>JAIOJX010000029.1:86055955-91263455 GCA_022376925.1 Tragulus kanchil | reverse complement strand
TGCATCCCTCTGGTGTGATTTACAGTGTTTCTCTCTCCTCTCTCTTCTTGTATTCCCTGAAAACTAGTATTCAGATTTAGAGGCTTGGTAGATCACAAAGTTATCTTTTCCCTATGAAAGATAGAGAACAGCTTGGTGTGCTGGACCCATGTTGTGGGTCCATGCATGACCTCCTTTCTGCCACCAGGGTTACCCTGCTTGTGAGCCTGTCTACAAACACTGTGAACTGAGAGCTATTGGTTGAAGTCTTACTCAGTTGTTTGTTCCCATCTCCTGCAGAGAATGCCCTCTGATGGGGGTCAATACAAAAATCCTCATGCTTGGCACCCACACCAAAAGGTGTGGCCTCTATCCACAGGCCTACTGTCCAAAATTTCTTGTCCTTCATCTCCCAAGTTTGTTCCTTTCAGGAAAAAAAAATGCCCTCTTGATGGGGTCATATCCCAAGGGTCTCATGTCGTCCAACTGCAATAAACATCAAGCCAATAGTTCAACCTTATCTATACCTCATTCATGGCCTTGTTCTGGTTTAATCTGAAACAAACTCCAGCCACCATACTGTTTTATCGGTAAATATTTCATTGTATATCTTTAAAAGTTACTATTCTTTTCTCTCTCTTTAAAATGTAACCACAATACCAATATCATATTTTAAACATTAAATCTAATACTTTAGTAACATCAAATATCTATTAGGTTTTCACATTTCCAATTATTTGATCAATGTCAGAGCTATTTCCATTTGAAAAATAATAATCCAAGTAAGGACCTCATTTTACAATTTGTTAAGATTTTAAATAATCTTTTAATCTATGCTTAGTCACTCAGTGTGCCCAACTCTTTGTGACCCTTTGGACTGTAGCCCCCTAGGCTCCTCTGTTCAGGGATTTCCCAGGAAAGAATACTGGAGTGGGTTGCTATTTCCTCCTCCGGCGGATCTCCCCGACCCAGAGATTGAACCCACGTCTCCTGCATTGCAGGTGAATTCTTTACCACTGAGCCATTTAGGAGGCCCCATGCTCACTCTAATCTTGCAATTTATTTGTTGAAGAAATTCAGGCATTTTTCCTATGGAGTTTCCCACAGTTGTTTGGTTTTGTTGACTGCATCCCTCTGGTGTGATTTACAGTGTTTCTCTCTCGTCTCTCTTCTTGTATTCCCTGAAAACTAGTATTCAGATTTAGAGGCTTGGTAGATCACAAAGTTATTTTTTCCCCTATGAAAGATAGAGAACAGCTTGGTGTGCTGGACCCATGTTGTGGGTCCATGCATGACCTCCTTTCTGCCACCAGGGTTACCCTGCTTGTGAGCCTGTCTACAAACACTGTGAACTGAGAGCTATTGGTTGAAGTCTTACTCAGTTGTTTGTTCCCATCTCCTGCAGAGAATGCCCTCTGATGGGGGTCAATACAAAAATCCTCATGCTTGGCACCCACACCAAAAGGTGTGGCCTCTATCCACAGGCCTACTGTCCAAAATTTCTTGTCCTTCATCTCCCAAGTTTGTTCCTTTCAGGCCCTTGACAAATCAGCCAAACCACTGATCACAGCCCTGGAATCTATTAGGACTATCCAGGCGGTGCCAGTGGCAAAGAATCCACCTCCCAGTTCAGGAGACACAAGGGATTTGTGCTCAGTCCCTGAATTGGGAAGAGCCTCCTGGAGGAGGGCATGACAACTCGCTTCAGTATTCTTGCCTAGAGAATCCCATGGACAGAGGAGCCTGGCGGGCCACTGTCCACAGGGTCACAAAGTCGGACACAACTGAGTGACCTAGCAGGCATGCACACACCACTCAAAGCTAGCAGCCTTCTGTATCGCCTGATGAATAGATCTTAGCAGGATTCCTAAGTATAGAATGTGTAGATTCCAAAATCCAATGAAGTCGGCCAAGTGTTACGTTTCTTTCTCAGTAGTAGAGTTTAAGATGCAATAAATTGTCCTTTGCTTTGGAGAGTTAGCCTGACCATGGCTCAAATCACTGGACCCTTAATAACTATCAGTGGAGCAGTTCTCTGAATCTTTTCTGTCTCTTCTCTAGAGTGTGTATCTAGTGGGCATGTCTTTTATCAAGGTATCCTGAATATTTGATACTCTTTCGCACATTGAGACAACTTATGATTTTACCAGTCTCTCATGGGAGCTAAGGTTCAGCCCATGTGCTATAGCATGCTAATAAATGTTTCACCAAAAATGTCCAAAGCTCTGTTAGCCATACTTTTGCTCTATAAAAATACTTAGAAATTTTTTTCTTTGCAATGAACAAAGAATCATTAAAAAGGGGGAGAGAGAGGGAGAGAGAGAGAGAGAGAGCGCGCGCAAGGGACACTGGTTCGATCCCTGACCTGGGAAGATCCCACGTGCCGTGGAGCAGCTGGACCGATGTGTTCAATTATGAGCCAGGCTTTGGAGCGCATGCACTCAGAGCCAGTGCTCAGCGACAAGAGAGGCCACTGCAATGGGAAGCCCATCACAGACCAAAGAATAAGATGGATGAAAATAAACGGATAAAAAATCAATTAAAAAAGACCAAAAAATTGTTAAAAAGAGAAAGAGAGAGAGAGAGGGGGAAAAAACAATGAAGCTATTTAGAAGGAGGAGGAGGACTGGAGGGGCTTGATTTCCTGTCCTCCTCCATTCCCTGCTTTCTTCCCCCAAGAGGAGTGCCCTCCAGGGTGTCTGTGGGCAGAAGTCAGGCCGTGAAGCTCCTAGGCAGCTCAAAGCCAGGATTTCTGGTCCAGCAAATTCTCTCATTCTTTGCTTCCAGCCCCAAATCCCATGCTTACTCACTTCACAGCCCTTTAACCTGCCAAATGCCACTAAATCTGCAAAATCCCATGGACAGAGGAGCCTGGCGGGCCACTGTCCACAGGGTCACAAAGTCGGACACAACTGAGTGACCTAGCAGGCATGCACACACCACTCAAAGCTAGCAGCCTTCTGTATCGCCTGATGAATAGATCTTAGCAGGATTCCTAAGTATAGAATGTGTAGATTCCAAAATCCAATGAAGTCGGCCAAGTGTTACGTTTCTTTCTCAGTAGTAGAGTTTAAGATGCAATAAATTGTCCTTTGCTTTGGAGAGTTAGCCTGACCATGGCTCAAATCACTGGACCCTTAATAACTATCAGTGGAGCAGTTCTCTGAATCTTTTCTGTCTCTTCTCTAGAGTGTGTATCTAGTGGGCATGTCTTTTATCAAGGTATCCTGAATATTTGATACTCTTTCGCACATTGAGACAACTTATGATTTTACCAGTCTCTCATGGGAGCTAAGGTTCAGCCCATGTGCTATAGCATGCTAATAAATGTTTCACCAAAAATGTCCAAAGCTCTGTTAGCCATACTTTTGCTCTATAAAAATACTTAGAAATTTTTTTCTTTGCAATGAACAAAGAATCATTAAAAAGGGGGAGAGAGAGGGAGAGAGAGAGAGAGAGAGCGCGCGCAAGGGACACTGGTTCGATCCCTGACCTGGGAAGATCCCACGTGCCGTGGAGCAGCTGGACCGATGTGTTCAATTATGAGCCAGGCGTTGTGGCGCGTTCACTCAGAGCCAGTGCTCAGCGACAAGAGAGGCCACTGCAATGGGAAGCCCATCACAGACCAAAGAATAAGATGGATGAAAATAAACGGATAAAAAATCAATTAAAAAAGACCAAAAAATTGTTAAAAAGAGAAAGAGAGAGAGAGAGGGGGAAAAAACAATGAAGCTATTTAGAAGGAGGAGGAGGACTGGAGGGGCTTGATTTCCTGTCCTCCTCCATTCCCTGCTTTCTTCCCCCAAGAGGCGTGCCCTCCAGGGTGTCTGTGGGCAGAAGTCAGGCCGTGAAGCTCCTAGGCAGCTCAAAGCCAGGATTTCTGGTCCAGCAAATTCTCTCATTCTTTGCTTCCAGCCCCAAATCCCATGCTTACTCACTTCACAGCGCCTACTTTTAACCTGCCAAATGCCACTAAATCTGCAAATTAAACCTCTGATTACAGAATTCCTTTTGATGTAAAAAAAAAAGTGGGGATTTTTCAAATGTAATTATTCATACACTAAGATTTTAATTGTACTGCTTTTTTCCCCTCTCTTGCCTTTTTTTTTTCTTCTAGGCAGGGTGATTCCTGTGTGCGGGCCTGCCCGGGCAGCTCCAGTGGGTGGGGCAGGAAGGAGCCCGCGGGAGTCCTCCGACGCCCGCCCTCAGCCTGCTCTTCCGGGGGAGGCTTCCAAGGGTCTGAGCAGCAGCTGGCAGCTGGTGGCCCAGCCTCCCACCTCCGCAACAATGAGAGGCCAACGGCAAGGTCACAGTGCGATTCCTACGTGGTCATGCGGGAGCCTTGGACTTGAAGCTCAACGTCCAGGGCACTGGGGCTCGAGAAGGTTTTAGGGTGGAAAACCTGGAGCCAGCCTGCTAGGGTACAGAGCCATGGGGAAGTGGGCTGGGCTGCCTGCCCACTTTCTTCCAATCTGCTCCTCTCTCTCCTCTTGAGCTGCCACCTGACTGATTTTTAAAACTTGTGAGACTTCCCAGGTGGTCCAGTGGGTAAAGAGTCTGCCCTGTAGTGCAAGGGACACAGGTTTGATCCCTGGCCTGGGAAGATCCAACGTGCCGTGGAACGGCTGGACCGCTGTGTCCAATTACCAGCCAACGCTCTGGAGCGCATGCTCCCTGAGCTGGTGCTCTGCAATGGAAGAGGCCACTTGCAATGGGAGGCCCACACAGGCCAAGGAGCAAAGATGGATGAAAATAAATAAATAATCAATAAAAGAGACCAAAATTTTAAAAGTAATAATAAATAAAAATTTTAAAAAACACTCAAAAAACCTGGTGGTTTTAACCACTCCCCACCAGCGGTTAAGAATCCACCTTCCAATGCAGGGGACTCGGGTTTGATCCCTGGCTGGGGAACTAAGATCCCACATGTGGTGGGGCCACTGAGACTGCACATCACAGTTAGAGAGGAACCCCCACCCGTGGCCACAAAGACCCAGTGCAGCCAAAATAAAATATAATAAAAATCCAATAAAATAAAATTTGTGGTAAAATACGTGTAACATCTGCTGTTTGATCATTCGCAGGTGTCCGGTTCGCTGGCACTGAGCACGTCCACAGTGTCGGGCAACCGTCACCACCTTCCACCTCTAGAACACGTTCATCATCCCAAACGGAAGCTCTGCACCCCTTAAACGTGAGTTCCCCATCTCTCCCCCACAGAGACCCTGTCTCCAGCTTTCTCTTCCTGTCTCTCTGGGTTTGTGGGTCTAGGTTCCTCGTCTGAGCAGAATCATACGATATTTGTCCTTTTGTGTCTGGCTCTTTCACTCAGAGCAGTATTTTCAAGCTTCATCCATGTTGCAGCAAATCTCAAAGTTTCTTTTTTATTTTTTGGAGGGGCCACTACTATTGATCTTTCATTCATTTATCTTTGTTCTTTGGCCTGTGTGGCCTCCCATTGCAGTGGCCTCTGCCGTCGCAGAGCACTGGCTCTGGGCGCATGCACTCCAGAGCTCCAGCTCGGTAGTTGGACCCATTGGTCCAGCCGTTCCACCGCATGTGGGGTCTTTCCTTACCCACAGGACCACCAGGGAAGCCCCTTCTTTTCTTTTTAAGGCTGGATAATCTTCTCTGTATGAAGATACCATTTGTTACCCATTTATCTCTTTTGGAGGGGGTCTTTAAAAAATTACTTTTTTTTTTTTCTCTTTTGGCCACACTGCATGACATCTGAGATCTTAGTTTCCAGACCAGGGATTGAACCCATGCCCCCTACATTAGTACCTTAAGTGTCTTAACCACTGGACCACCAGGGAATTCTTTACATGTTTATCTCTTGATGGACACTTGGGTTGTTCCTGTCTTGGCTAATGAGAATAATGCTGCTCTGAATATGGATGTACATATATTTATTTCAAGTCCCTGCTTTCAGTTGATTCAGATAATATCTGCCTGCAATGCAGGAGACCCTAGTTCAATCCCTGGATCGGAAAGATCTCCTGGAGAAGGGAATGGCTACCCATTCCAGTATTCTTACCTGGAAAATTCCATAGACAAGGTGCCTGGTGGGGCCACAAAAAAAAACCCCACCCGTGGCCACAAAGACCCAGTGCAGCCAAAATAAAATATAATAAAAATCCAATAAAATAAAATTTGTGGTAAAATACGTGTAACATCTGCTGTTTGATCATTCGCAGGTGTCCGGTTCGCTGGCACTGAGCACGTCCACAGTGTCGGGCAACCGTCACCACCTTCCACCTCTAGAACACGTTCATCATCCCAAACGGAAGCTCTGCACCCCTTAAACGTGAGTTCCCCATCTCTCCCCCACAGAGACCCTGTCTCCAGCTTTCTCTTCCTGTCTCTCTGGGTTTGTGGGTCTAGGTTCCTCGTCTGAGCAGAATCATACGATATTTGTCCTTTTGTGTCTGGCTCTTTCACTCAGAGCAGTATTTTCAAGCTTCATCCATGTTGCAGCAAATCTCAAAGTTTCTTTTTTATTTTTTGGAGGGGCCACTACTATTGATCTTTCATTCATTTATCTTTGTTCTTTGGCCTGTGTGGCCTCCCATTGCAGTGGCCTCTGCCGTCGCAGAGCACTGGCTCTGGGCGCATGCACTCCAGAGCTCCAGCTCGGTAGTTGGACCCATTGGTCCAGCCGTTCCACCGCATGTGGGGTCTTTCCTTACCCACAGGACCACCAGGGAAGCCCCTTCTTTTCTTTTTAAGGCTGGATAATCTTCTCTGTATGAAGATACCATTTGTTACCCATTTATCTCTTTTGGAGGGGGTCTTTAAAAAATTACTTTTTTTTTTTTCTCTTTTGGCCACACTGCATGACATCTGAGATCTTAGTTTCCAGACCAGGGATTGAACCCATGCCCCCTACATTAGTACCTTAAGTGTCTTAACCACTGGACCACCAGGGAATTCTTTACATGTTTATCTCTTGATGGACACTTGGGTTGTTCCTGTCTTGGCTAATGAGAATAATGCTGCTCTGAATATGGATGTACATATATTTATTTCAAGTCCCTGCTTTCAGTTGATTCAGATAATATCTGCCTGCAATGCAGGAGACCCTAGTTCAATCCCTGGATCGGAAAGATCTCCTGGAGAAGGGAATGGCTACCCATTCCAGTATTCTTACCTGGAAAATTCCATAGACAAGGTGCCTGGTGAACTACAGTCCATGGAGCCATAACGTGTTGGCTTTACACGTCACTGTCTTCAGTTCTTTGAGGCTTGTTGTTGTTGCCTAGTCACTAAGTCCTGTCTTGAGTCTTTTGAGACCCCATGGACTGTAACCCACCAGACTCCTCTGTCCATAGGATTTCGCAGAATATTGAAGTGGGTTGAAGTGGGTTGCCATTTCCTCCTCCAGGGGATCTTCCCGATTTAGGGATCAAACCCCCTATAGTCCTGCATCTTCTGCATTGCCAGCGGATTCTTTACCACTGAGCCACCAGGGGAAGCCTGTTTTTTGGGTTATGTATCCATAAGTAGGACTGTTGGATCATATGCCCCAGAATGACCTTTTAAGCATGCACATTAAACCATTTGGTCCCAGGCCTCTCTTGGAGCTTACAAGGGTTTGCCAGGCACAGGAGCTCATTCCATCCCATTTTCCCCTTACAGACCTGGCCACATGATGCTCATCTTTTGGGGGATTCTCAACCACTCAAGCATGCCCCGACCCTAAGACCCTGCCCTGGCTATGACTCTCTGGCAGTGACTTCTCCCTGGAATGTTCTCCTGCTGGGAAATCCAGTCCTCACAGCTGGGGTAGCAGCTTCTCAGAGATCTCTCCTGACCAGCCCACCAAGAGCCAGCCCTACCTCTCTGGTATTACATCTTCACCCCTCTGTTCATTTTCCTTCATGGCCTTGTCACGCTCTGCAATTACCTTGCTTAATATTTATTCCTTTATTGCCTGCCCCCTGCCTTCCCCCAAATAAAAGTTCCAGAGGAGCAGGTACTTGATCTGTGATAGCCCCATGCCTAAACCCGTGCTTAAGCCCATGCCTAGCTTACAGCCAGCATGCCTTAAAAGTGTACTGGATGAAAAAAAAGGAGGGGGTACTCTTTACCCCCTTTCATTGTCTGTTCGGAGAGGTTTATACTTTTCTCTTTTCTAATAAATCCTATTTGCTTGCTAAAAATAAAATGTATCGGATGATTGAATGAGGACAAGCCCACAATTTTCCGACTGGGTGGACTTCGGCCACAGACTAAGCATGTGTATATTACAGAAGAATAGACGATGAAGATAGGGGATGTTATATATATATTTATTTTACAAAGCTATTTGGGGACTTCCTTGGTGGTCCAGTGGCTAAGACGCTGAGCTCCCAACGCAGAGGACCCAAGTTCCATCCCTGGTGAGGGAATTTGATCCCACAGGCTGCAGCTAAAGATCTCACATGTTACAATAAAGAAGGTAGACGCCATGTGCCACAACTAAGACCTGGTGCAAACAAATCAATATATACGTGTATATGTCTTTACATTTATTTAGATAATACTTACTTACATGTATAGAAATAAATGTATATACATGTATTTATTTACATAGAAAGTTATTTTAAAGTATGTATTGTGACTATAACTAAGGACCTCAAACGGAGTGGCTTAAAGAAGAGCAACAATGTTTCACAGTTCTAGAGTCCAGTTGGGGGCTTCCCTGGTAGCTCAACTGGTAATGAATCTGCCTGCAACGCAGGAGACCCAGGTTCAATTTCCGGGTCGGGAAGATCCCCTGCAGAAGGGCATGGCAACCCGCTCCAGTCTTCTTGCCTGGAGAATCCATGGACAGCGGAGCCTGGTGGGCTACAGTCCATGGGGTCGCAAAAAGTGGGACATGACAGAGCAACTAAGCACAGCACAAAGCTGGGAAGTCTGAGGTCAAGGTGTCCACAGGTTGGCTGCTTTCGAGGACCACGAGGACAGGATCTGGCTCTTTGGCTTGAGGACGGTCATGGTTTCCCTGTGTCTTCACATCCTCTTCCCTCTGTCTGTGTCTGGGTCCTGCCCTCCTTTTCTCATCAAGACGCCAGCCATGTTGGATCAGAGCCCACCTTAATGACCTCACCCTTCCTTAATTATCTCTTTAAACATCCTGTCTTCAGATAGAGTTACACTCTCAGGTACTGAGGTTTAGGACTTCAGCATACAATATCTGGAGGTACAGTTCTGTCCATAACAGCTAAGAAGAATTCTCCTAGCCCACACCCCCAAAATATGATTCCCAGTCCAGTCTCCTGTCCATTGCAAGCACCCCCTCTGTCCCCAGAACTGACTTGGATGCTTAGACCGACCTGGCCCAACCCCTTGAGCCAATTACACACAGATCCGCACACCAACGCAGCAAGCTTTTGTTTGCCTAGGGAAAAAAAAAGGAGGGTATAACATTCTGCCATATTGAGAGCAACCACTTAAAGAGGACCCTCCCTGGTGGTCCAGTGGTTTAAAATCCACCTTCCAATGCAAGGGACGCAGGTTTGATTCCTGGTTGAACCAAGATTCCACATGCCAGAGCGCAGCTAAGCCCAAGTGTGGGGCTCTGAATTGAAAGAGGACCCTTGCAAGCATAAGGAACCTTAAGCACATTGTTTCAGTTTGGAGCTAAGATGGCGCCTACAGGAAGGGACGTGGGCGTGATCTAAATTGTTAAGTGATTGTCAAATTTTCTGATTGGTTCGCCTGGTTTCCGCACTCGTGGGCAATGCATGCTCACCATAAATTCCTATTACGATGTAAATGCATAATTGCTTGACCTTTAGCTTGATTGGTGTAACTATAGGAAGTCCCTTGCAAAACCCCCTTCACTTGCCTATAAAAGCTGTAAGTCTGCACTAATAAAACGGAACTGCTTTGACAGAACCCCTGCCATGTCTGATTGTCTCCTGCGTTCGCTGGGCGTCTGGGTGGAAGGCAGTAGACTCGCCTCTCTCCGAGATCTCCCGGTTCTGCCGGGGGCAATCCCTTTACCTTCCTTTCTGCAGAAGGTCCCCGCACCCAAGGACCACAACTCGAGAAAGCCCCCCAAAACTTGAAAAATAAAATAAAAAATTTTAAAACATCAGAGGAAAGGATCAGTTTTCAAAGACATTTATAGACAGAAAGGAAGAATCCTGATGCTAGATGGCAAGGGATACACTGACACCATCTTATTAAACACTTTCACTAGCCCATCTTCCATATTACTTTCAAAATAGGCTTTCTAGAACATAAATCACACTATTTCAGTTCCCTTTTCCAAGTATTTATTCACAGCTGCCACCCACCCACATCACCACCTCGGGATAAACCGCAAGCTTCTTAGAAGGACCTGGAATCCTGACTTCTCTCTTTTTCACAAACACCCCGTCACTAGGATTCCTTTAGCCACAAAGGACAGAAACCTCAACCAAAATGATCTTAAATGTAATCAGCCTTGTTATTTCCTCTAACTGGAAGTCCAGAGGTGGGAAACGGCAGAGCTGCCCAGTTCAGAGGTTCACAACATCTCTGAGGGCCAAGGACTGAGGGCGTGTGGGAGTCAAATATGTCTGTCTGGCAGCGCAGGAGATGTGAGTTTGATCTCTGGGTCAGGAAGATCTCCCGAAGAAGAAAATGGCCAGCCACTTCACTGTTCTTAGCTGGAACATTTCATGGACAGTGGAGCCTGGCTGGGCCCAGGCCATGAGGTCACCAAAGATTTGGACATGACTGAGCACGCACACACATATGGAGGCAAAGTGGCTGCAACGACTCCAAGCAGCCCCACCTCCCATTTCAAGGTCTAGAGGCAGAGCCGGTCCTGGATGAACTTTCCCTTGCATCTCATGGGCCAGCGTCTGGTGACTGGCCCTTTCTGAAACGGGCACAGGGAATGGAGGATCATGACTGCTTTATATCAGCTTGTATTTCCCCAAGCCCCAAGGCTCTGTCTTAACTCTCACTTTGCCTTTGAAGCATTTCCTGTCTCACCTCTGGCAGGGTAAACTTGAGGTCCTCTCATCTAGTCATTCAACAAACGTCTACTGAGCATCTAGGCAGTGCCAAGCATGGAGGATACCGTAGGAAACGAAAAAGACACCTGTAACCCTCATTTTGTCTCTGTTTCTATTACAGTTGTTGTTCTTCAGTCGCTCAGTCGTGTCTGACTCTTTGCAACCCATGGACTGCAGCACACCAGGCTTCCCTGGCCTTTATCATCTCCCAGAGTTTGCTCAAACTCGTGTCCATTGAGTGGATGATGCCATCCAACCATCTCATCCTCTAATGTCCCTTCTTCCTGCCTCAATCTTTCCCAGCATGGGAGACTTACTTTCATAGGCTTTCTAGACTAAACACATTTCAGTTCCCTTTTCCAAGTATTTATTCACAGCTGCCACCCACCCACATCACCACCTCGGGATAAACCGCAAGCTTCTTAGAAGGACCTGGAATCCTGACTTCTCTCTTTTTCACAAACACCCCGTCACTAGGATTCCTTTAGCCACAAAGGACAGAAACCTCAACCAAAATGATCTTAAATGTAATCAGCCTTGTTATTTCCTCTAACTGGAAGTCCAGAGGTGGGAAACGGCAGAGCTGCCCAGTTCAGAGGTTCACAACATCTCTGAGGGCCAAGGACTGAGGGCGTGTGGGAGTCAAATATGTCTGTCTGGCAGCGCAGGAGATGTGAGTTTGATCTCTGGGTCAGGAAGATCTCCCGAAGAAGAAAATGGCCAGCCACTTCACTGTTCTTAGCTGGAACATTTCATGGACAGTGGAGCCTGGCTGGGCCCAGGCCATGAGGTCACCAAAGATTTGGACATGACTGAGCACGCACACACATATGGAGGCAAAGTGGCTGCAACGACTCCAAGCAGCCCCACCTCCCATTTCAAGGTCTAGAGGCAGAGCCGGTCCTGGATGAACTTTCCCTTGCATCTCATGGGCCAGCGTCTGGTGACTGGCCCTTTCTGAAACGGGCACAGGGAATGGAGGATCATGACTGCTTTATATCAGCTTGTATTTCCCCAAGCCCCAAGGCTCTGTCTTAACTCTCACTTTGCCTTTGAAGCATTTCCTGTCTCACCTCTGGCAGGGTAAACTTGAGGTCCTCTCATCTAGTCATTCAACAAACGTCTACTGAGCATCTAGGCAGTGCCAAGCATGGAGGATACCGTAGGAAACGAAAAAGACACCTGTAACCCTCATTTTGTCTCTGTTTCTATTACAGTTGTTGTTCTTCAGTCGCTCAGTCGTGTCTGACTCTTTGCAACCCATGGACTGCAGCACACCAGGCTTCCCTGGCCTTTATCATCTCCCAGAGTTTGCTCAAACTCGTGTCCATTGAGTGGATGATGCCATCCAACCATCTCATCCTCTAATGTCCCCTTCTCCTCCTGCCCTCAATCTTTCCCAGCATGGGAGTCTTTTATAGTACTGGACAATATGTCTATTACAGTAACGGACATATTTATTATGCTTTGTGAAATGCGTGATGCTAGGTACCTCTTTGAGCCTTAGTTTCCTCGTTTATAAAGGGGGAAGGATAACGTCCAGCTCACAGTCACAAGATTTAGCAATAATATACTGTATGCCGCTGGTGTTCAGTCACTCAGTCCTGACCAGCCCTTTGCGACCCCGTGGACTGCAGCACATCAGGCTTCGCTGTCCTCCACTGTCTCCCTGAGTTTGCACAAACTCAATATACTGTCGTCACGATATACAGCCAGGAGAGACCGACAGATGTAAAGATGATATGACATCACAGCGTGCTGTGCTTGGGGTGTTTCCCCATGACTAATGTACGAAAAGCGATGGAGGAGCAAAGTTATTCCACCACGAAAGGAAGGCAAATATGCCAAATGAAGCAACAACAACAAATATCACATCTTGGGAGTGCAGGGCCCCTGCCACAGGGCACCAGAGGTGTGAGTGCCGTGGGTGATGGATCCCATACATTACTGAGATTACTCTGAAGCTTACTGATTTTGTTTGTAGATTTGTTCTCATTTAATTTGAATGTTTATGTCTGTTTCTCTTTGTATGGGAGTTATCAGTGTAAGAGGCTCATAGGTAGCTTTACATTTGTAAATGCTTGAGTAGCATGATTATTGAAACAAAAGCTATTTAAGACAATTTAAAAGCATCTGTCTCCACCTCTGGCAGGGAAAACTTGAGGTCCTCTCATCTAGTCATTCAACAAACGTCTACTGAGCATCTAGGCAGTGCCAAGCATGGAGGATACCGTAGGAAACGAAAAAGACACCTGTAACCCTCATTTTGTCTCTGTTTCTATTACAGTTGTTGTTCTTCAGTCGCTCAGTCGTGTCTGACTCTTTGCAACCCATGGACTGCAGCACACCAGGCTTCCCTGGCCTTTATCATCTCCCAGAGTTTGCTCAAACTCGTGTCCATTGAGTGGATGATGCCATCCAACCATCTCATCCTCTAATGTCCCCTTCTCCTCCTGCCCTCAATCTTTCCCAGCATGGGAGTCTTTTATAGTACTGGACAATATGTCTATTACAGTAACGGACATATTTATTATGCTTTGTGAAATGCGTGATGCTAGGTACCTCTTTGAGCCTTAGTTTCCTCGTTTATAAAGGGGGAAGGATAACGTCCAGCTCACAGTCACAAGATTTAGCAATAATATACTGTATGCCGCTGGTGTTCAGTCACTCAGTCCTGACCAGCCCTTTGCGACCCCGTGGACTGCAGCACATCAGGCTTCGCTGTCCTCCACTGTCTCCCTGAGTTTGCACAAACTCAATATACTGTCGTCACGATATACAGCCAGGAGAGACCGACAGATGTAAAGATGATATGACATCACAGCGTGCTGTGCTTGGGGTGTTTCCCCATGACTAATGTACGAAAAGCGATGGAGGAGCAAAGTTATTCCACCACGAAAGGAAGGCAAATATGCCAAATGAAGCAACAACAACAAATATCACATCTTGGGAGTGCAGGGCCCCTGCCACAGGGCACCAGAGGTGTGAGTGCCGTGGGTGATGGATCCCATACATTACTGAGATTACTCTGAAGCTTACTGATTTTGTTTGTAGATTTGTTCTCATTTAATTTGAATGTTTATGTCTGTTTCTCTTTGTATGGGAGTTATCAGTGTAAGAGGCTCATAGGTAGCTTTACATTTGTAAATGCTTGAGTAGCATGATTATGAAACAAAAGCTATTTAAGACAATATTGGAAGCATATGTGATACACACGCATTCATTATATACATGTTATGTACATATTTTACTTTAAAAGGAGGCAGTTCCCAATATTAAATTTGAGAAATAATGAGCTAAAAAAAAAAAAAATCTGGGGCCTGCCAGCCTCTTTGACCTTCAGGGGCTCTAATTCCTAGAGAACAAAGCCAGACTTGCATGACTGTGGGGTGCAGGTGTGGGACTGGGGCTGGACTGGGGAGTGGAGTCACCGGCTTCTGGAGGGAGAGGGACTTCGGGTGTGCTCTGCTGCCCTCTGCTGGCCATGTGAATCCTCGGCTGGGCGCATCCCCGGCTTGGAGAACTGAGAGGGCGTTTTGGTCCCCAGGTTGAAGGGGCAGGCAAAAGGGGCCAGAATGCAGCTCAAAGGCACCTCCGTTTGCAAGAGCTTTGCCCAGAGCTGACTCTTGACTGCTCTGAACCTTCAAGACCGAATGATGTCCATTTTACAGGTTAGCGCTGTCTCTGTTTGGAAATGAGGTCTGGCTCAGGGATGATGGAAGACAGAGATCCCGGCGACTGAGGAGAGCCAGGGGAGGCTGGAGAGGTGGCACTCAGTAGGTGCCCCTAGAAGCCAAGCCAGGAGGCTCCAGGGGCTTCACCCTGGCCTGTTCACCCACAGCCTTGCCTCACTTCCTGGCCCTGTACATGCTACAGAATCTTGGCCTTGGTGACTTAGGCCCTTGCGAATTCATTCAGTGGGAAGGTGGTCCCCTCCCCAGGGAGCAAGTCCACAGACCCTCCTGCCACAAAAGGAGGTCCCTGACCTTCTTACCATAGATCTCTCTGATGGCTAAGTCTTCCCAGGTGGCCAATGGTAAAGAATCCACCTGCCAATGCAGGAGAAGCAAGAAACGCAGGTTCAATCCATGGATTGGGAAGACCCCTGGAGGAGGCAATGGCAACCCGCTCCAGTATTCTTTTTTGTTTTTGTTTTTTAATTTTGGCCTCCTTTATTGGTTTTTCACTTATTTATTTTCATCCATCTTTATTCTTTGGCCTATGTGGGCCTCGCATCGCAGTGGCCTCTCTCGTTGCAGAGCACCAGCTCTGGGCGCATGCGCCCCAGAACGCTGGCTTGTAAATGGACACACTGGTCCAGCCGGTCCACGGCATGTAGGATCCTCCCGGGCCAGGGATCGTATCGGTGCCCCTTGCACTGCAAGGCGGACTCTTTACCCACTGGACCACCAGGGAAGCCCCCACTTCAGTATTCTTGTCTGGAAAATTCCATGGACAGAGGAGCCTGGAGGACTACAGTCCATGGGGTCACAAAGAGTTGGTCACAACTGAACACGCATGTACTTTGACGGCCAAACCACTGAGGAGGAGAATCTAGGAACATCCCATCGATACTGAGCACACCCTTGCAGACCCAGCCCCGTCTTCTTCACCACCTCCACCCGCCAACCTCTCCAGCCCAGTCCTTCCTCCCCTGGGCCCTGCAGCACCCCCTGCTGGAGCTGTTCCACCCGCTTGGTGTGAGGCTCTACTCAGGGAAGAGTAGGAGTGCAGGTAGGTCTGGCTTATGGGGTATGTGACAGCAGCCCTTAAGGAAAGTCTGGGGAACATGTTAGGGTTGGGGAGCAGGCCTTAAACCAGCCACTGCAGCACTGAAGGTCAGGATGGGGAGAGGGAAGAGGAGGCCGCAGGAGGACTCCTGCACTGGAGAACTAGTAACCAGACCTCACAGTTGTGGGACAGCCCCTGGGGGCTGCCACTGACGTTTATCCTTCCATATACGTCTACCCCAGCCCCATGTTTTCCCACATCTTCTCTCTCCCCAGCACTTGGTAGGAAGCCAGCACTCTGGCCCTCAGCGTTTGCCCAGCGGGCACCCAGGAAATGCCTGGACTGCGAAACCGATAAACTGATGGGTGGGCCTAAAAGGGAATTCTGGGGAGATGCTTTCTTGAGCAAAGGCCGTGAGCAGGACAGAGAAGGGAGCCCTATCCTCTTTCCAGGAGGCTAACGGCCCAGTCCTTCCTGTGTTGCTCACCTTTTGTTTATTTGAAAGTGAAAGTCAAGTCGCTCCATCGTTTCTGACTGCGACTCCATGGACTCGAGCCTGCCAGTCTCCTGTGTCTATGGAATTCTCCAGGCAAGAATATTGGAGTGGGTTGCCATTCCCTTTTCCGGGGATCTTCCAAACCCAGGGATCAAATCCAGGTCTCCCACACTGCCGGCAGATTCTTTATAGCCTGAGCCCCCAGGGACACAGAAAGCTCCACAAATGCACCCTGACTCTACCGGCTCGTCTGAGTCTTCCCAGCAGGAGCCACCAGGCTGGGCCTCCCTGCCAGCAGCTGCCGACCCCACAGAACTCCTCTCCATGCCTCCTGCCCCTCAGCCACACTCACTCCACTCAGCAGACGCCAGCTCCCACGTCCCCCAGAGGAACCCAGCTCCAGGCGGGAGCCTGAGCCAGAGGAGCCACAAAGGTGTTGGCTCAACGGGCATGAATTCGGGTAAACCAACACAAGGGCCACGGCCCCAGGGCAGGACGGAGGGTGGCAGACCACTGAGGAATGTGCCCAGCTCCCCATGACGTGCCGAGATGAAAAATGTACACAGGACTTGAAGCCACAGGGCTGGGTCCACGTCCCCGTCTCACCGCTCCCTCTCAAAGCCACCCTGACCGGTCACTTCATCTCTAAAACATAGGTGACAGTAACACCTGTTCCATAGCTGGCTGTCAGGATTCAAGGAGGTGATTTTGGTGAAGTACCACCTGGTGCAGAGGAGGTCCCATCAGGGCTCCATTATGACTTTTGTGGGCCCAGTCAACTTTTGCTTTCAAGGGGCAAAACGTATTTAAAATTCTTTGGTACTACTGTGTTGGTCGAAAGATGACTATCATCCAAGCCAGGTGATATTCATTTGGTTTTCATTGCTTTTAAAAGAAATTAAAATATTTTCCTGGGTCTCTTACGTAGCTCCTGTTCCCGGGGTATCAGGCCTGCTATGCCTAATGAATAAATGGACCATGGGGCTCGGTCAGGTTGTGGATATAAAAGTCGCTCAAAAGCTGTCAAGTGTTGGCCTGTAAGGGTCATTCATGGGCATGCCTTTAGGAAGCTCCCCAACCTCCTGCGTGTCCAGCATTCCGGCTTGCCCTTGGTAAAGTCAAGTCGCTCCATCGTTTCTGACTGCGACTCCATGGACTCGAGCCTGCCAGTCTCCTGTGTCTATGGAATTCTCCAGGCAAGAATATTGGAGTGGGTTGCCATTCCCTTTTCCGGGGATCTTCCAAACCCAGGGATCAAATCCAGGTCTCCCACACTGCCGGCAGATTCTTTATAGCCTGAGCCCCCAGGGACACAGAAAGCTCCACAAATGCACCCTGACTCTACCGGCTCGTCTGAGTCTTCCCAGCAGGAGCCACCAGGCTGGGCCTCCCTGCCAGCAGCTGCCGACCCCACAGAACTCCTCTCCATGCCTCCTGCCCCTCAGCCACACTCACTCCACTCAGCAGACGCCAGCTCCCACGTCCCCCAGAGGAACCCAGCTCCAGGCGGGAGCCTGAGCCAGAGGAGCCACAAAGGTGTTGGCTCAACGGGCATGAATTCGGGTAAACCAACACAAGGGCCACGGCCCCAGGGCAGGACGGAGGGTGGCAGACCACTGAGGAATGTGCCCAGCTCCCCATGACGTGCCGAGATGAAAAATGTACACAGGACTTGAAGCCACAGGGCTGGGTCCACGTCCCCGTCTCACCGCTCCTCTCAAAGCCACCCTGACCGGTCACTTCATCTCTAAAACATAGGTGACAGTAACACCTGTTCCATAGCTGGCTGTCAGGATTCAAGGAGGTGATTTTGGTGAAGTACCACCTGGTGCAGAGGAGGTCCCATCAGGGCTCCATTATGACTTTTGTGGGCCCAGTCAACTTTTGCTTTCAAGGGGCAAAACGTATTTAAAATTCTTTGGTACTACTGTGTTGGTCGAAAGATGACTATCATCCAAGCCAGGTGATATTCATTTGGTTTTCATTGCTTTTAAAAGAAATTAAAATATTTTCCTGGGTCTCTTACGTAGCTCCTGTTCCCGGGGTATCAGGCCTGCTATGCCTAATGAATAAATGGACCATGGGGCTCGGTCAGGTTGTGGATATAAAAAGTCGCTCAAAAGCTGTCAAGTGTTGGCCTGTAAGGGTCATTCATGGGCATGCCTTTAGGAAGCTCCCCAACCTCCTGCGTGTCCAGCATTCCAGCTTGCTCTCTCTGTACTGAAAGGCATGCTTCAGTGTCTCGTCTTCCAGAAAGAGGGTGCCTTCTGGCCTCTCCCTTCAAGCCCCCCAGGCACCACCCCAATGCAGGGCTGGAAGTTCCAGTGTGGGATGGCAGTCAGAGGTCAGCCTGGGCGATCCACAGCTCCTTTAGACCTCAGGGTGGGGGAAGGCAGTTTTGTTGTTGTTGTTTTTGTAATATATCTCTGTGCCCCAGGGGGAGAAGAGGGACACCTGGCAGCGTCCTGGGGTGTCTTTTGTTCTTTTTTTTTTTTGATTTATTTATTTTGGGGGTGGGGGGAGGAAGGGGAGTGGGCGGGCTACTTCTATTGCTCTTTCATTTGTCTATTTTCATCCATCTTTGCTCTTTGGTCCGTGTGGGCCTCCCATCGCAGTGGCCTCTGTTGTCGCAGAGCACCGGCTCTGGGCGCATGCGCTCCAGAGATCCGGCTCAGCAGTTGGACACATTGGTCCAGCCGCTCCGCGGCACGTGGGATCTTCCCAGGCCAGGGATCGATCCGGCGGCCCTTGCACTGCAAGGTGGTGTCCTTACCCACTGGACCACCAGGGAAGTCCTGTTCTTATTTTTAACTTTTAATTTTATATTGAAGCATAACTGATTAATGACATTGTGATAGTTTCAGGTGGACAGCAAAGGGACTCAGCCATCCATAGACATGTTTCCATTCTCCCCCAAGCCCCCTCCCATCCAAGCTGCCTCATAACATTGAGCAGAGTTCTCTCTGACATACAGTAGGAACTTGTTGGTTATGCATTTATAGCAGTGTGTATATGTCCATCCCAAACTCCCCTTTAACTATGGGGAGAAGGCGACTTTGGAGGCTAGATGCCCACAGGGTCTTTTCCCAGCAGCTCTCAGAGTAGCTGCAACAGTGCCCTCTAGTGGCCGAAATCCCTCCACACTGTGCCTGCCTCACCTGCCTGCCAAAGGGGCTCCCAAGGTCTGAGGATCCTGCTGACATCCAAGTCTTTGTGTTTGTCTAAATCCCTCCCCTCAATCCACGTAGGACCTGAACCTGATAACGCAGGTAAATCCACAACTATCTGTGATCTAATCTTAAGCTCTAAATCACTGCTGTCCCTAGAAATACAATGTAAACCACAAAGGCGAGCCCCATATAAAACTTTAAACGTCCTTAGAAAAGGAAAAGGAAAAAGATGGAAATAATTTGATGCTGTATTTCATTTAACTCAATATGTAAAAATCTTGTCCTTTCAACAGGTCATCAGTATAAAATTATTCATGAGATATTTTAGATTTTTTTCATTAGAAGTCTTTGTAATCCAACATATAGCTTACACTTGTGGTACATCTTAGTCAGAACCCTGAAGTTTCTCGAAAAAGAATAGATACGTGTATATGTATAACTGAATCACTTTGCTGTACAAATGAATCTAACACATTAATCAGTTACAGTGGTTTGGTGGGCTAGTTCCTAATTTGTGTCCAACTCTTGTGACCCCATGGATTGTGGCCCATCAGGCTCCTCTGTCCATGGGATTTCCCAGGCAAGATTACTGAAGTGGGTTGCCAATTCCTTCTCCAGGGGATCTTCCCAACCTAGGGATCAAACCCAGGTCTCCTGCATTGGCAAGCAGATTCTTTACTGCCTGAGCTTGAAAGGAAGCCTCCAATATAAAGTATTTTATGTACTTTATACATATTATGGGTGCCCTGGTGGTTCAGACTACAAAGAATCTGCCTGCAATGTGGGAGACCCGGGTTCAATCCCTGAGTTGGGGAGATCCCCTGCAGAAGGGAATGGCAACTCACTCCAGTATTCTTTTTATTTTTTATATAATTTTCTTTCTTTCTTTCTTTCTTTTTTTAAATATATTTGTTTATTTAGGGGGAGGTGGGTTGGGGATGGGGGTGGGTGGGCCATTTCTATTGGTCTTTCATTTATCTATTTTCATCCATCTTTGTTCTTTGGCCCATGTGGGCCTCCCATCGCAGTGGCCTCTGTTGTCGCAGAGCACCGGCTCTGGGCGCATGCGCTCCAGAGCTCCAGCTCAGTAGTTGGACACAGCGGTCCAGTCGCTCCATGGCACGTGGGATCTTCCCAGGCCAGGGATCGAACCGGCGCCCCTTGCACTGCAAGGCGGTGTCCTTACCCACTGGACCACCAGGGAAGCCCCACTCCAGTATTCTTGCCTGGAGAATCCCATGGACAGAGGAGCCTGGTGGGCTATAGTTCATGGGGTCGCAAAGAGGGGGACACGACTTAGTGACTAAACAACAATAACAAAGACTCTGACAAGGCAGCCCGAGGCCTCTGCCTCTGGCTTAAGGACCAGATAAACCAAGACTCAAGCCAGACCTGAGCTAATGGAGTGAGTGGTACCCACCTGCACAGGTTGCAGGGTCCAAAATCTTGGAGCTGTGGTTGACTCTGAGTCCCATATTTTCCTTTCTTTTTATTTATGTATTTATTCGCCGTTGCTGTGCTTGGGTTTTCTCTAGTTGCCGTGTACGAGGGCTACTCCTTGCAGTACACAGGCTTCTCATTGCAGCGGCTTCTCTGGTTGTGGAGCACAGGCTTGAGGCATGCTGGCTCAGCAGTTGTGGTGTACAAGGCTTAGCTGCTCCCCAGCATGGGGGATCTTCCCCCACCAGGGATCGAACCTGTGTCCCCTGCATGGGCAGGCAGATTCTTGTCCTGTGACTACTGGGCCCTGAAACTTTCACAGGCAGCAGTGTCATGGGCAAGTGAAGGCATGTTCACTTCTCACAGGAAAAATCAAGAAAAGATATCCAGGCCAAGCAGACAAATGTCTCCTCACACTAAGGATAAGCTCCGCCTGCAAGCCTCGCCTCTCTGAGACCTCTTCCAAGGATGAATAGGTGCTAATACAGAGCACAAAAGCTCTTCCTCTTGCCTCCTTTTTAATGATACGTGTAACACTTTACAACTCGTAGTTCCCTTTGTAGATTAAGAATTGTAAGAATGTTCTCTCTACAAACAAATGTTTCCCTCGAGAACAAAGGTGTTTACCTAGGTGTTAGTAAAGGAACAAAAAGCTCCAATAATAACCTCTTTTGCGTCTCTAAAGAAAGAAAAAGCTTCGTTATGATTATTAATTAACTTGAAATTTCTAGTTGAAAAAAAATATAAAAAGGGTAAAGTAAGATTGTGCAGGAGGCTCGCTCTGGAGATCAGCTACGCCTGATGTGAGATCAAGACTTTCCAGCTCTGGGGTAAGAACATCTGTTTGCATTTGATTGAGTTCTGATGATTTGCGCTTGCCTTTATTTGAATCCTGATTAATGGAAGCCCCACTCCAGTATTCTTGCCTGGAGAATCCCATGGACAGAGGAGCCTGGTGGGCTATAGTTCATGGGGTCGCAAAGAGGGGGACACGACTTAGTGACTAAACAACAATAACAAAGACTCTGACAAGGCAGCCCGAGGCCTCTGCCTCTGGCTTAAGGACCAGATAAACCAAGACTCAAGCCAGACCTGAGCTAATGGAGTGAGTGGTACCCACCTGCACAGGTTGCAGGGTCCAAAATCTTGGAGCTGTGGTTGACTCTGAGTCCCATATTTTCCTTTCTTTTTATTTATGTATTTATTCGCCGTTGCTGTGCTTGGGTTTTCTCTAGTTGCCGTGTACGAGGGCTACTCCTTGCAGTACACAGGCTTCTCATTGCAGCGGCTTCTCTGGTTGTGGAGCACAGGCTTGAGGCATGCTGGCTCAGCAGTTGTGGTGTACAAGGCTTAGCTGCTCCCCAGCATGGGGGATCTTCCCCCACCAGGGATCGAACCTGTGTCCCCTGCATGGGCAGGCAGATTCTTGTCCTGTGACTACTGGGCCCTGAAACTTTCACAGGCAGCAGTGTCATGGGCAAGTGAAGGCATGTTCACTTCTCACAGGAAAAATCAAGAAAAGATATCCAGGCCAAGCAGACAAATGTCTCCTCACACTAAGGATAAGCTCCGCCTGCAAGCCTCGCCTCTCTGAGACCTCTTCCAAGGATGAATAGGTGCTAATACAGAGCACAAAAGCTCTTCCTCTTGCCTCCTTTTTAATGATACGTGTAACACTTTACAACTCGTAGTTCCCTTTGTAGATTAAGAATTGTAAGAATGTTCTCTCTACAAACAAATGTTTCCCCTCGAGAACAAAGGTGTTTACCTAGGTGTTAGTAAAGGAACAAAAAGCTCCAATAATAACCTCTTTTGCGTCTCTAAAGAAACAAAAAGCTTCTTTATGATTACTAGTTAACTTGAGATTTCTAGTTGAAAAAATATAAAAGGGTAAAGTAAGATTGTGCGGGAGGCTCACTCACGGAGATCAGCTGTGCCTGATGTGAGATCAAGACTCTCCAGCTCTGGGGTAAGAACATCTGTTTGCATTTGATTGAGTTCTGATTACTTGTGCTTGCCTTTATTTGAATCCTGATTAATGGCATCTTGATTCTGATTATTACGTTTTATGATTGACCACGACACCTTATTATCCAAGTCCAAGACTCACAACTCTGAGGAGACTACACTGTGACTGTAAAAGGTCTCTGATCTATTTAAGATAGTGCCTCTTAGTGAGAACTAATAAGAATAGGAATCAGAGTAAGCTGCAGCACAGTGCCTGCGACAACAGCGAGGGTGCTGAACTGTCTGGGGTGGGAGTGCGCCCCCAGCATTATCCACAACGCCCTCCCCACCTCCCAGGTGACCAAGGACAATACTGATCGCCCATGAGAGCACCAAGCACCTGGGAGCAAAGCAGAGTCCACTGGCTCCAGAGCCCCCACCGCCAGAGCAGCCCCCTAGGAACCTCCTGCACAGGCTCTTAACGGGGAGAAGGTCCACCAGGCAGCGCAGAGGGAACACCTCCGGGGCCCGAGGCCTAAAGGAAGCCAGGGCCAGATGGGTTATTCCTGGGGGTTCAGGAAGCGCCCCTCCCACTGCCGGCTCAGGTCCTCAATCGCGTCCCGGAGCATCCGCGTCCAGTCGTCACCCTTCCGCATCGGGGTGCAGCGTGCCTCCTTGTGCTCCAGGGCGAGGATCTCCGCCGGAGTGTCGGGGGTCAGCCCGGCAGCCCGCACAGCCTCCGGGAACTTGGCTGCAGAGGCCGGAGCCAGACAGCAGCGGGGAGGGCTGTGGGCAGAGGGGCAGGTGGGAGCAGAGGGCAGAAGACAACAGGTAGAGGGGCAGGTATGGAAAGAAGGCGAGAGAGGAAGGTTAGAGGTAGGGTGGAGAGAGAGACATGCTTGCTCCCTTAAATTCACCTCTGAAATGACTGTAAGCAGACTGCTCCACCTTTTTGGAGGTCCAGCTCCCTCTTCTGGGACCACAGTCTCAGGAGACACCTCCAACTCAGCTCCCATTAGGCCCATGAAGCCCATTTGTGGGTCTTCCCTGGCAGTCATGTAGTTAAGACTCTGCTCTCCCGCCGCAGAGGGCCTGGGTTTTATGCCTGGTCAGGGAACTAAGATCCCACATGCCATGTGGGGCAGCCCCACCCCAAAGCAAGTTGCTCACATTCCTGTCCCCTGCTTGGGGAAGAGGATGGGCCCAGAAAGCCAAGAGGTCCCATGGAGCCCCTCAACCCCCGCCCCGAGATCCAGGTGCCCACCACCTGTACCTGGGCTGCTGCCTGTCCACCTGCTGGTAATGGCAGCTCACAGCCACGGCCGAGTGAGGGCACAGCAAGTACTGGTTCTCTTTCCAGCAGCGGCCCATGGTCTGGGCGATGGCCTCGTCCGACACGGACTCAGACATTACTGCCTCTGAAAGCTGAGGGGTTCCAGGGTCAGAGGGATGGGAATCAGGGGAAAAGGTAACCAGAAACCTACTACCCACAGGACTAGATACACATTAGAAACTCAAGTGAAATGTGCAAACCAAACGGCTCAAATTCAGCTCAAAGAAAATCTGTTTCTGGGCTTCCCTGGTGGTCCAGTGGGTAAGGAGTCAGCCTTGCAGTGCAAGGGTGGCCAGTTCGATCCCTGGCACGGGAAGATCCCACATGCCACAGAACGGCTGGACCTGTGTGTCCAGTTATGAGCCAGTGATCTGCAGTGCATGCACCCAGAGCTGGTGCGCTGCAACGGAAGAGGCAATGGGAGGCCCACACAGGCCACTAGAACAAAGATGGAAGAAAGTAAATAAATGAAAGACCAATAAAAGAGGCCAATTTTTTTTTTTAAATCTGTTTCCCCTCATTTCCCAGTTCTAAACGGATTCACTCAAGTTAGAGGAAGGATATGTTTGAGTTTCAGGTGAATACACTTAGCTGGAATTTGGCTCTGAATCAGCAGATGAGGACATATTTGTGCTGGTTCAAAGCTACCAGGTCTGTGGCACTTCATTAAAGCCGTCCAAACTGATTAAGACGGGTTGCATCTAAAGAGACACAGAGCGGACTTCCCTGGCGGTTTAGTGGTTAAGACGCCATGCTTCCAATGCAGGGGATGTGGGTTCAATCCCTGGTTGTGGAACTAAGAGCCCACATGCCACATGGCACTGGCACAGCCGCTCCCCCCGACCCAAAAAAGAACCATAGATTTCAAAAGACAGAAATTCCTCTCCAGCCTGTGTGGGTTGACTAAACCGACAGAACTGTATCAAGTACTGAGAACAACCCTTTAAGACAGACATTTTCGCTCAGAATCACATCATGTAAGGGATAGCTAAAGGAATCAGGAAGGCGTAGCAGGTAAAAGAAGATTCTCAAGGATCAGAATCAGCCTACCTGTGCACAAACTAGAAGTAACAGACTCTAGCTGCACATAAAGAGCTGATGTGAGGTACTGAGGTCCTAGTCATGGGAGGTATACACAGTTGGTGCGAATGTGGTAGAAAAAACTAAAAGGCAAATTCAACACATGAAATCCTTTTTTTATACTAAATAAATTTCCATCATCAAGTAACATTAAAATAAACCAATTCCTCCCTAAACTCCTACCCATATAGGAGATAAAATTTCTCTTTCTTCTTTAGTATTATTTATTTATTTGATTGCTCTGTGGCTTACAGGATCTTAGCTCCTCAACAAGGGATCAAACCCAAGCTGCCTGCAGTGGAAGGATAGAGTATCAACCACTGGACTGCCAGGGAATTCTCTCTCTTTCTTCTCTAAAAAAATAATAAAAAATAGGGCTTTCCTGGTGGTCCAGTGGGTAGAGAGTCCACGTTGCAGTGCAAGGTGCACCGGTTCAATCCCTGGCCTGGGAAGATCCCATGTGCTGCAGAGCGGCTGGACCAGTGCATCTAATTATGAGCCAGCACTCTGGAGCACATGCACCCAGAGCCAGTGCTCTACAGTGAGAGGCCACTGCAAAGGGAGGCCCACTCAGGCCAAAGAATAAAGATGGATGAAAATAAATAAATAAAAAAACAATAAAAGAGGCCAAAATTAAAAAGAAACAATAATAATAAAAATTAAAAAGCTAATTGAATAGTCTCTGCTCATATTTGATAGGAAAAATGGCTTCCAATTCTTATTACTGGAAATCAACAACCATAATAAATAAAAATAATGATAGTTACTATATGAAGCCATATACTGCCAGGCAGTATACAACATGCTTGATAGGTTTTATTTGACTTACATCTTCAACAATGCCATGAGGCAGGCACTCTTATGATTCCCCTTTAACAAATGGCTTGGGACAGATTCTTATTAACTTGGACAACATAAATTCCTCTCCAGCCTGTGTGGGTTGACTAAACCGACAGAACTGTATCAAGTACTGAGAACAACCCTTTAAGACAGACATTTTCGCTCAGAATCACATCATGTAAGGGATAGCTAAAGGAATCAGGAAGGCGTAGCAGGTAAAAGAAGATTCTCAAGGATCAGAATCAGCCTACCTGTGCACAAACTAGAAGTAACAGACTCTAGCTGCACATAAAGAGCTGATGTGAGGTACTGAGGTCCTAGTCATGGGAGGTATACACAGTTGGTGCGAATGTGGTAGAAAAAACTAAAAGGCAAATTCAACACATGAAATCCTTTTTTTATACTAAATAAATTTCCATCATCAAGTAACATTAAAATAAACCAATTCCTCCCTAAACTCCTACCCATATAGGAGATAAAATTTCTCTTTCTTCTTTAGTATTATTTATTTATTTGATTGCTCTGTGGCTTACAGGATCTTAGCTCCTCAACAAGGGATCAAACCCAAGCTGCCTGCAGTGGAAGGATAGAGTATCAACCACTGGACTGCCAGGGAATTCTCTCTCTTTCTTCTCTAAAAAAATAATAAAAAATAGGGCTTTCCTGGTGGTCCAGTGGGTAGAGAGTCCACGTTGCAGTGCAAGGTGCACCGGTTCAATCCCTGGCCTGGGAAGATCCCATGTGCTGCAGAGCGGCTGGACCAGTGCATCTAATTATGAGCCAGCACTCTGGAGCACATGCACCCAGAGCCAGTGCTCTACAGTGAGAGGCCACTGCAAAGGGAGGCCCACTCAGGCCAAAGAATAAAGATGGATGAAAATAAATAAATAAAAAAACAATAAAAGAGGCCAAAATTAAAAAGAAACAATAATAATAAAAATTAAAAAGCTAATTGAATAGTCTCTGCTCATATTTGATAGGAAAAATGGCTTCCAATTCTTATTACTGGAAATCAACAACCATAATAAATAAAAATAATGATAGTTACTATATGAAGCCATATACTGCCAGGCAGTATACAACATGCTTGATAGGTTTTATTTGACTTACATCTTCAACAATGCCATGAGGCAGGCACTCTTATGATTCCCCTTTAACAAATGAAGACATTGAGGCACAGAGTTTAAGAAACTGATCCAAGGTCTCACGACTGGCTTGGCGTTAGGCACATCTGACTCTAGACCATTAACCTCTACCACCTCTCCTCATTCAACAAGTAAATCCTCATACAGTGACTGCAGAAGTGAGAGGCTCACAGCAGGTAGTCAAAAAACAAGCATCTCTTTCCTTGAACAGATTTTCAAACCCTGGGCCTCTCGTGGCTGCACCTTTTCGTTTCTCCATGGTGTGCAGATGGTAACTGACCTTGCTACGCAGCTGCTGGGGTAGACTCACACTGTGCGTCCTTTCAAACTGCTCCATGAGAGCTCTTGTTGCCTGGCTGTCAGAGCCAGAGAGCAGCCAGAAGATCCTCTCTATGTTGTAGGGCACCTGGACAGAGACGCAGGGTCCCAGGGGTCATGCTGACCTCAGCCCCTGCCCACCTCCACCCAGCCAACACCCGGGGCAGACCTGCACACAGCCCACCAGGCCTCACCTGAATGTCCATGGCTGATGCCAAGGTTGGTTTGACCACCTCGGACAGAGAGAAGTCTCCCTGTTGGACAGTCCTGTGGATGATGTCATTGCTGTTCACTGCCGCGACGAGGCGAATGGGCAGGCCCATCTTCTGAGCGATGCACCCAGCTTGAGAAAGGAGAACAATGGTTTCTTAGATATGTGCACAAATATCGGGCTTCCTTGGTGGTCCAGTGGTTACAAATCCACCTTGCAACGCAGGAGACATGGGTTCCATCCCTGGTCCAGGAAGATCTCATGTGCTAGGGAGCAACTAAGCCCATGGGTCACAACTACTGACCCCTCATGCCTGGAGCCTGCAAGCTGCGATTACTGAGGCCCGTCCTCCCGGAGCCCATGTTCCACGACAGGAGAAGCCACTGCAATGGGAGCCCATACACCACAAATGAACAGTAACCCCCACTCACCGCAACTAGAGAAAAGCCCACACAGCAACAAAGGCCTAGTGCAGCCAAAACTAAAACAGACAAAAAATTATTTTTTTTAAAAAAGCACAAATAACAAATGAAACATAGATAAATGGAACATCATCAAAATTAAGAAGTTTTTGTGCTTTGAAGCTTCTGTACTTCAAAGGACATGATCAAGCAAATGAAAAGATAACCCACAGAACAAGAAAAACTATTTGCAAATCATATATCTGATAAGGGACCTGAGTCCAGAATATATAAATAACTACTACAACTTCACAATAAAAATACAAATAATCCAGTTTAAAAATAGGTGAGAATGTTGAATAATCATTTCTCCAAAAAAGATTTATAAATGGTCGATGAACACATGAAAAGATACTCAACATCATTCAGTTCAGTTCAGTCACTCAGTTGTGTCTGACTCTTTGCGACCCCATGGACTGCAGCACCCCAGGCTTCCCTGTCCTTCACCTTCTCCCAGAGCTTGCTCAGACACATATCCATTGACTCAGTGATGCCATCCAACCATCTCATCCTCTGTTGTCAGTACTCATCAGGAAAACACAAACCAAAATCATAATGGCATATCACTTTATACCCACCCTGATAGCTAGACTCAAAAAGACAGATTTTGGGACTTCCCTGGTGGTCCAGTGGGTAAGGAGACTGCCTTGCAGTGCAAGGGGTACTGGTTCAATCCCTGGCCTGGGAAGATCCCACATGCCACGGAGAAGCTAGACCGGTGTGCCCAATTACGAGCCAGTGCTCTGAAGCACATGAGCCCAGAGCCAGTGCTCTGCTGCAAGAGAGGCCACTGTGATGGGAGGCCCACACAGGCCAAAGAATAAAGATGGATGAAAATAAATCAATAAAAACCAATAAAAGAGGCCAAATTTTTTTTTAGAAAAAGACAGATTTCAGCAGGATGTGGAGAAAGTGGAGCCCTCGTGCACTGTTGGTGGGAGTGTAAAACGGTGCAGCCACCTTGGAAAACAGTCCAACAGTCTCTCAAAAAGTTAAGCATAGAGTTCTAATATGACCCAGAAATCCACTCCGAGCTTACATGTATTCAAGATAACTGAAAACAGGTCCATACAAAAAGTTATACACAGGGCTTCCCCTGGTGGTCCAGTGGGTAAGGAGACTGCCTTGCAGTGCAAGGGGTACTGGTTCAATCCCTGGCCTGGGAAGATCCCACATGCCACGGAGAAGCTAGACCGGTGTGCCCAATTACGAGCCAGTGCTCTGAAGCACATGAGCCCAGAGCCAGTGCTCTGCTGCAAGAGAGGCCACTGTGATGGGAGGCCCACACAGGCCAAAGAATAAAGATGGATGAAAATAAATCAATAAAAACCAATAAAAGAGGCCAAATTTTTTTTTAGAAAAAGACAGATTTCAGCAGGATGTGGAGAAAGTGGAGCCCTCGTGCACTGTTGGTGGGAGTGTAAAACGGTGCAGCCACCTTGGAAAACAGTCCAACAGTCTCTCAAAAAGTTAAGCATAGAGTTCTAATATGACCCAGAAATCCACTCCGAGCTTACATGTATTCAAGATAACTGAAAACAGGTCCATACAAAAAGTTATACACAGGGCTTCCCCTGGTGGTCCAGTGGGTAAGGACACCGCCTTGCAGTGCAGGGGGTGCCAGTTCGATCCCTGGCCTGGGAAGATCCCACGTGTTGTGGAGCGGCTGGACTGATGTGTCCAATCACCGAGCTGGAGCTCTGGAGCGCATGTGCCCAGAGCTGGCGCTCTGCAACGACAGACGCCACCGCGATGGGAGGCTCACAGGAGCCAAAGAACAAAGACGGATGAAAATGGAGAAATGAAAGACCAATAGAAGTGGCCCGCCCGACCCCTCCCTCCACACCCCACCTCCCCAAAAAAGATAAATAAATTAAAAAAAAAAAACTTCAAAAAAAAGTTATACACAAATATTTACAGCAGCATTTTCATAACAACTAAAAAACTGAAACAATCCAAATGTCCATTAACTGATAAGTGGGTAGCAAAAAGTGTAGTATGTTTATGCAATAGAACAGTATTCAGCCATAAAAAGTAATAAAGTACTCATACATGCTACAACATGGATAAGCCTTGAAAACATTATGCTAAGTGAAAGAGTTTAGGCACAAAATCCCACATATTGGAGGATTCCATTCACGCAAAATGTCCAGAATAGAAAAATCTACAGAGATGACATTAGATTTGTGGCTGCCTGAAGCTGGGAGAGACGAGAGCAAGGCTGCTGAATGGGAACAGGGCTTCCTCTTCGGGGGATAAAAATGTTCTAAAACGGATCATGAGGATGGCTGAGCAACCCTGTGTACACTGAAAACTATGAAGCCGAATACTTTAAATGGGTGAATTGTATGGTATGAGAATCAAAGAGCAATAAAGCTGTTACCAAAAAAAAAAAAAATAGGAGAAGGAAAGAGTAGGAGGAGAAGGTTACTGTGCCCTGACACTGTTCTCACATCAAACCCCGCCCCCACAAGTGCTGACGCACCTGCTTCCCCCATTTACAGAAGAGAAAATGGAGGTTCTGAGAAGTTAAAATGACCTACCCCAAACCTGCTAAGTAGCAACGTTAGGATGTGAACTAGGTGTTTCTAAGTTCAGAGCACATGTAGAGTCCCCTGACCAAGAACCAGCACTTCTGGGCTGAGTCTCCCAGAACGGGGCTCAGGGAGGACAGAGCAGCCGCCACAGTCTACCCTAAGAGCAGCTCCCATATGCGCCGGAACAAACAAGGGACCCCTCATCCCAAGTGATGGAGAGCCCAGAGACATAACTTGTTTAGGCTGGTTCCTGCTTCCATGGAGGGCTTTCCTGGTGGCCCAGATGGTAAAGAATCTGCCTGCAATGCAGGAGACCCGGATTTGAGCCCTGGGTTGGGAAGATACCCTGGAGAAGAAAATGGCACCCCACTCAAGTATTCTTGCCTGGAGAATCCCATGGACAAAGGAGCCTGGTGGGCTACAGTCCACGGGGTCACAAAAGAGTCAGACACAACTGAGCGGCTAGCAGTTTCATGTCCAGTAATTCCATGAATGGATTACTCTGATGAGCAGGGGAAGGGGTCTAGGGGTACCCAGACCACCCAACATCATTCTTAATTTTTCCAAGCATTTTCAGTCTTATTTCATGTGATCCTCCATAAACACCATGCTATCTTTGTATAACAGGGGAGCAGCAGAGGCTTAGGAGGTCCAGGGGCTTAAGGTCAAGCAGCTCGTTCCTGATGGAGCAAGACTAGATGGGAGTCCCTCTGCAAACGTTGCCTCTGTGCCAGGCCCTGTGGAGGCAACTGGGGCACATGCAGGTGATACCACTCCCTCAGGGCGGGGGCGGGGATTCAAGTGGACAGCTTTCTAGGCTTCACCCATGAATGGGGAAGAAGGCTGAGCCGTCCTTGTCTGACAGCCAGCTCATTTTTCCCTTCCTTGTCTAAATGTTAGCCTAAATCAGGAAGACCCCTGAGCACTAAACATCCTTTTCATGGTCTCACCTGGGTGCCCATCAGAAAGCACACCACTAACAGAACCCTCAGGAAAATGTCATGCCCATCAAGAGGCAGCCTCGCAAGTTCAAGACAGGGTGAGGGCTTGAAAGCCAGGCTGCCTGAGCCACCCTTCCCCTGGGATTGACCGGTGCTTAACCAGGGACAGGCTGGTCAACCTCTCTGTGCCACAGCTCTGGTTAGGATGTGAACTAGGTGTTTCTAAGTTCAGAGCACATGTAGAGTCCCTGACCAAGAACCAGCACTTCTGGGCTGAGTCTCCCAGAACGGGGCTCAGGGCGGACAGAGCAGCCGCCACAGTCTACCCTAAGAGCAGCTCCCATATGCGCCGGAACAAACAAGGGACCCCTCATCCCAAGTGATGGAGAGCCCAGAGACATAACTTGTTTAGGCTGGTTCCTGCTTCCATGGAGGGCTTTCCTGGTGGCCCAGATGGTAAAGAATCTGCCTGCAATGCAGGAGACCCGGATTTGAGCCCTGGGTTGGGAAGATACCCTGGAGAAGAAAATGGCACCCCACTCAAGTATTCTTGCCTGGAGAATCCCATGGACAAAGGAGCCTGGTGGGCTACAGTCCACGGGGTCACAAAAGAGTCAGACACAACTGAGCGGCTAGCAGTTTCATGTCCAGTAATTCCATGAATGGATTACTCTGATGAGCAGGGGAAGGGGTCTAGGGGTACCCAGACCACCCAACATCATTCTTAATTTTTCCAAGCATTTTCAGTCTTATTTCATGTGATCCTCCATAAACACCATGCTATCTTTGTATAACAGGGGAGCAGCAGAGGCTTAGGAGGTCCAGGGGCTTAAGGTCAAGCAGCTCGTTCCTGATGGAGCAAGACTAGATGGGAGTCCCTCTGCAAACGTTGCCTCTGTGCCAGGCCCTGTGGAGGCAACTGGGGCACATGCAGGTGATACCACTCCCTCAGGGCGGGGGCGGGGATTCAAGTGGACAGCTTTCTAGGCTTCACCCATGAATGGGGAAGAAGGCTGAGCCGTCCTTGTCTGACAGCCAGCTCATTTTTCCCTTCCTTGTCTAAATGTTAGCCTAAATCAGGAAGACCCCTGAGCACTAAACATCCTTTTCATGGTCTCACCTGGGTGCCCATCAGAAAGCACACCACTAACAGAACCCTCAGGAAAATGTCATGCCCATCAAGAGGCAGCCTCGCAAGTTCAAGACAGGGTGAGGGCTTGAAAGCCAGGCTGCCTGAGCCACCCTTCCCCTGGGATTGACCGGTGCTTAACCAGGGACAGGCTGGTCAACCTCTCTGTGCCACAGTTGCCTCCTTATAAAATGAAAATGGCAGTAGTGTTCCCCTCCTAGGCCCCATGAGGATTAAATGAACAGATAGGAGAGAAGCATTCAAAGCACTGCCTGATACAGCTAGTGCTTGATCAATGTCCCTATAAATTATCTATAGGACATGATGTTAATGCCACACAGCTTTACAGCCCTCGACCCTCACAAAGTTCACGTATACACAGGAAGAATCTAATTTGTGCCTCGTGCTTGTCCTGAGAGATATGATAAGCACTCCAATCTCCCTCTGATAGCCCAGGAGCTGAACCTAAGGGACAGCCGTTCAGCTAGTAAAGGATAGAACCGGAGCCAGAAGCCTAAGTCCAGAGCTCTTTCCACATCACACGGTCTCCAGGGAGAGCATGCTGTGCCAGGTGGGCTGGGAGGAAAGTCCACGTTCCTGGCAGAGGGCTCTGCCAGCCGGTACAGTGGTGAACCTTGATCTTGTCTCCCCACACTCTGTTGAGCGACACATCAGATCAGGCGACCAGAATACAACAGGGTTAACCCGTCACTCTCTCCCTGCAGCTACAGGCTGGGATGTCCACCCAGGGAGTCAGGAGACAGGGACATCTTCTGGAAACTTCTTCTTTATAGTTTCCCATCACCTAGGACCCAACCTTGGCTTCCCTGGTGAAGTGAAAGTCGTTCAGTCATGTCTGACTCTTTGCAACCCATAGCCAAGCCATGAATTCTCCAGGCAAAAATACTGGAGAGGGTAGCCTTTTCCTTCTCCAAGGGATCTTCCCAACCCAAGTCACCCATACAGCAGAAAGATTCTTTACCATATGAGCCACCAGGGAAGCCCAAGAATACTGGAGTGGGTAGCCAATCTCTTCTCCAGGGAATCTTGCCAACTCAGAAATCGAACCGGGGTCTCCTGCATTGCAAGAAGATTCTTTACCAGCTGAGCCACTTGGGCTTCCCTGGTAGCTCAGCTGGTAAAGAATCCGTCTGCCAATGCAAGAGACGTAGGTTAGACCCCTGGAAGATACCCTGGAGGAGGAAATGGCAACCTACTCCAGTATTCTTGACTGGGAAATGCCATGGACAGAGCGGGCTGGCAGGTTACAGTTCATGAAGCCACAAAGAATTGGACACAACTTAGAGAATAAACAACAACAAAGGCCCCAACCTAGGTTATAGCCAAAGGGCGGCTGGGAGGACAAGAACCATGGGACTTTTTCTGGAAAGCCCATTTCCGCCCAGGGGTCTTCTCACCTGCAAGGTTGCCAGCAGCCCCCGTTGGCACAACTACCTCCACAAGGGGCAGGGAGTGCATGTCTAAGGATGGCGCACACTGGAAATAAGCGAAGAAGTAGTGGCCCATCTGCACGAGGACCCGGGACCAGTTGATTGAATTCAGACTCATCAGGTTGTGCTTCTTGACAAAGGCCACGTCGGCAAACACGGTCTTGATGGGCTCATCCAGCTCATCGCTGGTCCCCTCCACTGTCGGGGGAGAGAGGAGAAGGAGCTGTCAGAAGCACGGAGAACCCCTAGATGGTCAGCAGGTGCCCACAAGACCTCCCAGGCTGAGCCCATGCCACTGAGACCTTCACCCAAACCATGGCTCATATCCTTGTGGTCACATTTCAGTGTTTCTACCATTATCTAAAATTAGATCTAAAACGTCAACTTTTGGGGATTTTGGGGGAAGAATTCCTATTTGTTTTCTATGCCCACTTCCCCAGGCTCTTGGAACAGGAGGGGGTGGTTTATTGAGCTGTGAGATGGTGAAAGGCTGAGCTTGACTCAACTCCATCACAGGTTAAGGGGACAGAGTGGCTCTTCCCGAGTGGTCTGCCCTTGTTCCCTCATTTAGATCAAAGACTGGAAGTTCTGCCCTCAGCTCCTACGTGGCAGGTAAGCTGGCATGGACAGGATTTCTCCTCCTTAAGCTGGGTGTGTGCACACTTTAATTTATGGATGAATTACTGAATCAGTTGTTGGACAAATCAGTGCCTAGTCCAAGTTGCACCCCTCAACCCAGCCCAACCAGCAATCAAGCCAACGTTAATCTCTTATCTCAAAACTGGGTCTGTTTCCCCACTGGATCCAAACTCAGCCGTGGCAGGGGGATAAGATTATTGGAAGTAAATGCCAGAGAAGGTGCTGAGGTCACGAGTCCTTTCATCTTTCATCATGTAACAGCACTGAGGCTTCAGGAGTAACTCTAGATCCAGGTACAAGGGAGATATTGGTTGGGTTTCTAGGAAAAGAGTCCCTGCTTTTAAGAGAGAGCCAAGGAAGAGAGGCTGGGTTACCTTCTGTAACCATCATGCACCACAAAATGAATGGGGCTTAAGATTGTAGAAGATGGAACCAAGACCACCCGGCTCCCCAGAGGCAATGAACCAACCAATCAGAAGCCCGTTCCATTTCTAGACTTCCAGGTACATGAACTGGAAAACATCTCTGTTCAAGCCAGTCTGATTAGGTTTTCTGATACTTCCAGTCAAAAACATCCCAAATAATATATAATGAGCACTGGTTGATTGATTACCCTGTGCTTAAGAAGAATCGAGTATACAACGGGTATGGAAATTAATGACTTCAAAAAACATCAGTGTCCTAGTCAAAGTAACCCAGGTGATCCATCTCTGCTCCCTGTGCTCCCCAGCCCTGGGACACACATACCCACTGCCAGCTCCTGAACTAATGCACATCCTCCTGGAAGCCAAACCTGAAGATTCCAGAAAGCAAAGGAAGAACTTGAATGGTGCTGCTTAGAAACTAGAGTGATTTCCTTCAAAGGTTCCTGCCTTATTTTCTTGAAGAACATATATGAGCTTCCTGGTAGCTCAGACGGTATAGAATCTGTCTGCACTGTGGGAGACCTGGGTTTAACTCCTGGGTTGGGAAGATCCCCTGGAGGAGGGCATGGCAACCCACTCCAGTATTCTTGCCTGGAGAAGCCCATGGACAGAGGAGCCTAGTGGGCAAAGAGTTGGACATGAGTGAGCAACTAACACACACATCTCCAATAGTTTCTGAAACTGTGTAGCCATGAGTCTGCTTGGGGCTAAGCCAGGACATATACTAACCTCAAAATATGACGGAGGAAGGAAGGGAAGGGAGAGAAAGGAGAGGAGGAAGGATGGTCAGCTAGTCCATTGACTAGTTTGGTTCCAGGCCATCTCCCAACCTAGACCCACTCAAGACAGGGCCATGCTGTCCCTGGAGCCTTGGTCCCAACACTCACCTCCAAACACATGGACATTCTCTCTCAGCACGGTTGTCATCTGGAGCTCCTGAATCTTTGTGCAGCGACCCTTGGGCAGCAAGACGATGATATCGATGTTCTTTGCCCCCTGAACACTCTCAATGGCAGCACTTCCTGTGTCCCCAGAAGCCCGGTTCCAATTGAATGGGGCTTAAGATTGTAGAAGATGGAACCAAGACCACCCGGCTCCCCAGAGGCAATGAACCAACCAATCAGAAGCCCGTTCCATTTCTAGACTTCCAGGTACATGAACTGGAAAACATCTCTGTTCAAGCCAGTCTGATTAGGTTTTCTGATACTTCCAGTCAAAAACATCCCAAATAATATATAATGAGCACTGGTTGATTGATTACCCTGTGCTTAAGAAGAATCGAGTATACAACGGGTATGGAAATTAATGACTTCAAAAAACATCAGTGTCCTAGTCAAAGTAACCCAGGTGATCCATCTCTGCTCCCTGTGCTCCCCAGCCCTGGGACACACATACCCACTGCCAGCTCCTGAACTAATGCACATCCTCCTGGAAGCCAAACCTGAAGATTCCAGAAAGCAAAGGAAGAACTTGAATGGTGCTGCTTAGAAACTAGAGTGATTTCCTTCAAAGGTTCCTGCCTTATTTTCTTGAAGAACATATATGAGCTTCCTGGTAGCTCAGACGGTATAGAATCTGTCTGCACTGTGGGAGACCTGGGTTTAACTCCTGGGTTGGGAAGATCCCCTGGAGGAGGGCATGGCAACCCACTCCAGTATTCTTGCCTGGAGAAGCCCATGGACAGAGGAGCCTAGTGGGCAAAGAGTTGGACATGAGTGAGCAACTAACACACACATCTCCAATAGTTTCTGAAACTGTGTAGCCATGAGTCTGCTTGGGGCTAAGCCAGGACATATACTAACCTCAAAATATGACGGAGGAAGGAAGGGAAGGAGAGAGAAAGGAGAGGAGGAAGGATGGTCAGCTAGTCCATTGACTAGTTTGGTTCCAGGCCATCTCCCAACCTAGACCCACTCAAGACAGGGCCATGCTGTCCCTGGAGCCTTGGTCCCAACACTCACCTCCAAACACATGGACATTCTCTCTCAGCACGGTTGTCATCTGGAGCTCCTGAATCTTTGTGCAGCGACCCTTGGGCAGCAAGACGATGATATCGATGTTCTTTGCCCCCTGAACACTCTCAATGGCAGCACTTCCTGTGTCCCCAGAAGTTCCTGGATGGGAAGAAGCAGGAACCTTCCCCTTAGGATGCGGGAGATGGAAAAGGAAAAAAGTCACCCATAAAACTCACTGTTGACAAGCAAGGCGATACCTTGGAGGGTAGGAACCTAGTACTTAATCTAGGGTCCTTGGATCTCAAAGAGATCCATGGATAGACATCAAGGCACCTGTGAACTTGGCACCATATCATCTATGTATTTTACATATTTAAACTATCATTTTGACATTTCATAGCCTCCATCAGCCTGTCAAAGGGTCTATGGCACAAGAAAAGGTTAAGAACCCTGCTCTACAAATTAAGAGGTTGGGATTAAAATATATACATATACACACACACATATAGATCTATTATGTTAAGTTCAAACCAGTCAATCCTAAAGGAAATCAACCCTGAATATTCATTGGAAAGACTGAAGCTGAAGCTCCAATACTTTGGCCACCTAATACAAAAAGAAGACTCATTGGAAAAGACCCTGATGCTGGGAAAAATAGCAGACAGGAGGAGAAGGGGATGACAGAGGACGAGATGGTTGGATGGCATCACTGAGTCAATGGACATAAGTTTGAGCAAGCTCCAGGAGACAGTGAAGGACAAGGAAGCCAAGTGTGCTCAGTCCACAGGGTCTCAAAGAGTTGGACATGACTGAGCGATTGAACTGAAATGATACATATATTTTAAACAGGACTTCCCAGCCTTCCCTGATGATCCAGTGGGTAAAGAGTCCGCCTTGCCAGCATAAGGGGCACTGGTTCGATCCCTGGTCTGCTTGGGGCTAAGCCAGGACATATACTAACCTCAAAATATGACGGAGGAAGGAAGGGAAGGAGAGAAAGGAGAGGAGGAAGGATGGTCAGCTAGTCCATTGACTAGTTTGGTTCCAGGCCATCTCCCAACCTAGACCCACTCAAGACAGGGCCATGCTGTCCCTGGAGCCTTGGTCCCAACACTCACCTCCAAACACATGGACATTCTCTCTCAGCACGGTTGTCATCTGGAGCTCCTGAATCTTTGTGCAGCGACCCTTGGGCAGCAAGACGATGATATCGATGTTCTTTGCCCCCTGAACACTCTCAATGGCAGCACTTCCTGTGTCCCCAGAAGTTCCTGGATGGGAAGAAGCAGGAACCTTCCCCTTAGGATGCGGGAGATGGAAAAGGAAAAAGTCACCCATAAAACTCACTGTTGACAAGCAAGGCGATACCTTGGAGGGTAGGAACCTAGTACTTAATCTAGGGTCCTTGGATCTCAAAGAGATCCATGGATAGACATCAAGGCACCTGTGAACTTGGCACCATATCATCTATGTATTTTACATATTTAAACTATCATTTTGACATTTCATAGCCTCCATCAGCCTGTCAAAGGGTCTATGGCACAAGAAAAGGTTAAGAACCCTGCTCTACAAATTAAGAGGTTGGGATTAAAATATATACATATACACACACACATATAGATCTATTATGTTAAGTTCAAACCAGTCAATCCTAAAGGAAATCAACCCTGAATATTCATTGGAAAGACTGAAGCTGAAGCTCCAATACTTTGGCCACCTAATACAAAAAGAAGACTCATTGGAAAAGACCCTGATGCTGGGAAAAATAGCAGACAGGAGGAGAAGGGGATGACAGAGGACGAGATGGTTGGATGGCATCACTGAGTCAATGGACATAAGTTTGAGCAAGCTCCAGGAGACAGTGAAGGACAAGGAAGCCAAGTGTGCTCAGTCCACAGGGTCTCAAAGAGTTGGACATGACTGAGCGATTGAACTGAAATGATACATATATTTTAAACAGGACTTCCCAGCCTTCCCTGATGATCCAGTGGGTAAAGAGTCCGCCTTGCCAGCATAAGGGGCACTGGTTCGATCCCTGGTCCAGGAAGATCCTACATGCCGCAGAATGGCTGGACTGGTGTGTCCAATTATGAGTCAGCGCTCTGGAGCACGTGCTCCCAGGGTTGGTGCTTTGCAACGAAGAGAGGCCACTGTAATGGGAGGCCCACACAGGCCAAAGAATAAAAGATGGATGAAAAATAAATAAATACAAAACCAATAAAAGAGGCCAAAATTAAAAAAAAAAACAACTACAACTTCTCCAATGGCTCAGAGGGTAAAGTATCCACCTGCAATGCGGAACACATAGGAGACAGAGGCTTGATCTCTGGGTTGGGAAGATCCCCTGGAGAAGGAAATGGCAACCCACTCCAGTATTCTTGTGTGAGAAATCCCATAGACAGAGGAACCGGGCAGGCTGCAGTCTATGTGGTCACGAAAGAGTCAGACACGATTTAGCCACACACACACAAAAACAGGTATAACTGAATCACCCGAAACTCACACAGTATTGTAAATCAACCACACTTCAATTAAAAAAAAGAACAAGAACTCTGGTCTAAAAAACCCAGTAACACACTCCCAGGAGACATCAGTGAAGGGCATCCGGTGGGTGGCCACTGGCAAGTGGGGTGCTGTGGGGCTCCAGGGCGCAGGCCCCTGATGCACACCTACAGCCACAGTGACGTGCCTCCTCCTCCTCTCCAGGAAGTACTGCAGGAACTGCGCCGTGCAGCACAAGGCCAGGTCCTTGAACGCATAGGTCACCCCGTGCCACAGCTCCAGCACGTTCAGTCCACTCCTCAGCCTGGACAGATGCACCACCTCTTTGTGCCGGAATCTGCTGAAGGCTCGATCAATCAGATCTGCGAGGGGAAAGAAAGGAGATTGGACAGTGAACAAAGGGCATTCTCTCGTCCTCCTCCAGGGCCTCCCAGGTGGTGCTCGTGGTCAGGAATCCACCTGCAAATTCAGGAGATGCAAGAGATGCGGGTTCAATCCCTGGGTTGAGAAGATCCTCTGGAGTAGGAAATGGCAACCTAGTCCAGCCATTTTGCCTGGAAAATCCCATGGATTGAGCCTGGCGGGCTGCAATCCATGGGGTCACAAAGAGTCAGACACGACTAAGCATAGACACATATACACGCACACATCCTCCAGGTTCACTCTCAGTTTCTTTACGCTTTTAAATTGGAACTTTCTATCTCTTGTTACCAGATTAAAAGACCAGAAATTTTTACCATAAATGATACTGTGTATAAATATAATTATATAGTCCTAGGGGGAAGTTTGGAAAGACATGAACCAAGCTGTTCATGGATTCCTCATGTGATTCTCCCAGAGGGCAGAATTGATGTTGTAAGACTTTCATTTTTTTTTTTTTAGACTTTCATTTTTTACTTTATATTTTGAACATTTTTTTCTTCACCATTTGGATTTCTTGTGTGCATGTATTCCAGAGATTCAATGAAACAATTATGCAGCAAAGAAATCAAATGTCTCATCTCCTCTAATTTTTCTTCCTAAAGACAGAGAAGTGTTTCTTTACTTGGCATGACTTAATCTCACACCTGTGGTACCAGAACCTTGGGATACTACCTAAGGCTAAGGTCATCTAGAAGAGTGTTTCTCAAACTTTAATGGGCAAACCTTGGATCTTCCAGTGCAGGTTTTAGATCAGAAGGTCAGAGGAAGTCTGAGAATTCTAACATATACACAGGCAATGCCATCATTTATGGTCCTCAAACTGCATTTCTCAAAAATATTAATTTATTAATTTATTTTTACTGTTTTTGGCTGCACTGGGTCTACCCTGCTGTGGGTGGGGTACTCTCAAGTCGGAGTGAGCGGGCTTCTCATTGTGGTGGCTTCTCCTGTGGCAGAGGACCAGCTTCAGGGACGCCGGTCTCGGTAGCGATGGTGCTGGGGCTGGTTGTCCTGCAGCATGTGGAAACCTTCCGGACCTGGGATTGAACCTGTGTCCCCCGCACTGGCAGGCAGATTCTTCACCACAGGACGACCAGGGACGTCCACACTACATTTTGAGTCCTCTTCTTCTCAGTCTCAAACTGATGCGGGTTCAATCCCTGGGTTGAGAAGATCCTCTGGAGTAGGAAATGGCAACCTAGTCCAGCCATTTTGCCTGGAAAATCCCATGGATTGAGCCTGGCGGGCTGCAATCCATGGGGTCACAAAGAGTCAGACACGACTAAGCATAGACACATATACACGCAAAATCCTCCAGGTTCACTCTCAGTTTCTTTACGCTTTTAAATTGGAACTTTCTATCTCTTGTTACCAGATTAAAAGACCAGAAATTTTTACCATAAATGATACTGTGTATAAATATAATTATATAGTCCTAGGGGGAAGTTTGGAAAGACATGAACCAAGCTGTTCATGGATTCCTCATGTGATTCTCCCAGAGGGCAGAATTGATGTTGTAAGACTTTCATTTTTTTTTTTTTAGACTTTCATTTTTTACTTTATATTTTGAACATTTTTTTCTTCACCATTTGGATTTCTTGTGTGCATGTATTCCAGAGATTCAATGAAACAATTATGCAGCAAAGAAATCAAATGTCTCATCTCCTCTAATTTTTCTTCCTAAAGACAGAGAAGTGTTTCTTTACTTGGCATGACTTAATCTCACACCTGTGGTACCAGAACCTTGGGATACTACCTAAGGCTAAGGTCATCTAGAAGAGTGTTTCTCAAACTTTAATGGGCAAACCTTGGATCTTCCAGTGCAGGTTTTAGATCAGAAGGTCAGAGGAAGTCTGAGAATTCTAACATATACACAGGCAATGCCATCATTTATGGTCCTCAAACTGCATTTCTCAAAAATATTAATTTATTAATTTATTTTTACTGTTTTTGGCTGCACTGGGTCTACCCTGCTGTGGGTGGGGTACTCTCAAGTCGGAGTGAGCGGGCTTCTCATTGTGGTGGCTTCTCCTGTGGCAGAGGACCAGCTTCAGGGACGCCGGTCTCGGTAGCGATGGTGCTGGGGCTGGTTGTCCTGCAGCATGTGGAAACCTTCCGGACCTGGGATTGAACCTGTGTCCCCCGCACTGGCAGGCAGATTCTTCACCACAGGACGACCAGGGACGTCCCACACTACATTTTGAGTCCTCTTCTTCTCAGTCTCAAACTGTCACCATTATGTCATGGATTATTTTATACAACTGGCCCACAGACCAGCAGCCATAGTACCATCACAACGCTTGATGCGTGCATGCTCAGTTTACTCAGTCGTGCCTGACTCTGTGTGCCTGGGGCTGTATGGGCTCCTCTGTCCAAGGGATTCTCCAGGCAAGAATACTGGAGTGGGGGAGCCATACCCTTCTCCAGGGGATCTTCCGGATCCAGGGATTGAACCTGAGACTCTTGTGTCTCCTGCATTGGCAGATGGATTCTCTACCACTGTGACACCTAGGAAGCCTGGACATTTGATAGGAATACAGAATTCTCAGCCCCACCACAGACCTACTGAAGCAGAAGCTGCACTTTAATGAGATTCCCAAGGAGAATCTGTAGGCACGTGACAGTCTGAAATGAGCTGGTGCAGAAGATTCTCCAAGGCCCTTCTGGAAGTACCATTCAAGGAAATAAAATAGCAATCTGTGGCTCTGGGTACTTTATATGCAAGAAGGAAATATTCAAACATTCAAGCATTTCACTCAAGGTCAACGGTGAAATCCCTAGTCTTGAAAGGCAGTGCAAGGGGCGCCAGTTCAAACCCTGGCCTGGGAAGATCCCACATGCTGCGGAACAGCTGGACTGATGTGTCCAACTACCGAGCTGGAGCTCTGGAGCGCATGCGCCCAGAGCCGGTGCTCTGCAGAGAGAGAGGCCACTGCTATGGGAGGCCCACACAGGCCAAAGAACAAAGATGGAAATAAATGAAAGATCAATAGAAGTGGCCAAAAAATAAAAAAATAAACAAACAAAAGCACTTTCTGCTGATCACTCTGGCATTCCCCTCACTAGGAGTAGGAGTTGGAATGGATGAAACTCTTTGGGGATGTTTCCAGTTCTGGGATTTCAGAGTCTAGGAAAAACTCCAAAGTTTGGGAAATATGACTGGGGATCCATTAGTCACTCAGTCACGTCCGACTCATTGTGACCCCATGGATTGTAGCCCGCCAGACTCCTCTGTCCATGGGATTCTCCAGGCAATAATACTGGAGTGGGGAGCCATTCCCTTCTCCAGGGGATTTTCCGGACCCAGGGATTGAACCTAGGTCTCCTGCATTGCCGGCAGATTCTTTACCATCTGAGATACCAGGGAAGCCAGAGTTTGGGAAATCTGACTGAGGACCTCCTAGAGGTTAAATGATGGATTTGCAATTTTGTCTAGGGGGCTGGGCTGGAAGCAGAGTGAAGTGGGGGAGTAAAAGGTGGGGATGGGGGCACGGTACTCACCATTTAAGTCATCTCTAGGAATGAGCTCAGGCCCAATGAAAAGGCTGCACAGCTCCTTCACCAGGCTGGGGTAGGAGAGTATGCTCCACTGACGCAGGGTCTCTCTGCTCAGCTGCGGGAGCTCCTGGGGCATGTAGAGGCCCCCATCTGGAGTATAGCCAGAGAAGAGGGCCCCCTCGAAGTCAACTGGTGGGGCCATCCCCCGAGTGCTGACGTACCACATGATCCTAGACGCCTGCAGAGGGAACAGTCCCAGAGGGCCCCTCAGCTAGCTCCTGGGCCATACCTCACTGGGCGTGTGTGCGTGCTAAGCCACTTCAATTGTGTCCAACTCTTTGTGACCCTATGGACTGCAGCTCTCTAGGCTCCTCTGAACATGGGATTCTCTAGGCGAGAATACCGGAGTGGGCTTCCATTTCCTTCTCCAGGAAATCTTCCCAACCCAGGGATCCAACCTGCATCTCTCATGTCTCCTGCATTGGTAGGTGGGTTCTTTACCACTAGTGCCACCTGACAAGCCCTCACTCATCGGGCTAAGGGCTCAGATGGGAATACTGGAGCTCTGTGAAGTCTCATGCCAGCTTAACCTGAGACTGTGCAGAGCATGATCCCTCCAATCAAAATGAGGCAGTTCCACTGACCTGCTGCCTCCAGAGAAGGTGTCCTGGAGCATGCTGGGAAAGGATAACCCTTGGTCCACACTGATAGGAAAGAAGCCCTTGGGGTGGGGATAAAGAATAATAAGGCACCTTCCATGATGATATCCCATTTATGTGCCTTTTGGAGAGATGTCTGTGCCCACTTTGGCTCAGAGAAGAACCACTTTCAATGGGGTTTTAGCCATGCGACCTACAACCTAACGGCTCTCCATTCTGACAGTTTGTTGGAATCAACTTGGGATCTTCTTTTTTTATAATTCGGCTGTGAAGGTTTTTTTGGGTGTGGTGAGCTGTGTATCTTTTTGTTTTTAATTTTTACTGGTGTATAGTTGCTTACCTTGGGAGCTTTTTAAACAACACTCCTACCAGGGTCCCTACCTGGATCAACTAAATTGAAATCCTACCTGAGGCTCCTTGGGAGGGTCTAATGAGCAGCTAGGATTAAGAGCAGGATGGCCGACTTATCCCAGATGGTTGGAGAATGGCCTAGTTTTAAAACTGAAAGAAAGTCCCAAGTCCCAGGAAACCCTTTGGTCCCAGGTAAACTAGGACAGTTAATCATCCCAGGTGAAAACAGTGCCCTGACCTCTCAGCCTAATCCCAAAATAGTAAGACGTGTGACGTTGTTGTTGTTTAGTTGCTAAGTTGTGCTCAACTCTTTGTGACCTCATGGACTGGAACCCACCAGGCTCTTCTGTCCATGGGATTTCCCAGGCAAGAAAACTGGAGTGGGTTTCCATGCCCACTTCCAGGGGATCTTCCTGACCCAGGGGTCAAACCCACGTCTCCTCCATTGGCAGGCAGGTCCTTTACCACTGAGCCACTGGGGAGCCCTGAAAGTGCTGATACGCTGCTCTTCGTGCTATCTGGTCTTGGGTAACTGTCCACGTGTGTTTGCAGAGTTCCGACTGGCATGGAGGGAGATAGGGTCCAAGGACACCAGTCCTACCTGTGGTCACACTTCACATCAGTTAGGTTTTCCAGAGCTAAGCATCGTGTCAAAGAGTTGGATGTGAGCTCTGAAGACCTTTCTCTGGATCACGGCTGTAAATTCTGATTATAAATCTCCATAGCATCTCTGGGAATGAATTGGACTAGACATAGCTCTCAGTACCAGCTTGGACTTATTTCTGTGCTAGCGACAGAGGGGAACCCCTGTCCTCCGGGACCGAGCCACCTGAAGCCTTCCACCTGTGAGAACATGAAGAAGCCTGCATTGGCCTGGAGGAATTGACAGTTTCCTGGACTGTGGGTCTGTCTGCACCTTTGATGATATCCCATTTATGTGCCTTTTGGAGAGATGTCTGTGCCCACTTTGGCTCAGAGAAGAACCACTTTCAATGGGGTTTTAGCCATGCGACCTACAACCTAACGGCTCTCCATTCTGACAGTTTGTTGGAATCAACTTGGGATCTTCTTTTTTTATAATTCGGCTGTGAAGGTTTTTTTGGGTGTGGTGAGCTGTGTATCTTTTTGTTTTTAATTTTTACTGGTGTATAGTTGCTTACCTTGGGAGCTTTTTAAACAACACTCCTACCAGGGTCCCTACCTGGATCAACTAAATTGAAATCCTACCTGAGGCTCCTTGGGAGGGTCTAATGAGCAGCTAGGATTAAGAGCAGGATGGCCGACTTATCCCAGATGGTTGGAGAATGGCCTAGTTTTAAAACTGAAAGAAAGTCCCAAGTCCCAGGAAACCCTTTGGTCCCAGGTAAACTAGGACAGTTAATCATCCCAGGTGAAAACAGTGCCCTGACCTCTCAGCCTAATCCCAAAATAGTAAGACGTGTGACGTTGTTGTTGTTTAGTTGCTAAGTTGTGCTCAACTCTTTGTGACCTCATGGACTGGAACCCACCAGGCTCTTCTGTCCATGGGATTTCCCAGGCAAGAAAACTGGAGTGGGTTTCCATGCCCACTTCCAGGGGATCTTCCTGACCCAGGGGTCAAACCCACGTCTCCTCCATTGGCAGGCAGGTCCTTTACCACTGAGCCACTGGGGAGCCCTGAAAGTGCTGATACGCTGCTCTTCGTGCTATCTGGTCTTGGGTAACTGTCCACGTGTGTTTGCAGAGTTCCGACTGGCATGGAGGGAGATAGGGTCCAAGGACACCAGTCCTACCTGTGGTCACACTTCACATCAGTTAGGTTTTCCAGAGCTAAGCATCGTGTCAAAGAGTTGGATGTGAGCTCTGAAGACCTTTCTCTGGATCACGGCTGTAAATTCTGATTATAAATCTCCATAGCATCTCTGGGAATGAATTGGACTAGACATAGCTCTCAGTACCAGCTTGGACTTATTTCTGTGCTAGCGACAGAGGGGAACCCCTGTCCTCCGGGGACCGAGCCACCTGAAGCCTTCCACCTGTGAGAACATGAAGAAGCCTGCATTGGCCTGGAGGAATTGACAGTTTCCTGGACTGTGGGTCTGTCTGACACCCCTGAGCCCAGAGCACGTTCTCCACAGGCTACCCTGTGCTACACCCAAGCCTACAAACACGAGTGCATCCAACTTGGAGGGGCAGAGACAAGTTGAATTGGCCGAATCATGAATCTTTTGAAAATGAACATGGATACTATTAATAATTGTGCTGAGAATATGGGGATAAGCCAGAACTGTCTCAGGCCAACTGGGACATGCCACCCTATACAGGGCTGCATGCCACAGAAATGAAGTCGGGGTAATTCTAAAAGCCAACCACAAGGAATAAGCCAGGAAGGTCCAGGGTCTCACAAACCAGAACCAGCACAGGAGGTCAGGAGACTAGCAGTGCCTTCGATCAAGAGAGGAATTTCTTTTAACTCTGTGGCAACAGTTAGAGCCAACGCAAACTGCCCAAGATCTTGGAGTAACCAGAGGGTGATCCTGCCTGGCCATGACCTGAGGGCAGACGAAAGGAAAAAGGATGATGCCTAAGACTGCCTAGGAAGCCGTGGCAGGCAGGAGGGCCAGCAGGGCTACGGAGAAGAGCAAAAGAAAATATCTGCGGAACACATTTTTCTGGGGCGTTGGGCTCTGTTCTGGGCTCTCCACTTTAAGGAGGATGTGGATCTTCTGGCCCAGGAACAAAAGAAAGGCCTGAAGCCAGGCGGTACACACGGCAGTGTGAGGAAATGGACCTAATGAGCCCATGGGTGGTTGTCTTCACCTCTTCACCAGGAAGGACCCCCCTGTCTGTCCAACGACCCTGAGGGGCAGCCTTCTCACACCAACACAGCAAAGCTATGTACCCTATACACCACTGGGTTCCAAAATAAGGTACACCAGATAGAGAACAATGACATGTATGCTCAGTCATGTCCGACTCTTTGTGAGTGCGTGGACTGTAGTCCACTAGGCTCTTCTGTCCATCCATTTCCCAGGCAAAATTACTGGAGTGGATTGCCATTCCCTCCTCCAGGGGATCTTCCCCATCCAGGGATTGGACCTGAGCCTCCTGCATTGGCAGGCAGATTCTTTACCACTGAGCCACCAAGGAAGCATATCCTCAAAGCTATGGTTTTTCCAGTCGTTGTACGTGGATGTGAGAGGTGGACCATAAAGAAGGCTGAGCCCCAGGAACTGATGCTTTCAAACTGTGGTGTGAGAGAAGACTCTTGAGAGTCCCTTGGGGAGCAAGATCAAACCAGTCAATTCTAAAGGAAATCAACCCTGAATATTCATTGGAAGGACTGATGCTGAAGCTGAAGCTCCAATACTTTGGCCACCTGATGTGAAGAGCCAACTCATTGGAAAACACCCTGACTGGGAAAGATTGAGAGCAGAAGAAGGGGTCCACAGAGAATGAGATGGTTACATGACTGACTCAATGGACATGAATCTGAACAAACCTCGGGAGATAATGAAGGACAGGGGAACCAGGCGTGCTGCAGTCCATGAGGTCTCAAAGAATCTGAACAACAACAAACCCGATAAAGAAGCCCAGAAGCAGAAGCAGCTGCCACAGGAAGTGAAGTTGACAAAGAAAACCAAGTATTCGGGCTGGACTGCTATAGCGAGACTTCAAGCATAGGAAGGGGACCAGACTAAGTGACCTTTGGCGCCTGATTTTATAGTTTGCCCGTGTGACAGTTCCAGAGTGAAGGCAGGTCAGAAAAACTCCGACCAATAATCGGGACGGAGAGCAAGGGAAGCCGCTCTGGATAGCAATCTGAATGGCTGCGGACAGGGAAACGTTTCAGAAAGGGCTCCTCCTCGGGGCCAAGAGACATTTCGAGCAGGGATGGGGGCAGGGCGGAGGCTTAACCCCCTGAGGCCAAACCCCTGGCCGAAGCTCGCAGCTCCCCTGGGGTGGCGGCCCAGGCAGGCACCAGCCTCTCCAAGGTCACTGGGCGCCAGTCCTCGGGCAGGCCTTGCCTTGGACCAAGGAGGTTTTGATCAGGTCTGCCGGATAAAGTTCCACTGCTGGCCGAGGAAAACCCAACAGGCTTCTCAGGATGCACTTGCAAAGCCATTTCCCAGGCAAAATTACTGGAGTGGATTGCCATCCTCCTCCAGGATCTTCCCCATCCAGGGATTGGACCTGAGCCTCCTGCATTGGCAGGCAGATTCTTTACCACTGAGCCACCAAGGAAGCATATCCTCAAAGCTATGGTTTTTCCAGTCGTTGTACGTGGATGTGAGAGGTGGACCATAAAGAAGGCTGAGCCCCAGGAACTGATGCTTTCAAACTGTGGTGTGAGAGAAGACTCTTGAGAGTCCCTTGGGGAGCAAGATCAAACCAGTCAATTCTAAAGGAAATCAACCCTGAATATTCATTGGAAGGACTGATGCTGAAGCTGAAGCTCCAATACTTTGGCCACCTGATGTGAAGAGCCAACTCATTGGAAAACACCCTGACTGGGAAAGATTGAGAGCAGAAGAAGGGGTCCACAGAGAATGAGATGGTTACATGACTGACTCAATGGACATGAATCTGAACAAACCTCGGGAGATAATGAAGGACAGGGGAACCAGGCGTGCTGCAGTCCATGAGGTCTCAAAGAATCTGAACAACAACAAACCCGATAAAGAAGCCCAGAAGCAGAAGCAGCTGCCACAGGAAGTGAAGTTGACAAAGAAAACCAAGTATTCGGGCTGGACTGCTATAGCGAGACTTCAAGCATAGGAAGGGGACCAGACTAAGTGACCTTTGGCGCCTGATTTTATAGTTTGCCCGTGTGACAGTTCCAGAGTGAAGGCAGGTCAGAAAAACTCCGACCAATAATCGGGACGGAGAGCAAGGGAAGCCGCTCTGGATAGCAATCTGAATGGCTGCGGACAGGGAAACGTTTCAGAAAGGGCTCCTCCTCGGGGCCAAGAGACATTTCGAGCAGGGATGGGGGCAGGGCGGAGGCTTAACCCCCTGAGGCCAAACCCCTGGCCGAAGCTCGCAGCTCCCCTGGGGTGGCGGCCCAGGCAGGCACCAGCCTCTCCAAGGTCACTGGGCGCCAGTCCTCGGGCAGGCCTTGCCTTGGACCAAGGAGGTTTTGATCAGGTCTGCCGGATAAAGTTCCACTGCTGGCCGAGGAAAACCCAACAGGCTTCTCGGTGTCGGGACTCTGCAACAATTGCAGAAAGCCTGCAAAAGGTGCAAAGCATCGGGTATCTTCAACCCTCCCAGGTTCCTCCAGATCGCAGAGCCCAAACCAGAGGCTGGGGGAAGAAGGGAGGCGGGGGCGAGAGACGCCGAACCAGCTACGCTGAAATCAAGCTTGAGCGAAATCGCGGGAAGTTTCGGAGCTCAGCAATCTCGCTAAGAGCCCGGAGAGGGCGCCGCGATCGCCGGGAGGCGGCGCGCCGAGGAGACGACCCGTGGCCGGCGCGCGCGCTCTGGGCGCTCGGTCGCTGGGACGCTGGCTAGCATGGGGCGGAACCCCAACCCCCCGCCCCGGAATCGGCTGGCGGGGCGGAAGGTGGAAGGGCTGCAGGGGCCGAGGCCGGCGCGGTTACCGGGTCCCTGGCTCCGGGAGCGGCGGGGTGTAGCCCGGAAGGCGGATCGAGGGCGGCTGGACTGCCCGGCTTCGGCTGTGCGCTCGGGACGGGTCCAGGCTTCCGGTCGGAGGATGAGCGGGGCCGCCTGGCGGGGAGGCCGAGGCCGGAAGAAGTGGAGGAGGGAGCGGCAGAAAATGATAACGAGAGGGAACCACTTATTCCTCCCTTGGCCTTTTTAAAACCACTTGGAAAACTCTTTATTCAACTTCTTAATCGTCATTGCAGCCCTGAAAATATCACATCGCCACGTGTTTTAGGTTAGGAAACTGAGCGCGAGGTGGAAAAAAGAAAGGCCCCTATCATCTCCTGGCTTGACGCTTCCCACCTTAAAAACCGCTGCTGTTTCTCAAACTAGGGCTAGTGCGTCAGGAATTCAGAATCCACGGGCATACGTGACACGTTTTGCAGGAAGACACGTTTTTATTAAGCATAGATCTAGGGTAAAATACCTCCTTGGTTTACTTTTTTAAAAAAGAAAAGCAAGGGCTTCTCTGGTGGTCCAGTGGGTAAAGAGTCCGCCTTGCAGTGCAGGGGACACCTGTTCGATCCCTGGCCCGGGAGTATCCCACGTGCCGAGGAGCGGCTGGGCCGGTGTGTCCAATTAGGAGCCTGCGCTCTGGGGCGCACTCGCAGGGAGCCGGTGCTCTGCGATAAGAGAGGCCACTGGGATGGGAGGCCTACACATGCCAAAGGATAAAGACTAATGACAATCAATGATTACTTAGAGGCAAAAAAGAAAAGAAAAGCAAGATACTTGGGCGGGGGTGGGGAATGTCCTCCAGACACAGACAAATGCCCAGTGGGCTCATGCTCATATTCCTGGTACCCTACTCAATTAGACAACAAAATGTCCCAATTAGAGGACCAAATTTGAGGAGCTGGATGGAACAGATGCCAGCTAAGGTTTAGACTCGCCTCTGGGCTGGGTTTGGTCACTGAAGCAGGTCGCAGACAAGCCGCTTGGGGATGGAGAACATGGCCGCCCTCTGGGGTTGCCAGTTCTGCTCTCTTCCTTCCATTTCTGACATTCTCCGAAGCCTGTGGTCTCTGCTTACTCAACTGACCTGCCCTCCAAACTGTGGCCCACACATGCACCCCATCTGACACATCACACAAGTCCGAGCAGCTGCGGTTCACTGACTCCAGTCTAAGTGAGTCTCAAATTCCCAGAAGAGAGATTCTGACTGGTCACTTCTCAGCCTATGGGTTATTGTCCTGGAATTTACGGCTAAGGGTGGATGGGTGGGGGTTGGATTCTCAGAGAGGAATATAAGCCATACGGGAAGCCCCAAAGAGTATCCATCCCCTGCATCAGGTGTCCTTAATCACTCAAAGTCCAGGGACACAGATCCAGGGTGAAAATGCCGTTAAGATGCCACAGGATTTATTACAATGGTTATCATCAGCTAAGCATCTTCTATTATGGACACTTCATGTATGTATGCTTCTTTGTGTGTGTTGATCGCTCAGTGTGTCCAACTCTTTGCTATCCCATGGACTGTAGCCCTCCAGGCTCCTCTGTCCATGGGTTTCTCCAGGCAAGAATACTGGTGCGAGTTGCCATGCCCTCCACCAGGGGATCTTCCTGACCCAGGTATCAAACCCACATCTCCTGCAGCTCCTACACTGTAGGTGGGTTCTTTACCGCTGAACCACCACGAGTCAGGGTGCATAAACCTCACGTAGGTCTATGCTTCTCAAACTCAAATATACCAAGGCATCACCCGAGGATTTTTAAAAATGTGGATTCTAATTCAGTAGATCTGGGGTGAGGCCTCAGATTCTGCATTTCTAACAATCTCACAGATGAGACCAATGCTGCTGGTCTAAGGAGGACCCCACTTTGAGAAGCAGGTCCCCAAGAAATTTGTTTAAAGTGCAGGTTCCTTGGGCGCTGTCTCCAAGATTTTGATTAGAAAAAGTCAGTGGCAGGGACTCAAAAATCACGGGTCCCAGGTGACTCTGATTCAAGTGATCTGTTGAAATATTGAGAATTTTGCATTTGACCATGGTAATAAAAAAAAAAAATCTCAAGAAGAATGGTGAGCTGACCAGCTGCCTCCCATAAAAGTAAAAATAGCAGCTAGAGACTTAGGAAGAGGGTTTGGAGAGGTGTAGATCGGGAGCTTTTTATCACGACTCTCCTGGGTAGTGAGGAAGAATGACTCCATGGAATGCTTGCAGAAAAGTGTTTGCCAATGACCTTTGTTCAGAGACCTAAGAATATCCAACACGAAGTGGGTGAACGGGTTAGTGAACTCACAAGCTCTTAGTATAGAGCACAACACCGTCCAGTTGGAAATATGAGTATTAACTTTAAACATCATCCCCTACGCTCTCCCCGTCCTTCTCTCTGCTCTGACCATGGTGGTGTCCACCTCTTTCTCTACGTGGCAGACCTGGTGCCCTCGCAGGTCTTGGCACTTGTTTTGTCCTCTGTCTAGAATAGTCTTTCTCCCCAGGCAGTAAGGTTTCTGCCCCAAAGCCTCCAAAGGCCAAGGGCATCCCTAGCCACTAGGTCTAAGATGATGATGGTTTGTTACCCTGGGAACCACCGCGGGGCATCTCGCGATTGGGGGTGATCCAAGGAACTCCAGTTCTTTATGTTTCAGCACAGAAAGAATTCAACCAGAGGCAAAGGCATAGATAAGAAGTGATTTATTAGAATAGGACGCTGGTGAGACGTATAACCAGGCGGGTGAGAGGGTGCCATTCCTTAGAACTTAGTGGGCTACAGTTTTATAATCAAATGAAAGGTAGGATGGGAGAGAAGACAACCCTTTTCCTCACTCTGGAAGGAAGATGTCAGGCTTCCATTATCAGCTCCTCCTCCACGTCAGGTGGGGGAGTTTTCTTGCCCCTGAGACTGTCATGGCACAGTGGAAATGAACAAAAAGACAGTGACTTATGTTGAAAGTAGTAGATCATCTCACTTTTTCCTTATATTTTTGCTTTTAGTGCATGCAGAGGAGCGTGTCCCAGGAGTCATCAACTCACTGAGCTCACGGGGCAGGATGTGGGTCTCATGCCACCATTGTTTTACTGTTTTTAGCTATGTCTCATGCTTCTATTGCATGGTTTTGTTGCCAAGCAAGCCTGCTAGATTTAATGGTTAAGAAAATCTGCTTTCTTTCTTTTTTTAATTAGAGTATAATTGCTTCACAATGTTGTGTTAGTTTCTGCTGTACCATAGTGTGAATCAGCTATAAGTATACCCGTATCTCCTCCCTCTTGAGCCCCTTCTCACCCCACCCCCACCTGCCTTCTTGAGTAATTGTTAACTTACAGTGGTTCCCATACTTTTTTCTTTACTTAAATCTCTTAGTGGGATGAACTATTTAATCACCTACTTTGTCCCTTTACTTTGTCGCTATCCTACCCTGCTTAACTCTCTTCCCTAAACTTATCACTGCCAGACAATCTAGAGGGTCACTGGATTTTTCCTCACCATACTGGAAGCTCCCAGGAAAGGATAGTTCTGTTCCATTCTCTGATCTATTCCCAGGGTTCAGAACAGAGCCTGTCATACAGTAAATGCCTGATAAAGTATTTGCTTAAGGAGGTAGGAAGACTTTACTACAGTCACAGAGGTGCTTAATGCTGTCTCCACCCTCATACCTTTCCTGTCTCCTGCTGTCTCCCGTTCTTACCAGCACTTGACCAGGAATAAAAACTGTCAGTTGGCTCCTTTAATGAGCAATGCTACTCTGAGTGAGGGTTTTCTTGGTGGCTCAGCAGTAAAGAATCTACCTGCAATGCAGAAGACATGGGTTTGATCCCTGGGTCGGGAAGATCCCCTGGAAAAGACAACGGCAATCCACTCCAGTACTCTTACCAGGAGAATCCCACGGACAGAGGAGCCTGACGGCTACAGTCGATGAGATCACAAAGAGTCGGACACGACTGCATGACTAACACTTTGGCTGTCTAGGGCCAGTAGCCTGCGCTTCTCCAGTGTGAATCCCCTTGGGTGTCTGGTCTGGGGGAGGCTGCAGTGGCTGATGATGCGATGGCCCCAACATCCTTTGTTTCCTAATACAGCAGGTGACTTTTTGTCCACACCTGCCAAGCTTAATATGTTTACTTTCTGGCCGTTTACAGAAAACGTTTGCCCACCCTGGTCTAGCAGCTTCTTCCGAAATAGAATGACCGTGAAGTGAGAGGGGAATATTCGTCTGAAAACTTCGAGGGAGACTCAGGATTTGTTGACCAGCTATCTCACAACGGGATGCCACAAACAGTGTCAAGAAAACGCCTGCCAAGGGAAGAAAGGCAGGCACCGAGGCCAGGGAACAAGGTCACACAGGGGCACGAGGGCAAGGGAAACAGTGTAAAACACAGCCACATTTTTCTTGTTATCTGATCGATTGATCTTTTGTCTGCACCACGTAGCATGTGGGGTCTTAGGGGATCTTAGTGGCTGGACCAGGCATTGAACCTTCATCCACGCCGCATTGGCAGAGAGGAAAATTAACCACTGGACCACCAGGGAGGCCCCCAGGCTACATTTTTTAAATCTATGATGCTCGGCTGAGCTTTCTGGGGGGGAAACCACCCAGAGGCCCCAGGCTCCTCAAAGTAATGCTGTTCCATTCTCTGATCTATTCCCAGGGTTCAGAACAGAGCCTGTCATACAGTAAATGCCTGATAAAGTATTTGCTTAAGGAGGTAGGAAGACTTTACTACAGTCACAGAGGTGCTTAATGCTGTCTCCACCCTCATACCTTTCCTGTCTCCTGCTGTCTCCCGTTCTTACCAGCACTTGACCAGGAATAAAAACTGTCAGTTGGCTCCTTTAATGAGCAATGCTACTCTGAGTGAGGGTTTTCTTGGTGGCTCAGCAGTAAAGAATCTACCTGCAATGCAGAAGACATGGGTTTGATCCCTGGGTCGGGAAGATCCCCTGGAAAAGACAACGGCAATCCACTCCAGTACTCTTACCAGGAGAATCCCACGGACAGAGGAGCCTGACGGCTACAGTCGATGAGATCACAAAGAGTCGGACACGACTGCATGACTAACACTTTGGCTGTCTAGGGCCAGTAGCCTGCGCTTCTCCAGTGTGAATCCCCTTGGGTGTCTGGTCTGGGGGAGGCTGCAGTGGCTGATGATGCGATGGCCCCAACATCCTTTGTTTCCTAATACAGCAGGTGACTTTTTGTCCACACCTGCCAAGCTTAATATGTTTACTTTCTGGCCGTTTACAGAAAACGTTTGCCCACCCTGGTCTAGCAGCTTCTTCCGAAATAGAATGACCGTGAAGTGAGAGGGGAATATTCGTCTGAAAACTTCGAGGGAGACTCAGGATTTGTTGACCAGCTATCTCACAACGGGATGCCACAAACAGTGTCAAGAAAACGCCTGCCAAGGGAAGAAAGGCAGGCACCGAGGCCAGGGAACAAGGTCACACAGGGGCACGAGGGCAAGGGAAACAGTGTAAAACACAGCCACATTTTTCTTGTTATCTGATCGATTGATCTTTTGTCTGCACCACGTAGCATGTGGGGTCTTAGGGGATCTTAGTGGCTGGACCAGGCATTGAACCTTCATCCACGCCGCATTGGCAGAGAGGAAAATTAACCACTGGACCACCAGGGAGGCCCCCAGGCTACATTTTTTAAATCTATGATGCTCGGCTGAGCTTTCTGAAAGGAAGAAGCAGGAACAGGAACACAGCAGGTGGACCCCAAGTGGTAAGCGGGGAGGGGAGAACGGCATGTCTGCCCTGGTGCAGAGGTGAGGCAGTTATCCAGGATTGGGGGAAGGAGGTAGAGGAAGACGCACTGGCTCCCTGGGGCCAGAGCTTTGAGAGGCTGCAGTGTCTTCAGGAATCAGATAGGATTCTATACATCACTCGGACATCTGTCAGTCATTAGACTGACAGAGGGAGGCGTGTTGGAAGAAGTTGATTGGTGTCTACAACTGTAGAGTCAGCTGATAGAATCCCGAAGCAGGCTGTGGGCTGAAGGTCTTCTCCCAGTGGCTCCCTGCATATGGGGAAAATGCTCTTCCTTCCTGAACGAGGATGTCGTATTACCTCCACATTTAGAAAATGATTCCGGAGGAGCAGAGCTCTCATTCTCTGGAGCTGACACTATTAAAGTGATCAACAGTTACTCTGTCATTCACTAATTTTATTGTATAAATTATATAGAATATATATGATGTATAATTAATGTATATTACATATATGATGTATAATTAGACATTGTGTGTGTGTGTGTGTGTGCATGCGTGTGCGTGTGTGTGTAGTGTCCATGGAATTCTCCAGTCAAGAATACTGGACTGGGTCACCGTTTCCTGCTCCAGGGGATCTTTCCAACCCAGGATCAAACCCAGGTCTTCTGCATTGCAGGCAGATTCTTCACTGTCTGAGCCCTCAGAGAAACCCAATAATTGAATATATTTTATGTGTATATTGTGCACCTAAACTACCAGGCACTGGGCCAGGCTCAGGCCCTGGAAATCTGCATTGCTAGCAGATCTGGACCTAGGAAATTTGGCCACAAACAGTGTCAAGAAAACGCCTGCCAAGGAAGAAAGGCAGGCACCGAGGCCAGGGAACAAGGTCACACAGGGGCACGAGGGCAAGGGAAACAGTGTAAAACACAGCCACATTTTTCTTGTTATCTGATCGATTGATCTTTTGTCTGCACCACGTAGCATGTGGGGTCTTAGGGGATCTTAGTGGCTGGACCAGGCATTGAACCTTCATCCACGCCGCATTGGCAGAGAGGAAAATTAACCACTGGACCACCAGGGAGGCCCCCAGGCTACATTTTTTAAATCTATGATGCTCGGCTGAGCTTTCTGAAAGGAAGAAGCAGGAACAGGAACACAGCAGGTGGACCCCAAGTGGTAAGCGGGGAGGGGAGAACGGCATGTCTGCCCTGGTGCAGAGGTGAGGCAGTTATCCAGGATTGGGGGAAGGAGGTAGAGGAAGACGCACTGGCTCCCTGGGGCCAGAGCTTTGAGAGGCTGCAGTGTCTTCAGGAATCAGATAGGATTCTATACATCACTCGGACATCTGTCAGTCATTAGACTGACAGAGGGAGGCGTGGCCTTGGAAGAAGTTGATTGGTGTCTACAACTGTAGAGTCAGCTGATAGAATCCCCGAAGCAGGCTGTGGGCTGAAGGTCTTCTCCCAGTGGCTCCCTGCATATGGGGAAAATGCTCTTCCTTCCTGAACGAGGATGTGCGTATTACCTCCACATTTAGAAAATGATTCCGGAGGAGCAGAGCTCTCATTCTCTGGAGCTGACACTATTAAAGTGATCAACAGTTACTCTGTCATTCACTAATTTTATTGTATAAATTATATAGAATATATATGATGTATAATTAATGTATATTACATATATGATGTATAATTAGACATTGTGTGTGTGTGTGTGTGTGCATGCGTGTGCGTGTGTGTGTAGTGTCCATGGAATTCTCCAGTCAAGAATACTGGACTGGGTCACCGTTTCCTGCTCCAGGGGATCTTTCCAACCCAGGATCAAACCCAGGTCTTCTGCATTGCAGGCAGATTCTTCACTGTCTGAGCCCTCAGAGAAACCCAATAATTGAATATATTTTATGTGTATATTGTGCACCTAAAAAACTACCAGGCACTGGGCCAGGCTCCAGGCCCTGCCTTTTAAGATCCCATAGTCTGCAGAATAGAGGGACAGAGGCAGACAGACACGCACAGTTCAACGAACAAGTGCTGCAATGGAAGCAAGTACAAGCCTGGCTCAGCATGCAGATCTGAGACTTCGAGATACAGCCAAAGCTTCATGGAAGAGGTGGCCTCTGGTCCAGCCAGGGCGACTCGGGTTTACAGCTTTATGTGGAGCAGAGAAGAGTGTCTTTTTACCCATTCGCACCCTGCAGAAAGTTGAGTGAGCCAGAGCCTTGGGCTCCTTTCTCTCCTGCCTGGAACTGCCACCTTGAATTCAAACTCAGGATCTTGATGCCGGCATAAACGAGGGTGTTTCCATTCATTGCCACTAGGTGGCAGTGTTCAGCCAAGAGCGCTGTCTACAGTGCCTTTATTGCTGTCAGCTCGTTTTTTCCTTTAAAGATGCATTTTTAAAAATGTTTATTTATTTATGTATTACTTATTTTTGACTATTCTGGGTTTTCACTGCTCCATATACTCTTCTCTAGTTGCAGGGAGTGGGGGCTACTCTCTAGTGGAGCTGAGCAGGCTTCTTGTTGCGGTTACTTCTCTTGTGAAACTCGGGCTCTAGGGCTCACAGGCTTCGGTAGTTGCAGCACATGAGCTCTATAGTCGTGGTTCCGAGGCTCTAGAGCCCAGGCTCCATAGTTGTGGCTCACCGGCTTAGTTGCTCTGCAACATGTGGGATCTTCCCGGGTCGGGGATCGAACTCCTGTCTCCTGTATTGGCAGGCAAGCTCTTTACCACTGAGCTACCAGGGAAGCCTGAACCCCAGTTTTGATTTTGGTTTATGAGGGGAAGAGGGACAAAGGGTGGGATCCTAGAAGTGACAATAGGGTTTCCATCTCTTTTACTTTAATTTGTAAAATTGTATATGACATATATAGCCATATGCCCAAAAGATTGAAAAAAATCAAGCAAATGGAGTATGGTTCTTCATGATAGATTGGAAATTGCTGCCCGGCATTTTCCTAGAAAATTAGTTTCTCTGGTGATTTAATCATTGGAAGGAATGATGCTGAAACTGAAGCTTCAGTACTTTGACCACTTGATGTGAAGAGATGACTCACTGGAAATGATCCTGATGTTGGGGAAAATAGAAGGCAGAAGGGGAAGAGGACGACAGAGGACAAGATGGTTGGATGGCATCACTGAGTCAATGGATATGCATTTGAGCAAGCTCCAGGAGATGGTGCAGGACAGGGAAACCTGGTGTGCTGCAGTCCATGAGGTCACAAAAAGTCGGACATGACTCAGCAACTGAACTGAACTTAGAGGTTAAGAATCCAATTTCTGGGCTTCCCTGGTGGTCCAGTGGGTAAGGACACCGCCTTGCAGTGCAAGGGGCGCCGGTTCGATCCCTGGCCTGGGAAGATCCCACGNGCCGTGGAGCGGCTGGACGAATGTGTCCAATTACCAAGACAGTGCTCTGGAGCGCATGCGCCCAGAGCCGGTGCTCTGCAACGACAGACACCACCGTGATGAGAGGCCCATAGGAGCCAAAGAACAAAGACAGATGAAAATAGAGAAATGAAAGACCAATAGAAGAGCTAGCTTTATTGCTGTCAGCTTTTCAAAATAAAAGTTTATTTATTTATGTATTACTTATTTTTGACTATTCTGGGTTTCACTGCTCCATATACTCTTCTCTAGTTGCAGGGAGTGGGGCTACTCTCTAGTGGAGCTGAGCAGGCTTCTTGTTGCGGTTACTTCTCTTGTGAAACTCGGGCTCTAGGGCTCACAGGCTTCGGTAGTTGCAGCACATGAGCTCTATAGTCGTGGTTCCGAGGCTCTAGAGCCCAGGCTCCATAGTTGTGGCTCACCGGCTTAGTTGCTCTGCAACATGTGGGATCTTCCCGGGTCGGGGATCGAACTCCTGTCTCCTGTATTGGCAGGCAAGCTCTTTACCACTGAGCTACCAGGGAAGCCTGAACCCCAGTTTTGATTTTGGTTTATGAGGGGAAGAGGGACAAAGGGAGGGATCCTAGAAGTGACAATAGGGTTTCCATCTCTTTTACTTTAATTTGTAAAATTGTATATGACATATATAGCCATATGCCCAAAAGATTGAAAAAAATCAAGCAAATGGAGTATGGTTCTTCATGATAGATTGGAAATTGCTGCCCGGCATTTTCCTAGAAAATTGGATTTCTCTGGTGATTTAATCATTGGAAGGAATGATGCTGAAACTGAAGCTTCAGTACTTTGACCACTTGATGTGAAGAGATGACTCACTGGAAATGATCCTGATGTTGGGGAAAATAGAAGGCAGAAGGGGAAGAGGACGACAGAGGACAAGATGGTTGGATGGCATCACTGAGTCAATGGATATGCATTTGAGCAAGCTCCAGGAGATGGTGCAGGACAGGGAAACCTGGTGTGCTGCAGTCCATGAGGTCACAAAAAGTCGGACATGACTCAGCAACTGAACTGAACTTAGAGGTTAAGAATCCAATTTCTGGGCTTCCCTGGTGGTCCAGTGGGTAAGGACACCGCCTTGCAGTGCAAGGGGCGCCGGTTCGATCCCTGGCCTGGGAAGATCCCACGTGCCGTGGAGCGGCTGGACGAATGTGTCCAATTACCAAGACAGTGCTCTGGAGCGCATGCGCCCAGAGCCGGTGCTCTGCAACGACAGACACCACCGTGATGAGAGGCCCATAGGAGCCAAAGAACAAAGACAGATGAAAATAGAGAAATGAAAGACCAATAGAAGTGGCCCGCCCGCTCCCCTCCCTCCCCAACCCGACCCCCGCCCAAAGTAAATAAATAAATAAATCTTTAAAAAAAAAAAAAAAAAAAGAATCCAACTTCTATTGCCAGGAGTAAGGGTTTGAACCCACTCCAGTATTTTTGCCTGGAGAATCCCATGCACAGAGAAGCCTGACAGGCTACAGTTCAGAGGGTCGCACAGAGCTGGACACGACTGAAGCAATTTATCACGTACGTACATGGAAATAAGATCCCACATGTTGCCTGATGTGGCCAAGGGAAAAGAAGAAGAAGAAAACTGGAAAAACTAGAACTTTGCTGTGAGAATTTTCTTTTTTAAAATATGTATCTGTTTCAGGGGTCTTAGGTCTTAGTTGAGGCACATGTGATCTTCCATCTTCATTGCAGCATGAAGGATATTTACTGGCGGCATATGGTGTCTTTTTTAGTTGCCTCGTGTATGATCTCTAGTTGCCACACGCAAATTCTTAGCTGAGACATGTGGGATCTAGTTCTCTGAACAGGGATTGAAGCTGGGACCCCTGCACTGGGAGCTCAGCATCTCAGCCGCTGGACCACCAGGGAAGTCCTGAGAATTATCTTTCCTTGCTGCTACCCCTGCCCCCAACTCTTGGTCAGATACCTGTATACACATTGGTGAGGGTATACTTAAGTTTTTTTCATAATCTCCATCTGGCATCTTCTATTACTTTTGTGTGTTTTGTCCAGGCTCTACGTGGCGAGGAGAGGTTGGGTTTTCTGTGGCAGGTGCTATGAGGCACGTCTAGGACATTACCTGACAGCAAGACTGCAGAGGTGTTGCCAAGCTGGGCACCTATGCATGCGTGCTAAGTTGCTTCAGTCATGTCCGACTCCTTGTGACCCTGTGGATGATAGCCACCCCCAGGCTCCTCTGTCCATGGGATTTTCTGGAATTTCAAGAATACTGGAGTGGGTTCCCATGCCTTCCTCCAGGGTATCTTCCCAACCCAGGGATTGAACCCGTGTCTCTTGGGTCTCCTGCACTGGCAGGTGGGTTCTTTACCATTGGCTGGGCACCCGAAAATCACCAGATAAATCTCGTGATCAAAATCTTCCATGATAATAAGCCCATAGGAGCCAAAGAACAAAGACAGATGAAAATAGAGAAATGAAAGACCAATAGAAGTGGCCCGCCCTCCCTCCCTCCCCAACCCGACCCCGCCCAAAGTAAATAAATAAATAAATCTTTAAAAAAAAAAAAAAGAATCCAACTTCTATTGCCAGGAGTAAGGGTTTGAACCCACTCCAGTATTTTTGCCTGGAGAATCCCATGCACAGAGAAGCCTGACAGGCTACAGTTCAGAGGGTCGCACAGAGCTGGACACGACTGAAGCAATTTATCACGTACGTACATGGAAATAAGATCCCACATGTTGCCTGATGTGGCCAAGGGAAAAGAAGAAGAAGAAAACTGGAAAAACTAGAACTTTGCTGTGAGAATTTTCTTTTTTAAAATATGTATCTGTTTCAGGGGTCTTAGGTCTTAGTTGAGGCACATGTGATCTTCCATCTTCATTGCAGCATGAAGGATATTTACTGGCGGCATATGGTGTCTTTTTTAGTTGCCTCGTGTATGATCTCTAGTTGCCACACGCAAATTCTTAGCTGAGACATGTGGGATCTAGTTCTCTGAACAGGGATTGAAGCTGGGACCCCTGCACTGGGAGCTCAGCATCTCAGCCGCTGGACCACCAGGGAAGTCCTGAGAATTATCTTTCCTTGCTGCTACCCCTGCCCCCAACTCTTGGTCAGATACCTGTATACACATTGGTGAGGGTATACTTAAGTTTTTTTCATAATCTCCATCTGGCATCTTCTATTACTTTTGTGTGTTTTGTCCAGGCTCTACGTGGCAAGGAGAGGTTGGGTTTTCTGTGGCAGGTGCTATGAGGCACGTCTAGGACATTACCTGACAGCAAGACTGCAGAGGTGTTGCCAAGCTGGGCACCTATGCATGCGTGCTAAGTTGCTTCAGTCATGTCCGACTCCTTGTGACCCTGTGGATGATAGCCACCCCCAGGCTCCTCTGTCCATGGGATTTTCTGGAATTTCAAGAATACTGGAGTGGGTTCCCATGCCTTCCTCCAGGGTATCTTCCCAACCCAGGGATTGAACCCGTGTCTCTTGGGTCTCCTGCACTGGCAGGTGGGTTCTTTACCATTGGCTGGGCACCCGAAAATCACCAGATAAATCTCGTGATCAAAATCTTCCATGATAATAAGCCATTGATAATATCAAAAGCCAGAAAAGGAATCAGAGAAGGAAAACAAGAAAAAAAGGAATGATCATAAAATACATTGTTTAGAAATGTATAGACAAGTATCAGAAAAAATTAGCTAAAAGTTGAAAGTGGTTGTGATCGTCTCATTACTTTTACCCTTTTATGGGTGTGTTTTTTATAACATTTATTTACTTATTTTATTTTTGGTTGAGGTGGGCCTTCCTTGTTGTGCATGGGCTTTCTCTAGCTGCCATGAGCAAGGGCTGGGCTTCACTGCAGTGTGAGGCTTCTTATTGCAGTGACTTCTCTTGTTGCAGAGCACAGGCTCCAGGGCACGCGGGGTTCAGTAGTTGCAGCACATGGGCTCAGTGGTTGCAGCTCTTGAGATCTGGAGAAATGGCTCAGTAGTTGTGGTGCACGGGCTTAGTTGCTTCATAGCATGTGGGATCTTCCTGGACTGAGGATCAAACCTGTGTCCTCTGCATTGCAAGGTGGATTCTTAACCACTGGAACGCCAGGGAAGCCCTGGATGTGTTTGGATGTGCATTTAAAAATTCTAGGAAAGGTCCTAGATTCTCAACTGCTTTGTGACCCCAAACACGAGGGGAGATTCCTAAACTCAGACTTAACTTCCAAGATCCAATTGACAGGTCTGGATTCAGACACTTGACTGTCTAACATGATACAAGAGCTTGGTGGACCCCTTCAGGGAATTCTCTTTTGGGTTCCAAGCAGGGGGAGAATGGGGGAGCTGTCCCCTAAGTTCTGTTCCGGCTCCACTCCTTCCTGGCTGTGGGACTCTGAGTCACTTACTGCACTTCTCTGTTTCCACAAGTCAACAAGGGGTCACTTCTTGCACATTTTGAGAGGTGAAGTTCTTGTTCGATGCTCCACTCCTTCCTGAGCTGCTTTAGAATACTGGAGTGGGTTCCCATGCCTTCCTCCAGGGTATCTTCCCAACCCAGGGATTGAACCCGTGTCTCTTGGGTCTCCTGCACTGGCAGGTGGGTTCTTTACCATTGGCTGGGCACCCGAAAATCACCAGATAAATCTCGTGATCAAAATCTTCCATGATAATAAGCCATTGATAATATCAAAAGCCAGAAAAGGAATCAGAGAAGGAAAACAAGAAAAAAAGGAATGATCATAAAATACATTGTTTAGAAATGTATAGACAAGTATCAAAAAAAATTAGCTAAAAGTTGAAAGTGGTTGTGATCGTCTCATTACTTTTACCCTTTTATGGGTGTGTTTTTTATAACATTTATTTACTTATTTTATTTTTGGTTGAGGTGGGCCTTCCTTGTTGTGCATGGGCTTTCTCTAGCTGCCATGAGCAAGGGCTGGGCTTCACTGCAGTGTGAGGCTTCTTATTGCAGTGACTTCTCTTGTTGCAGAGCACAGGCTCCAGGGCACGCGGGGTTCAGTAGTTGCAGCACATGGGCTCAGTGGTTGCAGCTCTTGAGATCTGGAGAAATGGCTCAGTAGTTGTGGTGCACGGGCTTAGTTGCTTCATAGCATGTGGGATCTTCCTGGACTGAGGATCAAACCTGTGTCCTCTGCATTGCAAGGTGGATTCTTAACCACTGGAACGCCAGGGAAGCCCTGGATGTGTTTGGATGTGCATTTAAAAATTCTAGGAAAGGTCCTAGATTCTCAACTGCTTTGTGACCCCAAACACGAGGGGAGATTCCTAAACTCAGACTTAACTTCCAAGATCCAATTGACAGGTCTGGATTCAGACACTTGACTGTCTAACATGATACAAGAGCTTGGTGGACCCCTTCAGGGAATTCTCTTTTGGGTTCCAAGCAGGGGGAGAATGGGGGAGCTGTCCCCTAAGTTCTGTTCCGGCTCCACTCCTTCCTGGCTGTGGGACTCTGAGTCACTTACTGCACTTCTCTGTTTCCACAAGTCAACAAGGGGTCACTTCTTGCACATTTTGAGAGGTGAAGGTTGATAGTCTATTGAGCGTCTTTTTAGAAAAATGCAATAGAATACTTTACACACACTTTCATAATGTTTGTAGACTTTTCAGGGTCTCATAGATTCTTGGTTACAATCTCTTGGAATGAATGTCGTCAAAGAGCATGCCCCTTTCAGATCTGATGTTCAAGATTGATCTGGATTCTGGCTTTGGACAGTTTGGTTGAGGGGAAACAGCTGAATTTGATCCAGAGACCAGCTTTAAAATCTCAGAGATCAGCTTTAGAATCTCCCCTACTGCAAGTAAGAGAAAACGTCACACCGTCTGAACAAGGTTGAGGTTTTATTACCAAAGAAATGAGTGGGGATGTATGTTAGGAAACCGCCAGAGTGTCTACTGCATCCATACACATGATGTAGGGAAACGGTCCTGACTGGAAGTCAAGTCTAGTTCAAATAGCAGCTTCAACACAAGAGTGCTGGAACTTTGGGCCAGTCTCTTGACACCCTGGCACCTTGTCATCACTTACAAAACCCAACTCTGGCCCATTTTGTCTCTACAGTATGTTTTAGCTCCATGTTTCATCATTGAAGGAATAGGTTCCAGAAAGGTAGAACAAGTTGCCCAGCCTCCCTGCTTCTGAGCCTTCAGCTTTTGCACTGCAACTCAGGGAGAAAGGAGGTGCTTCTGCAGAGCCATCTGGGCTACTCAGCCTTTGTCCTTGGGGACAATACCCACATGCTTGGTCTCCGTTAATGCTACCAGTAGTGCCAGGAGACAGCTTCCCGTGCTGGGAGGATCAGAACTCTGCAAGCTCCTCAAAGACACTGGCTGCACGTTGTTAGTATCTTGGGTATTAACAAGGGATGAACAACAACCCAGCATGAGACAGATGCCTCGTAAACACGTGTTGAATGAGGCAATAAATACATTGCTTCTTATTCTGCATGTGAGAAAACTGTCAGGGAAGCTGGGATTGTGTAGCCAGAGCTCCGTGCTGTCTGACTGAAATGGAGCAGGACCCTAGGGTCCTCGCCACCCTGCCATGTCCTCGGCTTGCCTTTTGTCTGTGGAAACCTTTAGCCAAAGAATAAGTTCAACCAGAAAAGTGAGAAATGCGGAAACAAAGGAAGACAGTGAAAGGAGACCAAATAATAATACTGTGGTCATTAAGTCAAGGACCTTTAGCTCTTTCTTAAGGACTATAGGCAATATTCTGAACCACATCCTGTGAGCTGTCTTATAGGCACTAAAACAACAGGTGGAGACATTAACTACGTGAGGACCAGACTGTACATGGACACTAGCTGCCACAATTTCAACAACTGATCTCAAAGAAATGGGAACAAATGGACTCTGAAACTGAGGATTAACTGCACCTGAGTCAACCAAGGTGATGCCAGTCGGCCCACTGATGACCAATGTGAAGATGGCTGTTAGAGAGGACTGTGCTGTTTCCGCATGGAGCCCACCTTCCCGCACCCCCCGCCTCTCTGTCTGTAACAGCTCTCACCCTCTGCTCATCAGGGGAGGGGAAGGTCGACCTTTGGACTGATGCTCGCCCACCCCAGTCTGCCAGCATCTGAAATAAAGCAAACGTTCCTTTCCACCAGCCTGACCTATTTGTTGGCTTTCGAGTGGCGAGCAGCCAGACTCACCTTCTCTTCCAGTAACATGATTACAAATTCTGCATTCTTTCTGATTGATGACAATGCCTGTTTTATAACCAACCAGGACCCTGTGCGGCTTTCCCAGGACCATCCTACTCCCGTATCCTTTGCTTTGACTCCTCTCTGAAGTATTTAGATAATAGTAGCTAATGCACACTTCTTGAATAGTTTTTTTTTTTTTTTAATTTTGGCCTCTTTTATCGGTTTTTCATTTATATATTTTCATCCGTCTTTATTCTCTGGCCTGTGTGGGCCTCCCATTGCAGTGGCCTCTCTCGTTGCAGAGCACTGGCTCTGGGCGCTTGCTCTTCAGAGCGCTGGCTTGTAATTGGATACACCAGTCCAGTCGCTCCTTGGCATATGGGATCTTCCCAGGCCAGGGATTGAACTGGCACCCATTGTGCTGCAAGGCGGACTCTTTACCCACTGGACCACCAGGGAAGTCCTTGAATAGTTTTAAAGAAACTAAAACGCCCACCAAATGGAAGAAATTAACCACTTGATGACCTACTGGAGCCTAAGGACTGATAATGTTAACCCTTGTGACACCATTCTGGTAGCTTCCCATCAACCAATCAGAGAAGTGTGCACAGTGATCACACACCCTGGAACTCCCCTCCCTCACCTTGCCTTTAAAAATGATTTGCTGAATTAATTTTTTAAATTTATTTATGTATTTATTTATTTTGGGCTGTGCTGGTTGCAGCTCTGGCATTTTTCTAACTAAGGTGAGCAGGGACTGCTCTCTAATTGCAGTGTCCAGGCTTCTTATCGCAGTGGGTTCTCTTGTTGTGAAGCACAGGCTCTAGGGCACATGGGCCTCAGCAGCGGCTGCTCGCAGGCTCTAGAGCATGGGCTCAATAGTTCGGGCTCATGGGCTTAGTTGCTGGGTGGCATGTGGGATCTTCCTGGATCAGGATCAAACCCGCGTCTCCTGCATTGGCAGCAGATTCTCTACCACTGAGCCACCAGGGAAGCCCGCTTTGCTGCATTGTTAACCAACAAGGACCTACTGGATACCACAGAGAAGCCTGTTCAATAATATGTAACAACCTAAATGTGAAAAGCATTTGAAAAAAATAGATCATGTATATGTATAAAACTAAATCATTTTTCTGTACACCCGAAACTAACACAATATGGTTAATCAACTACACTCCAACACAAACTAAAAAGTTAATAAAGAGACTTCCCTGGTGGTCGAGTGGTTAAGACTCTGTGCTTCCAGTGCCGGGGTGTGGTTAGATCCCTGGTCTGGGAACTAAGATCCCATACGCCACACAGTGAAGCCAAATAAATAAATAAGCTTATTTGTTATATTTATTTATAATAAATAACTAATTTTTAAAAAATTGTTTTTTAAGGTAAAAAAATGCCTTGGTGAAATCTATCTGGTAGTTCAGGTTTTGGGAGGATTAACTGTCCCAGTGTCCTCATGTGACCCCTTACAATAAACACTGCCCTTTCCTTCACCGCAGCCCTGTGTTGGTAGATTGGCTTCACTGCACGTCGGCAAGTGGACCTCAGTTTGGCTCAAATGGTAAAGAATCTGCCTGTAGTGCAGAAGACCCGGGCTTCACCCTGGCTCAGGAAGATGCCCTGGAGGAGGAATGGCCAATCCACTCCAGTACTCTTGCCTGGAGAATTCTGTGGACAGAGAAGCCTGGCAGTTTATAGTTCATGGGACCACAGAGAGCCGGGCACAGCTGAGCTACTACCTTTCACTGTGTTTCCACGATTTCGTATGCCCACTGAAGAGACCGAGCATGGAAAATGGAGGCCAGGACCTTCCCCAAGAGTCACTGAAAATGATTGACAGCCACAAGCCGTACCTGACGGCTGGAGTCTGACTGATTCGAAGTACCACGTGAGGCAGTCCTACTACACCCACATGAGTGCCCCAGGGGCCTTCAGTGCCAGGATGTGTGACCTCTGATAGACTTGAATAGAGAGCATAGTGGGCAACTTGCCTGTCGAGCAGCGGGCTTTCCAAAAGGGAAGGAGAAGATGGGAAAGGAAACCCCCTGGAGAGAGTCCAGGACGCTTAGCGGGGGCTCCAGTCACCCCATCCCACCTCGTGCACAGAGCTTTCCCCAGGAGAGCCATGGGTCATGCTTCACTAACGAAGTATAGCAGTTCGTGGATAATTTCCTTTTTCCTCCTTTCTCTTTTATAACATGGACTCAAACTTCTGTCTCTGGAGAAGGAAATGGCAACCCACTCCAGTGTTCTTGCCTGGAGAATACCGTGGACAGAAGAGCCTGGCTACAGTCCATGAGGTCGCAAAGAGTCAGAGACGACCAAGTGACTGAGCACACACACATGTCTACGTGTCGACAGCAGGAAGAGATGCATGAAGTTATCGCAGGCAGCCATTTTGGGGGGCTTTGGCCAATGATCCAATTTTTAAAATAACAACTGATAGCATACAGTGTCATCAAAGCTTTAAAAAGTACTAATAACTTTGAAAATGGTTGTCTGCCCAGCAGAGACACCCAGGATCTGGGAACCAGAAGACGAGTTGCCCTCAGCTCAGCTCTTTGTTCTTTAACCATGTTTTCATGTCATTTGCCATCTGAGCCTCTAGCTTCTTCATCTGAAAAATTAGCGTAGTCCTTGCTTTGTCTAACTCTCAGAGTTATGTAAGATGATTATAATTTTTTTAAAGTTTTTTTTGGCCACTTCTATTGGTCTTTCATTTATTTATCTTTGTTCTTTGGCCCGTGTGGGCCTCCCATTGCAGTGGCCTCTGTCGTTGCAGAGCACCGGCTCTGGGCGCATGCGCCCCAGAGCGCTGACTCGGTAACTGGACACATCAGTCCAGCCGCTCCCCGGCACGTGGGATCTTCCCAGGCCAGGGATCGACCGGCGCCCCTTGCACTGCAAGGCGGTGTCCTTACTCACTGGACCACCAAGGAATCCCTATAATTTTTAATCAAGGCAGTACAGAACATAACACAAAATCGTAAATAAACTACATTTTAGTAAAATAAATTTTTTAAAATGAGGCTAAAAAAAAACCCTTTTTTCTTGGATTACATGACACCCATCACTTGCTTCTGATATGTGCTCTGGAGTGTCATCAAAATCTTAGCTTCCTGTCTATTGGTGCCAAATAGAAACACAGAGACAGAGTCTGGAGGAAATAGAAAAATGGCTTTACAGCAGACTAGTGCCTCAAGAATTGTGGCCCCCACCTTTTCTGGAGAATAGGGAGAGGGTCCATATCCCGATGAAGGTCATGCATTTGTGAAGGATGAGTCCAGCTACCAGTGCTTGTTGGTAGTAACAATTACAGAATAACCAAAATTTTACAGACAAGATTGTGACTGGGGCCCTGGCAAACAGAAGAGCCTGGCTACAGTCCATGAGGTCGCAAAGAGTCAGAGACGACCAAGTGACTGAGCACACACACATGTCTACGTGTCGACAGCAGGAAGAGATGCATGAAGTTATCGCAGGCAGCCATTTTGGGGGGCTTTGGCCAATGATCCAATTTTTAAAATAACAACTGATAGCATACAGTGTCATCAAAGCTTTAAAAAGTACTAATAACTTTGAAAATGGTTGTCTGCCCAGCAGAGACACCCAGGATCTGGGAACCAGAAGACGAGTTGCCCTCAGCTCAGCTCTTTGTTCTTTAACCATGTTTTCATGTCATTTGCCATCTGAGCCTCTAGCTTCTTCATCTGAAAAATTAGCGTAGTCCTTGCTTTGTCTAACTCTCAGAGTTATGTAAGATGATTATAATTTTTTTAAAGTTTTTTTTTTTTGGCCACTTCTATTGGTCTTTCATTTATTTATCTTTGTTCTTTGGCCCGTGTGGGCCTCCCATTGCAGTGGCCTCTGTCGTTGCAGAGCACCGGCTCTGGGCGCATGCGCCCCAGAGCGCTGACTCGGTAACTGGACACATCAGTCCAGCCGCTCCCCGGCACGTGGGATCTTCCCAGGCCAGGGATCGACCGGCGCCCCTTGCACTGCAAGGCGGTGTCCTTACTCACTGGACCACCAAGGAATCCCTATAATTTTTTAATCAAGGTAGTATAGCAGATAACACAACATTGTAAATAAACTACATTTTAGTAAAATAAATTTTTTAAAATGAGGCTAAAAAAAAACCCTTTTTTCTTGGATTACATGACACCCATCACTTGCTTCTGATATGTGCTCTGGAGTGTCATCAAAATCTTAGCTTCCTGTCTATTGGTGCCAAATAGAAACACAGAGACAGAGTCTGGAGGAAATAGAAAAATGGCTTTACAGCAGACTAGTGCCTCAAGAATTGTGGCCCCCACCTTTTCTGGAGAATAGGGAGAGGGTCCATATCCCGATGAAGGTCATGCATTTGTGAAGGATGAGTCCAGCTACCAGTGCTTGTTGGTAGTAACAATTACAGAATAACCAAGATTGTTGAACTCTTGCAGGTCTGTTTGGTTGGTATGTGCCAGAGGCTGATCAGTCATTTCTGGTTTTGCAGCAACGAGAGAAAGGGGTGGGCGAAGTTGAGACAGGGCAGGGTATTGTGTGCTGTCTGTGGACTCAAAGACAAGGTCAAAAACCGCTTGTCCCCTTAGGGGCTCAGTGCTGGGGGGCAAGGTAGGGGTCCGTCACTCAGCATAGTGTGGACAACTCCTGCCTGGTGAGGTTCAACGACTAAGAAGCTACGATGACTGGGGTGCACTTGGGACCTGAGAACAAAAGAGCCCACCCTCCCCAGACAGCTCCTGCCTAAGCTCAGCCTGGTCAGAGGTCATTGCTGCCACAGCAGGGGGCTTCGGAGACACTGTTAAACCTCTTCCATCCATCCATCATCCATTCATCCGTCCATTCAATCATTCATCCATGGTATAAATAGCTTTCTAGCAGCTGCAATGTACCAGGAATTTATTTCCCTGATTCTCTAGTCTAGTAGCCAGACGGACTAATGATGAACTACAAGAGCATTTCCAAATTCTAAGTGCTCGCATTTCATTCAGACACAAACCTTACTTGGCATTTAGGATGAAAATGTGAAGAGAGGCACCTTCAAAGCAGAGACAGTTTGAGAACTGCTCTCCAAAGGCCTGCCTTCTTGCTGTTTCCTAGCTGTGTGACTTCAGGCAAGATGCTTTCCTCTCTGAGTCTCGTTTTCTTTCTGGAAAATGTGAGTGGTTGCTCACAGGCCTGCCCAACAGGTGGCTGGGAATGAGTGAGTCTTGGTAAGCTGTGCAATGCAGGATAACATTTGGTATTTTATTCTAACCTTTGGAAATTTGGAATTTCTTTGAATGGGTCTCCCCTACTATAATGAAAAACATCAACGAAAAACAAGGTCAAGGGTCTGTCTGATGGACCTATTTGGAAAAGGAGTCAAGCAAATGGTCTTTTTTTTTTTTTTTAATAATTTTGTGGGGCCACTTCTACTGGTCTTTTCATTTATTTATTTCTTTGTTCTTTGGCCTATGTGGGCCTCCCATCACAGTGGCCTTTCTTGCTGCCGAGCGCCGGCTCTGGGCGCATGCACCCCAGAGCTCCAGCTCGGTAGTTGGTCACATCGATCCAGCTGCTCTGCGGCAAGTGGGATCTTCCCAGGTCAGGGACCGAACCAGCGCCTCTTGCACTGCAAGGCGGTGTCTTTACCCACTGGGCCACCAGGGAAGCCCGAAAAGTCGCATCTTGACTCACATATTTTTGTGAGGAAAAAGTCTGAATCTCACTTTTCACGCTAATCTTGTCCTTTCTCTGCACACCAGGACTTCCTTGGAAAGCTTTGCACTAACCTTCCAGAACAGTTCCCATCAGATCTATTTTCAGTAGACAGTCGAAGAAGGCGAACAGACTCCAATGCCTTGAGTTACAGAGAAGTGGCTCTGAGCGGTGCACACCCCCTCCCAGACAGCTCCTGCCTAAGCTCAGCCTGGTCAGAGGTCATTGCTGCCACAGCAGGGGGCTTCGGAGACACTGTTAAACCTCTTCCATCCATCCATCATCCATTCATCCGTCCATTCAATCATTCATCCATGGTATAAATAGCTTTCTAGCAGCTGCAATGTACCAGGAATTTATTTCCCTGATTCTCTAGTCTAGTAGCCAGACGGACTAATGATGAACTACAAGAGCATTTCCAAATTCTAAGTGCTCGCATTTCATTCAGACACAAACCTTACTTGGCATTTAGGATGAAAATGTGAAGAGAGGCACCTTCAAAGCAGAGACAGTTTGAGAACTGCTCTCCAAAGGCCTGCCTTCTTGCTGTTTCCTAGCTGTGTGACTTCAGGCAAGATGCTTTCCCTCTCTGAGTCTCGTTTTCTTTCTGGAAAATGTGAGTGGTTGCTCACAGGCCTGCCCAACAGGTGGCTGGGAATGAGTGAGTCTTGGTAAGCTGTGCAATGCAGGATAACATTTGGTATTTTATTCTAACCTTTGGAAATTTGGAATTTCTTTGAATGGGTCTCCCCTACTATAATGAAAAACATCAACGAAAAACAAGGTCAAGGGTCTGTCTGATGGACCTATTTGGAAAAGGAGTCAAGCAAATGGTCTTTTTTTTTTTTTTTAATAATTTTGTGGGGCCACTTCTACTGGTCTTTTCATTTATTTATTTCTTTGTTCTTTGGCCTATGTGGGCCTCCCATCACAGTGGCCTTTCTTGCTGCCGAGCGCCGGCTCTGGGCGCATGCACCCCAGAGCTCCAGCTCGGTAGTTGGTCACATCGATCCAGCTGCTCTGCGGCAAGTGGGATCTTCCCAGGTCAGGGACCGAACCAGCGCCTCTTGCACTGCAAGGCGGTGTCTTTACCCACTGGGCCACCAGGGAAGCCCGAAAAGTCGCATCTTGACTCACATATTTTTGTGAGGAAAAAAAGTCTGAATCTCACTTTTCACGCTAATCTTGTCCTTTCTCTGCACACCAGGACTTCCTTGGAAAGCTTTGCACTAACCTTCCAGAACAGTTCCCATCAGATCTATTTTCAGTAGACAGTCGAAGAAGGCGAACAGACTCCAATGCCTTGAGTTACAGAGAAGTGGCTCTGTCAAACATTAATAATTCGTTGAAGTTTAACCAAATTGTCAAGTTTGGTTAAAGGAGGGGTTTGGGTCAGAGCTGGACTTGAGATTTAAAATACTCCCCCCGACACTGCCCAACACAATCACACCTATCAGCAGCTGGGGGGCTGGTCTTTCTCCTGTTCTCAATGGACAGTATACATTTTGTGGGCTCTGCCTGCATCATGAACGCTAGTTTCCCCCAACCTTTTCCCTTTTTTTCTTTTAATTTATTTTAGTTTTGGCTGTAGTTTGGCTTTCATTGCTGCTTGTGGGTTTTCTCTAGTCTTGACAAGCAGGGGCTGCTGTCTAGCTGCAGGCTGCTGGCTTGGTTTCTAGGGCTCTCAGGCTTCTGTGGTAGTAGTGCACGGGCTTAGTTGCCCCAGGGCACATGTGGGATCTTCTCGGACCCAGGATCGAATCCATGTCCCCTGCATGGGCAGGTGGCTTCTTAACCACTGGACCACCCGGGAAGTCTCCCAACTATTTCCTAAGGTTAGTGAGCTTTACAGCAGTAGACATTTTGCTTTTTGTGTTTTGTGAGAACTTTCATGCTTCATTTAAAATCTACAATACTCAAAAAAAATTTTTTTCTTTCTCTCAGTTTTTTTTAATTAATTTATTTTTAATTGAAGGCTCCCTGCTTTACAATATTGTGTTGGCTTCTGCCATCCATCAGCAGGGATCAGCTGTAGGTGTACACATGTCCCCTCCCTCTGTAACCTCCCTCCCACTCCCCACAGCACCCACTCCTCTCGGCTGTCACAGAGCACCCGTCTGAACTCCCCGAGTCATGCAGCACATTCCCACTGGCTACCTATTTTATATATGGCACAATACTCAAAATTTTAATAACCGAACCAGAGTTTGAACTACAAGTGGAGAGATGATCGCATCTTGACTCACATATTTTTGTGAGGAAAAAGTCTGAATCTCACTTTTCACGCTAATCTTGTCCTTTCTCTGCACACCAGGACTTCCTTGGAAAGCTTTGCACTAACCTTCCAGAACAGTTCCCATCAGATCTATTTTCAGTAGACAGTCGAAGAAGGCGAACAGACTCCAATGCCTTGAGTTACAGAGAAGTGGCTCTGTCAAACATTAATAATTCGTTGAAGTTTAACCAAATTGTCAAGTTTGGTTAAAGGAGGGGTTTGGGTCAGAGCTGGACTTGAGATTTAAAATACTCCCCCCGACACTGCCCAACACAATCACACCTATCAGCAGCTGGGGGGCTGGTCTTTCTCCTGTTCTCAATGGACAGTATACATTTTGTGGGCTCTGCCTGCATCATGAACGCTAGTTTCCCCCAACCTTTTCCCTTTTTTTCTTTTAATTTATTTTAGTTTTGGCTGTAGTTTGGCTTTCATTGCTGCTTGTGGGTTTTCTCTAGTCTTGACAAGCAGGGGCTGCTGTCTAGCTGCAGGCTGCTGGCTTGGTTTCTAGGGCTCTCAGGCTTCTGTGGTAGTAGTGCACGGGCTTAGTTGCCCCAGGGCACATGTGGGATCTTCTCGGACCCAGGATCGAATCCATGTCCCCTGCATGGGCAGGTGGCTTCTTAACCACTGGACCACCCGGGAAGTCTCCCAACTATTTCCTAAGGTTAGTGAGCTTTACAGCAGTAGACATTTTGCTTTTTGTGTTTTGTGAGAACTTTCATGCTTCATTTAAAATCTACAATACTCAAAAAAAATTTTTTTCTTTCTCTCAGTTTTTTTTAATTAATTTATTTTTAATTGAAGGCTCCCTGCTTTACAATATTGTGTTGGCTTCTGCCATCCATCAGCAGGGATCAGCTGTAGGTGTACACATGTCCCCTCCCTCTGTAACCTCCCTCCCACTCCCCACAGCACCCACTCCTCTCGGCTGTCACAGAGCACCCGTCTGAACTCCCCGAGTCATGCAGCACATTCCCACTGGCTACCTATTTTATATATGGCACAATACTCAAAATTTTAATAACCGAACCAGAGTTTGAACTACAAGTGGAGAGATGATAATTCAGGACGTAAGATTTTCCCTTTAGCCTCAGACTGAATGGTGATGTGGGCATCTTGGTGCCTACTGGTGCCTATAGACCAGCTCAGCAGGTTACTTTTTTGGAACCTATCACTCTTTGAGATCTTTCTCGGCAGCCTCAAAAACTCTACAGGCCATTTGATGAGGCATCATTTATTGTGACACAATCCTAATTTTTGCACACTTGTGGGAAACATCCTGACAAAGGCATGGCAGTGGCTCCTAAATGGAGTCCCTCCTCGGTCCAGTATTAATACAGAGAAGATCAAAATGGTTTCAACTAATGGAGCCACCTTTCCTGGTTACCGTATATGATTCCTATGCATTTGGTGAGTGTCCATCCCTGTGAATTTTCATGCACATGGGAAACTTGTTTGGAGCCTGATCTCTCCTCTGTCACTGATGTCATCCATAGGGATGGTCTAGACTGATCCTTTGGCAGGGACGGCTCCATGATTTTGAATCCTGGCTTCTCTATTTCTCACCTGGGAGAGCTTGAGTAGGTTTCTTTACTCCTTTGTGCCTCAGAGCACTCATTTCTACAGAAACTTTTCATGTATTGAGTAAATGGGATCACTCATATAAATGAGACAATTACAGTGAGTGCTCGGTATTAGCTGTGTGTAGGTTCAGTCCCTGGGTGGGGAAGATCCCCTGGAGGAGGGCATGGCCACCCACTGGCCAATCCCAAAATGGCAGTAGACATTTTGCTTTTTGTGTTTTGTGAGAACTTTCATGCTTCATTTAAAATCTACAATACTCAAAAAAAATTTTTTTCTTTCTCTCAGTTTTTTTTAATTAATTTATTTTTAATTGAAGGCTCCCTGCTTTACAATATTGTGTTGGCTTCTGCCATCCATCAGCAGGGATCAGCTGTAGGTGTACACATGTCCCCTCCCTCTGTAACCTCCCTCCCACTCCCCACAGCACCCACTCCTCTCGGCTGTCACAGAGCACCCGTCTGAACTCCCCGAGTCATGCAGCACATTCCCACTGGCTACCTATTTTATATATGGCACAATACTCAAAATTTTAATAACCGAACCAGAGTTTGAACTACAAGTGGAGAGATGATAATTCAGGACGTCGCAAGATTTTCCCTTTAGCCTCAGACTGAATGGTGATGTGGGCATCTTGGTGCCTACTGGTGCCTATAGACCAGCTCAGCAGGTTACTTTTTTGGAACCTATCACTCTTTGAGATCTTTCTCGGCAGCCTCAAAAACTCTACAGGCCATTTGATGAGGCATCATTTATTGTGACACAATCCTAATTTTTGCACACTTGTGGGAAACATCCTGACAAAGGCATGGCAGTGGCTCCTAAATGGAGTCCCTCCTCGGTCCAGTATTAATACAGAGAAGATCAAAATGGTTTCAACTAATGGAGCCACCTTTCCTGGTTACCGTATATGATTCCTATGCATTTGGTGAGTGTCCATCCCTGTGAATTTTCATGCACATGGGAAACTTGTTTGGAGCCTGATCTCTCCTCTGTCACTGATGTCATCCATAGGGATGGTCTAGACTGATCCTTTGGCAGGGACGGCTCCATGATTTTGAATCCTGGCTTCTCTATTTCTCACCTGGGAGAGCTTGAGTAGGTTTCTTTACTCCTTTGTGCCTCAGAGCACTCATTTCTACAGAAACTTTTCATGTATTGAGTAAATGGGATCACTCATATAAATGAGACAATTACAGTGAGTGCTCGGTATTAGCTGTGTGTAGGTTCAGTCCCTGGGTGGGGAAGATCCCCTGGAGGAGGGCATGGCCACCCACTGCAGTCCTCTTGCCTGGGAAATCCATGGACAGTGAAACTTGGCAAACCGCAGTCCATGGGGTCTCAGAGTCAGACATGATTGATCGACTTTCCTGCCACTTCTTCATTTCAAAATGTGTAGCTGTAACAGCCAAGGACGTGCTTGAGGAACAGGGTGGCCCCGTAGCAGTGCAATTGACCATGGTCTAGACCTGGGAGTGGTGGGACACTGGCTGTTCTCATCATCACAGGCAGGAGCCAAGACCTTCTGTAGCAGACGGAGAGACTGGGCTGAGCATGTCTCACACAGCAATGACTGCCTCATTCTAATCAATCAATTGATTGATTATTAATCAGACAATAAATGTAGTGGGAAAAATCAAATAAAATCAAGTAAACAGTACCTTTCCACAGCTCTTTCCCTTTCCATTGCTTTCTTCAGAGTTCACCACTGTGAACTGCCTGGGATGGACTCTTCCTTCCTGACTTTTTCCACACATATGTGGGTTTATGTCATCCATAATTATGGTTATTGGGTTTTAAAATTTTAAATGACCTCTGTATTATACCTTTTTTCTGATGGGCTTCCCAGGTAGTGCTAGTAGTAAATACAAATGACGCCTGCCAATACAGATGACATAGGAGACATGAGTTTGATCCCTGGGTCAAGAAAAGAAGGACATGGCAACCCACTCTAGTGTTCTTGCTTGCCTGGAGAATCCCATGGACAGAGGAGCCTGGCGGGCTACAGTCCATGGGGTCACAGAAGAGATGGACACAACTTAGCGACCAAACAACCACCATGTTTCATTACCTTAACAATACATCTTTAGAAATATTTCCAAAGCAGAACTCATTTATTTTTTCTTTTCTTTTTTTTTTTTTGCGAGTTAAGTTTTATTTGAGGTAGTTTGAGGACTGCAGCCCAGGAGACAGCACCTCAGATAGCTCTGAGAAATGCTCCATAGAGGGAAGGGAAGAGAAAAAATACATGTGATTTTGGTGAAAGCGGGGTACATGCCATCAAGAACATATTTTTTGCAAAAAGTTTCTGCTTGTCTTGTGAAGCTTCTGCTAGTCACAAGAAAGAGTCACCACCATGAAGGGTTTTAGTGTTTTTCTAGATATGAGGAGATACAAGAATTGGACTCATATAGTCAGCTCCTGAGAATATCTAAGTATCTTAAGACCTATCCTGCCAATTTCCCAGAGCACAGAGTGCCTCTTTGCTGCTCTCTACTCTGAACTCCTTCAGGAGGTGTTGAAGTCAACAGCTGCAGAAGCACATGATTTAATCCTTAGAAAGACAGCTGGCAGAGTGCCAATTTGTGGTTGATGCTGTTAACCAATGTCTGGACCCACTGAGGCTCAGGTTCTTCGTGTCTCTTTGCAGAGAAGAATTCAGCAAGAGACAAAGTGATAGGTAAGAAATAGATTTATTCAAATTCAGAGAAAGCACACTCCACAGACAGAGTGTGGACCATTGGGTTAGAGCGAATCAGACAATAAATGTAGTGGGAAAAATCAAATAAAATCAAGTAAACAGTACCTTTCCACAGCTCTTTCCCTTTCCATTGCTTTCTTCAGAGTTCACCACTGTGAACTGCCTGGGATGGACTCTTCCTTCCTGACTTTTTCCACACATATGTGGGTTTATGTCATCCATAATTATGGTTATTGGGTTTTAAAATTTTAAATGACCTCTGTATTATACCTTTTTTCTGATGGGCTTCCCAGGTAGTGCTAGTAGTAAATACAAATGACGCCTGCCAATACAGATGACATAGGAGACATGAGTTTGATCCTGGGTCAAGAAAAGAAGGACATGGCAACCCACTCTAGTGTTCTTGCTTGCCTGGAGAATCCCATGGACAGAGGAGCCTGGCGGGCTACAGTCCATGGGGTCACAGAAGAGATGGACACAACTTAGCGACCAAACAACCACCATGTTTCATTACCTTAACAATACATCTTTAGAAATATTTCCAAAGCAGAACTCATTTATTTTTTCTTTTCTTTTTTTTTTTTTGCGAGTTAAGTTTTATTTGAGGTAGTTTGAGGACTGCAGCCCAGGAGACAGCACCTCAGATAGCTCTGAGAAATGCTCCATAGAGGGAAGGGAAGAGAAAAAATACATGTGATTTTGGTGAAAGCGGGGTACATGCCATCAAGAACATATTTTTTGCAAAAAGTTTCTGCTTGTCTTGTGAAGCTTCTGCTAGTCACAAGAAAGAGTCACCACCATGAAGGGTTTTAGTGTTTTTCTAGATATGAGGAGATACAAGAATTGGACTCATATAGTCAGCTCCTGAGAATATCTAAGTATCTTAAGACCTATCCTGCCAATTTCCCAGAGCACAGAGTGCCTCTTTGCTGCTCTCTACTCTGAACTCCTTCAGGAGGTGTTGAAGTCAACAGCTGCAGAAGCACATGATTTAATCCTTAGAAAGACAGCTGGCAGAGTGCCAATTTGTGGTTGATGCTGTTAACCAATGTCTGGACCCACTGAGGCTCAGGTTCTTCGTGTCTCTTTGCAGAGAAGAATTCAGCAAGAGACAAAGTGATAGGTAAGAAATAGATTTATTCAAATTCAGAGAAAGCACACTCCACAGACAGAGTGTGGACCATTGTAGAGCGAATCCAGAGGCCGGACTCATTCATTCTTGTTCATGGCTATAGAGTAATTCAAATCATGGATGGACTGTAGTCTATGTAAGCAGTACTCTACTGATAGAGATTTTGGCTCTCCTCTCCCCATCCCCTTTTGGGGAGAATTATATGAAATAAAATTACAAGGAGAACATCAATGTGGAGGATAGTCATTCATGAACCAAATAAGTTCAAGCTTTTAGGTTAAAGAGAGTCCAGGTCACAGACTCTTGAAATGAGAAGGAAACTTGACATTATAAAGTTTAATCAGGATTTCCTGAGCCCTTGATACATCTACGAAACCAGAGAACTCATCAGGTAGGGGAGCCTGGCCCAGGGGTCCAATGACAAGGCAGTCTGCTCAACAACTTTCATCTGCTTTGAGTATTTCTGTTGACCTGTTGACATAGAGGTTGGGTTTTGTCCTTGGAATTTTAAAGGCATCATGGATGTGTGACTATGAACAAACAGTCTACTAGGAACTGAAGGAGAGAAGAAGGCACGGCACCCAAGTACATGAATAGCTATCATTATATTATTACAGCGATTGCTACTTCATCAAACATTTACTGACCCTGAATCTGTGCCAGAGACTGTGAAACCCTGGTAGCACAGAAAAGGATGAATGCTTGTCCCTTGTTACCAAGCACCTTGCCATCACAGGGAAGAGAAAACATAAAACCAGGAGAGGCTGTCCGATAGAGTCATATAATCAGTAAGAGAGAAACAGCAACTAGAGTTTAGAGTGAAGAGGAAATACTTCCAGCCAGGAGGAGCAGAAAGGGAACGGAGAGGAGGACTGTCTTCTCCCTGCATCTCCCACCTCTGAGGATGACTTTAACATCACCATGGTAACCCAAGATAGGACTTTCAGGAGTATCTTCAACTCCGCCCATTCCATCTCACCCACATATGATGGATTCATTGGAAGGACTGACGCTGAAGCTGAAGCTCCAACACTTTGGCCACCTGATGTGAAGAGACAGCTCATTGAAAAAGACCCTGATGCTTGGAAAAACAGAAGGCAGAAGGAGAAGGGGACCACAGAGTGTGAGGCGGTGGGATGGGATCACTGAGTCAACGGACATGAGTTTGAGCAGGCTCCAGGAGATGGTGAAGGACAGAGAAGCCTGGTGTGCTGCAGCCCATGGGGTCGCAAAGAGTCGGACACAACTGAGCGACTGAACTGAACTGAACTGAACTGAACTGAAATGCTCTCAGCTACAATCACAGAGTAGCTCTGCTATATACACCCACTCACCTCCTCCCAAGTTCAGATCTTCATCCTCTCCTGCCAGAATGTTCACAGGAGTTTCCTAAGCTACTTTTCCACCTACAACTCTCTCCATCCACCCCATCTTTCATGCTACCTGGGGACAATCTTTCAAAATCACAAGTTTGATGATCACTTCTCTGCTTAAGAACTTTGACTGACTTTCCATCACCAAGAATACCAATATCCCCAATTTTGTCACTAGCATATCAGCTTCTCATTTTATTTTAGTCACATCTTCCTAAGTCCAGTTTTTCACTTATATCTCTCAAACCATTCCCCTTGCCTACCCACTCTGCTGTGTTTTGGGGACTGGAATCTACACACTACTGTATTTTCTGAACTCCTTTGCCAGCTGCTTTTCTGTTAGGATGTAGGATATGCCAGTCACCCGGCCAGAGGGCAGCTGGAAGAGTCATATAATCAGTAAGGAGAAAGAAAAACTTGTCCCTTGTTACCAAGCACCTTGCCATCACAGAAGAAAACATAAAACCAGGAGAGGCTGTCCGATAGAGTCATATAATCAGTAAGAGAGAAACAGCAACTAGAGTTTAGAGTGAAGAGGAAATACTTCCAGCCAGGAGGAGCAGAAAGGGAACGGAGAGGAGGACTGTCTTCTCCCTGCATCTCCCACCTCTGAGGATGACTTTAACATCACCATGGTAACCCAAGATAGGACTTTCAGGAGTATCTTCAACTCCGCCCATTCCATCTCACCCACATATGATGGATTCATTGGAAGGACTGACGCTGAAGCTGAAGCTCCAACACTTTGGCCACCTGATGTGAAGAGACAGCTCATTGAAAAAGACCCTGATGCTTGGAAAAACAGAAGGCAGAAGGAGAAGGGGACCACAGAGTGTGAGGCGGTGGGATGGGATCACTGAGTCAACGGACATGAGTTTGAGCAGGCTCCTGGAGATGGTGAAGGACAGAGGAGTCTGGTGTGCCACAGTCCTTGGGGTCGCAGAGTCGGACACGACTGAGCGACTGAACTGAACTGAACTGAACTGAACTGAAATGCTCTCAGCTACAATCACAGAGTAGCTCTGCTATATACACCCACTCACCTCCTCCCAAGTTCAGATCTTCATCCTCTCCTGCCAGAATGTTCACAGGAGTTTCCTAAGCTACTTTTCCACCTACAACTCTCTCCATCCACCCCATCTTTCATGCTACCTGGGGACAATCTTTCAAAATCACAAGTTTGATGATCACTTCTCTGCTTAAGAACTTTGACTGACTTTCCATCACCAAGAATACCAATATCCCCAATTTTGTCACTAGCATATCAGCTTCTCATTTTATTTTAGTCACATCTTCCTAAGTCCAGTTTTTCACTTATATCTCTCAAACCATTCCCCTTGCCTACCCACTCTGCTGTGTTTTGGGGACTGGAATCTACACACTACTGTATTTTCTGAACTCCTTTGCCAGCTGCTTTTCTGTTAGGATGTAGGATATGCCAGTCACCCGGCCAGAGGGCAGCTGGAAGCCAGAAGGAGGAGACCATCTTCCTTCTGCTGCACTTACTTGAAGTTCTCGTGGTGGCTGTGGTGGAAGAAGGAGCCCAGTGGCTCTGGATTCCAGTCATCAGGTCCAGGTGGATCCAGAACTGAAGGTCCCAACAACCTCCACGACCGGAGAAGCATATGTAGGCCTCTTGGTTCCAGTCCAGGGGCATCAGGAGCTTTGAATCCCCTCCTTCCTTTTGTTCTTCCAGCTTTTCCAACCCCGATACAAAATTAAAAATTCAAACATATAGTATGGAAATAATAAAAGGCGAAAACAGAATCTTTGGGGTCTAGCACTTGGGGTTCATGCTCCTATCTGGCAACGTCCTATTTGGGTAGCCATTACTAAGTGCTTCTCACAGTCGTTTTCTCATCTGAAAAAAGGGGGATAATAATGCTTGTCCTCAAGCATTGGTTTGAGGATTCAGTGAGAATTTCCTTTTTTTTTAAATTGGGGTATGATTGCTTTACAATCTCGTGCTACTTTCTACTGTACAGCAAAGTGAATAAGCCATATGTATAAACATATCCCCTCTTTTCTGGATTTCCTTCCATTAAGGTCACCACAGAGCACTGAGCTGAGCCCCTGGGCTCTACAGTAGGTTCCCATTAGTCATCTATTTGTACAGATGTCAAGCCCAACCTCCCAATTCACCCCACACCCCGCTTCTTCTCTTGGTGTCCACACATTTGTTCTCTATTTCTGTGTCTCTGTTTCAGCTTCACAAGGAGGTTCATCTCTACCATTTGTCTAGATTCCCCATGTATGTGTACTTATATGGTATTTGTTTTTCTCTTTCTGACTTACTCTGTATGATGGACTCTAGGTCCATTCACAGAGAATTCACTTGCTAGGTTAATTAATGGAAACTGCTTTTTGTCACTGTTAATGTCATAGGACTCATGGAACTGAAGAGAAATCACAAAAGGGGATGTCCAGGGCTCCATGGAGAGGGACTGTGGAGCTGAGCCTTGAGAGACACAAGCAGAGTGGCTATTCTGGCGCTTAAGGGCTGATGATTCGTGGCCCTCTGGCAAAGAGAACTCAGGGTCAAGGGGTGCTTGGGGAGAGAGTTCTCTTTGAAGTGGCTGACTTTGAAGCCAACTGGAAGCTTCCAACCCTCCGAGGGCAAGGGACACAGGGACACAGGACAAGCAAACACTATTAGCTTTTACAGCCAACACGGGAGCCTTATGAACCAGCCTTGCAGATAAGCTTTGAATTCTTCCTTGATTACATTGGCCCTCAAGTGAGCACCACCGCCTCCCATGTAGTTCACAGGATTTTCTGCTCTCCTGTGTCACAGTAAACTCCCTGTGGGCCCAAGTGAACCCCAGGAAGGTCTCACTTCACACACTAGGAACAGCCCTAAAGGCTGTTATACAAAGGGAAAGTTTATTGAATATATTTTCACCATAGTCTGTGTGAGTGTGATTTCTCTTCCAGGGCAAACCGCTACCCACAGTTTTTGCTTGGCACTTTTGCCCTTTATTCCCCCATGACTTCTTCAAGCAGGCAGATCCCTATAGGACCAAGGATGTTGAGTAGTTCCCATTCTAGGTAGTACTGGACAGCTGTTATAAGAGAGGATTGTGTTTTTAACACTTCTATATGTATTCATTCATTCATTTCTTTGACGGTGTTGGGTCTTAGCTGCAGCATGTGGGATCTTCACTGTGTCATGTGGGATCTTCCCTTGTGATGCACAGACTCTCTAGTTGTGGCCCACAGTCTCCATAGTTGCAGCTTGCGGGCTCTCTAGTTGTGGTCCACAGGCTCTAGAGCACGTGGGCTTCAGTAGTTGCAGCACACAGGGTTTCTTCCGTTGTGGTGCATGGATTTAGTTGCTCCTCGGCATGTGGGATCTTAGTTCCCTGACCAGGGATCAAGCCTACACCTCCTGCATTGAAAGGTGGATTCTCAACCACTGGACCCTCAGGGAAGTCCTAGGATGAGATTCTTTAAGAGGTTTACAGTGATCGAAGAGACAGAACAGACTATGATAAGCAAGGCTTAAGAAGGTCTTTTAGACGTTTTTGTGGACTGGGGCCTTGGGGGGAGAGAACACAAGCAGAGTGGCTATTCTGGCGCTTAAGGGCTGATGATTCGTGGCCCTCTGGCAAAGAGAACTCAGGGTCAAGGGGTGCTTGGGGAGAGAGTTCTCTTTGAAGTGGCTGACTTTGAAGCCAACTGGAAGCTTCCAACCCTCCGAGGGCAAGGGACACAGGGACACAGGACAAGCAAACACTATTAGCTTTTACAGCCAACACGGGAGCCTTATGAACCAGCCTTGCAGATAAGCTTTGAATTCTTCCTTGATTACATTGGCCCTCAAGTGAGCACCACCGCCTCCCATGTAGTTCACAGGATTTTCTGCTCTCCTGTGTCACAGTAAACCCCCTGTGGGCCCAAGTGAACCCCAGGAAGGTCTCACTTCACACACTAGGAACAGCCCTAAAGGCTGTTATACAAAGGGAAAGTTTATTGAATATATTTTCACCATAGTCTGTGTGAGTGTGATTTCTCTTCCAGGGCAAACCGCTACCCACAGTTTTTGCTTGGCACTTTTGCCCTTTATTCCCCCATGACTTCTTCAAGCAGGCAGATCCCTATAGGACCAAGGATGTTGAGTAGTTCCCATTCTAGGTAGTACTGGACAGCTGTTATAAGAGAGGATTGTGTTTTTAACACTTCTATATGTATTCATTCATTCATTTCTTTGACGGTGTTGGGTCTTAGCTGCAGCATGTGGGATCTTCACTGTGTCATGTGGGATCTTCCCTTGTGATGCACAGACTCTCTAGTTGTGGCCCACAGTCTCCATAGTTGCAGCTTGCGGGCTCTCTAGTTGTGGTCCACAGGCTCTAGAGCACGTGGGCTTCAGTAGTTGCAGCACACAGGGTTTCTTCCGTTGTGGTGCATGGATTTAGTTGCTCCTCGGCATGTGGGATCTTAGTTCCCTGACCAGGGATCAAGCCTACACCTCCTGCATTGAAAGGTGGATTCTCAACCACTGGACCCTCAGGGAAGTCCTAGGATGAGATTCTTTAAGAGGTTTACAGTGATCGAAGAGACAGAACAGACTATGATAAGCAAGGCTTAAGAAGGTCTTTTAGACGTTTTTGTGGAAGGATGTGCATCCTGAAATCCCACCCAAAGGATTTGAAACAGCACGTGATAGAAACACAAGACTTGCAGGATCAATCACAAGACCAACGAAGCTGATACAAAATCTTCCTGCAAGGCAATGTGCGGCTTGAACCACAACAGTGTTTCTGATACATAGCTGAGGTCGCAAGAAAGAAAGAAAAATCCCTAGATGCCAGGAGCATCGTAGAAACTGTAAACTGGAGCAGTAAGCAGTGAGCTGAGCCTGGAAATCCTGAAAAATTACTCACAGGCCCAGGGAGATGGGAAGGAAACTTGTCCTGAAGTCTTGTGTGTGTGTGTGCTCAGTTGCATCTGACTCTTTGAGACCCCATGGACTGTAGCCCGCCAGGCTCCTCTGTCCATGGGATTCTCCAGGCAAGAATACTGGAATGGGTTGCCATTTCCTCCTCCAAGGGATCTTCCCAACTCAGGGATCGAACCTGCATCTCCTGCACTGGCAGGGGGATTCTTTAGCACTAAGCCACTTGGGAAGACCTGTTCTCAAGTCAGATCAACATAGAAGTTGATCCTGGGGGTTTTCCTGGTGATCCAGTGGGTGTGCAAGGGGCAGCAGTTCGATCCCTGGCCCGGGAAGACCCCACATGCCATGGAACGGCTGGACTGGTGTGTCCAATTACGAGCCAGCGCTCTGGAGAGCATATGACCAGAGCTGGTGCTCTGCAATGAGAGACCACTGTAATGGGAGGCTTGCATGGGCCGAAGAATAAAGATGGATGAAAATAAATAAATAAAAAATCAATAAAAAGAGGCCAACATTTAAAAAAAAAGAAAGAGAAAAGTTGGCCCTGGGCTGAGATACCTCTGGACACCTGGTAGAAGCAGATGCAAAGCACTGTGATCCCCTCTGATACGAGCTTCCATTCCTGAAGGCCATGGGTAGACACCGTGTTTTCAGGAGACAGAGACTATTGGGATCATTTAACACCTAAGGAGGCGGAGCCCCAGTGAAGTGCAGTGATTTTGTCTAGGGTCATACATCTGTCAGAGAGAAAAGCTAGACTCAAGCTCAAGTCCTTCCCCTCCCGCCGCCCTGCTTCTACCAAAGTATGGCTCACGTGCCATCTCCGGAAACACCCAGGAAATGGGCAAACTGGCCCTGCAGGCTTCCTGGGATCAGATCCGAGCACAGAGGCGCCTGGCCTTAAATGAATGGTAGTCATATCCTGGCTCCCCGGAGGCTGTCGGCACTCCCATGCCTCCACCGCTGCTCATCTGAGTAGGGCAAGTGTGGAGAGAGGATGCTTTCCAGGGCTCGGAGAGGGGCTGGAGTCTCTCTGAGTGGACAAAAATCAGATGCTGAGGTCATGAAATGGGAGTCTTTTTTTTCTTCTTTTTCTTGGAAGCCACTTGAACTTTGTCATTGAAATTAGGCTTATCTCTTCTTGTGTTTACTTAGCTCGTGGGTGGGAAATGTCATTACCCTTTGTGATTTTATGGAAAACCACTTACAAGTGTTAAATTTTGCAATGGGCACTAATCTGTGGCTTCAAGACACATACACACACACACACACAGCCTAGCAGAGAAGACCATGGAGGGCTTCCGTAGAGTCTCCCTGTCTCGACTCTGGGGCAGGGAGGAAGTCCTCACCTCAAGTCTGTAGGCTTGGTTCACCTGCCTCTGCATCAGTCAGGCTATCCCTTTGCCCCGGGGGCTGTCTGGTTCACAGCGGCTGTGACACGCTGTTGCCCAGCCTCTGAGCCGGTCTCGCCGGGCACTGCCTGGACGGGAGGCAGGAAGAGCAGAGCAGGCGGAGTGTGTGCAGGACTCAGTTCACAGACACTGCTCTTCCTCAGACACCAGAAAAGGAGTAGCTGAGCCAGGCTTCCGGGGAGGTCTCTGGGTTTGATGCCTTCCTGCCGTTTGGAGACACTTTTAAGATGCTCCATCCTCCTCTGTATCTTAGAGCCCTGAGCAACACTGTGGGGAATGGCATTTGACATTTACGGTCAAGGGGAGAGGGTCCCGGTGTGGAATTTATATACTGGGTATCCCCTTACCCAAGGAGGGGTGTTAGGCAGGCAGTGGCTTCCTGAGAGAGTGTGGCGTGTCCAGGGCCCTGCCTGGGGTCCTCCCGTATAGAGCAGGGAGAGGTTTGAGGTGGAAGGGGGTCTCAGGCATAACTTGAATTTAGCCCAAAGCTCAACCACTGCAGAGTCATTTGACAGACACACAGCAGCTACTAGTCTGTGGGTATAAGCCAACATGCACTTCTCTGAAAGCTCGGGGTAAAGAATCCACCTGTCGATGTAGGAGACTTGGGTTCAGTCCCTGAGGAAGGAAGAGCCCATGAAGAAGGAAATGGCAACCCATTGTAGTATTCTTGCCCGGGAAATCCCATGGACAGAGACACCTGGCGGCTTCAGAGGGGTTGCAAAATGTAGGACGCGACTGAGCAACTATCACCATCAAGGTTCAGAATAAGACAAGAGGAGGCTGTGGGGTCAACCTCTCAACCACCATCTCACTCCCATCCCAATGCCAGGGCATTCGTGGTGACCAACAATGGCTGTGGGTTCTCAGCACACAAGCCTACTCAACATTCTCCAGGGACCCTCCCGACCCATAGCCTGGAAATTACATTGTGTCTTGGGCATCGTCAGAGAGAGGGCAGAGCCGAGTCAGTCTCTGTGCTTAGAGGAGGAGCTCTCCTGGTGCCAGATCCTCGGGATGGCCCGTCAGCCCTGCCTTCTGTCCACATTCCTCAAAAGGCAGTGATCTCCTCAAGGCAGGGGGAATGCTAATGGAACCTTCCAAGAATGCCAGAGACAGGCTCTGGCACTGAGCACTGTGGACGTCTAAGGTGCTCTGGTGGATCAACAAGTCTGAAGTTTGAAGTCTGGGAGAGTATTGTGGGAGGGTTAGACATGGGCTGACACCTCCTGTGAGTCTCGCTCTGGGGCATCACGGTCCCCTATCATGACTCCTCAGGTACTCATGTGTTACCTACCATTGCGTGCAATCAGAAACTCAGAGCTTCTGGACTTGCAGGCCAGACACCCCAGCAGCCTAGCAAGTTCCAGGGTCCAGAGCCCGGGGGCACTGCCAGTTTGGCAGATGAGAGAGAGAGAAGCTTGGTGATTGTGCTCCAAGTGGAACCAGATGGGATCCCCAGCAGATAGAGAACTATCCAAGCAAACAGAGAGAGCTCTGCCTAGAATCTCCCACCACCCACCCCAACTGGGCTGGAATGGCAGAGCAGGATGGCAGAGGAGGGAGAGAGAACAGATAGGGGTGGGGAGACAAGTAACTGGCTCTTGACCTGGGGTCCAGGGTATCAGCCCTATTCACAACTGCCCATGCTGAACTCTCAGCCAAACCTGTGAGATGTGTACACACGCACACACACGCCCACCAATCTCCTAGCTCCCCAGCTCCAGGAGGAGTGCCAATTTGACTACTCTGTATCCCTTGTTTTTGTTTAACAAGAAACACTGTGGCCTCATTATCTGCTGATCGTTTCTATTTGCTGACTCATCATTCACTGGTTGCCGACTATGTGCCAGTGTTGGGACTACCAAGGGAAAAGTGCCCGTGGAAATGAGGACACAGAGCAAAAATCCCATCAGGCGTGAGAACATAGGTATTTGCAAAGTGTTCTCTGAGCCCAGAGGATTCACAGGGGAGACGGCCAGTGGGAGAAGAGAAGAGGAACGGAGGGTGCCCCTGAAAGCCAGCAGGACGGCACGGGCGCTCCAGTGGGCTCAGTTGGTCCAGGAGGCCTTACCCCCTGCTTCTCCTATCCTGTCTCTGTCGAATTAAATGCATCTCAATTTCCACACGTCTGACTGAAGGTATCCTTTCACACTTCCAAAAGGAGACTGAATTGGACTGGGCACCTGTGGGCATCAAGGAGGGAGTCCCAGAACACAAAGCAGCTCTAGGGACAGATGACAACTTTGTGAAAATTAAGTTTCTGTGATGAGAAAGATGGGAAGACTTGTGGACACAGCTGAGGGAGGAGAGGGCGGACGAACTGAGCAGCTGTAACACATGGACATGACCAGGCGCAAAACAGGCAGCTTGTGGGAAGCTGCTGTGCAGCACAGGGAGCTCAGCTCGGGCTCTGTGATGACCTGGAGGGGGTGATGGCAGGTAGGGGGTGGGAGGGAGGCTCTAGAAAGGCTGGAAATATGCATACCTACAGTTGATTCATGCTGTTATATAGCAGAAACTGACACAAAATCGTAAGCAATTATACTTCAATAAACTCATGAATAAAAAACAGATGAATACTTTTTAGAAGGCGGGAGGAGGGCTTCCCTGGTGGTCCAGTGGGTAAAGTGCAAGGGGCACCAGTTCGATCCCTGGCACAGGAAGATCCCATGTGCCACGGGAGCAGCTGGACCAGTGTGTCCAATTAGGAACCAGTGCTCTAGAGTGCATGCGCCCAGAGCCAGTGCTCTGCAACGAGAGAGGCCACTGCAATGGGAGGCTCACACAGGCCAAAGAATAAAGATGGATGAAAATAAATAAAAAACCAATAAAAGAGGCCAAAATTGAAAAAAAAAAAAAAGGTAGGAGGAGATCATACGGTTATATAACTAAAGCGCAATTCTGAGACTGAAGGCTCTCTTTGGTATTTTTCTGGGAGCGTCTAGATGTAGATTCATATATACACATCTACATGTATGTGTATATGTGTACATATGAACATGCACACACACATGTCTGTGTGTATAGGTGTGTATGGACTTCTCTGGTGGCTCCATGGTAAAGAATCTGCCTGCCAATGCAGCAGACATGCGTTCCATCCCTGGGCCCAGAAGATCCTCTGGAGAAGGAAATGGTAACTTACTCCTGTCTTCTTGCCTGGAAAATCCCATAGACAGAGGAGCCTGGTGGGCTACAGTCATGGGGCTGCAAACAGTCAGGCACAAGTTAGAAACTAAACCACAACCACAATAGGAATGCGTGTGCACACACACACACACACACACACACACAACTCATGGAAGAACAGCGCCTTAAAGGCTGCAGGGCCATAGGGCTTTGCACCCGATTGATACTCATCAATGTTTGCTGAACTGGAGCAACCCGCTGCTGGGCCCATCCTGTTTTTTTATCGTTGACCATTGCTCTCTAAAGTTAATATAGGGCAGCTGACAGGCGCAACACAGGCGGCTTGTGGGAAGCTGCTGTGCAGCACAGGGAGCTCAGCTCGGGCTCTGTGATGACCTGGAGGGGGTGATGGCAGGTAGGGGGTGGGAGGGAGGCTCTAGAAAGGCTGGAAATATGCATACCTACAGTTGATTCATGCTGTTATATAGCAGAAACTGACACAAAATCGTAAGCAATTATACTTCAATAAACTCATGAATAAAAAACAGATGAATACTTTTTAGAAGGCGGGAGGAGGGCTTCCCTGGTGGTCCAGTGGGTAAAGTGCAAGGGGCACCAGTTCGATCCCTGGCACAGGAAGATCCCATGTGCCACGGGAGCAGCTGGACCAGTGTGTCCAATTAGGAACCAGTGCTCTAGAGTGCATGCGCCCAGAGCCAGTGCTCTGCAACGAGAGAGGCCACTGCAATGGGAGGCTCACACAGGCCAAAGAATAAAGATGGATGAAAATAAATAAAAAACCAATAAAAGAGGCCAAAATTGAAAAAAAAAAAAAAGGTAGGAGGAGATCATACGGTTATATAACTAAAGCGCAATTCTGAGACTGAAGGCTCTCTTTGGTATTTTTCTGGGAGCGTCTAGATGTAGATTCATATATACACATCTACATGTATGTGTATATGTGTACATATGAACATGCACACACACATGTCTGTGTGTATAGGTGTGTATGGACTTCTCTGGTGGCTCCATGGTAAAGAATCTGCCTGCCAATGCAGCAGACATGCGTTCCATCCCTGGGCCCAGAAGATCCTCTGGAGAAGGAAATGGTAACTTACTCCTGTCTTCTTGCCTGGAAAATCCCATAGACAGAGGAGCCTGGTGGGCTACAGTCATGGGGCTGCAAACAGTCAGGCACAAGTTAGAAACTAAACCACAACCACAATAGGAATGCGTGTGCACACACACACACACACACACACACACAACTCATGGAAGAACAGCGCCTTAAAGGCTGCAGGGCCATAGGGCTTTGCACCCGATTGATACTCATCAATGTTTGCTGAACTGGAGCAACCCGCTGCTGGGCCCATCCTGTTTTTTTATCGTTGACCATTGCTCTCTAAAGTTAATATTTGACCCTGGCCATAAAGGAGTCGACAGCAGATGACCTATGGCCAACTTTCAGATGGGAAGGAGCCCCCTATAAATCAGCCCACACTGGCAGCCCTGCCAGCAGAGCTGTTGGATCAGCTGTGAAGAAAGTCTCACCACCACCATGAACTTCTCCGGCAAGTACCAACTGCAGACCCAGGAGAACTATGAAGCCTTCATGAAGGCAGTCGGTGAGTGCTGTGACAAGCCGGGGGGTCATCGCCGTGAGTGGTCTGATCCTGGCCAGTCAGGGTCCTGTTTTCAGACGGGAGGAGCGGTTCAAGCTTAATACACACTTAGGGTTATGTTTCACGTGTGATTTACATAGTTCGGGCTATTCCTCCCTGGACAAGACTATGTCTTAAGCAAGTGGAAATGGCATTGAACCCGGGTCTGATCTAGATTGAAGCCACCTGCTCAGGTACCTCAGGCTTCCCTGATGGCTCAGTTGGTAAGGAATCTGCTTGCAATGCAGGAGATTCCAGTTTGATCCCTGGGTTGGAAAGATACTCTAGAGAAGAAAATGGCAACCCACTCCAGTATTCTTGGGAATACTGGGAATTCCCATAGACAGAGGAGCCTGGTGGGCTACCATCCAAGGCAGAGGAGGGAAAGTCGGACATGACTAAGTGACTAAACTACTACCACCACCACCATGGTAGATAGCTCACTGTGTTCATTCACTCATTCATTAATTACTTTATTCTTCTAACAAACTTTGATTCAAGGCCAACTACATGCTGAGTTGAATGCTGTTCAGGGCATAGTGACAGATAACAATGAACCACATTTCCAAGGTCATAATTTAGAGAAAGAAAAAGAAGAAATGAATGCAACAAAGCTTCTCCTAGCATGTCCTGAGTGCTGATTGGCACCAGGCCCTGTGCTCAGTCCTACAGGCAACATCCCCTGGTTAGTTTCCACTTGGTCAATCATGTCTGACTCTTTGTAACCCCATGGATGGTAGCCTGCCAGGCTCCTCTGTCCGTGGAATTCTCCAGGCAAGACTACAGGAGTGGGTAGCCATTCCCTTCTCCAGGGGATCTTCCCAATCCAGGGCAACAGGAACCTCCCCATCACTGTCAAGGCCCCTGGTGTTCACGGACCTCAGTTCCTATAACAACCTGGACACACTCTGCTCTTCATCAAACTGTGTCCCCAGACAAAGGCTTCCTGGTCCATTTTCCTCAAGAGCCTTGATGGCAGAGGGGCAGGTAGGGGTGGAGGGGAAAAGCTTGCCAGGCACGGTCCTGCTATGTGCCTGTTGTCCTGGCATAATTTTTTTTTATATAAATAAACATTTATTTATGTATTTATTTATTGGGTACGGGGGCAGATTGGGGAGGGAGTGGAGCAGGCAGGCCACTTCTGTTGGTCTTTCATTTATCTATTTTCATCCATCTTTTTTGTTGTTGTTTGGCCTGTGTGGGCCTCCCATCACCATGGCCTCTGTTGTCACAGAGCACCGGCTCTGGGTGCATGCGCTCCAGAGCTCTGGCTCAGTAATTGGACACATCGGTCCAGCCACTCTGCGGCACGTGGGATCTTCCCAAGCCAGGGATCGAACCGGCACCCCTTGCACTGCAAGGCAGTGTCTTTACCCACTGGACCACCAGAAAGCCCATAATTTTTTAAATTTACTTTTTATTGGAGGATAATTGCTTTACAATGTTGTGTTGGTTTCTGCCATACATCAACATGAATCAACCATATGTATATGTATGCTACTACCACCACCACCATGGTAGATAGCTCACTGTGTTCATTCACTCATTCATTAATTACTTTATTCTTCTAACAAACTTTGATTCAAGGCCAACTACATGCTGAGTTGAATGCTGTTCAGGGCATAGTGACAGATAACAATGAACCACATTTCCAAGGTCATAATTTAGAGAAAGAAAAAGAAGAAATGAATGCAACAAAGCTTCTCCTAGCATGTCCTGAGTGCTGATTGGCACCAGGCCCTGTGCTCAGTCCTACAGGCAACATCCCCTGGTTAGTTTCCACTTGGTCAATCATGTCTGACTCTTTGTAACCCCATGGATGGTAGCCTGCCAGGCTCCTCTGTCCGTGGAATTCTCCAGGCAAGACTACAGGAGTGGGTAGCCATTCCCTTCTCCAGGGGATCTTCCCAATCCAGGGCAACAGGAACCTCCCCATCACTGTAAAGGGCCCCCTGGTGTTCACGGACCTCAGTTCCTATAACAACCTGGACACACTCTGCTCTTCATCAAACTGTGTCCCCAGACAAAGGCTTCCTGGTCCATTTTCCTCAAGAGCCTTGATGGCAGAGGGGCAGGTAGGGGTGGAGGGGAAAAGCTTGCCAGGCACGGTCCTGCTATGTGCCTGTTGTCCTGGCATAATTTTTTTTTATATAAATAAACATTTATTTATGTATTTATTTATTGGGTACGGGGGCAGATTGGGGAGGGAGTGGAGCAGGCAGGCCACTTCTGTTGGTCTTTCATTTATCTATTTTCATCCATCTTTTTTGTTGTTGTTTGGCCTGTGTGGGCCTCCCATCACCATGGCCTCTGTTGTCACAGAGCACCGGCTCTGGGTGCATGCGCTCCAGAGCTCTGGCTCAGTAATTGGACACATCGGTCCAGCCACTCTGCGGCACGTGGGATCTTCCCAAGCCAGGGATCGAACCGGCACCCCTTGCACTGCAAGGCAGTGTCTTTACCCACTGGACCACCAGAAAGCCCATAATTTTTTAAATTTACTTTTTATTGGAGGATAATTGCTTTACAATGTTGTGTTGGTTTCTGCCATACATCAACATGAATCAACCATATGTATATGTATGTCTCCTCCCTCCTGAATCTCCCTCCCACCGTGGTATAATTTTTAAGAGCTCCCCTTTCACTCTCAGAAAGGACCTGGCTTGGGAAACAAGCTGATGTTTGCCCTGAGTGTGGAGGACAAAATGCTTACATCCGAAGAGCAAAGTCTCTGGGCTTTAAAGGGGAAGGAGAGAGGAGGGAGAGGAAGTAAGAAGCAGGTGTTCAGCCAGGGAAAGCTTCCCCTGGCAGAGAAGTATGTGTGTGTGTGTTTTAATAAACCATACTGGCGAGATAGCAGGCAGCTGAGGTCAGGCCAAGTCAGGCCACTGACCTTCACTTTCAGAGGTCAAACCCCACATTGCTCATGGAACTCCAGAAAGTGCCACGGCCTCAGGAAAGACACAGCATCTCCCCTCCCCTCCTGGCCACAGGGTTTCCCTTGTGACCTCAATCTTGCAGTTCCCACCTCTGCTGCTTGGCTGCTCAGTCGTCCGTCTCCTTGCCGCCCCATGGACAGTAGCCTGCCAGGCTCCCCTGTTTTTGGTGCTTCCCAGGCAAGAATGTTGGAGTAGGTTGCCATTTCTTTCTTCAGGGGATCTTCCCAACCCAGGGATCAAACCTGGGCCTCTTGTATTGCAGGTGGATTCTTTACAGATTGAGCCACCAGGGAAGGCCCATTCCCACCTCTGCCCACCTCTAAACCTCCATTGTTTCCCTCTAGGCATGCCTGATGATGTCATCCAGAAGGGGAAGGACATCAAGGGGGTGTCGGAAATCGTGCAGAACGGGAAGCACTTCAAGTTCACCATCACCGCCGGCTCCAAAGTCATCCATAATGAGTTCACCCTGGGGGAGGAGTGTGAGATGGAGTTCATGACTGGAGAGAAGATCAAGGTAGGAGGTGTTCCCTCCAGCCACCCTCTGCTTCCAGAGCTTTCCCTGGGGCCTGGTCCCAGGTTTCCTTCCTCAAGTTTCCCTTCTCAAAATTTCTACTGCTGATACCCTATCTCTGAACTCACGGCTGGGGTGAGAGGCAGAGAGATGGCAGAAACCAACACAATACTGTTTCCACACGGCTCAGCCAGGAAAGAATCCACCTGCAAGGTAGGACACATAGGAGATGCAGGTTCAATCCCTGGGTCAGGAAGATCCCCTGGAGTAAGAAATGACAACTCACTCTAGTAAACATGCCTGGGAAATCCCATGGACAGAGGAGTCAGGCATGTTACAGTCCATGGAGTTACAAAGAGTCAGACACAACTTAGCAATTAAACACACAAACAAAAACCACAATGTTGTAAGGCAATTATTCTACAATTAAAAATAAATAAATAAATCAGCTCTTAAGAAAGAGGCTTTTAGGGAAGCTGTCAGTTTCCTGGAATCTCCTGGAGGAAGTCTGGTCCGAGAATCTGTTGTTTAGTTGATAAGTGGTGTCCAACTCTTTATGACTCCATGGACTGCAGCACACCAGGCTTCACTGTCCTTCACTGTCTCCTGGAGTTTGCTCAAACTCATGTCCATTAAGTCGGTGATGCATCCAACCATCTCATCTTCTGTCGCGCCCTTCTCTTCTCGCCCTCAATCTTTCCCAGCAGTAGGGTCTTTTCCTATGAGTTGGCTCTTCACATCAGGTGGCTAAAGTATTGGCCCTTCAACTTCAGCCCTTCCAATGAATATTCAGGGTTGATTTTCTTTAGGATTGACTGGTTTGCTGTTCAAAGGACTCTCTGGGATCTTCTCCAGCACCACAGTTTGAAAGCATCAATTCTTTCACTCTCAGCCTTCCTTATAGTCCAACTCTCATATTCGTACATGATTACTGGAAAAACCATAGCTTTGACTAGATGAGAATCTCAACTCTCCCATATGGAGGATGTGGGGGGAACCAGGCCCGGAACAAGAGTCCAAGACACAGATTCTCCCAGGCCCAGCAACAGACAAGTGGGAGTCAGTGCAAAACCCTATCAGAGCCCTGAGGTCATCCTTGAGCCTAAGGACATGCCTTCTCTGAGCCTAAAGCTGGCTCTCCTAGGGGAGGGACTTCTTAAAAGAGGTGTTGGTCATACCAGAGAACCAAGGCCCTGGGTAGGCCTTCAGACCAAGCCTGGCAAGTTGATCAATGACTCCTGGCCTTTGCTTTGTCATCTGTGAAATGGGAACAGTCCCTTTCCAGAGCAAAGACAGTGGGCAGGCCAGCCTCACCTCCACTGTGGAGAAGGTATGCAATTCAAACTGGGAGTGGGATGTGTGGATGGTGGGCAGGCAGTGGCAGGGAGACCCCAGCAGGGGAGGTGCCCCTGATGAAGAGCCTCTGTTCCTCCCTCTGAAGCCAAGAGAGCAGTACTGCATGCCAGTGGTACCACCAGCAGGCATCCTCACTCCTCTCCCTTAGCATCCCCTGACTCCAGACAAACTCGTGCATCGGTCTCAGCCCAACCATTGTTGTTGTTTTTTTAACCTTTTCTGGTGGCTCTTGATTTCTGCCTGTTCAGAGATAACATTACACAGCAGGACATCTATGATATTTTATGTGAGACATTCTCCTATGCGCTCACAGTAAGGGGGAAACTGTCACAGCTGTTTCCAACTGCCCAATTAGGAGGCAAATTTCAACCTTGGTTAGTATCTTCAGCTCCCTGCTGGGTTTCTGTCACCTCTTCCTGGATACAGGAAACAGAAACTACAAGAGGAAAGATAAAGGTGTTAGAAGGAATAACATAAAATAATACAAAGCAGAAACAGGTGTTCTCATGAATGGCCAGTATTTTGAATTTTACTACTTCCTGCCTCCCTTCTTTAGGATTGACTGGTTTGCTGTTCAAAGGACTCTCTGGGATCTTCTCCAGCACCACAGTTTGAAAGCATCAATTCTTTCACTCTCAGCCTTCCTTATAGTCCAACTCTCATATTCGTACATGATTACTGGAAAAACCATAGCTTTGACTAGATGAGAATCTCAACTCTCCCATATGGAGGATGTGGGGGGAACCAGGCCCGGAACAAGAGTCCAAGACACAGATTCTCCCAGGCCCAGCAACAGACAAGTGGGAGTCAGTGCAAAACCCTATCAGAGCCCTGAGGTCATCCTTGAGCCTAAGGACATGCCTTCTCTGAGCCTAAAGCTGGCTCTCCTAGGGGAGGGACTTCTTAAAAGAGGTGTTGGTCATACCAGAGAACCAAGGCCCTGGGTAGGCCTTCAGACCAAGCCTGGCAAGTTGATCAATGACTCCTGGCCTTTGCTTTGTCATCTGTGAAATGGGAACAGTCCCTTTCCAGAGCAAAGACAGTGGGCAGGCCAGCCTCACCTCCACTGTGGAGAAGGTATGCAATTCAAACTGGGAGTGGGATGTGTGGATGGTGGGCAGGCAGTGGCAGGGAGACCCCAGCAGGGGAGGTGCCCCTGATGAAGAGCCTCTGTTCCTCCCTCTGAAGCCAAGAGAGCAGTACTGCATGCCAGTGGTACCACCAGCAGGCATCCTCACTCCTCTCCCTTAGCATCCCCTGACTCCAGACAAACTCGTGCATCGGTCTCAGCCCAACCATTGTTGTTGTTTTTTTAACCTTTTCTGGTGGCTCTTGATTTCTGCCTGTTCAGAGATAACATTACACAGCAGGACATCTATGATATTTTATGTGAGACATTCTCCTATGCGCTCACAGTAAGGGGCAAACTGTCACAGCTGTTTCCAACTGCCCAATTAGGAGGCAAATTTCAACCTTGGTTAGTATCTTCAGCTCCCTGCTGGGTTTCTGTCACCTCTTCCTGGATACAGGAAACAGAAACTACAAGAGGAAAGATAAAGGTGTTAGAAGGAATAACATAAAATAATACAAAGCAGAAACAGGTGTTCTCATGAATGGCCAGTATTTTGAATTTTACTACTTCCTGCCTCCCTTAGCTTGGAAAGTGGTTGCCTGATTTTATTTTAGTGTGTGATTTGAGACCCATGAGCCGTCCTAGGTTGATTCTCAGATCACATCCCATCGATGAAAAGTGTGACTAAAAGAAGCCCTGTGGTTTTCTTTAGTTCTTACATGACCTCACTTCTGTTCAGAGCCAGGGAACCGGGTTTGGTTGCTGCAAGTTGAACTCCAGACAGGGGAGCGGACCTCACTGGTGAGAGAGTGAGTCCCTCACACAGCCCTCCTCACCGGCTGTTTCCTGTCTTCTGCAGACGGTAGTGCGGCTGGAAGGAGAGAATAAACTCGTGGCAGATCTCAAGGGCATCAAGTCTGTGACTGAATTCAGCGGTGACACTGTCATCAGCGTAAGTCCTGGCGCTCTGAGCTTGGGGTAGTGCTCGGAGCTGGGCGTGGCGCGAGTTGGGGGTCATGGGAGACGTGAAGAGCGCTGACCATTTCCTGTGGTCAATCTCTGTACCCCTTCCTGAGTACCCCAGTGCCCCAGGGAGTCTCCACACATTTTCTCAAATCTTCCCACCAAAGTTGAATTTTCTAAATGGGGAAGCGGAGGCACCATGCAGCCAGGAAATGGCAGAGCGAGGGTTCCTCTGAGCTGGGTTGGTCTCACAAGACACTGCCTGACCCTAGGAGGAGCCATTCTAGATGGGCTGTGTGCATCCCTTGCCCTCTGGCAATGAATGTCAATAAGGTGCCTTGTGGAGAAGGGATTGGCTGCCCACTCCAGTATTCTTGCCTATAGAGCCCCATGGACAGAGGAGCCTGGCAGGTAGAGTCCATGGAGTAGCAAAGAGTCGGACACGACTTAGCGATTGAGCACCAGGCGCTCAGTGAAATGCTGAGAAAGTGGACAGGTTTGGATGGTCTTGCTCTAACAGTCGTTGATGTAGAAAGAAATTAGTCAAAGGCAGGACGACTCTCCATGTGAGGAAGTAACAAAGACACAGGACTTTAGAAAAGATAGCCTATGTTTTCTCTGGTCCTGTAGAAAACAGATGTCTTTGAGTTGCTGTATATATTAGGCTTTTCTGGGGGCTTATCTATCCTTTGCAATTCAACATCAGATGAACATTTCATGATTTCTTTTCTGACTTTCAGACCATGACGGTGGGCGACATTGTCCTCAAGAGAATCAGCAAGAGAATTTAAACAAATCTGCATTCCATATTCTTTTAGCGTGTGCAGCAAAATGTAATAAAGTGAACTTTGTTTTAAGAAAAATGTCTTTTCTTCTTTTTTTGAAAGGAGGAAGGGTGATGGGGAAGGAAGGAAAGGAGAGAGAGTGAGAGAGAAATAATGTTGCATCCTCTTTTATTTTTTAATATTTATTTTTGTTGATCTGGCTTCTGCAGTTCAGTTACAGTGTGCAACATGTGGGATCTAGTTCCCTGACCAGGAATCAAATCCAGGCCCCCTGCACTGGGAGTCTTAGCCACTGGATCACCAGGGAAATCCCCAAAATGTCCTTTCTTCTCAATGGCTTTTCACTGATGAGGTTATTGTACAGTGATCACCTCTATTTTTGTATAATCTACACATTGCATCCTGCTGGGTCAGGTCGGACTCTCACCTTGAAAGCAGACTTTTCAGTTCTCAGTTGTTCCATGTTGCAAATGGCTACTGTATTGGACACAGATAAAACACATTTCCATCATGACAGGGAGTTCTGTTAGCGCCGCTTTAAACTATCAGAAAGAAAGGAGTCACAGGAAATTGCTTGGAACCATGGAAATTTAATAGCCTCTTTGGACTGCTATAACATAAAAACTCAAGATACATGGTTCTGTGTCTTCTCCAATCTAAGCAAATTCATTCACTTATTCATTCATTCATAATGTGCTCAGTATACAGAGGACAGAAAGATCAATAAAGGGACAAAGCTCCCTCTCCAGAGGCTCACAATCTGATGGAGGAGGCAGATAAGTGAACAGGCAATCATAAAGTGGCGAGGAGACTGTTATGATGGGAGATTCAGGGAAGTAAGACAGCCAGCTAAATCTAAGGCTTTCAGGGAGGGCTTCACAGAAAAGGTGATTTCCAAAGTGGGTGAGAAAAGATGAATAAGAGTTGGCAGATTTCAGGTATTTTAGACACAATGTTTCAAAACTCAGAGAGGCACAGGACTTTAGAAAAGATAGCCTATGTTTTCTCTGGTCCTGTAGAAAACAGATGTCTTTGAGTTGCTGTATATATTAGGCTTTTCTGGGGGCTTATCTATCCTTTGCAATTCAACATCAGATGAACATTTCATGATTTCTTTTCTGACTTTCAGACCATGACGGTGGGCGACATTGTCCTCAAGAGAATCAGCAAGAGAATTTAAACAAATCTGCATTCCATATTCTTTTAGCGTGTGCAGCAAAATGTAATAAAGTGAACTTTGTTTTAAGAAAAATGTCTTTTCTTCTTTTTTTGAAAGGAGGAAGGGTGATGGGGAAGGAAGGAAAGGAGAGAGAGTGAGAGAGAAATAATGTTGCATCCTCTTTTATTTTTTAATATTTATTTTTGTTGATCTGGCTTCTGCAGTTCAGTTACAGTGTGCAACATGTGGGATCTAGTTCCCTGACCAGGAATCAAATCCAGGCCCCCTGCACTGGGAGTCTTAGCCACTGGATCACCAGGGAAATCCCCAAAATGTCCTTTCTTCTCAATGGCTTTTCACTGATGAGGTTATTGTACAGTGATCACCTCTATTTTTGTATAATCTACACATTGCATCCTGCTGGGTCAGGTCGGACTCTCACCTTGAAAGCAGACTTTTCAGTTCTCAGTTGTTCCATGTTGCAAATGGCTACTGTATTGGACACAGATAAAACACATTTCCATCATGACAGGGAGTTCTGTTAGCGCCGCTTTAAACTATCAGAAAGAAAGGAGTCACAGGAAATTGCTTGGAACCATGGAAATTTAATAGCCTCTTTGGACTGCTATAACATAAAAACTCAAGATACATGGTTCTGTGTCTTCTCCAATCTAAGCAAATTCATTCACTTATTCATTCATTCATAATGTGCTCAGTATACAGAGGACAGAAAGATCAATAAAGGGACAAAGCTCCCTCTCTCCAGAGGCTCACAATCTGATGGAGGAGGCAGATAAGTGAACAGGCAATCATAAAGTGGCGAGGAGACTGTTATGATGGGAGATTCAGGGAAGTAAGACAGCCAGCTAAATCTAAGGCTTTCAGGGAGGGCTTCACAGAAAAGGTGATTTCCAAAGTGGGTGAGAAAAGATGAATAAGAGTTGGCAGATTTCAGGTATTTTAGACACAATGTTTCAAAACTCGGAAAGGCACAAGAGAACATCAGTCACCCCAGGGACTGATGAGTGAGTGGATTTGCCTGAAATCTCAGATGAAATAGATACTCAGGAAGTGACTAAACCAGAAGTCAGGTGATCACATTGGGGTAGTGGGTGGGGGTTGCTGAAGCAGAACAGGAGGAAAAAGGAAAGAGAATTTCCTTTGGGACATGCCAGGGTTGATGGACAGAACAGTTTGAGAGGTTATGTGGGGCTGATTCTCAAGAACAAGGTGAGAGGGTACAGATCTAAGGATATCTGCTTCCAAAGTGTGAAGGTGTTAATGGGTCGGTTGTGTCCAACTCTTTGTGAACCCATGGACCTCACCAGGGCCCTTGTCCATGGAATTCTATAGGCAAGAATACTACAGTGAGTTGGCATTGCCTTCTCCAGAGGATCTTTCCAACCTCAGGTTTGGGGATTGAACTGGAGTCTCCCGCATTGCAGGAAGGTTCTTAAGTGTCTGAGCCACCAGGGAAGCCCCGAGGCAGTGGCTAAATGAAGGGTGTGGCTGAGCTCCTGGGAGTGGGTGTGCAGCGGGAGATGAGGATGAATGGAGAGTGACTGAAATGAGTAAAACCAGCTCTGGGAAATACCAGCCTATCAGGGTCAGGAGAGAAACCTCGCCGGAGGATCACGGCAAGGAGGTGGCACCTGGAAATCAAGGCCTGTGATGCCAACTGAAGCAAAAAAGCCAAGTAACACGAAGGTCGACAAGTCCCCACATGAGGCGACCTTGGAAAGAGCCATGCTCATCCTGCTCTGGGTTCAAGATATGGAAAATGAAGAAAGACAGCTAAATTCCTCTATACAGCAGGTGGAGACACATACTGCCTGATTCCACTTATACGACATACTGAAAATAGTCAAATTCATGTAGCCAGAAAGTACACTGGTAGATGCCAGGGGCTGAATGGGGATTGAGTGTTTAATGGGAATAGAGTGTCAGTTTAGGAAGGTGAAAAACTGGGGCGGTAGACGATGGTGAAGGTAACACCACAGCGTGAATGTGCTTAGTGCCACTGGACTATACAATTGAATATGGTTAAAAGACTATGTTTTATCTGATGTGGTTTTTTAGCACAATAAAAAACCATTAAAGAGAGAGAGAGAGAACTTCCCTGGGGGACTAGTGGCTAGGAGTCCGAGTTTCCAATGCAGGGGGCCCAGGTTCGATCCCTGGTTAGGGAACATGTCGCAACTAAGACTTTGCACGCTACAAGTAAAAAAACACACAAACAAAAATGGCTGCAGCCAAAATCCATAAGTATTTTTTAAAGACAGCTAATATGGCCTTTTAAAAAATAGTTAGCCTTGAAGATTATGAGTCCCCAGCATGTCAATGATCTGCTATAAAGAAGCCAGTGGGAAAAGAAATGTGAAGAAGTCAGGATGAGAGAGAATACAGAGGAAGTGAAGTCCAATGACCTAGAAAGGGACTGGGGTCCAAAGCACAGGTGGAAAGTTTGGCTTTGGAGAAGGCGGGGTCTCCCATCCCGCCACTGTGAGGATAAAGGGCACAGTCTCACAGTGTGTGAACCCATGTGGGAAGAAGAAACAGCCTCCCGGCTCCCTCATGAAGTGGGTGATGAGGTCCTACTGAAAGCAGAGGACTCAAGTGGAGACCTGAAATAACTTCTGGCCCAAGGGGGAGCCAGTGAAGGACACAGGAAGCATGTCTGGGCTGCACTCCAAGGCCAGCTGAGGTTGGAGAGGAACCCATGGAGGCATCTGTGTCATGAGGCACCATTTTCCTGGTTGTACTCAGCACCACCAGGTACAGAGAGGAACAAGACTGCTGAATTAATCCAGAGCAGGATTCTGCCTGGCAGGAAGGAGCGGATGGGCCAAAAGGAAGACAGCCTGAGACCTGTTGTCTGGCAGGACGTGAAGATAGGAGGAGGGTGACACACTCGGAGCACATGATGTCATCCAGTCATTAGGGGTGGAGAAAAGAGAGAGGGGTGATCAGCTGGGAAGCAATGACCAGAGAATTAAACCACAAAAATGGATAAAGTGGGACTTCCTGGAGGTCCAGTGGTTAAGACTCCGCCCCTCCACGGCAGCAGGTACGAGTAGATCTCTGGTTGGAGAACCAGGATCCCACATCCCCACAGGGCAGCTATTCAAAAACATGGGGGAAATCATGGATGATGCCAGTGTCCAGGGTGTAACTAAGAGCTTTAATGGAGGAACTGGAAAGACACCTGGAATTGAGTGAACAAAGACTCTGTGAAACAAGAGGTTTAGAGGATCTGTGAAAGCAGACAGCGAAGACACCAGATGTGAGGCAGGGGGGATGGGAAACAGACCACGAGTGACGGGAATGACCAGCGGCGTAGCAAAGGGCAGCGGCAAAGAAGGGAGGAGGTTTGGGGGAAGGTTTTACCTGAAAGGAGAAGAAGGACCATGTGAACTGGCACAGCTGGGTTCCTGGGAGAGGCTGGTGCCATCCTTAGACATGTGGTCTGTGGGCATGGAAGAACTGCCAGTCTCCCAGTGGACATTCTAGAGAAGCAGGTGTCCCCGATGAAGGGCCAAGTGCCAGTTACGAGTATTCTGCAAAGAGGTGGAACCTCTGCAGACTTTTTGGACAGTTTTTGGCACGTCAGCAGAGCTGCTGGTCAGGTTACAAGGGAGGCAGCGGATCATCCTGAGGCTGAAGGAGTGTAAGGATGGAGGAACTGACCCTTTAGGCACAGGTGACAAATATGGGGCCTGGAGGAGCATGTGACTTCAAGATGTTAGTCAGAGCTTTGGGGTCAAAGGTAGCCCCAGAAGGCTTGGTGACATTCTCAAATGGAGGGCCTTGGTCCAAGATCCCCAAAACACTGGTGAGAAGTTTGGGGGCCCAGAAGATACAAGGGGACAACTGGGACAACTGTCTCAGGACGTTGGGACAACTGGATTGGTTGATTCCCGTGACCCTCACTCTTGGGTGGAAACCAGAGAACTCCCCCAGGAGATGAGGGCAAGTCAATCACACCCCCAAAAACGTCCCAACTTAGGTGTGCGGAGTCCAGATTAGACATTTCTCCTAGTAAGAAAAGCAGAGGGACAGAGCATGGACAATGAGAGAAATTAACCCAAGGAAGTCATGATTCATAACTAGAAACAGAGATTGCCTGGGGGCCAGTATGAAGTCTAAGCTGATAAAGACCACCCAGGCACATGAACAGAATCAAACACCCAAAGGCCAGTTCTGCTGGACCCAGGCATTTTCATCAAGTACGTGGGTTTCCAAGTTTCTTCTTCAGTTTCACCCTAAAAGAGACTTCTTCAATCCTAGGAGACCAATGGCCAGAGAAACCTCAGCTATTGTCCAAACTAGCCCCACATGGCAGGAATCTCAAGGCTTGACACAGAGGGTATGGAAGGTTCTAGAAGGAGTTTCAGAAGCTTGCTGGGAACTCAGACTTGAAACCGAGGCCTCACAAATGGTCTGGGCAAACCTCCTTCTGCATATTTACCCTTCTAAGCAGTTCTAGTTCTCTGAAGAGGCCCCATATGGCCCAAACACAGCCCCTTCTGTGTAACTCCACAGTCACCTGCAGAAACTGGACAGCACCCGTCCCAGTCAGCAAATCCTGAATGTCCCAGAGATACCTGCCCAGATGGGTGAGCAGACACCCGAGACACCAGGTACCCGGCAGCCTCAGCTCAGAGGTCATCTCAGATCTCCATGAACCCCCCACCACTACACACATCCACGGCACCCCGGAGGCCTGCCCTGCACTGTACCTGCTTTGTCCATGGAGCTTACCATTGCATTCAGTATCACACAGGGCTTTAATGTTTGTTTACATTTTGTCTCCCCAGCTTGGAGAGTTCTTTATCCCTAAGGCCTAGCACCTAATAAACAGTCATTGGACTGGGCTGAGCTGGAGTGGAGTTGAATTGAACTGAACTGAGTTGAAGTGAAAGAAAATGACACCCAGGACCACGGGGCAGCCCATTCCCGCAGCAACAAAGTTGAGTGTTACCCTGATTTCTACATCAAGGGTCTCCCCAGAAACCCACCACGTCCAGGACGTCTCCCCAGTCCCCCGACCACGGCGCCCCTCGCCCACCACGCAGGGCCTCATTGCTTCTTGTGGAACAGAGCCGGCGCCGGCTCGTTGCTGGGCTCGGCCATGACCTGCATGGGCTGGTTGTTCAGGGCGGCCTCGCGCATCTTGTGGTACATGAACTCGTTCTGGCGGAACATGCGCAGCTCCATCTCTGTCTGCATCCGCATGGCCTGCGGGAAGCCGATACACGGAAAACAACTATGAGGAGCACCTAGGACTTGACCTACCTTGGCCCTTCTGGAAAAGATACACCCTACATACACACATACTCTACACACACACACACTCTGCACACACTGCTCACACTCACACATATGCTCACACTCACCCACTGGGGGCTTAATATCCTGACAGTGGGCTCCATGTGTTAGGAAGGGGGAGTCAGACTGACCCCCTGAGAGAGTAGCCTAAGGGATTGTTCTCAGCAGAGGTTATTTTTAGGAAGTGCCAGGTGGGGACCTGGATTTGAACCCTGGCTCCTGCACTTAACTCGCATCTCACATTGTAGAATGTTAAGCAAGTGACTTAATCCCTTCAGCCCTCAGTTTGTTCATACATGAAATGGGTGAGCTGCCCTTGTACTTCACAATGGGTCAGAAGGAGTCTAGTGTGTGACCCAGAGAAAAACCCTCATTCTTCAACATGTTAATTCAAGGAAGATTTACCAAGTGGCAGATTTTGTTGAGGGGCTGAGCTCAGAGCAATGAATACGATGACAATGACTCTTATTTGACAAGCTTCATATACTGACATAAAGCTACTCTTCTGGTACATTCTATGACACCAAAGTCAGTCCCTCTTTCCCTGTACTGCTTTCTGACTCAGGACAGTCCTATGGACCCTGTCACTTTCAACTAAATCAGCCTTCAAAGTACAAAGGAGGGGCTTCCCTGGTGGTCCAGGGGATAAGACCTCATGTTCCCAATGCAGGGGGCCTGGGTTCAATCTCTGGTCAAGGAACTGGATCCCACATGCCTCAATTAAGGGTTTGCATGCCATAACTGAAAAAGATCTTGCATATCACAGCTAAGACCTATCACAGCCAAATGAATAAATAAATATTTTTAAAAGAGTAAATTAAAAATTAAAATTAAACAAAAAAAACACGAACTTCCCTGGTGGTCCAGAGGGTAAGGACACCGCCTTGCAGTGCAAGGGGCGCCGGTTCCGTCCCTGGCCTGGGAAGATCCCACGTGCCGCAGAGCGGCTGGACCAATGTGTCCAACTACCAAGCAGGAGCTCTGGAGTGCATGTGCCCAGAGCTGGTGCTCTGCAGTGAGAGAGGCCACTGCAAGGGGAGGCCCACACAGGCCAAAGAATAAAGATGGAAATAAATGAAAGACCAATAGAAGTGGCCCAAAAAAAAAAAAGCACAAAGGGAACCAGGAGCTGTGAAGAGCATTCCATTATGCCATTCACACATCAATTCATGGAACCCCTTGGGCTAACCCTGTCTTTTTCCTGCATTTCCCAGATGAGGAGACTGAGGCCCACACACTCAATATTAGCAGCCATGTGGCTGGAAAGTGGTCGAGCTGGGATTGGATCCCAGCAGTCTGATTCCAATGCCTGTGCTCCCTGACTACTCCACAGGAGTTTTTCGAATGTACAGGCTGCCCACACATGCACACCACTGAGTTTTTTCAATCCAGGCTTGAAGCATCCTAGGGTTCAAGTCTGAGCTTCGCTGTGCACTTGCTTTGTGACTAAGGGCAGGTTATGCTCCTTCCCTTTGGCCTCAGTTTCTTAGATGTAAAACAAGGGGAGTGGGCTAAGCATGTCTGAATTCCCTTCTAGTCTAGTGGGCAGTCTAGGGTCTTTGCAATGGCAGAAGCTAGCACTCAGTTTTCATCTTCAGACAGCCCAGCCCAGCCCCAAGATGCCACTTGCCTCTAAGTCCTTGGTGATGGGGTGAGAGGGTCCGTGTGTGACCAGGAGGATGGCGTAGGCTTTGCAGATCATGCCGTGTCCCACCTCAATGTTGCCAGCGTGCCAGTTGGTCAGCCCTGCCCGCATGATGGCCATGCCCAGCTGGGCATTATTGGGATGGTACAGCTTCCTGTAGGGGCATAGCAAGTCATCATAATACATATCCAAACCTGCCTTGCATCTACACAACATTTGACAGCTTACAACAGAGCCACCTGACTTCCCTGGTTGTCCAGTGGTAACAATCCTCCTTCCAAGGCAGGGGACACATGTTCGATCCCTGGTCAGGGAACTAAGATCCCACTTGCTGTGGGGCAACTAGAGTCTGCATGCTGCAACTTGAGAAAAGCCCCAGCATACCACAAAGAAGACCCAGGACAACCAAAATAAAAAATAATAATGATAAGAAAATAAAGTGACCTCACTGATTAAGTCCATATGCTTTCCCATCAGCACTGGGAGGCATTCGACATCAAAGATAGACAGAGGCACACAGAGACACTGAGAGATGCCAAACACCCCACATGGTGAGGCTGTGAGAGTGGAAACTCTGACCTGGGCTACTGAGCCAAGTCCTCGCAGGGGTATGGGGTCAGGATTGTACTTGGAATTTGAGTACTAGGAGCTGGGAGCCCTCAGGAGGAGTTCCGCTCTCTCCCTGGAAAGGTCTAGGAAGTTCCGGGGAGAAAAATAATTTGAACGCCCTTCATGGGACAGAGTGGCATTTTTATCTCCTTAGCACCTTCCTTTTGTTTATGGGGAATCTCCACTCAAAAAAAAAATGTAACTTTCTTATGCCAACATATTTATTTGTCCAGAAATACCAATTTACATTCCAAGGTAGCCACATAAGACAAGAAAAGCCATTAGCAGAGGGAAGACAAGGGGTTGCCTTTTACAATTTATAAGCAAGGATGGCCCACATCTCTTTTTATCTTTTGTTTCTGTCTCTCTGTCTCTCCCTCTTTTTTGGCCATGCTGTGTGGCATGTGGGAATGTAGTTCCCAGACCAGGGATCAAACCCACACCTGCTGCAAGCACAGAATCTTAACCCGTGGGTCACGAGGAAAGTCCTTCTCTTTTTCTTTTGATAAACTCTAAAGGGTGAGAGGGTCCGTGTGTGACCAGGAGGATGGCGTAGGCTTTGCAGATCATGCCGTGTCCCACCTCAATGTTGCCAGCGTGCCAGTTGGTCAGCCCTGCCGCATGATGGCCATGCCCAGCTGGGCATTATTGGGATGGTACAGCTTCCTGTAGGGGCATAGCAAGTCATCATAATACATATCCAAACCTGCCTTGCATCTACACAACATTTGACAGCTTACAACAGAGCCACCTGACTTCCCTGGTTGTCCAGTGGTAACAATCCTCCTTCCAAGGCAGGGGACACATGTTCGATCCCTGGTCAGGGAACTAAGATCCCACTTGCTGTGGGGCAACTAGAGTCTGCATGCTGCAACTTGAGAAAAGCCCCAGCATACCACAAAGAAGACCCAGGACAACCAAAATAAAAAATAATAATGATAAGAAAATAAAGTGACCTCACTGATTAAGTCCATATGCTTTCCCATCAGCACTGGGAGGCATTCGACATCAAAGATAGACAGAGGCACACAGAGACACTGAGAGATGCCAAACACCCCACATGGTGAGGCTGTGAGAGTGGAAACTCTGACCTGGGCTACTGAGCCAAGTCCTCGCAGGGGTATGGGGTCAGGATTGTACTTGGAATTTGAGTACTAGGAGCTGGGAGCCCTCAGGAGGAGTTCCGCTCTCTCCCTGGAAAGGTCTAGGAAGTTCCGGGGAGAAAAATAATTTGAACGCCCTTCATGGGACAGAGTGGCATTTTTATCTCCTTAGCACCTTCCTTTTGTTTATGGGGAATCTCCACTCAAAAAAAAAATGTAACTTTCTTATGCCAACATATTTATTTGTCCAGAAATACCAATTTACATTCCAAGGTAGCCACATAAGACAAGAAAAGCCATTAGCAGAGGGAAGACAAGGGGTTGCCTTTTACAATTTATAAGCAAGGATGGCCCACATCTCTTTTTATCTTTTGTTTCTGTCTCTCTGTCTCTCCCTCTTTTTTGGCCATGCTGTGTGGCATGTGGGAATGTAGTTCCCAGACCAGGGATCAAACCCACACCTGCTGCAAGCACAGAATCTTAACCCGTGGGTCACGAGGAAAGTCCTTCTCTTTTTCTTTTGATAAACTCTAAAGCTGAAAGATTGCCTCTGCTGATTGTTGGGGAGGGGAACCTTTCTGTGCACTTAAAATCAAGCCAGATTTAGCCTTAAGGAAACCAAAAGCAGACGGTGCCACCCAAATAATAGACAACGTGGAGGTGGGAAAGACCCAGGTTAACATATAGATTTCATCTCACGTATCAGAGCTAATTATCTGAACATTACGGCTGAGAACACCATGATAAAAAGATTCGGTCATGCAGAGGCTGGCCATCGATTGCTAATGCCTGCTGTGGGTGTGGAAAAGAGGGTAGCACTGTGCGTGCCATCTCTTTGCCGTCCCTGAAATAGACCGTACTTCCTGAGACTACCTGAGACCCAGGATCATCACCTACATGTAGCCCTCCACCATCCTCCTGGCGTAGTGAGAGGCCTCCTCAAAGGCCTGCAGGTAGGAGAGGACCTCGGAGACAATGCTCAGCAGCCGCAGCATGTAGATGTTGGTGTCGGCAAACACTGGTTCCTGCTTCTGCAGGCACTCTCGGCATAACTTTACAACCTAGGAGACACAAGCGTCCGTTCTCACTGCACCTGAGCACAAGCTTTATTCACAAGGGGAAAGGAATATATACATTATGATGACTGATAGGCGTTGATATATGACTGAGACCTCCACAACATTGTAGTCATTCTCCTCCAGTTAAAAAAGAAGTCAGGAGGGAGTTATGAAAGCTCTATTCATAATATATACTTACTCCTCTCACAACAGCACAAGAGATAGGCACCACTAATATTCTCATTTTCCCAGACGAGGAAACTGAAGCACAGAGAAGGTAAGTGCTTTGCCAAAGTTCCACAGAGAGTGGGCCACAGAGCGAGGATTCAAACCAAGCAGTGGAGCTTGGTCTTTACTCTTGTGCCCACAATTCTCCATTGTGACTGGGCTTTTTAAAATAGTTTACACCATAAACATATAAAATTTTCTTAAATATGCTTCAATCAAGCTGGAAAAGCATAAAGAGTGTACCACATCCTGGAAGGCAGGCCCCCTCCTCATGAAGTATCACTTACAAAGCAGTGCTTCACCTGAGCCTTCAACAGCCGTATTCAACTTTTCATTAGGCTAGGAGGGTATATGTAGTACGGTATATGTAGTGTGGCGTATATGTAGTATGGTATATGTAGTATGGGGTATATGTAGTATGGTATATGTAGTTTGGTATATATGTGGTATGGGGTATATGTACTATGGGGTATATGTAGTATGGGATGTATATAGTACAGTGTGTGTATATGTAGTATGGCGTGTATGTAGTATGGTATATGTAGTATGATAACTATAGTAGAATCCCATTTCCACACCTCTGTGGCACACATCATTTAGACTAATGTGATCCTCCTGTGGGCTCAAGTACCAATGGGACAAAATCTCTGTAAGTCACTGGAGAGCTTTTTATAATCCCAGTGTCTGAGTCCTACCCTAGACCAATGAAACTGAATGTCCTGGCATCTCTAGTTCCTATCTACCCATGGGTGGTGTTTATGCACTGTGACGCTGGACAGTCATGACCTGCCAGAGGTATACAGGAGGGTTGACAGAGAGGCTGGGAGAATGACCAAGAGGAGGTCACATTGGGCCTGGCGAGGAGGAAGAGGGGCTCCAGCCCAGTAGACTTGATATTGGGCTTTCGTGACTGATTCTCGTGTAGCAGCAGAGCTTCAGTGATGCCCCACACTGGCATAATTTACAAGGCGTCCGTTCTCACTGCACCTGAGCACAAGCTTTATTCACAAGGGGAAAGGAATATATACATTATGATGACTGATAGGCGTTGATATATGACTGAGACCTCCACAACATTGTAGTCATTCTCCTCCAGTTAAAAAAGAAGTCAGGAGGGAGTTATGAAAGCTCTATTCATAATATATACTTACTCCTCTCACAACAGCACAAGAGATAGGCACCACTAATATTCTCATTTTCCCAGACGAGGAAACTGAAGCACAGAGAAGGTAAGTGCTTTGCCAAAGTTCCACAGAGAGTGGGCCACAGAGCGAGGATTCAAACCAAGCAGTGGAGCTTGGTCTTTACTCTTGTGCCCACAATTCTCCATTGTGACTGGGCTTTTTAAAATAGTTTACACCATAAACATATAAAATTTTCTTAAATATGCTTCAATCAAGCTGGAAAAGCATAAAGAGTGTACCACATCCTGGAAGGCAGGCCCCCTCCTCATGAAGTATCACTTACAAAGCAGTGCTTCACCTGAGCCTTCAACAGCCGTATTCAACTTTTCATTAGGCTAGGAGGGTATATGTAGTACGGTATATGTAGTGTGGCGTATATGTAGTATGGTATATGTAGTATGGGGTATATGTAGTATGGTATATGTAGTTTGGTATATATGTGGTATGGGGTATATGTACTATGGGGTATATGTAGTATGGGATGTATATAGTACAGTGTGTGTATATGTAGTATGGCGTGTATGTAGTATGGTATATGTAGTATGATAACTATAGTAGAATCCCATTTCCACACCTCTGTGGCACACATCATTTAGACTAATGTGATCCTCCTGTGGGCTCAAGTACCAATGGGACAAAATCTCTGTAAGTCACTGGAGAGCTTTTTATAATCCCAGTGTCTGAGTCCTACCCTAGACCAATGAAACTGAATGTCCTGGCATCTCTAGTTCCTATCTACCCATGGGTGGTGTTTATGCACTGTGACGCTGGACAGTCATGACCTGCCAGAGGTATACAGGAGGGTTGACAGAGAGGCTGGGAGAATGACCAAGAGGAGGTCACATTGGTCCTGGCGAGGAAGAAGATGGGCTCCACCCCAGTAGACTTGAAATCGGGCTTTCCTGACTGATTCTCGTGTAGCAGCAGAGCTTCAGTGATGCCCCACACTGTCATATGATTTCAGTGGTTCACAGCTCTCGTCTCTTTCCCTTGCCACTTTCATGGGAGAAACATCACACAATTCTTTCCATTTCAAATGAGTGGAAATCAGTTTTCTCTGAGATTCTCCCAGAGAGGACCCTGGGACAACCAGGTGGAGATGTAAGCTGACAAAGAATCCATCCTGAAAGCAACCCTCGTGTGCTCAGAGTCAATGTCCAGTCCTACATCCGGCCCTGCCCAGCTTGAGTAGAGAAGAGGACAAAGGAAGAAGACTAGAGGAATAAAATCAGGAGCTCCTACCTTGAGCCTCGGGCTTCCCAATTGGCACTAGTGGTAAAGAACCTACCTGCCAATGCAGGAGACATAAGAGACACGGGTTTGATCCCCAGATTGGGAAGATCCCCTGGAAGAGGGAATGGCAACCCACTCCAGTCTTTTTGCCTGGAGAATCCCATGGACAGGGGAACCTGGCAGACAGAGGAACCTGGCAGTCCATGGAGTCTCAAAGAACTGGACACAGCTGAAGGAATTTAGCACATGGCACACCTCGAGCCTCTGCCACAGATTCTCTATACTGTACAGCAATACTTTGTTCATGAGACTATCTCCCTGAGACTTGACAGACTCCTGAAAGGCAAGCAGCATGTCCTCTGTTGGTCACCCCAATAAGAGCTCGAAAATGAGCAATGAATGCACGAGGAAAGGAGACCAAAGACAAGGGAAAAGTAGATAGAAACAGAAATAAATCTCCACGTTACTATGACTTGGTGCCATCCAAACCCAGCTACACAAGTTGTTTACTGATTCGGGTTTATGTATAGCAATAAACAACAGAACTATGTAAAGCTTTTTAAAATAGGCAAATCTCTTAGTTCCTTATCTACCCAATGAACTGAATGTCCTGGCATCTCTAGTTCCTATCTACCCAGGGGGCACTGTGACGCTGGACAGTCATGACCTGCCAGAGGTATACAGGAGGGTTGACAGAGAGGCTGGGAGAATGACCAAGAGGAGGTCACATTGGTCCTGGCGAGGAAGAAGATGGGCTCCACCCCAGTAGACTTGAAATCGGGCTTTCCTGACTGATTCTCGTGTAGCAGCAGAGCTTCAGTGATGCCCCACACTGTCATATGATTTCAGTGGTTCACAGCTCTCGTCTCTTTCCCTTGCCACTTTCATGGGAGAAACATCACACAATTCTTTCCATTTCAAATGAGTGGAAATCAGTTTTCTCTGAGATTCTCCCAGAGAGGACCCTGGGACAACCAGGTGGAGATGTGAGCTGACAAAGAATCCATCCTGAAAGCAACCCTCGTGTGCTCAGAGTCAATGTCCAGTCCTACATCCGGCCCTGCCCAGCTTGAGTAGAGAAGAGGACAAAGGAAGAAGACTAGAGGAATAAAATCAGGAGCTCCTACCTTGAGCCTCGGGCTTCCCAATTGGCACTAGTGGTAAAGAACCTACCTGCCAATGCAGGAGACATAAGAGACACGGGTTTGATCCCCAGATTGGGAAGATCCCCTGGAAGAGGGAATGGCAACCCACTCCAGTCTTTTTGCCTGGAGAATCCCATGGACAGGGGAACCTGGCAGACAGAGGAACCTGGCAGTCCATGGAGTCTCAAAGAACTGGACACAGCTGAAGGAATTTAGCACATGGCACACCTCGAGCCTCTGCCACAGATTCTCTATACTGTACAGCAATACTTTGTTCATGAGACTATCTCCCTGAGACTTGACAGACTCCTGAAAGGCAAGCAGCATGTCCTCTGTTGGTCACCCCAATAAGAGCTCGAAAATGAGCAATGAATGCACGAGGAAAGGAGACCAAAGACAAGGGAAAAGTAGATAGAAACAGAAATAAATCTCCCACGTTACTATGACTTGGTGCCATCCAAACCCAGCTACACAAGTTGTTTACTGATTCGGGTTTATGTATAGCAATAAACAACAGAACTATGTAAAAGCAAAATAAAAATAAATTAATATTTAAAAAAAGAACTTGGAGGAAAACAACATACTGATTAATGGTCCCTGTGTTCTGTGGCAGACTGGGTAAATCACATCTTAGAGGTGAGACACGGGGATCTGTATTTCCAGCAAACTGTCCGAGTGAATTCAACGCAGGCAAATGCTCTGCAGGTCAGCACTGGTGGTGGGTCTTGACGTTCAGTGCGCATTGAAATCCTGTGCGAGCTTTAAAATTTGTGATGACTGGATCCCACTCCAAGAGATTCTGGAGGGACTGTCCTGAGCATCAGTGATTCTAGTGCACAGACAGTTGAGACCTCCTGGTCCTCCTAGAGCCAGTGTGGAATGCACAGTTCATAGAGACTGGAGGTTTTTGTAGCCAGGACACGCATTCAGTTATGGGAAAGTAAGCCACCCAATGCCGTTTCCATTCCTCAATCCCTGATGCTAACCTAAAATATCAGAGCATTCCCCAGACCGTGGGGACATCTGTCAGGCTTCCTGTGCTCTCCTCAAACCCAGTTTCAGTGAGTTGAACAGACAGTGAAAACACTCCTAAAAGATGCTACATGGCTTAAGGGCAAAAAAGAGTCATGTCTTAACCATGAGACATCTTCCGGAAAAACCACCTTCTTGGTAGCTTCCCCGTCTTCACTATCCCCCCCCCCCCACAACTTCCCTCCTTTATCAGAGAACCTTTCTGCCCTTCTCTCCACCCCTATAAAAATGAATTCTTACCTCATGATACAAACCCTCCGAGCGAGCCTTGTCGATTTTTTCCAGCGTATCCTTGGAGAACTGTATCATCTCTTTCACCACCTCCTGAGAGGGCTGGGAAAGAAAGGGACACCGAGTTAGAGACCCCTTGTGAGGCAACCGCTGCCTCAGCCCAACCCAGGGTCTGAACAGCCGCCATTTTTTATTGGGGTATAGTTGCTTTACAACTTTGTGTTAGTTTCTGCTGTACAAGAATGTGAATCCGCTATAACTGTGCATCCCGCCTCCCTCTTGTTTAATCCGCAACAGAAAATTCCAGACTATTTACAAAAAGTTGTTTACTGATTCGGGTTTATGTATAGCAATAAACAACAGAACTATGTAAAAGCAAAATAAAAATAAATTAATATTTAAAAAAAGAACTTGGAGGAAAACAACATACTGATTAATGGTCCCTGTGTTCTGTGGCAGACTGGGTAAATCACATCTTAGAGGTGAGACACGGGGATCTGTATTTCCAGCAAACTGTCCGAGTGAATTCAACGCAGGCAAATGCTCTGCAGGTCAGCACTGGTGGTGGGTCTTGACGTTCAGTGCGCATTGAAATCCTGTCGAGCTTTAAAATTTGTGATGACTGGATCCCACTCCAAGAGATTCTGGAGGGACTGTCCTGAGCATCAGTGATTCTAGTGCACAGACAGTTGAGACCTCCTGGTCCTCCTAGAGCCAGTGTGGAATGCACAGTTCATAGAGACTGGAGGTTTTTGTAGCCAGGACACGCATTCAGTTATGGGAAAGTAAGCCACCCAATGCCGTTTCCATTCCTCAATCCCTGATGCTAACCTAAAATATCAGAGCATTCCCCAGACCGTGGGGACATCTGTCAGGCTTCCTGTGCTCTCCTCAAACCCAGTTTCAGTGAGTTGAACAGACAGTGAAAACACTCCTAAAAGATGCTACATGGCTTAAGGGCAAAAAAGAGTCATGTCTTAACCATGAGACATCTTCCGGAAAAACCACCTTCTTGGTAGCTTCCCCGTCTTCACTATCCCCCCCCCCCCACAACTTCCCTCCTTTATCAGAGAACCTTTCTGCCCTTCTCTCCACCCCTATAAAAATGAATTCTTACCTCATGATACAAACCCTCCGAGCGAGCCTTGTCGATTTTTTCCAGCGTATCCTTGGAGAACTGTATCATCTCTTTCACCACCTCCTGAGAGGGCTGGGAAAGAAAGGGACACCGAGTTAGAGACCCCTTTGTGAGGCAACCCGCTGCCTCAGCCCAACCCAGGGTCTGAACAGCCGCCATTTTTTTTATTGGGGTATAGTTGCTTTACAACTTTGTGTTAGTTTCTGCTGTACAAGAATGTGAATCCGCTATAACTGTGCATCCCGCCCCTCCCTCTTGGACCTCCCTCCCACCTGCCCCCCAATCCCATTCTTCTAGGTCATCATAGCACAGAACCGAGTTTCCCGTGCTATAGACAGGTTCCCACTAGCTGTTTCACGCATGAAAGTGAAAGTCGCTCAGTCGTGTCTGACTCTATGGAATTCTCCAGGCAAGAATACTGAAACAGGTAGTCTTTCCCTTCTCCAGGGGATCTTCCCAGCCTAGGGATTGAACCCAAGTCTCCTGCGTGGCAGACGGATTCTTTACCAGCTGAGCTATGAGGGAAGCCCTGATTTTAAACATGGTAGTGTATATGTCAGTCTTAATCTCCCAATTTTCCCCACTCTCCCCTTCCCCCTGTCATGATTACATTTCAGTTCCCTATGTCTGCATCTCTATTCCTGCCCTGCAAATAAGTTCAGCTGCTATTGTTGACATTCACTGTAATAGATTAATGCCTTCCTCTTTGTGAATGCTTCATTTCTGTAAATGCTGCTCAGGAGCCCTATAACTTTTCCAGCTCCCTCAGTATGTTTCTGACCTATGTTGTATTTTCCATTGACCAAGTCCCAGAGCCCTGCTGCTGGGTGGAGGTTCCCAACCTAGGCTCATGCCTGGGATTTTGGACCCCAGGGAAGAATCTGACATTAATCCCTGTCATGTTTTCTCTGTCATTTTGGATTCTTATTGTATTCTACCACTCAGAATGTTTCCCATTCTTCCTCTTGACTTTCAAATCAACCACATATTCTACAGGTATGCCCCTGAATTTTTGTTTTCATCCAAATCATTTATTTAAATATTGGCCAGTTCAGGGCTGAGGACAGACGCTACTGAGGGTTTGATCAAAAAATCATTCTCCATTTTGCCACTGGAGCTGATTAAATAGGGCCCTGTGCCTTAGGTTGTCCATCCTTCCACGTATTTCTGCATCCAGCTCATAGTTCTTTGTCTTAATCAAGAGGATATCATGGGGCTTCCCCTGGTGGTCCAGTGGGTAAGGACACCGCCTTGCAGTGCAAGGGGCGCCAGTTCGCGCCCTGGCCTGGGAAGATCCCACGTGCCGCGGAGTGGCTGGAATGATGTGTCCAATTACCGAGCCGGAGCTCTGGAGCACATGCACCCAGAGCCGGTGCTCTGCAACGACAGACGCCACCGTGATGGGAGGCCCACAGGAGCCAAAGAACGAAGACGAATGAAAATAGAGAAATAAAAAGACCAATGGAAGTGGCCCGCCCGCTCCCCTCCCTCCCTAACCCGACCCCTGCCCAAAATAAATAAATAAATAAATCTTTAAAAAAAAAAAAAAAAGAGGATATCATGGGACTTTCCTGATGGACCAGTGGTTAAGAATCCACCTTGCAATGCAGGGCCACAGGCTCTGACCCTTGTCAGGGAAGTAAGATCCTCCACACCACAGAGCAACTTGTGCCACAACTGGAGAGTCTGTGCACCACAACAAAAGAACCGACGTGTCTCAATGAAGACCTGATGCAGCCCAATAAATAAATGCATGATAAAAAAAAATATTATCATGAGAAAACTTGTTAGCTATGAAATCTAGACCTATTGGACTTCCTATGCTTGCCTACACAGTTTAGTGATCTTGTAAAACAAAAATGAGGTTTTGATATTTGAGGTATCACTTAAGAAGCGTCCCTCAGTATGTTTCTGACCTATGTTGTATTTTCCATTGACCAAGTCCCAGAGCCCTGCTGCTGGGTGGAGGTTCCCAACCTAGGCTCATGCCTGGGATTTTGGACCCCAGGAAGAATCTGACATTAATCCCTGTCATGTTTTCTCTGTCATTTTGGATTCTTATTGTATTCTACCACTCAGAATGTTTCCCATTCTTCCTCTTGACTTTCAAATCAACCACATATTCTACAGGTATGCCCCTGAATTTTTGTTTTCATCCAAATCATTTATTTAAATATTGGCCAGTTCAGGGCTGAGGACAGACGCTACTGAGGGTTTGATCAAAAAATCATTCTCCATTTTGCCACTGGAGCTGATTAAATAGGGCCCTGTGCCTTAGGTTGTCCATCCTTCCACGTATTTCTGCATCCAGCTCATAGTTCTTTGTCTTAATCAAGAGGATATCATGGGGCTTCCCCTGGTGGTCCAGTGGGTAAGGACACCGCCTTGCAGTGCAAGGGGCGCCAGTTCGATCCCTGGCCTGGGAAGATCCCACGTGCCGCGGAGTGGCTGGAATGATGTGTCCAATTACCGAGCCGGAGCTCTGGAGCACATGCACCCAGAGCCGGTGCTCTGCAACGACAGACGCCACCGTGATGGGAGGCCCACAGGAGCCAAAGAACGAAGACGAATGAAAATAGAGAAATAAAAAGACCAATGGAAGTGGCCCGCCCGCTCCCCTCCCTCCCTAACCCGACCCCTGCCCAAAATAAATAAATAAATAAATAAATCTTTAAAAAAAAAAAAAAAAGAGGATATCATGGGACTTTCCTGATGGACCAGTGGTTAAGAATCCACCTTGCAATGCAGGGCCACAGGCTCTGACCCTTGTCAGGGAAGTAAGATCCTCCACACCACAGAGCAACTTGTGCCACAACTGGAGAGTCTGTGCACCACAACAAAAGAACCGACGTGTCTCAATGAAGACCTGATGCAGCCCAATAAATAAATGCATGATAAAAAAAAATATTATCATGAGAAAACTTGTTAGCTATGAAATCTAGACCTATTGGACTTCCTATGCTTGCCTACACAGTTTAGTGATCTTGTAAAACAAAAATGAGGTTTTGATATTTGAGGTATCCTACTTAAGAAGCCAGTCCCCATGAAAGCACAATTATTTTGAAACAAAAGTGCCAGATTTTTCAAAGACTAAAGAAAAGGTTTGTCTGCAGTGCTTCCCCATGTTGGAAGCTCTTTTCTGGGAAGAAAAAAAAAGGCATTTTTTGCTTAGGCAAATCTGAAGCCTGGGCTTGCTCAATTCTTCTGTGTTTGTTTCCATACTTGGGTCACAGCCTGACCCCAGTTAACAATTGGTGCATCCATCAATGTTCTGCCTTCTTCCAGCAGGTCTCACTCCTGACTTAACCTTCAACTTGACCTTGGATTTGGCTGAGATTGCTGACTGGCTTCCTACCTGACCACCTGAAGCTTGGCTTCTAGCCCAAGTGCTACTCAGTGCTCTGTTAGTTAATAGAGTCTATCGTTGGCCCAGACCAGTCAGTTCAGTGTGTATGTCTGTTTCCTTCAGCCCATTTGAATCAAGCACATTAGTGAGAAGATTCCGTGTCTTTCCTGGTGTGTGGAGTTCTGTGCCTGGGTCCAGAGGGGCATTATCCACCAATCAAACCTACATCTTTAGTTTCACCTATAGTTTGTTGCCCAAGTGTTGGCTCATAAAGTCCCACCTAGGTTATGACCACTGGTCTCCAATCCACTGTCCGTTCTGTCATCTTCAAAATTCAAAACTCTGAGTGAATTTTCTCAAGGAATCAATAACTTGAAGGGCAGATTCAGAGAGTACCAAGCTGTTAGGTGTTAAGAAAAAGGGTACTAAAAAAATAAAAATAAAAATGGTACTGATGAACCTATTTGCTTGGCAAGAATAGAGACACAGACACAGAGAACAGACCTTGGACATAGCAAGGGCAGGAGAAGATGGTACGAACTGAGAGGGTAGCACTGAAACATATATATCCCCGTGTGTAACATAGATAGCTAAGGAAGCTTCTGCACAGCATAGGGAGCTCAACACGGTGCTCTGTGATGACCTAGGGGGGGTGGGGTGGGGTGGGAGGGAGGCTTGAGAGGGAGGGACATATGTATACCTACGGCTGACTCACATTGTTATACGACAGAAGCCAACATAATCTTGTAAAGCAATTATCCTCCAATTAAAAATAAATTTTAAAAAATTAAGTGCATCCCTTATAGAGAGCATTTAAGAAAAAAAAAAGTCTTGTTCAATTTGTTGCAAAGAAGAGTACTACTACTTTAAGCTCTGGAAGGGAATTAAATTTTTTTCAAGGAGGCAACTGCCAAGGTTCTGGAAACGACCTGGCTGAAAGGCTGTTAATTGACGCAGGCAACATGTGATAAAGCTATTCTGAGAAGGGAAAGGGCCTGTTCCACTTGGCTCCCTTTCCAGAGTAAAGGCAGGAAAACCCGATCTGCAGACAGAATTTAAGGAACCTCACAGAGAAAGCCTCACCTCTCCAGGGGCCCCATGATGGATAGAAAACTGGGAGGAAGAGAGAGAAGCCAGAGGAGAAGGGTCAGGGGAGCCAGACGAAAAGGTAGAGGAGTCAGAGGAGGAGTCAAAAAGAGGAGGAAGGGAGGAAAAGAGGGACATTGGCTTCCCAACCTTGAAAAATTGAAACATTCCCTACTGTGAAAACCATGGGTCAAAGCTGGAGAAGGGAGAGGGGGAAAGAAAAACAACAACATGAACAGGGAGAGCCAAAAGCTACAAATGAGAGAAATTTGTGCTATTTTCTCATTTTAAAAATATTTGGTTTTTATTTTTATCCGGGTCTGTATGTATGTTTTTTATTATATTATATATATACACACACACATATATATATGGCAGTCAGAAACAATTTTGATGCCAACTGAAGGTCTGAAGTTGAGTCACAAAGGCTGGTTATAGAGATGAGCTTATCAGCATTATCTAAATAAATAAATAATGGGGTAAAGCATTATTTAAATAAATAAAAGCAACTGTGATGACAACATAGAAAAGCTTGAAGGAAATGTTAATAAATTAGCCCAATGCCCCATTTCACAGATGAGGAAAACTGAGACCCACAAGGAAGAGCCTTGGCCAAGCTTAGACATTCAGGGTCACAGCCAGAACTAGATCACAGGCATCCTAATTCTTTCTTCGGTGTTCTTTCCACTGCATTATAATCGCCTTCTGTTATGCCTTCTGAGGCTCTTACTTTAAAATGTTATACTCAATTTTTTTTCTACTGACTTGTTTTGGTTGAGTTATTTTTGAGTTATTTCTTTATTTTAATAGAAATGGAGAAATGCAATTTGATATAAAAATAATAGAAAGCTTTTGTCTGAATCCACGTTGGTTCAAGCAGAAATCATCGATGATTTATATCAAGAGACATGTCAGCTCTGCAATTCAGAGTGAAAGACGTGGGCATACGGTCACCAGCTGGTAGCAGCATGTCTAAAGTGAAGGGACAGAAGCTAACAGCCACGTGTCCACCTGCTTCACTACTGGTGTTGCCAGGTAACTATCAAAAGATTTGGCAGCCTGGATGGGAGGGCATTTGGGGGGAGAATGGATACATGTGTACATATGGCTGGGTTCATTGACTGTCCACCTGAAACTGTCACAACTTTGTTCATCTTAAAATATAAATATAGATTTTTGAAAGCACAGAAGGATATTATATTCTCCTAAAAATATATTAAAATATACAAAAATATTAAAATCTACATATACAATGAATTATATGAGCATGGATGGGTCTTTTCAGGATAAGTAAACAGGAAATAAATGCCATACGGAATACCTGTTTCTCATCTAATTTATCTTGAGTTCATTTGTACAAGTTAACTTACAATTAAACTAATACCTTTCCTTGATTCTATTTAAAAAATCAGAATATTCAGAGAAATAACTGAAGAGTTAACTCATTTGATTTCAGAAGGGAGAAAAGAGAGGCTTGCCTGTTGAAAAATTAGATAGTGGGGACCTCAGTTTGATTCCTAGGTGAGGAAGGTTCCCTAGAGGAGGGCATGGCCACCCACTCCAGCATTCTTGCCTGGAGAATCCCGTGGACAGCGGAGCCTGGCGGGCTACAATCCATGGGGTCTCAAAGAGGTGGACACAACTGAGTGACTGAACTGAAGTACTCTCTATGCCTCTTCCTTTACATGGATCACCTTGCTCAATCCTCATAACAGCCCCTCGGAGTGGATGTCACGTTTCTCTTTTACAACTGAGAAAAGAGAGTCACTTCCCCAAACTCAAACACCTGGCAAGCTGTGGCACCAACACACTAGCTGAGGCCCATCATTATAATCGCCTTCTGTTATGCCTTCTGAGGCTCTTACTTTAAAATGTTATACTCAATTTTTTTTCTACTGACTTGTTTTGGTTGAGTTATTTTTGAGTTATTTCTTTATTTTAATAGAAATGGAGAAATGCAATTTGATATAAAAATAATAGAAAGCTTTTGTCTGAATCCACGTTGGTTCAAGCAGAAATCATCGATGATTTATATCAAGAGACATGTCAGCTCTGCAATTCAGAGTGAAAGACGTGGGCATACGGTCACCAGCTGGTAGCAGCATGTCTAAAGTGAAGGGACAGAAGCTAACAGCCACGTGTCCACCTGCTTCACTACTGGTGTTGCCAGGTAACTATCAAAAGATTTGGCAGCCTGGATGGGAGGGCATTTGGGGGGAGAATGGATACATGTGTACATATGGCTGGGTTCATTGACTGTCCACCTGAAACTGTCACAACTTTGTTCATCTTAAAATATAAATATAGATTTTTGAAAGCACAGAAGGATATTATATTCTCCTAAAAATATATTAAAATATACAAAAATATTAAAATCTACATATACAATGAATTATATGAGCATGGATGGGTCTTTTCAGGATAAGTAAACAGGAAATAAATGCCATACGGAATACCTGTTTCTCATCTAATTTATCTTGAGTTCATTTGTACAAGTTAACTTACAATTAAACTAATACCTTTCCTTGATTCTATTTAAAAAATCAGAATATTCAGAGAAATAACTGAAGAGTTAACTCATTTGATTTCAGAAGGGAGAAAAGAGAGGCTTGCCTGTTGAAAAATTAGATAGTGGGGACCTCAGTTTGATTCCTAGGTGAGGAAGGTTCCCTAGAGGAGGGCATGGCCACCCACTCCAGCATTCTTGCCTGGAGAATCCCGTGGACAGCGGAGCCTGGCGGGCTACAATCCATGGGGTCTCAAAGAGGTGGACACAACTGAGTGACTGAACTGAAGTACTCTCTATGCCTCTTCCTTTACATGGATCACCTTGCTCAATCCTCATAACAGCCCCTCGGAGTGGATGTCACGTTTCTCTTTTACAACTGAGAAAAGAGAGTCACTTCCCCAAACTCAAACACCTGGCAAGCTGTGGCACCAACACACTAGCTGAGGCCCATCTGCCATGCTCTGTCCTCCCACCATCGGGGCAGGGGGCCGTGGTTAGCTGGGGAATCCACCCTTGTCTGGCTCCTGGGGACGATGCCCAGAAGCACCCCAGGAGTTGGGCTGTGTGTACCTTCGGGTCGTCTTTCACCCCCAGGAAGAGGTCGTCCTTCAGCCCCTTCTGGCAGTGCTCACATGTGCAGTCAAAGTAGTACTGCTTCTTCAGCTGCTTCCTGCGTTCCTCGCTGACGTTCAGGAAGTCGATATAGGACACCGTCAGCTCCTCTCCTTCTGAGATTTTGCCCAGGGCCCGGAGCTCAATTCTGGAGTAAGGTAAAGGAGAAGAGTCAATCATATCCGGGGCGGGATGTGTGCTCTTCACGGTAAGGAGTTGAACCTCGAAGACAACCTCCAGGAACACTCTGAGAAAACTCCACGCCCCCAAAAGGGGGAAATGTGACGAAAGACAGTTTTTCTGTATCGTTCTGCTCTACTTGTCCTAACAGTCAAATCTGCTCCCTTCAGTTTATTGCTCTGGAATTCACTCAAAAGGACTCCCAATAGAGGGCAGGGCTTGGTCCTAAAAGCATACGAAGCTTCCACACCTACATTATCCCTGTGCATTTAGCTACTGATTGTCACAAAGGAAGGGAGAAATAATAAGGCACAGACTTCAAACGAGTGAAGACCTAATAGTCAGTCCTGGTTAGCTGGGATTGCTTTTCTCAGACACACACATATTCAGTGACCCATAATCTTGGCCCATTTTGTGTCCAAGTATAAGCCCCCACGTACCTTAACTTTTGGTCCAGTGGTTCAGGCCAACATTATAGGAGGAGACTTAGGCTTGGAGAGCTCTGAACGCAACTCAAGGCCTGCTCTTTAGTAGCTCACTGCATTGTTCACATTTTTGTTTACTGAGGGGCATGGCTTGAGGGTTGAAGGTGGGTGAATGAGAACAGATGGCAGTTCAACCCACTTCCAACCTAGCCCTGAGTCTCCAGTTACCTACACCATGACACACCTCCCCGTGTAACAGATCCAGAGTGTGCTGATGACAAAAGCCCGCTACACCGCTGACACCCAGCTAAGCCAAACCAGCAGAGACCCGCCCGTGGGCCTCTCAGTCACGCATCTTCCACCCATGATGCCAGAAGCTACCGAAAGAGTGGTGAGCCCAGCAGCTGGGCTCCTGTACTCCCCCAAGATCCAGGGGCCTCCCTGCCCAGAGGAAACGCATCTCATAAAGAGTGAACAGCAGGACACAGAGGGCTGGGAAAGCATCTACAGAGAGGTCCACGGTCATTCCCTTTATCTCCCAGAGAGGCTGAGTCAGATGCCATGTGAAAGCCGGGAGATGGGTCCAGCCCCACAGAAGGGTCCCAGTCGGAGGCAGCCCCTTCCACATGCTCTGAGGTGACACTCAGTAAGGACTGGCTGGATGGCAGTGACACATGTGCAGGAGTCTGAGGTGACCACTGAAGGTTAAAGAACCTTCTCTCAAAGTAGGGTACACTGCCATGCCTAATAAATGTGATTTTATATATATATATATACACACACACATACACACACACATGCACACACACACATATTAGATGAGAATACACACACACACACACACACACACACACACACACATACACACACATATCTTCTATAGAGCCCGGCAGAATCTTCATCTTTTGTCCCTTGTTTCCTTTCTTCTCCACCTCAATTTTTGACTGTTACTGAAGGGATGAATAGCAAGAGAAGGGCAAGATGATCTACTCACAGCTCTGCCTAGCATCCTAGTATGTCTACAGGACATCAGCCTCCTCAGTTCACAGACAAGGATGCTAATGCTTGAGGAGAGGGGAGTAACTTCCCCAAAGGTCCCACAGTACTTTGGCAACAGGGTCAAGATTTGAATTCAAGAGCTTTACCATATCATGCTGACCACTAATGCAGAGTTGGCCAGAAGCCGTAGAGAATACACGAATAAATATTTACCAACAACATCACAGTTATGGATACCGTTTTTCAGAGCAAGTCTAAGTGAGAAGTTGGAGGTTATAAATAAACACGCAGTCCTTAAGTAGGTCAGTAATATCAACAGTCCTCATTTCATGGTAAAGAGGGTTTAGGGGGATCGTGTAGGGTTTTCTAAGATCTGTGGACTGGGAAGGATCATCATGCTTTGAAGTCGGAGGAGAGAAAGAAACGAGGAGTGAAAGAAAAGAAAGAAAGGAAGCAAAAGAAAGCACAGCCAAAGCAGGTAGTGGTGGGTGAGGAGCAGGATGGTTCACATGAAAGCATTAAGCACACAGCATTCAGCAGAGATGCGATTCAGGGCAACAGATGGACAGCAACCAAGGAGTCTCAGGAAGGGGCAGCCCCAGCAAACCAGGCAAGTGAGGGAGATGGGTCAGAGGAGCAGGGGAGGTTTCAAAGGCTGACCCACCTCATCTGGGTGTGAAACATGGATTTCACTGCCTCATGACTGAAAAACAAAACAGATACCCGAATGGAAGTCATTACCATTGGCTCATCCCATAAGCTAGTGACAGTACACAGCATTCCAGGTCAAGCCATCAAAGCTTTGGCCAGCACAACCAGCCACCTCCACCCCAGCCCCTTCTAGCCGGGCTCCCTGGCCAAGATACAGCCTGGTCTAATGGCAAGTACGCTTGAACTGGAATGAGGAGTTGAGGGTTCAAAAGGACTCATGCCTGGACAAGTTACTTCCCTCCCCTGGGCCTCAGTATTCTCATCTGGAACCCGGCAATGAGACTGTCACAAGATGAGGCATTCAAAAGCAGAGTGCTACCCCGCCATGTTTGAAAAGGAGAGCCAAAAAAATCTATTGCATAGCTCATGCTCAATGTTATGTACAAGCCTGGATGGGAGCGGGGTTGAGGGGAGAATGGATCCATGTATGTGTATGGCCGAGCCCCTTAACTGTTCACCTGAAACTATCACAAAATTTTTAATTGGCTATACCCTAATAAAAATGTTTTTGGTAAAAATAAATAAATAAAATACCTAACGGTTGTGTAATGCTTAAAAAAGAAAAGAAAGTGGAGTGCTACTGTATTTTTCAACAGCTAAGCAAAAAAGGTATATGAACCATTCATGAAAGATGCTCCTGATTGGCCAGGCCTGTCTGAATGCCAAATCACAGGCAAATTGGGCTTGGAGTAGCCCTTCGTAGCCTTGGGGTTCACCAAAAGGGTTTCAGCTTCAAGTCCCCAGCTGCATCGTCCCCAAGAAGCAGCATCAAGTGATCCTTGGATGATTCAAACCCTGGTTAATTTCTCTTTAAAATGAAAGATTGACGGCAGGAGGAGAAGGGAGTGACAGAGGATGAGATGGTTAGAAGACATCATTAACTCAATGGACATGAGTTTGAGCAAACTCTGGGAGACAGTGAAGGACAGGGCAGCCTGGCGTGCTGCAGTCCATGGGATCACAATGAGCCAGACATGACTGAGCAACTGAAGAACAACAATTTCTCTTATACTGAAACAAATGTTCCTTCCAGCATTCTTTTCTATAAGTAAATAAATAAGATAGATTGCTAAAAAACCATATGGGAATCTACATATTACTATCCCTCTAAACAAGCACCTTGGGCAAATAAGGGTGGCCTCTTTTGATGTTTATCTTGGGAAGAGTTTGAATGTGTCTGGAGACTGGTCACACAGGTAGTATGTAAAAATTGCTGGGTTAGAATTGGGCTCCTAACACCACGTACAGTGTTCTTTCCACTATGGTAGACCCCTAGACTCTGACTGCAAAGTCACCTGATCTTGCAGAACAGCCAAGAAGCTTGGGTACCAGGAGGCTGCTTGGAATTAGTGCATGCGTTAAAGCCAGAGTGGACACTGATGATGATCTGAAGAAAGGGCCTCCAGGTTCTTGTGGCTGTTGCATGCAGAGACAAGAAGGGCCTCTGGGCTTCCCTGGTGGTCCAGTGGGTGGAGAGGCTGCTGTGCAGTGCAAGGGGCACTGGTTTGATCCCTGGCCTGGGAAGATCCCACAGGCCGTGGAGCGGCCAGACTGGTGTGTCCAATTATAAGCCAGCACTCTGGAGTGCGTGCACCCAGAGTCTGTGCTATGCAACAAGAGGGGCCAAGGCAATGGGAGGCCCACAAAGATCAAAGAATAAAGATGGATGAAAATAATAAAATATAAATAAATAAAGAGCTTGTGGCATGAAATTAAAAAAAAAAAAAAAGAAGGGCGCCTATGGCCAAAAAGGTATATGAACCTAAGCAAAAAGGTATATGAACCATTCATGAAAGATGCTCCTGATTGGCCAGGCCTGTCTGAATGCCAAATCACAGGCAAATTGGGCTTGGAGTAGCCCTTCGTAGCCTTGGGGTTCACCAAAAGGGTTTCAGCTTCAAGTCCCCAGCTGCATCGTCCCCAAGAAGCAGCATCAAGTGATCCTTGGATGATTCAAACCCTGGTTAATTTCTCTTTAAAATGAAAGATTGACGGCAGGAGGAGAAGGGAGTGACAGAGGATGAGATGGTTAGAAGACATCATTAACTCAATGGACATGAGTTTGAGCAAACTCTGGGAGACAGTGAAGGACAGGGCAGCCTGGCGTGCTGCAGTCCATGGGATCACAATGAGCCAGACATGACTGAGCAACTGAAGAACAACAATTTCTCTTATACTGAAACAAATGTTCCTTCCAGCATTCTTTTCTATAAGTAAATAAATAAGATAGATTGCTAAAAAACCATATGGGAATCTACATATTACTATCCCTCTAAACAAGCACCTTGGGCAAATAAGGGTGGCCTCTTTTGATGTTTATCTTGGGAAGAGTTTGAATGTGTCTGGAGACTGGTCACACAGGTAGTATGTAAAAATTGCTGGGTTAGAATTGGGCTCCTAACACCACGTACAGTGTTCTTTCCACTATGGTAGACCCCTAGACTCTGACTGCAAAGTCACCTGATCTTGCAGAACAGCCAAGAAGCTTGGGTACCAGGAGGCTGCTTGGAATTAGTGCATGCGTTAAAGCCAGAGTGGACACTGATGATGATCTGAAGAAAGGGCCTCCAGGTTCTTGTGGCTGTTGCATGCAGAGACAAGAAGGGCCTCTGGGCTTCCCTGGTGGTCCAGTGGGTGGAGAGGCTGCTGTGCAGTGCAAGGGGCACTGGTTTGATCCCTGGCCTGGGAAGATCCCACAGGCCGTGGAGCGGCCAGACTGGTGTGTCCAATTATAAGCCAGCACTCTGGAGTGCGTGCACCCAGAGTCTGTGCTATGCAACAAGAGGGGCCAAGGCAATGGGAGGCCCACAAAGATCAAAGAATAAAGATGGATGAAAATAATAAAATATAAATAAATAAAGAGCTTGTGGCATGAAATTAAAAAAAAAAAAAGAAGAAGGGCGCCTATGGCCATACCACCCTGAACACACCCAATCTCATCTGATCTCAGAAGCTAAGCAGAGTCAGGCCTGGTTAGTACTTGGATGGGAGACAAGAAGGGCACTGGGTCACCACCCCTTAAGGGAATTGTACCCAGAAAAACCAACTCCACCTGTGAATTTGGTCCTTTCAGCCTACCAGGGTAATCCCAGACACCAGCCCCTCTGGGGAGGATTCCATGAGGTCCAGGTCAGGGACCCCAAAAAGTTTAGGAAGGAAAACACAAAATCTGGGAAAAGATGGTCATCTGGGTCTAAAATCAACTTTCCTGTCTTGAGTGACTTTCTCAAGTACTCAAAAGCTTACTGTCAGGCATGCCCTTGCTTCCAAAAATAGAAAGGAAAAAGGAAATCAGAGTCCCTACTCTATTGGAGCTTAAGCTTGATTCTTGGCTGAGAACCAGAAACTATTATCTTTCGGGAGAAACCTGCTCATTGTTGATGACTTATAGTCGACATGCATCTGTCATAAGAGCTCATCTCTAAGAGCAAAGAAATATTGCTTAGACTTCATACCCTCAAAGCCCCCCAGCCTGAGCCATGGACAATCAGGTTCATCATGTTTGCTTACTCTTCTCCATTAGCACCCCACCCCAAATGCCATTCTCTGCCCTCGTCCCTGATCTGTGCCCATGGGACAATCAGGTCAGAAAAACAGCCAAGAAGCTTGGGTACCAGGAGGCTGCTTGGAATTAGTGCATGCGTTAAAGCCAGAGTGGACACTGATGATGATCTGAAGAAAGGGCCTCCAGGTTCTTGTGGCTGTTGCATGCAGAGACAAGAAGGGCCTCTGGGCTTCCCTGGTGGTCCAGTGGGTGGAGAGGCTGCTGTGCAGAGCAAGGGCACTGGTTTGATCCCTGGCCTGGGAAGATCCCACAGGCCGTGGAGCGGCCAGACTGGTGTGTCCAATTATAAGCCAGCACTCTGGAGTGCGTGCACCCAGAGTCTGTGCTATGCAACAAGAGGGGCCAAGGCAATGGGAGGCCCACAAAGATCAAAGAATAAAGATGGATGAAAATAATAAAATATAAATAAATAAAGAGCTTGTGGCATGAAATTAAAAAAAAAAAAAAAGAAGAAGGGCGCCTATGGCCATACCACCCTGAACACACCCAATCTCATCTGATCTCAGAAGCTAAGCAGAGTCAGGCCTGGTTAGTACTTGGATGGGAGACAAGAAGGGCACTGGGTCACCACCCCTTAAGGGAATTGTACCCAGAAAAACCAACTCCACCTGTGAATTTGGTCCTTTCAGCCTACCAGGGTAATCCCAGACACCAGCCCCTCTGGGGAGGATTCCATGAGGTCCAGGTCAGGGACCCCAAAAAGTTTAGGAAGGAAAACACAAAATCTGGGAAAAGATGGTCATCTGGGTCTAAAATCAACTTTCCTGTCTTGAGTGACTTTCTCAAGTACTCAAAAGCTTACTGTCAGGCATGCCCTTGCTTCCAAAAATAGAAAGGAAAAAGGAAATCAGAGTCCCTACTCTATTGGAGCTTAAGCTTGATTCTTGGCTGAGAACCAGAAACTATTATCTTTCGGGAGAAACCTGCTCATTGTTGATGACTTATAGTCGACATGCATCTGTCATAAGAGCTCATCTCTAAGAGCAAAGAAATATTGCTTAGACTTCATACCCTCAAAGCCCCCCAGCCTGAGCCATGGACAATCAGGTTCATCATGTTTGCTTACTCTTCTCCATTAGCACCCCACCCCAAATGCCATTCTCTGCCCTCCCGTCCCCTGATCTGTGCCTTCCAGGGGATGGAGCTGACCTCTGAGGGCTTCATCACCAGGTTCCTTGGTCCTCTGGCTTCTGGTTGGGGTTTGGCCAAGGGAGGAGATGAGAAGGTGGGAGGAGAGAGAGACTGGGGTATTGACTCTCTTGGCTCCCTCTTTGCCTAACCATGGCTCCAGCTGTGCCTGATTTCTCTATAGTCACAGCCAAGCTGTTGGGTTGAGGGAGAAAGCCCCCCCTCCCCCACAAGGCTACAGCCTTCATCAGCTACAGAAATAGCACTTCCTCCATTGCCCCTCCAGGTCTAGAGGAGATCATGGTTTCATGCTTCTGCTGGACCCTGGACACCTCACCATTCTTTGTCAGTTTCTTCAACTCTACCCAAATTTCCATCAGCTGTCCTTTTATTAATTCTCTTAGGGTAACTCCTGAGTGTGTCTTCTGATTTCTGCTTGGAACTTGACTAACACCTGCTCCTGATAAGAGCCTTCTTGAATGATGATGTTCTGCAATGAACCCTAGATAGAAAATCTCAGGCTTCAAGTTCTAACTTACGTAGTGGTTAGAGGTTTATTTGACATATCTAGGCAACCTCAAGAAATATACAACTAAGCACAAATGACTCGTGTGGAATTCTTTGCTATCTTCTTCATTACATTTCTCTTATTCAAATTATGCTAGAATAAAATTTCGATTTTCTGTCCAGTTGAAATTCATGTTAGTTCAGGTCAAAAAGCTTACTTTTGGTTTAGGTCAAGTGTATGGATGATAGCATACACCACCCCCACCACACCAGTCCAAGTTAAAGACATACTCACTTGCCATTGTTGAATATGACGGTGCAGTTTGGCCAGCAGTCGTGGTTCACCAGGGCCAGGAAACTATTATCTTTCGGGAGAAACCTGCTCATTGTTGATGACTTATAGTCGACATGCATCTGTCATAAGAGCTCATCTCTAAGAGCAAAGAAATATTGCTTAGACTTCATACCCTCAAAGCCCCCCAGCCTGAGCCATGGACAATCAGGTTCATCATGTTTGCTTACTCTTCTCCATTAGCACCCCACCCCAAATGCCATTCTCTGCCCTCCCGTCCCCTGATCTGTGCCTTCCAGGGGATGGAGCTGACCTCTGAGGGCTTCATCACCAGGTTCCTTGGTCCTCTGGCTTCTGGTTGGGGTTTGGCCAAGGGAGGAGATGAGAAGGTGGGAGGAGAGAGAGACTGGGGTATTGACTCTCTTGGCTCCCTCTTTGCCTAACCATGGCTCCAGCTGTGCCTGATTTCTCTATAGTCACAGCCAAGCTGTTGGGTTGAGGGAGAAAGCCCCCCCTCCCCCACAAGGCTACAGCCTTCATCAGCTACAGAAATAGCACTTCCTCCATTGCCCCTCCAGGTCTAGAGGAGATCATGGTTTCATGCTTCTGCTGGACCCTGGACACCTCACCATTCTTTGTCAGTTTCTTCAACTCTACCCAAATTTCCATCAGCTGTCCTTTTATTAATTCTCTTAGGGTAACTCCTGAGTGTGTCTTCTGATTTCTGCTTGGAACTTGACTAACACCTGCTCCTGATAAGAGCCTTCTTGAATGATGATGTTCTGCAATGAACCCTAGATAGAAAATCTCAGGCTTCAAGTTCTAACTTACGTAGTGGTTAGAGGTTTATTTGACATATCTAGGCAACCTCAAGAAATATACAACTAAGCACAAATGACTCGTGTGGAATTCTTTGCTATCTTCTTCATTACATTTCTCTTATTCAAATTATGCTAGAATAAAATTTCGATTTTCTGTCCAGTTGAAATTCATGTTAGTTCAGGTCAAAAAGCTTACTTTTGGTTTAGGTCAAGTGTATGGATGATAGCATACACCACCCCCACCACACCAGTCCAAGTTAAAGACATACTCACTTGCCATTGTTGAATATGACGGTGCAGTTTGGCCAGCAGTCGTGGTTCACCAGGGCCAGGTTGGGGAAGACGCCCACACCCACTGCCTGCAGGCCTCTCTGGTCACTGAGTGTGAAGCCGTTGCAGTTTATCTGTCCAGTGGAAAAGCTAAGAGTCAGCTAACAGACCAGACACAGACTTGGCACAGAACACCACCCAGCTGTTGAAAGTTTTTTTAAAAAATAGAAACCCTGGTCTCATTCTGGAAATGCTTAGAGAGCCTGGAAACAAAACAGGTAGTCTCCTGGTCTCTGTGTGACTCCTAATGACCCTCAAGATGAGCACCATGAGAGAGTCTCATACTGGCTAAAGTGCACCATCACCTTGAAAGTTTTAGGTAGCCGTATTCTAAAAAAGCCACGACGGGGATTCCCTGGTGGTCCAGTGGTTAAGACTCGCTGTTTTCACTGCCATGGGCAGGGGTTCAATCCTTGGTCGGGGAACTAAAACACCACAAGACACACAGCAGTGCCAAAAAAAGCCACGAACTTCATCTTGTGCTACAAAGACTGTATACAGTAATAACATAATATCCAGGAAACTGGGATGGTTAACTTTATGTCCATTTGGCTGGATTGTGGTGACCAGATATTTGATTAAACAGGATTCTGTATATTTCTATAAAGGAGTTCTTTGGCTGAGGTAAACATCTAAACTGGTAGACCTTAGAGTAAAGCAGGTTAGCCTGCACAGTGGAGGTGGGCCTAATACAATCAACTGAAGATCTTCGAAGAACACAGACTGATTCCCCTGAGTCAGAAGGAATTCTGCCAGGTGACTGCCTTTGAACTTGAGACACAGTTCTTCTTTGAGTCCAGTCTGATGGCCTACCCTCAGTCCCTACAATCACAAAAGCCGGTTCTCTCCCTCTCTCTCTCTCTCTCTCTCTTCCTCTCCCCCTCCCCCCCACACACATACCCTTGGGGTTCTGTTTCTCTGGAAAACTCTACTACAGAAACACTGGCACATGGGAAACACTCAAGAAGAGATGCTAAGCATGCTCATATGACAATAACCCCTTCCTCAGCCCACTCATCAGCACCCCAGAAGGGATTCAGCCTGCCACTGGGAGACAAGCCCCAGTAGCCCACAGCCAGAGCCTGCTCACCCGCTGGGCTCCCTCCCTCTCCTCCTGGACCCTCATGGCTTTCCCTGGGCCCCCATAATTGGCCCATTAGATCTGGAAAAAGGAAGAATACTATTTGCAAAGTGCCTAGTAGGCAAGAAGGAAAAGCAATTGGGTCTTCATTTTCTTTCTTTAAGATTTCCTTTTTTTTTTTTTGATGTGGGTCATTTTTGGTCTTTATCGAATTTGTTACAAAATTACTTTTGTTGTTTACATTCTGGTTTGGGGGTCCCAAGGCCTGTGGGATCTTAGCTTCCTGACCAGGCATGGAACCCGTGCCCCCTGCAGTAGAAGGCAAAGTCTTAACCATTAGGTCGGGCGAAGTCTTAACCACTGGATCGCCAGCAAAGCCTTCCCCTTCCTCTCTGACCTGACAGCATGCTGACATGCCCCGCCGCCCACCCACGCCCACGCTGGGCAGACTCTCACGCACCACACCGAAGATGTGGGAGATGTACTGCATGCTGAACTGCTGGCTCTGCGGCGGCCAGTACTGCAGGAAGGTGTCCACGTCCAGCCGCAGCTCCTTCTGCTCCTCCTCCCCGAAGTGCTCCACGTGGTTCTGCAGGTCGTCCACGGAGACCAGGCAGCCCTCCGTGAGCCCGCTGCCTTCCCTCTCCACGCGCCACATGATGCGTGCCGCCAGCCTGTGCAAAGGGGCCGGGTGAGGGGAGCCCTTGCTGGGATTATTCATTCAACAAACACTTGCTCGGTGCCTCCTGCCTGCCAGCGGTGATGCTGGGCTCAAGATAACAGTTTTGAATGAGATGGATGGAATTTCTCCTATCATGAAGCTTCCTGGACTGGTGATGCGTGGTTTAGTCGCTAGGTCGTGTCTGACTTGCAATCTTAGGGACTGTAACCTGCCAGACTCCTCTGACCATGAGATTTCCCCGGCAAGAATACCGGAGTGGGTTGCCATTTCCTCCTCCAGGGAATCTTCCCCACACAGGGATTGACCCAGGTCTCCTGCCTGGCAGGCAGATTCTTTACTGACTGAGCTACGGGGGAAGTCCCTCTGAGTATGTTCCCTGTTAAACTGACAACTGACCTGAGTTAAGGCTGATGTGGTGGTAAAGAATCCACCTAACAATGCAGGAGACACAAGAGATGCAAGCTGGATACCTGGATTGGGAAAATCCCCTGGAGGAGGAAATAGGAACTCACTTCAGTATTCTCACCTGGGAAATCCCATGGACAGAGGAGCCCTGCGGGCTACAGTCACAGGGCTGCAAAGAGTCGGACATGACTGAGCACACACACACACAGCAGCTTGCTTGGACCTGTGCATGCTGTCCCTGCAGCCACCGCCACTCCACCTGACGTGTGACACTCCCAAGCCCCGCCCCAGGGCCCCGCTCTGACCTGATGTTCTCGTTGGGCACCTTGCCGTATCTCTTGATGGCCGAACATTCGTTCTTGTGGTTCAGCCAGGCATCCTTCTGGCAGGTGCGGTCACAGTAGTGGGCAAACTTGCACTGCCCACAGCGGTGGAGCTTCTCCTGCCTCTTGAAGCAGGTGTGGCACACAACGTTCACAAGGCTGGAAATGGAGGAAGAGATCCTGTGATGGTGGGGTGCCACGCTGGGGTTTGGGTACAGGCTCCGTGGGCTGTCCTTGGCTTTGTAAGCTTCTGGTTCCCACTTTTCACAATGAGAGGCTTGGGTTTCCCAAGGCCCCTTCTAGCTATAACTATTCTTTTTTATATATAATTTTATTTACTTTTTTTGTTATTGGTAGCCAGAAGTAATTTTAATTTTGACATGAAAAAATTCTAGATATAATTTTATTTACTTTTTGGTTGTGTTCGGTCTTCGTTGCCATGCAAGCTTTTCTCTAGTTGCGATGAGCAGGGGCTACTCTCTAGTTGCAGTGCTCAGGCTTCTCATTGTGGTGGCTTCTCTTGTGGCTGAGCACAGGCTCCAGGGCTTCAGGAGTCATGGCTCTCAAACTCTAGAGCACAGGCTCAGTAGTTGTGGCTCATGGACTTTGTTGCTCCACAGTATGAAGGATCTTCCTGGATCAGGGATCGAACCTGTGTCTCCTGCTCTGACAGGCAGATTCTTTACCACTGAGCCACCAGGGAAACCCTGTAGCTACTCTTTTAGCGGATATTTTTCAGGGAAACCAATGAAGGAGATGCTACTGCACTCTGCATACAAACCCTGCAATTTAATTCAGCAAGAGTAGATTTCTTCCCTGCCTGCATTAGGCACTGGAAATATCACACACTCCTGGAGGACTCATTGAACCTGGGATCACCAGGTGGCATGAACAGCACTGTAGGAGGAGAGAGAGACCGCAGGGTATCCCTGGATCACAACAGGAGAGTTTCCTTTGAGGAACCTGGGAAGTTCTCTAAGCCTAGGTGGAAATGCCTCACCATCCTCTTGCCAAAAGTCACGGGTCATTTGCATTGTGGCCTGGGAGAGGGTATTCTGTGTCATATGTCCTTTCTCATTGTTGAAATGGAATGTCCCTTTCTCTAAAGAATAAAAAAAATCATACTTATGTACAATATGATGGGACACGGCCTGTTTTCCACAAAATGACATCTACCTGTCTTACGTCATAGTTCTGTGGGTCTGGCAAGAGTAAGAAAGAGAAGGCTCGTGATGTCACTGATGTTACCCGGGATGTGCTCTGATGGCTCAGAGGGAACATGGAAGTGAGGGGTGGCCAACTCCACAAACTCCTGTGTCCCCATCGGCTGTGATGTGCAATGCCAGTAATTTGTTATTAATCATGAAGCTCTCAAGAGTCTGAAAGGTTAGTGCATATTTATAGGTTGGGTTGAAGAGGGCATGGAAACCCACTCCAGCATGCGTGTCTGGAGAATCCCATGGACAGAGGAGCCTGGTGGGCTGCCGTCCGTGGGCTCACAAAGAGTCAGACATGGCTGAGCACTAAGCACACTGATAGGTTAGGTTATTCCCATAGTAAAGTCTTCCTCCTCCCCTTGCGTCCCCTGAAGTCTTCCCGAAGAGAGAGGAAGAGTAGAATTACTTAGAGCTGCATAGAACTGCAGCCCATCATTACTGTACCGCTACTACTACTTGGACCAGGAGAAGGCTAGGCACAGAGCCCCAAGATGTTACAATAAGAAAATTACCAAGAAGCTCCAAAATTCCATGACTCTCAGAGGGACTCAAGGATTAAATGAAGCAATGTGTGAAACAGCAGCTTGGAGCCTGTCACCAGATGCGTCCTTTGTTGGTGTCAGAGGTTGGGCCAGGTGACCTCTGAGTTCCTGCTCTTCTCCAGCACCCACCAACCCCCAGACAGTCACCAGAGCAGACCTCCCAACTGGAAGACAGCTTACCTCCCCTTCTTGACTTCCCCTCAGAGGAGTTTCCAAAAGACAAGTGCTAAGTGAAATAAGTCAGATGCAGAAAGGCAAATACGATAGGATATCACTTATGTGTGGAATTTAAAACACACAACCAGCTAGTGGATATAATAGAAAATGAAGCAGATTCACATATATAGATAACAAACTAGTGGCTACCAGTGTGGAGAGGGAAAGAGGGAGGGGCAACATAGGGGTAGAAGAGTCAGAGGTACAAATGTTTAAAAGGCTTTAGGTGAATGCCTCACCATCCTCTTGCCAAAAGTCACGGGTCATTTGCATTGTGGCCTGGGAGAGGTATTCTGTGTCATATGTCCTTTCTCATTGTTGAAATGGAATGTCCCTTTCTCTAAAGAATAAAAAAAATCATACTTATGTACAATATGATGGGACACGGCCTGTTTTCCACAAAATGACATCTACCTGTCTTACGTCATAGTTCTGTGGGTCTGGCAAGAGTAAGAAAGAGAAGGCTCGTGATGTCACTGATGTTACCCGGGATGTGCTCTGATGGCTCAGAGGGAACATGGAAGTGAGGGGTGGCCAACTCCACAAACTCCTGTGTCCCCATCGGCTGTGATGTGCAATGCCAGTAATTTGTTATTAATCATGAAGCTCTCAAGAGTCTGAAAGGTTAGTGCATATTTATAGGTTGGGTTGAAGAGGGCATGGAAACCCACTCCAGCATGCGTGTCTGGAGAATCCCATGGACAGAGGAGCCTGGTGGGCTGCCGTCCGTGGGCTCACAAAGAGTCAGACATGGCTGAGCACTAAGCACACTGATAGGTTAGGTTATTCCCATAGTAAAGTCTTCCTCCTCCCCTTGCGTCCCCTGAAGTCTTCCCGAAGAGAGAGGAAGAGTAGAATTACTTAGAGCTGCATAGAACTGCAGCCCATCATTACTGTACCGCTACTACTACTTGGACCAGGAGAAGGCTAGGCACAGAGCCCCAAGATGTTACAATAAGAAAATTACCAAGAAGCTCCAAAATTCCATGACTCTCAGAGGGACTCAAGGATTAAATGAAGCAATGTGTGAAACAGCAGCTTGGAGCCTGTCACCAGATGCGTCCTTTGTTGGTGTCAGAGGTTGGGCCAGGTGACCTCTGAGTTCCTGCTCTTCTCCAGCACCCACCAACCCCCAGACAGTCACCAGAGCAGACCTCCCAACTGGAAGACAGCTTACCTCCCCTTCTTGACTTCCCCTCAGAGGAGTTTCCAAAAGACAAGTGCTAAGTGAAATAAGTCAGATGCAGAAAGGCAAATACGATAGGATATCACTTATGTGTGGAATTTAAAACACACAACCAGCTAGTGGATATAATAGAAAATGAAGCAGATTCACATATATAGATAACAAACTAGTGGCTACCAGTGTGGAGAGGGAAAGAGGGAGGGGCAACATAGGGGTAGAAGAGTCAGAGGTACAAATGTTTAAGTCTGTAATAACCTACAAGGACACTGTTTATAAGAGCCAAGACATGGAAGCAACCTAAATGTCCATCCACGGAGGAATGGATAAAGAAGATGTGGTATGTATAGACAATGGAATATTACTCAACCATCAAAAAGAATAAAATAAGGTCTTCCCTTGTGGTCCAGTGAACAAAGAGTTCGCCTTGCAGTGCAAGGGGCACCGGTTTGATCCCTGGACCAGGAAGATCCCAAGTGCCTCAAAGCGGCTGGACTGGTGTGTCCAATTATGAGCCAGTGCTCTGAAGCACATGTGCCCAGAGCCAGTGCTCTGCAATGAGAGAGGCCACAGCAAGGGAGGCCCACACAGGCCAAAGAATAAAGATGGATGAAAAACAAAACAATGACTTAGCGGTAAAAAAAAAAAATTGTTAAAAAAAAAAAAAGAATAAAATAAGCCCATTTGCAGCAACATGGATGGACCTAGACAGTGTCATACTGGGTGAAGTAAGCCAGATAAAGAAGGAGAAATATTGTATGACATCCCTTATGTGTGGAATCTAAACAGAAATCTCATAAATGAGCTTACTTACTAAACAGAGACAGAAAACGAACTTATGGCTTTAGTGGGAGATGGGATAGTCAGGGAATTTGGGATGGTGATAGACATCTTGATATATTCAAAATGCATAACTAACAAGGACCTACTGCACAGCACATGGAATTCTGCTCAGTTATGTGGTAGCCTAGATGGGTGGGTGAGGGGCCTAGAGGTGGGGAAGAATGGGCATATGCACATGTACGGCTTAGTCTCTTCCCTGTTCACCTTAAGCTACCAAAACATTGCTTATCAGCTATACCCCAATACAAAATTAAAAGTTTAAAGTTTGAAAAAAAGCTACAAGGATATATTATATATCACAGGGAATATAGCCCATATTTTATCATAGCTATAAATGAAGTATAACCTTGAAAAAATTGTGAATCACTGTATTTTATACCGGTGACATATAATACATCAACTATCCTTCAATTTAATAAAGTTCTAGAACCACTTTTTAACTTATTTATGTTATGGTAATATAGTTGATTGACAATGCTTCCGGTATACAGTAATGTGATTCAGTTATATATATACATATATATATATTCTTTTTCATATTCTTTTCCATTATAGGTCATTATAAGATATTGAATATAATTCCCTGTGCTTATATAGTAGGTCCTGGTTGTTTATCTATTTTGTCTATATTAGTGTGTATCTGTTACTCTCATATTCACCATTTATCCCTCCCCTACTTAAAACCGCATCTTAGATTCCAGGATAAAGTGTTCTTCGTCAAGCCAGCTTCGCTGGTGACCTTTAGCAAGCCATGTTTCCCCTCCTCGGTCTCACTTTTGCAGCCTGGACAAGAGTCTCATTTACACAACACCTTGCAGTTTTCAAGGAGATGTTTTTAAGCCGTTCTCTTTTGTTAAACCTTCCTGACAACCCTTGAGCCTACAGGTCATCGATGTCTTCCCAGGGATCTTATTCTCACAGGGGTCCCTGGTGCCTGACGCTGCTTCCAGCACCAAAGGCATAGAAGGCCCCCAAGCCTACCTGCTTTGTCTACAGCCCTGAGTACGCCCTGCCCCAGCCAGTGGGACCGACTCACACTTTTCTCTGTGGTCCTGGGTTGTATCATCTACAAAGTCAAGAGGGATGGAAGGGCAGCTGCTGCTCAGCTCCTTGTATGGAAATAACCAGTTACTGGACAGATAAATGCAAATAGGATGTGCCTGCAAGGTGGATGAGCCCTTCAAAAACACAGCCAGAGATGACTGGACCAACAGTTCCTGGGCTCCTTAAGAACTCTCAGCACAGGCTTCCCTAGTGGCTCAGTGGTAAAGAGTCTGCTTGCCAATGCAGGAGACATGGGTTCAGTCCCTGGTCCAGGAAGATCCCACATGCTGAGGAGCAACTAAGCCCACGAACAACAGCCGCTGAGTTTAGGAATTGAAAATATTGAGCCCACGAGCTGCAACTACAGAAGCCTGAGTGCCCTGGAGCGCAACAAGTTTAGCTACAAAAACAAATTGAATTTTATCATAGCTATAAATGAAGTATAACCTTGAAAAATTGTGAATCACTGTATTTTATACCGGTGACATATAATACATCAACTATCCTTCAATTTAATAAAGTTCTAGAACCACTTTTTAACTTATTTATGTTATGGTAATATAGTTGATTGACAATGCTTCCGGTATACAGTAATGTGATTCAGTTATATATATACATATATATATATTCTTTTTCATATTCTTTTCCATTATAGGTCATTATAAGATATTGAATATAATTCCCTGTGCTTATATAGTAGGTCCTGGTTGTTTATCTATTTTGTCTATATTAGTGTGTATCTGTTACTCTCATATTCACCATTTATCCCTCCCCTACTTAAAACCGCATCTTAGATTCCAGGATAAAGTGTTCTTCGTCAAGCCAGCTTCGCTGGTGACCTTTAGCAAGCCATGTTTCCCCTCCTCGGTCTCACTTTTGCAGCCTGGACAAGAGTCTCATTTACACAACACCTTGCAGTTTTCAAGGAGATGTTTTTAAGCCGTTCTCTTTTGTTAAACCTTCCTGACAACCCTTGAGCCTACAGGTCATCGATGTCTTCCCAGGGATCTTATTCTCACAGGGGTCCCTGGTGCCTGACGCTGCTTCCAGCACCAAAGGCATAGAAGGCCCCCAAGCCTACCTGCTTTGTCTACAGCCCTGAGTACGCCCTGCCCCAGCCAGTGGGACCGACTCACACTTTTCTCTGTGGTCCTGGGTTGTATCATCTACAAAGTCAAGAGGGATGGAAGGGCAGCTGCTGCTCAGCTCCTTGTATGGAAATAACCAGTTACTGGACAGATAAATGCAAATAGGATGTGCCTGCAAGGTGGATGAGCCCTTCAAAAACACAGCCAGAGATGACTGGACCAACAGTTCCTGGGCTCCTTAAGAACTCTCAGCACAGGCTTCCCTAGTGGCTCAGTGGTAAAGAGTCTGCTTGCCAATGCAGGAGACATGGGTTCAGTCCCTGGTCCAGGAAGATCCCACATGCTGAGGAGCAACTAAGCCCACGAACAACAGCCGCTGAGTTTAGGAATTGAAAATATTGAGCCCACGAGCTGCAACTACAGAAGCCTGAGTGCCCTGGAGCCTGTGCTCTGCAACAAAGAGAAGCCACAGCAATGAGAAGCCTGTTTATCACAACTAGAGAAAAGGCCACATAGCGATGAAGACCCAGCACAGCCAAAAATAAATAAAATTATACAAATAAAACTCTCAACATGAGAGGAGGTTTCCCCTCAAATATCGAGGAGGAGAGCGTGTGTCTTAAACAACATAGCACCCCTCAAGTACTCATAGAGAGTACTCAGAGAATTTTACAGTATTTTTAATTCATTTTCTTCCTTATTTCCTCCCATCTTTCTTCTTTCACAAGTATTTATTTGGTATTATTTGCAACAATATGGATGGATCTGGAGGGCATTATACTTAGCAAAATAAATCAGGAAGTGAAAAATAAATACTATTTGTTACCATGTATATGTGGAATCTAAAAAATAAGACAAACAGATGAGTGTAACAAAACCGAAACAGATTCACCGTTATAGAAAAATTAGTGTTTACTAGTGGGGAGAGGGAAGGTGGAAGGGACAAGACAGGGCTATGAGGTTAAGAGGCACAAACTACCGGGATTTCCCTCACTGTCCAATGGTTAAGACTCTGTGCTTCCAGTGCAAGGGGGTGCAGCTTCATAAGATACCACATGCTGCAACGCAGCCAAAGGATAAAAAAATAAATTAAATAAAAATAAAATTTTAAAAAAGAGAGTATTGCCTTTTTTATAATGCTTCACAGTTGATAATGACTTTGATCTAACCACCTCCCTCTGTAAGGACATAATTTGTCTTTTAAAGAAGCTACTGTGTATAAAATAAATAAGCTGTAAGGAAACGAGCTATAAGGATATAACACAGGGAAATATAACAAGTATTTCCTAATACCTTTAGATGGAGTATAATTTATAAAAAATACTGGATTAATATATCATACACTTGCAACTGATATAATATTGCAGATTAACTATACTGTTTTAGACTTTTTTTGTTTTTATTTATATTTTTATTTACTATATTGTAATTTTTAAGTAAATTATAAGTTTTGAGTTTATTAAAAAAGTATTTATAACATGAAATTATAAGCCCACGAACAACAGCCGCTGAGTTTAGGAATTGAAAATATTGAGCCCACGAGCTGCAACTACAGAAGCCTGAGTGCCCTGGAGCCTGTGCTCTGCAACAAAGAGAAGCCACAGCAATGAGAAGCCTGTTTATCACAACTAGAGAAAAGGCCACATAGCGATGAAGACCCAGCACAGCCAAAAATAAATAAAATTATACAAATAAAACTCTCAACATGAGAGGAGGTTTCCCCTCAAATATCGAGGAGGAGAGCGTGTGTCTTAAACAACATAGCACCCCTCAAGTACTCATAGAGAGTACTCAGAGAATTTTACAGTATTTTTAATTCATTTTCTTCCTTATTTCCTCCCATCTTTCTTCTTTCACAAGTATTTATTTGGTATTATTTGCAACAATATGGATGGATCTGGAGGGCATTATACTTAGCAAAATAAATCAGGAAGTGAAAAATAAATACTATTTGTTACCATGTATATGTGGAATCTAAAAAATAAGACAAACAGATGAGTGTAACAAAACCGAAACAGATTCACCGTTATAGAAAAATTAGTGTTTACTAGTGGGGAGAGGGAAGGTGGAAGGGACAAGACAGGGCTATGAGGTTAAGAGGCACAAACTACCGGGATTTCCCTCACTGTCCAATGGTTAAGACTCTGTGCTTCCAGTGCAAGGGGGTGCAGCTTCATAAGATACCACATGCTGCAACGCAGCCAAAGGATAAAAAAATAAATTAAATAAAAATAAAATTTTAAAAAAGAGAGTATTGCCTTTTTTATAATGCTTCACAGTTGATAATGACTTTGATCTAACCACCTCCCTCTGTAAGGACATAATTTGTCTTTTAAAGAAGCTACTGTGTATAAAATAAATAAGCTGTAAGGAAACGAGCTATAAGGATATAACACAGGGAAATATAACAAGTATTTCCTAATACCTTTAGATGGAGTATAATTTATAAAAAATACTGGATTAATATATCATACACTTGCAACTGATATAATATTGCAGATTAACTATACTGTTTTAGACTTTTTTTGTTTTTATTTATATTTTTATTTACTATATTGTAATTTTTAAGTAAATTATAAGTTTTGAGTTTATTAAAAAAGTATTTATTGCAAATCTGTTATGTGCTATGCATTGAGCTAGCTGACATAGGGCCTTAAAAAAGATACAGACTTTGCCTTCAAGCAGTCTCTGGTCTGAGCTGGGGAGTGAATTCATATGAGCAAGGTGAGGTATGCTCTCCAGGAATGCTGAGAAGCTGCTGCAGGGTTCCCGGTCAGGGAAGAGAGGAATCCGGGAAGGCTGTCATCCAGTAGGCAGGGAGGTGTTGTGTTCTCCCTCTAAGGGTGAGCTGGAGTTCTACACAGAAGGTCAAGTGCTTCCACCACGGAGAGGCCCTGGCATGAGTCACAGGCTTCCATGGGGGAAGCGGTCAGGGCAGGTATCTAGGAGGCAGGAGGAACGGTTTGGCAAGACCATAGGATGTGCCATATCAGGAAACAATGTTGGAAAAAATGACCAGACTGCAGGGGCCCTGGGATGCATCTCTTGGTAGTAAATCCTTATTCTGCAGGCAGAGGGGGGCCACTGGAAGCTTCTGCAGAGAGAAGAAACACAGCCAATTTCTTCTCCCTACGGCATCTACCTGTCTGTGTGTGTGTGTGTCTCTGCGGGGTCTTTGTTGCTGTGTGGGGGCTCTTCTCTCGCGGTGGAGCGCAGCCTTCTCATCGCAGTGGCTTCTGTTGTTTCAGAGCATGGGCTCCAGGGCACAGGCTCAGTGGTGGTGACTTCTGGGTTTAGTTGCTCCAAGACATGTGGAATCATCCCAGATCATGGATCCAGCCTGTGTCTCCTACAATGGCAGGGGATTCTTCACCACTGAGCCACCAGGAAAGACCCTTAACCTCGTTTTTAAATGGCCCATGTCGGGCTTTCCTGGTGGTCCAGTGGGTAAAGACACCACCTTGCAGCGCAAGGGGCGTCAGTTCGATCCCTGGCCTGGGAAGATCCCACGTGCTGCAGAGCGACTGGACCAATGTGTCCAACTACCGAGCCAGAGCTCTGGAGCGCATGCACCCAGAGCCGGTGCTCTGTGACAACAGAGGCCACCGCGATGGGAGGCCCACACGGGCCAAAGAACAAAGATGGATGAAAATAGACAAATGAAAGACCAATAGAAGTGGCCCGCTGTCCCCCTCACTCCCAACCAGCAACTCCCCCCCCAAATAAATAAATATTCTTTAAAAAAAAATTGGCCCATGTCAACCCTTAAGGGATTCATATTTGCGCGATTATTTACCTTGGCAGAAGTTAGATGATACTGAGCAGAAAAGGAATGGGCTCTCCAGGAATGCTGAGAAGCTGCTGCAGGGTTCCCGGTCAGGAAGAGAGGAATCCGGGAAGGCTGTCATCCAGTAGGCAGGAGGTGTTGTGTTCTCCCTCTAAGGGTGAGCTGGAGTTCTACACAGAAGGTCAAGTGCTTCCACCACGGAGAGGCCCTGGCATGAGTCACAGGCTTCCATGGGGGAAGCGGTCAGGGCAGGTATCTAGGAGGCAGGAGGAACGGTTTGGCAAGACCATAGGATGTGCCATATCAGGAAACAATGTTGGAAAAAATGACCAGACTGCAGGGGCCCTGGGATGCATCTCTTGGTAGTAAATCCTTATTCTGCAGGCAGAGGGGGGCCACTGGAAGCTTCTGCAGAGAGAAGAAACACAGCCAATTTCTTCTCCCTACGGCATCTACCTGTCTGTGTGTGTGTGTGTCTCTGCGGGGTCTTTGTTGCTGTGTGGGGGCTCTTCTCTCGCGGTGGAGCGCAGCCTTCTCATCGCAGTGGCTTCTGTTGTTTCAGAGCGTGGGCTCCAGGGCACAGGCTCAGTGGTGGTGACTTCTGGGTTTAGTTGCTCCAAGACATGTGGAATCATCCCAGATCATGGATCCAGCCTGTGTCTCCTACAATGGCAGGGGATTCTTCACCACTGAGCCACCAGGAAAGACCCTTAACCTCGTTTTTAAATGGCCCATGTCGGGCTTCCCTGGTGGTCCAGTGGGTAAGGACACCACCTTGCAGTGCAAGGGGCACTGGCTCGATCCTTAGCCTGGGAGAATCCCACGTGCTGCAGAGCGACTGGACCAATGTGTCCAACTAGCCAGAGCTCTGGGGCGCATGCACCTGGAGCCAGTGCTCTGCAACGAGAGAGGCCCCTGCGATGGGAGGCCCACACAGGCCAAAGAACAAAGATGAAAATAAATGAAAGACCAATAGAAGTGGCCCGCTGTCCCCCTCACTCCCAACCAGCAACTCCCCCCCCAAATAAATAAATATTCTTTAAAAAAAAATTGGCCCATGTCAACCCTTAAGGGATTCATATTTGCGCGATTATTTACCTTGGCAGAAGTTAGATGATACTGCATCCATAGGCCAGAGCTAGAGACTTTTAACATCTCTTTCATTAAAACAGCAATTTTCAAGATTTTTGGTTGGGGAGGGTGCAAAACTCCCACAGCAAGGCTCACACACCACACTCAGACCTAGATGCATCTCCAACGCTGGTATCTATGACCAACCCCGCTCTTCCCAGGCTCAGAATACATCTTCAGATGCAAATGAGTGAAGGTGACATTGTTATAGGGACAACTTGGCATTTGATGTAATCCATGCTTAAAAGGCTATTATCCCCAAGCTTCTGCATTGCAGGATTACTTAATAAAGTTTAGCAGCACAGCTCAGAACAGGTCATGTGACATATCAACACATCTGACCTTTGCAAATAAAGTGCCAAATTAAAGGCATATTTCTAAATCTCCTCTGTGGTTATCCTTAACATCAAGTGCAAATGTTCAAGCCTGTAACCCGAATACTTTCACAGCTACGCACTCATTTTCTGAACTATCTGCTCAGGAATTTCTCTAATCTGTCTATTAAATTATTTCCATTTATAGCATCATTTATATCCCACCACCTACCCAACAGCTGTTACCAGATTAAGGCCACACGTGTGTCTGTGCATATACCATGGTTAATTCTGGTGTTCCCATGGGCTCACATAGAATTACATGGGCTGAAAGCCCAGCCTTCTCCACTGGACCTGGAGAAGCTCATACCCAGTTTGATTAAAAAAAAAAAAAAAAGCCCAGCTGACAGTAATTTATTTTAAAATATGTTTCTTTTGAAAAAAATTAAAACACATATTTTTCTTTTGTTATTGAATCTAAGATCTCTCGGCTTGCCGCATGACTGGTCAATGAATCCAATGAATCTGAGAGATGAAGGGTTGAGACAAGAAAGAGACTTTAATCCGGGAGTGGGTTGACCAAGAAAATGGAAAGCTAGCTCCTCAAAATAACTATCTTATCAGTGGTCAGTAGACAGGCTCTTTTATCTATCAGAGATGGGGGGAAGGGAGGAAGCAAAGTAAAAGGCCATTAGTCTTCCAAAATGGCAAGCCACAGGCAAGGGATGTATTGGTTTCTCCCTTCCTGCCATCCACAGGTGGACAGGATTCTTAACAAAGACACCTTAGTAAAACAGTGGGGCAGAGGGGCAGGATTCTCTGAGGCAGGTCATCTTGTATGATTATAATAACAAAAGCAACAAAATACAAGTCAAAAGAACAGTTCCAACATGGAGTCAGAATTGGCTTCTTCTCTGCAACACACACTATTATATTTAAAATAAATAACCAACAGGACCTACTGTAGAGCACAGAGAACTCCGCTCATTGTTATGTGGCAGCCTGGATGGTAGGAGTTTGGGGGAAAATGGATTTATGTGTGTGTGTGTGTGTGTATATATATATATATATGTATATATATATATGTATATATATATATATCCCTTGGTTATCCACCTGAAACTATTATAACATAGTTAAATTGACTATACTCCAATACGAAATAAAAAGTTTAAAAAAAATTTCTTTTTCTCATGTTTTCATCTTTGCTTTTCCCTACTCAGACAGACAGATATTCTCTTGAGCACTTTCAGCTCTTTAAACAGAATTATTTAAGGGTAGGTCAAGAACTCTTTCTTTTAAAAAAAAAATTGGATTAATAGGAAATTCATAGTATTGGTTGTGGTGGGCTGAAAAAAGTGAAAGTGTTAGTCACTCAGTCATGTCTGAACCTTTGAAACCCCATGGACTATAGCCCACCAGGCTCCTCTGTTCATGGAATTCTCCAGGCAAGAACACTGGAGTGGGTTGCCTTCTCCTTCTCCAGGGGATCATCTCAACCCTGGAATCGAACCCAGATCTCCTGCATTGCAAGCAGATTTTTTACTGTCTGAGCCACCAGCGAGGCCCATAGCACACCCCCCTGACACACACACCAGTAATGTCAGCGTCCTAATTCGGGAAACTGTGAATTGCTTTGCACAGCAAAAGGGGCTTGCAGATGTAATTAAGATTAAGAACCTTGAGATGGGAAGATAGCCCTGAATCATCAGGGTGGGTCTAACGTGATCACAAGGGTCCTACTTATAACGGGTGCAGGAGGTCGGAGGAGAAGATGCTATATTAATTGCTTTGAAGGATAAAGCCCAGAGATGCAGGCAGCATGTGGAAGCTAGAAAAATCTAGAAGATTTAGCCCTGTTTTATTTCAAACAATAAATTTGTGTTATTGAAGCCACTAAATTTGCAGTAATTTTTTACATCAAGAGCAGGAAACTAACTGGTGCTTCCCATATGTCTCAGCGGTAAAGAATCCACCTGCCCGTGCAGGAGACATGGGTTTGACCACTGGGTCAGGAAGATCCCCTGGAGAATAAAATGGCAACTGACTGTAGTATTCTTGCCTGAGAAATCCCATGGACAGAAAAGCCTGGAAGGCTACAATCCATGGGGTCACAAAAGAGACAGACACAACTTAGTGACTATAAAACAACAACAAAGGAAATGAATACATTGGTTTGTTATTAAACACTTTTTCCTGTATAGTCCCATGTATATTTATGTTTCTCTCCTATGAGTACCTGGGTCTAACCTTCCTCAGGTCCTAGAACCAGTTCTTGATTCTCCTTAAATTCATGGGTGCATATTCTTTCTTTTACTATAACTAAATGTTAATAATTGGATTGATAAGAACAAAAGGACATTAAAGAGGCAATGTTGGACCTTGTTGGCTGGGAGGGGAGTTTGGGGAAAGCAGTGAAAAATTATGATGGACAAGATCCTGAGAGACTCACCCCTACCCTATGGCTCACCCCTGTGTGACCTTGGAAAAATCTCACTAAGCCTCAGTTTCTCCATCTGTAAGAGAGGACTGAATGAATTCAATGGAGCTCAACCTTCTCTGGGATGAGGACGATTTTGAAAGTGATAATTTTCTCCACAGAAATAAAAAGTATGCAAGCATATCCACATACATTTTGATCCACCCATTATAGATGTTTCCCTAGCTAAAGATCCATGGACCCGTAGGCGAGATACACTCTAAATATAAGACATCTAGGACTATTACAAAATAAAAATCAAATAGTATTCTTGACTCCTAAAGCTGCTCACAGGGACTTCTCTTATGATCTATTTGATGCAAATTAAAATGATCATCAGAACAAACTTTATTCCTATATTAGCCTAACACCCCTGCCTTGCCACACTGGAGTCCCCTCCACGTACTGAAGAAATGGCATAACTCAGAAAATCTCAGACTGGAAGAGATCTTCAGGGTCATATGACCCAATTCCTTTCTACAGCCCAACTCTGACTGTACATATCTCTGCCAGGCCATCACCAGGAAACACACCCTTCCACCTCCAGACACGGCAACAACCCTGTTCTACCTTCTACTGAGGCTCAGTGTCAGAGACCTCAAAGTATACAGGTCCCCACCTGGTGCAGGAGACTTTTCAGGAAGATCCCCTGGAGAATAAAATGGCAACTGACTGTAGTATTCTTGCCTGAGAAATCCCATGGACAGAAAAGCCTGGAAGGCTACAATCCATGGGGTCACAAAAGAGACAGACACAACTTAGTGACTATAAAACAACAACAAAGGAAATGAATACATTGGTTTGTTATTAAACACTTTTTCCTGTATAGTCCCATGTATATTTATGTTTCTCTCCTATGAGTACCTGGGTCTAACCTTCCTCAGGTCCTAGAACCAGTTCTTGATTCTCCTTAAATTCATGGGTGCATATTCTTTCTTTTACTATAACTAAATGTTAATAATTGGATTGATAAGAACAAAAGGACATTAAAGAGGCAATGTTGGACCTTGTTGGCTGGGAGGGGAGTTTGGGGAAAGCAGTAAAAAATTATGATGGACAAGATCCTGAGAGACTCACCCCTACCCTATGGCTCACCCCTGTGTGACCTTGGAAAAATCTCACTAAGCCTCAGTTTCTCCATCTGTAAGAGAGGACTGAATGAATTCAATGGAGCTCAACCTTCTCTGGGATGAGGACGATTTTGAAAGTGATAATTTTCTCCACAGAAATAAAAAGTATGCAAGCATATCCACATACATTTTGATCCACCCATTATAGATGTTTCCCTAGCTAAAGATCCATGGACCCGTAGGCGAGATACACTCTAAATATAAGACATCTAGGACTATTACAAAATAAAAATCAAATAGTATTCTTGACTCCTAAAGCTGCTCACAGGGACTTCTCTTATGTTCTATTTGATGCAAATTAAAATGATCATCAGAACAAACTTTATTCCTATATTAGCCTAACACCCCTGCCTTGCCACACTGGAGTCCCCTCCACGTACTGAAGAAATGGCATAACTCAGAAAATCTCAGACTGGAAGAGATCTTCAGGGTCATATGACCCAATTCCTTTCTACAGCCCAACTCTGACTGTACATATCTCTGCCAGGCCATCACCAGGAAACACACCCTTCCACCTCCAGACACGGCAACAACCCTGTTCTACCTTCTACGGAGGCTCAGTGTCAGAGACCTCAAAGTATACAGGTCCCCAGGGAAAGACTTGGGACTGATAACACCTTTTAATAATGCCAAAAATATTGAAAACAGTAATAAAAATGCAAACTGAAATTTAACAACTATTTTTAAATCGAAGTTGTAAAAGCCCATTCAGGGCTTACCTGGTGGTCCAGTGGATAAAAAGTCCGCCTTGCAGTGCAAGAGGCACCGGTTCGATCCCTGGCCCAGGAAGATTCCACCTGCTGCAGAGCGGCTGGACCAGTGTGTCCAATTACGAGCCAGCACTCTGGAGCACCTGCACCCAGAGCCAGTGCTCTGTAATGAGGTAGGCCACTGCAATGGGAGGCCCATGCAGGCCAAAGAATAAAGGTGGATGAAAAATAAACAAATTAAAAAAAAAAAAAAGAAAACAATAAAAAAGGCCAAAAGAAAATTAAAAAAAAAAAAAAAAGTCCATTCAGAAGTGATAAGCAGGACTACCCTGGGGGTGCAGTGCGTAAGAATTCAAGAGCAAACAGAGACAAGAAAAGGATCTAATCTCCTTGCTGAAGGCCTGGGTCACGCTTAAGACTAAAACCACTTATCTTCTCATTCCATCTGATGTAAACTGAACTATATAAGCTAAGAAAGGAAAATGAAAGATACAATGACCATAAGTAACTAGCATAAAAGTAAACTAAAAGAAAAAGAAACATAAAGCTTAGTTTAAAACATGAACTATATAAGCTTAAGAAAGGAACATGAAAGTACATGCTCACAAATAAAAATCAAATAGTATTCTTGACTCCTAAAGCTGCTCACAGGGACTTCTCTTATGATCTATTTGATGCAAATTAAAATGATCATCAGAACAAACTTTATTCCTATATTAGCCTAACACCCCTGCCTTGCCACACTGGAGTCCCCTCCACGTACTGAAGAAATGGCATAACTCAGAAAATCTCAGACTGGAAGAGATCTTCAGGGTCATATGACCCAATTCCTTTCTACAGCCCAACTCTGACTGTACATATCTCTGCCAGGCCATCACCAGGAAACACACCCTTCCACCTCCAGACACGGCAACAACCCTGTTCTACCTTCTACTGAGGCTCAGTGTCAGAGACCTCAAAGTATACAGGTCCCCAGGGAAAGACTTGGGACTGATAACACCTTTTAATAATGCCAAAAATACTGAAAACAGTAATAAAAATGCAAACTGAAATTTAACAACTATTTTTAAATCGAAGTTGTAAAAGCCCATTCAGGGCTTACCTGGTGGTCCAGTGGATAAAAAGTCCGCCTTGCAGTGCAAGAGGCACCGGTTCGATCCCTGGCCCAGGAAGATTCCACCTGCTGCAGAGCGGCTGGACCAGTGTGTCCGATTACGAGCCAGCACTCTGGAGCACCTGCACCCAGAGCCAGTGCTCTGTAATGAGGTAGGCCACTGCAATGGGAGGCCCATGCAGGCCAAAGAATAAAGGTGGATGAAAAATAAACAAATTAAAAAAAAAAAAAAAGAAAACAATAAAAAAGGCCAAAAGAAAATTAAAAAAAAAAAAAAAAGTCCATTCAGAAGTGATAAGCAGGACTACCCTGGGGGTGCAGTGCGTAAGAATTCAAGAGCAAACAGAGACAAGAAAAGGATCTAATCTCCTTGCTGAAGGCCTGGGTCACGCTTAAGACTAAAACCACTTATCTTCTCATTCCATCTGATGTAAACTGAACTATATAAGCTAAGAAAGGAAAATGAAAGATACAATGACCATAAGTAACTAGCATAAAAGTAAACTAAAAGAAAAAAAGAAACATAAAGCTTAGACATCATTTTAAAAGCAACATGTAAAACGAGAAAAATAGAGAGTTTTTAAAATAAAAGACATGAAAAAGTGGAGAAAGTCAAAACTAATTGAGGACTGGACAAGCAATGAAATCTGAAGAGCTAAGAAACCAAATGATACAATGGGATTCAGACAATTTAGAAGTCCTGAGCATTGAAAGTATGAGAGCTGACTCAGTCGTGTCTGACTCTTTGCAACCCCCTGAACTGTAGCCCATCAGGCCTCTCTGTACATGGGATTCTCCAGGCAGGAATACTGGAATGGGTTGCCATTTCCTTCTCCAGGGTATCTTCCTGATCCGGAGATCAACCCCGGGTGTCCTGCTTTGCAGGCAGATTCTTTACCATCTGAGCCACCAGGGAAGCCCTGTAGTAAAAAGCAAATAAGCTAAATATAACTTTTAAGTGAGGGCATCAATAGAAAATGGAACAAAAAATAGAAAAAATGCAAACACTAATAAACATATTTTAAAGACTTTTCACCTCATTAATAATCAAAAAAAATTCAAAACAAAATAATGCAAACTACCCTGGTGGTTCAGTGGTAAAGAATCTGCCTGCCAATGTAGGGGACATAGTTTCAATCTCAGGTCCAGGGTGATCCCACATGCAGGAAATCAGCTAAGCCCATGCATCACAACTATTGAGCCTGTGCTCTAGAGCCTGGGAGCTGCAACTACTGAGCCCATGTTCCAAAACAACAGAAGCCACCACAATGAGAAGCCCATACACCACAACTAGAAAGGAGCCCCTGCTTGTCACAACTAGAGAAAAGTTCATGCAGCAATGAAGACTCAGCACAGCCCAAATGAATAAATAAATATAATTATATATTTTAAAATACTGCTAAAATAAGTTTTGAAGGGTAACCAGTCAATCCTAAAGGAAATCAGCCCTGAACATTTATTGGAAGGACTGATGCTAAAGCTGAAGCGTCAGTACTTTGGTCACCTAATGCAAAGAGATGACTCATTGGAAAACACCCTGATGCTGAGAAAAATAGAAGGCAAAAGGAGAAAGGGACAACAGAGGATGAGATAGTTGGATGGCATCACTAACTCAATAGATATGAGTTTGAGCAAGCTCCAGGAGATGATGAAGGACAGGGAAGCCTGGCATGTTACAGTCCATGGGGTAATAAAGAATCAGAAATGACTGAGTGACTGAAATGAACTGAACTGAACACAGCAAGAGGAGCAGAGAGGAATACCTGAAGAGTTCATCCACCACAATTAGAGTCTTACCCACTTTCAAAGACAAAAGCCATGAAAGACAACTCCTTGGCAAACTGACCTTACCCACCTACTTCACCTTCATCCCTTCCCAGCATGCAACCCAGAATATCTAAAAAGGCTGACATATGGGCTCCCTTCTAAATGCCAGTTTTGGTTGACAATCAGTGGCTGCCTTGACCACCCAGCAAGAAAGAACACTGAGGCCAAGTTGAAGTTCAGGAGGAAGGAGCTGTCTGGTTGATTAGCCATGTCTGCCAGGGATCTTGGTTCCCAAGTGCTATGCATTTGCCAGGTCGAGAAGGATTATCTCTGTTTTAGTCTTGGGTTTTTATGTTCTAAGCAGATGACCTGTTTTTCCAACCAGCAAAATTAAAGAGATTCCAATCAGACTAAGGACTATATAATAAGGGCCTGGAGAGTTGCTCTTAATGCTAAGCCCAATCTATTCTAGCAAAGACACAATTCAACTTGCAAGTCAACACAACACAGAGCAGCATTACATTTTAAAGCTGAATATCTCATACATTATGAACCAGTCATTCCACTCCTAGGATACACTCTGCTTATATCTGTTCACCACAAGATACAAACAAAAAATGTCCATAGCAACTACTTTCAGAAGGATGGAAAAATAAATCGTGGTACATACACACTCAGAGTTTATTCATTTTGTTAGTTACACAAAACCATATGGAGGAATAATAGAAGCACGTTTGAGTGAAAGAAACAGGAGCATAAAATCCCCTATAACAGTATATGAAAGTTGCTTAGTTGTGTCCGACTCTTTGAGACCCATGGACGAGCCATGGAATTGTCCAGGCAAGAATACTGGAGTGGGTAGCCTATCCCTTCTCCAGGGGATCTTCCCAACCCAGGGATCGAACCAAGGCATCCCTCATTGCAGGCAGATTCTGTACCATCTAAGCCACCAGGGAAGCCCTATGACAGTATATGTCAGTTTAACAGATGCAAAACAAACTATAAGAACTAAATTACATGCTGTTTAGGAATATGTACATATATGACAAAATTATCATTGAAAATGCAGGAGAATAAGTAACAGGAAATTCAGGATCTGCTATAGTTACCTTTGGGTCAAGAACAGGACGAGACAGGGAAAGACAGACAAGATAAATGTACTAGAATGTTCTACTTAAGTAGGACGGTGGTTTCACAAGGGCTCATTTATTGTAATGTTTCATGTATGTCTGTGTGGGTGCTCACTCAGTCGTGTCCGACTCTGTGACCCCATGGACTTTAGCCGGCCAGGCCTCTCTGTCCATGGAATTTTCTAAGGAAGAATACTAGCGCAGCTGCCATTTCCTACCCCCAGGGAATCTTCCTGTCCTAGGGATCAAACCCTTGTCTCTTGTGTCTCCTCCATTGGCAGATAGGTTCTTTACCACTGGCGCCACCTGGGAAGCCCTGTAATGCTTCATAGCATATATACATAATCATACATATATAAATATATATTTCATGTATTGCCTGCAAGAAGCAATTTTCATTTAATGCAATACTCGACTAAGGATAAAATCTTCATGTGTGTGTTTGGAAAGTAACACAGAAAACCTGGTTTGCAGTAACATGGATTAGAAAGTACCTTTCATAGAACGACTTTTTTAAGATTTTTTTTTAAATTTTCTGGCTGTGGTGGGTCTTTGTTGTTGCACATGGGCTTTCTGTAGTTGTGGTGAGTGGGGGCTACTCTTTAGTTGTGGTGCTTGGGCTTCTCCTTGTGGTGGCTTCTCTTGTAGAGCACAGCTCTAGATGTGTGAGCTTTGGTAACTGTGGTCATGGACTCTAGAGCACAAGTTTAGTAGGTGTGGTGTACTCACTTAGCTGCTCTGGGGCATGTGGGATCTTCCTGGCCCAGGAACCAAACTTGTGTCCCTTGCATTGCAAGGCAGATTCTTAACCACTGGACTACAAGGGAAGCCCCCACAGAATGACTTTTGCAAGTCACCTGGTCCTACCTCCCTAGTCAGATTTCTTCCCGACAGTATCTGAATCTCATGAGGAGTCTATAATCGAGATGAGGACAGGAGAAACGAAGCTTTCCTCTGATGCCTCTCTGGGCTGTCTCAGGTACACCTAAGCAGTTCCCTCGTCTTTGCTGTGACGAGTTTGGGTATACCACTTATTTCTTAACCGTGAAGTAGTAATTTGAATTTCTATATTTCTTTCTTTTTTATTGAAGTATAGCTTATTGAAATGTTGTATTAGTTTCAGCGTACTGGGTAAATTGCTTTTTTTTCTGATTTTATTCTATTTTAACTTTTATTTTACTTTTAACTTTTACAGAGTTTTGTTGTTTACAGATAAGTATATTCTCAGATTAGTCATATGTATATCCCCCACATCCCACCCCTCCAGACCGTCATACAGCACCTGTGAAGGATCTGCTTTTCTCACAGAGCAATGACAAGAACTATTTCCTTCACATATGTAAATCACTTTTGAAAATAATCTTCTTTGTTTCTTGAATCATTTTAAGGATAATTTACTCTAATCATCCTAATCTTTATTACTATTATAACCATAAGAGTTGATTAGCATTTCATCTGCAACATAAAGTTGTTTTTAGAGTTATTACTTCAAATGAATGATGAACTCTTGATCATAAGAAAAACACGTAAACAATCTGAATATCCAGTTATAAAGGATCACTGATCAGAAAGTATGCAGCCCTTAAATACTATGCTTATGAAGAGAGTATAGCAACATAGAAGATACATAAATCATTAAATGAAAAACCATAATAGTTTATGTAAGATCCCAGATAATAGTACAAATAAATGAAACCAACGTTTTAAAATAAGCCAGAAGGAAAAAGACAACAAAGTTAACATTAGCTTTGTGTGAAAATACATTTTTGCTTGCAAAATTCGACTCTTGTAATGGAAAGAAAATCCACTCAATTCTAAACACTCTTGAAAGGGAAACTGATTGGCCATATTGGCTTTCCGGAGTTGGTGATACACATGGATGTTCCATAAAGGCAAAATGGCTACTCAGTAGTACCACCAAGATCACTGTTCATGTGTTTCTAGATTTTTCTGTCTTAATTCTGAATCAAACTGTTTCTAGCTTTTCATATCTTAATTGTGAATCCAACTGACTCTTCAACTGCCCCCAACACACACACACACACACACACACACACACACACAAATAAAGTAAGACATACTCTCCCTGAAAAGGTCTTACTGTCATTTCCGCCCCCCTAAATCCCTCAGCTTTAGGTACCTATGTACTCCATTCACTGCCTTTTCTCTGAAGGTCTTGGTAGGCAGGAAGGAGTGAGAACTTGAATGCTCCTCAGATTATCCCTAAAAGCTCTGCCTAGTCTCAGGATTGTGATACAGTGAGCCGACCATGAAGTCTAGCTTATCAGAGGCCATCTTAATTCAGACCATATCAATGTCAGCCAGGTCACTCTAATTTGGAGACTCAGACTATTGTCATGATTTTATCACAGTGAATAAAGATTAGTATTACTGGGTTAGGAAGATCCCTGGAGGTCCCCACATCCCACCCCTCCAGCGTATAAACTGAACTTTTCCCCTAAATTTCCACATATGTAAATCACTTTTGAAAATAATCTTCTTTGTTTCTTGAATCATTTTAAGGATAATTTACTCTAATCATCCTAATCTTTATTACTATTATAACCATAAGAGTTGATTAGCATTTCATCTGCAACATAAAGTTGTTTTTAGAGTTATTACTTCAAATGAATGATGAACTCTTGATCATAAGAAAAACACGTAAACAATCTGAATATCCAGTTATAAAGGATCACTGATCAGAAAGTATGCAGCCCTTAAATACTATGCTTATGAAGAGAGTATAGCAACATAGAAGATACATAAATCATTAAATGAAAAACCATAATAGTTTATGTAAGATCCCAGATAATAGTACAAATAAATGAAACCAACGTTTTAAAATAAGCCAGAAGGAAAAAGACAACAAAGTTAACATTAGCTTTGTGTGAAAATACATTTTTGCTTGCAAAATTCGACTCTTGTAATGGAAAGAAAATCCACTCAATTCTAAACACTCTTGAAAGGGAAACTGATTGGCCATATTGGCTTTCCGGAGTTGGTGATACACATGGATGTTCCATAAAGGCAAAATGGCTACTCAGTAGTACCACCAAGATCACTGTTCATGTGTTTCTAGATTTTTCTGTCTTAATTCTGAATCAAACTGTTTCTAGCTTTTCATATCTTAATTGTGAATCCAACTGACTCTTCAACTGCCCCCAACACACACACACACACACACACACACACACACACAAATAAAGTAAGACATACTCTCCCTGAAAAGGTCTTACTGTCATTTCCGCCCCCCTAAATCCCTCAGCTTTAGGTACCTATGTACTCCATTCACTGCCTTTTCTCTGAAGGTCTTGGTAGGCAGGAAGGAGTGAGAACTTGAATGCTCCTCAGATTATCCCTAAAAAGCTCTGCCTAGTCTCAGGATTGTCATACAGTGAGCCGACCATGAAGTCTAGCTTATCAGAGGCCATCTTAATTCAGACCATATCAATGTCAGCCAGGTCACTCTAATTTGGAGACTCAGACTATTGTCATGATTTTATCACAGTGAATAAAGATTAGTATTACTGGGTTAGGAAGATCCCCTGGAGGTGGGCATGGGAACAACCCAGTCCAGTATGCTTTCCTGGAGAATCCCGTGGACAGAGGAGCCTGGTGGATTACAATCCAAAGGATCTTAAAGAGTCGGACACAACTGAAGCAACTGAGCACACAAACTTGCAAAAGTTTTGTGGTCAGGTATGGACCAGGTTGTTGGGAAATAGGAATGTGAATGCAATAGAACCACTTTGGAGAGCCTATTAAAATGGAAAACAGCAGGGCTTCCCTGGTGGTCCAGTGGATAAAGAGTCCACCTTGCAATGCAAGGGGCACTGGTTCAATCCCTGGCCCGGGAAGATTCCACGGGCCGCGGAGCTGCTGGACCGATGTGTCCGACTACCGAGCTGGTGCTCTGCAGTGAGAGAGGCCACAGAGATGGGAGGCCTACACAGGCCAAAGAATAAAGATGAATGAAAATAAATGATGACATAGAGCTACCGCCAAAATGGAAAACAGCACACCTCTGACACAGAGATTTCTCTCCTAGTCATTTAGTCTAGAAAATAACCACAAACCAACAGGAGAAAAGAAGGCAATGACCCACATTCCATACCTGTCAAAAACCACTGCAGAATAAGCCCGCTCGGCAAAGATGATATCAGCAGCCCAGAACTCCTTCGTGGCCTTCAGACCCCTGCCTTTGCCCTCAGCGGTGAAGACTTCCACATTCTCCATTCCCCCTATTGTCATCTCAGAGACTTCAGGCAGCTCGGCAGTTATTTAACACTGAGCCAAGTCCCTTGTCCTTGCTGCTATTTCAGCACCTTCAGCATCCCAAAGAGCAAGTCTATAAATGGACAAGCACCTCCCCTTCCTCCCCTTCCCTACCCCCTCCAGTCCCTGGGCCCTCGCTCCCCCTTTGCCTCTTTTCCTAGAGACGGGGACAGGGAAAGCCAGAGGACATTGATCTGGGAAGGGTCCCCTTCACTGCCCAGCCAAGCTGACAAAGGAGAGAATGACCATGGGTTGGTGGGCCTCTCAAATTGGACCAGAAAACTTGGGAAACGTTCCTTTGCAAGTAGTAGTTAAGTCCTGGATCACAGTTGTGCTCAGCTTTAGTTGAAATAGGCAGCCCTTGGTCAGTAGGGTATTTTTAGAAGCCAGATGCCTCTGTCAATCCAAAGCAGAGACAGCTGAAGTGGTCCAGGAGAAGAGGCGAGGTGATGCTTGCTGCTCTGGGACCCTTCAGCTGTCAGGCTTGGCCTTTCTCAAGTGAGATGGGCCCCTTGTTCCCTACTCCCTCCCCCATTGGTTAACTATTGGCAGAAAATAGCAGATGCTAAATTGACCCTTTGGTCATATATATAATCTCTCTCTTCCCTGGTGGCTCAGACAGCAAAGAATCTGCCTGCAATGTAAGATATCCGGATTTGATCCCTGGGGTGGGAAGATCCCTTGGAGAAGGAATGACTACCTACTCCAGTCTTCTTGCTTGGAAAATCCCATGGGCAGAGGAGCCTGGTGGGCCACAGTGCCTGGGATCACAAAGAGTTGGATACAGCTGAGAGACTAAGTATTCTTTAAGCTTCAAAGGGCATCCCTCTTCAATATTACCTGGGAGGAAGGTTCAAGAGGGAGGGGACATATGTATACCTATGGCTGATTCATGTAGGTGTTTGGCAGAAAAATTCTGCCAAACAAAATTTTGTAAAGCTATTCTCCTTCCATTAAAATATAGGGACTTCCCTGGTGATCCAGTGGCTAAGACTCTGTGCTCCCAATGCATGGGGCCCGGGTTTGATCCCTGGTGGGACAACTAGATCCCACATGCTGCAGCTAAAGATTCTGAGTGCTGCAACTAAGACCTGACACAATAAAAATAAATATGAGTATTTAAATTAATAAAAACATTACCTTGGGCTCCCCCAGTGCCCCCACCAAGATCATGAAGGTCTGAGCAGTCTCTGATTAATGTATTAGGCGTGCTGAACCCAGGTTATATGATGAAATGAGGCAGGTTTTGTTTTGTTTTGTTTTTTTTAAACCTTTATTTTGCTTTTAACTTTTACAGAGTTTTGTTGTTTACAGATATGTATGTTCTCAGATTAGTCATATGTATATCCCCCCCTTGCCACCCCTCCCAACCATCACACAGCACCCCTGAAGAATCCCCTTTTCTCACAGAGCAATGACTAGAGCTATTTTCTTCACTTATGATAGTACAGGCCTTCATGCTACTTCCTTTACGCCTCCCACCTTCTGTTCCTTCCCCACAATGTCCATATGTCCACTGTCCATGTCTGTCTTTCCGTCGCTTCACTGCATGTGCCATCATCACCATCCTACTAGATTCCATATATATGTGTTAATATACTGTATTTGTCCTTCTCTTTCTGACTGACTTCACTTTTGATGATACGTTCTAGATCCAGCCACCTCATTAGGGCTGATTCTTCTGCATTTCTCTTTACAGCTGTGCAGTATTCCATTGTATATATGTACCAGAGCTTTTGGATCCATTCGTTCATCGATGGGCATCTAGGTTCCTTCCATGTTCTAGCTATTGTGTAGAGAGCTGCAATGAACATGGGGGTACAGGTGCTTCTTTCAGATTTGATTTCATCAGGGTATAAGCCTCAGAGTGGGATTGCTGGGTCATACGGTGCTTCTATTTTTAGTTTTTTAAGAAATCTCCAGACTGTCTTCCATAGAGGCTGTATCAATTTACACTCCCACCAGCAGTGCAGGAGTGTTCCCTTTTCTCCGCAGCCTCTCCAGCATTTATTGTCTGTCGATTTGTGGATGATGGCCATTCTGACGGGTGTGAGGTGATATCTCATTGTAGTTTTGATTTGCATTTCTCTAATTATTAGTGAAGTTGAGCATCATTTCATGTGCTTTTGGGCCATCTGTATGTCATTGTTGGAGAGTGTCTGTTTAGGTCCTTTTCCCATTTTTTGATTGGGCTATTCATTTTTCCAGTGCTGAATTGTCTGAGTATGAGGCAGGTTTTGAAAATGAAAATCATGTCTATCAGTCTATCAGATCTCCCTTAAGCATACGTCTGCTGCCAGGAAAACACCAACACCTTCTTCTTTCCCAGGAACAAGGACACTGAAAAGATTATCCTAAAATCTCTACTGAACTGAATGCCACTCATCCTGATTACCAGGCAGCTCTCACTGAGGTTAAAAAGAAAGACACTTGAAGACCTGGAGGCATGGCTTATCTTCCAGATAATATTTCTATTTATGGATTTCTGTGCTCTGGACTTCTGTAAGAGTAGGAGTTTGTAAGCACTGGCTTCTGAGTCAGATAGGTCTACCTTTGAATCTAGAACTTACCAGGACAAACTGACTAGGTGGTGCTAGTGGGAAATAACTCACCTGCCAAGGTAGGAAACATAAGACACCAGGGTTGGATCCCTGGATGGGGAGGATGCCCCATAGAATGGAATGGCAACCCACTCCTGACTGACTTCACTTTTGATGATACCTTCTAGATCCAGCCACCTCATTAGGGCTGATTCTTCTGCATTTCTCTTTACAGCTGTGCAGTATTCCATTGTATATATGTACCAGAGCTTTTGGATCCATTCATTCATCGATGGGCATCTAGGTTCCTTCCATGTTCTAGCTATTGTGTAGAGAGCTGCAATGAACATGGGGGTACAGGTGCTTCTTTCAGATTTGATTTCATCAGGGTATAAGCCTCAGAGTGGGATTGCTGGGTCATACGGTGCTTCTATTTTTAGTTTTTTAAGAAATCTCCAGACTGTCTTCCATAGAGGCTGTATCAATTTACACTCCCACCAGCAGTGCAGGAGTGTTCCCTTTTCTCCGCAGCCTCTCCAGCATTTATTGTCTGTCGATTTGTGGATGATGGCCATTCTGACGGGTGTGAGGTGATATCTCATTGTAGTTTTGATTTGCATTTCTCTAATTATTAGTGAAGTTGAGCATCATTTCATGTGCTTTTGGGCCATCTGTATGTCATCGTTGGAGAGTGTCTGTTTAGGTCCTTTTCCCATTTTTTGATTGGGCTATTCATTTTTCCAGTGCTGAATTGTCTGAGTATGAGGCAGGTTTTGAAAATGAAAATCATAATGTCTATCAGTCTATCAGATCTCCCTTAAGCATACGTCTGCTGCCAGGAAAACACCAACACCTTCTTCTTTCCCAGGAACAAGGACACTGAAAAGATTATCCTAAAATCTCTACTGAACTGAATGCCACTCATCCTGATTACCAGGCAGCTCTCACTGAGGTTAAAAAGAAAGACACTTGAAGACCTGGAGGCATGGCTTATCTTCCAGATAATATTTCTATTTATGGATTTCTGTGCTCTGGACTTCTGTAAGAGTAGGAGTTTGTAAGCACTGGCTTCTGAGTCAGATAGGTCTACCTTTGAATCTAGAACTTACCAGGACAAACTGACTAGGTGGTGCTAGTGGGAAATAACTCACCTGCCAAGGTAGGAAACATAAGACACCAGGGTTGGATCCCTGGATGGGGAGGATGCCCCATAGAATGGAATGGCAACCCACTCCAGTATTCTTGCCTGGAGAATCCCACGGACAGAAGAGCCTGGCGGGCTACAGTCCATAGGGTCGCAAAGAATCAGATATGACTGAAAGCAACTTCGCAGGACAAGTTTGAGATACTACCTGTAAAACAAGGGTGATAGTTTCTACCTCACTGGCAAATGATATAATATGTACAACGAACATGGCACACTACTTGGCATTTTGTACAGAACTTATTAAATGATAGCAAATTTATGTTATTCATTCTGTCCATTTTTTTCCCCAAACCATCAAGATATGCTCAAAATTCTAATGCATCATCCACTAAATTGCATCTTGTGAAACTTCCTAGACTTTTGGAAGCAGCTTCAGAATCCTGTCAGACCCACATATCCCAATTTTTAGGTCATAATATGTAGCTCCCCAAGATAAGAAACAATCAATAAAGTGACTTCTAAATATTCCAAAGAGCAAAATGCATTAAGACATTTAAAACTGGGTAAATTGGCTGTCCCACAAAATAAGCATCACATGCTTTTGGGGGGGAAACGGTTAGAAAGCAGTTCCTCAGGTTAGTTTTACATGAACATCTGCACCCACATTGCCTCAATGGCCAGAGTTCGCCCTTGGAAGCCAGCAGCTCGGCATGGTAGGGATGACCTCATTCTTCTCTAGACACTGTACCCCTGGAACAGATTCAGCCCAAGCCAAGGTCAAGGAAGACATCCACCTGCCCCAAGTCAGAAAGAGAGAGAGGGAGGATCAAGCCTGGTGCTTTAGCTTCGACAGTGAGTCTCCACCTTATCAGAATAACAAGAATTATATTAGGAACATGTAGTAGACAGAAAAATGGTTTCCCAAAGATGTCCCAGATGGCTCAGTAGTAAACAAAATGCCTGCCAATGCAGGAAACACAAGAGACACAGGTCTGATCCCTGATTGGGAAGATCCCCTGGAAGAGGAAGTGGCAACCCACTCCAGTATTCTTGCTTAGGAAATCCCATGGACAGAGAAGCCTGGTGGGCTACGGGGTTGCAAAGAGTCGGACATAACTGAACAATTAACATGTTCACTTCACATAGTCTGAATGTCTGTATGCCCCCCAAAATACATATGTAGAAATCCTCACCCCCAAAGGGGATGGTATTGACACGGGGGAAGGTACTTAAATCATGAGGGTGCCTTATATATAGAAGAGGCTTCAGAGAGATTTTCAAGGCCCTTCTGCCATGTGAGGATATAAGGAGACTTCTACAACAAGAAATGGAGGTTTCATCCAAACACGCTGGCACCCTGACCTAGGACTTCAAGCTTCCAGAACTGTGGGAAATAAATTTCTGTTGTTTATAAACTAGCTAGGCTTTGGTATTTTGTTATTGCAGCTCAAACAGATGAAGACACAGATCAAACCTAATAAGGGAAAAAGAAAATGACAGCTAAGTTATAATAAAATAACATATATTCATGGTAAATTAAATATGTCACTGGGCTCCCAAGATAAGAAACAATCAATAAAGTGACTTCTAAATATTCCAAAGAGCAAAATGCATTAAGACATTTAAAACTGGGTAAATTGGCTGTCCCACAAAATAAGCATCACATGCTTTTGGGGGGGAAACGGTTAGAAAGCAGTTCCTCAGGTTAGTTTTACATGAACATCTGCACCCACATTGCCTCAATGGCCAGAGTTCGCCCTTGGAAGCCAGCAGCTCGGCATGGTAGGGATGACCTCATTCTTCTCTAGACACTGTACCCCTGGAACAGATTCAGCCCAAGCCAAGGTCAAGGAAGACATCCACCTGCCCCAAGTCAGAAAGAGAGAGAGGGAGGATCAAGCCTGGTGCTTTAGCTTCGACAGTGAGTCTCCACCTTATCAGAATAACAAGAATTATATTAGGAACATGTAGTAGACAGAAAAATGGTTTCCCAAAGATGTCCCAGATGGCTCAGTAGTAAACAAAATGCCTGCCAATGCAGGAAACACAAGAGATGCAGGTCTGATCCCTGATTGGGAAGATCCCCTGGAAGAGGAAGTGGCAACCCACTCCAGTATTCTTGCTTAGGAAATCCCATGGACAGAGAAGCCTGGTGGGCTACGGGGTTGCAAAGAGTCGGACATAACTGAACAACTAACATGTTCACTTCACATAGTCTGAATGTCTGTATGCCCCCCAAAATACATATGTAGAAATCCTCACCCCCAAAGGGGATGGTATTGACACGGGGGAAGGTACTTAAATCATGAGGGTGCCTTATATATAGAAGAGGCTTCAGAGAGATTTTCAAGGCCCTTCTGCCATGTGAGGATATAAGGAGACTTCTACAACAAGAAATGGAGGTTTCATCCAAACACGCTGGCACCCTGACCTAGGACTTCAAGCTTCCAGAACTGTGGGAAATAAATTTCTGTTGTTTATAAACTAGCTAGGCTTTGGTATTTTGTTATTGCAGCTCAAACAGATGAAGACACAGATCAAACCTAATAAGGGAAAAAGAAAATGACAGCTAAGTTATAATAAAATAACATATATTCATGGTAAATTAAATATGTCACTGGGCTCACAAGACATATGCTTAAGTGTAACTATGCTTTGTTGTTCAGTCACTAAGTCATGTCTGACTCTTTGTCACCCCATGGACTATAGCCTGCCAGGCTCCTCTGTCCACGGGACTTCCCAAGCAAATGAATGCTGGAGTCGGTTGCCATTTCCTTCTCCATGAAATCTTCCCAGACCAGGGATCGAACCTGGTTCTCCTGCATTGGCAGGTAGCTTCTTTACCACGGAGCCACCAGGAGCTACAACGACTGAAGCCCATGTACCTAGAGGCTGTGCTCCACAACAAGAGAAGCCACTGCGATGAGAAGCCTGCACACAGCAACAAAGAGTGGCCCCTGCTCGCCACGATTAGAGAAGGATCTCACAGCAATGAAAACCCAGCACACCCAAAATAAATAAATAAATAAATAAATAAATATATATATATATATATATACTTATTATTTATATATATATGAAGACTAGTTTGTATGATGTTAGCAGTACTTAAAAAATAGAAGAACCTAACTTTAAAAAATCACACACACACAAAACTGATCCATAGGGCTTCCCTGGTAGCTCAGTGGTAAAGAGTTTACCCACCAATGCAGGAGACACGAGTTCGATCCCTGATCCGGGAAGGTCCCACATGCTGAGGAGCACCTACGCACATGGGCCACAACTATTGAGCCTGTGCCCTAGAGCCTCAGAGCTACTGAACTCCAACTGCTGAAGCCCATGTGCCCTAGAACTCGAGTTCCACAACAAGAGAAGTCACTGCCACAAGAAGCCTGCTCACCTCCACTAGAGAGTAGCCCCGACTCCCTGCAACTAGAGAAGAGTCTGTGGAGCAGTGAAAACCCAGAATAGCCCAAAATAAATAAATAAATAAATTTAAAAAATGATCTATGATAACATAAAGCAGAGTTCTAGATTCAGATCATTATGAAGATTTAACATCTGGAAGTTTGAAGCTAATGTACAAGGCTGTCCCTTACTTTCCGGGACATCTGCATCTCTGAGCAGGACCAGTGAGACAAGAGTTACTGTCTCTGGTTATCTGGGTGGTGATGAGGAAGGGAACGCAGGGTCCTGTTGTGTCACATAACAACACAAATCCTATGTAAGACTTTTTTGCCCGTCTGGCCCCCTCCAGTCCCTCTAGTTGTTTTTTTTTTGCTCCACTGGAATCCCAACCTTTATTGCTGGCTCCATCCCTGGCCCTGCCCCTGCCCTCTGTACACCAATGCATGTGTGTGCTCAGTTGCGTCCAACTCTTTGCAGCCCCAGGAATTAATAGTGGAGTAGGTTGCCATTTCCTCCTCCAGGGGATCTTCCCAACCCAGGGATGGAACTTGCATCTCCTGAAAGTAGATTCTTTACCAGTGCACCACCTTGGAAGCCCACGACATGCCAGTAGCATTCCACAACCATCATGATAAGCAAAAGAAAATTCCCTCACCCCATGTTTCTAAGATGCCCTCTGATTCATGGAACTGCCTCCATTGAGAACTGCTTGTCTTCATCATCAGGAAAAGCACATCTCCAGTTTTAAATGGGTTTCTTATTGCTCTCTCAGAGATGTGTAGCCAGAAATAAAACAATTCAGGAAGGCATGAGAGTTTCCTTCAGTGTCATTCATCAAACCCTGGAAGAAGCGGTAGATTCAATCTGTGTCTCTTGAGAGAGCAAACGAGGGACCAGCATAGACATAACCATACAGCAATGTGATGTCATGCTTAAGATCATAAACTTGAGCTTCATAGACCCTCACAATCATGTTTCTGTTGAGCCCTTTTCTACTCCGAGAAGATGAAACCTTTTCCCATTGTTAATGATTTTAATAACCATCCTGTCTCTTTCTTTGATGTGCCTGGATAAAGAAGGGTGGTAAGAAAGGAAGAAAAATGGGGCCATTCAAGTCAAAGGACCTCTGGTCCAGGAGAGAGGTCTGTGCTGGGAGATTGCAGACTGAGGGGATGACGACAATGACCACTTTGGTTCTGTAACTGAAAATGGGGGTGCAGCTGCTCCCTGCTCAAAAGCCATTAAAGAGGCCAGGTGGGGGCTTCCCTGGTGGTCCAGTGGGTAGAGAGTCCGCCTTGCAGCACAAGGGGCACCAGTTCGATCCCTGGCCCTGGAAGATCCCACGTGTTGTGGAGCAGCTGGACCAATGTTGAAAGGGTTTTACCTCGATTTGAGACTTCAACCCAGGGTCCAGACCTGATCGAACCCTGCTTGGGACTTGAACCCACGTGGCTGGAGCTTGAACCTAGCCATAACCTGGTTTGGGACTCGAATCCACGTGGCTAAGGCTTAACCCCAGCCAAAAGCCTGCTTGGGACTTGAACCCACCTAGTCAGGACTCAATCCCGGCCAAAACCCTGTCTGGGACTCGAACCCATGTGACCATGACTTAATCCAGCACTCACCCAACGTCTGAACCCACTGAGGCTCAAGTTCTTCGTGCCTCAATGCAGAAGGAATTCAGCGAGAGGCAGAGTGATAGGCAAGAAGAGGATTTATTAGGATAGGGCACTTGTAAGAGGTGCAAGCAGGCAGGCAGGAAAGCTCTGCTCTGCCCTCCCTCAATTGAGTGGGCAGCAATATATATAGGATGGTAGAAGACCACCCCCCTCAAGTAGACACAGATGCAGGACATACATCATTGGTTGCTTCTTCACCAGCTCCTCCTTCATCAGCTGTTTATACCCAGTCGAGCCTGCTTTACTGAACAAGGAGCAGCTCTCCTGAGTTATCGTCAACTCATTGGCCTCTCAACCTTTCTCAGGTGTCTCCCTTCTACCTACCATCACCTACTAGGGCTCTACAGCCACCTACCTATTCTACTCTGTCCCTATCAGTGTGTCCAATGACGAGTCAATGGTCTGGAGCACATGCGCCTGGAGCTGGTGCTCTGCAAGGAGAGAGGCCACTGCGATGGTAGGCCCACACAGGCCAAGAAACAAAGATGAATGGAAAAAATAAAAATAAAAAAACTCCCCTTCTTAAAAAAAAAGAAAAAAGAGGCCAGGTTGGTGGAAAGGAAAGTTTGCTTTATTTTGGTTGCTACCAACTGGAGGGTCAGGAGGGTGGATGCTTACCCAATGGCCAACTACTCCCCACGCCTCGACTATCAGGCGGCAAAAGCTTTTATAGACAGAGGGAGGAACTCCGTGCAGAAATAGTACCGTCAGCTCTGACAGTCATCCTGAAATTGGTCTTCAACAGTCTGATCAGCCTCATCTTGATTGTTTTAAGTAGTTAATCTTTGCCTCCAGGATCAGTTTGTTCCCTTTTCCTTGAGGCCAGTGCTCAAAATTCTGGCAGCTGTGTCCTGGCACCGGTCTGGTCATCATGTAGTTAACTTCTCCACCTGGTGCTGGAAGTGCTCTACCTCTGACTGAGACTTAAACCCAAAACTCAGTTTGAGAGTTGGACCCACGTGAGCAGAATCTGAACTGGCCAGAGTTTCACTCTGGATCTGCAACCGCAGTCAAAATCCTATCTGAGGCCTCTAACCCACGCAGTTGGGACTTGATCCAGCTAAACCCTGTCTAGGGCTTGAGCCCACGTAGTCGGGGCCCAGACCTGATCAAACCCTGCTGGAGACTTAAACCCATGTGGCTAGGACTCAATCCAGCCACCCCCCAGTCTGGGACTTGAACCCATGTGGTCGGGACTCAATCCCGGCCAAAAAACCCTGTCTGGTACTTGAACCCATGTGGCTGAGACTAAACCAGTCAAAACCCTAGTCTCAAGCAATCTTTGAATTAAAATCACTCACCCAACGTCTGGATCCACTGAGGCTCAGGTTCTTTGTGCTTCTACGTAGAAGGAATTCAGTGAGAGACAGAGTGATAGGCGAGAAGAGGATTTATTAGGATAGGACGCTTGTAAGAGGTGCAAGCGGGCAGACGGGAAAGCTCTGCTCTCACAATTGGGTGGGCAGCAATATATACATGGAAGGGTAGAAGACCACCTTCTTCAAGTAGACATAGATAAAGACGTAGGCATACATCATTAGCTCCTCCTTCCCTAGCTTTTCTTTCATTAGCTATTTATACTTAGTCAAGCCTTCTTTATTGAATAAGGAGCAGCTTTCTTGAGTTATCGTTAACTTACTGGCCTCCCAACCTTTCTTAGGTTTTACCTTTCTGTCTACAGTCCCCTATTAGGACTTTACAACTACCTGACTATCCTATTCTGTCCCTATCAGTGTGGGTTTAAGTATCTAGAAGACAGTTCACAAGATAAGGCTCAGAATATTATCTATAGGGCTTTCCTGGTGGTCCAGTGGGTGGGGTCACCGCCTTGCAGTGCAAGGGGCACCGGTTCGATCCCTGGCCTGGGAAGATCCCACGTGCCACGGAGCGGCTGGACTGATGTGTCCAATTACCGAGCCGGAGCTCTGGAGCACATGGGCCCAGAGCGGGTGCTCTGCAGCAACAGAGGCCACCGCGATGCGAGGACCACACGGGCCAAAGAACGAAGATGGATGGAAATAGATAAATGAAAGACCAATAGAAGTGGCCCCCACCCCCTCCTCCCTCCCCAACCCGTCCCCCCTGCCGCCAAATAAATAAATAAATAAATAAACATGTTTAAAAAAAAAGAATATTATCTATAGACCTTGCAAAGGGATTAAAGGCTCTCAGCTATGCTTAATGACTCCATTATTATGATCTGGTCTCCTTTGACTGTTTTTCTTTGTTTCTGCATTTTATGACTCCTCTGATTAGATTTATTTCTTTTTAAAAAAAAGTAAATTTATTATGTATTTATTCTTGGCTGCACTGGGTCTTCGTTGCTGCCTTCAGGCTTTCTCTAGTTTTGGAGAGCCGGGGCTATTCTCTAGTAGTGATGCATGGGCTTCTCATTGCTCTAGCTTCCCTTGTTGCACAGGCTGTAGGAGGAGAAGGCTTCAGTAGTTGTGGCACCTGGGCTTAGTTGCCCCATGGCATGTGGAATCTTCCCAGACCAAAAACTGTCCCCTATATTGGTGGGCAGATTCGTAACCACTGGCCCACCAAGGAAGCCCTTAAACTTATTCTTTGGCTTAACGTTTTCCACAGACCAAAGATCAGCAGAAGATATGGGTGGGAAGGTAAGGGGGAGGAAGGAAGCAAGGACACAGGGTCCATCTCCGTTTCAATTCCATTTACCTCAGTTTTCACTGAACCTCCCTCCCCACACATGCCAAGAATGGCACTATGGCTACTGAGTACCCCCACGCCCTAAAGAAGTGTGAGCCACCATGGCTCTGTCCCGTCATGCACCTCAAGGGTAAAAGAAGGTGACATAAAGCGGCCAGAACTGCAGGCTGTCTTGGAGAGTTATTAGCATAATATCACAAGATTAAACATGGGCTTCAAGGGCTTCCCTGGTAGTCCAGTGAGTAGAGAGTCTGCCCTGCAGTGCAAGGGGCACCAGTTCGATCCCTGGCCGGGGAAGATCCCATGTGTCATGGAGTGGCTGGACCAATGTGTCCAATTACAAGTCAGCGCTCTGGAGCGCATGCTCCCAGAGCTGATGCTCTGCAACCAAAGAGGCCACTGCAATAGGAGGCCCACACAGGCCAAAGAATAAAGAGGGGTGAAAATACATAAATAAAAAAACAGGGCTTCCCTGGTGGTCCAGTGGGTGAGGACACCACCTTGCAGTGCAAGGGGCGCCAGTTCGATCCCTGGCCTGGGAAGATCCCACGTACTGCGGAGCAGCTGGACCGATGTGTCCAATTGCCGAGCCAGAGCTCTGGAGCGCATGCGCCCAGAGCTGGTGCTCTGCGACAACAGAGGCCACGGCGATGGGAGGCCCACACGGGCCAGAGAACAAAGATGGATGAAAATGGACAAATGAAAGACCAATAGAGGTGGTCCGCCGCCTCTCCCTCCCTCCCACCCTACCCAAAAATAATAAATAAATAAATGTTTAAAAAATCAATAAAAGAGGTCAAAATTTAAAAATATATGTATTTTTTAAAAAAGTAACCCTTACTATAAGCTCCACTGGTTAACTTTTTTTTTTTAATTTATATATTAATTTGGGCTTCTCTGGTGGCTCAGATGGTAAAGAATTCACCCACAATGTAGGAGATCCTAGTTCGCATGGGCTTCTCATTGCTCTAGCTTCCTTGTTGCACAGCTTAGGAAAACTTTTTGGGCACCTGGGCTTAGTTGCCCCATGGCATGTGGAATCTTCCCAGACCAAAAACTGTCCCCTATATTGGTGGGCAGATTCGTAACCACTGGCCCACCAAGGAAGCCCTTAAACTTATTCTTTGGCTTAACGTTTTCCACAGACCAAAGATCAGCAGAAGATATGGGTGGGAAGGTAAGGGGGAGGAAGGAAGCAAGGACACAGGGTCCATCTCCGTTTCAATTCCATTTACCTCAGTTTTCACTGAACCTCCCTCCCCACACATGCCAAGAATGGCACTATGGCTACTGAGTACCCCCACGCCCTAAAGAAGTGTGAGCCACCATGGCTCTGTCCCGTCATGCACCTCAAGGGTAAAAGAAGGTGACATAAAGCGGCCAGAACTGCAGGCTGTCTTGGAGAGTTATTAGCATAATATCACAAGATTAAACATGGGCTTCAAGGGCTTCCCTGGTAGTCCAGTGAGTAGAGAGTCTGCCCTGCAGTGCAAGGGGCACCAGTTCGATCCCTGGCCGGGGAAGATCCCATGTGTCATGGAGTGGCTGGACCAATGTGTCCAATTACAAGTCAGCGCTCTGGAGCGCATGCTCCCAGAGCTGATGCTCTGCAACCAAAGAGGCCACTGCAATAGGAGGCCCACACAGGCCAAAGAATAAAGAGGGGTGAAAATACATAAATAAAAAAACAGGGCTTCCCTGGTGGTCCAGTGGGTGAGGACACCACCTTGCAGTGCAAGGGGCGCCAGTTCGATCCCTGGCCTGGGAAGATCCCACGTACTGCGGAGCAGCTGGACCGATGTGTCCAATTGCCGAGCCAGAGCTCTGGAGCGCATGCGCCCAGAGCTGGTGCTCTGCGACAACAGAGGCCACGGCGATGGGAGGCCCACACGGGCCAGAGAACAAAGATGGATGAAAATGGACAAATGAAAGACCAATAGAGGTGGTCCGCCCGCCCCTCTCCCTCCCTCCCCACCCTACCCAAAAATAATAAATAAATAAATGTTAAAAAAAAAAACAATAAAAGAGGTCAAAATTTAAAAATATATGTATTTTTTAAAAAAGTAACCCTTACTATAAGCTCCACTGGTTAACTTTTTTTTTTTAATTTATATATTAATTTGGGCTTCTCTGGTGGCTCAGATGGTAAAGAATTCACCCACAATGTAGGAGATCCTAGTTCGATCCCTGGATTGGGAAGATCCCCTGGAGAAGGGAATGGCTATCCACTCTAGTATTCTTGCCTAGAGAATTCCATGGACGGAGGCTACTGTCCATGGGGTCACCAAGAGTTGGACATACCTGAGAGACTTTCATTTTCTTTAATTTATGTATTTATTTATTTATGGTATAGATTCGTGAATTCTTATTTTATTCTTATTTATAAGACACTGTTATTATTTTTTCTTTTTCATTTTTTATTTCCCCCTGTATTTTATTTTTTCAGCTTTTTTGAGATATAATGACATATAACATCACAGAAGTTTAAGGTGTGTAATGTGATCATTTTCTACTGGTTTGCCATTCTGTGTAGATAATTTGTCATGCTGGGTAGAATCCGTTCCCAGATTCCACATCACAGCCACAAAATCTTTAACCATACTCTGTATTTGTATCATTGTCCCAGATCTTCAAGCCAGTAATCTCAGAAGCCCTGAGAGAGTGATTGCTTCCCTTCAGTTGGATATGTTGCAATTCAAGGAATACGTACAAGCAAGAGCGAAGGTGGCGCCATCAATGAAACCCATAGTAACGGCTTTGAACCATTGAGACAGTTGGTGTACTTGTGTTAGTATCACCATCAGTGATTTACCACACTCGCTCCTTCCTTTTGTTGTCACACACCTGCAGGGACCACCACCTACTGGCACATCAGGAGAGCGGCAAGATTTTAAATCTCTCGAAGGCCTTTTGTTTCTTTTTCTCCTAGGCAAGCCTTTGCTGGGGCCCCTGCTGTGGCAGCCAGGAGCAAGAACAAGCAACAGGTTCCCAAGCTTGCTCACCCCCCAAGGGGAGTTATTCCTTATATGGGCTTAGGGTAGGGATGTACCCAGAGGTTGGGCTGAAGTGGGGGCTTAGCTGTCGTGGGCAGAGGGCATGCACAGTCCCTGCTTTAGCTTCTAACACCCAGTTTTTGCTCCCAGCTCTTCAAAAGTGGTAGCTGGGTTTTTTTTTTTTTATCTCTCCTTATCTTTTGTCCAGAGTTTGCCCCCAACTGCGCATGCACAGTTATTTTTAGTCCCATACAGTTTCTTTGTATTTTGCGGTTTGAGGAGAGGTCTGTCGAGGTGCAAGCAATGCAGTTGAGTCCCAGCTCCCAGTCTCTCATTCCCTCCTGAGAGACTCTACACCCTTACTATTTTGTCAAAACAAAAAACAAACAAACAGTGCTTTATCATTGGATTCAACCTTCTTTTGTAGCGAGAGCTAAAATTCGTTTAGGCCAGAGGTCAAAAAGGCTCCTTTGGGCCTGTGAACACAGAACAGTTTAATGGTTGACAGGGCGGGGTCAGGGAATCCAGAAAAGAATAGCTTGTGACCCATGAAAAGTATATGAAACTCACATTTCAGTAAAGATAAGAAAACAGCCGTACTCACACGTTTACATATGGTCTGTGGCTGCTTTCCCCGTACAGCCCCAGAGCTATACATTCGTAACAAAGACCACATGGCCCACAAAGTCAAAAATATGTACTGCCTGACCTTTCATAGAAACTGTTTGCTGATGCTGTTTTAGACTAATAGCAGCTAATGCCCAGCAGTGTTAAATGAGCCAGGGGTTGCTCACTGTTTTCAGTGCACTCACCGGCTGATTCAGGCACCATTTCATAATCACAGGATCAAAGAGGTTCTTGGGCATACCTCACACTCACATTCCAGAATGACAGGAGCAGGTTTCCTGCTGAACAGTCCACCCAGCCTGTAGAATTGAGTTTCCCAGGTGGTGCAGCAGTGAAGAATCTGCCTACCAATGCAGGAGACCCAGGAGACAAAGGTTCGATCCCTGGGCAGGGAAGATCCCCTGGAGGAGGAAATGGCAACCAACAACTCCAGTATTCTTGCCTGAGGAATCCCATGGATAGAAGAGTCCAGTGGACTACAGTCCATGGAGTCAGGAAAGAGTCAGACACGATTTAGTGACTAAACAACAACAATCCTGTATAAGTACATCATCAACAAAACTTCACACTCCCTCTGGTCCCTGTGTTCAAGCAGCACACCTGCTACCATCCTTCTTCCTTCTGCTCTTAAAAATCCTTAGCTGCATACATGTTGGTGAACAACAAAACTCTGTAAAATCTTTAAAATAAAGGAAAAAAATAAAATTAAAAAAAAAACCTTACCATCAAACAACAACAACAACAACAAAAAGAACAGGCAAATCCACAGACAGCAAAAAAAAAAATCCTTAGGTGCAAATTGCTTTTCTCCTGAGGATTCTTGAATACACAAATTCCACAAGCATTTATCAGCAGTTGTACCAGGCCCCATACTCAGTACCTCCTATCCAAAGATAATTAAAATGTAGGCCCTAGGATGTATAAAATAAATAACTGATGAGAACCCATAGGGAACTCTATTCAATGCTTTGTGGTGACCTAAATGGGAAGGAAATCCAAAAAAGAGTGAGTATATATAGACTTGCTAAGTCACTTCAGTCGTGACCGACACTTTGTGACTCCATGGACTATAGGCCTCCAGACTCCTCTGTCCACGGAATTCTCTAGACAAGAATCCTGGAGTGGGTTGCCATGTCCTCCTTCAGGGGATCTTCCCAACCCAGGAATCAAGCCCAGGTCTCCTTCATGGCAGGCTGATTCTTTACCATCTGAGCCACCAGGGAAGCCCTAAGGATGCATATCTATGTAGTAAAAATATAAATAACCAGGCATGAGAATGAGAAATGCTGAGTTCCAGGCAGTGTTTACTTCTGAGGCGAGGAGGAATTCATTGGAAGTAGTCAGAGGGCGTTTCAGGAAGAAGTTACAGATGTAGTGAACGGAGTTACGTTTGGTATTTATGGGAATCAGTAAGCTTTAATGTAAAGTTGAATCATAAAGGGGAAGCAGGGTGGGGAGGTAGGAGAGGTGAGAACAGCTGGAAGACAATGAGATCAGGGAGGTGCACGATGTCTGACAGTACAGGACTCACATGTGACTGAATGAAGAGCCAGTAATGACTTCCAGATAAACTCTTTAGCAGTGTGGAGAGTAGACTAGAGAGGTGAAACTGAAACAGAGCCATACCCTATGGTCCTTGCCAGCCCCCACCCCATTCCCACATCCTTCGCCTGCTTTTTGTCTGTGGAAAAACTTTACCTAAAGAATAAGTTTAGTCAGAGAAGTGAGAAAATGCAGAACCAAAAGAAAACAGTCAGAGGAGACCAAATAATAGTACTGTAGTCATTAAGCAAAGTAAAGGACCTTTAGTTCCTCCTCAAGAGGTGTAGGTAATATTCTGAGCTGGGCTTCCCGGTGGTCCATTGGGTAAAGAGTCTGTCTTGCAGTGCAAGGGGCACTGGTTCGATCTCCGGCCTGGGAAGATCCCATGTGCCGCTGAGCAGATGGACCTGTGTGTCCAATTATGAGCCAGCGCTCTGGAGCGCATGCGCCCAGAGCCAGTGCTCTGCAACGAGAGAGGCCACTGAATGGGAGGCCCACACAGGCCAAAGAATAAAGACGGACGAAAATAAATAAATAAATAAACAATCAATAAGAGGTCAAAATTTAAAAAAAAACCAAAAACCACAAATAAATTCTGAGTCATATCCAGTGAGCTGTCTTCTACTAGGTGATGCCCAGATTGTAGTCATGACAGACGTTACCACAGTTTCGAGAGCTGTCCTCAAGGAAATGGGAACAAACCGACCCTGGAAGTGAAGAGGAACCGTACCTAAAATAATCAAGATGACGCTGGTCCAACCACCAATGACCAGCTTCAAACTTACCAGCAGACTGCACTGTTTCTGTGCGTAGCTCCTCCCTCTGTCTATGAAAACTCTTGTCCAGGGACTATTGTGGGTAGAAGTGGGCTTTTGCACAGACTCCATCCTACCTCACCTCTTGCCAGCATCCAAATAAAGAAAACTTTCCTTTCCACCAACCTGGCCTCTTCACTGGCTTTTGAGCAGCAAGCAGCCAGACCCCACTTTCGGTAACAAGATCAGGAATGATGATAAGTTAGGCAGCTATTGCCGTGGCTCTAACAAAAGATAATGAGAGGGCTTCCCTGGTGGTCCCGAGGGTAAGGACACTGCCTTGCAATGCAGGGGGCACCAGTTGGATTCCTGGCCTGGGAAGATCCCACGTGCTGCAGAGCGGCCAGACCCATGTGTCCAACTACCAAGCTGGAGCTCGGTGCTCTGCAGCAACAGAGGCCACTGCGATGGGAGGCCCACATGGGTCAAAGAACAAAGATGGATGAAAATAGATAAACGAAAGACCAATGGAAGTGCCCCTCCCCCCCCCCAAAGATAATAAGAACCTGAAATTAAGCAATGGTAGTTTGACAGGAAAGGAGAACATACGGAAGAGAAACTTTTGCACAGTGCGCCAGGGGACATGCCCATCAAATGAGAAATGGGTGGAATATTGTGCAGCAATGAAATGAATAAGTAACTCATATATGCAACGTCTTGGATGCATCTTAAAACATGAAGTGAAATAAGCCCCAGAATACTACTGGAGAAAGACACACATCTTATGAAATGCAAAAATATGAACATGTTTCCCCAATCACAGATACATGTGATAAAGATATACTCATATGAAAGGACATGACCACAAACATGGTAATGATTTCTTTGGGAGACAGGGAATAACAGGATGAACCTATGTATACATGCATAGGCTGAGGGAGCCAAAAGGAGAGAGAAAACATCATTTATGCAGCAATGATGACGACTTATCATGACCAAGGATTCTACCTAGTCTACCCTGTACTAAAGGCTCTAAATGAAGTAAACAGACAAGGCAGCAAGGTATGCTTTTTCTGATTTAAAAAAAATTTTATTTTATTTCTGTATTTATTTGACTGTGTCAGGTCTTAGTTGCCGCCCTGGGGTCAACCACCAATGATGACGCTGGTCCAACCACCAATGACCAGCTTCAAACTTACCAGCAGACTGCACTGTTTCTGGTAGCTCCTCCCTCTGTCTATGAAAACTCTTGTCCAGGGACTATTGTGGGTAGAAGTGGGCTGTTGCACAGACTCCATCCTACCTCACCTCTTTCCAGCATCCAAATAAAGAAAACTTTCCTTTCCACCAACCTGGCCTCTTCACTGGCTTTTGAGCAGCAAGCAGCCAGACCCCACTTTCGGTAACAAGATCAGGAATGATGATAAGTTAGGCAGCTATTGCCGTGGCTCTAACAAAAGATAATGAGAGGGCTTCCCTGGTGGTCCCGAGGGTAAGGACACTGCCTTGCAATGCAGGGGGCACCAGTTGGATTCCTGGCCTGGGAAGATCCCACGTGCTGCAGAGCGGCCAGACCCATGTGTCCAACTACCAAGCTGGAGCTCGGTGCTCTGCAGCAACAGAGGCCACTGCGATGGGAGGCCCACATGGGTCAAAGAACAAAGATGGATGAAAATAGATAAACGAAAGACCAATGGAAGTGCCCCTCCCCCCCCCCAAAGATAATAAGAACCTGAAATTAAGCAATGGTAGTTTGACAGGAAAGGAGAACATACGGAAGAGAAACTTTTGCACAGTGCGCCAGGGGACATGCCCATCAAATGAGAAATGGGTGGAATATTGTGCAGCAATGAAATGAATAAGTAACTCATATATGCAACGTCTTGGATGCATCTTAAAACATGAAGTGAAATAAGCCCCAGAATACTACTGGAGAAAGACACACATCTTATGAAATGCAAAAATATGAACATGTTTCCCCAATCACAGATACATGTGATAAAGATATACTCATATGAAAGGACATGACCACAAACATGGTAATGATTTCTTTGGGAGACAGGGAATAACAGGATGAACCTATGTATACATGCATAGGCTGAGGGAGCCAAAAGGAGAGAGAAAACATCATTTATGCAGCAATGATGACGACTTATCATGACCAAGGATTCTACCTAGTCTACCCTGTACTAAAGGCTCTAAATGAAGTAAACAGACAAGGCAGCAAGGTATGCTTTTTCTGATTTAAAAAAAATTTTATTTTATTTCTGTATTTATTTGACTGTGTCAGGTCTTAGTTGCCGCCCTGGGGGATGTTGGTTGTGTCACACAGGACCTTTCCTTGTGGCACGCGGACTCTCTGCAGCCCGCAGACTTAGCTGTTCCTCAGCATGTGGGATCTTGGAACCCAAATCCCCTGCTTTGCAAGGTGCATTCTTAACGACTGAATCACCAGGAAAAACTACCAGACTTCTGTTTTTAAACTGGTTTCAGATTCACTCTCCCAAGATGAGCTGCCCCCCGAACTCAAAGATGAGCTTCGCCTTTCTTCCAACGGAGAAATCAAAGAGCCGAGAAAAGTAAGCGGTGGGAACCAGGGTAGACCAGAACCCGCGAAGTGGCGGGCGGAGGGGGCGGGGAAAGCGGGAAGGCGGGGTTCCGCGGGGCGAGCCGGGCGACTGCGCAAGCGCAGTAGCGCGCCGCGGCGCTGTGACCCGCGGTTCTGTCCAGTCACCCGCCGGCGGTGGCGGCGACTTCCCCTCGGGAAGCCCAGTCTCCGCCTCCTCCTCCTCCTCCCCCGCCTGTTCGGCGGCGGCGGAGGCGGCGGTGCGGCAGCGGCTGTCCCTGCCTCTCCGCCACCTCCACCTCGGCCTGTCCCCGGGCCCGCGGCGTTGGCGGGGAGGGGGACAGTAGTTGTAGACGCTGCCCCTGCCTCAGAGAAGGTGAGTTCCCGCCCGGCGGCGGGGGCGGCCCGGGCTTCAGCCCCTCGATCCCGCGGTCGCAGAGGCCGGGCGCGCCCGCAGAGTGCGAAATGGCGGACCGGGACAGGACCCGAGGCCCCGGGGACGGGCGCCCACGTGGATCGCGGCGGGAGAGGGGACGCCGCCGCTGCCCGGGGGCGAGGCTGGAGCGGGAGCGAGGCGGCCTGCCCGAGGCCGGGGCTCCGGAGTGGCAGGGACAGGGACGAGGCGGGGGTGCGGTCGCAGATCCGAGGGACGGCGACCAGGGCAGAAAGCAAGGTCCCGGACGCGGAAGCGCGTCCACCTGCGCTGGGGGAAACGGAGCCTCTGGAACGTACGACCGCCCCCCGCACGAAGGGAGACGGTGGGAGGTCGGAGTTTGGGGGAAGAGTAGCAAGTAAACTAGCAAGTAAACACGCAAGCTAAAGCTGGTGGGGGCCCCGGAGGAAGAGAAGAAGGGGTGACGCCTTTGAGAGATCACTTCGTAGAGTTCTCCCGGGTTTGGAGGGATAACACTCTTTCAAAACAAGCCTCCCAGATGTTCAAAGCTTATCTTGATAGCGGCGTGAGTTTTAACAAGTACCTGCCAGGGTCAGAGCAGGACCTCACGGCGGCGAAAGCCGTTTTTAGTCCGTAACTGCTGACGGCAGGAAAAGAGCCTGACTTATATTCCGGTGTGCGCAGAGGTGCCTGGGGGGGTTGAAATGAAGGAATGGGGAAAGATGGGGTTCAGGCAGAGTCAGGGAAGTGGAGAATTGCAATGGTTTGGGCGGTGGCCCTGCAATCGCGGGGCTGTGGCAGCTTGCTGGCAGTTATGGAAGTGAAGATGCTGTTTCCCCGCAAACTGGGACACAGAGGCTCTGTACTTCCCGATGCTCACACTTCAAAGGAATAGCTTTCAGATCCTTGAGACACTCCCAACCCATAACAGGTACATACACATCTCAGACTGAGCTAGGGTTCACAATTCTAAGACTTTTTAAGTAAGAACTGGAAAAAAGAGAATTGGGGGGAGGGGGACAGGGACCTGTCATCAAGTGGCTAGAACAAAACTGAATAATCTTGACAGCCCTGAGCTTTTCCAAGCCTGAGCTCAAGATGGGGCTGGTTCACTCAAACTTGACCGTGTTAAGGTTCGATCGAGTCTCTTCGCAAAAGTTTGAAAGGAGTATACCTGGCTAGAGTCTTTACACTTTTCATCAGTACGTTTTCCCTAACACAAAAAGCTATTTTCTTGACTGTCTCAATCTAAGAGATGTTTGAGATCTTAAAAGTACTGTGTACCTGCAAGCAGCTGAGTCCAGACTGTAAGCTCAGGCTTTAAGGCGGCTTGGGAAGTGATTTTGGATGGTGGAGCTTGATCCCACTGCAGAAGATTCTAGTAAAACATTTCAGCCAGCTTCAGTTTCCTCATTAATTTTTTGTATTTCTGTGTTGCCTCATGTTGCTCTTTATCTCCAGCGAGACAAAACCAGAACATTTTTTATGGAAGCCAGGACATTGTTGGATGATTTAATTTCCTTTTCCCTGAGGGACAGCAGTAAATATAATAATTTAATTTAAAAAATTAAAAGTTAACATATTTGGGGGGAGGGGCACTTCTCTTGGTCTTTCGTTTATTTATTTTCATCCATCTTTGTTCTTTGGCCCGTGTGGGCCTCCCATCGCAGTGGCCTCTCTCACCGCAGAGCGCCAGCTCTGGGCGCATGCGCTCCAGAGCACCGGCTCGGTAGTTGGACACATCGGTCCAGCCACTCCGTGGCACGTGGGATCTTCCCAGGCCAGGGATCAAATCGGTGCCCCCTGCACTGCAAGGTGGTGTCCTTACCCATTGGATCCCCAGGGAAGCCCCTCTAACTTAATTTTTAAAATAAAACAATTTTTATTTTCGTCCTCTCCCACAGTATACTCTACTCTTGTGTACTCTTAGATAATCTTTTATACCTTTCACTTGGAGGAGTGGCAAAGCAGTAAAGTGTTATAAGTTTATTAAAACATTTTGTAAATACTTTATACAAGTTCCATTCACTAAAAATGGCACCTAGAAACTGCAACCAAATGATGTTTCATTAAGTCCCTTAGTGATGGCACCTTTTAGAAGACTAGCGTTAGTGTCTTCAATCACCCTGGATTAGTAGTAGTAGTCTGAGATTTAAAAAAATAAAATCTGAATTTCCTGCTTTCATACCAAACCTCCTGCCTTTCACTAACAAGCCTGAGCAGTTCATAGGCATCAAGACTGCAGTTCACTTTAGCTTCCATAGCCAGATCACAGAAAGATTTGGAAAGAGTTTCTCATGAAGAAAGAACAGCTTTTTGCCAGAGGTGCTTTGTTTCTCCCAATGACTTTGCATATGTGCAGTTACTAAAGACTTTAAACAAAGTCAGTTCAGAATGCTGGCAGTTGCCTTTCTGTACTGCTTCAGGCTGGTTATGAGGATATTTAAATAGGAGTCTTGACTATAAATAGATTCTAGTGCTAACTTCTCAACTAGCTGTGTGAGGCTTAAGCCCCACACTTCCTGGGCTTGTTTTGACATCTGTGGGGAAGGGAGTTGGACCAGCCCAACTGAGTGATTTTCACAACCGAGGGTGCTTTTGCCCCATCCTTACCTCAGAGAGGACATTTGACAGTGTTTGGAGATTTCTTTGTTCTTGGTTTTTGCTGCTGAACACGGAAGGGCTTGGTGACCACAGGTGCTACTTGGTATCTGGTAGGTATAGGCCAGAGATGCCCCCAACAACCTGAGACACACAGACCACCAGCTGACACACAACAGAGGATTAGCCTGCACAAAATGTCAGTGTCGGGTCTGAGGAAGGCTGCACTAGCCAGACTAGAGACCCTTGCGAACAAGACTGAGGTCCTTGCCAGTTTTAAAACTGAACTGGTTTGGCTTGGCTGTGTACTCAAAAAGCAATTCCTAAAACATGAAACTTGGGCTTATAATGGCCATTCAATGACATTCAAAGAGTAATGAGGTCTTTTGAGTAACAGTTGAGACTATTCACCAGGACCTGAAAAACAATACAATTTGTTGCCTGAAAATTACCTCTTGTCCCTTTAGTTAAATATCCTTATTAACTGTTCAATTCATTGCAACTTAACAAATGGTAAATACCTCATATGCTATCTTTAAAACACTCATAGGACCCAGTGTGGTTTTGATTAGATATTTATAAAAGCCTAATGTAATTTCCAATTATACATGAGCCAGAAGAGAAAAACAAATTTGTCTAGTACTTAACAAGTATCTTTTTTTCCTTAAGGTTTCTCCAAAAGTGGTCAAAAGCTTGTATCCTTCCAGTTAATAAATTCCACTCTCCCTTTCAAGATCCTGATCGGACTGTTAAAACTGTTGATCCATTTTTACTTATAGCTGTAACACTCTTATAAAGGAGCTCTTCCTATACTGGGCTTGATAATAAAGGTCAGTAAGCATTAAGAATTTGCAAGCAAGAACTATATGGAAGGTGTAAGTTACAAATAGGAAGTTGAGAAAGTAATCACAAAAACTCAAAAGACAAAACACCACATGACCAGACATACATCACATTTATGGCAAAGTGTAAGGTTTTCCAAGACACTTCGTAATTCATTGAAAAAAGTTTCTCAAATATTCTTGACAGTTAAAAACTTTTTTTTACCAAATAATAATCTTCCAAAAAAATCAGTAGAAACAAAACCACAGCAAACCCTTCTCTGCTTCTTTTAAAGGAAAACAAAATTAGACTTATTTTGAGAGTGAAGAACATTTCTGTATGCTTATTGAATCATAAATCCATTTACATAGCAACTGTCTGAAGTATTTCTTTGTTTTCCTGATAGTTAGCAGAGATTTGAGTCAAATGACAAAAAATCAAGCTAACAGCCCTTCTTACATTTATTCAGAAACCATTTAGAACTCCCACAAACCAGGTTCTTACCTTAGGATGTGATCATTCTTACCCATTCATATGTACTGATCTTGTAGAAAGAATGGCATGCATTTGATGGCCTTCTGATGCAGAATGTCTGCGCTTGGCCCAAGTAAAACTAATTTCTTAGTTGATCTATTCAAACAAGATCCTTGAGCTAGCTAGCCATAGATTACTTTGGATGATGGACACTCAAAGGATTTGTGTGTGCTCTCACTCAGTTGAGTCTGGCTTTTTGTGACCCCATGCATGGCAGCCTTCCAGGCTCCTCTGTCCATGGGATTTTCCAGGCAGGAATGCTGGAGTAAGTTGCCATGTCCTACTCCAGGGGATCTTCCCCAACCCAGAGGTTGAACCCGAGTCTCCTGCGTCTGCTGCTTTGGCAGGCAGATTCTTTACCACGGCACCAGCTGGGAAGCCCTCATGTTCAAAGGCTTAGGTTAAATAGGCATAGGGAAATCCCTGTAAGTCCAGTGGTTAGAATTCAGCACTTTCCATGATGGGTTCTGGGTTGGGGAACTAAGCTCCTCAAAACTGTGCAGTGCGGTCAAAATAAATGAGACCTAAATTCTGTATTACACGTGTAACCAATGCTTCCAATTGGCTTTGTTAATTCCTTCATGTTTGGCATTGGAAATGTGCTATACATAGCAAATCCTGTTACTTTTGTGATTGTATTAGTGTAAAATAGAGCTTGGCAACCTCATAGGTCACATACTAATCTCATTTCCTGAAAAGGCAAGGTTAATAACTAACGCAGTTAAGAACATTCCCAATGCTAGAAGGTACACACTACATCTCAAAACTTCTTAAAATGGGATTTGACCCTTGGGTGAAAAGGAATAAAACAGCATACTTTGGTTAAGATAACAGAATTGGCTACCTAGTCTGCTAAAACAGTGGTCCCTAACTGTTTTGGCACCAGGGACTAGTTTCATGAAAGACAGTTTTTCCACAGACGAAGGATACAAGCGATGGGGATCGGCTATACATACAGATGAAGCTTTGCTTGATCGCCCACTGCTCACCTCCTACTGTGTGACCTTGTTCCTCAGAGGCCATAACCAGAACCTGCCTGTGGCCCAGGACTTGGGAGCCCCTGTCCTGATACGTGCTGTGCTCTACTTAGTCTTTCCTGAGATTACAGTGGTATTTAAAAGATTGCAAATCTCAAGAGCCAAGAACAATGAAAGGATGTCCCACCCTTACCAGTCTTTTCCAGTATTGTCCTGGAGGTCCTAACCAGACAAGGAAAAAAAGGTTTACAGATTGGAGAGGAAGCAATCACACTGTATTTGCAGGTACTATGATCATCTGTGGGCTTCCCTGGTGGCTCATTGGTAAAGAATCCATTGGCAATGCAGGAGACTGGGTTGAATCCCCTGGGGAAGGACGTGGCAACCCACTCCTGTGTTCTTGCCTGCACAATCCCATCGACAGAGGAGCCTGATGGGCTACCATTCATGGAGTGGCAAAACAATCTGACATGACTCAGCAACTAAACAACAACAAACGATCATCTGTGTAGAAAATCCCAAGTAATTTTGGAAACGCTACTAGAAGAAGTGAGTTTAGCAAGGACACAAAGCACAAGATTAATATACAAAACCAATAGTATTTCTAAATGTTAGCAAGAAGCAATTAGACATTGAGGTTTTTAAAAATGCTATTTTCTGTCACATGAAAAAGTAGTTTTGGGTGACTAACAAAGTAAAGTGAGTGCTACATAACATTGCTGAGAGAAGATGCAGATAGTGGGAAAGTGTCCTTTAATGCTGCTTAGTGAACTAGGCTTAAAAGTGTAGCACCGTGTCATTATTTTGGTATATTTAAATAGGAAAAGTTTATTAAAGGGAGCATAATAACACATAACGAAGAAGGAAATCGCAACCCACTCCAGTATTCTTGCCTGGAAAATTCCATGGACAGAGGAGCCTGATGGGCCACAGTCCATAGGGGTCGCATAGAGTTGGACACAACGGAGCAACCATCCATCCGTACATCATAGGGGTGGACTACAATTCATGCAGTCTCAAATATATACGTATATATATATAGGACTTCACTGATGACTCAGTGATGAGGAATTTGCATGCAATGCAGGAAACCTGGATTCCATCCCTGGGTTGAGAAGATCCCCCTGTAGGAGAGCATGACAACCCACTCCAGTATTCTTGCCTGGAGAATTTCATGGATGGAAGAGCCTGGCGGGCTGCAATCCACGGAGTCACAAAGAGTCGGACACAACTGAAGTGACTAAGCAGCAGCAGCAATTACACCTAACATTTAACTAAATTAACATCCTAATTTAGCTCAATCATTTTTTTCTTCAGTGATTAAAGATATTTAGTAAATATTTAAAAATTTTTTATGATAAGTTTTAATGCTGTGTCACAACACAAATTATATAATGTACATGAAAATTTGTAGTAAATTTTCAGTCAAATTGAGTTTATTTATTGATCGAGCCTATTAAACCTGTTGAGGCATAATTAAAAACATTTCATAAAACGCAAAGGTTAAATTCAGGTTTTGCAATTTCTAAAAGGGTGATTGTGTGCTTGCTCAGTCATGTCCAACACTTTGAGACGCCATGGCCTCTAGTCCGCCAGGCTCCTGTCCATGGGATTCTCCAGGCAAGGACACTGGCACGGGTAACCTTTCCCTTCCTCAGGTGATCTTCCCAACTCAGGGATTGAATTCTGGTCTCAGGCAAATTCTTTCCCATCTAAGTCACCAGGGGAGGCCCCTAAAAGGGCAGTTGGAATCTAACAAATACTCTGACAGGTCTACAATTAGGAAAGGTGAAGGGGTTCTTAGTATTTTGTTAAATACTAACCCTTTTTAGACAGTTTTGAATTACAAGTAATTCATGCTATTCACATGTTTTATATTTAACTCATTAGTTCACATGCAGTGTTTTTATTACTTGACCTTTTGCAATGGCTTTACCTACTAATACTAAAATAAGACCAAGCCTCGCATAGACATTGAAAAACAAGGTGCATATTTCATTTGTCCAAATAAAAGATTCCATTTTCTGTTTCCGCTATATCTTTCCTGGAAATAAATGGCATTGTGGATATTCATCTATAACAAGGCTCATGGTGAAAAATAGGAATGTCAGGTTTTCAGGGTTTTGCTATATCTTTTTCCAAAAACTGTAGACAGTACATCTGAAAAAAAATACTCCAAATGAGTTTCAGAAGAAACAAACTATTTCTTGCTTGAGACCTAATGAAAGTGAAAGGGAAGTCATTCAGTCGTGTCTGACTCTGGAACCCTTGGATGAGCCATGGAATTCTCTAGGCAAGAATTGGGTAGCCTTTCCCTTCAGGGAATCTTCCCAACCCAGAGTCAAACCAGGGTCTCCTGCGTTGCAGGCAGATTCTTTACTAGCTGAGCTACAAGGAAACCCCTTGACGCCTAAAACCAACTTGTAAATAGATGGAGTGTTTCTGCTTGACATTCTGTATTCTTTTAGACATCACAGTGTGTATAGCAGACATTAACACAGGACATAAACTGAAATCTTTGAAGAGTTGGTTTAAAATCAGCAATCAGAAGACATAATAAGGGTCAAGTTGAACTTTCAGCCTTCATTTTAAAAAAAACCCTTCTGAAGCATGAGTTAGCTTGAAATGCAAGAATTAGGTACTCCTGTCAGGCACTTCTGACCTGTTTACCCATAACTTTTGCTTTATTTGCTTTCTGTAGTTATTGGAATAGGCTTTCCAGGTGGCTCAATGAGTAAAGAATCTGCCTGCAGTGCAGGAGATTTCCATCCCTGGGTCAGGAAGATCCCCAGGAGAAAAGCATGGCAACCCAGTCCAATACTGCCCGGAAAGTCTCATGGGCAGAGGAGCCTGCGGGACTACAGTCTGTGGGGTCTGAGAGAGTCAGACACAACTGAAGCAACTGAGCATGCTTTTACTGGAGTAACTGGTTGGAAAAACATTTGTTTCTATCAGTTAAATGGATGAAATCCTGAATAACAGAAAACAGCCCCGTAGTACAGCGCTTACTATGTGCCATACACTCTTCTAAGTGCTTTACATATGTTAATTTCCTTAGGGTCCACCATATCTCTGAAGTAGATGTTGTATCCTATCTCAGAGGCTGAGAAACTTGGCCAAGCCTATATTACGAGTGCCAGAGTCTCTAGGTCTGGCTCCTAGAAGCAGAGAGAAAATTAACCTAGTGTGACAACCCGGAATTCTGCATGGTTGCCTTGAGCTGTGTTGGGTGGATAATCTTCCTGGAAACAAAGCCAAAATGTAAAAATCCAGTTTAGAGACGTGGCTAGAAATCCAGAGGTCAAGACTCTGTTTCTACTGCAGGGGGCGCAGGTGGATTCCATAACAAGTCAGGGGAACTAAGATCCTGCTGGCTGCTGGGCCAAAATACACAACACACTCACACACTTCCAGTTTAATAAATTAAGGTAGAATTTTTTTTTTTTTTAACTCAAACATTCACTACAGATCTTTAAGCTCCTCTCATACAGTTTACTGAAGTTTACTTTTGTGTGTCTTAATCACTCAGTTGATTCTTTGTGACCGTGGACTGTAGCCTGCCAGGCATCTCTGTCCATGGAATTTTCCAGGCAAGAATACTGGAGTAGGTTGCCATTTACAGCAAATCACAGTTGTTAAAAGTATGAGTTTTTGACAAGGGCATACTCCCAGGAAATCTTCATAAACAAAATGCCAAATATTTCCACCAATTCGAACAGTTTCCTCCTACCCCTTTACAATCTGTCCCTCCCTCCCTCCCTCTCTGTCCCCAGCAACCACTAATCTGCTTTCTATCGCCACTGTTAACATTTTTAGGACTTTTATAAGTAGAATCTTAGCAGGTACTCCTGTGTGTTTTCCTCAGCATGATGATTTTGAGATTAATCCATATTGTATGTATTTCTATTTTGCTCATTTTTACTGCTGAATAATTCTGTTATATGGATATACCGCATTTTGCATACCCATTCCCCATTGATAGGTATTTCAACCGATTTGTTTCAGTTTGGACTATAACAAATAAGAGTTGTTTCAGCTTGGGGGCTATCACAAATAAAGCTGCTATGAATATTCATGTACCAGTCTTTGCATAGACAAACATTTTTCATTTCTCAAGCAAATACATATGGGTGGAATGACTGGATCATATCATAGGTGTTTAACTTTTGAAGACGCTGTCAGACTACCATTTTAAATTATAACTAGTATTGCAGCAAATGTCAAGATTAAAGGAATTTGAATTTGAAAGATCATCAGAGTTGAGAACGGTGTCCCAAACCCGTAACAGGATGAAGTGTAAAGTCCTACATTTAGAAAGTAAATCAATTACATTAAGTACCAGATGGAAGACATCAGCCAGTCTGGGGAGAGAGAGGCTACCTCTGGGATTTTAACAATTACGAAGGTCAGAAATCAGAAGCATGTCTGCTATGAGATACAAAGTCGGAAGGCTGGCTCCCCCAGATCATTTCACAAAGTCCAGAGTCCTGCCAGTGCTCTAGTAACTTCTCCTTGAGAACAGTATTTTCTGAACTAAAAAAAATATACTGTTGTTGTTTAGTTGCTAAATTGTGTTTGACTCTTTGCAACCCCATGGACCGTAGCATGTCAGGTTTCTCTGTCCTTCACTATCTCCTGGAGTTTGCTCAGACTCATGTCCAATATCAGCTTATTAAGTGTTTTCTTCCTGAAATGACTCCTTGAGAACAGTTGATTCTTTGTGACCGTGGACTGTAGCCTGCCAGGCATCTCTGTCCATGGAATTTTCCAGGCAAGAATACTGGAGTAGGTTGCCATTTACAGCAAATCACAGTTGTTAAAAGTATGAGTTTTTGACAAGGGCATACTCCCAGGAAATCTTCATAAACAAAATGCCAAATATTTCCACCAATTCGAACAGTTTCCTCCTACCCCTTTACAATCTGTCCCTCCCTCCCTCCCTCTCTGTCCCCAGCAACCACTAATCTGCTTTCTATCGCCACTGTTAACATTTTTAGGACTTTTATAAGTAGAATCTTAGCAGGTACTCCTGTGTGTTTTCCTCAGCATGATGATTTTGAGATTAATCCATATTGTATGTATTTCTATTTTGCTCATTTTTACTGCTGAATAATTCTGTTATATGGATATACCGCATTTTGCATACCCATTCCCCATTGATAGGTATTTCAACCGATTTGTTTCAGTTTGGACTATAACAAATAAGAGTTGTTTCAGCTTGGGGGCTATCACAAATAAAGCTGCTATGAATATTCATGTACCAGTCTTTGCATAGACAAACATTTTTCATTTCTCAAGCAAATACATATGGGTGGAATGACTGGATCATATCATAGGTGTTTAACTTTTGAAGACGCTGTCAGACTACCATTTTAAATTATAACTAGTATTGCAGCAAATGTCAAGATTAAAGGAATTTGAATTTGAAAGATCATCAGAGTTGAGAACGGTGTCCCAAACCCGTAACAGGATGAAGTGTAAAGTCCTACATTTAGAAAGTAAATCAATTACATTAAGTACCAGATGGAAGACATCAGCCAGTCTGGGGAGAGAGAGGCTACCTCTGGGATTTTAACAATTACGAAGGTCAGAAATCAGAAGCATGTCTGCTATGAGATACAAAGTCGGAAGGCTGGCTCCCCCAGATCATTTCACAAAGTCCAGAGTCCTGCCAGTGCTCTAGTAACTTCTCCTTGAGAACAGTATTTTCTGAACTAAAAAAAATATACTGTTGTTGTTTAGTTGCTAAATTGTGTTTGACTCTTTGCAACCCCATGGACCGTAGCATGTCAGGTTTCTCTGTCCTTCACTATCTCCTGGAGTTTGCTCAGACTCATGTCCAATATCAGCTTATTAAGTGTTTTCTTCCTGAAATGACCATTCCTATGAGCAAAAAGCTAGTACTTTAGCCTTACAAGCAGTCTTAGGAAGTTAAGATTTGATGTGGCATATGAAAACTCAAGAGGTTAAGATTGCATATGGTATATGAAATGATACACATTTGAAGATTGAAAGCATTACTGTAAATGTCTTGCCTCCCTTTATTTTACTCGTAGATACCACGTTGAGTGAGCAAAGACTGAAAGTTTTACAGATACCTTTTGTAGAAGACCTATAAGAACTAGTGCCATAATTTGAATCATAATGGATTTCACATTATGAGGTAGGTTGAAAATAAAGGGCATCTAAATTGTTAGCATTATGTATACTGAAGCCAATACTTTGACTTGAAAGCAAGCAAAACAGTAAAACTCTTAGTTCAAACTAAATATATTAAAACTCATGAGTAAATACAATAAAAATGCTCAGGTACTGTTTTCAAATTCAGAAGTGTAATCACTTTCTCTAAAATAAACCATATTTATTTTTCAAGGGTAAAATACATACTCAAAAAGGTAGCTTCACTTTCAGATTTGCCGGAAGCCAAATAAGAAATTTAAGATGCATTTTGTGAGTTTTCAGATGATTGGTTTCTGTTGATATAATTCTAAACTTTGAATTATGTAATCATTATAACAAAATTGGACTTCCAATATTGTGGAGCGATTGTCCTTCGAATAAATTTAAGTTAAAAAAAAAAAAAGTTCATGCTTGGTTTCAGGTGAATGGGAGTGGAATATTGGACAAAAATAGATTTTTTTTTTTTAATCTCTGCGTCATGGTTTTTAGCTCCTCAGTTGTTGCACAGTCTCGCTCATTGGAGAAAGTTCATGCTAAAAAACTGAAGCGATTAATGAGTGAATATGATCAGATTTCTCCACCAAGTTCTCAGCCTGATAAGGGTAAGAAGGTTCGGTTCACCTCTTCATTGGTCTCCCCACTGTCAGTGATCTGTTGGGACTGGCTTCTTTCACTCTATGTGTTCATCCATATTCTACCACTTGTCAGTGCCTCTTTCTCTTCTGTTGCTGAATAACATTCCATGGTGTGAATGACCGCATTTTATTTAGCCCTTCATCAGCTGATGATCATTGATGGTTTCTACTTCTAGCTGTCAGTAACAGTGCTGCTGTGAACATTTTTGGACAACATTTTGTTTTTGTGTGGATGTAGATTTTCATTTCTCTTGGATATATATACCTGGGAGTGAAATTGCTGGAATTATGTGGTGACTCTGTGTTTGATATTTTGAGGAACTGCCAAACTGTTTTCTAAAGTAGCTGCACCATTTTACTTTCCCACCAACCATGAATGAAGTTTCCAGTCTTTCCTCCCCTTTGCCAATGCTTATGATCTGTCTTTAATGCTTATAGCCTTCCTGGTGGGTATGAAGTAAAAATTTTTATCATAAAAGCTTTTTACACATAAAAATAGAGAAAACAGTATTAGGATGCCTTCTGTACCTAATCATCCAGTTTTCACAATTATCAACATCTTTTTAATCTTATTAGTGACTTTTTTAAAGTAGCTTTATTGAGGTATAGTTGACATAAGTAAACTATACATACTCCAGGTATACATTTTGATAGGTTTCAAAATGTGAATATAAACGGATGAAATGATCACCATAATTAGCATAGTAAACACACCTAGGCCCCCAAAAGCGCCCCTTAGAGTAGCACCCTCCTACTTTTTCCCAAGCAACCACTGTGTTGATATAGATTAGTTTGCATTTTCCAGAGTTGTATATATTAATATGTGGAATCGGGGCTTCCCTGGTAGCTCAGTGGCAAAGATTTCACCTGCCAATGCAGGAGACACGAGTTCAATCCTTGATCCGGGAAGGTCCCAAAGGCTGAGGAGCAACTAAGCCCGTGAGCCACGACTATTAAGCCTGTGCTCTAGAGCCTTGAAGCCACAATTACTAGAGGCCCTGAGGAGCCCACTAAGCCCCGTGAGCCACGACTATTAAGTTTCCACCAAGTTCTCAGCCTGATAAGGGTAAGAAGGTTCGGTTCACCTCTTCATTGGTCTCCCCACTGTCAGTGATCTGTTGGGACTGGCTTCTTTCACTCTATGTGTTCATCCATATTCTACCACTTGTCAGTGCCTCTTTCTCTTCTGTTGCTGAATAACATTCCATGGTGTGAATGACCGCATTTTATTTAGCCCTTCATCAGCTGATGATCATTGATGGTTTCTACTTCTAGCTGTCAGTAACAGTGCTGCTGTGAACTTTTTTGGACAACATTTTGTTTTTGTGTGGATGTAGATTTTCATTTCTCTTGGATATATATACCTGGGAGTGAAATTGCTGGAATTATGTGGTGACTCTGTGTTTGATATTTTGAGGAACTGCCAAACTGTTTTCTAAAGTAGCTGCACCATTTTACTTTCCCACCAACCATGAATGAAGTTTCCAGTCTTTCCTCCCCTTTGCCAATGCTTATGATCTGTCTTTAATGCTTATAGCCTTCCTGGTGGGTATGAAGTAAAAATTTTTATCATAAAAGCTTTTTACACATAAAAATAGAGAAAACAGTATTAGGATGCCTTCTGTACCTAATCATCCAGTTTTCACAATTATCAACATCTTTTTAATCTTATTAGTGACTTTTTTAAAGTAGCTTTATTGAGGTATAGTTGACATAAGTAAACTATACATACTCCAGGTATACATTTTGATAGGTTTCAAAATGTGAATATAAACGGATGAAATGATCACCATAATTAGCATAGTAAACACACCTAGGCCCCCAAAAGCGCCCCTTAGAGTAGCACCCTCCTACTTTTTCCCAAGCAACCACTGTGTTGATATAGATTAGTTTGCATTTTCCAGAGTTGTATATATTAATATGTGGAATCGGGGCTTCCCTGGTAGCTCAGTGGCAAAGATTTCACCTGCCAATGCAGGAGACACGAGTTCAATCCTTGATCCGGGAAGGTCCCAAAGGCTGAGGAGCAACTAAGCCCGTGAGCCACGACTATTAAGCCTGTGCTCCAGAGCCTTGAAGCCACAATTACTGAGCCCATGTGCCCTAGAGCCCGAGTTCCACAACAAGATAAGTCACCACAACAAGAAACCTGCTCACCTCAACTAGAGAGTGGCTCCCACTCCCCGCAACTAGAGAAGAGCCTGTAGTAGCAGTGGAAACCCAGAATAGCCATAAATAAATAAATAATTTTTTTTAAAAAAAATGTGGAATCATGTACTCTTTGGTCAGGCTTCTTTCATTCAGCACGATAAAAAAAAAAAATGGTTTCCTTTTTAGCATTGATTCCATTGTATGGATGTATCACTCTTTGATTTATGCCTTTATCTGTTGATCAGTATTTGTTGCTTTTTTTTCCTTTCTGGGGCTATTACACATAAAGCTGCCGTGAACATTCGTGCATGTCTTTATGTGGACATATACTTCCTTCTCTTCTGGATAAATATCTAGGGATGTAATAACTATATCATATGGTAGGTGTATTTAAGTTCCTTAGAAACTACCAGACTGTTTTCCAAGTAATTGTACCATCTTATATCCCTAACAAGAAACGTATGAGAATTCCAGTTGTTCTATATCCTCAGCAGTCTCTTGGATTTCTATTGTTCTAGTGAGTGTGTGGTAGTATCTCTTTGTAGTTTTAATTGACATTTACCTAATGGCTAATAATATTGAGCATCTTCCATGTGTGTATTGTCCGTGTGTCTGTATTCTTTGCTGAAGTGTCTAGTCAAATTCATTTGCCCTTATTTAATCATTATGTTACATTATTCTGCTCTAGTCAGAATTTTTCTACTATTTAAGTTGAATGGGAGCTAAGTTTTTTGACTCACCAAATTACGCTTCATTTAAACTTTCTTTTTAATCTCAAATTACCAGTAAAACAAGCTCATCATGGGTGACTCTAGATTGCTGTTGAAAGGGTTCTACCTCAATTTGAGACTTAAATCCAGGGCCCAGACCTAATCAAACCCTGTTTGGGACTTGAACCCATGTGGCTGGGACTTGAATTCGAGCCAGAACCCTATTTGGGACTTGAATCCACGTGACTGGGACTTGAACCTAGCCAAAACCCTGTTTGGAACTTAAACCCACGTGACTGGGGCTTAACCCTAGCCAAAACCCTGCTTGGGACTTGAACCTATGTGGCTGAGGCTTAACCCCAGCCAAAACCCTGCTTGGGACTTGCACCCACATAGTCAAGACTCAATCTCGGCCAAAAACCCTGTCTAGGACTTGAACCCACATGGCCAGGACTTAATCCAGCACTCACCCAATGTCTGGACCCACTGAGGCTCAGGTTCTTCATGGCTCAACGCAGAAGGAATTCAGTGAGAGGCAGAGTGATAGGCAAGAAGAGTATTTATTAGGATAGGGCACTTGTAAGAGGTGCAAGCGGGCAGGAAAGCTCTGCTCCTCCTTTTTGGGTGGGCAACAACATATATATAGGAGGGTAGAAGCCCACCTTCCTCAAGTAGACGCAGATGCAGACACAAGGCATACATCATTAGCTCCTCCTTCCCCAGCTCTTCCTGCTTCATTGAATAAGGAGCAGCATTCTTGAGTTATCATTAATTTATTGGCCTCCCAACTTTTTCCAGGTTTTACCTTTCCATCTACAGTCGCCTACTAGGACTCCAGAACTACCCAACTATTCTACTCTGTCCCTATCCCTGTCAGCCTTGTTTCTGTTAAAGGAAAGAGCCACACGGGTTAGACACCTTCCTGATTCTTTGACATTAAGCATATTGCCAAAAAATAGCTAGGGCATTATCAGCTCATAGTAAGGACATTTTCTGCTGTATTTGTAATGAGGATTTGAAGTGGGGGAAAGAGAAATGGTAGTTGTACTGCACCACCCCCCAAAAAAATTGAAACAAGTGAACAAAGACTAGCATATCTGCTTGAAATTTCTTCTGAAACTTTTCTCTACATAAATCCTACCCTCTCTGAGCTTTCACCTCCATTTCACCTCTTAACCCCTCCCCCCACTGTATTTTAATAGAGAACAAAGCAGAAGGCATTCTAGAATGCTTTTTTCACCAATCAAAGGTAACGGAATGAACTCCACGTCACTGTTCAGAAGATACGGAGCTCTGTTCCCTCATCTTTTCTCCTGCCCTATACCTAAGAGTAGTTTTGTCTCATAGCTGGATGTCTAATTTCCAGCATTCCCAAACCATTTTATAAATATCCCTTTATTGTTAAGTCTTACAGTACTGGAGTCAGGTGAGTATATATGTTTCTTTTATTTTGAGTAAACAGAAGATTTTAACGGTCAAATTACTTCTCTATGGTTTATTACTTTTTTTTTAAACAATAGTGTTCAAGAATCTGAACTTTAGAAATTGTTTCAACATTCAGATCAGGCTGCTCACCATGGATATATGTAAGCCTTCTACCCATGCACCCCTACATACCTTACATTTTTTAGCCCTACAAAATAATTCTACATGTCAGCTCCTTTCTACCCTCTTCATCCCACTTCTGAGAGGGATAAAATTACTTGTGAGTGGCCTACGCCATATCTGACTTCCTAATGCTGCTTTTTGGCATATAATGTCATGATATTTGACTCCTATGCCAAAGTATGTTTTCATGGTGAGGGGAGTGGGTGGCAGACGCTGGCTTATTTATTTTGTTTTTTGAGACTCTTCTCAAGAGTAAAGGAAATATTCAGAATTAAGTAATCTAGTAAGGAGAATTTTCTCCCATCTCCTCTACAGAGAATCCCTTGTCAACCTAATGAAGCATTCAAAGAAGACATATGACTCTTTTCAAGATGAACTTGAAGATTATATCAAAGTGCAGAAAGCCAGAGGCTTAGAGCCAAAGACTTGTTTCAGGAAGATGAGAGAGGAGTATTTGGAAACCTACGGGTACAACGAAGAGGTCGACTCTAGACCCAGGTATAGAATGTTTGAGCAAAATGAAAAATTTTTAAAAAAAACAGAAACAAGTGAACAAAGACTAGCATATCTGCTTGAAATTTCTTCTGAAACTTTTCTCTACATAAATCCTACCCTCTCTGAGCTTTCACCTCCATTTCACCTCTTAACCCCTCCCCCCACTGTATTTTAATAGAGAACAAAGCAGAAGGCATTCTAGAATGCTTTTTTCACCAATCAAAGGTAACGGAATGAACTCCACGTCACTGTTCAGAAGATACGGAGCTCTGTTCCCTCATCTTTTCTCCTGCCCTATACCTAAGAGTAGTTTTGTCTCATAGCTGGATGTCTAATTTCCAGCATTCCCAAACCATTTTATAAATATCCCTTTATTGTTAAGTCTTACAGTACTGGAGTCAGGTGAGTATATATGTTTCTTTTATTTTGAGTAAACAGAAGATTTTAACGGTCAAATTACTTCTCTATGGTTTATTACTTTTTTTTTAAACAATAGTGTTCAAGAATCTGAACTTTAGAAATTGTTTCAACATTCAGATCAGGCTGCTCACCATGGATATATGTAAGCCTTCTACCCATGCACCCCTACATACCTTACATTTTTTAGCCCTACAAAATAATTCTACATGTCAGCTCCTTTCTACCCTCTTCATCCCACTTCTGAGAGGGATAAAATTACTTGTGAGTGGCCTATGCCATATCTGACTTCCTAATGCTGCTTTTTGGCATATAATGTCATGATATTTGACTCCTATGCCAAAGTATGTTTTCATGGTGAGGGGAGTGGGTGGCAGACGCTGGCTTATTTATTTTGTTTTTTGAGACTCTTCTCAAGAGTAAAGGAAATATTCAGAATTAAGTAATCTAGTAAGGAGAATTTTCTCCCATCTCCTCTACAGAGAATCCCTTGTCAACCTAATGAAGCATTCAAAGAAGACATATGACTCTTTTCAAGATGAACTTGAAGATTATATCAAAGTGCAGAAAGCCAGAGGCTTAGAGCCAAAGACTTGTTTCAGGAAGATGAGAGAGGAGTATTTGGAAACCTACGGGTACAACGAAGAGGTCGACTCTAGACCCAGGTATAGAATGTTTGAGCAAAGACTCCCATATGGAACCGACCAGACCTACCCAAGCTCATGCAGTATTTCACAAAGAGTGGAAAAGCGGTTACCTCAGTGGCTGCCAGCTCATGACAGCAGGCTGAGGCTAGACTCCCTGAGCTACTCGCAGTTCACCAGGGACTATTTCTCAGGAAAACCAGTACCCCTGAACCTCAGTGAGCAGGAGTCTCACTGTAGCTCATACAGGGTAGACTCTGGCATTTACAGACACGTTTCATCAGAAAACAGGACCAGTGTCCCTCAGGCTAGTTCTCAGCAGGCGCATCAGAAGAGGCGAAGGCACCCAGGGGAAAGCCGAGAAAAGCCAGAACAGGAGCAACCCAAGCGTAAGAGGAAAAAGGCTTGTGAGGAAATAGATGCAGACAAACGCAAGAGCTGCCAAACAAGCAAAACAGAGGCAGAAGCAGGCACAGCCAGTACAGAAAAGCTTAAGAACCGAAAGGAGAAAAAAAGCCGAGGGGTAGCATCTAAGAAAGAGGAACGGAAGCGTAGAAAAGAGAAAAAAGAAGAAAGGACAGAGGAGGAGATGCTCTGGGACCAGTCTATCCTTGGATTTTAAGCTCTTGTGTTGGTTCTCCCCAGGTTAAATCGGAAAAAAAAATAGTTGAGCTTGGTTTTACGATGTTAATGTTCAAATCGCTCTTCTTGTGTAGACAAGGTACAAAGGCTAATCCAACGGAAAATACTAAGAATGCTTGTTCTCCAATGTGGAAATAAAATCGACATTTTTCTTATACATAATCCCATTAAATTTAAAAACCCATGTAGGGAGTGGCAGACTCTTATTTATTTTTTTTCCCAAGAGTAAAGGAAATATTCAGAATTAAGTAATCTAGTAAGGAGAATTTTCTCCCATCTCCTCTACAGAGAATCCCTTGTCAACCTAATGAAGCATTCAAAGAAGACATATGACTCTTTTCAAGATGAACTTGAAGATTATATCAAAGTGCAGAAAGCCAGAGGCTTAGAGCCAAAGACTTGTTTCAGGAAGATGAGAGAGGAGTATTTGGAAACCTACGGGTACAACGAAGAGGTCGACTCTAGACCCAGGTATAGAATGTTTGAGCAAAGACTCCCATATGGAACCGACCAGACCTACCCAAGCTCATGCAGTATTTCACAAAGAGTGGAAAAGCGGTTACCTCAGTGGCTGCCAGCTCATGACAGCAGGCTGAGGCTAGACTCCCTGAGCTACTCGCAGTTCACCAGGGACTATTTCTCAGGAAAACCAGTACCCCTGAACCTCAGTGAGCAGGAGTCTCACTGTAGCTCATACAGGGTAGACTCTGGCATTTACAGACACGTTTCATCAGAAAACAGGACCAGTGTCCCTCAGGCTAGTTCTCAGCAGGCGCATCAGAAGAGGCGAAGGCACCCAGGGGAAAGCCGAGAAAAGCCAGAACAGGAGCAACCCAAGCGTAAGAGGAAAAAGGCTTGTGAGGAAATAGATGCAGACAAACGCAAGAGCTGCCAAACAAGCAAAACAGAGGCAGAAGCAGGCACAGCCAGTACAGAAAAGCTTAAGAACCGAAAGGAGAAAAAAAGCCGAGGGGTAGCATCTAAGAAAGAGGAACGGAAGCGTAGAAAAGAGAAAAAAGAAGAAAGGACAGAGGAGGAGATGCTCTGGGACCAGTCTATCCTTGGATTTTAAGCTCTTGTGTTGGTTCTCCCCAGGTTAAATCGGAAAAAAAAAAAAAATAGTTGAGCTTGGTTTTACGATGTTAATGTTCAAATCGCTCTTCTTGTGTAGACAAGGTACAAAGGCTAATCCAACGGAAAATACTAAGAATGCTTGTTCTCCAATGTGGAAATTACTGCTCATTTTCTAAAATCATCGCTACATTTTTCTTATACATAATGGTAATCTCTCTTAACGGGAGTGGCTCAGCTTTTATTCATCCAGTTGCTATGATGGTGGAAGTATTTTCCCCTTCGGAGGTCACCTATTTTAAATTGGAGGATTAACAGGCTTAATGAAATCTATTTCTTGATTGGGTTATAGTTTGCGGTGGGTATTTTTATATTCATTAGTTTTCTCTATGAAGCAATTTAGATTGATTTTTCCCTTTGTTCGATCTAACTTGCTGTATATATTTTCTAGACTGAAAAGTGGAAAATGACATACATTATAATAAGTTAAGTTACATACAGTTTTAAACTTTCAAAGTCTTGATACAAAATCACTTATATTCTGGAAATGTTTATAATATAATAAAATTCTAATTTCTATATTATTTTTTTGCTTTGTGTCAGTGATCTGTTCCTATTCAATGCAGATTTTCTTCTGGAAGAGCAATAACTGAGTATATTTAAACCCACTTTTTGGATGGGAATCTATGAACCACCACAATTTTTTCCAAATAGTTGAAGTTGGGAAGTTTTTAAGAAATAAAACACCATTTAGATTATCTTTTCTGACCAGTGTTCTCCATTTTATAAGCCCCATTTTTTTTATGATAAACATATCAAGTATTCGAGCACTGCTTTTCTGTTCACATTAAGTTCAGGAATCTGAATCCCAGGATTCTAGTTGTTACCTGACTTTGGAGAAGTCTCTCAACTTTATATTTCTCATTGTTAAATATAATTAGAAGCACTGGCCTCTAAAGTGTTTAGATAATAAGAAGGTGCCATGATATGAAGAGGCCATGATAAGAAAACTCTCTTGCATTCTACAAAGTTGTACATATATGTTCGAAAGGACAAAAGGAACGGAAGCGTAGAAAAGAGAAAAAAGAAGAAAGGACAGAGGAGGAGATGCTCTGGGACCAGTCTATCCTTGGATTTTAAGCTCTTGTGTTGGTTCTCCCCAGGTTAAATCGGAAAAAAAAAAAAAATAGTTGAGCTTGGTTTTACGATGTTAATGTTCAAATCGCTCTTCTTGTGTAGACAAGGTACAAAGGCTAATCCAACGGAAAATACTAAGAATGCTTGTTCTCCAATGTGGAAATTACTGCTCATTTTCTAAAATCATCGCTACATTTTTCTTATACATAATGGTAATCTCTCTTAACGGGAGTGGCTCAGCTTTTATTCATCCAGTTGCTATGATGGTGGAAGTATTTTCCCCTTCGGAGGTCACCTATTTTAAATTGGAGGATTAACAGGCTTAATGAAATCTATTTCTTGATTGGGTTATAGTTTGCGGTGGGTATTTTTATATTCATTAGTTTTCTCTATGAAGCAATTTAGATTGATTTTTCCCTTTGTTCGATCTAACTTGCTGTATATATTTTCTAGACTGAAAAGTGGAAAATGACATACATTATAATAAGTTAAGTTACATACAGTTTTAAACTTTCAAAGTCTTGATACAAAATCACTTATATTCTGGAAATGTTTATAATATAATAAAATTCTAATTTCTATATTATTTTTTTGCTTTGTGTCAGTGATCTGTTCCTATTCAATGCAGATTTTCTTCTGGAAGAGCAATAACTGAGTATATTTAAACCCACTTTTTGGATGGGAATCTATGAACCACCACAATTTTTTCCAAATAGTTGAAGTTGGGAAGTTTTTAAGAAATAAAACACCATTTAGATTATCTTTTCTGACCAGTGTTCTCCATTTTATAAGCCCCATTTTTTTTATGATAAACATATCAAGTATTCGAGCACTGCTTTTCTGTTCACATTAAGTTCAGGAATCTGAATCCCAGGATTCTAGTTGTTACCTGACTTTGGAGAAGTCTCTCAACTTTATTTTTCTCATTGTTAAATATAATTAGAAGCACTGGCCTCTAAAGTGTTTAGATAATAAGAAGGTGCCATGATATGAAGAGGCCATGATAAGAAAACTCTCTTTGCATTCTACAAAGTTGTACATATATGTTCATTATAATATTAACCTTAAGATTATTTTGTAGGCATTCCCTGGTGGTCCAGTGGCTAAGACTCTGTGCTCCCAAAGCAGGGGCCAGAGTTTAATCCGTCATCAGGGAACTAGATCCCACCTGCCACAACTAAGATCTGGTGTAGCCAAATAAATATTCCTTTAAATATATATATATATACATATAAATTAGGGCTTCCCTGGTGGTCCAGTGGGTAAGGACACCACCTTGCCATGCAAGGGGCGCAGGTTCAGTCCCTCACCTGGAAGATCCCATGTGCCCCAGAATGGCTGGACTGATATGTCCAACTATCGAGCCAGAGCTCTGAGTGCATGTGCCCAGAGCCGGTGCTCTGCATTGAGAGAGGCCACTGCGATGGGAGGCCCACACAGGCCAGAGAACTCAGATGGATGAAACTAAATGAAAGACCAATAGAAGTGGCAAAAAAATAGTTAAAAAATACATATGACTAATCTGGGAACATACATATCTGTAAACAACAAAACTCTGTAAAAGTTAAAAGCAAAACAAAGGTTTAAAAATATAGATAGATAGATAAAAATTAAATATTTTGCTAAAATTATATATATGTGTGTGTGTGTGTGTGTGTGTGTGTGTGTGTGTATGTGACACACACTTTAAAATCTGAGCTACCAGGGAAGCCTCGGGAATATATATATCTATTCCCATGGAGTTATCCAGGTTCCATCACTGCATTGGGAAGATTGCCTAGAGGAGAACATGGCAACCCGCTCCAATACTCTTGCCTGAAGAACTCCATGGACAGAGTAGCCCAGTGGGCTACAGTCCGTGGGGTCACAAAAAGTCAGGCACGACTGAGTGACTAAGCACACACACACACACATATTCCCTTTCCCTGCTCAACCCTCCGGATGTGACCAGTCTCCCACACTTGCTAGGCTGCTTCCTTACTCAGCCCTGACCCTCTCTTGGGTCCTCACCTGGCCCCCCGCTACAAAGCGAAGCACTGGCCTCTAAAGTGTTTAGATAATAAGAAGGTGCCATGATATGAAGAGGCCATGATAAGAAAACTCTCTTTGCATTCTACAAAGTTGTACATATATGTTCATTATAATATTAACCTTAAGATTATTTTGTAGGCATTCCCTGGTGGTCCAGTGGCTAAGACTCTGTGCTCCCAAAGCAGGGGCCAGAGTTTAATCCGTCATCAGGGAACTAGATCCCACCTGCCACAACTAAGATCTGGTGTAGCCAAATAAATATTCCTTTAAATATATATATATATACATATAAATTAGGGCTTCCCTGGTGGTCCAGTGGGTAAGGACACCACCTTGCCATGCAAGGGGCGCAGGTTCAGTCCCTCACCTGGAAGATCCCATGTGCCCCAGAATGGCTGGACTGATATGTCCAACTATCGAGCCAGAGCTCTGAGTGCATGTGCCCAGAGCCGGTGCTCTGCATTGAGAGAGGCCACTGCGATGGGAGGCCCACACAGGCCAGAGAACTCAGATGGATGAAACTAAATGAAAGACCAATAGAAGTGGCAAAAAAATAGTTAAAAAATACATATGACTAATCTGGGAACATACATATCTGTAAACAACAAAACTCTGTAAAAGTTAAAAGCAAAACAAAGGTTTAAAAATATAGATAGATAGATAAAAATTAAATATTTTGCTAAAATTATATATATGTGTGTGTGTGTGTGTGTGTGTGTGTGTGTGTGTATGTGACACACACTTTAAAATCTGAGCTACCAGGGAAGCCTCGGGAATATATATATCTATTCCCATGGAGTTATCCAGGTTCCATCACTGCATTGGGAAGATTGCCTAGAGGAGAACATGGCAACCCGCTCCAATACTCTTGCCTGAAGAACTCCATGGACAGAGTAGCCCAGTGGGCTACAGTCCGTGGGGTCACAAAAAGTCAGGCACGACTGAGTGACTAAGCACACACACACACACATATTCCCTTTCCCTGCTCAACCCTCCGGATGTGACCAGTCTCCCCACACTTGCTAGGCTGCTTCCTTACTCAGCCCTGACCCCTCTCTTGGGTCCTCACCTGGCCTAACCTCCTACCTCAGTGGGCCCCAAATAGCAAAGAAGATGGAACAGAAGGAGGGAGAGAAGGTAGTTGCCCCGAGAGTGGGGAGCAGAGGAAGGTCCCAGATGAAGAACTGGAAAGTTCTGCAACAACAAGATACAACATCTGAGATGAGAAGACCATCTTCCTGCCAAGACCCTATTGCATGTAGGAACTAGAACAGAAAAACTTAATGAACCAAGCTCTACTCTGAAAGGCAGAGAAGCAGCCATACTTTGAGCCCTTCACTGTAACAAGAGGGAACCCTCAAGCCAGGAAGCTGGGAAAGAGACCAAGTCCATTCCTCCTCTACAGTAAGGTCCTAACAGGAGTCCAGATCAACACATTTTATTGAAAGTTACAAAAGGAAGAGGAGAATGTGATCTAGCCGTGCAAAGTGTTACGTGAGAAGAATGAACTAAAATACTTGTCTTTGGCAAGACACACACACACGCAGAAATGCAGGCACAAAGCATATAAAAAACTTTAAGGTAACACTTCAAATAAGGCTGAAAGAGATTAACGAAACAAAGTTCTAAGAAAAGCTGACAGGGACTTCCCTGGTGATCCAGTGGCTAAGACTCTACCCTCCCGAAGCAGGGGGCCTGGTTCAATCCTGGTCAGGGTACTAGACCCCACATGCCACTACTAAGACCCTGCTCAGCCAAATAAAGTAATTCTTTTTTTTTTTTTTAAAAAGCACCTAAAACAGAAACTGTAGAATAAAATAGCCAGACAATTGTAAGTCAGTTATACTTCAATAAAATATATGTGTTAAGAAAAATGAATAAATGAGGAAACTGAAAAGGGAAAAAAAAAAAAAGGCCAATCAATTATGCAACTAAAAATGACAATTCATTCCAATTATGCAACTAAAAACGACAATTCATTCCAAGAAAAATTCAATATAATGCAGTCATGAAAAAGGAATTCTATTTTTTAGTCAAAAGTATTCGTTGAGCATCAACTTTGAGCCAGACATAGTTACTAAACAATGACCTTGACAGACATAGGGGAAAAAATTAGTAAAAGAAAAAACATGATTTCAAAAATCAAAGTTAAAAGAAATACAAGAGGGACTTCCCTGGTGGTCCAGTGGTTAAGTGGTTAAGAATCCACCTTTCCAGATTCAGGTCGATGTGTGAGAGTAAACAACAAAGCTCTATAAAAAATAAAATTAATGAATAAATAAATTTTAAAAAGAATCTGCCTGTCCATGCAGGGCACACGGGTTCGGTCCCTGGTCTGAGAAGATCCCACATACCACAGGGCAAGTAAGCCCTTGGGCCTGTGTGCTAGAGCCCAGGAGCCACAACAAGAGAGGCCACTGTCATGAGAATCCCATGCACTGAACCTAGAGAGGACCCCCCCCGCCGCCACAACTAGAGAAAGCCCACACACAGCAATGAAGACCCGGCACACCCAAATAATGACAAATCAATAATTAGAAAAAGAAATACAAGAGAGTACATTTGCAAAACAACTGCCAGCATGCCCTCTATATGTTCTTGACTTCATTGGGCAATGCATAGAATGATCTAGAGTCTCAGAGTCCAAGAGAATAGAACTTTCATCCCTGACTATTTTGGTTTTGAATTGCAGTTGTGCACTTACAAGCAACATGTGGCACCTCTATTATTGGGGAAATGGCAGCAATAATTGCCGCTTCCTTTAGCCACCCTTTGGACCCACCAATAAGGCTGGGCTTGGCCACGTGACCTGCTCTGGCCAACGGGTGAATGGAAACATGGTGCAGGCTAGATTTGGAAAGTGCCTGTGTTTGCTCTCACGCTACTTTTGAAACTCAGCCACCTTGTGAAACGAGGGACAAGACCTGCTGAGTAAGGAGAGGACTTGTCCCCCACCCTCTAGCTGCCACTGAACTCTCCCTCCTCCCCAGAGACAAGGCTCCTCAGCCATCAGCCTGCACTAAGCCAGCCAACTCACAAAATTGTGAGGAATAAATATGTGCTGTTTTAAAGCATACATGTGGCAGTTCATAAGGCAGCAAAAAATATATGCTACATGATTTGGGACGAGTCTTAATCTTTTTAAAATTTTATTTGTTTATTTATTTTGGCCATTCTGGGTTTTTTTCATTGCTGCTGCAGGTTCTTCTCTAGTTGCAGGGAGTGGGGGCTACTCTCTAGCTGAGGTGAGCAGGCTTCTTGTTGCGGTGACTTCTCTTGTTGTGGAACTTGGGCTCTAGGGTGCACGGGCTTCAGTAGTTGCAGCACACAGGCTTGAGTAGTTGCTACACACAGGCTCAATAGTTGCAGCCCTGAGGCTCGAGAGCACAGGCTCAATAGTTGTGGCTCACAGGCTTAATTGCTCCACAGCGTGTAGGATCTTCCTGGATCAGGGATTGAACCGATGTCTCCGGCATTGGCAGGCAAATTCTTTACCACTGAGCTACCAGGCAAACCTGTCTTAATCTTAATCTGAATCTTAATCTCAGTCTTAATCTGAGTCTCAGCTTTCTCATTTGTAATGTGGAGATGAAACAGTTACCCCCAGAAGGCTTTTTTAGAATTAAACGAGAAAATATATTTGAAGTCCTTGGCACAGCATAAATACGGAAGCTGCAATCCTTTGGCCACCTAATGTGAAGAGCTGACTCACTGGAAAAGACCCTGATGTTGGGAAAGATTGAGGGCTGGTGGAGAAGGAGATAATGGAAGATGAGATGGTTGGATGGCATCACCAACTCAATGGACATGAGTTTGAACAAACTCTAGGAGACAGCAGCTGACAGGGAAGCCTGGCAGGCTGCAGTCCATGGGGCTGCAAATAGTCCAACACAACTGAGCAACAACAATATGAAGTTCTTGACACAGCAGAATACTCAATAAGAACAACCAACCGGGCTTCCTGGTGGTCCAGTGGGTAAGGACACCGTCTTGCAGTGCAAGGGACACTGGTTTGATCCCTGGCCTGGGAAGATCCCACGTGCCGCGGAGCGGCTGGACCAATGTGTCCAATTACCAAGCCGGAGCTCTGGAGCGCATGCACCCAGAGCCAGTGCTCTGCAACAACGGAGGCCACTGCGATGGGAGGCCCACATGGGCCAAAGAACAAAGATGGATGAAAATAGACAAATGAAAGACCAATAGAAGTAGCCCGCCTGCTCCCCTCCCTCCCCACCCCCACCAAAATAAATAAAGAAAGAAATTTAAAAAACAATTTTTTGCTGCTGCAGGGGTCTTATTTTTTTTTTTTTGGCCATTCTGGGTTTTTTTCATTGCTGCTGCAGGTTCTTCTCTAGTTGCAGGGAGTGGGGGCTAGTCTCTAGCTGAGGTGAGCAGGCTTCTTGTTGCGGTGACTTCTCTTGTTGTGGAACTTGGGCTCTAGGGTGCACGGGCTTCAGTAGTTGCAGCACACAGGCTTGAGTAGTTGCTACACACAGGCTCAATAGTTGCAGCCCTGAGGCTCGAGAGCACAGGCTCAATAGTTGTGGCTCACAGGCTTAATTGCTCCACAGCGTGTAGGATCTTCCTGGATCAGGGATTGAACCGATGTCTCCGGCATTGGCAGGCAAATTCTTTACCACTGAGCTACCAGGCAAACCTGTCTTAATCTTAATCTGAATCTTAATCTCAGTCTTAATCTGAGTCTCAGCTTTCTCATTTGTAATGTGGAGATGAAACAGTTACCCCCAGAAGGCTTTTTCAGAATTAAACGAGAAAATATATTTGAAGTCCTTGGCACAGCATAAATACGGAAGCTGCAATCCTTTGGCCACCTAATGTGAAGAGCTGACTCACTGGAAAAGACCCTGATGTTGGGAAAGATTGAGGGCTGGTGGAGAAGGAGATAATGGAAGATGAGATGGTTGGATGGCATCACCAACTCAATGGACATGAGTTTGAACAAACTCTAGGAGACAGCAGCTGACAGGGAAGCCTGGCAGGCTGCAGTCCATGGGGCTGCAAATAGTCCAACACAACTGAGCAACAACAATATGAAGTTCTTGACACAGCAGAATACTCAATAAGAACAACCAACCGGGCTTCCCTGGTGGTCCAGTGGGTAAGGACACCGTCTTGCAGTGCAAGGGACGCTGGTTTGATCCCTGGCCTGGGAAGATCCCACGTGCCGCGGAGCGGCTGGACCAATGTGTCCAATTACCAAGCCGGAGCTCTGGAGCGCATGCACCCAGAGCCAGTGCTCTGCAACAACGGAGGCCACTGCGATGGGAGGCCCACATGGGCCAAAGAACAAAGATGGATGAAAATAGACAAATGAAAGACCAATAGAAGTAGCCCGCCTGCTCCCCTCCCTCCCCACCCCCCACCAAAATAAATAAAGAAAGAAATCTTTAAAAAAAACAACCAACCTCTGGGCTTCCCTGGTGGCTCAGTGGTGAAGAATCCACCAATCAGTGCAGGAGACATGACTTCCATCTCTGATCCAGGATGGTCCCACATGGGACAGGCAGACTAAGCCCATTTACCACACGACTTTGGCTGTGCTCTAGAGTCCTAGAGCTGACACTAATGAAGTTCGTGCACCCTAGAGCCCATGTGCTGCAACGAGAGAAGCCACCACAATGAGAAGCCTGTGCACCCCAATCAGACAGCCGCTCCCTCCCTTATTACACCTAGACCAATGAAGTCTCAGCACAGTCAAAAATAAATACATAAAATTAAAAGAAAAAATAACAAGACCTCTGAAGACTGGAATGAAGGCAGTCCTCAGGCAGGGGGCACTGATTTGGTGCTTTGGAAGCAGTCCTCAAATCTGGAATGCCAAAGGAAGCATGTGGTAGAACTGGGAGGGTAGGGCAGGAGAGGTCCAGAAACCCGCTGCATGCCCCAGGCCACAGCACTAGCCCATATGTGTGGGGGAGAGCACCCTAAGCCATTCCTGGCCACCACCCCGATTGCCCCCACCCCCATACACCACAGCCACAGATGCAGGGGCACTCAGTGATCTAACTAGTTCCTCTGGGGCCATAATATATGGACCAGAAACAGTACAAAGTAAAGGACCACTCTCACAGGCAAGACGGAGGTCCAAACTGAATAAATGTATCACAAATTGCCCGGAGACCAGAGTCCCTAATACCGATGGATGACTAACGGGCCCCGAGTCCTGGCAAATATTGAATATCCTTGTATGCCTTGTGCCCACAACCCCCACAAAGGCAGCGGCAATACTTCTGCCATTTTATATGGAAGAAAATGAAGAAAGCTGAGGCTCCGGAGAAGGAGACGGAGGGAGGGAGGGAGGTTCACAACAGAGGAAACTGTGTCTATCTATGGCTGATTCACGTTGATGTTTGGCAGTAAACAACAAAACTCTGTAAAGCTATTATCCTTCGATTTAAATAATAATACTAATAAAAGAAAGCTGAAGCTCTGGGAAATTGGTTAGTCCAGGGTGACTCTGGAGCCCAGCCATTCCCCACCATCACCCTCCTTTCAGGACTGAGGTTTGAAACATCCCACCTGGTCACTCAGCTGGTAAAGAGTCCGCCTGCAATGCAGGAGACCCAGTCCAATTCCTGGGTCAGAAAGATCTCCTGGAGAAATGATAGGGTCCCCACTCCAATATTATCGGGCTTCCCTAGTAGCTCAGATGGTAAAGCACTGGCCCGCCATGTGGGAGACCTGGGTTGGGAAGAGTTCCTGGAGAAGAGATAGGCTACCACTCCAGTGTCCTTACCTAGAGATTCCCATGGCTCATCCACAGGAATGAGATACACAAAGAGTAGGATACAACGCAGAGAATTCCACTTTTCACTCCCATTTAGGAAGCAGGAATCCAGGAGAAACCTACTGGTTGGGGGCGGGGGCACCTGACACACAGGTGCTACCTTCCCGAGGGGCCACGGGGGAGGAAGTGCCTTTACCATAGACCTTGAAGGGAAGCAGGGAGTTTCAGGGTGTATGAGAGAATATGCAGGGGAGAGTGGCCACAGGCCTCACAAAGTGTCTTGTCTTGGTCTGATTGGAAAGAGAGTAAGGGGTGGTTTCTAGTCGGAAGAGGAGGGCTCTCAGGAACACAATGGAATCTAAGGTTCCCCTCCAGTAGGGGACAGTGGAGCCAAGCAGCAGGCTCCACCCCAAGGGATCCTCATCCACAGCTGGAGCTACCTAAACCCACAAAATTGTGAGCTCCTGCCCAGTTCTGGCTTCTCTCTTCCTCCCAGGTCTCCCCACCACATTTCCCTCCCGACCCAGGGTTGCTGGCAAGGACGGAGGGGGAAATGACCCTGAGTGGCGCCCTTGGAGACAGCCCCACGGCCTTGGTTGCCATTGCATTCCTGTCTTGGCTCTTGGACCCAGGAAGACAAACTCGTCCTCCATGACTAATTCATGTCAGCTACATCCGCATGCACACTATCTTCCAGCAAATTCTGATTGCTCTGCATGAAAGAGCCTCGTTCCCTAACCGTTACTGCTACCCAACCCCAAATTCCCTACAGTTCCAGGCAAAACTTTCTTAGTGTTTCTTTCCACACTGAGATCACTTTAAAGCTTCTCAAACCACCCTTGCCTGAGAGGGCAGCAATCTAGGAGGTGAGCACGCAGGTGGCCATGGCCCTGAGGAAGATGGGGCTCCGGGCATGCAAATTAGCTGGCTATTCAGTCCAGGGAGTGATGAGCAAAAACGGAGGCAGAAAAATGACTAATAAATTAACAGGCGAACAACAATGTCTGTTAGACAGACTAATGTTTTTGATATACTGTTCACAGAAGAGAAACGATGAGATATAGACGGAGGAGGTGAATTAAAGATGCTTGACACAACTGAGGACCTGGAAAGGCATAGGGTCTGAGGGCTCAGATGTGTTCTTTTTTAATCAAGGTAGTATTTGAACTGCTTTCTGCTTTGCATAGTAACATTAAGTGGACATTTGAGGTTAAAAAATGGAATGAGACCTCCTTGTAGGCTTATCAGACTGCATTGAAGGACAAAATGTATCTATATCCATCAGCATGACCTTTCCTGAGTTCCAAAAGGGCAGATGCAAAGAGTTGCTACTAACAGTGAAGTTGCCCCTTCACTGTTCACCTGAGACTATCACAAAATTCTTGATCGGTGATACCCCAATAAAACTGGTTTTGGGGGGGCTTCCCTGGTAGTCCAGTGGGCGGAGAGCCCGCCTTGCAGTGCAAGGGGCACTGGTTCTATCCCTGGCCCAGGATGATCCCACATGCCACGGAGCGGCTGAACCGGTGTGTCTGATTAGAAGCCAGTGCTCTGGAGTGCATGCGCCCAGAGCCAGTGCTCTGCAGCGAGAGGGGCCACTGCAGTGGGAGGCCCACATGGGCCAGGAAGTGAGGACGGATGAAAACAAATAAATAGAGAAACAGTAAAAGAGACCAAAAATAAAATGTTTTTTGGTGTAAAATAATAAAACCTAAAAAGTAAAAAGGCCTCCCTGCAACTCAAAAATAAAGAAAGAAAGAAAGAAAAAGTGAGAAGCCGCCAAGATACCACATGAGGAAAGATTAAAGGGCCAGATAAACTCATCAGGATCAGGAGACCGCCCACCTGAGATGAGATTAAGGAACTGCAAGCCCCGCCCACACGCTGACCCCATCAGACTCCCAGCAGTATAAAAACCCTCCAGTTCTCCGGGGTTTGACACACAGAGGTTCTCCAGGCAGAAGCTTTGTGTGTCTTCCTTTGCCTGGCCAAGTAGAAGAGCTATCCTTTTCTACTTCACCCCAAACTCTGGTCTCCGCCATTGGATTCCTCCCGCAGGTATAGAGAAGCGGAGCTTTTGGGAACAGAAGTCCATCTCTGAGAAGAGTCTGCTGGAATAGCTCTTCTAAGACTGAACGCCTTCCTCAATCACTGAGAAGTGTGCTGAACAGCTTTAGGAAAAGACTGAACGCCTTCCTAAGCAACCTTTGTCTGAAGGCTTTTCGTGTGCCAAGAAGAAAGGGAGCATCATGGATTGGAATGAGAGCCTCTTTCCTTATGAACAGGACCTGACCACCACTGAGAGTCCTGTGAGCCCTGGAGTCCCTGTCTGTAGCCCAGTGATGTCTTATGGCACAGGACTGACCCCACAGTCGATTCAGAGCACCAGCCTTCTGTCTCATTTGGAGGAGGAGCAGCTGCAGGCCACAGCATCCCAGCATGTGACCCAGGAGGCCTCCGGCCAGATGCCACAGCGCTTCCACTCACAGCCTCTGACCACCGCACCTGTGCTGGAGACCACTCCTCTGTTTCCCTCCCCCCTGAGCGCCATGACCCCCATGATCCCCATGACCCCCATGACCCCCATGACGCCTGCCATGACCTCCGTTTCAGAGAGGCCTGAGATGATGCCGCAACTGCACAATATCGTATGCACCGTGAGTCTCGGTTGTAAGCTTGACCTAAAGTCCATTGTCCTTCTTGCCCGGAATGCTGAATACAATCCCAAGCGGTTTGCTGCTGTCATCATGAGAATCAGGGAGCCCCGAACCACGGCCCTGTTATTCAGTTCCGGGAAGATGGTGTGCACAGGAGCCAAGAGTGAAGAACAGTCCAGACTGGCCGCAAGAAAATATGCCAGAATTGTACAGAAGTTGGGCTTCCCAGCTAGGTTCTTGGATTTCCAGATCCAGAACATGGTGGGAAGCTGTGATGTGAACTTCCCCATACGATTAGAAGCCCTTGTGCTTAGCCACCAACAGTTTGCTAGCTATGAGCCGGAGTTATTTCCTGGTTTAGTCTACAGAATGGTGAAACCGAAAATAGTTCTCCTTATTTTTGTTTCTGGAAAAGTTGTATTAACAGGTGCTAAAGTCAGGGGAGAAATTTATGAAGCCTTTAATAACATCTACTCAATTCTAAAGAGTTTCCGGAAGACACCGTGATGGCTAACATAGCCTCCTGCCTCCGCCACTCCCTGCTTTGGTTTTTCCAGCCAGTTGGTTGAGATACATTGGCTATGTTGTGGACGGCCTCCTGGAGGGAGAGGATGGAGGTCTGGTTGTAAATGCAGTTCCAATGAAAGCTCTTCTGCACGTGGACCATATAGGGGTGCCCAGAAGGAGTGTTATTTTTGCAGAGAGCACCAGATTCTTACTATAAGTGGCTGAAACTGTTGTTATTGAGCCTGTACTGCCTGTTGATATTTAGATTTTAAACATTTGATGTGTTTTTCAAAGATTTAATTATTTTATTTTATTGATTTGTTGTTGTGTGTAGGCTTTCTCTAGTTGTGGCACATGAACTTCTACTCTGAAGTGGCTTCTCTTGTTTCTGAGCATGGACTCTTAGGTCACTCAGGTTCCATAGCTGTGGCTCACAGGCTTAGTTGCCCCACGAGATGGGCAGTCTTCCTGGACCAGGGGTCAACGCAGGTCCTCTGCACTGGCAGGCAGATGCTTAAGCACTGGACCACTGGAGAAGTCCACGTACTGACTTTAACACCTTTGTTTAAGGCACAAGACTTTTGTGTTAAAGCCATCTCAAAAATTGATTGCAGGACTTCCCCTGGTGGTCCAGTGGGTAAGGACACCGCCTTGCAGTGCAAGGGGCGCCAGTTCGATCCCTGGCCTGGGAAGATCCCACGTGCCGCGGAGTGACTGGACAGATGTGTCCAACTACCAAGCCGGAGCTCTGGAGCGCATGCGCCCAGAGCCGGCGCTCTGCAACAACACACGCCACCGCGATGGGAGGCCCACAGGAGCCAAAGAATAAAGACGGATGAAAATAGAGAAATGAAAGACCAATAGAAGTGGCCCGCCTGCTCCCCTCCCTCCCCAACCCGACCCCCGCCCAAAATAAATAAATAAATAAATGTTTAAAAAATAAATAAATTGATTGGAGTTTATTTTGTTTAATTTCTACCCCAGAGATCAGAGTTTTTGTATTTCTACTAGGCAAAGAAAAATCTCTTTTCAAGGGTGTCATTTTCTCATTGGTAACTCGTAGAGGTTACTTTTCTGCCAGACACATTTGCCTTTTCAGTAATGCGGGATAGAAATGAAAGCAAATGGCTGTACATACGTTTCTTCCTTCAGAGTACTCTGTACAATAAATGCTGTTTATAAAGGGGTCAAGAAACAAGAACAAAAACAGGCCCAAAATGGAGTCTCTTAGGTTAAGCCCAATGGTGACTTAATGGGGCTAAACCCTATTGTGATCCTTTAGGCCCCTCCTGGGAGTGGCATGTTAAACCAATCAATCTAGTATTACCTGGTAAGCCAGTGTGAAGAGATCTACCTGAAGCTAAGGAAATGACTGCCTGAAATCATCCACTCTTAACTTCCTTATCACACCTTTCCTTCTTCCTGTGCAAACCTTCCATTTTGTTAAACTCTAAAGAGTCCCTTTCTGTTAGAAGGGATTCTGCCAGTTTATCAAATAATGCCAGTTAGATCTTCCAATTGACTCAGTGAAATTTTGTTTTTTAATGGTACAAAAGCCACATTACAGAACAGTGAGGAAGACAGACTTTTCAATAAATCCTATTGAGAAAATAGATCTATGAGGGAGGTGACAGAGAAGGCCTGCCTCACAGTTTGGACAAAATTAACTTCAATTGCCATATAGTCATGAAACTCTTACAAGACCTCTTGTGACAATACACCTGTATGATCTATGACAATGCTTTTCAATTAGGGACAGTGTGGATCCCCAAGGCGCCAACATCACCTGGCCAACCCAGTCCCTGGAGTGACTGGACAGATGTGTCCAACTACCAAGCCGGAGCTCTGGAGCGCATGCGCCCAGAGCCGGCGCTCTGCAACAACACACGCCACCGCGATGGGAGGCCCACAGGAGCCAAAGAATAAAGACGGATGAAAATAGAGAAATGAAAGACCAATAGAAGTGGCCCGCCTGCTCCCCTCCCTCCCCAACCCGACCCCCGCCCAAAATAAATAAATAAATAAATGTTTAAAAAATAAATAAATTGATTGGAGTTTATTTTGTTTAATTTCTACCCCAGAGATCAGAGTTTTTGTATTTCTACTAGGCAAAGAAAAATCTCTTTTCAAGGGTGTCATTTTCTCATTGGTAACTCGTAGAGGTTACTTTTCTGCCAGACACATTTGCCTTTTCAGTAATGCGGGATAGAAATGAAAGCAAATGGCTGTACATACGTTTCTTCCTTCAGAGTACTCTGTACAATAAATGCTGTTTATAAAGGGGTCAAGAAACAAGAACAAAAACAGGCCCAAAATGGAGTCTCTTAGGTTAAGCCCAATGGTGACTTAATGGGGCTAAACCCTATTGTGATCCTTTAGGCCCCTCCTGGGAGTGGCATGTTAAACCAATCAATCTAGTATTACCTGGTAAGCCAGTGTGAAGAGATCTACCTGAAGCTAAGGAAATGACTGCCTGAAATCATCCACTCTTAACTTCCTTATCACACCTTTCCTTCTTCCTGTGCAAACCTTCCATTTTGTTAAACTCTAAAGAGTCCCTTTCTGTTAGAAGGGATTCTGCCAGTTTATCAAATAATGCCAGTTAGATCTTCCAATTGACTCAGTGAAATTTTGTTTTTTAATGGTACAAAAGCCACATTACAGAACAGTGAGGAAGACAGACTTTTCAATAAATCCTATTGAGAAAATAGATCTATGAGGGAGGTGACAGAGAAGGCCTGCCTCACAGTTTGGACAAAAATCAACTTCAATTGCCATATAGTCATGAAACTCTTACAAGACCTCTTGTGACAATATACCTGTATGATCTATGACAATGGTTTTCAATTAGGGACAGTGTGGATCCCCAAGGGACATTTGACAGTGGAGACTTTTTTTGTTGTTCACATTGGAGGTAGGAAAAAAAATAAAAATTAAATTAAAACAACAACAACAGCGAGGGTAAGGACTTCCCTGAGGGTCCAGGGAAGATAGTTACATGAGGCTGAGGGAACTGGTAAATATGGTTGTAATTTTTATGGTTTCTGTCTAAAAATTACCAATCTAAATATATGTTTTTCAGGGGTAAGGAATATCTTCCCTGAAAATAATTATGACTTCCTATAATTTGGTAAATTATTCCTTTGTAAGCAAAACAGAAACATTTATCTTTGTTCTGTCTATTTGGTTGAGCCTGCCAGTAACATAGGCTTGTCTCAAGGATTAAGCCATGCATAAATTATGCACACCAGTACAATGGAACTGTGAATAGCTCGTTAAATCAGTTATGACTACTTTGGGCCCTTGATACTTGCAACCGGATCACAACTAGTTCTATTAATCATTATTTTAATTTGTTCTTTTCAAACTGTTTGTGCTTCATGCCTCCCCACTGCACCACGTCTTTGTCGATGGAATCAGCTGCATTACTTATATCTGGTTTGATTTATAAGACTGTTGTCTCTTATAATACCCAATGTAACCAGGCCTCCAACGAAATGTATGTGACTCACAATACAACGTAAAATAATTGTAGTAGCGTGATTCTAGGTATGGGAAGAAGCAACAGGGGGTAAAGTCTCCTGGATCATAACTAGGATAGGATCCAGAGAATCCTTCATTATTGTTGGGGTCTAATCCAAAATTTTGCACCTGGGATGCATATCAAGAGTTTTCACTTGATCTGGGATGAGCTTCCCCGTGGAAAGCCTTTGATTTTAATTCCAGTTTATCAAATAATGCCAGTTAGATCTTCCAATTGACTCAGTGAAATTTTGTTTTTTAATGGTACAAAAGCCACATTACAGAACAGTGAGGAAGACAGACTTTTCAATAAATCCTATTGAGAAAATAGATCTATGAGGGAGGTGACAGAGAAGGCCTGCCTCACAGTTTGGAAAAAAATCAACTTCAATTGCCATATAGTCATGAAACTCTTACAAGACCTCTTGTGACAATATACCTGTATGATCTATGACAATGGTTTTCAATTAGGGACAGTGTGGATCCCCAAGGGACATTTGACAGTGGAGACTTTTTTTGTTGTTCACATTGGAGGTAGGAAAAAAAATAAAAATTAAATTAAAACAACAACAACAGCGAGGGTAAGGACTTCCCTGAGGGTCCAGGGAAGATAGTTACATGAGGCTGAGGGAACTGGTAAATATGGTTGTAATTTTTATGGTTTCTGTCTAAAAATTACCAATCTAAATATATGTTTTTCAGGGGTAAGGAATATCTTCCCTGAAAATAATTATGACTTCCTATAATTTGGTAAATTATTCCTTTGTAAGCAAAACAGAAACATTTATCTTTGTTCTGTCTATTTGGTTGAGCCTGCCAGTAACATAGGCTTGTCTCAAGGATTAAGCCATGCATAAATTGTGCACACCAGTACAATGGAACTGTGAATAGCTCGTTAAATCAGTTATGACTACTTTGGGCCCTTGATACTTGCAACCGGATCACAACTAGTTCTATTAATCATTATTTTAATTTGTTCTTTTCAAACTGTTTGTGCTTCATGCCTCCCCACTGCACCACGTCTTTGTCGATGGAATCAGCTGCATTACTTATATCTGGTTTGATTTATAAGACTGTTGTCTCTTATAATACCCAATGTAACCAGGCCTCCAACGAAATGTATGTGACTCACAATACAACGTAAAATAATTGTAGTAGCGTGATTCTAGGTATGGGAAGAAGCAACAGGGGGTAAAGTCTCCTGGATCATAACTAGGGATAGGATCCAGAGAATCCTTCATTATTGTTGGGGTCTAATCCAAAATTTTGCACCTGGGATGCATATCAAGAGTTTTCACTTGATCTGGGATGAGCTTCCCAGCACCGTGGGACAAAATTGGATCATGAGATGTCTCCCAAATATCGGTCAAGTTTCTGACCAACAGGGGAGGATCTGAGAAATGGCCTATTTCCTGCCTTGTCAGTCGTCAGCAATTGCAGCCCTCCAATGTGAGTAGATGAGCCCTGAGGAAACCTGCCTCTGGCAGTCGTCCAATCGCAGCCACTCCCTTAGTGAACCCTGAGGAAACTCAGGATTTGGAAATACAGGATGGGACCCCAGATAGCTGAAGTACACCTCAAGGAAATAAGTTTAATGAGCCCTGACTCTTGCATCTTTCCATACATAGAAAAGCACTAAATTCCTGGGCTTCCCTGGTGGTCCAGTGGGTAAGGACACCGCCTTGCAGTGCAAGGGGCACCAGTTCGATCCCTGGCCTGGGAAGATCCCACATGCTGCGGAGCAGCTGGACTGATGTGTCCAATTACCGAGCCGGAGCTCTGGAGCACATGCACCCAGAGCCGGTGCTCTGCAACAACAGAGGCCACTGCAATGGGAGGCCCACACGGGCCAAAGAACAAAGATGGATGGAACTAGACAAATGAAATACCAGTGGAAGTGGCCCGCCCACTCCCCTCCCTCCCCACCCCAGCCCCCCATAAATAAATAAGTAAATAAATAAATCTTTTAAAAAAAAAGAAGAAAAGCCCTAAATTCCTTAACTTGATGCTGCCCCTTGGGCTCGAAGTCCAATATTTCTAATACTACAAGTGGAGACACTTTCCAAAGAAGAAGAAAGAAAGACAGATTTCCACCTTTGAAAGCCTGGAACCAGTAGAGAAAAGAGCTGTCTGATGAAACAGAGTGGCCCTCACTCCCTTTTCCTTCAAGACTGTGGAATGGACACTGACAATGGGAATTGCAGCAGGGACGAGCCACCTCTGACTCCATGACGGATCTGTTTCTTTGACCTTAACCTTTGTTTTTGCTGCTTTGTTGTTATAAGTAGACATAATGGCCTGTGTCAGGGAATCCTGCCTCCTCCCTGACTGTTCAATTAAAATGCCTTTGTTAGAATCTGACCCAACTCCCCTGTGAAACTGGCATCCCGACCCAGATAAGATGGTTGTTTTGAGACATTAGTCTGCTCTTTTCTCAATCAGCTGGCTTTCCCAATAAAGTCGTATCCTTTGCCTCGACACCTTGTCTCATTGTTTTATTGTTGTTTTAATTTTATTTATTTATTGGCTATTCTGGGTTTTCACTGCTGCACAGGCTCTTCACTAGTTAAAGGGAGTGGGGACTACTCTCTAGTGGAGGTGAACAGACTTCTTGTTGTGGTGACTTCTCTTGTGGAACTCAGGCTCTAGGGCACACGGGCTTCAGTAGCTGTGGCACATGGGCTCAATAGTTGTGGCTCTGTGGTTCCAGAGCACAGGCTCAGTAATTGTGGCTCATGGGCTTAGTTGCTCTGTAGCATGTGGGATCTTCCTGGAGCAGGGATTGAACTTGTGTCTCCTACGATTGGCAGGTGAACTCTGTCTCATTGTTAATTGGACTGTCAGGTGATAAGCAGAGCAAGCTTGGACTCTGTAACATGTTCCCAGGCTTGGAGATACTTTCTGTCCCTCATTTCATTTTTTTTTTTTTTTGGCCACTTCTATTGGTCTTTCATTTATTTCCACCTTTGTTCTTTTGGCCTGTGTTGGCCTTCCATCGTAGTGGCCTCTCTCAGTGCAGAGCACTGGTTCTGGGCGCATGTGCTCCAGAGCTACGGCTCGGTAGTTGGACTGTCTGCTGCACGTGGGATCTTCCCAGGTCAGGGAGTGAACCAGCGCCCCTTGCACTGAAAGGCAGTGTCCTTACCCACTGGACCAACCAGGGAAGTCCTGTCTCTCATTTCTTGTAGGCAAGACTCCAGCCTCCATGACCTTCCTTGAGTTCCAAAAGATGGCTTTCAAAGTTGCTTATGAAGAGAGGAACTGCCAAGAAACCATTCAGGGCAAGATTAAAGGAACCAGAAAAACTCATCAAAATTAGGAAACCAACCAACTGAGATGAAATTAAGGGAGTTCAAGCCTGCTCGTGCCCTAATCTTGTCAGAGACCCCAGCTTTGACCCACTGTTATAAAAGTCTTAATAAGGTTCTCTGGCATAAGGTTCAAGGCATAAGCCCAGTGTGGCTCTCTTTGCCTGTCCAAACAATAAAGCTATTTTTTCCTACTTCACCCAAAACTCTGTCTCTGGGATTGGATTTGGTGTGTGTGCTCTGTTTATCAATTGTGTCCAGTTCTTTGAGACTCCATGAACTGGTATCCCAGAGTCAGACACAACTGAGTGACTGAATAACAACCTACCTAAAATGTCAGCACTGTGGGGGAGAAACTCTGTTCTAAGGTTAGGAAATGACATTTTAAGTATGGCACAAAAAAGTTCCAAAAGTTTAATTATTATTAAGTTTGACAATATTTGAATTAGGAACTTCTGTCCATTGAAAGACACTCCCAAGAGAATGAAAATACAAGGCACTGACTTAGAAATCTCATACTCGCAGACCCAGCAAAGAACTCATTTGCAGAATACAGATAAGAAAGAATGCAAACAATGTAACAAGGTTCCAGAGACCTCGACCACCACCTCACAAAGAGAAAATCCAACTGGCCAACAGATATTAGGAAAGGTGCTCGCTATCATTGTGAACATGGAAATGCTATTGATTTTAATTATTGCAATTAAATACAGAATTTCACGCCAGACAGTTCCAAGTTTTAGAAAGATTGTCAAGCACTCAAATGGTTCTGGGGAGGATTTTTATTGATAGAACATCTTTTCAATTTTTCTTTATTTTTTGATTTATTTATTGTTGGCTGGGCTGTGTCTTCTTTGCTGAGCATGGGCGTTGTCTAGTTGCGGCGAGGCAGGATTACTTTTCCTTGTGGTGTGTGAGCTTCTCATTGCGGTGGCTTCTCTTGTTGTGGGGCACAGGCTCTAGGGCTCGGGCTCAGTAGTTTGTGGCTCATGGACTTCATTGCCTCAAGGCATGTGGGATCTTCCCAGACCAGGGATCAAGCCCATGTCCCCTGCATTGGCAGGTGGATTCTTAACTACTGGACCACCCCGGAAGTCCAAATTGGTAGAACCTCTTGAAAACTATTTGGTGTGATTGTGTCTGATAAAACCAAATGTGCCTCACCGTGTAGCGTGTAATGGTGGACATTCCTCTGCTGGGCATACAGACTATAGGAATGTAGGCTGAAGCGTGCCTGTGCCAGGATATGTATGTAGGAATATTCATAACAATGTCGTTCAAAATTGTCCTTGGACTGGAAATGCTCATGATGCCAAGGATGGATAAATGATCTGTGATTCTGTATGTGTGTGTATTTTTTCATAGAATGGAATATCAGGCTGCCATGAAAATGAATGCACTGTGGTGAAATTCAGAACAAAAGAACAGTATGTGATATGAATCAATTTATATAAAGGTATAAGCATAAAAAAAGGTAAAACTATGATATGTTGAAATTTATACTTCTGAAAAACTATAAAGATCAAGAATGAATTTACCACAAAAATCACATGGGTACAGGAGTTAAGATTAAGAAGGAAAGGAGCCAGGCTTCCAGGGTGTGACAGAGTTTTATTTACCAACCAGAACAGTAATTGAATAGACATTTCCTTTGTAATAAACCATCATGCTGGAGATTTTTGTTTCATGCATATTTCTGCATGTATGCTAGATTTTGCAGTTTGAGAATGGCATGCTTTATTTCTAAAATGTTTCAAACAGTCTAGAATAATAGAGTTTAGATTAGAGACTGTGCCCCAAGGTGATGAACTTAAAGTGAAGTGTAAGTCACTCAGTTGTGTTGGACTCTTTGAGACCCCTGTATGAGCCATGAAATACTCCAAGCAAGAATATTGGGGAGGATTTTTATTGATAGAACATCTTTTCAATTTTTCTTTATTTTTTGATTTATTTATTGTTGGCTGGGCTGTGTCTTCTTTGCTGAGCATGGGCGTTGTCTAGTTGCGGCGAGGCAGGATTACTTTTCCTTGTGGTGTGTGAGCTTCTCATTGCGGTGGCTTCTCTTGTTGTGGGGCACAGGCTCTAGGGCTCGGGCTCAGTAGTTTGTGGCTCATGGACTTCATTGCCTCAAGGCATGTGGGATCTTCCCAGACCAGGGATCAAGCCCATGTCCCCTGCATTGGCAGGTGGATTCTTAACTACTGGACCACCAAGGAAGTCCAAATTGGTAGAACCTCTTGAAAACTATTTGGTGTGATTGTGTCTGATAAAACCAAATGTGCCTCACCGTGTAGCGTGTAATGGTGGACATTCCTCTGCTGGGCATACAGACTATAGGAATGTAGGCTGAAGCGTGCCTGTGCCAGGATATGTATGTAGGAATATTCATAACAATGTCGTTCAAAATTGTCCTTGGACTGGAAATGCTCATGATGCCAAGGATGGATAAATGATCTGTGATTCTGTATGTGTGTGTATTTTTTCATAGAATGGAATATCAGGCTGCCATGAAAATGAATGCACTGTGGTGAAATTCAGAACAAAAGAACAGTATGTGATATGAATCAATTTATATAAAGGTATAAGCATAAAAAAAGGTAAAACTATGATATGTTGAAATTTATACTTCTGAAAAACTATAAAGATCAAGAATGAATTTACCACAAAAATCACATGGGTACAGGAGTTAAGATTAAGAAGGAAAGGAGCCAGGCTTCCAGGGTGTGACAGAGTTTTATTTACCAACCAGAACAGTAATTGAATAGACATTTCCTTTGTAATAAACCATCATGCTGGAGATTTTTGTTTCATGCATATTTCTGCATGTATGCTAGATTTTGCAGTTTGAGAATGGCATGCTTTATTTCTAAAATGTTTCAAACAGTCTAGAATAATAGAGTTTAGATTAGAGACTGTGCCCCAAGGTGATGAACTTAAAGTGAAGTGTAAGTCACTCAGTTGTGTTGGACTCTTTGAGACCCCTGTATGAGCCATGAAATACTCCAAGCAAGAATATTGGAGTGGGGCTTCCCTGGTGGTCCAGTGGGTAAAGACTTGCAGTGCAAGGGATGCCAGTTCAATCCCCGGCCTGGGAAGATCCCACGTGCTGCGGAGTGGCTGGACTGATGTGTCCAACTACCAAGCCAGCACTCTGGAGCGCATGTGCCCAGAGCCAATGCTCTGCAACAAGAGAGGCCACTGCGATGGGAGGCCCACACAGGCCAAAGAACAAAGATGGATGAAAATAAATGAAAGACCAATAGAAGTGGCAAAAAAAAAAAGAATATTGGAGTGGGCAGCCTATCCCTCTTCTAGGGTATCTTCCCAACCTAAGGATGGAACCTAGGTCTCCCACCTTGCAGGTGGATTATTTACCCTCTGAGCCCTCAGGGATGAGTTTAAGTGTTCCTAAATCACCTTAAACCCCGTGATTGGATTTGTTTCTCCTGACAGCCTGAAGCTGTGAGATGATGAGATTTAGCATCCTGAAATCCCACCACAAAGAGGCGTGGCTTCCTGCTTCTCAACTTCCGTGCTTCTGGGGGCTGGCAGAGAAGTTGATCTGCGAAGAAGTCCGGATTCTTCTCTTGGAGCTGAGTGAAACCTACCCCTGGCTAGGGATCCCTCCCCCTTCCCTCCCTCCCTCTCTCTCTTCCTACTATCCTTCTGAGTTATTCCAGGTGAAACTCTGCTCTCTGTGGGTCCATGGCTCTTCTACTTGTTCCCGACCCCACAGACTCATAGGCTTGAGGAAAAATCACATGGGTACAGGAGTTAAGATTAAGAAGGAAAGGAGCCAGGCTTCCAGGGTGTGACAGAGTTTTATTTACCAACCAGAACAGTAATTGAATAGACATTTCCTTTGTAATAAACCATCATGCTGGAGATTTTTGTTTCATGCATATTTCTGCATGTATGCTAGATTTTGCAGTTTGAGAATGGCATGCTTTATTTCTAAAATGTTTCAAACAGTCTAGAATAATAGAGTTTAGATTAGAGACTGTGCCCCAAGGTGATGAACTTAAAGTGAAGTGTAAGTCACTCAGTTGTGTTGGACTCTTTGAGACCCCTGTATGAGCCATGAAATACTCCAAGCAAGAATATTGGAGTGGGGCTTCCCTGGTGGTCCAGTGGGTAAAGACTTGCAGTGCAAGGGATGCCAGTTCAATCCCCGGCCTGGGAAGATCCCACGTGCTGCGGAGTGGCTGGACTGATGTGTCCAACTACCAAGCCAGCACTCTGGAGCGCATGTGCCCAGAGCCAATGCTCTGCAACAAGAGAGGCCACTGCGATGGGAGGCCCACACAGGCCAAAGAACAAAGATGGATGAAAATAAATGAAAGACCAATAGAAGTGGCAAAAAAAAAAAAAAAGAATATTGGAGTGGGCAGCCTATCCCTCTTCTAGGGTATCTTCCCAACCTAAGGATGGAACCTAGGTCTCCCACCTTGCAGGTGGATTATTTACCCTCTGAGCCCTCAGGGATGAGTTTAAGTGTTCCTAAATCACCTTAAACCCCGTGATTGGATTTGTTTCTCCTGACAGCCTGAAGCTGTGAGATGATGAGATTTAGCATCCTGAAATCCCACCACAAAGAGGCGTGGCTTCCTGCTTCTCAACTTCCGTGCTTCTGGGGGCTGGCAGAGAAGTTGATCTGCGAAGAAGTCCGGATTCTTCTCTTGGAGCTGAGTGAAACCTACCCCTGGCTAGGGATCCCTCCCCCTTCCCTCCCTCCCTCTCTCTCTTCCTACTATCCTTCTGAGTTATTCCAGGTGAAACTCTGCTCTCTGTGGGTCCATGGCTCTTCTACTTGTTCACGACCCCAAAGACTCATAGGCTTGAGGAAACAAGGGCTCCATCCGTGAAAATTTCTCTCAGTAGACTAGTGCATGCGTGGTGGTGATTCCAGGTAAAAGGTGAGCCAAATGTGTTGCCTTTTTCTCCCCCCACACTCCTGTTTGGTGGCCGTAGGTGGGTTAGTTGGCAGGAATGGTGGCTTGAGGTGCAAACTGGAGGAAGCTGGGTAGGAAGCATGGCTGAAGAAGATAGGACTCCCTGGATCTGGGTTGCCCAGGAGGACCTGGACATGTGGAGATGAAGTGTGGAGGGAGGTCAGGGCACTCCTTTGCGCAAGTGTGTGACTAGGCGTCTACTTTAGCTCAGGCTTCCCTGGTAGCTCAGCTGGTAAAGAATCTGCCTGCCAATACAGGAGACACAAGACTCTCAGGTTTCATCCCTGAGTCGGAAAGATCCCCTTGCATAGGAAATGGCAACCTACTCCAGTATTCTTGCCTGGAGAATCCCATGGACAGAGGAGTCTGCCGGGCTACCGTCCATGGGGTCACAAAGAGTTGGACACGACTGAACATGCACTTAGGTCAGCACAGTCTGGTATGATGAGGAGACATCAGTGAATTAGGAACCTCTGCTTGATGAGCTATTTCTTTTTCTTTTTAATTTTTTTGGCTGTGCTGGGTCTTCGTTGCTTTACTTGGGCTTTCTTTAGTTGGGGCAAGTAGGGGCTACTCTTCTTTCAGTGCTCGGGCTTCTGGGTGTGGGGGCTTCTCTTGTTGCAGAGCACAGGCTTTAGGGCACATGGGCTCAGTACTTGTGGCTCTCAGGCTTAGCTGCTCCGTGGCATGTGGAATCTTCCTAGACCAAGGATTGAACCCATGTCCCCTGCATTGGCAGGCAGATTCTCATCCACTGTGCCATCAGGGAAACCCTCTTTTTCATTTAAAAAAGCTTCTTTTAAAAATTTTTTTGGCTGCTCCACACTGCATTTAGGATCTTAGTTCCTGGAGTGCCGGTCCAGCCGGCAGTTGAACAGATCCTGAAGAGAGTGGCAGATAGGCTAAGAAAAGAAAGAAGGACAGAAAAGATGGGGCTGAGAGGGACAGCAAGAGGCAGACAACTCTACAGGTCGCTGACAAGTTGCTGACAAGTTTATTGAATTCGCTCACACATTTTATACTTCTCAAAATCAGATAACACACAGCAAACAATAGTGTATACGTGCTTTAGGCCAGGTTTCTTGGACCTAGCATCTTGTTAGTTTCTATCAGGCAGATCATAAACTAGGTGTTACCTCCTGGTATGTCATTAGCATATTCAAAGGTCTTTAGATTACAATGGTTCCTGGGCATAAAGCCCCTCAAACCCTTTTCATCTGTACCGAGGCTCCAGGTGTCCTTTATGATAGCTCAGGAATGTCTTCACAGTACCTGGGGTGTCAGGACAGAGAGCTATGCTGTTATCAGCCCATTTCCAGGGCAGCTCCCAGAGCTATGTTTCCTTAAAAGAAACCCCTTGAAACAGGGCAGCTCCCCGCGTTGGAGGAGGGATCGATCCCACGCTGCCTGCAGTGGGAGAGGGGAGGTTTAACCACTGGATGGCCAGGGAATTCCCTTGCTAAGGGTTTTCTGTCGGAGGTTGGTAAGATGGAAAATAGATGAAAATTTTCCAATTAAATTGTGTGTCAGATGCAGCATCCAGCATCACCCAGAGCTGCAGTCTAAAGGCATAATCTCAGGCCCCACCCTAGATGCAGCATTTCAACAATATCAGGAAGCATTTCTTTAGGCGATGGGAAGGGCCCTGGAGAAAAATAACTCAGAGGAGGAGTTCAGTTGTCCCAGAGGGTGGAGGGGAGGGGTCCTCAGAACTGGGAAAAGGTGGTGTTCCAGCTAAGGCATGAAAAGTGTTCCAGGGCTTCCCCTGGTGGTTCAGTGGTTAAGGACACCGCCTTGCAGTGCAAGGGGCGCTAGGTCGATTCCTGGCCTGGGAAGATCCCACGTGCCGCGGAGCGACTGGACCGATGTGTCCAATTACCGAGCCGGAGCTCTGGGACTCAGAGGCTACCGCGATGGGAGGCCCACAGGAGCCAAAGAACAAAGACGGATGAAAATAGAAATATGAAAGACCAATAGAAGTGGCCCGCCCGCCGCCCTCCCTCCCCAACCTGACCCCCGTCCAAAATAAATAATAAAATAAATAAATCTTTAAAAAAAAGAAAAAGAAAAGTGTTCCAGTGGGATCCAGAGGCCAAGAGCTTTGCAAGTTCAGAGACTGAAGTAGCCCTGAGCTAGAATGTGCTTCCACGTCCCTTCCAGCAGGGGGAACTAAGGCTAGAAAGGAGGAACAAGGGGAGGGTTATCAGAGAGAAACCAGAAACTTCCCAAAAGTCAGACGATCCACAGTGGCTGGGCATTGTAGGCGCCCTTGGGGCTTTGGGCTTCCTTTTTAGTAAAGGAGTATGCCCAAGGGATTTTCATCAGGATCACATAGACTCAGAGAATTATTCTGAAAGTATGATAATACATTTAGGAGAGATTTGGAAAATACAGAACAAGGTTACATACAGTTCCACTATATATTACATTCTTTTTTTACAATTTTTTTTAAGTAGGTAGGATTTTTAGTTGGAGTTTCAATATCAAACTCAAAAATTAATAGATGGACTATACAGAGAAGTAGAAGGATGTACTTGGAAGAGGAAATGGTAACCCATTCCAGGATTCTTGCCTGGAAAATCCCATGGACAGAGGAGCCCGGTGGGCTTCGCAAAGGGTTGGACACAACTGAGCAACTGAGCACAGAAGGATATAGTCGTTATATTTTCATAATTGAAAAATGAAGAAGTCAAAAAAAGAAAAAGAATTATTCTGGCTGCTGGCTTGGAAACAGACTCAGCGAGTAGGAGCTAGAAGGCCAATTAAGAGGAGGTGGTGAGAAGGAAATGGCCACCCACCCAAGGATTCTTGCCTGGGAAACATCATGGACCGGGGAGCCCAGCGGCTATAGTCCATGGGGTCACAAAGACTTAGACATTGACTAAGCAACTAACGCTAATACTTTTACTCTCAAGATAGATTTTCTACCTCCAAGTCACCCTTTGAGGAACTGCCTCACTTTGTGTAATAATAAAGAATATTGTTTAAGACAACAGCCAAACAGTGGTGGTTGGTGATAAGCAGAGATGTGGTCCAGCCCCCAGAGGGGCAGCTTAGACACAAAGAAACACTCTGATCCTAGATGCTTTTCTTTTCTTTTTTTTTTTGGCCCCAGGGTATCCCAGCATGGGGATCTTGGTTCCCTGACCAGGGATCAGACCCTGGTACCCAGCAATAGAAGCACAGAGCCTTAACCACTGAACCGCTGGGGAAGTCCCCTATTTGCAGAGAAGGCAAGACTCACTTGGTGCTGCCCACGTGGTAGGGAGCAGGGCGTGTCTCCTGGTGTTCTGGCCTGAGCCATGGAGGGAAGGACAGGAGTGAAGGGTGATGGAGAGCTTGGAGGCAATGAGAGCCCCCAAATTCCCCACAGGTTCCCTTGGAGAAAAGTGGACTGAAATCTCCAAAGGGTGAGGGCAGCGACAGGTGGAGAACAATGTGAGCTCTGAGCAGAAGGACATGCCTTGGAGAGCTTGGTTTCAACTGGAAAAGGCAGTATTCTTTATTTAGCAAATTTTTCTTCCTACGCTATAGTGTAGCCACGTTTGACAAGTTTGAGGAGTCTAGACACCTCATCACAGTGGCTTCTCTTGTTGCTCATGAGCTCTAGAGCACAGAATCAGTAGTTGTGAAGCCGCTCTTAGTTGCCGCAAGGTATGTGGGATCTTCCTAGATCAGGGATCGAACCCGTGACCCCTGCATCGACAAGCAGATTCTTTACCACTGAGCCACCAGGGAAGCCCCAAATCAACTGAGTTTGATTTTACACTGTATATTGCTGCTGTGGCTTTTGTTTGTTTGTTTGTTTAAGCACAAACAGGTATTTGTGTTAATTAATCAGAAAGACAAAATCTCTAAAGTAAAAGAGACAAATTCGCAGAATAAACCACAAGTAACACATTAAATGTTGCTGGCCATCATTCCATCTTTCTAATGAGAATATTCATAGCTGGCTAGCACTGCCCAGAGGCTCTGTGCCCAGCCTTCTAGACCTCATAACTCCTAGGAGGTCAGCACCAATATTGGAGTGGTTAGTGAGTAGGCTCTGGGCTTTCTCACTTTCTGGCTGTGTGACCTTAAGTTATTTAAACTCTATCTCGGTTTTTCATTTGTTAAAAGAATAATGATAGGTCCATATTTTATCACAATAAGTAGCATATTTCTCTGTTCTTTTACCCCAGCTATGAGATTAAAATATATGTGTGTGCATGTGTGTGTGCGTGAGAGAGAGAGAGAAAGAGAAAATGTTTGAAGATCTCTTTTATTTCTTTCTTGGCACATAACACAAGGCCAGTTCTGTTTTTTGTAGAATTTACGAATAATTGTTTAATTTATTTGCCTGATGTTCTCGCTGCTTTCTTGAAATGACTTGATTTTCTTACTTGTACAAGGAATATTATTTATGGCAGAAAAATACACAAAGTATAGTTAAGAAAGATTGAAATCATCTATAATCCCCAAACCTAGCTAGCGATAACCACTGATATATTTTAGACATGAATGACATGATCTCAGGGCTTCCCTGATAACTCGTGGTAAAGAATTCACTTGCCAATGCAGGAGACATAGGTTCAATTCTTGGTCTGGGAAGATCCCAGACCAATTCCTCAGCCTGCGCCTAGAGCCTGCGAGCCGCCAACTACTGAGCCCAAGGGCTGCCATTACTGAAGCCCGAATCCCGCCACTCTGCAGCAAGTGAAGCCACTGCAATGAGAAGCCTGGGCAAGGAAGCCTGGGAAACCCCGAAACCTCATGAGCACAGAATCAGTAGTTGTGAAGCCGCTCTTAGTTGCCGCAAGGTATGTGGGATCTTCCTAGATCAGGGATCGAACCCGTGACCCCTGCATCGACAAGCAGATTCTTTACCACTGAGCCACCAGGGAAGCCCCAAATCAACTGAGTTTGATTTTACACTGTATATTGCTGCTGTGGCTTTTGTTTGTTTGTTTGTTTAAGCACAAACAGATATTTGTGTTAATTAATCAGAAAGACAAAATCTCTAAAGTAAAAGAGACAAATTCGCAGAATAAACCACAAGTAACACATTAAATGTTGCTGGCCATCATTCCATCTTTCTAATGAGAATATTCATAGCTGGCTAGCACTGCCCAGAGGCTCTGTGCCCAGCCTTCTAGACCTCATAACTCCTAGGAGGTCAGCACCAATATTGGAGTGGTTAGTGAGTAGGCTCTGGGCTTTCTCACTTTCTGGCTGTGTGACCTTAAGTTATTTAAACTCTATCTCGGTTTTTCATTTGTTAAAAGAATAATGATAGGTCCATATTTTATCACAATAAGTAGCATATTTCTCTGTTCTTTTACCCCAGCTATGAGATTAAAATATATGTGTGTGCATGTGTGTGTGCGTGAGAGAGAGAGAGAAAGAGAAAATGTTTGAAGATCTCTTTTATTTCTTTCTTGGCACATAACACAAGGCCAGTTCTGTTTTTTGTAGAATTTACGAATAATTGTTTAATTTATTTGCCTGATGTTCTCGCTGCTTTCTTGAAATGACTTGATTTTCTTACTTGTACAAGGAATATTATTTATGGCAGAAAAATACACAAAGTATAGTTAAGAAAGATTGAAATCATCTATAATCCCCAAACCTAGCTAGCGATAACCACTGATATATTTTAGACATGAATGACATGATCTCAGGGCTTCCCTGATAACTCGTGGTAAAGAATTCACTTGCCAATGCAGGAGACATAGGTTCAATTCTTGGTCTGGGAAGATCCCAGACCAATTCCTCAGCCTGCGCTCTAGAGCCTGCGAGCCGCCAACTACTGAGCCCAAGGGCTGCCATTACTGAAGCCCGAATGCCCTAGAGCTCAAGCTCTGCAGCAAGTGAAGCCACTGCAATGAGAAGCCTGCACACCACAACGAAGCTCCCGCTTGCTGCAAGTAGAGAAAGCCTGGGCAGAGACAGAGACCCAGGACAACCAAAATTAAATCTTTTTTTTTTAATTATATATTCCTATGTCTTCAAATTTGCATGATGGTTTGGGGCACATTTTCTTAGTCCATTATATTTTATGATTCTCGGTCTATGTCAAAATCGCATATATTTATATTGAAGCATAGTTGATGTCCAGTGCTGTGCCAGTCTCTGCTGTATAACAAAGGGCCTCAGTTGTATATACACTCACTTTAAATATTCTTTCCCATTATCGTTTATCCTGGAGGTTGGGTGTAGCTGCCTGTGCTATACAGCAGGCTTTCCATACCTCTCACCCACTCTTCCCTCTCCCCAGTGTCCATAAGTATGTTCTCTATGACGGTTTTACCACTGATGCTCTGTGTGTGTATTTATCAGCACGATCTTACTAGATTCCATATATATGTGTTAGTATACTACTGCATAGCACCAGATTCCCAGTCCATCGCTCTCCACCACCCCCAAATCCCCAGTCCATCCCTCCCCACCACCCCCAAATTTCTAGTCCATGCCTCTCCACCACCCCCAAATCCCCAGTCCATGCCTCCCCACCACCCCAAGTCCCCAGTCCATCCCTCCCAACCACCCCCAAGTCCCCAGTCCATGCCTCCCCACCACCCCCAAGTCCACAGTCCATCCCTCCCAACCACCCCCAAGTCCCCAGTCCATCTCTCTCTATGCCACCTCTTGGCAGCCACAGGTCTGATCTCTGTGTCTGTAGGTCTTTCTCCACTTTGTACGTAAGTTCATTTGTGCCATATTTTAGATTCCACATATGCATGATACCATTCGGTGTTTGTTTTTCCCTTTTATGATTTACTTCATTTGTAGACAAGTTGAAAATTTCATCTATAATCCCCAAACCTAGCTAGCGATAACCACTGATATATTTTAGACATGAATGACATGATCTCAGGCCAACGGGGCAGGAGACATAGGTTCAATTCTTGGTCTGGGAAGATCCCAGACCAATTCCTCAGCCTGCGCCTAGAGCCTGCGAGCCGCCAACTACTGAGCCCAAGGGCTGCCATTACTGAAGCCCGAATGCCCTAGAGCTCAAGCTCTGCAGCAAGTGAAGCCACTGCAATGAGAAGCCTGCACACCACAACGAAGCTCCCGCTTGCTGCAAGTAGAGAAAGCCTGGGCAGAGACAGAGACCCAGGACAACCAAAATTAAATCTTTTTTTTTTAATTATATATTCCTATGTCTTCAAATTTGCATGATGGTTTGGGGCACATTTTCTTAGTCCATTATATTTTATGATTCTCGGTCTATGTCAAAATCGCATATATTTATATTGAAGCATAGTTGATGTCCAGTGCTGTGCCAGTCTCTGCTGTATAACAAAGGGCCTCAGTTGTATATACACTCACTTTAAATATTCTTTCCCATTATCGTTTATCCTGGAGGTTGGGTGTAGCTGCCTGTGCTATACAGCAGGCTTTCCATACCTCTCACCCACTCTTCCCTCTCCCCAGTGTCCATAAGTATGTTCTCTATGACGGTTTTACCACTGATGCTCTGTGTGTGTATTTATCAGCACGATCTTACTAGATTCCATATATATGTGTTAGTATACTACTGCATAGCACCAGATTCCCAGTCCATCGCTCTCCACCACCCCCAAATCCCCAGTCCATCCCTCCCCACCACCCCCAAATTTCTAGTCCATGCCTCTCCACCACCCCCAAGTCCCCAGTCCATGCCTCCCCACCACCCCCAAGTCCCCAGTCCATGCCTCCCCACCACCCCCAAGTCCCCAGTCCATGCCTCCCCACCACCCCCAAGTCCACAGTCCATCCCTCCCAACCACCCCCAAGTCCCCAGTCCATCTCTCTCTATGCCACCTCTTGGCAGCCACAGGTCTGATCTCTGTGTCTGTAGGTCTTTCTCCACTTTGTACGTAAGTTCATTTGTGCCATATTTTAGATTCCACATATGCATGATACCGTTCGGTGTTTGTTTTTCCCTTTTATGATTTACTTCATTTGTATGATCATTTCTAGCTGCAGCCATGTTGCTGCAAATGGCATTATTTTGTTCTTTTTCAAAGGGGTGAGTAGGGACTTCCCTGGTGGTCTTGTGGTTAAGGCTCAGTGTTCCCTGGGGCCTAGGTTCGATCCTTGGTCAGGGAACTAGGTCCCACATGCCGCAGCTAAGACCCAGCACAGCCAAATAAATAATTTTTTTAAGAGTTAAAAATAAATAAAAGGGCTGAGTAGCATTTCACCACATTTTTATCCATATATCTGCAGATGAACATTTAAGGGGTTTCCATGTCTTGCCTATTGCCAATAGTGCTGCTGTGAATGTAAGGTGCAGGTATCTTTTTGAATTACAGTTTTGTCCAGTACATGCTCAGGAGTGGGACTGCTGGATCCTATGCTATTTCTGTTTTTAGTTTTCTGAGGAACCTCTATACTGTTTTCCATAGTGGTTGCATCAGTGTCTCCTCTTACCAACAGTGCAGGAGGATTTCCTTTCCTCTATGTCCTCAGCAGCACTTGGTATCTGTAGACTTTCAACGATCGTCATTCTGACCAGTGGGATGTCTTCTTTGGAGAAATGTCTGTTAAGGCCTTCTGCCCAATTTTTGATCACCTTCCCAGGTGGCACTAATGGTAAGAGCCCGCCTGCCAGTGCAGGAGACCTAAGAGACGCGGGGTCAGGAAGAACCCCTGGAGGAGAGAATGGCAAGCCACTCCGTTACTCTTGCCTGGAGAATCCCATGGACAGAGCAGCCTGGTGGGCTACAGTCCACAGGGTCATGAAGAGTCAGACACGACCGAAGCAACTTTGCACGCACACATGCCCTGTTTTTGATTGGATTGTTTCCAAACCATAGGTTTTCAAAAATCAATAGCTGCATGGTATTTACAATACATGATTATAATATCTCCACTACAAATTTGACAGCCTGGTCTTTGAAAAGAGAGAGCATCCATTTAGAGCAAAACAATTAACAGGAAGTTTTTTCTTCATCTTCCATGGCAGAGATTCATCCTTAGTCAGTAGAATGGAAGATTCTAAGACCGGTGACTCTTTCCAAGATGAACTTCAGGATTATATCAGAAAGCAAAGAGCCAGAGGATTACAACCAGAGGTTTGCTTCCGAAAGGGGACAGAAGACTCTGCATACAGAGAGAGTGACCACACAGCACACAGACCTCCAGTGCAAGAGCAGAGATTCCCCTTCAGGCAGCCCCACGAGCCCCCTGGCTCCTACAAAAGGCTGGAAACAGTGGAAAGTTTCTCACCGCCACTGTCCAATAGCCATCACTTCAGACAGAGACTGGAACCCCTAAATCTCCATCAGGAGAAACATGACCATCTCTTCAGTAACTGGTGGTTTCCAAGCCTACCCGTGAAAGGGATGGCCCCTGGTCCCCATGCAGCCCAACACAGAGAGGAGGCCAGCCGTCTCTCAGAGGACCACAGCAGCATCCGTCAGGAAAGAGACGAAGACGCAGGCTGGAAGAGAAGATCCAGGGCCAAGGAAGGAGGAGGACACGGTGAGGAGGAGCAGGTGCAGCGGAAGACGAAACACCACCGAGATGAAGTGAAGGAAGAAGCCTACAAAGAGACCAGGAGGAGGGCCAGGCTGGAGCTAGGCAGCGCAGAGAAGTCCAGGCACAGAAAAAAGAGGCCCCGTGATTGGCACACCACGAAGGAGGGAAGAAGGTCCAGTCGAGAGAAGCATCCTGGCAAACACAGCACCCAGGAGTGGGACCTGTGGGATGAAGCGATCCTTGGCGGGTGTTACTGATGCTGGCTGGGGGTTTGGGCCCCAGATATTAAAAGATTTGGACCCATTGGAAAGGCTGGATTAAGTGGTATTGAAGCAATCCAATGGCTGTACTGTTAGGGGAAACACTAACTGAAACAGCCAGCCCTGGCCAGGCAAGGTATTAGTCACTTACAGGAGCTAACAGGAAGTCCCAGTAAAGAGCCTGGAACTCGCAAGCGAGCACCAACAAGAAGAACTTGGGAGAGGTCACAAGGATAGATGAGACGTCCGTCTGTATATCCTACCAACCTTCGGGATTCTTCTCGTTGGAATCCACTTTGGCTGAGCGATACATGTGCCACCAGGAAAGACCCTGATTCAGAATAATTGGCCTGAGACAATCCAGAAACTGATCCCATCACCATAAAATCCAAGACTGTGAGCCACATATGTGGCTGAGCAGTCCTCTTGGGTTCCCTTACCTGGCCGCTGTCCACCTGGGTGCCCCTCCCCTGGAAAGTTTCTTGCTTTGTCAGCATGGGTGTCTCTTCAGACAATTCATTTCTGAGTGTTCGACAAGAGCCCACTCTCAGGCCCTAGAAGGGGTCTCCTGTCCTTCAACAAGACTTCAAAGAATCTAAAATTAGATCCCCACTGCTGACTGTGTTCAAATACATCAAGTATAAAACCCAGTTGGCTTGGAGATATCAGTGGAAGCCAACAAGATGGCACCTTTCATGTGGTCGTGTCCCTCTCAAAGCTGATGCCCCACCAGGCACCTGAGCAGCTCTACAGCAAGGTCAAAGTTCTACATTCAGAATGGCCACATGGTCGCCTTGATTGGCTAAAAGTTGATTGACCTTGAGTACCTCTGTTTCCTGTGGATCTATCTCCTCAAAAGGCATAATGAACATGTTTTAGAATATCAAAGAAGAAATAGGTTGGAATACACTTTTGAAACACTGATACAGCATGTTATGGATACAGATGTCGAGAACCACTGAAGAATTTACTCCTTATATCAACTTTCTGATCAAAACACTTATTCTTTAGTGATCAGGGTGATAGAACAAATCCTTGTCAAGCACTCAAAATACGAAAGAACCCCAAAATACCATTTTCTTCTAGAGGAAAAAGTAAAGATGAATCCTCTCACCAGAGATTCTTCAGACTCCATTTCCTTGAGTGTGAATGATTTTCACTTGGGTCACTGGGTTTTTTGGTGTGTGTGGTTTTTTTTTAATAATTTATTTATTTATTTTTAAACTACTTGCAAATTTATTTATTGGGTGTGCTGGATCTTCATTACTGCATGGGCTTTTCTCTAGTTGTGGCAAGTGGGAGCTGCTCTCTAGTTGCAGTGTGGGGGCTTCTCATTCCAGTGGCTTCCCTTGTTGCAGTTCCTGGGCTCTAGAGCATGGGCTTCAGTAGTTGGGGCACATGGATTTATTCACCCAAGGCTGTGGGGTCTTCCTGGACCAGGGATCGAACCCATGTCTCCTGCATTGACAGGCAGATTCTTTCCCACTAAGCCACCAGGGACGCCCATAAAATCCAAGACTGTGAGCCACATATGTGGCTGAGCAGTCCTCTTGGGTTCCCTTACCTGGCCGCTGTCCACCTGGGTGCCCCTCCCCTGGAAAGTTTCTTGCTTTGTCAGCATGGGTGTCTCTTCAGACAATTCATTTCTGAGTGTTCGACAAGAGCCCACTCTCAGGCCCTAGAAGGGGTCTCCTGTCCTTCAACAAGACTTCAAAGAATCTAAAATTAGATCCCCACTGCTGACTGTGTTCAAATACATCAAGTATAAAACCCAGTTGGCTTGGAGATATCAGTGGAAGCCAACAAGATGGCACCTTTCATGTGGTCGTGTCCCTCTCAAAGCTGATGCCCCACCAGGCACCTGAGCAGCTCTACAGCAAGGTCAAAGTTCTACATTCAGAATGGCCACATGGTCGCCTTGATTGGCTAAAAGTTGATTGACCTTGAGTACCTCTGTTTCCTGTGGATCTATCTCCTCAAAAGGCATAATGAACATGTTTTAGAATATCAAAGAAGAAATAGGTTGGAATACACTTTTGAAACACTGATACAGCATGTTATGGATACAGATGTCGAGAACCACTGAAGAATTTACTCCTTATATCAACTTTCTGATCAAAACACTTATTCTTTAGTGATCAGGGTGATAGAACAAATCCTTGTCAAGCACTCAAAATACGAAAGAACCCCAAAATACCATTTTCTTCTAGAGGAAAAAGTAAAGATGAATCCTCTCACCAGAGATTCTTCAGACTCCATTTCCTTGAGTGTGAATGATTTTCACTTGGGTCACTGGGTTTTTTGGTGTGTGTGGTTTTTTTTTAATAATTTATTTATTTATTTTTAAACTACTTGCAAATTTATTTATTGGCTGTGTTGGGTCTTCAATCCTGCATGGGTTTTTCTCTAGTTGTGGCAAGTGGGAGCTGCTCTCTAGTTGCAGTGTGGGGGCTTCTCATTCCAGTGGCTTCCCTTGTTGCAGTTCCTGGGCTCTAGAGCATGGGCTTCAGTAGTTGGGGCACATGGATTTATTCACCCAAGGCTGTGGGGTCTTCCTGGACCAGGGATCGAACCCATGTCTCCTGCATTGGCAAGCAGATTCTTTACCACTCAGCCACCAGGGAGGCCCTTGGTTGTTGTTGTGGGGTTTTGGGGATTTTTTTTTTTAACAGATGAATTTTTTTTTTTTAAATACTTACTTTTATTTATTAATTTGTGTCAACCACCAATTGGCACTTGCATAGGCACTTGCCCTCTTTCTGCAAGCAGCAAGTCAGGTGCTGCTGCAGCTGCTAGCCTTCAGCACCCCCTGAAAGGAATTCATGGTGGAGAGCAGAAATGGGGCAGTCTGTCTGTGCTTGCGGTTGGGGTTAGGGACAGGGAAATCAGCAGGACCTGTCTTCAGATGATTAGATATTCTCAGGAGACGATTTTATGAACCCACTTCTTGTATCTTCCCATATCTAGAAAAGCACCAAAATACTTCATCGTGATGACTGTTTCTTATGACTAGCAAAGTTTCCTGAGACCAGTAGAAACCTGGAAAAACATGTCCCTGATTGCATGTATTCCCCCTTCACCAAAAATCATATATATCCTCACTTTCCCCTCCTGTCTCTTTGGAGCTGTCTCTCAGAGCTGTCTGGGCTGCTATCTCCTGGCACCTGCAGTCCTCATTTTGCCCCCAATAAAATTTAACTTGCAACTCTTCACGTGCAGTTTTTTTAGGTTGACGTTTGGCAGCACCTGGTCTTAGTTGTGGCACTTGGGATCTTTGATCTTTGTTGTGACATTCAGAATTTTTAGTTGTAGCATGAGAACTCTGAGCTGTGGCACGTGCGGTCAAGTTCCTGACCAAGGATCAAACCCAGACTCCCCACGCTGGGAACGCTGAGTCTTAACCACTGGACCACAGAGGAACTCCCTACCTATTCAACAAAAAAAATATTTTTAAAGGTAAGAAACAGATTGGGAAAAAATATGTGCAACCCTCTCTTGTTAATATCTCATTAACTCATGTCCAACTCTTCGCAATCCCATGGACACAGCCCACCAGGCTCCTCTGTCCATGGGCTTCTCCAGGCAAAAACACTGGAGTGGATTACCGTGCCCTCCTGCAGGGGGTTTCCCCGATCCAGGGATCAAACTGGGGTCTCGCACATTTCAGGCAGATTCTTTACCATCTGAGCCACCAGGGAAGCCAATACCCCTTGTGCCCGTTTTCAAATGATTGCGTCTTAGCCCCAGGCAGCTTCTTCGTTCTTTGTGAAACGACCCTGTAAGCGGTACTCCTTTGCGAGCTGTCTTGTTAGTCTCTGCCAGTAGAGGGCGCCGGAGGGACACCGTGAACTGGGAGCTGGAGGGACTGTCTTCCTTTTCCCAGTTGTGCCAGTTTTCCGAAGTAGCAACTCCATGACTTTGTGTGTGTGATCTAGTGGCACCCCATGCACTCTGACATATGTCTTTGTTGCTGAAGGACTGTGTGACCTGTGGAATTTATGTTCTTTCTGCAGAGGTATAAATCTGGGTCAGGAGAGGCCCTCTTCCAGTTGTTCCCTCCGATGTTCATCCTCCCTTAGGGGTCAAGGATGGGCCAGCTTCCTCCTACAGGTCAAATCCAGCCCTCTCCTGTATTTGTAGGGCCCTCCATCTAAGAATGGTTTTCACCTTTGAACCCGAAAGAAGTAAAATATTATCCCAAAACAGTGGATCCTGTTCTTCTCATTAAAGAGATTTGTTTACAAATCTTATATTCAATTATTACAAAGAGTGTGGAAATTTGTCTTCCGTGTGGTTTCGTAGGTAGCTACATACTATCCTTCATTGTGTCTCTCACTCCACAAAGCCTAAACTGGTCCTTTACACAAAAACCTTGCCAATCTCTGCCTCAAGTCTTCTTATAAGCCGTTTGGTTGCTAACCACCTCTTGTTAGTTTCTGCGTGTAACCCTCCCCCGGCAACTCTGTCTACAGAAGCTCTCACTCCCAGCTTGTGGGGGGAGGGGGGAAGGGAGATGGCCTTTGAACAGATGTCTGCCCTCCCCCAACAGGTGCCGGCCTATGAAATAAAGCAAATTTTCCTTTCCACCAACCTGGCCTGTGTATTGGCTTTTGAGTGGCGAGCAGCGGGACCCACCCACACACCTTTTGAAAGTAAGAGGAGCCTGGTGGGCTACAGTCCATGGAGTCGCAAAGAGTCAAACACAACTGAGCGTGCACACACATTTATCAGAGGAGGAAATCAAGCCCTCGTGGGCTGGAAGATTTGAGTATTGGTTCCAACCTAGGTTCTCTGAGACCCGACCCAAAGTTCTTCCTACAGTTGCTTCTACATGTGACCTTAAAGGAGGCACAAATGCAGCATCAAACAGTATTGAATGAATGACTCAGGGAGAAGGGGGTTCACTGTTCAGCTCTCCTCCCTGCCTTGTGCTGAGCAAGGAGAAAGCCTCCATTCAGTGCTGATACGCCTTCTCCTGGAAAAGGAGTTGGCAGCCCACTCGTGTTTTTGCCTGGAAAATCCCATGGACAGAGGAGCCAGGCGGGTTACAGTCCAAGGGGTTGCAAAAGGGTCTAACAAGACTGAGTGACTGAACAACAACAAACCCAACTCCACATGAAAAAGGGTTACACATCATCATCAAGCAGGGTTTGTCTTGGGAATGCAAGGGTGCTTCAACATAAGAAAGCTAATTCAACATAAGAAAATTAATGTAATATGCCACGTTAATAGAACGAAGGGAGAAATAGCCACACAATCATCTCAGTGAAAACAGAAAAGGCTTTTGTCCAAATCCAATGTTCCTCATAGCAAAAAACACTCAGAAAACTAGCAATAGATGAGAACCTGGTCAACACGTATGTGACAAATAATAGTCAAGTATTATACTTAGTGATGAAAGCCTAAAAGTTTTCCCCCTAAAATCGAAAATGAAACAAGGCTATTTGCTTTCACCTACTGCTATTCGACATTATACTGGTAGTTTTACCAGCATAACTAAATAACAAAAATAAATGAAAGACACCCAAATTGGAAAAAGTAAAGCTATTTCTATTCTCACATGGCATGATCCTATATCTAGAAAACTTCAAAGAACTGACACACACAAAATCTACTCCAGCTAATAAACATTAAGCACAGTTGCAGGATACAAGATCAACATACAAAAATAAGTTGTGTCCCTCACACTAGTACTGAGCAATCTAAAAAGAAAACTAAGAAAAAAATCTCAATTCACAATACCATCCCAAAGAATAAAATATCAAGGAATAAATTTAACCAAGAAAGTGAAAGAGTTGTACTCTGAAATCAAAAGTAAAATGCAAGGGGCTTCCAGTAGGAAGGCGGTCCAGTAGGTAAGGACACTGCCTTGCAGTCCAAGGGGTGCAGGTTCGATCCCTGGCCTGGGAAGATCCCACGTGCTGTGGAGTGGCTGGACTGATGTGTCCAACTACCAAGCCAGAGCTCTGGAGCTCATGCACCCAGAGCCGGTGCTCTGTGAGGTGAGAGGCCAATGTGATGGGAGGCCCACACAGGCCAAAGAACAAAGATGCATGAAAATAAATAAATGAAAGATCAATAAAAGTAGCCAAAAAAATAATAAAATAGAACTACTAATACCTTTTTAAAAAAATAATAAAATGCTAAAGGAAAATAGAGAAAACCTTAATAAGTGAATAAACATTCTATGTTCATAGATTGGAAAATATAATATTTTAAGATGGCAATACTATCCAAAGCAACTTACAAATTCAATGTAATTCCTATTAAAATTTCAACATCCTGGGGCTTCCCTGATAGCCCAGTGGTGAAAGAGTTCGCCTGCCAATGCAGGAGACACGGGTTCGATCCCTGATCCAGGAAGATCCCATATGCTGCTCAGCAACTGTGCCCATGAGCAACAACGATTGAGCCTGTGCTCTAGAGCCTTGGAGCCACAACTCATGAGCCCATGAGGCACAACTACTGAAGCCCGTGTGCCTCAGAGCCTGAGTTCCACAGCAAGAGAAGTCACTGCAACAAAAAACCTGCTCACCTCCACCAGAGAGTAGCTCCCACTCCCTGCAACTAGAGAAGAGCCTGTGACCGCCGTGAAAACCCAGAACAGCCAAAAATAAATAAATAAAAATTTAAAAAATTTTTCAACATCCTTTTTTTGCAGATACAAAAAAGCTTAAATGCATGGGGAAATATAAAGGATCCTAGCTAGTTAAAACAGTATTTTTAAAAAAACAGAGTTGGGCAACTCACATGTCTCCATTATAAAACTTATAACAAAACTGCAGGTATAGGGTTTTGTTGTTTACAACCTGAGAGCCAGAAGCCCAACAGTGTAGATTTCAGTTCTGGTCCAAAGGCCTGAGAACCAGGGATGCTAAGGGCAAGAAAAGATCAATGTCCAGCACAGATGGACAGACAGGAAGAGGGCAGATCCAACTTCCCTCCACGTTTTGTTCTACTCTGGCCCTCAGCACACTAGACGTTGCTCACCCACACTAGGCTGGGCCATCTGTTTTACTCATTCCACCAATTCAGATGCTACTCTCTACTAAAAACAATCTCACAGACGAGCCCAGAAGCGATGTTTAATCAGGTATCTGGGTACCCGTGATCCAGTTAAGTTGACATAAAATTGATCGCTTGACCATAACATTGGTCAATTTTATGTCAACTTGACCATCACACTACAGTAATCAAAATAGTCTGTTGCTGACATAAGGATATACATATATATCAATGCAGTGAAATTCAGAATCTAGAAACAATCAGTACCTCTGGTCAATTGATTTTCAACAAGCATCCTAAGATTACTCAGTGGAGGAAGAAGAGTTTTTTCAAAAATGATGCCAGAACAGCTAGATATCCACTTGCAAAAGAATGCAGGTGGCCCCCTACCTCACACACTATATAAAAGTGAACTCAAAAAAAAGTTTAAAAATGAACTCAAAGTAAATCTATAACTCAATCATAAGAGTTAAAGCTATAAATGTCTTAGAAGAAATTATCAGAGTAAATGTTCATGACCTTGTATTGAACAATTGATTTTGAATACGAGGCCAAAGGCATGAGCAACAAGAGAAAACTAGAAATAGTGGACTTCATCAAAAATTTGAAAGTTTTGTGCATTAAAGAACCTTATTAACTAAGTGAAAAGTCAAGCAGCAGTATGGCAGGTCATAGCTACAAATCATACATCAGAGAAAGAAGGTCTAGAATCCAGAATATATAAAGAGCTCTTAAAATTCAACAACAAAAAGACAACCCAATTTTTTAAAGGGCAAAGGATTTGAATAGACATAGTATATGATAAGAAATACATATAGATAAGAAATGGTCAAGACGCAAATGAAAAGATGTCTAACATAATCAGTCATTAAGAAAATACAAGTCAAAAGCACAATAAGATACTTCCTCACAGACACTAAGATGGATATATTAAAAAAAAAAAAAAAAGAATAGGAAGGAACATGCCATGGGGGTTTGGTCAATGTCCAGCACAGATGGACAGGAAGAGGGCAGATCCAACTTCCTCCACGTTTTGTTCTACTCTGGCCCTCAGCACACTAGACGTTGCTCACCCACACTAGGCTGGGCCATCTGTTTTACTCATTCCACCAATTCAGATGCTACTCTCTACTAAAAACAATCTCACAGACGAGCCCAGAAGCGATGTTTAATCAGGTATCTGGGTACCCGTGATCCAGTTAAGTTGACATAAAATTGATCGCTTGACCATAACATTGGTCAATTTTATGTCAACTTGACCATCACACTACAGTAATCAAAATAGTCTGTTGCTGACATAAGGATATACATATATATCAATGCAGTGAAATTCAGAATCTAGAAACAATCAGTACCTCTGGTCAATTGATTTTCAACAAGCATCCTAAGATTACTCAGTGGAGGAAGAAGAGTTTTTTCAAAAATGATGCCAGAACAGCTAGATATCCACTTGCAAAAGAATGCAGGTGGCCCCCTACCTCACACACTATATAAAAGTGAACTCAAAAAAAAAAAAAAAAATGAACTCAAAGTAAATCTATAACTCAATCATAAGAGTTAAAGCTATAAATGTCTTAGAAGAAATTATCAGAGTAAATGTTCATGACCTTGTATTGAACAATTGATTTTGAATACGAGGCCAAAGGCATGAGCAACAAGAGAAAACTAGAAATAGTGGACTTCATCAAAAATTTGAAAGTTTTGTGCATTAAAGAACCTTATTAACTAAGTGAAAAGTCAAGCAGCAGTATGGCAGGTCATAGCTACAAATCATACATCAGAGAAAGAAGGTCTAGAATCCAGAATATATAAAGAGCTCTTAAAATTCAACAACAAAAAGACAACCCAATTTTTTAAAGGGCAAAGGATTTGAATAGACATAGTATATGATAAGAAATACATATAGATAAGAAATGGTCAAGACGCAAATGAAAAGATGTCTAACATAATCAGTCATTAAGAAAATACAAGTCAAAAGCACAATAAGATACTTCCTCACAGACACTAAGATGGATATATTAAAAAAAAAAAAAAAAGAATAGGAAGGAACATGCCTTGGTGTGGATTTGGGGAAACCAGAAGTCTCATACGTAGTTGGTGGAAATGTAAAATGGCACAGCTGCTATAAAGCAGCAGTTTCTCAAAAAGTTAAACACAAGATTACTAGATAACATAGCAATTAAACTCCTAGGTATGGTGGTGGTGGTTTAGTCACTAAGTTCTGTGTGACTCTTGAAACCCCCTGGACCGTAACCCACCAGGCTCCTCTGTCCATGGGATTTCCCAGGCAAGACTACTGGAGTGGGTTGCCATTTCCTTCTCCAAGGGATCATCCTGACCCAGGGATCAAACCTACAGTCCTACAGTGCAGGTGGTCTCCTGCATTGCAGGCAGATCCTTTTTATTTATTTATTTTTTGGAATTATATACTGTTTATTTTATTTTTACAGAGTTTTGTAAAAATCATTCTTTACTGACTGACCTACTAGGGAAGCCCTTAGGTATAGACCCAAATGAATTGAAAATAAGTACTCAATACATGGGCTTCCCTAATGGCTCCAATGGTAAAGAATCCACCTGCAATGCAGGAAACCTAGGTTCACTCCCTGGGTTGGGAAGATCCCCTGGAGAAGAGAAAGAGTAGCCACTCCAGTGGTCTTGCCAGGAGAATTCCATAGACAGAGGAGGCTGGTGGACGACAGTCCGTGGGTCACAAAGAGTCAGATATGACTGAGAGACTTTCGCTTTTACTCCGTACAGACTTAGACAAGAAAGCTTGTAGCAGCATTATTGACAATAGCCAAAGGAGCAGAAACAACCCACTGTTCGTTAATAGACGAGTGGATAAGCAACATGCTGTGTGCATGCAAGAAACTATTTCGCAAACATGAAAAAGGAATGGAGTACTGATACGTCCCAAAATGCCAAAACCCCATTTTTAAAGGGCAAAGGATTTGAATAGACATAGTATATTAGAAATAAGGAAATGGTCAAGACGCAAATGAAAAGATGTCTAACATAATCAGTCATTAAGAAAATACAAGTCAAAAGCACAATAAGATACTTCCTCACAGACACTAAGATGGATATATTAAAAAAAAAAAAAAAAGAATAGGAAGGAACATGCCTTGGTGTGGATTTGGGGAAACCAGAAGTCTCATACGTAGTTGGTGGAAATGTAAAATGGCACAGCTGCTATAAAGCAGCAGTTTCTCAAAAAGTTAAACACAAGATTACTAGATAACATAGCAATTAAACTCCTAGGTATGGTGGTGGTGGTTTAGTCACTAAGTTCTGTGTGACTCTTGAAACCCCCTGGACCGTAACCCACCAGGCTCCTCTGTCCATGGGATTTCCCAGGCAAGACTACTGGAGTGGGTTGCCATTTCCTTCTCCAAGGGATCATCCTGACCCAGGGATCAAACCTACAGTCCTACAGTGCAGGTGGTCTCCTGCATTGCAGGCAGATCCTTTTTATTTATTTATTTTTTGGAATTATATACTGTTTATTTTATTTTTACAGAGTTTTGTAAAAATCATTCTTTACTGACTGACCTACTAGGGAAGCCCTTAGGTATAGACCCAAATGAATTGAAAATAAGTACTCAATACATGGGCTTCCCTAATGGCTCCAATGGTAAAGAATCCACCTGCAATGCAGGAAACCTAGGTTCACTCCCTGGGTTGGGAAGATCCCCTGGAGAAGAGAAAGAGTAGCCACTCCAGTGGTCTTGCCAGGAGAATTCCATAGACAGAGGAGGCTGGTGGACGACAGTCCGTGGGTCACAAAGAGTCAGATATGACTGAGAGACTTTCGCTTTTACTCCGTACAGACTTAGACAAGAAAGCTTGTAGCAGCATTATTGACAATAGCCAAAGGAGCAGAAACAACCCACTGTTCGTTAATAGACGAGTGGATAAGCAACATGCTGTGTGCATGCGCAAGAAACTATTTCGCAAACATGAAAAAGGAATGGAGTACTGATACACGTCCCAAAATGGAACCTCAAAGCCACTACTGGAAGTGAAAGAAGCCAAACACAAAAAGGCACATATTGTATGATCCTGTTTATGTGAAATATTCAAAAGAGGCAAGTCAACAGAAACAAAATGAAGATCAGTGGTTACCAGGACTTGGAGGGAAGGGAGTAACCAGGAGAGATGGCCTAATGGGTACAGAGATGTCCTTTGGGGAGACAAACATGGTTTGGAGTTGAAGAGGGGGGGTACTTGCACCACACTGGGAATACCACGGAATCACATCCATTTTGAATGATAACTTTGTGAATTTCACTTCACAAAGAGGCTCACACTAAGGTGTGCTGTTGACTAAAACAATATAATCACAACATGAATGTAGAGAGTTATTTGATTTGGTAATGGTTAGGACTCCGAGTTAGGGAGAGAGCATCTCAGTAGCTCTGAGAAAACTGTTCCCAAGAGACAGGAGGGGAAGTCAGGCTAAATACAAGTTTGAACCAAAGGAAACAGGCCATCGGAACATCAAAGATCAGGTATCGGGTTAAGGAATTTAGCATTCTGTGTAGGGGAAGATGCAAGCCTCTGGGCTCACTGAATGAATTACTTTCACAGGCACCTCAGCTCTCCGGGGGTGGGGGGGTGGCGATCCTGTTTCCTATTCACTCAAAGGAGTGGCCCAGGGCTGCTTCTTGGGGTCACCCGTGGTGTGGAGGGGGTGGTGGCTTCAGCTGGACTGCAGTCGGTTTGGGGCGACCTCATTCATATTTGGAAGCCAGAAATCGCTGATGGCTGTGACATTTCTTGCTTACCATATGGCAGGAGATAGTTTCATTTCACAGTGGTGGCCCGGGTCTGCCCCATGTCCACTCAGTCCTCAGCTGCTGCTCCTGGGAAAGGAGTCAGAATGACTGAGAGACTTTCGCTTTACTCCGTACAGACTTAGACAAGAAAGCTTGTAGCAGCATTATTGACAATAGCCAAAGGAGCAGAAACAACCCACTGTTCGTTAATAGACGAGTGGATAAGCAACATGCTGTGTGCATGCGCAAGAAACTATTTCGCAAACATGAAAAAGGAATGGAGTACTGATACACGTCCCAAAATGGAACCTCAAAGCCACTACTGGAAGTGAAAGAAGCCAAACACAAAAAGGCACATATTGTATGATCCTGTTTATGTGAAATATTCAAAAGAGGCAAGTCAACAGAAACAAAATGAAGATCAGTGGTTACCAGGACTTGGAGGGAAGGGAGTAACCAGGAGAGATGGCCTAATGGGTACAGAGATGTCCTTTGGGGAGACAAACATGGTTTGGAGTTGAAGAGGGGGGGTACTTGCACCACACTGGGAATACCACGGAATCACATCCATTTTGAATGATAACTTTGTGAATTTCACTTCACAAAGAGGCTCACACTAAGGTGTGCTGTTGACTAAAAAAATATAATCACAACATGAATGTAGAGAGTTATTTGATTTGGTAATGGTTAGGACTCCGAGTTAGGGAGAGAGCATCTCAGTAGCTCTGAGAAAACTGTTCCCAAGAGACAGGAGGGGAAGTCAGGCTAAATACAAGTTTGAACCAAAGGAAACAGGCCATCGGAACATCAAAGATCAGGTATCGGGTTAAGGAATTTAGCATTCTGTGTAGGGGAAGATGCAAGCCTCTGGGCTCACTGAATGAATTACTTTCACAGGCACCTCAGCTCTCCGGGGGTGGGGGGGTGGCGATCCTGTTTCCTATTCACTCAAAGGAGTGGCCCAGGGCTGCTTCTTGGGGTCACCCGTGGTGTGGAGGGGGTGGTGGCTTCAGCTGGACTGCAGTCGGTTTGGGGCGACCTCATTCATATTTGGAAGCCAGAAATCGCTGATGGCTGTGACATTTCTTGCTTACCATATGGCAGGAGATAGTTTCATTTCACAGTGGTGGCCCGGGTCTGCCCCATGTCCACTCAGTCCTCAGCTGCTGCTCCTGGGAAGGAAATGTGGAGGCAGTCTCTGGGCTCCGGCTGGGTGGTCAGAGCACACCCTCCCCCCACCTCGGGACATTCTCCTCCTTAAGCGGCTCTGTCCTCTGTGCACTGGCTCAGCAGCGCAGGTACCAGCGACGAGGAACAGAGCTGAGGCAGGGATGGGTGGGAAAGGAGCCTGGTTCGGGACACTCGAGGGACCCCTGCCCCATGGCCTGCTTTAGCCTTCCAGGGAGGCTCCATCCCCTCATTGGTAACCTCCAGCTCTTAGGGTGACCCACAGGCCCTGCAGGTGTAGGTCCTTCTCTGTTTTAAAAATTGGAGGACAATTAGAATCCTCTGAGGGGTTTTGCCATCCATCCTTATGAACCGGGCACAGGTGCACATGCGTCCTCTCCCTCTCGAAACGCCCCCCACCCTCCCCTGTTCCACCCTCACTCCGTCCCACCTGCCTCCCCACCCAGTATCTCCAGGTTGTCACAGAGCGCCAGCTTTGCATTCATGTCCTTGTAGGTATGTGAGCCTCTCCCACTGCCCTCCCCAGGCTCCCCCTGCTCCTCAGGCCCTCACACACCCAGCTCTCTTCCTCGGCACCCTTTCCCACTGCCCCGCCTCCCTCTTCCTCTGCTAACCTGCACTTGAACCTGAAGATTGCCCTGACAAGTCTGCCTTCCCCGGGGATTGCATGCACCTGCAGGGCACTCTGTTTAGCCCGAGAACTGGGCTAGCCTCAGGCTGCGCATGTGCGCACACAGCTTCAAAGCTTAGCTGCCCATCACCTAATCCCCCATTTCAGTGTTTGGTTTTTTCCCTTCCAGTGTGGGAATTACACATAGTGTGAGCAGGGTAGAGAGTGTCATAATCTCAGCGCTTTCCACTCTGAAGGTCAAGCTCTAAGACGGCACCTCAGCTGACTCTCCTCAACATCAGACTCGTGTGTCACTGTCCGTTCCTTTCACCCTCTCAAGTGGATGCCCTGGAGGGCAGGACCTGGGGCTTGGTCACTCGGACCCGCTGGCCGCCGGGGTTCCCAGAAGGCTCTCCGTGGAGACTCAAAAAGGAAGTGGCCGGAGTTAGGATCCTGCCCCATCCCCACTCTCTTGGCACCCTCCTGAACACCCTGATTTCTCTGAGCCTCCGTTGTCTCATCTGGAATCACGTGAAGTCATGACCCTGTTCTGACCTCCCAGGCCACGGGGCGATCGCACACGTGCAGGTGCTTGGCGCGGGACAGCGGCGCCCCCACTGCACTGGAAACACAGCCAAGAGCTTTGAAATACGGGGAGGATGAGGGCGGAGACATCGCCATCCTCCCTTCAGACTCCCGCCCCCGTCCCCGCCAGGGCCCTCCCTCCCTGCTACCCGCTCCCCCTCCCCCAGCTGCCCCGCCCGGTCCCAGCCTGGACCGTCTCAGCCGAGCCCCGCTGGGACCAGGTGTCCCGGACGCGCCAGGATGCAGCCGCGGCTGTGGCTCCTCCTCGCCACGCAGTTCGCAGGTAAGGCGGGGAGACCCTGGGGTGCGGGGCCAGATGGGGTGATCTGCGCCTGAAGGGCCTGAGCCGTGGAGTTTGGGAAAAGCTATCCCCGTAGGATGCCGAACGAGCCCTGTGTCCGCAGCCGCGGAGGCGCCCAGGAGGCGGAGAGGCAGCCCCAGTCCCTAGGAGTGGAAAACTTCCCAGGGAGCCCATAGCCCAGGGGTTCAGCCAGGAGCCTCAGCACTGAGGCCACCTCGGCCCCAAAGCCTGAACCTAGGAAAACGGAGACAGGAAGAGAGGAAGGAGAGCGAAGAGGGTTGAATATGATGCGAAAGAACAGAGAGACTGGGGGTCCAGAGCAGAAGGAAAAGGTCAGTTCTGGCATGGGTGCCTGACGCTTGGCCCAGGGTTCAGCAAACATTTTGGTTACTTCCGGGGTGATTCCTAGGACAATCCACCAAACTCCAGGCTGTTGCCAGTTCTCAGCCAGGTGTGGCCTCAGGGTGACCTGGTTCCCAAATATTCCCCAGGGGTAGGTGACCCGGACAGTGAAGCTCCCTGAACGGTCGGGATGGATTTGGAATACTGGAGTTGGAACCTAGCGGGGAGTCTGTCCTTCTGGCCAAGCCCAGTCCATCTGTCTTGTAGAAGAAACCCCTCCCCACCCCAAACTGCCCACTAACCTGTGGCTGCAAAGCTGGTCCTCCTGCCAGGGGGACACGGCCTGCCAGCCTGGGTTCTGACCAGCGAGCTCCACGGCATCTCGAGTAGAAACTGGTCTAGGCCATTCAAAGCAACGAGTGTCACTGTCATCGTTTTAGAAAGAGCAAGTGCCTTTGAGGGTGGGAACACAGGGTGACTGAGACGATCAAACAGATCACACGAGACCACGCGTGGGACAAGGCCTGGTCCGGGGTCCGGAGCACAGACGGGGCGCAGCCACCACTGGGGGTTCCGTCTCCAGGGGCTGAAAAGCACGTGGACACGAGAGAGACCCGGGTGTTTCTCAGCCAGGAAGTCTTTCAGTCAGGAGGCAGGCGAGGGTCGACACCGAGAGTGGAAAGCCCCTTAGAGCCCTCTTGTCTGGGCTTTCTTAGAAAGCCCTCGGGAGTTTGTCCTATCAGCCCCACTAGGTGGACATGAGCCCATGACCAAGAGCCTCGAGAAGACTACAGGTTTCCTCACTTCAAGGAATGGCTCAAAGCTCAGGCTCTGGGATTGCAGACCAGGGTTTGAATCTGCATCTACCACATAGAGGCTGCGTGACCTTAAGCAGGTCCTTAACCTCCCTGAGCCTCTGTTTCCGTGTGTGTAAAATAGGTGTATTTGCTACAGAATGATTTGCTGAGAATTAAATGAGACAATGGACAAACCACGTTCAGCACAGCTCAATAAATATTGGCATTATAGATTCTTTTAAAAAAATTATGTATTTCTGGCCACACCAGGCAGCATGCGGGATTCTCAGTTCCCCGATCTGGGATCTAAGCTGTGCCCCCTGCAGCAGAAGGGTGAATCCTAGCACTGGACTTCCAGGAAGTCCCTCTAGGTTCTTAGTATCTCCCCCAGGAGGTCACTTTGTTGTTGTTCAGTCATGTCTGACTCCTTGCGACCCCGTGGCATGCAACACGCCAGGCCTCCCTGTCCCTCACCATCTCCCGGAGTTTGCCCAAGTTCATGTCCATGGCATCGGTGATAACATCCAGCCATGTCATCCTCTGACGCCTTCTTCTCCTTCTCTGCTCTACTAAGAAGACAGCGTGGTTTTCAGGGAGAAGAGAGATGCCCAGCAGCCAGATGCGCCCTAAGTATCTTTTTGTTCTCAGTGAGAGCAGAAGCTCAGGGTGATCCATAATGGGAGTGCAAAAGTTTACTTCTCCGTGTTAGAGAAGGTCGCCGTAATGATCTTCTCAGGGAAGGTTCCTTTCAAGGGAACCTGAGCCCAAGTACAGGCAGGACTGTGAAGGCAGGCTACGACCTCAGAAAAGACTTGGACACACACACACCCCATTGGTATCCAGGACTGTATCTTCACTGGGCCTCAGAGTTCTCATGTCTCTGCCTTGGTTTGCTGTCTCCGCTGCTCCACAGCTGAAAGCTTTACCAGGTCAGGTTCCATCTGATGGACTTGGCCAAGAAGGACCCCTTCTAAATTCTCTCTGTAAAGACTTCATCTGCTGCCAGTAACAACCGCTGAGAGGTATCACACAAACAATGATTTACCCATGTACAGTGTGGTCCAGATAGCAATGCTTTTGGGGACATTCTAAACTTTAGAGGTGGCTCAGTGGTAAAGAATCCGCCTACCAAGGCAAGAGACCCGGTTCGATCCCTGGGTCGGGAAGTTCCTGTGGAGGAGGAAATGGCAACACAGTCCAGCATTCTTGTCCAAAAAATCCCATGGACAGAGGAGCCTGGTGGGCTACAGAAAGAGTCAGACATGACTGAGTAACTAAACAACCACAAGCCTCACAGGCAGGCGAGACAGCAGCCCAAGCTGTTCCTTTATGGGGAGGAGACAGGCTCCATGGCTTGCCAGAGGTGCCAAGGCTGGCGCGGGGCACAGGCAGGGTTCAAGGCCAGGTCTGTGAGTTCTGTTCTAGTCCTCCTGATCATTGACCTACCTGCAGGGGCGTCCCATGTGAGACTGAAGTGAACGTCTATGGCCTCTTCTGGGGTGTCTGTCCCTCCACTCGGAAATGTGGGTCCAGAGACCAATCGAGCACTGGCTTGGGTCATAATGAGCTAGGATTGTATCTACAGGGGTGAGTAAGTTCCCCTTGCTGGTTGTTTTCACTGTCTGGAAATGGCGACTGGCGCCCTTGTAGGTTGGCCAGACCAACCATGTGTTCTGCCCGCAATTCTGCGCTTGCTCTGGTCTTGGCTGCCCGCAGTCTTTTCCAAGTCTTCATAGAGCGGCCACAGAACAAGGTAAAAGGCAACAGGTTTGACTGCAGACTGAATCCTCGACTTTGACTCCTGGGTCACTTCTGAGCTGTAAGCGAGACTTTGTGTAAGGCATTTCAGGCCTCGGTTCCTCATCTGTGTAATGGGAATGAAAACCCCCAAACAAGCCTGAGGCTGGTGGAGGTGATTTCTGCAGAGAGCTAGGCGTGGAAGGAGGCAGTCCCCCAAGGGCACGCTGTCCCCTGTCACCTTTCTCAGGCCGGCCTCGTGAGCACTTACCTGACAGAGGACTGCCTGGGCTGTGAGGTGCTCTGAATCCCGGGGTCACTGGCTGCATCTCACACAGCAACCCCCAACCCCAGGCTCCGCCACATCTTCTCTTCTCCTCACTTCTCTTCTCATGCTTGACTCTGGGGGACTCTGAGACCCCACAACCCTGGCCAAGAAAACGGGCTGATGACCTTGCTCTTTCTGCTTCTCGTAGCTCTGCGCGGCAGCGCAGCACTTCTGCAGACCCCTGCATCCTTGATGGTTCAGACCAACCACATGGCAACGCTGACCTGTGAAGTCAAAACCTCGCCATCTAACGTCCGCATCTACTGGCTGAGGCAGCGCCAGGCCCTGAGCGCTGACAGTCACTACGAGTTCCTGGCCTTCTGGGAGCCCGCCAAAGGGACTGTGTATGGCCAGGAGGTGACGCGGGAGAAGCTGACCTTGTTTCGAAATTCTTCCCGGAACGTGCTCCAGCTCCAAAGTGCGAAGCCTGCCGACAGTGGCATCTACTTCTGCATGATCATTGGGAACCCCAACCTGATCTTTGGGAGGGGAACTCAGCTGAGCGTGGGTAAGAATCTGGCTCAGTGCTGCAAACGAGCCTTGACCGTCTGCTGGGTGCTGGGTGGGTGCCAGGTCCTGGGATGGCTCCCAGCTTCAGCGAGTCCCACTTGCGGAAGGGGGTGACTGCCAGGAGCAACCGCACTAGTGTGTGTTTTTTTCATAACTGAAAACTTTATTTGAAACTTTTCATTTTGTATTGGAGAATACAGCCGATGAACAAACAAGGCTGTGATAGTAGCAGGTAAACATCGAAGGGACTCAGCCCTACATTTACATGTATCCATTCTCCCCCAAAGCCCCTCCCATCTAGGCTGCCACATAACATCGAGCAGAGTTGCCGAGTCTGTACAGAAGGACCTCCTTGGTTATCCAATCTAAATAGAGCAGCGTGTACATGTCCATCCCAGACTCTCTAACTATCCCTTCCTTGGATCCTTCCTGCTGGCAGCCATAAGCTTATTCTCTAAAACTCCATTGTTTTTTTGTTTTAAATTATGGCCTCTTTTACTGGTTTTATTTATTTATTTTCCTCCATCTTTATTCTTTGGCCTGTGTGGGCCTCCCATTGCAGTGGCCACTCTCATTTGCAGAGCACCGGCTCTGGGCACATGGGCTCCAGAGTGCTGGCTTGTAATTGGACACACCTGTCCAGCCGCTCCACAGCACGTGGGATCTTCCCGGGCCAGGGATCAAACCAGTGCCCCTTGTACTGAAAGGCAGACTCTTTACCCACTGGGACACCTGAGAAGCCCCTAAAACACTATCGTTAATAGCAACAAATAGTAAACCAGAGCCTACCGGGTGCAAGGGCTGTATGTAGTTATTTCACTTCATGCTGTCAATCATGCTGGGAGGCGGGTGCTGTTTGATGCCCATTGGAAAGACAAAGTTTGGGAGCATTCCTGCCTCTTCCAGGGCAGCGTTGTCCCTCAGCCATTCTAGGCCCACCTGAGACTCTGGCTGGACCGGGCTGAGTCCCCACATCTGCCAGAAGTCCCCTCCCAGTGTGCACAGGGTAAGGACATCCTTGCTACTTGGACATACCCAACAAGAGCGTTTTGAGGTGTCTTCACATGGTGCATGGGAGCCCATGACTTAAACCCGTGCCCAGAATTGCAGAAGTGAGAAACCTAGATCCCAGACCCAGGTGCAAATTCTGCTGCAAATTTACCCGGTGCCTGTGAGCAGGTCACTCCTCTCCCTGGGCCTCCGTTTTCTTATCTGTAACATGGGCCTGCTAAGGGCCTCCATGATGCCCTCCGGCCCTTAGAAGCTGCAGTTCCTCAGGAGTTAAGTCAGCAAGTCCAGTAGAAATGTATTTCAAGCCACAGATGTCATATAAAAATTTCTAGTTGCCATATTCAAAAAAAAAAAAAAAAGGCAAAAGACACAAGTGAAATTAACTTAAATAAGATATTTTGTTTAATCCACTTTGTGGACAATATTATTATTTCAATGTATAATCAGTATACAAAGTAATTACTGATGTATTTTACATTCGCTTTTCGTACTGAGGGCTCGATGTGTATTTTACACGTCCTGCACGTCCCGAGGCAGACTGGCCGTGTTTAACGTGCTCTGTAGCACATGTGGCGGGTGGCCGCTGTGTCGGACGGGGAGGATTAAACTATCAAGGGTGGAAGGATTTCTCAAAGGCCCACGTCTGGCTTCAGCCCCTTCCCCAGGTTAGCCCATGGCCAAGGTCAACCCCCAGGGGGCCTCCTTCTGTCTTGCTTCCCTCTCACCTGAGAGCTTCTCAGGCTGGGGCATTGAGAGTGACAAGGAGACCCCCAGAAATCAGACCACTATGGGAGGGGCAGGCAGTGACAGATTACGAAGAGTGAAGTCCTCGTCCTAAGTCTCCAGCCTGACTTATGGGGTAAAGCCAATGGACAGCACTGTGATAGTTTCAGGTGAACGGAAAAGGAACTCAGCCACACATACACCTGTCTCCATTCTCCCCCTGAGCCCCCTCCCATCCAGGCTGCCACACCACAATGAGCAGAGTTCTCTGGGCTGCACAGTAGGTCCTTCTTGTTCATCCACTTTAAATACAGCAGTGCATACATGTCCATCCCAAACTCCCAAACTACCCCTTCCCCTTGCTGGGTCTTAAATCAGGAGGTAGGGTGGGTGAGCGGAGCTTTGGCAACCAGAAGCTGGGGCATCCCTGGAGGGTGGGGGTTAGCTGATTCTTGTGTTGAATGTCGGGCTTTTTCGAGCTCGAGGTTTGGGTTGGTTTATTGTGTTCTTCTCTGTAAGCCTCACACTTCCCACTCAGGAGCTCTCAGAGGCTGAGACAGGTGGTGGGGAAATAGGCAGAACTGGCTTTCAGAGGCTTCCCCCTCCCCTCCACCACCGCCCACCCCTGGTCTTCCCAACCCCCTGACTCTAGCTGGCTCCCTGGGAAAGGCAATCCTTCCCCAAAGCACATGCTTCCACCTGTGTCCTCTCCCCAGGGGTGGGTTATTCAGAGCCAGCAGCCACCCTCCAGCTGGAGGGTCAGTAGTGTTTAAAGGAGGACTCTTGGATGGTAGAGAGAGTGTTGTGGGGGAAAGAGGCATTTTCAGGTCCCTCAAGACACCAAGAGCTCAAAAATCCTGTCCCTTTCAAAGAGGAAGGAAGTGGGGAGGTTTGAGCTGGCTGGGGGTGGGTAATCAAGAAGAATTAAGGACACCTGACTCTGGGCAAGAAGACAGTAAAATACAACAGACGGGACTTCCCTGGTGGTCCAGTGGTTAGGACACCGGGCTTCCAAGGCAGCGGGATAGGGGTTCCATCACTGGCTGGGGAACTAAGATCCCACATGCCACAAGATGTGGTAAAAAAAAATTTTTTTAAACTAGAAGAAGGGCTTCCCTGGTGGTCCAGTGGGTAAGGTCACCACCTTGCAGTGCAAGGGGCACTGGTTCGATCCCTGGCCTGGGGAGATTCCACGTGCCGCGGAGCAGCTGGACCGATGTGTCCAACTGCCAAGGCGGAGCTCTGGCGCGCATGCGCCCAGAGCCGGTGCTCTGCGACGGCAGAGGCCACCACGATGGGAGGCCCGCACGGGCCAAAGAACAAAGATAAATAAATGAAAGACCAATAGATGTGGCCAAAAAAAATATTTTCTTAAAAAAGAAAAACTAGACCAAGTCTCCCACAAGCCTTCCCTCAGCCCCAGGCGACCGGGGTCTGTAGATCTGCTCCCTGCAGGCTCGCCACGGCCCCCCGGGGAGCTCTCTGCCTCCTCCTGTAGCAGGGAGGGGGATGAGCAGTTTCAGGGCGGTGAGGACTAAAGAGGGGAAGGGAAGGCCAGGTTGAGAGACCCCAGCTGAGGACTGGGCTCCTCCCAGGCTTTCAGAAAACGCCACTGAGGCCGTTCTCCCCTTTCACAGTCGTTTCCCTCAGCGCCCTGATGACCTGATATGCCTAGCTTTTAAATTCTTATTTATTTATTCATTTGGCTGCCTTGGGTCTTAGCTGCAGCACGTGGGATCTTTTGATGCAGTGCTCAGGCTCCCTGGTGTGCCGCAGGCTCTCTGGAGCCCGGGTTCAGTATCTGCAGCGTGTAGACTTAGTTGCTCACAGCATGTGGGATCTTAGTTCCCCAACCGGAATCAAACCCCTGCCCCCTGCAGTGCGAGGGGAGTTCTCTACCACCGGATCACCAGGGAAGTCCCTCGGCTTAACTTTTTATCAAAACATATTTGCCCTTTAAGCAGTATGTGGAGTGAGAGCCTAGGCTAAGTGTCTTTTGGCTCGATAAACAGCCAGCCCTGCTGTTTATTGAACTTGAGCAAGTGATTTATTTCAACCGAAGACTTCCTGGGAAAATGGGGAAAATAATGCCCGTCCCCAAAGTTGTTGGGTTCCGTAAGCATAAGTGGACCTGCTTGGCACAGCCACGGGCATGAGGTAGGAGCTTGGAAAGAGTTCATGCTGGTTAGCTGGCTCTTCTAGAAACCTCACAGAGCAGGCGGAGCGGGGGCAGGTTTTCTCTGCTGCCCATTGCTCAGGGTGGTGAGGGTCCAGAGTGTCCATATTTTATATGGAAGATGCCAGACCCAGATGATCCAACATGGGCTGCCCTTCCCAGGGCCCTTGACTCTTTGCATCAGGTGGCCAAAGTATTGGAGCTTCAGCTTCAGCAGCAGTCCTTCCAGTGAAGATTCAGGGTTGATTTCCTTTAGGATTGATGGGTTTGATCTCCTGGCTGTGCACATAGTGATTCATTGGGAGTCCTGGGGTTTTTTTCATATCTGGTTGGCTCCAGAGCCCCTCTCTCCAGGACTCCGTGCTGACACCAGTCTCTAAGCCCTCAGATCCATTTGAGAGTTGGGGAAGTAGATAAAAAACCCCATTGTTCTGTGACCTTGAGCCCCGTGGTAGCCTGGGGAATACAGAAGGACTTTAGCACCTAATTGCTAGATGAACAGTTGTAAGCTCCATCTCTGACTCCACCTGCTGTTTACCTGGCTGAGACCCATGTCTTGCTTCCTTTTGTAGTTGATGTAATTCCTACCACTCCCAGGCCCACCACCACGAGGACCACCCGAAAGAAGAAATCACCCACGTCAACAAAGCGGGTGGCCTGGAAGGGTGAGTTCTTCCGTCCCCCTGGATTGTCAGAAACACAGTCCACCCTTCCTCCTTCTTTTCCTTCCTCTCTCCTTCCCTATCTTCCATCCACAAGTCTTTCCCAAGTGTGAGCTCCAGCCTGCTTCTCTAGCCCTGAGCTGGGGTCTGAAGGGAAGCTGAGTGTGGCAGCAGTGTCGTCCTCCTCCGCTCACACTCAAGTCGGGGACACACTCGCCAATCACCACAAGACAAAGCTTGATGAAGGGTGGTGCTTGTTCTCAGTCGCTAAGTCATGTCCGACTGTTTGTGACCCCATGGACTATAGCCCAACAGGTTCCTCTGTCCTTGGGACTCCTCCTAGGTAACAGTAATAGGTAATAATGGAGTGGGTGGCCATTTCCTTCTCCAGAGATCTTCCCCATCCGGGGATCGAACTCTCGTCTCCTCTGTTGGAGGAGGATTCTTTATCACTGTGCCACCTGGGAAGTCCCTAATGAAGGATACATCCGTCCAAAACTTGCACACAAATGTTCCTAGCAGCTTTTGTTTTTTGTTTCTGTTGTTGTTAAATTTGTGTTTGTTTTGGGGTCCTCATTGCTTCACAGGCTACTCTCTAGTTGGGGTAAGAAAGGGCTAGTCCCTCGTTTCTGTACACAGGCTTCTCATTGCAGTGGTTTCTCTCGTTGCTGAGCACAGGCTCTAGGATGTGAGGGTTTCATTTGTTGCGGCGTGTGGGGTCAGCAGCTGTGACGCATGGGCCCATTTGCTCCAATGCCTGTGGAATCTTCCTGGACCAGGAATGAACCTGGGTCTCCTACACTGACCAGCAAATTCCTTACATTGAGCCACCTGGGAAGCTCCAGCATTATTCTTTTTTTTTTTTTAATTAATTTATTTATTTATTTATTTATTTTTGTACATGTATGTTCCCAGATCATTCATATGCATATCCCTTGACCCTCCCCCCACCCAGTTCCCCCCCTCCCATCCCTCCAGACCATCGCTCCAAGTGGTTGTAGGTACTCCTATTCCCCTAGCACAATGACAATAGCTATCTTTTCTACACATGACAGTATAGGTTTCCATGTTACTCCCTCCCACTGTTTGGTCTCCACAATGTCTTTATGTCTATTCTCTGTTTTTTCATGAGTTCACTGCGTGTGTTATCATGACCATCTTAGCATTATTCTTAATAATCAAAAAGTAGACCCAATTAAGTAGAAATAACTCAGATGTCCATCACCTTACGAATGAATTAATGAAATGTGAACTCTCCATACAATGAAATGTTATTTAGCCATAATCAAGAATGGAGTACTGATCCATGCCACCACATGCATGACTCTGGAAAATATTTTGCTGTAGAAAAGAAGCCAGTTACCATGTCTTATATGATCCCCTTGGTAGGAAATGTCCAGAATATGACATTCCATGAAGACAGAAAGTAGACGCATGGTTGCCCAAGGCCGAGGGGTGGGGAAGGGACGGGGAGCAACCATAGGTGGGCACAGTATTTCTTTTGTGGGAATTAAAGTATTTTAGATTGTGGTGATGTTGCACACCTCAGTGAATAAAACAAAGGCCATTAAATTATACAGTTTAAACAGGTGAACTTTACAACATGTAAATTATATTTCATAAATCTGCTAGCAAAGAAATGAAAAACCTAACCCAACTCTTTAAAAGCAAAGTATAAAAAATGGCAAAAAAAAAAAACCCCTAACCCAGAGGACCAGCACAGGAGGCGGACACCATACTGCAGAGTCAGACATGACTGAAGCGCCTTAGCATGTGCACGTAGATATAGAATAGGTCACCAGTAAAAGCCTACTGTATAGCACAGGGAACTCTATGTAATACTCTGTAATGACCTATATGGGAAAAGAACATAAAAAAACAATAGATATTAAAAAGGACCAGCCAGGCAACCTTTCCCAGTTCTGATGCCTGACAGGGGACCTGTCACACAGTGTGTCCTTCAGATATGTTCACTGACGAGCGAACCAACTCACCGCTCTGTGCACCAAGCTTTAGACACTGTAGCTGAGTGCACACAGGCATGCACAGACACACACACTTTCCTTGAACCCATCAGCCAAATGTTTCTGGAAAAACACTGGCTACTATCCTCCCAAAGGTATTGGTGACAAACAGAAAGTGCCATCTGCTCCTACCCATGAGACAAACCACCCGCAGCCACACCAGGACTGCCTCAGGCAGTTCTCATTCCTTCGTCTTAAATATAGAAAGTATCAGAGAGAGAGTCTGGGCAGAGGCATCTAACAGGATTTAGGGGACGGGAGAGGGAAGCTGCCTCACAGGGTCACACGGGTGCTAAGTCGCTGCTGTCGTGTCCGACTCTTGGCAACGCTATGGACTGTAGCCTGCCAGGCTCCTCTGTCCGTGGGATTCTCCAGGCAAGAGCACTGGAGTGGGCTGCCATCCCCTCCTCCAGGGGATATTCCCGACCCAGGGATCGAACCCACATCTCTTGTGTCTCCCCTCTCTATATCTCGTCCATTGGCAGGCAGGTTCTTTACCACTGACACCACCAGTCACAGTAAAAAGCAAATCAGACCCCATGTACCGAAGGACGAAGTCTTGGGGAACACAAAGGTGGAGACAGAATGAACTCATTTTATAAAAGTATGCCCCACAACTTCACCTAAAGGATTTCAGGCAGGGCGTGAGTGAAAACGGACACAAAAGGTGAATACAGGAGAGCCGCTCCGATGAAGGTGCAAAACCTGGGTCTGAGCCCTGGCTCTGGAGGAGCCAGCAAACCCAGTGAAACAGAGGGAATACACACAAGAAACCACCACCACCCATCCCCCACCGCAGTGATACAAAGAAACAACCCGGCCATCAAAGCCTTTGTCCTGGCGCTAAAGTCTAGAAGAAATCTGCTCTGATCATTCTTATGTAAGGACCACTGAACAGCAGTAAATTTAGTAGTGCTTTATACCTGATGGTAAAATAGTCTTCAGATTTTTTGTCCATTTCTGATATCAACCCTCGTAGGGTTGAAGTGGACCAGCCAGGCCTTTCCCAGTTCTGATGCCTGACAGGGGACCTGTCACACAGTGTGTCCTTCAGATATGTTCACTGACGAGCGAACCAACTCACCGCTCTGTGCACCAAGCTTTAGACACTGTAGCTGAGTGCACACAGGCATGCACAGACACACACACTTTCCTTGAACCCATCAGCCAAATGTTTCTGGAAAAACACTGGCTACTATCCTCCCAAAGGTATTGGTGACAAACAGAAAGTGCCATCTGCTCCTACCCATGAGACAAACCCCCCGCAGCCACACCAGGACTGCCTCAGGCAGTTCTCATTCCTTCGTCTTAAATATAGAAAGTATCAGAGAGAGAGTCTGGGCAGAGGCATCTAACAGGATTTAGGGGACGGGAGAGGGAAGCTGCCTCACAGGGTCACACGGGTGCTAAGTCGCTGCTGTCGTGTCCGACTCTTGGCAACGCTATGGACTGTAGCCTGCCAGGCTCCTCTGTCCGTGGGATTCTCCAGGCAAGAGCACTGGAGTGGGCTGCCATCCCCTCCTCCAGGGGATATTCCCGACCCAGGGATCGAACCCACATCTCTTGTGTCTCCCCTCTCTATATCTCGTCCATTGGCAGGCAGGTTCTTTACCACTGACACCACCAGTCACAGTAAAAAGCAAATCAGACCCCATGTACCGAAGGACGAAGTCTTGGGGAACACAAAGGTGGAGACAGAATGAACTCATTTTATAAAAGTATGCCCCACAACTTCACCTAAAGGATTTCAGGCAGGGCGTGAGTGAAAACGGACACAAAAGGTGAATACAGGAGAGCCGCTCCGATGAAGGTGCAAAACCTGGGTCTGAGCCCTGGCTCTGGAGGAGCCAGCAAACCCAGTGAAACAGAGGGAATACACACAAGAAACCACCACCACCCATCCCCCACCGCAGTGATACAAAGAAACAACCCGGCCATCAAAGCCTTTGTCCTGGCGCTAAAGTCTAGAAGAAATCTGCTCTGATCATTCTTATGTAAGGACCACTGAACAGCAGTAAATTTAGTAGTGCTTTATACCTGATGGTAAAATAGTCTTCAGATTTTTTGTCCATTTCTGATATCAACCCTCCGTGAGATCCCAGGATTAAGTGAAATCCAACATCAAAAGGTTATTAAGAATAACCAGGCTGTGTGGAAAGGTGGCCAAGTAGGGGGATAAGGAGGGTAGGTGGAGGTTGCATGGGGCGATAGGGACCACGGGGCAGTGTGGCCTGCTGGTAAGTCAGCCGGGCCAAGGGCTGAATCCCCATCTACCACTGTTTATCCTGTGTGCCCTTGGGCAAGTGGTTCAGCCTCTCTGAACCTCCATTTTCTCATCTGCAAAGTGGGATTGTCCACCCGACTGCAGGGAAGGCTGTATCTAGGTGCCCTTGGCAGGGCACCTAGACCGAGCTCAGAGATTGTGATCATAAAAGAAACCCCCAGGCTCGCCCTGTGGAGGGGCCTGCTCCCCTTGAGACAACCCTGGGAGGTGCTGGGAAACAATTTAGGTGTTGCCAGTATGGCTCTGGCCACTGGCTCCCTGCCCCAGCCAAGTTTCCTGAAGTCAGATTCTGGGGAGGTGATCAAACTTCACCGAGGACCTTTAGCTGTGTCTCGGCCCCTAGTTCAGGTCATAGCTCCCTAGTTCAGGCCTCAGGAGGCCTCCGCTGACCCCTCTCCTCCCAGAAGAAAGGGATCTTTCTACCCTGCAAGCCCCTGCAGTCGGTGCCCACCTCTATTACCTAAAATTTTATCCAGGCATAATCTGCATGTCCTGAAAGTCACTCATCTTAAACACACGACTTTTAGTGAATTTACAGCGTAATGCAACCATCACCACAAACCCGTTTTAGAACATTTTCATCCTGTGTGCCCAGTTATAGCTAATCTCTGTCCCCATTCCCACCTCTGGCAACTGCTAACCAACATTCTGTCGCTGTAGGTTTGCCTTTTCTGATCATTTCATACAAATAGAATCGTGCGGTCTATGGTCTTTCACGGAAGTTTCTTTCACTGTGCATCATGTTTTTGAAGTTCATCTGGGATGGGCAAACACAGAGACAAGAGGGAGGCAGACAGAGACCCTCACATCTCCAAGGCAGAGAGGACCACCCTGCCAACCTTCCCCTCCACGTGGCACCATGCAGCCTTGGCGACGGTGGTTCCCTACCCCGGAGCAGCCCATGCCAGCCCCTCCGCCACCTCTCCTGCCCTCAGCCTGTCCCAATGGGACTGGCAGGGGCTGTAGAACTCAGGGGACCTGGGCCCATATCCTGGCCCTGCCTTTTAGTATCCAGGGCAGCTTGAGCAGATAACCGAACTTCTTCACATCTTGTTTTCTCTGAATTGTGAAATGAAAGATAAAAATGATAGCCATCCCCTCCTTCTTAACAGGATGGAAGTTTGCCGTTAGTTAGTACTATACCTGGCACATAACAGATCTTCAGTAAACATTCTACCCCTTCCGTAACCTCCGAACCTCTTTTCTAATTTTTTTAACCATGAGCCCAAATCTGCAGCATTGCCCTTTGCACCCGTGGGTCCTGATTCTGCTACTCACAAGGACCAGCCACAGGGGGACGAAGGGTGTCAGAGATGACTTTGGGGCATCAGTGATATAGACTCTGTTGTTTTCATATCATACAAAGTGGGCAGAAGGACAAACAGGCAACTCATAGAAGAAAAGTCATGCATGGTCAACACGTGGAAATAGGCTGAAATTGACAAGTAGGACTTTGAAATGAAGTATTATTGTTCCCCCAGTGGGAAAAACTGAAATCTTTGATAATGTCAGGGGTCGGCAGGGTGTGTGACTGGTGAATAGGAACAGAAATCAGTGCAGCCTTTCTGGAAGGCACCTCACAGTATCAGTTATAATTGAAAATGGATAGAATCTATGGTTAGTAGTTTTCATTTCAGTCTGCGTCAGGCTGCATAAGGAGAAATGTGTCTGGATATTCTTTGCAGCCTTCTTTGTAAAACACAAGAAACAAACAAAATGTTCATTAATGGCTAAAGAATCCATGGTACAGCCATACTTTTGATGTTACTCTGTTAGAAAAAAAGAATGTGCTGGCATGTTTAACGAAAGAAGAATGTCTAGCTGCAGAACAATTTGAACTAGATAAGCCTCTGTATGGTTTTTTTTTTTTTTGGCTACTTCTATTGGTCTTTCATTTATTTATTTTCATCCATCTTTGTTCTTTGGCCCATGTGGGCCTCCCATCACAGTGGCCTCTCTCCTCACAGGGCACCGGCTCTGGGCGCATGCGCTCCAGAGCTCCTGCTAGGTAGTTGGACACACCAGTCCAGCCGCTCTACGGCACGTGGGATCTTCCCAGGTCAGGGATCGAACCGGTGCCCCTTGCACTGCAAGGCAGTGTCCTTGCACACTGGACCACCAGGGAAGCCCGCCTCTGTACATTTTAAAACTATCTGTGCTACAGTGAACATTGTAGGTACATACGTCTTTCTCAATTATGGTTTTCTCAGAGTATATGCCTAGTAATGAGATTTTGGGTTATAGAGTAGTTTCATTTCTAGTTTTTCAAGGAATCTCCATACTGTTCTCCATACTGGTTGTATCAATTTACACCCCCACCAAGTTTAAGAGGGTTCCCTTTTCTCTACACTCTCTGTAGCGTTTTTTGTTTGTAGATTTTTTGATGGTGGCCGTTCTAACTAGTGAAAGGTAATGCGAATTCTCCTGCAATGCAGGAAACCTGGGTTCGATTCCTGGGTTGGGAAGATCCCCTGGGGAAGGGAAAGGCTACCCACTCCAGTATTCTTGCCTGGAGACTTCCATGGACAGAAGTCCATGGGTCACAAACATGACTGAGCAACTAACACAGGAAGCTCAACCCAGTGCTCTGTCACAACCTAGAGAGGTGGATGGACACGATGCAGAGTGGAAAGGAGGTTCAGGAAGGAGAGGACATATGTATACCTGTGGCTGATTCATGCTGATTTGTGGCGGACACCAACACTGCACTGTAAAACAATTATCCTCCAATTAAAAATAAATTTATAAAACTATATGTGATATGCATATGTCAACTACATATGTGTATGTGCAAATGAACAAGAATAGTGACTTCTGTGAAGGAGCCACAGTGAAAATATATTCAGCTATTTCTTCTAGAATTAAAATATTTAAATAAATAATAAAAATCCCATTTCCAGGCAAGCAAATTATCTGTCTCATTTGAACATACATAGCTCCTGAGTTTATTACTTCTATTGGTCTTTCATTTATTTATTTTCATCCATCTTTGTTCTTTGGCCCATGTGGGCCTCCCATCACAGTGGCCTCTCTCCTCACAGGGCACCGGCTCTGGGCGCATGCGCTCCAGAGCTCCTGCTAGGTAGTTGGACACACCAGTCCAGCCGCTCTACGGCACGTGGGATCTTCCCAGGTCAGGGATCGAACCGGTGCCCCTTGCACTGCAAGGCAGTGTCCTTGCACACTGGACCACCAGGGAAGCCCGCCTCTGTACATTTTAAAACTATCTGTGCTACAGTGAACATTGTAGGTACATACGTCTTTCTCAATTATGGTTTTCTCAGAGTATATGCCTAGTAATGAGATTTTGGGTTATAGAGTAGTTTCATTTCTAGTTTTTCAAGGAATCTCCATACTGTTCTCCATACTGGTTGTATCAATTTACACCCCCACCAAGTTTAAGAGGGTTCCCTTTTCTCTACACTCTCTGTAGCGTTTTTTGTTTGTAGATTTTTTGATGGTGGCCGTTCTAACTAGTGAAAGGTAATGCGAATTCTCCTGCAATGCAGGAAACCTGGGTTCGATTCCTGGGTTGGGAAGATCCCCTGGGGAAGGGAAAGGCTACCCACTCCAGTATTCTTGCCTGGAGACTTCCATGGACAGAAGTCCATGGGTCACAAACATGACTGAGCAACTAACACAGGAAGCTCAACCCAGTGCTCTGTCACAACCTAGAGAGGTGGATGGACACGATGCAGAGTGGAAAGGAGGTTCAGGAAGGAGAGGACATATGTATACCTGTGGCTGATTCATGCTGATTTGTGGCGGACACCAACACTGCACTGTAAAACAATTATCCTCCAATTAAAAATAAATTTATAAAACTATATGTGATATGCATATGTCAACTACATATGTGTATGTGCAAATGAACAAGAATAGTGACTTCTGTGAAGGAGCCACAGTGAAAATATATTCAGCTATTTCTTCTAGAATTAAAATATTTAAATAAATAATAAAAATCCCATTTCCAGGCAAGCAAATTATCTGTCTCATTTGAACATACATAGCTCCTGAGTTTATTAGTTGTTTAAAATTGGATGTGGGACCTGAAATGTTAATTTCATTGTGTTTAAAGAGCCCAGAAAAAAGACTAGAAGGAAACATGCCAACAAGTGGCATTCTCCGGGTGGGGCAGCTTCCCGCTGACTTTTCCCTCTTGGTATTAATCTGCACATCTCAGAACATTCAGTACACCTGTCTTTCCTAGGCCCATCCTGTGCGCCTCTCATCGTCGGCCTCCTGGTGGCAGGTGTCCTGGTTCTTCTGGTGTCCTTGGGCGTGGCCATCCACCTGCACTGTAAGTGGTACCCTCCTGAGCTGTCGTGTGCTTATGCTCAGTCTCAGTCGTGTCCAACTCTTTCGACCCCAGGCACTGTAGCCTTCCAGGCTCCTCTGTCCGTGGAATTTTCCAGACAAGAATACTACAGTGGACCTCCATTTCCTAGTCCAGGTGGAGTCTATACCACCAAGCCACCTGGGAAGCCTGGGCCATCATGGTGACTCCTTTTGCTGTTGGAGGTGTCCCTGAGGGTCCTTCCTTCTCTACGGGAGCAGGGCAGGTGGCCGCCTGGTGGGAACTTTGCTCCTCCAACCCCAAACCCATGATAATGCCAAGAAGTGATTCTTGGCCTGAGGCCAGTCAAAAACTGCCCCATCTCTGGAGTCAGAGAAACATGGATTTGAATCCACTTCTGTTGATTCTTAATCTAGTAACTTGGGCAGATGCCGGGCCTCCCTGAGCCTCAGCAGCCCCACCCCCGAGTGCAATCATGTTACCTATCTCCCCGGGTTGCTTTTGTAAAGTCCTGCCCAAGGGCGTGTGCTCAGTAAGCAGGAACACCCTGGAGGAGCTAGGGAAGAAACAGTGCACAGAGATTGCAGTAGGGTTTGCATTACGTTCCTAGAAAGAAACGAGGAATCCTCCCCTGGAGGCTGTAGGAAAAACTCAGAGATGGCTGCTGCACTGGGCCACTTTGGAGGTGGGATCACCTCTTCTTATGGGCCCCCAGGGGCGCTGGTGGCTCAGACGGTAAAGAATTCACCTGCAGTGCAGGAGACCTGGCTTTGATCCCTGGGTCAGGATGATTCCCTGGAGGAGGGCATGGCACCCCACTCCAGTGTTCTTGCCTGAGGCATCCCATGGACAGAGGAGCCTGGCGGGCTGCAGTCTGTGGGTCTCAGAGTCAGAAGTGACTGACCGACCAACACTTCCACCTTCACTTTCAGGCGAGGTCGGCACAGCCGGCCAAGAGCCCAGAGCCCCAGACTCTACCCCCAGCTCCTCTGCGCACCTGTGCCACTTTGAGAAAGTCGCTTACCCTCTCTGGGCTTCTGTAAAATGGGCAGGGGTGGCCCACAGGGACATGGACTAGATCAGTGGCTCTTTTATAAGTCACAGACCCTTTTGAACATACAAGGGCAATTATGGATCCTCTCTGCAGAAAAAGGCACCGTGCGCACATTTTTTCATACAATTTCCACCCCATTTGGTTCCTTCTAAGGACTGTTAGAGCTCAGAGGGCTGCAAACGTTTTTGCTCAATGATCTCATGAGTTAAATATCTTTTAATTATAAACACTAGCTGCAACTAACTGTATTTATTTAATAAATTCTGTATATATTTAATTTATAAATATACACATTTAATAAATTCTTAACATTTATGTTAAATTCTTAATATTTGTGTTAGCTGTGTTTAGTTTATGTAATAAACTAAATATATTTATTTAATACACTATTAGTATTTGTGTTATCTATGCTTGTTTAGTTTATGTAATAAACTAAATATATTTATTTAATACATTATTAATATCTATGTTAGCTGTTTGTGTATATATTGGACTGGTCGAAATGTTCATTTGGATTTCAGCGTACAGACAACCCGAACGAATGCTTTGGCCAACTCAGTCCTGTGTCTACTTATTAAATGCACTTCAAAAATAAAAAGGATGAGATAAACATGAACATAGGCCTGCTCATATTTCCTTCTTATGTCCCAGGAGAAAATATTGAAAAAATTATATATCCCCAGAGTTTACAAGCTCTGGTTTAAGATGGCTTGTTGGTACAACTCTCCTTCATGATCTGCTGTGAAGGGCGAGACGGTGCATGTGCTTAGTAGTTACAGGGCTCTGGGCAGGTTCCTTGGTAACACACTCGCGCTCTAGGTCAGTTTCCCCGTATGCAAAATGAGATAATAAGAGCAGTGTTCAACTCATAGGTTTGCCTTGAGCGTCAAGGGAGGCAAAGCCCGTGAAGTGTTTGCAGCAGAGTCTGGCCCTGAGGAAGGAGTGCGAGGTGTCAGGTGTATCTCTCGTTGCCCTGTTGGCTCTCTGGGGCTTGGGGTCTGCAGCTCACAGCTCACAACTCTTGTTTTCGCCTTCTAGGCCTGCAGAGGAGAGCCCGGCTTCGCCTGCTGAAGCAGTAAGTGGTTGGGGTCTTGGGAAAGTGCCGGGGCTCTGCAGCCCTGGGTGTGACCCTGGCTTCCTTACTGTGGGCGGCTGCTCACAGCCTCCAACTGCGAGGAGTCCCGCCAGGCACCACCTTCAAAGAGGCACTATATCATAGATGCAGTGATGGGGTTCAGGTAGAGAGAGAGCCCAAAGTGCTGATCAGTTGTTTAAGTGTATGCCAGGTGTGGGAAGATTTAGTTCTTAGCTGTCCTAAGGAAGACTTTTTTTTTCCTGAGGAACTTTTTTTTCCCCTTAATTGCAGTATAGTTGATATACAATGTTACAGGTAGTTTCAGGTGTATGGCAAAGGTGCACAGTTTTATATATATATATATATATATATTCTTTTTCAGTATAGGTTATTGCAAGCTCTGGAATAAACAATCAACTCCTACACAGGTAGACCCAATAAGATATCTCAGACTTTTTGTCCCCCTCCCCCATTATTTTATTCAACTTGGTCCTGCATGACCTAAGAGGGCTATTTTTACAGATTAAGACTTGCTCAAAGCATTTAGGTCAGTAGAAGGCTGAATCAAACTTCAAGACAAGTCAGTTGACCACAAGGGCAGTGGAATTCCTTCCAGGCTAGAGAAACATGGCCGTGGCTTCTCTTGTTGTGGTGCACGGGCTCTAGGGCTCTCCGGCTTCAGTGGTTGCAGCTCCCGGGCTCCAGAAAACAGGCTCAGTAATTGTGGCACATAGGTTTACTTGCTCGGAGGCAAGTAGGAGCTTCCTGAATCAGGGATCGAACCCGTGTCTCCTGCATTGGCAGGTTCCTTGGTAACACACTCGCTCTAGGTCAGTTTCCCCGTATGCAAAATGAGATAATAAGAGCAGTGTTCAACTCATAGGTTTGCCTTGAGCGTCAAGGGAGGCAAAGCCCGTGAAGTGTTTGCAGCAGAGTCTGGCCCTGAGGAAGGAGTGCGAGGTGTCAGGTGTATCTCTCGTTGCCCTGTTGGCTCTCTGGGGCTTGGGGTCTGCAGCTCACAGCTCACAACTCTTGTTTTCGCCTTCTAGGCCTGCAGAGGAGAGCCCGGCTTCGCCTGCTGAAGCAGTAAGTGGTTGGGGTCTTGGGAAAGTGCCGGGGCTCTGCAGCCCTGGGTGTGACCCTGGCTTCCTTACTGTGGGCGGCTGCTCACAGCCTCCAACTGCGAGGAGTCCCGCCAGGCACCACCTTCAAAGAGGCACTATATCATAGATGCAGTGATGGGGTTCAGGTAGAGAGAGAGCCCAAAGTGCTGATCAGTTGTTTAAGTGTATGCCAGGTGTGGGAAGATTTAGTTCTTAGCTGTCCTAAGGAAGACTTTTTTTTTCCTGAGGAACTTTTTTTTCCCCTTAATTGCAGTATAGTTGATATACAATGTTACAGGTAGTTTCAGGTGTATGGCAAAGGTGCACAGTTTTATATATATATATATATATATATATTCTTTTTCAGTATAGGTTATTGCAAGCTCTGGAATAAACAATCAACTCCTACACAGGTAGACCCAATAAGATATCTCAGACTTTTTGTCCCCCTCCCCCATTATTTTATTCAACTTGGTCCTGCATGACCTAAGAGGGCTATTTTTACAGATTAAGACTTGCTCAAAGCATTTAGGTCAGTAGAAGGCTGAATCAAACTTCAAGACAAGTCAGTTGACCACAAGGGCAGTGGAATTCCTTCCAGGCTAGAGAAACATGGCCGTGGCTTCTCTTGTTGTGGTGCACGGGCTCTAGGGCTCTCCGGCTTCAGTGGTTGCAGCTCCCGGGCTCCAGAAAACAGGCTCAGTAATTGTGGCACATAGGTTTACTTGCTCGGAGGCAAGTAGGAGCTTCCTGAATCAGGGATCGAACCCGTGTCTCCTGCATTGGCAGGTAGATTCTTAACCACAGAGCTACCACCAGAGAAGCCCACAATGTACTTTTAAATACTCTGAAATTATAAATTTTCAAATGTGCTCACTACCCTCTATGCTCTACATTATTATACACATTGTATTTGCATATATTTGTACACATTTTATTATACAGTTGCTTAACCATGTCTGCTGCATTTCATGATTTTTTTGGATAATTTTTTTTTTTTTTTTGGCTGTACGGAGTCTTTGCTGCTGTGAGCAGTCTTATTCTAGTTGGCAGTGGCAGGCTTCTCATCGTGGTGGTTTCTCTCAGTGTGGAACATGAGCTCTAGGCATGTGGGCTTCAGTAGTTGTGGCTCTCGAGCTCCAGGGTGGGCTGTGAGCGCACAGGCTTACTTGCCTTGCAGCTGGGATCTTTCCGGACCAGGGATAGGAACACGTCTCCTGCATTGACCCGAGGAGTCTTTAGCACCGGACCACCAGGGAAGTCCTTCGATGATCATTTTGTTGGTGTGCAGTTTTCCCTTTATGTGCTGGATCTAGAAACTCCCCCACGTTTAAGAAACAGTAACTTAAGTGTTTTTGTCTCACCCTAGGCCTCTGGTCTGCTGTTCAAATCTTCCTTGTGGTGGCCTTTTATGGAAAATATCACCCCCTCAGGGCACTGACTGTGGCTCTGCCTCCCACCCACACTTTGTTCTAACTTGTTCCCTGGTGATTGAATGCCAGTTTTGCAGGACCTTGTGCCATTTAGGTCCCTCCCCATTATTTTATTCAACTTGGTCCTGCATGACCTAAGAGGGCTATTTTTACAGATTAAGACTTGCTCAAAGCATTTAGGTCAGTAGAAGGCTGAATCAAACTTCAAGACAAGTCAGTTGACCACAAGGGCAGTGGAATTCCTTCCAGGCTAGAGAAACATGGCCGTGGCTTCTCTTGTTGTGGTGCACGGGCTCTAGGGCTCTCCGGCTTCAGTGGTTGCAGCTCCCGGGCTCCAGAAAACAGGCTCAGTAATTGTGGCACATAGGTTTACTTGCTCGGAGGCAAGTAGGAGCTTCCTGAATCAGGGATCGAACCCGTGTCTCCTGCATTGGCAGGTAGATTCTTAACCACAGAGCTACCACCAGAGAAGCCCACAATGTACTTTTAAATACTCTGAAATTATAAATTTTCAAATGTGCTCACTACCCTCTATGTTCTACATTATTATACACATTGTATTTGCATATATTTGTACACATTTTATTATACAGTTGCTTAACCATGTCTGCTGCATTTCATGATTTTTTTGGATAATTTTTTTTTTTTTTTTGGCTGTACGGAGTCTTTGCTGCTGTGAGCAGTCTTATTCTAGTTGGCAGTGGCAGGCTTCTCATCGTGGTGGTTTCTCTCAGTGTGGAACATGAGCTCTAGGCATGTGGGCTTCAGTAGTTGTGGCTCTCGAGCTCCAGGGTGGGCTGTGAGCGCACAGGCTTACTTGCCTTGCAGCTGGGATCTTTCCGGACCAGGGATAGGAACACGTCTCCTGCATTGACCCGAGGAGTCTTTAGCACCGGACCACCAGGGAAGTCCTTCGATGATCATTTTGTTGGTGTGCAGTTTTCCCTTTATGTGCTGGATCTAGAAACTCCCCCACGTTTAAGAAACAGTAACTTAAGTGTTTTTGTCTCACCCTAGGCCTCTGGTCTGCTGTTCAAATCTTCCTTGTGGTGGCCTTTTATGGAAAATATCACCCCCTCAGGGCACTGACTGTGGCTCTGCCTCCCACCCACACTTTGTTCTAACTTGTTCCCTGGTGATTGAATGCCAGTTTTGCAGGACCTTGTGCAGTGGCAAGCCCAGGGGTTCTGAGTATCAGCTCAGGAGAGCAAGGGGCTGGTGGGGGCAGTGGGGGGGCCTGGGAGGAGCCCCAGCCCCTTCGCTCTTCATTCCGAGAAGCTCTGCGCTCATGCGTTACCATAGTTACACTTACCTGTAAGATGTTGAACAACAAGGTTTGTGGCTAAAAGAAGTTTGCAAACCACCCCTGGCTTTGTTCTCAGGATCCAGGTGTGGATGAAATAGTCCCTGGGGCCTCAAAGATCAGCTGTTACATATTCAAGTTGTGGTTTGGGGCAGACACTCCCCAGTCTCGAATTGGCCTTAGAAAATCATCCATCAGCAGGTCCCTTCCTCTGGGCTCTTCGTGTGCAGGGATGAATCCGTTTCTCAGAAGGTACCACAGGAGATAACACCATTCAAAGCTAGAGTTCTTAGGGCTGCTTTTCTTTTTTTTTTTCAATTTTAAGCGTTTTAATTTTTTTTTCTAATAAGTCAGATGGGCCTTGAAAACATTCTAACATAAAACTCTTAACCCTAGGCTACTAACTTGTACTGAAGCCCTGCATCCTGAGGAGCTATTTATCTCTGTTACAGGAAATCCGATAGCATTTGCCTGAAAATAAGTGGTTTCACAAGTTGCTGTTGTTTTCAGGTTTTACAAGTGAGCAGAGTACCTTCTTGATGTCCAGCTACAAACATGGATTGGTCAGTGATGAGCGAGATCCAGACAAATGAGAGAAAATGGACACCCTTCATCGGGGAAATGTCACTGAAACAGCTGTAGCTGCTTTCGACTACTGCAAGTTCTTTCTGTGGCCCCCTGCCTGGGCTCACCTTGTTACTTGGTGACTGGGATCCTAGCGAGAAGGCTTCAGGGCCCCACGGCACTTCCTGCTATTTACAAGGCCCACGGGAGGACTGAGCACCAAGTGCCGCCCCGGGCACCATTTCCGGCTCCTGTAATTCAGCCTGGGTTGGCCTGAGACCTTGATGTTGACTGTCTAGTCACCGCCTTGCTTTGCCCACGTAGGGCAGTGACGCTGAGACCCGAGTCTCTCACGGGTTGGTGCTGGGATGGGTCCCCTTGGCCTTCCCACACTGGGGCAGAACCTCCTCACAGAGGGCTCCTGAGAGCCGACCCAGATTAGAAATGAGGCTTTCCAAGAGGGGTTGACCTGGCTCCCCCGTGGTCACTGGAGTTTCTGAGGACCTCCTTCGGGACTGGGAACTCGTGGTCTGGGGACCAAGAGGCCCCTGGATCTCCCACAAGGAAGTTCTTCCGCTTTTATTTCTGCCTCCCATGCCTTGTAAATGTCTTCCCATCCCTCTCTGTTCTTTTTATGATAGTATCTTGGTTGTAACAATAAAATCTCGAGCAAAAGATGCAGATGGCTCCTGTGATGTGAGCACACAAAAGCTCATCTATGTGGCAAAAGATGCTGGTGCTCAGTTATAAAGAAATAAGCAGGTTAAAATGACGACAGCTTCATCTGCGTGAGGCTTTCTGGCGCATGCGTCTGTGCTAGGTCGCTGCAGTCCTGTAGGACTCTTGGCAACCCTAGGCTCTGGCTCCTCTGTCCATGGGATTCTCCAGGCAAGAGTCCTGGAGTGGGTTGCCATTTTCTCTTCCAGGGGATCTTCCTGAGCCAGGATTGAACCCGCATCTCCTATGTCCCCCGCATTGGCAGGAGGGGTCTTTACCACTAGCGCCCCACTCACTTACCCCCAAACATACCCTAGTCTACTTTGTAGGTGTTGAGAAAGCCTGGAGCAGTTTGAAGCCCCCAAGGCACCTGGAGCCAAGAAGCAGGTGCCTCTAGGAACACCCGCACTCCAGCCCAGCCCCCAAACTGCCTTCACTAGCACCTGTTCGTTTCTACTGAGCGTTGAACCCCGGGGACCCTGGCCATGAAACAGGTGACCTTACACCAAAAAGAAGGTGAGAAGGACCTCCCTGATGGTTCAGTGGATGGGAATACACCTTCCAGGTCGGGAGACCGAGGTTCATTCCCCCCACTTCAGAGCTGCGATCCCAGTGCCTCGTGGCCAGAAAGCAGCTAACGAGGATTGTAACAAATTCAATAAAGACTTTAAAAATTCAGCCTGGGTTGGCCTGAGACCTTGATGTTGACTGTCTAGTCACCGCCTTGCTTTGCCCACGTAGGGCAGTGACGCTGAGACCCGAGTCTCTCACGGGTTGGTGCTGGGATGGGTCCCCTTGGCCTTCCCACACTGGGGCAGAACCTCCTCACAGAGGGCTCCTGAGAGCCGACCCAGATTAGAAATGAGGCTTTCCAAGAGGGGTTGACCTGGCTCCCCCGTGGTCACTGGAGTTTCTGAGGACCTCCTTCGGGACTGGGAACTCGTGGTCTGGGGACCAAGAGGCCCCTGGATCTCCCACAAGGAAGTTCTTCCGCTTTTATTTCTGCCCTCCCATGCCTTGTAAATGTCTTCCCATCCCTCTCTGTTCTTTTTATGATAGTATCTTGGTTGTAACAATAAAATCTCGAGCAAAAGATGCAGATGGCTCCTGTGATGTGAGCACACAAAAGCTCATCTATGTGGCAAAAGATGCTGGTGCTCAGTTATAAAGAAATAAGCAGGTTAAAATGACGACAGCTTCATCTGCGTGAGGCTGCTGGCGCATGCGTCTGTGCTAGGTCGCTGCAGTCCTGTAGGACTCTTGGCAACCCTAGGCTCTGGCTCCTCTGTCCATGGGATTCTCCAGGCAAGAGTCCTGGAGTGGGTTGCCATTTTCTCTTCCAGGGGATCTTCCTGAGCCAGGATTGAACCCGCATCTCCTATGTCCCCCGCATTGGCAGGAGGGGTCTTTACCACTAGCGCCCCACTCACTTACCCCCAAACATACCCTAGTCTACTTTGTAGGTGTTGAGAAAGCCTGGAGCAGTTTGAAGCCCCCAAGGCACCTGGAGCCAAGAAGCAGGTGCCTCTAGGAACACCCGCACTCCAGCCCAGCCCCCAAACTGCCTTCACTAGCACCTGTTCGTTTCTACTGAGCGTTGAACCCCGGGGACCCTGGCCATGAAACAGGTGACCTTACACCAAAAAGAAGGTGAGAAGGACCTCCCTGATGGTTCAGTGGATGGGAATACACCTTCCAGGTCGGGAGACCGAGGTTCATTCCCCCCACTTCAGGGAGCTGCGATCCCACGTGCCTCGTGGCCAGAAAGCCAAGCATAGAACAGAAGAGCTATTGTAACAAATTCAATAAAGACTTTAAAAATGCTCCCCATTAAAAAGAGAGACAGACAGACTTCAGAATCTCTGCCGTATGTCCATTAATATTTTACTGTCTGTTAGCTTCAATAGTCCGAGAGAAAAGAGGCAAAGAGAAGATGCTGCGTTGGAGTGGAGGAGTCGTAAGAGCCCCTGGGTCTTATCTTGGTTCCCCAGCCAAGCTTGAGCTGCTTAAGTGCTACCAGGTCAAAGAAGAACTCAACCTTTGGCTGCATGAACAGAAGCACACGACCCAGGTCAAAGGAAGGGTCCCACCAGCTTTTCTTGGCCTGCCCAGGGCTCGGAGGTGTCATTTTAAAAAGGCAGTGACAAAACCAGGCTCTGTTCGGAAGCCTCTGGCAGCCGCAGAATGTGATGCAGGCTGATGTGACCATCTTCTGGCATCTGAGAGGCTCTCTGTGGCATCGGGGGGGCAAGGCAGGGCTAGGTGTGATGGGTGGGAGTCAGAGGGCTTAGATGCAAGAAGGGGCGCCGAGAGCAAACATTTTCTGCCCAGGAGCTATGAGGTCACGAGGATAGGCTGCCTCCCCAGGCTGATGTTCGTGTGGCCCAGAGTCCTCCTGGGTTCATGTGGCTCCGAGATGCCCTATTTCATAAGAGACTATGCCCAGACATGCACTCTGCCTTCCTTGAGGGTCACACCCCGTCCGCAGAGGAAGTAAGAACAGGCCTCAAGGCCCTCATTCCGCTCCGAGCTCGGCTGTTTAGCTGCATCCCCCTGTCGCTGTCTTTGTGGTACTGTTTAGTTGTTTGTGCACTTGCAGGAGGTGAGGTTTGGGGGTCTGGGTGGGGGAGGGGGCCCCTCCATCTGTTTTCTGTGCAGCCCAGGCCCTGTCTGCCTGGGGAGCTGGGGGCTCAGACTTGGCTGCTGGTGGCGGGGGCTGCGGTGAGGCAGTCTGCACTCAGCACCTGACTTCTGTCTTGAAGAAGGAACTGAGCATTTATTCACTGCTTTCTGGAGGGCCGTGATGGCGAAAGAGTCAAGAATGTTTGTCATTTTATCCATCTTTGGACTAGCGGTTTCACTCGCTGGCATGTCTTCAAGAAACACATTCCAAAGTGGTGTGCACAAAGACAAGCACCGGATTGTTCCTTGGAAGGTTGCTTATGAGCCAAAAACTGGAACTAATCCAACTGTCCCTTACAAGGAGGCAGTTAGGTCAGTTGCTATGCAAGGAGCTCCGTGTAGCCGTGAGGGAATGAATTGATGCCTACATGCTGCCTTCAAATGATGGCCGCTACATATACATCTATTTTAACATCTGTATTGATGAGTCTCTTTATTTTTTATTCATTTATTTGGGCCTCACTGTGAGGCATGTGAGATCTTAGTTCCCAGACCAGGAATCGAACCTGTGTCCCTCATAGTGGAAGCACAGAGTCTGAACCACTGGACTGCCAGATTATTCTCATTCTACATACAATAATGTGGTCACTGTTAAAAGTCAAGCACATATTTTTTTAAAAAAAGGCAGATGTATGTAAGTTAGAGGTCTGGGTCTGGGTACCCTTGGTACAAGGATGATCAGGAGAAGGGAGCAGGAGGTTTGGGGTGTGCATGTGCTGTACTTCCACAGGGGAGCTGGCCAATGTTCAGTCTGTGAAAAGTCGTAGAGTTGTACAGGCATCAGATGTCAACTTTCATATTGCTGTTTAGTTGCTCAGTCATGTCTGACTCTTGCGACACCAAGAACTCTAGCCCATCAGGCTTCCTCTGTCCACGGGATTTCCCAGGCAAGAGTACTGGAGTGGGTTATCATTTCCTTCTCCAGGGAAATCTTCCTCACCCAGGGATGTAACCCGAGTCTCTTGCTTTGGCAGGCAGATTCTTTACCACTGAGCCACCTGAGAAGCCCTCAACTTTTGTATATAGCTATGGACATAGGTATACAGTACAGTTTTATAAAGAGGGTTTTTAAAAATCCAAGTACAGAACATTTCAGAAATGTGTAAAATTTGTATTTGAAAGTTTCTTATTCTTCTAGATTCTTCATGCCTGTGCTTCCTATTTATCTATTGAGGATCCCGTGTTGTCTTTCTCTTTTTAATTTATTTAGTTTGACTTCTTTGCTTGTGCTGGGTATTAGTTGCAGCATGGGAACTCTTAGTTGGGATATGCGGGATCTTGTTCCCTGATCGGGGATCAAAACCAAGCCCCCTGCGTTGGGAGCAAGGAGTCTTAGCCACTGGTCCACACAGAAGTCCCCCAGCATGTACTTTCCAAACCAAAAATTGAAATCTTTTAAAATATAATGTATAATATAAAAGTATAAAATATTGAATCTTTCTGCTTGATTTTTTTTCTCTAATAATATATCGAGACCTCTGGACATATTTGTTCCTACAAGAATAGAAAAGGTCTGGAAGGATATACTCCGAACTGGTAATGGCACTTACCCTGGGGAATTTCCATTTCTGCCTTGCACCTTTCTGTGGTTTGTGACTTTTTTTTTATAGCAATCACATATTACTTTTATAATTGGGGAAAAAGCAAAAGCTTGAAAAAAAATATAGCTTCTGTTAAGAGGCTCTAGTGATGGAAATGTTTAAAAAACTGGAATTGGTTTAAATAGCCGTCAATGAGGGATTTGTTTCTAAATCATGATTTTTACAATCTGTACAATGGAAATCAGTGGTGCAGGCTGATGTGGCTGGACAGCAGGGTCTTACTGTACCAGCTCGATGCCCTTGAGCCAGCTGTCGAACCTCTGTGAGCCTGATCTTTCCTTGGAAATGAGGGCTTCAGTAGTGTCTCCTCCTTGCTCTTGCTGCTGGCCCTGACCGACCACAGATAGGAGGGTCTGGGGCAGTGCTGGCTTCCTGCCCTCCCTTCCTCTCAGTGGGAAGCAAGGGTGGACCGTTCAGGGCCCCAGCATGCAGGTGAGCCCTGCCCACCCCCTGAGTCCCCAGGAGGCCGAGTGCAGAGGAAGGAGGCTCCCACATCCCCTTTCCTTTCATCAGGACTCAGCCCCACCCCCACCCCCGGGGCTTGCTCTTTACCTGTAGGAAGTGAGTAACTTGTTTTCAGAAAGTGATCCCCAGGCCCGTGTGGGCTACAAAGCTGATCCGAATCTACCACCCAGTCAAAGGGAAAGAGAGAAAGAGCCCTGTCTTCGGGGGCCTTTCCAGGTGTGGAGGATGAAAGAGATTTCCTCTGTCGCTTCTTGGGAAACCTCCTCAGATGCGTCACCGACACTCCTCAGAGGCTCTGAGTCACTGGTTCCTGGAGTCCTCTGCTGAAAAGCTCTGTGCATCGACCCCAACAGGAGGAAACAGCAGTCCCCGAAACTCACGAGTTTGGGATTCCCAGAAACATGCCTGACATGTGCGATTCTTATCAGGCTGAATGCAGAAGTGCTGAAAAGGGCGCTTAACTTCTGTTCCTGCAGGTATCATTGGCTCTCCGGGGTCACGTTTTGCTCCATGAATTGACGGCCTTCCACATGCAGGTCTCCATCTTAGAGCTTAGCTTGGGCTTCTAAATTTGAATGGAAACTGCCTACATCTCTATTCATACATGATTGTTTAAATGAATTTTTAGTGACCTACTGTTATTCTACCATGTACTTGTTTATATTAGTTTCTGCTCTATAGCAAAGTGAATCAGCAACGCCTATACATACTCTCCCTGTTTGTTTGGATTTTCTTCCCATTTAGGTCATCCCAGCGCACTGAGTAGAGTTCCTGGGCTGTGCAGTGAGTTCTCCTTGGGTGTCTATTTTATACACAGTATCAATAATGTGTTGGTGGTGCTTTAGCCTCTCAGTTGTGTCCGATTGTGACCTCCTGGACTGTAGCTCAATAGGCTTCTCTGTCCATGGGATTTCCCATGAACAAGGATTTCTCATGAACAAGTGGATTGCTATTTCCTTCTCCAAGGGATCTTCCTGACCCGAGGATCGAACCCGAGTCTCCTGCTTACCAGGCAGATTCTTTACCATGCAGCCATCTGAAGAGCCCGTCAATAGGGTATATATGTTCATTCCAAACTCCCAATTCATCCCACCCCACCCCTTTCCCCCTTGGTAGCCTTACATTTGTTTTCTACATCTGTCTCTATTTCTTTGCAAATAGGTTCATTTGTACCATTTTTTCTAAATTCCATATATATGCAGTTGTTTTCCATATATACCGTATTTATTTTTCTGTGTGCCAGCCTCTAGGCTCATGGGTTTTATTTTTTTATTTTTGGCTATTCTGGGTTTTCACAGGGGCCACAGGCTCTTCTCTAGTTGCAGGGATTGGGGGCTGCTCTCTGGTTGAGGTGAGCAGGCTTCTTGTTGTGGTGACTTCTCTTGTTGTGGAACTCAGGCTCTAGGGCACACGGGCTTCAGTAGTTGTGGCCCATGGGCTCCACAGTTGTGGCTCCGAGGCTCTAGAGCACAGGCTCCATAGTTGTGGCTCACAGGCTTCGTTGCTCTGCAGCATGCGGGTCTTCCCGGATCAGGGATCGAACCCGTGTCTCCCACATTGGCAGGCGAGCTCTTTACCAGTGAGCCACCAGGGAAACCTGGTTCATGGGTTATTGATTGCAGACCATCTTCATCTTGCCCCTCACTTATGTGAACTAACCTTCTGCTTCTCTCCCTGCAGTGAGGGACCCTTCCTTTAGGTTGCTAGCTGCCTCTTCAAATAGGTTACCTTGGGTACCTTCTGTGTGCAGGGCCCACCCTGTTCTGGGGGAGTGGCCCGGGCAGCCCAGCCCAGCCCACCAGACTCACATCATTACCAAAGAGGCATCTAGGCTGGAGCCAGTCCCTCCTTTCCTGGAGCAAGGGAAGCCCTCCGGCCCTGACCTGCCACCTGCACAGACGCTCAGCGTTCCCAAGGCCTGAAACCAGAGTCTGTGTGAATAAACAAGCAAGAAGGAGCACCCTGCAGGCCTACGGCACCCCCAGACAGACTGCTCTGATGTCAGTAGGCCAGAAGCACCATCCTCCCTCTCTGCCCTCTCCTTGCCTCTCCTCCTGGATTCCCCACCCAACCTTTCTGAACCTCCTGAAGTGTCGAGGACTCAACCGCTTCACTTTCTGGATGTTCACCCTGACAAACCTCTAGAGAACACGGCTCAGCATACTAGATGCTAATTGAGAACCTGATGTACTCTTGGCAACAAGCCTGAGCTTATGTCCTCTTCCGGGCCCAAACGGACGCAGGGCTGGTACTGGGTTGACTTCCTGAATGAGTGCCCTTGAGGTCTCCTTCACCCTTGGACAGGCAGTAAACAAGTCACGAGGTAAACACCCAGCTGACGGAACACAGGCTAAGGCATGAATCTCCTCCTTACAAAAAGATGTGTTCCGGGACTTTCCTGGTGGTCCAGTGGCTAAGACGCCACATTGCCCATGCAGGGGGTCCAGGTTCTATCCCAAGCCAGGAAACTAGAGCCCACCTGCCGCACCTGAAGATTCTATGTGCCACACAACTAAGGCCTGGCAAATATGTAAATAAAATAAACATAACAAAGAGATAAAATCATGAAAAACAAAAAGAGTTGTGTTCCACCAACAGAAGGGTTTGCAGCGGCTCACGGTAGACTGTGGAGGTCTCTGCGGCTGGGTGGGGGCAAAGCAAAGAGTGGAAGATTTGAAGTGCTGGCAGGAGCAGGGGCCCTCTTCCCTGCACGTCCCCTCCCCCAGGACCCCCTCAGCATCCTGTGGGCAGGAACCTGGCGGCTTGGCTGGGTCTGCTGTCGGGGAGGGGCCAGGCCAGGCAAAAGGGAGACTATAATGCCTGTCTGCCCACCCTCACCACTCCACAGGCCTCAGCCAAGCCTGTGGGACCCAGAGAGATGGGGGATAAAGGGAAGAAAGGTGATTCCCACAGGAGAAACAGGCCTGTGTGAAAGACCTTCTCTGGACCCCGCTGAAACTCAGCAACTCAGAGCCCCACCTCTGGCGGCCCACCCAGCACAGTGGGGCTCAGACAGGAGCCAGTCTCTCCTCCAATGGTCTTCCTCTGTCAGAACTCTGCCAGCCCAGCCAGCGCATAAGGAGCTGACTTGTGGATAAGAGAATAACGCTATTGGGGTTTTATCTATGTGATTTCCGAGTGAGTGCACTCCTGGGTTTGGCAGGGGAGGTGGGCTGGCACCTTGGAAAGGATTCCTAGTTATTGGCAGACAATACCTTTCAATAGACAGCTGTGCCCATACTTGAATTTGGTCAGACGCTGTTGATGTTAATCCCCAAATCTCTCCACCATCTCCCAACCTTGCTTTTAGTATCCAACCAAGCTAAATTAAGACTTTTGCGTGTATCTGTGTGTTTATGAGGGGAAAGTTCATTCACCAGTTCTCAGTCTCCTGCCATAACCTCTACAGCAAAATTTCCTCTCATAGAATGAGTCGTGACACAGTCAAGGTTAAGAATCCCACCTGTTCCAGAAAATGGTAATTGGTCATTTACATACAAATGGTCACTGGGTGAAAATGTAAACGCAGGATACCACTCCCTGCTGGAGAGGATGTGGACCCTGCTGGAGAGGTGTTGCCCACGGTATCATGAGACAGCTGCGAACTTTGGGAAAGCAGTTTGGCAAGCATCTAGTAACATCTAGTAGCCATGTATGGATGTGAGAGTTGGTCCACAAAGAAGGCTGAGTGCCCAAGAATTGATGCTTTTGAATCGTGGTGCTAGAGAAGACTCCTAAGAGTCCCTTGGACTGCAAGGAGATCAAACCAGCCAACCCTGAACATTCATTGGAAGGATTGATGCTGAAGCTGAAGCTCCAGTACTTTGGCCACCTGATGTGAAGAGCTGACTCATTGGAAAAGACCTTGACGCTGGGAAAGATTGAAGGCAGGAGGAGAAAGGCATAACAGAAGATGAGATGGTTGGATATCATCATTGACTCAATGGACATGAGTTTGAGCAAACTCTGGGAGATGGTGAAAGACAGGGAAGCCTGGCGTGCTGCAGCCCATGGGAGTGGCAAAGAGTCAAACACAACTTAGCGACTGAACAATAAAAATCTAGCAATGTCTAATATAAATCACATACTCTAACGCAGCACTCCTTGGAATATGTCCCCTATAAAGGAAAAGCACTGTTACCTAAGAATAAATATATAAAGATGATCATTTCATAATTCCTTTATTTGGGCAAAATAAAAACAACTGCAAGCTAATGAGTGGGGATCACTAATTAACCAGCCCCCTAAAATATCACACAGCCATTAAAAGAATGGTTTAAAAGAATAATCTGGCAGGGGTCCTCAGAAAACAAAAAACAGAAGGCATTTAAAATATGATTCTGGGGCTTCCCTGGCAAGTCAAATGGTTAAGAGTCTGTTGTTTCAATGCAAGGCCTGAGTTTAACTCCTGGTTGGGGAACAAAGATCCCACACACTGCACCATCAAAGGATCCCTGTAAAGCAAATAACCTCTACAGCAAAATTTCCTCTCATAGAATGAGTCGTGACACAGTCAAGGTTAAGAATCCCACCTGTTCCAGAAAATGGTAATTGGTCATTTACATACAAATGGTCACTGGGTGAAAATGTAAACGCAGGATACCACTCCCTGCTGGAGAGGATGTGGACCCTGCTGGAGAGGTGTTGCCCACGGTATCATGAGACAGCTGCGAACTTTGGGAAAGCAGTTTGGCAAGCATCTAGTAACATCTAGTAGCCATGTATGGATGTGAGAGTTGGTCCACAAAGAAGGCTGAGTGCCCAAGAATTGATGCTTTTGAATCGTGGTGCTAGAGAAGACTCCTAAGAGTCCCTTGGACTGCAAGGAGATCAAACCAGCCAACCCTGAACATTCATTGGAAGGATTGATGCTGAAGCTGAAGCTCCAGTACTTTGGCCACCTGATGTGAAGAGCTGACTCATTGGAAAAGACCTTGACGCTGGGAAAGATTGAAGGCAGGAGGAGAAAGGCATAACAGAAGATGAGATGGTTGGATATCATCATTGACTCAATGGACATGAGTTTGAGCAAACTCTGGGAGATGGTGAAAGACAGGGAAGCCTGGCGTGCTGCAGCCCATGGGAGTGGCAAAGAGTCAAACACAACTTAGCGACTGAACAATAAAAATCTAGCAATGTCTAATATAAATCACATACTCTAACGCAGCACTCCTTGGAATATGTCCCCTATAAAGGAAAAGCACTGTTACCTAAGAATAAATATATAAAGATGATCATTTCATAATTCCTTTATTTGGGCAAAATAAAAACAACTGCAAGCTAATGAGTGGGGATCACTAATTAACCAGCCCCCTAAAATATCACACAGCCATTAAAAGAATGGTTTAAAAGAATAATCTGGCAGGGGTCCTCAGAAAACAAAAAACAGAAGGCATTTAAAATATGATTCTGGGGCTTCCCTGGCAAGTCAAATGGTTAAGAGTCTGTTGTTTCAATGCAAGGGGCCTGAGTTTAACTCCTGGTTGGGGAACAAAGATCCCACACACTGCACCATCAAAGAAAAGATCCTATTTCTGTAAAGCAAATAATCACTCACAGAAAACCCTCTACAGACATATTTGTAGTTGAGTATATAGGACTGTATGAGAAGTTATCAGTAAAGGCCGGTGGAGAAAGACACCTGCCTGACCACCAACAGGAAGCAGGAGTGCTAAAAGGGACCTAGTTTCATTTCCGTGAGGAGAGATCAAATCAAAAGTAATCCTCTTTTTATTTTTATTAACTTACCATTAAAATTCAGGTTCACAATACATCAAAAAGCACCTAAGAATTTATTTATTTGGGCACGACCCAATTCCAGAAAGGATCTGGGCAGTCTACAAAGCTCGATGCACAAAGGGAAGAGTAAGGAAGGATGAACCAGCAATGGGACGGAGCCAAGGCAGCATCACAGAGGCCCAGTGCCCACTGGCCTTCATCTGCAGTCGTGAAACTTGAAGTCTGTGTCTCCTTCATACTGATACGATATCGCCTCTTACTTTCCAGCTTTAATTTTCCAGTCACTCTGGGTAACTGATTTTCTCTTCTAAATTTATCTAAAATGACAGTTTGCCTCTCCCCACAGGCTGTGCTGCTCTGGCTGTGGGGTTGGTGGTGTGAACACTTGGGTCGCTCAGAAGCTTGGTGAGAGGTGAGAGAGCAATTTCCACCCATCTGTACTTTTTTTCCACAAAAATAGAATTTGTTACTGCAGTTGATGAACCTATTAGAGTTCCTGCATTTAAAAAGGTGGGCATTTCGAGCTTGTAGGTGCAATGAAGTCATTAACTTACTGAGGTGTGGTTCTTTGATCCTTTAAAAATATATATATTTATTTTTTCTAAAAGGTGGAGAACAAAATTTTCCTCACCTCCCCAAACTCTTGTTGTTCAATTCCTAAGTCATGGCTGACTCTTTGCAACCCCGTCTACTGCAGCATCTCATGCTTCCCTGTTCCTCACTATCTCCTTAAAACTCTTAAAAACTTAGTTTTTAATTTCTAAGGGTCCCAGATTCTAGGGTCCCAGAATCTAGCTGACTTCTCAAAGTGTCAGAATCACTGAGGCTGATCTTCATTTTTTTCTGTGATGACTTTCCATCCCTGGGGACTGCGGAAGCTTAAGTTTTCATATGAGGCTGATCTTCACTGTTTTCTGTGATGACTTTCCATCCTTAGGGACTGGGAGAGCTTATATTTTCACAGGACCTTTGTTCCTGGTCGGCCATGTTCTCACTTCCTGCTTCCTCTCCGTGGTGGCCTGTTTCTTCCCATCCTTATGTCCCTCTTGAGACCAGCCAGTCCTAAAGGAAATCAAACCTGAATATTCATTGGAAGGAATGTTGCTGAAACTGAAGTGCCAACACCTTGGTCACCTGATGCAAAGAGCTGATTTCTTGGAAAAGACCCTGGTGCTGAGAAAATAGAAGGCAGAAGGAAAAGAGGACAGTTGAGGACGAGATGGTTAGATGGCATTATTGACTCAATGGACTCAATGGACATGAGTTTGAGCAAACTCCAGGAGATGGTGAAGGACAAGGAAGCCTGGCGTGCTGCAGTCCATGGGGTCGCAAAGAGTCAGACACAACTGAGCAACTGAACTGAACTGAACAATCCAACAGAGGGAAAAACTGCGGAGATAGAAGAATGTGACTCAATCATCCTCTTAGAATCAGAAAGGTTTTCTTTCTTAAAGGTCAGAGCCTCTGCCTCCTGAAGGGATCAGCAGTTACTAGACACATATTGGTCAATTTATAATTTCCGATCCCCAAAATTAAAATACAGTAATTCAAGGACAGACCCCAGTGGAATACATGGATTACATGTTACGACTGGCATCCACACACACAGGGAGAGAATGGATTCAGTAATAGAAAGGTGGTGAGACTGTTTGCAACTCTTAGGGGAAAAGGAAAGTTTTAGCTTTTCCACATCTTGCACCCAGAGAAAAACTCAAGCTGATTTCAATAAATCAGTGTTTCAAAAATTAAAGACTTGTTTCTAATACAGATTGGAGTTGTTTAAACGACAAGTAAACAACAACAAAAAAACAGGAATCCATTTTTAAAATGCATTTTACCTGATAATTTTTGTTTTGTTAGTCGCTCAGTCCTGTCTGGCTCTTTGCAACTCCACGGAGTATAGCCCACCAGGCTCCTCTGTCCAAGGGATTCTCCAGGCAAGAATACTGGAGTGGGTTGCCATTGGTTTCTCCAGAAAATAATATTCTAGGTGTATGAGAGGGCTGATTAGCGCCCCGCAGCCCTCCACGGCTCTGGGCACAGATGGGTGGCCAATGTGAAGGGCAGTTTGGTCACATGCATCAGCAGACAGCAGTTGTTTATACTTTTTGACCTGACAGCCCCCCTTCTGCAAATTATATCATGAAAAGATGATTATAGCTACACATAGGGATTAGTAACTCAAAGATATGCATCACATTATTGTGAGCACATTGAAAACATGCTCAAAACTGAAATATCCACCAGTGAAATAAAGTAATACATCCATCCACTGTAAAGAGAGCCCCTAAAACAATGCTGCGCAGCAATGCTTAATGACCAGAAAGATATTCACAATACATTTGGTTTTTGACTTTTTTAATTTTTATTTTTATTGATATATAGCTGATTTACCGTGTTTCACCTGACCAGCAAAGTGATTCAGTTATACATATATATGTATCATTTTTCAAACTCTTTGCCGTTATATGTTATTATATGATATCGACTATAGTTCTCTATGCGGTAGGTCCTTGTTGCTCATCTTTTATATATAGTAGTCTGTCTCTGTTAATCCCAAATTCCACACTGATCCCTCTCTTCCGTTTTCCCCTTGGTAACCAGAAGTTTGTTATCTATGTCTGTACACAACATCTTTTCAAATATAAAAAGCAAGTTATGGAGCATTGGATGTTATAAGAACCCAATCTTGGAGAGGAGGGAAATTATCTGTGTATAAAAAAGACACATTAAAAAATTAGAAAGAGAATGTGTCAAAATGTTCACTGATTGTTACAGGGGTGGGGGGAGGTGGCAGATTACAGGTGGTTTTAGCTTTTCCACATCTTGCACCCAGATAAAACCTCAAGCTGATTTCAATAAATCAGTGTTTCAAACATTAAAGACTTGTTTCTAATACAGATTGGAGTTGTTTAAACGACAAGTAAACAACAACAAAAAAACAGGAATCCATTTTTAAAATGCATTTTACCTGATAATTTTTGTTTTGTTAGTCGCTCAGTCCTGTCTGGCTCTTTGCAACTCCACGGAGTATAGCCCACCAGGCTCCTCTGTCCAAGGGATTCTCCAGGCAAGAATACTGGAGTGGGTTGCCATTGGTTTCTCCAGAAAATAATATTCTAGGTGTATGAGAGGGCTGATTAGCGCCCCGCAGCCCTCCACGGCTCTGGGCACAGATGGGTGGCCAATGTGAAGGGCAGTTTGGTCACATGCATCAGCAGACAGCAGTTGTTTATACTTTTTGACCTGACAGCCCCCCTTCTGCAAATTATATCATGAAAAGATGATTATAGCTACACATAGGGATTAGTAACTCAAAGATATGCATCACATTATTGTGAGCACATTGAAAACATGCTCAAAACTGAAATATCCACCAGTGAAATAAAGTAATACATCCATCCACTGTAAAGAGAGCCCCTAAAACAATGCTGCGCAGCAATGCTTAATGACCAGAAAGATATTCACAATACATTTGGTTTTTGACTTTTTAACTTTTATTTTTATTGATATATAGCTGATTTACCGTGTTTCACCTGACCAGCAAAGTGATTCAGTTATACATATATATGTATCATTTTTCAAACTCTTTGCCGTTATATGTTATTATATGATATCGACTATAGTTCTCTATGCGGTAGGTCCTTGTTGCTCATCTTTTATATATAGTAGTCTGTCTCTGTTAATCCCAAATTCCACACTGATCCCTCTCTTCCGTTTTCCCCTTGGTAACCAGAAGTTTGTTATCTATGTCTGTACACAACATCTTTTCAAATATAAAAAGCAAGTTATGGAGCATTGGATGTTATAAGAACCCAATCTTGGAGAGGAGGGAAATTATCTGTGTATAAAAAAGACACATTAAAAAATTAGAAAGAGAATGTGTCAAAATGTTCACTGATTGTTATAGGGGTGGGGGGAGGTGGCAGATTACAGGTGGTTTTTACCTTCTTGTTGATGCATGCAAATTGCTTCCATCTGTGTCTTACATTATACTCAAACAAAACAGTAAAGCAATGTCAATTTTGAAGAATATATATATATATGAGAAGAATGTATAATGACTAAAATTACTGTTTAAAAGAGTTTTAAAAAATCTATGAATTGTTATCAAGAGCGACCAGAACATGGCCCCATTTTTAAGAGATAGAATCTTGAAGGTGACCTAGCAGAGTTTGCTGGTTGTATCTCCGGAGGTAGAATTGTATGAATATTTTAATTTTTCTCTTCTCTTTGCTTTGCTCTACCTTAAATTCTCTCTTAAAAGACACATAACTTTGAAAATAAGAAAATACTGTTTTTTCAGGCTCTAACTATTTAAAATATACATACACACTCTAAAAACATACAGAATTTCAGACTTACATGTTGGCAAACATCACAGATGCGCCATCTCCAGCCACCCTGAGGTGTTCATATCTCTTGAGTCCAGGGCTGTCAGGAAGGCAGCTTAGCCTCTACACTGAGCTCAAAAACAGCATCCCCCAAAGCTGCAAAGTCTCCTTTGAGAAGAAAAAAACCCATCATCAAATAGCAAACAAAAGAAATTTAAAATTTCCAACAGATCAATGAGGTCATCGACTTTATGCTTCTATTTGAAAAAGTTGTCTGTGGGTCTGACCACCCACGTGCACGTTTCTACTTCTTTTCAGAGAAGGTTGCCTGCCTCTAATCTCACCAAGAATTTAAAGTGACCAGATGACCCACGTCTTCCCACATTGATTACTGACATTCAATTCGACCTCAATGCCAGCCACCATCCCCACTTATTAAACACGTATTACATGCTTGTTGGGATTTCCCAGGTGGCTCGGTGATAAAGGCCACCATCCCCAAAACTTGATCCTCGGAAAGCAAACATCTTTTCAAATATAAAGCAAGTGGTGTTATAAGAACCCAATCTTGGAGAGGAGGGAAATTATCTGTGTATAAAAAAGACACATTAAAAAATTAGAAAGAGAATGTGTCAAAATGTTCACTGATTGTTATAGGGGTGGGGGGAGGTGGCAGATTACAGGTGGTTTTTACCTTCTTGTTGATGCATGCAAATTGCTTCCATCTGTGTCTTACATTATACTCAAACAAAACAGTAAAGCAATGTCAATTTTGAAGAATATATATATATATGAGAAGAATGTATAATGACTAAAATTACTGTTTAAAAGAGTTTTAAAAAATCTATGAATTGTTATCAAGAGCGACCAGAACATGGCCCCATTTTTAAGAGATAGAATCTTGAAGGTGACCTAGCAGAGTTTGCTGGTTGTATCTCCGGAGGTAGAATTGTATGAATATTTTAATTTTTCTCTTCTCTTTGCTTTGCTCTACCTTAAATTCTCTCTTAAAAGACACATAACTTTGAAAATAAGAAAATACTGTTTTTTCAGGCTCTAACTATTTAAAATATACATACACACTCTAAAAACATACAGAATTTCAGACTTACATGTTGGCCGCAAACATCACAGATGCGCCATCTCCAGCCACCCTGAGGTGTTCATATCTCTTGAGTCCAGGGCTGTCAGGAAGGCAGCTTAGCCTCTACACTGAGCTCAAAAACAGCATCCCCCAAAGCTGCAAAGTCTCCTTTGAGAAGAAAAAAACCCATCATCAAATAGCAAACAAAAGAAATTTAAAATTTCCAACAGATCAATGAGGTCATCGACTTTATGCTTCTATTTGAAAAAGTTGTCTGTGGGTCTGACCACCCACGTGCACGTTTCTACTTCTTTTCAGAGAAGGTTGCCTGCCTCTAATCTCACCAAGAATTTAAAGTGACCAGATGACCCACGTCTTCCCACATTGATTACTGACATTCAATTCGACCTCAATGCCAGCCACCATCCCCACTTATTAAACACGTATTACATGCTTGTTGGGATTTCCCAGGTGGCTCGGTGATAAAGGATCTGCATGCCAATGCAGCAGACACAAGAGATGCAGTTTTGATCCCCGGGTCGGGAAGATCCCCTGGAGGAAGAATTCTAGTATTCTTGCCTGGGAAATCCCATGGACAGAGAAGTGTGGTGGGCTACAGTCCATGGGGGTGCAGAGAGTCTGAACTGACTGAGCACGCACAGACACAGAGAGACACGCATAGTTAGGGTTGTACTGCTTTACCCGCACTGTCTGAACTAAACCCTTATGCACACACACATTCTTGTTATTTGATAAACAGGAGGTTAAGCCCAAGCTCTGTCTGGTCCCCAGGCTGGAAAGTAAATGGCAGAGATAGGACTTTACCCAAATATCACCACCTGGTGATACCTGTCCTGTCCCCGACCCCAACCCAAGGAGACTAGAACAACAGCGGTTTAATCTCTGGTCCTGCACAGGCTCACCTGTCTTCTCACAATACAAAGCCCCAGATTTCTCATCCCCGCGTAGAAGGTGTCCTGCGGGCCTCTTCCCTACTGAGGCCAAAGCAGCAGCAAACTATAACTACAATTCAAAAATCTCTGTAACTGGTAAAATCGGATCATTCAGATATAGACTTCTAGGTTGGGAAAAGAACTGAAAGCCTACTAAATTCACCTTTCAAAATAATATTGGGTTGGCCATAGGTGTAACAGAAAAACCCCAATGAATCTTTCAGGCAACCCAATACTTGAATACCCTTTATAAGAGCCCACCAAGAGTTCATCCACTCATTTAAGTAACTCCTTGGGTTTGGCCCCATAGGTGTAACAGTAACCGATTTCAGAAGAAAACCCATTCAAATAGCAAAAAAAATTTTCCAACAGATCAATGAGGTCATCGACTTTATGCTTCTATTTGAAAAGTTGTCTGTGGGTCTGACCACCCACGTGCACGTTTCTACTTCTTTTCAGAGAAGGTTGCCTGCCTCTAATCTCACCAAGAATTTAAAGTGACCAGATGACCCACGTCTTCCCACATTGATTACTGACATTCAATTCGACCTCAATGCCAGCCACCATCCCCACTTATTAAACACGTATTACATGCTTGTTGGGATTTCCCAGGTGGCTCGGTGATAAAGGATCTGCATGCCAATGCAGCAGACACAAGAGATGCAGTTTTGATCCCCGGGTCGGGAAGATCCCCTGGAGGAAGAATTCTAGTATTCTTGCCTGGGAAATCCCATGGACAGAGAAGTGTGGTGGGCTACAGTCCATGGGGGTGCAGAGAGTCTGAACTGACTGAGCACGCACAGACACAGAGAGACACGCATAGTTAGGGTTGTACTGCTTTACCCGCACTGTCTGAACTAAACCCTTATGCACACACACATTCTTGTTATTTGATAAACAGGAGGTTAAGCCCAAGCTCTGTCTGGTCCCCAGGCTGGAAAGTAAATGGCAGAGATAGGACTTTACCCAAATATCACCACCTGGTGATACCTGTCCTGTCCCCGACCCCAACCCAAGGAGACTAGAACAACAGCGGTTTAATCTCTGGTCCTGCACAGGCTCACCTGTCTTCTCACAATACAAAGCCCCAGATTTCTCATCCCCGCGTAGAAGGTGTCCTGCGGGCCTCTTCCCTACTGAGGCCAAAGCAGCAGCAAACTATAACTACAATTCAAAAATCTCTGTAACTGGTAAAATCGGATCATTCAGATATAGACTTCTAGGTTGGGAAAAGAACTGAAAGCCTACTAAATTCACCTTTCAAAATAATATTGGGTTGGCCATAGGTGTAACAGAAAAACCCCAATGAATCTTTCAGGCAACCCAATACTTGAATACCCTTTATAAGAGCCCCACCAAGAGTTCATCCACTCATTTAAGTAACTCCTGTGACATGAACTCACGTTCTCTGGGCAACCCAATTCACATTTAACTAGTTCTGTTAGGGGAAATACACTGCCTGAAACCTCCCGCCATGGCTAGGCACCTGGGTAACCATGTGTGTGAGTTATTTTACGACAGAAAGTCCTGGGAAGGAACACGGAACTAACCAGCCATGATGAACAGGAAGAATCTGGGAAAGGTCAGAAGGAGATGCTACATGTCTTACCACCTCCCAGAATTCTTCTCGCTGGCATCCATCTTGGCTGGACAATGTGTGCACCTCCAGGAAGGACCCTGAGTCAGAGTGACTGGCCAGAGACAACCCAGACATGAATCCCATCACCATAAAACGTGAGACTGTGAGCCACAAGGCAGGGCAGTTCTCCTGTGCTCCCTTACCCTCCTGTTCTCCACCCAGGCACTCGTTCCCCATAAAGTCTCTTGCTTTGTCAGCAAGTATGTCTCCTTAGACAACTCATTTCCCAGTGTTAGACAAGAGCCCCTTTTTGGGCCCTGGGAAAGGGTCCCCCTTCCTGCAACAATTCCACTGGTGAAAATGGCTTTCTCAAAGGAAGTCCCTGCATGCTTCCAAGAACCCCTCAAAAGTCCGTCTATTCAATAACTTGCAGTTTTGAACACCTCACACACCAAGTTGACCTTTCGGCGGTGACAAAATTCACAGGGATATCCACGTGGAACCATCTCCATGGCTGATTCCCAGGGTGCCAGCTGTCACTCCATCCCTTTCTGGCCCACATGAGGAAGCCAACTGTTCATACAATGCAAGAGGTGCGATATTATGTCAAGGAATAATCTTGAACCTGCTCTCCTTTTCAGGACGTGGGAATTTTTAATTGCCACACTTTATACCCAGCAGTGACTGGTAAGTTACCCATACGGAGAAAGCTGAAGAGGTGGACTGGGGCTCTTTCCATGTGGTAGGGCTTAGGCAACCCTCAGGTGCACGGTCCCCCTTCCCAGGTCCTCTGTTTTTCCAGCACGTCTGCTGGTGTTCCCCTGACCCTGAACCACTGCTGCTCTCAATGGTATCATTATGAATTGATCTGTGGTTCCTGTTCTCTCTTCATTTACAAACCCACGTATGTCACAGATTTTCTGAATATTCCATTGTTTGCAAGAAAATCACCATGCTATAGCTACACTTTGTTATGCTGATTGGGAGGGGCATATACTGGTTTTAGAACCATCACCCCTGCCATACCTCGGGGGTGGTGTCACTGGCTAAGCAGGTGTGACCGCTTCTGCACTCCCGTGGCCCAGATGGACTCCTCCAACGACAAGCGGCAACACAGGCTGCCAGCAGAGCACTCCCCACAAGACCACACTTCCTCCCGGCACATCAAGGCAAGATAAATTAGGCTTTCTAAAAAATACCACCTAAAAGCATGGGTGCCTCAGCCTGCTGGGCATAGAAACTGAGACGGGGTAAAAAGCCACAAGGCAGGGCAGTTCTCCTGTGCTCCCTTACCCTCCTGTTCTCCACCCAGGCACTCGTTCCCCATAAAGTCTCTTGCTTTGTCAGCAAGTATGTCTCCTTAGACAACTCATTTCCCAGTGTTAGACAAGAGCCCCTTTTTGGGCCCTGGGAAAGGGTCCCCCTTCCTGCAACAATTCCACTGGTGAAAATGGCTTTCTCAAAGGAAGTCCCTGCATGCTTCCAAGAACCCCTCAAAAGTCCGTCTATTCAATAACTTGCAGTTTTGAACACCTCACACACCAAGTTGACCTTTCGGGTGACAAAATTCACAGGGATATCCACGTGGAACCATCTCCATGGCTGATTCCCAGGGTGCCAGCTGTCACTCCATCCCTTTCTGGCCCACATGAGGAAGCCAACTGTTCATACAATGCAAGAGGTGCGATATTATGTCAAGGAATAATCTTGAACCTGCTCTCCTTTTCAGGACGTGGGAATTTTTAATTGCCACACTTTATACCCAGCAGTGACTGGTAAGTTACCCATACGGAGAAAGCTGAAGAGGTGGACTGGGGCTCTTTCCATGTGGTAGGGCTTAGGCAACCCTCAGGTGCACGGCCCCCCTTCCCAGGTCCTCTGTTTTTCCAGCACGTCTGCTGGTGTTCCCCTGACCCTGAACCACTGCTGCTCTCAATGGTATCATTATGAATTGATCTGTGGTTCCTGTTCTCTCTTCATTTACAAACCCACGTATGTCACAGATTTTCTGAATATTCCATTGTTTGCAAGAAAATCACCATGCTATAGCTACACTTTGTTATGCTGATTGGGAGGGGCATATACTGGTTTTAGAACCATCACCCCTGCCATACCTCGGGGGTGGTGTCACTGGCTAAGCAGGTGTGACCGCTTCTGCACTCCCGTGGCCCAGATGGACTCCTCCAACGACAAGCGGCAACACAGGCTGCCAGCAGAGCACTCCCCACAAGACCACACTTCCTCCCGGCACATCAAGGCAAGATAAATTAGGCTTTCTAAAAAATACCACCTAAAAGCATGGGTGCCTCAGCCTGCTGGGTCTACAGATTTACCAAAGTTTGGGGGAGCTGTCTTGCATGGTTTTCTCCAAGAGCTCCAGCCGGCCATGTCCACACCCTCAGGTACGTGCTCCCCTTCATGACTAAGCCGTGTCCCCTTGCTGAGGACAATGACGGAGGGAACGACTTTGCAGGTGACTGGCAGACACCTGCTGATTCACGCGGTCTGATATAGTCAGAGTAGTAAAGTGGATGGGCAGGAGGGGACCGTCGAGAAAGCTCCCACGTCTCCTTGACGGTCTGCTGAGCACCCAGGCTTGGAGGGGGCACCAAGAACGGATTGTGACACTTTTCCTCTCCTGCGTATTTTCTGTTGCTTTCTTCCCAGCGGGGTCTGGTGCCTAGGCATCAGCCTGCAAACAGGAAGCTGAGCGGGCTAGAGTCCGGACTTCCAGGGTGGGGTCTCTCCCAGAGGTTCAGGGTTTTGTCGGCTAGGACAGAACTTTCCCGCCGGGCAAGTGCCGAGGGGCGTCTGCCACGTTCTGACTCCAGCGTGATCACGGCTGATCACAGCGACCGCAAACCAGCCACAAACAAGCCTCTGTCTTTGCGTGCCTCGAGTTTGCCTCGATAGTTAAGGTCTCTGCGGCTGCTGCGCTTCAGATGAGGTCGGATTCAAGTGCTCAAGGATCCCGGTACCCTGGACTCTGTCCCAAAGGAAGCCAGAAGGAATGGCCCGAGGAGTGCTTGGTGGCGGGGTGGGGTGGGGGTGGTGCTCGAGGCAGGCGGTTGCCCCCTGCAAGCAAGGGGAGTCAGGCAGCGTTGTTGCCACCCCCGGGTGGCACTTGCACACCTGCCTCTTTAATGTGGGGACTATATAGGGCGGCACTTCCCGCCTCCAGCAGCCATTCGGGAAGAGGAACAAGTTCACTTACGAGCCACATGTGGTGTCCCTGCTTTGTCCTCTGGGGCAGGTCCACAGCCCCCTTAGTCACCTTGGAGGGCCCAAACCCAGAGGGTGCAAAGAAACAGCTCTGACCTTTGAAACTCAGTCTGTAGCACAATCCTCAGGAGAGACTCCTCTTGGTATTATTAGCATTATTTAATATGAATAACGGTTGTTCATGCATTTCAGAAAATATTAAAACAATGCAAGTGATTGACACTAAGTGGATATTTTAATACATTGTGGTCCATTTACTCGGCAGACAATTCTTCATCACTCAACAGCAGTCATAAAGGTTTTGTGAGAAACTCAAGAGAAGGCTTATGCAAATAACTAACGGGCTTCCCTGGCAACTCAGTGGCAAAGAACCCACCTGCAAGGTGGGATGCCAAGGTTCCAACCCTGGGTCAGGAAGATCCCCTGGAGAATAAAATGGCAACCCAATCCAATGTTCTTGCCTGGAGAATCCCCGGGACAGAGGAGCCTGGAGGGCTACAGTCCACGGGGTTCCAAGCAGTCGCACAGGACTGAGCAATTAACACTTTCACTTTCTTTCAAAATGGAGAAGAAGGACATAACATTGCTTTTACAGTAAGGGCTAGATGAGACTTTAGGAAAGAGGCAAAAGAAAGCATGCCCAAGCATGCTCTGAAGAATCTAGAACTTTCTTTTCACTGTCTGTGGTGGGCCCTGCTCTCCTTTCCTCTCCTCTCCTCCCCCAACAGGCCTCCCTCTGTGGATCCCACCCCCCTCACCCCGCTCAGAGTAGAGTGATGACCCCACCCTGGGAGGGAATGGGGGAGGGGTGGGGGAGGACTCTATTTTTTCCCCTCTCTTTTCATTGGCTCCTCCATCTGATGATTTATTCCGTTTGTACTCACTTGCTGTTCCACCCTGAAGTGGGGGGACGGCACTTCTGGTCACTAAGCCTGTTTTCCTTCCTGCAAAGTCGAGAGAACCGTCGCCTCCCTGCCTTACATCAGAATCTGTACCCACAGCCATCCAGCAACCAACCACGTTTCGGAACACAGTGGCTATTCCAGGCGTGGGGCCCGGGCACCGTGAGAGGCTGCAGTCATTCGTGCCTCAGTCTTGTTGTCTGAGAAACGGGGTTCCCGAGAACCTGTCTTTCCATGAGTCGGTGTTTAGTTTCTTGTTAGCGCTCTTTTGTTCTTTTCAGCGCTCTACATTATTCCAGTCTCTGGACCTATGGCACTTTATCTATCCATCCACCTACTAACGGGTATCTTGGTTGCTTCCAATTTGGCAGGTGTGAATAAAGTTGCTAGAAACATCCCTGTGCAGGTGTTTGGTCGGGACACAGGTTTTTAACTCCTTCGGGTAAACACAAGGAGTATGACTGCTGGGTCATAGGGATAAAAGCACGTTTAGTTTTGAAAGAAACTGGCAAACTGTTTTCCAGTGGCTCCACATCCTCAACAGAATTTGATGTTGTTAATATTCACATTTTGAGTTTTGATCATTCTAATAGGTGTGTGGTATCTTATTGTTGTTTTTTTAATTTTCATTTTCCTGATGACATGTAAGGCTTACCCGGGCAGTAAAAAGCTGCCTGCAATGCAGGAGACATGAGTTCGATACCTGGGTGAGAAAGATCCCCTGGAGAAGGAAATGCAACCTACTCCAGTATTCTTGCCTGGAGAATTGCACGGACAAAGGAGCCTGGCGGGCCACTGTCCATGGGATCACAAAGAGTCAGACACAACTGAGGAACTAACACACATTTTCTTGTGTTAAGCCGACACCGTCATATATTCTTTGATGAGGTGTCTGTTAAGATTGTGGCCACTGGTTTTTTATTATTTTTTTTTCCCATCATGCCTCTTTTTATTTTTCTTTATATTTACTTCCATCTATCTTTAATGTTTTGCCTGTGTGGGCCCCCCATCTCAGTGGCCTCTCCAGAGCACTGGTTCCTAATTGGACACACCGGCCCAGCCACTCCACGGCACATGGGATCTTCCAGGGCCAGGGATGGAACCAGCGCCCCTTGCACTGCAAAGCGGACTCTCTACCCACTGGACCACCAGGGAAGCCTGTGGCCCTTGTTTTAATCAGAGCATTTTTCTTATTGCTGAGTTTTAAAAGTACTTTGTATTCGTCTGCATCACAGTCCTTTATCAGATCTATCTTTTGCAAATACTTCTTCCGTCTGTGGCTTGTCTTATCTTTATCACTCTCTTGACATTGTCTTAGCAGAGCTGAAGTTTTTAATTTCAACAAAGTCTATCTTATCAGGTACTTCTTTCAAGGATCGTAACTTAGAAGAATGTAGTGCTTTAAAGCTCTGTGTTTCCCAAGTGGAACAGCTTTCTTTGTAGTACACAGACCTTCCTTCTGTTGTGTTAATAGTCCTAAAACTTAGAGCTTATGCTAGAAACACTGCAGGAACTCGTGTATAATTATGACTGATTTGCATTGATGATCAGCAAAGACCACCACAATATTGTAAAGAAATTACCCTGCAGTGTGCGTGTTTGTGTGTATGTTAGTCACTCATTTGTGTCCAACTCTTTACAACCCCATGACCTGTAGCCCTCCAAGGTCCTCTCTCCATGAAATTCTCCAGACAAGAATACTGGAGCATTTTGCCATGCCTTCCTCAGTGGAGTTTCCCAACCCAGGGGTGGAACTCGGGTCTCCTGCCCTGCAGGTGAATTCTTTACACTCTGAGCCACTAGGGAAGGTTAGGTTAGATTACCACTTACAAATAATTCTGCCAATTTGATGCATTTGCTGCCAGGCACGAGATGACCTCCCTAAATTTTTCTTTTCTTTTTTTCCTTTGCCACATTGCCTTAGGGAGGATACCTAGTGGAGCGGAGCAAATCCAGCAATTCTTTAGGGCAGGATTATTTGCAAGCGGTAACCTAAGTACGGGCTTCCCTGCTGGTGCAGATAATAAAGAATCTATCTTCTGTGTGGGAGACCTGGGTTAGATCCCTGGGTTGGGAAGACCCCCCTGGAGAAGGAAATGGCCACCCATTCTAGTATTCTTGCCTGGAAAATCCGATGGACAGAGGAGCCTGGTGGCCAACAGTCCCTGGGGTCCCAAGAGTCAGACACAACTGAAGGACCAAGCACAGCCACCTAAGTAGAGAGTTACAGCAAGAGAGCCTTCACCAAGGTTGTTGGGCAGCACTTCCTCACGCAGGCAGAGAGCAGATGGACAAACCAGAACCCTAGAGCAATTGGTAGTTCTTTAAAATGAGATGCAGAGCTGCAAAAGGAAAAATAAAGACATATGGGGTCAACAGTGGGAAAGTAAGGTGCAGGAAGCAAGGGCGATGGAGCAAGGGCAAACCCCCCTAAGAAGCCTCTGCCTTTTAGGGGGAGGGCTGGGTACTGTGGGCGCTTTCCCCCACTGTGGCAGGGTCTTACTAAAAGCGAAATTGTGATTTTCCAAGGGTTCTGAAGGGGTTTGCCCTAGGCGGGGAGATGTTCCACTTCAGGGGTCCACACTGGCTTAAAAACAATCCTCCAGGTTTCAGTTACCAAGCTCCACAGCAGTGACCCCCAGCTCACCCTGCATCCCCCGTAGCTCACCCTGCTGTGCCACGGTGTGAAGGAGCTCTGGGTGTCTCAGTTCAAGGGTACCTGGCAGGATTAGACCCCAGCTGCTTCCTCACCACAAGATGAAGACTAGTAATGAGCTCCTATCTGCTGGGTACCCTTCAGGCGCCAGCCCTGTTAGTGACCCCTTTAACAGGTGAGGAGACTGAGGCTCAGAGAGGCTCCCTAGCATGGCAGAAGTCACAGCACTTAATGAATCGAAGCACTAGGATGCAACCCCCAAGGGCCTGCCTCCAGTGCTGAACCTACTATTCTCCAAACGTGTCAAAAATGGCCCAGCTGCTCCTTAAGACTTTGAGGATCTGCAAGGTTGTGAATTTGAAGACAAGCTTGGGAGAAGCCTGTGTAACCTAATCAAAGTCTGAGTTACTGATTATTCAAGAATAAGTTTGGTTGACTAAATCCAGCCACACAGACTGGCTCAGGGAAAGAGGAGAGGAAGTGGGGGGGAGCTCGTGGCTCAGACAGAATGGCTCAGGAATTAGGACAGAGGCTGCATCTGGCAGACCTGGGCTGCCACGTGAGCAAGTGACTGTCTATTTTTCCCCTAGTTTTGATGAAATAAAATTGACATCAAATATTGCATTAGAGTATATAGCATAATTATTTGATATATGTATATTGTGAAATGATGAATAAGGCTAGATGGTGTGCCTCATCTCAAATAGTTACAAAGTTTTCTATGATGAGAACTTTTTTAATTGATTTTTTTTTTATTAATTGATTTATTTATTTTTGACTATTCTGGGTTTTCTCTGCTGCCACAGGCTCTTCCCTAGAAGTTGCAGAGAGTGGGGGCTCCTCTCTAGCTGAGGTGAGCAGGCTTCTTGTTGCAGTGACTTCTCTTGTTGTGGAACTCGGGCTCTAGGGCTCACAGGCTTCAGTAGTTGCAGCTCTGAGGCTCTAGAGCACAGGCTCCAAAGTTGTGGCTCACGGGCTTCGTTGCTCCGCAGCATGTGAGATCTTCCCGGATCAGGAATTGAACCCATGTCTCCTGCATTGGCAGGTGAACTCTTTACCACTGAGCCACCAGGGAAGCTGGTGGCCCCTCTTCTTGCGCACATGGGCTCTCGAGCGTGGGCTCAGTAGCTGTGGGGCAAGAGCTTTGTTGCCCTGAGGCATGCGGGATCTTTCAGACCTGTGTTCCCGGCATTGACAGGCAGATTCTTAAACACTCGGCCACTAGGGACGTCCCTCCCTGGCTATTTTTGAATTGCCTAAATCCCATCCCCACTCAAGGCCAGGACACAAATGCTTCATTAACCTTGGAATTTCTGGTACTTCAGACAGTGCCTAGGACATAGCAGGTACATGTTACATGTAATTATTCTATGTCTAAATGTCTAAAATGTCTAAATGTAAAATGTAAACATAAAAATTAAATTTAAATTAAATGTAATTTAAATTAAATGCAAAAATTAAATTTAAATGTAAACAAATGTAAAAAATGTCTAAAGAGGACAGAGTTCTATTTATTTACTTTTTGCTTTAAATTCCATGTCAAAAAAAAAAGTATGTCAAATAAAAGTACTGAAACTCATAAAATAAATGCCCTGAGGGCTTCCCCTGGTGGTCCAGTGGATAAGGACACCGCCTTGCAGTGCAAGGGGCACCAGTTCGATCCCTGGCCTGGGAAGATCCCATGTGCCGAGGAGCGGCTGGACTGTTGTGTCCAATTACCGAGCCGGAGCTCTGGGGCGCATGCGCCCAGAGCCGGTGCCCTGCGACGGCAGAGGCCACCGCGCTGGGAGGCCCACAGGAGCCAAAGAACAAAGACGGATGAAAATAGAGAAATGAAAGACCAATAGAAGTGGCCCGCCTGTCCTCTCCCTGCCTACCCCACCCCCCAAAAGATAAATAAATTTTTTAAAAAACCTTAAATAAATAAATAAATAAATGCCCAGAGACCCCCATCAGATATACAAAATGTAACATTTTTCCAGTTTCTTTCAGTTTTTTATTTCAAAAAATAAATATCACTATCTACTTTGTCCCCCATCCCTCCTCCAGTACTGCCGAGAGGTCATCAGAATTTAAAAATCCAAAGTTTGTCTATCAGAAGCCTCCTTTAAATGGAAAGATTCAAATAAGCTGTAAAGGGATAGACAGAGGTTTGGCATGCTAATACTAATCGAAAGAAAGCTGGAGTCAGACAGAACAGACTTCAGCACAAAGAAAATTATAAAAGCTGAAAAGAATAAAAGCAGACATGTGTATACCTAGGGCTGATTTAGGTTTATATGTGGCAGTAAACAGCAGAACTCTGTAAAAGCAAAATAATAATAATAAAAAAATGTCTTCCCCTACACCAAAAAACAAAACAGAAAAAAAAACAACAAGAGTTGAATGGGGCCTTATTAAAGGGGTCAATTCTCCAAGAAGATTTAATAATCATCAACATGTATGCTACTAACAACCCCACATCAAAATATACAAGATCAAGACAGACAGGGCCCAAGGAGAAACAGACAAATCCAGCCACTGTTACAGCTGGATTCTTTTTTTTATTCGGCCTTACCACTCAGCATGTGGGCTTTTAGATCCCAGACCAGGAATCAAACCCGCATTCCCTGCCTTGGAAGCTTGGAGTCAACCACTGGACCACCAGGGAAGTCCTTATCATTTTTTTTTTTTTTTAAGAATCGTTTTTTCTTTTTTAAATTTTATTTATTTATTTATTTTTGTCTATTCTGGGTTTTCTCTGCTGCCACAGGCTCTTCCCTAGTTGCAGGGGGTGGGGGCCACTCTCTAGTTGAGGTGAGCTGGCTTCTTGTGGCGGTGACTTCTCTTGTTGTGGAACTCGGGCTCTGGGGCACACGGGCTTCAGTAGTTGTAGCACGTGGGCTCCACAGTCGTGACTCGAGAGCACAGGCTCTGTCGTTGTGGCTCCCGGGCTTCGTTGCTCTGCAGCATGTGGAATCTTCCTGGATCAGGGATCAATCCTGTGTCTCCTACATTGGCAGGTGAACTCTTTGCCCCTGAGCCACCAGGGAAGCCCCCTATTGTTGCATATTTCAATGCCCTTCTCTAAGTAACTGATAGAGCCAACAGGCAGAAAACAGTAATGATATAACTGACCTGAACAGCACTATCAAAGAGTCTGACTTAATGGAGATTTATGGAATACTCCATCAAACACAGAATACACATTCCTTCCAAACTCGCATGGAATACACACCAAAGCAGATCTGATTCAGGGTCATAACACAGGCCTCAACAAAATCAAAAGAATAGAAACCATACAAAGTATGATCGTAGAACACAGTGAAATTAAACTAGCACCAATAACAGAAAGATAACTGGATAATATATTGTATTCAGTGGTTAAATAACGTACTTCTAGCTTTTCTCCCCTGGGCCTCCAGGCCCCATGGTCTGTGTCCGGGCTGGCGAATGAGCTAGGATCCAGGGACAGGGGTCTGCTGTTCTCCAGGCCCCGTGCTGGCTGGTCCCAGGACTTGAAGTGGCTGAGCACCTCTCTCTCCATCCCAGGCTCCGCTCCTGGATGGGGTGGCCTTCTCCGTGCATCCTGCACCTAGCAGATACACACACTGCTGTTCAGGTCACTGGTCTCGGGAAGCCCCGCAGAGGCTGTCGCTGAGACGTGAAGGAGAAGTGGCAGGAGGAGCCTGAGTGAGTCCTCGGTGGGTGCAAACCACTTCCACAATCAGATAAGATATCCCATAAGATACACATTCCACAAGCTTTTTGATGCTGGCATTCTCATAATCTTACCAGAAGATGTCCACCGAAAGTTTTTAGACAGCAACCAGATCTCACCAGTGGGGAAATGGGAGTCCAAGGAGCAGTCGAATCTTCCTCCTTTCTTCTGAAAGAAGAAAGACATTGTTCAGCAAATTAAACAGTTGTGAGATTTTTAGTTGCTGAGTGTTGGGTCTAGTTCCTTGACCAGGGATCGAACCTAGGACTTCTGCATTAGAATACAGAACCTTAGCCGCGGGACCATCAGGGAAGTCCCAACATGAACAATTTTAAGAATCCAAGAGCAAGTGGTGATCAGGGAGTAGAATTCTGGAATATGCTTTATATTATAATCAATAAAATAGAACCCAGCTGTTAATTCACTGATTAAAAAAATAATAATAATAACATACTTCTAAATAACACATGGGTCAAAAAATAAGTCTCAATAGAAGCTTAAGAATATTTTGCTTTTCTTTTTTCCTTGGCTGTTTCGGGTCTTTGTTGCTGTGTACCAGCTCTTCCTTGCAGCAAGCAAGCTTCTCTTGTGGTGGTGCTCGGGTTAGTTGCCCCATGGTAAATCCACAAACAATTTTGAAAATTTTACAGTTCTTCCCGAAATTAAACGCAATACACCAAAGCAGATCTGATTCAGGGTCATAACACAGGCCTCAACAAAATCAAAAGAATAGAAACCATACAAAGTATGATCGTAGAACACAGTGAAATTAAACTAGCACCAATAACAGAAAGATAACTGGATAATATATTGTATTCAGTGGTTAAATAACGTACTTCTAGCTTTTCTCCCCTGGGCCTCCAGGCCCCATGGTCTGTGTCCGGGCTGGCGAATGAGCTAGGATCCAGGGACAGGGGTCTGCTGTTCTCCAGGCCCCGTGCTGGCTGGTCCCAGGACTTGAAGTGGCTGAGCACCTCTCTCTCCATCCCAGGCTCCGCTCCTGGATGGGGTGGCCTTCTCCGTGCATCCTGCACCTAGCAGATACACACACTGCTGTTCAGGTCACTGGTCTCGGGAAGCCCCGCAGAGGCTGTCGCTGAGACGTGAAGGAGAAGTGGCAGGAGGAGCCTGAGTGAGTCCTCGGTGGGTGCAAACCACTTCCACAATCAGATAAGATATCCCATAAGATACACATTCCACAAGCTTTTTGATGCTGGCATTCTCATAATCTTACCAGAAGATGTCCACCGAAAGTTTTTAGACAGCAACCAGATCTCACCAGTGGGGAAATGGGAGTCCAAGGAGCAGTCGAATCTTCCTCCTTTCTTCTGAAAGAAGAAAGACATTGTTCAGCAAATTAAACAGTTGTGAGATTTTTAGTTGCTGAGTGTTGGGTCTAGTTCCTTGACCAGGGATCGAACCTAGGACTTCTGCATTAGAATACAGAACCTTAGCCGCGGGACCATCAGGGAAGTCCCAACATGAACAATTTTAAGAATCCAAGAGCAAGTGGTGATCAGGGAGTAGAATTCTGGAATATGCTTTATATTATAATCAATAAAATAGAACCCAGCTGTTAATTCACTGATTAAAAAAATAATAATAATAACATACTTCTAAATAACACATGGGTCAAAAAATAAGTCTCAATAGAAGCTTAAGAATATTTTGCTTTTCTTTTTTCCTTGGCTGTTTCGGGTCTTTGTTGCTGTGTACCAGCTCTTCCTTGCAGCAAGCAAGCTTCTCTTGTGGTGGTGCTCGGGTTAGTTGCCCCATGGTAAATCCACAAACAATTTTGAAAATTTTACAGTTCTTCCCGAAATTAACAATTTAAGTAGTTTAAAGAACATAGCAAGCATAGATAATATCTATTTGCTGAGTTTGACCTAGTATAATTTTGTAGTCACTGATTCAAAACTATGCCTACAGTTATTTTAAAAATTAACCATCAATCAAAAGCTCAATAAATTCCAAAAGCATAAATCGAGTCACATTCTCAGACACCAGAGAACAAAATGAAAAGGAAATGGCGGGGGTGGTGGGGGGGTGGGAATCTATCCACTGAGAATACTGTAAAAAAAATTTTTTTGAGAAAACTGTAACATTTTTAATGACCGTTTGGGGTGATTAAAAAACAAACATTGAAATTACACACTATTTAGAAACCACTGTATCATAGTGAACCTAACCAAAATGTCCTACTAACTGGTGATTGATTGGGCAAAACGAGCAGAATATTATGCAGAGAGCAGGGGAAACTCCTGAAGAACATGTTAAGAGAGAACTATGTACAGTGATAGAATAGTAACAAGCATCCTTTTCACAGGGGAATAGAAAATGTGACGACGATGATGGGAAAAAAATTAATATATATGTATAGGATTCAAACAAAGGAAGACCAAGGGGTGGGGGGGAAATCCCTACAAACTAAATACACCAAAATGTTAAGACAGATTATAGTTCTGTATTGGAACTACGAGTGATTATTTTTGCTTTTCTACTTCCCCCTCCCAAAACGCTTTTACCTAGAAAAACAGGCAAAACGTTTTTGGGTTAAATATTGCTGACATGCATCGAAAGCGGAGAGTAATTTAGGGCCTTGTTACCGTCAAAGATTCAGTGCGGGAAGGGAACGTGGGGAGGCCGCCACCCGACCCTGAGCCCTGCTCCCAGCTCTGTGTCTAATCAGCTCAGGACTCACATGAACAAGCAGAAACAAAGACTGACATCACCAGAAGAAACAGGCTAGGCCTGGTGACTTGTCGGGGCCTGATGGCGGGACTCGTTCTAACCCAGGGGCTCCGGTTCGAGTTCCACCTGGACCAGCGTGCGGCTGGGCCTTCCACAGAAACTAAAACCAGGAGCCGAGCCCAAACGAGATCGGTGAACACGCCAAGGAACCTCAGAGAGGCCTTGGCCCCTGTAACCTCCCACGGAATGCTCCAAGACTTTCTCTACTGCCCAAGCCCAGCGCCGCCTGGACCTGTCCCTGCACTGCGACTTGAGCGTCCCGCGCGCGCGACCAGGGGCCGCCGCTCCACCTGACCCCATCCGCTTCCTGCCCGGTGCCTCCCTCCTCTCCTCTTCCCGGCCCAAGGCCCCCTCTCGGGGCTGCAGGTCGGGATAAGCGAGCAAGAGGACCCCAACCACCTCCCCTCCGCGCCTTGGTCCCTCCGTCAGCGCCAGGGGACCAGCAGACAGAAAGCCGGGTCAGGATCTCCGGTCCGGCCCCTTTTCATTTTTGACAAGTGAAGGAAGGAGAGTTGGAAGAACTCGCAGCCTGCATAAAGACAGATTCTTGACTTGGGGACTCGTTTTCACCATAAACCGTGGACATTTTATTTATACGTGCAGTTGCACAGAAGGCTTAGGACTCACCGGCAGGGATTGGGAGAGGTTAGGAGTCTGCCCAAGACATATCTGCCCCAGCCCCCAATCCGGAGCCCGAAATTCCAACTTTAACCAATCTTTGGATCCCCTGTCAAATACAAGTCTAGCCTTCCATCCCACTCCCCTCCATCCCCCAGGGGAGAAAGAAAAGTGGAACCCTGGGGACTTGAAATAGGACTCTTGGGAGTCGGGGTGAGAATCTTGAGAAAGACCAGGTCCAAAACCACAGCCAGGGGGCCGCTGGATGGAGTCGTTGAAGACTGCGGAGTCCCCGGCTGGCTGGGAGGGAGCGCGAAACAGCTTCGGTTTTGCAGGAGGACAGAATTCGCAATTGCTCCCTCCCTTTCCTTCCGCTGTCCCCAACCAGGGGCCAACTAGAGCGGCATCGCCCCCTACTGCACAGAGCGGGACCTTAGGTGTCTATCCTGTGCGAGCCACGCGCGGACGCGGTAGGGAGCAGCCGGGGTTACGGTCGCGGCTCAGTCCCGCCCTCCTGCGTTACTCTAGGAAATTGCTCACCCGCCCTGGATCTCCGACTCTTCCTCTATACCATGAATGTGTTGGTTCATATCTTCTCTGAGTTCGCTTCTCACTCCAGATTCTAGATCGGTCCTTCCTGCTACCCAGTCCCCCGCCGGTCCCACTCAGGGGCCCTTCTTCACCTTTCCGACCACAGGGTCCCGCCCACCCACTCCTGCACCGGAGTTTCCACCCCAGGGGTGCGCGCTGAGCTCTGCACCCTGTGCGTGCATCTGCATATGGCCAGGACCTGCGCCTAGTTTGGGGCCACCGTTTTCTTGTTTTAAGAGTGGAAAAGGTACTGCCCGCCCACTGATCACGGTTGTCTGTGTCCAGAAAAAGGAATTCCTGTGAAAAATGGTGGAGGCGGAATCCAGGTCTTGGATCAATCGGGGTGGCTATTTTAGACATCTGCCAAGTCTGGCGCAGAGAACTGTACAGAATAGAAGAACCGAGAAGGGGAGTGAGTGTGAACCGGTCGCCACCTCCTCTCGGGCATCAGCTCTGTCTCCACAGCCCTGCCGGGTGCTGGCTTCCCTAAATTCCCTGCTCCATTTCTGGCCGCACGCCTTCGCAGCCGGCCTGCCTGCAGCCTTGCTTCTCACCCATCCCCTAATTCCCATCACGCCTGCTTCTTCTTCGTCTGCCAGAAGATCAAGCCCCGGAGACTCTAGTCGCCCCGATCGCCCTCCCCAGTCCCCATCTCATCCCACCCCCGCTGGCTGAGGGCTGCGGGAGGCTGGGCTGCGGGGGCTGCACCCACCACATCCTGGCAACCTCATCGTGGTCTCATCACGTGTTCCGTTGTCTGTCCCCCGCCGCCGAGCTGGCATTGGTGCCCCGGACGACTGCAGATACTCATGGCAAACCCTACCCACACCCCAGCTCCCTGTAGCTCTTGAAGGCACAACCGCATTGAGGTCTCTACCCTTCCCAGTAAGAAGCTGCCTGCGCAGAGGGGAGAGCCTACCTAGGGCATGCCTCTGTATCTGGGTACAGGCAGGAACATTCCTGAAGGTCATTTTGCTTTAGTGTAGGAGGAGATGTGGAGCAAGCAGCTCCTTTTTCTCCTTTCTGCTAAAGTGAGAAGGTGCGAACCACCCTGAGAAACCCTCTAAGCCCCATCATTGTGGCCTCACCAAAGACGGGGGACTTGTCGATGGGGGAACTGAAGGACGAGTAGAGAAGGGAGGGGAGGGCTTTCCTGGTGGCTCAGTGGTAAAGAAGCTGCCTGACAACGCAGGAGACACAGGTTCCATTCGTACCACGACTCCTGTGGCCATGCACGGGAGAGCCCAGGTGCCGCAATGACTGAAGCCAGCGTGCCCTAGAGCCCGTGCTCTGCAACAAGAAAAACCACTACAATGAGAAGCCCGAGCACTGCAACTAGAGAGCAGCCCAGGAAGCAGAGAAGACCCAGCACAGCCAAAAATAAATAAAGTATTCCAAAAAAGAAAAAGAAGGAATGGGAAAGCTTTTAGCTCCCCACACCTTCTCTTTCCTTCCCCGGCTCCACCTTTTCTGCTTTCCTTCCTCTTTCCAGGTCCACACATCCCACCTCTTCCTTCCTGGCGGAAGACTCTCATAAATGGGTCACCGCGCTGCAGGAGTTGCTAGGGCTCTTCTAAAGGGCCCACCCTCGGGTTCTGGTGGTTAGGTATGAAAATGGTCGTTCTCCCCTCTTGCAGTGTTCCTATTGCTGCGCCCTCTGGCTTCCGCAGTTCACCCTTTGGGTGACTCGAAAACACAACTCAGAGCCCCTTGGAAAGTTGCCCCAGGGGGCTAGCCCACCCACAAAGTCATAGTAGTTTGTAAACTGTTAAGTGTGAAAAAGCTTTCTGAGGTTACTTCATGGATGCACCAAAGAGAATTAGCTCTCTTGGGCAGAAAGAAAAATTTCCACTAACTTTTTTAAAAATTTCTATTTTGGGTTAACTGCTTTGAGTAGACAAATTGTCTTACGGAAAGGAGGAGGAGGTGAAAGTGGAGGAGGAGGTGTGGAGGTGGGAGGGGAGAGGAAAGAAAGAAAGGAGGCTTTTGATGGTTTACTTTGTCCCACCTAGTTTCTTGGCAGAGCCTGAACTGTGAGCACAGCAGGGACTCAGGAGCCAAAGGACAGAGACAAGAGCTGAAGCCTCATTTGGTTGTTGAAATCAGCAGTGAACACCTGATTGGAAAGAAGCTTCCATGAAATTTGTATTTTAAGTGATGGGCGTTCTGGAAGGCAAGGACAGCACCTGGTGGGTGGGAGTTACTTAAACATTGTTTACACTCAGAAAAGACCAAGAAAGCAAACAGGCCCTTTGGGAAAGAGTCTGAATGGCCAACATATGACAAAATGCTCAATTCCAACCTTGTTTAGGAAGATGCAGGTTTAAACAACAATAAGATATCAACTTGGACCTATCAGATGGACTGAACTGAAAAGATAGGAACAAGCAAAAATTAGAAAGCATGCGGGCAAATGGAAATTCATCCCTAGCTTGATGGAAGTATAAGCAAGCACCATTACTTTGATGAGAACTTTGCCAATAGCTATGCAGATAAGATGGGGGTAGGAAAAGGCAACCCACTCCAATATTCTTGCCTGGAAAATACTATGGGCAGAGAAGCCTGGTGGGCTACAGCCACAGCACGACTGAGCACTGGTACATGGGGGTAAGAGAAGGGGACGCTTTCAGTCATCATTCCTCTCAGCATCAGTGTCTTCCTTGGTCATTCCTCTTCAGGCTGATACCCTGGAAAAAATCTTGCACATGGACTCCAGTGAATACATGTACAAGGGATATTCACTGCAGCATTGTCTACAGTGGCAAAACCCATAAGCAGCCAAAAGATCTATCAACAAAGGGCTGGAGAAATAAACAGTGGCATTTGTCATCAAATGGCCAAACACAAAAGACTATGTGCTCCACTCAAGAAAAAACACTTTGTGGTAAAATACACATGATGTAATATTTGCCATCCTAACCTTTTTTTTTTTAGAATTTTAATTTTATTTATTTATTTAGGCTATTCTGGGTTTTCACTGCTGCTGCAGGTTCTTCTCTAGTTGCAGGGAGTGGGGTTACTCTCTAGTTGAGGTGAGCCGGCTTCTTGTTGCGGTGACTTCTCTTGTTGTGGAACTCGGGCTCTAGGGCTCACGGGCTTTAGTAGTTGCAGCACATGGGCTCCATAGTTGTGGCTCCGAGGCTCTAGAGCACAGGCTCTGTCGTTGTGGTTCACAGGCTTAGTTGCTCCACAGCATATGCGAATCTTCCCAGATCAAGAATTGCACTGTGCCTCCTGCATTGGCAGGTGACCTCTTCAGAGCTACCAGAGAAGCCCCAGCCTAACCAGTGCTGTGTGTAGCTCAGTGGTGTGAAGTACATTCATATTATTGTGCAACGATCATCACCATCCATCTTCAGAACTTGTCATTCAGCAAAACTGAAACTCTAGACCTCCTAAACAAGTCCCCATTCCGCCTTCCCCAGCCCCCAACAGCCACCCTTCTCCTTTCTGGTTCTGATTTTGACTACTCTGTGTACCTCTTGTAAGTGATGCATACAGTATTTGTCTTTTCATGACAGCCTTATTTCACTCAGCATAACATCCACAAGGCCTATCCATGCTGTAGTGTGTATCAAAATTTCCTTCCACTCTAAGGCTGCATAATATTCCATTGTATGTATATTCTACATTTCACTTATCCATGCGTCCATCAGTGAACACCTGGGTCATTTCCAAGTTTTAGCTATTGTAAATAATGCTGCTGTGAGCATGATACACTTCTTCATTTGATTTTAACATGACATCAAACTCTTTTCATCATAAATACTTGGAAAGTATATAATTCCCAATGTGTTGTAAATATTGATTTTTTTTTCTTTTGGCCACACAGCCCGTAGGATCTTAGTTCCCCAGCCAGGGATTGAACTCTCACCCTTGGGAGTGATATTGAGGAGTCCTAACCTCTGGATCACCTGGGAATTCCCCATAAATATTTTTTAAAAAACTTTACATCACTCTTTTTCTCCTAATAGAACATAAACAACTGAATAGCAATTTTACTTCGATCATCATCCATTTAAGAAGTACAAGAAAAAGTTTTTTAACTTTTGGAACTTCATCATTCTTTATTTCCTTCAACCTATGAATTCTGTCCCACTTCCTCCATAGACATTGATTCTAATATAATATGTTCCTATACTTGAAGAGTTTTTCTTGATCATATTTCTCTGCCCCCCAAAACTATAGTTACTGAAGTTTCAATGTCTATAACCACAAATTTCTAAGTCTTAAAAATTTAGATTATGCCATCACTTCAACAGAGTCAATTGTTCAAAAATAAGACTGATTTGAAATTATAAAAATTTAAATTATTAAAAAATAATTATTAAACATAAAAAATAACCTTCAGGGATAGTACACTATAGATATACAAAATGTTACCATTGGAGGAGACTCAGTAGAGGATACACAGGATCTGTTTGTATTATTTCTTATAATTGCAATGTCAATCCATAATCAACTCAAAATAATGTTTTATTAAAAGCAACTTTGAGGGCTTCCTGGTGGCCCAGTGGGTAAAGACACCACCTTACAGTGCAAGGTGCCGGTTCGATCCCTGGCCTGGGAAGATCCCACGTGCGGAGTGGCTGGACTGATGTGTCCAATTACGAGCCGGAGCTCTGGAGCACATGCGCCCAGAGCCGGTGTTCACTCAGCAAACATCCACGGCCTTCCTCTGTATTGACAAATTCTTCACTCTAAGGCTGCATAATATTCCATTGTATGTATATTCTACATTTCACTTATCCATGCGTCCATCAGTGAACACCTGGGTCATTTCCAAGTTTTAGCTATTGTAAATAATGCTGCTGTGAGCATGATACACTTCTTCATTTGATTTAACATGACATCAAACTCTTTTCATCATAAATACTTGGAAAGTATATAATTCCCAATGTGTTGTAAATATTGATTTTTTTTTCTTTTGGCCACACAGCCCGTAGGATCTTAGTTCCCCAGCCAGGGATTGAACTCTCACCCTTGGGAGTGATATTGAGGAGTCCTAACCTCTGGATCACCTGGGAATTCCCCATAAATATTTTTTAAAAAACTTTACATCACTCTTTTTCTCCTAATAGAACATAAACAACTGAATAGCAATTTTACTTCGATCATCATCCATTTAAGAAGTACAAGAAAAAGTTTTTTAACTTTTGGAACTTCATCATTCTTTATTTCCTTCAACCTATGAATTCTGTCCCACTTCCTCCATAGACATTGATTCTAATATAATATGTTCCTATACTTGAAGAGTTTTTCTTGATCATATTTCTCTGCCCCCCAAAACTATAGTTACTGAAGTTTCAATGTCTATAACCACAAATTTCTAAGTCTTAAAAATTTAGATTATGCCATCACTTCAACAGAGTCAATTGTTCAAAAATAAGACTGATTTGAAATTATAAAAATTTAAATTATTAAAAAATAATTATTAAACATAAAAAATAACCTTCAGGGATAGTACACTATAGATATACAAAATGTTACCATTGGAGGAGACTCAGTAGAGGATACACAGGATCTGTTTGTATTATTTCTTATAATTGCAATGTCAATCCATAATCAACTCAAAATAATGTTTTATTAAAAAGCAACTTTGAGGGCTTCCCTGGTGGCCCAGTGGGTAAAGACACCACCTTACAGTGCAAGGGGTGCCGGTTCGATCCCTGGCCTGGGAAGATCCCACGTGCCGCGGAGTGGCTGGACTGATGTGTCCAATTACCGAGCCGGAGCTCTGGAGCACATGCGCCCAGAGCCGGTGCTCTGCAATGACAGACGTCACCATGATGGGAGGCCCACAGGGGCCAAAGAACAAAGATGAATGAACATAGATAAATGAAAGACCAATAGAAGTGGCCCGCCCGCCCCTCTCCTTCCCCAACTCCCCCCCCCCAAAAAAAGCAACTTTGAGGGGAAATTCAGGTTTTAATGAGATGATTAGGATCCAGTTAGCTAATGAACCCATGGGATAATATTACCTGTTGTTAGAATGAAACAGGATTTAACATCAGTTAGTTTTCTATTTTTTTTTGTCATATAGTATAAGCACTAAGAAATTTTGTTCCCATAAATAAATCATTGGTTTTCCTACAGCAGGCTTCTCTGGTGGCTCAGATGGTAAAGAATCTGCCTACAATGCAGGAGAACTGGGTTTGATCCTTCAGTTGGGAAGATCCCCCGGAGAAGGGAATGGCAACCCACAGTAGTATTCTTATCTGGGGAATCCCATGGACAGAGGAGCCTGGTGGGCCACAGTCCATAGCGTTGCACAGAGTCAGACAAGACTGAGCGACTGACACTAACACTCTGTTGCAGCAGAATTATTGTCTCTTTACTTTTGCCAAAATTTTTGGGTCAAAAAACCCAACAATACCCCGCCCCCTAATAATGATATGTCATCAAAACATCATTTTAATTGTCTATCATTTGTTTTTTTAGTTTGCAACTAATGAAGTGCTACAAACTAAGGAGCTTAAACAACAGGAATATGTTGTCTCACAGTTCTGGAAGCTAGATATTGAGGATCCAGGTGTTGGCTACATTAGTTCCTTCTGCAGACTGAAAGGAAGATCTGATCCATGCCTCTCTCATACCTTCTCTGGGTTGTTGCTGTTCAGTCCTTCAGTCGTGTCTGAGTCTCAGTGACCCCATAGACTGCAGCACGCCAGACTTCTCTGTCCTTCACTATCTCCCTGAGCTTGCTCAAACTAATATCCGTTGACTCCATGATGCCATCAAACCATCTCATCCTCTGTCTCCCCCTTCTCCTCCTGTCCTCAATCTTTCTCAGCATCAGGATCTTTTTTCAATGAGTCAGCTCTTCCCATCAGGTGTCCAAAGATTTATGGGAGCTTCAGCTTCAGCATCAGGCCTTCCAATAAATATTTAGGGTTGATTTTCTTTAGGATTGACTGGTTTGATCTCCTGTGGTCCAAGGGACTCCCAAGAGTCTTCTCCAGCACCACAGTTCAGAGGTATCAATTCTCTGACGCTCAGCCTTCTTTATGGTCCAGCTCTCACACCTGTACATGACTACTGGGAAAGCCACAGCTCTGACTGCGGAGATACACCTGCTGTATTTGGATTCCTTCACTTATAGAAGCGCCACCCCATTTACGTCTCTATTTTCACTAGATGTTCTCCCTGGCTGTGTGTCTGTATTCAAATTTCTCCTGTTTTAAGGACACCAATTATATCGAATTAAGACCCCTCCTGATGACCTCATATTACTTTGATTTTGTGTGTGCTCATTTGCTCAGTTGTGTCCAGCTCTTTTCAACTACATGGACTGTGAGCCACCAGGCTCCTCTGTCCATGGAATTCTCCAGGCCGGAGTACTGGAGTGGGTTGCCATTTCCTCCTCTAGGGGATCTTCCCCACTCAGGAATAAAACCCGAGTCTCTTGCATCTCCTGCATTGGCAGGCATATTCTTTACCACTAGCGCCATCTGGGAAGCTCATTAACTTGATTACCTCTGTGACAACCTTGTCTCCAAATAAGGTCACATTCAGAGGTACTGGTGGTTAGGACTTTAATCTTATGTAATTTTTGTGTATGTAGCGGGGAGGGGCAGGGAACAAAGTTCCATCTCTAACAGTTGCCAACTCTAGCAGGTCTTCTTTCAATTGTGTTGGAAGCAAAGATTCAGGAAGCACTGACCTTCCTGTGGATTGGTCATGATCTTCAGAGTTAGTCACTTCTCAGTTTCTGGATTCGCCGAAATAGGCTGTATACTACAGCCTAGCAAGTAGCTATCAACAGAGCAACTGTCCCTCTCTCACCAAAAAGATGTTTCCTACCCTGATGAACTTAGGAAAGGTTGGAGAAATAGAAATATTTTGAATTAACCATAGAAATTTACCAAAACAATGATTTGATAAAATATTTTTTTTGATAAAATATTTTTAATCTTAGCAAAAGCTTTTCACTTTGTTTTTACCAAAACTTTAGAGCTAAAGGTTTCCCTCATTTAATTCATGGAAAATTTAAAAACTGCCAACTACTCTCATTGGCAAAAGCTTCAATGTCAAACCAACTAGCAAATCATGCCTACTGTCTTTTTTTTTTTTTTTCAAAGAACTTTGATTCCTTTTGCTATTCTAATGAACATGGGTTCTTTTTATTATTATTAATTTTTTGATTTCTTGATTTCTTCATTGCTGAACAGGCTTTCTTTAGTTGCAGCAAGCAGGGGCTACACTTTGTTGTGGTGCATGGGCCTCTCATTGCAATGGCTTCTCTCGTTGCAGAGCACTGGCTCTGGGTGTGTGTGTTTCAGTGACTGCTGCTCTCAGGCTCCAGGGTGTGGGCTCAGTAGTTATGGTGCCAGGTTTACTTGCTCCATGGCATGGGGAATGCTCCCAGATCAGGGATCAAACCTGTGTCCCCTGCATTGGCAGGCAGATTCTTATCCACTGGATTATCAGGGAAGTTCTCCAACGAGTATATTAATGTGCACCCCATAATATGTGTCTCTCTCTGAACTCCAGCTCTACAGTGGAACAGGAGATAGAGTGATGGGGCTCAGGAGTTGGCCGTGAGGAGCTCTGCCTCCAGCATTTCTGCCCAACGCTCTGTTTTCCAGCATCTCAGAGACACTTCTCAGGAGAAATGCATTTCTTGGCCATTCCTAAGCAAATGGACATTAAATGGAACATGTTGGGGCATTTCTCTTTGATTGTACCATGCTAAGATAGAGTAGCAGGTCTGCTGTTTTGTTTAAAGGAGGAAAAAAGAGCAATCGTGAAATGTGGAGTGAGGAAAGAGAATCTGTGTGAAAACTAGACAAAGGCATTTCTTCTTGAACAGATCCTTCTCAGGAAAAAAGATAAATAGGCTTTGAGGATCTGGATAACAACCCCCTTAAAATTATGTGCATTCTCTGTGGTGGGAATGACAATTGGTGCAACCACTATAGAAAACAGTATGGAGGTTCCTCAAAAAAATACAATTAGAGTTCTCCTAAGCCCCATCAATTCCACTCCTGGGTGTATATACACACAAAACTATAATTTGAAAAGATACAAGCAGCACTATATTCATAGGAGCACTATTTACAGCCAAGACAGGGAGACAACCTAAATGATGTCCACCAACAGATGAATGGATAAAGAAGATAGTTGTTGCTCTTCAGTCACCCAGTCGTGTCCAGCTCTTCACAATCAACCCCATGGACCGCAGCATGCCAGGCCTCCCTGCCCCTCACCATCTCCCGGAGTTTACCCAAGTTCATGTTCATTGCATATATGATAAATATATATTGTTTAACCATATATATTATTATTAAACAAATAACAATAATATATATCAACAGATGAATGGATAAAGAAGATTTGATGTATATAAATATATATATATGATGAACGTACATGTATACATGATGAATAGTACTCAGTTACAAAAAAAGGGAAAGCCATTTGCGGTGACATGGATGGACTTAGAGATTTTCATACTAAATAAGTCAGACACAGAAAGACAAATACTATATGATATGACTTATATGTGGAATCTAAAGTATGACACAAATAAACTTACCTACAAAACAGAAACAAGCTCAGCCACAGAGAACAGACGTACGATTGCCGAGGAACGGAGCTGGAGAGGAATGGATTGGGAGTTTGGGATTAGCAGAGGCAAACTCCTACATATAGAATGGCTAAACAAGACCCTACTGTATAGCAAAGGCTGCCCAACGCTCTGTTTTCCAGCATCTCAGAGACACTTCTCAGGAGAAATGCATTTCTTGGCCATTCCTAAGCAAATGGACATTAAATGGAACATGTTGGGGCATTTCTCTTGATTGTACCATGCTAAGATAGAGTAGCAGGTCTGCTGTTTTGTTTAAAGGAGGAAAAAAGAGCAATCGTGAAATGTGGAGTGAGGAAAGAGAATCTGTGTGAAAACTAGACAAAGGCATTTCTTCTTGAACAGATCCTTCTCAGGAAAAAAGATAAATAGGCTTTGAGGATCTGGATAACAACCCCCTTAAAATTATGTGCATTCTCTGTGGTGGGAATGACAATTGGTGCAACCACTATAGAAAACAGTATGGAGGTTCCTCAAAAAAATACAATTAGAGTTCTCCTAAGCCCCATCAATTCCACTCCTGGGTGTATATACACACAAAACTATAATTTGAAAAGATACAAGCAGCACTATATTCATAGGAGCACTATTTACAGCCAAGACAGGGAGACAACCTAAATGATGTCCACCAACAGATGAATGGATAAAGAAGATAGTTGTTGCTCTTCAGTCACCCAGTCGTGTCCAGCTCTTCACAATCAACCCCATGGACCGCAGCATGCCAGGCCTCCCTGCCCCTCACCATCTCCCGGAGTTTACCCAAGTTCATGTTCATTGCATATATGATAAATATATATTGTTTAACCATATATATTATTATTAAACAAATAACAATAATATATATCAACAGATGAATGGATAAAGAAGATTTGATGTATATAAATATATATATATGATGAACGTACATGTATACATGATGAATAGTACTCAGTTACAAAAAAAGGAATGCCATTTGCGGTGACATGGATGGACTTAGAGATTTTCATACTAAATAAGTCAGACACAGAAAGACAAATACTATATGATATGACTTATATGTGGAATCTAAAGTATGACACAAATAAACTTACCTACAAAACAGAAACAAGCTCAGCCACAGAGAACAGACGTACGATTGCCGAGGGGAACGGAGCTGGAGAGGAATGGATTGGGAGTTTGGGATTAGCAGAGGCAAACTCCTACATATAGAATGGCTAAACAAGACCCTACTGTATAGCAAAGGTAACTATATTCAACATCTTGTGATAAACCATAATGGAAAAGAATATGAAAAAGAACGTTTAAATATGTATAACAGAGTCACTTTGCTGTGCAGCAAGAAATTAACGCAACGTTGTAAATCAACTATTGCCGCAGCTCGTCAGCCGGGTGCATAGAGAATAACAGGTGTGACAAGACTTTAAGAAATGCACTCATATACATACATAGACAGAGAGAAAGGATGGGAATGGGGTGGGGGGGGGGTGGCTCAAGACCTCTTGGGTCAAGGCCCAGAACACATTCACCAGTCCGCTTTTATTCAGTGCTGAAGCCTCCAGGTGTTTACAAGCAATGCTATTAGCACGGGCTGGGAATCAGTCACAGCCCTATTGAATAATCACCCTTTGTGACTCTAAGTCGCTTACATTATCTTCCCAATGGACAGAGTGCATTACAGCTGGAGGGGGCAATGGTACCAGCAAAAAGTTAAGGCGTCTGCACAGACCCAGCATTCCAAAATCCACGGCAGATCTCCCACCTGTTGCTGATCAGTATGACCCCAGCTAATGAGCTCATGTGAATTGAATCAGCTTGTTTTTGTCTCAGTTTTTTCATTATTAAGATGGTTTTCTCCTGGCTCAGCCAAAGCTGTGAAAACCTTCACTAGTTTATTTCCCTGCAAACTGTATTTCAATCAAGTAAAATTTTTTTAAAAATCGTGTGTACCCTTAAGGAAAGTCTTTATGTTCCCCTAAAGGTATGAAGACCCTGGTTAGAGAACTACTCAACTGTGATATATCCACCAGCTAGTACTGGTGGATATATCAGTAGCTACTACTACTATATAGCATTTAAGATAAATGAATTGAATTTTTGTCTCAGCACTCAAACTCAAAGACATACAATATGGTAACATTTCTGTATATTTAAACATTCTCAAAAATTGCATTCAGTTAGTACATGTCTGTGTATACAGTAAAGGCATTAAAGCAGAGAGGGGTTGGTTGAAAGGTATCATTCAAACAGAAAAGAGAGGGGGCATTTGTGTGTCTGTGTGTGCTGTCGCTCAGTCGTTCCGACTCTTTGCAACCCACTGAACTGAAGCCCGCCAGGCTCCTCTGTCCTTGGAATTCTCCAGGCAAGAACACTGGAGTGGGCTGCCTTCTCCAGGGATCTTTCCAACCCCAATGGTCAAACCCAGGTCTCCCACATTGCAGGCAAATATTTCTTTTTTACCATATGAGCCACTGGGGAAGCCCCATCAAAACAAGGTATCCCCAGTGATAAAGAGGGACATTTTGTAATGATGAAAGGATCAGTCTTCCAGGAAAACAGAACAATCCTGATTGTGTATATACCCAACAACAAATTTTCAAAATACACAAGACCAAAAAATGAACAGAGTTAAAGGGAGGAAACAGATAAATCCAGGAACATGGTTGGAACCATAACATCGTTCATTCATAACTGATACACAAACCCCCAAATTTTGCTTCTGGAGAGGAGGCAGGGTATTTGCACACACCATTCCTGTAATGTTCACCTGAAGCCAACGTGACAGAAAGCTAACACATTAGTTTTGAGGGGTGTTTTCTGAGGAACCTAAGGGTGTTTTATATTATTTGCTCTATTTTTCTTTGTTCGAATACTTTCATAATTAAAAAAAAAAGTGAATGGAAGAAACATTTAAGTGAATGAACAATAAATGAAGTCCAGACATCATCACCGCATCCAATAATACTCCAGCTCCCTATGCTCCTCAGCCTGCCCTCACCGCCACCTCCCTCCTTACCTGTGAGTCTTCCTCTGATAAACAAGTGGGTTTTGATGTCCATAAGTGGGGGGCCAGGCCGTGAACACTGGCTTAACAGTCTCTTCCTGTCACAGGCTGCATTCAAACAGTCCTTTTGTGTGCCCTCCTAAAATTCTTTTACAGCCTAAACCCGCAGCAGCCATCCCTCCATAAAGGACTGCCATCTTCTCAAGCCCCATCCTGAAGTTCCTGCACCTGGTGAATTACTGCCAATGTTTTCTTTCCTCTCCTTAAAGATACACCTTCCCTAACAGCTCAATAGCCTCGTTGGCTCCTCCCCCCTGCTCTAACGTGCCTTTGCAATCAGACCCACTCACAACTTAAATGATTACCACCTTGCACAGGCTGCCTCCACATCCCTGGTCCCTCTCTCAAACTCAAATCCTGCCTCTCCAGTTGCATTCAGGATTTTCCTGTTTGGACGTCCTCGATGTTAAAGATCTGGAGCAAAGCAGCCCAACTCCACAGCAAGCCTGTGTATGCACCAAGAGAATGACACAGCATCAATTCAAGTTGTCAACAAATGTGTGGTTTTTCCTCAAAGCTCAAATCTAAGCTGTGACTAAGGCTCTCCCAAGCATATTTTAAATATCATCCAGCCTTTTCCCAGGAAAACAGAACAATCCTGATTTTGTAATGATAAAATCAGTCTTCCAGGAAAACAGAACAATCCTGATTGTGTATATACCCAACAACAAATTTTCAAAATACACAAGACCAAAAAATGAACAGAGTTAAAGGGAGGAAACAGATAAATCCAGGAACATGGTTGGAACCATAACATCGTTCATTCATAACTGATACACAAACCCCCAAATTTTGCTTCTGGAGAGGAGGCAGGGTATTTGCACACACCATTCCTGTAATGTTCACCTGAAGCCAACGTGACAGAAAGCTAACACATTAGTTTTGAGGGGTGTTTTCTGAGGAACCTAAGGGTGTTTTATATTATTTGCTCTATTTTTCTTTGTTCGAATACTTTCATAATTAAAAAAAGTGAATGGAAGAAACATTTAAGTGAATGAACAATAAATGAAGTCCAGACATCATCACCGCATCCAATAATACTCCAGCTCCCTATGCTCCTCAGCCTGCCCTCACCGCCACCTCCCTCCTTACCTGTGAGTCTTCCTCTGATAAACAAGTGGGTTTTGATGTCCATAAGTGGGGGGCCAGGCCGTGAACACTGGCTTAACAGTCTCTTCCTGTCACAGGCTGCATTCAAACAGTCCTTTTGTGTGCCCTCCTAAAATTCTTTTACAGCCTAAACCCGCAGCAGCCATCCCTCCATAAAGGACTGCCATCTTCTCAAGCCCCATCCTGAAGTTCCTGCACCTGGTGAATTACTGCCAATGTTTTCTTTCCTCTCCTTAAAGATACACCTTCCCTAACAGCTCAATAGCCTCGTTGGCTCCTCCCCCCTGCTCTAACGTGCCTTTGCAATCAGACCCACTCACAACTTAAATGATTACCACCTTGCACAGGCTGCCTCCACATCCCTGGTCCCTCTCTCAAACTCAAATCCTGCCTCTCCAGTTGCATTCAGGATTTTCCTGTTTGGACGTCCTCGATGTTAAAGATCTGGAGCAAAGCAGCCCAACTCCACAGCAAGCCTGTGTATGCACCAAGAGAATGACACAGCATCAATTCAAGTTGTCAACAAATGTGTGGGTTTTTCCCATCACAGATCAGCTTCTTACTCTCTTCACCCCATCTAAGCTGTGACTAAGGCTCTCCCAAGCATATTTTAAATATCATCTCAACTTCTTTTGGCCTCCTGGGTTGTCTTCCTCTCTTTGCTTTTGAAGTTCGTGGTTCATCTTGATAGGTTCAGAGATGAATGCATTTTTCCTTATCCTATTTGGCATTCAGAGAGCCCTTTGGATTTGAGGACTTGTGTCTTTCATTGTGGAAAACCTTCAGCCAAGATCTCTTCCAGGGTTCGTTTCCTACACTCCCTTTATTCTTCCCTTCCTGAAATTCTATTAAATATTCCACTGTGCCGATCCACATCTCAACAGGTTCTCAAATTGTGAACTCCTCAGTGCTAGTTTCCATTTTACTAATGATCCCTTCAGCTACAACCAATCTAGTGTGTATTCTTTCTACATAGAGTTCATTTCCAGTATGCTCAGTATTTATCCTATTCAGTTGTTCTTGTTTAATTTTTGTATTTTCTATACCTTATTGCTCTCTGTTTTAAACTCTTTTCAGATTGCTCTATACTGTCTAGGAGCTGGGGGAAGGAGAAAGGGGCTGATCCTCCTGAGAAGGAGACGTTTGGGCTGGGTCTAGAGGAAGAGGAGATTACTAAGCAGACAGCAGAACTGAGAACAATCCAGGCTCAGAGAATAGCCTATTTAAAGGCACTGAGATTGAAAGGAGCAAGGTCTCTTCAAGAAACAGAGAGACACCAAGCCTAGGAGGGGTGGAGGACACAGTTAAGAGAGGAGGAAGATGGGGCTGCAGAGCCAAATGTGTGCTGGGCCTCAGACAGCATTCAGGATCACCCAGTGTTCTCCTGGGCACCACAGGAAGCCTTTGCAGGATGGAGCACAGAGCTAGCAGGACGAGATTTTCACTGAAAGGGACTAGACGCACTGGACGAGACCAGAGTAGAAGTGGGATGGGTGGTTAGAAGACTGCCACAAATGTCCAGACGAGAGATGACAGTTGCTTTGTTGAACTTGGGGGTCCAGGGGTAGAGGAAAATGGGAATGGCAGAAGTGAGGTAGAATAAGCAGGTATTTGTGACTGAGATAAAGTCAGACCCTGATAACTCTAGACTCCAAAGGCCCCAACAAGCTAACTCTTTCCAAGGAGATGGTAATATTTCTTGGACCAGCAAGGGGAGACAACAGGCAGCTTCTAACACCATGATTCCAGATTGGTCCTGAATTAATATCTTCGGAGCTGGGGCACAGGTCGTGATCAATTTCCTACCACTACCCTGCCTGGTTACACATTCTGAATAGGTCTTTAACATGTGTGAATATGTGTGTGCCTGCTCGGTCGTGTCTGACCCTTTTGTAACCCCATGAATCGTAGCCCACCAGGCTCCCCTGTCCATGGGATTCTCCAGGCAACAATACTGGAGTGGGTTGCCATTTCCTTCTCCAGGGCATCTTCCCCACCCAGAACCCATGTCTTGATTCCTGGTCTGGGAATTGATTCCCACATGCCCCATGGCCAAAAAGAAACAAAGCTTAAAACAAACAAAAAAATGATGTAACAAATTCAGTAAAAACTTTAAGAATGGTCCACACACAAAAAAAAAATTCTTAAAAAAAAAGAGTATATACCTTGAGGAAAACAAAGACTTGTTTAAATTCAGCATAGAAACTGGTGACTCTCTTACCCTTTCTCTCTCTCTCTCTGGATGTCTTTAAAAATCAGATTTTTTGACAGAAGTATGCTGCTCCCATTTCTTCATCCAGCCCCATCTGAGTGCCACCATGTGGGATGTGGACACTCACCTGCAGTACCCGCCCCGGCCTCTGCACACCTGGCCCCATGAGCAAACAAGCATCCTCTGAACATGTGCACAGTTGCCTCTGTTCTCCTGTTTGCTACGGGGCGGATGTCATTGTGGTTACACTAAGAATCTACCAGTTCTGTGAAAAATATCATTATGGTCACAGAGCCTCCTTGGTGGGTTTGACTTGTTGCCCCCATCCTCTGTCATGCTCTGCATAAAGGGGCTGCCACCTCCCCGGGCTGACACTTTTCTTAGTCGCAAGGCTGGAAGACCTCCAAGCCAGCTGCAGTTCATTTCCAGCAGAATCGGATAGGACCACTCTATCTTCCAGCTTTTTACCCCAGACTCTGGCCATCATTGTCCTCGGGGACCTAGTTTCCAAGATCCAAATATTTGCAGATAGACTTTGGCTCCCCTCCAAGGCTTCCTCCACCAGCAAGGTACATGTTCGTGGACATCCTCTTCACCACCCTCCTTATGACATCCTTTGGCCAGAAGGGCCATTTAACACTCCTGCAGTGGGAACAGAGGTGAAGCAAACCAGGAGACTGTCTAGAATGAAGATTGCCTTGCCAGTGGCCTATCTGGACTTGGCTGTTTCTGTGTCATCCTCACTCATGTGAGTTAAAGCACAGCACTGTGTGGCTTCCCAGGTGGTCCAGTGGGTTAAGAATCCGCCTTGCAGTGCAAGGGGCACCAGTTCGATCCCTGGCCTGGGAAGATCCCATGTGCCGTGGAGCGGCTGGATCAATGTGTCCAACTACAAAGCCAGCGCTCTGAAGAGCATGCGCCCAGAGCCGGTGCTCTGAAATGAAACAGGCCACTGCAATGGGAGGCCCACACAGGCCAAAGAACAAAGATGGAAATAAATGAAAGACCAATAGAAGTGGCCAAAAAATTTAAAAAAAAAAGCTCTTTTTTAAAAAAAACACAGCACTGTGTCTACACAGCCAGGGACACACACACACACACACACACACACACACACACACATTGGTTTGCCAGGGCAGCCACTGTTGTATGCCACAGTCATATCCACCATTACAAAAGAGTTTCCTTTCTCTACCTCCCTAATATTTCATTTGAAAATGTTACATGTACATGAGAAACTGCTCAATGATATAGATACCTTGTATCTGCTACAGCCTTAATAGTAACTGCAAAAACTGAGAAACTGCTGGGGCTTTCCTGGTGGTCCAGTGGCTAAGACGCCACACTCCCAATGCAGGGAGCCTGGGGTTCCATCCCTGGTCAGGGAACTAGATCTCAACGCTGCAGCTAAGACCCATCACAACCAAATAAGTCAATAAAAACTTACTTAAATTGAGAAACTTCTTAAATATCCATTAATAGAAAAATTAAATTATGGAACATCCATATAAAGTGCTGCAGAAGGAAATGGCAGCCCACTCCAGTATTCTTGCCTGGGAAATCCTACAGACAGAGGAGGCTGGCAGGCTACAGTCCCTGGTTTCCCAAGAGACTCAAAATTGACTGAGCATATAAAATGCATCCCTTAGAAGTATGGGGAGATCCGCAGGTGCTGACATGAAAAGCCTTCCTTCTACTGTTAGATAAGAAACACAGGTTGCAAAAACTATGTAGATGGTACAACCGTGTGTCTAAAAGATTGTCTAAACATCTCTTTGCGCATAGATTATCTCTGAGGGGCATGTGTAAGTGGTTTTCTTTAGAGTGGATGAAGGGAGGAGAGGTGAGACAGGGAAATTTCCCCCGTACTCTTTTCTGTATTGCCTGAAGTTTTCAAAGAATAAATAACTTTTTAAAAGACACTTTAACAGATATCTCTAAATATAAAATGTTAAGTGGTCCGTGTTAAAGTATCTCAGTGGAGAGATGAGAGAGGGGGTTGAAATTAAGGTTAAAAAAAACCGCCCAGCCAACTCTCAAGTTCAGACCCCATGAGGAGAGTACAGTTCTGCAAACACAGCTCAGCTCAAGCCGTGATGTGACATGTGGCATCCAGGGAATGTCTGGGACATAGTCCTTGCTGCCAGGCAGAACTCTTGGGTTCTTGCCTGGCAGCAGAACTCATGTTCCATGGAACAGATGATTCCAGGTGACTTGTGTCTAGAATCTAGCAGCAGTAGCCTGAGACGGCAGGGGTCCCGAACCCCTGGGATCTAACACCTGATGATCTGAAGTAAAGCAGATGTAGTAGCAGTAATATTAATAACGTCCACATTAAATAAAATGCACTTGAATCTCCCTAAACCATCTCCCATCTCCCATCCCAGGTCTGTGGAAAATTGTCTTCTACTAAACTGGTCCCTGGTGACAAACATGTGGGGGCCTCTGCACTATGGGATGCAAAATGGGAAGACCCAGAAGAGCTGAGAGGGGACCCGCTCTGGGGTAGGAGGTTTCAGGACAACAACAGACAAAAGGGAAGGGACCAAGTGTGTGTCAGGCTCAGACAGGAAGGGCTGTTTCCACCCCGGCCTTCACCAGGCTGCACACATGTCCTGGCCAAGTACCCAGAGCCGGTAGAATGAGGTCCAAGTCCTGTGGCTGGGCAGCTGTCCAGAGGCTGAAACAGACGCACATTCCAGGGAGCCCACAGTTCAGATCATCAGTGGTGTGAGTGATAAAGCATCGACAGGAGACGTAAGAGACACAGGTTTGATCTCTGGCTGGGGAAGATCCCCTGGAGTAGGAAATGGCAACCAGCTCCAGTACACTTGTCTGGAAAATGCCACCAGCAGAGGAGCCTGGCAGGCTACAGTCCATGGGACCGCACAGAGTTGGACACGACTGAGCACACCATGGGATCGCCCTGTGCATGTGCACCGGGAAGACTAGGCCAGGGGACTAGGCAGAGGCTGGGAGCAGCCAGACTCCAAGCCAAGCCAGGGCTGACGCTCCCCGCAGACCTGTAGGTCACGGCAGGCTGTGGGAGTGATACCACTGGACTCCCTTTTGGAAAATAATGTTCCCACCCGTGTGGTTGGGGGGCTGCAGTGGCCTTGAAGGAAGGAGGCTGGATGGCCAGGTTTAACAGCTGAGGAAAACCCAAAGAAAATCAGAAAAGTCAGCAGAAAATCCTGAACCCCACACAAGGCCTGAATGACTGATGCTCTGTGAAAGTCTGCTCAGTGGAAGAAAGTAGGTTTTTCCTCTGTGAGCACCCAGACTCCCCTGCCCGAGTTCCTCAGACGCGGACCAGTCACTAACTCCTCTTCTTCTCGCCCGCAGGGCCCACTTTGCAGACCTTGGGAGGTGCACGCGCTAGGGTCACTTAGAGTGAGGGCAAAGAAGGTGGACATGTCTCTCTCCTTCCTGTTCGCTCACCTCCCTTCTTGAATTCTCTCATCTTTATGATCTGTCTCTGACACACCCACAAAGAAAGCCCTTCCGAGGGCCATTTCCAACTATCCTCGGCCTCCTTCTCACCACCCCCAGCCTCCGGAAAGCCCCATTCAAAAGGGAGCCAGAGGGACCCGCTCTGGGGTAGGAGGTTTCAGGACAACAACAGACAAAAGGGAAGGGACCAAGTGTGTGTCAGGCTCAGACAGGAAGGGCTGTTTCCACCCCGGCCTTCACCAGGCTGCACACATGTCCTGGCCAAGTACCCAGAGCCGGTAGAATGAGGTCCAAGTCCTGTGGCTGGGCAGCTGTCCAGAGGCTGAAACAGACGCACATTCCAGGGAGCCCACAGTTCAGATCATCAGTGGTGTGAGTGATAAAGCATCGACAGGAGACGTAAGAGACACAGGTTTGATCTCTGGCTGGGAAGATCCTGGAGTAGGAAATGGCAACCAGCTCCAGTACACTTGTCTGGAAAATGCCACCAGCAGAGGAGCCTGGCAGGCTACAGTCCATGGGACCGCACAGAGTTGGACACGACTGAGCACACCATGGGATCGCCCTGTGCATGTGCACCGGGAAGACTAGGCCAGGGGACTAGGCAGAGGCTGGGAGCAGCCAGACTCCAAGCCAAGCCAGGGCTGACGCTCCCCGCAGACCTGTAGGTCACGGCAGGCTGTGGGAGTGATACCACTGGACTCCCTTTTGGAAAATAATGTTCCCACCCGTGTGGTTGGGGGGCTGCAGTGGCCTTGAAGGAAGGAGGCTGGATGGCCAGGTTTAACAGCTGAGGAAAACCCAAAGAAAATCAGAAAAGTCAGCAGAAAATCCTGAACCCCACACAAGGCCTGAATGACTGATGCTCTGTGAAAGTCTGCTCAGTGGAAGAAAGTAGGTTTTTCCTCTGTGAGCACCCAGACTCCCCTGCCCGAGTTCCTCAGACGCGGACCAGTCACTAACTCCTCTTCTTCTCGCCCGCAGGGCCCACTTTGCAGACCTTGGGAGGTGCACGCGCTAGGGTCACTTAGAGTGAGGGCAAAGAAGGTGGACATGTCTCTCTCCTTCCTGTTCGCTCACCTCCCTTCTTGAATTCTCTCATCTTTATGATCTGTCTCTGACACACCCACAAAGAAAGCCCTTCCGAGGGCCATTTCCAACTATCCTCGGCCTCCTTCTCACCACCCCCAGCCTCCCCGGAAGGTGGCCTCGACGGCCCCCATTCACCGACCCCCACCCCCTCTCTGGGCTGGAAGGTGACAACCGCGAGGAGGACTTCAAGTGACATCACATCCTCCGAATGCGAAATCGGGCTCGGCGGCGGCCGGCCGAAGGGCGCAACTTACCCCGCGCTGCGATCCGCCGGCTCCGGAGCGCCTCCGGGCTTCCAGCTGTGAGCCGAGCCGCGCCGGCCGCGGGGAGCGCGCCATGGCCTCGCCCTGGACCGCCCTGCTCCTGCGCCTGGTCCTGCTGCTCTGTGAGTCGGCGACCCCTGGGGAAGGCGGGGGCGAGGCTGGCGGAGAAGGGGGGTGGTCGCGGGGCTCCCGGCTCAGGCTCGCCGCGTGCGCCCCGCAGATGCCTCCACGGTGCTCGAGTCGTTCTCGTTCCGGATGTCGCCGACGCAGGTGCAACCTAGCCTGGGCAAGGAGGTGACGCTCAAATGCGAGGTCCTGCAGTCCGGCATGACGTCGGGCTGCTCCTGGCTCGTGAAGAAGCCCGGGGACGACCCCAGACCCATCTTCCTAATGTACGTCGGTCAACGTGTCAGGCTGGCCGATGGGCTGAATGAGCGTCACATCTATGGCACCAGGATCGACGGCTCCAAATGCCAGCTCACCCTGAAAAGCTTCCGCGAGGAGGACCAAGGCTACTATTTTTGCTCGATTTTGAGCAACTCCATCATATACTTCAGTCGAAATCCTGAACCCCACACAAGGCCTGAATGACTGATGCTCTGTGAAAGTCTGCTCAGTGGAAGAAAGTAGGTTTCCTCTGTGAGCACCCAGACTCCCTGCCCGAGTTCCTCAGACGCGGACCAGTCACTAACTCCTCTTCTTCTCGCCCGCAGGGCCCACTTTGCAGACCTTGGGAGGTGCACGCGCTAGGGTCACTTAGAGTGAGGGCAAAGAAGGTGGACATGTCTCTCTCCTTCCTGTTCGCTCACCTCCCTTCTTGAATTCTCTCATCTTTATGATCTGTCTCTGACACACCCACAAAGAAAGCCCTTCCGAGGGCCATTTCCAACTATCCTCGGCCTCCTTCTCACCACCCCCAGCCTCCCCGGAAGGTGGCCTCGACGGCCCCCATTCACCGACCCCCACCCCCTCTCTGGGCTGGAAGGTGACAACCGCGAGGAGGACTTCAAGTGACATCACATCCTCCGAATGCGAAATCGGGCTCGGCGGCGGCCGGCCGAAGGGCGCAACTTACCCCGCGCTGCGATCCGCCGGCTCCGGAGCGCCTCCGGGCTTCCAGCTGTGAGCCGAGCCGCGCCGGCCGCGGGGAGCGCGCCATGGCCTCGCCCTGGACCGCCCTGCTCCTGCGCCTGGTCCTGCTGCTCTGTGAGTCGGCGACCCCTGGGGAAGGCGGGGGCGAGGCTGGCGGAGAAGGGGGGTGGTCGCGGGGCTCCCGGCTCAGGCTCGCCGCGTGCGCCCCGCAGATGCCTCCACGGTGCTCGAGTCGTTCTCGTTCCGGATGTCGCCGACGCAGGTGCAACCTAGCCTGGGCAAGGAGGTGACGCTCAAATGCGAGGTCCTGCAGTCCGGCATGACGTCGGGCTGCTCCTGGCTCGTGAAGAAGCCCGGGGACGACCCCAGACCCATCTTCCTAATGTACGTCGGTCAACGTGTCAGGCTGGCCGATGGGCTGAATGAGCGTCACATCTATGGCACCAGGATCGACGGCTCCAAATGCCAGCTCACCCTGAAAAGCTTCCGCGAGGAGGACCAAGGCTACTATTTTTGCTCGATTTTGAGCAACTCCATCATATACTTCAGCAACTTCGTGCCTGTCTTCTTGCCAGGTCCGGGCGCCCCGGGTGGGCTTCGGGATTCGCGTCTGTGAGTCCCCGCTTTCGAGCCTCTCAGCGCCCCTGAGAATACTTAGATACTGTTCCCAATTCACAGACGAGGAAACTGAGGCTAGGGTGCCGACTGGGCAGGAACGGAAGATGACTTTTGAGGTCCAGTGGATCAGGGCTCGAGTTCTGGGCTGGTAGGATTCTGGGCAAGTTCTTGCCGTCCAGTTCTCTGAGCATCCCTTTGCTGGTCAGGAGAAGGCAGGGGTCGCCCCCCGCCCAAGCCCTCGAGCTTTCTGGTAGGGCCCTGGAGAGAGGCCGGGGTTCGGGGCACGGGCCTCTGTGTTCAGGTCCAAGGCGCCCAGTGCGCCTAGCGGCCCCAGCGGCCCTCGCCCGCTCCCCTGCACTAAGCGCAGGATCCGCGCGGCGGCCCGGAGCCGGCGGCGCTGGGCAAAGGCTGGCGGGGCGGCGGGGAGCCTTCTCAGGCACCCCTCCGTCTAGGCCCCTGACACCTCTCCATTGCTCCCGCAGTGAAGCGCACCACCACGCGGGCCACGCCACCATCCACGCGAGCGCCCACCGTCGTGCCGCCGAACTTGTCGGTGTCTCCGCGCACGGAGGTGTGCCGGCCCTCGGCGGAGAGCGCAGGTGAGGCCGCGCGGGGAGAGCCAAGCGCTGGGGCCGCCGAGCGCCGGAACCGCGCTGGCGGGGTGGGGTGGGCGAGGCGGGCTTGGGCGGGGGGTCCCGGCCCGCTCCTAAAGGCCCGCGTCTCCTGTGCCGGCAGAGGACGCGCGGTGGCTGGACTTCGCCTGTGACACCTACATCTGGGCACCCCTGGCCGGCGCCTGCGCCGCCCTTCTGCTCTCGTTGGTCATCACGGCTATCTGCTACCGCCGTAAGTCCCGGGGAGTCGCGGCGGGAGGGCTCCGGGCGGCCCTTGCCGGGTCCGGGTTTCTGGGACTCGGAGCTGCACCGCGCAGGGTCCGTCTTTCCTGGAGAGAGAACGCGGGAAAACCGCTTCTGGCTGCTGCTTGGCACTCGCCGCCGGCTGGCTTTTAGAACCCTCTCTCCGGAGCCGCAGAGGCTGGGGTGGGGTGTTCCATCGGCAAAGCCTACAGGTCTGGGTTCGTTCCAAATGCCTGGGGTGGGGCAGCGGGCGTGGCGGGGTTCCGCTGTGACCTGGGTCCAGGGCCAGGGAGCCCCGGACGGAACCACCACGGCGGCGGATTAGCCTCGGCCCCTCCTTGCAAGCTCCCCACCCTAATTTGGATCCCACGCAGGTGGGTGTACTAACTCGCGTTCATCCACATCTGTATTGGCAATGTTTCTTAAATTGATGAGGAAGAGGGGCGGTAAAGCACCCCTCACCTGAGTTCTCAAGAGTTACTGTGTAGCACAGGGAACTATATTCAATATTTTGTAATAATCTGCAATGGAAAAGAATCTATAAATCTAAATAAATCTAAGTTCATTTATATATAAATATATACTTACACACACACACACACAGATATATAACTGGATCGCTTCACTGTACATCTGACTCTAACACAATCTTGTAAGTCAACTATACTTCAATTTTTTACTTTTAATAATTAACAAAACCATAAATTGCAAACATATTCTGCTTTATAGTTGGCTTCTTTGTAAATTAACCTTCTTGACAGGGTTCATCATCATTACTCCCTGTCAGGTGACAAGTTTACTTTATTATGCTGTCTTTTGTTCCAAATATTTATTTTGCTGTGCTGGGTTTTAGTGGTGATACTTGGGATCTTTTATTAATAGTTTCTGCAGGTAGGATCTAGTGCCCTGACCAGGGATCCAATCCCAGGCCCCTACAATGGGACCAACCAGGGAAGTCCCTATGATGTCTTTTTTATAATGTTGATGTATTGTTTGCTTTAAATAAAACAGTCATAGCCACACTAGAGAAAAAAAAGTTAAAGAGTTCTAAATAAACAGGAAAAGTGAAGGAGACACCATGTTCGGGACCATGGGTCGTGGTGGATGGTTATATCACCCCTTCTTTTTCCTTATCCAGAGAACAGAAGACGTGTCTGCAAATGTCCCAGGTGAGTCTCCTATGACCTCTGGACCTGCTCACCCAGCAGCCCTGGACGCAGGTCTTGGCTTTCCAAGCAGTGGATGGTGGGAACCTTTTTCAGAAAGAAGCCATGGCCATGGAGTCCTGAGGTCTAGGGAGTTCCCATAGTGCCTGAACAGAGATAGTCTGAAGGTGGACACTGGGGAGAAGACCAAGGCCAGGTTGGGCTAATGAGGAGAGCAGCGTGATTTCAGGAAATGTCTGTCTTACTTGGTCTTATCTGAAGTCCCCCAGTTAATCCTAGCTCCTCAAAAGGCCTGAGGTTTCTTTACCTATATGATTCCACCTAAGTCTTGTTTTCTTTCTTTTTCTTCTTCTTCTTCTTCTTTTTTTTTTTTTAAAAAAACCAAACAGATATTGACTTCTTTTTTTTTAAGTTTTTGTTTTATTTATTTGGCTGTACCCGGTCTTAGCTGTGGCACACAGAATCTTTTGCTGCAGCATGCAGACTCTTAGAATCTGACTTCAGTGCATGAGACCCTGGTTCGATTTCTAGGTCAAGAAGATCCCCCGGAGAAGAGACAGGCTACCCACTCCAGTACTCTTGGGCTCCCCTGGTGGCTCAGTTGGTAAAGAGCCTGTCTGCAATGCAGGAGACCTGGGTTGGATTGGGAAGATCCTCTGGAGGAGGGCATGGCAACCCACTCCGGTATTCTCACCTGGAGAATCCCATGGACAGAGGAGCCTGGTGAGCTTCAGTCCATGGGGTCACAAAGAGTCAGACACGACTGAGCAACTATCGTGGGAACTCTTAGCTGGGGCATGTAGGATCTATTAATAGCTCCGTGACCAGGGATCTAACTGGGCCACATGCATTGGGAGCACAGAGTCAGCCACTGGACCACCAGGGAAGTCTGAGTCTTACTGCTTTCTTAAGAAATTTTTTTTTTTCCTATTGATTTGATCTAGGTGTTTGGTTTTTTTTTTTTGAGAGAGAGAGAGCCAGTTTTATCACCCGAACCAAGTATCTCTTGAATCAAAGAATGGCCCCAGTTCCTAATTTCCCTGTGGCTACTCAGGGCCCTGATTTGCTGCCAAGGACTGGAGTGGGAAGAAAGGGGGGTCAGGGGTACGGGCAGTGGGCTGTCTGGCAGTTCAGGTGACTCCCTCAGCCGATTCCAGCCCACGATCATTCTGAAAAGATCAGGAAAAGAGTCTCCTATGACCTCTGGACCTGCTCACCCAGCAGCCCTGGACGCAGGTCTTGGCTTTCCAAGCAGTGGATGGTGGGAACCTTTTTCAGAAAGAAGCCATGGCCATGGAGTCCTGAGGTCTAGGGAGTTCCCATAGTGCCTGAACAGAGATAGTCTGAAGGTGGACACTGGGGAGAAGACCAAGGCCAGGTTGGGCTAATGAGGAGAGCAGCGTGATTTCAGGAAATGTCTGTCTTACTTGGTCTTATCTGAAGTCCCCCAGTTAATCCTAGCTCCTCAAAAGGCCTGAGGTTTCTTTACCTATATGATTCCACCTAAGTCTTGTTTTCTTTCTTTTTCTTCTTCTTCTTCTTCTTTTTTTTTTTTAAAAAAACCAAACAGATATTGACTTCTTTTTTTTTAAGTTTTTGTTTTATTTATTTGGCTGTACCCGGTCTTAGCTGTGGCACACAGAATCTTTTGCTGCAGCATGCAGACTCTTAGAATCTGACTTCAGTGCATGAGACCCTGGTTCGATTTCTAGGTCAAGAAGATCCCCCGGAGAAGAGACAGGCTACCCACTCCAGTACTCTTGGGCTCCCCTGGTGGCTCAGTTGGTAAAGAGCCTGTCTGCAATGCAGGAGACCTGGGTTGGATTGGGAAGATCCTCTGGAGGAGGGCATGGCAACCCACTCCGGTATTCTCACCTGGAGAATCCCATGGACAGAGGAGCCTGGTGAGCTTCAGTCCATGGGGTCACAAAGAGTCAGACACGACTGAGCAACTATCGTGGGAACTCTTAGCTGGGGCATGTAGGATCTATTAATAGCTCCGTGACCAGGGATCTAACTGGGCCACATGCATTGGGAGCACAGAGTCAGCCACTGGACCACCAGGGAAGTCTGAGTCTTACTGCTTTCTTAAGAAATTTTTTTTTTTCCTATTGATTTGATCTAGGTGTTTGGTTTTTTTTTTTTGAGAGAGAGAGAGCCAGTTTTATCACCCGAACCAAGTATCTCTTGAATCAAAGAATGGCCCCAGTTCCTAATTTCCCTGTGGCTACTCAGGGCCCTGATTTGCTGCCAAGGACTGGAGTGGGAAGAAAGGGGGGTCAGGGGTACGGGCAGTGGGCTGTCTGGCAGTTCAGGTGACTCCCTCAGCCGATTCCAGCCCACGATCATTCTGAAAAGATCAGGAAAAGACTAAAAACACTGCCTACAAGAGGGCCTAAGTCTCCGGTCCCCTTCCAGTGTAGTCTGAGGCAGCACTGCGCTAGCATCTAGCCCAGCACTGGGACGGGAGTCACACCCAGGGAACTCCTTATCCTTACAGCGACCCCAGGGGGCAACACCACAAGGCCACCTCCTAGGTCACTGGTCAGAGATCAGGAAATCTAGCCAAGGCGGCAGAGACTTGTGTACACTCCCAGTATAGATAATATTATTGTTGTTTAGTCGCTTAGTTGTCCTCAACTCTATAGCAACCCCATGCACTGCAGCCCGCCAGGCTCTTCTGTCCGTAGGATTCTCCAGGCAAGAATACTGGAGTGGATTGCCATTTCCTTCTCTAGGGGATCTTCCCAACCCAGGAATCAAACCTGAGTCTGCTACTTGGCAGGTGGATTCTTTACCACTGAGCCATCTGGGAAGCTGGGTTGGCCAAAAAGTTCATTTGGGTTTTTCTATTAAGATCTTATGGAAGATTAAGATTAACGTTAAGATCCTTTGGCAAACTCAATCATAACAACCAATTGATGAAAGGGTACCAGTGCTTTCGATGTGTTAATATATATATATATAGTTTTTAAGTTTTAAGTTTCATAACAACCTTTAAAGTAGTTCGTGTGGCCTCCATTTTATAGATGAGGAAGCTGAGGTTGAGGACTTTGAGGGACTCATCCAAGGCCATACAGCTAGCAAGTAGGAGCGCTGCAACTTCTGTTCAAAGTCCACGTTCCTCTCTGTGGTCAGGGACTGGTTCAGAGGGGGTTAACAATAACCAACTCTATTCACCAATTTCTTTCAGTAGATGAAAATGTTTCAAGGTTTTTTTTTTTAAAGATTTATTTATTTTTTTATTTTGGGTGGGGGTTGGGTTGGGGATGGAGGGGAGCGGGCGGGCCACTTCTATTGGTCTTTCATTTCTCTGTTTTCATCCGTCTTTGTTCTTTGGCTCCTGTGGGCCTCCCATCGCGGTGGCCTCTGTTATCGCAGAGCACTGGCTCTGGGTGTATGCGCTCCAGAGCTCCGCTCGGTAATTGGACACATTGGTCCAGCCGCTCTGCGGCACGTGGGATCTTCCCAGGCCAGGGATCGAACTGGCGCCCCTTGCACTGCAAGGCGGTGTCCTTACCCACTGGCACACCAGGGGAAGCCCTGTTTCAAGTTTTATACCTGAGGTTTGCATTTCAAACTCCTTGATATTTCTCTGCAGGAACCCATGTTCAATGTCTTATACTTATCTTCAACAATGCCTAGAGATGATCTATCAAGAGGACACTCTTAATTTAAGAGTAGGGAAGGATTTTTTTTTTTTTAGCAATTTTAATATTGGAGCACTTTGGGAGGAGAATCATCCCTTATCTCTGTCTTTTCTGAAATTTAGAAATGCGCAGCTGAGAATAAAGCTCTGCCCTGAAGTACAAAACCAGGCATATAAAAAAAAAAAAATAGAAGGAGTTCACACACCTGAATTTATTAAGCTCAGGGATGACCCAGGGTTGCTCAGTGTCAGTCCAGAGGTTTTGAAGGATAGTGTGTGTCGACAGAACACCGATGATCAATCAGCCCATTTAGAAGGTGGGCAGCTCAGTGGTGAATTAACACATTTTTAGTGCGACATCCAATTTGGGTTATCAAAGAGACTTTTAGGTCAAGTAGCTGTACTTGGCTGACAGGGAGGGTTCTTTTGCATCCTCCCCTATTGCTGTGATCCTCTCGAGGGCTGACAGTCCAGTCAGATGGTTTGATTACCAGCCTGCTTCTCTCACTTCCATGGGATCTCGCCAAAGTCTCCAGGAAACTAGATGAACAGGCTTCTGACCCCGGCTCCACCCTGCTCCTAGCTACGTGACCTTGGGTACTCTCTCTACCCTCTCATCCCCAGTGGCTATGAAGATTAAACAAGGAAAACTCTTGGGGGGCAGTGGTTGCTGAGGTCCTTCACCCAGTGCCATGATGGTGGCCTGGGAACCAGTCGCCAGGCCCCCATGAAGGCGGGAAGGCTGGGCAGGGGTGGGGAGGCATGGGTGGGTGCCGCATTGACTTGTGGAACTCTTGCCGCACTGACGGTCACCCGCCTCTCTTTCAGGCCAGTGGTCAGACAAGGAGGCAAGCCCGGTCCTTCAGACAGATATGTCTAACATGGCGACAGGCCCTGTGTGACAGCCACTACAAGACTTCAAACTGAGAATTCTCCTGACCGGGAGAGCAAGACTGCCTTCCCTTTCGGTTTCTCCAGAGCGTCCTTCCTTCCAGATCTAGTCATTCTCATTATTATTATTATTTTCCGTGGGGGTAGGGTGGGAAGGGTTATTTCTCCTTTATGTATTGAATTGACAAAAAACGAGACCCTTTCGTGTCTACAGGAGGCCACAACGGTTATCATGTTGTTTGAGCTCCCACAATGGAGTCAAAGGCGGGCTGGCCAGAGCTACCGCAAACTGTTCTCAGAACTAGACTGTGAGAACTGGTGGGGGCCCCAGCACCCACTCAGCCCCAGCCTCTTCCCCACCCACAGTACAAAGGGGGAGGCTGAGGCCCAGAGATGGGGAGCAGCTGCATCGGAGTCTCAGCAGGGCCAGGGGCTCGTCCCCCATACCATTCAAGGCTTTCTTTCAAAGGCCTCTGTCTGAGCGGGGGGTAGCTGGGTCTCAAGCCTCAAAAGAATGAGTTACTTCTTCAGCACCAGTGATAGACCCATAACTGCGCCCAGAGCCCTGAGCGGGTAATGAAATGGGACTAGAGAGCTCGACAGAGTTCTGTGACATCGCTGAACAGGGTCAGATTTTTATATATATATATATAATCAAGAGTGAAATGATGCAAATAATAGGAATTCTTCCAATAAAGTGGAAGGGGTGAACTGAATTCTGGAAAATGAACAACTCAACTTCTGAAGAAAACCTCTGTGAAATCCCAAAGTGGAGGCGAGATGGTTCTCCCAGTCCTTGTGCTCCAGAGGGACCCATGAAAGAGGAGAGGCCGTCCTCGGCCAGCATGATTTGAACATCAAGAAAGCCGGATGGACTTTCACTCTCTCTAAACTCGAGATTCCATGTCTGAACCTGCTCCTGCAGTCATTGGTGAGTTTTTGCAGTTTGTAAAGGCAGGACTGTGACAGAGCGGCTGGACAGGCCCTGGCCACCCCCAGGCCAGCAGCTGAGGGGAAGTGGCAGGCAGACGCTGGTAAGGAAGCTAAGAGCCCAACTGCAGCTCTACCCAGGCATTTCCTCTCTGAACATGTGCAAAAAAATGCATGCTCATTGAAAGGAAAGACTAGATAAGGTAGTAAGAATTCTCTATAATCCTTTACATTGGGAATAATCCATTATTGATAGTATGGGCTACATGCTTCCTGATTCTGTTCTGTGCATATCTGTCATATATACGCTTTTTAAAAATGGGATTGCACCATGCTTTTATAAGTGGCTTTAATAAACAAACTTATGACTTACTTCTCAGTAGCAAAACCACATTCCATTTTTGGTTGTGCCATCATTTAACTGTGACCTGACGTTTAGTTGTGTCCAATCCTCCACTACTGTGCCAACAAACGCTGCTGAAAATGTGCACACGTCCTTAGGACAACCACCTAAACTTCTTGGGTTGCCGCCCACTTTCACCTCGGACTCCCCATTTTCACATCAATCAAAATTGACTCGTCTTTTCTTTTTTTAATTTTTTTAAAAATTTTGGCCTCTTTTTAATTGAGTTTTTTCATTTATTTATTTTCCTTCATCTTTATTCTTTAGCGTGTGTGGGCCTCCCATTGCAGTGGCCTCTCTCGCTGTAGAGCACCGGTTCTGGGCACATGTGCTCCAGAGCGCTGACTCCTAATTGGACATACCAGTCCAGCCTCTCCATGGCACATGGGATCTTCCTGGGCCAGGGATCAAACTGGTGCCCCTTGCACTGCAAGGCACTGTCGTTACCCACTGGACCACCAGGGAAGCCCCGATTCGTCTCTTCTTGTATCACCTTCTTTCATTTTGTTCTTTCTTGGGAACAGACATGTTGCTATTCCTCTTATCTCAAAATCTGTCTGTCGTTCAGGCAAAACACGCATACAGAAACATGTGCACAAGCTGTAAGCACGCAGGTGCAAGTCATTATTCAGTGAACTCTCCCCTAGCCAGCACCAGACCAGAAGCAGAACTTCCCCTGCCCTCCAGAAGCTCCCTTCCACAGTCTTAACTATGTAAGCTACTTTTAGAGAACAAAAATCTAGAGGATGTTGATACATGGCAGAAAACAACAAAATTCTGCAGAGCAATTATCCTTCAATTAAAAACAAATTATTAATAAATTATTATTTTTTAAATTTTATTTTAAAAAAATCTAGAGGAAAAGTATTGTCAGTGTGGGAAAGCAGAATTGAAAACTGGGGAAGCTCCATTAAGACAAAATCTGGCTTTCACCCATCCTCCCAAACCTCTCAAGCTAACCTGTCAGGATGGATGGGCTAGGGAACACCCCAGGGACAGAGGCTTAGCTTGCAGCAGGTGCCAGGCCCTGGGCTCCCTCTGGGTTCCCTGGAAGAGGGGAGGAGGAGCATTCCTCAGCGGGAGGGACAGGAAGAGGGCTACATTCTTCTACATTTTCTCTCAACCTGACGTTTAGTTGTGTCCAATCCTCCACTACTGTGCCAACAAACGCTGCTGAAAATGTGCACACGTCCTTAGGACAACCACCTAAACTTCTTGGGTTGCCGCCCACTTTCACCTCGGACTCCCCATTTTCACATCAATCAAAATTGACTCGTCTTTTCTTTTTTTAATTTTTTTAAAAATTTTGGCCTCTTTTTAATTGAGTTTTTTCATTTATTTATTTTCCTTCATCTTTATTCTTTAGCGTGTGTGGGCCTCCCATTGCAGTGGCCTCTCTCGCTGTAGAGCACCGGTTCTGGGCACATGTGCTCCAGAGCGCTGACTCCTAATTGGACATACCAGTCCAGCCTCTCCATGGCACATGGGATCTTCCTGGGCCAGGGATCAAACTGGTGCCCCTTGCACTGCAAGGCACTGTCGTTACCCACTGGACCACCAGGGAAGCCCCGATTCGTCTCTTCTTGTATCACCTTCTTTCATTTTGTTCTTTCTTGGGAACAGACATGTTGCTATTCCTCTTATCTCAAAATCTGTCTGTCGTTCAGGCAAAACACGCATACAGAAACATGTGCACAAGCTGTAAGCACGCAGGTGCAAGTCATTATTCAGTGAACTCTCCCCTAGCCAGCACCAGACCAGAAGCAGAACTTCCCCTGCCCTCCAGAAGCTCCCTTCCACAGTCTTAACTATGTAAGCTACTTTTAGAGAACAAAAATCTAGAGGATGTTGATACATGGCAGAAAACAACAAAATTCTGCAGAGCAATTATCCTTCAATTAAAAACAAATTATTAATAAATTATTATTTTTTAAATTTTATTTTAAAAAAATCTAGAGGAAAAGTATTGTCAGTGTGGGAAAGCAGAATTGAAAACTGGGGAAGCTCCATTAAGACAAAATCTGGCTTTCACCCATCCTCCCAAACCTCTCAAGCTAACCTGTCAGGATGGATGGGCTAGGGAACACCCCAGGGACAGAGGCTTAGCTTGCAGCAGGTGCCAGGCCCTGGGCTCCCTCTGGGTTCCCTGGAAGAGGGGAGGAGGAGCATTCCTCAGCGGGAGGGACAGGAAGAGGGCTACATTCTTCTACATTTTCTCTCAACCTGCAGCACAGGTGTGAGCAGCTGGGAGCCACGAGGCTCTGAAGAGGGTTAAACACTCCTTGATATATATATTTTTTCATACTCACCATGAAAGGGTTGGGCTTCCTTGATAGCTCAGACAGTAAAGAATCTGCCTGCAATACAGGAGACCCGGATTCCATTCCTGGGTTGGGAAGAGCCCCTGGAGAAGGGCATGGCTACCCATTCTAGTATTCTCATCTGGAGAACTTCATGGGCAGTTGGCGGGCTACAGTCCAATGCAGGAGATATAAGAGACATGGCTTCAAGATCTGAGTCGGGAAGATCCCCTGGAGAAGGGCATGGCAACCCACTCCAGTGTCCTTGTCTGGTGAATTTCATGGACAGGGGAGCCTGGTGAGCTACAGTTCATGGGATAGCACATGACTGAGGGACTAAACCCCCCACCCCCACCCACATACACAAAAGGATTTCTACACTTAGCACAAATAAAATGATAAAACCATTTGGAGATTAGAAATATCAGCATAGAAAAACACCTTCATTACAGCTAGCCCTCAAGAGTGGGAAGAAAATACAGCAACCAGCGTACAGACCAGGAGGTCTAAGGCACACCAGGTGGGCTGTGAATCCAGGCTCAGACCGCAGACATCCAGCCTGCTTGTTCTACATGTGTGGAAGGTGTGCCCACAGTTCAGAGCCAGAGGCTTCGGCTCCAAAAGTCATTTTATTACTTGCCAATCTCTAGCCTGAAGTTCTGGTTTTACAAATATTCCTATGTGAAAGAGGCCCACAATACACTTCTGGACCCCGAAAAACAGAAACTAGAAAAATGACCCTATCCTAAGCAGTAAGCTTGGGTCAGCTGGCCAGAATCCAGTTTCAATGTGATTCCTTTTTGAAATAGGCAATCTCTTAACAAAAACGTATTTTATTTGTGGAAGATAAAGAAAAATTGGTTGTTTCTTTCTCCAGCTTTTAAACTGCTTTAAGAGAGCCCACCTTAGGCTTGGAAATCCCCTGTGACTTTTCAACAAGTGGGTCAAAGAGAACTCTCTCTCTGCCTTTTTTTTTTTTTCCTTAACCAGCAAGAAGCTGCCCCTCCCTTCTGCCCTGGGCCTGTGTGCAAATCCTTCCTATACATGATTTCATGACAGGTGAGGCAGGCACCCCTGTGCTGTGCTTAGTTTCTCAGTCGTGTCTGACTCTGCGACCTGGGGAACTGTAACCCACATGGATCCTCTGTCCCTGGGATTCTCCGACCATGAGCACTGGAGTGGGTCGCCATGCCCTCCTGAAGGGCATATTCCCAACCCAGGGATTGAACCCAGGGCTCCCACATTGCAGGCAGATTCTTTACCATCTGAGCTACAGGGTAGCCAGGAATCCCTCAACCTACTCCTAAAAGCTGACTTGAGTCACGCTTCTCCACCAAAAGGAAATGCAGGAGGCCACAATTACCTGAGATTACATCAAATGCAGAGGTTCTGAGATCAGCTTCCTGACTGTACTAGTAATTAACTGCGTGTTCACCAGCAAACGACAATACCACAGTTTCATCACTTGTAAAATGAGGGTAATAATGGTCCCTATCTCAAAAGATTGATGGTAAGAATATATGTATTTTTTTCATTCCCTAGAACAGCTCCTGGAAGGAAATGGCAACTCATTCCAGTCTTCTTGCCTTGAAAATCCCATAGAGAGAGTAGCCTGGTGGGCTACAGGCTGTGGGGTCACAATGAGTCAGATGTGACTGAGCGACTAACACAAACAATCCTGGAAAACATGAACATGTACTGAACTTTCCAAATTACTCTTGTACCAATTACAGTCTGAATGCAGTCATCCATGTTTGATTCTTCCAGATTCTCTTGCATAAAAGGGGTACACAGTGGTCATTCCTGATGGGTCCATGTGCTAGGTATAGGCAGGGCTCTCTTCCCTTCAATATACATCTTGAAAAGGAGCAGGACCATATGGTTCTTGACCCCTCACCATGGCCTCTGCCATCCTTTGGCCTGTGGAAAACCTTAGTCATAGAATAAGTTTAATTGGAGAAGTGAGAAATGCTGAAACAAAGGAAAACAGTGAGGAGAGAAGACTAAAGTAATAATAACGTAGTCATTAAGCACGGGACTTCTCAGGTGGTGTTAGTGGCAAAGAACCCGCCTGCCAATGAAGGAGCCATAAGAGACAAGGATTTGATCCCTGGGTCAGGACGATCTCCTGGAAAAGGAAATGACAACCCACTCCAGTCTTCTAGCCTGGAGAATCTCATGGACAGAGGAGCCTGGCAGGCTATAGTCCATGGGGTCACAAAGGACCAGACACAACTGAAGCAACTTCACACATAAGATAATATTCTGAGCCATATCCTGTGAGCTGACTTAGAGATATCGAAACACCAGGTAGAGAAGTTAACGACGTGATCACCAGACTGTACCCAGGACACGAGCTGCCACTCTTCCAAGAACTGACCACAAAGAAATGGCCAAGAATGGACCCTGGAACCTGGCCTGTTTAGGGGTCTTTGAGCAGCGAGTGGCCAGAACCCCCCCCCCACACACACTCCTTTTGGAAATAATCTCCCAAGAGTTCAGTCCCAGATGGAGGCGGCCTCCACATTGCCTGATGAGAAGTTCCCTTCAGCCCGGCACCCCTAAGCACTGCCACCCTCCCTGGGCTCTTGTGGGTGTTCCACAGGAGCCTTACCACCCTGGGAGCAGCTGGCTGAGGTGGGCAGAGTGGGAGAAGTGTGTACTCCACCACTGGGCCTCTCAACACCTATTAAAAGTCCCCATCCCTGGGATCTGGTTCATGCCTGAGAGGCCAGCTCCCCTTTCCTGCTCTCTCTGAACTGGCCATAATTTGCCTTATGTCGTGTGTCTTGTGTTTTATTGATTTAATGAAATAATAGCCACTGATGATTCGGCATTCCCCATGGGCCAGGTGTCTCATCTAGGTTTCAACCAAGGGGTAGGAACTATTGCTCTACTTTACAGACAGGTAGACTAGGACCTAGACAGGAAGTTCCTTTTTTTTTTTTTAAGGCATAGACTTTATTTACTTATTGATTTATGGCTGTGCTAGGCCTTCCTTGCTGTGTATGAGCTTCCTCTAGTTGCAACTACTGAATGTGGGCTCAGTAGTTGTGGCACATGAGCTTGGCTGCCCCAAGGCATGTGGAATCTTCCTGACTCAGGCATCGGACCTGCGTCCCTTCCACTGGCAGGCAGATTCTTAACCGCTAGCCCACAAGGGGTGTCATATCAAAGTTTCTATCACTTGCCCAAGATCGCACAACTGGAATTTGGTGGAATCAGAATTTGAACTCAGGTCTCATCCCAAAGGCCAAACTCTTCAATGCTTATCATTTGCCTAATTAAAAAATTAAAGACACTATATTTTATAGTTGGTCTTTAGTTTTAAAATTAGGTAAATACAAGCATACTTCAGAGACTGAGGACCTGGTTCCAGACCACTGCAATAAAGTGATTAACAGAGTCAAGCAAATCATGAGAATTTTCTGATTTCCCAGTGCATATGAAAGTTATGTTTATACCATACCGTAGTTGCTTAGTACAGTACTGTAGTTGATCAAGTGTACAGTAGCTTTATGTCTAAAAAAATGCACTTACCTCAATTTTTAAAACTTTATGGCTAAATAGTGTTAACCATCACCTGAGCCTTCGGCAAGTCGCAGCAGTAACATCAAAGGTCACTGATCACAGATCACATCAGTCAGTTCAGTCACTCAGTCGTGTCCGATTCTTTGCAACTCCATAGACTGCAGCACTTGACAAATAGTGAACAAGTTTAAAATACTGCTAGAAGCACAAAATGTGACAGAGAAGCATGATGAGCAAATGCTCTTGGAAACATGTCAACCTCAGATCTTGATGTACTTTCATGCCTGAGAGGCCAGCTCCCCTTTCCTGCTCTCTCTGAACTGGCCATAATTTGCCTTATGTCGTGTGTCTTGTGTTTTATTGATTTAATGAAATAATAGCCACTGATGATTCGGCATTCCCCATGGGCCAGGTGTCTCATCTAGGTTTCAACCAAGGGGTAGGAACTATTGCTCTACTTTACAGACAGGTAGACTAGGACCTAGACAGGAAGTTCCTTTTGTTTTTAAGGCATAGACTTTATTTACTTATTGATTTATGGCTGTGCTAGGCCTTCCTTGCTGTGTATGAGCTTCCTCTAGTTGCAACTACTGAATGTGGGCTCAGTAGTTGTGGCACATGAGCTTGGCTGCCCCAAGGCATGTGGAATCTTCCTGACTCAGGCATCGGACCTGCGTCCCTTCCACTGGCAGGCAGATTCTTAACCGCTAGCCCACAAGGGGTGTCATATCAAAGTTTCTATCACTTGCCCAAGATCGCACAACTGGAATTTGGTGGAATCAGAATTTGAACTCAGGTCTCATCCCAAAGGCCAAACTCTTCAATGCTTATCATTTGCCTAATTAAAAAATTAAAGACACTATATTTTATAGTTGGTCTTTAGTTTTAAAATTAGGTAAATACAAGCATACTTCAGAGACTGAGGACCTGGTTCCAGACCACTGCAATAAAGTGATTAACAGAGTCAAGCAAATCATGAGAATTTTCTGATTTCCCAGTGCATATGAAAGTTATGTTTATACCATACCGTAGTTGCTTAGTACAGTACTGTAGTTGATCAAGTGTACAGTAGCTTTATGTCTAAAAAAATGCACTTACCTCAATTTTTAAAACTTTATGGCTAAATAGTGTTAACCATCACCTGAGCCTTCGGCAAGTCGCAGCAGTAACATCAAAGGTCACTGATCACAGATCACATCAGTCAGTTCAGTCACTCAGTCGTGTCCGATTCTTTGCAACTCCATAGACTGCAGCACTTGACAAATAGTGAACAAGTTTAAAATACTGCTAGAAGCACAAAATGTGACAGAGAAGCATGATGAGCAAATGCTCTTGGAAACATGTCAACCTCAGATCAGCTTAATGCAGGCTTGCCACAAACTTTCAATTTGTTAAAAAAAAAAAAAAATGCTGCATCTGTGAAACACAATAAAGCAAAATGCAATCAAACAGAGTCTTCCTGTAAAGAACTTAAAAATGCTCTAAAAGTTTATAAGCCTCTCAAAACCAAGATACATACTTTTCCCCTATGCAGCCCAAGATAGAAAACAAAGATTACCACCTGCTCTGAAATTCGACACATGGGAAGAAGAATGTTCTAGAACAAGAGCAGAATAGGGTTTCTGTCTGCACTAAGGGTGAAGATCCTGCTTCCAGCATGAATGCCACCAGGGGCCAAGAAATGCAGGTGGAGGAGACATTTTATTGACAGCGAACTCCTCATGTGTGTAACATGTGAGGGCAAGTGAGAAGATCTGCTGACTCCTGGTGTTGATGACTTCATTCCAGTCTGTGGATGAAATTTCACCTGTTCCCTTGCTGAGGCGCACAGAAGTGTGGCAGAGACTGCAAGCTGCTTTCCTAACAACCATTCTCCCCTCCTTCCTTCCTAACAGAACCTTCATTTTATTACAGGGGCAATGCAACCAGCTTGAACACTACATGTCCCAGACCTCCTTGTAGCCAAGGGTGGCTAGTAAGTCACTGGGTAGAGCTTCCAGAAAATACCTCAGAAGGGTTAACCCAGACAGAAGCTTGTTCTTTCCACACTCCCTTCTTCCTTCCTGCCTGGAACACAGATATGATCAGAGGTAAAAGTGGCCACATGTCAAGGCGATGGGGCAAAGTGTCAGGAGCCTGGGTCCCGGGTGGCGTGAACCCGCCACACAAACCTGACTTTCTATCGCACATGAGCAGCTGATATGCGTGAGCACAGACGTGGGCCCTCAGCCCCCGTGTCCAGAACCACCTTGCAAGGCTTTCATGACAATGTAATAATTTCCTGTTAAATTCCTCTGTAGGGCTGAAGAACTCACAGATCTAAAAATAACGAAAGCCAAACAGTCTTGTGTTAAGAATGAAAGGAAACCTGAAATGCATTTTTAAAAATTGCAGTATAAGATCTAAAATGTGACAGAGAAGCATGATGAGCAAATGCTCTTGGAAACATGTCAACCTCAGATCAGCTTAATGCAGGCTTGCCACAAACTTTCAATTTGTTAAAAAAAAAAAAAATGCTGCATCTGTGAAACACAATAAAGCAAAATGCAATCAAACAGAGTCTTCCTGTAAAGAACTTAAAAATGCTCTAAAAGTTTATAAGCCTCTCAAAACCAAGATACATACTTTTCCCCTATGCAGCCCAAGATAGAAAACAAAGATTACCACCTGCTCTGAAATTCGACACATGGGAAGAAGAATGTTCTAGAACAAGAGCAGAATAGGGTTTCTGTCTGCACTAAGGGTGAAGATCCTGCTTCCAGCATGAATGCCACCAGGGGCCAAGAAATGCAGGTGGAGGAGACATTTTATTGACAGCGAACTCCTCATGTGTGTAACATGTGAGGGCAAGTGAGAAGATCTGCTGACTCCTGGTGTTGATGACTTCATTCCAGTCTGTGGATGAAATTTCACCTGTTCCCTTGCTGAGGCGCACAGAAGTGTGGCAGAGACTGCAAGCTGCTTTCCTAACAACCATTCTCCCCTCCTTCCTTCCTAACAGAACCTTCATTTTATTACAGGGGCAATGCAACCAGCTTGAACACTACATGTCCCAGACCTCCTTGTAGCCAAGGGTGGCTAGTAAGTCACTGGGTAGAGCTTCCAGAAAATACCTCAGAAGGGTTAACCCAGACAGAAGCTTGTTCTTTCCACACTCCCTTCTTCCTTCCTGCCTGGAACACAGATATGATCAGAGGTAAAAGTGGCCACATGTCAAGGCGATGGGGCAAAGTGTCAGGAGCCTGGGTCCCGGGTGGCGTGAACCCGCCACACAAACCTGACTTTCTATCGCACATGAGCAGCTGATATGCGTGAGCACAGACGTGGGCCCTCAGCCCCCGTGTCCAGAACCACCTTGCAAGGCTTTCATGACAATGTAATAATTTCCTGTTAAATTCCTCTGTAGGGCTGAAGAACTCACAGATCTAAAAATAACGAAAGCCAAACAGTCTTGTGTTAAGAATGAAAGGAAACCTGAAATGCATTTTTTAAAAATTGCAGTATAATTGCTTTGTTGTGGTGGTGGTTGTTTTTTAGTCACTAAGACGTGTGACCCCATGAACTGCAGCACACCAGGCTCCCCTGTCCTTCACTATCTCCCTGAGTTTGCCCAAATTCGTGTCCATTGAGTCAGTGATGCCATCCAACCCTCCCATCCTCTTGTATGTATATACTTACATATATACATCCCCTCCCTCTTGAAGCTCCCACCCACCCCCATCCCAGCCCTCCAGGTCACCACAGAGCACCAGCTGAGCTGCCTGTGCAATACAGCAGCTTCCCACGAGCTACCTGCTTTACACATGATAGGGTACATGTCTCATTTCTAGTCTGTTCAGAAGGCAAAGCTCCCGAAACTGTCTTGAATACTAACAAAAAACATGTTTCCTCTTAAGGCACATCTTTGCTTTCGAGGGCAAATGCCACCAAAGTCACTCAGCACTTGCTCGGTGCTGAATGTCATCTCCACATGGAGTGAAAAGACCAATCCCGACAGGAGACTGGCAGAACATCACTAAACCCACACAGTGTAGCATGCCAATTAAGTAAGGAGAGTGTGGAGAAGTTATAAACTCACCCAGAAAGTAGAGACAACTGAAAGAAACGGGAATGTCTTGTAGGACAATCAGAACAAGGAGTACCATCTCTTGAGCGGGAGTAACACTCTAATGCTTCTCTGTATTACAGAAGAGTTCGGAGCATTGTGGGTGACAAAAACATCCCCTTGCTGTATTTCCACTTCACCTCTCTCAGATTACCCTCATGGAGAGTAGAGACCGAGCGTGTCTTATTCACCATGCTACCCACCAGGACCTACAGTGCTCAACACAAACTCACGCTCACCTTCACGACCTCTTGCACTGGCCTCCCAGGGCCTAACCTCATTCTCTCCCCAACCACCTCCATCTTACTGTGGCCAGAGTGAACCTTAAAAACACAAACATAGCTCGTGGGAACCTGCTGTGTAGCAAGGGGAGCTGCATTTTCGGCTAGGAGGTACATTTGTTTCTTGCCATGACAAAAACAGTCTTGTGTTAAGAATGAAAGGAAACCTGAAATGCATTTTTTAAAAATTGCAGTATAATTGCTTTGTTGTGGTGGTGGTTGTTTTTTAGTCACTAAGACGTGTGACCCCATGAACTGCAGCACACCAGGCTCCCCTGTCCTTCACTATCTCCCTGAGTTTGCCCAAATTCGTGTCCATTGAGTCAGTGATGCCATCCAACCCTCCCATCCTCTTGTATGTATATACTTACATATATACATCCCCTCCCTCTTGAAGCTCCCACCCACCCCCATCCCAGCCCTCCAGGTCACCACAGAGCACCAGCTGAGCTGCCTGTGCAATACAGCAGCTTCCCACGAGCTACCTGCTTTACACATGATAGGGTACATGTCTCATTTCTAGTCTGTTCAGAAGGCAAAGCTCCCGAAACTGTCTTGAATACTAACAAAAAACATGTTTCCTCTTAAGGCACATCTTTGCTTTCGAGGGCAAATGCCACCAAAGTCACTCAGCACTTGCTCGGTGCTGAATGTCATCTCCACATGGAGTGAAAAGACCAATCCCGACAGGAGACTGGCAGAACATCACTAAACCCACACAGTGTAGCATGCCAATTAAGTAAGGAGAGTGTGGAGAAGTTATAAACTCACCCAGAAAGTAGAGACAACTGAAAGAAACGGGAATGTCTTGTAGGACAATCAGAACAAGGAGTACCATCTCTTGAGCGGGAGTAACACTCTAATGCTTCTCTGTATTACAGAAGAGTTCGGAGCATTGTGGGTGACAAAAACATCCCCTTGCTGTATTTCCACTTCACCTCTCTCAGATTACCCTCATGGAGAGTAGAGACCGAGCGTGTCTTATTCACCATGCTACCCACCAGGACCTACAGTGCTCAACACAAACTCACGCTCACCTTCACGACCTCTTGCACTGGCCTCCCAGGGCCTAACCTCATTCTCTCCCCAACCACCTCCATCTTACTGTGGCCAGAGTGAACCTTAAAAACACAAACATAGCTCGTGGGAACCTGCTGTGTAGCAAGGGGAGCTGCATTTTCGGCTAGGAGGTACATTTTCAGTCTTTACTTTGCCATGACAAAAACCCAGTATTTTACGTCTTTGGTGCTCATCCTTCCCTGTTTTGGTGGAAAAAGCATTTTGCCACACTGAATTTTCCAGGAGTCATGTACCCATGTGAGAGTTGGACCATAAGGCTGAGTGCCAAAGAACTGATGCTTTCAAATTGTGGTGCTGGAGAAGACTCTTGAGAGTGCCTTGGATGGCAGAGAGATCAAACCAGTCCATCCAAGGGGAAATCAACTCTGGCTATTCATTGCAAGGACTGATGTTGAAGTTGAAGCTCCAGTGCTTTGGCCACCTGATGCAAAGAGATGACTCACTGGCAGAGAGCCTGATGTTGATGAAAACAGAAGGCAAGTGGAGAAGGGGACAACAGAGGACAAAATGGTTGGATGGCATTACTGAGTCAGTGGACCTGAGTTTGAGCGAACAGGAAGACGCTGAAGGACAGGGAAGCCTGGCGTGCTGCAGCCCCTAGGGTCACAGAGCCAGACACAACCTAGCAACTCAACAAACACTGATGTTTAAGCTGATTTTAAGCTAACTGTACAAAGAGTTCAAAGCACACTAAATTTAACCTGATGACTCATGAGCCATCAACGCTGCATTTTGTTCAGTACATGTGACCATATCTGCCGTGTTTAAAAGGGAGGGTATCACATCACATATTAGTGACCAGAGATTAATTAGTCGTGTTCTTCAGTCGCCAAGTCATGTCCCACTCTTTGTGACCCCATGGACTATAGCCTGCCAGGCTCCTCTGTCCACGGGATTTCCCAGGCAAGAATACTATGGTGGGTTGCCATTTCTTCCTCCGGGGGATCTTCCCGATCCAGAGACGGAAAAGGCTCTCCTGCATTGGCTTTTTTTTTTTTTTTAAACTGCTGAGCCACCAGGGAAGCCCACACTTTCAAGTCTGGAGAACCCCAAAGGCTGTAGGGATAGGTGGTGCTGCCTGGCTTCATCTACTCCTCCTGAATCTAGTGCTCCAGATGCCGCTGGGTGTGGAACCCACCCCAATTCATTAGAAAACATTAGGAAACCCCAGATGAGAGTGAGTCTCTTAGAAAATACAGAAGCAGCACAGAGCCCTTAGTGTCTGCCGCCTTAGGGTGTCACAGAGTAGGCCAGAGAATGTGTCCGCCGCAGCCTGCTCAGAACTGTTTCTGGGCCAATCTTCCCAGTGTTCACTTGGCCGGGGGTCCCAGGCAGCCACAGGATGAGCATGTGGGACAGGAACCTATAAATATCAACCCAGTTCCCCCCTTAGAAGCTGGGGACCGTGTCCAGCCACCACCTCCTCTCACACTGCCGGTGGCACCGGAACAGGATGAGATGGGGACAAAGATACCTTCTTAAATGCTTTCCACGCAGACCCTTTCACCTCCACGTTCCCTCCCTCCCTCCTGCCTCTGGCATCTGTCAACATTTATACAGACTGCTTCCACAAAACACTTTTCAAATGTGCATTTCTTTAATTTGGAAAAATATACACAGGAGAAGCCATGTGTTTTACATAGGAATACACACATTAACAAAGCATTTCTTATAGTTTTCCAAAACTTTATTATATCTGTCTGAAATTTATAAATTAAATATTATCAGAACCTTTTAAGTTAAAATGAGATCCCTGAAAACTACTGGATACGCTCGACTTTTTCTCAAGATCAAATGAACAGAGAATGTGAATATGGTTTGTGTTAAATAAGGTTTATTGTTAGCTTTATTGCCTATAATCTATAAGATGCAACTTTATTGTGCCTTTGCAAACAGAATACATTTCTTAAAAAAAAAACTGATCAAAAATTTCCATACATAGACCTCTATATGATAGAATACAGTGCAACACTATTGTTACATAATTATAGAAATACTATAGAACCCAAGAGCACAGGGTAAGCAAAAGAAATGCAATCCTGAGCCATCTGAACAAGATGATTTGATGAACCCTTGTTAAGTGTAGGTTTAGAAAACATGGAAGAGTTTGAGGAAAAAATACATGCACTCTGGAGCAGTCAGGAGCGAAATACATTAAATACCTGTTTGGCGAGACACAGGTGGGAATAAATGGTGAATTTCAGACACATGCACACGCACTCATTCTCCTGTCTCTTCTCCGGTGACCCTCCCACCCCAATACATTCACTCCCACCCCCTTCCACAAGAAAAATAATCAGGCACTAAGTCCTAGTGAACCCCCCATCTGCCTTGCTGGAGAACATTACGTGACTGCTGAACTAAGAGTGTGGTCATCGCCCGTGACAGGAAACAAAGCATGTGCTCTAAGCCAGTTCCAGCTGTTTCTGCCTCTTTGGAAGTAGATGAAGCCTATGTTCACTACTGTTTAAATCCGTAGAGGGAAATGTCTTGAAAACTACACGGTGTTCTCTCCTTATGTCTTGAAGTTAACGTCAACACCAGAAAAACTCGCCCTAAAATGGCAACTTCCTAAAACAAGTTGCCTCAGTGGCTATTAAAACACACTTGTCACTCTATTTTTGGTATCTATTCAATTCTCCTTCAGTAAGTACAGTTCATGACGTCTGTACCTGTTTATGGTAAAACAGCACTGTGCTGCGTACAACCAGCTGTTGCTGGATGGGCTTAGTAAGCGCCAAACCTTCGGCATATTCCTTGCTAATGACATTCCCTCCAGACCACAGCACTGTAGTGCTCCCAAAGGGTGACACAGGTCAAGCTGAGTGATGGAAGGTATTTGGTTGTGTCTTCACCTTACACATCCTAGCGATGAAATTAACCCAATATGCCTCCATGCCTTCCCTGAAATTAACCTGAGTCAGCTAAGTAGACTGGCCAGCCTGTCAATCCACTTAAAAGAGGTTGAGCTGGAAAACCTCAACCAGCTAATGGAGGCTAATGTACCAGCAGCTTGTCTTGTGCAGATAAACCAAGAGTTCTCGGTTCTTTTTTTTTTTTTGCAGAATCTACTGTCCCAGGGATTCTGAAACCACTGAGGTGGAAAATAACTCCCAGCATACAATAATACACTGAACTTAAACGGCATAACCCGTGGGACTACTTGGAGAAAAAAGGATCCTCATTCCCCCCACATAACATGGTGTGGGTTTTAGTGTCTGTCTACATCAGTGGCGACAGAAAAATCAAAAGATTTGCTTCATCACTTTCTTAGGTTCAATCGAATGCTCATACACTCAACAAGATACTCACACACCCTATGAATATGAGGTGGCTCTTCTTTTCAAAATTTAAAAAATCAAGAGGCACCAATACCCGTTCATTTACATATTAGGAGTATCCCAGCATCACGACGAAAATGACCGAAGGGCGTCAGTGATGATCGCACGAAGGAGAAAAAAGATCGAAAGACAACCTTGGCCACTGCGCTTCACGCTGTCGTTGGAAAGCACAGCAGCTCTCAATCAGAAGGTAAGCATCTGGTAAGGTTTTATTGGTGTAAGCATAGTTCCATGGCCTCTGTCCAAGACTGGTAAATGGAAATGGCTCCCTAGAGAGATTAAAGCAGCCACTCCCAGATTCTGTTGCAAATGCACATCGTTTAATCCATCTGACTGTAAAAACCGTGGCTCTGTCACGACGACCTTCTGCAAGAGGAAGCAGAGAGCAATGAAGTGAGCCTCCTGCGCTGGTGACCAACGGCCTCAGTGATGACACGGTCCCGACACCACTGGTGAAGGTGTTTCTAGAGCTGAAAGGCCAGCACACTGCATTCCGGGATCTTTGGTTAAGGTCTGGCCTCTTCAAATCCACCTCTCTCCTTCACTGTTCAGTCACCAGTGAACTTTAAGTCCATGTGTTTAAATTAAAGAAGGTCAAGAGACATCATCTGCAAGTTAAATTGTCAGATCAACAGAGTTTCAAGTTTATGGCCCTACCCCTGCCCGGTGGGCACCACACAGCCCTGCACCAGCAGCTGTCAAATTAAAGCCTGTTCTTTCTAAAGTTTCATGAGATGCACAGAAAACTGTCAACAGGGCTCCTGACACCACGAGAGGGAAAGCGGAGGTCTCCTTCCTCCTCGAAAGTGACCTAAGCCAGCTGCCGAGGGGCCTGGCTGCCCCAAATACTTACCAATCAGCTCTAGAGCAATGTCTGTACTGTTTAAGCCTTACACCAAGCTTCAGTGTTGTGTGGATGTTTCAGGTGGAAAGGTGAGAGTAAGTTGTGACTAAAACTAAATCTGGCCTAGCAAGAAAAAAGTTTAAAAAAAAAAAGAAAAAACAAGAGAGACACACACACTCTGGGTTTAAATCAAAGGAGGAGAAGATATAATAATAAATCCATTTTACATCCTCAGTCAGAGAGTTGCCTAGTGTTCTCTACCTTCCCGTGGACTCCAAGGAGTTTCTCTCTGCTCCTTTCCTTCACTGTGTGTGTGGACAGAGGGCTCTAATAGGAGGGCTGTGGGGCTGAGCCGCAAGTCGAGCAAAGCCAGAAGTCAGACAAAGTGAGCGATGAGTGGGCCAGTCAAATCCTGGCTCAGTCCAGCTCTCCATCAGTCAGCCTGATCGCACACAGCAACCAGGTGGTGCCCTCTTCATTTACAAACCTAGCCCATCTCTCCCAGGTAAACATGCCAGGGTGAACCATCCAGGCTGGTATATACTGGCTGCCAGTTTCCAATAACCGAGCACCAAATTCGGTATTTCCCTCCCCGCAGCAAATGAAGTCAGTTTAAAATGTGAAGTGTCACATTTCTCTTTGTTTCTGTGTCTCTCCTTTCTTCATTTTCTCATGGAAGTTTTCCTATATTGATACTCAGTTCCGTGTCAGATGAAATAAGAGCCGCAAAGTATTTGGTGATTTCCATATGACATTCTTCTCAAAATGAAGTAACTTCATGGGTTTAAGTCAGAATTATGCCCACAGACGTCTTTTCCTTGTAGTTCATCATACAGAGAAAGATTCTCACACATGGCTATTTCCGGACAGTGCATTACATGACGATACCTCAGGAGAGAAAAAGATCATTATCTGTATCCATCGGAGTAACATACAGTTTCACAGTCAATGAGATGATATGTTTTGCAGAAGAGAGGCGTTGAACAAGATGCTATTCAAACACAAAAAGAGCAATAAACACTCTGCACTACAGAAAATTTGCTAGCTTCTAACCCGGAAGGACTGAAGTGATGAGCCTGGTAACTGCATTTGAGGGCTGGAACATGCTTCTTCCCTTCCAGACACACAATGTTCGATGCTGGTGCACACACACACACACACACTCTGGGTTTAAAGTCAAAGGAGGGAAAGGGAAGTATTAAAAATAATTTAAAGAAATTACAAAGAGACACACACACTCTGGGTTTAAATCAAAGGAGGAGAAGATATAATAATAAATCCATTTTACATCCTCAGTCAGAGAGTTGCCTAGTGTTCTCTACCTTCCCGTGGACTCCAAGGAGTTTCTCTCTGCTCCTTTCCTTCACTGTGTGTGTGGACAGAGGGCTCTAATAGGAGGGCTGTGGGGCTGAGCCGCAAGTCGAGCAAAGCCAGAAGTCAGACAAAGTGAGCGATGAGTGGGCCAGTCAAATCCTGGCTCAGTCCAGCTCTCCATCAGTCAGCCTGATCGCACACAGCAACCAGGTGGTGCCCTCTTCATTTACAAACCTAGCCCATCTCTCCCAGGTAAACATGCCAGGGTGAACCATCCAGGCTGGTATATACTGGCTGCCAGTTTCCAATAACCGAGCACCAAATTCGGTATTTCCCTCCCCGCAGCAAATGAAGTCAGTTTAAAATGTGAAGTGTCACATTTCTCTTTGTTTCTGTGTCTCTCCTTTCTTCATTTTCTCATGGAAGTTTTCCTATATTGATACTCAGTTCCGTGTCAGATGAAATAAGAGCCGCAAAGTATTTGGTGATTTCCATATGACATTCTTCTCAAAATGAAGTAACTTCATGGGTTTAAGTCAGAATTATGCCCACAGACGTCTTTTCCTTGTAGTTCATCATACAGAGAAAGATTCTCACACATGGCTATTTCCGGACAGTGCATTACATGACGATACCTCAGGAGAGAAAAAGATCATTATCTGTATCCATCGGAGTAACATACAGTTTCACAGTCAATGAGATGATATGTTTTGCAGAAGAGAGGCGTTGAACAAGATGCTATTCAAACACAAAAAGAGCAATAAACACTCTGCACTACAGAAAATTTGCTAGCTTCTAACCCGGAAGGACTGAAGTGATGAGCCTGGTAACTGCATTTGAGGGCTGGAACATGCTTCTTCCCTTCCAGACACACAATGTTCGATGCTGGTGCACACATACACACACACGCAGCACTGTGTCTGCAGTGATACACAAATGCAGTATAGACGGCCAAGTCCTGAAGGCAGATTTCACAGAAGAGGGCTACCAAGACCAAGAGAGCAAACGTCAACGTAGGAACACGTCTAACGCCAGAATTTTGTTTTATACTGAACACACTTTTAAAACAAGCACCTCTTGGCAACAAAAGCAAAGAAACAATAGTACTGCTTCCACTCGGTTCTAGGGGAAGACTGCTCACACCGATCCTAATCCATAATGAATTCATTATGGAATTTTCTAACAGGCAGCCTGCTGGGGCTACAAGTGGAGCTCAGACGCAGGTCTGCTGACTTCTCGGTGAGAGTTGGAGCAGAGAAAAATATCAAAAAGCAAATGTGGACTCTATCACAGCTTTCTTCCTTAAGCAAAAAAAAAAAAAAAAAAAAAAAAAACACCACAAAACCCTGCAAATCAATTTCATAACCACAATTCAGTTTTCCAACTTTTTTTTCTGAAGCATTTTCATTTAATTACGTATACATAATAGGAAATAAAACTTTTTCACATTCTCAAGGCTTACAGTTACCGGAAGAATGATAAAAGTAAAAGCAGGAGAACTAGTGAACACATGGCAGGAAGGTAAATTTCTGTTTCTGCTCTTAAAAAGTAAAAAAATCACCATATAATTAAGTACAAAAACCTGCATTGAATGACGACTGCTGGTGTATTACTTGATCAGAAATGAAGACCAAGAATATAATAAAGCCCTATGATAATATCCGTCTGGAGCACTCCCCTCTGTGTGCACACACTAAGATGTTGGCAAAGTTTCTGGAGCATTAGCTTATATAAACATGGGAGTCCTTGGTTAGCTGCATTAAAATGGAACGTTCTCTTCTGAAATGCGCCCTCCATTCCGTTTCACTTACAAATTGCAAACTAAAGTAACTTCTTCAGAAAAATATCTGTTTGGCATCCCCTGGACTTTGTTCCATTGGACAATATGGACATTTTAATCTAAAGGCAAGAAAGAAAAACATTGAATCAAGGAACAGGATCAGTACTGAGCATTCAATTTTTCCCTAGTTACAAAATATCTTTGAGCAAGCGCGCACACACACACACACACACACACACAGGCATGCACATGACTGGTTTGTCTTCTTTTTTTTTGAGGATTAACTGTGCTTTCCCCCTAATGTAACAGTCAAGCTTTGAAGGGCCACTGATAAATCCCATCCAAGCCAGCTCCTAAACTGCAAGGCCCTTCCTCATTGGAAATCAGGGAAAAGTATTTTGAAAACAAAACAAAGACAACTGTTCTGAAAACTGCTTTTGGGGTTTCAGAGGTAAATCCAATTTTTCTCCTCCAAAGTTTAGCTCGCCCCTGTCTCAAAATGACTTTGACAAAAGCCAAGCACATGCAGCAAATCTGGTGCCAGCCGCAAGGCCTGCGAGGTCCACAGCCAACACAGAGTGGGTGTGCAGTGGCACCAGAAACCGGCACGGTCGGAGCAGGGACCGAGCTCTGGCTGCCAGGTGCCACCTGCCTGCACTCCCAGGGCTGCTTAGAAGGGCACACACAGCTTCAGGGCCTTCTCTGAGAAGAAAAGACTTCACCGTAAGAAGTCTGAAATAAACTCCAATGAGAAATTTTCTAGCTGCCTATGCTAGTCATAGGGTTTTGAGATTTTTTTTTTAAATTGGGTTATGTATAGAAATTATAAAGGCATATGTCAGTTGAATTAGCCAGGTCAATTCTACAAATTTATAAATCACATATAGATAAGGTCATCCACTTCATGGTAAAAAAAAAAAAAGGTTAATGCTCACCACTAGGGAGCTTGCTAAAATAAATGATTACACTTCCATACATAGGATGCTCTGCAGCTTCAAAAAAGAATGAAGGCTCTTTCAGTAGCACAAAAAAAGATCTTCAGGATGTCTCACCAAGTGAAAAAAGCAAAGTTCAGAACAGTGTTGAGTAAGCTATGATTCGTTTAAGGGGGAGGGGAGAGGACAGGAGGGGCTTGGACGACCATGAACCCCCCCACCCCAACGTTAAGAGTTACAGATCATGCTCACAGATCTAATCAATAAATTCATGAACAAATGTCTCAGTCTTCAGATGGAGAAAAGATCAGATACCACCCACTCAATAAGTTAATCTATATATTTCTAAAACCTAGTGATGTTTATTTATCCTTACTTATCGTCCCCCTAAGTTCGAAGACGATGTACATATACTAGCTAACATTTAAGAAGTCCGACACTTACTTGCTACCATTAAACATTTTATTCAGGGCATCTCTTGATATAATGTGACCGCAGACCAGTTTCATGGGAGGATTGTTATCTGTTGTTTGCTGACGAAGAATAGGACAGGCAAAGATCGAGTGATACCAGCACTTTTTCCCAAGGTCCACTTCAATCTGTTTTTTTAAAAAGGTAAAAGCCTCCAGTTATATTTCAGAACACCATTCACATGCCAGCACGCATTCAGCAGCAAAGAACACTTAAGACACCAACTCATCTGAAGGTAACTTTGTATGGCACTCTTCTAAACTAACTCAAAGATGGACAGCCTTGGTGACTCCAAGTGTTACCTCATCATTGTAAATTAGCCTTCAATTTGTATAACACTACACAGCAGACCAAATTCCAATGCCTGAAAGCTAGGGTCAAAGGCAAGGTGATGCTCTAGAAGTCATACACTCTTGAAAACTCATTAGGATGGTATGGAAGAATAAAGCCACCAGGCAGCTTCCCTGGTGGTCCAGGGGTGAAGATTCTGGGCTTCTACTGCAGAGCACAAGGGGTCCGATTCCTGGCCAGGGAACTAAGATCCCACATGCCGCTCGGCGGCATGGCCAAATAAATAAACCGACCCACCAGAAATCCTGGTGGCTTTCATAACCCATTTAGCTAGGTGATCCAATTCAGTGTGGCAATTCCTTTAAAGGCAGGCTAAACATCGTTTACTGCTGGTGGGGGCTTAAGACCTGGGTTTCCCGGGTTTTGTGTACAACTGTCCTGAGAAACCACCTGAAACGAGGGATTTAAACTAAAGTTCAGCAGGAGAGTTCACATCCCATCCATCTGCACCCACACGGCTCCAACCAGCTCTCTGTCTCTGCAGTAAACACCAAAGCTATGACATCACCTCACACAGTGATGAGCAGGAAACAGGCTCCACAAACATCAGTTCTGTCTGTCTCCTTTCCTTCTAAGTCCTAAGTGGCCATCAAGAGAAAAGCCTATAGCCCAGATTCTTCCAAGAAAGTTGGCACAGTGTAACAATGAACCTGAGATAAAATGACCAGATCATCCCCTGCAACTGTTTTATCCCCCTAACACACAGGCTTCGGGCAAGTTCAGAGTTCAGTGTGCTCTGTTCCAGGGTGCGGCGTCAGTGAGACTGACAATACAGCCGGGCAACTGCCAGCCTCCCGCAGGCACCTGCCTCAGTGACGCAAGTGAAGCTCGCGTTCTCGTCACTTGTTCCAATGAGTTGGCACCAGGCGGGGTGCTGCTCCGTCCTGACCACACTCAGGGCTGGGCCTGCACCTGCACCTTTAATCACAACAGATCTCTGAGAAGCTGGGGCAACCGACCAACAGCTGCCAGCTGGAAAAACAAGGGAACTTCAGATAAACCTGTGCACAGAGGTGGCAGAAAACAATGGAAAAGCCAAAGACATATACTAGTTGGGGTCTGGAACAAAGTCAGGCAGGAATGATAATTCCTGTCAAAGATCCAGTGCCTACTGTCAGAGGCCTGGTCCACACACAGCGTGCACACAGAGGCACACCCACAGGCCCACACAATGACCTTCCTTACGGCTCCATGTCACAACAACTATGGCAAGAAAACCTTCTCACTGGGCCCTAGGTAAATCGGCAGACAAGGGGTCCGATTCTGGCCAGGAACTAAGATCCCACATGCCGCTCGGCATGGCCAATAAATAAACCGACCCACCAGAAATCCTGGTGGCTTTCATAACCCATTTAGCTAGGTGATCCAATTCAGTGTGGCAATTCCTTTAAAGGCAGGCTAAACATCGTTTACTGCTGGTGGGGGCTTAAGACCTGGGTTTCCCGGGTTTTGTGTACAACTGTCCTGAGAAACCACCTGAAACGAGGGATTTAAACTAAAGTTCAGCAGGAGAGTTCACATCCCATCCATCTGCACCCACACGGCTCCAACCAGCTCTCTGTCTCTGCAGTAAACACCAAAGCTATGACATCACCTCACACAGTGATGAGCAGGAAACAGGCTCCACAAACATCAGTTCTGTCTGTCTCCTTTCCTTCTAAGTCCTAAGTGGCCATCAAGAGAAAAGCCTATAGCCCAGATTCTTCCAAGAAAGTTGGCACAGTGTAACAATGAACCTGAGATAAAATGACCAGATCATCCCCTGCAACTGTTTTATCCCCCTAACACACAGGCTTCGGGCAAGTTCAGAGTTCAGTGTGCTCTGTTCCAGGGTGCGAGCGTCAGTGAGACTGACAATACAGCCGGGCAACTGCCAGCCTCCCGCAGGCACCTGCCTCAGTGACGCAAGTGAAGCTCGCGTTCTCGTCACTTGTTCCAATGAGTTGGCACCAGGCGGGGTGCTGCTCCGTCCTGACCACACTCAGGGCTGGGCCTGCACCTGCACCTTTAATCACAACAGATCTCTGAGAAGCTGGGGCAACCGACCAACAGCTGCCAGCTGGAAAAACAAGGGAACTTCAGATAAACCTGTGCACAGAGGTGGCAGAAAACAATGGAAAAGCCAAAGACATATACTAGTTGGGGTCTGGAACAAAGTCAGGCAGGAATGATAATTCCTGTCAAAGATCCAGTGCCTACTGTCAGAGGCCTGGTACACACACACGCGTGCACACAGAGGCACACCCACAGGCCCACACAATGACCTTCCTTACGGCTCCATGTCACAACAACTATGGCAAGAAAACCTAACTACCTACAATGGATGCCATATTATTCTAGGCATCTCTCTGTTATCTCTGGTCTTTAATAGGCCCATAAAGAGAAGGATGGCCCCCCTTTTAGAGGTGGACAGACTACTGCTCTAAGAAGTTAAGAGACTGGAGTAGACGTTTGGAACCTCGGCCTGGTCTTTGACAGCAGTGGACTCACCACACCACAGGCCATGACAACGGCAGGGGCCACTGCGATGACCTTTAACAACTATGTACTCACGGCACCACCAACTATAACTGGAGTTTGCCAAGGGCATTCGCTGGTTTCCCTGGTGGCTCAGGGGTAAAGAATCCACCTGCCAGCGCAGGAGATGCAGGTTCAATCCCTGTGTCAGAAAGATCTCCTGGAGAAGGATATGGCAACCCACTCCAGTGTTCTTGCCTGGGAAATCCCAGGGACAGGGGAGCCTGGAGGGGCTGCAGTCCACTGTATCGCAGAGAGTTAGACGTGACCCGGTGCCTCTATAGCAAGGGTGTTTGCCCTCTGCCTCTGTGGAGACTGACCGCAGCAGCTGCTGACCTCCAACATGCCCTGAAGGGAGCCCAGGGTGGAGAAGGAAGGCGGCCCTCTGTGCTCTGGGAAACTGGGGGAACTGGTCTTCAGATGGTTAGAGGTTTTCAGGAACTGATTTTATGCCTCCAATTCTTGTATCTCCTCAGATCTAGAAGAGCACTAAAGCCCTTCAGGGGGCACCAGCTCCTTGTGATTAGCAGAAGATCTCGAACAGAGATAAGCGCTTCACAGCAGGAACCTTCCCGTCACAGCCACAGACACTGACCGTGCCGCCTCTCCAGGGCAGCTTCTCCTCGCTGTCGGAGGTGCTGTTTCCCAGGCTGCAGTCCTCTCTTTGCCCCAGTAAAGCTTAGCTCACAACTCCTACGTTACACGTTTTTTTAAGTCGACAGCACTTGGAACACAGCACACGCCTCAGGATACCCGCCCTCCCCACTTCTGATGCGTTCCTTCATTTGCCATCACTGCTGCTTTAAGCCAAAAGGGCAAGAAAACTCCTCTGGTGCCTCCAAAATGTACCCACTCCCTGCTTCTCCTGTTTAATGTCTCCATACACCTAAAAGACGCCCCGTCACACGGTTGCAATAATGTCCCCTGATTAAAAGGCAAGATAAGCATTTAAGATCCTTAACATCCACGTTCTTCTCCTGCCGGCAGAGGTAATATAACCAACAGGAAATGGCACTCACGGGTAATTCGTCCTTCTGGTTCCAAACCCCAGTGCACTGCCTCTGTTCGATCACAGCTTTGATGTTGATCAATGCCGGCAGCGCCACACACCCTGCTGAGAAACTGGGAGGCAGAAGAGGGAATGTCACCGCCAGGTCAGGTGGCAGAAAGCTCGGTCCCAGGCAGCGCCAGTTCCTCCGGACTCCGTGCTGTGCGCAGAGGGCTCCAGCCACTGGACTCCAGGTATGACGAAGCCCTCTGTTTTGCTAAGGTGGTGTGTCCGCAGGTACATGTGTGTGCAGGTGCACCCGGGCACACACAGTCTTCAGTTTACAAGACGTTAGACTTAGTGAGCTCTGCCTACCAGTCATTAATGTGGCATTCTTTTTTACAATTTTTTAATGCAGGAAAGGAAAGACTAGCTTTCTTTCTTTGCTAGGCAATAGGGGAACACGGTAGGCTAGCGCTTTAAGAGCTGTGCCCCCTCAAGGCATTCTTGGTCTTGCACAGCCCCTTCCAGACCAGATCACCCCTATCCAGGGCAGAAGTACACGCTTCCCAGCCCTGGAAGTTCTGGAGCTCAACTCTCTGCCCAGTCCCTCTTCAGGACCATCCTCCCTCACTTGCAGAAAGCGACCCGCCCAGGGTCACTGAAGACGGCTCCACCTGAGGATACTAAAGCTGTCCCCATGCGGGACAACTCCGCAGGCCCCGCGGCTCCGGAGCTCCACAGCGGGCTGAGGCCTCTGCTGAGATGGCTTCACAGTCCAGCGTCCCCTGGCCTGAGCCGGCTGTTTTCACTCCCTGCAGGGGGTGATCCCAGCAAGCTTCCTGCACGTCCCTCTGCCGCCCATTTCAGTCTGTCCTGGAGAACCTGACCTGCAGCCCCACCGCACACTACGGTTAAGTGTGCGAGTCTGTCCCCTATGCTCAGGGGGACCCCAGACACGACAATTTCCATACCTGACGCTGAGCGGGGACTCCACGGAGAGGCCCAGGAGGGCACAGGCGTCCCGGGTGAAGATGTCACAGATGTCAGCCCACTGGTTGGCGTCAAGCAGGTGCACGTACGGCGAGTTCTCGATCCCCTGTCTCAGGTACACGAGGCTCCCCATCAGGACCTGAATGTCTGCACAAAAGAAGCAGCGATGTGGAGGTGTGGATGCTCACACCTGAAACAGGGCTTGCCAGTCACACACTTGAAAAACACAGGCATTTCTCCAGAGGACCTGACGTGTAAAATCACTTATGAACACTGCTCTTAAAATTCAGGGCCTTAACCCTGGTTTCTTCCCAGGTACTGACCTTAGAATTATTTTATTCTTACACACAGCCTAGTGTAATTCCCATTATCTAGAGGAGCTAGAACGGTGTCCTAAGTGGGGCCGCTCTATCTCTGGCTAGTCAGCGCCCCCGCACTGACCCTGAGGTTAAGTCCCGCACCCCAGTGCCCCTTCAGACACTCGGCCATGGCGGCAGCAGCAGCAGCACTGGGCGGGGGGCGGGGTGCAAGCACATACTTTTTCTCTGTCTCCTCTTGGTTTAACACAGAATCCCCCAAAACACAACCTTCTCAATTAAGAGGTTTTTTTCTTTTCTCTCTTTTTTAAAAGCCTCACGGCACGGCTGGCACCATCTTAGTTTCCAGATCAGGGACTGAACCTGGGCCCTTGGCAGTGAGAACTCAGAGTCCTAACCAATGGCCATCCAGAGAATTCCCTCAATCAAGAGGCTTTACCGTTTTACTTTTGTTCTAGGACCAGTCAAGAGTGTTGCCTTTTTTTTTTTTAATTAAGTGATTATCATCTACAGTTGCTTCAGTTTCTTACCAAATACATATCTAGGTAAGACTAACTTAAATTCCAGTGGTGGCTCTGGCCCTCCCTGTCAACCATTCTAAACCTCAGACTCTAGACTCACCTTTTTGATGATTTAGGGCAAATGGTTGAAAATTTTTAGCATACTGTAACGCCTCTCGCTGATTTGTAGTTCCACCCATTAACAAGCTAATAAAATACAGTCTGTGTAGTTTAAATTCCAAGGAGCTGTTTTGGGCTATGAGCATTTCTCGGTTTGAGACTGCCCATCTAAAGAAAAAGCAAAAAAAGATTGTTAACAGTAATTAAGAGCAAAGGCATGGATGTTAAAAGTGGTCTGAAACCGAACACCCCAAAATGGGTTTAGTCTGCCATCTTGTGGAAGTCGGTGGTAACATCAACTCCTAGGCCGAGAGACTTCTGTAACAGTATACAAACTTCACCAAAAGATGCTCTGTGGCCAGCAAAAGAAAGGAAAACATTAAGTTAGATGACAGTTACTATTTAATAAGGTTTTTCATCAAGATAAGGTGACCCTCACATACTTGAACGGTACGAAGCCACACTCTGAAGCTTGTTCCAGCCGTGAGATTCACTGGCTGCCTAAATCCACTAACTGGCATGTTTATCAACACATCACACCATTCTGAAAGAGAACCGTCTATATTTAAACTTCCAGTGGAAAGGAAACGCAAAAAAGAGAGGACATACGTATATGTATAAGTGGAGTCACTTAGCTGAACAGCAGAAACTAACCCAACATTGCAAAGCAACTATATACTCCAATAAAAATTTAAACTTTCCCTGCTGCAAGGCTTTGTGCTACTTGCTTTTAGATTAAAAATAAAAATGGTAGGCTTCCCTTGTGGCTCAATGGATAAGAACCCGTCTGCCAATGCAGGAGACACAGGTTCGATCCCTGATCTGGGAAGATCCCACATACCACAGAGCAGCTAAACCCACACATCAACAAAGACCCAGCACAGCCAAAAATAAATAAATGTAAGTTTTTAAAAAATAATAATAATAAAAATGGTAAACACAGGTATCTACCCTCAAGGTGCTTTTGATTGGATCAGGCAGATAAAGCTATAAACGTATGATGTGGTACGCCACACAGAGCCGAACAGATCTGGGCCAGCAGTGACACTGAGGGAAGAACCCTGTGCAGTTCTGAGAGATCCAAAGAACTGCGACACCAGCCGCGGGAGTACAAACAGCTGGAAGAACTATCCTGAACTGGGACTACCAGTTAAAGGTGAGCACTGAAGCAGAAGCCTATCGGCCGGCTGTCAAGATAAAATTTCCAAGCAAGTGCTTAAGGAGCACTGCTTTATTTCTCTAAACACAGTAACATGGAGAAGATGTCCATATCACATTCTTCTTTAATGTGATCTTCAGTAGACAAATATCCCACATTTAACCCAATGCACAAAGAACCCTCAGAACCTGAACTGACTAACTTTACAAACTACTGAGTTGGTCATAATGTGTGTTCAGGTTCTTCTCTAAGATGGTATAGAAAAACCCAAACTAACTTATGGGCCAACCCAACATGAGAGCAAAATGCTTCAAGTTACTTGTAATGAATCAGTTGCCTGGGATTAGACTTCAAAGATGGCACTTTCACTGGATCCCGCAGACATGCTCAGTTGTTTTCAACTCTTCACAACCCCCTAAACTGCAGACCGCCAGGCTCCTCTGTCCACGGGATCCTCCAAGCAAGAAAACTGGGGTGTGCTGCCATATTTCTCCAGGGGATCTTCCCAACCCAGGATTAAACTCAGGTCTCTTGCACGGCAGCATTCTTTACTACTAAGCCAGGAAGCCCTGGATCTTATCCTTCCCCAAAGAGCTACCTGTGCATATATGAATATTTTTTTCTTTTTTTTTTTTTAAATATGGAACGCTTCACGAATTTGCGTGTCATCCTTGCGCAGGGGCCATGCTAATCTTCTCTGTATCGTTCCAATTTTAGTATATGTGCTGCCGAAGCGAGCACATATATGAATATTTTAATCAACCTGTTGATGCATCTGCATCTTGGAGTTTAATCAGAAAGCTTCTCTGACCTCAAAATCAAAGTGATTTATAAAAAATACTAATCACTTAGACCTTAGAAATATTTACTTAAATTTAAGTAAGCCTTGGATCCTTAACTGGCCCTAACGTTAATGCAGTCCGGTCGTAACACACCAAGGCAGATTCTTAACCACCAGGCAAGTCCCCATGATGGCGAGGTTTTTTGTTTGTTTTACAGTTTTCAGCCCCAAGTAGAAGCAAATGTTCTATCATTTAAACCACAAGCAGTTTTCTGTTTCCATGTAATTTACACTAAAAGGTGCTGAAGCGACTTCAACTTGGTTTTTATATTTATAGTACTTTTCTTTCTTAAAGAAATTTATTTATTTGGCTGCACTGGGTCTTAGTTGTGGCATGTGGGACCTTTAGTGCTTCATGTGGGATGCAGTGCCCTGAACAGGGATTGGACCCAGGCCCCCTTCACTGGGAGCGAGGAGACTTAGCCACTGGACCACCAGGGAGGTCCCCAGAGGACTCTTGAATATGCACTGTACCATAGCTTCACAGAGGCATAGCTCTCGTCCCCGCTGGGCTTTGCTGTCATTTTCAAATCTTTCTCAATGCATTCAATTTTGCTTCCATCAATTCATTCTTGTGGACCAAGTCTGTCTTTCAAGGATCCCTTTCTGTAACATGTCACCAGGAGACGAGGAGGCAACACAGCCACACGCTTGCAGTCTGAGGGTGAACTGAGTAACTGACACGCTGTGACCAATCACCAGGAGACTAGAAGGACAGCGACGTGCCTAGCCTGGACATGCTGCACCTCTGTCAGGTATGCCGTGATTCTATGCACCTGCTCACAGTGAACCACGGTGACTCAAGTCTGAACTGTTGCTAGGGAACTGGCGCTGTTTCACTAGCTCTGGTAAGTGAAATGTGGGCATAGTGGGAACTATAGAGAGAGAACTGCCTGAAGACTCAGGAGAGAAAAGCAACAGGGGTGAAAACAGCATCTCAGAGGCAAGAGGTTACTTTAGGAAGATAAAGATGGCCCAGAGTGGTCCGATGCAGAAAGACGTTCATGGAACTGAGCCTATCATCACTGAGCCTCTGCCCTCCATTCTTCTCAAGAGAAGGGGAGGCTGGATGCCCAGAAAGGAGGCTAGGCAACCTAGGGGAGGGGAGAACACAGTGGTGGGCCAACAGGGTAGAGTTAGAGGCCATCTGTGCTGTGGTGTGAAGGATGAAAGGAGGACCCTGAGAGGCCTGCTAAGCGCGTGCCAGGAAACACGCCAACGTATTCTGACAGTGTGATGCAGCAACCTGGTCACCGTCAACAGCGATGTGCCCAGGTGAAGCAAGCCTGGTCCAGAGTCACCTGTCCCTGCTATGAAATCAGAAGGTTCCCTCTTCCCAGGGTAGGTGGGAGTTGTATTTTCACAAAGGAACAATGAAGCAAACTTGAGTAGTTGAGGGCTGAACTGAAGAATTCAAGGCCCAGGCTCAATTACCACATTTTCTGTAAGTTTCCTAGTCATCTCTCCATCCACTGATGCTTTTTATTCAAACCACTCTCAGCTCTTCACCCTATTTACTTGGTAGGACGGTTTCTGGTCTCTTAAGGAGGGCACTCTGCCCTGCTCAGCTCCCCTCCTAGTCTGAAGGGAGTACAGGATAGAGCACGCAGGCCCGTAGAGTCAAACGCTGTCGTTTAGTTGATCAGTTGTGTCTGACTCTTTGCAACCCAATGGACTGCAGCCCACCAGGTTCCTCTGTCCATGGGATTTACCAGGCATGAATACTGGAGTGGGTTGCCATTTCCTCCTCCTGACATACATGGACTTAAAATGTGAACTGGGGCAATCTGCTACTTAATGCTCTCACGTTTGTTTCCTTACTATAAAATGGGGGAACTCACAGGGTTATAAGCATTAAATAACGGGGCGAGCTAAAGCACTGAGCCCAGAGACTGGCACAAATCGACAGTAATAAGTACCTGATATGTGTTTACCGAATGGATTAGTCTATCCATTCGGTAAACACATAAAGTCATTTATAAGAAAATGATAATTTAAAGAGTTACTGGGCTTCCCTGGTGGCTCAGATGGTAAAGAATATGCCTGCAATGACTGAGGCTTGATCCCTGGGCCGGAAAGATCCCCCAGAGAAGGAATGGTAAACCACTCCAGTGTTCTTGCCTGGAGAATCCCAGGGATGGAGGAGCCTGGGGGCTATGGTCCACAGAGTCACAAAGAGTCGGACATGACTGACAGGACGTGGCGCGTGCACACACACACACACACACACACACACACACACACACACACACACAGCTTTACTGTGGTCTCTCTAAAAAAAAATTTCTGCTCCCAAACTTCCCAACATGCACCTCAAGGGCCCCACCAGCTGTGGACCATCCTGTTTAGAGAGACACTGCAGACCAAACACAATGGCACCTGGTAAGGTCACCTGTGCCCCGGTTCTCTTCGCTCACTGCCGTGGCAGCGCAGAGAGACCTTCTGGGCCTCTCCCATAGAAAGACCCCCAACACCACCCCTCGCCTAGGTGATGAAGTCAGAAGCAACCCACATCCAGGCGATTATCCCACAGAAACAGGAAGCATTCATCACCTTCACTGGCAGGCCTCCCAAGAGACTTGGCCCATCGTTCGTTCTTTGTTTAGCATGTGCATGTTAATTCAGAAGTAATTAAAACAAGATTCCACCTTCATAGCTAGCTGTTCTTTCCCAGGACTATCGGACAGCACCTGTCTGTCTCCCCTTCTTCCACTATCCTGCGAGCCTGAGGGGTGTCTGCTCTGGCTGTTGTTCAGTCGCTAAGTTATGTCCGACTCTGCAGCTCCATGGGCTGCAGCGCACCAGGCTTCCCTGTCCTTCACCATCTCCTGGAGTTTGCTCAAACTCATGGCCATTGAGTTGGTGATGCCATCCCACCATCTCATCCTCTGTCACTCCCTTCTCCTGCCTTCCATCTTTCCCAGAAACAGGGTCTCTTCCGATGAGCAATGCCCCTTGCCAGTTCCTGTGGAACATTCCACGACAATCTTTCACAGCATTCTTTTTTCTTTCAATCGTTTTATTTTGTATTGGAGTACAGCTGATTAGCAATGCTGTGATAGTTTCAGGGGAGCAGCAAAGGAACTTGGCCACACACACAGATGTTTCCATTCTCTCCCAGACTCCCCTCCCGTCCAGGCCGCCACATCACACTGAGAGCAGAGTTCCCTGGGCCGTACAGCAGGTGCTTGTTGGCTCTCCATTTTAAATACAGCAGTGTGCACATGTCCATCCCAAACTCAACTGTCCCTTCCTTGTCAGCAACCATTCGTTCATTTTCTAAGTCACAGCATTTTTTAAGACTTAGAAATATCTTCTTTTTCTAGTGTTCCTTGGTGGGTAAAAGCTGAAGTTCAGGGAAATGAGTGCCATGCATTTACTTCATAGGCGGGGACATGGTTGAACTTTACTGGTGACCGAAGCAGGTGCTTACAAAATTCACAGATGGCAAAATTTCAGCCCCAAACAGTGAAGAACCCTACCACTCTGCTTCAGTACAGCTCACATTCCATTTCTGAGGCACTGTCAGAGGCTACGTCCTCAGAGATGACTGGGGTCCATCGCTGAAACTACGAACATTTCGCTCGTCTCAGCACTGGTGTGAATCTCCGTCCTTCTTACAGGCTACTTTAGAAACCATGCAAAGGGCAGTGTTCCACACCTCAATCTCCTTCAACAACCGCATTCACACTGCAGCTCCACATGAGCTTCTTAGTCTGAGCTCAGTGGACATGCCGCATAGCTACATGTCCCCAAGTGCCCCCCATGACAGCACAGTTCTACAGACTGGTGACTTGTTCATAAAGTACTTAACTATGACATGGTCTTATTCAATGCTAAATTCCTACCATAAAACCAAGTCTCTGAGAAGCCTAAATTAAAAACAGATCAGCAGTTTTTAAGTACAAATTCTAGAGGTCTCCCTCAGTTCCCTGCCTGGGCTCATTCAGTTCCTTATTCTTTTAAACACTTCATCTCTGGAATAATTTATTTCAATTTATTCTTTTTTAAAAGAAAAAGATTCTCGATCTCCCTGTCGTCACAGCTTGCTCCCTCTTTCCCAGAAACAGGGTCTCTTCCGATGCTGCCTTGCCAGTTCCTGTGGAACATTCCACGACAATCTTTCACAGCATTCTTTTTTCTTTCAATCGTTTTATTTTGTATTGGAGTACAGCTGATTAGCAATGCTGTGATAGTTTCAGGGGAGCAGCAAAGGAACTTGGCCACACACACAGATGTTTCCATTCTCTCCCAGACTCCCCTCCCGTCCAGGCCGCCACATCACACTGAGAGCAGAGTTCCCTGGGCCGTACAGCAGGTGCTTGTTGGCTCTCCATTTTAAATACAGCAGTGTGCACATGTCCATCCCAAACTCAACTGTCCCTTCCTTGTCAGCAACCATTCGTTCATTTTCTAAGTCACAGCATTTTTTAAGACTTAGAAATATCTTCTTTTTCTAGTGTTCCTTGGTGGGTAAAAGCTGAAGTTCAGGGAAATGAGTGCCATGCATTTACTTCATAGGCGGGGACATGGTTGAACTTTACTGGTGACCGAAGCAGGTGCTTACAAAATTCACAGATGGCAAAATTTCAGCCCCAAACAGTGAAGAACCCTACCACTCTGCTTCAGTACAGCTCACATTCCATTTCTGAGGCACTGTCAGAGGCTACGTCCTCAGAGATGACTGGGGTCCATCGCTGAAACTACGAACATTTCGCTCGTCTCAGCACTGGTGTGAATCTCCGTCCTTCTTACAGGCTACTTTAGAAACCATGCAAAGGGCAGTGTTCCACACCTCAATCTCCTTCAACAACCGCATTCACACTGCAGCTCCACATGAGCTTCTTAGTCTGAGCTCAGTGGACATGCCGCATAGCTACATGTCCCCAAGTGCCCCCCATGACAGCACAGTTCTACAGACTGGTGACTTGTTCATAAAGTACTTAACTATGACATGGTCTTATTCAATGCTAAATTCCTACCATAAAACCAAGTCTCTGAGAAGCCTAAATTAAAAACAGATCAGCAGTTTTTAAGTACAAATTCTAGAGGTCTCCCTCAGTTCCCTGCCTGGGCTCATTCAGTTCCTTATTCTTTTAAACACTTCATCTCTGGAATAATTTATTTCAATTTATTCTTTTTTAAAAGAAAAAGATTCTCGATCTCCCTGTCGTCACAGCTTGCTCCCTCATTCCCAGCAAACCTCAAGTGCTGGGTGAGGATGGATCCAGGAAAGAGACGGTCAGGTCTCCTCTCTCTCCTGACAAGTGCCCCCTGGCTCACAACTTCATGCAAACTTTGACTGGACAACAGGAAATGATGTCCTCACCCCAAATATCTTCTCTCCCTTTGGGCCTTTATATTCCACGGTGCTTTCCTCTCTCCTGTCTTCTCTCCACTGGGCACCTCTTCCATTTGTAATTAGCTTCTTTTAGCAGAGTCGCTCTTTTCTCACCAGCCTCTGTGCATGGACACAGTGAGGTGAGACTATGCGCCCTCCCTCCGTTCACCGCTTCCGCCCATGAAGGATTAAGGATCCCCAGCACTCAACAGAGGCGTCCCTGGTGGCTCAGGGGTAAAGAACCCGCCTGCCAATGCAGGAGACTCTGTTTTGATCCCTGGGTCGGGAAGATCCCCTGGAGAAGGAAAGGGCTACCTGCTCCAGTCTTCTTGCCTGGAGAATCCCATGCGCAGAGGAGCCTGGCGGGCTACAGTTCATGGGGTCGCTAGAGTCGGACACAACTGAGAGACTAAGCAGGCATGCGCCGCTCAACAAAACCAAACACCGAAGAAAACAAAAACAAAAAACCCTCAAACTCAGGGGAGAAAACTCCAACTTTTTCAAACCTTGATTCCTTTTCTCCAATAGTAGACATATCAGAGCCTTCATTCCCTGGTTCTATGTGGCTGTTCAAAGTGCCTCCATCAGCAAGACTGTACCTACAGGAAGACAAAATTCCCAAGACACCTGATACCAGAAACAGCTTACTCACTGTGGCCCTCTTTGCCAGTGGGAGTCAAGGCTCCGTGACCAGACACTCTGGCTTGGTTCCTCCATTTTCTAAAACTTTTCTCTGTTTATAAATGGTGCTTTATTTTCTGATACCACAATCTCTCTAAACCCAGCAAGTACTTTCTTCACCTGAGAACCTGTGTTCACACACACCATGAAGAAACCACAGTGGCAAGAGCACCTCAACACCCCTCTGTGGTTTTGACTTCTAGCTTCACCCACCTGCTAGGCTTAGAGATGGAGGCCGCTCCTACTTCAACAGCTTGCCCAATGCTGTTCATGGTCTGTCCCATCTAAAAACTCTGCAGTGATATAGACTAATGAAATCGTTTCCCTTCTGTGAAAACTTCTAGAAAATCATTCAAGTGCCCCTGGCTCACAACTTCATGCAAACTTTGACTGGACAACAGGAAATGATGTCCTCACCCCAAATATCTTCTCTCCCTTTGGGCCTTTATATTCCACGGTGCTTTCCTCTCTCCTGTCTTCTCTCCACTGGGCACCTCTTCCATTTGTAATTAGCTTCTTTTAGCAGAGTCGCTCTTTTCTCACCAGCCTCTGTGCATGGACACAGTGAGGTGAGACTATGCGCCCTCCCTCCGTTCACCGCTTCCGCCCATGAAGGATTAAGGATCCCCAGCACTCAACAGAGGCGTCCCTGGTGGCTCAGGGGTAAAGAACCCGCCTGCCAATGCAGGAGACTCTGTTTTGATCCCTGGGTCGGGAAGATCCCCTGGAGAAGGAAAGGGCTACCTGCTCCAGTCTTCTTGCCTGGAGAATCCCATGCGCAGAGGAGCCTGGCGGGCTACAGTTCATGGGGTCGCTAGAGTCGGACACAACTGAGAGACTAAGCAGGCATGCGCCGCTCAACAAAACCAAACACCGAAGAAAACAAAAACAAAAAACCCTCAAACTCAGGGGAGAAAACTCCAACTTTTTCAAACCTTGATTCCTTTTCTCCAATAGTAGACATATCAGAGCCTTCATTCCCTGGTTCTATGTGGCTGTTCAAAGTGCCTCCATCAGCAAGACTGTACCTACAGGAAGACAAAATTCCCAAGACACCTGATACCAGAAACAGCTTACTCACTGTGGCCCTCTTTGCCAGTGGGAGTCAAGGCTCCGTGACCAGACACTCTGGCTTGGTTCCTCCATTTTCTAAAACTTTTCTCTGTTTATAAATGGTGCTTTATTTTCTGATACCACAATCTCTCTAAACCCAGCAAGTACTTTCTTCACCTGAGAACCTGTGTTCACACACACCATGAAGAAACCACAGTGGCAAGAGCACCTCAACACCCCTCTGTGGTTTTGACTTCTAGCTTCACCCACCTGCTAGGCTTAGAGATGGAGGCCGCTCCTACTTCAACAGCTTGCCCAATGCTGTTCATGGTCTGTCCCATCTAAAAACTCTGCAGTGATATAGACTAATGAAATCGTTTCCCTTCTGTGAAAACTTCTAGAACATCTCTCTTATGATCATTCAGTTGGCTTATGTTTCCTTATGCCGTTCCCTGGGGTTTTGCAAAAGAGAACTTCAAATTCCTCTGAACAAGTGCTATGAGGGCCCTGGGCCTGTTCTGGGCATTGGGAGGAGAAAGAAAAAGAGGTTCCAAGACCGCAAGGTTGAAACTCAGATTCTAGACCGTGGCAAGTCCACCAGGGCACTCTCTCTCTCTGAAGCGCCTTTAGGAAAGCAACCGTCTGGCTTCCCCTCAAGACAGCTCTTTCAAAATGTCAGTAACTGGTACATGCCTACAGGAACAGTTTCTATTTTTCTAATTTTCTTGTTGTATTAAGTTGCTATTATTCTCCCATTGACACCAGTATTTTTGGCTTTGCTTTTATCTGCCATATGAAGGAGGAGGTCGGGTCTGCTCAGAGTTCTTCAAACTCTTCCATCATTTATGGAAGAGGAAATACACACTCTGCAAGGTGCAAAGAGGAACTCAGGAAAAATAAAAATGGAACAATCTGGGTGAGGACAAAAATTTGTACACAAACTGAGATACAGGGGCAGGAACGGAAGAGCAGGCAGGGTCCCAGCTGGATCTCGGAATATAATTAGCTGTTCTCCTGTCACTCTTCTCTGCCACGTCACCCTTAGTTACTCCCTTCTTTGCACTGTCTTTTATTAGCTGCAGTTAACACCTAACATTCACAAGACTTCCTTCTCATCGAGTCCTTCCACGACCTCTAAGCCGTATGCATCCTGTTGGCTAGACTTGGCCTCAACTGCCGAGGCTGCGCAGGGGAACTACAGCCGTCTTTCCACCTTCCTCTTTCCCTCCTGGGGGGGGCTCCATGATGCATCCAGATACAAAGAAAACACTCCACATGTGAACTATGAAAGACTCCTCCTGTGTATCTGAACCAGAATTATGGAGACTTATGTCCCATATTTCCCCTTTTTTTTCTTTAAATTTTGGCCACTTTTATTGTTTTCTTTTATTTATTTATTTACTTTCATCTGTCGTTATCCTTTGGCCTGTGTGGGCCTCCCATTGCAGTGGCCTCTCCTGTAGCAGAGCACCGGCTCTGGGTGCATGCGCTCCAGAGCACTGGCTCGTAACTGGACGTACCAGTTCAGCCACTCCGCGGCACGTGGGATCTTCCCAGGCCAGGGATCAAACCCGTGCCCCTTGCACTGCAAGGCGGACTCTTTACTCACTGGACCACCAGGGAAGGTCATTTTTCCAATTTTTGCTTCAAGTTGAGTACAATGAATATTCTATAGCTTGCCCATGTGTGTGCTATGTGCTTAGTTGGTCAGTCGTGTCCAACTCTTTGCGACCCCACAGTAGCCCACCAGGCTCCTCTGTCCATGGGATTTCTGGAGAGGGCTGCTATTCCCTTCTCCAGGGGATCATCCTGACCCAGGAATCGAACCTGTGTCTCTTGTGTCTCCTGCACTGGAAGACAGATTCTTTACCACTGAGCCACCTGAGAAGTCTGTACTTAGCCCATAAAAGATGTTGAGTAAATATCTGCTTTGCATCCACCAATAATGGGCAATAACTGGGAAAGTTTAAGCTTCTGAAAGGGATATTTGTATTAAGCAAACATTTTCTAAACTTTCGGGTCTCCTTTCTTGCAGGCAAATCCTGTGCTGTCTGAGCCATCAGACTGCAAAGAATAGGGTCTCAAAAGAGTCAGACACGACTAAGCGCACATACACACACACACACACATCCTAAGTTCCATAGATCTCCAGCTCTGTGAGTTTTCATAGGTGGTGTTGGGGCAGAAAGACAGAAAGATTCTTTGGTTAAAGACCTGAGAGAAATACTGCGTTTTACAAACTTAAATGAGTTGTTTTACTGTAGGACTGCAGGTGGCCCATTAGGATGGGTCCATGGTGACATGGTCATACATACTAGCATTCACTAGTACACTAAAGTGAATCTCTTAGAGAAGAATATTCCAGACTATCATGTGACGCTTTTCCTCCATTAACCTTTGGACCTCATATCCTTTTTTATCACAAAGCATATTTCAGGTTCAACTCCTCTGTAAACCAAGTACTCACACTTCATGGAGTTATTACAAGGACTGAATAATACACACAAAATGCTAGAACAATGCTAGGCATATAAAAAGCACCCCAAAAGAGAGAACTGTGACTACCGCTGTATCCTCACATGCAGATACTTAACGTGGCAATATTCTTAGAAAAGTGTAAAGAGAAATTTTTTACTGTATAGTTTGCCTTCAGTACCCATGGCTGCAGAACCAGAAGATATAAAGGGCCAGAGTTTCCAGGCTGTTTCACATAAGGGACTTGAGCATAACTGCGTTTGGCTGTCCACAGCGGTTCCTGGAACCAAGGTCCCCATAGATGCTGAGGGACACTACAGTCCCTCACTGTGACCGCCAGGTGGCCGGCATGTGTCCCCCTGTGCTTTTCAGGCAAAGCCTTTAAGGCTACAAATAACAGAAGATACTTACAGAAATAACTGATATATAAGACACTGCTGTCAGTAAGAAACTCAGATCTTACCAAAAAAAAGCAAAGTTGAAAGGATCTTGTGAATTTTCCTCATTCCAAAAGGGAAAAAGTCTTGAGTATTTTAAGGACTAAGGCAGTCCAAATACTCAGCACAGTTTCTGTATATAGTAAGCTCTCAATAAAAGTCTGATGAAAAATCTGAGAAATTAATGGATAAATGACTTATTACCTCAAATAATAACTCATGTATCATTTTTAATCACTATAAAACAACTGAGAAACCCATTACATTTTTATATTTAGGCTCCCTCACTCTCCTTTAGAGAAGTTTAATCATTATGATGGAATATGAAAAAGAGTGACTGCCATGTTATAAGAGGTGTTTGAGGCATTTGATTAAATTTCACCCCACAGGGGTGTGTCACAGTAAAATCTGTTTAAAACAAAACACCGCTATCTACTTTTTAGAGAAGAATATTCCAGACTATGCAGGTGGCCCATTAGGATGGGTCCATGGTGACATGGTCATACATACTAGCATTCACTAGTACACTAAAGTGAATCTCTTAGAGAAGAATATTCCAGACTATCATGTGACGCTTTTCCTCCATTAACCTTTGGACCTCATATCCTTTTTTATCACAAAGCATATTTCAGGTTCAACTCCTCTGTAAACCAAGTACTCACACTTCATGGAGTTATTACAAGGACTGAATAATACACACAAAATGCTAGAACAATGCTAGGCATATAAAAAGCACCCCAAAAGAGAGAACTGTGACTACCGCTGTATCCTCACATGCAGATACTTAACGTGGCAATATTCTTAGAAAAGTGTAAAGAGAAATTTTTTACTGTATAGTTTGCCTTCAGTACCCATGGCTGCAGAACCAGAAGATATAAAGGGCCAGAGTTTCCAGGCTGTTTCACATAAGGGACTTGAGCATAACTGCGTTTGGCTGTCCACAGCGGTTCCTGGAACCAAGGTCCCCATAGATGCTGAGGGACACTACAGTCCCTCACTGTGACCGCCAGGTGGCGGCATGTGTCCCCTGTGCTTTTCAGGCAAAGCCTTTAAGGCTACAAATAACAGAAGATACTTACAGAAATAACTGATATATAAGACACTGCTGTCAGTAAGAAACTCAGATCTTACCAAAAAAAAGCAAAGTTGAAAGGATCTTGTGAATTTTCCTCATTCCAAAAGGGAAAAAGTCTTGAGTATTTTAAGGACTAAGGCAGTCCAAATACTCAGCACAGTTTCTGTATATAGTAAGCTCTCAATAAAAGTCTGATGAAAAATCTGAGAAATTAATGGATAAATGACTTATTACCTCAAATAATAACTCATGTATCATTTTTAATCACTATAAAACAACTGAGAAACCCATTACATTTTTATATTTAGGCTCCCTCACTCTCCTTTAGAGAAGTTTAATCATTATGATGGAATATGAAAAAGAGTGACTGCCATGTTATAAGAGGTGTTTGAGGCATTTGATTAAATTTCACCCCACAGGGGTGTGTCACAGTAAAATCTGCTAAAATAAAAAAAAAAAATTAAAAAAAAAAATCAAACCACAGCCGCTATGGAAGACAGTATGGAGATTTCTCAAAAAACTAGAAATAGAAGCACCATATGACCCAGCAATCTCACTCTTAGGCTTATACCCTGATGAAATCAAAACTGAAAGAAGGGGGCTTCCCTGGTGGTCCAGTGGGTAAGGACACCGCCTCGCAGTGCAAGGGGTGCCGGTTCGATTCCTGGCCTGGGAAGGTCCCACGTGCCACGGAGCGGCTGGACTGATGTGCCCAATTACCGAGCCGGAGCTGTGGAGCACATGCGCCCAGAGCCAGTGCTCTGCGACAACAGAGGCCACCGCGATGGGAGGCCCCACACCGGCCAAAGAACAAAGATGGATGAAAATGGACAAATGAAAGACCAATAGAAGTGGCCCGCCTGCTCCCCTCCCCCCCTGACCCCACCCCACCAAAAACAAAAATAAATAAATAAATGACTTTAAAAAAAAAAAAACTGAAAGAAGCACCTGTATCCCAATGTTCACTGCGGCTCTCTATACAATAGCTAGAACATGGAGGTAACCTAGATGCCCATCAATGAATGAATGGATAAAACAGCTCTGGTACATATATACAATGGAATACAACTCAGCTGTAAAAAGAAATGCTGAAGAATCAGTCCTAATGAGGTGGCTGGATCTAGAACCAATCATAAAAAGTAAAGTAAGTCAAAAAGAGAAGGACAAGTACAATACACTAACACATATACATGGAATCTAGCAGGATGGCAATGATAACACACAGTGAAGCGATGGAAAACAGACATGGACAGTAGACATATGGACATTGGGGAAAGGATCTTGTGAATTTTCCTCATTCCAAAAGGGAAAAAGTCTTGAGTATTTTAAGGACTAAGGCAGTCCAAATACTCAGCACAGTTTCTGTATATAGTAAGCTCTCAATAAAAGTCTGATGAAAAATCTGAGAAATTAATGGATAAATGACTTATTACCTCAAATAATAACTCATGTATCATTTTTAATCACTATAAAACAACTGAGAAACCCATTACATTTTTATATTTAGGCTCCCTCACTCTCCTTTAGAGAAGTTTAATCATTATGATGGAATATGAAAAAGAGTGACTGCCATGTTATAAGAGGTGTTTGAGGCATTTGATTAAATTTCACCCCACAGGGGTGTGTCACAGTAAAATCTGCTAAAATAAAAAAAAAAAATTAAAAAAAAAAATCAAACCACAGCCGCTATGGAAGACAGTATGGAGATTTCTCAAAAAACTAGAAATAGAAGCACCATATGACCCAGCAATCTCACTCTTAGGCTTATACCCTGATGAAATCAAAACTGAAAGAAGGGGGCTTCCCTGGTGGTCCAGTGGGTAAGGACACCGCCTCGCAGTGCAAGGGGTGCCGGTTCGATTCCTGGCCTGGGAAGGTCCCACGTGCCACGGAGCGGCTGGACTGATGTGCCCAATTACCGAGCCGGAGCTGTGGAGCACATGCGCCCAGAGCCAGTGCTCTGCGACAACAGAGGCCACCGCGATGGGAGGCCCCACACCGGCCAAAGAACAAAGATGGATGAAAATGGACAAATGAAAGACCAATAGAAGTGGCCCGCCTGCTCCCCCCATCGCCACCCCACCCCCACCAAAAACAAAAATAAATAAATAAATGACTTTAAAAAAAAAAAAAACTGAAAGAAGCACCTGTATCCCAATGTTCACTGCGGCTCTCTATACAATAGCTAGAACATGGAGGTAACCTAGATGCCCATCAATGAATGAATGGATAAAACAGCTCTGGTACATATATACAATGGAATACAACTCAGCTGTAAAAAGAAATGCTGAAGAATCAGTCCTAATGAGGTGGCTGGATCTAGAACCAATCATAAAAAGTAAAGTAAGTCAAAAAGAGAAGGACAAGTACAATACACTAACACATATACATGGAATCTAGCAGGATGGCAATGATAACACACACAGTGAAGCGATGGAAAAACAGACATGGACAGTAGACATATGGACATTGTGGGGAACGAACAGTGGGTGGGAGGCATAAAGGAAGTAGCATGAAAATCTATACTATCATATGCGAAAAAAAATAGCTACTGTCATTGTGCTGTGAGAAAAGGGGACCCTGCAGGGGTGCTGTGCGATGGCCTGGAGGGGTGGGATGGGGGAGATATACATATGACTAATCTGGGATCATACGTATCTGTAAACAACAAAATTCTGTAAAAGTAAAAAGCAAAACAAAAATTAAAAAAAAAAAAAAATCAAACCATAAAAGCGATATGCACAGTACACAGTGGTACCACGTGACATTTATATATTTAAAGCAGTAAAATAAATGAGATATTTAACATTTATACAGAAAATTGTAATTTATAAATTTACACAGGACTATCTCTGCCTATTCATCTGGGCTGGTTTTAGAACTTTGCAAAATTTTCTAAGAACTGAGAAATGATGAGAAACAGAAAAAACTAAGCTATGAAGAACTAAATGGGTAAGTAGAAGGAACAAAAGTATATTTTATAAAAATCATCAAGGATCTTCCCTATTTCCCATCCCAATACCACGATAACAATGATCTCATCTATTTCTAATTTTAAAATACCCAGATTCTAAGGCTCTGATCTTAGAATCACTGATCTTAGAATCTGATCAACAATATCACTGCTTTTATCATTCAGATTCTTCCTTTTATTTTATAGCTTTCCTTCCTTCTTCCTTCCCTTTCTTCCTTTTATTTTCTTTTTAGAACAAATGATGTGATTATTCTCACATTAACATATTCTAGGACAGGGGTCAGCAAACTATGGCCATGGGCCAAACAGGACCTGCTGCCTATTTTGTATGCCAGATGGCCACGGTGGGTTCTTTTGTTTTGTTTTACATTTTTAAAGGGTTACAAAATAAAGAAAAACTGCAACAGACCCTATACTTGTAAAGCGTAAAACATTTACCTGGCCCTTTATGAAAAACTTTGCTGACCCTGTTCTAGGATAGTATTTTACCAGAGCAAATCCAAATAGTTTCCTGTAATTCACATCAATGGCTAGCTCACAGTGGATTCTTTTACAACAGTAATTAGAGTAAAACTCCGTAACAATGTTCTCTTCAAGCTGCAATAACCAATTAAATTGTTCTTTTTAGAATCGGAGCACTGAACCCTGTGCATTGTGGCAAGTTCACATATCAAACTCAGACCCCTGGAGCAACAGTCCTTCCGTTATAAAGCTAGTGTGGTTACAAGAAACCCTCTTCTCTAGTGGGAATTCAGACCAACTGAGACGTGACGTGAGTGCCAGGCATCTTCTCATACTGCCAGTCCCCGACACTCACTCAGCTAAAAGAAAGCTGGTAACTCACTCATGATTAGTCTGAAGTCTACCCCACATGAGATTAAGACAGAGAGAGTTCTCAAAATCTCTAATGCGCTTTCTAATCCCGTGTTCTTACAGAGTTCTCTCAAAGTATTCAAAAGAAAATAAACTCTGTAACTCACTCCAGAGCAGGTCTCAGAACTCGGACTTTTAATGCTTCTAATATTCGATTTAACTCCACAAATGGTTCTTTCTGGCTTGGGTCTACAGAAAGACCAGATTCCTGAAAGAAAAAAAAAAGAAAGATAGAAGGAACAAAAGTATATTTTATAAAAATCATCAAGGATCTTCCCTATTTCCCATCCCAATACCACGATAACAATGATCTCATCTATTTCTAATTTTAAAATACCCAGATTCTAAGGCTCTGATCTTAGAATCACTGATCTTAGAATCTGATCAACAATATCACTGCTTTTATCATTCAGATTCTTCCTTTTATTTTATAGCTTTCCTTCCTTCTTCCTTCCCTTTCTTCCTTTTATTTTCTTTTTAGAACAAATGATGTGATTATTCTCACATTAACATATTCTAGGACAGGGGTCAGCAAACTATGGCCATGGGCCAAACAGGACCTGCTGCCTATTTTGTATGCCAGATGGCCACGGTGGGTTCTTTTGTTTTGTTTTACATTTTTAAAGGGTTACAAAATAAAGAAAAACTGCAACAGACCCTATACTTGTAAAGCGTAAAACATTTACCTGGCCCTTTATGAAAAACTTTGCTGACCCTGTTCTAGGATAGTATTTTACCAGAGCAAATCCAAATAGTTTCCTGTAATTCACATCAATGGCTAGCTCACAGTGGATTCTTTTACAACAGTAATTAGAGTAAAACTCCGTAACAATGTTCTCTTCAAGCTGCAATAACCAATTAAATTGTTCTTTTTAGAATCGGAGCACTGAACCCTGTGCATTGTGGCAAGTTCACATATCAAACTCAGACCCCTGGAGCAACAGTCCTTCCGTTATAAAGCTAGTGTGGTTACAAGAAACCCTCTTCTCAGTGGGAATTCAGACCAACTGAGACGTGACGTGAGTGCCAGGCATCTTCTCATACTGCCAGTCCCCGACACTCACTCAGCTAAAAGAAAGCTGGTAACTCACTCATGATTAGTCTGAAGTCTACCCCACATGAGATTAAGACAGAGAGAGTTCTCAAAATCTCTAATGCGCTTTCTAATCCCGTGTTCTTACAGAGTTCTCTCAAAGTATTCAAAAGAAAATAAACTCTGTAACTCACTCCAGAGCAGGTCTCAGAACTCGGACTTTTAATGCTTCTAATATTCGATTTAACTCCACAAATGGTTCTTTCTGGCTTGGGTCTACAGAAAGACCAGATTCCTGAAAGAAAAAAAAAAAAAAGAAAGATAGCACTTTCGTTAGCAGTAATCGGAGTAAAGAGCTATGATAAAAGCATGTTCTACATTGTGAAATGGGAGGCAAGTCATTAAAGATAGTTTCTTTTTAACATGTATTTCTCCGGCAGACTGACGACTGAGCCCCGGTATCCCTCTTCCTCCTTTTCTATGAGAGTAAACCCCCAAATTTTAGCTGGGCACATAACCATATGGAATAAAGCTGGGTATGTGTGGGCACACCAAGTATTTCAGTTCTGGCCCGTGAAACATAAGCATACGTCATCTCTGGCCCTTCCTAGAACAGAAGAAGTCAAGCTAAGGCTCTGGTTATCTTGGACGGTGAGGATAGAGGGCACCTTGGAAACATCAGAGCTAAAAGAAGCCGAGGTCCGTAACAGCTACCACATATGCTGTGGATGGCTTACGACCTCCCATTTTTGTGTAAGCGAAATAAACTTCATTTTTGTTTAAGTCATTGGTATTTTAGGTCTCTGCTACTTGTAAACAAACTTAATTGTAAATGACAATTTATTTTAGGAAATTTATATGGACACACACACACAGAATCCTGTGATGTACAGAGAAAGACTGGAATTATTGCTTAGTTGAACTGTTTAAAATAGAAAAATCTTAGACTAGAGGTCTGATTTATAGACTGGTTTTAAATTATTTAAACCTTAAGGTCATTCACTTTCCTTAGTGGAAAATACAACAGCCCATAGTGAAAGCTACAAAACAGAGTCTGAAGGCAGATGAGATGGAACTGAATCCAAGCATCTCCACTAAGAACCTGTATGGCCTCAGGCAGGTTATTTCTCCAGATTCCTCATCTGTAGAATGGGGGCAAGCATTTCTTCCTCCAAGGGTTGCAGAGAGGAATAAAGGAAGGGCTTGGCTAGTGGTCAACACTCAAAACATATTATACGGTACTTGTGAACTGTTGTGAGACCCCTAAACTCAAGTCTAATAGGAATGAAAAACAAATGCTGCTCACTTGAGGTAAATTTTAGCTTGAAATTCATTTAATAAACCAATTTCTTTAAGCTGGGCCAGATTAGAAGAGCAAATATAAACTCTTTGTCCTCTTCTTCTCTGTTATACTAACCGTACCTATCAGAGATGTCTTACGGCGCTAGAGGTTAAGAACCCACTTGCCAGTGCAGGAGACGTTAGGAGAGGCAGGTTCAATTCCTGGGTTGGAAAGATCCTCTGGAGGAGGAAATGGCAACCCATTCCAGTATTCCTACCTGAAGAACCCCCATGTACAGGGGAACCCGACAGGCTACAGTCCCTGGGGTCACAAAGAGTCAGACATAACTGAAGCGACTGAGGATACTCACTCAGCACAGGGAACTCTGCTCAGTGTTCTGTAATGTCTTATATGGGAATGGAGTCTAGAAAAGAGTGGTGTGTTGGTTTAGTCCCTAAATTGTGTCAGACGCTTGCGACTCCATGGGCTGAGGCCCGCCAGGCTCCTCTGTCCACAGGATTTCTCAGGCAAGAATACTGGAGTGGGTTGCCATTTCCTTCTCCAGGGGATCTTCCAGACCCAGGGATTGAACCTGGGTCTCCTGCACTACAGATTCTTTACCAACTGAGCTACCAGAGAAGCCCTAGAAGGGAGTGGATACATGTATATTTATGGCTGATTCACTTTGCTATACAGCAGAAACTAACACAACACTGTAAATCCATCATACCCCAATTTAAATAATATTTTAAAAACTAAAAAGCACTGTCTCTCTCCAAAAATCATAAGAGGAGATATTTGAAAAGTAGCATCACATCTGACCCTTGACTGATGCACTTAGTGGAAAATACAACAGCCCATAGTGAAAGCTACAAAACAGAGTCTGAAGGCAGATGAGATGGAACTGAATCCAAGCATCTCCACTAAGAACCTGTATGGCCTCAGGCAGGTTATTTCTCCAGATTCCTCATCTGTAGAATGGGGGCAAGCATTTCTTCCTCCAAGGGTTGCAGAGAGGAATAAAGGAAGGGCTTGGCTAGTGGTCAACACTCAAAACATATTATACGGTACTTGTGAACTGTTGTGAGACCCCTAAACTCAAGTCTAATAGGAATGAAAAACAAATGCTGCTCACTTGAGGTAAATTTTAGCTTGAAATTCATTTAATAAACCAATTTCTTTAAGCTGGGCCAGATTAGAAGAGCAAATATAAACTCTTTGTCCTCTTCTTCTCTGTTATACTAACCGTACCTATCAGAGATGTCTTACGGCGCTAGAGGTTAAGAACCCACTTGCCAGTGCAGGAGACGTTAGGAGAGGCAGGTTCAATTCCTGGGTTGGAAAGATCCTCTGGAGGAGGAAATGGCAACCCATTCCAGTATTCCTACCTGAAGAACCCCCATGTACAGGGGAACCTGACAGGCTACAGTCCCTGGGGTCACAAAGAGTCAGACATAACTGAAGCGACTGAGGATACTCACTCAGCACAGGGAACTCTGCTCAGTGTTCTGTAATGTCTTATATGGGAATGGAGTCTAGAAAAGAGTGGTGTGTTGGTTTAGTCCCTAAATTGTGTCAGACGCTTGCGACTCCATGGGCTGAGGCCCGCCAGGCTCCTCTGTCCACAGGATTTCTCAGGCAAGAATACTGGAGTGGGTTGCCATTTCCTTCTCCAGGGGATCTTCCAGACCCAGGGATTGAACCTGGGTCTCCTGCACTACAGATTCTTTACCAACTGAGCTACCAGAGAAGCCCTAGAAGGGAGTGGATACATGTATATTTATGGCTGATTCACTTTGCTATACAGCAGAAACTAACACAACACTGTAAATCCATCATACCCCAATTTAAATAATATTTTAAAAACTAAAAAGCACTGTCTCTCTCCCAAAAATCATAAGAGGAGATATTTGAAAAAGTAGCATCACATCTGACCCTTGACTGATGACCTGGAACCAACATTCTGGGGCAGGAATAAGGAAATAATTTGAATAACAAGTTGTAGGACTGTAATTTTTCACCAAGTTAAACAATAAAAAGAGATTTCCTAGTAAACTGAGGTCAGCCTTGGTGACAGAAATATAACAATCGACCTGTGGCTAGAAGACGTAACTACGAGGCTCTCCCTCGCTTCAGTCACAGCCTCTCGTGGGGCCCCTGTTACCTGGCAGAGCTCCTCTGCAACATCCAGCATCCCTTGCCGGAAGAAGTGCTCCACCATCACCTCGTTGAGAAGCCTCTGGCTGTCTGCCTGCCAACAGCCATCTATGCCCACACTGCTGATGTCGGAGTCGAAATTCTGCAAGACAAGAGCGCGCGTCATGAATGGACCAGGACAGGTTACTTGTTAGACTTTCACCCAGCCCACCTTAACAGAAACCACCACCTCGGTAAGCTCGGCCACACCTCCAGTTCAAACTCATGGGGCCCCATGACAGGAAGTAGCTTTTCCATTGTTTTTTCCTCAAACCTGCCACTCTCTTTCATCACTGCTGGGAGGGCAAACGAGCACATTTTTTGACAGTATTTTGAAAAAATTAATACATTTAATACTGATTTCTGTGAATAAATGGATTTCATGGCATTATGATAGCAATATTTTCAGAGGTGTCCAGTGATCACTGTAAAAGCATGTTCAATGCAGCACTACTAGGGAAAAAAAAAGTCCTATGTCCAACACAGGATTATTCAATAATTCAAGGCCCATCCCGACAACTGCAGTGCCAAGGTGGCAGTTGGGCAAAAGAGACCAGCCAGATGGTTCAGACAGGAGGCTGTGGTGCCAGTCCAGTTGGGTATAAATCCTGGTTGCATCTTCCTAGTTGTGTGATCTTGGACACATTACTTAAGGTTTTAGAGCCTCAGCTTAAGTAAAGGGGGGCTTCCCTGGTGGCTCAGATGGTAAAGAATCTGCCTGCAATACAGGAGACCAGGATTCAATCCCTGGTTTGGGAAGATCCCCTGGAGAAGGGAATGGCAACCCACTCCAGTATTTCTGTCTGGAAAATTCCACGGATAGAGGAGCCTGAAGGGGGAGCTCCTTGGCAGTCCAGTGATTAAGGATCGGCCTTGCAATGCAGGGGACGCAGGTTCGATCCCTGGTCTTGGAACTAAGATCCCACATGCTTCATAACAACTAAGCCCCCTCACAACAACAAAACATCCCACGTGATACAAGGAATATCCCATGTACCACAACTAAAAATACCCAACACAGCCAAATAAATCCATAAATAAATTAAACGATCACAGCCTCTCGTGGGGCCCCTGTTACCTGGCAGAGCTCCTCTGCAACATCCAGCATCCCTTGCCGGAAGAAGTGCTCCACCATCACCTCGTTGAGAAGCCTCTGGCTGTCTGCCTGCCAACAGCCATCTATGCCCACACTGCTGATGTCGGAGTCGAAATTCTGCAAGACAAGAGCGCGCGTCATGAATGGACCAGGACAGGTTACTTGTTAGACTTTCACCCAGCCCACCTTAACAGAAACCACCACCTCGGTAAGCTCGGCCACACCTCCAGTTCAAACTCATGGGGCCCCATGACAGGAAGTAGCTTTTCCATTGTTTTTTCCTCAAACCTGCCACTCTCTTTCATCACTGCTGGGAGGGCAAACGAGCACATTTTTTGACAGTATTTTGAAAAAATTAATACATTTAATACTGATTTCTGTGAATAAATGGATTTCATGGCATTATGATAGCAATATTTTCAGAGGTGTCCAGTGATCACTGTAAAAGCATGTTCAATGCAGCACTACTAGGGAAAAAAAAGTCCTATGTCCAACACAGGATTATTCAATAATTCAAGGCCCATCCCGACAACTGCAGTGCCAAGGTGGCAGTTGGGCAAAAGAGACCAGCCAGATGGTTCAGACAGGAGGCTGTGGTGCCAGTCCAGTTGGGTATAAATCCTGGTTGCATCTTCCTAGTTGTGTGATCTTGGACACATTACTTAAGGTTTTAGAGCCTCAGCTTAAGTAAAGGGGGGCTTCCCTGGTGGCTCAGATGGTAAAGAATCTGCCTGCAATACAGGAGACCAGGATTCAATCCCTGGTTTGGGAAGATCCCCTGGAGAAGGGAATGGCAACCCACTCCAGTATTTCTGTCTGGAAAATTCCACGGATAGAGGAGCCTGAAGGGGGAGCTCCTTGGCAGTCCAGTGATTAAGGATCGGCCTTGCAATGCAGGGGACGCAGGTTCGATCCCTGGTCTTGGAACTAAGATCCCACATGCTTCATAACAACTAAGCCCCCTCACAACAACAAAACATCCCACGTGATACAAGGAATATCCCATGTACCACAACTAAAAAATACCCAACACAGCCAAATAAATCCATAAATAAATTAAGAAACAGAAGAGCCTGACGGGCAACAGTCCGTGGGGTCACAAAGAGTCGGCATGACTGAGCAACTAACATGTTCATTTTTTTACTTTAAGTAGAGAAAAGACATTTATGGAGTGAACTGTATCCTCTCACAATTCCTGTGCTCAAGTCCTAACTCCCAGAACCTTATGTTATCAGAGTGAGCCCTAATCCAACAGGACTGGGGTCCTTTAGAGGAAATGAGGACAGAGACACAGAGGGAAAACCACGTGTTACAGTCTGGTCATCTCTGTCCCTCCCAGACTCCTCCACTGCAGCCCTAGCAACCAGTGTGACTGTCTTGGAGACAAGGCTCTTAGAGGAGGTGGTAAAGGTTAAATGAAGTCATACAGGTGGGGCCCTCAGCCAGCAGGACTGGTATTCTCATCAGACAAGAAGAAACACCAGGGCTCTGCTTGCTCTCTCTCCACCACGAGACCCAGGGAGAAGGCGGACTTCTGCCAGCCAGGAAGGAAGCCGCCTGCCCTCAACAGGCAGTGAACTGGCCGGCACCTTGATTGTCCGACCTCCCAGTCTCCACAACCACAAGAAAAAAAATTTTTGTTTAAACCACCCAAGGCTACAGTATTTTGTCATGGCAGCCCAGCAGATAAGGACACCACATGATGATAGAAGGAGAAGATGGCTGTCCGCAAGTTGGGGGAAAGAAGAAACCAGCCCTTCCACACCTTGATCTGGAATTTCTAGTCTCCAGAACCATGGGGAAAGGAATGTCTGTGTAAGCCACCCTGTCTGTGGTCCTTTGTCACGGCAGCCCTCGTGAATTAGTATGCTCCCTTACTGGTGCAATGAAATGGTAGTTGCTACTTTGTTAGTAGTACCACTCACAATTAAAAAGTAAAGTTCATTGCTCTGTATCTACTAACATGGAAAAATGTCTTTAACCCCTTAAGTGGAAAAAAAGCAACTTTACAAAAATTGTGACACCATTTCTTTCTTTTCTTTTTTTTTTTAAAGATTTATTTATTTATTTTTTGGTGGGGGTGGCGTGGGGAGGGAAGGGAGCAGGCGGGCCACTTCTATTGGTCTTTCATTTGTCTGTTTTCATTCATCTTTGTTCTTCGGCCCATCACGGTGGCCTCTGTTGTCTCAGAGCGCGGGCTCTGGGCGCATGCGCTCCAGAGCTCCAGCTCAGTAACTGGACACATCAGTCCAGCCGCTCCGCGGCACGCGGGATCTTCCCAGGCCAGGGATCGAACCGGCGCCCCTTGCACTGCAAGGCGGTATCCTTACCCACTGGACCACCAGGGAAGCCCTCTTTTCTTTTTTTTAATGACACCATTTCTATTAAAAAAAAAAAAGTTTAGAAATGCTCATGGGAAAAATCTGAAAGAATATATATAGTGTTAGCAGAGATTATCACTGGAGATAACAATTCTCACACAAAGAACAGATACTCCTTTCATAGCAAGCTAAAAGATTTGGTCAAAACCTTTTACAAAAAGAGGGTGTTGAAGGGTCCAGCTCTGGGAAGGATCAAGTGAGTACATCCCCTCACCCTCATTCGCTGAGTTACAAAACCAGGACTGACGGAGAGGCTACAGGGAAACTATGACCTGTATGGATGGATGGAAGTGGACTGGGAAGGAAGGCAAAGAACTTGCGGCGAGTTGACTACTTCTCTCCCTCCAACCTCTCTCAGCCTGGAGGCAGTGCCACCAAAACCAGACCTTGGTGGGCACCCAAAATGTGGACAGGGGCCTCTCAGAGAAGCCCTCTAGGGATGGCATGAGGCACAGGAGTGGGCTCTCCTACCACATGGCATGTGTGCTAAGCCCTTCCACACCTTGATCTGGAATTTCTAGTCTCCAGAACCATGGGGAAAGGAATGTCTGTGTAAGCCACCCTGTCTGTGGTCCTTTGTCACGGCAGCCCTCGTGAATTAGTATGCTCCCTTACTGGTGCAATGAAATGGTAGTTGCTACTTTGTTAGTAGTACCACTCACAATTAAAAAGTAAAGTTCATTGCTCTGTATCTACTAACATGGAAAAATGTCTTTAACCCCTTAAGTGGAAAAAAAGCAACTTTACAAAAATTGTGACACCATTTCTTTCTTTTCTTTTTTTTAAAGATTTATTTATTTATTTTTTGGTGGGGGTGGCGTGGGGAGGGAAGGGAGCAGGCGGGCCACTTCTATTGGTCTTTCATTTGTCTGTTTTCATTCATCTTTGTTCTTCGGCCCATCACGGTGGCCTCTGTTGTCTCAGAGCGCGGGCTCTGGGCGCATGCGCTCCAGAGCTCCAGCTCAGTAACTGGACACATCAGTCCAGCCGCTCCGCGGCACGCGGGATCTTCCCAGGCCAGGGATCGAACCGGCGCCCCTTGCACTGCAAGGCGGTATCCTTACCCACTGGACCACCAGGGAAGCCCTCTTTTCTTTTTTTTAATGACACCATTTCTATTAAAAAAAAAAGTTTAGAAATGCTCAGGGGAAAAAATCTGAAAGAATATATATAGTGTTAGCAGAGATTATCACTGGAGATAACAATTCTCACACAAAGAACAGATACTCCTTTCATAGCAAGCTAAAAGATTTGGTCAAAACCTTTTACAAAAAGAGGGTGTTGAAGGGTCCAGCTCTGGGAAGGATCAAGTGAGTACATCCCCTCACCCTCATTCGCTGAGTTACAAAACCAGGACTGACGGAGAGGCTACAGGGAAACTATGACCTGTATGGATGGATGGAAGTGGACTGGGGAGGAAGGCAAAGAACTTGCGGCGAGTTGACTACTTCTCTCCCTCCAACCTCTCTCAGCCTGGAGGCAGTGCCACCAAAACCAGACCTTGGTGGGCACCCAAAATGTGGACAGGGGCCTCTCAGAGAAGCCCTCTAGGGATGGCATGAGGCACAGGAGTGGGCTCTCCTACCACATGGCATGTGTGCTAAGTTGCTCAGTCGTGTCTGACTCTTTGTAACCACAGCCCGCCAGGCTCCTCTGTCCATGGGATTCTCCAGGCAAGAATACTGGAGTGGGTTGCCATGTCCTCTTTCAGGGGATCTTCTCAACCCAGGGATCAAACTCATGTCTCTTAGGTCTCCTGCCCTGGCAGGGAGATTCTTCATGACCATTGCCAGCTGGGAAATCCACCACAGTAGGCAATCTAAAACTCTGAGAGAAGGGATCGTTTCTCTCCAATCAGAGGAGTGATAGTCCCAAGAGGCAGGGGCCAAATCTCCTCTGGCATCTTTTCTCTCTGTCCTTCCACTTCGTAGCCCAAGATGTAAGGCAAAGTCATGATAAAATACAGGGGATCAGGGTATACCGAGCTTCGGCTCTCTGTATGGATGACTAAAAAGGCAGCCCCAGAGAACTCTAATCTAGTAGGGAGATCAGAGAGGAAGAAACTCAGAAAAGTAACACCTCCACCCGGAGCTGTTTATGAACTCCTGGACTCACCCTCAAGTGGCCCAGGCATGGTTTCTATACACACCTACAGACACAGACCCTCACTGGATGTACGTAATAGTAGCACAGAGGTGACACACCACAAGTCAGTGAAGATCCATAGAAATTATCTAATCTGAACCACCAAATAACAACTGAAGAAAACAAACAATCGAACACAGCCTTAGGAAAGATTTAACACTATGCCAAGGGAGCTCTAGAGGGAGAGAAGTGAGGTATAGGAAAAAAAAAAAAAACACTTCTTTAACATTTCCCAATTTTAGCAAAAGACATAAACCTACAGATTCAAGAAGCTCAGGAAACTCCTAAAAGGATAAATTCAAAGAAATCCACACTCAGATACCTGAGAATCAGACTGCTAAACACTAAAGACCAAAAAAAAAAAAAAAAATCTGGAAAGTAACCAGGGAAAAGTGACAGACTGTTTAACAGGGGAACTAGAATTCAAATGACTACAGAGTTCTCAACTAAAACTCTAATTTATATACTTTAAAAAAATTGTAATATACAGTGAAACTGTATGTAACTTTGTCCTATATTTTCCAAGTCTCCTGTGAATGTGTTATCATACTTCCACAATTTAAAAAATAAAAAATAAATAAAATAAAATAAAAAATAAAAAGGGCGGGGGCAGGGGGAGACTATAGAGCTTTCAACAGAAACCATGGAGACCAGAAAGAACTGACATATGTTTTAAGCAGTAACAGAAAAGAACTGTAATACTAGAATTTTCTAGCAAGTGAAAATACCTTTCAGGACTGAAGATGAAATAAAGACATTCTCAGATGAAGCTGAATTTGTTGCCAGAAGACTGTTCTCAAAGAACTTGCTTAAGTTCTCTGACAGAAATTCCCCAGTAGAAGGCAACTCAAAACATCGAGAAAAGAAATCAACAAATCTACCCAGAAAGCTTTCTCTGTCCAATTTTACTATCCCCCATCTTCCATAGTTGTTACTCTGATAAACCTTTTAGATTTATGTTTAGATTAAACTGAAATTATTAATATAATCATAGCCAATCACTGCTTAGATATGGTTCAAAGCAACACAGGATTATTTTACAGCACCCGTAAGAACAGGTGCTAAGTAATCCACAACAGGAACTGCAAACCACCTACGGTGAACAATCACCACAACAAAATTCAGCCCACTTTTCTTTAAAGAGCTATCTATTCTTAGATGTCACCAAGTCAGCAGCCTAAAACTAAATATACATATAAATATTTGGAATCACTCAAGACAAACAATAAAGCAAAATTACTCTCAGAGCTGTATATCTTTATTCCTTTTCTTTCTGTAGACCTCTTTCTTGGCCTGGTACTTGGTCTGAAGAATGGAAACAACACGGAGTACCTAGATGTACAGCAACAGCGTCCATGATCACTCAACAGACTGTGTGTCTAGCCCTGAAGACAGATCCGAAGTGCTGAGAGGAGCTTCTCCCTTTTTTAGAAGTGAAGACGCTGCTCCCGTGTCCCTCCTCTGGACAGGGGTCCAGGCCTAGAAGGGTGACTGACAGGAAATGGAGCAGGACCCCACGGTCCTCACACCCCCACGGCCTTAGCCTGCCTTTGGTCTGTGGAAACACTTTAGCCTAAGCATAAATTTAATCAGATAGGCGAGAAAATGTGGAAACAGAGGAAAACAATCAAAGGAGAACAACAGGCTAGTTATTAAGCACAGTCAAGGGCCTTTTAGTTCCCCACAAGGGCCAGAGAGAATATTCTGAGCCATATCACGTGAGCTGCCGTTAGATACTGAAGCCCCCACCAGGGCAAGAAGCTCACTACATGATGACCAGACTGTAGCCAGGACATAAGCTGCACAATTCCAAGAACAGGCCTCAAGGAGATGGGAACAAACCGATCCTGGAACTGAAGGTTAACTGTACTTAAAATAATCAAGATGCCGCTGCTCAGACCCCTGATGACCACTTTTAAGATGGCTGTCAGAGCGGACTGGGCAGTGTCTGCACGGAGCCCCTCTCTCAGCCTATAAAAGCCCCTGCCCGCTGACAGCGGAGGTGGGGAAGAGTCAGCCTTTGGAGAGGCATCTCGCCCCGGCTCCCGCCCTTTGTCAGCGTCCAAAATGAAGCAAACTGTCCTTCTCACCAACCTGACTTTCAGTGCAGGCAGCCAAACCTGAGTTTGGTAACAATGTCACAGATATTCTCCCATATTTTATTCCCCCAGATAAACAACCATTGAAATGAATAATGGAATGGCTATCAGAAGACGACCGAAATCATTACAAAACTCAGAAACCTGCGTGCATGTTAGTGGCCCAGTCATGTTGACTCTTTTCAACCCCATAGACTATAGCCCGCCAGGCTCCTCTGTCCACGGCATTCTCCAGGCAAGAAGACTGGAGTGGGTTGGCATTCCCTGTTATAACCCTCTGCATTCATCCTATAGGCAAGAATCACTGATCCTCAGATTTCTCACTGATCTATCAACCTCATTCAATTCAAATATAACCTTCAGATTTCTACTGATTCATTTAATCATTTAATTATTCTCCAATCACATCAAGCCCCAACAAATTTATCAGGTGTCTATTATGCTGTAGGAATGAAAGAAAATAACTTTGGAAGACACAATGGTCAACTCAAAAGGATACATCATATGAAAACAGGCAGGTTTTTTTTCAGCAGTATACATTTAGTCATAATTTTACTAGCTACCAACAGACAGTAACTGCTCAAACAAAACAATTCCTTCAAATCTTTCCTCCACAGACATACCAAAAGCAAATTTTGATCATCTTGGGCTTCCCTGGTAGCTCAGTGGTAAAAGTTCACCTGTCAATGCAAGAGACACGGGTTCTGTCCCTCTGAGCCATATCACGTGAGCTGCCGTTAGATACTGAAGCCCCCACCAGGGCAAGAAGCTCACTACATGATGACCAGACTGTAGCCAGGACATAAGCTGCACAATTCCAAGAACAGGCCTCAAGGAGATGGGAACAAACCGATCCTGGAACTGAAGGTTAACTGTACTTAAAATAATCAAGATGCCGCTGCTCAGACCCCTGATGACCACTTTTAAGATGGCTGTCAGAGCGGACTGGGCAGTGTCTGCACGGAGCCCCTCTCTCAGCCTATAAAAGCCCCTGCCCGCTGACAGCGGAGGTGGGGAAGAGTCAGCCTTTGGAGAGGCATCTCGCCCTGGCTCCCGCCCTTTGTCAGCGTCCAAAATGAAGCAAACTGTCCTTCTCACCAACCTGACTTTCAGTGCAGGCAGCCAAACCTGAGTTTGGTAACAATGTCACAGATATTCTCCCATATTTTATTCCCCCAGATAAACAACCATTGAAATGAATAATGGAATGGCTATCAGAAGACGACCGAAATCATTACAAAACTCAGAAACCTGCGTGCATGTTAGTGGCCCAGTCATGTTGACTCTTTTCAACCCCATAGACTATAGCCCGCCAGGCTCCTCTGTCCACGGCATTCTCCAGGCAAGAAGACTGGAGTGGGTTGGCATTCCCTGTTATAACCCTCTGCATTCATCCTATAGGCAAGAATCACTGATCCTCAGATTTCTCACTGATCTATCAACCTCATTCAATTCAAATATAACCTTCAGATTTCTACTGATTCATTTAATCATTTAATTATTCTCCAATCACATCAAGCCCCAACAAATTTATCAGGTGTCTATTATGCTGTAGGAATGAAAGAAAATAACTTTGGAAGACACAATGGTCAACTCAAAAGGATACATCATATGAAAACAGGCAGGTTTTTTTTCAGCAGTATACATTTAGTCATAATTTTACTAGCTACCAACAGACAGTAACTGCTCAAACAAAACAATTCCTTCAAATCTTTCCTCCACAGACATACCAAAAGCAAATTTTGATCATCTTGGGCTTCCCTGGTAGCTCAGTGGTAAAAAGTTCACCTGTCAATGCAAGAGACACGGGTTCTGTCCCTCATCTGGGAAGATTCCACATGCTGCGGAGTAACTAAGCCCATGAGCCACAACTACTGAGGTTCTAGAGCCTTGGAGCTGCATGTGCTGCAACTACTGAAGCCCAAGTGCCCTAGAGCCCAAGTTGCACAACAAGAGAAGTCACTGAAACAAGAAGCCTGCTCACCTCAACTGAAGAGTAACCCCTACTCCCTGCAACTAGAGAAGAGCCTGTGGCAGCAGTGAAAACCAAGAATTAAAATTTAAAAATGAATAAAAAAAAAAAAAATCCATTGTCTAACGGCTTCCCTGGTGGCCCAGTGGATAAAGAGTCCACCTCGCAGTGCAAGGGGCACTGGTTTGATCCCTGGCCCAGGAAGTACATGATAAAACTCAGTATCTGGGCTTCCCTGGTGGTCCAGTGGGTAAGGACACCGCCTTGCAGTGAAAGGGGCGCTGGTTCGATCCCTGGCCTGGGAAGATCCCACGTGCCGCAGAGCGGCTGGACCGATGTGTCCAATTACCGAGCCGGAGCTCTGGCGCGCATGCGCCCAGAGACAACAGACGCCACCGTGATGGGAGGCCCACAGGAGTCAAAGAACAAAGACCGATGAAAATAGAGAAAGACCAATAGAAGTGGCCCGCCCACTCCCCTCCCTCCCCAACCCAACCCCCGTCCAAAAATAAATAAGTAAATAAATAAAAACTCCATAACTGGGTCTCAAAACATTTCCCTCCCTATCTCTTGTCTCTACTTCTCCTAGCATGGAGGTTTTGCTTCTCACAAAAGACTAGATTCTTTCAAGGGCTGCTAATCACTCCTGGCCTCACGTATTTTCAGTAAGTACTCTAACAAGAAAGATCCTAAGGAAGGGCACTGAGATACCCACGCTGGAGCAAGAAACTGTGCCCAAGCCTGGATGGGTCCAGCCCATCCTCACACCATGATGGTGGCCAAAGTGGACAGGGGATTGAGAATACAGCTGCTCCTATTCAAACCACATCATCTAAAAAGGAACATCTTCGGACTTCCCTGGTGGTACAGTGGTTGATGCACCTGCCAATGCAGGGGACACAAGTTTGATCCCTGGTCTGGGAAGATTCCACGTGCTGCAGGGCAATGGAGTCTGTGTGCCACAACTACTGAGTCCAGGTGCTGCAAGTCCCCAAGCCTGTGTGCCTAGAGCCTGTACAGAAGCCACCACAGTGAGAAGCCCCAAGCACGGCAACTAGAGAGTAGCCCCAACTCACCCCAGCTAGAGAAAGCCCGTGTGTAGCAACAAAGACCCATTGCAATAAAAATAAATAACTTCTTTCAAAACTAAAAAAATAAAATAAATAACCAACAAGGATCTAATGTAAAAAAAATTTTTTTTGATCTTTAAAAAGAAACATCTTCCATCCTGACCACAAAATAATGATATTTTTATTAAATGTCTTACTAGTAATTTGAAGGGGGGGTAGTTTGATATGTTTTATTTTTATTTTTAGGGAATTTGTTCCTAGTTTCTAACTGCTGTTGTCTTTTTACAACTCTGTTAACCATTTCTTTTCAGTAATTCTAAAAAACTTCACCCAAAATATATATCAAATTATCTGCCAATATTTCAGAACTCAACGAAGCTCTTTTCCCCCTTGCTCAGAATAAATTTTCTAGCCATTTAAACTTCCCTCCTTCATGAATAGTCACAGCTCTCTATTACGTAAGGATTTATCCACTACATAATAACTGAACTTTGGAACTAGCTGACGTCACCCACTCTAACCAATCTACTGTTTAAGGCTAAACCCTAAATCTTCTGTCATTACCTTTTCTCCACTTATACCCCAGTAACAGCTATAAAAAGGCTCACTCAGAACTATTTTACAGTGTCCTCTATTTTCACTTTTATAGCCTTACTCCATTTTTTTTTTTAAACATCATTTTTGCCTCACCAATGCAGATGCTCCATCTACTGGCAGAAGATCAGTTCAGGCAACATGGTTTTAAAAAAAAGCTTTTTTCCCTATTATACAGAGTGGAGTATGTCAGAGACAGAAAGATAAATATTGTAGACTGACACGTATATATGGAATCTAGAAAGATGGTGCTGATGAATAAATATGCAGAGCAGCGATGGAGAAGTGGACATGGAGAACAATCTCATGGACATTGGGGTGAGGGAGGGGAACCTACTGAGTCCAGGTGCTGCAAGTCCCCAAGGGGACCCCTGAATGTTTGATCCCTGGTCTGGGAAGATTCCACGTGCTGCAGGGCAATGGAGTCTGTGTGCCACAACTACTGAGTCCAGGTGCTGCAAGTCCCCAAGCCTGTGTGCCTAGAGCCTGTACAGAAGCCACCACAGTGAGAAGCCCCAAGCACGGCAACTAGAGAGTAGCCCCAACTCACCCCAGCTAGAGAAAGCCCGTGTGTAGCAACAAAGACCCATTGCAATAAAAATAAATAACTTCTTTCAAAACTAAAAAAATAAAATAAATAACCAACAAGGATCTAATGTAAAAAAAATTTTTTTTGATCTTTAAAAAGAAACATCTTCCATCCTGACCACAAAATAATGATATTTTTATTAAATGTCTTACTAGTAATTTGAAGGGGGGGTAGTTTGATATGTTTTATTTTTATTTTTAGGGAATTTGTTCCTAGTTTCTAACTGCTGTTGTCTTTTTACAACTCTGTTAACCATTTCTTTTCAGTAATTCTAAAAAACTTCACCCAAAATATATATCAAATTATCTGCCAATATTTCAGAACTCAACGAAGCTCTTTTCCCCCTTGCTCAGAATAAATTTTCTAGCCATTTAAACTTCCCTCCTTCATGAATAGTCACAGCTCTCTATTACGTAAGGATTTATCCACTACATAATAACTGAACTTTGGAACTAGCTGACGTCACCCACTCTAACCAATCTACTGTTTAAGGCTAAACCCCTAAATCTTCTGTCATTACCTTTTTCTCCACTTATACCCCAGTAACAGCTATAAAAAAGGCTCACTCAGAACTATTTTACAGTGTCCTCTATTTTCACTTTTTATAGCCTTACTCCATTTTTTTTTTTAAACATCATTTTTGCCTCACCAATGCAGATGCTCCATCTACTGGCAGAAGATCAGTTCAGGCAACATGGTTTTAAAAAAAAGCTTTTTTCCCTATTATACAGAGTGGAGTATGTCAGAGACAGAAAGATAAATATTGTAGACTGACACGTATATATGGAATCTAGAAAGATGGTGCTGATGAATAAATATGCAGAGCAGCGATGGAGAAGTGGACATGGAGAACAATCTCATGGACATTGGGGTGAGGGAGGGGAACCTGCTGTGGGGCTAGGGGATCTCAAACAGGGGCTCTGCAGCGACCTGGAGGGGAGGGATAGGGAAGGAGGAGGGGGTGAGATTCGGCGGGGTAGAGGGGTGGGGAACCAATGGAGGATCTGGGTTGATGTGTGGCAGTAAATAACAAAACTCTAAAAAATAAAACAAAATTAAATTTAAAAAGGGGCTTCTTCCCCTTAAAACATTACTAGCCCCCTCAATGGCCTAATTTCCTAGTATGGCATGGTTGTTACGAAGAAACTCGAGTGAGACCTTTTCCCAAACCTTGATCCACCAGTTGCATACCTGGGGGTAAGTTACTTAATATTTCTGACTTAGTTTCCTCACATTTTAAATGAGAATAATGTGCCTGCGTCATGGCCCATAAATACATGTAACACTCTCAGCTCAGTATGTGGAACATGGTCAACACTCCATAAGTGAGAGATGTATTTTTTCCCACTCCTGCCTTCTCCTTAGTCTAATTTCATCCTCTTTAAGGAAGGCAAGAAAATCCTCAAATGCTTTTATCATTCCCTCTCTATCCCCCTACATCTCGGATCAAATCCTCAGGCCTTCCATCACTGGTTTTTCCCCAGCCCGACCTTGCCTGAGTCCTGATGGGCACAGCCATTTCATCAAGTCAGTCCCTGAGGGCCTTTAACAGGAGCATTTCTCAGCAGTTCAGCTCCTTTCTGGGCTGCACGGGAGACCACGACCTTGCTCAATTCCATTACCTTTTCTCCACTTATACCCCAGTAACAGCTATAAAAAAGGCTCACTCAGAACTATTTTACAGTGTCCTCTATTTTCACTTTTTATAGCCTTACTCCATTTTTTTTTTTAAACATCATTTTTGCCTCACCAATGCAGATGCTCCATCTACTGGCAGAAGATCAGTTCAGGCAACATGGTTTTAAAAAAAAGCTTTTTTCCCTATTATACAGAGTGGAGTATGTCAGAGACAGAAAGATAAATATTGTAGACTGACACGTATATATGGAATCTAGAAAGATGGTGCTGATGAATAAATATGCAGAGCAGCGATGGAGAAGTGGACATGGAGAACAATCTCATGGACATTGGGGTGAGGGAGGGGAACCTGCTGTGGGGCTAGGGGATCTCAAACAGGGGCTCTGCAGCGACCTGGAGGGGAGGGATAGGGAAGGAGGAGGGGGTGAGATTCGGCGGGGTAGAGGGGTGGGGAACCAATGGAGGATCTGGGTTGATGTGTGGCAGTAAATAACAAAACTCTAAAAAATAAAACAAAATTAAATTTAAAAAGGGGCTTCTTCCCCTTAAAACATTACTAGCCCCCTCAATGGCCTAATTTCCTAGTATGGCATGGTTGTTACGAAGAAACTCGAGTGAGACCTTTTCCCAAACCTTGATCCACCAGTTGCATACCTGGGGGTAAGTTACTTAATATTTCTGACTTAGTTTCCTCACATTTTAAATGAGAATAATGTGCCTGCGTCATGGCCCATAAATACATGTAACACTCTCAGCTCAGTATGTGGAACATGGTCAACACTCCATAAGTGAGAGATGTATTTTTTCCCACTCCTGCCTTCTCCTTAGTCTAATTTCATCCTCTTTAAGGAAGGCAAGAAAATCCTCAAATGCTTTTATCATTCCCTCTCTATCCCCCTACATCTCGGATCAAATCCTCAGGCCTTCCATCACTGGTTTTTCCCCAGCCCGACCTTGCCTGAGTCCTGATGGGCACAGCCATTTCATCAAGTCAGTCCCTGAGGGCCTTTAACAGGAGCATTTCTCAGCAGTTCAGCTCCTTTCTGGGCTGCACGGGAGACCACACCTGACTGCTCCACTGCTCTAAATTCTACCCACTCTCACAGGTCAAATTTCAAATAGCAACTCCAGGGACTTTCCCAGCAGTTTAGTGGTTAAGACTCTGCCTTCCATAGCAGCAGGACAAGGGTTCAATCCCTGGTCAGGAAACTAAGATCCCACGTGCCCTGCAGTGCAGAAAACAAGCAAACAAATTTTTAAAAGTAAATAAATGGGCAAAGTGAGTAGAAATCCACCTGACAACGCAGGGGACAGGGTTTGATTCCTGGTCTGAGAAGCTTCCACATGCCTGGGAGCAGCTAAGCCCGTGCACCACGACTGCTGAACTTGCGTGCTCCAAATACTGAAGCCTGAGCACCTAGAGCCTTTGCTTCCAAACGAGAGAAGCCACTACAGTGAGAAGCCCTTCCACCACAATGAAGAGTAGCCCTCACTCACCGCAACTACAGAAAGTCACTCAAAGCAATGGAGACCCACCTCAGCCAAAAATAAAATATGAATAAATAAATAAAATATGAATAAATAAATAAAAATATAAAATAAGTTCAATGTCAATTCCACCACCGTAGATTAATCAAGAACAGAATGATCTTCTCTTTACTTTTCATTGGTAAGCAGAGTCCGTCCTAAGCAAACTTACTTTACATTGCCTCAAGAATCTATCCAGTTTTCTGATGTGTATAAAAAGCACCCTTACACGAATAAACTACACCACACTCTTCTAAAGAAAACGTGCTGTGTGTTTCCCTTTCAACTGGCCTATAATGAGTGTCAGACACTTTTAAATGTTGGCACTGTGTCACTCACGCACACACAGAGTCTAAAGCAATAATTATTTTTACTGACTTTTCTTACTTAGAAATTAAAGCCAAAAGACTAACTGAAACACTAAATTAAATACCCTAAATAGGAAAGAATTCTAGCTTTTCTTAAAAATAGAAAAGGAAATAAAACATTAGAACATAAAAAGCACATGATTTGCTTTTACTAAAAATAACTTTTTTGGGCCACAGAACCCAATGGCTGCTGATATGTATTTTAAATTGTGACTGTACTACAGACATTTGAAAATTGCCAACATGTTAAAGCAGATATCTCCAGGAACTTTTTATGCTGGCAATAATTAAAAGCCAGAAAGTGTCTTGCCTAACACCATACGCTTCTTTTCTGCGTACGTTTTCAGAAAGTAATGACTAAGGAAGTTTAAAGGAAGCACTGAAACATTAAAGAAAAAACAAATCATTTAAGCATGTCAAAAATTTACTCGGGTTCCTTACTCAACAGCCAGCCTGCTCATCAAGGAGTCGCCCGCAAAGTGAGTAGAAATCCACCTGACAACGCAGGGACAGGGTTTGATTCCTGGTCTGAGAAGCTTCCACATGCCTGGGAGCACCCCCCGACTGCTGAACTTGCGTGCTCCAAATACTGAAGCCTGAGCACCTAGAGCCTTTGCTTCCAAACGAGAGAAGCCACTACAGTGAGAAGCCCTTCCACCACAATGAAGAGTAGCCCTCACTCACCGCAACTACAGAAAGTCACTCAAAGCAATGGAGACCCACCTCAGCCAAAAATAAAATATGAATAAATAAATAAAATATGAATAAATAAATAAAAATATAAAATAAGTTCAATGTCAATTCCACCACCGTAGATTAATCAAGAACAGAATGATCTTCTCTTTACTTTTCATTGGTAAGCAGAGTCCGTCCTAAGCAAACTTACTTTACATTGCCTCAAGAATCTATCCAGTTTTCTGATGTGTATAAAAAGCACCCTTACACGAATAAACTACACCACACTCTTCTAAAGAAAACGTGCTGTGTGTTTCCCTTTCAACTGGCCTATAATGAGTGTCAGACACTTTTAAATGTTGGCACTGTGTCACTCACGCACACACAGAGTCTAAAGCAATAATTATTTTTACTGACTTTTCTTACTTAGAAATTAAAGCCAAAAGACTAACTGAAACACTAAATTAAATACCCTAAATAGGAAAGAATTCTAGCTTTTCTTAAAAATAGAAAAGGAAATAAAACATTAGAACATAAAAAGCACATGATTTGCTTTTACTAAAAATAACTTTTTTGGGCCACAGAACCCAATGGCTGCTGATATGTATTTTAAATTGTGACTGTACTACAGACATTTGAAAATTGCCAACATGTTAAAGCAGATATCTCCAGGAACTTTTTATGCTGGCAATAATTAAAAGCCAGAAAGTGTCTTGCCTAACACCATACGCTTCTTTTCTGCGTACGTTTTCAGAAAGTAATGACTAAGGAAGTTTAAAGGAAGCACTGAAACATTAAAGAAAAAAAACAAATCATTTAAGCATGTCAAAAATTTACTCGGGTTCCTTACTCAACAGCCAGCCTGCTCATCAAGGAGTCGCCCGCTTCCTCACTGTCCTCCTCCCGGCAGGCTGGAAACTGAGCATGGTGCTCACAGGCTGCCAGACGACATTCCAGTTACTACTCAAAGCTGTTTACTGTGGTACTTTTAAAGGCTTGAGCCACAGTGGCATCAGCTTCATCCTGTTTATTCGCCAATCCACAAGTCCACCCAGCCTTTACGACAGGCAGCCCTGGCACCTTGAGCAAATTTACAAGGTGCAAGCCAGGAGAACAGGAAGACTTTACAAGCCAATGGAGTCTTAGCCAACACCAGCCAGAGAATTCCTCATATGTGTGACAAGCTCATGTGCAAGGTCTAGGTAGTTCTAAGGGGAGTAACAGCTTCCTTAAATTAAGCTAAGGCTAAGCAGATGCCCCCTTCACCTCCAAAAAGGTAAGAGAATGCACTGAAAAATGCTACAGAACTGGGCTAAGACATCCACACTTAGCCCAGTTGTGCCTGAGGACTAGAATTCAACAAACGACACTAGAATCAACTTGATGACATTGTTTCATGATAAATCAGAATAATCTAGAATCCAGGTCACCTAGAACCTAAGCTATGTTTACAGGAACATATAAAACTACCAAAAAAATACCCAAAAAACCTGAAAAAGCCCTTGTAACTTCCAAGGACATGAAATGTATCTTCAAAAGAGAAATGAATAAATTAAAATACTTAATTAGCAACATTCACCTCAAACACATCTCCATTAAAAAAATCAACATGTAGATTACCATGTGTTCCCTTGTCGTTCACTCTCAAAGATACTTCCCGGGCTTCCCTGGTGGTCCAGTGGTTAAAAATCCACCTGCCATGCTGGGAACACAGGTTCAATCCTTGCTTTGGGAAGATTTCACATGCTGTGGAGCAACTAAGCCCGTGTGCCAAAACTACTGAGCACCCTACAGCCTGTGCTCTGCAACAAGAAAAGCTACCCCAACAAGTAGCCCTCCAATCACAACTAAAGATAAGCCCCCACTCTCGCAACTAGAGAAAGCCCATGGGCAGCAACAAACATGCAGCACAGCCCAAAACAGAATAAATAAATAAAACACTACAAAAAAAAGAGAAACTTCCATTTCCAGCACCAGATACATTTAAATACTTTGTCTCCAAGATTAGCCAAAACATGCCAACCCTTACGAATATGTATGAAGACTTGCCAGATCAGGAAGACTGTTTAGCAAGTCACCAGGAGCTGGGGGCCAAGAGGAAAGAGGGCTCTGATGATCGTTAGGCCAGGACAAGGCACAAGCTAGGAACGAGGATGCAGGGTCACCCTAGAAGAGCATCAGGCAGAGCTCTTCAGTTCTCTGCCCACGTGTTCCAGATCTCGGTGGCCAGCAGCTCTACACTGGAGACACGGCTGCCAAGGCCGTCCCACCTATTCCCAGAACCTGGGATCTTTTCTCGCTTTCTCTGACTCGCTGCTGTGGAAGCTTCAGTGACTCTCACTGTTCTGGCATTTCTGGTCTTGCTGGCCTCACGATCACAGCTGTGGGCAGCCTGCTGGTCAGCGCCTCCAGGAGTGCTGGGGTCTGAACCGTCAATAGAATGTCTTGATCACCGGCAGCCAATACCTGAGGCTTCCTGAACACCGCTGGGAGTGACCGCCCCCTAAAGACACGGAGGGGTCCTCATCCACAGGGATTTAAGATCATCTCTAAAGCGCCACCCCCCGAACCTCCCCAAAGCTCCCTAAGTCAGTACACACCAACAATCACTTCAGGCAGCAGATGAAGACAAAGGACGGCACATCCTCCAAGAAGTCTCATGCCGAAGCCACTTCCAAAGCTGTGTTTCCCTCCTCAGGGTTAACAGACAGGCATCACCACCTCAGAGCTATTTCGGAGGACACTCACTGCTTCCCAGCCTTTCCTGGCAACTGCCATCACGGATCCAAAAGGGAGCCGCTGTGGCCAATGCCACTTCCCTGGCTTCTTCCGCTGAGCCGAGGCCCTCAGCACTCTGGGGGTGGCGAGAGCTCTCCCAACGTGATGGACACTCAAGGCCCAGGTACCCAAGCCATCTCGGAGCCACTGCGACTCCCAAGAAAAAAGCCCTCCAATCACAACTAAAGATAAGCCCCCACTCTCGCAACTAGAGAAAGCCCATGGGCAGCAACAAACATGCAGCACAGCCCAAAACAGAATAAATAAATAAAACACTACAAAAAAAAGAGAAACTTCCATTTCCAGCACCAGATACATTTAAATACTTTGTCTCCAAGATTAGCCAAAACATGCCAACCCTTACGAATATGTATGAAGACTTGCCAGATCAGGAAGACTGTTTAGCAAGTCACCAGGAGCTGGGGGCCAAGAGGAAAGAGGGCTCTGATGATCGTTAGGCCAGGACAAGGCACAAGCTAGGAACGAGGATGCAGGGTCACCCTAGAAGAGCATCAGGCAGAGCTCTTCAGTTCTCTGCCCACGTGTTCCAGATCTCGGTGGCCAGCAGCTCTACACTGGAGACACGGCTGCCAAGGCCGTCCCACCTATTCCCAGAACCTGGGATCTTTTCTCGCTTTCTCTGACTCGCTGCTGTGGAAGCTTCAGTGACTCTCACTGTTCTGGCATTTCTGGTCTTGCTGGCCTCACGATCACAGCTGTGGGCAGCCTGCTGGTCAGCGCCTCCAGGAGTGCTGGGGTCTGAACCGTCAATAGAATGTCTTGATCACCGGCAGCCAATACCTGAGGCTTCCTGAACACCGCTGGGAGTGACCGCCCCCTAAAGACACGGAGGGGTCCTCATCCACAGGGATTTAAGATCATCTCTAAAGCGCCACCCCCCGAACCTCCCCAAAGCTCCCTAAGTCAGTACACACCAACAATCACTTCAGGCAGCAGATGAAGACAAAGGACGGCACATCCTCCAAGAAGTCTCATGCCGAAGCCACTTCCAAAGCTGTGTTTCCCTCCTCAGGGTTAACAGACAGGCATCACCACCTCAGAGCTATTTCGGAGGACACTCACTGCTTCCCAGCCTTTCCTGGCAACTGCCATCACGGATCCAAAAGGGAGCCGCTGTGGCCAATGCCACTTCCCTGGCTTCTTCCGCTGAGCCGAGGCCCTCAGCACTCTGGGGGTGGCGAGAGCTCTCCCAACGGTGATGGACACTTCCGAAGGCCCAGGTACCCAAGCCATCTGCGGAGCCACTGCGACTCAGTTCTGTCCCACCGTTCCGACCAGCTAGCGACACTTCCTTAAAAGCATCTACGTAATAGCTCTTGCTCAGGCTGCCTTGAGCCTAGCCTGACAATGCTACCACTCTGCCGGATGATTTCTAACAGTTAGCCCGGCCCATGAGGTAGAGCCACGCTCTGGATGCCTCAAGTTTCTACGTTACAGTTACTGGTCTCCGTGCAGCTGGGGCAGCTCGTGAGAGTGCTTTTGCTACAAAACACACTCCCCGAAACTTTTTCCTACCCTCCCAGAAGTTCACAGTGTGGGAACAAACATGTCCACAACCAGTCACAAACTCTCCAAGGGCTGACACTCTCAAGAGGTATCACATAGTAACCTGAAGTCACTTCTCCGAGGCTCCACTAACACTAAGAACTCATAGGGCAAAAGTGCTAAAAATAGGAAACCACCAAGTCAAAGACTTAAGAGATGTCCCAAGAAAAATCACTCAACGCAAGTGACCGGCCTTGCTGTCTAGTGACCAACCCGCCTACACAGCAACCACCACTGGAGTCCAGGGAGCAGGTTCACTAGGAGAAAACAAGAGCTGGAAGATGCCGGAGAGACAGAGGAAGCGTTGCTGCCCCAGTCATCCCATAACAGAGGCTGAGTCATGGCCCGGGAATCACTCGGGAAGTAGGAAAATTGCTTCTGTAAACAAACTCCCCAGGGTAAACTGAAATTTCTTTGGAAATTGACTCATCTTGATTACTAGGAGCAGATGTCATACAAGAAAATGGGTATTAAAAAAATAAAAAATAAAAAGACTGTAAGAAAAGAGAAGATTTGTTTTTTAAATAACAGCAACAGGGAACTGCTAAGAAGGGCAGAGTAAAACCAGATCGACAACAGTTACTAAAAGCAAGGATGAAAGAAAAGCGTAAAAATTTGAGAAAGCATAAAATTTGAGAAAGCTAATGCTATCCAAGTAGTGGCAGGAGATGGCGGATGACGGTGTAGCACAACAAGCACTCCCTTCAACACCTCACCTTATCGATGGCTTTTCCGACCCGAGAAACACTGCTGTGGATGTCCTTGTGGTCTGAGGCCAGTTTCTGAACAGTATCCTTTATTCTCTTACAGCACTGTGTCAAGACCAGTGAGAGTGTCCCTGATAATTCAGCATCCTGACCTGTAAAAAGGGAAGAAAGAAGACTGGTTGGTCGCAAAAAAAATCCCAAAGATGGCAAGTTTTACACTGGCCCTCTGAACGTGAAAAAGTAATCACAAAAAAATCAAAGGTCCACTTTGAAACAGATGGCCGCATCCAGAGGTAATATTTTTCACACAAGAAAGCTATTTTAATTTTTTTATTGTTTGTAATACATTTTAAAATTTCACTACGACATCCATCACTTACGTAATTACTAAATTCAGAATAAAATAAAAAATAACTGCCAAGATTATTTTTCAGAAAATACGTCTAAGTGAATAAACTCACTTAATTCAAATCCACTTAAACTATCCGGGTCATTGTCAAAGTGTTTTGATTATTACTAAATGTCCTAAAGAGGAAGAACTCTGAACGCTTTATGTTCTACATAAAAAAGAAAACTTCTTTGGACACCATAATGTAAACACTGAAAACAGCAGAAAAGAGCTTACCTATCATCCCCACCAGCCACTCCTACCGGTCAGGGTGGTAGGAATACTCTGGAAATTCAAGTTTCCAGATGCCTGCCAAGGGCCAACCCTGCCAACAGGTCTTTCTAAGGATTAGCAGTTTCAGATCAGCTTGTAAGGTTGGCCCTTGGCAAGCATCCGGGAAATGTGGATTTCAGGAGAGTTCTCCCCGACCCCTCAACTCTAACAGGTTAAGAATGGCTCGCACTGTTGGCTTCTGCTAAAATGCTTTTCTTCTAGGAGTCTGGAATTTTGGTATGTGCTAGAGGGAGGGTGCCTACTTGACCAGTTCCCAGTAAACATCTGAAGAATGTCTCCAAATGAGCTTCCCCAAGAGATGACACTTCATGATGTTGTTATTGTCTAGTCGTGTCCAACTCTTTGTGATCCCATGGACTACAGCCCGCCAGGCTCCTCTGTCCAGGGGATTCCCAGGCAAGAATACTGGAGTGGGCTGCCATTTCCTTCTCCAGGGGATCTTCCCAAGCCAGGGGTTGAACCCGCATCTCCTGGCTGGGCAGACGGATTCTGTGCCACCAATCCATCCCAGGGTTACTGACGCAGGATGGGGACCAAGAATTAGAACAAGAATAGCCCAAAAGTAAAAGCAGTCTTAGGATCCTTCATTCAACAGGTATTTATTGAGCATTCAATTACGTGACAGGTGCAGCAGTGTCCAGCTTAACATGGCCCTCTGAACGTGAAAAAGTAATCACAAAAAAATCAAAGGTCCACTTTGAAACAGATGGCCGCATCCAGAGGTAATATTTTTCACACAAGAAAGCTATTTTAATTTTTTTATTGTTTGTAATACATTTTAAAATTTCACTACGACATCCATCACTTACGTAATTACTAAATTCAGAATAAAATAAAAAATAACTGCCAAGATTATTTTTCAGAAAATACGTCTAAGTGAATAAACTCACTTAATTCAAATCCACTTAAACTATCCGGGTCATTGTCAAAGTGTTTTGATTATTACTAAATGTCCTAAAGAGGAAGAACTCTGAACGCTTTATGTTCTACATAAAAAAGAAAACTTCTTTGGACACCATAATGTAAACACTGAAAACAGCAGAAAAGAGCTTACCTATCATCCCCACCAGCCACTCCTACCGGTCAGGGTGGTAGGAATACTCTGGAAATTCAAGTTTCCAGATGCCTGCCAAGGGCCAACCCTGCCAACAGGTCTTTCTAAGGATTAGCAGTTTCAGATCAGCTTGTAAGGTTGGCCCTTGGCAAGCATCCGGGAAATGTGGATTTCAGGAGAGTTCTCCCCGACCCCTCAACTCTAACAGGTTAAGAATGGCTCGCACTGTTGGCTTCTGCTAAAATGCTTTTCTTCTAGGAGTCTGGAATTTTGGTATGTGCTAGAGGGAGGGTGCCTACTTGACCAGTTCCCAGTAAACATCTGAAGAATGTCTCCAAATGAGCTTCCCCAAGAGATGACACTTCATGATGTTGTTATTGTCTAGTCGTGTCCAACTCTTTGTGATCCCATGGACTACAGCCCGCCAGGCTCCTCTGTCCAGGGGATTCCCAGGCAAGAATACTGGAGTGGGCTGCCATTTCCTTCTCCAGGGGATCTTCCCAAGCCAGGGGTTGAACCCGCATCTCCTGGCTGGGCAGACGGATTCTGTGCCACCAATCCATCCCAGGGTTACTGACGCAGGATGGGGACCAAGAATTAGAACAAGAATAGCCCAAAAGTAAAAGCAGTCTTAGGATCCTTCATTCAACAGGTATTTATTGAGCATTCAATTACGTGACAGGTGCAGCAGTGTCCAGGCAAAATTCTGCCCTTAACATTACCCTCTGGTGAGCAAGACACACACGAAGCTGGTCAATTACACAATACGACCAAGGAGGATGCATGCCACTGGCAGGGGTGGGGAGCAGAGTGAAACAGGTGGAGCATGCACGGGGCCCAAGTGACTCCAATCTTAGACAGGTGGACATGCAGGCCTCACTGACGAAGTGACATCTTGGCAAGTCTTGAAAGAAGGTGGCGGAGGGTAGCAGGACATGCTACCCCAAAATAACCTTTTGGTGTAAGAATGATTTTGAGTTGATTATTTTGAGAAACAGCGGACATAGGAGAAGCTCTGAAAACAAAGTAGAAGTGATCCTTTTTTAAGAGAAACTTAAACGTATAAAATAAACCTTCATGTGTAAGGGTATCTTCCTCTATGTGCCAGCAAGAGAAGAATGACTAAATCACAAGAAATTTTTATGAAAGCTCAGACTTAAGATCTGCATTAAAAACATTATCCCTGTTTACTGTACTTTTCCTGGTAACCTCCCCATTACTGGCATCCCTCCACCTGCCTTTCTTTTGTCTTTAGCTGAAGATGGTTATTTAAGCCTGAGTTCTAAGCCACCTCTTTGAGTTACTCACTATTCCCTAGAATTCGCCCACATACACATGAGATACACATGTTAATGAACTGTTTTCCTCCAGTTAGTCTGTCTTTTATTATAGGAGTCTCTGCCAAGAACTCACCAAGGGTAGAAGGAAAATTACTTTTTCCTTCCCTACAGAGCAAAGCATTTCAGGCTGAGGGGGACAAGGCCCTGCTGCAGAAGTACACCTAGATCATTCAAGGAATAGCTAAGTCCAGGGATTCCCAGGCAAGAATACTGGAGTGGGCTGCCATTTCCTTCTCCAGGGGATCTTCCCAAGCCAGGGGTTGAACCCGCATCTCCTGGCTGGGCAGACGGATTCTGTGCCACCAATCCATCCCAGGGTTACTGACGCAGGATGGGGACCAAGAATTAGAACAAGAATAGCCCAAAAGTAAAAGCAGTCTTAGGATCCTTCATTCAACAGGTATTTATTGAGCATTCAATTACGTGACAGGTGCAGCAGTGTCCAGGCAAAATTCTGCCCTTAACATTACCCTCTGGTGAGCAAGACACACACGAAGCTGGTCAATTACACAATACGACCAAGGAGGATGCATGCCACTGGCAGGGGTGGGGAGCAGAGTGAAACAGGTGGAGCATGCACGGGGCCCAAGTGACTCCAATCTTAGACAGGTGGACATGCAGGCCTCACTGACGAAGTGACATCTTGGCAAGTCTTGAAAGAAGGTGGCGGAGGGTAGCAGGACATGCTACCCCAAAATAACCTTTTGGTGTAAGAATGATTTTGAGTTGATTATTTTGAGAAACAGCGGACATAGGAGAAGCTCTGAAAACAAAGTAGAAGTGATCCTTTTATAAGAGAAACTTAAACGTATAAAATAAACCTTCATGTGTAAGGGTATCTTCCTCTATGTGCCAGCAAGAGAAGAATGACTAAATCACAAGAAATTTTTATGAAAGCTCAGACTTAAGATCTGCATTAAAAACATTATCCCTGTTTACTGTACTTTTCCTGGTAACCTCCCCATTACTGGCATCCCTCCACCTGCCTTTCTTTTGTCTTTAGCTGAAGATGGTTATTTAAGCCTGAGTTCTAAGCCACCTCTTTGAGTTACTCACTATTCCCTAGAATTCGCCCACATACACATGAGATACACATGTTAATGAACTGTTTTCCTCCAGTTAGTCTGTCTTTTATTATAGGAGTCTCTGCCAAGAACTCACCAAGGGTAGAAGGAAAATTACTTTTTCCTTCCCTACAGAGCAAAGCATTTCAGGCTGAGGGGGACAAGGCCCTGCTGCAGAAGTACACCTAGATCATTCAAGGAATAGCTAAGAGGCCTGTGTTGCTAAAGCAGATAAAGTAGATTTCCTTCTGGCTAAGGAAATCAGGAGGAGAGGAAGTCCAGGAGACCATGGGAGTCTGGATCTTGTAGGGCCTTTTTAAGCATGCACTCTCCTGCCTAGTAATGGGGGGAGGCAGAGATGCGGGGTTTTTCACTATTGCAAGGGCTTTCCTCTAGCTGGGGAAAGAGGAGGCTACTCTCTAGTTGCAGTGTGCAGGCTTCTCATTGTGGTGGTTTCTCCTGCTGCAGAGCATGGACTCTAAGGCGCTGTGGCTTCAGTAGTTGTGGATCCAGGGCTCTAGAGCACAAACTCAGATGTGACACACCAGTTTAGCTGTTCCAAGGCATGTGGGATCTTTGTTGACCAGGGATTCAACCCGTGTCTCCTGCACTGGCAGGTGAATTCTTTACCACTGAGCCACCAGGGAAGCCCATGAGGCCTTTTGGTATTGTAAAGGCTTTGTCTTTTACTTTCTTTCAGTACAGGAATACCCACTGCAAAGTTCTGAGCAGATCAGGTACACGAACTGATTAAAACATTTTAATACAGTCATTCTGGCTAATGATAGGAGATCAGGAACAGAGCTGGGACATGAGTTTAGGAAGCCGTGGCAGCTGTCCGGGTGAGAGGACAGTGACTCAGCCCAGGGTGTCAGGCATGGAGGTGGTGAGAAGTGGTCACACTCCAGATGTATTCCAAGGGCAAGGTCAACAGGATTTTCGACTGGCCACAGGGAAGAAAAGGACCCACAGATGACTCCAAGCTTTCACTCTGAGTCAACAGGAAGACAAAGCTGCCTTCAACTAAGATGAAAAAGACTGAAGGCTGAGAATGTATAGGGGCTGGGGAAAAGAGAGATAAAAGTTCAGATTGGGGATTGTGAAAAATAAATAAACCAAAGGGGAGAAAACAATTAAAAAGAAAGTCATATAGGGCTTCCTTGGTGGTCCAGTGGGTAAAGAGTCTGCCTTGCAGGGCAAGGGGCACCGGTTCAATGCCTGGCCCAGGAGGATCCCACGTGCCGTGGAACGGCTGGACTGGTGTATCCAACTGCAAGCCAGTGCTCTGGGACACATGTGCCCAGAGCTGGTGCTTTGCACCAAAGGAGGCCACTGCAATGGGGAGGTCCACACAGGCCAAAGAACAAAGGTGGATGAAAAACAAATGAATGGAAAACCAATAAAAGAGGCCAAAATTACAAAAAAAAAAAAAATCATATTCAACAAAATGGTGCTGGAATGACCAGCTATCCCTATGCAAAAGAAGCATATCACAGAGAGAAATTAATTCAGAATGAAGACTGAAAAGTATGAGCTGAAATTATGAATGAAGACTAAATGTATGAACTGAAAATGGGTGCATTCTTGACCTTGGATTGGGCAATGGTTTCTTAGACATGGCACCAAAAGCAACCAGATAAAAACATAATTGGATTTCGTCAAAACTAAAAATTCTGTGCTTCAAAGACCATCAAGAAAATGAAAAGAGAACCCCAGAATGGGCTGAAAGACCTGCAAATCCTGTATCAGATAAGGCTCTAGTATCTAGAAGACAAAATAAATTCTTACAACTCATCAATGTCAAGATGAACAACCCAATTAAAACAGACAAAGAATTTGAATAGACATTTTTTCCAAAAAAAAAAGATACACTGGGAACTCCCTGGTGGTCCAGTGGTGAGGGCTTGGTGCTTTCACAGCCATGGCCTGGGTTCAACCCCTGGTCCCAGAACTAAGATTCCACAAGCTGTGCAGCATGACCAGAACAAAAGATACACAACTAACCAATAAGCACAGGAAGAGGTGCTCAACATCATTACTCAACAGGGAAACACAAACCAACACAACAGCCAGAGACCACTTCACACCCTCTGGGATAGCCCTGATGAAAAAAGTCAGTGTCGGCAAGAATGTGGAGAATTAGATCCATGATATATATCGCTAAAGGAATGTAAAATGATGCAAAAGCTGTAGGAAACATTCCTCAGAAAGTTAAAGAGAGCTACCCTACGATCCGACCTGAGAATTCCACACCTAGGTATACACCCAGGAGAAATGAAAACATAACATCCACACACAAAATTGTACATGTTCACTGCAGCATTAAATAGCCCCCAAATAGAAACAATCCAAATGTCCAAATGATAAATGGATAAACAAAACATGGCAAATCCACACAACAGGGTAATATTGAGCTATAAAAAGAAATGAAGCACTGATGTAAGCTACAATATGGACGAGTCTTGAAAACATCACGTGAAATGAGCCAGACCCTGAAGGCCACATATCCTATGATTCTATCCATACGGAACTGTCCAGAACAGGCGAGGAGACTCACGGTTGCCGAGGGGAACGGTGGAATGGAGAGTGACTGTTAAGGATAGGAGGATTCTTCTGGGAGTGATGGAAATGTTCTATAATCAGATGATAGTTAGGGCTTCACAACTCTGAATATATGAAAAGCGAGTGAATTACACACTTTGAAGGGTGATTTTTGTGGTATGTGAACTTTTAACTCAGTTTTTTAAAAAGCCTAAAAAATGCAAACCATAACTTCTATCCATTCAGACACGTTTATGTTTACAGTCAGAAGACGACAAACAAAAGGCTAAGAATGGAACAGTGAAGCTCAAGCTGGAGAAAGGCCATTTGGGATTTACCAGTTGAACTTCTGTGCCCCAGCCTTGAAATCCACTGATGTTTTCAAATCTTAGCAACTCAGTTTGCGAAGTTTATAAATCACAGATACGAGGAATATAAGGTCAATTAATTAACATTGAGAGAGTTCTCAGTATGCCCCAAGGAAAAATAATTCCTGCAAAGTACTTGGAAGAGCGAGAAAAGTGTAATGGCATCATCTGAGCGAGAACCCCGGGAAAGCCCTGTTGAGAAAGGAGGATTCCACTAATGCATTTTCAAATGGACTCGATGGAATGCAGCCAAAGGTAAAAACAGGTTTGAGAATCACTATAATCACCAAACCGACTAAGACCAAACTCCCAAGTCCTAAAGGGAGAGGCTTAATGTTCTTTTGATTTACTTGCCTGAAAACAAAACTTACTTCTAGGACAAAGAAACAGAAACCTGTTTCTCTGTGAAAGAAATCTAATCGGATTCAAGTCCTAGCAGGAAAGCCGGGCGGGGACCGTGACAGCCATCTTTACCTCAACCAAACCAGCGCTGAAGGTAAACCCAGGCTGGAATCCAGGCGGGCCACTGGCGTGGTCACCTCTCACCCAGAACGAGGTCCTGCACCACCTACGCCTGGCGATATGCTAAACCTCCCTGGACTCAGGGTCCAAACACAAGCAGGAAAAGGAATTGTTCTGAGATGGCATTTACAGTCACAAGTACTTTTTGTTTTCCCCAAAGACTATTTTTCGAGAGCAATTTTATGTCTACAACGAAACTGCGAGGGCAGCACACACACCTCCCCACACACGCACAGCCTGCAGGCTCTTTTTATTTAGTCCACGGTCTGGATATACCACGCTTTCTCCACTCATCTGCTGAAGGACATCTTGGCTATCTCCAAGTTTGGGCAATTATGAATAAACCTGCTATAAACATCCACGTGCCAGTTTCTGTATGGACATAAGTTTCAACTCCTTTGCGTAAATATCAAGGAGCCCTGACTGTTGCAATTTATGGTAAAAGTAACGTTTGGTTTTGTAAGAAAACACCAAACCGTTTTCCAAAGCAGCTATGATACAAAAGGCCCTCCTTTTAAGGTCATTTTTATTATAAAGATTGATTCAACAGGCAAAGTAATTACTACGTCAATAAGTGATTTTTAAATCCTAGTAAAGAATCAACACACATGGCTGGTCTAAGTTAACGACAGACCTTTTGTTTCAATGCAACAGAACAGTACCTTTTTTTTCTTCTTTTTTATTTCTTTGTGTGTGTGTGTGTGTGTGTGTTTACTCTTTTTCTTTCTTTCTTTTTAGAACAGTACCTTTTATGAACAAATTTTAAGCATGATATTCTCAGAAATTGGAATAAGCATGGTCTCCTCCAAAATCAGATATCTGCCAAACTAAACATATTTGAGCTAACTCCTCAATTATTTTTAGGAATTCCCTGGCGGCTCAGACGGTAAAGAATCTGCCTCCAGTGCAGGAGACCTGGGTGTGATCCCTGGGTTGGGAAGATCCCCTGGAGGATCAGGCATGGCAACCCACTCCAGCATTCTTGCTAGAAAATCCCACGGACAGAGGAGCCTGGTGGGCTACAGTTCATGGGGTCGCAAAGAGTTGGACACGCCTGAACGACTTTCATGACAGCTATAGCTATATAGCTAAATTATTTTTATAAAGCCCAGCTAAGACTCAAGCCCTGCCCTTAGCTTCACTGCCTAGCGATTTCTGGATTTATGTCCATTAGTTTCCTGGAAACAGTAAACTAGAAAAATACATGTCTGCATAGCTTCTTGTCCTTCTCTATCAGGGTTTCACATGATATTGTAAATATTCCTTTGTCTATCACTCCCAGGAAATTACTTAAAGGCAGAAAGTATGAGTGTTTAATCTCCGATGTGGAGCATGGTTTTTAAACCCCGGCCTGTATTCAAGTATTCTAAACATACCACGGTCTGGATATACCACGCTTTCTCCACTCATCTGCTGAAGGACATCTTGGCTATCTCCAAGTTTGGGCAATTATGAATAAACCTGCTATAAACATCCACGTGCCAGTTTCTGTATGGACATAAGTTTCAACTCCTTTGCGTAAATATCAAGGAGCCCTGACTGTTGCAATTTATGGTAAAAGTAACGTTTGGTTTTGTAAGAAAACACCAAACCGTTTTCCAAAGCAGCTATGATACAAAAGGCCCTCCTTTTAAGGTCATTTTTATTATAAAGATTGATTCAACAGGCAAAGTAATTACTACGTCAATAAGTGATTTTTAAATCCTAGTAAAGAATCAACACACATGGCTGGTCTAAGTTAACGACAGACCTTTTGTTTCAATGCAACAGAACAGTACCTTTTTTTTCTTCTTTTTTATTTCTTTGTGTGTGTGTGTGTGTGTGTGTTTACTCTTTTTCTTTCTTTCTTTTTAGAACAGTACCTTTTATGAACAAATTTTAAGCATGATATTCTCAGAAATTGGAATAAGCATGGTCTCCTCCAAAATCAGATATCTGCCAAACTAAACATATTTGAGCTAACTCCTCAATTATTTTTAGGAATTCCCTGGCGGCTCAGACGGTAAAGAATCTGCCTCCAGTGCAGGAGACCTGGGTGTGATCCCTGGGTTGGGAAGATCCCCTGGAGGATCAGGCATGGCAACCCACTCCAGCATTCTTGCTAGAAAATCCCACGGACAGAGGAGCCTGGTGGGCTACAGTTCATGGGGTCGCAAAGAGTTGGACACGCCTGAACGACTTTCATGACAGCTATAGCTATATAGCTAAATTATTTTTATAAAGCCCAGCTAAGACTCAAGCCCTGCCCTTAGCTTCACTGCCTAGCGATTTCTGGATTTATGTCCATTAGTTTCCTGGAAACAGTAAACTAGAAAAATACATGTCTGCATAGCTTCTTGTCCTTCTCTATCAGGGTTTCACATGATATTGTAAATATTCCTTTGTCTATCACTCCCAGGAAATTACTTAAAGGCAGAAAGTATGAGTGTTTAATCTCCGATGTGGAGCATGGTAACCGGCCTGTATTAAGTATTCAATAACTACTTACTGAACGAATCAAAAAATAACAGACCATGTACTAAGGATAAGAGTCCAAGACTGATTCTAAACAAGTCGTTGACTATGCGTAAAATAGACAGCTAATGAGAAGCTGCCGTGTAGCACAGGGAGCTCTGCCCGGTGCTCTGGCTCTGTCATGATCTAGAGGGACCGGGGTGGAGGGGAGTGCGGGGGAGGGATGGAAGGGAGGTTCAAGAGAGACGGGATGGGGCTTCCCCTGGTGGTCCAGTGAGTAAGGACATCGCCTTGCAGTGCAAGGGGCACCAGTTCGATTCTTGGCCTAGGAATATCCCACATGCCGCGGAGCAGCTGGACCGATATGTCCAATTACCGAGTCGGAGCTCTGGGGCGCATGCGCCCAGAGCTGGTGCTCTGCGACAACAGAGGCAGCTGCAATGGAAGGCCCACATGGGCCAAAGAACAAAAAAGATGGACGAAAATAGATAAATGAAAGACCAATAGAAGTGGCCCGCCCGCCCCACTCCCTCCCCAACCCGCCTCCCCTCTAAAAAAAAAAAAAAGAGAGAGATGGGATGTATGTATACTCAGGGCTGATTCGTGGTGTCGCATGGCAGAAACCAGCACAACATTGAAAAGCAATTATCCTCCAATTAAAAATAAATTTAAAAAAAATGAAATCGTTGACAAGGTGAACATGGATGCGGTTGCAAGATACTAAAATAGAAAAACTTGAGACTCTAAAAGGTAAGGTTATGGTAGTAAAATAATAAGCCGATTCCCTTTTGCTAGAAAATCCCACGGACAGAGGAGCCTGGTTACATTGGGGTCGCAAAGAGTTGGACACGCCTGAACGACTTTCATGACAGCTATAGCTATATAGCTAAATTATTTTATAAAGCCCAGCTAAGACTCAAGCCCTGCCCTTAGCTTCACTGCCTAGCGATTTCTGGATTTATGTCCATTAGTTTCCTGGAAACAGTAAACTAGAAAAATACATGTCTGCATAGCTTCTTGTCCTTCTCTATCAGGGTTTCACATGATATTGTAAATATTCCTTTGTCTATCACTCCCAGGAAATTACTTAAAGGCAGAAAGTATGAGTGTTTAATCTCCGATGTGGAGCATGGTAACCGGCCTGTATTAAGTATTCAATAACTACTTACTGAACGAATCAAAAAATAACAGACCATGTACTAAGGATAAGAGTCCAAGACTGATTCTAAACAAGTCGTTGACTATGCGTAAAATAGACAGCTAATGAGAAGCTGCCGTGTAGCACAGGGAGCTCTGCCCGGTGCTCTGGCTCTGTCATGATCTAGAGGGACCGGGGTGGAGGGGAGTGCGGGGGAGGGATGGAAGGGAGGTTCAAGAGAGACGGGATGGGGCTTCCCCTGGTGGTCCAGTGAGTAAGGACATCGCCTTGCAGTGCAAGGGGCACCAGTTCGATTCTTGGCCTAGGAATATCCCACATGCCGCGGAGCAGCTGGACCGATATGTCCAATTACCGAGTCGGAGCTCTGGGGCGCATGCGCCCAGAGCTGGTGCTCTGCGACAACAGAGGCAGCTGCAATGGAAGGCCCACATGGGCCAAAGAACAAAAAAGATGGACGAAAATAGATAAATGAAAGACCAATAGAAGTGGCCCGCCCGCCCCACTCCCTCCCCAACCCGCCTCCCTCTAAAAAAAAAAAAAGAGAGATGGGATGTATGTATACTCAGGGCTGATTCGTGGTGTCGCATGGCAGAAACCAGCACAACATTGAAAAGCAATTATCCTCCAATTAAAAATAAATTTAAAAAAAATGAAATCGTTGACAAGGTGAACATGGATGCGGTTGCAAGATACTAAAATAGAAAAACTTGAGACTCTAAAAGGTAAGGTTATGGTAGTAAAAATAATAATAAAGGGCTACTTAATACTGTGAGTAGCAAACCTGTTAGTGTTACCCATTCAATCATGTCTGATTTGTCTGATTCTTTGCGATCCCATGGACTATAGACCATCAGGCTCCTCAGTTCGCAGAATTCTCCAGGCAAGGATATGGAAATGGGCAGCCACTGCCTTCTCCAGGAGATCTTCCCAACCCAGGGACTGAACCCTGGGTTCCTGCAACGCAGGCAGATTCTTTAGCATCTTAGCTACCAGGGAAGCCTGAGTAGCAAACCAAATTTGTCCTACTGAAGTTAGGGATGTCTCAAGAGCTACCTCAGCACTTAGGACACAGCAGTCACTCCACAGAGATACACTCAGAAGAAGCAGGAAAAGGCACAAACGCTCGTTTTTCCATAGAGGCAGCACAGCCTGAAACCAAAATAAATTGTTTGGTATATTAACAGTTGGCAAATGTACCAAGTAAAGGAAAATATAGCTTTTGTTGGTCAACCCCAAAGGAAGATTCATGGATGGGTGTCCTGATCCACTGCTCCTAACTACAGCCTAGTGGGCTGCAAAACCAAGCACAGGAAAAAACAAAAATGCAAAAGCTTATCTTTAAGAGCGCAGTGACATGGTACAGACTGACCTTGCCCCTGGAGCAGAGCACCAGAACAGTGTGATGGGTATAGGGAAGGTTAGAACTGGCTGGAGAAGAAGAGGAAGATGAGGATGCAGGCACAAGTGTTTAAATATCTGTAGGTACTTTAAGGGGCTTCCCAGGTGGCTCAATAGTAAAGAATCTACCTCCCAGTGCAAGGTTTAACTCCCGGGTCGGGAAGATCCTCTGGAGCAGGAAATGGCACCCCACTCCAGTATTCTTGCCTGGAGAATCCCATGGATAGAGGAGGCGAGTGTACCACAGCCCACGGGGTCACAGAGTCAGAGATGACTTCGTGACTCAGCAACAACAAACATTTTTAGAGCCCATTCACTCTTCTCAAACTCAAAATATAGTGAATTCATCTCCAGACCTCCATTCACCTCTGAAATGAATGGGTGAACCAGACAGGACTTCTTTTAGCATCTGACTGTGGGTTTCTTATTTAGAAATCAAACCCAAATGTCTACTTTGCCCTGTCCTAAACTTCCCACGTCCCTCCTGGTTCTGTATTGTCTACCTGTCTCCCAGGCTCAGAGCCTCACACGAACCTCTGATCTTTCCAGCCCCTGTCTCCTATTTGGCACCAAGGCCCGGTAACACCTCCCCCAGGAGACTCCACGCATGGGTCCCGACATCTCTACCACCACTCTCACAGGACAGGTCCCAACTTCATCAGACCTGGACTGACACTGAACCTTAACTAGTCTTCTTGCCTCGAGTCAACCTCCCTGCCAATTCCACCCACTCTAAAGGATAACTGTCCTCAAATCACACCCCTGTCCCTTCCCTGTTTACCCCTCCTCACCCCCAAGTCACCCAAAATCTTCCCAGTCTACTGCCTTCCCTGATAGCTATGACTCTACACAACCTGATTCCCATTTAATTTTCATTCTTTTATGTCCTATCTGCCCACTCTGGTCCATCTCTGTTCCCAGGATGCCTCCTGCATTCTCATTCCTCTGCCTCTTTGCTCTGGCCACCCTTCTCTGCTGGTGCCCCATCCTGTCTACTTACTCTCCATATTCCATCTCTGTTACTGAAACTGCCCACAGGTTAGAAGAGTCTGTCCCTGTTTCAAACCCCAGCCTACTTACTGCTGGTACCCTTCAATCAGCATTTGCCCTACCCTCTCCCCATGGCCTTCCATTGTAAGAACATCACACTGGGGGGCTTCCCTGATGGCTCAGTGGTAAAGAACCTGCCTACCAATGCAGGAGACACAGGTTCACATCCTGGTCTGGGAAGATCCCACATGCCTTATAGCAACCTAGCTCATGTGCGACAACTCTTCAGCCTGTGCTCCAGAGCCTGGGAATGGCACCTCTCAAGCCCTCATACTGCAACTACTGAAGCCCATGTGCCCTAAAGGCCATGTTCAGCAAAAGAAGCCACTGAAGTAACAAGTCTGTGCACCGCAACTAAAGAAAAGCCCATGCAGCAATGAAGACCCAGCAGAACCAATAAATAAACAAACAAAATTATAAACAATGACAACAAAAAGAACATGCTGGGTTCACCGCCCCAAATACTCAGAATGTTCTCAGGACATGAAGACAACTGCCCGTCCTCTGCAATGCCCACAAGATTTAACCAAGTTCCACATACAACTGGTGATTAATAACTACTGACCAAGTGCTCTACCGTGCAACTGAAATAGCGTGCCTCCAAGCAGTTCCTTCTAAGGGCTCCTTCTCTTCCCACTGCTCTGAAACGGTAGCTAACATACACCGTTATAAAGATATCTAAATAGCCTCTTAATTAAAACACGGTTTACCACCGCTTAAGGGCTTCCCTGGCGCCTCGGATGGTAAAGAATCCACCCACAATGCAGGAGACCTGGATTAGATCCCTGGGCTGGGAAGTTCCCCTGGAAAAAGGAAAGGTTACCCCTCCAGTATTCTTGCCTGGAGAATCCCATGGCTTCTCCAGGGTCGCAAGAGTAGGACATTACTGAACAACTTTCACTACACTAACTCTGCTTAAAGATAAAGACCTTAAAAATAACAATTAAACCCTGTTTTAAGGATTTCAAAATCAGTTTATACTATGTACTTTCGAAGACATAAGTTATCATTCTACTGAGGAGGAAAGCTAGAGTGCAGAAGCGGCAAGGGCTTCCCAGGTGGCTCTCCTGTCGGTGCGAGAGACGCAGGAGACGTGAGCTTGATCCCTGGTCAGGAAGCTCCCTGGAGAAGGGAGCAGCTACCCACTCCAGTATTCTCGCCTGGAAAACTCCATGGACAGAGGAGCCTGAAGGGCTGCGGTCTACAGGGTTGCAAAGAGCTGTAACGACTGGGTACACGCGTGAGACACAGAAGCAGTGAAGTCGGGGAGTGAGAACTCAAATCCAGATCTCCTGAGTTCGAGGACAAAATGTTTCTGTTCTTTTCCACAAGCAGACTCACCTTCTTGTCTCCTTAACTAGCCTCTACCTTCCTAGTGGGGCCCTGAAGGAAAGAGGGCCTTTGACTGAAGTAACAAGTCTGTGCACAAAAAGGGAAAGACCCAGCAGAACCAATAAATAAACAAACAAAATTATAAACAATGACAACAAAAAGAACATGCTGGGTTCACCGCCCCAAATACTCAGAATGTTCTCAGGACATGAAGACAACTGCCCGTCCTCTGCAATGCCCACAAGATTTAACCAAGTTCCACATACAACTGGTGATTAATAACTACTGACCAAGTGCTCTACCGTGCAACTGAAATAGCGTGCCTCCAAGCAGTTCCTTCTAAGGGCTCCTTCTCTTCCCACTGCTCTGAAACGGTAGCTAACATACACCGTTATAAAGATATCTAAATAGCCTCTTAATTAAAACACGGTTTACCACCGCTTAAGGGCTTCCCTGGCGCCTCGGATGGTAAAGAATCCACCCACAATGCAGGAGACCTGGATTAGATCCCTGGGCTGGGAAGTTCCCCTGGAAAAAGGAAAGGTTACCCCTCCAGTATTCTTGCCTGGAGAATCCCATGGCTTCTCCAGGGGTCGCAAGAGTAGGACATGACTGAACAACTTTCACTACACTAACTCTGCTTAAAGATAAAGACCTTAAAAATAACAATTAAACCCTGTTTTAAGGATTTCAAAATCAGTTTATACTATGTACTTTCGAAGACATAAGTTATCATTCTACTGAGGAGGAAAGCTAGAGTGCAGAAGCGGCAAGGGCTTCCCAGGTGGCTCTCCTGTCGGTGCGAGAGACGCAGGAGACGTGAGCTTGATCCCTGGTCAGGAAGCTCCCTGGAGAAGGGAGCAGCTACCCACTCCAGTATTCTCGCCTGGAAAACTCCATGGACAGAGGAGCCTGAAGGGCTGCGGTCTACAGGGTTGCAAAGAGCTGTAACGACTGGGTACACGCGTGAGACACAGAAGCAGTGAAGTCGGGGAGTGAGAACTCAAATCCAGATCTCCTGAGTTCGAGGACAAAATGTTTCTGTTCTTTTCCACAAGCAGACTCACCTTCTTGTCTCCTTAACTAGCCTCTACCTTCCTAGTGGGGCCCTGAAGGAAAGAGGGCCTTTGCGAGCATAAGGAAGCTTAAACACATATTTGCAGTTTGGTGCTAAAAGGATGCCTACAGGAAGAGACAGGGCATAATCTAAGGTCCACTGTCAAAACTTCTGACTGATCCTCCTGGTGCTCACCATGAGTTCCTATTGCAATGTAAATACGTAATTGCTCAAACTTTAGCTTGATTGGTGTAACTATAGGAAGTCCCTTGCAACCCCCCCTTCGTTTGCCTATAAAAACTGTTAGTTTACATTAATAAAGCAGAACCGCTCCAACAGAACCCCTGCTGCGGGGCTGGGAAAGGGGCGGGCAGCCAAGATTCACCTCTCTCCGAAATCTCCCGGTTCAGCCAGGGGCAATCCCGCTGCCTTCCCTTTCTGCGGAAAGTCCTCGCAGTGGACGGAGGCCGTGCATACAGTGTTTCTTTTTTTTTTTTTAAAGAAATCTCTCTGTCTCCTCTCAAATGTCTTCATAGACCAATAATAACATATTAAATCGATAAGGATTCCACAGATACAGAAAACTCATCCAAGAGAACATACTGGGCATCAGGCCTCTGTTTCCCAAGAAACATTTTGAGCTTGGTCATAGGATCACTAAACCCAAACAGGGTGAAAAGCTTATTTCTAAAAGCCTCAAGTGCTGCCAGAGTCTAGTCTCTGTTCTCTGAGGTGTGAGACCAGCACATAATTCATGATGAAGGCCAGAAGGAAGGCCCTTTCGACACCATCAGTTCCCCAGTTCTCATCAGCTCTGGGGCGTGACATGGAGTACCTCGGGGCTCCAAGTACCTAGCTTACGGCCTGGGTGCCCACAGCTCTCCTCAACGTTGGGGCCCTGGTCAGGAAGCTCCCTGGAGAAGGAGCAGCTACCCACTCCAGTATTCTCGCCTGGAAAACTCCATGGACAGAGGAGCCTGAAGGGCTGCGGTCTACAGGGTTGCAAAGAGCTGTAACGACTGGGTACACGCGTGAGACACAGAAGCAGTGAAGTCGGGGAGTGAGAACTCAAATCCAGATCTCCTGAGTTCGAGGACAAAATGTTTCTGTTCTTTTCCACAAGCAGACTCACCTTCTTGTCTCCTTAACTAGCCTCTACCTTCCTAGTGGGGCCCTGAAGGAAAGAGGGCCTTTGCGAGCATAAGGAAGCTTAAACACATATTTGCAGTTTGGTGCTAAAAGGATGCCTACAGGAAGAGACAGGGCATAATCTAAGGTCCACTGTCAAAACTTCTGACTGATCCTCCTGGTGCTCACCATGAGTTCCTATTGCAATGTAAATACGTAATTGCTCAAACTTTAGCTTGATTGGTGTAACTATAGGAAGTCCCTTGCAACCCCCCCTTCGTTTGCCTATAAAAACTGTTAGTTTACATTAATAAAGCAGAACCGCTCCAACAGAACCCCTGCTGCGGGGCTGGGAAAGGGGCGGGCAGCCAAGATTCACCTCTCTCCGAAATCTCCCGGTTCAGCCAGGGGCAATCCCGCTGCCTTCCCTTTCTGCGGAAAGTCCTCGCAGTGGACGGAGGCCGTGCATACAGTGTTTCTTTTTTTTTTTTTAAAGAAATCTCTCTGTCTCCTCTCAAATGTCTTCATAGACCAATAATAACATATTAAATCGATAAGGATTCCACAGATACAGAAAACTCATCCAAGAGAACATACTGGGCATCAGGCCTCTGTTTCCCAAGAAACATTTTGAGCTTGGTCATAGGATCACTAAACCCAAACAGGGTGAAAAGCTTATTTCTAAAAGCCTCAAGTGCTGCCAGAGTCTAGTCTCTGTTCTCTGAGGTGTGAGACCAGCACATAATTCATGATGAAGGCCAGAAGGAAGGCCCTTTCGACACCATCAGTTCCCCAGTTCTCATCAGCTCTGGGGCGTGACATGGAGTACCTCGGGGCTCCAAGTACCTAGCTTACGGCCTGGGTGCCCCACAGCTCTCCCCTCAACTGCATCTTGGGGTCATTTTCAAAGATGTCTACAGATGAAGAAGCAGGGCCTCAAATAAAAAGTGAGTTTTTATACCCCAAGTGAACAGCAGTCTGCCTAAACCACCACTTTCACGACTGGAACTACTAAGACACTGCAACATGAAAACAGTACGAATTTCTCCATTAACTCTAGTATGACAGAATCCATGTGAAGCTCCAGTACTTTGGCCACCTGATGCGAAGAGACGACTCACTGTAGAAGACCCTGAGGCTGGGAAAAATAGAAGGCAGAAGGAGGAGACAACAGAGGACGAGATGGTTGGACGGACTTAATGGACGTGAATGTGACCAAATTCTGGGAGACGGTGGTGAAGGAGAGCAAAGCTTGGCGTGCCTCAGTCCATGGGGTCGCCAAGAGTCGGACACGAATGAGCGACTGAACTGAACTGACGACAGTATCACAGAAGTGCGGCAACTTTCTCCCTGGTTGACATCATTATCCAGAATCAGAAACTATTTAGGAGATAGCATAACGTTAGGAAAATGATTTTATTATAACAAGTATTAAAGCAATTTCAAGCAACCTATGGTTGATTCATGTTGATGTTCAGCAGTAAACAACAAAACCCTGTAAAGCTATTATCCTTCAATTAAAAAAACAAAATATGAAAAAAATAGAAAGAAATAAAAAGATAAAAATGGGAAAAAGTGAATAAAAAAATAAGAAGACATTAAAAAAAAAAAGCTGAGAGATAAAGATTGGGCTAATTAAGAAATCAACCATGGGCTTCCCTGGTTGTCCAGTGGGTAAAGAGGCCATCTTACAGTGCATGGGATGCCGGTTCAATCCCTGGCCTGGGAAGATCCCACATGCCACAGAGCGGCCAGGCTGCATGCACCCAGAGCTGGTGCTCTGCAACGAGAGAGGCCACTACAATGAGAGGCCCACACAAACCAAAGAATAAAGATGGATGAAAATAAATAAATTTAAAAAAAAGAAATCAACCAAAGAATATTATTATCAATGTGACTAGTAGCTGCTCAACTATAATGAGAGATTTATTCTTTCTTTACTGGGGGCAAATCATCCTTTCTAGAACTCTTTATCTGAGCAACAGTGGCTCACATGGTCATACATCTGACATTTAGGAAGCAAGGCCAAAGGTGGCTAATGGACTTCACCAAGCAGCCCGTTACTGACCCAGACCAGAACAATAAGGATATTTCCCAGTAATTTTGTTGGAAATACAGAGCACAGGCACGTTCCTGCATCTGGGATTTCAAGCAGTACAAGAATGGCATGAATGCATTGGCCATCTTTACTTCCACATGGGAAAAGCTCTGCTGAGGACAAAGCCAGCCAGGGAGAGCACAGCTGAGGGAGGAAGAGAACAAAACCAGTCCCCATGATCCCCTCTGTGCCCTGGAAGCCTCTGGCCTAACCTCAACCAGTTTAGTTATGAGTCAACAAATTCCATTTTAATTAAAACCATTCTGCCACCTGCAACCAAAAGGCTCCTGAGTAACACACCAGTCTGAATGAGTAAGGCGCCAAATAACAAAGAACTGCCTCCTAAACGAGCCTGGAAAACAATGGCTGACAAAATTAAACCTGCCCCTAACCCAACTGGGAAACACCAACAGTAACCTATTATTATGATGATGAGTCTCACCACGTATAAAATAGCCCACCTAGCTCAGTGACTGGTCTATTTTCTTGAGTTTTTGAACAACGGCTATTGCTCATTCACACAAACTTTTCTGACCTACTTATCTGCTATTTTCTTATTAGACGCTAAATGGAGATACCAAATTTTACCCACAAACGTTAAAGGCATTATTCTCTCCAGAGTGTCTTGTATTTAGCAAAAATCTTGGGAAACAAATGGGGGACCAAGCTATGCAGCCTACTCGAAATACACCATCAGCATGAAACCACTAGTCCACCAAACCCTGATCCTTGTACATTCATTCAACACAGTACACTCAACACAGGTAGATGCTGAAAAACAGAGAATTTACATATATAAACAAACATGCATTTCAATATGTATGTAGTCAAAGGGAATTTCCTGTAAGACTCAGGGAACTCAAACAGGGGCTCCCTAACAACCTATAGGGGTGGGATGGGGAGGGAGAGGGGAGAGAGTTTCCAGAGGGAGGGGACATATGTATGCCTACAGCTGATTCATGCTGATGTCTGGCAGTAAACACAAAACTCTGTAAAGCAATATCCTTCAATTAAAAAATAAATAAACAGGCCAGCTTCTCCCTTGAGCTGGCCCGCTGTACTGGCAGGGACTTTCCCTTCCCTCACTTAAATAAACTTTACTTTCCTCTCAAAAAAAAAAAAATTAAAATAAATAAATAAATAAAATATGTATGTAGTATATAAACCTAAAATTCTAGAATGGAAAGTTACACCTAACAAGTGACCCTGTTCTTCTGGTTTTTGTCAACTGACATAATACTACATCACAAAATTAGTTAAAAGTGTGGCCACCTAATTTGTTTTTTCTTTCATGTTTAATTGCCTACTTCTCATCTATCACTCTCAAATTAAAAAAACAAAACAAACAAAAAAATAAACAATTCTGCCATTAGAGAATTTAGTAACTAAATTCTCTTTGATTCACCAAAGAGATAAATGATAGAGGATCAGGGCTTCCCCTGGTGGTCCAGTGGGTAAGGACACCGCCTTGCAGTGCAAGGGGCGCTGGTTCGAGCCCTGGCCTGGGAAGATCCCACGTGCCGCGGAGCGGCTGGACCAATGTGTCAAATCACCGAGCCGGAGCTCTGGAGCGCATGCGCCCAGAGCCGGTGCTCTGCGACAACAGAGGCCACCGCAATGGGAGGTTTGAACAACTTGCATTAAAATTTTGACCTACTTATCTGCTATTTTCTTATTAGACGCTAAATGGAGATACCAAATTTTACCCACAAACGTTAAAGGCATTATTCTCTCCAGAGTGTCTTGTATTTAGCAAAAATCTTGGGAAACAAATGGGGGACCAAGCTATGCAGCCTACTCGAAATACACCATCAGCATGAAACCACTAGTCCACCAAACCCTGATCCTTGTACATTCATTCAACACAGTACACTCAACACAGGTAGATGCTGAAAAACAGAGAATTTACATATATAAACAAACATGCATTTCAATATGTATGTAGTCAAAGGGAATTTCCTGTAAGACTCAGGGAACTCAAACAGGGGCTCCCTAACAACCTATAGGGGTGGGATGGGGAGGGAGAGGGGAGAGAGTTTCCAGAGGGAGGGGACATATGTATGCCTACAGCTGATTCATGCTGATGTCTGGCAGTAAACACAAAACTCTGTAAAGCAATATCCTTCAATTAAAAAATAAATAAACAGGCCAGCTTCTCCCTTGAGCTGGCCCGCTGTACTGGCAGGGACTTTCCCTTCCCTCACTTAAATAAACTTTACTTTCCTCTCAAAAAAAAAAAAATTAAAATAAATAAATAAATAAAATATGTATGTAGTATATAAACCTAAAATTCTAGAATGGAAAGTTACACCTAACAAGTGACCCTGTTCTTCTGGTTTTTGTCAACTGACATAATACTACATCACAAAAATTAGTTTAAAGTGTGGCCACCTAATTTGTTTTTTCTTTCATGTTTAATTGCCTACTTCTCATCTATCACTCTCAAATTAAAAAAACAAAACAAACAAAAAAATAAACAATTCTGCCATTAGAGAATTTAGTAACTAAATTCTCTTTGATTCACCAAAGAGATAAATGATAGAGGATCAGGGCTTCCCCTGGTGGTCCAGTGGGTAAGGACACCGCCTTGCAGTGCAAGGGGCGCTGGTTCGAGCCCTGGCCTGGGAAGATCCCACGTGCCGCGGAGCGGCTGGACCAATGTGTCAAATCACCGAGCCGGAGCTCTGGAGCGCATGCGCCCAGAGCCGGTGCTCTGCGACAACAGAGGCCACCGCAATGGGAGGCCCACAGGAGCCAAAAGAACAAAGACGGATGAAAATAGACAAATGAAAGACCAATGGAAGTGGCCCGCCCGCTCCCCTCCCTCCCCAACCCGACCCCCGCCCAAAATAAATAAATAAATAAATCTTTAAAAAAAAAAAAAAAGATAGAGGATCATATTCTAAATGAGTTTTAATACTAAGCATCATATCCCCCCCACACACACACATGGAGTTTTAGGTGATAATATATATATCACACCCACAAATGAAAGTGTTCTTTACCAACTAGCAAACTGTGACAACACTAAGCCTAAGCCACAGTAAGCAGAACCACATGTCCAAGGCATAAAAGAAAAAATAAACAGTAATAAACTATCACTTCCCTGAGTCTGTTTAAATTTATTTTTTCTGTAAACAACCATATCCTTGGCTGCAAGGTGGGCAACTAAGTAATCTAAGAAGACAGTTTTTTTTAAAAAAACTGTATATCCTTTTCATAATTTGAATTTATATCATTTAACTGTATTATCTACTCAAAAGAAATCCAATTTTAAATTTGGAAAATTCCTTGAGAATCCCTTTCAGAAACTGTATTACAACTCCCTTTAATAACAGCCCCCAAATAACAATTTTTTAAAATACTGGGGCTTCCCTGGTGGTCCAGTGGGTAAGGACACCGCCTTGCAGTGCAAGGGGCGCCAGCCAGTTCGACCCCTGGCCTGGGAAGATCCCACGTGCCGCGGAGCGGCTGGACCGATGTGTCCAATTCCCCGAGCCGCAGCTCTGAAGCATGCGCCCAGAGCCAGCGCTCTGAAACGACAGACACCGCCGCGATGAGAGGCCCACAGGAGCCAAAGAACAAAGACGGATGAAAATAGAGAAATGAAAAGACCAATAGAAGTGGCCCACCTGCTCCCCTCCCTCCCCAACCCGACCCCCGCTCCCCTACCCCCCCAAAAAAGTTAATACAGGGCTTCCCTGGTGGTCTAGTGGGTAAGGACACTGCCTTGCAGTGCAAGGGGCACCAGTTCAATTCCTGGCCTGGGAAGATCCCATGTGCCGCGGAGAGGCTGGACCGATGTGTCCCAATTACCGAGTCGGAGCTCTGGAGCGCATGCGCCCAGAGCCAGCGCTCTGCGACAACAGAGGCCACACAGGACAAAGAACAAAGCTGGATGAAACTAAATGAAAAACCAATAACCCGCGCCCCCCCCCCCCCCCCCCCCCCAAAAAAAAAAAAAATACTGTACCTCCTGTACACTGAGAAACATTGCAGTTTTTTTCAAGTATATACATGTCCTAAAACTGTTACCCAATTGTCTCAGCCTAATTTTCTATCACCAAACATGAATGCAGAATATCAGCAGTACATGATTTACGGTTCTTCTATGCTCTCCCTTCCACTACAGAAGTGTTAATGAGAAACAAAATATAAATATACTTACCCCTCCATGAAAAATCAAGTAAATAATCACAACTCAAGTCATCAAAATGTATCTATACCATTCATCTGTTAATCAAGGGCTGTCCAAAGCGTGGTTCCCATCCCACTGAAGTAAATGATGACTTCAGCTGTCCATGAAATACTTTAACATTTATTTTTAACATGAGGTCAATTATACCTAACACACCAAATCTAATGACCTCACAATTACTGCCTAAAATGAGGATAACCTGACTCACGTGACATTGTGAATCTATCTGAAAAATAAGGGTGTGTGTGTGAAGTCTGAGAAGACCCGCGCATCATCCAAGGTAGATCAAGGGCAGACTGGGAACAACCGTCAAACAGCATCAACTATACTGAATCTTAAATTAGATCAAACTTCACGCTCCCAGGGAAACTCACTGAATGGCTAAATGACAACCATGCTCTCCCCTCTGAGTCAGAGAAATGCCACGTGGGGCAATTCTTGGGAGGTTCAGGCAGAGCTCACAGGAGCCAAAGAACAAAGACGGATGAAAATAGAGAAATGAAAGACCAATAGAAGTGGCCCACCTGCTCCCCCCCCTCCCCAACCCGACCCCCGCTCCCCTACCCCCCCAAAAAAGTTAATACAGGGCTTCCCTGGTGGTCTAGTGGGTAAGGACACTGCCTTGCAGTGCAAGGGGCACCAGTTCAATTCCTGGCCTGGGAAGATCCCATGTGCCGCGGAGAGGCTGGACCGATGTGTCCCAATTACCGAGTCGGAGCTCTGGAGCGCATGCGCCCAGAGCCAGCGCTCTGCGACAACAGAGGCCACACAGGACAAAGAACAAAGCTGGATGAAACTAAATGAAAAACCAATAACCCGCCCCCCCCCCCCCCCCCCCCGCAAAAAAAAAAAAAAAATACTGTACCTCCTGTACACTGAGAAACATTGCAGTTTTTTTCAAGTATATACATGTCCTAAAACTGTTACCCAATTGTCTCAGCCTAATTTTCTATCACCAAACATGAATGCAGAATATCAGCAGTACATGATTTACGGTTCTTCTATGCTCTCCCTTCCACTACAGAAGTGTTAATGAGAAACAAAATATAAATATACTTACCCCTCCATGAAAAATCAAGTAAATAATCACAACTCAAGTCATCAAAATGTATCTATACCATTCATCTGTTAATCAAGGGCTGTCCAAAGCGTGGTTCCCATCCCACTGAAGTAAATGATGACTTCAGCTGTCCATGAAATACTTTAACATTTATTTTTAACATGAGGTCAATTATACCTAACACACCAAATCTAATGACCTCACAATTACTGCCTAAAATGAGGATAACCTGACTCACGTGACATTGTGAATCTATCTGAAAAATAAGGGTGTGTGTGTGAAGTCTGAGAAGACCCGCGCATCATCCAAGGTAGATCAAGGGCAGACTGGGAACAACCGTCAAACAGCATCAACTATACTGAATCTTAAATTAGATCAAACTTCACGCTCCCAGGGAAACTCACTGAATGGCTAAATGACAACCATGCTCTCCCCTCTGAGTCAGAGAAATGCCACGTGGGGCAATTTAGAGCAGATGAGAGAGATCTCAGAGGAGGCCAGGCAAGCCCTCTTCAGGCAGAGCTCACAGAACCATCTGGACTGAGGGTGGTGAGGGCGGACCACGGCTGCCAATGCGCTTTCTTTGATGGTTGATTAGTTTCTACTGCGAGCCATCCCCACCATCCTCACGAGGTAGAGCTGTCTGCTCACAACTTTACAAAAAGGACATTTATATGTAAGAAAAGGTGATAAGTGTCATTCAACTTCAAAAACTGATCTGATGCCGTGACCCTCACTAAAGGACATTTCTGAATCAGGCAGCCATCACCAACAGTATGATGGGGGATCTGTAGAGTGCCCAAGATTCTACTTCATTCATATCACATTCTTGTAAGAATAACATCAGAAATGAACCCAGAGAATGAGATCCAAAGCCTATTAACAGAGGATGCCAACAGGAGCCCCTCCCTCAGGTCACAACACCAGCTCACTTGACAGATAGGTATATTCAGAACCTTGTAAACTTTCCTTTAAATTCAGATTACAATCCCTTTAACTTTGACAAGGGTATATTTAAGATTCAATGTAATACCCACATTGTCTGCAGGGAACTTTAGAAATAATCTGCTTTGAAAAATACCATCACTCGGACACCAAGGCACGGTGTCTGTTGTTTTCATACAGAAGAACATCACAAGATGCTATTTTGAAAACTAGACCTGGTACTTGTGGTTATTTATTTCTCTTTCATGTTTTATTGCTGGTTCCCATCCCACTGAAGTAAATGATGACTTCAGCTGTCCATGAAATACTTTAACATTTATTTTTAACATGAGGTCAATTATACCTAACACACCAAATCTATGACCTCACAATTACTGCCTAAAATGAGGATAACCTGACTCACGTGACATTGTGAATCTATCTGAAAAATAAGGGTGTGTGTGTGAAGTCTGAGAAGACCCGCGCATCATCCAAGGTAGATCAAGGGCAGACTGGGAACAACCGTCAAACAGCATCAACTATACTGAATCTTAAATTAGATCAAACTTCACGCTCCCAGGGAAACTCACTGAATGGCTAAATGACAACCATGCTCTCCCCTCTGAGTCAGAGAAATGCCACGTGGGGCAATTTAGAGCAGATGAGAGAGATCTCAGAGGAGGCCAGGCAAGCCCTCTTCAGGCAGAGCTCACAGAACCATCTGGACTGAGGGTGGTGAGGGCGGACCACGGCTGCCAATGCGCTTTCTTTGATGGTTGATTAGTTTCTACTGCGAGCCATCCCCACCATCCTCACGAGGTAGAGCTGTCTGCTCACAACTTTACAAAAAGGACATTTATATGTAAGAAAAGGTGATAAGTGTCATTCAACTTCAAAAACTGATCTGATGCCGTGACCCTCACTAAAGGACATTTCTGAATCAGGCAGCCATCACCAACAGTATGATGGGGGATCTGTAGAGTGCCCAAGATTCTACTTCATTCATATCACATTCTTGTAAGAATAACATCAGAAATGAACCCAGAGAATGAGATCCAAAGCCTATTAACAGAGGATGCCAACAGGAGCCCCTCCCTCAGGTCACAACACCAGCTCACTTGACAGATAGGTATATTCAGAACCTTGTAAACTTTCCTTTAAATTCAGATTACAATCCCTTTAACTTTGACAAGGGTATATTTAAGATTCAATGTAATACCCACATTGTCTGCAGGGAACTTTAGAAATAATCTGCTTTGAAAAATACCATCACTCGGACACCAAGGCACGGTGTCTGTTGTTTTCATACAGAAGAACATCACAAGATGCTATTTTGAAAACTAGACCTGGTACTTGTGGTTATTTATTTCTCTTTCATGTTTTATTGCTGTCTTTAGTCTCTTAGGGGCTTCCCTGGTGGCTCAGACCATAATCTGTCTGCAATGCGAGAGACCCACGTTCGATCCCTGGGTTGGCAATGTCCCCTGGAGAAGGAAACAGCTACCCATTCCAGTATTCTTACCAAGAGAATCCCTTAGTCTCTTAATCCTATTCTTAAATATTTAAAGACAATCAAAGAGATTATCAATATAAGACTGCAATTCAGTAAACAAGGAGGTAAAAAGTAGGCAGGAAGGCCGTATCAGACTATGTAAATAACACAGCAAATTCTAGGGCTAATACCCTGCTGACCCTAAGTTCCTTGAAAAGTTCCCCAAGAGATCTAAAACATTCCTGCTTCAGCAAGTTCTCACAATTATTTTATCCATCTGGGAAGGACCTCAAATCCCCTAAAACAAAGTTCACAATCACACTGCCCTTCAGTGAATATGCTCTCTCATTGAAGAAAAGGGTTTTATAACAACTTTTCATCTTCTCTCTTTCATGAGCCCTCAATATCCAACGTGGTCCTGAAAAACGAAATTGTTTCTTCCACCCCTCCAAGTCTACACCCTTCACCTACTTTTTCCTCTTCAGTCTTTGCATATGAAGCATGTCCAACTCTGTGCAACCCTAAGGACTGTAGCCCTCCAGGCTCCTTGGATTCTCCAAGCAAGAACACTAGAGTGGGTTGCATGCCCTCCTCCAGGGCATCTTCCCAGTAAGAATAACATCAGAAATGACCCGAGAATGAGATCCAAAGCCTATTAACAGAGGATGCCAACAGGAGCCCCTCCCTCAGGTCACAACACCAGCTCACTTGACAGATAGGTATATTCAGAACCTTGTAAACTTTCCTTTAAATTCAGATTACAATCCCTTTAACTTTGACAAGGGTATATTTAAGATTCAATGTAATACCCACATTGTCTGCAGGGAACTTTAGAAATAATCTGCTTTGAAAAATACCATCACTCGGACACCAAGGCACGGTGTCTGTTGTTTTCATACAGAAGAACATCACAAGATGCTATTTTGAAAACTAGACCTGGTACTTGTGGTTATTTATTTCTCTTTCATGTTTTATTGCTGTCTTTAGTCTCTTAGGGGCTTCCCTGGTGGCTCAGACCATAATCTGTCTGCAATGCGAGAGACCCACGTTCGATCCCTGGGTTGGCAATGTCCCCTGGAGAAGGAAACAGCTACCCATTCCAGTATTCTTACCAAGAGAATCCCTTAGTCTCTTAATCCTATTCTTAAATATTTAAAGACAATCAAAGAGATTATCAATATAAGACTGCAATTCAGTAAACAAGGAGGTAAAAAGTAGGAGGGAAGGCCGTATCAGACTATGTAAATAACACAGCAAATTCTAGGGCTAATACCCTGCTGACCCTAAGTTCCTTGAAAAGTTCCCCAAGAGATCTAAAACATTCCTGCTTCAGCAAGTTCTCACAATTATTTTATCCATCTGGGAAGGACCTCAAATCCCCTAAAACAAAGTTCACAATCACACTGCCCTTCAGTGAATATGCTCTCTCATTGAAGAAAAGGGTTTTATAACAACTTTTCATCTTCTCTCTTTCATGAGCCCTCAATATCCAACGTGGTCCTGAAAAACGAAATTGTTTCTTCCACCCCTCCAAGTCTACACCCTTCACCTACTTTTTCCTCTTCAGTCTTTGCATATGAAGCATGTCCAACTCTGTGCAACCCTAAGGACTGTAGCCCTCCAGGCTCCTTGGATTCTCCAAGCAAGAACACTAGAGTGGGTTGCATGCCCTCCTCCAGGGCATCTTCCCAAACCAAGGATTGAATTTTCATCTCTCACGTCTTCTATATCAGCAGGCAGAAGTCACGAGTGTCACCTGGGAAGCCCCTTCCAGTCATTTTTTTTTAATTTTTATGTATTTATTTATTTATTTTCACCCATCTTTATTCTTTGGCCTGTGTGGACCTCCCATTGCAGCAGCCTCTCTCATTGCAGAGCACTGGCTCGTAATTGGACACACCAGTCCAGCCACTCCGCGGCACGTGGGATCCTCCCAAACCAGGGATCAAACCAATGCCCCCTGTGCTGCAAGGCGGACTCCTTACCCACTGAACCACCAGGGAAGCTCCTCTTCCAGTCTTTAACAATACAAAAAAACTGCCTCTCCTGTTGAGGCACAGAAGGGGCCCCCCTATAGCCCCCTAACTTCAAGCAGTCCCTCACACCTCTATCTGTATGATTTTTCTTCACTCCTAGTCATCTGCTTTAACAATTCTATGAAACTGCCATCAAAGAGCCAAATACCAAGAGCCAAATATCAATGGATCAACCTCTCTAAGCCTGTCCTTTCTGTTTCTGTTGGCACCTCCAGGACCCCCGCTCTTCAAGGAGGGCTCAAGGTTGTGGTTAGATCCCACAGTCTTTTCTCTGTGCAGCCTAATGGTCTCCTTTTCTCTCCTTTGTAGGACACCAGGGCACCATCTTAAACCTTACTTCAATCCCAGATGCCATCCATGCATCTTCATTATGCCCAGGCAACATTATGTCCTTGTCTATCTTCACTGGTCCCTCAATTTCTTACCTGTTTTTTTAAAACCAAGTCCACCAGAGCCTTCCCAGGAGCTCCACTCTACCCTACCTTTACCTCCCATTTGCAGGCAGTCATCCCTGCGTCTGCCAGTATTTCCATATTCATATTTCGAGTCCTATCTCCACTGGTTTGCTTCTTTCTGGAAGATCAAAAGTGACCGCTGAGCCCAAAACAAGACACTGTTAAAAGACTCCCTCACCATAGATGGGGCTTCCCTGGTGACCCAGGGGTAAAGAATCTGCCTGCCAATGCAGGAGACACAGGAGACGTGAGTTTGATCCCTGGGTTGGAAAGATCCCCTGGAGGAAGAAATAGCAACCCACTCCAGTGTACTTGCCTGGAAAGTTTCACAGACAAAGGAGCATGGTGGGCTACAGTCCATGGAGTGGCAGAGTCGCCCGCGACTGAGCATGCACACCTGCACCATGAATGAACACTAACTCTCAACTGAAAGTGGTCTGAAAAAGGAAGGTGTGGAGGTAGGAAGGAGAGGTGGAGAGAAGCCCGGCCAGTACCACTGTCCTCAACCACACTTGCTCCAGTGTCCATACCTGACTCCCAGCTACTAAACCTTCCTTATCAAAAATTTCAACCTCTGAGTTGAGAAGGCCCCCCAACCTTTTCAATAAATCCATTCAACCAAGTCCTTTACTTCTGGCTCAGAAGTCATCATAACTGCGCATATTTTAACCTAACGGATACCAGACCTTTCATGTTATTTAAAGAACCACAAACCCAAAACTTTTCCCAAGCAGTTTCCCACAAGTTAACTGTGGCAAAGTATCTGCCCCCGGGGCCTAGGACTGTATAGTAAGAGGAGACACTCCTTCTAGAGAAAAATCTGTTTTCAGAAAGGAAAACAAGTGAAAACTTGACCAGGTAACACAACTTGCGCCACAATGTATCTCTGGGGAGTTACTTCCGGTCTCATCGCGGGCTACATTGGGAGAGCTTAACAGTTTGATTTAGCCAGTTTCCTAGGGAATCTCATCAGTGCCGGAACGGAGTTGAAGAAAAGGCTGCTTCCACACAGTCAAATTATGGAGTTACAGTAAGGAGCGGCTGTTTCGTCGACCCACAGCTAAGAACAGCATTCGAGTTTCTAATTAAAAAAAAAAAAAAAACACGAGGAAAGTCTCCAGGCTAGTGTTTGGGGCAGGGGAAGAGGAGGGGTCCTTCTGCACTGACTCTCTCTTCGCCCAGATCCTTGGATCCAAGGCAATTAATAAGGGGCGCCCGCCCCGCGAGGGTGGCAGTTTGCAGGTGCGATGAACCGGTCCCGCACCCCTGGCTAGAACCCGTGGCCCCGGAATGGGTTTCTGGATGGGTTCACTCTCACTTTTAATTAACAACGAGGTCGGAGTAGGTTCGAGAGAAATCCGGCGAGAGGAGGCGTAAAAGTCACAGGGGCCTGGGTATCTCGGCGCCTCGGGGAAGGCTGAGTGAGCCGGGGCCCCCGGAGCCTGAAAGGCTCGGGGCGATGGGCCCGGCCCCGCGCGCCCTCCTGGGCCTCCTACCGTGGCTCTGCAGGATCTCGTGCTTGAGGCCGCCCGTGTAGTCGATGAGCTCCGCCAGGCCGCGCTCGCACAGCTGCCCGTAGCCCGAGAACTTGTGCAGCACCTTCTCCAGCTCGCGCTCCACCGTCACGCACTGATCCATCCCGGAGGCGGCGGTGGCGGCGGCGTTCGGCTCCCCGGCGCCCAGGTGTCCGCAGCCGTTCGGCCCGGGCCCGGCCGAGGCCGCGTCCTGCTCCTCGTCCCCCAGGCGGGCGGCGCGGGCAGCCGAAGCAGCGGAAGCGCTAGCCCCGGCGCCGGGGGTGCCCGGCGAAGCCCGCACCCGCCTGCCCCATGGCGCCCCGGTCCTGGCGGTCGCCGCCGCTCTCGCTCGCTGGTGCCACCCGCGCCCCGGCTCCCCGCTCGCTGTGCACGGACGCCCGCCGCGGCGCCGCCGATTGTTTTTGTTTTCACGGGAACCGACCGATGACCTGGTTCTCCCGGGCGGCACCAAGCTCCGCGGACCCGAGGGGGGCAACCACCCCAGCTAGAGAAGGAGGCGGCCCGGGCCGTACCAAGCGCACGTTCGAAAAGGGGCCAGCCCGGCGAGCGCGGGCGGAGGAACAAGACGCGCAACCGCTCGCGCTGCCGCTCTAAAGGTGTAGGCCGTATCACGCGGGAGAGGGTGGAGCCAGAACCCAATTGGTCCAAAGAGCTAAATAGGGAACTTCGGCAACAGCCCCAGCGCTCAGAGAGCGCTACAATTACGCGCTCCGTAAACAAGTGGGTGGAAACCGGCCCTAACCATTCCGCCCAGGAACGGGGAAACGAACCAATGGGCGCCGGGAACACGAAAGGACCCAACGTCCTCCAATCCCTGGCCGAGGCGTAACCCTTCAACCAATCCGGGACTAGGGGACCAAACCAATAGATTCGCTGTTGGAGGGGGTGACGTAGAGAGCATCCTGGGAAGCTAGGCGTTTCTGAAACGCGATGAGGGCAAATAAGGCAGAAATAAAGCGGTCTATTTCCTGTAGGACTTCGCCCTAGCCTAGTGTTATTTCATCTCTCCATCACTCCTTGGGGTTCGGTTGTTCTGAAGTTTGGGGAGACGGACCGGCCGCCCCGGGGTAAAATCAAGCTAGGGCTTACGGAGTGGATGGTGCTGCGGGAGAGGATCGTTAATGAGGCTGAAAGGCGAGGGTGACTAGGCAGGAGAGAGGGGTGCCAGGTGGCCCGGCGCGGCCCGCCGTGCAGCCTCGACTCTTGCGACACCGGGAGGTCACACGCCTCACTCCCACCCCGCAGGCCTCGGCCCTTTGGCCTACAGACCTGGAGCCTTTCTTGACCCGGGCCTCACCCCGCGTGCAAGGCCGGCAGCTTCGCGGACGGGAAGCTCGAGTTGCATATCGGGGGAGCCTGGCTCCTTCCTCTTCGGCGCCTTACTCCATTCAATAAGTCGGAGTTACCCTCTTTGTGTAAATACGCCCCTTAACTTGGCCGTGGCGCCTCCACTCTTGGCCTCCAGTCTCGCTCTGTAAGCTGCACCTGCACGGGGAGTCAAGCTGGTACTTTCCTCCGTGTTTACCTTTTCTTTGGCGTGGAAAACTCTTTTTACCTCGTCATCCTAAAATTAGCTCATGTGTCCCCCCAAAGGATCCTCCCCTGACTGCACTATCGTATTCTGTACCCTCCCTCACTCCCAGGTACATTGCTGCCATCTATTCTAACAGCAGTTATATCGTCAGTTTTATTTTTCGCACCACTTATTAAAATCTGTAATGATCTGATTCAATTATTCGTTCACGTTTTTGGTACATCGGTGAGCATTATTCGTATTCAGTAGCAAAAGCTTATTTTTCATTTTATTTAATATATCATCATCTAAACAAGTTTCAATGTTATTCCAAAGGTTAGGTGACATAATTTCTTTAATTTGAAAATAATTTTTGAGAGTTGAAAACTTAGACAAAAGCCTTATTTTAAAAAATGGGCGCCGGGAACAACGAAAGGGGACCCAACGTCCTCCAATCCCTGGCCGAGGCGTAACCCTTCAACCAATCCGGGACTAGGGACCAAACCAATAGATTCGCTGTTGGAGGGTGACGTAGAGAGCATCCTGGGAAGCTAGGCGTTTCTGAAACGCGATGAGGGCAAATAAGGCAGAAATAAAGCGGTCTATTTCCTGTAGGACTTCGCCCTAGCCTAGTGTTATTTCATCTCTCCATCACTCCTTGGGGTTCGGTTGTTCTGAAGTTTGGGGAGACGGACCGGCCGCCCCGGGGTAAAATCAAGCTAGGGCTTACGGAGTGGATGGTGCTGCGGGAGAGGATCGTTAATGAGGCTGAAAGGCGAGGGTGACTAGGCAGGAGAGAGGGGTGCCAGGTGGCCCGGCGCGGCCCGCCGTGCAGCCTCGACTCTTGCGACACCGGGAGGTCACACGCCTCACTCCCACCCCGCAGGCCTCGGCCCTTTGGCCTACAGACCTGGAGCCTTTCTTGACCCGGGCCTCACCCCGCGTGCAAGGCCGGCAGCTTCGCGGACGGGAAGCTCGAGTTGCATATCGGGGGAGCCTGGCTCCTTCCTCTTCGGCGCCTTACTCCATTCAATAAGTCGGAGTTACCCTCTTTGTGTAAATACGCCCCTTAACTTGGCCGTGGCGCCTCCACTCTTGGCCTCCAGTCTCGCTCTGTAAGCTGCACCTGCACGGGGAGTCAAGCTGGTACTTTCCTCCGTGTTTACCTTTTCTTTGGCGTGGAAAACTCTTTTTACCTCGTCATCCTAAAATTAGCTCATGTGTCCCCCCAAAGGATCCTCCCCTGACTGCACTATCGTATTCTGTACCCTCCCTCACTCCCAGGTACATTGCTGCCATCTATTCTAACAGCAGTTATATCGTCAGTTTTATTTTTCGCACCACTTATTAAAATCTGTAATGATCTGATTCAATTATTCGTTCACGTTTTTGGTACATCGGTGAGCATTATTCGTATTCAGTAGCAAAAGCTTATTTTTCATTTTTATTTAATATATCATCATCTAAACAAGTTTCAATGTTATTCCAAAGGTTAGGTGACATAATTTCTTTAATTTGAAAATAATTTTTGAGAGTTGAAAACTTAGACAAGTAATTAATAACTACTGATTCCCAGAGTTATTCATGATCATAGAAGGGAAAAAATGCTCACCGCATGCTTTTAAAACTGTTATTGGGGAATGACTTCTATCCCATTGGTACTCAAAGTAATTAGTGATGAAATCACATGGATGGTTTTCCTAGTTTAATTCATTTACTTTTCTGCCTGTAGCTCTTCAGCAACGCTCCAAGAAGGCAGACCCCGTGCTGTGTTTTCTGTGAGGGAACCGTGCCTGGCAACATGGTATGCAATCTTTTTACTTTTTTATTTAGGTAAAATATTGAGCCTGTTTCCTTTTTTAATAATTTGGAAGTAATTAGGATTAATAATAATTAACTCCATTGTTAGGAAAGTTAAGTGAGATAATTTCCGAAAACACCCAGAAAGAGACACATGATAACCTGTTCACATTGCCAGTTACACCCTGCTCAAGATCCCTTCACTAAGTCACCTTTCTTCAGTCACCCCAGAATTATTGATGCTTCCCAGGTGTCCTCATCAGTATCTGCAGGGATACAGATTGTCTCCCTCCCTTTTCCATTCACCCTCATGTTCTGTTAAATCTAACTTCCTAATGTCTTAAATGAGGCTTTTCAGTTTCTGCTTCCTTCACTTTTTTTGGCTGTGCTGCATCTTTGTTACTGCTTCTTAGTTGTGGTTCAACAGCTTCACATTTCGGTGGCGTCTCCTGGAGCTTGGGCTCTAGGGCATGTGGGCTTCATTCGTTGTGGCTCATGAGCTTAGAAGCCCCACAGCATGTGGAATGTTCATTCCTAGACTGGGGATGAAACCCATTTCCCCTGAATTGGCAGGTGGATTCTTAGCCACTGGACCTCCACAGAAGTCCCTTCATTAGTAGGTTTTTTTTGTTTGTTTGTTTTTTTAAGATTTATTTATTTATTTATTTTGGGCAAGGGTCGGGTTGGGGAGGGAGGGTAGCGGGCGGGCCACTTCTATTGGTCTTTCATTTATCTAGTTTCATCCGTCTTTGTTCCCTGGCTCCGGTGGGCCTCCCATCGCGGTGGCATCTGTCGCTGCAGAGCGCCGGCTCAGGGCGCATGCACTCCAGAGCGCTGACTCGGTAATTGGACACATCAGTCCAGCCGCTTCGCGGCACGTGGGATCTTCCCAGGACAGGGCTCGAACCGGCGCCCCTTGCACTACAAGGCGGTGTCCCTACCCACTGGACCACCAGGGGAAGCCCCATTAGTAGTTTTGACATGTTTCCAAGATTATAATTGCTGCCCTGACCTCCACCAACTGCCACCAAATGAATCTTCAAAAAAAGAAAAAATTATTTTCATTCTCCTGAAAAGGTTGTTATAAGAATTCAATCAGACAGTCCGTGTAAAGCACTCAATATACTGCCTGGCATATGGTCAGAGCTATTATTATCCACTAATCAGAAATAATCACAACTCCCCATTACCTGTAGCTTCAAATCCTCATTCTTAGCGGCATGGCCTTCCCCACATAGCAACACATCACAATCCTCTATCCAAACATTGGGTACTTTCACAATGTTTGAACTGAACACAGCTTCTTCATGCTTTTTATTCTGCTAGAATGCTTTTCTTTATTCTCAGCTACTCACCCCCAGGTGTCCTCATCAGTATCTGCAGGGATACAGATTGTCTCCCTCCCTTTTCCATTCACCCTCATGTTCTGTTAAATCTAACTTCCTAATGTCTTAAATGAGGCTTTTCAGTTTCTGCTTCCTTCACTTTTTTTGGCTGTGCTGCATCTTTGTTACTGCTTCTTAGTTGTGGTTCAACAGCTTCACATTTCGGTGGCGTCTCCTGGAGCTTGGGCTCTAGGGCATGTGGGCTTCATTCGTTGTGGCTCATGAGCTTAGAAGCCCCACAGCATGTGGAATGTTCATTCCTAGACTGGGGATGAAACCCATTTCCCCTGAATTGGCAGGTGGATTCTTAGCCACTGGACCTCCACAGAAGTCCCTTCATTAGTAGGTTTTTTTTGTTTGTTTGTTTTTTTAAGATTTATTTATTTATTTATTTTGGGCAAGGGTCGGGTTGGGGAGGGAGGGTAGCGGGCGGGCCACTTCTATTGGTCTTTCATTTATCTAGTTTCATCCGTCTTTGTTCCCTGGCTCCGGTGGGCCTCCCATCGCGGTGGCATCTGTCGCTGCAGAGCGCCGGCTCTGGGCGCATGCGCGCCAGAGCTCTGGCTCGGCAATTGGACACATTCGTCCAGCCGCTCCGCGGCACGTGGGATCTTCCCAGGCCAGGGATCGAACCGGTGCCCCTTGCACTGCAAGGCGGTGTCCTTACCCACTGGACCACCAGGGGAAGCCCCATTAGTAGTTTTGACATGTTTCCAAGATTATAATTGCTGCCCTGACCTCCACCAACTGCCACCAAATGAATCTTCAAAAAAAGAAAAAATTATTTTCATTCTCCTGAAAAGGTTGTTATAAGAATTCAATCAGACAGTCCGTGTAAAGCACTCAATATACTGCCTGGCATATGGTCAGAGCTATTATTATCCACTAATCAGAAATAATCACAACTCCCCATTACCTGTAGCTTCAAATCCTCATTCTTAGCGGCATGGCCTTCCCCACATAGCAACACATCACAATCCTCTATCCAAACATTGGGTACTTTCACAATGTTTGAACTGAACACAGCTTCTTCATGCTTTTTATTCTGCTAGAATGCTTTTCTTTATTCTCAGCTACTCAAATCCACCCCTTTCTTCAAGTAGCAGGACAAATCCTATTACTCTTAATATCTTTTGCTTTTGATACCTTCTAGATCTTGGTCTACCACTCCTTAATATAGTAGTCATCGGCCATATGAGCTATTTAAATTACAATTTAAATTTTAAAATATATTTAAAATTTTTAAATTCATTTTCTCAGTTGTACTAACCGCATTTTAACAATGCAGTAAACATATGGTTAGCGGCTACTGTGTTAATCTGCATAGACTGATTATTCCCATTACTGTAGAAAGTTCAGTTGAACAGTCCTAAACTAGACCATAACCCTAAGTGTTATCAATCATTCCTTTAACTGCTGGAGGACTTCTCTGTTGTCTTTTAATGCTTAAGTGCATACTGCCCCCATATTTTAGATCATTAGCTCCTAGGTCAGAGCTGAGACTCTCTCTTCCCCCGCCCCATGATTTAATCAGCACAGCAAAGAAAAAACAAATACCCAGAAAAAGTGGTCTAGATACTCGTTAAAGGAAAGAAAGTAAACAAGAGGAGAAGAGACCTCAAATGTAACTGAGAAGAGAAAAATAGTACTTGGAAGGGCAGAGATCTTTATGTTTCCTCTTTCCTTTGTATTGGCCTTTCCTACCCAGTGTATGGGCTTCTCTTCTCTCTAAGCCACTGGTAGCACAGTGGTAAAGAACCCACCTACTGATGTGGGAGACTCAAATTCTAGCCCTAGGTTAGGAACATCCCCTGGAGAAGGAAATAGCAACCCACTCCAGTCTTCTTGCCTGGAGAATCCCATGGACAGAGGAGGCTTGTGGGATACAGTTCACGGGGTCACAAAAAGTCACAACTGAGTGATTAAGCAAGCCTAGAACATTTCTCTACCAAAAAGGTTTTAGAACTACTTGTGACATCTTTTGAAATGTTTAGTAGCTGTTATATACAGCTATAGCATAGCATTCTCCTTATTCAGTATGTCTCATATGAATTCTTTTCATCTTAGAAGTTTGAAACTTAGAACTTACTGTAAGAAATCTTAAAAATAGGCTTTTATACAATCCTCTATCCAAACATTGGGTACTTCACAATGTTTGAACTGAACACAGCTTCTTCATGCTTTTTATTCTGCTAGAATGCTTTTCTTTATTCTCAGCTACTCAAATCCACCCTTTCTTCAAGTAGCAGGACAAATCCTATTACTCTTAATATCTTTTGCTTTTGATACCTTCTAGATCTTGGTCTACCACTCCTTAATATAGTAGTCATCGGCCATATGAGCTATTTAAATTACAATTTAAATTTTAAAATATATTTAAAATTTTTAAATTCATTTTCTCAGTTGTACTAACCGCATTTTAACAATGCAGTAAACATATGGTTAGCGGCTACTGTGTTAATCTGCATAGACTGATTATTCCCATTACTGTAGAAAGTTCAGTTGAACAGTCCTAAACTAGACCATAACCCTAAGTGTTATCAATCATTCCTTTAACTGCTGGAGGACTTCTCTGTTGTCTTTTAATGCTTAAGTGCATACTGCCCCCATATTTTAGATCATTAGCTCCTAGGTCAGAGCTGAGACTCTCTCTTCCCCCGCCCCATGATTTAATCAGCACAGCAAAGAAAAACAAATACCCAAAAAAAGTGGTCTAGATACTCGTTAAAGGAAAGAAAGTAAACAAGAGGAGAAGAGACCTCAAATGTAACTGAGAAGAGAAAAATAGTACTTGGAAGGGCAGAGATCTTTATGTTTCCTCTTTCCTTTGTATTGGCCTTTCCTACCCAGTGTATGGGCTTCTCTTCTCTCTAAGCCACTGGTAGCACAGTGGTAAAGAACCCACCTACTGATGTGGGAGACTCAAATTCTAGCCCTAGGTTAGGAACATCCCCTGGAGAAGGAAATAGCAACCCACTCCAGTCTTCTTGCCTGGAGAATCCCATGGACAGAGGAGGCTTGTGGGATACAGTTCACGGGGTCACAAAAAGTCACAACTGAGTGATTAAGCAAGCCTAGAACATTTCTCTACCAAAAAGGTTTTAGAACTACTTGTGACATCTTTTTGAAATGTTTAGTAGCTGTTATATACAGCTATAGCATAGCATTCTCCCTTATTCAGTATGTCTCATATGAATTCTTTTCATCTTAGAAGTTTGAAACTAGACAGAGGCAAGATAGAAAAAAGTCAATTTCATCTTTCAGATTTGAGAATCTGTAAAGAAACTGCTTTAAAAATAGGCTTTTATGCAAAACGCACTTTTAGATATGAGTAAGAAAGACCATGTTTATAATTGTTAAAAAAAAAAAAACCGTGAAAGAAAACTTGCACATTTCCTAACTGTTCTAGCTGACGACCGATATAAAAGTAAGGTTAAACTGACAAAATGTGTTATTATGAAATACCAAATTTTGAAAAAGCACATTCCTTTTAATCATTTCTTTAAAAATCAATTTTCATCATTTTCAAGCCAAAAAAAAAGAAATCTCCACTTGAGACACTTCTGGAAATTGCTGCTAAGACTAATTTAAGAAATGGGTGAGAGCATAACTAGCAGCAAAAAATACTGATTTGAATGTTTTTCCAGTTCTCCTATATCTCCTGTGTGGTTTGGGGCACACTGCCTCCTGAATGTCTGTCTGCGGGCTGGCTGGATGCTGCCTGCCTGCCACTGTGTGCTGCTGGAGGGCAGTGTGGACAGGAATGCCTTTGCTTCTGGATCCACGACCACCTTCTTTCAGCACTACCTAATGGTTGTTTAAGACAGCCTCTCTCACCAGCAAAGCCTTCCCCGGTGTGTTCATCACCCTTTCTCGAGGCCAAGCACTTCTCATTCGTTGCCTTCTGGTTTTGTTGTTTAGTCTCAGAGTCATGTCCAACTCCTTTGCAACCCCATGGACTATAGCCAGCCGGGCTCCTCTGTCCATGGCAATTTCCAGGCAAGAATACTGGGGTGGGGTTTCCCTGGTGGTCCAGTGGGTAAGGACACCGCCTTGCAGTGCAAGGGGCGCTGGTTCAATCCTGGACTGGGAAGATCCCACGTGCCGCAGAGTAGCTGGACTGATGTGTCCAATTACCGAGCCGGAGCTCTGGAGCGCATGCGCCCAGAGCCAGCGTGGGATACACAAAAGTCACAACTGAGTGATTAACCCTGTTTCTCTAAAAGTTTAGAACTACTTGTGACATCTTTTGAAATGTTTAGTAGCTGTTATATACAGCTATAGCATAGCATTCTCCTTATTCAGTATGTCTCATATGAATTCTTTTCATCTTAGAAGTTTGAAACTAGACAGAGGCAAGATAGAAAAAGTCAATTTCATCTTTCAGATTTGAGAATCTGTAAAGAAACTGCTTTAAAAATAGGCTTTTATGCAAAACGCACTTTTAGATATGAGTAAGAAAGACCATGTTTATAATTGTTAAAAAAAAAAAAACCGTGAAAGAAAACTTGCACATTTCCTAACTGTTCTAGCTGACGACCGATATAAAAGTAAGGTTAAACTGACAAAATGTGTTATTATGAAATACCAAATTTTGAAAAAGCACATTCCTTTTAATCATTTCTTTAAAAATCAATTTTCATCATTTTCAAGCCAAAAAAGAAATCTCCACTTGAGACACTTCTGGAAATTGCTGCTAAGACTAATTTAAGAAATGGGTGAGAGCATAACTAGCAGCAAAAAATACTGATTTGAATGTTTTTCCAGTTCTCCTATATCTCCTGTGTGGTTTGGGGCACACTGCCTCCTGAATGTCTGTCTGCGGGCTGGCTGGATGCTGCCTGCCTGCCACTGTGTGCTGCTGGAGGGCAGTGTGGACAGGAATGCCTTTGCTTCTGGATCCACGACCACCTTCTTTCAGCACTACCTAATGGTTGTTTAAGACAGCCTCTCTCACCAGCAAAGCCTTCCCCGGTGTGTTCATCACCCTTTCTCGAGGCCAAGCACTTCTCATTCGTTGCCTTCTGGTTTTGTTGTTTAGTCTCAGAGTCATGTCCAACTCCTTTGCAACCCCATGGACTATAGCCAGCCGGGCTCCTCTGTCCATGGCAATTTCCAGGCAAGAATACTGGGGTGGGGTTTCCCTGGTGGTCCAGTGGGTAAGGACACCGCCTTGCAGTGCAAGGGGCGCTGGTTCAATCCTGGACTGGGAAGATCCCACGTGCCGCAGAGTAGCTGGACTGATGTGTCCAACTACCGAGCAGGAGCTCTGAAGCACATGCGCCCAGAGCCAGCGCTCTGCAGTGAGAGAGGCCACTGTGATGGGAGGCCCACACAGGCCAAAGAACGAAGATCAATAAATGAAAGATCAATAGAAGTGCCCCCCCCAAAAAAAAATACTGGAGGGGGTTGCCATTTCCTTCTCCAGCAGATCTGCCTGACCCAGAAATTGAACCCATATCTCCTGCATTGACAGGTAGATTCTTTACCACTGAGCACCCAGGGAAGCCTAATTTAGACGCCCCCAGAAAGATCTCTGTGAGGATGATAATCAGTCATTGCCCTTGTATATCATGCCCTGTAGCAGAGTCTTTACACCTTTGGGGGCTGCTCCCTCGGGTTTTATTGATCTGAATCATTTTCTCTCTGGAAACGCGGTGTCTTTCTCTACTTTGTTTCCCGCTCACTCTTTTCTGTGGTCTACAGGTATAGCAAGAAGGGTGTTACCGGAAGTAATTTACTCAATCCCTCTCAGCCTCAGTTTCCGGATTTATAATACAAGAAGCTTGAAATAGATGACCTTTAAGTCCCTTCCAGTTCTAAAATTACAGAGACGCCAGTGTTCATTAGGTAGCATGTGAAGTAGTACACAACCAGGCAGGGATAAATAGATGCACCCTGCTGGCTTTTTTCTGGTGGAAAGAGGGTGACCACACACCCTGCGGCTTGTTGCATCTTAGTTCTCAGACCAGAGATCAAACCATGGACACCCTACAATGGAAGATGGAGTCCTGACCACTGGACCATCAGGGAACTCCCCTGTCCTGCTTTTGAAAATTTGATTCTGAATCATTACTTCCTGGTTATGGAAATGTAATGGGTATTCCCCCCCCCCCTTTGGCCTTGTTTATTTATTCTAGTCATAATAATAGGTACCATTTATTGAGTGCTTACAATGTGCCAGGCACTTTCTTTTAAATGTGTGATTATCCAAAGTAATCTTTTAGAGTAAATATTATTTTTATCTCGATTTTACCAATGAAGAAACTGATGCAGAGAGCGATTTTTGCAAGATTAGACAGCTAATACAGAGTGGAGCTGGAATTTGAATTTAACTCTGACTCCAAAACCCATAAGCACCTCAAAAAAGCAAAATTATGCTCCATGATGACTCGTTAAGCATGTGGTTTCTCATAAAACAAAGGATCCTTTACTGTAAGTAGTATGGCTAGGTAATAGGCATCTAGGGCTAAAATTCACAGAAATTGTAACACTTCTGCTTACCATCTCTTCCACCTTTGACAAGAATCTTAACCAAACGTCCTTTATTTTTTAAAATAACAATATCTACCCCACCCACCTTGTAACATCATTGAGTTATATACATTTATTCATATAGTAATTTAAATGTTTTATACGATAAGTGTACAGATGTAATTAGCAAATGTATAAGAATACATATACGTATATATATACAGAAAATTCATGGCTCTGTAAACCACGAAGCCCGATAAAAATCTAGGTGCTGTTATTGTCTCTTACGTGTGTATCTGACTTGTTTAAATATCTTGCGTGTACGTGTACATGCTCAGTTGTGTGAGACTCTTTTTAACCCCATGGACTCTATGCAGCCCGCCAGGTTCCTCTCTCTCCATGGAATTTTCCAGACAAGAATCTCGAGTGGGTTGCCGTTTCCTACTGCATTTATTCAGGCCAGAGTCTAGGTTGTAAATTGCTGATGTACAAGATCCAAGAGTTTTGACAACCTGGGGGAGACTCCAGATAGAAAACTAAGCAAGTGCTTTTAAAAATGGCTTTTTGAGACTTCCATTTCCACCAACACAAAGTAATCCCATTCCTCCAGGTTGTTTTGGAAAAAAAAATAAAAAGCCCTGGACATAGCACAGGAAACAAACAGAGGAGTATTTTGAAAGGTAGAAAGAAGCTGGGCATAGGGATCTTGGGACTTGAGAAAGGACATATTAGCGGGTAGATTCATACGTTTCCTCCCATGTCTCAGATGTTGTTGCTTAGTTGCTCAGTCATGTCAGACTCTTGTGACCCTGTGGACTGTAGCCCGCCAGGTTCCTCTGTCCATGGGATCACTCCGGCAAGAACACGAGTGGGTTGCCATTTCCTTCTCCAGAGGATCTTCCGGACCCAGGGACAGAACCCAGGTCTTGTGCATTGGCAGGCAGGTTCTTTACCACCGAGCCACCAGAGAAGCCCCCCTATCTCAGATGGGGCACTGCAAAAGCCTCCCACTCAGCACCAGACAATAAAGGCTCTGAGACAGCCTGTTTTCCCTAACCAAAGCATGGAAAAATGGACGGCCTACCACTGATATCTCTGTTGGCAATGTCTGTCCTGTTCCAAACACACAAAAAACGGCATCCTTTCCCGCTTGCATGGTATCAACAGAACTGAGCAGGGACTTCATTTCCCACTCAACCCCCCCTTAATCCATGGACCTGGAGGCAGCACTCCAGTTCCTCTGCAGGATGGTTTGGCAAGGCTGAGTGGGAGCTGACCTTCTGTCTCCTGCCTGGCAAGAGCAGGTGGTGCTTCAATTCCCCAGCAGGGTGGATCATAAAGTATTTAATTTTACGATGTACAAAAACTTGCATATATATAAAACAGAAAATTCATGGCTCTGTAAACCACGAAGCCCGATAAAAATCTAGGTGCTGTTATTGTCTCTTACGTGTGTATCTGACTTGTTTAAATATCTTGCGTGTACGTGTACATGCTCAGTTGTGTGAGACTCTTTTTAACCCCATGGACTCTATGCAGCCCGCCAGGTTCCTCTCTCTCCATGGAATTTTCCAGACAAGAATCTCGAGTGGGTTGCCGTTTCCTACTGCATTTATTCAGGCCAGAGTCTAGGTTGTAAATTGCTGATGTACAAGATCCAAGAGTTTTGACAACCTGGGGGAGACTCCAGATAGAAAACTAAGCAAGTGCTTTTAAAAATGGCTTTTGAGACTTCCATATCCACCAACACAAAGTAATCCCATTCCTCCAGGTTGTTTTGGAAAAAAAAATAAAAAGCCCTGGACATAGCACAGGAAACAAACAGAGGAGTATTTTGAAAGGTAGAAAGAAGCTGGGCATAGGGATCTTGGGACTTGAGAAAGGACATATTAGCGGGTAGATTCATACGTTTCCTCCCATGTCTCAGATGTTGTTGCTTAGTTGCTCAGTCATGTCAGACTCTTGTGACCCTGTGGACTGTAGCCCGCCAGGTTCCTCTGTCCATGGGATCACTCCGGCAAGAACACGAGTGGGTTGCCATTTCCTTCTCCAGAGGATCTTCCGGACCCAGGGACAGAACCCAGGTCTTGTGCATTGGCAGGCAGGTTCTTTACCACCGAGCCACCAGAGAAGCCCCCATATCTCAGATGGGGCACTGCAAAAGCCTCCCACTCAGCACCAGACAATAAAGGCTCTGAGACAGCCTGTTTTCCCTAACCAAAGCATGGAAAAATGGACGGCCTACCACTGATATCTCTGTTGGCAATGTCTGTCCTGTTCCAAACACACAAAAAACGGCATCCTTTCCCGCTTGCATGGTATCAACAGAACTGAGCAGGGACTTCATTTCCCACTCAACCCCCCCTTAATCCATGGACCTGGAGGCAGCACTCCAGTTCCTCTGCAGGATGGTTTGGCAAGGCTGAGTGGGAGCTGACCTTCTGTCTCCTGCCTGGCAAGAGCAGGTGGTGCTTCAATTCCCCCAGCAGGGGGTACCAGCACATTGAGCAGGGAGCTGAGTTTACACCCCTTGTTAAGAGGCATCAAGACTGTGCGAGTTGTTACCTCGCCCGGCCCCGCCCTTTTGCTGGGAGCAGGGGGAGCTGAACTTCCACCCCACCTCTTTGCAGCAAGGCAGTATGAGTCAGGGCTCCACTGTTGCCAAAGTCGCGTTGGCAGGGCTTAGAAGCCAAACATACATACCCAGCAGCCCATGTGTTAAACCTCAACAGGGGACCGCCTGCTCTAAAGGAAAAACAAAGAGGATTAAATGTGATCCAGAGTTTTGTTAATATTCTATCCAGAATGTCCACTATACAATTTGTTTATTACTCATCCAACAACTAGAAAAATCACAATATGAATGAGAAAAGACAATCCATAGATACCAATGAGATGAAGCAGATTTGGAATTATCTGATGCTTACATCCAAGCTATCATAAAAGTACTTCTGCAATTATTGACAGAGTTTCCTGAAACAAAGACAAATAATTCAGCAAAGATTTTAATAGCTATTATTAATAATAGATATTATTAAAAGAATAAAATGGGAATTATAGAACTGAAAAATACATAAGGAAAATGAAAAATTTGATGTTTGGGTTCAGTAACAGGGTGAAACTAATGGTGGACAGAATCAGTTAACTTGAGGAACAGAGCGATAGGACATAGGGAATCTCAACAACATGGGGGAAATAGTCTAGAATAAAATAAAGAGAGTTTCAGGGATTGTGGTTTTTTTTCTTTTTTTTTTTTAAATTAACAATCATATCATTGTAATCACAGAGGTAGCGGAAATGAGAGGAAGACTAAAAGAGTATTCAAAGAAATAATAGCTGAAAATGTCCCTAATTTGGCAAAACATAAACCCATACATTCAAGATGTTGAACAAATACCAAACACTGTAAGATAAACTCAAAGAATTCCACTTCAAGCCATAATTAAACTTCTGAGAAATAAAGAAAGTATCCTGAAAACAGCCTGAAAGAAATGACACCATTTTGTATAAAGGAAAACCAATGCAAATGACAGCAGATTTCTCCTATGAACCACGAAGATCAGAAGTGGCCCAACATTTTTCAAGTACTAAAAGGAAGAGATTGTCAACCCAGGGTTCCATGTCCAGTGAAAATATTTTTCAGTTATGAAAGGGAAATCATGGCATTCTTGCAGAAGGAAAACTAGGAGAATTTGTTACCCATAGACATATCGAGAAGAATATTTTCCAAACAAAAGAAGGAAAAGGAAAATTGGAACATCAAGAAGAAAGAAAGAACATAATAAGCAAAAACACTGGTATGTTCAATAGATCTTCTGTCTCTGAAGTTTTCTAAATTTCTAAATTGACAATGAAAGCACAGATTGTGACACTGTTTAATGTGGTTCTAAATGTATGCGGAGTAAATACTTAACACAGTATTAACAGGGAGGGCAAAGACATATACGAAGGTAAGGTTGCTATGCTTAAGCTGAATTGGTAAAATGATACGAGTAGACTGTGATATAGAGAAGGGAATGGCAACTCACTCCAGTCTCCTCACTTGGAAAACCCCATAGACAGAGGAGCCTGGTGGGCTGCCTGCTGTTCATGGGTTAGCAAAAGGCGTCGGACACAACTTAGCAACTAAACAACAAACAGGACTGTGATAAATATGTATAATGTAATACCTAGAGCAATGATGAAAGAAAATTATACAGAGTAATTAAAAATACTCTAGATAGGGAAAAATGGAGAGTTACTGTTTTGGGGGTACAAAGTTTTGATTGAGATGATGAATTTCAGTTAACTTGAGGAACAGAGCGATAGGACATAGGGAATCTCAACAACATGGGGGAAATAGTCTAGAATAAAATAAAGAGAGTTTCAGGGATTGTGGTTTTTGTTTTTTTTTAAATTAACAATCATATCATTGTAATCACAGAGGTAGCGGAAATGAGAGGAAGACTAAAAGAGTATTCAAAGAAATAATAGCTGAAAATGTCCCTAATTTGGCAAAACATAAACCCATACATTCAAGATGTTGAACAAATACCAAACACTGTAAGATAAACTCAAAGAATTCCACTTCAAGCCATAATTAAACTTCTGAGAAATAAAGAAAGTATCCTGAAAACAGCCTGAAAGAAATGACACCATTTTGTATAAAGGAAAACCAATGCAAATGACAGCAGATTTCTCCTATGAACCACGAAGATCAGAAGTGGCCCAACATTTTTCAAGTACTAAAAGGAAGAGATTGTCAACCCAGGGTTCCATGTCCAGTGAAAATATTTTTCAGTTATGAAAGGGAAATCATGGCATTCTTGCAGAAGGAAAACTAGGAGAATTTGTTACCCATAGACATATCGAGAAGAATATTTTCCAAACAAAAAAAAAGGAAAAGGAAAATTGGAACATCAAGAAGAAAGAAAGAACATAATAAGCAAAAACACTGGTATGTTCAATAGATCTTCTGTCTCTGAAGTTTTCTAAATTTCTAAATTGACAATGAAAGCACAGATTGTGACACTGTTTAATGTGGTTCTAAATGTATGCGGAGTAAATACTTAACACAGTATTAACAGGGAGGGCAAAGACATATACGAAGGTAAGGTTGCTATGCTTAAGCTGAATTGGTAAAATGATACGAGTAGACTGTGATATAGAGAAGGGAATGGCAACTCACTCCAGTCTCCTCACTTGGAAAACCCCATAGACAGAGGAGCCTGGTGGGCTGCCTGCTGTTCATGGGTTAGCAAAAGGCGTCGGACACAACTTAGCAACTAAACAACAAACAGGACTGTGATAAATATGTATAATGTAATACCTAGAGCAATGATGAAAGAAAATTATACAGAGTAATTAAAAATACTCTAGATAGGGAAAAATGGAGAGTTACTGTTTTGGGGGTACAAAGTTTTGATTGAGATGATGAAAAAGTTCTCAAAATGGATAGTGATGGTGGTGTACCACATGGTGAATGTAAGGCACTGAATACTTAAAATGATTAAATATGGTAAACTTTATGTTATACATATTTTTCTAGAATCTTAAACATAATTAATTAAAATAGTTTATTTAAAAAACATAGCAGGGCTTACCTGGTAGCTCAGTGGTAAAGAGCTCACCTGCTAATGAAGAAGACATGGGTTTGAACCCTGATCCAAGGAGATCCCACATGCTGCAGAGCAACTAGGCCCATGAGCCACAAGGATGGAACCTGTGCTCTAGAGCCTCGGAACCGCAACTATTGAAGCCCATGTGCTGCAACTACTGAAGCCTTGTGCCCTAAAGCCCGAGTTCCACAAGACAAGTCAGCACAACAAGAAGTCAGCACAACAAGAAGCCTGCTCACCTCAGCTGGAGAGTGGCCCCCACTCCCTGCAACTAGAGAGGAGCCTGCAGCAGCAGTGAAAACCCAGAATAGCCAAAAGAAAAAGAAAAAAAAAAAAGCAGTGGTAATCATTCTTCAGTATATAAGTATATCAAATCAACATGTTGTACCTCTTAAACTTATACAATTTATATGTCCATTATATTTCAATAAAGCTGGAGAAAACTATAAATGAATCAAGATGGAATTCTTCAAAAATGTTCAAGTAATCCACAGTGCAGCTGGAGAAAAGAAAACTAGAGAAACAGAAGACTGAGAAGATACAAAATGCAAAAAATAAAGTGACAGACTTAAGTTCTAACATATTACTAATTACATTAAATGTAAATGATCTAGATACACCAATTAAAAGACAAGACTGCAAGAGTAGATTAAAAGCCATGACCTAGCTTCTGTGATGTCTGCAATTATAGAACACCCATATAAAGTGCTGGAGAAGAAAATGGCAGCCCACTCCAGTATTCTTGCCTGGAAGATTCCATGGACTGAGGAGCCTGGCGGGCTACAGTCCATGGTGTTACAATGAGTCAGACACAACTGAGCTCACACACAGAAGCTTCATTGTACACATGCACACAGACATCTACATGTGCATGAAAAGGTCAATTTGATGCATTGTTCTAGTGTTAGTATCCTGGGTGTGATATTACATAATGGAGCATCTCTCTACATTCTCTCTTTTAACTGCATAAGAATCCATAATTATCTCCAAAAATTTTTAACTGGGCTTTTGAGAATAATTATGTCCAGAATTCTTGCCTGAGAAATCCCATGGACAGAGCAGCCTGGCAGACTACAGTCCAAAGGGCTGCAGAGTCAGACAGGNTTGAGGGACTGAGCACTCATGCATGCATGATAATTACCTGGTAGCTCATGAGAGCCTGCTGGAAGACATGGGTTTGAACCCTGATCCAAGGAGATCCCACATGCTGCAGAGCAACTAGGCCCATGAGCCACAAGGATGGAACCTGTGCTCTAGAGCCTCGGAACCGCAACTATTGAAGCCCATGTGCTGCAACTACTGAAGCCTTGTGCCCTAAAGCCCGAGTTCCACAAGACAAGTCAGCACAACAAGAAGTCAGCACAACAAGAAGCCTGCTCACCTCAGCTGGAGAGTGGCCCCCACTCCCTGCAACTAGAGAGGAGCCTGCAGCAGCAGTGAAAACCCAGAATAGCCAAAAGAAAAAGAAAAAAAAAAAAGCAGTGGTAATCATTCTTCAGTATATAAGTATATCAAATCAACATGTTGTACCTCTTAAACTTATACAATTTATATGTCCATTATATTTCAATAAAGCTGGAGAAAACTATAAATGAATCAAGATGGAATTCTTCAAAAATGTTCAAGTAATCCACAGTGCAGCTGGAGAAAAGAAAACTAGAGAAACAGAAGACTGAGAAGATACAAAATGCAAAAAATAAAGTGACAGACTTAAGTTCTAACATATTACTAATTACATTAAATGTAAATGATCTAGATACACCAATTAAAAGACAAGACTGCAAGAGTAGATTAAAAGCCATGACCTAGCTTCTGTGATGTCTGCAATTATAGAACACCCATATAAAGTGCTGGAGAAGAAAATGGCAGCCCACTCCAGTATTCTTGCCTGGAAGATTCCATGGACTGAGGAGCCTGGCGGGCTACAGTCCATGGTGTTACAATGAGTCAGACACAACTGAGCTCACACACAGAAGCTTCATTGTACACATGCACACAGACATCTACATGTGCATGAAAAGGTCAATTTGATGCATTGTTCTAGTGTTAGTATCCTGGGTGTGATATTACATAATGGAGCATCTCTCTACATTCTCTCTTTTAACTGCATAAGAATCCATAATTATCTCCAAAAATTTTTAACTGGGCTTTTGAGAATAATTATGTCCAGAATTCTTGCCTGAGAAATCCCATGGACAGAGCAGCCTGGCAGACTACAGTCCAAAGGGCTGCAGAGTCAGACAGGATTGAGTGACTGAGCACTCATGCATGCATGATAATGAAGGAGAAAGGTAACCACTCTTTATGCCCCTATTTATTGTGTCTAGAGCTTCTTCTCTTTGGTTTTAGGTTTACCTGGTTCCTATTTCCAGTGATTAATTTTTTTTTTTAAATACAGTTTCTCCATACCCTCATCCACATTTGTTATATTTTAAAATAATTTTATTTATTGATTTATTTTTGGCTATGTTGGGTGTTTTTTTCCTTGCCCAGCATTTCTCACATTATGGTGAGTTGAAGGAGGCTACTCTCTAGCTGCTATACCTGGGCTTCTCACTGTGGTGGCTTCTCTTGTTGTGGAGCACACGCTCTAGGCACACAGGCTTCAGAAGTTGTGATGTACGGGCTTCGTTGCTCTGCAGCATGTGGCATCTTCCCAGCCCAGGGACTGAACCTGTGATTTGTATCCACTGAGCCACCAGGGAAGTCTTAGTGATTCATTCTAAATGATGTACAATCTTCCTTCTTCTGTCGCTCCATTTCCCTACCTAATGATCGCTAGGTTATTTGGGCCTGCGGCAAGGTTATTCAGCACTACATTTGAATATAGAAGCTATGACTGTAGTTTTCAAACTTATGACTGATTTTCCTTATTGTCCCAAGGACAGGGAGAGAACGATGCTCCCTAGTGGACAGCACGTGAGAAGTATGTAAACAATGAGCTTCTGTTGCTGCCACAGACCAATACCCTAGTTACTAATCCCCTAAATCACCTTGTGTGTGGAAACAGCGAAGGGGTTTTTTCCTGCTCAACTCATTCTGAGTTACTGCCTCTACCCTTGGTTGAGAATCAGACACAACTGAGCTACACACAGAAGCTTCATTGTACACATGCACACAGACATCTACATGTGCATGAAAAGGTCAATTTGATGCATTGTTCTAGTGTTAGTATCCTGGGTGTGATATTACATAATGGAGCATCTCTCTACATTCTCTCTTTTAACTGCATAAGAATCCATAATTATCTCCAAAAATTTTTAACTGGGCTTTTGAGAATAATTATGTCCAGAATTCTTGCCTGAGAAATCCCATGGACAGAGCAGCCTGGCAGACTACAGTCCAAAGGGCTGCAGAGTCAGACAGGATTGAGTGACTGAGCACTCATGCATGCATGATAATGAAGGAGAAAGGTAACCACTCTTTATGCCCCTATTTATTGTGTCTAGAGCTTCTTCTCTTTGGTTTTAGGTTTACCTGGTTCCTATTTCCAGTGATTAATTTTTTTTTTTAAATACAGTTTCTCCATACCCTCATCCACATTTGTTATATTTTAAAATAATTTTATTTATTGATTTATTTTTGGCTATGTTGGGTGTTTTTTTCCTTGCCCAGCATTTCTCACATTATGGTGAGTTGAAGGAGGCTACTCTCTAGCTGCTATACCTGGGCTTCTCACTGTGGTGGCTTCTCTTGTTGTGGAGCACACGCTCTAGGCACACAGGCTTCAGAAGTTGTGATGTACGGGCTTCGTTGCTCTGCAGCATGTGGCATCTTCCCAGCCCAGGGACTGAACCTGTGATTTGTATCCACTGAGCCACCAGGGAAGTCTTAGTGATTCATTCTAAATGATGTACAATCTTCCTTCTTCTGTCGTCTCCATTTCCCTACCAAATGATCGATAGGTTATTTGGGCCTGAGGCAAGGTTATTTAGCACTACATTTGAATATAGAAGCTATGACTGTAGTTTTCAAACTTATGACTGATTTTCCTTATTGTCCCAAGGACAGGGAGAGAACGATGCTCCCTAGTGGACAGCACGTGAGAAGTATGTAAACAATGAGCTTCTGTTGCTGCCACAGACCAATACCCTAGTTACTAATCCCCTAAATCACCTTGTGTGTGGAAACAGCGAAGGGGTTTTTTCCTGCTCAACTCATTCTGAGTTCCTGCCTCTACCCTTGGTTGAGAATCAGGCCTTGTTCTTTTTAGAAAAGGGTAACAGCTTACAATTCCAGTGGGGTAACATTTACCAGTAGAAATAAAGGTCAGGATATAAGAAGCAGCATATACTGATTTGAAAACATTTGAAAGGAATAGTGACATATGTCCTTGGCAAGGTCAGTGTCTTTCTGTGCCTCTGTACTTCAGCATATGCTATTTTCTCTGCCTGGAATGTCTTCCTTTCATCTTTCAAATGCTGTCTAGGTATCTGAATCCTCTGACCCCTTTCTTTATCCCACAGACATAATCACTCCCTATACTGATGGCCCAAGAGGTAAAGAATCTGCCTGCAATGCAGGAGACTCATGAGACTAGAGGTCTGTCCTTGGGTCGGAAAGATCCTGGGAAAGAGGAAGTGGCAACCCACTTCAATATTCTTATCTGGAGAATTCTATGGACAGAGGAGCCTGGGGGGCCATGGTCTATAGGGCAGCAAAGAGTTGGACACAGTTGAGTATGTGATGATGATGATGATGATGATGTACTATTCAATGTACCAGACTTCCCTGGGGGCCTGGTGGTTAAGAATCTGCCTCCGAATGCTGGGCACAACTGGTTCTATCCCTGCTCCTGGAAGATTTCACATGCCGCAGGGCAACTGAGTATGTGCGGCCACTAGAGATCCCCCAACAAAGACCCAGTATGGCTAAAATAATAATAATAATAATAATAAATTTAAGAAAAAGCCAACGTACCTCTATTTTGGCACATAAAGTGAAAAGGAACCAGTGCGTTACAGTGATTAAGAATTTCAACTCTGGCCCCAACCTGAGTCTATGTTTTTGTTTTTGTTTTTTGGCCACTTCTGTTGGTCTTTCATTTGTCTATTTTCATCGATCTTTGTTCTTTGGCCTGTGTGGGCCTCCCATCGCAGTGGCCTCTCTCGCTGCAGAGCACTGGCTCTGGGCGCATGCGCTCCAGAGCTCCTGCTTGGTAGTTGGACACATCGGTCCAGCTGCTCCGCGGCACGTGTGATCTTCCCAGGTCAGGAATCAAACCAGTGCCCCTTGTACTGCAAGGCGGTGTCCTCACCCACTGGACCACCAGGGAAGCCCCTAACTTGAGTTTGAATCTCAGTTCCACTAGTTGTGTGACCAAGACCAAGTTATTTAACATCTTGTTGCCTCAATTTCCTCATTTATAATATGAGGATAGTAATAATATTTACCTCATGGAGTTGATGTAAGAAATGAAATTAATCAATATATGTACAATGCTTTTAAAAGCACTTGGCAAGAAATAAGCACTATATGAGTGTTAGCTATTTTCTTTTTTGGCCACACCCCACAACATGTTCCTTGGCCAGGAATTGAATCTGCACCTCCTGCATTGGAAGTGGAGTCTTAACTACTGGACTCTGGGAAAGTCCTATTTTATTGATTTATTTGTTTATTTCACTTAATCACACCATTTGAGGGCAGCGTATATTACCTGTTACTATATTCAAATTCCTCTAAAACTTAACAATTAGAACAATAAATATGATCTTATGGTTTTGTAGGTTAGGAATATGGGAACAATTAGATAGACCTGTTTCAAGGTTTCTTACACGGCCAAGGTCAAAGGGCTGGCTAGGCTGGCAGAAGGCCCCACTAGGGAAGGATCTTGTGGTTATTGACTTCAGTTCAGTAGTTCAGTTGTATCCGACTCTCTGCGACCCCATGGGTCCTTCACTATCTCCCAGAGCTTGCTCAGTCAATTCATCCATTGACTCAACCATGGTTATTGACTATGTAAACAAAATTCTATAAGTAAAATATGATAAAGAACAATATTTTTCTTATCCTTTATTGGGAATGCCCTGAAGCCTTTTTGAGAATTTAGTAATTAAACATTCATCACTTTTATTTCATTTTAATATTTAGTTTGAGTGTGAAGCTATTCCAAGAGATCAGGAGGCAAAAACTTTCATGTTACATCTTAAATTTCAATAAGTTCATTCATGTTACATTTATTTTGTCTATTTATAATTAGATTCATGATGCCAAGGAGTGTGGATAATTTAGACTTGTTTTTCGAAAACAACTCCTAATCATGATTGTCCAGAAAGGTACAACCCAACTAAAACACAGCATTTCATCTGAATAGAGCTCTTCTTGATCTTCCCTGGTGTCTCAGTGATAAAGAATCTACCTGCCAATCTGGGAGGGGCGGCTTCAATCCCTAACCCAAGAAGATCCCACATGCCACGAAGCAACTAAGCCTGTGCATCCCTTTGGGGAGTCCACATGAGGATAGTAATAATATTTACCTCATGGAGTTGATGTAAGAAATGAAATTAATCAATATATGTACAATGCTTTTAAAAGCACTTGGCAAGAAATAAGCACTATATGAGTGTTAGCTATTTTCTTTTTTGGCCACACCCCACAACATGTTCCTTGGCCAGGAATTGAATCTGCACCTCCTGCATTGGAAGTGGAGTCTTAACTACTGGACTCTGGGAAAGTCCTATTTTATTGATTTATTTGTTTATTTCACTTAATCACACCATTTGAGGGCAGCGTATATTACCTGTTACTATATTCAAATTCCTCTAAAACTTAACAATTAGAACAATAAATATGATCTTATGGTTTTGTAGGTTAGGAATATGGGAACAATTAGATAGACCTGTTTCAAGGTTTCTTACACGGCCAAGGTCAAAGGGCTGGCTAGGCTGGCAGAAGGCCCCACTAGGGAAGGATCTTGTGGTTATTGACTTCAGTTCAGTAGTTCAGTTGTATCCGACTCTCTGCGACCCCATGGGTCCTTCACTATCTCCCAGAGCTTGCTCAGTCAATTCATCCATTGACTCAACCATGGTTATTGACTATGTAAACAAAATTCTATAAGTAAAATATGATAAAGAACAATATTTTTCTTATCCTTTATTGGGAATGCCCTGAAGCCTTTTTGAGAATTTAGTAATTAAACATTCATCACTTTTATTTCATTTTAATATTTAGTTTGAGTGTGAAGCTATTCCAAGAGATCAGGAGGCAAAAACTTTCATGTTACATCTTAAATTTCAATAAGTTCATTCATGTTACATTTATTTTGTCTATTTATAATTAGATTCATGATGCCAAGGAGTGTGGATAATTTAGACTTGTTTTTCGAAAACAACTCCTAATCATGATTGTCCAGAAAGGTACAACCCAACTAAAACACAGCATTTCATCTGAATAGAGCTCTTCTTGATCTTCCCTGGTGTCTCAGTGATAAAGAATCTACCTGCCAATATGGGAGACGCGGCTTCAATCCCTGACCCAAGAAGATCCCACATGCCACGAAGCAACTAAGCCTGTGCAGTACAACTACTGAGCCCAATAGTTGCTCTAGAACCTGTGAGCTGCAACTATGGAGCCCCTGTGCAGCAACTACTGAAGCCCTTACACCCTAGAGCCCATGCTCCACAAATAGAGAAGACACAGCACATCCAAAAATAAATAAATAAAATAAAATCATAAAAAAATAGAGCCCTTTTCATTCAACTATCTTTTTTTTTTTTTTTTAAAGATTTATTTATTTATTTATTTTGGGCAGGGGTCGGGTTGGGGAGGGAGGGGAGTGGGCGGGCCACTTCTATTGGTCTTTTATTTCTCTGTTTTCATCCGTCTTTGTTCTTTGGCTTCTGTGGGCCTCCCATCGCGGTGGCGTCTGTCGTTGTAGAGCACCGGCTCTGGGCGCATGCGCTCCAGAGCGCTGGCTCGGTAATTGGACACATCGGTCCAGCCACTCCGCAGCAGGTGGGATCTTCCCAGGCCAGGGATCGAACCGGCGCCCCTTGCACTGCAAGGCGGTGTCCTTGCCCACTGGACCACCAGGGGAAGCCCTCATTCAACTATCTTTAGGGTATTTCTCAACCTCTAGTTATAAGTGCATTCATTCATCTGTGATATGGAAGAAACACACAGTAGGTATACAACATACCTTGCTTTCTATCCATGAGATCTGTTTTCCCAACACATAAGCAAAAGCCATCTGCTTTGCCATGGAGCCTCTGGTTGGATCAGTAATAGCTGTTGCAGCAGGCCACTTGGAGAAAGAGGAGACAGAAGGGCATTTCTCCTTATGAAGACCTGAATTCAGTGCTGTGAGAAAATTCAGCGCAGTTGAAACTGAAGCTGACAGGTCTCTTCAACGTGTGTATCGATGGCACAATAATTAAAATTTACTTCTGTAGTTCCCAGTCCAGTGGGACAGAAAACTTTTTTTCTGTTTTAAAACTTTGGGACTTTAAGACAAATTTAAGATTTTAGATTTAAATGATCAGTATACAGGGAGATTTTCAGCTACTTCATTGAACAGGGCTAAAGATCCTGGTATTCAATTTCACATATGCATGTCTGCTACTTTACAGAATCAGCATTCTCAATGAATATTACCAAGGGAGGTCAGATAGTTTAACTTTGATACAATAAACCATTTTAAAATTCTAATTAGAGGAAAAAGGAGTATGTTTTTTTAAATTAAATTCTTCAGTCATTTCAGTTTAAAATTTCCCTTCTGTTAAATATTTTAAAAAGAGAGAGAGAGAGATCCTGGTACCCTGTTCTTATTTGTGCTATGTGTGCCCAGTCACTTAGTCATTTGCAGCCCCTTGGACTATAGCCCACCAGGCTCCTCTGTCCATGGAATTTTCCAGGCAAGAATAATGGATCGGATTGCTATTTCGTTCTCCAAGGAATCTTTCTGACCCAGGATTAAACCCAAGTGTCTCTCCTGCGTCTCTAATGCAGGAAACTCTTTACCAGTAGCGCCACCTAGGAAGTCCCTGTTTATATTTATTCCTTCCAAAACATAGGAATCTCACATCGGTCCAGCCACTCCGCAGCAGGTGGGATCTTCCCAGGCCAGGGATCGAACCGGCGCCCCTTGCACTGCAAGGCGGTGTCCTTGCCCACTGGACCACCAGGGGAAGCCCTCATTCAACTATCTTTAGGGTATTTCTCAACCTCTAGTTATAAGTGCATTCATTCATCTGTGATATGGAAGAAACACACAGTAGGTATACAACATACCTTGCTTTCTATCCATGAGATCTGTTTTCCCAACACATAAGCAAAAGCCATCTGCTTTGCCATGGAGCCTCTGGTTGGATCAGTAATAGCTGTTGCAGCAGGCCACTTGGAGAAAGAGGAGACAGAAGGGCATTTCTCCTTATGAAGACCTGAATTCAGTGCTGTGAGAAAATTCAGCGCAGTTGAAACTGAAGCTGACAGGTCTCTTCAACGTGTGTATCGATGGCACAATAATTAAAATTTACTTCTGTAGTTCCCAGTCCAGTGGGACAGAAAACTTTTTTTCTGTTTTAAAACTTTGGGACTTTAAGACAAATTTAAGATTTTAGATTTAAATGATCAGTATACAGGGAGATTTTCAGCTACTTCATTGAACAGGGCTAAAGATCCTGGTATTCAATTTCACATATGCATGTCTGCTACTTTACAGAATCAGCATTCTCAATGAATATTACCAAGGGAGGTCAGATAGTTTAACTTTGATACAATAAACCATTTTAAAATTCTAATTAGAGGAAAAAGGAGTATGTTTTTAAATTAAATTCTTCAGTCATTTCAGTTTAAAATTTCCCTTCTGTTAAATATTTTAAAAAGAGAGAGAGAGAGATCCTGGTACCCTGTTCTTATTTGTGCTATGTGTGCCCAGTCACTTAGTCATTTGCAGCCCCTTGGACTATAGCCCACCAGGCTCCTCTGTCCATGGAATTTTCCAGGCAAGAATAATGGATCGGATTGCTATTTCGTTCTCCAAGGAATCTTTCTGACCCAGGATTAAACCCAAGTGTCTCTCCTGCGTCTCTAATGCAGGAAACTCTTTACCAGTAGCGCCACCTAGGAAGTCCCTGTTTATATTTATTCCTTCCAAAACATAGGAATCTCTGTAGAGATCTTCAGGATAGTAATTTTATTTTTCCTGAGAAGCTATGAAAGAAGTAATTTATAAAAAATAAATATAATAAAAAATAAAATGGTATATTATAAATAATAAATAATAAATTCTGTTACTGCCGATCACCTGAAATAGCACTTCTAGGGATTTCCGAGCAATGCCCACTTACTAAATCCAATAACCATCCTGTCCTGCTCAGTACTGACCCTTTTGTTCTCAAAACTTCTTCTCAGTATGAACCTTCTGTTCTGATCTAAATCAGTCTCCTCATTTTCTCTGCTCACAGGGTTGTTGCTTCCTCCCACACGTCTCAACTAATCTATTGCCCTTTTCTCTGTAGTCTGATTCTACCCATCAGGGCCCTGCTGATATGACATTTTTTCCTTGAAGCCTCACCGCACCATGGGAGCCCTCTTGAATCTCTGCCTCCTGTGGACTACTTTTTTTTTCTAAGTACTTTTCACTGGAGTTTAGTTTCTTTACAATATTCTGTTCATTTCAGGTATACAGCAGAGTGAATTAGCTATTTGTTGTTCAGTCTGTAAGTCATGTTTGATTCTTTGCAACCCCATGGATTGCAGCATGCTGGGCTCCTCTGTCCTCCACTATGGAGGAGTCTGCACAAATTCAAGTCCGTGGAGTCGGTGATGCTATCTAGCCATCTCATCCTCTGTTGCCCTCTTCTTCTTTTGCCTTCAATCTTTCTCAGCATCAGGAACTTTGCCAGTGAGTCATCTCTTCACATCTGGTGGCCAAAATATTGGAGCTTCAGCATCAGTGCTTCCAATGAATATTCAAGGCTGATTTCCTAAAGAATTGACTGGTTTGATCTCTTTGCAGTCCAAGGGACTCTCAAGAGTCTTCTCCAGTATCACAATTCAAAAGCATTAATTCTTCGGCCCTTAACCTTCTTTACGGCCCAGCTCTCACATCCATACATAACTACTGAAAAAGCATAGCTTTGACTGTACAGGCCTTTGTTGACAAAGTGATGTCTCTGCTTTTTAATCGTTGTCTAGGTTTGTCATAGCTTTTCTTCCAAGGAGCAAGTGTTTTTTAACTACATGGCTGCAGTCATCATCCGCAGTGATTTTGGAGCCCAGGAAGAGAAAATCTGTCATTACATATATCCCCTTTTCTTAAGATTTCATTCTTGTTTTGGTCACCACAGAGCATCAAGTAGGGTTCCCTGTTCTCCACAGCAGGTCACCTGGACTATTCTTGCAGATAAAATTTGTCATTGTTTCTTTTTGGTTCATGACCATTCCTTTTTTTTTTTTTTAATTTTGGCCTCTTTTATTGATTTTCAGTTTACTTATTTTTCATCCATCTTTATTCTTCAGCCTTTGTGGGTCTCCCATTGCAGTGGCCTCTTCGTTGCAGAGCACTAGCTCTGGGTGCATATGCTCCAGAGCACTGGCTCATAATTGGATACACTGATCCAGCTGCTCCACGGCACGTGGAATCTTCCCGGGCCAGGGATTGAACTGGTGCCCCTTGTACTGCAAGGTGGACTCTTTACCCACTGGATCACCAAGGAAGCCCCAAACATTCTTTTTTAAGTTATAACATTTTCATGTGTGCGTATCAACATTTTTATTTTCAAAGCTGTCAGTCTGTGCATTTTCTTTGCAACCCCATGGATTGCAGCATGCTGGGCTCCTCTGTCCTCCACTATGGAGGAGTCTGCACAAATTCAAGTCCGTGGAGTCGGTGATGCTATCTAGCCATCTCATCCTCTGTTGCCCTCTTCTTCTTTTGCCTTCAATCTTTCTCAGCATCAGGAACTTTGCCAGTGAGTCATCTCTTCACATCTGGTGGCCAAAATATTGGAGCTTCAGCATCAGTGCTTCCAATGAATATTCAAGGCTGATTTCCTAAAGAATTGACTGGTTTGATCTCTTTGCAGTCCAAGGGACTCTCAAGAGTCTTCTCCAGTATCACAATTCAAAAGCATTAATTCTTCGGCCCTTAACCTTCTTTACGGCCCAGCTCTCACATCCATACATAACTACTGAAAAAGCATAGCTTTGACTGTACAGGCCTTTGTTGACAAAGTGATGTCTCTGCTTTTTAATACGTTGTCTAGGTTTGTCATAGCTTTTCTTCCAAGGAGCAAGTGTTTTTTAACTACATGGCTGCAGTCATCATCCGCAGTGATTTTGGAGCCCAGGAAGAGAAAATCTGTCATTACATATATCCCCTTTTCTTAAGATTTCATTCTTGTTTTGGTCACCACAGAGCATCAAGTAGGGTTCCCTGTTCTCCACAGCAGGTCACCTGGACTATTCTTGCAGATAAAATTTGTCATTGTTTCTTTTTGGTTCATGACCATTCCTTTTTTTTTTTTTTAATTTTGGCCTCTTTTATTGATTTTCAGTTTACTTATTTTTCATCCATCTTTATTCTTCAGCCTTTGTGGGTCTCCCATTGCAGTGGCCTCTTCGTTGCAGAGCACTAGCTCTGGGTGCATATGCTCCAGAGCACTGGCTCATAATTGGATACACTGATCCAGCTGCTCCACGGCACGTGGAATCTTCCCGGGCCAGGGATTGAACTGGTGCCCCTTGTACTGCAAGGTGGACTCTTTACCCACTGGATCACCAAGGAAGCCCCAAACATTCTTTTTTAAGTTATAACATTTTCATGTGTGCGTATCCATCACAAAGCTGTCATGTCAAGACATTTGTTTTCAATTTTCAAAGACCTGTGTAGACGAATAAGTTGTAAAGTGGGAATTAGTCCTTCAGATGCTGTATGGTACTACCAGGTGGTGGGAAACGGAGCTGCCAAGTCTTGAGACAGAGGGTTACAGGAGCAGAAGAAGGAGATTTTCATGAATTAAATGGTGGGCTTCTGCCCAAAATATTAAAGTTAGACTTCTAAATCACAATGGAGAAATAAACTGAAACAACTTCACATTCAAGTCACCTAAAGCTGATATTTCTTCAGTGTATCTTACTAAAATTATTATCTAGTATACATGCTGTGTTCACACATTTGTATGTCTGTATTCTATGGTACATGTGGAGTCCTTGCCTTGTGCTTTCTTATTTGTGAAACTCTGTCATTTGTGAATTTTCCTGAATTTTTACTTCAGTGAAAGCCTTTTGTGAGCAGCTTGTCAAGTTTACTACCTTTTGGAGCAAGGTTTTTGTTTTTTCATTATTTTAATTGATTGATGATTGCTGTACAATATTGGTTTGATTTTTGTCATACATCAGCATGAATTAACCACAGGTAGATGTACGTGCCCTCGCTCTTGACCCTCTCTCCCTCCTCCCAACCATTCCCACCCTTCTAGGTTATTACAGAGCCCCAGTTTGAGTTCTCTGAGTCCTACAGCACATTCCTATGGGCTATCTATTTACATATGCCAGTGCATGTGCATCCACCCTTCTCTCCACTTAGCTTACCCGCTTGTTCTTCTCCCCAGGCCTTGTCCACACGTTGGTTCTCCATGTCTTCATCTCCATTGCTGTCAAGGAAGAGTTTTAAGTGCCTACTCCTGGACTCAGAAGTAAAACATCTAGGAACTTCTGAAGTAACCTATAATAATGGTGACAGGTTTTATTCATCTTTCTTGGGAAGCTTCTTCCAGAATGTTCCACCCTCTTTCTTAATTTGCTTTCCAGTTATTTCTCCATATAATAGACACAGGATTTCACATAGTCAGCAGTTACAACTTCTTATATATTTTCCACCAAACAGAAGGTAATATCCAGCCAGTTAGGAAAATTCATCTTCATTTTAGCCTCTCCCATGGCCATCTCAGGCAGGGAGTCTGTTTGGCAATTTTTATTTACTGACCTAAGTTACCAATTTAACAAATTTTTTCCTTGGCAAATTATAGCGCGTGAGTATGGGTGGGTGGGTGGGGAGGGGGTGATTTCAGTGGTTTGCATCATACTGCATTTAAAGTGACAGTATCCCTTTCGGGAGACAGAAAAATAGCTGATTTTATCATACTCCATAATGAAATTATAGGTTTCTTTTAAATTTTCTCTTTCCTGTACCTCTCCCAACTTAGCACACATGTTTAAGTAGTATTGTACAGGGTCCTAAATTAAGATTCTGTTTAAAATTCAAAAATTAGACTATGTCAGTGTACTGTTACAGAGAGTTCTAGGTCTCCTCTTTCATTGGTATTAACCACAGTATTAGAAATTTCATTTGGTGGACATGAAATCTTAATTTTTTAAGATTATTGAATAAAATTAGCAATTAAGTACATTTAATCTTTGCTGATGAGAGTTTAAGGCAGTGAAGCCACTTAATTTCTCAGCATGTTGCCTTTATACACACACAAAAAGTGGCAATGTTGTCTGTAAGAGACACCATGTTCTTGCTGTGATCAGCTTCCCTCTTTAGAATTAAGGGAGCACCTGAAATCTGTGTTAGTGACTCAGGGGCCCAACTCTTTGCAGCCCTATGGACTGTAGCCCGCCAAGCCCTTCTGTGCATGGAATTCTCCAGGCAAGCATACTGGAGTGGGTTGCCATGCCCTCCTCCAGGGGCTCTTCCAGACCCAGGGATTGAACCCAGGCCTCCTGTACTGCAGGCAGCTTCTTTAACCTCTGAGCCACCAGTCCAAGTCATAATATTGGTATTACACTCGGCACCTGCCTGCCTTTAGGGGCTTCCCTCATGGGAAGCCGGTGAAGAAACTGCCTGCAATGCAGGAGACCCAAATTCAGTCCCTGGGTCAGGAAGATCCCCTGGAGAAGGAATTCTTCTTTGGGGAAAATCCCATGGACAGAGACGTCTGGCGGGCTAAGGCCCATGGGATGGCAAAAAAGTTGGACACCACTTAGCACCTAAGTAGCAACAACAAAATATCTATGTATATATTATGGACATAATTTTATATGTAAAATTTATATATTGCCTACAAATGGGTACATTTTATTTTACATGAACATGACATTAATCAGTATGTATCAGGTGTCTCATTATCATTTCAATTAATTCCTGACTTTTTAAAAATGTAGCTTCTGGGGGATTCCCTGGTGGTTTAGTGGGTAAAGAGTCCGCCTTGCAATGCAAGAGGCACCCGTTTGATCCCTGGCCCAGGAAGATCCCACATGCCGCAGTGTCTGGGCCAGTGTGTCCAATTACAAGCCAGCACTCTGGAGCACATTCACCCAGAGCCAGTGCTCTGCAGCAAGAGAGGCCACTGCAATGGGAGGCCCACACAAGCCAAAGAATGAGGATGGATGAAAATAAATAAATAAATAAAAATGGAAAAAAAGTAGCTTCTGGAATGTAATTCTGGGAAAGGAATTCTAGTACACTAATTCACTATATGTTCCCAACAAAGAAGCATTTAATTAACTGTAATATATATGTGACTATCCTTTATGATTTACTTTAAAGTTCAACATTAATGAATTAATCAATAATACTAGTTAATGGATAATCCTGATGTTGATGATACTTGTCCAGTTGGCAACATTTTTGTTGCCTTTATACACACACAAAAAGTGGCAATGTTGTCTGTAAGAGACACCATGTTCTTGCTGTGATCAGCTTCCCTCTTTAGAATTAAGGAGCACCTGAAATCTGTGTTAGTGACTCAGGGGCCCAACTCTTTGCAGCCCTATGGACTGTAGCCCGCCAAGCCCTTCTGTGCATGGAATTCTCCAGGCAAGCATACTGGAGTGGGTTGCCATGCCCTCCTCCAGGGGCTCTTCCAGACCCAGGGATTGAACCCAGGCCTCCTGTACTGCAGGCAGCTTCTTTAACCTCTGAGCCACCAGTCCAAGTCATAATATTGGTATTACACTCGGCACCTGCCTGCCTTTATGGCTTCCCTCATGGGAAGCCGGTGAAGAAACTGCCTGCAATGCAGGAGACCCAAATTCAGTCCCTGGGTCAGGAAGATCCCCTGGAGAAGGAATTCTTCTTTGGGGAAAATCCCATGGACAGAGACGTCTGGCGGGCTAAGGCCCATGGGATGGCAAAAAAGTTGGACACCACTTAGCACCTAAGTAGCAACAACAAAATATCTATGTATATATTATGGACATAATTTTATATGTAAAATTTATATATTGCCTACAAATGGGTACATTTTATTTTACATGAACATGACATTAATCAGTATGTATCAGGTGTCTCATTATCATTTCAATTAATTCCTGACTTTTTAAAAATGTAGCTTCTGGGGGATTCCCTGGTGGTTTAGTGGGTAAAGAGTCCGCCTTGCAATGCAAGAGGCACCCGTTTGATCCCTGGCCCAGGAAGATCCCACATGCCGCAGTGTCTGGGCCAGTGTGTCCAATTACAAGCCAGCACTCTGGAGCACATTCACCCAGAGCCAGTGCTCTGCAGCAAGAGAGGCCACTGCAATGGGAGGCCCACACAAGCCAAAGAATGAGGATGGATGAAAATAAATAAATAAATAAAAATGGAAAAAAAAAGTAGCTTCTGGAATGTAATTCTGGGAAAGGAATTCTAGTACACTAATTCACTATATGTTCCCAACAAAGAAGCATTTAATTAACTGTAATATATATGTGACTATCCTTTATGATTTACTTTAAAGTTCAACATTAATGAATTAATCAATAATACTAGTTAATGGATAATCCTGATGTTGATGATACTTGTCCAGCATTTTTTAAGTTAAAAATTCTTTTCATGTTCCTTTTTTTATTTGATGTCACATCAGCTTTGCTTACTGTGCCAGGCAAAAAACTCTCATCCTATTAGGGAGACAATTAAAGCTCAGTGAGACACTTCATTACCTGGAGTCAGACCAGAATCACCGCAGCAATTTCTACTCATGATTTACTTCACATGATAGTTTGTAAGTAAGAGGGTTCTATAAAGAAAATGGAATGAATATGAGCATTTTGAGAAAATCTACTAATGTAACAACAGGAATGTGGAAAATAAGCAAAATGAACTTAAACAAGACTTGAATTCACAAGGCAAAGTGGGGACAGGGAAAAGGTATTTTTATCTTCAAGAGACCAAAGAAAAGGAGGAAAATGAGAAAAGATCATAAGAGCCACAAACATGATACTGAAGCAGCTCAGTCAACAGGAAGAGAACAAAACCAAAACAAGACCTGAAGACTGTAAGTTAGGGTAGAGTAGTCTTATCAAAAGAGGTCATTTTAATAAATCATGCTCAGGGGCTTCCCTTGTGGCTCAGTGGATAAGAACCCGTCTGCCAATGCAAGAGACACAGGTTCGATCCCTGATCCGGGAAGATCCCACATACCGCAGAGCAGCTAAACCCACACATCAACAAAGACCCAGCACAGCCAAAAAAGTAAATAAATAAAAGTTTAAAAAAAAAAAAAAAATAAGTCATGCTCAGAATGGGAAAAAAGGCTATTAAAAATTTCTTCAGACAACATGCGTTTGCTTCTCAGAGAAATGCAGCAATATAGCAAATAATAAAGGGAAAAAAACTAATGAAAGTGTCAGTGTCAGATTATGGGAGAGATTAAGCAGAGAATCATTAAAGAGAAATCAAAAGTCCATAGCTGAAAGAGGAAGAAGATGAAGAAGTACAAAGGTCATGGAACATAGGGTCAAAAGTTTGAGATTGGGACTTCCCTGATGGTCCAGTGGTTAAGACTCTGTGTTCCCAATTCAGTGGGGCCTGGGTTCGATCCCTGGTCAGGGAACTAGATCCCATGTGCCACAACTATGACCCAGTGCAGTCAAATAAATAAATAATTAAGAACAGAAACAAAAAGTTTGGGATTCCAGCCCAGTTCTCCCAGTTGTTTGGCCTTTGTTATTGTTGTTGTTGTTCAGTTGCTCAGTTGAGTCCAACTCTTTGCAACTCCATGGACATCAGCACACCAAGCTTCCCTGTCCTTCACTGTCTCCTGGAGTTTGTTCAAACTCATGTCCATTGAGTCGGTGATGCCATCCAACCATCTCATCCCCTGTCGCCCTCTTCTCCTCCTGCCTTCAGTTTTTCCCAGCATCAGGTTCTTTTCCCATGAATCGGCTCTTCACATAAGGTAAGACATTGGGCTTCCCCTGGTGGTCCAGTGGGTAAGGACACCGCCTTGCAGTGCAAGGGGCGCCGGTTCCAGCCCTGGCCTGGGAAGATCCCACGTGCCGCGGAGCGGCTGGACTGATGTGTCCAATCACCGAGCCGGAGCTCTGGAGCACATGCGCCCAGAGTCGGTGCTCTGCAACGACAGACGCCACGGCGATGGGAGGCCCACAGGAGCCAAAGAACGAAGACGAATGAAAATGGACAAATGAAAGAACAATAGAAGTGGCCCACCCACTCCTCTCCCTCCCCAACCCGACCCCCGCCCAAAGTAAATAAATACAAAAAAAAAAATATATAAGGTAAGACATTTCCTTCTCTGTGACTTTGTGTCCTCAGCTATAAATTGAGGAGAATGTAAGATCGTAGTCCAGGAGCTCTCTTTTTGTTTATTTACTTTTGGTTGCATGGGATTTTCTCTAGTTGTGGTGGGCAGGGGTTACTCTTCCTTGTGGTGCACAGGCATCTTCTCTTGTTGTGGAGCACGGCCTCTAGGGCACTTTAGCTCAGTAGTTGTGGCTCAGTAATTGTGGCACATGGGCTTAGTTGCTCTGAGGCATGTGGGATCTTTCTGGACCAGAGATGGAACCCATGTCTCCAGAAATGCTATCCTCCAGCAGGTGGATTCTTTACCACTGGCTACCAGGGAAGCCCGTCTTTTAATATTTTAAACATATTGCTCTCTGTCATCTAACTTGTATCATTTCCAAAGAGAAATTTGGTGTGCCACAACTATGACCCAGTGCAGTCAAATAAATAAATAATTAAGAACAGAAACAAAAAGTTTGGGATTCCAGCCCAGTTCTCCCAGTTGTTTGGCCTTTGTTATTGTTGTTGTTGTTCAGTTGCTCAGTTGAGTCCAACTCTTTGCAACTCCATGGACATCAGCACACCAAGCTTCCCTGTCCTTCACTGTCTCCTGGAGTTTGTTCAAACTCATGTCCATTGAGTCGGTGATGCCATCCAACCATCTCATCCCCTGTCGCCCTCTTCTCCTCCTGCCTTCAGTTTTTCCCAGCATCAGGTTCTTTTCCCATGAATCGGCTCTTCACATAAGGTAAGACATTGGGCTTCCCCTGGTGGTCCAGTGGGTAAGGACACCGCCTTGCAGTGCAAGGGGCGCCGGTTCCAGCCCTGGCCTGGGAAGATCCCACGTGCCGCGGAGCGGCTGGACTGATGTGTCCAATCACCGAGCCGGAGCTCTGGAGCACATGCGCCCAGAGTCGGTGCTCTGCAACGACAGACGCCACGGCGATGGGAGGCCCACAGGAGCCAAAGAACGAAGACGAATGAAAATGGACAAATGAAAGAACAATAGAAGTGGCCCACCCACTCCTCTCCCTCCCCAACCCGACCCCCGCCCAAAGTAAATAAATACAAAAAAAAAAATATATAAGGTAAGACATTTCCTTCTCTGTGACTTTGTGTCCTCAGCTATAAATTGAGGAGAATGTAAGATCGTAGTCCAGGAGCTCTCTTTTTGTTTATTTACTTTTGGTTGCATGGGATTTTCTCTAGTTGTGGTGGGCAGGGGTTACTCTTCCTTGTGGTGCACAGGCATCTTCTCTTGTTGTGGAGCACGGCCTCTAGGGCACTTTAGCTCAGTAGTTGTGGCTCAGTAATTGTGGCACATGGGCTTAGTTGCTCTGAGGCATGTGGGATCTTTCTGGACCAGAGATGGAACCCATGTCTCCAGAAATGCTATCCTCCAGCAGGTGGATTCTTTACCACTGGCTACCAGGGAAGCCCGTCTTTTAATATTTTAAACATATTGCTCTCTGTCATCTAACTTGTATCATTTCCAAAGAGAAATTTGGTGTGCTTTTTTGTTGTTTCTTCCTACATGACTTGTATCTTTTCTCTGGTTGCTTTTATCACTTTTTTTTTTGTAAAATAATAATGATATACTTTGGTGCAGCTATCATTATATTTCTTGTGCTTGAGATTTGTCAAGCTACTTGAATTTTTGGATTTATAGTTTTCATCAAATATGAAAACAAAATTTGACCAATGCTTTTTCAAGTATTTTGTAGATTTCCCAATCCTATTTGTTGAGGAAGTTACATTTATATTAGGCTACTCTTAAGGATCAGTGATTTTGTTCCTTTTCTCTTTAAATTATTTTTTTAATCTATGCTTTAGTTTGGGTAATTGCTATTGATTGCCATGTCTTGATGTTCACTAATCTTTTTTTATGTCTGCTTATAATCTGCCATTAAGGGTATCCAGTGTATATTTCACCTCAGATAGGATAGTATTCATCTCTATAAATTCTAATAGGTGTTTTTTTAAAAAAATAGATTATATCTTTCTACTTAAGGTTTTGAACATATGGAATACAGTTATAATAGTTCTTTAATGTTGTTGACTGATAATCTAATAGTTGTGTGAATTCTGGTTTAGTTTTGACTTACGTTCTCATCACCTGCTTCTTTGTATGTCTAGTAACTCTTGACTGAATGTCAGACATTATGAATTTTGCCTTGTTGGGAGCTGGCTATTTTTATCCTTATGAATATCCTTGAACTTTGTTCTAGAATGTAGTGAAGATAATTGGAAACACTTGATCCTTTCAGGTCTTTCTTTTACAACTGTTTTACAACTGTTAGATGAGACCAAGGCTATGCTTAGTCCAAGGTTTTTGTACTACTGAGGTGAGGTCTTTTTGAGTACTCTACCCAACGTGCCATAAATTATGAGGCTATTCAATTTGGCTAGTGGGAATTGGCCCAGTTCCTCTAATCCTTTCAGGTCTTCAATCCCCAAACCTGCAGTAATTTCCTCACACGTATGCAGTGATTTGATCTCTGGTTCCTCTGCCCTTTCTAAATCCAACTTGTACATCCAGAGATCAAATGGTGAACATCCATTGGATCATAGAAAAAGCAAGGGAATTCCAGAAAAACCTCTACTTCTGCTTCAATGACTACACTAAAGCCGGTAAACTATGAAGATCACAACAAACTGTAGACAATTCTTCAAGGGAAGGGAACACCAGACCACCTTACCTGCATCCTGAGAAACCTGTATCCAAGTCAAGAAGCAACAGTTAGAACAAGACGTGAAACAACGAGCTGGTTTCAAATTGGGAAAGGAGTACGTCAAGGCTGTGTATTGTCACTCCACTTACTTAACTTATATGCAGAGCAATTATGTGGAATGCTAGGCTGGATGAAGCTCAGGTTGGAATTAAGATTGTCAGGAGAAATGTCAATAAATTCAGATAGGCAGATGACACCACTGTTAAGGTATAAAGCAAAGAGGAACTGAAGAACCTCTTGATGAAGGTGAAAGAGGAGAGTGAAAAAGCTGGCTTCAACATTCAAAAAACAAAGATAATATTATCTGGTCTCATCACTTTATCACAAATAGATGGACAAACAATGGAAACAGTGACAGACTTTGTTTTCTTGGGCTCCAAAATCACTGCAGAAGGTGACTGCAGCCATGAAATTAAAAGACGCTTGTTCCTTGGAAGAAATGCTATGACAAACATAGACAACATATTAAAAAGAAGAGACATCACTTTGCTGACAAAGGTCCATATAGTCAGAGGTATAGTTTTTCCAGTAGTCATACACAGATGCGAGAGTTAGACCATAAAGAAGCCTAAACGCAGAAGAATTTATGCTCTTTTTTTAGAAGAAAAAATGTCCTATTAAGGACATTGAATCCACAATCAAAATATCATCCCCACCCCAAACAAAACAAACTCTTCAATGGCAAGATAGTCAGTTTCACTGAGAGATTCAAGGAAGCAATAATGGTAATTTTACACAAATTCTTCCAGAGAAGAAGTTAATTCAAAAATTTAGTTCATGAGACCAACAAAATTTTTATGCTAAAAATTTAAAAAGATCTTATAAGAAATTATAATTGAGTACACATTAACTCTCATAGACATAGATGTAAAACCCTAAGTAATAACAAATAGGGTCTAACAATATATAAAAAGGATGATTATGTCCAAGAGCAAATTCCAGGAGTGTGAGTGGGATTTACCACTAGAAGATCAACCAATGTAATGCACCACATTTATAGGATAAAGCAAGGGAATTCCAGAAAAACCTCTACTTCTGCTTCAATGACTACACTAAAGCCGGTAAACTATGAAGATCACAACAAACTGTAGACAATTCTTCAAGGGAAGGGAACACCAGACCACCTTACCTGCATCCTGAGAAACCTGTATCCAAGTCAAGAAGCAACAGTTAGAACAAGACGTGAAACAACGAGCTGGTTTCAAATTGGGAAAGGAGTACGTCAAGGCTGTGTATTGTCACTCCACTTACTTAACTTATATGCAGAGCAATTATGTGGAATGCTAGGCTGGATGAAGCTCAGGTTGGAATTAAGATTGTCAGGAGAAATGTCAATAAATTCAGATAGGCAGATGACACCACTGTTAAGGTATAAAGCAAAGAGGAACTGAAGAACCTCTTGATGAAGGTGAAAGAGGAGAGTGAAAAAGCTGGCTTCAACATTCAAAAAACAAAGATAATATTATCTGGTCTCATCACTTTATCACAAATAGATGGACAAACAATGGAAACAGTGACAGACTTTGTTTTCTTGGGCTCCAAAATCACTGCAGAAGGTGACTGCAGCCATGAAATTAAAAGACGCTTGTTCCTTGGAAGAAATGCTATGACAAACATAGACAACATATTAAAAAGAAGAGACATCACTTTGCTGACAAAGGTCCATATAGTCAGAGGTATAGTTTTTCCAGTAGTCATACACAGATGCGAGAGTTAGACCATAAAGAAGCCTAAACGCAGAAGAATTTATGCTCTTTTTTTAGAAGAAAAAATGTCCTATTAAGGACATTGAATCCACAATCAAAATATCATCCCCACCCCAAACAAAACAAACTCTTCAAAGGCAAGATAGTCAGTTTCACTGAGAGATTCAAGGATGAAATAATACTAATTTTACACAAATTCTTCCAGAGAAGAAGTTAATTCAAAAACTTAGTTTATGAGACCAATAAAATTTCTATGCTAAAAATTTAAAAAGACCTTATAAGAAATTATAATTAAGTATACATTAATTCTCATAGACATAGATGTAAAACCCTAAGTAATAACAAATAGGGTCTAACAATATATAAAAAGGATGATTATGTCCAAGAGCAAATTCCAGGAGTGTAAGTGGGATTTACCACTAGAATATCAACCAGTGTAATGCACCACGTTTATAGGATAAAGGGGAGAGGCATATTGTTTATTATAGATGATGGAAATATATTTTATTAAATTAATCATCTATATGAAAAAAAAAATCATCCATATAGTAACTCTTCTCAATGAACTCATAATAGAGACTACTTTAATCAGATGGTGATGGTTTAGTCGCTCAGTTGTGTCTGACTCTCTTGTGACCCTTGGACTCTAGCCTGTGAGGCTCCTCTGTCCATGGGATTGTTCCAGCAAGAATACTGGAGTGAAGAATTTATGCTTTTTTTTTAATTTTTAATTTTTTTACAGGGTTTAGAATTTATGCTTTTGAGTTGTGGTGTTGAAGACTCTTGAGAGTCCTTTGAAGGGCAAGGAGATCAAGCCAGTCAATCTTAAAGGACATCAGCCCTGAATGTTCATTGGAAGGACTGAATTTCCAATACTTTGGCCACCTGATGCAACGAGCCAGCTCACTGGAAAAGATTCTGATGCTGGGAAAGATTGAGAGAAGGGGGAAATGGGGGTGGCAGAGGATGATAAGCAAACTCCAAGAGATAGTGAAGGATACGGAACCCTGGTATGCTGCAGTCCATGGGGTCCCAAAGAGTCAGACATGACTTCGAGATTGAACAATAAACAATTGTTTAAGCTAGCATTAGTTTTTGTGCTTGTCTGCTGTTTCTTTCTTTCTGCATTCCCTCACTTCCCTGATTAGTAACTGCTGAATCTGCTCTTTGGAATTTAGTGAAGGACTTGGAGACTAAAGCCCCTTTCTACAAATAAGAAACAGGGGACACAGTGACTTTTGTACCCAGGAAGGTCCTTCAGGGTCCTTCTCAATTTGAATACAATTTACAAAGATTTTTCTCTCATTCTGTGGGGGTTTTTTTTCCCCCACTCTATAAAGTACAAAAGATTTTTAAAATTTTGATGAAGTCTGATTTATGTATTTGTTTCTCTTGTTGCTTGTGATCTTGGTGTCATATCTAAGAATTCCACTATCATATTGAAGTCATCAAAATTTACCCTTATGTTTTCCTCTAAGAGTTTGAGAGGTTTATTTCTTATATTTAGAGCTTTAGTGCATTTTGAGTTAATTTTCATATGTTGTGTGAGTTATGGACTCAGTTTAATTCTTTTGCAGGTGGCTATCCAGTTTTCCCAGCATCATTTGTTGAAGAGATTATTCTTTCAGCTTGGAATGATCTTGGCACCTTTGCTGAAAATCAATTGACATTAGGTGTCATTGTGACTAGGAATTCGATGATTAAGACAGAAGCTCTAAAGTGAATGTATATACCCCTGATCTGCTAGGATAAAGCAAGAAGTTATTAAAACTATGTATGTTTTTAAATTTAATATGTAATTTACATATATGGGCTTCTCAGGTGGTGCTAGTGGTAAAGGATTTGCGTGCCCATGCAGGAGATGTTAGGCTTCAGTCCCTAGGTTGGCAAGATTCCCTGGAGAAGGAAATGGCAACTCACTCCAATAGTACAAAATAAATACATTAAAATTATATATCCTGGGCTTCCCTGGTGGTCCAGTGGGTAAGGACACCACCTTGCAGTGCAAGGGGCTCCAGTTCGATCCCTGGTCTGGAAAGATCCCACGTGCTGTGGAGCGGCTGGACCGATGTGTCCAACTGCAGAGCCAGAGCTCTGGAGCACATGCGCTCAGAGCCGGTGCTCTGCGACAACAGAGGCCACCGCGATGGAAGGCCCACACAGGCCAAAGAGCAAAAATGGATGAAAATGGACAAATGAAACACCAATAGAAGTGGTCCGCCTGCTCCCCTCCCTCCCCACCCCTCCCCCACCAAAATAAATAAATAAATAAATCTTAAAAAAAATCATTATAAAAAAAAATTATATATCCTAACAAATTAGTCTTTTTAGTGCTTGTTGTTGTTGTTCAGTCACTCAGTCATGTCCAGTTTTTGCAATCGCAAGGACTGTAGCCTGCCAGGCTCCTCTGTCCATGGGATCTCAGGCAAGAATACTGGAGACGGTTGCCATTTCCTACTCCAGGGGATCTTCCCGACCCAGAGATCAACCCTCCCTTCTCCTGTGCCTCCTTCGTTACAAGTAGATTCCTCACCTGATGAGCCATTGGGAATGCTTTTACACAGGGACTATGATTCAGTGTGATTCTGCGGTTCTCCCAAGTGCTTTCCAATAAGATATGAGGCTTGTGGAGACTCTTCCTCACCTTCGAACCTAACCCACAGTGGATACACATCAATATTTCCCTTTGCAACATAATTTGTTGAGATTCCATTTCTTTTCAATCCAAAAACCTGTCTCTTGAAGTCAAAATGCTTTCTCTGGGGTTTTATGATTCATCTTTTAACCTAAACTGCTGCTGAGAATTCTTCTTCTGCTAAGCCACTAAATTCCTGTTGGTAGTAGATTTATGTGTTCTCTTTTGTTTCTAAATATCTGTTTACTTATTTGGCTGCTCTGGGTGTTATCTGCAGCATGTAGGATCTTTAGTTGCAGCATGTGGGATCTAGTTCTCTAATCAGGGATCAAACTCGGGCCCCCTGAGTTGGAAACTTGGAATCTTAGCCCACTGGACCACCAAAGAAGTCCAGATTCATGTGCTCTTTATTCAGATGTTCACACAGTTTTAAAAATGCTCTCAAGTGAATTGGTCTCTTTCTAATAGAGTTGGCTGCTTTTGTCACATCATCTAGGCCTTTAAAATTTCCTCTTTAACAGGCTTTAACACTACCATCTCTCTATGGAAAAAAAAGGTCTGCTGTGAACAAAGTCAGAATTTTCTTTGTTCATCAGAGGCAAACTCTCCAGATGACAACACTGGTGGGCTGAGTCAGTACAGATGCGCACACAGTTCTTTCTGTGGGACACAGGTCAGATCTTTTGATTCCAGGTACAAAGGCAAAACACTAAATGTATCTTGGCCTTGGTTTGTTTAGGGAGCATTTTGCAGCAGAAAAAAATGTTCTCAATTTTCACCATTATGTATAATTCACAAAAAAGTTCTATTCTGACTGGAACATAGCCTGCCAGGCTCGCAAGGACTGTAGCCTGCCAGGCTCCTCTGTCCATGGGATCTCAGGCAAGAATACTGGAGACGGTTGCCATTTCCTACTCCAGGGATCTTCCGACCCAGAGATCAACCCTCCCTTCTCCTGTGCCTCCTTCGTTACAAGTAGATTCCTCACCTGATGAGCCATTGGGAATGCTTTTACACAGGGACTATGATTCAGTGTGATTCTGCGGTTCTCCCAAGTGCTTTCCAATAAGATATGAGGCTTGTGGAGACTCTTCCTCACCTTGAACCTAACCCACAGTGGATACACATCAATATTTCCCTTTGCAACATAATTTGTTGAGATTCCATTTCTTTTCAATCCAAAAACCTGTCTCTTGAAGTCAAAATGCTTTCTCTGGGGTTTTATGATTCATCTTTTAACCTAAACTGCTGCTGAGAATTCTTCTTCTGCTAAGCCACTAAATTCCTGTTGGTAGTAGATTTATGTGTTCTCTTTTGTTTCTAAATATCTGTTTACTTATTTGGCTGCTCTGGGTGTTATCTGCAGCATGTAGGATCTTTAGTTGCAGCATGTGGGATCTAGTTCTCTAATCAGGGATCAAACTCGGGCCCCCTGAGTTGGAAACTTGGAATCTTAGCCCACTGGACCACCAAAGAAGTCCAGATTCATGTGCTCTTTATTCAGATGTTCACACAGTTTTAAAAATGCTCTCAAGTGAATTGGTCTCTTTCTAATAGAGTTGGCTGCTTTTGTCACATCATCTAGGCCTTTAAAATTTCCTCTTTAACAGGCTTTAACACTACCATCTCTCTATGGAAAAAAAAGGTCTGCTGTGAACAAAGTCAGAATTTTCTTTGTTCATCAGAGGCAAACTCTCCAGATGACAACACTGGTGGGCTGAGTCAGTACAGATGCGCACACAGTTCTTTCTGTGGGACACAGGTCAGATCTTTTGATTCCAGGTACAAAGGCAAAACACTAAATGTATCTTGGCCTTGGTTTGTTTAGGGAGCATTTTGCAGCAGAAAAAAAAAAATGTTCTCAATTTTCACCATTATGTATAATTCTTACAAATGTTATGGTAAGACTTTTATTGGTGAAATCTATTGACTTGTCAACCTGGGTAGACAAGCAATTGTTGTTCAATTTATCAAACAAAACTTTGTTGGCATAATATTAGGTCTAACTAAAATGTTGACTGATTATACTGTCGGGTGATTTTTTCTTTTTTGGACAATAAATAAATGCTACTAAATAATGTGTTTCCTGAACATTTTCACCAACTGTGACATTTTTTTCTTATTTTTTATTGAAGTATAGTTAATTTACAAAGTTGTGTTAGTTTCAGGTGTACAGCAAAGTGATATGTGTATATGTGTCTATATGTATATATACATACATATGTATATATATATATATATATACACACACATACACATATATATATATGTATATATACACATCTTTTTATATAAATCCCAGCCTAGGGATTGAACCAACATCTCTTATGTCTCCTGCATTGTCCGGAACGTTCTTTACCAGTAGCACCACATGGGAAGCCCATATATCTACATACACAAAGATATATGTCTTTTTCAGAATCTTTTCCATTATAGATTATTACAAGATACTGAGTATAGTTCCCTGTGCTGTACAGTAGGCCCTTGTTTTTTTTGTTTTTTTGTTTTTTAATTATTTATTTATTTATTTTGGGGGGGTGGGGAGGGAGGGGAGCAGACGGGCTACTTCTATTGGTCTTTCATTTGTCTATTTTCATCCATCTTTGCTGTCTGGCCCATGTGGGCCTACCATTGCGGTGGCCTCTGTTGTCGCAGAGCACCGGCTCTGGGCGCATGCGCTCCAGAGCTCTGGCTCGGCAATTGGACACATTGGTCCAGCCGCTCCACAGCACGTGGAATCTTCCCAGGCCAGGGATCCAGCGGTGCAGAGGGCTACCGCACGGAACACTACCATCTCTCTATGGAAAAAGGTCTGCTGTGAACAAAGTCAGAATTTTCTTTGTTCATCAGAGGCAAACTCTCCAGATGACAACACTGGTGGGCTGAGTCAGTACAGATGCGCACACAGTTCTTTCTGTGGGACACAGGTCAGATCTTTTGATTCCAGGTACAAAGGCAAAACACTAAATGTATCTTGGCCTTGGTTTGTTTAGGGAGCATTTTGCAGCAGAAAAAAAAAAATGTTCTCAATTTTCACCATTATGTATAATTCTTACAAATGTTATGGTAAGACTTTTATTGGTGAAATCTATTGACTTGTCAACCTGGGTAGACAAGCAATTGTTGTTCAATTTATCAAACAAAACTTTGTTGGCATAATATTAGGTCTAACTAAAATGTTGACTGATTATACTGTCGGGTGATTTTTTCTTTTTTGGACAATAAATAAATGCTACTAAATAATGTGTTTCCTGAACATTTTCACCAACTGTGACATTTTTTTCTTATTTTTTATTGAAGTATAGTTAATTTACAAAGTTGTGTTAGTTTCAGGTGTACAGCAAAGTGATATGTGTATATGTGTCTATATGTATATATACATACATATGTATATATATATATATATATACACACACATACACATATATATATATGTATATATACACATCTTTTTATATAAATCCCAGCCTAGGGATTGAACCAACATCTCTTATGTCTCCTGCATTGTCCGGAACGTTCTTTACCAGTAGCACCACATGGGAAGCCCATATATCTACATACACAAAGATATATGTCTTTTTCAGAATCTTTTCCATTATAGATTATTACAAGATACTGAGTATAGTTCCCTGTGCTGTACAGTAGGCCCTTGTTTTTTTGTTTTTTAATTATTTATTTATTTATTTTGGGGGGGTGGGGAGGGAGGGGAGCAGACGGGCTACTTCTATTGGTCTTTCATTTGTCTATTTTCATCCATCTTTGCTGTCTGGCCCATGTGGGCCTACCATTGCGGTGGCCTCTGTTGTCGCAGAGCACCGGCTCTGGGCGCATGCGCTCCAGAGCTCTGGCTCGGCAATTGGACACATTGGTCCAGCCGCTCCACAGCACGTGGAATCTTCCCAGGCCAGGGATCCAGCCGGCGGCCCTTGCACTGCAAGGTGGTGTCCTTACCCACTGGACCACCAGGGAAGCCCAGGCCCTTGTTTTTTATTTGTTTTATACATAGTAGTGTGTACATGTTAATCCCAGATTCACTACCCGCCTTGGTAACCATAAGCTTGTTCTCTATTTCTTGAGTCTATTTCTGTTGTGTGTGGGTGTGCTCAGTCACATTTGACTCTTTGCGACCCCATGAACTGTAGCCTGCCAGGCTCCTCTGTCCATGGAGTTTTCCAGGTAAGAATATTGGAGTGGGTTGCCATTTCCTACTCTGCGGGGTCTTTCCAATCCAGGGATTGAACCTGTGTCTTCTTGCATCTTCCTGCCTTGGCAGGTGGATTCTTTACTAGCAGCAAACTAGTAATTACTAGAAATTACTGAAATGTCCATCAAATGAAGACTGGATAAGGAAACTTCCACCTACTCAAAGGATAATATTACCAATGGAGAAGAATGAGCCACTGCCGTACCTCACACAAGGACATGAGTGAATTTCACAGATAACAAGCAAAAGAAGGCAGACACAGGATAGTCCTGTCTGAATGATTCCATTTATATGAAGTTCAAGATTAGATAAAATCTAATGGTGAAGAAAATCAAAATAGTGTTACTTCTCTGGGTGTTACTGACTGAAAAGGGCACAAGAAAAATATCTGGGGAGCTAAAAATACTCCAAATCTTCACCTGGGGGTGATTACATGAACTCTGTCTGTCTCTCTACATCTGTAAATATTAATCAAGATACATAGCTAAGATCTGCACACTTTGCTGCATATGTTAAATCTTCATTTTAAAATTGCTGGGGATTCCCTGGTCGTTGAGGGGACTCAATGCTTTCACAGCCGAGACCCAGGGTTCAAGCCCTGGTCGGGGAACTAAGATGCCTTAAGTTATGAAGCAAGGCCCCATATTTTTTAAAAACAAATAAAATTTCTAAATTTTTAGAAAGTTTGCTAACTGGATATGGGTAGATGGATATATTGCTGGGTACACTGTAAGCTGATAACCATCTTTTGGAAAGCAGTCAGTCAATATGTAGTGAGAATTGATACTTAACATCATTTCACCTACTGATTTCATTTTTGGTTTTAAAAAAAATTCTAAGAAAATAACAAGCAAAAAAAAAAAAAAATTCAGACACCACTTGTAAAAAGATGCTTGGAACTGTGTTACCCATAAAAATAGAAAGCTGTATACATGCCAAATGCCCAGTTACTGGGAAAAGTTTAAGTAAACTGTGATAAAGGAATACCATAGTATTGTGTATAACCACTTAAAACATCTCACAACATGTTCAAATACATGCAAAATTATATCCAAAGAACAGTAATTCCCAAAATTAGAATGCAAATATAATGTACCAAATTATATGTTATCTATTATTCCACACAAATTACCTAAAGTTTAGTGGTTTCATTGGCCACACCTTGCAGCTTGCAGAATTTTGGTTCCCCAGCCAGGGATTGAACCCACATCCTCAACAGTATCCACAGAGAGTTTTAACCACCAAGCCACGAGGGAATTCCCTAAAATCTAATGGCTTAAAACAACTATTTTTAATCGTTCACACACTTGGGCTGGGATTAGCCTCCTGGGCCTTAGGCTGGCCTGGCCTGGGATCACACTTGTGACTGCAGTCATCTGGCAGCTCCACTGGGGCCTGATGGTCTCATACTGCTTCATTCACATGGCTGGAGTTTGGTGTTGGGAAAAGGGTAGGCTGCAAGAAGGCTAGGTCAAGCCTCTCTACCGGATAGTGGCAGTGTGGCAAGAGGGTAAGAGCAGAAACTACAAATCTCTTAGGACTACCCCGGTAGTCCAATGGTTAAGAATCTGGCTTCCAGCACAGGGGATGTGGGTTTGATCCCTGGTCTGGGAACTAAGATACCACGTGCCCAGGGGTAACTAAGCCCTCAGACTGTAATGAAGACCTGGCAAGCCAAAGTTAAAAGATAAGAATACTAAAAATGACTTTGCCTCGTTTCATTTAAAAAGAAACAAACTGCCATCTCTTGCTCAAAGCTGCTCACAAGGCTGGTAGAGAGTCAAGACAGGAGGTAATAGATCTCATATCTTGATGAGAAGAATTTCTAGGTCACATTGCAAAGAGCGTTATAAACAGGGAGGGTGGAGTATGTGGTCATTAAACAACATCCACACCAATGATTCACAGCCAGTCCCACAAGGAACATATTAATCATGTGTATGGACATGGATATGGATAAAAGAAAGCTCCACAAAGTTGTAGCAAGTTATTTTATACATATGATTTTTTTTCTGTAAAGTTGTTAGCCATTTTTAAAAGACCCACTAAGATAAGAAATTTATATATTTGTTGGACCGCATTAAATGAGAACACAGAAGACCATTTTGTGTACAGGCAGTGCTCATAAAAGACAGCAGACAAGTAACTCCAGCATTTTAGATTCTATTAATATATTTAATGATGGAACAGATATGGCAGAGACTGAACAGGCTTTCCAGGAAGCTTTAAAGACTTTCTGAAAGATTTCCTCACCAGGGTACCTGGACTGGTCTATTTTTATAAAGATACTATCACAGTTTGTGATAAAAGAAAATGCTACATACCTGCTCAGGAGCAAAGGGTTTTATTTCACCCAGGACTTCTTAGTAGCACTGCCCTACACTACCAAAACAGGTCCCTCACCTGTTATTTCAGATATGTTCCACTCAGTGAACAGGTGTTCTCATGTTCTTATTTTTAAAAAACTTTGTATTTTACATCCATACTCATGTGATACCCATTATTTTATTTCTTTCAGCTTCCCCGGTGATGTTAGTGGTTAAGAACCCGCCTACCAATGCAGGAGATGTTAAGAGACGTGGGTTCGATCCCTGGGTCACAAAGATCCCCTGGAGGAGGAAATGGCACCCCACTCCAGTATTCTTGCCTGGAGAATCCGTGGACAGAGGAGCGGGCTATGGTTCATAGGTTTGCAAAGAGTGCGGAGCCTTATGGATCATAGCTAAGCCCTCAGACTGTAATGAAGACCTGGCAAGCCAAAGTTAAAAGATAAGAATACTAAAAATGACTTTGCCTCGTTTCATTTAAAAAGAAACAAACTGCCATCTCTTGCTCAAAGCTGCTCACAAGGCTGGTAGAGAGTCAAGACAGGAGGTAATAGATCTCATATCTTGATGAGAAGAATTTCTAGGTCACATTGCAAAGAGCGTTATAAACAGGGAGGGTGGAGTATGTGGTCATTAAACAACATCCACACCAATGATTCACAGCCAGTCCCACAAGGAACATATTAATCATGTGTATGGACATGGATATGGATAAAAGAAAGCTCCACAAAGTTGTAGCAAGTTATTTTATACATATGATTTTTTTTCTGTAAAGTTGTTAGCCATTTTTAAAAGACCCACTAAGATAAGAAATTTATATATTTGTTGGACCGCATTAAATGAGAACACAGAAGACCATTTTGTGTACAGGCAGTGCTCATAAAAGACAGCAGACAAGTAACTCCAGCATTTTAGATTCTATTAATATATTTAATGATGGAACAGATATGGCAGAGACTGAACAGGCTTTCCAGGAAGCTTTAAAGACTTTCTGAAAGATTTCCTCACCAGGGTACCTGGACTGGTCTATTTTTATAAAGATACTATCACAGTTTGTGATAAAAGAAAATGCTACATACCTGCTCAGGAGCAAAGGGTTTTATTTCACCCAGGACTTCTTAGTAGCACTGCCCTACACTACCAAAACAGGTCCCTCACCTGTTATTTCAGATATGTTCCACTCAGTGAACAGGTGTTCTCATGTTCTTATTTTTAAAAAACTTTGTATTTTACATCCATACTCATGTGATACCCATTATTTTATTTCTTTCAGCTTCCCCGGTGATGTTAGTGGTTAAGAACCCGCCTACCAATGCAGGAGATGTTAAGAGACGTGGGTTCGATCCCTGGGTCACAAAGATCCCCTGGAGGAGGAAATGGCACCCCACTCCAGTATTCTTGCCTGGAGAATCCCGTGGACAGAGGAGCCGGGCGGGCTATGGTTCATAGGTTTGCAAAGAGTCAAACACGACTGAAGCAACTGAGCACACATAAAATAAATGTAAATGTGAGATAATATATAAAATATATGAAATAAAAATTCTATATGTGTAATTTGAGTCAGGTGCTGCTACTAGCCCATGGGGTAGACAAGTGTCAGTGGTGAACCCAATGTTCTCCTCCTCCATTCCTAACAACACTCTGGAAAATGGGGATAATAAAGAGAATCTACCTTGTAGGATACTGTGAGGTTGAGTTTTAGATGAGTGAATACATGACTATCACAAATAAAGCTGCTACGGTCTTTGCATATACATTCTTTTCTCTTGGGAAAATGGCAAGAGTGGAATGACTCTAGGGTTGGTATATGCTTAGCTCAAAAAAAAAAAAAGTCAAGTGGTTTTTCCCAAGTGGACATTTCAGCTTACATTCTCACCAGAATAAGGGTCCTCTACATCACTACTGATGCGTCAAATGGTGAGTGTTAGATTTTAGTCATTCTAGTGAGTGAGCAGAGGTATCCCATTGTGGTTTGTTTTTTGGGGGGGGGGCTACTTTTATTTTTTTATTGGTCTTTCATTTATTTATTTTTCATTCATGTCAGTTCTTTGGCCTGTGTGGGCCTCCCATTGCAGTGGCCTCTCCTGTAGCAGAGCACTGGCTCTAGGCACATGCACTCCAGAGCGCTGGCTTGTAACTGGACACACCAGTCAAGTCACTCCGCGGCACGTGGGATCTTCCCAGGCCTGGGATCAAATCAGCGCCCCTTGCACTGCAAGGTGGACTGTTTACCCACTGGGCCACCAGGGAAGCCCTCATTGTGGCTTTAAGTCACATTTTCCTAATGGTTCATGATGTAGAGCATATTTGTTTTAAAGTTTGTATTTTACATCCATACTCATGTGATACCCATTATTTTATTTCTTTCAGCTTCCCCGGTGATGTTAGTGGTTAAGAACCCGCCTACCAATGCAGGAGATGTTAAGAGACGTGGGTTCGATCCCTGGGTCACAAAGATCCCCTGGAGGAGGAAATGGCACCCCACTCCAGTATTCTTGCCTGGAGAATCCCGTGGACAGAGGAGCCGGGCGGGCTATGGTTCATAGGTTTGCAAAGAGTCAAACACGACTGAAGCAACTGAGCACACATAAAATAAATGTAAATGTGAGATAATATATAAAATATATGAAATAAAAATTCTATATGTGTAATTTGAGTCAGGTGCTGCTACTAGCCCATGGGGTAGACAAGTGTCAGTGGTGAACCCAATGTTCTCCTCCTCCATTCCTAACAACACTCTGGAAAATGGGGATAATAAAGAGAATCTACCTTGTAGGATACTGTGAGGTTGAGTTTTAGATGAGTGAATACATGACTATCACAAATAAAGCTGCTACGGTCTTTGCATATACATTCTTTTCTCTTGGGAAAATGGCAAGAGTGGAATGACTCTAGGGTTGGTATATGCTTAGCTCAAAAAAAAAAAAAGTCAAGTGGTTTTTCCCAAGTGGACATTTCAGCTTACATTCTCACCAGAATAAGGGTCCTCTACATCACTACTGATGCGTCAAATGGTGAGTGTTAGATTTTAGTCATTCTAGTGAGTGAGCAGAGGTATCCCATTGTGGTTTGTTTTTTGGGGGGGGGGCTACTTTTATTTTTTTATTGGTCTTTCATTTATTTATTTTTCATTCATGTCAGTTCTTTGGCCTGTGTGGGCCTCCCATTGCAGTGGCCTCTCCTGTAGCAGAGCACTGGCTCTAGGCACATGCACTCCAGAGCGCTGGCTTGTAACTGGACACGCCAGTCAAGTCACTCCGCGGCACGTGGGATCTTCCCAGGCCTGGGATCAAATCAGCGCCCCTTGCACTGCAAGGTGGACTGTTTACCCACTGGGCCACCAGGGAAGCCCTCATTGTGGCTTTAAGTCACATTTTCCTAATGGTTCATGATGTAGAGCATATTTGTAAGTGTTTATTTAACAACTGTGTTTCTAGGTATCTTTTCCAATCTTTTGTCAACTTTTCCATGGTCATTGGTCTGCTTACAACTGAGTTTTTGAGAGTTTTTATATGTTGTGATATCACCTCCCACCCTTTATGCTATTGTTATTTTATATTTCTTTTACTTATAAATGTTATAAACCCCATGATTATTTTTATTTCCCCACTGTGCCACAGTGTGCTGAGTTGCTTCAGTCAAATCCAACTCCTGGCAACCCTAAGAACTGTAGCCCTCAAGGCTCCTCTGTCCATGGGATTCTCCAGGTAAGAATACAGGAGTGGGTTGCCACAGCCTCCTCCAGGGAATGTTCCCAACCCATGGCTCAAACCTGCATCTCTTACGTTTCCCACATTGGCACGCAGATTCTTCACCACTATTGCTACCATTATTTTCAGGTAAAAAAAGCAGTCTTTTTTAAAAAAGCAATCTTTTAAAGAGATTTAAATATGAAAAAGCCACATACTTACAATATAGATACCATTTGCAGTGCTCTTTATTCCTTGGTATAGATCTGTATCTCCATCTGCTACCATTTTCCTTCTGCTCATAAGATGTTCTTTAACATTTTTTGAAGTATAGTTTGGCTCATGATAAAGTCTTTCATCTTTTATATGTCTAAAAAGTGTATGATTTTTCTTTCTTTTAGTTTTTCTAAAAATTGAGATGAAATTTCAATACCATAAGTTTTTTCATTCTAGTGAGTGAGCATTCCCATTGTGGTTTGTTTTTGGGCTACTTTTATTTTTTTATTGGTCTTTCATTTATTTATTTTTCATTCATGTCAGTTCTTTGGCCTGTGTGGGCCTCCCATTGCAGTGGCCTCTCCTGTAGCAGAGCACTGGCTCTAGGCACATGCACTCCAGAGCGCTGGCTTGTAACTGGACACGCCAGTCAAGTCACTCCGCGGCACGTGGGATCTTCCCAGGCCTGGGATCAAATCAGCGCCCCTTGCACTGCAAGGTGGACTGTTTACCCACTGGGCCACCAGGGAAGCCCTCATTGTGGCTTTAAGTCACATTTTCCTAATGGTTCATGATGTAGAGCATATTTGTAAGTGTTTATTTAACAACTGTGTTTCTAGGTATCTTTTCCAATCTTTTGTCAACTTTTCCATGGTCATTGGTCTGCTTACAACTGAGTTTTTGAGAGTTTTTATATGTTGTGATATCACCTCCCACCCTTTATGCTATTGTTATTTTATATTTCTTTTACTTATAAATGTTATAAACCCCATGATTATTTTTATTTCCCCACTGTGCCACAGTGTGCTGAGTTGCTTCAGTCAAATCCAACTCCTGGCAACCCTAAGAACTGTAGCCCTCAAGGCTCCTCTGTCCATGGGATTCTCCAGGTAAGAATACAGGAGTGGGTTGCCACAGCCTCCTCCAGGGAATGTTCCCAACCCATGGCTCAAACCTGCATCTCTTACGTTTCCCACATTGGCACGCAGATTCTTCACCACTATTGCTACCATTATTTTCAGGTAAAAAAAGCAGTCTTTTTTAAAAAAGCAATCTTTTAAAGAGATTTAAATATGAAAAAGCCACATACTTACAATATAGATACCATTTGCAGTGCTCTTTATTCCTTGGTATAGATCTGTATCTCCATCTGCTACCATTTTCCTTCTGCTCATAAGATGTTCTTTAACATTTTTTGAAGTATAGTTTGGCTCATGATAAAGTCTTTCATCTTTTATATGTCTAAAAAAAGTGTATGATTTTTCTTTCTTTTTAGTTTTTCTAAAAATTGAGATGAAATTTCAATACCATAAAGTTCACTCTTTAAAGTATATAATTCAGTGTTTTTTAGTATATTCACAAAGTTGTGCAACCATTCCCACTAAGTTATGGGGGTTAACACTTCATCAACCCCTGTAAGTCCATACATATTCATAGTTATTACTCATTCTTCCCTCCCGGCCCCAGGCCCTGACAGCCATTAATCTATTTTCTGTCTCTGTATCCTTAATTTTTGAAATATATTTTTACTGAGTAAAAGAATTCTAGGTTCAAAGGAAAATTACTTAGTCATAAAAAGGAATGAAATTGTACCATTTGCAGAGATGTGGATGAACCTAGAGGCTGTCATATGAGTGAAGTAAGTGAGAAAGAGAAAAACATGTCATGTAATTGCTTATATGTGGAATCTAGAACAATGATATAAATGAACATATTTGCAAAGCAGGAATAGAGATGTGGAAGTAGAGAAACACATGGACACCACTGAGGGAAGGGGTGCAGGATGAATTGGGACATTGGGATTGACATATGTACACTGCACTGTATAAAACAGAGAACTAACGAGAGCCTCCTCTAGAACAGGAATTCTACTCATTGTTCTTGGTGACATGAACGGGAAGGAAATTCAGAAAAGCGGGACTGTGGGTATATCCATAGCTGATTTACTTTGCTCTACAGCAGAAACTAATACAACATTTAAGCAACTATATTCCAATAAAAATTAATTAAAACAGGGCTTCCCTGGGGTTCCAGTGGGTAAAGAGTCCACCTTGCAGTGCAAGGGGCACCGGATGGATCTCTGGCCAAGGAAGATCCCACGTGCGGAGCGGCTTGACTGGTGTGTCCATGCATCTCTTACGTTTCCCACATTGGCACGCAGATTCTTCACCACTATTGCTACCATTATTTTCAGGTAAAAAAAGCAGTCTTTTTTAAAAAAGCAATCTTTTAAAGAGATTTAAATATGAAAAAGCCACATACTTACAATATAGATACCATTTGCAGTGCTCTTTATTCCTTGGTATAGATCTGTATCTCCATCTGCTACCATTTTCCTTCTGCTCATAAGATGTTCTTTAACATTTTTTGAAGTATAGTTTGGCTCATGATAAAGTCTTTCATCTTTTATATGTCTAAAAAAAGTGTATGATTTTTCTTTCTTTTTAGTTTTTCTAAAAATTGAGATGAAATTTCAATACCATAAAGTTCACTCTTTAAAGTATATAATTCAGTGTTTTTTAGTATATTCACAAAGTTGTGCAACCATTCCCACTAAGTTATGGGGGTTAACACTTCATCAACCCCTGTAAGTCCATACATATTCATAGTTATTACTCATTCTTCCCTCCCGGCCCCAGGCCCTGACAGCCATTAATCTATTTTCTGTCTCTGTATCCTTAATTTTTGAAATATATTTTTACTGAGTAAAAGAATTCTAGGTTCAAAGGAAAATTACTTAGTCATAAAAAGGAATGAAATTGTACCATTTGCAGAGATGTGGATGAACCTAGAGGCTGTCATATGAGTGAAGTAAGTGAGAAAGAGAAAAACATGTCATGTAATTGCTTATATGTGGAATCTAGAACAATGATATAAATGAACATATTTGCAAAGCAGGAATAGAGATGTGGAAGTAGAGAAAACACATGGACACCACTGAGGGAAGGGGTGCAGGATGAATTGGGACATTGGGATTGACATATGTACACTGCACTGTATAAAACAGAGAACTAACGAGAGCCTCCTCTAGAACAGGAATTCTACTCATTGTTCTTGGTGACATGAACGGGAAGGAAATTCAGAAAAGCGGGACTGTGGGTATATCCATAGCTGATTTACTTTGCTCTACAGCAGAAACTAATACAACATTTAAGCAACTATATTCCAATAAAAATTAATTAAAACAGGGCTTCCCTGGGGTTCCAGTGGGTAAAGAGTCCACCTTGCAGTGCAAGGGGCACCGGATGGATCTCTGGCCAAGGAAGATCCCACGTGCCGCGGAGCGGCTTGACTGGTGTGTCCAGTTACGAGCCAGTGCTCTGGAGCGCATGCGCCCTGAGCTGGTGCTCTGCTACAGAAGAGGTCACTGCAATGGGAGGCCCACACAGGCCAAAGAACAGAGACAGATGAAAATAAATAAACAAAAAGCCAATAAAGGAGGCCAAAACTTTTTTGAAAATTAATTACTTAAAACATTTTTAGGTTGACAGGTTTTTTTTAAACATTTCTTTACCAATATTTTTCCATTGTCATCTCAATATTATTTTTGACAACAAAAGATTTCCTTATATGTGCCCCCTCGGCTGCTTTTGAGATCTTTCTCTTTATTATTTTTTTGAATAATATGGTTAGGATGTGTTTGGGTATAGTTTTCTTCATAGTTCTTATTTTGGAGAGTCATTAAGCATCTTGGAACTGTGGTTATCATAAAATTTGAACAACTTTTAGCCATTATTTCTTCTGACAATTTTGAGCTCCCTTAGTTCCTCCTCCACCTCATCTGGGGCCTCTAACTGCACGTGTGTTAGGCTTGAAGCTATCCCATTGCTTACTGATGTTCTTTGCTTTTGCTCTTTTAAATTCCTTTTTTCCTCTGTATTTCATTGGATGGTTTCTAGTGCTGAATTTTCACTAATCCTTTTTAAAGTCATTTCTAATCTGAAATTAATCAAAACCAGTGTGCTTTTCATCTGAGATATTGTAGCTTTCATTTTTATAAGTTCAATTTGGGAGATTTTTTATCTTCATGTGTCTGCTTAACTTTTTGAACATATGGACTACAGTTATAATAGCTGTTTTAATTTAGTTGACTGCTTATTCTAACAAATCTGTCAGTTCTGGTTCTTTTTTGATTGTTTTTTTCTCCTCCTTATGGTACACATTTTCCTGCTGCTTTGCATGTCTGGCAATCTTTGATTGAGTGCCAGGCACTGTAATTTTCACCTTGTTGGGAGGTGGATTATTTTTCTACTTTTTTCTTTATTTCTTTTCCTTTTTTTTTTCTTTTTTGAAAAATTTCTTTTCTATTTGGAACTTTTTCTTTTTTAATTTTGGCCTCTTTTTATTGGTCTTCCATTTATTTATTTTCATCCATCTTTTTGTTCTTTGGCCTGTGTGGGCCTCCCATTGCAGCGGCCTCTCTCGTTGCAGAGCGCCAGCTCTGGGCGCATGCACTCCAGAGCTTCGGCTTGGTAATTGGACACACCAGTCCAGCCGCTCCGCGGCACGTGGGATCCTCCCAGACCAGGGATCGAACCGGCGCCCCTTGCACTGCAAGGCAGTGTCCTTACCCACTGGACCACCAGGGAAGCCCTAAAAGACAATTTTTTTAGGGAAGTTTTAGATTTATAACAAAACTGAGGAATACAAAGACTTTTCACATACTCGCCTGCCCCTACACATGCATAGCTTCTCCCATTTTCACCATCACTCATCAAAATGGTAAACTTACAAGAATGAACCTATGCTGAACCTCAGTAATAACCCAAAGTCCATAATTTACCTTGCAGTTCACTCTTGATGTAGTACCTTCTATGGGTTTGAATAAAAGGAAAATGACATTATATCAATCACTACAATATCATATAGAGTCTTTTCATTGCCCTACAAATCCTCTGTGCTCTGCTTATTCAACTCCCTGCCCCAACCCTTTCCCCCAGATGGATATTTTTGATCCCTATGAATATTGTTTTTCTGTAATAAGAGGCCTGCGGTGGCTGCTCTTGTTGCAGAGCACAGGCTTTAAGCATGCGGGCTTCAGTAGTTGTAGTGCATGGGCTTAGCTGCTCTGCCACATGAGGATTCTTCCCAGACCAAGAATCAAACCGATGTCCCCTGCACTGGCAGGCGGATTCTTAACCCTTAGACCACCAAGGAAGTCTGCCTACAAATATTCTTGAGATTTATTCTGGGATGCAATCAAGTTACTTGGAAGCAATTTAATACCTTTGGGCCTTGCTTTCATGGTTTGTCAGGTAAGACGAGACTAGTGCTCAGTCTGAAGTTAATTATTCCCATTTGAGGCAACATGCTTTGTACACTGCCCAGTGACCTAAATGTCATGAAGCTTTCCAGTATGGTTGGTAGAAAGAGGCACTGTTCTTAGCCTATGTGAGTGCTGCTCACTATTACTTCTCATCTTTATGGATGATTCTTTAACTGACTTTACATAGTTTCCTTGCATACATGTGCTGATCAGTACTCAAAGGGCACACTTTAAAAATTTCCAGAGAGAGTAGTGTCTCTCTGATTCTCTGTCCTGCAAATTTACCCTCTTTGGTCTTCAATGCTTTGAGCTCTACCTCCTCAAGGCAAGGAGATCACTGGCTTCTGTCTGGGCTCCCATTCCTGTGTCATGGCTTTGAAACTCTCTCTATAAAACAAACTGAGACAAAGAATAGTCCACATACATACACATGTATTGGGCTTCCCTGGTGGGCTCAGTCAGCAAAAAATTTGCCTGCAGTGCAGGAGACCTGGGTTCAATCCCATGAGGCCACACCAGATCTCCTGGAGAAGGAAATGGCAATCCACTCTAGTATTCTTGCTTGGAGAATTCCATGGATAGAGGAGCTTGACAAGTGACAGACACAAAGAGTCAGAACTGAGTGACTAACACTTTCATTTCTCAATACAAATGTTTAAGCATATAAGAGTGGCCCAGAGGTGTGGACTCAGCCTAGGATGGGGGTTGAGAGAAGGGAATTGTCAGCATGGATGGAGGCAGCTCTGTGTGGCTTAGTAGATGACCCTGAGCTTGAAGTAGTCTCAGTAGAGGGAAAACAGCATATTCCAGACCAGGGAGCAGTTTCTGAAGAGATTTTCTTCTAGTGAGTGATATCATTAGTCCACATGCCAGAGACAAGACAGGGATCTGGAGTTGTTTCATGGAGAGGAAAGAACTGCAATGTAAGAATGGTTCTGAACTGAACAGACAGAACAGAGGAAAGGTATTCTAATGAAATGGTTTGAAGAATGGTTTGAATGGCAGGCGGATTCTTAACCCTTAGACCACCAAGGAAGTCTGCCTACAAATTTTAATTACGGCAATCAAGTTACTTGGAAGCAATTTAATACCTTTGGGCCTTGCTTTCATGGTTTGTCAGGTAAGACGAGACTAGTGCTCAGTCTGAAGTTAATTATTCCCATTTGAGGCAACATGCTTTGTACACTGCCCAGTGACCTAAATGTCATGAAGCTTTCCAGTATGGTTGGTAGAAAGAGGCACTGTTCTTAGCCTATGTGAGTGCTGCTCACTATTACTTCTCATCTTTATGGATGATTCTTTAACTGACTTTACATAGTTTCCTTGCATACATGTGCTGATCAGTACTCAAAGGGCACACTTTAAAAATTTCCAGAGAGAGTAGTGTCTCTCTGATTCTCTGTCCTGCAAATTTACCCTCTTTGGTCTTCAATGCTTTGAGCTCTACCTCCTCAAGGCAAGGAGATCACTGGCTTCTGTCTGGGCTCCCATTCCTGTGTCATGGCTTTGAAACTCTCTCTATAAAACAAACTGAGACAAAGAATAGTCCACATACATACACATGTATTGGGCTTCCCTGGTGGGCTCAGTCAGCAAAAAATTTGCCTGCAGTGCAGGAGACCTGGGTTCAATCCCATGAGGCCACACCAGATCTCCTGGAGAAGGAAATGGCAATCCACTCTAGTATTCTTGCTTGGAGAATTCCATGGATAGAGGAGCTTGACAAGTGACAGACACAAAGAGTCAGAACTGAGTGACTAACACTTTCATTTCTCAATACAAATGTTTAAGCATATAAGAGTGGCCCAGAGGTGTGGACTCAGCCTAGGATGGGGGTTGAGAGAAGGGAATTGTCAGCATGGATGGAGGCAGCTCTGTGTGGCTTAGTAGATGACCCTGAGCTTGAAGTAGTCTCAGTAGAGGGAAAACAGCATATTCCAGACCAGGGAGCAGTTTCTGAAGAGATTTTCTTCTAGTGAGTGATATCATTAGTCCACATGCCAGAGACAAGACAGGGATCTGGAGTTGTTTCATGGAGAGGGAAAGAACTGCAAATGTAAGAATGGTTCTGAACTGAACAGACAGAACAGAGGAAAGGTATTCTAATGAAATGGTTTGAAGAAATTCTGAAGTGGAAGGGGAAGTAAAGGTGAGTGAAAAAAGGAGATTGGCTACAGGAGACATTTCATGAACACCTCTGTGGAAGATGGATGTTGCATTTGGTGTGGCCTATGAAGAGGGCAACAGAGGATGAGAGGGTTGGATGGCATCCCCAACTCAATGGACACGAGTTTGAGCAAACTCCGGAAGCTGGTGAAGGAGAGGGAAGCCTGGTGTGCTGCAGTCCATGGGGTCGCAAAGAGTTGGACAGGACTTAGCGACTGAACAACAACAAATTACCAATTTTACAGACAATGGCCTGAGGCACAAGAGAGATTAAATAATTTATGTGTTCCCTAAATCAAGCCCTAAGACAAAAGCTTTTAAATGGGTCATTGAATTGAGAAAATGATCCCAGGGACAGGACTGAGGGAGGAAGGGAATGAACTGGGAAGGAAAGGAAACCAATGCAAAGATGTGTTTTATAGACCACTGTGAAAGATCGGTTATCTGATCCTATGGGATCTTCTGAGAATTTTCCATTCGACTAAGACAGAAGACAAATTTGTACATCAGCTGCCTCCAGTCCCCATTCCATTGGTCAATGTCTGCCCCACAGCACGTGACATGTACTTCGAAGCTGCACATGAGAGCAGAGAAAGTCCTGTAGCTAAGCCACAAGGCCTGTCAGAAAAACCCTGGGACTGAAATCAAGAGGCATATAGCTTACATGTGATCAGGCTACACCATGTAGACGCGTGGAATGTCACCTCATACAAATGTTTAAGCATATAAGAGTGGCCCAGAGGTGTGGACTCAGCCTAGGATGGGGGTTGAGAGAAGGGAATTGTCAGCATGGATGGAGGCAGCTCTGTGTGGCTTAGTAGATGACCCTGAGCTTGAAGTAGTCTCAGTAGAGGGAAAACAGCATATTCCAGACCAGGGAGCAGTTTCTGAAGAGATTTTCTTCTAGTGAGTGATATCATTAGTCCACATGCCAGAGACAAGACAGGGATCTGGAGTTGTTTCATGGAGAGGGAAAGAACTGCAAATGTAAGAATGGTTCTGAACTGAACAGACAGAACAGAGGAAAGGTATTCTAATGAAATGGTTTGAAGAAATTCTGAAGTGGAAGGGGAAGTAAAGGTGAGTGAAAAAAGGAGATTGGCTACAGGAGACATTTCATGAACACCTCTGTGGAAGATGGATGTTGCATTTGGTGTGGCCTATGAAGAGGGCAACAGAGGATGAGAGGGTTGGATGGCATCCCCAACTCAATGGACACGAGTTTGAGCAAACTCCGGAAGCTGGTGAAGGAGAGGGAAGCCTGGTGTGCTGCAGTCCATGGGGTCGCAAAGAGTTGGACAGGACTTAGCGACTGAACAACAACAAATTACCAATTTTACAGACAATGGCCTGAGGCACAAGAGAGATTAAATAATTTATGTGTTCCCTAAATCAAGCCCTAAGACAAAAGCTTTTAAATGGGTCATTGAATTGAGAAAATGATCCCAGGGACAGGACTGAGGAGGAAGGGAATGAACTGGGAAGGAAAGGAAACCAATGCAAAGATGTGTTTTATAGACCACTGTGAAAGATCGGTTATCTGATCCTATGGGATCTTCTGAGAATTTTCCATTCGACTAAGACAGAAGACAAATTTGTACATCAGCTGCCTCCAGTCCCCATTCCATTGGTCAATGTCTGCCCCACAGCACGTGACATGTACTTCGAAGCTGCACATGAGAGCAGAGAAAGTCCTGTAGCTAAGCCACAAGGCCTGTCAGAAAAACCCTGGGACTGAAATCAAGAGGCATATAGCTTACATGTGATCAGGCTACACCATGTAGACGTGCGTGGAACTGGTCACCTCATCAATAACCAAAATAAGAGGTGAGGCTGAGAGCTTTTGAAATGCACAAGAGCTATCTGGCTCAAAGTTCCACCACTAGTGTTCAGTGGAAGGTGGCAGAACTGAGATATGAATGCAGAAGCCCTTTGGAGTGCCCTTGCAAGGAACATGACATCGTTGATACGTTTCACTCTTGCTGTTTTTGGGGAGACTGAGGGCAGGAGTGGGTAGGAGAGGAGGTAGCCAGTGGTGTGGCTCCCATCATCTTGTGATGTACTACAACTTTTCTCCAGGGGATCTTCCTGACCCATGGACTGAACCCAGAGAGGATATATACACTTAGAGTTCCTGCGAGGCATTGAAGCTTGAGTTGTCAGAGCAGCAAAATTTGCAAGGCTCGCACAAATCTCCTTTAGGACCTAAAGTCCCCTGGAAGATGATCAATCACCTGTACCTGCAAACCCCCCTGGGGTAGGAGAGTGGACAGAAAGCACCGAGGTAGCCATTTTACTGTGACCAATGACTATTTCCCACACATCCTTCCTGGTTACACGACTCCTCATGTTGTCTTTTTCATATCCAGGAGTTTCTAAATAAGCCCAGGGTCCCGCGTTGTCTTCTACTTCAACTGTTCATGAACTATTACACAACTTCCTGTAAAATATTCTACTCACTTCCCCTTGATTATAGTCTCCTGTCATCTATTTTGTTGTCAATAGTTTTAATTTCTCGCAGGAGTATTGGCTTTGAACTTGGCTGGATCTTGGTTTGAATCCCAGCTCCACGGCTTACTAGTTTTTTGGCTCTGGCAAGTTACTTTCCTGATCATAAAATAAAGGCAGAGTTTGTTCTAAACACTGAAAACAGCCTCAGGCTTGGTTGGCTATCAGAGTTCTTCTCCAAGCACAGATTATGCTTGGTTCATAGGATTTGGCTCTGTTCAAAAACAGGAAGTTTCTGGAGCAAATAATGCAGCCTCATTATTCTCTTATTATTCATTACCCACATGTATTCAACAGGGGTCTGAACCAGGCATCCTTCTAGGTGTTGGAGAAGGAAAACTGAACAACTCAGGTAGCAGCCCTGCCCTTATGCGCTTTACAGTCTTGTTGTGAGATGTCAGAAAATAGACAAGTAAATGAATTAATGAAAGATGATGGTCAGCTCGATGACTAAGATCCCTCCAGCCATGTGGCACAGCCAATAATAATAATAATAAGTCAGATTAAAGATAAGCTCTATGGAAGAAAGAAAAGAGGCCACAATATTATAAAGTAACCTTGGGAAGAGAACAGGAAGAAAGTTCCTTTGGCCAGGCTAGTTATGAAAGGCTTCTCTGAGGAGGGAACCCAGCTAAGCTGTGATGAATGAGACTGAGCCAGCCAAATTACCTCAAAACATATCAACTTCAAATAACAAACATTTCTTAACATCGTGGTTTCTGTGGGTCAATGATCCAGGCCTGGCTTGGCTGGGTGTGGCTGGCTTAGGGTCTCCCACAAGTGGGGGAGATCCAGGTGTTTTCTGGGTTTGCAGTCAATTCAAGGTTTCCTCGGGGGAGGATCAGCTTGCAACCTCCCCCACAGTTCTGTTGGAAGGCCTCCTTGCTGGCTGTTAGCCTGAGACTTCAGGTCCTCCTCATGAGGGTCTTCCCACGAGGCACAGTAGGCAGACTGCCCTCAGAATGAGACAGAGAACGAGAGAGAGTGTGCCGCAGAGGAGAAGCACATCCGTTTTGTAATCCTTCACCTGTACTCCATTCTACTTGCTAAAAGCAAGTCACTGTATCCAAACCATATTCTAGGGGATGGGATCATACAAAGGTGTGAGTACCAGGAGGTGGGAAGGCTCGGGGACTTCTTAGAGGCTGCCTGTCACACCATGCAAAGAGTTAGAAAAGTGTTTAAGGTGGAAGAAAGAAAATGCAAAGATCTTGAGTGCAAGAAACCCTAGTTATGTTTCAGGAAGCAAGAGGAAGCTGATGGAGGTATCAATAGCATAGAGAATAGCATAATCAGTTTTCAAAAAATACTTGTAAACTTGAAATAAACTGGGAACGAGATGGTCACAGCAACTCTGGTTGACTGTGAGGGCTTCCTGAGAATTAGTAATTTCCCTTTGGTTGATACTAGGCTCTAATTGTCTTATCACAACTCACAAGCTATACAATGTATATTCATTGACCATAAGGGTATCAAATAAGATATTAACAACAAACCATTCTTAGAAAGGTCTCCAAATATTTAGAAACTAAGAAAGATACTTCTAAAGAACACATGAATGAAAGTGAAAGAAGAAATTAAAAGGGTAATTAAAAATTATTTTGTGCTTATAAAACAAATTGTCTTTGGCTACTCCAAAGACAATTTTGAGGGAGAAATTTACAGCATTAGATATATAGATTAGAATAAGATAAATATTTCAAATCAGTAATCTTAAGACACTAGAAAAACAGAAGCAGAAGAAGCAGAAGAGAACAAGAAAGATCAAAGTATAAATCAATAAAGTAGAAAACAGAATAACAACAGATAAATCAATGAACTCAAAAGCCGTCTCTTTGAGAAAGTCAATAAATTGATAAAACTTTTGCCAGACTTATGAGGGGAAAAAAATACACATGTGACAAATATTAAGAATAAGAGACGTGATATCTCTTCCAGTTCAATTCTTAACTGTCCCATATTTAAGGGACAGTTTATTATGAACAAATTTATGCTAATAAATATGACTAGATGAAACAGACAGTTTCCTTTCAATGTCTTCAGATCTGTGAACAAGGTATGTCCTTCCATTTACTTAGGTGTTCTTTAATTTAGATCAACAATATTTTATAGTTTTAGTGCACAAGTCTTTCCACTTCTCTTGTTAAGTTTATGAGTATTTTCTATGTTATTATAAATGATTATGGTTTTTTTTTGGAAGATTTATTTATTTATTTATTTTGGGCGGGGGTCAGGTTGGGGAGGGAGGGGAGCAGGCGGGCCACTTCTATTGGTCTTTCATTTTTCCCTTTTCATTCATCTTTGTTCTTTGGCCTGTGTGGGCCTCCCATCGTGGTGGCCACTGTCATTGCAGAGTGCCGGCTCTGGGCGCATGCACTCCAGAGCTCCGGCTCAGTAATTGGACACATTGGTCCAGCCACTCCGGGTTGGGGCATGTGGGATCTTCCCAGGCCCTAAGCAACCTCTGGTTGACTGTGAGGGCTTCCTGAGAATTAGTAATTTCCCTTTGGTTGATACTAGGCTCTAATTGTCTTATCACAACTCACAAGCTATACAATGTATATTCATTGACCATAAGGGTATCAAATAAGATATTAACAACAAACCATTCTTAGAAAGGTCTCCAAATATTTAGAAACTAAGAAAGATACTTCTAAAGAACACATGAATGAAAGTGAAAGAAGAAATTAAAAGGGTAATTAAAAATTATTTTGTGCTTATAAAACAAATTGTCTTTGGCTACTCCAAAGACAATTTTGAGGGAGAAATTTACAGCATTAGATATATAGATTAGAATAAGATAAATATTTCAAATCAGTAATCTTAAGACACTAGAAAAACAGAAGCAGAAGAAGCAGAAGAGAACAAGAAAGATCAAAGTATAAATCAATAAAGTAGAAAACAGAATAACAACAGATAAATCAATGAACTCAAAAGCCGTCTCTTTGAGAAAGTCAATAAATTGATAAAACTTTTGCCAGACTTATGAGGGGAAAAAAATACACATGTGACAAATATTAAGAATAAGAGACGTGATATCTCTTCCAGTTCAATTCTTAACTGTCCCATATTTAAGGGACAGTTTATTATGAACAAATTTATGCTAATAAATATGACTAGATGAAACAGACAGTTTCCTTTCAATGTCTTCAGATCTGTGAACAAGGTATGTCCTTCCATTTACTTAGGTGTTCTTTAATTTAGATCAACAATATTTTATAGTTTTAGTGCACAAGTCTTTCCACTTCTCTTGTTAAGTTTATGAGTATTTTCTATGTTATTATAAATGATTATGGTTTTTTTTTGGAAGATTTATTTATTTATTTATTTTGGGCGGGGGTCAGGTTGGGGAGGGAGGGGAGCAGGCGGGCCACTTCTATTGGTCTTTCATTTTTCCATTTTCATTCATCTTTGTTCTTTGGCCTGTGTGGGCCTCCCATCGTGGTGGCCACTGTCATTGCAGAGTGCCGGCTCTGGGCGCATGCACTCCAGAGCTCCGGCTCAGTAATTGGACACATTGGTCCAGCCACTCCGTGGCATGTGGGATCTTCCCAGGCCAGGGATCAAACCAGCACCCCTTGCACTGCAAGGCAGTGTCCTTACCCACTGGACCACCAGGGGAAGCCCTGATTATGTTTTTATATTCAAATTTATGATTACTTGTTGCTATTACAGAAAAATATAATTGATTTGGGGCATGGATCTTGTCTCCTGCAACCTTACTGGTTTCAATTATTAATTCTAATAGCTTTTAAAATGATTCCATTATATTGTCTACATAGGTGATATCATCTGCAAATAAAAAGGTTGAATTCTCCTCTTTCAGTCCAGATGTGTTTTATTTACTTTTTCTTTTTGCCAGAATGCACTAACTAGAACCACTGCAAGTTTTGAAATAAAGTGATAGAAGCAAACATTCTTACCTGGTTTCTGATTTTATGAGGGAAGTATTTAGGTTTTCACCATTGAGCTGTGGTATTCTTTAGATGACCTTTATGAGGTTGAGGAAGTTCCCTTCTAATTTTAGCTTAACTAAGAATATTTATTAGAATTAGATGTTAAGCGACTTCCCTGGTGGTCTAGTTGTTAAGAGTCTGCCTTGCAGTACAGAAGACACAAGTTCAATCTTTGGTTGGGGAACTGAGGTCTCATGTGCTCCAGAGCAATTACTGGAGGTACAATTACTGGCGTCTGCTTGCCACAGCTAGGAGTCCATGCACAGCTTTAATAAAAAGATCCCATATGAGACAACTAAGACCCAACTCAGCCAAATAAATGGAAATAAAGAATAGTTTCTCTTTAAACAAAAGGCAGCTGAGTTTTGTTTAAATAAGCATATGATTTTTATTTTTAATTTGTATGCTAAAGTATATTGATAGATTTTAAGTGTTAAACAGACCTTCTAAACCATGATCCCAGGATAAACCTCATTTGATCATGTAATGCTTTATACCTGTAATTTATTATTGAATTCAATTTGCTAACATTTGTATAGAATTTTTGTTCTATAGCATTCTCGCAATGCCTTTACCTAGCATCATTAAGATAAAGGTAATCTTGGCTTCCTAGAATGCGCTAAGAACTGTTCTCTTCTCTGATATTTTTGGAAGAATGTGTGTAGAACTGGTATTCTTCTTTAAATGTATGCTGGAATTCACTCGTGAAGTCATCTCCGCCCAGAGTTTCTTTGGAGGAGTGTTTTGAATAGATACAGAGCTGTTAAGATTATTTCTTCTTGAGTGAGCTTTGGCACTTTTTCTTTTAAAATGAAAATGTTAAGGATGATCAAGCATATCAAACTGTATTTACAGTAGGATAATCAATTCATACAAATGTGTTTATTGTGTGAGAATAATGGGATGGTGCATATTTCAGATTTTCTTTTTTGATAATATTAAGATTTCTTTTCTGTGTTTTCTACAATAAAAATGGACGCTTTTATAATAAAATATTCACTTTTGACTGAAAACAAGATTGCTGTTCTAAGATTCTCTCGTACCCTGCTCTTCTCCATGCTCACCAGCATCAACTTCTTTCCTTTTGTTCTGTGTTCATTCTGAAATCAGATTTATCAAGGTTTTCAGGGCTTTCTTCATTTTCTCTACATCCTTAATTCAACTGTGATTAGTTTTTAGATTATCTTGTCAAAATGGGTCTGAAATTTTTAAAATATTTCTGCTTTCTTCTTTAAATAATCAAGTTGCATTTGCCTTGCAGTCCCCTAAAGCATTCATTAGCCACACTGACATTTTTTAGACTTCGTGGTATCTGTGGTCTCTGTCCAAAAAATAGATTTATTAAGTACCTTCTGTGTACTCTGGTACCATCCCTGTGTGTCACAGCAGAGCTATATGGGTACATGTATGGGGAGAATACACATGTGTATGTAGGTCCATTTGTACAAAACACATGCCAGTTAATGGGCTTAGTGCCTTATCAGCTTTACTTCATTAAGTCCTCACAATTTTATGAGGTCCCTGTTTTATTTCTATTTTACAGATAAGGCTTAGAGAATGACTGCACTATGCCAGAGAATAGCTGATAAGGGTAGGAGCTAAGCCTCGCAGAAAGTGTCCAGGAAGGGTTATGTAAAAAAATAAAGCCATCTACAGCAGCCTATGACACACCTCAAATGTGATAAAAAATAAATAATATTCTGGACTTTCACCGATTTCAGTAATTCTATCCCGCACACTGGGACAAAGCAGAGACTCAGGATCCCAAGTTTGGGGGGACCCTGCGGACATGCAGAATTTAACTGTTGCCATCTTGAAATTCTAAACTATTTTTCCTGTGTATTTGTGTTTTATAAGTGAGTTGATGCTTAGAGCTTTGGCACTTTTTCTTTTAAAATGAAAATGTTAAGGATGATCAAGCATATCAAACTGTATTTACAGTAGGATAATCAATTCATACAAATGTGTTTATTGTGTGAGAATAATGGGATGGTGCATATTTCAGATTTTCTTTTTTGATAATATTAAGATTTCTTTTCTGTGTTTTCTACAATAAAAATGGACGCTTTTATAATAAAATATTCACTTTTGACTGAAAACAAGATTGCTGTTCTAAGATTCTCTCGTACCCTGCTCTTCTCCATGCTCACCAGCATCAACTTCTTTCCTTTTGTTCTGTGTTCATTCTGAAATCAGATTTATCAAGGTTTTCAGGGCTTTCTTCATTTCTCTACATCCTTAATTCAACTGTGATTAGTTTTTAGATTATCTTGTCAAAATGGGTCTGAAATTTTTAAAATATTTCTGCTTTCTTCTTTAAATAATCAAGTTGCATTTGCCTTGCAGTCCCCTAAAGCATTCATTAGCCACACTGACATTTTTTAGACTTCGTGGTATCTGTGGTCTCTGTCCAAAAAATAGATTTATTAAGTACCTTCTGTGTACTCTGGTACCATCCCTGTGTGTCACAGCAGAGCTATATGGGTACATGTATGGGGAGAATACACATGTGTATGTAGGTCCATTTGTACAAAACACATGCCAGTTAATGGGCTTAGTGCCTTATCAGCTTTACTTCATTAAGTCCTCACAATTTTATGAGGTCCCTGTTTTATTTCTATTTTACAGATAAGGCTTAGAGAATGACTGCACTATGCCAGAGAATAGCTGATAAGGGTAGGAGCTAAGCCTCGCAGAAAGTGTCCAGGAAGGGTTATGTAAAAAAATAAAGCCATCTACAGCAGCCTATGACACACCTCAAATGTGATAAAAAATAAATAATATTCTGGACTTTCACCGATTTCAGTAATTCTATCCCGCACACTGGGACAAAGCAGAGACTCAGGATCCCAAGTTTGGGGGGACCCTGCGGACATGCAGAATTTAACTGTTGCCATCTTGAAATTCTAAACTATTTTTCCTGTGTATTTGTGTTTTATAAGTGAGGTCTGATGCCTACTAGAGCATGTGCCAAGGCTTTAGAGCCTTCTGCTCACAGAAGGTCAGCCTGCTGTCAGCTCCTCATCTCCTGGCAGCTGGCCCTTCATCACCTGTTACCCCCGGCCCCTGGCCAACCTCATCCTCTTCATGACTGCCCTTCCCAATTGGGGCATTTCTATGTTCTGCTTCCCAGGTGACTCAGGGGTAATGAATCTGCCTGCAATGCAGGAAATGTAAGTTCAATCCTTTGATCAGGAAGATCCCTTGGAGAAGGGAATGGCAACCCACGGCAGTCTGGAAAAGTCCATGGACAGAGGAGCCTGGCGGGTTCCAGTCCATGGGGTCGTGCAGAGTCGGACACAACTGCAGCAACTTAGCACACATGCATGTCCCTTGCCCAAGAGAATCACACACATTCAACTGCAAATTAAAAAACATCTTAACAGGTGGGCAAGGGGGAAAGTAAGGAAAAGCTTTGTATAATGGCATCCCTAATGGCACTTTTTTTTCCTGCTTTTTGAACGAGGGGCTTGCATGTTCATTTTGTCCTAGGTGGGAAAACTCTGTAGCAATGCCCTCTGTCCCATGTGTCATTGAAGCTTCAGATGATCAGAGAAGGGAGTGGTTTACTCCAGGAGGAAAGGTGACTTCTTGTTTGCTTACTCCACCCTTATTTACCTTTGTCTTCAAAGTGTTTGCACAGAATCCCCCTGCTTGCTGTTCCTGGTGTTGGAGGATGAGAGGACTGTTGAGTGCTGGCCAGCGGACTGGTCAGGGGAGCAGGGCTGTGTATTAAATGGACAGCAACATGCAGAGCAGAGCTGTCCTGCCAGGGTGCCTTCCTCTTAGCTTTGTTGAAAGCCACGCTTTGCTGGTGTGTCTCTCACAAAAAGAGGTTCCTCTTTTTGAAGATTTCAGCTTGTGTGCCAGACAGATCTCTCAATATTGCATTGCTTATTCCTGGAGAGGATGGCCTATGCATGTGTGCTCAGTTACTAAGTGAGGTCTGATGCCTACTAGAGCATGTGCCAAGGCTTTAGAGCCTTCTGCTCACAGAAGGTCAGCCTGCTGTCAGCTCCTCATCTCCTGGCAGCTGGCCCTTCATCACCTGTTACCCCCGGCTCCTGGCCAACCTCATCCTCTTCATGACTGCCCTTCCCAATTGGGGCATTTCTATGTTCTGCTTCCCAGGTGACTCAGGGGTAATGAATCTGCCTGCAATGCAGGAAATGTAAGTTCAATCCTTTGATCAGGAAGATCCCTTGGAGAAGGGAATGGCAACCCACGGCAGTCTGGAAAAGTCCATGGACAGAGGAGCCTGGCGGGTTCCAGTCCATGGGGTCGTGCAGAGTCGGACACAACTGCAGCAACTTAGCACACATGCATGTCCCTTGCCCAAGAGAATCACACACATTCAACTGCAAATTAAAAAACATCTTAACAGGTGGGCAAGGGGGAAAGTAAGGAAAAGCTTTGTATAATGGCATCCCTAATGGCACTTTTTTTTCCTGCTTTTTGAACGAGGGGCTTGCATGTTCATTTTGTCCTAGGTGGGAAAACTCTGTAGCAATGCCCTCTGTCCCATGTGTCATTGAAGCTTCAGATGATCAGAGAAGGGAGTGGTTTACTCCAGGAGGAAAGGTGACTTCTTGTTTGCTTACTCCACCCTTATTTACCTTTGTCTTCAAAGTGTTTGCACAGAATCCCCCTGCTTGCTGTTCCTGGTGTTGGAGGATGAGAGGACTGTTGAGTGCTGGCCAGCGGACTGGTCAGGGGAGCAGGGCTGTGTATTAAATGGACAGCAACATGCAGAGCAGAGCTGTCCTGCCAGGGTGCCTTCCTCTTAGCTTTGTTGAAAGCCACGCTTTGCTGGTGTGTCTCTCACAAAAAGAGGTTCCTCTTTTTGAAGATTTCAGCTTGTGTGCCAGACAGATCTCTCAATATTGCATTGCTTATTCCTGGAGAGGATGGCCTATGCATGTGTGCTCAGTTACTAAGTGATGTCTGACTCTTTGTAACCGCCTGGATTGTAGCCCACCAGCCTCCTCTGCCCATGGAGTTCTCCAGGCAAGAATACTGGAGTGGGTTGCTATTTTCTTCTCCAGGGGATCTTTCCGACCCAGGGATTGAACCTGAGTCTTTTATATGTGCTGCACTGGCAGGCAGGTTCTTTACCACTGAACCACCTGGGAAGCCCTAAAAAAAATATGCTTACTCAAGTTAGAAAAAACACATGATAAAGCAACTACAGCAAAAATGTTAAGAATCGGTGAACTGGTGAAGGGTATTAAGGAGATTTTGGTCTTCGAGGTCTTTGGGGGAAAAAAAATATGAGTAGAATAAAGGAATTTTTAGGTGTATAAGGTCTCCAAATTTCACTTTCTTCCTAAATCACTGTAGCTATTGTGTTCCATGCAAACAAGGAAGTGAAAAAACAAAGTGTAACCATGGGATCAAAAAAGAAAAAACCAACCAACCAACCAAATAAACCAAAAAAAGCAGAGTCCAACATAGAAGAGAAGTGACATGTAGTCCTTGTATAATAGCTATGTATTGATCTGGAGAATAAATCAGTCTAACAGAGAGCAGGAGGTCCAAGGACAGAAGGTTCCTTTCCAGTAAAACATGGAATTGATAAATTAGCCATTTGAGTGGTTTGATAGTTCAGACAGAAAGTTTCGGAATGAGTAAGTGGACAGGGCCCTAGGAAATAAGACAAACCAAAATTTGAGTTAATTATTAACTCTAGGGAAAATGAACAATTGCACTAGAGAGGAAATATAAATGATGGGGTTCACTTATGAACAAGATTTATATGGATGGATTAATATAAAAAATGAATATATAATATATGTTGGGAAAGAGGGGCGGGAAATAGTGTGTGAATGGAGGGTATAAAAGAGATCATTCTTCGTCTTCCATGGTAAGAAATCAGTAATGTCTAAAATGGAAAAATCATGAGCAATAGAAATCTATTAGTGACTTAAATGGTAAGGAATCTGCCTGTAATGCAAGGGACCCGGGTTTGATCCCTGGGTTAGGAAGATCCTCTGGAGAAGGAATTGGCAACCCACTGCTGTACTCTTGCCTGGAGAATTCCATGGACAGAGGAACATGGAAAGAATCGGATACGACTAAGCGACTAACTTTCACTTTTCATTTGGAAATAGGTAAACATGAGAAAAATGCTTAATAGAATTGAAGGCTGTTACTTAGGAATGAAAATGAGAATGAGGAGGAATAAGCAATGTATTTATAGGGTGGGCTTTTTTGGGCTTTCCGACCCAGGGATTGAACCTGAGTCTTTATATGTGCTGCACTGGCAGGCAGGTTCTTTACCACTGAACCACCTGGGAAGCCCTAAAAAAAATATGCTTACTCAAGTTAGAAAAAACACATGATAAAGCAACTACAGCAAAAATGTTAAGAATCGGTGAACTGGTGAAGGGTATTAAGGAGATTTTGGTCTTCGAGGTCTTTGGGGGAAAAAAAATATGAGTAGAATAAAGGAATTTTTAGGTGTATAAGGTCTCCAAATTTCACTTTCTTCCTAAATCACTGTAGCTATTGTGTTCCATGCAAACAAGGAAGTGAAAAAACAAAGTGTAACCATGGGATCAAAAAAGAAAAAACCAACCAACCAACCAAATAAACCAAAAAAAGCAGAGTCCAACATAGAAGAGAAGTGACATGTAGTCCTTGTATAATAGCTATGTATTGATCTGGAGAATAAATCAGTCTAACAGAGAGCAGGAGGTCCAAGGACAGAAGGTTCCTTTCCAGTAAAACATGGAATTGATAAATTAGCCATTTGAGTGGTTTGATAGTTCAGACAGAAAGTTTCGGAATGAGTAAGTGGACAGGGCCCTAGGAAATAAGACAAACCAAAATTTGAGTTAATTATTAACTCTAGGGAAAATGAACAATTGCACTAGAGAGGAAATATAAATGATGGGGTTCACTTATGAACAAGATTTATATGGATGGATTAATATAAAAAATGAATATATAATATATGTTGGGAAAGAGGGGCGGGAAATAGTGTGTGAATGGAGGGTATAAAAGAGATCATTCTTCGTCTTCCATGGTAAGAAATCAGTAATGTCTAAAATGGAAAAATCATGAGCAATAGAAATCTATTAGTGACTTAAATGGTAAGGAATCTGCCTGTAATGCAAGGGACCCGGGTTTGATCCCTGGGTTAGGAAGATCCTCTGGAGAAGGAATTGGCAACCCACTGCTGTACTCTTGCCTGGAGAATTCCATGGACAGAGGAACATGGAAAGAATCGGATACGACTAAGCGACTAACTTTCACTTTTCATTTGGAAATAGGTAAACATGAGAAAAATGCTTAATAGAATTGAAGGCTGTTACTTTCGAGGAATGAAAATGAGAATGAGGAGGAATAAGCAATGTATTTGTTTTTTTATGAGTAGGATTTGCCTAGGGTGTCGGTGGCCGTGACAGCCCTGGCCGTGCCTTACAGCCTCCAGCATAAGAGCATCGTCATGTTTTCCCAAAGATGGCGCCTGACGGATGTAGGGAGGTGTGGCTTAAGACGTGTGCTCATTGCCATGATTGGCTGAATGAAGTTTCCGTGCTGGTGATCAGCACATGTTCCCCCTATACTCTCATGATGATGCAAACACGTGCTTGCTTGACCTTTTACATGATTGGTCTATCACTGGGTTCTTCTGCCTTCTATACACTCTAAGTACTGCTTCCTTTCCACAATGAAACGAGACTTGATCAGACTCCTGTCTTGTCTCCATTTCTTGTGTCTCTTGTCCTCTCAATTCCCACTCCCCCCCTTTTAGGGTCTGCGTTGATGAATCCGCTGGTCGGGACACTAGGGTAGTCCAGTTTACCCTTCATAGTCTGACATAATTTTCTACCATTGCTCCTTTCACTCTCAAAATTACCCCAATATTGAAGTCTTGAAGTGTTCCTTGATATCTGCTAAGTGTTCCTTCATACTTTGATTTAAAAAAGCAGGGGGGCAGAGGTGGGGCTGCCCTGATTGCAATGCAGGTGACCTGGGTTCAATCCCTGGGTCAGGAAGATCCCCTGGAGAAGGGAACCCACTCCAGTATTCTTGCCTGGAGAATTCCATGGGCAGAGGAGCCTGATGGTCTACAGTCCATGGTGTTGCAAAGAGTTGGGCATAACTTAACAACTAACATTTTCATTTTCACTTAAGTTTTTCAGGTCCATAACCATGTGTCTATCTTAAAATAGTAGCTGTCTATGAGTTTACCTGGCTTATCCCTTTCTTATTTTTTTCTATTAACTTTACAACAATAACAAAACTCTGCACGTGTATCTGTGCACATGTCCTTTCATTTCCTCAGGATAAGCTTAAACCCTTTTGGCTTAATATTTGTAAATTTCTTCAAGCATATTTTCCATTTGGAAATAGGTAAACATGAGAAAATGCTTAATAGAATTGAAGGCTGTTACTTTCGAGGAATGAAAATGAGAATGAGGAGGAATAAGCAATGTATTTGTTTTTTTATGAGTAGGATTTGCCTAGGGTGTCGGTGGCCGTGACAGCCCTGGCCGTGCCTTACAGCCTCCAGCATAAGAGCATCGTCATGTTTTCCCAAAGATGGCGCCTGACGGATGTAGGGAGGTGTGGCTTAAGACGTGTGCTCATTGCCATGATTGGCTGAATGAAGTTTCCGTGCTGGTGATCAGCACATGTTCCCCCTATACTCTCATGATGATGCAAACACGTGCTTGCTTGACCTTTTACATGATTGGTCTATCACTGGGTTCTTCTGCCTTCTATACACTCTAAGTACTGCTTCCTTTCCACAATGAAACGAGACTTGATCAGACTCCTGTCTTGTCTCCATTTCTTGTGTCTCTTGTCCTCTCAATTCCCACTCCCCCCCTTTTAGGGTCTGCGTTGATGAATCCCGCGGGTCGGGACACTAGGGTAGTCCAGTTTACCCTTCATAGTCTGACATAATTTTCTACCATTGCTCCTTTCACTCTCAAAATTACCCCAATATTGAAGTCTTGAAGTGTTCCTTGATATCTGCTAAGTGTTCCTTCATACTTTGATTTAAAAAAGCAGGGGGGCAGAGGTGGGGCTGCCCTGATTGCAATGCAGGTGACCTGGGTTCAATCCCTGGGTCAGGAAGATCCCCTGGAGAAGGGAACCCACTCCAGTATTCTTGCCTGGAGAATTCCATGGGCAGAGGAGCCTGATGGTCTACAGTCCATGGTGTTGCAAAGAGTTGGGCATAACTTAACAACTAACATTTTCATTTTCACTTAAGTTTTTCAGGTCCATAACCATGTGTCTATCTTAAAATAGTAGCTGTCTATGAGTTTACCTGGCTTATCCCTTTCTTATTTTTTTCTATTAACTTTACAACAATAACAAAACTCTGCACGTGTATCTGTGCACATGTCCTTTCATTTCCTCAGGATAAGTTACCTGAAATGAAATCACTATGCCAAAGAGTATGTATTTCAGTGGGACTTTTAACTCATGTTGTAAATTGCTCCCATGAAAGCTTGTACATTCCCATCAATGTCCATATCTCTATTTCCTGCCAACCCTGCATGTTCTTTTGGTGTTCTTATCTTTACTAAGAGTTTACCCTTGGGACTTAACTGGTGGTTCAATGACTAAGACTCTGTGGCCTGAATACCAGGGCCCAGGTTTGATCCCTGGTCAGGCAATTAGATCCCACATGCCACAACTAAGGGTTTGCATGCTGTAACTAAAGATTCCACTTGACGATATGAAGATGAAAAATCCCGTGTACTACAACTAAGACCTGCCACAACCAAATACATACGTATATATATATATATATATATTTATTATTATTATTTTTTTTAAGTTTAACCTTGAAGGAACGAGGCCAGGGTGCTGAGGATGGAAGACAGTTAAACACAAAATCTCAAAAGTGTTATTTCATAACTCCTTTCCAGTCCCTCACCCCAAATTCACCCACCTGCCCTTCTAAGAACCCACCTGCCAATGCAGGAGACATAGGAGACACGTGTTCAATCCCTGGGTTGGGAAGATTCCTGAGGAGGAGGACACAGCAACCTGCGCAACTGGGTTCTTGCCTGGAGAATCCCATGAACAGAGAAGTCTGGCTGGCTTCAGTTCATAGGATCACAACGAGTCGGACACGGCTGAAGCAACTTAGCACATGCTTGTCCCTCTTTTATTTTTTTTTTGGCCACTTCTATTGGTCTTTCATTATTTATCGTTGTTCTTTGGCCTGTGTGGGCCTCCCATTGCAGTGGCCTCTGTCGCTCCAGAGCGCTGGCTCAGCAGTTGGACACCTCGATCCAGCTGCTCCGTGGTAGGATCTTCCCAGGCCAGGGATCGAACCTCTGGTCCTTGCACTGCAAGGCAGTGTCCTTACCCACTGGACCACCAGGGAAGCACTCTCACCCCTCTTTATATTAGCATTTGAGTTTTCAGTCGGTCTTCCTCACCAGTGAGTATATTTCTTTGAGGTGAAGGATCTCATTTTATATGTTAAGGTTTGGACAGTGCAATTATCCATTAACAGCATCGCTGTGACATGCCCAGGGAGTATGTCATTTCACGTGGAAATGAAATCACGATGCCAAAGAGTATGTATTTCAGTGGGACTTTTAACTCATGTTGTAAATTGCTCCCATGAAAGCTTGTACATTCCCATCAATGTCCATATCTCTATTTCCTGCCAACCCTGCATGTTCTTTTGGTGTTCTTATCTTTACTAAGAGTTTACCCTTGGGACTTAACTGGTGGTTCAATGACTAAGACTCTGTGGCCTGAATACCAGGGCCCAGGTTTGATCCCTGGTCAGGCAATTAGATCCCACATGCCACAACTAAGGGTTTGCATGCTGTAACTAAAGATTCCACTTGACGATATGAAGATGAAAAATCCCGTGTACTACAACTAAGACCTGCCACAACCAAATACATACGTATATATATATATATATATATTTATTATTATTATTTTTTTTAAGTTTAACCTTGAAGGAACGAGGCCAGGGTGCTGAGGATGGAAGACAGTTAAACACAAAATCTCAAAAGTGTTATTTCATAACTCCTTTCCAGTCCCTCACCCCAAATTCACCCACCTGCCCTTCTAAGAACCCACCTGCCAATGCAGGAGACATAGGAGACACGTGTTCAATCCCTGGGTTGGGAAGATTCCTGAGGAGGAGGACACAGCAACCTGCGCAACTGGGTTCTTGCCTGGAGAATCCCATGAACAGAGAAGTCTGGCTGGCTTCAGTTCATAGGATCACAACGAGTCGGACACGGCTGAAGCAACTTAGCACATGCTTGTCCCTCTTTTATTTTTTTTTTGGCCACTTCTATTGGTCTTTCATTATTTATCGTTGTTCTTTGGCCTGTGTGGGCCTCCCATTGCAGTGGCCTCTGTCGCTCCAGAGCGCTGGCTCAGCAGTTGGACACCTCGATCCAGCTGCTCCGTGGTAGGATCTTCCCAGGCCAGGGATCGAACCTCTGGTCCTTGCACTGCAAGGCAGTGTCCTTACCCACTGGACCACCAGGGAAGCACTCTCACCCCTCTTTTATATTAGCATTTGAGTTTTCAGTCGGTCTTCCCTCACCAGTGAGTATATTTCTTTGAGGTGAAGGATCTCATTTTATATGTTAAGGTTTGGACAGTGCAATTATCCATTAACAGCATCGCTGTGACATGCCCAGGGATTCTGACATTTCAGAACCAAGCACTTCAAACTGTTTAATGCAGTCTCCCACGTTGATCGACTAGCCCCAGAAACAAAGCCACACTGAGGTTACTGAAGACAAAGCAGCAGAGGCCAACAGCGGGTTGTATATTTCCATACTTCCTCTGATTCTTTTTCCCAGTCCCTGATTTGGTTTACTAAATCCTCCTCCACTAACTGAACAGTGAAATGCCTTTGTTTGCTTTATTTTAAAAAGGTACCACTCTGAGGCTACAATCTTGTGGACCATTGTTTGCCCACCTTTCCTCATTGGCTCCAAGACTGAAATCAAACCCCCATTTTTCGTTGGACTTTCACCCTTAGTTCAGGGCATTTGATTGCTTTGCACAAGTGCTAACATTTCTTTTGTAATTTCCGGGTCTTCTTACTGATTTTATGTATGTAAACCCCCTTCTCCCTCAAGACTGGCACAGAGATAGACAAGAGAAGCTTCTACAGGGGTTAAACAAATACAGAAGAGCGTACTGTGCAGCAGTCAACCACATTTCGCATTTTATTCAAGTTCCTCTTGCCAGCGGTGCTCTCCTTACTCAGGGAGAAGGAAAGAAAAGAAGACGCACTGAAACTTTGCACTGGTACATATGCACACGCAGCAATCCTTGTCTTGGGAATTCAGCACTTCAATACTTGGCTTTTATCACGCCTGAGGCTGAAAAGTTGAGGATGAGGAGGGATTGGCGGAGGAGGGTCAAGGCCTAGTTCTGGTTCTGAATTTGGCCAAACCTCTTCCAACACAAAAGTGCGCAAGCTACTACCTAGAGATGGCACATCACTGTTTTCCGGGTTTCACCTTCTACCACCTCAAACCAACTCTTCCCCTATTTTCCCCAGTTCACCAGGATCCGGCATAAACTTTCCGTTTTGATATTTACCTATTTTAAGAGGCTAATTAACTGACCCATTTAAATCAAAATATACACACAGCGACGCAGTCCTGAGTCCAACCCTAAGACAGAATCAATTATTAAACACCTGCGGGGCAAAATGAAAGAGAAAAAGACGCTGGAGAAGCACCTTCGGGAGTGCTAGGCAAGAGGCACCGAGTCCTCTGCAGGGCGCTGCTTCCTCGCCCCCAGGCTGGGGCGCAGGTTGGGTCCCAGCGCCGCCCCGCCGCCCCGCCCCGCGCCGCGCCGCCCCGTGCCTCCCCGCGCCGCCCGCAGGCGCGCCCCTCGTGGCCCCGCCTCTGCCCCGCCCTCGCCCCGCCCCGCCGCCGACGTCAGTTGTTATGTCTCGGCTCCGGCCGCGGCGGCAGCTGGTCCTCTGCTCCGGAGGCGGCCGCGGCCTCGAGAGGTGGCGGGGGCGTCGGGGACGGCGGCCGGGAGCCGCGCCGCCCATCCGAGCGGGGCGGGCGCCGCGTGACCGCGAGGCCGCCCGGTAGCCGCCTCGGGGCGCCGTCTCACTGACTTTTAGATCACAAGTGCTATCATTTCTTTTGTAATTTCCGGGTCTTCTTACTGATTTTATGTATGTAAACCCCCTTCTCCCTCAAGACTGGCACAGAGATAGACAAGAGAAGCTTCTACAGGGGTTAAACAAATACAGAAGAGCGTACTGTGCAGCAGTCAACCACATTTCGCATTTTATTCAAGTTCCTCTTGCCAGCGGTGCTCTCCTTACTCAGGGAGAAGGAAAGAAAAGAAGACGCACTGAAACTTTGCACTGGTACATATGCACACGCAGCAATCCTTGTCTTGGGAATTCAGCACTTCAATACTTGGCTTTTATCACGCCTGAGGCTGAAAAGTTGAGGATGAGGAGGGATTGGCGGAGGAGGGTCAAGGCCTAGTTCTGGTTCTGAATTTGGCCAAACCTCTTCCAACACAAAAGTGCGCAAGCTACTACCTAGAGATGGCACATCACTGTTTTCCGGGTTTCACCTTCTACCACCTCAAACCAACTCTTCCCCTATTTTCCCCAGTTCACCAGGATCCGGCATAAACTTTCCGTTTTGATATTTACCTATTTTAAGAGGCTAATTAACTGACCCATTTAAATCAAAATATACACACAGCGACGCAGTCCTGAGTCCAACCCTAAGACAGAATCAATTATTAAACACCTGCGGGGCAAAATGAAAGAGAAAAAGACGCTGGAGAAGCACCTTCGGGAGTGCTAGGCAAGAGGCACCGAGTCCTCTGCAGGGCGCTGCTTCCTCGCCCCCAGGCTGGGGCGCAGGTTGGGTCCCAGCGCCGCCCCGCGCCGCCCCGCCCCGCGCCGCGCCGCCCCGTGCCTCCCCGCGCCGCCCGCAGGCGCGCCCCTCGTGGCCCCGCCTCTGCCCCGCCCTCGCCCCGCCCCGCCGCCGACGTCAGTTGTTATGTCTCGGCTCCGGCCGCGGCGGCAGCTGGTCCTCTGCTCCGGAGGCGGCCGCGGCCTCGAGAGGTGGCGGGGGCGTCGGGGACGGCGGCCGGGAGCCGCGCCGCCCATCCGAGCGGGGCGGGCGCCGCGTGACCGCGAGGCCGCCCGGTAGCCGCCTCGGGGTGCCGTCTCGAGCCTATTTTTGCCTTTTTTTCGCCCCTGCCGGACCGTCGTCTCGCGCGCCCCGTTTCCCTCTGCAAAGAGACTGCGACGCCCCCTCCCGGGCCAGGCCGCGCCGCGGTGCCAGCCCGCCCGAAAGGCGCCGCCCGCCGACCCGACCGAACCTGGAGCCGCCGCGTCCGCCGCGCTTCTCGCGGAGCCTGGGCGGCCGGCGGGGCCTGGGGCCTGGGCGCCCGGCGCGGCGCTGCAGCAGCCGCTCCTCCCCGCGCTGGGCCCCGGGCCTGGTCCGGCCGAGCGCCGCGCCCTGCTGACCACCGCCGCCGCGGGAGCCCGGCCTCGGCCAGGCCGGCGCCAACCGCCTCCCGGGCCCGCGCCTGACTCCCGCTTCCTTCGTGGATCTGAGTGCTTTTATCTGGCCTCCCGCTTCCCTTTGAGATCACGGTGCTGGAAGGTCGACCCGCCGTCTCGATCGGTGCCTCCCCGCCCTGGGAAACGGCCCTCATCTTGTTTTACCCCGCGGGCTCTTCCCGCGTCTCTCCCCTTTCGGGGTTTAATGGATGGAGTGTTTTAAATTTTTTCCCTTGATTTTTCACGCCTCTTGACGGGAAGGCTCCGCGCGAGGCCCTGCGTGTGCGCCCCTCGTCGTCTGTGCCTCGCCCCCGCACAGAGCCCAGCGGTCCACCTGCCTCCCTCCGGGGATGGCCCCGCGGTGACCGCGGACCCCACGGCGAGCCGGTGCCCTCGCCCACGCTCCCCGCTAGCCTACCCTCTTCTCCGTATTCCGAGCTCTCCGAAAAGAGAGAAGACGCGGGGGAAGATGTGGCTGAAGCTTTTCTTCTTGCTCCTCTATTTTCTGGTCCTGTTCGTCTTGGCCAGGTTTTTTGAGGCCGTTGTGTGGTACGAAACTGGCATCTTTGCCACCCAGCTGGTGGATCCGGTGGCGCTGAGCTTCAAGAAGCTGAAGACCATTCTGGAGTGCCGGGGGCTGGGATATTCCGGGTTGCCCGAGAAGAAGGATGTCCGGGAACTGGTGGAAAAGTCAGGCGAGTATCGGCTCCCCGAGGGTCGCCTCCACTGGGGGCAGAGGGAGTCGGGGGAGGGGACGACGCGGACTTCCTCGTACCTGCTGGCCCCCCGGGATGAGGCGATCGATACCTGGAAGGGTTAAGTAGATTGCTTCCAGGTTTTCTTTGTCCACGTTTTCCACCAAAAAATAGTAAACCCCAGTTTTCAAAAAGGGCCTGGAATTATTTGTAGGGGTGTTGGCGTTGCCTTGTTAAGGTTATTTAAAAATAAGAATTTCAAGTGCAGCTTCTTAGCGTTGTTTACGTGCGAAATTGAGTGGTTTTCTCAAAATTCAGCCAGTCGCCAATAAAGTGGAAAGCGTTTGTCCGTTGACATTCAGAAGGCTGTAAAAAAGGAAAAAAAGAAACCCAAACGTTGTCTGTGGATAGAAGCATTTGTCACGATAGTAACAGCAAGTTAACTGGAGGGAAAAAATTTTTGGAATACTTAATATCAAAGAAGCATGTAGGCCGAGGATTTAAATTTTGTTTTATGTATTTTTTTCCGATTTTATTAAGATACAGTCGACGCGCAGCACTGTACAAGTTTAAGATGTGTAACATGGTGATTTACGTCCATCATGAAATGGTTATCCCAGTAAGTTTAGTGAACATCCATCATCTCATGCAGATACCAGATAAAGTGGAAAAAAATGTTCTTTTAAGGTTTAAACTTGAAATAATGAGTTTAAATCTAGGCCGATTGTTCTTGACACAGTATTAGCTTTTCATACTTTAAATTTGGTGAAAATAAGATGAATTTTAGTGTTTGTGGGTGAATGCCTACCTAGTTTGCTTTGGAAGAGTTTATTTCTATGTCTATAATGATTTTTTTTTTTAAATTCTTGTATCTTGGCTGAAAACTATTTTTCCCTTATGTGCCACAAGCACTCTGCTGTATCAGCTTAAATGGGTTAAGAAACTGACCAGAGCTAGGAGACATTTAACATCTTAAAGCGTACATTTTCAGTCATTGTTGGTTTTCATGTAGGATTGGTTGAAAAATAGGCTCAATTTTTTTCACCTTTAGACAAAATACATCTTTGTTTAGACACCCTTCCTGGAATGGGTGTGTACGTAGTGTGAGAAAGGCATTTTTGGTTTGCTGTAGGAAGCAGTTGAAATTGATAGTTACCTTGTTTTGTTGTTTCACATATATCTGTCAGCTGCATGTCTTTTACAGGACAATTTTTTCCCTTATTTAGTATCTTACAGCCTTGCAATGTGATAGATAATACTACCTTCAAAGGACTTTACCACCTGCATGATGTTTGTAAGCTAAGGTTAAGATCATTACTAGAACAGAGGAGAAAACAATCTCTGTAATAGAGATATATTTTTCTTTAGAGGAAACAAAATTGTGTGTTATTGACATAAAATTTTGCCTATTGTTTACCTACTGGTTTATGGCAACTTTTATAAAATCTACTGTGGTTGGCATGTAATATACAGAGTGCAGATAGTATTTAAAGAATACACACAGCCCACAAAAGTATGGCTCAGATCCTACAATTTATAGCAGATCCTATAATATAAAGTGATTTAACTTTATAATTTAAGTATTTGTTGTGAATGGGTTTGCTGCTGTTGTCATGACACAGTGCTTGTTTTTTGCATTTTAACAATTAAGACAAAAGTTAAAGTAATTTGACATTAGTGTTTTTCTTTCTTTTTTATTAGATGATACAAGCTGTAAATGTACACTGTAAATTTGTATATGAATATGGAATGTGTTCTTATAGGTAACCCTTTGTATGTAACCGCCAAGTCACATAAGCCCTGTTGCTATCTTATGCAGCTGAAGATGACCAGTTTTGTAAACCCATTTCTAATTCTTGTAAATCCATAGTATATAAATCATACACATAAAACTTATTTGATGCCTGAATACAAACTAAATAATACTGTGATGGCTTTAGGGGCTGGTATATAAAGTCAGTAGTTTCCTCATAAATTTTGTGATGACCCCAAGTCTGGTTTGTTCACCTGACACGTAAGAAGGTTCTTACATATTTACTGAATGTATTAATATTAAATAGGTGTATTCAAGTTATACTCTTCTGTAGAGTGCAGTCAAAGTACAACGACATCATGTAAAATAGATTTAATTATTGAAGTTGGGAATCTTTTTTTTTTCTTTTCTGGCCACTTCTGTTTGTCTTTCATTTCCATCTTTGTTCTTTGGCCTGTGTGGGCCTCCTATCGCGGTGGCCTCTCTTCACTGCAGAGCACTGGCTTTGGGCGCATGTGCTTCAGAGCGCTGGCTCGGTAGTTGGACACGTCGATCCAGCTGCTCCGTGGCACGTGGGATCTTCCCAGGCCAGGAATCGAACCAGCGGCCCTTGCATTGCAAGGTGGTGTCCTTACCCACTGGACCACCAGGGAAGCCCAGTTGGGAATTATTGACGTGAGGCTTTTGAAAATCTTATGAGTGTTATTTTTTCTTTTCTTCAGGTGACCTCATGGAAGGTGAGCTTTATTCTGCACTCAAAGAAGAAGAGGCGTCTGAATCTGTTTCTAGTACCAATTTCAGTGGTGAAATGCACTTCTATGAGCTTGTAGAAGACACGAAGGATGGCATCTGGCTGGTTCAGGTATTAGAAACGGTGACAAACGTGAAATAACTGTTCCCAAAATAGTAGTCTCCAGCAGGTGACACTTCTGTGTCCTTGCGTCCTGTTTCCTAGACATAACTCCGTTCTCATTGGGCGTCTCGTTAAAGAGGTTTTGCAGACCAAGAAAATGAACATGAATTTTAGAATGGGAGAAGGGAAGTTGTGGGGAAAGAGAGTGTGACTGTTTCGTTTACAAGCTGATAAAGAACTAATTTTGAATATGGAATGTGTTCTTATAGGTAACCTTGATGTAACCGCCAAGTCACATAAGCCCTGTTGCTATCTTATGCAGCTGAAGATGACCAGTTTTGTAAACCCATTTCTAATTCTTGTAAATCCATAGTATATAAATCATACACATAAAACTTATTTGATGCCTGAATACAAACTAAATAATACTGTGATGGCTTTAGGGGCTGGTATATAAAGTCAGTAGTTTCCTCATAAATTTTGTGATGACCCCAAGTCTGGTTTGTTCACCTGACACGTAAGAAGGTTCTTACATATTTACTGAATGTATTAATATTAAATAGGTGTATTCAAGTTATACTCTTCTGTAGAGTGCAGTCAAAGTACAACGACATCATGTAAAATAGATTTAATTATTGAAGTTGGGAATCTTTTTTTTTTCTTTTCTGGCCACTTCTGTTTGTCTTTCATTTCCATCTTTGTTCTTTGGCCTGTGTGGGCCTCCTATCGCGGTGGCCTCTCTTCACTGCAGAGCACTGGCTTTGGGCGCATGTGCTTCAGAGCGCTGGCTCGGTAGTTGGACACGTCGATCCAGCTGCTCCGTGGCACGTGGGATCTTCCCAGGCCAGGAATCGAACCAGCGGCCCTTGCATTGCAAGGTGGTGTCCTTACCCACTGGACCACCAGGGAAGCCCAGTTGGGAATTATTGACGTGAGGCTTTTGAAAATCTTATGAGTGTTATTTTTTCTTTTCTTCAGGTGACCTCATGGAAGGTGAGCTTTATTCTGCACTCAAAGAAGAAGAGGCGTCTGAATCTGTTTCTAGTACCAATTTCAGTGGTGAAATGCACTTCTATGAGCTTGTAGAAGACACGAAGGATGGCATCTGGCTGGTTCAGGTATTAGAAACGGTGACAAACGTGAAATAACTGTTCCCAAAATAGTAGTCTCCAGCAGGTGACACTTCTGTGTCCTTGCGTCCTGTTTCCTAGACATAACTCCGTTCTCATTGGGCGTCTCGTTAAAGAGGTTTTGCAGACCAAGAAAATGAACATGAATTTTAGAATGGGAGAAGGGAAGTTGTGGGGAAAGAGAGTGTGACTGTTTCGTTTAGAATCAATGGAAGCAAATCTGTTTTTGTTGTCGGAACTTCATTTAAGTAAGAAACAAATTTTATTCAGTGATTTGTGCTGCTTCTCTCAGTTTTTGTTAACTTCGGTGTTTAATTCAGTGACCCAAATCATTTTTGTTTACAAAGACAGAACCCTCAAGTACAAAGAAAGGAGTCCTTCTCTTGGGGACACAGCCAATTGTGTGTCTGTAGAGGAAGCGCTGTTGTGGAAAAGGTTAGGGGGGCTTATAATTTCCTCGTGAGATTGATGAGATTCTGATTTTAAACCCTAGTTCTTAGGCTTTCAGAACTGTGAGATTTAGTTACTAATTAGAATTTTAAAGCTATGAAGGGCCTTTAAAAAATCATCTTTAATGCTTCTGAAAATGTGATTTTTACATACTAATCGTGGTGAATGAGTGGGCACACATTAGCATTTGTGTATTTTTGAGAAATGTGGAAAAACCAGTATTCTGTTGAACATGTAATTTTGTAAATATTGCTTAAGGAAAGTCTAAAGTTATTCAAATTTTTTAAAATAATAAATACACTTAAAGTACTAAATAAATTAGCAACATGAATTCAGCCATAATTATGATTATTGAACCAGGATCAAATCCCAGGTCCCCTGATTTCTTGTCCCGTGTTCTTATCATTTCCCATTGGGGTTGGCAAAATTTGGTTCAGGGCATAGAAAACAAAATAGCCGCTGCTTCATACTTCTTTTCTAAGAACAGTGACTATAAAATAGGGTAGAGAATACCTGGGAATCAAGAGACCTTAGTTGCGAATCTAATCATATCACTGGTTTGCAATATGATTGTGGATGGACAGATTTTCTGTCTCATGTGGCCTCGAATAAATACAAATAAATACATTTACACCTGAAGAAGATAGAATAGTACTGTACTCCCTTGGGCTGACAGTCGGTGTTTGGGAATTCTTCAGATGATTGCATTAGCCATCCCATGACCTTCTCTTTACTTTCATTCTTCCTACTGTATTTAACCTTTACCCTCCAGATAATCTATTAGTAATTAGACATTTTAAGATCCAGCCGGGCTTCCCTAGTGGTCCAGTGTGTGACTGTTTCTTAGAATCAATGGAAGCAAATCTGTTTTTGTTGTCGGAACTTCATTTAAGTAAGAAACAAATTTTATTCAGTGATTTGTGCTGCTTCTCTCAGTTTTTGTTAACTTCGGTGTTTAATTCAGTGACCCAAATCATTTTTGTTTACAAAGACAGAACCCTCAAGTACAAAGAAAGGAGTCCTTCTCTTGGGGACACAGCCAATTGTGTGTCTGTAGAGGAAGCGCTGTTGTGGAAAAGGTTAGGGGGGCTTATAATTTCCTCGTGAGATTGATGAGATTCTGATTTTAAACCCTAGTTCTTAGGCTTTCAGAACTGTGAGATTTAGTTACTAATTAGAATTTTAAAGCTATGAAGGGCCTTTAAAAAATCATCTTTAATGCTTCTGAAAATGTGATTTTTACATACTAATCGTGGTGAATGAGTGGGCACACATTAGCATTTGTGTATTTTTGAGAAATGTGGAAAAACCAGTATTCTGTTGAACATGTAATTTTGTAAATATTGCTTAAGGAAAGTCTAAAGTTATTCAAATTTTTTAAAATAATAAATACACTTAAAGTACTAAATAAATTAGCAACATGAATTCAGCCATAATTATGATTATTGAACCAGGATCAAATCCCAGGTCCCCTGATTTCTTGTCCCGTGTTCTTATCATTTCCCATTGGGGTTGGCAAAATTTGGTTCAGGGCATAGAAAACAAAATAGCCGCTGCTTCATACTTCTTTTCTAAGAACAGTGACTATAAAATAGGGTAGAGAATACCTGGGAATCAAGAGACCTTAGTTGCGAATCTAATCATATCACTGGTTTGCAATATGATTGTGGATGGACAGATTTTCTGTCTCATGTGGCCTCGAATAAATACAAATAAATACATTTACACCTGAAGAAGATAGAATAGTACTGTACTCCCTTGGGCTGACAGTCGGTGTTTGGGAATTCTTCAGATGATTGCATTAGCCATCCCATGACCTTCTCTTTACTTTCATTCTTCCTACTGTATTTAACCTTTTACCCTCCAGATAATCTATTAGTAATTAGACATTTTTAAGATCCAGCCGGGGCTTCCCTAGTGGTCCAGTGGGTAAGGACACCGCCTTGCGTGCAAGGGGCGCCGGTTGGAGCCCTGTCCTGGGAAGATCCCATGTGCCGCAGAGCGGCTGGACTGATGTGTCCAATGACCGAGCCGGAGCTCTGGAGCGCGTGCGCCCAGAGCCGGTGCTCTGCGACAACAGAGGCCGCCGCAATGGGAGGCCCACAGGAGCCAAGGAACAAAGATGGATGAAAATGGACAAATGAAAGACCAACAGAAGTGGCCCGCCTGCTCCCCTCCCTCCTCACCCCCACCCCCACCAAAATAATAAATAAATAAATCTAAAAAAATAAAATAAAATCCAGCCAACAGAAACTGGGAGGAGGGTATGGGTACTATCTATGCATTATCCCTCAAATTCTGTTTAAATATCGGTATTGAAAAAATAAACCGTAGTATCTTTAAAGCCTTAATTTATAAATAGTTATTCTATTTCTTTGCCTGGATACTTACTTCTGATGGTGTGATTGAAGAAGACTTTTGTTTGATAATTTCAGTTATATTACTGAGATTGAACTGAATAGCCAATCCCACTGCCCTATGTCCTATGTGTCATATCTGTTCATGTTTGTCATTGAACAGTCCCACAGAGAGGAGTGATCAATATGCTGAACACCTGCAAAAATTGGAAAAGCCTTGTCAAAAGTCTAGAAATTCTTTTAGGATATAGAGGGTTGCCTGTAGACAACAAACACATTCTGCCTCACTAATTCGCAGTGTAGTCTTGGCTTCCAAATGATCCACTATTTTTTGATGTCACATTAAAGATAAGCATGGATTAAACTCCCTTGATATGTTATGAAATTTCTTCAGTAGTTAATTTTCACGTGGCCCTGGAGGATATACCAGGAACATACACCAGCCTAAGTCCTTACTGTCTCAGGCAGCTCTCATTCCTGTTGGGAGAGGGAGGCACTAGGTAAATAAATACATAATAGAACATCAGTTAGTGGAACGAGCTGAGGCAAATAATCAGGGTAAGGAGACAAGAGTGGCAGAGAGTTCTCTCATAAGGTGACATTTAAATGAAGTGAAGAATAAGTAACGACTGGTAGTGAATGTGAACCTTATAAATTCTAATCACGGAATTATTTTTCTCAGACTGTTTCTTTGAACTTCCTAGTGTTAATGGTGCACAATTTTCCAGTGACCTTCAAGACTTGCCCTGGTCACCACTGTCTGGCTTGTGTTCCCTGGGGCTAATGGCTTGCATCTGTCCAATGGCTGGCTTGGGCTGGGTGAACAGTTTCTGGCAGGACGACTGAGAAGTTCGGGATTGAAACCTCAGTTACAGTGTGCTACTATTTGAATTACTATTCTTTTCTGTTTGTTTTAAAAGGAGCCAACTCATTTCAGTTTGCTCTGTCATTGTTGTTTCAGTCTATAAGGATGCATATAACCCAACCAATTCAAATTTCTTCCATTTTGTATTTATTTTAGGTCTCTTGTGTAAGAAATATTTAAGTATATCAGAATTCTTTCTTTTTTCCTCCAAGGTTTCTATTATCATAGTCTTATTCAGATAAATTTTACTCCTTTTGTGTTTGTTGAGGAAAAATGTAATTAGGTAGCATTCCCCTGGAAAAGGAAATGGCAACCCATTCCAGTGTTCTTGCCTGGAAAATAGCATGGACAGAGGAGCCCAGCAGGCAACAGGCCATGGGATTGCAGAGTCGGCCGCAACTGAGTGACTGAGCACACAACTGATGATTAGCACTTTAAACTTCATATATTATGTGATTGAAAGGATGTCTAGATCCACTGAAAAAAAATGGTTTTGGATCCCATGGACTGTAGACCTCCAGGCTCCTCTGTCCATGGGGTTTCTGAGGCAGAAACACTGGTGCTGGTGGTGGTTCACTTGCTAAGTCCTGTTGGACTCTTTGTGATCCCACGAACTGCAGCATGCCAGGCTGCCCTTCACTGTCTCCACTGGGATTTAACAGTGGATAGCATACTGGCTGGGTAGCCATTTCCTTCTCCAGGGGATCTTCCCAACATCTCCTGCCCTGCAGACAGATTCTTAACCGATGAGCCACCAGGGCAGCCTGACATAAATGGGAATGTGACTTAGCTGTTTCCTCACTTGGTCAGCTCATTATTTTTCTGGAATGGATCAGTAATCTAGATGGATCACCTCTTTCAGTGACACTGCATGTGGAATGATACTACAGAAGCAAAAATGAATTTCTGTAATTTAATTAATTCATCTGTTATGGAGAAGGAAATGGCAGTCCACTCCAGTATTCTTGACTGAAAAACTCCCTGGACAGAGGAGCCTAGCGGGCTACAGTCCATGGGGTCACAAAGAGTTGGACACAACTGAGCAACTAAGCACAGACATAGCCATTACAATATCTGTCTTCTCAGTAGGTCACAAGTTTATTGTCCAAATCATACATGTTGATAGTCTTCATATCATTCTGTTAATTTATTAGTGCTCATGAATTATCTTTACATTAGGAACTTCGCAAAGTTTTTTTTTTTTTTTTTAAATATGTATGTATTTGGCTGCACTAGGTTTTCAGTTGCAGCATGTAGAATCTTCAGTTGCGGCATTTGAACTCTTAGTTGCCGCATGTGAGATCTAAGTTCCCTGACCAGGGATTGAACCTGACTGCCTGCATTGGGAGCAAGACGTCTTAACCCTGGACCACCAGGGAACTCCCTATACTTGTTTTCATGTGAAGCTTTTCTGCGGCTGTCCTGTATTCTCTGTAATGTGAGGTGGGAGAACTGATTTTAGTTCCTAAGGCAGCAACATCTGCAGGACATCTTTACCAGTAATGCACTGTGTAGTCTGTGAAAGAACCAAGTCATCTTTCTTCTGTCAGTTCTTTCTAACGGTCTGAGTCTTCCTGCTTTGTTTCTGACCTAGCCTGGTATCTTTCATTAGTTACTTATTTCCAGTTTTGTAGGTTCTCTCATTCTGTTGCCAGCCTATCTTTTTAGCATCACAAGTAAAAGTTACTTTTCTTTCAAAAGATTCTTGCTCAGAGAAGCAGATGGAATAGTACATAGGCTTCTGTAATGAAGAAGTTAGCATACATTATAGGTTTTATGGATTTAGCCTTCACATTTCTATTTCTGTGTTTTGACTTTTGTTCAGCAAAGTTCAGAGAAGGACTGTGGCGTCTGTTTTCTACTAAGGAATTTAACATCACTGGAATTGAGGTAGCAGTGAAAAGCACATGATTTGAAGTAAAGCTTTAGGTCAATATTTATTGATGTTATTATGTTAATACTGCTTTAAAAATGAATTTCTGTAATTTAATTAATTCATCTGTTATGGAGAAGGAAATGGCAGTCCACTCCAGTATTCTTGACTGAAAAACTCCCTGGACAGAGGAGCCTAGCGGGCTACAGTCCATGGGGTCACAAGAGTTGGACACAACTGAGCAACTAAGCACAGACATAGCCATTACAATATCTGTCTTCTCAGTAGGTCACAAGTTTATTGTCCAAATCATACATGTTGATAGTCTTCATATCATTCTGTTAATTTATTAGTGCTCATGAATTATCTTTACATTAGGAACTTCGCAAAGTTTTTTTTTTTTTTTTTAAATATGTATGTATTTGGCTGCACTAGGTTTTCAGTTGCAGCATGTAGAATCTTCAGTTGCGGCATTTGAACTCTTAGTTGCCGCATGTGAGATCTAAGTTCCCTGACCAGGGATTGAACCTGACTGCCTGCATTGGGAGCAAGACGTCTTAACCCTGGACCACCAGGGAACTCCCTATACTTGTTTTCATGTGAAGCTTTTCTGCGGCTGTCCTGTATTCTCTGTAATGTGAGGTGGGAGAACTGATTTTAGTTCCTAAGGCAGCAACATCTGCAGGACATCTTTACCAGTAATGCACTGTGTAGTCTGTGAAAGAACCAAGTCATCTTTCTTCTGTCAGTTCTTTCTAACGGTCTGAGTCTTCCTGCTTTGTTTCTGACCTAGCCTGGTATCTTTCATTAGTTACTTATTTCCAGTTTTGTAGGTTCTCTCATTCTGTTGCCAGCCTATCTTTTTAGCATCACAAGTAAAAGTTACTTTTCTTTCAAAAGATTCTTGCTCAGAGAAGCAGATGGAATAGTACATAGGCTTCTGTAATGAAGAAGTTAGCATACATTATAGGTTTTATGGATTTAGCCTTCACATTTCTATTTCTGTGTTTTGACTTTTGTTCAGCAAAGTTCAGAGAAGGACTGTGGCGTCTGTTTTCTACTAAGGAATTTAACATCACTGGAATTGAGGTAGCAGTGAAAAGCACATGATTTGAAGTAAAGCTTTAGGTCAATATTTATTGATGTTATTATGTTAATATAGTTCCTGCTTGGCTAAAAAGAGTTATTACTAGCTGTTTTAAAACTTCTATTTTTTTACTCCTGGACACTGGTTTTGTTCAGGAAGGTTCTAGCTTATTTATTGCTCTCTTGACACAATGTAAAAGTGAATATTTGACAAGCCATCTTGTCCTCTATTTTGTATTGATGAAAAACTTTTATTTATGTTTGCTCATAAAGCTAGCGCTACCAAAGATTTAAATGCCATTGAGTTATGGTTTTGTCAGTTAATCATCTTCACTTTTAATGATTTTATACAGTTTGCATAGAGATATTTAGATTGCCTATAACTTTCTTTTTGTTTGAAGGTAGAAACTGTTATAATGCACTACTGAGAGATGCAGAAAATATCATAGCTCTATACTGCTTTTATATAGAGTTATTGAATTTAGCCTCTGTGTTGTTGTATGAGGATTAACAATATTAAAAGGGATGTGACAAATATTCTGATTAATAATAAAACCCACCTCTAAAAAAACAGGCTAAAAGATGCAGGTTTTTTTTTTAATACCAATGTTATACATGTGGAAGAGACTCGTGAATAACCTGAAGTCCAGTTTCTCTTTGGAAGCTTAACTGGACCCTGCAAATTTTTTTTTTTTTTTTTAAAGATTTATTTATTTATTTATATTTGGGCGGGGGTCGGGTTGGGGAGGGAGGGGAGCAGGCGGGCCACTTCTATTGGTCTTTCGTTTCTCTATTTTCATCCATCTTTGTTCTTTGGCTCCTGTGGGCCTCCCATCGCGGTGGCCTCTGTCGTTGCAGAGCGCCGGCTCTGGGCGCATGCGCTCCAGAGCTCCGGCTCGGTAATTGGACACATAGGTCCAGCCGCTCCGCGGCACGTGGGATCTTCCCAGGCCAGGGCTCGAACCGGCGCCCCTTGCACTGCAAGGCGGTGTCTTTACCCACTGGACCACCAGGGGAAGCCCTGGACCCTGCAAATTTGACATCAGAAAATATGGGGATTTAGGGTTTCACACTGTCCAACTCGGTGTCTTCTAGTGTGTGCTGGAGCCAGCTGCATGAAGGACCATTGTTAACATCTATTCCCAACGCCACATTTAGAAATAGCACTTTCGTGACTAGAAATCGGCTGTGTGAGAGTTTTTACCCCCAACAAAATCAATCAGTGATAGAAACCAGAACTTCCATTTTCTTCTAGAGAGCTAGTTAAACATTTACCAGCCAACCACTGGTTTCATCTGTTCATCCAACTATCTAACAAATATTTATTGAAATCCAATGTGCGCCAGGTGAACCTTGTGATAAGGACAGAGCAGCTGAGTAACCTGCAGTCTGTGCCATAAACCGGCTTACTTTTGGTTTACTAAAATGTGTGGGCCACTAAAAAATGTTAGCATAGATTATCTTTCCCAGCTCAGTTTGTGATGGTGAGTCTAAGCTAAGTCTGTAATGGTGGCTGCCATCTTGAGAGATCCTACAGAACTATTAGACAATGAAGTGTGGAGTCTAGGAAAATTAGTACTAGGAAAAATCGAGTATTTTTTTCCTCTGGAAAAAGTGTACTTCTAAATATACCGAACTGGAAGTCTTTCTGTGTGACTGGAGTAAAGAACACTGTTGTGCAGTTGCCTAGGTAGGTACTAGTTACGCTCATGTTGGTCAGAAAATATCCCAGGTGACAGGTTACTGGGGGAGGGGTTTTCATTCTAACAGAAGTCAGAGACTTGGAGACTGTAGATAACCTGTATAGAGAATGAGTTACTAAACCATAAAAAGCTGAAATAGTTGAATTCAACATCAGTGTTTAATGAGTGCCCAAACGAGTTAGACACCATACTAGTTGCAGGGAGCACAGAGGTGAGCTTGTGTGTGGATGGCGGTCCGTGAGGCAGACGCTGAGAAGGGGAAGGGAAAGACGGCTTCCCTTCTAACCTGCATTGCCAGGTCTGTGCCCAACTTTAGACTTGGAACTCAGGCTGTACTTTCATCTAGTTTTTTTCTAGTCTCTGAAAATACTCCCCATAGAGAATGCTGCCTCCTTCATGAACTGCCAAGGAACCAGCAAAGTGAGTGCCGTTCAGAATCACTGTGCATGTCTTTAGGTATGAGTTGTAACTTGGAAATTCTTTCTGGGGTGAGACAGTAGTAAAACACGTAAGAGTATTTTGTTGTGCTGTGTGCCACACCAGATGACTTACTTAAATGACCATTTTAGTGGTTGTTTAATTTGGCCTCCACCAAATTTAATGTATGTGGAGCCTTCAGTTGAATAAGGTAACTCTGTGGGACATTGGCAAAGCAATTTCTTTTTAAACTATTTTTTATCTTGCCTGTGCTGAAGCTTCATTGCAGTTCCTGGGCTTTCTCTAGTTGTGGACTGCGGGATCTAGAGCATGTGGGCTCCGTAGTTGCAGCACACAGACTTAGTTGCCCTGAGGCGTGTGGGATCCTAGTTCCCTGACCAGGGACTGAGTCAGAGACTCCTATGTTGGAAACTGGATTGTCGACTATTGGACTACCAGAGAAGTCCTAACAAAGTAATTTCTGGTTGCATAAAAATAACTATAGAGTCAAATAAAATGCTTTCTTGGGATGCCTAAGGATTTTTCATTTTGGGTGGTTCTCTTAGTCCTAACAGCAAGTTGAAATAGTTTGCTGAATAAATGAGGCCCTGGGGTTAAATACTGTCATGTATCTGCCTCAGGGACATAATTGTCTAGTAGAAATTGTAGAGAATATTTCACCAGAAAAGCTGAAGGTACTAGTTACGCTCATGTTGGTCAGAAAATATCCCAGGTGACAGGTTACTGGGGGAGGGGTTTTCATTCTAACAGAAGTCAGAGACTTGGAGACTGTAGATAACCTGTATAGAGAATGAGTTACTAAACCATAAAAAGCTGAAATAGTTGAATTCAACATCAGTGTTTAATGAGTGCCCAAACGAGTTAGACACCATACTAGTTGCAGGGAGCACAGAGGTGAGCTTGTGTGTGGATGGCGGTCCGTGAGGCAGACGCTGAGAAGGGGAAGGGAAAGACGGCTTCCCTTCTAACCTGCATTGCCAGGTCTGTGCCCAACTTTAGACTTGGAACTCAGGCTGTACTTTCATCTAGTTTTTTTCTAGTCTCTGAAAATACTCCCCATAGAGAATGCTGCCTCCTTCATGAACTGCCAAGGAACCAGCAAAGTGAGTGCCGTTCAGAATCACTGTGCATGTCTTTAGGTATGAGTTGTAACTTGGAAATTCTTTCTGGGGTGAGACAGTAGTAAAACACGTAAGAGTATTTTGTTGTGCTGTGTGCCACACCAGATGACTTACTTAAATGACCATTTTAGTGGTTGTTTAATTTGGCCTCCACCAAATTTAATGTATGTGGAGCCTTCAGTTGAATAAGGTAACTCTGTGGGACATTGGCAAAGCAATTTCTTTTTAAACTATTTTTTATCTTGCCTGTGCTGAAGCTTCATTGCAGTTCCTGGGCTTTCTCTAGTTGTGGACTGCGGGATCTAGAGCATGTGGGCTCCGTAGTTGCAGCACACAGACTTAGTTGCCCTGAGGCGTGTGGGATCCTAGTTCCCTGACCAGGGACTGAGTCAGAGACTCCTATGTTGGAAACTGGATTGTCGACTATTGGACTACCAGAGAAGTCCTAACAAAGTAATTTCTGGTTGCATAAAAATAACTATAGAGTCAAATAAAATGCTTTCTTGGGATGCCTAAGGGATTTTTCATTTTTGGGTGGTTCTCTTAGTCAGGAATTACTGAACTCATCGAAGCAGATGTTGAAATAGTTTGCTGAATAAATGAGGCCCTGGGGTTAAATACTGTCATGTATCTGCCTCAGGGATGTTCCATACATCTCCCTTCACACACTTTTGCCTTACCTGCTTGCTCACTGCTGGGACATCTAACAAATTTCAAGGGCAGCAGGAGGAGAGAACCTGCATGGTGGTGACAAGTGATTTCAAGTTCACTGCAGGGCTTCTCTGGGGACCCAGTGGTTACGAATCCGCCTGCCAATGCAGGGGACACAGGTTCGATCCCTGGTCTGAGAAGATTCCACATGCCGAGGGGCAGGCCCACATGTTCCAACTAACTGAAGCCCTAGAGCCTGTGCTCCGCAACAAGAAAAGCCTGCACACCACACGACTAGAGAGTAGCCCCTGCTTACTTCAGCTAGAGAAAGCCAGCTCGCAGAAATGAAGACCCAACACAGCCAAAAATAAATAAAATAAAAGTTTACTGTATGTGCCAGCAGAGTACTGTCCAATAACCCTTGCCATGTATCACTGATACTACCCTTCTCATACCTACAGAGACACAAACAGGTGTTTAACATTTTGTTATATAACTTTGATGCTTAATAAATACATACACAAATACACAATTCAAGGCATGGAACAAATGCCTCGGATAGATAGATATTGAAAATAAAGGGCCTCACTGAGGGAGACACACGGTATTAAAATGCTCAGATGGTTGAGGTAGCCAGAAGGGAAGTCTGAGGACATGGTCTTTGTAAGGTGAAAGTGCTTTCTAAGGATGATCACACAGGGTACAGGACCCACTAATTGTCTAAAAGTACTTTATAAATTTTAGGGGTTATCTTGCCTGTGCATTTTGAGCCCCAGTGGACTGGGATCTAGAGCATGTGGGCTCCGTAGTTGCAGCACACAGACTTAGTTGCCCTGAGGCGTGTGGGATCCTAGTTCCCTGACCAGGGACTGAGTCAGAGACTCCTATGTTGGAAACTGGATTGTCGACTATTGGACTACCAGAGAAGTCCTAACAAAGTAATTTCTGGTTGCATAAAAATAACTATAGAGTCAAATAAAATGCTTTCTTGGGATGCCAAAGGGGATTTTTCATTTTTGGGTGGTTCTCTTAGTCAGGAATTACTGAACTCATCGAAGCAGATGTTGAAATAGTTTGCTGAATAAATGAGGCCCTGGGGTTAAATACTGTCATGTATCTGCCTCAGGGATGTTCCATACATCTCCCTTCACACACTTTTGCCTTACCTGCTTGCTCACTGCTGGGACATCTAACAAATTTCAAGGGCAGCAGGAGGAGAGAACCTGCATGGTGGTGACAAGTGATTTCAAGTTCACTGCAGGGCTTCTCTGGGGACCCAGTGGTTACGAATCCGCCTGCCAATGCAGGGGACACAGGTTCGATCCCTGGTCTGAGAAGATTCCACATGCCGAGGGGCAGGCCCACATGTTCCAACTAACTGAAGCCCTAGAGCCTGTGCTCCGCAACAAGAAAAGCCTGCACACCACACGACTAGAGAGTAGCCCCTGCTTACTTCAGCTAGAGAAAGCCAGCTCGCAGAAATGAAGACCCAACACAGCCAAAAATAAATAAAATAAAAGTTTACTGTATGTGCCAGCAGAGTACTGTCCAATAACCCTTGCCATGTATCACTGATACTACCCTTCTCATACCTACAGAGACACAAACAGGTGTTTAACATTTTGTTATATAACTTTGATGCTTAATAAATACATACACAAATACACAATTCAAGGCATGGAACAAATGCCTCGGATAGATAGATATTGAAAATAAAGGGCCTCACTGAGGGAGACACACGGTATTAAAATGCTCAGATGGTTGAGGTAGCCAGAAGGGAAGTCTGAGGACATGGTCTTTGTAAGGTGAAAGTGCTTTCTAAGGATGATCACACAGGGTACAGGACCCACTAAGCTTCTAGCTTCCACATTTTTCCATTGTCTAAAAGTACTTTATAAATTTTAGGGGGCTTCCCCTGGTGGTCCAGTGGGTAAGGACACCGCCTTGCAGTGCAAGGGGCGCCAGTTCGATCCCTGGCCTGGGAAGATCCCACGTGCCGTGGAGCGGTTGGACCCATGTGTCCAATTACCGAGCCGGAGCTCTGGAGCGCATGCGCCCAGAGCCGGCGCTCTGCGACAACAGAGGCCACCGTGATGGGAGGCCCACAGAAGCCAAAGAACAAAGATGGATGAAAATAGACAAATGAAAGACCAATAGAAGTAGCCCGCCTGCTCCCCTCCCTCTCCACCCCACCCACCCCAAAATAAATAAATAAATAAATAAATCTTTAAAAAAAAAAAAATAAATTTTAGGGATTCCTTGGTGGTCCAGTGGCTAAAAGTACTTCATGAATTTTAACTGAAGAATAAGGGAGATCAAGCAAGCAGGATTTTTACTTCTTTTCTCTTTCCTTTTCCTACCACTGAAGAATCAATATGGCCGTTCTTTTTTCCATCAAATAACTGAAGAAATCTTGACTTCTTTTTCTGATTTCTTGACTTCTTTTTCTGATTTCTCAGAGGATTAAGAAATCTCTGTAAAATCATATTGCCATACTCCTAGGGTTTTTTTTTTTTATTTTGGCGGGGTGGGGAGGGAGGGGTGGGCGGGCCACTTCCACTGGTCTTTCGTTTGTCTAGTTTCATCCATCTTGTTCTTTGGCCAAAAATAAATAAAATAAAAGTTTACTGTATGTGCCAGCAGAGTACTGTCCAATAACCCTTGCCATGTATCACTGATACTACCCTTCTCATACCTACAGAGACACAAACAGGTGTTTAACATTTTGTTATATAACTTTGATGCTTAATAAATACATACACAAATACACAATTCAAGGCATGGAACAAATGCCTCGGATAGATAGATATTGAAAATAAAGGGCCTCACTGAGGGAGACACACGGTATTAAAATGCTCAGATGGTTGAGGTAGCCAGAAGGGAAGTCTGAGGACATGGTCTTTGTAAGGTGAAAGTGCTTTCTAAGGATGATCACACAGGGTACAGGACCCACTAAGCTTCTAGCTTCCACATTTTTCCATTGTCTAAAAGTACTTTATAAATTTTAGGGGGCTTCCCCTGGTGGTCCAGTGGGTAAGGACACCGCCTTGCAGTGCAAGGGGCGCCAGTTCGATCCCTGGCCTGGGAAGATCCCACGTGCCGTGGAGCGGTTGGACCCATGTGTCCAATTACCGAGCCGGAGCTCTGGAGCGCATGCGCCCAGAGCCGGCGCTCTGCGACAACAGAGGCCACCGTGATGGGAGGCCCACAGAAGCCAAAGAACAAAGATGGATGAAAATAGACAAATGAAAGACCAATAGAAGTAGCCCGCCTGCTCCCCTCCCTCTCCACCCCACCCACCCCAAAATAAATAAATAAATAAATAAATCTTTAAAAAAAAAAAAAAAAATTTTAGGGATTCCTTGGTGGTCCAGTGGCTAAAAGTACTTCATGAATTTTAACTGAAGAATAAGGGAGATCAAGCAAGCAGGATTTTTACTTCTTTTCTCTTTCCTTTTCCTACCACTGAAGAATCAATATGGCCGTTCTTTTTTCCATCAAATAACTGAAGAAATCTTGACTTCTTTTTCTGATTTCTTGACTTCTTTTTCTGATTTCTCAGAGGATTAAGAAATCTCTGTAAAATCATATTGCCATACTCCTAGGGTTTTTTTTTTTTATTTTATTTTGGCGGGGGTGGGGAGGGAGGGGGTGGGCGGGCCACTTCCACTGGTCTTTCGTTTGTCTAGTTTCATCCATCTTGTTCTTTGGCCTGTGTGGGCCTCCTCATCGCAATGGCATCTGTTGTCGCCGAGCACCAGCTCTGGGCGCATGCACTCCAGAGCTCCGGCTCGGTCATTGGACACATCAGTCCAGCCGCTCTGCGGCATGTGGGATCTTCCCAGGCCAGGGCTCGAACCGGCGCTCCTTGCGCTGCAAGGCGGTGTCCTTACCCACTGGACCACCAGGGGAAGCCCCCCATTTGTTTTTTAAAAATCTTTCTTGTCTGAATCTTAATTGTGTTTGAAAGCTATTTGCAGATTTCAAGTTAGAAGTTCAAGAGTACAGGATTTATTAATGGCTTTTTTTATATATATGTTAGAACCTTTTGTGATTATTAAGAAAAATGCCATGAAAGTAGTATTGATTCAGTCAAGCATAGTTTAATTGAAAACATGTATTTGGCTCTTGGCTCCATAATTGTACTTTTTAAAAAAGTGAAATTTGAACTCGTTGAACCCACGTGTGGTCATTTTTAGTAAACTCTATTTGAGTTATTTAAAATGTTCTTTTCAGATCAGAGAAATGACTCCAAGGGCCGTTTTTTTCCTAAGTTAATTCCAGAGACCAAGCCACATGGAGGAGAATGCGGCTCACTTTTTAATTTGATTTCGACTCCCCTTCTGTGTAACTACTATAGAGTGTAAGAGTTTCATGGACTGTATTCAGTGTTTTAAGCCTTTTCCAGTTGGACAGTTTGCTTCTTAGAAGAATTCCAGTGATAATATGATCTTACACTAAACAAGACCTGGAGATGGAATATGTTGTTCACGAAAAATAAGTAGATGTAAATGGTTGTTTGACTCCATTTTAGATGATTAAAGTTTCTTTTTTTCTCTTTTGGGGGAGAACAGGTCATAGCCAATGACAGAAGTCCTTTGGTGGGTAAAATCCACTGGGAGAAAATGGTGAAAAAGGTGTCAAGATTTGGAATACGCACGGGCACGTTTAACTGTTCCAGTGACCCCAAGTAAGTGAATTGGGCAATTCTTAGAATTTGAGTTCAGACTGGAAGTTTTTAATGTAATAAAGACAGTGGCATTAGAAGCCTGTTTAACCTGAAAGTTACTTAGCGTACTTAGCAGTGTAGTTACACAGGTGCTGGATGAATAGTTTTTGGTAACTGGCAGTTACTAGCTTTCTCTCCGAGATCTCTCTGTATCGGTTTTTCTGTGCTGTTTCTAACAGGGGTAACTCTTTGGAGTCTTTCTTTGGCCTTTTTTGTTTGAATTGTTTTTCCCAAGGAGACTTGACACACTTAAGGCTTTCGGTGACACGTTTGTGCTCCTCTAAATCGTCCATAATTTGACTTTCTAGTTCGCATTTTGACGCTTGTTTCCATCTTCCCCTAGAAGTGGCCCTAGGTGAACTCTCTTCCCTACTGTTCAGATACATAGTCATTTTTTTCTGTAGTAAATCATGTGACCTTTCTGCCTTTTTCTGTCCTTTACTAATTTTTTCCCCCATTTTCTCAGACAAGAATCCTTGCAGGCATTTTTGTTTTTTCTTTTTAGCGTTATCTCTGGTATTTAGCCTGTCACATTATTTCTTGTTTTATGATTCCATTGTTTCTTCTTCACATTGCATTTTATTTGGATTTCTAGTGCCTCCAAGTTATAACTTGAATTAATGTGTTCATTTAATTAGCCATTCAAAAAGTATTTTATTTTATTTGTTTGTTTATTTATTTTTGGCTATTTTGGATTTTCACTGCTGCCACAGGCTGGCTCTTCTCTAGTCACAAGGAGTGGAGGCTACTCTCTAGTGGAGGTGAGCAGGCTTCTTGTTGTGAGGACTTCTCTTGTTGTGGAACTCGGACTCTAGGGCACACGGACTTCAGTAGTTGCGGCACATGGGCTCCATAGTCGCAGCTCCGAGGCTCTAGAGCACAGACTTCATAGTTATGGCTCAAGTTTAAGAATGAGAGTATAAAAAAAAAAAGAATGAGAGGATATATTTGTGGTGTTATCTTTGGACTTTTTTATACCTTTAAAAAGTTTTTTTCAACTTAGCAATAGAAAGTCTTTATATGGATATATTGTAATATAACATTCTTAAAAATAATATGAGCATTAGTCTTCATTTCTTTTTCATGGTTGGGTTTTAAAATTGATATATTTTGTATGTTGGATTTCAGGTCTAGAAAACTTGATTTAATTCTAAAGATCCATGATGACAGACAAAATCTTACTGTCCTAGATACTCTTAAATTCTTCTGAAATGATAAGCCTTGAAACTATTAATACCACTTAGCTCTGAAATGAATAGAAAGTACATAGTACATTTGTTTTCTTCCATGAAGAAATATATGCACGAAGACTTTGCCTATTTCATAGAGTAAAATTTGCTGTCAGAAAGATTGTCATTTAGTTTGTGACACAAATCAGAAACCAGATATATTCTCTGAAGTGGCTACAGAAAGATGAAGAGAATGACCAAACCTAGGAATGTGTCATCACAAGTATCCCATGTGACTAAAAAGTAAAGCGAGTTAGATATTTAAGATGTAAATAAGACAGCTGTCTGTATGCAGTTGACCTAGTGGGGCTGGGGGTGAAGGAAAAACTAGCATTCATATCAAATGAATTATTATTTTGCATCAAACAAAGACAGTGTTACAAAGAATAGAAGGTATTTTCTTTTTGTAGGAGTAGATATTTCAGAATCTGGTATTTAGCCTGTCACATTATTTCTTGTTTTATGATTCCATTGTTTCTTCTTCACATTGCATTTTATTTGGATTTCTAGTGCCTCCAAGTTATAACTTGAATTAATGTGTTCATTTAATTAGCCATTCAAAAAGTATTTTATTTTATTTGTTTGTTTATTTATTTTTGGCTATTTTGGATTTTCACTGCTGCCACAGGCTGGCTCTTCTCTAGTCACAAGGAGTGGAGGCTACTCTCTAGTGGAGGTGAGCAGGCTTCTTGTTGTGAGGACTTCTCTTGTTGTGGAACTCGGACTCTAGGGCACACGGACTTCAGTAGTTGCGGCACATGGGCTCCATAGTCGCAGCTCCGAGGCTCTAGAGCACAGACTTCATAGTTATGGCTCAAGTTTAAGAATGAGAGTATAAAAAAAAAAAGAATGAGAGGATATATTTGTGGTGTTATCTTTGGACTTTTTTATACCTTTAAAAAGTTTTTTTCAACTTAGCAATAGAAAGTCTTTATATGGATATATTGTAATATAACATTCTTAAAAATAATATGAGCATTAGTCTTCATTTCTTTTTCATGGTTGGGTTTTAAAATTGATATATTTTGTATGTTGGATTTCAGGTCTAGAAAACTTGATTTAATTCTAAAGATCCATGATGACAGACAAAATCTTACTGTCCTAGATACTCTTAAATTCTTCTGAAATGATAAGCCTTGAAACTATTAATACCACTTAGCTCTGAAATGAATAGAAAGTACATAGTACATTTGTTTTCTTCCATGAAGAAATATATGCACGAAGACTTTGCCTATTTCATAGAGTAAAATTTGCTGTCAGAAAGATTGTCATTTAGTTTGTGACACAAATCAGAAACCAGATATATTCTCTGAAGTGGCTACAGAAAGATGAAGAGAATGACCAAACCTAGGAATGTGTCATCACAAGTATCCCATGTGACTAAAAAGTAAAGCGAGTTAGATATTTAAGATGTAAATAAGACAGCTGTCTGTATGCAGTTGACCTAGTGGGGCTGGGGGTGAAGGAAAAACTAGCATTCATATCAAATGAATTATTATTTTGCATCAAACAAAGACAGTGTTACAGAATAGAAGGTATTTTCTTTTGTAGGAGTATGTAATTTTTAAACTATTTCAGCTAAAGCTAAATTGATATTACTGATGTTTAACTGATTAAGGAAGTAAAAATCAACGCAACAGCAAGCTTAGTTGTGATCTTTGATCCTGAGTCACCCAGAGAGTTTCCAAGAGTCACTACTAACCTTCTCTTTGTGACATAACGTGTTGTCTTCACTTAGATTATGTCATGAAATCCTGAGGTAAAATTAATCATCTTATCGTCATAAAACCATGTGCATACACATCAAGACTTTTCTCTCTCCTAATCTGGTCATATAAATGTTTAACATGCTTATAATTTAATTAAATAAAATCCATGCTTACTAAGTGAAGCTTACTATTTATGATTTTCACATTAGTATTCTGAATAGCAAAATAAAAAAGTAAGTACTTATTAACATTCATTTACAGATCTGTAGTGAACACAGTGTATCTACCTGGTAGGCTTTCTTTTTTCCAACTTTATAAAGATGAATTTATATATCATAAGCTCCACATGGTAGGTTTTTAGGGCAAACTTTTTTTGAAAAAGCCATTGTTTCACGGATTCTCTCTCCCCTGTACTATAGCAGCTATTTTCATATTCTAGTATCTCCTTTCATTCATCATGCTATTTTTTGGAGGAGAGGTTTATCACGGTACTATAGCAAGACTGTGTCCATTTCCGAGAGGATTGGAGTCATGACCCCATTGGATAAAGCTGAACAGATGATTTATACTGTTTGGTAAAATGGGAGTCATCCTTGGACTGAATCTCTTCTTGATTTTTTTAAGCAATTTCATATTTACGGAAGAGTGGCAAAGATAGTGTAGAGTTGCCATATATATCTTTTATGGGCTTAGTTAGCATTTACATAACCATGGTGCAGTGATTTAAAGAAAGTAACACTGGTATAATACCATTAACCAGATTACAGATTTTATTCCAGTTTCACCAGTTTTCCAGTGGTACCCTTTTTTTTCCCTGAATCTCTTCTTAATCTGAAAATTTACTCTTTGTTTCCTCTATGTTGAATACTCCTCTTCCTGGTTCCCATTAAAGACGTGAGAGTACCCAAAATATAAGACTTTATCTTTTCTAGGTGAGCTTCGGTGCAGGTTTTCTGTGACAGTGCTTGTGCACATCAGGCGTTATGGCTGGGGCTTGGGTTCATAAGTGAGTGCAGCATGGCTCCTACCCTCAGGAACCTGCATTCATGTCAGCAACTCAGCATAAAAGTTAATCCACTTCCTTCTCTCTTCTTTGCCCATCTGAATCTAACCATTCTTCAAGACCTGTCAATTCCCAAACCTCGCATGAAACTTCACTGACTCAAAACTCTCCATGATATTCCCTTTTTTTTTTAACTTCCTTTACATTATTTAGTAGTAAGATAAATACAGTTTTATTCTTTTGTCTCCTTAGTAGGATTTTAAATTCTTTGTGCACAAGAATCATTTTCCTATTATTTTGTGGCTCTTACCAACACCTAATGCATTGTTGTTGTTCAGTCACTAAGTGGTGTCTGACTCTTTGCAACCCGATGTACAGCAGCACACTAGGCTTCCCTATCCTTCACTATCTTCCTGGAGTTCGCTCAAACTCAAGCCCATTGATTTGGTGATGCCATCCAACCATCTCATCCTTCGTCACCCCCTTCTTCTCTTGCCCTCGATCTTTCCCGGCATCAGGTCTCTTCCAGTGAGTCAGCTGTTTGCATCAGATGACCAAAGTATCGGAGCTTGAACATCAGTCCTTCCAATGAATATTCAGGGTGGATTTCCTTTAGGACTGACTGGTTTGACCTCCTTGCTGTCCAAGGGACTCTCAAGAGTCTTCTCTAGCAATGCATTAGTAGGTTCATAGTAGATGCTGGAAGTATTTGCCAATTCCCTTGACTTCTAAGGCTTTTTAAACTCTTAAGGTTTTTTTTAAAAAAACAGAAAGAAAGAGAGAGAGAAAAGCAACAAACTTCTAAAAAGGGAACTTTGTTTTCCCTCTTACACAGCTGCCAGGTATTGGTCCTGCCTTTAAGGACAGCAGGTTGTTTGTTTTGTGGCAGAGGGTATCTTTCAAGGGCGAAGGAAATGTCTCAGAGAAAGACAGACTATTTGCACCACAGTGAGGATGAGCGAGCCTGTTCATCTAGCCACCTAGCTGTTTACTTACAGTCCACTCTCTTACAGATACTGCAGGAGACGAGGTTGGGTCCGATCCACACTCATTATGTCTGTTCCACAAACGAGTACTTCCAAAGGGAAAGTCATGCTCAAAGAGTACAGTGGGCGCAAGATTGAAGCAGAGCACATTTTTAAGTGGATAACTGCACACGCGGCTTCTCGGGTCAAAACCATTTACAATGCGGAACGCTTGAAAGAAGAGTGGAATAAAAGCGATCAGTATTGGGTAAAAATATACCTATTTGCAAACCTGGACCAACCCCCAGCTTTCTTCTCTGCACTAAGCATAAAGTTTACTGGAAGAGTTGAGTTTATTTTTGTAAATATGGAAAACTGGGACAACCAGAGTTATATGACAGATATCGGTGTCCATAACATGCCATCATACATACTACGAACTCCTGAAGGAATTTATAGATACGGAAATCACGCAGGCGAGTTTATATCCCTTCAGGCCATGGATACATTTTTACGCTCCTTACAACCTGAAGTAAATGATTTGTTCGTTTTGAGCTTGGTTCTTGTTAACCTTATGGCTTGGATGGACTTATTTATCACACAAGGAGCTACCATCAAGCGATTTGTGGTTCTCATAAGCACTTTAGGGACATACAATTCTCTGTTAATTATCTCCTGGCTACCCGTGTTGGGCTTTTTACAGCTCCCTTACTTAGATAGCTTTTATGAGTACAGCTTAAAATTGTTGAGATACTCCAATACCACCACACTGGCTTCATGGGTAAGGGCAGACTGGATGTTTTATTCTTCACACCCAGCCTTGTTTCTTAGTACGTACCTTGGACATGGTTTACTAATCGATTACTTTGAGAAGAAGAGACGGCGCAACAACAGTGATGAAGTCAATGCCAATAACTTAGAATGGCTGTCAAGCCTATGGGACTGGTATACCAGCTACCTCTTCCACCCGATCGCTTCTTTTCAGAACTTTCCTGTAGAATCTGATTGGGATGAAGACTTCCTGATTATTGGTCCTGCCTTTAAGGACAGCAGTTTTTTTAACTTTGCAGAAATGAAACGAGGTTGAGCGAGCCTGTTCATCTAGCCACCTAGCTGTTTACTTACAGTCCACTCTCTTACAGATACTGCAGGAGACGAGGTTGGGTCCGATCCACACTCATTATGTCTGTTCCACAAACGAGTACTTCCAAAGGGAAAGTCATGCTCAAAGAGTACAGTGGGCGCAAGATTGAAGCAGAGCACATTTTTAAGTGGATAACTGCACACGCGGCTTCTCGGGTCAAAACCATTTACAATGCGGAACGCTTGAAAGAAGAGTGGAATAAAAGCGATCAGTATTGGGTAAAAATATACCTATTTGCAAACCTGGACCAACCCCCAGCTTTCTTCTCTGCACTAAGCATAAAGTTTACTGGAAGAGTTGAGTTTATTTTTGTAAATATGGAAAACTGGGACAACCAGAGTTATATGACAGATATCGGTGTCCATAACATGCCATCATACATACTACGAACTCCTGAAGGAATTTATAGATACGGAAATCACGCAGGCGAGTTTATATCCCTTCAGGCCATGGATACATTTTTACGCTCCTTACAACCTGAAGTAAATGATTTGTTCGTTTTGAGCTTGGTTCTTGTTAACCTTATGGCTTGGATGGACTTATTTATCACACAAGGAGCTACCATCAAGCGATTTGTGGTTCTCATAAGCACTTTAGGGACATACAATTCTCTGTTAATTATCTCCTGGCTACCCGTGTTGGGCTTTTTACAGCTCCCTTACTTAGATAGCTTTTATGAGTACAGCTTAAAATTGTTGAGATACTCCAATACCACCACACTGGCTTCATGGGTAAGGGCAGACTGGATGTTTTATTCTTCACACCCAGCCTTGTTTCTTAGTACGTACCTTGGACATGGTTTACTAATCGATTACTTTGAGAAGAAGAGACGGCGCAACAACAGTGATGAAGTCAATGCCAATAACTTAGAATGGCTGTCAAGCCTATGGGACTGGTATACCAGCTACCTCTTCCACCCGATCGCTTCTTTTCAGAACTTTCCTGTAGAATCTGATTGGGATGAAGACCCTGACTTGTTCCTGGAGCGATTAGCTTTTCCCGACCTTTGGCTTCACCCTCTGATACCGACCGATTATATAAAAAGCTTGCCGATGTGGCGATTTAAATGTGTTGGAGTCCAGTCTGAAGAGGAGATGTCGGAGGGATCTCAAGATACTGAAAATGACTCAGACAGTGAGAGCACAGACATGTTGAGCAGGGAGAAAGAAGTCTTTGAAGAGAGACCAAGCATCGTTCACAGTTCTCCAGGAAGATCAAGTCACTGTGATGCTGGGGCTTGTTCCTGTGCCAATAAGTGTCAGATCAGCCCTTATGAAAGGAAGGGACAGTCCTCTGGATCCTATAGTGCTCATGAAGATATGGAACCAGATTGGTTAACCTGGCCTGCTGATATGCTACACTGTACTGAATGTGTTGTTTGCCTAGAGAATTTTGACAATGGATGCTTACTCATGGGGTTGCCTTGCGGTCATGTGTTCCATCAGAATTGTATTGTGATGTGGTTGGCTGGGGGCCGACACTGTTGCCCTGTCTGTCGGTGGCCTTCTTATAAAAAAAAGCAGCCATATGCACAACACCAGCCCTTGTCAAATGATGTCCCATCTTAACCATGTGCAGTTGTCCTTTACAAGCTTTTGCGGATCTTACAGCCTGCCTTTTTAATGTTAGTCACAAAGTTTTTGTGGTTTGACGTTTAGTTTAATGTTAGTGCAGTGACAGGAAATACACATTATGCTAATGTTGATGGCAGTTATTTGGTTGCTTTGTGTGTCAATTTGAATGCATACTTAATTGTAAAAAATTTTTATTTACAACATTGGAAATTCAGACATTACTGTTCTTTTGTAAGCACAAAGGAAGTGTGATTGAACTTTATCCTCGCAAGACTTTACAAGGTAGGATCCAACTCTGATGGAATTGAGGCGGTTTCTTATCCTAAATGTTTCCTCCCTTTTTACAATCTCTGTCCAGCACCTCTTGGTTAAATAATGTATGCTCTGAGACATGAAATTAAAACAGACCTATGGAATAAATTATTTTAAAACCAGAAGCTTACAGCTTTTCCAGTGTTACATTGTTTTTGAAAAGGTGGCTGAGTGCTCTGGGTGTTTTGCTGGTTTGTTAATTTCACAGGTAAGTCAGATACGTTCTTGATTGATGTTGGGGAGGTGGGGATGAAGTTGCTGACACTGACCAGAGGGGCTATTAGTCCTCCTTGGTTAGCTGTGATGGGGAGGAGTTTCATGGTGGGTGTTTTTAAAAGTATTAAGTCATTTATGAGCCTATTTCAAGTAAATAAAATTAGTTAAGGCATATTTGCCACACATAGATTACTTGATTTATTTTTCTGGCTTTTTATTTTGGAAAATTGTTCAACTATAGAGAAGTTGGGAACACAGTACAATGAATATTCATTTGTCTAATTCACCAAGTGTCTGCATTTTGTTTTATTTGCTTTATCTCCTCTCTTTCTGTCTAACCTTTTTCTCTTTTCCCATTTGATTTTCCTGACCCCTTTGAAAATAAGCTTCAGTCACCATGATGCTTCTTTACCCTAAATATGTCACTGTGTGTCTTCCAAGAGCAAGGACATTTTTCTGTATTTGTCACACTATCATCACACCCAGGAAATGTAACATTGATTTAATAATATCTGATACATAATTATACTCCTCAGTTGTTCCCAAAATATTCTGTATCTTCATATTTTTGTTTTGTTCTCATTGGGAACTCAGACACAGTTAATGTATTGGATTTAGTCTGTCTTGTCTAGAGTGATCTCACTGCCTGCCCCCCATTTTAAGTTTTTTGTGACTTTTTTGTATGTGTGTGTATGACATTTTTGAAGAGTACAGGCTCGTTGGCTTATGGAATTTCTGGATTCGTCTGTTTCTTCATGATAAGATTTGAACGAAAGAACCTTGCCTGGATAGTTTCTATTTCCCATTTGCATGACATCAGGAGCACATGACATAAGTTCATCCCACTAGTGGTGATGCTGAATTTGGCTCAGGCAGTATCTACTTCATCTTTGCAATAGAAGGTGCTTTCCACTTGATAATAAAGAAGAAACCTGTGAGGCCGTGTGAGTATCCTGTTCTTCAGCAACCTTTAACCCAGTGGTTTTAACATCTGTGGATGATTTTTAGCCTGAATGTGTTAGTAAATAGGAGTTATAACATGGAGATTTTTAAATGCTATCCTTCATTCTGCATTTGATCAGTGGACTTTTCTGTGTGTATAGAAGAGCTTTCCATTTTTTCATCTCATACTTTGAAATGTCACTCTGCACCCAGATTCTTTTAATATTCAGTGAGTTAACATTCATTATTCTTTTTGACACTCAAGTCATTCCCAGTCTGGTAAGTGAGAGCCCTCTAAACCAGCTCTTACAACCTGTTGACATCCCTTTCGATCTTGAAACACTGCACTGCTGCTTGACACAAGGTATTCCAGGCTCACCTTGTATTTTCCCTGGTCCAACTTGTAATGCATAATTTCATGGGAGCACTTTTTAATATCCTTTATTGGCTGTCCCTCAAAATAGTAAGAAAATTACATTTTATTGTTCTGAATTGCTGCTAGGTCGCTGGCAGAAACATTTGTTTTTTCTTTCATGGTGCACTGAGCCTTATTTTTATACGATAATGGGAATAATAAGGCAGTTACTTAATATTTGAGAACTTTTAAAAAATTTTAAGGATACCAACACTGCTCCTTGTGCTCTAATTTTCCTTTCAGAGCAAAAGATAATCATATATTACTGTAAATGTTTCCCAGAGTTCTGCCATTGATCCATTGTTCTTTTCTCTCATGTTTTTAGCAGATGCCCCAGATGGATGTTCAGGCAAAGGTCCCTTCCCAGATCTTCAATTTCAGGTAGAGCTGTCTGCTGAACAGCTCCTTCTGGATGTTCTTAAGTAAATAGTAAGTCTCAAAACAGCTTTTCCTTCTCTCTCCTTATCCCCCAGCCTTCCTCTTATGGTCCTGATTTCAATTCACCCATATAATATTGTCCATTTATAAAATATATTCTGTGGAGAAGGAAATTTGCATGACATCAGGAGCACATGACATAAGTTCATCCCACTAGTGGTGATGCTGAATTTGGCTCAGGCAGTATCTACTTCATCTTTGCAATAGAAGGTGCTTTCCACTTGATAATAAAGAAGAAACCTGTGAGGCCGTGTGAGTATCCTGTTCTTCAGCAACCTTTAACCCAGTGGTTTTAACATCTGTGGATGATTTTTAGCCTGAATGTGTTAGTAAATAGGAGTTATAACATGGAGATTTTTAAATGCTATCCTTCATTCTGCATTTGATCAGTGGACTTTTCTGTGTGTATAGAAGAGCTTTCCATTTTTTCATCTCATACTTTGAAATGTCACTCTGCACCCAGATTCTTTTAATATTCAGTGAGTTAACATTCATTATTCTTTTTGACACTCAAGTCATTCCCAGTCTGGTAAGTGAGAGCCCTCTAAACCAGCTCTTACAACCTGTTGACATCCCTTTCGATCTTGAAACACTGCACTGCTGCTTGACACAAGGTATTCCAGGCTCACCTTGTATTTTCCCTGGTCCAACTTGTAATGCATAATTTCATGGGAGCACTTTTTAATATCCTTTATTGGCTGTCCCTCAAAATAGTAAGAAAATTACATTTTATTGTTCTGAATTGCTGCTAGGTCGCTGGCAGAAACATTTGTTTTTTCTTTCATGGTGCACTGAGCCTTATTTTTATACGATAATGGGAATAATAAGGCAGTTACTTAATATTTGAGAACTTTTAAAAAATTTTAAGGATACCAACACTGCTCCTTGTGCTCTAATTTTCCTTTCAGAGCAAAAGATAATCATATATTACTGTAAATGTTTCCCAGAGTTCTGCCATTGATCCATTGTTCTTTTCTCTCATGTTTTTAGCAGATGCCCCAGATGGATGTTCAGGCAAAGGTCCCTTCCCAGATCTTCAATTTCAGGTAGAGCTGTCTGCTGAACAGCTCCTTCTGGATGTTCTTAAGTAAATAGTAAGTCTCAAAACAGCTTTTCCTTCTCTCTCCTTATCCCCCAGCCTTCCTCTTATGGTCCTGATTTCAATTCACCCATATAATATTGTCCATTTATAAAATATATTCTGTGGAGAAGGAAATGGCACCCCCCCACCCCAGTATTCTTGCCTGGAAAACCTCATGGACAGAGGAGCCTAGTGGGCTACAGTCCGTGGGGTCACAAAGGTCGGACATGACTCAGCAACTAAACGATCACCACCACCATAGATACTTTAAAAGATAATTAAAGTTTCTCTCCCACAGGCTTCCCTGGTGGTCCAGTGGTTAAAGAGTCTGCCTTGCAGTGCCAGGGGCACCGGTTCAATCCCTGGCCCAGGAAGATCCCACGTGCCGCGGTGTGGCTGGACTGGTGTGTCTAATTAGGAGCCAGCGCTCTAGAGCACATGTGCCCAGAGCTGGTTCTCTGCAACGAGTGAGGCCACTGCAATGGGAGGCCCACACAGGCCAAAGAATAAAAAGATGGATGAAAATAAATATAAATACAAGAAGCATGATGGTGAAAAAAAATTTCTCCTCCCAGCATTCTGGGGCACGCCACCCTTTGGAGAGAGCAGGCATGCCTTGGAAACACCACAAGTTCAGTACCAGTTCACCACAGTAAAGCAAGTAATTGCAGTAAAGCCCGTCATAGGAGTTATTTGGTTTCCCAGTACCTATATTAAAAAAGTTATGTTAAAAAAAAAGTTCTGTTTACACTGTACTGAGGTCTATTAAATATGGGATAGCATGTCAAGGAAAGCAATGTGTGTAACTTATTTCAGTACTACTTTATTACTAAAAGAAAAGTGCTATAACCTGAACTTCCAGCAAGTTGTAATCTTTGCAGTATATTGAATAGGACTAGCCTAGAAGATAAACCAGGCTCCTTACCACTGGCTCACTAGGCCTTGGCCCCCTTCCTGGACACATCGTGTCTCTGTCCTGCCTGACTCTTCAGGCTCTAGTTTTTCTTGGTGCTCCGCTGTTCCCTCTGTCTCATGCTCTCAACCTTCTCCTTGGCGTTGCCTGGCCGGGTCCCATTTTCTCCAGAAATTCAACACCTCCTACTCTTCTTTCCCCAACAAGCTTAAAAAGAGACACAGGGGCTTCCCCTGGTGGTCCAGTGGGAAAGGACACCACCTTGCAGTGCAAGGGGTGCTGGTTCGATCCCTGGCCTGGGAAGATCCTATGTTCCGCGGAGCGGCTGGACCCATGTGTCCAGTTGTGAGCCAGTACTCTGGAGCGCATGTGCCCATAGCCGGCGCTCTGCAACGGCAGACGCCACCGCGATGGGAGGCCCACAGGAGCCAAAGAACAAAGACGGATGAAAATAGAGAAATGAAAGACCAATAGAAGTGGCCCACTTGCTCCCCTCCCTCCCCAACCCGACCTCTGCCCAAAAATAAATAATAAAATAAATAAATCTTTAAAAAAAAAAAGACACAGGTCCAGTGGCGGTCACCCTAATCAAGTGATCAAACTTACCATCGCCCAAAGGAGCCACCCCATTGCACCTTGTCACTTCCTGATCAGTACCTGAATCTTTTGTTTAAGACCTCACCATGTGGCATGTGGGCCTAATTCCATAACAAGGGATTGAACCCGAGCCTCCTGCTTTAGGAGCATGGAGTCCTAACCACTGGATCCCAGGGAAGTCTGGCCCTTCTTCTTATATCCCAGTGATACCTTGTGCTACAGGCCTGACCTACTTAGCTGCATTATATTAAAACTATGCATATGTCTTTTTCAGGTAAACTCCTTTCCTGTAGGAACTGTGCTGTATTCATTAAATACTCAACATGCTTTGTATAAAATAGAGATAATACCTTTGAATGCTAGACATGCAATCAAAGTATTACAATGAAGTCAACGAGTAATTAGCAAAGGTTCAGGTCTCCAGGGAAGCTTGACCCATCCTTTAACTGTTAAGCACAGTAGACAATGCTTTTGTCAGATTTTCCTAGAGATAGAAAATAGAAGGAAATATTCAAGGTTGATAGATTCTGAGCTTTAACTGTGTTTTAAGAAGTTTGAGTTCTTAGAGCAACCTAATGAATTTAATTAAAGATTCCACCTATGTTGGCTTTCTAATCACTGAACTCTGGTTAACTGTCATAGAGGAATGCATGTTCTGCTCAAGAGATTTTTCTTCCATTTTCTCTAGTTATTTCTTACAAAAGTCTTTTCTTTCTTTAAGGGTGATAAACTCCTTGGGGAAAAGGCCGGGATAATAGGCCCTTACCAAAATTTTCACCACCCATTCTTTCCCCAACAAGCTTAAAAGAGACACAGGGCTTCCCTGGTGGTCCAGTGGGAAAGGACACCACCTTGCAGTGCAAGGGTGCTGGTTCGATCCCTGGCCTGGGAAGATCCTATGTTCATGGAGCGGCTGGACCCATGTGTCCAGTTGTGAGCCAGTACTCTGAGCGCATGTGCCCATAGCCGGCGCCTGCAACGGCAGACGCCACCGCGATGGGAGGCCCACAGGAGCCAAAGAACAAAGACGGATGAAAATAGAGAAATGAAAGACCAATAGAAGTGGCCCACTTGCTCCCCTCCCTCCCCAACCCGACCTCTGCCCAAAAATAAATAATAAAATAAATAAATCTTTAAAAAAAAAAAGACACAGGTCCAGTGGCGGTCACCCTAATCAAGTGATCAAACTTACCATCGCCCAAAGGAGCCACCCCATTGCACCTTGTCACTTCCTGATCAGTACCTGAATCTTTTGTTTAAGACCTCACCATGTGGCATGTGGGCCTAATTCCATAACAAGGGATTGAACCCGAGCCTCCTGCTTTAGGAGCATGGAGTCCTAACCACTGGATCCCAGGGAAGTCTGGCCCTTCTTCTTATATCCCAGTGATACCTTGTGCTACAGGCCTGACCTACTTAGCTGCATTATATTAAAACTATGCATATGTCTTTTTCAGGTAAACTCCTTTCCTGTAGGAACTGTGCTGTATTCATTAAATACTCAACATGCTTTGTATAAAATAGAGATAATACCTTTGAATGCTAGACATGCAATCAAAGTATTACAATGAAGTCAACGAGTAATTAGCAAAGGTTCAGGTCTCCAGGGAAGCTTGACCCATCCTTTAACTGTTAAGCACAGTAGACAATGCTTTTGTCAGATTTTCCTAGAGATAGAAAATAGAAGGAAATATTCAAGGTTGATAGATTCTGAGCTTTAACTGTGTTTTAAGAAGTTTGAGTTCTTAGAGCAACCTAATGAATTTAATTAAAGATTCCACCTATGTTGGCTTTCTAATCACTGAACTCTGGTTAACTGTCATAGAGGAATGCATGTTCTGCTCAAGAGATTTTTTCTTCCATTTTCTCTAGTTATTTCTTACAAAAGTCTTTTCTTTCTTTAAGGGTGATAAACTCCTTGAAGGCGGGAGTAATACTATAATCTACTGTTATATCTTTAACATATTAGACCCTGAGTAGGTAGTCAATAAATAATTGTTTGCTTGAATTTTACAAATCTCTTCTAATGTTGCCCATTACCAAAATTTTCACCACCCATCTAGTATAGATGGAAAAGATAAAACAAAAAATACTATATTTTTGATACCCTTTAATAGTGTCAAAGACTCGTTATGGCTTACGCCAAGAAAACATCTTAATTTTTTTTCCGGCAGTCACATACTTTAAAAAAAAAAATCTCTTCTTTAGATTATTTGAGAACCTTGAAGATTATTCATGTAATGTTTCTTCTGCTGTCTCATTTTGCCCCTTGGCCATTTTATTATTCTTTAAAACCCTACCAAAGGGAGAAAAAGTCCAGATGTGAGTGTTGAATCATTTTTGCTATTGGATCTGATAAAAAAATTTAGAGAAGAAAAAAATGGATTTAGTTGTTAAAATGATACTTTTGAATCATCTGTGTATGTTAATCATTCTGTTCTTATTCTTTGATTTATGACCAATGTAGAGTTTTAAATTATTTATTTATTTGTTTTTGGTTGCACTGAATCTTCATTGCTGCTCAGGCTTTCTCTAGTGAAGGAGAGCTGAAATTATTCCTCATTACGGTAAAGGGACTTCTCGTTACAGTGGGTTCTCTTACTGTGAGCATTGGGTTCTCTTACTGTGGAACACTGGCTCTGGGCATTTGAGCTCCGTAGTTGCAGTGAGCAGGTTTCTTAGTTGCTCCATGGCATGTGGAATCTTCCCGGACCAGGGATCAAACCCACGTCCCCTGGATTGGCAGGTGGATTCTTATCCACTGTACCACCAGGGACGTCCTTTGCTTAATTTTTTGTACCATCTTCCCACCAAACATTTTTATTGTTTCATGTGCAGTAGGTCACTTTAGTATCTAGTGTCCCTATGCAACAGTAGAACAGAAGAAATTTCCACTTAATAGATGATCAGAACTCAGGACAACCATGATACTTAAAGATAGGACTAGGATACAGCTTTCAAATTCAGATGTCATCAGGGCCTCAGAAACAAATTTTGAGTCAGGAGTGGTGGGAGCAACAGTATTTAGATGTTTTTAAAAAGAATATCAGGCCGTGAGAACTGGTGGTGGCCTCTTTGTAATCTCTGGGTAAGATTCTATTTACCTGTTTTGTTCAGGGTTCTTTCTACCATGTTATTGTTTCATCTCTGAGTTGTATCCGACTCTTTGCCACCCCATGGACTGTAGCCCTTCAGGCTCCTCTGCCCGTGGGATTCTCAGGCAAGAATACTGGAGTGAATTGCCATTTCTTTCTTCAGGGTCTTTCTACCATATTGTCATTTAAAAATACATCCATCTGTAGAAAATACAACTGTAGGAAACTGCCTTTTGTCAAAATTATACTCAACTTTATTCTAGTGGTAAATTGGTGGTTTTTCACATTTCTTTAATTTATGTGCATGATGGAATAATAGACTCTTCACATTTTATGTTAAACAAATGATGCTCAGCTGTTTTAAAAGACATTCTTTGTGTTGACCTAGAGCATGCCTAATTATATTGGTAGCATATTTATCTAATAAGAAAAAAGCTTAGAAATACAGAAGTAACCAAAAAGATGGGTGCAGTGTATGTTTCCTTTTTGTTTGTTTTTTTTTCAACTTTATTGAGGTATAATGGACATACTACATTATGTAAGTTGAAGGTATAGGATGTCTTGATTTGATACATTTATATATTGCAAGTGATCACGGTAGCCTTAGCTAATGCCATCCTGTCATGTAATTAGCATTTCTTTCTTGTGATGAGAACATTTGAGATCTGCTCTCTTAGGCACTTTCAAATATATAATACAACAGTGTTAACTATAATCACAATGCTGTGCATAAGATCTCCCAAACCTGTTCTCCTTCTCATGGAAGTTTGTGCTCTTTGACCAATACCTCCCCATTTCTCCTATCCCCAGTCCTTCATAACCACCCTTCTAGTCTCTTATTTCTACAAGTTTGACTTTTTTTTCCCCCCAGAGTCAACATATAAGTAATATCATAGGTATTTGTCTTTCTCTTTCTGATGTTTTACTTAGCATAATGCCCTCAAGATCCATTTGAGTTTTCACAACTGGCAGGATTTCATTTTTTTCTCATGGCTACATAATGTTCTGGGAGTGTGTGTGTGTGCACCACTGCTTAATCCATTCAACCACTGATGAACACATCGTGTTACAAGCATCTACTCAATGAATGAAGAGCCCTGTAGATGCTTACTTAGAATTTATTCTTGACATAGACTTTGAATGAACTTTGGTGACCCCAGTCTACAGAATAGAAGCTATCTGTATAGAAGTCTGTGGGGTGTAGGATTGGGGTGGAGCTGGCTAGAGGCAGGCTTGGAAAGTCCCAGTTGTAATAGTTTGAGAGTAAGAGCTAGAAGGTACTAAGAAAACAAAAACAACAAGAAAAAATCACTTGTGTCCCGGTAGTACAGCAGCAAATGGTTTTCTAAGAGGATATCATCATCTTGTCAACAATGACTGTGTCATCAAGAAAAACATTTTACCAGTAGTTTTTTTAATTTTATCTTTTTTTGCGGGGGCGGGGCAGGTTGGGGAGGGAGTAGGGCAGGCAGGCCACTTCTTTCATTTATCTATTTTCATCCATCTTTGTTCTTTGACCCATGTGGGCCTCCCATCACAGTGGCCTCTGTTGTCGCAGAGCACTGGCTCTGGGCGCATGCGCTCCAGAGCTCTGGCTCGGTATGGGTCCAGCCACTCTGCGGCATGTGGGATCTTCCCAGGCCAGGGATCGAACCGGATCCCCTTCCACTGCAAGGCGGTGTCCTTACCCACTGGACCACCAGGGAAGGCCCTACCAGTACTGTTGGCACAAGAAATCAGGAGAATTCTGTAAGAATTGCAAAGACACGACGGACAGCAAACTGTTAGGGAAAGAGCCCATTTGGGAAGAGTTCCCTGGCGAGATCCACAGGTCCAAGAGGTGGGCCAGTGAAGTCGCGCCCCGGAGATGGGACGAGGAGGTTTTATTAGGGAGGAAAGGGGAGAAGAAAGGGGAGGGGGTTTCTTAGAGCAGGCGCAGAAATGAAGTCTTTGTCTAAACTGAGCGGGAAATTAGTGATGAGTCTGCTGTCCTTGAGTTGTCTGTGGGCATGGGGGTGTGCAGTTCTTGTTACTTTACAGATGTAATGAAGAATCTTTATGGCCAGGGTGAACTCCCTATCCCAGCCGGCCAAGATAGAACCAACCCATTTCTCCTATCCCCAGTCTTATAACATTAGTCTCTTATTTCTACAAGTTTGACTTTTTTTTCCCCCCAGAGTCAACATATAAGTAATATCATAGGTATTTGTCTTTCTCTTTCTGATGTTTTACTTAGCATAATGCCCTCAAGATCCATTTGAGTTTTCACAACTGGCAGGATTTCATTTTTTTCTCATGGCTACATAATGTTCTGGGAGTGTGTGTGTGTGCACCACTGCTTAATCCATTCAACCACTGATGAACACATCGTGTTACAAGCATCTACTCAATGAATGAAGAGCCCTGTAGATGCTTACTTAGAATTTATTCTTGACATAGACTTTGAATGAACTTTGGTGACCCCAGTCTACAGAATAGAAGCTATCTGTATAGAAGTCTGTGGGGTGTAGGATTGGGGTGGAGCTGGCTAGAGGCAGGCTTGGAAAGTCCCAGTTGTAATAGTTTGAGAGTAAGAGCTAGAAGGTACTAAGAAAACAAAAACAACAAGAAAAAATCACTTGTGTCCCGGTAGTACAGCAGCAAATGGTTTTCTAAGAGGATATCATCATCTTGTCAACAATGACTGTGTCATCAAGAAAAACATTTTACCAGTAGTTTTTTTAATTTTATCTTTTTTGGGGCGGGCAGGTTGGGGAGGGAGTAGGGCAGGCAGGCCACTTCTTTCATTTATCTATTTTCATCCATCTTTGTTCTTTGACCCATGTGGGCCTCCCATCACAGTGGCCTCTGTTGTCGCAGAGCACTGGCTCGGTATGGGTCCAGCCACTCTGCGGCATGTGGGATCTTCCCAGGCCAGGGATCGAACCGGATCCCCTTCCACTGCAAGGCGGTGTCCTTACCCACTGGACCACCAGGGAAGGCCCTACCAGTACTGTTGGCACAAGAAATCAGGAGAATTCTGTAAGAATTGCAAAGACACGACGGACAGCAAACTGTTAGGGAAAGAGCCCATTTGGGAAGAGTTCCCTGGCGAGATCCACAGGTCCAAGAGGTGGGCCAGTGAAGTCGCGCCCCGGAGATGGGACGAGGAGGTTTTATTAGGGAGGAAAGGGGAGAAGAAAGGGGAGGGGGTTTCTTAGAGCAGGCGCAGAAATGAAGTCTTTGTCTAAACTGAGCGGGAAATTAGTGATGAGTCTGCTGTCCTTGAGTTGTCTGTGGGCATGGGGGTGTGCAGTTCTTGTTACTTTACAGATGTAATGAAGAATCTTTATGGCCAGGGTGAACTCCCTATCGCCGGCCTTGAGAGACTCCCAGGCACCAACAGATCAGCAACCAACCGCTGACCCTTCAGGGCTAGCAAGTTTGCAGCTGCAGTGTTAACCCTTTAATAGCCCATAAACCTAACAAATTCATTGTATGGTACTCAGAATAGTTAGCTTTAAAATATTTAAAGGAAGGGAAAAGTTTTCCATTTCCTAGGGGCACTAGGGTGGAAAAGACAGAAGTCTCATTCCTTGGTTCCTTTATAAAATGTTAATGGCTAACAATCTCACCAATTTTCCCATAAGCCACGCAGTCAGTTATATAATAGAAAAGTGACTTTCATAAAGATTTCAGAGTATATTTAGTCAGGGTTGCTTCTCTTAGTAAATTCTACAAACTTTTTTCATTTGGAAATGGACTCTGAGGACATCATCCATTTGTTAATAAAGTCTCTGATGACATGTTTCTGCATAGGTAACTAATCTGAAGTCTGAGGAGTTCCCTTTACAGAGTTTTAGACTTGGCAAAAGGGAAATTAGAACTCATCTATTTTCAGGACCACTTCTGTTTCATTGTTTAAATTGCTCTCTATTTAGTTTTAGTAATTTCCTGAGCCAAGAGGCTAAAACAATAGGTTTCTGGAACAAAATGCCTCAAGCTGACTCCCAGCTTTGTTGCCAGAGGCTTTGTGTTTAAAATGCTGAATGCAGGAATATATTGGGCTTTTAAAACAGTATTATTCAAATTATTTGTTAGTATTGAACTTGGTGGACTGGAACCAATCTTAATATATAATGCTTTGCTTTAATAGCACTTAGTTGGCCGGTGGGGGGTGGGGGTGGGGTTGCTGAGAAAAAAGCATTCTTACACTTTAATTGTTGAAAATAAAGCACTTGGGTGGCAGAAGAAAATGGAGAGGCCCCTTTGTCCAATCTTCTGCCTTGGTTTAGATCGTTGATGTCCCTGTTATGAATGAATGGGCGTACTCATCATTTTAACAAAAGATTTGCTACGGTTCAGAAGAATCTGGATCCACAGAAGAACATGCGGGTAACTGGCAGTAGAGCGAGAGCAGGTGCTGGAAACCAGATCTGGACAGGTGGTTGGACACTTCCCGTTCCACCATCTTTAGGAAGGAAGATAAATCCGGAGTTCATCTGTTGAAAAAGCTAGTCTTGATATAACCAACTTGCTCTGAAATATGTTATGCTATTTACATTTATTTCTCAAAATGACATCTATTTAACCAGGATTTTTATTCAGAGAGAAATCTCTGAACTGTAAGTGTTAAAGACCATCCTTAAGAATTTAGCACCAAGCTCATTCCATTACCCCGCAGCTATCTCCAAAACAGTGATCAGGAGACAAGAGTGTATCTTTCTTCTGCTTCAGCCAGGCTCATTCTCTGCTGTGCTGTTGGAAAGACTTAACAGACCCTGCTGCGTTCTCATGGCTGTGGAAAGAGTGAGAGGTAACGTAACCACAGCAGAAGAGAGTTACGGCATAACAGGTACCAGACTGGGTTATACAGAGATCCGAGAAAGGATTCTTCACAATTTCAAGAGCTTTCTAAGGGCTAAAATAAGAGTATAATAATTCATTCCGTTATATTCCTTTAACTCTCAGGAGGAATGTATCTAATTAATACATTCTAGGACATGTATCTGTTTTATTTAGAGTAATCAGAGACCTTGAGTTTGTTCAAACAGTTTAGAGTTTATAGTCTAGGAGAATGTGGTGTTAACTGTAACTTATTTATCTGAGAACTATTCCATAGTCTGAGTACAGTACTAGTGTTTTCTGAAATAATATTCCTATAGGGTGAGCCATAGGTGAGAACAGGAAAAGCTTTTTGATGTGTGGAATGTGTATTAGCTAAAAATGGAGAGGAGTAAAACAGGGCAAGAAGGACTTCCCAGGTAGTGCTAGTGGTAAAGAAATCGGCTATCAGGGCAGAAGATGCAAGAGACTTTGGTTCAGTCCCAGGGTCAGGAAGATCACCTGGATGAGGAAAGGGCAACCCACTGCAGTATTCTTGCCTAGAGAATCCCAAGGACAGAGGAGCCTGGTGGGTCCCAGTGCATGAGGTCGCAAAGAGTCGGACATGAATGAGCAACTGAGCACACACATACAGGACAAAAAAGGACCGAACAAGTAAATAGTACCTTTTTAACCCACTTTCAGCCACCTAGGGAAAATATGTTCATTTTGTTCCCTTTTATTTTAAAACTTTTACTGAAGGGCAATATATCTTCATGCGTTCATGCATGCTCCAGTGACAACTGAGACTGAGACCCTTGTCACATACAGTGTTTTGTGTAGGTAGGATTAGGTTTAGATCACTCATTTAAAGTTATGTTCATGAGGTTCATCTCTGTTGTATGGAACAGTCATTTGTTCATGTTCATTACTGCATAGTATTGGATAAACAGGTCACAATTTGTCCATTCTGTTATGGTGAATATTTAACTTATTCCCAGTCTTGCAATTATAAATAATGCTGCTATGAACATCCTTGTATGTCATTTATGTCACCTTTCTGTTGGGTGAAACTTCTGGGTTATTGAGTATACTTCTTTTTGATAAAAAGAGTTTTCTAAAGTCGTTCTACCAATTCATACCTCCCTGCAGTGTATGAGACTTACAGTTGTCTACATTCTTGCTAAAATTTGATAATTTTTTTTTGACTCTTGTAATTATGCTTACAATTTGTGGTTTTGGTTTGCACTTCTCCAATGACAGCTGATCCCTGGTGGCTCAGACAGTAGAGAATCTGCCTGTAATGCAGAAGACCCAGCTTCAATCCCTAGGTCAGGAAGATCCCTTGGAGAAGGGAATGGCTACCAACTCCAGTATTCTTGCCTGGAGAATCCCATAGACAGAGAAGCTGTCCGTAACTGGTGAGCTATCGTCCATAGGGTCAGAGAGGGTCAACACAACTGAGCAGCTATTACTTTCACTTTTTTCAATGACAGCTGAGAGTGTTTGCCACATGTTTATTGGCCATTGAATGACCTCTTTTGTGAAGTCCTTCATCAAACCTTTTTCCTATTTTTATGTTGGGCTGCTGTCTTACTGAATTATAGGAGTTCTTTGCAAATTCTGTATATAAGTCCTTTGTCAAATATACATATTACAGATATTTTCTCCCTCTCTCTAGTTGTTTTCTTTTTTTTAAATTTTGGCCTCTTTTACTGGTTTTTGATTTATTTTCATCCATCTTTATTCTTCAGCCTGTGTGGGCCTCCCATTGCAGTGGCCTCTCTACTGCAGAGCACCGACTCTGAGTGCATGTGCTCCAGAGCGCTGGCTTGTAATTGGACACACCGGCCCAGCTGCTCCGCGGCATATGGGATCTTCCCGGGCCAGGGACCATACCGGCGACCCTCGAACCGCAAGGCAGACTCTTTAGCCACTGGACCACCAGGGAAGCCTTGTAGTTGTCTTCTTTAAGGGGCAGGATGGATTTTTAAAAAAACAAACATTTTTTCTTTAGAAACTTTTAGCCATACATTAAAGAGATTAATATAATGAAATCCCATGTACCCAACTTCAGTAATCATCAGCTCACAACCAATTGTTTTTCAGGTATATCCCTACTAAAAATCATTCTTTTTTACTGCCTTTACCTGTCCTTTTGTTTCCATTACTAATGCTTTAGACCTTTATTATTTCCTTCAGTGTTCATTTGTTTATCTATCATATGTTTATTGAAGTTGAATTAATAAAATCCAGTGAATGCATTTCTTTACTAAACAGTACCTGAGTTCTGTGTATATAGTGACTCTATTGACCGCTTCCTTTTTTTAATGGAAAATACTGTATTTTTAACCAGCAAAGTCATTAGGGCCTTCTTATACAACATTAGGTGTTTTTTCTTTTTTCAAAACTAGTTCCCATCCCCAAAGAATAGTGACCATTCTGTTTGTTCTCTCCCTTGGAGAAGGGAATGGCTACCAACTCAGACCAAAAGAGGGCTGTCCGTAACTGGTGAGCTATCGTCCATAGGGTCAGAGAGGGTCAACACAACTGAGCAGCTATTACTTTCACTTTTTTCAATGACAGCTGAGAGTGTTTGCCACATGTTTATTGGCCATTGAATGACCTCTTTTGTGAAGTCCTTCATCAAACCTTTTTCCTATTTTTATGTTGGGCTGCTGTCTTACTGAATTATAGGAGTTCTTTGCAAATTCTGTATATAAGTCCTTTGTCAAATATACATATTACAGATATTTTCTCCCTCTCTCTAGTTGTTTTCTTTTTTTAAAATTTTGGCCTCTTTTACTGGTTTTTGATTTATTTTCATCCATCTTTATTCTTCAGCCTGTGTGGGCCTCCCATTGCAGTGGCCTCTCTACTGCAGAGCACCGACTCTGAGTGCATGTGCTCCAGAGCGCTGGCTTGTAATTGGACACACCGGCCCAGCTGCTCCGCGGCATATGGGATCTTCCCGGGCCAGGGACCATACCGGCGACCCTCGAACCGCAAGGCAGACTCTTTAGCCACTGGACCACCAGGGAAGCCTTGTAGTTGTCTTCTTTAAGGGGCAGGATGGATTTTTAAAAAAACAAACATTTTTTCTTTAGAAACTTTTAGCCATACATTAAAGAGATTAATATAATGAAATCCCATGTACCCAACTTCAGTAATCATCAGCTCACAACCAATTGTTTTTCAGGTATATCCCTACTAAAAATCATTCTTTTTCACTGCCTTTACCTGTCCTTTTGTTTCCATTACTAATGCTTTAGACCTTTATTATTTCCTTCAGTGTTCATTTGTTTATCTATCATATGTTTATTGAAGTTGAATTAATAAAATCCAGTGAATGCATTTCTTTACTAAACAGTACCTGAGTTCTGTGTATATAGTGACTCTATTGACCGCTTCCTTTTTTTAATGGAAAATACTGTATTTTTAACCAGCAAAGTCATTAGGGCCTTCTTATACAACATTAGGTGTTTTTTCTTTTTTCAAAACTAGTTCCCATCCCCAAAGAATAGTGACCATTCTGTTTGTTTTCTTCTTTTTAATATTTAATTATTTATTTGGCTGCGTCAGGTCTTAGTTGAGTTGTAGCACTTGGGATCTTCGTTGCATCACATGGGATCATTGCAGCACACCAGCTCTCTCCTCATGGCACTAGGACTTAGTTGCTCCACAGAATGTGGGGCCTTAATTCCCTGACCAGGGATTGAACTCACATCCCCTGCAGTGCAAGGAGGATTCTTAACCACTGGACCACCAGGGAATTCCGACCACTCCGTTTTTGAAATTCCTTTCCGTTATTCTTTGATACTCCTCTACCCGGCTTTCCTTCTACTTCTTTGATCCTTCATACTTTCCTTCCTGGGATCTGCTTCCTCCCTACCTTCTTCAGAGTTATTGTTCTCCTAGAGTTCTGTTCCAGTTCTCTGTTTGTTTGGGTGATTCCATCAATGTTCCTGTCCCTGACTCCCACTCACATGCTTCTGACTTCTGAGTCCACATCTCCCAGTTCAGAGCACTATTGAGCCCCAGATCTCCGTATAGAGCTGTTATGAGCATTTCACTTGGAGAACCCTCAAACATCCATGGTCCATGTGCTGACTATTGACCTCTTCACACCCATCTGTACCGATCTGTTTGCCCATCTTCTAGTATACTAGAATTTTAGCTAAATGAATATCCAGCTATCAACTATATTTCTCAGCTCACACTGTAGACAGGTGTGACCAGTGTGACTAATTCCTGTCAAGGCAGTGTAAACAATGTGATGCATGCCACTTCTGGATCTTGACTTAAAATACAGGATATGTGTGGCATCACTTTCTCTTTCACGTCCATCTTGCCAGACTTGGGGATGACTAATGTAGCCTTGAAAGTTGGGTGTGACCAGTGCAGTGAACTGCCTCACCAGCCTGAGTCCCTGCATGACCTCACAGAGAAGAGCTACCTGACTCTGGAGATGACTAGACTGTTCCACAAACAAATACACTTAGTATTCAGATCATTGCATTTTCAGGTCTCTCTATTGTAGCAGATTAGCCTTGAACTATTACAGCACCTCAATCATACCATGTCATGTCAATTACATCAATTACAACATCTCAATCCTATCATATCAAAAATTTACTAATAAGTCACCTAAATATCTATGTCTACCCCCTGGTGCTCTGATGGGTAGAGAGTCTGCCTTGCATTTCAAGGGACACCTGTTCAATCCCTGGCCTGGGAGCATCCCACATACCACGGAGTGACTGGACCCATGTGCCCAATTGTGAGCCAGCACTCTGGAGTGCATGCGCCCAGAGCCAGTGCTCTGCAGCAAAGGAGGCCACTGCAGTGGGAGGCCCACACAGGCCAAAGAATGAAAGATGGATAAAAATAAATCTGGAAATAAAAGCAGCATGGGGGGGGGGAAATTATATTAAAAAAAAAAAATCTGTGTCTATGGTTCTAGTATGAGTAAAGACTCTTGTCATTTTCCTCCCTCTACCCCTTCATCGAGTTTTCCTAAGTGCAGTTCATACTATTTCTTAATAAGGACACGGGATTTCTAGCCAGGATGGGGTAAATGGTACTAGCTGGTCTTCTTGCTCTAACTGTAAAACCAGACAGAAATACATGAGCAGTTGCTTTCAGACAGTGGACAATAGGCTGCACATGACTGCGGGATCCCTGAGAGAAGGCAGCTAGCACGGTAAGCCTCAGTTACCCAGCTCACTGCATCATTTCCTGGCTGTAGTGTAGAGAGCTTGATCTCAGCGAAGCACAGTCATCCCACCAAGACTCAGCCATGATGTTGGCTGTGTCTGTAGTTCATTTTTTTTGTCCTGCTAATTAGTACACTATGGTATAAATATAGCACAATTTATATATTTATTTGCTGATGGACATTTGTTTCCAGTTTCTGCTATTACAAATAAATGTGCTTTGAATATTATACATGTCTTTTGATGGACATAAAGACATGTTGAGTATGTAACAGGGGATGAGAAAGTAAAAGTCTCTCAATTGTGTGTGAGTCTGTGTGGCCTCATGGACGAGCCACGAGATTCCCTAGGCAGGAATTCTGGACTGGGTAGCCATTCCCTTCTCGAGGGGATCTTCCCAACCCAGGGATTGCAGCCAGCTCTCCCACACTGCCAGCAAATTCTTTACCATCTGAGTCACCAGGGAGCCCTAACAAGGGATGGAGTTGCTCTAGTATAAGATTTTTATATTGTTAGCTTTACTTGATACTGCTAAAGAATTTTCCAAACTAGTTGTACTAATATATACCCTAGTTAGCAGTGTACATGAATCCTTATTGCAGGACTTCCCTGGCGGGCCACTGGTTAAAACTCTGCACTTCCACTTCAAGGGGCATGGGTTTGATCCTTGGTTGGGAAACTAAGCTCCCTCATGCTGTTCTGAGCAGAGACCCCATTGGGAAAAAAAAAATCTGTTGCTCCATAGTATTTTCCAACACTTGATATTGTCATTGTTTTTAATATCAACTATTCTTTCTTCCCACTTTAAGATATAATTGACATATAGCACTGCGTAAGTTAAAGGTGTACAGCATTAATGACTTGAATTTATACATGAAAAAATGCTTGCCACAGTAAATCTAGTGAACATTCATCATTGCCTAGAGATACAAAATTAAAGAAATAAAGAAAAAATGTCTTTCCTTGTGATAAGAATTCTCTCTCTCTCTTTTTTTTGGTTAAGCTATTTTGGGTTTTCACTGCTGCCACAGGCTCTTTAGTTTCAGGGAGTGGGGGCTACTCTCTAGATGAGGTAAACAGGCTTCTTGTTGCGATGACTTCTCTTTTTGTAGAACTCGGGCTCTAGGGCACACGGGCTTTAGTAGTTGCGGCACATGGGCTCCATAGTTGTGGTGCCGAGGCTCTAGAGCACAGGCTCACTAGTTGTGGCTCACGGGCTTAGCTGCTCGGCAGCATGTGGGATCTTCCTGGCTCAGGGATTGCACCTGTGTCTCCTGCATTGGCAGGTGAACTCTTTACCAGTGAGCTACCAAGGAAACCCCATGATAAGTATTCTTAACCTTTACTCTCTTAACTTTCATATATAACATGTAGCAGTGTCAACTATATTTATCATGTTTATTACATCCCTAGTACTTATTTTTAACTAGAAGTTGGTAACTTTTGAGTATCTACATACAATTCTTCCTCCATATCCTGCCTCTGGTAACCACAAATATGATTTTTTTTTTTCCTGTGAGTTTCTTTGTTTTCAAAGTGTAATTGGGCTACTACACTATGATAATTCAGGGTATATAACATAGTGATTCAATATTTTTTTGCAAATTTTAAAAAGTTGAAATATACATTGATACACAGTATCATACAAGTTACAGGTGTACAGTACAGTGATTCACAATGTTTATACTCCATTAATAGTTACTATAAAATATTAGCTATATTCCATGTTGTACAATTTTTACTTTTAGTTGGTTAAACCCCCCAAAACTACTTCGGGGCTTTCTTGGTTGGGAAACTAAGCTCCCTCATGCTGTTCTGAGCAGAGACCCCATTGGAAAAAAAAAATCTGTTGCTCCATAGTATTTTCCAACACTTGATATTGTCATTGTTTTAATATCAACTATTCTTTCTTCCCACTTTAAGATATAATTGACATCTAGCACTACGTAAGTTAAAGTTGTACAGCATTAATGACTTGAATTTATACATGAAAAAATGCTTGCCACAGTAAATCTAGTGAACATTCATCATTGCCTAGAGATACAAAATTAAAGAAATAAAGAAAAAATGTCTTTCCTTGTGATAAGAATTCTCTCTCTCTCTTTTTTTTGGTTAAGCTATTCTGGGTTTTCACTGCGGCCACAGGCTCTTTAGTTTCAGGGAGTGGGGGCTACTCTCTAGATGAGGTAAACAGGCTTCTTGTTGCGGTGACTTCTCTTTTTGTAGAACTCGGGCTCTAGGGCACACGGGCTTTAGTAGTTGCGGCACATGGGCTCCATAGTTGTGGTGCCGAGGCTCTAGAGCACAGGCTCACTAGTTGTGGCTCACGGGCTTAGCTGCTCGGCAGCATGTGGGATCTTCCTGGCTCAGGGATTGCACCTGTGTCTCCTGCATTGGCAGGTGAACTCTTTACCAGTGAGCTACCAAGGAAACCCCATGATAAGTATTCTTAACCTTTACTCTCTTAACTTTCATATATAACATGTAGCAGTGTCAACTATATTTATCATGTTTATTACATCCCTAGTACTTATTTTTAACTAGAAGTTGGTAACTTTTGAGTATCTACATACAATTCTTCCTCCATATCCTGCCTCTGGTAACCACAAATATGATTTTTTTTTTTCCTGTGAGTTTCTTTGTTTTCAAAGTGTAATTGGGCTACTACACTATGATAATTCAGGGTATATAACATAGTGATTCAATATTTTTTTGCAAATTTTAAAAAGTTGAAATATACATTGATACACAGTATCATACAAGTTACAGGTGTACAGTACAGTGATTCACAATGTTTATACTCCATTAATAGTTACTATAAAATATTAGCTATATTCCTTATGTTGTACAATATATTCTTGTACCTTTTTTATATAGCTTGTATTTCTTAATCTCCTTCCATTATAATGCCACTTTCCCCTTCCCTCTCCACACTGGAAACCACTAGCTTTCTCTCTATATCTGTAAGCTTGCTTCTTTTTTGTTTATATTCACTTGTTTGTTGTATTTGTAGATTCCACATGTAAGTGATGTCATACAGTGTTTGTCTTTTTCTGTCTGACTTATTTCACTTAGAATAATACCTTTCAAGTCCATTCATGTTTTCACAAATGGCAAAGTTTTATTCTTTTTATGGTTGAGTAGTAGTCCATTCATAAGCTTCTGGTTAATTCATTCACTGGGGTTTATTCCAGCACAAACTGGAGTCAAGATTGCCAGGAAAAAGATCAATAATGTCAGATATGAAGATGACAACACCTATGGCAGAAAATGAAGAACTAAAGAGCCTCTTGATGAAGGTAAAAGAGGAGAGTGAAAAGGCTGACTTAAAACTCAGTATTCAAAAAACGAAGATCATGGCATCTGGTCCTATCACTTCATGGCAAATAAATGGGGGAAAAGTGAAAACAGTGACAGACATTATTTTCTTGGGCTCCAAAATCAATGTGGATGCTGACTGAAGCCATGCAATTAAAAGACACATGTTCCTTGGAAGAAAAGCTATGACAATAGCTATAACAATAAACTAGACCGCATATTAAAAAACAGAGAAGAGACATCACTTTGCTGACAAAGGTCCATATAGTCAAAGCTATGGTTTTCCCAGTAGCCATGTATGGATGTGAGAGTTGGACCGTAAAGAAGACTGAGTGCTAATGAATTGATGCTTTCTAATTGTGGTGCTGGAGAAGACTCTTGAGAGTCCCTTGAACTGCAAGGAGATCAGTCCAGTCAACCCTCAATATTAATTGGAAGGACTGATGAAGTTCCAGTACTTTGGCCACCTGATGTGAAGAGCCAGCTCACTGGAAAAGATCCTGATGCTGGGAAAGATTGAGAGCAAGAGGAGAAGGAGACAACAGAGGATGAGATGGTTGGATGGCATCACTGCCTCAATGGACATGAGTTTGAGAAAACTCAGGGATATGGTAAAGGATAGGGAAGCCTGGCGTACTGCAGTCCATGGGGTTGCAAAGAGTTGGACATGACTGAACTGTGATGATTACTGTGATTTCCCAGGGATGGTGCATGCTTCAAGCTAGAGTCAGTCATCAGATATGTACTTACCCCTCCCAAATGGAAACTGCCCCTACTTTGGGGTCACTTATGGAGGATAAAAGTTTGTTGTTGTTTAAAGGATTCCACTAACCTATCTGTCTTCGCCGTGTATCATCTTCCTTCTTCTTTAAAATGGGACCTGTATGTACAAATGAGGATTGCTGGAGGTTGGATTGTGTCCCTTCAAAAGATATGCTGATGCTCTAACCCCCAGTACCTCAGAATTTGACCTTATTTGGAATAGGGTTATTGCAGATACAATTAGTTAAGGTGAGATAATGCCAGATGAGGGTGAGCCCTGAATACAGTTTACCTTATGTGCTTATGAGAAGAGGAAGAGAGACAGAGGGGAGAATATTCCTATGGACTGGACTGTGTCCTCCCCAAATTCATTATACATTGGGGCTGTAACCCCCGTGTGATGGTATTTGGAGATGGGCCCTTTGGGAGATGATTAGGTTTAGAGGAGCCCTTGAGGTGGGGACCTCATCATGAGATGAGCACTCATAAGAGGAACCTAGCTCTATTGCCTGAGGTCATAACAAGGAGATCAGCCCTGGAAGAGATCTTTCACCAGGCTGGCACTTCTCTCAGACTTTCAGCCTCTAGAATGGCAAGAAAATAACATTTCTGTTGTTTGAGCCACCCCATCTACAGTGTTTTGTTTCGGCAGCACCCCCTGCGCCAAGCTGGCTAATCACGAACACCACGTGACAAGAGGGACAGAGGTTGGCGTGCTGCACTGGTGAGCCAAGGAAGGCCTGTGATCAATGACTGTCACCAGAACCTAGAAAAGGGCAAGGAACGATTCTCCTCAGAGTCTCAGATGGAGACGGTCTTACTGACACCTTGCTTTTGGATTTTCTATCTTCTAAAACTGTGAGAGAATAAATTTCCGTTGTTTTAAACCACCTAATTTGTCATGCTTTGCTGAAGGAGCCCTGTAGAATCTAATGAAAGATGCTCAGTTGTGTCCCATTCTTTGTGACCCCATGGACTGTAGCCCACCAGGCTCCCCTGTCTATGGGATTTTACAGGCAAAAATACTACAGTGGGTTGCCATTTCTTGCAGGGGATCTTTCTGCCAGGGACTGAACCCATGTCTCCTGTGTCTCCTACCTTGGCAGGAGGTTCTTTACCATCTGAGCCACCAGAGAAGCCCTAATATAAGAATCTAATACAAGAATCGCTGCCAGGTTAGTGGAGAAAGGTTTGAAGTGGGCAGGAGATGATTCAAGGTTTGTCTTTGTCTTATCTCAAATGGTAAACTGGTCAGGAGTCCCTCACACCTGGAGGTGAGTCAGAAATTAAGAAATCCACTCCAAAATTATTATGTAAGGCATGGGAGGGCATTCAGTTTCCCAAAGGTCAGTTTATAGCTAAAATTTTCAGAGTCCATCTGTTGTGTAAAACAAGGTGTATCCTGTTTTAATTAAGTCAACATACCTCCTAGGATTTGGATTGTGACTTTCTTGCCCAGAGCATTTCATTTAACTGTGTACCTGGTGTATGAGGAAACAGTTGTGAGCCAGGAAGCTCTCTAAGGTAGAAAATCTTACTGAAATACACAAGAACATACTGAGGGAAGGAGTAAAAATTTGTCATTTCAAATTTAGGAAAATATGTAAAGCATTGGGCATTGAAACACCTTTCAGGACATGGATATGCATCTGTTGATAATATTTTTTCAGGGATCAGGAGGAGAGAGCATATAAAACCTTAAAGATGTATGTCAATAAGTGTCTACGTGAACATATGGCAAGGCAGTGCCATCCTGTTAAGCACTTGCTGTGTTTGGCAGGAGCAAAGAGCTAGAATGCCTGCTCACTTAGTGCTTCCACCCCCTCAGATGTGAGTCTCAGCAGGAGGAGGATCCGGTGCAAGCTTCCTGAGGTCCGTGTAGGAAGGAAAAGCTACAGCCACAGCCACAGCGTTGTGCAATGCCCAGGTGCTGTCAGGAGTTGAATAGAGAGTATATGTTGCTTTAAGCGTGGAGCCTGGAAAATGTGTGGGAGGTACTCAGTGCTCTTCCAGTCACCGAGGAGCAACTGCACTGATGTGTTTTTAAGGCTCTGTCAATAGCTATGGGTCATGGGTCCTGTATTTCCATGAGATGCCACATCAGTCTTCCTTAACACTCTGTTTGACCTCTGTTCTTGAGGACCCACTTTAAATTTGTTTTTATTTGTATTTACTTATTTATTTGGCTATGCTGGGTCTTGGTTGCGGCACTTGGAATCTTCAGCTGCAGCACAAGAACTTAGTTTCAGCATGATTCCCTGATCAAGGATCAAAGCCTGGTCCCTGCATTGGGAGTGCCGAGGTGATGACAAGTTTTGTCTTTGTAGAAAAGTACGCCTTTAGAAAATGAAATGCCTGTGGCCCCAAACCCCACCCAGTAACTGGAAAGGCTCTTGGGCACATGCTGTTTTTTTTTTTTTTTTCATTTTTTGGGGGGATCTACCTGTTTTTTGCTACCAACTCATCTCCCTCCACCCCTCTCAGGTGGGCATGCTCACTTGTGTAACCCTATGAACTGTAGCCCACCAGACTCCTCTGTCCATGGGATTCCCCAGGCAAGAATACTGGACTGGGTTGCCATTTCCTTCTCCGGCACATGCTGTTTCTTTTGCACTGGAAACTCTTCACCTCTGCTAGCTCAGCCTTCATGCCTCAGTTTATACAGGCACACCTGGGAATTACTGTAAGTTTGATTCCAGACCACTGCAATAAAGTGGATAATGCAAGAACGTCTCATTTGAATTTTTTGGTTTCCCAATGTATGTAAAAGTTAAGCGTATTAAGTGTGCAATAACTATGTCTAAAAATGTACATACAAGGCTTCCCTGGTAGCTCATTGGTAAAGAGTTTACCTGCCAATGCAGGAGTCACAGGTTTGATCCCTGATCCGGGAAGATCCCACATGCTGCGGAGCAACTAAGCCCATGAGCCACATCTAGTGAGCCTGTGCTCTAGAGCCTCGGAGCCACAACTATTGAGCCCATGAGAAGTCACCGCAACAAGAAACCTGCTCATCTCAGCTAGAGAGTAGCCCCCATTTCCTGCAACTAGAGAAGAGCCTGCAGCAGTAGTGAAAACCTAGAATAGCCAAATTAATTAATTAAAAAACAAAACAAAAACAGAGGCATATGGTGAAGGAGCCTTCAAAACGTTTCCACACATCTCTCATCTTCAGAGAGCTGCATCACAGTAACAAAAGTAGGTGGGAGGGCATGCGGGGCAGGAAGGAAGGGAGACAATTGAGTGGAAAATGGGCCAAGGATACAGAGAGGCAATTCACAAAAGATATTCAAATAGCCAATAAATACACAAGAAGATGCTCATGTAGACTAGTAATCAGATAAATGAAAATTTAAAACATACCTTGAGTTGGCAAAAGTGTAAGTAATTAATAATATTCAGTATTAGCAAGCATTTAGACAATAGAGTGATCTCACACCCTGTTGGTGGTTCAAACTTTGAAACCTCTTTAGAGGATATTGTTGGTACTTTAAAACTTTAAACTGTCTATTATTAAAGGGGAAAATTGGAAACCACTTCATGTCATACAATAGGGAAATGGTTAAATAGATGTTAGTACATTCCTACTTTGGAATCCCTTGTACGTTGCTCAGTCATGTCCGACTCTTTGTGACCCCATGGATGAGCCATGGAATTCTCCAGGCAAGAAGACTGGAGTGGGTAGCCTGTATCTTCCCGACCCAGGGATTGAATGGGGTTTCCTGCATTGCTGGTGGATTCTTTACCAGCTGAGCTACCAGGGAAGTCTTAGCTCTTAGATAATAACATCAACAAAAATCTATACAAAATTCTTTAAAGGAAGATTGCAAAACAATATGTAGATGGTAATCCCAAATAAGTAAACATATACTAACCATATAGTCTTAAAAGGAAAAGTCACAAAGAATTCACACCAATTATTTAATAACTATAAATAATTTGAGAACTTTTTCCCTGAGAAATTGAGTATGGAAGTTTTACTCTTATTTATTTATTTATTTATTTTTGGCTGTTCTGGGTTTTCACCACTGCCACAGGCTCTTCTGTAGTTGCAGGGAGTGGGGGCTACTCTCTAGTTGAGGTGAGTGGGCTTCTTGTTGCGGTGAGTTCTCTTGTTGTGGAACTCGGGCTCTAGGGCTCATGAGCTTCAATAGTTGCGGCACATGGGCTCCGTAGCTGCAGCTCCGAGGCTCTCGAGCACAGGCTCCAGAGTTGTGACTCATGGGCTTCGTTGCTCCACAGCATGTGGGATCTTCCCGGATCAGGGATTGAATCCATGTCTCCTGCATTGGCAGGCGTACTCTTCACCACTGAGCTATCAGGGAAACCCAAAGTTTTACTTTTTACAATGAACATGTATTACTTTAAAAAAAAAAAAAGAATTTTAATGAAGTATGTTGACATAAAGTGTACAGATTTAAAGTGTCCATTTTTACTGAAGTATAGTTGATTTACAATGTGTTTTATGTGTATGGAAAGTGATTCAGTTATATGTATAGTCTTTCATATTCTCTTCCATTATTGATATTGAATAGTGTTCCCTGTGCTATGCAGTGGATCTTTGTTGTTTGTTTCGGTGAGTATCTGTTTATCTCAAATTCCTAATTTGTCCCTCCTCCTCCTTTCCAGTTTGGGAACCATGAATTTGTTTTCTGTGAGCCTATTTTTTCTGTAATTTAGTCGTCATAAGTGCCTGACGTTGCTGTATGTGACTCTTCCCCATGGATGAGCCATGGAATTCTCCAGGCAAGAAGACTGGAGTGGGTAGCCTGTATCTTCCCGACCCAGGGATTGAATGGGGTTTCCTGCATTGCTGGTGGATTCTTTACCAGCTGAGCTACCAGGAAGTCTTAGCTCTTAGATAATAACATCAACAAAAATCTATACAAAATTCTTTAAAGGAAGATTGCAAAACAATATGTAGATGGTAATCCCAAATAAGTAAACATATACTAACCATATAGTCTTAAAAGGAAAAGTCACAAAGAATTCACACCAATTATTTAATAACTATAAATAATTTGAGAACTTTTTCCCTGAGAAATTGAGTATGGAAGTTTTACTCTTATTTATTTATTTATTTATTTTTGGCTGTTCTGGGTTTTCACTGCTGCCACAGGCTCTTCTGTAGTTGCAGGGAGTGGGGGCTACTCTCTAGTTGAGGTGAGTGGGCTTCTTGTTGCGGTGAGTTCTCTTGTTGTGGAACTCGGGCTCTAGGGCTCATGAGCTTCAATAGTTGCGGCACATGGGCTCCGTAGCTGCAGCTCCGAGGCTCTCGAGCACAGGCTCCAGAGTTGTGACTCATGGGCTTCGTTGCTCCACAGCATGTGGGATCTTCCCGGATCAGGGATTGAATCCATGTCTCCTGCATTGGCAGGCGTACTCTTCACCACTGAGCTATCAGGGAAACCCAAAGTTTTACTTTTTACAATGAACATGTATTACTTTAAAAAAAAAAGAATTTTAATGAAGTATGTTGACATAAAGTGTACAGATTTAAAGTGTCCATTTTTACTGAAGTATAGTTGATTTACAATGTGTTTTATGTGTATGGAAAGTGATTCAGTTATATGTATAGTCTTTCATATTCTCTTCCATTATTGATATTGAATAGTGTTCCCTGTGCTATGCAGTGGATCTTTGTTGTTTGTTTCGGTGAGTATCTGTTTATCTCAAATTCCTAATTTGTCCCTCCTCCTCCTTTCCAGTTTGGGAACCATGAATTTGTTTTCTGTGAGCCTATTTCTGCTTTATAAACAAGTTCATTTGATAATTTTTTAGATTCAGTACATAAGTGATATCGTATATTTGACTTTCTCTGACTTACTTCACTAGTTTAAATCTCTAACGCCATCCATGTTGCTACAAGTGGCATGATTTCATTCTTGATCTATGGCTGAGTAATAATCCATTGTGTATATATATATATATATATATATATATATATATATACACTACATCTTTATCCATTCTTCTGTTGATCAACATTTAGATTGCTTCCATGTTAAAGTGTCCAATTTTTGACATTGTCTATGTCAACTACAAACTGGCATTTACCAATTACATTGTCAATGCCTGGACAACAAGGACATTTGCCGTCTGCCTCTGCAGAGACCAGACCCTGTGCCTTTGAGAGCTGTTGACCTTCAATATCCCCTGATGGAGATCGGGGTGGGGTAGAGGCACTCTGTGCTCCAGGGAATCTGGTGGGGCAGGTCTTTAGACAGGTGGATGCTTTTAGGAACAGATTTTATTATCTCAATCCTTGCATCTCCTCATATTTAGAAAAGCACTAAATCTCTTCACGGTGATATCAGATCCTCGTGACTGGGGACCTTTGTAAAATGTTTAATGATATTAAACTCCCCCCTCGCCAAAACCCTTAAATATTGGTCCTCCTCCTGCTGCCTCTTGGCAGCAGTTTCTCGGAGCTATCTGGGGTGCTGTCTCCCGGGCTGCAGTCCTAATTATACCCCAAATAAAACTTAACCCACAACTCTCACGTTGTTCATCTTTTTAGTCAACATCTATAACTGTGAGACCATCACCACAAGCAAGATAAGAACCCCGAGTATTCCTTATGTCTTCTTTCAATCTCTCCTTTCTGCCTCTTCCCAAACCAACTACTCTCCCTTCACAACCACTGATCTGTTTGTCTCTATATTTTGTATTTTCTAGAATGTTACTGAAATGAAACCATTCAGAATGTACTTTTTTTTCCCACTAGCTTTTTTCACTCAGCATAACTATTTTGAGATTCATCCATGTTGTTGCATGTATCGTTTGTTCTTTTTAATCATCTAACACTATCGGGTTATCCATTCACTTGTTGATGGACATCTGAATTATTTCCAGTTCGCAGCAGATACAAATAAGGATGCCTGTACAAGTCTTTGTTATCACATATGATTTTCCTCCTTTTGGATAAAGAACCAGTAGTGAGTGAGGCTTGTTAAGCATTTAAAGGACTTGCCAAAATACTTGTGATTGCACCATTTTTCCAGTCACGACAGAGATAGAAGTATGGATGGGGTTGAGGTACTAAATAAGTGGACTCTTACCATCATGAGACGAGGTAATGAGAACAACTGTCAGTTCACCATTGTAGGTTCAGAGTTTGGCCAGCTAAAATGCTGCTAGTCCTTTCTAGATAGAGACTTTTGAGAATTTAAGATATGGTCAATGAACACAAATGTGCGCGCGCACGCGCGCGCACACACACACAGGGCTAGATTTTTTTTTTTTTTTTTAATTTAAAAGTTACTAACTGTTGGTATTCGGTAGGAGGGGAGAGAAAAGATGCTGCCCAGGTTTTAGTGACGAAGCCACGGTGAGAACAGCAGAGGGAAGGAGGCGCTCTGCCAGGAGTAAGAGGTTTCTTGCTCACTGCATGTGAGTTGCCTAAGGGACATAAGGGTGAAGATGTTTGGAAAGTGGTAGTCGAAGCACCTGTTTTTGGGTGGAGATACTTCCGGACAGCAAGGAGATCGAACTGATCAATCCTAAAGGAAATCAACTCTGAATAGTCATTGGAAGGACTAATGCTGAAGCTCCAATACTTGCACCACTTGATGCGAAGAGCCGACTCACTGGAAAACACTCTCATGCTGGGAAAGATGAGGGCAGGAGGGGAAGAGGACGAAAGAGAATGAGATGGTTGAATGGCAACAGGGGCTTAGTGAACAGGAGTTTGAAAAAACTCCCGGAGAAAGTGAAGGACAGGAAGCCTGGCAGGCAGCAGTGCATGGGGTTGCAAAAGTCCGACACTACTTAAGAATAACAACGCAGTTCCGGCAGCAGCAGTACCACTGATCTGTTTGTCTCTATATTTTGTATTTTCTAGAATGTTACTGAAATGAAACCATTCAGAATGTACTTTTTTTTCCCACTAGCTTTTTTCACTCAGCATAACTATTTTGAGATTCATCCATGTTGTTGCATGTATCGTTTGTTCTTTTTAATCATCTAACACTATCGGGTTATCCATTCACTTGTTGATGGACATCTGAATTATTTCCAGTTCGCAGCAGATACAAATAAGGATGCCTGTACAAGTCTTTGTTATCACATATGATTTTCCTCCTTTTGGATAAAGAACCAGTAGTGAGTGAGGCTTGTTAAGCATTTAAAGGACTTGCCAAAATACTTGTGATTGCACCATTTTTCCAGTCACGACAGAGATAGAAGTATGGATGGGGTTGAGGTACTAAATAAGTGGACTCTTACCATCATGAGACGAGGTAATGAGAACAACTGTCAGTTCACCATTGTAGGTTCAGAGTTTGGCCAGCTAAAATGCTGCTAGTCCTTTCTAGATAGAGACTTTTGAGAATTTAAGATATGGTCAATGAACACAAATGTGCGCGCGCACGCGCGCGCACACACACACAGGGCTAGATTTTTTTTTTTTTTTTTAATTTAAAAGTTACTAACTGTTGGTATTCGGTAGGAGGGGAGAGAAAAGATGCTGCCCAGGTTTTAGTGACGAAGCCACGGTGAGAACAGCAGAGGGAAGGAGGCGCTCTGCCAGGAGTAAGAGGTTTCTTGCTCACTGCATGTGAGTTGCCTAAGGGACATAAGGGTGAAGATGTTTGGAAAGTGGTAGTCGAAGCACCTGTTTTTGGGTGGAGATACTTCCGGACAGCAAGGAGATCGAACTGATCAATCCTAAAGGAAATCAACTCTGAATAGTCATTGGAAGGACTAATGCTGAAGCTCCAATACTTGCACCACTTGATGCGAAGAGCCGACTCACTGGAAAACACTCTCATGCTGGGAAAGATGAGGGCAGGAGGGGAAGAGGACGAAAGAGAATGAGATGGTTGAATGGCAACAGGGGCTTAGTGAACAGGAGTTTGAAAAAACTCCCGGAGAAAGTGAAGGACAGGGAAGCCTGGCAGGCAGCAGTGCATGGGGTTGCAAAAGTCCGACACTACTTAGCGACTGAATAACAACGCAGTTCCGGTGCAACAACACACACAGCTGTAACCGCCAGGAACACTCAGTAAGTTCGCATCTTTCGGAGGAATCACCTCTACATCTCGGAAGCCCACACCTGGCTCCCGTGGATCCTCAAGTCCCCTCCCGGATAGTGCGCGATGGCGTCACCCTTTCTGACAAAATGCCGCCGACCCGGCTGCGCAAGGGCTCGGCGCATGCGCACCAGGCCCCAGCGGCCGCTCCCCGCTCCGCGCGCTCAGACGCTTCGCCTCTCCGCGGCCCCGCCCAGGCGGCTGCCCGCGACCTGCCTGGGCGCAGGGAACGGCAAGCCGGGAGGGGCGAGACGAGCTCACTTCGCCATGGGGCTGTTCGGAAAAACCCAGGAGAAGCCGCCCAAAGAGCTGGTAAGGGCTGCGGAGGCGGCAGCAGAATCGGTGGGTTTACGCGGGGGCGCGGCGGAGGTGGTCCACGACTGGACACTCTGTCCCCGCGGCTTGCCCGGTGCCGCTCGGCCCCCATTTCCGGGGCCTCCCACTCGACCGAGGGGTCGGAGGAAGACTCTACGGAAGCGGCTGTAGCGAAAGAGAACCCCGGAGCCCCACTCCATTAGGGGGCCGAGGGCTGGGTTCGGGGGTTCCGCGGTCTCGAATCGGGGCGCGGAGGCGGCAGCGCCGGCCCGGCCTCCGGAACTCCGTCTCCGGCGCCCGCGGTTGGTACGTCCCGCCCGGAACCTTTCCCTGCCGCAGGCCCCGCCCCCTCAGCCGCGGGCGGACGGCGGGCGGACCCGCAGGGTCCCTTACCTCTTCCGCAGGACCCCGTCCCGACCGCGGGGAAGCGCAGGCATCTGTCGCCCTTTCCCTTCCACGGCGCCGTATTGCGAGGGAGGCTCTAGGTGTCTTTCCCCTGTCCTTCAACGCTTTGTTGACACCAGAGGCACAATGATAGCAGGGACGCCACTCGAAAAGTAGTACCGGAGGATAATAACTCTGCATCTGGCTTAGAAATTCTCGATCTGCCTGTCCGCTGCAGTCGCGTCCGGATACTGCGGGTCTCTTTAACTCTGGGTCTCTTGACTCTGGGTGCCTTGAGTTTGTGTCGGGTTTCTGCGCATAATCAGCTTTGCGATCTACGGAAAGTTCTCTTAAGTGCCTTGAAGTCTTGTTTGTCGAATAGGAATGTTACCAGCTCAGTCACTGAAGATGAAAGGACCGTAAGTTTTTGCTAGTAGTGCTAGTTAGGGTAACTTTGGTTTTGATCGCCCCATGCTGCTTGGCAGGATCTCAGTTCGCTGACCAGGTCTTGAACCGAGTCTGTGGAACTGAAATCCGGAATCCTAACCATTAGGTCATCAGGGAACTCCCAGGGTAAATTCTTTACAGTTTCCAGCCTCTGGGATCTAATGCCTGATCTGAGGTGGAGCTGATGTAAGAATAATAGAGGACTTCCCTGGTGGTCCAGTGGGTAAGGACACCGCCTTGCCGTGCAAGGGGCGCCGGTTTGATCCCTGGCCTGCTACTGAGCCGGAGCTCTGGGGTGCATGCGCCCAGAGCCGGTCCTGTGCAGTGAGAGAGGCCACTACGATGGGAGGCCCACACAGGCCAAAGAACAAAGATGGATGGAAAATGGATAAATGAAAGACCAACAGAAGTGGCAAAAAAAGAAAAAAAAAAGAATAATAATAGAAATAAAGTGCACAATCAATGAAATACACCTAAGTCATTCCGAAACCATCCCCCACCCCCTTCAGTGGAAAATTTGTGATAGTATGCAGATTAAAGTTTGAGAAGCATTGTATCACTCAGTACAGATTTATCCATAATGGGAAAAACCCTAAAATCTTTCATTTAATAGATGATCTCACCAGTTTGGGCCTAGCAGGCACATTTTAAAACCAGTGTGGGGCTTCCCTGGTGGTCCAGTGGGTAAGGACACCGCCTTGCAGTGCAAGGGGCGCCGGTTTGATCCCTGGCCTGGGAATATCCCACATGCCGCGGAGCGGCTGGACTGATGTGTCCAATTACCGAGCCCAAGCTCTGGAGCGCATGCGCCCAGAGCCGGTGCTCTGCGACAACAGAGGCCACCGCGATGGGAGGCCCCACGGACCAAGAACAAAGGCGGATGAAAAATGGATAAATGAAAGACCAACAGAAGTGGCAAAAAAAGAAAAAAAAAAGAATAATAATAGAAATAAAGTGCACAATCAATGAAATACACCTAAGTCATTCCGAAACCATCCCCCACCCCCTTCAGTGGAAAATTTGTGATAGTATGCAGATTAAAGTTTGAGAAGCATTGTATCACTCAGTACAGATTTATCCATAATGGGAAAAACCCTAAAATCTTTCATTTAATAGATGATCTCACCAGTTTGGGCCTAGCAGGCACATTTTAAAACCAGTGTGGGGCTTCCCTGGTGGTCCAGTGGGTAAGGACACCGCCTTGCAGTGCAAGGGGCGCCGGTTTGATCCCTGGCCTGGGAATATCCCACATGCCGCGGAGCGGCTGGACTGATGTGTCCAATTACCGAGCCCAAGCTCTGGAGCGCATGCGCCCAGAGCCGGTGCTCTGCGACAACAGAGGCCACCGCGATGGGAGGCCCACACGGACCAAAGAACAAAGACGGATGAAAATGGACAGATGAAAGACCAATAGAAGTAGCCCGCCTGCCCTCCTCCCTCCTCACCCCACCCCCCCAAAATAAATAAATCTTAAAAAAAAAAAAGAAAAAACCAGTGTGATGCATCTTGAGGTTGCTGTTGCATAATGTATGTGTTGATGTTGATCGTATTTGTTCATCATAGATACTAGAACAAGTGGGCACTCAGTGAATATTAGTTCCCTCAGACAACTTACTCAGCTTTACTCCCTGGTAAAATAAAAATTGTGGCGCTTAAATGTAAGAGTATGACATTACTTTGCATTGTGTAGATGAACATTTGGTGGCATGTGTGTATTCTAAGGGCTTCCCTGGTAGCTCAGGGGGTAACGAATCTGCCTGCACCACCGGAGACCCAGGTTCAATCCCTGGGTCAGGAAGATCCTCTGGAGAAGGGAATGGCTGCTCACTCCATTATTCTTGCCTGGGAAATCCCATGGGCAGAGGGGCCTGGTGGGCTACTGTTCATGGGTTCCCAAAGGGTCGGACACAACTGAGTGACTACACTTTCTTTGATATATTCTAAGATGCTTCTTGTTGTAGAAGTGAATTTTTTTTTTTAAGATTTATTTATTTATTTATTTTTGGGCGGGGGTCGGGTTGGGGAGGGAGGGGAGCGGGCAGGCCACTTCTATTGGTCTTTCGCTTCTCTGTTTTCATCGGTCTTTGTTCTTTGGCTCCTGTGGGCCTCCCATCGCGGTGGCCTCTGTTGTTGCAGAGCGCCGGCTCTGGGCGCATGCGCTCCAGAGCTCCGGCTCGGTGATTGGACACATCAGTCCAGCCGCGGAGGCGGCACGTGGGATCTTCCCAGGCCAGGGATCGAACCGGCACCCCTTGCACTGCAAGGCGGTGTCCTTATCCACTGGAGCACCAGGGGAAGCCCAGAAGTGAATTTTTGATCTTAGTAAAGATTATTGTTTTCAATGTTTGGCCTTAGTTTCGGCATTCATAAAATGAGAAGATTCTGGAAAACCGTCTCGTTACTATTTAAACTACTGCAAACTGTGTGCATTCAGGTTGAGAACTACTGATCTGAGTCATGGGTGGATAGTTTTGGTATTCCCATTTCTCTTAATGTATGTCTTTCACAAAATCCTTTTACATTTAGTAAGTAATGAAAAAATTTTGACCCACCTTTTTCTCTGACATTTAAAAATATATATAGAAAGTTTCTATAGTATTCTGGTGTTTCTGATGACTGAGATTTTATGCATTTAAATTCCACAGATAATTATTGAATATTTGATTTGTGTTTAACATTGTGCAAGGAGTTAGTGAATAAGAAAAGTTTTTGACTTTCTGGAGCATACAGTGTGTATGAACATTTGGTGGCATGTGTGTATTCTAAGGGCTTCCCTGGTAGCTCAGGGGGTAACGAATCTGCCTGCACCACCGGAGACCCAGGTTCAATCCCTGGGTCAGGAAGATCCTCTGGAGAAGGGAATGGCTGCTCACTCCATTATTCTTGCCTGGGAAATCCCATGGGCAGAGGGGCCTGGTGGGCTACTGTTCATGGGTTCCCAAAGGGTCGGACACAACTGAGTGACTACACTTTCTTTGATATATTCTAAGATGCTTCTTGTTGTAGAAGTGAATTTTTTTTTTTAAGATTTATTTATTTATTTATTTTGGGCGGGGGTCGGGTTGGGGAGGGAGGGGAGCGGGCAGGCCACTTCTATTGGTCTTTCGTTTCTCTGTTTTCATCCGTCTTTGTTCTTTGGCTCCTGTGGGCCTCCCATCGCGGTGGCCTCTGTTGTCGCAGAGCACCGGCTCTGGGCGCATGCGCTCCAGAGCTCTGGCTCGGTAATTGGACACATCAGTCCAGCCGCTCCGCGGCACGTGGGATCTTCCCAGGCCAGGGATCGAACCGGCACCCCTTGCACTGCAAGGCGGTGTCCTTATCCACTGGAGCACCAGGGGAAGCCCAGAAGTGAATTTTTGATCTTAGTAAAGATTATTGTTTTCAATGTTTGGCCTTAGTTTCGGCATTCATAAAATGAGAAGATTCTGGAAAACCGTCTCGTTACTATTTAAACTACTGCAAACTGTGTGCATTCAGGTTGAGAACTACTGATCTGAGTCATGGGTGGATAGTTTTGGTATTCCCATTTCTCTTAATGTATGTCTTTCACAAAATCCTTTTACATTTAGTAAGTAATGAAAAAATTTTGACCCACCTTTTTCTCTGACATTTAAAAATATATATAGAAAGTTTCTATAGTATTCTGGTGTTTCTGATGACTGAGATTTTATGCATTTAAATTCCACAGATAATTATTGAATATTTGATTTGTGTTTAACATTGTGCAAGGAGTTAGTGAATAAGAAAAAGTTTTTGACTTTCTGGAGCATACAGTGTGTATGCACATTAATATCAATATATTAGTTACATGTAATTATGATTAGTTTAATTAACATAATTTTTACAAAAGAGTGTGTAGTGTTCTGTCTAATTACATTGCAAATGGGTTTAACTTATTCTAGGGGGTCACAAAAGGCCTCCCAGAGTAACAATTAAGCCAAGACTTGCAGACTAACTTCAGAAAATATGTTCTTTAACTGTTTTTATGAGTATTGTTAGCATTTGAGAAAAGCAAAATTTTCTGGTGATTGTGTGAAATTGTTCTGTCAGCTAGTTGCCGCCTTTTATGTGTCATTGAATTGCTCCAGTTCTTCCCTCAATGCTTCTAATCATAGATATACTTCACCAGGTATAGACAAAGTAGGATTTATCATTTTAGGGTGTTAATAAAATGAAGATTGTGCTTAATCAGCGTTACTTGGAAGATTTGAATTTAGGGCGTTCTAAAACTAGTTTCCTTCCATTGTGATTAAAAAAAAAATCTATTTGTTATATGATCAGTTGTCTGATTTTAGGCTCTCTGTTCTGATCTTAGGACGGACAGCTTCTAATTACCTGCTGTTGATTATGATGTTACCTGTAGTTTGGGGTGGAGAAAGTTGCAGTTTTTTAAAAATTAAGTTGAGGAATTTTTCCTTTTTGGTTTGCAGGGAGGTTTTATAGTGTATATAGGGTATGTTCAGATGGCTTTCTGTGTCAGTTCATATGATTTTTCTGATCTTTTCTTGATGTGTTGTGGATTATGATGGCTGGTTTTTGAATGTTGAACTAGCCCTACACACCTTGAATAAATCACACTTGGTTGTGGTTTATAATTATTTTTATATAATTTTGCTTTCATTTTGCTAACATTTTGTTGAGGATTTTTGCATTCATGAGAAATACTGGCCTGTAGTTTTCCCTTCTTGTAATGTCTTTATCTGGCTTTTTTTTGGGGGGGGGGTGGGGGGTGGGCTGGCCACTTCTATTGGTCTTTTATTTATCTGTTTTCATCCATCTTTGTTCTTTGGCCCGTGTGGGCCTCCCATCGCAGAGGCCTGTCCTCTTGCAGAGCACTGGCTCTGGGTGCACGCGCGCCAGAGCTCCGGCTAGGTAATTGGACGCATCGGTCCAGCCACTCCGCAGCACGTGGGATCCTCCCAGGCCAGGGATCAAACCAGCACCCCTTGCACTGCAAGGCGGTGTCCTTACCCACTGGACCACCAGGGAAGCCCCTTTATCTGGTTTTGATATTAGGATTATGATGGTTTCATAGAATGAGTTATTCCTCTTATATTTTCTTGATTTTATAGAGAATTGGTATAATTTATATCTTCACTATTTGGTAGAATCTACCAGTAAAACCATCTGGGCCTGATATTTTCTTTGTTGTGAAGTTATTAACTACCAATTCAATTGCTTTAATAATGATGGCCTATTCAGATAATCTATTTCTCATGTAAATTTTAGTCAGTTTTCAAGTAATTGGTCCTTTACATCTAATTTATCAAATTTATGAGGATAGACTTGTTCATAATATTCTTTCATTGTCTGTTTTCTCATAGTGGACGGAAAGGCTTCTAAATTAACTCTAGTTTCCTTCCATTGTGATTAAAAAATCTATTTGTTATATGATCAGTTGTCTGATTTTAGGCTCTCTGTTCTGATCTTAGGACGGACAGCTTCTAATTACCTGCTGTTGATTATGATGTTACCTGTAGTTTGGGGTGGAGAAAGTTGCAGTTTTTTAAAAATTAAGTTGAGGAATTTTTCCTTTTTGGTTTGCAGGGAGGTTTTATAGTGTATATAGGGTATGTTCAGATGGCTTTCTGTGTCAGTTCATATGATTTTTCTGATCTTTTCTTGATGTGTTGTGGATTATGATGGCTGGTTTTTGAATGTTGAACTAGCCCTACACACCTTGAATAAATCACACTTGGTTGTGGTTTATAATTATTTTTATATAATTTTGCTTTCATTTTGCTAACATTTTGTTGAGGATTTTTGCATTCATGAGAAATACTGGCCTGTAGTTTTCCCTTCTTGTAATGTCTTTATCTGGCTTTTTTTTGGGGGGGGGGGGGGGGGTGGGCTGGCCACTTCTATTGGTCTTTTATTTATCTGTTTTCATCCATCTTTGTTCTTTGGCCCGTGTGGGCCTCCCATCGCAGAGGCCTGTCCTCTTGCAGAGCACTGGCTCTGGGTGCACGCGCGCCAGAGCTCCGGCTAGGTAATTGGACGCATCGGTCCAGCCACTCCGCAGCACGTGGGATCCTCCCAGGCCAGGGATCAAACCAGCACCTTGCACTGCAAGGCGGTGTCCTTACCCACTGGACCACCAGGGAAGCCCCTTTATCTGGTTTTGATATTAGGATTATGATGGTTTCATAGAATGAGTTATTCCTCTTATATTTTCTTGATTTTATAGAGAATTGGTATAATTTATATCTTCACTATTTGGTAGAATCTACCAGTAAAACCATCTGGGCCTGATATTTTCTTTGTTGTGAAGTTATTAACTACCAATTCAATTGCTTTAATAATGATGGCCTATTCAGATAATCTATTTCTCATGTAAATTTTAGTCAGTTTTCAAGTAATTGGTCCTTTACATCTAATTTATCAAATTTATGAGGATAGACTTGTTCATAATATTCTTTCATTGTCTGTTTATTCTCCATGGAGTCAATAGTGATGACCTCTTTGCATTTCTGATATTGGTAAACTTCTCTCTCTCTCTCTTTTTTTTTTTTGTTAGCTTGGCTATAGGCTTATTTATTTTATTAATCTGTTTAAAGAGCCAGATTTTGGCTTCATTGATTTTCTCTGTGTTCCTCTTCTCAATTTCATTGATTCTCTAATTTTTATTATTTCTTTTCTTCTGCTTGCTTGATGCTTAAGTTTCCTCAGGTGGAATGTTAGATTATTGATGGTTAGAACTCTTCTAATTACATTTAGTACTATAAATTAATTTCCTAAAGCTTTTGCTACATTGCTGTGTTCTACACATTTTCATTAGTTATATTTATATTCATTTTAATTTAGTTAACAATAATCTTAGATTTCTGTTGAAACTTTCTTTGACCCATGTTTTCTTTTAGATATGTGTTATTTAATCTTCAAATATTTGGAGATTTTTCTGGTACTGGTTTCTAGCTTCATTCCATCGTGGTCTCAGAACACACTTTGTATAATTTCTGTTTTATAAATTTGTTAGAGTGTATGCATTATGGCCCAGAAAGTGGTCAGTTTTATTTTCTTTCTCCTTGAAAGGAGAATTTCTATTTCTAGTATATTTTCTTTCATAGATTTCTCCTAATGTGACACTTTTTGCTTGAAAGAATTTATTATTATTGGAACAAAAATATGTACATAGTTTTTATGATAAAAACACTCAGCAAATTAGGAATAGAAGGGAACTTCCCTAACATGATAAAGGGCATTTATAAAGATTTACAGTAAGGGGCTTCACTGGTGGTCCAATTGGTAAAGAGTCCACCTTGCAGTGCAGTGGACACTGGTTTGATCCCTGGCCCGGGAAGATCCCACATGCCAAGGAGCGGCTCGACCAGTGTGTCCATTTATGAGCCAGCACTCTGGAGCGCATGTGCCCAAAGTAGGTGCTCTGCAACGAGAGAGGCCACTGCAATGGGAGGCCCACACATATAAAGACTGATAAAAAATAAATGATGACTTAGAGGCAAAAAAAATTTTACAGATACTATTATATTTTGTTGTGCATTGTAAGTTGTGAAAGATTGAAAGCTTTTCCCCTAAGATTAGGAACAAGACAAAAGATACCAGCTTTTGTTACTACTAATCAACTTTGCATTAGAAGTCCTAGCCAGAATAGTTGGGCAAGGTAAAGAAAAAAAAAGGTATCCACATTGATAAGAAGTAAATGTATTAATTTGTTGATAATATGAGCCCACCAGGTTCCTCTGTCCATGGGATTTTCCAGGCAGGAATACTGGAGCAGGTTGCTCTTTCCTTCTCCAGAGGATCTTTCTGACACAAGGGCCATTAAGGAAATGCAAATCAAAGTCACAGTGAAGATCCTCTTTCAGTCGTTTTAACAGATCTACTATAATCAAACAGTCGAAAGATAACAAATGTTGAAAAGGACATGGAGAAATAGGAACCTTTGTACATTGCTTGTGGGAATGTAAAATGGTGAAGCCTCCCTTGAAAAAGAGTTTTGGAGGGTTTCCCTGGTGGCCCAGTGGGTAAAGGGTCTGCCTTGCAGTGCAAGGGGCACTGGTTCAATCCCAGGCCCAGGAAGATCCCTTGTGCCACAAAACGGCTGGACCTGTGTGTCCAGTTATGAGCCAGCGCTCTGAAACGCATGCACCCAGAGCAGGTGCTCTGCAACAAGAGAGGCCACTGTGGTTGGGAGGCCCACACAGGTCAAAGAATAAAGAGGGATGAAAAATAAATAAATAAAAAAAATCAATAAAACGAAGCTAAAATCAAAAATAGTAATAGAAAAGGTTTTGGAAAGCCTCAAAAATATAAAATAGAATTGTCATATGACCCAGCAATTCCACTCCTAGGTACATACCCAAAAGAATTGAAAATAGGTATGCAAGTACTTGTATACAGATGTTCACAGCAGCACTATTTACAGTAACTAAAAAATGAAAAGAATCAAATGTCCATCAGTAGATGAATGGCTAAACAAGTTGTGTTGTATGTATACACCATGCAGTATTATTCAGTCATAAAAAAGACTTAGTATTGTTACATTCTACATGGATGAACCTCAGAAAAACCACTGTACTAAATGAAAGAAGTCAGACGTAAAAGGTTGCCTATTATATGACTTCTTTTATATTAAATATCCAAAATAAGCATATCAAAAAATAGAGAATAGCAAATTAGTTGCCAGAGGAAGGGGAGGAGGGTGGTCATAGGGGAAGGTTGTGTGTAGGGTACAGTGTGTTCGTCTGACGTTTTGAAGAAGTTCTGAAGCTAGAGGCAGTTGAGGATTGCACAACATTGTGAAGGCACTAAGTGCCGCTGCATTATACATTTTAAAATGGTTAAGTGCATGCTATGTGAGTTTCACTTATGTATATTAATAGATATATAAACCTAACATTAGCCTTTTAAATTATATAACCACTGCAGTTTTAAGTGCTTTAATATTTCATCTGGGTGGAGTTATTAGAACTGTTGCATGGTAAATATTTTATAGATTTTGTTAAATAATGATTTTAAAGTCATTAAAAGGGCCATGGGTCAAACGAAGATCTTTCAGTCGTTTTAACAGATCTACTATAATCAAACAGTCGAAAGATAACAAATGTTGAAAAGGACATGGAGAAATAGGAACCTTTGTACATTGCTTGTGGGAATGTAAAATGGTGAAGCCTCCCTTGAAAAAGAGTTTTGGAGGGTTTCCCTGGTGGCCCAGTGGGTAAAGGGTCTGCCTTGCAGTGCAAGGGGCACTGGTTCAATCCCAGGCCCAGGAAGATCCCTTGTGCCACAAAACGGCTGGACCTGTGTGTCCAGTTATGAGCCAGCGCTCTGAAACGCATGCACCCAGAGCAGGTGCTCTGCAACAAGAGAGGCCACTGTGGTTGGGAGGCCCACACAGGTCAAAGAATAAAGAGGGATGAAAAATAAATAAATAAAAAATCAATAAAACGAAGCTAAAATCAAAAATAGTAATAGAAAAGGTTTTGGAAAGCCTCAAAAATATAAAATAGAATTGTCATATGACCCAGCAATTCCACTCCTAGGTACATACCCAAAAGAATTGAAAATAGGTATGCAAGTACTTGTATACAGATGTTCACAGCAGCACTATTTACAGTAACTAAAAAATGAAAAGAATCAAATGTCCATCAGTAGATGAATGGCTAAACAAGTTGTGTTGTATGTATACACCATGCAGTATTATTCAGTCATAAAAAAGACTTAGTATTGTTACATTCTACATGGATGAACCTCAGAAAAACCACTGTACTAAATGAAAGAAGTCAGACGTAAAAGGTTGCCTATTATATGACTTCTTTTATATTAAATATCCAAAATAAGCATATCAAAAAATAGAGAATAGCAAATTAGTTGCCAGAGGAAGGGGAGGAGGGTGGTCATAGGGGAAGGTTGTGTGTAGGGTACAGTGTGTTCGTCTGACGTTTTGAAGAAGTTCTGAAGCTAGAGGCAGTTGAGGATTGCACAACATTGTGAAGGCACTAAGTGCCGCTGCATTATACATTTTAAAATGGTTAAGTGCATGCTATGTGAGTTTCACTTATGTATATTAATAGATATATAAACCTAACATTAGCCTTTTAAATTATATAACCACTGCAGTTTTAAGTGCTTTAATATTTCATCTGGGTGGAGTTATTAGAACTGTTGCATGGTAAATATTTTATAGATTTTGTTAAATAATGATTTTAAAGTCATTAAAAGTGACATCTATTGGAAATGCATCTTAAGTTAAGGGTATGAATTTTTTAATGCCATTTAGTTCATGTGTCCATGAGTGCTCAGGGTTCAGCATCAGTTCCATTCCTGTTTTTTTTCTTTTTAAAGATTTATTTATTTATTTATTTTGGTGGGGGTGAGGTGGGGAGGGAAGGGAGCAGGCGGGCCACTTCTATTGGTCTTTCATTTGTCCATTTTTCATCCAGCTTTGTTCTTTGGCCCGTGTGGGCCTCCCATCGCGGTGGCCTCTGTTGTCGCAGAGCACCGGCTCTGGACGCATGCGCTCCAGAGCTTGGGCTCGGTAATTGGACACATCGGTCCAGCCGCTCTGCAGCACGTGGGATCTTCCCAGGCTGGGGATCGAACCGGCGCCCCTTGCACTGCAAGGCGGTGTCCTTACCCACTGGACCACCAGGGAAGCCCTCCATTCCTGTTTTATGTTATTATTGTTTTTGACCTCAGATCCCGCAGCCGTTGTTTATTATAAAGGTAAGCCCTGATCCCCATGATGGGTAGAATTTCTGGCAGTAATCATGGGTATCAGGGTCTCCATGCATTTGAATTCAGCTACCAGCCAGGTCCAGTGACTGCATCCTGGATAAGGATGTCTTTGATCTTTTTGGAAGCCTATCTGCATACTTCTGATAGTAGTTTGGAGGTGGGCCGGTGGGTTGGGAAAATCTGGGCTCTGTGATCACCACCCTTCACATGGACAGTGAGATCCATGCCAGCTAATTGCCCCTTGCCCTGAAGCGGAACTGGTGCCAGTAGCTTGTTCGTAGCTGTACTGCAGCTGTGCATGGATGGATCATCTCGGGGTAACCGATTCCCCTAAGGAGGTTAAGCTGCATTAAGGCACTAAGTGCTGCATTATACATTTTAAAATGGTTAAGTGCATGCTATGTGAGTTTCACTTATGTATATTAATAGATATATAAACCTAACATTAGCCTTTTAAATTATATAACCACTGCAGTTTTAAGTGCTTTAATATTTCATCTGGGTGGAGTTATTAGAACTGTTGCATGGTAAATATTTTATAGATTTTGTTAAATAATGATTTTAAAGTCATTAAAAGTGACATCTATTGGAAATGCATCTTAAGTTAAGGGTATGAATTTTTTAATGCCATTTAGTTCATGTGTCCATGAGTGCTCAGGGTTCAGCATCAGTTCCATTCCTGTTTTTTTTCTTTTTAAAGATTTATTTATTTATTTATTTTGGTGGGGGTGAGGTGGGGAGGGAAGGGAGCAGGCGGGCCACTTCTATTGGTCTTTCATTTGTCCATTTTTCATCCAGCTTTGTTCTTTGGCCCGTGTGGGCCTCCCATCGCGGTGGCCTCTGTTGTCGCAGAGCACCGGCTCTGGACGCATGCGCTCCAGAGCTTGGGCTCGGTAATTGGACACATCGGTCCAGCCGCTCTGCAGCACGTGGGATCTTCCCAGGCTGGGGATCGAACCGGCGCCCCTTGCACTGCAAGGCGGTGTCCTTACCCACTGGACCACCAGGGAAGCCCTCCATTCCTGTTTTATGTTATTATTGTTTTTGACCTCAGATCCCGCAGCCGTTGTTTATTATAAAGGTAAGCCCTGATCCCCATGATGGGTAGAATTTCTGGCAGTAATCATGGGTATCAGGGTCTCCATGCATTTGAATTCAGCTACCAGCCAGGTCCAGTGACTGCATCCTGGATAAGGATGTCTTTGATCTTTTTGGAAGCCTATCTGCATACTTCTGATAGTAGTTTGGAGGTGGGCCGGTGGGTTGGGAAAATCTGGGCTCTGTGATCACCACCCTTCACATGGACAGTGAGATCCATGCCAGCTAATTGCCCCTTGCCCTGAAGCGGAACTGGTGCCAGTAGCTTGTTCGTAGCTGTACTGCAGCTGTGCATGGATGGATCATCTCGGGGGTAACCGATTCCCCTAAGGAGGTTGTTGCCTTCTTTGTGGGGCACCTTGGCTATGGCCATCTTCTTGTGTCTGAAGACCTGTACCAACTGCACAGGGCCCTTGGATGGCACATCAGTGTTAGAAAAGAGACCCTCTTGAAGTGCCTCAACTAGAAGAAAGCCCCATTTTATATTTTATTAGACTCAGATGTTGGAAAACATCATTAATATAATTAAGTAGGTGGTAATGAAAAGGATTTTTCTGTTATCAACATCACTTAACTCGGGCTTCCCTGGTGGTCCAGTGGGTAGAGGACACCGCCTTGCAGTGCAAGGGGTGCCAGTTCGATCCCTGGCCTGGGAAGATCCCATGTGCCGCGGAGCGGCTGGACTGATGTGTCCAATTACTGAGCCGGAGCTCTGGAGCGCATGCTCCCAGAGCCGGTGCTCTGCGACAACAGAGGCCACCGCGATGGGGGGCCCACAAGAGCCAAAGAACAAAGACGGATGAAAATAGAGAAATGAAAGACCAATAGAAGTGGCCCGCCCACACCCCCCCCCCCCCAACCCCCCCCCAAAAAAAAAAAAAAATAAATGTAAAAAAAAAAAAATTCAAAAAAAAAAAAAACATCACTTAACTCTTTGAACTTCTGGGTCATATGCCAAAAAGCACATGTTGATTTAATGTAAAATTTAGTGTTTGTTTAATGATTTATCAGCTGGTAAATATTTTTCCTTCATTTTTGAAACGGAAGAATTAGGCCAAAATGCATAAGGTAAGCCCTGATCCCCATGATGGGTAGAATTTCTGGCAGTAATCATGGGTATCAGGGTCTCCATGCATTTGAATTCAGCTACCAGCCAGGTCCAGTGACTGCATCCTGGATAAGGATGTCTTTGATCTTTTTGGAAGCCTATCTGCATACTTCTGATAGTAGTTTGGAGGTGGGCCGGTGGGTTGGGAAAATCTGGGCTCTGTGATCACCACCCTTCACATGGACAGTGAGATCCATGCCAGCTAATTGCCCCTTGCCCTGAAGCGGAACTGGTGCCAGTAGCTTGTTCGTAGCTGTACTGCAGCTGTGCATGGATGGATCATCTCGGGGGTAACCGATTCCCCTAAGGAGGTTGTTGCCTTCTTTGTGGGGCACCTTGGCTATGGCCATCTTCTTGTGTCTGAAGACCTGTACCAACTGCACAGGGCCCTTGGATGGCACATCAGTGTTAGAAAAGAGACCCTCTTGAAGTGCCTCAACTAGAAGAAAGCCCCATTTTATATTTTATTAGACTCAGATGTTGGAAAACATCATTAATATAATTAAGTAGGTGGTAATGAAAAGGATTTTTCTGTTATCAACATCACTTAACTCGGGCTTCCCTGGTGGTCCAGTGGGTAGAGGACACCGCCTTGCAGTGCAAGGGGTGCCAGTTCGATCCCTGGCCTGGGAAGATCCCATGTGCCGCGGAGCGGCTGGACTGATGTGTCCAATTACTGAGCCGGAGCTCTGGAGCGCATGCTCCCAGAGCCGGTGCTCTGCGACAACAGAGGCCACCGCGATGGGGGGCCCACAAGAGCCAAAGAACAAAGACGGATGAAAATAGAGAAATGAAAGACCAATAGAAGTGGCCCGCCCACACCCTCCCTCCCCAACCCGCCCCCGACAAAATAAATAAATAAATGTTAAAAAAAAAAAATTCAAAAAAAAAAAAAACATCACTTAACTCTTTGAACTTCTGGGTCATATGCCAAAAAGCACATGTTGATTTAATGTAAAATTTAGTGTTTGTTTAATGATTTATCAGCTGGTAAATATTTTTCCTTCATTTTTGAAACGGAAGAATTAGGCCAAAATGCATAAGAATGTGGTAATCATTAGAGTCACTGAGTACTTTCTCAACACTTACATCAGTATTTCTAGCTGGCTCTATGTTTAATGCGTCAGGGGGTTTTGCCTCTCAGGGAAATCTATCATAGTAAAAGACACATAGGTTAGAAAAATATATTTCTTTTGTAAAATGAAACAGTGTAATTGTTACAGGGGAGAAGGAAAAGGTAAATGTTTATGATTCAGGCACAACAATTTAAAAAATAATTATATATAGAAATTGAAAATCTTCTGATGCCCATAAAACCTTTCTGTACCCATGCACCTCTTGAAAAATTCTAAATACCTGCAGGGTATAGAACTCTCTCAGAGATCTTGTATAAAGCGCTTCATACTGCCTTGAGATAGGAATCTTTGGATAGTTTGAGACTTCTATGTACTCTGAATAAAAAGATTAAAAAAAATAGAATTTGACCCTAAGGTGCTTTCTTTCAAAATAGGTTTATTTTGTTTCTGGAAAGTATCAGGATTAAATATAAAATCAATATAAAATTCTTCAAAAATTGGTGAATTGAGATTATTGGCTTCTCTTATAATTCCTTTTCTAAATTTTTTCCCAGGTCAATGAATGGTCATTGAAGATAAGAAAGGAAATGAGAGTTGTTGACAGGCAAATAAGAGGTAAATTATTATTTTATATCTCGTATTCTTTATCTTGTGGCTTTATTTTGCATGAGTTCATAAAAATAAACTCCATCTATATATATATTTTTATTAATTATTTATAGTTGTCCTAGTTATTTGCTATCTACTTACTATAAGAAAAACAATATATAATCAATTTAAAGAAGCTTTACGTTTTATAAGAACTAAATCCTTGAGCCTGAGATTCAGCTTTTGAAAGGGGAGGAGCCATGTTCATTTATCTCTAATTTCCTAGAGTCCAGGTTAAGTGTTGGAAACAAAGCAGGTACTCATATTCTGTGATAGACAGAAAAATGACTCCCAAACATTGATCACGTCCTAATCCTCAGAAGCTGTGAATATGTTACCTCACACACCAAAATGGAACTTGGAGATTTGATTAGATTAAAGATCTTGAGGTGGGGAGATTAGCGAGGGTTGTCTGAATAGGGTCATTGTAATCACAAGAGTTCTTATAAGAGGGAGGCAGTATTTTGAGAAAAGGAGATGTGACCATAGAACCAGATGTTGGAGTGATACGCTTTGGAGATGGAGGAAGAGGACACAAGCTAAGGAATGCATTTGACCTCTAGAAACCAGAAGAGTTATGGAAGTGGGTTCTTCCCTGAAGCTTCCAAAAGAAACGCAGCTCTTCCAACACTTTGATTTTAATATTTATTTATTTTTGGTTCGCTGGGTCTTTGTTGCTTTGCCCAGCCTTTCTCTAGTTGTGGAGAGTGGAGATACCCTGGATACCCTCTAGTTGGGCGGTGCATAGGCTTCTCTTTTCGGTGGTTTCTGCTGTTGTGGAGCACAGGCTCAAGGCTCACTGGCTTCAGTAGTTGCGGGCTCAGTAGTTGTGGTATGCCGACTTAGGGCACGTGAGCTGTATTAGTTGTGGCACATGGGCTCAGTAGTTGTGGCTCGCAGGCCTATATGAATGTACTTAATGTCAATGGACTGAGTATTTTCAAATGGTTTATATCATCAATTTATGTGCATATGATATCTCCTACATGTGGAGTAGTATGTAAGCTGTAACATAAATGAACATATCTACAGAACAGAAACAGACTCACAGAGATAAGAACAGACTTATGGTTGCTGGGGCAGGAGTGAGGGAGAGAAGGATTAATTCATGGTAATTGATTCCATATTTAATTTTTAAGGAGCCACCATTGCATTTTTCACAGTATTGCTCTGTTTTACATTCCTAACATCAACGATTAAGACATCCAAAAGCGGGCTTCCCTGCTGGTCCAGTCGGGTAAAGGAGTCGAAAGAAAAACAATATATAATCAATTTAAAGAAGCTTTACGTTTTATAAGAACTAAATCCTTGAGCCTGAGATTCAGCTTTTGAAAGGGGAGGAGCCATGTTCATTTATCTCTAATTTCCTAGAGTCCAGGTTAAGTGTTGGAAACAAAGCAGGTACTCATATTCTGTGATAGACAGAAAAATGACTCCCAAACATTGATCACGTCCTAATCCTCAGAAGCTGTGAATATGTTACCTCACACACCAAAATGGAACTTGGAGATTTGATTAGATTAAAGATCTTGAGGTGGGGAGATTAGCGAGGGTTGTCTGAATAGGGTCATTGTAATCACAAGAGTTCTTATAAGAGGGAGGCAGTATTTTGAGAAAAGGAGATGTGACCATAGAACCAGATGTTGGAGTGATACGCTTTGGAGATGGAGGAAGAGGACACAAGCTAAGGAATGCATTTGACCTCTAGAAACCAGAAGAGTTATGGAAGTGGGTTCTTCCCTGAAGCTTCCAAAAGAAACGCAGCTCTTCCAACACTTTGATTTTAATATTTATTTATTTTTGGTTCGCTGGGTCTTTGTTGCTTTGCCCAGCCTTTCTCTAGTTGTGGAGAGTGGAGATACCCTGGATACCCTCTAGTTGGGCGGTGCATAGGCTTCTCTTTTCGGTGGTTTCTGCTGTTGTGGAGCACAGGCTCAAGGCTCACTGGCTTCAGTAGTTGCGGGCTCAGTAGTTGTGGTATGCCGACTTAGGGCACGTGAGCTGTATTAGTTGTGGCACATGGGCTCAGTAGTTGTGGCTCGCAGGCCTATATGAATGTACTTAATGTCAATGGACTGAGTATTTTCAAATGGTTTATATCATCAATTTATGTGCATATGATATCTCCTACATGTGGAGTAGTATGTAAGCTGTAACATAAATGAACATATCTACAGAACAGAAACAGACTCACAGAGATAAGAACAGACTTATGGTTGCTGGGGGCAGGAGTGAGGGAGAGAAGGATTAATTCATGGTAATTGATTCCATATTTAATTTTTAAGGAGCCACCATTGCATTTTTCACAGTATTGCTCTGTTTTACATTCCTAACATCAACGATTAAGACATTCAAAAGCGGGCTTCCCTGCTGGTCCAGTGGGTAAGGAGTCCGCCTTGCAGTACAAGAGGCACCGGTTCGATCCTTGGACCAGGAGGATCCCACGTGCTGCAGCGCAGCTGGACCAGTGTGTCCATTTGTGAGCCAGCGCTCTGGAGTACATGTGCCCAGAGCTGGTGCTCTGCAACGAGAGAGGCCGCTGTAATGTGAGGCCCACACGGGCCGAAGAATAAAAATGGATGAAAATAAGTAAAGTAAAAACTGATAAAAGAGGCCAAAATTAAAAAAAAAAAAAAACCATTCAAAAGCAACCACAGGGATTTCCCTGGTAATCCAGTGGCTAAGACTCTGCACTCCCTCTACAGGGGGCCTAGGTTAGATCCCTGGTCAGGGAATCCCACATGCTGCAACTAAAGATTCTGCATGCATCATCTAAGATCCAGTGTAGCCAAATAAATATTTAAAAACAAAAACAAAACCCAGCAACGGGGCTTCCCTGGTAGCTCAGTGGTAAAGAGTTCGCCTGCCAATGCAGGAAACACAAGTTCAATCCCAGATCTGGGAAGATCCCACATGCTGCAGAGCAGCTAAGCCTGTGATCCACAACTATGGAGCCTTTGCTCGAGAGCTTCGGATTCGCAACTACAGAAGCCCTGTGCCCTAGCTCCACAACAAGAGAAGTCACCACCATAAGAAGCTTGCTCATGTCAACTAGAGAGTAGCCCCCACACCCTGCAACTAGAGAAAGGCCTGTGGCAGCACTGAAAACCCAGAATAGGCAGAAATAAATTATGTATAAAAAAAACAACCTCAGCAACCATATTTACTTGGGCATATAGTTTGCTACTGTGCATGCTCAGGAAATACACAGGCTCTGAAAAGACCTGAGAAGGCGATGATACTCAGTACAGAGACACCCTATAGCAATAAAACAAAAACTCCCATTAAACCCTGGGAAAGTGGGAGAATCTGGTATCTGGATTCAGTGCTCAGCAAAATACAAGTAGACAGGATTCAAAAGGATTATACACCATGACCAACCAGGATTTATTCCTGGAATGCAAGGATAGTTCAACTGTGAAAATCAATTAATGTAATAGACATCAACAAGATAAAGGGAAGGGCTTCCCTGGTGGTTCAGTGGGTAAGGACGCTGTCTTGTAGTGCAAGGGGTGCCAGTTCGATCCCTGGCCTGGGAAGATCCCACGTGCCGTGGAGCTGCTGGACCAATGTGTCCAATTACCGAGCTGGAGCTCTGGAGCACATGCACCCAGAGCCGGTGCTCTGCAGTGAGAGAGGCCACTGCGATGGGAGGCCCACACAGGCAGAAGAACAAAGATTGATGAAAATAGATGAACAAAAGACCAATAGAAGTGGACCAAAATAAAAAAGATAAAGGGAAAAGACCCTAGTCATGTCAGTTGATGCACAAAAACCATTTGACAGAATTTGACAGTCTTTTATGATTAAAAAATGCTCAAAAAACTAGAAATAGAGGGAAATTACTGCAACATAATAAAAGCTATATAGGAAAAACTCACAGCAAACATTATACTCAGTGGTTAAAAAACCGAAAGCATTTCCTCTAAGATCAGTAATGAGATGCCTGCTTTTGTCATTTCTCTTCAGCATAGTACTGGAAGCCCTACCTAGAGCAATTAAACAAGTAGAAGAAATAAAAGACATTCGAATTGTAGGGGAAGAAGGTAAATTATGTTTGCAGATGATATGATCTTACATGAATAAAATCCAGATAGCTCCACAACAAGAGAAGTCACCACAAAAATAAGAAGCTTGCTCATGTCAACTAGAGAGTAGCCCCCACACCCTGCAACTAGAGAAAGGCCTGTGGCAGCACTGAAAACCCAGAATAGGCAGAAATAAATTATGTATAAAAAAAACAACCTCAGCAACCATATTTACTTGGGCATATAGTTTGCTACTGTGCATGCTCAGGAAATACACAGGCTCTGAAAAGACCTGAGAAGGCGATGATACTCAGTACAGAGACACCCTATAGCAATAAAACAAAAACTCCCATTAAACCCTGGGAAAGTGGGAGAATCTGGTATCTGGATTCAGTGCTCAGCAAAATACAAGTAGACAGGATTCAAAAGGATTATACACCATGACCAACCAGGATTTATTCCTGGAATGCAAGGATAGTTCAACTGTGAAAATCAATTAATGTAATAGACATCAACAAGATAAAGGGAAGGGCTTCCCTGGTGGTTCAGTGGGTAAGGACGCTGTCTTGTAGTGCAAGGGGTGCCAGTTCGATCCCTGGCCTGGGAAGATCCCACGTGCCGTGGAGCTGCTGGACCAATGTGTCCAATTACCGAGCTGGAGCTCTGGAGCACATGCACCCAGAGCCGGTGCTCTGCAGTGAGAGAGGCCACTGCGATGGGAGGCCCACACAGGCAGAAGAACAAAGATTGATGAAAATAGATGAACAAAAGACCAATAGAAGTGGACCAAAATAAAAAAGATAAAGGGAAAAGACCCTAGTCATGTCAGTTGATGCACAAAAACCATTTGACAGAATTTGACAGTCTTTTATGATTAAAAAAAAATGCTCAAAAAACTAGAAATAGAGGGAAATTACTGCAACATAATAAAAGCTATATAGGAAAAACTCACAGCAAACATTATACTCAGTGGTTAAAAAACCGAAAGCATTTCCTCTAAGATCAGTAATGAGATGCCTGCTTTTGTCATTTCTCTTCAGCATAGTACTGGAAGCCCTACCTAGAGCAATTAAACAAGTAGAAGAAATAAAAGACATTCGAATTGTAGGGGAAGAAGGTAAATTATGTTTGCAGATGATATGATCTTACATGAATAAAATCCAGAAGATCTCACAACAAAACTTTTAGAACTGAGAAATGAATTTAGCAAAGCAGGAAGATACAAATCACACAAAAATCAATTGCATTATTCCGTATGCTAACAGTGAGCAGCTGGAAAGGAAATTTAAAATGCAGGGCCATTTATAATAGTACCAAAAATAAAATGGAAAAAAAATCTGTCCTAAATGTCATATAGAATCTCAAGGGACTCCCGAGACCCCCAAAAAAAAGGTCTTGAAAAAGAACAAAATTGGAGACTCACACTTCTTTATTGCAAAACCTCCTGGATATATACAGAACATCCAAACGCAGTAGAATACCTGTTCTTTTCAAGTACTCCTGGAACATCTCCAGGATGAATCACATGGTAGGCCACAAAACAAGATTAGAAGACTTAATCATCTCTTTTCCAGCAACAGTGCTATGAGACTGCAATGCTATGAGACATCAACTACATGGGGGAAAAAAACCGCAAAATACACAAACTAAAGGCTAAACAGTATGCTATTTAAAAACCAGTGGATCACTGACAAACTCAGGAAACCAGAAAACACTTGGAGTCAGGAAATTCCCTGGTAGTCCAATGATTAGGACTCTGTGTTCTTACTGCATAGGGCCTGGGGTCAATCCCTGGGTGAAGAACTAAAATCCCACAAGCAACACAGTGTACCTTCCCAGAAAAAAAGTTATGTGGAGTCAAATGAATATGGAAACACAGTAATCCAAGAACCATGGCACACAGCAAAAGCAGTTCTAAGGAAGTTTACAGCAATTATATTGCTACCTCAGGAAACAAGAAAAAAAAATCCAAACAACCTAACCTTGCACCCAAAGGAAGTAGGAAAAAACAACATGCAAACCCACAGTTAGGAGGAGAAAAGAAATAATAAAGATCAGAGAAGTAGTGCTCGCTTCAGCAGCACATATACTAAAATTGGAACAATACAGAGAAGATCAGCATGGCCCCTGTGCAAAGATGACACGCAAATTCGTGAAGTGTTCCATTAAAAACAAAAAAATCAGAGAAGTAATAAATGAAAAAGAAAAACAAAGCAGTAAAAAGATTAGTGAAACTAAAGGGTGGTTCTTTAAGAAGATAAACAAAATGATAAACCTGTAGCCAGACTCATCAGGGAAAAGAGAGGATCCAGGTAAGTAAAATCATAAATGAGCAAGTAGAACTTAACACTGACACCAGAAAAATACAAAGAATTATAAGAGATAACTGTGGACAAATTACTAGAGGTGGGTGAATTCTTAGAAATGAAGTCTTCCAAGACTCAATCAGTAAGAAGTAGAAAATACAAATAGACCAGTTACCAGTAATGAAATTGAATCAGCAAGGAAACAACTCTTGGTTTCATGGTAAATTCTACTAAATATTTAATATTTAAAGAAGAGTTCACACTTGTCCTTCTCAAATTACTCCAAAAATTTGAATATGAAAGAACACTTCCAAACTCATTCTATGAAGCCAGCATCACCCTGATATCAAAACCAGAGAAAGTAGGAAAACACTGGCCACTATCACAGATGAACATAAATGCCCAAATTCCCAACAGTATCAGCAACCAAATTCAGCAGTACACTGAAAAGGATCATATTCCATGATCAAGTGGCTTTTATCCCAAGGATGCAAGGGTGGTTCAGTTTATGCAAATTAGACATTGTGATACATCACATTAATAAGCAGAAGAATGAAAAGCATACTGTCATCTCAATAGATACAGAAAAAGCTTTTGACAGAATTCAACATCTATTTATGATAAAAACTTGAAGTGAATTTAGAGGGACCATCACTCAATATAAGGCTATCTATAACAGACATTCAGCCAACATCATACTCAAGTGTACAAAGCTGAAAGCATTTCCTTAAGATCAGAGGCAAGACAAGGATGCCCACTCTTGCCCTGTTTATTTAACATCGCATTGGACATCCTAGCGATGCAATTGGACAAGAAAATAATATAAAGTGATCCAAACTGGAAAGGAAGAAGTAAAACTATTACTCTTTGAAGATGACATGATAGAAAACCCTAAAGATACCACCAAATAACTATTAGAAATAATAGGCAAATTCAGGAAGGTTGTAGGATACAAAATTAATATCGAGAAGTCTGTTATATTTCTTACAGTAAAAAGATTAGTGAAACTAAAGGGTGGTTCTTTAAGAAGATAAACAAAATGATAAACCTGTAGCCAGACTCATCAGGGAAAAGAGAGGATCCAGGTAAGTAAAATCATAAATGAGCAAGTAGAACTTAACACTGACACCAGAAAAATACAAAGAATTATAAGAGATAACTGTGGACAAATTACTAGAGGTGGGTGAATTCTTAGAAATGAAGTCTTCCAAGACTCAATCAGTAAGAAGTAGAAAATACAAATAGACCAGTTACCAGTAATGAAATTGAATCAGCAAGGAAACAACTCTTGGTTTCATGGTAAATTCTACTAAATATTTAATATTTAAAGAAGAGTTCACACTTGTCCTTCTCAAATTACTCCAAAAATTTGAATATGAAAGAACACTTCCAAACTCATTCTATGAAGCCAGCATCACCCTGATATCAAAACCAGAGAAAGTAGGAAAACACTGGCCACTATCACAGATGAACATAAATGCCCAAATTCCCAACAGTATCAGCAACCAAATTCAGCAGTACACTGAAAAGGATCATATTCCATGATCAAGTGGCTTTTATCCCAAGGATGCAAGGGTGGTTCAGTTTATGCAAATTAGACATTGTGATACATCACATTAATAAGCAGAAGAATGAAAAGCATACTGTCATCTCAATAGATACAGAAAAAGCTTTTGACAGAATTCAACATCTATTTATGATAAAAACTTGAAGTGAATTTAGAGGGACCATCACTCAATATAAGGCTATCTATAACAGACATTCAGCCAACATCATACTCAAGTGTACAAAGCTGAAAGCATTTCCTTAAGATCAGAGGCAAGACAAGGATGCCCACTCTTGCCCTGTTTATTTAACATCGCATTGGACATCCTAGCGATGCAATTGGACAAGAAAATAATATAAAGTGATCCAAACTGGAAAGGAAGAAGTAAAACTATTACTCTTTGAAGATGACATGATAGAAAACCCTAAAGATACCACCAAATAACTATTAGAAATAATAGGCAAATTCAGGAAGGTTGTAGGATACAAAATTAATATCGAGAAGTCTGTTATATTTCTTACACTAACAACAAACCATCAGAAAGGGTTTAGAGAATAATTCCATTTACAGTTGAATTAAAAAGAATAAAATGCCTATGAGTAAAATGAACCAAGGAGGTAAAAAACTTGTATTCAGGAAACTGTAAGACATTGATGAAATAAACTGAAAATGATACAATTATGCCATGTGAACAGATTTGAAGAATTAATACTGTGAAAATGACCATACTACTGCAAGCCATCTCTAGACTCGTTTCAGTATCCATTAGAAGTCCAGTGACACTTTTCACTGAATAAATAATCTAAAATTTATATAGAAACACAAAAGACCTCAAATAGGAGTAAAACTGATTAAAAACTGGACAGAGAACCCGAACAGGCATTCATCCAAAGAAGATATACAGGTGGCCAACAAAGATGAAAAGATGTTCAGCATCACTGATCTTCAGGGAAATGCAAATCAAAACAGAGGGGAAGCCCATCTCTTATTAAGTGGTCCCATCTCTGTGAGAATGGCTGTTATTAAAGAGACAAGAAGTAAACAGGATTGGATTAGGATGTGGAGAATAGGGAGACCCTGTGCAGTGTCGATGGCAGTGTAAATTGGTGCAGCACCTATGGAAAGCAGCAGGGAGGTTCTTCAAAAAATTAGAACTTCCGTACAGTCCAGCAGTTATATGTCTAGGTGTTTTCCCAAAGGAAACAGAAACACTCATTTGCAAAGATATACTTACCCCTACATTTATTTCAGCATTACTTGTGGTAGCCAAGATATGGAAGCCGCCTAAATGCCCATGAGAGATAAAGATGTTGTATGTGTGTGCATGTATATTCTAGTATATTATTCAACCATAGGAATGAATGGAGGGGGCTTCCCTGGTGGTCCAGTGGGTAAGGACACTGCCTTGCAGTGCAAGGGGCGCCGGTTTGATCCCTGGCCTGGGAAGATCCCACGTGCCGCGGAGCGGCTGGACTGATGTGTCCAATTACTGAGCTGGAGCTCTGGAGCGCGTGCGCCCAGAGCCAGTGCTCTGCGACAACAGAGGCCACTGCGATGGGAGGCCCCTACAGGCCAAAGAACAAAGATGGATGAAAGTGGACAAATGAAAGACCAATAGAAGTGGCCCGCCTGCTCTCCTCCCTCCCCACCCCACCCCCACCAAAAAATAAAATAAATAAATAAATAAATAAATCTTAAACAATGAATGGAGGGCTTCCCTGGTGGTCCAGTGGTGAACAGCCTGCCTTGCAGTGCAAGGGGCACAGGTTCAATCCCTGGCCTGGGAGGATCCCGCATGCCGCAGAGTGGCTGGACTGGTATGTCCAATTATGAGCCAGTGCTCTGGAGCACATGTACCCAGAGCTGATGCTCTGCAACAAGAGAGGCCACTGCAATGGGAGGCCCACATAGGCCAAAGAATAAAGATGGATGACAATGAATAAATAAAAAACCAATAAAAGAGGCCAAAAATTAAAAAAAAAGAATGGAATCTTGTTTGTGATATGAATGGACCTAGAAGGTATTATGCTAAGTGAAATAAGACAGAGAAAGAAAATAGCATATAACCTCACTTATATGTGGAATCTAAAAAAAAACAAAGCAAAGGAACAAGCAAAGTATAACCGAAACAACTGTTGATACAGGGCATAAATGGGCAGTTGGCAGAGGGGAGGGGTGCAGAGCAGTGAGTGAAGCACATGAGGGGATAGAGAGGTACAGACTGCCATCACCAGTAGACATGAGGCACGGGGACACCCCGTACAGATTGGGGACATAATCAGAGATAATAATAGAGTGTCTTGATAGGATGACGGATGGCGACTCGACTTACTGTGGGGATGGGTTTGTTATGTACAGGAGTACTGAGTCACTGTGCTGTACTTCGGGAACTGTGATTGTGTTGTCGGGCACTTACAGTTCAAAAAACCACAGCCAAGGGATTTCCCTGATGGTCCAGTGGCTAAGACTCTGTGCTCCCAATGCTGGGGAACTGAGTTTGATCCCTGGTCAGGGAACTAGATCCTACATACCATAACTAAGACCCAGTGCAACCAAATAAATAGATTAAAAAAAAATTAAAAAAAAAACCCACAGCCAAGCAATCTCACACAGAGGAGATCAAGTGGTCACCAGAGGTGCAGTTTGGGGGAAGTGGAAATTGGATGAGGGTGGTCAGAAGGTACAAGCTTCCAGTAAAGGTAAATCAAGCACAAGGGATGTGAAGTCTGACAGGATACATGTAATTAATGTATGTTACATAGGAAAGCTGTTAGGAGAGTAAATCCTGAGTTCTTATCACAAGGGAGAGATACTGTTCTGTGTTTAATGTTGTATCTATATGAGACGATGGATGTTAACTAAGCTCACTGGGATCATCATTTAATAGTGGGTGTCAGTAAGCCGTCATGATGTGTAGTAATACTTTTAGTATTACTTTTAGTTCAGGCTTTCCTTAAGTTGCAGGTTCCTTAATAGCAGTACCAAGAGATGTTAGCGTGGGCTTGCAAAAAACAGTTGTGAGATTTTGTCTGGTGTAATAAAATTTACTTTTCTGTTAATAATTATATTACTTTAATGTTGTTTGGAAGTAATTTATTATTTTTATTTGGTTTATATCCTCCTGTCTGTTTTCCTGTTTAACAGACGCATTTAGATCACAGTGGGAACAGATATCAGTGCCACTGATTCTCCTGGTTCATGCCTGTTCTTTTGGTGTTTTGTGTTCTAACTTCAGACATCCAACGAGAAGAAGAAAAAGTGAAACGATCTGTGAAAGATGCTGCCAAGAAGGGTCAGAAGGATGTCTGCGTCGTCCTGGCCAAGGAGATGATCAGGTCAAGGAAGGCCGTGAGCAAGCTCTACGCCTCCAAAGCGCACATGAACTCCGTGCTCATGGGGATGAAGAACCAGCTGGGTGAGACCGCGGCACTTACCGCCACTTCGTGAGCTGACGCGCTCGCCATTATCATAGCACTGGTTTCCTTCCAAAGGAGGAACAGTCGCAGTTCTGGCGTGTATTCTTTATACCGTCTTTTGCTTATACAAAAGCAAAATAACACTTACTACTCTCATTTTTATTTTTTTGTTAATTCATTTTCTTTTTCCAGTGTTGTTGAAGTAGTGGAAAAGTCTACACCTCAGCCTACTTGGTTTAGCATTTAGACTCTTTCCTCAAGTGAACAGTGTTGTAAAGGGACTTGAGGGTTGAGTCACCGGAATAAGAAGTGGGCCCACCCTCTCGAGGGAGGAGGAAGAAAGAGCTTCCTCTGTCCTGGACCCAGAGCAGCCTCAAGTAGGATTTTAAGTCGTCTAAGCTTATCTTTGGCTTTTACTCACATCCTTTTCTGCCTCGTCTCTGGCTCTCCACCTAAGGCTTTCTTACATCTTAGGAACCTGCACAGGTTACGTACTGGGTATTCAGCATACATGTGAACTTAATCTTTTAAAACTCATTATACCATGTAAAAATAAACATGATTTACATAGCTTTCAGGCTCCAGTATTAAGACCGTTGGTGATTTTATTTCGCAGGCATCTATCTCCAGGTCACTGACAGCTTGAGGTGCAGGTTACATCCAGTTGGTTTCTTTTCTTATTTAATTTTGGCTAAATGAAGAAATCCTAACCCAGAATTAGAGTTCTTTGAGAATGTCAGCAAATGAGTGTCAGATAATTATATGGAGTACAGACTCAGAAATTACAGGCACATTTTTCACTGAAGAATATCTTCAGAGAATTCCCTGATGGCCCACTGGTCAGGGCCTCAAGCTTTCACTGCCAGGGCCCAGATTAAAGCCCTAATTGGGGAAACTAAGATCCCACAAGCCATATGGCAAGGACAGAAAAACCCAGAATATCTTCAACTCTGTCAGTAACTGCACCGATGAGTACATTCCATTCAAGAATTTGAAGACTTGAATGTTTCAATTTAGAGACTGGTGCCAAATGAGTACCTACTTCATTATTTGGTTGTATTTGGCTCAAGTTATTGTGTTCGATTTTAACATTGTTGTTCAGTCACTAAATCATGTCCAACTCTTTGCAACCCCATAGACTGCAGCCTACCAGGCTTCCCTGCCCTTCACCATCTCCTGTAGATTGCTCAGACTTATGTCCATTGAGTCAGTGGTGCCATCCAACCATCTCATCCTCTGTCGTCCCCTTCTCCTCCTGCCCTCAGTCTTTTCCAGCATCAGGGTCTTGTCTTTTTTTAAAAAAATAAAAAAAACTTTTATTTTACTTTTAACTTTTCCCGAGTTTTGTTGTTTACAGGTATGTATGTTCTCAGATTACTCATATGTATATCCCCCCCATCCCACCCCTCCAGACCGTCATACAGCACCCGTGAAAGATCCGCTTTTCTCACAGAGCAATGACTAGAGCTATTTTCTTCATTTATGATAGTACAGGCCTTCATGCTACTTCCTTTACGCCTCTCACCCACTGTTCCTTCCCCACAATGTCCATATATCCACTGTCCATGTCTGTTTTTCCGTCGCTTCACTGTGTGTGCCATCATCACCATCCTACTAGATTCCATATGTATGTGTTAGTATATTGTACTTGTTTTTCTCTTTCTGACTGACTTCACTTTTTATGATAGGTTCTAGATCCAGCCACCTCATTAGGGCTGATTCTTCTGCATTTCTCTTTACAGCTGTGCATTATTCCATTGTATATATGTACCAGAGCTTTTGTATCCATTTGTTCGTCGATGGACATCTAGGTTGCTTCCATGTTCTAGCTATTGTATAGAGAGCTGCAATGAACATTGGGGTACAGGAGCTTCTTTCAGATTTAATTTCATCAGGGTATAAGCCTAAGAATGGGATTGCTGGGTCGTATGGTGCTTCTATTTTTAGTTTTTTAAGAAATCTCCATACTGTCTTCCATAGAGGCTGTATCAATCTACATTCCCACCAGCAATGCAGGAGTGTTCCCTTTTCTCCGCACCCTCTCCAGCATTTATTGTCTGTCGATTTGTGGATGATGGCCATTCTGACGGGTGTGAGGTGATATCTCATTGTAGTTTTGATTTGCATTTCTCTAATTATAAGCGAGGTTGAGCATCATTTCATGTGTTTTGGGGCCATCTGTATGTTCTCTTTGGAGAGGTGTCTGTTTAGGTCCTTTTCCCATTTTTTGATTGGGTGGTTTATTTTTCCAATGCTGAGTTGTCTGAGTTGTTTGTAGATGTTGGAGATTAATTCTTTGTCTGTTGTTCCATATGCTATGATTTTCTCCCATTCTGTGGGCTGTCGCATCAGGGCCTTTTCCATGGAGTCAGATCTTCACATCAGGTGGCCAAAGTATTGGAGCTTCAGCTTCAGCATCGGTTTTTCCAATGAATATTCAGGATTTATTTCCTTTAGGATTGACTGGTTTGATCTCCTTGCTTTCCAAGGGACTCTCAGGGGTCTTTTCCAGCACCACAGTTCAGAAGCATCAATTCTTCTGTGCTCAGCCCTCTTTGTGGTCCAGCTCTCACATCTGTACATGACTACTGCTAGAACCATAGCTTTGTCAGCATGTCACTTTGGCAGCAAAGTGATGTTTCTGCTTTTTAATACACTGTGCAGGTTTGTTATAGTTTTTCTTCTAAGGAACAAGCATTTGGATGTGTATTTTTTTCTTTTTCTTTTCTTTTTTTTCATATGCCTAGTGTAGTAATGTTAGTTGCTCATACGTGTCCAACTCTTTGCAACCCTGTGGAGTGTAGCCCGCCAGTCTCCTCTGTCCATGGGATTGTGTAGGTAGGAATGCTGGAGTGGGTTGCTATTCCATTCTCCAGGGGATCTTTCCAACCCAGGGATCAAACCCAGATCTTTTGTATTCTGGGCAGATTCTTTACCGTCAGTCTGAGCTACAGGGAAGCCCTTTTCATGCCTAATAATGAATATAATCAGTTTGTTTCTCCAGATACTGAAGAAAATAATCCATTGATTGAGAAAAAGTTTAAAACAATATCTTCTTAACTTTCTTTGTAAATTTTGCCTCTTTTTTTTTTTTTAAAGGGTTTATTTATTTATCTATTTGAAGAGGGTGGGTGGGGAGGGAGGGAGCAGGTGGGCCACTTCTATTGGTCTTTCATTTGTCCATTTTCATCCATCTTTGTTCTTCGGCCCATATGGGCCTCCCATTCCGCGCCTCTGTCGTCGCTGAGCACCAGCTCTGGGCGCATGCGCCCCAGAGCTCCGGGCCATCTGTATGTTCTCTTTGGAGAGGTGTCTGTTTAGGTCCTTTTCCCATTTTTTGATTGGGTGGTTTATTTTTCCAATGCTGAGTTGTCTGAGTTGTTTGTAGATGTTGGAGATTAATTCTTTGTCTGTTGTTCCATATGCTATGATTTTCTCCCATTCTGTGGGCTGTCGCATCAGGGCCTTTTCCATGGAGTCAGATCTTCACATCAGGTGGCCAAAGTATTGGAGCTTCAGCTTCAGCATCGGTTTTTCCAATGAATATTCAGGATTTATTTCCTTTAGGATTGACTGGTTTGATCTCCTTGCTTTCCAAGGGACTCTCAGGGGTCTTTTCCAGCACCACAGTTCAGAAGCATCAATTCTTCTGTGCTCAGCCCTCTTTGTGGTCCAGCTCTCACATCTGTACATGACTACTGCTAGAACCATAGCTTTGTCAGCATGTCACTTTGGCAGCAAAGTGATGTTTCTGCTTTTTAATACACTGTGCAGGTTTGTTATAGTTTTTCTTCTAAGGAACAAGCATTTGGATGTGTATTTTTTTCTTTTTCTTTTCTTTTTTTTCATATGCCTAGTGTAGTAATGTTAGTTGCTCATACGTGTCCAACTCTTTGCAACCCTGTGGAGTGTAGCCCGCCAGTCTCCTCTGTCCATGGGATTGTGTAGGTAGGAATGCTGGAGTGGGTTGCTATTCCATTCTCCAGGGGATCTTTCCAACCCAGGGATCAAACCCAGATCTTTTGTATTCTGGGCAGATTCTTTACCGTCAGTCTGAGCTACAGGGAAGCCCTTTTCATGCCTAATAATGAATATAATCAGTTTGTTTCTCCAGATACTGAAGAAAATAATCCATTGATTGAGAAAAAGTTTAAAACAATATCTTCTTAACTTTCTTTGTAAATTTTGCCTCTTTTTTTTTTTTTAAGGATTTATTTATTTATCTATTTGAAGAGGGTGGGTGGGGAGGGAGGGGAGCAGGTGGGCCACTTCTATTGGTCTTTCATTTGTCCATTTTCATCCATCTTTGTTCTTCGGCCCATATGGGCCTCCCATTGCCGCGGCCTCTGTCGTCGCTGAGCACCAGCTCTGGGCGCATGCGCCCCAGAGCTCCGGCTCGGTAATTGGACACATCAGTCCAGCCGCTCCGCGGCACGTGGGATCTTCCCAGGCCAGGGATCGAACTGGCGGCCCTTGCACTGCAAGGCGGTGTCCCTACCCACTGGACCACCAGAGAAGCCCTTGGCCTCTTTTTATTGTTTTTTTATCTATTTATTTTCATCCATCTTTATTCTTCAGCCTGTGTGGGCCTCCCATTGCAGTGGCCTCTCTCGTTGCAGAGCATTGGCTCTGGGCACATGCGCTCCAGAGCACTGGCTCATAATTGGACACACCCGTCCAGCAGTTACACGGCATGTTGGGTCTTCCTGGGCCAGGGGTCGAACTGGCACCCCTTGCATTGCAAGGGGAACTCTTTACCCACTGGACCACCAGGGAAGCCCTCTTCTTATCTTTTTTTGCTACTTCTATTGGTCTTTCATTTATCTATTTTCTTTGTTCTTTGGCCTGTGTGGGCCTCCCATTGCAGTGGCCTCTCTCACTACAGAGCACTGGCTCTGGGCGCATGCGCTCCAGAGAGCCAGCTTGGTAGTTGGACACATCGGTCCAGCCGCTCCGCAGCACGTGGGATCTTCCCAGGCCAGGGATCGAACTGGCGCCCCTTGCATTGCAAGGCGATGTCCTTACCCACTGGACCACCAGGGAAGCCCCCTCTTCTTATCTTTTAATAGCTGTGTTATTTCAGCCCTAAAGTGATGTATTTAGGCCCTTTAAATATTAGATATATAACCTAGATATGTGCCTTTTGGACTAGCCATGTATTCAGTACCATAGAAAAATAATTGATTTTCTTTTGAACATTTATTTTTTATTTATTTATCTTTTGGGGGGTGGGGTGGGGAGGGAAGGGGACGGGTGGGCCACTTCTCTTGGTCTTTCATTTCTCTATTTTCATCCGTCTTTGTTCTTTGGCTCGTGTGGGCTTCCCATCGCGGTGGCCTCTGTCATCGCAGAGCGCCGGCTCTGGGCACATGCGCCCCAGAGTTCCGGCTCAGTAATTGGGCACATCAGTCCAGCTGCTCTGCGGCACGTGGGGTCTTCCCAGGCCAGGGATCGAACCGGCACCCCTTGCACTGCAAGGCGGTTTCCTTACCCATTGGACCACCAGGGGAAGCCCAATAATTGATTTTTACTCGTTATTTTGAAACCTTAGCTAAACACACTTGCCCTTTACAACTGTCATTGAAAGCTTCATATTTACTTCTTGAATTTTTATGCAACAAACTGAAAGGGTACATGTTCATTTGATGATGATAAGATTACTTGATCAGCTTCAGAGAACGTTTAGCTTATTTTGCATTTTCTCTTCCTATGAAGAAAGCACTGTATGCACAGCTGCTTTTCTCCCCAGTTGTTCAAGGTAGTATTGGATGTTGTACCTAGCACCCGGAACCAGTAAAATTTGACATTTTATTATGTTTGCCTCAGTCTGTATATTATAAAAGAAATCAGTATTACTCAGGTTGAAACTTCTTTCATGTATCTTTCCAGTTCCATTCCCTTCTCTTCCAGCCTCCCCAGAGGTGACCAGTTGTGCCACTGCAGCCTGTACGCGCAGTGTTACACACCGTGTGCCCAGCAGCATCTTCTCCTGTTTACCACTGTGTTGTTGAAATACGCCCATATAACGATACGCTGTTTATCATACCAATGTGAGGATAAATATGTTTGAGATGATAAATAAATATGTATTTTTAACTCCTGAGTGGTATTCCGTCCTCGGGATGTATCACATTTCATTTTTCCCTCCTCTCTTAATGGACATTCAAGCTGTTCTCAAGTTTTGCTGTTACAAACAGTGCAACTGTGAATGTCTTTTCACTTTAGCACGTGTGTTTCTTTAGGACAATCATAAACTCAGAAGTCGAATTGCTGGATTAAAAATAGCAGGGTTTACGCTTTGTTAGAAGTGCAGAATTACTCTCCAGAGAGACTCATAGCATTCCCACCAGCGGCAGGGTTCTTTTTCCATACGTTTTATCAACCTGTCTCAGATTTTTAATTTTTGAAAAATGTTATAAAGAACCTGCCTGCCAGTGCAGAAGACGTAAGAGAGGCAGGTTCAATCCCTGGGGTAGGAAGATCCCTTGGAGGACCGAGCGACAGCCCGTGCCAGTGTTCTTGCCTAGAGAATCCGTGGACAGGGATCGAACCGGCACCCCTTGCACTGCAAGGCGGTTTCCTTACCCATTGGACCACCAGGGGAAGCCCAATAATTGATTTTTACTCGTTATTTTGAAACCTTAGCTAAACACACTTGCCCTTTACAACTGTCATTGAAAGCTTCATATTTACTTCTTGAATTTTTATGCAACAAACTGAAAGGGTACATGTTCATTTGATGATGATAAGATTACTTGATCAGCTTCAGAGAACGTTTAGCTTATTTTGCATTTTCTCTTCCTATGAAGAAAGCACTGTATGCACAGCTGCTTTTCTCCCCAGTTGTTCAAGGTAGTATTGGATGTTGTACCTAGCACCCGGAACCAGTAAAATTTGACATTTTATTATGTTTGCCTCAGTCTGTATATTATAAAAGAAATCAGTATTACTCAGGTTGAAACTTCTTTCATGTATCTTTCCAGTTCCATTCCCTTCTCTTCCAGCCTCCCCAGAGGTGACCAGTTGTGCCACTGCAGCCTGTACGCGCAGTGTTACACACCGTGTGCCCAGCAGCATCTTCTCCTGTTTACCACTGTGTTGTTGAAATACGCCCATATAACGATACGCTGTTTATCATACCAATGTGAGGATAAATATGTTTGAGATGATAAATAAATATGTATTTTTAACTCCTGAGTGGTATTCCGTCCTCGGGATGTATCACATTTCATTTTTCCCTCCTCTCTTAATGGACATTCAAGCTGTTCTCAAGTTTTGCTGTTACAAACAGTGCAACTGTGAATGTCTTTTCACTTTAGCACGTGTGTTTCTTTAGGACAATCATAAACTCAGAAGTCGAATTGCTGGATTAAAAATAGCAGGGTTTACGTTTTGTTAGAAGTGCAGAATTACTCTCCAGAGAGACTCATAGCATTCCCACCAGCGGCAGGGTTCTTTTTTCCATACGTTTTTATCAACCTGTCTCAGATTTTTTAATTTTTGAAAAATGTTATAAAGAACCTGCCTGCCAGTGCAGAAGACGTAAGAGAGGCAGGTTCAATCCCTGGGGTAGGAAGATCCCTTGGAGGACCGAACGACAGCCCGTGCCAGTGTTCTTGCCTAGAGAATCCCGTGGACAGAGGAGCCTGGAGGGCTACAGTCCGTAGGGTCACACCGAGTTGGACATGACTCAAGTGACTTACACACACATTGCATGTACCTAGTGCACATAGCACACAACAAACAGCCTATGTCAGGAGCCTATTATCCTGGATTCAGGTTGATGTGTGGCAGTAAATAACAAAACTGTAAATAAATAAGTAAACCGAACAAAGAGATCCTATTATCCTTTAAATCTACATCCATAACAGTATAGTATGTTGTTTCAGCTATGTATTGTGACTTTATCACACCTGAAAAGTAAGCCATCTGCTATTTGCTGCTTAGGTTAAAATGGTCTTTTCTAGCTCCTCTGCTCTTTTCCATCTTTGCTCTCTCCCTGTAGGTGATCTCGTCTAACCTCATGCCTTTAAATGCCATTGACCTCCAAACTTTTATCTTCAGGTCTGACTTTGTCAGTGCATAGTTGGCATCTCCACTCATGTCTTAATGAGTCTTGGCTGGTCTTACTTCATCCACATTCCTTCCCCTGATAGTTTCTCCTGGGAATCTAAGACTTCATATAATTTCTTCTGCAGATATTTTCACACGGTTTCTAAAAGACGAGGGTCCCGTACCTCCTATTCCCTGCTGTGCTCATTTGTTTCCACCAAATTGTCTGTTTCTTTCTGAAAGAAGAAGATTTCGTCACTTGTTAGATATCCAGACTGAGCTTTTTAAATTTTTATCCTTCCTGTTTTCACTTTGGAAATAATAATACGTTATAAGACTTAATTTAGTCCCTCCCACTTAATCACCGCTATACATGTAGGTTATAAATATTACTGTCATTATCATCAGTATTCTGGGTTTTCACTGCTGCTGCAGGCTCTTCTCTAGTTGCAGGCCGTGGGGCCACTCTCTAGTTGAGGTGAGCAGGCTTCTTGTTGCTGTGACTTCTGTTGTGGAACTTGAGCTCTTGGGCACACGGGCTTCAGCAGTTGTGGCACAAGACATCCATAGTTGCGACTCTGAGGCTCTAGAGCACAGGCTCCATACTTGTGGCTCACGGGCTTAGTTGCTTTGTAGCATGTGGGATCTTCCTGGATCAGGGATCGAACCTGTGTCTCCTGCAATTGGCAGGTGACCTCTTTACCAGGGAAGCCCTGTTTTAATTTTTTTGAGAGAATTATAGATTCACATATGTACTGTTGTAAGAACTAATATAGAGGGGCTTCCCTGGTGGTCCAGTGGGTAAAGAGTCCTCCTTGCAATGCAAGGGGCACCGGTTCAATCCCTGGCCTGGGACTATCCCACATACCGCAAAGTGGCTGGACCGGTGTGTCCAATTATGAGCCAACGCTCTGGAGCGCATGCCCCCAGAGCAGGTGCTCTGCAGTGAGAGAGGCCACTACAATGGGAGGCTCACACAGGCCAAAGAATAAAAAGATGGATGAAAATAAGTATAAATTTTAAAAAGGCATGATGGGAAAAAAAAAAAGAAAGAATATAGAGACATCTATGTATACCCTTTACCCATTTTCCCCAGTGGTAACATCTTGCAGGGTTAAAGCAAGTGTTACAACCAAGAGGTCGACATCTAGGCGGTCAAATTTTAGAATTCTTCCAGTCTCCATCTCAAGAGGGATATCTCATGTGGCAGATCTGTAACCACACCCAATTTCTTTCCACCCACCCCCTTTTTATATCTGACAATCCATCATCTGCCTTTTTAAAAAACTTTATTTTGTATTGGGGTGGGTTTCTCTCATAGCTCAGTTGGTAAAGAATTTACCTATATGGCAAGAGACCTGGATTCGATTCCTGGGTCAGGAAGATCCCCTGGAGAAGGAAATGGCAACCCACCCCAATATTCTTGCCTGGAGAGTCCCATGGACAGAGGAGCCTGGCTGGCTACAGTCCATGGGGTCCCAAAAGAATGGGACATGACTGAGCAACTAAACCAGCAACCCAGAGCCGGTTAACAGTGCTATAATGGTTTCAGGTGAACAGCTAAGGGTGTCAGCCACACATACACGTTCCCATTCTCCACCAAACTCCCCTCCCATCCAGGCTGCCACATTCATTTTATAATTTTATCATTTCAAAAATGTTACATAAATGGATCAGCCTGTATGTAACCTCTTGGGATTGGCTTATATGTGTATATATATATAATCAACATAAAATATTATACTAGTTTCAGATGTGCAACATAGTGATTTAACATTTATGTATTTTACAACTTGCTCACCATGATAAATCTAATAACTGTCATCCTACAAAGTTATTGCATTATTACTGATTGTAATTCCCTATGTTGTATGTTACATCCCCATGACTTATTTTATATTAAATAACTGGAAGTTTAATGGGCACCGTATCTTTAACAGAGCAGGCAGGAGTGTGCAGTAGATAAAAGACAGCCTCTTCAATACGAGGTGCTGGGAAAACCAGACAGCTGTGTGTGAAAGAACGAACCTAGAACACCTGCTAACACACGCACATCAGTAAACTCAGAGTGGATTAAAGACTGAAATATAAGGCCAGAAACCCTAACACTCTTAAGGAAAACATAGGCAGTACATTCCTTAACATAAATCACAGCAAGATCCTCTGTGACCCAGAGTAATGGAAATAAAAACAAAAATAAACAAATGGGACTTAATTAAACTTAAAAGTTATTACATGGGGCTTCCCTGGTGGTCCAGTGGGTAAGGACACCACCTTGCAGCGCAAGGAGCTCCGGTTCGATCCCTGGCCTGGGAAGATCCCACGTGCCGCGGAGCGGCTGGACTGATGTGTTCAATTACCCAGTTGGAGCTCTGGGGTGCATGCGCCCAGAGCCGGTGCTCTGCGACAGCAGAGGCCACCACGATGGGAGGCCCACATGGGCCAAAGAACAAAGATGAATGAAAATAGACAAATGAAAAAGACCAAGAGAAGTGGCCCACCCGCCTGCCTCCCTCCTCACCCCACCCCACCCCCCACCAAAAAAAAAAAAGTTATTACATGGCTAAAACTATAAACAAGATGAAAAGAGAGTCCTAGGATGGGGAAAAATAATAGCAAATGTAACAACTAACAAAGTATTAATCTCCAAAATATACCTCATGCAGCTCAATAGCAGAAAAAAAAACAACCCAATCAAAAGATGGGCAGACGACCGAAACAGACATTTCTCCAAGAAGACTTTTTCCTAAGATGACGGCTAATAAACACATGAAAAGAGGCTCAGCATCGCCCATGGCTAGAGAAATGCAGATCAAAACTCCAGCGAGGTCTCTCCGCACTGCAGCCAGAGCAGCCACAGTCAGAAGCACAGAGCTGCACGTGCCACGGGCTCCTGTGCCCTTTCTCAGCCTCAAGTCAGCTGGTTTTTATCATGCTGACTTTCCAATGTTTTCTGTAGAACTGTAACCTTCTTATTTTGGAGATTCTTATTTTAGTGTGAAATACGTACAACTGACAGTCTTCTGTGTTCTGCCTGTTCATCCCTCCCACCCTTGGCTCCTGGCAGCCGTGGATCTTTTTACTGTCTCCCTCATTTTCCCTTTTTGAGAATGTCGTATCGTTGGAATTACCCTGCATATCATATCGAATAGTTGGAGTTACACTTTATGTAGCCTTTTAGATTCTTTTTAAATATTTAGTTTTTATTCAATTTCTATCTGTGCTGGATCTCTCTTGCTGCACATGGACTTTCTCTAGTTGTAGCTAGCGGGGGCTACTCCCTAGCTGTGGGGCACAGACTTCTTGCAGTGGCTTCTCTGGTTGTGGAGCAGAGGCTCCAGGGTGCGTGGGCTCAGTGGTTGTGGCGCACAGGCTTAGTTGTTCCACGGCATGTGGGATCTTCCCAGATCAGGGATCAAACCCATGTCCCCTGCATTGGCAGGCACGTTTAAGCCACTGGACCACCAGGGAAGTCCTTGATTGACTTCTTCCACTTAGTATCATACGTATACGCTTCCCTCCATGTTTCTTCACAGCTAGATAGCGCATCTCTTTAGTGCTGACTCAGTCATCGTGTGGATGTGCCACCCCTTATCCACTGTCGTTCACTTGCAAGAAACATCTTGGTTGATTCTGAGTTTTGGCAGTTCTGAATAAAAAAGATGAAAAGAGTCCTAGGATGGGGAAAAATAATAGCAAATGTAACAACTAACAAAGTATTAATCTCAAAATATACCTCATGCAGCTCAATAGCAGAAAAAAAAACAACCCAATCAAAAGATGGGCAGACGACCGAAACAGACATTTCTCCAAGAAGACTTTTTCCTAAGATGACGGCTAATAAACACATGAAAAGAGGCTCAGCATCGCCCATGGCTAGAGAAATGCAGATCAAAACTCCAGCGAGGTCTCTCCGCACTGCAGCCAGAGCAGCCACAGTCAGAAGCACAGAGCTGCACGTGCCACGGGCTCCTGTGCCCTTTCTCAGCCTCAAGTCAGCTGGTTTTTATCATGCTGACTTTCCAATGTTTTCTGTAGAACTGTAACCTTCTTATTTTGGAGATTCTTATTTTAGTGTGAAATACGTACAACTGACAGTCTTCTGTGTTCTGCCTGTTCATCCCTCCCACCCTTGGCTCCTGGCAGCCGTGGATCTTTTTACTGTCTCCCTCATTTTCCCTTTTTGAGAATGTCGTATCGTTGGAATTACCCTGCATATCATATCGAATAGTTGGAGTTACACTTTATGTAGCCTTTTAGATTCTTTTTAAATATTTAGTTTTTATTCAATTTCTATCTGTGCTGGATCTCTCTTGCTGCACATGGACTTTCTCTAGTTGTAGCTAGCGGGGGCTACTCCCTAGCTGTGGGGCACAGACTTCTTGCAGTGGCTTCTCTGGTTGTGGAGCAGAGGCTCCAGGGTGCGTGGGCTCAGTGGTTGTGGCGCACAGGCTTAGTTGTTCCACGGCATGTGGGATCTTCCCAGATCAGGGATCAAACCCATGTCCCCTGCATTGGCAGGCACGTTTAAGCCACTGGACCACCAGGGAAGTCCTTGATTGACTTCTTCCACTTAGTATCATACGTATACGCTTCCCTCCATGTTTCTTCACAGCTAGATAGCGCATCTCTTTAGTGCTGACTCAGTCATCGTGTGGATGTGCCACCCCTTATCCACTGTCGTTCACTTGCAAGAAACATCTTGGTTGATTCTGAGTTTTGGCAGTTACGAATAAAGCATTGTAAATATTCGCATGAAAGTTTTTGTGTGGACATAAGTTTTTTTGTTTGTTTGAATTTTGGCCTCTTTCATTGTTTTTTTATTCATTTCTTTTAATCTATCTTTATTCTTTGACCTGTGTGGGCCTCCCATCGCAGTGGCCTCTCTCATTGCAGAGCACCGGCTCTGGGCACATGCGCTCCAGAGCTCCTGCTCAGTAGTTGGACACATTAGTCCGGCTGCTCCACGGCATGTGGGATCTTCCTGTTAGGTTGGTAGGCTATTAAAGGGTTAACACAGCGGCTGGAGATTCCCCGGCCCTGAAAGAGTCATAAGAAAGGGCCAGTTGCTAGGGGTAACACGGTAACCGGAGACTCCCCACCAGAGACTCCCCGGCACTAAAAAGTCATCAAAGGGCCAGGTGCTAACTTGCTGGCACCTGAGACTCTCTCAAGGCCTGCGATAAGGAGATTGCCCTGGCCATGAAGATTCTTCACCAGGTGCAGAAAGTAACAAGAACTGCACACCCGCATGTCCACAGACAACTCAAGGACAGTGGACTCATCACTAATTCCCTATCTTACTTAAACAAAGACTTCGTTTCTGCGCTTGCTCTGAAGAATCCCCCTCCCCTTTTTTCCTTCTCCCCTTTCCTCTCTAATAAAACCTCCTCGTCCCATCTCCTGGGCGCGATTTCCCAGGCCCATCTCTCGGACCTGTGGATCTCGCCCGGGAACTCTTCCCAAATAAACTTCTTCCCTAATAGCTTGCTGTCCACCGTGTCTTTGCGATTCTTACTCTTCCCAGGCCAGGGATTGAACCGGCGCCCCTTGCACTGCAAGGTGGTGTCCTTACCCACTGGACCACCAGGGAAGCCCATGTGTTTTGTTTTTTTTTTCCCTTGTGGAATGTAAAAACTATTTTGGTCCAGTCTTTTATTTTTCTCATCTTCTTGGTCTTGAGATTCCAGGCTACACATACATTTATTTTGTTCTTTTAAAAATCCACTTCCCCGATTCTTTATGACTGGTTATCCAATGAAATATTGTTGGAATTAGTTTTATTTCTAAGTTCATTTTGCCTTCATCTTTTCCCCACTGTGTTGAGTCTTCCTTGTTTCTTTTAACAATCAGAAATTTCTATTTTCAAAATACAAATGTTTCAGTATTAACACTTGTCACACTGTTTCTGTTTCCTTTTGTTTTTGCTAATTCAAAAAAGTAAATTGAACACATGTCATGGTCAGCCACTCTCTCTGGGACACAGACTAAGGATGCAGATTAGGATAAAACATGGGCCTGTGTAGACATCCAGCTTTTATTAGTCCAACAGAACTAGATGGAATTTGCTTTATTTTTACCTTTCTTCTCTTCCTGCTATCATTTACCTTTTTACAGTGATTAGTAGTAACTTTAACACCTTAGAATTTCTCTTTTTTATGTCGTTATAATAGCATATATAATGCATTCCTACATCAACTGTATGCATTCTCGTCATTTCCTCTCTCTGATTCTACTCATCTTAATAGGTAAATCATTTACTTTCTCTTTCTGCGGGAAATTACAAGTGTCAGGAAATGAAGTATTCTCTGCAACTAGCTAATGTCTTACTCCTAAGTCACAAAACGCTGTGTATGTCAGACACAGACAACTCAAGGACAGTGGACTCATCACTAATTCCCTATCTTACTTAAACAAAGACTTCGTTTCTGCGCTTGCTCTGAAGAATCCCCCTCCCCTTTTTTCCTTCTCCCCTTTCCTCTCTAATAAAACCTCCTCGTCCCATCTCCTGGGCGCGATTTCCCAGGCCCATCTCTCGGACCTGTGGATCTCGCCCGGGAACTCTTCCCAAATAAACTTCTTCCCTAATAGCTTGCTGTCCACCGTGTCTTTGCGATTCTTACTCTTCCCAGGCCAGGGATTGAACCGGCGCCCCTTGCACTGCAAGGTGGTGTCCTTACCCACTGGACCACCAGGGAAGCCCATGTGTTTTGTTTTTTTTTTCCCTTGTGGAATGTAAAAACTATTTTGGTCCAGTCTTTTATTTTTCTCATCTTCTTGGTCTTGAGATTCCAGGCTACACATACATTTATTTTGTTCTTTTAAAAATCCACTTCCCCGATTCTTTATGACTGGTTATCCAATGAAATATTGTTGGAATTAGTTTTATTTCTAAGTTCATTTTGCCTTCATCTTTTCCCCACTGTGTTGAGTCTTCCTTGTTTCTTTTAACAATCAGAAATTTCTATTTTCAAAATACAAATGTTTCAGTATTAACACTTGTCACACTGTTTCTGTTTCCTTTTGTTTTTGCTAATTCAAAAAAGTAAATTGAACACATGTCATGGTCAGCCACTCTCTCTGGGACACAGACTAAGGATGCAGATTAGGATAAAACATGGGCCTGTGTAGACATCCAGCTTTTATTAGTCCAACAGAACTAGATGGAATTTGCTTTATTTTTACCTTTCTTCTCTTCCTGCTATCATTTACCTTTTTACAGTGATTAGTAGTAACTTTAACACCTTAGAATTTCTCTTTTTTATGTCGTTATAATAGCATATATAATGCATTCCTACATCAACTGTATGCATTCTCGTCATTTCCTCTCTCTGATTCTACTCATCTTAATAGGTAAATCATTTACTTTCTCTTTCTGCGGGAAATTACAAGTGTCAGGAAATGAAGTATTCTCTGCAACTAGCTAATGTCTTACTCCTAAGTCACAAAACGCTGTGTATGTCAGACACAGGCACTTCTCTGGTTTCCTTGCCCCTTGTTTTACTTGATGTGACAGCTTCCTGCAGTCTGAATTGAGACAGAGGTAGATGCTGTTTGGGCTAACAGCTGGATGTAAAGCACTTCTCAGAACTTTTAAGTCTCATGAAATTTCAGAACAGATTTGAAGAGTTGCCAGCTCTTTATTTTGACATGTTATAGACTTTAGGAGGGATAATTTGTAATTTGTTACCACCATGAATTCTTATAAACATTACAGGGACTTCTCTGGTGGTCTGGTGGCTTAGAATCCACCTTCCAATGCAGGGAATATGGGATCGATTCCTGGTTGGGGAACTAAGATCCCACATGCCATAGGCAGCTCAGCCTGCTTACCACATGAAGGATCTTATGTGCTGCAACTAAGCCTCCATGCAGATAAATAAGTAAATATTAAAAATTTATGTATCTATCTATATAGTATGTGTATGATCTTAGACTACAGAAAATTTTTTGCAACAAGGAACCATAACCCCTGGACACTGACACCCTGTCTCTCATTTCCTGTAGACCAGCGGCAGGTTCCTCCATGGCAGCCGCCCCTGTCAGCTGGGGAGTGAGGAGCATTGCTTGGGTCGCCTCGAGCTGTTTCCTGGTGTGGCCCCAGCAAGTCCTAGAGCCTGTCCTCCCATGTGACTTGTCCTGGGCGTCTCAGTCCTTCCTCGCAGGCCCTGTCGCTTGCTTTCCTGGGCTCACATGGTCAGCCACTCTCTCTGGGACACAGACTAAGGATGCAGATTAGGATAAAACATGGGCCTGTGTAGACATCCAGCTTTTATTAGTCCAACAGAACTAGATGGAATTTGCTTTATTTTTACCTTTCTTCTCTTCCTGCTATCATTTACCTTTTTACAGTGATTAGTAGTAACTTTAACACCTTAGAATTTCTCTTTTTTATGTCGTTATAATAGCATATATAATGCATTCCTACATCAACTGTATGCATTCTCGTCATTTCCTCTCTCTGATTCTACTCATCTTAATAGGTAAATCATTTACTTTCTCTTTCTGCGGGAAATTACAAGTGTCAGGGAAATGAAGTATTCTCTGCAACTAGCTAATGTCTTACTCCTAAGTCACAAAACGCTGTGTATGTCAGACACAGGCACTTCTCTGGTTTCCTTGCCCCTTGTTTTACTTGATGTGACAGCTTCCTGCAGTCTGAATTGAGACAGAGGTAGATGCTGTTTGGGCTAACAGCTGGATGTAAAGCACTTCTCAGAACTTTTAAGTCTCATGAAATTTCAGAACAGATTTGAAGAGTTGCCAGCTCTTTATTTTGACATGTTATAGACTTTAGGAGGGATAATTTGTAATTTGTTACCACCATGAATTCTTATAAACATTACAGGGACTTCTCTGGTGGTCTGGTGGCTTAGAATCCACCTTCCAATGCAGGGAATATGGGATCGATTCCTGGTTGGGGAACTAAGATCCCACATGCCATAGGCAGCTCAGCCTGCTTACCACATGAAGGATCTTATGTGCTGCAACTAAGCCTCCATGCAGATAAATAAGTAAATATTAAAAATTTATGTATCTATCTATATAGTATGTGTATGATCTTAGACTACAGAAAATTTTTTGCAACAAGGAACCATAACCCCTGGACACTGACACCCTGTCTCTCATTTCCTGTAGACCAGCGGCAGGTTCCTCCATGGCAGCCGCCCCTGTCAGCTGGGGAGTGAGGAGCATTGCTTGGGTCGCCTCGAGCTGTTTCCTGGTGTGGCCCCAGCAAGTCCTAGAGCCTGTCCTCCCATGTGACTTGTCCTGGGCGTCTCAGTCCTTCCTCGCAGGCTGTTCCTCAGGGTCAGGTGCAGGCTTTAGGCCAGAGCGGCTGGTTGGTGTGGGGGCCTGAAAACATTGTGCCTCTCGTAGCCAAAGTAACACCCAGCTGAGCACAGCCAGCCGCAGTTGGCCAACGCAGTCTTGCAGTCTGCAGGGACATACAGCTTTGGGGGTCCGCCCACGCCTGCTGACTTTTATTAGAATGGCTTGTGATGTGCTTGTCTTTATTCCATCCTGCACCACATTGTGTTGAGCGATCCTGTCATCTTTCCCTTTCAGCGGTTTTGCGAGTGGCTGGCTCCCTGCAGAAGAGCACAGAAGTGATGAAGGCCATGCAGAGTCTCGTGAAGATCCCAGAAATCCAGGCCACCATGCGGGAGCTGTCCAAAGAGATGATGAAGGTGACCTGGGGCTGACGTGTGTCCTCTTCTGAAGCCCTGGGAGTCAGCTGGCAGCAGGGGCTGGGCCGGGTGGGTGGGAGCAGACGGGCCATGGTGGCCAGGCAGAAAGGATTTTGAGGACAGAGGCTGTTATGATTGGTTGAAACCATCTGAGCCGAGCATGGCAGAGGCTGGGTCAGATTGCCAGAATGTTCCTTAGAAGTGACATTATATGCAGAGCTCCAGGGGAAGTGGGGGACCCAGGAAGTGCCTGTCTAAGCTTTGGGGAGCTCGGGATTATGGGCTCTGATATGAACAAGGAAACAGAAGAAAAACCAGGTTCCTCCATTTGTCCCAGAGGACTGTCAGTGAAGCAGGCAGGGCAGGTGGTTCAAGACCAGGGGTTGGCCAAATTATTTTGTGAAGAGCTAGACAGTAAATGTATTTTCTGCTTTGTGGCTGTAAGTCTCTGCTGTAACTACTCAGCTCTACTTGGTAGTATAAAAGGAGCTGTAGATAATATATAAACAAATGAGCCTGACTGTGTTCTCATAGAGTGTTATTTATAAAAGTAGAGGGTGGATTGGGTCTGGCCTGTAGTGAGCCCTGGCTTAGGCTAGAAGAGGAAAGTGAGAACCAGATGGAAAGCAGTGAACACCTGCTGCCCCAGGACCAGGGCATGGCAGGCACTTGCACTGGTGGGCTTCAGACGGGACCCAGGGCCTGGGAGGGTGCTGTTGCTGAACCCCCACCCACTCTCCTTGGAGGAAGGCCTGTATGTGGTAGATAACGTTTCCTGAATTCACCCACGGATGCCTCTCCAGCTGCAAACGGAAGCCTCTGCTGGGGTCCCAGCATGCTGAGGGCGAGGACAGTCTTCCTCATTCCATGTGTCCCCAGATGCTGGCCTGTTGTGGGGCACAGAGCATACATTTGTGAATGAATGGGTGCTGGCTGGATGAATGAACAAATGAGTATCCACTTCCTCCTCCAGGATGTGGAGGGCTGTTAGAGTCAGGTTCCCCTGGGCTCCTTTAACCCAGCTAGTGAGTACATATTGAGCCTCCAGATCCATTCACCTGGCCCAGAGGGCTCCACTTGTAACCTTGAGTGTGACTTTTGGTCAGGAGGAAAGGGTCTGAGAATGGGAACAATACAGAACTAGCTAACTTCATGTCATTAAGAGTCACCAGTGGGGGGAGGACTTCCCTGTTGGTCCAGTGGTTAAGAATCTGCCTACTAATGCAAGGGACACAGGTTTGATCCCTGGTCAGGGAATTGAGATCACACATACCATAAGGTGATGAAGCTCACATACCTCAACTAAGACCCAATGGAGCCAAATAAATAAATATTTAAAAAAAAAAAGTCACCCGCGCGGGCTGTCAGCAGGAGAGAGGGCCTCTGCTTTGTGTCCGATGCCATCAGCGCGATTGGTGAGGGCCGTGGCCTGCCTGAGGCAGAGGCGCCGGCGGGGGCTGCTGCGCATGGCCTGTGTTCGCAGGACCTCGCTCAGCCAGGACGGCTGCTGGCCTCTTGCTAGAGAGCGGTCTTCTCGGCCTGTAGTGGGGCTGTGCCCTTGAGAACAGAGGAGGGTGGTTGGCAGGCTTCAGGCTGCTGCCCCCTGGGCTTCCTGGAGTGGGTGTGGGTACTGCCTGGGCGGGTCCAGAAGCTGTCTTATCAGTTCTTTCCAGCTCTGGAGAGTTGATGGATCCTTACCGGACCCACCAGACTGATCCCAGGCCAGCAGCTATCACTTGGAGCTGCTGAAGTGCAGGCCTTTTTGGGGTTCCGTGGAGCCCCACCCTGGTCTTGGTGTTTGCTATCACAGTGTCTGCTGTGACTCCGCCCCATTTTTATGTTGTCTCAACTCCTGCACTCAGAGGTTTGCAATATCAGGGCAGAGGCTTCCTGAGGCAGCGCCCTCTCGTCCCAGCGGGTTGTTCCCCACGTGCTGTGCTGTCGCCTGAGTCACTCTGAAGCTTGGCTGATTGGGGCCCCCTCCAACCTTGTTAGTAAATTTGGAGAGCAATTTCCCTTTGGCTCTTAGCTTCCCCCAGAGAGGGCAGACAGCATGCGGTGTTTCCTGCGGCCAGCTGCCCACGGCTTAGCCCTGGAAGGGGTGGATGGGACCCACAGACTCCAGAGCTCAGTTGGTGCCGGGCCCATAGGGGCATCCTTTGGAAATGGATTTGACGGTTTCAGGAAGGGACCTGGTTTATTCTGTGTTTAGGCTGGAATCATAGAGGAGATGTTAGAGGACACTTTTGAAAGCATGGAGGATCAAGAGGAAATGGAAGAAGCAGCAGAAATGGAGATCGACAGAATTCTGTTTGAAATCACCGCAGGTATGACCCGAGAGCCTTCCTCTTTCTCCTCTCCTTTCACGGCCATCCTTTCTACAATCGCATGGTTAACTGGGAGCTGTTTCTTTACGTTGTAACTCCCTTCCACATCTCTTCCTTTATTTTTTTTAACTTTTATTTATTTATGTATTTATATTTATTCTTGGCTGTGCTGGGTCTTCACTGCTGTGCGGGCTTTTCTCTAGTTGTGATGTACAGGGCTACACTCTAGTTGCAGTGTGCGGGCTTCTCATTGTGGTGACTTCTCTTGTTACGGTGCACGGGCTTCAGGGCACACAAGCTTTAGTAATCGCAGCACGAGAGCTCAGTAGTTGTGGCTCCCGAGCTCAAAGCACAGACTCATTGGTTGTCCCTCAGCATGGGGATTCTTCCTGGATCAGGGATCGAACCTGTGTCTCCTTGATGGGCAGGTGGATCCTTTACCACTGAGCTACCGGGAAAGCCCCCACACTTCTTTATTTAGGCTCTGCAAGTTATTACTTGAAAAACAAGCATAGTATCTATAACCGTATTTTATAAAACACGAAGGTAAAGAATTTTTTGTTCTCACATTCTGGTGTCAGGGGCTTAAACTGGTATAGACTTTCTTGAAAGCAGTTTGACAGTAGCTGTCTAAAGCTCTTGACCTCACAGATTGGCTTCTGGGAGCTTGTTCTAGTAATTTTAAGATTTAGCTCAAGGATGTCTGTAGTATTATTGACAGTATTGACAAAGGTTGAAACAAGCTGAAAACGTAATAGGATATCGGTTAAATCCATTGTGTTACATCTGTTGTAATGGAATATATTATAGTTGTTATGTAGAAAAGTATTTATTGACATGGGAAGATGTTCATAATATGTGGAGAGAACACTGTTACTGAAATACACACTATTGTTTAAAAAAAGTCTAGCAGGAGGATAAATAAAAATAATAGTTATCTGAGCAATAGTTCATGAGCTTTTAAACTATATATTCACTTCTGGAGTTTTATGTTTAATAAAAAAACTGACTAGATTTAATTTTTGTTTTCAACTATTAGGGAAAGAAGGCTCCAAGAAGATGTTTTGTGATGATTTAAAAACAATTGAGTTTTATTGAGAGAGAATATTTAACATCTTCCTGAACCTTGAAAATTAAGTATTCACTAGTGTTTAGGGATTTAGATCAAGAGCCTCAGAACAAAAATTCTTACAATCAAAATCTTTAGTTACCTGTGACTTTGATGTTAGAAGCTGGTGTTTGTGCACATCTGTCATAGTGAGCAGACCCCCCCAAACAGCTGTTTTGTTGCCCCTTTCCTGTGTCTTGTCAGATTGAACCAGGTATGAAAGACAGGCTTCCCCGGTGACCCAGATGGTCGAGAAGCCACCTGCAGTGTGGGAGACACAGGTTCAGTCCCTGGGTGGGGAAGATCCCCTTGGAGAAGGGATAGGCTACCCCCTCCAGTATCCTTTCCTGGAAAATTCCGTGGACAGAGGAGCCTGGGGGGCGGCTATAGTCCATGGGACTGCAAAGACTCAGATGGGACTGAACGACTAACACTTCCGCTTTCTCTGTGAAGGACAAAGAACATGAGGGACAACTGCTTAAGCTGGTCTTCTGTTGATCTGCATGCTGTTTCTCCACAGGGGCCTTAGGCAAAGCACCTAGTAAGGTGACGGACGCCCTCCCGGAGCCTGAACCCCTTGGAGCCATGGCGGCATCGGAAGACGAGGAGGAGGAAGAGGCCCTGGAGGCCATGCAGTCCCGCCTGGCCACACTCCGCAGCTAGGACCCCCCAGCCGGGCCACAGGCTCTCCTCCCAGCCCCGTCACGGGCCGCACTCTCCTTGACGCCGCCACCATGTCTGCGTCTCTTGCACTACGCTTCCTGGTGAGGCACTGCGTTCCAGAGAGGGTTCTCTGCTAGTGTCTCTTCTCTCTCTGCAGCGGCTTAGGGGTTCAGTGGCACTGTTCTTGAGAGGTGATGTAATAAATGCGTCATTTTCAGGAGTATAAAAAAGAAGTTATACCCTTTTAGGGGATGAGGGCCAAGAAGTCTGTCTTCTCACAGTGCACTTGGGAGAATAGAGTCAACTGCCTGAATGTTGAGGACGCTGTACATTTTTTTTTGGTCTGTAAAACACTATATAAATGGGATTTTAATAAATTTCTGCTTTAACACTTGGTCTCATTGTACATTGTCACCAAAGTGTAAAACATTGAGTTAGAGGAATTTTTTTGTTGCACTAGTGTTTAGATTTAGATCAAGAGCCTCAGAACAAAAATTCTTACAATCAAAATCTTTAGTTACCTGTGACTTTGATGTTAGAAGCTGGTGTTTGTGCACATCTGTCATAGTGAGCAGACCCCCCCAAACAGCTGTTTTGTTGCCCCTTTCCTGTGTCTTGTCAGATTGAACCAGGTATGAAAGACAGGCTTCCCCGGTGACCCAGATGGTCGAGAAGCCACCTGCAGTGTGGGAGACACAGGTTCAGTCCCTGGGTGGGGAAGATCCCCTTGGAGAAGGGATAGGCTACCCCCTCCAGTATCCTTTCCTGGAAAATTCCGTGGACAGAGGAGCCTGGGGGGCGGCTATAGTCCATGGGACTGCAAAGACTCAGATGGGACTGAACGACTAACACTTCCGCTTTCTCTGTGAAGGACAAAGAACATGAGGGACAACTGCTTAAGCTGGTCTTCTGTTGATCTGCATGCTGTTTCTCCACAGGGGCCTTAGGCAAAGCACCTAGTAAGGTGACGGACGCCCTCCCGGAGCCTGAACCCCTTGGAGCCATGGCGGCATCGGAAGACGAGGAGGAGGAAGAGGCCCTGGAGGCCATGCAGTCCCGCCTGGCCACACTCCGCAGCTAGGACCCCCCAGCCGGGCCACAGGCTCTCCTCCCAGCCCCGTCACGGGCCGCACTCTCCTTGACGCCGCCACCATGTCTGCGTCTCTTGCACTACGCTTCCTGGTGAGGCACTGCGTTCCAGAGAGGGTTCTCTGCTAGTGTCTCTTCTCTCTCTGCAGCGGCTTAGGGGTTCAGTGGCACTGTTCTTGAGAGGTGATGTAATAAATGCGTCATTTTCAGGAGTATAAAAAAGAAGTTATACCCTTTTAGGGGATGAGGGCCAAGAAGTCTGTCTTCTCACAGTGCACTTGGGAGAATAGAGTCAACTGCCTGAATGTTGAGGACGCTGTACATTTTTTTTTGGTCTGTAAAACACTATATAAATGGGATTTTAATAAATTTCTGCTTTAACACTTGGTCTCATTGTACATTGTCAGGCACAATGAACTTGCAAGGTGTTCGCTGTTCTAAATTATTTTATACATTGGCCATGGAAAAATGAGGTGTTATAATAGGGCGTGTGGGACTCAGAAGCTCAGTGGGAGGTGCTTCTACTTTATGGAGCAGTGGAACTTAAGGACCCTGCTCCCCGCCCACCTCAGGTGCACTGTGCCCACCTCTTTTCTAGCTTTTGTCAGCTCTGTATAAGCAACTGGATGCTTGGGAACTGAAACTCCTTGTCTTGTGGACTGTTTTATGTTGGCTTGAAGCAAGTGTGTGTGTCTGCCCAGCTTCCCCCTTCCACTGCCAGTTACAGACAGCTGTGGGGTTAGGACTCCTATTTTTTTTTTTTTTTTTTACCCTCTGATTGCCTTTGCCTGCGTTAAGCTGGTTGTCTTGGATGTCATGGGGCATGGGCATATACATACCAGTGCTTTCAAAGCAAAGCCAGGAGCTGATCGGTGAGAGAGGTATGGTGTGGTCACGCAGTATAAACAACTGACTATCTCTTAAGTTACATTTTTAAATACTTCAGCAGTAGCAACTTAAATTTGTGTGGGCTTGGCAGTCTACAAGCTGTTCCACATATGTGATCATTCAGTCTTCGCAAATTAGGAAAACAGGTCAGCCTTTTGAAGTGACATAGCCTACATCACAAAGTGGCAGAACTGAGGTTGACCCAGGCCCCTCTGGCCCACGTCCTGTGTGTTCTACACAGGTAGGAAGAAGCCCCATCGCTCGCTCTCGGGTTGGTGTCTGTAGATTGTATGGAGAAATCGGGTGTATTGGATGTGATGCAGTGAGGGTCTTCTTGTCTCATCCTGCAAAATGGCAATCTCCAATCCAAGGTACAATGCTTTTACTCTTGATTTCAAAATACAGTTTGTTTTAAAGAAAACTTCTTTTTAGAGATGTTTTAGGTTCAGGGCAAAATTGAGCAGAAAATAGAGTTCCCATAAATCCCTCTGGCCCTGACATGTGGAGTCTCCCACTTGTATGTAGTGACCTCTCACGCCTCAGAAGTATGTTTCTTCCTGGAATCACACAGGATACAGCCCTTTCAGATTGCCTTCTGATACTTAGTAATATGCGTGTAAGGTGCATCCACGTCTTCTCATGGTTTGAATGGTCACTTCTTTTTAATGCTGAGTAACAGTCCACTGTTCACAGGCGTACCACTATAAACTCACCTGTGGAAGGACATTTTGGAAGGCAGCTATGCTCACCACTATAACATCAATGCTGGAAGGACATTTTGGTCACTTCAAAGTTTAAGAAGTTACAAATAAAGCCATACAGGTCCTTGTGTAGGCATACATTTCAGCTCATTTAGGTGATACCAAGGAACACATTTCTGGGTCATATAGTAAGAGCTGGAGCTTCTCCGTGGCTCAGACCATAAAGAATCTGCCTGCACTGCAGAAGACCCAGGTTCGATTGCTGGGTCAGGAAGCTCCCCTGGAGAAGGGATTGGCAACCCACTTCTGTATTCTTGTGGGGATAGTCCCATGGACAGAGGCATCCGGCAGGCGACAGTCCCTGGGGTGCCCAAGAGTCCGATACAACTAAGTGACTGAGCACACACACACACACTGTGATCTGTGATGAATGCTTGTAAAGCATGTAAGGTCTGTGTCTAGATTGATTTCTTTGTATGTGGATGTCCAGCACTGTTTATTGAAAAGACTGTCTTTGCTGCAGTGTACTACCCTCGCTGCCTCTTCAGAGATCAGTTGACTGTATTTATGGGGGCCTGTTTCAGGGCTCTCTGTTCTGTTTCATTGATATATTTGCCTGTTCTTTTGCAAGTACCATCAGTCCTCTAACTTTGTTCTTCAGTGTTGTGTTGTCTCTTCTGAGTCTGTTGCCTCTCTATAGAAACTTTAGAACTCATCTGTCAATACCTACAAAATAACTTGCTGGATTTTGATCCTGATTGGGATTGCTTTGAATCTGTAAGTCAAGAGAAACTGACATATTGGCAGGATAGAGTTTATGGTCTCATTTACCTTGCTGATTTATTCACAGAATGACTTTGGAATTAAGGAGTGCTTATGATCCCTGAACACTTTTGTTCATATGTGGATAATCAGAGTTTACCCAGGTGCATGGATGGACAGAATAATGACAACCGCTCTTTCAGCCATTCAAATAAAATGATCTAAATATAGGGTTGGTTTGGTTTGTTTGAAGAGGCCTTCTCCATTCCTGTTTTCAGGCTAAGAGAACACTGTTGGCTCATTATCAGGCCACACATCCATTTCCCCTCAGTTCTCTGTTGGGCATCGTTGGAAACAAAGTAAGTCAGATCCTCTTCTGGCCCTAAAGGGGTCCACCATTTGGAAAGGGAAACCATGGCGTCAGCACTGGCAGTAACAGTTGTGCTCTAACCTCAGGCCCTGACTAAGGTCCAGCACCAGCAGCATCAGCCCCCACATGCCGCACCCAGCCACAGATGAATCTGCTTGGTGCCCAGAAACCCGGGTTCAGGGGCATTCAGAGCAGCATGCCACACTACCAGCTCATTTGTTTTCTTTTCAAACACAGCCTGCTCTTGAAAAATCACCATCCAGCTTGTGGTGGTCTCCCAGCAGTTCCTCTCGGCTGAGTTTGACTTCTCTTTCCCCCTCCCTGCCTGCTCTCCCCATGTTGTCCCTCAGCGACGCCGTCCCAGCCCTGCCACACAGCTCACATGGCCTGAGGCCCTCTCTCCTGTCTGATGTATTTGCAGGTATGCCTCAGGACTCCTGCAGAGAAGGGGTCATGACTCACACCTGCTCTAAAATAATACTGTCATGCCTGCCTCTGCACCTCTCCCCCAGATCCAACCCCATGACTGTATTTATGGAAGCAATTATGAGAAATCAAAGCTTTAACACTCTGGACCATTTTTCTTGTCTTACCCTGGTGGCAAACGCTCTTCCACTGCTGTTCTGTATCACCAGGAAGAAAGGCTCTTCAGTGAAAATACACTTGGGCAGTATTTTGTTGAAATAAACATCAAGCAGGTTTCTTTAACTTCTCATAGCGTTTCCTGTGCTTTTACCAAATGTATTTAATGATGTACTTTTGAGATGCCAGAATGAACATTCTGTAGCCACTAAGCCATTTCAGAAATGCAAACCACAGTAGGGAGATACTTAAGTGAGGGAAGTTCTTATTTACTTATAATTATAGTTTTATAGAGAAACAGAAAGCCTTGTGGCAGTTTTACTTGTCCTGGCGAAGTGTCTCTCCCAGCTTGGCAGGAGTCTTGAGGACAGCAGCCCATGCTTTCAAATGTGAGACTCTGGTTCCTCGTTCCAGGGAGAGAGAGAGACCTTATTCATAAATTATGTTTGCCCCAATCCAAAGGCCATCCTAAAGGACTAACAGAAGGTGTTCATATCTGGTTTGCCTATCTTGGAATTTACTCAGGGTGAAAAAGGAGCAAGTATTGCTTAAAATCATGTTAAGTAACTTTTAAAAAAAAAAAAAACATTTTTATTTTTATGTGCAGCCATTTTATGTGTGGGATGAAATACCACATCTGAAACATACAAGAGACTGTTCAACACCTGGGAGGATAAGCCAGGTTGGGATGTTAGTGCATTCCATAGCAACTGTGTATATTGGGGAATTTAGAAAGCGAGGATAAGAATTATGCTCAGCTTACCTCAGAAGACCCCAGTTTTCACCTGATCTGTAGAAGCTTGGTGCATTCAGAAAGTGAAGGCTGAGGCAGAATTATAAATGGTCTGGCTAAGTGTTAAGAGTGTTCCAGTACACAACCAATTTATAGAAGATTGGGACAGGGGTTTTTGTTTTTTAAGGTTTTGGCATTCAAGGAAATTTCTGTCAAAATACTGTCTGAACACAGCTAAGCCTTCAATAATTCAGAACAAAAAATCCTGGGAAAGTGGAGGATTGTGATTTTCAGAATTATTCTGGAATATTCAAAAGTCCAGGTTTTTTATTTTTATTTTTTACCTTTTTCTTTTTTAAAAAATCATTATTTATTTGGTTCCACTGAGTCTTAGTTGTGGCATGTGGGATCTAGCTCCCTGAACAGGGATCAAACCCAGGCCCGCTGCATTGGGAACAGAGTCTTAACCACTGCCACCAGGGAAGTCCCCAAATGTCCAGTTTCAAGCAACAACAAAATCGCAAAGCATACAAAGAAATTGGAAAGTATGGTCCATTCAAAGGAAAAAAACTCCGTCCCTGAGGAAGCTCAGACATCACCCTTACTAGACAGAGATTTTAAAGCAACTGTCTCGGATATGCTCAAGAGATAAAACCAGGAATATAATATATGAACAAAGTGAGAATATTGATAAATTACAAAAAGGAACCTCATAGAAATCTTGGAGCTGAAAGGCATAATAACTAATATGAAAAAATACATTGAAGGGGTTCAACAGCCTATGATACCTCCATGAGGAGGCAGAAGAAAAAAATAGGTAAACTTGAATATAGAGCTGAAATGATCCAATCTGAGAAGCAGAAAAATGAAGTGAACATAGCCCAAGGAACTTGTCAGAGACCATCAAGTTCATCAGTATGTGCATTATGGGAGGAACTAGAAGGAAAAGAGGGAGAGAGGAGCAAAAAGAATATTTGAAGAAAAAAATGACTGAAAACCTCCTATATCTGAAAGATATTAATCTACACATGCAAATAGTTCCACAAATTCCAAGTAAGTTAAAAATCCACACTAAAACACATTATAGTCCAATTGCTGAACAATAGAGAGAATCTTAAAAGCAGCAGCAGAAGAGCAGCTCCTCACATATGAGGATCTTCAGTAAGATTGACAGCTAATTTCTCACTATATACCATGAAGACCAGAGGCAGTGGTGTGACATATTTAAGATTCTGAAAGAAAAAAAAAACTGTCATTGAAGACTTCTATATACAACAAAACTACATCCATCAGACTTCAAGAATGAAGAAGCGGGCTTCCCTGGTGGTCCAGTGGGTAAAGACACCACCTTGCAGTGCAAGGGGCGCCAGTTAGATCCCTGACCTGGGAAGATCCCACATGCCGCGGAGCGGCTGGAGTGATGTGTCCAACTACCAAGCCAGAGCTCTGGAGCATGTGTGCCCAGAGCTGGTGCTCTGCAGCAACAAAGGCCACTGCAATGGGAGGCCCACACAGGCCAAAGAACAAAGATGGATGAAAATAAATAAATGAAAGACCAATAGAAGTGGCCAAAAAAAAAAAAAGAATGAAGGAGAAAATAAGATATGCTCTGATTTTTTTTTTTTTTTTGTAAGAAGCTAAAGTGGTTCATTACTAGTAGACCTGCCCTTACAAGAAATATTAAAGACAGTCTTCCTGGCTGTAATGAAAGGACACTAGATGATAACTTAAAGCCATATATATATAAAAAAAGAACACCAGTAAAGATAATTATATCGGTAAAATAAAAGGCAGTATTATAGTTTAGGTTTTTAAAAGTTACTAAGATCAGAGAGGACATTACAACCAACTTTATACAAATTAAAAGAATTTTAAGAAAATAATATGAACAACTATATGCCAATTAGGACAACTTAGATGAAATAGGAAAATCCCCTAGAAACACACCAAATACCAGAAAACTCCTCTTTTTTCTTGTGTGAGTTAAAGGCAGATGCACACAAATATAGTTATAAATCCATGTCAGTGGAAACACAGTGTAGAGATATAAGCTGTGATGAAACAGTATAAAGAGGGAGTGACCAACATGCATAAGAGTAGATTTTGTATACCATTGAAACAAAACTGATATTCTTCAGACTAAGTCATTATAACTTGAAGATGTTAATTGTAATCACTAAAGTAACTTCTAATACTATAACCAAAAAAGGAAAGAAAAAGGAAATTAAAATGGTACAGTACAACATTTCAACTAAATATGAAAAATGGCAGTAATGGAAAAACTAAGCAAAAAATATAAAAACAACAACTAAACAGAAGTAAAACCTTATTGGTAAATACAAATGGATTAAACTCTCCAATTAAAAGGTAGAGATTGGAAGAACAAATTAACAATCAATCCAGCTATATCTGATTCATTTTAGATATTGTACAAAAATATGAAACTTGAAAGAAATAAGATGGAAAAAGATACTGCATTGGGAATAGTCATCAAAAGAGAGCTATGGTGTCTATATGTCTACCAAACAAAACACATTTTAAGTTTAAAAGGATGACAAGGTACAAAGGAGGACGTTAAATATTGACGAAAGGGTCAATCTGTCAAGAGAATATGACAATTATATATGCATCTAACAAGAGAGCCCCAAGATACGTGAAGCAAAGACTGCCAGAACTGAAGAGAGCAACAGACAATTCTACAATAATAGAACTTTTGATAGCAAACTGAACCATGCATAAAATCAATAAGGAAACAGAAGAATCGAAAACACTATGTACCAACTAGATATATACCGAATACTGTATCCAACTACAACAGAATAAACATTATTCTCAAATGGAATATTCTCAAGGGGAAACCATATGTGAGACCACAAAACAAATCAATACCTTTTCTGACAACAATAAAAATAAAATTAGAGATCAGTAACAGGGGAAAGTGGAGCGCTCACAAATACATGAAAATGAAACAGAATCTTAAAAGATCAAAGGGTCAAGGGAAAAATCACAACAGAAATTAGAAAATATATTGAGATGAATGAAAATAGAAAGCCAATATATCAAAACAAAACGTCAAAATGGGATGTGGAGCTTCCCTGGTGGTCCAGTGGGTGAAGAGTCTGCCTTGCAGTACAAGGGGCACTGGTTCAATCCATGGCCCAGGAAGATCCCACGTGCCATGGAGCAGCTGGACCGGTGTGTCCAATTACAAGCCAGCACTCTGGAGCGCATGCGCCCAGAGCCTGTGCTCTGCAACAAGAGAGGCCACTGCAATGGGAAGCCCGCACACGCCGAAGAATAAAGATGGATGAAAATGAAAAAATAGATAAAAAAATAAAAAGGGCCAAAATTTAAAAAAAATGAGGGGGAATGCAAAAAAAATAATGCTCAGAGGAAGATTTATAACTAAAAGTACCTACATTAAAAAATACCTCAAATCAGTAACATACCTTAAGAAACCAAAGAAAAGCACGCTGAACCCAAGCTACAAGGAAGAACATAGAAAGACAAAAGTGGAAATAATGAAATTGGAAATAGCAAAACACTAGAGAAAAACATCAAAACCAGAAAATGATTTTGTGAAAAGATAGAAACTGATCTTTAGCTAGAGTGACTAAAGAAGGGAAGAGAGAGAGAGAAGGAAAGACTGAGAAGACTCAAGTTACTAAACTCAAGAGGGGACATTACAATCAACTGTATACAAATTAAAAGAATTTTAAGAAAATCATATGATAAACTATATGGCAACAAATTGGACAGCCTAGATGAAAAGGGAAAATCCCTATAAACGTACAAACTACCAAAGTGAAGAAATAAAATCTGAATAGCATTATCTACCATGAGAAACAAGACTGATCCCAGGGGCATCCCTGGTGGTCCAGTGGGTAAAGCATCTGCCTTGCAGTGCAAGGGGCACTGGTTCGTGGTTCGATACCTGTCCTGGGAAGATCCGACATGCCGCAGAGCTGGACCAGTATGCCAAGTAAGAACCAGTGCCCTGGACCGCATGCGCCCAGAGCTGGTGCTCTGCAAGGCCAAAGAATAAAGATGGATGAAAAAAAAAAAAGACTGATCCCAGGAATGCCACAAGAGATCAATATGAAAATCAGTCAAAGTAACACATCATACTAAAAGAACAAAAGAAATAAAAACCCACATGGTTATCTCAGATGATCCAGAAAAGGCATTTGACAAAATCCAACTAGTGTTTCCAGGATGCAAACCACTCAATAAACCAGGAATGGAAGGGAATTCCAACAGCACAAGACCTGTGTTTCTGAAGTGCACAGCTGATATCATACTCAACAGTGAAAAACTGAAAGCTTTCCTTTTACGATTACAAACAAGTCAAGAATACACAAGGAGGAAGAAAAGTGTCTTCAGTGGTGTTGGGAAAACTGCTAAAGAATGGAACTGGACCACTATCTTACACCATACACACAAGTTAACTCAAAGTGAACTAAAAGATTTAAATGTAAGACCTGAAACCACAAAATAAAAAGAAAACGTAGGTGGTAAATTCCTTGACATAGGCCTTAGTGATGAGTTGTTGAATCTGATACCAAAAGTAAAAGCAACAAAAGCAAAAATAAACAAATTAGACTACATCAAACTAAAGAACTTGTGCACAGCAAAGGAAACAGTCAACAAAATAAAAAGGCAACCTACTAAACAGGAGAAGATATTTACAAATCATATATCCAAAAAGAGGTTAATACTCGAAATACTTAAAGAACAAATTCAACTCAAAAATAATTTTTAAAAAAGTACTCAATTTAGGGCTTCCCTGGTGGTCCAGTGGGTAAGGACACCACCTTGCAGTGCAAGGGGCGCCAATTTGCTCCCTGGCCTGGGAAGATCCCATGTGCTGCAGAGTGGCTGGACCGATGTGTCGATGTGTCCAACTACCGAGGCGGTGCTCTGCAGCGAGAGAGGCCACTATGATGGGATGCCCACACAGGCCAAACAACAAAGATGGATGAAAATGGATAAATCAAAGACCAATAGAAGTGCCCCCCTCAACCCACCCACCCCCCCGCAAAAAAAGTACTCAATTTAAAAATGGGAGGGCAATCCCCTCACAGTCCTATGGTTAGGACTGCATGCTCTCATTGCCAGGCACCTGGGTTTGATCCCTGGTTGGGGAACTAAAATCCTACAAACCACACAGTGTGGCCAACAAATGATAAAAAGATGCTCAGCTTCATCAGTCATTAGGAAAATACAAATCAAATCCATAATGAAATCATCTTACACCTGTTAGAATGGCAATAATCAAAAGACAAAAAAATACAACCAGTTGACAAGGATGTCAGATAAAGGGGACCACTCTGCATTGTTGTCAGAATATTAACTGCTGTAGCCATTATGGAAAACAATGGAGATTCCTCAGAAAATTAGAAGCAGAACTACGATTTGATCCAGCATTTCTGTTTCTGGGCATTTATTGGAAGAAAATGAAAACACTCATGCAAAATGATACATGAACCCCTAAAAGCACTGAGCATCATCTTTACAATAGTCAAGATACAGAAGGAGTCAAAAAGTGTCTTAAATAAGACAAGGATGCCTCCTTTCACTACTTTTATTCAATACAGAACTAGAAGTTCTAGCCGGCGCAATTAGGTAAGAAAAAGAAGTTAAATGCACCCAGATTGAAAAGGAAGATGTAAACTTTTCTCTATTCATAGATCACATGATCATATATGTAGAAAACTCTAGAGATTATACACACTCACACTGTTAAAACATAAATTTGGCAAAGTTTTCAGGATACAAAATACTGTAAAAATCAATTTAAAAAACAAGTTGCATTTTTGTACAGTTGCCATGAACAACAACAAAAAAATCCAGAAAAATAATTCCACATTCAGTAGCATCAAATAGAATAAAATATTTAGGAATAAATTTAACCAAAGAGTCATAAGACTTGACACTGAAAAGTAGAAAACACTGCTGAAAGAAATGAAAGAAGACCCCACTAGGCAATCATTTTGCAATATATAAATATTTTTTTAATATATAAATATTGAAGCAACATATTGTACATCTTAAACATACATTACGTTATACGTCTATTTTATCTTTTTTTCCTCTCTCTTTTTTTCCCATATGGGCCTCCAATCACAGTGGCCTCTGTTGTCGCAGAGCACCAGCTCTGGGCGCATGTGCTCCAGAGCTCCAGCTCAGTAATTGGACACATCAGTCCAGCCGCTCTGTGGCACGTGGGATCTTACGCCACATTAAAAGAATTAACAAAAAATGAGTCAAACCTAAATTTAAAGAATTAAACCACAAAACTCCTAGAAGAAAACATAAAAGCAAATCTCATAACCTTGAATTTGGCAATGATTTCTGAAATACGATACAAAAAGCACAGCCAAAAAAGAAAAAATCACATAAATTAGACAATTAAGAATTTAGGGTGATTTTTTTGGGGGGGTTGTCAAAGGACACTAATAAGCGTGTGAAAAGACAACACAGAATGGGGGGAAATATTTGCAAATGATGTATCTTATTATGGTTTAATATCCAGAATACGTAAAGAACTCTTTTTTTTTTTTTGGTGTGAGGGGGGCAGGCTGGGGAAGGAGGGGGCGGGTGGGCCACTTCTATTGGTCTTTCATTTATCTATTTTCATCCATCTTTGTTCTTTGGCCCGTGTGGGCCTCCCATCGCGGTGGCGTCTGTCGTTGCAGAACGCCGGCTCTGGGCGCATGCTCTCCAGAGCTCTGGCTCGGTAATTGGACACATGGGTCCAGCCGCTCCGCAGCATGTGGGATCTTCCCAGGCCAGGGATCGAACCAGCACCCCTTGCACTGCAAGGCGGTGTCCTTACCCACTGGACCACCAGGGAAGCCCATAAAGAACTCTTATAAAACTGAAAGACAACTCAGAAAAACAGCAAAGGACTTGAATAGACATTTCTCCAGTCCAATACACACATGAAATTTTGCTCAACATCATTAGGGAAATGTAAACCAAACTGCAATGACAGAGCACTTCACACCCACTAGAACAGGGTATACTTTAAAAAAAGTGGAAAATAACACATGCTGGTGATAATGTGGAGGAACTAGAACCATCAGGCATTGTTGTTGGGAATGTAAAATAGTACTGCCACAGTGGAAAACAGTTTAGTGGTACCTTAAAATGTGAAATACGCCATTACCTTGTGACCCAGAAATTCCACTCCCAGGTATGTTTCCAAAAGGATTGAGAACAGAGACCCAAACAAATACTTGAACACTCATATTCATGGCAGCATTATTCACAAGAGCCAGAAGGTGGAAACAACTGAGATATCAAAGCATGGTATGTAGAAATGGGAGAATGTGGCCATAAAAAGAACCAGGTTCTGATGCATGTTACAATATGTATGAACCTTGAATGCATTATGCTAAGTGAAATAAGCTAGACAGAATAAGATAAATATTTTGACTCTATTTATATGAATTATCTAGAATGAACAAACTCACAGACAGAAATAAATTAAAGGTTATCAGGGGGTGGGGATAGGAGAGAAAAGGGAATTAATGCTTAGTATGTACAGAGTTTTCAGCCCAGGGTGATGAAAACTTTTGAAAATAGATAATGGTGATGGTTATACAGACTTGTGAATGCCACTTGTCTACTTAAAAATGGTTAAAACAGCACATTTTGTTATGTATATTATACCACAGGGCTTCCCTGGTGACTCAGTGGTAAAGAACCCACCTGCCAATGCAGGAGATGCTTTGATCCCTGGGTCAGGAAGACCCTAGAGAAGGAAATGACAACCCACTCCTTGTATTCTTGCCTGGGAAATCCCATGGACAGAGGAGCCTGGCAGGCTCCAGCTCTTCTGGGTCCAGCCGCTCCGCAGCATGTGGGATCTTCCCAGGCCAGGGATCGAACCAGCACCCCTTGCACTGCAAGGCGGTGTCCTTACCCACTGGACCACCAGGGAAGCCCATAAAGAACTCTTATAAAACTGAAAGACAACTCAGAAAAACAGCAAAGGACTTGAATAGACATTTCTCCAGTCCAATACACACATGAAATTTTGCTCAACATCATTAGGGAAATGTAAACCAAACTGCAATGACAGAGCACTTCACACCCACTAGAACAGGGTATACTTTAAAAAAAGTGGAAAATAACACATGCTGGTGATAATGTGGAGGAACTAGAACCATCAGGCATTGTTGTTGGGAATGTAAAATAGTACTGCCACAGTGGAAAACAGTTTAGTGGTACCTTAAAATGTGAAATACGCCATTACCTTGTGACCCAGAAATTCCACTCCCAGGTATGTTTCCAAAAGGATTGAGAACAGAGACCCAAACAAATACTTGAACACTCATATTCATGGCAGCATTATTCACAAGAGCCAGAAGGTGGAAACAACTGAGATATCAAAGCATGGTATGTAGAAATGGGAGAATGTGGCCATAAAAAGAACCAGGTTCTGATGCATGTTACAATATGTATGAACCTTGAATGCATTATGCTAAGTGAAATAAGCTAGACAGAATAAGATAAATATTTTGACTCTATTTATATGAATTATCTAGAATGAACAAACTCACAGACAGAAATAAATTAAAGGTTATCAGGGGGTGGGGATAGGAGAGAAAAGGGAATTAATGCTTAGTATGTACAGAGTTTTCAGCCCAGGGTGATGAAAACTTTTGAAAATAGATAATGGTGATGGTTATACAGACTTGTGAATGCCACTTGTCTACTTAAAAATGGTTAAAACAGCACATTTTGTTATGTATATTATACCACAGGGCTTCCCTGGTGACTCAGTGGTAAAGAACCCACCTGCCAATGCAGGAGATGCTTTGATCCCTGGGTCAGGAAGACCCTAGAGAAGGAAATGGCAACCCACTCCTTGTATTCTTGCCTGGGAAATCCCATGGACAGAGGAGCCTGGCAGGCTCCAGCTCTTCTGGGCTGGGGTCACAAAAGAGTTGGACACAACTTAGCAACTAAACAACATTATACCACGGTAGAATATGTAAAACAGACCTATAAATCTATGTTGAATTTTACTAAATGATCTTTTTTTGTTTTTTGCACACAGGTATATCTTAGAGACACTGTGGTTTCAGTTTCAGACCACTGCAATAAAGCAAATATCACAATAAAGTAAGTTACAGATCTTTTGGTTTGCCACTGCATGTAAAAGTTACGTTGACACTATCCCGTAGACTCTGAAGGGTGCAGTAGCATTACGTCTAAAAAGACAATGTACACACCTTAATTAAAATATACTTTGCTAAAAAAACCCACCAACAATCATTTGAGCCTTCAGTGCATTAGCATAGTAACATGAAAGACCATTGACCACAGATCACCATAATGAATGTAACAATAATGAAAGTGTTTGAAATATTGTGAAATATCATGATTTGCTACAGAAACACAAAGTGAGCAAATACTGTTGGAAGATAGCTCAGATAGACTAACTCAATGCAAGTTTGCCATAAACCCTTCAATTTATAAAACAAAACAAAATGCAGTATTTGCCAAGCACAATAAAATGAAGCATGCCTGTTTCTGATCATCACATAGGTATTTTTGCTTTCTCTGAAGTGGTGAATTATTTAATATTAGACTAGCTTTATATTTTCTTGGTCAAAACATATCATCTTTCACACTCTGCTTGGTTTGAATACACTAATGTTTTATCTAGGATTTGTGCTAATGTGTTTATAAGTGATATGCTTAGTTACTCAGTTGTGTCCTACTCTTTGTGACCCCATGGGCTGTAGCACATCAGGTTACTCTATCCATGAAATTCTCAGGCAAGAATACTGGAGTGGGTAACATTCTCTTCTTCAAGGGATCTTCTCGATCCAGGGATCACAGATTTTTTTTGACCTCTGACCCACCACGGAAGTAATATTGGCCTGTACTTTCCTTTGCCTGTATTGCCCTTGTCAGATTTAAGTATCAAGAGTACTAGCATTGGGGCTTCCCTGGTGGTCCAGTGGGTAAAAACACTGTGTTGCAGTGCAAGGGGCGCTGGTTCAATCCCTGACCTGGGAAGATCCCACATGCCGCGGAGTGGGTGGACTGATGTCTCCAACTACTGAGCCAGAGCTCTGCAGCGCATGGCCTGTGATGGGAGGCCCACACAGGCCAAAGAACAAAGATGGATGAAAATAAATAAATGAAAGACCAATAAAAGTGGCCAAAAAATTTTAAAAAAAAAGCGTACTAGCCTTATAAAATCCACTGAATAATTCTGTTTTCTATTTTCTTGGCTTTCACACACAAAATGTCTTTTTTTCCACTTTTTGTTCAAACTCACCTGTGAAACTGTCTATGCCTTTGCCTTTTAGAGGGTATGGATGGTACAAAGACTTTTCTTTTTTTTTTAGCTTTTTTGGAAGGGGAGGCGGGTTGGGGAGGGAGAGGGGTAGACGGGCTACTTCTATTGGTCTTTCATTTATCTATTTTTCATCCAATTTTGTTCTTTGGCCCGTGTGGGCCTCCCATCGCAGTGGCCTTGGTTGTCACAGAGCACCGGCTCTGGGCGCATGCGCTCCAGAGCTCCGTCTTGGTAATTGGACATATCAGTCCAGCTGCTCCCGGCATGTGGGATCTTCCCAGGCCGGGGATCAAACCGGTGGCCCTTGCACTGTAAGGCAGTGTCCTTACCCACTGGACCACCAGGGAAGCCCGGTACACAGACTTTTTATTAACAATTATTTTATATGCTCTTAATGGAATTCAGTTATTTTAAAATTCTCAGACTACTCTGGTGGTTAACACTCCATGCTTCTGTTGTAGGGGGCACAAATTCAGTCCCTGGTTAGGGAAGTTCTACATGCTGCATAGTACAATCAAAAAAAAAAAACCTATACCATAAGTACTTTTCCATTTCATTCTTACTGTTTATTTTTCTTTTTCTTCATCAATCTTACCAAACATTTCTCTGTGTAACTAATATTTTTTCAAAGTCAGCTTTTGATTTTGTTCATTATTTCCATTTCTGTGTTATTCTAAAGGGAATGTGACCCACCACGGAAGTATTTGGCCGACTTCTTGCGGCCCTTGTCAGATTTAAGTATCAAGAGTACTAGCATTGGGGCTTCCCTGGTGGTCCAGTGGGTAAAAACACTGTGTTGCAGTGCAAGGGGCGCTGGTTCAATCCCTGACCTGGGAAGATCCCACATGCCGCGGAGTGGGTGGACTGATGTCTCCAACTACTGAGCCAGAGCTCTGCAGCGCATGGCCTGTGATGGGAGGCCCACACAGGCCAAAGAACAAAGATGGATGAAAATAAATAAATGAAAGACCAATAAAAGTGGCCAAAAAATTTTAAAAAAAAAGCGTACTAGCCTTATAAAATCCACTGAATAATTCTGTTTTCTATTTTCTTGGCTTTCACACACAAAATGTCTTTTTTTCCACTTTTTGTTCAAACTCACCTGTGAAACTGTCTATGCCTTTGCCTTTTAGAGGGTATGGATGGTACAAAGACTTTTCTTTTTTTAGCTTTTTGGAAGGGGAGGCAGGTTAGGGAGGGAGGGGGGTGGCCGGGCCACTTCTATTGGTCTTTCATTTATCTATTTTTCATCCAATTTTGTTCTTTGGCCCGTGTGGGCCTCCCATCGCAGTGGCCTTGGTTGTCACAGAGCACCGGCTCTGGGCGCATGCGCTCCAGAGCTCCGTCTTGGTAATTGGACATATCAGTCCAGCTGCTCCCGGCATGTGGGATCTTCCCAGGCCGGGGATCAAACCGGTGGCCCTTGCACTGTAAGGCAGTGTCCTTACCCACTGGACCACCAGGGAAGCCCGGTACACAGACTTTTTATTAACAATTATTTTATATGCTCTTAATGGAATTCAGTTATTTTAAAATTCTCAGACTACTCTGGTGGTTAACACTCCATGCTTCTGTTGTAGGGGGCACAAATTCAGTCCCTGGTTAGGGAAGTTCTACATGCTGCATAGTACAATCAAAAAAAAAAAACCTATACCATAAGTACTTTTCCATTTCATTCTTACTGTTTATTTTTCTTTTTCTTCATCAATCTTACCAAACATTTCTCTGTGTAACTAATATTTTTTCAAAGTCAGCTTTTGATTTTGTTCATTATTTCCATTTCTTAATTTCAGCTCTCATTGTTATTAATCTCTTCCTTTTGTGTACTGTGAGATTACTGTTTTTCTAGTTTATTGAATCAAAAATTTTTCCCTTCAATTTTTTTCAGTTTCCAATCAATGGTTTAAGGTTGCACATTTTCTTCTACATTATTTTCCAAGTATATTCTATAAGCATCTTACCATATACACAAGCTAACAAGTTAACTTGCTACCTTTTCCTGGATGCTGCTATAATTTCTCATTATGCCTCTGGTATGTTGAGTCCAATTATTTAGAATGTGGATATTGTTGATTTATCCCTGCCCCTAGAGAGAATGTACCAATTAGTTCACCATTGCATATCATTCTACCTGCAGTTTTTCATAAATACTCTTTACACTCTCTACAGATCTCCTTCTGCTAACCATGGCATTATATCTTGTTAATTGAAAATACTATCATGTCAAAAAATTTATTTAATGCACCTAGCCCACTAAACATCATAGTTTGAGGCTTACCTGCCTTTAATGTGCTCAGAGCATTAACATTAGCCCAGAGTCAGGCAAAATCATCTAACGCAAGCCTATTTTCTATTGAAAGCTGAGTGCTGGAGAATTGATGCTTTCAGCTGTGGTGCTGGAGAAGACTCTTGAGAGTCCCTTGGACAGCAAGGAGATCAAAACCAGTCAATTCTAAAGGAAATCAACCCTGAATATTCATTGGAAGGGCTGATGCTGAAGCTCCAATACTTGAACCTCCTCATGCAAAGAGCTGACTTATTGGAAAAGACCCTGAAGCTGGCAAAGACTGAGAGGAGGAGAAGAAGGGGGCGACAGAGGATGAGATAGCTGGATGGCATCATCAACTCAATGGACATGAGTTTGAGCAAGCTCTGGGAGACAGGGAGGGACAGGAAGCCCAGCATTCAGGACTACTCTGGTGGTTAACACTCCATGCTTCTGTTGTAGGGGGCACAAATTCAGTCCCTGGTTAGGGAAGTTCTACATGCTGCATAGTACAATCAAAAAAAAAAAACCTATACCATAAGTACTTTTCCATTTCATTCTTACTGTTTATTTTTCTTTTTCTTCATCAATCTTACCAAACATTTCTCTGTGTAACTAATATTTTTTCAAAGTCAGCTTTTGATTTTGTTCATTATTTCCATTTCTTAATTTCAGCTCTCATTGTTATTAATCTCTTCCTTTTGTGTACTGTGAGATTACTGTTTTTCTAGTTTATTGAATCAAAAATTTTTCCCTTCAATTTTTTTCAGTTTCCAATCAATGGTTTAAGGTTGCACATTTTCTTCTACATTATTTTCCAAGTATATTCTATAAGCATCTTACCATATACACAAGCTAACAAGTTAACTTGCTACCTTTTCCTGGATGCTGCTATAATTTCTCATTATGCCTCTGGTATGTTGAGTCCAATTATTTAGAATGTGGATATTGTTGATTTATCCCTGCCCCTAGAGAGAATGTACCAATTAGTTCACCATTGCATATCATTCTACCTGCAGTTTTTCATAAATACTCTTTACACTCTCTACAGATCTCCTTCTGCTAACCATGGCATTATATCTTGTTAATTGAAAATACTATCATGTCAAAAAATTTATTTAATGCACCTAGCCCACTAAACATCATAGTTTGAGGCTTACCTGCCTTTAATGTGCTCAGAGCATTAACATTAGCCCAGAGTCAGGCAAAATCATCTAACGCAAGCCTATTTTCTATTGAAAGCTGAGTGCTGGAGAATTGATGCTTTCAGCTGTGGTGCTGGAGAAGACTCTTGAGAGTCCCTTGGACAGCAAGGAGATCAAAACCAGTCAATTCTAAAGGAAATCAACCCTGAATATTCATTGGAAGGGCTGATGCTGAAGCTCCAATACTTGAACCTCCTCATGCAAAGAGCTGACTTATTGGAAAAGACCCTGAAGCTGGCAAAGACTGAGAGGAGGAGAAGAAGGGGGCGACAGAGGATGAGATAGCTGGATGGCATCATCAACTCAATGGACATGAGTTTGAGCAAACTCGGGGAGACAGTGAGGGACAGGGAAGCCCAGCATGCTACAGTCCATGGGGTCACAAAGAGTAGTACATGGCGCTGTGTGAAGGTCTGGAGGGGTAGGATGGGGGGGATATGCATATGACTAATCTGGGAACATACATATCTGCATTACTGGTGGGAATGTAAATTGATACAGCCTCTATGGAAGACAGTATGGAGATTTCTTAAAAAACTAGAAATAGAAGCACCATACGACCCAGCAATCCCATTCTTAGGCTTATACCCTGATGAAATCAAAACTGAAAGAAGCACGTGTATCCCAATGTTCATTGCAGCTCTCTATACAATAGCTAGAACATGGAAGTAACCTAGATGTCCATCGACAAATGAATGGATACAAAAGCTCTGGTCCATATATACAATGGAATACTACACAGCTGTAAAAAGAAATGCAGAAGAATCAGCCCTAATGAGGTGGCTGGATCTAGAACCTATCATAAAAAGTGAAGTCAGTCAAAAAGAGAAGGACAAGTACAATATACTAACACATATATATGGAATCTAGTAGGATGGTGATGATGGCACACACCGTGAAGCGATGGAAAAACAGACATGGACAGTGGACATATGGACATTGTGGGGAACAAACAGAGGGTGGGAGGCCTAAAGGAAGTAGCATGAAAACCTGTACTATCATATGTGAAGAAAATAGCTATAGTCATTGCTCTGTGAGAAAAGGGGATCCTGCAGCAGTGCTGTGTGATGGTCTGGAGGGGTGGGATATACATATAACTAATCTGGGAACATACATATCTGTAAACAACAAAACTCTGTAAAAGTCAAAAGTAAAATAAAAGTTAAAAAAAAATAAAGATAGAGATTACTTTGTAAAATACTGTCAAAAAATAGGAAGAAAAAGAGTAGTACACAACTGAGTGACTGAACAATTGAATATCTTAAATAACTTACTGAATACTGTACTGAAAGTGAAGAACAGAATGACTGTATGGGCACTCAGCGTTAGTGCACACAGCTGAGAGCCCCTGGATCGGAAGAATGTTTGAATTGTTGAACCAAGGTTAATTGTTGTATGATGGAGGTGCCACAGCGACAGGGCCATCGGTCTCTCTCTTGGGATGAGGCTTGAGAATGGCTGGAAGAGGCACTGACACTTGGCTTAGTAGACACAGTATCCTTTGGGAAGACAATGAGCCTTGATTGCAGTTTTTTTCATGGCAAGTGAGAGCTTCCAGTCCTTGCCTGCTAGGTCTTGCCAATCTCCCATAATTAACAACCATTTCTTCTACCATTTGTACACCACTGGTGATAGTAGAAATACCAGTTTCTTTGCTGTGAACTTTCTTGGTGCCTTGGGTATAACTACTTCTTCCTAGCTTCACCTTCTTCTTTCTTACTCCAGTTCAACCAGCTCTTCAAAGGAAGACATCAGTGCTGAGAAGTTCATGAATATTGTCTTTATCAATGCCCAACTCTAGCTGCTTCTGAAGAACTTGTACCTTGTTACTATTTCAGCAACAGCAGAACGTTGGTTAAAAGTCTTTTGAGGGCGTTCATCTAGGTCTTCAAAACTTTCTTCCTAATGCCATTCATGCACTGTTGTGTGACTTCTTCCCATGTTGCAACAATGGTAAACATGTGGAGTGTGTTCAGTGGCAACTACACGGCCTTCACATCAGGATGCATGACACAGACATGCTGTGGAAGCCCTGGATGTTTGCCTAAGATCAGCTTGAATAGGATGTTGTTTGGCCTACAATATTCTCTTGCCTGTGACAGACTGCTCAAAGAAAACAGGTCTTCAAGCAATGCTGCTGCAAGCTTTCTTATTATGGTGATAATAAATGGGAAGTGTGTATTTGTTCACGTTTGAATACTCTGATTTTCTTTTTTTGGCCCCTTCTATTGGTCTTGCACTTGTCTATTTTCATTCATCTTTGTTTTTTGGATGTGTTGGTCTCCCACTACAGTGGCCTCTGTCATCCCAGAGCACTGGCTCTGGGCGCATGCGCTCCAGAGCTCTGTCTTGGTAGTTAGACACATCTGTCCAGCCGCTCCGCGGTACGTGGGATCTTCCTAGGCCAGGGATTGAACCGGCGCCCCTTGCACTGCAAGGCGGTGTCCTTACCCACTGGACCACCAAAGGGAAAGCCCGCCTCTTATGATTTTTAAATGGTACCTATTATCGGTCTCTCTTGGGATGAGGCTTGAGAATGGCTGGAAGAGGCACTGACACTTGGCTTAGTAGACACAGTATCCTTTGGGAAGACAATGAGCCTTGATTGCAGTTTTTTTCATGGCAAGTGAGAGCTTCCAGTCCTTGCCTGCTAGGTCTTGCCAATCTCCCATAATTAACAACCATTTCTTCTACCATTTGTACACCACTGGTGATAGTAGAAATACCAGTTTCTTTGCTGTGAACTTTCTTGGTGCCTTGGGTATAACTACTTCTTCCTAGCTTCACCTTCTTCTTTCTTACTCCAGTTCAACCAGCTCTTCAAAGGAAGACATCAGTGCTGAGAAGTTCATGAATATTGTCTTTATCAATGCCCAACTCTAGCTGCTTCTGAAGAACTTGTACCTTGTTACTATTTCAGCAACAGCAGAACGTTGGTTAAAAGTCTTTTGAGAGCGTTCATCTAGGTCTTCAAAACTTTCTTCCTAATGCCATTCATGCACTGTTGTGTGACTTCTTCCCATGTTGCAACAATGGTAAACATGTGGAGTGTGTTCAGTGGCAACTACACGGCCTTCACATCAGGATGCATGACACAGACATGCTGTGGAAGCCCTGGATGTTTGCCTAAGATCAGCTTGAATAGGATGTTGTTTGGCCTACAATATTCTCTTGCCTGTGACAGACTGCTCAAAGAAAACAGGTCTTCAAGCAATGCTGCTGCAAGCTTTCTTATTATGGTGATAATAAATGGGAAGTGTGTATTTGTTCACGTTTGAATACTCTGATTTTCTTTTTTTGGCCCCTTCTATTGGTCTTGCACTTGTCTATTTTCATTCATCTTTGTTTTTTGGATGTGTTGGTCTCCCACTACAGTGGCCTCTGTCATCCCAGAGCACTGGCTCTGGGCGCATGCGCTCCAGAGCTCTGTCTTGGTAGTTAGACACATCTGTCCAGCCGCTCCGCGGTACGTGGGATCTTCCTAGGCCAGGGATTGAACCGGCGCCCCTTGCACTGCAAGGCGGTGTCCTTACCCACTGGACCACCAGGGAAGCCCGCTCTATGATTTTTTAAATGGTACCATTAGGAAAGGCTTTGAACCCTGTAACATTTCCATTCCAAAGCAGTATTAGATGATTGCTGAATGCCTTGAGTACTGGCACTGCACTGCGCTCCTGATGAATATCTGTACGTCCCGGCATACAGTTCTAGAACAAGCTTGTTTCATCAATATTAACTTTTTCTTCTAGAAATATGTCTATTATTATTATTATTATTACAGGGTTTGTTTACTGCCACACATTGATCTCATTTCTTTTTAAAAAATACTTCTTTGGTTGCAACAGCTCTTAGTTGCAGCACATGGGATTCTCATTGCGTCACGCAGGGTCTTCTGTTGCAGTAAACAGACTCTCTAGTGGCGGGGGATGGACTCAGTAGCTGTGGCACGTGGGCTTAGTTGCTCTGCAGTATGTAGCTAAGTTCCCTGACCAGGGATCGAACCTGAGTCCCCTGCATTGCAAGGTGGATTCTGAACCACTGGACTACCAGGGAAGTTCCTCTGGCAAATATTTCTTATCCACACTCATCCTATCTAATAGCTCTTCCTTAAAATCTTCAGCACCTTTAGCATCAGCTCTTACTGCCTCCCCGCTGAATGACACATTATAAAAATTATGATGCCCTGTGAAGCGCTGAAACCTCCTGTGACTTGCTAGATACACTTATGTATAAAGCGTGAATCAAAAAGACTTCAAGCCTTAGCTAGATCATCAGTTGTCTAAGTGGCGTACGCTTATCTGGTCTTCCACGTGACAATTTTTTTTTTTAAGATTTATTGATTTATTTATTTTGGGTGGGGGTCGGGTTGGGAAGGGAGGGGAGCGGGCGGGCCACTTCTATTGGTCTTTCATTTCTCTGTTTTCATCCGTCTTTGTTCTTTGGCTCCTGTGGGCCTCCCATCGCGGTGGCCTCTGTTGTCGCAGAGCACCGGCTCTGGGCGCATGCACTCCAGAGCTCTGGCTCGGTGATCGGACACATCAGTCCAGCCGCTCCGCAGCACGTGGGACCCCCTTGCACTGCAAGGCGGTGTCCTTATCCACTGGACCACCAGGGGAAGCCCGACAAGTAATTTTTCAGTATCATCTTTAGCTCTTTTCTTTGTGATGACAGTGTGTTTAATTGATGCTATGTCACTGCATAACTGACTGACTTCTTATCCTTTAAGATGGTTGAGATCATCAATGGGAAATTCCTAGCTCATGTGCAATGACCATTGTGCCACCTTTGTGCTGGGCAATTATCCTGAGTTTTATTTCAAAAGTAATTGCCTTCCTCTTCTTCCCACTAGAAGTAGCAGATGGAGATGGGCATTTTGTAGGTATCACAAGATGTAAAGACAAACCACTATATATATATATATATATATAGTCTTTACACACACACACACACACACACACACATATACACACACACATACACATACATACATACATATATAAATGCAAGCAACACAGTATGCTGAAGAGTGCTGATTGCTTACCCTGCAATGCTGGAGACATGGGTTCAATCCCTGGGTTGGGAAGATCTCCTGGAGGAGGGCATGACAACCCACTCCAGTATTCTTGCCTGGAGAATTTCATGGACGGAGGAGCCTGGTGGGCTACAGTCCATGGGGTCACAGAGTTGGACATGACTGAGTGTCTCACACACACACACCCTTGAGACTATACGGCTGACATGGAGCCTGTCAACAACCATTTCTAATTAAACCTCTCAACAATGTGAATATATAGGAGAGGTACCTGAATATATATATATCTATATGGTTTCATATATGGCAAGGTCATACCTAACATAAACATACAAAAAATATAAAATGTAAAATCTGAGTGGCCTTATATATGTTGAAAATTTTAAACTATTAGTTAAAAATCTTCCAACTGTTTTCATCTTCTACTATACATTTTGGAGATATTACTATAAATACATGGAAATCAGCAAATTTCCACCTAAGCACTGTCGTAATTCCACCATTTTTGAAGGACTGTGTTTTTATGATTCCATTCCAAGTATCTTCATTTTATTCTGATTTTTAAATAGATATTATTTAACATAATACAGCCCAGATAGTTGTGTTTCAGGTTTAACCAGTTCATAAAAATACTTGAGGACAGGTGTATCCACAATTCAGACTACGTGACTATTTCTTTGCCCATTCCTTTCTTTTCTTTCCCGAATAATCTCTTTCAGATATGGTTCAAGGTAGAATTTATCCTCCTATTTTGTCCACTGCTCTTCAGGCAGGATCTGCTGCATCATGCTCTTAATGCGAAACACTCTGTCATTATAAAGGTTCTCAGGAAGCCTTCTCATGGCGTCTTTCACATCATCATTCTCATATATAGTATTATGTCGCATTAAGCCCAGTTTATTGAACCTAGCAGCAGCATTGTAATACCATTTTCAAATACCTACCAGCCACCTGCTTGGTGCTGAAACTGCAGGCTTGCTTGCCATGTGGACCTGAGGCCTCTGATTTCTTCTTGATCAAGGATTTCCTTGGTAGTATGTTGCTTAATTTTTCATGTTTTAATACTTAGTTGACTGCATCAGGTCTCAGTTGCAGCACATGGGATCTTTGATCTTCATTGCAACATGTGGGTTCTTTACTTGCAACATGCACTCTTATTAAATTACTTGCAGCCTGTAGGATCCCCTTCCCTAATCAGGGATCAAACCTGGGCCTCTTGCATTGAAGCACAGCATCTTAGCCACTGGACCACCAGGGAAGTCCAAACATGTTCTTTAATGATTTCAACTTACACACACCTTTGAAATTCACTGACACTTGCTCTTCGGGGCTGTTTATGGTTGGTCTTGGTGAGTAAGCAATGTGTGCTTAAAATGTAGGTGTATTTTCAGTCACTGGCTTCAGTGTCTTTATAAGTGCCAGTCTGGTCAGTTCAAATATTTTATATTTCTTTTAGGTTTATTATATTAGTAACAGGAAAGAGATGGATAAGAATCTCCAACTGTGGTTCTGAATTTGTATTCTCCTTTAATTCTCTCAAATTTTACTCCCTATGATTCTGAAGCTTTGCTAATAGATTCAAATCTATTTAGGATTATTCTTTCTGCTGAATTAATCCTTTTACGGTTGTGAAACCTTTTCCTCTCTGGGAAAGCCTGATCTTAAAATCACCTTGGTATTAATACAGCCATGTTTGATTTCATATAATTGATGTTTGCATTACAGAACCTTTTCTACGCTTTTACTTTTAATTTACAAACTTTCATAAATAGCATACTTTGATTTAATCCAGACAGTCTTAACCTTGCAATTAGAGCATAAGTATCCCCCAGTTTTAAAAGAAATCTTACTTATCATTTGGCTGTGCGGGGTCTTAGTTGCAGCATGCAAGCTCTTTGTTGCATCACATGATGCTCTCTTCACATGCAGTGGTGGCCTCCAGTGGCAGAGTGCACAGGCTCAATCACTGTGGCACGTGGGCTTAGCTGCTCCGTGGCATGTGGGAATCTTAGTTCTCTAACCAGGGACAGAACCCATGTGCCCTGCATTGCAAGGCAGATTACTAACCACTGGACCACCAGGAAGGCCCTATCTCCCACTTTTCAAAAGTTCACTTTACACTACTCCGCATGTATAAAATGCCAACATTAGTACCTGTTTTTGCTAACGGAAAGAAATCTGTAGAAGATTTTTGCTTTTACCAAAAAGAAAGAAAGAAGGCAAAAGCTGCAAATAGCAGTCAGCATTTGTTTTGCAGCAAGTCAGTAACGGACAGTGGACATGCTGAGCAGTCCACGTGGCACTGCCACGCTTCTTCCCAGAAAAACCACACTCAGCGTCAAGGCGCCACGGCTTCCAGCAGTGCCCGTGAGCGTCTGTGCTGGATGTCGATTTAGTTAGTGCGGCCAGTAGCAAGATGTGTCCTAAAGCACCTGCTTCTATGCTTGTGAAAGGTTTCACAGGAAACCTCTACTGAATAGCGGGGGAAACCTGTCCTTAGAAAAGGCCCACTTGTTCCTTCTTCCCTTTTTTATCAACTAAACATGAGTGTCAGATTCTCCTTTGAATCCAAAGGCTTTTCCTACTTGGTGTTAATTTCTATTTTGGTTAAGAGATACAGAACACAAAATTGATCACTTTAGTCATCTTATAAAGTGTACAGTTCAGTGGTTGTAAGGACATTCATGATGCTGTACAACCATTACCACCTTAATTTTGTGAAACCTTTTCCTCTCTGGGAAAGCCTGATCTTAAAATCACCTTGGTATTAATACAGCCATGTTTGATTTCATATAATTGATGTTTGCATTACAGAACCTTTTCTACGCTTTTACTTTTAATTTACAAACTTTCATAAATAGCATACTTTGATTTAATCCAGACAGTCTTAACCTTGCAATTAGAGCATAAGTATCCCCCAGTTTTAAAAGAAATCTTACTTATCATTTGGCTGTGCGGGGTCTTAGTTGCAGCATGCAAGCTCTTTGTTGCATCACATGATGCTCTCTTCACATGCAGTGGTGGCCTCCAGTGGCAGAGTGCACAGGCTCAATCACTGTGGCACGTGGGCTTAGCTGCTCCGTGGCATGTGGGAATCTTAGTTCTCTAACCAGGGACAGAACCCATGTGCCCTGCATTGCAAGGCAGATTACTAACCACTGGACCACCAGGAAGGCCCTATCTCCCACTTTTCAAAAGTTCACTTTACACTACTCCGCATGTATAAAATGCCAACATTAGTACCTGTTTTTGCTAACGGAAAGAAATCTGTAGAAGATTTTTGCTTTTACCAAAAAAAGAAAGAAAGAAGGCAAAAGCTGCAAATAGCATTCAGCATTTGTTTTGCAGCAAGCCGTAACGGACAGTGGACATGCTGAGCAGTCCACGTGGCACTGCCACGCTTCTTCCCAGAAAAACCACACTCAGCGTCAAGGCGCCACGGCTTCCAGCAGTGCCCGTGAGCGTCTGTGCTGGATGTCGATTTAGTTAGTGCGGCCAGTAGCAAGATGTGTCCTAAAGCACCTGCTTCTATGCTTGTGAAAGGTTTCACAGGAAACCTCTACTGAATAGCGGGGGAAACCTGTCCTTAGAAAAGGCCCACTTGTTCCTTCTTCCCTTTTTTATCAACTAAACATGAGTGTCAGATTCTCCTTTGAATCCAAAGGCTTTTCCTACTTGGTGTTAATTTCTATTTTGGTTAAGAGATACAGAACACAAAATTGATCACTTTAGTCATCTTATAAAGTGTACAGTTCAGTGGTTGTAAGGACATTCATGATGCTGTACAACCATTACCACCAGCCATCCCTAGAACTGCTTCATCACCGTCAGCAGAAGCTCTGGACCCATTCAACAGTACCTTCCATCTCCCCTTCTTTCCTCTCGGCCCAGCAGCCATCTGTCTACTTCCTGCTCCACTCCAGGAACAGGGCGGATCCTCACACACATGGAGTCATGCGGTATCTGTTCTTCTGTGTGTCTGCTGTACTTCACGTAGTGTATTTTCAAGACTCATCCCTAGTGCAGCAGGTGTTGCAATTTCTTTCAAGACTGAAACATACTTTGCTGAATATATATGCCACGTTGTTTAACTGTTCATCTGCTGGGTTGTTTCCAGTGTTGGCTCTTGTGAGTAATGCTGCCGTAAACACAAGTGTCCAAGTAGCTACTTGAATTCTTGCTTTCGATTCTTTTAAGCTTAAACCTAGGAGTGGAATCGCTGGACCATATGTTAATTCTACATTTAACTTTTGGAGGAACTTTTATGCAGACTTACAAAAATATTGTTCCACTATTGCTTAAAATCCAGGAATTTACAATTTCTCCAGTGCGACATTTTTTTCTTGCATCATGGTGTGGGTTAATTTTCTTCCCTAAGAGACTCTGGTTTTTATATGAAAATGTCAGTAAAGAACAGGGAAAATAGTTCCACTGGTCTGGACTTACTCTCAGGCATGCTGTCTGGTATAGCGGCATCTACCTTCCTGATTCCCACTGCTGCTGCTAAGAAGTTCACTGTTAAATCTGTCATTGAAGCCAATGTTTTTTCTCATTCTTGGTACTTTAAAGAACCTATTTGTTTTGGGTGTTCTTTTCACTTATTACTATCACTTATTCCCCACAGGTGTAGCTATTTTATTTCTCTTGCTTGGTTCAGTTGGGCTTCTTCAATCTGACATCAGTACTGGAAAATTTTCACAATGTCACCATCCCTCACCAGCCTCTTGAGTCTCTGTCACTTATTATCAAACCTGTATTTTTCTGTGTCCGGCTTCTAAGTTAACATTTCTTTAGGTTTCTTTTTACTCAATGCTGTGTTGTGCATTTTCCCTGATATTTTAGTTTGTAAGGACATTCATGATGCTGTCCCTTACCACCAGCCATCCCTAGAACTGCTTCATCACCGTCAGCAGAAGCTCTGGACCCATTCAACAGTACCTTCCATCTCCCCTTCTTTCCTCTCGGCCCAGCAGCCATCTGTCTACTTCCTGCTCCACTCCAGGAACAGGGCGGATCCTCACACACATGGAGTCATGCGGTATCTGTTCTTCTGTGTGTCTGCTGTACTTCACGTAGTGTATTTTCAAGACTCATCCCTAGTGCAGCAGGTGTTGCAATTTCTTTCAAGACTGAAACATACTTTGCTGAATATATATGCCACGTTGTTTAACTGTTCATCTGCTGGGTTGTTTCCAGTGTTGGCTCTTGTGAGTAATGCTGCCGTAAACACAAGTGTCCAAGTAGCTACTTGAATTCTTGCTTTCGATTCTTTTAAGCTTAAACCTAGGAGTGGAATCGCTGGACCATATGTTAATTCTACATTTAACTTTTGGAGGAACTTTTATGCAGACTTACAAAAATATTGTTCCACTATTGCTTAAAATCCAGGAATTTACAATTTCTCCAGTGCGACATTTTTTTCTTGCATCATGGTGTGGGTTAATTTTCTTCCCTAAGAGACTCTGGTTTTTATATGAAAATGTCAGTAAAGAACAGGGAAAATAGTTCCACTGGTCTGGACTTACTCTCAGGCATGCTGTCTGGTATAGCGGCATCTACCTTCCTGATTCCCACTGCTGCTGCTAAGAAGTTCACTGTTAAATCTGTCATTGAAGCCAATGTTTTTTCTCATTCTTGGTACTTTAAAGAACCTATTTGTTTTGGGTGTTCTTTTCACTTATTACTATCACTTATTCCCCACAGGTGTAGCTATTTTATTTCTCTTGCTTGGTTCAGTTGGGCTTCTTCAATCTGACATCAGTACTGGAAAATTTTCACAATGTCACCATCCCTCACCAGCCTCTTGAGTCTCTGTCACTTATTATCAAACCTGTATTTTTCTGTGTCCGGCTTCTAAGTTAACATTTCTTTAGGTTTCTTTTTACTCAATGCTGTGTTGTGCATTTTCCCTGATATTTTAGTTTGTGAAAGAACTTTTTTCTGCTGCTCAACTCATGTGCTCAAATTCTAATTTTCACTCTCACATCTCATTTCTGTAAGTTCTACTCAGCCTTCTTCCCAATCTGCTCCCTTCTGGCCATCTCATTTTTTCACCATATTCTCACATGCTCACTTCTTCATACATACAAAATGTTTCATAATCTAAAATTAAGTACTGGATCATTCCAGAAATCTACACACTTTGCAAGTTTAACATAGCAGTTTGCAGATCTGACTCTTCCTCATGGTAGCTTTCAGCTTTTACATTTGGGGGTCACAGCCCATTTGATTGTAAATAACACCTGTCATTTGAGGTACGGCTTGAAGGTGATTTCCTCTGTAGAGAATTCAACTTGTCATCTTCTTCTGGCTACTGGAGATTTCTACTGGAGATCAACAGTGCCAATTCTAGATCCAAACCTGTATAAAGGAGCTGCTAGTAAAAAATTCCCAGGGAAGATGTTTTCCATGACTAGGTATTTGTAACTATTCTTTTCAGAAAACTTCAACATGTTTTTGAAAGGTCATCCATCAAAGATTTTAGCTTGAAATGGGCTGGCATTAGGCAGGGGTCCTTAATCTCCTACTCTGAGCCCACAGGTTAAAAACCTGGGCTCCAGGCCTTGTCTATGCTGCTTGACTTCAATTTAATCTTTTTTAGTACAGCTATAACCATCTAGGAGAACCAACAGGTTATAGAAAAGTGCATCTTCCTTCACAGAAATGCTTATTTTAGTACTATAGTTTCAAAACTTTTAATAATCTCGTGTTGTAAGCTCTTAAATTATAAATGGTCAGGAGAGAGACAAAGTATTTTGACCTCTTCTCGTACCTTTCAGAACCCGTCAGCCAGTCACCATTTGGTGTTTTGGCCAACTCTCACTTCTCAGGGCAGGTGATTGGTGGGGTTTCCTTATAACAATGTGACAGGAGTTTTCACTTGTGGCCATGTTGGCGCTGTAATAACCACTCAGAAACCACTACAGCATCAAGTTCTGTGCTTTTAAGATGGGCTTCCTGGTAGTCCAGTGGGTAAGGACACCGCTCTGCTGTGGTTTTTTTGTGCATTTTCCCTGATATTTTAGTTTGTGAAAGAACTTTTTTCTGCTGCTCAACTCATGTGCTCAAATTCTAATTTTCACTCTCACATCTCATTTCTGTAAGTTCTACTCAGCCTTCTTCCCAATCTGCTCCCTTCTGGCCATCTCATTTTTTCACCATATTCTCACATGCTCACTTCTTCATACATACAAAATGTTTCATAATCTAAAATTAAGTACTGGATCATTCCAGAAATCTACACACTTTGCAAGTTTAACATAGCAGTTTGCAGATCTGACTCTTCCTCATGGTAGCTTTCAGCTTTTACATTTGGGGGTCACAGCCCATTTGATTGTAAATAACACCTGTCATTTGAGGTACGGCTTGAAGGTGATTTCCTCTGTAGAGAATTCAACTTGTCATCTTCTTCTGGCTACTGGAGATTTCTACTGGAGATCAACAGTGCCAATTCTAGATCCAAACCTGTATAAAGGAGCTGCTAGTAAAAAATTCCCAGGGAAGATGTTTTCCATGACTAGGTATTTGTAACTATTCTTTTCAGAAAACTTCAACATGTTTTTGAAAGGTCATCCATCAAAGATTTTAGCTTGAAATGGGCTGGCATTAGGCAGGGGTCCTTAATCTCCTACTCTGAGCCCACAGGTTAAAAACCTGGGCTCCAGGCCTTGTCTATGCTGCTTGACTTCAATTTAATCTTTTTTAGTACAGCTATAACCATCTAGGAGAACCAACAGGTTATAGAAAAGTGCATCTTCCTTCACAGAAATGCTTATTTTAGTACTATAGTTTCAAAACTTTTAATAATCTCGTGTTGTAAGCTCTTAAATTATAAAGGGTCAGGAGAGAGACAAAGTATTTTGACCTCTTACCTCTTACCTTTTAGAACCATTCAGCCAGTCACTATTTGGTGTTTTGGCTAACTCTCACTTCTCAGGGCAGGTGATTGGTGGGGTTTCCTTATAACAATGTGACAGGAGTTTTCACTTGTGGCCATGTTGGCGCTGTAATAACCACTCAGAAACCACTACAGCATCGAAGTTCTGTGCTTTTAAGATGGGCTTCCCTGGTAGTCCAGTGGGTAAGGACACCGCCTTGCAGTGCATGGGGCGCAGGTTCGATCCCTGGCCTGGGAAGATTCCACATGCCGCGGAGCGGCTGGACTGATGTGTCCAACTACCGAGCTGGAGCTCTGAGCACATGCGCCCAGAGCCGGTGCTCTGCAGCGACAGAGGCCACCGCGATGGGAGGCCCACACAGGCAAAAGAACAAAGATGAATGGTAAGTGCAAGACCAATAAAAGTAGCCAAAAAAAAAAAAAAAAAAGAGTTCCTGGGGCAAACTCTTACCTGTAACACTGATGAAATGTGTATTATCTCTGCAACCAGAGAACAATGCCAATAAACTGAGCCAAAAGATTATATGAATACTTTAATGCAAAATGCTTAACACTTAAAATTAGCAAAGCTTCATTTAAATTAAAACTCCATTTAACTAAAGATGGTTAACCCCAAGAATTGTACAGTAGTTGACTTCTGCTCTATAATGCCAGTCCTAAAACAATTCATGAGAACGGCATCGCTGGCGGTCGCTTCCTCCTCTGCTCTTCTGAACCCTAAGAGCTGGGGAAGGGGTATTCAGACGGACACAACAAAACACAACCCAAGGACACTGCACGGTGGTTCCAAAGAGTTATAATCCATTTGACTACATTGTCCAACCGCGCAGCTGGGGAGGAACTGCAGGTGTTGTTCTAAAGCTGAGAAGAGGTTCTGTTTTTACAGCTGGGGAGAAGCTCTGCACTAGGTGAGAAGTCACAGTTTAAGGATGCATGTTCTGTAAATAGTTACTACATATACACATTTAGTGTCTGTAAACACTAGAAATATACATTAGACAGAGTACCCTTACCAGGTGGGTACAGTTTAAAAAAAGAAGATGAGGTAACATGAGTCTCAAAGTCCACAGGAATCCTGCCTGAAGAGTTTGAACAGCTGCCAGTAATTCATTTCCAATGTGCAGGGAGGGCTAAGGCGCCTCTGGGACCCTCAGGGTTTGCTGAAACTGGATTCACTGGCTTTCAGCATAGCAACCGCATCTTTTACTGCGTGGTAGATAACATTCTTCACCTGAACGAAGTGAGAGACAATATGGTTCGTTCACCGTGAAATCTAAACTCTGTCAACTGAGAATAAATTCCCTCACACTAATGCTCTAGGAACTTAAAATGTATGAAGTGTTAATAATAACCAAAAGGCCTCTGGGATCCTCTAGGCAGTGGTTGTATACACGTTTTAACCCCACGCCTCCTTTCAAGAACTGAAAAGCCGATTTCTGCCCCCCTTCCACAGGCTTTGATCCGATGTGGCCCTACCCTCAGTGACTGCAGAGAGAAACAAGCCTCAGTGTGGTACAGCTCACTTTTTCAGGGTTTATGTATTTCCCTAGTTTTCCAAATATGGAATCACTATTGAAAGCCTCTATATCCAAATGATATTCCCTTCATGTTTATTCCTCCTACTTTGCCTAAGTAGGTAGTAGAACCAGACATGAGGCCAGTTCATCGCCTTGCTGCACCAAGGCTGATGTGGCCCAGTTCACTGATCATTTCTGTAAGGTCAATAAAGGGCCATGTCGCCAGAGTCAGAGAAGGCCGATTATCACAACCATGCTTACCTGTAACTTGTCTTCATGGTTTGTATGAGTCTGTGACAGATAGCGGAATTCCTGAGTAAGCCAGAAGCAGTGTTTGACATGTTCTGGAGAAACAAAATCTTCAGCCACCTTGATACAGCTATATAAGTTATGGACCTGGAAGACAACAAGCCACATTAGTAACACATGCCAGAGTCTGCCGTATAAGGAGAGTAAAAAACACAGTATTGGCTCTTGCCTGATGTGGCGCTCCTGCTGGGATGAATACCACATCTCCAAGAAACTGTACGATAGCCCAGCCTTGAACCCCGTACTCCTGATGCAGACGCTTTCTTAGTGATCGGTCTAAATACCAGCTCTGATCATGAATGGGGTCATGGTCTGCAGGGTTTTCTTGACCTTGCTCTTCTGATACCTAGAATACATTCCAAATATTAGGAAACTGAGTACTGTGCTGGGGCTCCATGAAGGTATTTTGCCCTCCTGAACAGTGTGGGCAGTCAGGCAGTAAACCTCGGGCCGTCTTTGACATGCACTCCTGTTGGCAGAAAGAGAAAAACAGTACTCAAAGACACTAACTAATGAACCAAGAGGAAACTGAGAGAAAATGTAAGTTCCCTTCTGTCATTTCCTACAAACCATGACTGGCAATCAGCTTTACTTTTGTAAATACTGTGTTTGGACAATATTTTGGCCCAGACTTTTGAATGTAAGTTGACTTCAGCTCCTTAGAAACAGGCTTATTGCATGGCAGTACTTAAAAACCTGAATTCACTTAACACTCTTGAGTTATGAAACAGTCCCAAAGACGGCTGCAGATGAAGCTTGTTTATTCCAGACCTGTCCCGGGCAGCAGAGACTCAGGGGGACACTGTGGAAGGAACAACATGGCGACCAGCAGGTCCTTAGAAAGAATCAAGTTATCCTCAGCCAGAAACACCTTGACCAAAGCAAATGCTGGCCAAGGATCTGACTTGGCACCAAGCTAGGAGCATGCGTGCCTATTCCTCATGAACAAATGAAGAGTACCAGCCACAAATATCTGTCCTACAACTAGCAGCCTTGGTGGCAAACAGTTTGTTAAAAACTGAGTATGCCCATCCTTCCAGTTGCCTAGAACTTCCACAAAGAACCCTTGCTGAACAACCTAACTCCTAAAATCCTGAAGTCTTCAAAGTCCCTGCATCCCTCTCTCATGACCCTTCATAAGCAGAGGCCACAAGTCAAGGTGTGGGGCTTCCCTGACCTACGACTAAATGAGAGCAGACGAAACAAATAGAGACTTGAATAACTGACTTCAAACATAGCTATCGAGGGCAAAGAAATGCTATGGGGACTTCTCAAGTGCTTAAGTTCTAAGGGCTGTAAAAAGAGATACAGGCGATGATCAGAGGAGCTACCTTAAAGGTGAAGGCAGACATGAGAACAAGACAAGTTTCCCTTTCCTCAGAGGTGTGAGCCTAAGCACCTGGAAACTGATGATTCTTAGCAACCAGCTTCAGCCTATCCAATCTGAGAGGCACAGATTTAACCTCTGTGGTTGTGCTTTTTCTCCAGGAACCCAGTCAGGTCTCAACATGTAGTAATTCATCATACTGCTGTTCTGCACGCCTCTCCTCACACGCTACAGGGTAGGGAGCACACCTTTTTAAGAAATTCCCGTATCTTCTCTGTGTCCTTAGCAGCGTATATGTGCCAGAGGGCACCTGGCTTCTCTTTTCCTTCAATAAATCGCTTTATTGTGAGTTCATCAGAATCTCCATCTTGGATGGTTTTAAGGACTTCTGGAGTAGAGAAAGCAAATATCAGATCACACGTTCCAGCGCCGAGAGGAAGCCTACATTCTTTTTTTTTTTTTTTGGCCACTTCTATTGGTCTTTCATTTATTTCCATCTTTGTTCTTTGGCCTGTGTGGGTCTCCCATTGCAGTGGCCTCTCTCGTTGCAGAGCACCGGCTCTGGGCACATGCGCCCCAGAGAGCTGGTTCATAATTGGACACACTGGTCCAGCTGCTCTGGAGCATGTGGGATCTTCCCGGGCCAGGGATTGAACCGGTACCCCTTGCACTGCAAGGCGGTGTCCTTACCCACTGGACCACCAGGGAAGCCCTGTAGTCCCACATTCTTTATGCTCAGCACCCTACCTTCCTCTTGGTCACACTGTCCTTTGGGAATTCCAACATAGACCATGACATTAGCTGCATCAGATACATCTAAGTGAAGATTTGTTGTTCCGTATTTCCGATCTTCTGGAGTAATTAATCCTGCAAACAGAAAATGCCTGTTATTTACTGAGATAACACAGGCTGCCAGCCATGGTCTCTCCCATTTCCTGGAATACTTGGCCACAATACTTAAAAAGCGACCTTTCTAAGCATGAAAATGTAACAGTACAATATGTAATATTGTGTTATTTTACTCAACTTTGAAAAAAGCTCTTATGAAATACTTACATTTCTAAGAATAAAAAACCAACTCCTAAGAACTGGCAGGCAAAATAGGTTTTCTCCTTTTGAGAATAACTGGTAATCTAGATGAAACTATATATATAAAAAAAAAGACAAAAAAGCTTTAAAAAAATGAGTCAGTATGCTGGCAAGAAAAGATGACAGCTAAAGCTAGAAAGCAGGGCGTGGGGAAGTGGACCACTGAGGCTGGGATTTGGCAAAAGGATAACCGCTCAACCCAGGGAGCTCAAGCTTTGGTTGTCACGGCTGAGAAGGATTCTGAGGGAAGACATAAAATGGGGACCCCGTTCCCTGTTGTAAACACACAAAGCTGGGACCTTAGATGACTATGTATTCAGTCATACTTGGATTCCCAGCTCGAGCCAGAGCATGAAGTCCACACTGGTGCTCAGAAGTCGAGACTCTAACCTCTTCCCCCAGAAGGAGGCTCGTTTGCTCGGTATTCATCCTGAGGCTCCTCAAGCCCCACAGTTACCTTGGACCCCCATCCTGACATGAGAGCCCCTAAAGGAGCACAGGGCTAAGCATGCCTCCAGATGGGCAAGCCAAGGCTGTTTTCTAACATGCCAGGCCCTGCACCTTGACCCCTGTCTTGTTCAGGGGCCAAGAAATTTCTTTCTGGCTGTGGTTTAGGAGCAGCAATACACAGGAGTGTGGCCACGTTATTGTTTCAACCTGGGACCATGGCCCTAGGGCTCGGCTGCACATTTCTGTCAAGCATGCTGAGATATCAGCCTTAGAAGTGAGTAAAGCATTAGATATCGAACAAAATCATACGATAGAGGAGATTTTTAAAACAGTAAAGGAAAGAGTGTAGAAGAAATAAGGAAACAATTATGGAGAGAAAAGTCTGTGAGCTCTTGTAACTGGGGGAGGAGTAGATCGAAGTCACTGTCTTAGCCTTAGCTTTTTAGTACATTTGGAAAATTTTCCATAGTAAAAAGTAAACAAGCAAAATTTGAGAAGAAGAAAAGCGGTGAATCAACAAAAGTGAATGAAAATACTGAATGAAATAATTATTAATAACATGGAGAAATACCCAAAAGCCTGATTCCATTTATATAAACCTTAAGCAGAAAGAAGAACAAGCGGTGATCAAAAAACGTGAAGAATAAAAAACCAACTCCTAAGAACTGGCAGGCAAAATAGGTTTTCTCCTTTTGAGAATAACTGGTAATCTAGATGAAACTATATATATAAAAAAAAAGACAAAAAAGCTTTAAAAAAATGAGTCAGTATGCTGGCAAGAAAAGATGACAGCTAAAGCTAGAAAGCAGGGCGTGGGGAAGTGGACCACTGAGGCTGGGATTTGGCAAAAGGATAACCGCTCAACCCAGGGAGCTCAAGCTTTGGTTGTCACGGCTGAGAAGGATTCTGAGGGAAGACATAAAATGGGGACCCCGTTCCCTGTTGTAAACACACAAAGCTGGGACCTTAGATGACTATGTATTCAGTCATACTTGGATTCCCAGCTCGAGCCAGAGCATGAAGTCCACACTGGTGCTCAGAAGTCGAGACTCTAACCTCTTCCCCCAGAAGGAGGCTCGTTTGCTCGGTATTCATCCTGAGGCTCCTCAAGCCCCACAGTTACCTTGGACCCCCATCCTGACATGAGAGCCCCTAAAGGAGCACAGGGCTAAGCATGCCTCCAGATGGGCAAGCCAAGGCTGTTTTCTAACATGCCAGGCCCTGCACCTTGACCCCTGTCTTGTTCAGGGGCCAAGAAATTTCTTTCTGGCTGTGGTTTAGGAGCAGCAATACACAGGAGTGTGGCCACGTTATTGTTTCAACCTGGGACCATGGCCCTAGGGCTCGGCTGCACATTTCTGTCAAGCATGCTGAGATATCAGCCTTAGAAGTGAGTAAAGCATTAGATATCGAACAAAATCATACGATAGAGGAGATTTTTAAAACAGTAAAGGAAAGAGTGTAGAAGAAATAAGGAAACAATTATGGAGAGAAAAGTCTGTGAGCTCTTGTAACTGGGGGAGGAGTAGATCGAAGTCACTGTCTTAGCCTTAGCTTTTTAGTACATTTGGAAAATTTTCCATAGTAAAAAGTAAACAAGCAAAATTTGAGAAGAAGAAAAGCGGTGAATCAACAAAAGTGAATGAAAAAAATACTGAATGAAATAATTATTAATAACATGGAGAAATACCCAAAAGCCTGATTCCATTTATATAAACCTTACAAGCAAGTTAAATATGGAAAGAACATCCTGCAGGAATACAAATATATGGTACAACTATAAACGTAAGGAAATGATAAACACCAATGTCAGAATGTGGGCTAAGCCTGAGAGCAGAAGGAAGCAGATGGAGCTCGGAGGAGGGAGGAAAGGCAACCGCGTCCCAGAGCCTCGTCAGAAGCTCTTTAGTGGTCTGGCCAGTGCCAAGCTGAGTAAACAGGGTGTGTCAAAGAGGGAGGAAACGACCTCTACCCAGCTGTCAGCTCAAAGTCCGTCCAATCCCAGTTACAGGTGACTGCACACCGATAAAAGCAGTCTCTAAACAGAAAGAGCCTGAATCAGAAATAATGGTCCCAGGGAAAGGATTCAAAGAAAACAAGAATATCTTGAAACAGAACACACCAGGAGCTTCTATGGAAAGAACGTAAGCTGACACGGTGTGGGCCAACTAGGTGAGAGGACACTGCGGCTGGAGGCTGGTTCAAGCCTGAAATTAGGAGACGTAAGTCCCCGTCAAGACCTGCCACCAGATACCCACTGGGTCTCCTGATCAGGCCAGCTTCCCCTCTATCATCCTCAAGTCCTGGTCCTCATTTGCAAATCTGGAGGTGGTGCTAGATGTTGGAGCTAGAGGGAGGTTGACTATATTCTTTCCAAAGAGCCTTTCACAGCTCAGTCACCCAACTTTTGAAAAAAACGACTGTTCTTTAATGATGTTTAACATAAGGTGTAAGATATTTGAAAATTAACACGTTTTCATCTCTGTTTATTCTGAATGGGAACAATTTTGATAGAAAAAAAGCTATTATAGAGTAACACTGCCATCTACCTATTGGTATCCAGGAGGAGACTCAATGTCAAGCTATTTAAACCAAGCAGACTCTTTTGAAAACGTCTCAGATAACCACTTCTACCCTAGGAAGCTATCCAGGAAAATCAAGTGAAGACAGTAAAAATTATGGAGAGAAAGCTTGACTTTATGGAAATCAAGTCACTGTCTTAGCCTTAGCTTTAGTACATTTGGAAAATTTTCCATAGTAAAAAGTAAACAAGCAAAATTTGAGAAGAAGAAAAGCGGTGAATCAACAAAAGTGAATGAAAAAATACTGAATGAAATAATTATTAATAACATGGAGAAATACCCAAAAGCCTGATTCCATTTATATAAACCTTACAAGCAAGTTAAATATGGAAAGAACATCCTGCAGGAATACAAATATATGGTACAACTATAAACGTAAGGAAATGATAAACACCAATGTCAGAATGTGGGCTAAGCCTGAGAGCAGAAGGAAGCAGATGGAGCTCGGAGGAGGGAGGAAAGGCAACCGCGTCCCAGAGCCTCGTCAGAAGCTCTTTAGTGGTCTGGCCAGTGCCAAGCTGAGTAAACAGGGTGTGTCAAAGAGGGAGGAAACGACCTCTACCCAGCTGTCAGCTCAAAGTCCGTCCAATCCCAGTTACAGGTGACTGCACACCGATAAAAGCAGTCTCTAAACAGAAAGAGCCTGAATCAGAAATAATGGTCCCAGGGAAAGGATTCAAAGAAAACAAGAATATCTTGAAACAGAACACACCAGGAGCTTCTATGGAAAGAACGTAAGCTGACACGGTGTGGGCCAACTAGGTGAGAGGACACTGCGGCTGGAGGCTGGTTCAAGCCTGAAATTAGGAGACGTAAGTCCCCGTCAAGACCTGCCACCAGATACCCACTGGGTCTCCTGATCAGGCCAGCTTCCCCTCTATCATCCTCAAGTCCTGGTCCTCATTTGCAAATCTGGAGGTGGTGCTAGATGTTGGAGCTAGAGGGAGGTTGACTATATTCTTTCCAAAGAGCCTTTCACAGCTCAGTCACCCAACTTTTGAAAAAAACGACTGTTCTTTAATGATGTTTAACATAAGGTGTAAGATATTTGAAAATTAACACGTTTTCATCTCTGTTTATTCTGAATGGGAACAATTTTGATAGAAAAAAAGCTATTATAGAGTAACACTGCCATCTACCTATTGGTATCCAGGAGGAGACTCAATGTCAAGCTATTTAAACCAAGCAGACTCTTTTGAAAACGTCTCAGATAACCACTTCTACCCTAGGAAGATTCACAATTTCTATACGGCATGGAAAATCACTATGTAACAGTACACCACTTGCTTCAGTGGGAAAATACTTCCGTTTACCTAAATTCTTTGTACATCTTCACTGTGAACAGAAAACGCCCTGAATTCCCAGCCATCCTGCTGCTTTGAAGGGCTTGGGGTGGGGAAGGGAGCTCAGCTACAGAACAGGCTGCAGGCCCACAGCACAGGCAGGGCTCCCTAAATGGGGACTAGAAGAGCAAGGTGAAGGGAAACTGGCAAGGGGACTCCTGCCAGCTGTGTCCTCTCCTTCAGCCCACCCTGGCAGAACCATCCTGGGCACAAAGACTGAGGAAACTCCCCAACAGAAATACCTCTCTCAGAATGTTCCTTGACCTCACTCCAGGTAGTTCGCTGGGCTGACTCTCTCTTAAGAATTCAGAGTCTGAGGTCCAAGCCCTCATTCCTCCCTCCCCCAAGTGTCTGGAGAACATGGCAAAGAAGACAAAAACTTTGGCCTGCCACCCTCGAGTCTGAGAGACTGGAATTGGGATCATTATGCGAGGAAGGACTAATATCAAAGGAATACAATTCAAAGAGTGTTTTCTATACAAATCTAAGTAACTGAATACTACCTACCAACACAGGACACTGCATTTAAGTACAGCTGATGTTAAAAGAGCTGAAATGCAAGCAGACTGATCTAACTGTCCCACAACATGAAAACAATGAATAAACCAACCGTCATTCAACGATGCATCATGCAGCCATCAAAAATAATCACGCTAAAAACCACTAAGCGATGTGTAAAAATGTTACTGTATAATATTAGGTATAAGAGAAAAGCCTTTCACAGCTCAGTCACCCAACTTTTGAAAAAAACGACTGTTCTTTAATGATGTTTAACATAAGGTGTAAGATATTTGAAAATTAACACGTTTTCATCTCTGTTTATTCTGAATGGGAACAATTTTGATAGAAAAAAAGCTATTATAGAGTAACACTGCCATCTACCTATTGGTATCCAGGAGGAGACTCAATGTCAAGCTATTTAAACCAAGCAGACTCTTTTGAAAACGTCTCAGATAACCACTTCTACCCTAGGAAGATTCACAATTTCTATACGGCATGGAAAATCACTATGTAACAGTACACCACTTGCTTCAGTGGGAAAATACTTCCGTTTACCTAAATTCTTTGTACATCTTCACTGTGAACAGAAAACGCCCTGAATTCCCAGCCATCCTGCTGCTTTGAAGGGCTTGGGGTGGGGAAGGGAGCTCAGCTACAGAACAGGCTGCAGGCCCACAGCACAGGCAGGGCTCCCTAAATGGGGACTAGAAGAGCAAGGTGAAGGGAAACTGGCAAGGGGACTCCTGCCAGCTGTGTCCTCTCCTTCAGCCCACCCTGGCAGAACCATCCTGGGCACAAAGACTGAGGAAACTCCCCAACAGAAATACCTCTCTCAGAATGTTCCTTGACCTCACTCCAGGTAGTTCGCTGGGCTGACTCTCTCTTAAGAATTCAGAGTCTGAGGTCCAAGCCCTCATTCCTCCCTCCCCCAAGTGTCTGGAGAACATGGCAAAGAAGACAAAAACTTTGGCCTGCCACCCTCGAGTCTGAGAGACTGGAATTGGGATCATTATGCGAGGAAGGACTAATATCAAAGGAATACAATTCAAAGAGTGTTTTCTATACAAATCTAAGTAACTGAATACTACCTACCAACACAGGACACTGCATTTAAGTACAGCTGATGTTAAAAGAGCTGAAATGCAAGCAGACTGATCTAACTGTCCCACAACATGAAAACAATGAATAAACCAACCGTCATTCAACGATGCATCATGCAGCCATCAAAAATAATCACGCTAAAAACCACTAAGCGATGTGTAAAAATGTTACTGTATAATATTAGGTATAAGAGAAAACTGTTATTAATAAATGGCATATGCCCACAGCTGAAACTAAGAAAGGGAAATATGCATACACATGGCTGGGAATGAAAGGAAATATGCATACTGAAGACCACTGCCATGTTAAGGGGTAGCATTACAGACGCCTTCTCTTCTCTCCTCCCTCAAAACTAAAGTTTCAAATATCTCAACTTGTTACACTTCTGTACCAATCTTTTCAAGTTAGCCATGTCTTCCTTACCATAAGCATTATACATCTTGGGACCCAGATCGGGCCTAACGAAGTAGTTGGGCAGCCTTGAGGCCAAGTTCAGTTTGCCATCTCTCCTTGTATACTCAGGTAGTGGAATGTTGGCCATCAGATCGTCAAACCTAGGACAAGAGGAAAATGAATCTGCAAAATGAGTATGCACTTCTAATACATGGTGGGATTTGATTTGCGTCTCTTACACTAAAAGGAACAATAAAAATATCTGTGCTCGAGAAGATGGAGACAGCTCTGATTAACAATATTTAAGGTTGACTATGACATCACTTGTATGTAGAATCTAAATATGACACAGATGAACCTATCCATGAAACAGAAATGGAATCAGAGGCATAGAGAACAGACATGCTTGCCAACGGGGAGGGGAGCGGGAGAGGGCTGGATTTTGAGTTTGGGATTAGAAGATACAAACTGCTGTATATAGAGTGGATAAACAAGATCCTACTGTATAGGATAGGGAGCTGTATTCAATATTCTGAGAGCCTCATTCCTCCCTCCAAGTGTCTGGAGAACATGGCAAAGAAGACAAAAACTTTGGCCTGCCACCCTCGAGTCTGAGAGACTGGAATTGGGATCATTATGCGAGGAAGGACTAATATCAAAGGAATACAATTCAAAGAGTGTTTTCTATACAAATCTAAGTAACTGAATACTACCTACCAACACAGGACACTGCATTTAAGTACAGCTGATGTTAAAAGAGCTGAAATGCAAGCAGACTGATCTAACTGTCCCACAACATGAAAACAATGAATAAACCAACCGTCATTCAACGATGCATCATGCAGCCATCAAAAATAATCACGCTAAAAACCACTAAGCGATGTGTAAAAATGTTACTGTATAATATTAGGTATAAGAGAAAACTGTTATTAATAAATGGCATATGCCCACAGCTGAAACTAAGAAAGGGAAATATGCATACACATGGCTGGGAATGAAAGGAAATATGCATACTGAAGACCACTGCCATGTTAAGGGGTAGCATTACAGACGCCTTCTCTTCTCTCCTCCCTCAAAACTAAAGTTTCAAATATCTCAACTTGTTACACTTCTGTACCAATCTTTTCAAGTTAGCCATGTCTTCCTTACCATAAGCATTATACATCTTGGGACCCAGATCGGGCCTAACGAAGTAGTTGGGCAGCCTTGAGGCCAAGTTCAGTTTGCCATCTCTCCTTGTATACTCAGGTAGTGGAATGTTGGCCATCAGATCGTCAAACCTAGGACAAGAGGAAAATGAATCTGCAAAATGAGTATGCACTTCTAATACATGGTGGGATTTGATTTGCGTCTCTTACACTAAAAGGAACAATAAAAATATCTGTGCTCGAGAAGATGGAGACAGCTCTGATTAACAATATTTAAGGTTGACTATGACATCACTTGTATGTAGAATCTAAATATGACACAGATGAACCTATCCATGAAACAGAAATGGAATCAGAGGCATAGAGAACAGACATGCTTGCCAACGGGGAGGGGAGCGGGAGAGGGCTGGATTTTGAGTTTGGGATTAGAAGATACAAACTGCTGTATATAGAGTGGATAAACAAGATCCTACTGTATAGGATAGGGAGCTGTATTCAATATTCTGGGACAAACTTTAATAAAACATAAATTAAAAAAACATTTAAGGTTAGAAATACAATGTTTATGAACAAAGTTCTCTTTCTCTCCTATAGCACACATATATATCAAAATAATCTAAGACACTATAGACAGAAGATTTAAGTAACAAATTCCTGATGATAAGAAGTGAAACTAAGGGATATATTATTCATGAGTTCTGGGGACTCTTTTCAAGGTTCAAGTGCAAACTATGCAAATGGATCTAGCCACTATGCTGTCTTGTCTAAAGCAATGTCACTCTATTCTACCCAACCCTAGCACATCTGACCTCACTCCTGACTAGGAATCAGTGTGCGTGCCTGAGTTGGCCTTTTCTCCGGCTGGAGCACGACCATGGAAAGGTGTGGTGTTTTCATCACTTAACCAGATTCAAAAGTCAGTAACTTGTTTGTCTCGCCAGGATCATCTCCTCTCAAGAACAGGATCATCTCTCCTCTGCCCCATGATCGTACCTGGAAGGCATCATATCTCTAAAATCTTCTCCTGGTGGCCAGTCCTTAAGTTTCAACACCATTGGCTCTTTTTCATTTTTCAAACGGTCTGAAAGGTAACCAGAAATACTGAACTGTTACTATTCATAACTCAGAAATAGACCAAAAAAATAGCAAAATAGCTCTTTATGCCTTAACAACCCAAATAAAAAGTATAAATTTGTCTCTGCAAAATCCTGATAACCTGACACATTTGGTATACAAATACTAATTTTAATATTTACCTCCGGCAAACTACCAACCATTTTATTTCTTCAGTGTCAAGGGACGCATTCAGACCCAGTGAGGGGGAATAAAATAAAGATCACTGGCTCATTTGTGTGAGAGCCTCTCTTCCCTGGGTGATTAAACTGCTTCCGTGACATTTCAGTGGCTCCCTTTTGTCCATGCCGCATGGGTCATATTTTGAAGAGATCCAGTCTCTTTCTATCCAGTGTTCCCCAAGAAGTAAGCAGCTCCCCAACTAACAAACAGCACTACACTTAACACCTGAAGGCCATAAGTGTTTAGAAAACCCAGTTTTTGGAGGCCAACATGAAATAAATGACCTTTAAAAAGGGGGGTTTATCAATATTCTGGGACAAACTTTAATAAAACATAAATTAAAACTTTTAAGGTTAGAAATACAATGTTTATGAACAAAGTTCTCTTTCTCTCCTATAGCACACATATATATCAAAATAATCTAAGACACTATAGACAGAAGATTTAAGTAACAAATTCCTGATGATAAGAAGTGAAACTAAGGGATATATTATTCATGAGTTCTGGGGACTCTTTTCAAGGTTCAAGTGCAAACTATGCAAATGGATCTAGCCACTATGCTGTCTTGTCTAAAGCAATGTCACTCTATTCTACCCAACCCTAGCACATCTGACCTCACTCCTGACTAGGAATCAGTGTGCGTGCCTGAGTTGGCCTTTTCTCCGGCTGGAGCACGACCATGGAAAGGTGTGGTGTTTTCATCACTTAACCAGATTCAAAAGTCAGTAACTTGTTTGTCTCGCCAGGATCATCTCCTCTCAAGAACAGGATCATCTCTCCTCTGCCCCATGATCGTACCTGGAAGGCATCATATCTCTAAAATCTTCTCCTGGTGGCCAGTCCTTAAGTTTCAACACCATTGGCTCTTTTTCATTTTTCAAACGGTCTGAAAGGTAACCAGAAATACTGAACTGTTACTATTCATAACTCAGAAATAGACCAAAAAAATAGCAAAATAGCTCTTTATGCCTTAACAACCCAAATAAAAAGTATAAATTTGTCTCTGCAAAATCCTGATAACCTGACACATTTGGTATACAAATACTAATTTTAATATTTACCTCCGGCAAACTACCAACCATTTTATTTCTTCAGTGTCAAGGGACGCATTCAGACCCAGTGAGGGGGAATAAAATAAAGATCACTGGCTCATTTGTGTGAGAGCCCTCTCTTCCCTGGGTGATTAAACTGCTTCCGTGACATTTCAGTGGCTCCCTTTTGTCCATGCCGCATGGGTCATATTTTGAAGAGATCCAGTCTCTTTCTATCCAGTGTTCCCCAAGAAGTAAGCAGCTCCCCAACTAACAAACAGCACTACACTTAACACCTGAAGGCCATAAGTGTTTAGAAAACCCAGTTTTTGGAGGCCAACATGAAATAGAGATGGCTTACTCTGCTCAGAGAGACAAGCAACCTGACGTTCTGTCCAGGGACAACTGGGGCCAGGCCAATAGGGCCCACTCTCCCCACTCTCCAACTCCCAACCCACCTCCCCGTCTTCTGAATGCTACACGGAGGGTCTAGTCACTCTTTTCCTATAATAAACAATTACCTACTGCAGGCCAAGTCAAGGAACCAAGATCCAAGGAGTTCTAATTGAAAAAGATATGCTGATGATTAGAATTAATAGCCATGATTAATTCAGATTAACAGCCATGATGACTATTATTTCACTTCTTACTGTGTTCTAGTCCTGCTAAGTGTTTTAACCATGTGGTCCTTACAACTCAATCCAACATCCCAATGAGATGTGGCACTATTTAAAATTCCTACTTGTGCACAAGGAAATTGACCAATGACTGAGGTCATCCAGCTATTAAGCAGTAGAACTGAAACTGGGACCAATGTTTTTGACTGCAAACCCTAGATTCTTGAAGACTAACATTTGTATAGTGTTTGATGGTTAACCAAGTCTGAACAGGTGCACAATAAATACAGGAAAATACAGGGTACAGTGAATGTTCAGAATGTCAGTGGGATTTCAATGTGGGTGGTATGCTAGGGTCTGGGCAGAAGAATGATCAATATGGAAAAGGCAGGCTGTCATGGACTCTGGGCTGCCTTAACCATGCAGGCATGAGGAAGTGTGAGTCCAAGAAAAATGGAATTACCAAGCTCATATGAACAGCAAGTACATATTACAAGTCAGGATCTGAAACCAGGCTTATTAATTGCAAAGCACACAATGGTATACGTGCTTCTAGAGCCCCTTTCACCAGCAAAGGCCCATGCAGTCACATATGGATGTGAGAGTTGGACCATAAAGAAGGCTGAGCACAGAAGAATCAATACTTTCGAATTGTGATGCTGCAGAAGACTCTTGAGAGTCCCTTGGACAGCAAGATCAACCCAGTTAATCCTAAAGGAAATCAACCCTGAATATTCACTGGAGAGACTATTGCTGAAACTGAAGCTCCAAAATTCTGGCCACCTGATGCAAAGAGCTGACTCACTGTAAAAGACTCTGATGCTGGGAAAGACTGAGGGCCAAAAGAAGGGGGCAGCAGAGGATGAGATAGTTAGATAACATCACTGACTCACTGGACGTAAATTTGGGCAAACTCCAGGAGATCCTGGAGGACAGAGGAGCCTGGAGTGCTGCAATCGTGAAGAGTCGGACTCGACTTAGCACTTGAGCAAGATTCCCTTTCAAAGGGCCTGCTGCCCTCGTAGCTGGGGGGTCTGCCTCAGTTGCAGAGCGCGGCCTTGCCAGATGACACTCTTCCCAGGGTGTGAGGGAGGTGAGGGGATATAGGTCCTGACTCTTCCTCACTTCGGCCCAGCCTGAGACTGTGAGGGGCAAGGCTGGTTTCAGAGCTCCCTGTCAGGTGAGCTGAGGCTTCACTAACTCCACACTGCCACTGGCTCTTTCACCTCCGTCTCCACCTCACAGACTTTGACGTCCAGGTGAACACGTGATGTCTGGAACTCCAACCTAACCTTTCCGTGTTAAGAACCCCCCACCACGCTCTAGCTGGAGTCAGCTATAACTTCGTTATAAGGTTTGTTCAAAGTGAGGGCTGTAACTTGTAAATGTGGGTCAACAGGCAATAAGGAAGCAGGAGATTGCAAGGTAAAGGTGTGTCTAAAATGAATGAGAAATGAGCAAACCTGAATTCTTGAGAGTCTTCAGAATGAACTGGCCAAACGCCCCCGTGGGGGAGCGGAAGCATGACCCCAGGCGTCCAGGCCGATGGGGCTCTGGGACACTGTGACTTACTGGCCAGTCCACGGAAAGGGCCTGGCCTTTACCAGACACACAGCTCCCCTGCCCAGGGGAGGAGGCCGTGGTTAGGATCGCCCGTGTGAAACAGACTTGCACTCTCTGGCACTATCAGGTCTCCTTGTCTTGTTAAACACCCTGACAACCTTCCCTGTAAATAAAAAGACTATCTAAAACCACCAGCCTCACGTCACATGGCCTGGCCGTAGGCCCCTCCCTGCCACTAGGCGCACTTCTGCCACAGGACAGACATGCAGTCACCTGAAGAAGAGGTGACTAAAACCTCACTCTCTAAGGAACTACCAAACGAATCTGCCTCCATTCAAATGTACAGACTTTGTAAAAAGAAAGGAGGAGGAGGGGTTAAGACCCACATTTTAAACTCCAGAGTGACAGACAATGCTGCTACCACCCACTGAAGGGCGGCGGGCTCCCGCCACTCCTGGGCCCCCCACCCTCTCACACCCTCAAGCTCCCCTGAAGAGTATGTGACGCATACTTGGGACATCTTCAAAACCATCCCAGAAGTCGCCTACTGTGGCTCCCGTGATGATTTCATTGGTTCTGCAATTGACTAGGTCGACTTCCTGGTTTCCAAATTCCTTCCTGAAGGACTCGGGTTTCCAGAGTTCAGTGTTGAGCTTGTGATGCACTCCTGACACCATCACTGGCTAGAAAAGACGACAACGAAGACTTCAGTTTGAGCTCCCCCAGCTCTGTGCACGCTCCAAGGCCGCCCCTCCTCACACAGCTGCTGATTTGTTTCTCCTTGGTCTCAGCTCTCAAAGTGACATCTTAGTCCCCCGAGCTCCCAGCAGCATTTCATGTCTTCACCACTCACGGGCAACACATGCCCCCTGCTCTCCAACTACACTAGCGAGCTTCTAAAAGGAAGGCTTGCACCTTCTGACTCAGATCCCATGACTCACAGCACACCGACACCATGGCTCAGGGTCCAACAGGGGACATGAAGGAGAGACAAAAGGCAGCAAGAGTGCCCTGACCAAGGAGGGTGCTGCCACTGGCCTGTAGCCTCGTTACCAGGCAGAACCATGGTCCTGAGATCGCCAAGTCCGAGGTTATCCAAGATAAGCCAGAAGTCCTGATCTGATCTTATATGTGAAATAGTCTAATACTGGCAACAAGTTCAACTTTTGAAAACCATTACATAATCCCCCCCAAACCAAACCAAACCTACTGTTTAGCTCAACGAGCCCTCTTCAGTGCTCTAGGGTGACCTAAATGGGAAGGAAATCCAAAACAGAGGGAGTATATGTATACAGCTTCCCCAGTGGTTCAGCGATAAAGAATCCACCTGTAATACAGTAAGACCTGAGTTCAACCCCTGGGTCAGGAAGATCCCCAGGAGAAGGAAATGGCAACCCACTCCAGAATTCTTGCCTGGAGAATCCCGTGGACAGAGTAGCCCAGCGGGGTCCACGGGGTCACAAAGAGACAGACACGACTGAAGTGACTAAGCATGAGTATGACAGTTGATTCACTTGTTATACAGTAGAAACTAACACAAGAGCGTAAAGCAACTAGACCCCAGGAAACGTTAAGTAAAAAACAATGAAAATCAAACAAGCCATTATGTAATCCAAACAAAACATGCCGGTAGACTGTATTCAGTCCGTCACGGTCATCATGAGCAAACCTTGTTAGCACACACAGGACTGAAACACAGATTGTGCGTGGGTTAAATGCATACATTTTTCTATCTGACAATTCCCTAGTCCTGGCCTTGTCCAAAACCAAACTGTCCCTTCAGCGAGGACACTGTTTGGTCCAGAAGAGTAGACAAAGATCCAGACAATGTAAACGAAACCTAAGCCAAAACAGGAAAGCAGACAAGCAGGTCTACCACACCCTGCATCTCCTCAACTATCAACCAAAACTTAAGTCGGGGCACCCGCTGCCCTTTAAAGCAGCCTCCTGCCCCGGAGGCTACACACCAGTTCCAGGTTGACACCACAGGGCTCAGGGCCACCTAAACCTGTCTTCAGCACAAGGCTGTAATTCACGGAAGAGGGAGGTCTGATTGTTCTCCTATTCTGGCTAATCTCCCAAATGCCATCAGTCTCAGCCATACTCCTACTTCTTCTGTTGAGGTTTATTCCACACAAATCACTGAGTTTAGAATCCTCTCATCAAAAATTCAAAGATCTTGGTGGACCAGTAGTGAAGAATCTACCTTGCAATGCAAGGAACATGGGTTTGATCCCTGATCCTAAGATCCTACATGCCATGGAACAGCTAAGCCTGTGCACCACAACTCCAAGCACCTAGACCCTCTGCTCCACAAGAAAAGCCACTGCAGTGAAAAGGTCATGCATCACAACCAGAAAAAAGCACACACAGTAACAAAGATCCAGCGCAGCAAAAAAAAAAAAAAAAAATCCCAAAGATGACTGGTCAGAAGCAATCAAAACCAAAACCTCATCAGAGAATACAGCTCAGGAATGTTTTGTGGTAAGAAATAAGACTGCCACACCCTGGCTGTATTCACTCTAAACAATAAAGTACAAAAAAAAGAGAGAGAGATAAGGTATAACTATGTAAAATCCAAGAATGGGGGATGGGTGGGGGTGTAGGGTGGGGGTGTAGGGTGGGGCTGTCAGAAGTTACCAAAGGCACAGAAGGCGAGGGGTGGGGGAGCAGAGGCCCCTCACCTGCCCTTGTTTCCAGCACTCCCTGAATACATTCCAGTTGCTCTTGTTGTTGGGATCTTGCAGGCACAGCAGGCGGTTATCGCACAGCCAGTAGTGGGGAGTGTCAAAGCCCAGAATGCTGGGCTTGATGGTCAGTCCTTGAGGCCTCTTCGATAAATCAGAGCAGGTCTTATTTTGCACCAAAGAGGCAAAGATGTCATCCAGGATTTTCGGTGTATTTTTCAGTCCATTTTCTGTCTGGATTTGAAAAAGAACACCAGTCTGAACATGTCATTCCCCACCATCAGTAACCCACTCCTGTAACGGCAGGATGAGTACACGTTACACATTCAGGGAGGGACTGAGCCAGGACCCTCCCAGAGGTCTAAGTCCTCTTCCTCTACCGGACACCCCAACTCCCAGAAGTGCTACAGAGACAAGTGTTGAAAATGAGAGACAATGGTCCAGTCTGGCCCGAGCCCCGTGAAGCCTATCTGCCAGACATAGCCTCTGTACCCATGATGGAACAAAGCAACAGACTCACATCCTTCTACTTTCTATCTCAATTCCTCTACCCTCTTCTGCTCTGACTCTGTTCATCTTTACAGGGGCGTGGGGGGAGTGTATAAACAGTAAGACAAATGCTTACCTTTCCTGTAGAGGAATTCAAGAGATTTCGGAGGAAACCTGAATTGTTGTTGCTTACAGGTGACAAAATTGTGCTGTTAAAGGTGTGGAGGACTGTGTTGGATTTGCCCAAGGTGGGCAGGGGCGGAAGGCATTTGATTTCATTCTTTAAAATTGGCATTGTTGGTTGTTTTTCTAAAAATGAAACCAAAAGCATCTGATGGAAAAACATTCTGAAAGGCAAAGCCCTTACTAATCTTCTATTAACAGAACTATTTTGGAACTTGGTTTTCATTTACAGGAGCTGGAAAACTGAAGAGGATAAATACTAATGATTACTGACTTTGATAAGGATTTTCAATTGCTATTATACATATATATAGACATAATATGAATAAGATAATATACAAATATTCAATAACCAAGGTGATCCTATGGTATATTTGTTCCTAATATAATTTAGCATGTTTGCTGTTAATTTTATTGTAGAAAAACTCATTAAATTGAGGACATCCCCTTCTGTTCCTAATTTAAGGTTTTTTAAAAAATCGTAAGTAGGTTTTGAGTTTTACTCTTTTTCTGTTATCTCCTCACATGACCTTTTCCCACTCTTAAAAGTTAAAAAGGCAGCTGTCCTTCTCAAGCCCTGCTTAATCACTCTGTATGATTCCTTTATTTATAATGCCGATTCTGTTTACTGTAATGTTGTTTAGGATCTCTGCATGAAAGAAAATGGTCTGTAATTTTTCTTTCTTATAATGCAGCCAGAAAGCAGATTCACCTAAGTTCTACATACCTGAATCCAAACCCATGTTATCTGTACTATAATCAAGCATCCTGAGGCAACAACAGAGATGAGAAAATAGAGATGAAACCAGAATGTTCCAATTTAGCCAAAATAAGAAATATATACAGGGTTAAGACAGAAAGGGGAAAATCACTATTAAAATAGACGAGTCTGAGCCCACCCTGTTCCTGCCAGACATGAGCTCAGGGATGACTTCTGCCACTGAAAGTGCTTTGCGGGCCTGCAGCAGTGTCAGGTCTCAGGGGACCAGAGGGAGCCAACTCTCTCCCTCCCCAGCAACTTCTAGCCACTCTGTTCTTCCAGCAACTGCCAAGAAGTTGCCAAGTCCCTCTGGGAACAAACCAAAGTCCTCGGGAAAGCAGGAAACACTCACCCTTGTTCTCTTTGTTGACATTGCCACTGGTCAGGTCTGCCAGCCAGTTCAAAGGAGACGTGCTGGCCGGACAGGCAGGCTTCACGCTGCTGGCAGGCTTGGAGGTGGCCTCTCCGCTCACAGCCACTGGCTCCAGCCCCGGGGGATTCTGTTGGAGCACAGCACCGAGAGTAGCTTTTTCTCCAGTTAAGGAAGTCTGTGTTGAGTACAGAACTATTTTGGAACTTGGTTTTCATTTACAGGAGCTGGAAAACTGAAGAGGATAAATACTAATGATTACTGACTTTGATAAGGATTTTCAATTGCTATTATACATATATATAGACATAATATGAATAAGATAATATACAAATATTCAATAACCAAGGTGATCCTATGGTATATTTGTTCCTAATATAATTTAGCATGTTTGCTGTTAATTTTATTGTAGAAAAACTCATTAAATTGAGGACATCCCCTTCTGTTCCTAATTTAAGGTTTTTTAAAAAATCGTAAGTAGGTTTTGAGTTTTACTCTTTTTCTGTTATCTCCTCACATGACCTTTTCCCACTCTTAAAAGTTAAAAAGGCAGCTGTCCTTCTCAAGCCCTGCTTAATCACTCTGTATGATTCCTTTATTTATAATGCCGATTCTGTTTACTGTAATGTTGTTTAGGATCTCTGCATGAAAGAAAATGGTCTGTAATTTTTCTTTCTTATAATGCAGCCAGAAAGCAGATTCACCTAAGTTCTACATACCTGAATCCAAACCCATGTTATCTGTACTATAATCAAGCATCCTGAGGCAACAACAGAGATGAGAAAAATAGAGCTGAAACCAGAATGTTCCAATTTAGCCAAAATAAGAAATATATACAGGGTTAAGACAGAAAGGGGAAAATCACTATTAAAATAGACGAGTCTGAGCCCACCCTGTTCCTGCCAGACATGAGCTCAGGGATGACTTCTGCCACTGAAAGTGCTTTGCGGGCCTGCAGCAGTGTCAGGTCTCAGGGGACCAGAGGGAGCCAACTCTCTCCCTCCCCAGCAACTTCTAGCCACTCTGTTCTTCCAGCAACTGCCAAGAAGTTGCCAAGTCCCTCTGGGAACAAACCAAAGTCCTCGGGAAAGCAGGAAACACTCACCCTTGTTCTCTTTGTTGACATTGCCACTGGTCAGGTCTGCCAGCCAGTTCAAAGGAGACGTGCTGGCCGGACAGGCAGGCTTCACGCTGCTGGCAGGCTTGGAGGTGGCCTCTCCGCTCACAGCCACTGGCTCCAGCCCCGGGGGATTCTGTTGGAGCACAGCACCGAGAGTAGCTTTTTCTCCAGTTAAGGAAGTCTGTGTTGAGTACAAAAGTAGAGTTTGACACGGCACAGAGAACTTCATTGCCCTCTTCTTATCTTCTCCTCTCACTGTTCGCCAAGAGCAGTAAGAGAGACATCTCCGAAAGAAAACCACCCCAGAGTCCTGCACATCACCACAGCCGCAAGTAGTCTTGCAGTAATAGCGCAGGATTATGTAGGAGTGATTTTAGGTTTTTAGATTTTAAGTATTACTAGAAAAAGTTTAAGAGGTGAAGAACGTAAATACAGCAAGACACTGCCACCCCCGCTGCCTCAGCACCCCCTGCCCATCCATACCCATATCACCCCACCCATGATGTTGCTTTAAGATGCCCAGCTTGCTCCCATCACCCCAGCGTCATGAGCAGCATCACATTTCGACCCACTGTCAAAAGCCAGCGGCTGGATGAGCCGATGAGTAAATGAGGCAGGGTAGGAAACAGAGCTATGATTTCGGAAAGAAATGGAAAAATATGGAAAAAAAGAAAAGCTCTTCTGATTCAGCATAGTGTAGGAGGCTTTAAAAAGTGATAAACAGCCCCCAAAAGAACTTACAACACACACTGAACACAAACCACAACCAAAAACAAAAGGTGAAAAAAATCTGGACAGATACAGCATACCACTCATTTTTATTTCACTTAAAAAACTGCCTTGACCACTTGGCTAATGAGTTTGCATTCATTCTTTTTTTTTTTTTAGAATTTATTTATTTATTTTTTGGCGGGGGAGTGGATTGGGGAGGGAAGGGGGCAGGTGGGCCACTTCTATTGGTCTTTCATTTATACAGTTTCATCCATCTTTGTTCTCTGGCCCGTGTAGGCCTCCCATCGCAGTGGCCTCTGTTGTCGCAGAGCACCGGCTCTGGGTGCATGTGCTCCAGAGCTCCGGCTCAGTAACTGGACACATCGGTCCAGCCACTCCGCGGCACATGGGATCTTCCCAGGCCAGGGATCGAACCAGCGCCCCTTGCACTGCAAGGCGGTGTCCTTACCCACTGGACCACCAGGGAAGCCATGTATTCATTCTTAAGATGGAAAAACAATCGTCTAACTCCTGTTGTGGTCCTGGCTTTATCTGTGGTATAATTCCGTGAGCCCTAATTACTGTCATTATTATTCCTCTATTAATGATGCAGAAGCTAAAGCACATATACATCAGTTCAGGTGAGCCAAGGTCGTGCAATTAGAAAGTGGTGGAAGAAGAATTTAAATGCAGTTCTGACTCTACAGATCAAAACTCTTCCACCTGTGCTGCCTTCAACACCAAAGCTTTACGAAAATGTGAAGTAGTTTCTGATTACTGAAAGCAACGTGGGCTAACGATTACCAGGGTGAGGAAGAGAAAGAGGGGGAAGATGTGATGGCAGAGATGAAGGGAATGTCACCAGAAGAGGCCAGTGATCATCAAGGAAACGTACACATTTTTTACGTTGAGTGAGAGTTACAGAAAGATTCATTTCAGTATTATCTCCTTCAACTCTTCTTATGTATATTATACATAAAATACATTTAGTAATTTAAAAAAATTTATACTTATCTGAAATTTTTTAACTGCACTAAACACAGGAAATTAAAAACCTATACAAATTTGACAGTAATTTATTAGGCAGACTGTAACAGAAGAGGTTTTGGTTTTTCAAGAAACAAAAATTAAAATCCCACTAAAAGAGGCTACAAATGAAGTCCACAAAAATAATGTGAAACCTGAGAATGAGTCTACGAAGTGTCACATGAAACAGATGAAGCATTTCTTCCCTTGGACAGCTCTCTCCATGTTCCTTTCAAATATATTATAGAAATCCCCACATTACTGAAAACAGACACACAACAGTTAACAAGGATGGTGAATCCAACATCAACATAATACCTGTTTTATGTCTTCCTTTGAGGCTGGCTTTGAAAAGAGTTTGAACTGCCTGTTTGAGCAGGGACAATTTGCCTTTATTCCCCATTTTGCTCTTACAGAATGAACAATGTCTCCAACATCGTAGAGAGCTAAAAGAGGGCACAGGCAAACAGCTGAACAAGGATATTAGGTTTTCAACCTCAACATTACAAAGCAGAAGCTGATATTTCTAACAGGATAACTTTCTTATTAGCAGTATTTTTTTCAGGGTGCTTATGCTCCCTCCTTCTCATCCTAAGTACGCCTCCCCCTGCCCAGTGTGCGTATTTTCCTTTTACAAAACTATTTACAAGGCTTTAGTCAGAATGTTTGGGGACATTATTTAAAACCTTTCTAAATGATTTCTAGGGCATACTAAAATAAAGTTAGCAAGTAATTATACTACGCAAAGTTAAACCAAACTACCAGCCCCATGAGCTAATCAAGACACAGGAAAAAGAAAATCATTGCACCCATGTGCTACCTTTTCCAGGAATGATCTGTGTAGGCATGAGGTTCTCTGGTTCATGTATCTGGCTCTTCACACATCTCAGCCAATTGAAAGTCTTGTAGGCAGCACCTGCAAAGGGCTGATTTGTAGTCACTGCTCTTTATGGACTCTGCACCTCCACCCCCAAGTTTCAGAAATGCCTCAACTGCACATCAGTGAAAGTCTTAATGTAAGAGCTGAAGGGCGCTTGGGGAAGGGATAGTTAGGGAGTTTGGGAAGGTCATGTACACAAGGCTGTATTTAAAATAGATTACCAACAAAAACCTATTTTAGAGCACATGGAACTCTGCTCAGTGTTATGTGGCAGCCTGGATGGGAGAGGGACTTGGGGGAGAATGGATACATGTATACATATGGCTGAGTCCCTTCACTGTTCACCTGAAACACTGTTAACTGGCTATATCCCAAATACAAAACATTTCTGGCATAAAAAAAAAAAAGAGCAGAAGGCACTGGGAGAAGAATTAGGCCAGTTCTCACCCTGTTGGCAGTTTTTCCTCTTCATCCGGTAGCAGTCCACACACACCCCAAAGCCACACCGAGGACACACCCAGTGCAGGTTGAAGATGGTGGTGTCGCACACATCACACATTTCCCGCACACCTTTGACGGCTCGCTTCCAAGCAACCTGTCCTATGGAAATCAACAAGTCACTCAGTCCAAGGGGAGGACAGGGCAGCTGGTGCGACTCCCCTCTCTCACTGGAGCTCCCAGTACTGTTCAGCCTCCAGAGCCCATCCCAAGTTCCCTGCCCCGGCCAAGAAGCTTCTCCAGGACCCCCATCAGGTTCTATCTGCACCTCAGACTCGGGTCTCTGTATACAAGGCACACTGTCAGTGGCAGCTTTGCTTCCCTTGAGGAGCCATGAAATTAAAAGATGCTTGCATCTTGGAAGAAATGCTATGACAAACTTAGACAACATATTAAAAAGCAGAGACATCACTTTGCTGACAAAGGTCTCTAGTCAAAGCTAAGGTTTCTCCAGTAGTCATGTAAAGATATGAAAATTGGACCATAAAGAAGGCTGAGCACCAAAGAAGGGATGCTCTCAAACTGTGGTGCTTGAGAAGACTCTCAAGAGTCCCTTGGACAGCAAGAGGACCAAGCTGGTCAATCCTAAAGGAATTCAACCCCGAATATTCATGGGAAGGACTGATGCTGGCCAATCTTTTGGCCACCTGATGCGAAGAGTCAACTCGTAAGAAAAATTCCTGATGCTGGGAAGGATTGAAGGCAAAAAGAGAAGACAACGGCAGAGAATGAGATGATTGGAGGGCATTATCAAGTCAATGGACATGAATCTGAGCAAACTCTGGGAGGTGGTGAAAGACAGAAAAGCCTGGTGTGCTGCGGTCCATGGGGTCTCAAAGCATCAGACACAACTGAGTGACTAAACAAGGAGACTAAATGTCATGCACGCAGAATACCTGCCCAGGTGTATCCTATCCCCACCTCTACCCCATCCTCCAGTAAGCACTGCACACTGCCGGTGTGTCGAAGCCCTGCTGAGTAAGTCACAGAAGAAAGCAGCACTGGTTACACAAGCTGGGGTTTAGACACAGGTATCGGGGCACAGCAGTCCTTCATCTTCTGGGTCAAGGGACCCTCTGAGACTATAAAGACAGCATGGACTGTGCTTTCTCCAAAACACTACGGAAAAAACTGGGGTCAGAACTTATGACAAACTCCCTCTCACTGAGCTCCCAGTAACTGTTGACGGCTCGCCAGCCTCCAGGAAATCAACAAGTCACTCAGTCCAAGGGAGGACAGGGCAGCTGGTGCGACTCCTCTCACTGGAGCTCCCAGTACTGTTCAGCCTCCAGAGCCCATCCCAAGTTCCCTGCCCCGGCCAAGAAGCTTCTCCAGGACCCCCATCAGGTTCTATCTGCACCTCAGACTCGGGTCTCTGTATACAAGGCACACTGTCAGTGGCAGCTTTGCTTCCCTTGAGGAGCCATGAAATTAAAAGATGCTTGCATCTTGGAAGAAATGCTATGACAAACTTAGACAACATATTAAAAAGCAGAGACATCACTTTGCTGACAAAGGTCTCTAGTCAAAGCTAAGGTTTCTCCAGTAGTCATGTAAAGATATGAAAATTGGACCATAAAGAAGGCTGAGCACCAAAGAAGGGATGCTCTCAAACTGTGGTGCTTGAGAAGACTCTCAAGAGTCCCTTGGACAGCAAGAGGACCAAGCTGGTCAATCCTAAAGGAATTCAACCCCGAATATTCATGGGAAGGACTGATGCTGGCCAATCTTTTGGCCACCTGATGCGAAGAGTCAACTCGTAAGAAAAATTCCTGATGCTGGGAAGGATTGAAGGCAAAAAGAGAAGACAACGGCAGAGAATGAGATGATTGGAGGGCATTATCAAGTCAATGGACATGAATCTGAGCAAACTCTGGGAGGTGGTGAAAGACAGAAAAGCCTGGTGTGCTGCGGTCCATGGGGTCTCAAAGCATCAGACACAACTGAGTGACTAAACAAGGAGACTAAATGTCATGCACGCAGAATACCTGCCCAGGTGTATCCTATCCCCACCTCTACCCCATCCTCCAGTAAGCACTGCACACTGCCGGTGTGTCGAAGCCCTGCTGAGTAAGTCACAGAAGAAAGCAGCACTGGTTACACAAGCTGGGGTTTAGACACAGGTATCGGGGCACAGCAGTCCTTCATCTTCTGGGTCAAGGGACCCTCTGAGACTATAAAGACAGCATGGACTGTGCTTTCTCCAAAAACACTACGGACTCAAATACACAAACCCAACTGAAAGGTGTGAACAGACAGACATGGTATGGAGGCCATAGGCTTCCAAGGAGGAGGAGGAAGAGGCGGAGCAATCATTTTTAGCCAAGGTGCCTCCACCTTGACTGCCATGCCTATGACAATCATCTATTTTGCCTAAGACCTTCTTTAAGGCCAGAGCTGACGATTATAACAACAATGTACTTTGCTGAAGGACATGCTGCTCCTTCTTAGTTTGTACCTATGTTACCTAAACATGCATGTTATGGGTGCGGGTCTGCTAAGACCTTTATCACCTTAAGACATCCTTTTGATCTACTGTTAATAACCAACTGGAAAAGTACTAAATACCTTGCCTAAACTAGCTTCTGGGGCTACTCTTCTATCCTCCTTCCAGTTCCTTTACCTGGAAGCTTTCTCTACCTCCTTTTTCTTCAATAAAACTTTTCCTATATGAAGCTCTGAGTGATCAAAGCCAAGTCTTTTTGATCCCAGTGTGAAATCTTCTCCTTTGGAGATCAAGAATCCAACCCCATTCACAGTAAGCTATCTGATGCTGTACTGGGCACTCCTCCATAGGTGGGGAGTCCGCTGTCCTGCATGAGTGAAGAGGGCACAGTCCTGGGTCACAGAAAGCCCAGTGTCTCTTGATCAGAAGATCACTTCCTGTCTGTCTCTCCCGTGAGAGGGACGGGATCAATGCTGTCACTTTTGTGTTCTACGGAGAACCTCTCTTCCTAATCCAGTGGGTGGTGACTTCCTTCTTCAGAAAGACCATAAAACACAGGACTAATTTCAGTCTGCTTCAAATGAACACAACTGCTGAGTCAATCTATGCTATTTCATTACAGTGTAAAAGCTCAGGGCACAATACACAGAACTTCAGGCATTTTCCAGACAAGAGTTTATGAACTTTGCCTTGGTCACTTGGATTAGACTGTTTTATTTGAGCAAAGTCCTGGATCTCTTAGCCACCTATTCAACGATCATTTGTCACTGTAAAGACAGAACAGATGTATGAACACTGAGACCTGTTTCCTAACCTCAGGAGCAGAGGGCAACCTCGGGCACCTCCCACTCTTCTCTTTGGGTCAAGGGACCCTCTGAGACTATAAAGACAGCATGGACTGTGCTTTCTCCAAAAACACTACGGACTCAAATACACAAACCCAACTGAAAGGTGTGAACAGACAGACATGGTATTTTGGAGGAGGAAGAGGCGGAGCAATCATTTTTAGCCAAGGTGCCTCCACCTTGACTGCCATGCCTATGACAATCATCTATTTTGCCTAAGACCTTCTTTAAGGCCAGAGCTGACGATTATAACAACAATGTACTTTGCTGAAGGACATGCTGCTCCTTCTTAGTTTGTACCTATGTTACCTAAACATGCATGTTATGGGTGCGGGTCTGCTAAGACCTTTATCACCTTAAGACATCCTTTTGATCTACTGTTAATAACCAACTGGAAAAGTACTAAATACCTTGCCTAAACTAGCTTCTGGGGCTACTCTTCTATCCTCCTTCCAGTTCCTTTACCTGGAAGCTTTCTCTACCTCCTTTTTCTTCAATAAAACTTTTCCTATATGAAGCTCTGAGTGATCAAAGCCAAGTCTTTTTGATCCCAGTGTGAAATCTTCTCCTTTGGAGATCAAGAATCCAACCCCATTCACAGTAAGCTATCTGATGCTGTACTGGGCACTCCTCCATAGGTGGGGAGTCCGCTGTCCTGCATGAGTGAAGAGGGCACAGTCCTGGGTCACAGAAAGCCCAGTGTCTCTTGATCAGAAGATCACTTCCTGTCTGTCTCTCCCGTGAGAGGGACGGGATCAATGCTGTCACTTTTGTGTTCTACGGAGAACCTCTCTTCCTAATCCAGTGGGTGGTGACTTCCTTCTTCAGAAAGACCATAAAACACAGGACTAATTTCAGTCTGCTTCAAATGAACACAACTGCTGAGTCAATCTATGCTATTTCATTACAGTGTAAAAGCTCAGGGCACAATACACAGAACTTCAGGCATTTTCCAGACAAGAGTTTATGAACTTTGCCTTGGTCACTTGGATTAGACTGTTTTATTTGAGCAAAGTCCTGGATCTCTTAGCCACCTATTCAACGATCATTTGTCACTGTAAAGACAGAACAGATGTATGAACACTGAGACCTGTTTCCTAACCTCAGGAGCAGAGGGCAACCTCGGGCACCCTCCCACTCTTCTCTAGGAACACCCTGGGTAGGTAGCATCCTTCAGTATCACTCACAGCGAGTTCCTCTCTCCAACTGACCAGCTTGTCACAGAGGAAATAAAGAGGAACATGATAATCAGGCAAGGAGGAAAGGTTAATCATATTTACATCTTTAAGGACCAAGTTTCTTAATTATGCTCTTAGAAGACAACCATGTCTTTTCTGGTACTCCACATTTTTCAGACATCTCACCTTGAGCACAGAAAAAACATCAATAGCTTGGAATGCTGATTCAGGAAGCTACTAACATATTTCAAAAGAGTGTTTTTACATTCCAATCATTCATATACCACCTCTAGACCAGTTACTTTGGAATTTTTCTTTAAATCTCCTTTTACTTAAAGGATGTAAGGGAAAAAAAACTTTTGCATCTCTACTGAAGATGCAACAACTGGTATCACTTGTCCTAAATAGAAGATTATAGGAAAAACATGGAGTGACTGTAAAGCTGCTCTTCACATCAGGAGGACTCTGGCTGCCCCCGGAGTTCACAGCTCCACTCCCCACCTAGCTCTGAACCTCACTCCTAGGAATGCCCCAGTTCTCTTTCCTTGGGACTCTGAGATATAATAGTATTCAAACTGTTCAGATAAATTATTTTTGATAGCTTCAGTTAGTTTTTGGAACCAATTTTGGTTGCTACTATCAAAATTCTTAACATTGGTATTACGGATGCTTAGACTGAAACCTATTTGGTTACACAAAGTTTAAAAAGATATCTACCAGGTCATGGAGAGATGTCACTTTTGACTTCTGACCATTTGGCAAAGATAAAATAACAGAAGAAACTGTGAGACTTAAAAGAGAGATGCTCGCTGGTGCTTCTGGCTGGGTGTCTCACTTGGACAGAGGCACACAGACAAGAGGTCTTCTGTTCTCCTCGACACTGTACCTTGAGATGTCACAAGGGAGGTCTGGCTCTAATGTGTCACCCAACCTGATCTGAGGTTTACTGGGCTGCCAGATGAGTGCTCTCAGGGAGCAGGGACCTCCAGGTAGTCCCTTAAAACCCTGACTCGAACAGAATTATCTTCATCTGTCCTTGTTCCCATTTTCATGCCCAGGGCCCAGCTTCCCCGGACTCTGATTCAGTAGGTCTAAGATAGTCTGTCCATTCTTACTTTCTCTGAAATGTATTCTCTCTCTCTCTCTCTTTTTCTGAAATGTATTCTTGATTAAGAACTTTGTCTTATAGGGACATCGTGGTGAATAAATAGGGAGGGGGAAGCATGGAGGAAGTAACAAGGAAACCTATAGTGTTATGTGTGGAAAAGATAGCTAGTGTAACAGTGCTAAGGGAATAGGAGTGCTTACAATGGCTTGGGGCAAAGGTCTGGAGGGGTGGGGTGGGGGGATCTGGGTGGGTGGGGACCATGGATATGCATATGACTGATCTGGGAACATACATGTATGTGAACAACAAAACTCTGTAAAACCTTTAAAATAAAGAATAAAAATAAAAAAAAAAAAAAAAAAAAAAGAACTTTGTCTTAAACCAACCAGAGGCCTCCACCCTTTTGGTGAGCCCACATTGTTAGTAACACCATGCAAATTCCACCACCACCTCCCTTTACCTTTCTTAACAAAAAAGTAATTTAGTAAGTCCTTTAGTAATTGCCCCCAGAAAATCTCCACAGAGAAGCTAACTGGATGATTAAATCAACAGGTAGAATCTATTACACAGGGGAAAAAGGCAACCTCAGGATACAAAAGTCCTCTCAACTTCTGGGTGAAAATGAGACTCACAGAGTTAGAATTTAGGAATGAAAATCAAGTTGGACTCAAAAATCCTACCCCCTAGGAGATGCTCTTACTGTGTGGCTCAATAGTCGACATAGCTTCCTTTTCAGAAATCACCATTTGACAGAAGTGGTCTCCAATGTTGGCCAGGATGTACTTTGCTGTGTCCAAATCCGTCCCCACCACATTTCTGGTCAGAGGCAACCACAAGCCGATCGCTTCACTGTCATATTTGTTTGGTGTTAAGAAGCCCTCGACCCGCAGTACGCCATGTTTATTGAACTGTAACCTAGAAGAAGTGAAAGAAAGAGAGGAAAGGAAAAAAAAAGCACGTTACATGTAGAAAATACTGATTTACATCTTGTTGTTCTATTTAAATATTATTTAAATCAACCATTTCCTTCCCACTTTTCTATCATCTCCATGGCTAATTACAGCAACTTGCTATGTAGTGACATCAATACAAAGATTAAAATGTCCAAGTTCTCCTCTCAAAGACGTGAAGGACTGGCGGGGAGAGGGAGGTGTGCTTTACGCTCAAACCACTTACCTAATCCTATCACCTCCAGGGACAGTATTGAACCTGCCTGATGTGGAAATTAACAGCAAGAACATCACAGAAGTAAAGTGATAACAGAAGGTGATAAATAACCCAATCAAGACTTGAATACAACTACTGCTCACAGATGCAAGATGCTCAACAAAGGAAGGTTAACCCCAGACATCACTGAAGCCTTAGCCACATGAATTCCTGAGGTATTCAGCATCCTCAGGAATTCTAGCTATAAATTACCATGCAGTTTATAAGAAAACTAAGAGACAGCGTTAAGATGGCCTCAGTTCCTAAGAAGGTAGAGCTGAAAGTTGGGTATTTTCTCATCATTCTCTTTCTAATACATCTTTGACATCTATCATGGTTTTTTCTAGTAGTAGTTTTGGACTTATTAAACATAACACTGTATGTCGATCTAGCTGGAGACATAACAGCAGGATATGACAGGTATCACAGCAGTCACCAAGTCTTATAGGAGCCAGAGAAAGAAGTGCTGACTAGGAGTTTTGTGGGGCCGTTATGAAGACGACTTCACATCAGAAACAGTAATCAAGCTTGGCCTTGTCAGCAAAAGGCAGACATTGTGTAATGGATGGCATGGCAAGGAAACACTATTTCATTTAAAAGCAAGAAAAAAGCAGGGACCTCAATTTCTCTGCTGGTCAGTGGGCAGCTGCCTAGACTCTTTGAGTCCATGAGGCACACCTAAAGTTGTGCCTTAGAAAAATCATTTGCCCAGAACTGGAAGCACATGGGGGGTTGCATTAATAGATACAAACGTAGTTCTAGGGGCCCAAAGGAGAGACACACATTTTTTTTTTTTTTTTTAAATTTTGGCCTCTTTTATTGGTTTTTCATTTATTTATTTTCATCCATCCTAACTCCCTGATCTGTGTCGGCCTCCCACTGCAGTGGCCTCCCCTGCCGCAGAGCACCGGCCCCAGGTGCAGGCGCTCCAGAGCATTGGCACGTAAATGGGCACATCAGTCCAGCCGCTCTGTGGCATGTGGGATCTTCTTGAGCCAGGGATCAAACTGGAGCCCCTTGCACTGCAAGGCAGACACCTTACCCACTGGACCACCAGGGAAGCCCAGATGCACATTTTAAATTCACAGTCCAAATGAGAGCTGGTCCTAATTCTAAAAAATAAATCTGGAAGACATTTCAAATGGGGAGAAGATGGTAAACAAGATATTACAACTGAGCCTCACCACTGAGACCCACCCCGTCCTACTTTATCTGCAGAACTTAATGAGAAAGAAACTTGAGGACACTTAGGACAGTTATCGATCCTCACTCTAAACGTCAGGAGTGAAAAAGGCTCTATTTTAAAACTATAACATTCTTTTGACCAAAGAGGTGAGCTTGTTCTACACTGGCTTCTGTTAACAATTATCACAGTTCTAATGCTACACACATTACCATGGTGATTTCACAATTTACTCAGGAATGAATGGGACAAACTACCTACCATCGAAAATACTCTTGTTTGTTAAATAACTCTGAATCTGAAAGGTATCAGCACAGATATAACTAATGATCTAAAATGCCTGTGCATTTAATTCAGTTCATCAGCAGTCTTGAATCTTGATAAAACTAAAATGGGAAGAGACAGGAAGAAATTAAAAGTCAACACTGCTGTTTACGATTACACCTAGTTAAGCCTGAAACAACCAAGATTTCTGAGAAAATGTATCTAAAAGCTCATCTATCCAGAAAACACTGTTCACTTATATATGAAAAAGATCAAAAAGCTACCTTTTTCTTCACTCAGGATGAAGAACTTAAAGAAAATTAATTTTACTTAAAAAAAAAATGTAAAAATGAAAACTTTTGCCTATAAAAGTAGAAAAGATGCACTTCTTCCTGCTGGCAAAGGTACACAGAGACACGAATGCTCAAATGCTGCCAGCGGGCATGGATGCAGGTACAACCTTCCTCCAGGATAGTCTGGCACAACTCCTGCACTAAAGCCTCAAAACACTCACAGCACCTGATAAAGTAATGCCACTTCCCATAACCCTTCCAAAGTAAATAATCAGAGGTGTGGATAAGGCCCGTAATTTAGGAAGAGCGCCCGGGAGCAATTGGCACGTAAATGGGCACATCAGTCCAGCCGCTCTGTGGCATGTGGGATCTTCTTGAGCCAGGGATCAAACTGGAGCCCCTTGCACTGCAAGGCAGACACCTTACCCACTGGACCACCAGGGAAGCCCAGATGCACATTTTAAATTCACAGTCCAAATGAGAGCTGGTCCTAATTCTAAAAAATAAATCTGGAAGACATTTCAAATGGGGAGAAGATGGTAAACAAGATATTACAACTGAGCCTCACCACTGAGACCCACCCCGTCCTACTTTATCTGCAGAACTTAATGAGAAAGAAACTTGAGGACACTTAGGACAGTTATCGATCCTCACTCTAAACGTCAGGAGTGAAAAGGCTCTATTTTAAAACTATAACATTCTTTTGACCAAAGAGGTGAGCTTGTTCTACACTGGCTTCTGTTAACAATTATCACAGTTCTAATGCTACACACATTACCATGGTGATTTCACAATTTACTCAGGAATGAATGGGACAAACTACCTACCATCGAAAATACTCTTGTTTGTTAAATAACTCTGAATCTGAAAGGTATCAGCACAGATATAACTAATGATCTAAAATGCCTGTGCATTTAATTCAGTTCATCAGCAGTCTTGAATCTTGATAAAACTAAAATGGGAAGAGACAGGAAGAAATTAAAAGTCAACACTGCTGTTTACGATTACACCTAGTTAAGCCTGAAACAACCAAGATTTCTGAGAAAATGTATCTAAAAGCTCATCTATCCAGAAAAACACTGTTCACTTATATATGAAAAAGATCAAAAAGCTACCTTTTTCTTCACTCAGGATGAAGAACTTAAAGAAAATTAATTTTACTTAAAAAAAAAATGTAAAAATGAAAACTTTTGCCTATAAAAGTAGAAAAGATGCACTTCTTCCTGCTGGCAAAGGTACACAGAGACACGAATGCTCAAATGCTGCCAGCGGGCATGGATGCAGGTACAACCTTCCTCCAGGATAGTCTGGCACAACTCCTGCACTAAAGCCTCAAAACACTCACAGCACCTGATAAAGTAATGCCACTTCCCATAACCCTTCCAAAGTAAATAATCAGAGGTGTGGATAAGCTGATGATCATCTCTGTATTATTTTCAGTGGCAAAAAATACACAATAACCTTAACACCAACAAGGATTCTAGCTTAAGTTAATGTTCAAGCACTTACAGTTATTCAAAAGCATTCGCAGAAAAACATTAAACATGACTGGACTTCCCTGGTGGTATAGTGGATAAAAATCTACCTGCCAATAAAGGGGACACAGGTTCACTCCCTAGTCCAGGAAGATTCCATGTGCCTCAGAGCAACTAAAGCCCATGCACCACAACTACTGAGCCGCGTGCTGCAACTACTGAAGCCCCTGCCCTAGAGCCCCTGCTCCGCAACCAGAGAAAGCACCACAGTGAGAAGCTCGTGTGCAACAAAGATCAGTCCCATTTGCTGCAACTAGAGGAAGCCTGAATGTAGCAACAAAGACCCAACAGAACCAAAAATAAAACTAAATAAATTATTTCTGAAAAACTTAACATGCTCAAGTGGTTCCTATTATGTACTGGGAAACTATATCTGGGGAGGGCAGTAAGACTCAAAACAGTTTATACAACACAAGTAGGTACACTTGAATATATTCTATGACCACATAAACACTGAAAATGCACTGAAAAGTTGTTAGTACTTATCTGTGTGGTGGTTTTTTAGAGCCTTCAGAAATTTTTTATTTTTGTTATTTTTAAAAACAGAAGTTTATATTCTCAAGCTCACTGCTTTAAAAAAACAAACAAATTGAAAAAGAACATGAGAAACAAAACACTTTGCAAGAGGATCTAGACTCCTAAATCCACAGATTAAAAGTGTCATCTCTAACTCTTTCCAGTTTTAAGCTTACTGTTAACAGAAGAGGAGGGAGAAAAGTACATTCAAGGGCCCCGGCCCCGCGGCTTCTCCCCCAAGGCCTCACCTCCTGAAGTGAAAGAAGCGGCAGAACACGGGCGAGTCCTTCTGCTGCTCCTTGTCCTTGCGCAGGCTGTCCAGGCGGCATTCGCGGCACTTGGGCAGCTGCGCCACGATGTTCACGCAGGAGTCGTCCTGGACAAAGGCCTCGCCGCTCTGCTGCAGCTTCTTGACTTTGGCTGGGTCTGTTAAGACCGACTTCCGGGCTGGGGCTAGAAAAAACGATGAAGGAAGTGGGACTTCAAGTTTCGAAAAATCACATCAATCTTTGACAAAACTCTACTCAAAAGGTCAGTTTTCCCAAAGGGAGAACTCCTCTTCTCAATGACTGCTTCAACTAATTTCAGTAGATGGTTTAAATAGAAAGCAGTGAGCAGAACAACTGGAAGCTTTATTCTCCTTATAAAAATGTGTCATCAAGGATTTCTCTGGTACTTCAGTGGTTAAGAATCCACCTTCCAATGCAGGGGGCACAGGTTTGATCCCTGGTTGGTGAACTAAGATCCCACAAGTCGTACGTCAGCTATGCCAGTGCATGCAAACTACTGAGCTCACATGCTCTGGAGCTCATGTGCCATAACTAAGACCCGAGGCAGCCAAAAATAAAAATACCAGAAAACAACAGATCAATGTTTCAGGAAGCCTTCCAAAGCTGATACTTAATTCAAGCTCACTGCAAACTCGGCAATAGAGAGATGAGTTTGCCTTAACATAGGACCATGTAGAAATCAATTCTGTCAGTTTTTACACTCAATAAAAGAGTGGTTTAAGATGTATTCACTAAAGCACTGTGCAAAAGCTAACCATTCCAAACATAAGAAAACCCAAACAGAACCAGCCCCTTCGTCTAAAAGAGTTATCTTCTTTTTTTTTTTTTTAAAGATTTATTTATTTATTTACTTTGGGCGGGGGTTGGGTTGGGGAGGGAGGGGAGTGGGCGGGTCACTTCTATTGGTCTTTCATTTCTGTTTTCATTCATCTTCGTTCTTTGGCTCCTGTGGGCCTCCCATCGCAGTGGCCTCTCTTGTCGCAGAGCACCGGCTCTGGGCGCATGCACTCCAGAGCTCTGGCTCGGTGATTGGACACATCAGTCCAGCCGCTCCGCGGCACATGGGATCTTCCCAGGCCAGGGCTCGAACCGGCGCCCCTTGCACTGCAAGGCGGTGTCCTTACCCACTGGACCACCAGGGGAAGCCCAAGAGTTATCTTCTAAGTGCTTCCGAGGGCACTGACCCTTGACATAGCTACAATTTGCTTCACACATACGTTAATCTTTCATTCAAGATTAACAGCATTGGATAAAGACAGAATCTCCATTCTAAGTAAATGCAAGTGTTAAGTTCTCACTTATGGGCGGAAGAACTTCAACGGAAATGTCAACCTAGTTTCTAAAGGGCGAAACAAAATAGACACCTAACGTTAAAGAGAAACCACTGTTAGCTGAAATAACACAGAGGGGAATCCATTTCTAAGTCAAGAGACCTGGGGCATATAATGAACTCTCTGCATTTGTGGATTCAACCAACCATGGATTGAAAATATTACTCAGGGACTTCCCTGCTGGTCCAGTGGTTAAAACTCCACTCTTCCGATTATCAGGGGGCATGGGTCCAATCCACAGCCAAAACATTTTTTAAAAAATGAAACTACTACTCAATCTGTGGCAGATCCAGAACCCTCGGATAGGGCGGGGAAGGCTGACTGAAGGGCACCTGTGTACTTGTGGATTTTTGGTATCCACAGGTCGGCCCCTCTCAGATACTGATGGTTGACTGTATGTCATATAAAACCGACAGAAAAAGACCTTTTATCGGGACCCAAGGGAGCTGAAAAGAGGCAAGTAGACGTTTAGGCAAACAAAAAATAAAAACACAACTTTTAGGAACCAGTCAAGAGGTGGGCAGAAGAGTTTTGTGAGGAAAACTAGAAGGATCTCAAACCAAAGGTGGCTTTAAATAAAATAAGCATCTTTAATAAATTACCTGAGAGGTATCCTCATCTTACCTCTCTTTTCAGCAGGACTAGAGCACACTGCAAAATGCTAAGGGGGCTTCCCTGGTAGCTCAGTGCAGGAGACATGGGTTCTATCCCTGATCCAGGAAGAATCCACATTCTGCAGAACAACTAAGCCCGTGAGCCACACCTATGGAGCCTGTACAGGCTCTAGAACCTTGGAGCCACAACTATGGAGCCCATGTGCCGCAACTACTGAAACCCGTGTGCCCCAGGGCCTGAGTTCCACAACAAGAGAAGTCACCGCAACAAGCCTGCTCACCTCAACTAGAGAGTAGCCCCCACTCTCTTCAATTAGAGAAGCACCTGTGGCAGCAGTGAAAACCCAGAATAGCCATAAAATAAAATAAATTAAAATAAAAATGCTAAAGGGATGCTGTCAGGCCTTGACCCCTTAAACATTCTTACTCAGTTAGTGAACGAGAAGGTAAAGCAAGAAAGGCGAGAAAGTAAAAAAATCAGTCGTTCACGGTGGAATTTTAATTACTCAGATATTGAAAACACATCGTCCCTTGGAGTTGGTCCAGGTTTTCCCAGGCTGAGTCCAAAGATTATCCTACCTGTTCTGCCAGGGCTTAAAAGAGGAAAATATTTTCTAGAAACCTGCCTGGATTGAAAATATTACTCAGGGACTTCCCTGCTGGTCCAGTGGTTAAAACTCCACTCTTCCGATTATCAGGGGGCATGGGTCCAATCCACAGCCAAAACATTTTTTAAAAAATGAAACTACTACTCAATCTGTGGCAGATCCAGAACCCTCGGATAGGGCGGGGAAGGCTGACTGAAGGGCACCTGTGTACTTGTGGATTTTTGGTATCCACAGGTCGGCCCCTCTCAGATACTGATGGTTGACTGTATGTCATATAAAACCGACAGAAAAAGACCTTTTATCGGGACCCAAGGGAGCTGAAAAGAGGCAAGTAGACGTTTAGGCAAACAAAAAATAAAAACACAACTTTTAGGAACCAGTCAAGAGGTGGGCAGAAGAGTTTTGTGAGGAAAACTAGAAGGATCTCAAACCAAAGGTGGCTTTAAATAAAATAAGCATCTTTAATAAATTACCTGAGAGGTATCCTCATCTTACCTCTCTTTTCAGCAGGACTAGAGCACACTGCAAAATGCTAAGGGGGCTTCCCTGGTAGCTCAGTGCAGGAGACATGGGTTCTATCCCTGATCCAGGAAGAATCCACATTCTGCAGAACAACTAAGCCCGTGAGCCACACCTATGGAGCCTGTACAGGCTCTAGAACCTTGGAGCCACAACTATGGAGCCCATGTGCAACTACTGAAACCCGTGTGCCCCAGGGCCTGAGTTCCACAACAAGAGAAGTCACCGCAACAAGCCTGCTCACCTCAACTAGAGAGTAGCCCCCACTCTCTTCAATTAGAGAAGCACCTGTGGCAGCAGTGAAAACCCAGAATAGCCATAAAATAAAATAAATTAAAATAAAAATGCTAAAGGGATGCTGTCAGGCCTTGACCCCTTAAACATTCTTACTCAGTTAGTGAACGAGAAGGTAAAGCAAGAAAGGCGAGAAAGTAAAAAAATCAGTCGTTCACGGTGGAATTTTAATTACTCAGATATTGAAAACACATCGTCCCTTGGAGTTGGTCCAGGTTTTCCCAGGCTGAGTCCAAAGATTATCCTACCTGTTCTGCCAGGGCTTAAAAGAGGAAATATCTAGAAATAGGCAAGGTGATTCCTCCCTGGTGGCTCAGACGGTAAGAAACCTGCCTGCAGCAAAGCAGACCCAGGTTCGATCCCTGGGTTGGGAGGATTTCCTGAAGAAGGGAATGCAACCTACTCCAGTATTCTTGCCTGGAGAATTCCATGGATAGAGGAGCCTGGCGGGCCACAGTCCATGGGGTTGCAAAGAGTAGGACACGATTGAATGATGAACACTATCACACTAAGCTAGGTGAACTATTTAAAGCTAGCTCTTTAGTGAGGAGAGCAATGGTTGATCCTCCAGCAATGATTCTCTAAATTTAGAGCAGAACCAAGGGAAAAAAGCAACATTTCTGAGGAGCCACACATCTGCCAAACATGAAGGGCGGCTGTTCAGCTCTGACTTGTTTTTGTTTCCTAACTGCTAAGCAAGGTCACACAGCAGAGGAGCAGTTTCCAGTGATGTCTTTCCATACCCACAAGCAATTCTGATGGAAACAGCACAGAGATTCTCATAGGCTTCTGATCACACGGCCTTATTCCTCAGCCAAAAGTCCCAGCAGACACTAGACAGCACATGCCAGGATGGGATGAGGTGTCTCATTTTCCTCCAAACCGTTTTAGTTGGAAGAGAGTTGCCCACCATGTTAAGCAAGACAAAGCTGGACTCTGAAAGTCCCTTCTGTGCCTCCACTGTGCTTCCTGGACTAGCAACTCTACTGCTTCTTTATGTAAGATTAAAATCACTTGCCTTGAAAACTAGGACTGAGGGTGGTGACACCGCAACAAGCCTGCTCACCTCAACTAGAGAGTAGCCCCACTCTCTTCAATTAGAGAAGCACCTGTGGCAGCAGTGAAAACCCAAATAGCCAAAAATAAATAAATAATAAAATAAAAATGCTAAAGGGATGCTGTCAGGCCTTGACCCTTAAACATTCTTACTCAGTTAGTGAACGAGAAGGTAAAGCAAGAAAGGCGAGAAAGTAAAAAAATCAGTCGTTCACGGTGGAATTTTAATTACTCAGATATTGAAAACACATCGTCCCTTGGAGTTGGTCCAGGTTTTCCCAGGCTGAGTCCAAAGATTATCCTACCTGTTCTGCCAGGGCTTAAAAGAGGAAATATCTAGAAATAGGCAAGGTGATTCCTCCCTGGTGGCTCAGACGGTAAGAAACCTGCCTGCAGCAAAGCAGACCCAGGTTCGATCCCTGGGTTGGGAGGATTTCCTGAAGAAGGGAATGCAACCTACTCCAGTATTCTTGCCTGGAGAATTCCATGGATAGAGGAGCCTGGCGGGCCACAGTCCATGGGGTTGCAAAGAGTAGGACACGATTGAATGATGAACACTATCACACTAAGCTAGGTGAACTATTTAAAGCTAGCTCTTTAGTGAGGAGAGCAATGGTTGATCCTCCAGCAATGATTCTCTAAATTTAGAGCAGAACCAAGGGAAAAAAGCAACATTTCTGAGGAGCCACACATCTGCCAAACATGAAGGGCGGCTGTTCAGCTCTGACTTGTTTTTGTTTCCTAACTGCTAAGCAAGGTCACACAGCAGAGGAGCAGTTTCCAGTGATGTCTTTCCATACCCACAAGCAATTCTGATGGAAACAGCACAGAGATTCTCATAGGCTTCTGATCACACGGCCTTATTCCTCAGCCAAAAGTCCCAGCAGACACTAGACAGCACATGCCAGGATGGGATGAGGTGTCTCATTTTCCTCCAAACCGTTTTAGTTGGAAGAGAGTTGCCCACCATGTTAAGCAAGACAAAGCTGGACTCTGAAAGTCCCTTCTGTGCCTCCACTGTGCTTCCTGGACTAGCAACTCTACTGCTTCTTTATGTAAGATTAAAATCACTTGCCTTGAAAACTAGCTGACTGTGAGGGCTGGTGACTCAAAAAGAATAAAGAAATAGAACAGCGACATGGTTATGAATATTCACTTTCTTTGGGGAATTACATAACTACTCCTGAGGAACAGTATAATCCTATGCAATTAATTTTATGCAAATTACCAGCTATATCAACTTAAGCTTCAAGAAGGAAGAAGCTGGGTTTGAAGTGTAACTCAGCCAGGAAAGTTCTTTTCCAGTTCCTCCACGTCTTATTTCAGAAAGACCCCCAGTCAAATCCACCCATCTTGCCCTCTAGTTTCAGAGGCCTGTTGGAAAACCTAGAGTGTGGATGATTCATTTCTTACTTATTCAAATGAACAGCATTTTTATTAAGTTTTTTTCAAGTTTTTAAATTTTCTTACACAGCTGACATTTATCAAATCTATTTTTAAACAGAACCTTTGACATACTGGAGCCACTGAGTTCTGTTAATTCTAGTAAGAGAGTTTCTGACAACTCCCATCGCTGGAATGCATCCTCAAACTTCATGCAAGCAGTATGAAATACAATGCACCGTTTTCTTCATAAGAGGAGTATTTCATTCTAAATTGTGGGTGCAAAGAGACTTCCTTGGCAGTTCGTGGTTGGGACTCTGTGCTTCCACTGCAAGGGCATGGCCTTGACCCCTGGTTGGGGAACCACAATCCCACATGCCATGCAGTGTGGCCATAAAATAAAACTTCTGGGTGCAGCAGCCCTTCCCCTTAAACAGTCTGTAAGTTAGCAGTGTCCCTAAAAATCTCTTCTGCTAGAGGCAGTGATGTAATTCCCTTTCTAAAAAGCCCTTCCAATATGAACTGTATCTGTGAGCACAAAATTTCAATCACTTCCTTCTCTCCAACGTGGATGTTACAGAAAAAGCAGTCATAGGCCGCATGAAGACAAAGCCATCAGATCACTTTAGGTTTTATTTCAGTATTTTCTTCCAACCAAAACCTGAGACCTACCTAAGACATCTGGTAAATGCATATAATGGTATCCTGGTAGGCCTTAAAATTATTGACAGACATCTGCACTGATATACTAGGTAAAACTGCTGATACGAATCCACTTCATGGCTCATCAGGTCCATCAAAATATGAACAGGAATCATTTCAGAGATTTCTTTTTTGAACTTCTGATTCTATGAACTTTTTCTACAGTCATTTTCCTATTCTTTTCTCATAAGGTAAGAAGATTGTCACATACGGACAACCATCTCTTACCTTCGACCAATAAAGATGCAGAAACACTCACCAGTCTGGAATTTGTTGTTGCTTCTTGTACAACAGCTTTCAGCATCTCCTTTCGCTGACGACTCCTTTAAATTCTGTGACTGGCAGCCCAAAGCAGAAGGCTCTCCCCTTTTTTCTATGCAACCATTAGGACTACTAACAGCTGCTTTCTCTTCTGGCTTCTTAGAAAGGACATCTGATGTGGAGGGTGCATGTTCGAGATGTTTCTGCAGCTCAGGAGTGCTGGCAATTTCCAACTCGGCCGCAGAGGATGCTTTTGTTGGTAAGCACTCCTTAGGAGGGTCAGTTGATGGTGGAGGAAGAGATTCCACACTGCTTTCTGGATCAGTGCTGGTCTTCAGTGGGGCACAATGCATCCTCAAACTTCATGCAAGCAGTATGAAATACAATGCACCGTTTTCTTCATAAGAGGAGTATTTCATTCTAAATTGTGGGTGCAAAGAGACTTCCTTGGCAGTTCGTGGTTGGGACTCTGTGCTTCCACTGCAAGGGCATGGCCTTGACCCTGGTTGGGAACCACAATCCCACATGCCATGCAGTGTGGCCATAAAATAAAACTTCTGGGTGCAGCAGCCCTTCCCCTTAAACAGTCTGTAAGTTAGCAGTGTCCCTAAAAATCTCTTCTGCTAGAGGCAGTGATGTAATTCCCTTTCTAAAAAGCCCTTCCAATATGAACTGTATCTGTGAGCACAAAATTTCAATCACTTCCTTCTCTCCAACGTGGATGTTACAGAAAAAGCAGTCATAGGCCGCATGAAGACAAAGCCATCAGATCACTTTAGGTTTTATTTCAGTATTTTCTTCCAACCAAAACCTGAGACCTACCTAAGACATCTGGTAAATGCATATAATGGTATCCTGGTAGGCCTTAAAATTATTGACAGACATCTGCACTGATATACTAGGTAAAACTGCTGATACGAATCCACTTCATGGCTCATCAGGTCCATCAAAATATGAACAGGAATCATTTCAGAGATTTCTTTTTTGAACTTCTGATTCTATGAACTTTTTCTACAGTCATTTTCCTATTCTTTTCTCATAAGGTAAGAAGATTGTCACATACGGACAACCATCTCTTACCTTCGACCAATAAAGATGCAGAAACACTCACCAGTCTGGAATTTGTTGTTGCTTCTTGTACAACAGCTTTCAGCATCTCCTTTCGCTGACGACTCCTTTAAATTCTGTGACTGGCAGCCCAAAGCAGAAGGCTCTCCCCTTTTTTCTATGCAACCATTAGGACTACTAACAGCTGCTTTCTCTTCTGGCTTCTTAGAAAGGACATCTGATGTGGAGGGTGCATGTTCGAGATGTTTCTGCAGCTCAGGAGTGCTGGCAATTTCCAACTCGGCCGCAGAGGATGCTTTTGTTGGTAAGCACTCCTTAGGAGGGTCAGTTGATGGTGGAGGAAGAGATTCCACACTGCTTTCTGGATCAGTGCTGGTCTTCAGTGGGGCACAGCTTCCCTTTGGTTCACTCAGAGTTTTCAAGTCTCCAGTTCCAATCTGAGAGGACTTTGGTGAGAGCAACCCTACTTGGCAGGCAACATCTGGTTTTGTTCTCAGTATTTCAGGCTTTGCATTGAGACAGGAAGAAAGTTCCGGTAAAATCTGTTTATGACATCTGAAAAAGATTAATATGGAAAACTAGCATCTAGGCCTCTTTCACCTCTTCCCTACCTTCCAAAAATAATTGCTTCCTTCCCTAAAGTAACCAGTATGAAAGACAAAAGAAGGCTGCTTATATTAGAGACTTTAGGATAGGTTTCTGTGGGCTGGAGTTAAATGTAATCAGTCAATGGCTCTGCAAAAATATCTTAAAACAATGAGAAAAATACAGCCCTAAATTATATCTCATAAATGAGTTGAATAGCATGTTCTCATAAATCTTTATAATGTCTTCACATTAGTTTAACTTTTTATAGCAAACTGAACCCTGAGCTTTCCCTCGAAACACAGCATCACATAGAAGTAAAATCCCCAGCAGTTCAAAACCTTGTCTGGCTATGAACATGTGACCAGTCCCTATAAACACTGGACAATTTCATTTTTGTTTGGTCAGTGATCAGGACCCAAAAAGAGAAGGGCCAGCTGATTATGTGTTGGTTCACAGAACAGTCTAGCACCGTCCCCCCGACCGACCCCCAATAGGGTTATCCTTAAAGAACTTTTGTTTCCCTGAAATTCATCCTGAAGTTCTTTCTCCAGAAAAATGCAAAGTCCTTTCCTCCTTACACTTGTTTTCCTGCCTCTAACAAAGGATCTCATCCGGGAGAAGCTGTTCACATTGAAGCACTCATATTGATGTTCAGTCACTAAGCTGTGTCTTGACTCTTTGCAATCCCATGGACCACAGGCTTCTGTGTCCATGAGAATTTCCAGGCAAGAATACTTGAGTGGGCAGCCATGCCCTTCTCCAGGGCATCTTCCCGACCCAGAAATCAAACCCGAGTCTCCTGCATTGCCAACAGATTCTTTACTGCTGAGCCACCTGGGAAGCACTCTTAGTGGACACCTTTGGTTGGGTACCACTGAACTTCTTCCTCTTCCCTTTACTGCTCTGAAGACCCTCTGCCCTCTCTCGTGGACTGCTCTGTGCTCACCCTCCAAGCTCCTGCCTGGGTAGCCCACTGTCCTCCCCCAGTTGTCTTCCATGCCCACCTCTACAGCAGCGTAAACTTTAATTGAGCAATTTTGCAATTTGAGACAGGAAGAAAGTTCCGTAAAATCTGTCTATGACATCGGAAAAAGATTAATATGGAAAACTAGCATCTAGGCCTCTTTCACCTCTTCCCTACCTTCCAAAAATAATTGCTTCCTTCCCTAAAGTAACCAGTATGAAAGACAAAAGAAGGCTGCTTATATTAGAGACTTTAGGATAGGTTTCTGTGGGCTGGAGTTAAATGTAATCAGTCAATGGCTCTGCAAAAATATCTTAAAACAATGAGAAAAATACAGCCCTAAATTATATCTCATAAATGAGTTGAATAGCATGTTCTCATAAATCTTTATAATGTCTTCACATTAGTTTAACTTTTTATAGCAAACTGAACCCTGAGCTTTCCCTCGAAACACAGCATCACATAGAAGTAAAATCCCCAGCAGTTCAAAACCTTGTCTGGCTATGAACATGTGACCAGTCCCTATAAACACTGGACAATTTCATTTTTGTTTGGTCAGTGATCAGGACCCAAAAAGAGAAGGGCCAGCTGATTATGTGTTGGTTCACAGAACAGTCTAGCACCGTCCCCCCGACCGACCCCCAATAGGGTTATCCTTAAAGAACTTTTGTTTCCCTGAAATTCATCCTGAAGTTCTTTCTCCAGAAAAATGCAAAGTCCTTTCCTCCTTACACTTGTTTTCCTGCCTCTAACAAAGGATCTCATCCGGGAGAAGCTGTTCACATTGAAGCACTCATATTGATGTTCAGTCACTAAGCTGTGTCTTGACTCTTTGCAATCCCATGGACCACAGGCTTCTGTGTCCATGAGAATTTCCAGGCAAGAATACTTGAGTGGGCAGCCATGCCCTTCTCCAGGGCATCTTCCCGACCCAGAAATCAAACCCGAGTCTCCTGCATTGCCAACAGATTCTTTACTGCTGAGCCACCTGGGAAGCACTCTTAGTGGACACCTTTGGTTGGGTACCACTGAACTTCTTCCTCTTCCCTTTACTGCTCTGAAGACCCTCTGCCCTCTCTCGTGGACTGCTCTGTGCTCACCCTCCAAGCTCCTGCCTGGGTAGCCCACTGTCCTCCCCCAGTTGTCTTCCATGCCCACCTCTCTACAGCAGCCTCTGAGCCCTATCTTAGGGCTTTACAACTGGCTGCACAGGCCACCATTCCTCCTAAAAGAGATTCGTTCTCCATTAATGTTTTCACTTTAAATGTCTGATTAAATTTTACGTTTCTTGTCCATTGTCTTCTCCTGTACATTACTAACTATACCTATCGTAATTATTGTTTCCTCATTTCTGTATCTTACTCTTTTTCTCTACTGCTGTGTTTCTCACCTCTACCTGAGTTCAAGGCTGTTGAGAAACACCCCTTGGAATCCTCTCTCCGTCATCTCCACACTCCTGTGGGCCTCAGTCTTCCATACACAACCAACCCGCTCCCCTTTCCTTGAAACTTGAGAGTGGACATCTATGCTCCAGCTGTCCTTACTATTTCAACGGACCATTTTTGCTACAGGAAGTCAAGAAAGCTCCTCTTTCCTCACACCCTCTTCTCTGACGTGATATTTTGTTGTTTTTTGTTGTTTTGTAGGTCATTCTGCATGCTGACTATACTTAATCACCTCTGAAGGTACATGACCAATCTGGAAGCTCTAACTTTCCTGGACAATCTAAGATACACTGAGTGGCAGGTTGTTACCTAAAGTTTTCGCTACAGTAATACTCTATCAATATTAATACTATCTATGAACACTGAATGTAGGGTCAATCTTGCCACTTGAGAAGTATCAGCTCACACAGGAAGAACTATGGCTAAAGAACTATGGCCTTCTGTATTATGATTAAACATCTTTGTGGTCTTCCCAGGTGGCATTGGCGGCAAAAAAAATCTGCCTGTGAACACAGAGGAGACGTAAGAGATGCGAGTTCGATCACTGGGTCGGGAAGATTCCCTGGAGGAGGAAATGGCAACCAATTCCGGTGGGCTGAAAGATTAAACATCTTTAACTTCTAATGACGTACCCCTGAGGGACTTTTGCTCCAAGGTTCGGTGGAGAGTTGGCAGCTTGGGGAGTGCTCTGCTGTCTCGGGTCTGTACTCGGCGGAGTGGCTGCAGTACAGCCGAGCAGTATCTCCTTAAAACCTGTTGTGGGGACCGACTGTACAGAACACACACTGGGAGAGGCCTAGAAGACACCAAACAAGCAGGTGTTAGCAGGAAAGCCCCTGGGGGATTACAAAAGGCTTGCGAGATTCAATTTACTTGCTCGGTTTAATAGTAAACAAGCACAATACCACCACCCAAGAAAAAGAAACGGGCAGGAAAACAAGTAATAAATCACAAACTAAGGACTTACACCTGAAGTCTATCAAATAAGTCAGTCCAGCTTTTGGCCAAAACTTGAGCCTTCCTATAAAAGGTCACCACATGATATTTTACATACCTTTGAATGCCAGGAAAATGCAGCCATGCCTTGCTCGACTAGTGCAAGGCACACAAGTGAGCTTTTATCAACAGTCTTCACGTGGTGGCAGCTCCACACGCACAGTTCAAGGCTACTGAGTGCCCACCACGTGCTTACTGCGAGGACCGGTGGGAGACCAAGCCACTCAGGGCTCTTGCAGGCAGTGGTGCCCATGGGGTACCAACCTAAGCCTTTACAATGCAGTAAAGGTTGAGGACATGGTTCTTGCTTGTAAGTGGTTCATCAAGTCACAAAGATCCTCCCAAGTTGCACAAAATATCAAGTCATGACAGGCCTGTGTGACAGTTAGGACACTTGTCCCCTTCCCTTTTCGTGTACTTTTACCTTTACAAAACTGTGAGTAACAGACCGACTCCCTCCCAGTTTATACTATCCAAAAAAGTCAACTTCCCAGCATGGAAAGAGAAGGGAGATTAAACTCAACTACTCTAGACAACTAGATGGTCTTTGGTGAAACCAATGCAACATCTTCACCAGTCTCTTCATGTGTGTGTAAAAGCATGCCTCCTTTCCAATCATGTCTCTTTCAAATACCTCTACATTCACCTTGCCACCAGATCTGAACTTGGAGAACCTTTCAAAGTGTCTTCACCTTCTAGTTACTAGCTTCTAAGACTGGATGTACACCTTCTCTTAGTTTTTAAAACCTCACAATTCTGATTGTGGACTATGCAGCCTACACGTGAATCTTTTTTGTAAACATTTATACTGATTGGCTTTGAAAACATTGCCTAGTATATGCTAAGTAAAAACATCTGAAAAACAAGAATTTACTTAATCACTATTAAGCTTCTGGCATAGCTTCCCACTATTTCAAGGTGCTAAGTTATCTGATCACGTATTACACTATGTGAACTCAGTTTTGGTTCCCTATTAGCCTAGCGCTCCCCAGAAGGACTTCGGGAGGGAGGCTTTGGCTATTTTAAGGACATCCTTGGGGTAGGCCAATTTTACCTTTCTGGGCCTCAGGTTCCTAATTTTTAAAATGTTAAGGAAATTAGATATTTTGATTCTGTACGATATCCATTGAACTGTTCAAGCCAGAAAACCCTCCATCTCACTTCCCATATCTAATCAGTGAGCCAGGAAAGGCTGCCTCCATTTCCAAAATGTGCGTGCCATCCACAAACTCTACCCCAGGCCACCACCACCACCATCTTTCCCCTGGACTACTATGTGTGTACTAACTGGCCTGACTCCCTTCCATTTCTGCCTGAACCTTTTCCCCCCATCTGAAATTTATTCTACCACAGAGCAATTTTTATAAAACATCAGTTAGGTGGTGAGATTCCACTTCCTACCAGAATTCTATGTGGTCTGGTTTCCACCAACGCCCTCCCCCTCCTCTCGCTCCATTTGTTTGTGGTGCTTCCTGTCTGGCCTCCAAATGCCCTAAGATCTTTCTTAGAGCCTGCACCTCTGTACGTGCTATTCTGCCCCCTTGCCGCCAGGGTCTGCACACTTCCACGTAGACGGCTGGTCCCATCCTTCACCCTCAAATTCTCTCCGCTGTCACCTCAGAATCTCTGACCACTTTTCCAAAGCAGTGTCCCATGAGCCACTCGTCATACTTCATAGTATCATGCTTCTATCTTTCATGGTGCTATCACACTGTGCAAAGACCCTGAGTTACCTTTTTTTTTTTTCTGTCAGTCTCTTCACAATGAAATGTAAGCTCCTATGTTCAGGGCCTGCTCTTACATCGTTACATCTTTGAAAGTCAGGCACAGAGCAGATGCTCAGTAAATAAGACTGGCGGAATGCACGAGTGGATAAATGCTCTTAGCATTTCCTATCTCAAAATATTAACAGCCACAACTAAGTCTTCCAAGTTACCTCAAGAGCCAGGCAGCAACGTTCACCATTGTCTAGCACGCATTAAAATCTCCTAAAGTTTTAATTGGTTGGAAGGAGGGATGGAGGAACAGAGGGAAAGAAGGCAGGCTCTCTTGCTGTCACAATGGCGCCTCCTCACACCATCCCGGGGAGAAGCTTTGGAGAAGAATGGCAACAACAGCACGGCGGCCAGGAACACTGGGCTTTGGTGTTAGACCCTGGGTAGAATCCAGTCTCCGACACTTGCTAGAGCATTATTCAACCTCTCCAAGCTTCACGTTCCTCAGTCATAATGAGGAGTCATGAATGAAAGCAATGAGAAAAAAGGCAAGTAGCGAAGCACACAACACAGGGAAGTGCTTTACCATGGTACCTGGTGCACAGATCAGCTGTCTCAAAGCAGAAACACAGCATGAAAAGTTCCTGGGTTCAGCCCCCTTGTGCTAGAATGATCATAACTTGGATGCTCTTCCTTTAATAAACTGCAGCAGATCCCTCTACAGCTTTCCTAGGGTTTAGCTTAATAGGCACAGGACTCTGATTCCAAAACCCATCTCCACGTGCACACCACTGCCCTGGCCTCTGACTTGACAAGGGTCAAGGCTTCTTCTTACCTGAAGTGTTTTCCCTGAAGGTCTTCTATACCAGTCATGGCAATAGTTCCTCCCTGCCAGCAGATGGAGATAATATAATTGAGTGTATGATGATATTCCAAAAAGGACACTGCTGGCTCATCCTACTCAGCAGACCATCTCGATTAACTAGGCAGCATCCTAAATCTGTGGAAGAGTCTGCTAGGCAGAGAAGACCTTCAAGGAGCCAGATGCTACTGGCAAATAGGTTCACCTTATCCTGAAGCTGTCCCCAAGGGGATAAAGAGTCAGTCTCCTCTACCTAAGCCTAAACTCCTATCCCTTGAAGACCACCACCTCTGCACGCGTCTAGCACCTCTGGAAAGTGGAAATAGGCTGGCGTGTGCCAGGCGTGTTCATGTACTCACTGTTCCCTCACACACTTAAACAAACTTTCTCTCTTTTCCCACCTCTTCCTCTACCTCTCCATCTCTCCGAAATCTAGGCTAGGCCTGTGTTTCCAAAACCTTGTCTGACGACACGCATGACCCAGAACAAGAGAGAATATTTACTGATATGGAAAAACATTCACAATGCACTGTGGAATCACAGAAGCTACACAAGAGTATGGTTTTTCTTTAAGAAAAAAAAAGCCTCTATGAACATACAGGGAAAAGAAAAACAAAAAACTGGAGGAGGGTAGGTATTCCAAAATGTGAGCAGTGAGTCTCTGAAAAGTGTAATTATGAGTGACCTTTTCTTTACTGTGCTTTCCTGGGTTACCTAAATATTTTTAAATGAGACTAATTTTTTTTTAATGCAAGAATCTTTATTTTGAAAGTAAGTGCAACATAAAGGAGAATAACTACTGTAATGAAAAAAATAGTAATAATTTTTAAAACATCAATACTCAGGTAAAAATTCACCACCTCCAAATTCCTTTAGAATGAGAAGATAACTAAGACAGGTGTTTATTTTTGTTTGTTTGTTTGCTTGTTTGTTGAGGCAAGCAAAATGGCTTTATATGGAAAGCCAGCTGACTGAGATGACAGACAAATGTCTCAAAGTAACCATCTTCTAGGATAGGCCTTAACAGATGAAACAAACCTGTTTTTAAACATCAAATACATTTTCATGTTGTAGATGTAGAAGTTAAGGCTCAAATGGGTTGGGGGGCTTATCTTCCAGCCAAAGTAGAGGCTTTCTGGAAAACCAGATTCTACTGTGCCCAGTAATAAGTTCACACAAACCAGCTGAGTTGGACAGGATACGGACAGACAGCAAAGAGACACGTTCCCTGCCCTTCAAGAGACGGAGTCAGCAGAGGCTGTCATACTGAGTGAAGTAAGTTGGACAAAGAAGGAAAAATACTACATGACATTCCTATACATGGAATCTAAAAAGAAATGATACAAACGAACTTACAAAACAGAAAGAGACTTACAGACTCACAACATCGTTAATCTGCTATATCCTAATACAAAATATTACTGCTTTTTTTTTAAAGATGAGCTTTTAATAAATAATATTAAAGAATGAAAAAAAGAGACTATTTATTGAGCCATAGATCTGCTTCCAAACTGCGAATATGATACACACTTTCATTATTTTGTGGCTTCTTTCAACTAGGTTTCGTGGTTGTCTCCATAAACAAAAAAGTGTAAGTCAGGAAGAAAGGGTCACTTATATACATATATGTTACCATATTTTATAAGCACCTCCTTTAAGTTCATAAATTTACTTGCTCAGTGGGCCTACCACATCACTGATGGACTTGACACTTTGAACAACTGGCACATTCCACAAAAGGAGGTCCCCACTGACTCCAGTCCTGCTTGTACCCCAGGCTGATTCCTCCATGATCTATCATGATGCCATTTCCTAAGCCCTGGTCCCCACCTCAACAGCACATGTTCATCTCATGGTTTACACTGATGCCTTCTCCATGACAGGCAACTTACAAACAACTCTTCCAAACTGCCTCTATTACCTCTACCCAGGATTGCTAACACTTTATCCAATGCCAAAACCTGACAGGCTAGTATTCTACACTGCTTCTCCTCCAGTTCCAGTGTCCGTGGATCACATGACAGTATCATTACTTCTTGATAAAAGTTAAGACAAAAAGAAAAGGTAGTAATACTAATTTCCTAAATTACCTTGCCATTCTTCCCTGAACCACCTGAGGTCAAGCCTACACATTTGGAAGGAGGAAAGAGGTATTAGACACCTTGGTTTACAAACTTTCTGCTCAAGTATCAAAGCTCCTGTGACCTGGAGGCTTCAGAGGCTTCAGATTTATGAAAGCCAATTATCCTAACCACCCAGATTCTCTCATACTTGTGGGGCACAGGTTTGTTTTGGTTCTAGTTGATGCTGTAGTCCAGCCTGCCCTGAGTCAGAACCTTGGATTCACTCACTGACACTGACCACTCTCATGCCATCTTTCCTTGCCCTGTTCCTCTAGACTCTAAAGTTCTAAAATGCTGCCAGCAATATCGACTTGGTCAATTTTAAAAAATCATTAACTCCAGCCTGGAGCAAAACATCATGAAGGTGTTTTGACAATTGTTAACATGGTAAACGATCCATGTAACACAAGTGCACTTGGATACCTAAGCAGTGAGAAAGTTATCAATACCGTAATAGGACCTAAGGATGCATAGATCTGCTTCCAACTATGATACACACTTTCATTATTTTGTGGCTTCTTTCAACTAGGTTTCGTGGTTGTCTCCATAAACAAAAAAGTGTAAGTCAGGAAGAAAGGGTCACTTATATACATATATGTTACCATATTTTATAAGCACCTCCTTTAAGTTCATAAATTTACTTGCTCAGTGGGCCTACCACATCACTGATGGACTTGACACTTTGAACAACTGGCACATTCCACAAAAGGAGGTCCCCACTGACTCCAGTCCTGCTTGTACCCCAGGCTGATTCCTCCATGATCTATCATGATGCCATTTCCTAAGCCCTGGTCCCCACCTCAACAGCACATGTTCATCTCATGGTTTACACTGATGCCTTCTCCATGACAGGCAACTTACAAACAACTCTTCCAAACTGCCTCTATTACCTCTACCCAGGATTGCTAACACTTTATCCAATGCCAAAACCTGACAGGCTAGTATTCTACACTGCTTCTCCTCCAGTTCCAGTGTCCGTGGATCACATGACAGTATCATTACTTCTTGATAAAAGTTAAGACAAAAAGAAAAGGTAGTAATACTAATTTCCTAAATTACCTTGCCATTCTTCCCTGAACCACCTGAGGTCAAGCCTACACATTTGGAAGGAGGAAAGAGGTATTAGACACCTTGGTTTACAAACTTTCTGCTCAAGTATCAAAGCTCCTGTGACCTGGAGGCTTCAGAGGCTTCAGATTTATGAAAGCCAATTATCCTAACCACCCAGATTCTCTCATACTTGTGGGGCACAGGTTTGTTTTGGTTCTAGTTGATGCTGTAGTCCAGCCTGCCCTGAGTCAGAACCTTGGATTCACTCACTGACACTGACCACTCTCATGCCATCTTTCCTTGCCCTGTTCCTCTAGACTCTAAAGTTCTAAAATGCTGCCAGCAATATCGACTTGGTCAATTTTAAAAAATCATTAACTCCAGCCTGGAGCAAAACATCATGAAGGTGTTTTTGACAATTGTTAACATGGTAAACGATCCATGTAACACAAGTGCACTTGGATACCTAAGCAGTGAGAAAGTTATCAATACCGTAATAGGACCTAAGGATGCAAACTCACTTTAAAAAAAAAACAGCTTTCAGTTTTTCCCACCAGACTTCAACAATTTGACCCTGTTATTTATACTCCCTTAAGAAATTAATCCCAGTCCTCTATCCCCTTATTAGGCTGGTCTGTCTAGCCCAATCTTTTGGGAATTCTGATGAAAACTGTCCCATTGTGAACACTGTGATGTTAGGAAACCATGTACTAGTAATTACAAAGCATAATGAGATGGGGAATGTAACTCGCTCTGGGATATAGGTTAAAAGGATGGTAGAGATGTTAGGTGTGGCTTCCCTGAGGAAGCAACATCACTTTAGAAAGATAAATGGGAGTTAATTAGAGTGAAGACAGGATTAGAAGAGAAAGGGAAACAGTCCTAAGACAACATGAGGTACTTGAGGAATTAAGGAAGGCCAGCTTGTCTATGATGTGGGAGAAAGGGGAAAACTGACAGCTTCAAGTTTCTTGATCCAAATCTTAACCACTTCAGGAGGACAGAAGTAAATTCAGTACTTGAACTCAGCAGAGTCATTCACAGAAGCCTGCACATTTCTTGGCAGAAATTAGTAATGGCAAACCAACCGCTTCCTTCCAAAAGCAGGTATGCCGGTTTACCCAGTCATAAATGACCCATCAGACCTCTCTTATTATTAAGGTGAGGCTCCTATTTCAACACACAATCTACTCAGAATTGGAAGGTTCCTCCCTTCTTCTCCTGTGACCTGGAGGCTTCAGAGGCTTCAGATTTATGAAAGCCAATTATCCTAACCACCCAGATTCTCTCATACTTGTGGGGCACAGGTTTGTTTTGGTTCTAGTTGATGCTGTAGTCCAGCCTGCCCTGAGTCAGAACCTTGGATTCACTCACTGACACTGACCACTCTCATGCCATCTTTCCTTGCCCTGTTCCTCTAGACTCTAAAGTTCTAAAATGCTGCCAGCAATATCGACTTGGTCAATTTTAAAAAATCATTAACTCCAGCCTGGAGCAAAACATCATGAAGGTGTTTTTGACAATTGTTAACATGGTAAACGATCCATGTAACACAAGTGCACTTGGATACCTAAGCAGTGAGAAAGTTATCAATACCGTAATAGGACCTAAGGATGCAAACTCACTTTAAAAAAAAAACAGCTTTCAGTTTTTCCCACCAGACTTCAACAATTTGACCCTGTTATTTATACTCCCTTAAGAAATTAATCCCAGTCCTCTATCCCCTTATTAGGCTGGTCTGTCTAGCCCAATCTTTTGGGAATTCTGATGAAAACTGTCCCATTGTGAACACTGTGATGTTAGGAAACCATGTACTAGTAATTACAAAGCATAATGAGATGGGGAATGTAACTCGCTCTGGGATATAGGTTAAAAGGATGGTAGAGATGTTAGGTGTGGCTTCCCTGAGGAAGCAACATCACTTTAGAAAGATAAATGGGAGTTAATTAGAGTGAAGACAGGATTAGAAGAGAAAGGGAAACAGTCCTAAGACAACATGAGGTACTTGAGGAATTAAGGAAGGCCAGCTTGTCTATGATGTGGGAGAAAGGGGAAAACTGACAGCTTCAAGTTTCTTGATCCAAATCTTAACCACTTCAGGAGGACAGAAGTAAATTCAGTACTTGAACTCAGCAGAGTCATTCACAGAAGCCTGCACATTTCTTGGCAGAAATTAGTAATGGCAAACCAACCGCTTCCTTCCAAAAGCAGGTATGCCGGTTTACCCAGTCATAAATGACCCATCAGACCTCTCTTATTATTAAGGTGAGGCTCCTATTTCAACACACAATCTACTCAGAATTGGAAGGTTCCTCCCTTCTTCTCCTGGAAGGCATTCTTCAGATCTGACACACACAGCTCAACCTATCTTTAAAAATACCTCCAAGTGTTTTAAGCCTAGAGCTAATGTTTATAACAATGTATCTTGGTGGAGGACATGTTTCTCCTTAACTTGTACCTATGTTATCTAAAGATGTGTGTCTTAAAATATGCTTCTGATCTACTGTTTATAACCAACTGAAAAAGTACAAGTGCCTCTCCTAAACTAGCTGCTGGGGGTACTCTTCTATTCCCTCTTCCAGTGCCTTTGCTACATGAAAAAAAAAAACCTCCATGTGGTGGAACTGTCAAATCTATTGAGGATTTTCAGCAAATATCAAAAATAAAACTTTTTTTAAAAAACAAAAACAGTGAACCAGAAACTTATACCATCTCCATCTGACTGAGGACAGAAATTATGGCCAAGACCTGGGACTAGTGAAGGGCAGACACAACAGCAGAGATGAGCAGAGCAGACAGCCTTATTACCACTAACCATACTGGTCACGCACTGTGAGAATTAGAGGGAAACTTCACACAAGTGACAGATGTAAGTCAAGGCTACCTCGGAGCACGACTTGGCCTGTTTGGAAACGAGGCCTCCATTATTCTCTGAAGACTTGCGTTTCACAGCTCCCATTCTTGGAGAATTACCTAAAACAGTCAACAACAGGCTGAGTTGGCCTCCCTGTTTATCTAAACGTGAGAAGGATCAAAGGGAAAGGAGGACAGAGATTTTAATCAAAGAGTATCTTACCACATGTCATGAAGTTATCATGTACAACTTCAACATGAATCAGTGATGGATCGACAATTTTCAGGGCTGGAATCTTAAGAACAAAGAAACAAAATAAAGATACTGGGAAAGTTTTAAAGTGCTCAGGAGTATACTCTGGTACTTAACTCTATCAAGTCCAATTCTTTGCAACCCCACGGACTGTAGCCCACCCAGCTCCTCTGACTATGAAATTCTCCAGGCAAGAATACTGGAGTGGATCGTCATTCCCTCCTCCAGGTGATCTTCCCAACCCAGGGATCAAAGCCGGGTCTGCTGCACTGCAGGCAGATTCTTTACCATCTGAGCCACCAGGGAAGCCCCATTTAGTTTCTGTAAGATACCGTAATTACTTTTTCTAATTATCTTCTCCTGTCAAGTTATCTTACGTGGAATTCTCATCTTTATTACCTCCTCACAGTTGACCTGAAGAGTTTTTGATGTTGGGTTTCCATTTACAATGGTTGCAGAAAACCACTGAGTTGATGGGTCCAAGCTGTAAATTTTTACTTCTGAACCAACTAAGTTTTTGTCACCTTAAAAATAGAAATGGAAAAAAAAAAAGTCCTCAGAGCAATTTGCCTGAATCTCCCAAGAGAACCATTTAGCCAGGATAATTTTTTCCCCAAGTCTTAAAAAAAAAATGCAATACACAAAAAGCAAACATTAAAAGATAGTGCTATAAACATAAGAAGACATTCAGCTAACGTGAGAAAACATAAACTCTCAATTTTAAAGCCTTACTTTCCTATTAGACTTGCAATATATTTACTCTAACATTTGTATCAGAGCAGGTAGTATCAGAGAACTCATTGAGACCTAACTCAATCTTCTATGCAGAGTTTTAGAGGATCCAAATTCATGAACTTCATCAGAACTTCTGAATCTGCTAAAATATTCACAATTAATGAAACTGACCAAGAAAATCAATAAAAGTAATTGGCAAGATTAAGATTTTCAAATTAGTTTACTCATTTTATAAGAGTGAAATTCCAAACATTGAATTCCACGTCAAAACATAGCTGAGCTTTTTAGTATCTACTTCACTTTTAGAGTGTTCACATGATCCCCAAGCTTTCCAAATTTCAGCGGCTTTAAAATACATTATAAAGTCCTCCACTCATCTAGTTGCACTGGAAATGCAGCAAAGGAATTACTAAACCCCTGGTGGAGATCAGGGTGGGTAGAGGCACTCTGTGCTCCAGGGACTCTGGTGGGGCAGGTCTTTAGACAGGTGGATGTTTTTAGGAACAGCTTTTATTATCTCAATCCTTGCATCTCCTCATATTTACAAAAGCACTAAATCTCCTCATGATGACATCAGATCCTCGTGACTAACTGAAGACTCCTGTAAAATGACTGTTTAATGGTATTAAACTACCCCCCTCCTTACCAAAATCCTTAAATATTGACCCTCCTCAATGTTGACTCTTTGAAGCAGTCTCTCAGAGCTTTCTGGGGTGCTGCCTCCTGGGCTGCAGTCCTAATTATGTCCCAAGTAAAACTTAACCCACAACTCTCAAAAAAAAAAAAAAGAATTACTGAAAATATCAGAAATTTTAATGAGCAAATGAGTGAGAAGGGCTAAAATACAGCTTCTTACAAACTAATCATTAGTAAACTCATGACCTATCACCAACAGACAATCCATATACCTTGTAAAAGATGGCTTTCATCCAGATGTTTCACAATCAATGCCTGAAATTCTTTACTGACATTCTGATTATCCATCAGTGAAAGACGGAGGTTATTTACATCCTGAAAAGTCAAAAATCATTACATCTCAAGGGAACAAATAAGAAGACTTGTTTGAATTTCAGTGGATACTTCAATCTGTTTAATCACAGGGATTACTGTAGTATCAATGAGCCATTTGATGGTAGCAAACCATTACAACTGCAGTGAATTAGACAGGTCCAACAGCAATGAACCATCAAATAATCACAAACTGAAGGCAGACAGAAGGTGAAGCCGCTCGAATCGAATCAAGAGTGAGACAGAAACTAAGAACAGCTCAAAGTGTAATTTTAAATGTGACAAAACTTAGGCTGTGGGAAACATAAGCAAACAAACAAGCTAGTCAATTCATGTCAAAAATACTTCATATCCCACTCTAGGGATTAGGGAAATCACAGATCCAAACGCAAGGGGCAGAAGACACATACACAAGAAAATACTTAGTACTGTTACTTCACTGAAATTGCTGTTTTTAACAGATATTATTTTACACACATCCAATACCTTAACTAGATTTCCAAATGCATTTATCTTTTTTTTAAATTTTGGCCTCTTTTATTGGTTTTCTATTCGTTTATTTTTCATCCGTCTTTATTCTTTCGTCTGTGTGGGCCTCCGATTAGAGTGGCCTCTCTTGGTGCAGAGCACTGGCGCTGGGCACATGCGCTCCAGAGTGCTGGCTCTAATTTGACACACCTTGGTCCAGCTGCTTCATGGCATGTGGGATCTTCCCAGGTCAGGGATCTAACCGGCGCCCCTTGCTCTGCAAGGTGGACTCTTTCCCCACTGGACCACCGGGGAAGCCCCCAGATGTGTTCATCTTTATAAATGCTAAAGGCAGGGGTGAGGAGGGACAAACTTGAAATGAACAGCCTAAGTCTTCAGCAGGGCAGTTCTGAGACATTCAATTCTTGGCACCTCCATTTCTGGCACTATGCCACAGTCTTCTGGCTTTGTGTGTACACTCAGTTATGATAAATGTGTACAGACTGTCAGTAGGAATAACCGGCCAGACCCAAACGGTACAGCACAGAAGCCCTTCCAACACCAGGCCTTCATGCTCTTTTGCATGTGAAATGGGTGTACAGTGACTAAAATTAGTTCATCCGTTGCTCCCATTGTGAAGAATAATTTTTTAGAGAGTTCATGCTGAAAAAAGCTTCTTATGGCAACATTAAACTTAAACAACAGGGGCTTTGTAAGAGTGCAACGCAATTATCAGAATGGGACGTTTTTTTTTTCCCTTTCTGCCAAAAAATTGTGAAGAATAATCTTTTAGAGAGTCTCTATAGATGAGAAAAAAGAAAACTAAGAACTTTGAAGGCAGACAGAAGGTGAACCCTCGAATCGAATCAAGAGTGAGACAGAAACTAAGAACAGCTCAAAGTGTAATTTTAAATGTGACAAAACTTAGGCTGTGGGAAACATAAGCAAACAAACAAGCTAGTCAATTCATGTCAAAAATACTTCATATCCCACTCTAGGGATTAGGGAAATCACAGATCCAAACGCATGAGGGCAGAAGACACATACACAAGAAAATACTTAGTACTGTTACTTCACTGAAATTGCTGTTTTTAACAGATATTATTTTACACACATCCAATACCTTAACTAGATTTCCAAATGCATTTATCTTTTTTTTAAATTTTGGCCTCTTTTATTGGTTTTCTATTCGTTTATTTTTCATCCGTCTTTATTCTTTCGTCTGTGTGGGCCTCCGATTAGAGTGGCCTCTCTTGGTGCAGAGCACTGGCGCTGGGCACATGCGCTCCAGAGTGCTGGCTCTAATTTGACACACCTTGGTCCAGCTGCTTCATGGCATGTGGGATCTTCCCAGGTCAGGGATCTAACCGGCGCCCCTTGCTCTGCAAGGTGGACTCTTTCCCCACTGGACCACCGGGGAAGCCCCCAGATGTGTTCATCTTTATAAATGCTAAAGGCAGGGGTGAGGAGGGACAAACTTGAAATGAACAGCCTAAGTCTTCAGCAGGGCAGTTCTGAGACATTCAATTCTTGGCACCTCCATTTCTGGCACTATGCCACAGTCTTCTGGCTTTGTGTGTACACTCAGTTATGATAAATGTGTACAGACTGTCAGTAGGAATAACCGGCCAGACCCAAACGGTACAGCACAGAAGCCCTTCCAACACCAGGCCTTCATGCTCTTTTGCATGTGAAATGGGTGTACAGTGACTAAAATTAGTTCATCCGTTGCTCCCATTGTGAAGAATAATTTTTTAGAGAGTTCATGCTGAAAAAAGCTTCTTATGGCAACATTAAACTTAAACAACAGGGGCTTTGTAAGAGTGCAACGCAATTATCAGAATGGGACGTTCTTTTTTCCTTTTCCTCATGCTACTTACTGCCAATTTTAAAAAATAAAATATGTGTTCTCCAATTCTTACTACAAGGTAAAATCACATATTAATGGGGAGATCCATTAATATTAAAGGGCTCTTAAATAAAGTAGAGTAATTTGATTCTGCCTAGAAGTTTCAGGGCTCATCAAAAGTGCCAGATAACTGACCTGGACATTTTGTCTTTTTTCTTACCCACGTATAACTGAGACAAATTCAATCCAGAAGGCAAGACGTTAGGTTTCAATTCCAACTGCATATGCCCACTAATTTTCAGATTCTCTATTCGTTATTTAAGACAATCCTCCTACTGGGGAAACCACATCCAAACTGATATGTAGTCTCATATAGAAACCTCACATGCTCATCTAGAAGAGAATGCCCTGAAGACTGACCTGTGGCAACTACCATCATCAGCAAAGTCAAGGACACAAGCACAGTTTCCGTCAATTAGTATGATCTTAATAACAACACTCAAACTGACAGCACAGAGTCCAACTGAGAACAAATGAAAACTTACTGATCTTTTCAATCTCAAGAAACAAAACTGAGTTCTACTTGAACTGATGAGACACGTTAAAGATGAAAAATAAAACTGTCCCAAAAACAGTGCTACAAAGTAAAAACTACTCTGTCCTCAGCCGTAGGCACAGCCCCTCCTGTATGTTGCTTGGTCCTTAAAAGCAAGTATTTTGCCTTTCAATGTAGGAAAAATATCAAGATACCTACTTGACATATGAAGATAACTTGTGTCTGCAATTAAGTAAAGGCATCTTCCTCTATTCCATTCACTTAAACATTATAACATACGGTTCAGAGTATGAATGTTTTCACTCACTTCCAGGATATGGAAATAAGTCAGACTTTAGAGTAGAGAAAAGCCAATGCTCTGGGTTTGTCAATACAGACCCAGCAATGGCAGTGATCCTTGGTCCTAAACTGTCTTGTAGCTCATAAACTAGTGCCATTGTTCTATGGGCCATCAAAACAAGTCTGGTCACAAAACCAAAGTGGGTAAAGAGGATAATTCAGCTTCATAAATGCCTTCTAAAAGAAATGAGTGTTATTGTAAGACCAACATTACTCCCAAGGTAGTGATCTGAGGAAGTAATCTATGTGTTCTTCCACTCCCTCTCAATATTTTTTTAATAAAGGAAAAGATAAAACATATGAGCAAGGCCCAAGATCCTAAATGTTATGGAGAAAAAAGTGGGAGTTTTACAAGCTAATAGGAAAGAATATGAATGAACACACAAACACTTGATTCACACTGGTTGACATAGTTATAGGTCACCACCAACGCTGAAATTAGTCAATACTGAACCATTCTAGGCGTTAGGTTCCTTCAAGCCTCTGGTCACAACAGTGACATCAACCAATCAATACATAACCTTGTTTTATGTGTTTCTGTTGAAAACCTCCCACAGTATTTAGTATATATAACTGCACTACATATGTGCATGCCAAGTCACTTTGGTCATGTCCAACTCTGTGTGACCCTGTGGACTATACTCCACCAGGCTCCTATGTCCATGGGATTCTGCAGGTAAGAACACTGGACTGGGTTGCCATGCCCTCCTCCAGGGGACCTTCCTGACCCAAGGATACAACCTGTGTGTCCTTTGGCTCCTGCACTGCAGGTGGAACCTTTGCCACCGAGCCAGCAGGGAAACCATATTACTGCATTACTAACCTTGAACTCACAGCCACACCTTATGGCTGAATGAAGCTTATCTAACACATATTCTCCCTAGGACACCTCACAGCCTGTGTGCACTTAGCAACAACAGAGAGCACTTTAAAATGGTCCCCCAGGATAGTGCTAAACAGCGAAATCACCAACCAAAAGCACAAGAATGTAGCACTAAATAGACTCTGAAAAGGACACTTGTTTATAAGGAAGAGATGAAGCAAGAAGGCAGAATGGCATCTTATTCAAACCTCAGCTGGGAACGGGTGTCAGACAACTCAGTTTTCACCACTCTGCATCTGCCTGTGAATGACCATAAAAGCACCAAAATACTGATTGGGGGGGTTACAAATGTATTTTGGCAGGCAAGCGAATTCCCAAATATAGAATCCTTAAATAATGAGGATTAATATGTATTCATACAGATGTATGTACAGGAGTCACAGTCAATCTTTTAAAAATTATTTTCATATTGCCTAGGTGTTTCCAGACACAAACACCATCAGCTGTAGTACCTCTGTCCTTCTAACCCCAAATAAGCAATACCAAACCCACACTAACACTGACTTAACTGCTTCTAAGAGACCTCTGTTAGATACCTGAATTAGAACAATCAACATCAATGTGTGAGTTCTCACATTAAAGGTGTTTGTATTTCTATTTCAAGGTTTAATATTGTTTCTATGTTTTACCTGTATAGGCTTTAAAGGTCTTTAGAAAGAAATACTCTTTGTTGATCTCCTATAAAGGTCACCACCAACGCTGAAATTAGTCAATACTGAACCATTCTAGGCGTTAGGTTCCTTCAAGCCTCTGGTCACAACAGTGACATCAACCAATCAATACATAACCTTGTTTTATGTGTTTCTGTTGAAAACCTCCCACAGTATTTAGTATATATAACTGCACTACATATGTGCATGCCAAGTCACTTTGGTCATGTCCAACTCTGTGTGACCCTGTGGACTATACTCCACCAGGCTCCTATGTCCATGGGATTCTGCAGGTAAGAACACTGGACTGGGTTGCCATGCCCTCCTCCAGGGGACCTTCCTGACCCAAGGATACAACCTGTGTGTCCTTTGGCTCCTGCACTGCAGGTGGAACCTTTGCCACCGAGCCAGCAGGGAAACCATATTACTGCATTACTAACCTTGAACTCACAGCCACACCTTATGGCTGAATGAAGCTTATCTAACACATATTCTCCCTAGGACACCTCACAGCCTGTGTGCACTTAGCAACAACAGAGAGCACTTTAAAATGGTCCCCCAGGATAGTGCTAAACAGCGAAATCACCAACAAAAAAAGCACAAGAATGTAGCACTAAATAGACTCTGAAAAGGACACTTGTTTATAAGGAAGAGATGAAGCAAGAAGGCAGAATGGCATCTTATTCAAACCTCAGCTGGGAACGGGTGTCAGACAACTCAGTTTTCACCACTCTGCATCTGCCTGTGAATGACCATAAAAGCACCAAAATACTGATTGGGGGGGTTACAAATGTATTTTGGCAGGCAAGCGAATTCCCAAATATAGAATCCTTAAATAATGAGGATTAATATGTATTCATACAGATGTATGTACAGGAGTCACAGTCAATCTTTTAAAAATTATTTTCATATTGCCTAGGTGTTTCCAGACACAAACACCATCAGCTGTAGTACCTCTGTCCTTCTAACCCCAAATAAGCAATACCAAACCCACACTAACACTGACTTAACTGCTTCTAAGAGACCTCTGTTAGATACCTGAATTAGAACAATCAACATCAATGTGTGAGTTCTCACATTAAAGGTGTTTGTATTTCTATTTCAAGGTTTAATATTGTTTCTATGTTTTACCTGTATAGGCTTTAAAAGGTCTTTAGAAAGAAATACTCTTTGTTGATCTCCTAAAAAGCGAATAGATGTTATGGATCCCAAACCAGCTTTGTCCAACAGAGATTTGTACATCTGAAACAGAAGAAAACATTTTGGCCTCATAACTGCTATCAGCATCATTCTGAAATGGGGACTGGCAATGTTCCCATGTCCACATGGAAAGAGATTAAGGCATTCAATTGTTATACTATATTATGTTTATTTTTCTGAGGAAATAGGACTGCATATTTTAGCAAATCTTAGTAGATGGAGGGAAAAGATACAAAAGACAAAATCCTACATCACACAAAACCCTCCAGCGGCTCTTCTCACCCGGGGCAAAATCTTAACTTTGTTCACACAGCATGTGGCACTTCACGAGCTGGTCAGTCTTAATTAAACATCTTCTCGGCCCTTCAACTGCCCAAATCTGTGCCAGCTCCTGTCTCATACAGCCTGAACTATCGTCTCCGGATACAATGCTCACTCTTTGCCTTTAACTGCACCTGACTTATGGTGTAGAAACGGCACAATCATATACTGACTGCTGGTGTCCTCGAAGTCAAAGAAATACGAGCCAGCGGGAACCTTAAAGATCATGAGACCAAAAGTGGAAACCCTGACAGGGGCCAGGTGACACTATTCAGCTTTAGCCCATTGTTGCTAAAGGAACTGCTACAAGGCTCTAGGGTGGCCGTATCTTACTGTTTTTTCTTCTTTTTCTTTTTTTCAAAAAGAATTGGAAATGTAGATGTTTAAGGATATTCTGTACGTTTTTTTTAAGGTAGACAGGTGATTTAGAGTGAGGGGTAAACCAAAAAGATCTGTATGTATCTGCTGGTTTCTAGGCCCTGACCTTGATTAGGTTCCACACATAACCCTCAACGCCTACTCCTCAAGTGAGGAAACTGAGATCCATGAATGTCAAGGGACTGGAGCTGCAGGGCTCAGAGCAGGGCTGACAGGAGATCCCGGGTTTTTTTCCCAAATCTTCTACACTGTCACATCTCTGTACTATTATTTTCCAGAGGTCCAACTATAGCCATTTACATACAGATTTTCCCTGTTTCCTTCATGATGGATGAAATAACCTCTCCGGGGTTCAGTAAGCCCAAGTTTTACTCACTATCGCAGGCCACTGAACGATTCGCTCAGAAATTTCAGGAGACTTTCGTTCCGCCAAAACCAAATTGTGTTCCACTAAGAAGGCTCTCCTTAGGAGGCTGTAGACATCTATCCATCTTCTCTTCCTCCAAGATTCTCCATCAAACTCCACACACACCTAGACAAACAGAATTGAAGGAAAGCAGACTTAGATGAACAAAAACAGGAAAATGCCTAAGATGAAATTAGACTCTGAGCAGTCTACTGGAATCCTGTACCTGAATAGGCTGCCCCCACTCCTGTTCTCTTATTTCCCTTCTCCACCCACAACAAAGTAACCAGATAAGGGGCTTCCTGGTGGTCCAGTTTGAAAAGTTCACACAGCATGTGGCACTTCACGAGCTGGTCAGTCTTAATTAAACATCTTCTCGGCCCTTCAACTGCCCAAATCTGTGCCAGCTCCTGTCTCATACAGCCTGAACTATCGTCTCCGGATACAATGCTCACTCTTTGCCTTTAACTGCACCTGACTTATGGTGTAGAAACGGCACAATCATATACTGACTGCTGGTGTCCTCGAAGTCAAAGAAATACGAGCCAGCGGGAACCTTAAAGATCATGAGACCAAAAGTGGAAACCCTGACAGGGGCCAGGTGACACTATTCAGCTTTAGCCCATTGTTGCTAAAGGAACTGCTACAAGGCTCTAGGGTGGCCGTATCTTACTGTTTTTTCTTCTTTTTCTTTTTTTCAAAAAGAATTGGAAATGTAGATGTTTAAGGATATTCTGTACGTTTTTTTTAAGGTAGACAGGTGATTTAGAGTGAGGGGTAAACCAAAAAGATCTGTATGTATCTGCTGGTTTCTAGGCCCTGACCTTGATTAGGTTCCACACATAACCCTCAACGCCTACTCCTCAAGTGAGGAAACTGAGATCCATGAATGTCAAGGGACTGGAGCTGCAGGGCTCAGAGCAGGGCTGACAGGAGATCCCGGGTTTTTTTCCCAAATCTTCTACACTGTCACATCTCTGTACTATTATTTTCCAGAGGTCCAACTATAGCCATTTACATACAGATTTTCCCTGTTTCCTTCATGATGGATGAAATAACCTCTCCGGGGTTCAGTAAGCCCAAGTTTTACTCACTATCGCAGGCCACTGAACGATTCGCTCAGAAATTTCAGGAGACTTTCGTTCCGCCAAAACCAAATTGTGTTCCACTAAGAAGGCTCTCCTTAGGAGGCTGTAGACATCTATCCATCTTCTCTTCCTCCAAGATTCTCCATCAAACTCCACACACACCTAGACAAACAGAATTGAAGGAAAGCAGACTTAGATGAACAAAAACAGGAAAAATGCCTAAGATGAAATTAGACTCTGAGCAGTCTACTGGAATCCTGTACCTGAATAGGCTGCCCCCACTCCTGTTCTCTTATTTCCCTTCTCCACCCACAACAAAGTAACCAGATAAGGGGCTTCCCTGGTGGTCCAGAGGTTAAGAATCTGCTTGACAATGCAGGGGGCACAAGTTCAACCGCTGTTGTGGGAAGATTCCACGTGCCGCAGAGCAGCTAAGACTGTGCGCCACAACTACTGAGCCTGTGCTCTGGAGCCTGCAAGCTGCAACTACTGAGTCCAAAAGCCTAGAGCTGGTGCTCCCCAGCAAGAGAAGTCACCACAATGAAAAACCTACACACCACAAGTAGCCCCGCTCTCCACAACCAGAGAAAGTTGCACACAGCAATGAAGACCCAGCAGAGACCCAAAGCAAAATAAAGATAAATATTAAAAAAAAAAAAAAAAAGTGTTAGTCTAACCATCAAGCTTTGACTCCCAGGCCACTTTGGAAATAGAGTCAAAGGTTTTGGGTGCCTACCTCTGACCTCAAGTAACCTCTGGAAGCCCAAACAGAAAAGAAGCCCCAAGTAGAAAGCTTTTACATATGCTAATTGCCCATCAGAGCTTGGAAAACTCAAAGACAGAAATTTGAAACTGAAAGAAGTCCTTGTGGCAGGGCATTGTAATTCTGTGTTGACACTGTCTGTAAACTAATGATGACCCCGGACAACAACTTTCCACCGGCTTTGAATCCCTCAGGTAGCAGCAGGATTCAGCAACAGGCCCTTGCAGTGCTTTGAGTTGAACACACTGGGAAATTTACCTCAGAGCTTGAAACCCAAGACAATGCAGGGGGCACAAGTTCAACCGCTTTGCTACACACAGACACAAGTGTAACTGATGACGCCAAAGTTTTCCAAAACTACCTCTTTTTTTTTAACCTCTAACTTTTTATATGACAATTAAACCACCTTTGCAATACTGTTTCCCATATAACTATGAAGTTTTCTTCTGCTCAGCAAAATACCTTTTAGCCCTAAAGTTATAATCCTTACGATTTGTATAGGTATTTTAATATACAAAATAGAATTCAGTCCAAATGCAGAAGCAGCGATCAGTCACAAAACCTGGAAAGTCTTACAAATGTACCAACACACTCCAGCTTCCTCAACCATTAAGGATATGCTACCCTTTTTGTTGCAGGGTTGCACTGTCACGCCCTGTTCTTGGCGACCCCGTGGGCTGCAGCATGCCAGGCTCCCCTGTCCTTCACTCTCTCCCAGAGTTTGCTCAAACTCACGTCTGTCAAGTCAGTGATGCCTTTCCACTATCTCATCCTCTGTCGTCTCCTTCTCCTCATGCCTTCTATTTTTCCCAGCAGCAGGGTCTTTTCCAATGAGTCAGCTCTTTGCATCGGGTGACCAAGGTATTGGAGCTTCAGCTTCAGCATCAGTCCTTTCAAATGACTATTCAGGGTTGATTGCCATTATTCTAAGTCTTTTAAAGTATTTTTTATGTTTTAACTGAGATATAGTCCTCAATAATCAGTGTAAAAAATCATCATTTTTATTTGATTTAAAAGTCCTCATTTTTGGCTTCAAAGAATTAGTTAATAAATCTATCACTAATTCATAATTTCACAATCATATCTCCCTGGACAATATATAAAAAAAATTAATTTCTATTCACTCATCAGAATCCAATTCAAAAATCCTTTCCTCAAAGAAGCCCTTCCTTACCAAAGAGCCCCTCTCTACCCCAAGAGAAGTCCCTTGCTAACTGTACTCAAAACTGCCCTTTTCCTTCCCACCATTTACCCATATTTTGAATTATTTATTTGTGGCTAATTGACTGACAATAGTAAAAATTCTAATAGGTCTAGGTCTGTGTTTGCTTTTACTTACCATTGTATTTCGAGTCTCCGTATTTACTGAGTGAGTAAATTTCTCTCTGAATTGGGCTCTTATCTTGTGTTTCTCTCATCCATTTGGGGAGGCCAAAACTACCTCTTTTTTAACCTCTAACTTTTATATGACAATTAAACCACCTTTGCAATACTGTTTCCCATATAACTATGAAGTTTTCTTCTGCTCAGCAAAATACCTTTTAGCCCTAAAGTTATAATCCTTACGATTTGTATAGGTATTTTAATATACAAAATAGAATTCAGTCCAAATGCAGAAGCAGCGATCAGTCACAAAACCTGGAAAGTCTTACAAATGTACCAACACACTCCAGCTTCCTCAACCATTAAGGATATGCTACCCTTTTTGTTGCAGGGTTGCACTGTCACGCCCTGTTCTTGGCGACCCCCTGGGCTGTAGCATGCCAGGCTCCCCTGTCCTTCACTCTCTCCCAGAGTTTGTTCAAATTCACGTCTGTCAAGTCAGTGATGCCTTTCCACTATCTCATCCTCTGTCGTCTCCTTCTCCTCATGCCTTCTATTTTTCCCAGCAGCAGGGTCTTTTCCAATGAGTCAGCTCTTTGCATCGGGTGACCAAGGTATTGGAGCTTCAGCTTCAGCATCAGTCCTTTCAAATGACTATTCAGGGTTGATTGCCATTATTCTAAGTCTTTTAAAGTATTTTTTATGTTTTAACTGAGATATAGTCCTCAATAATCAGTGTAAAAATCATCATTTTTATTTGATTTAAAAGTCCTCATTTTTGGCTTCAAAGAATTAGTTAATAAATCTATCACTAATTCATAATTTCACAATCATATCTCCCTGGACAATATATAAAAAAAATTAATTTCTATTCACTCATCAGAATCCAATTCAAAAATCCTTTCCTCAAAGAAGCCCTTCCTTACCAAAGAGCCCCTCTCTACCCCAAGAGAAGTCCCTTGCTAACTGTACTCAAAACTGCCCTTTTCCTTCCCACCATTTACCCATATTTTGAATTATTTATTTGTGGCTAATTGACTGACAATAGTAAAAATTCTAATAGGTCTAGGTCTGTGTTTGCTTTTACTTACCATTGTATTTCGAGTCTCCGTATTTACTGAGTGAGTAAATTTCTCTCTGAATTGGGCTCTTATCTTGTGTTTCTCTCATCCATTTGGAAGGCAGGAAATTCCCAAATGACTATGTCACCACTAGCCTCAATCCCAAACTTTTCCAGGTTTATGGTTATGGAATACCTATCTTTAAAGTCAATGAAATGTAAGACTCGGCCTATCATCCTTGCCCAACCACAAAATGTGCACCCCTGATTTCTCAGGCAACTCTCCTTTAGAAGCTCACGTCTTCTTGGTATGGCAGACTTTTAACCTTGCAGTTATTACACATTTAAGTACAAATGTGTGAGTCCCCATCACACGACACAGTGCTGTGTTCTATATATTCCATCTATCACCATAACCAACCAATGGTCCTTCCTGGGGGCGTCTTCCTTTCTGTTCCTAGCCACAGAACTCTGGTCCTCTGGTATCCTTCTTAGTCTTTTTGCCCCACATCACATCAACTTTAAACCCAACCTAGCTTAGGATGACAGAACTTTCCTATCAATGCAGCGTACCAGGAAGGCACATGAACACACTTCAGAACCAGAGATCTGGGTTTGAATGCTGGCTATGTTGAAATTTTTTTAGAATGGTTTTACATGCATAAAATAAAACATGTAGGATTACAGAGGCAACCAATTAACTCTACCAACGTCAAGAATGTGTGCTTAAATCAGAGTTCTCTGAATTCAGTGTTCTGGTAGCTTCAAAATGGAAGTACTAACACTTTCCTTTCAATGAACTGTTAGGAGGTTTTAAAGGCAATGTACATTAAGTATCTGGCAAGCAGACTAGGTAGTTTTAAGACCTCCATTTATCAGACGATAACTTCTTCAGTTAAGAATGCGGGACAGAAAAGATTTCAATATGATTATCTAACATCAATTCAGAAAAAAAAAGTAATCTAAGATCTTAAGTGGTTTCCCAAAACTTAAGCAATATCACAATTCTTATATCACTATCAACAAAGCTTATCAACCCTAAACCAAAACTGAGACAAAGTTCAACTTTTGAGTGATTTGAAAAAAATAAATGACTTTGAAGTATTAGGTTGTGTTTCGAGTCTCCGTATTTACTGAGTGAGTAAATTTCTCTCTGAATTGGGCTCTTATCTTGTGTTTCTCTCATCCATTTGGAAGGCAGGAAATTCCCAAATGACTATGTCACCACTAGCCTCAATCCCAAACTTTTCCAGGTTTATGGTTATGGAATACCTATCTTTAAAGTCAATGAAATGTAAGACTCGGCCTATCATCCTTGCCCAACCACAAAATGTGCACCCCTGATTTCTCAGGCAACTCTCCTTTAGAAGCTCACGTCTTCTTGGTATGGCAGACTTTTAACCTTGCAGTTATTACACATTTAAGTACAAATGTGTGAGTCCCCATCACACGACACAGTGCTGTGTTCTATATATTCCATCTATCACCATAACCAACCAATGGTCCTTCCTGGGGGTGTCTTCCTTTCTGTTCCTAGCCACAGAACTCTGGTCCTCTGGTATCCTTCTTAGTCTTTTTGCCCCACATCACATCAACTTTAAACCCAACCTAGCTTAGGATGACAGAACTTTCCTATCAATGCAGCGTACCAGGAAGGCACATGAACACACTTCAGAACCAGAGATCTGGGTTTGAATGCTGGCTATGTTGAAATTTTTTTAGAATGGTTTTACATGCATAAAATAAAACATGTAGGATTACAGAGGCAACCAATTAACTCTACCAACGTCAAGAATGTGTGCTTAAATCAGAGTTCTCTGAATTCAGTGTTCTGGTAGCTTCAAAATGGAAGTACTAACACTTTCCTTTCAATGAACTGTTAGGAGGTTTTAAAGGCAATGTACATTAAGTATCTGGCAAGCAGACTAGGTAGTTTTAAGACCTCCATTTATCAGACGATAACTTCTTCAGTTAAGAATGCGGGACAGAAAAGATTTCAATATGATTATCTAACATCAATTCAGAAAAAAAAAGTAATCTAAGATCTTAAGTGGTTTCCCAAAACTTAAGCAATATCACAATTCTTATATCACTATCAACAAAGCTTATCAACCCTAAACCAAAACTGAGACAAAGTTCAACTTTTGAGTGATTTGAAAAAAATAAATGACTTTGAAGTATTAGGTTGTGTTGGTCAAAAATTCATATTTAAACAAAATGGCTTTTTTATTATTTTTTAAAAAGATTTATTTATTTATTTATTTTGGGGGCAGGGGGGCACGGAGGGAGGGGAGCAGGTGGGCCACCTCCATTGGTCTTTCACTTGTCTATTTTCATCCATCTTTGTTCTTTGGCCTCCCTCCTTTGTTCATGTGGGCCTCCCATCGTGGTGGCGTCTGTTGTCGCAGAGCACCGGCTCTGGGCACATGTGCTCCAGAGCTCCGGCTCGGTCATTGGACACATGGGTCCAGCCGCTCTGTGGCACGTGGGATCTTCCCAGGCCAGTGATCGAACCTGCGCCCCTTGCACTGCAAGGCGGTGTCCTTACCCACTGGACCACCAGGGAAGCCCCCAAAATGGCTTTTTTAAAAAGCATAATGAAACCAACAAGTTGTGAGCTTTCTTAAACATTCTTTCAAAAGTTTCCTATTTATTAATAATCACATGTCATTCTTTTGTGCTATGAGGTCAGAAGTGCTATATAGAAGAACACCTCCCCACCCAAGCCTCTTTTGCAGAAATTTCTATAAAAATATTCCAGTGAGAATTCAGACTCAGGGGGAACAAACATGATTTGACCAAGCCCCTGTAAGCTGACAAATGCAACTAGTTTTCTCTCTACAGAGAGTTTTACCCTCCACACTCCCTTGGTCCACAAAGGAGAGGTTATTTATGCTGTCTGACTCCAAAAGCCAGAAAGATGCCTATTTAATTATGATTCACTACCTGTAATTCCTGAAGTTCCAATTTTTCAACAGGGCGTTTTGTAAATGTGTGCCCATTAGCCTATCAAATTTCTTGACCAGATGTTGGATTATTTCAAGTTAATTATTTCAAGCTAGTTTCCCCCCCTCCAAAATCTCTTTAAGGTATATGAATTAGTACTATCTAATCAAGCTAATCTCAACACCTCCCACTCTTAGCATATACTGACACTCTTACATGAGCATATCACTATGAAAACTATCCGAATGGCCAAGCAAAATGTTTCCAAGCTTAAAACTAGGCACTTACACAATGGCATGTTTTTTTTTTTTTTTAATTTATTTATTTTTTGGGCGGGGGTCGGGTTGGGGAGGGAGGGGAGCAGGCGGGCCACTACTATTGGTCTTTCATTTCTCTATTTTCATCCATCTTTGTTCTTTGGCTCCTGTGGGCCTCCCATCGCGGTGGCGTCTGTCGTTGCAGAGCGCCGGCTCTGGGCGCACGTGCTCCAGAGCTCCGGCTCGGTGAGACACATCAGTCCAGCCGCTCTGCGGCATGTGGGATCTTCCCAGGCCAGGGATCGAACCGGCGCCCCTTGTACTGCAAGGTGGTGTCCTTACCCACTGACCACCAGGGGAAGCCCCAATGGCATGGTTTTTAATCACAAATTTTTGATGACATATCTACTCTATGCCCAGTACTATGATGCAGAATGCTACTTCCTTCACTACTTCACAAATTAGGAATTCATTCATTATGCTTCTGTTTATGTCTTCTTCCGCTAGACCCATGTCTAAAATCCTAGAGTCAAGCATTCAGTAGAGGGGTCAACAGTTTACACTGTGCCAAAAGTTTCTCATTTTACGTGGTCTGACTGGCAAGAGAATGCACCAACATTCAAACCTCACCTGTACATGAAGATGAAAAGACTAGGCATTGCTCATGGCGTCCAATTGCAAAGGGCTTTAACAGCAGGAAATGGGACACATGGATGTAGTACAACTCACCTCCTAAGGACATCCCTAAGAACTGAGAGAGGGTAGAAGGCTCCAGGAAAAGGGTAGGTTCAAACTCTTGAGAGTCCCTTGGACAGCAAGGAGATCAAACCAGCCAATCCTAAAGAAAATCAATGTTGAATATTCACTGGAAGGACTGATGCTGAAGCTTCAATACTTTGGTCACCTGATGAGCAGAGCCAACTCATTGGAAAAGACCCTGATGCTGAGAAAGACAGAAGGTAGGAGGAGGGGTAAGGTTCACCAACACAATGGACAGTGAGTTTGAGCAAACTCCAGGAGATAGTGAAGGACAGGGAGACCTGGTGTGCTGTAGTCCATAGGGTCACAAAGAGTCAGACACCACTTAGTGACTGAACAGCAAAAGCAAGGGTAAGATCTAGACAAACAAGGTGGTGGAAGAAGGATATTCCCAGCATGCATAATGAACAAAGCCAGTTAGGAAGTAATCTGCCTCACACTCAGGTAAAAAGAGTGGGATAAAAATCAGGTTAAAGAAGTCCTTCTAATCATACCTTATGAAGATCTGTTATTACTCCAGATAAAGAGAACGCCACTGCACTCCTCCACTGGAAGATTATTTCTAAATTGCTTTTCTGTATAGAATAATTTTATGATTCCTTCACTTACCTGTTCAAATATTTTAACAAAACCACAGGCAGACAATGTCTCAGCGCTGGGGAAAGTAAAGTCAGCAAAATACAGCTGTGCTAACTTCACTCCATCTGAACGTTAAAGCCTAGTGTTTAAGGTATGGAGACAAAACTGGGTAAGTTATTTAACCTATTTAAGCCTCAGTTTCTAACACTAAAAAATGTAGTTTATTCTCTAGGATTTTTGTGAGAATTAAATAAAGTATTTGCTGCATAATATGCATGTGTTCAGTCACTCAGTCGTGTCTGACTCTGCAAGCCAGTGACTGCAGCCTACCAGGTTCCTCTGTCCACAGAATTTTCCAGGCCAGAATACTGGAGTGGGTTGACATGCCCTCCTCGAAGGGATCTTCCTGACCCAGGGATTGAACCTATGTCTCTTGCATCTCCTGCACTGCAGGTCGATTCTTTACTGCTTGAGCCAGGTAGAAAGAAGCACTAGTTATTCTGCCTTCGCTTAACTTCTTTGTAATCAACCACTAAACAAACTGTATCTGAGTAAGTGACTTTGTTACGAAGTCTCTTTCTGGATGAAACAAAGTTAACAAGACTTGGCCTCATTAACTCCTCAATTAAGGAAACAAATCAGTCCAGACAGACTTGTAACTACCAGTACTAAAAAAGGTGCAGACTACTTGGATTTTACTCATCTGCATGCATCACCGCCCCCAGACCCAACTCACTCCACGAATCTACCTGAGTCCAGGTCTTTAGCACTATGATAGCTACAGAGTTTCTGCACTAGCCAAAAAGAACTTAGTGACTGAACAGCAAAAGCAAGGGTAAGATCTAGACAAACAAGGTGGTGGAAGAAGGATATTCCCAGCATGCATAATGAACAAAGCCAGTTAGGAAGTAATCTGCCTCACACTCAGGTAAAAAGAGTGGGATAAAAATCAGGTTAAAGAAGTCCTTCTAATCATACCTTATGAAGATCTGTTATTACTCCAGATAAAGAGAACGCCACTGCACTCCTCCACTGGAAGATTATTTCTAAATTGCTTTTCTGTATAGAATAATTTTATGATTCCTTCACTTACCTGTTCAAATATTTTAACAAAACCACAGGCAGACAATGTCTCAGCGCTGGGGAAAGTAAAGTCAGCAAAATACAGCTGTGCTAACTTCACTCCATCTGAACGTTAAAGCCTAGTGTTTAAGGTATGGAGACAAAACTGGGTAAGTTATTTAACCTATTTAAGCCTCAGTTTCTAACACTAAAAAATGTAGTTTATTCTCTAGGATTTTTGTGAGAATTAAATAAAGTATTTGCTGCATAATATGCATGTGTTCAGTCACTCAGTCGTGTCTGACTCTGCAAGCCAGTGACTGCAGCCTACCAGGTTCCTCTGTCCACAGAATTTTCCAGGCCAGAATACTGGAGTGGGTTGACATGCCCTCCTCGAAGGGATCTTCCTGACCCAGGGATTGAACCTATGTCTCTTGCATCTCCTGCACTGCAGGTCGATTCTTTACTGCTTGAGCCAGGTAGAAAGAAGCACTAGTTATTCTGCCTTCGCTTAACTTCTTTGTAATCAACCACTAAACAAACTGTATCTGAGTAAGTGACTTTGTTACGAAGTCTCTTTCTGGATGAAACAAAGTTAACAAGACTTGGCCTCATTAACTCCTCAATTAAGGAAACAAATCAGTCCAGACAGACTTGTAACTACCAGTACTAAAAAAGGTGCAGACTACTTGGATTTTACTCATCTGCATGCATCACCGCCCCCAGACCCAACTCACTCCACGAATCTACCTGAGTCCAGGTCTTTAGCACTATGATAGCTACAGAGTTTCTGCCTGTATCTAGCCAAACACAATTGGTTTCAATGTTTTAAAAGTTGTGTTTTTGCTAATACAACATATCCCTATACTTAAGGCCAATGACTTCATCTGCTACTCTATAACCAATAGAGTAACAACAGGAAATCGTAATTAGAAAAGAGTTGTTGAGTAGATTTCTTACATGGGGGGCTGAGTTGTTAAGTCTGTAGGTCAAACAAAAAATTCACTATCATCAAAATTGTTCTTGAATTAAAATTCCCGTTGCCTCCAGGTTAGGTACCTTGGCACAGTGGAAGACACGCAGCCAGACCTAGATTTAAGTGTTCTCTCTGTCCCTTAGTAGCTAACTATTCAAGTCTAGACAAGACTTCCTTTCTTAAACCTATTCCTTCTTTCTGAAAATGAAGCTATTACCACCACTTCAAAGGCTGGGTGAGGGAGATGCAGAAAAGAACACCCAAGGACCTCCTAGACTGCCTTCCTAACCCAACAGGCTATGGTCTCTCTCACTATCATCAGCCAAAGAACTAAAGACTATGAAGCTCAATTTTGTTTCCATTCAAATCAGATGAAAACAAACGCATTAGAGAAAATGTTACTTGTTGTGAAATAAACCACAACAACTATGATTTAGCATCTACTCCCCAAAGCCCATTTTATGGAGAAAGTTTATTAGCCTACAGCAACAGCTTGGCCATCCCTGCAGCACACTATATTCTGTTAACATCAAAACCCAGTGTGCCAGAAGTAAAAGCAAACTGAGTCCTTTGGTGGTAAAGCCTTTGATCAGGGAGCACGATGATTAAGAAGGTAGACTCAGATTTCCCTGGTGGTCCAGCTGTTAAGAATCTGCCTGCCAATTCAGGGGACACAGGTTGGATTCCTGGCCTGGGAAGATCCCACATGCCTCAGGGCAGCAAAGTTCGCTTGGTTTCAACTACTTGAGCCTGTGCTCTAGGGTCCAGGAGCTGCGACTAGTATATCCTGTGGATGCTAAAGCCCATGCTCAGAAATAAGAGAAGCCTGGGCACTACAACTAGAGAATAGCCCCCACTCGCAGCAACTAGAAAAAAGCCCTCACAGGAACAAAAAGACCCAGCGCAGCCAATAAATAAATAAATGAATAATAAAAAAAGAAGAAGACGAAAGTGCACTCAAGTGTCAAACCTTTCTGGGTGAGAACAATTCCAACTGTGATCTACTCAAGACAATCTCCCCCAGGCCCAGGATTTTTGTCTGCAAAATAGGGACTACACTACATACCCCCAAAGAATTGCTTTCAGGATTAAATACACAGCTATGAATATGAAGTGTTCGGCATGAGGCCTAACACGTGGTTAACTACTCCACGGTCACTCCTTTTTCCGCATAAAGATAAAGCATACTACAAAAGCTCTGAAAATATATGACCACACACCCTTTCCCATAACCCTTTGAAGACTAAAAACTGGTTTGGGCACTCACTGTCACCTTGAAAGTGTTCACCTTGAACAGCGTCTCAGATATCAACCCGTGTTCAACTGTCCGTGGGAACACTTGTTTCCCTTATTTGAGCAGTTCTCAAGAAAAAAGCAAAGATAATGACCGAGTGAATCCATTACCCAGGATGGAAAGCTCTTCCGTCCGGACACGCTTCGTCTAAGTTATCACCACTCCGGAGTCTCTGTTGGGGATCTTCTTTTTTGCACAAAGTGCCTTCCTCTCTGGCCATTTCCAGACCACCCTTTCACACTCACACTTCTATGAGGGAGTCCAGCTGAATTCACTTTTTTGAAACGATCTAACTGGAAGAGGACCTGCGTGACATTCCCATTCAGAATCACGGGCGGCACCTGTTCCCATTTCTCCCTCCCTTCAAACTCTCCAATGGAGATTCTGAAGCCATGCCTCCCGCACACCATATAAGGGGGCAGCTCCACCCCCAGCCGTCCATATACGGTCTTGTCCCACACCCACTGACGGGCCCCTCCAAGACAACCGGGAACCCACTCCGGCCCTGCCCCACCATATACGGACAAACACCCACCCTAATACGCCGGAAGAGAACGAAGCTCCTCCCTCCACACACCACTTCTTTTCTCACAAGTCTGAAAGTTTAAGAAGTTCGGGAAAGAAATTCGGCGGAACAAATAAACAAACAAAAACCCAACTGAGCACTACTTCCAGGCACGATGCGCAACGTTCAATTCTCCAGGATTCCAAACGTCACCCACCTGCCCAACGACACTCCCCCCCGCCCCCCGCCCCAGCAGAAGTCCCCGGACCACCCTAGCGAAGAGGTCTGAGCAACCCCAAGGCCATTATCGAGCACAGGCGACTCCAGGCCAAACACACCTAGCTCTGCACACCATGTCAAAGACTCTCAAGGTCTCGTCTTCCGCACCTTCCGATCAGATGCCAACTTTTGGGTCACCTTTTCGGAAAAGGGCAGGGGGTGGGCGTGTGCGGGCCGTCTCGTTACCACGGTAACGAGGAACCGTCCGACCGCCGAGGCCCGGGGCGCCGGCCGTACCTTCAGATCCTTCTTGGTCACGTCCGTGTGGGACACGGCTCGGATGGTCCCGGAGAGCCAGGGCCACTCGGCGACGCGCTCCAGGTCCCAGCCGTCGTGGCCGCCGTCGCTGCCGTCGGCGGCGGACAGGCTGAGGAACCGCTTCCCCACCAGCACCGGCCAACTTTCTCCGAGCGTGAGCACCATGGTGTCCACGCCGCAGGAAGGGCTCCTCCCTGCGAAAACAACAACAAGATGACACGGGGGCGGCCGGCGGGAGGGGGCCGGGAGGGCGGGCGGGGAGGCGAGGCCGGGGCGGACGGGGGCTCCGAGCCCCGCGCGCGGGACGGGACCCCGGGCGGCGGCGGCCCCGCGCCCCGTCTCCCGCCCGCGCCGCAGCCCCGGGCCCCGGCGCCGCGTGACCCTCGCTCTCCTAAGTTTCGCTTTTCCAAACGCTTCCACCTCAACGCAGGCAGAGCGAGGAGGACATCGCGGACGGCTCCGGGGAACGTGAACGTGGGGGCCCCTCGCCCCGGAAAAGAGAAGGCCCCGAAGCCGAGGGCCCGTCCCCGGCGGCCGGTTCCCGCCCCGGGCGGCCCGCGGTTCCGCACTTGCCCCGCCGCCCTGCCCCGCCCCGGCCCGCCCCGGCCCCCTTCTTCTTCCCGGCGGCGCCGCGGCGCGGGGCCGGCGGGCTCGGCGCCTTCACCTTTCTTCCTCCGCTGGCCTCAGCCGCGGCCGCGGCGCTCTTCCCCCGCCTCCCGCCTCCCTGAGTCACCGGCGGCAGCTGCCGTTTCCAGCCGCCCAGCCGACTCTAGCTCCGACTTGGTTCAAGAGCTCTCACAAGACACGCACTGCCTCCCGGGCCCGCCCCCTCGGAGCCGCTGCCGCCGATCATTGGCTGAGCTCGAGGAGGGGGGCGAGACTCGTGGGGAAACGGTCCATCACCATTGGCCACCCCTGCGGGGGCGGGGCGAGAGAAAAAAACAATTCCTTGGCTGCCGCCTCCCTTTCCCCTCCCCCTTCCGACTCCCGGACGACCCCCATTAGATTAAAGTACAGCGAGCGTCGGCGAGGGATTCCTCCGCCACGGCCATTCTTTCCATTTGTTGCCTCACGGATGCAAAAAAGTCCCGCGAAATCGGTCATCAACTTTAGGACCCAGAGGAAAATGGCAGTGGTGCACAGAGAAGACTGGATGGCGAGCCCTCGGGCTGTAAGTGCCTATTGGATTGCTCTTCAAGTGCGTAGGCTGTCGACCGAAGATAGGCTTTCCACTTGGCGGAAGAATCTCACAGGAAAGGGGTGAGGACGGTGCGCAGTCAGCGGGGGAGGGAAGGGACTGGAACGTGCGGTTTGAAGCGTACTCAGCTAGAGGGCGGAGCGACGGCTCTCGGGAGGCTCGTGCGCAGGCGCCGCGCGAGGCCGAGGCCGGGGCTGGGGCCGCCGGGCGAAATGGCCGCGGGAGGCGCAGGCGCACGTGGTGCGGGTCGTGGAACGTCTGAAGGCCGCCATTTTGAAGGAAAAATGAAGAAAGGCGTGGAGTCGCGGGGGGGACGACGTTAGTTAAATCTAAAGCGAGAGAGGCCATTCAGTACAACACAGGAATGGGTTATGTTCTTTCTGTTGTTTTAATCTAAAGGGCGAGTAAGAAGATGTTCTGAGTCTTACAAAGAAATGGAAAGACTAGATCAAGGTCATAAGGATGTAAGAGATAGGAAGAGGAAGTGACTTTGAAGGACAAAGGAGTTGGGAGGTGACTGAGACATTTTGACCTGAAGTTTTTTCGTTGAAGAAAGAAGAAAATGGAATGAAGGAATTGGAGATCTCCTATTTGTAAAGGCTGGTGTTTGATATGGCAATACATTTAATCTTTAAAGCTTAAGTAAAGAGCTCGAGTTCCCAGTTTTACAGGTGTGAAAAGTGAGAATCGGGGAAAGTTCAGAAACGTATTCAAGGGATTATAGATGAAAGTTAACTCTAGGTGTTGATTTTAAACATGTATGTTCTAGGTATATGACATTAAATAAAAATTTTAAACAAAAATAAACACTGAAGAATTAGTTTGATTGATTTACAATTTGCAGACTATTATAAAGGGAGGAAATGGAACAAAGAAAATCTATCCAATCCGAAATTAATCAGAATGGAAACAAGGAACGGGGGAAAAAACTACACAGAAATATGATAAATAGGTTTTTAAAATTAGAGGAATAGGTCTAAATATCAATATTTACAATAAATATAAGTGGGTTAATTTTACTTAGACCTTAAAAAGACACACTGGATCAAAAACAAAATCCATCTATAAATGGACCATAAGCAAACGCCAACAGCAATATGGAAAGCATGAAAATACTGCATTGAAGAGTTTCTACTCTGTTGTTAATCAAAGGATGGCAATATAGCAATGTTAAATAATTAAAAGCAAAGGCATAAAAATGGATTTTATATTAATAAAAATTGACGTCCACAAAGATAACATACATTTGAACTGTTGTGACTGTGGGAACATATTCTAACCTATGATGAAACTTATGAGAGTTTTTTTTTTTGATAGTTTATAATAGAGTTTACTGAATATACAAATGCATCTATCCCAAAAATAAGCAGATTTTTAAAATAAGTAAGGTATAGAAGACTTGGATTATGTGATTATTAATTTGAAAAACAATAACTAAGAACAGGTTATATAAAACTTCAGATAACATATAATTACATTCACAGTTTCAGAACTTAGGAAAGATGGAAAGTTATCAAATTAATTTTATACAATTTACAAACTCCTATTATCAAATCTGAACCAGTAAAGTACAAAAAAGGAAAGCTATAGTTCAACCACATTTATGAACAAAGAGACAATTCTTACATATAATATCAGCAGTTAAATCCAGCAGTTTATTTTTAAAGTAATCACCATGATTAATTAGGATTATTATATGAAATAGGAGGTATTTCAGGATTAGAAATTTTCTATAATTCTCCACAACAGGTGAAAAGAGAAAAATTGTGTTCATTTTAGTAGAGGCTGAAAAGAATACAATGAACACCAGACTACCTAGAAAGAAATATTAAAAGCACAAACATATTCAATGCTTATTCATGATTTAAAAATAATTTTAAGCTTCCTACAAACCTAGAAATATAAGACACCCACCCTAGAAAAACACCCACAAATGTGAACTAGGAGACATCAACAAGATTGTTCACTTCAGCATTATTTGTGGCTGTGAAAAATTAGAAATAACCTAAATTGGGACATAAGTAAATAAAATATGATATATACAATAGAAAACTGTAGAACATTTGAAAGGGAATGAGATATATTAATATTTATATGTACCAATAAGGATAGATTAGCAAAAACAAATTTTGAATGAAAAAGAAAGTTGCATCTGGCAATATTTGAAAATGCAGAAAAGTTACACTATACATGTTCTATGAAATATATCTATTAAAATTTAAAATGATGGCTTCTAGTATTGGAGAGTGCCCTCTAGTATGGGGAGGGAAGGTGTTGGTTACAGTTTATTTAGCATTGTTTGTAATTCTCTCACTTTTATAAAGCAAAAGTACCCATGTTACTTTTGAAATTTCAAGCTATATTTAAGATTCTATGAATGTTATCTACTATCTTAACACTCAAGAGTATTCATGATTAATTATTAGATCTAGTACAAGAGTCAAGAAGTTGTTGAGATAAAGATCAGCAACAACAAAAAAGAATTCCTACTGAGATTTTGAGGAGTGAATAGTTCTCAGTACAAAACTAAACCTTGACTGACCTTCCCCAACCAACTCTCAACAATCTCTATGCTAGTTATGCCTCCAGACAATCATCGTACACTATTGACACATTGAAAATCTTTTAATAAAGGCTTAAACGAATTGATTTTGAGTTGGTTTTTCTTTTTATTTTCTATTACAAATTTCATTTATTATTGTTGTTTCTTATAGGGTTTTGTTGTTTACTGTTGCACATCGGCTCTAAGGTCTTATAAGCATCATAAGAAACTGTTCCAGTGCTCAGTGTCAGCCATACTACTACCTGTATTTAAAGATAAAGACTGTAAGACTGAAACTCTAAAGCAGCTCTCTCATAGTAAAATACGGAGCTAGTGGCTAAACTATTCTCAGCAGAACTCCACAATAATTTAATTTGGATATATATGGAGATTTGCGTCTCCTCCAGAGCCCATTACAAATATAGGTGTCTCTGCCTTGCAGTGCAAGGGGCGCCGGTTCGATCCCTGGCCTAGGAAGATCCCACGTGCCGCGGAGCAGCTGGACTGATGTGTCCAATTACCGAGCCGGAGTTCTGGAGCACATGCGCCCAAAGCCGGTGCTCTGTGACAACAGAGGCCACTGCAATGGGAGACCCACATGGGCCAAAGAACAAAGATGGATGAAAATAGATAAATGAAAGACCAGTAGAAATGGCCCACCCACCCCCATCCCCAACCCGCCTCCCCCTAAATAAACAAATATAGTAAAAAAGAAAGAAAGAAAGAAAATTATAAAAAAAAATAAAAAGAATACTGGAATGAGTTGCCATTCCCTTCTGCAGAGGATCTTCCCAACCCAGGGACTGAACCCGGGTCTCCTATATTGCAGGCAGATTCTTTGCAGTCTGAACCACCAGGGCACCCATAATATGTATAAAGTACATAAAATACTTTATATTGGGGGCTTCCTTTCAAGCTCAGGCGGTAAAGAATCTGCTTGCCAATGCAGGAGACCCGGGTTTGATTCCTGGGTTGGGAAGATCCCCTGGAGAAGAAAGTGGCGCACGTGCACCCAGAGCCGGTGCTCTGCGACAACAGAGGCCATCGCGATGGGAGGCCCACAGGAGCCAAAGAACAAAGACGGATGAAAATAGAGAAATGAAAAGACCAATAGAAGTTGCCTACCCATCCCACTCCCTCCCCACCCACCAAAAGATAAATAAATAAAATTTTTTAAAAATCAAAAACCAAATATAGGTGTCTTATGGGAACATTACCTCAGATAATTTTGACATCTGAGATCATCACCACATTTGTTTCTTAATGATTTAACAAGTAAAAACAAATAAATGCCTCCTCCAATTTAACTATAGTTACCCTAAAAGTGGATTATAGTTATTGTATTAATCATGAATTTATACGACATTGTCTTGTGTAATTGTAATTTTGAACTCCTCATATGATGCTATGAAAAAAATTGTCAGACTTCCATCCGAATTTTTTTTTAATCATTCACACTTAACAATAAAGATATCATAAAGCAAAAAAAAAAAAAAAAAAATTCCTATTCTTCAATAAATATTAGTACATAAAACAGAAAGAAAAAAAAAAAAAAAAAAGAAACCACTTAGGATCATGGAAACCTCAGAATACAAAAAAAACTACAGAGAAAATATAATGTGAAATGAATAAAACCTATAAAAAGAAAATTGTAAGACTTCGCTAATGGAAAGCTATTCATAAAATGAATACATAAAGATCTGAAAAATTCCATTTCCATATATTACTTGATAAAGATGTCATTTCTCAGATTAAACTACTTTCAAATCAAATTTCTTTCAGTGAATAAAATAATCAAAATACAAATACAACATGTAAATAAGAGAATACAGAAACAGATCCATGTATATATAAATAATGAGTTAAACAATTAACATAGCTTTTCAAATGAATATGAGCAGCTACTCAGTATATGTTTGGGGGTCAATTTGTTATCCATTAGGAAGGAAGTAACAAAGTAAGATCTCTATATGAACGTTCACAAAAATAAGTTACAGGTAGATCAAAGAACTAGATGTAAGAAAATCTAGTAAAATATTTTAAGATTCTTTTCCCTTTGCCTTCCTCTCTCTTTTTCTCTTCCTGAACATTTCAGTCCTAAAGTCATTAGAAGTGCAGAGTAAGGCAAGTTTTCATAAGAGGAGGCTGCCTGGCCTGAGATGTTTGAGCTAATTAGTTGTTAGTCCTGGTGTGGGGAGTCAGAGCCCAAGTGGGATGACAATAACATATACAGAAGGTGAACTCAGCATGGGATGCCTATAGCCCAAGCAAGGTGAGGTGCGCATCCATGAATGGAGTCACCTGGTGTGATGCATCAGAGTCCAAACAAGGTGAAGTGACTATTCTTATTGGGGGAGAGCCTGGCACTGGATCCTAGAGCCTGAGGAAGTTAAGGAGAGCATTCACTCAAGGACAACCAAAGGACACTGAAAAGACTAAGAGAAATCTTAAAAGTGGATTATAGTTATTGTATTAATCATGAATTTATACGACATTGTCTTGTGTAATTGTAATTTTGAACTCCTCATATGATGCTATGAAAAAAATTGTCAGACTTCCATCCGAATTTTTTTTTAATCATTCACACTTAACAATAAAGATATCATAAAGCAAAAAAAAAAAAAAAAAATTCCTATTCTTCAATAAATATTAGTACATAAAACAGAAAGAAAAAAAAAAAAAAAAAGAAACCACTTAGGATCATGGAAACCTCAGAATACAAAAAAAACTACAGAGAAAATATAATGTGAAATGAATAAAACCTATAAAAAGAAAATTGTAAGACTTCGCTAATGGAAAGCTATTCATAAAATGAATACATAAAGATCTGAAAAATTCCATTTCCATATATTACTTGATAAAGATGTCATTTCTCAGATTAAACTACTTTCAAATCAAATTTCTTTCAGTGAATAAAATAATCAAAATACAAATACAACATGTAAATAAGAGAATACAGAAACAGATCCATGTATATATAAATAATGAGTTAAACAATTAACATAGCTTTTCAAATGAATATGAGCAGCTACTCAGTATATGTTTGGGGGTCAATTTGTTATCCATTAGGAAGGAAGTAACAAAGTAAGATCTCTATATGAACGTTCACAAAAATAAGTTACAGGTAGATCAAAGAACTAGATGTAAGAAAATCTAGTAAAATATTTTAAGATTCTTTTCCCTTTGCCTTCCTCTCTCTTTTTCTCTTCCTGAACATTTCAGTCCTAAAGTCATTAGAAGTGCAGAGTAAGGCAAGTTTTCATAAGAGGAGGCTGCCTGGCCTGAGATGTTTGAGCTAATTAGTTGTTAGTCCTGGTGTGGGGAGTCAGAGCCCAAGTGGGATGACAATAACATATACAGAAGGTGAACTCAGCATGGGATGCCTATAGCCCAAGCAAGGTGAGGTGCGCATCCATGAATGGAGTCACCTGGTGTGATGCATCAGAGTCCAAACAAGGTGAAGTGACTATTCTTATTGGGGGAGAGCCTGGCACTGGATCCTAGAGCCTGAGGAAGTTAAGGAGAGCATTCACTCAAGGACAACCAAAGGACACTGAAAAGACTAAGAGAAATCTTAAAAGCAGTAGGAGAACTGGGAGAGAAATATATTCTAGCAACAAGACAGGAGGGAATTTTAATATGGGAGAACCATTCAGAGAAGTCAAAGGCTAAGCTGAAGTAAAGGCAGATGGAAAAGTGAGAAGTAGGATATTGATACTTCCAACAAAAATATTTTAGGCTGGAAGTATTGCCATAAATTACCTCTGTTTGTTCATGAAAACTAGCATCCAAGCTCCAGCATATACATTACAGTTAAAATCCTGCCACTGGGGGCTCCCATGGTGGTCCAGTGGGTAAGGACACTGCTTTGCAGTGCAAGAGGCGCCGGTTCAATCCCTAGCCTGAGAAGATTCCATGTGCTGTGGGGTGGCTGGGCCGATGTGTCCAACTACTGAGCCAGCGCTCTGGAGCGCGGGCGCCCAGAGCGGGTGCTCTGCCACAAGAGAGGCCACTGCAATGGGAGGCCCACATGGGCCAAAGAACAAAGATAGAAATAAATGAAAAACCAACAGAAGTGGCCAAAACAAACAAACAAACAATCCTACCACTGAATTGACTTTTTCCCAAAGGGGCATGAGAAATTTCCAAACGCCATGAAGAAATTTAGCAGCTAGAATTTCCCTGGTGGTGCAATGGATGAAAATCTGCCTGCCAATGTAGGGGACATGGGATTGATCCCTACTCTGAGAAGATCCCACATAACAAGGAACAACTAAGCCCTTGTTCCACAAATACTGAGCCCTCACACCTAGAGCCTGTGCTCCACACAAAGAGAAGCGACCACAATGAGAAGGTTGTGCATTGCAATTAGAGAGTAGCCCCTGCTCACCACAACAAGAGAAAAGTCCACATGCAGCAATAAATATCCAGTGCAGTCAAAATTAAATAAACGTTTAAGAAAAGAAATTTGGTGTCTGGACCTTGATTCCTCAATTGCAGAACAATTAGGATACAATTTTCTGCCTAAATCTGCTTCCCTTAAATAGGACAGTAGTGTTTTGTGTGAAAATTTTTCTCATGTTATTTCTGTTAATGCATTGCACCTGTTTGACAATTAAAGTGACCATCAGTACTAACCTCTGTGTCTCTTTTTTAAAAGAGAAAATTCTATTGATGAATAATTTATTTCCAGAGACATGTGCAGATCTTAGTGACCAGTTTCTTCAGTTTTGCAAATACCAACATCTGTGTGTATAACACACACCCCCATCAAGATGTACTAATAGAACAGGGGTCAGCCAACTGCAGACCACGATTCAAATCTGGCACACAACCCATTTTTCTACAGCTTAGTGGCTTTCCTTGTAGTCCAGTGGTTAGGACTCAGTGCTTTCACTGCCAAGACCCGGGGTCAGTCCCTGCTCAGGGAATTAAAATCCTGCAAGCCATGCAGCGTAGCCCAAGAAACCCAAAACAACAACAACAAACCAGAAGAGTAAGAAAATGTTATTACCATAAAAATCATACAAAATTCAAATTTCAGTGTCAATACATAAAATTATAGTATAGCCTTTAAACAGAAGGCCCTCATAACATATTTTCTTCTGAAGTTGCTTAATGACTTCAAAATGTGGTCCCTAAAATATCCTTAAACTCCCTGGATTCGCTCCACTGGCGTTTCCTCATGCTCCCTCCTGTCCCCCACGCGAAAGAATCTCTTTCTTTGAATCATGTATTTCAGTTACCAGCTTCTCAGCATCTGCCTAAATGACTCTGTAAGTGACATTGTTTCAAAAGTTTTGTTGAACTTGTCTTTTAGTTAGTTGACTTATGACTGAATATACGGTTATATCTCCAGTTGTTTTCTGTTCTACCATCTCCACCTCAATCATCTGTGCAATGAGTGGAAAGGGGAAAGATGGAAAATTTCACATGAGACAGTTCCTAAATGCAACCTCTTGTTTATTTTTCTTCCCAAGGCGATACTACAAACAAATTAAAAATTACCCATTTGCAAGCCATCTACATTTAACAATTAACATTTTGCCATGGTTACTTCATTTATACAATTTTATTTATCTTATGTAGATGGATTTTCTAGGTGGCGCTAGTGGTAAAGAGCTCACCGGCCAACATAGGAGACATAAGAGATTTGTGTTCAATCCCTGGGTTGGAAAGATCCCACAAGCAGAGAGCATGGCAACCTTTTCCAGTATTCTTGCTTGGAGAATCCCACAGAGAGAGGGGCCTGGCAGTCTACAGGGTCGCAAAGAGTTGGACAGAACTGAAGAGACTTAGCATACAGGTGTATAGATCAAAGGTTTTTTTTTTTCTGAACCATGCAAATTTGCAAGCATCATTGAATTTCACCACTAGATATACCAGTGTGCATCTACTAAAAATAGTCTCTTCTTCATTTTTTTCTTTCAAGTATAAGTGATTTACAGTGTGTTGATTTCTGCTGTATAACAATGTGAAGCATACACATATCCCCTTCCTCTGGAGTCTCCCTCCCACCTCCCCTCCCTCCCAACCCTCTAGGTCATCACAGAGCACACAGCTGAGCTCCCTGTGCTGTAGGGCAACTTCCCAATAGCTCTCTATTCTATGCATGGCGATATATACATGTCAGCGCTACTCTCTAATTTCATCCCACTGTCTCCTTCCNCCCAGTGTGTCCACAAGTTTGTTTTCTACAACTGCATCTCTATTTCTGCCCTGCAAATAGATTTATCAGTACCATTTTTCCAGTTTCCACATATATATGCATTAATATACAATAAAATAGCTCTTTTCTTTTTCTAGCAATTAAATTTCCTTATAAAAACTTCACCCCCCCACGCGAAAGAATCTCTTTCTTTGAATCATGTATTTCAGTTACCAGCTTCTCAGCATCTGCCTAAATGACTCTGTAAGTGACATTGTTTCAAAAGTTTTGTTGAACTTGTCTTTTAGTTAGTTGACTTATGACTGAATATACGGTTATATCTCCAGTTGTTTTCTGTTCTACCATCTCCACCTCAATCATCTGTGCAATGAGTGGAAAGGGGAAAGATGGAAAATTTCACATGAGACAGTTCCTAAATGCAACCTCTTGTTTATTTTTCTTCCCAAGGCGATACTACAAACAAATTAAAAATTACCCATTTGCAAGCCATCTACATTTAACAATTAACATTTTGCCATGGTTACTTCATTTATACAATTTTATTTATCTTATGTAGATGGATTTTCTAGGTGGCGCTAGTGGTAAAGAGCTCCCCGGGCCAACATAGGAGACATAAGAGATTTGTGTTCAATCCCTGGGTTGGAAAGATCCCACAAGCAGAGAGCATGGCAACCTTTTCCAGTATTCTTGCTTGGAGAATCCCACAGAGAGGGGCCTGGCAGTCTACAGGGTCGCAAAGAGTTGGACAGAACTGAAGAGACTTAGCATACAGGTGTATAGATCAAAGGTTTTTTTTTTTCTGAACCATGCAAATTTGCAAGCATCATTGAATTTCACCACTAGATATACCAGTGTGCATCTACTAAAAATAGTCTCTTCTTCATTTTTTTCTTTCAAGTATAAGTGATTTACAGTGTGTTGATTTCTGCTGTATAACAATGTGAAGCATACACATATCCCCTTCCTCTGGAGTCTCCCTCCCACCTCCCCTCCCTCCCAACCCTCTAGGTCATCACAGAGCACACAGCTGAGCTCCCTGTGCTGTAGGGCAACTTCCCAATAGCTCTCTATTCTATGCATGGCGATATATACATGTCAGCGCTACTCTCTAATTTCATCCCACTGTCTCCTTCCCCCCAGTGTGTCCACAAGTTTGTTTTCTACAACTGCATCTCTATTTCTGCCCTGCAAATAGATTTATCAGTACCATTTTTCCAGTTTCCACATATATATGCATTAATATACAATAAAAATAGCTTTTTCTTACACAACTATAACATTGTTATCTAGCATAATTTAAAATCTTGTCCGTTTCAACTTTTAAAAATTACTTTCAGTTTAATTTTGAGAATAGACATTCTTGGATCTTAAATAATCCCTGAAAGAAAGAGATGATGAATAATCCATACTTAGGAAGTTCTGAAAATTTCCTGGCAATCCAGTGGTTAGGGGGCTTCCCTGGTAGCACACTGGTAAAGAACCCACTTGCCAAGGCAGGAGACTTAAGAGATATGGGTTCGATCCCTGGGTCAGGAAGATCTCCTGGAGCAGGGCATGTCAACCTACTCCAGCATTCTTGCCTGGAGAATCCCATGGACAGAGGAGCCTGGTGGGCTATAATCCATAGGGTGGACATGACTGAAATGATTAAGCACACTGGTGGTTTGGACTCTACACTTTCACTGCCAAAGGCCCAGAATGAACCCTTGGTTGAGGAAAGAAAATCCAGCAAATGTGGATTTCATGTGTTTATTGGATTTTATGTGTTTATATGGATTTTATGTGTTTATTGTTAAGCAAAAAAAACTGTGGTGAGGCCAAAAGAAAAATAAAAGGTTTGGATCTTTTCTTTGTCTCTAAAACAAAGTGAAAACTAAAGGAATTTGCCTTCCATAGAAATTGAACAAACAACTCATTTTTACAGATCTTTCTGTCTCCCTCCTAAGAAAGCATAGGGTAGTAATCATTCCTAAGAAGTTTTCCAAATAAAAGATTATACACACTTGGATTCTTAATATTTACCCCCTCCCCAACAACAGTGATTAATTGATTTTATATGCTAATGATGATAAATTCTGGCTTTTCATAATTAAGTGATTTGAGGTATTTAACAAAAGTTTAGAACACAGCCACGCCAATTTATTTATCTATGGCTAATTTTATCCTATAACATGGACTATATGACCCCCAAAGTCTAAAATATTCGCTCTCCACTCCCTTACAGAAAAAGCTTGCCAAACTCTGATAGAGAACATTCCGTGACTCCTGACTGTTGTTAATGTTATTTTCTATCAATACACTTGCTCAGAGTAACCTTTGTTCCAATTTCCATTACTAGAAGCTGATTTTGCATGTTTTTGAATTCTATTTAAATGGCATATTGCATATATACTCTTTTGTGTCTAACTTCCTCGCCATCTCTTTGAGATTCACCCATATGCTTACATGTGTAAGATGCTTATTGCCTTTTATTGCTTGATATTATTCCATTGTTCTTAAATAATCCCTGAAAGAAAGAGATGATGAATAATCCATACTTAGGAAGTTCTGAAAATTTCCTGGCAATCCAGTGGTTAGGGGGCTTCCCTGGTAGCACACTGGTAAAGAACCCACTTGCCAAGGCAGGAGACTTAAGAGATATGGGTTCGATCCCTGGGTCAGGAAGATCTCCTGGAGCAGGGCATGTCAACCTACTCCAGCATTCTTGCCTGGAGAATCCCATGGACAGAGGAGCCTGGTGGGCTATAATCCATAGGGTGGACATGACTGAAATGATTAAGCACACTGGTGGTTTGGACTCTACACTTTCACTGCCAAAGGCCCAGAATGAACCCTTGGTTGAGGAAAGAAAATCCAGCAAATGTGGATTTCATGTGTTTATTGGATTTTATGTGTTTATATGGATTTTATGTGTTTATTGTTAAGCAAAAAAAACTGTGGTGAGGCCAAAAGAAAAATAAAAGGTTTGGATCTTTTCTTTGTCTCTAAAACAAAGTGAAAACTAAAGGAATTTGCCTTCCATAGAAATTGAACAAACAACTCATTTTTACAGATCTTTCTGTCTCCCTCCTAAGAAAGCATAGGGTAGTAATCATTCCTAAGAAGTTTTCCAAATAAAAGATTATACACACTTGGATTCTTAATATTTACCCCCTCCCCAACAACAGTGATTAATTGATTTTATATGCTAATGATGATAAATTCTGGCTTTTCATAATTAAGTGATTTGAGGTATTTAACAAAAGTTTAGAACACAGCCACGCCAATTTATTTATCTATGGCTAATTTTATCCTATAACATGGACTATATGACCCCCAAAGTCTAAAATATTCGCTCTCCACTCCCTTACAGAAAAAGCTTGCCAAACTCTGATAGAGAACATTCCGTGACTCCTGACTGTTGTTAATGTTATTTTCTATCAATACACTTGCTCAGAGTAACCTTTGTTCCAATTTCCATTACTAGAAGCTGATTTTGCATGTTTTTGAATTCTATTTAAATGGCATATTGCATATATACTCTTTTGTGTCTAACTTCCTCGCCATCTCTTTGAGATTCACCCATATGCTTACATGTGTAAGATGCTTATTGCCTTTTATTGCTTGATATTATTCCATTGTTGAAATATGCCGTACTTTGTATGTCCATGCTCTGTTAAATATCTCAACTATTTTCAGTTCTTAGTTATTATGAATAACATAATTACAAATATGTTCAGGTTTCAGTCGACTATTTTAGTATTTGACTTCTGTTTGTCTTATCTGTCTTATTTATACTTTTCAACATTTTAATTCTGCTTTTGTTCATTCCTTCCTGCAAAATCATATTTCCATTTCTTATAATTTCCTTTTAGTCTAATGAACTTTAAAAATGGATTAACACAGGGAAATTGCTTAATGGTCCAGTGGGTAGAGAATCTGCCTTGCAGTGCAAGGGGCACTGGTTGGATCCCTGGCCTGGGAATATCCCACATGCTGCAGAGTGGCTGGACTGGTGTGTCCAATTTCGCATCAATGCTCTGGAGCGTATGTGCCCAGAGCCAGTGCTCTGCCACAGGAGAGGCCACTGCAATGGGAGGCCCACACAGGCTGAAGAATAAAGATGGATGAAAATAGGGCTTCCCTGGTGGTCTAGTGGGTAAGGACACTGCCTTGCAGTGCAAGGGGCACTGGTTCAATCCCTGGTCTGGGAGGATCCCATGTGCCATGGAGCAGCTGGACCCATGTGTCCGATGACCCAGTCGGAGCTCTGGAGCGCATGCGCCCAGAGCTGGTGCTCTGTGACAAGAGAGGCTGCTGTGATGGGAGGCCCACAGGGGCCAAAGAACAAAAGATGGATGAAAAATAGATAAATGAAAGACCAATAGAAGTGGCCCGCCGACCCTCCTCCCTCCCCAACCCACCACCCCCCCAAAAAAAGATGGATGAAAATAAATAAATAACCAATAGAAGAGGCCAAAGTTTTTTTAAAAAATGGATTAACACTGTATGCAGTCATTTCCATGGCATAAGGACCAATAAAATGAATAATCTGATAATAGTTCACTGTGTAATTCTATTGATAACACTAAGCCAGGAATTTAATATATATTCCACTCAGTTGTATTTCAAGGTTCCATGTGCGTCATTTGATCAAGAACAGAAAAAATAATATACATGATGTCAAGTTACTTTTCATTTTTATTTTTCAGAGTAGCTCAATGATTTGGGGAGTGTTACTACAGTACAATACATACAAAAGAGTATAAGTACAAAATGTAGCTAGCATTTTATTTGGTCTTAGAATCTATGTCAAGGTGAATTGGAAGGTAGGACTTCATCTCAATTTTCAAATAAGTGATCTTAATTTTTCTCTATATAGAAAAAGATTAAGTTGATTTATCAAAGAACCAACTCATTGGAAAAGACCCTGATACTGGGGAAGACTGAAGGTAGGAGGAGAAGGGAATGACAGAGGATGAGATAGTTGGATGGCATCGTTGACTCAATAGATATGAGTTTGAGCAAACTCTTGAGAGATGGAGAAGGATAGGGAAGCCTAATGTGTTGCAATACATGGGGTTGCAAAGAATCAGATACAACCTAGTGACTGAACAACAACAAATTTATTATAAATATACCTAAGCCATTAATTTTTGCAGTTTAGGTGGAGCTCAGCATTTTTACACTAATGAACTAATTTTAGTAGGTCTTACAGTGTGCAGATGTGCTGGAGATAAATTCTTTCAGCTTTTGCCCATTTAAAAAGCTTTAACTTTAGAAATTTCCTTGTGGTCCAGTGGTTAGGACTCAGAAGTCTCACTGTTGGGGCCTGTGTTCAGTCTCTGGTCAGGGAATTAAGATTTTGTAAGCCTTGTGGCAAATTTAAAAAAAATCATAATTTTACCTTCATGTCAAAGGATAATTTTGCTAGGTATAGAATCCTAGATTGGCAGTTTTTTTTTTTTTTTTTTTTTTCTTTTACCTTTAAACATGCCAGATACATCTTTATCCTTTGGTCTCTATTATTCCTGATGAGAAGTCAAACATTTTTCTTGGAATTGTTCCCCCATATGTCATGTATGTTTTAGTCTCTTCTGTCAAAATATCTCTTTATCTTTGTTCTTTAGCATTTTTACTCTAGTACACCCAGGTGTACTTTTCTTTGTATTTAAACTACTGTAGATTTACTGAACTTCTTAGATCCATGGGTTAACATCTAATTAATTTTAGTGAAATTCTTAGCCATTATCTTTGTAAAATATTTTCATTCCATCTCTCCTTGTAGGAATTTACTCACACATATATCAAACTATTCAATATTATTTCACATGCTCAGATATTTTGTTGTTTTTCTATTTTCCTCTTTGTAGTTTGGTTTGGGTAATTTCTAATGACTTGTCTTGAAGTTTACTAAAGTTTGGTCTTAGAATCTATGTCAAGGTGAATTGGAAGGTAGGACTTCATCTCAATTTTCAAATAAGTGATCTTAATTTTTCTCTATATAGAAAAAGATTAAGTTGATTTATCAAAGAACCAACTCATTGGAAAAGACCCTGATACTGGGGAAGACTGAAGGTAGGAGGAGAAGGGAATGACAGAGGATGAGATAGTTGGATGGCATCGTTGACTCAATAGATATGAGTTTGAGCAAACTCTTGAGAGATGGAGAAGGATAGGGAAGCCTAATGTGTTGCAATACATGGGGTTGCAAAGAATCAGATACAACCTAGTGACTGAACAACAACAAATTTATTATAAATATACCTAAGCCATTAATTTTTGCAGTTTAGGTGGAGCTCAGCATTTTTACACTAATGAACTAATTTTAGTAGGTCTTACAGTGTGCAGATGTGCTGGAGATAAATTCTTTCAGCTTTTGCCCATTTAAAAAGCTTTAACTTTAGAAATTTCCTTGTGGTCCAGTGGTTAGGACTCAGAAGTCTCACTGTTGGGGCCTGTGTTCAGTCTCTGGTCAGGGAATTAAGATTTTGTAAGCCTTGTGGCAAATTTAAAAAAAATCATAATTTTACCTTCATGTCAAAGGATAATTTTGCTAGGTATAGAATCCTAGATTGGCAGTTTTTTTTTTTTTTTTTTTTTCTTTTACCTTTAAACATGCCAGATACATCTTTATCCTTTGGTCTCTATTATTCCTGATGAGAAGTCAAACATTTTTCTTGGAATTGTTCCCCCATATGTCATGTATGTTTTAGTCTCTTCTGTCAAAATATCTCTTTATCTTTGTTCTTTAGCATTTTTACTCTAGTACACCCAGGTGTACTTTTCTTTGTATTTAAACTACTGTAGATTTACTGAACTTCTTAGATCCATGGGTTAACATCTAATTAATTTTAGTGAAATTCTTAGCCATTATCTTTGTAAAATATTTTCATTCCATCTCTCCTTGTAGGAATTTACTCACACATATATCAAACTATTCAATATTATTTCACATGCTCAGATATTTTGTTGTTTTTCTATTTTCCTCTTTGTAGTTTGGTTTGGGTAATTTCTAATGACTTGTCTTGAAGTTTACTAAAGTTTGTATCTAACCTACTCTTTTTTAAAAATTATATATTTCTTTTTTTTTTTTTAAAGATTTATTTATTTATTTATTTTGGGTGGGGGTCGGGTTGGGGAGGGAGGGGAGCGGGCGGGCCACTTCCATTGGTCTTCCATTTCTCTATTTTTCATCCGTCTTTATTCTTTGACTCCTGAGGGCCTCCCATTGTGGTGGCGTCTGTTGTTGCAGAGCACCGGCTCTGGGCGCATGCGCTCCAGAGCTCCGGCTCGGTGATTGGACACATCAGTCCAGCCGCTCCGTGGCACGTGGGATCTTCCCAGGCCAGGGGTCGAACCGGCGCCCCTTGCACTGCAAGGCAGTGTCCTTATCCACTGGACCACCAGGGGAAGCCGTATATATTTCTTATTTGTCCTTTTTTTATATCTAGCATTTTGACTTGGCCCTTCGTTATTATTTTCCTCTCTCTAGGAAAATTCTGCATCTGTTAACATATATTGCACACTTTTCTCACTGAATTTTCATATATACATATATAAGATTATATACATTATCACATATATATCATATATATTAATATATATTTAAATATAAATATATATTTATTATATTATGTTACATAAAATACTTAAATACTAATTTTGATTATGCCAACATATGAGGCAGCTCTGTATCTGATTCTACTGTCTATTTTCTCTCCTGACAATGGATTTAATTTTCATGTCCTTATACTAGGACCCATTTTACCACATTAGTGAGGAAATTATTTTGCTTTTTGGAGGATTCTGCCCAATGCCCCATGAACTGTGATTCATTCTTCCATGCTTGGTGTAACCATGGACTGTTCCCAGCTCTCTGGTGATTGTGGTCCTTATTTCTTGGAATTGTTCCCCATATGTCATGTATGTTTTAGTCTCTTCTGTCAAAATATCTCTTTATCTTGTTCAGCATTACTCACCCCAGGTGTACTTTTCTTTTATTTAAACTACTGTAGATTTACTGAACTTCTTAGATCCATGGGTTAACATCTAATTAATTTTAGTGAAATTCTTAGCCATTATCTTTGTAAAATATTTTCATTCCATCTCTCCTTGTAGGAATTTACTCACACATATATCAAACTATTCAATATTATTTCACATGCTCAGATATTTTGTTGTTTTTCTATTTTCCTCTTTGTAGTTTGGTTTGGGTAATTTCTAATGACTTGTCTTGAAGTTTACTAAAGTTTGTATCTAACCTACTCTTTTTTAAAAATTATATATTTTTTTTTTTTTTTTTAAAATTTTTTTTTTTTTTTTTTTTTGGGGGGGGGTTGGGTTTGGGGGGGGGGGGGAGCGGGCGGGCCACTTCTATTGGTCTTCCATTTCTCTATTTTTCATCCGTCTTTGTTCTTTGGCTCCTGTGGGCCTCCCATTGTGGTGGCGTCTGTTGTTGCAGAGCACCGGCTCTGGGCGCATGCGCTCCAGAGCTCCGGCTCGGTGATTGGACACATCAGTCCAGCCGCTCCGTGGCACGTGGGATCTTCCCAGGCCAGGGGTCGAACCGGCGCCCCTTGCACTGCAAGGCAGTGTCCTTATCCACTGGACCACCAGGGGAAGCCGTATATATTTCTTATTTGTCCTTTTTTTATATCTAGCATTTTGACTTGGCCCTTCGTTATTTTTTTCCCTCTCTCTAGGAAAATTCTGCATCTGTTAACATATATTGCACACTTTTCTCACTGAATTTTCATATATACATATATAAGATTATATACATTATCACATATATATCATATATATTAATATATATTTAAATATAAATATATATTTATTATATTATGTTACATAAAATACTTAAATACTAATTTTGATTATGCCAACATATGAGGCAGCTCTGTATCTGATTCTACTGTCTATTTTCTCTCCTGACAATGGATTTAATTTTCATGTCCTTATACTAGGACCCATTTTACCACATTAGTGAGGAAATTATTTTGCTTTTTGGAGGATTCTGCCCAATGCCCCATGAACTGTGATTCATTCTTCCATGCTTGGTGTAACCATGGACTGTTCCCAGCTCTCTGGTGATTGTGGTCCTTTCAGACAGTTCTAACCCTAGCTATGGGTAGTTTACTTACTCAAATGCTAACTACATTTAGCTAACTACTCACTAAGTGGGCTTTTAAAAATTATCCAGAATATTTTCTTTTCTTTACCCTCAGGTACTCTGCCCTTTGAACTCTAGGCACCTTGGCCTTCCTATTCTCCCAGTTACAACTTAAGGAGACCTCCAGACTCGGCCTGAGTTCCCATTCCTTGCACTGTAACCTGAAGATTCTCTCACAAAAAGTAAGCTGAGGCAATTATAGGGCTCATTTCAACTGAGCCCAATAACTGAGGGTTTCCTTCTCTCAGCTCTGCACCATCCAGTGTTATGTCTGTAATCCATTGTTTCACATAGGTTGCCTCTAATTTGTTTCAGACAGGAAGAGTAAATAGGGTCCCTGATTCTCCATATTTCCAGAAACAGAATTTCAGCAAATTCATGAAATTCTGAATTTCATGGAATTCAGGGAGGAGAAGTGAATTATTCAATAAGTGATGTCAGCATATACATTAATTGAGGGTCCTAATTTGCCGTTTTAGAGTCCACTGTTGATAGTTTTAACAGAAAATAAATTTATGAAGCAATATAAAGTAGAATATGAATTTTCCAGAGTGATTGGAGAGTTAAGTTTTGAGGCGAAGCATTTGCAAACTGATTTAAGTTGCCCAACTGCCCAAAGGAACGGTTGTGCCTTTTCTGCTGCTGGCAGCACACTTTCACCAGAGATATGCTGTGGTGCCGCTGACTGCCCCGTGTCTCTCTGCTGCCCTTCAACAGTTTCTTTAGGAACTACATGCAAGCAGAAACTGTCTCCTCATTGCACAGTATTCCAACTCAAAACCTCTCTTGTGCATGCGGGCACATAGCATGAGAATATCCCCAGATATAGAAATGGGATACAAATGAAACTAGGTGGCCACAAATGAGACACATGACCCCACAGCAAAAATGAGGCTGTCATCAGGAAAAAAAGGTACAGTTGAATTCCCTATATCACACCTCACAGCAGAAGATGAAAAAGCTAAGCAGGAAAAATTAATAGTAAAAGTACTAAAAGAAAACTAAAAATGACTTTAAAATAGCCTATTTTGTTCACTTTTTGCATCTTTATCTTCTAATAAAGTATCTAAGTATTTACAGATTGAAAATAAACAACACACAACCCTATCAGCAAATAAGCAGGAGCTAAATAGACATTTCTCCAAAGAAGAAATACAGATGGCCAATAGGTTCATGAAAAGACACTCAATGTCACTAACTGTCAAAACTACAGTAAGGTACTAATTCACACTGTAATAATGGCCATCATTACAAAGTCTATGAAAAAAAAAGTCACCAGGGATACATATATGACTAATCTGGGAGATTATGCATACATGTAAACAACAAAACTCTGTAATAGCAAAAAGTAAAATAAAAATAATCATTAAAAAAAAAGTCTACAAGTAACAGATACTTGAGAAGGTATGGAGAAAAGGGCACCCCCCTACACTGTTGGTGGGATTGTAAATTGATGCACATTTTCCACTCTGGAAAACAGTATGGAGGTTACTCATAAGATTCAAAATAAAACTACCATATGATTCAGCAATCCCACTCCTGGGATATATCCAGACAAAACTATAATTCAAAAAGATACATGCAGCCCTATCCACTATTCACAATAGCTAGGACATGGAAGCAACCTAAATGTCCACTGATGGGTGAATGGATAAAGAAGATGTGATGTGTGTATATATATATATATATATATATATATATATATATATATACACATACATACAGTGGAATACTACTCAGCTATTAAAAAGAATGAAATAATGTTATTTGTAACAACATGATTATAACTAGAAATTATCATACTAAATGAAGTAAGTTAGAAAAAAGAGAAAGCAAAAGATCATAGAAAATCACTTACATGTGAAATCTAAACTCTGACACAAATGAACCTATCTATGAAACAGAAACAGAATCACAGACGTAGACAACAGACCAGTGGTTACCAAGGAGGAGGAGGCTGGGGTGGGGGGGGTGCAGTGCAGTGGGAGATGGGGGCTAGCAGATGTAAGCTTTCATATACAGAATAGATAAACAGCAAGGTCCTACTGTATAGCACAGTGAAATATATTCAGTATCTTATAATAAACCATAATGGAAAAGAGTATTTTAAAAAAGAGTTATATAGTCAAAATGCCTCTCCTAAACTAGCTGCTGGGGGTACTCTCTTATCTCCCTTCCAGTGCCTTTCTCTATCCCTTTTTCTCTTTAATAAAACTTTTGCTACATGAAGCTCTGAGTAATCAAAGCCAAGTCTTTGGATCCCAAAGCGAAAATTTCTTCTTTGGAGGTCACAAATCTGACACCATTCACCATAAGCTATCTATCATCATCTATCATCTGGGGCTCATCTGGGATCTCCAAAAGAGGCTTTCAGCCTTCGACATTAGGAGGATTCCTGGAGGTAACTCCTGATTCAACCTCCAACTCAGAGAAGCCACTGTTTGAGCCAGGAACAGAGGTTCTTATAAAGATATAGGGATTTGGAGGGCAATCCCTAGAGCCCCTCTGCAAAGCCCCTACTAAGTTACCAATTACTGGGGTAGCAGAGCACTCCCCTCCTCGTCAGTTGAAGGTTTGCCATGGTGGATTTCTCCCCTTCAAGGAACCAATTCTGGAACTACTTTCTTCTCATTCTGATGACAACTAACGATCCTAAAATGGACTGGTATAACACTTTATATACTTTAATTATGGACATAATGTGACTTTTAACTTTGATTATACATTAACTTGGTTTAATGACTATCTTGCTATTCATAAAAAGGCAAATAAGTCAAAAACTGGTGTCTTCCTACCTGAACTTTATCAGATATGGGATGAGGTTATATGACTAATTCCTAAAAAAGGGTGCCTAGTGTCTAAAGTTCCCATTTTCTGGGAACAGAGCCACACCCTAAGATTAGACTCACTTTGTTACCCCATTCGCCTCACTTTGGAAGGAGTTAACTGACTCTCCATGCTGGGAAATTAAGATCTAACCACCTAAAATCGTTTAACTTACAAGTGATTGTTCATATTCCTATGACCTTCTCTAGTTATCACTTAGAATCTCTGGATCCTCTGATAAATGAAAGGGTGAGGATATATGTTGCCTCAACATCTTAGGGTCAGCACCCCTTCTCAGCATGGAAGAAGTTACAGAAGAGACACGTCACCTCTCTTCTCTAGCAACATAATTCTGCTAAAAGAGAAAGGGGGAAATGAAAGGGGTGAATAGGTAGACTTGGTAAGGAGGCTAGCTGTTTCCAAGGAGGAGGAAGAAAAGGAGGAGGGGAGGCGAACAAACATTTTTAGCTAAGGTGCCTTCACTTTGATTGCCATACCTATGGCAATAATCTGTTTTGCCTAAGACTTTTCTTTAAGCCCAGAGTTAATGTTGATAACAACCATGTATCTTGCTGGAGGAAACGTTTCTCCTTCTTAACTTGTACCTATGTTATCTAAAGATGTATGTTGTGGGTGTGGTCTGGTAAGACCTTCACCACCTTAAAATATTCTTTTGATCTATTGTTAATAACCAACTGAAAAAGTACAAAATGCCTCACCTAAACTAGCTTCTGGGGGTATTTTCCTGCCCCCCTTCTAGTGCCTTTGCTGGAAGCTTTCTCCATCCCTTTTTTTCCTTTAATAAAACTTTTGCTGCATGAAAAAAAGAATTGCATACATATATATATATTATTATAATATAATAATTATGTAATTTTAAATATACATATAAATAGCTGAACCACTTTGCTGTACAGCGGTAATTAAGATGACATTATAGATCAACTATACTTAAATTTAAAAAGCAAAAATGAAATAAGTATTAAAACAGACCAATGAAATGTTGATAATCTGGAAATTAAACATAATATGAAATAATTTACTTAGATTTACTTGTCAGTAATTGTAAGTGATTTACTTGTTAAACTGAATTACTCCCTGTTAGCACTGATTATTCCCTGTTAATCCTTACTGAGTATAACCTGTAAGAAAGAAGCTGGCTGCCCTGACTGAACTGACTCTGTCTTGAGGAAGAGGACTCCATCTTACACTTTCAGTGAACTCTGGACAGTTTCAAGATTAGACTCACTTTGTTACCCCATTCGCCTCACTTTGGAAGGAGTTAACTGACTCTCCATGCTGGGAAATTAAGATCTAACCACCTAAAATCGTTTAACTTACAAGTGATTGTTCATATTCCTATGACCTTCTCTAGTTATCACTTAGAATCTCTGGATCCTCTGATAAATGAAAGGGTGAGGATATATGTTGCCTCAACATCTTAGGGTCAGCACCCCTTCTCAGCATGGAAGAAGTTACAGAAGAGACACGTCACCTCTCTTCTCTAGCAACATAATTCTGCTAAAAGAGAAAGGGGGAAATGAAAGGGGTGAATAGGTAGACTTGGTAAGGAGGCTAGCTGTTTCCAAGGAGGAGGAAGAAAAGGAGGAGGGGAGGCGAACAAACATTTTTAGCTAAGGTGCCTTCACTTTGATTGCCATACCTATGGCAATAATCTGTTTTGCCTAAGACTTTTCTTTAAGCCCAGAGTTAATGTTGATAACAACCATGTATCTTGCTGGAGGAAACGTTTCTCCTTCTTAACTTGTACCTATGTTATCTAAAGATGTATGTTGTGGGTGTGGTCTGGTAAGACCTTCACCACCTTAAAATATTCTTTTGATCTATTGTTAATAACCAACTGAAAAAGTACAAAATGCCTCACCTAAACTAGCTTCTGGGGGTATTTTCCTGCCCCCCTTCTAGTGCCTTTGCTGGAAGCTTTCTCCATCCCTTTTTTTCCTTTAATAAAACTTTTGCTGCATGAAAAAAAGAATTGCATACATATATATATATTATTATAATATAATAATTATGTAATTTTAAATATACATATAAATAGCTGAACCACTTTGCTGTACAGCGGTAATTAAGATGACATTATAGATCAACTATACTTAAATTTAAAAAGCAAAAATGAAATAAGTATTAAAACAGACCAATGAAATGTTGATAATCTGGAAATTAAACATAATATGAAATAATTTACTTAGATTTACTTGTCAGTAATTGTAAGTGATTTACTTGTTAAACTGAATTACTCCCTGTTAGCACTGATTATTCCCTGTTAATCCTTACTGAGTATAACCTGTAAGAAAGAAGCTGGCTGCCCTGACTGAACTGACTCTGTCTTGAGGAAGAGGACTCCATCTTACACTTTCAGTGAACTCTGGACAGTATTTGGACTGGGTAGCCATGGAGATGAAAAATTAACTGTCAACTAGGCCTCTAGGGCTGGTGAGAACCTGACCAGGAAGGCCTTGTACCCAAGCCTGCCCTCGGCCATGAAAATGGAATATCTGTCACAAGATAAATTGCCATTTGCGATTTTAATTAATCAATTTGTGTTATAGACAGGCTAAGAGATATACTTAGATGATTTTCTATTGTACTATTGTGATTGTTACCAAATCATATTTTTTTTTTAAAGTCTCCTAGACAACCTCAGGAGTTGGGGACATGGGTTTACGCACATAGGCTTTAGGTATAAATATGAGCCACACGTTTTGCTCGGGGTCCTTGGCTAAATGAAGGCCTTGGACCCACCGGTGTAAAGCCAGCCTAATAAACCTCTTTTTCATCCACCACAAGCTGAGTTGGGTGCTTCACTGAGTGTACCTCACAACAGCCAACTAGCTGTGCTTCTGGGTCTTACCCTCTAGAGTCTCACTTTTTGTCATCTGGTACATATCCAATAGAGCCCCTTTAAGTCTTTGGGATTCCGCACTTTCACTGCCAAAGGTCCAGGTTCAATCTCCAATTAGGGAACTAAGATACTGCAAGCCATGTGGTGCAGCCAACAACAAAAAAAAAGAGTTGGAACTGAGGGCCATTTCTTGTGGCGTTATTAACAGTGCTGCTGGAGGTTCTTAATCGCACTATGGAACAACAGACACAGGATAGGTAGCTGTGCAGCGGAAAGAACAAGGGCTTTGACTCAGGCCCAAGTTTGTGCACCGGCTCCATCCCTTACTGGATGATTGATCCAGATATCTAATCTCTATGGGGCTCTGTTTCCTCGCAGATAAAATTGCCCCAGAAATACCTACACACTCGGTTGTTCATGAGGACAAGATAAAAATAACATACATGTAATCTTACCTTTGTGAAAGAGATGATTAGTTTGCATATTTTTAAAAACATTGATTTTTTTTTTTTTTGACTGTGATGGGTCTTAGTGGCAGCATGTGGGATCTAGTGTCTTGACTAGAGATCAAACCTGGGCTCTCTGCATTGGGGGAATGGAGTCGTAGCCACGGGATCACAAGGGAAGTCCCTAGTTATGTGTACTTTTATGTGCATGTATTCACCTACAATATTTATAAAACAAAATTTAAAACAGTACTGTTCTTTGAAGAATGAGGAAAATCTTTCTAATATATCCAGGAAGACATGATTTGCATTGTAGACTATGAAACACATATAGAAGTCATGCATTTTTAATGACCCAGGGGCTTATGTTTGAAATGGTGAGATCAGGGACTTAAAAAACTGAGATGAAGTTAGAGGTTTTCAGGATTTTCTATTGTACTATTGTGATTGTTACCAAATCATTTTTTTTTTAAAGTCTCCTAGACAACCTCAGGAGTTGGGGACATGGGTTTACATAGGCTTTAGGTATAAATATGAGCCACACGTTTTGCTCGGGGTCCTTGGCTAAATGAAGGCCTTGGACCCACCGGTGTAAAGCCAGCCTAATAAACCTCTTTTTCATCCACCACAAGCTGAGTTGGGTGCTTCACTGAGTGTACCTCACAACAGCCAACTAGCTGTGCTTCTGGGTCTTACCCTCTAGAGTCTCACTTTTTGTCATCTGGTACATATCCAATAGAGCCCCTTTAAGTCTTTGGGATTCCGCACTTTCACTGCCAAAGGTCCAGGTTCAATCTCCAATTAGGGAACTAAGATACTGCAAGCCATGTGGTGCAGCCAACAACAAAAAAAAAGAGTTGGAACTGAGGGCCATTTCTTGTGGCGTTATTAACAGTGCTGCTGGAGGTTCTTAATCGCACTATGGAACAACAGACACAGGATAGGTAGCTGTGCAGCGGAAAGAACAAGGGCTTTGACTCAGGCCCAAGTTTGTGCACCGGCTCCATCCCTTACTGGATGATTGATCCAGATATCTAATCTCTATGGGGCTCTGTTTCCTCGCAGATAAAATTGCCCCAGAAATACCTACACACTCGGTTGTTCATGAGGACAAGATAAAAATAACATACATGTAATCTTACCTTTGTGAAAGAGATGATTAGTTTGCATATTTTTAAAAACATTGATTTTTTTTTTTTTTGACTGTGATGGGTCTTAGTGGCAGCATGTGGGATCTAGTGTCTTGACTAGAGATCAAACCTGGGCTCTCTGCATTGGGGGAATGGAGTCGTAGCCACGGGATCACAAGGGAAGTCCCTAGTTATGTGTACTTTTATGTGCATGTATTCACCTACAATATTTATAAAACAAAATTTAAAACAGTACTGTTCTTTGAAGAATGAGGAAAATCTTTCTAATATATCCAGGAAGACATGATTTGCATTGTAGACTATGAAACACATATAGAAGTCATGCATTTTTAATGACCCAGGGGCTTATGTTTGAAATGGTGAGATCAGGGACTTAAAAAACTGAGATGAAGTTAGAGGTTTTCACTAGCACTAATTTTAGACTCTGATAGTCTTTCAGAACTCTGTCTACTTTGCCTACAATAAGAGAAGTATCACCTTCGTTTCTTATCGCAAGGTTCTGCTAAATGAAAACTGATTTCATGCATTCCATATTTGGAGAAACACAAGTTTCATCTTTGTAGTTTCTGGTTTAACAATAACTGTTGGGAAGTAATATTAGATTGGCACAAAAGTAATCGCAGTTTCAGACTGTGAACTTTAAATCATTATAACTAGGCTCAAGTACATCTTTATTAATCAAAATAGGAACCACTACTATCAATACATTTTTGCCAATAAATGGTTGCTTATTCCTGTAGCGTAAAAGTTCATGTTTTGGGATTTGACAAACTCTAGGAAACATTTTTGGCCTCCTGCTGTTCATGGAAGTATTTTCCCTGCAGAAAGTTGTCGAAGTGCTTGAAGGAGTGGTAGTCAGTTGGCAAGAGGTCATCAGGTGAATATGGTAGATGAGGCAAAACTGCGTAGCCCGATTCACTCAACTTTTGAAACATTGTTTGTGTGAACTTGTGGTCAGGCATGGTCATGCAGAAGGACTGGTCCCTTTCTGTTGACCAGTTCTGACTGCAGGCATTGCAGTTTTCAGTGCATCTCATTCATTTCCTGAGCATACTTCTCAGATGGAATGGTTTTACTGGGACTCAGAAAGCTATAGTGGATCAAATGGCAGCAGACCACCAAACAGTGACTGTGACCTTTTTAGGTGTAAGCTTGGTTTGGGAAAGTGCTTTGGAGCTTCTACTTGGTCCAACAACTGAGCTGGTTGTTGCTGGTTGTCCTATAAAATCCACTCTCATTACATATCACAATCCAATCGAGAAATGGTTCATTGTTGTGTAGATCCCTAGTTATGTGTACTTTTATGTGCATGTATTCACCTACAATATTTATAAAACAAAATTTAAAACAGTACTGTTCTTTGAAGAATGAGGAAAATCTTTCTAATATATCCAGGAAGACATGATTTGCATTGTAGACTATGAAACACATATAGAAGTCATGCATTTTTAATGACCCAGGGGCTTATGTTTGAAATGGTGAGATCAGGGACTTAAAAAACTGAGATGAAGTTAGAGGTTTTCACTAGCACTAATTTTAGACTCTGATAGTCTTTCAGAACTCTGTCTACTTTGCCTACAATAAGAGAAGTATCACCTTCGTTTCTTATCGCAAGGTTCTGCTAAATGAAAACTGATTTCATGCATTCCATATTTGGAGAAACACAAGTTTCATCTTTGTAGTTTCTGGTTTAACAATAACTGTTGGGAAGTAATATTAGATTGGCACAAAAGTAATCGCAGTTTCAGACTGTGAACTTTAAATCATTATAACTAGGCTCAAGTACATCTTTATTAATCAAAATAGGAACCACTACTATCAATACATTTTTGCCAATAAATGGTTGCTTATTCCTGTAGCGTAAAAGTTCATGTTTTGGGATTTGACAAACTCTAGGAAACATTTTTGGCCTCCTGCTGTTCATGGAAGTATTTTCCCTGCAGAAAGTTGTCGAAGTGCTTGAAGGAGTGGTAGTCAGTTGGCAAGAGGTCATCAGGTGAATATGGTAGATGAGGCAAAACTGCGTAGCCCGATTCACTCAACTTTTGAAACATTGTTTGTGTGAACTTGTGGTCAGGCATGGTCATGCAGAAGGACTGGTCCCTTTCTGTTGACCAGTTCTGACTGCAGGCATTGCAGTTTTCAGTGCATCTCATTCATTTCCTGAGCATACTTCTCAGATGGAATGGTTTTACTGGGACTCAGAAAGCTATAGTGGATCAAATGGCAGCAGACCACCAAACAGTGACTGTGACCTTTTTAGGTGTAAGCTTGGTTTGGGAAAGTGCTTTGGAGCTTCTACTTGGTCCAACAACTGAGCTGGTTGTTGCTGGTTGTCCTATAAAATCCACTCTCATTACATATCACAATCCAATCGAGAAATGGTTCATTGTTGTGTAGAATAGGAGAAGACAACACTTCAAAATGATGATTTTTTTTTTTTGGTCAGCTCATAAGGCACCAACTTACTGAGCTTTTTCACATCCCAATTTGCTTCAAATGTCAAAGACCATTGGATGGTCGATGTTGACTTCTTCAGCAACTTCTTGTGTAGTTGTAAGAGGATCTGCTTTGATGATGACTTTCAGTTGGTCATTGTCACCTTCCAATGGCTGGTTACTATGCTACTCATCTTCAAGGCTCTTGTCTCTCTTGCAAAACTTCTTGAACAACCACTGCCCTGTATGCTTGTTAACAGTTCCTGGGCTGAATGCATTGGTGATGCTGCAAGTTGTCTCTGCTCTTTACGACCCATTTTTAACTAAATAAGAGAACTGCTCAAATTTGCTTTTAGTCTAACATCATTTCCATAGTCTAAAATAAATATAAAATAAATAGCAAGCAAGAAGTCATTAGCAAAAAACATAAAGCAAGAAATGTGCATTAAAATTATGTATAACATAACCACATTATTTCAGAATGTATTGCAATATCAAATGGCAAATTTCAACAATGCAAAAACTGCAGTTTCTTTCATACCAACCTAATACATAACCTTAGAAATTTGAGAATGTATCATGAAAAATGAACTATTCAATAGATCACCTTAAATATATTTCCCAATAGAGAAATTACTATGAACATCTCACCTCCAAAATACAAGCATATTATTGGCTTAATTATTTGACTTAACAGTGACTTTGATTGGTAGAATCAATAATAAGGCTAGTTTGAGGCTATTGTATGTCTGGCTCTAGAAAAGTGAAATCCCTTCTGGTCCACTTACTTACCATGTGTTACCTTTGAAATCATGTTTCATGCTGTTGCACACCAATCAGAATGACCAAAATCCAAATCATACATTCTCATTCATTTCCTGAGCATACTTCTCAGATGGAATGGTTTTACTGGGACTCAGAAAGCTATAGTGGATCAAATGGCAGCAGACCACCAAACAGTGACTGTGACCTTTTTAGGTGTAAGCTTGGTTTGGGAAAGTGCTTTGGAGCTTCTACTTGGTCCAACAACTGAGCTGGTTGTTGCTGGTTGTCCTATAAAATCCACTCTCATTACATATCACAATCCAATCGAGAAATGGTTCATTGTTGTGTAGAATAGGAGAAGACAACACTTCAAAATGATGATTTTTTTTTTTTGGTCAGCTCATAAGGCACCAACTTACTGAGCTTTTTCACATCCCAATTTGCTTCAAATGTCAAAGACCATTGGATGGTCGATGTTGACTTCTTCAGCAACTTCTTGTGTAGTTGTAAGAGGATCTGCTTTGATGATGACTTTCAGTTGGTCATTGTCACCTTCCAATGGCTGGTTACTATGCTACTCATCTTCAAGGCTCTTGTCTCTCTTGCAAAACTTCTTGAACAACCACTGCCCTGTATGCTTGTTAACAGTTCCTGGGCTGAATGCATTGGTGATGCTGCAAGTTGTCTCTGCTCTTTACGACCCATTTTTAACTAAATAAGAGAACTGCTCAAATTTGCTTTTAGTCTAACATCATTTCCATAGTCTAAAATAAATATAAAATAAATAGCAAGCAAGAAGTCATTAGCAAAAAACATAAAGCAAGAAATGTGCATTAAAATTATGTATAACATAACCACATTATTTCAGAATGTATTGCAATATCAAATGGCAAATTTCAACAATGCAAAAACTGCAGTTTCTTTCATACCAACCTAATACATAACCTTAGAAATTTGAGAATGTATCATGAAAAATGAACTATTCAATAGATCACCTTAAATATATTTCCCAATAGAGAAATTACTATGAACATCTCACCTCCAAAATACAAGCATATTATTGGCTTAATTATTTGACTTAACAGTGACTTTGATTGGTAGAATCAATAATAAGGCTAGTTTGAGGCTATTGTATGTCTGGCTCTAGAAAAGTGAAATCCCTTCTGGTCCACTTACTTACCATGTGTTACCTTTGAAATCATGTTTCATGCTGTTGCACACCAATCAGAATGACCAAAATCCAAATCATTGACAACACCAAATGCTGACACAAAGATGAGGAAAAATACCATTGTTGATCAGCATGCAAAAATGGTACACTCACTTTGGAAGACAGAGAGAGTGTGGTAATTGCTTACAAAACTAAGCCCACTCTTGTCATGGTGATAGGGACAGAGTAGAATAGGTAGGTGGCTGTAGAGCCTTAGTAGGGGGATGGTAGGTAGAGGGGAGAAACCTGAAAAAGGTTGGGAGGCCAGTGAGTTGATGATAACTCAGGAGAGCTGCTCCTTGTTCAGTAAAAAAGCCTTGATTAGGTATAAACAGCTGATGAAGGAAGAGCTGGCAAAGAAGCAACCAGTGATGTATGTCCTGCATCTGCGTCTACTTGAGGGGGGCGGTCTTCTACCATCCTATATATATGGCTGCCCACTCAGTCAAAGGGGGAGCAGAGCAGAGCTTTCCTGCCTGCCTGCTTGCACCTCTTATAAGTACCCTATCCTAATAAATCCTCTTCTTGCCTATCACTCTGCCTCTCACTGAATTCCTTCTGCATTGAGGCAGGAAGAACCTGAGCCTCAGAGGGTCCAGACGTTGGGTGAGTGCTGGATTAAGTCCCGGCTGTGTGGGTTCGAGTCCCAGACAGGGTTTTGGCCAGGATTCAGTTCTGACTACATGGATTCAAGTCAAAGCAGGGTTTTGGCTGGGGTTAGGCCTTAGCCATGTGGGTTCGAGTTCCAAACAGGGTTTTGGCTAGGTTCAAGTCCCAAACAGGGTTTTGGCTGGAATTCAAGCTCCAGCCACGTGGGATCAAGTCCCAAGCAGGGTTCGATCAGGTCTGGGCCCTGGGTTTAAGTCTCAAATCGAGGTAAAACCCTTTCAATGGGATCCAGCAGTTATTCTCCTTGGTAGTTTCCAAAGGAGTTGAAAACTATGTCTACATAAAAACCTGCACACATTGGGCTTCCATGGTGTCTCAGTGGTAAAGAGTTCACTTGCCAATGCAGAGGACACGGGTTCAATCTCTGATCCAGGAAGATCCCACATGCTGTGGAGCGACTAAGCCCATGAGCCACGACTATTGAGCCTGGGCTCTATGGCCTTGGAACTGCAACTATGGAGCCCATGTGCTCCAACTACTGAAGCCCGTGTGCCCTAGGGCCTGAGTTCTGCAACAAGAGAAGTCACCGCAACAAGAAGCCTTCTCACCTCCACTAGAGAGTAGCCTCCACTCCCTTCAGCTGGAGAGGTGCTTGTCGCAGCAGTGAAAACCCAGAAGAGCCAACCATAAATAAGTAAAATAAAATAAAAAAGACCCAGAAAAATACTGTATGACTCCATTTTAAAAAAAACCTGCACACAGATGTTTATACAAGATTTATTCATAACTGCTAAAATTTGAAAATAACCAAGATGTCTCTCAGCATATGAATGGATAAACAAGTATATCCAGATGGTGGAATAATATATTCAGTGCTTAAAAAGGAGTGAGTCATCAGGCTATGAAAAGACTTGGAGGGGGACTTCCCTGGTGGTCCAGTGGTTAAGAATCTGCCTGCCAATGCAGGAGACACTGGCTCAATCCCTGGTCCAGGAACTAGAATCCCACATGCAGTTAAGCCCATATGCCACAACTACTGAGCTCCAGGTGGAGCAGCAGTAAAGAATTTGCCTGCTAATGAAGAAGATGCAAGAGATGTGGGTTTGATTCCTGAGTTGGGAAGATTCTCCAGGGTAGGAAATGCCAACCCACTCCAGTGTTCTTGCCTGGGAAGTCCCATGGACAGAGAGCCTGGTGGGCTACAGTCTGTGAGGTCACAAAGAGTTGGACATGAATGAGCACACATGTAAGGCGGACTAGGCTGATCCTGAACTATAAAACAAAGGAGGTGAGGACAACAACAGCAGGGGATGAGCAGTGAGACCTGTTTTCTTCATGGGAGATAATGGCAGTTGAATGCAGGTTACTGGAAGAGGAGTTGAGGGAAACGGAAGGGTTTGGAAAGTAATAACAAATAATCAACAGGACTTGGGGACACTTAGGAGCTGGAGGTCCCAGTTTTCTGAGGTATTCAGTGACAGTATCCATGAAACAGGAGATAGGTAATAAAACTGGCTGTGAGAGGTGTGAGTTGGTCTAAGAATACGTAGATCTCAATATTTTAAAATTAATTTTTACTGGGGTATAGTTGATTCACAATGTTGCATTAATTTCTACTGTACAATGAAGTGAATTGGTTATATATATATATAACTTATATATCCACTCTTTTTTAGATTATATTCCCATATAGGTCATTACAGAGTATTGAGTAGAGCCTTCAGCTTGGAGAGGTGCTTGTCGCAGCAGTGAAAACCCAGAAGAGCCAACCATAAATAAGTAAAATAAAATAAAAAAGACCCAGAAAAATACTGTATGACTCCATTTTAAAAAAAACCTGCACACAGATGTTTATACAAGATTTATTCATAACTGCTAAAATTTGAAAATAACCAAGATGTCTCTCAGCATATGAATGGATAAACAAGTATATCCAGATGGTGGAATAATATATTCAGTGCTTAAAAAGGAGTGAGTCATCAGGCTATGAAAAGACTTGGAGGGGGACTTCCCTGGTGGTCCAGTGGTTAAGAATCTGCCTGCCAATGCAGGAGACACTGGCTCAATCCCTGGTCCAGGAACTAGAATCCCACATGCAGTTAAGCCCATATGCCACAACTACTGAGCTCCAGGTGGAGCAGCAGTAAAGAATTTGCCTGCTAATGAAGAAGATGCAAGAGATGTGGGTTTGATTCCTGAGTTGGGAAGATTCTCCAGGGTAGGAAATGCCAACCCACTCCAGTGTTCTTGCCTGGGAAGTCCCATGGACAGAGAGCCTGGTGGGCTACAGTCTGTGAGGTCACAAAGAGTTGGACATGAATGAGCACACATGTAAGGCGGACTAGGCTGATCCTGAACTATAAAACAAAGGAGGTGAGGACAACAACAGCAGGGGATGAGCAGTGAGACCTGTTTTCTTCATGGGAGATAATGGCAGTTGAATGCAGGTTACTGGAAGAGGAGTTGAGGGAACCGGAAGGGTTTGGAAAGTAATAACAAATAATCAACAGGACTTGGGGACACTTAGGAGCTGGAGGTCCCAGTTTTCTGAGGTATTCAGTGACAGTATCCATGAAACAGGAGATAGGTAATAAAACTGGCTGTGAGAGGTGTGAGTTGGTCTAAGAATACGTAGATCTCAATATTTTAAAATTAATTTTTACTGGGGTATAGTTGATTCACAATGTTGCATTAATTTCTACTGTACAATGAAGTGAATTGGTTATATATATATATAACTTATATATCCACTCTTTTTTAGATTATATTCCCATATAGGTCATTACAGAGTATTGAGTAGAGTCCCCTGTGCTATACAATATGTCCTTGTTAGTTATTTATTTTATATATAGTAGTGTAGTGGCGTGTATGTGTTAGTGAGCTTCCCTGGTGGTTCGGAAGGTAGAGAATCTGACTGCAATGCAGGAAGCCTGGGTTCAGTCCCTGGATTGGGAAGATATCCTGCAGAAGGGAAAGGCTACCCACTCCAGTATTCTTTCCTGGAGAATTCCATGGACAGAGGAGCCTGGTGAGCTACAGTCCATGGGGTCACAATGCGTTGGACATGACTGAGCGAGTGACACTTTCACTTTTCATACGTTAATACTATTCTCTTAATTTATCCCCCATGACATTTCACCCTTAGTAACATAAGTTTGAGTCAAGATCTGTGAATCTGTTTCTATTTTGTAAATAGTTTCATTTGTACCATTGTTTTTTAGATTCCACATATATGATATCATATAACATTTATCTTTGTCTAACTTACTTCACTCAGTATGACAATCTCTAGGTCCATTCCCATTGCTGAAAATGCCCTTATTTCATTCTTATTTTTATGGCTGAATAATACCTAAAATATTAAGTGGAATATATATTACATGAAATAATATATAATATACATATAATATAATTAATATTTATATAATAGTTAATGTGGTATTAAGTATTATATTAATATTTTAGGTATTCAGCTAAATATCCACTTAATATAACAAAGATTTACTGAGCATCTGCTATGTGCCAAACCCTGTTCTAGACATTTAGGATAGAGTAGTAAATAGAATAGAAAAACTCTTACCCTCTGGAACTTACATGGAAATAGAATATTATATGACAAACAAGTTGAATGCAGGTTACTGGAAGAGGAGTTGAGGAAACGGAAGGGTTTGGAAAGTAATAACAAATAATCAACAGGACTTGGGGACACTTAGGAGCTGGAGGTCCCAGTTTTCTGAGGTATTCAGTGACAGTATCCATGAAACAGGAGATAGGTAATAAAACTGGCTGTGAGAGGTGTGAGTTGGTCTAAGAATACGTAGATCTCAATATTTTAAAATTAATTTTTACTGGGGTATAGTTGATTCACAATGTTGCATTAATTTCTACTGTACAATGAAGTGAATTGGTTATATATATATATAACTTATATATCCACTCTTTTTTAGATTATATTCCCATATAGGTCATTACAGAGTATTGAGTAGAGTCCCCTGTGCTATACAATATGTCCTTGTTAGTTATTTATTTTATATATAGTAGTGTAGTGGCGTGTATGTGTTAGTGAGCTTCCCTGGTGGTTCGGAAGGTAGAGAATCTGACTGCAATGCAGGAAGCCTGGGTTCAGTCCCTGGATTGGGAAGATATCCTGCAGAAGGGAAAGGCTACCCACTCCAGTATTCTTTCCTGGAGAATTCCATGGACAGAGGAGCCTGGTGAGCTACAGTCCATGGGGTCACAATGCGTTGGACATGACTGAGCGAGTGACACTTTCACTTTTCATACGTTAATACTATTCTCTTAATTTATCCCCCATGACATTTCACCCTTAGTAACATAAGTTTGAGTCAAGATCTGTGAATCTGTTTCTATTTTGTAAATAGTTTCATTTGTACCATTGTTTTTTAGATTCCACATATATGATATCATATAACATTTATCTTTGTCTAACTTACTTCACTCAGTATGACAATCTCTAGGTCCATTCCCATTGCTGAAAATGCCCTTATTTCATTCTTATTTTTATGGCTGAATAATACCTAAAATATTAAGTGGAATATATATTACATGAAATAATATATAATATACATATAATATAATTAATATTTATATAATAGTTAATGTGGTATTAAGTATTATATTAATATTTTAGGTATTCAGCTAAATATCCACTTAATATAACAAAGATTTACTGAGCATCTGCTATGTGCCAAACCCTGTTCTAGACATTTAGGATAGAGTAGTAAATAGAATAGAAAAAAACTCTTACCCCTCTGGAACTTATGTGCTAGTGGGGAAATGGAAGGAAAATTATTATATTGTACAGAATATCAGAAGACAATGAGTGCTAGGAAGGAAAAAAAAAAAACTAGAATGAGGTCCTAAGTGAGAAGGTAATATCTAGGAGAGACCTGAGGATGTAGGGAATCAAGTCATGTGATGCATTTTCAAAACAGTTTGACCACTTTGCTGTTTAAAATAAACATCAAAATTGAGGATATTCTGGGACTTCCATGGTGGTCCAGTGACTAAGACTCCAAGCTCCCAATACAAGGGGCCCAAGTCCCATCCCTGGTCAGGGAACTAGATCCTACATGCTGCAACTAAGAGTTTACATGCCGCAATGGAAAGATCTCAGGGTCCTCTCCTACCCTCTTCCAGTGCCTTTCTCTGAAAGCTTTCTATATCCCTTTTACCTTTTATAAAACTTTTGCTGCACAAAATATAAAAGATCTCAAATGCCACAATTCAAGATCCCACATGCTGCAACTAAGACCTGGCATGGTCAAATAAGTAAATATTGAAAAAAAAAAAAAAAAGGAACTGATAATTACTCCAAGCACCATGGATTTTAATCTGAGTGAAATGGGAAGGCACTGGAAGGTTTTTAGACTAAGAGAGAAATGACACAGTACATGTTTGTCCAGGATGCTTCTTGGGGCAGGAACAGAAATTGGGGTCCAGTTTGGAGTCTGTTCTTATGGTCCAGGTGGGAGACAGGGGAGCAGCGGAGGTGGCGAGAGGCCATCAGATAATAGATGCATTCCAAAAGCTCTGCTGACTGACTGAACGTGAGGGGTGAGAGAAGGGAGTCAGGAGGCAACCACGCTGACATCCGCACCCGTTGTCACATGGTGGCCTCACTCACAGATGCATTTCCTGAGTGGTCCAACAATATATAATATACATATAATATAATTAATATTTATATAATAGTTAATGTGGTATTAAGTATTATATTAATATTTTAGGTATTCAGCTAAATATCCACTTAATATAACAAAGATTTACTGAGCATCTGCTATGTGCCAAACCCTGTTCTAGACATTTAGGATAGAGTAGTAAATAGAATAGAAAAAAACTCTTACCCCTCTGGAACTTATGTGCTAGTGGGGAAATGGAAGGAAAATTATTATATTGTACAGAATATCAGAAGACAATGAGTGCTAGGAAGGAAAAAAAAAAAACTAGAATGAGGTCCTAAGTGAGAAGGTAATATCTAGGGAGAGACCTGAGGATGTAGGGAATCAAGTCATGTGATGCATTTTCAAAACAGTTTGACCACTTTGCTGTTTAAAATAAACATCAAAATTGAGGATATTCTGGGACTTCCATGGTGGTCCAGTGACTAAGACTCCAAGCTCCCAATACAAGGGGCCCAAGTCCCATCCCTGGTCAGGGAACTAGATCCTACATGCTGCAACTAAGAGTTTACATGCCGCAATGGAAAGATCTCAGGGTCCTCTCCTACCCTCTTCCAGTGCCTTTCTCTGAAAGCTTTCTATATCCCTTTTACCTTTTATAAAACTTTTGCTGCACAAAATATAAAAGATCTCAAATGCCACAATTCAAGATCCCACATGCTGCAACTAAGACCTGGCATGGTCAAATAAGTAAATATTGAAAAAAAAAAAGGAACTGATAATTACTCCAAGCACCATGGATTTTAATCTGAGTGAAATGGGAAGGCACTGGAAGGTTTTTAGACTAAGAGAGAAATGACACAGTACATGTTTGTCCAGGATGCTTCTTGGGGCAGGAACAGAAATTGGGGTCCAGTTTGGAGTCTGTTCTTATGGTCCAGGTGGGAGACAGGGGAGCAGCGGAGGTGGCGAGAGGCCATCAGATAATAGATGCATTCCAAAAGCTCTGCTGACTGACTGAACGTGAGGGGTGAGAGAAGGGAGAGTCAGGAGGCAACCACGCTGACATCCCGCACCCGTTGTCACATGGTGGCCTCACTCACAGATGCATTTCCTGAGTGGCATTCCCTAAGTGACTGTGCTGACTCCTGTGGTTCACCACAAAGTCTATTTCCATGAAAAATTTGAACTTGACAGTGTCAATTATGGTGTATTTAACATCACCACAGAATGATTGATCCATGTCCTGTATCCGCTGAGCGTGACCCTCAAGAAACATGAGCTTTCTGTTCTTAGTTAGTGCCCAATAATGTTTTGAAACACTTAATTCTTTGACTTTCCCTGAATTTTCCCCTTTGTCTTTCCTCTGTGAAAGTACCCACTCCCACCCAGTTGAGCTCAGGAGTAACATTTGTTGGCAAAGGCGAAACAGATCGCTTTGAAGTTTGCACTAGACCACAGACTTCCCTGGTGGTCCAGTGGTTAAGAATTCGCCTGCCAATGCAGGGGACATGGGCTTGATCCTTGTTCTGAGAAGCTCACATATGTTATGGAGCAACTAAGCATGCATGCCACAATTACTGAGCCCGTGATCCAGAGCCTGTGCTCTGCAACAAGAAAAGCCACTGCACGGAGAAGCCTGTGCACTGCAACTAAAGAGTAGCTCCTGTTAGCTGCAAGTGGAGAATGTCCACACAGCAATGAAGACTCAACACAGCCCCAAATAATAACTGAATAAATAGAAAGAAGTAGACCATAATTCTCTACATTTCCTCTCTCTTGGTCACAAGGACTGATGATATTCCACACAGAGGCCGCTCCATGAACACGCGTCTTGATGTGAAAACAACATGGAATAAAGACAGCATACTTCTTCATAAATATGTAGCCCAATGGAGGAAACAAACCAACCAACCAACAAACCTCAGTTGCTGTAAACTACTGAGATTTGGGAATCGTTTGTTTCTAGCCTATCCTGACAGATAAACTCATCTAAGGACATGTCACAGTAACCAGGGTTGTCGGGAATTCTGGCCTCAGATGTAGACAGACTGTCCACTGTTACTGATTGGTCACAATATGTAACACTGTCTCTTTATACAAACACAAAAGTTACAACCCATGGCAGATCAGGTAAGCCACAGGTATTCACTTTTTCAATAATTCCCCCTCATTTCTCATTTCTCTTTTCCATCAGGATGCTATCAACCTCAGTGCAGGGTTCCAGCTATAGCATTATACCATAGACATACTTCCAACCTAGTAGATACAGAGTTAGAGAATGATGTTCCCATTTCACATCATTTCCTTGTTTAGACTTTTTTTTAACGACTTCCTTCATATCCAGAATAAAACCCAGATCCTTACCATGGCATGGACATCCTCCTGCTGTGGTTCTGCCCAACTTGGGTCTCCTCTCTGATCTCCTGGCATAGTCGCGCAAGGCTTCAGCCACTTTCTAGACTCTCTAGACTGGTCCCCATCAAGGGCCCCATGCCACTTGCAGTTAAATCTGGAACTGTCTTCCCCCAGACTTTCTTAACGTTGAGCTGAGACATTTGTTCGGCGAAACAGATCGCTTTGAAGTTTGCACTAGACCACAGACTTCCCTGGTGGTCCAGTGGTTAAGAATTCGCCTGCCAATGCAGGGGACATGGGCTTGATCCTTGTTCTGAGAAGCTCACATATGTTATGGAGCAACTAAGCATGCATGCCACAATTACTGAGCCCGTGATCCAGAGCCTGTGCTCTGCAACAAGAAAAGCCACTGCACGGAGAAGCCTGTGCACTGCAACTAAAGAGTAGCTCCTGTTAGCTGCAAGTGGAGAATGTCCACACAGCAATGAAGACTCAACACAGCCCCAAATAATAACTGAATAAATAGAAAGAAGTAGACCATAATTCTCTACATTTCCTCTCTCTTGGTCACAAGGACTGATGATATTCCACACAGAGGCCGCTCCATGAACACGCGTCTTGATGTGAAAACAACATGGAATAAAGACAGCATACTTCTTCATAAATATGTAGCCCAATGGAGGAAACAAACCAACCAACCAACAAACCTCAGTTGCTGTAAACTACTGAGATTTGGGAATCGTTTGTTTCTAGCCTATCCTGACAGATAAACTCATCTAAGGACATGTCACAGTAACCAGGGTTGTCGGGAATTCTGGCCTCAGATGTAGACAGACTGTCCACTGTTACTGATTGGTCACAATATGTAACACTGTCTCTTTATACAAACACAAAAGTTACAACCCATGGCAGATCAGGTAAGCCACAGGTATTCACTTTTTCAATAATTCCCCCTCATTTCTCATTTCTCTTTTCCATCAGGATGCTATCAACCTCAGTGCAGGGTTCCAGCTATAGCATTATACCATAGACATACTTCCAACCTAGTAGATACAGAGTTAGAGAATGATGTTCCCATTTCACATCATTTCCTTGTTTAGACTTTTTTTTAACGACTTCCTTCATATCCAGAATAAAACCCAGATCCTTACCATGGCATGGACATCCTCCTGCTGTGGTTCTGCCCAACTTGGGTCTCCTCTCTGATCTCCTGGCATAGTCGCGCAAGGCTTCAGCCACTTTCTAGACTCTCTAGACTGGTCCCCATCAAGGGCCCCATGCCACTTGCAGTTAAATCTGGAACTCTCTTCCCCCAGATGTTCTTAAGACTGACTTCTCCTACTCAGTAGATTTCAACTCTGCACTTACTTCTTTTAAAAGACCTTCCCTGGCTCCTCTCCACACGGTCTTCCCTCCCCCGGCCTCCACCCACCATGAATACTACTCTATTTCTGAAACCCAGAACACTTGAAATTATCCTGTTGACTTATTTACCTATTAATTACCCAACTTCACTCTCTTTCATACACCAGAAAAAGAAAAATGGTTGTGTATCTTGTTAACTGAAAGTCTGGCCCCAAACCCTGCAGGATGAGGGCTTAGCACTTGGAAATGCTCAAATGCAGAAACATCAGTTCAGTTCAGTCATTCAGCTGTGTCTGACTCTTTGCAGCCCCATGGACTGTAGCATGCCAGGCTTCCCTGTCCTTCACCATCTCCCAGAGCCTGCTCAAACTCATGTCCATTGAGTCAGTGATGCCATCCAACCATCTCATCCTCTGTCGTCCCCTTCTCCTTCTGCCTTCTATTTCTCCCAACATCAGGGTCTTTTCCAATGAGTCATCTCTTTGCATCAGATGGCCTAAGTATTGGAGTTTCAGTTTCAGCATAATTCCTTCCAATATTAACATTATAAAGAGTCTTGGTACATATTGTCAAAATGCTTTCCAAAAAAATTAAAAACTTACCTCTTTCCCTGCGCTTTTGATAGAATTGGAGAAGACTTATAAGTTCTGTTTTTGCCGATTTTCTAGTAAGCAAATTCAAATTTGGTTTTCCAGATCTACTTTTCTTTGGTTACTAGTAAGTCTGAACATTTCTAATCTTTTTTCTAAATTGTTTATATTATTTGTCCATTGATAAGTTAGAGAGTTAGTGCTTATGTTGCTGATCTACATACCTTCTTTATAAAGACAGGTAGAATTTTAAAGATCGGTAACTTACTGGGAGCTTGAAATTTCTTTAAAAAATATCTCACTGCAAGCCCAAGGTAAAGACAAGCTCACATGGTTTGTTTTGTGTTGTTTGTCCTGTCCTTATTGGCTTCAGCCACTTTCTAGACTCTCTAACTGGTCCCCATCAAGGGCCCCATGCCACTTGCAGTTAAATCTGGAACTCTCTTCCCCCAGATGTTCTTAAGACTGACTTCTCCTACTCAGTAGATTTCAACTCTGCACTTACTTCTTTTAAAAGACCTTCCCTGGCTCCTCTCCACACGGTCTTCCCTCCCCCGGCCTCCACCCACCATGAATACTACTCTATTTCTGAAACCCAGAACACTTGAAATTATCCTGTTGACTTATTTACCTATTAATTACCCAACTTCACTCTCTTTCATACACCAGAAAAAGAAAAATGGTTGTGTATCTTGTTAACTGAAAGTCTGGCCCCAAACCCTGCAGGATGAGGGCTTAGCACTTGGAAATGCTCAAATGCAGAAACATCAGTTCAGTTCAGTCATTCAGCTGTGTCTGACTCTTTGCAGCCCCATGGACTGTAGCATGCCAGGCTTCCCTGTCCTTCACCATCTCCCAGAGCCTGCTCAAACTCATGTCCATTGAGTCAGTGATGCCATCCAACCATCTCATCCTCTGTCGTCCCCTTCTCCTTCTGCCTTCTATTTCTCCCAACATCAGGGTCTTTTCCAATGAGTCATCTCTTTGCATCAGATGGCCTAAGTATTGGAGTTTCAGTTTCAGCATAATTCCTTCCAATATTAACATTATAAAGAGTCTTGGTACATATTGTCAAAATGCTTTCCAAAAAAATTAAAAACTTACCTCTTTCCCTGCGCTTTTGATAGAATTGGAGAAGACTTATAAGTTCTGTTTTTGCCGATTTTCTAGTAAGCAAATTCAAATTTGGTTTTCCAGATCTACTTTTCTTTGGTTACTAGTAAGTCTGAACATTTCTAATCTTTTTTCTAAATTGTTTATATTATTTGTCCATTGATAAGTTAGAGAGTTAGTGCTTATGTTGCTGATCTACATACCTTCTTTATAAAGACAGGTAGAATTTTAAAGATCGGTAACTTACTGGGAGCTTGAAATTTCTTTAAAAAATATCTCACTGCAAGCCCAAGGTAAAGACAAGCTCACATGGTTTGTTTTGTGTTGTTTGTCCTGTCCTTATTGGAGGGGAGAATGCCTGCTTAGCTAATCAGCAATGTCAAGGAGTAAACAAAATAACTTTTCACAATATGGTTAAAAAAAAAAAAGAAAAGAAAAGAAATCTTACTGAAAACAGATAAGAATCTATAAGAGAGTCTGGTAGGTAAGAGAAAGTCCTAGTTTCAGGTTTTAAAACAAAATTCAAGGTGAATTCCAAAGGGAATTGCAAATTAACATCTAATTATCTAATTAAAGATTTGATCAAGCTACAGTTGATAATACTAAGGCTAGGGACTTCCCTGGTGGTCCAGGGACTGAGAATCCACCTGCCAGTACAGGGGGCATGGGTTCGATCCCTGCTCTGGGAAGATCCCATATGCCGAGGGGCAACGAAGCCTGAGAACAGCAATTACTGAGTCCTTACCCAGAACAACTGAAGCTTGTGCACTGAGAGCCCATGCTCCACAACAAGTCAGCAAATGAGAAGCCTGGGCACAGCAATGAAAAGTAGCCCTTGCTTGCATAGCTAGAGAAGGCCCACATGCAGCAGTGAAGACCCAGCATAGCCAAAACTGAAAGAATCCACCCTCCAACGTAGGGGACAAGGGTTTGACATCTGGTCTGGGGACAAAGATCCCATGAGCAGTGAAACAACTAAACCCATGGAGCCTCAGCTACTGAGCCTGAGTGCTCTGGAGTCTGTGCCACAACTAAGACCTGACACAGCCCCAAAGAAATAAATAATAATATTAATATTAAGGCTACTTTACACGGTAAAAATGGGCTTTCTTGGTGTCTCAGACAATAAAGAATCCACCTGCAATGCAGAAACCCAGGTTCAATCTGTGGGTTGGAAATATCCCCTGATGAAGGGAATGACAACCCACTCCATTATTCTCACCTGGAGAATTCCATGAACAGAGGAACCTGGTGGGATACAGTCCACGGGGTCTCAGAGAGGCAGACACAACTGATTCTTTATGGTCCGAGTCACCAGGGAAGCCCCCTACTTACACTGTGTCCCTGTAATGGAATGCACCGCTCTTTGCCATCTACTGTCTCTGCCTATCTGTTTTCCTCTCTTTTCGGAACAAACACTCAAGTTTTAGTAGTTCATTGTCACCCAGGTCAAGGTTACATTTCTAAGCCTATTCTATAACTAGATGTGGCCACATGACCAAGTGTTGGCGAATGGGATATGAACAGAAATGACAGATGAGGTGGACCTCCAGGTCATTCCATCGAAGGGAAGGGGAGACCTCCAAATCTTCCCTCCCTTTCCAGTTCAATGGAATATTATATGGTGATCAATGGCCCTAGTTTGTACAGATTCCTGAGATGCAGGACATTCTGAGCTACAACTGAGGAAGCTTCAGGCAAACTGGGACACATTCGTCACTCTACATATGGATATGATGGTAGAGACTGGAGCAGCCATTTTGGAAGCTGTTCAAGACAGAGGAATTTGGATTCATGGCCCCATGACTCTCATATAAGTGAGAAATAAACCCTTTTCAAGCTATTATTATGTTTGTGTCCTTTACAGCAGTTAAACTTGTATCTCAACTAATGCATGTTTTCTCCTTCTACATTTTTTTCTCTTTCATTTTTTCCTCCTTCCCGCCTCACCTTCATCATCTTTTCCTTGAGAACTCTTACTTCCTACTGAACTATTTCGTGCTTTTTTGTTTGTTTTTGTGGTTTTTTGTTGTTAAATTTACTCATTTTGTGTTGTATTTTAAATTTTTATTCATTATTTGGCTGCGTTGGGTCTTTCTGAATATATAATTTAAGGCAAAACCCTAAACCCATGGAGCCTCAGCTACTGAGCCTGAGTGCTCTGGAGTCTGTGCCACAACTAAGACCTGACACAGCCCCAAAGAAATAAATAATAATATTAATATTAAGGCTACTTTACACGGTAAAAATGGGCTTTCTTGGTGTCTCAGACAATAAAGAATCCACCTGCAATGCAGAAACCCAGGTTCAATCTGTGGGTTGGAAATATCCCCTGATGAAGGGAATGACAACCCACTCCATTATTCTCACCTGGAGAATTCCATGAACAGAGGAACCTGGTGGGATACAGTCCACGGGGTCTCAGAGAGGCAGACACAACTGATTCTTTATGGTCCGAGTCACCAGGGAAGCCCCCTACTTACACTGTGTCCCTGTAATGGAATGCACCGCTCTTTGCCATCTACTGTCTCTGCCTATCTGTTTTCCTCTCTTTTAGGAACAAACACTCAAGTTTTAGTAGTTCATTGTCACCCAGGTCAAGGTTACATTTCTAAGCCTATTCTATAACTAGATGTGGCCACATGACCAAGTGTTGGCGAATGGGATATGAACAGAAATGACAGATGAGGTGGACCTCCAGGTCATTCCATCGAAGGGAAGGGGAGACCTCCAAATCTTCCCTCCCTTTCCAGTTCAATGGAATATTATATGGTGATCAATGGCCCTAGTTTGTACAGATTCCTGAGATGCAGGACATTCTGAGCTACAACTGAGGAAGCTTCAGGCAAACTGGGACACATTCGTCACTCTACATATGGATATGATGGTAGAGACTGGAGCAGCCATTTTGGAAGCTGTTCAAGACAGAGGAATTTGGATTCATGGCCCCATGACTCTCATATAAGTGAGAAATAAACCCTTTTCAAGCTATTATTATGTTTGTGTCCTTTACAGCAGTTAAACTTGTATCTCAACTAATGCATGTTTTCTCCTTCTACATTTTTTTCTCTTTCATTTTTTCCTCCTTCCCGCCTCACCTTCATCATCTTTTCCTTGAGAACTCTTACTTCCTACTGAACTATTTCGTGCTTTTTTGTTTGTTTTTGTGGTTTTTTGTTGTTAAATTTACTCATTTTGTGTTGTATTTTAAATTTTTATTCATTATTTGGCTGCGTTGGGTCTTTCTGTTGCTGCACAAAAACTTTAGTAGTTGCCTGTATGTGCCGCATGGGCTTAGTTGTCCTGTGGCATGTGGGATCTTAGTTCCTGGAGCAGGGATCAACCCATGTCCCCTGCATTGGCAGGGGGGTTCTTACCACTGGACCACCAGGGAAACCTCTAGGCTGTATTTTTAAAAAATGGCCCGTAGATACCACATTCCCTGGAATGGCTGGACCAGTGTGTTCAATTACGAGCCAGCACTCTGGAGCACATGCACCCAGGGCCCAGGCTCAGCAACAAGAGAGGCCACTGAAATGGGAAGCCCACACAGGCCAAAGAATAAAGATGGATGAAAATAGATAAATAAAAACCAATAAAAGAGGCCAAAATAATAATAAAAAAAGATGGCCTGTTAAACATATAATTATCATAACCCCTCAATTCCATTCCTAGTTCTATATCCAAAGTAGTTAAAAACAGGTATTCAAACAAAAATTTGTAGATGGACATAGCAACATTATTCATAGTTGCCAACAGTTGGAGACAATTCAAGTGTCCGTCAACTGATGAATGGATAAAGAAGTACAATGGAATATTATTGATATCTGGCAACAAAAAGGAATGAAATATATGCTTCAACACAAATGGACCCTGAACATAAGTTAAAGAAGCCAGGGCTTCCCTGGTGGTCAAGTGGGTAAGGACACCGCCTTGCAGTGCAAGGGGCGCCGGTTCGATCCCTGGCCTGGGAAGATACCATGTGCTGTGGATCGGCTGGACTGATGAGTCCAACTACCAAGCTGGAGCTCTGGAACGCATGCACCCAGAGCTGGTGCTCCATGACAAGAGAGGTCGCTGTGATGGGAGGCCCACACAGGCCAAAGAACAAAGATAAATAAATGAAAGATCAATAGAAGTGGCCAGAAAAAAAAAATTAAAAAATTATATAAAAAAAGAAACCAGACACAAAAGATGACATATTGCTTTCCATTCACAGAAAATATCTAGAATATAATATTTCAAAAAGACTGTTAATTAGTGGTTGCCAGGGTTTAGAGGAGGGGAGATGAACTGTCCTTACAAAGTGGGCATCCTTTGGCAGTGATGAAAATGTTCTGGAACTAGATCAGGGTGGTGTTGAACGGTGTTGTCAATGTGCTAGTGTCACTGAAGTGTATGTTTTAAGATGTCTGAGGTGGTGAATTTTATGTTACATGAATTGTTATTATAGTCTCACACATTCTCTCTCTCTCACAGGATTCCATGTAACTAGAACTGAGAAAGTATAGGAAGCTGGTTGAATTTGCTTCCTCCCTCTTATGGGCTCTTCTCCCTGTTTCACTTCTCTTGTGACTTTCTGGAAATCCAGGGAAATAATTGTGTCCAGGGTACAGTGTCTCCTTGGCTTTCGTCACATACCACTAAGTTCCACTCCTTCAATCCCATTCTAGAGAAGTTTGTGCTACTGGACTGAGCGCTGGGCCCCACTTAGACAGGTCTAAAGTCATGGGCAGCATTCTCAACTGTAGGGTATTGTGTATTAGTCGGTTCCTTAAGGCAGATCTGCATAGTTTGCTCAAAGTAAGATTTAGGTCCTAAAGAGCTAGAACACCTTGCCATGGACCATAGGCTAAATCCTTATAGAGGATATGGTAACTAGAATAACAGTTGGAGACAATTCAAGTGTCCGTCAACTGATGAATGGATAAAGAAGTACAATGGAATATTATTGATATCTGGCAACAAAAGGAATGAAATATATGCTTCAACACAAATGGACCCTGAACATAAGTTAAAGAAGCCAGGGCTTCCCTGGTGGTCAAGTGGGTAAGGACACCGCCTTGCAGTGCAAGGGGCGCCGGTTCGATCCCTGGCCTGGGAAGATACCATGTGCTGTGGATCGGCTGGACTGATGAGTCCAACTACCAAGCTGGAGCTCTGGAACGCATGCACCCAGAGCTGGTGCTCCATGACAAGAGAGGTCGCTGTGATGGGAGGCCCACACAGGCCAAAGAACAAAGATAAATAAATGAAAGATCAATAGAAGTGGCCAGAAAAAAAAAATTAAAAAATTATATAAAAAAAGAAACCAGACACAAAAGATGACATATTGCTTTCCATTCACAGAAAATATCTAGAATATAATATTTCAAAAAGACTGTTAATTAGTGGTTGCCAGGGTTTAGAGGAGGGGAGATGAACTGTCCTTACAAAGTGGGCATCCTTTGGCAGTGATGAAAATGTTCTGGAACTAGATCAGGGTGGTGTTGAACGGTGTTGTCAATGTGCTAGTGTCACTGAAGTGTATGTTTTAAGATGTCTGAGGTGGTGAATTTTATGTTACATGAATTGTTATTATAGTCTCACACATTCTCTCTCTCTCACAGGATTCCATGTAACTAGAACTGAGAAAGTATAGGAAGCTGGTTGAATTTGCTTCCTCCCTCTTATGGGCTCTTCTCCCTGTTTCACTTCTCTTGTGACTTTCTGGAAATCCAGGGAAATAATTGTGTCCAGGGTACAGTGTCTCCTTGGCTTTCGTCACATACCACTAAGTTCCACTCCTTCAATCCCATTCTAGAGAAGTTTGTGCTACTGGACTGAGCGCTGGGCCCCACTTAGACAGGTCTAAAGTCATGGGCAGCATTCTCAACTGTAGGGTATTGTGTATTAGTCGGTTCCTTAAGGCAGATCTGCATAGTTTGCTCAAAGTAAGATTTAGGTCCTAAAGAGCTAGAACACCTTGCCATGGACCATAGGCTAAATCCTTATAGAGGATATGGTAACTAGAATAATGACCTCCTAAAAATATCCAGAGCCTAATCCTAAGAACTTGTAAATATATAACCTCCCATGTGGTGCTAGTGGTAAGGAATCCGCTTGTTAATGCAGGAGATGTAAGAGATGTTGGTTTTATCCCTGGATTGGGAAGATCCCCTGGAGAAAGGCAACCCGCTCCAGTATTCTTGCCTGGAGCATTCTATGGACAGAAGAACCTGGTGGGCTACAGTCCATGGGGTTGCAAAGTGATTTAGCACACACACGCACACGCACACACACACATGGCAAAGGGACTTTGTAGGTATGAGTAAATAAAGGATTTTGAAATGAGGAGATTATCCTGGATTATCCAGGTAGGCTTGATATAATTCACAATAGTCCTTATGAAAGAGGTGGCAGGAGGATCAGAGAAGGAGATGTGATATATATGGAAGATTCAGATTCATGTGTGGTAGTAAACAACAAAACTCTGTAATTAAAAAAAAGAGAGAGAGACTTGGAGCTTCTCTTCTGATCAGTTTGAAGATGGAGGAGAAATAGGCCGTAAACCAAGGAATGCAAGAAAGTCAGAAAAGGCACAGAATGGATTCTTGCTTAGAGCCTCCAGAAAGAATTTAGCTCACCTTGTTTGAGGACTTCTGAACTTTAGAACCATAAGATGATAAATTTGTGTTTTCAACAAACAAACACAAAGTGACATGGTTGAACCTTTCCTTTTTTGTCCCTTAAGAAAATCCTAATACCTTAAAAATGCTTTTTTTTGCCCCCCGTATAGGTATAGGAGAGAATGCAGTTTTTCTCCTAATGAGTTAACAAGAAAGGCTAGCCTTTTTAAATTACTGACCATATAATTTATGAACTTTATCTTGTAGAAGATAGCATTAGAAATAGGTATATTTTCTTACTTTTCTTATGGGCAGCTTGAGGGTTTGAAAGGTTAGAAACCTTGCCTAAGGGCACGTAGCTAAAGGGGGTGAGTTGGCCTGTTTTGGTGTGTGTGTGCGCGCTCCATCTTTTGGTGTGCTCAGTGGTACCCGACTCTGCGACCCTATGGACTGTAGCCCGCCAGGCTCCTCTGTCAGTGGGATTTTCCAGGCAAGAATATCAGAGTGGGTTGCCATTTCCTCCTCCAGGAGATCTTCCTGACTGGTCTTAAACTGTTAGTGACCCTGGGTGTGAAAGGTGCCTGACTCTAGTGTGGACCATTATTGACTGCTGCAGCTGTGACTGAGTGTGTGCAGGGGCTGAGAGATGGGCCTCTGGGCCATACACTTGGTTTCACAGATCTGGCTGCCAGCTGCCTTCTATTACAGCGAATTTCTCCCAAAGAGCAGTCTGCATGAGGCTCCCACTGGGGACCGAGGTCAGAGCACAGGGCCTCTGCTCTCTTGCTTTATGCCCCTCCTGATAGGGATAGTAGAATAGGTCGGTGGTTGTAGAGTCCTAGTAGGGGATGGTAGGTAGAAGGGAGACACCTGAGAAAGGTTGGGAGGCCAGTGAGTTGATGATAACTCAGGAGAGCTGCTCCTTGTTCAGTAGAGCAGGCTCAACTGGGTATAAACAGCTGATGAAGGAGGAACTGCTAAAGAAGCAACCAGTGATGTATGTCCTGCATCTGCGTCTACTTGAGGGGGGCGGTCTTCTACCATCCTATATATATGGCTGCCCACTCAGTCAAAGGGGGAGCAGAGCAGAGCTTTCCTGCCTGCCTGCTTGCACCTCTTATAAGTACCCTATCCTAATAAATCCTCTTCTTGCCTATCACTCTGCCTCTCACTGAATTCCTTCTGCATTGAGGCAGGAAGAACCTGAGCCTCAGAGGGTCCAGACGTTGGGTGAGTGCTGGATTAAGTCCCGGCTGTGTGGGTTTGAGTCCCAGACAGGGTTTTGGCCAGGATTGAGTCCTGACTACGTGGATTCATGTCCCAAGCAGGGTTTTGACTGGGATTAGGCTTTAGCCACGTGAGTTCGAGTCCCAAACAGGGTTTTGGCTGGAATTCAAGCTCCAGCCACATGGGTTCAAGTCCCAAGCAGGGTTCGATCAGGTCTGGGCCCTGGGTTTAAGTCTCAAATCGAGGTAAAACCCTTTCACTCTCACCCTGGGTGCCTCCCTATGGGCCTCCTTCAGGCCTAAATTCCTTCTTAAACACTTACCTTTGATTATTTTTCTTAAGTATATCTTTTTTATAAGGGTTTATTTTTTTCAATATTTTTACCTTTGTACTTTAAAAAAATTCTGATCTATGTTGCTCTTTTTTCTTTTTTTGTTTATTTTTTTGCCTCTAAGTCATCATTGATTTTCATCCATCTTTATTCTTTGGTATGTGTAGGCCTCCCAGTGCAGTGGCCTCTCTTATTGCAGAGCACTGGTTCTGGGCACATGCATGCAGAGTGCTGACTCATAATTAGACACACCAGCCCAGCCGCTCCATGACACATGGGATCTTCCTGGGCCAGGAATCAAACCGATGTCCCTTGTACTGCAAAGGTGGACTCTTTACCCACTGGACCACCAGGGAAGCTGTGACTTACTTTTAAAGTTTTATTGGAGTAGAGCTGATTTACAATCTTGTGTTAGTTGGGAGGCCAGTGAGTTGATGATAACTCAGGAGAGCTGCTCCTTGTTCAGAGGCAGGCTCAACTGGGTATAAACAGCTGATGAAGGAGGAACTGCTAAAGAAGCAACCAGTGATGTATGTCCTGCATCTGCGTCTACTTGAGGGGGGCGGTCTTCTACCATCCTATATATATGGCTGCCCACTCAGTCAAAGGGGGAGCAGAGCAGAGCTTTCCTGCCTGCCTGCTTGCACCTCTTATAAGTACCCTATCCTAATAAATCCTCTTCTTGCCTATCACTCTGCCTCTCACTGAATTCCTTCTGCATTGAGGCAGGAAGAACCTGAGCCTCAGAGGGTCCAGACGTTGGGTGAGTGCTGGATTAAGTCCCGGCTGTGTGGGTTTGAGTCCCAGACAGGGTTTTGGCCAGGATTGAGTCCTGACTACGTGGATTCATGTCCCAAGCAGGGTTTTGACTGGGATTAGGCTTTAGCCACGTGAGTTCGAGTCCCAAACAGGGTTTTGGCTGGAATTCAAGCTCCAGCCACATGGGTTCAAGTCCCAAGCAGGGTTCGATCAGGTCTGGGCCCTGGGTTTAAGTCTCAAATCGAGGTAAAACCCTTTCACTCTCACCCTGGGTGCCTCCCTATGGGCCTCCTTCAGGCCTAAATTCCTTCTTAAACACTTACCTTTGATTATTTTTCTTAAGTATATCTTTTTTATAAGGGTTTATTTTTTTCAATATTTTTACCTTTGTACTTTAAAAAAATTCTGATCTATGTTGCTCTTTTTTCTTTTTTTGTTTATTTTTTTGCCTCTAAGTCATCATTGATTTTCATCCATCTTTATTCTTTGGTATGTGTAGGCCTCCCAGTGCAGTGGCCTCTCTTATTGCAGAGCACTGGTTCTGGGCACATGCATGCAGAGTGCTGACTCATAATTAGACACACCAGCCCAGCCGCTCCATGACACATGGGATCTTCCTGGGCCAGGAATCAAACCGATGTCCCTTGTACTGCAAAGGTGGACTCTTTACCCACTGGACCACCAGGGAAGCTGTGACTTACTTTTAAAGTTTTATTGGAGTAGAGCTGATTTACAATGTTGTGTTGGTTTCACATGCAGAGTGAATCGGTTCTACATATATCTCCTCTTTTTTAGATTCTTTTTCTATGTAGGGCATTGCAGAGTATTCAGTGGAGTTCCCTGTGCTATATAGTAGGTCCTTACTAGTTATCTATTTTATATATAACAGTGTGTATATGGGTCTGACTTATTTATTTTAATTTTACTTTTACAGAGTTTTGTTCTTTGCTGCCGTATATAAACCCAAATCAGCCATAGGGATACACATGACCTCTCCCACTTGAACTTCACCCCCATCTTCCTCCCCATCCCACCCCTCTAGGTTGTTACATAGCCCCTGTGTAAGTTCTTTTAGTCTTACAGCAGGGTCTGAGTTATTTTAAATAGCATTATTTTATTTCTTCACCTCTCAAGTCTTTAATAGTTTTCTAATTTTATCTTTTTAATCTTTCCATATTTGTGTTGCTCTGAAAGGTTTCCTTTTTAAGCTTTTATTTTGTATGTAATTTAAAAAATTGTCTGGCTCTTTGTGACCTCATGGATTGCAGCATGCCAGGCTTCCCTGCTCTTCACTCTCTCCTGGAGTGGGCTCAAACTCATGTCCACTGAATCAGTGATGTTGTCTAATCATCTGATCCTCTGTTGCCTACTTGACCTTTTGCCTTCAAATTTTCTGATGGTTCAGACAGTAGAGAATCTGCCTCTAATGCAGGAGACCTGGGCTCGATCTCTGGGTCAGGAAGATCCCCTTGGAGAAGGCAATGGCAACCCACTCCAGTCTTCTTGCCTGGGAAATCCCATGGACAGAGGAGCCTGGCGGGTTACAGTCCATAGGGTCACCAAGAGTCACACACGACTGAGCGACTGAGCACTTTCACTGCTATACTTTAGCAGTCACTATTTTATCTTCAACATTTTTGGTGTTTGGTTTTCACATGCAGAGTGAATCGGTTCTACATATATCTCCTCTTTTTTAGATTCTTTTTCTATGTAGGGCATTGCAGAGTATTCAGTGGAGTTCCCTGTGCTATATAGTAGGTCCTTACTAGTTATCTATTTTATATATAACAGTGTGTATATGGGTCTGACTTATTTATTTTAATTTTACTTTTACAGAGTTTTGTTCTTTGCTGCCGTATATAAACCCAAATCAGCCATAGGGATACACATGACCTCTCCCACTTGAACTTCACCCCCATCTTCCTCCCCATCCCACCCCTCTAGGTTGTTACATAGCCCCTGTGTAAGTTCTTTTAGTCTTACAGCAGGGTCTGAGTTATTTTAAATAGCATTATTTTATTTCTTCACCTCTCAAGTCTTTAATAGTTTTCTAATTTTATCTTTTTAATCTTTCCATATTTGTGTTGCTCTGAAAGGTTTCCTTTTTAAGCTTTTATTTTGTATGTAATTTAAAAAATTGTCTGGCTCTTTGTGACCTCATGGATTGCAGCATGCCAGGCTTCCCTGCTCTTCACTCTCTCCTGGAGTGGGCTCAAACTCATGTCCACTGAATCAGTGATGTTGTCTAATCATCTGATCCTCTGTTGCCTACTTGACCTTTTGCCTTCAAATTTTCTGATGGTTCAGACAGTAGAGAATCTGCCTCTAATGCAGGAGACCTGGGCTCGATCTCTGGGTCAGGAAGATCCCCTTGGAGAAGGCAATGGCAACCCACTCCAGTCTTCTTGCCTGGGAAATCCCATGGACAGAGGAGCCTGGCGGGTTACAGTCCATAGGGTCACCAAGAGTCACACACGACTGAGCGACTGAGCACTTTCACTGCTATACTTTAGCAGTCACTATTTTATCTTCAACATTTTTGATCTTCTGGGTTTACTTGTTTCAATCTGTGTGGGGTATTTTTCAGTTTTTTACATTTTAAATTTCTTGCTTTGATTTACTTTGTAATTGCTATTGTCGAGTTCATTGTCCCTTTGTATCTGAGCACATTATATTAGGTTTGTGATTTATCAAAAGATTATTTGGTACTTTTTTGTGGGTATTTCTTTTCATATTTTATGCTATTTTACATTCTTTTCAAAATAATTTTGTCTTTAACTGGTGCCATTGTTTTCACCAGATTGAGTTATTAAGTTTCTGCCTTTCTTTTGCATTTGTTTCATGAATTTGAATCATACTTCTTTCCCTTTTCTTTTGGGAGGATTTCCCTCCACCCTGTGTATCAGACTTGCTTATGAAAGAAGAGGTGAAGCCACATCTGCTCACTTGAGGCCATATTATCTATACCCGTCTGTAAACTAAGCCTGCCCTTTTCTTTCCACTGTCTATTAGTCATAATTCCCCATGAGGCTGTGGATTTGGGCTGAGAGAGAATGGTAGAGCTGTAGGACCAAGAACCATGGAAGCACGACTGACCTGCTCATGCAGTTTTCTTGAGCCTGTAGACCCACTGGAGCCCTGTCTTCTGATTACTGTTTCCATAGTACACAGAGGGTTGTTCCAACTTTGTGATTGAGTGGATCAAATAACCTCCAGTTCACAAGGGAGAGACTGGGCTGCCTAGCGTCCCATATTCAAGATTCAGTTTTTTATCAGAGCTCAGACTCAGCCTTGTTCTGATAATTGGTGCCTGGGGACTTGTGGTTTCATGGAATTTCTGGGCTCTCTTCTCTAAAGGGCACAGGGCTTCCTTTGTGCAAAAGAAAATCTTATACGGAAAGGCTAACTGAAAACTTCCATCCTTAACATGGTTTTGTTGCTGCCTAAACCAGGATAACAATGACGAACATGGTTTTCACTTCTACTGCCTTAGCTAAGCTTTGTAACAATTTGGTGAAGTAGGTTTTGTGATCTCCAGTTAATAAGAGTAAAAAAAAGATATGACTCTAGAAGTTAAATGCTTTGCTCAAGTTTAAGAGGCTCCAAAGTGATGACACCTGGGAGTTCCCTAGTGGTCAATTGATTAATACTTGTCAGGGGCAGAGGCTCGATTCCTTGTGGGGGAATAATATCCCACATGCTACATGGTGCAGCCAAAAGATAAATAAATAAATAAAAATAAAAGTGGTGAGACCTGGATTCAAACTGCCAACGGCAACATTGTCCCTTGGCCCATCCAATGTAGCTGCCTCAGAGTATGCCCACCTCATCGATTCCTGGAGACTTCTAAATGAAAAGAGCAAAATGAGATTGATCCAGCTTTGATTGATAGAGAAGGCACAGAGTTGGGTGGGTAAAGGCAGAATATCAATGGGTATCAAAGGGCATAGGCTGATTTTGTTAAACTTTAGAAGGACTATATTCTCAGTGGTAATGACTACATTGTGATACATATGCAAGTACTTATGGTAACATACAGGGACTCCCCTGGTGGTCTAGTAGTTGAGAATTTGCTTTGTAATGCAAGGGATTCAGGTTCAATCTTCTAGTCAGGAAACTAAGATTCCACATAGCTCAGAGCAATGGAGCCCAAGTATGGCAACTACTGAGCCCAGTGGACACAACTAGAAAATCTGTGCACCACAATGACAGAGCCCACATGTCTTCTGATTACTGTTTCCATAGTACACAGAGGGTTGTTCCAACTTTGTGATTGAGTGGATCAAATAACCTCCAGTTCACAAGGGAGAGACTGGGCTGCCTAGCGTCCCATATTCAAGATTCAGTTTTTTATCAGAGCTCAGACTCAGCCTTGTTCTGATAATTGGTGCCTGGGGACTTGTGGTTTCATGGAATTTCTGGGCTCTCTTCTCTAAAGGGCACAGGGCTTCCTTTGTGCAAAAGAAAATCTTATACGGAAAGGCTAACTGAAAACTTCCATCCTTAACATGGTTTTGTTGCTGCCTAAACCAGGATAACAATGACGAACATGGTTTTCACTTCTACTGCCTTAGCTAAGCTTTGTAACAATTTGGTGAAGTAGGTTTTGTGATCTCCAGTTAATAAGAGTAAAAACAAGATATGACTCTAGAAGTTAAATGCTTTGCTCAAGTTTAAGAGGCTCCAAAGTGATGACACCTGGGAGTTCCCTAGTGGTCAATTGATTAATACTTGTCAGGGGCAGAGGCTCGATTCCTTGTGGGGGAATAATATCCCACATGCTACATGGTGCAGCCAAAAGATAAATAAATAAATAAAAATAAAAGTGGTGAGACCTGGATTCAAACTGCCAACGGCAACATTGTCCCTTGGCCCATCCAATGTAGCTGCCTCAGAGTATGCCCACCTCATCGATTCCTGGAGACTTCTAAATGAAAAGAGCAAAATGAGATTGATCCAGCTTTGATTGATAGAGAAGGCACAGAGTTGGGTGGGTAAAGGCAGAATATCAATGGGTATCAAAGGGCATAGGCTGATTTTGTTAAACTTTAGAAGGACTATATTCTCAGTGGTAATGACTACATTGTGATACATATGCAAGTACTTATGGTAACATACAGGGACTCCCCTGGTGGTCTAGTAGTTGAGAATTTGCTTTGTAATGCAAGGGATTCAGGTTCAATCTTCTAGTCAGGAAACTAAGATTCCACATAGCTCAGAGCAATGGAGCCCAAGTATGGCAACTACTGAGCCCAGTGGACACAACTAGAAAATCTGTGCACCACAATGACAGAGCCCACATGACAGACCCTGTATGCTGCAAGGAAGACCAGGTGCAGCCAAATAAATAAATACGTAAACACAAACAAATAAAATTTGCTTTATAGTGGCCAGGAGAAATGAGTAATGAAGTAAGATTGGCCATGTGTGGACAACAGTTGAAGCTAAGTGATGAAAATATAACTCATTATACTATTTTTCCCACATAATAAAAAAATAATTACCAAAATAGATTACATTCTGGACCACAAAACATACCTCCACAAGATTAAAAGAATAGAGACCATATAATACATGCTCAGATCGCAATGGAATTGAACTAGAAATCAAGAACAACAAAATATCTGGAAAAAAATCTCTAAAATATTTGAAGATTAGACAACATGCTTCTCAATAACATGTGAATCAACAACAAAAAAAGAATCTTTGAACAAAAAAACTCTGTAAGAGTTTTTAAAAATTTTTTTAAAAGAAAAAAAAGAAGAATTTTAATATAAATTTTAAAATATTTAAACTAAATAAAAAAATCAACTGGATTTCACTGCAAAAATTTTGCTCTGTGAAAGAAAATGTTGAGTATGAAAAGCTGAGTTATAGAAAATGTTTGCAAAAGACACATCTGATAAAGAATGATTATCCAGAATATGCAAAGAACATAATATTCAATAATATGAAAATGAACAACCTGTTTAAGCAATGGGGCAAAGACCTGAACAGATACCTCACCAAAGAAGATATACAGATGGCAAGTACGCATGTGAAAGGATGTTCAACATCATATGTCATTAGAAAGTTGCAAGTTTTGAAATCATGGCAAGATACCATGACACATCTATTAGAATGTCCAAAATCCAAAACACCGATAACACCCAACGCTGGCAAGGATGTGGAGCAATAGTAACTCACGTTTACTGCTGATGGGAATACAAAATAGTACAGCCACTTTGGAAGTTTGTCAGTTCCTTACAAAACTAAACATACTCTAACCATATGATTCAGCAATAGACCGCCTTGGTATTTACCGAAGGAATTGAAAGCTTATGTTCATGCAAACCTGCAGGTTCAATCTTCTAGTCAGGAAACTAAGATTCCACATAGCTCAGAGCAATGGAGCCCAAGTATGGCAACTACTGAGCCCAGTGGACACAACTAGAAAATCTGTGCACCACAATGACAGAGCCCACATGACAGACCCTGTATGCTGCAAGGAAGACCAGGTGCAGCCAAATAAATAAATCGTAAACACAAACAAATAAAATTTGCTTTATAGTGGCCAGGAGAAATGAGTAATGAAGTAAGATTGGCCATGTGTGGACAACAGTTGAAGCTAAGTGATGAAAATATAACTCATTATACTATTTTTCCCACATAATAAAAAAATAATTACCAAAATAGATTACATTCTGGACCACAAAACATACCTCCACAAGATTAAAAGAATAGAGACCATATAATACATGCTCAGATCGCAATGGAATTGAACTAGAAATCAAGAACAACAAAATATCTGGAAAAAAATCTCTAAAATATTTGAAGATTAGACAACATGCTTCTCAATAACATGTGAATCAACAACAAAAAAAGAATCTTTGAACAAAAAAACTCTGTAAGAGTTTTTAAAAATTTTTTTAAAAGAAAAAAAAGAAGAATTTTAATATAAATTTTAAAATATTTAAACTAAATAAAAAAATCAACTGGATTTCACTGCAAAATTTTGCTCTGTGAAAGAAAATGTTGAGTATGAAAAGCTGAGTTATAGAAAATGTTTGCAAAAGACACATCTGATAAAGAATGATTATCCAGAATATGCAAAGAACATAATATTCAATAATATGAAAATGAACAACCTGTTTAAGCAATGGGGCAAAGACCTGAACAGATACCTCACCAAAGAAGATATACAGATGGCAAGTACGCATGTGAAAGGATGTTCAACATCATATGTCATTAGAAAGTTGCAAGTTTTGAAATCATGGCAAGATACCATGACACATCTATTAGAATGTCCAAAATCCAAAACACCGATAACACCCAACGCTGGCAAGGATGTGGAGCAATAGTAACTCACGTTTACTGCTGATGGGAATACAAAATAGTACAGCCACTTTGGAAGTTTGTCAGTTCCTTACAAAACTAAACATACTCTAACCATATGATTCAGCAATAGACCGCCTTGGTATTTACCCGAAGGAATTGAAAGCTTATGTTCATGCAAAAACCTGCACATGAATGTTTATAACATCTTTATTCATAATGACCAAAACTTAAAACAACCAAGATGATCTTCAGTAGGTGAATGGATAAATAAACGTTGGTACATTTGAATTGAGATGTTTATTTAGCAATAAAAAAAGAAATGGAATACGTTCATTGGAAGGACTGACACTGAAGCTGAAGCTCCAAAACTTTGGCCACCTAATGTGAAGAGCCGACTCATTGGAAAAGACTGATGCTGGGAAAGATAGAAGGCAGAAGAAGGGTATGCCAGAGGATGAGATGGTTGGATGGCATCACTGACTCAACAGACATGAGTTTCAGCAAACTCCAAGAGATAGTGAAGAACAGGGAAGCCTGGCGTGCTGCAGTCCATGGGGCCGTAAAGAGTTGGACATGACTGAGGGACCGAGTAACAACAAAAAAGAAATGAGCTATCAATCTATGAAAAGACATGCATATTATTTAGTGAAAGAAGTCAATCGGAAAGGGCTGCATACTGTAGAATTCTAACTATATAGCATTCTAGAAAAAGCAAAAGTATGTAAACAGTGAAAAGACTAATGGTTGTGGGGAGATGGGGAAGGGAGGAAGAGAGATGAACAGGCAGAGTGCAGAGGAGTTTTAAGGCAGTGAAACTATTGTGTATGACACTGCAGTGTGGGTACATGTCATTATCCACTTGTCAAAACCCATGGACTATGCACCAAGAGCAAACTGTGGGGACTTTTCTGGTGGTCCAGTGGCTAAGACTCTGTGTTGTTAATGCATGGGATGCCAGTTCTATCCCTAATCAGGGAACTTGATCCCACAGTCTGCAACAAAGATCCAACATGCTGCAGCTAAGATCCGGCAGTCTAATAAATAAATACATTTTTTAAAATATTTAAGAAAAAAAGAGGGCTTCCCTGGTGGTCCAGTGGGTAGAGAGTCTGCCTCACAGTGCAAGGGGCACCGGTTCAATCCCTGGCCTGGGAAGATCCCGTGTGCTGAGAAGCGGCTGGATAGGTGTGTTCAATTACGTGCCAGCACTCTGGAGAGCATGCGCCGAGAGCTAGTGCTCTGCGAGGAGAGAGGCCACTGAGTTGGGAGGCCCACACAGACCGAAAAAAAACCAAAGAAACCGTGACTTAGAGTCAAAGTAAAAAGTATTCTTAAATATATATATATATATTTAAGAAAAAAGAGTAAATCACAAGCTTGGGTGATAATGATGAGTCAATATAGGTTTATCGATTGTAACAAATATACCACTTTGGTGTGGGATGTGGAGAGTAGGAAAAGTGATGAATGTATGAGAAAGGGTATATAGGATAAATATATGTATATATTATACCTAATACCAGTAACAATTCACCTTTAAGAATGGTAAGGTAGGAAAGAGGGAGCTATACAATCAAGCAAATATAATTGGTATGATCTTAGTTTGCTAAATTTATTTTGTTAAATCGACTTAATTCTGACTCTAAGACTTTATCCTTCCTACAAAATCCATCTTGGGCACTCTTGGGTCCCTCCCCTGATGCTGAAAACTCAGTTTCTCTGTACACTGGTGCTGAATCAGATCTTGGAGACAGAGTTTGGGGTGAAGAGAAAAGGACAGCTTTATTCTTTTGACAGGCAAAAGGGGAGGTAGCAGATTCCTGACCTCAAAAGGCTATCGTGCCCACCCGGGAGGATTTGGTGAGGAGATTTACAGCAACAGTTCAAGGGCAGGACTGCTGACAAAATTAGGGTGTGTGCAGGGCTGCTGTCTCCTATCTTGATGAGCTTCTCTGGCCCCTTTTATCCTGGCCTTGTTGCTTGGGCTTCCCTTGTAGCTCAGTCAATGAAGAATACGCCTGCAATGCAGCAGACCTGGGTTTGATTCCTGGGTTGGGAAGATTCCTTGGAGAAGGAAATGGCAGCCCACATGAACAGAGGAGCCTGGCAGGTTGCAGTCCACTTCCCCTGCTGTGGTGTCAAGGCACCCCAGAATGCCGATAGAGAGCCTTGATAATCAGAGAAGTATCTCTTTTGTTGTTGTTCAGTCCCTCAGTCACAGCTAAATCTTTCCAACCATGGACTGCAGTATGTCAGGCTTCCTGGCCCTTCACCATCTCCAGGAATTTACTCAAACTCATGCTCATTGAGTTGGTGATCCATCCAGCCATCTCATCCTCTGATGCCCTCTTCTCCTCCTGGCCTCAGTCTTTCCCAGCATCAGGGTGTTTTCCAATGAGCTGGCCCCTCCCATCAGGTGGCCAAAGTATTGGAGCTTCAGCTTCAGCATCAGTTCTTCCAGTGACTATTCAGGGTTGATTTCCTTTAGGATTGACTGGTTTGGTCCTTTTGCTGCCCAAAGAATTCTTGAGAGTCTTCCCCAGCACCACAGTTTGAAAGCATCACATCTTTGATGCTTGGCCTTCTTTCTGGTCCACCTCTCATGTCCATCCATACACGACTACAGGAAAAAACCACAGCTTTGAGTATACAGACCTTTGTGAACAAAGTGATGTCTTTGCTTTTTAATATGCTGTCTAGGTTTCTCATAGCTTTTCTTCCAAGGAGCAAATGTCTTGTAATTTCATGGCTACAATCACCGTACATAGTGATTTTGAAGCCCAAGAAGATTAAGTCTGTCACTGATTTCACTTTTTCCCCCTCTGTTCGTCATGACATGGTAGAACTGAATGCCATGATCTTAGTTTTTTGAATAAATCAACTACACTCCAATTTAAAATAAAATTTTAAACATTTTAAAATAAATTTAAAAAATTAAGTAAAATCTGAGCCTTCCTTGGTGGCCCCTTGGCTATGACTCCATGTTCACAATGCAGGGGGCCTGAGTTCAGTCCCTGGTCAGGGAACTAGATCCCAGATGCCACAACTAAAGAGTATGTGTGCCACAACTAAGACCTGCAGCAGCGGAATAATAAATAAGTATCTAAAAAAATTAAGCAAAATCTAAAACTCACTTCCTCAGTCACACTAGCCACGTATCATGGGCTCAACAGCCACACATGTCTAGTGGCTACTGCACTGGATCAGACAGATATAGAATGTTCCACTCATCACTTGAAGCACCAGTGAAAAGCAAAAGTTGCCCAGTCATGCCTGACTCTTTGTGACCCCATGGACTGGGGCCCCTCCAGGCTCCTCTGTCCATGGACTTCTCCAGATAAGAATACTGGAGTAGGTAGCCCTTACCTTTACCAGATCTTCTCAGCCCAGGGATAGAACCCAGGTCTCTCACATTGCAGGCAGATTCTTTATCATCTAAGCCACTGGGGAAGCCCAAGAATACATCAGTGGGTAGCCTACCCCTTCTCCAGGGGATCTTCCTGACCCAGGAATTGAACTGGGATCTCCTGCATTGCAGGCCGATTCTTTACCAGCTGAGCTATTGGGGAAGCTCCCTCTAAACTATTGTTTTCCATTTATTTGGGTCTAACCTGAATGAGAAACTATCAGTTCTCTTGTTCCTTTCCAGCTGTTTTCTATTCCATAGGCCAGGGAAAATTTTTATCTCCGTTGAGACTGTGTGTGTGTGTGTGTGTGTGTGTGTTGTTGTAGGGGCACATACTGCTTAATTACACCACCCCTCCCCTCAGCTTTCCCATTCTTCCTCCTCTCCCATTATTTCCTCAGTGATTCCTGTCATTAAATTGCTGACCTTTCCTCAGACTCATGAGAAAAGGAAAGAGTCAGCCACATGGTGATTTATTGTAAGTGTCCTATCACGATGCAATCCCCTTTTATTATATAGGAAGCTATTAAAATGGATATTGATTAGTACTCTTCATTATTCAACATGAACACTCGATTTTATTGTTATGTTGTGAGCATGTTTTTACCATAACTTAGGTCTGTTAAAAAATAAGATTCTTGAATGCTGATCTGGCCATTGAAAATCAGAGAAAAGGGAATTTCATCTCAACCTAGTGGCTGTTACAGAGGGAACATTGAATACAAATGAATGAGTAAATATCTAGCAAAGCAGGACAGAGGTCTTGGGAGGGAGGGAGGGGTTCTGCAGTAAGTCAATAAAACTGAAAGGGGTTCTTTGCACACTAGCCACGTATCATGGGCTCAACAGCCACACATGTCTAGTGGCTACTGCACTGGATCAGACAGATATAGAATGTTCCACTCATCACTTGAAGCACCAGTGAAAAGCAAAAGTTGCCCAGTCATGCCTGACTCTTTGTGACCCCATGGACTGGGGCCCCTCCAGGCTCCTCTGTCCATGGACTTCTCCAGATAAGAATACTGGAGTAGGTAGCCCTTACCTTTACCAGATCTTCTCAGCCCAGGGATAGAACCCAGGTCTCTCACATTGCAGGCAGATTCTTTATCATCTAAGCCACCAGAGAAGCCCAAGAATACATCAGTTGGTAGCCTTCTCCAGTGATCTTCCTGACCCAGGAATTGAACTGGGATCTCCTGCATTGCAGGCCGATTCTTTACCAGCTGAGCTATTGGGGAAGCTCCCTCTAAACTATTGTTTTCCATTTATTTGGGTCTAACCTGAATGAGAAACTATCAGTTCTCTTGTTCCTTTCCAGCTGTTTTCTATTCCATAGGCCAGGGAAAATTTTTATCTCCGTTGAGACTGTGTGTGTGTGTGTGTGTGTGTGTGTTGTTGTAGGGGCACATACTGCTTAATTACACCACCCCTCCCCTCAGCTTTCCCATTCTTCCTCCTCTCCCATTATTTCCTCAGTGATTCCTGTCATTAAATTGCTGACCTTTCCTCAGACTCATGAGAAAAGGAAAGAGTCAGCCACATGGTGATTTATTGTAAGTGTCCTATCACGATGCAATCCCCTTTTATTATATAGGAAGCTATTAAAATGGATATTGATTAGTACTCTTCATTATTCAACATGAACACTCGATTTTATTGTTATGTTGTGAGCATGTTTTTACCATAACTTAGGTCTGTTAAAAAATAAGATTCTTGAATGCTGATCTGGCCATTGAAAATCAGAGAAAAGGGAATTTCATCTCAACCTAGTGGCTGTTACAGAGGGAACATTGAATACAAATGAATGAGTAAATATCTAGCAAAGCAGGACAGAGGTCTTGGGGAGGGAGGGAGGGGGGTTCTGCAGTAAGTCAATAAAACTGAAATGCTGTGCTGTCAGCTATGGCTGTCAGGCACAGAGCTTTATGAGACCGTGTTATCACACTGCTGCGTGATTTTGTTCTCTCCCTCCTCTTGCACAAAATGAGGAACGATTCAAGAGAGATGGGAGGGGAAAATGAGAAGGGCAGAAATAGACTGCTCCTCCCACCCTAGGAGAGCTGTAAAGAATGAAATGTTTGTACCCCTGGAGGGAAACCAGGTCCTGAGTGTAAGCTTCTAGAAGGAACTGTGAAGTCAAGCTCTCCTCCTGCGGCTAAATGCTGGAGATGTGCATACTCCTTAAAATATATCATGCACTTTGCTCTTAATTAAAAAAATGTATTTACTTTGGCTGTGCTGGGCCTTTGTTGCTGGGCAGGCTTTTCTCTGGTTACAGGGAATGAGGGCTGCTCTCTGGTTGCGGTGCACAGGCTTCTCGTTGCCATGGCTTCTCTTGTCGCGGAGCACAGGCTCTAGGGTGCACGGGTTCAGTAGCTGTGTTTCCTGGCTTCTAGAGCGCAGGCTCACTAGTTGTGGGGCATGGGCTTAGCTGCTTTCTGGAATGTGGAATCTTTCTGGACCAGGGATGGAACCCATGTCTCCTGTATTGGCAGGCAGATTCTTTACCACTGAGCCACAGGGAAGCCCCATATTTTCTTTCAATTATGAAAGTCACACATGTTCAGTTTAGGAAACATGGAAAATAAAAATAAATATGAAGTAGCATGAAAACCTATACTATCATATGTGAAAAAATAGCTATTGTCATTGCACTGTGAGAAAAGGGGATCCTGCAGGGGTGCTGTGCGACGGCCTGGAGGGGTGGAATGCAGGACACATACATATGACTAATCTGGGGTCATACATATCTGTAAACAACAAAACTCTGTAAAAGTCAAAAGTAAAATAAAATTTTTTAATAAATAAATAAATAAATATGAAGAAGAAATGAAAAAATAATCACTATTCAGAGATAAACACTATTATAATTTCCTTCTGTTTCATTACATACACATACACCTTTTTTTTTTTATCTTAACACATTTGGGAACATACTATACATGCATTATTTGGGTCCTTTTTCTCTTTTTACTTTGCATCATGAGCATTTTTTCATTTCACCAAAAATTATTTTAAAATGTCATTTTTAATAACCACATAATAGTCCATTTAAACACACTATAATTTAGCCATTCAGCTCTTGTCAGACTTTTAAGCACTTGTTTTAAATAGAATGGTGTAAAAAAAATTGCATGGTGGGAATTCCCTGGTAGTCCAGTGGTTGGGACTCCACATTTTTACTGCTAAGGGCATAGGTTCAATCCCTGATCAGGGAACTAAGATCCTCCAAGCCAAATAATGCAGCCAGAAAAAAAAAAGAGCAACGAAAAAATTTTTAAATCTGTTTATTGTGGGTATTCAGAAGTAGAAATTTTTGACCAAAGAGCATGAATTTTTACACAGTTTTTGGTGCACTCATGGCGAGGCACTCATCAGGAAGGTCTTCATCTGCCTAAATTCCAATTTAGATAAATTTATTTTTTTTTTTTAACATTTATTTATTTATTTTGGGGAGAATGGGGTGGGGAGGGAGGCGGGTTGGCGGGCCACTTCTATTTGTCTTTCATTTGTCCATTTTCATCCATCTTTGTTCTTTGGCTCATGTGGGCCTCCCATCGCGGTGGCCTCTGTTGTCGCAGAGCACCGGCTCTGGGCGCATGCGCTCCAGAGCTCCGGCTCGGTATTTGGGCACATCAGTCCAGCTGTTCTGCGGCACGTGGGATCTTCCCAGGCCAGGGATCGAACCGGTGCCCCTTGCACTGCAAGGCGGTGTCCTTACCCACTGGACCACCAGGGAAGCCCACAAATTTGTTTTCTAAGGCAATGTGCATGTATGTGTGTACACATGCATGCTCAGGCATGTCTGCCTTTTTGTGACTCCATGGGCTGTGGCCCACCAAGCTCCTCTGTCCATGGAATTTTCTAGGCAAGAATATTGGAGTGGGTTGCCATTTCCTTCTCCAGAGGATCTTCCTGATCCAGGGATTGAACACACATCTCCTGGGTCCCTTGCATTGACAGGCAAATCCTTTTTTTTTACTTACACATTTGGGAACATACTATACATGCATTATTTGGGTCCTTTCTTTTTACTTTGCATCATGAGCATTTTTTCATTTCACCAAAAATTATTTTAAAATGTCATTTTTAATAACCACATAATAGTCCATTTAAACACACTATAATTTAGCCATTCAGCTCTTGTCAGACTTTTAAGCACTTGTTTTAAATAGAATGGTGTAAAAAAAATTGCATGGTGGGAATTCCCTGGTAGTCCAGTGGTTGGGACTCCACATTTTTACTGCTAAGGGCATAGGTTCAATCCCTGATCAGGGAACTAAGATCCTCCAAGCCAAATAATGCAGCCAGAAAAAAAAAAGAGCAACGAAAAAATTTTTAAATCTGTTTATTGTGGGTATTCAGAAGTAGAAATTTTTGACCAAAGAGCATGAATTTTTACACAGTTTTTGGTGCACTCATGGCGAGGCACTCATCAGGAAGGTCTTCATCTGCCTAAATTCCAATTTAGATAAATTTATTTTTTTTTTTTAACATTTATTTATTTATTTTGGGGAGAATGGGGTGGGGAGGGAGGCGGGTTGGCGGGCCACTTCTATTTGTCTTTCATTTGTCCATTTTCATCCATCTTTGTTCTTTGGCTCATGTGGGCCTCCCATCGCGGTGGCCTCTGTTGTCGCAGAGCACCGGCTCTGGGCGCATGCGCTCCAGAGCTCCGGCTCGGTATTTGGGCACATCAGTCCAGCTGTTCTGCGGCACGTGGGATCTTCCCAGGCCAGGGATCGAACCGGTGCCCCTTGCACTGCAAGGCGGTGTCCTTACCCACTGGACCACCAGGGAAGCCCACAAATTTGTTTTCTAAGGCAATGTGCATGTATGTGTGTACACATGCATGCTCAGGCATGTCTGCCTTTTTGTGACTCCATGGGCTGTGGCCCACCAAGCTCCTCTGTCCATGGAATTTTCTAGGCAAGAATATTGGAGTGGGTTGCCATTTCCTTCTCCAGAGGATCTTCCTGATCCAGGGATTGAACACACATCTCCTGGGTCCCTTGCATTGACAGGCAAATTCTTTTTTTATTTTTTTCATGAATTACTTTATTTATTTTTGGGCTATTCTGGGTTTTCACTGCTGCCACAGGCCTTTCTCTAGTTGCAGGGAGTGGGGGTTACTCTCTAGTTGAGGTGAGCAGGCTTCCTGTTGCGGTGATTTCTCTTGTGGAATTCAGGCTCTAGGGCACACAGGCTTCAGCAGTTGCGGCACACAGGCTCAATAGTTGCGGCTCCGAGGCTCTAGAGCACAGGCTCAATCGTTGTGGCTCAGGGACTCAGTTGCTCCGCAGCATAGGGGATCCTCCTAGATCAGGGATTGAACTTGTGTCTCCTGCATTGGCAGGTGAACTCTTTACCACTGAGCTACCAGGGAAGCCCAACAGACAGATTCTTAACCACTGGACCACCAGAAAGTCCAGTTTCTCTTTTCTGATCAGACCCTAGCTGATCACAGGGCTAGATGACCTTGATCTCTCTCATGTGTGATGCAGCCTGACTCCTCAAGGCAGCCTCAATGTCAGATCTGACCCAGAGTCAAATATTCTATGTTGCATATCAAATAATCAAAACACTGATTTAAATGCCCTTTGAAGCTTTTAGGTTGAAAGCTTTATTGATATTTAATTTAAGAGGCAAAATATATGCACTACTAAACTATTGCTTCCTCCTCTTTTCTGATGGCCTCTGCTCAGCAGCCACCAAGTCCAGTCAATCCCTCCTCCATCTCTTTTCTCCTCTCTGTTGATGTCTCTTGATTCATCTTTCCTCATTTCAGGTGTTTAACCCTCTACCCATAGCAAAGCATTCTTGCTGTTACTAGGTAATTCTCCTTTCCACCTATTGCTCGACTCCAAGCCAGTGGTATCTGGGTGAACAGTCCTCAGCCATGACCTTGGATGGTTAGTGACCTTGTGAACTAATGAAGATCATACATTTCCCTTTTCCTGTTTTCAGAGCCACCAGCAAATGAGGCTGCCTGGCTTATTGGATAAATAAGGTATGAAGGATAGCAGTTATTCTGTTCTGTTGATAATAAAAGAAAACCTTCAGTTTAAGGATGTCTTAAGTATTATTAAGTAATAATAAATTTCTCCTTTGCTGCTTCCTGAAAATTGCACAATCCTTCAAGATCCAAATTACATGTCACGGTTTTGTTATCTGAAGCCTGGGTTTGTCTCTTGGTGGGTGTTGAGTCAAAAAGACACAACCAAGCCAAAAGATCAGAAGCAAGGATTTATGACTTATAGCAAGTAGGGAGAACACCAAGTATCTTTCTCAAAATAGTGTCTCCCCAGCAGCAAAACTGGGGAAGTTTTAAGGTAAGCGTATGTGCATATTCATGAGGAGGCTTGAGCAGTTGAGAATTTAGCATATAATTGGGCGAAAGGTTAACAGAGTCCAAGTTTTAGCTGATGGAAGTCACTAGAGTCAGAAAATGTCATCATTATTCCTTAGATTCCAGGTGGTCTGGCAGGGAGGAAGCCATTTCTGACCCCATGATGAAACTGTTTCTCTTTTCTGATCAGACCCTAGCTGATCACAGGGCTAGATGACCTTGATCTCTCTCATGTGTGATGCAGCCTGACTCCTCAAGGCAGCCTCAATGTCAGATCTGACCCAGAGTCAAATATTCTATGTTGCATATCAAATAATCAAAACACTGATTTAAATGCCCTTTGAAGCTTTTAGGTTGAAAGCTTTATTGATATTTAATTTAAGAGGCAAAATATATGCACTACTAAACTATTGCTTCCTCCTCTTTTCTGATGGCCTCTGCTCAGCAGCCACCAAGTCCAGTCAATCCCTCCTCCATCTCTTTTCTCCTCTCTGTTGATGTCTCTTGATTCATCTTTCCTCATTTCAGGTGTTTAACCCTCTACCCATAGCAAAGCATTCTTGCTGTTACTAGGTAATTCTCCTTTCCACCTATTGCTCGACTCCAAGCCAGTGGTATCTGGGTGAACAGTCCTCAGCCATGACCTTGGATGGTTAGTGACCTTGTGAACTAATGAAGATCATACATTTCCCTTTTCCTGTTTTCAGAGCCACCAGCAAATGAGGCTGCCTGGCTTATTGGATAAATAAGGTATGAAGGATAGCAGTTATTCTGTTCTGTTGATAATAAAAGAAAACCTTCAGTTTAAGGATGTCTTAAGTATTATTAAGTAATAATAAATTTCTCCTTTGCTGCTTCCTGAAAATTGCACAATCCTTCAAGATCCAAATTACATGTCACGGTTTTGTTATCTGAAGCCTGGGTTTGTCTCTTGGTGGGTGTTGAGTCAAAAAGACACAACCAAGCCAAAAGATCAGAAGCAAGGATTTATGACTTATAGCAAGTAGGGAGAACACCAAGTATCTTTCTCAAAATAGTGTCTCCCCAGCAGCAAAACTGGGGAAGTTTTAAGGTAAGCGTATGTGCATATTCATGAGGAGGCTTGAGCAGTTGAGAATTTAGCATATAATTGGGCGAAAGGTTAACAGAGTCCAAGTTTTAGCTGATGGAAGTCACTAGAGTCAGAAAATGTCATCATTATTCCTTAGATTCCAGGTGGTCTGGCAGGGAGGAAGCCATTTCTGACCCCATGATGAAACTGTTTCTTTGACTTGATTTTCATTGCTTTTGTTATTATAATCATATAGAAAGGTTTGCCTCAGAGAATCCTGCCCCTCTGCTTGACTGTCAAACTCAAGTGCCTTTGTTCAGAACCCTGTCCACCTGTGGATGGCAGGAAGGGAGAAATGAACACATCCCCTGCCTGAGACCTGCCATACTAGGAGGTGTTTGCAAGATGAATGGTCTTTTTATTTTGCTTCCTCTCCTCTCCCCCATCTCTGATCTATAAAAGAACCCGGTATCCAGACCCTCGATAAGATGGTCATTCTTACCAGATGGCAGATCACTAGCCTGCCATCTTCTTGGTCAGTTGCTTTCCGTATAAAGTCATTTTCCTCGCTTAAACACCTTGTCTCTCATCTCTCTGACTCGGTAACAGTTGAGCCCTGGAGGGGGTTTTGCATTTGGGAAAACAGCTCAAGAAAAAGCTTCAAGTTACTATTTACTATTGAAACAAAACTGGGAGTCTTTCAAACAGATGTATTACCTTTTCTCTCATTCTTTCTCTTGCCTGAAAACAGTTTGTTCCTGCATTCTTTTGCTCCCTTAAAATCATTAGTTATTGAGACCTGTTTAAAAGCAAGCACTGTAGGCAGACCTAGACCACAAAATGGCTTCTCTTATGTCAAGAAAGCCATGCCTGATTCTCTTTCTCTGGGACCCCCTACCCTATGTACTTACAGTTCAGTGGTGCTTTCCCTCAGCCTATCAATGCGAATAAGTCCCTTCTTTCTATGACTATAATTTGTTTATCCCTTGGCTGTAGAGCAGATCACGATGTGTCTGGGTTGAAATCAAGTTTCCCATCAGATTGTGAATTCCAACTGAGAAGGCACCATATCCTGTTCACTTTTGTGTTGACTTCTATGTGGCTAATTAATGAATGCTGTATTGTTATATTAACAGTGATAAAATCTACACTATTAGATCACCACTCAGAAGACAAGAACAACTAGGAGAAGATGGCCTGGTTCTCAAATTGGAGCTTGCATAAGAATCTTAGAGTAGAGGTGGAGTGGGGTGGGGATGGGAGGCTCCCACTCATACAGCTTCTAAACCAGTAGGTCTGAGTTGGGGTCCTCATATCTGCATTTTTAACAGACTCCCAGGTGGTACTGAAGCTGCTGGTTGGGAGTCATATTTTAGGAACCACTATGATACAGAAGGGAAAGGGGCAGGGCACAACCATTAAGAGAATTGACACAGCCATTGAGAACTGAATTCATCAAAAACTGATTAGAACTGATTAGGTCCAATATGGTGGGAGACTATGAGCCTCAGTACATGCTTGTTCCAAGGCCTGGCAAGAGAGGCTAAACAGTGGGCAGTGGCCCACTTCCTGGAAATCCATGCCCCTTCCTAAAATAACTCTGGTTTTCCCAGTAGTCATGTATGGATGTGAGAGTTAGACCATAAAGAAGGCTGAGCTCTGAAGAACTGATGACTTTGAACTATGGTGTTGGAGAAGACTCTTGAGGGTCCCTTGGACTGCAAGGAGATCAAACCTATCAGTTGTAAAGGAAGTCAACCCTGAATATTCACTGGAAGGACTGATGCTGAAGCTGAAGCTACAATACTTTGGACCTGATGTGAAGAGACGGCACATTGGAAAAGACTCTGATACTGGGAAAGATAGAAGGCAGAAGGAGAAGGGGACGACACAGGACGAGATGGCTGGATAGCATTGCTGAGTCATTGGACGTGAGTTTGAGCCAGTTCTGGGAGACGGTGAAGAACAGGGAAGTCTGGTGTGTTGCCATCCATGGGGTCGCAAAGAGTCGGATACAACTGAACAACTGAACTGAATCCTCCTACTGTTTAGTCAATGACAGTACCCAGCCCATGAAAACTAACCACTGCCCACACCTTGAGCTCCCTCACCTTTTGGGACAGACTTCATTCAGTCTCTGGAATGTGTACCTCTGCTTTCATGTTACCGTGACTGCCTTTGAATTCTCTCCTGTTCAAAGCCAAGGACTGTCACTAGCTGACTGGTCCCAGAAACCTGCCTGAGACCTGGGACATAACCACGCTCTCACACTCTGTTTTCCTGCTATCTCTTTACAAAGGATATTAATAAATCTACTTCTTACCTATCCCTTCGCCTCTTGTTGAATTCCTTCTGCTTAATGAATTGAGATTCATTAAGTCTCAAGATGAGCTGTGTAGTTTCTGTTGGAATATTGTGGGTTCAAGTCCCATCTGAGATGAGGTTTCAGTTCGGCTGGCCCAACCCCATATTTCTCAATCTTTCCTCCAAATGTGTTTCTGTCAGCCTCAGTGAACCCATGTGTGAGAAGACTCCCCAAATGTGCTTTTCCCTAATTCATTATTATTGTTTTTAATAAATAAGCCAACTGGCTTGCTGGATCTTATTTCTCTGACCAGGGGTTGAACCCAGGCCCTTGGTAGTAGAATTATAGTTGCTTAAACATCCCCTTTCCCTTTTCCAGGGAGCCCAGGTCCCCCTCATTGCAGCTGGATTCTTTACCAGCTGAGCTAGAAGGGAATCCCCATGATTGATATACAAACTTCAATTAGAGAATCCTCAGGGGCTTCCCTGGTGGCTCAGAGGTTAAAGAATACACCTGCAATTGTGGGAGACCTGGATTTGATCCCTGGGTCAGGAAGATCCCCTGGAGTAGGGAGTGGAAACCCACTCTAGTGTTCTTGCCTGGAAAATTCTATAGACAGAGGAGACTGGCGGGCTACAGTCCATGAAAGTGTCAGACAAGGCTGAGCAACTTTCAGAATTTTCTATTAATGCCAATTTGTATCCAACATGGAAATTCTTCAGACTGTCAAGTGGTCCACCACACTTAAAATTTCACCTTCTGTAATAATTGGTTGTCCTGTTGCCCTCAAGTCCCGACACTCTCTGAGTGGGACCTCGACAACTTTCACCTCACCTGGCTACCTCTGGGCAGCTCCAGGGACCGTCGCCTGTGAAGCGGGCTCCTCTGGGAACCTCCCTAGCTTTGAAATTTTCACCCGCCTGTTCCCAATTCATTATAGATGCTCCCAGGGCATAAGTGATGGAACAGTCCTGGTTTAAACTTGGGATTCACTGGGAACTTGACTGAATTGCCAGGCCTGGGGAAGAGCTGGGCGCCTGCTGAAGGCAGGGTCCTCCACGTCTTGCCCTTCCTCCCCCACGTGGCCCAGTGGCTTTTTCCGGACCCTCCCCGCCGGCTCCCCTAGGGGGCGCACGAGCCCCAAGCCAGTCCCGGAGGCATCTATTCTCCGGGGGCACCAAGGGAGCTGCTCCTTGACAAGGCTGTCTTCACTGGAGGAGAAATGGGGTTCGCTTGGTCTTGGGAGTCGAATTGCTGGGTCCTGTCTGACTCGCCTGGAGGCTATATTGTTTTTAAGTTCGGCTGGCCCAAATATTTCTCAATCTTTCCTCCAAATGTGTTTCTGTCAGCCTCAGTGAACCCATGTGTGAGAAGACTCCCCAAATGTGCTTTTCCCTAATTCATTATTATTGTTTTTAATAAATAAGCCAACTGGCTTGCTGGATCTTATTTCTCTGACCAGGGGTTGAACCCAGGCCCTTGGTAGTAGAATTATAGTTGCTTAAACATCCCCTTTCCCTTTTCCAGGGAGCCCAGGTCCCCCTCATTGCAGCTGGATTCTTTACCAGCTGAGCTAGAAGGGAATCCCCATGATTGATATACAAACTTCAATTAGAGAATCCTCAGGGGCTTCCCTGGTGGCTCAGAGGTTAAAGAATACACCTGCAATTGTGGGAGACCTGGATTTGATCCCTGGGTCAGGAAGATCCCCTGGAGTAGGGAGTGGAAACCCACTCTAGTGTTCTTGCCTGGAAAATTCTATAGACAGAGGAGACTGGCGGGCTACAGTCCATGAAAGTGTCAGACAAGGCTGAGCAACTTTCAGAATTTTCTATTAATGCCAATTTGTATCCAACATGGAAATTCTTCAGACTGTCAAGTGGTCCACCACACTTAAAATTTCACCTTCTGTAATAATTGGTTGTCCTGTTGCCCTCAAGTCCCGACACTCTCTGAGTGGGACCTCGACAACTTTCACCTCACCTGGCTACCTCTGGGCAGCTCCAGGGACCGTCGCCTGTGAAGCGGGCTCCTCTGGGAACCTCCCTAGCTTTGAAATTTTCACCCGCCTGTTCCCAATTCATTATAGATGCTCCCAGGGCATAAGTGATGGAACAGTCCTGGTTTAAACTTGGGATTCACTGGGAACTTGACTGAATTGCCAGGCCTGGGGAAGAGCTGGGCGCCTGCTGAAGGCAGGGTCCTCCACGTCTTGCCCTTCCTCCCCCACGTGGCCCAGTGGCTTTTTCCGGACCCTCCCCGCCGGCTCCCCTAGGGGGCGCACGAGCCCCAAGCCAGTCCCGGAGGCATCTATTCTCCGGGGGCACCAAGGGAGCTGCTCCTTGACAAGGCTGTCTTCACTGGAGGAGAAATGGGGTTCGCTTGGTCTTGGGAGTCGAATTGCTGGGTCCTGTCTGACTCTGTATTCCTGCTTAACGACGGGCAAATTATTCATCTGTCTCTGAAACCTTGGGAAACCTTACAGCGTTCTTGTAAGAAACGTACATTTAAAGCACTCGCCGCCAGCCTGGTAGGTAGATAACCAGGGTTCTAAATGTTAGGGGCTTCCCTGGCGGCTCAGCGGTAGAGAATCTGCCTGCAATGCGGGAGACCCAGCTTCAATCCCTGGGTGGGAAGATTCACTGGAGGAGAAAATGGCAACTCCAGTGTTCTTGCCTGGAAAAATCTCATGGACAGAGGAGCCTGGTGGGCTATAGCAGCAAACAGTGGGACACGATTTAGCGACTCCACAACAACAACATTAAATGTGAATCCGTGACTTCCATTTGAGTTGTCTTTTCTCATCTGCTGAAGGGATGCTTGCAGGAAAGAGCCAGGGGCGCAGGCTTCTGCAATTAGAGGGAAGGTGGGGGTAGATGAGAAGGGGGCTTAGCAGGCTTGGATGTGGAGGAAGAAACAAGAATTTAGTGAGTGAAGAATTTAGTCTCATTGCAATGACTTCTCTTGTTGAGGAGCACAGGTTCTAGAGCTCATGGGCGTAGTTGCCCCATGGCACGTTGGGATCTTCTCTGACCAGGGATTGAACCCATGTCCCCTGCATTGGCAGGTGGATTCTTACCCACCAGACCACCAGGGAAGCCCTGTGCTGCTCTTCTTTGCTGGAATCCAGTGCAAGCCAGGGTGCGGGGGAAGCCCAGAGTAAGGGCACCTGGGTAAGGGCAAGGGGGTTTTGGTTGTAAAGGGGCACTGTCCCCAGCAGTAGCTTTGAAATTTTCACCCGCCTGTTCCCAATTCATTATAGATGCTCCCAGGGCATAAGTGATGGAACAGTCCTGGTTTAAACTTGGGATTCACTGGGAACTTGACTGAATTGCCAGGCCTGGGGAAGAGCTGGGCGCCTGCTGAAGGCAGGGTCCTCCACGTCTTGCCCTTCCTCCCCCACGTGGCCCAGTGGCTTTTTCCGGACCCTCCCCGCCGGCTCCCCTAGGGGGCGCACGAGCCCCAAGCCAGTCCCGGAGGCATCTATTCTCCGGGGGCACCAAGGGAGCTGCTCCTTGACAAGGCTGTCTTCACTGGAGGAGAAATGGGGTTCGCTTGGTCTTGGGAGTCGAATTGCTGGGTCCTGTCTGACTCTGTATTCCTGCTTAACGACGGGCAAATTATTCATCTGTCTCTGAAACCTTGGGAAACCTTACAGCGTTCTTGTAAGAAACGTACATTTAAAGCACTCGCCGCCAGCCTGGTAGGTAGATAACCAGGGTTCTAAATGTTAGGGGCTTCCCTGGCGGCTCAGCGGTAGAGAATCTGCCTGCAATGCGGGAGACCCAGCTTCAATCCCTGGGTGGGGAAGATTCACTGGAGGAGAAAATGGCAACTCCAGTGTTCTTGCCTGGAAAAATCTCATGGACAGAGGAGCCTGGTGGGCTATAGCAGCAAACAGTGGGACACGATTTAGCGACTCCACAACAACAACATTAAATGTGAATCCGTGACTTCCATTTGAGTTGTCTTTTCTCATCTGCTGAAGGGATGCTTGCAGGAAAGAGCCAGGGGCGCAGGCTTCTGCAATTAGAGGGAAGGTGGGGGTAGATGAGAAGGGGGCTTAGCAGGCTTGGATGTGGAGGAAGAAACAAGAATTTAGTGAGTGAAGAATTTAGTCTCATTGCAATGACTTCTCTTGTTGAGGAGCACAGGTTCTAGAGCTCATGGGCGTAGTTGCCCCATGGCACGTTGGGATCTTCTCTGACCAGGGATTGAACCCATGTCCCCTGCATTGGCAGGTGGATTCTTACCCACCAGACCACCAGGGAAGCCCTGTGCTGCTCTTCTTTGCTGGAATCCAGTGCAAGCCAGGGTGCGGGGGAAGCCCAGAGTAAGGGCACCTGGGTAAGGGCAAGGGGGTTTTGGTTGTAAAGGGCACTGTCCCCAGCAGGCTGCTTCATGAAGTCACCTGTCCCACTCAGAGCCCAGCAAGTCACCTCCCTCTGCCCCTGAAATTATATCCTGACCATGCTGATGACAAATGGATGTGCCACTTGATTGAGGCAGAGTTTAATAACCTGGTGCCCTGTCACCTGGGCTTGCATTCTCACTCTGCCACTAACAAGCTCTGAGCTCTCAGGCAAGAGTTCTGGGCCTCAGTTTCCTCATCTGTAAAATGGGAGGATTTTACACTTCTCCTCTTAGGATTGTTGTGAGGTTAAATGAGTTAGGTTCTTGAGGCCTTTAGCCCAATGTCCGTCTTAGAAGAAATGTGGGTCCAGGTTATGGGAGGGTATCCCACACATCAAAGGTTGGTTTGGCTTGGCTACTAGCCGAGGAGTCATTTCCTGTCTCTGGTCAGCGGTTTCTTCTTCTATAAGGTGGTGACAGGATCCTTTTGGTTTTGCTAGGACAGAATATCAGCACTGTTTTGTGCTCTTTTTTAAAAATGTGTGGCAGCATTGCTTGGCACTCAGGATCTTAATTTCCTCTCCAAAAATTGAACACATGCCCCTTGCAATGGAAGCACAGAGCCCTAACTCCTGGACCACCAGGGGAGTTACTGTCCTGTGTTCCTTGTTGGGGTTGTGTTGGGTCTTCGTTGCTCCATAGCATGTGGGATCTTTGTTTCCTGACCAGGAATTGAACCCACGTCCCCTGTATTGCAAGGCAGATTCTTAACCACTGGACTACCAGGGGAAACATGCCCCATCCTATGCGTTTGACCGGCACTGAATGACCACTTGGAAGATACGTGAGTGTATTCTCCCCACTTCACGGGAAGGGGTAGGCAGTGAAGCTCAGAGAGGGGAAGTGAAGTGCTGAACATCACAGAACTCAAAGGGGAAAAGCTCAAAATCAGAGTCTCTTTCTCAGACACATTCCCACAATGAAGTCCTGGGGGCAAAACAGCTCAACACTGTTTGGCTAAGGATAGGGGAGGTAGGGAAGGGCCCGACACCTGTGACACCTGCCTTCTACCCACCTGCCCCCTAACAACTGTCAGCACCCTCTACCTCAACAGACCACAGAACACTTTCCCAGTGCCCTTTACTTTTTCTTTTTTTTTTAAATAATTTTTACTGGAGTATAGTTGCTTTACAATGTTGTGCTGTTTTTGCTGTACAACAAAATAAATGAGGTATAGCAGTAGCACTGTTAGTCACTCAGTCCTCTCTGACTCTGTGCAACCCCACAGACTGCAGCCCACCAGGCTCCTCTCTCCATGGGATTCTCCAGGCAAGAATACTGGAGGGGGTTGCCATTTCCTTCTCCCTGGGATCTTCCTAACCCAGAGATGGAAGCCAGGTCTCCCGCATTGCAGGTGGATTCTTTAGAGTCTGAGCCACCCGGGAAGCCCCAACCATGGTCTGAGCACATGTTATCTTCAGCTCTACTGTCACTTCCTTTCTTTCTATGGGCACTTGTCTTACGTGCCCTTCTCTGTTACCTACTGGCTATTGGATCTTGAGCATGTTATTTACGTCCAAAGGCCTGATGTGAGGCTAAAAGGAAACAATGCTTAGAAGTGCGTCGCACACTGCCTGGCGGGCTGAGTGCTCAGTAAATGGTCGTTTTTATCATTACATTATTAATAAGAAAGAGTTGGATCATAACCTCTAAGTGCTTTTGCCTCCTCGTTGTCTCCCCATCATTCAGCCTTGCCTATCTTTAGTAACGATCTGCTCCTTTGCTAACATCACCTGCACATGGCTCATTTCATCACCTCTGCTGTTGAGAGGGGAGAGCTGAGCTGTGGCCGGCCTCTTGGCCCTGGGCCCAAAGCTAGACTTTGCATGGGGCTGTCTTCTGAGGGCGGCCCTGTGACTGGCTGTCACAAACCCAGGGCCCTGTGTGCTTTGCTCTCATGACTGTGGTTTCCACTCTGAGCCCTGCCAGGAATGCAGGAAGAACCCAGCCTCCAGAGAACACAGAGACAACAAAGGCAGACCCCTGGGGATTCTGAAGGCAGCTGCCTGCATCACTTTTCCAGACCAGCCGTAACAAATCAGAGTCTCTTCTAACCTCCACAAACCTAAAGACCCGATAGGAGGGGCCCGACACCTGTGACACCTGCCTTCTACCCACCTGTTCAGCACCCTCTACCTCAACAGACCACAGAACACTTTCCCAGTGCCCTTTACTTTTCTTTTTTTAAATAATTTTTACTGGAGTATAGTTGCTTTACAATGTTGTGCTGTTTTTGCTGTACAACAAAATAAATGAGGTATAGCAGTAGCACTGTTAGTCACTCAGTCCTCTCTGACTCTGTGCAACCCCACAGACTGCAGCCCACCAGGCTCCTCTCTCCATGGGATTCTCCAGGCAAGAATACTGGAGGGGGTTGCCATTTCCTTCTCCCTGGGATCTTCCTAACCCAGAGATGGAAGCCAGGTCTCCCGCATTGCAGGTGGATTCTTTAGAGTCTGAGCCACCCGGGAAGCCCCAACCATGGTCTGAGCACATGTTATCTTCAGCTCTACTGTCACTTCCTTTCTTTCTATGGGCACTTGTCTTACGTGCCCTTCTCTGTTACCTACTGGCTATTGGATCTTGAGCATGTTATTTACGTCCAAAGGCCTGATGTGAGGCTAAAAGGAAACAATGCTTGTAAAGTGCGTCGCACACTGCCTGGCGGGCTGAGTGCTCAGTAAATGGTCGTTTTTATCATTACATTATTAATAAGAAAGAGTTGGATCATAACCTCTAAGTGCTTTTGCCTCCTCGTTGTCTCCCCATCATTCAGCCTTGCCTATCTTTAGTAACGATCTGCTCCTTTGCTAACATCACCTGCACATGGCTCATTTCATCACCTCTGCTGTTGAGAGGGGAGAGCTGAGCTGTGGCCGGCCTCTTGGCCCTGGGCCCAAAGCTAGACTTTGCATGGGGCTGTCTTCTGAGGGCGGCCCTGTGACTGGCTGTCACAAACCCAGGGCCCTGTGTGCTTTGCTCTCATGACTGTGGTTTCCACTCTGAGCCCTGCCAGGAATGCAGGAAGAACCCAGCCTCCAGAGAACACAGAGACAACAAAGGCAGACCCCTGGGGATTCTGAAGGCAGCTGCCTGCATCACTTTTCCAGACCAGCCGTAACAAATGATCACAAATGTGGTACCTCAAGACAAGGGAAAGTTATTCTCATGACTTAAGACTAGAAGTCTGAAATCAAGGTGTTCTTGGGACAGGCTTCTTTTGGAGGCACAGAGGCTGGTTGGGGGCAGGGGAGGCTCTGACCCACCCCTCTATCCAAGTCTTTGCTCAGGACAGCAGCACGTCAGGCTTCCCTGTCCTTTGCCATCTCTGGAGTTTGGTCCAAGTCATGTCCATTGAGTTGATAATGCCATCCAACCATCTCCTCCTCTGTCACCCCCTTCTCCTCCTGCCCTCAATCTTTCCCAGCATCAGGATCGTCTCCAATGAATCAGCTCTTCACATCACGTGGCCAAAGTATTGGAGCTTCAGCTTTAGCATCCATACTTCCAATAGAATATTCAGGACTGGTTTCCCTTAGGACAGACTGGTTTCATCTTGCTGTCCAAGGGACTCTCAAAAGTCATCTCCTGCTACCACAGTTCAAAAGCATCAATTCTTTGGCACTCAGCCTTCTTTACAGTCCAACTCTCACATCTGTACCTAACTACTGGAAAAACCATAGCTTTGACCATACAGAGCTTTGTCAGCAAAGTGATGTCTCTGCATTTTAATAAACTGTCTAGGTTTGTCACAGCTTTTCTTCTAAGGAGCAAGCATCTTTTAATTTCATGAGGGAAAGGAGTGTGGCTCTGACATGGAGATTAGGACATGTTTTCCTGCAGAGAGACGGGCCTGTCTGGGAGGAAGAAACAACAGCAGTGGATGATGAAGATTAGCCATGGTCAAGCTGCAGCAGTGGCAATGGCTAAGCTTCCCTCTGCCATTCCTGGAAATGAAAACCCAGCTTAGGTCTGTACCAAAGTGGAGGGCTGGGGACGGAGAGGAGGGCGTGGCTGGCATCTAGACTTTGCATGGGGCTGTCTTCTGAGGGCGGCCCTGTGACTGGCTGTCACAAACCCAGGGCCCTGTGTGCTTTGCTCTCATGACTGTGGTTTCCACTCTGAGCCCTGCCAGGAATGCAGGAAGAACCCAGCCTCCAGAGAACACAGAGACAACAAAGGCAGACCCCTGGGGATTCTGAAGGCAGCTGCCTGCATCACTTTTCCAGACCAGCCGTAACAAATGATCACAAATGTGGTACCTCAAGACAAGGGAAAGTTATTCTCATGACTTAAGACTAGAAGTCTGAAATCAAGGTGTTCTTGGGACAGGCTTCTTTTGGAGGCACAGAGGCTGGTTGGGGGCAGGGGAGGCTCTGACCCACCCCTCTATCCAAGTCTTTGCTCAGGACAGCAGCACGTCAGGTTTCCCCTGTCCTTTGCCATCTCTGGAGTTTGGTCCAAGTCATGTCCATTGAGTTGATAATGCCATCCAACCATCTCCTCCTCTGTCACCCCCTTCTCCTCCTGCCCTCAATCTTTCCCAGCATCAGGATCGTCTCCAATGAATCAGCTCTTCACATCACGTGGCCAAAGTATTGGAGCTTCAGCTTTAGCATCCATACTTCCAATAGAATATTCAGGACTGGTTTCCCTTAGGACAGACTGGTTTCATCTTGCTGTCCAAGGGACTCTCAAAAGTCATCTCCTGCTACCACAGTTCAAAAGCATCAATTCTTTGGCACTCAGCCTTCTTTACAGTCCAACTCTCACATCTGTACATGACTACTGGGAAAACCATGGCTTTGACTATACGGACCTTGGTTGGCAAAGTGATGTCTCTGCTTTTTAATTCACTGTCTAGGTTTGTCACAGCTTTTCTTCTAAGGAGCAAGCATCTTTTAATTTCATGAGGGAAAGGAGTGTGGCTCTGACATGGAGATTAGGACATGTTTTCCTGCAGAGAGACGGGCCTGTCTGGGAGGAAGAAACAACAGCAGTGGATGATGAAGATTAGCCATGGTCAAGCTGCAGCAGTGGCAATGGCTAAGCTTCCCTCTGCCATTCCTGGAAATGAAAACCCAGCTTAGGTCTGTACCAAAGTGGAGGGCTGGGGACGGAGAGGAGGGCGTGGCTGGCATCCCACGTCTGCATTGGGAGGGGCTTCCCCCTCCCTCTATCTTCTCTCCTTCCTCCTTCCTTCCCCTTCCCCCCTCTCCTGCCTTTCCCTGGATTTGAGGCTTCTCTCCTCTCCTCTTGGGGGTGCTGGCTACCCTGGTCCTGGGAGGCTGTAAGGTTAACTAAAGGATTCATAGTCTAGGGGCATCAGACTGTAGTATCTATCTGCCCCGATATGCGTATGTGCCCGTGCATGCTCAGGTTTAAAAATACTAAAAGCTGTATTTTTGGGCTTCCCTGGGGGTCCAGTGGGTAAGGACACCGCCTTGCAGTGCAAGGGGTGCCGGTTCGAGCCCTGGCCTGGGAAGATCCCACGTGCCGCAGAGCGGCTAGACTGATGTGTCCAATTACCGAGCTGGAGCTCTGGCGTGCATGCGCCCAGAGTTGGTGCTCTGTGACCACAGAGGCCGCTGCGATGGGAGGCCCACACGAGCCAGAGAACAAAGATGGATGAAAATAGATAAATGAAAGACCAATAGAAGTGGCCTGCCTGCTCCCCTCCCTCCCCACCCCACCCCCACCAAAATAAATAAATAAATAAATCTTTTAAAAAAAAATAAAATAAAAAATAAAAGCTATATTTTACCATGATGCTGGTACAAAGAACATAATCCAGGCTGCTGCTGTTGCTAAATTGTGACCTATGGACTATAACTCACCAGAGTCCTCTGTCCATGGAATTCTCCAGGCAAGAATATTGAAGTGGATTGCCATGCCCTCCTCCAGGGGATTTTTCTGACTCAGGAATCAAACCTGAATCTGTCTTTCTTTTTTTTAAATTTTTATTTGACTTTTTACTTTTACAGAGTTTTGTTGTTTACAGATATGTATGATCCCAGATTAGTCATATGTATATTTCCCCCATCCCACCCCTCCAGGCCATTGCCAACCTGCATCTCTTATGTCTCTTGCATTGGCAGGTAGGTTCTCTACCACTAATACCAAGTGGAAAGCCTAGGCTATGTTTATTCCTTCTCATTTTAAAAGAAATTAAAACCCTTTTTTTTTTTTTTGGCCCCAGGCAGTGTGCCTCTGTGCTTGCGGAGAGGAGGGCGTGGCTGGCATCCCACGTCTGCATTGGGAGGGCTTCCTCCCTCTATCTTCTCTCCTTCCTCCTTACTTCCCCTTGCCCCCTCTCCTGCCTTTCCCTGGATTTGAGGCTTCTCTCCTCTCCTGTTGGGGGTGCTGGCTACCCTGGTCCTGGGAGGCTGTAAGGTTAACTAAAGGATTCATAGTCTAGTGGCATCAGACTGTAGTATCTATCTGCCCCGATATGCGTATGTGCCCGTGCATGCTCAGGTTTAAAAATACTAAAAGCTGTATTTTTGGGCTTCCCTGGGGGTCCAGTGGGTAAGGACACCGCCTTGCAGTGCAAGGGGTGCCGGTTCGAGCCCTGGCCTGGGAAGATCCCACGTGCCGCAGAGCGGCTAGACTGATGTGTCCAATTACCGAGCTGGAGCTCTGGCGTGCATGCGCCCAGAGTTGGTGCTCTGTGACCACAGAGGCCGCTGCGATGGGAGGCCCACACGAGCCAGAGAACAAAGATGGATGAAAATAGATAAATGAAAGACCAATAGAAGTGGCCTGCCTGCTCCCCTCCCTCCCCACCCCACCCCCACCAAAATAAATAAATAAATAAATCTTTTAAAAAAAAATAAAATAAAAAATAAAAGCTATATTTTACCATGATGCTGGTACAAAGAACATAATCCAGGCTGCTGCTGTTGCTAAATTGTGACCTATGGACTATAACTCACCAGAGTCCTCTGTCCATGGAATTCTCCAGGCAAGAATATTGAAGTGGATTGCCATGCCCTCCTCCAGGGGATTTTTCTGACTCAGGAATCAAACCTGAATCTGTCTTTCTTTTTTTTAAATTTTTATTTGACTTTTTACTTTTACAGAGTTTTGTTGTTTACAGATATGTATGATCCCAGATTAGTCATATGTATATTTCCCCCATCCCACCCCTCCAGGCCATTGCCAACCTGCATCTCTTATGTCTCTTGCATTGGCAGGTAGGTTCTCTACCACTAATACCAAGTGGAAAGCCTAGGCTATGTTTATTCCTTCTCATTTTAAAAGAAATTAAAACCCTTTTTTTTTTTTTTGGCCCCAGGCAGTGTGCCTCTGTGCTTGGGGATTTGACAACCCTGCCCACCCTGCAGGTTTTGACTGGGAGAGGCTGGGAATTTGCACTTTAACATGATGATGCTGACTGCACTTAGAGGAAGAAGACTGTTCTTGTTGTTTTGTTTTGTTTTAGTGGTCCTAAATGTAAAGAAACAAAAACAGGTCCCAGAAAGTGGCTCTCAGGAAGACTCCTAGGTGATTGAGGGAGTCTTTTGACAACCCCTGACCCCAACACACACACTCACACCTCAAAGGGGCTTCCCCAGTGGCTCAGTGGTAAAGTATCTGCCTGCAGTGCAGGAGACTCAGGTTTGATCCCTAATTCAGGAAGATTCTCTGGAGAAGGCAATGGCAACCCACTCCAGTATTCTTGCCTGGAGAACTCCATGGACAGAGGAGCCCGGTGGGCTATAGTCTGTGGGGTCACAAAGAGTCAGACACGACTGAAGTGATGGGGCACGCAGGCACACCACCTCAACCGGGGACGACGGGGGTAAGATCTCTGTGTGGTTGGGAGATCATTGGGAAAAGCAGAGCAGAGGTGAGATGGAGTCTGACTGTTAAGGTCTGTACTAAGACAAAGGTTTCTAACTGTTTGGGGTGGGGTGGGAATGGGGGGAGGGTGGGTGGCCAGGGGCATGTGTCAGCGAGAGTTCTGAGTCACGGGAATGCATACAGAACAGCGCTTGCATGCTTCCCTGGTGGCTCAGTGGAAAAGAATACACCTGCCAAGACAGGAGAGACAGGTTCAATCCCTGATCTGGGAAGATCCCACATGCTGCAGACCAACTAAGCCCATGCACCACAACTAAGGAGCCTGCACTCTCAAGTCTGGGAGTCGCACCTCCTGAGCCCGTGTGCCCTAAAGCCCATGCTCCGCAATAACAGAGGCCACAGAAATGAGAAGCCCCTGAGCTGCAACTAAAGAATAACTCCTACTCACAGCAACTAGAGAAAACCCTGGGCAGCAACAAACAACAAACTGTGCTGGGGCACAGTCATAAACAAAATTAAACAACAACAACAAAACAATGTCTTCACAGACTTTCTGGGGTCAACAGCCACAACCGATACCCTAGAAAAGAGAGACACTGCACTGGCACCATCTCCCTGCCTCCCACACAGCCAGGCGCCCTGCTCCTGGGTTCCAGAATTCAGGTTGGAACACAGAGCTTTGTGGGCTCCTCAGAGAAGGCAGTGTGGTTCTGGACGGAGTGTCTGTTTCTGGGGAATGCAGGCCTGATTCTGCAAAGGACTCCTGCAGGGTTCTCGCAGCACGGCCGAGCTTGTCATCTGAGGCCTGGTGTCCTGATGACAATCCACTTTAATGAGCTCAACAGGAAAAACAAAGCGGCCTTATCTGGGCCTTTTCTTGAGATCCTGGCTCTGAGTTGAAATGCTTCCCAACTCCAAATCCAAGTGGCCCACTGTATCAGCCTGCAGAGCCTTGGCTAGCTAACGCTCATCACAATAGCAGGGCTCGGGGTGGATTAATTAGAGTTTATGGTAACAATTCACCCAGCTTCCACGGAACCTGCTTCTGCCTGGAAAGCAAAAGAAAAGGCTTTAATTAATTCTGAATTAAAATAACTAGAAAGAAATCTCGGCAGTGTACCAATCAGAGAAGGCAAGCTGAAAAGTAAGCTAATCACAGAAGCCAGAATTTCAAGTTTCACACACTCAGTTCAACGTATGAATGCTGGTCTTTTATTTGAAGGAGTTGTTTCCAACTAAATCAATGAAAATAGGAAAGTAAAAGATGATGTTGTTAAAATAATAATACCTGGTCATTGAATGTAAGAAATGCAAAAATCCAGGAAAAAAATGTGTGTGTGTATATGTGTAAGGGGAGGTGAATGGTATGTGTATCCATTTAAGTTATTATTTATGGTGCATTCCCTGGTGGTCCAGTGCTTAGGATTCTGTTCTTTCACTGCTGAGGGCCCAGGTTCAATCCCCAGTCAGGCAATTAAGATTCCACAAACCTCAAGATATGGCAAAAAAAAAAAAAAGAAAAAAAAAGAAAAAGTTATCACATAGACTTTCATTCTCCAATTTGGTTAGATAGGGCTGGTTGGGTCAGGGGAGCAGGAGAAATGTAGGGAGTGCTTCCTTTGTGTCTCTGCTCTGGTATTTGCTTCTTATGTATGGAAATGAATGGGAAAGGGGAAGGGTTGGTCCCTCAGTGTCTGACTCTGAGACCCCATGGACTGCAGCCCCCCAGGCTCCTCTGTCCATGGGATTTCCCAGGCAACCATACTGGAGTGGGTTGCCATGCCCGCCTCTAGGGCATCTTCTGGACCCAGAACCTGGGTCTCCTGCAGGGCAGGTGGCATCTTTTACAGTCTGAGCCACCAGGGAAACCCTATTAGGAAGTCGTATGTATGATTTCATTTAATTTCATTATCTTGTAACTAACCCTGTGGGAGATAAGAAACCATTTTGTCGATAAGAAACTGATGTTTTAAAAGCAAATATTTATCATCATCATCTTTGTTGGTGTCATTTCTACTGAGAAAGACTTTTCTTTCCTGGATGTGTGTGTTAGTCATGTCTGACTCTGCGACCCTGTGGACTGTAGCCTGTCAGGCTCCTCTGTTCATGAGATTCTCCAGACAAGGATACTAGAGTGGGTTGTCACTCCTTTCGCTTTCCTGGATAGCCTAAATTTTATGCTTCCTGAAGTCAGGTGGATGAGCCAGGTTCCCTCTGGCCTGGAAGTTTGCTTATGTAATCTGCATAGTGCTTGTGGAGCAAGAGCTGCTTGTTTTTCCAGAAGCTCAGCCAGGTGTTCTGGAACAATGGCTCTACAGGAAAGTGTGAACTTCCTTCACTTTTCTCAGTGAGACATTACCCTGAAATTGAACCAACTCTCTCTGGGCTCTGGTCCAAGGGATCCTGGACTTTTGGGGAAAGGGGAGTATCCTTTGAGCTCTGCTCAGCACTTGTGCAGCCCAGCTGTCTCAGTCCATTCACGTTACCACAGAATACCACAGGCTGGGTGGCTTAGCCAACAAACGTTTATTTCACAGAGTTCTGGAGACTGGGATGTCCAAGATCAAGATGTAGCTTCCATATCTAGTGAGAACTCACTTCCTGGTTCATGGTCAGCAGTCACTTTGCTCTGTCCTCGCTTGCTGGAAGGAGTGAGGTGAGCGAGCTCTTGCTTGAGGGCACTGATCCCATCCACGCAGGCTCTGCTCTTATGACCTGATCATATCCCAAAGGCCCCACCTCCAATGGGGATCTTGTTTTCTCAGTGACATTAATATATATATTTTTAAATTGCTTTACAATGATGTGTTGGCTTCTACCATACAACAACATGAATCAGCCATAAGTATGCACAAGTAGACATATGTGCCCTCCCTCTTGAACCTCCCTCCCACCCCATGACCCAGCTTCCCACTAGCTATCTATTTTACCTGTGGTAATGTATATATTTCAGTGTTACTCTATCAATTTGTCCCACCTTCTCCTTCCACCGCGGCATCCACAAGTCTGTTCTACGTACCTATTCTCCTGCAGGGCAGGTGGCATCTTTTACAGTCTGAGCCACCAGGGAAACCCTATTAGGAAGTCGTATGTATGATTTCATTTAATTTCATTATCTTGTAACTAACCCTGTGGGAGATAAGAAACCATTTTGTCGATAAGAAACTGATGTTTTAAAAGCAAATATTTATCATCATCATCTTTGTTGGTGTCATTTCTACTGAGAAAGACTTTTCTTTCCTGGATGTGTGTGTTAGTCATGTCTGACTCTGCGACCCTGTGGACTGTAGCCTGTCAGGCTCCTCTGTTCATGAGATTCTCCAGACAAGGATACTAGAGTGGGTTGTCACTCCTTTCGCTTTCCTGGATAGCCTAAATTTTATGCTTCCTGAAGTCAGGTGGATGAGCCAGGTTCCCTCTGGCCTGGAAGTTTGCTTATGTAATCTGCATAGTGCTTGTGGAGCAAGAGCTGCTTGTTTTTCCAGAAGCTCAGCCAGGTGTTCTGGAACAATGGCTCTACAGGAAAGTGTGAACTTCCTTCACTTTTCTCAGTGAGACATTACCCTGAAATTGAACCAACTCTCTCTGGGCTCTGGTCCAAGGGATCCTGGACTTTTGGGGAAAGGGGAGTATCCTTTGAGCTCTGCTCAGCACTTGTGCAGCCCAGCTGTCTCAGTCCATTCACGTTACCACAGAATACCACAGGCTGGGTGGCTTAGCCAACAAACGTTTATTTCACAGAGTTCTGGAGACTGGGATGTCCAAGATCAAGATGTAGCTTCCATATCTAGTGAGAACTCACTTCCTGGTTCATGGTCAGCAGTCACTTTGCTCTGTCCTCGCTTGCTGGAAGGAGTGAGGTGAGCGAGCTCTTGCTTGAGGGCACTGATCCCATCCACGCAGGCTCTGCTCTTATGACCTGATCATATCCCAAAGGCCCCACCTCCAATGGGGATCTTGTTTTCTCAGTGACATTAATATATATATTTTTAAATTGCTTTACAATGATGTGTTGGCTTCTACCATACAACAACATGAATCAGCCATAAGTATGCACAAGTAGACATATGTGCCCTCCCTCTTGAACCTCCCTCCCACCCCATGACCCAGCTTCCCACTAGCTATCTATTTTACCTGTGGTAATGTATATATTTCAGTGTTACTCTATCAATTTGTCCCACCTTCTCCTTCCACCGCGGCATCCACAAGTCTGTTCTCTATATCTGTACCTCTATTTCTGCCAATAGAGACAGAGAAATAATCCCCAATAGGGATTATTAACATATGAATTTGTGGAGTGACGAGGAAGGACATAAAGAAGGCTGAGGGCCTAAGAATTGATTCCTTCGAATTATGATGTTGGAGAAGACTCTCGAGGGTCCCTTGGACTACAAGGAGATCAAACCAGTCTGTCCTAAAGGAAATCAACCCTGAATATTCATTGGAAGGACTGATGCTGAAGCTGAAGCTCCAATACTTTGGCCACCTGATGCAAATAGATGAATCGTTGGAAAAGACCCTGATGCTGGGAAAAATAGAAGGCAAGAAGAGAAGGGGACAACAGAAGATGAGATGGTTGGATGTCATCCCTCCATCCCTCTCGCCCACCCTAGTGTTTTGCAGTCTTCATTCATTCAACAAGCTTATATGTAACACCTGCCATGTGCTTACCACTGGGCCATGAGTCAAGGAGTCCAAAACCATGGATGGATAAGCCAGGCCTATGCTCTCTAGAATTTACCAGTCTACTGGGATTGAAAGATGTGTCATCAGATACAAGGCATTTCACTGCCCCCTACTAGGTGTGAACCAAACTTCAGAAGAAATAAAGTAAGGAGTGATCAGATTTGCTTCAGTGTGCATGGGTGCTCAGTCGTGTTCGACTCTGCGACCCCATAGACTATAGCCTGCCAGGCTCCTCTGTCCATGGTCCAGAGACAATATCATACAATGTGTACGAGTCAGGGTGATGAGAAAAGGTCTTCCTGACACGGAGCACAGCCAGGAAACGTACTAAGTGGATGCTGCTATTCTGTGAGCCATAGAGAGAAAGCCAGCAGATGGGGAAAACAACATCAAAGTCCACAAGAGGGCATGTGCTGTGGATCCAAACCTGGCTCGTTCACAGCCAAACTGTGGGGAGTCTGGGCTGTGGGTGTGGGCGTCAGGGTTCCCATCTCAGAGAACCGTACATGCGGCTGGGTATGGTTGTAGTTGGCTATTGAGGGATATCCCTCAGCATTCTGGGCTCCCCGGCTGTCGGAAGGTCGTTGATGGGAATCGTTGACCTTTTGCACACCTTTGTGTCCCTTTGTGGTCTTGTTTTCTTTTCCGTTCTAGAAATGAATAAACATCTCATGGGAATAAAAGACTTTATGGGGCCATTTCACTTGAGCCTCACATCCGGGAAGCAGGGCAAAGAGAACTTCTTCCACTTTCCAGGTGGAAACCAAAAGCTTGCAGCTCAGACAGGTAGCTATGTGTTCCAAGGTCCACGCGCAGGGGTTGTGCAGGCATAACTCTGGAAATTCTGATTTGCAGTACAGTCCACATACCTTAGGGCACGAGTGGTAAAGAAGCCACTTGCCAATGCACGGGACATGGGTTCAATCCTTGATCCAGGAAGATTCCACAGGCTGCAATGCCACTAAGCCCGTGTGCCCCAACTAAATCTGTGTGCCGCAACTACAGAGCCTGTTCTCTAGAGTCCTCAGGTCACGACTATGGAAGCCCTGCACCCTCAAGCCGATGCTCTTCAACAAGAGAAGTCACTGCAAGGAGAAGCCTGCGAACCACAAGCAAGAGTGGCCCCCACTTGCCACCACTAGAGAAAGCCCACTCGCAGCAACAAAGACTCAGCACAGCCAATAAATTAATAAATTTATTAAAAAATATATTTCCAGCATACAAAATATAGAAAGACTATATAGTGAACACTTGAGTGACTATCAAACCAGCTTTAAGACATGAAACCGGGAATTCAAGGTTGGCTTTGTAATGGGTCACCTGGCTGGCCTGAACTGGATGAGCAACAGCACAGCCATACAATGTGTACGAGTCAGGGTGATGAGAAAAGGTCTTCCTGACACGGAGCACAGCCAGGAAACGTACTAAGTGGATGCTGCTATTCTGTGAGCCATAGAGAGAAAGCCAGCAGATGGGGAAAACAACATCAAAGTCCACAAGAGGGCATGTGCTGTGGATCCAAACCTGGCTCGTTCACAGCCAAACTGTGGGGAGTCTGGGCTGTGGGTGTGGGCGTCAGGGTTCCCATCTCAGAGAACCGTACATGCGGCTGGGTATGGTTGTAGTTGGCTATTGAGGGATATCCCTCAGCATTCTGGGCTCCCCGGCTGTCGGAAGGTCGTTGATGGGAATCGTTGACCTTTTGCACACCTTTGTGTCCCTTTGTGGTCTTGTTTTCTTTTCCGTTCTAGAAATGAATAAACATCTCATGGGAATAAAAGACTTTATGGGGCCATTTCACTTGAGCCTCACATCCGGGAAGCAGGGCAAAGAGAACTTCTTCCACTTTCCAGGTGGAAACCAAAAGCTTGCAGCTCAGACAGGTAGCTATGTGTTCCAAGGTCCACGCGCAGGGGTTGTGCAGGCATAACTCTGGAAATTCTGATTTGCAGTACAGTCCACATACCTTAGGGCACGAGTGGTAAAGAAGCCACTTGCCAATGCACGGGACATGGGTTCAATCCTTGATCCAGGAAGATTCCACAGGCTGCAATGCCACTAAGCCCGTGTGCCCCAACTAAATCTGTGTGCCGCAACTACAGAGCCTGTTCTCTAGAGTCCTCAGGTCACGACTATGGAAGCCCTGCACCCTCAAGCCGATGCTCTTCAACAAGAGAAGTCACTGCAAGGAGAAGCCTGCGAACCACAAGCAAGAGTGGCCCCCACTTGCCACCACTAGAGAAAGCCCACTCGCAGCAACAAAGACTCAGCACAGCCAATAAATTAATAAATTTATTAAAAAATATATTTCCAGCATACAAAATATAGAAAGACTATATAGTGAACACTTGAGTGACTATCAAACCAGCTTTAAGACATGAAACCGGAAATTCAAGGTTGGCTTTGTAATGGGTCACCTGGCTGGCCTGAACTGCATTACCCAGAATTCCCTTCCCTGTATGTTTGTGGCGAACGGGCCAGGAAAGACTCTTCCTGAGATCTGGAGGAATGTGCCAAAGCAGCAGCCATGTTATCTCTTACACATGGGAGGTCAGGGCAGTTGCTTTTACTGTGCACTCTTGCCTCTCTGCTCACCTTGGTGGCGAGGGCTGCATCCAGGCTGGCCCTGGTCCATTGTGCCCTGCTTCTCCCTCCAGTTTTTCTGACTGCTGAGCCTGGTGTGTGCTAAGCTCCATGACAAGGGATGCCAGCGTCTCCTACAGGATCCCTTCATCAGGGTTGGAGGTGGTGAGTGACTGCCCTGGCTTCCTGTCCATCCTTGTGGGTTTCAGCTCAAGCTCATGGATTCTACCTTGTTCTCACTTTCCCCAACTTTATATCTGTCTTCCTTCCTTAGCCCAATCTTCCCCTAGAGTGTCATATTATATACAAATAGGTAGTGTTTTTTTTTTTTTTTTTCTTTTTAAGTTTTGGCTGAACTGGGTCTCTGTTGCAGCAAAGGGGCTTCTTTAGTTGAGGCATGTGGGCTTACTTGCCCCTTGGCATGTGGGATCTTTGTTCCCCAACCAAGAATCAAACCCGTGTCCCTCCTAAAGTAGGAAGACGCTTAAGCACTGGACCACTAGAGAAGTCCCAAATGGATGGATTTTTTTTTTTTTTTTTTTTAAATTTGGCCTCTTTTTATTTATTTATTTTCTTCCATCTTTGTTCTTTGGCCTGTGTGGGCCTCCCATGGCAGTGGCCTCTCTTGTGGCTGAGCACCAGCTCTGGGCACATGCGCTCCAGAGTGCCAACTGGTAATTGGACACGCTGGTCTAGCTGCTCTACGACATGTGGGATCTGCCCGGTCCAGGGCCTATACCGGTGCCCCTGCAAGGCGGACTCTTCACCCACTGGACCACCAGGGAAGCCCCATGGATGGATTTTTAACAATCAATTTGCTGAGGCATAATTTCCACATAATAAAATTCATGCATTTTAAGTGTACGATTGACTGTATTTTTAAAAAATTTAAACTGGAGAATAGTAGGGGTGCAAAGAGTCAGACATGAATGAAGGGACAATTGCTTTACAGTACTGTGTTAGTTTCTACCCTACATCAACATGAATCAGTCATAGGTATATACATGTACCCCTCCCTCTTGAGCCTCCGTCCTTGGTTGTATTTTTAAAAACGCATGCACTAAGCTGCACTCATTACAATATATATATAGAGAACATTTCTATCAGTTCAAAATTCCCTTCTGTTCTCTCTTGGTCAATCTTCTCTCTCCACCCTATATAAATCACAGTCTGTTTTTTTCACTCTGGATTAGGTTTGTCTTATCTAGAGATTTTTTTCTGGGCGGGGTGGGGATGAAGAGAAGTATTTTAAAAAATGGTGAGAAGCATTAAAAATTTTTTTTTCTTGCTCTCATTTATTTATTTTTGGCTGTGCTGGGTGGGTCCTTGTTGCTGCATGAACTTTTCTCTAACTGGGGTGAGTGTGGGCAGTGCAACTCTAGTTGGAGTGTGTGGGCTTCTTACTGCAGTAGCCTCTCCTGTTGTGCACTGGCTCTGGGGCATGTGACCTTGGTAGTTGTGGCTCCCAGACTCTAGTGCACAGGCTCAGTAGTTGAGGCTCAAGGGCTCAGCTGCTCTGCAAGCATGTAGCATCTTCCCGGACCAAGGATCGAACCCGCATCTTGTACATTGGCAGGCGAATGCTCTACCATTGATCCACTAGAGAAGCCCCCTTGAGATTTTTATAAATGAATAGCACAGTATGGACTCCTTTGGTATTGGCTCTATTTATTTATTTTTCTCAGCATCAAGTTTTTTGAAATTCACCCATGTGGTTGCATGTATCAGTAGATTGTGACCCTTCACAACCAAGTAGTATTTCTCTGCATGGAAACACCACATTTTGTTTATCCACTCACCTGCTGATGGCCATCTGTGTTGTCACCATTTCTAGCAGTTACAAATAATGCTACTATGTGCATTTGTGTACAAGTCTGTGTGATCATATGTTTTTACTTCTCCAAGGTAAAATACCCAGGAGGCAAATGTATATTGGGCCTTTTGATAAATAAATATCTCTTTTTTTTGGGAAAGACTTAGGCATGTTTTCATATTTATGCATTGTATGTGTATCCTTCATGTTATGATTGAAACTTTGAAAGCATTTGGCGTTTTATAAATGGTCAACCTGTTTTCCAAAGTGGCTGGGTCATTTTTCATTCCCATCAACAATGTATAAGAGTTCCACTGAGACCTAATGCTCACCAGCATTTGATGGTATTATTCTTTTTAATTTTAGGTGGGTGGGCTATCTCACTGTGTGTGTGTATGTGTGTGGGTATTTTTTTTTTTGGTGAGGGGGCTGCCCTGGGTCTTCGTTGCTCTGAGTAGCCTCTAGTTGTGGAGAGCAGGGGCTACTCTTTACTGGGGTTTGTGGGCTTCTCACTGCAATGGCTTTTTTTTGTTGCAGAGCACAGGCTCTAGCCTCACGGGCTTTAGTAGCTGCAGCACAAGGGCTCAGTTGCTCTGCAGCATGTGAAATCTTCCCAGACTAGGGACTGAACCTGTGTCCCCTGCCTTGGCAGGCAGATTCTCATCCACTAAGTTACCAGGAAAGTCCTCATTGTGGTTTTTACATTTCCTTTCCCAAGTCCTGTAATGTGGGAGGATTTGGCTGTGCCAGGTCTCACTTGTGGCATGTGGGATCATTAGTTGAGCATGGAAACCTCTTAGTTGAGGCATGTGGGATCTAGTTCCTTAACTAGGAATTGAACTCAGGCCTCCTACATTGGGACTGTGGAGTCTTAGCCACTGGACCACCAGAGAATCCCCCTGGGCCCTGTGTTAAGTGCTTTACTCACTTACTTCTCACAACCAGCTTATGAAATATGCACTATTATTACCGGCCCCACTGTACACAGGAGGAAACAGAGGCACAGGAACGTACGACAGGTTGCCCAAGGGCATGACGTACCCAGTAAGTGGCAGAAGTAGGGTTCAATCCAGGCTCTGTTCTTTCAGAGATCAGACTCTTAACTCCTCTGCTGTGTTATTCTCCCAAGAAGCTTTGGGGTCCCAACATGGGGAGTCATTTGTAAGGAGGGCTGGCAACAGTATGCAGTCCCCTGAAGGGAAGAGATGTGGCCTGAGTCAAAGCTTCTCAGTCTAAGGACAGATGTCTGAAGAGCACGTGCCAGCAGAGAAGACGCTGCAGCTGCTGATCCACAGTCAGGGGCCGGGCCAGGACGCATGCCAAGGGGCCCGGTCTCAATCTCTGCCTTTGCCTGCTGAGCCTTGCCAAACGGCCATGTGGCAGCTCTACCTGCAATAGATAGCACACGATCATGCCGCATCCACCCACTTCTGCTGTTTGAATCCCGTCAGCACCAGGGGAAGGGCCTCATATGAGTCAGTAACCGATAGAAGAACCTGGGGGTATGCCAGGGGAAAAACTGTCTTGCAGCCTTGAATCCTTTTGGAAACAGGTGGGATATAAATTATAAATCAACACACCTGCTCGTTCTACAAGGGAAGATGGAAAAATAAAATAAAAAAAGCCACAAAACCCTACAGCAATGTCAGGCGTCAAGTTATGCACCTTTGACTCCATGATACGCAAGGATTAGGACGGAGAGATGGCCCCTAGACATTTGAATTTCAAACACCAGTGAAGCTTTAAAAAAAAAAAAAGGAACTGAAGGGAATGACATTAGTTTGGTAGCTTTTTACTTTGCCAGGAGGAGCATGAATAAAATAACATCCAATAATTGCTATCACCATGATGTCATAAAAGAAAGGACGTATTAGGAACCCCAAAGGTATAAAAGATAATCTCAGAATAAGAGATGGACTTTTAAAATGGCCTGCATTAGCTTTATGAAAAATGCACTGTGCTGTCTTGATCTTTCTCACTGAAACTGCTATCGTTGCTGGGCGCTGGTTCCCAGGAACCACCTGTGAAGTAGAAAGTTTATGGTCTGGAGAATCAAAGAGGTAAGTTCAAATCCCAACTTTGCTACCCTTCCCGGAGCTCTACCTGACCTTCTGGTTATCAGTCTGTTGTTATGTAACAAACTACTCCAAAGTGGTGCCCCCCAAATACCTGTTTTATTCCATGGGTCAGGAATTTGGACAGGATACAAAGAGATAGTTTGGCTCTGCTCCAGTGTGTCGGGTGGAAAGACCCGAATGGCTGGGAGAGACTCTATTGACTAGAGGCTGGAGTCGTCTGAAGGCTTTTTCATTTACACATCTGGTGCCTGGACTGGGCTGACTTGAAGGCTAGGCTCAGCTGAGACTGTCGACTGGAGCACCGACACATGGCCTCTCCACCTGACCTGGGCATCCTCCTGGTGGCCTCGGGGTAGTCATGTTTCTCCCTTATCTGCTACTCATTCTTGGAAGACCCTGGTGTGGCTAGGTCTTCCAAGAATGAGTAGCAGATAAAGCAGAAACGACATGGTGTATAAAATACTGAGGTAACATCTGACTCCCTGTGCTCACTGACTTTCAACCTGAATCTTTAAGCCAGCAGAACATGCCCTCTGACTCAGCAAGTGAGCTGCAGGAGCCCAACAATGCAGGTGCCCAGCAGGCTTTCCTGGTGGCTCAGTGGTAAAGAATCTACCTGTCAATGAGGGAGAGTTCCATCCCTGATCTGAGAAGATTCCTGGAGAAGGAAATGGCAACCCACTCTAATATTCTTACCTGGAAATCTCTTAGACAAGGGCTGCAGTCCATGGGGTAGCAAAGAGTCAAACACAACAGAAGTGACTGAACAACCACCACACTGCTTGAAGCTATGCCAGAGGCCTGCCTTCTACCTTAGCTGATCTGTTTCTGCAAATCCACTACGCAGGCCTCTACCTCTCTATGCCTCCCATCCTTGGCATTGATGAGAAATGAAGACTCCACTTCCAGTTTTACACACCCCATCATTGGATGGGGCTTCCCTGGTGCTCAGAGCATAAAGAATCTGCTGGCAGTGCAGGAGATGTGGGTTCAGTCCCTGGGTTGAGAACATCCCCTGGAGAAGGTCATGGCAACCCACTCTAATAGTCTTGCCTGGAAAATCCCATGGATAGAGAAGCCTGGAGGGCTATCGCCCATGGGGTCACAAAGAGTTGGAGGCTACTAAGCAGTGAACACTATCAGTTTCATGACTGGATGAAAAGTCACAGAATTTTGGCTCTGTACATTTCAAGCCTGTTTCTCCATCACTATCCCAACATTTCCAGGGCGACCTTATAGGACATGTTCGTACCATGACCACACCAATCTGGAGTTCTGTGTCTTTGTGTCATAAAGGTAGATGACTCAGCACGGAGAGCAGGAGAAGGATTTTTGGAAGCCATTCCTCCCGTGGGAGTAACCATAGTTTAAACTCTACATGGAAGTGACGGCAAGCTATCTCTCCAAACCCTAACAAAACGTATTCCCAATTCCATTTCAACTTAGCCAGTTCCCCCAAATACCTTTGACCACTTGGATAATACTCAGCACAGGGAGATGGGCAAGGAAAAACAGACACCCTCACAGATCTTAATTAAAATGTGTTACTTTTGCACATTGATCATGTAACTCTATGGCTAGGGTCCTGCCTAAGGTTTTAAAAGGAAAAACATTAGAGGCCCTAAAGCTTCAAGACTTTGTTTCATGGTAAGCCCCTTCTGGCATTACCTGTACCTTACATTGAATTTCCATATCAATATTTAAGGTAAAAACTTGTATACAGTAAAAAAATTACTTATATAGTCCATAACAGTCTAACATGATGAGTTTTTCCTCAAGCTGTGGATCAGATTACTTTTTTTTCATTTCTAGGTGAAGCATTGGAAGTGCCTAAGATGTCTTACTTTCAGAGAAACAAGATATTGTAATGAAGATAATGCTTACTGAATTATTTGACAAATCTTACCTTGCTTGAAGCTATGCCAGACTCCTTCTACCTTAGCTGATCTGTTTCTGCAAATCCACTACGCAGGCCTCTACCTCTCTATGCCTCCCATCCTTGGCATTGATGAGAAATGAAGACTCCACTTCCAGTTTTACACACCCCATCATTGGATGGGGCTTCCCTGGTGCTCAGAGCATAAAGAATCTGCTGGCAGTGCAGGAGATGTGGGTTCAGTCCCTGGGTTGAGAACATCCCCTGGAGAAGGTCATGGCAACCCACTCTAATAGTCTTGCCTGGAAAATCCCATGGATAGAGAAGCCTGGAGGGCTATCGCCCATGGGGTCACAAAGAGTTGGAGGCTACTAAGCAGTGAACACTATCAGTTTCATGACTGGATGAAAAGTCACAGAATTTTGGCTCTGTACATTTCAAGCCTGTTTCTCCATCACTATCCCAACATTTCCAGGGCGACCTTATAGGACATGTTCGTACCATGACCACACCAATCTGGAGTTCTGTGTCTTTGTGTCATAAAGGTAGATGACTCAGCACGGAGAGCAGGAGAAGGATTTTTGGAAGCCATTCCTCCCGTGGGAGTAACCATAGTTTAAACTCTACATGGAAGTGACGGCAAGCTATCTCTCCAAACCCTAACAAAACGTATTCCCAATTCCATTTCAACTTAGCCAGTTCCCCCAAATACCTTTGACCACTTGGATAATACTCAGCACAGGGAGATGGGCAAGGAAAAACAGACACCCTCACAGATCTTAATTAAAATGTGTTACTTTTGCACATTGATCATGTAACTCTATGGCTAGGGTCCTGCCTAAGGTTTTAAAAGGAAAAACATTAGAGGCCCTAAAGCTTCAAGACTTTGTTTCATGGTAAGCCCCTTCTGGCATTACCTGTACCTTACATTGAATTTCCATATCAATATTTAAGGTAAAAACTTGTATACAGTAAAAAAATTACTTATATAGTCCATAACAGTCTAACATGATGAGTTTTTCCTCAAGCTGTGGATCAGATTACTTTTTTTTTTTCATTTCTAGGTGAAGCATTGGAAGTGCCTAAGATGTCTTACTTTCAGAGAAACAAGATATTGTAATGAAGATAATGCTTACTGAATTATTTGACAAATCTTACCTCGTAACAGTTAAAAGTAACAACCAGAAATTTTTGAAATGAATAATATGACTCTAAACTCATATACCAGAGGGCTTCCCAGGTGGCCCAGTGTTAAAGCATCCACCTACCAATGCAGGAGATCCAAGAGAGATCCCTTGGAGAAGGAAATGACAACCCACTCTAGAATCTTTGCCTGGAAGATTCCATGGACAGAGGAGCCTGGCGGGCTACAGTCCACAGGGTCACAAAGAGTTGGAAAAACTGAACACAAACGAACAAGAGCACGTGACAGAGATGGCCTTTCGAAATAAGGGAGAAAATGATGGATTATTCATTGAAGAGTGTTAGAACAGTTACCAGCTGACTCACACACTAAAATAAATTCCAGATAGACTATAAGACAAAAGGTGGGAAATTAAAGTTGAAACCACAAAAGCAGAAAGCATGGGGAGATTATTTAAATCTAAATTACGAAATTTTTCATATGAATCATTTTAATGTAAAAATGCCTTTCCTGGTGGCTAAAATAGTAAAGAATCTACCTCAAATGTGGGACACCTGGCTTCCATCCTTGGGTTGGGAAGATCACGTGGAGGAGAGAATGGCAACTCATTCCGGTATTCTTGCCTGGAGAATTCCATGGACAGAGGAGCCTGGCGGGCCACAGTCCATGAAGTCGCAAAGAGTCAGACACGGCTGAGTGACTAAGCACATACATACAATGTAAAAATAAAATATGTTTTAAATTTTGCCTATCTGAGCTAAGTACACTTCTCAGAATCCATGAAAAAATATGTAAATATGACCATATACACTTTTGAACACTTTGAAAGAAAGAAATACTATGAATGATGTCTGAAGGAAATAACAAACATGGAAAAACTATTTTTAATGTGGATCGAAAGGCTTTCTCAATATGTAAAGTTTTAAATCAGCAAGAAACAAACCAATAGAAAGAAAAACATGGCCTCTAGAACTACTCAGCCTCACAAAGCACATGACATATTTTCTTTTTCTAATTTTACAAGTGAGCTTTATCAAGATACAATCCACATGAAATAAAATTTGCCAATTTCGTGTGAAGTTCGCCGAGTTTTTTTTTTTTTAAGAAATGCATTTTATTTGTTTATTTATTTATTTTTGGCTATTCTGGGTTTTCATTGCTGCCACAGGTTCTTCTCTAGTTGCAGGAGTTGGGGCTACTCTCTAGTGGCTGTGAGCAGGCTTCCTGGTGCAATGACTTTTCTTGTTGTGGAACTCGGGCTCTAGAGCACACAGACTAGTTGTGGCACATGGGCTCCACAGTTGCGACTCCGAGTCTCTAGAGCCCAGGCTCCATAGTTGTGGCTCACGGGCTTCGTTGCTCCACAGCATGTGGGATCTTCCTGGATGAGGGATCGAACCCATGTCTCCTGCATTGGCAGGTGAACTCTTTATCACTGAGCCTCCAGAGAAGCCTGTTTGCTGAGTTTTGACTAATGGGTATCGCTGGTAGCTACCATCACAATCGGATGTAGAATTTTTCCATCACCAGAAAGTTCCTGCTTTTCCTTTTGCAGTCAATTCCCTTCCCCCATTCCTGGCATCTGGGAAACACTGATGTATGATGTACAGTCAGCTAGAATTTGTAGAGCAAAAGGTTTTGTCTTGACTAGAATTTCATTTAAATGATTGAAAAGTGGAAATCTCTCTTTCCTATGTTCCACTTTTAAAATCCTAGGGGAGAACTTCAGTTCATCTTGTGTCCACTGTTTGGCCAGTTAAGGTAGCAAGGACCTGTGAGAAAATGCCATTTGAAGGACTGGACAATTAATGCAACTTTGTAAATTAGCTATACTTCAATTAAAAAAAAAAAAGATTGGAGGGTGAGGGGACACATTCCCAGTGCCAAATGGAGAAATCTTCCCAGAAGAAAGAGTACAGGATGAAAACAGATTGTGAAGTATCTGCAGTAACAGTTCATGTGAGAAAGAAAGTGAACCAGTGGATAGCGTTGTAAGAGGCTCATTGTCTTGAAGCCTGTATCTGTTCCCCGGCCAGAAGTGGAAGTGTTCCACAACCAAGGACAAACTGGAAGGAGTCTATGATGGAGAGAGTAACATGTATAACAATTACTCGGAAAGAGATAGAATGAAATAGAAAAACGACTTTCTTTTCTCTCCGTTCTTTCCCCTCCTCTGCCTGTTTGGGCTGTGAACACGTTTTCCCCACTCCTTGAAAGAAATCTGGTTGGTCCCGCTAGTTTCTTGGTCCTCTTCAGATAACAGAACGACCTTCAGGCTATTCTGGGTTTTCATTGCTGCCACAGGTTCTTCTCTAGTTGCAGGGAGTGGGGGCCACTGTCTCGGTGAGGTCAGCAGGCATCTTATTGTGGTGACTTCTCTTGTTGTGGAACTCGGGCTCTAGGTCATACAGGCTTCAGTAGTTGTGGCACATGGGCTCCACAGTTGCGACTCCGAGTCTCTAGAGCCCAGGCTCCATAGTTGTGGCTCACGGGCTTCGTTGCTCCACAGCATGTGGGATCTTCCTGGATGAGGGATCGAACCCATGTCTCCTGCATTGGCAGGTGAACTCTTTATCACTGAGCCTCCAGAGAAGCCTGTTTGCTGAGTTTTGACTAATGGGTATCGCTGGTAGCTACCATCACAATCGGATGTAGAATTTTTCCATCACCAGAAAGTTCCTGCTTTTCCTTTTGCAGTAAATTTCCCCTTCCCCATTCCTGGCATCTGGGAAACACTGATGTATGATGTACAGTCAGCTAGAATTTGTAGAGCAAAAGGTTTTGTCTTGACTAGAATTTCATTTAAATGATTGAAAAGTGGAAATCTCTCTTTCCTATGTTCCACTTTTAAAATCCTAGGGGAGAACTTCAGTTCATCTTGTGTCCACTGTTTGGCCAGTTAAGGTAGCAAGGACCTGTGAGAAAATGCCATTTGAAGGACTGGACAATTAATGCAACTTTGTAAATTAGCTATACTTCAATTAAAAAAAAAAAAGATTGGAGGGTGAGGGGACACATTCCCAGTGCCAAATGGAGAAATCTTCCCAGAAGAAAGAGTACAGGATGAAAACAGATTGTGAAGTATCTGCAGTAACAGTTCATGTGAGAAAGAAAGTGAACCAGTGGATAGCGTTGTAAGAGGCTCATTGTCTTGAAGCCTGTATCTGTTCCCCGGCCAGAAGTGGAAGTGTTCCACAACCAAGGACAAACTGGAAGGAGTCTATGATGGAGAGAGTAACATGTATAACAATTACTCGGAAAGAGATAGAATGAAATAGAAAAACGACTTTCTTTTCTCTCCGTTCTTTCCCCTCCTCTGCCTGTTTGGGCTGTGAACACGTTTTTCCCCCACTCCTTGAAAGAAATCTGGTTGGTCCCGCTAGTTTCTTGGTCCTCTTCAGATAACAGAACGACCTTCAGATATTTTAATCCCACGAATAGTCTCATTCCATTAGTGAAAATATCAAGTTGTGTGCAACATTCAAACCTAAGAATTCCGTTTCTTGGAATAGGAGGTATCACCAGGAGAGGAGGGCTTCCCAGGGAGCTCCGTGGTAAAGAACCCACCTGCCAGTGGAGGAGACACCAGAGATGCGAATTCGATCCCTGAGTCGGGAAGATCCCCTGGAGGAGGAACTGGTAACCCACTCCAGTATTCTTGCCTGGGAGATCCCTTGGACAGAAGAGCCTGGCGGGCTACAGTCCATGGGATCACAAAAGATTTGAACACAGCTTACTGACTAAACAACAACTACTAGGAGAAAAAGATCCTGTGACCAGCTTCTCCTCTAACTTCCCATCAAAAGGCTCTTTGAATCACAGCTTTCCTCCCTTAAACTTCTACTGCAACACCACTAACAGTGTTTTCTGACCCAGTTCGGGGCAGGCGTGGAGAAAGTTCCTATTTGCTCAGTACTGTCTTGATCTGCCTATTCCATGCCTTTTCCAGTGGGGTACTGTTTTCACCAGGCTTTCCGGTTGGCTCCGTGGTAAAGAATCTGCCTGTCAATGCAGGAGACCCAAGTTGAATCAGTGATCTGGGAAGATCCCCCGGAGAAGGAAATGGTAACCCATTCCAATATTCTTGCCTGGAAATCCCTTTGACAGAGGAGCCTGGTGGGCTACAGTCCATGGGCAGTAAAGACTTGGATACAACCAAAGCGACTGAACAACAACTGCTTTCACACTTGGGTAAGGTATGATGAGACTGGACCAGGAGGGAAAAAGCAGAAAGGTATACAGTTTTGTTAGGCTCACAGCTCCCCGGATAGAGCACAGCCTGTAGCATAGGGCCACTTGCTCTAAAGTCTCGAGTGGATGACAAGGCAGATAGACAAAGGGAAATTGTGGTTTCCCTGAGGAGGAAAAAGCAAGACAGGATAATCAGGTTCAGCACCAGCTAATCTGAATAATTTCAGGGACTTGAGGACATAGGAGTTGCCCCTGGCCATCTGGTACTTGGACCTGAGTGATAAGCTGGGTTATGGTGGCCCGTGCCAGAGTCTGATAAGGCAGGTGGTGGGGTGTGGACCTATTTGGCTTCTGAAGAAGAGGAACTGACCAGTTCCTGCTGGGCCTCAAACCTGGGTCAAAACAGCATGAAACAACAACAACTCTATGACAGGTATTTTATGATTTCTTTGGTTTAGATGTTAACTTGTGCTGACTCTTGTGTCCCCATGGACTGTAGCCCACCAGGTTCTTCCGTCCATGGGATTCTCCAGGCAAGAATATTGGAGTGGGTTGTCATGTCCTTTTCCAGGGAATCTTCCCAACCCAGGGATCGAATTTGAGTCTCCTGCATTGCAGGTGGATTCTTTACTGACTGAGCTACATTGGAAGGACTGATGCTGAAGCTGAAGCGCCGATACTTTGGCCACTTGATGTGAAGAGACAACTCATTGGAAAAGAGCCTGATGGTGGGAAAAACAGAAGGCAGAAGGAGAAGGGAATGACAGAGGACAAGATGGTTGGATGGTATCACTGACTCAATGGACACGCCTTTGGGTAGGCTCCAGGAGATGGTGAAGGACAGAGCAGCCTGGCGTGTTGCAGTCCACAGGGTTGCAAAGACTTAGATACAACCGAACGACTGAACTGAACTGAGCTACCAGGGAAACCCATGGGTTCTCTGGAGACCCCTTATCACAGAGGATGTCGTATCTGCCATTCCCTTACTGGTGGGCAAGGTTTTTCTTCCACTGTGTCGCACACTTGCTGTCTTTCTGCTATCTCTGAAGGTACATTTCTAGCCTTTTTCCAAGGTCTGAGGTCTCCTTGTCTTTGCTAGGAAGCTGTTCTGAGCAAGGTCCCTTTAACAGAGGCTTCAAGCTAGCTCTTTCCTGTGCCTCTGGCATCTGACATTGAATTATACATGACACCGCATCAGCAAAGGCGGAGCAGGCTCTGAGAGGGCACCATGGAGGCGTGAGGAAGGCAGGAGCCAGGCCAGTAACAGCGGACAAAGGTTTTACAAGCGCACCAGGGAACAATGCATCAGGCAGCACTTCGATAATGAGGGCCAGGATTTGGGTGGGGACGGCGAGGCACACGGGAGGGTGAGGCACACGGGAGGGCGAGGCACACTCTGCGGCAAAATGTAAGGGAGTGTCACAAAATAAATCACGTCCAGGGGAGTCTTTAAAAAAAAAAAAAAAACATTTAAAAGACGGGCATAGGGTGCACATTTTCCTTTTTGCTTAAGACTCCAAAATGGCTCCACAGGGCACTGGCGCTAGGCAACACCAGCTTCTCACTTCCTCCAGGCTGGATCATACCCCTGAGCGCTTTGACATGGAGTCTCTGGAGCAGCCTCTAGGAAAGGCTGTCCTTAGGAAAGAACCTTTGTCTGAACCATGAAGGAGAGGAGGCACCAAGCCTATGAACAGGGGAGAGAGAACAGCAAAGTCCAAGGGGCCTGAAGTGGAAAGGGCTGGCGAGGTGTCTGGGGCATGATGGTGACTCTGACTTTGTAGGTAGAGACCAGATCTTATAGAGACTCTTTGGAATTTTAGTGGGGGCTTCCCTGGTGGCTCAGATGATAAAGAATCTGCCTGCCAGAGCAGGAGACCCAGGCAAGCCGCTCAAGTATTCTTGCCTGGAGAATGCCATGGACAGAGGAGCCTGGTGGACTACAGTCCATCAGAGTCACAAAGAGTCCGACATGACTGAAGTGACTAAGCAGCAGCAGCTGAATTTTAACCAGGGGAGACACAGGCCCAGATTTGTTTCTTAGGCAGATAACAGTCTTGTGAGGAACAACTGGAGGGTTCAGGCAGTGGATACAGTTAAGTCTTTTATGTAGCATTAGTTGTTAATTCATGTCGGATTCTTTGGCTAACCCCTGGACTGTAGCCCATCAGGCTCCTCTGTCCTTGGGATTTCGCAGGCAAGACGACTGGAATGGGTTGCCGTGCCCTCCTCCAGGGAATCCTCCAGACCCAGGGTTCGAACCCAGGTCAACCTCATTGCGGGCAGATTCTTTACCATCTGAGCCACCTGGGAAGCCAAGTCCCTTACGAGGCCAGCGCAAATCGGGCGAGGGAGGACTGTATTTCCACGAGACACAGGTTTCCAAGCTCCATGCCTCAGTTTCCCCCCTGGAGAAGAGAGGGTGGGGCGGTACCGAGGTCTCTGCTCTGCCCTCTGGGCCACCGCTGGGCCCCTAGCGAGTGGCGGGGTCGCCGGGAGCGGGGAACGAACAGCCCGAATTTCTCCGGGGGCCCGAGGCCAGTGGGGCGGGGCGGGTCCGGCTGGTGCCCTCGTCGCCCAATCGCCGCGGGCCCGCGGTGCCCGGGGGGCTGGGGCCGCCGCCGCCGCCGCCGGAACGTGCCGCGGCTGCGCCGACGCTCGAGCGACGGGCAGGGCGGCGGGCGCGCTCAGTCTGGCGGCGGCGGCCGTGCGCGGACGGACGTGCCCGGAGCGCCGCAGCCGCCCGCAGCCGAGCCGCGTCGCCGAGCCGCGCCCGCCCGGCCCCCGCCATGGTGGCATGGATCATCTCCAGGCTGGTCGTGTAAGTGGCCTTCCCCCCCTCGTTCCTTCCTCCCGTCCCCTGCTCCTCCGCCCCCGGGCCCCGGGGCTGCGCGCCCCTGCAGCGCCGGCCCGGGTGGCTCCGGCTATTAATACCCGGCGGCCGCTAAATTTAGCAGGTACAGTAGCCGCCGAGGTCGCGGGCGAGCGCGCGGCACAGGACGCGGCTGCGGCCCGGCGGGGCCAGGCCGGGGCCGGGGGACCGGCGGGCGGGGCGCACGGGGCTGCGCTGGGGGCCGCGTCTCGCCGCGCTTTGTTTCCCCGCTTGGTGGGCTCGGCGGAGGCCCCGAGTGGGCGCGCCGCGGGGACACGCGTCCCTCTCCTTGGGCAGAAACGCTGGTCCGGGGTCTCCCCGCCGCCACGCTTTGGTCAGGTGAAATGGACAGAACCCAGAAGAGCCTGGGCGCTGCCCCGAGGGTTCGGCGCGGAGAAGGGCGGAGAGGCAGCGGCGGGGCTCCCCAGGGGCTTGAAAAAGACTCCTTTTTAGGGTTCCCAGATTGACAGCGGCTGAGGCAAGTGGGGCGGAGAAGGACATCCCTGAATCTTGGAGTGGCCGCCTCGCGTCCCCTTGTCTGATCCCTTTGGCGGGGGCTTTGAAGGAGAGAGAGAGAAAGACAGGCATCTCCAGGCATTCAGGGAAATTTCCAAGTGACAGACGGCCCCCCGGACGGTGGCGTTGACACCTCCCGGGCCTTGCGGGAGAGCGCAGAGTCATTTGGGGTGAGGCCTGTGGGAAGTCATTGCGGGTGGGCGTGGGGGGCGTTTTCTGCTCTGACGAGCCCCGGAGCCCGCCGGACCTTAGAAGACCTCCTTTCCTCGTGGGCTTGTCCTTCACTTTGAAGGTAGACATGGCCATCTATTCCACTTCCTCTCCTTCCCCGACCGTCCTCGCCTGAGTCAGATAGATTTCTTCCACCTGCTCGGGTAGTCCAGGTGAAATTGGCCCAGGGAGGGGTGGGGGCAGGGGTGCGATTCTGGCTTTTTCTTTGTCTAAGAAAGAGGGGCTCCCCATTCTGGTTGATTGTTCACCATCACTCCGCACGTTTGGAAACACCTCCCATCTCCTGCCCTTCTTTCCTGATTTTCAAAGTAGCTGATCAGGAGCCATACTCAGCATTGTCTCCTGGCCACCATTCTGGGCTTTCCTCCCAAAGTCAGTGAATGTGCCTCTCAGCCCCTAAGTCATTCATTCCTTGCGGGCCTGTCCACAGCTGTTGCTGCCTGCTGGGGGTTTTTGCTGTACCTAGAGGTGGCATGTGAAATATTTAGAAGATTTCTGCGGGCAGGGCTGGCATGAATAACCTGGGGAAGTGGCTGGCATGGCTGGCCTCACCTCATGCCTGATCAAGGCCCGTCTTACCTTCTGGGTGGTATTCTTTTTTCTCCTGAAAAAGTGCTGTGATCATCCTCTCTTCAAGTGGCTGCTCAGGGGACTTCAGGGTGGGGCCAGAGAGTTGAACTGGCCAGGCTGGAGGGCTATTCTCTATAGGTCCCACTGGGCTGGGGCTGGAACACGGAGGAGCCAGGGGTCCTGGTCTGGGGTCCACGTGACTGTTTTTAATTTTATTAGCAACTGAATACAAGGCAACCTAGAGAGGGGAAAGGAGAAGCAAAGGTTTGGGTGTGGTCTCAGGGATTTACTGTTATTTTTGAAAATAATCACACTCCCCAGAAGTGAAGTATTATTTCATTTCAGAGAATTTTTTGTTTGTGTGTTTTATTTCTTTATGTTGTAAAATTGAAGGATTATTGCTTTGCAGTGTTGTGTTGGTTTCTGCGGCACAACAACATGAATCAGCCATAAGTGAACAAATGCCCTCTCTCTCTGCAGCCTCCCTGCCCCCTCCCTCCCACACCTCTGGGTCGTCACAGAGCACAGGCTGAGCTCCCTGTGTAATACACCAGCTTTCCACTAGCTGTATTGCAAATGGTAGCCTGTACGTGTCCATGCTTCTCTCTCCCTGCATTCCACCCTCTCCTTCCCCAGCTGTTAAATGACCGTGAGAACCACTCCTATGCCTGGGGCCCTCTACTCCAAGGAAGAGTTCTTTGTGGAATTTGGGGTTGTTATTCCCACTGTCAGATCCAGAAGGTCAGAGATACAACCCCTTCCTCCAGCCCCTAATTCTGTATAGAAAGCCGACATGGATGTGTCAGTTCTGAATGGGTAAAGCCATTTTAATATGCAGTGCCTATTTTGTGTAAAATACCTATTCATTATTTAAAGAATAGAAAATACAGATCAGAATGACTGAAAATCATCTTCACGGCTAGCATACATGCATGCATGCTAAGTCACTTCAGTCGTGCCCAACTGTTTATGACCCTATGGACTGTAGCCGGCAGGTTCTCTGTCCATGGGATTCTCCAGGCAAGAATACTAGAGTGGGTTGCCATGTCCTCCTCCAGGGGATCATCCCTACCCATGGGTCAAACCTGCATCTCCTGCATTGGCAGACAGGTTCTTTACCACTAGCGCCACCTGGGAAGCCCAGCTAATGATAATTTTGAGAGGTGTGTTTGTCAAGATGTGTTTTCCTAGGCATCCATGTACATGCATGTGTATTTACCATCCAAGGAGATTATTGATTCAGCCACACTTCCACACACCTCTTAGCAAAGAGTAGAAATACCACATTTGGAGTCAGAAAATCCTTGATTCAAATCTCAGTTCTGCCTCTTGCCAAAAGAGCCCAGGTCACAGCTCAGATCCCAGGAGATCCTAGTTCCCCAAAAATTAAACCCAAGTTAAACTCATGTTATAGTCACACTCCCAGAAGTGAAGTATTATTTCATTTCAGAGAATTTTTTGTTTGTGTGTTTTATTTCTTTATGTTGTAAAATTGAAGGATTATTGCTTTGCAGTGTTGTGTTGGTTTCTGCGGCACAACAACATGAATCAGCCATAAGTGAACAAATGCCCTCTCTCTCTGCAGCCTCCCTGCCCCCTCCCTCCCACACCTCTGGGTCGTCACAGAGCACAGGCTGAGCTCCTGTGTAATACACCAGCTTTCCACTAGCTGTATTGCAAATGGTAGCCTGTACGTGTCCATGCTTCTCTCTCCCTGCATTCCACCCTCTCCTTCCCCAGCTGTTAAATGACCGTGAGAACCACTCCTATGCCTGGGGCCCTCTACTCCAAGGAAGAGTTCTTTGTGGAATTTGGGGTTGTTATTCCCACTGTCAGATCCAGAAGGTCAGAGATACAACCCCTTCCTCCAGCCCCTAATTCTGTATAGAAAGCCGACATGGATGTGTCAGTTCTGAATGGGTAAAGCCATTTTAATATGCAGTGCCTATTTTGTGTAAAATACCTATTCATTATTTAAAGAATAGAAAATACAGATCAGAATGACTGAAAATCATCTTCACGGCTAGCATACATGCATGCATGCTAAGTCACTTCAGTCGTGCCCAACTGTTTATGACCCTATGGACTGTAGCCGGCAGGTTCTCTGTCCATGGGATTCTCCAGGCAAGAATACTAGAGTGGGTTGCCATGTCCTCCTCCAGGGGATCATCCCTACCCATGGGTCAAACCTGCATCTCCTGCATTGGCAGACAGGTTCTTTACCACTAGCGCCACCTGGGAAGCCCAGCTAATGATAATTTTGAGAGGTGTGTTTGTCAAGATGTGTTTTCCTAGGCATCCATGTACATGCATGTGTATTTACCATCCAAGGAGATTATTGATTCAGCCACACTTCCACACACCTCTTAGCAAAGAGTAGAAATACCACATTTGGAGTCAGAAAATCCTTGATTCAAATCTCAGTTCTGCCTCTTGCCAAAAGAGCCCAGGTCACAGCTCAGATCCCAGGAGATCCTAGTTCACACATACAAGTTAAACTCATGTTATTGTTGCAGAGATTTCAGCCATCCATGATTGATAGTGGTACTTCCCTTGTAGTTCAGTCAGTAAAGGATCTGCCTGCCAATGCAGGAGACCTGGGTTTGATTCCTGAGTCGGGAAGAACCCCTGGAGATGGAAATGGCAACCCACTCCTATATTCTTGCCTTGACAATCCCATGGACAGAGGAGCCTGGCAAACTATAGTCCACGGGGTCACAAAAGTCACAACTGAGCGACTAACCTACCACCATGACTGATAAACTGCCAGGCGCCACTGGGAGTATTCAGTCATCGAGAACCCATGTCTTCCTTCTATCCTTCAAGCAAAGGTTGCATGAGTTCTGGAAGAGGCTTTCAGATGATGGTCCCGCATGTTTCAGACTGGCTGCCTGGATGGACACCCAGCCTAAGTGGGTGGGCCCTGGGATCCCAGCCCTGATTCCTTTTGTTGTATATATTGGGGTTCTAAATCAAATGTCATTTGGAAACTGTGTAGGGTTTACTGATAATAAAAACCACTGAGCCCGTCCTTCCCTCAGTACAGGGGAGTCCTCCTCTCCCCCGTCAAACTGTAGCAGAGTGTGCCTTGCTCAAAGACACGAGATGAGCTGATGAAGAACACAGGCACTGGATTTGGGGGCCAGTGTCCTTTCCACCTCTGCTTGTCCTTGACCAAACATGATCTCTTTCAAACTTTCAAGACTCCTAGTCGGATGTCCTGTGATTTTTGTCCGCAAGTCCCTTTTCCTATAAACAGTCTCTTCATGGTTTGGCGAGCCTCTGTCAAATCAAAGAACATACAAGGAAGACCTATCGCTGTGTGCTGAGAATGGAGAGGGACTCTTCCCTCCAACCAGGGGTGCCGAGACAGGCTGATGGTGTCTGGGTACAGTCAGCAGTGTTTGGGTTTGTCAGATGTGTTTTCCTAGGCTTTTGCATGTGTATTTACCATCCAAGGAGATTATTGATTCAGCCACACTTCCACACACCTCTTAGCAAAGAGTAGAAATACCACATTTGGAGTCAGAAAATCCTTGATTCAAATCTCAGTTCTGCCTCTTGCCAAAAGAGCCCAGGTCACAGCTCAGATCCCAGGAGATCCTAGTTCACACATACAAGTTAAACTCATGTTATTGTTGCAGAGATTTCAGCCATCCATGATTGATAGTGGTACTTCCCTTGTAGTTCAGTCAGTAAAGGATCTGCCTGCCAATGCAGGAGACCTGGGTTTGATTCCTGAGTCGGGAAGAACCCCTGGAGATGGAAATGGCAACCCACTCCTATATTCTTGCCTTGACAATCCCATGGACAGAGGAGCCTGGCAAACTATAGTCCACGGGGTCACAAAAGTCACAACTGAGCGACTAACCTACCACCATGACTGATAAACTGCCAGGCGCCACTGGGAGTATTCAGTCATCGAGAACCCATGTCTTCCTTCTATCCTTCAAGCAAAGGTTGCATGAGTTCTGGAAGAGGCTTTCAGATGATGGTCCCGCATGTTTCAGACTGGCTGCCTGGATGGACACCCAGCCTAAGTGGGTGGGCCCTGGGATCCCAGCCCTGATTCCTTTTGTTGTATATATTGGGGTTCTAAATCAAATGTCATTTGGAAACTGTGTAGGGTTTACTGATAATAAAAACCACTGAGCCCGTCCTTCCCTCAGTACAGGGGAGTCCTCCTCTCCCCCGTCAAACTGTAGCAGAGTGTGCCTTGCTCAAAGACACGAGATGAGCTGATGAAGAACACAGGCACTGGATTTGGGGGCCAGTGTCCTTTCCACCTCTGCTTGTCCTTGACCAAACATGATCTCTTTCAAACTTTCAAGACTCCTAGTCGGATGTCCTGTGATTTTTGTCCGCAAGTCCCTTTTCCTATAAACAGTCTCTTCATGGTTTGGCGAGCCTCTGTCAAATCAAAGAACATACAAGGAAGACCTATCGCTGTGTGCTGAGAATGGAGAGGGACTCTTCCCTCCAACCAGAGGTGCCGAGACAGGCTGATGGTGTCTGGGTACAGTCAGCAGTGTTTGTGACTGTCTGTGCTGCCATGGACTGTGAGTGTTTTGAGCGCAGTGATGATGGCTTTTTTCCCTCTCCCACCCCTTGCCAAGGCTGTTGTTTGGAGTCACTGGTACTTCAGTGCACTCAGAAAAGGTTGGTTGTGTTGAATGAGATCAGAGGCCCTGGGGTAAGCATGGGAGCTGGTCAGTGTTATTCTCTGGGAATGGAGGTTAGTGGGCATCAGGACAGGCTTATGCCCACTGGGAAGAGCTTTTGGGATGGAGACCAATTTGAGATGCTGCTCTTTTGCCAGCTGTCTTCCACCTAAGTCTCTTCACTTTGTCTAGAAAGAAGAAAGAAAATTTAGTGTAGTAGCCAGGATGCCCTTAGGGCTTCCCTGGTGGCTCAGTGGTAAAGAATCCACCTGCCAAGGCAGAAGATACACATTCAATCCCTGGGTCGGGCAGATCTCTTGGAGGAGGGGATGGCAACCCACACCAGTATTCTTGCTTGGGAAATCCCATGAACAGAGGAGCCTGGTGGGCTACAGCCCATAGAGTTGCAGAAGAGTTGAACATGACTTAGAAGGTAAACAACAACAACAAACTTGGCTTTGTTAAAATCTGATTGATATCTGCATGCATGAAGCATCTAAGCTCATTTAAAACTGATCTGCTTACCTTCTTTAAAATACTTTCTTTCCAAACAATTCAAGGCCTTCCAAACTCAAGACCTTGACATGAAAAAAATTCAAACTGTAGAGGGTAGGTTCATGCTCACTGGAGATTGGTAGGGGCACACAGAGCTTGCTCTGTGCCTTCTTGAGAAAATGCACTATCTTGAAGCATTTATTCCAAGGAGCAGGTGTTGCCTCATTGTCTCTGGACAGAATTTTAAAAAATATTTATTTATTGTATGTATTTGGTTGCCTGGTCTTAGTTGTGGCATGTGGAATCTTTAATTATGGCATGTGGGATCTAGTTCCTAACCAGGGATCAAACCCAGGCCCCCTGCATTGGGAGCTCAGAGGGTCAGTCACTGGACCACCAGGGAAGTCCCTGGACAGGATTTTGACTGAGGCCCAGGATGTTATCTATATGGATCCAGAGTTTCCCGCCACTTACTGGATGGTGGTTGTTTAGTTTGCTAAGTTGTATCTAGCTCTTTTGCAACTCCATGGACTGTAGCCCGCCCGGCTCATCTGTCCATGGGATTTCCCAGGCAAGAATACTGGAGTGGGTTGCCATTTTCTACTCTAGGGGATCTTGCTAGAGCAGGGATTGAACTTATGTCTACTGCATTGGCAGGCAAATTTTTTACCACTGAGCCACTAGGGAAGCCACTTACTGGGTTAGTAGACCAAAAGTCTGACTCATCGCCCAGGGAAAAAGAGTCCTAATTCAGCAACGATTTTAAATAACCAATAGTTATGCTGAAAATTTTCCCACATTGCACATCTTTAAAAAAATGTTTGTTTTTAGAAAGTGAAGTCTGGTGTTTATAACAGAGTCTTGAGTTGAGAATTGAAGATCTAGCTAAGTCCTAGGGCAGAGATCTGGAGGGTGGAATTGTGTGCCCTGGGCCAGGGACTGATGGGTAGAGGAGTCTGGAAGGAGATTCCCTGTTCCCCAACTGTTGGCAACCCACACCAGTATTCTTGCCTGGAAAATCCCATGAACAGAGGAGCCTGGTGGGCTACAGCCCATAGAGTTGCAGAAGAGTTGAACATGACTTAGAAGGTAAACAACAACAACAAACTTGGCTTTGTTAAAATCTGATTGATATCTGCATGCATGAAGCATCTAAGCTCATTTAAAACTGATCTGCTTACCTTCTTTAAAATACTTTCTTTCCAAACAATTCAAGGCCTTCCAAACTCAAGACCTTGACATGAAAAAAATTCAAACTGTAGAGGGTAGGTTCATGCTCACTGGAGATTGGTAGGGGCACACAGAGCTTGCTCTGTGCCTTCTTGAGAAAATGCACTATCTTGAAGCATTTATTCCAAGGAGCAGGTGTTGCCTCATTGTCTCTGGACAGAATTTTAAAAAATATTTATTTATTGTATGTATTTGGTTGCCTGGTCTTAGTTGTGGCATGTGGAATCTTTAATTATGGCATGTGGGATCTAGTTCCTAACCAGGGATCAAACCCAGGCCCCCTGCATTGGGAGCTCAGAGGGTCAGTCACTGGACCACCAGGGAAGTCCCTGGACAGGATTTTGACTGAGGCCCAGGATGTTATCTATATGGATCCAGAGTTTCCCGCCACTTACTGGATGGTGGTTGTTTAGTTTGCTAAGTTGTATCTAGCTCTTTTGCAACTCCATGGACTGTAGCCCGCCCGGCTCATCTGTCCATGGGATTTCCCAGGCAAGAATACTGGAGTGGGTTGCCATTTTCTACTCTAGGGGATCTTGCTAGAGCAGGGATTGAACTTATGTCTACTGCATTGGCAGGCAAATTTTTTACCACTGAGCCACTAGGGAAGCCACTTACTGGGTTAGTAGACCAAAAGTCTGACTCATCGCCCAGGGAAAAAGAGTCCTAATTCAGCAACGATTTTAAATAACCAATAGTTATGCTGAAAATTTTCCCACATTGCACATCTTTAAAAAAATGTTTGTTTTTAGAAAGTGAAGTCTGGTGTTTATAACAGAGTCTTGAGTTGAGAATTGAAGATCTAGCTAAGTCCTAGGGCAGAGATCTGGAGGGTGGAATTGTGTGCCCTGGGCCAGGGACTGATGGGTAGAGGAGTCTGGAAGGAATCTGAGTTGTCCCCAAGATGTTCCCCAACTGTTGCAACACAAGTGGAAAAAAGAAAAAACTGTAAACTCTTAGATAACAGCTTGCCTTTCTTTGGAGCCTGCTCTGAAAAGTGGAATGCAGAAACACGATCCCGTTAATGGAGGGTTCAGGTTGGTTCATGATTTTGTTCCTGGCACCAGGTGTGGTACAGGGTAGGGCGGATGCTTCCATTGAGTTGTGAGAGGAGGAATGCTGGGTTCCAGCCCCATTGCTGACCTGCCCTGCTGGCAGAGTCCTGAGGGCAATTCGCACCCACACTAGGACCCTGCTTGCAGTCAGTGAGACAAGATAATTGACCAGTATCATTCTTGGCGGAGTTCCGACAGCTGGTGCTCCCTTGGGCCCCTTCCTTTCCCCAGATTTCCGCTGCTGGCTGGCCCGCATGCACCATGTTTGTTTATAAACAGGGACAGTATCCTCAAGGAAGTGAGAACTATCAGCATAGGTTTTGCTGCTCTTCTGTTGTCTTGGGTTTTGTTTGTTAATCCCGCCTGCCTGCTGGGAAGGAGCTTTTGTGCACTTCCTCCTGCTGGGTCTTAATGTGAAGGGGAATTGACAAGGGAGGGTCTCTCCTGGTTATAAATGGCTCGTCCTCCTCTTGATTCTAAAGCGAGCTGTCCTCTTTGGCATGTATATTATCTGGGGAGAGAAAGAGCCCTGGGAAGAATGAGAGGGGCTGGTCAGGTTCTCAGCAGCCACCTAGAGAAGCTACCATTTTGTATAGTTTGTGTGTGTGTGTTATTCGAGGGATTTCAAGAGGGTGGGAGATGGGGTAGACTTGATTGTGCAGTAGTCTTTAGAATTAAATATATATATTTGTGTTTATTTATTTGGCAGTGCGAGGTCTAAGTTATAGCCCTTGGGATCTTCTACCTTCATTGCAGCTTACAGGATCTTCTAGCTGTAGCATGTGAACTCTTAGTTGCGGCCTGTAGGATCTAGTTCCCCAACCAGGGATTGAACCCGAGTCTCCTGCATTGGAAGCAGAAGAGTCTTAGCCACTGGAGCACCAGGGAAATCCCTGGCATCTTTGGAATTCTATTGTCCATGAGGAACCATGCACCTGCTTGACCAGTTACCAGGATTCTTGGTGTCTGTGGGAATTGTTCCAAGAACTAATCAGAGTTAAGGGGGTTTGCATTTGGGCCATGAGGATATTTTCCTCTCAATTATGGGCCTTGGAGAAACCTTTGATGGATTAGAAGCTGGTGGATTAGAAACCACCACGTACATGTGGTTTGTTCTGAACTTTCAGATCTCATCCATCTTCACACAGAAGGGCACTGTTTCCCCTTTGGCTTGTTTTAGTCACATCCAGGGCCTTTCCTTTGATTATAGAGAAAAAATAAATAGAAAAGACCAAACATCTGGCCCACAGTAGGGGTGTCTGAAGGAATCTTGACGGCTATTATGGCTCTCAAGCTGGCATGCGTACCTTGACCAGGATGGTCAGTGGGCTTCATCTCTTATAACTGACAGGAGGCCACCTGGGATCATATTTGAGATGGTGGTATGAAGCTTGGTTGGGTTCAGTGGGGAAGGAGACCAAAAAGTAATTCATGCAGAGAAGGTGATAATGGGGTACACAGGTTGGTTCAGTATCTCCTCAACCAAACTTAGCCTGTTCCCTAATGCAGAAGGTTCATCCCATTGTTGGAGTTTTACCTGCATGTGTGCTCAATCATATCTGACTTTTTGGGGATCCCATGGACCCTCCTCTAGCCCACCAAGCTCCTCTCTCCATGGGATTTCCCAGGCAAGAATACTGGAGTGGGTTGCTATTTCCTCCTCCAGGTGCTCTTCTTGACCCAAGAGTTGAACCTACATCTCCTGCATTGGCAGGTGAATTCTTTACCACTGAGCCACCTTACGTTCTCCCCTAAATTAGCAAACAGACAGGAGCATCCTTCATCTGAGTTAACTTCCCCTTTTCACACCCTGCCCCAACAAGGCTTTGTCAGTCAGCTGGCAGTTCCAGGCCACAGGTGATGCCTGGGCGCCAGCGTCGGGAGCTCTCCAGCCAATGCTGTCTGGTCCCCTTAGGGAGACCACACAGACGCCACGTTGTCCTTTGTTTTTCACCATCTCAACCTGGTTACATTCTGCCTTGACTTCACTCACGTATGTGTCCCTCCTATCCTTTCCACCTCCTTTAGGGATCTGTGGATTGTACTTTGAGCTTCAAAACATGTTTCCCATTCCCACCTGGTACCAGACCCCATCCTGCCCCTCTGCTGTCCACCACGGAGGTGGGCAGTGACTCAGGTCTAGCTACACATCTCCTTGGGCCCGGAGACTGGTCCAGAGGTGGGTGTGTGGCCCAGATGGAACCCCTAGATCCTTCCCCAGGGTTTCCTGATTTGAAACTGACACAACAGCCTTTCCTGGAGGAACGAGAGCTGAAAGAAGTGAAAGTGGAGCTGCCGGGGGCTGCCTGGCATATGAAAAATGCGTGGAGGCCAGAGAGGGGAATTATGACAAAGCAGAGGTAAACAGAGATGAGATGCAGGAACAGAAAGCAGGCAGCTGGCATCCGAGTCTTGATTCTGGTTACTCAGGCCCTGTTTCCTGCAGCTCCTCCTTTGCTGCCTTGATCCGTCCCATATCCTACAATGAAGGCCTTGAATAGTGCTTGCTTTATTTATTTATAAAATAGTGCTTGCGTTTATTTATTTATTTATTGGCTGTGCTTCAACCAGAAAATCAAACGTGCATCCCCTGAATTGGGAACTCAGAGTTTTAACCACTGGACCACCAGGGAGGTCCCATAGTGCTGTGTGAATGAAACGTTTACTGTAGAGGTGAGGATGGACGGGGTGATGCTTCAGTAACAACCCTTAAATCCAAGTGGCTGGAGACAAAGATTTACTTCATGCTTTGTGCTACCTGTTCACTGTGGGCTGGCAGAGGCCCTCGGCTCACTGTCTTCACCAGAGGCTCAAGCTGACTGAATACTTGTTGATCTTAGGGTGCTGCCACTGAGCACGAGGCACCAGGATTCACTGGAGTAAGGGAATAAAAAACAGAGAGTCATGTACCAGCCCTTAAGCACCTCTAACCAGAAGTGACACATATCACTTCTGCTCACACTTCACTGACCGAAGAGGATCATATGACCGAGCCTGAATTCAAGCGGATGGAGACTTCTGGTCTCTAATGTCTATAGTCACCCCCAGTGGCCACCATATATGTTGACTGAATGGATTGCCACCAGCTTTGCAAACCTCTGCATATCCTATTTTGTTAATGTTGGTATAAGATGGGATTCTTTTTTTTTTTTTTTCCTTCTTGCATCTGGGAGAGTGCTAACAGTCCTTTACCTCTTTGCGGTAGAAAAATCTCTCACTCTCCTTTTGACCTCTTTTCTTTATCCTGTTGGAAAGTTTTAAACGAAGGTCTTGGGACTTCCTCAACAGTCCAGTGGTTCAGACCCCACACTTCCACTGCAGAGGGCATGCTTTGTTCCGTGGTTGGGAAACAAAGACCCCATATATGTCGCAGTGTGGCTAAAAAATAAAAGTTGTATAAAAAGAGAAGCAGGGTCCTACTGTAGCGCCCGAGGAACTATATTCAATATCCTATAATAAACTGTAATGGAAAAGAATATGATAAAGAATACATACACACATATGTAAAGCACAGACACACATATATTTATATTCATATAACTGAATCACTTCACTGTGGACCTAAAACTAACACAAAGGCAGCCTGGCATCCGAGTCTTGATTCTGGTTACTCAGGCCCTGTTTCCTGCAGCTCCTCCTTTGCTGCCTTGATCCGTCCCATATCCTACAATGAAGGCCTTGAATAGTGCTTGCTTTATTTATTTATAAAATAGTGCTTGCGTTTATTTATTTATTTATTGGCTGTGCTTCAACCAGAAAATCAAACGTGCATCCCCTGAATTGGGAACTCAGAGTTTTAACCACTGGACCACCAGGGAGGTCCCATAGTGCTGTGTGAATGAAACGTTTACTGTAGAGGTGAGGATGGACGGGGTGATGCTTCAGTAACAACCCTTAAATCCAAGTGGCTGGAGACAAAGATTTACTTCATGCTTTGTGCTACCTGTTCACTGTGGGCTGGCAGAGGCCCTCGGCTCACTGTCTTCACCAGAGGCTCAAGCTGACTGAATACTTGTTGATCTTAGGGTGCTGCCACTGAGCACGAGGCACCAGGATTCACTGGAGTAAGGGAATAAAAAACAGAGAGTCATGTACCAGCCCTTAAGCACCTCTAACCAGAAGTGACACATATCACTTCTGCTCACACTTCACTGACCGAAGAGGATCATATGACCGAGCCTGAATTCAAGCGGATGGAGACTTCTGGTCTCTAATGTCTATAGTCACCCCCAGTGGCCACCATATATGTTGACTGAATGGATTGCCACCAGCTTTGCAAACCTCTGCATATCCTATTTTGTTAATGTTGGTATAAGATGGGATTCTTTTTTTTTTTTTTTTCCTTCTTGCATCTGGGAGAGTGCTAACAGTCCTTTACCTCTTTGCGGTAGAAAAATCTCTCACTCTCCTTTTGACCTCTTTTCTTTATCCTGTTGGAAAGTTTTAAACGAAGGTCTTGGGACTTCCTCAACAGTCCAGTGGTTCAGACCCCACACTTCCACTGCAGAGGGCATGCTTTGTTCCGTGGTTGGGAAACAAAGACCCCATATATGTCGCAGTGTGGCTAAAAAATAAAAGTTGTATAAAAAAAGAAAAGCAGGGTCCTACTGTAGCGCCCGAGGAACTATATTCAATATCCTATAATAAACTGTAATGGAAAAGAATATGATAAAGAATACATACACACATATGTAAAGCACAGACACACATATATTTATATTCATATAACTGAATCACTTCACTGTGGACCTAAAACTAACACATTATTGTAAATCAACTGCTTCAATAGATACTTCCTTGGTGGTCTAGTGGCTAAGACTCCATGCTACCTCCCCGATATAGGGGGCCTGGGTTCGATCCCTGGTCAGGGAATTAGATCCTATATAATCTAATGAGTCTGCATGCCACAACTAAAAACATCCCATGTGCTGGAACTAAAAAGATCCTATGGGCCACAACTAAGACCCTATATAGCCAAATAAATTAAAAAAAATACTATACTTCAATTAACAAAATATAATATTAGGAAATATGTAAATATGAATGATGACTTCATATTCCCTCTGGGATTAGAAGATCCTTTTTTATTTTTTTATCTTTTTTTTTAAAACATTTATTTTATTTATTTATCTTTTAGGGGGGTGGGGTGGGGAGGGAGGGGGTGGGTGGGTCACTTCTATTGGTCTTTCGTTTCTCTATTTTCATCGGTCTTTGTTCTTTGGCTCCTGTGGGCCTCCCATTGCGGTGGCATCTGTTGTCGCAGAGCACCGGCTCTCGGCGCATGTGCTCCAGAGCTCCGGCTCTGTAATTGGACACATCGATCCAGCCACTCCGCGGCACGTGGAATCTTCCCAGGTCAGGGATCGAACCGGCGCCCCTTGCATTGCAAGGCGGTGTCCTTACCCACTGGACCACCAGGGGAAGCCCAGAAGATCCTTTTTTTAAACCTAGGTTTGTACAACCTTGATTTGTGACCATGGCAAATAACTTAACCTCTCTAAGCCTCAGTTTTCTCCTTCGTAAAATGAAGGATTTGGCTTCTATTTCTCTCTCTCTCTCTTTTTTTAAAGATTTATTTATTTATTTGTTATGGGCGTGGATCGGGTTGGGGAGGGAAGGGAGCCGGCGGACCACTTCCATTGGTCTTTTCATTTCTCTGTTTTCATCGGTCTTTGTTCTTTGGCTCCTGTGGGCCTCCCATCGCGGTGGTGTCTGTCGCTGCAGAGTGCCAGCTCTGGGTGCATGCGCTCCAGAGCTCCGGCTCTGTAATTGGACACATCGATCCAGCCGCTCCGCAGCACGTGGGATCTTCCCAGGCCAGGGATCAAACCGGCGCCCCTTGCACTGCAAGGCGGTGTCTTTACCCACTGGACCACCAGGGGAAGCCCGGCTTCTATTTCTGAATATAGAGAACTATATAGCCTGAAATCCCTCCCATAATAAAACTGAGTGAAACATTTTTCTATAAATTTTGCATGAAGTAAAAGTGATTCCCTGAAAGACAGCTGAGCTTTTAAATAAGCAAGAAATTTGCTAAGAGACAAGAGAGAGAGGGAATCATTTTGCAAGGCTGTAAACCACATGGCAGACTATCCTGAGATTTAGCTTCAAACAGCAGCCATTCTGGTATCATCTCCCCTGACTCCGTGGTCAGGAAGTTGGACAGGACACAGACCGCAGAACTCATGTCCGCCCAATGACATCTGGGTCTCAACTAAGATGATGCAAATGGCAACAAGGGGAAGGCTGGCCATCTCGCTCTTTTTGTGTGCTCCACAACCTCTCCTCTTGCTTTTTCTATGTGATGTGTCCAGCGTGGAGACCTTAGGGTGGTCAAGTTTCTTACATCGTAGCTCAGAACTGCAAGAATGAGTATCCAAGAGGAAGTTCCCTGGTGGTCAAATGGTTGAGAGTTCACCTTTCAGTGCAGTGGATGTAGGTTGAATCCCTGACCAAGGAACTAAGATTCCACATGCCAGGGGGAGCAACTACAGAGACTGCAGCTGCTGAGCCAGCATGCTTTGGATCCTGCATGCTGCAACTAGAGAGTCCATGCGCCCCAACAAGAGATCCTACATGACACAACTAAGACCTAACACTGCCCAATGAATAAATAAGTATTAAAAAAAAAAAAGTGAGTGTCCAATGTTGTAACAAATTCAATAAAGACTTAAAAGTGGCCTACATTAAAAAAAGAATCAATAAAAAGAATAGCCTAAAGAAAGAACAGACTGCTGTTCTAACATCTTATTTTGTGTCTGTTTTCAGATTCTCCTTGATTTGTAAAAATTAATTATTGAGTCAGTAGAAAAGATTGCAAAGAAGTGGTTAGGGTGAATAGTCATGAGTAATAATACAATGACTGCTCCTTTACTCACCAATCAGTCTAAGAAATAGAAAATTACCTTCCTTGTATCAATATACCACTGTTTACAGACATTTGGATTTTTTTTTTTTTTTAATAGATCTTTGTTTTTTTCTTTTGCTCTTGAAAGGATTTTTGCAGTGAATATTCTGGTGTGTTTCCTGGTCCACAGGTGCACCGATTTCTTTAGAAATAAAGTGGCTGACACATAGGGTATATGCATCTTTTACTTGGCCAAATAATATAAATTAAGTTTCCTAAATGTGTGAGTCATTTTCTGAGTTTTTTGTCCTGTTTCATTAATCACCTTGTCTGACCCTGCACTAGGACCACAGCATCTTCATTACCATAACTTTTACAAAAATTCTTGGTATCTGACCTGGTTAGTCTCCTCCACATTTTCTTCCTTATCAATTGCTATCCAAAATGGTTTTTCTCCAGTGAAGAAATTCCGCCCAATGACATCTGGGTCTCAACTAAGATGATGCAAATGGCAACAAGGGGAAGGCTGGCCATCTCGCTCTTTTTGTGTGCTCCACAACCTCTCCTCTTGCTTTTTCTATGTGATGTGTCCAGCGTGGAGACCTTAGGGTGGTCAAGTTTCTTACATCGTAGCTCAGAACTGCAAGAATGAGTATCCAAGAGGAAGTTCCCTGGTGGTCAAATGGTTGAGAGTTCACCTTTCAGTGCAGTGGATGTAGGTTGAATCCCTGACCAAGGAACTAAGATTCCACATGCCAGGGGGAGCAACTACAGAGACTGCAGCTGCTGAGCCAGCATGCTTTGGATCCTGCATGCTGCAACTAGAGAGTCCATGCGCCCCAACAAGAGATCCTACATGACACAACTAAGACCTAACACTGCCCAATGAATAAATAAGTATTAAAAAAAAAAAAGTGAGTGTCCAATGTTGTAACAAATTCAATAAAGACTTAAAAGTGGCCTACATTAAAAAAAGAATCAATAAAAAGAATAGCCTAAAGAAAGAACAGACTGCTGTTCTAACATCTTATTTTGTGTCTGTTTTCAGATTCTCCTTGATTTGTAAAAATTAATTATTGAGTCAGTAGAAAAGATTGCAAAGAAGTGGTTAGGGTGAATAGTCATGAGTAATAATACAATGACTGCTCCTTTACTCACCAATCAGTCTAAGAAATAGAAAATTACCTTCCTTGTATCAATATACCACTGTTTACAGACATTTGGATTTTTTTTTTTTTTTAATAGATCTTTGTTTTTCTCTTTTGCTCTTGAAAGGATTTTTGCAGTGAATATTCTGGTGTGTTTCCTGGTCCACAGGTGCACCGATTTCTTTAGAAATAAAGTGGCTGACACATAGGGTATATGCATCTTTTACTTGGCCAAATAATATAAATTAAGTTTCCTAAATGTGTGAGTCATTTTCTGAGTTTTTTGTCCTGTTTCATTAATCACCTTGTCTGACCCTGCACTAGGACCACAGCATCTTCATTACCATAACTTTTACAAAAATTCTTGGTATCTGACCTGGTTAGTCTCCTCCACATTTTCTTCCTTATCAATTGCTATCCAAAATGGTTTTTCCCCAGTGAGATATATGATTTCAATTGTACCGTATCTTTACCGTCACTTGCTATTGTCACACTTGAGATTTTTTGCCAGTCTGGTGGGTACAGAATGGAATCTCATTATAGTTTTAATTTGCATTCCCCTGAATACTAATGAGGCTGAACATCTTTTCATATGTTTATTGCCCATTCAAGTTCTCTTTTCTGTGAAGAGCCTGTTTGAGTCTTGCCAATTTTTCTCTTCTTATCCGACTGATTTGTAGGAGTTCTTTAAATATTTTAGGTGCTAATCCTGTCACTGTGCATTGCCCGTGCTTTCTCCCAGTCCCTGGCTTATTCTTTCATTCCTTTATGGTGTGTTTCAATAAGCAGACGTTCTTAGTATGAGTGCAATGGATTTATCCATTTTCTTCATTTACTGTTTATACGTTTGTGTCCTAGGAAAACCCTACCTCCCTGAAATCATGAAGATATTCTCTTATATTGTTCCTAATGAGCAGTTTTATAGTTTTTGTCATTCCCATGGAATTTTTTAATCCATTTTGAGATAATTCTGGCATATGATGCGGAGTAGTACTGCAGAATTTTTTTTTTCCAATTGTCTTAGCACCTTTGATTATAAAGTATGTCTGTCCTTTCTTTTTACATTGGTGATTTCCAGCCTTGTCATAAATTAAGTTTCCGTGATATGTAAATCTATTCTAGGTTCTTTATTCTGTTCCTTTGAACAGTTTGTCTGGCCCTGTACCAGCAGCACAGTTTTCATTACCATAACTTTATAAAAATCCTCGGAATCTGTCCTGGCAAGTCCCCCTACCTTCAAAAGTACCTAAGCTCTTTCTCTTCTATATACATGTTTTGAATTATCTTAGAATTTTATGTTATAACACAGACACATAACACGTACAGAGACATACACATCCTCACTCAGAAATATGATTGGAATAACACTGATGTTCTTAAGATATTGAATGTTCCAATCCATAAACATGGTTTCTGTCTGTACTTGTTTAGGTGATTTTCAATATAATTTTATAATTTTTACTCTAAATGTCTTGTGCATCAGTTTTTTTAGATTTATTCCCAATTACTGGATGTTTGTTGATGCTAGTTGTAATTGGTATCTTATTAAATATGTCATCTTCCAGTTGTTTTTTAAAAGAATGCATCCTTGTCAAACTGTAGATTCTTTGGGGCTTTCCAGATGAAGTCATGCCATCAGAGGGAGCACAATGTTGTTTGTTTCCCTTTTTCACCGGCTGAATCAGTCAATGAATTGCTGATTCCCTGAATACTAATGAGGCAATTTTTGTTTATTGCCCATTCAAGTTCTCTTTTCTGTGAAGAGCCTGTTTGAGTCTTGCCAATTTTTCTCTTCTTATCCGACTGATTTGTAGGAGTTCTTTAAATATTTTAGGTGCTAATCCTGTCACTGTGCATTGCCCGTGCTTTCTCCCAGTCCCTGGCTTATTCTTTCATTCCTTTATGGTGTGTTTCAATAAGCAGACGTTCTTAGTATGAGTGCAATGGATTTATCCATTTTCTTCATTTACTGTTTATACGTTTGTGTCCTAGGAAAACCCTACCTCCCTGAAATCATGAAGATATTCTCTTATATTGTTCCTAATGAGCAGTTTTATAGTTTTTGTCATTCCCATGGAATTTTTTAATCCATTTTGAGATAATTCTGGCATATGATGCGGAGTAGTACTGCAGAATTTTTTTTTTCCAATTGTCTTAGCACCTTTGATTATAAAGTATGTCTGTCCTTTCTTTTTACATTGGTGATTTCCAGCCTTGTCATAAATTAAGTTTCCGTGATATGTAAATCTATTCTAGGTTCTTTATTCTGTTCCTTTGAACAGTTTGTCTGGCCCTGTACCAGCAGCACAGTTTTCATTACCATAACTTTATAAAAATCCTCGGAATCTGTCCTGGCAAGTCCCCCTACCTTCAAAAGTACCTAAGCTCTTTCTCTTCTAAATACATGTTTTGAATTATCTTAGAATTTTATGTTATAACACAGACACATAACACGTACAGAGACATACACATCCTCACTCAGAAATATGATTGGAATAACACTGATGTTCTTAAGATATTGAATGTTCCAATCCATAAACATGGTTTCTGTCTGTACTTGTTTAGGTGATTTTCAATATAATTTTATAATTTTTACTCTAAATGTCTTGTGCATCAGTTTTTTTAGATTTATTCCCAATTACTGGATGTTTGTTGATGCTAGTTGTAATTGGTATCTTATTAAATATGTCATCTTCCAGTTGTTTTTTAAAAGAATGCATCCTTGTCAAACTGTAGATTCTTTGGGGCTTTCCAGATGAAGTCATGCCATCAGAGGGGAGCACAATGTTTTGTCTTTTCAGTAATTATCCCCTTTTTCCTTACCTGTTGCTGTCCTGGTTAAAATCTCCAGTGCAAGATGAATAACAGGAGTGAAGGCACACCTTCTCTTATGCCTGATTTAAAAGGGAATGCTTCAACATTTTCCTATAAAGTATTGTGGGGCTTCCCAGGTGACCCTAATGGTAAAGAACCCCCCTGCAGTGCAGGAGACATAAAGGACGTTGGTTCCATACCTGGGTCGGGAATATCCCCTGGAGAAGGGAATGGCAACCCACTCTAGTATCCTTGCCTGGAGGATCCCATGGACAGAGGACCCTGGCCGGCTGCAGTCCACGGGGCCACAGAGTCAGAGATGAATGAAGCATCTCAGCACGCATGCCTGTTGTGCTTGCCATAAGATTTTCAGAAATATACTTTACTGTTGTAAGTTTTGTTCTTATTCTAATTTTCTGAGGGATTTTATAATGAATGATATTATATTTTATCTAATGCTTCCTTCGAGATGATCTTTTTTTTTTTTTTTTTTGCCTTTAATCTGCTAAGTGGCAACTTGTATTAATCAGTGTTACTATTCATCAGTTTTGCCTTCCTGGATAAAGGCAGTTTGGTCATAAAGTTGTTTTTCTTTTTCTTTGTTAGAATAACCTGGGATTCAATTTGATAATATTTGCTTTTTCTTTTTAAAGTTATGTTTGTGAGTGATGTTATCTGTGTTATCTTGTCTGGTTTGGCTCTAAAGATTATGTTAGCCTCATAAACCAAGTGGAGGGCGGGCATATCCTTTTTTTTTTTTTTTTTTAATACTCTGGAATAATTTGTGTAAGACTGGATTTCTTTCTTATATGTAAATAAGTGACCTTACCAGTAAAATTATCAGGGCCAGGTGTTTTTTTTTTTTTTTTTTTTTCTCCCCACCCCACCCCCCCAGGTGTTTTATTCTCTGGGAAAAAATTAACTTATCTGTTTGATTTCTTAAATGATTTTAGATATTTTCTGTTTTCTTGAGTCAATGTCAGTTTAGGAGTTCATTCATTTTAGTAATTTTTCAAATTTATGGATAGCTAACAGCATTGCTTCTATCCATCATTCCTTTCTTCCTCTCTTTCTAACAATGTTTATGATTGGGATTAATGTCACTACTTAAATAAGCAAGTTGTTCCCCTGGGGGTGGGAGGGAATTAAAAAAAAATTTTTTTTATATCTTTTTTTTTTTAATTTTTGGCTTCTTTTGTTGGCTTTTTATTTATTTATTTTCATCCATCCTTATTCTTTGGCCTGTGTGGGCCTCACATCATAGTGGCTTCTCTTGCTGCAGAGCACCAACTCTGGGTGCATGCACTGCAGAGCACTGGCTTGTAATTGGACACATTGGTCCAGCCACTCTGCGGCAAGAGTGGGATCTTCCCAGGCCAGGGACTGAACTGGCACCTCTTGCACTGAAAGGTGGGCTCTTTACCCACTGGACCACAAGGGAAGCCCTAAAAAAACCTTTTTTTTAATCTAGCTCTCATTAGATGCATGGTGTTCTTACTCTGTCTTCCATATCTTTTCATTTCTTTATTTTTTTTCCCCCATCATGCCTCTTTTATTTATTTATTTAAATTTTTTTTTTTTTTTTCTTTAAAGATTTATTTATTTATTTATTTTGGGCGGGGGTCAGGTTGGGGAGGGAGGGGAGCGGGCGGGCCACTTCTATTGGTCTTTCATTTCTCTATTTTCATCCATCTTTGTTCTTTGGCTCCTGTGGGCCTCCCATTGCGGTGGCGTCTGTCGTTGCAGAGCGCCGGCTCTGGGTGCATGCATCCCAGAGCTCCGGCTCGGTAATTGGACACATCAGTCCAGCCGCTCTGTGGCATGTGAGATCTTCCCAGGCCAGGGACTGAACCGACACCCCTTGTACTGCAAGGCGGTACCACTGGACCTTACCCACTGGACCACCAGGGGAAGCCCACTCTTTTATTTTTATATTTACTTTCATCTATCTTTATTCTTTGACCTGTGTGGGCCCTCCATTGCAGTGGCCTCGCTTGTGGCAGAGCACCAGCTCTGTGCGCATGTACCCCAGAGCGCTGGCTTATAATTGGACACACTGGTCCAGCTGCTCTGTGGCACATGGGATCTTCCCGGGCCAGGGATCGAATCGATGTCCCTTGAGCTACAAGGAGGACTCTCTACCCACTGGACCACCAGGGAAGCCCCATATCTCTTCATTTCTTATTTATCTTTTGTCTCTAGCACTTAAAAATTTTATTTGCTTATTTGGCTGTATTGGGTCGTAGTTACTGATCTTCATTCTGTCATGAGAAATCTTTTCTTGTGGCCATAGGTTTCAGTAGATGTCTGCATGGGCTTAGTTGATCCAGAGCCTGTAGGATCTTAGTTCTCCTATCCGGGATCGAATCCCATGTCCTGTGCATTGCAAGACAGATTTTTAATCACTGGGCCACCAGGGAAGTCCCTCTGCTGCTTTATGAATAATTTTCTTCATGTCTGTCTCCTTAACAATCTCTTATTAGCTGTTGAACATATTCATTGATTTTAAAATTTCAAGTATTCCATTTTAGAAATTCTATGTAATTCTGTTTTAACACTGTTTGGTCATATTTGATGGCCTCTGTTCCTTCCATGTATTTTTTAAAAATTATCTGTTTACTTATTTGTTTGTTTATTTTTGGCAGTGCTGGGTCTTTGTTGCTAGTTGTGTCGAGTCAGGGCTGTTTTCTAGTTGCTGTGCGCAGGCTTCTCGTTGGGTGGCTTTTCTTGTGGAGCATACGCTGTAGACAGTGAGCCTCAGTAATTGCAGTGCGTGGCCTCAGTAGTTGTGGTTCCTGGGCTCAAGAGCACAGGTAACATAGTGGTGGTGCTCAGGCTTAGTTGCTCTGCAGCACGTGGCATCAGACTCGTGCCTCCTGCACTGACTGGTGGATTCTTTACCCCTGAGCTGTCAGGGAAGCCCCCTTCCATTCATGGATCTTCCATTCCTTCCCCCATTCATGGATCTTTTATCCACGCATTATTTGTAATGTCACCCATCAATCATTTAGAAAGTATTGGTTCACCAAGTTAATTGCAGATTGTCTATACATTGAGACTTTTCATTACACAGTATCAAAAAATCACATTCGTGGATGTCACCATCAGACTCATCAGAAAAGTCTTTTCAGTGTTGCGACACTGTCAAGTTTATGATTGTTGCTGTTCATGTCATGTCCGACTCTTTGGGATCCCGTGAACTGCAGTGTGCAAGTGCATGGTGGGAGGAACATGTTCAAAATTCTAGTCTTTGCTTGAAGTCTCTAGTTTTATCATTGGAAACACACAGTATTTGTTTTTCTTGAAGAAATGGACTCATTTCATTCATTTCCTAAAACATGCTTGCCAGGTGAATAACCATGGTTAATCATTCACGTAACCATGGTATTCCCTGAAAAACAGTGGATAATCAACACACAGCTCAATGACACGAGGGCTGTTTCCTCAAGACAGTCCTCACACTCTGGTGTGCAACAGTGCTTAATGCATACCTCCATTAAGTATGGAGGCATTTCATCACAAGATATTAAAAACAACTGTAATTCAAGGTCAAGATTTAATAAAACTGACGAGTTCTGCTGCATCATCAATGACATTCTTTAATGAAACACTTTTTGTTTTTTCCTACTGTGTCAAGGTGAAGAATACCGTGGCTACTGGTAAGGTTTAGTGCCACTGCCTTGATTCATGTAAAGACAGTGAATGAATTGTTTATTTGTTTTTGTACCATCAGTGCAAATTCAAGGTAGTGAAAATAGCAGATATCTTAGTATTATTTAAAATTGTTTTGACCTCATGAACCCTCTGACAGGGTCCCAGCAACCCCTGGAAAGGGTTTGGGGATCTCACAAAAGCCTGTGGATCTTGCTTTGAGAACCGTTCACTGTTCTGTACAGTCAACAACCATTTCCATCCCTAAGAAAATCGACTCTCACTGCGCAGCTTTATCCAACGTGTCCATATTCAAATTAACCCCAGTTTTTAAGAAATTATTTTTTTCTTGTTTCTATTTGGATCCAGTTAAAGTTCACACATTGAATCTGGCTGTTGTGTCTTCTGACCAACCTAGAACAGTCTGCCCACTGCTCCCCAACTTTATGAAGACTGTAGACTCACTAGATATCTGGACTTGTCAGTCTTGTCCTCATGGTCAGGCTCGGGTCAGACGTCATATAGATGGTGAGGTGCACCTCCCACTGCCTTCTGTCAAGAGGACAGAATGTTAGGCTGTCCCCTGATTGTTGATACCAGATTGTTGTCAATGTTGTTTAGTTGCCCAGTTGTGTTCAACTCTTGCGACTCCAAGAACTGTAGCCCACCAGGCTCCTCTGTCCATGGTATTCTCCAGGCGAGAATACTGGAGTGAGTTGCCATTTCCTTCTCTAGGGAATCTTCCTGACCCAAGGATTGAACCCATGTCTCCTGCACTGGCAGACAGATTCTTTACCACTGAGCCACCAAGGAAGCCCACCAAGCTGGACCACTTGGTTAAAAAAAAATTATGATTTCTTTAAATTCAGAATTTTTAGTTGTTTTTGATGGGAGAGTAAATCTGAGTATCTTGTACGATGCTATTGGAAATAATGGTCTTTTGAGTTTTCATTTTTGAGGTTCAAAGGGGTAGTGGTTAGAATTCCTTTCATTCTAAGGAAAAAATATATGACTTATGTTGGCTCACATAACTTAAAAGTCTAGGAGAGCACTGACTTCAGATGAGGTTTGATCCCACAACCCAGGAGCAGCACCAGAGTGGCAGGTTTTCTTGGTCTCTCCCCTGCACCCATGCTAAGGCTGGTTCCCCGTGGGGACACAGATGATTGGCAGTAGCTTCTCGGGGATTTGGTGTCTAGCAGGAAGAGGGGATCTCTCCAAAGAATACCTTCTGTGAGACACAAGGAGGCTTCTTCCCCAGAAGCCCCTAGCAAGCATCTTGCTCTCCCAATTTTGGTCACACACCTGTCCCCAAGCCAGTTCCTATGATGGGGGGATGAGACATGTAGTTTGACTGATACCAGTCAAGACCCACCCAGGATCTGAGGATATGGTCGGCTTCTCCAAAGCACAGGGCCTCCAAGGGGCTGCAGATAGGACCCAGAGAGCATCTTCATTCTGTATTAAGATGATGGCACTTCCCCGGTGCTCTAGTGGTTAAGACTCTGTGCTTCCAATGCATCAGGGCATGAGTTCAATTCCTGGTTGAGGAACCAAGATCCCACATGCCATGGGGCATGGCCAAAATTTTTTTTTAAAAAAAATTGTTTTAAAGACAAAAGCAAATATTCACTAAGGGTTGTTGTTGTTTGGTTGCTAAGTTGTGTCAGACTCTGCAACCTCTTGGACTGCAGTGTGCCAGGCTTCCCTGTCCTTCACAATCTCTCAGAGTTTGCTCAAACTCATGCCCATTGACTCAGTGATGCCATCCAGTCACCTCATCCTCTTTTGCCCTCTTCTCCTCCTGCCCTCAGTTTTCTCCAGCATCAGGGTCTTTTCCAGTGAGTCAGCTGTTCGCATCAGGTGGCCAAAGCATTGGAGCTTCAGCTTCAGCATCAGTCCTTCCAATGAATATTTAGGGTTGATTTCCTTTAGGATTGACTGGTTGATCTCCTTGCAATCCAAGGGACTCTCAAGAGCCTTCTCCAGCAGCACAGCTTGAAAGTATCAGTTCTTTGGTGCTCAGCCTTTTTTATGGTCCATCTCTTACATCTGTACATCACTACTGGAAACACCATAACTTTGAAGTATCATAATAATGGAAAACACTGACCACTGAGTATGTACTCTGTGGCAGATATTGGGTCGTGCCGTTCTTTATTTGTTCAGCAAGTTCACTGAGTCATCGTTGCAGATTTAGTGAGATGCTCCTGTGGGCTGGGTGCTGGGCCACCATTGAGGCGAAAGAGTCTTCACCATCATGGCACTTCTCATGTAAGGTTCTGTGATGCTATTAAGACAGCTGTCATACAAGACAGGCACCACTGCTTCCTTCTCAAATGATAAAACTGAAGCCCAGATTCCCCAGCAAGTTAGTGGTGGAGCTGGACCCAGAGAAACATGGTGCTGCCAGCAGTATCAGCTGGCCCTGGACTGGGTAGGGCTTCAAGGTGTAGATTCTGGCCCTAGCTCTGCCCCTGATGGGCTGTGTGACCTTGAATTTCTCTCTCAGAGCTCCTCCTCCTCTCTGTAAACTAGAGTGGGGTCAGGCTGAACCTCCTGGCGTGCAAGTTCCCTTATTGTTCACAGCATTCCACCATCTGCATCTCCTGGAAGAGCCAGCTGCTTTGAGCTGTGTGCTGTGCTTAGTCGCTCCATAGAGTCTGACTCTCTGTGACCCCATGGACTGTAGCCCACCAAGTTCCCCAGTCCATGGAATTCTCCAGGCAAGAATACTGGACTGGGTAGCCACACCTCCTCCAGGGATCTTCTCAACCCAGGGATCAAACCCAGGTCTCCCACATTGTAGGCGGATTTTTAGCGGAGCTGGCAGGGAAGCCCTGAGCAAGGTGGACCTTCTTGCACCTTCTCAGCCTCTCTCAGGGTTTCAGCAGCCCTTCAGGATCTTTGATGTTTGTGGTGAGGAGCTGTTGAGGACAGGAGATCCGGGAAGGAAGAGGGCTCTTAGGAACTGCCTGTACCCACACAGACCAAAGCATTGGAGCTTCAGCTTCAGCATCAGTCCTTCCAATGAATATTTAGGGTTGATTTCCTTTAGGATTGACTGGTTGATCTCCTTGCAATCCAAGGGACTCTCAAGAGCCTTCTCCAGCAGCACAGCTTGAAAGTATCAGTTCTTTGGTGCTCAGCCTTTTTTATGGTCCATCTCTTACATCTGTACATCACTACTGGAAACACCATAACTTTGAAGTATCATAATAATGGAAAACACTGACCACTGAGTATGTACTCTGTGGCAGATATTGGGTCGTGCCGTTCTTTATTTGTTCAGCAAGTTCACTGAGTCATCGTTGCAGATTTAGTGAGATGCTCCTGTGGGCTGGGTGCTGGGCCACCATTGAGGCGAAAGAGTCTTCACCATCATGGCACTTCTCATGTAAGGTTCTGTGATGCTATTAAGACAGCTGTCATACAAGACAGGCACCACTGCTTCCTTCTCAAATGATAAAACTGAAGCCCAGATTCCCCAGCAAGTTAGTGGTGGAGCTGGACCCAGAGAAACATGGTGCTGCCAGCAGTATCAGCTGGCCCTGGACTGGGTAGGGCTTCAAGGTGTAGATTCTGGCCCTAGCTCTGCCCCTGATGGGCTGTGTGACCTTGAATTTCTCTCTCAGAGCTCCTCCTCCTCTCTGTAAACTAGAGTGGGGTCAGGCTGAACCTCCTGGCGTGCAAGTTCCCTTATTGTTCACAGCATTCCACCATCTGCATCTCCTGGAAGAGCCAGCTGCTTTGAGCTGTGTGCTGTGCTTAGTCGCTCCATAGAGTCTGACTCTCTGTGACCCCATGGACTGTAGCCCACCAAGTTCCCCAGTCCATGGAATTCTCCAGGCAAGAATACTGGACTGGGTAGCCACACCCTCCTCCAGGGGATCTTCTCAACCCAGGGATCAAACCCAGGTCTCCCACATTGTAGGCGGATTTTTTAGCGGAGCTGGCAGGGAAGCCCCTGAGCAAGGTGGACCTTCTTGCACCTTCTCAGCCTCTCTCCAGGGTTTCAGCAGCCCTTCAGGATCTTTGATGTTTGTGGTGAGGAGCTGTTGAGGACAGGAGATCCGGGAAGGAAGAGGGCTCTTAGGAACTGCCTGTACCCACACAGACCAGGGTAGGGGAAAGAGAAGATGAGAACAAGGTTGGCTGGTAAGTGGCTTGTGTGTTTCTGTGCCCTGACCCAGGAGAATCTTTTTAAAGGGCTGTTGGATAGGGTCCCATCCATCTTCCTTTGTAATGGTTAAACCCAGGAGCTAGATTTCCTAAAGAAAACCAACCCTGAATATTCACTGGAAGGACTGATGCTGAAGCTAAAGTTCCAATATGTTGGCCACCTGATGCAAAGAGACAACTCCTTGGAAAAAACCCTGTTGCTGAGAAGGAATGAAGACAAGAAGAGAAGGGGGTGGCAGAGGATGAGATGGTTAAATAGCATCCGTGACTCCATGGAGATGAATTTTAGCAAATTCCAGGAGATGGTGGAGGACAGGAAACACTGGTATGTATGCTGCAGTCCGTGGGGTTGCAATGAGTTGGACACAGCTTAGCAAGTGAACAACAAGTCCAGGTGCTGGGTTTCCTGGCCTGGCTGGCTCAGCCCTGCCCGCTTGTTCACCCCTCCAGTGCTCGCCTCATCTCAGAAGAGGCTGCATCCAAACTCTGAGGTCAGCCCAACCTTTCAGTCTCCTCTTGGGTGTGACTGAGGCTCTGCGCTGCCCTGGGGACAGCTCATGCAGCTTAATGAGGCTCTGGATGAGGTGATGCTTTCCCTGCGGGGCACAGGCAGATTCCCTGCTGGCAGGCGGGTGGCTGGGTGAGGTCAGCAGTGGTTGTGGACGCATGGCACCAGGCCAGGAGCTGTGTGAAGTCACTCAGAGTAAAGGCTCTCTCTAATCCTGGGAGCTTCCTGGGTTGATGGACCATCCCACTAGCTGTGGGGCCGTCCTTCCTTTACTCAGTGCTGTATGAGCATGCTCAGTCATATGTCTCTCTTTTCAACCCCATGGACTCTAGCCCGTCAGTCTCCTCTGTCCATGGGATTCTCCAGGCAAGAACACTAGAGTGGGTTCCTACTTCCTCCTCCAGAACATTTTCCCAACGCAGAGATCAAACCTGAGTCTCCTGTGTTGGCAGGCAGATTCTTTACCATGGAGCCAGCAGGGATGACCATCTTGTTGGATTTGGAGTCACAAACATGGTGGCTTTGAGGCTGAGACCAGCTCACCTGTGCTTATTTGCCTTGTGGTATTTGTGACCTGAGTCAGTCACCACATTTAAAATTGAGAGCTATGGCAGCCACATCCAGATTTCTGTCTTCTCTTGAAGAATCGGAAGATGTAGGTCCCCAAGATGATTCCAGCAGGGCAGTGTCGGCTGAGCTGAGTGGTCGCTGCCCCCGGCAGTACGTGCTCCCAGGCCAGTTACTATAGGCTGCTGCCTGTTTTCACGGTCCATTGTACATCTAGTTGCTTCCCTCACTGGCCTGATGCAGTATTTTCACAGCAACCTGGGCCAGTGGACATTGTTTTCAGGCGGTCCATGCATTTTCTAGTTTAGTTTCCAGGAGATGGTGGAGGGGACAGGAAACACTGGTATGTATGCTGCAGTCCGTGGGGTTGCAATGAGTTGGACACAGCTTAGCAAGTGAACAACAAGTCCAGGTGCTGGGTTTCCTGGCCTGGCTGGCTCAGCCCTGCCCGCTTGTTCACCCCTCCAGTGCTCGCCTCATCTCAGAAGAGGCTGCATCCAAACTCTGAGGTCAGCCCAACCTTTCAGTCTCCTCTTGGGTGTGACTGAGGCTCTGCGCTGCCCTGGGGACAGCTCATGCAGCTTAATGAGGCTCTGGATGAGGTGATGCTTTCCCTGCGGGGCACAGGCAGATTCCCTGCTGGCAGGCGGGTGGCTGGGTGAGGTCAGCAGTGGTTGTGGACGCATGGCACCAGGCCAGGAGCTGTGTGAAGTCACTCAGAGTAAAGGCTCTCTCTAATCCTGGGAGCTTCCTGGGTTGATGGACCATCCCACTAGCTGTGGGGCCGTCCTTCCTTTACTCAGTGCTGTATGAGCATGCTCAGTCATATGTCTCTCTTTTCAACCCCATGGACTCTAGCCCGTCAGTCTCCTCTGTCCATGGGATTCTCCAGGCAAGAACACTAGAGTGGGTTCCTACTTCCTCCTCCAGAACATTTTCCCAACGCAGAGATCAAACCTGAGTCTCCTGTGTTGGCAGGCAGATTCTTTACCATGGAGCCAGCAGGGATGACCATCTTGTTGGATTTGGAGTCACAAACATGGTGGCTTTGAGGCTGAGACCAGCTCACCTGTGCTTATTTGCCTTGTGGTATTTGTGACCTGAGTCAGTCACCACATTTAAAATTGAGAGCTATGGCAGCCACATCCAGATTTCTGTCTTCTCTTGAAGAATCGGAAGATGTAGGTCCCCAAGATGATTCCAGCAGGGCAGTGTCGGCTGAGCTGAGTGGTCGCTGCCCCCGGCAGTACGTGCTCCCAGGCCAGTTACTATAGGCTGCTGCCTGTTTTCACGGTCCATTGTACATCTAGTTGTTTCCCTCACTGGCCTGATGCAGTATTTTCACAGCAACCTGGGCCAGTGGGCATTGTTGTTCAGTCATTAAGTTGTGCCTGACTCTTTTCGACCCCATGGACCATAGCACGCCAGGGATGCTATCTAACCATCTTGTCCTCTGCCACTCCCTTCTCCTCTTGCCCTCAGTCTTTCCCAGCATCAGGGTCTTTTCCAATGTGTTGTCTCTTCGCATCAGGTGGCCAAAGTATTGGAGCTTCAGCATCAGTCCTTCCAGTGAATATTCAGGGTTGATTTCCTTTAGGATTGGCTGGTTTGGTGGCAGAAATTAGTATCCTTGTTTTATCATCGAGGTAACCAAAGCCCAGATTGGGTTCAACATTTGATGTAGAAAAATAGTTATGGCCCACTTGAGTCATGGCTCCGCTGCCTAACAGCTCTGTGACCTTGGGTGAGTCTCATTTCCTGCCTGGGTCCCAGTCTTTCCATTCATAAATTGAAGCAATGGCGAGGTAGCTAAACGCTCACAGAATCCTATTGCATATGCCATCTGAGTAGTTGGTTGTTTGCTGCTCAGTGCTGCAGCGATATATCTATACCTCAGTCCCCAGACCTAAAGGCAAGACAGGTCCATTTACATTAATCCAAGTAAGTGCTTTTAAGAGAAACACTTATTTATTTATTTGGCTGCACCAGGTCTTAATTGCAGCACAGAGGATCTCTAATTTTTGTTGCGACATGCAGGATCTGTTAGGGTTTTTCTGTTTTTATTTTTTTAGTTGTAGTGTGTGAAATCTTTACTTGTAGTTTATCGACTCTTTAGCATGAGAACTCTTAGTAACTCTTAGTTGCAACATGTGGGATCTAGTTCCTGACCAGGGATCAAACCCAGGCTCCTGCATTGGGAGCCCTGTGACTTAGCCACTGGACCACCAGGGAAGTCCACAAGTCAGTCCTTCTATCAGCACATTTGTATTCCAGATTTCTGTCTTCTCTTGAAGAATCGGAAGATGTAGGTCCCCAAGATGATTCCAGCAGGGCAGTGTCGGCTGAGCTGAGTGGTCGCTGCCCCCGGCAGTACGTGCTCCCAGGCCAGTTACTATAGGCTGCTGCCTGTTTTCACGGTCCATTGTACATCTAGTTGTTTCCCTCACTGGCCTGATGCAGTATTTTCACAGCAACCTGGGCCAGTGGGCATTGTTGTTCAGTCATTAAGTTGTGCCTGACTCTTTTCGACCCCATGGACCATAGCACGCCAGGGATGCTATCTAACCATCTTGTCCTCTGCCACTCCCTTCTCCTCTTGCCCTCAGTCTTTCCCAGCATCAGGGTCTTTTCCAATGTGTTGTCTCTTCGCATCAGGTGGCCAAAGTATTGGAGCTTCAGCATCAGTCCTTCCAGTGAATATTCAGGGTTGATTTCCTTTAGGATTGGCTGGTTTGGTGGCAGAAATTAGTATCCTTGTTTTATCATCGAGGTAACCAAAGCCCAGATTGGGTTCAACATTTGATGTAGAAAAATAGTTATGGCCCACTTGAGTCATGGCTCCGCTGCCTAACAGCTCTGTGACCTTGGGTGAGTCTCATTTCCTGCCTGGGTCCCAGTCTTTCCATTCATAAATTGAAGCAATGGCGAGGTAGCTAAACGCTCACAGAATCCTATTGCATATGCCATCTGAGTAGTTGGTTGTTTGCTGCTCAGTGCTGCAGCGATATATCTATACCTCAGTCCCCAGACCTAAAGGCAAGACAGGTCCATTTACATTAATCCAAGTAAGTGCTTTTAAGAGAAACACTTATTTATTTATTTGGCTGCACCAGGTCTTAATTGCAGCACAGAGGATCTCTAATTTTTGTTGCGACATGCAGGATCTGTTAGGGTTTTTCTGTTTTTATTTTTTTAGTTGTAGTGTGTGAAATCTTTACTTGTAGTTTATCGACTCTTTAGCATGAGAACTCTTAGTAACTCTTAGTTGCAACATGTGGGATCTAGTTCCCTGACCAGGGATCAAACCCAGGCTCCCTGCATTGGGAGCCCTGTGTCTTAGCCACTGGACCACCAGGGAAGTCCACAAGTCAGTCCTTCTATCAGCACATTTGTATTCCAGATCAGATGGTGCATGGTCAGCATACCTGTATTAATTCACTTACTCCTGACATTAGCCCAAAGGGATAGGTACGTGGTATTATTTCCATCTTACAGATGAGAAGTCTGAGGCTGAGAAAAGTTAGGGAATTTGCCCCGTTCTTCATAGGTAGATCCACTGGGTCTGATTTCAAAGCTTTTGCTTTTTTTTTGCTTGAGTGTTTCTGCATTCCTTGTGTCCAGAAAGGGTCATTAATAGTGGAAGGCAGTGAGAGAGCAAGGACTCAGCACTTCCGCAGGCAGTCCAACTCATGGAGATGCCCACACACTGAGGCCTGGGCTGGCTGGTCCCCAGAGGCTGCGTGAAAGAGGAGCGAAAGGTCTTCCAGGTGCAGTTTTTATTCCTTTCTGGGGCGGGGGCAGGTGCATGACAGGTGATGCCAGGTTAAGGCGTAGGGGTGCAATGTGCCGGCTGTGTTTGAAGGTTGTGATGTCTGGGGAGTTCAGTGGGGAAGGTAGATTTACGGTCAAAGTGGAGGACTTTACTTTTAGAAAGGAGTGATCCAGTGAAGGTTTTTACAAAAACCAGTTCTGTTGATATCGAGTTTAAAGCACCAGGGTTGAACTCGAGTCTTAGTGGTGGGAATGGAGAGAGGGGACTGAACTGGTAAGTCGGTAGAACAGACATAATTGACAGGACCTTGAACCCCACCTGTGTATAATCAGAAGGGACTTTGAAAGTCATCTAGTTTATCTTGCCCTGGCATGGGGACTCCTCCTTTGGTGACGCCTATCACAGCAGTACTTTGAGTCATTTTTCTTTTTTAAATATTTAATTATTTGGCTGCGCCTGATCTTAGTTGCAGCACATGGGGTCTTTGGTCTTCATTGTGGTGTGTGGGATCTTTAGTTGTGGCATGTGAACTCTTTATTTTTTAATAGTTATCTACTTTATTTGACTGTGCTGGGTCTTAGTTGTGGCATGCAGGATCTTCATTTGAGGCATGTGAGATCTGGTTCCCTGACCAGGGATTGAACCCAGGCCCCTTGCTTTGGAAACCTGGAGTATTAGCCACTGAACTACCAGGGAAGTCCTGGCATGTGAACTCTTAGTAACTCTTAGTTGCAGCATGGGGGATCTAGTTCCCTGACCAGGGATTGAACCCGGGCCCCTGTATTGGGAATGCAGAGTTTAAGCCACTGGACCACCAGGGAAGTCCTTTGAGTCAGTGCTCATGCAGGATAAGGGAACATTTGCTTACATGGCTCTTAGCTTCTTGAACCACAGCACATAAGGGTGAGAGCTCCTCAGTCTGCACTGACGTGTCTTCCCTGAGTTCATGTCCACTCGAGACTTCAGAATGTGACTTTATTTGGGAATAGAGTCTTTGCAAATGTAATCAGGTTTGGATGAGTTCACACTGGATTAGGGTTGGCACTAACCCAGTGACTGGTGTCCTTATAAAGAAGAAGGAAATTTGGACACAGACTGAGACTGAGACATGTGGGGAGAACACCATGGCAGAATTGAGGCATTTTACAGTGATACCTCTGTAGTTCAAGGAACACCAAGGGTTGCTGACAACCTCCAGAAACTAGGAGAGGACAAGGAAGGAGTCTCCCTTCCAGCCTTTGGAGGAAGCATGGCCCTGCTGATACCTTGATTTCAGACATCTCACTACCAGAACTGTGTGAGAAAAAATTTCTGTTATTTTAAGCCATCAAGTATATGGGAATTTGTTACAACAGCTGTGCCCATTACCTTCCAAAACCCATAGTCCCCTGCTGGTCTCCCTATTTCAAGAAGAAACAGGGGCTGCCCAGCATGACTGTCCTCAGGGCCTTGAAACTCGAGTCTTAGTGGTGGGAATGGAGAGAGGACTGAACTGGTAAGTCGGTAGAACAGACATAATTGACAGGACCTTGAACCCCACCTGTGTATAATCAGAAGGGACTTTGAAAGTCATCTAGTTTATCTTGCCCTGGCATGGGGACTCCTCCTTTGGTGACGCCTATCACAGCAGTACTTTGAGTCATTTTTCTTTTTTAAATATTTAATTATTTGGCTGCGCCTGATCTTAGTTGCAGCACATGGGGTCTTTGGTCTTCATTGTGGTGTGTGGGATCTTTAGTTGTGGCATGTGAACTCTTTATTTTTTAATAGTTATCTACTTTATTTGACTGTGCTGGGTCTTAGTTGTGGCATGCAGGATCTTCATTTGAGGCATGTGAGATCTGGTTCCCTGACCAGGGATTGAACCCAGGCCCCTTGCTTTGGAAACCTGGAGTATTAGCCACTGAACTACCAGGGAAGTCCTGGCATGTGAACTCTTAGTAACTCTTAGTTGCAGCATGGGGGATCTAGTTCCCTGACCAGGATTGAACCCGGGCCGCTGTATTGGGAATGCAGAGTTTAAGCCACTGGACCACCAGGGAAGTCCTTTGAGTCAGTGCTCATGCAGGATAAGGGAACATTTGCTTACATGGCTCTTAGCTTCTTGAACCACAGCACATAAGGGTGAGAGCTCCTCAGTCTGCACTGACGTGTCTTCCCTGAGTTCATGTCCACTCGAGACTTCAGAATGTGACTTTATTTGGGAATAGAGTCTTTGCAAATGTAATCAGGTTTGGATGAGTTCACACTGGATTAGGGTTGGCACTAACCCAGTGACTGGTGTCCTTATAAAGAAGAAGGAAATTTGGACACAGACTGAGACTGAGACATGTGGGGAGAACACCATGGCAGAATTGAGGCATTTTACAGTGATACCTCTGTAGTTCAAGGAACACCAAGGGTTGCTGACAACCTCCAGAAACTAGGAGAGGACAAGGAAGGAGTCTCCCTTCCAGCCTTTGGAGGAAGCATGGCCCTGCTGATACCTTGATTTCAGACATCTCACTACCAGAACTGTGTGAGAAAAAATTTCTGTTATTTTAAGCCATCAAGTATATGGGAATTTGTTACAACAGCTGTGCCCATTACCTTCCAAAACCCATAGTCCCCTGCTGGTCTCCCTATTTCAAGAAGAAACAGGGGCTGCCCAGCATGACTGTCCTCAGAGGACCTGTTCAGGCTCAAGGTACTTGTCCCTTTCCTTCCTAGGGCTCTTATGCATGCTCAGTCGCTCAGTCATGTCCAACTTTGCAGCCTCATGGACTTTAGCCCACCAGGCTCCTCTGTCTATGGAATTCTCCAGGCAAGAACAATGGAGTGGGTTGCCATTTCCTCCTCCAGGGGATCCTCCTGACCCAGGGATCAAACCCATGTGTCCTGCATTGGCAGACAGATTCCTGACCACTGAGACACCTGGGAAGCCCTTTCAGTGCTCATAGCCATTCAGTTATCCAGTCTAGAATTTTGTATTAATGTTCAGAGCCTTGCATAATGTGCTTCTAAATGACCTTATTTTTCGCCATTCCCCATGCATCCCTTCATATATCACATGTTTTCCATGCTTTGGCTTGAGTTACCATTACCCCTTCACCCCTGGATGCCACATCCCCACACACTCATCTTTGGTAGTGGTGCTTTAGTTGCTAAGTCATGTCCAACTCTTGCGACCCCTTGGACTTTAGCCCACCAGGCTCCTCTGTTTATGGAATTCTCCAGGCAAGAACAATGGAGTGGGTTGCCATTTCCTCCTCCAGGGGATCCTCCTGACCCAGGGATCAAACCCATGTGTCCTGCATTGGCAGACAGATTCCTGACCACTGAGACACCTGGGAAGCCCTTTCAGTGCTCATAGCCATTCAGTTATCCAGTCTAGAATTTTGTATTAATGTTCAGAGCCTTGCATAATGTGCTTCTAAATGACCTTATTTTTCGCCATTCCCCATGCATCCCTTCATATATCACATGTTTTCCATGCTTTGGCTTGAGTTACCATTACCCCTTCACCCCTGGATGCCACATCCCCACACACTCATCTTTGGTAGTGGTGCTTTAGTTGCTAAGTCATGTCCAACTCTTGCGACCCCATGGACTGTAGTCTGCCAGGCTCCTCTGTCCATGGGATTCTCCAGGCAAGAATACTGGAGTGGGTTGCTATGCCCTCCTCCAGGGGATCTTCCCAACCCAGGGATCTAACCCCTGTCTCTCATGCCTCCCTCATTGGCAGGAGATTTCCTTACCACTGGCGCTACCTGTGGTAGCCTGAGCTAAAGCACCAATTATTCAAGAGGCAGGAGCCATACTAAGTAAACATGCGGGGCTGTGCAGGCTGTGTTCTGCCATGAAGAGCCTGTGGAAGGTGAGGTGGCAGAGAAGGAAGAGGGACAGAGATCATCAGAGAGCACAGAGGTGCCAGAAACCCTGACTGTGTTCTCAGGCTCTCCAGTCCAGGGTCCCAGATGCTCACAGAGCTCAGCTGCCCTGGGGTTCTCACTTCACCCCAGCATCCTTCCTGTGGATTCCCTTTGTTGCTTATGCCAACCTTGTTAGTTTCTGTTACTTACAACCAAAAGACTCTCTTCCAAGACCCTCCCATCTTGCAGAAGAGAATAGGAGCCCAGAGGCTGACTGGTCTCGGTCTCCGTTAGTGAGTGACAGAGTCTGGGCTGCCGTTCAGGTCCTCAGAGCAGCTATCTACAGTCCTGCCCTTCCAGGACAGGAGGGTGAACTTGTTACGCAGACCCAGGAGGCTCCGAGACCGCGAGGAGAGACGCCGTTACTCTCCCATCGCCAGCAGTTTTAAAGGCAATCTGTGGTGGTACTTGAAAGTGCCTTTCCAACATCACACGTGTTTCCCCACCCTTTTTTTCCCCCTGTTATCCCGTCCAGTTGAGCAGCCGGGCTGTCACCACATGCATTTTTAGCCTTTGATTCTTGCATCTAAAAGATTCTTAGCAGCATGCATTTGGCTGACCACCAAGCTCTGCCCAGTCCTTCCTGCCTTCTCTGCATTTGTCTGCCTTCTGTTCCTTCATAATATGACCTTATTTTTCGCCATTCCCCATGCATCCCTTCATATATCCATGCCGTTACCATTACCCCTTCACCCCTGGATGCCACATCCCCACACACTCATCTTTGGTAGTGGTGCTTTAGTTGCTAAGTCATGTCCAACTCTTGCGACCCCATGGACTGTAGTCTGCCAGGCTCCTCTGTCCATGGGATTCTCCAGGCAAGAATACTGGAGTGGGTTGCTATGCCCTCCTCCAGGGGATCTTCCCAACCCAGGGATCTAACCCCTGTCTCTCATGCCTCCCTCATTGGCAGGAGATTTCCTTACCACTGGCGCTACCTGTGGTAGCCTGAGCTAAAGCACCAATTATTCAAGAGGCAGGAGCCATACTAAGTAAACATGCGGGGCTGTGCAGGCTGTGTTCTGCCATGAAGAGCCTGTGGAAGGTGAGGTGGCAGAGAAGGAAGAGGGACAGAGATCATCAGAGAGCACAGAGGTGCCAGAAACCCTGACTGTGTTCTCAGGCTCTCCAGTCCAGGGTCCCAGATGCTCACAGAGCTCAGCTGCCCTGGGGTTCTCACTTCACCCCAGCATCCTTCCTGTGGATTCCCTTTGTTGCTTATGCCAACCTTGTTAGTTTCTGTTACTTACAACCAAAAGACTCTCTTCCAAGACCCTCCCATCTTGCAGAAGAGAATAGGAGCCCAGAGGCTGACTGGTCTCGGTCTCCGTTAGTGAGTGACAGAGTCTGGGCTGCCGTTCAGGTCCTCAGAGCAGCTATCTACAGTCCTGCCCTTCCAGGACAGGAGGGTGAACTTGTTACGCAGACCCAGGAGGCTCCGAGACCGCGAGGAGAGACGCCGTTACTCTCCCATCGCCAGCAGTTTTAAAGGCAATCTGTGGTGGTACTTGAAAGTGCCTTTCCAACATCACACGTGTTTCCCCACCCTTTTTTTCCCCCTGTTATCCCGTCCAGTTGAGCAGCCGGGCTGTCACCACATGCATTTTTAGCCTTTGATTCTTGCATCTAAAAGATTCTTAGCAGCATGCATTTGGCTGACCACCAAGCTCTGCCCAGTCCTTCCTGCCTTCTCTGCATTTGTCTGCCTTCTGTTCTTGTAATCGGATACACATTTCTATCAAGAACAGGTGATTTTTCTCCCAGCTATATGATAGGGAACACCTGACACCAGTGCCCCATTTGGTTTCTATATTTAAGATATGTTTTTAAAATGAGCTCATCATGAATAGGAATCCACATAAAAATAGAAGAGAAAATATATTTGTTTCCATTGTCCACCAGGGCTGCTGATAACGTCATAGAGAAGCTTTCTGGTGGTTTTCTACTTGTGAACTTAATTTGTAAAAACACATAGTTGTACTTAGAGTAATAGTTTTATATTTTACTTTCTCCCTAAATATGATGCTCTAAACAGTTTCAGTGCTGTTTCAGATTTTGTAAATATCACCCATAATGGCTGTATCCATTCTAGTAATTTGAGCACAGTTAAGTGGATCAGTTCAGACACTCAGTCATGTCTAATTCTTTGCAGCCCCATGGATGGCAGCACACCAGGCTTCCCTGTCCTTCACCATTTCCTGGAACTTGCTCAAACTCATGTCCCTTGACTCAGTGATGCCATCCAACTATCTCGTCCTCTCTCATCCCCTTCTCCTTTGCCTCGTATTTTTACCAGCTTCAGGGTCTTTTTCAGTGAGTTGGCTCTTCCCATTAGGTGGCCAAAATATTATAGCTTCAGCATCAGTCCTTCCAATGAATATTCAGGGTTGATTCCCTTAGGACTGACTGGTTTGATCTCCTTGCAGTCCAAGCAACTCTCAAGAGTCTTTTCCAACACCACAGTTCAAAGGCATCAATTCTTTGGCACATAGCTTTCTTTATGGTCCAGCTCTCACATCCATCCATGACTACTGGAAAAACCATAGCTTTGACTATACAAAGTGATGTCTCTGCTTTTGAATACGCTGTCTAGGTTTGTCATAGCTTTTCTTCCAAGGAACAAGCGTCTTCATGGCGTCACCATCCGCTGTGATTTTGAAGCCCAAGAAAATAAAATCTGTCACCATTTCCATTGTTTGCCCATCTATTTGGCATGAAATGATGGAACCAGATTCCATGATCTTCTTTTTTCTATGCTGTGTTTGAGGCCAGCTTTTTCACTGTCCTCTTTCACTAACTTCATCAAGAGGCTCTTTAATTCCTCTTCACTTTCTGCCCTAAGGATAGTGTCATCTGCGTTATCTGAGGTTATTGATATTTCTCCCAGCAGTCTTGCTTCCAGCTTATGCTTCATCCAGACCGGCATTTAGCATGATGCACTCTGCAGATAAATAAGCAGGGTAACAACATACAGCCTTGACATACTCCCTTCCTAATTTGGAACCAGTCTGTTGTTCCATGTCTGGTTCTAACTGTTCTAACTGTCCTGCATTCATGTTTTGCAGGAGGCAGATATGGTGGTCTGGTGCTCCCATCTCTTTCATGATTTTCCAGTTTGCTGTGAAGTTACGTGGATAGCAAATCCTTTTTGGCATGTGCTGTCACTTCACTTGTGTCTGACTCTTTGCTGCCCCATGAACTGTAGCCCACCAGGCTCCTCTGTCCATGGGTTTCTTCAGAATACTGGAGTAGGTTGCCAAGTCCTCCTCCAGGGGATCTTCCCAACTCAGGGACTGAACCCTCATCGTTTATGTCTTCTGCATGGGCAGGCAGGTTCTTTACTATTTAGCACCACTGCGGAAGCATGAATGATAGTCACTAAATATATGATAGTGAGAACCCTACCCATGTGGAGAATGATATAGTTGGCCTTTGTTTTTCAGATGTTTTCCTTATGCTGGTGGGGTTATGGGCAAACAGGTGTGAGTCTTTGAAAGGTTTCTGCCGCAGTGCTTTCAAACACTGAACACTGATTTTCTTGCTAACCAGCAGAGTGAGAGCCCCTGTCAGAATTTCCTGTACACTTCTCTGCCCCAGGCCCTGAATAAGAACAAATGGCTGTTTCTTTTTTTCTCACATTGTTGTCGTTGTTTCCCAGTATTTATTTGGCTGAGATGGGTCTCAGTTGTGGCATGTGGGATCTTTAGTTGTGGTATGCAAACTCTTAGTTGCAGGGCTCACCCAGTAGCTCAGTGGTAAAGAGCTCACCTTGAAGCCCAAGAAAATAAAATCTGTCACCATTTCCATTGTTTGCCCATCTATTTGGCATGAAATGATGGAACCAGATTCCATGATCTTCTTTTTTCTATGCTGTGTTTGAGGCCAGCTTTTTCACTGTCCTCTTTCACTAACTTCATCAAGAGGCTCTTTAATTCCTCTTCACTTTCTGCCCTAAGGATAGTGTCATCTGCGTTATCTGAGGTTATTGATATTTCTCCCAGCAGTCTTGCTTCCAGCTTATGCTTCATCCAGACCGGCATTTAGCATGATGCACTCTGCAGATAAATAAGCAGGGTAACAACATACAGCCTTGACATACTCCCTTCCTAATTTGGAACCAGTCTGTTGTTCCATGTCTGGTTCTAACTGTTCTAACTGTCCTGCATTCATGTTTTGCAGGAGGCAGATATGGTGGTCTGGTGCTCCCATCTCTTTCATGATTTTCCAGTTTGCTGTGAAGTTACGTGGATAGCAAATCCTTTTTGGCATGTGCTGTCACTTCACTTGTGTCTGACTCTTTGCTGCCCCATGAACTGTAGCCCACCAGGCTCCTCTGTCCATGGGTTTCTTCAGAATACTGGAGTAGGTTGCCAAGTCCTCCTCCAGGGGATCTTCCCAACTCAGGGACTGAACCCTCATCGTTTATGTCTTCTGCATGGGCAGGCAGGTTCTTTACTATTTAGCACCACTGCGGAAGCATGAATGATAGTCACTAAATATATGATAGTGAGAACCATACTAATGTAGAGAATGATATAGTTGGCCTTTGTTTTCAGATGTTTTCCTTATGCTGGTGGGGTTATGGGCAAACAGGTGTGAGTCTTTGAAAGGTTTCTGCCGCAGTGCTTTCAAACACTGAACACTGATTTTCTTGCTAACCAGCAGAGTGAGAGCCCCTGTCAGAATTTCCTGTACACTTCTCTGCCCCAGGCCCTGAATAAGAACAAATGGCTGTTTCTTTTTTTCTCACATTGTTGTCGTTGTTTCCCAGTATTTATTTGGCTGAGATGGGTCTCAGTTGTGGCATGTGGGATCTTTAGTTGTGGTATGCAAACTCTTAGTTGCAGGGCTCACCCAGTAGCTCAGTGGTAAAGAGCTCACCTGCTAGTGCAGGAGACACAAGTTCCATCCCTGATCTGGGAAGATCCCACATGCTGCGGAGCAGCTAAGCCCGTGAGCCACAACTATGGAGCCTGTGCTCTAGAACCTCGGAGCTGTAACTATGGAGCCCATGTGCCACAACTACTGAAGCCCATGAGCCCTAGAACCCGAGTTCCACAACAAGAGGAGTCACCACAACAAGAAGCCTGCTCACCTCAACTACAGAGTAGCCCCACTCCCTGCAACTGGAGAAGAGCCTGTGACAGCAGTGAAAACCCAGAACAGCCAAAAATAAATAAATAAATATGTAAACATTAAAAAGCAAAACAAAACCCTCTTGGTTTCAACATGTGGGCTATCTAGTTCCCTGACCAGGGATTGAACCCAGGCCCCCTGCACTGGGGGTGTGGAGTCTTAGCCACTGGACCACCAGAAAACTTCCCAAGTGGCTGTTTCTATTGATGTTTGTTAAGGTCTGTTAGGAGAACTCACAGCATGACTCTTAGCAAGAGGGAGAGACCTGCTTTCGTTCTTTCATTTGACAAAGTCATAGCAACTGTCTCCAGTATATGGAAAATGCTGCCAGGGTGATGCTACAGATTGTTCTACATGAAAATCCATCAGTCGTCTTCTTCTTCTTTTTTTTTTTTTTGATGAAATGGATTAAAAATGGCTTATCTAGCAATGTAAGCCAACTGGGCCTATTTTATTATGATCGCACTTTTCCAAAGAAAAGTGGGAAAATGCGAAACTAAATTATCTTTTCTCAACTCTTTTTGTGTATTCTGTGTTTTAGGAAGAGAGGCCTCGTGCCTTTTAGATGAGAGTGGGCAGGGGAAATCTCACTGAAGAGGTGGGACCTAGTCTAGAAAAGCAGAGCGTAGGGTGAACATTATGAGGATCACGTTGTCCTGTGGCATGCTGTGTTCAGCTGGATTGGCAGGTTGGCCAGATTGCACATGTGTGTGTGTGTGTGTGTGTGCACTCACACGCCCATGCTCGGGCTTAGTCCCTCAGTCATGGCCGACTCTTTTGTGACCCCAAGGACTGCAGCCCCCCAGGCTCTTCTGTCTAAGAGATTCTCCAGGCAAGAATCCTGGAGTGGGTGGCCGTTCCCTCCTCTAGGGAATCTTCCCCACAAAGGGATCAAACTGGCGTTTCTTGCATCTCCTGCATTGACGGGCAGGTTCCTGACCACTGTGCCTATGGTCCTAGTCCTCGTGTTCAGAAACCTGCAGATCTCTCAGCTCAGATTCTAAATTCTTGGAGGGAAAATGTGAGAGGCCCAGCTGGGAGCCACGGTTGGCTGAATAAGCTTTGCCTAGAGGCCAGGATCCTTCCTATGTGCCCTGGGGGTGTGGTTGGAGGTGGGTGGTCCTTATAGGAGAGGGGACCCGGCAGCAGGGCGGTGCCAAACAGTGTCTGTTCCATCATGCACTGTTTTCATGGTTACTTATGCAATCTGTGGAGGGAAATGGTTTTTGTGTTTTTTCATAATGAACTTCTTAACAGGGCACTCCTGAAACGCTGTGGGACCCCCTTGAGGGTATGTGAGAACTAATTGCCAGAAACCCTTGGTGGTGGTGGTGGAGGTGGGGGAGGACCGAGAGGGGCGGAGCTTGTTAGTGCCATGGGAGGGACTGACCCGGAGGGATTTTTTTTCCTTTTGGGGGCGGGACTTTAGCGTTTAAAGCTGCTCTCCTGAGAGTCTGTGATTACAAACGGAACAAGAGTTTGGGCATCTAAGCCTGAAGGAGGGGAGTGGAGGGAATTGCAGTGGTTCTGTGTTCCTTCTTCTTGCCCACAGCAGATTTCGCCTTCTTCCTGTGGGCACTGTGGTGCGTTTGGGTCCATGTATCTTTCTTTCCCATGAAATCTAGGACTTGGTTGCTGATGGTTCTACGGTAATTGTTCCTTATTGGAATATGTATGAGTCCTGGGAGACCACAGGGCATGTGTGTGCATGGATCTTTACCCACCATTCAAAGAGTTCACTCCATTTCCCTGATCTCCTTGACTGTCTTGGTGGTAAACGGCTTCTCTAACCTCCTCTCTGCTCCTGAGCCGTGTGCACATTCACTCATTCATACACTCATTTATTCATACCTTATGTGTGCGCAGCACTGTGTGAAGAGGTAGAGTTAATCCTACTTCATTTTTACTTATTTATTTTAATGTGTGGTCATATCCTGGAGCATGTGGAATCATAGTCCCGCACCAGGGATTGAACCTGCCTGCCATCTGCATTGGAAGGGGTGTCTTAACCATTGGACTGCCAGGGAAGTCCCTTAGAGTTTGTCCTGCCTTGTGTTTTCAGTCATCCGCCTTGGCACTTCCTCTTTAGTTTTCCCTCCTCCCCTCAGCCTTTGGAGGGACCCTGGCAGAATGTACCCTGGAAGGTACCAGCTCCCCCAAGCCTGTGCCCAGCTAGCCCAGTCCCCATTGCACTGAGCCCCTTGTAACCCCAAGCCCATGATGCTTTCACTTGTTTCTGGAGTTTACTTATGTTTTCTCCCTTCCTGAAGTGTCCTCCTCCTTCCTCCTGCATCTACCAAGCCTTTGCTCATCTCTCAGCATCTCCTAGAGCATCCTCTGCTGATTTAGCAGCCCAGCCTCAGCCCACAGTGTGCAGCTGTGGGTGAGATGATCTGAGTATCATCCAGCTGGGCTAGAACTTAGTGATGGCCGGGACTGTCCCGCTTGTCTCTAGATCCTGACAGCAATGGAGAAGTGATCCACTGCTACACTGGGCCACAGGATGGAAGACAGAAGGAAAGGATAAAGAAGATAATTTAAAATCACTCATAATTCTACCACAGAGGGAATTATGAGTGATTCCATTACATAATTCCATTCTGGAGGGATCCTTAAGACTTTTTGAAAGCACAAATTTTGTGTGGTTGGAGTTACTGTGTATCTTGCTTTCCCATTAACAGTAATGTGTTAATATATTCTCATGTCCCAGAATATTTCTAAACAGGATTTTAGTGACCTTTAAAAATTTCACAGTCAATTCCTTTTTTTAAATGTTGGACATCTCTATTATTTTCAGTTTCTTATGTAATAAAAACCCAGAGGATGTGTTTGTGCCTTAATCTTTGTTTTCCTCTGATGATTTCTTTTGGATAAATTCCCAGAAGCACAATTACTAGGTCATAAGGTAGCAAAGTGGTAAAGATTTTGAGAGATAAGGGTAACTTGCCTCCCAGAAAGGTTGTAACAATCTCTACTTCCATTTGCAATTCTGGATGATTGGATTTGTAAATTCTTAAAGAGGATGGAGGGAAAAAAAGAAGCACTGTTAACCTCTTTTAAAAAAAAATTTTAATTGAAGGATAATTGCTTTACAATAGTGCGTTGGTTTCTGCCATCCATCAACATGATTCAGCCTGGTAACCTCTTCATTGATTGTGGCTTCCGTCGGGAGGGGGCTTCCCAGGTGGCGCTTAGAGTTTGTCCTGCCTTGTGTTTTCAGTCATCCGCCTTGGCACTTCCTCTTTAGTTTTCCCTCCTCCCCTCAGCCTTTGGAGGGACCCTGGCAGAATGTACCCTGGAAGGTACCAGCTCCCCCAAGCCTGTGCCCAGCTAGCCCAGTCCCCATTGCACTGAGCCCCTTGTAACCCCAAGCCCATGATGCTTTCACTTGTTTCTGGAGTTTACTTATGTTTTCTCCCTTCCTGAAGTGTCCTCCTCCTTCCTCCTGCATCTACCAAGCCTTTGCTCATCTCTCAGCATCTCCTAGAGCATCCTCTGCTGATTTAGCAGCCCAGCCTCAGCCCACAGTGTGCAGCTGTGGGTGAGATGATCTGAGTATCATCCAGCTGGGCTAGAACTTAGTGATGGCCGGGACTGTCCCGCTTGTCTCTAGATCCTGACAGCAATGGAGAAGTGATCCACTGCTACACTGGGCCACAGGATGGAAGACAGAAGGAAAGGATAAAGAAGATAATTTAAAATCACTCATAATTCTACCACAGAGGGAATTATGAGTGATTCCATTACATAATTCCATTCTGGAGGGATCCTTAAGACTTTTTGAAAGCACAAATTTTGTGTGGTTGGAGTTACTGTGTATCTTGCTTTCCCATTAACAGTAATGTGTTAATATATTCTCATGTCCCAGAATATTTCTAAACAGGATTTTAGTGACCTTTAACAATTTCCCAGTCAAATCCTTTTTAAATGTTGGACATCTCTATTATTTTCAGTTTCTTATGTAATAAAAACCCAGAGGATGTGTTTGTGCCTTAATCTTTGTTTTCCTCTGATGATTTCTTTTGGATAAATTCCCAGAAGCACAATTACTAGGTCATAAGGTAGCAAAGTGGTAAAGATTTTGAGAGATAAGGGTAACTTGCCTCCCAGAAAGGTTGTAACAATCTCTACTTCCATTTGCAATTCTGGATGATTGGATTTGTAAATTCTTAAAGAGGATGGAGGGAAAAAAAGAAGCACTGTTAACCTCTTTTAAAAAAAAATTTTAATTGAAGGATAATTGCTTTACAATAGTGCGTTGGTTTCTGCCATCCATCAACATGATTCAGCCTGGTAACCTCTTCATTGATTGTGGCTTCCGTCGGGAGGGGGCTTCCCAGGTGGCGCTAGTGGTAAAGAAACGTGGAGTTGAGGGCAAAGCATTTGTTGCCGTCCAGGTGCAGGGAGGTCATGACTGTGCATTCATCTGCCTGGGGCCTCCTGGGCAGTTAAGCCCAGGAGCAAACAAAGATGGGCTTCTGAGAGGTCATTCATTTCCAGGCAGGAAATTGGACCTGCCTGGAAACTGAACTTGCACCCTCTTGCACGTGTGCATCTGTTGAAGTATTACATATGCTCTACTGATATTGCTTACTTTTTGTCCAAGTGCGTAGAACCTCTCAGCAGGTAAACCGTTCACCTGCAGTGCAGGAGACACAGGAGATGCAAGTTCGATCCCTGAGTCGGGAAGATCCCTTGGAGGGGGAAATGGCAACCCACTCCAGTATTTTCGCCTGAAAAATCCCATGGACAGAGAAGCCTGATGGGCTATAGTCCTCAAGATGGAAAAAGTCAGACATGACTGAGTGACTAAGTACACAGAACCTCCATATTCCTTGAGGGGTATATCTGTAGCCCTGCCAAAGGTAATGAGATCGACTTACTATTAGCTCAGATGTCCTTTATACCCCTCTTTAAACTGTGGTATTAGGTTTTTTTTGCTGACATACTTCTGGAATTGGTACCATTTCAAAGATACTTAAAAAGTAAAATGAGCCCTCATCAATTTTCAAGCTGAGGATGATCTCACATAGATTATGTTGTCAAATTGACATTATATTGTCACTTAGTGAACTGAAAAATTAATTAAAACATTTAATATGAAGGGGCTTCCCAGGTGGCACTAGTGGTAAAGAACCTGCCTGCCAATGCAGGAGACATAAGATGTAGGTTTGATCCCTGAGTTGGGAAGATTCCCTGGAGGAGAGCATGGCAACCCACTCCAGTATTCTTGCCTGAGGCATCCCATGGATAGAGGAGCCTGGTGGGCTCCAGTCCACAGTTCCGCAAAGAACTGGCGACAACTGAAGTGACACCACAGCACATGGGACAAAGTGAAAAAAATTAATTAAAGTGTTTAATACGAACAAAATGGGAGGTGGGAAGCTAACACCTAGTGATTATTAAAACTAGTACCCTGGTGAGTATTAAAACAAGATAAAACTGTCTTGTTATGGGCTTCCCTGGTGGTGCAGTGGGTAAAAATTCCACCTTGCAGTGCTAGGGGCACGGGTTCAATCCCTGGCCCAGGAAGATCCCATGTGCCACAGAGCAACTGGACCAGTGTGTCCAATTACGAGCCAGCGCTCTGGAGCGCATGCGCCCAGAGCCAGTGCTCTGCAATGAGAGAGGCCACAGCAATGGGAGGCCCACATGGGCCAAAGCATTAAGGTGGATGAAAATGAATAAATGAAGGACCAATAAAAGAGGCCAAAATTAAAAAAAAAAAAAAACTGTCTTGTTTTAATACTCTGGTACCTTTAAACTTCTCATTTCATTTAAAACTTACAGTGGGAACTTTTGTTGTTTCTTACTGTTGCAGCTGAGCGAACTGAAACTTAGAGAACTTAAATTCCAAGTTGTGAATCTGTAAGTGATAGAGATGCACTGCTCTTCTCTGTATTCAGGACGTGGTTTTCCTCCTGGCTCTGGCAGGAGCTAGGAGAAAGGGGATTTTAAATCACCTGCCATTACCGGGTCCTGGGAAGGACAGGGCTGTGTGCCCCCTAGGAAGGCCTGCTCTGGTTTTTGCTAGGGGTCTGCTCAGAGAGGCGCTTAGAGGTGCTTCAGAGGGAACCAGAGGGAGGAGTTGGACAGCTCCCCGATTCTCTGCCCTTAGACCCTCCTTATGGGTGCTTGTGTTTAGCTGGGGTGACGTGAATTCTCACACACATACACACACTCTGGGTGGGTACTGCTTGACTGGATTTCTGACTCTCTCAACTCAGGGACCAGAGCCTCTCCTTCTGGGTCCATCATAGCTGGATTTTGTTGGTGGTGCTGCAGTGTGAGTGACTTTGCACACACAGGTGTGTAATCTACCATCAGAGAGGCCTCGGTCACTCCAGGGGATGTGAGTTTGGGTTGGAGAGGAGAAGGTTAAGGGCATCTGAGCTTTCAGGCATCAGTTGTCAGGCTTTGTCTTAGTCAAGGCCTCTTTCCTCCCTCCGTCCTTTTTTGTGATGAAGCAGAAGAGAGAACACCATCTGGATGATTTAAAACAAGATAAAACTGTCTTGTTATGGGCTTCCCTGGTGGTGCAGTGGGTAAAAATTCCACCTTGCAGTGCTAGGGGCACGGGTTCAATCCCTGGCCCAGGAAGATCCCATGTGCCACAGAGCAACTGGACCAGTGTGTCCAATTACGAGCCAGCGCTCTGGAGCGCATGCGCCCAGAGCCAGTGCTCTGCAATGAGAGAGGCCACAGCAATGGGAGGCCCACATGGGCCAAAGCATTAAGGTGGATGAAAATGAATAAATGAAGGACCAATAAAAGAGGCCAAAATTAAAAAAAAAAAAAAACTGTCTTGTTTTAATACTCTGGTACCTTTAAACTTCTCATTTCATTTAAAACTTACAGTGGGAACTTTTGTTGTTTCTTACTGTTGCAGCTGAGCGAACTGAAACTTAGAGAACTTAAATTCCAAGTTGTGAATCTGTAAGTGATAGAGATGCACTGCTCTTCTCTGTATTCAGGACGTGGTTTTCCTCCTGGCTCTGGCAGGAGCTAGGAGAAAGGGGATTTTAAATCACCTGCCATTACCGGGTCCTGGGAAGGACAGGGCTGTGTCCCCCCTAGGAAGGCCTGCTCTGGTTTTTGCTAGGGGTCTGCTCAGAGAGGCGCTTAGAGGTGCTTCAGAGGGAACCAGAGGGAGGAGTTGGACAGCTCCCCGATTCTCTGCCCTTAGACCCTCCTTATGGGTGCTTGTGTTTAGCTGGGGTGACGTGAATTCTCACACACATACACACACTCTGGGTGGGTACTGCTTGACTGGATTTCTGACTCTCTCAACTCAGGGACCAGAGCCTCTCCTTCTGGGTCCATCATAGCTGGATTTTGTTGGTGGTGCTGCAGTGTGAGTGACTTTGCACACACAGGTGTGTAATCTACCATCAGAGAGGCCTCGGTCACTCCAGGGGATGTGAGTTTGGGTTGGAGAGGAGAAGGTTAAGGGCATCTGAGCTTTCAGGCATCAGTTGTCAGGCTTTGTCTTAGTCAAGGCCTCTTTCCTCCCTCCGTCCTTTTTTGGGATGAACCAGAAGAGAGAACACCATCTGGATGATTTAGCAGCATCCTAAAAGGGGAATTGAAGACTTCTCTGGTGGTCCAGTGGTCCAGTGGTTAAGACTGCACTTCCACTGCAGGGGACATGGGTTCAATCCCGAGTCAGGGAACTAAAATCCCACATGCTAAGTGGTGCAGTCAAAAAGGAAAGAAAGTGGGCTTCCTTGGTGGTCCAGTGGGTAAAGAGTTCACCTTGCAGTGCAAGGGGCACCAGTTCGATCCCTGGCCCAGGAAGATCCCACGTGCTGCAGAGCAGCTGGACAGGTGTGTCCAATTATGAGCCAGCACTCTTGAGCGCGTGTACCCAGAGCCAGTGCTCTGCAACGAGAGAGGCCACTGCAGTGGGAGGCCCACACAGGCCAAAGAATAAAGATGGATGAAAATAAATAAATGAAACACCAATGAAAGAGGCCAAAATTGAAAAAAAAAAGAAACTATGAGTTTCACCAATTCTTTTTTTTTTAATTTTTTGGCCTCTTTTATTGTTTTTTCCATTTATTTTCATCCATCTTCATTCCCTGGCCTGCATGGACCTCCCACCGCCGTAGCCCCTCCTGCTGCAGAGCACCAGCCCTGGGCCCACGAGCTCCAGAGTACTGGCCCGCAATTGGACACACCGGTCCAGCTGCTCCACAGCACATGGGATCCTCCCGGGCCAGGGACCGAACCAGTGCCCCCTGCACTGCAAGGCGGACTCCCCACCCACTGTACCACCAGGGAAGCCCTCACCAATTCTTAAATCATTAAGTTTAAACTATTCCTCAAACTTAACAGCAAGAAACCAAAGCTTGCCCTAAAACTCAAACTCTGTTAATAGTGGAAATAATGGAAAAAATAAACTATAAAAAAATTTTAATATTTTTAAATTAAAAACAAGTCACTTCAATCATGTCTGACTCCTTTTGACCCCATGGACTGTACCCTGTTAGATTTCCCAGGTAAGAATACTGGAGTGGGTAGCCATTTCCTCTCCAGGGGACCTTCCTAACCCAAGGATTGAACTCACGTCTCCTGCGCTGGCTGACAGGTTTTTTACCAGCTGAGCCACAAACTGCTATACTGAATATGTCCCTCCAATGCTGGAGGGGCATATTCAGTATAGCAGTTTGTTTTAAGTACTGTTATTGCTGGATGGTGAGATTTGGGGTCATTTTTATTTTAGCTTTTTTCTTTCTTCGAGGAATGTTAGTTCCCTGACCAGAGATCAAATCCAAGCACCCTGCAGTGGAAGCACGGAGTCTTAACCACTGGACCAGTGGGTCCAGGTCTTACTCTTTTCTGTCTTAATTTTTTTTCTACAAGTAACATAAGCAGATTAGATTTATGTTAACAGTAAGCGCGTTAAACTCAGTGGTCAAGTTTCACTAGGTCAGTAGGTAACGAGTGGCTTGTAGAAGAGGAACAGAAGGTGACCTTTGCCCTCAAGGAGTTTATGGCCTGATGGGGAGGGAGGTATAAGCACACATAAATCAAATGGAAAGGAGGTGATATTAAGTGCTAATAGAATATTACAGAGTGTGTGTAAGGTACACACATATGATATATACCTCCTCCTAAGAAGCTCAGGGAAAGGCTTCATGAAAAGAGCGGCTGTGGGTCTGAGGGTAGAAGAGTGGCTCTGAACAGGGTCTCTTTAGCTCCCAGGGGACATTTGGCAGTATCTAGAGGCACTTAAAAGCATTTATGTATTTATTTGGCTGCCTCAGGTCTTAGATGCCACGTGTAGGATCTAGTTCCCTGACCAGGGATTGAACCTGAGCCCCCTGCATTGGGAGCACAGAGTCTTAACCACTGGACCACCAGGAAAGTCCTTCTAGAGGCATATCTTTTTCTTTTTTAAAAATTAATTTATTTTTAATTGGAGGATAATTGCTTTATAGTATTGTGTGGGCTTCTGCTATATATCAGCATGATGCAGCCATGGCAGTGATATAGTCGCTAAGTCGTGTCCGACTCTTTTGAGCCCATGGACTGTAACCTGCCAGGCACCTCTATTCATGGGATTTTCCAGACAAGAATACTAGAGTGGGTTGCCATTCCTTTCTCCAGGGGGTCTTCCTGACCCAGGAATCAAACCTGGGTCTCCTGCATTGCAGGCAGATTCTTTTCCAACTGAGCTATGAGAGAAGCCCCTGAATGAGCCATGGGTATACGTATGTCCTGGCTCTCTTGAACCTCCCTCCCATCTAGAGGCATTTTCGATTGTCACTCGTGGGATGGAGGGACTGCCGCTGGCATCTAGTGGAGAGAGACCAGGGCGACTGCTGAGCAGCCTTCAGTGCCCAGGACAGCCCCCTTCCCCAACCAGCAAAGAATTACCTGGCTCCAGATGTTGACAGTGCCAGGGCTTCTGATCCAGTGCATAGGATGTTGGCAAAGAGAGATGGGGAAGGACATTCCAGGCGAAGAGGATCATGGCCGAGCACAGTGGCAGAAATGCATGGTGTGTGCCCAGGAGTTAGTGGAGGGCACATGGGGCTGGTGGGGTGGGCCTGGCTGGACGGTGGAGGGCCTTGATGTCAAGGCAAGCAATTGAATGTTTTCTGTGGGCAGTAGGAAGCCATAGAAGTTTTTTCTCTTTTTAAAGAAATGCATTTTATTTATTTATTTATTCTTGGCTATTCTGGGCTCTCACTGCTGCTGCAGGCTCTTCTCTAGTTGCAGAGTGGGGGCTGCTCTCTAGTCGAGGTGAGCAGACTTCTTGTTGTGGTGACTTCTGTTGTGGAATTCGGGCTCTAGGGCACATGGGCTTCAGGAGTTGCAGCACATGGACTCCATATTCGCGGCTCTACGGCTCTAGAGCACAGGCTCCATAGTTGTGTCTCACGGGCTTAGTTGCTCTGTGGCATGTGGGATCTTCCCAGCTCAGGGATCGAACCTGTATCTCTTGCATTGGCAGGTGAACTCTTTACCACTGAGATACCAGGGAAGCCTCCCATGGAAGTTTTTTGTTTTCATTTTATTTATTTGACTGTGCTGGGTCTTAGTTGCAGCAGTGGGGATCTTCATCGTAGCATGCAGGATCTTCGAGTTGCAGTATGCAAACTCCTAGCTGTGGCAGGTGGGGTCCAGTTTTTGGACCAGGGATCAGGCCCAGGTCCCTTGCATTGAGAGGGCGGAGTGTTAGCCACTGGATCAACAGGGAAGTCCCACCGTGGAAGTTTTTTGGAACACTGGAATCGCTCCATCAAGAATGGAATCATTTTTCTTCATGCCAGCTTTGCCTGATGGCTTGCTCATCTGCACACTCACAGACAAAAACACACGTGTATTTTCCTGTTTTCCACGCCAATCCATCCATTCTTTGCTTTCCATGCACCCAGAGGAAAGCTCTGTCAGCATTCTGCCTTGCTGACCCGTGATTCCCATCTCCTGGTAACAAAGGGACACAGCAAAAACATGATCCCCCGTTGACCGCTCCGCTTCCTGCTGCTATTTCACAGGAATTCACCCTGGTGAGGGAAACTGTCCGTGTCTGTCCCGATGGCCTTGGATCAGCTTTGTTTGTTTGCTCGTCACCACTGTTTGGATGTTTACTGATGTCCTCATGCTATCTTAGGGTGCAGAGTGGGGCAGGGGGCGGCAGCCAGGGGACAGTTCATGCCCAGTGGTGTCCACAGAGTGCAGACAGCAAAGCAGAGATGAGGACGGGAGCTGAGTCAGACTAGTCATCAGATGAAAGAATGCCTGAGCTGGGGGCCATGCAGGGGGGTGCCTCAGAACTCAGCAGGGGACTTGCCCCATCTGTTCACTGCTGGCTAGTTAGCAGAGCAGTGCTGGACCCCTGCTGGACCAGGTCAGTACAATAGGTACTAAGTCAGTGGGTCAGGGATTTCTTCTTTTTTCTCTTAATATTTATTTATTTGACTTTGCTGCATCTTGATTGCATCATGGTGGAGATAGTGACAGACATTATTTTCTTGGGCTCCAAAATCACTGCGGACAGTGACTGCAGCCGTGACATTAAAAGACGCTTGCTCCTTGGAAGAAAAGTTATGACACATCTAGACAGCATATTAAAAAAGCAGAGGGACTTGCTTGGTGGTCCATTGGCCAAGACTATGCTGTCAATGCAGGGGTCCCAATTTTGATCCCTGGTCAGGGAACTAGATCCCCCATGCTGCAACTAAGACCCAGAGAAACCAAATAAAATAAATAAATTTTTAAAAACAGCATTTAAGGAAAATATATCTCAATCTCAGGCAAAAGAATAATTAAAATTAAAAAAGCAGAGACTTCATTTTGCCAACAAAAGTCTGTATAGTCAAAGCTATGGTTTTTTCAGTAGTCATGGATAGATGTGAGAGTTGGACCATAAAGAAGGCTGAGTCCAAAGAACTGATGCTTTTGAACTGTGGCATTGGAGAAGAGAGTCCTTGAGAGTCCTGTGGTCTGAAAGGAGATTCAGCCAGTCAATCCTAAAGGAAATCAACCCTCAATATTCATTGGAAGGACTGATTCTGAAGCTGAAGCTCCAATACTTTGGCCACCTGATGTGAAGAGACAGCTCATTGGAAAAGACTCTGATGCTGGGAAAAATAGAAGGCAGAAGGAGAAGGGGACGACAGAGGATGAGATGGTGGGATGGCACCACTGAGTCAATGGGCATGAGTTTGAGTAAGCTCCGGGAGATGGTGAAGGACAGGGAAGCCTGGTGTGCTGCCATCCATGGGGCTGCAAAGAGTCGGACACAACTGAGCGACTGAACTGAACTGAGTTGCACCGCTCGGGATCTTTAGTTGTAGCATCCAGACTCTTAGTTGTTTCCTGACCAAGGGTCGAACCCGGGCCCCCTGCATTGGGAGTGTGGTGGCTTAGCCACGGGACCACCAGGGAGGTCCCAGTAGGTCAGTGATTTCTGAATGAAAGGGTGAGGAGACAGAGGTCTGGGGAAGGGTGATGTGCTGGCTCACGGTCACTCTGCCAGCTAGGGTCAGAGCTGACCCTAGGACCATGGTTCCTGACCCTAATTGGGAGCCCTTCTCCTGTGCTGCACTTTCCTTCGGTGCATAGGGACCCAGAGATGTCACCCTGGGCTCTGATAGGGCTCTTCCCCCAACCCAGGGCTGGTACCTGGCCCTCTGTGCTGCACACCCCTCCTGTTGTTTGAAGTCCACTGCTCTGCAAACCAACTAACCGACCACCTTTAAAAGCACCTTGCCTTCTCCATGGTAATGGAGCCACTGAGCCACCCCAGACTACATCAGAGGCTTCCGGTTCCTCTGGTTATCTTTCCCAGGATAACATGTCCCAAGGGACACTCCAGAGGGGCCTTGTTGTTGTTTAGTCAGTGGTGTCCAGCTCTTTGTGACCCTTTAGTCTGCCAGGTTCCTCTGTCCGTGGGATTTTCCAGGCAAGAACACTGAAGTGGGTTGCCATGTCTTCCTCCAAGAGGTCTGCCCGGCCTAGGAAACCACCGAACCACCTGGGAAGCCCATGAATGGTACAGCTTGGCCTCAACTTCACCACTGATAGGATCTTCCCTCACACCCCAGCCCTGACTGGTCTGTGGAGAATGAAGCCTGGGCTAGCCACCCAGGTGACTCAGTGGTGAAGAATCTACCTGCCAATGCAAGAGATGTGGGTTCCGTCCCAGGGTTGGGCAGCTCCCCTGGAGGAGGACATGGCAGCCTACTCCAGTATACTTACCTGGAAAATCCCGTGGATAGAGGAGCCTGGTTGGGCTACAGTCCATGGGTCTCAAAGAGTCGGATACGACTGAGCACACGAGCATGTATACCATTCATAGTAAAACCTTCATGGTCAGATGCACACAGGGAGAGAGAATGATGTGAACTCATCCATCGTTTTCTCTGTCTTGGGAGGGATGCAGGCGGGACCCAGGTGTCCTCTGATGCCCCCAGAACCTTCTGGGAAGAGGTATTTCCCTGATGTCACGCAGCCAGAAAAAAGCAACAAATTAGGGTGGGAAGCTTTTAAGATTCCGCTGGGACAGCTGACCTCCTCCATACCCTTCCAAAAGGCATGAGCTTTTTGGAAATGTTAGTGTCCACGTCCCCTCCCAGGCCCCAGGGAGAGGGCTGCAGGCAGTACCGTCCCTGGTCTCCCAGTCACAAGCCCTTTCTGGGGTATATAGGCACAAGGGTGGGTCCAGCCCCACCCAGCGCAGCTCAGATAACTCCCCCCCCGCGGCTCCTGCTTCACCCCTGCTGGTAGTGAACACCGCGGTCCTCTGTTCACAGCCTCCACCATAGGGAGATAATTTCACAGGTCTGTGCGGCGTTTCTTTTCAAGGTATTTTCTTGTGTATCATCCCATTTGACCAGGCCACCAACCCTGATGGGGACACCCTGTTGTATAGAGGAGCTAAAATCAGGGAATCTCCTGGGGACTTGTGTCGCGGGCACTGTGCAGTCACTTATTTCTGATCAGTAGACGCGAGGGAACGCTAAATTACCTCTATACTATTTTCAGAGAACTTTCGACCTAAACAATGTAGCTCCCACAAACATTAGAGAATAGAACTTCAATAGTAAAAAGGCGTGGAGTTCAAGTCAAGATCAGATTTATTAGCATAAAGAACTTCTAAGTCAATAAGCAATCAGTCACATAATCAGAATGCAGTCCTTCAACAATTCAAAAGACATTTCAAAACTACAGAACTCAAATCAATAATAATTCAAACTTCAGAACTCAATCAACAATAACAGATTTCTTACCCCAGAGCTGGAAAGCTTCAGTCTCACCTCAGGTGCAGCTGAGTTCTGTGAGTGAACTCCCTTATAATCTATTTCCCCCTTTTTATAAGAAAAATATGCGGTTTCTCTTGCCACTTGTAACTCAGTCCATGTGGTTTACAAGCCGATCCGTCACACAAGCCAGTTGGTCTCACAAGCCAGTGTGGGCTCGAGCTCGCTCCTTATGTCTTATTAGATTATAAGCAGCACATCATTGTTTCTGCAGTCATTAAACATTATAGGGATCAGAACTTAAAAAGGAAGGAACAATGGCACTTAACGTTAGCCTCAGCCATATGTGCCACCACTTCTCTTCTGCCTTTTTTTTTTTTTAACAATAAAACCATAGCCTAAAAAATCATGTCAATCTAAAATAAAACTATTCCCTACTCATTGATTTGAACTCATGGCTTAAAGGAAAACACTGCTCCAGGATTTTATGACATGAAACTTTTACCATGTGAGCTAGACCAGAGTAGGTTATTCAGCCTGAAAACTAAACTACCTTATCCCTAAGAAAGTAAACAGATAAGATTGGAATGTTGCCATAGGGATTTCCGTTGTGAAGTAGGCTGCGCCAGAAAGAATTCCTATTCACTATTAGATCTTTGGATTAGGCTTCCCTTGCCATTGGAGCTCTGCTGAAATGGCATGGGGTGAGTCATAAATTCCTCATCGCTAGAGGACAAATCCTGACTCACTTGACTATAGCTTCTTTTAGACACAAATCTTTTGCCTTTTGGGTTAGTATATATCCCACCTTTGGGTATCATCATATTCACCCAGTCTTCTTCTCCATCAGTGCTAATATCACTTTCCAAGGGGCGAATTCTAGGTCTCAGAAGCTCATCTGGGGTTCAAGGATCATCTGAGACGTCTTCACTAGTTTCTTTATTATCCTAAGGCCCAATATATGCCTAAAAATTCTCCTGAGTCTGCCCATGACACTTGTACTAAAAAAATCAAGAGGTGGAGTTCAAGTCAAGATCAGATTTATTAGCATAAAGAACTTCTAAGTCAATAAGCAATCAGTCACATAATCAGAATGCAGTCCTTCAACAATTCAAAAGACATTTCAAAACTACAGAACTCAAATCAATAATAATTCAAACTTCAGAACTCAATCAACAATAACAGATTTCTTACCCCAGAGCTGGAAAGCTTCAGTCTCACCTCAGGTGCAGCTGAGTTCTGTGAGTGAACTCCCTTATAATCTATTTCCCCCTTTTTATAAGAAAAATATGCGGTTTCTCTTGCCACTTGTAACTCAGTCCATGTGGTTTACAAGCCGATCCGTCACACAAGCCAGTTGGTCTCACAAGCCAGTGTGGGCTCGAGCTCGCTCCTTATGTCTTATTAGATTATAAGCAGCACATCATTGTTTCTGCAGTCATTAAACATTATAGGGATCAGAACTTAAAAAGGAAGGAACAATGGCACTTAACGTTAGCCTCAGCCATATGTGCCACCACTTCTCTTCTGCCTTTTTTTTTTTTTAACAATAAAACCATAGCCTAAAAAATCATGTCAATCTAAAAATAAAACTATTCCCTACTCATTGATTTGAACTCATGGCTTAAAGGAAAACACTGCTCCAGGATTTTATGACATGAAACTTTTACCATGTGAGCTAGACCAGAGTAGGTTATTCAGCCTGAAAACTAAACTACCTTATCCCTAAGAAAGTAAACAGATAAGATTGGAATGTTGCCATAGGGATTTCCGTTGTGAAGTAGGCTGCGCCAGAAAGAATTCCTATTCACTATTAGATCTTTGGATTAGGCTTCCCTTGCCATTGGAGCTCTGCTGAAATGGCATGGGGTGAGTCATAAATTCCTCATCGCTAGAGGACAAATCCTGACTCACTTGACTATAGCTTCTTTTAGACACAAATCTTTTGCCTTTTGGGTTAGTATATATCCCACCTTTGGGTATCATCATATTCACCCAGTCTTCTTCTCCATCAGTGCTAATATCACTTTCCAAGGGGCGAATTCTAGGTCTCAGAAGCTCATCTGGGGTTCAAGGATCATCTGAGACGTCTTCACTAGTTTCTTTATTATCCTAAGGCCCAATATATGCCTAAAAATTCTCCTGAGTCTGCCCATGACACTTGTCCAAGGACTGTCACCCGGTGAGTGGTGCTGCACACTGGCACCGGGGTCCCCGAGCTCCAAAGCCTCCCAGGTTGTCGCTCCTTCATGGGTAGCTTGGGGTTCATGCAGCTTTATAGCCAGGCCACATCCCCTGTTCACAGGTGCTGAGCGGTTCTGTGGACAGCGAAACCTGTGGATGAGGGAGGAGCTGGAGTGGCTGGTTTCCCATGCAGTGCCGGGCCCGGAGCAGGCAGTGGGTCTGCGTGTCAGAAGGGCGTGTGGCCTACCCTCCCTAAGGGAGATCTCGAGGAGGAGGGGTAGGCCCACGATGCTGTGGGAGGCTTCCTCAAGCTTTTGTCTGAGGCAGAACCCAAGTTGTTTTACAGTTTGAAAGAGCCTTGGGAAGTGGGCTTATGTATTGGATATGTTCATTTTAGATAAATCAGCCCTCATGATGACTTAACATTTCTTCAGCAAAGCCTGAGGAATATCATCATATTTTACTGATTTTGTGCATTCAAAAAAGTTGGGACATCAGTTTAGCACTGAGCCTTTGAAGTCTCACCTTCTAGTTTTGGCTCCGACATGGACTTGCTGTGTGATCTCAGCCTGATTACTTCTCTGATTCTTTTTTTTTTTTTTGGCCACTTCTATTGGTCTTTCATTTATTTATTTTCATCCATCTCTGTTCCTCGGCCCATGTGGGCCTCCCATTGCAGCGGCTTCTCTCGCCGCAGAGCACTTGCTCCGGGCGCATGCGCTCCAGAGCTCTGGCTCGGCAGTTGGACATATCAGTCCAGCCACTCTGCGGCACGTGGGATCCTCCCAGGCCAGGGATCGAACCGGCACCCCTTGCACTGCAAGGCGGTGTCCTTACCCACTGGACCACCAGGGAAGCCCCACTTAGCTTCTCTGATTCTTATATTCAGTGTAAGAAATGGAGATTAGAATCGTACCTACTCCCTTGAGTGGTTGTAACTGCAGATTCACAGAGGGCTCTTAGAGCTGTGCTCAATAGTCAGCGCTACTTATTATGGGATGGGCTTCCCTTGGTGGCTCAGATGGTGAAGAGTCTGCCTGCAATGCTGGAGACTTGAGTTCCATCCCTGGGTTGGGACGATCCCCTGGAGACGGGAACAGCTACCCACTCCAGTGTTCTTGCCTGGAGACTCTTTCCATGGACAGGGGAGCCTGGTGGGCTACAGCCCATGGGGTCACTGAGCGACTTTCCTTTTACTTTTTACTTTTTAATTCACTTTTATTATGGGATGTTAGCTTTTTTTTTTTCAAGTGTGAAGCATTCCTGCTTGGTGTTGGTTCCCAGGATAGCAGGCCATCCCTCCCCAGGACTTCCCTTTATGTCCACCCAGTCTCCTGGGCTCACAACAAATGGAAAGAAAGCATACTGTTTTCATTCTGAATTGACAGAATTTCTTATATCACCCTCCTCTAAGCCAACTCTTTGTCTTCTGTGCTGGAGTTTTTTTCTCCTTGGTGACCTAGATTTATCCATTCTCTTCAGATCTGCAAAAGCAAATGAAACAGATGTTCCAAGGCCATTCTCGTTTTGTGTAGTTGAGAAGAACATCTTTTCTAAACAAAGCAACTGTTTGATGTTTTTCAGCTTCTTAACTGCTAAGCATTATTCCACCTTATCTTTTTAAATAGTTTTGTTTATTTGCTTATTTTTGGCTGTGCTGGGTCTTTGTTTCTGCGAAGGCTTTTGTAGTTGCAGCAAGCAGGGGCTACTTTAGTTGCAGTGAGTGAGTTTCTCATTGCTGTGGATTCTCTTGTTGCAGAACACGGGCTCTAGTGCACATGGACTCTGTAGATGTGGCTCCTGGTCTCTAAAGCACAGGTGCCATAGTTGTGGTGCACTGGCTTAGCTGCCACGGCACATGGGATCTTCCCGGACAAAGGATGGAACCCGTGTCTCTTGCATTGGCAGATGCATTCTTTACCATTGAGCCACCAAGGAAGCTTGCCCTTCCCCCATCCTAAAACGTCTTTTTTTTTCCCCTTTTTTGGCTGAGTAGCTGGCAGGATCTCAGTTCCTGGACCAGGGATGGAACCCAGGTCACACCAGCGAAAGCAGGGAATCCTAACCACAGGCATAACCCCACCATGCCCGTTAGAGCAGTTACCAAGGATTACATTTCCAAGCATCAAAGCTAAAGCACCGTTACCCCTCCCAGGGCCTCACCTTCCCCTCGCAGGGTCCATCTACACTTGATGGCTGGGGCCTTCATAGTTGTAAGTGGTCAGCACCGCTGTGAGGCTGGCATTCGCTGGTCTTCTCCCAGGGGAGCCAGGGGCTTGCTTCCATCACCGGCGTCACCTCACAGGTGTTCTGGATAATGGGCTGGCCAGCTCAGGAGCTGGGTTCAGCAGGCCCAGCCAAACTGTTCTTCGGCAGCTATCCGCTGTGTTTGTGCCTTCACTGTCCCTCATAATGAGCGTAACTCCCTCCCCGTGCAGACACGTGCTCGAACGCCTCGTCTCAAAGCTTACATTTCACTCACTGAAGGAAACCTGGCTGTTTTCCACTCTACATTTTCTTTTCTCGGGCTTTTGTGGTCTCATCAGGGAGGCGTTCTGGGCACTGGCCAAGCAGCCCAGCTGCAGACCGTCTCTGTTCTTCCATGAACAGGTGACTCAGGCCGGGATGTGATCAGGCTCCTCCAGCTCCTCCCACTTTGGGTGAGATGACCATGATTTTGTTGGCTGCCCAAGCCTTCCTGCCAACAAGCCCAGTGGCCTGGAATTGTGGTAGTTTCTTATGAGTCACCATTTATAACCAGGTCACCTCCAGATCTTTTCTGGAGCAAATCAAGGTGTGTGTGTGTGTGTGTGTGTGTGTGTGTGTAGGACTTCCCTGGTGGCCCAGGGTTAAGAATCCACCTGCCAATGCAGGAAGCACAGGTTCGACCTCCGGTCCAAGAAGATTCCACATGTCTAAGGACAACTAAGCCCGTGCACCACAGCTACCGAGTCCATGCTCTAGAGCCTGCGAGCTGGAACTGTTGAAGTCCATGCATGCTAGCCCATGCACTCTACAAGAGACGCCGCTGCAATGAGAGGCCTGTCCACTGAAATAGAGAGTAGCCTCCACTCACTACAGCCAGAGAGAAAGCCCATGCGTGGCAACAAACACCCAGCACAGCCAAATATATGTGTGGGGGGTCTGTGTGTGCGAAGTCAGTCGAGTCGTGTCTGACTGACTCTTTGAGTCCCGTGAGCTGTAGCCCGCCAGGCTCTCTCTCCATGGGATCCTCCAGGCAAGACTACTGGAGTGGGTTGCTGTGCCCTCCTCCAGGGGAACTTCCTGACCCAGAGAGGAAACCTGAGGCTCCTGCGCTGCAGGTGGACTTCTTGCCATCTGTCAATAGCAGGAGCACACTTAGTAGTGAAACTTTTGGGTGGGACATGGTAGAGAGGTCACCCCCCGGTGTTCCTGTGTCCTTGGGTTCAGCAGGCCCAGCCAAACTGTTCTTCGGCAGCTATCCGCTGTGTTTGTGCCTTCACTGTCCCTCATAATGAGCGTAACTCCCTCCCCGTGCAGACACGTGCTCGAACGCCTCGTCTCAAAGCTTACATTTCACTCACTGAAGGAAACCTGGCTGTTTTCCACTCTACATTTTCTTTTCTCGGGCTTTTGTGGTCTCATCAGGGAGGCGTTCTGGGCACTGGCCAAGCAGCCCAGCTGCAGACCGTCTCTGTTCTTCCATGAACAGGTGACTCAGGCCGGGATGTGATCAGGCTCCTCCAGCTCCTCCCACTTTGGGTGAGATGACCATGATTTTGTTGGCTGCCCAAGCCTTCCTGCCAACAAGCCCAGTGGCCTGGAATTGTGGTAGTTTCTTATGAGTCACCATTTATAACCAGGTCACCTCCAGATCTTTTCTGGAGCAAATCAAGGTGTGTGTGTGTGTGTGTGTGTGTGTGTGTGTAGGACTTCCCTGGTGGCCCAGGGTTAAGAATCCACCTGCCAATGCAGGAAGCACAGGTTCGACCTCCGGTCCAAGAAGATTCCACATGTCTAAGGACAACTAAGCCCGTGCACCACAGCTACCGAGTCCATGCTCTAGAGCCTGCGAGCTGGAACTGTTGAAGTCCATGCATGCTAGCCCATGCACTCTACAAGAGACGCCGCTGCAATGAGAGGCCTGTCCACTGAAATAGAGAGTAGCCTCCACTCACTACAGCCAGAGAGAAAGCCCATGCGTGGCAACAAACACCCAGCACAGCCAAATATATGTGTGGGGTGTCTGTGTGTGCTAAGTCAGTCCAGTCGTGTCTGACTGACTCTTTGAGTCCCCGTGAGCTGTAGCCCGCCAGGCTCCTCTCTCCATGGGATCCTCCAGGCAAGACTACTGGAGTGGGTTGCTGTGCCCTCCTCCAGGGGAACTTCCTGACCCAGAGAGGAAACCTGAGGCTCCTGCGCTGCAGGTGGACTTCTTGCCATCTGTCAATAGCAGGAGCACACTTAGTAGTGAAACTTTTGGGTGGGACATGGTAGAGAAGCTTTGTTTTTTTTAAAGATTTATTTATTTATTTTATTTTGGTGGGGGTGGGGTGGGAAGGGAGGGAGCAGGCGGGCCACTTCTATTGGTCCTTCATTTGTCTATTTTCATCCATCTTTGTTCTTTGGCTCCTGTGGGCCTCCCATCGTGGTGGCCTCTGTTGTTACAGAGCACCAGCTCTGGGTGCATGCATCCCAGAGCTCCGGCTCGGTAATTGGACACATCGGTTCAGCCACTCCGTGGCACGTGGGATCTTCCCAGGCCAGGGATTGAACCAGCGCCCCTTGAACTGCAAGGCGGTGTCCTTACCCACTGGACCACCAGGGAAGCCCAGCTTTGTTTTTTTTTCCTACAACCAGAACCATTTTGAAAATATGATTTTTGCACTGCTTGCTAATTTTCATTCATCTTAAATGTCACTATATCCTCTATAATGAATTGAGATGAGTATACAATGCCTTCTAAAATTGGTAAATTTTATTTTGTTGGACAGTTTCAGTAAATTAAATAAATGGTATTGTATCATGAACAGAACACGTGTAACTTGAAAAATTATAAATTCTGTTTTCCTCTAAATTTGTTAGAATGAACTGTTTATGGATTAAATGAACTCATGGCCTGTATTTAGTGTACTCTTTTTTTAAAATAAAATTTCAGGTTTGAGTGATTTTGAATGAATATTCATGTAAATATTTTTTTGGTTTATAAACATCATACATTTATTTGAGCTTAAGTCCGCATGCTAGCCCATGCTGGGTAAGGGGAAATAGAGAGTAGCCTCCACTCACTACAGCCAGAGAGAAAGCCCATGCGTGGCGACAAACACCCAGCACCGCAAAGTATATGTGTGGGGTGTCTGTGTGCTAAGTCAGTCCAGTCGTGTCTGACTGACTCTTTGAGTCCCCGTGAGCTGTAGCCCGCCAGGCTCCTCTCTCCATGGGATCCTCCAGGCAAGACTACTGGAGTGGGTTGCTGTGCCCTCCTCCAGGGGAACTTCCTGACCCAGAGAGGAAACCTGAGGCTCCTGCGCTGCAGGTGGACTTCTTGCCATCTGTCAATAGCAGGAGCACACTTAGTAGTGAAACTTTTGGGTGGGACATGGTAGAGAAGCTTTGTTTTTTTTAAAGATTTATTTATTTATTTTATTTTGGTGGGGGTGGGGTGGGAAGGGAGGGAGCAGGCGGGCCACTTCTATTGGTCCTTCATTTGTCTATTTTCATCCATCTTTGTTCTTTGGCTCCTGTGGGCCTCCCATCGTGGTGGCCTCTGTTGTTACAGAGCACCAGCTCTGGGTGCATGCATCCCAGAGCTCCGGCTCGGTAATTGGACACATCGGTTCAGCCACTCCGTGGCACGTGGGATCTTCCCAGGCCAGGGATTGAACCAGCGCCCCTTGAACTGCAAGGCGGTGTCCTTACCCACTGGACCACCAGGGAAGCCCAGCTTTGTTTTTTTTTCCTACAACCAGAACCATTTTGAAAATATGATTTTTGCACTGCTTGCTAATTTTCATTCATCTTAAATGTCACTATATCCTCTATAATGAATTGAGATGAGTATACAATGCCTTCTAAAATTGGTAAATTTTATTTTGTTGGACAGTTTCAGTAAATTAAATAAATGGTATTGTATCATGAACAGAACACGTGTAACTTGAAAAATTATAAATTCTGTTTTCCTCTAAATTTGTTAGAATGAACTGTTTATGGATTAAATGAACTCATGGCCTGTATTTAGTGTACTCTTTTTTTAAAATAAAATTTCAGGTTTGAGTGATTTTGAATGAATATTCATGTAAATATTTTTTTGGTTTATAAACATCATACATTTATTTGAGCTTAATTGTGGTTAAAAAATAACAAAATTTACTATCTTAAGCATTTTATTTATTTGTTTTTGGCTATTCTGGGTTTTTACTGCTTCCACAGGCTCTTCTCTGGTTGCAGGGAGTGGGGCTACTCTTGAGCTGAGGTGAGCAGGCTTCTTGTTGCGGTGACTTCTCTTGTTGTGGAACTCAGGCTCTAGGGCTCACGGGGCTTCAGAAGTTGTGGCCCATGGGCTCAATAGTTGTGGCTCCGAGACTCTAGAGTACAGGCTCAATAGTTGTGGCTCCCGGGCTTAGTTGTTCCTCAGCAAGTGGGATCCTCCTGGATCTGGGATCGAACTCATGCCTCTTGCATTGTCAGGAGAACTCTTTACCACTGAGCTACCAGGGAAACCCCTATCTTAACCATTTTTAAGTACAGTTTTAAGTTCAATAATTTTAAGTATATTCATGCTGTGCAACTAATCTCTAAGCTTTTAAATGTAATATATATTATATATATATATATATATATATATATATTATAGAGAGAGACTAAAATTTATATATAGGTATATTTATATATGTATATGCATTTTTATATACATATACATTTATATATTTAATGTATGTATTTAATGCACACACACACATATATACTTTCCAGGTGGCTCAGTGGTAAAGAATCCACCTGCCAATGTGTGGGAGACACAGGTTCGATCCCTGGGTCGAAAGATCCTCTGGAAAAGGAAATGGCAACTCACTCCAATATTCTTGCCTGGAGAATCCCCATGGACAGAAGAGCTTGGTGGGCTACAGTCCATGGGATGGCAAAGAGTTGGACAGGACTTAGTGACTAAACACCACCACCACCAAAAATAAATATCATGTTTTATTTATCTTTTCATCTGTCGTTGGACACTTAAGTTGCTTCCATCTCTTGGCTATTGTGAATAACACTGCTATGAACATGGGTGTGCAAATATTTCTCTCTAATAGAACCATTTTAAAATCTGAGCCGCATTCGACTGATAACCATAAAGAAACCAGCACCTCCACCCACAAGGCCAGCCTCATTTTTTGCTCGATTAAATGAACTCATGGCCTGTATTTAGTGTACTCTTTTTTTAAAATAAAATTTCAGGTTTGAGTGATTTTGAATGAATATTCATGTAAATATTTTTTTGGTTTATAAACATCATACATTTATTTGAGCTTAATTGTGGTTAAAAAATAACAAAATTTACTATCTTAAGCATTTTATTTATTTGTTTTTGGCTATTCTGGGTTTTTACTGCTTCCACAGGCTCTTCTCTGGTTGCAGGGAGTGGGGCTACTCTTGAGCTGAGGTGAGCAGGCTTCTTGTTGCGGTGACTTCTCTTGTTGTGGAACTCAGGCTCTAGGGCTCACGGGGCTTCAGAAGTTGTGGCCCATGGGCTCAATAGTTGTGGCTCCGAGACTCTAGAGTACAGGCTCAATAGTTGTGGCTCCCGGGCTTAGTTGTTCCTCAGCAAGTGGGATCCTCCTGGATCTGGGATCGAACTCATGCCTCTTGCATTGTCAGGAGAACTCTTTACCACTGAGCTACCAGGGAAACCCCTATCTTAACCATTTTTAAGTACAGTTTTAAGTTCAATAATTTTAAGTATATTCATGCTGTGCAACTAATCTCTAAGCTTTTAAATGTAATATATATTATATATATATATATATATATTATAGAGAGAGACTAAAATTTATATATAGGTATATTTATATATGTATATGCATTTTTATATACATATACATTTATATATTTAATGTATGTATTTAATGCACACACACACATATATACTTTCCAGGTGGCTCAGTGGTAAAGAATCCACCTGCCAATGTGTGGGAGACACAGGTTCGATCCCTGGGTCGAAAGATCCTCTGGAAAAGGAAATGGCAACTCACTCCAATATTCTTGCCTGGAGAATCCCCATGGACAGAAGAGCTTGGTGGGCTACAGTCCATGGGATGGCAAAGAGTTGGACAGGACTTAGTGACTAAACACCACCACCACCAAAAATAAATATCATGTTTTATTTATCTTTTCATCTGTCGTTGGACACTTAAGTTGCTTCCATCTCTTGGCTATTGTGAATAACACTGCTATGAACATGGGTGTGCAAATATTTCTCTCTAATAGAACCATTTTAAAATCTGAGCCGCATTCGACTGATAACCATAAAGAAACCAGCACCTCCACCCACAAGGCCAGCCTCATTTGGCTGTATGTGTTCACGCAGGATCACAGGACTGTCAGCATGAAGGACAGAGCCTCAGCACGGCTGAGTGAGAGGGCTGAGAGGGCCTGGGTGCCTCCCTGGGCAGGTGCATCTGCCACAGGCTACATCCCTGCTGTAAGGGAGGCTGGAAAGTGACTATCAGCCATTTTCAGTTTCAGGTACATAATGTACAATTTCCCTTTATTGGACAGTGGGGGTCATTGCTGTGTGGGGACCCAGACAATGAAGGACATGGTTTCGGTTCTGCCAAGATCAGCTTTGTGTTTGTTCAGTTGTTAAGTCGTATCTGACTCTTTGCCTCCCCATGGACTGCAGCATGCCAGGCTTCCCTTTGCCATCTCCTGGGTTTGCCCAAATTCATATCCATTGGGTCAGTGATACCATCCAACTATCTCATTCTCTGTCAACCCCTTCTCCTTCCCTCAATCTTTCCCAGCATCAGGATCTTTTCCAGTAAGTTAGCTCTTCATCATGTGGCCTAGTTATTAGAACTTCAGCTTCAGCATCAGTCCTTCCAATGACTATTCAGGGTTAATTTCCTTTAGGATTGACTGGTTTTGATCTCCTGCTGTCTCTCAAGTCTTAAGGGACTCTCAAGAGTTTTCTCCAGCACCACAATTGGAAAGCATCCATTTTTGGGTGCTTAGCCTTCTTTCTGAGGTCAGCTTGGGCAAAGAGAGAACCTCGTTTGTGTGAACAGTTTATATGCTTGGAACCCCTTGATGATACTGTCACCTGGTGTCTGTAAATACATAATGCAGGGCCACAGTGGAATTCTCATAGACAAGGAAGCAGGCAGTATTTGCTGTCCTCTCCTGGTCCTCATTCATTCATTTCAAAGAGTTGGACAGGACTTAGTGACTAAACACCACCACCACCAAAAATAAATATCATGTTTTATTTATCTTTTCATCTGTCGTTGGACACTTAAGTTGCTTCCATCTCTTGGCTATTGTGAATAACACTGCTATGAACATGGGTGTGCAAATATTTCTCTCTAATAGAACCATTTTAAAATCTGAGCCGCATTCGACTGATAACCATAAAGAAACCAGCACCTCCACCCACAAGGCCAGCCTCATTTGGCTGTATGTGTTCACGCAGGATCACAGGACTGTCAGCATGAAGGACAGAGCCTCAGCACGGCTGAGTGAGAGGGCTGAGAGGGCCTGGGTGCCTCCCTGGGCAGGTGCATCTGCCACAGGCTACATCCCTGCTGTAAGGGAGGCTGGAAAGTGACTATCAGCCATTTTCAGTTTCAGGTACATAATGTACAATTTCCCTTTATTGGACAGTGGGGGTCATTGCTGTGTGGGGACCCAGACAATGAAGGACATGGTTTCGGTTCTGCCAAGATCAGCTTTGTGTTTGTTCAGTTGTTAAGTCGTATCTGACTCTTTGCCTCCCCATGGACTGCAGCATGCCAGGCTTCCCTTTGCCATCTCCTGGGTTTGCCCAAATTCATATCCATTGGGTCAGTGATACCATCCAACTATCTCATTCTCTGTCAACCCCTTCTCCTTCCCTCAATCTTTCCCAGCATCAGGATCTTTTCCAGTAAGTTAGCTCTTCATCATGTGGCCTAGTTATTAGAACTTCAGCTTCAGCATCAGTCCTTCCAATGACTATTCAGGGTTAATTTCCTTTAGGATTGACTGGTTTTGATCTCCTGCTGTCTCTCAAGTCTTAAGGGACTCTCAAGAGTTTTCTCCAGCACCACAATTGGAAAGCATCCATTTTTGGGTGCTTAGCCTTCTTTCTGAGGTCAGCTTGGGCAAAGAGAGAACCTCGTTTGTGTGAACAGTTTATATGCTTGGAACCCCTTGATGATACTGTCACCTGGTGTCTGTAAATACATAATGCAGGGCCACAGTGGAATTCTCATAGACAAGGAAGCAGGCAGTATTTGCTGTCCCTCTCTCCTGGTCCTCATTCATTCATTTATTCATTCAGGGGTCACTGTGGGCTTTGAGCAATGCACTGCGGTCAAAGTCAGAAGGCAGTGGGTCATGCACAGTGGAGTCGGATAGAGCTGAGTTTGAGTCTAGCCCCTGGCCCAGAACTGGTGGCTCAGAAAGTAAAGAATCTGCCTGTACTGCAGGAAACCCAGGTTCAATCCCTGGGTCGGGAAGATTCCCTGCAGAAGGGCACGGCAACCCACTCCAGTGTTCTTGCCTGGAGAATCCCCTGGACAGAGAAGCCTGGAACCAGTCTACAGTCCGTGGGGGTCACAAAGAGTCAGACACAACTGAGTAACAGTTTCATTTTCACTTTCCCAGCCGTGAACAGTTGTGGGACTCAATTATTTGATTTCACTCAATTTCAGTTTCCTCATCTGTATTATAAGAAAAACAACTTCTGTCTCATGGGCCATATGAAGATGAACAGTGATAATACTTATAAAGAGGTTTATACAGTCCCTGGTACCTAATGGATCAGTTCAGTTCAGTCACTCAGTCGTGTCCAATTCTTTGTGACCCTATGGACTGCAGCACGCCAGGCTTCCCTGTCCTTCACCATCTCCTGGAGCTTGCTCGAACTCATGTGCATTGAGTCAGTGATGCCATCCAACCATCTCATCCTCTATTGTCCCCCTCTCCTTTTGCCTTCTCTTTTTTCCAACATCAGGGTCTTTTCCAGTGAGCATCAGGTGACCAAAGTGTTGGAGCTTCAGCTTACTCAATAAATAAACAGGACCTTATAAATCACAATCATGTAATCTCCAAGGACCCCAAATGCCAAGGGACCAGTTCTGCTGTTCTCCTGTTTTGTACCTCTAGCCTTTTAGGAGGACACAGTGGGAAAACAGAAGCAGAGGCCCCAGGGGAGGGACCTATGACAACCAGAGCCCATCTGGGCTACAGTGTCATGGGAACCTTGAGCTGTGAGCCCAGCCAGAGAAGCTGCACAGCTTAGGCTTCTGGATAACCACTATGAGTAAGGATCTTCACCTACACAGCATGGTGAAGATTGGGTGTAGAGAACCCAGGCCCATAGTGTGTCTCAGACAGTCCTTCCAGAGGTTTAGTATCGACAGGTCCTTGAGGTGTATCGTTTTTTTGCAAATCATTGTTTTGTCACACATGGACTCTCTGATATCAGGAAGTTGAGTTCAAGCTTAGAGGCTAATCCCTGGCCAGGTTTATGCATTTTTGGAGACCAGTCCCCTGCTGCCCCCCCAACACACACACAGCTACACTTATTAGTGTGAATTCTTCCAGATACTTTTTCTTTTTAAGGTCAAGTTTATTGAGGTGTTATTAGTAAAATTTACCCTTTTCAGTATTTTATTTTCATTGTATCAGTGTTAAGATACATTTTAATTAATTTATTTATTTACAAAAATGTTTGGCCTCATTGTGTGGCATGTGAAATCTTAGTTCCCTGACCAGGAATTGAACCTGTATCCCTGGCTTTGGAAACACAGGTTTTTAATCACTGGATGGCCTCAGGGAAGTCCCAGTATGAGTGTTTTAAGAGTGAGTTTGAATTCTGAGTTTTGACAGACGCAGTTATACAACCACCCCAATAAAGGTGCAAGATGACTTTGTCATTTTCTAGAATTCTTTCACTCTCCTTTATAGTTAAGCCTCCACCATTTCTAGTCCTGACCACCACTGATCTGTTTTTGATCCCTCAAAGCTTTCCTTTTTCAGAATAGCATATAAATGGAATCATACATTATGTTGGCTTACAATTTGGCTTCTTTCATGGAATGTAATGCAGATGGAACTCCAAATGCTTTTGATTGCAAGTAGAGTGGTTCTGAGATCAACATGGAAAACCAATATCATTCCTATATGCCATTAACAAGCAAGAGAAAATCTAGTTTAAACACACACACACACAGAATAAATAACTCACAATACTGCCAAATAAAACCCACCCTGAAGTTGTTAATACTTAAGAAGAAAGAAAATAAAACATGTCCAAGATCTTTATATAGAGAAATCTACAGCCTGATGCTGGGAAAGATTGAGGGCAGGAGGAGAAGAGGGTGACAGTGGAAGAGATGGTTGGATGGCGTCACGGACTCAATGCACATGAGTTTGATCAAGCTTCAGGAGATGGTGAAGGACAGGGTAGCCTGGCGTGCTGCAGTCCACGGGGCCACAAAGAGTCAGACTGAACAACAACTTCAGTTGGACTTAGCAAGTGAACAGCAACAATAGCATATCATAAAAAGACATCAAAGAAGACTCAGTGGAAGAGACCCTGTTCCTGATGAGGTAACCTCATAAAGATGGCGGCTTTTCCCAGGTCAGTTTGTAACTGCAGTGTGAGTGAGTAAAAATCACTCACTCACGTCCAGCTATAGCATGTCAGGCTCCTCTGTCCATGGAATTCTCCAGGCGAGAATACTGGAGTGGGTAGGCGTCACTTTTCCAGGGGATTTTCACAACTCAGGAATTGAATCCAGGTCTCCCACATTGCAGGCAGAGTCTTTACTGTCTGAGCCACAAGGGAAGCCCCTCGCAAAATAGATAAGGTTTTTCATGTAACTTGATGAGCTCTCATGAATTCATGTACAAAACAGAGTTAAGCATAGGCAAGACCGTTTTAAGACTATCAGGATTTAGGAGACTTCCCTTGGTGGTCCAGTGAGTAAGACATGGTGCTCCCAGTTTTGAGGGGCCCAGGTTTAATCCCTGGTCGTGGAACTAGATCTCAAAGGCCACAACTAAGAGTTCATGTGCTGCAACTAAAAATCTCACATGCCACAACAAAAAACGAAGATCTCACATGTTGCAACTAAGATCCAGCATAGCCCAATAAATAGATAGTTTAAAAAATCAGAATTTATTATAAAGCAGTGAGAATTAATACACTGTGGTATAAGTGCATGGTTGGTTGGCAGACCAGGGTAATGGAATGAAGAGCTGAACTAGTATCTATGCATGTTAGAAAACATTACCATGATGGTAGAATTGAAAATCAGTGGGAAAGAATTCAGTGATTGTTATTGGAACCGTTGGGATCCTTACAGAAAAGCATAAAGTTGAATCCCTAACTCATAACACACATAAAGATAAGTTCCAGATGAATTAAAACCTAATTAAAAGCAAACCCTAAAACTTTTATGAGAAGATATATGTGACCAGGATTTCCTCAACAAGATAACAGACTGATATAGTTATCATTTTAAATTTAAAACTTCTGTACAACAGAAGGCACCATAGCAAAGTTAAAAGGATTTTTTAATTGGGAAGAGATGTTTGCAGTCACGGACTCAATGCACATGAGTTTGATCAAGCTTCAGGAGATGGTGAAGGACAGGGTAGCCTGGCGTGCTGCAGTCCACGGGGCCACAAAGAGTCAGACTGAACAACAACTTCAGTTGGACTTAGCAAGTGAACAGCAACAATAGCATATCATAAAAGACATCAAAGAAGACTCAGTGGAAGAGACCCTGTTCCTGATGAGGTAACCTCATAAAGATGGCGGCTTTTCCCAGGTCAGTTTGTAACTGCAGTGTGAGTGAGTAAAAATCACTCACTCACGTCCAGCTATAGCATGTCAGGCTCCTCTGTCCATGGAATTCTCCAGGCGAGAATACTGGAGTGGGTAGGCGTCACTTTTCCAGGGGATTTTCACAACTCAGGAATTGAATCCAGGTCTCCCACATTGCAGGCAGAGTCTTTACTGTCTGAGCCACAAGGGAAGCCCCTCGCAAAATAGATAAGGTTTTTCATGTAACTTGATGAGCTCTCATGAATTCATGTACAAAACAGAGTTAAGCATAGGCAAGACCGTTTTAAGACTATCAGGATTTAGGAGACTTCCCTTGGTGGTCCAGTGAGTAAGACATGGTGCTCCCAGTTTTGAGGGGCCCAGGTTTAATCCCTGGTCGTGGAACTAGATCTCAAAGGCCACAACTAAGAGTTCATGTGCTGCAACTAAAAATCTCACATGCCACAACAAAAATCGAAGATCTCACATGTTGCAACTAAGATCCAGCATAGCCCAATAAATAGATAGTTTAAAAAATCAGAATTTATTATAAAGCAGTGAGAATTAATACACTGTGGTATAAGTGCATGGTTGGTTGGCAGACCAGGGTAATGGAATGAAGAGCTGAACTAGTATCTATGCATGTTAGAAAACATTACCATGATGGTAGAATTGAAAATCAGTGGGAAAGAATTCAGTGATTGTTATTGGAACCGTTGGGATCCTTACAGAAAAGCATAAAGTTGAATCCCTAACTCATAACACACATAAAGATAAGTTCCAGATGAATTAAAACCTAATTAAAAAGCAAACCCTAAAAACTTTTATGAGAAGATATATGTGACCAGGATTTCCTCAACAAGATAACAGACTGATATAGTTATCATTTTAAATTTAAAACTTCTGTACAACAGAAGGCACCATAGCAAAGTTAAAAGGATTTTTTAATTGGGAAGAGATGTTTGCAGTCCATATGTCCAAGGCATAATTTGTACCCAAGATTCACAAAGAAGTCCTAAAAATCAGTAAGAAAAAGAGAAGAAACCTAACTGGGTAGAGGAGGGAAATGATGTAAATAGTTCATTTAAGGGGAGAAAATGGCCAAAAGGCATAAAATGTTAATCAGCTTCACTTGTAATTGAGGAAATATGGATGAAAAATTCCAGATACTGTTCCGCATCCTTCAGACTGGGAAAAAATGTTAAAGCTGTCTGTATTAGTTTGGCAAGAATGGAGAATCCTCAGCTGCCAATGCAGGGACGTGGTTTCGATACTAGGTTCAGGGAGATTCCACATGCCTCAGAGCAGCTACTGAACTGAGCCCTTGTGCTACTGCTGAAGCCTGTGTGCCTAGAGCCTGTGCTCTCTAACAAGAGAAGCCACTGCAACAAGAAGCCCAACACAGCAACAACGAAGAGTAGGCCCCCCACCATCGTAACTAGAGAAAGCCTGTGTGTAGCAATGAAGACCCAGCACAATCAACCTACCAACCAACTAAACAAAGTACAAAAAAGGACAGAGAACATCAGAACTCCTTTACACTGCGGGAAGGAGTAGAGGCTGGTACAACCTCTCTGAGGAGTGGTTTTGCATTGTCTGGAAGAAGATACTGTGCCCTATGACCCAGGAGTCCCACACTGTGTGTAAACCCTAGAGAAAGTCCCACGTGTACCCAGGGAGCCATGTATAAGAATGTTTATTCCAGGGGCTTCCCTGGTGGCTCAGTGGTAAAGAGCTCGCCTGCCAGTGCAGGAGACATGGATTCAATCCCAGAACTAGGAGGATCCCACACGCTGAGGAGCAACTAAGCCTGGGAGCCGCAACTATTGAGCCTGTGCTCTAGAGCCTCAGAACCACAACTGTTGAGCCCATGTGCCACAACTACTGAAGCCTGTATGACCTAGAGCCCAAGTTCCACAACAAGAGAAGTCACCACAAGAAGAAGCCTGCTCACCTCAACTAGAGAGTAGCCCCCATTTCCTGCAACTAAAGAAGAACCTGCAGCAGCAATGAAAACCCAGAATAGCCAGAAACAAATAGATAAATAAAATTCTAAAAAAATGAATGTTCAATCCAGTCCTACTTGGAATAGTAATAACTTGGAAAGGACCCAAAAATACATCAACAGAATGGATAAATACACTGTGATATATTCACATAATGAAATGATACAGAGGATTACGATGATCCAGAGTGACTTCCCTGGTGGTCCAGTGGTTAAGAATCTGCATTCCAATGCAAGGGAACTAAGATCCCACATGCCACGGGGCATGCATTGCAACTAGAGAATCCACACATGGCAACAAAGTCAAAAAAATAAACAATCTAGAAAGACAAGTCTCAACATGGATCAGAAAATGTAATGAATGAAGAAAACATTTTTAGCTGAATACATACAGTGTGATTCCATTTATATAATGTTTGAATACATTCAAATGTGTTTTTTGTTAGTTTCAGCATGGCTTCCATTGTTAGTAAAAATATAGTGAGGGGCTTCCCTGGTGGTCCAGTGGGTAAGCACACGACCTTGCCGTGCGAGGGGCGCTGGTTCGATCCCTGGCCTGGGAAGATCCCACGTGCCGCAGAGCAGCTGGACCGATGTGTCCAATTACCAAGCTGGAGTTCTGGAGCACATGCGCTCAGAGCCAGTGCTCTGCAGCGAGAGAGGCCACTGTAATGGGAGGCTCACACAGGCCAAAAGAACAATGATAAATAGATGAAAGATCAATAGAAGTGGCCAAAAATAAAAAAAAAAATGAAATAAAAAAATATATAATGAGAATGAGGCACAACGTTCAGGAGAGTGCTTATTCATGGGGAAAGAAGGAAGGAAATGTATGAGGAAAGAGTACGCATAGGAGACTTCAGATCTACCTTGTTTTTATGTTTTTCCCACATTAAAAATTTGTAGCATATTTATTGGGATCCCAATAGGAACTCAAGCACCAAGGGGGACCCTTTTGTTACAGTAGAAAGTAAAAATGGTCTTGGAAATGAATTCTCATAGAAAACAAACTGATTCATAGGAGCTTCCCTTGTGGTCCAGTGGCTTCATGCTCCCAATGTAGGCAGCCCAGGTTCAATCCCTGGTCAGGGAACTAGATCCTACATGCCACAACTAAGAGTTCTCATGCTGAAACTAAAGAACCCCCATGCCACAATGAAGATCTAAGATCCTGTGTGCCGCAACTAAGACCCAAGTCAGCCAAATAAATAGGTAAAAAATAAACTAATATTTTTAATAAAGGATTCATAAACTTTCAGGAAAAAACCTATATAGGATGGTAATTTGAAATTGTCTATGTTTGCCTCAGTGCCAAGGGTGCATATCGCTGTCTGGGCTCCCAATGCAGGGGCCCCAGGTTCGATCCCTGGTCAGGGCACTAGATCCCAGCTGTCACAACTGAGTTTGTGTGCCACAATGAAAGACCCAGCATATCTAAATAAGTAATTTTGTTAAAAAAAGAAGAGGTAGCCAGCAGGAAGTTACACGTTTTTAAAAAATATTTACTGTTACTGATTTGGTTGTGCTGGGTTCTGGTTGTCACAAGCAGGATCTTTGATCTTTAGTTGTGGCATGCAAACTCTTAGTTGCGGCATGTGGGAACTAGTTTCCCAACCAGGGATTGAACCTGGGGCCCCAGCATTGGGAACATGGAATCCTAGCCCCTGGACCACCAGGGAAGTCCCAGGAAGTGACATGTTGTGAGCATGCAAGCATGGCTCCCTAGGGGAGAGCCACTGGCCAGGTGGTTTGGGTTAGGTCCGGAGCTGATGGAGACGGGAAAGAAGAGCCTGGCCAGGCAGACTCAGTCTGAACGGACATCAATCCCAAACCCCTTTGGTTCGGACCTGCTTCATTTGTTATTTCTTTTCTCTAAAGTATATTTAGGACAACTTGCCCTTTTCACCCCGTTCTCCCCACTTCTTGGGCAGTGAAATACCGAGTCTGGTCCCTTATGAGCTGCTGTTTCTGAGCTTTTAGAGCCTGGAAAGCATGTCATCTCACTGTCCGTGTGCCTTCAGGTGGGAGCCAGGTTGGGGAATGCTGGCTGCCGCTTCACATCCGAATGCAGCAGGTGGACAGACCACAGGCCTCCCTTGTCTGGGCCCGCATGAGGCTTCCCACCTCTGTGACCACTTGGGGGTGTCGCTGGCCGTTGGAGCTCCCACAGGAGCAGATTCATGGACCTTCAAGTTGAGATGCACTTTCCAGCTGTCTATCTGATGCTCACATGCTGCCTCAGGGCAGGGGCTGAACGCCCTCCTGACATTAGCTGTTGTTCAGTCGCTCAGTCGTGTCTGACTCTTTGTGACCCAGTGGACTGCAGCATGCCGGGCCTCCCTGTCCTGGCAGCTGTGACTGTTAATCAGGGCCTCTGTGCCAAAGGAGGGTGTGTTTATTTCACTGGAGCCTGTGGTGCTGTGCCGGAGGCTCTGCTGAATCAGCCTGGTGCTGTCTGGCCCCCTTCTCCCTCACCCGGGGTGTGACCTCCAGCATATCTAAATAAGTAATTTTGTTAAAAAAAGAAGAGGTAGCCAGCAGGAAGTTACACGTTTTTAAAAAATATTTACTGTTACTGATTTGGTTGTGCTGGGTTCTGGTTGTCACAAGCAGGATCTTTGATCTTTAGTTGTGGCATGCAAACTCTTAGTTGCGGCATGTGGGAACTAGTTTCCCAACCAGGGATTGAACCTGGGGCCCCAGCATTGGGAACATGGAATCCTAGCCCCTGGACCACCAGGGAAGTCCCAGGAAGTGACATGTTGTGAGCATGCAAGCATGGCTCCCTAGGGGAGAGCCACTGGCCAGGTGGTTTGGGTTAGGTCCGGAGCTGATGGAGACGGGAAAGAAGAGCCTGGCCAGGCAGACTCAGTCTGAACGGACATCAATCCCAAACCCCTTTGGTTCGGACCTGCTTCATTTGTTATTTCTTTTCTCTAAAGTATATTTAGGACAACTTGCCCTTTTCACCCCGTTCTCCCCACTTCTTGGGCAGTGAAATACCGAGTCTGGTCCCTTATGAGCTGCTGTTTCTGAGCTTTTAGAGCCTGGAAAGCATGTCATCTCACTGTCCGTGTGCCTTCAGGTGGGAGCCAGGTTGGGGAATGCTGGCTGCCGCTTCACATCCGAATGCAGCAGGTGGACAGACCACAGGCCTCCCTTGTCTGGGCCCGCATGAGGCTTCCCACCTCTGTGACCACTTGGGGGTGTCGCTGGCCGTTGGAGCTCCCACAGGAGCAGATTCATGGACCTTCAAGTTGAGATGCACTTTCCAGCTGTCTATCTGATGCTCACATGCTGCCTCAGGGCAGGGGCTGAACGCCCTCCTGACATTAGCTGTTGTTCAGTCGCTCAGTCGTGTCTGACTCTTTGTGACCCAGTGGACTGCAGCATGCCGGGCCTCCCTGTCCTGGCAGCTGTGACTGTTAATCAGGGCCTCTGTGCCAAAGGAGGGTGTGTTTATTTCACTGGAGCCTGTGGTGCTGTGCCGGAGGCTCTGCTGAATCAGCCTGGTGCTGTCTGGCATCTCCTCACTGCTGTGACCTCAGCCCCAAGGTCACGAGTGTCGCCTGGAAGGCTGTGACCCTTGCTTCACCACTCTCTGAAACTTCCCAAAGGGAACATGTATTTACCAAGCACTTACTCAGTCCAGGGCTTCTTTGGTAGCTCAGCCTGTAAAGAATCCGCCTGCAATGCAGGAGACCCCAGTTTGATTCCTGGGTCAGGAAGATCCCCTGGAGAAGGGATAGGCTACCCACTCCATTATTCTTGGGCTTCCCTGGTGGCTTGGATGGTAAAGAATCTGCCTGCAATGCGGGAGACATGGGTTCATTCGCTGGGTTGGGAAGATCCTCTAAAGAAGGGAAAGGCTACCCACTCCCATATTCTTGGGCTTCCCTGGTGGCTCAGCTCGTGAAGAATCCGCCTGCAGTTCCTGGTTTGAGAAGACGCTCTGGAAAATGGAATGGCTATCCACTCCAGTATTCTTACCTGGAGAATTCCGTGGCTGGTCCACAGGGTCACAAAGAATCGGACACAACTGAGTGAGTTTCACTTTTACTCGGCCCAGGGGGTATGGATTATACTGCCAGGACAGACACCACCAAAGTCAACTTTGTGGAACTAACAAGTCTTGTGGGAGAAACAGACATTGAAAACACCTGTGCGATTGATGTGGCTCAGAGCTAAGACAGGGGACTGTCCAGGGAGTGGCCTCGAAGAACAGAAGATGAGCCTGATTTCTAGCCGGTGTTGAGGTCAGAAAAGGCCTCACGGGTGAAAGAAGATCCCACGTATCTGAGAAAACTGCTTAGGGGCAAATTGGGGTCAGATGGGGCTTGGGGAGACCTCCTCTCTGAGCTGGCTCATGACAGATCCCAGTGGGCTTCCCCGGACTGCCTGTCTTTGGCACTGTGGTCATCTTTTCTTTTTAATTAATACATTTTCTGATGTTTTATTTTTTATTTGTTCAGTCGCTCAGTCGTGTCTGACTCTTTGTGACCCAGGGGACCGGGCCTCCCTGTCCTGGCAGCTGTGACTGTTAATCAGGGCCTCTGTGCCAAAGGAGGGTGTGTTTATTTCACTGGAGCCTGTGGTGCTGTGCCGGAGGCTCTGCTGAATCAGCCTGGTGCTGTCTGGCATCTCCTCACTGCTGTGACCTCAGCCCCAAGGTCACGAGTGTCGCCTGGAAGGCTGTGACCCTTGCTTCACCACTCTCTGAAACTTCCCAAAGGGAACATGTATTTACCAAGCACTTACTCAGTCCAGGGCTTCTTTGGTAGCTCAGCCTGTAAAGAATCCGCCTGCAATGCAGGAGACCCCAGTTTGATTCCTGGGTCAGGAAGATCCCCTGGAGAAGGGATAGGCTACCCACTCCATTATTCTTGGGCTTCCCTGGTGGCTTGGATGGTAAAGAATCTGCCTGCAATGCGGGAGACATGGGTTCATTCGCTGGGTTGGGAAGATCCTCTAAAGAAGGGAAAGGCTACCCACTCCCATATTCTTGGGCTTCCCTGGTGGCTCAGCTCGTGAAGAATCTGCCTGCAGTTCCGGGGTTTTGAGAAGACGCTCTGGAAAATGGAATGGCTATCCACTCCAGTATTCTTACCTGGAGAATTCCGTGGCTGGTCCACAGGGTCACAAAGAATCGGACACAACTGAGTGAGTTTCACTTTTACTCGGCCCAGGGGGTATGGATTATACTGCCAGGACAGACACCACCAAAGTCAACTTTGTGGAACTAACAAGTCTTGTGGGAGAAACAGACATTGAAAACACCTGTGCGATTGATGTGGCTCAGAGCTAAGACAGGGGACTGTCCAGGGAGTGGCCTCGAAGAACAGAAGATGAGCCTGATTTCTAGCCGGTGTTGAGGTCAGAAAAGGCCTCACGGGTGAAAGAAGATCCCACGTATCTGAGAAAACTGCTTAGGGGCAAATTGGGGTCAGATGGGGCTTGGGGAGACCTCCTCTCTGAGCTGGCTCATGACAGATCCCAGTGGGCTTCCCCGGACTGCCTGTCTTTGGCACTGTGGTCATCTTTTCTTTTTAATTAATACATTTTCTGATGTTTTATTTTATTTGTCTATTCCAGGTCTTAGTGGCAGCATGAAACGTCTTGGCTCTTTGTTGTGGCAGGCGGGATTTTTTTTGAGTGGAGATATTTGAGCTCTTAGTTGCGGCATGTGGGATCTAGTTCCCTGACCAGGCATTGAACCTGGGCCCCATGCATTGGACTCAATGGACATGACTTTGAGCAAATTCAGGGAGATAGGGAAGGACAGGGAAGCCTGGCGTGCTGAGTCCATGGGGTCGCAGACATGACTTAGAACCAAACAACCCCTGCTTTGGGAGCATAGAGTCTTAGCCACTGGACCTCCACGGAAGTCCCCCATCCTTTTAAATGTCTTGTTTCCTTTCAAACTGCTGTTTTGTCCCTTTAGCTGTCTTATCTTGCTCCCTAGGTATAATTTCAGCCTTCCCAGGGGGTGGTCTTGCTCTCCAAGGCAGCAGAGAGTGGTGGTAAGAAACCAGGCACAGGGGAGGCCGGCATGGCTGGGACCCATCCCCTCCTGTATTCCTTAATGGTCATGGACCCAAGCAAGCTTGGACTGGCCACTCCAGCCTTGGCGCCCGCTATGGAAGGGACTCTTGTGACCAGGGATGTCTCAGGTCATGCTGCAGAGTGCTTAGTGCAGGGCCTGTGTGAGTCAAGGTTACGGAACTCTTTCCCCTTTCCTTTCAGCACCAGAAACAGACTAAGTTCAGTTAGCTTTCTGTTTTTCCCAGAAACCTGCTGAATGTGGAACATCAGGGTGTTCCCTGCTGCCGTTCATGGAAAAGCTGAGCTCTGCTTGATAAATCACATCTGATGGAAGTTCTCCGTATGACCTCCCTGATGAGCGAGCCACAACTTCAGGCTTCCTGAGTGTGGTGTTTCCTTGAAGGCTCTGTCCATCTGTCCATTGGCACAGGAAATGCTGGCCCGTGCGGGACCAACACCAGGGTGGCTCTCATTCCCATCCCGCTGGCCCCTGAATTGAACCCAAGGGGTAGCTTCATCTGTCTGGTGAAAAGATGAAACCCTTCCAGCTCCAACATTCTGTCCATTCACTTAAAAATATCCATTGAGGGGACTTCCCTGGTGGTCCAGGGGTTATGAGTCCGCCTGCCAGGGCAGGGTTCGATCTTGGTCCAGGAAGATCCCACATACCTCAGGCCAGCTAAACTCGTGTACCAGTTACTGAGCCCCCATGCCCTAGAGACCTTGCTTTGTGACAAGAGAAGCCACCACAATGAGAAGCCTGAGCACCACAACTAGAGAGTTGCCCCCACTCACCACAATTAGAAAAGGCCTGTGCACAGCCATGAAGACCTAGAACAGCCAAAAATAAATACATAAAATAGTTGGAAGGAGACTCAGGATGGGGGACACATGTATACCCATGGTGATTCATGTTGATGTGTGGCAAAAAAAAAAAAAAAAACCCTCACAATATTGTAAAGTAATTATCCTCCAATTAAAATAAATTAAAAATAGAATAAATTAACAATTTCCTAAAATAAATAAATACATAAAATAATAGTTTAAGAAGTATCTACTGAGAGTCTCCTATGTGGTAGGTGCTGGGAACACGCCATTAAAACAGAGCAGATCCATTCTGCGCCCTGAGGCACTTGCTGTCCAAAAGGAGGGATGCTGTCAGTCAAAGCGTCACCTTGGACTGGCCACTCCAGCCTTGGCGCCCGCTATGGAAGGGACTCTTGTGACCAGGGATGTCTCAGGTCATGCTGCAGAGTGCTTAGTGCAGGGCCTGTGTGAGTCAAGGTTACGGAACTCTTTCCCCTTTCCTTTCAGCACCAGAAACAGACTAAGTTCAGTTAGCTTTCTGTTTTTCCCAGAAACCTGCTGAATGTGGAACATCAGGGTGTTCCCTGCTGCCGTTCATGGAAAAGCTGAGCTCTGCTTGATAAATCACATCTGATGGAAGTTCTCCGTATGACCTCCCTGATGAGCGAGCCACAACTTCAGGCTTCCTGAGTGTGGTGTTTCCTTGAAGGCTCTGTCCATCTGTCCATTGGCACAGGAAATGCTGGCCCGTGCGGGACCAACACCAGGGTGGCTCTCATTCCCATCCCGCTGGCCCCTGAATTGAACCCAAGGGGTAGCTTCATCTGTCTGGTGAAAAGATGAAACCCTTCCAGCTCCAACATTCTGTCCATTCACTTAAAAATATCCATTGAGGGGACTTCCTGGTGGTCCAGGGGTTATGAGTCCGCCTGCCAGGGCAGGGTTCGATCTTGGTCCAGGAAGATCCCACATACCTCAGGCCAGCTAAACTCGTGTACCAGTTACTGAGCCCCATGCCCTAGAGACCTTGCTTTGTGACAAGAGAAGCCACCACAATGAGAAGCCTGAGCACCACAACTAGAGAGTTGCCCCCACTCACCACAATTAGAAAAGGCCTGTGCACAGCCATGAAGACCTAGAACAGCCAAAAATAAATACATAAAATAGTTGGAAGGAGACTCAGGATGGGGGACACATGTATACCCATGGTGATTCATGTTGATGTGTGGCAAAAAAAAAAAAAAAAACCCTCACAATATTGTAAAGTAATTATCCTCCAATTAAAATAAATTAAAAATAGAATAAATTAACAATTTCCTAAAATAAATAAATACATAAAATAATAGTTTAAGAAGTATCTACTGAGAGTCTCCTATGTGGTAGGTGCTGGGAACACGCCATTAAAACAGAGCAGATCCATTCTGCGCCCTGAGGCACTTGCTGTCCAAAAGGAGGGATGCTGTCAGTCAAAGCGTCACCTAAATAATAGGGAATGAGCACCCCGATCACATGTCCTGTGTGCTCTGAGAGTGTAGTGGAGAGATTTAACCTAGCAGAGAGGGCAGGGAAGCCATCCATGAAGAGGTCTTTGGAGCCAGGATCTGATGGATGAGTAGGCACCAAGTTGACAAGGGGAGGAAGATTCCAAAAGGAGAGACCCGCACGTCCTCCTTTGGTTGAGGGATGGTACGACGTAGAGTGAACAGGTGGAACTCCATTATGCAGAGTCTGATTATTTAGATGACCGGGCATATAGTCCCAGTCATGATGGGTCACTGAGAGCTGAAGCCCAGTCACCGCTGGTGTCATTACTTTTGTTTCTGCATCTTCAGAGCAGCGAGAAGTAGGTTAATGCCAGGTGGAGCTTTATGTGCATGGTGGCAGGAGGGTGCTTAATTGGATTTACGACTTGAACAGCTCCTTCTGACTGCGGGATGCTGAAATCAAGTCTGCAGGGAGTGAAATTTGAAGAAGCTTGGAGTGACGTGCTTTGGGTGGAGAAGGAAACCCAAGGTGTGGGTGGGCTTAAGAGAGCATCCGATGGGGATTAGTGGCAGGAAGGAATGTTGAGCCTTTCACAAAGTATATATAAGGATTTGTTTTTAGTTTTGGCTGTGCTGGGTCTTCGTTGCTGCTTAGGCTTTTCTCTGGTTACAGCGAGTGGGGGCTATTCTTTGTTGCAGTGCACGAGTGTCAGTAGTTGCGGAGTACATGTTGGATCTTCTTGGACCAGGGATGGAACCTGTGGCCCCCGCATTGGCAGGTGGATTTTTATCCACTGGACCACCAAGGAAGTCCACTGGGCCTTTAATATCAGGGCTCTTGGCAGCTCAGCTTGGTGTCCCACCTTCAAAACTCCCAACCTCCCAGTTTTGACTTCCATGATCCCAGACCACCCTCCTGTGTTGTCAGATGGCAGATTGAAGGAAGATGGGTGTGAACTGACACAGGTCATACAGGGTCCTAAGCATGTCCCAGCCATGAGCAGAAAACCTTCAGGCATTCAGAAAAATAAGCCTAACCCCACAGGAGCATTTTCTGTAGCTTGGGAGATGTTTCTGGCACTGAAGACAACATTTTCCATCAAATAGGATGAATGAAAATCACATTTCTCATTTTTTCCCCTCTCTCTACCCTCCAGGCTAATATTTGGCACTCTGTATCCTGAGAGTGTAGTGGAGAGATTTAACCTAGCAGAGAGGGCAGGGAAGCCATCCATGAAGAGGTCTTTGGAGCCAGGATCTGATGGATGAGTAGGCACCAAGTTGACAAGGGGAGGAAGATTCCAAAAGGAGAGACCCGCACGTCCTCCTTTGGTTGAGGGATGGTACGACGTAGAGTGAACAGGTGGAACTCCATTATGCAGAGTCTGATTATTTAGATGACCGGGCATATAGTCCCAGTCATGATGGGTCACTGAGAGCTGAAGCCCAGTCACCGCTGGTGTCATTACTTTTGTTTCTGCATCTTCAGAGCAGCGAGAAGTAGGTTAATGCCAGGTGGAGCTTTATGTGCATGGTGGCAGGAGGGTGCTTAATTGGATTTACGACTTGAACAGCTCCTTCTGACTGCGGGATGCTGAAATCAAGTCTGCAGGGAGTGAAATTTGAAGAAGCTTGGAGTGACGTGCTTTGGGTGGAGAAGGAAACCCAAGGTGTGGGTGGGCTTAAGAGAGCATCCGATGGGGATTAGTGGCAGGAAGGAATGTTGAGCCTTTCACAAAGTATATATAAGGATTTGTTTTTAGTTTTGGCTGTGCTGGGTCTTCGTTGCTGCTTAGGCTTTTCTCTGGTTACAGCGAGTGGGGGCTATTCTTTGTTGCAGTGCACGAGTGTCAGTAGTTGCGGAGTACATGTTGGATCTTCTTGGACCAGGGATGGAACCTGTGGCCCCCGCATTGGCAGGTGGATTTTTATCCACTGGACCACCAAGGAAGTCCACTGGGCCTTTAATATCAGGGCTCTTGGCAGCTCAGCTTGGTGTCCCACCTTCAAAACTCCCAACCTCCCAGTTTTGACTTCCATGATCCCAGACCACCCTCCTGTGTTGTCAGATGGCAGATTGAAGGAAGATGGGTGTGAACTGACACAGGTCATACAGGGTCCTAAGCATGTCCCAGCCATGAGCAGAAAACCTTCAGGCATTCAGAAAAATAAGCCTAACCCCACAGGAGCATTTTCTGTAGCTTGGGAGATGTTTCTGGCACTGAAGACAACATTTTCCATCAAATAGGATGAATGAAAATCACATTTCTCATTTTTTCCCCTCTCTCTACCCTCCAGGCTAATATTTGGCACTCTGTATCCTGCGTATTATTCCTACAAGGCTGTGAAGTCAAAGGACATTAAAGAATATGTAAGTAACAGGTGTTTTTTTTGAGTGAGGGTGGTGGGTGATGTTGGGGTTATGTGGAGGAGGCTGGATGTGAAGTGGGAGCAGGGCAGATGCCCTCTTTGGTGGGTACTGGGAGTAGGGTCGTGTAGTGACCTGCCAGGTGTCACTTAGGAGTCCTGCCCCATCTTGACCTCCTCTTTACAAGTAGAGTGTGGAAGTGATGAGAACCAGGAGGTCCAGCAAGAGGAAACGGTACCTGGAATTGGAAGTCCCCAGTGGCCACATGCCAAGGCCTTAGAAGCATGACTTCATAGCTCTGAGCCTCAGTTCCCTTATTTGGACTGGAAGGCAAGGTTATTGGGAGACAGTCTTGCACTGGGGGCAGGAACGAGGGTCCTAGAGTCCAGCAGAGCTGGTTCAACACCTCTGAACCCCAGTCCAGTGCTGTGATTGGAACACCGCACAGTCTAAGCCTGTTACTTTCAAAGCTCTTAGAGCACAGATGCCACCATCCGCCTATGACTGTTGCCCACAGCACCCTGAAGTGGGCTGGACACACAGATAGGGGAGCAGGGGAACTTACTGGTGGGAGGATTGTGTCCCTTTTGGGTGATCTGGGTGTGCCAGACACTGCCCTCAATGTTCCAGGCATCTCTAGGCAGGAGAACCGTCAGAGCACCCCTTATCAACCAAGACGTGCTTGGATGGATGGGGAGTGGGGCAGGGCTCAGGTCAAAGTACAGAGCTTGAGATTTTGTCCTGAGGAGGCTGAAGTCAAGGCCTGGCTCCAGCGTTTGATTGATGCACCGCGAGACAAGAGCTTTAACTTCCCACTGCCTGGGTTTTCTCCCCTGAGCAGTGGGTAGATATCAGCTGCCCCAGCCCCTAGTGTCGGGAGGGACAGGTGTTGGGGTTTGCTCTCCTTTTACTCGGAAGAGCAAGTTGTGTGCTTAGTCGCTCAGTCGTGTCAGACTCTCTGGGACTCTGGGGACTGTAGATCGCCAGGCTCCTCTGTCCATGGGATTCCCCAGGCAAGAATACTGGAGTGGGTTGCCATGCCTTCCTTCAGGGGATCTTCCCAACCCAGGGACTGAACCTAGGCCTCCCTCTTGCTAGTGGATTCTTTATCATCAGAGCCACCAGGGACACCCACTTGGCAAGTTAGGCACAGATAAATCATTTAGAGGATTTCCCTGGTGGTCCAGTGGGCAAAGAGTTTGCCTTGCAGTGCAAGGGGCACTGGTTCGATCCCTGGCCTGGGAAGATCCCATGTGCCATGGAGCAGCTGAATTAGTGTGTCCAATTACAAGCTGGTGCTCTGGAACACACGAGCCCAGAGCCGATGCTCTGCAGCAAGAGAGGCCACTGCAATGGGAGGCCCACACGGGCCTAAGAATAAAGATGAATGAAAATAAATAAATACAAAACCAAAGAGGCCAAAAATTTAAAAAAAGAAAAGAAAAGAAATCGTCTCGAGCAGGTTAGGAAATTACTGTCTCGGCTTTCCCAGGATGTCTTTAAGGAGGAACCAGCCACAGACCTGCCTCCATCCCTTCTCTGAGTTTCCCAGAAAAGCTTGCCTGGCTTGCGTTGGCTACCAAGCCAGGGATCCAGACGGGGCATGTTCCCCTCTGGAGACTGGCTCCTCGGTGTGTGGATGAGAAGGAATCTCAGCGTGTGAACTATTAATAGCAGTGGCAAGCACAGAACCTCGTGATTCCTAGTGGACTTGGCTCTGGGCAGCCTCCTCTAGCTCTCCCTCCCTTTCCCCGACCCCTTCCAGCTGGGGGCACTGAGCTGGGGAAGGAGGCGACCCTGGGGGTCCCTGTGGTTCAAGGTCTGATCCTCTGCTTTGCAAGAGAAACTCAGTCCTGACCACTCATCTGGGAGAGAGCAAACCCCGTTGAATTGTTCTGCTCTGACTCCACTCAGGGAAGCCTGGTTTAGGAACAGAACGGCAGTTCATTTGTTTACACTGAAAAGTGGAACTGACAGGTGGAGCAGTTGTTTGTGCTGGCGATGTGCATGGACTGTTCCCAGGAGGGAAAGCTTGAGAGTTAAGATTAGACGGTTTATCGGTAAAAATGGAACTGGAAGAAAAAGGCCCAATGGTATGAAGGGAGACCTGCCTCCTTTTTCTGGGTGTGCTCATATACATTCTCTCACACTCAGACTCACACTTCTTTTCTTCCTTTTGACCAACAGACCTCTTTGTTCCAGAGAGAACCCTGAGCACTTCCTTTGACTCCTGCCTCTCCTTACCATCCATCCTCACCCACACACCTGGCTGGTGACTACAACCCTCCGTCTCTGTCCTAATAATCTTTCAAACCAGGTCTCTCCTGTTCTGCCTCTCTCTTCAATGAGATCTTCCCTGGTGGCTCAGATGATTAAAAAAAAAAAAAAGCTTGCCAATGCAGGAGACCTGGGTCCAATCCCAGGGTCAGGAAGATCCCTTGGAGGAAGGCATGGCAATCCACTCCAGTATTCTTGCCTGGAGAATCCCATGGACAGAGGAGCCTGGAGGGCTATTGTCCATGGGGTCACAAAGGATCGGGCGTGACAGAGTGACTAATACTTTGTCTTCAGTGAGGCTCTCTTCATTGTTCCCTGGAATGTCATAGTGCGTTCATTCTTTTTATTTCCACATAACAAATTACCATGAACTTAAATGGCTTAAAATAAGACAAATGTGGGAGTTCCCTGGCTGTCCAGTGACAACTCCATGCTTAGGACTCCATGCTTCCTCTGCAGGGGCACAGGCTTGATCCCTGGTCAGGGAACTAAGGTCTTACAAGCCATGTGTAAAACCAACCAACCAACAGACCCAAACCAAACAAATCAGAAAAGCAAAGAATGTATTATCTCACAGTTCTGGAAGTCAGAAATCAGATGGGTATCACTGGTTGAAATCAAGCCTCCTTTTGGAGGCTATAGGGGAGGGTCCACGTCCTTACCTTTTCAAGTTCCTGGAGGCCACCTGCATTTCTTGGCTTGAGCCTGTTCCTTCACCTTCACGGTCAGCAACAGTGTCTCTCACTGTTCTTGTATCTCGTCTACCTGGTTTAGGACAGAACGGCAGTTCATTTGTTTACACTGAAAAGTGGAACTGACAGGTGGAGCAGTTGTTTGTGCTGGCGATGTGCATGGACTGTTCCCAGGAGGGAAAGCTTGAGAGTTAAGATTAGACGGTTTATCGGTAAAAATGGAACTGGAAGAAAAAGGCCCAATGGTATGAAGGGAGACCTGCCTCCTTTTTCTGGGTGTGCTCATATACATTCTCTCACACTCAGACTCACACTTCTTTTCTTCCTTTTGACCAACAGACCTCTTTGTTCCAGAGAGAACCCTGAGCACTTCCTTTGACTCCTGCCTCTCCTTACCATCCATCCTCACCCACACACCTGGCTGGTGACTACAACCCTCCGTCTCTGTCCTAATAATCTTTCAAACCAGGTCTCTCCTGTTCTGCCTCTCTCTTCAATGAGATCTTCCCTGGTGGCTCAGATGATTAAAAAAAAAAAAAAGCTTGCCAATGCAGGAGACCTGGGTCCAATCCCAGGGTCAGGAAGATCCCTTGGAGGAAGGCATGGCAATCCACTCCAGTATTCTTGCCTGGAGAATCCCATGGACAGAGGAGCCTGGAGGGCTATTGTCCATGGGGTCACAAAGGATCGGGCGTGACAGAGTGACTAATACTTTGTCTTCAGTGAGGCTCTCTTCATTGTTCCCTGGAATGTCATAGTGCGTTCATTCTTTTTATTTCCACATAACAAATTACCATGAACTTAAATGGCTTAAAATAAGACAAATGTGGGAGTTCCCTGGCTGTCCAGTGACAACTCCATGCTTAGGACTCCATGCTTCCTCTGCAGGGGCACAGGCTTGATCCCTGGTCAGGGAACTAAGGTCTTACAAGCCATGTGTAAAACCAACCAACCAACAGACCCAAACCAAACAAATCAGAAAAGCAAAGAATGTATTATCTCACAGTTCTGGAAGTCAGAAATCAGATGGGTATCACTGGTTGAAATCAAGCCTCCTTTTGGAGGCTATAGGGGAGGGTCCACGTCCTTACCTTTTCAAGTTCCTGGAGGCCACCTGCATTTCTTGGCTTGAGCCTGTTCCTTCACCTTCACGGTCAGCAACAGTGTCTCTCACTGTTCTTGTATCTCGTCTACCTCTGACCTCAGCTGGGAAGGGTTCTCCACTTGTAAGAATTCATAGGATTACACTGAGCCTGGCTGGTTAATCCAGGATAATCCTCCCACCTGAACATCCTTAAATTAATAACTGCAAAGTCTCTATACACAGGTCCTGGGGATGAGGTTGAGGACATTTGGGGGTCAGTTACTGGACCTCTCTTAGGTTCCTCCACTTCCTGCCCCTCATCTCATTCTGTTTTGTCTACATCAGGTCTACACGCCTTTAGAAATGGAAATCTATTCATTTATTTTTTTATTTTTAGGGAGTGGGGTGAGGCGGGGTGGGGTGGGGAGGGAGGGGGCAGGTGGGCCACTTCTATTGGCCTTTCATTAATCTATTTTCATCCATCTTTGTTCTTTGGCTCCTGTGGGCCTCCCATCACGGTGGCGTCTGTCGTCGCAGAGCGCCGACTCTGGGCGCATGCGCTCCAGAGCTCTGGCTTGGTAATTGGACACATCGGTCCAGCCGCTCCGCAGCACGTGGGATCTTCCCAGGCCAGGGATCGAACCGGTGCCCCTTGCACTGCAAGGCGGTGTCCTTGCCCACTGGACCACCAGGAAAGCCCGAAATCTATTCATTTTACTTCCTGAGATTCTTTACTATTCAGTGGCTTATTCCCTGCAGGACCAAGTCCAAACTTCATTAGAAAGTGTTGAACCTTCTTGATCTTGCACATTCCTGCTTTTTAGCCATTTCTCTGCAAACATTCAGTGCTTTTGAGCTCAACACCCAAGGTGTGGTGTCTGGATTGGCATTATTCATGTCACTTAGGAGGTGGTTAGAAATTAGAGTCTCAACCCCTACCCAGACCTCTGAAATAAAAAATGTAATTTAAAAGAGTATCATTTAAATATATTCTTATTGTATTTATTTCTTTTAAAATTTTTATTGGAGTATAGTTGATGTACAATGTTGTGTTAGTTTCAAGCATACAAGTCACTCTACTCAAAAATTGGCATTTTAAACAAGATCCTCAGTTTGAGAAACATTGCTCTTGACATTCATAGATTTTTGTGTCTTTCCAAATTTACTTCAGTAAGTAAGGTGTAGGGACAAAAACGTAAATAGAAAGGAATTTGTGGCAATTCATAGAGATAACTAGAAGGCAGGGAAAAGATACACAGAAATTGGGGGAGATCCGAGAAGGCTGGGTAACAGCCTGGCTTGTGCTGCAGGAAGGCTCTGGTTAGGAAGCTGGTGCCCAGGTCACCACCATGGAACTGGCTGTCAGCTGCCCAGGCCCCTGGAACATTCCATGAGGTTCAAAACCCTGGATAGGGGCATTGACTTTTCCAAGTCTGTATAATAGTCCTTGCTTTCCATAAAGATACCTGTAGTTTGTGCTTTTTTTTTTGGCTGTACCACTCAGCCTGCAAGATCTTAGTCCCCTGACCAGGGATGGAACCTGTGTCCAGGTAATGGAAAGCCAGAGTTTTAGCCACTGGACTGCCAGGGAAGTCCCTGGTACAGCATGTTCAATTTTAGACCAGCAATAAAATGAATATCATCAAAAAGTGAGTCACATGAACTTTTTGGTTTCCTCGAATACATAGGACTTGTGTTTACACTAGCTACACTTATGTTTATACTAGCTGTATTCTATTAAGTGTGCAATAGCATTATATCTAAAAAAAAACTTCATACACCTTTATTCAGAAATAATACTATTGGGAAAATGGTGCCAATAGACTTAGCCACAGATGTTCAGTTGTTTAAAAAAATTCAATATCTGTGAAGTGCATTAAAAAAACACAAGCAGCAAATACCTGTGCATTGTATATAGGCAAATACATAATGATCCATATTAGTTACTTTTGGGGCTGCATAAATGTAAATTCACTCCTTTACCTAGGGTTTTGGCTTTTAAAAAATCCTTTCAGAACAAATGGAAGATGGAACTGCTTGATGAAATTTTCTTCAGAGATCAGGAGACCATTTGAGGCCTGAATAAAACTCCTCACCAACTTTTTCCAGACTGGGACACACAATTTTGAGAGGCACAAGCCCATGGTGTTCCCTTTGTCTGGCAAAGCAACAAAGCTATTTTTTTCTGCTTTACCCCCAAACAAAACAAATTCTTCCAACAAGAATTCTATACCATTTACTTGCCAAATCCAAATTTCTTGATTTGAGTCCAGCTGCAGATGCACTATCTCTGGCAAAGTCCTCTCTCTCCTTCTGGCTCTGACAGAATCTAACCTTAATATTCAACACTCTTAAAAATTAAGTTGTCAAGTGAACCATCACTGATACGGCCCGTATATTAAGGGGAAAAGAAGAATAAATAAGAATAAAAGTAACTAAAGGTTTCTAATGTGTACATGACACAGAAAGAAAAAAAATATGAATAGAAGCTAGAGTCCTTATTTAGGTAAGTGATCAAGAGTTCATACTTGGTATGTATGTTTGTCTTTTGTTAAAAGACAATTTAAAAGAGGGTAAAATCATGATTCTTGTACAAATATAAAATTAACACATGTTGAAAATTTTACTTAACTCATTAAGTAATAGGGGGACCAGTGAGATTTAAAAAAAAAAAAAAAAAACAGTTCAAAGGAGACTCCAAAGAACAGATATGTGAGGAATGATGAAGTGACTTTGTAGGTACCCAGCTGATTTCTTGGGAAATGGGGTAATTGGACCTCATTGTACTTCCACTGGGCAAAATTCTTTTGTACCTCTATAGACTAAATTATTTCTACTGCAGTCAGCTTCCTGTAACTTACAAAGCTGCAGAATAGCTCAAAGGCATTTGTACAACAAGACACCTATAGAATTGGAGTAATTCAGAAGGCTGCTCTGGACAGCACCACAGTCCACAGTGCACCCGTTCCCAAGTCTGTCAGCTTTTCCTGTTGCTTCCCTCTTCCACCATCCGGTCCGAGCTCTCTATGCCTTTGGCTTTAGTGAGTGTGATTTCTTCTCTAAGAATGTGGCTTAAATCTTCTTTTCTGGGGAATCTGAGACCTTCATGGTCTTGCCTCTTGGGTTGTAGTAATGATCCATTGACTTTCACTTCTGAATAAACCTGGAAATCCCCTAGAGTAGGGATCCCCAACCCCCAGGCTATGAACCAGTATTCCTGGCCAGTTAGGAATCAGGAGACCATTTGAGGCCTGAATAAAACTCCTCACCAACTTTTCCAGACTGAGACACACAATTTTGAGAGGCACAAGCCCATGGTGTTCCCTTTGTCTGGCAAAGCAACAAAGCTATTTTTTTCTGCTTTACCCCCAAACAAAACAAATTCTTCCAACAAGAATTCTATACCATTTACTTGCCAAATCCAAATTTCTTGATTTGAGTCCAGCTGCAGATGCACTATCTCTGGCAAAGTCCTCTCTCTCCTTCTGGCTCTGACAGAATCTAACCTTAATATTCAACACTCTTAAAAATTAAGTTGTCAAGTGAACCATCACTGATACGGCCCGTATATTAAGGGGAAAAGAAGAATAAATAAGAATAAAAGTAACTAAAGGTTTCTAATGTGTACATGACACAGAAAGAAAAAATATGAATAGAAGCTAGAGTCCTTATTTAGGTAAGTGATCAAGAGTTCATACTTGGTATGTATGTTTGTCTTTTGTTAAAAGACAATTTAAAAGAGGGTAAAATCATGATTCTTGTACAAATATAAAATTAACACATGTTGAAAATTTTACTTAACTCATTAAGTAATAGGGGGACCAGTGAGATTTAAAAAAAAAAAAAAAAAACAGTTCAAAGGAGACTCCAAAGAACAGATATGTGAGGAATGATGAAGTGACTTTGTAGGTACCCAGCTGATTTCTTGGGAAATGGGGTAATTGGACCTCATTGTACTTCCACTGGGCAAAATTCTTTTGTACCTCTATAGACTAAATTATTTCTACTGCAGTCAGCTTCCTGTAACTTACAAAGCTGCAGAATAGCTCAAAGGCATTTGTACAACAAGACACCTATAGAATTGGAGTAATTCAGAAGGCTGCTCTGGACAGCACCACAGTCCACAGTGCACCCGTTCCCAAGTCTGTCAGCTTTTCCTGTTGCTTCCCTCTTCCACCATCCGGTCCGAGCTCTCTATGCCTTTGGCTTTAGTGAGTGTGATTTCTTCTCTAAGAATGTGGCTTAAATCTTCTTTTCTGGGGAATCTGAGACCTTCATGGTCTTGCCTCTTGGGTTGTAGTAATGATCCATTGACTTTCACTTCTGAATAAACCTGGAAATCCCCTAGAGTAGGGATCCCCAACCCCCAGGCTATGAACCAGTATTCCTGGCCAGTTAGGAACCAGGCCACGCAGCAGGAGGTGAGCAGTGGGCCAAGCAGACAAAGCTTCATCTGTATTTACAGCTGCTCCCTATCACTCCCCATCACTGGTCTTATGGCCTGAGCTCCACCTCCTGTCAGATCAGCGGCAGCATCTTTCTTGTAAGAGTAGGAACCCTGCTGCGCTTGAACCATCCCGAAACCATCCCCCCGCCCCATCCATGGAAAAACTGTCTTCCGCAAAACTGGGTCCCCGGTGCCAAAAAGGTTAGGGATGGCTGCCCTAGAGGATCCTTAACTTCCATCCACCCTCCTTCCTGCCACTCTATATAGGAGCAACTCTGAGTCCCCTTCATAAGCAGAATCAATCACTCCACAAAAGCTCATAAGCCCATTGATGACATATTTCCTCTGGCATGGTGGTCTTGACATGGCCGGGTGACCTTCTGGTCTCTGCTTCCACTTCATCAGAACCATTTCATACCCCTAGGGGGAGCATCCATCCTTTCAGTACTGGAATTATTAAAAAGCAGAGCTCAGAGGTTTGAGGATGAGAAGCAGAAGGGGCTGTGGGTAGGTTAGACCGGTGATTCTCATACTTTGACACACATATGCATAAGCAGAGAGTTTTATTGCAATGCACATCCTGATCCAGTGGCTCTGGAGTAGGGCCTGAGACTACATTTCTAACAAGCTCCTTGGTGATTCCACTGGTGCCAGCCCTTTGAGTTGCAAGGAGCTAGTGTTAAGCTTCATCCTAAGAAACACTGCCCTCATTTCCTTGGTTCCTGAATCTGTAGATCCTAGCTAAGATGCAGTAACCTGTGTTGGTCACTGATTCAGAGAGTAACTGTTATCGTCTAGCAGAGCATATCAGCCTAACAGAATGCTGGCTCTCACCTGGTTCTTTTCTGGAACTCTCCAAAACTCTTATAGCATTGTATAAGGGCAGCCTCTTCTGGGCATTGGGTACATGATTAGATTGGCTATTTGCCCAGTCATTAATTTTGATCCATTGGGAAACTTTCACTTCTGAATAAACCTGGAAATCCCCTAGAGTAGGGATCCCCAACCCCCAGGCTATGAACCAGTATTCCTGGCCAGTTAGGAACCAGGCCACGCAGCAGGAGGTGAGCAGTGGGCCAAGCAGACAAAGCTTCATCTGTATTTACAGCTGCTCCCTATCACTCCCCATCACTGGTCTTATGGCCTGAGCTCCACCTCCTGTCAGATCAGCGGCAGCATCTTTCTTGTAAGAGTAGGAACCCTGCTGCGCTTGAACCATCCCGAAACCATCCCCCCGCCCCATCCATGGAAAAACTGTCTTCCGCAAAACTGGGTCCCCGGTGCCAAAAAGGTTAGGGATGGCTGCCCTAGAGGATCCTTAACTTCCATCCACCCTCCTTCCTGCCACTCTATATAGGAGCAACTCTGAGTCCCCTTCATAAGCAGAATCAATCACTCCACAAAAGCTCATAAGCCCATTGATGACATATTTCCTCTGGCATGGTGGTCTTGACATGGCCGGGTGACCTTCTGGTCTCTGCTTCCACTTCATCAGAACCATTTCATACCCCTAGGGGGAGCATCCATCCTTTCAGTACTGGAATTATTAAAAAGCAGAGCTCAGAGGTTTGAGGATGAGAAGCAGAAGGGGCTGTGGGTAGGTTAGACCGGTGATTCTCATACTTTGACACACATATGCATAAGCAGAGAGTTTTATTGCAATGCACATCCTGATCCAGTGGCTCTGGAGTAGGGCCTGAGACTACATTTCTAACAAGCTCCTTGGTGATTCCACTGGTGCCAGCCCTTTGAGTTGCAAGGAGCTAGTGTTAAGCTTCATCCTAAGAAACACTGCCCTCATTTCCTTGGTTCCTGAATCTGTAGATCCTAGCTAAGATGCAGTAACCTGTGTTGGTCACTGATTCAGAGAGTAACTGTTATCGTCTAGCAGAGCATATCAGCCTAACAGAATGCTGGCTCTCACCTGGTTCTTTTCTGGAACTCTCCAAAACTCTTATAGCATTGTATAAGGGCAGCCTCTTCTGGGCATTGGGTACATGATTAGATTGGCTATTTGCCCAGTCAGCCTATTGTCGTAATTCTTCTGCTGTGAAAGAGGGCTCTTGCTAAGAGGCAGTGCTGAGTGTGTGTGCGTGTGTGCTCAGTTGTGTCTGACTCTTTTGGACCCCATGGATTGCAGCCTGCCAGGCTCTTCTGTCCATGGGATTTTGAGTGGAATACGTCAACATGAGAAGGCTACTCACTGAGTTCACACTTGCTGTGTGGATGCCAGAAACATGGCAGTTGGAAAGTGAGCCCACGTGCCCAATAAATGAATATTCCAGATAGACTCTGCTGCCCTTTCTATGAAGGAAGGGGCTTGATATGGTGAGCCTGCTCCCAGGACACTGACTGGTGCCTTGAGATATGGTACTATCCTAAAGATTCTTAGTCACTACTGCTGGCAGCTTGGTGTCTGAGCAGTGGTCATGACCAACTTGCTCCTGGTCAGAGAGAAGCACATTACTGAACCTGTGGGTTTCCTTTGTCCACATGACCACTAGGACATGATCCCATTCATCAAACAATACCATGCCTGAGGTAAAAGGCCCCTATCCACAAGGCTGGTCATCTCGTCCACCTGATTACCAAGAGCCTGCTCTGCTATTGGGACCTTTTGATAGGAAGTAGCAAGAACCACAAACATCTGCATTCTGTGGACCCATTCACATAATGTCCAAACCAGCTCAACACCAACGCTTGGTCTTTTCCCTGCCAAGTACCTCATCATCTATCCACATTCTTACCTAGTGTTTTGAAATGTATGCCAGATTTGTTTTAATTAGGTATTGTCAGACATGCTGAACACAGAAATGACTCCTGGAGGAAGAAGCATTTATTCACAATTCTGTGAAAGCAGGAGACACAGCACACTGTGCGGGGCCACAGGGAGAAGTACCAGGGTCAGCCAGTGTTCGAGGGAGAGAGCAAGGGAAAAACACCGGCAGTGACCTTTATCATGGTTTCTGTGGGAAGGTCACGGCAAGGCAGAGGGAGCAAGCTCACGGCTGGCTAGTTTGAATACTTCCAGCAGGCTCTGGGGTGTAGGGACTGCTTCCAGTTATCTGGCAGCTGGCCCTGCGATGATAAGAGTAGGAAATATTAGCCCAGCCTGTGAGAGTTCCATCAAAGAGGTTGTTTGGAATATGGACCCCAGGTTGGCCCATTTGTAGATGTGCTCTGGGGTCAGGATGTTGCTGTCTCTATGAATTAACTAGTCTTAGGAAAGGCAGTCTCTCTCCAGTCAGCAAGACTCCACATGCCACAGTATCAAGAACACAGAAGGGCTTCCCTGGTAGCTCAGTGGTGAAGAGTTCACCTGCCAATGCTGGAGACACGGGTTCCATCCCTGATCCGGGAAGATCTCACATGCTGTGGAGCAACTAAGCCCGTGAGTCACAGCTATGGAGCCTGGGCTTTAGAGCCTCGGAGCTGCAACTATAGAGCCCATGTGCCCCGGCTCCTGAAGCCCATCTGCCCTAGAGCCTGAGTTCCACAACAAGAGAAGTCACTGCCACAAGAAGCCTGCTCACCTCAACTAGAGAGTAGCCCCCATTCCTTGCACTGAGAGAAGAGCCTGCAGCAGCAGTGAAAACCCAGAATAGCCATAAATAAATAAAATAAAATAAACACAGAAAATAGGACTTCACTAGAGGTCCGTGGTTAAGACTTTGCCTATCCAATGCAGTGTGTGCAGGTTCAGTTCCTGGTTAGGGAGGTAGGGTCCCACATACCTTGTGGCCAAAAAAGCTTTGCATGCATAAAACAGAAAAAGATATTATAACAAATTCAGTAAAGACTTTAAAAACGATTCACATCAGGAAACATCTAAAAAAAGAATATAAACAATTTGAAAATATAGTTACTATACCTGGTGACAGTATAAACGCATTACCTGAGGACATTTCTCCTTCTGGACCAAGCGAGCTGCTCAAAGTTCTGCCTGCAGGGAGTCTCCCTCCCCACGTTCTCCAGGACACTCCTGACTATGCAGTTGTCCACGTGAGCTCACGCCAGCAGATGGTGTTGACTCATCTGTCAAGTACCAGGGCACCGTGCGAGAGGCAAAAAACCGGCAGTGACAAGTTTCAGGGCCCCTGGCTAGTTTGAATACTTCCAGCAGGCTCTGGGGTGTAGGGACTGCTTCCAGTTATCTGGCAGCTGGCCCTGCGATGATAAGAGTAGGAAATATTAGCCCAGCCTGTGAGAGTTCCATCAAAGAGGTTGTTTGGAATATGGACCCCAGGTTGGCCCATTTGTAGATGTGCTCTGGGGTCAGGATGTTGCTGTCTCTATGAATTAACTAGTCTTAGGAAAGGCAGTCTCTCCAGTCAGCAAGACTCCACATGCCACAGTATCAAGAACACAGAAGGGCTTCCCTGGTAGCTCAGTGGTGAAGAGTTCACCTGCCAATGCTGGAGACACGGGTTCCATCCCTGATCCGGGAAGATCTCACATGCTGTGGAGCAACTAAGCCCGTGAGTCACAGCTATGGAGCCTGGGCTTTAGAGCCTCGGAGCTGCAACTATAGAGCCCATGTGCCCCGGCTCCTGAAGCCCATCTGCCCTAGAGCCTGAGTTCCACAACAAGAGAAGTCACTGCCACAAGAAGCCTGCTCACCTCAACTAGAGAGTAGCCCCCATTCCTTGCACTGAGAGAAGAGCCTGCAGCAGCAGTGAAAACCCAGAATAGCCATAAATAAATAAAATAAAATAAACACAGAAAATAGGACTTCACTAGAGGTCCGTGGTTAAGACTTTGCCTATCCAATGCAGTGTGTGCAGGTTCAGTTCCTGGTTAGGGAGGTAGGGTCCCACATACCTTGTGGCCAAAAAAGCTTTGCATGCATAAAACAGAAAAAGATATTATAACAAATTCAGTAAAGACTTTAAAAACGATTCACATCAGGAAACATCTAAAAAAAGAATATAAACAATTTGAAAATATAGTTACTATACCTGGTGACAGTATAAACGCATTACCTGAGGACATTTCTCCTTCTGGACCAAGCGAGCTGCTCAAAGTTCTGCCTGCAGGGAGTCTCCCTCCCCACGTTCTCCAGGACACTCCTGACTATGCAGTTGTCCACGTGAGCTCACGCCAGCAGATGGTGTTGACTCATCTGTCAAGCAGGCTCAGATTTTTCCTTCCTCAGTCATTTGGCAGAGGGACTTCTGTATGAGACAGAAGCAGAGCTCAGATGCAGAAGAGTGTATGAGAAGCTCAAGAAATAATAGTGGGATTGGTGTGGGTCCAAAGGTGAGGTGAGGGGCTTCCCTGGTAGCTCAGTGGTAAAGAGTTTGCCTGCCAACACAGGAGACACGAGTTTGATCCCTGATCCGGAAATATCCCACATGCCGCAGAGCAACTAAGCCCGTGAGCCACAACTATGGAGCCTGTGCTCTAGAGCCTCGGAGCCACAACTATTGAGCCCATGTGCTGCAACTACTGAAGCCTGTGTGCCCTGGAGCCCGAGTTCCACAACAAGAGAAGTCACCGCCACAAGAAACCTGCTCACCTCAACTAGAGAGTAGCCCCCACTCCCTGCAACTAGAGAAGAACCTGCAGCAGCAGTGAAAACCCAGAAGAGCTAAAAATAAATAAATAAAAAAAATTTTTTTTTAAAAAAAAGTGAGATGAGGCTAAGAGTTGGCTGAGTCTGCTGCCTCCCTAGCTCATAAGGGAGGCCTTTTGCAGGCTCCCAGGAGCCCTGGGGGCAGCATCTGATGAGCCCTGGAGTCTCAACCGACCTCTGTGGCTCATGGAAGGTCTCCAGGTTCTGCTTCCTACCCTTTTGTCATGGCCTAGGGCCACTGCTTCTCTCCTGTCTCTCATTCTTGTGCTTGACCAGTCCAGAGGGAGTTCCCAGCTGTGTTGTCAGCTGTCCACTTCAGAGCTGCCCCTGGTGATAACCTCACAAATCAGCAACGACCTTCTCTCTCTGTTCTGGATGCTAGTTCACCTAGACTTTCCCTCATCTTGCAGGGATCTTGAGAAAATAACCTCCATTTGGTTTCTCTGAGGTGTGGTGGGGAAAACCATTCCCAGGTGATTTATTTATGACTTCTATGTCTGAGTCACCCATGTTTCATTTACCTTGTTAGGCTCAGTGAGTCATTCTCGGATCCGTTTATTCTTTTTTTTGCATGAAAGTATTTTAAGGTGAAGGAGTCCATGATGTTTGAAATTCCAGCCTTCTCTCACCATGGCTCCCTCATTTGTCCACGTGAGCTCACGCCAGCAGATGGTGTTGACTCATCTGTCAAGCAGGCTCAGATTTTTCCTTCCTCAGTCATTTGGCAGAGGGACTTCTGTATGAGACAGAAGCAGAGCTCAGATGCAGAAGAGTGTATGAGAAGCTCAAGAAATAATAGTGGGATTGGTGTGGGTCCAAAGGTGAGGTGAGGGGCTTCCCTGGTAGCTCAGTGGTAAAGAGTTTGCCTGCCAACACAGGAGACACGAGTTTGATCCCTGATCCGGAAATATCCCACATGCCGCAGAGCAACTAAGCCCGTGAGCCACAACTATGGAGCCTGTGCTCTAGAGCCTCGGAGCCACAACTATTGAGCCCATGTGCTGCAACTACTGAAGCCTGTGTGCCCTGGAGCCCGAGTTCCACAACAAGAGAAGTCACCGCCACAAGAAACCTGCTCACCTCAACTAGAGAGTAGCCCCCACTCCCTGCAACTAGAGAAGAACCTGCAGCAGCAGTGAAAACCCAGAAGAGCTAAAAATAAATAAATAAAAAAAATTTTTTTTAAAAAAAAGTGAGATGAGGCTAAGAGTTGGCTGAGTCTGCTGCCTCCCTAGCTCATAAGGGAGGCCTTTTGCAGGCTCCCAGGAGCCCTGGGGGCAGCATCTGATGAGCCCTGGAGTCTCAACCGACCTCTGTGGCTCATGGAAGGTCTCCAGGTTCTGCTTCCTACCCTTTTGTCATGGCCTAGGGCCACTGCTTCTCTCCTGTCTCTCATTCTTGTGCTTGACCAGTCCAGAGGGAGTTCCCAGCTGTGTTGTCAGCTGTCCACTTCAGAGCTGCCCCTGGTGATAACCTCACAAATCAGCAACGACCTTCTCTCTCTGTTCTGGATGCTAGTTCACCTAGACTTTCCCTCATCTTGCAGGGATCTTGAGAAAATAACCTCCATTTGGTTTCTCTGAGGTGTGGTGGGGAAAACCATTCCCAGGTGATTTATTTATGACTTCTATGTCTGAGTCACCCATGTTTCATTTACCTTGTTAGGCTCAGTGAGTCATTCTCGGATCCGTTTATTCTTTTTTTTGCATGAAAGTATTTTAAGGTGAAGGAGTCCATGATGGAAACTTCTTTAGCTAACACTTCCAGCCTTCTCTCACCATGGCTCCCTCATGTTTGTCTTCAGCCCTAACCTCCCTTCTGAGATTTCGTTTTGCCTTTCCAGAGGCCTGTTGGGCATTTTTCTTAGATGTTCTCTGAGACACTCAGACTATCCTCAGCTTCATGGAGCTCAACTTCTCCCTAAATTGGCTCTTTCTTAACTTTCTTGCTGATGTGGGTGGTTCCATAACTATCTTTCAGTCATGCCCTGCCTTCAACAGGTTCCTATCCTCCCATGTATATGTAGCCATCTTTCTCATGGGGAGCATCTCTTGCTTTGCAAGCTCTCTAATTCCATCTACTCAAAAATCCACCTTGACCAGTATTCTCTGAAATACAGTGTCTTAACTACTGGACCGCCAGAGAAGTCCCTGAAGCATGGTTTGAACACTGAAAAGGAAAAGCTTCCAGAGAGGGGATTTGAGCTCTTTGCAGTGTATCTGGACACCAATGTCGGGAATTCCTGGATCCTGGGCCCCAGTATACCATAAACTTTACAGCTAGACAAGATTTCACTTGCTGCCTGCTAAGGAGCCTATTCTGCTGCAGATAACCTTGGTAGCATGCAATATCTTAGATAAGTTTCTTCTGGTGGACTAAGCCAGTCTTGTTCCCAAGGAATTGTTCAGTTTTTCTAGAGAAGACCTCTAATTGATCTATTGGGCCACTATTTCTGAGTCACAAAGATGATGAGATTCATAAGAACTCCCTTCATTTTTGAGATACACACACACACACACACACAGTTGCTGGGTATACAGTTACAGGTTGACACTGTTTTTGAAACACTCGAAAGATGTTACTCATTTTCTTCTGGTATTCATTGTTTCTGATAAAAAGTCAGCTGTAATTCTTAACACCATTCCTCTGTATGTAATGTCTTTCTTCCCTTACTTAAAATTTTCTTAGTTTCTTAGCTGTTTTACTGTGATGTGGCTAGATGTGGTTTTCTTCATGCTTATTTTGCTTCAATTCACTGGGTTCCCTGGTTTTGATATTTTGGTCAAATTTTGGAAACTTTCAGGCAGTATTTCTTCAATTTTTTCTAATTTTTTTTTTCCTCTCATTTGAAATTCCTATCCGTGTATATTGGACTGCTTGATATAATTGCACAAGTACTGAGACTCTGCATTCCCCACCCCCACCCCCCAATTTAGACTTCAGCCTGGTTAACTCTTGTCTTATCTTCAAGTTCACATATCTTTCATTGTGTCTAAGCTGCTATAAATTCCATTCAATAATTAAAAAACATTTTTTTTCAGATATTATGTTTTTCAGTTCCAGGATATCATTTAGTTCTTTTTAAAAATGTTTTTTTTCTTTTCTCTTTTAAATTTTTTTCCATTTTTTTTGATTCCCCCCTTTTTTTTCCAAGGTGACCATGTATATGTAGCCATCTTTCTCATGGGGAGCATCTCTTGCTTTGCAAGCTCTCTAATTCCATCTACTCAAATCCACCTTGACCAGTATTCTCTGAAATACAGTGTCTTAACTACTGGACCGCCAGAGAAGTCCCTGAAGCATGGTTTGAACACTGAAAAGGAAAAGCTTCCAGAGAGGGGATTTGAGCTCTTTGCAGTGTATCTGGACACCAATGTCGGGAATTCCTGGATCCTGGGCCCCAGTATACCATAAACTTTACAGCTAGACAAGATTTCACTTGCTGCCTGCTAAGGAGCCTATTCTGCTGCAGATAACCTTGGTAGCATGCAATATCTTAGATAAGTTTCTTCTGGTGGACTAAGCCAGTCTTGTTCCCAAGGAATTGTTCAGTTTTTCTAGAGAAGACCTCTAATTGATCTATTGGGCCACTATTTCTGAGTCACAAAGATGATGAGATTCATAAGAACTCCCTTCATTTTTGAGATACACACACACACACACACACAGTTGCTGGGTATACAGTTACAGGTTGACACTGTTTTTGAAACACTCGAAAGATGTTACTCATTTTCTTCTGGTATTCATTGTTTCTGATAAAAAGTCAGCTGTAATTCTTAACACCATTCCTCTGTATGTAATGTCTTTCTTCCCTTACTTAAAATTTTCTTAGTTTCTTAGCTGTTTTACTGTGATGTGGCTAGATGTGGTTTTCTTCATGCTTATTTTGCTTCAATTCACTGGGTTCCCTGGTTTTGATATTTTGGTCAAATTTTGGAAACTTTCAGGCAGTATTTCTTCAATTTTTTCTAATTTTTTTTTTCCTCTCATTTGAAATTCCTATCCGTGTATATTGGACTGCTTGATATAATTGCACAAGTACTGAGACTCTGCATTCCCCACCCCCACCCCCAATTTAGACTTCAGCCTGGTTAACTCTTGTCTTATCTTCAAGTTCACATATCTTTCATTGTGTCTAAGCTGCTATAAATTCCATTCAATAATTAAAAAACATTTTTTTTCAGATATTATGTTTTTCAGTTCCAGGATATCATTTAGTTCTTTTTAAAAAATGTTCTTTCTTTCTCTTGAAATCTTCCATCTTTTGATTCATTTTCCTACCTTTTCCTGTGGATTCTTTAACATATTTGTACTTTTAAAGAAAGTACTACTAAACCCACCATTTTCCTCCTAGGATAAATATCTTCTTAAATGGTGACAAAAGAATTAGCTTTTATAACAAAATATCTGTTAATATGTTTCTGTATATCTTTGGTGAGGTGTCCATTCAGATCTTTTGCCATTTTTTTAAACTGGGTTGTTATTTTTGTTGTTGAGTTTTAAATTTTCTTTGTATTGTGGGTACAGTCCTTTTTCAGATATATGCATTACAAATATTTTCTCCCAATCTGTGGCTTTCCTTTTTTTAAAATTTTGTTTATTTACTTATTTTTGGCTATTCTGGGTTTTCACTGCTGCTGCAGGCTGTTCTCTCATTGCAGGGAGTGGAGGCTACTCTTTAGTTGAGGTGAGCAGGCTTCTTGTTCCAGTCACTTCCCTTGTTGTGGAACTCAGGCTCTAGGGCAAATGGGCTTCAGTAGTTGCAGCACATGGGTTCAACAGTTGTGGCTCTGAGGCTCTAGAGCACAGGCTCAATAGTTGTGACTCATAGGCTTAGTGATGATCTTCCTGGATGAGGGATCAGGCAGCATGTGGGATCTTCCTGGATCAGGGATTGAACTCTTGTCTCTTGTGTTGGCAGGTGAACTCTTCACCACTGAGCTACCAGGGAAGCCCTGTGGCTTTTCTTTTCATTCTCTTAACAATGCCTTTTGTAAAAGCAGAAGTTTTTCATTTAATGAAATCTAAAATCTTTTTTGTTTTTTTCTTCTATGGGTCATTGTAGTCTGTTAAAAGACTCATTGCTAAGCTCCTAGAAAATCTAAATCACCTAGATTTTCTCCTGTGTTATCTTCTAGAAATTTTATAATTTGGCATCTATCATTTATGTCTGTGATTCTTTTGAGTTAATTGTTGTGAAAAATGTTAGATCAGTTCCTCCCTTTGTTTATTTTTTTGAATGTGAATATGTAGCTGTTCCCAGCACCATTTATTGAAAAGACTATCTTTTTTCCATTGCTTTACCTTCGCTCCTTTGTCAAGGATCAGTTGACTGTATTTATCAGTCTCTTTGGAGGTTGTCTATTCTGTTTGTCTTGTCTGTTTGATGTATTTATCTGTTATTTCACTAATGCCACACTCTCTTGATTATTACAGTTTAATAGTAAGCCTTGAAGTAATATAGTATCTGTTTTCTGACTTTGTTTTTCTTCTTCAGTATCATATTGGTTATTCAGGTCTTTTATCATAAATGGGTGCAGATTTATTGACTATTAATTCATTTTCTAAAAGATATAGGCCCTTTGCTGGTTTTAGATTGGGTTGTCTTTTATCGTTGTGCTTTATTATTTTGATACAAATACCTTGTCAGATATTGATTTGCAAATAGTTTCCCCATTTTTGTGGGTTGGCTTTTCACTTTCTTGATGGTGTCCTTTGAAGTACAAAAGTTTTAAATTTTGACAAGGTCTAACATATCTATTGTCTTCTTTCATTGCTTGTGTTTTTAGTGTCACATCTGAGAAAATATTTTTTAATCCAAGGTCACAAAAATATACTCCTGTTTTTTCTTGTTAGAATTATTATGTTTAGGTCTTTAATCCACTTTAAGTTCATTGTTTTTGTGTATGGTGTGAGAAGTTCATTTTTGATCTTTCACCTGCGAATATCTAGTTGTTTCGACACACATGTATACGTTTTAAAGTTATTGCTAATGATAACACCTAGATCAAATGTGGGTCTGTCTCTACTGACCAGTTTTTCTCTTAAACATGGAGTGTGTTTTCCCGTTTCTTCATGTATATAGTTTGTATTATTTATTGGACTTTTCTGTATAATGCATCATAGGAAATCTAGATCTGTTACCTTCTTGTGAAGAATGTTCGTTTCTGTTCTAGCAGGCAGTTAAATTCTGACAGATCATCTTGACCTAGCAGCAACTAGGTTTTACATTTTATTGCATGCATGCATACTAAGTCACTTCAGTTGTGTCTGACTCTTTGCAACCCTATGGACTGTAGCCCGCCAGGCTCCTCTGTCCATGGCATTCTCCAGGCAAGAATACTGGAATGGGTTACTATGCCCTCCTCCAGGTGATCTTCCCAACACAGGGATCAAACCTGCATCTCCTGCATTGGCAAGTGGGTTCCTTATCACTAATGCCACCTGGAAAGCCCTTACATATTAAGGGGGCAGGTATATTTCAGTTTGTCTCTTAATCCTAGAACTAGTCTCTAAGTCCTAGGATGTAATTTTTATTCCTGAAATAGGACCTTTTAGGTGTTTCACTGGAAAGTCTCAAATGTTTACCAACCTCCTTTAATTAGGCAAGACTTGAACTCCATACTCTATTTCTCCTATAGTGGGCAGAAATTGACTGCTCAGCTCTCAACTTCCCAGGTGTATATACGTTTTCTGACTTTGTTTTTCTTCAGTATCATATTGGTTATTCAGGTCTTTTATCATAAATGGGTGCAGATTTATTGACTATTAATTCATTTTCTAAAAGATATAGGCCCTTTGCTGGTTTTAGATTGGGTTGTCTTTTATCGTTGTGCTTTATTATTTTGATACAAATACCTTGTCAGATATTGATTTGCAAATAGTTTCCCCATTTTTGTGGGTTGGCTTTTCACTTTCTTGATGGTGTCCTTTGAAGTACAAAAGTTTTAAATTTTGACAAGGTCTAACATATCTATTGTCTTCTTTCATTGCTTGTGTTTTTAGTGTCACATCTGAGAAAATATTTTTTAATCCAAGGTCACAAAAATATACTCCTGTTTTTTCTTGTTAGAATTATTATGTTTAGGTCTTTAATCCACTTTAAGTTCATTGTTTTTGTGTATGGTGTGAGAAGTTCATTTTTGATCTTTCACCTGCGAATATCTAGTTGTTTCGACACACATGTATACGTTTTAAAGTTATTGCTAATGATAACACCTAGATCAAATGTGGGTCTGTCTCTACTGACCAGTTTTTCTCTTAAACATGGAGTGTGTTTTCCCGTTTCTTCATGTATATAGTTTGTATTATTTATTGGACTTTTCTGTATAATGCATCATAGGAAATCTAGATCTGTTACCTTCTTGTGAAGAATGTTCGTTTCTGTTCTAGCAGGCAGTTAAATTCTGACAGATCATCTTGACCTAGCAGCAACTAGGTTTTACATTTTATTGCATGCATGCATACTAAGTCACTTCAGTTGTGTCTGACTCTTTGCAACCCTATGGACTGTAGCCCGCCAGGCTCCTCTGTCCATGGCATTCTCCAGGCAAGAATACTGGAATGGGTTACTATGCCCTCCTCCAGGTGATCTTCCCAACACAGGGATCAAACCTGCATCTCCTGCATTGGCAAGTGGGTTCCTTATCACTAATGCCACCTGGAAAGCCCTTACATATTAAGGGGGCAGGTATATTTCAGTTTGTCTCTTAATCCTAGAACTAGTCTCTAAGTCCTAGGATGTAATTTTTATTCCTGAAATAGGACCTTTTAGGTGTTTCACTGGAAAGTCTCAAATGTTTACCAACCTCCTTTAATTAGGCAAGACTTGAACTCCATACTCTATTTCTCCTATAGTGGGCAGAAATTGACTGCTCAGCTCTCAACTTCCCAGGTGTATTTTACTAAGCTACCTTGGAATATTACTTAATTCTGTGCATTTTGGGAACCAGGCAAAAAACTGAAGGGAATTTATATGTGGGGTTGGGGAGCCTACCTCCTTAAGGTTTCCCTCTTACTGGGAATTTTTCCTTTTCAGTTTCTTTGGCAGTCTCAAACTTCATTTACCACTTCCTCAGGCAAATAAGACTATAGATTTCTTCTACAGAACTTCTGTAGGGTTGTCTACACCACACCATCATTTGTTAGCTGGGTAGTTTCCTTAGCTGCATCCACGTGAATTTACTTTGGTGTGGCCCCCATATATAAAGAGTTGGATCCTTTCGAGTTTCTGCCAGCCTTTGATAGCTTTTATTTATTTATTTATTTTAGCTTTCCAACAGTTGTTTTAAAATATATTGTTCAGGGAATTCCCTGGTGGCCCAGTGGTTAGGAGTCTGTGGTTTTGCTGCAAAGGGTGAAATGTGGGTTCAATCTCTGGGTGGGGAACTAAGATCTCACAAGCCACATGGCGTGGCCAAAGACAAATAAGTATATATATATACTTATTACACTTGTTCTGAGTTTATTATTATTATTGGAAAGAAGATTAGTCCAGTACAAACTACCCTGTCATTTCCAAAAGCCAGGAGGAGCAGACTAAGGACTCTGGACTTTATTCTGCAGGCTAGAAGGTTTTAAATGGAGGATTAGTAGGATGAATTCGTGCTTTGGGGGGATTAGTGTGGGGATAGTAGACAGGATGGATTGGTGAGGGGAAAGCCAAGAGGCAGGGAAGCAGTTAGGAGGTTCTTGCAATAGTTCGGGAGGGATGGGACCAAGGCTTCAACTGAGGAAGAGAGACTAGAAGTGGAAAAGGATGGTCCTATGGGGGAGATTAAAAGAAAATACTCATAGAATAGTTTTGTTTGTTTGTTTGACTCCACCATAGCATTTAAGATCTTAGTAACCAACCAGAGATCAAAGCCGTGTGCTCTGTCATGGAAGCCCAGACTCCTAACCATTGGACCACCAGGGAAGTCCTACAAAGGGTTTTTAAATGACCAGTGAGGATTACCATCATTCTGTCTCAGAGAGTCTGGCCAGGTTAAAGTGCATCCAAGGGTATGTCTCTGTGGAAGCTTGGAAACTTTATTCACCTGGTGTTAGTCCTGAAAAAAAATGGTCTGACTGAATCCTGAGTCCCTGCTGGTCTCCAGGTCTCCCTGGCTCACCTGAGGGCTACTGAAGGCCACCTAAAGCCTACTTTGAGCTTGAGCCTGGGTCACTTTTGGAAACAGTCTGTTTGCCCCCAGCCCCAGGGTCTGGAGTGGAGCTGGACCAACCTGGGGAAGGATAGAAGCAGTTACCCGTTTAGGCCATGCAGCCTGGACCCTCTTGACATGTGCTATTGGAGCCTGTTCTCTTGAAGTTGGCAGCCATTCATCCTTGACCTTTCCTGCTAGTCTTGTTGCTTTCTCTTTCAACAGGTCAAATGGATGATGTACTGGATTATATTTGCACTATTCACCACAGCAGAAACATTCACTGACATCTTCCTTTGTTGGTAAGTACTAGAGGAATTTTCCAGGAAAGGTGCTGGCTCGTCTCAGGGGAGAGGTGGAAAAGGTCGGACAGCAGTCTCAAACCTTATTAGGCAGAGAAGCAGGTGCAAGGATGCTCACTGGAACATTTCAAACCAACTAGACTCTCAAGTGGTTCTTCAAGTAAATATTTATTGAATGCCCTTAACAGGGCAGGTATTGTTCTTATAATGATGGGCAAAATAAACAAAATTCTTCAATTAATGGAGTTGGTAAAGAAGCATTCATAGGTTAAAAAGGTAGAAAGGAGAATAAGAAACAGTACACAAAAGTGTGCAATAAAACTAAGTTTATCCCCATTCACTCTCACCATTACTGCTTCAAATATAGTAGACAGGATGGATTGGTGAGGGGAAAGCCAAGAGGCAGGGAAGCAGTTAGGAGGTTCTTGCAATAGTTCGGGAGGGATGGGACCAAGGCTTCAACTGAGGAAGAGAGACTAGAAGTGGAAAAGGATGGTCCTATGGGGGAGATTAAAAGAAAATACTCATAGAATAGTTTTGTTTGTTTGTTTGACTCCACCATAGCATTTAAGATCTTAGTAACCAACCAGAGATCAAAGCCGTGTGCTCTGTCATGGAAGCCCAGACTCCTAACCATTGGACCACCAGGGAAGTCCTACAAAGGGTTTTTAAATGACCAGTGAGGATTACCATCATTCTGTCTCAGAGAGTCTGGCCAGGTTAAAGTGCATCCAAGGGTATGTCTCTGTGGAAGCTTGGAAACTTTATTCACCTGGTGTTAGTCCTGAAAAAAAATGGTCTGACTGAATCCTGAGTCCCTGCTGGTCTCCAGGTCTCCCTGGCTCACCTGAGGGCTACTGAAGGCCACCTAAAGCCTACTTTGAGCTTGAGCCTGGGTCACTTTTGGAAACAGTCTGTTTGCCCCAGCCCCAGGGTCTGGAGTGGAGCTGGACCAACCTGGGGAAGGATAGAAGCAGTTACCCGTTTAGGCCATGCAGCCTGGACCCTCTTGACATGTGCTATTGGAGCCTGTTCTCTTGAAGTTGGCAGCCATTCATCCTTGACCTTTCCTGCTAGTCTTGTTGCTTTCTCTTTCAACAGGTCAAATGGATGATGTACTGGATTATATTTGCACTATTCACCACAGCAGAAACATTCACTGACATCTTCCTTTGTTGGTAAGTACTAGAGGAATTTTCCAGGAAAGGTGCTGGCTCGTCTCAGGGGAGAGGTGGAAAAGGTCGGACAGCAGTCTCAAACCTTATTAGGCAGAGAAGCAGGTGCAAGGATGCTCACTGGAACATTTCAAACCAACTAGACTCTCAAGTGGTTCTTCAAGTAAATATTTATTGAATGCCCTTAACAGGGCAGGTATTGTTCTTATAATGATGGGCAAAATAAACAAAATTCTTCAATTAATGGAGTTGGTAAAGAAGCATTCATAGGTTAAAAAGGTAGAAAGGAGAATAAGAAACAGTACACAAAAGTGTGCAATAAAACTAAGTTTATCCCCATTCACTCTCACCATTACTGCTTCTCACAGTTGTATACAGTTTTAAAAAATGTGTACATGTGTATATGTACACACAGTTGTTGTTGTTCAGTCAGTAAGTCATGTCTGACTCTGCAACTGTAGCATGCCAGGCTCCTCTGTCCTCCATGCTCTTCTGGCGTTTGCTCAGATTTATGTCTATTGAGTCAGTGATGCTGTCTAACCATTTCATCCTCTGCTGGCCCGTTCTTTTTCTGCCTTCTATTTTTCCATGCATCAGAGTCTTTTCCAGTGAGTGGGTTTTTCACATCAGGTGGCCAAAGTATTGGAACTTCAGCTTCAGCAATAATTCTTCCCATGAGTGTTCAGGGGTACACACATATACACATACTTTTCCTTTTTTTAAGCAATAGTGCTATAATATTTAACCTAACAGTACTCACTTTGTTTCTTAAATTTATTTTTGAAGTACTTTCATGTAAGCATGAATATGTCTACCTACTTTTTTTTTTTTTTTTAGAAATGCATTTCATTTATTTATTTATTTTTGACTATTCTGGGTTTTCACTGCTGCCACAGGCTCTTCTCTAGTCACAGGGAGCAGGGCTACTCTCTAGTTGAGATGAGCAGGTTTCTTGTGGTGGTGACTTCTCTTGTTGTGGAACTCAACTCCATGGCACATGGACTTTAGTAGTTGCAGCCCATGGGCTCCATAGTTGTGGCTCCAAGACATGAGAGCACAGGCTCCATAGTTGTAGCTCATGGGCTTAGTTGCTCCGTGGCTTGTGGGATCTTCCCAGATCAGGGATCAAACCCATGTCTCCTGCATTAGCAGGTAAACTCTTCACCACTGAGCTACCAGGGAAGCCCTCTATCTACTTTTTTAAAGGCCACATAGAATTTCATGGTATAGATGGACTATAATTTACTTAACCAGTTCCCTTTTGATGGACATATTTTTTCCTCTTATGAACAATGCAATTATCACAGCAGTAAACCAAGTGAAAATCATAAGCCAGGTGTTTGTACTGATATATTGTATGTTAGCAAGAAAAAGACTGAATAATATATAGTATCCTTTTTATGTCTGAAGGGTCTGAGTTTGTGCACATGTAAACGCGTACTAAAAATAGTGTGGAAAATCCTCGTCACTGAACCAGGGTTATTTCTGCTGTTTGGGATCATGAGGTCAGTTTCACATTTGCTGTGTTGTATGAATGTTTTACCATGATCAAATAGCATCAGAAAAATAATAAGAATATTTCCATCTTGGAGAAAAAAAGTTTTTACCCAAAAAGGATTCTTCTGGGCCTGTTTATACTCTGGGGTGTCCTAGGTCAAAGACACCCACTTCTCTGAACACTGCTGCACTGAATCCTGTCTTGGCTCAGTGGCTTTAATGAGCTCAGTATGTAGTTTTTCCCCTGAAGGAGCCTGACTTTCGTCTCCACTGAGAGACAGATGTCTCAGCTATTATGGCCGTGAGCTGGAAGGAAGGACAGACTCTGGATTACCTAATTTAATATGCTTGTGCCATCCTGTCCTATTCTGTGGGCAGGTAAACAACAGTCCAGAAATGAACCAAGATTCTAGGAGTGGAGACAGAACTCTGCTGAGCCTTTTTTTTTTTCTTCCCTAGATCTCAGGGGCTGGGACTAGGAGGCAGACCCTATTTTGAGCAGAACTGTAGTGGGGAGGCTCCTGTCTTTCTCATGGAGATGAGAACAGGCCAGACTCAGTGAGGATTGTATAATGGATCAAAGAGCATGGTCAGGGGCTTCTCTGGTGGTCCAGTGGGTAAGGACACCGCCTTGCAGTGCAAGGGGCACTGGTTCGATCCCTGGCCTGGGGAGATCCCACGTGCCTCGGAGTGGCTGGACTGATGTGTCCAACTACCAAGCCAGAGCTCTGGAGTGCATGCGCCCAGAGCCGGTGCTCTGCGACAACAGAGGCCACTGCGATGGGAGGCCCACACAGGCCAAAGAACAAAGATGAATGAATGAAAGATCAATAGAAGTGGCCAAAAAAAAAAAAAAGATAAAAAAAGAGCATGGTCAGCATTTTGTGTGGTCCAGCCTTCTGTCTTAAGAATGCCCTCCTCTGTCTGGCACAGGTGGCCTCCTGCTGTCTTCTTGTCCCTTGTCATGAAGTGTGAGGAAGACCATGAGTCTCATGAACTTTTTCCTCTGGGTCCTGGCATTTCAGTCTAGCCGTTCTGACTGGGTAGAAACCTTGCTTGATAATGAATGTGCTGCTCCTCAGCTGGCATTTAAGCCCTGGGTAAAAACTTGTATGTCACTGAACCAGGGTACTAAAAATAGTGTGGAAAATCCTCGTCACTGAACCAGGGTTATTTCTGCTGTTTGGGATCATGAGGTCAGTTTCACATTTGCTGTGTTGTATGAATGTTTTACCATGATCAAATAGCATCAGAAAAATAATAAGAATATTTCCATCTTGGAGAAAAAAAGTTTTTACCCAAAAAGGATTCTTCTGGGCCTGTTTATACTCTGGGGTGTCCTAGGTCAAAGACACCCACTTCTCTGAACACTGCTGCACTGAATCCTGTCTTGGCTCAGTGGCTTTAATGAGCTCAGTATGTAGTTTTTCCCCTGAAGGAGCCTGACTTTCGTCTCCACTGAGAGACAGATGTCTCAGCTATTATGGCCGTGAGCTGGAAGGAAGGACAGGACTCTGGATTACCTAATTTAATATGCTTGTGCCATCCTGTCCTATTCTGTGGGCAGGTAAACAACAGTCCAGAAATGAACCAAGATTCTAGGAGTGGAGACAGAACTCTGCTGAGCCTTTTTTTTTTTCTTCCCTAGATCTCAGGGGCTGGGACTAGGAGGCAGACCCTATTTTGAGCAGAACTGTAGTGGGGAGGCTCCTGTCTTTCTCATGGAGATGAGAACAGGCCAGACTCAGTGAGGATTGTATAATGGATCAAAGAGCATGGTCAGGGGCTTCTCTGGTGGTCCAGTGGGTAAGGACACCGCCTTGCAGTGCAAGGGGCACTGGTTCGATCCCTGGCCTGGGGAGATCCCACGTGCCTCGGAGTGGCTGGACTGATGTGTCCAACTACCAAGCCAGAGCTCTGGAGTGCATGCGCCCAGAGCCGGTGCTCTGCGACAACAGAGGCCACTGCGATGGGAGGCCCACACAGGCCAAAGAACAAAGATGAATGAATGAAAGATCAATAGAAGTGGCCAAAAAAAAAAAAAAGATAAAAAAAGAGCATGGTCAGCATTTTGTGTGGTCCAGCCTTCTGTCTTAAGAATGCCCTCCTCTGTCTGGCACAGGTGGCCTCCTGCTGTCTTCTTGTCCCTTGTCATGAAGTGTGAGGAAGACCATGAGTCTCATGAACTTTTTCCTCTGGGTCCTGGCATTTCAGTCTAGCCGTTCTGACTGGGTAGAAACCTTGCTTGATAATGAATGTGCTGCTCCCTCAGCTGGCATACGTTTTACCCATGGCCCTGGAATTTTAGAATCTCATGCCTAACAGTTCAGTAACTGTTTCTGGGATTGATTAACTTTTGATTTGGGGGAGGTGTATTACTTTTATGCTGCTACTATGACAGATTACCATAAATTTAGCATCTTAAAACTATACAAATGTATTATTTTACAGTTTTTGTGAGTTAGGAGTCTAAGTACAGTCAACTGAGTCCTCTAAGGGATTAAACCTGTGTCCCCTGTATTGGAAGGTGCATTCTTAACCACTGGAGCACCCAGGAGAACCCAATCTCCCTATTTTTAAGTCAGCAGATTAATTGCCTTAATTACATCTGTAGAATCCCAAGTCATTCACTCTTTCTGTCTACTGAGTCCATGATACCATCCAACCATCTCATCCTCAGTCACCCCTTCTCCTCTTGCCCTCAGTCTTTCCCCGTATTAGGGTCTTTTTCTAGGAGTTGGCTCTTTGCATCATGTGGCCAAACTATTGGAGCTTCAGCTTCAGCATCAGTCCTTTCAATGACTATTCAGGGTTGATTTCCTTTAGGATTGGCTGGTTTGCTCACCTTGCAGTCCAAGGGACTCTTAAGAGTCTTCTGTAACACCACAACTCGAAAGAATCTATTCCTTGACTGTCAGTCTTCTTTATGGTCCAACTCTCACATCCATACATGACTACTGGAAAAACCATAGCTTTGATTATATGTACCTTTGTCCAGGTACATAGTAAGAATTATGAGGTGAATGTTTGTGAGCAGTGGGTGGAGATTTGGAGAGAAACAAAACCGTTGACTGTCACTGAGACATTGTTCCATTTCTCATTGCACATTATGGAGTTGCCTATTGGTTTCACTCTCCTGCTAGATGGCAAACCCCTAAACTGAGAACGTGTCTAATCTTTTGAATGTTGATGTCAATAGAAGTGGCAAAAAAAAAAAAGCTAATAAAAGAGCATGGTCAGTATTTTGTGTGGTCCAGCCTTCTGTCTTAAGAATGCCCTCCTCTGTCTGGCACAGGTGGCCTCCTGCTGTCTTCTTGTCCCTTGTCATGAAGTGTGAGGAAGACCATGAGTCTCATGAACTTTTTCCTCTGGGTCCTGGCATTTCAGTCTAGCCGTTCTGACTGGGTAGAAACCTTGCTTGATAATGAATGTGCTGCTCCCTCAGCTGGCATACGTTTTACCCATGGCCCTGGAATTTTAGAATCTCATGCCTAACAGTTCAGTAACTGTTTCTGGGATTGATTAACTTTTGATTTGGGGGAGGTGTATTACTTTTATGCTGCTACTATGACAGATTACCATAAATTTAGCATCTTAAAACTATACAAATGTATTATTTTACAGTTTTTGTGAGTTAGGAGTCTAAGTACAGTCAACTGAGTCCTCTAAGGGATTAAACCTGTGTCCCCTGTATTGGAAGGTGCATTCTTAACCACTGGAGCACCCAGGAGAACCCAATCTCCCTATTTTTAAGTCAGCAGATTAATTGCCTTAATTACATCTGTAGAATCCCAAGTCATTCACTCTTTCTGTCTACTGAGTCCATGATACCATCCAACCATCTCATCCTCAGTCACCCCTTCTCCTCTTGCCCTCAGTCTTTCCCCGTATTAGGGTCTTTTTCTAGGAGTTGGCTCTTTGCATCATGTGGCCAAACTATTGGAGCTTCAGCTTCAGCATCAGTCCTTTCAATGACTATTCAGGGTTGATTTCCTTTAGGATTGGCTGGTTTGCTCACCTTGCAGTCCAAGGGACTCTTAAGAGTCTTCTGTAACACCACAACTCGAAAGAATCTATTCCTTGACTGTCAGTCTTCTTTATGGTCCAACTCTCACATCCATACATGACTACTGGAAAAACCATAGCTTTGATTATATGTACCTTTGTCCAGGTACATAGTAAGAATTATGAGGTGAATGTTTGTGAGCAGTGGGTGGAGATTTGGAGAGAAACAAAACCGTTGACTGTCACTGAGACATTGTTCCATTTCTCATTGCACATTATGGAGTTGCCTATTGGTTTCACTCTCCTGCTAGATGGCAAACCCCTAAACTGAGAACGTGTCTAATCTGGATGTTGGCTTCCCTAAATTGCTTAGCATAGACTTCTCACCTCATATCTTCTCAGTAGAGTTTTCCCAACTGAAATGAATCAATCAGCCAGTGGTTGTCTTGGAGTAGAAAGTGGGACAGGATGAGATTGAAAGAAAATGGAGTGATTGCTAAGAGGAGCCTCACTTGCCACAGCTGGAGAAAACCTCTGCACAGCAACGAAGATTCAATGCAACCAAGAATAAATATATATCTATTTTTAAGTTGTGTTAGTCTGGATGGGATACATAGGAAAGATCTTGAAGAACAAGGAGGCTGAGTAGCAGGCTGGCCAGATAATGCAGGGACTCCAGCGGCCCCAGAAAGATTGCTCAGGATCCATTGCCCACCCTCCCCGCTCCAATCTGCATAGCCTGGGGCAGGCTCCTATAGTTGGTGCTACATTGTGAGGGTGCAGCTGGTGGGAGGAAGAACCAGGCTCTTGTACCCATGTTTGCACAAAAGCACAACTTCTATCTACAAATCAGATGCCAGCAGAAAGTCCGCTTCTGGGCGTTTTCCTCAAGGCACATTAGCATGGGTACATAAAAAAGCATTGTCCAGGATCTTCACCGTAGTTCTGCTGTAGTAGCCAAAATTGTAGCCTTCATAAATATCCATTCATAGGGATCTGTGTAGATGCTCATGCTCCCTATATAGCCATTAAGAAGAGTAAGGCCCACGGAACTCCCTGGTGTTCCAGTGGTTAGGACTTAATGCTTTCACTCCCTGGGCCCAGGTTCAATCCCTGGCCAGGGAACTAAGATCCTGCAAGTCACGTGGAGCAGCCAAAAAGAGAGTCTATGAGTGCTCTCCATGTACTGGTACAGGATAATCCCCACAGCGTACTGTTCATCGTGTGTGTGGTGGGGGAAGCAAGGTGCAGAGAGCAGCTGAGAATACCACTATGTGAGTGTGGGGGGCCGTGGCAGGAGGCACACACCCCCACACAGTTGTATAGCTTAGCCTTAGTCCACTTCTGAAAGGATCCACAAGAAGCTGATGATGCTTTTATGCTTTTGGAAAAGGGTCAAAGATGGGAAGGAGACTCTGTTCTGTACTCTTCTGGACTTCTAGAATCTTTTAAACTATGTGCACCCACGACCTACTTTTTATTTTAATGTTGGCTTCCCTAAATTGCTTAGCATAGACTTCTCACCTCATATCTTCTCAGTAGAGTTTTCCCAACTGAAATGAATCAATCAGCCAGTGGTTGTCTTGGAGTAGAAAGTGGGACAGGATGAGATTGAAAGAAAATGGAGTGATTGCTAAGAGGAGCCTCACTTGCCACAGCTGGAGAAAACCTCTGCACAGCAACGAAGATTCAATGCAACCAAGAATAAATATATATCTATTTTTAAGTTGTGTTAGTCTGGATGGGATACATAGGAAAGATCTTGAAGAACAAGGAGGCTGAGTAGCAGGCTGGCCAGATAATGCAGGGACTCCAGCGGCCCCAGAAAGATTGCTCAGGATCCATTGCCCACCCTCCCCGCTCCAATCTGCATAGCCTGGGGCAGGCTCCTATAGTTGGTGCTACATTGTGAGGGTGCAGCTGGTGGGAGGAAGAACCAGGCTCTTGTACCCATGTTTGCACAAAAGCACAACTTCTATCTACAAATCAGATGCCAGCAGAAAGTCCGCTTCTGGGCGTTTTCCTCAAGGCACATTAGCATGGGTACATAAAAAAGCATTGTCCAGGATCTTCACCGTAGTTCTGCTGTAGTAGCCAAAATTGTAGCCTTCATAAATATCCATTCATAGGGATCTGTGTAGATGCTCATGCTCCCTATATAGCCATTAAGAAGAGTAAGGCCCACGGAACTCCCTGGTGTTCCAGTGGTTAGGACTTAATGCTTTCACTCCCCTGGGCCCAGGTTCAATCCCTGGCCAGGGAACTAAGATCCTGCAAGTCACGTGGAGCAGCCAAAAAGAGAGTCTATGAGTGCTCTCCATGTACTGGTACAGGATAATCCCCACAGCGTACTGTTCATCGTGTGTGTGGTGGGGGAAGCAAGGTGCAGAGAGCAGCTGAGAATACCACTATGTGAGTGTGGGGGGCCGTGGCAGGAGGCACACACCCCCACACAGTTGTATAGCTTAGCCTTAGTCCACTTCTGAAAGGATCCACAAGAAGCTGATGATGCTTTTATGCTTTTGGAAAAGGGTCAAAGATGGGAAGGAGACTCTGTTCTGTACTCTTCTGGACTTCTAGAATCTTTTAAACTATGTGCACCCACGACCTACTTTTTATTTTAAGTATATCTTTTACATAATGAACAGAAGAGACACAGCACAACAGACTCCCCCTAGCATTATCTGTGTATCTTGGGTTGATGAGTGAGCTGGCCAGATTCATTTGCCCCTTGGGGCTGACAAATATTTGTTTTCAAGACAGAATTTGCTCCGTTGTTAATCCCCAGAGTGTTCAAATACGAGAGGATCACACCCCTGTTCCTTCAGCACCTTCTCTTTTCTGTCTGTGACGCAACTGAGCAGTCTTGACACGGGAGTGTCCTTGAGCTGCTGGGGGAGTGATCAGGAGGGGCCTGCCAGCCGCAGAAGGCAGTGGACTAGATGAGCAAAGAAGGAGCGGGTGCAGCTGCTGACTGGAGTGATGTGAGAGGTCCAGGGCTTTGAAATGTCTTCTAGAAATTCTCTTTGTTTTTGTGCTCTTATCACGAGGATGCCCAGGATGGCTTTACTTTTCTGACGCCTCACACTAGCCCAGCTGTCATTTTTCCTCACAGCATCATGTTTAAATGGTATCTAGGATTTGTTTTTCAGTCTGGTAAGACAGGCAGACACAGAAATGACTATCATGAAGGAATTAAGTGTGTTAACTTCACAGATCCCTAGGGACTTCCCTGAGGGTCCACTGACTAAGATTCCACAGTCCCAAAGCAAGGATCCTGGGTTCAATCCCTGGTCAGGGAATTAGATCCCACATGCCCCAACTAAGAGTTCACAGGCTGCAGCTAATGATCCTGCAGGCCACAAGGAAGACCCGGTATAGCCAAATAGATAAATTAATTATTTTTTTTAATTCACAGATCCCTAGAGACACAGAGTGCCATGCAGAGCCACCTAGGGCCGACCAAGAAGCGGAGGCAGGAAGTGTGGGCAGGGGCCTGTATTGTAGTATTCATGGAGAGCCAGTCTCTCCGTCAGCAAGGCCCCAAGATGGCAAAGCCTCAGTATAGAAAATAAAATAACCTGGTTAATCAGCAAGGCCCCAACGAGTGGCAGGACAAGCTTTTGGAAAAGGGTCAAAGATGGGAAGGAGACTCTGTTCTGTACTCTTCTGGACTTCTAGAATCTTTTAAACTATGTGCACCCACGACCTACTTTTTATTTTAAGTATATCTTTTACATAATGAACAGAAGAGACACAGCACAACAGACTCCCCCTAGCATTATCTGTGTATCTTGGGTTGATGAGTGAGCTGGCCAGATTCATTTGCCCCTTGGGGCTGACAAATATTTGTTTTCAAGACAGAATTTGCTCCGTTGTTAATCCCCAGAGTGTTCAAATACGAGAGGATCACACCCCTGTTCCTTCAGCACCTTCTCTTTTCTGTCTGTGACGCAACTGAGCAGTCTTGACACGGGAGTGTCCTTGAGCTGCTGGGGGAGTGATCAGGAGGGGCCTGCCAGCCGCAGAAGGCAGTGGACTAGATGAGCAAAGAAGGAGCGGGTGCAGCTGCTGACTGGAGTGATGTGAGAGGTCCAGGGCTTTGAAATGTCTTCTAGAAATTCTCTTTGTTTTTGTGCTCTTATCACGAGGATGCCCAGGATGGCTTTACTTTTCTGACGCCTCACACTAGCCCAGCTGTCATTTTTCCTCACAGCATCATGTTTAAATGGTATCTAGGATTTGTTTTTCAGTCTGGTAAGACAGGCAGACACAGAAATGACTATCATGAAGGAATTAAGTGTGTTAACTTCACAGATCCCTAGGGACTTCCCTGAGGGTCCACTGACTAAGATTCCACAGTCCCAAAGCAAGGATCCTGGGTTCAATCCCTGGTCAGGGAATTAGATCCCACATGCCCCAACTAAGAGTTCACAGGCTGCAGCTAATGATCCTGCAGGCCACAAGGAAGACCCGGTATAGCCAAATAGATAAATTAATTATTTTTTTTAATTCACAGATCCCTAGAGACACAGAGTGCCATGCAGAGCCACCTAGGGCCGACCAAGAAGCGGAGGCAGGAAGTGTGGGCAGGGGCCTGTATTGTAGTATTCATGGAGAGCCAGTCTCTCCGTCAGCAAGGCCCCAAGATGGCAAAGCCTCAGTATAGAAAATAAAATAACCTGGTTAATACACATTCGACCTGCCAAGTATGGTTGTTCATAGCCCAAGATATCTGGCCAGTGAGGCGAGTGGAGCAGAAATTCAGACGAAGCTGTATTTGCAAGCCACATGCTCACAAGACTGCATCCGGCTGAAGGGTTGGGCTTTTTCTCACATGTACAGAGAGGCACCACGGGGTTTAGCAGAGGCCCTTGATGGCACTTGTCTCAGGATGCTCTTCTCTACTAATTGCCATGATTCGAGCAGTGTCTGTCTCCCTGACTGGACCGTCAGTTCTGAGGATGCCAGAACTTTCTCTGTGTTTCCTGTTAGACAGGAGGCTCCAAGAGGGCAGGGCTCACGTCCTTTTTGTTCCCCAGTGTCCCCTTGGTGCTCAGTACCGGCTGCTGCATGTGGGTGCTAGCTCAGTGTTTATGGGGTGCATCAATGAACGGTACCCAGAACTGTAAGCTTCAGGGCTGCATTTTATCTGTACCTTGAATTCTTTTTTTCTTTGGGCACCAAAGATATCAAGATCTTTTGTCTGCTGTTGGTTTTTTAAATTTATTTTTTTATTGACATATAATTGGTTGATTAATTCATTGTTGTGTTAGTTTCTGGTGTATAGCAAAGTGATAGAGTTATTTATATGTATATATTCTATATATGCAAGTATATTATCTTTCAGATTCTTTGACCTTATGGGTTATTACAGGATACTTAGTATAAAGGACTTCCCTAGTGGTTAAGACCCCATGCGTTCAACGCACAGGGCTCATGTTTGATCCTTGGTTGGGGACCTAAGCTCCTGCATCCTCGCATGGCATGCAGTGCAGCTGGAATACGGAGCATAGTTTCCTGTGCTATACAGTGGGTTCCTGTTGGTTTTTCTCTGTGCCTGTGTACTAAGTCATTTCAGTCGGGTCCGACTCTTTGTGATCCTTTGGACTGTCGCCCACCAGGCTCCTCTGGCCATGGGATTCTCCAGGTGAGAATCCTGGAGTAAATGGCCATTTCCGCCTCCAGGGATCCTTCCTACCCAGAGATCAAACCTGAGTCTCTTAGGTCTACCTGTGTTGGCAGGCAGGTTCTTTACCATTAACGCCACCTGGTATATGTTAATCCCAAACTGGTAATTTATCCCTCCCCCTCCCCACCCCCAGCCTGCTGTTGATTTGAGCAGAATGAGTAGCCTCTTCATTGGTGGCAAGATTTGGGCTCCTGTCCCCGCTCTTTGGGGACTAAGAAGAACAGCCAAGGAGTGGAGGCTTTCATTCTCAGTGGAGACTCTTAGTCAGGTCCACCCCGCTGTAAATCCTCCAGGTGTCTGTCCCTTCTTGGCCTCCAGGAAAGAGCGGATGACAGGGAGCCCAGGTGTTAGGGCCCACAGGAACCCCGGCTCCAGCTGGAGGGAGTCACGCCTGGCAGAAAGCGCCCGCTGTTGTCAGGCACAGCCATCGAGTGTGCACGGTGACTGCTGGAGAGACCCTGGCTCCTTGGCTTGCTCGGCAGCAAAAGGAAACATGAACTGGCTTTGGGAACTCCCTGGCGGTCCCATAGATAGGACTCTGTGCTTTCACTGCCAGGGACCTGGGTTCAATTCCTGGTTGGGGAACTAAGATCCTGAAAACCTTGAGTTGAGGTAAAAAAAATAAAAATAAAAATGAACTGGTTTTCAAAAGATGCCCTGGATTTATACCTCGGATGTGCAATGTGTGCACACACCTTCATGGGAATCTGGGGTCCAGGCGGCTGTGTGCAGGCCAGAGAGAGGTCTGTGTCTTTAGTGGGCTCAGGGCAGAGTTGCCGAGAATCTAATGGAACGTGTATTTTTCTCATTTCTCTCCAGGTTTCCATTCTACTATGAACTAAAAATAGCATTTGTAGCCTGGCTACTGTCTCCCTACACAAAAGGCTCCAGCCTCCTCTACAGGAAGTTTGTACATCCCACGCTGTCTTCAAAAGAAAAGGTAATTATGTTGCTCTGCCTTTCACTTCTTTCAGTCAGTGCAAAAAGGTTTTTTAACTGATTTAAAAAAGACAAAGTGATCCTTTGGACTGTCGCCCACCAGGCTCCTCTGGCCATGGGATTCTCCAGGTGAGAATCCTGGAGTAAATGGCCATTTCCGCCTCCAGGGATCCTTCCTACCCAGAGATCAAACCTGAGTCTCTTAGGTCTACCTGTGTTGGCAGGCAGGTTCTTTACCATTAACGCCACCTGGTATATGTTAATCCCAAACTGGTAATTTATCCCTCCCCCTCCCCCCCCCCAGCCTGCTGTTGATTTGAGCAGAATGAGTAGCCTCTTCATTGGTGGCAAGATTTGGGCTCCTGTCCCCGCTCTTTGGGGACTAAGAAGAACAGCCAAGGAGTGGAGGCTTTCATTCTCAGTGGAGACTCTTAGTCAGGTCCACCCCGCTGTAAATCCTCCAGGTGTCTGTCCCTTCTTGGCCTCCAGGAAAGAGCGGATGACAGGGAGCCCAGGTGTTAGGGCCCACAGGAACCCCGGCTCCAGCTGGGGGGAGTCACGCCTGGCAGAAAGCGCCCGCTGTTGTCAGGCACAGCCATCAGTGTGCACGGTGACTGCTGGAGAGACCCTGGCTCCTTGGCTTGCTCGGCAGCAAAAGGAAACATGAACTGGCTTTGGGAACTCCCTGGCGGTCCCATAGATAGGACTCTGTGCTTTCACTGCCAGGGACCTGGGTTCAATTCCTGGTTGGGGAACTAAGATCCTGAAAACCTTGAGTTGAGGTAAAAAAAATAAAAATAAAAATGAACTGGTTTTCAAAAGATGCCCTGGATTTATACCTCGGATGTGCAATGTGTGCACACACCTTCATGGGAATCTGGGGTCCAGGCGGCTGTGTGCAGGCCAGAGAGAGGTCTGTGTCTTTAGTGGGCTCAGGGCAGAGTTGCCGAGAATCTAATGGAACGTGTATTTTTCTCATTTCTCTCCAGGTTTCCATTCTACTATGAACTAAAAATAGCATTTGTAGCCTGGCTACTGTCTCCCTACACAAAAGGCTCCAGCCTCCTCTACAGGAAGTTTGTACATCCCACGCTGTCTTCAAAAGAAAAGGTAATTATGTTGCTCTGCCTTTCACTTCTTTCAGTCAGTGCAAAAAGGTTTTTTAACTGATTTAAAAAAAAGACAGATAGTTTTATTATAGGAGACTCTCAATTGACTTATTTGTTGCCAACCACTCCCCCCAAAGTGTTCCTTCTAATCTTTCTATTTTAAGTCTATTGTCTGACCTGGTGAAATTCTCAAAAGGCTATTATTTATCATTATTGCTGTAAAACATTTCCATACATCAAAACAAAAGACAGAAAGAATTCACTCATAATTCACCTCTCCAGGCTGAATTTCCTTCCTTTTATCTGCCTCAGTCTCTGTCCTTTTGCAGATGGAATTTTTACACAGACTGTTAAAAAAATAAGTTAAACCTTAACACAGGGCTTCCTTGGTGGCTCACTGGTGAATAATCTGCCAGCCAGTGCAGAAGACTCAAGTTCGCACCCTGAAGATCCCACATGCCGAGGAGCACCTAAGTCCATGTGCCACAACGATTAAGCCTGTGCTCCTGAGCCCAGGAGCTTCAACTAGTGAAGCCCACGTGCCCTAGACACCAGGCTCTGCGACAAAAGAAGCCACTGCAATGAGAAGCCCACTCAGTGCAACTAGATAAAAGCCTGAGCAGCTGCCAAGACCCAGCAGAGACAAAAAAACTGAACAAACAAATCAATTCTATCATAAACAGGAAAGCTGAAACCTAGAGATACTAAATAACTTGAATTCATACCTAGATAGCTACTAACAGAGACTGGAATATAATACATTTCTAGTATGTTTGCTTTACTGATCTGTGATAATATATATGCTACAAATGAAATATCTGCTACTTTATAAATTATCAGCCAATACATATAGTAACAAGAATAGACATAATTTGTTTCATGCTGTTTACCTTTTGTGTTTGTTTTACTTCAAAGTACTTCACATGCTTCCTTGAAATGAAAATGTAGATTTGCCTAATGTCAGAGATGGGAAAAAATAAGATACAGAGAAATTGCAGCCAGGGGTCAACAATAACTAAAGATTCAAGGAGGAATTACAGCTTATACTTCTTGAAAAGAAATTTAAGCTACTTATAAGATACTGTCCATGTCTATTAAATTATTTTTTGTTTATCACCTCCATGGAACCTAATTTGCCAGATTTGCCTTCAGTGGCGTGCTCCATTGTTTTGTTAAGATTTCATACAATAATATATGCAGAGATCATTAAAATAAATGACTTCTGTCTCATTAATTTGTTTGGAAGCTCCTTTTTAAATTCAACCCAGTCTATGTAACATTACCTTAAAATAAGATGTTAAGGGCTTCCCTAGTGGTCCAGTGGGTAAGGACACAGTGTTGCAGTGCAAGGGGCTCTGGTTAAACCTTGGCCTGGAAAGATCCCACGTGCCGCGGAGCAAATATGCTCTACATCATGAACCATTAGGAAAATGTGACTTAAAGCCACAGTGAGGGCTTCCCTGGTGGCCCAGTGGGTAAACAGTCCACCTTGCAGTGCAAGGGGCGCTGGTTTGATCCCTGGCTTGGAAAGATCCCACTTGCCGCGGAGCGGCTGGACCGATGTGTCCAACTACTGAGCTGGAGCTCTGGAGTGCACGCGCCCAGAGCCGGTGTTCTTCAGGGAGAGGCCACTGCAGTGGGAGGCCCACACAGGCCAAAGAACAAAGATAAATAGATGAAAGACCAATAGAAGTGGCCAAAAAAATAAAATAAAATGTTAAGCATATACACACACAAAACAAAACTAAACTAAAAGCAACAACTACGAAAAACTGAACAGATGCAGTATTTGTCTTCCAAAATCTTAAACATGTTTGCATATCATCCTTTTCCATGTGGTCTTCATAAGAACCCACATCACGTACTCCAAACATCCCCACACATGGTATACAGTCAATGTCTGTCGACTTCTTACCTTAGAATACATTCTTGAGAGTGGAGTTACTGGGTCCAATATTCCACAATTCACTAATGATATTATGTGACTTTCTAAACAAATTGTGTATTGGGTTTCTACAGTATGAGTTAGGAGCACTATAGGTGGCTTGATATATTTGTTTTTGTTGCTTCTGAAAGTCGGACTCTTTGGACTTCCAGGGAAAGGCTTTGATTATATTGGTTGGGTGAGCAGAATTAAGATAACTTCCATTTTTGAAAAGAAATTTAAGCTACTTATAAGATACTGTCCATGTCTATTAAATTATTTTTTGTTTATCACCTCCATGGAACCTAATTTGCCAGATTTGCCTTCAGTGGCGTGCTCCATTGTTTTGTTAAGATTTCATACAATAATATATGCAGAGATCATTAAAATAAATGACTTCTGTCTCATTAATTTGTTTGGAAGCTCCTTTTTAAATTCAACCCAGTCTATGTAACATTACCTTAAAATAAGATGTTAAGGGCTTCCCTAGTGGTCCAGTGGGTAAGGACACAGTGTTGCAGTGCAAGGGGCTCTGGTTAAACCTTGGCCTGGAAAGATCCCACGTGCCGCGGAGCAAATATGCTCTACATCATGAACCATTAGGAAAATGTGACTTAAAGCCACAGTGAGGGCTTCCCTGGTGGCCCAGTGGGTAAACAGTCCACCTTGCAGTGCAAGGGGCGCTGGTTTGATCCCTGGCTTGGAAAGATCCCACTTGCCGCGGAGCGGCTGGACCGATGTGTCCAACTACTGAGCTGGAGCTCTGGAGTGCACGCGCCCAGAGCCGGTGTTCTTCAGGGAGAGAGGCCACTGCAGTGGGAGGCCCACACAGGCCAAAGAACAAAGATAAATAGATGAAAGACCAATAGAAGTGGCCAAAAAAATAAAATAAAATGTTAAGCATATACACACACAAAAACAAAACTAAACTAAAAAGCAACAACTACGAAAAACTGAACAGATGCAGTATTTGTCTTCCAAAATCTTAAACATGTTTGCATATCATCCTTTTCCATGTGGTCTTCATAAGAACCCACATCACGTACTCCAAACATCCCCACACATGGTATACAGTCAATGTCTGTCGACTTCTTACCTTAGAATACATTCTTGAGAGTGGAGTTACTGGGTCCAATATTCCACAATTCACTAATGATATTATGTGACTTTCTAAACAAATTGTGTATTGGGTTTCTACAGTATGAGTTAGGAGCACTATAGGTGGCTTGATATATTTGTTTTTGTTGCTTCTGAAAGTCGGACTCTTTGGACTTCCAGGGAAAGGCTTTGATTATATTGGTTGGGTGAGCAGGTTACTGTAGACATTTCAGAGAATCCGTTTAGGAGTTGGGACACAACAGTTCCTGTCTTGGGGTGGAGTTTGAGGAATGGTAATCCCTGCCTCCACCTCCTTATCAAATCTCTACTCTTCCTACTTCCCTTTCTCCAAACACTGAACTTACCCTGAGGCCACCCGTGTAGTTTCCATTGTAGTGAAGGTGACTGACTCCAGCGCTGCCAGGAATCGCCTCCGGAGGCAGCCAGGGCTCACAGTGGACCCCGAGTGTTGTGACTTCCTGAGGAAGCTTAAACAAGGACCAGGCAGGGGGTTGGCTGGCCACCTGCAGACCTCAAAGGGAGGAAGTGCACTGATGTGCTGAACTTCAGATGAGATGGAGGCTGGATGTCATTGACTGAGCTCTGCAGTGAGCCCCTGTCATGACAAAACAACTGTTTTCTTAATAACAACAACCCAAAGTGAACAAAAAGAATGAGCCCGTGCTGATCCAAGTTTGAACTAAACCAATATTTTACTTGGTCTTGGTCCCTGAAGTAGACCTCCATCTCTTTCCCACCTCACCTTTACCTTGTGCTATGATGCAGGATGACTTCTAATTCTGTTCTCATTTCATTATCTGTAAAATGATCTCCTCTAAGAGTCAGCAAAAACAACACCTATCTTTTTCTGTGTCCCAGTCCCTCACGTCCATATACATGTGGGGAGGGATTTGTATATTATACGAAATAGCTAGGGGCTGATAGAATTTCAGAGCAGCCAGGGTCCGACCTCTTTGGGATAAGGAAGGTGACAATGGTTCTTGCTTACGGAAGCCACCCACTGTGTCAGGAGCTTTCCTGGAAAGAGCACCTGTAGTCCTCACCTTGGGACCTCCCGGGTGCTCAGCAGTAAAGAATCCACCTGCCAGTGCAGGAGGCTCGGGTTTGATCCCTGGGTCAGGAAGATCCCCTGGAGAAGGAAATGGCAGCCCACTCCAGTATTCTCCCCTGGGAAATCTCATGAACAGAGGAGCCTGGCGGGCTACATTCCATGGGGTCACAAAGAGTCAGACACGGCTTAGTAACTCAACAAGAGTTCGTCACTGTGTTCCATGTGTTAGATGCCACTGCTGTCCTTATTTGTCAGAAGACAGAACTGTGTGTCCAGGACTGACAGCCAGTTAGTGGCAGTGCCAGTGAGAATCAGTGATCCGGCAAGTGGCAAAGCTCAGCACTCAGGAGAAGGGAGGAAGGACAGAGATTCCTTTGGACTTCCAGCTCAGCATGCCTGTTTTCCCTTGACAGGAAATCGATGATTGCCTGGTCCAAGCGAAAGACCGAAGTTATGATGCCCTTGTGCACTTTGGGAAGCGAGGCTTGAACGTGGCGGCCACGGCGGCGGTGATGGCTGCTTCCAAGGTACTGTGCTGGGACCTTACTACGATGGTTGTAATTTGTCCAGAGGCAGGCTGAGGACCAATCCGGTCCCTCATCCTTGTTGGGATCCCCTTGGACATCTGAGGGGGAAAATGGTCAATCTTGTTCCCGAAAACTGCACACACACACACACACACAAAATGATTTATGTAATATTGAGAGGTTTCCAGAGTCCCTGAAGCTCATCTGTGGTTCTCATGTCAAGAAATTCTAAGTTACCTGCAGTGTAAGCCTTGGATGCAGAGAAGAACAAAGGGGATGGGGTTGGGACTCTGCAATTTCCCAGCATGCACTGGGACAGTCACCTGAACACTGAACAGTCCCACTGAACTGGGACAGTCTCTGCATCTGATGGATGCAGAGACTTCCCTGAGTGAACACCCCGACTCATGTGACCCCACAGATCCAGGGGGAGGAACAGAGGGTCCTTGAATAAGCTGAGTGGTTCAGAGGTGGAGGATAGTATGTGTAACCGCAGTAACTAGAGCAGAGGAAGGTTTAAAAAAATTGTTTTTCTTTTACAACATTGTGTTGGTTTCTGCTGTACAATAGCATGAATAAGCCGTAATTATACATATATCACCTCCCTCTTGAGCCTCCCTCTCCTCCGCCATCCCACCCTTCTGGGTCATCACAGTGCACCAGACTGGGCTCCCATTTTATACAGCACCTTCTCCTTCTCACCAGCTGTCCACCTTACACATAACTGTGTATGTATGTCGATGTTACCTTTTCCATTCATCCCTCTCTTCCTCCCTCACTGTGTCCACAAGTCCATTCTCTACACCTGCATCTCCATTCCTTCCTTGCAGATAGGATTCTCTGACAGCCAGTTAGTGGCAGTGCCAGTGAGAATCAGTGATCCGGCAAGTGGCAAAGCTCAGCACTCAGGAGAAGGGAGGAAGGACAGAGATTCCTTTGGACTTCCAGCTCAGCATGCCTGTTTTCCCTTGACAGGAAATCGATGATTGCCTGGTCCAAGCGAAAGACCGAAGTTATGATGCCCTTGTGCACTTTGGGAAGCGAGGCTTGAACGTGGCGGCCACGGCGGCGGTGATGGCTGCTTCCAAGGTACTGTGCTGGGACCTTACTACGATGGTTGTAATTTGTCCAGAGGCAGGCTGAGGACCAATCCGGTCCCTCATCCTTGTTGGGATCCCCTTGGACATCTGAGGGGGAAAATGGTCAATCTTGTTCCCGAAAACTGCACACACACACACACACACAAAATGATTTATGTAATATTGAGAGGTTTCCAGAGTCCCTGAAGCTCATCTGTGGTTCTCATGTCAAGAAATTCTAAGTTACCTGCAGTGTAAGCCTTGGATGCAGAGAAGAACAAAGGGGATGGGGTTGGGACTCTGCAATTTCCCAGCATGCACTGGGACAGTCACCTGAACACTGAACAGTCCCACTGAACTGGGACAGTCTCTGCATCTGATGGATGCAGAGACTTCCCTGAGTGAACACCCCGACTCATGTGACCCCACAGATCCAGGGGGAGGAACAGAGGGTCCTTGAATAAGCTGAGTGGTTCAGAGGTGGAGGATAGTATGTGTAACCGCAGTAACTAGAGCAGGGGAAAGGTTTAAAAAAATTGTTTTTCTTTTACAACATTGTGTTGGTTTCTGCTGTACAATAGCATGAATAAGCCGTAATTATACATATATCACCTCCCTCTTGAGCCTCCCTCTCCTCCGCCATCCCACCCTTCTGGGTCATCACAGTGCACCAGACTGGGCTCCCATTTTATACAGCACCTTCTCCTTCTCACCAGCTGTCCACCTTACACATAACTGTGTATGTATGTCGATGTTACCTTTTCCATTCATCCCTCTCTTCCTCCCTCACTGTGTCCACAAGTCCATTCTCTACACCTGCATCTCCATTCCTTCCTTGCAGATAGGTTCATTCATACCATCTTTCTAGATTCCATACGTATTTATTATGACCCCGCGTCCCCACTACCAAGCATATACCCCGAGACAAGCACCATTCGAAAAGACACATGTGCCCCAGTGCTCATTGCTGCACTGTTTACAAGAACCAGGATGCAGAAACAACCTTGATGTCCAGATTAATGGATAGAGAAGATGTGGTGGATAGATACAGTGGAATATTACTCAGCCATAAAAAGGAATGGTTTTGTTGGAGAAGGTAATGGCAACCCACTCCAGTATTCTTGCCTGGGAAATCCCATGGACAGAGGAGTCTGTCGAGCTATAGTCCACAGGGGTCCCATAGAGTGGACATAACTGAGTGACTAACAAACAGACACACACATGCACACACACAATATAAATATATTTGAGCTTTGTTAGGCAACAGAGAAAAAAAAAAGGAATGGTTTTGAGTCAGTGGTAGTGACGTGGATGAACCTACAGCTTGTTATATCGAGTGAAGTAAATCAGAAAGAGAAAACAAATATTTCGTACAGTAGAGGAGGTCTGAAGTAAACACAAGTCTGAGGGATGCTGTGATGTAAGCCATGACTTCCTTCTCTGTCTCACCCAGCCCTGTCCAAAGGCGCTCTGCATTCCTTCCAAGCTTCTTCTCCCATCACATCCTCCTTGTCTCTGTGTCAGTTTCTGTTCGTGCTCAGCCCTTAAAAATTCAACTGGAATATGTTTATGTGTAGAGCAGATTCAGCAGATTGCCCAAGTGAAAACTACTTCCCCCACATTCAGATGTGGAGTGGGGGGCCTGCAGTGGGTGAGGGCTGGAGAAAAGGCAGTTGTGCTTGGGTCTGGGGAGACACGGTGGTTGAGAGGTGAGCTGTGTTGGTAAAGGGAAGCTAGGAGTCCTGGATGGTGATGTGAGGGTTTGGGGGAGAGACGGGGTGGAACTGCAAAAGAATTTGGAAAAGGACAATGTTTGTGGTCTGTGAGCTTCGGGTGGATGGTGCAACGGAGGGTGTGGACAGCCAGTTGGGTCAAGGGACTGAGCCAGGTTTTCTAGGCCCAGGGAGAAGCACTTTAGGAGCATTTCTGGGAGAAGATTTAGCACACAGGGCTGCATGTTTGCAGAGCACGTTTCACTTAAAGTCAAGGAGTTCTGCAGACATAGGCTGGTGGGGAGACAGGAGAACCCAAAGGGAATGAATCCTGTTTCAGAGAAGGACCAGCTGCTTCTGTAACACAGAACCATAGCGAAGCGTCCTGCTGCTCCTACAGCTGGTTCCTGGAGCGTCCCGGCCTGTCTTAGTGCAGTAGTTGCTGGCCAAGTGGCAGATCCCAGGGAGCAACTTTGGAGGGGAAGTTCTGCTTGGGTATAAGCAGGTGTATCCAAATTTACAGAAAAGCAGTGAATTCCAAGCTCCTTCTATTTGAGATGCAATCATTTTATGCTTTTGTGTTTAAAGAAAGAAAAGAGAAACTCTGAATTGCTAAATTCTGAATTCATCCGGCCAACTTGGCCACATAAAGCTACAGAAGCCTTCTCCGCGGCCTCTCCCTCTGTTCCATCTTCTCTGCTTCTGCACCTGAAGGAAGGCAGGTTACTGCTCTTGGCTCAGCTCAGTCATAGAGCATCAGTGTGGTGTATTTATCAGGGGGTGCTCAACGCGGGTCACTCGGTCACTCAGCTGCGTGTGTAAGTTATATTCTAATGGGGATTCCGTAGGACCATCCTTTTCCAGGTCTGCTTCCAGCCGGCGCCTCCTGAGTCTTGACCTCATCTTGGCTGGTCCCTGTCAGCCCCTCTGACCACTGGGGAAGCTCACAAGCCCAGGCCTCCTGCTGGGCACCTTACAACAAACCTGAAGGATGCTCCAGACAGTCTGAATCTTGCTTTAGAAAATAACTGTTCATTATCTCTTTCTATTAGAAGTACCAAAGTAGTGAGGAATACCTGCTTTCTGCTGGATTTTGTTTGAGAAGAAGTTTTTCTGCCTTGTAGGAGTTTTGCTATCCCTCCCTAAATATCTTAACAAAGAAAATACTCTCCTCTCCCCAAAATAATGTCCTGGGCTTCCCTGGTGGTCCAGTGGGTAAGGACACCGCCTTGCAGTGCAAGGGCCACCAGTTCGATCCCTGGCCTGGGAAGATCCCACGTGCTGTAGAGCAGCTGGACCGATGTGTCCAATTACCGAGCTGGAGCTCTGGGGCGCATGTGCCCAGAGCCGGTGCTCTGCAACAACAGAGGCTACCACAATGGGAGGCCCACATGGGCCAAAGAACAAAGATGGATGAAAATAGATAAATGAAAGACCAATAGAAGTGGCCTGCCTGCCCCCCTCCCTCCCCACCCCACCCACCGCCCCAAAAAGCAAAATAATGTCCTTTATTTTTGAAACAGATGTGTACATAAAGAAAAGAAAAAAAAAGTAAAATTCAGGCTGGCTGAAGGGTAGATCAGTGGTTTCCATAGCAACAATGGACCCTCCAGGCAGCGGCTGAAGAAAGATGACTCACCAGCAGGTTCAAATCCGGCTTTAATGTTCGACCCACCTGGGAAGCTTCGTTTCTTATTTTTAAGTAGATTCTAAGATGTGCTGAATCAGAATTTCAGGCCAGGAGCCTTTGCATGTCTATATTTAATAAGTTCCCCAGATGATTTTTAAACAGCCAGCTGTTTATGGGTCAGTGCCTGACGCTCCATCCAGAGCCACAAACCACAGGCGATTAGGGTTAAAACACTGAACTTCTTTAACATTCCTGGCATGCAGATTTAGCCCCTTAGAAGCATCCGCCTTGAGAATGAGACAGCTGAGTCCACAGTCCACAACCACTTGTCGATGACCCCAGGGGAACAGTCAGAGCACTTTTGTGAGGAAAAGAAAAAAAGACACTCTACCAAATCGCAGTGGCTAGGGTGACCATATCATAGAATGTTCAAACAGGCCACATCTGAGAGTGAAAGATGCTGTAACTATTACCCTGGGGAAACAGCATAATTAAACTAGTATAAACTAGGTGTGTTCTAAACAAACCAGAATATATGGTCGCTCCATGTTGCATCTCTTGAACTCCTGCCCGTCACCTCCCAGAAAACACCCTCAACTGACAAATTAGTTCTCCTGCTAAATACCTACTGCATTTAGCCAAATGGATGCAGGAGAGAGGGTGAGGTGGCTGAGAGCCTCTCTCAGATCAGACAGAGTGAAGGGAGCCTGGGACCCGGTGACTGGACGAGGAGGGCTCTTCATTCTCCTCTGATCTTCTTTCCATCCTTTGATGGCTCCCCAGGAAGAATTGCAGAGTATAGCTAGAAGAATGAAAGATCTTTTACCTAGACTTTTAGTGCATTCTTTTTTTCTTGTAACTTTGAGCCCTGAGTCCTTCCTCCAAAAAATGGTATTGGCAGAGTTTTTGCAAATCATCATGATGTGTGAAGAAGGTTTGTAAATCATTTGTTCAGTTGTTCAGTCATGTCTGACTCTTTGCAACCTCATGGACTGCAGTACGCCAAACTTTTCTGTTTTTCACTGTCTCCTGGAGTTTGCTCAAACTCATGTCCTTAGAGTTGATGCCATCCAATCACCTTGTCTCGGTCACCCTCTTCTCCTCCTACCCTCCATCCTTCCCAGCATCAGGGTCTTTTCCAGTGAGTCAGCTCTTCACATCAGGTGGCCAAAGGGATTGGAACTTCAGTTTCAGCCTCATTCCTTCCAGTGAATATTCAGGGTTGATTACCTTTAGTATCAAGTGGTTTGGTCTCCTTGCAGTCCAAGGGACTCTCAAGAGTCTTCTCTAGCACCACAGTTCGAGAGCATCGATTCTTCAGCCTTCTTTAGCCTTCACTCAGCCTTCTTTATGGTCCAATTCTCACATCCATACATGACTACTGGAAAAACCATGGCTTTGACTATACGGACCTTTGTTGACAAGGTGACATCTCTGCTTCTTAATATGCTGTCTAGGTTTGTCATGGCTTTCCTTTCCAGAAGCAAGCTTCTTTTAATTTCATGGTAGCAGTCACTGTCTGGAGTGACTTTGGAGCCCAAGAAAATAAAGTCTGCCATTGTACAAATATAAGTTGCTATTAGTGTTTCATCTTAGAACTATAAAAGCTAAAATAAAAATATTGTACATTGGAAATGTCTCCCCAGACCTATTACCCCCCTAAGCCATCCTCCAGTTTTCCCCAAGGTCTAATCCTTATGCCTGGGAAATGGTGGTGCATCTTTTCTTTCAGTGACAACTGCTCTGTCTCCTTCCTAGGGACACACTTTGCTGGTACCGTCTTTCTAAGTGTCCTTAGTCTCTTGGTTGGTTCTGAGCTTAGGTGTTAGCTACTAATATTTCTCAGTCAGTAATTCCACCTGGAAGGAAAAATTGAGCCCCACATCTTTTTTTTTTTTTACTTATTTATTTATTTATTTATTTATTTTTTTACATGTATGTTCCCAGATATTCATATGCATATCCCTGGACCCTCCCCCCACCCAGTTCCCCCCCTCCCATTCCCCCAGACCATCGCTCCAAGTGGTTGTAGGTACTCCTCTTCCCCTAGCACAATGACAATAGCTATCTTTTCCACACATGACAGTATAGGCTTCCATGTTACTCCCTCCATGCCTCCCTCCCACTGTTCGGTCTCCACAATGTCTTTATGTCTATTCTCTGTGTCCCACATCTTTTTAAGACTAAAGTTGGAAATCATTCTTTTTTAAAAGTAATTCTTAGAAATTCATGGGGCTTCCCTGGTGGCTCAGACAGTAAAGAATCTGCCTGCAATGTGGAAGACCCAGGTTCCATCCCCTGAGTCAGGAAGATCTCCTGGAGAAGGAAATGGAGAAATTCATTAGTTAAGCAAAATACATTCTCACATGAGGAGAAACCATAGTGAGAAAAACCAATTGAGGGCTTCCCTGGTGGTCCAGTGGGTAGAGTTCGCCTTGCACGACAGGAGGCACCGGCTCGATCCCTGGCCTGGGAGGATCCCACATACCGTGGAGCGGCTGGACCAGCATGTCCAGTTGTGAGCCAGTGCTCTGGAGTGCGTGTGCCCGGAGCCGGTGCTCTACAGCAAGAGAGGCCCCTGCAATGGGAGGCCCATGCAGGCCAGGGAGCAGAGATGGATGAAAATAAATGAATGAAGGACCAATAAAAGAGGCCAAAATTAAAAAAAAAAAAAAATTCAGCATGGTGAGATGAAGAGAGCTTGTAATATGTATAGTTAACCACTTAAACCCAATTGATGAAAAGTTTTTCAGCTTGATGTTTGGCAGTAAACAACACAGCTCTGTAAAGTTATTATCCTTCAATTAAAAAAACAAAAAAGAGTTTTAGTGACTTCCTGGGTCAGCCCTTGTGTCTATTCACACATAAGCTATTCTTTTCCTCCTGATGATCACTTGTTTCACTAAAAATAAATAAAAATGTAAAACTGTGAGGTATCCAGGCCCCCTTATTCCCCTTCAATTTTGAACCATATCCTCGGTCACTGCCCCTTGCTCAGTTCTCAGGCCCAGTAAACCAGTCTTGCTTTCTACATGTCCCATAACTTAACAGTTTCACTTTCCCTGGATATCCTACCCTAGACCAGCTCCAGTGGTACCCACTGTGTTATTAGACAGCCGTTTTCAGTGAAGCTGGCATTCTGGGCCTTAGGGATGCTTCTGTCCCAGATCGCCTGTGGGTTTTCCCCCCTAGAATCAGATATTTCCTGTTAAATTGTGAGCTTCAGGCAATGAGTAGCTCTGGATTCTTTTCCCTTGTTTCTTATTTAGAAAAAAACAAAACTAAACTAAACCAAACACTGCTATCTTGTTTGGTGTTTTGCACTCACTTTTAAACCTCATGGACTGATCTGAAGAATAAACTTTTAGAAGCCTCCAGTCCTGCTTTCTCCAAAATGGTGGCCACATGTAGCAATTTAAATTGTGATTAATTAGTATTCAACTCAATCTTTACTACCCACTTTTAAGTCCTCTGCAGCCAAGGCGGATGCTGGCTGGCACAGGCATAGCATGTTCCCACTGGCCCAGAAAGTTCTCTTGGGCAGCACTGCTGCAAGCCCTCTGCTAAGCCTCTTGGGTTCTTCTTTGCCTATTCTACCTTCTCTCCTGCAGTGCTCTGTTTTGACAAGGCCCCCTCCCTCACCTGCTCAGCCCTTTGGGCCTTTGTATATGAAGTTAACCAGGAAAACAGGGTGCTGGAGACTCAGCCCACAGCATGGCCCACAGGGGAGCATTTGTTTCTTCCCCTTCTCCCCTGATCCAGCCTGCTTTCACACATTGCTGACTTGCCAGCCAAAGCGTGGCACTTTGTCTGCAATTATGATCAGTGGCCACCAGGGTGTAGCCAAGCCTTGGTGATAGATCTAGCATCCCAACAGCTAAGCACGATCACAGAGGGATAAATTATAAATTAAAATAAAAAAAAATTCCCCTCCAAATTTGCTTTAAAAATAAACAATGAAACAATTCAGCCTAATTAAAAATAAGTTGCCTCCAATCCTTATTTTTTTTATCCATTATTTCTTTATCTAAAAATCTTGCTTGAGTAAAATACTGCTTTCAAATGACCATGGAACTTTATTTTTGGAACTAGAAGCTCATTCTGGAGAGTTCATAGTGATTTGAGACTTCTGACCTGACTGGAATTGTTTGCCTTTGTTTACTTTCTAGCAAAAACCCATAAAACAAAAAGAAACCTATTTGTTTACAATCCATCAGATGGATTGTGATTGATCAGATTTAATAATTAAATCAATTAATCATTGATTTTTTTTCTTTTTATAACACCTTCCTGTATCCACTCATGCTTAGAAGGTCTTTCCAAAGAAGAAGAAGAGACTGCTGTCCCCTCCAGATCCCCATGTCTAGGTCCCCTAGTGTGGCTTTACACCCTCATGTCTGCCTTATCCAAGGACTCCAGGAAGCTCCATGCTTGTCCCTTGACCCCTCAGAACACACCCCAACCTCTGTACTCTCTGACATCAGGTCAGCCATCTTTCTTCTGTTTCAGCCAAGAACTACGTGACATAAAATTAATATTTATAATTCACCACAGCAACCCATTTTAAACACCAAGATTATCTAAACCATGTAATTTGGAAGCATTCCCTGCCCTCTAGTCTCCCCAACAAATCAGCCCGCACTGGAGCCTGTTTCCAAAACAAGCCGAAGCTGAAGCTAGCCAGCCTGGCCCACCATGGTTCCATCACACTCGCCTCTGTTACTCAGAACCCTGTCTTTCTCCCTGTGTTTCTTCTTGGAATCCACTCTGTCACTGGAGAGGTGGCTTAAAACAAGCAAGAGACAGCCTCACAAGTCAGCAGAAGGGCTGGCCAGGAAAACAGGGTGCTGGAGACTCAGCCCACAGCATGGCCCACAGGGGAGCATTTGTTTCTTCCCCTTCTCCCCTGATCCAGCCTGCTTTCACACATTGCTGACTTGCCAGCCAAAGCGTGGCACTTTGTCTGCAATTATGATCAGTGGCCACCAGGGTGTAGCCAAGCCTTGGTGATAGATCTAGCATCCCAACAGCTAAGCACGATCACAGAGGGATAAATTATAAATTAAAATAAAAAAAAATTCCCCTCCAAATTTGTTTTAAAAAATAAACAATGAAACAATTCAGCCTAATTAAAAATAAGTTGCCTCCAATCCTTATTTTTTTTATCCATTATTTCTTTATCTAAAAATCTTGCTTGAGTAAAATACTGCTTTCAAATGACCATGGAACTTTATTTTTGGAACTAGAAGCTCATTCTGGAGAGTTCATAGTGATTTGAGACTTCTGACCTGACTGGAATTGTTTGCCTTTGTTTACTTTCTAGCAAAAACCCATAAAACAAAAAGAAACCTATTTGTTTACAATCCATCAGATGGATTGTGATTGATCAGATTTAATAATTAAATCAATTAATCATTGATTTTTTTTCTTTTTATAACACCTTCCTGTATCCACTCATGCTTAGAAGGTCTTTCCAAAGAAGAAGAAGAGACTGCTGTCCCCTCCAGATCCCCATGTCTAGGTCCCCTAGTGTGGCTTTACACCCTCATGTCTGCCTTATCCAAGGACTCCAGGAAGCTCCATGCTTGTCCCTTGACCCCTCAGAACACACCCCAACCTCTGTACTCTCTGACATCAGGTCAGCCATCTTTCTTCTGTTTCAGCCAAGAACTACGTGACATAAAATTAATATTTATAATTCACCACAGCAACCCATTTTAAACACCAAGATTATCTAAACCATGTAATTTGGAAGCATTCCCTGCCCTCTAGTCTCCCCAACAAATCAGCCCGCACTGGAGCCTGTTTCCAAAACAAGCCGAAGCTGAAGCTAGCCAGCCTGGCCCACCATGGTTCCATCACACTCGCCTCTGTTACTCAGAACCCTGTCTTTCTCCCTGTGTTTCTTCTTGGAATCCACTCTGTCACTGGAGAGGTGGCTTAAAACAAGCAAGAGACAGCCTCACAAGTCAGCAGAAGGGCTGGCACTTTGGAAGAGCTCCTAGTCTGAGTCACTTGCCCCGCCTCTGTTCCAAGGTAGTCTGTGGCAATGATATGTAGCTGGACAAAGCAAGGGTCCCAGTGGAAAGAGAGAAGCCCACTCACCTGCCTCTGAGAACCACTCTGAATCTAGGAGGTCTGAAGTTTGAACTTTATTTTTGGAACTAGAAGCTCATACTGGAAAGTTCATAGCGATTTGAGACTTATGACCTGATTGGAGTTGTTTGCCTTTGTTTACTCTCTAGCAAAAACCCAAAAGACAAAAAAAAAAGCTTGAGGGCCACAACTACAGAGCCAACATGCTGCAACTACTAAAGTCTGTGCACCCTAGAGCCTGTGCTCTGCGACAAAAGAGGCCACCACCATGAGAAGTCCACACACCGTAACTAGAGAGTAGCCCTTCCTCGTGGCAACTAGAGAAAGTTCACAACAAATGAAGACCAAGCACAGCAAAAAGAAAGGCAGAGGCTGTTTTAAAAAACAAAAATTAACCTACGTTTGCAGTCAATCAGATTAATTGCAGTTAAATCAATTAATTACTGACTTTTTTTTTTTTTAAGTTGGCCTATTAGTTCTGCCAACTGTTTTGGGGGGTGAGGGCGGGAAGGCCACTTCCATTGGTCTTTCATTTATCTATTTTCATCCATCTTTGTTCTTTGGCCCATGTGGGCCTCCCATCACAGTGGCCTCTGTCACTGCAGAATACTTCCATTGGTTCATGGGTCCAGTCCACTTTAATCTATTTTCATCACAAGATTTTTTAAATCTAAAATTAATATTTATAATTCACCACAGCAACCCATTTTAAACACCAAGATTATCTAAACCATGTAATTTGGAAGCATTCCCTGCCCTCTAGTCTCCCCAACAAATCAGCCCGCACTGGAGCCTGTTTCCAAAACAAGCCGAAGCTGAAGCTAGCCAGCCTGGCCCACCATGGTTCCATCACACTCGCCTCTGTTACTCAGAACCCTGTCTTTCTCCCTGTGTTTCTTCTTGGAATCCACTCTGTCACTGGAGAGGTGGCTTAAAACAAGCAAGAGACAGCCTCACAAGTCAGCAGAAGGGCTGGCACTTTGGAAGAGCTCCTAGTCTGAGTCACTTGCCCCGCCTCTGTTCCAAGGTAGTCTGTGGCAATGATATGTAGCTGGACAAAGCAAGGGTCCCAGTGGAAAGAGAGAAGCCCACTCACCTGCCTCTGAGAACCACTCTGAATCTAGGAGGTCTGAAGTTTGAACTTTATTTTTGGAACTAGAAGCTCATACTGGAAAGTTCATAGCGATTTGAGACTTATGACCTGATTGGAGTTGTTTGCCTTTGTTTACTCTCTAGCAAAAACCCAAAAGACAAAAAATAGAGCTTGAGAGCCACAACTACTGAGCCAACATGCTGCAACTACTAAAGTCTGTGCACCCTAGAGCCTGTGCTCTGCGACAAAAGAGGCCACCACCATGAGAAGTCCACACACCGTAACTAGAGAGTAGCCCTTCCTCGTGGCAACTAGAGAAAGTTCACAACAAATGAAGACCAAGCACAGCAAAAAGAAAGGCAGAGGCTGTTTTAAAAAACAAAAATTAACCTACGTTTGCAGTCAATCAGATTAATTGCAGTTAAATCAATTAATTACTGACTTTTTTTTTTTTTAAGTTGGCCTATTAGTTCTGCCAACTGTTTTGGGGGGTGAGGGCGGGAAGGCCACTTCCATTGGTCTTTCATTTATCTATTTTCATCCATCTTTGTTCTTTGGCCCATGTGGGCCTCCCATCACAGTGGCCTCTGTCACTGCAGAATACTGGCTCTGGGTGCACGCGCTCCAGAGCTGCAACTCAGTAATTGGACACATGGGTCCAGCCACTCCGCGGCACATGGGATCTTCCCAGGCCAGGGATCGAACCGGCACCCCTTGCACTGCAAGGCGCTGTCCTTACCCACTGGACCACCAGGGAAGCCCCTGACTTTCTTTTTATAACACCTCCCCCTATCCACTCATGCTTAGGTGGTCTTTCCAACGAAGAAGAAAAGACTGCTGTCCCTGTCTCCTAGTACCTTTAATCAGCATCTCCCTAACTCCAAATCCACCCCTCCTCTTGTGTCCCACTTTCTAATGATACGAAATCACCATCCTCTCTGGTCCCCAAGTTCCTCATCTCACTTGTGGGATCACCATGAGCAGGAAGAGCTGTTTCTTGGCTGTGACGATGGCACCATCTTGGTCTCTTCCTCCTCCTGACTCTTGTCTCCACCGTCCTTCTCATGCACTCAGCCCTTTGGGCCTTTGTATATGATGAGGTTCACCAGGAAAACATGGGGCTGGAGACTCAGCCCACAGCACTGCCCATGGCGGAGGTTCACGTTTTTTCATCTCCCCTGGCCCAGCCCGGCTTCCACACTTTGCTGACTTGCCAGCCAAAGCTCGGGCACATTGCCTGCAGTTGTGATCGGCGGCCCTATGTCTCCCCTGCTCCTCCCCTCACTTCCCTCGTGTTGGGATTCTCCGGGCCCTGCCTTGTTCATTCCCCCGACATCAAGGGCCACCTCATCCTTTTCCCTCACCTACAGCTGTCACCTGGCGCTCCTGGCTCCAGGATCGGAGCCTCCAGGGTCTCGGGTCCAGCATTTCTACTTCTCTGAACATCTCCTGGTCTCCTTTAGTACCCTTAGTCAGCATCTCCCTCAATCCAAATCCACCCCTCCTCTTGTGTCCCCATTTCCTAATGATACGAAATCACCATCCTCTCTGGTCCCCAAGTTCCTCATCTCACTTGTGGGATCACCATGAGCAGGAAGAGCTGTTTCTTGGCTGTGACGATGGCACCATCTTGGTCTCTTCCTCCTCCTGACTCTTGTCTCCACCGTCCTTCTCATGCACTCAGCCCTTTGGGCCTTTGTATATGATGAGGTTCACCAGGAAAACATGGGGCTGGAGACTCAGCCCACAGCACTGCCCATGGCGGAGGTTCACGTTTTTTCATCTCCCCTGGCCCAGCCCGGCTTCCACACTTTGCTGACTTGCCAGCCAAAGCTCGGGCACATTGCCTGCAGTTGTGATCGGCGGCCCTATGTCTCCCCTGCTCCTCCCCTCACTTCCCTCGTGTTGGGATTCTCCGGGCCCTGCCTTGTTCATTCCCCCGACATCAAGGGCCACCTCATCCTTTTCCCTCACCTACAGCTGTCACCTGGCGCTCCTGGCTCCAGGATCGGAGCCTCTCCAGGGTCTCGGGTCCAGCATTTCTACTTCTCTGAACATCTCCTGGTCTCCTTTAGTACCCTTAGTCAGCATCTCCCTCAATCCAAATCCACCCCTCCTCTTGTGTCCCCATTTCCTGATCATATGAAATCACCATCCTCTCTGATCCCCAAGCTCTAAATCTCAGTCATCTTGATGGTCTTCCTTCCTCTGACTTACCCGTCAAGTCTTGCCCATTTGATATCCCTTCTTTCCTTCCTTGGTTCCTTCCTTTGTTCATCTGTTCGTTCCTTACTTCCTTCCAGGCTGTCTTCCCATCACCCTTTCTTCCACTTGAACTACTGCAGTAGCCCCTCAGGCATCACTGCCTCTCCCGTCCTGTTTGAGGCCTGTGTCTTGCTGTGTCTATCCCAGCCTTGATGTCTAGTCTCTCCAGGACCCACTGGCTCTTGTAATGTCCTTACAGCACCACCTTCTGTGTTGTTCTAGAAATAGCAATTCCACATGCTATTTCTGGGCTCTTCCCTGGTGGCTCAGATGGTAAAGAACCTGCCTGCAATGTGGGAGGACCTGGTTCAATCCCTGGGCCAGGAAGATCCCCTGGAGAAAAGAATGGCTGTTCACACCAGTATTCTTGCCAGAAGAATTCCGCGGACAGAGGAGCCTGGAGGGGTGCAGTCCATGGCGTCTCAGAGAGTCAGACATGACTGAGTGATGAACTTCCTATTTCTAAAATTTTCTCTATTGTCCCTCTTCTGAGGCTGGTTCTTCATCTGCCCCTGTTCCCAGCTGTTTGAAATCCTTTCCAAGAGCCACATCCTGCACAGTGGCCTGCTCGGATTCCTGGTGGAACCCGTCTCTCACTTCATGGTCCCCCAGTCGGCTCTTGTCCTTTATAACCACGTCTTGTCTGCACCCCGACCAGCCCACAGTACATGGTACCTATCTTCAGCCGACACAGCCAAGAAAGCAATGCTTAGTGTCAAGCGTGGGCTTTGAAAAGAAGCAGACCTGGGTTAGAAATCCAAGCTCCAAGACTTCCCTTGCAGTCCAGTGGTTAAGCTTCTGTGCTTCCGATATAGGGAATGTGAGTTTGATCCCTGGTCAGAGAGCGAATATCCCACATGTCGTGAGGCCAAAAAAAAACAACGAAAACCTCAACTCCTCTGCTTGCTATTACATCTCTGTGAGCCTCAGTCTCTTCCCCTGCAAAGTGAACCTGATGATGGTTGTGTCCCCATTTCCTGATCATATGAAATCACCATCCTCTCTGATCCCCAAGCTCTAAATCTCAGTCATCTTGATGGTCTTCCTTCCTCTGACTTACCCGTCAAGTCTTGCCCATTTGATATCCCTTCTTTCCTTCCTTGGTTCCTTCCTTTGTTCATCTGTTCGTTCCTTACTTCCTTCCAGGCTGTCTTCCCATCACCCTTTCTTCCACTTGAACTACTGCAGTAGCCCCTCAGGCATCACTGCCTCTCCCGTCCTGTTTGAGGCCTGTGTCTTGCTGTGTCTATCCCAGCCTTGATGTCTAGTCTCTCCAGGACCCACTGGCTCTTGTAATGTCCTTACAGCACCACCTTCTGTGTTGTTCTAGAAATAGCAATTCCACATGCTATTTCTGGGCTCTTCCCTGGTGGCTCAGATGGTAAAGAACCTGCCTGCAATGTGGGAGGACCTGGTTCAATCCCTGGGCCAGGAAGATCCCCTGGAGAAAAGAATGGCTGTTCACACCAGTATTCTTGCCAGAAGAATTCCGCGGACAGAGGAGCCTGGAGGGGTGCAGTCCATGGCGTCTCAGAGAGTCAGACATGACTGAGTGATGAACTTCCTATTTCTAAAATTTTCTCTATTGTCCCTCTTCTGAGGCTGGTTCTTCATCTGCCCCTGTTCCCAGCTGTTTGAAATCCTTTCCAAGAGCCACATCCTGCACAGTGGCCTGCTCGGATTCCTGGTGGAACCCGTCTCTCACTTCATGGTCCCCCAGTCGGCTCTTGTCCTTTATAACCACGTCTTGTCTGCACCCCGACCAGCCCACAGTACATGGTACCTATCTTCAGCCGACACAGCCAAGAAAGCAATGCTTAGTGTCAAGCGTGGGCTTTGAAAAGAAGCAGACCTGGGTTAGAAATCCAAGCTCCAAGACTTCCCTTGCAGTCCAGTGGTTAAGCTTCTGTGCTTCCGATATAGGGAATGTGAGTTTGATCCCTGGTCAGAGAGCGAATATCCCACATGTCGTGAGGCCAAAAAAAAAAAAAAACAACGAAAAACCTCAACTCCTCTGCTTGCTATTACATCTCTGTGAGCCTCAGTCTCTTCCCCTGCAAAGTGAACCTGATGATGGTTCCTGCCTCAAAATAGTCGTGAGACGATGTTCACAGAGACTTCTCAGGATGCAGAGCTCATGAGCTCATGCTGAGGAGGTTGCCTGTTGGTCACTCCTGTGTCTATTTGCCCCCTGTTTGATCATGATCTTCACTCACCATTGAACCAAGTAAAAGAAACAAGTCCAACGCTGGCGTGCAGCCATGATTTATGATCCCATCTTTCCTCTGCGATGTGGTAGCATGAGCACAGTAGCCCTCATCCTGTCCCTTCCTGTCCACCTTGCCTGTGCTCTGTGGCGCCGGGTGAACCACTCTGCCACCCTGGGCTTCCGGTCCCTGGTTGTTCTGGGCTCCACTTCTGCCTCCTGCTCAGCCTCAAGGTGGGCAGTGCCTGGGCGGCGGCCTCTGGACAACACAGGAGTCCCTGCCCCACTCACCCACCAAGAGAGAGGAGTGTCACCCTGTGAGTGCTTTGAGCAGGAAGGAGCCTTAGGTACCACCGCCTGTAGTGCCTTTCCTCACAGGGGAGGACCCAGAGCCTTTGCTGCTGAGCAGCTGCCGAAGGTCACACAGCTGTTAGATGCCCAGCTAGGCGGAGAGCGAGACTCTCGTGGCCGGGCTTTTGCTCCTGCATCATTCCAGACACCCCCACACCCTCCTCTCCTCCACACACACCAGACTGATGCTTCCTTAACTACGTTCTGCTTGGGTCACACCCCCTAGGCCAGGAGGACCCATGGCTGGGGGCCTGAGAGGTGCCAGTCTGCCATTGAGAATTCTAGAACCAGCACTGGGTACTTTAAAGTCGTCTGCTACCTTTCAGACATGGCTTCGGCCACACTTACATGCAGGTGGTGGGTCAAAAGTTACCTTAAGATCCTAAAGATAGGGATTTCCCTGGTGGCCAGTGGTTAAGAGTCCACCTGCAATGCAGGGGACACGGGTTCGATCCTTGGTCTAGGAGGATTGAACTGCAAGGCAGCTGAGCCTGCATGCTGCTACCACTGAAGACCATGTGCCTGGAGCCTATGCTCCACAACAAGGAAGCCATTGTACTGAGAAACTTGAGTGCTGCAACTAGAGAGCAGCCCCCACTCACCACAACTAGACAAAGCTCATGTGCAGCAATGACAACCCAGCTCACCTACAAATAAATAATTAAAAATTTAAAAAGATGCTGAAGATAGTCTCTTTTTTTATTATTATTTTTTATTTTTAAATTTTTTTTATTTGTGGGGGAGCGGATTGGGGAGGGAGGGGGGTGGGCGGGCCACTTCTGTTGGTCTTTCATTTATCTATTTTCATCCATCTTTGTTCTTTGCCCGTGTGGGCCTCCCATCGCAGTGGCCTCTGTTGTCGCAGAGCACCGGCTCTGGGCACATGTGCTCCAGAGCTCTCGCTCAGTAATTGGACACATCGGTCCAGCCACTCCGCGGCACGTGGGATCTTCCCAGGCCAGGGATCGAACCGGTGCCTCTTGCACTGCAAGGCGGTGTCCTTACCCACTGGACCACCAGGGAGGCCCTGAAGATAGTCTCTTGAAAGCTTTGTCACTGTGTCCTAACTTGTTGTTCAGTCACTAAGTCTGGTCCGACTCTTTGCAACCCCATAGACTGCAGCACTCCAGGCTCCCCTGTCCTTCACTATCTTTCTGAGTTTGCTCAAGCTTATGTCCATTGAGTCAGTGATGCCATCCAACCATCTCATCCTCTGTCGTCCCCTTCTCCTTTTGCCTTCTGTTTTTCCTACATCAGAGTCTTTTCCAGTGAGTTGTCTCTTCGCATCAGGTGGCCAAAGTATTGGAGCTTCAGCTTCAGCATCTGTCCTTTCAGTGACTATTCAGGGTTGATTTCCTTTAGGATTGTCTGGTTTGATCTCCTTGCTGTTGAAGAGACTCTCAAGAGTCTTCTCCAGCACCACAATGTCCTAATATAACATTTTAAATCAATTATACTTCAATAAAAAGAAAGAAAAAAGAAATTGGGATAACCAGTTTAAAGTCGTCTGCTACCTTTCAGACATGGCTTGCCACACTTACATGCAGGTGGTGGGTCAAAAGTTACCTTAAGATCCTAAAGATAGGGATTTCCCTGGTGGCCAGTGGTTAAGAGTCCACCTGCAATGCAGGGGACACGGGTTCGATCCTTGGTCTAGGAGGATTGAACTGCAAGGCAGCTGAGCCTGCATGCTGCTACCACTGAAGACCATGTGCCTGGAGCCTATGCTCCACAACAAGGAAGCCATTGTACTGAGAAACTTGAGTGCTGCAACTAGAGAGCAGCCCCCACTCACCACAACTAGACAAAGCTCATGTGCAGCAATGACAACCCAGCTCACCTACAAATAAATAATTAAAAATTTAAAAAGATGCTGAAGATAGTCTCTTTTTTTATTATTATTTTTTATTTTTAAATTTTTTTTATTTGTGGGGGAGCGGATTGGGGAGGGAGGGGGGTGGGCGGGCCACTTCTGTTGGTCTTTCATTTATCTATTTTCATCCATCTTTGTTCTTTGCCCGTGTGGGCCTCCCATCGCAGTGGCCTCTGTTGTCGCCGAGCACCGGCTCTGGGCGCATGCGCTCCAGAGCTCTCGCTCAGTAATTGGACACATCGGTCCAGCCACTCCGCGCACGTGGGATCTTCCCAGGCCAGGGATCGAACCGGTGCCTCTTGCACTGCAAGGCGGTGTCCTTACCCACTGGACCACCAGGGAGGCCCTGAAGATAGTCTCTTGAAAGCTTTGTCACTGTGTCCTAACTTGTTGTTCAGTCACTAAGTCTGGTCCGACTCTTTGCAACCCCATAGACTGCAGCACTCCAGGCTCCCCTGTCCTTCACTATCTTTCTGAGTTTGCTCAAGCTTATGTCCATTGAGTCAGTGATGCCATCCAACCATCTCATCCTCTGTCCACTTCTCCTTTTGCCTTCTATTCTTCCCAACATCAGAGTCTTTTCCAATAAGTCTCTTCGCATCAAGTGGCCAAAGTATCGGAACTTGAGCTTCAGCATCTGTCCTTTCAGTGACTATTCAGGGTTGATTTCCTTTAGGATTGTCTGGTTTGATCTCCTTGCTGTTGAAGAGACTCTCAAGAGTCTTCTCCAGCACCACAATGTCCTAATATAACATTTTAAATCAATTATACTTCAATAAAAAGAAAGAAAAAAGAAATTGGGATATTGAAAAGCAAAGCAGAGAAAGCTGTATCACTGTGATAAAGTAGGACATTGTAAATGTAGCTCCACTTTCCATTGAGAAGATTGTCTTGTGGATGCCCCATCCTTGGGTCCCTGAATTCACTCCTGCCCCTAGAAGAGAGATCTGTCTCCACATGAGCCTCCCTCAGGGCCTGGTCTCTCCTAGGAGGAAGCCTGGACCAGTCAGAGCTTCCAGCTCGGTCTCAATGGTGGCCTTCTGCATCCAGGGCTGGGACAACTGGGGTCCTTTCTGGTGATGCTGAGAGGCCATCGCCCGGGCGGTGGGCTGACTCAGAGGACCAGGCCCTGTACTGGTTTACAGGGACTGCTCATCTGTGCACTGTCCTTGTCCTGTACAAGGGCCTCACTTCCCACCCTACTCCTCCCACCTCAACAGCTGCTGTGGGTTCCTCAGACCCAGCTGGTGTTCCAAACCAGCCTTCCCTCACCAGTTAATGTTCATTTTTGCACTTCATTTCCCATTAAGTTACTTCCGGTCCCTTTTTTTTTTTGGATGTGGACCATTTTTTAAAGTCTTTATTGAATTTGTCACAGTGTTGTTTCTGTTTCATGTTTTGGTTTTCTGGCCGTGAGGCATGTGGGATCTTAGCTCCCTGACCAGGGGTGGAACTCATTCCCCAGGTACTGGAAGGGGAAGTCTTGACCACTGGACCTCCAGGGAAGTCCCGCACTGCCAGGCTTTACTGTGAGCCCTAAGGGCAATTAGCCTATTAATAGTACATTACTGTTACTTAGACTATCAGGTTATTAAAGGTCTAGGTTTTCTCCACATGCTGGGCTCCAACCTGAGAAAGGAAGGCAGAGAAGACACCAGGGGTCATTCTTCCCGTGGACCACATGTTGTATCCCGAATGTTCTCATGAGTCTAAAATCTTGCTTTCTTCACTTTGCTCGCTACTCAGAAACCTTCAGTGGCATTCTCATCAGAGTCCAAGTTCAGGCAAAGTATGGTTTTTGCAGACTTACCTCCATCTCAGTTTCCCAAACGCACCTGGGTTTTCCATGCACACCTTGGCTCCAGCCACTCTCCGGCCACAAAATCCCTGATCCCTTCTTTTATGGTGCAGCCTTGCCTTGCGCAAGTGGAAGCTCTGGGATGAGGCCTCCTCAACTATCCCCACCAACACTGCTCTCTCTCTGTCTTCTGAATGTCTGTCCTGTGTTTTGTCATCTGTCATTTGCTGTCTTGTTCGCGTTATGTCCTGATGCCCTGGCCAGATTAGACTGCGAGGTTCTTGGGAGCAGGAACTGTGTCATGATTCATAGTCATCTTTGTTTTTCCGTCGGGGCATCCCTCAGAGCTTCAGGAACACTCTGTTAGTGGTGGCTGTGAATGAAGGAACGAAGGCCTGAGTGAGTAAGTGAGTGAGGGTCTGAGGCCAGGGTGGCATGGCACCCTTCAACCCATTTGATAGGCTTGGTGCCCATGGCTTTTTTTTCTCTTTTCCCCTTTATCAGGTGGCTCGACTCTTTCCTTTTATCTCCTCTTTGGACTTCAGAGAAGGGCAGGTAACCCTGTTGAGAGGTGTGACTAACTCCGAACTGATCCAGTCGGGGACAGAGGCCAGGAGCCCCCTCTGCCCACCCACCCACGGTCTGGATCCGAGCCCGGTGTCTCTTCCGCCGACACCCGTGTGTGTACATGTGCGTTAATCCCAGAGCCGGGGTCAGCCTCCCCCCAGAGGCTCGTATTGTGTTGACATGCTGGGATCTAACATGCAATTAACGTTTTTGGTGTTTTTGTGTGTCTGTTTCATGCCTGGAGAATGAATTGAATTTGCTACCACTGCTACTATGGTGGGAAGAATTCTCTTTCTCTTCTTCCGTTAATTCAATTCTGTGTCACAAACGGAGGCCCCTGCCTTCACCCAGCATGTTGAGAAGGAGCCTGGCTGGGCCTGGTGTGGAGCATGTGTAGCTGTAGAGGTTAACTCTGTCAGTGAGGTGGGAGCCCGGGAGGAACTTGGAAGGAAGTACTAACTCTGTTTGAATCCCTGGCGGGACTTGTAGCTATTGCTGGTGGCTTTGTTATCAGCTGCGTGACTCATTAAAGCCTTCTGCCTTTATTCTCACTGTCCTCAGTTGCACTTTCGGTGTAAGTGAGGTGGGTCGAACTTGAGGCCTCGCTGGAGCCCCCTGTTGGAGTCCTGGTGTCCCTTCCCCATGTGTCCTTCTAGAAAAGAGGATTTTCAGGGGCTTGCAGCCAGAGTTAGTGACTGTGGTGGCTCAGATGGGGAAGAATCCACCCACAATGTAGGAGACCCAGGTTCTATCCCTGGGTTGGGAAGATCCCCTGGAGGAGGGCATGGCAGACTTAATCACTGTGTTGAACGGGGGCTCTGTGAGCCCTAAGGGCAATTAGCCTATTAATAGTACATTACTGTTACTTAGACTATCAGGTTATTAAAGGTCTAGGTTTTCTCAGAAACACACTCATTCTCCTAAGAAAAACATTAGAACATAGAGAATTTGGTGTGTGTTGGCTACATGGATTTCTTATTCCTTACAAATTGGAGTAAAGGGCTTCCCCAGTAGCTCAGTGGTGAAGAATTCACCTGCCAATGCAGGGGACACAGGTTCGATTCCTGATCCGGGAAGATCGCACATGCTGCGGAGCAACTAAGCGCATGAGCCACAACTATGGAGCCTATGCTCTAGAGCCTCAAAGCCCCAACTGTGGAGCCCATGTGCTGCAACTCTTGAAGCCCGTGTGCCCTAGAGCCTGAGTTCCACAACAAGAGAAGTCACTGTGACAAGAAGCCTGCTCACCTCAGCTAGAGAGTAGCCCCCACTCCCTGCAACTAGAGGAAAGCTTGAAGCAGCAGTGAAAACCCAGAATAGCCAAAAACAAATAAATAAAATATTAAAAAAACAAATTGGAGGAAAAATCAGGAATTAAAGATCTCAGATTCACAACACTGTAAATCAACTATAAAAATTAATTTTAAAAAATTAATTGTAATTTAATTTAGAAAACCAATAAAAATAATCTTTAAAGTTGAAAACAGTTACCATCTTTAATTATACTTACTTTTAAGACCCTAAGAGCCCGGGAGGAACTTGGAAGGAAGTACTAACTCTGTTTGAATCCCTGGCGGGACTTGTAGCTATTGCTGGTGGCTTTGTTATCAGCTGCGTGACTCATTAAAGCCTTCTGCCTTTATTCTCACTGTCCTCAGTTGCACTTTCGGTGTAAGTGAGGTGGGTCGAACTTGAGGCCTCGCTGGAGCCCCCTGTTGGAGTCCTGGTGTCCCTTCCCCATGTGTCCTTCTAGAAAAGAGGATTTTCAGGGGCTTGCAGCCAGAGTTAGTGACTGTGGTGGCTCAGATGGGGAAGAATCCACCCACAATGTAGGAGACCCAGGTTCTATCCCTGGGTTGGGAAGATCCCCTGGAGGAGGGCATGGCAGACTTAATCACTGTGTTGAACGGGGGCTCTGTGAGCCCTAAGGGCAATTAGCCTATTAATAGTACATTACTGTTACTTAGACTATCAGGTTATTAAAGGTCTAGGTTTTCTCAGAAACACACTCATTCTCCTAAGAAAAACATTAGAACATAGAGAATTTGGTGTGTGTTGGCTACATGGATTTCTTATTCCTTACAAATTGGAGTAAAGGGCTTCCCCAGTAGCTCAGTGGTGAAGAATTCACCTGCCAATGCAGGGGACACAGGTTCGATTCCTGATCCGGGAAGATCGCACATGCTGCGGAGCAACTAAGCGCATGAGCCACAACTATGGAGCCTATGCTCTAGAGCCTCAAAGCCCCAACTGTGGAGCCCATGTGCTGCAACTCTTGAAGCCCGTGTGCCCTAGAGCCTGAGTTCCACAACAAGAGAAGTCACTGTGACAAGAAGCCTGCTCACCTCAGCTAGAGAGTAGCCCCCACTCCCTGCAACTAGAGGAAAGCTTGAAGCAGCAGTGAAAACCCAGAATAGCCAAAAACAAATAAATAAAATATTAAAAAAACAAATTGGAGGAAAAATCAGGAATTAAAGATCTCAGATTCACAACACTGTAAATCAACTATAAAAATTAATTTTAAAAAATTAATTGTAATTTAATTTAGAAAACCAATAAAAATAATCTTTAAAGTTGAAAACAGTTACCATACTTTGAAGTATGAATATGTGCATAAAAGTACTTTTAAGACCCTAAGGTTTATATCTGGAATCTATCTATAAAATTAGAAAAATATAATAATGAAGTACAAATGGAGAGATTTCCCTGGTTATCCAGTGGTTAAGAATCCGCCTTGCAATGCAGGGGACCTGGGTTCCATCTCTGGTCAGATAACTAAGGACCCACATGCCGCAGGGCAACTAAGCCTGGGCACCACGACTAGACAACTAGGGAACCCAACACAACCAAAGAAATAAATGTCATAAATGTAAAAATACATTAGTAACATAGAAATACCAAAAAATAAAATCTCAGATTAATAGAAAATTCAGTGACACAGTTGACCTCTTCAAGTTCAGTTTTCAGAATTTTAACCAGGAACAATAAATTGAAATAATCAGGAGTAGTATTCCTCCCTTGCCTCAAGATGCTTCTGTGGGATTTCTGGGATCTTAAGGAGCACAACTGAGAGAGCCACTGGGCCGTGTGGTGTCGATGTGCCCAGAAAAGAGCGAGAGGGTCTGTTCAAACAGAAAATGTGTAAACGAGTAGCTGCAACGCAACTGGGGAGGCCAGGCTTAGAGTATGATGGGAAATAGAGCTCTAAACAGCAGAGGCATTGATTTGCCGACCAAGGTCCATATAGTTAAGGGTATGGTTTTCCTAGTCGTCATGTTTAGATGTGAGAGTTGGACCATAAAGAAGGCTGAGTGAACAGCTCTGCCAAAGCCCCAACTGTGGAGCCCATGTGCTGCAACTCTTGAAGCCCGTGTGCCCTAGAGCCTGAGTTCCACAACAAGAGAAGTCACTGTGACAAGAAGCCTGCTCACCTCAGCTAGAGAGTAGCCCCCACTCCCTGCAACTAGAGGAAAGCTTGAAGCAGCAGTGAAAACCCAGAATAGCCAAAAACAAATAAATAAAATATTAAAAAAACAAATTGGAGGAAAAATCAGGAATTAAAGATCTCAGATTCACAACACTGTAAATCAACTATAAAAATTAATTTTAAAAAATTAATTGTAATTTAATTTAGAAAACCAATAAAAATAATCTTTAAAGTTGAAAACAGTTACCATACTTTGAAGTATGAATATGTGCATAAAAGTACTTTTAAGACCCTAAGGTTTATATCTGGAATCTATCTATAAAATTAGAAAAATATAATAATGAAGTACAAATGGAGAGATTTCCCTGGTTATCCAGTGGTTAAGAATCCGCCTTGCAATGCAGGGGACCTGGGTTCCATCTCTGGTCAGATAACTAAGGACCCACATGCCGCAGGGCAACTAAGCCTGGGCACCACGACTAGACAACTAGGGAACCCAACACAACCAAAGAAATAAATGTCATAAATGTAAAAATACATTAGTAACATAGAAATACCAAAAAATAAAATCTCAGATTAATAGAAAATTCAGTGACACAGTTGACCTCTTCAAGTTCAGTTTTCAGAATTTTAACCAGGAACAATAAATTGAAATAATCAGGAGTAGTATTCCTCCCTTGCCTCAAGATGCTTCTGTGGGATTTCTGGGATCTTAAGGAGCACAACTGAGAGAGCCACTGGGCCGTGTGGTGTCGATGTGCCCAGAAAAGAGCGAGAGGGTCTGTTCAAACAGAAAATGTGTAAACGAGTAGCTGCAACGCAACTGGGGAGGCCAGGCTTAGAGTATGATGGGAAATAGAGCTCTAAACAGCAGAGGCATTGATTTGCCGACCAAGGTCCATATAGTTAAGGGTATGGTTTTCCTAGTCGTCATGTTTAGATGTGAGAGTTGGACCATAAAGAAGGCTGAGTACCAAGGAATTGATGCCTTTGAACTGTGATGTTGGAGAAGACTCTTGAGAGTCCCTTGGACTGCAAGGAAATCAAACCAGTCAATCCTGAAGGAAATCAACCCTGAAAACTCATTTTGCAAGGACTGATGCTGAAGGTCCAATGCTTTGACCACCTCATGCGAAGAGATGACTCATTGGAAAAGCCCCTGATGTTGGGAATGATAGAAGGCAGAAGGAGAAGGGGGCATCAGAGGATGAGATGGTTAGATGGCATCATTGACTTAATGGACATGAGTTTGAGCAAATTCCAGGAGATGGTGAAGGATAGGGAAGTCTGGTGTACTGCAGTCCATGTGGTTGCAAAGAGTTGGACACCGAGCAACTGAACAACAACATCAAAGTAGGACAGAATACAAATAGGAGATTCGTTTTCATGGAAGACTGAGTCTGTCTCTCTTTCTGGTCCCACGAGGTTGGACTGTGGCGAGGCTCTTCAGGGGTGGTATACTGAAGGCAGTGCTACCCTGTGGTGTGACGGTCCCAGGGGAAGATGCTCACATGTGCCCGAAGGAGGTTGACCTTGGCTCATGAAAGGGCGGCAGCATTCCCAGCTTTCCCTATGGTTCATATTCTAAACTTACGGTTGACTGGGAAGGAAATTGACACAAGCATGTAAAGATACACACATGTACCAGAATTTATTCATTTTTCATCAGAATCACCTTGGTAGGCCCAACATTTATTCTAGAGATTTTTCAGATCACTCTAGAGAGTCTTGGGATTGCAGTTAGAGGCAGATAATGAACCCTAGAAAAGAAGGCTGTATATTCTTCAAGTTAAAAATTTCCAGTTGGGAATTTCAGAAGGCAATCTTCCCTGACCCTTTGACTCTCCAATGAGGCTGCAAGGCTGAACAAGACCAAGCTGATGGGTCAGGGTCTCCCAGAGCAGAGCCGAGACCAGGCTCTCACGGCTGCAGAGCCAGGACATGGCCGCTTCTGGAGAGACCACGTCTTCCTTCTCTTTGCTTGATTTCAGTAATTCCATGTTGGTTTTTTTTTGGTCTAGATGGCATCTGTCAGCATCATGCAAGCCTCGCAGTCACAGACTGGGGCCCTCAGGGTGATTGTGGAAGAATGCCACAGGCATCACTCAAAATGCAACTGTAATGATTTCTGCCATTACAGGGGATGCGTGTTCTTTCATGAAAGGTTACATGATATGATGTTTCCATTAAAGGCGATACGTGTGCACTGTACACAGTTCTCAAAGTCCAAAAGAGGGCATTCAGTGATAAGTCAGTCTTACTCCTCCGGCCCTGCTCTCCCCTGGCTATGTGTTTTTTATCTTCAAAGATTGCTTTGTTTTATTGTTTGGTTGTGGTGAGTCTTTGTTGCTGTGGTCTGGCTTTCTGTAGTTGGGGTGAGAGAGGGCTACTGTCCATTGTTGTGTGTGGGCTTCTGCTTACTGAGCATAGACTCTGGGTGCAGGGGCTTCCATAGTTGCAGGGCATGGGCTCAGTAGTTGTGGCCCGCAGTCTTAGTTGCTCTGAGGGTTGTAGAATCTTCCTGGACCAGGGATCAAACCAGTGTCCCTTGCATTGCAAGGTGAATTCTTAACCACTGAACTGTCAGAGAAGCCCTGACACAGTTGTTTTCACAGAAATCCTGTAACAGGACTTCCATGGTGGCCCAGTGGTTAAGAATCCATCTTCCAGTACAGAGGACTCGGGTACAATGCTTGATGGGGGAGCTAAGATCTCACATGCCACAGGGTAACTAAGCCCATACGCCACAGCTAGAGAAAAGCCCACGGGCTGCCAGCAAGATCTGACGCAGCCAAAAATAATAAATAAGTCAAATTGTTTAAAATAATAATAAATGAAAGAAATCCTATAACCTTTTAGTGGGCACTTTCACAAATGTAACCATTTGACCATTAACATGGTATAACTGGGACTTCTCTGGTGGCTCAAACAGCAAAGAATCTGCCTGCAGTGCAGAAGACCTGAGTTCGATCCTCAGGCTAGGAAGATCCCCTGGGAGAAGGGAATGGCAACCCATTCCAGAATTCTTTACCAGAAAGTTCCATGTACAGAGGAGCCTGGCAAGCTATAGTCCATGTAGCTTGTGTGTATAGTCCATGTAAACATACACACACACACACACACACACACACACACACATCACTTTAGTGCACAAACGTTTGAGGACCTCATCTAGGGTGGGATGAAGGAGCATCTCCCAGTGGTGACAGATCTCTTTCCACCCAGTCCCTGTCTTCACCTGCCGAGGTCCTCCAAGGCCAGGTCAAGTGCAGTCTCCTCCAGTACACCTTCCAAGGCCCTGCTCTCCCCTGGCTATGTGTTTTTTATCTTCAAAGATTGCTTTGTTTTATTGTTTGGTTGTGGTGAGTCTTTGTTGCTGTGGTCTGGCTTTCTGTAGTTGGGGTGAGAGAGGGCTACTGTCCATTGTTGTGTGTGGGCTTCTGCTTACTGAGCATAGACTCTGGGTGCAGGGGCTTCCATAGTTGCAGGGCATGGGCTCAGTAGTTGTGGCCCGCAGTCTTAGTTGCTCTGAGGGTTGTAGAATCTTCCTGGACCAGGGATCAAACCAGTGTCCCTTGCATTGCAAGGTGAATTCTTAACCACTGAACTGTCAGAGAAGCCCTGACACAGTTGTTTTCACAGAAATCCTGTAACAGGACTTCCATGGTGGCCCAGTGGTTAAGAATCCATCTTCCAGTACAGAGGACTCGGGTACAATGCTTGATGGGGGAGCTAAGATCTCACATGCCACAGGGTAACTAAGCCCATACGCCACAGCTAGAGAAAAGCCCACGGGCTGCCAGCAAGATCTGACGCAGCCAAAAATAATAAATAAGTCAAATTGTTTAAAATAATAATAAATGAAAGAAATCCTATAACCTTTTAGTGGGCACTTTCACAAATGTAACCATTTGACCATTAACATGGTATAACTGGGACTTCTCTGGTGGCTCAAACAGCAAAGAATCTGCCTGCAGTGCAGAAGACCTGAGTTCGATCCTCAGGCTAGGAAGATCCCCTGGGAGAAGGGAATGGCAACCCATTCCAGAATTCTTTACCAGAAAGTTCCATGTACAGAGGAGCCTGGCAAGCTATAGTCCATGTAGCTTGTGTGTATAGTCCATGTAAACATACACACACACACACACACACACACACACACACATCACTTTAGTGCACAAACGTTTGAGGACCTCATCTAGGGTGGGATGAAGGAGCATCTCCCAGTGGTGACAGATCTCTTTCCACCCAGTCCCTGTCTTCACCTGCCGAGGTCCTCCAAGGCCAGGTCAAGTGCAGTCTCCTCCAGTACACCTTGCCGCTCAGATGTATGCCCTCTGTCCTTTGCTGCCTTCAGCCTCTGGCACCCACACGCTCCTGGTGGAGAGAGCCCAATCGCCTGTTCAATGCATTGCTCCTTTAGGTCTGGGACCCTAGCTGGTGCATCAGAATGGGGAGGGGTGTGAATTTCCTGCTGCAGGAAATCAGGGATTGCTCAAAAAAATGATTATATGATCATGCATCGGCTCTTTGACCAGGTAGAGAGGCAGATGCCAAGGTTACATTGGTAAATGAAACAGTCTGGAGAGGAAAAGAGACCAACAAACCGTGCATGCGGCAGGGAGCTGAGATGGTTAGAGGAAGCTTGTCTGAGAGATTGCTCCTGTTGTTACGTTGTTCAGTTGCTAAGTCTTACCCGACTCTTTGCAATCCCATGGCCTGCAGCACACCAGGCGTCCCTGTCCTTCTCTGTTTAATAAAGTCTGAAATGCTATAGTTTCTCAGACACATCGTTTTCTTACATGCCACTAAGGAGAAAAAGATTGCCAATTAAGTTAGGACATGATGTTTGCCACTTAGAGTTTTCACTTCTATTTTTTCTTTTTTTTTTGGCTGCGCCACATGACTTGTTGGACTTGTTGAACTTCTTGTTCCCTGACCAGGGGCTGAACCTGGGCCATGGCAGGGAAAGCACCGAGTCCTAACCAGCAGGCCTCCGGGGACTCCCCTGCTTCTTCTACTTACTAAAAGGACTCTTTGGAATCTTTAGATACAGATTTTTTTCTATGTGTCACTTTTATACATGCAATAAAGGGAACCTATAGGCGCAATAAATTGCTTGACCTCTTTCTAAGCTTCATTTTCAGAATCTGATTCTTCTGAATCACTTCTCAGCTCAGGTTGTCAGTATCCATGTATGACGAAGCCCCATCCCTCTCTGCTTTCTTGAGTGCTGACAAGGCAGGCAGAGCTTTGGTCTCTGAGATTTTCATCGAGGTTGCTGTTTCCCCTTCAGCCACTATCTTCATCTTCCTAGACAGTGTCAAGGGAATGTGTTTTAGACAACCTGGTCTCATAACCCTTCTTCTGGTTTGTGAACAGAGAACAGTGGAGAGTTTCCATCGTCTGGTCATGACTTCGGGAATAGTGACCGAGTGCATTCATTTGTAGGCAGTGACAGCAAGGTCAAAGCAAACAATTGTAAGACGCACCCTAATTTCAGAGGTGAAAGAATATGTGTCTTGTAATTGACAGGCATCATTCACAAGAAGTCTAGCAGGAAGTAGACACTGTCATATCCCAGTGCCTCAGTGATGCCATGGGTCATGGGGGATGTCCCGGTGAGTCTTCTTGTCACAAGGTGGCAGTTCCTGCCCTCAGAGGCAGGAAGCTGGGAGCAGAGTCAGGCCTTTCTCCTTCTGCATGTCACACGGAGAAAATATCTTCCCCAGAAAACTCTTAGCAGATTTCCCCTTCCTCCTATTGGCCAGAACTGCATCACATGGCCACGCATAATAGGTACGAGGGGAGTTTTAGAAATTTGTTTTTTTCTCACCATTTCAGGAAAGGGTGAACCTTTGAATGACCTGTTAACAGTCTGTCTCACTCTGGTCAAATGCATTTGGAATTTTCTCATCTTTGTTAATTTATAATTTATTTTAAAATTTATTTGATTTGGGCCCAACCGTGTGGCTTGTGGGATTTTAGTTCCCTGACTGGGGAGTGAACCTGCACTCCCTGCATTGGAAGTGTGGAGTCTTAACCACTAGACCATCCGGAAAGTATCAATTTTCTGATTTTTCATTGTTTGTGTATAGGAATGCCAGTGATTTCTGTATATTGATTTTGTATCCTGCAACTTTGCTGAATTCGCTGATTAACTCTAGTAGTTTTGTAATAGTGTCTTTGGGATTTTCTATGTATAATATCATGTCATCTGCAAATAGAGAGAGTTTGACTTCTTCTTTTCCAATCTGGATTCCTTTGATTTCTTTCTCTTCTCTTATTGCTATTGCTAGAACTTCCAGGACTATGTTGAATAGTAGTGGTGAAAGTGGACACCCTTGTCTTGTTCCTGATCTTAGAGGGAATGCTTTGAGTTTTCACCATTGAGGATAATGTTCGCTGTGGGCTTCTCATATATGGCTTTCACTATGTTAAGATAAGTTCCTTCTATGCCCATTTTTGAAGAGTTTTTATCATAAATGGATGCTGTACTTTGTCAAAGGCTTTTCTGCATCTATTGAGATGATCATGTGATTTTGTCTTTCAATTTGTTGATATGGTGTATCACATTGATTGATTTGCGAATGTTGAAGAATCCTTGCATGCCTGGGATGAACCCAACTTGATCGTGATGAATTAGCTGTTGTATGTGTTGCTGAATTCTGTTTGCTAGGATTTTTTTGATGATTTTGGCATCTATATTCATCAGTGAAATTGGCCTATAATTTTCTTTTTTGTGATGTCTTTGCCTGGCTTTGGTATGAGGATGATCCCGGTGAGTCTCCCCTGCCCTCAGAGGCAGGAAGCTGGGAGCAGAGTCAGGCCTTTCTCCTTCTGCATGTCACACGGAGAAAATATCTTCCCCAGAAAACTCTTAGCAGATTTCCCCTTCCTCCTATTGGCCAGAACTGCATCACATGGCCACGCATAATAGGTACGAGGGGAGTTTTAGAAATTTGTTTTTTTCTCACCATTTCAGGAAAGGGTGAACCTTTGAATGACCTGTTAACAGTCTGTCTCACTCTGGTCAAATGCATTTGGAATTTTCTCATCTTTGTTAATTTATAATTTATTTTAAAATTTATTTGATTTGGGCCCAACCGTGTGGCTTGTGGGATTTTAGTTCCCTGACTGGGGAGTGAACCTGCACTCCCTGCATTGGAAGTGTGGAGTCTTAACCACTAGACCATCCGGAAAGTATCAATTTTCTGATTTTTCATTGTTTGTGTATAGGAATGCCAGTGATTTCTGTATATTGATTTTGTATCCTGCAACTTTGCTGAATTCGCTGATTAACTCTAGTAGTTTTGTAATAGTGTCTTTGGGATTTTCTATGTATAATATCATGTCATCTGCAAATAGAGAGAGTTTGACTTCTTCTTTTCCAATCTGGATTCCTTTGATTTCTTTCTCTTCTCTTATTGCTATTGCTAGAACTTCCAGGACTATGTTGAATAGTAGTGGTGAAAGTGGACACCCTTGTCTTGTTCCTGATCTTAGAGGGAATGCTTTGAGTTTTCACCATTGAGGATAATGTTCGCTGTGGGCTTCTCATATATGGCTTTCACTATGTTAAGATAAGTTCCTTCTATGCCCATTTTTTGAAGAGTTTTTATCATAAATGGATGCTGTACTTTGTCAAAGGCTTTTTCTGCATCTATTGAGATGATCATGTGATTTTTGTCTTTCATTTTGTTGATATGGTGTATCACATTGATTGATTTGCGAATGTTGAAGAATCCTTGCATGCCTGGGATGAACCCAACTTGATCGTGATGAATGAGCTTTTTGATGTGTTGCTGAATTCTGTTTGCTAGGATTTTGTTGAGGATTTTGGCATCTAGATTCATCAGTGAAATTGGCCTATAATTTTCTTTTTTTGTGATGTCTTTGCCTGGCTTTGGTATCAGGGTGATGGTGGCCTCGTAGAATGTGTTTGGAAGTGTTCCTTCCTGGGCAATTTTTTGGAAGAGTTTTAGAAGGACAGGCATTAGCTCTTCTTTAAATGTTTGGTAGAATTCACTTGTGAAACCATCTGGCCCTGGGCTTTTATTTTTGGGTAGATTTTTGATCACAAGGTCGATTTCTGAGCTTGTGATTGGCTTGTTCATAGTTTCTATTTCTTCATGGTTGAGTCTTGGGAGATTAATCTTCTCTAAGAAACTGTCCATTTCTTCCAGGTTGTCCAGTTTGTTGCCATAGAGTTGTTCATAATAGTCTCTTATAATCCTTTGGATTTCTGCATTGTCCGTTGTAATCTCTCCTTTTTCATTTTTGATTTTTATCAAATACACTTGGAATACGCTGAGTCAGTCAGCCTGAAAGACTGCAACTTCTCAAAGCTTTTAATATGGTAATGTGGCTCATGTGTAGTTTGTGCTTTTCCAAGTTTAGGGAATCCAAATTTATTTTCCCAAAGTAAGGAACCCAGTTTTGCAGAACTGCAGAGAACCACTCCTGGTTGTTCCCAAAATAGGAAAATGAAGGTTCTCAGAGCTGAGCTGAAGGGGCAAAACAAGGCTTGTGGGAGATGAATGGAGATGAAGTTTGGAGTAGAGGCTGAGCTAGGCTAAGAGCTTTACACACAGGAGGGCCCTATCGATTTGAACCATCTCAGATTCTTTGGAAAGCAAAACATTTAGGTTGTCTTCAAAAGCCTGTGTCTTTGCTGCCATGATTTCTTCTGAGACAGGACTTGGTCCACACGGAGCTATTAATTATCTCCTTCTCCTTCCTAACCTCTGCCGTCTCTAGTCTTCCTGATGCCGGTGATACTAGAGCAGGCTGGTTGGCTTCTGGGAATGGAACTGAGTGCTTTGCTGACGTGGACATGTGTGGGGCCGGATGCCTCTTTTCCTCAGATTACATTGCTGAGTCTTTGTAAGAGTGGGCAGACCTAACGATGGAGTTAGTCCCTGACCATGTATTTGGATTTAAGAACATGAAACCCCTCCTCGTTATTTTTTGGTTATAAATGATCTCCCCGCTCTTTTTTTGGCTGCCCTTCACTGCATATGGGAACCTTAAAATTCCCTGACCAGGGATCCAGCCTGGCCCCCTGCAGTGGAAACACACTGTCTAACCACTGGACATCCAGGGAAGTCTGTGATCTTTCTTTCTTTTTGTTTTTTTTTTTTTAATTTCAGCAGCAACTTGTATGTCTCAGGTGGTCATAGCAGTACATCACCATCATCGCAGTTGACACTGGGGAACAGTTATGGCACACTGGGCTCTGTAACAGGCCGCTTATGGCATTCTCCTATTTACCCCTCCCCTATCCCGCCATGGAGAGGCCGTTCTACAGGCGAGAGAGGTTGCGGTCACCCAGCTGTTAGTGACCAGGCTGGAATTTGAATCCAAATCCGACTCTAGAGCTATGTTTTGTTTGTCTATTATGGGATAAATGTTTATACAATTTTATTATTATTTGTTATATATTATTGCTTTACAGTATTATGTCAGTTTCTGCCATACAGGGAGATGAATCAGCTACATATATATATATCCCCTCCCTTCTGCACCTCCTTCTCACTCGACCGCCATCGCACCTCTCTAGGTCATCACAGAGCACCGAACTGAACTTCCTCGATACACAGAGGTTTCCACTAGCTGTCTGGTTAACACACGTGATGTCAGTCACTCAGTTGTATCTGACTCTGTGCGACCCCTGGGACTGAAGCCCACGAGGCTCCTCTGTCCATGGAACTCTCCAGGCAAGAATCCTAGAGTGGGTTGCCATTCGCTTCTCCAGGGGATCTTCCTGACCCAGGGATCGAACCCAGGTCTCCTGCATGGCAGGTGGAATCTTTACTGTCTGAGTTACCAAGGAATATGTACATGGTCATGTATATATGTTGATCCTAATCTCCCAATTTGCACTTGCCTTTCTCTGCTGTGTCCACATGTCCGTTCTCTCTGCATCTGCCTGGTTCTTAATCTTCATTTTCTGTAGCTTCTGGTATGGCACTTCTGGATGGTTATCTGTCCATTTGTTATTTTATAGTTTGTCAGAATTTGAACTGTATTTTTGCTGTTTCTCAATAATCCCTGGCACAGTGTCCTGCCCATAGCCAATTTTTCGTAAATCACTGTGAAATAGAGAAATGAAAGGATGGAGGAATGAATGAAAGAGTGAGCCTGTAAGTGGTTTTCCCGGATGTTAACCTAATACTGAATTACTCCATTTTAATTACCAGAATATTTCCTCCCTCTTTTCAGAATCAATTTTTGTTCATTAGTCATCTCATTTTTCCTAAGTTCTAGATGTCATCATGAATGTTTCTGAGTAGAATAATCATAGATCATTGGCTAATGGCTTTGGAGGGGTGTATACGCAGTAGCTGGTCCTGCCCTCATTTTCTTGGCAAAGGCCACCCAGCTCTCATGTCTGGAAGCTGAGGCCTTGAACCTCTTGCCTACCATTGTCCTAGGGCAGCGTCTGAGGCAACCAGGGCAGTTTCTGCCTTTTCTTTTTTTTTTTTAAATGATATGTTTTTGTTTTTTTTTTAATTTATTTGTTTTTTTGGGCGGGGGTCAGGTTGGGGAGGGAGGGGAGCGGGCAGGCCACTTCTATTGGTCTTTCATTTCTGTTTTCATCCATCTTTGTTCTTTGGCTCCTGTGGGCCTCCCATCGCGGTGGCCTCTGTTGTCGCAGAGCGCCAGCTCTGGGCACATGCGCTCCAGAGCTCCGGCTCCGTGATTGGACACATCAGTCCAGCTGCTCTGCGGCACGTGGGATCTTCCCAGGCCAGGGATCGAACCAGCGCCCCTTGCACTGCAAGACGGTGTCCTTATCCACTGGACCACCAGGGGAAGCCCTCTGCCTTTTCTTATATAATGCCTTCCAAACATCCTTTGCCTGGATTTCAAATTCTAATTGTATATGTGTCTGATTATTTACATAGTTTTCTTTGTGCTGGTGTTAGTTTCTAGGAGGCATTGTTTTTAAAATATCTTTGGTAGGTTGAGAGCTTATCATTTTCCTGTTTAAATGCATCTTTGATTCATTCTGTCATTTCTTCTCAGCCTGTCTGCACACTCCTTTGTTTTGCCCACTGCGTCTCATTGGACTCATTCTGCATTTGTTCCTTTAGCTAGCTGACTCTTTTTGCTAAAGTGACTTCAGTGAATTACTGTGCTTTGGTGGCCCTTTTCCATCACTACTTTTTTTTTTTTTACTTTTTAAAATATTTTGGCCTCTTTTATTGGTTTTTTATTTATTTATTTTCATCCCTCTTTATTCTTTGGTTTGTGTGGGCCTCCCATCGCAGTGGCCTCTCTCGCTGCAGAGCACTGGCTCTGGGCGCGTGCGCTCCAGAGCGCTGACTCATAATTGGACACAAATGTCCAGCCGCTTTGCAGGACATGGGATCTTCCCTGGCCAGGGATCGAATTGGCACCCCTTGCACTGCAAAGCGGACTCTTCACCCACTGGACCACCAGGGAAGCCCCATCACTATTGTTTTTTTAAGTAAAGTGAACAAAATCTCCGAACCTTGTGCTGTCTCTGAAAACCTCTTACTAACTCTATCACGGCCCTTGTTGATCAGCCCCACCGCTAGCCCAAAGCCCTTGTCAGCCGCTCTCGCTGATCTTGTGCTAATGTGTTGATTCCTTTCTATCTGTTTTCCCTGTGGTCCCAAGTCCTGTAGGACTACTGTTTGCTTCATTATGCAAATAAAATACCTCTGCCCTCGTCCATACATCCTTGTTCCCATGGTAAGTCTGCGTGCGTGCTCCGTCGTGTCCAACTCTTGGCAACCCCATGGACTGTAGCCCACCAGGCTCCTCTGTCCATGGGATTTTCCAGCAAGAAGACTGGAGTGGGTTGCCGTTTCCTTCTCCAGGGGTGTTAAGTTTGTTAAGTTTGCATGTTCTCAAGTGTTTCTGAAGATGCTGGAGTTTCTCAATTGGCTTGGCAGTTATGTGCCTATCATCTCTGCTGGTGAAGTGTGGGGGACTTCCCTGGTGGCTTAGGTGATAAAGAATCTGCTTGTGATACAAGAGACCCAGGTTTGATCCCTGTGTTGGGAAGATCCCCCGGAGGAGGAAATGGCACCCCACTCCAGTGCTCTTGCCTGGAGAATCTCATGAACAGAGGAGACTGATGGGCTACAGTCCAGGGAGTCGCAAAGAGTCAGACACGACTGAGTGTCTGACACTTTCACCCTTCATTTTTAAAATATTTATGTATTAATCCTCACTGCATCATAAGATGCAATAAGATCATTGGGATCTTTATTTGTGGCTCATAGACTCTTTAGGCTTCGTGCGCAGCCTAGTTGTGGCAGAGGGGCTTAGCTGCTCTTCGGCATGTAGAATCTTAGTTCCCCCACCAGAGATGACACCTGCGTCCCCTGCACCACGGGGCAGATTCGTAACCACTGAGCCACCAGGGAAGTCTCTGCCTGTCGCCAACTCTCAATAACCCCAGTCTCCTGCCTTCCCCTCCCCCTTCAGGTTTCCTTGTCCACAAACCTGAGTCTCCTCTTCAGCCCCAAGGTGCACCTGAAACAGCTCTATCATATCCTTGGGCCTTATGAGCCTTTTTGCCCTGACAGATTCTCTCATCCAGATGAGAGGCGCTTCCCTTTCATTCAGCAGAATGGCCCCATCTTGCTTTCCTAAACAAAAGCACCCTTGATCAGCCCCACCGCTAGCCCAAAGCCCTTGTCAGCCGCTCTCGCTGATCTTGTGCTAATGTGTTGATTCCTTTCTATCTGTTTTCCCTGTGGTCCCAAGTCCTGTAGGACTACTGTTTGCTTCATTATGCAAATAAAATACCTCTGCCCTCGTCCATACATCCTTGTTCCCATGGTAAGTCTGCGTGCGTGCTCCGTCGTGTCCAACTCTTGGCAACCCCATGGACTGTAGCCCACCAGGCTCCTCTGTCCATGGGATTTTCCAGCAAGAAGACTGGAGTGGGTTGCCGTTTCCTTCTCCAGGGGTGTTAAGTTTGTTAAGTTTGCATGTTCTCAAGTGTTTCTGAAGATGCTGGAGTTTCTCAATTGGCTTGGCAGTTATGTGCCTATCATCTCTGCTGGTGAAGTGTGGGGGACTTCCCTGGTGGCTTAGGTGATAAAGAATCTGCTTGTGATACAAGAGACCCAGGTTTGATCCCTGTGTTGGGAAGATCCCCCGGAGGAGGAAATGGCACCCCACTCCAGTGCTCTTGCCTGGAGAATCTCATGAACAGAGGAGACTGATGGGCTACAGTCCAGGGAGTCGCAAAGAGTCAGACACGACTGAGTGTCTGACACTTTCACCCTTCATTTTTAAAATATTTATGTATTAATCCTCACTGCATCATAAGATGCAATAAGATCATTGGGATCTTTATTTGTGGCTCATAGACTCTTTAGGCTCGTGCGCAGCCTAGTTGTGGCAGGGGGGCTTAGCTGCTCTTGGCATGTAGAATCTTAGTTCCCCACCAGAGATGACACCTGCGTCCCCTGCACCACGGGGCAGATTCGTAACCACTGAGCCACCAGGGAAGTCTCTGCCTGTCGCCAACTCTCAATAACCCCAGTCTCCTGCCTTCCCCTCCCCCTTCAGGTTTCCTTGTCCACAAACCTGAGTCTCCTCTTCAGCCCCAAGGTGCACCTGAAACAGCTCTATCATATCCTTGGGCCTTATGAGCCTTTTTGCCCTGACAGATTCTCTCATCCAGATGAGAGGCGCTTCCCTTTCATTCAGCAGAATGGCCCCATCTTGCTTTCCTAAACAAAAGCACCCCCTGAGATGACTTTCGAGGTTCCCTCAGGACCGGAAATACAGTCAGCAGGGCTCTGTTTTGTGTGTGTGTGTGTGTGTTTTCATTATCATCTTTTTCCTTCTTGATTCATTACCTTTGGGCATTTTGTGAAGCTCAGATGCGCCCGTGGCAGTCCGTGTGACTCACAGTCACAGGAACGGATAAAAGAAATTGCTCTTGTCACACATTTAAAAAATACTGTCTGCATTTGGTTTCCTTTGAAAAGACTAAGGACTGAACACATACAGATGATTAAGTTCTGATCTTCTGGCCGGACTCCTGGGTCCTGGGAACTGAGAAAAATGCAGCTGTATAAGGACTCTTATTTACATAAAGCCAGACAAGTTGCAGACAAGCCCTGGAGAGGAGGAACTGGAGGCGATGGTCGTTTCCTTGGCCCTGGGTCTGGCTGAGGCCCTACTTTCTCATGGGGGCGCCTCCCAAGAGGAGAGTGGGAACCAGAGGAACAGTGGCTGAGCCCACAGGAGGCCCCGGAACATTCTAGGCCTGGCCCCCTCCATGTTTCCTGCAAGAACACCCGGCAGCTGCAGCGCACAGAGTGCTTACGAGGGCCTGCTCTCCACTGTGCTGACGGTCAGAGTCCCCTGCCGCTGCCCCGGCCCACGGGGCAGGCCTCTGATGTGTGTCCCTCCTGTGTTGTGCCCAGGGACAAGGTGCCTTATCGGAGCGACTCCGGAGCTTCAGCATGCAGGACCTCTCCACCATCAGGGGAGACGGCGCCCCTGCTCCCCCGGGCCCCCCTCCACCGGGCCCCGGCCGGGCCAGCGGCAAGCACGGCCAGCCCAAGATGTCCAGGAGTGCTTCCGAGAGCGCTGGCAGCTCAGGTGGGTGCCGTTCCCTTGCCCTCTTCCCTGCCTCGCAGGGCTTGCTTTCCTGGTGAGAGGCTCAGGCCACCCTAGGGCCCCTGCCCCGGGGACTCACCACCCACACAGACGTCCGTCAGACCATGCAGGTCAGCATACCCTTTGGGCCTTAGAGCTTGCCCACGATTCCTACCAGAGAGCGCTTCCCTTTCATTCAGCAGAATGGCCCCATCTTGCTTTCCTAAACAAAAGCACCCCCTGAGATGACTTTCGAGGTTCCCTCAGGACCGGAAATACAGTCAGCAGGGCTCTGTTTTGTGTGTGTGTGTGTGTGTTTTCATTATCATCTTTTTCCTTCTTGATTCATTACCTTTGGGCATTTTGTGAAGCTCAGATGCGCCCGTGGCAGTCCGTGTGACTCACAGTCACAGGAACGGATAAAAGAAATTGCTCTTGTCACACATTTAAAAAATACTGTCTGCATTTGGTTTCCTTTGAAAAGACTAAGGACTGAACACATACAGATGATTAAGTTCTGATCTTCTGGCCGGACTCCTGGGTCCTGGGAACTGAGAAAAATGCAGCTGTATAAGGACTCTTATTTACATAAAGCCAGACAAGTTGCAGACAAGCCCTGGAGAGGAGGAACTGGAGGCGATGGTCGTTTCCTTGGCCCTGGGTCTGGCTGAGGCCCTACTTTCTCATGGGGGCGCCTCCCAAGAGGAGAGTGGGAACCAGAGGAACAGTGGCTGAGCCCACAGGAGGCCCCGGAACATTCTAGGCCTGGCCCCCTCCATGTTTCCTGCAAGAACACCCGGCAGCTGCAGCGCACAGAGTGCTTACGAGGGCCTGCTCTCCACTGTGCTGACGGTCAGAGTCCCCTGCCGCTGCCCCGGCCCACGGGGCAGGCCTCTGATGTGTGTCCCTCCTGTGTTGTGCCCAGGGACAAGGTGCCTTATCGGAGCGACTCCGGAGCTTCAGCATGCAGGACCTCTCCACCATCAGGGGAGACGGCGCCCCTGCTCCCCCGGGCCCCCCTCCACCGGGCCCCGGCCGGGCCAGCGGCAAGCACGGCCAGCCCAAGATGTCCAGGAGTGCTTCCGAGAGCGCTGGCAGCTCAGGTGGGTGCCGTTCCCTTGCCCTCTTCCCTGCCTCGCAGGGCTTGCTTTCCTGGTGAGAGGCTCAGGCCACCCTAGGGCCCCTGCCCCGGGGACTCACCACCCACACAGACGTCCGTCAGACCATGCAGGTCAGTCAAGAGGCTGAGCGCCATTCAGGCCAGGACGGGCAGCAAGCCTTGGGCGTTCCGATGGGGCAAGGTCAGGTCACCTGTACCAAGGGTCCCGCCTCCTCCATCTGATCATCTGGGGGGCTGGGGGTGGTTAAAGAGCGGTACCAGACCAAAGCTAGAGGCAGCCGGCCCAGCAGAACCTCGATCAAGGCAGTTTGCTCTCTTTCCTTCCTCTCTTTACCCACGAGGGCTTACTGTCCTGAGCACCCGTCCTTACTCCCAGGAGGGCTTACTGTCCTGAGCACCTGCATCTCTTCCCCCACAGTTAGGGCGTATGGCTTCCACGCAAGGTGCTTCCTCTCCTCTCTTATTCTACTGTCTCCTCCCCTCCCTTAACTCCCCGTGCGCCCCACCCTCGGCTACCACGCGCTAAGGCCACACTGGCTCTGAGGTCTAATTCCTGAGGAGGCCTGGGTTTTATGAAACCCCACCCCTCCCTCCATGTCTCCCCGGTAGAGGGGTCCCTGTGCCAGAATTGACCTGGGGCCTTATTATTCAATGTGTGGAGACCTGGGCCCACCCCCAGGGGATTCAGCAGGTTGAGGTGAGACCCTGACAGGGGGTGCTGTTGAGGGGCAGCCAGGGCTGGGACCCACCGACAGTGGGTTTCCTGCTTGTGGAGGCTGGGGGCAGGGCCTGGAGGGGAGGGAGCTGGCCAGGACTGCCCGTTTCTAGACTGTTGCTGGAGGAGGTTACAGGGCTGGGCGTTGCTGCTGCCCGCAGAGGCGTGCTGGGGACGGGGCTGCAGGGGATTGTCTGGGGTCGCCACCTCTGGTCCTGGCCCTGCGGCCCTCCATCCTCTGTGATGCCCCGGGAGGCAGGGGGCCTGTTCTGGTGGCAGGTTCACAGGCCAAGCAGGGGAATTCACAGAGAGCCCGCTGTCTCGCAGCACAGCCCAGTCTCCTCAGGGCCCGCCCTTGGCTCCCGTGATGTCAGGGGGCCAAGGAGGCGGGTGCTGACCTAACAGGAAGGACAGGGACCGTTGGCCCTCGGCCTGGCTATTCTGGGCCTAAAAGTCAGCTCAGAAAGAAAGACAGATGAAAAATGGCCCCGGGCCTGGGCGGTGGGGCAGAAGCACCCAGGTCAGAGGCTCTGGGGTTGTCCTAACCCCGGAGGAAGGGTCCGGGTGCTTGGGAGGAAGTCCAAAAAGGAGGCCCAGCTGGTGCGCCCACCCCGGCCCCAGTCCAGGACATCAGCCACGGTCGGGTCTGGGAAACGGCCCGTGGGCCTGGGCAGAGACGACAGTGCAGCGAGGCCGATGTGACCGCGCCATCATCGCTCTTGTTCCCACCGAGCCTAGACTCGGCCTCGGCACCTTCCCGAGCGTGATTTCCCGGTGGTCACTTTCAGGGGGTTTGACCTTGGCACAGGGAAGGAGCCCCGTGTGCGTCTGCTTTTTCCTCTGAAGAAGAGGCATCAGAATCCCAGTTCCGCCTGCATCTCAGGGTTGCGCGGGAAGCAGTGGGGATATTCGTAATTCGCTAGTCCCGGACCGGGCGGAGGCCGCTGTTGGAGGCAGGCTGGGTCGGAGGCCACATCCCAGGGCATTGTGTGCAGCTGTTGGAAGCCACAGTTTCAAAATACATTTAGGTAGAGTTTAAAAACATGAGGCCTAGTGAAAAAAGTCAAAACTCAGTAAGAGATTATGTAACAATGTATGTAAAATAAAAATATATACGCCCATTGGTATAAAATAACACAGTGTGCTTGGCATGGTTCCCCTCACAGAATGGACTGGGAGGTATTTTGTCAGACATCAGTTACTGGAAGTCTGGCCTCGAACCCCAGGAAGGGCACAGAGGGAATCAAAAACATGATCTTTCTGTGAACTTGGAGACCGTCAGCCTGTATTTGGTGAGCACCTGCTGTATACCAAGTATTTCCCAGGTGGCTCAGTGGTCAAAAATCCACCTGCCAGTGCAGGAGACTTGGGTTCAATCCCTGGGTCAGGAAGATCCCCTGGAGAAGGGCATGGCAACCCACTCCAGTGTTCTTGCCTGGAGAATTCCATGGACAGAGGAGCCTGATGAGCTACAGTCCATGGGGTCGCAAAGAGTTGGACATAACTGAGCACGCACACACATGAACACTAAATACCAAGGCCCGGAAGTGCACCAAGACCAAAGGAGTGTTTAAGATAGCAGCCAATCAGTCACTGGGGCCAAGTGGCCAGACCCTGAGCCCTTAGGGCGTTCAGAGGTCAGTCCCAGCAGGTTTCCTGCAGGTCATGCTGATCTGGGAGAGAGGGTGAGGAGCAGTTGGAGTTATTTCTCCCAGTCCAGGACATCAGCCACGGTCGGGTCTGGGAAACGCCCGTGGGCCTGGGCAGAGACGACAGTGCAGCGAGGCCGATGTGACCGCGCCATCATCGCTCTTGTTCCCACCGAGCCTAGACTCGGCCTCGGCACCTTCCCGAGCGTGATTTCCCGGTGGTCACTTTCAGGGGGTTTGACCTTGGCACAGGGAAGGAGCCCCGTGTGCGTCTGCTTTTTCCTCTGAAGAAGAGGCATCAGAATCCCAGTTCCGCCTGCATCTCAGGGTTGCGCGGGAAGCAGTGGGGATATTCGTAATTCGCTAGTCCCGGACCGGGCGGAGGCCGCTGTTGGAGGCAGGCTGGGTCGGAGGCCACATCCCAGGGCATTGTGTGCAGCTGTTGGAAGCCACAGTTTCAAAATACATTTAGGTAGAGTTTAAAAACATGAGGCCTAGTGAAAAAAGTCAAAACTCAGTAAGAGATTATGTAACAATGTATGTAAAATAAAAATATATACGCCCATTGGTATAAAATAACACAGTGTGCTTGGCATGGTTCCCCTCACAGAATGGACTGGGAGGTATTTTGTCAGACATCAGTTACTGGAAGTCTGGCCTCGAACCCCAGGAAGGGCACAGAGGGAATCAAAAACATGATCTTTCTGTGAACTTGGAGACCGTCAGCCTGTATTTGGTGAGCACCTGCTGTATACCAAGTATTTCCCAGGTGGCTCAGTGGTCAAAAATCCACCTGCCAGTGCAGGAGACTTGGGTTCAATCCCTGGGTCAGGAAGATCCCCTGGAGAAGGGCATGGCAACCCACTCCAGTGTTCTTGCCTGGAGAATTCCATGGACAGAGGAGCCTGATGAGCTACAGTCCATGGGGTCGCAAAGAGTTGGACATAACTGAGCACGCACACACATGAACACTAAATACCAAGGCCCGGAAGTGCACCAAGACCAAAGGAGTGTTTAAGATAGCAGCCAATCAGTCACTGGGGCCAAGTGGCCAGACCCTGAGCCCTTAGGGCGTTCAGAGGTCAGTCCCAGCAGGTTTCCTGCAGGTCATGCTGAACTGGGAGAGAGGGTGAGGGAGCAGTTGGAGTTATTTCTCAGGGGAAACCTGGACTTCATCCCCCACCTTCCCTCGGGCTGCAGGTCACAAGGACTGACCTCGGTGGGCCAGCAAGGGCGTGTCTAGCCCCTGCGAGGAAGCTGAATCTGGCGTGATCCCTCCCCCGCTTGGTGTCTCTACAGAGACCCACAATCCTGGGACCCCCAGAGCCAGCGCACGGGGCCACCCACACCTCCCTGGGGCCTCCCTGTTGGCCTGGGGCTGGCTCCTGTCCAGTGGGGGGTGTCACTGATGGTGCCCCCGTCCCCGCAGTGTGTACTTGCTGCTCCACCTGCAGGACCCGGAAAGGTGAGTACACAGCCAGCCGCCCTGCTGCGTGCGAGACCCGCCTCGGGAGGCGCTAACCAGGAGCTGGGGGCTGGCCATGGGGCTCCCTTCAGCTGCAGGGTGAGAGGGTGGAGTCAGGAGGTGACCGTCAGACAGCAAGCCTGTAGTCTCTTACAGGGAGTCCAGGCTAGGGTTCGGGAGCAGCCTCGCTGGGTGACTCTGGCTCAGGGACTCTCAAAAGCGTGTTGGCCAGGGCTGTCTGAAGGCTTGATTGAACATGGCCGGCTCCTAGCTCTTGGCTGGAGCCTCCGCTCCTGACTACGCACCTCTCTGGGGACCTCTTGAGCATCCTTACAACACGGCAGCTGGCTTCACCCAGAGAGACTGAGGGCCAGCTCAGCCTGTATTTGGTGAGCACCTGCTGTATACCAAGTATTTCCCAGGTGGCTCAGTGGTCAAAAATCCACCTGCCAGTGCAGGAGACTTGGGTTCAATCCCTGGGTCAGGAAGATCCCCTGGAGAAGGGCATGGCAACCCACTCCAGTGTTCTTGCCTGGAGAATTCCATGGACAGAGGAGCCTGATGAGCTACAGTCCATGGGGTCGAAAAGAGTGGGACATAACTGAGCACGCACACATGAACACTAAATACCAAGGCCCGGAAGTGCACCAAGACCAAAGGAGTGTTTAAGATAGCAGCCAATCAGTCACTGGGGCCAAGTGGCCAGACCCTGAGCCCTTAGGGCGTTCAGAGGTCAGTCCCAGCAGGTTTCCTGCAGGTCATGCTGAACTGGGAGAGAGGGTGAGGGAGCAGTTGGAGTTATTTCTCAGGGGAAACCTGGACTTCATCCCCCACCTTCCCTCGGGCTGCAGGTCACAAGGACTGACCTCGGTGGGCCAGCAAGGGCGTGTCTAGCCCCTGCGAGGAAGCTGAATCTGGCGTGATCCCTCCCCCGCTTGGTGTCTCTACAGAGACCCACAATCCTGGGACCCCCAGAGCCAGCGCACGGGGCCACCCACACCTCCCTGGGGCCTCCCTGTTGGCCTGGGGCTGGCTCCTGTCCAGTGGGGGGTGTCACTGATGGTGCCCCCGTCCCCGCAGTGTGTACTTGCTGCTCCACCTGCAGGACCCGGAAAGGTGAGTACACAGCCAGCCGCCCTGCTGCGTGCGAGACCCGCCTCGGGAGGAGGCGCTAACCAGGAGCTGGGGGCTGGCCATGGGGCTCCCTTCAGCTGCAGGGTGAGAGGGTGGAGTCAGGAGGTGACCGTCAGACAGCAAGCCTGTAGTCTCTTACAGGGAGTCCAGGCTAGGGTTCGGGAGCAGCCTCGCTGGGTGACTCTGGCTCAGGGACTCTCAAAAGCGTGTTGGCCAGGGCTGTCTGAAGGCTTGATTGAACATGGCCGGCTCCTAGCTCTTGGCTGGAGCCTCCGCTCCTGACTACGCACCTCTCTGGGGACCTCTTGAGCATCCTTACAACACGGCAGCTGGCTTCACCCAGAGAGACTGAGGCAGGAGAGAGAGGCCAGGAGAGAAGCCACAGCACCTTTGAGGACCTGAGCTTGGAAGGCACCCAGCATTACTTCTGCCTTCCTCTGTTTGTGGGAAGGGAGCCCTTTAAGTCCAGCCCGTCCTCAGGGGGAGGGGAATTCATCTTCACACTTGGAGAGAGGAGTAACAAGGAATGTGTGGAGATACTTTAAAGCCATCACAGGCTCATAGTTCCCTGTGCTCTCGGTGATGGGGACTCGGGCACTTAGCCAGGTTCCCGGAAGTGTTGGAGCCCTGCGGTTCTGGGGTTATTGGTCCCTGTGCAGCCAAGGGAGCCCTGGGCCTGCTTTGCCACTTACGAGCTGTGTGACCATGTGCAAGTCACCTAACCTCTGAGCTTGGGGGTCCTGCCAGGAGAGGCAAGATCTCATTTCCCACCTCACTGCGCTGCTGGGATGCTGTTGATGACTGTAATAGCCAGAAGACCTCAGGGGTGGATGGGCCTGGGGTCTCCCAGCAGGGCCCCTGCTGCCGCCCTCCCTGGGTGAGGGTAATGGCCGGGCTGCGGTGTTCTCTCCTGACCTGCTCCCGCGCTGCCCTTGACCTTAACTGTACATGTGAGGGACCAGAGATCGTGCTTGGCTAACCTGGCCCCCCGGCAACCCCACTGAAGGAGAAGGCGAGAGGGGCTGCCCCTGGCCTGCAGCTGCTGGCTGGCGGGGGGTGGGGGAGAAGGGAGGCAAGCCTGGTGCCACTGCTTCCTGTGCTCCAGCCCTGGGGTTCCTGAGACCTGGCTCGTGCCTTCCACATAAATGGGTTCTGAGAAGGGTCCTCTTTTCCCTTTATTTCTTCAGTTTTAAGACTTTTTTGGCTGCACTGCATGGCATGGGGAATCTTAGTTCCCCGACTAGGGATCGGAGTTGTGCCCCCTGCAGTGGAAAGTGGAGTCCTAACCACTAGACTGCCAGGACCTCTGCCCTTAGACCAGCAGTCTCAAATCTTTCTGGCACCAGGCTCGTGGAAGACAATTTTTCCACAGACCTGACTTGGGGGTGGATGCTTTCAAGATGATTCAAGCATGTTACATTTATTGTATACTTTATTTCTGTTACTATTATGTCAGTTTCACCTGAGATCATTAGGCATTAGATCCTGGAAGTTGGGGACCCCTGCCTTAGACTTGTTAATGCTCAGGTTTTTAAAGGTCTGTAGAAGACCTGGGGGTTTCAGAGGCCATAGGTCTGATGGGAACAGATGGTCCAAAGATTCCTGGGCAGAGGCTGTGAGGACCAGTGTCCTGCGGGAAAGGAGGAGCATCATATGCTCAACAAGGATGAAAGACACCGAGGAGCTGCACTGAAGTGACTGCTTCACTTCACTTCAGTTGTATCCGACTCTATGGACCCTCGCCCGCCAGGCTCCTCTGTCCGTGGGATTCTCCAGGCAAGAGCACTGGAGTGGGGTGCCATTTCCTCTCTTCCCGACCCAGGGATCAAACCCACATATCCTGCATTGCCTGTCTTGGCAGGTGGGGTCTTTCCCACTGCACCACCTGAGAAGCCCGCTGGGCATACTAGTTCATGGAAAAGAATCACATCATCCCAGGGCCCTCAGGCAGTTGTGGTTATCTTGATCTCATCACCCTTTACAGTTTGGAGTTTGTAAATTCCTTAAACTACTCAGAAGGCCTCTCCCTCTGGATCCTGTCACCTGGGGACCAGGGAGAGGAGAGAAGCCTTCTCCTCTGCTCTTGCCCAGTGGGCCTGCTCCATGCTGCCCTCTGGGAAGCCCTCTCCTGCTTCCCCCACCCCACCCTGTGACACCAGGTGGTTTCATCATCAAACCTGACTGTCTAGACTTAACTTTTTGTAATAGAATTATAGCTGATGGTGAGCACTGAGTAGAGTCTGATCTCCTGGGAGCTGTGGAGATGGGGTTATTGGAGCTCGGATAGTGGGTGGGCTCGGTGAAGACCTCCGCCTGAGTGGCCCTGCTCAGAGTTGAGATCTGAGAGGCTCCGCCCCAACCCTGCTCTCCTTTCTGAACATCTAGGGCCCTGGAATTCTCCCCCGTCTCCCTAAGATATGCTTGCAAGGGATTAGCTAGTGATTGGTCTGCACCATTTCCCTCGTGCTGGCGGGAAAGCCCCTGTGCTCTCCAGGCCTGAGTTTCCTCCTCTGTAAAGTGGAGGGAGGGGCGATGCTCGAGGGCCCTGGGACCCTTCCCGCTCTGACCCATGGAAGGTGCTGGCGGTAAGGCGTCAGCCGTGGTGCCCGGGGAGCAGCGATACCCGGAGAGAAGATTTCAGGGGCTCCCGGACTCTTGGGTGGGAGGGGCCCTCCTGGTCCCTGAAATGATTTTCATCTGTGCGTCTCAGTCCCCAGGAGAACATGCTGCTCCATTCCCGCTCGTCTGTCAGTTGTTTCCTGTTGTTTCCTGCACATTTGTCTCTTTTTCTGTGCTTCTGTTATTACCTCTGTCTCCCGCCCCTACTTCCCGTTCTCCCCTCTTTTCTCTCTACCTACCTTGATGTTATAAAGAACTGAACAGTGAATTCTATCACTGCTCGAAATGAGTCATCGAGTTGGATTCCCACCCTTTTTTAAAAAGTCAAATGTATGGGATGTATTCTAAAAAGCAGAATCATTCTTTTTTATCCTCTCTATTAAAAGAGAGAGAGAATTGCATCCTTCCTGAGTGAGGCCCAGGGGCTGTTTCTTTCTTTAGTAACGGGACCTGTCAGAGGTTTGGAGCGTGGGCAGTGAGTGAGGGGCTGTGTGTGTGTGGACATGTGCACGAACACTCGCACATGTGTGTGAGTCTCATCCCCAAAGATCCTTCCCTAACAGGATATTCTCTTCTTTCTCCTCGATGGCTCTCGGGGACGCGGATGTAAGTGGTCCGGATGGGCGTGCTCACCTCAAATGTGTTTGCTGACTTTCACTAACAGCTCCCACTAATGTGTGCTGTGTGGGCGTGTTTGCTAACCCGGGGTGTCTGCTGCATTGAGTGGAGGGGGGTGCAGCGCGGTGGGAGGCTCAGGGCTCCTGCAGATGGATCAGCTTGGCCTTGACAGGCTGAGAAGTTCTCCCTCCCTGCCTTCCCTGAGAAAAGAAGAGGTGCAGTTGCTTTTTAGCCTGCTGTACACACATTTGTTAACACAGAATGTCACCTGGGGGACTTCCCTAGTGGTCCAGTGGTTAAGAATCCAGCTGCCAATGCAGGGGACACAGGTTCAACCCCTGGTCCAGAAGAATCCCCCACACTGCGGACCACACAGCCGATGAGCCTGGAACCTGGGCTTCTCAGCAAGAGTAGCCTCCATAATGAGATGCCCATGCACCAATGAAGAGGAGCCACCTTTTGCAACCCGGGAGAGCGATACCCGGAGAGAAGATTTCAGGGGCTCCCGGACTCTTGGGTGGGAGGGGCCCTCCTGGTCCCTGAAATGATTTTCATCTGTGCGTCTCAGTCCCCAGGAGAACATGCTGCTCCATTCCCGCTCGTCTGTCAGTTGTTTCCTGTTGTTTCCTGCACATTTGTCTCTTTTTCTGTGCTTCTGTTATTACCTCTGTCTCCCGCCCCTACTTCCCGTTCTCCCCTCTTTTCTCTCTACCTACCTTGATGTTATAAAGAACTGAACAGTGAATTCTATCACTGCTCGAAATGAGTCATCGAGTTGGATTCCCACCCTTTTTTAAAAAGTCAAATGTATGGGATGTATTCTAAAAAGCAGAATCATTCTTTTTTATCCTCTCTATTAAAAGAGAGAGAGAATTGCATCCTTCCTGAGTGAGGCCCAGGGGCTGTTTCTTTCTTTAGTAACGGGACCTGTCAGAGGTTTGGAGCGTGGGCAGTGAGTGAGTGTGTGTGTGTGTGTGGACATGTGCACGAACACTCGCACATGTGTGTGAGTCTCATCCCCAAAGATCCTTCCCTAACAGGATATTCTCTTCTTTCTCCTCGATGGCTCTCGGGGACGCGGATGTAAGTGGTCCGGATGGGCGTGCTCACCTCAAATGTGTTTGCTGACTTTCACTAACAGCTCCCACTAATGTGTGCTGTGTGGGCGTGTTTGCTAACCCGGGGTGTCTGCTGCATTGAGTGGAGGGGGGTGCAGCGCGGTGGGAGGCTCAGGGCTCCTGCAGATGGATCAGCTTGGCCTTGACAGGCTGAGAAGTTCTCCCTCCCTGCCTTCCCTGAGAAAAGAAGAGGTGCAGTTGCTTTTTAGCCTGCTGTACACACATTTGTTAACACAGAATGTCACCTGGGGGACTTCCCTAGTGGTCCAGTGGTTAAGAATCCAGCTGCCAATGCAGGGGACACAGGTTCAACCCCTGGTCCAGAAGAATCCCCCACACTGCGGACCACACAGCCGATGAGCCTGGAACCTGGGCTTCTCAGCAAGAGTAGCCTCCATAATGAGATGCCCATGCACCAATGAAGAGGAGCCACCTTTTGCAACGTGCGGCAGTGAAGAACCAGCACAGCTATTAATTAAACAAACAAAAAAACATCACCCAGGGCCACACACTCCTCCCCCAGCTGTGAGAAATAAGAGTGGTCCCAGTCGTTTTCTAGAGACTGCCCAGCCCCGGACACTGGTCAGCTCTGTGGGCTCAAGGGCTTGCTGGCTGTCCCCTGGGGTTTGCAGGTTGCTGTGGCCATGACCTTGCCCAAGGAGATGTTCCTCTCATACAAGCTGTCTTCAGGAGCCACCTGAGTATTATGATGTGGATAGCAGCACCCTTTTGGATGAGGACTGTTGGGTCACAAGTTCTCTTTGGCGCTACCGGAAGGGGAGAGCTGAGGAGACGTGCTGCCATCTTTTCTGCTCAGTCCCTCACTTACATCCTGGTGCCTGTCTTTATGGGACCAGGTTCTGTGGGGCTTATGTCTTCATTGATACTCCTCCCTGTTCTCCAAGGGGTTTAAGTCTGCTTGTGGAAATACAGATGAAAGATCAAACCAGAAAAAGAAAAATGAAGCTTGGTGGGGAAGGAAATAGGCAGGTAACACAGAATCAGAACGAGAAGAAAAATTTAGATGCTTGTCACAAAGTCATAAATGCTGGGCTTCCTTGCAGCCAGCGCAAAGAGGGAGATGCAGTTAGGAGATTCATTGTCGACATTCCCTGGTGGTCCAGTGGTTAGCATCCACCTGCCAGTGAAGCGGACATAGGTTCAATCCCTAGGCCGAGAAGATCCCACATGCCACAGGGTATGCGTGCCACAACACTGAGCCTATACCCTAGAGCCTGGTGAGCCACAACTACTGAGCCCACATGCCCTAGAGCCCGTGCTCCGCAACAAGAGAAGCCACCGAAAGGAGTAGCCCATTCGCCGCAACTAGAAAAAGCCCATACACAGCCTGTGTGCAGCAACAAAGCCCCAGGGCCGCCACAAATACTTAACATTTAAAAAGAGATTCATCGTCACAACATGATAGCCAGCTGAAGGCTCAGAGGCTCAGCTTATCTACAGCGTTTCATCTCCTGGGTCCCAAGAGTCAGGCCGAATCTTACAAACAACATTCTTGGCAAAGAAAACTCTCCTTGTACACAGTGACCAGTAGGATTCCCCTCTTTTCAGCAAGCTCTCTGCAGCTTCCGTTTGAAGCTACCTCCGGCCCCTGAGCTGCCCACACTGACCTGCTTGGCTCCCCACCTCTGCCGAATTGAAAGCTTGTTTCCTCTTCCTGCCTGGATCTCTGGATTGCCCCCGATCCATCACTCTTAGGGAGCCAGGGGTCACTTCTCCCCCCTTTAGACCATGCTCGAGGATGCAGTGGAAAACTAACTCAAAGCCACTTCTGCTTCATTCTTGAGACGGCGCTGCTTGTTGTTGTTATTTCTGACAATGTGTGCATTCACTGCTCAGTCCCAGTGAGTCCAGACTGGGTGAGTAGACTGAATCGTTCGAGACCTGAGGATGTTTTGGTGACTCTGGGCTGCCTTCCAGACCCCAAAGTGATCCGTACAGGGAAAGCTCTGGCCCCGGATTTAGAGTGAACCACGTGTGCAGAGGTGCAGATTCAAACCAGTCCCTTAGCCAGCTCTCAGGACGCAGGGTTTTGTGCCACGGCAGACCTGGGCAGGTGGTGTCTGCGGTTTCTGCTCTGGTCTTTCGGGTTTGGGCAGGCCTGTCTCTTTCTCCTCCCGCCGGGGATCAGATCAGAAGGAATGTGCTTGTGACGGGTGTCGAGGTCTTTGAGACAAGAGCTGAGCCCTCTGAAATGATGTCAGGACTCCAGTGGGTGGCCCCTGTGGTGGGCGCAGTCCTGGGTCAGCTGCTTAGAGGGGCGGAGGATCCGCCATAGCTCAGAATGCCTCAGAATGTGGGCTGAGGCAGTGAGACGGATGGACAGGAGTACCAGGGAGCAGGGCACAAGCCCTGTTGGGTGAATAGAGAGACCAAGGAAGACAGGGCACAGGGAGGGTCAGAGTGGCCAGTTTTCATGTTCCTCCATCTTAATACCTGATCTCGGTAGGAGAAGGGACCCGGAGGAGCTAAATCCGGAGGAAACAGGCTTGGGAATGCACAGGAGCAAAAACGCAAAGGAGGGCTAATGCTCTCCGGCTTGGCTCTATCCAGTCTGAGCTGGTCGCTTCGAGCTCAATTAAAGCTTGGTCTTGTACACAGTGACCAGTAGGATTCCCTCTTTTCAGCAAGCTCTCTGCAGCTTCCGTTTGAAGCTACCTCCGGCCCTGAGCTGCCCACACTGACCTGCTTGGCTCCCCACCTCTGCCGAATTGAAAGCTTGTTTCCTCTTCCTGCCTGGATCTCTGGATTGCCCCCGATCCATCACTCTTAGGGAGCCAGGGGTCACTTCTCCCCCCTTTAGACCATGCTCGAGGATGCAGTGGAAAACTAACTCAAAGCCACTTCTGCTTCATTCTTGAGACGGCGCTGCTTGTTGTTGTTATTTCTGACAATGTGTGCATTCACTGCTCAGTCCCAGTGAGTCCAGACTGGGTGAGTAGACTGAATCGTTCGAGACCTGAGGATGTTTTGGTGACTCTGGGCTGCCTTCCAGACCCCAAAGTGATCCGTACAGGGAAAGCTCTGGCCCCGGATTTAGAGTGAACCACGTGTGCAGAGGTGCAGATTCAAACCAGTCCCTTAGCCAGCTCTCAGGACGCAGGGTTTTGTGCCACGGCAGACCTGGGCAGGTGGTGTCTGCGGTTTCTGCTCTGGTCTTTCGGGTTTGGGCAGGCCTGTCTCTTTCTCCTCCCGCCGGGGATCAGATCAGAAGGAATGTGCTTGTGACGGGTGTCGAGGTCTTTGAGACAAGAGCTGAGCCCTCTGAAATGATGTCAGGACTCCAGTGGGTGGCCCCTGTGGTGGGCGCAGTCCTGGGTCAGCTGCTTAGAGGGGCCGCGGAGGATCCGCCATAGCTCAGAATGCCTCAGAATGTGGGCTGAGGCAGTGAGACGGATGGACAGGAGTACCAGGGAGCAGGGCACAAGCCCTGTTGGGTGAATAGAGAGACCAAGGAAGACAGGGCACAGGGAGGGTCAGAGTGGCCAGTTTTCATGTTCCTCCATCTTAATACCTGATCTCGGTAGGAGAAGGGACCCGGAGGGAGCTAAATCCGGAGGAAACAGGCTTGGGAATGCACAGGAGCAAAAAACGCAAAGGAGGGCTAATGCTCTCCGGCTTGGCTCTATCCAGTCTGAGCTGGTCGCTTCCAGCCTGCCATTCAGCTTTTAGTCATAGCTGACAGCCGTGCTCTCGTGCTGCCCCCTGCTGGCTCTTGAGAGTATAGCAGCAAAGACGGGAAAGCGGCTCAAGACAAGGCTCCCACTGTTAGTTTTACGAAGCCCCCCACACCTGGTGCTGCTGTTCCCCCTTCGATGGGGAGAACACATTCGGTGGCTGAACATGTTTTTAGGAGAAGTAGCAGGGTGTCCCCAAAAGAGCTCTGGTTTCCGTCTGCAGGCCTCGGGTGGTCAGTCGGATCAGGTGATCTGAAGGCCTCCCTGGGTCTGGGTTCTGTGATTCTAGGTAAAAACAGTATATGAAGCCTTGAAAAATGTGTCTCTGGGTGTCGATAAACTCGGAGCAGGAAGTGCTTTATATCTCGACTGAGACAGGACCACGTGGCCAGATGACAGGGAATATGTTCCACGCTGGATATTACAGAAATACTGTGCACTCAGCGACATGAAACTGAGGCTCCAATCCTTTGGCCACCTTAGGTGACTCACTGGAAAAGACCCGATGCTGGGAAAGATGGAGGGCAGGAGGAGAAGGGGACACAGAGGATGAGATGGATGGATGGCATCACCGACTCAATGGACAGGAGTTTGAGCAAACTCTGGGAGATGGTGAAGGGAAGCCTGGCGTGCTGCAGTGCATAGGGTCCCCAAATGTCAGACAGGCTGAGTGACTGAACATGAACATAACATGCACATAACAGTGACATGAATCAGTCCTGGAGCTTTCCCTGTGGACTAGTCATGGCTGACCCAAACTGGAATCTCGCTGCTTCTTTTGAGGGAGGAAATGCAACTCGATTTTTCTTCCACCAGGTTCCTTTCCTTCTCTACGACTTGGCCTCTGAAAGGGAAAATCTTCACTTTTCTTAAGGTTCTCTCTGAAGGCTTCCCGGCCTGTTACATCCTCTCTGAAGGAGTGCTTGGAGCTGAATGTGCAATTAAGGCTCCATCAGCACTGCCGGTATTATGTAGAAAACTGCTATTCTGCCGGCAGTCACTGCCCCCATTCTTTCTCCGGGTGTGGCCTCTCAGTTAAGACAGAGGTACCCCGACCTTCCCGTGGTAGCTTATCAGTAAATTCTGAAGCTGAAATCCTGTGCGTAGTGCCTGACTGTAGTCTCACAGTTGCAGCGATTGCAGATCCCCTGCAGCATTCCTGGAGGAGTCCAGGGCCTCGGTTCTCCTAACTGGCCTGGCTTGCCGTGCTGTGTGCCTGACCTTGACCTTGCCTGCCCTTCTTCACTTCTTTTTACACTGACCCCGCCTCGTGGTACTTTATCTTCTCTGTGTAGGGATTGTAAATGACCATTCAGTGGTCGAGGGAGAGGTGAATGAGGGTGGTCTGAAGGCCTGGGAGCCCCACCAGGTCCAAAACCCGTTGGCGTTTTCTGACGAGGAAGAGGAAGACCTGCTGGATTTCATGTACAAGTATAAAGCGCCTCGCAAGACGGAGTTCCCCCTGGAGGTACATGGTATCGGGGCTGCGGGGTTGAGCGTGTGTCTGTACAGGGGGCTTCACCCTGGAGATCTGGGGCTCCTGACAGCCACATCCCTTGGGGGTACCCAGCGAATTCTGAGTGCCTGAGGTGGAGAGACCTCCCTCCACCAAGCAGGCCAGACAAGCCACTAGATAGCATCCAGCTACATGCCACGGGGGTGAAAAAGACCCTACTGCTTTTATTTTGGAATTGAAGAAATCAGACTGTGTCTAGGGATTAAACAAAACACAACGACCATCTTAAGATGATGTGTGAGTGACAGGCAACCCAAATGGGTGTTTTGGGGAAAGAAAAATTCAGTGTCTTATGAGAGGATGCACATAACAGTGACATGAATCAGTCCTGGAGCTTTCCCTGTGGACTAGTCATGGCTGACCCAAACTGGAATCTCGCTGCTTCTTTTGAGGGAGGAAATGCAACTCGATTTTTCTTCCACCAGGTTCCTTTCCTTCTCTACGACTTGGCCTCTGAAAGGGAAAATCTTCACTTTTCTTAAGGTTCTCTCTGAAGGCTTCCCGGCCTGTTACATCCTCTCTGAAGGAGTGCTTGGAGCTGAATGTGCAATTAAGGCTCCATCAGCACTGCCGGTATTATGTAGAAAACTGCTATTCTGCCGGCAGTCACTGCCCCCATTCTTTCTCCGGGTGTGGCCTCTCAGTTAAGACAGAGGTACCCCGACCTTCCCGTGGTAGCTTATCAGTAAATTCTGAAGCTGAAATCCTGTGCGTAGTGCCTGACTGTAGTCTCACAGTTGCAGCGATTGCAGATCCCCTGCAGCATTCCTGGAGGAGTCCAGGGCCTCGGTTCTCCTAACTGGCCTGGCTTGCCGTGCTGTGTGCCTGACCTTGACCTTGCCTGCCCTTCTTCACTTCTTTTTACACTGACCCCGCCTCGTGGTACTTTATCTTCTCTGTGTAGGGATTGTAAATGACCATTCAGTGGTCGAGGAGAGGTGAATGAGGGTGGTCTGAAGGCCTGGGAGCCCCACCAGGTCCAAAACCCGTTGGCGTTTTCTGACGAGGAAGAGGAAGACCTGCTGGATTTCATGTACAAGTATAAAGCGCCTCGCAAGACGGAGTTCCCCCTGGAGGTACATGGTATCGGGGCTGCGGGGTTGAGCGTGTGTCTGTACAGGGGGCTTCACCCTGGAGATCTGGGGCTCCTGACAGCCACATCCCTTGGGGGTACCCAGCGAATTCTGAGTGCCTGAGGTGGAGAGACCTCCCTCCACCAAGCAGGCCAGACAAGCCACTAGATAGCATCCAGCTACATGCCACGGGGGTGAAAAAGACCCTACTGCTTTTATTTTGGAATTGAAGAAATCAGACTGTGTCTAGGGATTAAACAAAACACAACGACCATCTTAAGATGATGTGTGAGTGACAGGCAACCCAAATGGGTGTTTTGGGGAAAGAAAAATTCAGTGTCTTATGAGAGGTCTTTGTAAGGACAAGCTTGTTCATCTCTGTATCTCTGTGACACAGCCTGATGCCCAATACTACCTATGGGGTTAGCCAAAAAAGTTCACTCGTATTTTTCTGGGTGGGAGATGTTATGGAAAAACACAAACGGACATGTTGGCCAACCCAATAAGTGTTCATAAAATGTGACTGAAGGGACATGGCCAAATGACCCAAACAGTAATACCCTTGATAGATATACTCTTGGCAGGTGTAGACACAGATGGAGTTTTGGTGGCAGGAGGATCAAGCTTGGAGCCTCAGGCCCTTGCTCTGTGCAGGATGCTCAGCCTTGGGCTCGGGCTCAGGGCCCACAGAACTGGGGGACCCTAGAGTCTTCCTCTCTGTCTCATCAGGTCTCCCCTCCCCCTTCTGCTGAACGCTGCGACCTGAGAGTCCAACTGAGGCAAGTTGGGAGTCCCCCTGCCCTCAGTGCAGAGGCCCTTGTGAGACTCAGGTGAGGCTGTGCGTGGACAGGTGCCCTCTCAGCACAGCGCCTGGTGGCCTGTTCCCAGCGGGGCCACAGCCCTTCCCAGCTAGTGCGCATGCGTTCGTCAGATTCCTTCCCAAGGTGGGGTCAGTTTTGAATTTAGAGGCTTTGGTAAGAGACATTCTGGGGTTTGGACTCTGCCCAAGGAGTCCTTTACATCCCAGGCAGCCCCAGGATGGGGAGAAGGACCCAGCCCAGAAGGTACCGCAGGTCCCAGAACCATTCTAGGTTCTGAGGGATTGTGCCTTTTTTTTTTATTAAGTTTTTGGTTTTTTTGATGTGATGTCAACAGTAAAGTCTGTATTGATTTTTTTTTTTACATTTCTTCTGTCTTATGGTTTTGTATTTTGGGTTCTTGGCCATGAGGCACGTGCGATCTTAGCTTCCTGACCAGGGATCACACTGTACCCACTGCCCAGGAAGGTGAAGTCTTAACCACTGGACCACCAGGGAAGTCCCTGGTTTTGTTTTTTAAAGCTGCACAAATTGCCTTTTTTTTTTTTTTGGCCACTTCTATTGATCTTTCATTCATTTATCTTTGTTCTTTGGCCTGTGTGGGCCTCCCATCATAGCAGCCTCTCTCTTTGCAGAGCACTGGCTCTGCGCGCATGCGCTCCAGAGCTCCAGCTCGGTAGTTGGGCACATCAGTCCAGCCGCTCCGCGGCACGTGGGATCTTCCCAGGCCAGGGATTGAACTGGCGCCCCTTGCACTGCAAGGCGGTGTCCCTACCCACTGGACCACCAAGAAAGCCCACAAGTGGCTTTACTGTTCATAGTTAAACTCCCTGAGGCAGGTCCCTAAGGCCAAAGTTTCCCTGACTCTTCTCTCACTCTGTCCAGAGGTGGTGGCTGGTAAACAGTTCCATCACACAGGTGTGTGAGGACTCGGGAGGTGGAGGGCAAGAGCCGCTGTTCCTGCTTCTTTCCCTCCTGCCTCCCTTCCGGGCGGGTGCGCGGAGCGCCTTGCTGGGACATGGTGGTGACGTCGTGCCCGCAGTATGTCACAGGGTGGCAGCAGACAGTGTGCAGAGCGGCCAGCTGCCCCGTGGGCACAGAGTTTCTGATGCCCTATCGCGTGCTATACAGCGTGAGAACCAAGGAGCTGATCCTGGCTGTGAGTGGGCCATGAGGGGGGGCTCAGGAGTGGCTTTGGAGCTGCTTCCTCAGAGGACTAGAGATAGCCAGAGGAAGGAGGAAGGGCCTTGGTCGGAAGGCATGGAGGTGTGAAAGCTTAGTGTAGAAAATGAAGCTGAGGGCTTCCCCTGGTGGTCCAGTGGGTAAGGACACCGCCTTGCAGTGCAAGGGGCGCTGGTTCGAGCCCTGGCCTGGGAAGATCCCACGTGCCGCGGAGCGGCTAGACTAATGTGTCCAATTACCGAGCCGGAGCTCTGGAGCGCATGCGCCCAGAGCTGGTGCTCTGCGACAACAGACGCCACCGCGATGGGAGGCCCAGAGGAGCCAAAGAACGAAGACGCATGAAAATGGAGAAATGAAGGACCAATAGAAGTGGCCCGCTCACTCCCCTCCCTCCCCAACCCAACCCCCGCCCAAAATAAATAAATAAATAAATCTTTAAAAAAAAAGAAAGAAAATGAAGCTGAGCGTGGAGAAGTGGACAGGTGGGGGCGCAGCTGTGAATCCTCTTGAGCGCTACTTCAGGAGAAAATAATTCCCTTTTATTGTGACAGCGGTGTCCCTGGGGATCTGGGTCCGATGGGAGGGCGGGTCCCTGGAGAGTCACGGTAGGGAGATCCAGCCGCTCCGCGGCACGTGGGATCTTCCCAGGCCAGGGATTGAACTGGCGCCCCTTGCACTGCAAGGCGGTGTCCCTACCCACTGGACCACCAAGAAAGCCCACAAGTGGCTTTACTGTTCATAGTTAAACTCCCTGAGGCAGGTCCCTAAGGCCAAAGTTTCCCTGACTCTTCTCTCACTCTGTCCAGAGGTGGTGGCTGGTAAACAGTTCCATCACACAGGTGTGTGAGGACTCGGGAGGTGGAGGGCAAGAGCCGCTGTTCCTGCTTCTTTCCCTCCTGCCTCCCTTCCGGGCGGGTGCGCGGAGCGCCTTGCTGGGACATGGTGGTGACGTCGTGCCCGCAGTATGTCACAGGGTGGCAGCAGACAGTGTGCAGAGCGGCCAGCTGCCCCGTGGGCACAGAGTTTCTGATGCCCTATCGCGTGCTATACAGCGTGAGAACCAAGGAGCTGATCCTGGCTGTGAGTGGGCCATGAGGGGGGGCTCAGGAGTGGCTTTGGAGCTGCTTCCTCAGAGGACTAGAGATAGCCAGAGGAAGGAGGAAGGGCCTTGGTCGGAAGGCATGGAGGTGTGAAAGCTTAGTGTAGAAAATGAAGCTGAGGGCTTCCCCTGGTGGTCCAGTGGGTAAGGACACCGCCTTGCAGTGCAAGGGGCGCTGGTTCGAGCCCTGGCCTGGGAAGATCCCACGTGCCGCGGAGCGGCTAGACTAATGTGTCCAATTACCGAGCCGGAGCTCTGGAGCGCATGCGCCCAGAGCTGGTGCTCTGCGACAACAGACGCCACCGCGATGGGAGGCCCAGAGGAGCCAAAGAACGAAGACGCATGAAAATGGAGAAATGAAGGACCAATAGAAGTGGCCCGCTCACTCCCCTCCCTCCCCAACCCAACCCCCCGCCCAAAGTAAATAAATAAATAAATCTTTAAAAAAAAAAAAAGAAAGAAAATGAAGCTGAGCGTGGAGAAGTGGACAGGTGGGGGCACAGCTGTGAATCCTCTTGAGCGCTACTTCAGGAGAAAATATTTCCCTTTTATTGTGACAGCGGTGTCCCTGGTGATCTGGGTCCCATGGGAGGAGGGGTCCCTGGAGAGTCACGGGTAGGGGAGATGAGGTAGAACCCTTCATACATAAAGGCCGCGTTTCGTCTGTTGTGTAGTTTGCTTGTGCACAAAAGGATTTCACATCCAAGGAGGAGGGGAACTGGAAAGTCTGTGATGGAAATTTTAAGCACGTACCAAAAACGCGAGGCCAGTTCCCAAAGGAAATTACAAAAACAAGGGAAGCGATGAGGCGGCCTTTCTCCCTGCTGAGTCACTTGCTAAGATCATTTTGCTCCCGGGCAGAAACAAGATGTGTCCTCCTTCCACATGACCGTGCACTTGGGAGAGTGTGAGAAGGGGGGCGCTGGGCCCCTCAATGGGCTCAGCTCCGTGGGGAGGCTTGGGAAGCCCACTCTGAGGGGCCCCAGCCCCAGCAGCCTCCTCACCCACACGTGCATTTGACCGGAGGACCTGAGGTCCCTGCACAGACCCAGCCGGGCGCTGTCCTCAAAGGCTGTGGTGCTGATGCCACATTGAGGGGTCCTGTTTCTCTTTTCTCTCCCAGGCACCGCCTAGACTCCTTAGATCTCGCTTCAGGAAGAAAAGTACCTCATCCTCGGCCACTGAAACCACGTGAGTGAGATGAGCCAACAGCACCGGATCCACAGAATGTTTCTTCTCTGCCTTAAAGAGCTATTTATTCACTAATAACAAAAGAAACCTGCAAGCTGGCGTCCTCCGTGCACAGCCTCGCACGTGGCCTTTCCTCTCTCCCCCTCCCACTTTTCTTTTTTTTTTCCCTTCCTTTTCTTTTTTTTTTTTTTTTTCCCTTCCTTTTCTTGATTTTGCCGGGGAGAGCCTAAAGGGAAAGGGAGTGTGTGTGGGGTGTGATCTTAGGGCTCTGAGGTTAGCAATTTTCCACCATTGGATTGGCATCGATGGCAGTGTTTTTAGAAACAGAACAGCATCCACCCCGCCTTCCCCACGCTGCTGAGATGTACATTTGTAATTTATTTGTTGCATACTTCGTTTGTAGTCCTATATATGCAAACAAAGCAATTTTTTAAAAACTTTTTTTGTTATTGTTCTTGGTACTAATACTTTGGACTACAATGTACATATTTACGACTTTTGGCTTAAGACAGCAGACTTGCAAGGGCTGCCCAAGGTTCTGATGCATAAGAAACCCACAAACACAGAAGCGTAAAAGATTCTTTTATTGTGGAGGATGTCTCAGTTGTGCTAAGGAAGCTTCCCAAGACACCTCCTGTGCACCCCCTTTTCCTGTAGGGCAATGGTCTGAGTTCTTCAGTCAGTATACCAGAGTTTAGAGGGAACGGAGACATGTTTTTGTACCACAGGTGGGTATAATGAGGTCAGGGGAAACAGCCTAGATGTAGAGAAAAGTCACTGGAAGCTGGTCTCCCCCACGGATCCAGGATTAGTAGCTTCTGAACCTTTCCAGAGGATTTGCTGCTGCCTGAGGCAGGCTGACTCACCTTTGGTAGAACTTCTCTGAGACGTAAACTCACAAGGCTGTTGTGAAGAACCTTTGAGGGCTTATTTCTTTTTTTTTGTAGTATCCAGTACTATGACTGGAGAAAACTAGCCAATCCACCTACACAACACCAGCCCTCGAACCAGGCTTTGTTTGATACGCCAGGCGGGATGTCTGAGACAGCTAGTTCCAGAAAGGTGGTAGAGGTGGCCTTTCCGTGGCTGTGAGGCGCTGCTCAGCTTCACGGGCAGCTGTGGCTCGCGCCCTCTGGCTTGTGCGGAATGTGAATGGAGAGAAGTCGCGTGCCTGCGGGCACCTGTATTTCACACGAGCTCACCTCTTTTAGGAAGAGAATGAAGCACTGTCGGAGGGGACTCCCTAATTAGACTGAAAAGTTTATCTGAAAAGAAGAATCTGGTTTAAATCGCATCTTGGTCGGAGGCAGCTGCCCTCCCCTGGGAGCGCTGAGCCTACACATAGGAGTCGTCTTCTTGTGCTTCGACTTGATGTTTCCTTTCAGTGTGATGCATGCAGTGGTCACAACCCAGTTCCTTATGATACTTGGACTGTGTTTGTTCGTAGATAGGTCCTGAACACAAGAGAATTAGTGTGATGTACCACATAGAACCTACTGTCCATCAGCTATAGACAGGCCCGGTTAGAGACTGTAGCATGACTGAGCTATGCAAACACGTGTCAGTCTTTGCTGATGACATGCTGGCTGGATCTTAGCCACCTCGAAAGGTGTCTACTTGAAGTTGTTACCAGATGTGCATATTTAAATCCCTTTTTCCCCCCCAGGAAATGTCTCAGTTGTGCTAAGGAAGCTTCCCAAGACACCTCCTGTGCACCCCCTTTTCCTGTAGGGCAATGGTCTGAGTTCTTCAGTCAGTATACCAGAGTTTAGAGGGAACGGAGACATGTTTTTGTACCACAGGTGGGTATAATGAGGTCAGGGGAAACAGCCTAGATGTAGAGAAAAGTCACTGGAAGCTGGTCTCCCCCACGGATCCAGGATTAGTAGCTTCTGAACCTTTCCAGAGGATTTGCTGCTGCCTGAGGCAGGCTGACTCACCTTTGGTAGAACTTCTCTGAGACGTAAACTCACAAGGCTGTTGTGAAGAACCTTTGAGGGCTTATTTCTTTTTTTTTGTAGTATCCAGTACTATGACTGGAGAAAACTAGCCAATCCACCTACACAACACCAGCCCTCGAACCAGGCTTTGTTTGATACGCCAGGCGGGATGTCTGAGACAGCTAGTTCCAGAAAGGTGGTAGAGGTGGCCTTTCCGTGGCTGTGAGGCGCTGCTCAGCTTCACGGGCAGCTGTGGCTCGCGCCCTCTGGCTTGTGCGGAATGTGAATGGAGAGAAGTCGCGTGCCTGCGGGCACCTGTATTTCACACGAGCTCACCTCTTTTAGGAAGAGAATGAAGCACTGTCGGAGGGGACTCCCTAATTAGACTGAAAAGTTTATCTGAAAAGAAGAATCTGGTTTAAATCGCATCTTGGTCGGAGGCAGCTGCCCTCCCCTGGGAGCGCTGAGCCTACACATAGGAGTCGTCTTCTTGTGCTTCGACTTGATGTTTCCTTTCAGTGTGATGCATGCAGTGGTCACAACCCAGTTCCTTATGATACTTGGACTGTGTTTGTTCGTAGATAGGTCCTGAACACAAGAGAATTAGTGTGATGTACCACATAGAACCTACTGTCCATCAGCTATAGACAGGCCCGGTTAGAGACTGTAGCATGACTGAGCTATGCAAACACGTGTCAGTCTTTGCTGATGACATGCTGGCTGGATCTTAGCCACCTCGAAAGGTGTCTACTTGAAGTTGTTACCAGATGTGCATATTTAAATCCCTTTTCCCCATAATGCCTCTGAAGGTGACTTGAATTTACAAAAGGATTTAGGAAAATAAACCTAAAAGCAAACGTGTGTGGTTCAGGAGGGCGAACCGGGGCTGTCTGTTCATTGTCTGTGTTCCATACCCCTAAATACCTAAAGCCGTTAGTGAAGACAGAAAGCCTGTTTTCTTCAAGCTCACTGAGTAAGTTGCAGACAGAGGAAAAGAATAGGCTTTAAAATGTATTTACCTATTGTTGGGAGGACCCAGAATTATCAGAAACAAATGCAAAAAAAAAAAAAAAAAAGAAAAAGCTTACCTTATATCAACCAATGTTTTAGCAACTTTTTTTTTCAAAATAATAAATGCCTTTAGCAGCAGAGATTAAAATCTTATTGTGAACAAGCTATATTGTCACCATTTTACAATGGAGAGCTACTTTTTTTTTTAAACAACAGAGAGCTTTAATGAGCACGGGCCCTCAAGTTTGCACCCAATGATGCTGAAAACAAGCTGGAAGCACTCAACTCTCAGACAAGCTCTGTAACTTCTCACTTAAGATTGAAAACATAGAAAGGTATCCAAACTGCTGTCTTAATGCTAACTCTTTTTCCTTCAGGTGTTGGTTAGGAAGTTGGTTTCTCTCTTAAAAACACTCACTTGTACCACTGAGAGCAGCTGTACTATTTCTGTCAAAAAAGTGTTTACTTCTCCAATAAGCTGTGTAGTTGTGTGGACTGATGTACACATGTCAATGCCTCCAGGTGGACACGTGGTGGTGGGGAGTTCTGTCTGTCTAGATACAGCCAAATGCTTTTCATCTGCTGACTTGCAGACACAGGCTGTTTACAAAATGCTGGCTGGAACGTCTGTACCTTTCCCATAGTTCCCTTTTCCTTTGCCGTCGAGCACCTGTTCTGTTTCTGAGAGACGAGATGTGGCGGTGTACTTATTAACTGGAGAGTTAGGCATAACCCCTCCTGGCTTTGTGTGAATAGCTTGCTCCCGTCGCTGGCCTCTGACATGTGTGTTCTCCGTAGTAAACTGTCCGTGTGTCTGTGATACCAGTGCTTGTCAACCTCGACTGCCATTGAGTACCTTCCTCGTGGTTCACCTTGCACAGTATTGGAAATGGTGAGGGACGGGCTTCATGCGCCAACAGCAGGCGCCCAGAGGGCCGGCATTCTGGACTGGGACTGTGCACACTTCCCCTTGGTTTATTTCTGTAATCCCTATAGGACGATCTGTAATCCAATAGTACACTGGACTGTACTTCAGAGGGATGTACAATGACAGTATTCCAAAGGTTGAAGTTTTGCTGTTTTGTTATAATGCCTGATATATACCTTGAATAAAGTCTTAACATGTTTCTTTTAAAAGGTATGTTTGTAACGTTGGGCTTATGAGGAAAGAGAAAAATCCTTTAAAAAATAGGTATCTGGGCTTCCCTGGTGGTTCAGTGGTTAAGAGTCCGCCTTGCAACGCCAGGGACACCGGTTCGATCCCTGGTCCGGGAAGATCCCACATGCCATGGAGCAACTGAGCCTGTGCGCCACAACCACTGAATCCCACGTGCCTAGAGCCTGTGCTCCCCAACAAGAAAAGGCATCGCGATGAGAAGCCTGTGCACTGAAACTAGAGAAGAGCTTCTGCTCACTGCAACTAGAGCAAGCCCGTGTACAGCAATGAAGACCCATCAGAGTCAAAGATAAAATAAATAAATCTTTAAAAAAAAAATGTATTCATGAACAAAGATTAGAAGCTGAGTGCTCAGTCACTAGCTGGCCAGTGCCTGGGCTCTGAGCCTACTGCACAGAACTGTGGCAGAGAGGAAATGTTAAATAATATCAGGGCTTTCAAAACAGGGGCTTCCCTGGTGGCTCAGATGATAAAAAATTCACCTGTCAGTGCAGGAAACCAGGGCTCAATTCCTACACAGGGAAGATCCCCTGGAGAAGGAAATGACAACCCACTCCAGGATTCTTGCCTGGGAAATGCTATGGACAGAGAAGCCTGGTGGGCTACAGCCGTTGTTCGAGAGACGAGATGTGGCGGTACTTATTAACTGGAGAGTTAGGCATAACCCTCCTGGCTTTGTGTGAATAGCTTGCTCCCGTCGCTGGCCTCTGACATGTGTGTTCTCCGTAGTAAACTGTCCGTGTGTCTGTGATACCAGTGCTTGTCAACCTCGACTGCCATTGAGTACCTTCCTCGTGGTTCACCTTGCACAGTATTGGAAATGGTGAGGGACGGGCTTCATGCGCCAACAGCAGGCGCCCAGAGGGCCGGCATTCTGGACTGGGACTGTGCACACTTCCCCTTGGTTTATTTCTGTAATCCCTATAGGACGATCTGTAATCCAATAGTACACTGGACTGTACTTCAGAGGGATGTACAATGACAGTATTCCAAAGGTTGAAGTTTTGCTGTTTTGTTATAATGCCTGATATATACCTTGAATAAAGTCTTAACATGTTTCTTTTAAAAGGTATGTTTGTAACGTTGGGCTTATGAGGAAAGAGAAAAATCCTTTAAAAAATAGGTATCTGGGCTTCCCTGGTGGTTCAGTGGTTAAGAGTCCGCCTTGCAACGCCAGGGACACCGGTTCGATCCCTGGTCCGGGAAGATCCCACATGCCATGGAGCAACTGAGCCTGTGCGCCACAACCACTGAATCCCACGTGCCTAGAGCCTGTGCTCCCCAACAAGAAAAGGCATCGCGATGAGAAGCCTGTGCACTGAAACTAGAGAAGAGCTTCTGCTCACTGCAACTAGAGCAAGCCCGTGTACAGCAATGAAGACCCATCAGAGTCAAAGATAAAATAAATAAATCTTTAAAAAAAAAATGTATTCATGAACAAAGATTAGAAGCTGAGTGCTCAGTCACTAGCTGGCCAGTGCCTGGGCTCTGAGCCTACTGCACAGAACTGTGGCAGAGAGGAAATGTTAAATAATATCAGGGCTTTCAAAACAGGGGCTTCCCTGGTGGCTCAGATGATAAAAAATTCACCTGTCAGTGCAGGAAACCAGGGCTCAATTCCTACACAGGGAAGATCCCCTGGAGAAGGAAATGACAACCCACTCCAGGATTCTTGCCTGGGAAATGCTATGGACAGAGAAGCCTGGTGGGCTACAGTCCATGGGGTTGCCAAGAGTTGGACACGCCTGAGCAACTAACACTTTCCTGAAAACCAGTTGATTACATAAATATTCATCTGGTAGTGTGTTTACACTTGTAAAGGTCACCAGTGGAAACTAGGGGGCTGTGAAAGCAGAGCAGTCCGTGGGGAAGGCAGTGTCAGTTCTGTAGACAGACCTCTGGTTTGCTGCTTTCCTTCTTGGAACCTGTTTTCTTATCTGCCGAGGCGGGAGAACGTGTGTAGGTCAAAAGAGGGCCCTGCACATGGAGAGGCACTGGGTGGTGTGGACGCCCTTAATGCCACCATTAAGAGGCATGTACGCTTCACTGGGGGGTCACAAAGACTTAGAAACTCATCCACCGGGCTTCCCCTGATGGTCCAGTGGGTAAGGACACCGCCTTGCAGTGCAAGGGGCACCGGTTCCATCCCTGGCCTGGGAAGATCCCACGTGCCGTGGAGCGGCTGGACCGATGTGTCCAATTACCGAGCTGGAGCTCTGGAGCACATGCGCCCAGAGCCGGTGCTCTGCGACAACAGAGGCCACCGCGATGGGAGGCCCGCAGGGGCCAAAGAACAAAGATGGATGAAAATAGATAAATGAAAGACCAATAGAAGTGGCCCTTCTGCCCCACTCCCTCCCCAACCTGCCCCCCTCCAAAAAAAAAAAAAAGAAACTCATCCACCATCATCATCAAGCTCATCATCACCATGAAACACTCATTTCTTTATGGTCCTAGCAACTGCAGGTAAACAAGACGATCCTGGGGACCGACAGAGAGAAAAGATGCAAAGAAGGCTGAAAATCCACTCATTCACTTGCTGAGCCAAGTCCAAGGTCAACAGAACCGAGAATAACCAGGTTAAGAGCTGACAAATAACAGAAAGGCAAAGTTACCAAACTTAAAAGCTGGCTTGTTTCAGTGTCGTGAAGAAGTGTTCAGTATTTACGGTGCTAGATTTCAGTCAATTGTTGATGTCAGTGTGAATTTTCATGTTGCGGGAAGACTCAAGGAGACATACAGGATTCCAAGGAGACAGGCCTGGGTTCTGGGACTCCCTCGCTGTACTCTAGGTAATGTACTTCCCTTTGGTGAGCTTCAGTTTCTGCACATCTAAACTAGGGATGGACAGCATCTCCTTTGCAAGGCTAATATGAGGATTAGTGACTACGTGCTGGGATGTAGTAGGCGTTTAATAAATCACACTTTTACATATACCTGAAAGTCATTTAGATAGACCTATTATAAGATGTTTTATCAAACTACAAAATTAGTTTTGATGACAAGCTCTGCTATCCACAAAACAAAAATTATATACACGAAAATTCCTTTATCTAAATCCCATTAGCCCTTCTCCTTCAGTCCACCTCTGGCTGCTGGGCCTGCTCCCATCTCTACACCTCCTGTCCCTGGCCTAGCGGGACACCGAGGCCCTGAGGCCCTGAGACCCAGTTGTCCGCCTTGCCCTAAGAAGTCACAGAGCTGTGGAGAAGGCTCTATAGGGCACCAGCTGCACTCTGCTTCCAGGGGCGCGCGGAAGAGGTGAGGAGCCAGGTTGCACCCGCCCCTCCTGTATGGCCGGGATTCTTCACCGGTGAGCCACAGGGGAAACCTGACCACACTGGGCCTTGGAGGTTTAGGGCACTCTGTTGTCACACTTTTTCCTTTAAATGAACACACACTGGTTTCAAGGAATTCCCCCAATAATCCTAGTCTGGCACGCCACCAAATGTCAATATGGTTATCTTTTAATTTATATAGAGAGGCATTGTATCTTATCAACTATTTAAGGATCTGCAGCAGTAATTGAGGCATAATTGTACTTAATGGTTTTCAACCAGGCAAAATGCTGTTGTTTGAAAGCGCTTCCCAGCGATCATGTCAGAAAAAGATAACCAAGGTTAAGAGCCAAGTCCAAGGTCAACAGAACCGAGAATAACCAGGTTAAGAGCTGACAAATAACAGAAGGCAAAGTTACCAAACTTAAAAGCTGGCTTGTTTCAGTGTCGTGAAGAAGTGTTCAGTATTTACGGTGCTAGATTTCAGTCAATTGTTGATGTCAGTGTGAATTTTCATGTTGCGGAAGACTCAAGGAGACATACAGGATTCCAAGGAGACAGGCCTGGGTTCTGGGACTCCCTCGCTGTACTCTAGGTAATGTACTTCCCTTTGGTGAGCTTCAGTTTCTGCACATCTAAACTAGGGATGGACAGCATCTCCTTTGCAAGGCTAATATGAGGATTAGTGACTACGTGCTGGGATGTAGTAGGCGTTTAATAAATCACACTTTTACATATACCTGAAAGTCATTTAGATAGACCTATTATAAGATGTTTTATCAAACTACAAAATTAGTTTTGATGACAAGCTCTGCTATCCACAAAACAAAAATTATATACACGAAAATTCCTTTATCTAAATCCCATTAGCCCTTCTCCTTCAGTCCACCTCTGGCTGCTGGGCCTGCTCCCATCTCTACACCTCCTGTCCCTGGCCTAGAGGGGACACCGAGGCCCTGAGGCCCTGAGACCCAGTTGTCCGCCTTGCCCTAAGAAGTCACAGAGCTGTGGAGAAGGCTCTATAGGGCACCAGCTGCACTCTGCTTCCAGGGGCGCGCGGAAGAGGTGAGGAGCCAGGTTGCACCCGCCCCTCCTGTATGGCCGGCGGATTCTTCACCGGTGAGCCACAGGGAAGCCTGACGCACACTGGGCCTTGGAGGTTTAGGGCACTCTGTTGTCACACTTTTTCCTTTAAATGAACACACACTGGTTTCAAGGAATTCCCCCAATAATCCTAGTCTGGCACGCCACCAAATGTCAATATGGTTATCTTTTAATTTATATAGAGAGGCATTGTATCTTATCAACTATTTAAGGATCTGCAGCAGTAATTGAGGCATAATTGTACTTAATGGTTTTCAACCAGGCAAAATGCTGTTGTTTGAAAGCGCTTCCCAGACGATCCGGATGGGAGAGCCGAGAACCACTGCCCTAGACTTTAACCATCCTGAAAACCTGAGTTTTCCTCTGGACTGCTTACCTGACCCTCTTCCAGTGAACAATGCTTAACTCTTGCATCATTTATAAAAATGATTGAGATCATTTTTCCCCCTTTGTTGCTGCCGAGTCCTTAAGTCGTGTCTGACTCTCTTGTGACCCCATGGACCGTCGCCCACTAGACTCCTTTGTCCACGCAATTTCTCAGGCAAGCATACTGGAGTGGGTTGCCATGTCCTTCTCCAGGGGATCTTTGCAACCCAGGGACTGTACCTCTGTCTCTTGCATTGGCACTGAGCCCACTAGGAAAGTCCCTTTAGATTCTACAGTGTGTCTCTGGAAAATTTTAGAAAGTGTTCACCCTCACAACTAAAAATAGGAAATCTCAAGTGCATAAATTAACTATTATAAAATATAGTATCATGTACTTCTTGGTTAAGAAGTTTTGGGGGCTTCCCTGGTAGCTCAATGGTGAAAAGTTCGCCTGCCAATGCAGGAGACACAGGTTCGATCCCTGATCCGGGAAGAGCCCACATGCCGTGGACCAACTAAGCCTGTGAGCCGCAACTATGCAGCCTGTGCTCTAGAGCCTCGGAGCCACACCTATGGAGCCCACGTTCCACAACTACTGAAGCCTGTGAGCCCTAGAGCCCGAGTTCCACAAGAGAAGTCACCACAACAAGAAGCCTGCTCACCTCCACTAGAGAGGAGCCCCAACGCCCTGCAAATAGAGAAGAGCCTGCAGCAGCAGTGAAAACCCAGAACAGCCAAAAAGAAATTAATTAATTAATTTTTAAAAAAAGTTTCTGTCTCCACTTATCTAGCCTCTTTAGTTTCACGAATGGGCAAACTGAAAGGCTATTTCATCTTAATACAAAATCCTTCTCCAGGACACTCCGGGACAGCCGTTAGGAACACCATGAACCTGGTATGAACCCAGACGCGTGTTGCCACCCCAGGCTCACCTGGGAGGGAAACTGCTCACATAACTTATCTTTGGCTCCACATGAGCTGGGAACCGCTAGCACAATCCAATGGGCCAGTGTGGGCTCCTGGCCTAAGAACCGCCAGTCCTTACGCTGGCTGGTAACGTCTGGTGAGACCTGGTATGAAAAGGCAAGCTGGCCCTGGTCGTCTCTTGGTAACGAGAGAGTGTGGACTGGAGCTGAGGGCCATGAGATGTTGAAAAGAACCTCCACGGTGCAAGCTCGCCTTATGATGAGGGAGCAGACGCTTGGAGTAAACAAAAGCTGTGCATCAGAGGAGCTGGTAAGGAGAGAATGGACCCAGTGATGTCAAAAGAAAGAGTGTAGGCACGTGCACGGCAGACTCCAAGCCTCAAGAGCCACCATTTCTGCCGCTGAGGCCCCGGAGGTTCCCTGGATCCAGGATCGCCATGTAATTCCTGCTCTTCCTGAGGGCTGGGGGTTCATTCTGGGTGGGAGGTGGGGGTGAGAGGTTCCCAGGCACATATCCTTAAAACAAAACCACGTGTTAGCTTTACAATCTTTTTATGTCTGTCCTAACTGGAGATTCCTTGCAACTAAACAAGTCTAATTGGAACAGTGAGTTAAGCCATTGCCATTTATTAAAAATTAATCAGTAATTTAACACTTCTATCCCTCTGAACAAACTCTGGGAATGTCATGAGGTTTTAAAACGTTGACAAGTTTAATGTTGGTACCACATGTCTCTGTATCTGCGGTACAGTCTGCATCATGTCTTGCAGCACTTCATCTTTGCAAAGACATCATATGCACAAAGATATGCAGTTAATACCTGGAATCAGAGATCTTCTGATCTATACTTTCAAGTTTGTTCGATCATGATACATCTGGTAAGGATCATCAGCATACCAGTTTCGCCTCTTCCAGAAAGATGTTGTCATTTTATCTAAGAGCTTACTCTGGGCTTTATTGCAGAAGACAAATTCCCTCAAGCGTCTCTTTCTTGCAACGGTCTTTTTCCATATTTTCTTCTTATAACCAGCCTGTCAGATAATAGTACAAAGACATTTAGAACATTATATAGGAAACAACAGCTATCTTAACTACTCATGGTTTATAGGCCCACTGGGAACACAGACTAAACTTTCACAGCGGCTGGTATTTTTCAAAAAAAAATGTGATTCTCAATGAGGGGTAGACAGAGAAGGTAGGCATAGTTTGAAAAACAAGTATGAATAATTTAATAGTTTTTAAAAGGTTATTTAAAATTCACAGGAAATAAATCTAAATAAATCGTGGCTGGTGAGGTGCAGGGTAAGGCTACACAATTAGGTAACTTTACATGCATTACCTTATTTCTTCATCAGTTGATATTATCATGCTCATTTTACAGATAAAGAGAAACAATTAGAGCAGTTAAGTAGCAGACTGAGATCTGAGAACTAGTGAGAGTTCTTAACCACGGCACTGCTACCTTCACCTTCCAAATGTCGAGGATAATGGTGTACTGGCTAACTGGCGACACGTACGTCCATTTAAGGAGGCTAATGTCACGAGGGCTGAGGAGCAGAGTTCCCAAGCATATTGTGTCATTTACCCTTTTCCCACCCTGGGGGCCGGTTTCTATAGTCAGTGCTTCTCTGAGGAATCGTGACCACAGGAAAGCTATTACAAGGGGTGGTGAAGGAAGGACTGCTCCAGATGTTTAATCCAGAAGCGCCATACTTTATTAACGTTGAAAAATTCTGAAGATGCAGATAGTTAGATTGAATCTAAAAACTACAGGGCTTCTCTGGTGGTCCAGTGGGTAAAGAGGCTGCCTTACAGTGCAAGGGGCACCGGTTCGATCCCTGGCCCGGGGATATCCCACGGCTGGACCAGGATGTCCAATTACAAGCCAGCACTCTGGAGCACATGCATTCAGAGCCGGTGCCCTGCAACGAGAGGCCACTGCAGTGGGAGGCCCACACAGGCCAAAGAATAAAAGATGGATGAAAAATAAATAAAAAACCAACAAAAGAGGTCAAAATTTAAAAAAAAACAAAAACCCACTATACTTGGACTTCCCTGGTGGCATAGTGGATAAGAGTCTGCCTGCCAATGCAGGGGACACAGGTTCAATTCCTGGTCTTGGAAGATTCCACATGCCACAGAGCAACGAAGCTTGTGCACTGCAACAACTGCGCCCACACACTTAGAGCCTGTGCCCTGAGACAAGAGAGGCCCTCACAACAAGAAGCCAATGCACTAAAGAAGAACAGCCCCGCCCCCTCCCCGGGGATCCATGCCTACATGCACTTAGGCATAGTTTGAAAAACAAGTATGTAATTTATAGAAAGGTTATTTAAAATTCACAGGAAATAAATCTAAATAAATCGTGGCTGGTGAGGTGCAGGGTAAGGCTACACAATTAGGTAACTTTACATGCATTACCTTATTTCTTCATCAGTTGATATTATCATGCTCATTTTACAGATAAAGAGAAACAATTAGAGCAGTTAAGTAGCAGACTGAGATCTGAGAACTAGTGAGAGTTCTTAACCACGGCACTGCTACCTTCACCTTCCAAATGTCGAGGATAATGGTGTACTGGCTAACTGGCGACACGTACGTCCATTTAAGGAGGCTAATGTCACGAGGGCTGAGGAGCAGAGTTCCCAAGCATATTGTGTCATTTACCCTTTTCCCACCCTGGGGGCCGGTTTCTATAGTCAGTGCTTCTCTGAGGAATCGTGACCACAGGAAAGCTATTACAAGGGGTGGTGAAGGAAGGACTGCTCCAGATGTTTAATCCAGAAGCGCCATACTTTATTAACGTTGAAAAATTCTGAAGATGCAGATAGTTAGATTGAATCTAAAAACTACAGGGCTTCTCTGGTGGTCCAGTGGGTAAAGAGGCTGCCTTACAGTGCAAGGGGCACCGGTTCGATCCCTGGCCCGGGGATATCCCACGGCTGGACCAGGATGTCCAATTACAAGCCAGCACTCTGGAGCACATGCATTCAGAGCCGGTGCCCTGCAACGAGAGGCCACTGCAGTGGGAGGCCCACACAGGCCAAAGAATAAAAGATGGATGAAAAATAAATAAAAAACCAACAAAAGAGGTCAAAATTTAAAAAAAAACAAAAACCCACTATACTTGGACTTCCCTGGTGGCATAGTGGATAAGAGTCTGCCTGCCAATGCAGGGGACACAGGTTCAATTCCTGGTCTTGGAAGATTCCACATGCCACAGAGCAACGAAGCTTGTGCACTGCAACAACTGCGCCCACACACTTAGAGCCTGTGCCCTGAGACAAGAGAGGCCCTCACAACAAGAAGCCAATGCACTACAACGAAGAACAGCCCCCGCTCACTGCACCTAGAGAAGGCCCGTGTATAGTGGCAAAGACCCAGCACAGTCAAAAACAAAGAAACCGAAATAGAAACAAAAACCTATACTCATAGCCTATTTATTTTCTTTTATTTTTTTGGCCTTGTGGCTTGTGGGATCTTAGTTCGCCGACTAGGACTTGGACAAGGGCTCTTGGCAGTGAAAACATGGAGTCCTAACCACTGGATCACCAGGGAAGTCCTAGTCATAACCTGTTTAAACTACACCTTAAGAGACCTGAGGAGCCACCCAGGTTAATGCCTGGCTAAAACCACGTAGTAATTTATAGGGAAGGTGAAACGAGAACCCAAACTACTGGTAAGAGCCAAGGGCTTGCTAAGGCGGCACGCAACATGAACCAGACCACGATTCTTCGGTAAGAAGGTGCTGTGGGTTTCTGCAGTGCCCGAGGGTCATCACTGTATCAGCAACATCTATAGATACTATATACTATATTACAGTGATATTCAGAGAGAAAGAAGGGTTATTTCAGAGTTCTGACTTTTACTTACAATTTTAAGTTGAAAGATTCAAAGCAAAATCCCTGTATCTGTGTAACAATCTTCCCAGTTTGCAAGCTAAACTGGGTCCCTGTGGATCTCTGTGGACTTTCATACAATTTTAAGTTGAAAGATTCAGAGCAAAATCCCCATATCTGTGTAAGAATTTTCCAGCTTGCAAGCCAGACGGGGTCCCTGTGGATCTCTGATGACAGCCAGCTTGCTGTCCTGCTCATCACCAACTGAACAGTCTCCTTCAAAGATTATTCTGTGGAATATGACTTACTGAGAAAATGTTTGCAGCTTCTTAAACAATTTCTAGGTTCAGAAATGGAAGGAGGGAATAAATGATAAAAATTAGGGACACCTGGCTGAAACTGTGTTACAGAAAATGCTTTGTTTTCATACATTAGTGTAAATTAACCCATACAGATTTTTTTTGTTTTCTTCTTAAAATTAGATTTTGATGAAGCAGGCTGTTCTGCACATGGAGTACTTTTGGGGGTCTTGAGCAGGACTAGGTATTAAAAGAGAGGCCCTCACAACAAGAAGCCAATGCACTACAACGAAGAACAGCCCCCGCTCACTGCACCTAGAGAAGGCCCGTGTATAGTGGCAAAGACCCAGCACAGTCAAAAACAAAGAAACCGAAATAGAAACAAAAACCTATACTCATAGCCTATTTATTTTCTTTTATTTTTTGGCCTTGTGGCTTGTGGGATCTTAGTTCGCGACTAGGACTTGGACAAGGGCTCTTGGCAGTGAAAACATGGAGTCCTAACCACTGGATCACCAGGGAAGTCCTAGTCATAACCTGTTTAAACTACACCTTAAGAGACCTGAGGAGCCACCCAGGTTAATGCCTGGCTAAAACCACGTAGTAATTTATAGGGAAGGTGAAACGAGAACCCAAACTACTGGTAAGAGCCAAGGGCTTGCTAAGGCGGCACGCAACATGAACCAGACCACGATTCTTCGGTAAGAAGGTGCTGTGGGTTTCTGCAGTGCCCGAGGGTCATCACTGTATCAGCAACATCTATAGATACTATATACTATATTACAGTGATATTCAGAGAGAAAGAAGGGTTATTTCAGAGTTCTGACTTTTACTTACAATTTTAAGTTGAAAGATTCAAAGCAAAATCCCTGTATCTGTGTAACAATCTTCCCAGTTTGCAAGCTAAACTGGGTCCCTGTGGATCTCTGTGGACTTTCATACAATTTTAAGTTGAAAGATTCAGAGCAAAATCCCCATATCTGTGTAAGAATTTTCCAGCTTGCAAGCCAGACGGGGTCCCTGTGGATCTCTGATGACAGCCAGCTTGCTGTCCTGCTCATCACCAACTGAACAGTCTCCTTCAAAGATTATTCTGTGGAATATGACTTACTGAGAAAATGTTTGCAGCTTCTTAAACAATTTCTAGGTTCAGAAATGGAAGGAGGGAATAAATGATAAAAATTAGGGACACCTGGCTGAAACTGTGTTACAGAAAATGCTTTGTTTTCATACATTAGTGTAAATTAACCCATACAGATTTTTTTTGTTTTCTTCTTAAAATTAGATTTTGATGAAGCAGGCTGTTCTGCACATGGAGTACTTTTGGGGGTCTTGAGCAGGACTAGGTATTATGACTGGAGAATTTGAACTGGTCATTTATAACAGTGTGAGGATTTCGGGGCCAATAAAAGAGATATGGAATGAAAGGCTAGGAAGACCAGCCTTTTCATTTGGTCTCGGGTCAAATACAGACCTGGAAATAATTAGTAACAAAGGGGAAGAAACATTTTCAGTGGCCCCAAATTCACAGCTATCTGCTGAATTACTTAGTTCAGCTGCTTATGGATTACATGAGCATCTACTGACTTGTTTCAGAAACTAATTACCATAGAGTAATTATGGTAATTCCATATGGAGAAATGAGCAGAGAGTTCCAGTCAACTTTCTTGTCTACAAATTTAGGATCGTTTAGAAGAGAAGATAATCCTTTCAACCGTTCAAATAGTGAGCACGTCCTAACAATTATTTTATTTTCACAGGGAAACAAATTTTGATCTTTAAACAATTATTTGTTACCTTCCAAACAGTAAAAGGGAATTAGGATTTGAGGAGTTATCAAAACTCCAAAGTGTTTTGCAAAACTCTGGGTCTTCAGCTGCTTTCCAATTACTGCCATTTTGTTTCCGTGAAACAAAGACATGAAATTAAACACATGAATGAAAAAGTCCATGCTCATGCTCACCACCTGCTGCTGTGGGAGAGGACACAGCAGGAATAATTTGTCAGAGTCCCCCTCTTGAGGCCGTGGCCATTGGCTGGAATAAGTAGGAGAGTTCTGTCTGATATGGTCACCAATCATACATACCAAGAGAAGAACTCATAAAATTTTTTTAAAAGAAAGTATATGAGAGGTTACTGTTTCGCCATGAAGTTTAAGCTGCCTGGAGAACCCAATCCAAGTGCTCTGGTCCCAAATTTCACTGTGGGGCTAAGTCCTTGAAGTCCACTCTGCTATTTTAATGCTCGGGGCTTAAACAGAGTCTCCCCACAGGTTACTGCACACCAGGAGCCTCAAAGAGATTCCAGTTATCTTTAGATAAACCAGACGTGTAAGAGACCTGAGGTGAACCTGTCCTGCAGGGAAGTCTTCTGCCACTGTGAATAATATTTTGTTATATGAGTGCTTAAAAGTGTTTTCTTCACATGGATTCGCTTACATGAAGAGAGGTCCACCAAGCCAGGACTTGAGCACAGCACCGTAAGAGCTCCTGCTAAGGTGTGGGGAGGACATGTCAGGGAACAGGCTACCTGAATTCTGCTTCAGTTTACTCTGACCTCACACTCCTTTTCTAAGCAAGTCACTGTGTGAAGACTCACCTTCCTCCTCAGCCACAGGCCAGAATGAAGTCGAAGAAACCTATAGATGACAGCTTTCACGGTCTTCCTCTTGCCTTTTCTCGAACTGTAGTATGTTACCGTTCTGACTGGTGGCTTCAGGACATTTGGGAGCAAGGAGGCCACTCTAAAATAGAAAAAATCAAAGTCAACAACAAGACATTAAAGGATGAAATCCACTTCTATACTTCGAAATGAAAGAAAACAGTGCCTCTGGAATAAAACTGACTTTCAGTATTCAGTGCTACTTCAAAGGACCCATGACACTCCCCGTAAGAACAGCAACTACCTCCTCAATTTACTTCCTCAACCCCTGCAGAGGAATTTATCCTAGTATAGTTTACCACCGGATTTCTTATTCATCTGCCCACCAGATTATAAACTCCTTGAAGGGGACTTCCCTGGTGGCCCAGTGGTTAAGAATCTGCCTTCCAGTGCAGGAGATGTGGGTGTGAACCCTGGTTGCTGAACTAAGATCACACTTGCTGTGGGGCAACTGCTGAGCGCCACAACTCCAAGCCCGCACACTGCAACTAGGCCCTGATGCAGCCAAATAAATAAAAAATAAACCTTCCTTGAGGGCTTCAGCTTTTCTATCCTTGTATGGTTTTTGCCAAGTATAATGCTGGGTACCCAGGAGTGCTTAAACTAAACATTTGCTGACTGACTGAGCACCATGCTCAGCCCCGCCTTGTAAGCTGAGCATCTTATTCACCTTCTGCTTTGGCTGACAGCTGCCCCCCAGGAAACCACCACTGGAACAGCAGAAGTGGTCCCTGGGTGGTTGTCACTGACAACATGCATATTCTCCCATCTTACCAGGCAACGTTTATACAGTAAAGTGTTGGTAGGCAAAGAATACCATCTACTCCTCTGAGATATTATCAAAGGCATGAAGATTTTAGAATCACTCCAAGAGTCATGCTTATTGAAATATACTCGACCTATTGAGGATAGTGGCAGGCTGCCCATACGGCAGGTTGCTGCCAGATGTGATCTGTCTGGGAGCGGAGGACACGACCGGCATCTGAATATGACTGAGATGTCGGGAGGGCAGTGCAAACTAAGACAGACATTCTTGGTGCAGTTTCGATAGGCTGACGATGCTACAATATTCAGGGGCCGTAAGATTCCTGGAGAGAGGAAAGCATAGATACTTAATATGACACTCCAAAACAGGCATCCAGGAAATTGCCTGGTGGTCCAGTGGTGAGGACTTGGTGCTTTCACAGCCAGGGCCCTGGGTTTGATCCCTGGTTGGAGAACTAAGATCAAACCCAGGGGTGCAAGCGGAGGGGCCGCAGCCAAAGCTAAAACAAAATACGCATCCATATATTTAAAATGAAGCAATGTATCAAAGCAACCAAGTGTTAAACATAATTAATGGGTCCTGACCATCAAACTCACATATGGAGCTCTTTATCCTTATTGAAGTACAGCTTAGGCACCAGAAAATTACCCATGTGTGTACAAGGCAATGTTTTTTTTTTTTTTTTAATTAATTTATTTATTTTTGGGCGGGGGTCGGGTTGGGGAGGGAGGCAGCGGGCGGGCCACTTCTATTGGTCTTTCATTTCTCTATTTTCATCCGTCTTTGTTCTTTGGCTCCTGCGGGCCTCCCATCGCGGTGGCGTCTGTTGTCGCAGAGCACCGGCTCTGGACGCATGCGCCCCAGAGCTCCGGCTCGGTGATTGGACACATCAGTCCAGCCGCTCCGCAGCACGCGGGATCTTCCCAGGCCAGGGATCGAACCGGCGCCCCTTGCACTGCAAGGCGGTGTCCTTACCCACTGGACCACCAGGGGAAGCCCAAGGCAATGCTTTTAAAGTAAATTTAGAGTTGTGCTACCAGTGCCCAACGGTGCAACACTGGAAACAGAAGTGGTCCCTGGGTGGTTGTCACTGACAACATGCATATTCTCCCATCTTACCAGGCAACGTTTATACAGTAAAGTGTTGGTAGGCAAAGAATACCATCTACTCCTCTGAGATATTATCAAAGGCATGAAGATTTTAGAATCACTCCAAGAGTCATGCTTATTGAAATATACTCGACCTATTGAGGATAGTGGCAGGCTGCCCATACGGCAGGTTGCTGCCAGATGTGATCTGTCTGGGAGCGGAGGACACGACCGGCATCTGAATATGACTGAGATGTCGGGAGGGCAGTGCAGAGCTAAGACAGACATTCTTGGTGCAGTTTCGATAGGCTGACGATGCTACAATATTCAGGGGCCGTAAGATTCCTGGAGAGAGAGGAAAGCATAGATACTTAATATGACACTCCAAAACAGGCATCCAGGAAATTGCCTGGTGGTCCAGTGGTGAGGACTTGGTGCTTTCACAGCCAGGGCCCTGGGTTTGATCCCTGGTTGGAGAACTAAGATCAAACCCAGGGGTGCAAGCGGAGGGGCCGCAGCCAAAGCTAAAACAAAATACGCATCCATATATTTAAAATGAAGCAATGTATCAAAGCAACCAAGTGTTAAACATAATTAATGGGTCCTGACCATCAAACTCACATATGGAGCTCTTTATCCTTATTGAAGTACAGCTTAGGCACCAGAAAATTACCCATGTGTGTACAAGGCAATGTTTTTTTTTTTTTTTTAATTAATTTATTTATTTTTGGGCGGGGGTCGGGTTGGGGACGGAGGGGAGCAAGCGGGCCACTTCTATTGGTCTTTCATTTCTCTATTTTCATCCGTCTTTGTTCTTTGGCTCCTGCGGGCCTCCCATCGCGGTGGCGTCTGTTGTCGCAGAGCACCGGCTCTGGACGCATGCGCCCCAGAGCTCCGGCTCGGTGATTGGACACATCAGTCCAGCCGCTCCGCAGCACGCGGGATCTTCCCAGGCCAGGGATCGAACCGGCGCCCCTTGCACTGCAAGGCGGTGTCCTTACCCACTGGACCACCAGGGGAAGCCCAAGGCAATGCTTTTTAAAGTAAATTTAGAGAGTTGTGCTACCAGTGCCACAAGCCAGTCTGATGTGTCCTGGTTCTGCTGTCAACAGTAGGGGACAAAAAAGACAGGAAGTTAATTCCCACTGCCAGATCTTACACAGTGATGACACAGACTCCCGCACATGGGAAACAACGTGGCAGAGCCACGAGAGCTCTCCAGCTCCCCAGCGAGACGGCAGAGCAGAGGGCGGAGGATTCACAAAGAGAGCAGAAGAGATACTTGGGCTTCCTTCTAGAAAACGAACGGACCATGAGAGGAGGAGCCACAGAGTCTAGGAAGGAGAACAACATATGTGAAGGCAAGGAAGCTGAGACAAAACCTCTTCTGGGAACAGGGACTGGACCCAACACGGAGGCTGAGCACTGGCTGCCTGACTACCAGAGATGCCTGGGGAGTAGAGGCCTCGGTGTTCTCTCTATCAGCTTTTCTCCCAATCAGCAGATTCACAGTCCATGGCTGCAAAGCAGAATCACCCACAGAGCTCGGACTCCACTTGTTGATTCTGATGGAAGCTAGTATAGGTCTCGAGAATGTGCACATTAAAAAAGAGTCACAGGGGCTTCCCCTGGTGGTCCAGTGGACACCGCCTTGCAGTGCAAGGGGCACCGCTTCGATCCCTGGCCTGGGAAGATCCCACATGCCATGGAGTGGCTGGACCGATGTGTCCAATTACCGAGCCGGAGCTCTGGAGCGCATGCGCCCAGAGCTGGTGCTCTGCGACAACAGAGGCCACCGCGATGGGAGGCCCACACGGGCCAAAGAACAAAGACGGATGAAAACAGAGAAATTAAAGACCAATAGAAGTGGCCCGCCCGTCCCCCTCCCTCCCCACCCCACCCCCCGAAAGATAAATAAATAAAATAAATGTTTGAAAAAACAAAAAAAAGAGTCACAGATGTAGAAAACAATCCTATGGTTTCCAGGAGGGAAAGGGGGAGAAGGACAAACTGGGAGATTCTGGGCTGATACACATTTACACAGACAGCTAACAAGAAATCTACTGTATAGCTAGAGAGTTCTCGGGGAACTCTATCAATACTTCACAATGCCCAATATGGGAAAAGAATCTAAAAAAAAGTGGCCATGTGTATATGTGCAGCTGATTCACTTTGCTGTACAGCAGAAAGTAACACATTATAAATCAACTACAGTCCAATACAAATTTAAACATAAGAAAGAACGGGCACACTGATAAATTGCCACAGAATGATGGACATGTGCAAAAACTGGCTTGTGGCGGCGGCTGCACAGCTCACCACAGCAAAGTAAACAAACAACACAGGTAATTTCACAGTACGTAAATTACACCTACACAGTTGGTTAAAAAGGCTCCACAGGTGAGCCTGATACTAAGCCAGGGCTTAGAAACACCTTATTGTTCGTTGCATTGATTTTGTGTAACAAACGAGGGGCAATGTGGTGAAGTAAAATGCCAGTGGTTGAGCAAGACAGGGTGACATATCTACCTACACAGCTGGTTCAACTTACCAAGGAGGCTGAGCACTGGCCTGGGAGTAGAGCCTCGTGTTCTCTCTATCAGCTTTTCTCCCAATCAGCAGATTCACAGTCCATGGCTGCAAAGCAGAATCACCCACAGAGCTCGGACTCCACTTGTTGATTCTGATGGAAGCTAGTATAGGTCTCGAGAATGTGCACATTAAAAAAGAGTCACAGGGGCTTCCCCTGGTGGTCCAGTGGACACCGCCTTGCAGTGCAAGGGGCACCGCTTCGATCCCTGGCCTGGGAAGATCCCACATGCCATGGAGTGGCTGGACCGATGTGTCCAATTACCGAGCCGGAGCTCTGGAGCGCATGCGCCCAGAGCTGGTGCTCTGCGACAACAGAGGCCACCGCGATGGGAGGCCCACACGGGCCAAAGAACAAAGACGGATGAAAACAGAGAAATTAAAGACCAATAGAAGTGGCCCGCCTGCTCCCCTCCCTCCCACCCCACCCCGAAAGATAAATAAATAAAATAAATGTTTGAAAAACAAAAAGAGTCACAGATGTAGAAAACAATCCTATGGTTTCCAGGAGGGAAAGGGGGAGAAGGACAAACTGGGAGATTCTGGGCTGATACACATTTACACAGACAGCTAACAAGAAATCTACTGTATAGCTAGAGAGTTCTCGGGGAACTCTATCAATACTTCACAATGCCCAATATGGGAAAAGAATCTAAAAAAAAGTGGCCATGTGTATATGTGCAGCTGATTCACTTTGCTGTACAGCAGAAAGTAACACATTATAAATCAACTACAGTCCAATACAAATTTAAACATAAGAAAGAACGGGCACACTGATAAATTGCCACAGAATGATGGACATGTGCAAAAACTGGCTTGTGGCGGCGGCTGCACAGCTCACCACAGCAAAGTAAACAAACAACACAGGTAATTTCACAGTACGTAAATTACACCTACACAGTTGGTTAAAAAAAAGGCTCCACAGGTGAGCCTGATACTAAGCCAGGGCTTAGAAACACCTTATTGTTCGTTGCATTGATTTTGTGTAACAAAACGAGGGGCAATGTGGTGAAGTAAAATGCCAGTGGTTGAGCAAGACAGGGTGACATATTCTAGCTCTGCCACTTACTAGCTGTGTGACTATGGACCAGTTACTTAACCTCTCTGTGCCCCAGTTTCCTCAAATTTAAATGAGGTTAATTACGGGCAGGTAATGAGAATTAAGCAAGATAAAACATGTACTGGGAAGAGTGCTTGGCATGGAAAAAACATTTAATAAATGCTAAAAGCAGATAAAACAGAGCAAAGGAATGCTAAGCTAAGATGGTATAATGTTAAACGATAGCAGAAGGGCAATGGAATACTTAAAGCCTTTATTTTGCTTTTCTCTTCCACATCGAAGATGAAAATTTTCAGTTCCCGGGTTGCCTAGTGGTTAGGATTCCAGGCTTTCACTGACATGGCCTGGGTTCAGTCCCTGGGACACTATCTGGACTTTGTCTTGACCGTTCTCTTGTTTTTCTCTATAGTTTCACCCCTGGTAAATCTCTTCCTATGTGAGCAGCATATTGTTGGGTTACAAAGCTCAGAGTGACAAGCTCAGAGCTTGCTGCATGAGGAAAGGGAAGTTTGCACCATTGCAAGAGATTTTTTTTTTGGCCACTTCGATTGGTCTTTCTTTATCTTTGTTCTTTGGCCCGTGTGGGCTTCCAATCGCAGTGGCCTCTCTCGCTGCAGAGCACCGGCTCTGGGCGCACGCGCTCCAGAGCTCTGGCTTGGTAGTTGGACACATCGGTGCAGCCGCTCCGTGGCACGTGGGATCTTCCCAGGCCAGGGATCAAACCAGTGCCCCTTGCACTGCAAGGCGGTGTCCCTACCCACTGGACCACCAGGGAAGCCCTGTCAGTTTGCACCATTGGATGAAAGCTCACAGGAGAGCAGAAGCTGAATAAAGTCTACACCTTCAGCCTTCCTGGGAGCTTCCCAGAGACCCTTGAAGGCAGTCATTGGGTGAGTCACGAGTGAGCCTTGAAAAGATCAGGGCCACCACAGCGTTCAGGGGTTTGGTTGGGCCAAAATCCAAATGGTTCATACACAGGTGTAAAGGTATATAGGAGTAAAATGCCACTCAAACCACAAGACACCACTGAATACCAGTTTTTGATGAAGATGTGGAGTATACCGTGCCGGGAGACTTCAAACAGGCACCTCACTTAGACAGCATCAGGCAACCCATGCTCCAATCCAGCAATTCCACAGCTAGTTTTATATGTATACACACAAATATTGATACCTAAGAGAAATACCTCACACACATATAACTAGATGTAAGACCAATCAGCTCCGTACCTAGCTGCCACAAACTGGAAACACCCAAACGTCCATTAGTGGTAAAATGGGGTAGTCACATAAGATTATTCTAGAACAATGAGAAAGTACTACCGCTATGTGTAAAATGAATTTCACAAAGGAAAAAAGTCACGAGAGTACATACTTGGATGTACTCCATCCATGTAAAGTAACAACAAGACAAAACTAAACAAAATAATAGAAATAAAATTTATGCTTGGTGGACATAAACAATTTTGATTGGAGACGCACACAGAGTGGAGAAGAGGCCGCTGGCCTGGATATTCCCCTTTCACCGAGGTTTGCTTTAGGGTTGTTTGTTAAGTTAGTCATCCTTGGTTATTACACATTTTTCTTTATATGTTATATTTCACATTTACAAAGAGACTCCATGTAAACAAGCTCTTCTGTAACAGTTGGGCACTTCACACTTTTTTCTTTCATCTTCCACAGAATTTTGCCTTATTTTGTGTGAGAGTAATTTACTGATGGGCGCGTCGTGCTCAGTCGCTCAGCCGTGTTTCTGTGACCCTATGGGCCATAGTCCGCCAGGCTCTTCTGTCTATGGGATTCTCTCATACCGTATTTGAATGATCTTTAACTTTTGCAAATCCCTTCACTCCCATCACTCAGGGACTGAGGGAACCAGACAGACTCGTTCCCTGCCCACTGTGTGAATCTCACATTTACACGCTCGCCATGTCCCAGATATGACACAAGGCACCCCACGCGCTCGAGCTCATCCAACCCTCGGGAGGATGGTGTCATCCCTATTTTAGAGCCGTAGAATCTGAAGTTCGGTGATGTTAAAAAACTTTTCGGGCTTCCCTGGTAGTTCAGTGGTAGAAATTCGCCTGCCAATGCAGGAGACACAAGTTTGATCCCTGATCCAGGAAGATCCCACACGCTGTGGAGGAACTAAGCCCATGAGCCACAACCACGGAGCCTGTTATTTAGAGCCTCGAAGCCGCAACTATGGAGCCTGTGTGCCCTAGAGACCGAGAACCACAACACGACAAGTCACCGCCACAAGAAGCTCGCTCAGCTCCACTAGAGAAGGAGCCCGACTCCCTGCAACTAGAGAAGCGCCTGTGGCAGCGTATACACACAAATATTGATACTAAAAAATACCCCTTAAGATGTAAGACCAATCAGCTACCTAGCTGCCACAAACTGGAAACACCCAAACGTCCATTAGTGGTAAAATGGGGTAGTCACATAAGATTATTCTAGAACAATGAGAAAGTACTACCGCTATGTGTAAAATGAATTTCACAAAGGAAAAAAGTCACGAGAGTACATACTTGGATGTACTCCATCCATGTAAAGTAACAACAAGACAAAACTAAACAAAATAATAGAAATAAAATTTATGCTTGGTGGACATAAACAATTTTGATTGGAGACGCACACAGAGTGGAGAAGAGGCCGCTGGCCTGGATATTCCCTTACACCGAGGTTTGCTTTAGGGTTGTTTGTTAAGTTAGTCATCCTTGGTTATTACACATTTTTCTTTATATGTTATATTTCACATTTACAAAGAGACTCCATGTAAACAAGCTCTTCTGTAACAGTTGGGCACTTCACACTTTTTTCTTTCATCTTCCACAGAATTTTGCCTTATTTTGTGTGAGAGTAATTTACTGATGGGCGCGTCGTGCTCAGTCGCTCAGCCGTGTTTCTGTGACCCTATGGGCCATAGTCCGCCAGGCTCTTCTGTCTATGGGATTCTCTCATACCGTATTTGAATGATCTTTAACTTTTGCAAATCCCTTCACTCCCATCACTCAGGGACTGAGGGAACCAGACAGACTCGTTCCCTGCCCACTGTGTGAATCTCACATTTACACGCTCGCCATGTCCCAGATATGACACAAGGCACCCCACGCGCTCGAGCTCATCCAACCCTCGGGAGGATGGTGTCATCCCTATTTTAGAGCCGTAGAATCTGAAGTTCGGTGATGTTAAAAAACTTTTCGGGCTTCCCTGGTAGTTCAGTGGTAGAGAGTTCGCCTGCCAATGCAGGAGACACAAGTTTGATCCCTGATCCAGGAAGATCCCACACGCTGTGGAGGAACTAAGCCCATGAGCCACAACCACGGAGCCTGTTATTTAGAGCCTCGAAGCCGCAACTATGGAGCCTGTGTGCCCTAGAGACCGAGAACCACAACACGACAAGTCACCGCCACAAGAAGCTCGCTCAGCTCCACTAGAGAAGGAGCCCCGACTCCCTGCAACTAGAGAAGCGCCTGTGGCAGCAGTGAAAACCCAGAAGAGCCAAAACATACTTAAATAAATTAAAAAAAAAAAAACTTTTCAAGGTTAAAGGTCGTGAGCGGCGGATCCTGGCCGCGGTGGACTGTCTTCCTCGCATACCCCCGCCACCCCACCCTCGTCCTTCTGGACAGTTTTCTAGGGAACCTCGCGAGCCTGGGGAAACCTCCGGGCCCGCAAGGGTCCAGGGGCTCGGGCAGCCCTGTGCTGATGCAGGCTGCCCCGGGCAAAATTCGGAACAAACCTGCATAACGATACCCCCCTTTATTTCCTGTTACCCACCTCGCTGAACCCCCGCTCCTCCCGCCCAGACCCCGCTTTGGCGAAGGCCGACCGCGCGCCCCCGCGCCCGCTGACCTGAGACTGCTCGCACCGCACCGGCGAGCGCCGAGGCCGCCATCGCCCACTCCGCCCTACGGCGGCCGCGTCGGGTCGAAAAACCTCAAAGCGAAAGCGAATTGAGAAAAAGGAGCGTGGGCGCAGTCAAGTAAGGAAGCTAAAAAAAAAAGAAAAAAAAGAATAAAGAGACGGTCAGATCTGCTTTATTGAATGTCTTCTATATACCAGGCAGTCCTTTATCACTGTACAACAAGTGCCTAGAATATAGTGTCGGGTATATAGTAGACTCTCAAATTCTTACTGCGCATTTGCTTGAAACATGTATTGGAGTACCATTTGAAACCAATTCTTTTTGCCCATTTCACTCAATTTATTTGAGAGAATACAACGTATCCTTCCAAAGAGGATATATGTTGGGCTAAATGGATAGGAAATAGAAATAGTATTAGAAGAAAAAATTTTTTTTTACAAAAATTGAATACCAACTCCAGTCAAATGAATATAAATATCCTGAGGACATCACACACACACACACAACTTTATTCTAATCAATAGCACTGGCATTTGGTAGAACAGCATCTCAACTCTTCCTGAACAACCTTCATTCTTTATCTTATTCCTAAGAATTACTGATCATACATTTTTAAAAAATGTTCAAACAGAAAATAAACTCTCTCCCATTCTCATTGTCTAAGATACTTGACACATATACAATAATATGGCACTATTTAAAGGCTTCCCAGGTGGCTCAGTGGTTAAGAATCTGCCTGCAATGCAGAAGATACAGGTTGAATCTCTGGGTGGAGAAAATCCCCCAGAGAAAGAAATGGCAACCCACTCCACTATTCTTGCCTGGAAAAGTCCCTGGACAGAGAAGCCTGGTGGGCTACAGTCCATGGGGTCCCAAAAGAGTCAAACATGACTTGGCGACTAAACAACAACAGATCATAAATATAAGCCAGATAAGTGACTCAGGGGGCATTCAGAGTTAAGGAATGAAGGCTTCCAGTTGGGGTGATCAGAGACGAGGAGGTGGAACATAACATGGGTCTTCAGGAATGAGGAGGATTTTAACAAGGGCAAGGTCATGTTGGTGGTGAGACCACCAAGAACTAAAGTGAAAAGAGAGGGGGCCAAGACAGAGACAAAGAATTTCTTTAGAGCAGTGGCTTTCACACTTTTTGCTCTTAGAACTTCTTTACATGCTTAAAAACTGAGGACCCCAAAGAGCTTGTAATTAAATGGATTATATCTGTTAATATATATTATATTGGAAAGTAAAATTGGGGGAAAATTTAAATACTTATTTTACTAGCTAGTCTCATATTGAGGCTATAAACAAATTAACTCAAATTTGGTGGCTTAAAACAACACAAGTTCATTATCTTACAGTTCTGTGTACGTCAGAAGTCCAACATGAGCTTCACAAGCCTAAAAACCAAGGCATCCAGAATTGTGTTCCTTCGAGAGGCGCTGGGGAAGAGTTTGTTTTATTGCCTTTCCCAGCTTTTAGAGGCTTTTTGCCTCCTTCCATTTTCAAACCCAGTAATCACATTACTCTGACTTCTGCTTCCATTGCTGCACCTCCTTTCCTGATGCTGACCTTCCTGCTTCCCTTTTTTTCATTCTGGAGGACCCTTGTGATCACATTTGGTCCACACAGATAATTCAAAATAGTCCCCCCTATCTCAAGATTAATAACACTTGCAAAATTCTTCTTTTTGACATAAAAAGTAACATATTCACAGGCACCAGGGATTAGTAGAATGTGAACCTACTGGGAGATAAGTAGTTTTCTCTTTGGTCTTATTAATTCATTTCAAAACAATTATAGGGACTTCCGTGGTGGTTCAGTGGTTAAGAATCTGTACTTCCATTGCAGAGGCACAGGTTTGATTCCTGGTAGAAGAACTAATATCCCACATGCCAATGTGATGCAGGAAAAAAAACACACACACAAACCTATTTCATATTAACACTGTTAATCTTAGGAAAAATTATTTCAAAATTAAAAAAAAATTGTGAGAACAGTGGCATTGTGTAAGCTTTTTTCAAGTCACTGTAAGGCCTGGCTTAATAGAAAGCTGGATTCTGAAATTTGCATATGCATTCAATTTGTGGTATCACCTGTCATCTAGTTTCTGGGAAAACTCTACAATTATGAATAATGAATAAGAACATTATGAAGATTGTCTTGGTTTTATGGACCCTCTTTAAGGGGCTCAGGTTCACCCAGAGTCCCAGATTACACTTTGAGAACCACTGAGTTGGTTGTATTTCAGTTTTTCTGAGTTTGGCGGCAGGCAACAGATGGATGAGCTTGAACTGTGATTGCTGTCTTGACCGCCCATGAACGGTGGCCACTCTGAGCCATAAAACATGCACACAGGATGGAAACGCACTCTGAGACACTTCTTAAGGGTCTCTTACTTGGCAGTGGGAGTCACCGTAGGTTTCTTTTCTTTTTTTTTATTTTTTTCTTTTTTTTAATGGTTTCTTCTTTCGGGGGGCGGGTGGGGGGGGGGGGGGGTGGGCGGGCCACTTCTATTGGTCTTTCATTTATTTATTTTTCATCTGTCTTTGTTCTTCGGCCCATGTGGGCCTCCCATCACAGTGGCCTCTGTTGTCGCAGAGCACCGGCTCTGGACGCATGCGCTCCAGAGCTCCGACTCGGTGATTGAACACATCGGTCCAGCAGCTCCGCGGTACGTGGGATCTTCCCAGGCCAGGGATCGAACCGGCGCCCCTTGCACTGCAAGGCGGTGTCCTTACCCATTGGACCACCAAGGAAGCCCCACCGTAGGTTTCTGAACAAGAGAATACATTAGATTTCTAAGTTAACTTTAGGAGAGTCCATTTTAAAGCAAAAAAAAATTTTTTTTTTTTACTTTGCACATGGAAGATGAGGATTAAGGGCTTGGTTAAAGGAGAGGTTAGGAAAGTACAGAAAGTAAATTTTTTGAGTTTGAAATCTTGAAGCTAGAGAAGTTGCTAATGATGTTCAGGCTCAGGGTGTGGCTGTGTCCTAACATGGCTGGAGGAGACAAGTTGTTTGTTGGCATTGAGAGCATTGTGGCTGAGGCGCTAGAAAAGTCTTCAGCCGGCAGGACAGCAGTAGGCAGGGATGGGATGGCGGCGGTGGTGGGGGGTGGTGACTGCAGTTCCATTAGTAAAATTACTAAAAAAATATGGGGGGCTGGAGGCTGTTAAGTGATGGCAGTATGAAATACAGGGTGTAATGTAACTACAGAAGTACCCTGAAAAGCACCGAACCTCTATAAACGTTAATTACTTGATATTAGCTAATTTTCAAACCTATTTCTCTACTTTATAAATGGGATTTAGTAGCGTTGTGTATCTGTAAGAACATCATACTAAAGTACCTAGTTAAGACTTGAAAGTACATTGCAAACCAACAGATACACTAGTTTCTACTGTATTGTGACGATAAGATCATTATTAGTACTAATAGTACCGAATATAGTGCGCAATATTTAACATGTGTTACCTTGATTTTAAAATCAGTGGAATATTTTGCAGTGTTTCTCCATAGACTTCATCTTCCAATCTATCCCACAGATGGCGGTCAAATTTACCCAAGATAAAAAACTGGTGGAGAAAGCGATGTGGTTTAACATGGAAGGAGTAGAAGCTGTGGAACCCGAAGAATCAGGGTTCCTACCCTCGCTGTGCTATTTATTAAATACGTGAACAACACATCCCGCACCAGTATTTCCCCGGTCTTCTTTCACCCAGGCTGTTACAAGCGGTACGACTCCCTGAAGGGCTGCCAAACGAACGCGCAAACCGAGACATCTTTGCTAACGTAACTTTGCGCAAATCCATTCCTTTCTACGAAACATCCAACAACTAACAGAAACGACTGAAGTCACACCAGCCTGGTTTCCTGCGGACCAAATCTGGAGTATCGGCGATAGCGCCACGCCTCCCGTTCACCTAGTAACCTGAACTTCCGGTAACAGACCAGAACCCGCGCGCAACCCGGAAGGAGAAACCGCCCTTTCAGCCTGGACAGGGTCCACCCTCTCAGAACAGCCTGGACGGGAGCGACAGGAGGCTGCGCTTGCGCAGCGGCGTTGGCTGCCCTTCCGGTACACCCGGTCCGGCGAGGCGGCGCGGACGCAAGCACGCACGGACGCAAGGTCTGCCCTACACGCGCCGCCGCCCTAGCTCCCATTTACACCCACCCGCAGCGGCGTCAGCCTGGCCGAAATGCTGCGAGCCTGTCAGTTATCCGGCGTGACCTCCACGGCCCAGGTGAGGACGGGGGCGCCGGGAGACCGTGCGTGGTGAACTTGACTCCCGGCCACCAGCGGAAAGTAAGGGAGGCTTTGGCTTAGCCCAGGCCGCTTGTCAGAGGCGTGTCTCAGGGCCGCCCTTATCGCGAGAGTCCGGGGTGGGCCCGTGAGGTAGTTAATTCGGGAGTTTGGTGGACGGGAATGACTGGAGGGTTATTGCTGGAGCGGGATGGGGCGTGGAGGAGAGAAGGTGGCGGGGAGGCGGGCGTAGGTCGAGAGGCACGGCTTCGGGGACGGGCCGTCCAATCAGCCCTGCGCTGCCTCAGTCTAGGACCAATGGAGGCTGCTGGCGCTCGGGCTGCCGGTTGGGCGCGCGATAGGTTCCACTGATCCGGTGGTTGAAGGTCGACGGGGGAAAACTACGGTTCCCAGCGGGCGGTGCATATCCTTGGCTTGTTGCACCTTAAGGAGGTGCCTGGACGGCTAGAGCCCGCGTTTTAGGGGTCAAGGTTGTCATTATCCAGGAAGGGCTGCGTTTCTTTTCGTAGCGGTCGTAGCGGAGAACCCCTCTTGCGCTCTTCCTATTCTGAACAAAAGTAAAAGATTGTAGTTTATGGAGCTCGAACTCTTGAGACTCGAGGAAGGTTAGGCGTCCTGACCTTGTGTTCATTTCTGAGTTTAGCGTGAGGATCTGTGTCCCTAGGTGCTAGGACAACTTTGGCAGACGTTCAAGGAGTTACTTTTATTTCTGCATAATTATGAAGGTCATTTTGGAGGAGGAAATAGCAGTCCACTCTAGCATTCTTTGTCTGGAGAATCCCAAGCTTGCCCGGCTACAGTCCATAGGATCGCCAAGAGTTGGACAGGACTGAGCACACACATCAAAGTAATTTACTGAAATTAAAAATAAGATAGTAAACCTGTTCCCCTTGCTTACAAATTGAAAGAAAAATGGTATTTTGTAAAATACGGTATTTGCAAAACAGGTTCTGTTAAGTGATTGAGCAACATCCATAGACACGGTGGGTTAGAAATAAGCTTTTGTTGTTGTTACTGAAATTGATTTTTTCCATCCCTTTTGTTTCCAGGGTAAGGGCAGCAGGCTCTTGTGTAGAAAAGTGGAGTGTGTGATAGCTTTCTGTTGCTGTGTACATAACAAGTACCACAGATGGAGCAGCTTAAAACAACAGCCATTGTCTTACTGTTTCTAGAGGTGAATGGTTGGCCTTATCTGCTTGCTGTCATGCAAGGGTGCAAAGTGTTGTCCTTGCTGTGGGTCTCTTCCAGAGCTCAGGGTCCGCTTCTTTACTCCTTCAGTTTATTGGCAGAATTCAGTCCCTTACAGTTGTAGGACTGAAGTCCGCGTTTCCTTGCTAGCTCTCACCTTACCTACCTGGGGGCTGCCTGATGTTCTTTGCCGTAAGATTCTCAGAGGCAGTTTATAACATCGATGTTTACTTTCTTACAGGCTACCAGAAGTTTGTCTCTCAGACTTTAAAATCTCTTTCCCATTTCTCATTTCCAGACCCAGATTTAGAGGGTTTATGCGATTAGGGCAGGCCCTTCATCAAAAGGATAACTTCTTTTTGATGAATCAGGTCAACTGATTAGAAACCTAATTACATGGGCAAAATCCCTCTGCCTTACAACTCTAATCATGGGCTTAACCGCTGGGGACAGACATAGAGGGAGGCCGTCTTAAAATCTGTCCAAAGTGCCCAGGTGGGGCTGGGAGGATGGAGGAAGGAGAGCAGCCTCAGGGCAGGCCTGTCTTTGGGGCCTCCTTTCAGGTTCACTCTTCCTTATTCTGGGATCTTTACTTTTATTTCTGCATAATTATGAAGGTCATTTTGGAGGAGGAAATAGCAGTCCACTCTAGCATTCTTTGTCTGGAGAATCCCAAGCTTGCCCGGCTACAGTCCATAGGATCGCCAAGAGTTGGACAGGACTGAGCACACACATCAAAGTAATTTACTGAAATTAAAAATAAGATAGTAAACCTGTTCCCCTTGCTTACAAATTGAAAGAAAAATGGTATTTTGTAAAATACGGTATTTGCAAAACAGGTTCTGTTAAGTGATTGAGCAACATCCATAGACACGGTGGGTTAGAAATAAGCTTTTGTTGTTGTTACTGAAATTGATTTTTTCCATCCCTTTTGTTTCCAGGGTAAGGGCAGCAGGCTCTTGTGTAGAAAAGTGGAGTGTGTGATAGCTTTCTGTTGCTGTGTACATAACAAGTACCACAGATGGAGCAGCTTAAAACAACAGCCATTGTCTTACTGTTTCTAGAGGTGAATGGTTGGCCTTATCTGCTTGCTGTCATGCAAGGGTGCAAAGTGTTGTCCTTGCTGTGGGTCTCTTCCAGAGCTCAGGGTCCGCTTCTTTACTCCTTCAGTTTATTGGCAGAATTCAGTCCCTTACAGTTGTAGGACTGAAGTCCGCGTTTCCTTGCTAGCTCTCACCTTACCTACCTGGGGGCTGCCTGATGTTCTTTGCCGTAAGATTCTCAGAGGCAGTTTATAACATCGATGTTTACTTTCTTACAGGCTACCAGAAGTTTGTCTCTCAGACTTTAAAATCTCTTTCCCATTTCTCATTTCCAGACCCAGATTTAGAGGGTTTATGCGATTAGGGCAGGCCCTTCATCAAAAGGATAACTTCTTTTTGATGAATCAGGTCAACTGATTAGAAACCTAATTACATGGGCAAAATCCCTCTGCCTTACAACTCTAATCATGGGCTTAACCGCTGGGGACAGACATAGAGGGAGGCCGTCTTAAAATCTGTCCAAAGTGCCCAGGTGGGGCTGGGAGGATGGAGGAAGGAGAGCAGCCTCAGGGCAGGCCTGTCTTTGGGGCCTCCTTTCAGGTTCACTCTTCCTTATTCTGCCCGAGGGTTACATCACGGTTGTCGCTGATCTGACTTCTCTGTCTGCCCTAAAATCCAGAATTACTTTTTCCCTCCTTGCCTTTATCAAAATGTTTTCCACTTAATGGTATCCCAGTTAGGAAATTAAAACTGGTTAATATATAACTGTAAACAACAAAACTATAAAAGCAAAATTAAATAAATATAGATGGAGCTGTTGTTTATAGTTGATTTTAAAAAAAACTGATTAAAACTTCATACGGAAATATGAACCCTTTTCTAGCCTGCCACCAAGATTTCTTCCTAAAATTGTTATCTTTTTAAGTTCATTGGTTTATTCTTATGTCTTCATTCATTCTATAGTATTTGATAGTGTTACTTTGTGAAACTTTGCTCTTTTGGTTTCTGTCATATAGTATCTTGGGTCCCGTTTTGCCCTTCATCTCTTTAATTTTCCATAGCTGAGTTGATTTCTTCCTGAACAGAGCTCTAGGAACATCCAGTGTCCCCAAGGGACTCGCATCTCTCTCTCCAGTTCTCTTTTAAATTGTGACTTTTTTAGAGCAGTTTTATATTCACAGCAAACTGGAGGGCGCTTCTGTACCCTGAGCCTCACAAACCTCCTCCAGTATTAACATCCCCCACCGGAGTGGTACATTTGTTACAACTGATGGACCCACACTGATGTATAATCCCCCAGTGTCCATGGTTGAGCCTTGTGTTCACTTTTGGTGTTGTATGTTCTGTGGATTAAGACAGATGTATGATGACGTGTGTCCACCATTGTGGTCTCACAGTATTTTCACTGTCCTGAAAATCCTCTGTGTGCCACCTGTTCATCCCTCACCTACCCCCATGTCCTGGCAACCATCAGTCTCTTCACTCTCTCCGTAGTTTTGCTTTTTTCAGAACGTCATATAGATGGATCACACTGGTTGTCACCTTTTCCAATTGGTTTCTCTCACTTAGTGATATATTTAAGGTTCTTCCATGTCTTTTCATGGCTTGATAGCTCATTTCTTTTTAGTGCTGAATACTCTTCCACTTTCTGGCTGTACCGTAGTTTATTGCATTTACCGTACTTTATCAGTATTTACTTGCTGAAGGACATCTGGGTTGTTTCCAAGGTTTGCAGTTAAGAATAAAGATGCAATAAACTTTTCAGTGGAGATTTTGACGTGGACATACATTTTCAACACTTTTGGGTAAGTACTAAGGAATGCACATAGCTGGACCATACAGTGAGAGTGTGTTTAGTTTTATAAGAAACTGCCAGTCTGTCCTCCAGAATGACTCTGCTTTTCTGCATTCCCAGCCGCAATCAGTGAGGCTTCTTGTTGCTCCACATTCTCACTGGCCTTGGTTATGGTTGGTGTTGGAATCTGGGTGGTTCTAATAGTCATGCAGTGATACTATCCCAGCTCTTTATAGGCTCTCTTGGGATTACATCAGTTGTCAGAATTTTAATCCCTAAGCAGATGATTGTCTAGATTCCTGTTTTGAACTTTGTACTCAGATTTCTAAATTTCCTTAGAGTCTGTCAACTTTTTCCAGAATATTCCACATGTCAGACTTCCTTTCCACTCCATCAAACCATCTTCTTATATGTCTTCTGGTTTTTCTGTTTCCCTCCTAGGGTCAGTTCCTCACCTCATCATTAACAAAGGCCTTTATAAAAGCACATTGACCATGTCATGCCCTCCAGTGACATCCCAGCCCCTCAGGATAAAGTCTAAACTCTTTACTCTTCCTATAGGGCCCTTCATGATCTGGCTCTTTGCTTATCTCTCTCTCTCTTTCTTTTTTCACTCTGCTTCATTGTGTTCTTCTCATTTCCTTTTCATTTGCTTTTTGCCCTGAAGTCTTCCCATTCAGCTTTGCTTTGCTTACTCCCTCCATTCACACATTTTTTCAGAAAGCACTTTCCTTTCAGAGAGGCCATCCCAATCTAAGACACACCTATGACCACTGTCCCACTTTGCTTGACTCTGGATTTTACCCTCCTTGGTTTTACGTTGTAGCTCGTACACCACCTGACATACTCTGTATGTACTGTGTGTTTTCCACATCAAAATGGAAGCTCCTCAAGGGGACTCTTCACATCAGCTCTCACAGTAGTCTCTAGGTCCTAATAGATGTCACAAGTGTGACATGTTTGAATGAAAGAAAAAATGTGTTCTGTGAATTTTTCTTAATTTCCACATGAGGATGTGACCTCCCTTAAACCTCTGTAGGTTTTAAAATCTCTCCAGAGAAATAAAACAAATAGGATGTCTGTAGATTTATTATAAGGAATTGGGCCATAAATGAGTTTGCAGTTAAGAATAAAGATGCAATAAACTTTTCAGTGGAGATTTTGACGTGGACATACATTTTCAACACTTTTGGGTAAGTACTAAGGAATGCACATAGCTGGACCATACAGTGAGAGTGTGTTTAGTTTTATAAGAAACTGCCAGTCTGTCCTCCAGAATGACTCTGCTTTTCTGCATTCCCAGCCGCAATCAGTGAGGCTTCTTGTTGCTCCACATTCTCACTGGCCTTGGTTATGGTTGGTGTTGGAATCTGGGTGGTTCTAATAGTCATGCAGTGATACTATCCCAGCTCTTTATAGGCTCTCTTGGGATTACATCAGTTGTCAGAATTTTAATCCCTAAGCAGATGATTGTCTAGATTCCTGTTTTGAACTTTGTACTCAGATTTCTAAATTTCCTTAGAGTCTGTCAACTTTTTCCAGAATATTCCACATGTCAGACTTCCTTTCCACTCCATCAAACCATCTTCTTATATGTCTTCTGGTTTTTCTGTTTCCCTCCTAGGGTCAGTTCCTCACCTCATCATTAACAAAGGCCTTTATAAAAGCACATTGACCATGTCATGCCCTCCAGTGACATCCCAGCCCCTCAGGATAAAGTCTAAACTCTTTACTCTTCCTATAGGGCCCTTCATGATCTGGCTCTTTGCTTATCTCTCTCTCTCTCTCTTTTTTTTTTTTTCACTCTGCTTCATTGTGTTCTTCTCATTTCCTTTTCATTTGCTTTTTGCCCTGAAGTCTTCCCATTCAGCTTTGCTTTGCTTACTCCCTCCATTCACACATTTTTTCAGAAAGCACTTTCCTTTCAGAGAGGCCATCCCAATCTAAGACACACCTATGACCACTGTCCCACTTTGCTTGACTCTGGATTTTACCCTCCTTGGTTTTACGTTGTAGCTCGTACACCACCTGACATACTCTGTATGTACTGTGTGTTTTCCACATCAAAATGGAAGCTCCTCAAGGGGACTCTTCACATCAGCTCTCACAGTAGTCTCTAGGTCCTAATAGATGTCACAAGTGTGACATGTTTGAATGAAAGAAAAAATGTGTTCTGTGAATTTTTCTTAATTTCCACATGAGGATGTGACCTCCCTTAAACCTCTGTAGGTTTTAAAATCTCTCCAGAGAAATAAAACAAATAGGATGTCTGTAGATTTATTATAAGGAATTGGGCCATGCAGTTGTGGAGGTAATGTCTGTAATGGAGGCTAAGAGGCGTGCACAGACCCGGAGGAACTTGTGCATTTTCAGTCTGAAGGCTGGCAAGCTGCAGACCCAGGAGAGCTGATGGTGCAGTTCCAGTGTGAAGGCTGTCTGCTGGAGAATTCCCTCTTGCTTTGGCAGGCTGGTCTTTTGTCCTGTTCAGGTCTTCAGTTGATTGGATGAGGCCAACCTACGTTGTAGAAGGCAACCCATTCATAGTTTACTGATTTAAATCTTGATCTTGTCCCAAAACACCTCTATGTGGACATGTAAAATTAACCATCTCAGCTGAAATCTAACTTATTCTTAATGTCTGGACTTAGTCATCCTTAAATTCCTTCATGTGGGCATTCAATTCAGCAGAAATGAATTGCTCTTTCTTTCTTCCTCAGAAAGTAGCTTCAGATCTGCGGTGGTCCTCACTGGCTGGCCCTGACTGCATTCGTCTTCTCTTAGTTCCAGGCCTGCATGGCTGGGCCCAGCCTTTTTTCAGTATAGAATGTGATTTTACTGACAAATAATACTGCTTTCATGTCAAACTTACTGGATTTTTGTGTGTGATACGTTTTTAACAGCAATGCATGATTCCTATACAATATAGTCAACTATAGGAAGAGTTGTTGCATATTAGTCTGTAATTGTTTGTTGGTGTGGAGGGAATCCTTATGACAGATTTCAAAACCAAAATGTCAGTTACACAGCCAGCCAAGTCTAGAAAGGAAAACTGCAACCTTCAGATCAGATTTATATGAGGGGACTTGTATTATATGTTCCCTTTAGTCTGGTAGAGCTAAGGAATAAGTGGTCTGTATAAGAACCTCACGTGGGAATTGTAGGTTTGATCTTGCCTTTTTTTCTTTTTTTTTTTGATTTTGTTTGTTAAAATCATGTTTCTGTGGGTTGGAAGCAGTTGTGCTAACCTTACAGAATTTATTATTACAAGGTTCCCGTCGAGACAGATTGTTCTGAAACAGTAATGTCTTTTCTGCTTTGTTGTTTGTTATTAATAAAAAGATGCTCCAGAACTAAAAAGTGTCTGATATTTTCTGTGTTAAAGTTAGGATATTTCATTTATATAAAGACTTTAGTTTGGTGCTTAGGAAAGAGCGTTTTGGAGCTAGACCTTGGGTTTGGCAGTGGCTTTTTGTACATGATGCCAAAAGACACAAGATGAACTGAGTTTCACAAAATTAAAAATTTTTTGCATCAAATGACAGGAGAATGAAAAGAATAGGAGGGAATATTTTTAAATCATATAACTGATGAAGGTCTAGTATCTGTAAATGTAAAGCTCTCCTACAACTTAGAAACAAGGAGACAACCCTAATTAAAAAAATTAGCCAAGGAATGAACTAGACATTTATTCAGGGAAGGTATATATATATATAAATGACCAACAAGCACTGGTAAAGAGACTCACCATTCTTTGACATTAGGCAGTGTAAATCAGAACTACAATGAAATAGCCACTTTATAGGATAGTTGTGATAAAAACAGAAAGTAACAAGTGTTGCTAAGGATGTGGAGAAGTCGGAACCTTCGTACTTCATGATGGGAATGTAAAATGGTGCAGAGCTAAACATAGAATTGCCCTATGACCCTGCAGTTCCATCCAAAACAATTGAAAACAGGTGCTCAAACAAAAACTTGTAGATGAATGTTTATGGCAAAAGATAGACAATCGAAATGGTCAGCTGATGTCTAGATATATCTCTACAACGAATTTATTTCATTCAGTCATAAAAAGAAATGAACTATCTACATACAAGGTACATGTTACAACATGGGTGAACCTTGAAAACATGAAAACCAGGCACAAAGGGTAGCATACTGCATCATTCCATTTGTGCAAAATGTCCAGACCAAGCTCTGTAGAGCCAGAAAGCAGATAGTGGCTGCCAGGAGCGGGGGAGAAAGGAGAATGGGGAGACTTGTTGGTACAGGAAGGTATTTTCCGAGTGATGAAACTGTTCTGGAACTAGATAGTGGTGATGGTTGTACAGCATCGTGGATGTACTAAATGCTGCTGAAATGTGTGGTGACTTTTATAAGTGAATTTTACCGCACAGAGAAAAAAAATTAAAAAAAACACGAAGTAGTGCAGATGACTTGATTTATGCAGTGTGTTCACACATGCTCAGTCATGTCCAGCTCTTTACTGCCCTGTGGACTGTGCCAGGCTGCTCTGTCCATGGTTTTCTCCAGGCAAGAATACTGGAGTGGGTTGCTGTGCCCTCCTCCAGGAGATCTTCCTGACCCAGTGATCGAACCTGAGTCCTTTGCATCTCCTTCATTGGTCAGCAGGTTCTTTGCTATCAGTACCACCTGGGAAGCCCTCCAGATATCTAAAGATAGTTGTATGTATGTTGTGCATGTGTGTCTGTGTTTACATATATATGTATATATATGTGTGTGTGTATATATATATATATAATTGAAATAACATAATAAATTTGAAGTAGTATCCATTGGCCAAAAGTGGGACAGTTTTAGTTTTCAACTGGATAATATTGCAACTTGTTTAAGTCCGTCAGACGTATTTAAATCCGTGAGTTGATAAAGATCCTGTTTTGGTTTGTTATAGCTACATGAGACACCTTGAGCTTGGGGTAAAAGATTTATTGCCTCACTCAGCTCTGGGGGCTTCCTGGCTTCAGCCAGGCAGTTGGGTCAGCATCCCTCACGAGGCTGTACTCAGGCAGTGGCTGGGACTAGAGTCATCTCAAAAGCTTCCGCACTCCCATGTCTGACAGCTGACACTGGCTGCAGCTGAGACCTCCGCGGGGACTGTTGGCTGGAGCACTTCCATGCGGGCTTTTATGTGTCTGGGCTTCCTCACGGTTTGGTGGCTGGGTTCCAGGAGCAAGTGTGACGAGAGGCGGAGCCAGGCAGACGCTGTATTCCCTTTATGTCCTGGTCTCAGAAGTCACAGAGCATCACTTTCATTGCCCTGACTAGTAAGTTAATAACTGCGGCCTGCCCTGGTTCCAGGGAAGGGGACACAGATCTCAATTGGATGGAGGATCACAGGCTTCTGGAAGAGCATGTGGTACCTGAACTATTACTGTAGTCAGCTTGGGATAATACAGTCTGCCCTTCAGCCACAGCAGCTCACATCCCTCCACCTGCAGATGTGCTCACAACCTTCCTCATGACCCTCCGAAGCTCAAGCCATCATGGTACCAGGCTTAGACTAACAGGCCAAGATTTTGTCATCAAGTCAGATCCCTTTACTCAAAGACATCCAAGGTGCATTTCCTCAATGCTTCCCTTTCATTCTAAAGACCTGTGAACTAAAGAGAAAGATTATCTGTTCCCCGTATATCCTGTGACACTCCCATCCCAGAAGGCAGAAAACAGGAGGCACCCAGCATACCCCAGCATTTGTTCATAAGAAAAGTGAAATCCAGCTGGTATAGCTGTTGCTTGCTTGATTAGGGCTTCGTCCTCTGTCTTGGGAATGTTTCTCCTTAGCTCTAGGTTCTACCCTCTGGTCCTCAGGTTTCACTTCTTAAATTATCCTTCCTGTTCTAGAATTGTAGCCTGTTGGTAGTGGGATCATTTTTCTCAGACTGCTTTCTGTCTGTAGGAGTTCTGGAGTCCAGAAACCTCTATTCATTTTGTATTCTTTTCCCCTTTAAATCCAGCTGGCCTGTTTTTCATCTTAATGACTTTGTGGGTTTCTTGTGGGTCTTTCTGGGGTTTTCTCCATTAGACAGAAGCCACACCCATACGTCTGACCAGAATAAGCTCGTCTCCATTTTAGGCTGCATGTGAGGCTGCTGTGGTCTTGAAATCCCTTAGATTCTCAGCAGTCCTATTTAATAAAAGAATATGAGATGCATACTCTTAAGGTCCTCCTGAAGTGAATCTTTTCTGTGTGAAAGATTCTGTGAGGAGCACCTGCTGAGATCTTTCTAAGGTCTTAAAGGATCTTTGTTAACTGGAGAAGCTGAGAATGAGAAACTGTCTTATTTTTTAACCCACAAAATACTGTCACCTTTATATTGCCTTTAAGTTTTGCTTGTCAACTAGAGTTTTTGTGCTTTTTTGTGTTTTAAAGAATTCTGTCTTAGAAGTCACAGAGCATCACTTTCATTGCCCTGACTAGTAAGTTAATAACTGCGGCCTGCCCTGGTTCCAGGGAAGGGGACACAGATCTCAATTGGATGGAGGATCACAGGCTTCTGGAAGAGCATGTGGTACCTGAACTATTACTGTAGTCAGCTTGGGATAATACAGTCTGCCCTTCAGCCACAGCAGCTCACATCCCTCCACCTGCAGATGTGCTCACAACCTTCCTCATGACCCTCCGAAGCTCAAGCCATCATGGTACCAGGCTTAGACTAACAGGCCAAGATTTTGTCATCAAGTCAGATCCCTTTACTCAAAGACATCCAAGGTGCATTTCCTCAATGCTTCCCTTTCATTCTAAAGACCTGTGAACTAAAGAGAAAGATTATCTGTTCCCCGTATATCCTGTGACACTCCCATCCCAGAAGGCAGAAAACAGGAGGCACCCAGCATACCCCAGCATTTGTTCATAAGAAAAGTGAAATCCAGCTGGTATAGCTGTTGCTTGCTTGATTAGGGCTTCGTCCTCTGTCTTGGGAATGTTTCTCCTTAGCTCTAGGTTCTACCCTCTGGTCCTCAGGTTTCACTTCTTAAATTATCCTTCCTGTTCTAGAATTGTAGCCTGTTGGTAGTGGGATCATTTTTCTCAGACTGCTTTCTGTCTGTAGGAGTTCTGGAGTCCAGAAACCTCTATTCATTTTGTATTCTTTTCCCCTTTAAATCCAGCTGGCCTGTTTTTCATCTTAATGACTTTGTGGGTTTCTTGTGGGTCTTTCTGGGGTTTTCTCCATTAGACAGAAGCCACACCCATACGTCTGACCAGAATAAGCTCGTCTCCATTTTAGGCTGCATGTGAGGCTGCTGTGGTCTTGAAATCCCTTAGATTCTCAGCAGTCCTATTTAATAAAAGAATATGAGATGCATACTCTTAAGGTCCTCCTGAAGTGAATCTTTTCTGTGTGAAAGATTCTGTGAGGAGCACCTGCTGAGATCTTTCTAAGGTCTTAAAGGATCTTTGTTAACTGGAGAAGCTGAGAATGAGAAACTGTCTTATTTTTTAACCCACAAAATACTGTCACCTTTATATTGCCTTTAAGTTTTGCTTGTCAACTAGAGTTTTTGTGCTTTGTGTTTTAGAAGCTTGGCTTAGTCCTTATTATGCTCCGCTAAAGGGAACCAGTGAACATTCTGCTTGATGCTCTCTTTAGCTAAATTCATCAGTTTATTAGGTAGAACTATACCTAATTTTCTGTTTTCCACATCTTACTTACCATGGTGACAGTTTTGATAAACTTCTCCCACTGTATGCAGAGACTCCTTTTTCCTCTAGGTTCCCAAAATATTTTCCTCACTTTTCTTACGCTCTCACCAGAACAGCTTCCATGAAGATCACTGGGCTCCTGCTGACAGTCTCCTCCAGGCCCTTCTAGCTTTCAGCGCCACACCCCAGACCCAAAGTCATTAGCACGGGTTCTGTGTTTTATAGTAGCACCTCATTTCCAGGTACAAGCACGTGTTTCGTTATACAAATCACCCCAAACCTAGTGGTATTAATCAGCAAGGTCATTATTTGTTCTTTTTTGTTGTTGTTCTTTTAAAGCAAATAATATTTATTATTATATAGATAAAAGTTGCATTTATCATATACACATATAAGGAAATAATGTGTAAATCGTCTTTATCTCTATCTTTCATCTCTTAGGAGGTTCCAGTAGGAGGTTCTTGGGGTCTTAGGAGCTTGCAAAGTTCTGAGAAAGTGGCAGAGTTCTAGAAAAGCATGCAAATGTGACAGTTTTTGGAAAATACAATCTGTCACAGTAAATGAAAACCCCAAATCCCTGCAGTTGAACAATCTGGGTATAAGATGACTCGTCTTTCTGGGGTTTCCATTAGACAGAAGCCACACCCATACGTCTGACCAGAATAAGCTCGTCTCCATTTTAGGCTGCATGTGAGGCTGCTGTGGTCTTGAAATCCCTTAGATTCTCAGCAGTCCTATTTAATAAAAGAATATGAGATGCATACTCTTAAGGTCCTCCTGAAGTGAATCTTTTCTGTGTGAAAGATTCTGTGAGGAGCACCTGCTGAGATCTTTCTAAGGTCTTAAAGGATCTTTGTTAACTGGAGAAGCTGAGAATGAGAAACTGTCTTATTTTTTAACCCACAAAATACTGTCACCTTTATATTGCCTTTAAGTTTTGCTTGTCAACTAGAGTTTTTGTGCTTTGTGTTTTAGAAGCTTGGCTTAGTCCTTATTATGCTCCGCTAAAGGGAACCAGTGAACATTCTGCTTGATGCTCTCTTTAGCTAAATTCATCAGTTTATTAGGTAGAACTATACCTAATTTTCTGTTTTCCACATCTTACTTACCATGGTGACAGTTTTGATAAACTTCTCCCACTGTATGCAGAGACTCCTTTTTCCTCTAGGTTCCCAAAATATTTTCCTCACTTTTCTTACGCTCTCACCAGAACAGCTTCCATGAAGATCACTGGGCTCCTGCTGACAGTCTCCTCCAGGCCCTTCTAGCTTTCAGCGCCACACCCCAGACCCAAAGTCATTAGCACGGGTTCTGTGTTTTATAGTAGCACCTCATTTCCAGGTACAAGCACGTGTTTCGTTATACAAATCACCCCAAACCTAGTGGTATTAATCAGCAAGGTCATTATTTGTTCTTTTTTGTTGTTGTTCTTTTAAAGCAAATAATATTTATTATTATATAGATAAAAGTTGCATTTATCATATACACATATAAGGAAATAATGTGTAAATACGTCTTTATCTCTATCTTTCATCTCTTAGGAGGTTCCAGTAGGAGGTTCTTGGGGTCTTAGGAGCTTGCAAAGTTCTGAGAAAGTGGCAGAGTTCTAGAAAAGCATGCAAAATGTGACAGTTTTTGGAAAATACAATCTGTCACAGTAAATGAAAACCCCAAATCCCTGCAGTTGTTCATCATCAGAGGATTACTGGGTAAAAGGTTAAAAAGAATCAACCATCTATCCTGCCTTTCCTCCAGGAGCTGTGCTATTGGGTTTCCAGACTGTAGATGAGGGGAGGCATCTCTTTATAAAATATGTCAAATTATAAATGAAAACTAGAACTAGAGACCCCTTTTTACAACTTGCGATAAATTAATGGATCAAGACATTGTGTATCAACACAGTTGATAACGTCACAAAGAGAGACAAGCGGGCATTGTGTGCCTCCACAGTGAAAGAGTACACCACCACCTGATCGTGCCAAAGAGAGGGCACCTGAGTCTGAGCAAGTGTCTGGTTCCAGCTCTAGGGTGTAGGAGTGCAGAGGACAGGAATGTGTAAGTTGCACCTGGAACAAAATCCAGTCTGGAAAATTCTGCAGATAAAACAAGCAGGTTCTTCGGTGGGAACACTTATAGAGTAAAATACATGTGGATTAACAGATTTAGAAGATATTTCTATATATACACTTAATAAGCAAGACTAAGCTTTATATCTAGGGATTCATACTTGCGTGATACAACTGTAAAAACCTTTAATTTCCATATTCTTAAAGCTCTTTTTGAAATATGAAATGCATCATAGACTATGTGGAATAGCCTTATGAATAGGATACTTAAATTTTTAAAATCAGAAGGTAGTGTTTCAGATAGAAACCTGTTGATTTGAGTCAGGATACAATTGATTTTTTTTTTTTGTACACAATTATGAAACTTTATTGCTACTGGTGTTGGGTCATAAAAGGTAATTTTTTTTCGCATTTAATCCCTTCTTAAATTGGGGCACATTACAGGTGTTACAGTTATTTCATTGAAAGCATTTTGAAAGCTCAGCTTTCAAAAACAAGAAAATCTAGAAATTTTCTGGAAAAACAAAAATAGTACTACTAGAGAGGACTAGCTCTGCCAGGTCAAAGCCTAGCTCTGAGATGCAGTAGCTAAAACATTGTGTTGTTAGTCTGCGGATAGACGTGTGTGAATAGGTAGAACAAGTTAGGAAATCTGAATGCATGAAGGAATTGAGTGTATTTTAAGGTGACATTTCAAATTGTGGGGAAAATAGATTATTCAAATAGTCTGTGATTTAGCAACAACTGAATAGACATTTAGGAAAAAATAAAATTGAATCAATACCATATACTTTACACTGGATTCAAAGATTTAAATATAAAATAATGAAACCATGGGAGTAAAATCATTATTAGAAGAATTCTGTTTGGAGGGTGGCTTTCTAAAAGTAGGAGAAAATCAAGAAGTCTTAAGAGAAAAGATTGACCATTTGGACTATAAAAGTAATTTTTGGACTTCCCTCCTGGTCCAATGGTTAGGTGTCCGCCTGCCATTGCAGGGAACATGGGTTTGACCCTAGTCTGGGAGGATCCCATGTGCTGTGGAACATCTAGGCCCATGTGCCACAACTACTGAGCCCACATACTCTAGAGCCTGTGATCTGCAGCATAAGAAGCCACCGCAGTGAGAAGCTCATGCACCAGAATAAAAAGTTTTTTTTAAAATTCTGCAGATAAAACAAGCAGGTTCTTGGTGGGAACACTTATAGAGTAAAATACATGTGGATTAACAGATTTAGAAGATATTTCTATATATACACTTAATAAGCAAGACTAAGCTTTATATCTAGGGATTCATACTTGCGTGATACAACTGTAAAAACCTTTAATTTCCATATTCTTAAAGCTCTTTTTGAAATATGAAATGCATCATAGACTATGTGGAATAGCCTTATGAATAGGATACTTAAATTTTTAAAATCAGAAGGTAGTGTTTCAGATAGAAACCTGTTGATTTGAGTCAGGATACAATTGATTTTTTTTTTTTGTACACAATTATGAAACTTTATTGCTACTGGTGTTGGGTCATAAAAGGTAATTTTTTTTCGCATTTAATCCCTTCTTAAATTGGGGCACATTACAGGTGTTACAGTTATTTCATTGAAAGCATTTTGAAAGCTCAGCTTTCAAAAACAAGAAAATCTAGAAATTTTCTGGAAAAACAAAAATAGTACTACTAGAGAGGACTAGCTCTGCCAGGTCAAAGCCTAGCTCTGAGATGCAGTAGCTAAAACATTGTGTTGTTAGTCTGCGGATAGACGTGTGTGAATAGGTAGAACAAGTTAGGAAATCTGAATGCATGAAGGAATTGAGTGTATTTTAAGGTGACATTTCAAATTGTGGGGAAAATAGATTATTCAAATAGTCTGTGATTTAGCAACAACTGAATAGACATTTAGGAAAAAATAAAATTGAATCAATACCATATACTTTACACTGGATTCAAAGATTTAAATATAAAATAATGAAACCATGGGAGTAAAATCATTATTAGAAGAATTCTGTTTGGAGGGTGGCTTTCTAAAAGTAGGAGAAAATCAAGAAGTCTTAAGAGAAAAGATTGACCATTTGGACTATAAAAGTAATTTTTGGACTTCCCTCCTGGTCCAATGGTTAGGTGTCCGCCTGCCATTGCAGGGAACATGGGTTTGACCCCTAGTCTGGGAGGATCCCATGTGCTGTGGAACATCTAGGCCCATGTGCCACAACTACTGAGCCCACATACTCTAGAGCCTGTGATCTGCAGCATAAGAAGCCACCGCAGTGAGAAGCTCATGCACCACAATAAAAAGTAACCTACTCTTTTTTATTTTTTAAACTTTTATTTTACTTTTAACTTTTAGAGAGTTTTGTTGTTTACAGATATGTATGTTCTCAGATTAGTCGTATGTATATCCCCCCCATCCCACCCCTCCGGACCATCATACAGCACCCATGAAGGATCTGCTTTTCTCACAGAGCAATGACTATAGCTATTTTCTTCACATATGATAGTACAGGCCTTCATGCTACCTCCTTTACGCCTCTCACCCACTGTTGCTTCCCCACAGTGTCCATATGTCCACTGTCCATGTCTGTCTTTCCGTCGCTTCACTGCATGTGCCATCATCACCATCCTACTAGATTCCATAGATATGTGTTAGTATATTGTACTTGTCCTTCTCTTTCTGACTGACTTCACTTTTTATGATAGGTTCTAGATCAGGCCACCTCATTAGGGCTGATTCTTCTGCATTTCTTTTGACAGCTGTGTAGTATTCCATCGTATATATGTCTCAGAGCTTTTGTATCCATTTGTTCGTCGATGGGCATCTAGGTTTCTTCCATGTTCTAGCTATTGTTTAGAGAGTTGCAATGAACATTGGGGTACAGGTGCTTCTTTCGGATTTAATTTCATCAGGGTATAAGCCTAAGAGTGGGATTGCTGGGTTGTATGGTGCTTCTATTTTTAGTTTTGTAAGGAATCTCCATACTGTCTTCCATAGTTGCTGTATCAACCTACATTCCCACCAGCAATGCAGCAGTGTTCCCTTTTCTCCACACCCTCTCCAGCATTTATTGTCTGTCGATTTGTGGATGATGGCCATTCTGACGGGTGTGAGGTGATATCTCATTGTAGTTTTGATTTGCATTTCTCTAATTATAAGCAAAGTTGAGCATCATTTCATGTGTTTTTGGGCCATCTGTATGTCATCTTTGGAGAGGTGTCTATTTAGGTCCTTTTCCCATTTTTTGATTGGGTTGTTCATTTTTGCGGTGCTGAGTTGTCTGAGTTGCTTGTAGACTTTGGAGATTAATTCTTTGTCTGTTGTTTCATATGCTATGATTTTCTCCCACTCTGTGGGCTGTCTGTTGAGCTTTTTTGTAATTTCTTTTGCTGTACAAAAGCTTTTAAGTTTCATTAGGTCCCACATGTTCATTTTTGTTTTTAGTTCCGCTCTTCTAGTAGGTGGGTCAGAGAAGATCTTGCTTTGATTTATGTCCTTGAGTGTTTTGCCTATATTCTCCTCTAAGAGTTTGATGGTTTCTGGTCTTCCATTTAGGTCTTTCATCCATTTTGAGTTGATCTTTTTGTATGGTGTCAGGGAATGTTCCAACTTCATTTTTTTGCCTGTAGCTGTCCAATTTTCCCAGCACCATTTGTTGAAGAGGCTGTCTTTGTCCCATTTTATATGTTCGCCTCCTTTGTCAAAAATAAGGTACTCATAGGTGCGTGGGTTTATCTTTGGGTTCTCTATCTTGTTCCACTGGTCTATAGTTCTGTTTTTGTGCCAGTACCATACTGTCTTGATGATTGTTGCTTTGTAGTAGAGTCTGAAGTTGGGGAGGCTGATTCCTCCAGCTCCATTCTTTTTCCTCAGGATTGCTTTGGCTATTCAAGGTCTTTTGTGTTTCCGTATGAACTGTGCTATTCTTTGGTCTAGTTCTGTGAAGAATATCATTGGTAGTTTGATAGGGATCGCATTGAATCTATAGATGACATTTGGTAGTGTGGTCATTTTCACAATATTGATTCCTCTGACCCAGAAGCATGGAATATCTCTCCATCTGTTTAAGTCTTTAATTTCTCTCATGAGTGTCTTGTAATTTTCTGTGTACAGTTCTTTTGTTTCTTTAGGTAGGTTTATTCCTAGGTATTTGATTCTTTCGGTTGCAGTGGTGAAGGGGATTGCATCTTTGATTTCGTTTTCTGATTTTTCACTGTTTGTGTATAGGAATGCCAGTGATTTCTGTGTATTGATTTTGTATTCTGCAACTCTGCTGAATTCGCTGATTAGCTCTAGTAGTTTTGTAATAGCGTCTTTGGAATTTTCTATGTATAATATCATGTCGTCTGCGAATAGAGACAGTTTGACTTCTTCCTTTCCAATCTGGATTCCTTTGATTTCTTTCTCTTATTGCCATTGCTAGAACTTCCAGACTATGTTGAATAGTAGTGGTGAAAGTGGACACCCTTGTCTTGTTCCTGATCTTAGAGGAAATGCTTTCAGTTTTTCACCATTGAGGATAATGTTCGCTGTGGGCTTCTCATATATGGCTTTCACTGTGTTGAGATAGGTTCCTTCTGTGCCCATTTTCTGAAGAGTTTTTATCATAAATGGGTGTTGTACTTTGTCGAAAGCTTTTTATGCATCTGTTGAGATGATTATGGTGTCAGGGAATGTTCCAACTTCATTTTTTTGCCTGTAGCTGTCCAATTTTCCCAGCACCATTTGTTGAAGAGGCTGTCTTTGTCCCATTTTATATGTTCGCCTCCTTTGTCAAAAATAAGGTACTCATAGGTGCGTGGGTTTATCTTTGGGTTCTCTATCTTGTTCCACTGGTCTATAGTTCTGTTTTTGTGCCAGTACCATACTGTCTTGATGATTGTTGCTTTGTAGTAGAGTCTGAAGTTGGGGAGGCTGATTCCTCCAGCTCCATTCTTCTTCCTCAGGATTGCTTTGGCTATTCAAGGTCTTTTGTGTTTCCGTATGAACTGTGCTATTCTTTGGTCTAGTTCTGTGAAGAATATCATTGGTAGTTTGATAGGGATCGCATTGAATCTATAGATGACATTTGGTAGTGTGGTCATTTTCACAATATTGATTCCTCTGACCCAGAAGCATGGAATATCTCTCCATCTGTTTAAGTCTTTAATTTCTCTCATGAGTGTCTTGTAATTTTCTGTGTACAGTTCTTTTGTTTCTTTAGGTAGGTTTATTCCTAGGTATTTGATTCTTTCGGTTGCAGTGGTGAAGGGGATTGCATCTTTGATTTCGTTTTCTGATTTTTCACTGTTTGTGTATAGGAATGCCAGTGATTTCTGTGTATTGATTTTGTATTCTGCAACTCTGCTGAATTCGCTGATTAGCTCTAGTAGTTTTGTAATAGCGTCTTTGGAATTTTCTATGTATAATATCATGTCGTCTGCGAATAGAGACAGTTTGACTTCTTCCTTTCCAATCTGGATTCCTTTGATTTCTTTCTCTTATTGCCATTGCTAGAACTTCCAGACTATGTTGAATAGTAGTGGTGAAAGTGGACACCCTTGTCTTGTTCCTGATCTTAGAGGAAATGCTTTCAGTTTTTCACCATTGAGGATAATGTTCGCTGTGGGCTTCTCATATATGGCTTTCACTGTGTTGAGATAGGTTCCTTCTGTGCCCATTTTCTGAAGAGTTTTTATCATAAATGGGTGTTGTACTTTGTCGAAAGCTTTTTATGCATCTGTTGAGATGATTATGTGATTTTTGTCTCTCAATTTGTTGCTATGGTGTATCACATTTATTGATTTGCGGATTTTGAAGAATCCTTGCATGCCTGGGATGAACCCGACTTGATCATAATGAATGAGCTTTTTGATGTGTTACTGAATTCTGTTTGCTAGGATTTTGTTGAGGATTTTGGCATCTAAATTCATCAGTGAAATTGGCCTATAATTTTCTTTTTTTGTGTTTTCTTTGCCTGGCTTTGGTATCAGGGTGATGGCAGCCTCATAGAATGTGTTTGGAAGTGTTCCTTCCTGAGCAATTTTTTGGAAGAGTTTTAGAAGGACAGGCATTAGCTCTTCTTTAAATGTTTGGTAGAATTCGACTGTGAAGCCATCTGGCCCTGGGCTTTTATTTTTGGGTAGATTTTTGATCACAAAGTCGATTTCTGATCTTGTGATTGAGTTGTTCGTAGTTTCTATTTCTTCCTGGTTGAGTCTTGGGAGATTAATCTTCTCTAAGAAACTGTCCATTTCTTCCAGGTTGTCCAGTTTGTTGCCATAGAGTTGTTCATAATAGTGTCTTATAATCCTTTGGATTTTTGCACTATCTGTTGTAATCTCTCCTTTTTCATTTTTGATTTTGGTGATCTGGTTCTTCTGTCTTTTTTTCTTGATGAGTCTGGCCAGTGGCTTGTCAATTTTATTTACCTTTTCGAAGAACCAGCTTTTTGTTTTATTTATCTTTACTATGGTTTCTTTCGTTTCTTTTTCATTTATTTCTGCTCTGATCTTTATGATTTCCCTTCTTCTGCTGGCTTTGAGGTGTTTTTGTTCTTCTTTCTCCAGTTGTTTTAAGTGGACGGTTAGGTCATCTGTTTGAGATTTTCCTAGTTTCTTGAGGTGGGTTTGAATTGCTATAAACTTCCCTCTTAGAACTGCTTTTGCAGTATCCCATAGGTTTTGCTCATTAGGTGTGTTCATTGTCGTTTTCTTCTAGGAATTTTTTAATTTCTCATTTGATTTGCTTGGTAATCAGTTGGTTTTTTAGGTACGTGTTGTTTAATCTCCATGTGTTTGTGTTTTTAGTGGGTTTTTTTCCTGTAGTTGATCTCTAGTCTCATTGCATTGTGGTCAGAGAAGGTGGTTGATATAAATTCAGTTTTCTTGAATTGACTGAGGTTTGATTTGTGGCCCCAGATGTGGTCTACCCTAGAGAATGGTCCATGAGCACTTGAGAAGAAAGTATATTCTCCTTTTGGATGGAAGGTCCTAAAGATATCGATGAGGTCCATCTCTTCTAGTGTGGCATTGAAGGCTTGTGTTTCTTTATTAATTTTCTGTTTGGATGATCTGTCCATTGGTGTCAGAGGAGTGTTAAAGTCTCCTACTATTATTGTGTTATTGTTGATGTCTTCTTTTATGTCTGAAAGTGTTTGTCTTATGTTCTGGGGTGCTCCTGTGTTGGGTGCATAGATATTTATGATTGTTATGTCTTCCTCTTGGATGGATCCCTTGATCATTATGTAGTGTCCTGCCTTGTCATTTTGAGTCTTCTTTATTTTGAGGTCTATTTTGTCTGATATATCAGAGGATTGCTACTCCAGCTTTCTTTTGATTTCCATTTGCATGGAATATCTTTTTCCAGCCTCTCACTTTCAGTCTATGAGTGTCTCTAGGTCTGAAGTGAGTTTCCTGGAGGCAGCATATGTATGGGTCGTGTTTTTGAATCCATTCGGCCACTCTGTGTCTTTTGGTTGGGGCATTTAGTCCATTTACATTCAAAGTAATTATTGATACAAATGATCCTATTGTCATCTTAGATGTTACGGTGACTTTGTTTTGTGGATCTTTTTCTTCTCTTATACTTGTTGTCTATATAAGTCCCTTTAACACTTGTTGTAAGGCTGGTTTGGTATTGACTAAATTCTTTTAATTTTTGCTTATCTGTGAAGCTTTTGATTTCTTCATCCATTTTGAATGAGATCCTTGCAGGATAGAGGATTCTTGGTTGCAGATTATTCTGTTTCAGCCGTTTAAATGTGTCCTGCCATTCCCTCCTGGCCTGCAGAGTTTCTGTTGAAAGATCAGTTGTTAAACCTATGGGCTTTCCCTTGTATGTCACTAGTTGCTTTTTCCCTGCTACTTTGAGAATTCTGTCTTTGTGTTTAATTTGTGTTAGCTTCATTAATATGTGTCTTGGTGTGTTTCCTCTTGGGTTGATTCTGTATGATACTCTTTGCACTTCTTGGACTTGACTATTTCTTTTCCCATGTTGGGGAAATTTTCAACTGTAATCTCTTCAAAAATTTTCTCATAGCCTTTCTTTTTTTCTTCTTCTTCTGGAACCCCTATAATTTGAATATTGGTGCATTTGATATTATCCCAGAGGTCTCTGAGGCTATCCTGCTCTTTTCATTCTTTGAGCTCGATTCTGTTTTTCAGCAGTTACTTCCACCATTCTATCTTCCAGCTCACTTATCCAGTCTTCTGTCTCAGATACTCTGCTCTTGATTCCTTCTACAGTGTTTTCGTTACAGAGGAGTGTTAAAGTCTCCTACTATTATTGTGTTATTGTTGATGTCTTCTTTTATGTCTGAAAGTGTTTGTCTTATGTTCTGGGGTGCTCCTGTGTTGGGTGCATAGATATTTATGATTGTTATGTCTTCCTCTTGGATGGATCCCTTGATCATTATGTAGTGTCCTGCCTTGTCATTTTGAGTCTTCTTTATTTTGAGGTCTATTTTGTCTGATATATCAGAGGATTGCTACTCCAGCTTTCTTTTGATTTCCATTTGCATGGAATATCTTTTTCCAGCCTCTCACTTTCAGTCTATGAGTGTCTCTAGGTCTGAAGTGAGTTTCCTGGAGGCAGCATATGTATGGGTCGTGTTTTTGAATCCATTCGGCCACTCTGTGTCTTTTGGTTGGGGCATTTAGTCCATTTACATTCAAAGTAATTATTGATACAAATGATCCTATTGTCATCTTAGATGTTACGGTGACTTTGTTTTGTGGATCTTTTTCTTCTCTTATACTTGTTGTCTATATAAGTCCCTTTAACACTTGTTGTAAGGCTGGTTTGGTATTGACTAAATTCTTTTAATTTTTGCTTATCTGTGAAGCTTTTGATTTCTTCATCCATTTTGAATGAGATCCTTGCAGGATAGAGGATTCTTGGTTGCAGATTATTCTGTTTCAGCCGTTTAAATGTGTCCTGCCATTCCCTCCTGGCCTGCAGAGTTTCTGTTGAAAGATCAGTTGTTAAACCTATGGGCTTTCCCTTGTATGTCACTAGTTGCTTTTTCCCTGCTACTTTGAGAATTCTGTCTTTGTGTTTAATTTGTGTTAGCTTCATTAATATGTGTCTTGGTGTGTTTCCTCTTGGGTTGATTCTGTATGATACTCTTTGCACTTCTTGGACTTGACTATTTCTTTTCCCATGTTGGGGAAATTTTCAACTGTAATCTCTTCAAAAATTTTCTCATAGCCTTTCTTTTTTTCTTCTTCTTCTGGAACCCCTATAATTTGAATATTGGTGCATTTGATATTATCCCAGAGGTCTCTGAGGCTATCCTGCTCTTTTCATTCTTTGAGCTCGATTCTGTTTTTCAGCAGTTACTTCCACCATTCTATCTTCCAGCTCACTTATCCAGTCTTCTGTCTCAGATACTCTGCTCTTGATTCCTTCTACAGTGTTTTTCAGTTCAGCAATTGAGTTGTTTGTCTCTGTTACTTTTTTGGTAAGTTCTTGTATTTCTTTATTCAGTGTGTTAGTTGTGTCTTGCAATTTCTCTAACATTCTGCTTTTTGCGGGGGGTGGGGGGGAGGGAGGGGGAGCGGGTGGGCTGCTTCTGTTGGTCTTTCATTTGTCTATTTTTCATCCATCTTTGTTCTTTGGCCCGTGTGGGCCTCCCGTCTCAGTGGCCTCTGTCGTCACAGAGTGCCGGCTCTGGGCGCATGCGCTCCAGAGCTCCGGCTCAGTAATTGGACACATCGGTCCAGCCGCTCCGCAGCATGTGGGATCTTCCCAGGCCAGGGATCAAACCGGCGCCCCTTGCACTGCAAGGCGGTGGTGTCCTTACCCACTGGACCACCAGGGAAGCCCTAACATTCTGTTTTCAGTGTCTTTGATCATCTTTACTATCATTCCTCTGAAATCACTTTCAGAAAGTTTGTGTAAATCCTCTTCGTTGATTTGATCTTGTGTGTTTTGGACTTCCCTCCTGGTCCAATGGTTAGGTGTCCGCCTGCAGTGGCAGAGAACATGGGTTTGACCCCTAGTCTGGGAGGATCCCATGTGCTGTGGAACATCTAGGCCCATGTGCCACAACTACTGAGCCCACATACTCTAGAGCCTGTGATCTGCAGCATAAGAAGCCACCGCAGTGAGAAGCTCATGAGCCGCAACAAAAAGTAAGCTACTCTTGCTGTAACTAGAGAAAGCAGTGAAGATCCAGTGCAAATAAATTATTAATTTTAAAAATTCTTAAATAATTTTCTGCAGGGCATACGCTCCCTTAAGCAAAGAAAAAAGTAGGTCACAAACAGGGTAAAAACATTTGCAATTAGCAGAGACATGTTAATTTTTCTTCATATGTAATGAGCACTTAGAGAAAAAGAACATGAAGAGGGTCAGTGTTATTTAAAAGTGGTCAGATCCATATATACTCTGATAGTTCATAGAAAAGGAAATAAAACTGTATCATAACTGTATTAAAAGATGGACAATCATAATAAAGGAAATTGTGGTTAAAACTACACTGAAAGTATGTTGCAGAGGCTATAGGAAAACATTCTTTAATACTATTAGAGAACAACTTTTTAAAAGTGTCCCAATAGTGCTCTGTTACTTTTTGGTAAGTTCTTGTATTTCTTTATTCAGTGTGTTAGTTGTGTCTTGCAATTTCTCTAACATTCTGCTTTTTGGGGGTGGGGGAGGGAGGGGGAGCGGGTGGGCTGCTTCTGTTGGTCTTTCATTTGTCTATTTTTCATCCATCTTTGTTCTTTGGCCCGTGTGGGCCTCCCGTCTCAGTGGCCTCTGTCGTCACAGAGTGCCGGCTCTGGGCGCATGCGCTCCAGAGCTCCGGCTCAGTAATTGGACACATCGGTCCAGCCGCTCCGCAGCATGTGGGATCTTCCCAGGCCAGGGATCAAACCGGCGCCCCTTGCACTGCAAGGCGGTGGTGTCCTTACCCACTGGACCACCAGGGAAGCCCTAACATTCTGTTTTCAGTGTCTTTGATCATCTTTACTATCATTCCTCTGAAATCACTTTCAGAAAGTTTGTGTAAATCCTCTTCGTTGATTTGATCTTGTGTGTTTTGGATTTCCCCTCCTGGTCCAATGGTTAGGTGTCCGCCTGCAGTGGCAGAGAACATGGGTTTGACCCCTAGTCTGGGAGGATCCCATGTGCTGTGGAACATCTAGGCCCATGTGCCACAACTACTGAGCCCACATACTCTAGAGCCTGTGATCTGCAGCATAAGAAGCCACCGCAGTGAGAAGCTCATGAGCCGCAACAAAAGTAAGCTACTCTTGCTGTAACTAGAGAAAGCAGTGAAGATCCAGTGCAAATAAATTATTAATTTTAAAAATTCTTAAATAATTTTCTGCAGGGCATACGCTCCCTTAAGCAAAGAAAAAAGTAGGTCACAAACAGGGTAAAAACATTTGCAATTAGCAGAGACATGTTAATTTTTCTTCATATGTAATGAGCACTTAGAGAAAAAGAACATGAAGAGGGTCAGTGTTATTTAAAAGTGGTCAGATCCATATATACTCTGATAGTTCATAGAAAAGGAAATAAAACTGTATCATAACTGTATTAAAAGATGGACAATCATAATAAAGGAAATTGTGGTTAAAACTACACTGAAAGTATGTTGCAGAGGCTATAGGAAAAAACATTCTTTAATACTATTAGAGAACAACTTTTTTAAAAGTGTCCCAATAGTGCTCTTTTGGAAAATAGTTTTGTTTATTTTATTTCTTTTTTTTTTTAAAGATTTATTTATTTATTTTGGGCGGGGATCAGGTTGGGGAGGGAGGGGAGCAGGTGGGCCACTTCTTTTTTTCTTTTTTTTAAAGATTTATTTATTTATTTATTTTTTGGGTGGGGGTCGGGTTGGGGAGGGAGAGGAGTGAGCAGGCCACTTCCATTGGTGTTTCATTTCTCTATTTTCATCCGTCTTTGTTCCTCGGCCCGTGTGGGCCTCCCATCGCGGTGGCATCTGTCGTTGCAGAGCACCGGCTCTGGGCGCATACACTCCAGAGCTCCGGCTCAGCAATTGGACACATCAGTCCAGCCGCTCCGCGGTACGTGGGCTCTTCCCAGGACAGGGATCAAACCGGCGCCCCTTGCACTGCAAGGCGGTGTCCTTACCCACTGGACCACCAGGGGTAGCCCGGGGCCACTTCTATTGGTCTTTCATTTCTCTCTTTTCATCCGTCTTTGTTCTTTGGCTCCTGTGGGCCTCCCATCGCGGTGGCGTCTGTCGTCGCAAACCACTGGCTCTGGGCGCACCTGCGCCAGAGCTCCGGCTCAGTAATTGGACACATCGGTCCAGCTGCTCCGCAGCACGTGGGATCTTCCCAGGCCAGGGATCGAACTGGCGCCCCTTGCACTGCAAGGCGATGTCCTTACCCACTGGACCACCAGGGGAAGCCCAGTTTTGTTTATTTTATTTCTTGATGGGTCTTCATGGATTCGTGGGCTTTTCCCTAGTTGCGCTGTGCAGACATCTCATTGCCGTAGCTTTTCTTGTTGCTGTAGGGTGCATGCCCTTCAGTAGTTACAGCTCCTGGGCTCTAGAGCACATGCTCAGGCCCACGCTGAGTGAGATCTTCCTGGACCAGGCATTGAGCCTATAAACTTACAGTTACATCAAATATATTCTGTCAACGGAAGAGGGCAAGATGAAAATGGAACATGAAGAGGGTCAGTGTTATTTAAAAGTGGTCAGATCCATATATACTCTGATAGTTCATAGAAAAGGAAATAAAACTGTATCATAACTGTATTAAAAGATGGACAATCATAATAAAGGAAATTGTGGTTAAAACTACACTGAAAGTATGTTGCAGAGGCTATAGGAAAAAACATTCTTTAATACTATTAGAGAACAACTTTTTTAAAAGTGTCCCAATAGTGCTCTTTTGGAAAATAGTTTTGTTTATTTTATTTCTTTTTTTTTTTAAAGATTTATTTATTTATTTTGGGCGGGGATCAGGTTGGGGAGGGAGGGGAGCAGGTGGGCCACTTCTTTTTTTCTTTTTTTTAAAGATTTATTTATTTATTTATTTTTTGGGTGGGGGTCGGGTTGGGGAGGGAGAGGAGTGAGCAGGCCACTTCCATTGGTGTTTCATTTCTCTATTTTCATCCGTCTTTGTTCCTCGGCCCGTGTGGGCCTCCCATCGCGGTGGCATCTGTCGTTGCAGAGCACCGGCTCTGGGCGCATACACTCCAGAGCTCCGGCTCAGCAATTGGACACATCAGTCCAGCCGCTCCGCGGTACGTGGGCTCTTCCCAGGACAGGGATCAAACCGGCGCCCCTTGCACTGCAAGGCGGTGTCCTTACCCACTGGACCACCAGGGGTAGCCCGGGGCCACTTCTATTGGTCTTTCATTTCTCTCTTTTCATCCGTCTTTGTTCTTTGGCTCCTGTGGGCCTCCCATCGCGGTGGCGTCTGTCGTCGCAAACCACTGGCTCTGGGCGCACCTGCGCCAGAGCTCCGGCTCAGTAATTGGACACATCGGTCCAGCTGCTCCGCAGCACGTGGGATCTTCCCAGGCCAGGGATCGAACTGGCGCCCCTTGCACTGCAAGGCGATGTCCTTACCCACTGGACCACCAGGGGAAGCCCAGTTTTGTTTATTTTATTTCTTGATGGGTCTTCATGGATTCGTGGGCTTTTCCCTAGTTGCGCTGTGCAGACATCTCATTGCCGTAGCTTTTCTTGTTGCTGTAGGGTGCATGCCCTTCAGTAGTTACAGCTCCTGGGCTCTAGAGCACATGCTCAGGCCCACGCTGAGTGAGATCTTCCTGGACCAGGCATTGAGCCTATAAACTTACAGTTACATCAAATATATTCTGTCAAACGGAAGAGGGGCAAGATGAAAATGGAAGATGAATAAAGAAATGGATTAAAAATATATATTAATATGAACTAGGGTGTTCTCAACCTCTAGTGTTGAATCTGACTCTGTGTTGCAAACATTTAATTATCTATTACTATGTTTTCTGCTTGACTTTCCAATTTGCTAATTAGCCACTGTTAACAGCTATTATCCACTGTTAATTTTTGACCTGAATACCTTTTTGTACCTATTGAGATAAAAAAAAAAAAACTTAAACTAACAGAACTTTAATGGTTTCTTAATATTGCATCCCTAAGTTAACAAAATGAGTTGATACATGAAACTAGATGATATTCTGTTTGAAATTCATGCTACCTGCTATATAGAACAGTAGATCTTTTTCTATTAACCTCAGTTCAACAATGTTGAGAATTTCTACACTTAAGGTAATAATTAAAACACATTAAAATTACCAATTATATCTGTTTTACACATTGTAAAACATATAGTTCTTCCCCCAGATGTATTGCTACGTTGATTTGTTGTTTGCTCCTAAATGTTGGCAAACAGAAATGTAAATGTAGGTATAGTTCGGGTAATTACATGTGCTCTCTGGCCATGTGATTCAGTATCTTAAAACTTAAGATACTTTTTTTTTTTTAATGTTTGCCTCCTTTATTGTTATTTATTTATTTATTTATTTATTTTCATCCATCTTTATTCTTTGGTCTGTGTGCACCTCCCATTGCAGTGGCCTCTCTCATTTTAGAGCACCGGCTCTGGGTCCACGTGCTCCAGAGTGCTGGCTCGTCATAGGACACACCAGTCCAGCTGCTCCATGGCATGTGGAATCTTCCGGGGCCAGGGATTGAACCGGTGACCCTTGCACTGCAAGGTAGATTCTTTACCCGCTGGACTACCAGGGAAGCCCTTAAGATACTTTTAAAAGGACGTTTGTGCTTTTCCGTTATTCCTTGGATGCAATTTCATCAAAGAAACTAGAGAAAGCACCCCCCTCCCCATTGCTGTTTGATTTCCTACTTGATGTAAAGAAAGATTTTATTTCTGGATGTTAATAAATTTGAAATTGCAAATTGATAGCTATAAATGGCATTAAGTTTTTCAAAATCTTCCCCAAAAAGTATTTAGGTGTCTATTTATTATGTTTAAGGGATCTATGTTTTGTTAAGAGACATTTGATTTTATGTGCTTTATTTTGATTAACATGAATCACAAAGCAGTGTGTAATTTGTTTTTGTATAAAGACAGACAGGTAAATACTTTTATATGGAGAAAAGTATTTTCATGAGTATTTACAGCATTAATTAAAATTCTTTTTTTTTTTTTTCTTAAAAATACTGACTTTTAGTTTAGTGATACATTAGGAAACACCAAATAGAACTTTTAGACTTAGAAAAGTTCTCTTGGAATTGACTACATAATCATCCTGGAGATGGGAAACTTGGTTTTCTGGATGAATTAAGCTAAGGATGGGTCTCTCCCCTGAGTGGATTTGTATGTATCTTATAGTGCAGAGTTGTTGGCTAGTGATTTTTCAGGTGTCTTAAGTTTACAAAGTGAAAATAGATATTTTGTACTTTGTTATTTTTGCCAGTTAAGAAACCATATGACACATCTCAATTGTCTCTTAAGAAATAATTGGCATACATAACGTTTAAAAGTGCTAATTGGCAGCCTAGTGTTTATAACAACATTGTTTAAGTATTTATTTTTAATTTTATTTATTTGGCTGTGCTGGGTCCTGGTCGTGGCAAGCAGCATCTTTGTTGCAACTTGAGATCTTCTGCTAACTCCTAGTTACAGACATGTGGGAGCTAGTTCAGCCTGTGGGTTTAGTTGCTCTGAGGCAAGTGGCATATTCCCAGACCAGGAGTCGAACGTGTGTCTCCTGCACTGGCAGGTGGTCTTAACCACTAAACCACCAGGGAACTCCTTAGAGGTTTTTAAATAGTATTAATTTATCTTGTTTATTTGTTTGGCTGCGCCAGGCCTCAGTTGTGGAATGCACAAACTTTAGTTGTGGCATGTGAAATCTAGTTCCCTGAGCAGGGATTGCACTTGGGCCCTCTGCTTTGGGAGCCGGACTCTTAGCCACTAGCCCATGGGGAAAGTCCCCATAGCAGCATTGTTTACAGTAGCCAAGATATGGGAGCAGCCTACATGTACATCAGCAGGAGTGAATAAAAAAGATGTGGTATATATACAATGGAGTAAAATATGAATGAAATTTTTGCCATTTGCAGCAATGATCTTAATGGCATAAAGTTTTTCAAAATCTTCCCCAAAAAGTATTTAGGTGTCTATTTATTATGTTTAAGGGATCTATGTTTTGTTAAGAGACATTTGATTTTATGTGCTTTATTTTGATTAACATGAATCACAAAGCAGTGTGTAATTTGTTTTTGTATAAAGACAGACAGGTAAATACTTTTATATGGAGAAAAGTATTTTCATGAGTATTTACAGCATTAATTAAAATTCTTTTTTTTTTTTTTCTTAAAAATACTGACTTTTAGTTTAGTGATACATTAGGAAACACCAAATAGAACTTTTAGACTTAGAAAAGTTCTCTTGGAATTGACTACATAATCATCCTGGAGATGGGAAACTTGGTTTTCTGGATGAATTAAGCTAAGGATGGGTCTCTCCCCTGAGTGGATTTGTATGTATCTTATAGTGCAGAGTTGTTGGCTAGTGATTTTTCAGGTGTCTTAAGTTTACAAAGTGAAAATAGATATTTTGTACTTTGTTATTTTTGCCAGTTAAGAAACCATATGACACATCTCAATTGTCTCTTAAGAAATAATTGGCATACATAACGTTTAAAAGTGCTAATTGGCAGCCTAGTGTTTATAACAACATTGTTTAAGTATTTATTTTTAATTTTATTTATTTGGCTGTGCTGGGTCCTGGTCGTGGCAAGCAGCATCTTTGTTGCAACTTGAGATCTTCTGCTAACTCCTAGTTACAGACATGTGGGAGCTAGTTCAGCCTGTGGGTTTAGTTGCTCTGAGGCAAGTGGCATATTCCCAGACCAGGAGTCGAACGTGTGTCTCCTGCACTGGCAGGTGGTCTTAACCACTAAACCACCAGGGAACTCCTTAGAGGTTTTTAAATAGTATTAATTTATCTTGTTTATTTGTTTGGCTGCGCCAGGCCTCAGTTGTGGAATGCACAAACTTTAGTTGTGGCATGTGAAATCTAGTTCCCTGAGCAGGGATTGCACTTGGGCCCTCTGCTTTGGGAGCCGGACTCTTAGCCACTAGCCCATGGGGAAAGTCCCCATAGCAGCATTGTTTACAGTAGCCAAGATATGGGAGCAGCCTACATGTACATCAGCAGGAGTGAATAAAAAAGATGTGGTATATATACAATGGAGTACTACCCAGACATATGAATGAAATTTTTGCCATTTGCAGCAACATAGGTGGACTAGGAGGACATTATGCTAAGTGAAATAAGTCAAAGACAAGTACTATATGATATCACTTATATAAAAAATACAATGAAAAGAAACAGACTCACAAATATAGAAAACAAACTAGTGGTTACCAAAGGGGAAGAGGGAACCAGGGAGAGGTGAGATAAGAGTTTGGGGACTGGGACTTCCCTGGTGGTCCAGTGGTTAAGACTCTGTGTTCCCAATACAGTGGGGCCCATGTTTGAGCCCTGGTTAGGGAACTAGATCCCACATGCTGCAACTAAGACCCAGAGCAGCCAAATAAATAAATATTTAAAAAAAAAAAAAAAGAGTTGGGGACTAAGACGTATAAACTTCTGTTTGTAAAATAAATAAGCTACAAGGACATACTGTACAACACAGGGAATATAGCCAGTATTTTATAATAACTGTGAATGAAATATAATCTTTAAAAATCGTGAACACTATTCTGTACACCTGAAAATTATATTGTACATCAGCTATACTGTTGTTACTGTTGTATTTAGTCACTGAGCCTGTCTGACTCTTGCTATCTTATGGACTGTAGCCCACCAGCCTCCTCTGCGTGGGATTTCCCAGGCAAGAATACAGGAGTGGGTTGTCATTTCCTTCTCCAGGGGGTCTTCCTGACCCAGGATTGGATCTGTGTCTCCTGCATTGATTGGTGGATTCTTTTTTTTTTTTTTTTAATGACTTTGTGGCAGTTTTTTTTTTTTTTTTTTTTTCTTTCAAATTTTGGCTTCTTTTATTGGTCCTTCATTTATTTATTTTCATCCATCTTAATTCTTTGGCCTATGTGGTGGGCCTCCCATCACAGTGGCCTCTCTTGTTGCAGAACACTGTTTCTGGGTGCACGCACTCCAGAGTGCTTGCTTGTGATTGGGCACTCTGGCTCAGTCGCTCCTGTGGCATATGGGATCTTCCCGTGCCAGGGATCGGACTGGTGGCCCCTTACACTGGAAGGTGGACTCTTTACCCACTGGACCACCGGGGAAGCCCTGATTGGTGGATTATTTACTGAGCCACTAGGGAAGCCCACATCAACTGTACCTTAATTTAAAAAAAAAAAAAACAGGGGCTTCCCTTGTGGCTCAGTGGATAAGAACCTGTCTGCCAATGCAGGAGACACAGGTTCGATCCCTGACCCGGGAAGATCCCACATACCACAGAGCAGCTAAACCCACACATCAACAAAGACCCAGCACAGCCAAAAATAAATAAATAAAAGTTTAAAAAAAAAAAAAAAAAAACATTCTGGGGAATTCTCTGGCAGTCCTGTGGTTAGGACTCTCTGCTTCCACTGCCAGGGCCACAGGTTCAATCCTTGCTCAAGAAACTAAGATCCAACAAGCCACATGGTGGAGTGGGGGAGAATACAGGGGGGTAGGCTCATAGTCCCCCCCCCACTTTTTTTTAAATCTGAAAAGTAATTTTATATGAGTCTTGAGGTACAGGAAGCGTCACTGTTTTTAAGGGTCTGTAAATGTGTTTCATGGTAAGTTGGTTTCTGAAAGTAAAATAAGTTTTTTTATAAAATAAGGACAGTTGTATTTGTAGTAAAAGTATTTTTCTGAGTTGCTTGTAACTGTTGGTTGTGATGTCTTCTCCTTCCTCGCTAGAGCTGTCTTTGTGGGAAGTTTGTCCTCCGTCCCCTGCGACCATGCCGCAGATACGCAACCTCGGGCAGTCCTCGGTATGTAGCCTGCCTCCCTGTACACAGGCTGTAAAACTGTGCACTGGGTGTGTGTGTGTGTGTCCCTTGAATATGGGAATATCTGATTAAAATCTTTTCTGTTTTTAAGGGTACAAACCCTGGCATTTTCTCACCAAATCTTTGGAGCATATGTATTTGTAGGTGAATATTTGTTATGGCGCTCCTCTTGCTTCTTTGGTGGCTGGATATCATCGCCGTTCCCCTTGTGCTGCCTTCCTTTATATGGCAAATAGATTTATGCCTAGAACTCAGCACATCAGAACTCATCCTACTTAACATTTGTTTTATTGTATTTAGAGAAATGCTTGATTAAGGAAGAGGAGCTTTGGAAATCAGTGGTACTTGTTTTAGGGGTTTGAAGGAGTGTGAACATGCAGTGTATAAAAGGGCAGATTGGTTATTGTTTCTGTTCTAGACAGGACTGTATTAAAGAGACGTTATCCGTAAAGAAGCACTTTTTATTTTGGACATGTGAAAAACAAACCAGGGAGAGGTGATGTCAGTGTGTGGAGATAAACTGGGCTGCTGTGATATGAATCAGCGGTCGAGAAACAGAGCCTCGTGCTCTTTGAGATTTACCATTGATCTAGGAAAGTAGGTTTAGGAGAGTCAAAAAATAAACCTGCATTTCCTGTTTCTTTCACTTAGGTTGTCTGCAGGCAAAATTGCTGGAGCTGGCATTTTGTTTGTTGGTGGCGGTATTGGTGGCACCATCCTGTATGCCAAATGGGATTCCCATTTCCGGAAAAATGTAGAGAAAGCCATACCTTACTCAGATAAACTCTTTGAGATGGTCCTTGGTTCCCCACCTTACGCTGTTCCATTGCCAAAGAAATCGGTAAGAGTTTCACGCCCAGTTCTACTTCATGCTGTGGAATACCTTGAAAAGCAGGTTGTTTTCATCTTGAACATATTATGCCTGCCCTGTCATTTTTCTGTAAACTGAACTTAATTATGTAGAGCTGGAGTTTTATCCCTTTGGAGCCCCATAAGTGCTCTTAGTTTTCTACATTATTTATTCATCCACAGGAACTTTAAAGTGACTATGCTGCCTCAGGAAGATCATGTTGCAACTTCAGTAGTCGAGATCAGAATCCTATGGCTTCCTTCTAACGTCCTGTGTCTATTTTGTGCCGCATGACCTGGGAGAAATAGCTGGAAGCATCCAGGAGCATAGAGTCAGGCGGCACAGTTCAGAGTAGTGCTCTTTTCCCTAGACATGACTTCAGGTGTCCTTCTCACTGCCTGGACCTCTCCTCACTCCATTTTGCTATGCTGCTGCTAAAGGTCAGAAATGGGATAAGAATGGAGGACAGAAAATAAATATTAGAGACTGAGCAAGGTAGGAGAGCTGACGAATAAAATACAGGCAACTGTGAAGGTGAATCCAAGAATTCTAACCTGTCTACCTGACAGCATGATACAACCTTTAAGATAAAAGTAGCAAATCAAGAAGAGTGCACAGGCTTCCCTGGTGGCTCACTGGTAAAGAATCTGCCTGCCAGTGCAGGAGACGTGGGTTCCATCCCTGGTCTGGGAAGACCCCACATGCTGTGGAGCACCTAAGCCCGTGGGCCACAACTGTTGAGGCCATGTGCCGCAGCAAGGGAACCCACTGCAGCAAGAACCCTGTGCACTGCAGGGACGAGTAGGCCCTGCGCACGGCAGCTAGAGAAAAGCCCGTGCAGCCTTTTTAAAAAAAGCTTAAGAAGCAGAATTGCAAATGTTGAGGTGGGATCCTGCAGACATGCAAAGCCGACAAGTGTAGATGTTCAGCAGGCTAGCACAAGTACTGTTCTTTCCCTCCATGCAGGGCATTTCCCACTTCCTCCCTGTCTCCACCTCTCCTAACATAATCTAGCTCATGTTTACATCAGTTTTAGAGAGTCTTCTAGAATAAGTGCTGTGGTGTTTTCATGATCTTATCATCATACCACTTAATCAGGGTCTTTGATTCCTCTTGTCTTAAAGACAGAAGATCACAAAATATAAATTCAAGTAAGACTTTTGTAATTATCTCAGATTATGAGTAAGGATAGTGAAGCCAGGAGTGGGTAACTGTTAGCCTAGGAGCTGCCTAGTAATTGGTTCCTTTATTTCTGTGGTTTTTGTATTTGCTGGTTCTTAGGTTGACATTCAGTGCTCTTTGCAGTCTGGCTCTTATCTCCCCTTCAGGCCTTATCTCTGTATGGTCCTGCACATAAATCCTTACTTTCATACTTGTTTACCTTACAAATACGCCCATGCTTTCCATCCTTATTCAAATGCCAGTGAAGTGACTGCTGTGTACCAGGCCTTGTTCCCAGGTCCTTGGTTATGCAGAGGACCAAACAGAGATCCTTTCCATCTGTATGTCTCTTTCCGTGCTTGTTCTTGTCTCTTAAGATGTCCTTCTCACTGACATGACTTCAGGTGTCCTTCTCACTGCCTGGACTCTCCTCACTCCATTTTGCTATGCTGCTGCTAAAGGTCAGAAATGGGATAAGAATGGAGGACAGAAAATAAATATTAGAGACTGAGCAAGGTAGGAGAGCTGACGAATAAAATACAGGCAACTGTGAAGGTGAATCCAAGAATTCTAACCTGTCTACCTGACAGCATGATACAACCTTTAAGATAAAAGTAGCAAATCAAGAAGAGTGCACAGGCTTCCCTGGTGGCTCACTGGTAAAGAATCTGCCTGCCAGTGCAGGAGACGTGGGTTCCATCCCTGGTCTGGGAAGACCCCACATGCTGTGGAGCACCTAAGCCCGTGGGCCACAACTGTTGAGGCCATGTGCCGCAGCAAGGGAACCCACTGCAGCAAGAACCCTGTGCACTGCAGGGACGAGTAGGCCCTGCGCACGGCAGCTAGAGAAAAGCCCGTGCAGCCTTTTTAAAAAAAGCTTAAGAAGCAGAATTGCAAATGTTGAGGTGGGATCCTGCAGACATGCAAAGCCGACAAGTGTAGATGTTCAGCAGGCTAGCACAAGTACTGTTCTTTCCCTCCATGCAGGGCATTTCCCACTTCCTCCCTGTCTCCACCTCTCCTAACATAATCTAGCTCATGTTTACATCAGTTTTAGAGAGTCTTCTAGAATAAGTGCTGTGGTGTTTTCATGATCTTATCATCATACCACTTAATCAGGGTCTTTGATTCCTCTTGTCTTAAAGACAGAAGATCACAAAATATAAATTCAAGTAAGACTTTTGTAATTATCTCAGATTATGAGTAAGGATAGTGAAGCCAGGAGTGGGTAACTGTTAGCCTAGGAGCTGCCTAGTAATTGGTTCCTTTATTTCTGTGGTTTTTGTATTTGCTGGTTCTTAGGTTGACATTCAGTGCTCTTTGCAGTCTGGCTCTTATCTCCCCTTCAGGCCTTATCTCTGTATGGTCCTGCACATAAATCCTTACTTTCATACTTGTTTACCTTACAAATACGCCCATGCTTTCCATCCTTATTCAAATGCCAGTGAAGTGACTGCTGTGTACCAGGCCTTGTTCCCAGGTCCTTGGTTATGCAGAGGACCAAACAGAGATCCTTTCCATCTGTATGTCTCTTTCCGTGCTTGTCTTCTTGTGTTCTCTTCAAGACTGGCCTCCTTCCCTACACAGACCAAAGTCAGTTTTCTCACCTCTGAATTCCAGTAGCAGTTAGTGTTTTATTTTTTAATTTGGCCTATTTATTGCACACTCTCAGTTGTGCATTGTTACAAACGTGTCGCTTTTAGAAACTCTGCATTTTCTTTCATGGTAACCCTTTTAGAGTAGACCTGGTTCTTTATGCATGGACAGTAAATATTGAGAGAAGACAAGCTTAAAATGTTTTCACATGGTTAGTTTATTATCTCAGTACAGATACAGATGCTGTATCTGAATTTAGTTTTTTTCTTGATTTTTAAATTTTGGCCTCTTTTATTGGTTTTCCATTCATTTATTTTCATCCATCTTTATTCTTTGACCTGTGTGGACCTCCCATTGTAGTGGCCTCTCTCTCTGCAGAGCACCAGCTCTGGGCGCATGTGCTCCAGAGTGCTGGCTCCTAATTGGACACACTGGTCGAGCTGCCCTGTGGCACGTGCGATCTTCCTGAGCCAGGTATCAAACTAGTGCCCCTTGCACTGCAAAGTGGGCTCCCTACACACTGGACCACCAGGGAAGCCCTAGTTGTTTTTTTTTTAAAGATTTATTTATTTATTTATTTTGGGTGGGAGTCGGGTTGGGGAGGCAGGGCAGCAGGCGGGCCACTTCTATTGGTCTTTCATTTCTCTATTTTCATCCTTCTTTGTTCTTTGCCTCCTGTGGGCCTCCCATCGCGGTGGTGTCTGTTGTCGCAGAGAGCCGGCTCTGGGCGTATGCGCTCCAGAGCTCCGGCTCAGTCATTGGTCACATCGGTCCAGCCGCTCCGCAGCACATGGGATCTTCCCAGGCCAGGGATCGAACTAGTGGCCCTTGCACTGCAAGGCGGTGTCCTTATCCACTGGACCACCAGGGGAAGCCCGCCCTAGTTGTTTTTTTTCTTTTAATTGGAGGATAATTGCTTTGCAGTGCTGTGTTGCTTTCTGCCATACAACAATGTGTATCAGCCATAAGTATATATATCGCCCCTCCTTGAACCTCCTCCCCACCCCCCACGCCTCACTGCATGCCCCTCTAGATCATCACAGAGTCCGCGGCTGAGCTCCCTGGGCTATACAACAGCTTCTCACTTGTTGTTGTCTTTTTTTGTTTTTCTTTTTCCTTTTGGCTATTCTGGGCTTTCACTGCTGCTGCGGGCTCTTCTCTAGTTGCAGGGTGTGGGGGCTACTCTAGTTGAGGTGAGCAGGCTTCTTGTTGTGGTGACTTCTCTTGTGGAACTCGGGCTCTAGGGCTCACAGGCTTCAGTAGTTGTGGCCCATGGGCTCCATAGTTGCGGCTCTGAGGGTCTAGAGCACAGGCTCAGTAGTTGTGCCTCACGGGCTTCGTTGCTCTGCAGCATGTGGGATCTTCCCAGATCAGGGATTCAACCCATGTCTCCTGCATTGGCGGGCAAACTCTTCACCACTGAGCTACCAGGGAGGCCCCCACTCGCTGTTTTACATGTGGTGACATACATGTTTCGGTGCTCCTCTCTCAGTTCCTCCCACCCTCCTTCCCCTGCTGAAAATCTTTGTGATGAACCAGGGACTCATTTAGAAGACACCTTCCTTAAATAGTGACAGATGTTATGTTTCTGGATTGAATGCAATACTATAAACGTGTCTTTTTTCTTAAATATATGCATTTCTCTCAAATCTCTCTTAAATATTATCTGTTTGAGAGAGGTGATGTTTTTATGATGTATATGTATGTGTACATAAAAACACAGATTTAAGAAAAATTCTAATTGATTTTTCTAGAGGTGAAGAACCAGACAAAATGATTTACAGTTCATGTGGAAGAATAAGTAGTGTACAAGACTGGGACCAGGATGTTTGGAAAGTGTTGGGTTGGGGAGTCAGAGGACACTTGCCTTTCCAGATACTGACTTTGTTGTAATCCTACTTTCATAAACAATAAGATTTTGACATAGGAATAAAAATTAGAGAAATAGAACAGCGGAGTCTACAAATAGATCATATTTGTTAACATTTGTTACGAGGGTGTGAGTTGCTAGAAACCTCATGTGAAAGTGATAACGTACAAGCCCTCTGACTGGGCCTGCACACACCACACCCTAGTGCTTTTCCGTTGTCTCTGGGCAGGAAAGCTTAACCAAAAAAACAGGAGAAGATCTATCCCTCCTAAACCCCCCCGCCTCACTGCATGCCCTCTAGATCATCACAGAGTCCGCTGAGCTCCTGGGCTATACAACAGCTTCTCACTTGTTGTTGTCTTTTTGTTTTCTTTTCCTTTTGGCTATTCTGGGCTTTCACTGCTGCTGGGCTCTTCTCTAGTTGCAGGGTGTGGGGGCTACTCTAGTTGAGGTGAGCAGGCTTCTTGTTGTGGTGACTTCTCTTGTGGAACTCGGGCTCTAGGGCTCACAGGCTTCAGTAGTTGTGGCCCATGGGCTCCATAGTTGCGGCTCTGAGGGTCTAGAGCACAGGCTCAGTAGTTGTGCCTCACGGGCTTCGTTGCTCTGCAGCATGTGGGATCTTCCCAGATCAGGGATTCAACCCATGTCTCCTGCATTGGCGGGCAAACTCTTCACCACTGAGCTACCAGGGAGGCCCCCACTCGCTGTTTTACATGTGGTGACATACATGTTTCGGTGCTCCTCTCTCAGTTCCTCCCACCCTCCTTCCCCTGCTGAAAATCTTTGTGATGAACCAGGGACTCATTTAGAAGACACCTTCCTTAAATAGTGACAGATGTTATGTTTCTGGATTGAATGCAATACTATAAACGTGTCTTTTTTCTTAAATATATGCATTTCTCTCAAATCTCTCTTAAATATTATCTGTTTGAGAGAGGTGATGTTTTTATGATGTATATGTATGTGTACATAAAAACACAGATTTAAGAAAAATTCTAATTGATTTTTCTAGAGGTGAAGAACCAGACAAAATGATTTACAGTTCATGTGGAAGAATAAGTAGTGTACAAGACTGGGACCAGGATGTTTGGAAAGTGTTGGGTTGGGGAGTCAGAGGACACTTGCCTTTCCAGATACTGACTTTGTTGTAATCCTACTTTCATAAACAATAAGATTTTGACATAGGAATAAAAATTAGAGAAATAGAACAGCGGAGTCTACAAATAGATCATATTTGTTAACATTTGTTACGAGGGTGTGAGTTGCTAGAAACCTCATGTGAAAGTGATAACGTACAAGCCCTCTGACTGGGCCTGCACACACCACACCCTAGTGCTTTTCCGTTGTCTCTGGGCAGGAAAGCTTAACCAAAAAACAGGAGAGAGTTTGCGTGCTCATACACAGGGGAGTAATTGACCAGATTATGGAATTTGAAACCCTACATTAGGATATACAATTAGGATATTATTCAACTGGAAACGATGATTTGACCTGGAAGCAAATATCTATAATATCTTGTTAAATGAAAAAAAGCAAGTTAAATGATAATTTGTATGAATAAAACTACCTCATTTAGTTCACTTAGAGAAATGAAAAACTGCATATGTATTTATACCTGAGCTCATGGGTGGGAAGGAGACAGAGCAGGGCATTAGCAGTGGCTCCCTGAGCAAGCTGGAATGAGCAGTGAAGAGGCAGATTTAAACAATGCTATATCTTGGTACTATTTTGCTTGTTATAACGAGCATGCAAGATAGTAAAATTTTAATAAAGATAAAGTAGGTATATTTCTAATTTCTGGTAGTGACAAAATTCAGAACCATTTCTATTATGATTCAGTAGTCATCTTAGCCGTATCTGAATCCCTATGCCAAGCTCTTGCAAAAAGAAAGACAACATAGACAGTAAATGAAAATATTTTTGTTAGTTTTCTCTGGCACATCATCTTGCAGTCCTGTTCCTGAACAGTGCCTTAAACTTAAGGCAGGTGGTAAGAAATTGGATCATATATCTTGGAGGTGCAGGTGTTTGAATCTTGGAGATTAAAGAAAGAAAAACATGTTTTCGTTTTTACTCAGAGCCTTTTCAAAAACGTTTGTTTTTGACTGTATTTAGGAGACTCTGTCATTGGATTTAGAAAGTGAATGGAAATAGCCTTCTCAGTGTTGTACACATAAATGGCATGGTGTTTAAAGAGAAACTCATGTATCATGTATGTTACACTAGAAGAAGTTTTATTACTATTAAAATATGGACTACTTTTGGACTGCATTTTTCTCATATGATCGCTTCTCTTACTATGGTTAAAAATATATTGTGAATTGTTAGTAGCTTCTTATTTAAAAAAAGAGAAATAGAACAGCGGAGTCTACAAATAGATCATATTTGTTAACATTTGTTACGAGGGTGTGAGTTGCTAGAAACCTCATGTGAAAGTGATAACGTACAAGCCCTCTGACTGGGCCTGCACACACCACACCCTAGTGCTTTTCCGTTGTCTCTGGGCAGGAAAGCTTAACCAAAAAACAGGAGAGAGTTTGCGTGCTCATACACAGGGGAGTAATTGACCAGATTATGGAATTTGAAACCCTACATTAGGATATACAATTAGGATATTATTCAACTGGAAACGATGATTTGACCTGGAAGCAAATATCTATAATATCTTGTTAAATGAAAAAAAGCAAGTTAAATGATAATTTGTATGAATAAAACTACCTCATTTAGTTCACTTAGAGAAATGAAAAACTGCATATGTATTTATACCTGAGCTCATGGGTGGGAAGGAGACAGAGCAGGGCATTAGCAGTGGCTCCCTGAGCAAGCTGGAATGAGCAGTGAAGAGGCAGATTTAAACAATGCTATATCTTGGTACTATTTTGCTTGTTATAACGAGCATGCAAGATAGTAAAATTTTAATAAAGATAAAGTAGGTATATTTCTAATTTCTGGTAGTGACAAAATTCAGAACCATTTCTATTATGATTCAGTAGTCATCTTAGCCGTATCTGAATCCCTATGCCAAGCTCTTGCAAAAAGAAAGACAACATAGACAGTAAATGAAAATATTTTTGTTAGTTTTCTCTGGCACATCATCTTGCAGTCCTGTTCCTGAACAGTGCCTTAAACTTAAGGCAGGTGGTAAGAAATTGGATCATATATCTTGGAGGTGCAGGTGTTTGAATCTTGGAGATTAAAGAAAGAAAAACATGTTTTCGTTTTTACTCAGAGCCTTTTCAAAAACGTTTGTTTTTGACTGTATTTAGGAGACTCTGTCATTGGATTTAGAAAGTGAATGGAAATAGCCTTCTCAGTGTTGTACACATAAATGGCATGGTGTTTAAAGAGAAACTCATGTATCATGTATGTTACACTAGAAGAAGTTTTATTACTATTAAAATATGGACTACTTTTGGACTGCATTTTTCTCATATGATCGCTTCTCTTACTATGGTTAAAAATATATTGTGAATTGTTAGTAGCTTCTTATTAAAAGCTTAAAAACCTTGACTTTTAAAATAGTGCAAGTTGCTGTATGCTACCTTTTTTAGAACACTATTATGTCTGAAACATTAAATGTTTTTCATTTCTAAGATTCAGTCTGGTCCGCTGAAAATCTCTAGTGTATCAGAGGTAATAAAAGAATCTAAACAACCTCAAAAACAGAAGGGAGACACTTCAGCTTCAACAACAGGTACCTATGTTTATTCTTTTACAACTGTGGGTAAATGAATTGTTTTAATTTATTTGTACCTTTCGTCAAGGAGGGAAAGATTTGTCCCCATAAAGGATTCTTCCCTTAGTCTGGGGAGGGAGTATTCTCTCCTGTCTTCTTGGCTCTTGTTTCAGGGATTCAGTGGGATATGGAATCGGGCTTTTTTGAGGGGATCGGGCTTTTTAAAAAATGGTTACTGAGTACTGGTAACAAAAATTGGGCTTTTTAAAACACAGCTATTGAGTACTGCTAACAAGAATTGTTAACACAGTTACTTTTCTGTTACTTTTTCCCTTTTCTCTGCCTCCTAGTTTTCTCTCTCTTTAGCTTTAAAGATTTGCTCTCTTTTCCCACTTCTTTTTTCTACCTGTTCACTAATTTGTTCTCTCTTCTTTCTTAGTGATGGAAGAGTAGTTTTTCAAATTTGGGCGAGGGGTACTGTACTGAGTCCTAGCTGTTGTGCGTGGTCTTTCTGTGGTTGCAGCAAGTGGGGGCTGCTCCTCGTTGCCCTGCACGGGCTTAGTTGCTGTGTGGCATATGGGATCTTGCTGGACCAGGGATTGATCCCGGGCCCCAGCATTGGGGCAAATTCTTAACCTCTGGAGCACCAGAAAGGTCCCAAAAGGTTTTGGCGGGATATCCGGCCCCTGCTTGGTGCAGGTAATCATGTATCAGTTTAAAAGGGACTGTATTTAGGAGACTCTGTCATTGGATTTAGAAAGTGAATGGAAATAGCCTTCTCAGTGTTGTACACATAAATGGCATGGTGTTTAAAGAGAAACTCATGTATCATGTATGTTACACTAGAAGAAGTTTTATTACTATTAAAATATGGACTACTTTTGGACTGCATTTTTCTCATATGATCGCTTCTCTTACTATGGTTAAAAATATATTGTGAATTGTTAGTAGCTTCTTATTAAAAGCTTAAAAACCTTGACTTTTAAAATAGTGCAAGTTGCTGTATGCTACCTTTTTTAGAACACTATTATGTCTGAAACATTAAATGTTTTTCATTTCTAAGATTCAGTCTGGTCCGCTGAAAATCTCTAGTGTATCAGAGGTAATAAAAGAATCTAAACAACCTCAAAAACAGAAGGGAGACACTTCAGCTTCAACAACAGGTACCTATGTTTATTCTTTTACAACTGTGGGTAAATGAATTGTTTTAATTTATTTGTACCTTTCGTCAAGGAGGGAAAGATTTGTCCCCATAAAGGATTCTTCCCTTAGTCTGGGGAGGGAGTATTCTCTCCTGTCTTCTTGGCTCTTGTTTCAGGGATTCAGTGGGATATGGAATCGGGCTTTTTTGAGGGGATCGGGCTTTTTAAAAAATGGTTACTGAGTACTGGTAACAAAAATTGGGCTTTTTAAAACACAGCTATTGAGTACTGCTAACAAGAATTGTTAACACAGTTACTTTTCTGTTACTTTTTCCCTTTTCTCTGCCTCCTAGTTTTCTCTCTCTTTAGCTTTAAAGATTTGCTCTCTTTTCCCACTTCTTTTTTCTACCTGTTCACTAATTTGTTCTCTCTTCTTTCTTAGTGATGGAAGAGTAGTTTTTCAAATTTGGGCGAGGGGTACTGTACTGAGTCCTAGCTGTTGTGCGTGGTCTTTCTGTGGTTGCAGCAAGTGGGGGCTGCTCCTCGTTGCCCTGCACGGGCTTAGTTGCTGTGTGGCATATGGGATCTTGCTGGACCAGGGATTGATCCCGGGCCCCATGCATTGGTAGGCAAATTCTTAACCTCTGGAGCACCAGAAAGGTCCCAAAAGTGTTTTAATCTGGGTTTTGATATGCTGGTCTTTTTTGTCTTCATGATTTGTATATAAGTAACCCCACACTAATTTGCAGCATTTACCCAATCCTAACCTGTCGAGCATACATTTGAGTTTATTAGTCTCCCCATAGTCAGCTCTGCTCCGATGGAATTACCTGACTCTCATTCAGTCAGTACTGAGTGTCTGTTGTGTCCCAAGTGCTGGAGGTCTTCCAGGCACTGAGGTTATAGCATGACAGGCATGCACGTGCTGTGCATACTCCTTAGTGCATGAGGGAAGGGAAGTAGTATATAAATGCACAAGTAAAGTATGTGTAGGCTGGCGTATAGTGGTAAGAGGGGGAGGGAATACTGCAGTTTTAAATGGAGCGGGTAGGAAACGTTTCCTCTGGAAGGTGTCGTTTGAGCAAAGACTAGAAAGAGAGGAGGGCGGCTGTCGTGGGAAAGGCTGGTGGGGAAGAGCATCGAGGTAGAAGGATGAGCTCGTGCAGAGGCTGGGCCTATTCTAACAAGGAGCAAGTGAAGCTGGGTGGAGTGAGTGGAGAGCATCAGCTGAGGCCAGAGAGGGAGCAGAAGACCTGGAATGGCAGTCCTCGGAGGCCGTTGTAAAGAGTTCTAGTCTGAGCAAGATGAGAAGCTTTCAGGAGGGTTATGAGGCAGGGGATTGAAATCTGACATTTATTCTAAAAGAGTACTGACTCTTGTGGGCTTCCCTGGTGGCTTAGCCGGTAAACAGTCCACCTGCAGTGCAGGAGACCCGGGGTCAGTCCCAGAGTCAGGAAGATCCCTTGGAGAAGACAGCGGCCACTCACTCCAGTATTCTTACCCGGAGAATCCCACAGACAGAGGAGCTTAGCAGGCTACAATCCATAGGGTTGCATAGAGTCGAACCTGACTGAGTGTCCTTGCACGCACACACACTGGCTCCTGTGGAGACTAGACAAAGGGATCAGGGACAGCAAGGAGGCCAGTTACCAACTTCACTCTTAAATGAGACCTTCAATTTATTTTAAATTTTTTTCTCCATTTTGTTGTCCCCCGTCTATTCCTCTTTCAGAACTAATCATTTTCTTTCCCATCAACAGTTTTATTTATAATTAATAAGCTCTTAAATTTTCAACTTTCCTTTCTGTAAATTATGTCTATGAAATAATATTTTTGACTGAGTTCTTTAACTCAGCCATCTAAACTGTGAACTTTTCTCCTTGGTATATAAAATTGCCATCTTTTTGCTCACACCCCCTTTTTTCATCTGTACTTCTCTTCAAAGCAATTAAAAAATAGTTTTTGGTTACTTTCTTTTGTCTCCCTTCTTCATCACAGGCTCTTTTTCCCCCTCTGTTACTTTTTTTCCATGATAGGTAAATCTTATGGTCCCTTCTTATGCTGAGATTTAGTACCATTTCCTGCCTTTACTAGAAACCTTCCTGTGAATAATGGTGAAGGTGCAGGTGGATGCTGACCATGCCTCCTTCCTCTTGTGCTTTCTCAGTGTTGTTCCTGGTGTGGGGGTTTGGGCACTGTCCCCGACTGTGTGTATGTGTGTTTGAGTAGTATCAGCACACGCGTTTGTGTCTTGAGGAGTCAGGTGTGGAGTGGGAGGTCATAGTAGTAGATTCCTGTGTTCCTCTGTTAATGAAGGAAACTATAAATAGCATGTGTAACGTGTATTTATAGCACCTACAGAGGCAGCTCAAATTATTTCTAGTCTGAGCAAGATGAGAAGCTTTCAGGAGGGTTATGAGGCAGGGGATTGAAATCTGACATTTATTCTAAAAGAGTACTGACTCTTGTGGGCTTCCCTGGTGGCTTAGCCGGTAAACAGTCCACCTGCAGTGCAGGAGACCCGGGGTCAGTCCCAGAGTCAGGAAGATCCCTTGGAGAAGACAGCGGCCACTCACTCCAGTATTCTTACCCGGAGAATCCCACAGACAGAGGAGCTTAGCAGGCTACAATCCATAGGGTTGCATAGAGTCGAACCTGACTGAGTGTCCTTGCACGCACACACACTGGCTCCTGTGGAGACTAGACAAAGGGATCAGGGACAGCAAGGAGGCCAGTTACCAACTTCACTCTTAAATGAGACCTTCAATTTATTTTAAATTTTTTTCTCCATTTTGTTGTCCCCCGTCTATTCCTCTTTCAGAACTAATCATTTTCTTTCCCATCAACAGTTTTATTTATAATTAATAAGCTCTTAAATTTTCAACTTTCCTTTCTGTAAATTATGTCTATGAAATAATATTTTTGACTGAGTTCTTTAACTCAGCCATCTAAACTGTGAACTTTTCTCCTTGGTATATAAAATTGCCATCTTTTTGCTCACACCCCTTCTTTCATCTGTACTTCTCTTCAAAGCAATTAAAAAATAGTTTTTGGTTACTTTCTTTTGTCTCCCTTCTTCATCACAGGCTCTTTTTCCCCCTCTGTTACTTTTTTTCCATGATAGGTAAATCTTATGGTCCCTTCTTATGCTGAGATTTAGTACCATTTCCTGCCTTTACTAGAAACCTTCCCTGTGAATAATGGTGAAGGTGCAGGTGGATGCTGACCATGCCTCCTTCCTCTTGTGCTTTCTCAGTGTTGTTCCTGGTGTGGGGGTTTGGGCACTGTCCCCGACTGTGTGTATGTGTGTTTGAGTAGTATCAGCACACGCGTTTGTGTCTTGAGGAGTCAGGTGTGGAGTGGGAGGTCATAGTAGTAGATTCCTGTGTTCCTCTGTTAATGAAGGAAACTATAAATAGCATGTGTAACGTGTATTTATAGCACCTACAGAGGCAGCTCAAATTATTTCTGCAGCAGGTGACACACTGTCGGTCCCAGCCCCTGTGGTTCATCATGAGGAATATATAAACACTGATCACCCCGAAACTGGTGAAGAAAAACCCAAGCCTGCAACCTCAGGTAGTTAAATCACCTGTGTTTGTAGTTTTATAAATGACAATGTTCATCAGAACTATGTACTGACTAGGCAATCGCTGGACACTCAAGTGCAAACTGATACTGGCTGTTAAGTGTAACCTTGCTTAGGTAACTTTTAATATTTCAAAGAACAGATCTTTGAAAACAGGGACCTTAAGAGCTGACCTTTTATTTTCTTCATGTTGGAATCGTTGAGTCGTGATGTGATTTTAGAATCTTTATCACAAAAATGCCCTCAGGTTGATACAGCTGGCACCTACAAATGATGGTGTTTTTATGTCCCCATTAGCTATTGAAACTCTGTGCTGAAATTTGATTTCCTCTTATTTACTTTTGCTGCAAGAGGAAGCATCCTCAACATCTGTAAGGGAGCGGCCACCTGAAGAAGTTGCAGCGCGGCTTGCCCAACAGGAGAAGCAAGAACAAGTTAAGATTGAGTGTATGTAAACCAGATGCTTCTTAAGGCCTTGGGTCGTCTCTCCATTGCTTTCTCCTTCAGCCTCTGCACGAGTCTCTCATCTGTCAGCTCTTTGTGGTTTCTCGGGTGGTGTTGCTCCTGTTCACCACCTTTATCTCATCACTTGTGTTCTTTCATCTAAACTTTCACCCAGGTGACGAGGCTTTATCTGTTTCCAGCTCTTTGTGGATTTCTCGGTGTGTTTATTGTAGCCTTTACTAGAAACCTTCCCTGTGAATAATGGTGAAGGTGCAGGTGGATGCTGACCATGCCTCCTTCCTCTTGTGCTTTCTCAGTGTTGTTCCTGGTGTGGGGGTTTGGGCACTGTCCCCGACTGTGTGTATGTGTGTTTGAGTAGTATCAGCACACGCGTTTGTGTCTTGAGGAGTCAGGTGTGGAGTGGGAGGTCATAGTAGTAGATTCCTGTGTTCCTCTGTTAATGAAGGAAACTATAAATAGCATGTGTAACGTGTATTTATAGCACCTACAGAGGCAGCTCAAATTATTTCTGCAGCAGGTGACACACTGTCGGTCCCAGCCCCTGTGGTTCATCATGAGGAATATATAAACACTGATCACCCCGAAACTGGTGAAGAAAAACCCAAGCCTGCAACCTCAGGTAGTTAAATCACCTGTGTTTGTAGTTTTATAAATGACAATGTTCATCAGAACTATGTACTGACTAGGCAATCGCTGGACACTCAAGTGCAAACTGATACTGGCTGTTAAGTGTAACCTTGCTTAGGTAACTTTTAATATTTCAAAGAACAGATCTTTGAAAACAGGGACCTTAAGAGCTGACCTTTTATTTTCTTCATGTTGGAATCGTTGAGTCGTGATGTGATTTTAGAATCTTTATCACAAAAATGCCCTCAGGTTGATACAGCTGGCACCTACAAATGATGGTGTTTTTATGTCCCCATTAGCTATTGAAACTCTGTGCTGAAATTTGATTTCCTCTTATTTACTTTTGCTGCAAGAGGAAGCATCCTCAACATCTGTAAGGGAGCGGCCACCTGAAGAAGTTGCAGCGCGGCTTGCCCAACAGGAGAAGCAAGAACAAGTTAAGATTGAGTGTATGTAAACCAGATGCTTCTTAAGGCCTTGGGTCGTCTCTCCATTGCTTTCTCCTTCAGCCTCTGCACGAGTCTCTCATCTGTCAGCTCTTTGTGGTTTCTCGGGTGGTGTTGCTCCTGTTCACCACCTTTATCTCATCACTTGTGTTCTTTCATCTAAACTTTCACCCAGGTGACGAGGGGCTATGCTTAGTGTAAAATCGGTGTAAATTCCAAGTGGTCCGTGTTCTTTCTTCATTTGTTTTTATTATGGTTAGTGCTGAAGATCTGTACACTTTGTGCAACAGGCGGCATTTGTGTTTTGGCAGCTTGCCTTTGAGTCTTTAATTGTTACCCTCATATGTATTTGTGCAGGCTGGAAGTGGCTCTTGCTCTGGTTGTTACCTGGCCTCTGGACTTAGTCTTGTCGTCCTCTTGCTTGACCTTGCTGGGCATGGAATGTTCCACACATTGCTGATTTCACCTAATTGAGGCCTATTCTTTTTTTAAGTTTCACTTTTACATTAAAGTTTTTTTGATGGTTAAAAAAAAGATACTTGTTGTCTAAAAATGTATTTTCCTGCCTTAAGGCACATGAAACATAATGTATTGTATAATGCTGCTTCAGTATATTGATGTCCTTGGAAGTAATGTGCATGTAGTTTTTTGCTCAGCTAAGAACTGTTAGTTTTAAATTCTTATTACAGCTGTGTATAGTTTTTTTTTTTTTTTTTTTTCCTGTCCTACTCCTAGGAGGCAAGTTTGTTAGAATTGTGTAAAGGGTAGATGGGCCAGAACGGGCACTGTGTTGGCTTGGGCTTGTTTTGTGTCCAAATATGTGGTCTATCCTAGAGAATGTTCCATGAGTACTTGAAAAGAATGTGTATTCTGCTTTTTTGAATGTGGCATCCTGTAGATAACAATTAAGTCTGTTTTATTGTATCATTTAGAATATCTGTTGCCTTACTGATTTTCTCTCTAAAAACCTGTTCATTGATGGCAGTGGGGTGTTACAGTCTCCTGCTGTTAGTGTATTCCAATCAGTTTCTCTCTTTATGTCTGTTAGTATTTCTTTTATGTATTCAGGTTCTCCTATGTTGGGTACATATATGTTAATAAGTGTAATATTCTCTTTTTCTATTGATGCTTTTATTGTTATATTGTGTCCATCTTGTCCTTCTTTATGGCCTTTGTTTTTAAAATCTGTCTGACATGAATATTGCCACTTCTGCTGTCTTGTTTCCACCTGCATGAAATGGAAATATCTTTATTTATCTCTTCACTTTCAGTCCATGTAGTCTTTCACCCTGAAGTGGGTCTTTTAAGGCAGCATATTATAGGTTCTTATTTTATTATCCAGTCTGCCACTTTTTAAATTTATTTTTATATTTGACTGTGCTGGGTCTTTGTTGCCGCACGTGGGCTGCTCTCTGGTTGTGATGAGTGGACTTCTTGTTGTGGCGCCACTCTGTGTCTTTGGTTGAATTGTTTAGTCTGCTGACTCTTAAGGTAGTTACTGATAGATATGTATTTTCATTTTAAACCTTATTTTCCAGTTAATGTAGTATTTCTTCTTGTTTTCGCCTATGTGATTTGATGGGTTTCACTTGTAGTGTGCTAGCCTTTATTTTTGGCGTTTGTGAATCTGTGGCATGTTTTTCTGGTTTGTGGTTACCCAGGTTTTCAAGTAAGTTAGCCCATTACTGTATGTACCTGCATTAGCCTGTTGGTGATATAAGCGCAGCTACTTTCTAGAAGATCCATTTTCTTACTGCCCTCCACCACGGTTGGTGATTCTGACGTCCTATCTTCCTGTTTACCCTTTTGTTGTTTATTGTAGTGATGGTCACTTTCACAGAATTTTTTGGATTATTTCCTAAATTATGTACTAGCTTATTTGAGTGACCTTCAGTCTTTTCATATATTTGCCTTTCCTGTTAGAATTTTCCCTTTCATATAGAAAATCTGAGACATCTTTTCTTTTGAAAAAATTCAGATATACATAAAAGTAAAAATAGTGTAATGAACCCCTCACAGATTGATCATCTTGGATTCAGTAATTAATATTTTATTATACTTCTAAGTGCAACTTTTATTCTCTAAATTTGTATTTGGTTTGTTCATTTTGAGGGGGAATGTGAGGAAAAACAAAACAGGTAAAGAGGGAAAGATTAAAGTCATTTGTGGGTAGCGATCTGTTTTTATAACGGTTTCTTTTTTTTTTTTTAAACTTCAGCACTAGCCAAGAACTTAGAAGATGCTCTGAGTCAGACCGCCTGCATCACTCAGCAGGCTATTGTGGCTCAGAATGCTGCTGTCCAGGCTGTCACTGCCCACGCCAACATACTGAAAGCAGCCATGGATGATTCTGAGGTGGGCCAAATTTGATTTCTGCCTTCTAGGTTGTGTTTTCTCTCACTAAGTGAAAACAAGCTAGAATGGTTGTCTTTTTAGAAAACACACACACAAACACACACACACACATAGACACACACACACACACCCCACAAGTGTTCTTTTTAACAAATTTAGTATATGGTGCTTTATGTCACCATAGTGATACAATATTAGAATTAGTTCAGATTTGCTTTCATATTTTAACAGTATTGGAATGTGTATGCTTTCTTTGCTTTAAAATCACCAACACTTTTTTAGAATAAACTTGTTTTAGGAGATACTCTGAGATTGACACATAGCTGAAAGAAATAATACAGAGAGATCCCAGGTGTCAAAGCACCAGCTACTTTAAAGTTTATGTTGATTGTTTAATTTTCATTGTACACTTCAAAGAATCAAATCATTATACTAATTAAAATATAATACTTGGAATTAATAAATTTCTTTTATAATAGCATTCAGCTATTCAGGATATAAAAATGTGTCTTGACACCAAGTCATTTAAAGACTGAAATGAAATAGAGAACCTGTACATCTCAGGAATTAGCATTATACATGATCAGTTACTTTGTCACCATGACTGAGGCTTTTTAAGAATTAAATTAAGTCCAAGGACAAAAATCTTGAGAGTTCTGTCAGGGAAGTCAAAGCCACCCAAGGAATATTTGATGTGTGGTCATATACATGTGAGAAGCTAGAAGTGGTTGTCTTTTCTTTTGAAAAATTCAGATATACATAAAAGTAAAAATAGTGTAATGAACCCCTCACAGATTGATCATCTTGGATTCAGTAATTAATATTTTATTATACTTCTAAGTGCAACTTTTATTCTCTAAATTTGTATTTGGTTTGTTCATTTTGAGGGGGAATGTGAGGAAAAACAAAACAGGTAAAGAGGGAAAGATTAAAGTCATTTGTGGGTAGCGATCTGTTTTTATAACGGTTTCTTTTTTTTTTTTTAAACTTCAGCACTAGCCAAGAACTTAGAAGATGCTCTGAGTCAGACCGCCTGCATCACTCAGCAGGCTATTGTGGCTCAGAATGCTGCTGTCCAGGCTGTCACTGCCCACGCCAACATACTGAAAGCAGCCATGGATGATTCTGAGGTGGGCCAAATTTGATTTCTGCCTTCTAGGTTGTGTTTTCTCTCACTAAGTGAAAACAAGCTAGAATGGTTGTCTTTTTAGAAAACACACACACAAACACACACACACACATAGACACACACACACACACCCCACAAGTGTTCTTTTTAACAAATTTAGTATATGGTGCTTTATGTCACCATAGTGATACAATATTAGAATTAGTTCAGATTTGCTTTCATATTTTAACAGTATTGGAATGTGTATGCTTTCTTTGCTTTAAAATCACCAACACTTTTTTAGAATAAACTTGTTTTAGGAGATACTCTGAGATTGACACATAGCTGAAAGAAATAATACAGAGAGATCCCAGGTGTCAAAGCACCAGCTACTTTAAAGTTTATGTTGATTGTTTAATTTTCATTGTACACTTCAAAGAATCAAATCATTATACTAATTAAAATATAATACTTGGAATTAATAAATTTCTTTTATAATAGCATTCAGCTATTCAGGATATAAAAATGTGTCTTGACACCAAGTCATTTAAAGACTGAAATGAAATAGAGAACCTGTACATCTCAGGAATTAGCATTATACATGATCAGTTACTTTGTCACCATGACTGAGGCTTTTTAAGAATTAAATTAAGTCCAAGGACAAAAATCTTGAGAGTTCTGTCAGGGAAGTCAAAGCCACCCAAGGAATATTTGATGTGTGGTCATATACATGTGAGAATGCTAGAAGTGGTGTGATATTCAGAAATTGAGTTCTAACCCAAGTGAGTTCTTTCAGAAGGACAGTGATAAGAAGCTTTCAATCCATAGTACTACATTGGTGTAAGGCTACATAAGAGGATATTTCCCCTTCCCCATAAACATATAATGTATAGTCCACGTGATTAGATAGCACCAGGTCTATTACAGTTAAGATTTTACAACTGAAGTATACCTTATAGTAGCAGTTAACCAGATTAGGCTAAGTAAGCTGGTGTTAACAAAACAATCAGAAAAATGAATGAAAATGCAAGTTTTTAGAATGTTAAAACTTGATCCCCGGCTTCCCTGGTGGTCCGGTGGGTAAGGACACCGCCTTGCAGTGCAAGGGGCGCCGGTTCGATCCCTGGCCTGGGAAGATCCCACGTGCCGCAGAGCGGCTGGACCGATGTGTCCAGTTACTGAGCCGGAGCTCTGGAGCGCATGCACCCAGAGCCGGTGCTCTGCGACAACAGAGGCCCCTGCGATGGGAGGCCCACACAGGCCAAAGAACAAAGATGGATGAAACTAGACAAATGAAAGACCAGTGGAAGTGGCCCGCCCACCCCCCTCCCTCCCCACCCCGCCTAAATAAATAAATAAATAAATAAACAAAAACCTTGATCCCATCTCTGTTTCTTCTCGTAAAAGAAGCTGTAGGTGGACACAGACTCACTGTATAATACTTGCTGAGTTACTTTCTCAAAGCAGTGTCTATAAACAGTTGGACCAGGCTTGATTGTGGAGGAATCTCATGCCCATTTGATAGGACAGCTTATCCTTGGACCTCTCCAAGCAGGAATACCTTTAACAGAGGGAGACACATTTTGGCCTCCAGATATGTCATTGACAAATGACTCATGAGCCTATTTGAGTTAGTTATGAAGAATTACCTTAAATATAATGCCAGCATCTTGTAACTATACAGTAAGGCTGTGGAAAATTTTTTATACATGTCAAGATACTGCTATAGCCCAGGCCTTTTGTTTGTTTGTTTTTTGTTTTAATAGTTTAAAAAATTCATTTATTTTTGGTGTTCTGGGTCTTTGTTCCTGCGCAGGCTTTTCTGTAGTTGTGGTGAGCAGGGGCTGAATTCGAGTTGCGGTAGGCTGGCTTCTCTTTACAGTGGCTTCTCTTGTTGCAGAGCATGGGCTCTAGAGAACACAGGCTCAGTTGCTGTGACTCCTGGGCTCTAGATCACAGACTTGGTAGTTGTGGCACACGGGCTTGGTTGCTCCGTAGTGTGTGGGACCTTTCCAGACCAGGGGTTGAGCCTGTGTCTCCTTCATTGGCAGGTGGATTCTTTACCACTGAGCCACCAGGGAAGGCCTAGCATCTTTTATCAATGTATCTTATTTTGCAAGATGGCTGGAGTGGCAGTGCATCTAACCCTCAGCTTAATTGTTTGAGCCATGAAATAGTTACTTTGCAACTTTGTTACTTTGCAACAATCTATGTAGAACATAAAAAATTTTAAAGGGAGATACAAAGTTCTAAAAAAAGTACCAAGTATTTCTTCTGAAAGCTGAAGTTCTTAGCCCTAGGGTCAGGTGTGTGGATGGAATTCAGGGGCTCACTGAACTTGGATGGAAAATACCTTTATTTTCTCTAGCCTCAGAAACTTTTCCTTCAATTACAAATATTGACAACAAAAGCAGTAGTGTTAGTAGTACTCATAACTTTATTACTAAGAGGGAACAAGTATTTTCATATCATTATGGTAGTTACAGATCTCTTGAAATATCATTTATGCTCATCACTACTTCTAGATTAAGGCATTGATTATTTCTGCCACTAGATCTTGGTTTGTGTGTCACAAAATTTAAAGATACCTACTTTTTTGACCAAATTTCAATGGAATTTTTACTCTTGTAGTTTCATTTAGAATGTTATTCAGAGAGGCTTCCTCAGACTGCTGCAGTGCTCCATTGACAAGGTTAATCCTGTCTTAAGGAGCTGGTGATAATGTACCTTTAAAATCGAGATTGCACTTAATGTCCCGGAGAACCTCATGTGGAGAACTGCTTGTGAATGATGCGGAGCAGAAGCATCACTGAGTCCCCCTCCCCTTGGAGCAGCAGGCCTAGGCTGCGGAGGCCACGCTTCTTGTGCTTCTAACAGGGGAAGACAACAGGTTGGGCAGCCCAGGCCCAGGACACCTCAGAGGGGCACTTGTGTTTTGGTGTGCAGTGACCTTCTTTGGTGCCTTGAGCTATAATTATTGAACTACTTCAGTCATTTTTTCCTGAATAGCAAGTATTTCATTCTCTGGTACTCTATTCTTCACCAAGTCCTGGCATAGTATATAATCACCCCTCAGTATTTTTGCAGGGGATTGGGTCCAGGACCCACCGTGGCTACCACAGTTCATGGATGCTTGAGTCCCATTGCAGGCCCTCCTGCATCTGAGAATTCAGCCAGCTGTGGATTGTGTAGTACTGTATTGAAAAGAAAGTCTTCAGATAAATAAGTGGACCCATGCAGTTGATGCCTGTGTTTAACGTTTGAAGATAAGCCCTAAGGTGGTTTAGCTTCATATTTGCACATAATACACTACTTTAAGCTGTGTGTGGTTGGCAGAAGGAAAAAGAGACAAAAGGTCATTTAAAATAGCTAATAACTAATTTTAAAAGTTGTTTTAAAAAGAGTTGAAAGGGTTCCGAGTAACATTCTACTCATTGTTTATATTATGCAGAGTGAGGGGAGGGTGGAAGCTGGACTTGGCTGTCCCACGCCGTCAGGGTCAGGGCTCTCCTGCGCCTCTTGTGTGAGCATCTTGCTGCACATAGTGCGACTATCAGGCTAGAAGTGGGTTTTGCTTTTGGTGTGATGTATCCCCTAAATATGAGCCCGCTCTGCTCAGTTGAAGAAGGTGGCGGTCAGTTCTAATCCTGGAGCAAAAAATGTTGAATCTGCCAAAGGAATTGCCAGGGTAGACTTTTATATATATACAAAGTTAAAACCCACATTCTGCAAAAGTCAGCTCAAGGTAGAATGGGGTTCTTGACAAGAGTTGATTTTCTCCTGAAAAATTATGAAGGATCATTCTTTGGGGTAATGTTTTGGAGGCAAAGAGACCCCACCAATGTGTAAACTCTGTTATAGTTACTATTTCAGTAGACCTGCAAATAAGATAATTTTGAGCAGTAGTGCTTCATTGAAGAAAGATCTGATCGACAGACAGTTCATGACAAGTTGTTGTTCTTATTAGTCCTTTCTGTGTCCTGTCTCCTTTTGAGAATCTAATAAAAGTACCATCTCTCCTTAGAGAATGCTTGCACACTGGAACACACGCTTACTGTTTTGGTGGGGTGGCTGATGGTGTGAGATTTTGTTTTAGCCTGTCCATAAACAGCTTAATGAGTTCCTGTTCGGAAAAATGTAATATAAGCCTGCATTTCATTCTCTGGTACTCTATTCCCAAGTCCTGGCATAGTATAAACACCTCGGGCAGGATTGGGTCCAGGACCCACCGTGGCTACCACAGTTCATGGATGCTTGAGTCCCATTGCAGGCCCTCCTGCATCTGAGAATTCAGCCAGCTGTGGATTGTGTAGTACTGTATTGAAAAGAAAGTCTTCAGATAAATAAGTGGACCCATGCAGTTGATGCCTGTGTTTAACGTTTGAAGATAAGCCCTAAGGTGGTTTAGCTTCATATTTGCACATAATACACTACTTTAAGCTGTGTGTGGTTGGCAGAAGGAAAAAGAGACAAAAGGTCATTTAAAATAGCTAATAACTAATTTTAAAAGTTGTTTTAAAAAGAGTTGAAAGGGTTCCGAGTAACATTCTACTCATTGTTTATATTATGCAGAGTGAGGGGAGGGTGGAAGCTGGACTTGGCTGTCCCACGCGTCAGGGTCAGGGCTCTCCTGCGCCTCTTGTGTGAGCATCTTGCTGCACATAGTGCGACTATCAGGCTAGAAGTGGGTTTTGCTTTTGGTGTGATGTATCCCCTAAATATGAGCCCGCTCTGCTCAGTTGAAGAAGGTGGCGGTCAGTTCTAATCCTGGAGCAAAAAATGTTGAATCTGCCAAAGGAATTGCCAGGGTAGACTTTTATATATATACAAAGTTAAAACCCACATTCTGCAAAAGTCAGCTCAAGGTAGAATGGGGTTCTTGACAAGAGTTGATTTTCTCCTGAAAAATTATGAAGGATCATTCTTTGGGGTAATGTTTTGGAGGCAAAGAGACCCCACCAATGTGTAAACTCTGTTATAGTTACTATTTCAGTAGACCTGCAAATAAGATAATTTTGAGCAGTAGTGCTTCATTGAAGAAAGATCTGATCGACAGACAGTTCATGACAAGTTGTTGTTCTTATTAGTCCTTTCTGTGTCCTGTCTCCTTTTGAGAATCTAATAAAAGTACCATCTCTCCTTAGAGAATGCTTGCACACTGGAACACACGCTTACTGTTTTGGTGGGGTGGCTGATGGTGTGAGATGGTTCGTGGACTTTTTAAGCCTGTCCATAAACAGCTTAATGAGTTCCTGTTCCGGAAAAATGTAATATAATTTTTTACCTCTGACTTTCTGCATTTAGTCATGTTATTATGACAATTATAGCATTTATTCATGTTTTTGTAATGAAAGCTTTTTGTTTAGATTGCAGGTGACAAGAAGTCTGCTCAGTGGCGCACAGTGGAGGGTGCATTGAAGGAACGCAGAAAGGCAGTAGATGAGGCTGCCGATGCCCTTCTCAAAGCCAAGTAATTACTCATGGACTTGGACAAGTAATCAGGGCTTCCTGGTGGCTTTCTTCCGGCTGGGTTTTCCTGTACTGTCTGCATAGAAAGGAGGCAAAGAAACTCCTCCCCCCTCTCTCCACCTGTGCTGCATATTGGTGTTAGGAACATGGAAGTTTAAAAGGGAGAGGGAATAAAATATATAATCTGGACAAAATAAATTTGGCAGAAACTTACGTTAACGATCTTTTATGAAAAGCAGTTTTTCTTTGGAGTATTACTTAGATGATACATCTTTGCAGTTTATGGAGATTCTGCCTTGTAATTTTTCAAGGTTTTTCTGGGTGGGCTTGAGCAGTTTTATCAGAATTTAAAGAATATTGTCACATTCTCTTTGCCTTAACTGCTAAAGTAGTTAGCGTATAATAGGTCTAGTTTTATGCCACCATGACTTTGATTCCTGAAAGGTGTCTAAAACTAAGATGGAACAAGCAAACCAAATATAAGATCAGCCTCTGACAATGAGACCCTACATTTGAATAAAGGGTTTTCTTTCTTATCATTCTTTGGGGTAATGTTTTGGAGGCAAAGAGACCCCACCAATGTGTAAACTCTGTTATAGTTACTATTTCAGTAGACCTGCAAATAAGATAATTTTGAGCAGTAGTGCTTCATTGAAGAAAGATCTGATCGACAGACAGTTCATGACAAGTTGTTGTTCTTATTAGTCCTTTCTGTGTCCTGTCTCCTTTTGAGAATCTAATAAAAGTACCATCTCTCCTTAGAGAATGCTTGCACACTGGAACACACGCTTACTGTTTTGGTGGGGTGGCTGATGGTGTGAGATGGTTCGTGGACTTTTTAAGCCTGTCCATAAACAGCTTAATGAGTTCCTGTTCGGAAAAATGTAATATAATTTTTACCTCTGACTTTCTGCATTTAGTCATGTTATTATGACAATTATAGCATTTATTCATGTTTTTGTAATGAAAGCTTTTTGTTTAGATTGCAGGTGACAAGAAGTCTGCTCAGTGGCGCACAGTGGAGGGTGCATTGAAGGAACGCAGAAAGGCAGTAGATGAGGCTGCCGATGCCCTTCTCAAAGCCAAGTAATTACTCATGGACTTGGACAAGTAATCAGGGCTTCCTGGTGGCTTTCTTCCGGCTGGGTTTTCCTGTACTGTCTGCATAGAAAGGAGGCAAAGAAACTCCTCCCCCCTCTCTCCACCTGTGCTGCATATTGGTGTTAGGAACATGGAAGTTTAAAAGGGAGAGGGAATAAAATATATAATCTGGACAAAATAAATTTGGCAGAAACTTACGTTAACGATCTTTTATGAAAAGCAGTTTTTCTTTGGAGTATTACTTAGATGATACATCTTTGCAGTTTATGGAGATTCTGCCTTGTAATTTTTCAAGGTTTTTCTGGGTGGGCTTGAGCAGTTTTATCAGAATTTAAAGAATATTGTCACATTCTCTTTGCCTTAACTGCTAAAGTAGTTAGCGTATAATAGGTCTAGTTTTATGCCACCATGACTTTGATTCCTGAAAGGTGTCTAAAACTAAGATGGAACAAGCAAACCAAATATAAGATCAGCCTCTGACAATGGGACCCTACATTTGAATAAAGGGTTCTTTCTTATCACCATTATGGAACTGTAATTTGTCATTCAATATTTTGTTGTCTTAACATAATATTTATAATTGATGGAGAAGGAGAAGCCTTCTAAGTGAGCCAGCATCTCTTTTAGGAGATTGATTGCATTGTGCTCATCACATCAGTAGACCCTGAGTCAGTGCTGTGAGGTCTTGGTGGTTGGTAGATTATAGTCCATTCAGCATGAATCGTGAGAGCTCCTGAAGACGCAGCTCTTTGCTCAGTGAGCTCTTTGGCTTCCTCACTTGCCTTTATCTTCCTCAAGCTCTCATTGACAAGGGAGTCAACCTAATCCTTGCAAAAGGTACTGTTTATTGAGTGCTCTTGATGTAGCAGGCACTGTGCAAGGTGCTTTTCATAGATTACTTCCAGTCCCTATGCCAGGATGAGCAGCAAAGGAGAGGCTGGTCTGGGAGTTGAATCCAGGTCTGTGTGATTCTGAAGCCTATGTCTTTTAACGGTATGCCGTGCTACTCGTCTTGTCTGCTCCATAAATCTAGCTTCCTAGATGCTAAAAAACCAAGATGTTTTCAGTCAGTGAGGAAAACTTCTCTGCCTATTGAGTATGAAAGAGCTTTGAATAGTTGTTTCAGATTAAATCTTTCATAGACTTATTGTGAGTTGTGTTAACTTCAGGTTTTTAAATAAAGTTGACAAGAACTAATACTAAACCTTTGTTTTATTGGTTTCCAGAGAAGAGTTAGAGAAGATGAAAAGTGTAATTGAAAACGCAAAGAAAGAAGAAGTTGCTGGGGCCAAACCTCACATAACAGCTGCTGAGGGGAAGCTCCACAACATGATAGTTGACCTGGACAGCGTGGTCCAAAAGGTGTGTTTTTCAGGTCTTTTATGAGTAGTTTTATTGGTTCTTGGATTTTGGGCTTGAGTTCTGCCTTGTAATTTTTCAAGGTTTTTCTGGGTGGGCTTGAGCAGTTTTATCAGAATTTAAAGAATATTGTCACATTCTCTTTGCCTTAACTGCTAAAGTAGTTAGCGTATAATAGGTCTAGTTTTATGCCACCATGACTTTGATTCCTGAAAGGTGTCTAAAACTAAGATGGAACAAGCAAACCAAATATAAGATCAGCCTCTGACAATGGGACCCTACATTTGAATAAAGGGTTCTTTCTTATCACCATTATGGAACTGTAATTTGTCATTCAATATTTTGTTGTCTTAACATAATATTTATAATTGATGGAGAAGGAGAAGCCTTCTAAGTGAGCCAGCATCTCTTTTAGGAGATTGATTGCATTGTGCTCATCACATCAGTAGACCCTGAGTCAGTGCTGTGAGGTCTTGGTGGTTGGTAGATTATAGTCCATTCAGCATGAATCGTGAGAGCTCCTGAAGACGCAGCTCTTTGCTCAGTGAGCTCTTTGGCTTCCTCACTTGCCTTTATCTTCCTCAAGCTCTCATTGACAAGGGAGTCAACCTAATCCTTGCAAAAGGTACTGTTTATTGAGTGCTCTTGATGTAGCAGGCACTGTGCAAGGTGCTTTTCATAGATTACTTCCAGTCCCTATGCCAGGATGAGCAGCAAAGGAGAGGCTGGTCTGGGAGTTGAATCCAGGTCTGTGTGATTCTGAAGCCTATGTCTTTTAACGGTATGCCGTGCTACTCGTCTTGTCTGCTCCATAAATCTAGCTTCCTAGATGCTAAAAAACCAAGATGTTTTCAGTCAGTGAGGAAAACTTCTCTGCCTATTGAGTATGAAAGAGCTTTGAATAGTTGTTTCAGATTAAATCTTTCATAGACTTATTGTGAGTTGTGTTAACTTCAGGTTTTTAAATAAAGTTGACAAGAACTAATACTAAACCTTTGTTTTATTGGTTTCCAGAGAAGAGTTAGAGAAGATGAAAAGTGTAATTGAAAACGCAAAGAAAGAAGAAGTTGCTGGGGCCAAACCTCACATAACAGCTGCTGAGGGGAAGCTCCACAACATGATAGTTGACCTGGACAGCGTGGTCCAAAAGGTGTGTTTTTCAGGTCTTTTATGAGTAGTTTTATTTTTTTTTTGAAAGCTATTTGTTCTGTCAAAGGATTTTGAAAAATTTAGGAAAATAATAAAATTCCTATCAACTTTTCCCCTTCCCTTGAAAACAGTATTAGTTGTTGCTAATTTTAAAAACTTGATTTGGACACGAAGTGGAGCTTTTCCATGACCCAGAGAAAGAGGGACAGCTGCCGAGGGAGATGGGAGAGCACTCATCTATGGCATTTGAACAGAATTAGAAAGAAAGAAAGATACAACTTAAATTCCATTTTCTGAGCTTTAGATTTCTTTCTATATATTGCTTGTGTATTCACAGTCAAATAAAAAATAAATACATGACTGTGACTTCTGGTTTTGGGAATGTTTATGGTACTTTGTGTGCACTTTAACCGCCCACCTCTTGTACTTGTTCAGGTTAAGGCAGCTCAGTCGGAGGCTAAGGTTGTGTCTCAGTATCACGAGCTTGTGGTCCAAGCCCGGGATGACTTTAAACGAGAGCTGGACAGTATTACCCCAGAAGTCTTGCCGGGGTGGAAAGGGATGAGTAAGTACAACTGAAGTGTTGGTCCTTTCCTTTATTTTTTTTTTTTTAAAAAAACAACTGATCATCTCATCTAAACTTGCATCAGACTGATTCTGTAGTCTGAACACCTCTGACATGCATGTTTCATTTTAGTTCAGTTGCACCTGTGACAGGTGACACACCCGGGTTAGCCATGGTGGACACAAGGTCCAGCCAGTGTAATTTGAAATCTAAGTGAGTGAAGTGACATTTTCACCTGAACTCTAGTCACATATAATTAATGAAGACTTTTGACACTTTAAAAATACTCATAGTGGGGGCTTCCCCTGGTGGTCCAGTGGGCAAAGACACCGCCTTGCAGTGCAAGGGGCGCTGGTTCAATCCCTGGCCTGGGAAGATCCCACGTGCTGTGGAGCGGCTGGACCGATGTGTCCAATTACCGAGTCAGAGCTCTGGCGCACATGCGCCCAGAGCCGGTGCTCTGTGATGACAGTGGCCACTGCAGTGGGAGGCCCACACGGGCCAAAGAACAAAGATGGATGAAAATGGAGAAATGGAAGACCAGTGGAAGTGGCCCGCCCATCCCCCTCCCTCCCCACCCTCCAAAAGATAAATAAATAAAATTAAAAAAAAAAATACTCAGAGAATTCCTTAAGCCACACCTTATAACTGCTCTGTAACAGCACTGATTGAGACCTCCACCCGGGATGTTAGGTGGAAAGGGACTAGGCTGTGTGACCTTCAGCTTGCCAGTAGATCGGATTGCAAGGAATTTGGTGGCTAAACAGATAACACATTGTAGCTGCAGGGGGTAGTCACATCTGCTTGAAGTGCTGTGCATGTAAGATCACAGGAATCACCCATGTCAATAAGAGCAGAGCAGTACTTCCTAAATGCCGGTGTCTGTAGAGACTGAACGTCAGGCAGTGTCTGCGGAGCCGGGGGTACAGCCCTCTCTGGGTGAGGGTGTCACGGCTGCATCGCAGAAGCATGGCTGGGCTGAGGGGCTCAGGTAGGACAGACAGGGCAGGGATTTTAACAGCGTCAGGGCCAGCCAAGGAGATCTAACCGCAGGAAGTAGAGGCAAGGCTGTCAGAAAATATCTCAGACGTGGAGTTAGTGTTTTTTATGTGGTTGACTCACTTAAGAGTGCGATAGATAGCAGGTTCTCATCAAAACAGAAAATAAAAGCAGGATAAGAGAGAATGAAGTAGAAAAGCACACAGAGCTCAGTCTGGGACCAGGCTGAGACTGTTTACCTTGTCCGTCTTGGCCCGTTCTTCCTGCAGCAGTAGGACACATCCCTGTTTCTTTGGTTGCAACCAGATTAAGTAGTTGACTTAGTAGACTGTAACTTCTTAAAATATTCACCTGTGAGCTAATAACAAAGGTGAGGGGGATAAACGAGAATTGTAGTTTCTGTGTAAAAATTTAATTGATTGTGTTTTACAATAAGAGATGAGTCCCCAGAAACTAAGACTACATTCAATATCATTGACTTACTGTTTGAAATGTTAGAATTTACTTTGATTTACATTGTTTTATGATGTTTGAAAAATCTTTAGGAAATAACATTCGTCATTTTGTTTTGCAGTACTTAAAGGTGCTTTTTCTGCTACTAACTTCTGTTCCTTTTCTTTTGGACATCTCTGTATAATGATTAATAACTGAAATGTGTGCCTTTTGTTTCTCAAATGGTTGTTCTTTTCCTTTGTAGGTATTTCTGACCTAGGTGAGTAGTGATTCGTGTTTTATGTTTAAAGGCTTGTCTTTTATGTTTTAAAAAGACTCAAATCTTTGCCTGTGGTTCTTACATGAAACCATCTAAATCAATGCAAAGAAGATTTATGTTGCCTGTGATAAATCTGATTTGGATTTTTTTGTCATCCGTGGGCTCTCAGGAACAAAAATGTTTTCACCATGTGATTGGAGACCTGTAGATGGGATAGATACCTGTGAAGTTTCAAGTTTTTATTTTATAAAATTTCAGACATTAAAAAGTAAGAAGAAAACTGTTATGGGCTTCTGTGGACCCATCACCCAGCTTTGGCGAGTCCCAACACATGGCTGGTTTTGTCTCATTTTCCCCCAGCTTATGTTGAAGAAGATCCCAAACATCATATTTTTTCACTTGTAAAAACTTCCCATGTGTCTTTTTAAAAATGTAATCACTGTACCATTGTCACATTCAACTCAAACGACAAATGTTTCAGAGTTCATATATCCCCACTTGATAGAATGAGGTTTTTTTTAGTTCTTTTGATCAGATCAGTATCCAAAGGAGCTACATGTACTGCATGTGGTCACTAAATCTCTGATTCTTACTTTGATTTTTTGCTTTTCAATCTGCTTACTGTGTAACTGAGTCATTTATCATGTAGTATTTCCCATATTCTTTATTTTGCTGTTAGAGCCATAATTTTTAACCTGTGGCAACATCTCAGGGCACTGGAATGTGAGACTGAGAAAGAAGAAAACCCATCAGAGTCCGAATCTTCGAGTATGATTATTTTGAAAAGCTCTGCAGATGGTTTTGACAGATGGCTCTGGCTGCAGATCACGGGCCTGGATGAGATGATCTGGGTCGGAGAAGCACAGAGCTCTGCTTAGGAAAAGCCTCAGAGAACTTGAATTTGAGTCAAGTTTTAGCAGAAAAGCACCTTTATTGGGATTCCTATTATGTTGATTTATAAAGCCAGTTTAAAAATAATTTAGACTGGAAATACTACTGATTTGGGTTCCTGAAAAAGAACTGATTCTATACTTGAAGGCCTCCCTGAATGAACTCTTTTGTTTGGAAGTGAAAACGCCTACTTGGTGGCCATGAGCTGTGCATTTCTGATGACACTGCTGCCCCTGCATCTCTTTTTAAATGTCAGCTTTTCTTGGCTTTTCTTTCTTGCTATGCAAATTGAATTACAGTCAGTTGGGGCAATAAAATTTCTTTGTGGATGTATGATTTGGGTGAAACCATTCACGTTTTCCCGTGGTTTGGTTTAGCTGACAAGCTGTCCGCCGATGACCTCAACGCCCTGATTGCGCACGCTCATCGCCGCATCGACCAGCTGAACAGAGCGCTGGCCGAACAGAAAGCCACAGAGAAGCAGCACATTGCTCTCGCCTTGGAGAAGCAGAAGCTGGAGGAACAGCGGGCGTTTGACTCTGCAGTAGCAAAAGCATTGGAACATCACAGAAGTGAGATACAGGCTGAACAGGACAGGAAGGTAAAGAAATGCATAAAATGGCCCAGTATTTACGTGAATCTAGCTTCATTTTCTGTCTCTGGAGATAACGCCAGGAGTCACTGACTTCAGAGCACCAGCCGTCAGTCAGGCCAGCCCACCTTTGAACGGAGCTTTAGCCCTTGTTCTTGTCAGAGCTCATAGGGAAGGATGGATCTAGTGGAGAGCCCTTTATGTTGGGCAGATGCAGAAGTGCCAGTAACGAGCTGCTAGCATCCAGGATTATCCAGTTGGTCTGTTCCCAGAGGAGCCTTTCAGCCCCTAAGCAGTGCTCATAGAGTCTCTTGTTCAGTTGCTCAGTCGTGTCCAATTCTGTGCGACCCTATAGACCGTAACCCACCAGGCTCCTTTGTCCGTGGGATTCTCCAGGCAAGAATACTGGAGTGAGTTGCTATTCCCTTCTGCAGGGGATCTTCCCAAGCCAGGAATCGAACCCACATCTCCTGCATTGGCAGGCGGGTTCTTTACCACTGAACCACCAGGGAAGCCCAAGAGTCCCTGGATTTCGATTTTTCCCTTATGGATTTAGAAAGCCAGTTTAAAAATAATTTAGACTGGAAATACTACTGATTTGGGTTCCTGAAAAGAACTGATTCTATACTTGAAGGCCTCCCTGAATGAACTCTTTGTTTGGAAGTGAAAACGCCTACTTGGTGGCCATGAGCTGTGCATTTCTGATGACACTGCTGCCCCTGCATCTCTTTTTAAATGTCAGCTTTTCTTGGCTTTTCTTTCTTGCTATGCAAATTGAATTACAGTCAGTTGGGGCAATAAAATTTCTTTGTGGATGTATGATTTGGGTGAAACCATTCACGTTTTCCCGTGGTTTGGTTTAGCTGACAAGCTGTCCGCCGATGACCTCAACGCCCTGATTGCGCACGCTCATCGCCGCATCGACCAGCTGAACAGAGCGCTGGCCGAACAGAAAGCCACAGAGAAGCAGCACATTGCTCTCGCCTTGGAGAAGCAGAAGCTGGAGGAACAGCGGGCGTTTGACTCTGCAGTAGCAAAAGCATTGGAACATCACAGAAGTGAGATACAGGCTGAACAGGACAGGAAGGTAAAGAAATGCATAAAATGGCCCAGTATTTACGTGAATCTAGCTTCATTTTCTGTCTCTGGAGATAACGCCAGGAGTCACTGACTTCAGAGCACCAGCCGTCAGTCAGGCCAGCCCACCTTTGAACGGAGCTTTAGCCCTTGTTCTTGTCAGAGCTCATAGGGAAGGATGGATCTAGTGGAGAGCCCTTTATGTTGGGCAGATGCAGAAGTGCCAGTAACGAGCTGCTAGCATCCAGGATTATCCAGTTGGTCTGTTCCCAGAGGAGCCTTTCAGCCCCTAAGCAGTGCTCATAGAGTCTCTTGTTCAGTTGCTCAGTCGTGTCCAATTCTGTGCGACCCTATAGACCGTAACCCACCAGGCTCCTTTGTCCGTGGGATTCTCCAGGCAAGAATACTGGAGTGAGTTGCTATTCCCTTCTGCAGGGGATCTTCCCAAGCCAGGAATCGAACCCACATCTCCTGCATTGGCAGGCGGGTTCTTTACCACTGAACCACCAGGGAAGCCCAAGAGTCCCTGGTGGATTCTGACAGTATTTTTCTCCCTGAGTAGTGAGTGGTTAAGCACGGATGAAATAAATAGCTGTAGCCTTCCGCCTGGGCACATCGTGTATTAAAGAGGTGTCTACTGACTGACTGGGAGCCTGGCTGCTCGTTCTGTCTTCGTGTCTTCTCAGCTGTCCAGTTGCCCACTCCTTCCTCCTGGCAGTGCGTGCTTCCCTCGGCTCGGGCCCCACCACTGCTGGCCTTCCCCCACCTTGCTGGCACTCCTTGGCCTCCAGTCCTCAGCCTCTCAAGGATCAGCGTGCACTCGCGTCGTCCTGAAACCGTTCATCCTTCTCAGCTGCCTCCGTGCTCTTAGCTAGTTCTGCGGCCTCGAAGTGTAAATACTGTCCATCACCGACATTTATATTGCTGGCTCCGACCTCAGCCTTGCCCTTGCGGCCTGGCTTGATGTCTCCAGCTGGATTTTCAGTAGTCGTTTCATGTTCAAAACAAATTTCTTTCTCTGTCCAACCTATCTCCCAGCTCCTCAGCTTGTTTCTCTCTAAATAAACCTCCACACACTCAGTTGCTCCAGCTAGAAATCGTGCTCCCGCATCCAGACTCAATCTCCAGCCTCTCCACTTCCTCCTCTCAGTCCCCACCACCTTAGTCCACTTAGATCTTGACAGGTTCCCTGTTTTTCACCCGTCTTTCATTGTCTGTTTACACAGGCACTGGTCCTTATTTATAAAATGTATTTGCATCGTACGCTGTGCTGCTGAAAATTCTCCATTGGCTCCCTGCTGCATATAATATAAAATCCAAAATCTTAGCTTATACCATGAAAGCCCCTTGATCTCATTCCTGTTTGCTGTTAGCCCATCTTCCCTAACTTCTCTTATTTACCGGGTACCCTGTTTTGTCGTTGTTGTGTTGGTGTCTTGGCTACATCTTTTTGCTGGCAAAAGAAGAGGGTGGCAGAGGATGAGACAGATAGTGTCACCGACTCATTGGACATGAACTCGGGCCGACTCCGCGAGACAGGGAGGCCTGGAGTTCTGCAGTCCATGGGGTCGAAAAGGGTCGGACACTGCTTAGCAGCCGAACCCCAGCGGCCACTCCTGTTCTCTTCCCCGTAAAGCAAAGCCCCTGTGGTTCTTTCTCGCCTATCTCCCTATTTATTTTCTTAAAAATAAGTACCACAGTGTGAGATGTCATTTTGCCTGTCGCCAAGTCCTCTCTTGAAATGCGTACCGTGCAGTAGACCAGGACGTTTGTTTGCCTTGAGCAGCACTTTGCTCACTGTTTATGGTAGGCATTGCCTGGCACAGGACCGGCACTTTGTAAATGTTTATGCACTGACTGATTGGATTCATTCATTAACTGTAAGGTATGAATTCCAGGTTATTAGTATTAAATAATTTGTAACATGACCCATGGCTAACAGCTAGACCAGTCACAAGGTTTTCATAGTTGTGATTTGACCTGTATTGAATCTAAAATTGTTTTAAAGTAAGCGGTTTCAGAGTGGCTTTCTTTGTCGAGAGAAGTGGTGTTCAGTAACTGCCAGATATTTGTTAATTCTCTTACCACTTCTGCATGATAGGTGTTGTCATTCACAGAGCAGAAGATGGAGATGGAAGATGGAGAGCTTCCCTGAGAGCACAGACATGGTTGCAGTGAAGCTGTGTGTTTGATCCCGAGTCTTCATGGTTGCTTTTTTCTAGTCTTCATGGTTGCTTTTTTCTATGATCTCGCATTTCTTAATTCCCAGGAGGGTGTGTGATTTAGGATAGGACAGTGTTGGCTTTGTTTGGGAGGCAGCTTGGTGTTGTGGAAGAAACCCAAGTTTGAGGGGTCACAGAGAGCCCCGCTTGAAATCTGATTTTTGCCATAGCTGTGTGACCGTGTTTGAGTTGCCTTCTAGCATTCAGTATTCTGATTCACATGAGCATTCAGAATTAGACGGTGTTTAAGCACGGCCTGTCATAGAGCTCCAGACCTGGAAGCTGCCGTCCTCGTGGTCCCTAGTCTGCCTCTGGCTGGAAGCCTAGATGGAGCATTGAGAGCGCCCGTTCCCGTGCTTGGCTCTGCAGGTGGAGGAAGTCAGAGACGCCATGGAGAACGAGATGAGGACCCAGCTGCGCCGGCAGGCGGCCGCCCACACCGACCACTTGCGAGATGTCCTTCGGGTCCAGGAGCAGGAACTCAAGTGTGAGTTTGAGCAGGTGAGGACCTGTTGTAAAGCATCGTCTCCCCTCAGCCTCCTCCTCCTTTGTGTTCTAAACAGTCTCCACTTTTCCTCCCAGCATGCTCCGTGCCATTTCGTCTGAGGATGTGGGAACATAAGGAAAGGTTTCTAACAGTGCCCATCCAGGAAGTGGGGGGCAGGCTTGTTGTTTTAAATGTTTATTTATTTGGCTGCCTCGAGTCTCAGTTGTGACATGTGGGATCTTCCGATGAAGTGCACAGACTCTCTAGTTGTGGCACCTGGACTCCAGAATGTGTGGGCTCAATAGTTGGAGTGTGAGGACAGAGTTGCTCCTCAACATGTGGGATCTTAGTTCCCTGACCAGGGGTTGAACCCCCATGTTCATCATTGCAAGGTGGCTTCTTAACCGCTGGACCACCAGGAAAGTCCCGCCGGGGGTGAGGGGTGAAGTGGGAGGTGAGTATCTTTGCAGATCTGCTCCTTTTTACACGAAGGCGCACCTACATGTTGTTGATCCAGTGTGTTTTGTGTCTATGTCCTAGTCATTTGGGGACTTCAGAGCTTTAAGGAGGGTTGGTACAGGGGGTTCCAGGATACAGGAAATGATACTTGACACATGTATCTCCTGCTTTATCTCCACAAACACTGGGTTATGTGGAAGTTCTTAGATTTTTGTATCTGAGGAAACATCCCAGAGAGGTACAGTTTGGAAATCCAGCACACCAGGATACCTGTCACAGTTTCTACTCAACAAGTTATTTACAATATATTAACTGATTATCTTGTCTCACAAGAAGGGAATGAGGTTTTCCAAGTCAGGAAATCTTATGGAAAATTGAAACTTATGCCAGTAGGAAAAGGCATATTAATTTAAATTATATTTGAGTATTTTTCTGAGAAAAGTGAACTCTTATTTAAATTAGAATGTACTGAATACAATTTGATGTTTGGCTGGCTGTATAAGTTACTTTATTTTCTAACCTTGTCGTTTTCTTATTTAAAAGAATCATTCTTCTGGTCTTCTTCCTCTAATATTAGGTGCCACCAGTAAATTTGTAGAAGATTAAACATCAAATGTAAGCTTTAAGAAATTTTTGAAACTATATGCATAATCTAGGAGTTTCATGACACCTGTTTTGAGATGAAGGCCCTCTTTACTTTGGAATACTGCAGTGTCTGGAAGGCTTAGGGACCCATTAAGTAACATATACGGAGGTAGCGCGACTTTTTTCTGTGAACTGTGTATAATTTCAGGACCTGTCAGAGAAACTCGCCGAACAAGAGCTACAGTTCCGTCGGCTCAGTCAGGAGCAGGTCGACAGCTTCACCCTGGACATCAACACTGCTTACGCCAGGCTGAGGGGAATCGAGCAGGCTGTGCAGAGTAAGCGCATGGGTATCTTACGGCCGGTTTCCTTCAGCCCTGCTTCTTAGAGTAGATTCTTGTTAGGAGGATAGTGGTGTACATGCATTGGAATTAGGGAGTAAAGATGCAAAGTCTCTCTAATACTATTCCTTTCTTAGAAAATTAGCCCCAGATTTGATGTTTGGATTATGAGGTTGTGAGAGGAAGCTTAAATGAATCTAAAACTTACACCTAAACACCTTGAAGTTCTGCTCCTCATGAGACCAGCATGAGGTCACCGTTTACACAGCACTTCACCCAGCACACTTGGGGTTGTGTCTCATGTGCCCTGAGTGGAGAAACGGTCAGTGTGCAGTGTGCTCGCCCTCAAGGCTCTGCTGAGGCGGGCTCTCTGGGGCTGGTGATCTGCTGGCCCCACCCACCCAATGGACAGGAGTTATGTGGAAGCTTCTGTGTGCCCCACTGAAAGGGAAATGTCCTAACAGCGAAGGTGTTATTAATAAAATGGGTTTCTTTGGGATGTGATGGAATCTTTTTTGTCAGATTAACAGAACAAGTAGCACTCATGACATTTCAGGATCCAGTGTAGCCTTCCGTTCCTTTGGAAGTTTCTGATGGCCTTAGGGAAGTCCTAGCCTGGTGTAAATATCACGTTTCTCTCTAGAGATATGTGGATCGGAATTAGTGCCGTCCCAAATGTCATGTTTGGCTGGCTGTATAAGTTACTTTATTTTCTAACCTTGTCGTTTCTTATTTAAAAGAATCATTCTTCTGGTCTTCTTCCTCTAATATTAGGTGCCACCAGTAAATTTGTAGAAGATTAAACATCAAATGTAAGCTTTAAGAAATTTTTGAAACTATATGCATAATCTAGGAGTTTCATGACACCTGTTTTGAGATGAAGGCCCTCTTTACTTTGGAATACTGCAGTGTCTGGAAGGCTTAGGGACCCATTAAGTAACATATACGGAGGTAGCGCGACTTTTTTCTGTGAACTGTGTATAATTTCAGGACCTGTCAGAGAAACTCGCCGAACAAGAGCTACAGTTCCGTCGGCTCAGTCAGGAGCAGGTCGACAGCTTCACCCTGGACATCAACACTGCTTACGCCAGGCTGAGGGGAATCGAGCAGGCTGTGCAGAGTAAGCGCATGGGTATCTTACGGCCGGTTTCCTTCAGCCCTGCTTCTTAGAGTAGATTCTTGTTAGGAGGATAGTGGTGTACATGCATTGGAATTAGGGAGTAAAGATGCAAAGTCTCTCTAATACTATTCCTTTCTTAGAAAATTAGCCCCAGATTTGATGTTTGGATTATGAGGTTGTGAGAGGAAGCTTAAATGAATCTAAAACTTACACCTAAACACCTTGAAGTTCTGCTCCTCATGAGACCAGCATGAGGTCACCGTTTACACAGCACTTCACCCAGCACACTTGGGGTTGTGTCTCATGTGCCCTGAGTGGAGAAACGGTCAGTGTGCAGTGTGCTCGCCCTCAAGGCTCTGCTGAGGGCGGGCTCTCTGGGGCTGGTGATCTGCTGGCCCCACCCACCCAATGGACAGGAGTTATGTGGAAGCTTCTGTGTGCCCCACTGAAAGGGAAATGTCCTAACAGCGAAGGTGTTATTAATAAAATGGGTTTCTTTGGGATGTGATGGAATCTTTTTTGTCAGATTAACAGAACAAGTAGCACTCATGACATTTCAGGATCCAGTGTAGCCTTCCGTTCCTTTGCGGGAAGTTTCTGATGGCCTTAGGGGAAGTCCTAGCCTGGTGTAAATATCACGTTTCTCTCTAGAGATATGTGGATCGGAATTAGTGCCGCGTCCCAAATGTCATGGGGAGAGGGAAGGGAGACTCTCCTGCACACCCGTCCACCCAGCTCTCTCCAGAGCTGCAGTCACAGCAAGTCCTCCACCACTGACGGCACTGGGGTGTTTCCAGTGATTGCAGACAAAGTTGTGATGAAAATTTGTGTACAAAAAGAAACCCACCAAGTCCTCAGCTAATTATGTTGTGCCTTGTGGCCTCACGAGAAGAGCCTAGCTAGGAAACACCAGAAGTAAGCGGTGAGATGGGCATTGGCAGAGGGTCCCTCCAGCCCCGTCTTCCCTTTGCGTGGATTCAGCTTGTTGAAGGTGTGTCAAGGGCATGTGGTCACAAGGAGGAAAGACTCTTGCTTTGTCTTTTTCTGTAGGTCATGCCGTTGCTGAAGAGGAGGCCCGGAAAGCCCACCAGCTCTGGCTCTCGGTGGAGGCCCTGCGGTACCGCCTGAAGACGGCGTCTGCAGACATGCCCACTGTGCCGCTGGGCAGCGCGGTGGAGGCCATCCGAGTCAGCTGCGCCGATAGTGAATTTGCCCAGGCGCTGACTGCCGCCCTCCCTCCAGAGTCCCTGACCCGTGGGGTGTACAGTGAAGAGACCCTTAGAGTCCGTTTCTATGCCGTCCAGAAGCTGGCCCACAGGGTAGCCATGATCGATGAGACCAGAAATAGCTTATACCAGTACTTCGTCTCCTACCTGCAGTCCCTGCTCCTCTTCCCGCCGCAGCAGCTGAAGCCACCGGCCGAGCTCTGCCCCGAGGACACCAGCACATTTAAGTTACTGTCGTATGCCTCCTACTGCATTGAGCATGGTGACCTGGAGCTGGCAGCAAAGTTTGTCAACCAGCTGAAAGGGGAGTCCAGACGAGTGGCCCAGGACTGGCTGAGGGAAGCCCGAATGACCCTGGAAACTAAGCAGATAGTGGAGATCCTGACTGCGTACGCCAGTGCCGTAGGGATAGGGACCACTCAGGCACAGCCAGAGTAAGGCCTAGGACGAGTCTTGTAAAGTCACATTTCATGTCAGAGGAGAGCAGCAGTGATGCCTGAAGGGTTTGCAGCAGGGTCTCAGAATCGTCTAGAAGGGAGCAGGTAACAAGTCCTGTTCCAGATGTTAACCCCTGTTGCATTATTTCCACTTGCTGTCATGTCAGTCAACTCCAGGAGCATTTTATTTGCAATTTGTGTAACATTTTGTTTTTCAGGTTCTACTGATGAGGCTTGTGAGCCAGTCAGAATAATGTTTGTGATCACTATTACTATTGATTTTGCCCTTGGAGCAAACTAAGTAAAACAAAAAGATGAAAACTGAGTGACTTGTCCCTTTTCAAAAAGTACCAGGTCTGGTTGGTCGTGTGTACAGAGAATTTGCCTTGAGCAGCAGCAACAGGAACCCCTGGGCGCTCAGAGGTTCTGAGCTGGCGATTGGGATCTTATTTATTCATTTTTGACTGTTCTGGGTCTTTGTTGCTGTGTGTGCTTTCCTCAAGTTGCAGAAAGCGGGGCTCCATGTATGTGGTGGTGTGTGGGCTTCTCATGGTGGTAGCTCCTCGTGTTTCGGAGCGTGGGTTCTGGGGTGCACAAGCGTCCGTAGCTGTGGCACATGGGCTCAGTAGTTGTGGCTCCCAGGCTTAAGACAGGCTCAGTAGTTATGGACTATAGGCTTAACTGTTAACTGACGTGTGGCATCTTTCTGGATGAGGGATCAAACCTCTCTCCTGCATTGGCAGGCAGAGGAAAGCCCTAGTATATTTATAATTGAGACACATCATTACAGCGATTCAAAGGCACTGGAAATAGTGTGTGTCCCAAACTTTGATTGCTACCACGTGGAAGAACTGTTCTATCCTGGGGCCCAGTGTATCGACACACACCCTTATGTGCATGTACACCTGAGACAGATTCTGGAACCACTGCTTCTCCTGGCTGTGCCAGGTCTTCATTGTGGCAGGTGGGTTCTGTTCCCTGACCAGAGATCGAACCCAGGCCCTCTGCATTGGGAACACGGTGCCTTAGCCACTAGGTCACCAGGGAAGTTCCTCTCCTTTCTGCGTGTGGTGCACTGCTTTCTGGTCTCTGGCATTACAGAACCACTGGGTCTCATCTCTGCCCACAAATTAGTCCCACAGCCCTCAGCACAGTTCCTGGCTCCTGGCCCTGGCCCCTTGCAGGTTGCCCTTGCTCGTGGCTGGTGTGTGGATTCTGACTATTCTTTGAAGTGGGGTGGTAAGCCTGGAATCTTAAAGGGACTGAATAATCGTGCGGTGTATTTGAATGGGATTGCTGAGTACTTGCTCACCTAGCTCAGTTCTCTGAAGATTAGGACAGCTGTTAGTGGGTAAACATTTAACATGTTTTTTCACTCTGAAATTACCATGCATGTTTTTCCAAAATTGTAATTTTTGTGGAGGCTTGTGTTCATTAATGAAGAGGCATTTTTATCTGAGCAACATACCTGGAAATCATGTAAAAAGGAGAAAGCTGATTATGTACTTTTGCAGGAATATGCTAGCTTCTAATAGATTCAAGTTTACACGGCATTTGATGTTGTCCTTTGATTTTGGAATCCAGTAGTCTTGTACCCTGGTTTGGCGTTACTAATGTTCCTAGGTTGACTATTTATTTATTTACTATTTGGTTAACCTTTGGCCGAGCTGGGTCTTCGTTGCTGCTCTTGGGCTTTCTCGAGTGTGGAGAGCAGGGGCCACTCTTAGTTGTTGTGCACGGGCTTCTCATCGTGGTGGCTTCTCTTGTAGTGGTGCATGGGCTCTAGGTGCAAGGGCTTAGCTGCCCCACTGCATGTGGAATCTTCCCAGACCAGGGATCGAACCCGTGTCTCCTGCATGGGCAGGTGGTCATCCTGTACCAGTTCTCTGGGATTCCTAATTCAACGAGACACATCATTACAGCGATTCAAAGGCACTGGAAATAGTGTGTGTCCCAAACTTTGATTGCTACCACGTGGAAGAACTGTTCTATCCTGGGGCCCAGTGTATCGACACACACCCTTATGTGCATGTACACCTGAGACAGATTCTGGAACCACTGCTTCTCCTGGCTGTGCCAGGTCTTCATTGTGGCAGGTGGGTTCTGTTCCCTGACCAGAGATCGAACCCAGGCCCTCTGCATTGGGAACACGGTGCCTTAGCCACTAGGTCACCAGGGAAGTTCCTCTCCTTTCTGCGTGTGGTGCACTGCTTTCTGGTCTCTGGCATTACAGAACCACTGGGTCTCATCTCTGCCCACAAATTAGTCCCACAGCCCTCAGCACAGTTCCTGGCTCCTGGCCCTGGCCCCTTGCAGGTTGCCCTTGCTCGTGGCTGGTGTGTGGATTCTGACTATTCTTTGAAGTGGGGTGGTAAGCCTGGAATCTTAAAGGGACTGAATAATCGTGCGGTGTATTTGAATGGGATTGCTGAGTACTTGCTCACCTAGCTCAGTTCTCTGAAGATTAGGACAGCTGTTAGTGGGTAAACATTTAACATGTTTTTTCACTCTGAAATTACCATGCATGTTTTTTCCAAAATTGTAATTTTTGTGGAGGCTTGTGTTCATTAATGAAGAGGCATTTTTATCTGAGCAACATACCTGGAAATCATGTAAAAAGGAGAAAGCTGATTATGTACTTTTGCAGGAATATGCTAGCTTCTAATAGATTCAAGTTTACACGGCATTTGATGTTGTCCTTTGATTTTGGAATCCAGTAGTCTTGTACCCTGGTTTGGCGTTACTAATGTTCCTAGGTTGACTATTTATTTATTTACTATTTGGTTAACCTTTGGCCGAGCTGGGTCTTCGTTGCTGCTCTTGGGCTTTCTCGAGTGTGGAGAGCAGGGGCCACTCTTAGTTGTTGTGCACGGGCTTCTCATCGTGGTGGCTTCTCTTGTAGTGGTGCATGGGCTCTAGGTGCAAGGGCTTAGCTGCCCCACTGCATGTGGAATCTTCCCAGACCAGGGATCGAACCCGTGTCTCCTGCATGGGCAGGTGGATTCTTATCCACTGTACCAGTTCTCTGGTCTGCACGTGGATTCCTAATTCAACAGAATGTATCCAGTTTCTCTGACCAGAACACACACTGTGTGACGTCCTTAATCTCTGCAGGTAGAGGTACTTTGCTGTCTGGCACCTGTGGGCCATTAAGCTTTTTACTAGCAGATAATACGGCTGTTCTAAATTAAGCCTTTCTTCCTATTGGAAGAGCATGAAGTTGCAGAATACATTAACTCTCAAGGCTGACTACCTACCTGTCATGCTAGATGTGTTCACTATTATTTTAGTCATGAAATATGTAAAACATTACAGATTGTAAGGAAAAACATCTCTAGGAGCTCAGGAATAGCTTCCTTCAGATGTGATTGAGCTCACAAGATGCAAGCAGTACTGAGTGGTTTATTTAAGCTTTAAATCAAAATAACCAAGCCACACTGGCTTTGAATTTTTGTATTCCTTTAGCAAACCTCCCCAACTTCCAGTGCATATTGAGAAACAAGATGCTGTTGAAAGGGGACTATGCTTGTCCAGACCTTGATTTCTCATGTAAGATTCAAATCTGTCACCAACCCTTCAGGTAAAAACAGCCTTTACATGGGTTCTCAGTTCTACCTTTGAGGAGGTGGAGTCTTTAAAATGCTGTTTTTTTTTTAATTGATTTTTGGCTATTCTGGGTTTTCATTGCTGCTGCAGGCTCTTCTCTAGTTGCAGGGAGTGGGGGCTACTCTCTAGTTGAGGTGAGCAGGCTTCTTGTTGCGATGACTTTTGTTGTGGAACTAAGACTCTAGGGCAAACGGGCTTCAATATTTACAGCACATGGGCTCCACAGTCATGGCTCATGGGCTTAGTTGCTCTGCAGCAGGTGGGATCTTCCCGGATCAGGGATTGAACCCGTGTCTCTGCAATGGCAGGCCAACTCTTCACCATTCAGCTACCGGGGAAGCCCTAAAATGCTGAATTTTTTTTTTTTTTTTAAAGATTTATTTGTTTATTTATTTTGGGCGGGGGTCTGGTTGGGGAGGGAGGGGAGTGGGCGGGCCACTTGTATTGGTCTTTCATTTCTCTATTTTCATCCGTCTTTGTTCTTTGGCTCCTGTGGGCCTCCCGTCGCGGTGGCGTCTGTCGTTGCAGAGCACCAGCTCTGGGCGCATGCGCACCAGAGCTCCCGCTCGGTAATTGGACACATGGGTCCAGCTGCTCCGCGGCACGTGGGATCTTCCCAGGCCAGGGATTGAACCGGCGCCCCTTGCACTGCAAGGCGGTGTCCTTACCCACTGGACCACCAGGGGAAGCCCTAAAATGCTGATTTTTGCCTCGTTGTTTCTCAAGTAATAATGTAACTAGAATGTAAACATAAGGCAGGCCCTTTTTTTTTTCTGTAAAGGCACAGTAGTTCTGTTGCCCTATTCACAGCAGGTTCTGGATAAAAAGTCTGAATCCAGATGAATTCAAATCAGTTCTAAAGTAACCTGAACTTGATGCAGAAGAAATGATTTAACATAAAAGGGAAATTAAAAAAAACATTTCAGGTAAATCACTCATCAGGTCCATCCAGTGCCAACATTCCCCTTAACCAAGGCTCAGCTTCCCTCGTCTTTCCTGTTGACATTCAAAGGGCCTGAGGCTCTGGCTGCTGGAGGTGGGGATGGGGGCCTTGCTGGGTATCTGTGAAAGCGGAGGAAGGGGGTTTGCTGCAAGGACACTGTCCTGGGGTCTTCAGGAAGAACGAGGAAGCTGTTTGGGAAGGATTGTGAGGCACGGGCCAGCAGAGGCGCCCCTGTTGCAGGAACAGATATGCTGGTATTGGTATCTCTTCAGAGTGCTGTTTTAAGAGTGAAGTCTTCCAGTCTACTTGGCCGTGCTGGGTCTGTTAGGGCATGCAGGCTGGCCTCTAATGACAGAGCAGGGGCTCCAGAGCATGTGGGCTCCGCTGCCCCATACATAGCTTGGGGGATCTTACAGCTCCCTGACCTGGAACTGAACCCTTGTCCCCTACATTGCAAGGCGAATTCTTAACCACTGGACCACCAGGGAAGTCCCTCAAGTCTTGCTGAGCTCTGTAAACTGTTCTTGGGTTTGACCTTCAGTGTTTTGTCTAAAATCTTCTATAAAGCCCACGGCTCTGCAGATCAGCTAGACATTCTTTCACAGGTCAGGCTCCTTCCTGGGCCAGGCCTGAGGCGGCTTCACCACCTCCCCTCTCCCCCTGTGTACCTACCACTTGATCATCTCCTGCTCTAGCTCACTGCCAATCAGATAAAGCCCGTTCCTCTGGCACACTGCCACTCTAACCAGTAAGATCTAAATGATTCTGGAAACCGTGCCCTGCCCATCCACACTAATGACTGCTGGCTCATAGCAGGTCCTGTTATCAGCAGTGAAACAGTTGACGTGACCAGGTGCACTTAGATTATGATGGACCTGCTCCATTGCCAGCAACAGACAATCGAGTTAAGAAGATGCTTCTCTCGGGCTTCCCTGGTGGTCCAGTGGGTAGAGTCTGCCTTGCAGTGCAAGAGGCACCGGTTCGATCCCTATCCCGGGAAGATCCCATGTGATGCAGAGCAGCTGGACCGGTGTGTCCAATTACGAGCCAGCACGCTGGAGCGCATGTGCCCAGAGCCAGTGCTCTGCAGCGAGAGAGGCCACTGTAATGGGAGGCCCACACAGGCCAAAGAATAAAAAAATGGATGAAGATAAATATAAATAAAAGAGGCATGATGGAGAAAAACAAAAAGTTTTAAAAGACGCTTCTCTTGCCATCGCAAGGCTTCCTTCAGATCACTGGAAGTACAGCACACCAGAAGAAGGTGCCAGCACTCACGGAAAGGGAAAAGAGGACACATGCTGTGCAAGCCCCATGCCTACTCAAGAGTCTATGGGCTGTACAGAAAGAAATGTGAACACATATACATGTACCTTAGTTACAGTACTTATTTACACTCTTCATCTTCCCAGCTGTGCAGCACACATGCCTGCGACTGTTGCTCAGTCAATTCTCAGATGCACAATCTCCCACATACAAACGTCCATGACCTTGGGAGACTTCTGGCCCAGTATCACTTGCGATGAACCACACAACTTCCTTTACAGATCTTTTCTCTTGAGTCCTAGCATCAGCCTGCACAGGCTACAGCCCCCAGCGGGGGCGGGTCAGCCGCCCTGCCATCAGCTGATGTCACAAGCAGCTGCGCACCTCACAGACTGCCCAGAGGAGCGAGCAGTCATGCTGCTTGCCTTCCCGCGGGGACCCTCACAGGTGGTTCTGCTCAGGCCAACGCTGTATCAACTGGACCCCAAGGTTCACCAAACCCATATTCGCCAGTTTTCTTCGTATTAGACAAACGGCTCGGATCTCTGGTGCAGCCAGAGCGGTGCCAGGTCACAGCTGCTCCTGACTTGCCCACCTTTACTGGTCTTCACTGCTGTCACCATCGCTGTCACTGCTGCTGTCACTGCTCAGGCTGGTCAGGTCTCCGAGCGCTTCCCTACAAAAAAAATTAACAGGACGGTTACACTGCAGCTCAGGCCTGGGGGCCAGGGGCCTCTGCAGCTGCCCGACAGCAAAGGAAAAGATCCAGCCGGTAAACCTAGAGGCCTCCCTGACTCACGTGACACCTACAGAACACTAAACCAACACATCCTGACATTTTGCAGAGGAAACTGCAGAAAGCTGCAGACGTGAATGGGCGGACAGACAGACGGGCTGCTCATTCTAACTTTCCTTCATGGTGATGACAGAGCCCACTTACTTCTGCTCCTGGCTGAGGGTGAAGTCGGCCATCAGCCTCTGGGTGAGGCCCTCACAGACAGGCAAGCTGAAGGAACTCGCCAGCTTCACCACCTCGATGGCCTGGGCAGGGCTGCTGGATGCTTTTGCACTGTCCATAAACTCACTGAGCAACTCACTCCTGTAAAAGGCAAAAGGTGAGCACTGGCCAAGTACACCCCACTCACATACGAAATCCAGTCTTACAGAAAGACCCGTCCTAAAATCCTCAACAGTAGCTCTGGGGATAGTTACAGGGAATCTTAAAAAGGCCAGAGAGCGAGCACGGACAGGCTCAACACGCCTCCACCCAGATCTATCCACAGTGTATCACCAGCACGGGATCACTGAGCACAGGTGGGAAGAGCAGCGCCTGGCTCAGGACGCCTCTGGTGGTGCGAGGGCCCGAGGGAAAGTACCAACTGCCACGGCTGAGTCACGCGAGGGCATTTCCACCCCTCCTCCCCACTGAGAGTTACACCCATGCGGTTCATCCAGAATGTACCCTGGTAACTTGAACTTACCTGGGGATCTTATTATGTTTCCTGAAATGCCCCAGCATTTTCCTGTTGAAGATAAGATAGGAAAGAGATGAGGAGCACTAACAGCACAGAAGGCCACTGAATGGCCCAAGCTGTTCTCCTGGACACAGAGCCGAGACCAGAGCGGAGGCTCCTGAAGACGTGCGTCTGTGAGCTCTCCCAGCGGAAAGGCCCGTCTCCACATCCGAACCACCAGGTGCCTCAGCCCTCTTCCCCAGCGTCACGTGTGCGTGTTACCAACTGCACAGGCATGTCTGGGCATCTGCTGCCAGCACTGAGACCCGCTGGGCTTCACCCTCTAGAGGATCACCTCAGTCCTCCAGGGAGGGGGTGCATCACGTGGGCGGTGGGAAGCGAGGCACACAAACACAGTTCTGCCTCCTTTTACTTTCTCACGGTCCAGTGTGAGTCCAGTGTGTCCCTCATCTAATGTTATGAAGAGCAGGCTCAGATTAAGGCATGAGTCTCATGTACGTGCCCACCAGCATCTTGCCACATGCAGGACGGAGGCGAAACACGTACACTCAGCTCCCATGATCAGCTGAGGTCCGTACCCCTGCGCCAATCATCACAGCCTGACGCACAACAGGAGTGCGTGTCCACGGGTCAGCAGCTGGGCAGGCCAGGTGACACACCAAGCCAAGACCAGTCAAGGCAGCAAAGCCACCACCAGCTTTTCCTGGAGAGCGAACAACCACACCGTGGACTGACGGTCACCAAAATAAGGTCCTCGCCTGTGCACATGCCATGCACCATCAGCCCCTCACCCGCCCTTAGAACTAACACATACCTGAGGTCCCCATTGACAACTAAACACCAGGGATGAGGACGTGAACAGAGACAGGGAAACACAGAACTAGAGTCAGTGGTACCAACCAAAGACGGGTTCCAGGCAAGGCCGGGTTTAGCCAACACTGGTAACTGCTCACTTCCTGCAGTCCCAGTACACACCCACATCTTAAGCTGGGGGCTGGGCAGGGGGGTGGGGGTGGGGAATCATCCACAAATGAGATACTTTAATAAACCAAATGCCCAAAATACTTTTGAAATTAAGATTCTCTGGTCACTGTTGTATTTAAGTGAACAGAGAATACAGAGACAAAAACAAAGAGAAGGAGCTCGGTGAAGTACATCCTCTCCTAAACACACTGGGTATACTGGTACTTCTCCAAGTTTGCTTTTTAGCTGGTTATTTGGGCATTCCCACAGAAAACTCATTATGGGGCTTCCCTGGTGGCTCAGCGTTCATCTGCTGGCCAGTGCAGGAGACACTGGTTCCATCCCTGCTCTGTGAAGATTCGACCTGCGGCAGAGCAGCTAAGCCTGGGTGTAACTACTGAGCCCATGTGCCGCAGCTTCTCAAGTCTGCAGGCCCTAGAGCCCATGCTCTGTAACAGGAGAAGCCACTGCAATGAGCAGCCTGCGCACCACCAGCAGAGAGAAGCCCCGAGCACAGCCACAAGTAAGCGAAAAGAAAGAAAACACCTTCTGTAGAAACTCGTTTGTCTCCTGAGAAGCCACACATCGTACAGCCAACTCAGAGCAGCCCTGCCAACCCGGGCAACCGTTCCCAAGCTCCAGCCGAGGCTTCCAGGCAGTGTCCCTGCACTCACCAGGCCTCTGCGGTTCTCCCGGCCCTGAGGAAGAGGGCGGCTACGTAGTTCAGAGCAGCGGCCGGCCACTCGGGGGCCGTCTGTCTGGCGTCCTGGCTTTCATAGGTCGCCTTGATGTCCGCCGCACAGTCAGCAAACGCCGCCTGCAGCTGAGAGGCCCGAGTGTCAGCAGGACCGCCTCACTGGTTTAGGACAACTGAAACTCACGGACTCCACCCAGCCATTAAAATTTACCATTTGAACATACACAGCACATGGTAATAAGAGTCTTTGGAAAAAAGGGCAAAGCACTTGACCCTGGGGTGACTGGCACACGGAGGGCATTAGCCATGTATTTCTAAAGACGGGTTCCAGGCAAGGCCGGTTTAGCCAACACTGGTAACTGCTCACTTCCTGCAGTCCCAGTACACACCCACATCTTAAGCTGGGGGCTGGGCAGGGGTGGGGGTGGGGAATCATCCACAAATGAGATACTTTAATAAACCAAATGCCCAAAATACTTTTGAAATTAAGATTCTCTGGTCACTGTTGTATTTAAGTGAACAGAGAATACAGAGACAAAAACAAAGAGAAGGAGCTCGGTGAAGTACATCCTCTCCTAAACACACTGGGTATACTGGTACTTCTCCAAGTTTGCTTTTTAGCTGGTTATTTGGGCATTCCCACAGAAAACTCATTATGGGGCTTCCCTGGTGGCTCAGCGTTCATCTGCTGGCCAGTGCAGGAGACACTGGTTCCATCCCTGCTCTGTGAAGATTCGACCTGCGGCAGAGCAGCTAAGCCTGGGTGTAACTACTGAGCCCATGTGCCGCAGCTTCTCAAGTCTGCAGGCCCTAGAGCCCATGCTCTGTAACAGGAGAAGCCACTGCAATGAGCAGCCTGCGCACCACCAGCAGAGAGAAGCCCCGAGCACAGCCACAAGTAAGCGAAAAGAAAGAAAACACCTTCTGTAGAAACTCGTTTGTCTCCTGAGAAGCCACACATCGTACAGCCAACTCAGAGCAGCCCTGCCAACCCGGGCAACCGTTCCCAAGCTCCAGCCGAGGCTTCCAGGCAGTGTCCCTGCACTCACCAGGCCTCTGCGGTTCTCCCGGCCCTGAGGAAGAGGGCGGCTACGTAGTTCAGAGCAGCGGCCGGCCACTCGGGGGCCGTCTGTCTGGCGTCCTGGCTTTCATAGGTCGCCTTGATGTCCGCCGCACAGTCAGCAAACGCCGCCTGCAGCTGAGAGGCCCGAGTGTCAGCAGGACCGCCTCACTGGTTTAGGACAACTGAAACTCACGGACTCCACCCAGCCATTAAAATTTACCATTTGAACATACACAGCACATGGTAATAAGAGTCTTTGGAAAAAAAAGGGCAAAGCACTTGACCCTGGGGTGACTGGCCACGTACTGATTAGCTACGTGGCTTTGATTAGCCATGTATTTCTAATCCAACCATGGGTTATCTCTTTGGAGAGAAATTAAAACAGAAGAGAAAAGGGAAAGGAAGGTTATTCAAACTGGTTGGATATAGGCATCATTTTTTCTGGCCACACTTCATACTACGATGCAAATGCAGAGTCTAAACCACAGGACTGCCAGGCAAGTCAAACGTGTACATTTCGGCCTGGGTTTAGATGGCAGGTGAGACCTTGGGAGTCACTGTCCCCAGGTCCTCAGTATTCGAGGATACACCAGCTAGTGTACTTCTAACAAGAGCAAAAACCAAGCATCAGTGCAAGCCTACCTCTGGTGGATGCTGATCCCTGGCCATGAGCATCAGAATCTCTTCTCTTAGGTCACTGCGAAAAGCGTGACCATATTCTTTACTATCTTGAAACAAAAAGGAAGAGAGTGAGACGTGGTCACTGTCAGGTAAAACCAACACTCTCTGGCTGCCCTCTGCCCACAGTCAGCAGTCACCCACACTGCTAAGGGGACAAACACACACAGTCAGCTTCCTGAAACCAGCAGGAGTCACAGGAGGAAAAGGACAAGAGCAGTGAAAGCCAGCGCCGCTGACCGGCTCCCAGGCCAGCGCTAACAGTGCGCACGCCATGCTCGCACAGCCCGTTACCCGTGGCTTCACAGCACGAGCACATCGTCAGTGGGCCTTGTACACAGTCCTCAGAGCGGTCATGTAAGGCAGAAGGGCAGGGCTATAGTCTTAACCAATGGGAACTGCCCACATGACCACAGTCACCAAGCGGGTGAGCCACAGCATCTTCTGCAGCCAGTTTACAGGCAGGCACGCACGCGCGCACACACCCACCCCCACCCACAACCCCCACCCCCCACCCCAGTCATGGCTGGTTCTCAGCAACCAGAGTGCGACCGACTGGCTAGCTACTGAGAGAGAGAGATGCAGCTCAGTCTTGAGGAATGAACAGCACAAGCTGTGTAGGATGAGACCTGGGATGACTTATCTAAAACACTGACATCACGTAGGTCCCCCAAACCCAGCCTTTTCTGGTCACGAAGGAGCCAATTTAAGCCATTTCCACTACACTGTTACTACTCATGCAACCCAGCGTGCAACATGATGGAAGCTTTCTTCCCTAACCACGTCAACATGTATGTGAATCAAAACCTAAGACAACGGAGACAGACGGACCTGGACACACAAGCTGAAACTGACCTTTCCAGATCTGAGGAATCATCTCCAGCCGATTGGCCACGTCTAATGCCTGGAGAATATCGATCAGTGTTTGGGAATGGGGAAAGTAGACCTGGTTAAGAAAAACACAAATACATGTTTAAAGTTCACTCAGCAAAGACACCCACGAACACCTGAAGTTGGTAAGTGCTAAGTCATGCGTCATCTTACCGAAGGTATCAGGTCCTTATACCACTTCAAGGTGACATCAATCTGTTCCATTAGACAAAGCAAACTGAAGAACTTGGAACTGCGACGGAGAAAGCAAGCACGTTTAATCTACCATACCTGCCGAGCGGGGATGATTACATCACAGCACAGCCACACAATGACGTGTTACCCAGAATTTAAAGACCGTTTATAAGTTACACACAATTTCAAATGACGCAGGCTGGTGCGTGACCCAGGAGGTGTGGCTAACTGTGCTTTCTGGACTTTCCAGTTTGATATTTTCTTTTTGTAAAATTTTGGCCTTTATTGATCTTTTTTATTTATTTTCCATCCATCTTTATTCTTTGGCCTGTGTGGGCCTCCCATCGCAGTGTCACCGGCTCTGGGCACGTGCACTCCAGTGCACTGGCTGGGAACTGGACACACGGGTCCAACCACTCCACGGCACGTGGGATGCTCCTGGGTCAGAGATCAAACCGGTGCCGCTTGCACTGCCAGGCGGACGCTACCCACTGGACTACGGGGAAGCCCCCAGTTTGACACTTTCTTATCCTTAACTGGTCACTGATGTCGCCCTGTTCTACCCTCCAATGGCAGTGAGGAGTGAGGAGTGAGGATCCTACTCATCTTAAAAGGGCTCCCTGTGAAGCGAGGCTTTGGACACAGGGAGGAGAACTGCCACGCCTATCAACAGGCTGCCTCCTTACGCTCTGTCTATAAGTAAACCCTTTTAAAGAGTCTCTCTGGGTTCCAATATCTTTAAAAAACAAAAGATGAAATCCTTAGATAGAGACTCACCCTACTATGAATTCAAAGAAAGAACATAGGAGGGTGTACAAGGAAAAGACATATGGATGTAATGTGTTACAAATAAAAATAGCTTCACAGATAGGTCATTGTAATCTGACATATCAAGTTTTACCACTGCTTCAATCTACCAGTATTCAATTCACTTCAATCTGCAAGTGTTCAACTACTTGCTAAGTCAGGATTACACTGCCTAAAGTCAGGTGGCCAACAGCCTCCCAACTCCAGAACTGACTGCTGGTTGCATACAGGTGCTCCTAAGGCCAAGGACACACTTCCAATACACTTACTAATAGAAATTACGCCGATGATTGGAACCAATGAATTTCCGGTTGTCTCCAGTATTTAGAAGGTCATGGACCTTGTAACCAAGTTCTAGATCTTTGAGAGAAGAGCACTGAAAATGTAAGAACAAAAAATAAGTATCACTCTGTGATCCTTACCATCCAACGAGGGCCTCATTACAGAAAGAAAGAGAGTAGCTACCTGGGGAAACACCAATGCTGACTGAACATATTACTGGTTGACAACAAATGGATTTTAAGAAATTGGGGGTGGGATGGGGATCAAATCACCAAGTCTGGTGAAATCTAAAATAACTTCAGTAACCACACTGCATCTAGTGGTAGGACAAAAACACCTGGACACCATGCACAAGACCGAGGGGGTGCCATCTCTAGGGTCACGATACTGCAAAAGGCCCTGTGAAGTAACTCCAAGCACAACTAGGGAGAAGGCCTTCCCTCCTAGGAAATACTGTATGGCTGTGAACAAACAAGATAACGCAGCAGTAAGTGTGGACACACATGCCTGAATTCCCAGAGGAAAAAACCCTGAAATGACATATGCTAAACTGCAAAGCAATTATCCTCAGGGACTAGGACATGCTAATTCATTTGGAAACTGCGTCAAAAATTTTCCTATGATTAGCATAAGACGAAAAACCAAAATTAGACACAACCATCAATTTAATAAGATACCAGCAGGCAAATATGAAATACTATGAAACCTTATCTGACAATACGGAAAAAGACAACGAACACAATAAACTCAGGGTAGGCATGCTGTGATTTCATAGAGACTTTTAGAGGAACTAAAGGTCAGAAATAATGATATGAAAAGAGTCAGGAAGAGACAGAATTAGGGTGAGTCCTTCCCAACCCCTAACAATGGATTTAGGACATGGATTAAAGAAAACAGAAGCAAGAAATGGTACTTACAACCCTCATGGCTGACTGAAAAAACATATCTGGAAATCAAAGTTCAGAAAAGCCTTGGTTACTGTGGATAAAGTATGTTTTTAGGTCAGTAACATTAACAAAAAATTCTAGCAACGAAACTGGTGAGGCATAGGACAAATCTAAAAGAATGAAAACACAAGGAGAACAGCAAACGACAGGGGCCAGACATTTCTTCTTTCCTAGAATAAGCACCTGAAGATGACCAAGCTGAACTAAACCCTGCCCTCCACCACCTGGCAGTCAGGAAAACAAGCCGTCTATCTCTTACAAGCCATGTCTGCACATACCATCATCGGGGTCCTTTGGAGAAAACTTCTTTCCCTTGATTTCTTCCATGATATCATAGATGATGAGGGACGAGCCTTTCGAAGGGCTTTCTGCAGAACAAGAAGGCAGCTGGGTTTTCTCACGAGCCCACTGCCTGCACCACCTCTGCGTGTGCAGAGCGAGTCCCAAGGCCAGGTTTCTCCTTCCTCCACCCAAGCTGCGGAGCCAGCCAGGCCCATCCCTGCGAGAGGAACGCACACACCCTCTGCAGAGTGCAGCTCTTCCCAAGGCACAGTTAGTTACAGGTGCTCAAAAAGACCCTGCCCCACCCCTAGTCTCCTCACAAGGTGGACTTGCACTGAAGTGGAAGACAGACACCCTTGCCAAGCCTGCACACTTAGAAATAAACATGGGTTTGCTAAGAAACATTTGTGCTTCTTTGGAATTTAACAGGGATGAGTGTCAAGAAACAGAAAACAATACAAATTTTTTTCTTTTAGTTTTGCCCTCTTTCACTGGCTTTTTTTTTTTAAGTTTTTTTTTTTTTTTTTTAATTTGGCCACTTCTATTGGTCTTTCATTTATTTCTTTGTTCTTTGGCCTGTGTGGGCCTCCTATCGCAGTGCCCTCTCTCGCTGCAGAGCACTGGCTCTGGGTGCATGCACTCCAAGGCACTGGCTTGGTAACTGGACACACCAGTTCAGCCGCTCCGCGGCATATGGGATCTTCCTGGGCCAAGGATTGAACCGGAGCCCCTTGCACTGCAAGGCAGACTCTTTACCACTGGAACACCAGGAAGTCCCCAGAAAACTGTATAACTGAAATGCACCTATGACATTTCCAGTTAAACATCTCACGTTATTTACCCACATTCCCTTCCCCACCTTATTCACTTTTGGTGACAGCACAGACTCACGTCTGAAGTTCCTCAGGGATACTTTCATGTGTTACAGTTCTAATTATTCTACTAAAATAAGCATTTGTATTTCTTCATTATTTCAGGCTTTCTCCATTGGGCAAATTCCTAACAATTATTATTGAGGCAGTGGATTTACATCACTAGACACACCGACACCCCTACCCCCATGGTCCTGGGTGTCAGGTAGGAAGCCCAAGGGGCAGTGACTTCAATTAACAAACGAACCACGGTGATACATGATGTAATGGAATAGGCTCTGGGGTCAGAAATACTAGTTTTTAGTACAACAAGTTTGAGTAATATTTTAAAAACAAAATTGGGCTTCCCTGGTGGTCCAGTGGGTAAGGACAAAGCCTTGCAGTGCAAGGGGCGCCGGTTTGATCCCTGGCCTGGGAAGATCCCATGTGGCGCGGAGCGGCTGGACTGATGTGTCCAATCACCGAGCCGGAGCTCTGGAGCGCATGCGCCCAGAGCTGGCGCTCTGCAACAACAGACGCCACCGCGATGGGAGGCCCACAGGAGCCAAAAGAGCAAAGACGAATGAAAACAGAGAAATGAAAGACCAATAGAAGTGGCCCGCCCGCTCCCCTCCCTCCCCACCCCCCCAAAATAAATAAATGTTAAAAAAAAAAAAAAATTACTGTGCAAATGGTTTACCTGTTTTCAAGAAAAGCCATTTAACTGCCCCTACCTTGCTATGGGTGAGAATGTGAATTGTGCAAGACTAGCCTTCCAAAATAATCAAGGTTTTCTATTGTTTTCACACAAAAAGCCTATCACGGGAAAGAACCAGCAAGACGCCAGAGGTAGACACTCAGGTTAGGGCAAATAGGTAAGAGCCAATGGACTATGAGTGCTTACTACATGCCTTCCAAGCACGACAGGACACTATATACATAATTCATTACATCATCACTCGGGTAAGAGAGCCAGTCCCTTCCGACACAGCTGCTAAATGGTACAGGTGAAATTTCAACTCAGGTGTGACTAGCTCCAAAACGCATTCAATGGTGCACAGCTGACCGACAACTAGGTGACAAATGGAGCCTTGAGACTCTCCCATGAGGCTTCAAAATCATGTTAATGTTAAGGTTTACTGTGGAGCAGCACTGCCCAATGGCCTCCTGCAAAGATGCCAGTGTTCTCTACCTGCATCCATGAGTACAAGTGGCGACTGGACTGGACAGCACGGTTCTGGAGGGCAAAGGAATTCCAGACTAAAGCACCTTCTGGCCAAAACCATCCAATGCCCTTGTTGGGACCTCTTTAAAATGACCTCCCTCCCCTTCAGTTCAAGTTCAACACCACAACACAGATGGCACTACCCTCAAGAGTAATTTTCTGCTTAGGCTGCAGACAATGCTATTCTATGAACTGTCTAGTTTTCATCAGCAGTGAAGTTAGCCTAGTTTCTACATAAACAACAAAATGACATACATACCATGTTGGTAAAACAACTGAATAACATGGTGATAAGTTGCCAGTGAGGGTTCTTTGTTACCAGGTACATAGAAGAAAAAAAAAGAGAGAAATGTCAAACACAGCTGCACAAAATATAGTTTACTAGGGCATGATTAATTAAAAATATTAATGGCTGTATTTAAGTAGAAGATGCATTTTCTTGTCCTCTGAACAAAGATATTTCCCATTAAAGGAAAGGCAGAAATGTGTCACAGATATTGAACTCCTCTTAGAAAGTCCAGACATCTATTACTAAACCGTGACTTAATTTAAGAACATGAAAGGATACTGACGTGAACTGATTTGCTTCAGTATCATAAATACTGATAAATGTACAACACAGTAGCATACAATTGGGTTCAAATACTTAGTTGTGCTAGAAAATGTCACAGGATTTAAAACCAGCCAACTGTAAGTGAACAATTCTCCCTAGAATCAAGAAATCCATTGAACTGCATCTAAAATACTGAGAGAACCAACAGCTAGCTGTTGATAGCAAATGTACATAATTATAGTAAATATACGTAACTAAAGTATGCCTAATGATGGAAAAGAAACTCCTGCCATCCTATGTAAACACACAGGACAGGCTCTTTTTGGCCTGTCTGGACCTGAAACCTCAGGCGGGCTCTGGCTTCGGGGAGGGATACCAGGCCACACCCTCACCTATCCCAATGGCTTTCATTTCCCGTAAGGTCTGTAAGGCTGGCAATTTCCCAAAAGCGTAAAACTTCCGGAGACACTTGAGAATAGTGTTAAATGTCTGCAGATTGGGCTTCACCTTCTGGGCAGCCATTTGTTTCAGCAGGTCCTGGATGAATCAAAAGTACAAGAATTATTTTTTTAATGCCTGGTGGGTAGTTTGTCCAATAAACAATGGAGCATACTGAAAGAATTGGGCTCTCTGCCTATGTTTAAAATAGATGAATAAAATGACACCCCCCATTTAAGAATTATCCAGTGCCCTGAGAACAGGCCCTCCACCAGTCACTCAAAGCTCCATGTGATCTTGGTGTCTAAACGTCTTTAGCGCCCTGGTGAGTCTCAGACCGAAACAGAAGAATAGACTATGATGAACCGGGTTGTCCCTCTTTACAAGAGCACCATGGTATAGTTACGTGCTTCCCCGGCGGCCGAGGAGCCCAGCTGCCAGTGTAGGCGACGTGGGTTCGACCCCTGGGTGGGGAAGATCCCCTGGAGAAGGAAACGGCAGCCCACTCCAGCATTTTTACCTGGGAAATCCCATGGGTAAAGGAGCCTGACATGCTACAGTCCACGGGATCGCGGAGAGTCAGATAGGACTCAGTGGCTGGACAACAGATAGTACGGTTTCTATTCCTATTACTTCAACCCTGTGATTTCAATTTTTAAAAACTTTCCTAATAATTTTTAAAAATAAATATGTGTTATTTTAATGGAAAGAAATAACACCACTGTGAGAAATATGTGAATATAGAGAACTGGTCTTCCTGGATTCTAGCTGTGTGCTTGGGTCACATGTGTGGTACCGCTACTCAAACTACAGGGCTGCTGGAAGGGCGTGAACAGGACACCGCAAGCTGAGGGGCCCGCACCGTGCCCGCCGTGAAGATGTTCAGTGAATGCTGTCTCCTTCCCATTCACTCCTAGGAAAGCACAGCGGGGGGAATGGAGTCGCTCAGTCATGCCTGAGTCTTTGCGACCCCAGAGTACACCCTGCCAGGCTCTGTCCATGGGATCCTCCAGGCAAGAATGCTGGAGTGGGCTGCCATTCCCTTCTCCAGGATCTTCCCGACTCAGGGACCAAACGTGCACCTCCTGGATGTCAGGCAGCCTGCACAACTCCTAGCAAAGGACATTTGAGGCCTATGAGTAGACGAAGGGAGGGTTCCTCCTTACCAATATACTGTTCCATTTTTCTTCAAATCTCTCATCCACCACCATGGCTGTTGCTTCAATCAATGAATTGAAGGTGTGTACATCAGCTATAAAAGAAGACAGCTACTTAAACAGAACTTGGGTTTGGCGATTAAAGGTCAAGTGGTCATGCACACAAGTCCACAAAACTGGAAAACCACTCGTTTCTCTGCTCTGGATTCATGCGTCAACCACCAACACCACAGGCAAAGATTAAGAATGAGCGAAGCACTGAGGCAACTCCCTGAGTTCTTACAGACGCCTGAGGTTTCCCAGGTGGCGCAGTGGTACAGAACCCACCGGTCAACGCAGGAGACGTGGGTTTGATCCCAGAGTTGCAAAGATCCCCTGGAGGAGGGCAGGGCAACCCACTCCAGTACTCTTGCCTGGAAAATTCCACGGACAGAGGAGCCTGGTGGACTACAGCCCATGGGGTCGCACAACTGAACACACACACACACACACACACACATGCAAGAAGGAAGGAAGGACAGAGGGGAATTCTCCAAACACACTTACCACGGAGTCTGCTGTTTAGTAATTCAGTGTACAAGTTCAGTGCCTGTGTAGGAGCTCGGTGCTGGAAGAGGGAAAGGATGAAAATCACAGACCAAACTTGTTTTTTAAGTAAATACTTGTATAGCTACTGCTCTCAGAAGTAAAAGGATGGACCAGAATGGTTTTGTGTTTTTTCCTTTTTTCACATGAGCAGTATGGTTTCTAATCCTGTTACTTCAACCCAGTGATTTCAATTTTTAAAAACTTCCCTAATAAATTTTTTTCCAATAAGTGTATCTTAATGAAAAAACGACCACGAGAATGAAGTCATCCACAGCCAGGGGAAGGGATCGGATGCCTCAGTGGCTCGCCGTGGGCGGGTGAAGCCCCAGACACCCTCCAAGGCTCTGGCGAGCCACAGCCGCAGACGGTCTGGCCCAGATGTGAAGTGTTCAGAGGCTGAGAAACCCTGATGTAGTGGAAATTAAAAACAAAAATATATCAAACCATACAGAACAGACATTACCTTCACCATTCCTCGAATCATCGTGCAGTAGGAATGTGCATTTTTCTCGGGCATCAGAGCAAAGATTCTCTCAGCATGGTTTTTGGCTCTAGACACGAGAGTAAACGTGAACCAGTGAAACAGGAAATACCAGCAACAGTCACCACAATTTATGGAGAGTTCACCACGTTTCAGGCCCCATGCTAAGTACCTCTTCCCGCACCCAGACAGGGAGATCTGGTGACCGTCATTCTTAAAGTGGCTGAGGCTCAAAAGCTTTAAGTTGTCCAAGGCTTTACTCGTTAAGTGGAAGAACCAGAATGTAAAAGGTGTAACACTCAACAGAGTAAACAGAAATTCAAGTGCACACCAGGGTACACAGTGAAGTCTCTCCACCCTCTTTCAGCTGGATACAATTCCCCAGAGGCCTCCACTGACACATGGTGCCTCTGCAACCCCTTGTCTTATTCTAGCCTCTGCAACCTGGCTCTTTTCGTCAATGCACTGTTACACAAATAACACTGCACTTTAATTTTCCCTGTTACCAACATGTCTTGGAAAATAGAGCCTAGATTTGGCCCAAAATGGTATTCCCAAGTCCCTGCTCTTAACCACTATGAGAAACTGTTAGTATCTACTTAAAAACATTTAATTTTTGCTTCTACCCATTTCAGATATTGACGGTAGATTTCCTTCCCCAGACATTCATTTCAAGTATCTAAATGTTAGGTGCTGCTGGTTGGATGTAAAGATCTGATGAAAAGAGTCCAAACACATATGAAAACCAATCATGACATTCACATTGCACACAGAAAACAAAATGCCCTGTAGAATAGTACAGGGTCGTTATGTTCTTCAGGGGCTGACGGGAAACATTCTACCAACCGTACAGAGTCATAACACGAAGTTCTTATTACACCATAAAATACCTCCAAGTAACTCCAAGCTGATGACCAGCCTTCTTCGATTTCCTGTTATCTCCGTCTGCGGCCTCTCCCTGAAATCAACCACCGTCAACAGGTAGAAAACAGACCACGACAATGGAAAGCATTCTCCCAGTTACACTCCTCAAAACTAGTAAAGGAAACTCTGGAAAAGCGAAGGAAGTAAAGATCCAGAAGAAGCTAAAAGAGAGACCCAGGGTTTATTAAAAAACATCAATTTTTGGCGTATGCTCATTCCTCTCTGCCTGCACAGGCATCAATTTTCAAGGTGGCTGGACTGAGGGTTTCCCCCAGCCCACACACATCGCACTATCGCTTCAAGTAACAACCACAAGGAGTCTGTCCAAACATTTCTGGTCAGTGCTTTGCTGCACGTGGCAGGCAAGGTCAAAATATTTTTAAAGAGGGAACCAGGGTGAAACAATCGTTAAAATCTGTCTCTCCCTCCACACCAGTTTTGTCCAGGCTACCTCCTGGGCCACGCCACACCTCAGCACAAATCATTCAACCCTGACACATGGTGCAAGAACTCGCCTTAGTCGGACATGGTGTTTCTACCAAATTAAACTTTAAGTCAAGGCCCTTACCAACTCTTCTGATTGTTCATGTGGCTGGAAGCTGTAATTAGCCAAGGGCTCTTGGTTACCATAGTAACACAATAAATCCAAGAGACTGTTAGTTGTTGCCAGAGACACACTGGTTCCTGTGGGTGGGAGGAAAAAAAGAAAGAAATCTTGAAACAGCAAAGACCTAAAGCCTATCAGATGAACATCCTTCACTTTTTCTCTGAGCTGTGGCCCTCGCGGCCACATCGTCAGTCCCACCACTTGGTCTCATCCACTCTGGACAGACGCATGTGTGTAACCACATCAGCTTAAACACCTAGAGTGAAGCAGATGGCACACAACCCCTAACAGTGCTGCTTGACCAAAACACAGAACAAGGTCAAGTTTGACCCTGGGCTTATTTATTTTCTGGAAACCATCTCACGGATCTAACATCTTCACACTCAACGTTCTGCAAATGACTGTTACACAGTCCCTCAGGGCTAGTTTCATTGTCACAAATGCAAGAGGAACTATTTCACTTGGGTCCAGGTCCTAACTGAAATACCTGTCAGGAAACGTAAAAGCCCAGAAAAGACAGCGTGTGGAGGGGACTCAGATGATGGGGTGCTACTTGACTGGGCCTTACCATCTCAGGCCTGTGTGAGCTTGAAGGTGACTTGTAGTCAGCTTCCTTTACAAAATGACTGTAAGCACACCAACTTGTAAGATGTTGCAGAAATGCCCAGTCAAGTGTTTGGCGCTTATGAGAGCCTATTTTAAAATTATTATATTATTATTATTTTTTTCACGGCACTGGGTTTTCATTGCTGCATGTGGGCTTTCTCTAGTCACAGTGCACGGGTTTCAGTAGTTATGTACGTGGGCTTAGTTGCTCCTTTGCATGTGGGATCTTCCCCGAGCAGGGGGTCAAACCTGCGTCCCCTGAATTGGCAAGCAGATTCTTCCCCACTGAACCACCAGTGAAGTCCTTAAGAGGTCCTTGATAATAAAACTTTGTTTCTTCTCCCAGTGTGTAGACCTATTCTGCTACCCTGAATGACTCGAGTGTTACGGGTTGGCCACACTATGTGCCCATACCACACAGCATATAAAAGAGGTAGACAAGTCTTAGTACAAGTACAATAATGTTTATTAGACTTAACAAGCTGAGCCTTCCTAAGTGATATGCTCCATCAGCAATTCATTTGCACACCTGATGCTTTAACTGGCTACACGCCAAAACTCAAAATCAAACATAGCTTTCTAGAAATGTTTCTTATATTCAAGACTGTGCTGAGACTTCCCTGGTGGTCCAATGGTTAAGATTCCCAATGTGGGCGACCTGAATTTGATCCCTAGTTGGGAAACTAGATCTCACATGCCGTAACTAAGAGCCCATGTGCTGCAGCTAAAACCTGGAACAGCCAAGTTAAAAACAAAAAGAAAATTCCGAGACTGTGTTGAGTGATCCAGCCCACTTTCTATGTCTGTCTGACTTTTATCTTAAATCACTGAATAGCACTCCAGATTTTTAAACTTAATACATTCTCATGGACGCTTATGAGCCCTGTCATCTAGACTGGCACCCCTGGAGGTTCATCCGCATCAAATTCAGATCTGCAGGATTTGAGAGACAGAAGCAATTAAGAAATAAAGTCGTCCAAGGTCACAGTGCTAAGTGTCAGAACTTATTCAAGCCTCTGAGCCTGCAATTCAGTGCTCTTTCCTTTTTAAATATGTGTTTTATACCTTCCAAACATACTTAAATATAGGAAACATGAACACAATATGTACAAACCTGATGTCAAAAACAGAAGAGCTATAAACTTCTTCTACTTGTGATACAGCACAAGTAGACAAACACTATCACTACTGTAACACAGTTAGAATTTTACGCCACCCACAATTTTAAAATGATGCTAAAGAATCTGAAGTTATGTCTTAAGGATCACACAGGCAACTGTGGCCCATTTCCGTGCCCCAATTCCTAGGGGGGTGGAGGGGCGGCTTTCAATGATTTTAGTCACCTGCTTGCAAAAGCTGATCAAACATGTCCACAGAAGCTTTAACCTTTCTGAGCTTGATTCGTTCCTGTAGAGCAGCCTCACTTACTTCTTCAATCTGAGGCTCAATGTATTCAGGCATTAAACACTACGAAAATAAGACGGTTAAAGGTGAAGACACAGTAAGAGGATATAATTCTGATCACCAACATGACCAAAATAAAACCTCACTGCTTCAATACATGCTTCATGCATCAGATACCATGCATCATTTTAACATACAATGGAAATTATTATTATTATAATTATATTATATAATATATATATTATAATAATTATTATTTTTATAATCTCAACAAGATTACTTAGAGATCTCTCAGCCTAGGGCAGATAATCCTATAGCCAGCTAAATCCTCCAATTTCAAGCTGAACTTACTGTGTTTCCCTTGTTAAAATAATCCTTCCTACTTTCCTCCTAATCCTGGCTGAAGGTGCCACGATACACCCAGTTTGTAAAGGGAGAAACCTTTCATCCTCGATACTTCTTTTGCTCCAAACATTCAGTATTATCAAGGTATGTTCATTTTACCTCACCCCTCAATTTATGCAGGTACTTATTTAATGCCCATTACTTTATGCCAGGCACTAAAGCTAGGCATTGGGTATAAACAGATGAAAGTTATTCTCTATCCTCAAGGTCATAAATCTAACAGAAAAAGCAAGTAAGAAAGTAACTATAATACAGTGTGAGTGATAAATGACCAAGAGAACTCAGGGGTGTGGGAACGCTGCCTGCCATTGGAGGCAGGGACCCATGGAAGACTTCAAGCGGAAGTGAATGAAACACAGAAGAGGAAGTGTTAGTCAGAAATATCCAAGGGGAAAGGACAAGTCAACAAACGATCACTCCACTGCTGCCAATGTCTTACTTCAGGATGTCAGTATCTTTATGGACACACCACACTGACTGACTTCCCAATGTGTCCCCAAGAACAGCTGCGTGAGAGACACAAAGGGTGTGCCTGGGTGGGTGGGTGTGGGCGTCCATAAAGCAGGGAGATGTGAGAGGAAGCAGTTTTAGACATGACTGAGGTACTATTTCCACTAGCAAACTCAGAGGCAGAGCCCATCCATGCTCAGCTCACCAATGTGGGACACTGTGAGCATAAGGCCCAACACCAGCAGGGCCTGCACACTCACCCCTCCTGACCACAGAACAGAGGGAACTGGGAACAGAACCTGGAGCTCAGCACAGAGACCTCTAGGCCAGATACACAAGATGGAGGATGAGGACCGCTGACAAAGACTTCAGACAGAAAAAAGAGAAAGTGATCAAGCATGGACTGCCAAGGAAAAGACACCAAGGCTTGTGGAGTGGACAGAAAAGCAACTAAGGGAAACTAAAAGGAAGTCACAGGGTAAAGGTCTGGTGTCGCAGAGGCCAAATGGGAAAAATAAAATGAAGAGCAACTATATATATGTTTAATGATAATAATAAAGTTTAGTACTGTGAACAAAGACAACCATAAACATTAAATGACTTTTCACGCAAATACTGCAGGCATTCAAATGGCTACTTAAATACTAGTTGTGAAAGCTTAATTTATATTTACATAGTATTATCTGAAAATTGCAATTACCTCTCCTTACCGGTATATGAGGTTCAGCTATGTCTTTCTGAAAATATTTGGGATATGAGCCAATAATAAATTTTGCTGCATTCTCACCAGACTTCTTTGCCAACAAAAATGAATGCTGCATAAAGAAAAAGATTTAGACATAAAAATTGGTATTACATGAGAATTTAGACTCTAGAAATCAAAGATACACCCTCAGCAAAAATTATTCTGCCCCCTTCTCCCAGCCAAAGCAAGCTGTAACACACAGAATTCCAATGAGAAGTTAAACCACCTAACTATTATTTATCTACCTCTGCTGAGTGTGACAATTTCAGGTCAGATCTTACATACTGTTTGAGGTATATAAACATAATGTATTTAAACTGAGTGGACTGCTCTATAGTGGGAACAAGCCCTAAGTATGTCAAATCCAAACCAAATACCCTCTCAATCGCCAATCTCTAAAACTTCTTGATAAAAGTAATAAAAGAGTCAGAGAGGGCTTCCCTGGTGGCCCAGTGGGTAGAGTCCACCTTGCAATGTAAGGGGCACCGGTTTGATCCCTCACATGGGAAGATCCCATGTGCTGCAGAGCAGCTGGACTGGCGTGTCCAATTTCGAGCCAGCGCTCTGGAGTACGTGCGCCCTGAGCCGGTGTTCTGCAGTGAGAGAGGCCACTGCAATGGGAGGCCCACACAGGCCGAAGAATAAAGATGGATGAAAAATAAACAAATGAAAAATTTTTTAAAAATTAAAAGAAGGTCATGAAATAATCAGAAAACCTACCGATTTATCTATCAGCCTCTGTAAACTTTTCAAAGGATTTTACAAATAAAATAAGTCATATATGTATTCTTGTTACCCAAACTGACAAGATGTAGTGGTCAAGGTACATAAAAATACTCACAGATTCCACGGAGGATGCAGGTATGAGATAAGGATCATCCTGAAATGCATAAGGTGCAGCCGTGGTATCCTGTGAAGACACAGAAGTCTCTAGCTAGATGTTTACTGAGAACCTTGTGGAAGTTTTAACTATCATGTGTCACAGAAGCAGAAACGTGTATTTGGCAAACACTAATGCCTATGCTGTACTCTTGGCTCTGTGAGACTTGGTTATAGTTCTGCACAACATAAAGCAAACAATGGCTCGAGCCCTGTGACTGGGTTTCACTGGAGACTGCTATCGCAGGGATATCACTGATTTCATCACAAGGTCAAGAGCCTCTGAAGCCTATTTCTTGAGCTTATACTTCAAGTGCTTATTTATGGACAAATGAGCTGAAAATCTCAATGTTTTGCTAGTATGATAATGCTCTATTTTAAAACCCATCCTCAGGAACTTGCAGGATATTTGGCTGGACAGCCCATAATTTCAACATCTACACTCTAAGAACAATTCTGGAAATCTCTGACAGTGGCTTCAAGGTGGGGGTCAGAATCCACAGATATTGTGACAAAAAAAAGACCTAATTATTTTAGACATTTCTCCCACAGTTGAAACTGGAAGTACATCAACCAGATGACTCTACTTCTAAGGCATTTACCAGGGTTTCAGTTTATTGAGATTACCTACTTCAACTGTCAAGGGAGGAAATTATTCACAAATAGAGCATTAAGATAACTGGAGCAATACTGAAATAGTCAACACTTACCAAGCATGTCCTTTACGCCAGGCACTGTCCTAAGCCCTTTCACATGTACTAACTTAATTTTCCCCTGAAAGTCAATGTTTGATGCTATAACTAAATACCCTTTTTATAGGTAAGGAAACAGAAACTTCATCAAGAGAAACTTTATGATAAAGATGAAACAAAACATTTGGCTCCAGGACCCAGATCCTTAATCACTGAACTACTTTCAGCATACGGGTCCCCTGTTCTCAATGCTGGTCTACAGGTCACTTGCATTAGAGTATCATACCTAACCACTCCCAGGAATATGCACTTCAACAAGCTCTTCAGGAGGTTAAAATTAAAAATCACCAGCATAGTATAAAACCACTGAATTTGGAGGGGAAAAAACCCCACAAAAAACCATGCCACTAAGTCAAGGTTTTACTATCCTAAGCAGCCCTTGGCCAATCACCTTAAAAGCTTTAGATTTCTCATTTGTCACATTAAAGGCCCAGTCTAGATAGTTCTAAGAAACTCTCTTGATCCACAACAGTTTAACTGTAAATAAGGAAGAGGTGTGAACACCAGGTTTATTATTAGCTGATTTGGATAAACACCTGAGATTCCTACTTACCCTGTGCACTGTGGATGCCAGTGCTTGAAGAACGGCCACTTTATCCCTAAGAATGAGAATCACAAGTTAATCCTCATCAGGGCTTCTCACACTCACAACGTGAGCAAGCAACTCTAGTCTCAGAATGAACTAGCCAATGACAAAGGTCACTGATCTCAAGGAAAGCCAATTCTCTCTCTTAAGGTCACTAGAATAAACACAAGTTAGAAAGGAATTTTCTTGCCCGAAATGGAGAGTGCATGTTCCATCTTTCAACCGACAGTGGCTTCAAGGTGGGGTCAGAATCCACAGATATTGTGACAAAAGACCTAATTATTTTAGACATTTCTCCCACAGTTGAAACTGGAAGTACATCAACCAGATGACTCTACTTCTAAGGCATTTACCAGGGTTTCAGTTTATTGAGATTACCTACTTCAACTGTCAAGGGAGGAAATTATTCACAAATAGAGCATTAAGATAACTGGAGCAATACTGAAATAGTCAACACTTACCAAGCATGTCCTTTACGCCAGGCACTGTCCTAAGCCCTTTCACATGTACTAACTTAATTTTCCCCTGAAAGTCAATGTTTGATGCTATAACTAAATACCCTTTTTATAGGTAAGGAAACAGAAACTTCATCAAGAGAAACTTTATGATAAAGATGAAACAAAACATTTGGCTCCAGGACCCAGATCCTTAATCACTGAACTACTTTCAGCATACGGGTCCCCTGTTCTCAATGCTGGTCTACAGGTCACTTGCATTAGAGTATCATACCTAACCACTCCCAGGAATATGCACTTCAACAAGCTCTTCAGGAGGTTAAAATTAAAAATCACCAGCATAGTATAAAACCACTGAATTTGGAGGGGAAAAAACCCCACAAAAAACCATGCCACTAAGTCAAGGTTTTACTATCCTAAGCAGCCCTTGGCCAATCACCTTAAAAGCTTTAGATTTCTCATTTGTCACATTAAAGGCCCAGTCTAGATAGTTCTAAGAAACTCTCTTGATCCACAACAGTTTAACTGTAAATAAGGAAGAGGTGTGAACACCAGGTTTATTATTAGCTGATTTGGATAAACACCTGAGATTCCTACTTACCCTGTGCACTGTGGATGCCAGTGCTTGAAGAACGGCCACTTTATCCCTAAGAATGAGAATCACAAGTTAATCCTCATCAGGGCTTCTCACACTCACAACGTGAGCAAGCAACTCTAGTCTCAGAATGAACTAGCCAATGACAAAGGTCACTGATCTCAAGGAAAGCCAATTCTCTCTCTTAAGGTCACTAGAATAAAAACAAGTTAGAAAGTGAGAGAATTTTCTTGCCCCGAAATGGAGAGTGCATGTTCCACTAGGCTTTGCTACCCTCTCTGGCCTCATCCCTGTAACGATCATCCCAGGCTAGCAAGTTCCACCCTTATCTCACACAACTATCTACCCCGAATCTTAACCCCTACCCATTCTCCTCTGCACCCTGACGGCAGCTTTCTGTAATCCTCTTGCCTTTATTATCTTAATTGGTGCCTCCTAATTCAGCTATATATGAAATAAATCACAAGTCACACTCTGGACCTTTCAACCAGGACTTCTCAGTTCTAAGAAGTGCCACAAACATTCTTTCTGAATTCCCAGGTGATCTGGGTTTAGAACGTCTCAACTATATAACCTTTATAAGAAGTCAGGCCAGATACCTACTGTGCCTACGGGTAGAGACCTTCGCTGAATTGAAAAAAGGTTTCACTGGGATAACTGACAATCAAAATAACTTGGTTTCAGGGCTTCCCTGGTGGTCCAGTGGGTAAGGACACCGCCTTGCAGTGCAAGGGGCGCCGGTTCAATCCCTGGCCTGGGAAGATCCCACGTGCCGCGGAGCAACTGGACCCATGTGTCCAATTACCGAGCTGAAGCTCTGGAGCACATGCGCCCAGAGCTGGCGCTCTGCGACAACAGATGCCACTGCGATGGGAGGCCTACACGGGCCAAAGAACAAAGATGTATGAAATCAGAAAAATGAAAGACCAATGGAAGTGGCCCGCCCACCCTGCTCCCTCCCACCCCGCCAAAATAAATAAATAAATAAATGTTTAAAAAAATAAATAAAATAAACTAACTTGGTTTCAAATGTATTTTTACTTCTGTGTTAGATTTCATGGGTTTCAATTCTCAAAGGGAAATAAGAATAAACTTATGAACCAAATGTATTTTTCTAAATTGTTTGATATAACTTTCATAATATGTCATTTAAAAAAGGAAAGCATATAGAAAATTTTACACGTCAAGATAATTCTCTGATGTGTACAACATCTTTTGGATTTTCTAAAATAGCACTTAAATGTATATTCTCTCTCTTAAGGTCACTAGAATAAAAACAAGTTAGAAAGTGAGAGAATTTTCTTGCCCGAAATGGAGAGTGCATGTTCCACTAGGCTTTGCTACCCTCTCTGGCCTCATCCCTGTAACGATCATCCCAGGCTAGCAAGTTCCACCCTTATCTCACACAACTATCTACCCCGAATCTTAACCCCTACCCATTCTCCTCTGCACCCTGACGGCAGCTTTCTGTAATCCTCTTGCCTTTATTATCTTAATTGGTGCCTCCTAATTCAGCTATATATGAAATAAATCACAAGTCACACTCTGGACCTTTCAACCAGGACTTCTCAGTTCTAAGAAGTGCCACAAACATTCTTTCTGAATTCCCAGGTGATCTGGGTTTAGAACGTCTCAACTATATAACCTTTATAAGAAGTCAGGCCAGATACCTACTGTGCCTACGGGTAGAGACCTTCGCTGAATTGAAAAAAGGTTTCACTGGGATAACTGACAATCAAAATAACTTGGTTTCAGGGCTTCCCTGGTGGTCCAGTGGGTAAGGACACCGCCTTGCAGTGCAAGGGGCGCCGGTTCAATCCCTGGCCTGGGAAGATCCCACGTGCCGCGGAGCAACTGGACCCATGTGTCCAATTACCGAGCTGAAGCTCTGGAGCACATGCGCCCAGAGCTGGCGCTCTGCGACAACAGATGCCACTGCGATGGGAGGCCTACACGGGCCAAAGAACAAAGATGTATGAAATCAGAAAAATGAAAGACCAATGGAAGTGGCCCGCCCACCCTGCTCCCTCCCCACCCCCGCCAAAATAAATAAATAAATAAATGTTTAAAAAAATAAATAAAATAAACTAACTTGGTTTCAAATGTATTTTTACTTCTGTGTTAGATTTCATGGGTTTCAATTCTCAAAGGGAAATAAGAATAAACTTATGAACCAAATGTATTTTTCTAAATTGTTTGATATAACTTTCATAATATGTCATTTAAAAAAGGAAAGCATATAGAAAATTTTACACGTCAAGATAATTCTCTGATGTGTACAACATCTTTTGGATTTTCTAAAATAGCACTTAAATGTATATTCCTACTCTTATCTCAGTTCTGATTCTCAGGATGTTGTTTTAGTTACTAGGTCCTATTGGACTCTTTTGCCATCCCGTGGACTCTAACCCACCAGGCTCCTCTGTCCGTGGGATTTCCCAGACAAGAATACTGGAGTGGGCTGCCATTTCTCTCCCTAGGGGATCTTCCCAATCCAGGGATCGAACCCACAACTCCTGCATTGGCAGGAGGGTTCTTTACCACTGAGCCACCAGGGAAGCTAAAAATAAATCTGAATATAATACCATACTATGTAATTGTTCAAAAATAGAATCAGAGCACAGAACAGTACACCTAACAAATCAATTCTACTAAACTAAATGGACACATACAACTTTTGTATCATTTGAATTTGGGCTTAAGAAGCCAGATCTCTGGGACTTCCCTGGCGGTCCAGGGTTAGGACTCTGTGCTTCCACTACAGGGGACACAGGTTTGCTCCCTGGCTGGGGAACGCCTCACCACGTGGCCATACACACATGAAGAGAAGTCAGATCTCCATCTGGGTCAGGTTTTGGACCCTTATGAAATAAATTTACTTCGGAAATTAAAAAAAAAAAAAAAATGCTGTATCGCAGAACTTTAAAATGATAGCTGCCACCAATAGATCTGATTACGCGCGTAGTACCTGGTCAAATGCTCACGTAATCCTGAGACAGGTAGTCAATTACCCGCACTCTACTACAGCACAGACAGATTAAGTAACCTGCCTCAGAGTACAGTACAGTGACTGCTGGTAATTTTATTTCCTTTTTGCACGTGCAATTTTCCCACTCCCCTTTTGGCAAAAACCATTAATTACTTCAGTAATTTGAGAGAGTTTTTTTTTAAAATAATAAGCCTGATTCTTCAAAAAGACCTAGATGGATCTTTCAATGCAGTCAATATGATTACTGAATGAACTTCCATATGTATTCAACAAATGTTGCTACATACAAGACAATTTGTTCAAGGATCTACTCAGTCAATTAAAAAAAGCTAAATTTTGCAGTATGCACCATTTACCTACTAAAAACCATAAGGATAATTCTTTTGGGGAGTTTCCTAACAATGTGAAAACAATGTTAAAGAAAAAAATTATTCTAATGATGATGCTCAAGACTGATCATCACTCCATAAAAATTACCCCGAATTCAATTTAGATGGGCTTTCTAACTCTTAAGTAAATCTCACTCTTCCTTCACCCACTGCTCTCCACCTCCCATTGCTATTCCTGTCACTGCCCTCCTATCTAACAATGTTTCTATAATAAGCCCTTCACCATTTGCTGAATGAACACTGACTACTCACCAAGTTTTCTTTTTTGGAATGACTACTTCTTCAGTCCCTTAATACGAAAAACAAAAGAAAAATCAGTTTCTCAATGCTATTACTATAAAGAAGTATAATGTGTTACCATAAAAATGGAGTCATTTCAATACATTTTTATATACCTGTTGCATCAGGTCCGTCAACCTTTGGGGCAGTTGCCCTTCTAGAATAAAATCTGCAATAAATAAACAAAAGCTTAAAGCTAATTCTCATAAATCAACTTGGAACTGTTGACATTTTTTAACCCAAAATATAGAACCACTGACACAGTTTTAAAATGTTACCATGCTAAAGAAGTAGTCAACATACCGCACAGTCATGTTCACACCTTTTATGTATTTCCCTCTTAAACAGCACGATACCCTTCAGAAATTTGTCAAGATGTGTTAAGCTAGAAAATTACTTCCGCTACTGGTTTTGATCCTCTCAAATCCATCTCTCTGCCCTACTAGGTGGAGCGTTTTCTCTTTCGTGAAGAGAGTTGAGCTAAGGTGTCAGTATAAAATGTATGCTGGGGCTTCCTGGTGGTCCAGTGGGAAGGACACCGCCGTGCAGTGCAGGGGGCACTGGTTCAATCCCTGGTCTGGGAAGATCGCACACTTGGCAGAGCGGCTGGACAAGAGTGTTCCATTGCTCTGGAGCGCATGCGCATGTGGGAGGCCCACACAGGCCAAGGAACGATAGATAAAAATAAATAAATGAAAGACCAATAAAAGAGGCCAAACTTTAAGAAAAAAAAAAATTTTAATTCAATAAAATGTATGCTGTAAGTTACACAACTCATTTACTCCTCACTGGTTTTCGATGGCTACTACTAGCGCCATTCTCCACACAATTCGTCTATTACCGCCTACTTCACAAAGGAAAGGCAAACGTCGAATGTAAATGTAGATCCCCAACTTCACAAGCCACGGCTGCCTCCCATTACTTCCACAACGCCACCGTTTGTACTGAGTGGGAAAACAAAAAGAACTCACTCTTCCTTCACCCACTGCTCTCCACCTCCCATTGCTATTCCTGTCACTGCCCTCCTATCTAACAATGTTTCTATAATAAGCCCTTCACCATTTGCTGAATGAACACTGACTACTCACCAAGTTTTCTTTTTTGGAATGACTACTTCTTCAGTCCCTTAATACGAAAAACAAAAGAAAAATCAGTTTCTCAATGCTATTACTATAAAGAAGTATAATGTGTTACCATAAAAATGGAGTCATTTCAATACATTTTTATATACCTGTTGCATCAGGTCCGTCAACCTTTGGGGCAGTTGCCCTTCTAGAATAAAATCTGCAATAAATAAACAAAAGCTTAAAGCTAATTCTCATAAATCAACTTGGAACTGTTGACATTTTTTAACCCAAAATATAGAACCACTGACACAGTTTTAAAATGTTACCATGCTAAAGAAGTAGTCAACATACCGCACAGTCATGTTCACACCTTTTATGTATTTCCCTCTTAAACAGCACGATACCCTTCAGAAATTTGTCAAGATGTGTTAAGCTAGAAAATTACTTCCGCTACTGGTTTTGATCCTCTCAAATCCATCTCTCTGCCCTACTAGGTGGAGCGTTTTCTCTTTCGTGAAGAGAGTTGAGCTAAGGTGTCAGTATAAAATGTATGCTGGGGCTTCCCTGGTGGTCCAGTGGGGAAGGACACCGCCGTGCAGTGCAGGGGGCACTGGTTCAATCCCTGGTCTGGGAAGATCGCACACTTGGCAGAGCGGCTGGACAAGAGTGTTCCATTGCTCTGGAGCGCATGCGCATGTGGGAGGCCCACACAGGCCAAGGAACGATAGATAAAAATAAATAAATGAAAGACCAATAAAAGAGGCCAAACTTTAAGAAAAAAAAAAATTTTAATTCAATAAAATGTATGCTGTAAGTTACACAACTCATTTACTCCTCACTGGTTTTCGATGGCTACTACTAGCGCCATTCTCCACACAATTCGTCTATTACCGCCTACTTCACAAAGGAAAGGCAAACGTCGAATGTAAATGTAGATCCCCAACTTTTACAAGCCACGGCTGCCTCCCATTACTTCCACAACGCCACCGTTTGTACTGAGTGGGAAAAACAAAAAAGAACTACACCAACGATACACGTGAAAAGTTTTAACAATTACAGCGACACCATTCAGATTGCATTCAGATATTTGGGGTTTTCCTATTTTTATAAACACCTGAATAATTTCTTCTGTCAAAAATTCCTACCACATCCAGCATACAGTGGAACTTTATTTGGGGAATATCTGATTTTCCCCGTTGCTCCTGGGTAGGAGAAAACGAGTAAGGGTGGGTGGCTTCCGTTTAAAAAAAAAAAAAAGAACAGGGTCGCTAATAGCCGCACTTATTAGAATGCAGGACCCACAACAGCAAAATTCTAATCTTCCCGAGAGTTCTAACCTCAGGGTGTTATCAGTCAAGCAACAGACATCCCCCAAACAAACGCGTCTGGAGTCCTCATTCAAGGACGCGCGGGCGCCGCGGACTGGCTTTCCAGGTCACGCGGTCGCGAGCGCGCGCATTCCACCCCACCATACCTAGTTCTCCGGCTCTCAGGGGTAAAGGAGACAACACAGAGCCAAGGGAATCCCACGTCTTTCTCATGGGTTCTGCAAGCTTCTCTTACCTGCTACTGAGGTCCTGTCCACAGGGACCAGCCCGCTGAGCCTTCAACGGTAGGCGAAGCCCGCAACGGACGCTCAGCCAGCGTGCGGACACGACGGACGCCATATTCGGCCTCTTTGCATAGCATGCCGGGAAAGCATGCCCTCTACCGCGAGGCGGGAGGGGAGGGCGTGGACTAGCTGTTCCCCCTCAGCTATTGGTTGAGACGGAACAGGAAGAAATCAATCCTAAAATAGGTTACAAGCTTACAGTTTGAAAGATTTTGCTTCTGAAGTTAAAGGCTCAGTAGACCCCATTTCCCTCAAAGATTTTTTCTAAAACATTCTTTTAATATCTTTTACATATTCGGTTATTTTCAAAATAAAAGGGCGCTCGAAAGTCGTGAAATTGTTTTCCTGCCCCCCCCCCCCGACCGGAAATGCTATTTTCCTGCAGCTCGCCTTCCAGTGAGCCTTTCTCGCACGCAAGCGCAGTTTAAAATCACATGGTGGCTGCCCCAACTTTACAAGCCACGGCTGCCTCCCATTACTTCCACAACGCCACCGTTTGTACTGAGTGGGAAAAACAAAAAAGAACTACACCAACGATACACGTGAAAAGTTTTAACAATTACAGCGACACCATTCAGATTGCATTCAGATATTTGGGGTTTTCCTATTTTTATAAACACCTGAATAATTTCTTCTGTCAAAAATTCCTACCACATCCAGCATACAGTGGAACTTTATTTGGGGAATATCTGATTTTCCCCGTTGCTCCTGGGTAGGAGAAAACGAGTAAGGGTGGGTGGCTTCCGTTTAAAAAAAAAAAAAAGAACAGGGTCGCTAATAGCCGCACTTATTAGAATGCAGGACCCACAACAGCAAAATTCTAATCTTCCCGAGAGTTCTAACCTCAGGGTGTTATCAGTCAAGCAACAGACATCCCCCAAACAAACGCGTCTGGAGTCCTCATTCAAGGACGCGCGGGCGCCGCGGACTGGCTTTCCAGGTCACGCGGTCGCGAGCGCGCGCATTCCACCCCACCATACCTAGTTCTCCGGCTCTCAGGGGTAAAGGAGACAACACAGAGCCAAGGGAATCCCACGTCTTTCTCATGGGTTCTGCAAGCTTCTCTTACCTGCTACTGAGGTCCTGTCCACAGGGACCAGCCCGCTGAGCCTTCAACGGTAGGCGAAGCCCGCAACGGACGCTCAGCCAGCGTGCGGACACGACGGACGCCATATTCGGCCTCTTTGCATAGCATGCCGGGAAAGCATGCCCTCTACCGCGAGGCGGGAGGGGGGAGGTGGGCGTGGACTAGCTGTTCCCCCTCAGCTATTGGTTGAGACGGAACAGGAAGAAATCAATCCTAAAATAGGTTACAAGCTTACAGTTTGAAAGATTTTGCTTCTGAAGTTAAAGGCTCAGTAGACCCCATTTCCCTCAAAGATTTTTTCTAAAACATTCTTTTAATATCTTTTACATATTCGGTTATTTTCAAAATAAAAGGGCGCTCGAAAGTCGTGAAATTGTTTTCCTGCCCCCCCCCCCGACCGGAAATGCTATTTTCCCTGCAGCTCGCCTTCCAGTGAGCCTTTCTCGCACGCAAGCGCAGTTTAAAATCACATGGTGGCTGCGGGCCGGAGGTAACGTGCAGAGAGTAGCTGTAGTGACTGAGCCTTCTCTCTAGGTGTCAGAGCTCGGAACTGACCTGGAGGATGTTGGGCTCAAAGAACATGCCCTGGCGGCGGCTGCAGGGCATTTCCTTCGGGATGTATTCGGCCGAAGAACTCAAGTAAGGAGCTGTGGGAAGCTTGCGGGAAGCCTCGCGGGGTCGGGGCCGTAAACTACCGTTCCCAGGAGGCCTTGCGCGCAGTTCCTCCTCAGAGCCCGTGACTCTGTGGCGCGAGGCCTGCTGGGACCCGTAGTTCTGGGCATGTCCTGGGTTGGGCGCCCTGCCTGGAGCCCGGTGTGGCTGGGATAGTTTGCACTTGGGGAGGTGGGGGCTCCCGAATTGTAGCGTTACCATCCGCCAGTCTCCTCGCTAATTAGCCAGCCTTTGTGGAGTTACTGTAATGTCTCTGACGTAGTTTATTAAGCGCACGACTAGTCTCATATATAAAATGATTATTCTTCAAGACTCATTTCGTCCGACAACTTCTTCGTGCTATATTCTCCGCCCAGTTGTTAATACTCAAAGAGACCCTCCGTAAGGCCTCGTTTTCATCGCCTGAGCATTTGCCAGAACTTTGTTTATTGTTTTCAGCTTCTTCTCTTTCTGTGACAAGTGCTATTGCTTTCCTCACTCAGTTTATCAACCCACACACAGTTATAAATCACCCAGGTTTTGCCAGGCATTATACGCTAGGTGTTTGTGGAAAATGAAAATGTTAGTCGCTCAGTCCTTTCTGACTCTGCGACCCCAGAAACTGGAGACCCCCACGCTTCTCTGTCCGTCGGATTTCCTAGGCAAGAACACTGGAGTGGATAGCGTTTCCCTTCTCCAGGAGATCTTCCCAACCCGAGGATCAAACCCAGCTCTCCTGCATTGCAGGCAGATTTCTTTACCGTCTGAGCAGCATTGGTGACACGTTGGTGAATAAGGTCCTAGCATTCGTGGCGTACATTCGAGTTCATCTCAGGCTGATCCCTCTTTTCCTAAGCTCGCCTTCCAGTGAGCCTTTCTCGCACGCAAGCGCAGTTTAAAATCACATGGTGGCTGCGGGCCGGAGGTAACGTGCAGAGAGTAGCTGTAGTGACTGAGCCTTCTCTCTAGGTGTCAGAGCTCGGAACTGACCTGGAGGATGTTGGGCTCAAAGAACATGCCCTGGCGGCGGCTGCAGGGCATTTCCTTCGGGATGTATTCGGCCGAAGAACTCAAGTAAGGAGCTGTGGGAAGCTTGCGGGAAGCCTCGCGGGGTCGGGGCCGTAAACTACCGTTCCCAGGAGGCCTTGCGCGCAGTTCCTCCTCAGAGCCCGTGACTCTGTGGCGCGAGGCCTGCTGGGACCCGTAGTTCTGGGCATGTCCTGGGTTGGGCGCCCTGCCTGGAGCCCGGTGTGGCTGGGATAGTTTGCACTTGGGGAGGTGGGGGCTCCCGAATTGTAGCGTTACCATCCGCCAGTCTCCTCGCTAATTAGCCAGCCTTTGTGGAGTTACTGTAATGTCTCTGACGTAGTTTATTAAGCGCACGACTAGTCTCATATATAAAATGATTATTCTTCAAGACTCATTTCGTCCGACAACTTCTTCGTGCTATATTCTCCGCCCAGTTGTTAATACTCAAAGAGACCCTCCGTAAGGCCTCGTTTTCATCGCCTGAGCATTTGCCAGAACTTTGTTTATTGTTTTCAGCTTCTTCTCTTTCTGTGACAAGTGCTATTGCTTTCCTCACTCAGTTTATCAACCCACACACAGTTATAAATCACCCAGGTTTTGCCAGGCATTATACGCTAGGTGTTTGTGGAAAATGAAAATGTTAGTCGCTCAGTCCTTTCTGACTCTGCGACCCCAGAAACTGGAGACCCCCACGCTTCTCTGTCCGTCGGATTTCCTAGGCAAGAACACTGGAGTGGATAGCGTTTCCCTTCTCCAGGAGATCTTCCCAACCCGAGGATCAAACCCAGCTCTCCTGCATTGCAGGCAGATTTCTTTACCGTCTGAGCAGCATTGGTGACACGTTGGTGAATAAGGTCCTAGCATTCGTGGCGTACATTCGAGTTCATCTCAGGCTGATCCCTCTTTTCCTTAAATCCTGCTATTCCTTGAGATTCCATTCTAGTCATACTGCTTTTCTTTTCCTATATGTCTTCCCTAGACAGTTTCACCCTATTCATGATTTCTCCAATTGAAATCTCCAGCCCAAATTTCTTTTCCTGATTTTTCAGAGAAGTTGTTTGGTTTTTTTTCGTTTTTTTCCCCAGCTGTATTAGAACGTGTCTATTTGAATTTCACACCGAGACCTTAAACTCATATATCAGAAACTCAACAGCTACTCTCCCTGAAGGGAGGGAGAACTTGCCCTCCAAATTGGTGGACCTAACCTTTTGTGCTTAGTCCCTTCAGTTAGGTCCCACTCTTTGCAAGCCCCTGGACTGTAGCTCACCAGGCTCCTCTGCCTATGGGATTTTCCAGGCAAGAATACTGGAGTGGGGTGCCATTTCCTTCCCAAGGGGATCTTCCCAATACAGGAATCGAACCTGAATCTCTTGCATCCCCTGCATGGGTAGGCTGTCTTTACCACTCAAGCCGCCTGGGAAGCCCACAATGGAATATTATTTGGCTATTTAGAAAAATGAAGTACAGATACAAGCTACAACATAAATGAGCCTTAAAAATATGCAGGGACTTCCCTGGTGGTCCAAGGACCAACACTCTGTGCTCCCAATGGAGGGCGCCTGGGTTCAGTGCCATGTCAGGGAACTAGATCCTGCATGGTGCAACTAAGACCCGATGCAGCCAGAATAAATCTAAATGGAAATAAATATTAAAAAATACATGCACTATAAAGAACTGTTTTCCCCATGGGCAAGTCCGAGACAGAAAGTAGATAAAGTGCTGCTCAGTCCTTTCTGACTCTGCGACCCCAGAAACTGGAGACCCCCACGCTTCTCTGTCCGTCGGATTTCCTAGGCAAGAACACTGGAGTGGATAGCGTTTCCCTTCTCCAGGAGATCTTCCCAACCCGAGGATCAAACCCAGCTCTCCTGCATTGCAGGCAGATTTCTTTACCGTCTGAGCAGCATTGGTGACACGTTGGTGAATAAGGTCCTAGCATTCGTGGCGTACATTCGAGTTCATCTCAGGCTGATCCCTCTTTTCCTTAAATCCTGCTATTCCTTGAGATTCCATTCTAGTCATACTGCTTTTCTTTTCCTATATGTCTTCCCTAGACAGTTTCACCCTATTCATGATTTCTCCAATTGAAATCTCCAGCCCAAATTTCTTTTCCTGATTTTTCAGAGAAGTTGTTTGGTTTTTTTTCGTTTTTTTCCCCAGCTGTATTAGAACGTGTCTATTTGAATTTCACACCGAGACCTTAAACTCATATATCAGAAACTCAACAGCTACTCTCCCTGAAGGGAGGGAGAACTTGCCCTCCAAATTGGTGGACCTAACCTTTTGTGCTTAGTCCCTTCAGTTAGGTCCCACTCTTTGCAAGCCCCTGGACTGTAGCTCACCAGGCTCCTCTGCCTATGGGATTTTCCAGGCAAGAATACTGGAGTGGGGTGCCATTTCCTTCCCAAGGGGATCTTCCCAATACAGGAATCGAACCTGAATCTCTTGCATCCCCTGCATGGGTAGGCTGTCTTTACCACTCAAGCCGCCTGGGAAGCCCACAATGGAATATTATTTGGCTATTTAGAAAAATGAAGTACAGATACAAGCTACAACATAAATGAGCCTTAAAAATATGCAGGGACTTCCCTGGTGGTCCAAGGACCAACACTCTGTGCTCCCAATGGAGGGCGCCTGGGTTCAGTGCCATGTCAGGGAACTAGATCCTGCATGGTGCAACTAAGACCCGATGCAGCCAGAATAAATCTAAATGGAAATAAATATTAAAAAATACATGCACAATAAAGAAGCCAGCTGTAAGAAACCACATATCACATGGTTTCATTTTTGTGAAATGTCTGGATGGGCAAGTCGCTGGAGACAGAAAGTAGATAAAGTGCTGCCTAGGACTGGGGAGGGAGGTAGAGACGGATAGAGAGAGACTACTTTTAGAGGAAGAAATGGCAGCCTGCTCCAGCATTCTTGCCTGGAGAATCCCATGGCCAGTGGAGCCAGGCGGGCTACAGTTCAGAGTCGCAAAAAGTGGGACATGACTGAGGGACCGTCACTTACCCCTTGTTGAACTGTATGGGCCTCTGGCGTTAGGTCTGGTCCAAATCTCGCCCCCACCTTCCACACCGCCCCCGTCATTCTGGGCTTTGTCACCTGGATTAAATCACCTGACTACTCTGAGCCTGTATGCTCCTCTGAAAAATGCATATAGTGATGCCTGGCTCAGAGGGTTGAGGTCATGCTAAATGCTGCTTGTGAAACATTTGTCCTGTAGTGGGCACTTCACTCCTGGTATGAAGCCTTCCAATGTGCTCAGGTAGGACAGGATTTATGCTCAGTCTGTCTTTTAGAGAGGTTAGCTCTCATTCTTCATTCGGCACACACCCTTGGAGCCCCTCTTGTGTGCGGGTGCCCTGCTGGGTACTGAGCTGCTGCAGGGAGCCAGGGAGACATCACGCCTGCCCCCTGGAGCTGTCACCCCAGCTGAGGACACTGATGCTAAGTCACGAGTGTACATACCAAAGAGGAAACCTCCTGGACGTTGTTGGCTAACCTCAGTCTGCCATGGTTGTTTTTATCTCCCTAGGAAATTAAGTGTGAAGTCCGTTACAAACCCTCGGTACCTGGATAGCCTGGGGAACCCGTCAGTGAATGGCCTGTACGATTTAGCTCTGGGCCCCGCGGACTCCAAAGAGGTCTGCTCCACCTGCGTGCAGGACTTCAGCAACTGCGCCGGGCACCTGGGCCACATCGAGCTTCCGCTCACTGTGTACAACCCTCTCCTCTTCGACGTACGTCCTGACCAGCCACCCTGGGCGTAGGGGTCTCAGGGCTGCGGGCGGGATGCACGGGTGCTGGCCTTCTCCCCAGGACTGTGTCTCAGGAGGAGGTCAGCTCCAGACACCCTGAGTGAAAGTGCCTTTTCCTTTGACATTTAAATCCTGGAGGAGCCCCATCCAGTACATTCAACTTGGCCTCTAGCCCTACCGAAACGAGCTTCAACCTGATCTGGGGGCAGTGTTCAGATCTGTTCCCTTTTGTTTCAGAAGCTTCATGCCTTTCAGAAATGTGGAGGGGAGCTTCCCTGGCAATAGAGCAGGAGTCCCCAATCCTTGGAATCTAATCCCTGATGATCTTAAGAAGCACTGATGTAATAATAATAGTAGTAATAGAAATATAGTGCACAGTAATGTGATAAGCTTGAATCATCCTGAAACCATCCCCCTCTCTCACACCTCCGGTCCACGGAAAAACTGTTCGTGAAACCAGTCCCTGGTGCCATAAGGGTTGGGAATCAAGGCCATAGAGGACTTTGGAATTCTCCCGGCCTCCCTGAGCCCATCACGGGGTTGTGTAAGCTCTTGCTTACTAGCAGGAGGGCAGAGCTCCTGAAGGCCCAGCGCTGGGCTAAAAATGAATTTATCGTCCAGTCCAACTTGTACCCTTTCGACTTCTTTTTTTTTTTCTTTAAAAGATTTATTTATTTACTTATTTTGGAGGGGTGGGGAGGGAGGGGAGCAGGCGGGCTACTTCTATTGGTCTTTCATTTGTCTGTTTTCATCCATCTTTGTTCTTTGGCCCATGTGGGCCTCCCATCGCGGTGGCCTCTGTCGTTGCAGAGCACCAGCTCTGGGTGCATGCGCTCCAGAGCTCCGGCTCAGTAATTAGACACATCGGTCCAGCCACTCCGTGGCACGTGGGATCTTCCCAGGCCAGGGATCGAACCGGCGCCCCTTGCACTGCAAGGCGGTGTCCTTACCCACTGGACCACCGGGGAAGCCCCCCCTTTTGACTTCTTACATCAGTTAAGTTGGCCTTGGGAATTCACTTTAAACTACACAGATGACAGTGTACATGGGTGTGACTTTTGTCTGTGAATTGTATTCGGGATAAGAGAATTGTCTTAGTTAACTGCTAAATATATTAGAGGTTAAATATTTTAAATGAAATGTTTTAGTTTAAAATGTTCAGTATTTAAATGAGTACTAAATTTAGTATTAAAATAAAGGTAGTTCCCAACCTCAGATATGAAGTAAATTTCTAATGGTAATGGATTAAAATAAAACCTATAAGAGAAAAGTATAGAAGACTATCTCTCGAGTTTTTAATGCAAAGAAGGACTTTCCAGGGACATAGACAGGGTGACATGAAATTCTTAAAGGAGTAAACTGACAAAGCAGAAATGTTGGGAGGGAGCTTCCCTGGCAATAGAGCAGGAGTCCCCAATCCTTGGAATCTAATCCCTGATGATCTTAAGAAGCACTGATGTAATAATAATAGTAGTAATAGAAATATAGTGCACAGTAATGTGATAAGCTTGAATCATCCTGAAACCATCCCCCTCTCTCACACCTCCGGTCCACGGAAAAACTGTTCGTGAAACCAGTCCCTGGTGCCATAAGGGTTGGGAATCAAGGCCATAGAGGACTTTGGAATTCTCCCGGCCTCCCTGAGCCCATCACGGGGTTGTGTAAGCTCTTGCTTACTAGCAGGAGGGCAGAGCTCCTGAAGGCCCAGCGCTGGGCTAAAAATGAATTTATCGTCCAGTCCAACTTGTACCCTTTCGACTTCTTTTTTTTCTTTAAAAGATTTATTTATTTACTTATTTTGGAGGGGTGGGGAGGGAGGGGAGCAGGCGGGCTACTTCTATTGGTCTTTCATTTGTCTGTTTTCATCCATCTTTGTTCTTTGGCCCATGTGGGCCTCCCATCGCGGTGGCCTCTGTCGTTGCAGAGCACCAGCTCTGGGTGCATGCGCTCCAGAGCTCCGGCTCAGTAATTAGACACATCGGTCCAGCCACTCCGTGGCACGTGGGATCTTCCCAGGCCAGGGATCGAACCGGCGCCCCTTGCACTGCAAGGCGGTGTCCTTACCCACTGGACCACCGGGGAAGCCCCCCCTTTTGACTTCTTACATCAGTTAAGTTGGCCTTGGGAATTCACTTTAAACTACACAGATGACAGTGTACATGGGTGTGACTTTTGTCTGTGAATTGTATTCGGGATAAGAGAATTGTCTTAGTTAACTGCTAAATATATTAGAGGTTAAATATTTTAAATGAAATGTTTTAGTTTAAAATGTTCAGTATTTAAATGAGTACTAAATTTAGTATTAAAATAAAGGTAGTTCCCAACCTCAGATATGAAGTAAATTTCTAATGGTAATGGATTAAAATAAAACCTATAAGAGAAAAGTATAGAAGACTATCTCTCGAGTTTTTAATGCAAAGAAGGACTTTCCAGGGACATAGACAGGGTGACATGAAATTCTTAAAGGAGTAAACTGACGGCATAGACACAAAAATTGCAGATATGCGGAAAGTCACTGGCACTTCTGCGTCACTTTCTAATCTCCTGTCTCTTTTCTTCCCTCCTCAGAAACTCTACCTGCTGCTCCGGGGTTCCTGTTTAAACTGTCACATGCTGACGTGCCCCCGGGCCGTGGTTCACCTCCTCCTCTGCCAGCTGAGAGTCCTGGAAGTTGGGGCCCTGCAAGCAGTGTACGAGCTGGAGCGACTTCTCTACAGGGTAGGTGGTGTGATTGTCGTGGCAGCCAGGCAAGCCAGGGCGGCAGGCGCAGGAGCTGTCCGTGTGTAAATAGTCACCAGAGACTGCCCTGATGGTCTAGTGGTTAAGAATCGGCCTGCTAATGCAAGGGACACAAGTTCAGTTCCTGGTCTGGGAAGATTCCACATGCTGTGGAGCAGCTAAGCCTGTGCACCACACCTCCTGAGCCTGCACTGGGAAACCAGGGTTCCATAAGAAGAGCAACCGCCACAGTGAGAAGCCCAGGCGCCACAACTAGAGAGTAGCCCCTATTCACTGCAGCTAAAGAAAGCCTGCACAGCTAAGACCTGCTACAGCAGCCTGTCAGGCTCCTCTGTCCGTGGAATTCTCCAGGCGAGAATCCTGGAGTGGGGTGCCAGGCTCTTCTTTGAGGGGTTCTTCCCAGCCTAGGGATGGAACCCAGGTCTTCTGCACTGCAGGCAGATTCCAGGCAGATACAACAGAGCCATCAGGGAAGCCCCAGATATATATAGTTGAGACCCCACGGACTGTGGCTCACCAGGCTTCTCTGTCCGTGGAATTTTCCAGGAAAGAATACTGGAGTGGGGGGTTCCTGGTGGTCCAGTGGGTAAGGACACTGCGCCTTGCAGTACAACGGACGCCGGTTGCATCCCTGGCCTGGGAAGATCCCACGTGCTGCAGAGCGGCTGGACTAATGTGTCCAACTACTGAGCCAGCACTCTGGAGCGCATGCGCCCAGAGTGGGTGCTCTGCAGCGACAGAGGCCACTGCGATGGGAGGCCCACAGGGGCCAAAGAACAAAAGATGGATGAAAACAGATAAATGAAGGACCAATGGAATTGGCCCCCCCCCCAAAAAAAAGAATACCGGAGTGGGTTGCCATTTCCTTCCCAACTAGGACCTAGTGCAGCCAAAAAAAAAGTCACCAGAATGCTTGAGCTTTAAATCTTGTGATTTGGGACAAATAGTTAAGCGGGAAAACATGAAACCATGAGTAACTTTTTTTTTCTTAGAAATTTGTTGCAATATTGTTGCTGTTTATGTTTTGGTTCTTTGAATCATCTTGTGATTTGGGACAAATAGTTAAGTCTTGTGGAGCCACCTGCAAGCAGTGTACGAGCGGGGTTTGGGGGGTTTTCGTGGCAGCCAGGCAAGCCAGGGCGGCAGGCGCAGGAGCTGTCCGTGTGTAAATAGTCTCCAGAGACTGCCCTGATGGTCTAGTGGTTAAGAATCGGCCTGCTAATGCAAGGGACACAAGTTCAGTTCCTGGTCTGGGAAGATTCCACATGCTGTGGAGCAGCTAAGCCTGTGCACCACACCTCCTGAGCCTGCACTGGGAAACCAGGGTTCCATAAGAAGAGCAACCGCCACAGTGAGAAGCCCAGGCGCCACAACTAGAGAGTAGCCCCTATTCACTGCAGCTAAAGAAAGCCTGCACAGCTAAGACCTGCTACAGCAGCCTGTCAGGCTCCTCTGTCCGTGGAATTCTCCAGGCGAGAATCCTGGAGTGGGGTGCCAGGCTCTTCTTTGAGGGGTTCTTCCCAGCCTAGGGATGGAACCCAGGTCTTCTGCACTGCAGGCAGATTCCAGGCAGATACAACAGAGCCATCAGGGAAGCCCCAGATATATATAGTTGAGACCCCACGGACTGTGGCTCACCAGGCTTCTCTGTCCATGGAATTTTCCAGGAAAAAATACTGGAGTGGGGGCTTCCCTGGTGGTCCAGTGGGTAAGGACACTGCGCCTTGCAGTACAACGGACGCCGGTTGCATCCCTGGCCTGGGAAGATCCCACGTGCTGCAGAGCGGCTGGACTAATGTGTCCAACTACTGAGCCAGCACTCTGGAGCGCATGCGCCCAGAGTGGGTGCTCTGCAGCGACAGAGGCCACTGCGATGGGAGGCCCACAGGGGCCAAAGAACAAAAGATGGATGAAAACAGATAAATGAAGGACCAATGGAATTGGCCCCCCCCCCAAAAAAAAGAATACCGGAGTGGGTTGCCATTTCCTTCCCAACTAGGACCTAGTGCAGCCAAAAAAAAAGTCACCAGAATGCTTGAGCTTTAAATCTTGTGATTTGGGACAAATAGTTAAGCGGGAAAACATGAAACCATGAGTAACTTTTTTTTTCTTAGAAATTTGTTGCAATATTGTTGCTGTTTTTATGTTTTGGTTCTTTGATCAGGAGGCATCTGGTATCTTAGTTCCCTGACCAGGGATCAAACCTTCGCCCCTTGCCTTGGGAGGCAGAGTCTCCCACTGGGCCGCCAGGGAGGTCTGCAAAGTCGTAAGAATAATTAAGGAAATGTTCATGAAAACAACATGCAACATGGTGGGTTTTACCCATCAGTGAGCTTTTATTTTTACCCTGGGCCCAGAATCCAGCCAAAGTTCATGCATCACTTTGGATGGTTACATCTCTTTGGTCTGTTTTAATGTAGGGAATTCTTTTCCTTGATACTGACTTTTTTGAGGGCATAAGACCGGTTGTCTTGCGGACTTTTCACATTCTGGATTTGTCTGATTCTTTCCTCATAAGATTCACATTTCATTAAGAATATACCTACCTGATGCAGGATCCTTCCTGCTGCATTATTTTAGGAGGCACCTGCCGTCCAGTTGTCTCACTGCTAAGAATGCTGGGTTTGAATTACATGGTGACCACTAGGTCTCTCTATTGTAAAGAGAGATTTGCTTCATGATTAATAATTAATAACCCAATAGTAATATACCTTATTCAGGATTAATAATTAATAACCTGGTAGAAAGTGAAAGTGATGGGCACTCAGTCGTGTCTGACTCTTTGTGACCCCACAGACTGTATCCCATCAAGCTCCCCTATCCATGCAATTCTCCAGGCCAGAATACTAGAGTGGGTTGCCATTTCCTTCTCCAGGGATTTTCCCAACCCAGGAATTGAATGCACATCACCTGCATTACAGACAGATTCTTTACCTTCTGAGCCACCAAGCTTAAACTGGCACTTTTATAAATCTCTTATTTAAAATTCATTTCTAGCTGGCAGATCAAAATATTACTCAGTTTTCTATGAAATAGCTTGGTTAATGGGTTTCATCCTTTCTGATACATTATTTGTAGATTCTTCTAGAATTTCAACACAGTCATACTACCTGTGAATAATGGCAGTTTTTTTTTTTTTATTATTATTTATCTTTTGGGGGGTGAGGTGGGGAGGGAGGGGGACGGGCGGGCCACTTCCATTGGTCTTTCATTTATCCTGTTTTCATCCGTCTTTCTTGCTTGGCTCCTCCCATCGTGGTGGCCTCTGTCGTTGCAGAGCGCTGACTCGGGGCGCATGCGCCCCAGAGCTCCAGCTCAGTAATTGGACACATCAGTCCAGCTGCTCTGCGGCACATAGGATCCTCCCAGGCCAGGGATCGAACCGGCGTCCCTTGCACTGCAAGGCGGTGTCCTTACCCACTGGACCACCAGGGGAAGCCCTAATAGCAGTTTTGTTTTCAGCCCTTAATATGGTTTGTTTCTTGTTCAGGCCTTCTTTGGTGTCTAGGATGTACATGACTGTGTTTAAGAGGAGCATGCATCCTTGTCTTATTTCTGGTCGCAAAGGGAAACCGGTAACCATTTCTCTTCCCCTTCCCCTTTCCTTCGTAATTCAGTCTAAATGACATTAAGTAAGCAGAGCAAGGTAAGATTCCATACAAAGATGTGACCTGGTGTGGGTTGTCAGAGCCCAGGTGAGGTGAGAAAAACATTCAAGGGAAGAGCATCTCTGCCTCTATAGGTGGCTGAAAAGCTAATCTCAGGTCAGATTTATCCAAGAGAGAGATTGTGAGCGAGAGAGAGGACTTTCTTAAATCTTTACTCAGAGTAAATCATGGTTTTTTAGGAATCCTGGGTGGTGCTCTTGGTAAAGAACCCATCTGCCGATGTGGGAGACATGAGATATGGGGTTTGATCCCTGGGTTGGAAAGATCCCTGGAGAAGGAAACAGCAGCCACCCAGTATTCTTGCCTAGGGATTTTCCCAACCCAGGAATTGAATGCACATCACCTGCATTACAGACAGATTCTTTACCTTCTGAGCCACCAAGCTTAAACTGGCACTTTTATAAATCTCTTATTTAAAATTCATTTCTAGCTGGCAGATCAAAATATTACTCAGTTTTCTATGAAATAGCTTGGTTAATGGGTTTCATCCTTTCTGATACATTATTTGTAGATTCTTCTAGAATTTCAACACAGTCATACTACCTGTGAATAATGGCAGTTTTTTTTTTTTTATTATTATTTATCTTTGGGGGGGTGAGGGGGGGAGGGGGGGGGACGGTCGGGCCACTTCCATTGGTCTTTCATTTATCCTGTTTTCATCCGTCTTTCTTGCTTGGCTCCTCCCATCGTGGTGGCCTCTGTCGTTGCAGAGCGCTGACTCGGGGCGCATGCGCCCCAGAGCTCCAGCTCAGTAATTGGACACATCAGTCCAGCTGCTCTGCGGCACATAGGATCCTCCCAGGCCAGGGATCGAACCGGCGTCCCTTGCACTGCAAGGCGGTGTCCTTACCCACTGGACCACCAGGGGAAGCCCTAATAGCAGTTTTGTTTTCAGCCCTTAATATGGTTTGTTTCTTGTTCAGGCCTTCTTTGGTGTCTAGGATGTACATGACTGTGTTTAAGAGGAGCATGCATCCTTGTCTTATTTCTGGTCGCAAAGGGAAACCGGTAACCATTTCTCTTCCCCTTCCCCTTTCCTTCGTAATTCAGTCTAAATGACATTAAGTAAGCAGAGCAAGGTAAGATTCCATACAAAGATGTGACCTGGTGTGGGTTGTCAGAGCCCAGGTGAGGTGAGAAAAACATTCAAGGGAAGAGCATCTCTGCCTCTATAGGTGGCTGAAAAGCTAATCTCAGGTCAGATTTATCCAAGAGAGAGATTGTGAGCGAGAGAGAGGACTTTCTTAAATCTTTACTCAGAGTAAATCATGGTTTTTTAGGAATCCTGGGTGGTGCTCTTGGTAAAGAACCCATCTGCCGATGTGGGAGACATGAGATATGGGGTTTGATCCCTGGGTTGGAAAGATCCCCTGGAGAAGGAAACAGCAGCCCACTCCAGTATTCTTGCCTAGAGAATCCCATAAACAGAGGAGCCTGGTGGGCTATTGTCCTTAGGACTGCACAGAGTTAGACACAACTCTGTGTCTTTGCATGTAGGAATTTGTCCATTTCATCTCAAGTGTCAAGTCAATTGGCATAAAGTTATGCGGAGTGCCCACTACCTTAAAATTTTTTTGGTAAAGTAAAACACACAGAAATGCACTAACCATACCCATCGTCTAACGGGGAGTTACAAAGGAACCGTCACCCTTACTGACACCTTCAACCTCAAGCTATTGTCCTTGTCTCCAGAAACTTCCTCTCTTTCTCTTCCTCTTATGCTTGTTTTTGCAAGTGGATCTTTGTACTTGCTTCCCAGGTGACTCAGTGATAAAAAATCCACCTTCCAATGTAGGAGACATGGCTTCCATCCCTGAGTGGGGAAGATCCCCAAGAGAAAGCATACCCACTCCCATATTCTTGCTTGGGAAATGCCAGAGGAGCCCAGAAGGCTACACAGTTCGTGGGGTTGGAAAGAGTCAGACACGGCGTAGCAACTAAAGAAAAGCATTGTACTTAGCAGATTCGTTGCAGGAAAAGTTTGAGATCTAGGATGCTACAACCTTCCTCTGGAGAGGCTTCTTATTGCTTCTGCCCTGTGCTTGGTGGCCTGGGACTATCATCGTCAATGGCCAAGACTGGAGGCTCCCAGGACCGAGAGCGATGGGAATCCAGGTGTTTCTGTTCAAGGGCTGATCTAGTTCCCAAGGACACAGCTTCTTAGTGTCAGAAGCAAGGGTAAGACCATACAAAGATGTGACCTGGTGTGGGTTGTCAGAGCCCAGGTGAGGTGAGAAAAACATTCAAGGGAAGAGCATCTCTGCCTCTATAGGTGGCTGAAAAGCTAATCTCAGGTCAGATTTATCCAAGAGAGAGATTGTGAGCGAGAGAGAGGACTTTCTTAAATCTTTACTCAGAGTAAATCATGGTTTTTTAGGAATCCTGGGTGGTGCTCTTGGTAAAGAACCCATCTGCCGATGTGGGAGACATGAGATATGGGGTTTGATCCCTGGGTTGGAAAGATCCCCTGGAGAAGGAAACAGCAGCCCACTCCAGTATTCTTGCCTAGAGAATCCCATAAACAGAGGAGCCTGGTGGGCTATTGTCCTTAGGACTGCACAGAGTTAGACACAACTCTGTGTCTTTGCATGTAGGAATTTGTCCATTTCATCTCAAGTGTCAAGTCAATTGGCATAAAGTTATGCGGAGTGCCCACTACCTTAAAATTTTTTTGGTAAAGTAAAACACACAGAAATGCACTAACCATACCCATCGCTAACGGGAGTTACAAAGGAACCGTCACCCTTACTGACACCTTCAACCTCAAGCTATTGTCCTTGTCTCCAGAAACTTCCTCTCTTTCTCTTCCTCTTATGCTTGTTTTTGCAAGTGGATCTTTGTACTTGCTTCCCAGGTGACTCAGTGATAAAAAATCCACCTTCCAATGTAGGAGACATGGCTTCCATCCCTGAGTGGGGAAGATCCCCAAGAGAAAGCATACCCACTCCCATATTCTTGCTTGGGAAATGCCAGAGGAGCCCAGAAGGCTACACAGTTCGTGGGGTTGGAAAGAGTCAGACACGGCGTAGCAACTAAAGAAAAGCATTGTACTTAGCAGATTCGTTGCAGGAAAAGTTTGAGATCTAGGATGCTACAACCTTCCTCTGGAGAGGCTTCTTATTGCTTCTGCCCTGTGCTTGGTGGCCTGGGACTATCATCGTCAATGGCCAAGACTGGAGGCTCCCAGGACCGAGAGCGATGGGAATCCAGGTGTTTCTGTTCAAGGGCTGATCTAGTTCCCAAGGACACAGCTTCTTAGTGTCCCCAGCTTCCTGTGTTTGTGGGATGGGATGTGGCAGGAAGATACCTTATTAGATTCCCGTCCTTGTAGTAACTCTAGGCTTTTATTTCTGTCCCCTTCATCAGTGAAGACCTTCAGAATGAAAAGTTTAGAGTCACTGGACTGTAGAATGTTTCCGAGGCCAGGCTGCCATGTTCTGCAACTCCAGGGAGCATCACCAGCGTCCCAATCCTGGAGGAACATAGCTGTGCTGAGGCTGCCCCTGCGCTGGGTGGTGCAGCAGCCCTGCCTCGGAGCAGCCTCAAGCCCTGTGCTCTTTGATATGTGCTCGCATTTTCCCTTTGCTGTGGCCTGGTCATCCCTCACTGTCCTCACAGCTGTTCGGAGCTTCACATACTTAAAACTATTTTATCCTCTAATGGTTATTTTTATTTTCGGTTTGGTCTGAATAATTTAGCCCACCACTATTGGAAGCTGAATAGTCTCAATTGTTTAACTTAATATGTATGCATGTGTATATGTGTATACATACATGCAAGGGCTTCCGTAGGCTTCCCTGGTAGCTCAGCTGGTAAAGAATCTGCCTGCAATGCAGGACACTCTGGTTTGATTCCTGGGTCAGGAAGCTACCCTGGAGAAGGGAATGGCAACCCACTCCAGCGTTCTTGCCTGGAGAATTTCATGGACAGAGGAGCCTGGTGGGCTCTAGTCCGTGGGATCACTGAGAGACGGACATGACTGAGTAGCCATCACTTTCACTTTCTCATATACGTTTGTTTATTTGGCCATGCCACGTCCTAGTTGCTGTATGCCGGACCTTCAGTCTTTGTCAAGACGTGAGAATTCTTAGCTGTGAAATCTAGTTTCTTGACCAGGGATCGAACCTGGGCCCACTGCATTTAGAGCTTGGTCTCTTAGCCACTGGACCACTAGGGAAGTCCCAGAATATTCTCAATTTTGATTTTTTTTTTCTTTTTTTCAAAATGCACCACTGCAGCCATGAGATATCTTCTTTCCCATCAGAGGAAACTTTCCCCCTTGGAGAGGCTGCCCCTGATGCTGCTTATCCCACACATGCTTTGATCACATGATTTTTCTGTTTTTCAGTTTCTGGAAGAAAATGCTGATCCTACTGCCTGTGAAATTCAGGAAGAGTTAGAACAGTATACAGCCAAAATCCTGCAGAACAACCTCCTGGGGTCCCAGGGTGCACACGTGAGTTATCCTGTCTCTCTCTGTTCCCCAAACACTTGACTTTTAGCACAATTATCACAGTTTCTGTGGCACTTCTGCTCAGATGTTCAAAGTCTCTCTGCAGTACTGGAGACCTGGGTTCGATCTCTGGGTCAGGAAGACCCTGGAGCAGGAAATGGCAACCCACTCCAGTATGCTTGCCTCGAGAACTCCATGGACAGTGGAGCCTGGAGGGCTACAGTCCATAGGACTGCAAAGAGTCAGACACGACTGAGCAACTAAAATTTTTTTTGCTTCCCAAAGCAGGCCTGGATTTGAATCCCAGCTCTGCCTCTCATGAGGCCTGTAAGTCACTTAACCATCCCCAAGTCACCAGGTCCTCATCTTTGATGCCTGCCTCTAGGACTGAGGAGGAAGTTAGAGGAAATTAGGTGCTTTGGACACAGCGTCCAGTGAGGCTCTGGCTTACGTCTCACTTGGAGGATGAGGCCTGTGTCCTCTTGTGCTTTCTCTCTCCAGTGCTCAGTGGTCACTGCTTCCATGCCTACCCCACGTAACCCCTGTGTAAGTGTTAATTTGCTTTTTGAATCAGTCGTGTTGGTCGTCACCTGCAGGGCCAATCTTAGCCATCACTTTCACTTTCTCATATCGTTTGTTTATTTGGCCATGCCACGCCCTAGTTGCTGTATGCCGGACCTTCAGTCTTTGTCAAGACGTGAGAATTCTTAGCTGTGAAATCTAGTTTCTTGACCAGGGATCGAACCTGGGCCCACTGCATTTAGAGCTTGGTCTCTTAGCCACTGGACCACTAGGGAAGTCCCAGAATATTCTCAATTTTGATTTTTTTTTTCTTTTTTTCAAAATGCACCACTGCAGCCATGAGATATCTTCTTTCCCATCAGAGGAAACTTTCCCCCTTGGAGAGGCTGCCCCTGATGCTGCTTATCCCACACATGCTTTGATCACATGATTTTTCTGTTTTTCAGTTTCTGGAAGAAAATGCTGATCCTACTGCCTGTGAAATTCAGGAAGAGTTAGAACAGTATACAGCCAAAATCCTGCAGAACAACCTCCTGGGGTCCCAGGGTGCACACGTGAGTTATCCTGTCTCTCTCTGTTCCCCAAACACTTGACTTTTAGCACAATTATCACAGTTTCTGTGGCACTTCTGCTCAGATGTTCAAAGTCTCTCTGCAGTACTGGAGACCTGGGTTCGATCTCTGGGTCAGGAAGACCCTGGAGCAGGAAATGGCAACCCACTCCAGTATGCTTGCCTCGAGAACTCCATGGACAGTGGAGCCTGGAGGGCTACAGTCCATAGGACTGCAAAGAGTCAGACACGACTGAGCAACTAAAATTTTTTTTGCTTCCCAAAGCAGGCCTGGATTTGAATCCCAGCTCTGCCTCTCATGAGGCCTGTAAGTCACTTAACCATCCCCAAGTCACCAGGTCCTCATCTTTGATGCCTGCCTCTAGGACTGAGGAGGAAGTTAGAGGAAATTAGGTGCTTTGGACACAGCGTCCAGTGAGGCTCTGGCTTACGTCTCACTTGGAGGATGAGGCCTGTGTCCTCTTGTGCTTTCTCTCTCCAGTGCTCAGTGGTCACTGCTTCCATGCCTACCCCACGTAACCCCTGTGTAAGTGTTAATTTGCTTTTTGAATCAGTCGTGTTGGTCGTCACCTGCAGGGCCAATCTTACGATCTGGTTCGCCTCGTGCCCAGGTGGCCCGCTGGAGAGTATGACCTCATTGGTCTGGGTTGAGACCCCACAGGAGGGTACCGAAGCCTCCCGGTGGGTCTCGTGTGTAGAACTAGCTCAGAACCACCAGTGTGGCTTAACTGTGGACGGGCCTTCCCTCCAGAGCCCTGGGGTCTGTCAGCAGGAGGCATCAGCTGCAGCCATAGAGCTTTGTTTTATTTTAAAATTAAAAGCAGCATTTATTGATCCTTGCTGTCCTCTAAAACCTCTGCTGCTTTCATGACCTCTTCATCTCAGTAACAGCTCAGTAAGATTCCCATATTAGGAATAAGAAACTTAAGGGTAGAAGTCGCTCAGTGTTTGGCTCTATCAGGGCTCCGTGGAGAATTGTAAGAAATGGGATGATGGGGCTTCCCTAGTGGTCCACTGGGTAAGACACCGCCTTGCAATGCAGGGGGCACCGGTTCAATCCCTGGCCTGGGAAGATCCAACGTGCCACGGAGCGGCTGGACTGATGTGTCTGATTACCGAGCCAGCGCTCTGGAGCACATGTGCCCGAAGCCGGTGCTCTGCAGCGAGAGAGGCCACTGTGATGGGAGTCCCACACAGGCCAAAAAAACAAAGAAATAAATGAAAGACCAATAGAAGTGGTCAAAAAGGAAAAAAAAAAAGAGAAATGGGGTGATTTTCTGTTTGTTTGTTTGTTTGTTTTTCCCTTAAGAAAAGTGTGAAAACTCCAAAATGCATACCTGCTGCATTCTTTCAGAAGAGCACCCTGAGGTTGCTTGACTGTTTTTGTTTGTTTGTTTTGTGTATGTGTGTGTTTTATTTTACTTTTACAGAGTTTTTGCTTGGTTTTTTTCTTTTTTACAGGTGAAAAATGTCTGTGAGAGCAGGAGCAAGCTCATCGCTGGGTTCTGGAAGACACACATGAGTGCCAAGAGATGTCCCCACTGCAAGTAAGTACCAGGCTCTGCCCCTCTGATTATTATTATTTTTTAATTGTTACTGTTTATTTAGTTAGTTATTTTCATCCATCTTTTTTTTTTTAAATATTTACTTATTTGACTGTGCTGGGTCTTAGTTGTACGTGGGATCTAGCTCCCTGACCAGAACTCGAACCCAGGCCTCTTGCATTGGAAGCCAGGAGTCTTAGCCACTGGGCCACCAGGGAAGTCCCCCCTCTGATTATTTTTTATTTTTTCGTAGAGTTGGTTGATATTTTTCTTTGTTTAAATATCTTGCCTGTATCTCTCTATATTTTTTTTTAATTTTTATTTTACTTTTACAGAGTTTTGTTGTTTACAGATTTTTTTAAATTTTATGGATATATAGTTTATTTACGATGCTGTGTTCATTTCTTCTGTGGAGCAAAGGAATTTAGTTATATATATATATATATATGTATTCTTTTTCCTATTTTTTCCATTATGGTTTACTGTCAGTTCAGTCGCTCAGTCATGTCCAGCTCTTGGCGACCCGACCCCATGGCCTGCAGCATCCCAGGCTTCCCTGTCCTTCACTGTCTCCCAGAGCCTGCTCAGACTCGTGTCCATTGACTCAGTGATGCCATCCAACCATCTCATCTTCTGTCACCCTCTTCTCCTTCTGCCTTCCATCTTTCTCGGAATTAGGGTCTTTTCCAGTGAATCGTCCCTTCCAATCAGGTGGCCCAAGTATCAGAGCTTCAGCTTCAGCATCAGTCGTTCCATTGAATATTCAGGGTTGATTACTTTTAGGATTGACTGGTTTGATCTCCTTGCCATCCAAGGGATTCTCAAGATTATTATAGGATAACCTTATTATATTATAGGATGGTTTATTATGGGATATTGAATATGGTTCCCTGTGCTGTTTCTCATCCTGTACACAATAGTTTGCATCTCTCAGCCCAAGCTCCTAATGCTTCCCTCCTCTGCCTGCCCTCCCCCTTGGCAACCACAGGTCTCTTCTCTATATCTGTGAGTCTGTTGCTGTCTGGTAGAGAAGTTCATTTGTATTGTATTTTAGATTTTACATTGTTGGTTTTATTTTTTTCTCTCTGCACAACTGTCCTCGTGCCTAGAACCGGGCGATCAGTGGTCCGAAAGGAGCACAACAGCAAACTGACAATCACATACCCAGCCATGGTGCACAGGAAAGCTGACCAGAAGGCCGCCGAACCCCAGGGTAAGCAGGCTGGGCCCTGGCAGGCCCTCAGTGTGTTTTTCACATGTGACCGTCAGACGTGTTGCGAGCCGTGGGGACTCTGACCCTCTGCACCACGTGCTTTTCAGCTCGGTGTTTGTGGCAGGCCAGCAGACTGGGTGTCCAGGATAGCCCCAGTCTCTCGTGTAGAACTGATAGCTGCCCTGCAGTGAGAGGCAGCACCCCACAGCTGAGTGAGGCACCTCTAACCACGGGCGGGTCAGTGTTCTCAAAGATTTTTGAAGAAGTTAAGAAATTTACTGGGCAAATAGAACCATTTAGTTGTCAAACCAGTGTGCATTTATGTTGAACTAAAATGTAGGCGGGGGGGCTTCCCTGGTGGTCCAGTGGGTAAGGACACCGCCTTGCAGGGCAAGGGGCGCTGGTTTGATCCCTGGCCTGGGAAGATCCCACGTGCCGCGGAGCGGCTGGACTCGTGTCCATTGACTCAGTGATGCCATCCAACCATCTCATCTTCTGTCACCCTCTTCTCCTTCTGCCTTCCATCTTTCTCGGAATTAGGGTCTTTTCCAGTGAATCGTCCCTTCCAATCAGGTGGCCCAAGTATCAGAGCTTCAGCTTCAGCATCAGTCGTTCCATTGAATATTCAGGGTTGATTACTTTTAGGATTGACTGGTTTGATCTCCTTGCCATCCAAGGGATTCTCAAGATTATTATAGGATAACCTTATTATATTATAGGATGGTTTATTATGGGATATTGAATATGGTTCCCTGTGCTGTTTCTCATCCTGTACACAATAGTTTGCATCTCTCAGCCCAAGCTCCTAATGCTTCCCTCCTCTGCCTGCCCTCCCCCTTGGCAACCACAGGTCTCTTCTCTATATCTGTGAGTCTGTTGCTGTCTGGTAGAGAAGTTCATTTGTATTGTATTTTAGATTTTACATTGTTGGTTTTATTTTTTTCTCTCTGCACAACTGTCCTCGTGCCTAGAACCGGGCGATCAGTGGTCCGAAAGGAGCACAACAGCAAACTGACAATCACATACCCAGCCATGGTGCACAGGAAAGCTGACCAGAAGGCCGCGAACCCCAGGGTAAGCAGGCTGGGCCCTGGCAGGCCCTCAGTGTGTTTTTCACATGTGACCGTCAGACGTGTTGCGAGCCGTGGGGACTCTGACCCTCTGCACCACGTGCTTTTCAGCTCGGTGTTTGTGGCAGGCCAGCAGACTGGGTGTCCAGGATAGCCCCAGTCTCTCGTGTAGAACTGATAGCTGCCCTGCAGTGAGAGGCAGCACCCCACAGCTGAGTGAGGCACCTCTAACCACGGGCGGGTCAGTGTTCTCAAAGATTTTTGAAGAAGTTAAGAAATTTACTGGGCAAATAGAACCATTTAGTTGTCAAACCAGTGTGCATTTATGTTGAACTAAAATGTAGGCGGGGGGGCTTCCCTGGTGGTCCAGTGGGTAAGGACACCGCCTTGCAGGGCAAGGGGCGCTGGTTTGATCCCTGGCCTGGGAAGATCCCACGTGCCGCGGAGCGGCTGGACCGATGTGTCCAATTACCGAACCAGAGCTCTGGAGCACATGCGCCGAGCCGGTGCTCTGCGACAACAGAGGCCACCGCGATGGGGGGCCCACAGGAGCCAAAGAACAAAGATGGATGAAAATAGACAAATGAAAGACCAATAGAAGTGGCCCGCCTGCACCCATCCCTCCCCCTCCCCCCCCCCAAAAAAATAATGTAGGCGGGGAACTTCCCTGATGATCCAGTGATTTCTTAATCTACTTTCCGGGGCTTCCCTGGTGGTCTAGTGGGTAAAGTGCCCCTGCAGGCAAGGGTCACCAGGTGGATCCCTGGCCCAGGAAGATCCCACATGCTGAGGAGTGGCTGGACCGGTATGTCCAGTTACAAATCAGCACTGTGTAGCGCATGTGTCCAGAGCTGGTGTTTGGCAGCGAGAGAGTCCACTGCAATGGGAGGCCCACACAGGCCAAAGAATAAAGATGAATGAAAAATAAATAAACAATAAAAGAGGCCAAAATTAAAAAATAATAATAATTAAAAAAAAAAGGAATCTTCTTTCCAATGCAGGGGATGTGAGTTCAATCTCTGGCCAAGGAAGTAAGATCCTGCATGCTGAGGGGGCAGTTCAATCCACACACCACAGCTAGAAAGCCCATTTACCACAGTGAAGCCCTAGCACAGCCAAGATAAAAAACATATATATATATATATGTATATATATATAAGTAAATAAAGTAAAATGTAGATGCCCTGGAGGAGGAAATGGCAACCCACTCCAGCATTCTTTTTTTTAAAAAAAAAACTTATTTATTTATTTTTGGCTGTGCTGGGTCTTTGTTGATGTGTGGGTTTAGCTGCTCTCCGGTATGTGGGATCTTCCCAGAGCAGGGCTCAAACCTGTGTCTCCTGCATTGGCAGATGGGTTCTTATCCACTGAGCCACAAGGGAAGCCCCACCTCCAGCATTCTTGCCTGGAGAATCCCACGAACGAAGGAGCCTGGTGGGCTTACAGACCGTGGGGTCGCAGAGTTGGGCACGGCCTAGGGTGCACATACATAAAGAACATTAGCGCCTCCTGCAGGCTGCTCCTGGCTATGCGCTGAGATCCCTGGAGTAGGGTGTCTCCCCCCTCAACTCCACTCCACCCTTAGGCATGCTCCTGCTTTTTCATTTTTGTAGTCAGAAGCTTGTTTAAGGATGCTTTCTGGTTTTTCTTTTGAAGTGGTGAAGGTGGAATAAGGTATTGCGTTTGAAGTACCGAGCCCAATGCCCACTGTTTTGAATATGCTCTGTAGATACTGACCATTCATTTTGGGTTATTCGTTCAGTGTGCCAGGGCAGAAAAGGTGTCACCTGTTTTGACATCTAACTCTGCTTCTTGACTTGAGGGCCTTAGAGGAGGTCACTTCTTGGACCTTGGGTTTCCCAGTTCATCCAGTGGCAGGAACAGAACTTCTTGACCAGAGGTGAGGAAATTTCATGTGGAAAGGTCTGTACCATATGGTTTCTAAACCTTACTCCAGAGGTCAGGAACTTGGAATAGGGAGCTGGAGCTGGCAAGGTCACCCGGTCTGCTCAGAAAGCTGAGTGAATATGATCCGAGCATCCACCATCCCTGTCTTAATCATGTTGGAAGAATGATCTCAGAACTGTTAGTCTCAATTGGCCATTGAAGTTTAACAGTTAATAATAACAGTGCACCATAAATGCTTCCGAAGAAAAGGAGAATGTTTTGTGGACTCTTTGTTTTCTGTGGGACAGTTACTAGTTTTTAAACTCAGTACTTTTTAAAAAAATATTTTTTATGTATTTATTTTTAGCTCTGATGGGTCTTGGTTGCTGAGAGGGCTCTTCTCTAGTTACAGTGAGCAAGCGCTACTCTCGTCGTGGTACACAGGTGTCTCCTGGCAGTGGCTGCTCTTTGGAGCACAGGTGCTAGGGCATTTGGGCTTCAGTCGTTGCAGCTCTCAGGCTCTAGAGCACAGGTTTTTTAGCTGTGGTGCTCAGGCTTCGTTGCTCTGCAGCGTGTGGGATCTTCCCAGATGAGGGATTGAACCCGTGTCTCCTGCCTTGGCAGGCGGATTCTTTACCACTGAGCCACCAGGGAAGCCCCCTTAACACGTGAATCTTGAGGAAATAGGAACATTTAGGTCATAGCAGTAACAAACCTGTTTATTATTTCCCATAAACCTTCTAGACTAATTTCAGGTGTGTGGCAGGGTTGTGGACGTGTATAGAGTTCCTTGCACTCTTTACCTAGTTTACCCTGATGAAACACCTTCGATCACCATGGTGTGTTTGCTGAAACTTAAGAAAATAACATAGACAGACTGCTGTTAACTAAACTGCAGACTTTATTTGAATTTTGCCAGTTTATCCAGTGCAAGCTTAATTGCTAAGTCATGTCTGACTCTTTGGGACCCCATGGACTGTAGCCCACCAGGCTGCTCTATCCATGGGATTTCGCAGGCAGGATTACTGGGATGGGTGACTATTTTCTCTTCCAGAGGATCTTTCTGACCCAGGGATCGAACCCACATCTCTTGCATTTCCTGCATTGCAGGCAGATTCCTTAACTGCTGAGCCATTGTGGAAAGGTCTTCTAAACCTTACTCCAGAGGTCAGGAACTTGGAATAGGGAGCTGGAGCTGGCAAGGTCACCCGGTCTGCTCAGAAAGCTGAGTGAATATGATCCGAGCATCCACCATCCCTGTCTTAATCATGTTGGAAGAATGATCTCAGAACTGTTAGTCTCAATTGGCCATTGAAGTTTAACAGTTAATAATAACAGTGCACCATAAATGCTTCCGAAGAAAAGGAGAATGTTTTGTGGACTCTTTGTTTTCTGTGGGACAGTTACTAGTTTTTAAACTCAGTACTTTTTAAAAAAATATTTTTTATGTATTTATTTTTAGCTCTGATGGGTCTTGGTTGCTGAGAGGGCTCTTCTCTAGTTACAGTGAGCAAGCGCTACTCTCGTCGTGGTACACAGGTGTCTCCTGGCAGTGGCTGCTCTTTGGAGCACAGGTGCTAGGGCATTTGGGCTTCAGTCGTTGCAGCTCTCAGGCTCTAGAGCACAGGTTTTTTAGCTGTGGTGCTCAGGCTTCGTTGCTCTGCAGCGTGTGGGATCTTCCCAGATGAGGGATTGAACCCGTGTCTCCTGCCTTGGCAGGCGGATTCTTTACCACTGAGCCACCAGGGAAGCCCCCTTAACACGTGAATCTTGAGGAAATAGGAACATTTAGGTCATAGCAGTAACAAACCTGTTTATTATTTCCCCATAAACCTTCTAGACTAATTTCAGGTGTGTGGCAGGGTTGTGGACGTGTATAGAGTTCCTTGCACTCTTTACCTAGTTTACCCTGATGAAACACCTTCGATCACCATGGTGTGTTTGCTGAAACTTAAGAAAATAACATAGACAGACTGCTGTTAACTAAACTGCAGACTTTATTTGAATTTTGCCAGTTTATCCAGTGCAAGCTTAATTGCTAAGTCATGTCTGACTCTTTGGGACCCCATGGACTGTAGCCCACCAGGCTGCTCTATCCATGGGATTTCGCAGGCAGGATTACTGGGATGGGTGACTATTTTCTCTTCCAGAGGATCTTTCTGACCCAGGGATCGAACCCACATCTCTTGCATTTCCTGCATTGCAGGCAGATTCCTTAACTGCTGAGCCATTGGGGAAGCCCAGTTTATCCAGGAATGTCTTCTTTATATAGTTCCAGGATCCAGCCCAGGATACCACACTGCATTGAGAAAATCCATTTAATGCTTGACCATTAACAACCATAAGGGTGGATTTCCCTACACTGTACATAGCCCCTTAAAACCATTTTGAAGGTTGGAAACAGCCACTCTAGACTTCAGGGCACCTTAGGGAATATTCATAGATTCAGAACAAAGATGGTCGGAATTCTAAAGGAGAACTGTTTCTTTGAGCCAAATATCTAACAGTTAGGCAGCCTTTCAGTGCCTTTGCCAAGCCATTCTTTGGGATGATCTTCACTGTAGCTAGGAGAATATGATGGTGCCACCCAAAATTCTTTGCGTTAGAAACAAGTCAGCAGTGGTCTTGGATGCTTTTCGAATTGGACTGTTGATATTTACCAGGCATTTACTTGTTGGGCACTCAGCCTGCTGCCCAGGAACCTCCTGTGGTCAAGTCCAGTGTCAGGGTGGGGACCTGACCTTGTGGCCCCCACTCTCTGGGCAGGCTGCGGGTGAGGCAGGTCTGTGACTCCAGGGAGAGGCGATACGGAGGCAGGTGAGCATTTGGAACAGGGATCTGGCCACGTTCCTGGTATCTGAGGGGGCACGAAGTCATGCTGTGCCTCGGTGGTCCCCACGTATTCATGATCTCATCAGGCAGGGGTGCCATTAGCATGTGAACACACACCCCAGTGTGCTCCTCAAGCTCTGTGATGCACACTAGCATTTTCAAGTGAGACTTCTTACAACCAAGGTGTTCCAGCCATCATGATCCAGTCTTCCCCACTGTTTGACTTTCCAACTTTTAAACAGCTAATTGAAACACACAATACACATATTCTGAAATCTTACGAAGGCAGATTTCATTTTTTTTCTTTTAACGAGGTCAGCAGATAATATTCTTTTTTTCTCTTTTTTAAATATTTATTTGACTGCATCAGGTCTTAGCTGAGGCATGTGAATGAACGCTTAACTGTGGCGTGTGGGATCTAGTTCCCTGACTAGGGATCGAACCCAGGCCCGCTGCATTGGGAGTGCTCAGAGTCTTAGCCACTGGACCACCAGGGAAGTCCCTGAGGCAGATTTCATTTTTGAGGCTGCAAAAGGGCCTCATTAGGAAGAGGGCCATCCAGGTGAGGATGTGTCATCCAGCAGGTCTCTTCTGACTCAAACCCAGTGAGTGAGCACCCCCACCTGCTTTCAGAGTGGTTGAGCTGTGCTGGGGCCTCTTCCAGCACTGGCAGCTCTGAGTCAGGAGTGGGGGAACACTGCCAGGCGCCGCTATCTTCCTCAGCTCATCAAGCCAGCTTAGTGAGAAAGAAGTTTCCAGAAATGCCCACAAAATTGCCCTTTCGGTTAATGGGGTCTTTCCTCCCCACTGAACACATGTAGCTTTCAAGTCTGTGGTTTCTCCCCGAAGGTCAGAGCCTCTCTCCCTTGCACTTCCCGCACTTCCTTCAATTGCTTTAACTGGTCGAAATGATTTGCTTTTATAGGAATCGAACTTTTAAATGTGTAAACCCTTGATCTGACAATTCCATTATCCTAAGAATTAGGCGTGCCCACAATATTAAATAGTTTAGAATTGGAAATGACTCAAATGCCTGTTAATAGAGACTAATTAAATAAATTGTGGTACATCTGTTTATTGTTATCCAAGTTACAGATTTCTCTAAAAACTTGCCATGATATATCTTCTGCCTTTGGTAAAGAAACCAAGTAGAGAACCTAGGTGACTGAAGCTGGATTTTACAAGTATAGAAGACAAGCAGAAGAACAGGGTTTTTCAATACAGACTATCTTATGGTATTTTGAATGTGTGTGTTCAAGCCAGTGAAAATTTAGTATTACCGGGTCTTAGGTACTAGTAGGTGTTAGGAACACAGACAAGACACTTACAAGTTTCTGCCCTGATAAGTACATTAAAAAATTTAAAAAGGAGCAAGTTTTGAAAGGGGGAGATGCTGAGCCACAGGTTTCTGGGATCTTGGTTCCCTAATCAGGTATCAAACCCAAGCCTTTGGCAGTGAGAGCACCGAGTCCTAAACACTGGACTGGATGAAGTTCCTAAGCAGTATTTAATTTCAATGAATGTGTTCCAAAAGAGGTTGATAGTTTTGACTGGCGGAGATACTCACCACTATACGAAGGAGGACGGGGTGCTGAGGTTAATAGTTTTGAACCTAGAGGGTCACATTCCTCACTTACATCTTTTTTAATCATCTAAGTGCTTCGGCTCACACCTCCTGAAGCTGATAAATAGAATCCCAGAGTGACGTTGCTTAATCTGAGAAATCAAAATCCATCTACTTATCACTGGCATGATGTTTGTAAGAAGAAACTGAATATACATTTACCCATAAAAATGTTCATCCTCATTTATCCATAATTTTGCTGTGAGCCTTTCTGGTAAATGCCATGTGCACGAAGCTGCTTATCACAGACTGACTTATCACTGTAGGAACTTGGGGTCCCCTCAGATATCCAGCCAGTAGAGCATGGTTAAATCACAAAGCATCTTATCAGGGGAATATCATGCCACCATTAAAAATGATGGCAAAGGACTTCCTTGGTAGTCCAGTAGTTAAGAATCCACCTTTCAGCGCAAGGGACACGGGTTCAATCTCTGGTCAGTAAACTACAATCCCATGTGCTACAAAACAGCTATGAAAGCTGCAGTGAAAGGGACAATCAATCCTAAGAATTAGGCGTGCCCACAATATTAAATAGTTTAGAATTGGAAATGACTCAAATGCCTGTTAATAGAGACTAATTAAATAAATTGTGGTACATCTGTTTATTGTTATCCAAGTTACAGATTTCTCTAAAAACTTGCCATGATATATCTTCTGCCTTTGGTAAAGAAACCAAGTAGAGAACCTAGGTGACTGAAGCTGGATTTTACAAGTATAGAAGACAAGCAGAAGAACAGGGTTTTTCAATACAGACTATCTTATGGTATTTTGAATGTGTGTGTTCAAGCCAGTGAAAATTTAGTATTACCGGGTCTTAGGTACTAGTAGGTGTTAGGAACACAGACAAGACACTTACAAGTTTCTGCCCTGATAAGTACATTAAAAAATTTAAAAAGGAGCAAGTTTTGAAAGGGGGAGATGCTGAGCCACAGGTTTCTGGGATCTTGGTTCCCTAATCAGGTATCAAACCCAAGCCTTTGGCAGTGAGAGCACCGAGTCCTAAACACTGGACTGGATGAAGTTCCTAAGCAGTATTTAATTTCAATGAATGTGTTCCAAAAGAGGTTGATAGTTTTGACTGGCGGAGATACTCACCACTATACGAAGGAGGACGGGGTGCTGAGGTTAATAGTTTTGAACCTAGAGGGTCACATTCCTCACTTACATCTTTTAATCATCTAAGTGCTTGCTCACACCTCCTGAAGCTGATAAATAGAATCCCAGAGTGACGTTGCTTAATCTGAGAAATCAAAATCCATCTACTTATCACTGGCATGATGTTTGTAAGAAGAAACTGAATATACATTTACCCATAAAAATGTTCATCCTCATTTATCCATAATTTTGCTGTGAGCCTTTCTGGTAAATGCCATGTGCACGAAGCTGCTTATCACAGACTGACTTATCACTGTAGGAACTTGGGGTCCCCTCAGATATCCAGCCAGTAGAGCATGGTTAAATCACAAAGCATCTTATCAGGGGAATATCATGCCACCATTAAAAATGATGGCAAAGGACTTCCTTGGTAGTCCAGTAGTTAAGAATCCACCTTTCAGCGCAAGGGACACGGGTTCAATCTCTGGTCAGTAAACTACAATCCCATGTGCTACAAAACAGCTATGAAAGCTGCAGTGAAAGATCCTGTGTGCCGCTACTAAGACCCGACGCGACCAGATAAATAAGTAAAAATGACGGAGAGACCAAAAAAAAGCTGTAGGGCAGTGTGCAGAAATGTTTGCACCATGACACTCAGTGAGCAAAGTGATACACAAGAAATCCACACCTGAGATTGTGATGATCTAAAACCGCAGAAACCAAAGGACCCAGAAAGAGTATATAGAAGTGGTACAGGTGATGACATGATGGAATAATGACTTTTTTCCCCCTTTTTGGGATCGACCTTTTAGATTTCATGCAAATAGTTGTGTGGTTTCATTACTTTAGAAATTGGGTCAAGTTGATAAAATCCAGAACAGAGAGCAGGCCATCCAGAGAAGGAGTTTTTTGGTCAGACTGCAGGCTTAGAAGAGTGGGAACAGGAATTGATAAATCCCCTTTTGGGCAGAGTGTCTGTGATTGACTTTCCGTGCTCTGGTTCCTCTTCAGCTCCAGGGATCGAGGAAGCTCAGATGGGAAAGCGAGGATACCTGACGCCCTCCAGCGCCCAAGAACATCTCATCGCTCTTTGGAAGAATGAAGGTGCTGTGCCCGACTGAAGAGCTAGCCCACTGGTGTCCTGGCCTCATTTACCCACCCTGTTATTTTTTCAAAACTGTGATTCTTGTAGATCTCTCCTGAAACTGAACCCTGAACCATAGGTTGGGGGCGGGCTTCAGGGTCCATTGTCATGGATGCCTTATGGTGTGGGGAGGGTCCTTATTCCTTGAACCATGAACTTGGTAATTACGGTCACTGAGCCTGGTCATTAAATGACAGCTGTGGGCGGGCATCGCTTAGTACAGTTTGACGTAGGTCTTGAAGGTTCAGTGTAACTCACCGTTTTGTTTTTTTAATTTTTTAGAATGTATTTTATTTGCTTATTTTTATTATTTTTAAAATATTTTTATTTATTTATTTTTTGACCACACCACATGGCCTGTGGGATCTTAGTTCCCTGGCCAGGGATGGAGCCCGCACCCCACTGCAGTGGAAGCACAGAGTCGTAACCCCTGGACCGCCAGGGACTAGTGGTGACTAATGAGACAAATTCCTCATTAGTTTTTTTTTTAACCTTTTTTTTATTTTGGCCTCTTTTATTGGTCCTTCATTTATTTATTTTCATCCATCTTAATTCTTTGGCCTGCATGGGCCTCCCATCGTGGGGGCCCCTCCCACCATAGAGCGCCGGCTTTCGATTGGACATACCGGTCCAGCCGCTTCACGGCATGTGGGATCCTCCCGTGCCAGGGATCGAACCAGCGCCCCTTGCACTGCAAGGCGGACTCTTCACCCACCGGACCACCAGGGAAGCCCACTCGTTAGTTTTTATGAAGGCAAATATGATCTTACCCTACCTGGGTGTTTTTCTAAAAGATTTTTGTGGTCATCCTTCCTTGCTCTTAATGTATAGGTTTAAATGATCTTTCTGGTTTATTTCAAATGCAGGATTCTTTCTGAATTACCTCTTTTTGGGGCTGGAAGATGTCGGCCTGGAGTCCCGATTCAATCCCAGTATGTTCTTTCTGGATTTCGTGGTGGTGCCACCCTCAAGGTAATGCCCTTTCATTGGCTTTGTTTCACCTGAAAAAGATTGGTGGAATAATGACCTGGGAGAAAAAGGAAGGGTCAAAAGTGCTAGAAAATAGAGCAGCAGCCCCACTTCTGGGCAGAAAGAGTATTTTCCCCTTTGTTTTTGCTGAGTACAGGAGGAATGCAGGTTTCTTTTTGAGGTGGAGGTGGGGTAGATGAGAGACAGAGAGAAGAGTCCACCGATTCCACATGTCCCCCCGCAGGTATCGCCCCATCAACCGCCTCGGCGACCAGATGTTCACCAACGGGCAAACCGTGAACCTGCAGGCTGTCATGAAGGACGTGGTTCTCATCCGTAAGCTCCTGGCGTTGATGGCCCAAGAGCAGGAGCTGCCAAGCGAGGTGGCAGCACCTGCCACCAATGAGGTCAGACGCTGACAACATCGTTCTAGCTGCCCGGGCTGTGGGCGCGGAGTGCTCTGGGTCTTGGGAGATGCTGGTCGGCAGTTCTGTACGGCTGTGGGTGAACCGTGGGTGTGGGAGGACCAGGGACAGTGTGGATCTGGGCGTGACCCCAGTGACCGTGCCCAGCGACCTCGAGTGAGTTGCCTTGGTTTCTTGGTCTTGTCTCCACTCTGAAACATGTGCTCCGTGGGGAGATGTTATCGCATGGTTTGTTCTGGGTCACCTGTTCTCACTGGAAGCTCTACAAGAACAGTCCTAGGGCATCAGGCTCTAAGTGTGACCCTTCTGGGCTCTGCCAGCAGAGCCCCATGCCACCCAGCGCCGGCTTTGGCTCATGAAGGGCTCCAGCATCGAAGTCGGGAAGGCAGTGCTGTCACTTGTAGGAATTTCCCAGAATAGGAGTGTCAGATGTAGGGTCTCAGCTTTCTCGCCAATAAATGGTGGAGATCGATTCCATTTTCCTACTTCAGCAAGCCTTCCCTAAACCCCTTTAGTGTGCCAGTTCCTCTGTGCATATTAAGATGAGTTACGCACTCAGGAAGTTTGCTGAGATTGCTGACATCCCTCCCAACTCTAAGGTGCTTTCTGTATGCAAAGAGGAAGGACTGACTGTCTGAGCCTTGAGTAATGGGCTCCCAGGCTCCCTTCCCGGTCTGGCACAGGCGCGTCACCAGGTGGCGCCACTGTCTGTCCAGGACACCCACACTGACTTCCTCAGCCTTTCTGCTCGGATCTTACTTGGTTTGCTTAAGTTTTCTGATCTGTTGGTGTAAATGTGCCTTTTTAAAAAAATATTTTTTTAAGCCTTCATATTAGCAATATCTACCACCTGCAGGTCCTGATCCAATTTCAGAGGGATGGCCATAGGATAGCCAAGTCTGATGACCAGGATTAAGGATTTCATGTTGAGGTCTCTTGAAAGTAGGGTAGCCTTGGTCCAAGAAAAAAACAAAAGCTAAATCTCTGCAGAAATGACTAGCATCCTCTCTGATTCCTGAGGCCCTTTCTGCCTAAGTCCTGGTACCCTTTCCATCTGATGAATAGTAAGAGGCCCTTGTCTGCCCTGACCCACGAGTCCTGGTACCCTTTCCATCTCTGGGTCTTGGGAGATGCTGGTCGGCAGTTCTGTACGGCTGTGGGTGAACCGTGGGTGTGGGAGGACCAGGGACAGTGTGGATCTGGGCGTGACCCCAGTGACCGTGCCCAGCGACCTCGAGTGAGTTGCCTTGGTTTCTTGGTCTTGTCTCCACTCTGAAACATGTGCTCCGTGGGGAGATGTTATCGCATGGTTTGTTCTGGGTCACCTGTTCTCACTGGAAGCTCTACAAGAACAGTCCTAGGGCATCAGGCTCTAAGTGTGACCCTTCTGGGCTCTGCCAGCAGAGCCCCATGCCACCCAGCGCCGGCTTTGGCTCATGAAGGGCTCCAGCATCGAAGTCGGGAAGGCAGTGCTGTCACTTGTAGGAATTTCCCAGAATAGGAGTGTCAGATGTAGGGTCTCAGCTTTCTCGCCAATAAATGGTGGAGATCGATTCCATTTTCCTACTTCAGCAAGCCTTCCCTAAACCCCTTTAGTGTGCCAGTTCCTCTGTGCATATTAAGATGAGTTACGCACTCAGGAAGTTTGCTGAGATTGCTGACATCCCTCCCAACTCTAAGGTGCTTTCTGTATGCAAAGAGGAAGGACTGACTGTCTGAGCCTTGAGTAATGGGCTCCCAGGCTCCCTTCCCGGTCTGGCACAGGCGCGTCACCAGGTGGCGCCACTGTCTGTCCAGGACACCCACACTGACTTCCTCAGCCTTTCTGCTCGGATCTTACTTGGTTTGCTTAAGTTTTCTGATCTGTTGGTGTAAATGTGCCTTTTTAAAAAAATATTTTTTTAAGCCTTCATATTAGCAATATCTACCACCTGCAGGTCCTGATCCAATTTCAGAGGGATGGCCATAGGATAGCCAAGTCTGATGACCAGGATTAAGGATTTCATGTTGAGGTCTCTTGAAAGTAGGGTAGCCTTGGTCCAAGAAAAAAACAAAAGCTAAATCTCTGCAGAAATGACTAGCATCCTCTCTGATTCCTGAGGCCCTTTCTGCCTAAGTCCTGGTACCCTTTCCATCTGATGAATAGTAAGAGTTGTTTTTCCCGTACGTGCTCCATGGCGGCCCTCATGACCCACGAGTCCCTGTGGGTAGGCACGTGCCATTCCAGGCACTGAGGATACAATGGCAAGATGGGCCTCACTTGTTTCACAAATATTCCCATGGCCCTGAGTCCAGTGATGCCATCAGAAGTGAGCTGGTCCGACAGGGCCCCTTTCGCTGCGTCGGTGACCATCTCTCCCTGTGAGGCTCCTTCAGCCAGAACATAAACCACACCCGCCCACCCACTCAACCGAGAAGACCCTCTATTCCCCAGGATTTAGGACAAACCCACTTTATCACTATTGGGTTCTGTGCCATTCTCATTTACTGGCCCCTCCCCCTTCCCTCAACGCTGATAGGTTTCTTTTTTCATCTGACGCACTCGGGGACAAGGGACCGTCTGTCTCTCCTGTGTGGTACCCAGCCCAGTGGGGCCAGTACAGGTGGCCAGATGGTGTCAGTAGCTGGTGCTCTGGGGCAGCTTACTGCCTGTCGCCTGGGCAGGTGGTGGGGAAGAGGCAGAGGCAGAGCCGGGAATGGAAATATTGAAAGGATTGGTTAAATAATTCAGTGAGGCCCGGAAATCAGCCAGTAACTTGACGTAATCCCACATCTTAATTGATGACAGGGGAAGTCATAGAGCAGACATTTTTCCTTTTAAGAATTTGTTTCACCTCCATTTTTAAAAATTAATTTGTTTATTTATTTTAGCTAACCTGGGTCTTCCTTGCTGCACGTGGACTTTCTCTACTTGCAGCAGGCAGGGGCTACTCTTCGTCACTTTACAGCTTCTCATTGCAGTGGCTTCTCTTGTTGAGGAGCAGAGGCTCCAGAGCACACAAGCTCCGCAGAGGCAGCGCACAGGCTTAGTTGCTCTGCTGCCTGTGGAATCTTCCTGGATCCAACCCGGGTCTCCTGCATTCGCAGGCAGATTCTTATCCACTCTTCCACCAGGAACTCCTCTCGTGTGTTTTTATAAGTGCTCTGAATTACATTTTTCCAAAACTGTAAATACAGCTGGCACTCCATATGAGAACAGCTATCTGGCAAGATAACATAGGTTCATAAGAAAAGTATTGATATGGGAAGAATTTCCAGCGTTCCTTTACGAATTTGATATTAGGGATTTCCTGGGAAGTTCAGTGGTTAAAACACGGCACTCTAATGCAGGAGGTATAGGTTCAGTCCATGGCCAGGGTTCTAAGATCCCACGTGTCTCATGGCCAAAAAAAAAGAGAAAAGAAGTAGATATTAAGGGACTTTCAGCAACTGCTTCTAGTCGACACCTCTTGCCTTCTTGGCTTGCACACTTTGAGGGAGCAAGCGCCAACGTTGGAGAAGCCCACAGAGCAAAGCACTGAAGGTGGCCTATGGCCAACAGCCAGCTAGAAACGGAGGCCCTTAGTCTAGAAACCCTCATGGAGCCGAATCCTGCCAAGAGCCATGTCAACTTAGAAATGGATCCTCCCCCAGCCAAGCCTTCACATGAGACCCCAGCCCCGGCCAACTCCTTTATTACAGCCCCAGGGAAACTCTGAAGCAGAGAACCCAGTTAACCCAGATTCCTGACTCTCAGAAACTGAGATAATAAGTGTGTGTTGATGTAAAAGAAAAGGAACCTTCTTAGGAAAATTTTCCCTGAGGGGAAGACAGAGGCAGACCGATTGGAAATATTGAAAGGATTGGTTAAATAATTCAGTGAGGCCCGGAAATCAGCCAGTAACTTACTTCCTTTTGATGACAGGGGAAGTCATAGAGCAGACATTTTTCCTTTTAAGAATTTGTTTCACCTCCATTTTTAAAAATTAATTTGTTTATTTATTTTAGCTAACCTGGGTCTTCCTTGCTGCACGTGGACTTTCTCTACTTGCAGCAGGCAGGGGCTACTCTTCGTCACTTTACAGCTTCTCATTGCAGTGGCTTCTCTTGTTGAGGAGCAGAGGCTCCAGAGCACACAAGCTCCGCAGAGGCAGCGCACAGGCTTAGTTGCTCTGCTGCCTGTGGAATCTTCCTGGATCCAACCCGGGTCTCCTGCATTCGCAGGCAGATTCTTATCCACTCTTCCACCAGGAACTCCTCTCGTGTGTTTTTATAAGTGCTCTGAATTACATTTTTCCAAAACTGTAAATACAGCTGGCACTCCATATGAGAACAGCTATCTGGCAAGATAACATAGGTTCATAAGAAAAGTATTGATATGGGAAGAATTTCCAGCGTTCCTTTACTGAATTTGATATTAGGGATTTCCTGGGAAGTTCAGTGGTTAAAACACGGCACTCTAATGCAGGAGGTATAGGTTCAGTCCATGGCCAGGGTTCTAAGATCCCACGTGTCTCATGGCCAAAAAAAAAGAGAAAAGAAGTAGATATTAAGGGACTTTCAGCAACTGCTTCTAGTCGACACCTCTTGCCTTCTTGGCTTGCACACTTTGAGGGAGCAAGCGCCAACGTTGGAGAAGCCCACAGAGCAAAGCACTGAAGGTGGCCTATGGCCAACAGCCAGCTAGAAACGGAGGCCCTTAGTCTAGAAACCCTCATGGAGCCGAATCCTGCCAAGAGCCATGTCAACTTAGAAATGGATCCTCCCCCAGCCAAGCCTTCACATGAGACCCCAGCCCCGGCCAACTCCTTTATTACAGCCCCAGGGAAACTCTGAAGCAGAGAACCCAGTTAAGCTGTGCCCAGATTCCTGACTCTCAGAAACTGAGATAATAAGTGTGTGTTGATGTAAAAGAAAAAAAGGAACCTTCTTAGGAATCTGAGTTCATCTTACTCCCAGAAAGAGACAGGCTGGCCAGCAGGTAGTGGGGCTGATGTGTTGTGGATGCACATGGTCAAGACTGATTTATGAGCACTTCTGCCACTGATCTGCCAAGTTCGAAAGGCATAATGGCCAACTCCAGAGCTCAGGTGAGAAAGAAACGTGGAACCAGACCTGGCCTTTTTGAGGTTTTTTCATCATGCCTGTTTTTCTTGCTTGTGTCTTGGCAGGAGAAAGACTCCTCTATGATTATGGACCGGTCCTTTTTGAGTCAGCTTCCAGGCCAGTCCCTCACAGACAAACTCTACAACATTTGGGTTCGTCTTCAGAGCCACGTCAATATTGTGTTCGATAGTGAGATGGACAAATTAATGATGGAAAAGTACCCTGGCATTAGACAGGTGAGCAGTACGTTGGATCCCCATTGCTAGCCCGAGGGGTTAACTAGTAAATGTGTCTGTCTTAAGGAAGAAAACAATAACCATACTTGACTTTTTTTTCTAGCCAGTGATTCTTTTGTTATATGTCAACCAGCACTCCCATAGTTTTGTTTATTTACTTTTTGTTGTTATTATTTTCATATTTTATGTTTGTTTTTATTATACAATATGAAAGGTTTAACATATATATAACATCATTGAAAGAGGGGTTAAAGAAGATATTAAAAAAAAACCAAAACAAGATGGGCCTAACCGAGGACAGGAAGGAAACTAAAATTGCAGGCCAAAAAACCCACACATAATAAACATGTGCGTAGTACTGGGTTGGCTAATAAGTTTGTTCAAGTTTTCCATACTTTTTGGGCAGCCCATTAGCATTAAACCAGTGAATAATAGAAGTGTCATTTTTCATGCTTGTGTTCAGTCGCTAAGTTGTGCCAGTTAAATATGGCAGTTTTTCGCTGCCCAGATTCCTGACTCTCAGAAACTGAGATACCATACGGGGTCCTTTATTACAGCCCCAGGGAAACTCTGAAGCAGAGAACCCAGTTAAGCTGTGCCCAGATTCCTGACTCTCAGAAACTGAGATAATAAGTGTGTGTTGATGTAAAAGAAAAAAAGGAACCTTCTTAGGAATCTGAGTTCATCTTACTCCCAGAAAGAGACAGGCTGGCCAGCAGGTAGTGGGGCTGATGTGTTGTGGATGCACATGGTCAAGACTGATTTATGAGCACTTCTGCCACTGATCTGCCAAGTTCGAAAGGCATAATGGCCAACTCCAGAGCTCAGGTGAGAAAGAAACGTGGAACCAGACCGGGCCCTTTTTTGAGGTTTTTTCATCATGCCTGTTTTTCTTGCTTGTGTCTTGGCAGGAGAAAGACTCCTCTATGATTATGGACCGGTCCTTTTTGAGTCAGCTTCCAGGCCAGTCCCTCACAGACAAACTCTACAACATTTGGGTTCGTCTTCAGAGCCACGTCAATATTGTGTTCGATAGTGAGATGGACAAATTAATGATGGAAAAGTACCCTGGCATTAGACAGGTGAGCAGTACGTTGGATCCCCATTGCTAGCCCGAGGGGTTAACTAGTAAATGTGTCTGTCTTAAGGAAGAAAACAATAACCATACTTGACTTTTTTTTCTAGCCAGTGATTCTTTTGTTATATGTCAACCAGCACTCCCATAGTTTTGTTTATTTACTTTTTGTTGTTATTATTTTCATATTTTATGTTTGTTTTTATTATACAATATGAAAGGTTTAACATATATATAACATCATTGAAAGAGGGGTTAAAGAAGATATTAAAAAAAAACCAAAACAAGATGGGCCTAACCGAGGACAGGAAGGAAACTAAAATTGCAGGCCAAAAAACCCACACATAATAAACATGTGCGTAGTACTGGGTTGGCTAATAAGTTTGTTCAAGTTTTCCATACTTTTTGGGCAGCCCATTAGCATTAAACCAGTGAATAATAGAAGTGTCATTTTTCATGCTTGTGTTCAGTCGCTAAGTTGTGCCCACAGTTAAATATGGCATGTATTATATTTTTTTAGGGCGCTGCAATGGTAAAGAACCTTCCTGCCCATGCAGGAGATGCAGGTTCGATCCCTGGTTAGGGAAGATTCCCTGCAGAAGGGAATGGTAGCCCACTCCAGTATTCTGGTCTGGAGAATCCCATGGACAGAGGAGCCTGGCGGGCTACAATCCATGGGGTCGCAAAAGAGTCAGACATAACTGAGTGACTAAACAATAGCAGTATATGTATTTTTTTTTCTAGCAGCTTAATCTTTTTGAGACTTGATTTATTTCAATGCTTTCTGTGGACTTTTCCCATAAAGATCCTGGAGAAGAAGGATGGCTTATTCCGAAAGCACATGATGGGGAAGCGAGTCGACTACGCAGCCCGCTCGGTCATCTGCCCGGACATGTACATCAGCACCAACGAGATTGGAATTCCCATGGTGCGTGCTGTCAGGCGGGTGGGGGTGGCGAGGAGGGTGGGGGAGAAGGCCTGTGGCTGACTGCGGTGGTTTGTGTGGAGACAGCACTTCCCAGATGAGCGTTTGGACGGGACCCCAAGGCCATAGGGTGGTGTGGCTCCCTCACCCCGCCAGATCTCCAGACACCTTCCCCACAAGGAAAACCCACCTCCCAGGCCACGTGGAAGCAGCCTGCGGCCTGTCTTCCTCCTGCCCATCTTGGTCTGGTCTTTAAACCTTCCCAGTCAGATGGAATACATGACAGAGACGAGGAGGAGGCAAGGGGACTCTCTGTCCTGCATATTTGCCTGGCATCCGGCATCGGGGCTGTGGAGGAGCAGAGAGAGCCTGGGGAGTGGGCATCGCCCCTCCTCCCAGATCCTCAGGAGTAGGCAGCTGGTCCCGTCCACTCTGTAGTCTTTCCTCAGGGAGCCAGCTTCCTTTTCTCACTTCCCTACCACCTCAGGCTATGGTGCTCATTAGCTGCGGCCCCCTCGCTGGCTTCCTTCTTAATGGACCCAGAGGTCAGTAATAGAACGTGGTTTAATTTGCCCCATGGAGAGCCTCATTTCCTCACACACAGCCCTGCCACAGCTCTCGGGAGAGGACTGGCGAGGAGCAGAGAGCAGAGCTCAGGTGTTTCAGCGTCTTCCCACGTGTTGCTGCCTTGTCCCCCGGGCACACATGGGGCTTCCTAGACAAGGGCTCTCATGGGAGGGGCCAAGAGTCAGAGGACACCCAGTCCTGTGCCCACTGCCTCCTGGGCACCAGGGACTCTCTCTGCCTCTAGGAACTGGGTCAGGAGGCAGGGAAGGGCCCTGGGCAGAGAAGCCCGTGACCTGTTTGTTGCTTTCTTTGGACAGAGGGCAGGGGCTTCCCCTGTTGGCCTTGGCCTCATGGTGCCTCCAGGTCCCCAGCTTTGGAGAGGTCGTTAGCGTTGCTCCTCTTCCCACCTTCAGAGACCCCTCTTTCTTGGATCTGGGTTCATTTGGTGGTGGAGGGACCCTGGAAGTTCCTCTCTGCTCACCTTCAGCCTGCCCAAAGCCTCGGGCCCACGGTGGGGATGGGTGTAGCTCCCAGGCTGGCTGTGAGGAGCAGAGCGTGTGGAACAGCCTCTCAGTCCCTGGTGCGCGCCTTTCCCATGGTGCACTGCAGCCAGCTGTGACAGAAGCAGAGGAGATGAAGCTTGGGGATAAGCTGGAGATCCAGTGGGGAACCAGACTCGTGTCCCTGAGAGGCTTACACTCGGGCGGTGGAGACGCCTCAATAGACACACAAGTGCAGATCTTCTTTGACTTACGATGGAGTCCTCAGTTGAAAACACTGTGTGTCAAAAATGCATTTAATGGGCCAAACTTACTGAACAGCATAGCTTAGTTTGACCTGCCTTAGACCTGCTCAGAACACTTGCATTCGCCTACAGTTTGACCAAATCATCTGATACAAAGCTTCAGTGTTGAATATCTCATGAAAGTTATTGAACACTCTCCTGAAAATGAACAACAGGATGGCTCGAAGTGTCTGGGATATTTACCTTCATAATCCCAAGATGGACAGCCCCCGACGCTGCCGCTCACTGCCCCCTCCCGCCTTCGCGAGGATCTCGTGCCATGTCTCACTAGCCCAGGAAAAGACCAAAATTCAAAGTGGGGAGTATGATTTCTACTGAATGCATACTGCTCTTGCACCATGGTAAAGTCTGACAGATCCTAAGTTGGGCACAGTCTCCACATTAGATGCATTATCAGGTAGTGATCGTGCATCAGCAGATGTGGAGAGGGTCGCAGGGCAGGGAGGTGGGGTGTCGGGTGGGGGGCACTCACAGAGACCTGGCCAGCACTCCGTGAGTTCCTTTCCAAGGGACTTCTCAAGAGTCTCTCATGTAGGTATACGCCTTTTGAAGCATCACAGGGTTTTGATTTTTTTTCTTTTTTAAATTTTGGCCTCTCTTACTGATTTTTTGTTTATTTATTTTCATCCATCTATTTTATTCTCTGGCCTATGTGGGCCTCCCATTGCAGTGGCCTCTCTCGTTGCAGAGCACCGGCTCCAGGCGCATGCGCTCCAGAGCTCCGGCTCGGTAATTGGACACATCAGTCCAGCCGCTCCACAGCACATGGGATCCTCCCAGGCCAGGGATCGAACCGGCGCCCCTTGTCCTGCAAGGCGGTGTCCTTACCCACTGGACCACCAGGGAAGCCCCGCATCACAGGGTTTTAATGTTCAGTAGCTCAGGTTTCACTTAACTAGGGATCTCATCTTTCTTGGGGTGTGGCACAGGCCTGGCGTGTCAAATGCAGCGCTGCATTTTCCCACTGGTCAGGAGGACGTGGGAAATCTGAAACCAAGTAAAGAGATGGAGATGCTGTGTCTTGGCTTGGGGCATGGCCACCATCAGTTAGTGATGGCTGCTGGCTGTGGAGGGGTGGTGGGGGGGAGGGGTGTTGGCAGAAGAGGATGGAACCTGAGAGCAGGTCTTCACACGTCTCTCAAGCTTGTGTTCCAGGCTGTATTCCATCTTTTGGGGCTATGAATTTATTGGCAGACTAGGAAATGATGACATTTTAAAATGGGTTAAAAAAATTCTGCTTTATATTGGGCTTCCCTGGTGGTCCAGTGGGTAAGGACACTGCCTTGCGGTGCAAGGGGCACTGGATCGATCCCTGACCTGGGAAGATCCCACGTGCTGCAGAGCGGCTGAACTGATGTGTTCAACTACCCAGCCAGAGCTCTAGAGCGCATGCACCCGGAGCCGGTGCTCTGTGAGGAGAAAGGCCACTGCGATGGAAAGCCCACATGGGCCAAAGAACAAAGATGGATGAAACTAGATAAATGAAAGACCAATAGGAGTGGCCAAAAAAAAAAAAAAAAAATTCTGCTGTATAAATGGCTGTGTTCAGATCACTTTTGCAGGGGCAGATTACTCAGCTAGGAAGGGAGACCTGATCTCTTACCTGAAGGGAGCAAGTCTGGAGAAACGATTGTGGAAAAGACAGGGAAGATGCTACTTTTTCCGTTGAAGGACCTTCTCGGCTCACCGAGCACCTTGGCCTCGTAGGGGAAGTCACCCAGCCAGATGTGGAGTCACATTTGGGTTCCATGTAACATTTTTCTGCCCACGCCGAGTTTTCATAGCCCTTCCTTGTTTCCAGGTGTTTGCTACAAAGCTGACCTACCCTCAACCCGTCACCCCCTGGAACGTCCAGGAGCTGAGGCAGGCTGTCATCAATGGCCCCAATGTGCACCCAGGAGCCTCCATGGTCATCAACGAGGACGGCAGCCGCACGGCCCTGAGTGCCGCGGACCTCACGCAGCGGGAGGCCGTGGCCAAACAGCTCCTGACACCGGCCACAGGGGCCCCAAAGCCCCAGGGGACCAAAATTGTGAGTAATGGGCAGACTTGGTCTGGGGCTCGGCCAGCTCCTGTTGGCTCCCCTGTGACTGCCGGCTGTGGCCCCACTGCTGTACCCGTGCCGGAGTACGTGAGAGCGGTTCCTGCCTCATCCTCTTAGTGGGTCAGGCTCTACGGGGAACTGTGGGAGCTCGAAGCAACTTTGGTTGGAGGGCAGCGAGGAAGAGGAAGCCCAGTGGTTATGGTGACCGTTGGTCCCTACTGCTCTCACCGTGGCCGGTCCTCTTGCTTCCTCTCTTGTCTCACCACTATCCTGGGGTCCAGCCGTGACGGCCCTGAGTCTTCTGCTTTTGTGACTGGGGCCACATGCAGACAGGTCCGGCCATCTGTTTTATTCTTTTCTCATGTGTTGAGGTTTGTGTTCAGGCTTATAGGCTTATTCTGCCATTCTTTTTTTTTTCTCCCTTCGTTATAGTTGTCTTTGTTTTTAGCTATGCTGGGTCTTCGCTGCTGTGCTGGCTTTTCTCTAGTTGTGAGCAGGGACTACTCTAGTTGTGCTCGGCCCTCTCATCACGGTGGCCTCCCGGGCTCTAGAGCACAGAGTCAGTAGTTGTGGTGCACAGGCTCAGTTACTCCACAGCACGTGGGATCTTCCCAGATCAGGGGTCAAACTCAGGTCTCCGGCATTGGCAGGTGGATTCTTTACCACTGAGCCACCAGGGAAGCCCCTTTTCTGCCATTCTTAAGAGCCTGGAACTGTGAGAGAAACTGAGGTGTGTTTTTCTTAGCTTATGATGAAACGAGGTGGCCACCAGAGAGCTTCTGTAGTAGCTTGAGTCACGCATGTGAAACAGTCTCACAGGAGGACACTTGGAGAGAAAAATGGAAAGAATAGAGCAGAGTGGGCTCAGGTTGTGGCAGGGCCCACTCTCAGCTCCCTGCTGCACTTGGCGAAGCACCCGGGACAAGAGCTCGCTGTCCCAGGGTGGACAGCCCGGAGGGGCACCCCTAGGGCGGAGGCCATACGTGTGTCACCACTGCTGAGCACCGGCAGACACAGGGATCAGTGACCAAGGACCGTGACTGTACCCACGTGACGCTGGAGAAGAAGGCGGGCGGGGCGGTGTGCAGGGGAGTGTGGAGTCTTCCGCAGACGCTCGAGGACCAGCCGGCGGCTGCTGGCACCTGAGGATGACAGGGAGGTTTTAGGAGGAGCGGATGGGGTGACGGCAGGCTGGTGTCCGGGCTGGAGAAGCGAGAAGAGGAGGAAGCCGGGTTTCCAGTGCAGAAGATGGAATGCTCTGGAGGGAGGGGCATCTGGGGCGCCCTGAGGTGATGGTGGAGCATCTAAGGGCCTGTTTCTCATAAACTGTAGACATGTGGCGCTTCAGTTAGGGGGCACAGAGTTAAGAAGTGAATTATCAAGACTTCCTGGGTGGTCTGGTGGTTAGGACTCTGCACTTCCACTGGGGGCGGGAGAGTGCATGGGTTCAGTCCCTGGTTGGGAATCGAAGATCCCCCAAGTCTTGTGGCAAGGCCAGAAAATAAAAGAAATTATCAGAGAGTTCAAGTCTTTGAGCACAGAGTAGGATGAGGGGAATATGGGGGAGCAGGGAGCAGGGTGGGGGGAGGACGCTGAGGGAGGATCGGCTGGGCGCGCTCTGGGGACCTGCATCCGTTCCCTGCCTGTCTCCAAGACCAGCCCTGCCGCACCTTCGCTGTCTCCTAGAGGCAGATAGGAAGATTTGTGAGGTTAACTATGAAGTTCAAGGAGCATGAGAAACCAAAGGAAGATGTCAGGTTTGTCCACACGGAGGCCCCCCCTGTGACCTAGGAGAGCCCTTTGGACAGAAGGGAGGCGCCAAGCCCCAGAGCCTCTGTGATCACCAGCTGGAGCAGAAACAGAAGGAGGGGGTTTTCTTGACGTGATTGGGGTGTGAGGATGAGGCAGGTACACGGGGACACTTCCTTCACGTGGCCTCCTTATGACCGTGGAGGTGGGTTTTGGAGAGGCCAAGTGGGCCTCATTGCATACGCTCACGGAGGGGACCCAGAGAGTTCTCAGCTGCAGGGCGATGAGTGAGCTTGGCCCCATCGTCTGTCTCCCGGCTCACGGTCATATCCTGAGCACACTGTCCCTGCCTTCTCCCCCAGCCCTGCTTCTCCGAGTCCCATGCCTAGGCCTTTGTCCCCTTCGGGCCTTGAACTTGCTGTGCCTGCTGGAAACGCTTCACCTTCCTGTCCTCCCCAGCCATCACCCCTCCTCCCTCAGCTAGGCCTCATTCCTCCAGGAGAGGGGTCCACAGACCTTTTCAGTCAGGGGGCATTGTGTGCCCGGTTGCTCAATCATGTCTGACTCTTTTCAACTCCGTGGTCTGTAGCCCTCCAGGCTCCTCTGTCCATGGGATTTCCCAGGCAAGGATACTGGAGTGGGTTGTCATGTCCTTTTCCAGGGGATCTTCCCAACCCAGGGATTGAACCCTAATCTCCTGCTTGGCAGGCAAATTCTTTACCACTGAGCCACTGAGAATTGTGGGGTAAATCTCTCAGGCTTTGTCGGCCACGTGGTCTGTGTGGCGCCCGCCTTTGTAGTGTGGCCCACAGTAGCCGCCAAGGCGGTACAGAGCGACTGGATTTGGCCGTGTTCCCGAAGATCTCCGGTTATGAAAACAGGTGGCCCGCAATTTGCCACTTTCTCAGCTTGTATGGGGTTCCCTCCTCCACGTGTCCCATCTCGACACCCCCCCAGCCCTTATTGCCCTGTGTTGTTGCTCCATGCACCCCTCCCCCCGCCATTCTATCTCAAGTCCTAAACCTCTGAAGACAAGGTCAGGGTCTTAGACCCTCCCCTCTCCCTGCCACCCAGCGTGGAGGAGGCACTCAGGAAACCCCCCTAGACTGGGTGGGTCCAGGTTGAGGTGCAGGAGGTCCCTGGGAATGAGGGCCACCTTTGCCCTGAGGATGCGGCAAAGACAGGAAGGGACTTTACGAAACCAAAGCAATCCTGTATCGGGACCTGGAGGCTAAGGGTGATTCTCTTTCGTTTCCAAAAACCTCAGTGATGTTATGTAATGTATGTACATATAGTCAGACATGTGCATTTATAGCTTACTTGAAATTTGGAAAGTAGTTTTTTTGCGTGAATGTGTTCCATATAGATCAGGACTGGGCCAGAGGACTGGGTGACTTGGCCGGGAGGGAGAGACCCGGGTCCAGGAAAGAACTGACTGCAGGTTAGATGACAAGGAGGAGGGGTGGCTGGAAGGAGCTGCATCCTCTGGGAGGCGTGAAGTCTCTCCTGCTCTCCCCCTGGGCCTCATAAACAGAGGGGGAAGCTGCTGGGTCGGCCGAGCATCGTTTCCCGGCCCAGCAGTCAGCCAGGAGCAGCTCTTTGGCTCCGGGTCTGCCTCTGAGAACTCTGACCTGGGCCCTGGAGCACGCTCATTTTCACTGCGGTATTTATTTAGAGAAAAAAGAAAGGAAGGGGCTCGGCTTTGGGTTGGCGAGGGGAGCACCCTGTGCTCCAGGGCTTCTGTTTGAATCGGCCGGAGCCTGCCTGGCGAGCCTGTGAGCCTTCCCAGCTGTGGGGTTTGCTGACGGCAGAGGATGTCTCGAATTTTTGAGACTCAGATCTGGGGCCCAGGTTGCAGCAGCTTCTCCCTTGAGAATTTAAAGAAATAGACCTTCAAAGTCAGCTCAGGCCCAGTGACGTGCCCTGGGCAGACCCTCGGGGAATCCTCAGAGTCCAGGTCTCCTCGGAAACACGGTTGTGGGGGCAGGAGAAGGACAAGTTTGAACTCCATGGGGAGCAGAAGGACTAAGTGCCTGCTCGCTGCTTTTAGAACTGCCCTTTTAGACTCTAAGGCTTTCCTCCCTGCTTCCCTGAAAGCTGAGCAGGAATGAGGGGAGGCAGGTGGGCACATCTCTTGCTGAGCTCTAGCCTCTCTCTCTAACCAGCTCTCTGATACAGCTTCATAATGTGGATGACTGGAGAAGAAACTCGACTTGGAGTAATTTCCCCCAACTTGTTCTCTACAGAGTAATTAAGGAGAGATTTGGGGGTGGGAGGAGCTCTCACTGGGTCTCCCTAATTCCTCTGGCCTGTTGAGGGCAGCCTGCAGAGTCATTGGGTAGCAGTTACCTCATGAATTTGGGTTTGTTTGTTTGTTTTTCATTTTATTTTTGGACTGTGCTGCAAGGCTTGTGGGACCTTACTTCCCAGACCAGGGATTGAACTGGGACCCTCAGCAATGAGAGCCCAGAGTCCTAACCACTGGACCACCCAGGAATTCCTATGTGTTTGTTTTTTAAAAGTGGCATCACTGTTCATCATTTAGGAAGCCCACTAATTAAGAATAAGGGCCTTATACTGAAACTGAAGCTCCAATACTTTGACGCCTGATGCATAAAGCCAACTCATCGGAAAAGCCCCTGATGCTGGGAAAGATTGAGGGCAAGAGGAGAAGGGGCAACAGAGGATGATGTGGCTGGATGGCATCACCAACTCAGTGGCCATAAGTTTGAGCAAACTCCAGGAGATGGTGAAGGACAGGGAAGCCGGGTACGCTGTACTCCATGGGGTCGCAAGGAGTCAGACACGACTGAGAGACTGAACAACAGCAAAGACTAAGGGCCTTAAACTAGAGTCAGCTTTGTGGAGGAGATGTTCAGTCAGGAGGATGTGGCCAGCGATATATTGAAGACCTTTTAAAACATTCTCTAAAAGTAGTACATGCTCTTTGTAACATGAATAGCACTAGGATGTATAAAGATGCAGGTGATGATCTTACTCTTCGTCCTTGGCTGTCCCGGCCCCGAGGCAGCCATGGGAACAGCTGCTTCCCCTCGTGTGTATAAGCGCGTAGAGTTGGGTTGGGTTTTAAACTGTCTTATCCTGTCACCTTAGATGGACTTCCCTGGGGGCTCAGACAGTAAAGAATCTGCCTGCAGTGCAGGAGACCTAGTTTGATCCCTGAGTCAGGAAGATCCCCTGGAGTAGGAAATGGCAACCCACTCCAGCATTCTTGCCTGGAGAATCCCATGGACAGAGGGGCCTGGAGAGCTACAGTTCATGGGTCACAAAGAGTCACATACAACTGAGCAGCTAATACTAACATAACAGCTTAAAAGGCACCTGGATAGCTGGTCTTTTACTGGAATATATTATTGCCATCACTTCAAGACTGGTATAAATTTAAAGTATCCTTTTTGGAGGATCATTGGCAGTCCCAGTTGACTCAGCTTCTACTTCAGGGGACCTGGGTTCGAACCCTGGTTGGGGAACTTAGATCACGCGTGCTGCACAGCCTGCCCCCCGCAAAATCCTTTTTCATCATTACATAATACTCCATAGTGCATACCATGGTTTACCCACTGCCCCCTCTCTGGGGCCGCCAGGTTTTTCCCAGTTTTTGCCACTGTTACCATAACTGTGCTCACATACATTCACAGAACCTTGCATTGGCACCTTTTTCCTTCCAAAAGCCCAGAGGAAATGAGTTTAAAATGCTCTAAAATCTGCTGTGAGATTGCTTTCCCAGAAGACCATAGCAATTTAAACTCGTTATTAATTTTTAAGTGCAGTAAAACATTTTCCATGAGCACTGAAATAAATGGGAATCAAGAACGCTGAGTTTCAGTCCTGGCTCTGAAGGATGAGGCTGGGCAAGTATTCCTAAAAACATGGAATTCACATTTAGAATAATGTATTCAGATATGGCTGTGGTGGGGATTTAGGGGTCTGCCAAGTCCTTTCAAGCTCAGGAGTTTTATGGTTACGTGTAGCCCTGCTGACTTCAAACGTGTCCCTTTCTTTCTTCCAATTAATTCTCAGAGAAATTCAAGCTCTAGAAAGGACATGTGTCTCTGAAGAAGACAGGTTATTGGACGAGGGCCTGTAGCATCACTGGCTTACTCCTCCCCTGGAGGAGGAAATGGCAGTCCACTCCAGTCTTCTTGCCTAGGAAATCCCATGGACAGAGGAGCCTGATGGGCTACAGTCCATGGGGTCACAAAGAGTTGGATGCAACTTAGCCTCTAAACAACGATCTGAGCCCAGAGCCAGGATAGGCCTCTGCTGGGTCTAGCAGCTATTTCTCAGAAAGTCTTGAGCTGTCTGTGTTGTAAACCAAAGATTTCCAGTTCGAACCCTGACTGTGCCTGGTTCTTGAGGTTGGATTCAGCAGTGGGAGCCTAGACATCTCCATGTGCACTGCCTGTTTCCTCTGCAAAGTGGCATTTTCCAGTTCCTGGATGGCTCCATGGTAAAGAATCTGCCTGCCAGGGCAGGAGACCTGGGTTTGATCCCTGAGTCAGGAGGATTCCCTGGAGGAGGAAATGGCAATCCATTCCAGTATTCTTTTTGTTTTCTTTTTGCCTCTAAGTCATCATTTACTTTTCATCCATCTTTATTCTTTGGCCTGTATGGGCCTCGCCTTGCAGTGGCCTCTCTGATTGCAGAGCACCAGCTCTGGGCATATGCGCTCCAGAGCACTAGCTCATAATTGGACACACCAGCCCAGCCATTTCTTCCCGTGCCAGGGATCGAACTGGTGCCCCTTGCACTGCAAGGCGGACTGTTTACCCACTGGACCACCAGGGGAGCCTCCATTAGAGTATTTTTGCCTAGAGAAGCCCAAGGACAGAGAAGCCTTGGCGGGCTGCAGTCCATGGGGTCACAAAGAGTCAGGCACGACTGAGCCACAGAGCATGCACTCACTCTCAGAGACCCGGAGAGCTTAGTAGCTATTTCTCAAAAATTTCACTTCAGACTAAAATTTTCCCTTTTATTTAATTGAGTAAGGCACGAGACAGAGAGAAGCCATACTTGACCCAGGCCATGGTGAACCCTTGGAATTGTAGTGGGGATGCCAGAGTGTCCACTGCTTACCCCGTTCTCTGCCCCTAGGTGTGCCGACATGTGAAGAATGGGGACATTCTCCTGCTGAACCGCCAGCCCACCCTGCACAGGCCCTCCATCCAGGCCCACCGCGCCCGCATCCTCCCTGCGGAGAAAGTCCTACGGCTCCACTACGCCAACTGCAAGGCCTATAATGCTGACTTCGACGGAGATGAGATGAACGCCCACTTCCCCCAGAGTGAGCTGGGCCGGGCCGAGGCCTACGTCTTGGCCTGCACGGATCAGCAGTACCTTGTTCCCAAGGTAGGTCTGACCTTGAGGCCGTTCTAGTGCTTGTAAACCAAAGATTTCCAGTTCGAACCCTGACTGTGCCTGGTTCTTGAGGTTGGATTCAGCAGTGGGAGCCTAGACATCTCCATGTGCACTGCCTGTTTCCTCTGCAAAGTGGCATTTTCCAGTTCCTGGATGGCTCCATGGTAAAGAATCTGCCTGCCAGGGCAGGAGACCTGGGTTTGATCCCTGAGTCAGGAGGATTCCCTGGAGGAGGAAATGGCAATCCATTCCAGTATTCTTTTTGTTTTCTTTTTGCCTCTAAGTCATCATTTACTTTTCATCCATCTTTATTCTTTGGCCTGTATGGGCCTCGCCTTGCAGTGGCCTCTCTGATTGCAGAGCACCAGCTCTGGGCATATGCGCTCCAGAGCACTAGCTCATAATTGGACACACCAGCCCAGCCATTTCTTCCCGTGCCAGGGATCGAACTGGTGCCCCTTGCACTGCAAGGCGGACTGTTTACCCACTGGACCACCAGGGGAGCCTCCATTAGAGTATTTTTGCCTAGAGAAGCCCAAGGACAGAGAAGCCTTGGCGGGCTGCAGTCCATGGGGTCACAAAGAGTCAGGCACGACTGAGCCACAGAGCATGCACTCACTCTCAGAGACCCGGAGAGCTTAGTAGCTATTTCTCAAAAATTTCACTTCAGACTAAAATTTTCCCTTTTATTTAATTGAGTAAGGCACGAGACAGAGAGAAGCCATACTTGACCCAGGCCATGGTGAACCCTTGGAATTGTAGTGGGGATGCCAGAGTGTCCACTGCTTACCCCGTTCTCTGCCCCTAGGTGTGCCGACATGTGAAGAATGGGGACATTCTCCTGCTGAACCGCCAGCCCACCCTGCACAGGCCCTCCATCCAGGCCCACCGCGCCCGCATCCTCCCTGCGGAGAAAGTCCTACGGCTCCACTACGCCAACTGCAAGGCCTATAATGCTGACTTCGACGGAGATGAGATGAACGCCCACTTCCCCCAGAGTGAGCTGGGCCGGGCCGAGGCCTACGTCTTGGCCTGCACGGATCAGCAGTACCTTGTTCCCAAGGTAGGTCTGACCTTGAGGCCGTTCTAGTGGTCATCTCAGGCACCACTTGGCAGTTGGGTCCAGGCCCTCGGAAGTTCCTGGAGTTAGCGATGTTGGCTCTCGGGCAGGGGTGTGTGGAGCAGAGGGTCTTGGCTTCTTCCAGCTGGGTCTTCCAGCCCCCTAGTTGCTTAGAAACAGGAACGGGTTTCTTTTGCTGACTTTGAAGATGTCAGGAAAGACGCTGTGGCAGTCCTCCTGGAAGCTGAGTATAGTAGCTGTGTCTTCGTTTTTGTCTTCCAGCCTCTTTGGCTTCTACCATTGATCAGCCTCTGGCAAGCCCTAGCGCACCCCCCTTAAGGACCCCCAAGGCCCATAGATGACTTTGATCCTTTGAGACAAGCAGGGGTTTTAGGAGACAGCTTAACCCCCAGAGTTTGATCCCTGGGTCAGGAAGATCCCCTGGAGAAGGAAATGACAACCCACTCCAGTATTCTTGCCTGCAAAAGTGCATGCACAGAGGAGCCTGGTGGGCTACAGTCCATGGGGTCACATCGAGTCAGATATGACTTAGGGACTGAGCACTGTCTCCAGGGTCCAGGTGAAATTCCCTTGGCCCATACGGAGTCTCACTGGACATCTGTTCCTTTGTCAGCCATTCGTAATCACACATCACTCATTTGGGTTGCATTGTGGCATAGCAGTATCAATAAAGAACCAAAAACAATTTTAAAACAATAAAGAACCATGGCTGCCATTTGCCAAGCACTTTTTCAGGGCCAGAGACTATACAAAGCATCTTGGAGGCCTCTCCTTTCCTCCTCCCCACAGTCCTTGGAGTTGGTTCTCCTGACGTCCATATTCACACTTCAATCAGTGGTGCAGCTTGTCCAGGACACACGGCTGAAGAGCAAGGGGTGGGTATGAGGACCAGGAGCTCTCAGATCTTTGTGGCTTTTCTTCTTCTCCCTCCTGTGGGCGCTGCCTTCCACGGAAGAGAGGGAGACCTCTGCACCCAGGAAGCACCAGAGGCTGCTTGAAGACCCCCCCATCAGTTAGTAACTTCCTGGGAACCTCTCTTCTCCCATCCCGTCTAGAGAATCAGGCAGGTGACCTGGGTCTTAGCATTCCAGCCTCTTTTCCTACCAGACACACCGCTGTGGTTTCCTGTAGGCGTAGTCAGTTGAATATAACTTTCTTTCCCTTCTCTGCCCACCTTAGCTGGTTTAGTGAAGGGGCTGACAGTGAGTAGCAGGAGTTAAGGGCCCACTCGGGTCCCCCAGAATTGAGAAGAAATAGAATTTTTAAGCTGGTTCTTCCAGCCCCCTAGTTGCTTAGAAACAGGAACGGGTTTCTTTTGCTGACTTTGAAGATGTCAGGAAAGACGCTGTGGCAGTCCTCCTGGAAGCTGAGTATAGTAGCTGTGTCTTCGTTTTTGTCTTCCAGCCTCTTTGGCTTCTACCATTGATCAGCCTCTGGCAAGCCCTAGCGCACCCCCCTTAAGGACCCCCAAGGCCCATAGATGACTTTGATCCTTTGAGACAAGCAGGGGTTTTAGGAGACAGCTTAACCCCCAGAGTTTGATCCCTGGGTCAGGAAGATCCCCTGGAGAAGGAAATGACAACCCACTCCAGTATTCTTGCCTGCAAAAGTGCATGCACAGAGGAGCCTGGTGGGCTACAGTCCATGGGGTCACATCGAGTCAGATATGACTTAGGGACTGAGCACTGTCTCCAGGGTCCAGGTGAAATTCCCTTGGCCCATACGGAGTCTCACTGGACATCTGTTCCTTTGTCAGCCATTCGTAATCACACATCACTCATTTGGGTTGCATTGTGGCATAGCAGTATCAATAAAGAACCAAAAACAATTTTAAAACAATAAAGAACCATGGCTGCCATTTGCCAAGCACTTTTTCAGGGCCAGAGACTATACAAAGCATCTTGGAGGCCTCTCCTTTCCTCCTCCCCACAGTCCTTGGAGTTGGTTCTCCTGACGTCCATATTCACACTTCAATCAGTGGTGCAGCTTGTCCAGGACACACGGCTGAAGAGCAAGGGGTGGGTATGAGGACCAGGAGCTCTCAGATCTTTGTGGCTTTTCTTCTTCTCCCTCCTGTGGGCGCTGCCTTCCACGGAAGAGAGGGAGACCTCTGCACCCAGGAAGCACCAGAGGCTGCTTGAAGACCCCCCCATCAGTTAGTAACTTCCTGGGAACCTCTCTTCTCCCATCCCGTCTAGAGAATCAGGCAGGTGACCTGGGTCTTAGCATTCCAGCCTCTTTTCCTACCAGACACACCGCTGTGGTTTCCTGTAGGCGTAGTCAGTTGAATATAACTTTCTTTCCCTTCTCTGCCCACCTTAGCTGGTTTAGTGAAGGGGCTGACAGTGAGTAGCAGGAGTTAAGGGCCCACTCGGGTCCCCCAGAATTGAGAAGAAATAGATTAATTTTTACTAACAGGGATTTAATCCCTGATAGTCTAATGGTTAAGACTCTTGAGCTTCCACTGCAAGAGGTATGAATTCAGTCCCTGGTCAGGGAAATAAGATCCTGCATGCCTTGTGGTGGAGCCAAAATAAAAAAAAACATGAAGTAATTATTTCTCACTAATAACTAGAGGAAATAAGTAGACTGATTTGAAAAGTGGCCTTGTGTCTTCTTCTGTTTTTTGGGGTTTTTTTTTTACCTCTAAGTCATCTTTTTTTTTTCATCCATCTTTATTCTTTTGGACCTGTGTGGCCTCCCATCGCAGTGGCCTCTCTTGCTGCAGAGCACTGGCTCTGGGTGCATGCGCTCCAGAACGCTGGCTCGCAATTTGACACACCGGCCCAATTGCTCCTTGATACGTAGAATCCTCCTGGGCCAGGGATGGAACCGGTGCCCCTTGCACTGCAAGGCGGCCTCTCCACCCACTGGACCACCAGGGAAGCCCGGCCTTTTGTCTTTTCGTGTAAATGCCATCAGGTGTCGCTGTGATGTGATGTCTATAAAAGCCACCTTCTGCTGGGCTCTCCTGTGCCTTGGGCACTGCTCTGAGCAGTCTGTGCCACGCTGGCTTAGTCCTCACCACAGCCCTAGGAGGCAGGTGCAGTTTTCAGATGAGGAAACACAGGTGAGAGAGTGACTTCTCAGTCAGGGATGACGCTGGGACTTGAACCCAACTCCTCTGACCCCCAGGCCTGTGTGCTCAGCCTTGTGTGTTCTTAGCCCGTCCTTGACAAGCAAGGCTGAGGCTGAGTAAGGGCACGTGACAGGAAGTGGTTCCCAGGATCTTTGTGGCTTTTCTTCTTCTCCCTCCTGTGGGCGCTGCCTTCCACGGAGAGAGGGAGACCTCTGCACCCGGGAAGCACCAGAGGCTGCTTGAAGACCCCCCCATCAGTTAGTAACTTCCTGGGAACCTCTCTTCTCCCATCCCGTCTAGAGAATCAGGCAGGTGACCTGGGTCTTAGCATTCCAGCCTCTTTTCCTACCAGACACACCGCTGTGGTTTCCTGTAGGCGTAGTCAGTTGAATATAACTTTCTTTCCCTTCTCTGCCCACCTTAGCTGGTTTAGTGAAGGGGCTGACAGTGAGTAGCAGGAGTTAAGGGCCCACTCGGGTCCCCCAGAATTGAGAAGAAATAGATTAATTTTTACTAACAGGGATTTAATCCCTGATAGTCTAATGGTTAAGACTCTTGAGCTTCCACTGCAAGAGGTATGAATTCAGTCCCTGGTCAGGGAAATAAGATCCTGCATGCCTTGTGGTGGAGCCAAAATAAAAAAAAACATGAAGTAATTATTTCTCACTAATAACTAGAGGAAATAAGTAGACTGATTTGAAAAGTGGCCTTGTGTCTTCTTCTGTTTTTTGGGGTTTTTTTTTTACCTCTAAGTCATCTTTTTTTTTTCATCCATCTTTATTCTTTTGGACCTGTGTGGCCTCCCATCGCAGTGGCCTCTCTTGCTGCAGAGCACTGGCTCTGGGTGCATGCGCTCCAGAACGCTGGCTCGCAATTGGACACACCGGCCCAATTGCTCCTTGATACGTAGAATCCTCCTGGGCCAGGGATGGAACCGGTGCCCCTTGCACTGCAAGGCGGCCTCTCCACCCACTGGACCACCAGGGAAGCCCGGCCTTTTGTCTTTTCGTGTAAATGCCATCAGGTGTCGCTGTGATGTGATGTCTATAAAAGCCACCTTCTGCTGGGCTCTCCTGTGCCTTGGGCACTGCTCTGAGCAGTCTGTGCCACGCTGGCTTAGTCCTCACCACAGCCCTAGGAGGCAGGTGCAGTTTTCAGATGAGGAAACACAGGTGAGAGAGTGACTTCTCAGTCAGGGATGACGCTGGGACTTGAACCCAACTCCTCTGACCCCCAGGCCTGTGTGCTCAGCCTTGTGTGTTCTTAGCCCGTCCTTGACAAGCAAGGCTGAGGCTGAGTAAGGGCACGTGACAGGAAGTGGTTCCCAGGAGTACGCCTGTGTCTGCCCCTCTAGAGTGTCACCTTTCACCACGGGGGACACTCCCAGTGAGCTGCAGTTGGTCCATTATTTTGCTAGTAGAGTACCCTTTGGACATTGGCCCCGTGGGGAGTTGGAGTGCTCTGAAGTACATAGACCAGTGACCTTCAGTGCTCGTTGGATTGATGTGAACTTGATTTTGATTGAACAAGGTCGAATAGAGGACTTCATGACTTGCACCGTGTCCTGCAAAGGGCTGCCCTGTTTAAATCCAGACATGTCTCATCACATGCTCACCTCCCTGTGAGTTCTAGGTCAAAGAGAGTCAGAACAAAAATACATCAATTCTTAAAAAGTGAAAAATAGGACTTATCTGGTGGTCCGGTGATGAAGACTCCGCGCTTCTGCTACAGGGGGCAAGGATTAGATCCCTGGTTGGAGAACTAAGATCCCACAAGCCACACGGTGCAGCTGAACACATTTTTCAAAAAATCAGAGAAAAACAGAAAGCAATTCTAAAAGATGAGCTGAGAGTTCACTTTACTTTCAGACAGCTTCTTTTGTCAGAGGTAAAGTGCTTCTGATTCTTGATAAATTTTGTATAGTCCTTAGTGTAAGTACTGAGAGGAGGCATCTTTATTTTTGCTGATAAATGAAGAGCTTCCCAGGTCGCACCAGTGGCAAAGAACCCGCCTGCCAGTGCAGGAGACGTAAAAGAGGCGGGTTCGATCCCTGGGCCGGGAAGATCCCCTGGAGGAGGGCATGGCAACCCACTCCAGTGTTCTTGCCTGGAGAATCCCACGAATGGAGAAGTCTGATGGACTACAATCCACGGGATTACAAAAAGTCAGATACGACTGAAACAACTTAACACACACACACACGTGTAAAAATGAAATGAACTTTGGTGGCACAGTCCCAAGATGATGAGGAAAGCCATTTTTTGGTCATTTTTCTTGGTGTATCTTTATTTGCTTTGTCATTAACCCAACTCCTCTGACCCCCAGGCCTGTGTGCTCAGCCTTGTGTGTTCTTAGCCCGTCCTTGACAAGCAAGGCTGAGGCTGAGTAAGGGCACGTGACAGGAAGTGGTTCCCAGGAGTACGCCTGTGTCTGCCCCTCTAGAGTGTCACCTTTCACCACGGGGGACACTCCCAGTGAGCTGCAGTTGGTCCATTATTTTGCTAGTAGAGTACCCTTTGGACATTGGCCCCGTGGGGAGTTGGAGTGCTCTGAAGTACATAGACCAGTGACCTTCAGTGCTCGTTGGATTGATGTGAACTTGATTTTGATTGAACAAGGTCGAATAGAGGACTTCATGACTTGCACCGTGTCCTGCAAAGGGCTGCCCTGTTTAAATCCAGACATGTCTCATCACATGCTCACCTCCCTGTGAGTTCTAGGTCAAAGAGAGTCAGAACAAAAATACATCAATTCTTAAAAAGTGAAAAATAGGACTTATCTGGTGGTCCGGTGATGAAGACTCCGCGCTTCTGCTACAGGGGGCAAGGATTAGATCCCTGGTTGGAGAACTAAGATCCCACAAGCCACACGGTGCAGCTGAACACATTTTTCAAAAAATCAGAGAAAAACAGAAAGCAATTCTAAAAGATGAGCTGAGAGTTCACTTTACTTTCAGACAGCTTCTTTTGTCAGAGGTAAAGTGCTTCTGATTCTTGATAAATTTTGTATAGTCCTTAGTGTAAGTACTGAGAGGAGGCATCTTTATTTTTGCTGATAAATGAAGAGCTTCCCAGGTCGCACCAGTGGCAAAGAACCCGCCTGCCAGTGCAGGAGACGTAAAAGAGGCGGGTTCGATCCCTGGGCCGGGAAGATCCCCTGGAGGAGGGCATGGCAACCCACTCCAGTGTTCTTGCCTGGAGAATCCCACGAATGGAGAAGTCTGATGGACTACAATCCACGGGATTACAAAAAGTCAGATACGACTGAAACAACTTAACACACACACACACACGTGTAAAAATGAAATGAACTTTGGTGGCACAGTCCCAAGATGATGAGGAAAGCCATTTTTTGGTCATTTTTCTTGGTGTATCTTTATTTGCTTTTCTCTTTGTTCATTATCCCATTTCTTCTCTATTTCCAGGTTTCTTCTCCTTAACTGACCATAGTATCCAGTTTAAGTACAGTTCATTGTTAGCTTTATGTATTTAATAGAATTGCCTTTTGTCTTTTTACTTAAAATGGATGAAGGGAACTTTTATCTGTTTCTTTTCCAGGAAAGGAGTTACACTTTCCATTTACATGTTTCTTTGTGGATTCTTTTTCCCTTTGTTTTTTTTTTTTTTTTCCATCTATTAAGGGGCACTGTTTAGTGGAAAGTTTTTTTTTAAACAACGCTTGAGACATAGTTTCCTGACTGACTTAGTTTGCTATGATACTACGTGCAATAGGATAGCTGACAATTTAGTAGTTTTTTGATTCAGAAACGGTCTTTTTGATCCTAAGCAGACTTAGGAAAATACAGAATTGTAAGTAGACCTTAGTAAATTGCTTTAATCAGCATCCCTCCCTAGAATTCATGATTATTGTAGTGAAAGCATTTTAGCCATTAAGATAATTTTCTAGTTGTGGAAAGCTCTGGGTGGAGAGAGATGGCACTGACTAAACTCCATGACTTGTAATTATGTTCTTTTAAAGAAAAAGACAAAAAAAAGGAAAATCTATATATACCCCCCAAAGACTATTGTTTAGTGGCTCAGTCCTTTCCTACTCTTTGTGACTCCATGCACTGTAGCCCACCAGGTTCCTCTGTCCATGGTATTCTCCAGGCAAGGAAACTGGAGTGGGTTGCCCTTTCCTTCTCCAGGAGATCTTCCTGACCCAGGAGTCCACTTTTTTTTTTTTTAAGATTTATTTTATTTATTTATTTTTGGGACGGGGGTTGAGTTGGGGAGGGAGGGGAACAGGCGGGCCACTTCTTTCATTTCTCTGTTTTCATCCGTCTTTGTTCTTTGGCTCCTGTGAGCCTCCCATCGCGGTGGCCTCTTGTCGCAGAGCGCCAGCTCTGGGCGCATGCACTCCAGAGCTCCGGCTCGGTGATTGGACACATCAGTCCAGCCGCTCCGCGGCACGTGGGATCTTCCCAGGCCAGGGATCGAACCGGCGCCCCTTGCACTGCAAGGCGGTGTCCCCACCCACTGGACCACCAGGGGAAGCCCAGGGATCCACTTTAATTACAAGCGAATTATTTACCACTGAGTCACCAGGGAAGCCCCCGAAAGACTGTGGGATGAGTCTAATGCCTAATACTGTTTTCAGTTTTTCCCCTAAGTAAAACAAGGCCTTGTCTTTGGAACAAGATGCCAAGTATAATTTTTTGGCCTGTGCTCATAGCTCAAGCCCTTTACAAGTAGGGCTGTGTGCCCCGTCTCAACTCGCCTTCCATCAGCAGCATCTATTCAGCTCATCTGTAATAATTATCTGAGTTTGCATAAAGCCCACTGCCACAGTATTTAGACTGTTTGACAGACATCCTTTTTAGCCTTTGAATTAGTGCGCGTGGTTAAATTCCTGGCGCTTTTCCATGGCTGCACTTGAGAGTTCCTTGGTTATACAACATAGTCATTTAATAATAAGCAAATGATAACAATCTTTAGATCCTAGATTTTTCAAGTTCCCATAAACATGGAAAAGTTTGCAGAAACTCCTTCTTAAAGAATGTCAGTGGAATAGTTCTTTTTGTCTTAGTGTGCCTTATGTTGCCATGAATGCAGACTGCAGATTGGGTTCAGGAGACTGGGGATCGGGAAAAATGAACGTATGCATCTAATTTGGGCTGTTATAAAAGCCCTTGGTGGGTTGGGTTTTTTTTTTTTTTTTTTTTTGGCCTCTGCATGACTTGTGGAATCTTAGTTCCCTGACAGCGGATTGGACTTGGGACCTGGGACCTGGAATTGAATCTGAGTCCTAACCACTGGATCCCCACGGAACTGTCTAAAAGCCCATGTTCTGGCAGTTGGTGGATAACAGCCTACCATGAATACATGCTACATTGAGAAGACACTCTGACATCAGGCATTCTTTCCTTCTACAGTCCACAAGCGTCAAAACCCTTCATCTCTACCCCAACGACTCTTTTAAGGAACCTCTACCTAAACCCCCCACTCCCTGCACTGGCCGACTCCAAAACTCCAGGTCACTCCTCAGGCCAAGCTGCGATACTGCCCCTGTCCCCAGAGAGACCCTTCCTGACCATTCCCTCCCACTCCAAGTCCATGTGATGACCCATCTTCTTCTTTTCCTCCACGGGGATTTAAACTCTTGGTGATAGTGGATCTCTTTGTTCACTGTCGAGCTCTTACTTATCATGAGGGATCGTGTCTGTTTCAGCCACTGGAGTGACTTGACGGTCTCACCCAGTGTCTCTTACAGTAGGCTCTCCGTAAATATTTGCTGAATGGATGACTGATTTAGAGGAGAGCCAGGCCAGAAAAGTGTGAAAAACACCAAAGCATGAAACCAAAATATAAAAACAAGAACGCAGCTCACAGCAGCCAGACCAGATTTATGCATAATTGCCAGAAATATGCCAGCGTTAACCAGAAGCAGATGGGATTATGGAGAGAAGGCCGGGTGCCTGCGTGAGTTTGAAGCAGTGTGGGTATTGAACAGTAGGCAAAAGGCGAAGGTGGGAGCCGATCAGGAAACCATAGTCACATGCTCCGGGAGGCAGTTGGCTCTCAAGATGGGAGCCCCACACCCCAGACTGCTGTTGCCACGGGGCCCAACAGTATGGGCATGTGAGGAGGGCTGGGGCTGGTGGGCGGCTCCCAAGCACAGGATTAGGAACTAGGATGTGACTTCAGTTTCTTTTTCTTTATTCTTTTCTTGTCTGTTTTGGTTTGTAGGATGGCCAGCCGTTGGCAGGACTGATCCAAGATCACATGGTTTCGGGTGCAAACATGACCATTCGAGGCTGCTTTTTTACCAGGGAGCAATATATGGAGCTGGTGTACCGCGGGCTCACGGACAAAGTGGGCCGTGTGAAGCTCTTTCCTCCTGCCATCCTGAAGCCCTTTCCACTGTGGACAGGAAAGCAGGTAATTGGGAGAAAACAAATCATAGATATTTAAGGGGGAAAAAAAAGGAAATAGGCCACTGAGTAAAAAGGGTTTGTTCCCAGAAGAGCCCAGACCAGAAACAGAAATGGTGAATCAAACAATATAGTCTGGCTTTCTCCTTGGTGGGGATTTTGGGTATGGATGGTTTCAGGGCAGTGTCTACTAAGTGTAAATGGTATGGTTTCAGTGCTTCAACTGTCCTCATGATCCAAAGTCCATGTGATGACCCATCTTCTTCTTTTCCTCCACGGGGATTTAAACTCTTGGTGATAGTGGATCTCTTTGTTCACTGTCGAGCTCTTACTTATCATGAGGGATCGTGTCTGTTTCAGCCACTGGAGTGACTTGACGGTCTCACCCAGTGTCTCTTACAGTAGGCTCTCCGTAAATATTTGCTGAATGGATGACTGATTTAGAGGAGAGCCAGGCCAGAAAAGTGTGAAAAACACCAAAGCATGAAACCAAAATATAAAAACAAGAACGCAGCTCACAGCAGCCAGACCAGATTTATGCATAATTGCCAGAAATATGCCAGCGTTAACCAGAAGCAGATGGGATTATGGAGAGAAGGCCGGGTGCCTGCGTGAGTTTGAAGCAGTGTGGGTATTGAACAGTAGGCAAAAGGCGAAGGTGGGAGCCGATCAGGAAACCATAGTCACATGCTCCGGGAGGCAGTTGGCTCTCAAGATGGGAGCCCCACACCCCAGACTGCTGTTGCCACGGGGCCCAACAGTATGGGCATGTGAGGAGGGCTGGGGCTGGTGGGCGGCTCCCAAGCACAGGATTAGGAACTAGGATGTGACTTCAGTTTCTTTTTCTTTATTCTTTTCTTGTCTGTTTTGGTTTGTAGGATGGCCAGCCGTTGGCAGGACTGATCCAAGATCACATGGTTTCGGGTGCAAACATGACCATTCGAGGCTGCTTTTTTACCAGGGAGCAATATATGGAGCTGGTGTACCGCGGGCTCACGGACAAAGTGGGCCGTGTGAAGCTCTTTCCTCCTGCCATCCTGAAGCCCTTTCCACTGTGGACAGGAAAGCAGGTAATTGGGAGAAAACAAATCATAGATATTTAAGGGGGAAAAAAAAGGAAATAGGCCACTGAGTAAAAAGGGTTTGTTCCCAGAAGAGCCCAGACCAGAAACAGAAATGGTGAATCAAACAATATAGTCTGGCTTTCTCCTTGGTGGGGATTTTGGGTATGGATGGTTTCAGGGCAGTGTCTACTAAGTGTAAATGGTATGGTTTCAGTGCTTCAACTGTCCTCATAATCCAGATATGGTGGTAGAGGCAGTGGTGCTAATGGTTGAGTTCAGTTCAGTCACTCAGTCGTGTCCCGTGGACGGCAGCACACCAGGCTTCCCTGTCCTTCACCGTCTTCTAGAGCTTGCTCACACTCAGGTCCATTGAGTTGGTGACGCCATCCAACCATCTCATCCTCTGTCGTCCTCTTCTCCTTCTGCCTTCTGTTTTTCCCAGCATCAGGCTCTTTTCCAGTGAGCTGTCTCTTCGCATCGAGTGGCCAAAGGATTGGAGCTTCAGCCTCAGCATCCGTCCTGATGGTAGCAGTAGTTATGTTTGTTGGGAGTGCTTCACATATGTTAGGTTACTTAACCCTCACAGCCAGCCTGGGATGCATTATCATCATTTATCACCTTTATCACCCAATGGGGGTCATGAGGTTTGGAGAAGTTGTTACGTACCCATGTCCAGAGGAGACAGAATTGAGATTCAAACTCAGGCCTTTCTAACACCCAGAGCATCATGTTATACTTAATCTAATGATGTGATCTTGGCCCAGTGGGCCTCAGTTCATCATTTATGAAACAGAAGAGTTCAGGTTGATGAGCTCTGCGGTTTCACCCGGCTCTACAGTTCTTTAAATCCATGGACCTGATACTGGACTAGTTTTGTTATTAAGTCAGCTTATATTTCTGGGATAAACCTTACTTGGTTATCAAGGTCATATTTGCTAAACTTTTATTTAGAGGCTTTTGCATCTGTGTGCATGAGGGATTTTGATGTGTGGTTTTCTTGTCGTATGTCTGCCTGGTTTTGGTATCAGGCAAACACTGGCTTTGTAGAACGAGCTGGAAAGTCTTTACTCTTCTTAGTTTTCTGTAAGAGTTTGTGTAGTGTTAGAGTTGTTTTTTTCTTAAGTGTCTGGTGTAATCACCAGTGGAGCCATCTGGGCCTGGACTTTTCTCTTTAGGAAGGTTGTTTTTAACTGAAAACTCTAGTTCTCTAGTCCACGGAGGGCTATTTAGGTCATCTCTTCTTGGATAAGCTTAATTGTTTTGTTTTTTCAAGGAATTTGTCTGTTTGATCTAAACTGTTAGATTTATAGGCATGAAATTATTCATTGTATTCCTTTATGTTCTTTTTCTGTATATGTAATCTGAACGGGGGAGGGCCCCCTCTCATTCCTGATAGTGGTAATTTTCTTCTCTCTTTTTCCTGATCAGTTTGCTTAGAGGTCTGTAGAGTTATTTTTTCAAAAAACCCAGCTTTTAGTAACTTCCTCTATTCTGTTTTCTGTTTCATTGTTTTCACTTTGATCCTTTTTATTTCCTCTGCTTCCTTTGTGTTAGACTTGCTCTTCTTTCCCTCGTTACTTATGGTTGGAATTGAAGTCAGTAATTGGAGATTTTTTTTTTCCTTTTTTAGTATTGCATTTTATATATAAAATTTCCCCTGAGTATATTGTATTTTCATTTTCATTCACTTCAGAATACTTGCTGAGTTCCTTTTTATTTCTGTTTTTAGCCCCTAAGTTAGTTTAGAAGTCTCTGATTTAGTTTCCAAATGGTTAGGAATTTTCCAGATACATATATTACTGATAGCAATTTTAATTCCATGGTGGTCACGAAACCTCTTTAATTTATTGAGACTTGTTTTGTGGCTTCAAAGATAGCCTGTCCTGGTATGTAAAAATCTTGAGTGTTCTGCTGTTGTTGGATGAAGCGCTCTATAGAATGTCAGTTAGGTTCAAGTCTGCCGTATCCTTGCTGATCCCCAGCCTTCACTTCCTAATGTCTATTGTATTGAAACCGCTGTTTCCTCTTCACCTCTGCTTTTGTTATTGCTATCTCTGGTGGATATGAAGTCAGGTCACCATGGCTCTATCCTGGCCAGAAGTTGATTTAACAAAATAGACAGGAATTTTCAGTTTAAGTTAAAATCTAGAATTTCCTTTCAGGCTTTGCTGGAAAGTCATTACTCTTCTTAGTTTTCTGTAAGAGTTTGTGTAGTGTTAGAGTTGTTTTTTTCTTAAGTGTCTGGTGTAATCACCAGTGGAGCCATCTGGGCCTGGACTTTTCTCTTTAGGAAGGTTGTTTTTAACTGAAAACTCTAGTTCTCTAGTCCACGGAGGGCTATTTAGGTCATCTCTTCTTGGATAAGCTTAATTGTTTTGTTTTTTCAAGGAATTTGTCTGTTTGATCTAAACTGTTAGATTTATAGGCATGAAATTATTCATTGTATTCCTTTATGTTCTTTTTCTGTATATGTAATCTGAACGGGGGAGGGCCCCCTCTCATTCCTGATAGTGGTAATTTTCTTCTCTCTTTTTCCTGATCAGTTTGCTTAGAGGTCTGTAGAGTTATTTTTTCAAAAAACCCAGCTTTTAGTAACTTCCTCTATTCTGTTTTCTGTTTCATTGTTTTCACTTTGATCCTTTTTATTTCCTCTGCTTCCTTTGTGTTAGACTTGCTCTTCTTTCCCTCGTTACTTATGGTTGGAATTGAAGTCAGTAATTGGAGATTTTTTTTTTCCTTTTTTAGTATTGCATTTTATATATAAAATTTCCCCTGAGTATATTGTATTTTCATTTTCATTCACTTCAGAATACTTGCTGAGTTCCTTTTTATTTCTGTTTTTAGCCCCTAAGTTAGTTTAGAAGTCTCTGATTTAGTTTCCAAATGGTTAGGAATTTTCCAGATACATATATTACTGATAGCAATTTTAATTCCATGGTGGTCACGAAACCTCTTTAATTTATTGAGACTTGTTTTGTGGCTTCAAAGATAGCCTGTCCTGGTATGTAAAAATCTTGAGTGTTCTGCTGTTGTTGGATGAAGCGCTCTATAGAATGTCAGTTAGGTTCAAGTCTGCCGTATCCTTGCTGATCCCCAGCCTTCACTTCCTAATGTCTATTGTATTGAAACCGCTGTTTCCTCTTCACCTCTGCTTTTGTTATTGCTATCTCTGGTGGATATGAAGTCAGGTCACCATGGCTCTATCCTGGCCAGAAGTTGATTTAACAAAATAGACAGGGAATTTTCCAGTTTAAGTTAAAATCTAGAACTACAGATAGTCTAATTCAGGAATTGATAAGCTTTTTCTGTAAAAGCCAGATGGAAAATATTTTAGGCTTTGCTGGCCATGTGATCTGTGAATTACAGCGACTCACCTCTGCCATAGACAAGGCTTCAGTAAGAACACCACTGTAACTCAGTTTCACTTTTTGACCTATTGACTGCCTCCTTCAACAGGGAAAAATCATGTTTTGAATCAGACTTGGGAAATTGATTTGTACTGCCCCAGAAGCTTAAGTCTTAGGATCTTCTTGTGAGGCATCTCAAACAGCCTCTTGAGTGGTTTTCTTTCCACCTAAGAATCTGAGGTTTCACCGTTTGTTGAAGGATCATATCAAGGAAGAACATTTGCCTGTGATTGCACATCTTGAGCGTTCAGCCCGATGAGGATCCTTTTACGGCTAGTCCTGTGTAAAAAATCATTTGCCTGCCCCAAGGTTGTTAAGGTCTTGCTCTGTTTCACTGTTAAGCTGGTTCATTGTTTCACCATTCATCTTTAGGTCTTCTGTCTGCTCAGAGTTGATTTTTGTGGGTGTTGTTGATGTGAGGGAGAGGTCAGGATTCATTTTTTTTCCCATAGGGCTATCCTGTTGGTGCAGCATAATTGGTGAAAAGACCATTGTTTTTCCTCTGCTCTTTAGTATATCTCGTGTTCTGAATCAGCGAATCATGTATGTGTAGGTCTACTCCTGGATTCATTTCAGTTCCATTGGTTTGTTTGATGCCATTGCACCCAGTACCACACTGTCTTAATTATTGTAGCTTTATATTTTTTGATTTTTTTAAAGAAGTTGTTTGTTTGTTTGTTTTTCAGTTTTGACTCTTTTATTGTTTTTTACTTTTTTTTCTTTTTTCTTTTTCATCCATCTTCATTCTTTGGCCTGTGTGGGCCTCCCATTGCAGTGGCCTTTCCTGTAGCAGAGCACCGACTCTGGGCGCATGTGCTCCAGAGCACTGGCTCATAATTGGACACACCAGTCCAGCCGCTCCAGAGCATGTGGTATCTTCCCAGGCCAGGGATCAAACTAGCACCCCTTGCACTGTAAGGCGGACTCTTTACCCAGTGGACCACCAGGGAAGCCCCAGATGCTCTTAGACTCATTTCTTGGCCCTCTGTAAAAGCCAGATGGAAAATATTTTAGGCTTTGCTGGCCATGTGATCTGTGAATTACAGCGACTCACCTCTGCCATAGACAAGGCTTCAGTAAGAACACCACTGTAACTCAGTTTCACTTTTTGACCTATTGACTGCCTCCTTCAACAGGGAAAAATCATGTTTTGAATCAGACTTGGGAAATTGATTTGTACTGCCCCAGAAGCTTAAGTCTTAGGATCTTCTTGTGAGGCATCTCAAACAGCCTCTTGAGTGGTTTTCTTTCCACCTAAGAATCTGAGGTTTCACCGTTTGTTGAAGGATCATATCAAGGAAGAACATTTGCCTGTGATTGCACATCTTGAGCGTTCAGCCCGATGAGGATCCTTTTACGGCTAGTCCTGTGTAAAAAATCATTTGCCTGCCCCAAGGTTGTTAAGGTCTTGCTCTGTTTCACTGTTAAGCTGGTTCATTGTTTCACCATTCATCTTTAGGTCTTCTGTCTGCTCAGAGTTGATTTTTGTGGGTGTTGTTGATGTGAGGGAGAGGTCAGGATTCATTTTTTTTCCCATAGGGCTATCCTGTTGGTGCAGCATAATTGGTGAAAAGACCATTGTTTTTCCTCTGCTCTTTAGTATATCTCGTGTTCTGAATCAGCGAATCATGTATGTGTAGGTCTACTCCTGGATTCATTTCAGTTCCATTGGTTTGTTTGATGCCATTGCACCCAGTACCACACTGTCTTAATTATTGTAGCTTTATATTTTTTGATTTTTTTAAAGAAGTTGTTTGTTTGTTTGTTTTTCAGTTTTGACTCTTTTATTCCATCTTCATTCTTTGGCCTGTGTGGGCCTCCCATTGCAGTGGCCTTTCCTGTAGCAGAGCACCGACTCTGGGCGCATGTGCTCCAGAGCACTGGCTCATAATTGGACACACCAGTCCAGCCGCTCCAGAGCATGTGGTATCTTCCCAGGCCAGGGATCAAACTAGCACCCCTTGCACTGTAAGGCGGACTCTTTACCCAGTGGACCACCAGGGAAGCCCAAGTTTTGATTTTTGATTGTAGAAGTCTCTAGCATTGTTCTTCTTCAAGACTCTCTTGAGTATTTCTTGGCCCTGTGAATTTCCATGTAAATTTCAAAGTCATCTTGTACATTTCTGCAAAAGAAAGAAAAAATACCTGTGAGGAATTTTATTGGGATTACATTGATCATAATAAGATATATATACTACAAAACAAAACCAATAGGAGATATCCCTGACTAAGGAGTTAATGGGTTAATGGGGCTTCCCTGGTGGCGCAACAGTAAAGAATCCACCTCCCAGTGTGGGTGACATGGATTCCATTCCAAGTTGGGGAAATCCCCTGGAGAAGGAAATGGCAACCCACTCCAGTATGCTTGCCTAGAAAATTCCGTAGACAGAGAAGCTTGGTGGCCTGCAGTCCATGTGGTCGTAAATAGCTGGACACGAGTGAGTAACTGAGTGCCGCACAGCACTGTGATTAATGATATGGAGCACTTTTCCTGTGCTTCCTGGCCATGTGTAATACCTTCTTTGGATATATGTCTTTCAGGCCCTTGGCCCATTTTTTAATTGGGTTGTTTATCTTTTTATTGTTGAGTTCTAACCAGTTCTTTGTATATTCTGACTACTAGATCTGTATCACATATGTGATATGTAGAGTTTGTGTTTTTTTTAACTTTTATTTTACTTTTAACTTTTACAGAGTTTTGTTGTTTACAGATATGTATGTTCCCAGATTAGTCATATGTATATCCCCTCCATCCCACCCCTCCAGACCGTATCACAGCACCCCGAAGGATCTCCTTTTCTCACAGAGCCATGACTATAGCTATTTTCTTCACATACGATAGTACAGGCTTTCATGCTACTTCCTTTACGCCTCCCACCCACTGTTCCTTCCCCACAATGTCCATATGTTCACTGTCCATGTCTGTCTTTGCATCGCTTCACTGCATGTGCCATCATCACCATCATACTAGATTCCATATATATATGTTAGTATATTGTACTTGTCCTGCTGTTTTTCACTGACTTCACTTTTTATGATAGGTTCTAAATCCAGCCACCTCATTAGGGCTGATTCTTCTGCATTTCTTTTCACAGCTGTGTAGTATTCCATTGTATATATGTACCAGAGTTTTTGTATCCATTCGTTCATCAGTGGGCATCTAGGTTCCTTCCATGTTCTAGCTATTAATCACTGACATTTCCTATACACAAACAATGAAAAATCAGAAAATGAAATCAAAGAGGCAATCCCCTTCACCATTGCAACCAAAAGAATCAAATATCTAGGAATAAACCTACCCAAAGAAACAAAAGAATTGTACACTGAAAATTACAAGACACTCATGAGAGAAATTAAAGAAGACTTAAACAGATAGAGAGATAGTCCATGTTCCTGGGTCGGAAGAATCAATATTGTGAAAATGACCATACTACCAAATGTCATGTGTAGATTCAATGAGATCCCTATCAAACTTCCAATGACATTCTTCACAGAACTAGACCAAAGAATCACACAGTTCATATGGCAACACAAAAGACCTCGAATAGCCAAAGCAATCCTGAGGAAGAAGAATGGAGCTGGGGGGATCAGCCTCCCTAACTTCAGACTATACTACAAAGCAACAGTCATCAAGACAGTATGGTAGTGGCACAAAAACAAAAATATAGACCAATGGAACAAGATACGTAGAGTTTTAATCCCATTGTATATGTTCGTTTTTTTACTTTCTTGATAAGTATCCTTTAACACAGCATTTTTAAAAATTGTTATGAAATCCTGTTTATCAACTCTTTCTTTTGTTGCTTGTACTTTTGGTGTTGTATTTTAGAAACTTTTGCTTAGTCCAAGGTCACATAGATGTACAGCTGTGTTTGCATCTAAGAGTTTTATGGTTTTCGCCCTGCCATTTAGGTCTTAATCTGTTTTGAGTTAATTTTTCCATGTGTTACGAGGCATGGGTCCAGTTTCTTTCTTTTGTCAGTGGATGTTGATAAAGACTGTTCTTTCCCCACTGAATGTTCTTAACACCCTTGTTTACAATCAGTTAGGCACTCATGTATGGGTTTATTTTTAGACGCTTATTTCTATTTCATTGATTAATATGTCTGTCTTTATGTCAATGCATGCTGCATGCTAAGTCACTTCAGGCATGTCCAACTCTTTGTGACCCCACAGACTTTAGCCCACCAGGCTCCTCTGTCTTTGAGGATTCTCCAGGCAAGAATACTGGAGTGGGTTGGAAGGCCCTCCTCCAGGGGATCTCCCCAACCCAGGGATCGAACCCACATCTTTTAGGTCTCCTGTATTGGCAGATGGGTTCTTTTTTTTTTTTTAAAAAAACCTTTATTTTACTTTTAACTTTTACAGAGTTTTGTTGTTTACAGATATGTATGTTCTCAGATTAGTCATATGTATATCCCCCCCCTCCCTCCCCTCCTGACCATCACACAGCACCCCTGAAGGATCCCCTTTTCTCACAGAGCAATGACTATAGCTATTTTCTTCACTTATGATAGTACAGGCCTTCATGCTACTTCCTTTACGCCTCTCACCCACTGTTCCTTCCCCCCAATGTCCATATGTCCACTGTCCATGTCTGTCTTTCCGTCGCTTCACTGCATGTGCCATCATCACCATCCTACTAGATTCCATATATATGTGTTAATATACTGTATTTGTCCTTCTCTTTCTGACTGACTTCACTTTTTATGATACGTTCTAGATCCAGCCACCTCATTAGGGCTGATTCTTCTGCATTTCTCTTTACAGCTGTGTAGTATTCCATTGTATATATGTACCAGAGCTTTTGGATCTATTCGTTCGTCGATGGGCATCTAGGTTCCTTCCATGTTCTAGCTATAGAGAGCTGCAATGAACATTGGGGTACAGGTGCTTCTTTCAGTTTTGATTTCATCAGGGTATAAGCCTAAGAGTGGGATTGCTGGGTCATATGGTGCTTCTATTTTTAGTTTTTTAAGAAATCTCCAGACTGTCTTCCATAGAGGCTGTATCAATTTACACTCCCACCAGCAATGCAGGAGTGTTCCCTTTTCTCCGCAGCCTCTCCAGCATTTATTGTCTGTCGATTTGTGGATGATGGCCATTCTGACGGGTGTGAGGTGATATCTCATTGTAGTTTTGATTTGCATTTCTCTAATTATTAGTGAAGTTGAGCATCGTTTCATGTGTTTTTGGGCCATCTGTATGTCATCATTGGAGAGGTTACTCTTTGTGACCTTCAGGCATGTCCAACTCTTTGTGACCCCACAGACTTTAGCCCACCAGGCTCCTCTGTCTTTGAGGATTCTCCAGGCAAGAATACTGGAGTGGGTTGGAAGGCCCTCCTCCAGGGGATCTCCCCAACCCAGGGATCGAACCCACATCTTTTAGGTCTCCTGTATTGGCAGATGGGTTCTTTTTTTTTTTTTAAAAAAACCTTTATTTTACTTTTAACTTTTACAGAGTTTTGTTGTTTACAGATATGTATGTTCTCAGATTAGTCATATGTATATCCCCCCCCTCCCTCCCCCCCTGACCATCACACAGCACCCCCGAAGGATCCCCTTTTCTCACAGAGCAATGACTATAGCTATTTTCTTCACTTATGATAGTACAGGCCTTCATGCTACTTCCTTTACGCCTCTCACCCACTGTTCCTTCCCCACAATGTCCATATGTCCACTGTCCATGTCTGTCTTTCCGTCGCTTCACTGCATGTGCCATCATCACCATCCTACTAGATTCCATATATATGTGTTAATATACTGTATTTGTCCTTCTCTTTCTGACTGACTTCACTTTTTATGATACGTTCTAGATCCAGCCACCTCATTAGGGCTGATTCTTCTGCATTTCTCTTTACAGCTGTGTAGTATTCCATTGTATATATGTACCAGAGCTTTTGGATCTATTCGTTCGTCGATGGGCATCTAGGTTCCTTCCATGTTCTAGCTATAGAGAGCTGCAATGAACATTGGGGTACAGGTGCTTCTTTCAGTTTTGATTTCATCAGGGTATAAGCCTAAGAGTGGGATTGCTGGGTCATATGGTGCTTCTATTTTTAGTTTTTTAAGAAATCTCCAGACTGTCTTCCATAGAGGCTGTATCAATTTACACTCCCACCAGCAATGCAGGAGTGTTCCCTTTTCTCCGCAGCCTCTCCAGCATTTATTGTCTGTCGATTTGTGGATGATGGCCATTCTGACGGGTGTGAGGTGATATCTCATTGTAGTTTTGATTTGCATTTCTCTAATTATTAGTGAAGTTGAGCATCGTTTCATGTGTTTTTGGGCCATCTGTATGTCATCATTGGAGAGGTGTCTGTTTAGGTCCTTTTCCCATTTTTTGATTGGGTTGTTCGTTTTTCCAGTGCTGAGTTGTCTGAGTTGCTTGTAGATTTTGGAGATTAATTCTTTGTCTGTTGTTTCATTTGCTATGATTTTCTCCCACTCTGTGGGCTGTCTGTTCAGCTTTTTTGTAATTTCTTTAGCTGTACAAAAGCTTTTAAGTTTCATTAGGTCCCACATGTTCATTTGTCTTTTTAGTTCCACTATTCTAGTAGGTGGGTCAGAGAAGATCTTGCTTTGATTGATGTCCTTGAGGGTTTTGCCTATATTCTCCTCTAAGAATTTGATGGTTTCTGGCCTTACATTTAAGTCTTTAATCCATTTTGAGTTGATATTTGTGCATGGTGTCAGGGTATGTTCCAACTTCATTTTCTTGCATGTAGCTGTCCAATTTTCCCAGCACCATTTGTTGAAGAGGCTGTCTTTGTCCCATTTTATAGTTTCGCCTCCTTTGTCAGAAATAAGGTACCCATAGGTGCGTGGGTTTATCTCTGGGTTCTCGATCTTGTTCCATTGGTCGATATTTCTGTTTTTGTGTCAGTACCATACTGTCTTGATGACTGTTGCTTTGTAGTAGAGTCTGAAGTTGGGGAGGCTGATCCCCCCAGCTCCATTCTTCTTCCTCAGGATTGCTTTGGCTATTCGAGGTCTTTTGTGTTGCCATATGAACTGTGTGATTCGTTGGTCTAGTTCTGTGAAGAATGTTATTGGAAGTTTGACAGGGATCGCATTGAATCTATAGATGACATTTGGTAGTATGGTCATTTTCACAATATTGATTCTTCCGACCCAGGAACATGGAATATTTCTCCATCTGTTTAAGTCTTCTTTAATTTCTCTCATGAGTGTCTTGTAATTTTCAGTGTACAATTCTTTTGTTTCTTTGGGTAGGTTTATTCCTAGATATTTGATTCTTTTGGTTGCGATGGTGAAGGGGATTGCCTCTTTGATTTCGTTTTCTGATTTTTCATTGTTTGTGTACAGGAATGCCAGTGATTTCTGTATATTGATTTTGTATCCCGCAACTTTGCTGAATTCGCTGATTAACTCTAGTAGTTTTGTAATAGTGTCTTTGGGATTTTCTATGTATAATATCATGTCATCTGCAAATAGAGAGAGTTTGACTTCTTCTTTTCCAATCTGGATTCCTTTGATTTCTTTCTCTTCTCTTATTGCTGTTGCTAGAACTTCCAGGACTATGTTGAATAAGAGTGGTGAAAGTGGACACCTTTGTCTTGTTCCTGATCTTAGAGGGAATGCTTTGAGTTTTTCACCATTGAGGATAATGTTCGCTGTGGGCTTCTCATATATGGCTTTCACTATGTTAAGATAAGTTCCTTCTGTGCCCATTTTTTGAAGAGTTTTTATCATAAATGGATGCTGTACTTTGTCAGAGGCTTTTTCTGCATGTATTGAGATGATCATGTGATTTTTGTCTCTTAATTTGTTGATATGGTGTATCACATTGATTGATTTGCGGATGTTGAAGAATCCTTGCATGCCTGGGATGAACCCAACTTGATCGTGATGAATGAGCTTTTTGATGTGTTGCTGAATTCTGTTTGCTAGGATTTTGTTGAGGATTTTGGCATCTAGATTCATCAGTGAAATTGGCCTATAATTATCTTTTTTTGTGATGTCTTTGCCTGGCTTTGGTATCAGGGTGATGGTGGCCTCGTAGAATGTGTTTGGAAGTGTTCCTTCCTGGGCAATTTTTTGGAAGAATTTTATAAGGACAGGCATTAGCTCTTCTTTAAATGTTTGGTAGAATTCACTTGTGAAACCATCTGGCCCTGGGCTTTTATTTTTGGGTAGATTTTTGATCACAAGGTCGGTTTCTGATCTTGTGATTGGCTTGTTCGTAGTTTCTATTTCTTCCTGGTTGAGTCTTGGGAGATTAATCTTCTCTAAGAATCTGTCCATTTCTTCCAGGTTGTCCAGTTTGTTGACATAGAGTTGTTCACAATAGTCTCTTATAATCCTTTGAATTTCTGCCTTATCTGTTGTAATCTCTCCTTTTTCATTTTTGATTTTGGTGATCTGGTTCTTCTCTCTCTTTTTCTTGATGAGTCTGGCCAGTGGTGTGTCGATTTTATTGACTTTTTCGAAGAACCAGCTTTTTGTTTTATTTATCTTTACTATTGTTTCTTTTGTTTCTTTTTAATTTATTTCTGCTCTGATCTTTATGATTTCCCTTCTTCTGCTGGCTTTGGGGTGTTTTTGTTCTTCTTTCTCCAGTTGTTTTAAGCGTAAGGTAAGGTCGTCTATTTGAGATTTTCCTAGTTTCTTTTTTTTTTTTTTTTTAAGATGTATTAATTTATTTATTTTGGACGGGGGTCGGGTTGGGGAGGGAGGAGAGCGAGCGGGCCACTTCTATTGGTTTTTCATTTCTGTTTTCATCCGTCTCTGTTCTTCGGCTCCTGTGGGCCTCCCATCGCGGTGGCAACTGTTGTTGCAGAGCACTGGCTCTGGGCGCATGCGCTCCAGAGCTCTGGCTCAGTAATTGGACACATGGGTCCAGCCGCTCCGCAGCACGTGGGATCTTCCCAGGCCAGGGATCGAACCGGCGCCCCTTGCACTGCAAGGCGATGTCCTTACCACTGGACCACCAGGGGAAGCCCCCTAGTTTCTTGAGGTGGGATTGAATTGCTATAAACTTCCCTCTTAGAACTGCTTTTGCAGTATCCCATAGGTTTTGCACTGTCGTGTGTTCATTGTCATTTTCTTCTAGGAATTTTTTTATTTCTCCTTTGATTTCCTCAATGATCAGTTGGTTTTTTAGGTACATGTTGTTTAATATCCATGTGTTTGTGTTTTTAGTGTTTTTTTTCCTGTAGTTGATCTCTAGTCTCACTGCATTGTGGTCCGAGAAGATGGTTGATAGAATTTCAGTTTTCTTGAATTGACTGAGGATTGATTTGTGGCCAAAGATGTGGTCTATCCTGGAGAATGTTCCGTGAGCACTTGAGAAGAAAGTGTATTCTTCTGCTTTTGGATGAAAAGTCCTAAAGATATCAGTGAGGTCCATTTCTTCTAGTGTGGCATTTAAGGCTTGTGTTTCTTTATTAATTTTCTGTTTAGATGATCTGTCCATTGGTGTGAGAGGAGCATTAAAGTCTCCTACTATGATTGTGTTACTGTCAATGTCTTCTTTTATGTCTGAAAGTGTTTGTCTTATGTATTGGGGTGCTCCTGCGTTGGGAGCATAGATATTTATGATTGTTATGCCTTCTTCTTGGATGGATCCCTTAATCATGATGTAGTGACATGCCTTGTCTCTTAGAATCTTCTTTACTTTAAAATCTATTTTGTCTGATATGAGGATTGCTACTCCAGCTTTCTTTTGATTTCCATTTGCATGGAATATCTTTTAGCCTCTCACTTTCAGTCTATGAGTGTCTCTAGGTCTGGAATGAGTTTCCTGGAGGCAGCATATGTATGGGTCATGTTTTTGAATCCATTCAGCCACTCTGTGTCTTTTGGTTGGGGCATTTAGTCCATTGACATTCAAAGTAATTATTGAGACAAATGATCCTATTGTCATCTTCTTAGATGTTATGATGGGTTTGTTTCGTGGATCTTCTCCTTTTATACTTGTTTTCTATATAAGTCCCTTTAACACTTGTTGTAAGGCTGGTTTGGTGTGACTAAATTCTTTTAATTTTTGCTTGTCTGTAAAGCTTTTGATTTCTCCATCAATTTTGAATGAGATCCTTGCGGAATAGAGGATTCTTGGTTGCAGATTATTCTCTTTCAGCCGTTTAAATGTGTCCTGCCATTCCCTTCTGGCCTGCAGAGTTTCTGTTGAAAGATCAGCTGTTAAACGGATGGGCTTTCCCTTGTATGTCACTAGTTGCTTTTCCCTTGCTGCTTTGAGAATTCTATCTTTGTGTTTAATTTGTGTTAACTTCATTAATAATGTGTCTTGGTGTGTTTCTTCTCGGATTGATTCTGTATGGTACTCTTTGTGCTTCTTGGACTTGATTGACTATTTCTTTTCCCATGGTGGGGAAATTTTCAACTATAATCTCTTCAAAAATTTTCTCATAGCCTTTCTTTTTTTCTTCTTCTTCTGGAACCCCTATAATTTGAATATTGGTGCGTTTGATATTATCCCAGAGGTCTCTGAGGCTGTCCTCTGCTCTTTTCATTCTTTGAGCTAGAGTCTGTTTTTCAGCAGTTACTTCCACCATTTTATCTTCCAGCTCACTTATCCGGTCTTCTGTCTCAGATACTCTGCTCTTGATTCCTTCTACAGTGTTTTTCAGTTCAGCAATTGAGTTGTTTGTCTCTGTTACTTTTTTGGTAAGTTCTTGTATTTCTATATTCAGTGTGTTAGTTGTATCTTGCAATTTCTCCGAAATTCTGTTTTCAGTGTCTTTGATCATCTTTACTATCATTCTTCTGAAATCACTTTCAGAAAGTTTGTCCAAATTCTGTTCATTAATTTGATCTTGTGTGTTTGTGGATTGTTCCTTCGCTTGTGTGGTCTTTTAGCCTCTCACTTTCAGTCTATGAGTGTCTCTAGGTCTGGAATGAGTTTCCTGGAGGCAGCATATGTATGGGTCATGTTTTTGAATCCATTCAGCCACTCTGTGTCTTTTGGTTGGGGCATTTAGTCCATTGACATTCAAAGTAATTATTGAGACAAATGATCCTATTGTCATCTTCTTAGATGTTATGATGGGTTTGTTTCGTGGATCTTCTCCTTTTATACTTGTTTTCTATATAAGTCCCTTTAACACTTGTTGTAAGGCTGGTTTGGTGTGACTAAATTCTTTTAATTTTTGCTTGTCTGTAAAGCTTTTGATTTCTCCATCAATTTTGAATGAGATCCTTGCGGAATAGAGGATTCTTGGTTGCAGATTATTCTCTTTCAGCCGTTTAAATGTGTCCTGCCATTCCCTTCTGGCCTGCAGAGTTTCTGTTGAAAGATCAGCTGTTAAACGGATGGGCTTTCCCTTGTATGTCACTAGTTGCTTTTCCCTTGCTGCTTTGAGAATTCTATCTTTGTGTTTAATTTGTGTTAACTTCATTAATAATGTGTCTTGGTGTGTTTCTTCTCGGATTGATTCTGTATGGTACTCTTTGTGCTTCTTGGACTTGATTGACTATTTCTTTTCCCATGGTGGGGAAATTTTCAACTATAATCTCTTCAAAAATTTTCTCATAGCCTTTCTTTTTTTCTTCTTCTTCTGGAACCCCTATAATTTGAATATTGGTGCGTTTGATATTATCCCAGAGGTCTCTGAGGCTGTCCTCTGCTCTTTTCATTCTTTGAGCTAGAGTCTGTTTTTCAGCAGTTACTTCCACCATTTTATCTTCCAGCTCACTTATCCGGTCTTCTGTCTCAGATACTCTGCTCTTGATTCCTTCTACAGTGTTTTTCAGTTCAGCAATTGAGTTGTTTGTCTCTGTTACTTTTTTGGTAAGTTCTTGTATTTCTATATTCAGTGTGTTAGTTGTATCTTGCAATTTCTCCGAAATTCTGTTTTCAGTGTCTTTGATCATCTTTACTATCATTCTTCTGAAATCACTTTCAGAAAGTTTGTCCAAATTCTGTTCATTAATTTGATCTTGTGTGTTTGTGGATTGTTCCTTCGCTTGTGTGGTATTTCTCTGCCGTTCCATTGTTATTATTAATTTTTTAAAACTGACTGTGTTTGGGATTTCCTTTTCCCAGACTTTGAGTTACGTCTGTTGGTGTTTGTTGTTTGGATGGGGCTTCTATTCTGGGTGATGCTGGTGATTGGGTGATGTCAGGACTTGCATACAAGTGATTACCTTTGTTGGCGTTCTCACTTGTATACTGCTCTTTAGTGTTAGGTGTTCTCTAGTATTGTAGAGTTTTGGAGTCAGTGTTCCCTTCTTAAAACCCCAGGGCTTTTTGCCTGACCAGGGAATGAAGATTTCACGGCTGGTTTGTTATGGCATTAAATGATATTAAAACATATATATGCAAATGAGAAACAGAAGGTATCCCTTGACAAATGGCAATTTAAAAATTATGCAAGTACTATCTAGTGTATTGAATTATACACATAAACATATACAGCTATAACATAGCCCAAGCATTCCAATCAAAAATACAGTACAATACGTTGGCACGGCAGATAGAGAAATCCAAGAATGATATCCACCAGTTAATAAGCAAACTAAGTAGAGCACCAATTGGAGAATAATACTAGAGCAGGATCCCCGTTGGGGATAAGGCAATGAGGACAGAACAGACTAAGAAATATGGTGGGGAAAGGGAAAAAAAGAAAGGGAGGATAGAAGAGAAATATAGAATAATATTGCAAAGTTAAATATAGGGAGATAAAGATTTGTATGTATTAGAATTTAGTGCTATAGGAAAGGAGCTTCAGAGAAAGCAAAGAATTATAGAGGAAGTAGTAGTACAAATGAAAAATTATTAAAAATTAAAAGATCTAATTTTATAGAAAAATATAGAAAAACAAAGCAAAAATAATAAAAACAAATAAACCCCCCCACAGAACCTTAAAAGGCCAATGGGGAACCAGAAGTTTATACCAAAATAAAATGTGTGGTTTAAAAGGAAAAAGAAAAAAAAAATTATGTAAACTTGAATATATTCAGTCTTACTGATAAGATTACTAGCTTCAGTAGAATTCAGTGAAGGAAATGAACACACCCACTCTCTCTCTCACAACACACACACACACACACCCCCAAAAAAAGGAAAAAAAAAAAAAAGCAGTGGGTGCACTGAGTGGGTTTGGAAAAAAGAGAGAAAAAAAAAATTGAAACAAAGTAATACAATACAAAAAATGAAATTTTAAAGTCCAGCAGTAACTCCAGGTTCAGACAAAACGTGAAAATAGTGTTTATGTTCTTCTGTCTCTTGCTGACTATTCAGGAATTATCAGTCTTTTTCTTGCCTCTGGCAGTGGTTGGATCTGAAGACCTCTTTGACTGCTTGTTTGTTTCGGCCTATTCCAGAATTAAAAGGCCCGCCCAGGCTGGCCCTGGGAGTACCTTAATCCAAATCCCTTTTCTTGCTGGGTGGAGCTAAATTCCCTCCCTGTAGCTTGACCAGCAGCCCTGCAGTTTGCCCAGCAGCCAAACTACAGTAGGGAAAATGGCGTCTGTCTCACAGGATTTATTCCCACACGCTCTATGGGAAGCACTTCCGCAGTGACCCCGACCCTGCTGCAGGCCACCGTCGACCCCCGCCACCGTGGGAGACGTCAGGTTACTCAGAGGTGATTCTGGCTCAGTCTCATGCAGGATCGCTATTCCTCTCTCCCGGATCACAGTGCGCAGAGACTTTCCAGTCCTCCTCGGCGACTCTGTGATCGGGTTAATGGTAACCTCCTCCAAAGGGAACTGAGTGCCGCCCTTCCGAGGCCTGCTCAAGGGCACTTCTAGCTCAAGGGGGCACCTGGACCCTCCAAAGCAGGTCTGGCTCAGTCCCTTGTGGGTGTCACTGCTCCTCTCCCGGGTTTTGATCTGCAACAGGCTCTGCGCCTTTGGCCCGCCCAGCCTCTCTGGCAGGTATGAGGTTTGACTTTTAAAAGTGCAATTGCGCCCCTCCTACCGTCTTGATGCGGCTTCTCCTTTGTTCTTCGATGTGGGGTGTCCTCTCTGTGATCAGATCCAACCTCCTTTTGTCGATGGTTTCCCAGGAACTCGTCGCAATTCAGGCGATTTTGCAGGAGAGATGAGTGCACATCCTTCTATGCCGCCATCTTAGCTCCTTTTTTAAATTGTTTTTTTATTTTTTTTTATTTTGGAGGGGGCGGGTTGGGGAGGGAGGAGGGCGGGCGGGCCACTTCTATTGGTTTTTCATTTATTCAGTTTCATCCATCTTTGTTCTTTGGCCTGTGTGGGCCTCCCATCGCGGCGGCCTCTGTTGTCGCAGAGCACCGGCTCTGGGCTCATGCGCTCCAGAGCTCCGGCTCGGTCATTGGACACATCGGTCCAGCCGCTCCGTGGCACATGGGATCTTCCCAGGCCAGGGATCAAACTGACGCCCCTTGCACTGCAAGGCAGTGTCCCTACCCACTGGACCACCAGGGAAGCCCAGATGGGTTCTTTACCACTAGTGCCAACTGGGAACCCAGGTCCTCATTACTGTAGCTTTGTAATAAGTTTTAAAATCTGGAAATGTGAGTCTTCCAGCTCTGTCTTCTTTTTTAAGATGGTTTTAACCGTTCTGGGTCCCTTGCATTTCCATATGAATTTTAGGGTCAGCCTGCCACCTCTGCAAAACTGGCAGCTGGGACTTTAATAGGGATTGCCTTGAATCTGTAGATGAATTTGGGAAGTGCATCTTAACAATATTGTCTTCTAATCCATTATGTCTTTTCATTTACTTAGATCTTCTTTAATTTCTTTGTTTTCCACTTTAAAGTTTTGGACTTACTTAGTTAAATGTATTCCTGAGCTTTTTTATTCTTTGTGACGCTACTGTACATGGAATTGTCGTCCTCATGTCATTGTTCTGCCTGCGTCAGGTCTGAGCCGTCACTTGTGAGCTCTTATTACAGCGCGTGGTCCTCTCTAGTTGCACCAGGCAGGCTTCTCTCCACTTGCGGCGTGTGGGCTCCGGAGCACACAGGCTAAGTAGTTGCGGTTCCAGGGCTCTCTAGTTGTAGCGCTTGGCCTTAGTTGCCCCAGAGCATGTGGGATCTTAGTTCCCTGGCCAGGAATTGAACCCTGTTCCCTACACTGAAAAGCATATTCTAAACTACTGGACCACCAAGGAAGTCCCAGATTATTCATGTAATGTATTGAAATATGATTCATTTTTGCATGTTGATCTTCTGTCCTTCAGGTTAGCTCTAACCATTTCTTGTGAATTCCTTCATATTTTCTCTGTATAAGGTTATGTCATCTGCAATTGGAGGTAGTTTTCTTTCTTACTCTCCAATCCAAAAGCCCCTTATTCTTCCCATTTACTAAATACAGTGGCGTGAGTGTGCCTTCTTTCCTTGTTCTGATCTTAGGCTGAAAGCATTGACTTTGCTCACTGGAAATAGTAGCTATCAGTTTTTCATCAATGGATGGTGTTGCCTCCTGTTCCTAGTCTGTTGAGTGTTTTTCTCATGAAAGGGCATGGAGATGGTCAGATGCTTCTCCTGCTCCCTTGATTTTCCAGCGGAGGTGGCAGGTCCATCTGCCTGTCCTTGCACGCATTGGCTGAGTGTGTTACCCGGCTCCCAGGCTTCCCGTCCTGCCTTTGCCCAGCTGACAGTTCCACCTGTGCATGTGGCGCTTGGTTGAAGTTGCCGCCCGGGGTCCGCATCCCCGGGAAGTCACCCTCCTAGCTTTACTCCTCACCCCCGTCCTGGCAGTGCCTGCCTTTGAGGGCTGAAGGCCGTGACCTTCCTGGTCATCTTCCTCAGAGATGACGAGGAGTACTGCTCTTAACAATACTCTATTTACTTAAGATCTTCTTTAATTTCTTTGTTTTCCACTTTAAAGTTTTGGACTTACTTAGTTAAATGTATTCCTGAGCTTTTTATTCTTTGTGACGCTACTGTACATGGAATTGTCGTCCTCATGTCATTGTTCTGCCTGCGTCAGGTCTGAGCCGTCACTTGTGAGCTCTTATTACAGCGCGTGGTCCTCTCTAGTTGCACCAGGCAGGCTTCTCTCCACTTGCGGCGTGTGGGCTCCGGAGCACACAGGCTAAGTAGTTGCGGTTCCAGGGCTCTCTAGTTGTAGCGCTTGGCCTTAGTTGCCCCAGAGCATGTGGGATCTTAGTTCCCTGGCCAGGAATTGAACCCTGTTCCCTACACTGAAAAGCATATTCTAAACTACTGGACCACCAAGGAAGTCCCAGATTATTCATGTAATGTATTGAAATATGATTCATTTTTGCATGTTGATCTTCTGTCCTTCAGGTTAGCTCTAACCATTTCTTGTGAATTCCTTCATATTTTCTCTGTATAAGGTTATGTCCTCTGAAATTTGGGAGGTAGTTTTCTTTCTTACTCTCCAATCCAAAAGCCCCTTATTCTTCCCATTTACTAAATACAGTGGCGTGAGTGTGCCTTCTTTCCTTGTTCTGATCTTAGGCTGAAAGCATTGACTTTGCTCACTGGAAATAGTAGCTATCATTTTTTCATCAATGGATGGTGTTGCCTCCTGTTCCTAGTCTGTTGAGTGTTTTTCTCATGAAAGGGCATGGAGATGGTCAGATGCTTCTCCTGCTCCCTTGATTTTCCAGCGGAGGTGGCAGGTCCATCTGCCTGTCCTTGCACGCATTGGCTGAGTGTGTTACCCGGCTCCCAGGCTTCCCGTCCTGCCTTTGCCCAGCTGACAGTTCCACCTGTGCATGTGGCGCTTGGTTGAAGTTGCCGCCCGGGGTCCGCATCCCCGGGAAGTCACCCTCCTAGCTTTACTCCTCACCCCCGTCCTGGCAGTGCCTGCCTTTGAGGGCTGAAGGCCGTGACCTTCCTGGTCATCTTCCTCAGAGATGACGAGGAGTACTGTCTGCTGTCTGTAACGAGGAGGACCAGTGGTCCCCCAGTGCCTGGTGCCCACACGTGAAAAGACAGCTGCTCTCGTAACTGCCCTGATCTCCTTGGACACATACAGATGCTTCTCTGTGGGGCCTGGTACAGGCATACGAAGGGCCGTTGATACCAGTGGATGGCTCCCAGCCCCGGGGCCTGTCCCGCTGGTCTGCTTGCCCCCAGCCTGTAGCATCTTTGGGAATGTGTGCTCTTGGCCTCTCTGTGGCTGACCCATGTCACCTCCAGGTACAGCGGCTCCCACAAGGATTGCTTGTGCAATTGCCTCTCTTGACCTCCTGTTGGTAGCTGTGTAGGTAGTGCAGTGGTAAAGAAATCTACCTGCCAGGGCAGAAGATGCAGGAGATGGGGGTTCAGTTCTTGGATAGGGAAGATCCCCTGAAGTAGGAAATGGCAACTCACTCCAGTATTCTGGCCTGGAAATTTTCCATAGACAGAGGAGCCTGGTGAGCTACAGTCTATGGGGTCGCAAAGAGTCAGACAACCTAGCAACTCGACAACAACAAATTAAATGGATAGCCATACCAATTTGGGCAGGAAAAGGACTCCCCAGCCTTTCAAGTAGCCATAATTAATCCTAGTCAGGTAAGTGATTTCTGGTATCAGCTCTGGAAAAGTGGATCACGTGGGTGCTGTCGGGTGGCCAAGCGTCACACCCCCCGCACGCCCTGTGGTGGGCCTCACCCAGAGACTCTGTCCCTTGTGCTCCTCACTCACCTTGCCTGAACAGCTACTTCTGAACTGCCAGGCCTTCTGGTCAGCATCCCTTGGGAGGTTCGTTCTCTGTAGCATTGATTTAGCCTCGAAGTCCAGGCCGCGAATGTATTGGGTTGACCAAGTTTTTTCATAACATCTTACACCCAGACGAAATTTCTGGGCAGCGCAATATTTGGACCAAGCGAGCCTGCTAAAAGTGAAGTCACTTCTGTGATCAAAAGTACCTTTCCTTCTCACTCAAACGACAAGCCTCCTGTCTGAAGCCCGCGATCTGATCTCCGCAGGGCTGCCTTCCCCATTGTGAGGCCCTGCCTGTCTTACTCAGAGTCCCGGGTACTCTCACACGCCCGCTCCACCCCTGCTGTTCCTTGCCCCTTCATTTTCCTCCAAAGCATCGATCCCCTCGGGACTAATGGCTCCACTGAGGGCAGTGACTGTTTTACTCAAGACTCCCCCAGCACTTGGCTCCTAGTAAACACTCGGTATGTCATTCCCGAGTAAATGAACCTGTGTCTGTGTGCTCAGTGTGTGCGGTGCTCAGGCTAAGAGAGCATAACCATTTCCCCACAGCCCACAGCCAGTCAGTGATGGAGCAGACCCTGGGACAACCCCTTATCCCCAGGGCAGCCCGCTTCTCAGATCCTCAGGCCTCCTCTCTGAAGCTCTTCAGAGGGACAGCTCTGGATTCTTCGTGTTCCTGGACCTTTGACCAGTCCCGGGCTGGCGTGTCAGGGCCACCTTCTCCTGTTCTCAGCCCTGCTGTCCTTCTTTCTCTCTTTCTTTATTCTTAAAAATCATACAAATTTAAATTTTCCTCTGCAGTGACCCCACAGCAATTTCTTTTCCTCTTCTTCCCCTGGTCTATTCAGGAACTTCATTTGAAGTCAGGGGGTTATTCCCTCTAAGAAGAAGCGAAGTTCTTAGTCGTGTGTGTTTGTTTCTAATCCTGTTGTTCAGTTGCTCAGTCCTGTCCGACTCTTTGTGACCCATGGACTGCAGCACTCCAGGCTTCCCTGTCCTTCTCCATCTCCCAGTGTTTGCTCACATTCATGTCCATTCAGTCGGTGATGCCATCCAGCCGTCTCATCCTCTGCCGTCCCCTTCTCCTCCTGCCTTCCGTCTTTCCCAGCATCAGGGTCTTTTCCACTGAGCTGTCTCTTCACATCAGGTGGCCCAAGTATTGGAGCTTCAGCTTCAGCATCAGTCCTTCCAGTGAATATTCAGGGTTTATTTCCTTTAGGACTGACTGGTTTGATCTCTTTGCTGTCCAAGGGACTCTGAAGAGTCTTCTCCAGCACCGCAGTTTGAAAGCATCAGTTCTACAGTGCTCAGCCTTCTTTCACATCCTGCACATCCCAAGTCACATCACAGAAAAGTGAAAGCTGAGATCATCTCGTCCCACAGACAAGAAATTGTCCCTTTTTGCTGCTGTTGTTTGTTGTTTTTCTCCTTTACCTACAACTCATCAGAATGGAGTTGTTTGCCTTTCAGGATGAAGAAAGATGAGAGAATTTAAAAGGAAACATCTCAGCTTTTATTTCCGCCATCAGCTTTGTCTTCTTTTTTATTCCAGGTCGTATCCACGTTGCTCATCAACATAATACCAGAAGACCACATCCCATTGAACTTGTCGGGAAAGGCAAAGATCGGCGGGAAGGCCTGGGTGAAGGAGCCTCCTCGGCCCGTTCCTGGCTTTAACCCCGACTCCATGTGCGAGTCCCAGGTGTGACTGCCCAGCTGTGTGGGTTGGAGACTTCTGGTCCCGGGTTTCGGCAGCTTGGTTTAAAACCAGGACAGAGAAATGGAGGCACATGCACAGAAAGACGAGTTGTGCCTCAAGGAAAGGCGCTTTACCTGAGCTGTGTAGAGTTGACCACTACTCTCATAGTCAACTACGGTGGCTTTCTTTTAATGTTTACTTTAAAATCTTATTTACTTACTTACTTGGCTGCACCAGATCTTAGTTGTGGCACTTGGGATTTTTAGTTGCAGCATGTGAACTCTTTAGTTGGGGCGTGTGGGATCTAGTTCCCTGGCCAAGGATTGAACCTCGGCCAGCTGCACTGGGAGCTCTGCATCTTAGCCACTGGACCACCAGGGACATCCCCAGCCATTAGCATGTGACTCTTAGCGTAAAGCTCGCAGGGCTTGACAGGTGTTGCTAGTAGTAAAGAACCCGCCTGCCAATGCAGGAGACATAAGAGACTGTGGATTCAATTCCTGGGTTGGGAGGATCCCTGGAGGAAGGCATGGCAACCCACTCCAGTATTCTTGCCTGAGAATGCCATGGACAGAGGAGCCTGGCAGGCCACAGTCCATGGGGTCACAAAGAGTTGGACGGAAGCCACTTAGCACACAAGCATAAAGCTCATATCCAACTTGGAAAGGGTTCTCCAGCAGAAAGCCTCAAACTCTGCAGAACTTGGAAATGCAGACTCTCTTTTATCCGTAAGCATGCTAGTTCATGCACATCCCAAGTCACATCACAGAAAAGTGAAAGCTGAGATCATCTCGTCCCACAGACAAGAAATTGTCCCTTTTGCTGCTGTTGTTTGTTGTTTTCTCCTTTACCTACAACTCATCAGAATGGAGTTGTTTGCCTTTCAGGATGAAGAAAGATGAGAGAATTTAAAAGGAAACATCTCAGCTTTTATTTCCGCCATCAGCTTTGTCTTCTTTTTTATTCCAGGTCGTATCCACGTTGCTCATCAACATAATACCAGAAGACCACATCCCATTGAACTTGTCGGGAAAGGCAAAGATCGGCGGGAAGGCCTGGGTGAAGGAGCCTCCTCGGCCCGTTCCTGGCTTTAACCCCGACTCCATGTGCGAGTCCCAGGTGTGACTGCCCAGCTGTGTGGGTTGGAGACTTCTGGTCCCGGGTTTCGGCAGCTTGGTTTAAAACCAGGACAGAGAAATGGAGGCACATGCACAGAAAGACGAGTTGTGCCTCAAGGAAAGGCGCTTTACCTGAGCTGTGTAGAGTTGACCACTACTCTCATAGTCAACTACGGTGGCTTTCTTTTAATGTTTACTTTAAAATCTTATTTACTTACTTACTTGGCTGCACCAGATCTTAGTTGTGGCACTTGGGATTTTTAGTTGCAGCATGTGAACTCTTTAGTTGGGGCGTGTGGGATCTAGTTCCCTGGCCAAGGATTGAACCTCGGCCAGCTGCACTGGGAGCTCTGCATCTTAGCCACTGGACCACCAGGGACATCCCCAGCCATTAGCATGTGACTCTTAGCGTAAAGCTCGCAGGGCTTGACAGGTGTTGCTAGTAGTAAAGAACCCGCCTGCCAATGCAGGAGACATAAGAGACTGTGGATTCAATTCCTGGGTTGGGAGGATCCCCTGGAGGAAGGCATGGCAACCCACTCCAGTATTCTTGCCTGGAGAATGCCATGGACAGAGGAGCCTGGCAGGCCACAGTCCATGGGGTCACAAAGAGTTGGACGGAAGCCACTTAGCACACAAGCATAAAGCTCATATCCAACTTGGAAAGGGTTCTCCAGCAGAAAGCCTCAAACTCTGCAGAACTTGGAAATGCAGACTCTCTTTTTATCCGTGCGCCCCCTGAGTGGCTGGAGATCATCACACCGCTGTGAGGTTTCACACCTTCTGAGTCGGTGCCTAGGAACCAGACCTCTTGGGCAGCCCCAGGACAGCCCAGCCCTGGGAACACAGCCCTGCTGCGAGAGAGTGAGACTGGCCTCACGCTGAAGATGCCTCACGGGCCCTTGGCAGAGGAGTAGCCCCAGGGCCCTAGCTCACAAGACAGGGGCTTCTCTTGTTGCCCAGCGCAGGCTTCAGTCGTTGCATCTCAGGGGCTCAGTGACTGTGGCTCCCAGGGCTCTCGAGCACAGGCCCAGCAGTTGTGGCTCAGGGGCTTAGTTGCTCTGGACCACACGGCATCTCCCCAGCTCAGAGATCCAGCACGTGTCTCCTACATCGGCAGGCACATTCTTAACCACCGAGCCACCAGGGAAGCCCTAAATGTTGTTCTGTGTGTGCTCACTTCCTTTATCCCCTTCTTTTGCATCAAGAATTTGAGGCAGGTTAGGGGTATAAGGTATTAAGACCCAGAGCGAGGGAGGGGTTGGGGGCTCCCACAGGAGGCCTCACCCCCAGCCCGTGTTGGCGGCCATCCCTCCGCAGGTGGTCATCAGGGAAGGGGAGCTGCTCTGCGGGGTGCTGGACAAGGCGCACTACGGGAGCTCCGCCTATGGCCTGGTCCACTGCTGCTACGAGATCTACGGTGGGGAGACCAGCGGCAGGGTGCTCACCTGCCTGGCCCGCCTCTTCACCGCCTACCTGCAGCTCTACAGAGGCTTCACCTTGGGTGAGTGAGGCGGGTGGCCCGGGGCCCCAGCTCTGGCCCGCACACCTGCCAGGAGGTCTCCAGGCTGTGCTAGCAGCCTCCAGGGAACAGCTGGGCTCCCTTTCCAAGAGCACCTTCCCGTGGCCGCCAGCGGCGCTGCACAGCCTCGCTCCCACTCAGTGCTTCCACGCCCCCACCCCGCATCTCTTCACAGAGCGCAGGGTGACACCCCTCCCCACTCCCCCCACTTCCATCTGTCCCTTCCTCAACCCCTCTCTTTATGGTTTCAATCCCCTAGACTGATTTTTCTTCGTACTCACCTCTAGTCTCTCCTGCAAGTGCCCTTCCAGAAAACAAGGGTGCTGTTATCTTCTGTGCCCTGAGCTCTTTCAGAGCAGTGTGTCTCCAGGTGCACAGACCAGAGTCGAAGCCCTTCTGCAGTTTCCCATGAGGAATGAGTATCGAGCCAGGTGTGAGCACGAGCCCCAGTGAGCCTGGCGGTCGTCCAGCCGACGGGTCAGAATCCGTGGACTGGCTCACATGCAGATGTGGGGCCAGTGGGCCTGCCAGGGTCTCACTGGCCTGCAGTTGGTCCTTTATAGTTACATGATTCACATTGTGGAAAAGTTAAACTCAGCACAGGCATGAAAATAATTAACACTCATCCAGCATTGTACTGCCAGAGATCACCACCAAAATGATGTGATACGTGTCTTTCTAGACTTCACAAGTACAAACACATTCCGAGCAAAAGGACTGCCTACACTGCCTAGTGTTTTGAAATCTGCTCCCCTCCACCATTTGCAAACTGTTTTTATAAATGTCCTTCAGGGTGAGCGAATATAAACCGACACGCTCAGGTCCGCTACTGTAAACTCTTCTGCTTGGGTAGATGTACCGTGGCTGATTTCACCAGTTCCTGTTATATTAGACACTTAAGCTCTTTGCTGGTTCTCATGATATCGCTAGGATGAGCACCCTCGAACAAATACCTTTAAAACTGAAAAGTAGATGGACTTCTTTGGTGGCGCAATAAGCATCTGCCTGCCATTTTAGACACGGGTTCAATCCCTGGTCCAGGAAGACCCCACATGCTGCAAAGCAGAGATGCTGCCTCAGTGAGAAGCCCACGCACTGCACTGAAGAGTAACCCCTGCTTGTTGCAACCAGAGAAAATCTGAGCAGAGAAACAAAGACGCAGCACAGCCAAAAGTAAATACAATTAAAAAGGAGGGGAGGAGGAGGAAGATCCCACACCCAGACCTAAGAAGCAGGTCGGCTCAGCGCATGGTCCAAGGAGAAACTGGGTAAAGTGCAAAGACTGGTCCCTAGAGACTGAGAGGGAACAGGATCGCTCTGGGCGTCCACCTTGGAGGGATGACCTGGAGCTGACCCTATGGAAGGGCCCACGGTCATGTATGGCTCACTCACAGAGAGACAGATTCTTTCCCTTCCTCTGGTTCTTTAGCGGCCCTCCAGCTTCCAGACACTGCATGTGGGAGTCCCGCACAGCTTAGCCCCGCCTTGGAACACTGCAGCCTTCCCTTCCTTTCCCCCCACCGAAACCTTGGCTGAGGGACTGTTGAGGTCAGTAGCTCTCAGATGTAGACAGAAAATAGTTCGTGGAAAGATGAAGTAAAATGACTTCCTGCCCAAGACGGAATTCCTCAGCCCTTTGGAGCCAGAAGGACAGGCGTAACTGAAGTGACCCAGGCTCTCCTTCTTCCAGAACAACGGAGAGGACCCCGCAGTGGTGGTCCCTGTTGCCCAGGCTTGGGGCTGTGTGTGCGTGTGTGAGTGTGCACGTGTGTGTGTGCACGTGTGTGCCTACATCCACATCCTCACAGCTGTATAGTGTGGTCCCTTCCAACACGTGATTTCTGGAAGTCAAAACCGGGATGTTCTCTCTCTCCCTCTCTTTTTTCCTCAAGCCCACCTTTTCACCCAGAATGTCACTGTCACCTCTAGCCCATTCATCCAACATGCTTTCATTGAATGGAGGGGGTGCAGCTGGTGGCCAAGAGCACACGTTTAGGACTTGGGCCTGGGTTGGCTTTCTACCTCTGTACCTGTGGGCTCAAGTTTGAGCCTGAGCTTTTTCATTGGTAAGACGGTAAGGTAAGCACATAAGAGATGGTAGCCATCTCTTCGTGGTGATGGGAATGTCACCGTCAGTATTTAGGTGCTCCTGCGTGCGAGGTCACGCCTGGTGAGAAGTGAGGTCTAGTCACATCCAAGCTTGTCTGTTTCCCTTCGCAGGCGTGGAAGACATTCTGGTCAAGCCAAAGGCGGATGTCAAGAGACACAGGATCATTGAAGAGTCCACCCACTGTGGGCCCCGGGTGAGGAGGGCCAGGGGGCTACCGCCTGCCACAGAGTCGGTCGGGTTGCAAAAGGCTGGAGCCACCCCCGCCTCCCTCGCCAGCCAGCCCTACATTTTCCTTTCTCGTTCTAGGCCGTCAGGGCCGCACTAAGCCTGCCCGAGGCGGCATCATGTGACGAAGTCCGAGGAAAATGGCAGGATGCCCACCTAGGCAAAGACCAGAGGGATTTTAACATGGTCGACCTGAAGTTCAAGGAGGAAGTGAACCACTACAGCAACGAGATTAACAGGGTGAGTCCAGCTTCTGTGCACTCCCCACCACCATTTTGACTGCTTTTCTTATGTTTTTTTAACAATTGCATTTTGTTTCTCACTCACTCTGGGCCCCTTGGAGTAGTTTGACTGTTTAGTAGCTGACTAGGTGAGGCTCGAGGTGGGGCAAGTAGAATTGATCGTTTTCAAAAGCTGAGGGCTTTGTTCCCTCACCCGGTTAGCATCTGGGAATGTTTTTGATTAATGCTGAGTGAGAAAGCTTTGCACTGCCTTTTTTTGTCTTTCCTTTTTTTGGCCTCACCACGTGACTTGTGGGGTCTTAGTTCCACAATGAGGAATTGAACCCTCGGCAGTGAAAGCGCTGAGTCCTAACCATTGGACCACCAGGGAATTCCTCACTGCTGTTTTCAACTGTTTGTATTTTGGGGTGACAACATTCAAGGGAACTGAAGGAGGTCTTTCCCAGGGGCCACTGCATGGGGCAGGGGCAGAGTGAAGGATCCGCACCGCCAGGGCTGCTGGGTAGGAGAGCCGGCGTGAAGGCCTGGGTTCGAGTCCCCACTCTGCCGCGGACTCACTGTGAGGTTTCCCGCCTTGTGGGCCGTGAGCGGCCTGAGCCAGGCGTCCTTCTCTAAGGGCAGGGATGGGAAGAGCAGTGCCTCACGTGCTTCTGAGAGGATTTGGGAGCTCTACACCGTGTCCTGGGCGAGGTCTAAACGCCCCGCTAGCCCTCCAAAGCCCCGCAGCTGAGAAAGGAGACGGAAGCCCAGTAGTGTCACCTTCTACCCCAGAGCTCGGGCCTCCGGTCCTGTGGCTTGCAGGAGCCCACCCGGCCCTCACTCCTGCCTCCTGGGCCCTGAGGCCTCTCCTGAAGAGAAGGGGTTGTGGCAACACTCAGCAGAATTGTTGGCCGGTGGAGTCCTCTGGCTGTCAGTGGCCCTTGTTGGTATGTGTCCGTCCCTGGGAGGCAAGGTTCCTTCCAGCGCCGCAGGAGGAGCAGGGGTCTCCACTTCTTGGCTGGCTGGGGGTGCTGTGGGTGGGCGTCATTTCAGAAGCCCCTCGGGATTGCTCTGTTTCCCTCCCTCTGTCTCTTCCCATGTACCTGCCTTTCCCGCATGGGGCTGGGTCTCTGCCCGGCTAGGCAGAGGCTGAGAGAGACTCAGAGCCATGGCTGCCCTCAGCCTCTCCACAGTCCACCAGGTCCACGGGCCCAGGAACTGAGGCGAGCCACCCGCCCCGGGCTTGGGTGGCCTGTTGGCAGATGACACTGGCTGGGAATGTGTCACGGACCCTGGTCATCGTCGCTGCTGTCCAGGGCCAGGCTGTGCCCTGCTGGGCCGGTTCCCAAGGGCACCACCTTGGGTTTTATTTTTAACCAGTTGCTTTTCAGAATCACGAACTGGAGGTGCTGGCCCTTCTGCATCTGCCTTCCAGCTTCTTGGCAGGGATGTGGAGAATGCGGCACCTGGGGCCATTCTTCAGACCTGTCTCCAAGGTCTCTAGCCAGAGGGTTGTTACTGAGGAGACATCTTACAACATTCAAGGGAACTGAAGGAGGTCTTTCCCAGGGGCCACTGCATGGGGCAGGGGCAGAGTGAAGGATCCGCACCGCCAGGGCTGCTGGGTAGGAGAGCCGGCGTGAAGGCCTGGGTTCGAGTCCCCACTCTGCCGCGGACTCACTGTGAGGTTTCCCGCCTTGTGGGCCGTGAGCGGCCTGAGCCAGGCGTCCTTCTCTAAGGGCAGGGATGGGAAGAGCAGTGCCTCACGTGCTTCTGAGAGGATTTGGGAGCTCTACACCGTGTCCTGGGCGAGGTCTAAACGCCCCGCTAGCCCTCCAAAGCCCCGCAGCTGAGAAAGGAGACGGAAGCCCAGTAGTGTCACCTTCTACCCCAGAGCTCGGGCCTCCGGTCCTGTGGCTTGCAGGAGCCCACCCGGCCCTCACTCCTGCCTCCTGGGCCCTGAGGCCTCCTGAAGAGAAGGGGTTGTGGCAACACTCAGCAGAATTGTTGGCCGGTGGAGTCCTCTGGCTGTCAGTGGCCCTTGTTGGTATGTGTCCGTCCCTGGGAGGCAAGGTTCCTTCCAGCGCCGCAGGAGGAGCAGGGGTCTCCACTTCTTGGCTGGCTGGGGGTGCTGTGGGTGGGCGTCATTTCAGAAGCCCCTCGGGATTGCTCTGTTTCCCTCCCTCTGTCTCTTCCCATGTACCTGCCTTTCCCGCATGGGGCTGGGTCTCTGCCCGGCTAGGCAGAGGCTGAGAGAGACTCAGAGCCATGGCTGCCCTCAGCCTCTCCACAGTCCACCAGGTCCACGGGCCCAGGAACTGAGGCGAGCCACCCGCCCCGGGCTTGGGTGGCCTGTTGGCAGATGACACTGGCTGGGAATGTGTCACGGACCCTGGTCATCGTCGCTGCTGTCCAGGGCCAGGCTGTGCCCTGCTGGGCCGGTTCCCAAGGGCACCACCTTGGGTTTTATTTTTAACCAGTTGCTTTTCAGAATCACGAACTGGAGGTGCTGGCCCTTCTGCATCTGCCTTCCAGCTTCTTGGCAGGGATGTGGAGAGAATGCGGCACCTGGGGCCATTCTTCAGACCTGTCTCCAAGGTCTCTAGCCAGAGGGTTGTTACTGAGGAGACATCTTACCTCGAGTGGGGTCTGGCGCTGCTCTCTAGATAGTCTGAGATGCCTCCCGCGTCCCAGATTTACCTCTGAGCCGAGGTTCCTCAGGGAGTGAGTCACTGACCAACGCGTGTGTTCCATCCACAGGCGTGCATGCCTTTCGGGCTGCACAGACAGTTCCCAGAGAACAACCTGCAGATGATGGTGCAGTCTGGAGCCAAAGGGTCAACGGTGAACACCATGCAGGTGGGAGCGGAGGCGGGCCGGCTGCTTGGCAGAGGGTGCGGGGGCTTGCGGGAGGCACTTCTCGGATCTGTTTCTGTTTTTGAAAAGAGCCACATTCTGTGTAAAATGTGGCAAGCACTGCACAGTGCAAAAGTATATAGAAATCAGTACAGAGCTGAGCACTGTTAACCTGACATTAGACACTCACAGAGAGAAATAGTCAGGTAGTGTACCATACAGGTACATGTTGTAAATTTACATACTATCTGATCACATATATTCATGTTGCATATAAAGTATGTATATATATATTTATAGATTTATATATTTATAATCTTATCTGAGAGCCTGAAATTTTGTATGATCTGCTTTTTTCGTTTAGTATTACATAATAGGCATTGTCTGTGTGCTCAGTCACTCATTCATGTCCAGCTCTTCATGACCCCATGAACTGTAGCCCGCCAGGCTCCTCTGTCCATGGAATTCTCCAGGCAAGAATACTGGAGTGGGTTGCTGGGCCCTCCTGCGGGGGATCTTCATGACCCAGGAATTGAACCCAGGGCTCCTGCATTGCAAGCGGGCTCTTTACCGTCTGAGCTATATATAGTTTCTCAGCCTTCCAGTTTGGGCTCCATGTTTCCTCCGATTACTGTAGTGCTGCCACAGTGTTTCCACAAATCTTAGCAACTTTGTTTCTTATCTTGATGACCTTGAGAGGGTCTTAAGGACCATCTCACTTGTTTGGTGAGTAGGGAGCCGCAGGAACGGGCTTGTAAGGCTGGAGCCCACCAGGAGGCCCTTTGGACAAAGTAAAACCGAGACATGGCTCTTGCCCCCAAGTGCATTACTACGAAGTTTCCCTCTCTTTTGACTCAAGAATGTTAAGGGTCACAGTAAGCTACATTCTCTGCAAGCCTCAGTCTCCCAGTTAGGAGGTCTTGTTCAGGGATTACACATGATGCGCCTGAAACATGGCTGCTTCTACAAAACACCATCCATTTCAACTGATCCCAAATGTGAAAATTTCCAGTCAGCCAGGGAAAGGAAGATAGTCATTAACCTGAAACGTCAGCTTTCCTGATTTGTATAGAAATCTTGGGATCTTCAACTGGTGCAGTCGGAGAAGGGCGGTGAACACCATGCAGGTGGGAGCGGAGGCGGGCCGGCTGCTTGGCAGAGGGTGCGGGGGCTGACGGGAGGCACTTCTCGGATCTGTTTCTGTTTTTGAAAAGAGCCACATTCTGTGTAAAATGTGGCAAGCACTGCACAGTGCAAAAGTATATAGAAATCAGTACAGAGCTGAGCACTGTTAACCTGACATTAGACACTCACAGAGAGAAATAGTCAGGTAGTGTACCATACAGGTACATGTTGTAAATTTACATACTATCTGATCACATATATTCATGTTGCATATAAAGTATGTATATATATATTTATAGATTTATATATTTATAATCTTATCTGAGAGCCTGAAATTTTGTATGATCTGCTTTTTCGTTTAGTATTACATAATAGGCATTGTCTGTGTGCTCAGTCACTCATTCATGTCCAGCTCTTCATGACCCCATGAACTGTAGCCCGCCAGGCTCCTCTGTCCATGGAATTCTCCAGGCAAGAATACTGGAGTGGGTTGCTGGGCCCTCCTGCGGGGGATCTTCATGACCCAGGAATTGAACCCAGGGCTCCTGCATTGCAAGCGGGCTCTTTACCGTCTGAGCTATATATAGTTTCTCAGCCTTCCAGTTTGGGCTCCATGTTTCCTCCGATTACTGTAGTGCTGCCACAGTGTTTCCACAAATCTTAGCAACTTTGTTTCTTATCTTGATGACCTTGAGAGGGTCTTAAGGACCATCTCACTTGTTTGGTGAGTAGGGAGCCGCAGGAACGGGCTTGTAAGGCTGGAGCCCACCAGGAGGCCCTTTGGACAAAGTAAAACCGAGACATGGCTCTTGCCCCCAAGTGCATTACTACGAAGTTTCCCTCTCTTTTGACTCAAGAATGTTAAGGGTCACAGTAAGCTACATTCTCTGCAAGCCTCAGTCTCCCAGTTAGGAGGTCTTGTTCAGGGATTACACATGATGCGCCTGAAACATGGCTGCTTCTACAAAACACCATCCATTTCAACTGATCCCAAATGTGAAAATTTCCAGTCAGCCAGGGAAAGGAAGATAGTCATTCACCTGAAACGTCAGCTTTCCTGATTTGTATAGAAATCTAGGTTGGCCCACAGGTTTCCATGCAGTTTTTCTTGAAGAGCAGGCCCTCCGCCCCCTACTGGGTCAGAGCCTCTTTTAACATGTGTGTGAGTCTTCAGCCCTGTCTGGGTTTCTTTTCTCCCAGATCTCCTGCCTGCTGGGCCAGATCGAATTGGAAGGCCGGAGACCCCCGCTCATGGCATCTGGCAAGTCACTGCCCTGCTTCGAGCCTTACGAGTTCACGCCCAGGGCTGGAGGCTTTGTCACGGGCAGATTCCTCACCGGCATCAAGCCTCCGGTATGTGCTTTTTGGTTTCTGCTTTTGGCTTTTGTCCTTTCTTGGCTCGGCAGTAGGAGGCGGAGCCCTGTAACCCTCACCAAGAGCTTGAATCAAAGACAGTCAAGTAATAAGTGCCATGACAGGCCTGCTTGCCTACTACTGAGGCACGGAAGGACCATGTCATGATCGCCTTCGTAGCATGAGGTCCCAGCGCGGTGCCAGGTGTGTTGTGGGTGCTCGGGAAGGACTGCTGACGACGGGAAGATGAGTGAGGTCCGCTCGACCTCTTCCTGCACGTGCCCTCTCTTAGCCGGTTCTTCCTTGCACCTGAGGGCAGCTGGGGAAGGGGAGGCTCCTCTCCATCGCAAAGGGAGCAACACAGAGATTTAGTTCACAGGCCTCCTGGAAGAGAGCCTTCCGGCTCCTCCTGGACCCTGGGAACACTGACCAGCTGGGGCAAATGCCTGATGCTTCCTCCATCAACAACAGAGCTCTGCCCTAAGAGAAAGGTTTTCTCCTTACACTTTGAGAGACGGCTTTTTGATTGTTCATACCGTCTGTTCCCCGGTCGAGTGCGTCTCTGTAAAGACGCCTCTTGTAGTCGGACAACCAGGTACAGGTTATGAACAGCCGTGGTGATGACTCACTGCGTCAGGGCCATCGGCGGCCTCCCGGACTCCTGCCCTGGTCCCACACGGACTCTCCGGTGGTCGTCCGTGGCCTCTGGCAAAGGGTGGTGGAGAGTGGACGTGAACTAGGGAGTTCTGAACTCTGGTCGCGACCGCTGAGTGAATCATGAGGCCATTGTAACAGACAGTGGATGGCTTTGTGTGCAGAAATGGGGTGGGCTGGTAAAGAAGGCATCCAGGTGAGGGATGGGGTTGTTTCCCAAAGTGTCAGCTCGGGTCATGTATCTTTAGCCACACATGTGCGTGTAAGTATGTGCGTGTTCCCCAGCGCCAGGGCAAAAGAGGGAGAAGGCTCCACCTTGAGTGATCCCATTAGTATCAGTGTCTGTCCCAGACACATCTCTTGTTGTGGGAGTTTGGAAAGCACTACACCATGGGGCACCAGTGCCACTTTTGTTTGGCCAACGGAGTGTGACACTGAGGACGGACTCCTGGGCACAAGAGCTGGCACGCCTCCTTCACTCGCTGCTCCGCTCTTGGGCAGGATAGCAGAGCCCACATCCCAGGGGCGGGCAGAGGGCCCCAGGGTCACCAGAGCTGTCCGAGCGGCAGGGCACGTTGGCCTGAGCCGCGCCCCAGGGAGCGTGCTGTCCTCACTGCCCCCCACCCTCCCCGCTTGTCTGCAGGAGTTCTTCTTCCACTGCATGGCCGGGCGCGAGGGTCTGGTGGACACCGCTGTGAAGACCAGCCGCTCCGGCTACCTCCAGAGGTAACAGACACCCGCTCTGCCACCGTTAGGTGGCCTCAGAGTCCAGGTCCACTCGCCTCAGTTACCTTTTCACATTTTCACTGACTATTCGGTCAAGATCGCTTTGGATAAAAAAGAGTCTAGAAAATATCCATGGGTGTAGCAGGACAGAAGATAGCCACTGTTCTTCGCCTTCTGGAGGACTAGTCGAACGTGAGCTCAGAGGTTTATAGGAAGGACCCAGGCATCAGCAAGTGTGCCTCTCCCTGGGGCACATGTCCTGGGCAGTGATGAGCTGATCCTCCCCCCGGAAGGGCTCAGCAGTCGGAATAGAAGAGGATTCCTGGCCCTGTGAGTCTGTAATTGGAATCATGACCCCTCAGGATGCAGGTGTCACATTGGGCTTCCCAGCTCAGACATGCTTGTTTAGTCTCCGTTCGGAGAGGAACACATAGAAGCTCCAGCTGGCCTGTTGAGGCAGGTGGGGCTTTGAAGCTTAAAATGGAGCCAGCGCTAGCTCTGAGGGCCGGCAGGACAGGCCAGCGGATCCCTACACACTGCCCGTCCTCTCCCATTTTGGCTCATTGTGGGGTCTCTGCCTTGGGACTCCCTTTTTTTCTTTCTGATGTAAACCATTTCCAAAGTCTTTATTGAATTTGCCGCAATACTGCTTATCTTGTATGTTTTGGTTTTTTGGGCCACGAGGCATGTGGAATCTTAGCTCCCCAACCCGGGATCGAACCCACACCCTCCTGCACTTAAGGTAGAGTCTTAACCACTGGATCACCAGGGACACCCATGCCTGGGGATCTTTTGCTGATGGTTTCCCTGAGCCCAGAGAAGCTGGGCAGGTAGAGACGGTGGAGAGAGATGGAAGAGGCCGCAGAAACCACGCCTGTGCCTCTCAGACCTGGAACTCTGCTGACAGCCGAACAGGGGGGCAGAGCGCCTTTCTCTCTCCCACTCAGGGCCCCCAGCATCCTCAGCACAGGGCACATGGGTGTTCAGCTCCAACCTTGCCAGGCCCTGGGCGGGTGCTCTGTCCTAAGAGCTCAGGAATACAGTGGCTCCCAAGAGACCGCCTCTTAAGATGGCGAGACTAGAAGCCCAGCAAGGCAGGGTGGCCAAGAGAAGTAAGCCAAGGCCAGCGCCAGGGCAGGAGGAGGAGAGGTGGAGGGGGGCCACTGACCCTGGGAAAAGGATCCACTTTGAGCGATCACATCAGCATTCAGTTCCTCCTGTCCCCTTTGTCCCTGATGACCTCTGGACCCGTGGTGTTAGAGAAGCATTGGATGGGGAGGCAGCTCTGCTCTTTGCCCACCTTGGGGGTCTAGGGTTGCTGGTCCCGGGGGGCCCTGCTGTGTCCAGAGATGGCAGGGCAGGCGGCTGGGGCTGGAGAGAGGGCCAGGGGTGAGCTTGGCACGAGAGCCGGCCTGTCCCAGGGGTTGCTTGGCTGCAAAGCAGCAACCCCCTTGCTGCCTCTGCCTTCCCCCCACCCCATCAAAGGCTGCTCCGGGAGGTGAGAGGCCCCCGGGGCCTGAGCCGAGGGTCTCTCTGCAGGTGTATCATCAAGCACCTGGAGGGGCTGGTCGTCCAGTACGACCTGACGGTCCGCGACAGCGACGGCAGCGTGGTGCAGTTCCTGTACGGGGAGGACGGCCTGGACATCCCCAAAACCCAGTTCCTGCAGCCCAAGCAGTTCCCATTCCTTGCCAGCAACTACGAGGTGGGGCTGGCTTCTGGAGCCTGGGGGCTGGCGAGCGGGGCTATGCACTGGGGCCTCCCACCCCCAAGCTGCACCACCCGACCAGAGGGACCACTGAACATGGGAGTTGGGGTGAATTAGTCGCTCAGTTGTGAGCCCAGGGACTGTAGCCCGGCTCCTGTCCATGGAATTCTCCAGGCAAGAATGCTGGAGCAGGTTGCCGTTTCCTTCTCCCAGGGATCTTCCTGACCCAGGGATCCAACCCAGGTCTCCTGCACTGCAGGCAGGTTCTTTACCCACTAAGCTCCGAGGGAGGTCTCGAGTGGGAGAGTTTAAGCGCCAGGCGTGTCTCAGGGCACCTGACACAGCAGAGGGCACATGTGCTCCTGGAATGACAAGCGCCCTGGGCGGGTGCTCTGTCCTAAGAGCTCAGGAATACAGTGGCTCCCAAGAGACCGCCTCTTAAGATGGCGAGACTAGAAGCCCAGCAAGGCAGGGTGGCCAAGAGAAGTAAGCCAAGGCCAGCGCCAGGGCAGGAGGAGGAGAGGTGGAGGGGGGCCACTGACCCTGGGAAAAGGATCCACTTTGAGCGATCACATCAGCATTCAGTTCCTCCTGTCCCCTTTGTCCCTGATGACCTCTGGACCCGTGGTGTTAGAGAAGCATTGGATGGGGAGGCAGCTCTGCTCTTTGCCCACCTTGGGGGTCTAGGGTTGCTGGTCCCGGGGGGCCCTGCTGTGTCCAGAGATGGCAGGGCAGGCGGCTGGGGCTGGAGAGAGGGCCAGGGGTGAGCTTGGCACGAGAGCCGGCCTGTCCCAGGGGTTGCTTGGCTGCAAAGCAGCAACCCCCTTGCTGCCTCTGCCTTCCCCCCACCCCATCAAAGGCTGCTCCGGGAGGTGAGAGGCCCCCGGGGCCTGAGCCGAGGGTCTCTCTGCAGGTGTATCATCAAGCACCTGGAGGGGCTGGTCGTCCAGTACGACCTGACGGTCCGCGACAGCGACGGCAGCGTGGTGCAGTTCCTGTACGGGGAGGACGGCCTGGACATCCCCAAAACCCAGTTCCTGCAGCCCAAGCAGTTCCCATTCCTTGCCAGCAACTACGAGGTGGGGCTGGCTTCTGGAGCCTGGGGGCTGGCGAGCGGGGCTATGCACTGGGGCCTCCCACCCCCAAGCTGCACCACCCGACCAGAGGGACCACTGAACATGGGAGTTGGGGTGAATTAGTCGCTCAGTTGTGAGCCCAGGGACTGTAGCCCGCCCGGCTCCTGTCCATGGAATTCTCCAGGCAAGAATGCTGGAGCAGGTTGCCGTTTCCTTCTCCCAGGGATCTTCCTGACCCAGGGATCCAACCCAGGTCTCCTGCACTGCAGGCAGGTTCTTTACCCACTAAGCTCCGAGGGAGGTCTCGAGTGGGGAGAGTTTAAAGCGCCAGGCGTGTCTCAGGGCACCTGACACAGCAGAGGGGCACATGTGCTCCTGGAATGACAGCGCCGTGGGGTGTGTACACCCTCAGCTCGGACACATCGTGGCTGTTGTCTGCCTGCCTCCAGGGGTCGATCTCGTGCCCCCTCTCTACCGGCAGGTGGGGTGCGGAGGCCCTTCTGCCCATTTTACAGCTGAGACGGCTGAGTGTCCGAGTTTGAGTGATGAGCTGCTGAGGAGCAGGGCTTCTGTCTGCACCCAGCCCCTCTGACGTACACGCCCATGGTGTCCACTGCACGCCTTCCCGCCCCAAGAGGGATCATTACCGTTGACCGAGGGGCCCCCCACGTGGTGCAGACTGGGAAACTGAAACTGACGTGGCCAAGGTCGTGGAGCAGGTGGTCCAACTGAAAGTTAAGGGCAGGCTCCTTTCCATCCTAGTGCCTGTCCCTTCTCTCTTCTCAGAAATTCCTGTGTTCCAGAGGGTGGGGGAGGCTCTGAGGGTCACAGTCTCTCCCCCATGAGCTCAGCTTCTGGGACCGCCAGCTCCCGAGTCTGGTTGGCACAGAGCGAGGCCCTGGTCAGCAGCGGGTAGTTGGCCCCCTGAGGGGTACCATGAGGGCTCCACGCGGGCCACCTGCATCCTGCGCAGTTGTATGACGTGGCCCTTGTGTTGCACCCTTGTCTCTTCATTCTTGCCTGTGTGATCTGTTTGTCTAGGTGATAATGAAGTCAAAGCATCTCCACGAAGTTTTATCCCGAGCGGATCCCCAGAAAGCTCTCCGCCACTTCAGAGCCATCAAAAAATGGCACAGCAAGCATCCCAACACCCTGCTCAGGAAAGGCGCCTTCTTGAATTACTCCCAGAAGATTCAGGCGGCCGTGAGAGCCCTGAACCTCGAGGGCGCAAACCAGAACGGCCGCAGCCCTGAGAGTCGCCAGGTGGTGCTGAGGGAGGCGGGGCTCCATCGGGTTGAGGGGCCGAGGGCTTGTGGTCCTGATGGAGGCTCCTGCCATGAACTCTGGCTGCATTCACTGTTGGCCAGGAACCGTGGCTCTCACATAGGAATTTAAGGAGGGGAGTCTCTACAAAGGGGCCTCCCTGGTGTCTCAGTGGCAAAGAATCCTCCTGCCATGCAAGAGACCTGGGTTCGATCCCTTGGCTTGGGAAGATTCTCTGGAGAAGGGAATGGCAACCCAGTCCAGTCTTTGCCTGGAGAATCCCAGGGACAGAGGAGCCTGGCGGGCCACAGTCCAGGGGGTTGCACAGAGTCGCCATGACTGAAGCAACTGAGCATGCACACATTTTTACAAAAGTGCGGGCAGGGTTCCAGGAACTCACTGGAGCTGGGGTGTGAATAGTCCCCAGGAGTAGAGGAGGGAGGCCGTGGGCAGAGGCCACGTAACGAGGCCTCAGCAGAGAGGTCTGAGCTCAGAGAGCCCTTAGAGAGTGTGGGGGCTGAATGTCCAGCCTTACTCTCCTCCCACTTTCCCCTCTGCTTCCGGGACATCCCACCCGCCAAACAGCTCAGTAGAAGGCCGGGGAGCAGTCTGGAGCGGTTGCCATCCGACAGCTTGGGGGCATCGGGCCTGTGAACGCCCGGCCAGGGGACAGACTGGGATCAGCACGGTAACCTGGCTTGTGGTAACTGTGTCCTGGCTGGCCCAAGACAGCCCTGGCTTTGCCTCCCATCCCAGGATGACTAGTAACAGCGCCTGCTTTGCTCTCCGAGAATCTTAGTTTGGAGAGTAACTTACGTGGTCAGCCCGCCTGTGCTTGAAGGGCTGGACAAGTTGCTCGTAGAGTCATGGTCAAGCTGTGCACTCTGGGATGGATTCCGTTTCTCTGTGCTTCCAATGTCAAGACGGCTTTGTCCCTGCCGTCAGATTTTGCCCCGGTTCCCGAGCGGATCCCCAAAAGATTCGGGCCCGGCCAGTGAGAAGGCGCCTTCTTGAATTACTCCCAGAAGATTCAGGCGGCCGTGAGAGCCCTGAACCTCGAGGGCGCAAACCAGAACGGCCGCAGCCCTGAGAGTCGCCAGGTGGTGCTGAGGGAGGCGGGGCTCCATCGGGTTGAGGGGCCGAGGGCTTGTGGTCCTGATGGAGGCTCCTGCCATGAACTCTGGCTGCATTCACTGTTGGCCAGGAACCGTGGCTCTCACATAGGAATTTAAGGAGGGGAGTCTCTACAAAGGGGCCTCCCTGGTGTCTCAGTGGCAAAGAATCCTCCTGCCATGCAAGAGACCTGGGTTCGATCCCTTGGCTTGGGAAGATTCTCTGGAGAAGGGAATGGCAACCCAGTCCAGTCTTTGCCTGGAGAATCCCAGGGACAGAGGAGCCTGGCGGGCCACAGTCCAGGGGGTTGCACAGAGTCGCCATGACTGAAGCAACTGAGCATGCACACATTTTTACAAAAGTGCGGGCAGGGTTCCAGGAACTCACTGGAGCTGGGGTGTGAATAGTCCCCAGGAGTAGAGGAGGGAGGCCGTGGGCAGAGGCCACGTAACGAGGCCTCAGCAGAGAGGTCTGAGCTCAGAGAGCCCTTAGAGAGTGTGGGGGCTGAATGTCCAGCCTTACTCTCCTCCCACTTTCCCCTCTGCTTCCGGGACATCCCACCCGCCAAACAGCTCAGTAGAAGGCCGGGGAGCAGTCTGGAGCGGTTGCCATCCGACAGCTTGGGGGCATCGGGCCTGTGAACGCCCGGCCAGGGGACAGACTGGGATCAGCACGGTAACCTGGCTTGTGGTAACTGTGTCCTGGCTGGCCCAAGACAGCCCTGGCTTTGCCTCCCATCCCAGGATGACTAGTAACAGCGCCTGCTTTGCTCTCCGAGAATCTTAGTTTGGAGAGTAACTTACGTGGTCAGCCCGCCTGTGCTTGAAGGGCTGGACAAGTTGCTCGTAGAGTCATGGTCAAGCTGTGCACTCTGGGATGGATTCCGTTTCTCTGTGCTTCCAATGTCAAGACGGCTTTGTCCCTGCCGTCAGATTTCTGTCTCTGTCCCCTGCTGTTCCTTGAAGCGAGTGCCTTTCCTGCTGGACGTCCCAGGAGGAGAAGCCCATTCCTGGTGTCATCCAGCCTGACTGAGGCCCCTCCTTCCTTCCAGATGCTGCGGATGTGGGCTGAGTTGGATGAACAGAGCCGGAGGAAGTACCAGAAGAAGGCAGCTCCCTGTCCCGACCCCAGCCTGTCTGTCTGGCGCCCGGACATCTACTTTGCCTCCGTGTCGGAAACGTTTGAAAAGAAGATGGATGACTACAGCTGCGAGTGGGCGGCTCGGGCCGAGAGGACATACGAGAAATCGGAGCTCTCTCTCGACAGGTGATGCCCTGGACGCATCACCCCTGCAGAGGGGGACTCTGTGTCTCTAGCGCTCCTCTGCCCACCCTGGCAGGGGTCCGAGACTTCAGTGGGAGGGAGGGAAGTGGAACGGGGAACGAGGGTGCCTGGCAGTCCCGAGGGCTGTGGGGCTTAGGAGAGCGGTTAGGCAGGAGGGCCTCCCCCATCGGGGCCAGGGTGGAGGCGAGTGCCCTGCGGGGACCGGGACCGGTACACATGACCTCTCTTGAGCGTGGTCTGGTGGGCGTGGCCGCATGCGAGGCAGGGAGTCTGGTCAGCAGCCGCCAACCCTGTGACCAGGCACAGATCATTCTCTGCCCTTAAACACCACATCTCAGCCTTTCGTAAGGAGCCAGGTCTGACTATTCCAATGATCCTTCAAGCTTTGGCTTTTAAGGACCACCTGGAGGCCCCAGCTTGGACTTACTCACAAAAAAATAAAGCTGGGGGCTTCCCTGGTGGTCCAGTGGGTAAGGACACCGCCTTGCAGTGCAAGGGGCGCCGGTTCGATCCCTGGCCTGGGAAGATCCCACGTGCCGCGGAGCGGCTGAACCGATGTGTCCAACTACCAAGCTGGAGCTCTGGAGCGCATGCGCCCAGAGCCAGCGCTCTGCGACGAGGGAGGCCGCTGCAATGGGAGACCCACACAGGCCAAAGACCAAAGATAAGTAAATGAAAGATCAATAGAAGCAGCCAAAAAAATAAATTAATTAATTAAATAGACCTGGAAAAAGAAGTCTCGTGGTCTAGGCAAGTGGGAAGCCAGGCATGGGCCAGCACTGAGATAGAGTGAGTTAAAACATGACCTGTGGCTTCCAGGGAATGCCTGCTGGGGTGCTGGTCTCAGAGCAGTCGCTGGTGGGGTCACTCCCGCTCTCTAAGCCCGACCTGCAGAGCTGGAGGACGGAGATCATCTGCTGAAACTTGGCTGCACATCCTGTACCTGGTGACTCCCGGCCAGCCACACGGGGAGACGGGGTCCGGGGAGTGGGACGGCGGCTCAGGGACGGGGAGAGACAGACACCTGCAGGGAGGACCTGGAGCGAAGGGACAGCCGTCCCATTTCCCACCTTAGGGTAGTTTCTCCGGCCAGGCCTCCGAGGTCCAAAGATGGGAGTAAATCCCGCCACATTGTAGCTTAGGAGCCAGCAGGGTTTTCCCCACAAGAGCAAGTCCCCGGTCCCCTTCGCCTTCCTCCCTGAAGCTCAGGATGCTGCCCTTCACCTTCAGAAGGACCACCTGGGTCCCCTCCAGCTGTGCTGCCTCCGGAGGGGGCAGGCTCAGCCCTGGGGAGCAGCCCTTGGGTTCAGCAGAGTGAGGTGGTGAGAGCGGTGCGCCTCCATGGTTCTCTCAGGGTCGATGTGTTAGCAAGCAGTAAGCTCTGGGTGCAGCCCCAAAGTTCTGGAAGTATTTGAAGGTTTCTTCTGTCAGGAATACTGATAAGCACTCAAACCTCACTGACTGGAAGTAGTTGGAAGAGAAGGCACATCAGGTTAGCAAAAAGTTTTGATTTCTATTACTAAAAAGAACTTGCATAGAAATGTGGTGATTTTTTTGTTTGTTTTTTTAATTTTGGCCTCTTTTATTGGTTTTACATTTATTTTCATCCATCTTTATTCTTTGGCCCGTGTGGGCCTCCCATTGCAGTGGCCTCTGTTGTCGCAGAGCACCGGCTCTGGGCGCATGCACTCCAAAGCATCGGCTTGGTAATTGGACACACCGGCCCAGCCGCTCTGCGGCACGTGGGATCTTCCCAGGCCAAGGATCGAACCGGTGCCCCTTGCACTGCAAGGCAGTGTCCTTACCCACTGGACCACCAGGGAAGCCTGCATAGAAACGTTTTATTACTTCCCTCTGCATTCATATAACCCCCATGTAGTCTCTGTTGAGCTGATTCCGTGTCCTGCATGCAGGGGTGACCGTGCTTCTGCTGTTCTAAGGCCGGTGTCCATAGGAAGAAGGGCTAGTAAGTTACAAAGTCGATGCGTGTGTGTTTCTGACTGGCTGTTCTTTAAAAAAGCCGGTGTCCATAAAGAAGGCTCAAGCTCCTGGTGGCACTCCCGCCCAGCCACACGGGAGACGGGTCCGGGGAGTGGGACGGCGGCTCAGGGACGGGAGAGACAGACACCTGCAGGGAGGACCTGGAGCGAAGGGACAGCCGTCCCATTTCCCACCTTAGGGTAGTTTCTCGGCCAGGCCTCCGAGGTCCAAAGATGGGAGTAAATCCCGCCACATTGTAGCTTAGGAGCCAGCAGGGTTTTCCCCACAAGAGCAAGTCCCCGGTCCCTCGCCTTCCTCCCTGAAGCTCAGGATGCTGCCCTTCACCTTCAGAAGGACCACCTGGGTCCCCTCCAGCTGTGCTGCCTCCGGAGGGGGCAGGCTCAGCCCTGGGGAGCAGCCCTTGGGTTCAGCAGAGTGAGGTGGTGAGAGCGGTGCGCCTCCATGGTTCTCTCAGGGTCGATGTGTTAGCAAGCAGTAAGCTCTGGGTGCAGCCCCAAAGTTCTGGAAGTATTTGAAGGTTTCTTCTGTCAGGAATACTGATAAGCACTCAAACCTCACTGACTGGAAGTAGTTGGAAGAGAAGGCACATCAGGTTAGCAAAAAGTTTTGATTTCTATTACTAAAAAGAACTTGCATAGAAATGTGGTGATTTTTTTGTTTGTTTTTTTAATTTTGGCCTCTTTTATTGGTTTTACATTTATTTTCATCCATCTTTATTCTTTGGCCCGTGTGGGCCTCCCATTGCAGTGGCCTCTGTTGTCGCAGAGCACCGGCTCTGGGCGCATGCACTCCAAAGCATCGGCTTGGTAATTGGACACACCGGCCCAGCCGCTCTGCGGCACGTGGGATCTTCCCAGGCCAAGGATCGAACCGGTGCCCCTTGCACTGCAAGGCAGTGTCCTTACCCACTGGACCACCAGGGAAGCCTGCATAGAAACGTTTTATTACTTCCCTCTGCATTCATATAACCCCCATGTAGTCTCTGTTGAGCTGATTCCGTGTCCTGCATGCAGGGGTGACCGTGCTTCTGCGGCTGTTCTAAAAGGCCGGTGTCCATAGGAAGAAGGGCTAGTAAGTTACAAAGTCGTATAGCGTGTGTGTTTCTGACATGGCCTGTAGCCATTTACACTAATTAAGAAAATAAGCACCCTGCCTCTCACACACACCCATGCTTGTGAGCCTCTTCCTAGTTTGTACAGAGGGAGGTTTAAGCCCTCTCCAAGCTGTCACTGACAGTGGGAAACAAAGGTAACAGAGACGTGGACAGTTAGTTAGTTCACAGGTCCCACGACCTCCTCAGGGTGCGTGTGAGCAGTCCGAGCGTGGCCGTCCAGAGCTTCAGCCACTCAGCCAGGCTCTGCGCTGCATTCCTTAGGACATTTCAGGGTCACAGGCAGGAGCCTAAGGCTGATAAAGGACCGTTTGCCTGGTAAAACCAGCCCAGGCAGGGGGAGAGGCGGCAGGGTCCCACAGCCTGCTTGTGGGGGCGTGGACCACTCCTGATAGGCGAGTGGTGTCTGTGCCCTTGACCCCTTGCTGTCCCGCTGCCCCGTCCCCAGACTGAGGACCCTTCTGCAGCTGAAGTGGCAGCGGTCACTGTGTGACCCGGGCGAGGCCGTGGGCCTGCTGGCCGCCCAGAGCATCGGGGAGCCCTCCACCCAGATGACCCTGAACACCTTCCACTTCGCCGGCCGAGGCGAGATGAACGTCACCCTGGGCATTCCGAGGTGGGCTTCGGGGGCGCATGGGCCGGGTCTGTCCTCACCTGCTCCTGGGGAGGGAGTCATTTGTTAGAGTGTGAAAGTGTGGGGGGGTGTGAGGGTGAGAATGTGAGAGAGAGTTGGGGGTGTGTATGTGTGAGTGATAGACAGGGTCTTATCAAAGGGAGGGTCGGGTTGGAATTTCCTGAACCCACAGGTTTCTGCAGTTGGATCCATGCCCAGGCCTCTCAGCATCTCTTTTTCTCTCTGCCAACTCCTGGATCCCTGTTTCCTAGGGGAAACTGCACGCTCCCGAGATTGTGCCATCTGGCCGCCCACCTCAGGGGCACCGCTCACCTAGAATAGGACCCAGAGGGGCACTGGCCTTTCAGGTCCCAGTGTGCACCCTGCAGGGTGATGGGTATTGGGCAAGAGGAAAGAACAGAGGTCAGACACGCCCACCCCGGCCGCTTTCCAGCCGAGCGGCTCAGGCTCCCAGCTTCCTCAGCCTCGAGGCCTGTGGGGAGGAGGAGGGCAGGGCCCGTGGTGCTGTTGGGCTGGGCAGGCAGGTAGGCCGGGCTCACTGAGCCATGGCAGAGGTCCAGATGTGGTCCTTGCACCCAGTAGGAGCACAGCAGGCGCTGGTTCCCTTCCTGGCATCTCTCATTTGTTCACCCGTGCAGTGTGTGAGGCACGGGTGACAGGAAACAAGAAGACACAGCCCTGTCCTTGAGGAGCCCGCGCCCCAGCGGAGAGGAGAGTCCCTTGTGGTCAAACACGGAGCCAGTGTGGGGGGGGTTCCCTGATCAGCGTATTTCCTTACGAAAGAGATGCCTGTCCCCCTCAGATGTGTCCTTGCTTCCTGGCAGGTTGCGGGAGATTCTCATGGTGGCCAGCGCCAACATCAAGACACCTATGATGAGCGTGCCCGTGTTCAGCACCAAGAAGGCCCTGAAGAAAGTGAAAAGCCTGAAGAAGCAGCTCACCAGGGTGTGCCTCGGGGAGGTAATGGTCTCCCTCAGACCCGGCTGCTGGCCTTCTCCTGCGTCCCCTCCCTCCATCCTCCCATCCAGGCAGAACAGCTTTGGCCAGCTTCAGACCCTGGGCTCAGACTCCAACAGTGAGAGGTGGGCTTTCTCCGCCAGGTGCTGTGCTGAGCAGGGAGTTTGAAAGTAATCACTGGTTACTGGTTAGCATTCTTACGTGCCTTACAAAAAGATACTTTCTGGGTTAGCTTACCAGCCCCCCTGGAACCTGCCCCCCACAGCCTCAGGCTCTTCCCTGGAGTGTGACCTACAGGTTGGGGCTCCTCTCCCCACCCCAACCCATCCCTCTCCCCACCCCCCGCCCCAAAGGATCTACACCAGCAGAAGTCATCAGAGTGTCTCTGAAATTCTGGCCTGTGGTCCCAGCCCCTAGGCCTGCAAGCTCTCTGTTTTCCCATAACCCACTTGTAGTGCTCAGTTCCAGCCATTGGGCTTCCCTGGTGGCTCAGATCGTAAAGAATCCGGGAGACCTGGGTTCGATCCCTGGGTTGGGAAGATCCCCCGGAGAAGGGAGTGGCTGCCCTGGAGAATCCCATGGCTCATCCCTGGGGTCGTAAAGAGGTGGACAGGACGGAGCGACTCTCACTTTCAGGCCTGGGTTGCACTGAGTCTGCTCTGTCTGGTTCTAGGTGTTGGAGAAGATTGACGTCCAGGAGTCTTTCTGGATGGGGGAGAAGCAGAACAAGTTCCGGGTGTACCAGCTGCGGTTTCAGTTCCTGCCTCATGCCTGCTACCAGCAGGAGAAGTGCCTGAGGCCTGAGGACATCCTGCACTTTATGGAGACAAGGTGTTTGGGAAGACAGAGGGTTTTGTAGCCTCATCTTGCTTGTGGCTACGACCACGTTCCCTCCCCTGCTCTTCCCTCTGGCCCCTGAGTCCTGTGACTCGGGTTTGTAGGCTTGAAGATGCAGGAGTACACGGGCCGTAAAGAGATCAGAACCTGTCGCGGTGGTGCTGTGACATCACCCCAGCGCAGGGTGGTCGTTGCTGCCGTGACGTGGCTCCTGACACACTTGGGTTCTGTCAGGAAGGAGCAGTGTGCTGGCGGCGCGCAGCTCTTAAATGTAGCTCCATAACTGGGGCTACCTCCGGCTTCTCTTGTTTTATAATTTTATTTATTTATGTATTTTATTTTGGCTGTGCGGGGCCTTCGTTGCTGCATGGATTTTTCTCTAGTTGCAGTGAGCGGGGCTGCTCTCTGGTTACAGTGCGCAGGCTTCTCGTGGGTGGGTTCTCTTGTTTTGGAGCACAGGCTCTGGGACGCTGGGGCTTCAGCCCTTGCGGCACACGGGCTCTGTAGTTGCGGCTGCTGGGTTCTAGAGCACAGGCTCTGTTGCTGTGGTGCACAGGCTTAGTTGCTCCACGCAGTGTGGCATCTTCCCAGGTCACAGATCGAACCCCCGTCTCCTGCCTTGGCAGGTGGATTCTTTACCACTGAGCCCCCCAGGGAAGCTCTGCCTCCACCTTCTCACGGAGAAGTTCTGGCTGCCTCTTGGTAGGGAGAGTGAGCATCCATTTTCTCTCAGGTTCAAGTCACTGTTGGGCAGTGGACAGTACGGGCCACGGTGCTACGTGCATAGGAGTTTGGGGAGGCGGGTCATGTCAGGGCTGGCGCAAGTCGACAGGAGCCAGCAAAGCGCTGCTGACTTGCAGTGGCCGTGGGTGGGGGTGTGCAGACTCAAACAGCTGCAGGCCTGGCAGGTAGGAAGGCCAGTGAGGCAGGTGGGGAGCCCCCGGCCGACTAGAGAGCGTACCGCCTACCTTGAGGGGGCAGGGATGTGGGCGAGGTGTCTGGACCTTCTCGTTTGAAAGAAATAATAAGAAAACTGCCTCCTTTTTTTTTCTGTCGTTGGTTCAGGCTTGAATGCGTCATCCTGCACTTTATGGAGACAAGGTGTTTGGGAAGACAGAGGGTTTTGTAGCCTCATCTTGCTTGTGGCTACGACCACGTTCCCTCCCCTGCTCTTCCCTCTGGCCCCTGAGTCCTGTGACTCGGGTTTGTAGGCTTGAAGATGCAGGAGTACACGGGCCGTAAAGAGATCAGAACCTGTCGCGGTGGTGCTGTGACATCACCCCAGCGCAGGGTGGTCGTTGCTGCCGTGACGTGGCTCCTGACACACTTGGGTTCTGTCAGGAAGGAGCAGTGTGCTGGCGGCGCAGCTCTTAAATGTAGCTCCATAACTGGGGCTACCTCCGGCTTCTCTTGTTTTATAATTTTATTTATTTATGTATTTTATTTTGGCTGTGCGGGGCCTTCGTTGCTGCATGGATTTTTCTCTAGTTGCAGTGAGCGGGGCTGCTCTCTGGTTACAGTGCGCAGGCTTCTCGTGGGTGGGTTCTCTTGTTTTGGAGCACAGGCTCTGGGACGCTGGGGCTTCAGCCCTTGCGGCACACGGGCTCTGTAGTTGCGGCTGCTGGGTTCTAGAGCACAGGCTCTGTTGCTGTGGTGCACAGGCTTAGTTGCTCCACGCAGTGTGGCATCTTCCCAGGTCACAGATCGAACCCCCGTCTCCTGCCTTGGCAGGTGGATTCTTTACCACTGAGCCCCCCAGGGAAGCTCTGCCTCCACCTTCTCACGGAGAAGTTCTGGCTGCCTCTTGGTAGGGAGAGTGAGCATCCATTTTCTCTCAGGTTCAAGTCACTGTTGGGCAGTGGACAGTACGGGCCACGGTGCTACGTGCATAGGAGTTTGGGGAGGCGGGTCATGTCAGGGCTGGCGCAAGTCGACAGGAGCCAGCAAAGCGCTGCTGACTTGCAGTGGCCGTGGGTGGGGGTGTGCAGACTCAAACAGCTGCAGGCCTGGCAGGTAGGAAGGCCAGTGAGGCAGGTGGGGAGCCCCCGGCCGACTAGAGAGCGTACCGCCTACCTTGAGGGGGCAGGGATGTGGGCGAGGGTGTTTGGACCTTCTCGTTTGAAAGAAATAATAAGAAAACTGCCTCCCTTTTTTTTTTTTTTCTGTCGTTGGTGGTTTGCTTATGTTTGCTTGAATGCATACTAAGTCACTTCAGTCACGTCTAACTCTTTGCGACCCTGTGGACCCTAGCCCACCAGGCTCCTCTGTCCATGGGGTTCTCCAGGCAAGAATACTGGAGTGGCTGGCCATGCCCTCCTTCAGCGAATCTTTCCAACCCAGGGATCGAACCCACATCTTTTCTGTTTCCTGAATTGGCAGGTGGGTTCTTTACCACTAGCACCACCTGGGAAGTCCTTGCTTGCTTTTACTTTTATAAGTAAGTCTTCTCTAATAGCATTGGCAGCTAATTCATCTTTAAGCCTGATGAGGCTCCCGTCAATCACATGTGTCAACAGGATTTGTACACAGACCAGTGGCCCCTGTCTTCAGTCTGGAGCAGCACTTGGGTCTTCTAGAGCTGCTCAGAATCAAAGAACTGGGGGCAGAGCAGAGGCAAGGTGTCCACCCACTCTGTCATCCCCCACATATGTGCTGAGTGATGTCCACTTGTGGTCCAGTCCCGAGGTGACGTGGCCAGGAGGGAGTGACCGTCTTGCCACAGGCCCTCTTGCCAGAGGACGAGAGGCTGCAGGCCGGCCACCCTCAGCAGGTGGCTGGTAGGACAGCAGGAGTTGCAGCAGATGAGCTTGGGTGTGAGCTCAGCCCTTGCACAGGGGAGCCGGCTGGGCCCTGGGGAGCATGCACATCACCCTTTGCCTGGGTGGAGGAGGCTCGTTCTGTCAGGGGTGCTCTCGGGGTGCCGGGTCATGTCTCAGGAGACCGGTCTGCAGCCTGGCTGCCCGCTGCTTAATTAACCAGGAGGATCATCTCTCCTAAGTATGTATGCGTTTGTGCTGGCCGGGCCGCGCTGTCCTGAGAAATGGGGATTTGGGTCACATGGCCTCTTGAGAACTCCCGGCAGCAGGCCGACCTGCCGGGTGTCCATGCATCTCAGGTGGAGGCCCGTGGGTCGCCTGAGGCCTGCACCAGGCTGTGCTCACAGTTCTTTCTCTTTATATTCCTTTGGGGAATAGAAACTCCATCGCTACTTAAAAACTTCTTCGTAAGGGAGAGAAACTTCTTGGTAAGGGAGAGCCCTGACTTCTTCCCAGGGGTGCAGCACTTAGTCGGCTCCTACTACGTACTTGGCTCGTGCACTTGAAAAGCTGATAAACAAAGCCATGTGCTCTCGCCCTTGGTGGAGCTGCCATGTGGTGGGGCAGCAGGGGCTTGAGAGAGCCGCTTTGCGACCCTGGACCCTAGCCCACCAGGTTTGCCTTCTCCAGGCAAGAATACTGGAGTGGCTGGCCACCCCCGAATCTTTCCAACCCAGGGATCGAACCCACATCTTTTCTGTTTCCTGAATTGGCAGGTGGGTTCTTTACCACTAGCACCACCTGGGAAGTCCTTGCTTGCTTTTACTTTTATAAGTAAGTCTTCTCTAATAGCATTGGCAGCTAATTCATCTTTAAGCCTGATGAGGCTCCCGTCAATCACATGTGTCAACAGGATTTGTACACAGACCAGTGGCCCCTGTCTTCAGTCTGGAGCAGCACTTGGGTCTTCTAGAGCTGCTCAGAATCAAAGAACTGGGGGCAGAGCAGAGGCAAGGTGTCCACCCACTCTGTCATCCCCCACATATGTGCTGAGTGATGTCCACTTGTGGTCCAGTCCCGAGGTGACGTGGCCAGGAGGGAGTGACCGTCTTGCCACAGGCCCTCTTGCCAGAGGACGAGAGGCTGCAGGCCGGCCACCCTCAGCAGGTGGCTGGTAGGACAGCAGGAGTTGCAGCAGATGAGCTTGGGTGTGAGCTCAGCCCTTGCACAGGGGAGCCGGCTGGGCCCTGGGGAGCATGCACATCACCCTTTGCCTGGGTGGAGGAGGCTCGTTCTGTCAGGGGTGCTCTCGGGGTGCCGGGTCATGTCTCAGGAGACCGGTCTGCAGCCTGGCTGCCCGCTGCTTAATTAACCAGGAGGATCATCTCTCCTAAGTATGTATGCGTTTGTGCTGGCCGGGCCGCGCTGTCCTGAGAAATGGGGATTTGGGTCACATGGCCTCTTGAGAACTCCCGGCAGCAGGCCGACCTGCCGGGTGTCCATGCATCTCAGGTGGAGGCCCGTGGGTCGCCTGAGGCCTGCACCAGGCTGTGCTCACAGTTCTTTCTCTTTATATTCCTTTGGGGAATAGAAACTCCATCGCTACTTAAAAACTTCTTCGTAAGGGAGAGAAACTTCTTGGTAAGGGAGAGCCCTGACTTCTTCCCAGGGGTGCAGCACTTAGTCGGCTCCTACTACGTACTTGGCTCGTGCACTTGAAAAGCTGATAAACAAAGCCATGTGCTCTCGCCCTTGGTGGAGCTGCCATGTGGTGGGGCAGCAGGGGCTTGAGAGAGCCGCACGTATAGGGGATGTGGATGGGCTACCTGTGCCAGGCCTGCCCCGGGCGGGCCCCTTAAAGACCACACAGGCGTGGGGTGAGTTCCGGCCTCCGGTGCCCCGCCGTGTCGCACCGAGCTGGCAGTCTGCAGCGAGAGCTGCTGTGAGGCTGCCCTCACACACGGCAGGTGGCGGAGCTGTTGGCAGGCTCTTTCGGAAACAGCGGGGGGTCATGTTCCCTGCGAGTAATTATTTATGTGAGAGGAAGAACCCTGCTGTCCCCTCTGGTTCCCCGCCCCCCACCATTGCCACGTTCTGACAGCACCCCCTTCACAGAGCAGCCACGGGCGGCCTCCGGTCCCCTGGCTCCAGGCTGGATCACCAAAGGGCAGACCGTGCTCCTCCAGGAGAGCCCAGGCTCACTGCCAGCGTGCCGGCCGCTTACCGCCCGGGGCCTGTCCTTTCTCACCGTCTGTCCTGCTGGGCACCCAGCCTGTTCACCCCAAGAGGCAGGCAGAGTAGGAAAGGTTTCCAGCAGCGGGGGTGAGGGGAGGTCTTTTGGAGGTCTGACCTCTGGGGTTAGGTCCCACTGTGAAGATGGCCACAGCTCCCACAGGTGGGAGGGCTTGAAGGGCAGGGGACGGCCTCAAAGAGGTGCTGGCGCCTCAGGGGACAGGCAGGGAGCCAGACAAGTGGGGGCGGGAGCCCCATGGCAGAGGAAAGGGGAGAGCAGCTTCTGTGTGTGGCCGCGGCCCAGCTTCCGCCCTGTCATCTCCTCCCCTCCAGTCTGCACTGCAGGCTCAGGCATGTGGCGGGAGCCGTCCCCAGGGTTACACACGGCCCTCTCTCTCGCTCTCTTCAGACTCTGGCCAAACAGGGTTGAACCTGTCCTTTCCCAAACCTCTCTTCCGCCCCCTCTTCGCCGTTGACCGTATCTTTCTAAAGTCAGGCCGGGCTTCCCCGCGTCCGGCCATCATCCCTGCCCCCTTGCCTGGTAACCAGGCTTTTCCCTGGATTGGTGTGTTGGTAAGGAGACTTCCAAAGGCAGAAGCCTCAGGGTGCAGCACTTAGTCGGCTCCTACTACGTACTTGGCTCGTGCACTTGAAAAGCTGATAAACAAAGCCATGTGCTCTCGCCCTTGGTGGAGCTGCCATGTGGTGGGGCAGCAGGGGCTTGAGAGAGCCGCACGTATAGGGGATGTGGATGGGCTACCTGTGCCAGGCCTGCCCCGGGCGGGCCCCTTAAAGACCACACAGGCGTGGGGTGAGTTCCGGCCTCCGGTGCCCCGCCGTGTCGCACCGAGCTGGCAGTCTGCAGCGAGAGCTGCTGTGAGGCTGCCCTCACACACGGCAGGTGGCGGAGCTGTTGGCAGGCTCTTTCGGAAACAGCGGGGGGTCATGTTCCCTGCGAGTAATTATTTATGTGAGAGGAAGAACCCTGCTGTCCCCTCTGGTTCCCCGCCCCCCACCATTGCCACGTTCTGACAGCACCCCCTTCACAGAGCAGCCACGGGCGGCCTCCGGTCCCCTGGCTCCAGGCTGGATCACCAAAGGGCAGACCGTGCTCCTCCAGGAGAGCCCAGGCTCACTGCCAGCGTGCCGGCCGCTTACCGCCCGGGGCCTGTCCTTTCTCACCGTCTGTCCTGCTGGGCACCCAGCCTGTTCACCCCAAGAGGCAGGCAGAGTAGGAAAGGTTTCCAGCAGCGGGGGTGAGGGGAGGTCTTTTGGAGGTCTGACCTCTGGGGTTAGGTCCCACTGTGAAGATGGCCACAGCTCCCACAGGTGGGAGGGCTTGAAGGGCAGGGGACGGCCTCAAAGAGGTGCTGGCGCCTCAGGGGACAGGCAGGGAGCCAGACAAGTGGGGGCGGGAGCCCCATGGCAGAGGAAAGGGGAGAGCAGCTTCTGTGTGTGGCCGCGGCCCAGCTTCCGCCCTGTCATCTCCTCCCCTCCAGTCTGCACTGCAGGCTCAGGCATGTGGCGGGAGCCGTCCCCAGGGTTACACACGGCCCTCTCTCTCGCTCTCTTCAGACTCTGGCCAAACAGGGTTGAACCTGTCCTTTCCCAAACCTCTCTTCCGCCCCCTCTTCGCCGTTGACCGTATCTTTCTAAAGTCAGGCCGGGCTTCCCCGCGTCCGGCCATCATCCCTGCCCCCTTGCCTGGTAACCAGGCTTTTCCCTGGATTGGTGTGTTGGTAAGGAGACTTCCAAAGGCAGAAGCCTCAGCCAAAACCATGGGCAGCTTTAAAAGCACGGAAGGAAGAACGTCGTGGGGAGGGAGAGGAGCAGTCCGTTGGTTTTTTTTTTTTTTTTTTTTTTTTGAACTTTTATTTTACTTTTAACTTTTACAGAGTTTTGTTGTTTACAGATATGTATGTTCCCAGATTTGTCGTATGTATATCCCCCCCTTCTCACCCCTCCCGACCATCACACAGCACCCCGAAGGATCTCCTTTTCTCACAGAGCAGTGACTTAATGAGCAGGATAGTAAGCATGGCACCTGTCTGCTCCTGCCCTTAAGGCTCTGAGGGCGTGTCTTTTCACCCTGGATTTGCCCCCAGGGCTGGCACGTGGCAGGCACATCGCAAGCTCTTGGAAAACACAGGATGGCTGACTGGACAGATGAGGAACTGATACTTTATATAAAAAGCAGTCTGTTTTCTGTGCTGTTATAGCATGACTCAGAAATCAGGCCAAAGGTTGTATGAAGAAAGGAGCAGAGGGAGGGAGACAGGATGAGGCCCAGGGTGGCTAACGCATAGAGAACCCAGGCGAAAGGGGCCAGAAAAGGCCCCCTGGCTCTGTCTGCCTCAAGTTAGTCCTTTTAAACGGACTTGGTTCTAACCTGTTAACAGGCTTCCCTAGTGGCTCAGTGGTAAAGAATTTGCCTACCACTGCAGGAGACATGGGTTCGATCCCTTCATTGGGAAGATCCGCTGGAGAAGGAAATGGCAATCCTCTCCAGTCTTCTTGCCTGGAAAACCCCAAAGACAGAGGGGCCTGGCAGGCTGCAGTCCGTGGGGACACAGAAGAGTTGGACACGACTGAGCAACTAAACAACAACCACCTGTGGATACGATTTACTGCCACAAAGTACGTTATCTCTGCCTTGGAGAGTCTGATAAGCTCTTTCACGTCTTAGTTCTCTCATCAAATTGTCAGATCTCCCACATTGGGGAGATACTTGTTGTTAGCACCAAGCACTTCCCGGAGATGCAGGGCAGGGGCTGCGGGCAGCCCTGGTTCCAGCCTGGAGTCCTCTCTCCTACCGCAGGCCCTGCCAGCCTCGCTGGACGGCCCCACGCCACACCAACAGCTGTCTTTTACTGAGCAGCCATTCTGCCAGGCCCCGGGACAGCTACTGGTGGATGTGGGGGTGTTTTTCTGATCCCTAATGCAAGATTGCACAATACCCATTCATATTCACACCTTCCGGACGAGAGAGGTAATTACACTCAGATCATCAGTGGTGACGGAGGTCACACACCCTGGGAATGGCAGGGCACACTGTCAGCCCAGGCTTGTTGGGCACGGAGCAGTGTTTCTTCTGATGCCACCCAGAAACAGCAAGAGGGGGAGAAGGGAGTGGTGGGAGAGGTGGCCTCCCTCCCCCGGTCAGTCCCCAGCATCACCTGCAGTGGGTGAGATCCTCAGGACATCCTTCCCTTGCACTGTGGGGAGAGTGGAGGTGCAGGTGCTGAACGGGGCTGCGGGGCCTCCTCGTTATAGATTCTTCAAGATTCTGATGGAAGCCATCCGAAAGAAGAACAGTAAAGCCTCAGCTTTCAGAAGCGTGAATGCGCGGAGAGCCACCCAGCAGGACCTCGACAGCGCTGGCGAGTCGGAGAGGAGTCGGGTGAGGGAGTCCCCCGGGGGCCGTCCCAGGGAGGGTCCTGGGCTGGGAACCGTGTAGCGTGGCGAATCCTGGGTCTGCTCTCCTGGGACGGCTCTCTGACTGTCCTCAGGGCTCCTCCTGCCCCTTCTGAGTGTTGGCCCATCTCTGCTTTACCTTGGCTTGTGTCTCTCTGTGTGATGTGGCCACAGAGCATGTGGGATCTTAGTTACCTGACCAGGGATTGAACCTGTGCCCCCTGCATTGGGAGCATGGAGCCTTAGCCACTGGATACCAGGGAAGTCCCTTTCCTGAGCATTTGTCTGCTACTCTGAGAAAGCTGACAAGTGGCGTTTCCTTCTTCGGTGTGGAGGGCCTCAGCGGGGGCTGAGGGCGGCATGGCCTGCCTGGCCCTGAGTGAGGCCCCAGCTCACCCACCTGTCTGCTCTCAGGGACCCCTCCTCTCTGTAGGTGACTTTTTTTATCCTGAAGATAAGACTCCAAGTAATGATACCCTGAAGAACTTCTGGAAGTTCTTTGTTTCCGTTTACTCTGCCTGTGACTCGCTTAGGCCAGATGAACAGAAGCCCACAGAGTGCTGGGCAGGGACCAGAGAGAGGAATTTTGAAGCAGGAAAATTGGGCTCCAGTGATGAAAAATGGAGACAGGGGCTAGCCATTGGAGGCAGAATAATCCAGGAATGATGATACCGTATCTGCACTGGGAGGATGCCCTGGAGGAGGGCATGGCAACCCACTCCAGCATTTTGCCTGGAGAATCCAATGGGCAGAGAGCCAGGTGGGCTACAGTCCATGGGGTCCCAGAGTGAGACCCCAAGGCAGTGTTGCGCCAGCTCCCTGGGTCTTGTCTGAGCCAGCCGGCGGTAGGGCTGTGTGCTGCTTGCACAGGGCCGCAGTGAAGACTGGCCCTGGCCCTTCCCAGCTCCGTGATCTCAGCTGTGTCCCCGCCTCTCTCGGGGCCTGTCTCCTCATCCCTCAAATGAGGGCCAGGTCTCCTGTCTCAGAGCCTACCAGTTGGGTAACTCAAGCACAGACGAGGATGGAATGTCTCTGAAAGGCTACCCAGTGTTAATTCTTTAAATCACCCAGAAGGAAATCGTAAGGAACTAGGAGCCAAGATCAGAAGAAAAGAATAAATATTTAGTTTTTAAAATACCAAGATAATTCTTTCTCTTCATCTCTGCCCATAACATAAATACTTGGAACAATATTAGCACCATCTTCTTTTAATAACTTGGAAAGCCTTGGCAGTTTTTTTTTTTTTTGGCAATTGATACATGTGAAGATTTTGGCTGAAGAGAAGGCAGTGTGGAATCCAGGGCTGGGGAGGCGGGTGGAAGGGACATAGATGGACCTTTGGGGAGGTGGTGGGCACTGTGTGATGAGTGGATGGTGGGAGACAGGCGGGTAGATGAGTGAGCCGTTCGGTGGCTAGATAGGTGGGTTCACCAGGCACCAGGCTTTGGGGCTCATCTTTCTCCTCCTTGTCCCCAAACCCCAGGGAGAGCAGTAGGATGGCCTGCCTGGCCCTGAGTGAGGCCCCAGCTTGGGGCAGGAAAACCAAGTAATGATACCCTGAAGAACTTCTGGAAGTTCTTTGTTTCCGTTTACTCTGCCTGTGACTCGCTTAGGCCAGATGAACAGAAGCCCACAGAGTGCTGGGCAGGGACCAGAGAGAGGAATTTTGAAGCAGGAAAATTGGGCTCCAGTGATGAAAAATGGAGACAGGGGCTAGCCATTGGAGGCAGAATAATCCAGGAATGATGATACCGTATCTGCACTGGGAGGATGCCCTGGAGGAGGGCATGGCAACCCACTCCAGCATTTTGCCTGGAGAATCCAATGGGCAGAGAGCCAGGTGGGCTACAGTCCATGGGGTCCCAGAGTGAGACCCCAAGGCAGTGTTGCGCCAGCTCCCTGGGTCTTGTCTGAGCCAGCCGGCGGTAGGGCTGTGTGCTGCTTGCACAGGGCCGCAGTGAAGACTGGCCCTGGCCCTTCCCAGCTCCGTGATCTCAGCTGTGTCCCCGCCTCTCTCGGGGCCTGTCTCCTCATCCCTCAAATGAGGGCCAGGTCTCCTGTCTCAGAGCCTACCAGTTGGGTAACTCAAGCACAGACGAGGATGGAATGTCTCTGAAAGGCTACCCAGTGTTAATTCTTTAAATCACCCAGAAGGAAATCGTAAGGAACTAGGAGCCAAGATCAGAAGAAAAGAATAAATATTTAGTTTTTAAAATACCAAGATAATTCTTTCTCTTCATCTCTGCCCATAACATAAATACTTGGAACAATATTAGCACCATCTTCTTTTAATAACTTGGAAAGCCTTGGCAGTTTTTTTTTTTTTTGGCAATTGATACATGTGAAGATTTTGGCTGAAGAGAAGGCAGTGTGGAATCCAGGGCTGGGGAGGCGGGTGGAAGGGACATAGATGGACCTTTGGGGAGGTGGTGGGCACTGTGTGATGAGTGGATGGTGGGAGACAGGCGGGTAGATGAGTGAGCCGTTCGGTGGCTAGATAGGTGGGTTCACCAGGCACCAGGCTTTGGGGCTCATCTTTCTCCTCCTTGTCCCCAAACCCCAGGGAGAGCAGGGAGGCGAAGAGGAGGAGGAGGGACACATTGTTGATGCCGAAGCCGAGGAGGGAGACGCCGATGCCTCGGACGCCAAACGCAAGGAGAAACAAGAGGAGGAGGTGAGGGGCCTGTGGCTGCGGGCACCTCCCTCCCCGCCGAGGGCTCTGCCTGGTGTGGGAGGCCGCACCCCTGCGTCCTGTGGGAGCCCTAGGGAGCAGCGACGCATGGCCAGCCTGCCAGCGCACCCCTCGACGGAGAAGGCAGTGCTCATGGGGTGGCGAGGGGGCAGGAGCTGGCCCAGGGCTGCCCTTTGGGACTGACTGTCCCTGCACCTGCGTCCGATTCAAGGACCCAGGGACCTTCACAAGGGAGAGGAAGTCAGGCCACCTCTGGTTTCTACTGTGAAAATACATCCTTCCCTCCCCTTCTCAGGCCTTTACCACCGTGGTTGCTGGCAGGACTGAGGGTGGTGTGGCGAGGCCAGGGGCTCACAAGTGAGAGAGCTGGGGGGTCGCTCCGCTCTGAGGAGGGGGCCCTGGGGCTGAGGGGCTGGCAGAACAGACCTGGGAGGTTTGACAAACGGAGGATGGGAGCCAGGCCGATAGAGCGGGCGAGGGCTCTGCAGGCACACTTGTCCCGCAAGGTCAAGTCCAGGTGGCTGGTGGGCCCCAGGGACAAGTCCTGTGCTCTGTCCCCGCCAGGTCGACTACGAGAGCGCAGAGGAGGAGGACCAGGAGGAAGAGGAGAAGGACGACGAGGACGGGCAGGAGGAAGGGAGCGGCCCCGGAGAAGGCGTGCAGCAGGAGCCGGAGGAGGACGGGGGCCTGGGCCCCGAGGAGGACGTGCTCCCTGGCGCCCCGCCGGCCCCCTCCCGGAAGCCCCGCCACAGCCAGGAGCCCCAGGGCGCCGAGGCAGTGGAGCGCCGGGTGCGGGCGGTGCTCGAGAGCCACTCATTCCTAGAGGACTACCAGTACGACAGCCAGGGCGGCCTGTGGTGCCAGGTCAGTGCCCGCGGGCCTCAGCCCGGTCCTGCCCAGGGGCTGGCGGCAGCTGCAGATGCTTTGCCCGGATCCCGGCTGCTGTGGGGCTGAGCCCCGGCCCTGCGGGCACTCTCCTGTGAGAACTTAAGGCCTCGGACCTGCTGGGACACATTGTTGATGCCGAAGCCGAGGAGGGAGACGCCGATGCCTCGGACGCCAAACGCAAGGAGAAACAAGAGGAGGAGGTGAGGGGCCTGTGGCTGCGGGCACCTCCCTCCCCGCCGAGGGCTCTGCCTGGTGTGGGAGGCCGCACCCCTGCGTCCTGTGGGAGCCCTAGGGAGCAGCGACGCATGGCCAGCCTGCCAGCGCACCCCTCGACGGAGAAGGCAGTGCTCATGGGGTGGCGAGGGGGCAGGAGCTGGCCCAGGGCTGCCCTTTGGGACTGACTGTCCCTGCACCTGCGTCCGATTCAAGGACCCAGGGACCTTCACAAGGGAGAGGAAGTCAGGCCACCTCTGGTTTCTACTGTGAAAATACATCCTTCCCTCCCCTTCTCAGGCCTTTACCACCGTGGTTGCTGGCAGGACTGAGGGTGGTGTGGCGAGGCCAGGGGCTCACAAGTGAGAGAGCTGGGGGGTCGCTCCGCTCTGAGGAGGGGGCCCTGGGGCTGAGGGGCTGGCAGAACAGACCTGGGAGGTTTGACAAACGGAGGATGGGAGCCAGGCCGATAGAGCGGGCGAGGGCTCTGCAGGCACACTTGTCCCGCAAGGTCAAGTCCAGGTGGCTGGTGGGCCCCAGGGACAAGTCCTGTGCTCTGTCCCCGCCAGGTCGACTACGAGAGCGCAGAGGAGGAGGACCAGGAGGAAGAGGAGAAGGACGACGAGGACGGGCAGGAGGAAGGGAGCGGCCCCGGAGAAGGCGTGCAGCAGGAGCCGGAGGAGGACGGGGGCCTGGGCCCCGAGGAGGACGTGCTCCCTGGCGCCCCGCCGGCCCCCTCCCGGAAGCCCCGCCACAGCCAGGAGCCCCAGGGCGCCGAGGCAGTGGAGCGCCGGGTGCGGGCGGTGCTCGAGAGCCACTCATTCCTAGAGGACTACCAGTACGACAGCCAGGGCGGCCTGTGGTGCCAGGTCAGTGCCCGCGGGCCTCAGCCCGGTCCTGCCCAGGGGCTGGCGGCAGCTGCAGATGCTTTGCCCGGATCCCGGCTGCTGTGGGGCTGAGCCCCGGCCCTGCGGGCACTCTCCTGTGAGAACTTAAGGCCTCGGGACACGTGCGTGGACACATCACAGAGGCCAGCAGCCTCTGTGCTCCCCACGCCATGCTTCTGCCCAGTCCCCTGTCTAGGACAGCGGTGTCCCTGGTGGGCTCGCTGGTTGGGAGGCTGCGACACACAGGCGGGCTGTGTGGTCCTGCCCTTTGACCCGGTTCAGTGCTTCCCAAGGAGTAGTACAGATGCACATCACTGACCAGGGTCACACCCACGAGGTGACGAGTGCTGTGCTTCATGGTCGTTGCAAGGTGTCCCGGGGGATGCTGAGCGATGTGACTTTCAGTGACGTCTGCGGGACTGGGCGTGGCTGCCGTGCGGTCCCTGGGTCCGCCCGCGTTCATGTGCCAGGACCACCAGCGGCTCACCCCAGCGGAGCTCAGAGGGTCCCCCCAGGGGCCCTAGCGGTGGGGACTGGGTGGCCCTGTCCCCGGCCCAGCTCTCCCTCCTTTTGCAGGTGACGCTGAAGCTCCCCCTCATGAAGGTCAACTTTGACATGAGCTCCCTGGTCGCGTCCTTGGCCCAAGGTGCCGTCGTCTATGCGACCAGGGGCATCACGAGGTGCCTCCTGAATGAAACCACCAATGCGAAGAACGAGAAGGAGCTTGTCTTAAACACAGAGGGCATCAACCTCCCGGAGCTGTTCAAGTACGCCGAGGTGCGTGTCCACCCCGCATCACCGGCTGGCCTGCGGACAGGGCCTCGCGCCGGCCTGGCTCTGGCCGCTCTGCCCCCCGACCTCGTCTGCAGCCCCGCCTGCCTCTTGGCGGCTCCCCCGTGCACACGAGCCCAGTTAAGGCTGGCTGTACAAAACCTGCTTAACTTGACTTAACCCAGAGTTTCCCCAGTTAATTTGCATGTAGTTCCTTTTCTTTGGAATGAAAACCTCCCCACGTAGACTTGTGAGAAATAGCTGACCGGCGCTGGCCGGGAGCCGCTGGCTTTCTCTGGTGAAGGCGGCCCTGAGCCTCCACGCCCGGCAGAGGCCGGTGCGTCTCGTGCTCCGGCCCTGCGGGCACTCTCCTGTGAGAACTTAAGGCCTCGGGACACGTGCGTGGACACATCACAGAGGCCAGCAGCCTCTGTGCTCCCCACGCCATGCTTCTGCCCAGTCCCCTGTCTAGGACAGCGGTGTCCCTGGTGGGCTCGCTGGTTGGGAGGCTGCGACACACAGGCGGGCTGTGTGGTCCTGCCCTTTGACCCGGTTCAGTGCTTCCCAAGGAGTAGTACAGATGCACATCACTGACCAGGGTCACACCCACGAGGTGACGAGTGCTGTGCTTCATGGTCGTTGCAAGGTGTCCCGGGGGATGCTGAGCGATGTGACTTTCAGTGACGTCTGCGGGACTGGGCGTGGCTGCCGTGCGGTCCCTGGGTCCGCCGCGTTCATGTGCCAGGACCACCAGCGGCTCACCCCAGCGGAGCTCAGAGGGTCCCCCCAGGGGCCCTAGCGGTGGGGACTGGGTGGCCCTGTCCCCGGCCCAGCTCTCCCTCCTTTTGCAGGTGACGCTGAAGCTCCCCCTCATGAAGGTCAACTTTGACATGAGCTCCCTGGTCGCGTCCTTGGCCCAAGGTGCCGTCGTCTATGCGACCAGGGGCATCACGAGGTGCCTCCTGAATGAAACCACCAATGCGAAGAACGAGAAGGAGCTTGTCTTAAACACAGAGGGCATCAACCTCCCGGAGCTGTTCAAGTACGCCGAGGTGCGTGTCCACCCCGCATCACCGGCTGGCCTGCGGACAGGGCCTCGCGCCGGCCTGGCTCTGGCCGCTCTGCCCCCCGACCTCGTCTGCAGCCCCGCCTGCCTCTTGGCGGCTCCCCCGTGCACACGAGCCCAGTTAAGGCTGGCTGTACAAAACCTGCTTAACTTGACTTAACCCAGAGTTTCCCCAGTTAATTTGCATGTAGTTCCTTTTCTTTGGAATGAAAACCTCCCCACGTAGACTTGTGAGAAATAGCTGACCGAGCGCTGGCCGGGAGCCGCTGGCTTTCTCTGGTGAAGGCGGCCCTGAGCCTCCACGCCCGGCAGAGGCCGGTGCGTCTCGTGCTCCCGGCTCCCCAGCACATCCACCCTGTCTTCCCCTCTCTCTTGCTTCCCCCGCGTCGCGTCCAGTCTCCCAGAACCTTCTGTGATGCTCACTTCCCCCCCAGAATTCCTCATGGCGGGCCCAGCCCGTTCTTCCCTGTCTGCACTGAGCTGGCAGGGCCCTCCAGCCTCACAAGGACCTCGCCACAGCTCTGCGCCTGCACCGGCCCCTGTGCCCGGAGGCTTTCACCAGCTACGTCCCCAGAGGCCAGCGCGCACAGGGCTCAGGCCTCCCCAGAGTCCCCCCTGACCGGGCGCGCTCTGAACCACGCTCGTGGGATTTGTGCAGACAAGGCCAGGCGGCCCGCCGGGGTGTCCACTGTCTCGGCCCGAGCACCCAGCCCCTGTGGGCCCCCTGGGGTGGCTGAACAGAATTCCGGCCCCTGGTGAGGTCCAACAGACCCCCGTGCAGCCGGTCCGGCCCTGCTGCCCACGCCCAGGGGTGGGAGGGGGATCAGGTCTCTCACAAGGAACTTGCCTTGCCTTCCAGGGTGGCCTCCATCTTCAGAAACAGGCCTGTCTGTTATATAAACACCCTTCTTCCTGACTCTCAAGTGGGTCCTCTCCCAGCCCTGGCTGATGAGGAGGGAGACCCTGGGCCCAGCCCGCCCGCCATCGCAGCTCCGCCTTAGGCTAGTCCTTAACGCTAGTCCCAGACGGCCTCACGGCCCGTCATCAGCCGCACCAGCCAAGGAGGCAGCGAGGCCGGGTGGGACACCCCACGGGAGCGCGCAGGGGGCCAGGCCCTCGGCACCAACCCCTCCCGTCTCCCCCAGGTCCTGGATCTGCGCCGCCTCTACTCCAACGACATCCACGCCATGGCGGGCACGTATGGCATCGAGGCCGCTCTGCGCGTGATCGAGAAGGAGATCAAGGACGTGTTCGCGGTGTACGGTAAGAGGGGAGGCGGGCGGGCGGCCCCGGCCTGTGGTCTAGGGCTTCAGGGCGCTGACAGAGCAGCGCAGTGAGCGTGGAGCGCACAGGCCGCCGTGGAGAGGGGTCCCTCGTGGCTCAGCCTCGTCGGCCAGCCCCCGCCCCCAGCGTGCTGCTCGCCTCGGCCTCGGAGGGAGAGGCTCTTCTCCCTCGCCTGTAGGGCTTCCATTCTCGAGGGCGCATGGTGCCCAGGCTGCCAGGTGTCGCCATTGTGACCGGGGGAGGAGGAGCAGGGCTGGCCTCCGAGCTCGGGCCAGGGAGCCACGCGGAGGTGAGGCTGCTCCCGCCCCGCTCCCCCCGCTCGCCGCTGAACCCCGCCCCGCTGTCGCCGCCCACGCCCCAGGCATCGCCGTGGACCCCCGCCACCTCTCCCTGGTGGCCGACTACATGTGCTTCGAGGGCGTTTACAAGCCGCTCAACCGCTTCGGGATCCGGTCCAGCTCGTCGCCTCTGCAGCAGATGACCTTTGAGACCAGCTTCCAGTTTCTGAAGCAGGCCACCCTCATGGGTCAGTAGTGGGGACGTCGTTGACTCCTCCCGGCCCCCCACCGCCTAGATCTGCCCCGGGCAGAGGGGCTCATCCCTCGGGCACCCTTCCACAGCCTCACGTGTCAGGGAGAGCCTGGGCTGTGTCCACAGGAAGCGCTGGCAGGTGGGCAGCAGATGGGAAGGCTGCCTCTGCCTTTTGGAGGAGAGCGGAGGCTCTTCTTCTCTTAGAAAAGCAGACGCAGTGCAGCCTCCTTCCACCAGACCCCGAGCCTCAGGACCTCGTGGCCCTGGAAGTGCCCGTGTGCCCAGCCTCCTTTGGAGTGACCCCCCAACACACACACCCCGCGGTCCTGTCCCCTCCCACCACCCTCAGCGGCACCTCACAAGCTCTCTTGTGTCCCCAGGATCCCACGACGAGCTGAGGTCCCCGTCGGCCTGCCTCGTGGTCGGGAAGGTCGTCAAGGGCGGCACCGGCCTCTTTGAGCTCAAGCAGCCGCTGAGATAGCTGCCCTGAGGACCCGCCCGCCCGCCGCAGGAGAACCGGAAGACCAGAGTCCTGGACAGTTCACGGTGATGGTGCGGGGCCTGGCAGTGACCTCGGGGCCTAAAGAGCAGCCGGCCTCTGGGCTGGGCCGGCATCACCTGGGAAGCGGCTGCGTTGCTCATCCTCACCCCACCCCATCTCGGCACGTGAACGAGGTCTCCGCCCGATGCCCCCCGCCCCGCGAGGTGGCCGGACCTTCCCCTGTGCTGCTGGGCACCTCGGAGGTGGAACCTCTGGACACCCCCAGCTCAGGGGGTGGGGTCTCAGAGCCGTGATCAGCCAGTGACTGCAGGCAGGCTTCCTGGGGGCTCACGACCAGGAGGAACACTGCTGCCTGCAGCCTGCGCCTCCAGGCCGCACCGGCCCCTGGGGCCAGAGTTCCCAAAGAGTCTTGAGACTCTGAGACTCTCTGGACCAAGCACAGGGTGGTGGAGACCTCTGTGCCTGGGGCACGTGGCTTTACGTCTTCCTGGCTCAGATCAGCCCTGAGCCTGGGGCGCGTCTCTCGGGGAACGAGCAGCTCACCCCCATCACGAAACCCTGGATCCACAGCAGGACAGCACCATTTGCGCGCGTTGCCTGGCTGTGTTTCGCTAGCCCAGCTCTCCATCCAGCACTGAGGCCCGCGTCGCTCTGCAGGCTCTGCCCCATCCAGCGTCATCCAGGCTCCCTTGAGCTCTGGTACCAACCGCAAGGAGCCCTGGCACAGACAGAAAAGTCAGAGGACCTGGACCTAGGCTTTGTAGAACCAGAGGCCGTTTCTATTTTTGTCTAATGTTATTCCAACTCAGGCTGAGTAATAAACATCCCTGGGACTAGCCATCAGGAGGAGAAACGTGGAAGAGACTTGGGGCTTTTGGTTTGGTTCTTCTCAGCTCTGCTTTGTGGTTTCTGCGTTTGTGATTTGAGAGCCCAGAACTGGAACTCAGCACAGTTGCCGCTTGGATTCCTCCTCCTGTTTTTTTTATTTTGGCAGAGGACGTGGAGGGAGAGCTCAGTTGTAGCAGCCTCGCCCTGGGACCCCAGCCGGGCCCTGTGGTGTCCCCCTTCCACGGCTTCTCACCCTGAGGCCAGGGACACAGACCCCGGTGGGAAGGAGCCATGTCTGGGCTGGGTGGGGGGCTCACTTGAGGAGAGGGACCACACTGCTCCCTCCTGACGCGCGGTGACGGGTCTCAACCTGTGGGTCCTGTGCCTGCACTGGGGAAAACCTGGCAGAGAGAAGGTTCTCCTGGGACTTCCCTGGCAGCCTCATGGTTAGGACTCTGTGCTGCACGGTCAGTCCCTGGTTGAGGAACTAAGATCCTGCATACCTACCTGCATGTGTGCTCCCTGTGTCCAACTCTTTGCGACCTCAGGGGCTGCAGCCCACCAGGCTCCTCTGTCCATGGGGTTCTCCAGGCAAGAATACTGGAGTGAGTTGCCATGCCCTCCTCCAGGAATCTCCCCAATTCAGGGATCGAACCCAGGTCTCCTGCATTGGTAGGTGGATTCTTTACCACTGAGCCACCTGGGAAGCCCTTCTGCTGTACAGCAAGGTTAAAGGAGGGGAAAAAAAATTAAGAAACAGAGTTCACCAGGGCTTGGCTACAGAGGACTGTGGACCGCTCCTGAGGGATGCAGGAAGAAGTGTTAGGGTAGAAACCCATGCCACACGCTAAGATGCGTTCTTGGTTCACCGTTGATGGCTTCCTCTCCTACCAGAACAGTGGGAGCAGGTCCTCTGAGGAGGTCGCAAGGCATCCAGTGCTCAGAGAAGCCTGTGGTTCCCTGGCCCCAGGCCTTGGCGTTAGCACTTAGGTGTCATGGCTCAGGCCCACCCAGGCACTAAGAGCCCAGAGATGAAGGAGTGAGCCCGCTGTGTGGGTGGGGCCCACCACAGTCTTGAAGTCAGACCCCCACTCTGCACTGCAAGGGGAGATGACACCTTCCTGCCTGAGCATCCTGGCGCATCCTCAACACCTCCGTTTTATGCGTGTTTTTCTCCCGGAAGGCCCCAGTGTGTAAGCAGACATCGCTGGTTTGCCTATCTTGGTGGACCAGGACTGTCCCCTTGCCCTGCTGTGGGCTTGCATGCTCCCTCCAGTGGCTCTTTCTCTAGAAGCTTCCTCCAGCCCCTTGAAACCACCATTCTACTTCCTGTCTCTGAATTTGACCAGCTGCCTCATGTAAGTAGAAGGATAGAATATTTGTTCTTCTGTAGCTTATTTTGCTCAACCTAATGTCGCAGCGTTCATCTATGTTGTAGCACATGTCAGAATTTCCCTTTGTTTAAAGGCTAAATAACACTTCTCAGGTGGCGCAGTGGTAAAGAATCCACCTGCCAGTGCAAGAAACGCAAGAGACGTGGGCTTTATCCCTGAGTTGGAATGATCCCCTGGAGGAGGAAATGGCAGCCCACCCCAGGGTTCTTACCTGGGAAATTCCATGGACAGAGGAGAGTCGGACACGACTGAGCAACTGTGCACACATCATGCTTGTGTTGAGTTGGCCAGGAAGCTCATATGTAATTATACTGGTCATCCTGATGGGAGTGAGATGATGTTGCATCATGAGTCTGATTTGGGTTATGTTTTAGTCAGATGTTGGGGCCCTTGAGGGGTGGTCCCCACTTGCTGACAGTTTAGTCACTTAATCACTTTGTGACCCCATGGACCGTAGCATACCAAGCTCCCTTGCCCTGAATCTCTCAGATTTCACTCAAATTCATGTCCATTTCGTCAGTGATGCTGTCTAACCGTCTCATTCTCTGCCACCCGCTTCTCCGTCTGTCTTCAGTCTTTCCCAGCATCAGGGTCTTTTCCACTGAGTCAGCTCTTTGCATCAGATGACCAACGCATTGGAGCTTCAGCTTCAGCATCAGTTCTTCCAGTGAATGTTCAGGGTTGATTTCCTTTAGGATTGACTGGTTTTTATCTCCTTGCTGTACAAAGGCCTCTTAGGGGTCTTCTCCAGCACCACAATTTGGAAGCATCAGTTCTTCAGCGCTCGGCCTCCTTTACCGTCCAGCTCTCATCCGTACACGACTGCTGGAAAAACCGTAGCTTTGACTATGTGGACATTTGTTGGCCAAGTGATATCTCTGCTTTTACATACACAGTCTACATTTGTCATAGCTTTCCTTACAAGGAGCAAGTATCTTTTAATTAATTAGGAACCGCTTAAATGTCTCGCTTGCTTGCCAGTCTTAGCATGTTGAATTTGATGGGAATGGGGGCTGTAGGAGTCTGGAGAATGCTCTTGAAATGGGAAAGACTGGTCTTTAAAGACTGGCAAGGTGACAAGTCGTCCATCAGGGACTTCTCTGACTCCTGAATGGGTGGCCCTGGGCCACTGTGCTTGGGACTGTGTAGTTCAGGCGACGGACTGGCTGGGCCTTGTGGGAATTCCAAACCTGGAGCCATTTTCTCTCTCCTGCTTGCTTACGTAGGGCTCTTAGTTCACTCACAACCACCAAAATAGCCACAGTCTAAAATTTCGATATTTCTTCCCCATCAAGCCCTGTTTTGGCTAAAATCCACCTAAAGGTTCTCAACTCTGCCCATCAGAAACACCTGGGCAACCTACAGTTCTGTGATTCCTGGGCCCCTCCCCTGGGCCTTCTGACTGTATGGGCCCGGGGTCTGAGTCTGAGCAGGCTGAGGACCACTGACTTAGAATAAGTCCTACGTTGTGCCCGTTGGCAGCCCCCGTGCCCTCCTGTCCGTGTGCTGACTTCTTGACGAGGGAGTCGTGAGCACCAGGTTTTCCCACCGAGGTCTTGAGGTCTGACTCCTGGCCTCAGAAAGCAGGAGTGTGTGTGTGTGATGAGGCTGTCCTGGTGCCAGGAATGCAGTGGGGTACAGAGGCTGCTTGATCCGCTCTACCTGTGCACATGCGCCCCGTCGCTTCAGTCGTGTCCGACTCTGTGACCCTATGGGCCGTAGCCCACCAGGCTCCTCGGTCCACGGGGGATTCTCCAGGCAGGAATACTGGAGTGGGTATCCACTCCCTTCTCCAGGGGATCTTCCTGATCCAGGGGTGGAACGTGTGTCTCCTGCATGACAGGTGGAGTTTTTTTACTGCTGAGCCACCGGGGAAGCCCCAGCTCTACCTGGAGCCTCAGGAAACAAAGAGGTGGTGATGCTTGCAGCCGGAAAGCAAGAGGCTCACCGCTGCCTCCCACAGCCCAGCGTGTCAGGGCGCCTGCTCGTTCAACGTACAAGTTCCTACTAGCAGGACACCTGCAGGAGCGGGAGGCAGGGACACGACCAGCAAGTGTTTCTAGAAGCATCTCTGAGAAGTTTCCGTTTAAAAAGCTGAGCTTGAATTATTGAATGAGGATCTGATCCTCAGGTTCTAGAAACAGCTCCTCTGTCTTCCCTGGAGAGGTCGTCAAGAACTCTGTTGAGTTCAAGCAGCTCTGGTTTGTTTACAGCCCCAGGGAAAGGCTGGAGCCTGGGCGCAGGGGACAGGGCTGGCCCCTCAGCCCACCTGGGCGGGACTTTCCTGTCACTGGAGTTGCTCAGCCCTTAGGAAATTGTCTCTCTTCCTCTCCCCTCAACCTGCACCCACCCAGTATTTTTTATATATGTGTGTGTGTGTGTGTGTGTGTGTGTGTGTGTGTGTGTATAAAATGTACCATCTTTCCATGGTACAGCTTTCCATGAGCATCTTATTTTTTTTAGAAAAAGGTGACAAGCTCTTTCTAAAAAAGCTGTTTGGGCTTCTCTAGTGATTCAGCAGTAAATGCAGGAGACCCAAGTTTGAGCTCTGGGTCAGGAAGATCCGCTGGAGGAGGATATGGCCACCCGCTCCAGTTTCACCTGGAGAATCCCACGGACAGAGGAGCCTGGTGGGCTATCGTCCATGGGGTCACAAAGAGGCAGACGTGACTGAAGCAGCTGAGCATGACAGGCTGTATATGTTTATTATTTTCCTGACTGCATCCTGGTATGTAAGATCTTAGTTCCCTGTCCAGAGATCAAACCCGTGCCCCCTGCGGTGGGAGCTTGGAGTCCTGAGCACTGGACCACCAGGGAATTCCTGCACCCACCCAGTCTTAATGCCCATTGCACCAGGCTCCCCGGGAAGTACACAGGCTCTGACTTCACAGCGCTCAGGGTCCAGGGCCCTAAACACACCCGGACAGGAAATTCAGCCCATTGTGACCCTGCCAAAGGCTGAGGAAGTCACCAGGCATTGCATGAGCCTGCACCCTTCCTTCCCTTGCCACTTTGGGTAGGACCACCGCCCACACAGCTGGCTTTGGGGAGAGGGCAGAGCGGAGAGGAGGAGCGAGGAGGTACTTGGGTGCTCAGAAGCCAAAGGGAAGTGAGAAAGAATCATGAGTCCAGTCATGACCAGCCTCCTCGTGCACCTGCTCCCCCACCCTCCCCTCTGTGGTTCAGCCCCCGGAGGCTTTTCTTTGCAAGTGGTGTCCACCCTGCTCCGAGGTCAGGGACCCGGCTGACCGCTGCTTTCCATGCTGACTGCCCAGCACTGTCATCTCAGGGAGCCGAGCCAGCCCGGGACTGTGGCCTCATCTGTTGCAGACCCCGCAGGCCTCGGGTCGTCTTCTCTGACCCGTGGTTCTTGACTGGACACATGAGCCTGAAGTGCCGGTGCGCCCAACCGCTCGAGCGCAAGAATGTAGCTGAGCAGCGTGGCTGCGCTTCCGGCAAGAAACCGAGCTGTGAGATCAGACTCCTTTTGGACTCTCAGGTCCTCAACAGACCGTTGCTTGGCCTGCCAGTGCCTCAGTTTCCTTATCTGTCAAATGATTAAAATTAAATCAAGGCTCATAAAAGCATGAAGGGAAAGGGAAAAGGTCACTCAGTCGTGTCTGACTGAACCACAGACGAGCCATGAAATTCTCCAGGCGAGAATACTGGAGTGGGCAGCCGTTCCCTTGTCCAGGGGATCGTCCCAGCCCGGGGATCAAAGCCAGGTCTCCCGCGTCACAGGCGGAGTCTTCGCTGACGGAGGCACCGTGTGTAGCTGTAAATGTTTACCAGTCTAGCAAGTGGTTTTTAAGTGGGAGTGGGGACAGTGTTGCCCCTGCCTCTGGACATTTGGCCGTGTCGTCTTTGGTTGTCACAGCTGGAGAGCAGGGGCTGCTGCTGTTATCTAGTGGTTTGAGGCCATAGGCGCTGCGGCATCACCCTGCAGCACAAGGACCGTAGAGGAGTATCGTGCGGGAAAGAATTGTCCCCCTCTCTCCACTTGCTGGCAGGCTTCCCAGATAGCACAGAGAAAAGAATCCGCCTGCCAATTCAGGAGACACAGGAGACGTGGGTTCAATTGGAAGGATCCCCTGGAGGAAGAAATGGCGACCCACTCCTGTATTCTTGCCTGGCGAACCCCGTGGGCAGAGGAGCCTGGGGGCAGAGGGCAGAGCGGAGAGGAGGAGCGAGGAGGTACTTGGGTGCTCAGAAGCCAAAGGGAAGTGAGAAAGAATCATGAGTCCAGTCATGACCAGCCTCCTCGTGCACCTGCTCCCCCACCCTCCCCTCTGTGGTTCAGCCCCCGGAGGCTTTTCTTTGCAAGTGGTGTCCACCCTGCTCCGAGGTCAGGGACCCGGCTGACCGCTGCTTTCCATGCTGACTGCCCAGCACTGTCATCTCAGGGAGCCGAGCCAGCCCGGGACTGTGGCCTCATCTGTTGCAGACCCCGCAGGCCTCGGGTCGTCTTCTCTGACCCGTGGTTCTTGACTGGACACATGAGCCTGAAGTGCCGGTGCGCCCAACCGCTCGAGCGCAAGAATGTAGCTGAGCAGCGTGGCTGCGCTTCCGGCAAGAAACCGAGCTGTGAGATCAGACTCCTTTTGGACTCTCAGGTCCTCAACAGACCGTTGCTTGGCCTGCCAGTGCCTCAGTTTCCTTATCTGTCAAATGATTAAAATTAAATCAAGGCTCATAAAAGCATGAAGGGAAAGGGAAAAGGTCACTCAGTCGTGTCTGACTGAACCACAGACGAGCCATGAAATTCTCCAGGCGAGAATACTGGAGTGGGCAGCCGTTCCCTTGTCCAGGGGATCGTCCCAGCCCGGGGATCAAAGCCAGGTCTCCCGCGTCACAGGCGGAGTCTTCGCTGACGGAGGCACCGTGTGTAGCTGTAAATGTTTACCAGTCTAGCAAGTGGTTTTTAAGTGGGAGTGGGGACAGTGTTGCCCCTGCCTCTGGACATTTGGCCGTGTCGTCTTTGGTTGTCACAGCTGGAGAGCAGGGGCTGCTGCTGTTATCTAGTGGTTTGAGGCCATAGGCGCTGCGGCATCACCCTGCAGCACAAGGACCGTAGAGGAGTATCGTGCGGGAAAGAATTGTCCCCCTCTCTCCACTTGCTGGCAGGCTTCCCAGATAGCACAGAGAAAAGAATCCGCCTGCCAATTCAGGAGACACAGGAGACGTGGGTTCAATTGGAAGGATCCCCTGGAGGAAGAAATGGCGACCCACTCCTGTATTCTTGCCTGGCGAACCCCGTGGGCAGAGGAGCCTGGCGGGGTTGCAAGAGTCAGTGGAGCCGCCAAGGCCCGTGGGATGGCGAAGAGTCAGACCTGACTGGGTGCATGAGCTCCTTGCCTTTGCTGGCCGTGGGGAGGCTCTGCCCTGCCTGGAGTGACTGTACAGGATGTGAACCAGCCAGAGTTTGTCAGAGCTCTGGCAACCTTCCTTACCAAACCTGGGAAGCCGAAAGAGCCTGATGGGTGGACACTGTCAGGCTGGCCACGCATGAAGATCTCACTTCTTGTGGCTCTGCACGTGAGCTGCCTCCACAGCGCAGCACATCTACCTCCAAAGCAGCTCTGTGACCCCCGTCTCTAGAGAGTGTCCGAGAAACACTGCCCGGCCACTTCGGCACAGGTAGTAACCACCGTCTCCTCCTGGAGGGGCTGAAAAAAGTGGAAAGAGACCAGGACGAGAGCTGCAAATGGACACGTGCAGGACAGAGAGACCTGGACAGAACTGTTTGACAGATGGCAGCTGAGAACAAGAAGCCTCACAGCAGGGACTTCCCTGGGGGCCCAGTGGTTAGGACTTCGCCTTCCAGTGCAGGGAGCGTGGGTTGCATCCCTGGTCAGGGAGCCTCGGGGCCAAAAAACCAAAACATAAAACGGAAGCAATATTGCAGCCAAGTCAATAAAATAAAAACAGTCCATATAAAAAAATTAAAAGGGCTTCCCTGGTGGTCCAGTGGGTAAGGACACCGCCTTGCAGTGCAAGGGACGCCAGTTCGATCCCTGGCCTGGGAAGGTCCCACGTGCCGCAGAGCGGCTGGACCAATGTGTCCAATTACCGAGCCGGAGCTCTGGAGCGCATGCGCCCACAGCCGGTGCTCTGCAACAACAGAGGCCACCGCGATGGGAGGCCCACAGGAGCCAAAGAACAAAGACGGATGAAAATAGAGAAATGAAAGACCAATAGAAGTGGCCCGCCTGCTCCCCTCCCTCCCACCCCACCCCCTCAAAAAAAAGGAATTATAGAAAATGATGCTGGGTTAAGAAACTGCCTCATTCGTTAAGAAAAAAAAAAATAGGGCTTCCCTGGTGGTCCAGTGGGTAAGGACACCGCCTTGCAGTCCAAGGGGCACAGGCTCAATCCCTGCCCTGGGAAGATCCCACGTGCCGCGGAGCAGCTGGACTGGTGTGTCCAGATACGAGCCGGAGCTCTGGAGCGCATGCGCCCACAGCCGGTGCTCTGCAACAACAGAGGCCACCGCGATGGGAGGCCCACAGGAGCCAAAGAACAAAGACGGATGAAAATAGAGAAATGAAAGACCAATAGAAGTGGCCCGCCTGCTCCCCTCCCTCCCACCCCACCCCCTCAAAAAAAAAAGGCATTATAGCAAATGATGCTGGGTTAAGAAACTGCCTCATTCGTTAAGAAAAAAAAAAATAGGGCTTCCCTGGTGGTCCAGTGGGTAAGGACACCGCCTTGCAGTCCAAGGGGCACAGGCTCAATCCCTGCCCTGGGAAGATCCCACGTGCCGCGGAGCAGCTGGACTGGTGTGTCCAGATACGAGCCAGTGCTCTGGAGCGCGTGCGCCCACAGCCGGTGCTCTGCAGCGAGAGAGGCCACCGCGATGGGAGGCCCACGCAGGCCAAAGACTGACGAAAATAAATTCATAGAGAATCAATAAAAGGGGCCAAAATTTTTAAAAAGAAAAAAAAAACTAAATTGGACTTCCCTGGTGGCCCGCACACCGCCACTGGAGAGTAGCCCGCGCTCGCTGCGGCTAGAGGAAGTCCGCGTGCAGCAGTGAAGGTCCAGCACCGCTGAATAAATAAAATGCTCTGGCCCCAAATGTCAGTGGTGTCCGAGCTGAGAAACCCTCCCACATACGCGTGTGAGGAGAGGTGCAGGGTGGGTAGGGGGGTCGGGGTGGGGGCCGGGGCGGGGCGCTGTTTCTTTTACAAAATGGAATTCTTTAAATATTGGCCACTCTGAAGGGAAAGAACGGCTTCACGTTGTTACTTTAGTTTACAGTTCCCATGTGATAATTCTGAGCATTTTTTCGCCCATGTATTGGCTACTCTGATTTGCATCTATTTGTGTCATTTTCCCATTTCCCATTGGTTGATTTCGACTGACCTTTACTGTCCATTTTAAAGAACTCACATTTCTTACAGATAAATTCACAGATCACCGGTTGTCAGCTGCATTCCTTCCCCCCACCCACCCATATTAAATGAATGAAAAGTGAAAGTGTTAGTTGCTCTGTTGTGTCTGACTCTTTGTGACCCCGTGGACTGTAGCCCACCAGGCTCCCCTGTCCATGGAATTCTCCAGGCAGGAATACTGGGGTAGGTTGCCATTTTCTTCTCCAGGGGATCTTCCTGGCCCAGGGATCAAACCTGCGTCTCTTGCATTGGCAGATGGATTCTTGACCACAATGCCACAGGTCTGATATACCATATGAGCCACCTGGGAAGCCCGAATGAGACCATGCAGACCAAGAATCCACCACCTCTTGGTTAAGGAGGTTCACAGGGCTGTGCTCACCCCTAGACTCTTAAGTTAGGACAGCTGGGCGTCTTCTGAGGCACAGAGATGAACCAAGCAAGTTCCCCCTTGTGAGAGACGAGCAAGAAATCTCCACCCGTGGTAGCATTTCCATGGAGCTGGAGGGACCATGGTAACTGCAGGAAGTCAGGAGCAGAGCGGGGAGAGCTCTGCATTCCCACGTGGCTGCTCTCAGTCAGGTTCCAGGTGTGGACGCCCACCCTCCCCAGCGTCTCACCCAGGGCCATGAGGGGTGCCGTTAGCTCCTCTTACGGCACCGCCAGGGACAGTCAGCACCTGGAGATGTGAGCGTGTACACCCAGGCTGCTGGCTCCAGAGCCTGACCGCATGGTTCCCGACCCCTCTCCTCAGGGCCTGAGGGAGGAGGCTCCACATCGGAGGAGCAGGTAAATATGAGGGAACCAAATGCCTCCCCAAGCCAGGGAGCATGCCTGCTGAGTGTGTCTCCTGGATGCAGACAGGACAGCAGGCGGGGGCAGGGGGCCCTGTGCTCTGTCTGGCTGGGGAGCTTGGGAGGTGGAATGGGAATAAAAAAATGCCCAGCAGTCACCTTAAGGAGCTAAGAACCCCAATCTACGGCCCAAATCAAAGTGGAGGTGAATGTTTTCATATTTATTTTTATTTTCTTTATTTATTTGGTGACTCCAGGTCTTAGCTGCTGCAAATGGGTCTTTGATCTTCATGGCGCTGTGTTGTTGTTTAGTCACTAGGTCGTGTCCAACTCTTTTCGGCCCCAGAGACTGCAGCACACTAGGCTTCCCCATCCTTCATCATCTCCTGGACATTGGTCAAACTCATGTCCATTGAGTCAATGATGCCATCCAGTCATCTCATCCTCTGTAGCTACCTTCTTTTCCCCTCAGTCTTCCCCAACATCAGGCTCTATTTCATGAATTGGGCTCTTCGCATCCAGTGGCCAGAGGATTGGAGCTTCAGATTCAGCATGAGTCCTTCCAATGAATATTCAGGGTTGATTTCCTTTAGGATGGACTGACTTGATATTGGTGTCCAGGGGACTCCTAAGAGTCTTCTCCAACACCACAGTTCAAAAGCATCCTGTTGCGCCATGCAGGACTTTAGTTGAGGTAAGGAGATCTAGTTCTTTGACCAGGGATGGAACCTGGGTCCCTTGCATGGGAAGCTTAGAGTCTTAAACACTGGACCACCAGGGAAGTCCCTGGAGGTAAATTTTGAAGAGTTGGAGAAATGTATCATGTGTGTTACTGGAAAGACTCTCAGAAGCTGGGCACCAGCCCTTGGCTAAGGAGGAGAGCGATGCCAGTTAGCGAGGTTTCCATGATACTATCTGGTGTGATCCTCTCAGCCCTGTGGCACTCATACTGTTAGCCTCATTTCACAGTTGAATAAATAGGTCTAGAGAAGGTGAGAGCAGTGCCCTGGGGTCAGTTCCAATTCCAGGCCCAGGTCTAGCCTCCCTCTTGGAACTGACATCTCCTTGCAGTTGGACCCTAAAAAAGGCTGAGTGCCGAAGAATTGATGCTTTCAAACTGTGGTGTTGGAGAAGACTCTAGAGAGTCCCTTGGACAGCAAGGAGATCAAACCAGTCCATCCTAGAAGAAATCAACCCTGAATATTCATTGGAAGGACTGATGCTGAAGCTGAGGCCACCTGATGTGAAGAGTTGACTCACTGCAAAAGACCCTGATGCTGGAAAAAAACAGAAAGCAGGAGAGGGGATGACCGAGGATGAGATGGTTCGATGGCATCATCAACTCAATGGACATGAGTTTCAGCAAACTCTGGGAGATGGTGAAGGACGGGAAAGCTGGGTGTGCTGCATCGGACGTGACTGAGCAGCTGAACAGCTGCTAATGGACGCAGAGGATGAGTCTTAGGTTCTGTTGATCAGATTGGTTTGTAATCTCCTTTGAAAATAGAAAAAGGGGCCCTGAGGAAGGAGAACCGGGTCTGTGAAGGGGGAAGGAAGGTCCAGAGGAGCCTGGCAGATGAGTCTATGGGAAGGTGGCAGCAGGTTCACGGTGGGTCATGGGTCCTGGGGCCTTCAAAGAAAAATAACACAACCTGGCCATCTAAGGGCGAAGGGCTGGCCCTTCCCCGTGCTCACAGACCTTTGCCCTTACTCATAGAGCCTCTCTGCCTGCTTTCCAGCCCTGCCTCGGAAGCCCTGGCCTGGTAATCACTTTGGGGCCAGGCTGCTGGACCCAGCATGGCGCTGCATCAGGTGCCTCTCCCAAGACCAGCTCCTCACCCAGTGTTCTGCTTCCAGGGGACCAACTGAGGGAGGGGGCTGCCCTGGCTTTTGCACAGATCCCTGGGCTTTCGCAGGTCCTGGAAGGCCGCCTGACCCTTCTCCCAGAACACGGTATTTTCCTCCCCCAGCAGTTTGACTCACTTGGACTCCTCCACATCTGGTCACAGCTCAGACCCTGGGCAGCCGAGGACCATCCGTCAACCCATCCCAGACTCTGCTCTAATAATAAGAGGAGGAATGAAGCGAAGGAGGAAGAAACAAGGAAGGGAGGGAGGGAGGGAGCTCATGCTTTCCAAACCAGCCTCTTCTCTCTTCCATTTTGTAGAATGGTTCTCTAGGTGTAGTCCCCAGATCTGCAGCCTCAGCATCACACAAGCCCTTGGAGAAATGCAAACCCTTGGTCCCCAGGGTAGCCTTCCTGAGTCAGAGACTCAAGGGTTGGCCCCTGCTTTGTGTTCACAGCCCTCTGGGGGATTTTCAACCAGGTTCTAATTTGCAAACCACTGCCCCAGAAATGTCAGGAGGAAATGTTCCTACCACACTGTCCTTTTTTTAGCTATTTCAGCCCCAGGGCTCTTCTGGCCTTGTGGAAGCAGTTTCAGCCTTCCCAAATGGTGGCCCCTGCAGTGCCTGTGTTTGATTCACTAGGAGGGGCGTGTGGAAGGCAGCCGGGTGGGACGGGCGGGGCATCCCCATCAGGCAGTGGCATCTCTGGGTCCCTCACATCCATCAGTTCATCTGAACCTCCCGACAACCTGTGAGGGCAAATACAACACCTCTGTTTTATAGACAGGAGAAGAGATTCATGGCTCTTCTCCCCGGAATTCCCAACTCCTGGCAGGGCAAGATCTATGCCTGATCAGCAATTTAAGATCAGCAGGCAGAGAGCTTGTCTGCATCTGAATGGTAGTCCCACCTCTCCTTGAAGTAGGTGAGGGGTACCTAACTAGGACACCCTGTATGGGGGGCAGTCTTCTCACTGCCTGGGGCGTCTGGGGCCTCCTCCTTTAGTGCTAGTGGGCAGCATTTCCCCCCTGGACCCCAACAAAGCCCACCTCCCAGCAGTTTGACTTCACTTGGACTGCTCCCAAAGTCTGGTTTGCTTCAGGGGACCAACTGAGAGGCTGCCCTGGCTTTGCACAGACCCCTGGGCTTGAGGTCCTGGAAGGCCGCCTGACCCTTCTCCCAGAACACGGTATTTTCCTCCCCCAGCAGTTTGACTCACTTGGACTCCTCCACATCTGGTCACAGCTCAGACCCTGGGCAGCCGAGGACCATCCGTCAACCCATCCCAGACTCTGCTCTAATAATAAGAGGAGGAATGAAGCGAAGGAGGAAGAAACAAGGAAGGGAGGGAGGGAGGGAGCTCATGCTTTCCAAACCAGCCTCTTCTCTCTTCCATTTTGTAGAATGGTTCTCTAGGTGTAGTCCCCAGATCTGCAGCCTCAGCATCACACAAGCCCTTGGAGAAATGCAAACCCTTGGTCCCCAGGGTAGCCTTCCTGAGTCAGAGACTCAAGGGTTGGCCCCTGCTTTGTGTTCACAGCCCTCTGGGGGATTTTCAACCAGGTTCTAATTTGCAAACCACTGCCCCAGAAATGTCAGGAGGAAATGTTCCTACCACACTGTCCTTTTTTTAGCTATTTCAGCCCCAGGGCTCTTCTGGCCTTGTGGAAGCAGTTTCAGCCTTCCCAAATGGTGGCCCCTGCAGTGCCTGTGTTTGATTCACTAGGAGGGGCGTGTGGAAGGCAGCCGGGTGGGACGGGCGGGGCATCCCCATCAGGCAGTGGCATCTCTGGGTCCCTCACATCCATCAGTTCATCTGAACCTCCCGACAACCTGTGAGGGCAAATACAACACCTCTGTTTTATAGACAGGAGAAGAGATTCATGGCTCTTCTCCCCGGAATTCCCCAAATCCTGGCAGGGCCAGATCTAGGCCTGATCAGCAATTTAAGATCCGCAGGCAGAGAGCTTGTCTGCATCTGAATGGTAGTCCCACCTCTCCTTGAAGTAGGTGAGGGGTACCTAACTAGGACACCCTGTATGGGGGGCAGTCTTCTCACTGCCTGGGGCGTCTGGGGCCTCCTCCTTTAGTGCTAGTGGGCAGCATTTCCCCCCTGGACCCCAACAAAGCCCACCAGCACCACTGACTCATGTAAAGTCCTCTATGTTAAAAATTCCTCTGGACCTATCAGTTCCACTTCTGGGTATACACACAAAAAAATTCACATCTGGGATTCAAAGAGGTATTTTCACAGCCATGTTCATAGCAGCATTTCCACAATAACCAAAAGGTGGAAGCAACCCAGATGTTTATCAGTGGATTAAAGAATAAGCCAAACAGGGTATATACATCCAATGGAATATCATTGAGGTATTAAAATACATGGTACAGGGACTTCCCTGGCAGTCCGATCATTAAGACTCTACACTTCCACAGCAGGGGGTGAGAATTTGATCCCTGGTCCAGGAAAAAAGACCCTGCATGCTACTTGACGTGGCCAAATAAACTCCCCAAACATGGTACGACATGGAAAGACATTATTCCAGTGAAAGATGCCAGACACTCAAGGACAAATACTGTTATAACCAGGCTTTAGGAAACAACTCACACAGTGACAAAAGTAAACAGTGGAGGGCATTTATTACACCAGCGGGTCCAAGACCAAACACCCCGAGCAAAACTTGTGGCTAATGTTTATACCTAAAGTCTACAGGTACAGGCCCACATCCCAACTTCTAAGGTTGCCTAGGAAACGTTGAAGGAAAAAATATGATTTGGTTGCCATCACAAAAGTATAATCGAAAATCACTGAAGTCTATCGCCTAGCTTGTCTTCAACAAGGATTAGTTAACTAAGATCACAAATGGTAATTTATCTTATAATGGCGTTTCATTTTCATGGCGAAGGCTTGGTTAAGGCATGCTCGGGGGGGGATCCCATCAGGCAGTCCCCCATCAGTTCATCTGAACCTCCCGACAACCTGTGAGGGCAACTACAACACCTCTGTTTTATAGACAGGAGAAGAGATTCATGGCTCTTCTCCCCGGAATTCCCAACTCCTGGCAGGGCAAGATCTATGCCTGATCAGCAATTTAAGATCAGCAGGCAGAGAGCTTGTCTGCATCTGAATGGTAGTCCCACCTCTCCTTGAAGTAGGTGAGGGGTACCTAACTAGGACACCCTGTATGGGGGGCAGTCTTCTCACTGCCTGGGGCGTCTGGGGCCTCCTCCTTTAGTGCTAGTGGGCAGCATTTCCCCCCTGGACCCCAACAAAGCCCACCAGCACCACTGACTCATGTAAAGTCCTCTATGTTAAAAATTCCTCTGGACCTATCAGTTCCACTTCTGGGTATACACACAAAAAAATTCACATCTGGGATTCAAAGAGGTATTTTCACAGCCATGTTCATAGCAGCATTTCCACAATAACCAAAAGGTGGAAGCAACCCAGATGTTTATCAGTGGATTAAAGAATAAGCCAAACAGGGTATATACATCCAATGGAATATCATTGAGGTATTAAAATACATGGTACAGGGACTTCCCTGGCAGTCCGATCATTAAGACTCTACACTTCCACAGCAGGGGGTGAGAATTTGATCCCTGGTCCAGGAAAAAAGACCCTGCATGCTACTTGGCGTAGCCAAATAAACTCCCCAAACATGGTACGACATGGAAAGACATTATTCCAGTGAAAGATGCCAGACACTCAAGGACAAATACTGTTATAACCAGGCTTTAGGAAACAACTCACACAGTGACAAAAGTAAACAGTGGAGGGCATTTATTACACCAGCGGGTCCAAGACCAAACACCCCGAGCAAAACTTGTGGCTAATGTTTATACCTAAAGTCTACAGGTACAGGCCCACATCCCAACTTCTAAGGTTGCCTAGGAAACGTTGAAGGAAAAAATATGATTTGGTTGCCATCACAAAAGTATAATCGAAAATCACTGAAGTCTATCGCCTAGCTTGTCTTCAACAAGGATTAGTTAACTAAGATCACAAATGGTAATTTATCTTATAATGGCCGTTTCATTTTCATGGCCGAGGGGAGGCTTGGTTACGAGGTTTCCTTGGTCAGGTTTTCATCAGCCCAGGGGAACTAGTCGACAGTTAATGTTTCATCTCCATGGCCTCACAGTCCATATACAGCCCAGAGTTCACTGGAAGTGCAAGATGGAGTCCTCTTCCTCAAGATGGAGTCAGTTCAGTCAGGGTAGCCTGCTTCTTTCCTCCTTCAATACTACATGATTCCACTGATACGGACTAAGGTAGTCGACTTCACAGAGACAGAGGGTAGAATGATGAGGCCCGTGGGAGGAGAGATGGGGAGTTGGCACTTAATGTGCACAGAGCTTTGGTTTTGCAAGTTTGGAGATGGATGATGCTGATGGTAGCCCAACAGTGTGACTGTACTTAATGCCCCTGAAACCATACAATTAAAAATGGTTAAAATGGGACTTCCCTGGGGGTTCACTTGGTAGAGAGTCCTCCTTGCAGTGCAAGGGGCACCGGTTCAATTCCTGACCTGGGAAGATCCCATGTGTTGTGGAGCGACTGAACTGGTGTGTCCAACTACTGAGCCAGAGCTCTGGAGCACATGCGCCCAGAGCTGAAGCTCTGCAACGAGAGAGGCCACTGCAATGGGAGGCCCACATAGGCCAAAGAATTAAAGACGGATGAAAATAAATGGATAGAAAATCAATAAAAGAGGCTGAAATATATTTTTAAAATTTTTTGGCCACTTTTATTGGTCTTTAATTTATTTTCATCCATCTTTGCTCTTTGGCCTGTGTGGGCCTCCCATTGCAGTGGCCTCTCCTGTAGCAGAGCACCAGCTCTGGGCTCATGTGCTCCAGAGTGCTGGCTCATAACTGGACACACCAGTCCAGCTGCTCCGTGGCATGTGGGATCTTCCCATGCCAGGGATTGAACCGTCGCCCCCTGCAGTGCAAGGCAGACTCTTTACCCACTGGACCACCAGGGAAGCCCAGGTCAAAGTATTTTTGAAACATGGTTAAAATGGTAAATTTCATGTCATCTCTATATTCACCACAATAAAAATTGGTATGCATTCATGAGTCCCACTTCCCCCAACCCCAAAATCGCCAGTTCACAGGATAGTTAACTAAGTCACTCTTAAGGGTTTCTTTTCGGCGAGGAGGCTTGGTTCGAGGTTTCCTTGGTCAGGTTTTCATCAGCCCAGGGGAACTAGTCGACAGTTAATGTTTCATCTCCATGGCCTCACAGTCCATATACAGCCCAGAGTTCACTGGAAGTGCAAGATGGAGTCCTCTTCCTCAAGATGGAGTCAGTTCAGTCAGGGTAGCCTGCTTCTTTCCTCCTTCAATACTACATGATTCCACTGATACGGACTAAGGTAGTCGACTTCACAGAGACAGAGGGTAGAATGATGAGGCCCGTGGGAGGAGAGATGGGGAGTTGGCACTTAATGTGCACAGAGCTTTGGTTTTGCAAGTTTGGAGATGGATGATGCTGATGGTAGCCCAACAGTGTGACTGTACTTAATGCCCCTGAAACCATACAATTAAAAATGGTTAAAATGGGACTTCCCTGGGGGTTCACTTGGTAGAGAGTCCTCCTTGCAGTGCAAGGGGCACCGGTTCAATTCCTGACCTGGGAAGATCCCATGTGTTGTGGAGCGACTGAACTGGTGTGTCCAACTACTGAGCCAGAGCTCTGGAGCACATGCGCCCAGAGCTGAAGCTCTGCAACGAGAGAGGCCACTGCAATGGGAGGCCCACATAGGCCAAAGAATTAAAGACGGATGAAAATAAATGGATAGAAAATCAATAAAAGAGGCTGAAATATATTTTTAAAATTTTTTGGCCACTTTTATTGGTCTTTAATTTATTTTCATCCATCTTTGCTCTTTGGCCTGTGTGGGCCTCCCATTGCAGTGGCCTCTCCTGTAGCAGAGCACCAGCTCTGGGCTCATGTGCTCCAGAGTGCTGGCTCATAACTGGACACACCAGTCCAGCTGCTCCGTGGCATGTGGGATCTTCCCATGCCAGGGATTGAACCGTCGCCCCCTGCAGTGCAAGGCAGACTCTTTACCCACTGGACCACCAGGGAAGCCCAGGTCAAAGTATTTTTGAAACATGGTTAAAATGGTAAATTTCATGTCATCTCTATATTCACCACAATAAAAATTGGTATGCATTCATGAGTCCCACTTCCCCCAACCCCAAAATCCTCTAAATGTTGAAATCTATTTTGGGGAAAACAAAGCATACAGATCATTCTGGAAATGCCCTACGCAACCATGTGACTCCACTGTGACAAGGGACAGAAAGTTCTGAACACGAGGTTTGATTTCCTGGGCTACCACACTCTGGCACTGTGACCTGATTTCAAACTCAGTCTCCTCACTCCTGAAATAGACCAGTACTATCTTGGGGTTCTGGTGAGGGCCACAGAGGAAGCAATCAGAAAGTTTCCAGCATATAACCAGTACTTACTCAATGGTAATTATTTATGATGTTGCCTCAGCCTACAGGATAAGCTCCTGTTTATTCTACAACCTGCATCTGGCTCAGATCCCGTCTGTTCCATAAAGGCTGCAGCAGCCTGCAGGGTCATTCACCAAACCATATCCTCTTCTGTGTCTGACGTCAGGTGTAGCCATGCAACGTGAAGGAGCTAAATGGTGCTATTTTTTTTTAATTTTTAGAATTTGTTTTTCATATTTATTCATTTGGCTTCACTGGGTTTTAGTTGAGGCCCTCAAGCTCTTCCATCTTTGTTGCAGCACGTGGGATCTTTAAGCTGTGGCATGCAAATGCTTAGTTGCGGTATGTGGGATCTTATTTCCCAAACCGGGGATCAAACCCAAGCCCCCTGCATTGGGAGTGTGGAGTCTTAGCTGCTGGACGACCCCAGGTGGTGCCTTTGCCAATACATCTCTCATTTCACTCTGGTCTCTTGGCTCCTGGAAGCAAAGCCCTAGCAACTCACAGTGTACATGTCTAATGAGTAAGAAATAGCTCTTTGTCATTGAAGCCTCTGAGATTTGGGAATTTCTTGTTTCCTCAGGGTCCATAACTGGACACACGGGTCCAGCTGCTCCGCGGCATGTGGGATCTTCCCATGCCAGGGATTGAACCGTCGCCCCCTGCAGTGCAAGGCAGACTCTTTACCCACTGGACCACCAGGGAAGCCCAGGTCAAAGTATTTTTGAAACATGGTTAAAATGGTAAATTTCATGTCATCTCTATATTCACCACAATAAAAATTGGTATGCATTCATGAGTCCCACTTCCCCCAACCCCAAAATCCTCTAAATGTTGAAATCTATTTTGGGGAAAACAAAGCATACAGATCATTCTGGAAATGCCCTACGCAACCATGTGACTCCACTGTGACAAGGGACAGAAAGTTCTGAACACGAGGTTTGATTTCCTGGGCTACCACACTCTGGCACTGTGACCTGATTTCAAACTCAGTCTCCTCACTCCTGAAATAGACCAGTACTATCTTGGGGTTCTGGTGAGGGCCACAGAGGAAGCAATCAGAAAGTTTCCAGCATATAACCAGTACTTACTCAATGGTAATTATTTATGATGTTGCCTCAGCCTACAGGATAAGCTCCTGTTTATTCTACAACCTGCATCTGGCTCAGATCCCGTCTGTTCCATAAAGGCTGCAGCAGCCTGCAGGGTCATTCACCAAACCATATCCTCTTCTGTGTCTGACGTCAGGTGTAGCCATGCAACGTGAAGGAGCTAAATGGTGCTATTTTTTTTTAATTTTTAGAATTTGTTTTTCATATTTATTCATTTGGCTTCACTGGGTTTTAGTTGAGGCCCTCAAGCTCTTCCATCTTTGTTGCAGCACGTGGGATCTTTAAGCTGTGGCATGCAAATGCTTAGTTGCGGTATGTGGGATCTTATTTCCCAAACCGGGGATCAAACCCAAGCCCCCTGCATTGGGAGTGTGGAGTCTTAGCTGCTGGACGACCCCAGGTGGTGCCTTTGCCAATACATCTCTCATTTCACTCTGGTCTCTTGGCTCCTGGAAGCAAAGCCCTAGCAACTCACAGTGTACATGTCTAATGAGTAAGAAATAGCTCTTTGTCATTGAAGCCTCTGAGATTTGGGAATTTCTTGTTTCCTCAGGGTAACCCAGCTCAGGGCTCCTCAAAGTGTGGCTTTGCTTTCTCAGCCTTGGCATCCCCTGGGGGCTAGTTAGAGATGCAGCTTCTCGGGCCCCACCCTGAACCTACTGAACCAGATTCTTCATAAAGTGCCAAGCATGGTTTCAACCCCAGAAAGGTGCTCAGTGGCTGTTATTTTCTCCTCAACCCTCTGAGGCTTCTATAGAAGATGCTGCTAATAGGTTGCATAAGACTTGTCTTCCCCTTCTCCCTACTGAGAACTCAGGCTTCTGTTGTTGTTCAGTCGCTAAGTTGTGTCTGACTCTCTGACCCCATGGACTGCAACATGCCAAACTTCCCTGTCTTTCACTCTCTCCTTGAGTTTGCTCAAACTCATGTCCATTGAGTCAGTGATGCCATCCAACCATCTCGTCGTCTGTCACCCCCTTCTCCTCTTGCCTTTAATCTTTCCAAGCATCAGGGTCTTTGCCAATGAGGTGGCTCTTCCCATCAGGTGGACAAAATGTTCGAGCTTCAGCTTCAGTCTCAGTCCTTCCAATGAATATTCAGGGTTGATTTCCTTTAGGATTGATTGGTTTGATCTCCTTACTGCCCAAGGGATTCTCAAGAGACTTCCCCAGCACTGAGGGGGCTGTCAAAGTGCCCAGGTGAAAACACTCAGTTTCCCAGACTCCCTTGCAGCTAAGGGTAGTTATATGATCTGCTCGTAATCATATGACTGTGCTTCTTTTCTCCCCACAGGAAGTCAGAGCCAGACTTCAGGGAATTCTTACCAAAGGCCACAGGTCTACATGGCCTCTGGCTTTGGGCCTTCGCCTTCCCTTCCTTCCTGTCTGTGACTTTGATGTGATGGCAGATTGTTACCCAGTGGCCCCTAAGGACTCACACCTCTCTATGTTCACACCCCAGGAAGCGTCTACCCACACTGAATCTGGGCTGGCCCAAGCCCAGCTCTGACCAATAGAATGTGGTTGCAGCAAGGTTCAGGGACTTCTGCATTCAACCTGAGACCTGCCTATAGGAGATCACTTTCCTGTCAAAGGAAGGGACATCCATCCAACCGTCATCTAGAAATGAAGCCCTGGAGTCACCTCACCTCCTCATCATCATCTGCAGCCAGTTGGTCACCAGGCCCATCCCTTCCCACAGCCCAGGTACAACCAAGGCTTGATCCTTGCAGCAACCGCCTACTGACCTCCTGCTTCCCTCCCTGCCTGACCCCTCATCAAGCCCACCTGTAGATGGATGTCAGAGTGATCTTTCTGGGGAATTTCCTGACAGTCCAGTGGTTAGAACCTTGCACGTTCAAGCTTGGGAGCCAGGGGCAATCCCTGGTCAGGGAACTAAGATCCTGAAAACTACACGCCACCACCAAAAAAACCCAGGTGGATCTTTCTAAACGCAGGTCTGAAGATCATTCCCCACTGCTTTGGGCTAAGTCCCACATCCCCAGCATGACCTATACATCCATATGTGAGATAGTGGTTGCCTCACTCTCTAGCCCCATCTCTGCTACTCCCCTCTCTGAATACCGTGGACCCTGGACGTACCATGTGACTCCCTGTCTCTCATACCAGCTTCACCTCTTAATACCTCCATGTCTTTGACCCAGAAATGATGAACATCATCCTTCCTGCTGACTGTGTCCTGGTCTGTTTAGGCTGCTCCAATGGAATACTACAGACCGGGTGATTTAAACAAAAGAAATTTATTTTTAAAGTTCTGGCAGCTGGAAGTCCAAGATCAAGGTGCCTACAAGGAAGGTTTCATTCTGACCCTCCTTTTCTTGGCTTGTAGGCAGCTGCCATCTGGCTGTGTGCTCACTTGATGTGTGAGTACAGGGAGAGAGGGAGTGAGTTCTCTGGCATCTCTTCTAAGGATACTAATCCTATAAGATCAAGACTCCACCCTCATGACTGCATTTAACCATCCTTACTTCTGTAGGATACCCATCTCTAACTATAGCCACCTTGGAGGTTAAGGGCTTCAACATATGAATTTGGGAGGGAAATAGACATTCAGTCCATTTGGAGCCACACCAGGCACCAAAGAGCCGGCATCAGCACATACTCTCTGGGCTTCACAGCTTCAAGAACAAAGCAGGTCTTCCTGCAGCCTGATCACTTGGGGTTCACCTCCTCACCATGACTACTGTCTCATGAAGTTACTGCCGAGAGAGTAGGAGGCTGAGTCCAGCTCTGCTCAGGGCTCAAGGAGGGGACGACCCAGGGCTTCGCTCTCAAGCAGGGTCTGGCATCCAGGGAGTTTCCCAAGCCTAGAAAAATCTGACCATCTCCCACGTCTCTGCCAGGCCTTCTCAGGAGACACACCTGGAGTCTGCTGACCCCTCTACTTCCTCAGCATCTTCGTGCAGGTTCCACGAGTCCAGCAAGAAGAGGTGGAGTCACAGGGAGAAGCTGAGGCACCTGTGATCCAGGGGAACAGTGCCCGGTGTCCTCAGTGGCGTGTTGAGAAATGGTCAGGTCTCTGTTCTAAGCCCTCCTGTGGACAAGCCTGAGTCCTGTGACCAAAACCCAGGGTGACTCACTCTATGATGCTCCTGACTCACCAGCAAAGTTATTTAATGTTTACTGCATTGTAAGAATGGAATTGGGGAATTTTCTGGTAGTCAGTGGTTAGGACTAGGCATTTCTACTGCAGTGGACATAGGGTCAATACTTGGTCAGGGAAGTAAGGTTCCACAAATCATATGGCTCAGCCATAAATAAATAGATAAATGGAATCTTTTCACCACCATGTTCTGCCCATCATGTGTCTTCTACTGTGGGCTCCCAGAGAGGAGCTAGGGCTGTTCACCCTCCACCAGCAGCCCTGGGCCCCCTGCTTGCCTACTCACAGGGCCCTACTTTGAACCAGGCTGCAACATGCCCAGCCTCCGATTAGCTTAAGCAGCCTCATCCCCTTTGCTCCTGACCTTGACTGATGACAAGTAAGTGGCTTCTGGGAGGACATGATCCATTTTTCACTTATATTGGAAAGGCAGATTCTTTTCAATGGCTTTCCTTCAAAAGAAGGATGAGCTGTTCTCATCCTTCTTTTCCTGCTGTGAGGGGTCTTATGAGGATGCAGAGCTGAGGCCGTTATCCTGCTGCTTCCTGGAAGACCACGGAACGACGGAGGGCCACCTGCGGCCAACACGGTGAAGCCTGTTGTTGTTACCATGCACATAACAACCCTAAGAGGTAGGTTCCCTTGTTCGCATATTATTTTATTATTGCCTTTTAATATGCTTTCTTTTATTCTTTATTTGGCTGTGCCTGGGCTTGGTTGTGATCTTTTAGTTTTGGCATGCAAACTCTTGGTGGTGCATGTGGAATCTAGTTCCCTAACCAGGATTGAACCTGCGCCCCCTGCCTTGGGAGTGCAATCTTAGCCACTGAACCACCAGGGAAGTGCCCTCATTTTATTATTATTTTCCCCCATCAGGGATTGAACTGCAGCCCTTAGCATTGAACGTATGGAGTCCTAATCCCTGAACCCTTAGGAAACTCCTCCCTTGTTCCCATTTTAAAGATGAGTCTAGGGGCTTCCCCTGGTGGTCCAGTGGGTAAGGACACCGCCTTGCAGTGCAAGGGGCGCCGGTTCGAGCCCTGGCATGGGAAGATCCCACGTGCCGCGGAGCGGCTGGACCGATGTGTCCAATGACCGAGCCGGAGCTCTGGAGCGCATGTGCCCAGAGCCGGCGCTCTGCAACGACAGAGGCCACCGCAATGGGAGGCCCTTGGATGGACATAGGGTCATTTTACTTGGAATAAAATTGGTCAGGAAGTAAGGTTCCACAAATCATATGGCTCAGCCATAAATAAATAGATAAATGGAATCTTTTCACCACCATGTTCTGCCCATCATGTGTCTTCTACTGTGGGCTCCCAGAGAGGAGCTAGGGCTGTTCACCCTCCACCAGCAGCCCTGGGCCCCCTGCTTGCCTACTCACAGGGCCCTACTTTGAACCAGGCTGCAACATGCCCAGCCTCCGATTAGCTTAAGCAGCCTCATCCCCTTTGCTCCTGACCTTGACTGATGACAAGTAAGTGGCTTCTGGGAGGACATGATCCATTTTTCACTTATATTGGAAAGGCAGATTCTTTTCAATGGCTTTCCTTCAAAAGAAGGATGAGCTGTTCTCATCCTTCTTTTCCTGCTGTGAGGGGTCTTATGAGGATGCAGAGCTGAGGCCGTTATCCTGCTGCTTCCTGGAAGACCACGGAACGACGGAGGGCCACCTGCGGCCAACACGGTGAAGCCTGTTGTTGTTACCATGCACATAACAACCCTAAGAGGTAGGTTCCCTTGTTCGCATATTATTTTATTATTGCCTTTTAATATGCGTTTCTTTTATTATTTATTTGGCTGTGCCTGGGCTTGGTTGTGATCTTTTAGTTTTGGCATGCAAACTCTTGGTGGTGCATGTGGAATCTAGTTCCCTAACCAGGATTGAACCTGCGCCCCCTGCCTTGGGAGTGCAATCTTAGCCACTGAACCACCAGGGAAGTGCCCTCATTTTATTATTATTTTCCCCCATCAGGGATTGAACTGCAGCCCTTAGCATTGAACGTATGGAGTCCTAATCCCTGAACCCTTAGGAAACTCCTCCCTTGTTCCCATTTTAAAGATGAGTCTAGGGGCTTCCCCTGGTGGTCCAGTGGGTAAGGACACCGCCTTGCAGTGCAAGGGGCGCCGGTTCGAGCCCTGGCATGGGAAGATCCCACGTGCCGCGGAGCGGCTGGACCGATGTGTCCAATGACCGAGCCGGAGCTCTGGAGCGCATGTGCCCAGAGCCGGCGCTCTGCAACGACAGAGGCCACCGCGATGGGAGGCCCACAGGAGCCAAAGAACAAAGACAGATGAACACAGAGAAACGAAAGACCAATAGAAGTGGCCCGCCTGCTCCCCTCCCTCCTCAACCCGACCCCCGCCCCAAATAAATAAATAAATAAATCTTTAAAAAAAAAAAAAAAAAAAGATGAGTCTATTCAAAGTCTAGGGCTTCCCAGGTAGGAGAGTGGTAAAGAGCCCACCTGCCAGTAGAGGAGACACAGGAGATGTGGGTTCGATTCCTGGTTTGATCCTTGAAGGAGGGCATGGCAACCCACTCCAGTATTCTTGCCTGGAGAAACCCACAGACGGAGGAGCCTGCTGGGCTATTAGAGGCCATGGGGTCACAAAGACTGAGCAACTGAGCACACACACATACACACACACACACGCACATTAAAGGTCGAAGATTAGGCAGTATTCATCTAGGGATCTGGGACTCACACACTCAGGTCCGCCTGACTCCAACTCTCTGGAATTTTCTAGGACTCTGCAAGCTGGCAAGGCTGACCAAAAGCAATTTCCAAAACCAGAAGGAACTCCACCCTTGACCAAGGTGCCCCGTGGGGACGCTGCCCTCTGCTGAAGCAGCGGGACTCTGGGAAGGCCAGCAGGCAAGGCCAGCCAGCGCCAACATGTTCGAAAGGGACTAATCATGGACAAAACTGCCGGCAGGGTTTGTTTTTTCTCAAATACACCTGGGAAAGCAGTGTATTTGCAAATGCCATAATTCCTCTGCTAAATACCAAGGACAGGCTTGACTACACATAACAGCATCTCCACCATCCCACACTCCCCTGCCGCAGAGGTAGACCACGTTGTTGGAGGAGGGAGGCCTGCCTACCTCTGGCTCCTGGGGGGCCCAGGGTGGGGCGCTCAGCCTCCCCCAGCTCATCCCAGCCCCAGCCCGCTCCCTGACAGCTTCCCCACCTCAGAGCAGGAGGGTGAGGTGAGGTAACGTCTCTGCTGATCAGCGGTGGCCGAGAGATAAACAGAATCTCAGAAATGCTGTGTTTAATTTAAAGCAGACCTGCTCGCCTTAGCCAGGCTGCAATTTCACTCAGAATAAGCAGTTTGTTTTTCTTGGACATTCCAGGAACGAACCAGTCACCCGTTTAAAGCCCCGATGGGAATATTAGGGGGCCCCTTGCTGGGGGCCAGGCAGACCCCACACCCCACCACTTGCTGCCTCATTCTCTCTCAAGGACTCCTGCCTTGTGGGGGGGTTGAGCCTTGAGGCCCTTTGAGGGCTGTCTCTTGCTCCCTGTGGCTCTTTTAGCCCCAAGTACTCGACTCAGTGCCCAGAGTTGTGGAGCCGAAAGCTTGTCAAATGAACAGGACTAGCACCGGACCCATTTCTCCAGCATGTTCTCTGTGCCCTGGTAAACTCTGATTACTGTCAAGTCCTTGCCACATCCTGGTTAAGGTGTGTCAGAAATTCTGCTTGGTTTTTCAATATTTATTTATCGGCCATACCAGGTCTTAGTTGTGACATGTGGGTCTTTAGTTGCATCATGTGTGATCTAGTTCCTCGACTAGGGATTGAACCCTGGGTCCCTGTGTTGGGAGCTCCGAGTCTTAGCCACTGGGCCACCAGGGAAGTTCTGGGGCAAAAGTTTTTACTGCTCTGTTTCACAGAGGATAAAGCTGAGGCTCAGAGAGGTTACCTGACTTCTCCCAGGTCATCCAGCTGGGATTGAAGTCCTCCTTGTCTTCTCCCTCCACCCCACCCTGGCTGGTCTGAAGCCCAGGCTCTTTTGTTGCCCGTCTGGACACCTCACTCCATGCCTGGTCTGAGGGACTGCAAGGGCTTTGCTTGTTGCTCGCATCATGATGCAGGCAGGGACTGGGTCCCTCAGGTCACCGCTGGTGATTTGCAAATGCCATGCTACCCCTGCCACCAGTCCCACTCCCCACTCCCGCCGCAGAGGTAGACCACGTTGTTGGAGGAGGAGGCCTGCCTACCTCTGGCTCCTGGGGGGCCCAGGGTGGGGCGCTCAGCCTCCCCCAGCTCATCCCAGCCCCAGCCCGCTCCCTGACAGCTTCCCCACCTCAGAGCAGGAGGGTGAGGTGAGGTAACGTCTCTGCTGATCAGCGGTGGCCGAGAGATAAACAGAATCTCAGAAATGCTGTGTTTAATTTAAAGCAGACCTGCTCGCCTTAGCCAGGCTGCAATTTCACTCAGAATAAGCAGTTTGTTTTTCTTGGACATTCCAGGAACGAACCAGTCACCCGTTTAAAGCCCCGATGGGAATATTAGGGGGCCCCTTGCTGGGGGCCAGGCAGACCCCACACCCCACCACTTGCTGCCTCATTCTCTCTCAAGGACTCCTGCCTTGTGGGGGGGTTGAGCCTTGAGGCCCTTTGAGGGCTGTCTCTTGCTCCCTGTGGCTCTTTTAGCCCCAAGTACTCGACTCAGTGCCCAGAGTTGTGGAGCCGAAAGCTTGTCAAATGAACAGGACTAGCACCGGACCCATTTCTCCAGCATGTTCTCTGTGCCCTGGTAAACTCTGATTACTGTCAAGTCCTTGCCACATCCTGGTTAAGGTGTGTCAGAAATTCTGCTTGGTTTTTCAATATTTATTTATCGGCCATACCAGGTCTTAGTTGTGACATGTGGGTCTTTAGTTGCATCATGTGTGATCTAGTTCCTCGACTAGGGATTGAACCCTGGGTCCCTGTGTTGGGAGCTCCGAGTCTTAGCCACTGGGCCACCAGGGAAGTTCTGGGGCAAAAGTTTTTACTGCTCTGTTTCACAGAGGATAAAGCTGAGGCTCAGAGAGGTTACCTGACTTCTCCCAGGTCATCCAGCTGGGATTGAAGTCCTCCTTGTCTTCTCCCTCCACCCCACCCTGACGCTGGTCTGAAGCCCAGGCTCTTTTGTTGCCCGTCTGGACACCTCACTCCATGCCTGGTCTGAGGGACTGCAAGGGCTTTGCTTGTTGCTCGCATCATGATGCAGGCAGGGACTGGGTCCCTCAGGTCACCGCTGGTGAGAGCGGGTGCTGTAATCACAAGTCCCGCCTTCTGGTTGTTGACACCCCCACTTTGGATTGGGTTGGCTTGGGACCTCCCAGTCCCTGGGGCTAGGGATTGCTGTTTCTGGGGATCTGTTGGATACCTGGACCCAGGAGGACTCTGAGACTCACACTCGTGAGACGAGGTTGGCTGGCTAGATGGAGCGAGAGGCAGGCTCTGCGTTCTGGGCGAGGCCCTCCATCTCTCCAACAGCAGCTTCTTTTCTATAAAATGGTGACTGAGGATGTGGGAGGGACACAAATTTCTCAGGCCTCTCTTTGTAGAGGCCTATAAACCATGCCAAGGGCTTTGCGGTTTTACCTAAGTGTGCGTGGGTGCTCAGTAGCTCAGTCGTGTCCAGTTCTTTGAGACTCTACAGACCATAGCCCTCCAGGCTGCTCTGTCCGTGGGATTCTCCAGGCAAGAATCTGGAGTGGGCTGCCATGCCCTTCTCCAGGGGATCTTCCCAATCCGGGGATGGAACCCATGTCTCCTGCATTGCAGGCGGATTCTTTACCATGGAGCTACCAGGGAAGCCCTTCTCAGGCCTCTTTGGCTTTTTTGCTTTTTTTTTTTTTAAGTTTTTGGCTGCTGGGTGGACTTTTCTCTAGCTGTGGTGAGCCGGGGCTACTCTCTAGTTGCAGTACCTGGGCTTCTCATTGTCGTGGCTCCTCTTGTTGTGGAGCACCGGATCCAGGGCACTCGGGCTTCAGTAGTTTCAATGTGTGGACTCAGCAGTTGCAGCTCCTGGGCTCTAGACCACAGCTCATTGTCGTAGTTGCTCCTCTTGGTTTGTGGAACCACATCGCACGCGGTGTGATCTAGGATTGAACCCTGGGTCCCTGTGTTGGGAGCTCGAGTCTTAGCCACTGGGCCACCAGGAAGTTCTGGGGCAAAGTTTTTACTGCTCTGTTTCACAGAGGATAAAGCTGAGGCTCAGAGAGGTTACCTGACTTCTCCCAGGTCATCCAGCTGGGATTGAAGTCCTCCTTGTCTTCTCCCTCCACCCCACCCTGACGCTGGTCTGAAGCCCAGGCTCTTTTGTTGCCCGTCTGGACACCTCACTCCATGCCTGGTCTGAGGGACTGCAAGGGCTTTGCTTGTTGCTCGCATCATGATGCAGGCAGGGACTGGGTCCCTCAGGTCACCGCTGGTGAGAGCGGGTGCTGTAATCACAAGTCCCGCCTTCTGGTTGTTGACACCCCCACTTTGGATTGGGTTGGCTTGGGACCTCCCAGTCCCTGGGGCTAGGGATTGCTGTTTCTGGGGATCTGTTGGATACCTGGACCCAGGAGGACTCTGAGACTCACACTCGTGAGACGAGGTTGGCTGGCTAGATGGAGCGAGAGGCAGGCTCTGCGTTCTGGGCGAGGCCCTCCATCTCTCCAACAGCAGCTTCTTTTCTATAAAATGGTGACTGAGGATGTGGGAGGGACACAAATTTCTCAGGCCTCTCTTTGTAGAGGCCTATAAACCATGCCAAGGGCTTTGCGGTTTTACCTAAGTGTGCGTGGGTGCTCAGTAGCTCAGTCGTGTCCAGTTCTTTGAGACTCTACAGACCATAGCCCTCCAGGCTGCTCTGTCCGTGGGATTCTCCAGGCAAGAATCTGGAGTGGGCTGCCATGCCCTTCTCCAGGGGATCTTCCCAATCCGGGGATGGAACCCATGTCTCCTGCATTGCAGGCGGATTCTTTACCATGGAGCTACCAGGGAAGCCCTTCTCAGGCCTCTTTGGCTTTTTTGCTTTTTTTTTTTTTAAGTTTTTGGCTGCTGGGTGGACTTTTCTCTAGCTGTGGTGAGCCGGGGCTACTCTCTAGTTGCAGTACCTGGGCTTCTCATTGTCGTGGCTCCTCTTGTTGTGGAGCACCGGATCCAGGGCACTCGGGCTTCAGTAGTTTCAATGTGTGGACTCAGCAGTTGCAGCTCCTGGGCTCTAGACCACAGCCTCCGTAGTTGCAGCACTCAGGCTTAGTTGCTCCATGACAATGTGGGATCTTCCTGGATCAGGGCTCAAACCCACATCTCCTGCACTGACGGATGGTCTGTTTACCAAAGGGCCACCAGGGGAGCCGCTTGGGCCTCTGCAGCCAGGCCTAGGCTCCAGGAGCCTGGGGAGGGAGGTGTGTGAGTAGTGACCCACCGGAAACTGAGAGGAGACCATGGTGGACGGGGCCTGCCTCTGAGCCGGGGGCCTGAGTGGCCCAGCTACGTTTATTCCAGTGCCCGGAGGCCAGTTCTGGAGCCTGGCCCGCCTCCTCTAGGCCAGGAGGGTGCAGCAGTTGGCACACTTCAGGCATAAAGCTGCCCCAGTCAGAGAACAGAGACGGCAGTGCGCTGACCTGCCGGCCTCCAGAGCCTTCCTGCCTGGTGTCTTCTCTGCTCTCAGGGCTCGGGGCGGCTGGGAAATGAGCTCTCCGGCCTCACCCTTGGACTGCCTTGGGTTTCCCAGGGAGTAGGGAGGGCAGGCGGGGTGAGAGGAGGCTCCCCAGGCGAGGCCTCTGTTCCCGTAGGAAGCTGGGAGCTGAGGCTGGCAGGGGGGCGGTGATAAGGGCCCTCTGAGGGAGGCCAGCTCAGGAGACAATGGGCTTAGTGTGGGAGCCCTGGACTCTTGCTTTCTCTCTCTGCATCGGAGAAAGGTTTCCATGGCATCCAGCTCAGACTCGACTACAAATGTCAATGGAGACATTGTATAGGAGTCCTACCCCAGCCTCTCCACAGGGGGTGGAAGTGGGGGAGGTTCCCAGCCCTGTGAATGACCCCTGTGTGTGTGTGTGCACGTGCGTGTGTTAGTCACTCAGTCGTGTTCGACCCTTTGCAATCCCATGGACTGCAGCCTGCCAGGCTCCTCTGTCCTTCGGATTCTCTAGGCAAGAATACTGGAGTGGGTTGCCATGCCCTCCTCCAGGGGATCTCCCCAACTCAAGGACTGAACTCTAATCTCCTCTAGCTCTATTCAAAGGGACGGTCTCCGCTGCCCTCTCCTCCACCCTGGGAAAATGGAGAGATGTTGGGGGGCTTTCCTGGGAGGGCACTGTGTGGGGTCTCCATTTAGGCCTGCTCATCCCAGAGAGGAGGGCAGCCAGGTGACCCAAATCTTTTGTGTGTCTTTTCCCCTGACCTAAGCCAATCAATTAACTCTCCCCTTTTACTGACTCATCTGTAGGAATTTCAAGTTTAGAGAAATAGGAGGCATTTTATGAGTTACAAAGCTACAGCTCATTTTTTTCCTTAAACCAAAAAAGTGATGCAACTAGTTCACCTACTTAAGGCTTAGCACAAGGCAGCTAATGACCTATGCTACCAAAAAACAACAACAACAACGCTGTGACAGTGGGCTGGGCATTCTGGGAAGGGTTTGGAGAAGAAGCGGGAAAGGAACTGGACTTAGCAGGTAGAATTGGTAGGAGCAAAGAAGAGTTGGGAATGTTTAGGGAAGCTTCAGGCATGGGAGTGAGAAACGGAATATTTCCTGCCTTATCAGTAAACAAAAGATATTCCTGTCATCCACGATTGTGGCCACAACTGGTGAGCCCTGAGGCAACTCAGGAAGGAAAGAATACCTGCCTTCTAGCCAGGCTGGAACTCGGGATGTGAAAGCCCGGGACACTGGCTCCAGACAGCTGAGGTGCATACCAAAGAAATGATTTCAGTGAGCCCAGATTCTCGCACTTTCCCATACATAGTGAAGCACTAAATTGCATAACTTCAGACTACCAGTTATCTTAACAGTAATCTTTTGTCCTTTGTTGTGAAGCTCCTGCTAGGGCCAGAGTAGGATAAGCAAGTAATAGCCCAGAAATCTCATTCCTGAGCTCCCTGGTGGCTCAGAGGTAAAAGAGCCCTCCTGCCAGTGCAGGAGACAGAGGGTTTGATCCCTGATCCGGGAAGATCCCTCATGCCACGGAGCAACTAAGCCTTTGCATCACAACTATTGAACCTGTGCTCTAGAGCCCATGCTCCTCAGCAAGAGAAGCCACCGCAATGAGAAGCCCAAGCACCAGAACCAGAGAGTGGCCCGTGCTCACCACAGCTAGAGAAAAGCCCATGCGGCAATCAAGACCCAGCACAGCCAGTAAAGAAACTAATGAAAAAGAAGAATTGCATTAGGGGGCTATAAATGGAGAGCGAACTTTAGGGGGCTTTGGGAGACCCTTGTGAGTTACTGATCACTCAAGAAAGTAGGTTCGCTTAACCACAAAGCCAAACAGGCTTTCTTAGCCATCAAACCATGCACCCATGGGACATGCCCCCAAACAAGGCAACAATGGTGACATGAGTCCCACATCCTGCCCAGTGAGCTCAGTATGTTAATGACCCCTAGGATACACCCTCTGCACACAAAAATAGTAATAATCTATGGAAAGTGACACTTCAGGGTCAAAGACTCATTGTACTGAGACCAGAAATCATTTTTTCATAATGCCGTGACAGTCTTGGTTGGACCATGTAGGGACAAGAAAACTCCCCTGTCCAACCTGGAGGAGGGGTTGATAGTGGAAGCCTGGTGTCTACTCATGAAGGAGGAAGGAGGTGGTCTTTTCTCCCTCTCCATCTTTCCTTTGATTATAAACATGTAACCCACTAAGTACTCAGGGTGCAGCACACTCTCACCTACCTGCTGATAAGCCTTGCGAGCCTCCAATTCTTGTAAATCCCTTTTTATCCAACACTTTGCCTCTTGCTGAATTCTTTCTGCGCTGAGACATAAAGGACCAGAGCTCCTTAGAGCCTGCCAAAATGCCAACTAGAGGTTTCACTTCTATATGTCCTCGCTCCTGCCCTACCTCTTCAGAGCATTAGTTGAGATGCTGTCTCCCAGACTTGAAATTTAAAAATTCCCTTGGAATCAAACATAACTCAACTTTTAGGTTGTGATATATATATATATATATATACATACATATATATATATGTATATATATATATCTATATATATATATAGATATAGATATATATATATATATTAGTTGACAGGTGGTAAAGAATCTGCCTGCAATGTAGCAGACCCTAGTTCAATCCCTGGGTCAAGAAGACCCCCTGGAGAAGGGAATGGTTATCCACTCCTGTATTCTTGGCCTGGAGAGTTCCATGGATGGACCACAGGGTTGCAAAGAGTCAGGCGTGACTGAGTGAAGTTCACATGGGATACCGTTTCATGAGAACTGACAGATCCCATACTGCTGGACTGGTCTCATGCATTTAGAACTTCTGTGGGGCAGGTGGAGGAGCCTCCTGAAGGTTTGAATAGGGTGAGGAGCAGCACTATTTAATTAAAATGGAGCCTCGCAAAAATAAACTGAGGTACCTATGGCCAATCTACAACAAAGGAGGCAAGATTGTACAGTGAATGAAGACAGTCTCCTCAATAAACAGTGCTGGGAAAACAGCTACATGTAGAAAAATGAAATTGGAACTTTTTGCTTTTTAAAATTTTTTTTGTCTTTTTATCATTTGTCTATTTTCTTTTTTGTTATTGTTGTTTTTTGTTTTTTTCATTCTTGTATTTTTGTTTGTTATATTTCCTTCTTTTTCTTTTTCACAAACCCTTGTGTCGAGGGCTAACTTTCAATAGATTGCAGCGAGGGAGCTGTGTTTGAAACCCCAACCTAGAAGTGAGCTGCCTACGAATGGTTTAGCACCAGGTTCCCCATGAACTTGCGGTGCGTGACGGATGAGGGGGTGGCCGCCTTTCCCGGCATGCCCCATGTCCCAGGACGAAGAGCTCTCCACACAAAACTGGAACATTTTTAACATCATATAAACAATAAACTCAAAAAGAATTAAAGACCTAAATGTAAGGCCAGATATGATAAAGTTTTCAGAGGAAATCATAGGAAGAACACTCTTTGACATCACAGCAAGATCTAGGAGCCATCTCCCAGAGTGGGAGAAATAAAAACAAAAATAAACAAATGGGACCCAATTAAACTCAAAGCTTTTGCACTGCAAAGGAGACCATAAGTCAAACACAAAAAGGCAACCCACAGAATGGGAGCAAATATTTACAAACAATGCGACTGACAAGGGATTAGTACCCAAAATTTACAATGAGCTCATGCAGCTCAATTAAGAAAAAAAAAACAACTATGGATGAAGTTCATGACATAGTACAGGAGGCAGTGACCAAAACCATCCCAAAGGAAAAGACATGCAAGAAGGCAAAGTTGTCTGAGGAAGCTTTACAAATAGCTGGGGAAAGAAGCGAAACGAAAGGCAAGGGAGAAAGGGAAAGATATACTCAACTGAACACAGAGTCCAGCGAATAGGAAGGAGAGATAAGAAGGCTTCTTGAATGAACAGTACAAAGAAATAGAAGAAAACAATAGAATGGGAAAGACTAGAGATCTCTTTAAGAAGACTGAAGATATCAAGGGAACAGTTCATACAAGGATGGGCATGATAAAGCACAGAAATGGTAAGGACTTAATAGAAGCAGAAGAGATTAAGAAGAGATGACAAGAATACACAGAAGAACTATATAAAATAAAAGTCTTAATGACCCAGATGACCACGACGGTGTGGTCACTCACCTAGAGCCAGACATCCTAGACTGTGAAGTCAAGTGGGCCTTAGGAAGCATTATTACAAACAAAGCTAGCAGAAATGATGGAATTCCAGCTGACATTTCACCTCTAAAAGAGGATGCTGTCAAAGTGCTGCAAATTTGGAAAACTCAGCAGTGACCACAGGACTGGAAAAGATCAGTTTTCATTCCAGTCTTAAAGAAGGGCAATGACAAAGAATGCTCAAACTACAGGGCAATTGTGCTCATTTCACATGCTAAGAAGATTATGCTCAAATTCTTCAAGCTAGGCTTTGGCATTACATGAACTGAAAACTTCCAGGTGTACAAGCTGGATTTAGAAAAGGCAGAGGAATAAGACAATCAAATTGTCAATATTAGTTGGATCATGGGGAAAGCAAGGGAATTCCAGAAAAACATCTATTTCTGCTTCATTGACTACACTGAAGCCTTGATTGTAGATGACAACAAACTGTGGAAAATTCTTAGAATTGGGATTGTCAGATCACTTACCTGTCTCCTGAGAAACCTGTGTGTGGGTCAAGAAGCAACAGTTAGAACCAAACATGGAACACCTGACAGGTTCAAAATTGGGAAAGGAATACAACATGGCTACATATTGTCACCCTGCTTATTTGATTTCCATGCAGAGTACATCATGTGAAATGCTGGGCCTGATGAATCCCAAGCTGGAATCAAGATGGCTGGCAGAAATATCAACAATCTCAGATATGTAGATGATAGCACTCTAGTGGCAGAAAGTAAAGAGGAACTAAAGAGCCTCTTGATGAAGGTCAGAGAAGAGAGTGAAAAAGCTGGCTTGGAAGTCAGCATTCAAAATATTAAGATCATGGCATCCAGTCCCATCACTTCATGGCAAATAGGAGTGGGAAGCGTGGAAGCAGAGGCAGATTTTATTCTCTTGGACTTGCCTCTGAGAGCTGTCCTGAGTTGGGAAAAGAAAACAGGCAGCTGAGGAAATAGGCCCCTCGGTCCTGGAGGAGGGTCCAAGTGGCCCCACACAGTCCAAATGGGACCAACGTCCCCCTGAGTTCAAGAGGTCACATTCCTGAGACGCAGAGTGTGAGTAAGCCGGTTTGTTTTTTCAGAGCCAGGCCACACAGGTCAGAGGCCACTGACCAGCTGATGGATTGGCTGTGTTTGGGTGAGCCATGCAAGATTCTCAGAGCTAGAATATTTTTCTTTCTTTCCTTTTTTTTTAAAATGAGCATGTGTAACTTTTGTACTGAGGGAAAAAATTATATTTACTTTGTCAAAAATGGACTTTGTTAGTCCATGTACACAGTGGTGAGTTGTGAGGGAGGAAGGTGAGAAATAACTGTGTGGTCTAAGACAGGGCTGAGGGATGAGCAGTGATAGGCGTGTGGGGCCACATGCAAACCTCAGACTGCGACCACCCAAGAGGCCTGGGCTCAGCCTCAGCCTCAGCCAGAGAGGTGAGTCTCACAGACGCCATGTTGAGCAAGAGATCCCCAGAGTACTTCCTGCACGATTCCGTTTATATGAGTTTCAAGAGCAGGCAAAACGAATCTATGGTGACAGAAATCAGACTGTGGTTACCTTGGAGGGAGGATTTGAGCTGAGAGGCAACAGAGGGTGCCTTCTGGGGACACAGAAACAGTCTGTGGTGATCCATCTGGTGAGACTCTCTAACCTAGGGACTATCTATCATATATGCAATGTCATTAGCCCATAATCTCTCTCTCTCTCAAGTTTTATTTATTTTTTAATTTTGGGCTCCTTTATTGGTCCGTTACTTATTTATTTTCATCCATCTTCATTCGTTGGCCTGTGTAGTCCTCCTACTGCAATGGCCTTTCTCATTGCAGAGCACCAGCTCTGGGCACATGCACTCCAGAGTGCTGGCTCATAATTGAACACACCAGTGCAGCTGCTCTGCGGCACGTGGGATCTTCCTGGGCCAGGGATTTAACCATGCCCCTTGCACTGCAAGGTGGACTCTTTACCCACTGGACAACCAAGGAAGCCCCTAAGTTTATTTATTTTTGACTATGATGGGTGTTTGTTGCGTGTGGGCTTCTCATTGCAGTGGTTTTTCTTATGGTGCAGTGAGCATGCCATAGCTGTGGTTCATGGGCTTAGCTACCAGGAGGCATGTGGAATCTTCCTGGGCCAGAGATTGAACCTGTGTCCTGTGCGTTGGCAGGTAGGTTTTTAATCACTGGACCACAAGGGAAGCCCCCATTAGCCTATGCTCTTGATGGGTGCTCAGGGGACTTCCCTGGTGCTCCAGTGGCTAAGATTCCACCCTCCCAGCACAGGGGGCCTGGAGTTTGAACCCTTGTCAGGGAACTAGAGCTCACTGGCCGCAACTAAAGATCCTGCTTGCATCAACAAAGACTCCACAAGCCGCAACCAAGACCTAGCAGAGTCAAAAAGAAGAAAAAAGTATGCTCTTTATTACCCATGTTATATTAGAATGTAAAAAAAACAACAAAAGAGCAATTTTCTTCTGAATTTTCACTGCAGTTCAAAGACAAAGGCATGGGCTCTGATGAAAGAGGTTGACATTTTTCTAGAAGGCCAACGGAGCCTTGAGGCTGTGGGATTCCGTTTTTGCCAGTTTTTAAAACTCTGCCCCTGAATTTCCTGATTCCCAGACCATTAATATCCTGCCCCACATGATAGGGACTATTTTTAGAGATGATTCCTGACAAACTTCCTCTGGACTCAGCAGGACTCCTATCCTGCGCCTGCAGAAAGGGATGCCGACTGAGCACAGGGCTCCTTGGGGTGGTCTGTGCCTCAGGAAGACCTGGATGGCCCCTGGGCCCTCTGCTTACTTTCAAAGACTCTCTTCCAGTAACATACCAAGAGCTCAATGATAAAGAATCCACTTGCCAGTGCAGGAGACATAGGTTGCATCCCTGGTTCAGGAAGATCCCACACGCTGTGGAACAACCCAGCCCTTTTGCACCACAACTACTGAGCCTGTGCTCTAGAGCCTGGGAGCCACAACTCCTAAGTCCGTGTGCTGCAACTACTGAAGCCCAAGTGTCCTAGAGCCCATGGTCTGCAATGAGAGAAACCATCACAATGAGAAACCTGCGACTAGAGAAATGCCCCACACAGTGACAAAGACCCAGCACAGCCAAAAATACATATATTATAAAATAATAACACCTCAAACATGTTAAACACAACCCACAGTGACTATGGTAGATGTGTGTATATATACATATAACACACTCACATATATGTGTGTATACTTTTTTTATTGCAGAGTATTTCTAACTGGCTTTAATAATTTTGCTTTTTAAAATAATAGGATATGAACAGCACATGTTATTTCTTGGCAATCTCCACATACTCTGGCAGAGGAGAAGATGTTGCTTTCAATTTTCAAATGTAATGAAATTAGTATAAATATTAAATTAGCCAATGAATGTAGCTGACATAAAGGTCCACTTTGTGGGCATTTAATTAAACATGTATTCATGTTGATTATGCATTTTTCTTTATTTGGGAGCAAATTAATTTTTTCCCTAGAATGCAAACTCTACCTGTGGGGATGGTGGTCAGCGGATAAGCTAATGGGGTCTGCTTGGCTTCACCTTTAGGCCCATGTGGGTAGGTGGGCCTGCTCAGGTCCATGAGAATCAACAGCAGAATCCACAGCTTGGGTGGGCAGACAGGTTGTGGGTTGTGGGCATTGAGCACAGAGTGATCTTAGAGAAGAGGTGGCCATTCCCCAGGAGGTGGTGAAAGTCATCTCCTCTGTCCTGTATTGATGAACATCAGATTAGCAGATTCTCAGAATTACGGCATTCTACTGAGTCTGACCAAGAATCTGATGGATCATTTTATTTAATTACTTATTTATTTGGGCAGGGCTCACAGCATGAGGGGTTCTATTAACAGTTCCCTAACCAAGGCTTGAACCCATGCCCCCTGCCGTGGAAGCTAAAAGTCCCAGCCACTGGACTGCTACTGGAAAGTCCCCTGATGAATCATTTCTTTAAAGTCCTCTCACATGGTAGATCTTTAGGAACGGATGTGAAAGATGTCCAAGTGAAAGAGGGAAATTTTTTTTTTTTTAATTTTGGCCTCTTTTATTGATTTTTTATTTTCATTTATTTTCATCAATCTTTATTCTTCGGCCTACATGGGCCTCCCTTTGCAGTGGTCTCTCTCGTTGCAGAGCACTGGCTCCGGGCACATGTGCTCCTGAGCGCTGGCTCCTAATTGGACACATCGGTTGCTCTGCGGCACGTGGGATCCTCCCAGGCCGGGGTGGAACCGGTTTCTCTTACAGTGCAAGGCGGACTCTTTACCCACTGGACCACCAGGGAAGCCCCAAAAGAGGCAAATCTTAACACAGTGAGTAGTAGCATCCTGCTGTGTGTGTGTGTGTGTGTGTGTGTATGTGTGTTTACACACAAGCACAGACAAATCTGTAAGAATGTACCAAGAACTAGAAACATGGATTATATCTAGAAAGTATAATTATGGGGGAAATTTCACTTTCATTTCTATCTGAAAAAGTTTTCACAATGAGCATGTAAATCCATCTCTCTCTCTCTTTTTAAAAGATTTATTTATTTTTGTGAACAATGAAACTCTGTAAAAACTTAAAAAAAAAAAAAGATTTATTTATTTAGCTGTGCCAAGTCTTAGTTGCAGCACATGGGTTCTTTATAGTTGAGCCATGCAGCATCTTCAATTGCAGAAAATGGGATCTAGTTCCCTGACCAGGGATTGAATCCAGGCCCCCTGCATTGGGAGCAAGGAGTCTTAGCCACTGGACCACCAGGGAAGTCCTGTCAATCCATCTCTTGATTTATGTGGCGACTAAGCTCTGAAATATGTCAGTTCACTCAAGATGCTTACCTTGAAATGTCAGAATTAAGTTTCTCATAAAAAATAAAGACAGCGCTAGTGATATGTTCCAGCATTTAGAAAATAGAATGCCAGGAGTGTCCTCTTCTGTCATTGATTTAAAATTGACGGAAAATTACCCATATAAACATATATTAATGATTATTCAAAAAATAATGGGTACCTGGCAAAGAGCAGTGAAGGTGTAAATGGTAGCTTTGACTGGTAACCACGAATTATGTGTTTTTCCTTTTTCTCCATTTTAAAAAAAACCTTGCTTCCAAAATATTTGTCATGGGTGACAGTTGAGTCTTTGTCTTTTAAAAAATCTGTGACTCTGCTGTTTGGTAAGGTGAGATGTGACTGAAAGGTGACGCTGGAGATCATTTCTCTAAGGACTGACAATGTTTTGTTGATAAAGTTGGGCTACTTGTTCATCGAGGGTCTCCCAACTGTGCGTGCTTAGGTGCTTAGTCTCTTCAGTTGTGTCTGACTCTTTGCAACACTATGGTCCACCAGGCTCCTCTGTCCATGGGATTCTCCAGGCAAGAATACTGACGTGGGTTGCCATGCCCTCCTCCAGGGGGTCTTCCCAATTTAGGGAAAGAACCTGCATCTCCTGCCTTGCAGGCAGATTCTTTATCCTCTGAGCCATTTGGGAAGCCCCCTCCTGAGGGTATCAACTGACAATTTCTAGTTCTGATATCTGTACAAGATAACCCCCTGGGGAAATACAACAACATGTCATCTCACACCACTCACAGGACACAGCTTCCAGGCTAACTGGGAGCCCACGGGACTTTGCATCATGCCGTGACTGCCACCAGGCAAGTTTCTGAACTTGGTGGTCCTGGAGATGACCTCAAAAAGAGAGGCAGGCAGGTTATCCCCCAAAACAAGCTCTGTACATTTTTTTTAAAAATTTTGGCCACTTTTATTGGTCTCTCATTTATTTATTTTCATCCATCTTTGCTCTTTGGCCTGTGTGGGCCTCCCATTGCAGTGGCCTCTCCTGTAGCAGAGCACTGACTCTGGGCGCATGCGCTCCAGAGTGCTGGCTTGTAATTGGACACACTGGTCCAGCCGCTACGCGGCACGTGGGATCTTCCCATGTCAGAGAATGAATTGGCACCCCTTGCAGTGCAAGGCGGACTCTTTACCCACTGGACCACCAGGGAAGCCCTGTACGTTTTTTTTTTTTTAAAGATTTGTATCAGCTTATTTTTTTGGGAGGGTGGCTTTTTTATTGATTTTTTTTTTTTTCTCCCATCTTTATTCTTCGGCCCTCGTGGGCCTCCCATTGCAGTGGCCTCTTGTCGCAGAGCACTGGCTCTGGGTGCATGTGCTCCAGAGCACTGGCTCGTAACGGGACACACCAGCCCAGCCACTCCGTGGAACGTGGGATCTTCTCGGGCCAAGGATGGAACCTGTGCCCCTTGCACTGCAAGGCAGACTCTTCACCCACTGGGCCACCAGGGAAGCCCCAAGCTCTGTACATTTTAAAGGAATTAATTTCTTTAGCAAGTTTTTTTTCTTTTTTTCTTTGGCCGTGCCTGCTCTTAGTTGGGGTCTCCCAGGTGGCACCAGTGATAAAGAACCCACCTGCCAATGCATCTTTAGCAATTTTTGTCCTAAAATGTGTAGAAATGAATACTGTGTACGTTGATTAATCAGGAGTTCTGCAAATGAAAATTTCAAAGGAAAAGCTTTGCCTCTGAGTGTTCACCTTTCCACGGGCTGATTTGCTTATTCACTCATTTGGCACGACCGCCTCTAAAGGCAGGGGTGAGGGAGGCTGATGCGAGCGGAAGGGATGTGAGGACAAGCCGTGTGTGACTGCAAAGAACTCGCGCTCTAGGGACTTCCCCGGTGGTCCAGTGGCTAAGACTCTGGACTCCCAATGCAGGGGGCGTGGGTTCCATCTCTGGTCAGGGAACTAGATCCCACATGCTTCACCAAAGATCAAAGATCCTGTGTGCTGCAGCTAAGACCTGGAGCAACCAAATAAATAAATAACAAAGACAATTATTTTAAATAAACTTCTGTTATTGGTAAGCCACTCAGTTTATGGTGCTTTGTTATAGCAGCCTGAACTAAGACGACATCACTGTGAAATTATAGGCTGAGTGTGATAGTCATCATTTTCCTAATGGCTGTTCAGTCACCCCGTCGTGTCCGACTCTCTGTGACCCCATGGACAGCAGCACAGTTTGCCCAAGTTCATGTCCAGCCATCTCATCCTCAGACGGCCTCTACTTCTGCCCTCAGTCTTTCTCAACAGCAGGGATTTTTCCAATGAGTTCTCCGTTTGTAATAGATGACCAAAATACTGGAACTTCTGTAATTTTTCTAATACACATTACAGGAAGTGAAAACTATTGAAATGACTGCATAGCACGCAGTCATATCTTAGTTCCCCCATTTGGAGGGAACCTGCAACCCCTGCAGTGGAAAGCCAGGGAAGTCCCTAAAGGGTTGTAAATACCTGCTCACATATTACCTAAAGGTATCCTGTAGGTCAGCCACGTTCTGAGCAACCCTTGGGGAAACACCAACTTTACAGATGAAATTCAGCACCAACAATATGCATTAATAATCGTGACCTAAGACAGGGCCTGACTCAGGGTTGTGAGACCAGGCCAGTCATGAGCTCCATCGTCAGAGGGAGCCTCCATTAGGGGCTTGGTGATCTGCTGTGCATCGTCTTGAAGTTTTTAATTTATTTTTAAATTGAGATGTAACGGCCATGTAACTTTAATTAGTTTCAGGTGATTCGTGTTAGTTTCATAATGATTCTACATGTGCATATATTGCAAAACGATCAACACAATAAATCTAGTTAACTTCAGTCACCATTCATAGTCACAATTTTTTTTTTCCTGTGAAGAGAATCTTAAGATTTACTCACTTACCAACTTTCAAATATGCAATATGCATTACTAACTACCGTCACTATGCTATGCATTCCCATGCCTTACTTATTCTGTGACTGAGAGATTGTGACTTCGGTCCACCTTCACTCATTCCTCCCACCACATTGTCACTTCAGCCCTGCACCACCCCACCTCTGGTAGCCAGCCTGTCTGTTCTCTGGATCCGTGAGCTTGGTTTTGTGGGGGTTTTGGGGTTTTTTTTAGATTCCACATATAAATGAAAGCATACAGTGTCTGTCTTTCTCTGTCTGACTCATTTCACTTGGTGTAATGCCCTCAAGGCCCATTTATGTTGTTGCAAAGGGCAAAATTTGCATTCTTTTTTATGGCTAAGTAATAGTCCACTGGGTATCTATCTATAGATAGATAGCGGTAAATAGATACCATATCTTCTGTTTTTTTAATTTTATTTATTTATTTTTGGTTATTCTGGGTTTTCACTGCTGCCACAGGCTCTTCTCTAGTTGCAGGGAGTGGGGGCTACTCTCTAGTTAAGGTGAGCAGGCTTCTTAGTGCAGTGACTTCTCTTGTTGTGGAACTTGGGTTCTAGTAGTTGCGGCCCATGGTCTCCACAGTTGCGACTCTGAGACTCTAGAGTACAGGCTCCATAGTTGTGGCTCACGGGCTTCGTTGCTCCGCAGCAGGTGGGATATTCCCAGATCAGGGACTGAACTCCTGTCTGCTGCACTGGCAGGTGAACTCTTCACCCCTGAGCTACCAGGGAAGCCCCCCATATCTTCTTTATCTGTTCATCTGTTCATAGACACTTAGGTTGTTTTCATATCTTGGCTATTGTGACTAATGCTGCAATGAACTTGAGGTTGCATGAAGCTTTAAATAATTTTATCTTTGAGTTCTTTTTTAAAAATTTTAAACTTTTTCGACTTTGTCGCATGGTGTGTGGGGTCTTTTTTTTTTTTTTTTATCTCTTTTAATTATTTATTTATTTGACTGCCCTGGGTCTTAGTTGAGGCATGTGGGGTTTTTTTCCCTGCCCAGGGATCAAACCCAGGTTAAAAGATAAAATTAGTTAACTCACCTTCATAGTCACAATTTTTTTTTTCCTGTGAAGAGAATCTTAAGATTTACTCACTTACCAACTTTCAAATATGCAATATGCATTACTAACTACCGTCACTATGCTATGCATTCCCATGCCTTACTTATTCTGTGACTGAGAGATTGTGACTTCGGTCCACCTTCACTCATTCCTCCCACCACATTGTCACTTCAGCCCTGCACCACCCCACCTCTGGTAGCCAGCCTGTCTGTTCTCTGGATCCGTGAGCTTGGTTTTGTGGGGGTTTTTTTTAGATTCCACATATAAATGAAAGCATACAGTGTCTGTCTTTCTCTGTCTGACTCATTTCACTTGGTGTAATGCCCTCAAGGCCCATTTATGTTGTTGCAAAGGGCAAAATTTGCATTCTTTTTTATGGCTAAGTAATAGTCCACTGGGTATCTATCTATAGATAGATAGCGGTAAATAGATACCATATCTTCTGTTTTTTTAATTTTATTTATTTATTTTTGGTTATTCTGGGTTTTCACTGCTGCCACAGGCTCTTCTCTAGTTGCAGGGAGTGGGGGCTACTCTCTAGTTAAGGTGAGCAGGCTTCTTAGTGCAGTGACTTCTCTTGTTGTGGAACTTGGGTTCTAGTAGTTGCGGCCCATGGTCTCCACAGTTGCGACTCTGAGACTCTAGAGTACAGGCTCCATAGTTGTGGCTCACGGGCTTCGTTGCTCCGCAGCAGGTGGGATATTCCCAGATCAGGGACTGAACTCCTGTCTGCTGCACTGGCAGGTGAACTCTTCACCCCTGAGCTACCAGGGAAGCCCCCCATATCTTCTTTATCTGTTCATCTGTTCATAGACACTTAGGTTGTTTTCATATCTTGGCTATTGTGACTAATGCTGCAATGAACTTGAGGTTGCATGAAGCTTTAAATAATTTTATCTTTGAGTTCTTTTTTAAAAATTTTAAACTTTTTCGACTTTGTCGCATGGTGTGTGGGGTCTTTTTTTTTTTTTTTTTATCTCTTTTAATTATTTATTTATTTGACTGCACTGGGTCTTAGTTGAGGCATGTGGGGTCTAGTTCCCTGACCAGGGATCAAACCCAGGCCCCATTGCACTGGGAACACAGAATCTTAACCACTGGACCACCAGGGAAGTCCCTCATGTGGGGTCTTTGTTTCCTGACCAGAGATTGAGCTTGAGCCCCTTGCTTCTTTTTTTTTTTTTTCTAAATTTATTTTTGGCCAGATAGTGTCTTGGTTGCAACGCACTTGCTTCTCTCTAACGATGGTGAACCCATAAGTAAAACCCATGGGGACTGAACCTGTGTCTCCTACACTGTCAGGTGGATTCTTTACCACTGAGCCACCAGGGAAGCCCGACATGTATGCACTATTGATACTATGTATAAAATAGATAGCTAATGAGAACCTATTGTAGAGCACAGCAAACTCTACCTAATGCATTTTGTGGTGACCGAATTGTGAAGAAAATTCAAAAAAGAAGGAGCATATGTGAGCATATAACTGATGCGCATTGTTGTACAGCAGAAACTCACACAACATTGTATAGCAACTACACTCCAATGAAAACTATGCCATGACAGGTCAAGAGAGCTTTCAGAAGAAAGGAAAGACTATGTTTTAATATCTTTAATGATACCTTTTCTTTTCTTTTTGTATTTTTCTTTTGTACTGAGTCCACAGGGCTTCCCAGGTGGCTCGGTGGTAAAGAATTCATCTGCCAGTGCAAGAGACACGGGTTTAATCCCTGGGTAGGAAAGATCCCCTGGAGGAGGAAACGGCAACCCCTAGTAGTCTCGCCTGGAAAATCCCCAGGGGTATGGAAAGATTACTCCTGTCTGCTGCACTGGCAGGTGAACTCTTCACCCCTGAGCTACCAGGGAAGCCCCCCATATCTTCTTTATCTGTTCATCTGTTCATAGACACTTAGGTTGTTTTCATATCTTGGCTATTGTGACTAATGCTGCAATGAACTTGAGGTTGCATGAAGCTTTAAATAATTTTATCTTTGAGTTCTTTTTTAAAAATTTTAAACTTTTTCGACTTTGTCGCATGGTGTGTGGGGTCTTTTTTTTTTTTTTTTTATCTCTTTTAATTATTTATTTATTTGACTGCACTGGGTCTTAGTTGAGGCATGTGGGGTCTAGTTCCCTGACCAGGGATCAAACCCAGGCCCCATTGCACTGGGAACACAGAATCTTAACCACTGGACCACCAGGGAAGTCCCTCATGTGGGGTCTTTGTTTCCTGACCAGAGATTGAGCTTGAGCCCCTTGCTTCTTTTTTTTTTTTTTCTAAATTTATTTTTGGCCAGATAGTGTCTTGGTTGCAACGCACTTGCTTCTCTCTAACGATGGTGAACCCATAAGTAAAACCCATGGGGACTGAACCTGTGTCTCCTACACTGTCAGGTGGATTCTTTACCACTGAGCCACCAGGGAAGCCCGACATGTATGCACTATTGATACTATGTATAAAATAGATAGCTAATGAGAACCTATTGTAGAGCACAGCAAACTCTACCTAATGCATTTTGTGGTGACCGAATTGTGAAGAAAATTCAAAAAAGAAGGAGCATATGTGAGCATATAACTGATGCGCATTGTTGTACAGCAGAAACTCACACAACATTGTATAGCAACTACACTCCAATGAAAACTATGCCATGACAGGTCAAGAGAGCTTTCAGAAGAAAGGAAAGACTATGTTTTAATATCTTTAATGATACCTTTTCTTTTCTTTTTGTATTTTTCTTTTGTACTGAGTCCACAGGGCTTCCCAGGTGGCTCGGTGGTAAAGAATTCATCTGCCAGTGCAAGAGACACGGGTTTAATCCCTGGGTAGGAAAGATCCCCTGGAGGAGGAAACGGCAACCCCCCTAGTAGTCTCGCCTGGAAAATCCCACAGACAGAGGAGTATGGCAGGTTACAGTCCATGGCGTTGCAAAGAGTTGGACACAACTGAACATACACATGCTTGCATGCATACTGAACCCACAAAAGATGCAGCTGGTCTTGACCCAAAGCAGTGCCTGGAGGTCTTGCTGGGGTCATGCAGGGAGCTTCCAGGGGCACTGGAGGGTGTCTGCTGGTCTCTGGAGGCTCCAGGGAAGTGATGAGCCAGACAGAGTCACTGCTTCGGGCCTTGGAGTCCAATGGGATTTAGACCTGCAGGCCTGGGGCAAGGCAACCTCCAGAAAAGGAACAGAGGTGGGAACTCAGGGTCTGCTCCGAGCACTGCAAAGGCGTGGTCTGGCCGGAGCACAGGTCAGGGAACAGGAGCCATGGGAGGCGACTCAGGAAGTCGGTGGGGTCCTGTCAACTGATCCAGGAAACTGGACTTGGTCTTTGGCCGCTGCAGACAGGAAGACCCGGATGGTTTCTGATGAGGGAAACAACAGGTGTGGAATGTGATGGCAGAAAGTCTGGGAAAGGAGATCTGAGTCTGGGAAGGAGTAAGATTGGGCCTGCTGCAGTGATTACACGACAATTTACACTTTTTTCCTTAATTAAAAATTTTTAGAGTATTTCTGGCTCCTCTGCATCTTTGTTGCTGTGCATGGGCTTTCTCTAGTTGTGGCGAGCGGGGGCTACTTTCAAGTTGCTGTGCACAGGCTTCTTATTGCAGTGGCTTCTCTTGTGGAGCACAGGCATTAGGGTGTGTGGGCTCTGTAGTTCTGGCTCTTAGACTTAGTTGCCCCTTGGCATGTGGGGTCCTGCAGGATCAGAGATCAAAGCCCTGCCCCTCACACTGGCAGGCAGATCACAACCACTGACCACCGAGGAAGTCTCACACTTTTAAAAAATATGTATTTATTTGTTTATTTATTTCACTGCTCCAGGTCTTTAAGTTGTGGTGGGAAAGATCTTGCGGGATTTAGCATTCCGATCAGAGATCAAACACAGGCCACTTGCATTGGAGTGTGGAGTCTCAGCACTGGACCACCAGGGAAGTCCCCACCACATGACACTTTTCTTTCTAAACCTTGAGAGGTCAGGAACCGAATTGCAGCAAAAGGTAACCCTAGGAGGATAGAATGAGATAAAGGAAGGGTTGGGTGTGGGGAGAGTCCAGAGACAAAAGACGCCAGATACGTGTTATCCAGGCCAAGAAAGAAAGATCTGTTACAAATGTCTCCAAACTTTTTAGATCACACACTAATGATATTTTTGAGCACACATTCTAGTATTTATACCATATTTATGCATAAATTATGCATTTGCACAATTCTATCATGGTTGTTACAAACCAAAACCAACGTTTTAAAAAAAATTGGGGCCTCATTTATTGGTTTTTTACTTATTTATTTTCATCCCTCTTTGTTTTTGGGCCTGTGTGGGCCCTCCCATTGCGGTGGCTTCTCTGGTTGCAGAGCACTGGCTCTGGGTGCATGCACTCCAGAGCGCTGACTTGTAATTGGACACACTAGTCCAACCATCCCATGGCATGTTGGGATCTTCCCTGGCTAGGGATTGAACCGGTGCCCCTTGCACTGCAAGGTGGGCTCTTTACCCACTGGATCACCAGGAAAGCCCCCAAAACCAACTTTTAAAAGGATAACTAGGGAATTCCCTGGAGGTTCAGTGGTTAGGATTTTGGACTTTCCCTGCTTCGGGCCCAGGTTTGATCCCTGGTTGGGTAACTAAGACCAAAAGCTATGTGAAGGGCCAGAAAGTAAAATGTAAAATGAAATAAAATGAAAGGATAACTAAAAATGAGGATGGACCTCCCTGGTGGTTCAGACAGTAAAGTATCTGCCTGCAATGGGCAAGACCTGGGTTTGATCCCTGGGTCAGGAAGATGCCCTGGAGGAGGAAATGACCATTCAGTCCAGTGTTCTTGCCCAGAGAATTGTATTCTTGCCCGTGAACAGAGGAACCTGGCAGGCTTACAGTCCATGAGGTCTCAAAGAGTTGGACACAACTGAGCAACTAAATAGCAAGTGAGGATAAAAAGAAGTTCTAACATCCTCTGTCACCCCGCAGTGGGCTGCCATCTTGGCCCTGATGGAGCTCTGGAGCCTGATATTATACCTGGGACACCCCTTGTCTGGTTCTGTGTCCCCCGTGGCAGCTCAGAACTGTCCTCCTAGATCTTCTCAAGTAGAAGGGGGCTGGGCTTCTGGGCCGTGTACATTTGCATGTGGGTGGAGCGGCGTGTGTGCAGCACTGCTCTGATGAGTAAGGTGGGGCCAGCTGATGCTGACTTAGTTGAGTGTCAGGGAGGCTCCTGGGTGGAGCAGCCTCCGGGGATCCCCACAGCAGCGCATGGGCAGAAGCTGTAGTCTTTAGGTTACTGGGAGGATTCTGGGAAGTCCAGAAACTCGCCCAGAGTCACACAACTTGGGCAGGATTCGGATTAAGGTTTGGCTGACTCTGGAGCCCATGTCTGGCCACCTGAGCTGCACCGCCTCCCCTGGTCAACTCTGGGTCGAGTGTCTCATCCTGGAGCAGCAAGCTGGGGTTTTGCTCTGTTGCCTAGGGCTGGCCATCTGCATGGGGAAAGCCGCTGGAGAGAAGGCCCTGGTGGCACCCTGCCCACACTCGCCAAGGGCATCCACATGCCGGCAGCCACCCCTGTCCCTGGGCTTTGTCCTGGGGTTCACCAGAAGTCTAGAGGCATTGGGACACATCTTCCCACCTCCCTCTTCTCTCCGGTGGGACAACTCTGAGGTGTGGTCCCCACTCTCTCTTGGCGGATTCTTTACCATTGAGCCATACGGGAAGCCCTATAATATGTATATAAATACAATTGCAAATCTGAAAATCATTCGTCAAACTACATGTCCTGGTTGGTTTGTTTGTTTAATTTGGAGACCCTGATCGTTGTTGTGTCTGGGCCAGACCTCCAGAGACACTGGGGTACCTGATAAAAACAGTGTAGCTCAAGGGGTATCACTCACAGCTGCTGGTGTTTCTGAACCACTGGCCTTTGTTAGGTCTTTGAGTTGGGCCTCTTTCTTTGAAAGACTGGAATATCTAGGCCCTGGGGACAGAGCGATGCTTCCTTTCCAGAAAAGCCAGAACATTCGCATCATGCTTTCTCTCTGTATCTTCAGCATTTCTGGTAAGAGTTACAATTCTTTTTTTTTCTTATTTTTGTCTTTTAAAAAGTATTTCTTAAACTAAGGAGTCATGCTGCTGCATTTCCACACAATTTGAATTTATTTGCATTCAGCACAGGTTGTAAGAAGCCCTGTTTCCGTTGTAGTTTCCTGTGTTGGGGAATGCGCACCTGGAGAGGTAAGGCTTCTGGGAGAAGCTATTGGCACTCACCAGAACACAGAAGTTACCCTGGAAGCTTTCGCTCCGTGTCCCCTCCTGCCCCTGGCTTGACCCATCCCAACAATCCAGCTCTGTGTAGACCCAGCTTTTGCCTTTTTAAGAACCAGACATCTTTCCCAGCATGTCCTGCATTTAAGACACACACTTCAACACCTCCTGGAAGGATAACAGAAGTCTCAAGCTGGGTGTCCCGAGGGCTGAGGGACAGGAAAGCCCTGGACTCTGGAGCCCATGTCTGGCCACCTGAGCTGCACCGCCTCCCTGGTCAACTCTGGGTCGAGTGTCTCATCCTGGAGCAGCAAGCTGGGGTTTTGCTCTGTTGCCTAGGGCTGGCCATCTGCATGGGGAAAGCCGCTGGAGAGAAGGCCCTGGTGGCACCCTGCCCACACTCGCCAAGGGCATCCACATGCCGGCAGCCACCCCTGTCCCTGGGCTTTGTCCTGGGGTTCACCAGAAGTCTAGAGGCATTGGGACACATCTTCCCACCTCCCTCTTCTCTCCGGTGGGACAACTCTGAGGTGTGGTCCCCACTCTCTCTTGGCGGATTCTTTACCATTGAGCCATACGGAAGCCCTATAATATGTATATAAATACAATTGCAAATCTGAAAATCATTCGTCAAACTACATGTCCTGGTTGGTTTGTTTGTTTAATTTGGAGACCCTGATCGTTGTTGTGTCTGGGCCAGACCTCCAGAGACACTGGGGTACCTGGTAAAAACAGTGTAGCTCAAGGGTATCACTCACAGCTGCTGGTGTTTCTGAACCACTGGCCTTTGTTAGGTCTTTGAGTTGGGCCTCTTTCTTTGAAAGACTGGAATATCTAGGCCCTGGGGACAGAGCGATGCTTCCTTTCCAGAAAAGCCAGAACATTCGCATCATGCTTTCTCTCTGTATCTTCAGCATTTCTGGTAAGAGTTACAATTCTTTTTTTTTCTTATTTTTGTCTTTTAAAAAGTATTTCTTAAACTAAGGAGTCATGCTGCTGCATTTCCACACAATTTGAATTTATTTGCATTCAGCACAGGTTGTAAGAAGCCCTGTTTCCGTTGTAGTTTCCTGTGTTGGGGAATGCGCACCTGGAGAGGTAAGGCTTCTGGGAGAAGCTATTGGCACTCACCAGAACACAGAAGTTACCCTGGAAGCTTTCGCTCCGTGTCCCCTCCTGCCCCTGGCTTGACCCATCCCAACAATCCAGCTCTGTGTAGACCCAGCTTTTGCCTTTTTAAGAACCAGACATCTTTCCCAGCATGTCCTGCATTTAAGACACACACTTCAACACCTCCTGGAAGGATAACAGAAGTCTCAAGCTGGGTGTCCCGAGGGCTGAGGGACAGGAAAGCCCTGGACTCTAGGAAGATCAACTTCCTTCTTGTCTGGGTTATACCAGTTCTCTTAGGTAATGTTCCCTCCACTCCCGTAGGCATCGCTTACCTCTCGTCCAGTCTTTCATCTGACTCCTAGTCTGAGATGGTGGTGTTTAAAGTCCTGGCTTCAGTGGTAAAGATTCCACCTGCTGATACAGGAGATGCAAGAGACACAGGTTCAATCCCTGAATCAGAAAGGTCACCTGGAGTAGGAAATAGCAACCCACTCCAGTATTCTTGCCTGGAAAATTCCATGGACGGAAGAACCTGGCAGGCTACAGTCTGTGCAGTTGCAGAGTTGCACATGATTGAGTGACAAAGCATGCACACACGTTTGCCTTTAGGAGAGAGTAGGAACCCCACCCTCTTCCTCCTAGAGTAGATGTAGGATTAAATGAAATGAGAGAGACTGGGGGAGCACTCATGGGGAGGCTTTCCCTCGGAGGAGTGCTATGCCAGAAGGCAAGGCCAATGGCATGTGTTCACTGCTTCAGTGTTCACATCTGTAAGTGGTAATGGCTATGTTTCACTCTCAAGGGATTCTTTTTTTTTTTTCCAAAATGTTTATTGAATTTGTTAGAATACTCCTGTTTTTATGCTCTATGGTTTTTGGCCATGAGGCATGTAGAATCTTAGCTCCCCGACCAGGAAATGAACCTGTACCCCTTGTATTGAAAGGTGGACTCTTAACCACTGGATTGCCAGGGAATTCCCACACAAGGGTTTCTTGTGACATGCAAATAAAATATTCCATGTAGAAACTCCCCCCAATAAGTGGTAGCAATTAGCTACCCCTTGCTGGCAATTGCTCAAGTGACAACTGACTCACCTAACCCTAGAGCCATGTGAATGATGGGATTTGTGAGCCAGTCTTGTAGCTCAGTGATAAAGAGTCTGCCTGCAATGAAGGAGACCCAGGTTTGATCCCTGGGTTGGGAAGATCCCCTGGATGAAGACATGGCAACCCACTCCAGTACTCTTGCCTGGAGAATCCCACGGTCAGAGGAGCCTGGCGGGCCACAGTCCATAGAGTCGCACAGAGTCGGACACAACTGAAGTGACTAAGCAGCAGCAGCAGAACTCATAGTGGATACTGAGCACCAACCCAGTGCCAAGGACTGGGATCAGAGACGGAGGTGAGAGACACAATGACGTCTTCAGGGAGCTTACAGACAGACCAGAGGAGGAACACAGACTGGTCCCTGCCATCAACAAATGCTAGGAGAAAGTGTGCAGAGCTGATTATGATGTTGCAGGAAGGGGGACCCCTTCCAGGGCCTGTGAGTGGGCTCCTGTCTAACATTCAGAAATGAATTTTTTGAGGAGACACATGTACTGACAAACCAAGAGATTTTATTGGGAGGGGGACCCAGCTGAGAACAGCAGGGTAAGGGAACCCTGAAAGACTGCTCAGTCACGTGGCTTGCAGCTTCAGTTTTATACAGTATCGGGGTTAGTTTCAGGGTTGTCTCTGGCCAGTCATTCTGATTCAGGGTCCTTCATGGTGACGGGCACATCAGCCAAGATGGATTCCAGTAAGAAGAACTCTGGGAGGTTGGTAGGACATATGGGCTGGTGTCTCTTCCCTCCTTTTGACCTTCCCCACACTCTAGGTGTGGGGCAGAGAGTGATGAGGTACCTGAGCAGGAAGTCACCTGGAGAGGTGCAGGGAAGCTGGGTGGCTTGGAACATAAGTCAAGAGGTGAGGCTGGAGAGGCACCAGGGTTTGGCTTTTGTTCCAGCAATGCTGACAGACCATCAGGGTCCCTGCCCTTCCCTGTTCTCTGTCTGGAGTCTGGGAGCTGCCACCCGGGGAAGAAAGAGCAAAGCAGGGTTTCAAGGGGACAGAGAAGCAGGGGTGAGGATAGCTAGACATTTCTTGATACAGGGCAGTCACAGAAGTTCTCTTTGATGAGATGGCATCACATGTAAAGGAGCATGTGACTATCTGGGAGACATTGTCCTAGGAAGAAAGAGCAGGAAAATGAAAGAATCGTAAGGCAAGAATCTGCTCAGTGCATCCAACAGGGGCCAGTGAAACTGAAGAAGGGTGATGTGGTAAGAAAGTAAAAGATGAGGGTGGTTGATGTTGTTCAGTCGCTTCGTCGTGTCTGACTCTTTGTGACCCCATGGACTACAACATGCCAGGCTTCCCTGTCTTTCAGTATCTTTGGAGTTTGCTCAAATTCATATCTGTTGAGTCAGTGATGCCATTCAACCATCTCGTCCTCTATTGATCTCTTCTCTTCCTGCCTTCAATCTTTCCCATCTTTAGGGTCTTTTCCTATGAGTCATCTCATCACATCAGGTGGCCAAAGTATGGGAGCTTCAGCTTCAGCTTCATCATCAGTCCTTCCAATGACTATTCAGGGTAGATTTCCTTTAGGATTGATTGGTTTGATCTCCTTGATATCCAAAGGATTCTCAGGAGTCTTCTCCAGTAACACAGTTCAAAGGCATCAGTTCTTCAGTGCTCAGCCTTTTTTATTGTCTAGCTCTCACATCCACATATGACTACTGGAAAACCATAAAACCCCGAAAGACTGCTCAGTCACGTGGCTTGCAGCTTCAGTTTTATACAGTATCGGGGTTAGTTTCAGGGTTGTCTCTGGCCAGTCATTCTGATTCAGGGTCCTTCATGGTGACGGGCACATCAGCCAAGATGGATTCCAGTAAGAAGAACTCTGGGAGGTTGGTAGGACATATGGGCTGGTGTCTCTTCCTCCTTTGACCTTCCCCACACTCTAGGTGTGGGGCAGAGAGTGATGAGGTACCTGAGCAGGAAGTCACCTGGAGAGGTGCAGGGAAGCTGGGTGGCTTGGAACATAAGTCAAGAGGTGAGGCTGGAGAGGCACCAGGGTTTGGCTTTTGTTCCAGCAATGCTGACAGACCATCAGGGTCCCTGCCCTTCCCTGTTCTCTGTCTGGAGTCTGGGAGCTGCCACCCGGGGAAGAAAGAGCAAAGCAGGGTTTCAAGGGGACAGAGAAGCAGGGGTGAGGATAGCTAGACATTTCTTGATACAGGGCAGTCACAGAAGTTCTCTTTGATGAGATGGCATCACATGTAAAGGAGCATGTGACTATCTGGGAGACATTGTCCTAGGAAGAAAGAGCAGGAAAATGAAAGAATCGTAAGGCAAGAATCTGCTCAGTGCATCCAACAGGGGCCAGTGAAACTGAAGAAGGGTGATGTGGTAAGAAAGTAAAAGATGAGGGTGGTTGATGTTGTTCAGTCGCTTCGTCGTGTCTGACTCTTTGTGACCCCATGGACTACAACATGCCAGGCTTCCCTGTCTTTCAGTATCTTTGGAGTTTGCTCAAATTCATATCTGTTGAGTCAGTGATGCCATTCAACCATCTCGTCCTCTATTGATCTCTTCTCTTCCTGCCTTCAATCTTTCCCATCTTTAGGGTCTTTTCCTATGAGTCATCTCATCACATCAGGTGGCCAAAGTATGGGAGCTTCAGCTTCAGCTTCATCATCAGTCCTTCCAATGACTATTCAGGGTAGATTTCCTTTAGGATTGATTGGTTTGATCTCCTTGATATCCAAAGGATTCTCAGGAGTCTTCTCCAGTAACACAGTTCAAAGGCATCAGTTCTTCAGTGCTCAGCCTTTTTTATTGTCTAGCTCTCACATCCACATATGACTACTGGAAAAACCATAGCTTTGACTATACAAACCTTTGTAGGCAAAGTATTTGGCAGTGAGGTGGTGGAGACCAAATAATATAAGGTCTGTAGGTCATTATAAGGACTCTGGCTTTTTTAAATTTTTTTGTTTGACTGAGTGGTTTATGGGATCTTAGTTCCCCAACCAGAAATAGAACCCTGCATTGAAAGTGCAGAGTCTTAACTACTGGACTATGAGAGAAGACCCAGGACTTGAGTTTTTGCTCTGTATGAGAAACCACAGGAGGGTTTTGAGCAAAGGAGTAATTTGACCTGACCTGAGCTTTAAGAGGTTTTGTCTGGTTGCTTGAGTGGATGATAAAGACGAGGGCAAGGGCAAGGAGACCAGTTAAGAGGATACGGAGCTAATTCAGGTGAGAGATGGTGGAGGTTTGGATCATGTTAGAAACAGAGGAAAGAAGCACTGGGTTTGGATGTACTTTGAAGGTAACCGGACACAGTTTGCTAATTATTACATGAGAGGAAGAAAGGAATCAAAGATAACTTCCAAGGGTTGTTTTGCCTGAGCAACTGGAACTGTCCTTTTCTGGGATGAAGAAGGTCAGGAGGAACACTTTGGATGGACAGGAGATGGTAAGTTTGGGATGTCCATTCGACATCCAAGCAAAGAGGTCAAGTTGTAAGTTGGAGATTGAAGTTTGGAGACTGGGGGAGAGGTCTGGGCCGCAGATCTAACTCTGGAATTGAAAGGGTTTTACCTCAATTTGAGGCTTAAACTCAGGGTTCAGACCTGATCGAACCCTGCTTGGGACTTGAACCCACGTGGCTGGAGCTTGAATTCCAGCCAAAACCCTGTTTGGGACTTGAATCCACGTGACTGGGGCTTGAACCTAGCCAAAACCTGGTTTGGGACTCGAACCCACGTGCCTAAGGCTTAACCCCAGCCAAAACCCTGTTTGACTTGAATCCACATGGTCAGGACTCAGTCCCAGCCAAAACCCTGTCTGGGACTCGAACCCACGCGGCCGGGACTTCATCCAGCACTCACCCAACGTCTGGACCCACTGAGGCTCAGGTTCTTCCTGCCTCCACGCAGAAGGAATTCAGTGAGAAGGAGAGTGATAGGCAAGAAGAGGATTTATTAGGATAGGGTACTTGTAAGCAGTGCAAGCGGGCAGGTAGGAAAGCTCTGCTCTGCTCTCCCCTCAATTGAGTGGGCCGCAATATATACAGGATGGTAGAAGACTGCCCCCCTCAAGTAGATGCAGATGCAGGACATACATCATTGGTTGCTTCTTCACCAGCTCCTCCTTCATCAGCTGTTTATGCCCAGTCGAGCCTGCTTTACTGAACAAGGAACAGCTCTCCTGAGTTATCATCAACTCACTGGCCTCCTAACTTTTCTCAGGTGTCTCTCTTCTACCTACCATCCCCTACTATGAGAGAAACCCAGGACTTGAGTTGCACACGGAGGGTTTTGAGCAAAGGAGTAATTTGACCTGACCTGAGCTTTAAGAGGTTTTGTCTGGTTGCTTGAGTGGATGATAAAGACGAGGGCAAGGGCAAGGAGACCAGTTAAGAGGATACGGAGCTAATTCAGGTGAGAGATGGTGGAGGTTTGGATCATGTTAGAAACAGAGGAAAGAAGCACTGGGTTTGGATGTACTTTGAAGGTAACCGGACACAGTTTGCTAATTATTACATGAGAGGAAGAAAGGAATCAAAGATAACTTCCAAGGGTTGTTTTGCCTGAGCAACTGGAACTGTCCTTTTCTGGGATGAAGAAGGTCAGGAGGAACACTTTGGATGGACAGGAGATGGTAAGTTTGGGATGTCCATTCGACATCCAAGCAAAGAGGTCAAGTTGTAAGTTGGAGATTGAAGTTTGGAGACTGGGGGAGAGGTCTGGGCAGATCTAACTCTGGAATTGAAAGGGTTTTACCTCAATTTGAGGCTTAAACTCAGGGTTCAGACCTGATCGAACCCTGCTTGGGACTTGAACCCACGTGGCTGGAGCTTGAATTCCAGCCAAAACCCTGTTTGGGACTTGAATCCACGTGACTGGGGCTTGAACCTAGCCAAAACCTGGTTTGGGACTCGAACCCACGTGCCTAAGGCTTAACCCCAGCCAAAACCCTGTTTGACTTGAATCCACATGGTCAGGACTCAGTCCCAGCCAAAACCCTGTCTGGGACTCGAACCCACGCGGCCGGGACTTCATCCAGCACTCACCCAACGTCTGGACCCACTGAGGCTCAGGTTCTTCCTGCCTCAACACAGAAGAATTCAGTGAGAAGGAGAGTGATAGGCAAGAAGAGGATTTATTAGGATAGGGTACTTGTAAGCAGTGCAAGCGGGCAGGTAGGAAAGCTCTGCTCTGCTCTCCCCTCAATTGAGTGGGCCGCAATATATACAGGATGGTAGAAGACTGCCCCCCTCAAGTAGATGCAGATGCAGGACATACATCATTGGTTGCTTCTTCACCAGCTCCTCCTTCATCAGCTGTTTATGCCCAGTCGAGCCTGCTTTACTGAACAAGGAACAGCTCTCCTGAGTTATCATCAACTCACTGGCCTCCTAACTTTTCTCAGGTGTCTCTCTTCTACCTACCATCCCCTACTAGGACTCTACAATCACCTACCTATTCTACTCTGCCCCTATCAGAATCATTCAGCCCCTGAGACTGGATGAAGCAGTAAGGAACGGAAGAGGGAAGGTCTGAGGCCTGAATCGTGGTGCATTCCAACGTTTAAGGTCAAACAGATATGAAGAATTGGCTAATGAGGTTGAAGGAGGTCTGGTGCAGCGGGGTGAACGTCCAGACCGGGAATGTCTCAGGAGGATTGGGTAAGCCGTTCCATCAAAAAAGATGAGGCCAGAGAATTGCCCATTACATTTGGTAACAGAAGATCCTCAAGGTTTTGACACAAGCTGTTTTAGTAAAGTGAGATGGCAAAGCCAATGAAGTAGAGGTCTAGCAAGAGGGCAGAAGAGGAATCGGTGATAGTAACTGGACAACTCATGAGTTGTCCATCTGAGGGGGACAGAAAGGGGAAAGAATGGGAGTGGGATGAGAGATAAAGAGAGAGACCTCTGTTGCTTTGTTTCTCCGTCTTGTCACTGGATAGACCAGCTGTGCGGAAGTTCTGCCAGGCACATACAATGGAGGATGCAGGAGTGGGCAAGACATTCTATAATGCTGAGCTGTGAATTCCAGGTTGGGTCAGGAGGGGAATGAGGCAAGGAAGGGGCTAATTATCAGTGAGAACATGGTTGAGTCAGAGACTCTACGTCTCAACTGGAGGAAGAATTATTGGAATCTGAGTAAGAGAAGGAGTGAACTGGAAAGACAGAGTGTGGTGGTTGGAGCGTGGGCTACCAGCAACAGAGAAAATAAAGAGTGTCGTCAGTGGTGGCGACAGCTTCCAGGCTACGAAGGTGGGAGGGAGTGGCAGGGCTCCAGGTGTCAAGGTCATGGATGGAGACTAGGTCATGAATAGAAAGGATGCTGCGTACATGTGTCTCCCATATATATATATATATATATATATATATATATATATATATATTTTTTTTTTTTTAAGATTTTTTTTTAATTTATTTATTGTTTTTAAAGGTTTCTTTTTGTCTCTAAGTAATCATTTTATTTTCATCCATCTTTACTCTTTGGCACGTGTGGGCCTCTCTCGTTGCCGAGCACTGGTTCTGGGCACATGTGTTCCAGCGTGCTGGCTCGTAATTGGATCCCGGGGCTCCGCTGCTCCGCGGCACGTGGGATCTTCCCAAGCCAGGGATCAAACCGGTGCCCCTTGCACTGCAAGGCAGACTCTTCACCTACTGGACCACCAGGGAAGCCCTACTTATTTATTTTTATTTACCACTGCCCTGGGTCTTTGTTGCTGTGGGGGGGCCTTTTCCAGGTGCGGCAAGTGTGGGCTACTCCCTAGTTGTGGTGCTGAGGCTTCTCATTGTCACAGCTTCTTCTGTTGTGGAGCACAGGTTCTAGGCCCGTGGGCTTTAGTAGCAGTAGCGCGTGGGCTTAGCTGTCCCGAGACACGTGGAATCTTCCTGGACCAGAGATCAAACCCGTGCAGGTGGATTCTTTACCACTGGAGCGCCAGGGAAGCCCCCATCAAGTTCTCATGTGGAAACGTAATCCCCTATGTGACGGTGTTAGGAGGTGGGCCTTCAGGAAGTGATTAGATCCTGAGGGTGGACCCCTCATGCTCAGGATTAGTGCTCTTGTAAAGGAGACCCCAGAGTGTTCCCTTGCCCCTTCCATCAGGTGAGGACAAAACAGAAAGATGGCCTGGTTGTAGGAACCAGGAAGCGAGTTATCATCCATGTGTGCTTTGGTGATCTGGCCTCCCAGTCTCCAGAAATGTGAGAAATAAATTTCTGTTGTTTATAAGCCACCCAATTTGTGGTCTTCTGTTATAGCACCCCAGACAGACTAAGACACTGGGATGTGGAGAGGATCTTCCATGCGGGTGAAATCACCATGAGATAAAACACAAGTAGTGCTGGAGGCGGGACTTCCTTAGTGGTCCAGTGGTTAAGACTGTGCTCCCAATGCAGGGGGACCTGGGTTCAATCCCCGGCCAGGGAACTAGATCCCTCATGCCACAACTAATGATCCTGAGTGCTGCAACTAAGAAAGACCTGGCACAACCGAAGAAAAAGAAAGTAAAATAGAGTAGTACTGGAGAGAGTGATTGTGCATTAGCATCCTTGTCCAGCCTGGGATTAGCAGGTGCTGGCGACAAGCCAAGGGGTCAGTAGTCTAGTTTGATGAAATTCAAAGGGAGATTTCAGTGGGTGTTTTTGTTATTGTTGTTTGTGTTTTTAGAAAGGAAGGAGGGAGAATGGTTTGAAAGCAGCATTGAGGCACAAAGATAACATCAACCCTCCCTTTCCTGGGGCCTGAGGTCTGAGAGCTGAAACGTGAGCAGCTCCGCTTGACTGGCTGCAGAAAAGGGTGAACAACCTCCTGAGGAGTGTTTCGGAGCCTCTGACTCAATTTCCCACATCTCATTTTCACATCACCTAAATTGCTCCATTGTACTTTCTGAACACATGTGATGCTGACATTGGAAATCTTGAACCACAATTATCCATTCATGTGACATTAGAAAGGTTATCCTTCTGCATTTACCCTGTAGCTATATATGTATCTATCATCTCTAGAGCTCGTACTTTTTAAAAAATGATTGTTTTCCAAAGTCTTTTTTTTTTTTTTTTTTACCTCTAAGTCATCATTTATTTTCATCCATCTTTATCCTTTGGCCTGTGTGGGCCTCTCATTGCAGCGGCCTCTCTCGTAGCAGAGCACTGGCTCTGGGCGCATGCGCTCCAGAGCGTTGGCTCCTAATTGGACACACTGGTCCAGTCATTCCTCCCCACGTGGGATCCTCCTGGACCAGAGATCGAACCGGTGCCTCTTGCACTGCAAGGCGGACTCTTTACCCAGTGGACCACTGGGGAAGCCCTAGAGCTTGGATTTTAAAATGACCTTTAAAAGCCTTGTTTATGAAAACATGCAACTCTTTTCATGGGGAGGTCTCTCAGGGAGACTTGCTTTATTTGTGTTTAAAGTTTTTTGCCATTTTTTTTTTTAACCAGAGTCATTAGATGACATTTTAAGCAGACAGTAGCACTGGTTGAGGTCATTTCAGGCTAAAGTATCTTCTCCAGACCATTGTCATCATTTTAGCATAGGATGGAAGGAAGGAGGGATGGAGGAAATAAAAAGGGAGAGAGGGAGGGAAGAGGGAATGAAGGAAGAGATAGGGAAGAAAGAAGGAAGCAAGCATACAGGCAAGGACTCCAATGTAAGGCTTCTTGGAGTTTGTCTTTTTTGGAGAATCATTTTCAGAAAAAGGTCCTTGTCTGATCTCCATCTGTCTCTGGTGCTCACCTTTATAGGCTCCATGTCTAGAAGCAATGCCAAGAAATATTTGTCAAATGAATTATTGCTTTTGACTCCATGGTAAAGAATCTGCCTCCCAATACAGGAGACACAGGCAATGTGGGTTGGTTCCCTGGGCTGGAAAGATTCCCCTCGAATAGGAAACAGCAATCCACTCCTTTACTCTAGCCTGGGAAATCCCATGGACAGAGAAGCCTGGCGGACTACAGTTCGTGAGGTTGCAAAGAATCAGACATGACCAAGCACACAGCACAATAATATCGCCTGCCAGCCATAGCAAGGATTCCTTCTTGGCCCTTAGGACCTTGTGTCTATGGTCTTAAGGAAACCGTCTTTCCCTCCACCCCACCCTCATGCTCTGTGCCTGCTCACCTCCTGAGATCTTACTTCTTTTGTCCTCCAGCATGTGTGTTTAGAAGCTCTTTGGGTTTTATTAAATGCAGCGTGTCTCCTAATACATTTACAAAACTCACAGCTACACCCTGGCACTGGACCCTGCAGGGCATGGGGCCAGATTCAGAACAAAGTTCTCCCCACCAGTGATGGAGTTTGGTTAAGAGGTGAGATATTTACTGCCAGATGCAAAAACTCCCATATGTTTCCCATCTGCACTGAGGAATTGGGTGATGAAGTTTAGAGGTTATCTCAACCAGGAGGAATGAGAGGCAGGAGCTATCATAGCAAAATGACAATAGGGCTTCCCTGGTGGCTCTATGGTAAGGAATCTTCCTGCCAATGTAGGAGGCACGGGCTCCACCCCTGATCTAGGAAAATCCCACCCCCAGCAGAGCAACTAAGTCCATTCGCCACAGCTACTGAGCCCACACACCACAGAGCCCATGTTTCACACAAGAAAAGCCACTGCCGTAAGAAGTTCATGCACCGCCACTCGAGAAAAGCCACAAAGACCCAGCACAGCCAAAAATAAAGAAATAAATTAAAAAAAAAGAAAGATGTAAGTAAAACATAACCGAGGGCAGTCAGAGAAGCTGTCCGGCCAGAAGGAGAAAATACACGGTGTTGCTAGAAGCCTCTCAGGTCTTTTACACCTCTAACCCTGTTTCTCTCCAGGAAGCCTGTCAATGAAAATTCAATGAGCTATCAAGTTAAGAAGAAGAAAGGGAGGGAGGGACTTCCCTGGCAGTCTGGGGGTTAAGACTCCGTGCTTCCACTGCAGGGGCACAGGTTCAATCGCTGGTGGGGGAACTAAAATTCCACATGCCACCCGGGGCAGTGTGAGCAAAACATAGAAGGGGAAAAAAGGAGAAAAAAAGAAAGGGAATTTTACTTAAGCCAAACTCAGGATTATAACCCAGGAAGCAGATGCTCAGAAAGCTCTGAGAACTGTTCCATTTGTTAAAAGTCAAAGGCACATTTTGGAGAAAAGGCATTGCACACTAAAAAGACACATTGATACTTTACATTAAAGTCCATCAAGGATGTGTAGCCCAAGTAAGTAGGTGCAAAGCAAACGGCAAGTCTCTTTGCTGCTCATGATCTGCTAGAGTTGAGAAAGAAAGTTTTAAGAGGTAAACCTGTGCTCTGTGACAACCTAGAGGTGTGGGACGGGATAAGAGGCGGGAGGGAGGTTCAAGAGAGAGGGGACTTACGTGCACCTGTGGCTGATCCATGTTGATGTAGGGCTGAAACCAACACAGTATTATAATTATCCTTCAATTAAAAATAAATAATTTGGTCTTCCCTGGTGGTCCAGTGGGTAAAGAGTTCGCCTTGCAGTGCAAGGGGCACCGGTTGGATCCCTGGCCTGGGAAGATTCCACGTGTCGAGGAGCGACTGGGCCTGTGTGTCCAATTAGGAGCCAGTGCTATGGAGTGCGCGCACCCAGAGCTGCTGCTCTGCAGCAGGAGGGGCCACTGCGATGGGAGGCCCACAGAAGCCAAAGAATAAACATGGATGAAAATAAATAAATAAATAGATAAATAACAATACAATAGGCCAAAATTAAAATAAATAATTTTAAAAATGAATGGAACTTAAAAAAAAGAAGGTACCTGGCTGACATCAGAAGAAAGAAAAAAATGGGTCTTTAGGGTAGAGCAGGCCCCCGATCTTTGAGGAGTTCTGGTTGATGGGTAATGCAGGTGCACACTGCACATTAGGGGCTGGGGGAGGAGCAAACAAACACATAAAAAATATGGGTTTTTTTTCTTATCCTGCCTTAAAATATTAATTTTATTTCATCAAGCCATTGTCTAGACTAGGGTTGGCTTTGACAATTTTGAGACTGGACATTCTGATAACACCTCATGAGTTTCTAGACCAAAACATATTAAGGTGGCTTTTGTCAAGGAAATACATGGTTCATTTTGCAGTCTCCTGTGGAATCAGGTGGGCTTCCTGGGTCGTGCTAGTGGTAAAGAATCCACAGGCCAATGCAGGAGACATAAGAGTTGTGGGTTCAATCCCTGGGTTGGGAAGATCCCCTGGGGAAGGGCACAGCAACCCACTCCAGTATTCTTGCCTGCAGAATCCCATGGACAGAGGAGCCTGGTGGGCTACAGTCCATGGAGTTTCAGAGTTGGTCACAACTGAAGTGATTTAGCATGCACAGGGGGAAGGTAGCTTTGTTTGGTACCACCAAGCCCTGTTTCAGCCATGAAAGCACAGGACCACGGTTTAGGGAGAGTCTTCACAAAGCATCCCACTGTCTTTTGAGTATATGATACAATCCTTTGAGGTGCCTTAGGAAACATCAATCAATAAAAATGGTATGGAGGAACTTGCCTGGTGGTCCAGTGGGTAAAGAATCGGCCTTGCAGTGCAGCGGGCACCAGTTCGATCCCTGGCCTGGGAAGATCCCACATGCCACGGAGTGGCTGGACCCATGTGTCCAGTTACAAGCTAGCACTCTGGAGCACGTGCTCCCAGAGCCAATGCTCTGCAGTGAGAGAGGCCACTGCAATGGGAGGCCCACACATGCCAAAGAATAAAAAAGATGGATGAAAAGAAATATAAATGAAAAAGAGGCATGATGGAGAAAAGAAAAAAAATAAAAGAATCTGCCTTCCAATTCAGGGGACATGGGTTCAATCCCTGGTTGGAGAACTAAGACCCCACATGCCATGGAACAACTAAGCCTAATTGCATGATGCAACAAAAAGCCCTCAAGCTGCCATGAAGACGCAGTGCAGACAAAATTTTTTAAAAATCATAAAAATAAAAATAGTGTTTTTCCCACCTCTGCATGTATTTTTCTGGAACCTGGGAATTCCTGAGAATTCCACAATACAATTCAAGGCTGGGAAGGAGACAAATACAATTTTAGCATAAAAAGCAGAGCAGAAATGCTGGCAAGGAGGTTCACTCTTTGTGTAACAGGTTGAGCATCTAATGCTACAGCACACAGCCCCATGCTGGTCCTTACAAGATCTAGTCACACCCACTGTCCCACCTCTCGCCTACCCCTTCACTCACCTATTAGCCAGCCACGGAGCCAACAGTGCCTGGGAAGGACCTGCCATCCACACTGGAGGCCAGGAGCAGCAGGCAGCACATAAAAGGACCAAGGAGCTGGAGGTGTAGGGCAGGGGAAGCAAGAAGGAGGGACTCCAGGGGAAGGGAAGACAGTCTTTGCTCATCAAGAGGTGACCCTGAGTTTTCCATGCTGGGACAAATTTTCCAAAGAGACACAGTGAGTGTAATGGAGGCATCACAGCAAGCCCTGGCTCTGTGATTTCTCCAGGAGAGACCTGGAACTGGGGACCCCTGGAACCCCTGCCTGCTGGAGGCCAGCAGAAAGATGGTTTGGCTTGTTTCCTGGGCCACCTTTCCCTTCAGAGCAAGAGCCTGAGGTGGGGTATGCTGAGTGCCTCCTAGGTGCCAAGGACTGTCACACACGTTGTTCCCCAGCTGGGAGAAGCCATGTCCCCTGGCCAAGGTCCTATGGCAAGCAACATGACAGGACAGCAGCTGAATTCAGGCTGATGGGTGCATCACAGATGTAGCCTTCTTCCTTTCTTCCTCCCCTCGCTCCTTTCTTTCTTCCATTCCTTCCTCCCTTCCTTCCTTCCTTTCTTTCCCAGACCACAGGGCCACCTCCAGTCTGAGACCTTGTCACACTGACCAGGGTCCTCCAGTCAAACCGCTTTCCTGCCCCGCTCGCACATGTGCAGTGGGAATCCACTTACACCCCTCTCGGTGTTGTTCCATGCTGCCAAACACACCGTGGCCATAGTGTTCACTTTGGCATTTTGTTGAAAGTCAGAAGAAAAAAAAAGGATTGTGTTGGAGTTGGGAAGGCAACTAAAGTAAGGAACTGCTTTTTTGATGCATTTTCTTCTTTTCAGTCCTGTTTCCTCCTGGCAAAGACCCCAAGCACTGATCAGCAGTCCCATCTTGGGCAAACACAAGATTACAGGGACTGTCCACACCTAGTCCTCTCCTTGGTTTCCTTCTCAAGCCTTGTTGTATTGACAAGGCACCTGCTGGCTGCCACCAGACTGAGGTTTCAGCAGGTCTGGGTGGAAGTGGCGCAGAATCATCATTTCTTTTCTTTGGCTGTACTGTGCATCAAGTGGGATCTTAGTTCCCTGACCAATGATGAAACCCGTGCTCCCTGGAGTAGAAGCTCAGAGTTCCAAAGGAATCCACAAAGTCATCACTTCGACAAGCTCCCAGATATTGTGTATGATGTGGTTCAGAATGTGCGTGCATGCTCAGTTGCTAAGTTGTGTCTGACTCTGCAACCCCACAGACTGTAGCCCGCCAGGCTCCTCTGTTGGTGGGATTCTTCAGGCCAGAATACTGGAGTGGGTTGCCATTTCCTGCTCCAGGGGATCTTCCCAACCCGGGCATCGAACCCATATTTCCTGCACCTCCTGCATTGCAGGTGGATTCTTCACCACTGAGCCATAGTGGAAGCCCAGTAATTGAAGCACCAGGGCCCAAATCTGGCTTCTTAGAATCTCAGAACAGTGCACATATTAGAAACAACAGAATTAATATTTCCCGTGGACTGAGTGCTTACCGGGTCCAGGCATTTTGCTAACTGCTCCACAGACAATATTCCACTTAAGTCACACGGTACTCTGAGGAGAAAGATGTTATTCTTACAGACCTCTGTGGAAGCCCAAGCTGAGAGATGAAATAATTTGCCCATGTTCTCAGAGCCAAGGGTCCAAACCACAGTGAGGTTGTTACCACCTCATGAATCCCATCAGTGGTGGCAGAAAACAGTAGCTAAACAACAAAGTCAAGTCCAAGTCAAAGATACAGGAGCCTCACGTTTTAGGAGTCAGGGTCCAGATTTCCTGGGGGTCACCTCTTGCCACGTGGCGTCTCAGGTCCTGTGGAGGCTGTGACCTCAGCCTGTGTGTGCACCACCCCTCTCAAGGCAGAAATATGCCTTTCCCTTTGCAGTTCGTGCCACTGAAGTTGTGTTAGATTGCTGTGCATTCTCCGTGGAGTGAGCTCTTACAGGGTCCAGGCAGTGTGCTACCGGTTGCAGAGACAGTTCCCCTGAAGCCTCACACCACACGGAGGAGGAAGGTATTATTATTCTTATGGTACCTTGGGGTGCCTTCAGTGTCTCTTAGTTTCTTTTTCTCAAGCCTTGTTGTATTGACAAGGCACCTGCTGCTGCCACCAGACTGAGGTTTCAGCAGGTCTGGGTGGAAGTGGCAGAATCATCATTTCTTTTCTTTGGCTGTACTGTGCATCAAGTGGGATCTTAGTTCCCTGACCAATGATGAAACCCGTGCTCCCTGGAGTAGAAGCTCAGAGTTCCAAAGGAATCCACAAAGTCATCACTTCGACAAGCTCCCAGATATTGTGTATGATGTGGTTCAGAATGTGCGTGCATGCTCAGTTGCTAAGTTGTGTCTGACTCTGCAACCCCACAGACTGTAGCCCGCCAGGCTCCTCTGTTGGTGGGATTCTTCAGGCCAGAATACTGGAGTGGGTTGCCATTTCCTGCTCCAGGGGATCTTCCCAACCCGGGCATCGAACCCATATTTCCTGCACCTCCTGCATTGCAGGTGGATTCTTCACCACTGAGCCATAGTGGAAGCCCAGTAATTGAAGCACCAGGGCCCAAATCTGGCTTCTTAGAATCTCAGAACAGTGCACATATTAGAAACAACAGAATTAATATTTCCCGTGGACTGAGTGCTTACCGGGTCCAGGCATTTTGCTAACTGCTCCACAGACAATATTCCACTTAAGTCACACGGTACTCTGAGGAGAAAGATGTTATTCTTACAGACCTCTGTGGAAGCCCAAGCTGAGAGATGAAATAATTTGCCCATGTTCTCAGAGCCAAGGGTCCAAACCACAGTGAGGTTGTTACCACCTCATGAATCCCATCAGTGGTGGCAGAAAACAGTAGCTAAACAACAAAGTCAAGTCCAAGTCAAAGATACAGGAGCCTCACGTTTTAGGAGTCAGGGTCCAGATTTCCTGGGGGTCACCTCTTGCCACGTGGCGTCTCAGGTCCTGTGGAGGCTGTGACCTCAGCCTGTGTGTGCACCACCCCTCTCAAGGCAGAAATATGCCTTTCCCTTTGCAGTTCGTGCCACTGAAGATGGATTAGTTTGCTGTCCATTCACCGTGGAGTGAGCGCTTACAGGGTCCAGGCAGTGTGCTACCTGTTCCAGAGACAGTTCCACTGAAGCCTCACAACACCCTGAGGAGGAAGGTATTATTATTCTTATGGTACCTTGGGGTGCCTTCAGTGTCTCTTAGTGAACTGTCAGGTTGGCTTCAGCCCAAATAGGGCTGGCTGTGGGGAGACTTGGGGTACAGTACTGATTTGCTGGGCTTCCCAGGTGGTTCAACGGTAAAGAATCTGCCTGCAATGCAGGACACACAGAAGATGCTGGTTCAATCCTGGGTAAGAAAGTTTCCCCTGGAGAAGGGCATGGCAACCCACGCCAGTATTCTTGCTTGGGAAATCGCATGGACAGAGAAGCCTGGGGGGTTAGAGCCCATGGGGTCGCAAAGAGTCAGACGTGACTGAAGCGACTGAGCACGCACACATTGCTGAGTTTGCTATCACAGAGCTGTGTGGGTGCAGGCCATCCCCTTCCCCTGTCTGGATCTATTCCCTTATCTGTAAGGTAGTGTCTAAAGTCCCTTCCAGGGCTAGCATGGCTGAACTCTGCTACTTTTTCCTTAGGGTTTGGGAACCAAGTTAGGTTCCAGAATGTTCTCACATTATCATGGAACCTCCAGGTTTCTAGGAATAAACTAAGGCTTAGGAGACTACTTATATGCCTGTAATTCTCCTCCAGTGAGTGGAGAAGGGACCCCTGTGTTAATCAAAATTAAATATCTAGATGGAGATACAGAATTTTCTAGAAAAATACAATTTATCAAAATCTGTACAATGGGATACAGAAAACTTGTTGAGTTATGTCTGACTCTTTGCAATCCCATGGATTTCAGCATGCCAGGCTTTCCTGTCCTTACACTAATTTCTCAGCATTGAGTCAATGATGTCCACGGTGGCGTCTCAGAGATCAAACAGTGAGGTTGTTACCACCTCATGAATCCCATCAGTGGTGGCAGAAAACAGTAGCTAAACAACAAAGTCAAGTCCAAGTCAAAGATACAGGAGCCTCACGTTTTAGGAGTCAGGGTCCAGATTTCCTGGGGGTCACCTCTTGCCACGTGGCGTCTCAGGTCCTGTGGAGGCTGTGACCTCAGCCTGTGTGTGCACCACCCCTCTCAAGGCAGAAATATGCCTTTCCCTTTGCAGTTCGTGCCACTGAAGATGGATTAGTTTGCTGTCCATTCACCGTGGAGTGAGCGCTTACAGGGTCCAGGCAGTGTGCTACCTGTTCCAGAGACAGTTCCACTGAAGCCTCACAACACCCTGAGGAGGAAGGTATTATTATTCTTATGGTACCTTGGGGTGCCTTCAGTGTCTCTTAGTGAACTGTCAGGTTGGCTTCAGCCCAAATAGGGCTGGCTGTGGGGAGACTTGGGGTACAGTACTGATTTGCTGGGCTTCCCAGGTGGTTCAACGGTAAAGAATCTGCCTGCAATGCAGGACACACAGAAGATGCTGGTTCAATCCTGGGTAAGAAAGTTTCCCCTGGAGGAGGGCATGGCAACCACGCCAGTATTCTTGCCTGGAGAATCCCATGGACAGAGAAGCCTGGGGGGTTAGAGCCCATGGGGTCGCAAAGAGTCAGACGTGACTGAAGCGACTGAGCACGCACACATTGCTGAGTTTGCTATCACAGAGCTGTGTGGGTGCAGGCCATCCCCTTCCCCTGTCTGGATCTATTCCCTTATCTGTAAGGTAGTGTCTAAAGTCCCTTCCAGGGCTAGCATGGCTGAACTCTGCTACTTTTTCCTTAGGGTTTGGGAACCAAGTTAGGTTCCAGAATGTTCTCACATTATCATGGAACCTCCAGGTTTCTAGGAATAAACTAAGGCTTAGGAGACTACTTATATGCCTGTAATTCTCCTCCAGTGAGTGGAGAAGGGACCCCTGTGTTAATCAAAAATTAAATATCTAGATGGAGATACAGAATTTTCTAGAAAAATACAATTTATCAAAATCTGTACAATGGGATACAGAAAACTTGTTGAGTTATGTCTGACTCTTTGCAATCCCATGGATTTCAGCATGCCAGGCTTTCCTGTCCTTCACTATCTCCCAAAGTTTGCTCAAACTCATGTCCATTGAGTCAATGATGCCCTCCAACCATCTCATCCTCTGTTGCCCCCATCTCCTCTTGCCCTCAGTCTTTCCCTGCATCAGGATCTTTTCCAGTGAGTTGGCTCTTTGTATCAGGTGGCCAACGTATTGGAGCTTCAGCATCAGTCCTTCCAATGAATAGGATTGATTTCCTTTAGTATTGACTGGTTTGATCTCCTTGCTGTCCAAGGGACTTTCAAGCATCTTCTCGAGCACCACAGTTTGAAAGCATCAATTGCTTGGTGCTCAGCCTTCTTTATGGTCCAACTCTCACATCCGTATTTTGGAAAAACCATAGCTTTAACTATGTGGATCTTTGTTGGCAAAGTGATATCTCTGATTTTTAATACACTCTCTAGGCTTGTCATACTTGAATAGACCAATAAACACAGGAGAAATCAGAACTATTTTCAAAGTTATTTCCCTTTAAAAAATGCAACAGGCTTATATGATTTTATTAGTGAATTAGATCTAATTTTTAAGAACCTAATCATTTCTACAATGCATCAGTTTTTCCAGAGTGTGGGAAATGAACAAAGCTTTACACCATGCTGGAAAGAGTAGTGTGTGTGTCAGCTGGGGCTCTGGGAAGCAGATGCTGGCTGGAATTCAACATGCAGGAGTAACACCTGTGAAAGAGAAAGACAGAATCTAGACTGGACAGGGAAAGCTGTCAGACCAGGAGGGAGGTCTGACCAAGTCTCTTCCAGCTGAACAGAAGCCCCAGAGCAAAGACTGCATTTGAGTAGGGGTTGCCAGACTCCAAGATCATCTAATGTCTAGTAGTCTGAGGTGGAGCTGATGTAATAATAATAATAGAAATAAAGTACACAATAAATGTAAGGTCCTTGAATTTTCCCAAAACTATCCCCATCCCAGTCCATGGAAAAACTGTCCTCCATGAAACTAGTCCCTGATGTCAAAAGGTTGGGAATCACTGGGTTAGAGGATCCTCCAGAACTGCCTAGGCAGTTGTACCTTTTTAAATCCTGCTTAGTCATTACCTTGGAGCACCCTGAGAACGCGTGACCCATCCTATCCTATTAAAGGAGGATAGAAGGAAAGAAGGACGGATGGAAGGAAGAGAGGGAAGAAGGAAACTAATTGTACTAAACAAGTAAAGGCAAAAATTCTCGATAGACCATTAGCCGAGGAAATACTATGGTATTTTAAAGGGATTATACGTAAATAATCCAAAGATGGTTTTAAGCAGAGACTCTATCAATTTGCAACAGGAATAGATTAAAAGGAGAAAATGTAGTCCCATTACAATAAATGCTTTGATAAATGAATTAGATAACCTAGACGCCTGCTTGTAAATAAGAATATAAAATTCTTGGCAAGCTGAGCTAGAAGGAACCTTTTGTATCGTGATGAAGTCTAAAGACTGAAAACTGTTGGTAATTCCTTATTCAACCCGTGAAAAATCAATATTGCAGAAAAATCAGGAAGGAGACAAAGTTGACCATGATCACCATCACTACTTAATGGTCTACTGTTGACATGAACCAATTCACTAAGAGAAAAACATTTTTAAATTGCCATTCCTTGTTTTGAAGTTGATTATGCTGATAGTTGTACAACTCTGTGAATATTGTAAAGAATCACCGAATCACTCTCTTTATATAGGCAAAGAGTAGTGTGTGTGTCAGCTGGGGCTCTGGGAAGCAGATGCTGGCTGGAATTCAACATGCAGGAGTAACACCTGTGAAAGAGAAAGACAGAATCTAGACTGGACAGGGAAAGCTGTCAGACCAGGAGGGAGGTCTGACCAAGTCTCTTCCAGCTGAACAGAAGCCCCAGAGCAAAGACTGCATTTGAGTAGGGGTTGCCAGACTCCAAGATCATCTAATGTCTAGTAGTCTGAGGTGGAGCTGATGTAATAATAATAATAGAAATAAAGTACACAATAAATGTAAGGTCCTTGAATTTTCCCAAAACTATCCCCATCCCAGTCCATGGAAAAACTGTCCTCCATGAAACTAGTCCCTGATGTCAAAAGGTTGGGAATCACTGGGTTAGAGGATCCTCCAGAACTGCCTAGGCAGTTGTACCTTTTTAAATCCTGCTTAGTCATTACCTTGGAGCACCCTGAGAAACGCGTGACCCATCCTATCCTATTAAAGGAGGATAGAAGGAAAGAAGGACGGATGGAAGGAAGAGAGGGAAGAAGGAAACTAATTGTACTAAACAAGTAAAGGCAAAAATTCTCGATAGACCATTAGCCGAGGAAATACTATGGTATTTTAAAGGGATTATACGTAAATAATCCAAAGATGGTTTTAAGCAGAGACTCTATCAATTTGCAACAGGAATAGATTAAAAGGAGAAAATGTAGTCCCATTACAATAAATGCTTTGATAAATGAATTAGATAACCTAGACGCCTGCTTGTAAATAAGAATATAAAATTCTTGGCAAGCTGAGCTAGAAGGAACCTTTTGTATCGTGATGAAGTCTAAAGACTGAAAACTGTTGGTAATTCCTTATTCAACCCGTGAAAAATCAATATTGCAGAAAAATCAGGAAGGAGACAAAGTTGACCATGATCACCATCACTACTTAATGGTCTACTGTTGACATGAACCAATTCACTAAGAGAAAAACATTTTTAAATTGCCATTCCTTGTTTTGAAGTTGATTATGCTGATAGTTGTACAACTCTGTGAATATTGTAAAGAATCACCGAATCACTCTCTTTAAATAGGCAAATTGTATGGCATGTGAACTATATTTCCAAAAGCTGTTAAAAAATCATTATCTTTATTACAAGGTGTCTACTACTTTGGAGATACTTGTCTATGTAGAAAATCAAAGAGAATAAACTTGAACAGTAGTAAAAGTGAGAAAGTTTAAGAAGGCGGCCAAGAGCCAAGACAACATACAAAAATCACTTTCTAATAAACAAGTAGTAGCCGATTACAGTGGCTCAGTGGGCAAAGAATCCACCTGCAATGTAAGAGCCAAAGGAGACAAGGGTTCAATCCCTGGGTTGGGAAGATCCCCTGGAGGAGGAAATGGAAACCCACTCCAGTATTCTTGTCTGGAGAATTCCATGGACAGAGGAGCCTTGTGGGCTACAGTCCATGGGGTCACAAAGACTTGGTCACGACTGAGTACTCCCCACCACAGCCAATTTTTAAGCATTACAGAAAAAGAATCCTATTTCTTATACACAAAGAATACACCTAGTAAGAAACGTGGGAGACTTAAATGTAAAAACAATACGGGACTTCCCTTGTGGTCCAGTGGTTAAGACTCCACACTCCCAATGCAGGGGGGCCCAAGTTCAATCCCTGGTGAGGGAACTAGATCTTGGATGCCTCAGCTAAGACCCAACACAGCCAAATAAATAAAAATATAACAAACTAAGCTTAAAAAATAAATAAAAGCAATATAATTTTTTATTGCTGGGAACAAACTGAGGTATAATTCACAATTGCCACAAATTCCCTGTGCTCACCCCAACCTCTCATTCAGGAATGACTATGGAGGGAATTCTTTTTAAAAGTGCCTCTGGACCTCACAGGAGCCATTAAGCATGTGACGAATGAGCTCTATTAAACACCTGGCACAAAGTCTGGCAAATAGTGAGCATTTAACAAATGTTAATTATTTTCCAGACTCCATGTACGGCTAGAATGCCAGGTCACAGACATCGAACATTGAACTTGAGCCAGTGGTGTTGGTGGAATGGAGACAAAGTTGACCATGATCACCATCACTACTTAATGGTCTACTGTTGACATGAACCAATTCACTAAGAGAAAAACATTTTTAAATTGCCATTCCTTGTTTTGAAGTTGATTATGCTGATAGTTGTACAACTCTGTGAATATTGTAAAGAATCACCGAATCACTCTCTTTAAATAGGCAAATTGTATGGCATGTGAACTATATTTCCAAAAGCTGTTAAAAAATCATTATCTTTATTACAAGGTGTCTACTACTTTGGAGATACTTGTCTATGTAGAAAATCAAAGAGAATAAACTTGAACAGTAGTAAAAGTGAGAAAGTTTAAGAAGGCGGCCAAGAGCCAAGACAACATACAAAAATCACTTTCTAATAAACAAGTAGTAGCCGATTACAGTGGCTCAGTGGGCAAAGAATCCACCTGCAATGTAAGAGCCAAAGGAGACAAGGGTTCAATCCCTGGGTTGGGAAGATCCCCTGGAGGAGGAAATGGAAACCCACTCCAGTATTCTTGTCTGGAGAATTCCATGGACAGAGGAGCCTTGTGGGCTACAGTCCATGGGGTCACAAAGACTTGGTCACGACTGAGTACTCCCCACCACAGCCAATTTTTAAGCATTACAGAAAAAGAATCCTATTTCTTATACACAAAGAATACACCTAGTAAGAAACGTGGGAGACTTAAATGTAAAACAATACGGGACTTCCCTTGTGGTCCAGTGGTTAAGACTCCACACTCCCAATGCAGGGGGGCCCAAGTTCAATCCCTGGTGAGGGAACTAGATCTTGGATGCCTCAGCTAAGACCCAACACAGCCAAATAAATAAAAATATAACAAACTAAGCTTAAAAAATAAATAAAAGCAATATAATTTTTTATTGCTGGGAACAAACTGAGGTATAATTCACAATTGCCACAAATTCCCTGTGCTCACCCCAACCTCTCATTCAGGAATGACTATGGAGGGAATTCTTTTTAAAAGTGCCTCTGGACCTCACAGGAGCCATTAAGCATGTGACGAATGAGCTCTATTAAACACCTGGCACAAAGTCTGGCAAATAGTGAGCATTTAACAAATGTTAATTATTTTTCCAGACTCCATGTACGGCTAGAATGCCAGGTCACAGACATCGAACATTGAACTTGAGCCAGTGGTGTTGGTGGATGGGCTGAGAGGACAGAAATGCTCAGGAAGAAAGGAGTGTGACATTTCTTTGAACTAAATATGCCACTGAGATGAGCGGAATCTGCCTGGAAGTAAGGGTTCACAGGAAAATGAGTCATTATAGTTCAGAGGCAAGACTCACATGGGGTTTGTGTGTGTGTGTATGTGTGTGTGTGTGTGTGTGTGTGTGAGTCAGGAAAGCAGATCATGAGACAATGAGGTTCCCTCAAGTTCGTGCCAAATAAAAGTCAGAGACTCCCTCCACTCCCCTTGGCACAAAAATTCAAATTCCTCTCCATAATCTGTCCCCACACGGTGGACAATGCTGGTGCTCAGCTTGAATTTTTTTTTGTTTTGTTCTCCTCCTTGCCCCCTTACTCCCCCAACAGTCAAGCACCTGAAGCTTGTTCTTAAAAGTCTATCCTAAGGCTTCAGAGAGCTGGGCGTGCCTGGGAATTTACTTTCCCCTGACAATTAATCAGGTGCGACAGCTGACTTCTGTTCTGATAGGTTGGGATCTAAATTCACTAGGGTAAAACACTGATGGCTCAGATGGTGAAGAATCTACCTGCAGTACAGGAGATCTGGGTTCGATCCCTGGAAGATCCCCTGGAGAAGGGAATGGCAACCCACTCCAATATTCTTGTCTGAAGAATTTTATGGACAGAGGAGCCTGGTGGGCGATAGTCCATGCGGTCATAAAGAGTCATGCAGAAATGACTGAATGACTAACACGTCCCACTTTTTCAAGAAGTTGTAGCAAAAAATGCAGGCTGATTCAAGGATGAACACAGCTTATTTTTCAGATAACATCCTCAGTGGATATTCCTGGGACTTCTCTGGTGGTCCAGTGGTTAAGACTCAGTGCTTCCAGTGGAAGGCACATGGGTTTGATCTCTGGTCTGGCCCTACCCTGTGGCCCAAATGGTAAAGAATCTGCCTTCTATGCAGGAGACCTGGATTCAAATCCAGTGTTGAGACAATCCTTTGGAGGAGAACATGGCTATTCACTCTTACCTGGAGAATCCCATGGACAGAGAAGCCTGGTGGGCCACCGTCCATGGAGTCACAGAGAATTGGGCATGACTGAGCAACTAATATTTTTACAGGTTAGTTGAAAAAAAATCACACAACAACAAAAACAAAGTATCTATTCCTGATTTGTGGGCAGGTCTCCTCTACTTGGGCATCTGGGACCCAGGCTCCTCCATCTACAACTTGCCTTCTGATCACATGTCTTCCAGAATCACGGTCCTGAGCTGGAGAAGGGAGAAAGACCATGAAGGGCCTTTGCGTGAACGATTTGGGGCCTGGCCGGGAAATGGCACACATCACTCAAATTACAAGGAGGCTGGGAAAGCCAGTTTAGGTGCTGACCCAAGGTCAAGTGGAAACAGAATAGGTAAACAACTAACCAGTCATGGCCACGGCATCTGCCCCACTTTGACTGTTAATTAGTTTGGATGCCAGCCCTGGTCAGAGGACAGGGGATTGAGGCTCAGCTTAAGTCACAACTGAGAGACCTTGAATGAGATTTTTAACCTCTCTAAAACTTGGGTTTTCTTTAGCCTGAAACAGTGAGGATAATAATGATAATAATAACCGCTTCCAGGGTTATTTGGAATTATGTAGAAGGATGTTTGTTAAAGCCCCTTGTGCATGAGTGCTAAGTCATTTTAGTTGTGTCTGACTCTTTGTGACTCAATGAACTGTAGCCCGCCAGGCTCCTCTGTCCATGGGATTCTCCAAGCAAGAATACTGGAGTGGGTTGTCATTTTCTCCATGCGGTCATAAAGAGTCATGCAGAAATGACTGAATGACTAACACGTCCCACTTTTTCAAGAAGTTGTAGCAAAAAATGCAGGCTGATTCAAGGATGAACACAGCTTATTTTTCAGATAACATCCTCAGTGGATATTCCTGGGACTTCTCTGGTGGTCCAGTGGTTAAGACTCAGTGCTTCCAGTGGAAGGCACATGGGTTTGATCTCTGGTCTGGCCCTACCCTGTGGCCCAAATGGTAAAGAATCTGCCTTCTATGCAGGAGACCTGGATTCAAATCCAGTGTTGAGACAATCCTTTGGAGGAGAACATGGCTATTCACTCTTACCTGGAGAATCCCATGGACAGAGAAGCCTGGTGGGCCACCGTCCATGGAGTCACAGAGAATTGGGCATGACTGAGCAACTAATATTTTTACAGGTTAGTTGAAAAAAAATCACACAACAACAAAAACAAAGTATCTATTCCTGATTTGTGGGCAGGTCTCCTCTACTTGGGCATCTGGGACCCAGGCTCCTCCATCTACAACTTGCCTTCTGATCACATGTCTTCCAGAATCACGGTCCTGAGCTGGAGAAGGGAGAAAGACCATGAAGGGCCTTTGCGTGAACGATTTGGGGCCTGGCCGGGAAATGGCACACATCACTCAAATTACAAGGAGGCTGGGAAAGCCAGTTTAGGTGCTGACCCAAGGTCAAGTGGAAACAGAATAGGTAAACAACTAACCAGTCATGGCCACGGCATCTGCCCCACTTTGACTGTTAATTAGTTTGGATGCCAGCCCTGGTCAGAGGACAGGGGATTGAGGCTCAGCTTAAGTCACAACTGAGAGACCTTGAATGAGATTTTTAACCTCTCTAAAACTTGGGTTTTCTTTAGCCTGAAACAGTGAGGATAATAATGATAATAATAACCGCTTCCAGGGTTATTTGGAATTATGTAGAAGGATGTTTGTTAAAGCCCCTTGTGCATGAGTGCTAAGTCATTTTAGTTGTGTCTGACTCTTTGTGACTCAATGAACTGTAGCCCGCCAGGCTCCTCTGTCCATGGGATTCTCCAAGCAAGAATACTGGAGTGAGTTGCCATTTCCTTCTCCAAAAGGCAACAGCCCCTGGAAATACTCTTCATTTACCAACATGGAATGTGCTTCCTCCCAGCCACCAGCCTTCATTTAATTTCTATCCTGCATTCAAAAGTTGGGGCTAATTCCCTGTGTTGTCTTTTTGTTTGTTTCATGGAGTTAGTTAGTATGTTGTTGTTTGTTTGTTGTCAGGTCTGATTCTTTGTGGTCCAATGGACTTTAGCATGCCAAGCTCCTCTGTCCTCCACTATCTCCTGGAGTTTGCTCAAATTCATATCCATTGAGTCAGTGATGTTATCTAACCATCTTATCCTCTTCTGCCCCCTTCTCTTTTTGCCTTCAATCTTTCCCAGCATCAGGGTCTTTTTAAATGAGTTGGTGCTTTGCATCAGGTGGACAAAGTGTTTGAGCTTTAGCTTCAGCATCAGTTCTTCTAATAAATGTTCAGGATTGATTTCCTTTAGGATAGACTGGTTTAATGGTAGGTAGTGTTTGGATTGGTGGGGTCTTGCTTTCATCATATGGGATCTAGTTGCCTGACCAGGGATTGAACCCAGCCTTCTGCATTCGGAGCATGGAGGCTCAGTCCCTGGATGACCAGAGAAGTCTCAAATTCTCTCTTAAGCGTGCCAAAGTTCCCTATTCTAGCAACTATGGACCTTTGGGTCCTGGCACCACTGAATAGAAGACAAAAACCAGATTGCTTTGAAGAAGTTTGGGAGTTTTTTGTTTTGTTCTCTTATTTTTTTGGCCACCCCACGCTGCTGGCACACATCACTCAAATTACAAGGAGGCTGGGAAAGCCAGTTTAGGTGCTGACCCAAGGTCAAGTGGAAACAGAATAGGTAAACAACTAACCAGTCATGGCCACGGCATCTGCCCCACTTTGACTGTTAATTAGTTTGGATGCCAGCCCTGGTCAGAGGACAGGGGATTGAGGCTCAGCTTAAGTCACAACTGAGGGACCTTGAATGAGTTTTTTAACCTCTCTAAAACTTGGGTTTTCTTTAGCCTGAAACAGTGAGGATAATAATGATAATAATAACCGCTTCCAGGGTTATTTGGAATTATGTAGAAGGATGTTTGTTAAAGCCCCTTGTGCATGAGTGCTAAGTCATTTTAGTTGTGTCTGACTCTTTGTGACTCAATGAACTGTAGCCCGCCAGGCTCCTCTGTCCATGGGATTCTCCAAGCAAGAATACTGGAGTGAGTTGCCATTTCCTTCTCCAAAAGGCAACAGCCCCTGGAAATACTCTTCATTTACCAACATGGAATGTGCTTCCTCCCAGCCACCAGCCTTCATTTAATTTCTATCCTGCATTCAAAAGTTGGGGCTAATTCCCTGTGTTGTCTTTTTGTTTGTTTCATGGAGTTAGTTAGTATGTTGTTGTTTGTTTGTTGTCAGGTCTGATTCTTTGTGGTCCAATGGACTTTAGCATGCCAAGCTCCTCTGTCCTCCACTATCTCCTGGAGTTTGCTCAAATTCATATCCATTGAGTCAGTGATGTTATCTAACCATCTTATCCTCTTCTGCCCCCTTCTCTTTTTGCCTTCAATCTTTCCCAGCATCAGGGTCTTTTTCAATGAGTTGGTGCTTTGCATCAGGTGGACAAAGTGTTTGAGCTTTAGCTTCAGCATCAGTTCTTCTAATAAATGTTCAGGATTGATTTCCTTTAGGATAGACTGGTTTAATGGTAGGTAGTGTTTGGATTGGTGGGGTCTTGCTTTCATCATATGGGATCTAGTTGCCTGACCAGGGATTGAACCCAGCCTTCTGCATTCGGAGCATGGAGGCTCAGTCCCTGGATGACCAGAGAAGTCTCAAATTCTCTCTTAAGCGTGCCAAAGTTCCCTATTCTAGCAACTATGGACCTTTGGGTCCTGGCACCACTGAATAGAAGACAAAAACCAGATTGCTTTGAAGAAGTTTGGGAGTTTTTTGTTTTGTTCTCTTATTTTTTTGGCCACCCCACGCTGCTGGCAGGATTTTAGTTCCCTGACTGGAGTGAAACCCGAACCCTCAGTCTTGGAAGCACAGAGCCTGAACCATTGAACCTCCAGAGAAATCTCATCTTGAGAGTTTTTATTACCCGGGAAACCCATGAGCAATCCTGGCCACCCCAGCCCTTATTCCTAACTCGGACATGTTTGTTTCCTCTCCTGGTGAGCTTTTGGCAATTGATGACATTCTTCCTCAAACCCTGCATTCTTGGCAGTGAGTAGCCCAATCCAAGAACCAAGAAGGGAAATAACTCAGCCTAAGAAACACAGAAAAGAGGCTAGAGATTTATCAGTGTTTTCATATTAGAAAAACTGTGATTTCAGGCCCCCCCCCCCCCCAGAGGTAAGTGGGCTGCCCAGGGCAGCTCTCTAATCCTCGTGAATGTCTCTTTAACAGCCGACTCTGATAAAACATTCTCAGAGACTTTCAGCTCAAATTAGGCTCTACTTTCCCCAAGGGATTGTGTTTCCTAAATGCCACCGGACAGAGCGCCCACTTCAATTCAAATCCTTCTCTTGTTAGTTTTGCCTCTCACACAGATTGAGTTACTGAAGATCAGGGATTGTGTCTTTTAATTTCACACTAAAGATATGCTTTCAGGTATCATTTAAAACAAGTTTACCAAGGACACTGCATGGGGAATGGCATTTCTAGAATGGGATAGTTGTGTTCTGATCCTGAACACCCAGTAGAGTGGTTAGGATATCACGATCCTTGAAATGTGATGTTCCTGGGCATTTGTGGCTCAGTGGTAAAGAATTCACTTGCTAGTGCAGAAGACACAAGAGGCTTGGGTTCAGTCCCTGGGTCAAGAAAATCCTCTGGAGGAGGGCGTGGCAACCCACTCAAGTATTCTTGCCTAGAAAGTCCCCTGGGCAATGGAACCTGGTGGACTACAGTCCATAGGGTCACAAAGAGTCCAACATGACTGAGTAGACTTCAGGCCGTGAGTTTTTTTTGGGAGGAGGAGAACATTTATACATGGGTTGGAACTGACTGACCTGAACGCATGGCACCACTCAGAACAGAACAGATAAAGGGAGGATTGTAGAAAGGTTTTCATTCACTCCGCTTATTCATTCATTCAACAAATAATTATTGGGCGCTAAACTGTTCTTTGCACTGGCAAGGAACTTAAAGAGAAAAGCGAAATAAAGACTCATCTTTCACTCTCTTGAGTGAGACCAGGACAGAGCAGACCTTAATAAAGTTGGACAAAGGACCAAGCCAGCATTTTAGAAGCAAGGTTGAGGGTAGGTAACTTTAGGGGCAGGCATGCACCAACATGACCCAGAAAGAGGCCCATAATGGAACAGATTTCAACAGCTGTCTTCGCTTTTCAGGCTGTCAGATATTTAAAGACTGACAACACCAGGTGTTGCCTGGATGTGCAGAGCCAACTCTCACATATTGCTGGGCTGGTGATAATCTGGGGCCAACCTTTCTGCAGGGCAACCTCATGAAATACACCCACGTTGAAAATGCACATATACATGACTCGGCAATTTCAAACCAGGCAGGTATCCTACGGGAATAATTGGATAAATGAACAAAGACATCCGTACCAGTATGCCACATTCATGGCATCGTTAGAGGGGGAAATTCTAGGCAGTAGATTGGGTCACGTGCTCTCAGGAAGGCCAGATGGATCTGTTCCTCTGATCGGCTGAACTTCAGTCATGCCTCTCTCCTCTGTTGGCAGGGGATGGAGGAGAACAGACCACATAACAGACAAGATTGGGACTAGGGGAAGGCCAGTTCCCCAGAGGAAGGGAAAAATGATGAACACTGTTATCAAAAGATGGAGGATGAGGAAATACTATTGAATAAATGAAGTCTAGAGGTATTTCAAACCACTGTACCTGGGGTAACTGGGGCAGAGAGAGGAATGTTTTGTGTAGAGAGAATAGGCTAGTCTTAAAAAAAAATTTTTTTTAATTTATTTGGTTCTACCAGGTCTTAGTTGTAACACAAGGGGTCTTTAATCTTCACTGCAGCATGCAGGATTTTTAGTTGCAGCATGTGAACACTTAGGTGAGGCATGTGGGATCTAGTTCCCTGACCAGGGATTGAACCTGGGCCCCCTCACTTGGAAGCGTAGAGTCTTAGCCACTGGACTATCAGGGTAGTTCCTAGACTTTTTTTTTTTTTTTTTTTAAGGTAATTGGAGTAATTCAGATTCAAAGAAAAGCACAGTCCACAGACAGGGTGTGGACCATCGCTGAGGGCCAGTGCAGCGGCCTCCAGAGTCTTCTTAACAGATGCTCAGAGAGCCTTTGTAGTCTGCAATGAAACTCCTTGTCCTGAGGGGATGAGAAGAGACACCGGAAGGTCTGCCTATGGGAAGGAGACCAGGACAGAGCAGACCTTAATAAAGTTGGACAAAGGACCAAGCCAGCATTTTAGAAGCAAGGTTGAGGGTAGGTAACTTTAGGGGCAGGCATGCACCAACATGACCCAGAAAGAGGCCCATAATGGAACAGATTTCAACAGCTGTCTTCGCTTTTCAGGCTGTCAGATATTTAAAGACTGACAACACCAGGTGTTGCCTGGATGTGCAGAGCCAACTCTCACATATTGCTGGGCTGGTGATAATCTGGGGCCAACCTTTCTGCAGGGCAACCTCATGAAATACACCCACGTTGAAAATGCACATATACATGACTCGGCCATTTCAAACCAGGCAGGTATCCTACGGGAATAATTGGATAAATGAACAAAGACATCCGTACCAGTATGCCACATTCATGGCATCGTTAGAGGGGGAAATTCTAGGCAGTAGATTGGGTCACGTGCTCTCAGGAAGGCCAGATGGATCTGTTCCTCTGATCGGCTGAACTTCAGTCATGCCTCTCTCCTCTGTTGGCAGGGGATGGAGGAGAACAGACCACATAACAGACAAGATTGGGACTAGGGGAAGGCCAGTTCCCCAGAGGAAGGGAAAAATGATGAACACTGTTATCAAAAGATGGAGGATGAGGAAATACTATTGAATAAATGAAGTCTAGAGGTATTTCAAACCACTGTACCTGGGGTAACTGGGGCAGAGAGAGGAATGTTTTGTGTAGAGAGAATAGGCTAGTCTTAAAAAAAAATTTTTTTTAATTTATTTGGTTCTACCAGGTCTTAGTTGTAACACAAGGGGTCTTTAATCTTCACTGCAGCATGCAGGATTTTTAGTTGCAGCATGTGAACACTTAGGTGAGGCATGTGGGATCTAGTTCCCTGACCAGGGATTGAACCTGGGCCCCCTCACTTGGAAGCGTAGAGTCTTAGCCACTGGACTATCAGGGTAGTTCCTAGACTTTTTTTTTTTTTTTTTTTAAGGTAATTGGAGTAATTCAGATTCAAAGAAAAGCACAGTCCACAGACAGGGTGTGGACCATCGCTGAGGGCCAGTGCAGCGGCCTCCAGAGTCTTCTTAACAGATGCTCAGAGAGCCTTTGTAGTCTGCAATGAAACTCCTTGTCCTGAGGGGATGAGAAGAGACACCCGGGAAGGTCTGCCTATGGGAAGGAGAGCCAGAATGATAAATTTAGACACGTGAATAACTGAATAACTTGAAATAGGGGGCTGAGTCCAGGGAAGGGGTGGTTGTTTTAAGAAAAACACAAACTGGACAATTGAGACTGCTGAATGGGACCAGGAAAGGTTTGGATGGGCTCGCATCCTGTCCACATGGGGCAGTGGGACACTGGCCAGCACTGCCTGGTGATCTTGGGCAGATGATCCAATCACTCCAAACCTGTTTCTTCATCTCTAACTCCAAGAGAAGTAACCAGTCTCATGGGCTGCCTGGGAGAATTTCATGAGACTGTGCAGGTAGAAACCCTTCACGCAATGAGAGCTGAATCTAAGGAGAAGGGCAGACCACAGGGAGTCCGCATATTTAAACAAAAGGAAAAACAGTTTGCGTGGAAGACATTCATTATGGTGTCCCCAGGAGGTCTGAAAGGCAGAGATTTGTTCCAGGGCAAAGGGTGCCCTGGAATTTAACTTGCGCTCCATGATGAGGATTACAAATCAATTGGTGGTCTGAAACTATCTTGAAAAACCAGAACCTGCCCTTCTGCAAGCTCTTAACCATGTCCAAATGGAACAGCTGTTTACTTTTTCATTTTTGTTTTTCATGCACTCTTTCGCTGGCTGATTAAACACTTCACAACAAGAGCTATTTAAGTTCCCGAGGCAAGGATAGGACAGCCGCACCTCACTACCCTCTGGCTCAACTCTGGCCTCTGTCCAGGTTACCTTGGGCTCTGCTTCCCCTTCGATTGTCTTTTCTCAAGATGGAGGACAGACCACTCTTATAGGGATTGCCCTGAAAATTTCCTTCACCTCAAGCTCAAGGCCAGCGAGTTGAGTGCCACCAGGGTGGCCAGCATGTATCTCTCTGTCCAGGAGGAAAGGAGAGGGAACTCCCCAGGGAAGGGGTGGGAAAAGATATTCCCATGGCTCCTGACCCCACCACGTGATCCAGTCTGTGTGCAAAGATCCTTGAGCCATCATGATACTGGACAAGCCCTGGCCTCTCCAGGCCGCTTCTTCACTCTGAAAATGGTGGCCATGCTATCTCAGAGGGCAGCCGTGGGCCACGGGAGAGGCCTTGGATGACAGAGCCTCATGAACAGCAGGGCCCCGAGCAGGTGTCGCCTATTATCACCCTCCCTCATCCCACGGGCTTTCAGGACATCCGAGCCGCCCTGTGTCCCGGGGTGAGAAGTGCATGGTCCATCTGGGTCAGATCATCAGGCACAAAATCAAAGCCAAGAATCAGCAGTCATTTCTGAGAGCCTGACTTGGTTTTCTGTCTGCAATCACTCCAAACCTGTTTCTTCATCTCTAACTCCAAGAGAAGTAACCAGTCTCATGGGCTGCCTGGGAGAATTTCATGAGACTGTGCAGGTAGAAACCCTTCACGCAATGAGAGCTGAATCTAAGGAGAAGGGCAGACCACAGGGAGTCCGCATATTTAAACAAAAGGAAAAACAGTTTGCGTGGAAGACATTCATTATGGTGTCCCCAGGAGGTCTGAAAGGCAGAGATTTGTTCCAGGGCAAAGGGTGCCCTGGAATTTAACTTGCGCTCCATGATGAGGATTACAAATCAATTGGTGGTCTGAAACTATCTTGAAAAACCAGAACCTGCCCTTCTGCAAGCTCTTAACCATGTCCAAATGGAACAGCTGTTTACTTTTTCATTTTTGTTTTTCATGCACTCTTTCGCTGGCTGATTAAACACTTCACAACAAGAGCTATTTAAGTTCCCGAGGCAAGGATAGGACAGCCGCACCTCACTACCCTCTGGCTCAACTCTGGCCTCTGTCCAGGTTACCTTGGGCTCTGCTTCCCCTTCGATTGTCTTTTCTCAAGATGGAGGACAGACCACTCTTATAGGGATTGCCCTGAAAATTTCCTTCACCTCAAGCTCAAGGCCAGCGAGTTGAGTGCCACCAGGGTGGCCAGCATGTATCTCTCTGTCCAGGAGGAAAGGAGAGGGAACTCCCCAGGGAAGGGGTGGGAAAAGATATTCCCATGGCTCCTGACCCCACCACGTGATCCAGTCTGTGTGCAAAGATCCTTGAGCCATCATGATACTGGACAAGCCCTGGCCTCTCCAGGCCGCTTCTTCACTCTGAAAATGGTGGCCATGCTATCTCAGAGGGCAGCCGTGGGCCACGGGAGAGGCCTTGGATGACAGAGCCTCATGAACAGCAGGGCCCCGAGCAGGTGTCGCCTATTATCACCCTCCCTCATCCCACGGGCTTTCAGGACATCCGAGCCGCCCTGTGTCCCGGGGTGAGAAGTGCATGGTCCATCTGGGTCAGATCATCAGGCACAAAATCAAAGCCAAGAATCAGCAGTCATTTCTGAGAGCCTGACTTGGTTTTCTGTCTGCAATCCAAAGCAGTGTTGTTGCCCTGGACACCAGGAGTCCCTCGCCTGCGTCCAGAGGGAGAACTGAAGTGGCGGCCAGGAAATCTCAGAGCTGTTTGCCGAACAGGACGGAAGCTACTCAGAAGCGAGGGTCCCAAGACAGCAGCAGGGAGCAGAAGAGGAAACAAGGAAGGTAGCAGAAAAGAACGCTTTCTGCCCTTCCTTGGCTCCTCATCACAGGTCCCAGGGCACATCCAGCCCTGACAGCAGAGTCCTGCCTTCACCAAATGGCCCTACCCACTACCGAGCAGAGGGCTCTCCCTAGAGCCAAGGCGGGGGCTCCGCTGAAACAGATGGTAGTGCTCTGAGGCAAACACTGAGCTTCAAATCGTACGCATGACACATTTCTATGTGCCTGCCTGGTACTAGGCACTTTGGGAAGAAACTAAAGACACAAGAGAAAGGACGTCTCGCCACCCGTTGCTCATAACAAAGAGCTGTTTTTGTACCACCAACCTTGGGGAGGGACTTCCCTAGGTCTAAGCCACCAAGTGACACAGGTGCCACGAGGCTCACCTTCAGCCTTCCCAGGTGGCACTAGCGGTAAAGAAACCATCTGCCAATGCAGGAAACATAAGAGGCATGGGCTCAATTCCTGGATCAGGAAGATCCCCTGGAGAAGGAAATGGCAACCTGCTCCAGTCTTCTGGCCTGGAGAATCCCATGGACAGAGGAGCCTAGAGGGCTACCGTCCATGGGGTCACAAAGAGTCAGACACGACTGAGTGACCTAGCATGCACCCACAGGCATGCTCGCCGTTAGGCCCATCGCTGATCACAGGTGTCCAGTGTCCAGAGGGCTGGCCTGAGCTCTTGGCCAGTATGAAAGGGGTGCCCTGGAGGTTGAGGCAGGTTTCGTAGGTTGAGAGAAAACACCAGATCAGGGCAGGGCAGATCCGGCAGAAGGAAGCCTGGGCCACCAAAGCTGATCAAACGCTCAATCAGGAACACAAGGGGCAGGCAGGGGACAAGGGGCGGGGCCCCGGTTCACTTATGACTCCTGAGGATCAAGCCCTCTTCCTTCCCTCCCCTCACACCTCCTCTCCTCGTTCTTCCTTTTTTTTTCCCCTTTGATTTGGCAGCTTTTTTTTTTTTTAAGAAAAAATACCAATTGTTAAAGATATATTTTTATTGAAGTATAGTTGACTTACAATGCTGTTACTTCCTGTTATACAGAAAAGTAATGCAGTTATACATACATATATACACACACACACACACATTTCAATGTTCTTTTCATTACGGTTTATCATAGGATTTTTATTTTTAAACGGAGGATAATTCCTTTACAGTGTTGTTTTCGTTTCTGCTGTACAACAAAGGAAATTGGTTGTAAGTCTACCTACATCCCCTCCCTCTTCAGCCTCTCTCTTACCACCCCTCTTCTGCTATTCTACCTCTTTTGAAGTTAATCATGCAGTAAATATCAGGTTTTTTTAATAATATTTATTCTTATTTACTTATTTTATCTATTTATTTGGCTGTCCTGGAGCTTAGTTGCAGCATGTGGGACCTAGTTCCCTGGCCAGGGATCGAACTGGGGCCCCCGGCATTGGGAGTGCGGAGTCTTAGCCAGTGGGCCACTGGAAAGTCCCCAGGTTAGCAGCTTTTGGCTCAGTTATTTCCCAAACAACTGGATGTCTTGGAGCTGTGACTGCTCTCATGGGCACTGAGAGTCTGAAAGTCACCCCTGTGGTTCCAGCTCTTCAATACTCCTCAGCCATCCAAAAGCATCCCTTCTGAGGCGGGGGAGCAGCTGCACCTCTCGGGCTTAGGTTGAGCTTGTGCCACTTGACTCCTACCCCAGGGTCGGGGGAGACTTTGGGAAGGCACGTCCTGCCGCAGGGAACCCTGGTCTCATCAGCAGCATGCAGCCATCTCTTAGGCAGATCATTTCTTAGGAAGGTCAGGTACTTTATTCGACTCCCTGGAGTGTCGCTGTGATGCTCAGGACCACCTGGATTGAGCCATCCCTCACATAGGCAGATGTCAGACCTCTGCTCGCCTGCAGACTCTTCCTGGGGTCATCACAGCTTCTCAGGGTGAGGTGGAGCAGGCGCAACATGCCCAGAGCTTGGCTGCCCGGGTGGAACCTTCCCTCTTTTCGCCATGGCTGGGCGCACTGAGCCCCTCTGGTTCCCGTGGAACTCTTGCTCCAGCGTGCAGAGATGGAGTGGAATCTTTCTAGGCTGCAGGTGCCCAGCCAGCCTCTCTTATGCCCTCAGCCACCCCCACACTGGCCAGAACCACTTAAAATGCCCTTCTGAACCCTCCTTCCAGTTGAAAAGCATCTCTAATCTTCACCATTATCCTCATTCATCCTAATCCCACTCACTGTTTATTCTGCCCTCATGAACTGCTCAGACCAACTCTACCCTCCCTCCTGCCAACACCCACCACAGCCCTAGAGGCTCCTAATGATGCCTCCCCTGGAAACTTGGTCCCTATCCACCTAGATCTGGAGCAGACGTAGATGCACCTTCTCTTTCCATGAGCATGCTTGTCCTTCCATTCTCAGAAGCTCGCTGTGACACCTACATGGGATCTTGGCATCTCAGCTGTTTAGTGTCTACCCCCCGTGCCCTCTACCGGGCAGTTTGAAGGCAGGGACTGAACTTAGCACCTGGTAAGTGGTTGTTACTTACCTCCTGCTGTAGATGAGACAGAGGCTAAGAGCTCTAATTAGAGAAGAAGAAGTGTGCATTGAGGGGACTTCCCTGGTGGTCTGGTGGTTAAGAATCTGCCTTCCAATGCATGAGATCTGGGTTCGATCCCTGGTGAAGGAACTAAGATTCCCATAGGCTGAAGGGGCAATTAAACCTGTGTGCCACAACTACTGAACCCACACTCCAGGGCCCTCTGAAGCCCACCTGCCTAGAACCCATGCTCCACAACAAGAAAAGCCCCCGCAGTAAGAGGCCCTCACACCACAACTAAAAATAGCACTCCCCGTCATGACAACTAGAGAAAGCCCTGAAGCAGCAAGGAAGACCCAGCACAGCCAATAAAATATAATGAGTTAAAAAATGAGCACAATAATAGTATTTTATCCTATCTACTGTTTTTTAATAATAATTGAGTTTAACTGTAGCCTGTCAGCTTCCTCTGTCTATGGAATTCTCCAGGCTGGGGTCATCACAGCTTCTCAGGGTGAGGTGGAGCAGGCGCAACATGCCCAGAGCTTGGCTGCCCGGGTGGAACCTTCCCTCTTTTCGCCATGGCTGGGCGCACTGAGCCCCTCTGGTTCCCGTGGAACTCTTGCTCCAGCGTGCAGAGATGGAGTGGAATCTTTCTAGGCTGCAGGTGCCCAGCCAGCCTCTCTTATGCCCTCAGCCACCCCCACACTGGCCAGAACCACTTAAAATGCCCTTCTGAACCCTCCTTCCAGTTGAAAAGCATCTCTAATCTTCACCATTATCCTCATTCATCCTAATCCCACTCACTGTTTATTCTGCCCTCATGAACTGCTCAGACCAACTCTACCCTCCCTCCTGCCAACACCCACCACAGCCCTAGAGGCTCCTAATGATGCCTCCCCTGGAAACTTGGTCCCTATCCACCTAGATCTGGAGCAGACGTAGATGCACCTTCTCTTTCCATGAGCATGCTTGTCCTTCCATTCTCAGAAGCTCGCTGTGACACCTACATGGGATCTTGGCATCTCAGCTGTTTAGTGTCTACCCCCCGTGCCTCTACCGGGCAGTTTGAAGGCAGGGACTGAACTTAGCACCTGGTAAGTGGTTGTTACTTACCTCCTGCTGTAGATGAGACAGAGGCTAAGAGCTCTAATTAGAGAAGAAGAAGTGTGCATTGAGGGGACTTCCCTGGTGGTCTGGTGGTTAAGAATCTGCCTTCCAATGCATGAGATCTGGGTTCGATCCCTGGTGAAGGAACTAAGATTCCCATAGGCTGAAGGGGCAATTAAACCTGTGTGCCACAACTACTGAACCCACACTCCAGGGCCCTCTGAAGCCCACCTGCCTAGAACCCATGCTCCACAACAAGAAAAGCCCCCGCAGTAAGAGGCCCTCACACCACAACTAAAAATAGCACTCCCCGTCATGACAACTAGAGAAAGCCCTGAAGCAGCAAGGAAGACCCAGCACAGCCAATAAAATATAATGAGTTAAAAAATGAGCACAATAATAGTATTTTATCCTATCTACTGTTTTTTTTTAAGGTTTTAAAGTAGTAGTTGCTCAGTCCTATCTGACTTTTTGCAACCCCCATAGACTGTAGCCTGTCAGCTTCCTCTGTCTATGGAATTCTCCAGGCAAGAATACTGGAGTGGATAGCCTATCCCTTCCCCAGGGGTCTTCCCAACCCTGCATTGCAAGCAGATTCTTTGCCATCTGAGCTACCAGGGTGATTTTTAAAACGATTCAGATCTGCTGTACTCTACAACTGCAACGCCAGGGTGGCCTTGTGAGGCTTTCCGATTTGAATTACTGCTGCCAACTCTAATCTCAACCCTCACAGAGAATTTTCTGGAGAACACACAGGGTTCAGATTTGATGGCGCCAGACTGCACACTTGAGTTCAAGACTGTGCACTTGAGCTCCATCTTTTGGACACTGACTTTCCCTCCAAGTCTCCTGCTTGCTTCCATGACCGTTGCCCTCAGGTGCGGGCGGTCACTGTGCATGTAAGATGACTGGGTCTCCTGTGGTCATTGGGAGTGGACGCCCTGAATGTGGGTCACAAGGGTCACAGGGTCGCTTCTCTAACACGAGTGTTGTCTTCATAGTGGACACATGCTAAAAGGAGGAGAACAGTTTTGAGCTTCAATGGCTGGTCTTTCTTAGGCTGAAAATAGTTCTTGTTTGGGAAAATATTTTGATAAACTATGAGGCGTGGAGGGAGGAGTCCAAGATCTGCCTGTTGCCATAGGGCTGAGCAATTCAAGATAAGGCACTGACTGCTTTGCCTGTGATAAAGAGGGGAATTTGACCTCTGAGAAGGAGGAGAGGAAATTCAACACAACCAGAGGAGGAATGGGAAGAGATGTTTGGTAGATACTGTGTGAGGTGAAGGCCAGTGGCCAAAGGGCTGTATTAATTTGCTGGGACTGTCATAACAAAGTGCTGCAGATGGAGTGGCTTAAACAAGAGAAATGTAATGTTTTCACAGTTCTGGAGGCTAGAAATCTGAGATCAAGGTGCAACAGGATTGATTTCTAGGTCCTCTTTCCTTGGCTTGCCGGTGGCTGCCACTTCCCATGTCCTCACAGGGTCTTCCCTCTGTACACGTCTGTGTCTGTGACACCAGTCATATTGGTCCAGGGACATTCTAATGACCTCATTCTAAACATCATCTTCGTTTATTACTGTTTATACAAGTTTTATTTTTATTTATTTTTTTAAAAAAGATTTATTTATTTATTTATTTTGGTGGGGGTGGGGTGGGGAGGGAGGGGAGTGGGCGGGCCACTTCTATTGGTCTTTCATTTGTCCATTTTCATCCATCTTTTTTCTTTGGCCCATGTGGGCCTCCCATCGCAGCGGCCTCTGTTGTCGCAGAGCACCGGCTCTGGGCACACGTGCTCCAGAACTCCAGCTCGGTAATTGGACACATCAGTCCAGCTGCTCCGCGGCACGTGGGATCTTCCTAGGCCAGGGCTCAAACCGGCGCCCCTTGCACTGCAAGGCAGTGTCCTTACCCACTGGACCACCAGGGAAGCCCCCACAAGTTATTTTATTTAAAATTAATTTTTACTGGAGTATAGTTGCTTTACAATGTTGTGTTAGTCTCTTCCGTACAGCAAAGTGAATCAGCTTTACATATCTTAATACCTATATCCCTCTTTTTGGATTCCATTGGGAGTGGACGCCCTGAATGTGGGTCACAAGGGTCACAGGGTCGCTTCTCTAACACGAGTGTTGTCTTCATAGTGGACACATGCTAAAAGGAGGAGAACAGTTTTGAGCTTCAATGGCTGGTCTTTCTTAGGCTGAAAATAGTTCTTGTTTGGGAAAATATTTTGATAAACTATGAGGCGTGGAGGGAGGAGTCCAAGATCTGCCTGTTGCCATAGGGCTGAGCAATTCAAGATAAGGCACTGACTGCTTTGCCTGTGATAAAGAGGGGAATTTGACCTCTGAGAAGGAGGAGAGGAAATTCAACACAACCAGAGGAGGAATGGGAAGAGATGTTTGGTAGATACTGTGTGAGGTGAAGGCCAGTGGCCAAAGGGCTGTATTAATTTGCTGGGACTGTCATAACAAAGTGCTGCAGATGGAGTGGCTTAAACAAGAGAAATGTAATGTTTTCACAGTTCTGGAGGCTAGAAATCTGAGATCAAGGTGCAACAGGATTGATTTCTAGGTCCTCTTTCCTTGGCTTGCCGGTGGCTGCCACTTCCCCATGTCCTCACAGGGTCTTCCCTCTGTACACGTCTGTGTCTGTGACACCAGTCATATTGGTCCAGGGACATTCTAATGACCTCATTCTAAACATCATCTTCGTTTATTACTGTTTATACAAGTTTTATTTTTATTTATTTTTTTAAAAAAGATTTATTTATTTATTTATTTTGGTGGGGGTGGGGTGGGGAGGGAGGGGAGTGGGCGGGCCACTTCTATTGGTCTTTCATTTGTCCATTTTCATCCATCTTTTTTCTTTGGCCCATGTGGGCCTCCCATCGCAGCGGCCTCTGTTGTCGCAGAGCACCGGCTCTGGGCACACGTGCTCCAGAACTCCAGCTCGGTAATTGGACACATCAGTCCAGCTGCTCCGCGGCACGTGGGATCTTCCTAGGCCAGGGCTCAAACCGGCGCCCCTTGCACTGCAAGGCAGTGTCCTTACCCACTGGACCACCAGGGAAGCCCCCACAAGTTATTTTATTTAAAATTAATTTTTACTGGAGTATAGTTGCTTTACAATGTTGTGTTAGTCTCTTCCGTACAGCAAAGTGAATCAGCTTTACATATCTTAATACCTATATCCCCTCTTTTTTGGATTCCTTTCCCATTCAGGTCACTGAGCAGAGTTCCCTGAGCTACAGAGTAGCCTCTCATTGGTAATCTATGTTATACATAGTGTCAGTAGTATATAGATGTCCATCTCAATCTTCCAATTCGTTCACCACTCCTTTCCTTTATCTTTGAAGACCCTATTTCTAAGCACAGTCACATTCTTAGGCACTGGGGGTTAAGATTTCAACATATCAGTGTTGTGTATGCATGCTCAGTTGGACTCTCTGTGACCCCATGGACTGCAACCCGTCAGGCTCCTCTGCCCATGGAGTTTCCCAGGCAGTACTGGAGTGGGTTGCCATTTCCTTCTCCAATGAATCTTCCCAACCCAGGGATTGAACCCAAGTCTTCTGCATCTCCTGCACTCGCAAGTGGATTTATTTTTTAAGTCATTGAGCCACTTGGGAAGCCCTGTAAGTTTTGGGGAGTGGGACAATTCAACTGGTAATAAGAGCCATAGGACCTGTGAAGACCACCCTTCATCCTCGCATGGCATCACCAACTCCATGGACATGAGTTTGAGCAAGCTCTGGGAGATGATGAAGGACAGGGAAGGCTGGTGTGCTACAGTCCATGGGGTTGCAAAGAGTCAGACATGACTGAGCCACTGAACTGAACTGAGCTTCATCCTCCCAACCTTGTCTTCCTGTGACAGTCTTTGCTAGCTACTTCGTGTGAGTGGAATCTTTTGAAGAAGTCAAAGAAAAGGTTAAGCCTTGTGTCTGGGAGCCATGGTGTGTGGAAGAGAGGTAGACCTTATGGGATCAAGAACCATGAGAAAGAAACCTCTAGGGAAACAGAAGGAAACTTGAGACATGCTATGGACCACCCAGGGCCTGGTGATCTGGACTAGCACCTGATTTGCATCACTGATCACATTTCCTTCTTGGTTTTCTTTGTCAGGAAACTCAGAGTCCTGTTGGAGGTCTCTTATAGGAAATGTTCAGGAGCTTATGCAGAATTACTCCCCAAGTCTCATCCTACTACTTGGCCTTGGTTTTCTCTTGCCCCTTTCTTGAGAACCTTTCTTGTCTGTCTACCCAGCATGCCTTCCTTTGAAGCATTTCACCCTCCTCCATATAGCCCCTACAAAGCTGCCAGTCATAGTGCTGAGGCCATCCTCCACCCTCATTACATGCTGACTAAAGTACCCCACCCACATGGTCACAAAGATTATCATGCAATGCAACATGAGTCCATCAGAGAATTAGCTGACGTCAATAGAGGGAGACAGATGTTCTCTTGGCTATTTGCTAATTTGAAAGGGTGTGAGTCTGAGGCTTCCAAGAATTATCTTTTCCACCATCTGAACACAGTCTTATTTGGCATGAAGCCAGGCAGAGGCAACCAGTGCTGAGAGATGGAAGACAGAACCTGGACACCATTTGAGCCTCAGGATCTAGCTCTGCCTATATCCAGGTCTGGGCTTCCCAGACAGCACTAGTGGTAAAGAACCTGCCCGCTGATGAAGGAGACGTAAGAGACATGAGTTTGATCCTTAGGTCTGGAAGATTCCCCTGGAGAAGGGCATGGCAACCCACTCCAGTATTCTTGCCTGGAGAATCCCATGGACAGAGGAGCCTGGTGGGTTACAGTCCATAGCAAAAAGTCAGTCACGCCTGAAGAAACTTAGCCTGCACACACACACAATCAGGTCGATCCCTGAATCTACCTGTAATTGGAGCTAATAAATTCTCTCTTTCCCCACCATGCCCTGGGATACAGACTGGAGGTAAAGGTCAGATGAGCACTGTTTCTTCTTGCAAGTTCACAAGACAGCCCTCAGTTAGAATACAAGGCCCAAGGGGCAAGGCTTATCTCTGAGTCAGAGAGTATAAGGGCAAGTCCAGTTCCAGGTCTGTGATGTGGATAGACCTTTGGAATTAGTTACTAGTTAACAGAGTTTGTAAACTGAAGTGGAATAGATGCCCACAAGGACTTTGGGGCTATTATAGCTGCAGAAAATCCCCAAGCTTGGTGAACACTGGTCTGGGATTGCTCAAACCTCGGGGCATTCCAGGACCTGCAAGAATGCTTAGAGAAAGGGGCCACTAAAGCAATCCCTGATGGGAAGTCCTCTCCTATACTCTACTCAGCGGTGGCCTTGGAAACCTCTAGATAAGAGGTATCCTTGCAATTAGTAAGATGAGGGGGCAGCTGGTCTAGTCACTGGACTGCATTGCCTAGGTGGTCCTTGTTTCTACCCTCTAGAGCGTGGAGTATTCTAAGAGCCACTCAGCATGGTTTTCCCTTCTTTTCTCCAAATGGAGACTTAATGCAGTGTTTCCGCTGTCTCTTTGTCTTTGGGTCCTGGGTATGTTGGAGATGGTGGTGATGGTGGTTAAACTTCTTTTGTAGCTATAGGCTGCCAAATCCATGAAAGGCTGCTTTGAAAGCCAGTAAAAGGAGAAAATGTATTACCTGGAAATTCTGGGCTTGGGACTGACTGTGGCAGCTAAACGCGAGTTTGGTTTTAGTTTTTCAGGATCTAGCTCTGCCTATATCCAGGTCTGGGCTTCCCAGACAGCACTAGTGGTAAAGAACCTGCCCGCTGATGAAGGAGACGTAAGAGACATGAGTTTGATCCTTAGGTCTGGAAGATTCCCCTGGAGAAGGGCATGGCAACCCACTCCAGTATTCTTGCCTGGAGAATCCCATGGACAGAGGAGCCTGGTGGGTTACAGTCCATAGCAAAAAGTCAGTCACGCCTGAAGAAACTTAGCCTGCACACACACACAATCAGGTCGATCCCTGAATCTACCTGTAATTGGAGCTAATAAATTCTCTCTTTCCCCACCATGCCCTGGGATACAGACTGGAGGTAAAGGTCAGATGAGCACTGTTTCTTCTTGCAAGTTCACAAGACAGCCCTCAGTTAGAATACAAGGCCCAAGGGGCAAGGCTTATCTCTGAGTCAGAGAGTATAAGGGCAAGTCCAGTTCCAGGTCTGTGATGTGGATAGACCTTTGGAATTAGTTACTAGTTAACAGAGTTTGTAAACTGAAGTGGAATAGATGCCCACAAGGACTTTGGGGCTATTATAGCTGCAGAAAATCCCCAAGCTTGGTGAACACTGGTCTGGGATTGCTCAAACCTCGGGGCATTCCAGGACCTGCAAGAATGCTTAGAGAAAGGGGCCACTAAAGCAATCCCTGATGGGAAGTCCTCTCCTATACTCTACTCAGCGGTGGCCTTGGAAACCTCTAGATAAGAGGTATCCTTGCAATTAGTAAGATGAGGGGGCAGCTGGTCTAGTCACTGGACTGCATTGCCTAGGTGGTCCTTGTTTCTACCCTCTAGAGCGTGGAGTATTCTAAGAGCCACTCAGCATGGTTTTCCCTTCTTTTCTCCAAATGGAGACTTAATGCAGTGTTTCCGCTGTCTCTTTGTCTTTGGGTCCTGGGTATGTTGGAGATGGTGGTGATGGTGGTTAAACTTCTTTTGTAGCTATAGGCTGCCAAATCCATGAAAGGCTGCTTTGAAAGCCAGTAAAAGGAGAAAATGTATTACCTGGAAATTCTGGGCTTGGGACTGACTGTGGCAGCTAAACGCGAGTTTGGTTTTTAGTTTTTATTTATAGAGGGGTATTTACAGAATTGTAGGTATGAAAAGAAGGATGAATTTGTTTGACAAGTTTCCTTCCCAGGAAAGGCCTCTTTTCTGAGCCCATGTGGTGGTCTCAGAAGACTGAGGAGTCAAGACGCTCTAACCCCTACTTCAATCTCCACAAAGATAGAATCCAGCCCAGGCTGGCCAATTGGAGAACCCCGTCTCTCTCTCCACAATGATTGGTTCAGTTATTGGACACGTAACCTAAGCAAAGCCAATCATGTTTGACGACGAGCATTCGTTAAAGAGGTTGTTTTTACCCAGAGGATGATGAAAAAAGAGAAATTGACTTCAAAGTCAGTTCTAGAAACTCTCTTCTTGAAGATTCTCGTCATTCTACCATCAGAGATTTTCTCTTGTTGCACCTTGTGAAAATTTGGGGCCTCAGACCGTCAGTTTATCTTGAATACATGACATGAGGCATTTAGATGATATGTTTTAATTTACAAACCTATAGGTTTTTGTTGTTACTAACTTCATTGTTTATATTAGAGAATGTAATCTGTATGAAGTTGTACACGACATGTATGTTCAGTTCTTTGACCTTTATTTAGACTTGCTTTATGTACTAGGATGTGGCCAAGTTTCATAAAACAGAGTTTGGGTGCTTGGAAAAAATGTTTTCCTAAATTGATTAGTGTAGAAGTCTATGCACGTCAAACATTTTTGCGTTGGTCACATCATTGATATTTCTACTGATTTTTATTTTGTAACTACTAGGTCTGTAAATTACAGAAAAGTATATTAATATTATTTCCTATTAGGATGACAGATAAGTACATTTCTCATTGTTCTACTTTTTGCTCTCCATTTTTTAGCTTTTTTTTTTTCTTTTTTAACCTCGAAGCATGTGGGATCTTATTTCCCCAACCAAGGGTTGAACTTATGCTGCTTGCATTGGCAGCCTGAAGTTTTAACCACCTGGATCACCAGGAAAGTCCCTTGCTTTCCATTTTTTAAAAGCAGCAACTTTTTAAGAACAGTTTTACGTTCCCAGCTAAACTGAGCAGAAGGCACAGAGATTTCCCATATACCCACTGTCTGCGTGCCACTCCCCTTGACTGTGGCAGCTAAACGCGAGTTTGGTTTTTAGTTTTTATTTATAGAGGGGTATTTACAGAATTGTAGGTATGAAAAGAAGGATGAATTTGTTTGACAAGTTTCCTTCCCAGGAAAGGCCTCTTTTCTGAGCCCATGTGGTGGTCTCAGAAGACTGAGGAGTCAAGACGCTCTAACCCCTACTTCAATCTCCACAAAGATAGAATCCAGCCCAGGCTGGCCAATTGGAGAACCCCGTCTCTCTCTCCACAATGATTGGTTCAGTTATTGGACACGTAACCTAAGCAAAGCCAATCATGTTTGACGAACGAGCATTCGTTAAAGAGGTTGTTTTTACCCAGAGGATGATGAAAAAAGAGAAATTGACTTCAAAGTCAGTTCTAGAAACTCTCTTCTTGAAGATTCTCGTCATTCTACCATCAGAGATTTTCTCTTGTTGCACCTTGTGAAAATTTGGGGCCTCAGACCGTCAGTTTATCTTGAATACATGACATGAGGCATTTAGATGATATGTTTTAATTTACAAACCTATAGGTTTTTGTTGTTACTAACTTCATTGTTTATATTAGAGAATGTAATCTGTATGAAGTTGTACACGACATGTATGTTCAGTTCTTTGACCTTTATTTAGACTTGCTTTATGTACTAGGATGTGGCCAAGTTTCATAAAACAGAGTTTGGGTGCTTGGAAAAAATGTTTTCCTAAATTGATTAGTGTAGAAGTCTATGCACGTCAGACATTTTTATGCGTTGGTCACATCATTGATATTTCTACTGATTTTTATTTTGTAACTACTAGGTCTGTAAATTACAGAAAAGTATATTAATATTATTTCCTATTAGGATGACAGATAAGTACATTTCTCATTGTTCTACTTTTTGCTCTCCATTTTTTAGCTTTTTTTTTTTCTTTTTTAACCTCGAAGCATGTGGGATCTTATTTCCCCAACCAAGGGTTGAACTTATGCTGCTTGCATTGGCAGCCTGAAGTTTTAACCACCTGGATCACCAGGAAAGTCCCTTGCTTTCCATTTTTTAAAAGCAGCAACTTTTTAAGAACAGTTTTACGTTCCCAGCTAAACTGAGCAGAAGGCACAGAGATTTCCCATATACCCACTGTCTGCGTGCACAAATAGCTTCCCCGTTATCAATATACCCGACCAGAGTGGTACATTTGTTACAACTGATAAATTTACACTGACACATCATCATGCGAAGTCCATAGTTTACATCAGTGCATTCTTGGTGCTGTATATTCTATGGGTTTGAACTAATGTATAGTTATATGTATCCACCATGGGAGTATCATACAGGAATGTTTTGTCCTGAAAATCCTCTGTGCTTTACCTGTTCAGACCTCTATCAACCTAATCCCTTGAAACCTCTGATATCTTTTACTGTCTCCATAGTTTTGCCTTTTCCAGAATGTCACTCTGTTGGAATCATACAGTACAATCTGAAGCCTTTTCAGATTGGCTTCTTTCACTTAGTAATATACGTTTAAGTTTGCTCTGTGTGTGAACGTAAGTCTTCAGCTCCAAGGAGAACAGTTGTTGGACCCCATGGTAGAAGTGGGCTTCCCTGGTAGCTCAGCTGGTAAAGAATCCACCTGCAATGTAGGATACCCCAGTTCAATTCCTTGATCAGGACGATCCCCTGGAGAAGGGATAGGCTACCACTGAGGAGCCTGGTGGGCTGCAGTCCATAGGATCTCAAAGAGCTGGAAATGACTGAGCGACTAAACACATACACACACACACATACACACACACACACACACACGATAAAAATATGTTTACATTTTGTAAGAAACCGGCTAGCTTTTTTCCAAGGTGGTAGTGCTACTTGGAATTCTCACCAGTGCTACTTGGAATTCTCTTGCCCAGTATCCTTGTCAGGATTTAGAATTGTCAGTGTTCTGAATTTTGAACATTTTAATATATGTGTAGGGATATCTTGTTGTTGTTTTAATTTGCATTTCTCTGATGTGAAGCATCTTTTCATATTTTTATTTGACATCTGTATTTCTTCTTTAGTGAGGTGACTGTTAAGGTTTTCAAGCCTTTTTAAAATTCAGATTATTTTCTTTTTGCTGAGTTTTAAGGATTCTTTGTATATTTTGTATAATAGTCATTTACATATTCCTTCCTTTTCTTTTTTTTTTTGTTTTTAAAGATTTATTTATTTATTTATTTTTGGGCAGGTGTCAGGTTGGGGAGGGAGGGCAGCGCGTGGGCCACTTCTATTGGTCTTTCATTTCTCTATTTTCATCCGTCTTTGTTCTTTGGCTCCTGTGGGCCTCCCATCGCGGTGGTGTCTGTCGTTGCAGAGCGCCAGCTCTGGGCGCATGCGCTCCAGAGCTCCGGCTCGGTAATTGGACACATCGGTCCAGCCGCTCCGCGGCACGTGGGATCTTCCCAGGCCAGGGATCAAACCGGCGCCCCTTGCACTGCACGGCGGTGTCCTTACCCACTGGACCACCAGGGGAAGCCCCCTTCCTGTTCTTGATAGTGAATTTCCCAGACACAAAATTTTAAGTTTAATGAAGTCCAGTCTATCGGTTTTTTCTCATTTGTCGTGCCTTTGCTATATTATCTAAAAAGGCATCACCAGGTCTTCCAGTGATTAAGACTTCATGCTTCCAATGCAAGGGACTGGGTTCAATCCCTAGTCAGGAAACCATTCATAGATCTCACATGCCACAACTAAGACCAGGTGGAGAATAATAAATATTAAAAAAAAAAAAAAAGATTTTTTTAAAAAAATTATTGATTATTCAGTTTGTCCAACTTTTTACTTAGGATGGAGTGGTGATCTCCAAGTTCCTTATATGCTGAACCAGAAACTGGAAGTTATTCTCTATATTTTGAAGATGTGTTAGTAGATACTTGCATATCTGTAATTAGTAAATCTTCCTGTGAGATAAATTCTGTATCAACATGTTTAATTCTTCATAACCAGTAATATTTCAAACCTTGAAGTCTATTTCACCTATTAACAGACCAGCTGACCCAGCATTCTTTCTATAGAATTGGCCCAATGTATGATTTTCCATGCTTTTAATGTTCTTATGTTTTAAGTCTTAGAGACAACATATAGTCATAGTATTAAAAAGATAAGCCGTTAGTCTGTCTTTTTATTTTCCCATCATGCCTTTTGTATTTTTATATTTATTTTCATCCATCTTTTATTATTATTATTATTATTCTTTGGCATGTGTGGGCTCCGATTGCAGTGGCCTCTTTCACTGCAGAGCACCAGCTCTGGGTGCATGCACTCCAGAGCTCTGACTCTGTAATTGGACACACCGGTCCAGCTGCTCCAAGGCACATGGGGTCTTCCCGGGCCAGGGATCGAACCAGTGCCTCTTGCACTGTAAGGCAGCCTCTCTACCCATTGGACCACCAGGGAAGCCCCTAGTCTGTCTTTTAACTAGAGACTTGCCCATTTACATTTATTACAGATATATTTCAATAAATTTTGTATCTCCTTTCATGCTAATTGTGTTACTTTTAATTTTTCTTATTTTCCTTCCTCTCTTTAATTAAGTAATTAATTAATTAATTTCTGGCTGCACTGGGTCTTCATTGGGATGGGCTCTTTATTGCAATGTGTGGGCTTCTCATTGCAGTGACTTCTCTTGTCGAGGAGTACCGGCTCTAGGCTTTCCGGCTTCAGTAGTTACAGCACTCGAGCTTCAGCAGTTGCCGCACAGGAGCTTAGCTGCTCCTCGGCATGTGGATTCTTAGTTCCCCAGCCAGGGACATAACCCATGTTCATTGCATTGCAAGGTGGATTCTTATTTCCCCTCCCCACCCCCTCAAGAGTTACACTGTATTACTTATTGATTTAGGCTTGGCTACACTGGGTCTTTGTTACTGTGTGATAGTGTTGCTTTCTCTAGTTGTGAAGAGCAGTGGCTACTCTTCTTTGTGGTGCTCCGGCTTCTTGTTGTGGTGGCTTTTCTTGTTGCCAAGCATGGGCTCTAGAGAGCGGGCTTAGTAATCGTGGTGCATGGGCTTAGTTGCTCCCTGACACTTGGGGTCTTCCCCAACCAGGGATTGAACCCTTGTCCTCTTCATTGGCAGGAAGATTCTTAACCATGGGACCGCCAGGGGAGTCCCTTCCCTCCATTCTTGACTTCATTTTACTGATAGGATTTTTCCCCTCTCTTTTCAGTTTTTTCTTATATTTTTTAAATGGCTATTTTAGAAATTCTAACAGAAATACTTAACAAAGTGCAAAGTTAGTATGCATGGTAATTTTAGTTGCCTGAGAAGCAGACCTTGGAGTGAAATTTGAGTAAAATTGCTTTCTTGGGGAGTTGGCTTGGGTAAACACTGATAAGGGAGAAGGGAGATGAGAGGGGGAAGGAAAGGAAGCCAACTGAGAGCCTTTCTTTGTGTAATCAGTGTGGCCAGCTAGACCTACACCCCAACAGGAAGCCCGAGGAGACAGTGCAGGATGCTCACCAAGGAATGAGGGAGCTGGAGTGTGTATCGGCTAATCCCTATCAGTCACTAGATCTCCTTTGGAGACATTAATTTCTCAGCACTTGCAGCTTGTCCTACCCATGCATAGGGGAGCTGCACAGGTAAGAGGGAGCCCTCAAGGAAAGGGTTTCAAGTGCTGCCAGTTATAAGTTAAGCTAGAGTCTAGAAATGATAAAGCCCAAGGTTATACATATACAAGCAAGGCGCTGATAGCACCTGTACATTTACTGTCTTTATCTTCCTCCTTCCAAAGAAAGATCTTAGAATGCTTTCACTTAAGCCATGCTCTCCCAAATTATATGCTATTGCTATCCAGAATTTATTTCTTTTTTTTCCAGAATTTAGTTCTCTTGAAAATCTATATTTATTTATTTGGCTGTGCCAGGTCTTACTTGTGCCATATAGGACCTTAGCTTCCCAACCAGGGATCGAACCCAGGGCCTCTGCATCGGGAGCGTGGAGTCTTAGCCACTGGACCACCAGGGAACTCCGAGCATTTAGTTCTTTTAACTACACAAATTAGACATGATAATGATGATAGTTTTATGTAGTTCATTATTTAGATTTTTCCATAAGTTTATAATTTTTATTGTTCATTTTTCATTTCTAACACCTTTGATTGTTCTGAGATCATTTGTATTTTTCTTGAAGTATATTTTCTGAAGAGCCGTCAGTCAAGGATTGGCTTTCAGGTGAGAATTTTGCTCTTGTTTTTAGGTGAGAATTTTCCTGGGTGTAAAATTCTCGACTGACAGTTATTTTCTTTTCATATTTTGAATGTATCATTGAACTGTTTATTGGCCTCTGTCTGGATATTGAGAAGTCATTCTCGATTCAGATTGTCATTCTTGAATTTAGTCACATGGCCACATGGAGCTATAAAGGATGTTGGGATGTACAGAACTTCAGTAGTTTGAATTACCTTGTCATAAACATTTGTGGTTCTGACTTAAGGGAAAAGAGGACAGTGGCCGCTGGGATAGGCAAATAGCAGTCTCGACTACAGTCTCTTTGGCTATTGAACATCCATTCTGTACTCCCTTCCCACATCCAGAATGCACTCATCCTCCAAGAGAAACCTCAAGTCCCATCCTCTGACACCTAGCTCAAAGTTCAGTATCTTTGGAGGACATGAAATCCTTCCTGTAATTCCTGGTGTTCTGGTGTCCATAACCTAAAAGACAACTCATCTGATGAGCAGTGATTGTGAAGAGGATTTAACTCATTCACAAGAGGGAAGAGTGGGCAGCATGCAGCAGTCACTGGTCCAGAGCAATCCCCAAGTGCAGTTGAGAAGGCCTAGCGGAGACCTCCAGCCTGGTAGTAGGGTCGTCACCCTGCTTCTCTGCCAAATTCTCTGGGTCTTTTATCTCCTCACCCCACTGCCTTATAACTCATGGTTTCCTTACTCAAGGTCCAAGGATCTCCGGCCCTCACATCTATATTCCAGTCAGTTGGATGGTGCAAGGAAGGGAGAGACTCTAGATGATGTAAAGTTCCTTTGTGGTCATGGCTCTGCCTTCTCAGGTTCTCCCCTGTCTCTCATGCTCCATGGCCACATCTAAGTGGGCACTGGAAGTTCTGCTTCTTGGAAGTTCATTGCCTTCACAGTCTGCTTCTGCTGGGGAAACAGATTTGGGGTTTCAAGTGTGCATTGGAGGGGAAAAGATTAACTCTCGCAGGTTGTACCAGACCAGCCTTAGGGTATTTTTTAGCAGTAAGTTTCCTTGAAACCTTAGTAGGCTTCCAGGCTTTGAACCCTTTCAGTTGTCTCTACTCTGCACATCCTTCTCCCCTTGAAACACTCTATTTCATTGCCTCCAACTTTCTTGAACTTCTCATTGAATTGTAACATATGTACATAAAAGTATACAAATTAGAAGATACACTTTGACCTGTATTCAGAAATCACAGTGTCACCAGCACACCACACTTTATTGGTCGAAACAGTCCTAAACCCTCCATGATTCAAAGGCAGTGACTATAGACAGCCACCTTTTTATACAAAGAGTTGCAAAGAAATTTGAACCTGTGTTTTAAATGAGCTATAAAGGATGTTGGGATGTACAGAACTTCAGTAGTTTGAATTACCTTGTCATAAACATTTGTGGTTCTGACTTAAGGGAAAAGAGGACAGTGGCCGCTGGGATAGGCAAATAGCAGTCTCGACTACAGTCTCTTTGGCTATTGAACATCCATTCTGTACTCCCTTCCCACATCCAGAATGCACTCATCCTCCAAGAGAAACCTCAAGTCCCATCCTCTGACACCTAGCTCAAAGTTCAGTATCTTTGGAGGACATGAAATCCTTCCTGTAATTCCTGGTGTTCTGGTGTCCATAACCTAAAAGACAACTCATCTGATGAGCAGTGATTGTGAAGAGGATTTAACTCATTCACAAGAGGGAAGAGTGGGCAGCATGCAGCAGTCACTGGTCCAGAGCAATCCCCAAGTGCAGTTGAGAAGGCCTAGCGGAGACCTCCAGCCTGGTAGTAGGGTCGTCACCCTGCTTCTCTGCCAAATTCTCTGGGTCTTTTATCTCCTCACCCCACTGCCTTATAACTCATGGTTTCCTTACTCAAGGTCCAAGGATCTCCGGCCCTCACATCTATATTCCAGTCAGTTGGATGGTGCAAGGAAGGGAGAGACTCTAGATGATGTAAAGTTCCTTTGTGGTCATGGCTCTGCCTTCTCAGGTTCTCCCCTGTCTCTCATGCTCCATGGCCACATCTAAGTGGGCACTGGAAGTTCTGCTTCTTGGAAGTTCATTGCCTTCACAGTCTGCTTCTGCTGGGGAAACAGATTTGGGGTTTCAAGTGTGCATTGGAGGGGAAAAGATTAACTCTCGCAGGTTGTACCAGACCAGCCTTAGGGTATTTTTTTAGCAGTAAGTTTCCTTGAAACCTTAGTAGGCTTCCAGGCTTTGAACCCTTTCAGTTGTCTCTACTCTGCACATCCTTCTCCCCTTGAAACACTCTATTTCATTGCCTCCAACTTTCTTGAACTTCTCATTGAATTGTAACATATGTACATAAAAGTATACAAATTAGAAGATACACTTTGACCTGTATTCAGAAATCACAGTGTCACCAGCACACCACACTTTATTGGTCGAAACAGTCCTAAACCCTCCATGATTCAAAGGCAGTGACTATAGACAGCCACCTTTTTATACAAAGAGTTGCAAAGAAATTTGAACCTGTGTTTTAAAACTGCCATATATCTTGAACTAGAATTTTGGGGTCTCAGGGCATGCATATCCTTAGCTTTAGTCCTGCCAGCCGGTTATTATCATACAATAACAGCATTGTTGTATCAAGTTATATGTGAGAAATGTGTTAGAATTTTGATTGCTCCACATTTTTCCCTAGGTATTTTACTTCTTTGATGCAATTATAAATAGAACTGTTTTCTCAATTCTCTTTGTGACAGTTTGTTGTTAGTATGTAGAAATAAAATAGATGTATGCATATTAATTTTGTATCCTACAACTTTGCTGAATTCATTGATGAGATATAGTAGTATCTTGGTAGCAGCTTTAGAATTTTCTACATGTAATATCATGTCATCTGCAAACTGATAGTTTTACAGTTCTTTATTCTATCTGTTTCTTTTTCTTGTCTGATTGCTATGGTTAGGACTCCACTATTATGCTGACTAAAAGTGATGAGAATGGGTATCTTTGCCTTTTTCCTGATCTTAGAGAAAATACTTTCAGCTTTTCATCATTGAACGTGATGTTGGCTGTGGATTTGTCAAATATGGCTTTTATTATATGCAGGCATGTTCCCTCTAAACCCACTTTGTTGAGAGTTTTTATCATAAATGAATGTTGGTTTTGCTGTATCCCATAGATTTCAGATTGTTCAGTTTTCATTTCCAATTGTCTCCATGTATTTAAATTTTTTTTTCTTTGATTTCTTTCAGTGGCTTTCAATTTCTCTTTTTACATTTGTTAAATTTGCTTTATATATTTAAGTCTTCCAATTTGGGGTGCATATATATCTCTACATCTTCTGGTTGAATTAATCCCTTTATGATTATATAATGTTTTTCTTTGTATGCTGTTACTGTTTTTGTTTTAAATTCTATTTTTTTTCTGATGTAAGTATTGTCGTTTCAGTTTTCTTTTTTTCTTTTTCTTTTTTCTCTCTGTAGCTTGCAGGATCTCAGTTTCCCAACCAGAGGATGAACCCAGGTCATTGCAGTGAAGGAGGACCAGAATCCTAGCCACTAGATCATCGGGGAGCTCCTTTTCAGGTTTTTTTTTGCACTTGTTTGCATGGAATACCTTTATTCATCCTCTAACTTTCAGTCTCTGTGTCTCTTTAGCTCTGAAGTGAGTCTCTTGTAGGCAGCATACCTATGGGTCTTATTTTTGTATCCATTCAGCCACTCTGTGTGATTGGAATATGTACATTTAAGTCATTATTGGTATGTACACTTAAATTTAAAGCAATTATTGGTAGGTATTTACTTGCTGCCATTTTGTTAATTGCTTTGGTGGTATTTTCATAATTCTTTTTTGTTCTTTAATTCTTCTTTTGCTCTCTACTTGTGTTTTGGTGACTTTTTTTCTTTTTCTTTTTTTTTTTTTATGGCCACACAGCATCTTAGTCCTCTGATCAGGAATCAAACCTGTGTGGTTTTCTAGTATACCCACCAACTTTCAGAGGAACAGATTTGATGAAAAAGTCTCTAATCCTATTTTCCAGCCCACATAGATCTAGAATTTGCTCCTATTCTCAGTACACAAGACCCATAACAGTGCACAAGCTCTAGGCCCTCAGGGATTGGCAGGTATCTTCTTGGTGAGTTGCAACTTCAGCATTTGCTTAACCCTGTATTTGGGTTTTCTCATCTCAGACCACTGTAGAGTTATCTTACTTTCTCTCTGCATTAACTCTATCTTTTTAAAAAATATCACATCCAGCATTTCTGAGTGGTCTACATGGGCAAGATTTCTCTGGCACTTCTGCTGGGAATGGTCACTTCTGGTTGACTGCCTACTGACAAAATCAGCTCCAAGTTAACCCGAGCATGTCCAAACCTATCAGGTGATCAGGGCTGAGCCAAAAGGCCTTTTGCATAACAGATTTTCTTCTTTATAATGCAGTTGTGGTTGATCATAGAATTTTTTCCCTTCTGTTACAGTGCATAGAAACGATTTGACAATGATGACTTGTTCTCAACGGAGGTGGGAGCGGGATGGGGGGGGTGGATTTTGTATCTTCTTTCTCTGCAGGAGACATTTGGCAGTATCTGCAGACATTTTTGGTTGTGACAATTGAGAAAGAGGTGCTGCTGGCATCCACTGGGTAGAGACCAGGGTTGTTGCTCAACAACCTATAATACACAACTCCTGGGCAACCAAGTTGATCTGACCCTAAATATCAAAAGTGCCAAGGTAGAGAAATTTTGGAAAATAATGATAATGTCTTTCTTAAAAATCTCCTTATAGGAATCTCAAGTATAAGTGTGACTGCTAACTGTTTCCTCTAACTCCTTCAAGCTTAAACATTATTGTGGTATGTACCTTAAATTTAAAGCAATTATTGGTAGGTATTTACTTGCTGCCATTTTGTTAATTGCTTTGGTGGTATTTTCATAATTCTTTTTTGTTCTTTAATTCTTCTTTTGCTCTCTACTTGTGTTTTGGTGACTTTTTTTCTTTTTCTTTTTTTTTTTTTATGGCCACACAGCATCTTAGTCCTCTGATCAGGAATCAAACCTGTGTGGTTTTCTAGTATACCCACCAACTTTCAGAGGAACAGATTTGATGAAAAAGTCTCTAATCCTATTTTCCAGCCCACATAGATCTAGAATTTGCTCCTATTCTCAGTACACAAGACCCATAACAGTGCACAAGCTCTAGGCCCTCAGGGATTGGCAGGTATCTTCTTGGTGAGTTGCAACTTCAGCATTTGCTTAACCCTGTATTTGGGTTTTCTCATCTCAGACCACTGTAGAGTTATCTTACTTTCTCTCTGCATTAACTCTATCTTTTTAAAAAATATCACATCCAGCATTTCTGAGTGGTCTACATGGGCAAGATTTCTCTGGCACTTCTGCTGGGAATGGTCACTTCTGGTTGACTGCCTACTGACAAAATCAGCTCCAAGTTAACCCGAGCATGTCCAAACCTATCAGGTGATCAGGGCTGAGCCAAAAGGCCTTTTGCATAACAGATTTTCTTCTTTATAATGCAGTTGTGGTTGATCATAGAATTTTTTCCCTTCTGTTACAGTGCATAGAAACGATTTGACAATGATGACTTGTTCTCAACGGAGGTGGGAGCGGGATGGGGGGGGTGGATTTTGTATCTTCTTTCTCTGCAGGAGACATTTGGCAGTATCTGCAGACATTTTTGGTTGTGACAATTGAGAAAGAGGTGCTGCTGGCATCCACTGGGTAGAGACCAGGGTTGTTGCTCAACAACCTATAATACACAACTCCTGGGCAACCAAGTTGATCTGACCCTAAATATCAAAAGTGCCAAGGTAGAGAAATTTTGGAAAATAATGATAATGTCTTTCTTAAAAATCTCCTTATAGGAATCTCAAGTATAAGTGTGACTGCTAACTGTTTCCTCTAACTCCTTCAAGCTTAAATTTTTTAAAAAATTTATTTTTGGCTATTCTGGGTTTTCACAGCTGCTGCCGGCTCTGCAGGGAGTGGGAGCTACTCTCTAGTTGAGGTGAGCAGGCTTCTTCTTGTGGTGACTTCTCTAGTGGTGGAGCTCAGGCTCTGGGGCACACAGGCTTCAGTAGTTGCAGCACGTGGGCTCCATGGTTGCGGCTCCGAGGCTCTAGAACACAGGCTCTGTAGTTATGACTCACAGGTTTAATTGCTCTGCAGCATGGGAGATCTTCCCAGATCAGGGATAGAACCCATGTCTCCTGCATTGTCAGGTGAACTCTTTACCACTGAGCTATCAGGGAAGCCCCTAACTTCTTCAGCTTAGATAGAAAATTTGAAACTGCTTATTTGTCAAAATGGATGAAGGAGAATGAACATTGCTGCCATGAGTAAAACATCTCTTCTGCTTCAGGCATGATGCTAAATGTGTTCATGAAGATAGTATTCCATCATTTTTTCCAGTGCTTTGGGTCAAAATTTGACATGAAGCTTTCAGAGCAAATAAGAAGTAGACTGTAATTTTCAAGTAAATTATGCAATTCAAAGCAGAAACAATTTCAGCTGAGTTTCTAGATATGAAAAGACATGGCAGGACTTCCCTGGTGGCCCAGTGGTTCAGAGTCCACCTGCCAAGGCAGGGGTCACAAGTTCGATCCCTGGTCCAGGAAGGTTCCACATGCCAAGGAGCAGCTAAGCCCCTGCACCACAACTACTGAGCCTGTGCTCTAAAGCCTGGGAGCTGCAGCTACTGAAACGTGTCCTGGAGCCTCTGCTCTACAACAAGAAAAACCACCACCATGAAAAGCCCATGCACCACAACTAGAGAGTAGCCCCCATGCAGCAACAAAGACCCAATGAAGCCAGAATAAAAATAAATAGCTTGAAAAAAAGAAAGAAAATATGGGGCATTTCTTTTTTTAATTTTTATTATTTATTTTGACTGTGCTGGGTCATTGTTGTTGCATGTGGGCTTTCTCTAGTTACCGTGAGCAAGGGCCACTCTTTGTTGTGGTGCATGGGTTTCTCATTGCAGTGTCTTCTCTTGTCCTGGAGCACAGGCTCTAGGTCACATGGGCTTCAGTAGTTGTAGCACATGGGCTTAGTTGCAGCCTTGGCATGTGGAATCTTCCCGGACCAGGGACCAAACCTGTGTCCTCTGCACTGGCAGGTCGATTCTTAACCACGGGACCACTAGAGAAATCCAACATGTGGCATTTCAAAGTTAAATGCTAGGGGCTTCCCTGGTGGTCCAATGGGTAAGGACATTGCCTTGCAGTGCAAGGGGCATCGGTTCAAGCCCTGGCCTGGGAAGATACCACATGGACCGCCGTGTCCAATTACAAACCTGCTCTCTGGAGCGCATGTGCTCAGAACCAGTGCTCTGCAATGAGAGAGGCAACTGTGATGGGAGTCCCACACAGGGCAAATAACAAAGATGGATGAAAATAAATAAATGAAAGACTAATAGAAGTGGCCCCCCAAAATTTTTTTTCTAAAAAAAAAAAAAGTTAAATGCTATAGGTCAGCATATCATAGTGTGATCAGTGTGACTAAAATAACTTTCCTCTGTATTTCAGAAAAGCTAGAGATGCAAACAGAAGTCTGACTTTGCAGCATTTTGAGTCAGGATGCAGACAAGAAATGCTCCTAGGATCTGTCCCTGATCTCCATCACAGACTCTACCTGAGTCTGCCTATGAGGTAATTCTTGCAGAGTCTTTCTTTCAGGGAATGGAAATTTGAGTTAATGACTTGAAAACCTGGTGGGGAGCATTGAGTGCACTTGACTGGTTAGAAAGAAAAAAAAGAAGAGGGCTTCCCAGGTGGCTCAGGGGTAGAGAATCCACCTGCCAGTGCAGGGAACATGAGACTGATTCCTGCTCTTGGAAGATTCCACACGCCAAGGGGCGACTAAGCCCTGTGTGCCACGACTACTGAGCCCATGCTCTGGAGTCCAAGAACTGCAACTACTGAAGCCCAAGCACCCTAGAGCCTGAGCTCTGCAGCAAGAGAAGTCACCACAATGAGACGCCTGAACATCGCAACTAAAGAGTAGCCCCGCTTGCCACAACTAGAAAAAGCCCAGGGTAAGCAACAATGAAGACCCAGCATAGCCAAAAGTCAATACAATTTTTTTTTTTAAAGAATAAGTATCAGGGGCTTCCTTGGTGGTCCAGTGGGTAAGGACACCGCCTTGCAGTGCAAGGGGCGCCGGTTCAATCCCTGGCACAGGAGGATCCCACGTGCCGCGGAGCAGCTGGACTGATGTGTCCAACTACCAAGCCGGAGCTCTGGAGCACATGTGCTCAGGCCAAAGAACAAAGATCGATGAAAATAGATAAATGAAAGACCAATAGAAGTGGCCAAAAAAAAGAAAAGGAATAGTATCCTCACAAATATAGTGCCATTTGACTTGAGGAATCCCATATGATTGTCCAGGGAGTGAGTAGGGATGGAGCACACAGCTATGAATCATAAATGAAATAAAGGTTTTATCTTGATTAGGAAGGACCGTGTAAGGTGCTGAGAAAGATTGTGAGGTGGCGTCCAAACCCAATGAGAGAGAGTATCAACTTGGGAAAACTGGTTTATGCCATATTTGCTATGTCTGTTCCTCTGTCCTGCTTTCTTTGCTACAGGTCAGCATATCATAGTGTGATCAGTGTGACTAAAATAACTTTCCTCTGTATTTCAGAAAAGCTAGAGATGCAAACAGAAGTCTGACTTTGCAGCATTTTGAGTCAGGATGCAGACAAGAAATGCTCCTAGGATCTGTCCCTGATCTCCATCACAGACTCTACCTGAGTCTGCCTATGAGGTAATTCTTGCAGAGTCTTTCTTTCAGGGAATGGAAATTTGAGTTAATGACTTGAAAACCTGGTGGGGAGCATTGAGTGCACTTGACTGGTTAGAAAGAAAAAAAAGAAGAGGGCTTCCCAGGTGGCTCAGGGGTAGAGAATCCACCTGCCAGTGCAGGGAACATGAGACTGATTCCTGCTCTTGGAAGATTCCACACGCCAAGGGGCGACTAAGCCCTGTGTGCCACGACTACTGAGCCCATGCTCTGGAGTCCAAGAACTGCAACTACTGAAGCCCAAGCACCCTAGAGCCTGAGCTCTGCAGCAAGAGAAGTCACCACAATGAGACGCCTGAACATCGCAACTAAAGAGTAGCCCCCACCTGCCACAACTAGAAAAAGCCCAGGGTAAGCAACAATGAAGACCCAGCATAGCCAAAAGTCAATACAATTTTTTTTTTTTAAAGAATAAGTATCAGGGGCTTCCTTGGTGGTCCAGTGGGTAAGGACACCGCCTTGCAGTGCAAGGGGCGCCGGTTCAATCCCTGGCACAGGAGGATCCCACGTGCCGCGGAGCAGCTGGACTGATGTGTCCAACTACCAAGCCGGAGCTCTGGAGCACATGTGCTCAGGCCAAAGAACAAAGATCGATGAAAATAGATAAATGAAAGACCAATAGAAGTGGCCAAAAAAAAGAAAAGGAATAGTATCCTCACAAATATAGTGCCATTTGACTTGAGGAATCCCATATGATTGTCCAGGGAGTGAGTAGGGATGGAGCACACAGCTATGAATCATAAATGAAATAAAGGTTTTATCTTGATTAGGAAGGACCGTGTAAGGTGCTGAGAAAGATTGTGAGGTGGCGTCCAAACCCAATGAGAGAGAGTATCAACTTGGGAAAACTGGTTTATGCCATATTTGCTATGTCTGTTCCTCTGTCCTGCTTTCTTTTGAGAAAGACTAGATGAATCAGGAAAAGTTATTGGCTGTCTCAGTTATGCCATGGATATGGGGTTAGGAGTGGAGTCATCCCATTGTTAGTAGCACAGACTCAGGGTATATTCAGTTGAGGATTGGCTCATGTCATCCAGTCATTCACATGTCCCCATTGTTTTTGTTTTGTTTTTATTTTACTTTTACAGAGTTTTGTTGTTTATTGCCTTACATAAACCTGAATCAGCCATAGGTACACACTTGACCCCTCCCACTTGACCTTCTCTCCCAACTCCCTCCCCATCTCACCCCTCTAGGTGGTTGCAGAGCCCCTATGTAAGTTCCCTTAGTCTTACAGCAGATTCATATTGGTTGCCTATTTTACATAGGCTCATGTGAGTTGAGGGCCACCCGTTGTTTTTATAACACTGTGGCTCTCACCTTTCCTGGACCTAGAAGGGGTGGGTCACAGGAGAGGCACAGTTTATGTAGGGACTTCCGGATACCCTACAGCCGTATCACTTAACAGTTTTTTTCTCTCATCAGCCATTGATGACTGTGCTTGTCCACTCCTATTTGCCAAACGTGGGTGTTGTCATTCTTCTTCATTCTTGCCAGACTGACTGTTGAAGATAGCTGCTGATTTTGATCCAGTCTTTTCCAAACTTGTGAAGTCTTTCAAACTTGTGTTGCTACATTCCTGCCCCTAAAATTGCTCCATAGTACAACTTTTACCTAGTCCTGGGACACAGGGATTGAGTCTCTGCCACTAGAAACAGATCTCAGAGGTCAGGATTCTTATATTTCAAAATGTTCTCTCCTTTTCCAGGGCTTTAAATATTCTGTGGGGGTACAGAACAGCCCCGAAATGACTGTTAAAATGAACAGTCCTGAGCCAATATCTACTTGGAGGAAGACTTTGCTGTTGGCTTCTCTGTGGTTGGAAATTGAGTGTGTTCAGGAGATTTGGGATGCCTAGGCCCCCAAAGCCTTTTAATTGGTAAGTCTTCTACACATTGGGAGGCAGCCTAAGGGGCCGTGTTTTCCTGGGAGACCCATCCTTGAACTACGAGGAAGAACTGATTCAAGCTGAGTCCATTAGATTCGTGGGCATTTAAAAGCAGAGGAACAGAAGCCAATCTGTTGAGTCGTCTTATGGGCCTCTGGAGAAGACCATGCAGGTCTGACATTGTTTGGAGGAGCAATCCAAACAACGGTCATCCAAAACAGCATGTTACTGCAAAGCAGGAGATACCCAAAGCCTACAGACAGAGCTCTTGGCTTTGAAGCAGAGATGAAGGAACTCTTAGGGAGGGAGGAGTTGAGAGGGGGAAAGGGTGGAGAAAATAGCCACAGGAAGGAATCCTGGTTCCTGCCGGAGTGCTCCCTGAGGTTAACTTGAAAATGAAAGCATGAGTCAGTTGTGTGACCTTACGGACCCTAGCTTGCCAGTCCATGGAATATTCCAGGCAAGAATAATAGAGTGGGTAGTCAATCCCGTCTCTGGAGGATCTTCCCAACACAGTGATAGAACCTGAGTCTCTGCATTGCGGGGAGATTCTTTCCAGTGAGCTACCAGGGAAGCCTTTAAAAAAAACCTTTCTTGTACTAACCTTTCCTGACCAAGACTATGAAACAACAGCTCAAGCCCAACTCTTTTGTTCATTTTTCACAGCAGCCAAACAACCTTCTGAGAACTGCCCCTGACATTATGAGAGAGGAATACACACCTGTCCATGCATATTTGCTCATTACAGATGGATGATGACCAAGGGGTTACTGAGTAACCCTCTGTGTCTGGCACTGTGCTGGAGGTCAGATACACACAGAAATGTCGAGGACATAGTTCCTCACTCCCGGGAATTAAAGTGGGAGATGAAAGTCACAAATGAAAGAATGACACCCCTGTCTCTTGTCAGGGCTGAGCCAAGAATGCTGTTCCTTCAGAGGACTGCTGGGATCAGATTGACGTGTGCCTGGTACCGCTGGAAGGCACACGGGGCAGCTTCCGAGTCAGGAGCAACTCTACCAAGGAGACACGAGATTATTGTTGGAGAGACCATCTTTTGTGCATTCACTGACCACACAGCCACGTCCTGGCAGCTTGGGGATCTTCCAGGAGGCTGATGAGCCCTCTGGCGAGCAGCCGTAAGGGCCAGTAGGTGTGCCTGCAGTCGGGTTGCCTAACATGCTCTCTTTTCAAAGAGGGGAGTTGCTACTCTTGTACCTGGCTTGGCACAGGACTGGGGAGTGGCGGGGTGGAGAGAACAGAGGACTTGTTTGGTCAGAGTCCAGGCCCTGACTCTCTGTGTGAAAAGTCTCTCTCTCTCTCTTTTTTTTTTTTTTCTAAAAAGAAGGACATTGTGCTTCCTTCGCAGGATAAGCTTTAAGATTTCCATAAGCCAATGTGTGGAAATCACATTGCCACTGTTAAAATGCAAATGAAACAACCAACAAAACATTTCCAAAACATACAGACAACTCAACATCGAAAAAACAAACAACCCAATCAAAGAATGGAAAAAAAGCCTAAAGAGACATCTCTCCAAAGAAGACATACACATGGCCAAAAAGCACATGAAGAGATTCTCAACGTCAAATCCATGGAATATTCCAGGCAAGAATAATAGAGTGGGTAGTCAATCGTCTCTGGAGGATCTTCCCAACACAGTGATAGAACCTGAGTCTCTGCATTGCGGGGAGATTCTTTCCAGTGAGCTACCAGGGAAGCCTTTAAAAAAAACCTTTCTTGTACTAACCTTTCCTGACCAAGACTATGAAACAACAGCTCAAGCCCAACTCTTTTGTTCATTTTTCACAGCAGCCAAACAACCTTCTGAGAACTGCCCCTGACATTATGAGAGAGGAATACACACCTGTCCATGCATATTTGCTCATTACAGATGGATGATGACCAAGGGGTTACTGAGTAACCCTCTGTGTCTGGCACTGTGCTGGAGGTCAGATACACACAGAAATGTCGAGGACATAGTTCCTCACTCCCGGGAATTAAAGTGGGAGATGAAAGTCACAAATGAAAGAATGACACCCCTGTCTCTTGTCAGGGCTGAGCCAAGAATGCTGTTCCTTCAGAGGACTGCTGGGATCAGATTGACGTGTGCCTGGTACCGCTGGAAGGCACACGGGGCAGCTTCCGAGTCAGGAGCAACTCTACCAAGGAGACACGAGATTATTGTTGGAGAGACCATCTTTTGTGCATTCACTGACCACACAGCCACGTCCTGGCAGCTTGGGGATCTTCCAGGAGGCTGATGAGCCCTCTGGCGAGCAGCCGTAAGGGCCAGTAGGTGTGCCTGCAGTCGGGTTGCCTAACATGCTCTCTTTTCAAAGAGGGGAGTTGCTACTCTTGTACCTGGCTTGGCACAGGACTGGGGAGTGGCGGGGGAGAGAACAGAGGACTTGTTTGGTCAGAGTCCAGGCCCTGACTCTCTGTGTGAAAAGTCTCTCTCTCTCTCTTTTTTTTTTTTTTCTAAAAAGAAGGACATTGTGCTTCCTTCGCAGGATAAGCTTTAAGATTTCCATAAGCCAATGTGTGGAAATCACATTGCCACTGTTAAAATGCAAATGAAACAACCAACAAAACATTTCCAAAACATACAGACAACTCAACATCGAAAAAACAAACAACCCAATCAAAGAATGGAAAAAAAGCCTAAAGAGACATCTCTCCAAAGAAGACATACACATGGCCAAAAAGCACATGAAGAGATTCTCAACGTCACTCATTATTAGAGAAATGCAAATCAAAACTGCAATGAGATATCACCTCACACCAGTCAGAATGACCATCATCAAAAAATCTAAAGACAATAAATTCTGGAGAGAGTGTGAAGAAAAGGGAAAACTCTTACATTGCTGGTGGGAATGTAAATTGATACAGCCACTATGGAAGATGGTATGGAGATTCCTTAAAAAACTAGGAATAGGGGGCTTCCCTGGTGGTCCAGTGGGTAAGGACACTGCCTTGCAGTGCAAGGGGCGCCGGTTCGATCCCTGGCCTGGGAAGACTACACGTGCCGAGGAGCAGCTGGACTGATGTGTCCAATTACCGAGCTGGAGCTCTGGAGCGCATTCGCCCAGAGCTGGTGCTCTGTGACAACAGAGGCCACCGCGATGGAGGCCCATACGGGCCAAAGAACAAAGATGGATGAAAATAGATAAATGAAAGACCAATAGAAGTGGCCCGCCGGCCCCCCTCCCCCACCAACCACCCCCCCGGAAAAAAACCTAGGAATAGAACCACTATATGACCCAGCAATCCCATTATTAGGCATATACCCTGAGGAAATCAAAATAGAAAGAGACACATATACCCAAATGTTCATTGCAGCACTTTTTACAATAGCTTGAGCATGGAAACCACCTAGATATCCATCAACAAATGAATGGATAAAGAAGCTATGGTACATACATACAATGGAATGTTTCTCAGCCATAAAAAGAAATGCATTTGAATCAGTCCTGATAAGGTAGATGACTCTAGAATTTATTATACAAAGTGAAGTAAGTCAGAAAGAGAAGGATAAATATACTATACTAACACACATATATGGACTCTAGAAAGATGGTACTGATAAAGGTATAAGCAGAGCAGCACTGGAGAAACAGACATAGATAGACTTATGGATATTGGGGGGGAGGGAGGAGTGGGTGAGAGGTATGGAAAGAGTAACATGGAAACCTACACTATCAAATGTAAAAGAGACAACCATTGTGACCATGCTGTTAAGACTGAGGGAAATTACACAGGGGCTATGCAGCCACCTGGAGGGTTGGGGAGGGAGGTGGGAGGGAAGTTCAAGTGGGAGGGGTCAAGTGTATGCCTATGACTGATTTGGGTTTATGTATAGCTGTAAACAACAAAACTCTGTAAAAATAAAATAAAAATAAATAAAAAATAAATAAATAGGGACTTCCCTGTTGGTCCAGTAGGTAAAGAGTCCGCCTTGCAGTGCAAGGGGCACCAGTTCGATCCCTGGCCCGGGAAGACCTCACGTGCCTTGAAGTGGCTGGACCAGTGTGTCCAATTACCAGCCAGTGCCCTGGAGCGCATGCGCCCAGAGCCCGTGCTCTGCAGTGAGAGAGGCCACTGCAATGGGAGGCCCACACAGGCCAAAGAATAAAAAAGATGGATGAAAGTAAATATCAATAAAAGAGGCATGATGGGGAAAAAGGAAAAAAAAAAGAGTAAACCATCCAAATGACAAAAAAAAGCTACTTGAACGAGAATTGTGGCTATCCTGGTAATTATAATGTTAAACATATTCTTTCTTTATTTTATCTTTGCCACACAGCACAGCTTGTGGAATCTTAATTCCCCAACCAAGGATCAAACCCAGGCCTCCTGAAATCCTAACCACTGGACCTCCAGTACTCTGTATTTGATATTGAGAGTCTCTTTGAACGTTTCAGCCTGCTGACTGGCTGGAAGTCCATGCCTGAAGGCCCAGCCTGCCCTCCTTTTTGGAACTACTCCTGACCTGAGGTTTAGGGGCTCAGAAATGGCTGATATGAATGAGCACATCATACACCATGCAGCTCTAGGTGTGTTACATGCTTTCACAGCCATAAAAAGAAATGCATTTGAATCAGTCCTGATAAGGTAGATGACTCTAGAATTTATTATACAAAGTGAAGTAAGTCAGAAAGAGAAGGATAAATATACTATACTAACACACATATATGGACTCTAGAAAGATGGTACTGATAAAGGTATAAGCAGAGCAGCACTGGAGAAACAGACATAGATAGACTTATGGATATTGGGGGGGAGGGAGGAGGGGGTGAGAGGTATGGAAAGAGTAACATGGAAACCTACACTATCAAATGTAAAAGAGACAACCATTGTGACCATGCTGTTAAGACTGAGGGAAATTACACAGGGGCTATGCAGCCACCTGGAGGGTTGGGGAGGGAGGTGGGAGGGAAGTTCAAGTGGGAGGGGTCAAGTGTATGCCTATGACTGATTTGGGTTTATGTATAGCTGTAAACAACAAAACTCTGTAAAAATAAAATAAAAATAAATAAAAAATAAATAAATAGGGACTTCCCTGTTGGTCCAGTAGGTAAAGAGTCCGCCTTGCAGTGCAAGGGGCACCAGTTCGATCCCTGGCCCGGGAAGACCTCACGTGCCTTGAAGTGGCTGGACCAGTGTGTCCAATTACCAGCCAGTGCCCTGGAGCGCATGCGCCCAGAGCCCGTGCTCTGCAGTGAGAGAGGCCACTGCAATGGGAGGCCCACACAGGCCAAAGAATAAAAAAGATGGATGAAAGTAAATATCAATAAAAGAGGCATGATGGGGAAAAAGGAAAAAAAAAAGAGTAAACCATCCAAATGACAAAAAAAAGCTACTTGAACGAGAATTGTGGCTATCCTGGTAATTATAATGTTAAACATATTCTTTCTTTATTTTATCTTTGCCACACAGCACAGCTTGTGGAATCTTAATTCCCCAACCAAGGATCAAACCCAGGCCTCCTGAAATCCTAACCACTGGACCTCCAGTACTCTGTATTTGATATTGAGAGTCTCTTTGAACGTTTCAGCCTGCTGACTGGCTGGAAGTCCATGCCTGAAGGCCCAGCCTGCCCTCCTTTTTGGAACTACTCCTGACCTGAGGTTTAGGGGCTCAGAAATGGCTGATATGAATGAGCACATCATACACCATGCAGCTCTAGGTGTGTTACATGCTTTATCTGTCTTCATCCTCTAGAAGGGAGCCCTGCAGTGATTCTATTGAGGTAGAGAAGGCCAAATGACCCTCCCAAGGTCACACAGCTGGGACATGGCACAGCCAGGCTGGCTTACCCCACTGCCCTTGCACTTGACTCACTCCCTCTGTTGCCCTTGGAAACCTGCCTGCCCATGTGCTTCCCTCCTGATCCATACCAGCCTCGTGGGCCACCCCAGCTGTCATGTGCTCCAAACATCCAGTTATGAGAAACTCCTTTCCACTTTTTGAATAAACCCATTTGTCTCTTGGCTCTGGGTCTCTGCATGGATTGTTCCTTCCTCTTCATCAAGAGTTTATTTGATGGGCTTCCCTGGTGGCTCAGGGGTAGAGAATCTACCTGCCGATGCAGGAGACACAGGTTCAATCCCTAGTCTGGGAGGATCCCACATGTCTCAGAATAACTAAACCTGTGCGTGGGTCACAACGACTGAGCCTGTGCTCAGCAATAAGAGAAGCCACAGCAAAGAGAAGTCCAGGCATGGCGAAACAGAGACACCCTTGGCTCTCTGCAATTAGTGAAAGCCCACAAAGCAACAAAGACTCAGCACAGCCATAAATAAAGAAATAAATAACACACACATATATGTATATATATAAAGAATTTATTTTAACAACTTTTACAATTGTTAGGGTCTTAGCTTAGAACACATACCCTCTGGAGAAGCGGTTCCTGAATGTCCTGGATCTGAATTTGTGTACCTGCTCTGGGCTCCCACAACTCTTCCCCAACTGTAGGGCTCACCACTTTGATTTGGAGTTGTCTTTTCTTCCCCTTAGGCTATACCAAGCAGCATGGGGGAATCTTAGTTCTGCATCCAGGGATGGAACCATGCCCCCTGCATTGGAAGTATGGAATGCTAACCACTGGATGGCCAGAGAAGTCCCTGAAATTTCCTTTTTACATTTCTGTCTACCCAGCAGCTAGCATGAGTGCTGCATATGTTTCCTCCAGGAGTTCATCTTGCTCCCCAAGTGTCCTGAAGGGTTAGCACTGTGCTTGGCACATAGGCCAGCCATCAAAACTTGCTGGAGAAGGAATTAACCAATGGCTGCTTGGCCCCACCTCTGTCAGTATCAGTCCCGCCCTCTCTCCATGTTGGACCATGTGCATGCATCTGGGTTCCTGTGCACCCACCTGGCAGTGTGGCCCTGTCTTGTCTGGTGCTGACTGCTCACCCAGAGCCCGTCTGCTGCCGTCCCTGCCCCTTCCTGCCCCACGTTGTCTGCGGGACTGGGTGTGCTTTCTGTGCCCCATGGCTGCCCCACCTAGAGAGCAGGTCTGGCCAGTTTAGGTCCCTCTTGGGACTCTGGGCCATACCCTGCTGAGTATCCACCTATGGCACCATTCAGAGACAGGCTTAATACATATGTAGATGACATGGTGGACAATCACAAGAGATCTCAGAGCAGGCAAAGCTACCTCTCACCCATTCCCTATGGAAGGACTGGAATGATGTGAATATGAATAACAGATACACCACGGACCCCCAGCTGGTCATAACCAAGGGACCAGAGCCTGGGGCTCCTTTGATATGCACAGCATAAGGAGACCCAGGAGAGGGGTCAGAGCTGAGGGAGTGGGGCCTCTGGGGGCTCCGAGACAGCAGGGGTGTACCACCTGGTACAGAATTAGTCCAATACCTTAACATCTGGTAAGAGTGCCTTGTTGTAGCTGAACACCTTATTTATTCTGCACGGTGACTGTGGTCCTTGGCACGATGATACAGAACTGGAAGGATTGGGTTGAATGATCAGGACGGCTTATCTGCATGCCTGAAAACACAGTGCGTATCAGCACATTCTTCCATGTTTCCCCCCCCCCCCCAACTGTAGGGCTCACCACTTTGATTTGGAGTTGTCTTTTCTTCCCCTTAGGCTATACCAAGCAGCATGGGGGAATCTTAGTTCTGCATCCAGGGATGGAACCATGCCCCCTGCATTGGAAGTATGGAATGCTAACCACTGGATGGCCAGAGAAGTCCCTGAAATTTCCTTTTTACATTTCTGTCTACCCAGCAGCTAGCATGAGTGCTGCATATGTTTCCTCCAGGAGTTCATCTTGCTCCCCAAGTGTCCTGAAGGGTTAGCACTGTGCTTGGCACATAGGCCAGCCATCAAAACTTGCTGGAGAAGGAATTAACCAATGGCTGCTTGGCCCCACCTCTGTCAGTATCAGTCCCCGCCCTCTCTCCATGTTGGACCATGTGCATGCATCTGGGTTCCTGTGCACCCACCTGGCAGTGTGGCCCTGTCTTGTCTGGTGCTGACTGCTCACCCAGAGCCCGTCTGCTGCCGTCCCTGCCCCTTCCTGCCCCACGTTGTCTGCGGGACTGGGTGTGCTTTCTGTGCCCCATGGCTGCCCCACCTAGAGAGCAGGTCTGGCCAGTTTAGGTCCCTCTTGGGACTCTGGGCCATACCCTGCTGAGTATCCACCTATGGCACCATTCAGAGACAGGCTTAATACATATGTAGATGACATGGTGGACAATCACAAGAGATCTCAGAGCAGGCAAAGCTACCTCTCACCCATTCCCTATGGAAGGACTGGAATGATGTGAATATGAATAACAGATACACCACGGACCCCCAGCTGGTCATAACCAAGGGACCAGAGCCTGGGGCTCCTTTGATATGCACAGCATAAGGAGACCCAGGAGAGGGGTCAGAGCTGAGGGAGTGGGGCCTCTGGGGGCTCCGAGACAGCAGGGGTGTACCACCTGGTACAGAATTAGTCCAATACCTTAACATCTGGTAAGAGTGCCTTGTTGTAGCTGAACACCTTATTTATTCTGCACGGTGACTGTGGTCCTTGGCACGATGATACAGAACTGGAAGGATTGGGTTGAATGATCGGAAGGACGGCTTATCTGCAGGTGCCTGAAAACACACTATCGGTGCGTATCAGCACATTCTTCATGGTCCAGATGGGGAGAAGGGCCATCCGCCCTGGTGACATTTCCTTGTGACTTGGGGATTGAGAAGCACACTGCCGGTTGTTGGGAACACAAAAGCTAACACTGACTCGGTTCCTGCCCAGAACAAGCGTTGACAGGAGTTGACCATCTGGGTTGTCTAGATACACTCTGTATGTGAGTGATGTGCGCTCTATGTGTGTGTGTGTGTTGTGGGGGTGAGGGGGGCAATATAAAAGTGGTGTGTTTTGTGTGTGTGTCTGCACAGTGGGCCGTGGGTGTGGCGGGGAGGCATGGCCATGCATACAAGCCCCTGTGTTTAGGCTGAGACTGAGAAGATGGTGTCTGGGGATGAAAATAAAGAATGGAGGGAGCTGTCTCTTAAGGAAGCCCTTGAAATGAGTGGTACCCCATCCTCCCAGGAGGCCCAGGAACTAGGAGACTGGCTAGGACCACCGGGCAACTTAAAGCACTCTTTGACGATCTCCCTGGTGGGGAGGGCCTCCGAGCTCTGCAAAGGGGTTAGGAAACCACATTCCAAAGATAATTTGACCAAGAAAAGGAGAGAAAGAATGTCCCAGCTTCCTTTGTAGCTTCTCCCTGTTTTTTTTTTTTTTTTTTTGTTAGCATGAGGTTTGTTTTTTTCTTCAGTATAGCTCTCTGCCAAAAGAACTTGCCAAAAGAGAGCTTGTCAGGGGAAACTTACAGCCTGAGTCAGTCTCAGACAACATCAAACAAAGCAAAGCCTTCGGGCCACTGGAATGATGATATGAAACAGATAATAAAACCCGGACCCCAGCTGGTCATAACCAAGGGACCAGAGCCTGGGGCTCCTTTGATATGCACAGCATAAGGAGACCCAGGAGAGGGGTCAGAGCTGAGGGAGTGGGGCCTCTGGGGGCTCCGAGACAGCAGGGGTGTACCACCTGGTACAGAATTAGTCCAATACCTTAACATCTGGTAAGAGTGCCTTGTTGTAGCTGAACACCTTATTTATTCTGCACGGTGACTGTGGTCCTTGGCACGATGATACAGAACTGGAAGGATTGGGTTGAATGATCGGAAGGACGGCTTATCTGCAGGTGCCTGAAAACACACTATCGGTGCGTATCAGCACATTCTTCATGGTCCAGATGGGGAGAAGGGCCATCCGCCCTGGTGACATTTCCTTGTGACTTGGGGATTGAGAAGCACACTGCCGGTTGTTGGGAACACAAAAGCTAACACTGACTCGGTTCCTGCCCAGAACAAGCGTTGACAGGAGTTGACCATCTGGGTTGTCTAGATACACTCTGTATGTGAGTGATGTGCGCTCTATGTGTGTGTGTGTGTTGTGGGGGTGAGGGGGGCAATATAAAAGTGGTGTGTTTTGTGTGTGTGTCTGCACAGTGGGCCGTGGGTGTGGCGGGGAGGCATGGCCATGCATACAAGCCCCTGTGTTTAGGCTGAGACTGAGAAGATGGTGTCTGGGGATGAAAATAAAGAATGGAGGGAGCTGTCTCTTAAGGAAGCCCTTGAAATGAGTGGTACCCCATCCTCCCAGGAGGCCCAGGAACTAGGAGACTGGCTAGGACCACCGGGCAACTTAAAGCACTCTTTGACGATCTCCCTGGTGGGGAGGGCCTCCGAGCTCTGCAAAGGGGTTAGGAAACCACATTCCAAAGATAATTTGACCAAGAAAAGGAGAGAAAGAATGTCCCAGCTTCCTTTGTAGCTTCTCCCTGTTTTTTTTTTTTTTTTTTGTTAGCATGAGGTTTGTTTTTTTCTTCAGTATAGCTCTCTGCCAAAAGAACTTGCCAAAAGAGAGCTTGTCAGGGGAAACTTACAGCCTGAGTCAGTCTCAGACAACATCAAACAAAGCAAAGCCTTCGGGCCAGGGGAGATTTTTGCCTTTCCCGGCAGTAGCACAGGGATTATAAAGGCTTCTAGTCACATGAGTGTTACAATGAACAACCTGTTCTAGGCAATGGAGGACCCAGAGAGATCTCAGGCAGCAAACACCTTGTCCAAGGTCCTAGTACAGTTTGTCTCTGGCTGAATGTTGGCAGGGATGGGATGGAGTTAACTGCTTGGTCACTGTAGATTACCAGGGGCTTTCCAGGTGGCGCTAGTGCTAAAGAACCCGCCTACCAAACCAAGAGACTTAAGAGACACCGGTTCAATTCCTGGGGGGAAGATCTCCTGGAGGGGGAAATGGCAACCCACTCCAGTATTCTTGGTTGGAGAATTTCATGGACAGAAGGGCCTGGCAGGTGACAGTTCAAGGGGTTGCAAAGAGTTAGACACGACTGAGTGACTCACACTTTCACCTGTAAAATTATTTGAAGAACCTAATTGAATGGGCCTTATTCTCCCTTTATAGAAAACCCTTTCATAAATGATTAATTGATCGTATAAAATGAAAATGTTTCCAACTCTCTGTCAACCATGTTCTCAACCATCTCTCTGGCTCAAGGTCATTGATGTCTCCATAAAATGTTCAGGACACATATCTCCTAAATTCACTCAGACCATTTCAAGAAATAGCTTGACTTTTTTTTTTTTTTGGCCACTTCTATTGGTCTTTCATTCATTTCCATCTTTATTCTTTGGCCTGTGTGGGCCTCCCATCACAGTGGCCTCTCTCATCGCAGAGCACGGGTTCTGGGCACATGTGCTCCAGAGCTCCGGCTCGGTAGTTGGACGCATTGGTCTAACCGCTCCACAGCACATGGCATCTTCCTAGGCCAGGGATCGGACCAGTGCCCCTTGCACTGCAAGGAGGTGTCCTTACCCACTGGACCACCAGGGAAGCCCAAGAAATAGCTTGATTTTTTTTTTAATTATTTATTTATTTATCTTTTTGGGGGCGGGGTGGAGAGGGAGGGGATGGGCGGGGCACTTCCATTGGTCTTTCATTTCTCTATTTTCATCCATCTTTGTTCTTTGGCTCCTGTGGGCCTCCCATCACAGTGGCCTCTCTCATCGCAGAGCACGGGTTCTGGGCACATGTGCTCCAGAGCTCCGGCTCGGTAGTTGGACGCATTGGTCTAACCGCTCCACAGCACATGGCATCTTCCTAGGCCAGGGATCGGACCAGTGCCCCTTGCACTGCAAGGAGGTGTCCTTACCCACTGGACCACCAGGGAAGCCCAAGAAATAGCTTGATTTTTTTTTTAATTATTTATTTATTTATCTTTTTTTGGGGGGGTGGGGTGGAGAGGGAGGGGGATGGGCGGGCCACTTCTATTGGTCTTTCATTTTCTCTATTTTCATCCATCTTTGTTCTTTGGCTCCTGTGGGCCTCCCATCGCGGTGGCCTCTGTTGTCGCAGGGCACTGGCTCTGGGCGCATGTGCGCCAGAGCTCCGGCTCGGTAATTGGACACATGGGTCCAGCTGCTCCGCGGCATGTGGGATCTTCCCAGGCCGGGGCTCGAACTGGCGCCCCTTGCACTGCAAAGTGGTGTCCTTACCCACTGGACCACCAGAGGAAGCCCAAGAAATAGCTTGATTTTTAAAAAATTTTATTTATTTATCTATCTATCTATTTTTGGCTATTCTGGGTTTTCACTCCTGCCACAGGCTCTTATCTAGTTGCAGGGAGTCAGGGCTACTCTTTAGTTAAGATGAGCAACTTCTTGTTGTGGTGACTTCTCCTGTTGTAAAACTCGGGCTCTAGGGTACATGGGCTTCCGTAGCTGCAGCACATGGGCTCTATAGTTGTGGCTCCAAGGCTCTAGAGTCCAGGCTCCATAATTGTGGCTCATGGGCTTAGTTGCTCTGCAGCATGTGGAATCTTCCCGGATCAGGGATTGAACCCATGTCTCCTGCATTGGCAGGCAAACTCTACCACTGAGCTACCAGGAAAGCCCAAGAAATAGTCAGGTTTTTAAAAAAAAGTCTTCTTTTTATAGAGGTATAACTTATACATAGTGAAATGTTCAGATCTAACCCATAGAGTTTGTTAAGTTTTGCCAAGTATTTACACAGGGGAACCACTACACCAATCAAGACACTAAGCATTTCTATTACCTGGAAAGTTCCTTCTTCTTCTTTTCCAGTCAATCTCAACTCTTCTAACCTCTATTACCATAGACTGGTTTTGTCTTGTCTCAAGAGTCTGCTATGGACTGAATGTTTATGTCCTTCCAAAATTCCTATGTTGATGATGTTAAGAGATGATGCCTTTGGGAAATGACCAGATCCTCAAGGCGGGGCCCTCAGGAATGATATTAGCGCCCTTCGAAAATGAATCCTGGAGAGACCCTTCCCCTGTTCCACTGTGTGAGACCCAGTGAGAGCATGGCAACTTTACGAACCAGAAAGAAAGTTCTCACCAGATCTCCAAACTGCTGGTGTTTTGACCTCGGACTTCCCAGCCTCCAAACAAATAAATTAAATTTCTGCTCTTTATAAGTCACCCAGTCTGTGGTATTTTGTTATAGCAGCCCAGATGAACTAAGACTGTGTCATGTAAATGTAGTCTTCTGTATCTGGTTTCCTTCACTCAACACAACATCTGTGAGATTCATCCATGTTACTTTGTATATTAGTTCAGTTCAGTTCAGTTCAGTTCACTCGCTCAGTCTCCTCTCACTGTTTGGGACCCCATGGGCGGGCTTCAGCAAGCCAGGCTTCCCTGTCCTTCACCATCTCCCAGAACCTGCTCAAACTCATGATCATTGATTCAGAGATGCCATCCATCCATCTCATCCTCTGTCATCCTCTTCTCCTTCTGCCTTCTATTTTTCCTAGCATCAGGATCTTTTCCAATGAATCATCTCTTCACATCAGGTGACCAGAGTATTGGAGCTTCAGCTTCAGCATCAGTCCTTCCAGTGAATATTCAGTTGACTTCCTTTAGAACTGACTGGTTTCATCTCCTTGCTGTCCAAGGGACTCTCAAGAGTCTTCTCCAACACCACAGCTCAAAGTTGCTCTGCAGATGGCTCCGGATCATGAACCCATGTCTCCTGCATTGGCAGGCAAACTCTAATTTAAAAAAATACATTTAAATTTTTTGAAATTTGTTTCAGATCTAACCCATAGAGTTTGTTAAGTTTTGCCAAGTATTTACACAGGGGAACCACTACACCAATCAAGACACTAAGCATTTCTATTACCTGGAAAGTTCCTTCTTCTTCTTTTCCAGTCAATCTCAACTCTTCTAACCTCTATTACCATAGACTGGTTTTGTCTTGTCTCAAGAGTCTGCTATGGACTGAATGTTTATGTCCTTCCAAAATTCCTATGTTGATGATGTTAAGAGATGATGCCTTTGGGAAATGACCAGATCCTCAAGGCGGGGCCCTCAGGAATGATATTAGCGCCCTTCGAAAATGAATCCTGGAGAGACCCTTCCCCTGTTCCACTGTGTGAGACCCAGTGAGAGCATGGCAACTTTACGAACCAGAAAGAAAGTTCTCACCAGATCTCCAAACTGCTGGTGTTTTGACCTCGGACTTCCCAGCCTCCAAACAAATAAATTAAATTTCTGCTCTTTATAAGTCACCCAGTCTGTGGTATTTTGTTATAGCAGCCCAGATGAACTAAGACTGTGTCATGTAAATGTAGTCTTCTGTATCTGGTTTCCTTCACTCAACACAACATCTGTGAGATTCATCCATGTTACTTTGTATATTAGTTCAGTTCAGTTCAGTTCAGTTCACTCGCTCAGTCTCCTCTCACTGTTTGGGACCCCATGGGCGGGCTTCAGCAAGCCAGGCTTCCCTGTCCTTCACCATCTCCCAGAACCTGCTCAAACTCATGATCATTGATTCAGAGATGCCATCCATCCATCTCATCCTCTGTCATCCTCTTCTCCTTCTGCCTTCTATTTTTCCTAGCATCAGGATCTTTTCCAATGAATCATCTCTTCACATCAGGTGACCAGAGTATTGGAGCTTCAGCTTCAGCATCAGTCCTTCCAGTGAATATTCAGTTGACTTCCTTTAGAACTGACTGGTTTCATCTCCTTGCTGTCCAAGGGACTCTCAAGAGTCTTCTCCAACACCACAGCTCAAAGGCATCAATTCTTCGTGCTCAGCCTTCTTTATGGTCCAACTCTCACATCCATGCGTGACTACTGGCTAATCATTTCCTTTTAATGGCAGATGAGTTTCCCTTTATATGTATAGTCCACAATCCATTCATCTGTTAATGGACCTTTGGGCTTTTACAGCATTTGGCTGCCAAGAATCAAGTTGCTATACACATTTATGGAGATTTCTTTGTGGGAGCTCTAAATAAATTTTGTTTGTCTAAAGTAAAAGTTTCTAGGAGTAGGGATAAAATAGGTGGATATTTAACTTTACAATAAGTGTATGGCTTGTTTCTTAGATAACTTTTCTGAAAGGATGTTTAGAAATCAGTCTGAAAAAAAAAGAAAAAATGCATCAAAAAAAAAAATCTCCATAGACAGAAGGAGGCAACAGAGAGGTCAGAGTCTTTGTTGAAAATAGTGTTTTGACCAACTCCTGAGTATGTGCTGACTTTGGCCTGTACTCAGGAAAGTGCTCTTCACTTTACTAATGGAAATGGACTAAATAGAGTGGAGATCCTGAGACATGCAGAAGCTTGCTTATGCCAAAATGTTGACCAAACCTTTAGGAATTTTGCCATAAGCTCAACCAATTACAGTTTAACAGGTTGATTTATTGAGAATGTAAACTCTGGAAAGGTCACCCTTTGAAAAGCTAATCTGAGTTCTGAATTTTCACTTCTGTAGACTCCGTCTTACCCCAGGAAAGGTAAACAAACTTTTCTGTGGCTTGAGTGTTTGGTTCACGGGGCCTTCACTGTCTGCCAGATGGATCATCAACCCTTATTCTGTGAGAGAGCAGCAGGGGAAAGCTTTTGTGTTTAGGGGACTGAACAGGAGTAATGGATCTGATGTTGGCTGGACCCTTGGGAACTGGAGAAAAGGGAAATCATGGCTGGCCCCACATGGGGGAGTCCTGAATGCCATAAACTGCTTCTTTTGGCAAGACCTCCAAGGAAGGGACCGCAGGGTGGCTGATGACGGCCAGGAACTAGAAATTGTGATCTAGAAAGCTTATATGAGAAAGTTGGACTAGCCTGTTCTCCCACCCACAAAGTGGGGCCGTCCGAAGAAGGAAACTAGAGCATGAAATCATAATTGGAGACACGACAGCAGCAGTAGGCTCCTGGGAGTTCTCGGGGAACCAAAACCACTGATTCTGCCTTTCCTGGCAATGTTGGTTGTTCTCTGTCATGAGATTAATCATTGTTTACTGTTTTTCAGACCCTTCCTCTATTAAGATACTGAATGTAGTCCCCTGTACTATACAGTAAATCCTGGTGGCTCAGACAGTAAAGAATCTGATGCAATGAGAGAGACCCAGGTTCAAAGCCTGGGTCAGGAAGATCCCCTGGAGGAGGAAATGGCAGCCCACTCCAGTGTTCTTGCCTGGAGAATCCCATGGACACAGGAGACTAGTGGGCTACAATCCATGGGGTCACAAAGAGTTGGACACAACTGAGTGACTAACTCTTTCTTTCCTGTATTAAAGTTTTATACCTGCACCCTGACATATGACTCTACAGTAGTAAACCTTAGTGTGGAGGAAATATACCTCCACCTTTGCTGCTGGCAGGGCCCCGTGACCGGCTGTAATCAGTGAGGTGAGGGCAAGGGGCACTCAAGAGGCCTCAGGAGGCATCGTGGGTCTCTGCTCAACTTCCTGTGCTCCTGCTAATTGCCATGAAAGGAGCGTGCCTTAGTAGAGCTGGTCCAAGGAAACTAAGGAGGAAGGTGGACATGAGCCAATCTGAAACCTTATTTCTCGCCTGGGAAGTTTGCGGCTTTAGCACTTTCCTGGCCAAACTGCAGAGCTGAGAGCAAGAAACACCAATGTTTATGGTTGTATGCCATTGAGTTTTACGTGACTCGTTAGGCAGAGTCACTATATCATTTTCTGATTGATAGATAAGACTAATATTGTTCTTCTCTTCTCTCATAATAATGCAAATCCCTGTTTTCACTGGCTTTTTGAAATAAGGCTATGTACCCTGGCCTTCCTTGCAGCTACGTGTGGTCACGTGACTGAGTTCTGATCAATGAGATGTTAATAGAAGCGCTGTGTGATAGCTTCTGAGACTTTTCCTTGAGGGCCAGTGGCATGCCGTGTTCATCTCTTTCTGCACCCTGCTGTCTGGAACAAAGGACCTCCCTGGTAGCTCAGCTGGTAAAGGATCTGCCTGGAATGTGGGAGACCTGGGTTTGATCCCTGGTTTGGGAAGATCCCCTGAAGAAGGGCATGGCAACTTACTCCAGTATTCTTACCTAGAGAATTCCATGGCTCGTCCATGGGTCACAGAGAGTTGGACATGACTGAGCCACTTCACCTTCATCTGGGATATAATGGCTGGAGCTCCAAGTGCCATTTTGGATCCTGAGGAAGAAGGCCATGTCCTTTCTCCTGGCACCCTCTTCCCTCTGGTCACCCTCCCTTACGTCAACTGCCCTTTTCAACAGCATCCCCACTCACTCTATTGTACAAGTTTTCTTGTCAAGAAACATGAGAAGATATTTGACTGATATAAATAAACATGATATCATTGCAAGTAGTTTTCCCCATGGCCAGGTACCCAACTCCCAAGTGCGCTTCCCCCACCAATGAGAGTGTCTAGAGGTGGGGGGACCTTTTCCTTTGGGGCGCCAACCTTTGGGGGGATTTCTCCCATGAATTGGTGATTGTGATGAATACTGAAATGCATTCTGACTTAAATTTCCCCACAATCCATAGACTAGATGTGTTGCTGAGCCGATTTTACAGACAAGGAAACTGAAGTTCAGCAAGGTGAGGGAACCTACCCAGTGCTTGCAGGGTGTCAGTGACCAAGTAGGGTCCCAGCCCAGGTCTCCCAGGTCTTTGAAGCCCCGCATTCTTTTCCTTATTTTGCATACTCATTTTGTTCCTCAGTATCCCCCTGGGGTCTACCACAGGGCTGTAGCTGCGGAGATGTTCAGGAAAGGGGTGAACAGGCAGTGAATGAAAGCCTACCTTTGCCAGGTTGCTCAAAGATCTTTTAAAAAAAGATTTCACTTGATTATTTGTTTATTGAATCTATTTTTGGTTGTGTAATGTCTTTGTTGCTGCATCAGGATTTTCTCTAGCTGTGGTGAGTGGGAGCTACACTAGTTGTGGTTGGTGGGCTTCTCATGGCAGTGGCTTCTCTTGCTGTGGGTCACAGGCTCACGAGATGGCAAACATCAGTCGTGGTGGTCCTGAACTCTAGCGCACAGGCTCAGTAGTTGTGATGCATGGACTTGGTTGCCCTGCAGCATGTGGGATCTTCCCCAACCAGGGATTGAACCCGTGCCCCCTACAAGGGCAGGAAGATTCTTAACCACTGGATCACCACGGAAGTCCTAGGCCTTTTTTCTAAAAGTAAGATGAATCCATCCTCAGCACCAGCACACATACATACATGTAACAAGAAGGCTCACTCTGGGAGTTTCATAAAAAGAGAAGAGTACCCACTGCCTTGCATTGGCATAGCTGGGGCATAAAATGGGCAGAAGGAAGATGCGGAGAAAGGCACAAGAGATGTTGCTGCCTCTTCTGAGAGGCAACAAGAGCTGCCTAAACATCTGCTGAAAAGATGGAGAGAGGAGCCTGAAAGAGGAATCCCTTGGGGGAGTTAAATATCAAGGAAACTCAAAAACCACAGAAGGAAAGGGAATGTCGGAAAAGGCACAGCCTGGCAAAATGCAGACGCTCTCTGGCAAAACCAACATCCCATTACATCATCTGTGACCCCTTGTCTCTTTCAAAATGGATTGTAAGTCACTGGGTGCTGGACCCTCTGCTTGCACCCTCGCCGTTGATGGGCCTGGTACCACCAGTGACAGCAGACCTTAGATGCCTTAGTCATCTGCCCCATCAGAAGGACCTTCCATTTCATTGTTCAGTCTGGGTTGAAAATCACAAGTGAGGCTCTGATTGGTTGTTCCCAGTTCATGTGTCTGAGCTCCGGCTGCCAGAGGTCAAGGGGAGTTTTCCACCCTTTCAAGCTCCAGAGCCAGGCCTTCACGCAAGGGCAGATTCCCCACAATCAGGAAGCAGGCCCAGATGCTAGACACACTATTAATCACTACTCTGTGATGCTCTCCAGCACTGTATGTCTGGGACGAACCACAGAGGGACGGCCCACTTCCACTGCTGTGGACCAAGCCTTTGCAAATCTCGGCAGTCACTTCCTTTAAAGCTGCCATCTCTTCCACATTTGTGTTTGCTGGGCTGGTTTTCATTTCATGCAATTGGTTTTAAATCTGTTTTTTCCCCTTTGCCTAGGAATATTGGCAGAAGTGAATGAGAAGTAAGTGAGAAGATGCCAAAGATGGATGGGATGGGAGGGAAACCATTCAGAGGCTAATGGTAGATTTGCCATGACAGAGCCTGGCAGGAGGTGGGTCTTTAGCCATCAGTTTTCCATTAATTCTTGGATCAATCCCCTCCCTGGCCCAGTGGTGAGGAAGGGAAAGTTGATGTTGCTCTCAAAAATGTTGGGACTGGGAATTCCCTGGCAGTCTAGTGATTAGGACCCTTTTCTTTCCCTGCTGAAGGCAGTGTTCAATCCCTGATTTTTCCAATCAGGAAGAACCAAGATCCCACAGCCACATGACATGACTGAAAAAAAAAATGTTGGCACCAAAGGGGCCTTAGAATTATCTACTCTGCTCTTTTGTCAAATATTTTTTAAAACTTCTTTGTTTATCTATTTATTGATTGGCCATGGTTGGTCCTCATTGCTGTATGTGGGCTTTCTCTAGTTGCAGTGAGCAGGCGCTACGCTCTTGTGGCCATGCACAGGCTCTAGGTGTGGGGGTAGTAGTTGTAGGTGACTGGGCTTACTTGCTCCTTGGCATGTGGGGTCTTCACAGACCAGGGATTGAACCCATGTCCCCTGCATTGGCAGGCAGATTCTTATCCACTGGACCACCAGGGAAGTCCTGTCAAGCATTTTTTTTTTATTTACAGTTTTTTTTCCTGTCAAGCATTTTTAAAGTCATGCTATAAAGCAGTGGTCCCCAACCCGTTTGGCACCAGGGACCGATTTCATGAAAGACAATTTTTCTATGGACTGGAGGTGGAGAGGAGGGATCGTTTGGGAATGAGTCAAGCATATTACATTTGTTGTGGACTTAGTTACCAATCTAAAGCTATAACTGATCTGTTAGGAGGTACCAGTTCACAGCCCAGAGGTTGGGAACACCTGCTTTAAGGGAAATCTTCATGAAAGCCCAAATTCTAAAAATTTGAAGTCCAGAAGACATTGGAGTTCCAGCAGTACCTTGCTGAGACCCCTCTAATAGAGTGACACAGAGTCTGGAAAATGTTTCCTCCCGTGGGGCAGTGGGCTCTATACTCAGACTGGGTAGGACGGGGAGAATGGTCTGTGGTGCCCAAGGAGAGGTGGGATGGTCCCGAGGATGTGATCCAGTGGGAACAGCAGTGGTGTTGATGTAGTCAGGATGAGAATGGACCATTTACAAAGATGTGGGCCATGTGAGGGGGCTTCCCAGGTGCCACAATGGTAAAGAATCCACCTGCCAATGCAAGAGAGACAGGAAATGTGGGTTCGGTCCCTGGCTGGGTAAGATCCCCTGGTGACGGGCATGGCAACCCACTCCAGTATTCCTGCCTAAAGAATCCCATGCATGGAGGAGCCTGATGGGCTACTGTCCATAGGGTTGCAAAGAGTCAGATATGGCTGAGCAAATAAGCATGCACAGGCAGTGTCAAAGGAAACTTCCAAGGGATGAGGAGGATCCCAGGGCAAGCAGGCTTTACTGCTCCTAAACCTGAGGGCACAAGTGCTGAGTTGGGTAGAATATGGCCACCTGGTCAGAGCCACAGCCTTTGTTAGGAGTATCAGCTGGCTCATTGAAAGAGGGAGCAGGCGATAAACATCCTGCCCCTGGTGCTTTCCATTGGCCTAACCTGACCCGAAGCCAGGGCAAAGTAGCCTTGGATGAAGCTGTTCACAAGAGCCAGCATTTCAGGACACTGAGCATGGCTGGACAGTAGGGAGGCACTCCAGAGGGGCCAACAGAAGACACCTAGTGTGGTCTGGTGGAAGTAGCAGGGTCCAGCACTCCCCAGGCACTCCCAGAAATTCTCATGGGGCACAGGCACATTGCAGGGGTGGGTGTTGGGAAGAACCTGAAAAACAAGGTCACAAATGTGACCTCATCTGTACCAATGGGGCTTGGGGAAATTTGCATACTTCGTTACTGAAGCTCAGCTCCTCTCACATTGGCAGTGGAGAAATGTGCCCCACTTGCAAGGTCAGGTGAGGTCTGCAAAGGTGTGTTTGCCCTTGGAAATTTCCTCATCTCCAGCACTTGGTAACATGGCAACCTCAGGGGTGCATGGTCTCCTCTTTGCCTTTCACATCTGCATTCCTGTAATGCAATTCCGACCCCAGAATGTGGAGTCTGGGTTAGTGCGGACTCCACAGGCTAAGGGCACAGTCTCCAACAAGACTACCTTCATGTCACAAGCCAGCCACAGATTTGGGTGGGTTGGGGGTGGGATCCCCAAGCCACCGAGATCTTTAAAGGACCATCTACATTTTGGGGGGTTCCCACTACCTTCTTAGGTTGATAATTTATTAGAATAACGCAGAACTCAGGTAAGTACTAGACGTACAATTTCAATTTTGTTATAAAGGTTACAGATTAGGATCTGCCAAATGGAGAGGCTCTTAAGGGAAACATCGGGGAGGATCCAGAAATTGGAGTCCCTGTTTCCTTTCCATGCGGAATCTAGAGCACACTGCCCACCCAGCATGTGTATGTCGTCACTAGCCAGTTCACCCATACCTCAGTGTCCTGAGTTTTTCTTGGGGTTTCATTATACGGGCTTGATGAATGGAATCTCTGTGATGTGTCATCTGACGCTCCTGAAAGTGGAAGTGTTAGCTGCTCAGTTGTGTCTGACTCCTGTGACCCCATGGACTGTAGTCCACCAGGCTCCTCTGTCCATGGAGATTCTCTAGGCAAGAATAGTGGAGTGGGTTGCCATGCCCTCCTCCAGGAACCTTCCCAACTTAGGGATCAAACCCAGGTCTCCCGCATTGCAGGCAGATTCCTCGCTGTCTGAGCCACTAGGGAAGCCCAGTGGAATCACCAGCCATGGGACTGAACTCAATCTTCAGCTCTCTGACACCTCCATTCCAATATCACCTGACTCAAAGCCCCAAGTGTGTAGTCCCACGGTTTGTCGTTCTGGCTCAGCCAGCCCTCGGCCTGAAACTCTGCAGCATTCACCAAGAGTCACCTTGTCGGCATAACTCAGGTGCGGTCCCAAGGCCCACTGTGAAGAACAGATCCTCCAAACATTCAGAAAACTCCAAGCGTTTAGAAGTCGCACTCTAGGAATCCAGGAGAAAGACTGGCTAAATTATTATACGACAGCATCCCATATCATGGTTATCACAGGCTGAACCATTCAAACTAGACCTGACTAAAGGCGACCACTGAGATGGCCGGGATTTTCCTTGGGTCTCTACCTACGATGATTTTAGTGATGATGTAGAGTGCTATGTGGTGGCAGGAGTTAGGGGTGGGGATTAAGGCAGGGATGGTTTTAAGGCTTGAGGGTTTCCCACGTGGCTCAGTGGTAAGGAATACCCCTACCATGCAGGCGATGCAGGGAACATAGGTTTGATCCCTGGGTTGTGAAGATCCCCTGGAGAAGGTAATGGCAGCCCACTCCAGTGTTCTTGCCTGGAGAATCCCATGGACAGAGGAGCCTGGCAGGCTATAGTCCGTGGGGTCGCTAAGAGTCGACTTAACGACTGAGCCCACATGGATGCATGGCAGTCTTAGCATAGGAGAGGATTAAAAGGGAAAGGTGAACTCATACAGATACTTGCTAGGGATAAAGGGATAAACTCTTAAAGCTGGAGCAACCTCAGAGTAATAAAAATGGTTCTATTGTTTGCAAAGACTGCTCATTAGGACATGCAAGCCTCATTCTACTTGGCTCCCATCCTAATGCCAAGTAACAGATATCTGTGCTTAATTCTCACCACCCAGTAAGTCATGTCTTTTTATTTCTTCTCCTTAAAATCTAGAAGAGAGACTGAGAGAGAGAAGGAAGAGCCTCCCCTGCCCACCACATTCTCGTTCCAAGCTAGGGAAGCAAGCACTTCAACCCCCAAACAACTGTCCTAGGGAATGTGGGTTCTCTTAGGGAATGTCACAACCCACATCTGGACTGATATTCACTAGCTACCATACCAATTGTTAAGTTAATCAAAACACTTCATAGAAGTGTAGATGAGTTAATCACTCAGTCATGTCCAACTCTTTTGACCCATGGACTGTAGCCCACCAGACTCCTCTGTCCATGGAATTCTCCAAGTAAGAATACTAGAATGGGTTGCCATTCCCTTCTCCAGGGGATCTTCCCAACACAGAGATTGAACCCAGGTCTCCTACGTTGCAGGCAGATTCTTAACCATCTGAGCCAAACATTTCATACAGGTTGGTTAAAAAATTGCTGCTTTCTATTCCTAAAATGTGCTTCTATTCATCTTTCATGGTCCCTCCACTTCCAGGATGGGAATCTACAATCATTTTCAGGGCCCTGTGCAAAATAAAAATGCAAGGCTCCTTGTTTAAATATTACTGAGGATTTCAAGACAGTGTCAGCTAAGCATTAAAGCAAGAGGACCCTCTGAGCACATAGAGGCCTAGGCTGCACAAGCCACATGGCCATGAAGCCAACCTTGCCCCCGGATGCCATTGCACCTCCTTACAATCTCAGATCCCAGCTCAACTGAGGCCTCCAGGACCTTTCTCAGCTCCACAGCCAGTGTCCCTCTGATGAGCTGTAGTTGGCGGAACACTTCTCCTGTTTACCGTCTCAGCACCAGTGCAGGAGGAGCAGGGATGGTGAGCAAGAAATAAATCTGTTTTAAGAGATGGATGGAAGGTTGCTTGTTACTGCGGCAGAACCTGGACATCCTGACGAATATATCCTGATGCTATGTGCTCTAAGACGTGACCGACTCTTGGCAACTCTATGAACTGTAGCCCAGCAGCCTCCTCTGTGACCTTCCCAACTCAGGGATGGAGCTTGAGGCTCCTACGTTTCCTGCATTGGCAGGCAGATTCTTACCAATGAGCCACCTGGGAAGCCCAATATATACTGACACTCTACAAATTCTTACATATTTTGATGTTCGTCCTGCCCATGGCTTTGCCACCTTGATGCCCAGACAGGGTAAGCAGGATGGTTTTCTTGGAAGGAACATGACTTGAGGCTTATTATCAAAAGCCCTCTGAATTACACAAGACAAAACTATACCACCCACCATTGTTTTTAACGTGTGAACTTTCTCAGAAAACCAAGGCGGGCGCTTTCTACCAATGTTTAGATAAAAGAGTAAAATGTCTGTTGATAAACAGGTCTTCATAAGGGATCACAAAGTAAACGGACTTAAGTTTTCATTGGATGGCTTTCTTAAGTGAGTGCCAACTTGCTCTTACTGCTGGATCTGGAGTGAGACAGCTCAAGAAGGAAGAGGGGAAGGAAAGTACACAGGTTCAACTTTTATTGATTTGTGGCAATTACCTCCTTCCTGGAGGGGTATTGTAGGAGCAGAGGAAAAAACAAAGCACTGAGAAATGCAGGCCTTCTCCAGAAGCTCCCAGCCCCTACCTGGCCTCCCCACTCCATCCCAGTGAAGAAGAGCACAGAGGTGGGTAGGATGGGTACATCAGCTTTTCATTTTATGGGGAATAGAGTGTTCAAGATTTAAAAACTCGGGCTTCCCCTGGTGGTCCAGTGGGTAAGGACACCACCTTGCAGTGCAAGGGGCGCCGGTTCGATCTCTGGCCTGGGACAATCCCACGTGCTGCGGAGCGGCTGGACTGACATGTCCAATTACCGAGCCAGCACTCTGGTGCACATGCGCCCAGAGCCGGTGCTCTGCGACCACAGAGGCCACCGCGATGTGAGGCCCACAGGAGCCAAAGAACAAAGACGGATGAAAATAGAGAAATGAAAGATGAATAGAAGTGGCCTGCCCGTCCCCCTCCTTCCCCACTCCACCCCCCAAAAGATAAATAAATAAAACAAATGTTTTTTTTTTTACAAAAAAAAAAAAAACAAAAAACTAAACACAGCCAGAGGATTCTTTTAGGGCAGTGAAACTATTCCATATGATAGTGAATTCATATCATTATACATTTGTCAAAGCTGACAGAATATACAACACAAAGAGTGAAGCGTGGGGGGAGAGCAGCAGGACAGGAAGTGGAGGCCCAGGCTTCCCAGGAAGCTCTGCAGGGTACCTATGAAGCTCCACAGGGCACCTGTTCAAACCAAATGGAGAACAGGGAGGAGGTCGTGTTTGAGGCCCTGGAGCCGGAATTGCTGTCTCCGACTGCAGTCTGGCAAGATTTCGAGTGGTGTGAGAAGTCAGAAGAAGACCATGACCCCCCAGATAAAACTACTTGAGGCCACATCCATGCAGGAAACTTCCAACCCTTTGGAGCCTCTGCGTCCCAGAGACTGCATGTTGCCAGTGGTGTTTCCTGGGCACCATGAAGGCTGAACCAGGAAGGCTGCTGTCAGTTTACCTGTGAACTTCTAAAGCACGTCATGTACCAACACCAGTGACTACCTCTGCTCTACGAACAGCTTAAGTACTTCTATTGAAAACCTTTTCCCCAGGCAGAGGACATGATGAAGAAGAAACGTCAGATCACTACTGAGGTGAGCAGCAGGAAATGCCAGAAAACCCTGGCAGAACTGGAGAGCATCCTCAGTCACCTGGAGGGACACTTTGCCTGGACTCCAGCCCCTTGAATGCTGATCTTCCTTGGGAGCAATGTCCTCAGCTCCAAGGAGTTCTATGACCTCGTCTTGTCCCGCCTAGCCCCCAACCGTATGGACCGGAGCCTGAGCATGGCAGCTTGTTTGCACCCCCTTTTCTGAACCATTTTCCTGGCTGATGCCTTCAGTGAGTTGCAGGTGCCTCCACTCATGGGCACCATGGACATGGTGCAGGGTCACCGTGACTGTGGAGAAGATTGGTTTCAACCCAAGCTCAACCACAGAGTGCCTAACCAGGGCCACGAGCCAGCCATGACCTTGTCCTGTGGCCGACCGACCATCCCAGCTACAACCTGGGAGGATTACGTTTGGTTCCAGGCACCAGTGACATTGGAAAGCTTCCATGAGTGAATGGGAATTGCTCATTGTAAGATCCCTGCGCAGCAAGAGACAGGCAAGTAGACCAAATTATAAGCAAAGAGTTAAGTTTTATTTGGGATCCTGCTCCCGGGCGAGGTTCATGGTCTGTGAGCAGCCAGAGAAGTCGTGCCCAGAGGTGGGCTTTTATCTGCTCAAGGTAAAAAGAACATAAGTCAGGGGAGGGGTAAGGTCTTGTGCCTGCACAGAGGCATTTTCTTTGTTTGAGCTGTACTCGGTCTGCGGGAAGATTCCGGATGCAGCTGGCGCCAGCGATGAGTCAACGGGAAATCTCCAGGCTGCGTCCTGAGACCACTGCATCTGGAACGGTTAGGCCCCATGGGCCCCATCAGCCTAACACTCATTGAGAACACAATGGCTAAATTATCTTTTCCCCTGTGGCACCATGTCACCCTTCTCTTGCTTGGAGCTGGAGAGAGGAAGCTTCTGTCCTTCTGACTGTTTGCCTCCCTTAGACTTCTGGATGGGCTGACGGTCTGGTTGGGCTGTGATCATCATCACAGAACAGGCATCTCTTTGGATCACAGGCTGGTTTTCCCAGAGGTGCTTGGTCAGGTGATTTTTGGGGAGCTGGAAGGCAAAGATGGGCCCACAGACAGGCACCCCAATAGAAGTGACCCATTTTAGCTTTTTGTTGTAGCTTTTTAGAATTTTACCAGCAACAAAATGTGGATGTGACTCATGAACTCAAAAAAATATTTGATCTTCCTTGGGAGCAATGTCCTCAGCTCCAAGGAGTTCTATGACCTCGTCTTGTCCCGCCTAGCCCCCAACCGTATGGACCGGAGCCTGAGCATGGCAGCTTGTTTGCACCCCCTTTTCTGAACCATTTTCCTGGCTGATGCCTTCAGTGAGTTGCAGGTGCCTCCACTCATGGGCACCATGGACATGGTGCAGGGTCACCGTGACTGTGGAGAAGATTGGTTTCAACCCAAGCTCAACCACAGAGTGCCTAACCAGGGCCACGAGCCAGCCATGACCTTGTCCTGTGGCCGACCGACCATCCCAGCTACAACCTGGGAGGATTACGTTTGGTTCCAGGCACCAGTGACATTGGAAAGCTTCCATGAGTGAATGGGAATTGCTCATTGTAAGATCCCTGCGCAGCAAGAGACAGGCAAGTAGACCAAATTATAAGCAAAGAGTTAAGTTTTATTTGGGATCCTGCTCCCGGGCGAGGTTCATGGTCTGTGAGCAGCCAGAGAAGTCGTGCCCAGAGGTGGGCTTTTATCTGCTCAAGGTAAAAAGAACATAAGTCAGGGGAGGGGTAAGGTCTTGTGCCTGCACAGAGGCATTTTCTTTGTTTGAGCTGTACTCGGTCTGCGGGAAGATTCCGGATGCAGCTGGCGCCAGCGATGAGTCAACGGGAAATCTCCAGGCTGCGTCCTGAGACCACTGCATCTGGAACGGTTAGGCCCCATGGGCCCCCATCAGCCTAACACTCATTGAGAACACAATGGCTAAATTATCTTTTCCCCTGTGGCACCATGTCACCCTTCTCTTGCTTGGAGCTGGAGAGAGGAAGCTTCTGTCCTTCTGACTGTTTGCCTCCCTTAGACTTCTGGATGGGCTGACGGTCTGGTTGGGCTGTGATCATCATCACAGAACAGGCATCTCTTTGGATCACAGGCTGGTTTTCCCAGAGGTGCTTGGTCAGGTGATTTTTGGGGAGCTGGAAGGCAAAGATGGGCCCACAGACAGGCACCCCAATAGAAGTGACCCATTTTAGCTTTTTGTTGTAGCTTTTTAGAATTTTTACCAGCAACAAAATGTGGATGTGACTCATGAACTCAAATATATGATAAAATGAATGGATTCATATTACATTTTCCTGAAACATTTTTGGCCTAAAGAGATGTGCCAGTCTTGAGGCTAGAGTATTTTATCGTCCCCCTTGGCCTCACAGGCTTCGGCCTTCCATGATTTTTTTTTGTCCCTGGTGATTCTTTCTCTTCATCATTGCCAGGGCAATCTGGGAAGCTGAATGAATTGGCCAAGATTCTCTAACAGTTTGATACTAGAACTGGGACTAGAGTCCTCATCAGCTACCTCCTAGCCCGATATTCTCTGCATGCTACAAGGTGGTTTTTGTGACCCGTAGGCATATGCCCAAAGCAGAGGTCACATGGGGGAAAGGAGGTGAGTTTAAACAACCAAAAGAGTCTTTGCAAAGCCTAATGGAATCACAGGCGAAGTCACCACATCTGCCCTGTCGGGTCCCTTCCGTGGAGCCAAACGTCCCTTCTGGAGCTCTGCGCCGCTGTCTCCGCTGCAGTTGTGTGGGGGCTATTGGCCATTCCTAGGGCAGCACTGTCCTCAGCCCCGCCCTGCCCTCCTGCCCACAGCTGTGCCCCTCAGCTACATCGGGGGGCTTGGCCTTCCTGATCCTTGCCCTTATCCTCTCCAGCTTGAGGCTGTCCTGACCACTAAGCATGGTTGCTCTTTATCATCTGCTCTGAGAACACCTGCTTTATTTTTTGGAAGCAAGTTGAAGGCAGAATCCTCACCCTGCTGGGGCTGGAGATAGGGAGAGTGTGTGTGTGTGTGTGTGTGTGTGTGTGTGTGTTGAAATGGAGACAATATATCCTATGTTTTATGTTTTAAGAAGATGTGAAAAAATAGTTTATATTTTATAGTATGTTTTAAGCATTTTACATACATTATCTAATCTCATAACCTTGCAAAGTTCCTATTATTGTCCCTGTCTAATAGATGAGGCTTGGGGAGACTGAATACCTCGCCTAAGTGGTGAAACCTGGATTCAAGCCAAGTCCATCTGTCTCCAGGACTGAGTGTGCTGCACCTTGAGGTGCATCCTGTGTGATCCTACTCTGGGATAATTAAACAGGCTTGCCCTGCTGAAGGTGGTAGCATTGGAAAGCGGCAGGACTTCCACCTCTGGTTTCAGATTGTGTTTCCTGGCACGGAACCTGCCACACATATTGGTGCTAAGTAAATATGGAATCAATGCAAAAAAAAAAAAAAAAAGTGAAGCTTGGACTTCCCTGGTGGTTCAGTGGCTAAGAATTCACCTGCCAATGCAGTGGACTAGGGTTCAATCCCCAGTCTGGGAAGATTGCACATGCCCCAGGACACATGGGCCCTTGTGCCACAACTGCCGAAGCCAGGGTTCTCTAGAGCCTGTGCTCAGCAATGGGAGAAGCCAGTGCAATGAGGAGCTCTTGTACCTGAGCTAGAGAGTAGACGCAACCTCAGCAACTAGAGAAAGCTCAAACCAAGCAATGAAGGCCTTCTTTTTGAAAAAAAGAAGGGAAAAAAAGCACCAAAAAAGTCCCTCTGTATTTACCCTTCTTCAGAACCCTAAGGTGCAGCAGGTCATGGAGAAACCTATGTCTTTTTTGTTTTATTTATTTTTGTGTGAGAAACAGGAAAAAAGAAAGACTACATCGCCTGCTCAGGGCTTGAGGCACTGTCCTCAGCCCCGCCCTGCCCTCCTGCCCACAGCTGTGCCCTCAGCTACATCGGGGGGCTTGGCCTTCCTGATCCTTGCCCTTATCCTCTCCAGCTTGAGGCTGTCCTGACCACTAAGCATGGTTGCTCTTTATCATCTGCTCTGAGAACACCTGCTTTATTTTTTGGAAGCAAGTTGAAGGCAGAATCCTCACCCTGCTGGGGCTGGAGATAGGGAGAGTGTGTGTGTGTGTGTGTGTGTGTGTGTGTGTTGAAATGGAGACAATATATCCTATGTTTTATGTTTTAAGAAGATGTGAAAAAATAGTTTATATTTTATAGTATGTTTTAAGCATTTTACATACATTATCTAATCTCATAACCTTGCAAAGTTCCTATTATTGTCCCTGTCTAATAGATGAGGCTTGGGGAGACTGAATACCTCGCCTAAGTGGTGAAACCTGGATTCAAGCCAAGTCCATCTGTCTCCAGGACTGAGTGTGCTGCACCTTGAGGTGCATCCTGTGTGATCCTACTCTGGGATAATTAAACAGGCTTGCCCTGCTGAAGGTGGTAGCATGGGAAAGCGGCAGGACTTCCACCTCTGGTTTCAGATTGTGTTTCCTGGCACGGAACCTGCCACACATATTGGTGCTAAGTAAATATGGAATCAATGCAAAAAAAAAAAAAAAAAGTGAAGCTTGGACTTCCCTGGTGGTTCAGTGGCTAAGAATTCACCTGCCAATGCAGTGGACTAGGGTTCAATCCCCAGTCTGGGAAGATTGCACATGCCCCAGGACACATGGGCCCTTGTGCCACAACTGCCGAAGCCAGGGTTCTCTAGAGCCTGTGCTCAGCAATGGGAGAAGCCAGTGCAATGAGGAGCTCTTGTACCTGAGCTAGAGAGTAGACGCAACCTCAGCAACTAGAGAAAGCTCAAACCAAGCAATGAAGGCCTTCTTTTTGAAAAAAAGAAGGGAAAAAAAGCACCAAAAAAGTCCCTCTGTATTTACCCTTCTTCAGAACCCTAAGGTGCAGCAGGTCATGGAGAAACCTATGTCTTTTTTGTTTTATTTATTTTTGTGTGGAGGGGGAAGACCTATGTAAGGAAAGCCCAGAAACAGACATACATGGAAAATCTAAAGCCCCATCACCCAGGTGCAGAGGAGGCGAGATGGCCCAGGGTTGGTTTAGCCACAAAGTCAGGGCTCAGAACGCACATGTGGAACTGAGCAACGTTGCTTCCTGAACAAAATGCAAGTCTCCTTGTTTAAATGTTATTGAAAGGATTTCAAGACAGTGTCAGCTCCGCATTAAAGCAAGCACAGGCCCCTCTTGAGGACCTGGGGGCCTCCGCCTCCTCAAGTGAAGTGGATTCTCTATTATCACTGAGCCACCAGGGAAGCCCATTTGCATACATTGACTTCTCCTCAAACAGCGCTTCTCCCAGTGAGAAACCACACATCACCTGCCTGCCAGACCCAGAATCTCCTGTGGTCACACGGGAGAGTGTGGGTGGCCACAGGATGCTGACATGGCCAGGGGGTACAAGGCTGAGCACATGCTCTTGGCTCCTTCTCATAGGTGGTTGGGACCACTGCGTTTCATGCCTGCTCATGTGAGAGCAGCCATGCTTAGTAGTCAGGACAGCCTCAAGTGGGAGAGGATAAGGGCAAGGATCAAGAAGGCCAAGCCCACAGCGAATAAGGTGTGTAAAAGCTGATACGAGTGAATGGACTCATCAGCCTTATTCGCTGTTTCAAGAGCAAGTCCACGTAGGTGCCCTGAATGCACACGCGCCCGTCCCCTGCTCATGACTCAGGTGTGGCCTTAGGCAGCACCCCAATATGGGGATCCCCCTGTGGCAACTCAAGTGTGTGGGCAACTCTCTCCAGAGAGATAAACATCTCGACCCTCTAGAACCCTTTCTAAAGGGGATAAAAAAATTAACCCCAGCCTGTGCTCAGCAAGGAAACCAGTGCAATGAGGAGCTCTTGACCTGAGAAAACGCAACCTCAGCAACTAGAGAAAGCTCAAACCAAGTGAAGGCCTTCTTTTGAAAAAGAAGGAAAAAGCACCAAAAAGTCCCTCTGTATTTACCCTTCTTCAGAACCCTAAGGTGCAGCAGGTCATGGAGAAACCTATGTCTTTTTTGTTTTATTTATTTTTGTGTGGAGGGGGAAGACCTATGTAAGGAAAGCCCAGAAACAGACATACATGGAAAATCTAAAGCCCCATCACCCAGGTGCAGAGGAGGCGAGATGGCCCAGGGTTGGTTTAGCCACAAAGTCAGGGCTCAGAACGCACATGTGGAACTGAGCAACGTTGCTTCCTGAACAAAATGCAAGTCTCCTTGTTTAAATGTTATTGAAAGGATTTCAAGACAGTGTCAGCTAAGCATTAAAGCAAGCACAGGACCCTTTTGAGTACATGGGGGCCTCTGCCTCCGCAAGTCAGGTGGATTCTTTATTATCACTGAGTCACCAGGGAAGCCCATTTGCATACATTGACTTCTCCTCAAACAGCGCTTCTCCCAGTGAGAAACCACACATCACCTGCCTGCCAGACCCAGAATCTCCTGTGGTCACACGGGAGAGTGTGGGTGGCCACAGGATGCTGACATGGCCAGGGGGTACAAGGCTGAGCACATGCTCTTGGCTCCTTCTCATAGGTGGTTGGGACCACTGCGTTTCATGCCTGCTCATGTGAGAGCAGCCATGCTTAGTAGTCAGGACAGCCTCAAGTGGGAGAGGATAAGGGCAAGGATCAAGAAGGCCAAGCCCACAGCGAATAAGGTGTGTAAAAGCTGATACGAGTGAATGGACTCATCAGCCTTATTCGCTGTTTCAAGAGCAAGTCCACGTAGGTGCCCTGAATGCACACGCGCCCGTCCCCTGCTCATGACTCAGGTGTGGCCTTAGGCAGCACCCCAATATGGGGATCCCCCTGTGGCAACTCAAGTGTGTGGGCAACTCTCTCCAGAGAGATAAACATCTCTCGACCCTCTAGAATACTTCCAGAGATGCTTGGTGGGAAATCATTTGTGGAGGAGACCGTGGCAAGAATGGCTTGGAAGTGGGAAAGCAAACCAAGATGGAATAACCGGCCGAGCAGCCTTTGGAGCCCGGGCCCAGGTATGACTTGGAAGAAGAGAGAGCAAATGTTCCACACCACAGAGTCCCCAGAAGGAGGAAGCAGGGCTGCAGTGGCTTCTTGGTCTGGCAGGCAGGAGATGTGTGGTGAGTTACCTGAGGACTGGGAGGAGTGCTTTGTGAGGAGTAGTCAATATACGCAAATGGGCTTCCCTGGTGGCTCAGTTGATAAAGAACCTGCTGCAAGTGCCTTCCATCCCTGGGTAGGGTCGATCCCTTAGAGAAGGAAATGGCTACCCACTCCAGTATTCTTGGCTGGGGTATCCCATGGACAGAGGAGCTTGGCAGGCTATAGTCCATGGAGTCGCAAAGAGGAGGGCATGACTTAGTGACTAAAACAACAATATATATAAATATTTGTTTATTGATGCAAACCAAACTAGGATATGTAAATTACCTTGGATTTTCCATAAGCAGTGTTTGTACTTGGTAAGTAATCCATGAATATCTGCTGTTACTGTATTTCCTAGGTCCCTTGAGACCCTTTTTATTTTATTTTTGGCCTCTTGTATTGATTATTTATTTATTTTCATCCACCTTTATTCTTTGGCCTGTGTGGGCCTCTCATTGCAGGGGCCTCTCCCGTCGCAGAGCACCAGCTCTGGGCGCAAGCGCTCCAGAGCTCTGGCTCGTGATTGGACACACCGGTCCAGCTGCTCCGCAGCACGTGGGATCTTCCTGGGTCAGGGATCGAACCGGTGGTCCTTGCACTGCAAGGCAGACTCTTTACCCACTGGGCCACCGGGGAAACCCCAGACCCTTTTTAGTCCACTGGCCACATACCCTGCTCTCACCAATACAGAAACTTGGAGTTTTACTCTCGGCAGAGGGTAACAGAATGGTGCCTCTAGACTGAGAGCCAAAAGACTGAACAGTGTGGAGTGCAGAACAGAAGGCTGGAGGACTCATGCCATTAATTTCTAAAGTCAGGGACTTTGAGCTCTTCTTGTTCCTCAGGATTCAGAGCCAGGCTGGGAGTGACCCCACCTTCCAGGAAGGAGCCTGGTAGATTTCTCTCTAGGAGTCTGGTGGCTCTGGGCTGCATGGGAAACCGCCCACACAGATCCCGGACAATACTGTTCAGGCTTCATCCACATCTGCTGGACTGAGGAAGGGCTATCTGAGATGGGCCTTGCGAGGCTCTAAGAGGAAACTTAAAAGAGTTGCGGTGGAAAGGATACTGTAACAAATGTGCAGACACAGGATAGGGGCGGGCTTGGAGAGAGGTGATGAAGGGAGATTGGGCCAGGGAACAGGGCAGGAGCGGGGAGAAATGGGAGATGAGGTTGGAAAGGGGCTCTGGATCCACAGGTGTCTATCTGCAGGTCTCTGATGCTTGCTGCCCCGGGGACCAGACGGCAGAAGGCCTCTAAGACCAAGCTTAGGATATGACCGTTACTTCAGCAGGTAATAAGGAGCCTGATGAGAGCTTGAAAACAGGAGAGGGATGTACAGGATTGAGTTAGATTTGAGGGATGAATGAATTTACGAGCCAGAGGTTGGGAAAGGCGATGGGGCAGGGGCACTATATGGCGAATCACTGGGAAACTCTCAGATAAGAATCAGTGCCCATATTTACAGGGTGAAGAAGAGAACAGACAGGATCAAACAGAAATTGCTGAGAAAGGAATTGAGCCCCTTGGAAAGGAAATAAGAACTCCGATGTAGTGATAGGGACAGAGTAGAATAGGTAGGTGGTTGTAGAGTCCTAGTAGGGGATGGTAGGTAGAAGGGAGACACCTGAGAAAGGTTGGGAGGCCAGTGAGTTGACGATAACTCAGGAGAACTGCTCCTTGTTCAGTAAAGCAGGCTCGACTGGGTATAAACAGCTGATGAAGGAGGAGCTGGAAAAGAAGGAACCAATGATGTACGTCCTGCATCTGCGTCTACTTGAGGGGGGCGGTCTTCTACCATCCTGTATATATTGTGGTCCACTCAATTGAAGAGAGAGCAGAGCAGAGCTTTATTGCCTGCCTGCTCGCACCTCTTACAAGTACCCTATCCTAATAAATCCTTTTCTTGTCTATCACTCTGCTTCTCGCTGAATTCTTTCTGCGTTGAGGCAGGAAGAACCTGAGCCTCGGTGGGTCCAGACGTTGGGTGACATGAACCTGGCCCGTGGGTCTTGAGTCTGGTGGCTCTGGGCATGGGAACCCGCCCACACAGATCCCGGACAATACTGTTCAGGCTTCATCCACATCTGCTGGACTGAGGAAGGGCTATCTGAGATGGGCCTTGCGAGGCTCTAAGAGGAAACTTAAAAGAGTTGCGGTGGAAAGGATACTGTAACAAATGTGCAGACACAGGATAGGGGCGGGCTTGGAGAGAGGTGATGAAGGGAGATTGGGCCAGGGAACAGGGCAGGAGCGGGGAGAAATGGGAGATGAGGTTGGAAAGGGGCTCTGGATCCACAGGTGTCTATCTGCAGGTCTCTGATGCTTGCTGCCCCGGGGACCAGACGGCAGAAGGCCTCTAAGACCAAGCTTAGGATATGACCGTTACTTCAGCAGGTAATAAGGAGCCTGATGAGAGCTTGAAAACAGGAGAGGGATGTACAGGATTGAGTTAGATTTGAGGGATGAATGAATTTACGAGCCAGAGGTTGGGAAAGGCGATGGGGCAGGGGCACTATATGGCGAATCACTGGGAAACTCTCAGATAAGAATCAGTGCCCATATTTACAGGGTGAAGAAGAGAACAGACAGGATCAAACAGAAATTGCTGAGAAAGGAATTGAGCCCCTTGGAAAGGAAATAAGAACTCCGATGTAGTGATAGGGACAGAGTAGAATAGGTAGGTGGTTGTAGAGTCCTAGTAGGGGATGGTAGGTAGAAGGGAGACACCTGAGAAAGGTTGGGAGGCCAGTGAGTTGACGATAACTCAGGAGAACTGCTCCTTGTTCAGTAAAGCAGGCTCGACTGGGTATAAACAGCTGATGAAGGAGGAGCTGGAAAAGAAGGAACCAATGATGTACGTCCTGCATCTGCGTCTACTTGAGGGGGGCGGTCTTCTACCATCCTGTATATATTGTGGTCCACTCAATTGAAGAGAGAGCAGAGCAGAGCTTTATTGCCTGCCTGCTCGCACCTCTTACAAGTACCCTATCCTAATAAATCCTTTTCTTGTCTATCACTCTGCTTCTCGCTGAATTCTTTCTGCGTTGAGGCAGGAAGAACCTGAGCCTCGGTGGGTCCAGACGTTGGGTGAGTGCTGGATGAAGTCCTGGCCGCGTGGGTTTGAGTCCCAGACAGGGTTTTGGCCAGGATTGATTCCTGACCAAGTGGATTCAAGTCCCAAGCAGGGTTTTGGCTGGGGTTAAGCCTTAGGCATGTGGGTTCAAGTCCCAAACCAGGTTTTGGCTAGGTTTAAGCCACAACCACATGGGTTCAAGTCCCAAACAGGGTTTTTGGCTGAGGATAAGCCCCAGTCACGTAGGTTCAAGTCCCTAACAGGGTTTTGGCTGGAATGCAAGCTCCAGCCATGAGGGTTCAATTCCCAAGCAGGGTTTGATCAGGTCTGGGCCCTGGGTTTAAGTCTCAAACTGAGGTAAAACCTTTTCAGTAGGAGTAGGATTGAGCGATGTAGGAGAAAGGATTGAGCAAGAGGGAAAACAAGCAGCTGCCAACCCATTCAATCAAAACAAACACCTTGAACTTGACAGGCGACCTTCAAGTTACTAAACTTTTTGGCAGTTGTCTTCCCCTGCACCAACCTAACAAGGAAGTAATTGTTTCCCTTTCCCCCGGTGTGGAATTTTCCAACTGAAAACAGCTTCATGGCAGCACTGAGTTGTATGAAGCAGGTAACAAATGGATGAAATTTGGGAAGTTGGGTTTCCTGGCGAGTGTTTCCTCCTTGGAAATTCTTTTCTTCTTGGCCTTCTGTGCAATGACTTCCCTGATGATGTAGATAACAAGGTCCATCCTTTCTTGAGAAGAGGTGGCAATGCCAGGAAAGGAGCCCAAGAAGGAATCAGGACCCTCCTCTCCAACTCAGAAGTCACACTTCCCCATGTGCAAACTTGAAACTGATTCCCTGGTCTTTTCTCTGAATAAAGTCATGGGAGGTCTTGGTTACAGGTGCAAGTAATGGTCCAGAAAGTTGAAACAAGAAGTTCATTACTAACCGTTCCCACCTTGGTTCAGGTCCACTCAATTGTATATATTGTGGTCCACTCAATTGAAGAGAGAGCGGAGCAGAGCTTTCCTGCCTGCCCGCTTGAACCACTTACAAGTACCCTATCCTAATAAATCCTTTTCTTGTCTATCACTGCTTCTCACTGAATTCCTTCTGCGTTGAGGCAGGAAGAACCTGAGCCTTGGTGGGTCCAGACGTTGGGTGAGTGCTGGATTAAGTCCTGGCCGCGTGGGTTTGAGTCCCAGACAGGATTTTGGCCTGGATTGATTCCTGACCAAGTGGATTCAAGTCCCAAGCAGGGTTTTGGCTGGGGTTAAGCCTTAGGCATGTGGGTTCAAGTCCCAAACCAGGTTTTGGCTAGGTTTAAGCCACAACCACATGGGTTCAAGTCCCAAACAGGGTTTTTGGCTGAGGATAAGCCCCAGTCACGTAGGTTCAAGTCCCTAACAGGGTTTTGGCTGGAATGCAAGCTCCAGCCATGAGGGTTCAATTCCCAAGCAGGGTTTGATCAGGTCTGGGCCCTGGGTTTAAGTCTCAAACTGAGGTAAAACCTTTTCAGTAGGAGTAGGATTGAGCGATGTAGGAGAAAGGATTGAGCAAGAGGGAAAACAAGCAGCTGCCAACCCATTCAATCAAAACAAACACCTTGAACTTGACAGGCGACCTTCAAGTTACTAAACTTTTTGGCAGTTGTCTTCCCCTGCACCAACCTAACAAGGAAGTAATTGTTTCCCTTTCCCCCGGTGTGGAATTTTCCAACTGAAAACAGCTTCATGGCAGCACTGAGTTGTATGAAGCAGGTAACAAATGGATGAAATTTGGGAAGTTGGGTTTCCTGGCGAGTGTTTCCTCCTTGGAAATTCTTTTCTTCTTGGCCTTCTGTGCAATGACTTCCCTGATGATGTAGATAACAAGGTCCATCCTTTCTTGAGAAGAGGTGGCAATGCCAGGAAAGGAGCCCAAGAAGGAATCAGGACCCTCCTCTCCAACTCAGAAGTCACACTTCCCCATGTGCAAACTTGAAACTGATTCCCTGGTCTTTTCTCTGAATAAAGTCATGGGAGGTCTTGGTTACAGGTGCAAGTAATGGTCCAGAAAGTTGAAACAAGAAGTTCATTACTAACCGTTCCCACCTTGGTTCAGGTAGCAGGGCCCAAAAGAAGGAAGGAATTCCAGGATGAATAGTAATTCATACCGATCACACTTGAGGGTTAAATTGAAGATGTCCACACTCATCTCTCTTCCCAAAGTAACACCAAGGGCCTTGTAGGATCATCGTCTCCCTCTGACAGCTGAGGGAGTCAAGACCCAGAGACATTAAGTGACTTTCTCAAGAACTCACAGTGAGTTGGTGAGGCAGAACAGGTGTAGAGGTGGACAGCCTGGGGTGCTCGCCCAGGGTTATGCAAGCTGGCAGGGCATCCCTCGGACCTTGGGTACAATACCACCTGCTAGGGTTGAAGCCACATTGTCAGTTTGTTTTCTTGGTTTAATCGCTAAGTTGTGTGTCCAGCTGTTTGCAACCCCATGGACTGTAGCCTGCCAGGCTCCTCTGTCCATGCAGTTTCCTAGGCAAGAATACTGACGTGGGTTGTCATTTCCTCCTCCAGGGGATCTTCCCAACCCAGGGATCCAACCCACGTCTCTTAGGTCTCCTGAATTGGCACGTGAGTTCTTTACCAGTAGCTCCACCTCAGAAGCCCAGTTAAGGGAGCCAAGAAGAGATAGTAACATGCCAGAGAGTAGCAACCTCTGGAAGCCATTATCACTCCTCGACTTGACGGGACGTGTTGAGAAACCAGAAGCTGGTGTACTGAATTAAAAATATGTTAATTACAAGCTGTGAACAAGGAATAATTGCGATACTGAAAACAGCTTCATGGCAGCACTGAGTTGTATGAAGCAGGTAACAAATGGATGAAATTTGGGAAGTTGGGTTTCCTGGCGAGTGTTTCCTCCTTGGAAATTCTTTTCTTCTTGGCCTTCTGTGCAATGACTTCCCTGATGATGTAGATAACAAGGTCCATCCTTTCTTGAGAAGAGGTGGCAATGCCAGGAAAGGAGCCCAAGAAGGAATCAGGACCCTCCTCTCCAACTCAGAAGTCACACTTCCCCATGTGCAAACTTGAAACTGATTCCCTGGTCTTTTCTCTGAATAAAGTCATGGGAGGTCTTGGTTACAGGTGCAAGTAATGGTCCAGAAAGTTGAAACAAGAAGTTCATTACTAACCGTTCCCACCTTGGTTCAGGTAGCAGGGCCCAAAAGAAGGAAGGAATTCCAGGATGAATAGTAATTCATACCGATCACACTTGAGGGTTAAATTGAAGATGTCCACACTCATCTCTCTTCCCAAAGTAACACCAAGGGCCTTGTAGGATCATCGTCTCCCTCTGACAGCTGAGGGAGTCAAGACCCAGAGACATTAAGTGACTTTCTCAAGAACTCACAGTGAGTTGGTGAGGCAGAACAGGTGTAGAGGTGGACAGCCTGGGGTGCTCGCCCAGGGTTATGCAAGCTGGCAGGGCATCCCTCGGACCTTGGGTACAATACCACCTGCTAGGGTTGAAGCCACATTGTCAGTTTGTTTTCTTGGTTTAATCGCTAAGTTGTGTGTCCAGCTGTTTGCAACCCCATGGACTGTAGCCTGCCAGGCTCCTCTGTCCATGCAGTTTCCTAGGCAAGAATACTGACGTGGGTTGTCATTTCCTCCTCCAGGGGATCTTCCCAACCCAGGGATCCAACCCACGTCTCTTAGGTCTCCTGAATTGGCACGTGAGTTCTTTACCAGTAGCTCCACCTCAGAAGCCCAGTTAAGGGAGCCAAGAAGAGATAGTAACATGCCAGAGAGTAGCAACCTCTGGAAGCCATTATCACTCCTCGACTTGACGGGACGTGTTGAGAAACCAGAAGCTGGTGTACTGAATTAAAAATATGTTAATTACAACCTGTGGAGGGCAAAGGCAGAGCCCCTTATGCTGGGGTGCTCAGCATGGAGCTCCCTCAGTATCCGAGCTCCCACCTCGAGCAAATGAAACCCATGGGGTTGTGTCAAGTGAAGGCACAGCTTCAGTACACTTGCGCAAAGGAAGTAGAGTCCTAAGGGTTCTTACTTACAAGATTCTAGGAGCTAAGGGAAGAGGGTGTGGCCCCGTGAGCTGGGGGAGGGCCAGTTACCCATCCCAGGTCATGAGTGAGCAGGACAGAGAAGGCAGGATAGCGAACACCTCATACTTACAGGGTGGTGGGGTGGAGGTCACTACGTTTTCTAGCACTTAACTCCAAATGGTTATTTTAGAAAATATTTATTTGTTTATTTTCGGTCAGGTCGGGTCTTTGATGCTGCATGCAGGCTTTTCTCTACTCCAGTGAGTGGGGGCTCCTCCCTAGTTGCGGTACAGTGGGCTTCACATTGTGGTGGCTTCTCTTGCTGTGGAGCATGGGCCCTAGGTGTGGGTTCAATGGTCGTGGGACAGGGACTTAGTTGCCCTGTGGCATGTGGGATCTTCCCAGACCAGGGATTGAACCCAAGTCCCCTGCCTTGGCAGGTAGATTCTTAACAACTGGACCACCAGGGAAGTCCTAAGTGGTTCTTTTAAAGTTGCTTCTGGGAATTCCCTGGAGGTCCAGTGGTTAGTATGCCACCCTTTCACTGAAGAGAGTCTGGGTTCCATCCCTGATAGGATCCCACATACCACACAGACAAAGTAAGTTAATAAATAAATAAATAAAGCTGCCACATGAAGCAGGAATCCTGAAAACAGACATCCTAAACTCAAATTCATATCCAAAGTGTCCAGACATTGGGTGTGAGCAGGATTATTATACTGTAAAATACCTAAACATCACTTTGTGGACAGAGGTCCGTCTAGTCAAAGCTAGTAGTCATGTATGGTTGTGAGAGTTGGACCGTAAAGAAGGCTGAGTGCTGAAAATTGATGCTTTCAAACTGTCGTGTTGGGGAAGACTCTTGAGAGTCCCTTGGACAGCAAGGAGATCACACCAGTCAATCCTAAAGGAAATCAACCATGGATAGTCACTGAACGGCCTGATGCTGAAGCTGAAGCGCCAATACTTTGGCCCCCTGATGCAAAGAGAGGACTCACTAGAAAAGACCCTCGTGTTGGGAAAGATTGAGGGCAAGTGGAGAAGGGGATGACAGAGGATGAGATGGTTGGATGGACACGAAGTTGAGCAAACTCCAGGAGATGGTGAAAGACAGGGAAGCCTGGCGTGCTACAGTCCATGGGATTTCAGAGAATTAGACACAACTGAATGACTGTGATAGGCACAAAATTCTAAGACAGCTCCCAGATCCAGAGCCTCCAGTGTACATGCACTTTCTCTCGGTTATTCAGCCAAACACTAATCTAGGTGCTGCTGTGAACAGATTTTCCAAATGTAATTCACGTTGCAAATCTTAAAATAAGGAGATTCTTCTGGGTGGACTTGCATCACATGGTCGGGTCTTTGATGCTGCATGCAGGCTTTTCTCTACTCCAGTGAGTGGGGGCTCCTCCCTAGTTGCGGTACAGTGGGCTTCACATTGTGGTGGCTTCTCTTGCTGTGGAGCATGGGCCCTAGGTGTGGGTTCAATGGTCGTGGGACAGGGACTTAGTTGCCCTGTGGCATGTGGGATCTTCCCAGACCAGGATTGAACCCAAGTCCCCTGCCTTGGCAGGTAGATTCTTAACAACTGGACCACCAGGGAAGTCCTAAGTGGTTCTTTTAAAGTTGCTTCTGGGAATTCCCTGGAGGTCCAGTGGTTAGTATGCCACCCTTTCACTGAAGAGAGTCTGGGTTCCATCCCTGATAGGATCCCACATACCACACAGACAAAGTAAGTTAATAAATAAATAAATAAAGCTGCCACATGAAGCAGGAATCCTGAAAACAGACATCCTAAACTCAAATTCATATCCAAAGTGTCCAGACATTGGGTGTGAGCAGGATTATTATACTGTAAAATACCTAAACATCACTTTGTGGACAGAGGTCCGTCTAGTCAAAGCTAGTAGTCATGTATGGTTGTGAGAGTTGGACCGTAAAGAAGGCTGAGTGCTGAAAATTGATGCTTTCAAACTGTCGTGTTGGGGAAGACTCTTGAGAGTCCCTTGGACAGCAAGGAGATCACACCAGTCAATCCTAAAGGAAATCAACCATGGATAGTCACTGAACGGCCTGATGCTGAAGCTGAAGCGCCAATACTTTGGCCCCCTGATGCAAAGAGAGGACTCACTAGAAAAGACCCTCGTGTTGGGAAAGATTGAGGGCAAGTGGAGAAGGGGATGACAGAGGATGAGATGGTTGGATGGACACGAAGTTGAGCAAACTCCAGGAGATGGTGAAAGACAGGGAAGCCTGGCGTGCTACAGTCCATGGGATTTCAGAGAATTAGACACAACTGAATGACTGTGATAGGCACAAAATTCTAAGACAGCTCCCAGATCCAGAGCCTCCAGTGTACATGCACTTTCTCTCGGTTATTCAGCCAAACACTAATCTAGGTGCTGCTGTGAACAGATTTTCCAAATGTAATTCACGTTGCAAATCTTAAAATAAGGAGATTCTTCTGGGTGGACTTGAATTCATCACATGAGGGCTTTAAAAGCAGAGTTTTGTTCAACTGGTAGCAGAAAAGAGAGTCCTGGAGCTGTGCTCTGGCTGGCTTGGAAGAAAGCAAACATCTATGCTGTGAGTCTCCTGCGTGGCCCCAAAGCAAGCAACCGTGGGGCAGCCCCTAGGAGCTGCGGGTTTCCCTGGCCTACAGCTAGCAAACAAGACACAGGCTGCAATCTCATAACTGCAAGGGAGTAAAGTGTGCCCCGAGCCAGTGAGCTTGAGTGAGGACAGTGAGCCCACAGGAGACTGCAGCCAAGGCCAACACTTGTTCGCCATCACCTGAAATTCTGAGCAGGGAATCCAATCACACTATCCCTGAACTTAAATGGTAAAAGAACAGGGGACTTCCGTGGTGGTCTAGTTGTTAAGAGTCTGTATTTACAAGGCAAGGGGCATGGGTCTGATCCCTGGTTGGGCAACAAAGACCCCACATGCCATGTGGTGCAGCGTGTGCCCCCCCAGAAAACTGTGAGATAATAAATGTGTGTTGCTTTAATTTGCTAAATTCATAGTAATTTGTTATACGGCAACAGAAAACAAATACGGCCCAAACTAATGCAGCTGCCAATATATCTATCTTACCTTTCAAGGCCAGATTCAAGTTTCACCCCTCCAAATTCAAGTTTCACCCCTCCAAAAGGTGTCCTGAGTCCTGGGCCAGAACCAGATCTCCTTCATGCTCCCCTGGTGCCTTGTTCATTGTCTTTCTATTATAGCTCCTTGTGTGACCAGTTCTGGTTGTTTTCAAATATCTTCTCTTCAGTTAGACCATTTGGTTCTGCAGGTACTAAAGGGCAAGGTCTGTATTTTAGGTGGGATTTTGAGTCTGCTGACCTGGGTTCAAGTCCTGACTCTACTACTTCTTAGCCAAGTGATCTTCGTCAGGTTATTTCCTTTCCCTAAGTTTCTCCAGGCCTCCACTTCCTTAGATAAGATATGCCTCATCTCAGGGACATTGTGAAGCTAAAATGCAGCCCAACACCTTGGTTAGCTTAATACCGTATGCTAATAGTAACTATGGATACGAGAGTTGAACCATAAAGTACCTGGATACGAGGAGTGCTGAAGAATTGATGCCTTTGGACTGGCGTGTTGGAGAATACTCTTGTGAGTCCCTTGGACTGCAGGGAGAGATCATACGAGTCGACCCTGAGTATTCACTGAACGGATACTGAAGCTGAAGCTCCAATACTTTGCATCTGATGCAAAGAGCTGACTCATTGAAAAAGACCCAGATGCTGGGAAAAAATATAAGGCAGAAGGAGAAGGGGAAGACAAAGAAAGATGGTTGGATGGCATGACGGAGTCAATGGATATGAGTTTGAGCCAGCTCCAGCAGGTGGTGAAGGACAGGGAAGCCTGGCGTGCCACAGTCCATGGGGTTGCAAAGAGTTGGACACAACTGAGCAACTGAACTGAACTGAATAATGATTACAGTACATAATAGGCACTTGGCAAGTATATGGGCAATGAATATACAGGCAGTAGACGGATGGATGAGGGCCTGCTTGAATCTCAGTGTGTGAAGACATGGCTCACAGCTTCCAGAAAGGATTCAGTCTCTGCAGAACTCTGCCTTCAATCAACTGCCCTCTGCTTTGTAATGTCTCTTTTCCTCCCTTGTTTGTTTTACTCCTGCTTCTCCCTTGATTGTTCACAGCAAACATTCCTAGAAAAATCTCAAGGGACCGATTTCCTTTGTGCTTCAGGGCAACAGACAGAGTCTGTGTTCTGTAGGCTCCAGCTGTGCTCCCACCTCTGGGGACTGAGGGAGGCACAGAGTCCCTGGAGGACTCAGATGGGAGTGGAACAGAAGGAAGCCTCCTGGGGAAAATGAAGACAATGCCTGGGCGGGAACCACCATGAGGCGGAAGCGGAGGGCAAGGAATTCCTAAACTCCCACTCACACACATCCTCGGTCCTGGTTGCTAGGACTTCCTTCCTTCGTTTCCTTCTGGCCACTTACAAAATGGTCACATCAGCATGACCCCTCGCAGCTTCAAGGATGCCAGCTCCTGAGGAAGGCACAGCTTCTGCCTTGGTGTCAGATGAGAGTCACTTGGCAAGTGAAAAGAAACAGGCCCTCTAGAGAGGCCTCTGTTGTTGTTGCTCAGTCGCTAAGTGTCCAACTCTTTGCAACCTCACGGACTATGGGACGCCAGGCTCCTTTGTCCTCCACTGTTTCCCAGAGTTTTCTCAGAATCATGTCTACTGAGTCAGAGATGCTGTCTCGTCTTCTGTCACCCTCTTCTCCTTTCTCCTTCAGTCTTTCTCGTCATCAGGGTCTTTTCCAATAAGTCAACTCTTCGCATCAGGTGGCCAAAGTATTGGAGCTTCAGCACTTTTGTTTCCTGAGAAACCTAAATCGAAACCACAGCTGCTGGTGTGGACGCTAAAAAACCCCTTTCAACCATTTCAAAGAACTAGAAGTTTTCGGATGTAATACTTGGATAGAGACCTCTGATGCTGTTGTTTTGAGTAAATGATAGATTATAGGACTGTGGTGGTAGAAGAGGCACATAAACCATAGACTACTGAATTATAAAGATTTCCTGACTTCAAAAAATGTTGAGCCATTACCAGTATTTTTATAAAATTTAATGCTACTTTAAAAGGTACAAATCGATCAAAAATAATGAGACAACTACACAGTGGTAATGTTAACATGTTTGTAATTGTTACAAAATTTAAGGGTATTTTCACTTTTTATCTGTTATTTTCTATTATATTTATATAATATTTGTATGTACATCCTAGTTACTGATGTCTGTGAAAATCCAGACTGAAAAATGGTGTATATACTTGAATAAGAAAGACACTGGGTACTGTTACTATGATGCTGTTGCCCTTAGAGTCAGTTGTGATTTCATGTGTGTAAATCGTTTTTCCTTCTTGCACAAAGATTCTTTATTACAGTGACTGTGTTTTTCATTGCAGATTTGTTGGACTCTATGACAGATTTTATGAAATGTGGTTCTTCTATGATGTATATATTAGTTGGTGTTTATTTGTAAGTGAAGCAGAGTTTCATCTGGTATAGTTTCACTCTTGGCTAAAGATGGAAAACTGAACTAGATGGATTCTTTCGGTCTCATTAGCCCTGTGATTCAAAGTCAGATCTTTTTTGTTTCATGAAAAACACAAATGGATTAAGTAAAATGAGACTGCATTCTTTTAAGTATATTTTTCCCAACTTCCTCATCCTTTTGAGAATGAACAGAATATAAATAAAAACCGCTCTGTTTATTACTGTTAAAAAAAAAAAAAAAACATGGTATTGGGAGTCCTAGCCACAGCAATCACACAAGAAAAATAAATAAATGGAATCCAAATTGGAAAGGAAGAAGTAAAATGGTCACTGTTTGCAGATGACGTGATACTATACACAGAAAGTCCTAGAGATGCCACCAAAAAACTATTAGAACTCATCAATGAATTCAGTAAATTTGCCATACAAAAATGAATATACATAGGTCTGTTTCATTTCTATACACTAACAGTGAACTCTCAGAAAGAGAAATTATGAAAACAATCCTATTTATTAGTCACATCAAAAAGAATAAATGCCTAGGAATAAATCTAACAAAGGAAATCGAATTCCCTATCAAAATACCAATGATATTTTTTCACACAACTGGAACAAATAATTACAAAATTTGTATGCAAACACGGAAGACCCCAAATAGCCAAAATAATCTTGAAAAAGAAACACAAAGCTGGAGAATTTCAAACTATATTACAAACCTTTAGTAATCAAAATAGTATTACACTCACAAAAACAGACACATGGATCAATGAAACAGAATAGAGGGCCCAGAAATGAACTCACACTTACATGGGAAATTAATCCATGACAGAGGTAGCAAGAATATACAGTGGGGGAGGGAAACTTTTCAGTAAATGGTGTTGGGAAAATTGGACAGCTACATGCAAAAGAACCAAACTGAACTATTCTCTCACACCATGCACAAAAATAATTTAAAAGTGATTTAAAGATTTAAGACCTGAAAGTATAGGTAGTATGCTCTTTGACCTCATACATAATGTTTTTGGGATGTCTCCTTAGGTAAGGGAATTGAAAGCAAAAAATAATCAAAGGGAACCACATCAAAGTAAAGTTTTTGCATGCCAAATGAAACTACCAACAAAATGAACAGGTCATCTACTGAATGGAAGAATGTATATGCCAATGATGTATTCAGTAAGGGTTCAATACCCCAAATATACAAAAACTCATACAACTCTACATCAAGAAAACAAACAACATATTAAAAAACAGCAGGGCTTCCCTGGTGGTCCAGTGTGTAAAGACACCACCTTGCAGTGCAAGGGGCGCCGGTTCGATCCCTGGCCTGGGAAGATGCCGCGTGCCATGGAGTGGCCGGACAGATGTGTCCAACTACCAAGCCAGAGCTCTGGAGCACATGTGCCTAGAGCCGGTGCTATGTGACTAGAGAAGCTGGTGCTTTGCAGTGAGAGAGGCTGCTGCAATGGGAGGCCCACACAGGACAAAGAACAAAGATGGAAATAAATGAAAGAGCAATAGAAGGGGCCCCCCAAAAAAAATTAAAAAAAAAAAGGACAGAGAATCTGAATAGACATTTTTCCAAAGAAGACATACAGATAACCAATGTGCACATGAAAAGAAGCTTGCCATTACTAATCATCAGAGAAATACAAACAAGGACCACAAAGAGATATCACCTTACACCTGCTAGAATGGTAATCATCAAAAAGACAACAAATAAAAAGTGTTGGCAAGGATGTAAAGAAAAGGGAACCCTTGTGCATTGTTGCAGCCACTATGGAAAACAGTATGGAGATTCCTCCAAAAATTAAAAATAGGATTACCATACGATCTAGCAATTCCACTACTGGGTATTTGTCTAAAGAAAATGAAAATATTAACTCAAAAAGATAGGTGCACCCCCATGTCCACTACAGCATTATTTCCACAATGACAGAGGTAGCAAATATACAGTGGGGAGGGAAACTTTTCAGTAAATGGTGTTGGGAAAATTGGACAGCTACATGCAAAAGAACCAAACTGAACTATTCTCTCACACCATGCACAAAAATAATTTAAAAGTGATTTAAAGATTTAAGACCTGAAAGTATAGGTAGTATGCTCTTTGACCTCATACATAATGTTTTTGGGATGTCTCCTTAGGTAAGGGAATTGAAAGCAAAAAATAATCAAAGGGAACCACATCAAAGTAAAGTTTTTGCATGCCAAATGAAACTACCAACAAAATGAACAGGTCATCTACTGAATGGAAGAATGTATATGCCAATGATGTATTCAGTAAGGGTTCAATACCCCAAATATACAAAAACTCATACAACTCTACATCAAGAAAACAAACAACATATTAAAAAACAGCAGGGCTTCCCTGGTGGTCCAGTGTGTAAAGACACCACCTTGCAGTGCAAGGGGCGCCGGTTCGATCCCTGGCCTGGGAAGATGCCGCGTGCCATGGAGTGGCCGGACAGATGTGTCCAACTACCAAGCCAGAGCTCTGGAGCACATGTGCCTAGAGCCGGTGCTATGTGACTAGAGAAGCTGGTGCTCTGCGAAGAGAGAGGCTGCTGCAATGGGAGGCCCACACAGGACAAAGAACAAAGATGGAAATAAATGAAAGAGCAATAGAAGGGGCCCCCCAAAAAAAATTAAAAAAAAAAAGGACAGAGAATCTGAATAGACATTTTTCCAAAGAAGACATACAGATAACCAATGTGCACATGAAAAGAAGCTTGCCATTACTAATCATCAGAGAAATACAAACAAGGACCACAAAGAGATATCACCTTACACCTGCTAGAATGGTAATCATCAAAAAGACAACAAATAAAAAGTGTTGGCAAGGATGTAAAGAAAAGGGAACCCTTGTGCATTGTTGCAGCCACTATGGAAAACAGTATGGAGATTCCTCCAAAAATTAAAAATAGGATTACCATACGATCTAGCAATTCCACTACTGGGTATTTGTCTAAAGAAAATGAAAATATTAACTCAAAAAGATAGGTGCACCCCCATGTCCACTACAGCATTATTTACAACAGTCAAGATTTGGAAGCAACCTAAGTGCCCATCAATAGAGGAATTGATAAGGAAGATGTGATATATGCACACATACACAATGGAATATTACTTAGCCATAAAAAAGAATGACATCTTGCCATTTGTAACAACATATCTAGACTTAGAGGGTATTATGCTTAACGAAATAACACACATGTATGATTTAACCTACATGTGATACCTGAAAAAAAACAAAACAAACAGGACAAACAGAAACAGAATTATAGAGAACAGACAAGTTTTTGCCTGAGGGTAGAGAGTGAATGAGGAAAGAAATAGGTGAAGGTGTTTAAGAGATACAAGTGTCTATTTGCAAAATAAACAAATAATTGATATATAAGGCATGGTGTGGGGAAGATAGTCTGTAATTACATAGTATCTTTGTATGGTGACAGATTGTAACTAGACTCACCATGGTGACCATTTTGAAATGTTTTGAAATATCAAAAATCTGTACTGTGTAACAGGAACCAACATAGTGCTGTACGTCTCTGGTTTATAAAACCTGCTTTATAGTAAAGAAATTCGCTCTCGCATGAAAATGGATCTTTCACTCATATATGATTTTGTAACATCATGCACTAGTCATTCGGAAAACACTGGTTCACTGAGTAAATGAAGGTCTTCTGAGCACTGGCACACAATACATTACCCAATAACCCAAACTTACATTCATTTACATTATCATTGATCTCACCAGAAATGTCCTTAACTACTGAGAAGCTGCCAAACTGATAGCAGCACAAGCTTTCCAAATTTCTTTTGCAATCCGGAATTTTCTGAAGATTGGCCACAAGGAGACAATTGCTTTCCTTGAAGAGACAGGCTCGCTTAGTCCATCTGCAAGCAAATGTCTGCCGAACACCCAAGTCAAGATAACCATAATTCGTCAGTTGTTTTCTCAAGTAACAATGGCATTCCACAAAAACAAACGAAAACAAAAACCCACCAGCTGTTTCAGCCTGCACCTGAAATGATTACATGCGTGCTTCACTTCTCCTTGCGTAACTGTCACATGTCAGTTTGCAGCAAGCGTTTTAATGTGCAGTTTCCATTTTGTCATGTAAAATATTTACAAGGTGTGTACTACAGGGAGACTGAGATTTTAATGAGTTCATCACATTTTTACTGCTCTATTCAGAACACTCTTAAATGAAATTGCCTTTTTTCCCCCACCACCATAAGTGCGTGGTGGTAAGAAGACTATTACAGCTGGGTGCCATTCCCTTGGTTTAGGCAGGCACCAGCACACCTCAGCACACGTTTGCTCTAACACCATCAGGGACGAAGGTGAATAATGACTTAGATTCTAACGAAATAATTTTGACGTCAGAGGGACCCCCTGACCAGGGGTCGGTGAACCACACTTTGACAATCACCGACCTGGACTAATTGGAATCCAGTGATAGAGCTTGCAGCGGGTAAGCCCTGCATGCTGCATCACAGAGGGGAAGATGATGCTGAACCACAGTGCCTAGACGGCATGTTGAGATAAAAAACTTGGGCATTGTAACTCGACTCACCATGGTGACCATTTTCAAATGTTTTGAAATATCAAAAATCTGTACTGTGTAACAGGAACCAACATAGTGCTGTACGTCTCTGGTTTATAAAACCTGCTTTATAGTAAAGAAATTCGCTCTCGCATGAAAATGGATCTTTCACTCATATATGATTTTGTAACATCATGCACTAGTCATTCGGAAAACACTGGTTCACTGAGTAAATGAAGGTCTTCTGAGCACTGGCACACAATACATTACCCAATAACCCAAACTTACATTCATTTACATTATCATTGATCTCACCAGAAATGTCCTTAACTACTGAGAAGCTGCCAAACTGATAGCAGCACAAGCTTTCCAAATTTCTTTTGCAATCCGGAATTTTCTGAAGATTGGCCACAAGGAGACAATTGCTTTCCTTGAAGAGACAGGCTCGCTTAGTCCATCTGCAAGCAAATGTCTGCCGAACACCCAAGTCAAGATAACCATAATTCGTCAGTTGTTTTCTCAAGTAACAATGGCATTCCACAAAAACAAACGAAAACAAAAACCCACCAGCTGTTTCAGCCTGCACCTGAAATGATTACATGCGTGCTTCGCTTCTCCTTGCGTAACTGTCACATGTCAGTTTGCAGCAAGCGTTTTAATGTGCAGTTTCCATTTTGTCATGTAAAATATTTACAAGGTGTGTACTACAGGGAGACTGAGATTTTAATGAGTTCATCACATTTTTACTGCTCTATTCAGAACACTCTTAAATGAAATTGCCTTTTTTCCCCCACCACCATAAGTGCGTGGTGGTAAGAAGACTATTACAGCTGGGTGCCATTCCCTTGGTTTAGGCAGGCACCAGCACACCTCAGCACACGTTTGCTCTAACACCATCAGGGACGAAGGTGAATAATGACTTAGATTCTAACGAAATAATTTTGACGTCAGAGGGACCCCCTGACCAGGGGTCGGTGAACCACACTTTGACAATCACCGACCTGGACTAATTGGAATCCAGTGATAGAGCTTGCAGCGGGGTAAGCCTATCTGAACTGCATGCTGCATCACAGAGGGGGAAGATGATGCTGCAGGTAACCACAGTGCCTGCTCAGAGAACGATCAAAGACATAAGCAAAATTAACTAACGAATTACAAAACCATGCATGCTGTCCCAGATTCACAAACAGCCCCACCATTTTGCTAGTCAGGGTCCAAAGGCTTTTCAGAGACCAGTCCCTGCCTTTTTGTTGTTGTTGTTTTATTTTGGCCTCTTTTACTGTTTTTCTATTGATTGATTTTCCAACTTGATTCTATGGCCTGCCTGGGCCTCCCAGTGCAGTGGCCTCTCTCGTTGCAGAGCACCGGCTCTGGGCACATGTGCTCTAGAGTGCTAGTTTATAATTGGACACACTGGTTCAGTTGCTCTGAGGCACGTGGGATCGTCCCAGGCAGGGATTGAACCAGTGCCCCTTGCACTGCAAGGTGGACTCTTTACCTACTGGACCACCAGGGAAGTCCCTAGTCCCTGTCTTGAGGGCTTTGCAGGTGGCGCAGTGGTAAAGAATCCACCTTCCAAGGCAGGAGACTCAAGATACACAGGTTCAGCCCCTGTGTCTTGGAAGAGCCTTTGGAGTTAGAAATGGCAACCCACTCTAGTATTCTTGCCTGGGAAACCCCATGGACAGAGGAGCCTATCGGGCTACAGTCCATGGTGTGGCAAAAGAGCCAGATACAACTTAGCAAATGAACAACAATGATTCTGCTAGTGGTGGATTGTGGAAGGGACGAACTGAGATCATCACATTTTTACTGCTCTATTCAGAACACTCTTAAATGAAATTGCCTTTTTTCCCCCACCACCATAAGTGCGTGGTGGTAAGAAGACTATTACAGCTGGGTGCCATTCCCTTGGTTTAGGCAGGCACCAGCACACCTCAGCACACGTTTGCTCTAACACCATCAGGGACGAAGGTGAATAATGACTTAGATTCTAACGAAATAATTTTGACGTCAGAGGGACCCCCTGACCAGGGGTCGGTGAACCACACTTTGACAATCACCGACCTGGACTAATTGGAATCCAGTGATAGAGCTTGCAGCGGGGTAAGCCTATCTGAACTGCATGCTGCATCACAGAGGGGGAAGATGATGCTGCAGGTAACCACAGTGCCTGCTCAGAGAACGATCAAAGACATAAGCAAAATTAACTAACGAATTACAAAACCATGCATGCTGTCCCAGATTCACAAACAGCCCCACCATTTTGCTAGTCAGGGTCCAAAGGCTTTTCAGAGACCAGTCCCTGCCTTTTTGTTGTTGTTGTTTTATTTTGGCCTCTTTTACTGTTTTTCTATTGATTGATTTTCCAACTTGATTCTATGGCCTGCCTGGGCCTCCCAGTGCAGTGGCCTCTCTCGTTGCAGAGCACCGGCTCTGGGCACATGTGCTCTAGAGTGCTAGTTTATAATTGGACACACTGGTTCAGTTGCTCTGAGGCACGTGGGATCGTCCCAGGCAGGGATTGAACCAGTGCCCCTTGCACTGCAAGGTGGACTCTTTACCTACTGGACCACCAGGGAAGTCCCTAGTCCCTGTCTTGAGGGCTTTGCAGGTGGCGCAGTGGTAAAGAATCCACCTTCCAAGGCAGGAGACTCAAGATACACAGGTTCAGCCCCTGTGTCTTGGAAGAGCCTTTGGAGTTAGAAATGGCAACCCACTCTAGTATTCTTGCCTGGGAAACCCCATGGACAGAGGAGCCTATCGGGCTACAGTCCATGGTGTGGCAAAAGAGCCAGATACAACTTAGCAAATGAACAACAATGATTCTGCTAGTGGTGGATTGACTGGAAGGCTGTACCTGTTCTAAAAAATACTCTCAAACAAGACCTGGTTTTATAGATAAAGAATATCTGGGAGAAAAGCTGAGACAAATAAAGGTAAAGAGCACATGATAAGGCAGGTCTCTGCTTATCTCCAAGAGAGAGAGGCTGAGGGGCTCAGCCTTCTCCTTGTAGCTGCCACTGACCCCAGAGGCAGCAAAGAGCTTGGCTTCTACTCTGCCAGCCAGCGTTGGCCAACACACTGGACTAAGATCTCCTAGTGACAGCTTTTCCTCCAATATATTCAAAATGCTTACGTCTTCACCTTAGAATAATCCAGAAACATTTTTACAACAAACTCCCTTTGAAAGCTGTGAAGGTAGTCCTTCCACCCTTCCCAAGATTTCCCTCCTGATCTTTGTTACTTACCCAAGACCCCGCATTCCCTTCACCCTCTTCTCTTTCCCCAGCAGGGGCGGAATACACCTCCAAATTCTGTTTGGAGTTGTGCAAACCGTGTGCCAACTGTCGCAAAAACGAAAGCATGCTGCGATGAACACTGGGGCACAGGTGTCTCTTTCAGTTTTGATTTCATCAGGATACAAGCCTAATAGTGGGATTTTTGGGTCACATGGTGCTTCTGTTTTTAGTTTTTTAAGGAATCTCCATACTGTCTTCCAAAATGGTTGAATCAATTTACACTGTCACCAGCAATGCAGGAGTGTTCCCTTTTCTCTGCACCCTCTCCAGCATTTATTGTCTGTAGGCATTTTGGGGAGGGGGGTGGAGAGGGAGGGCAGCAGGTGGGCCACTTCTATTGGTCTTTCATTTGTCCATTTTCATCCATCTTTGTTCTTTGGCCCGTGTGGGCCTCCCATTGCGGTGGCCTTTGTTGTCGCTGAGCACCGGCTGTGGGCGCATGCACTCCAGAGCTCCGGCTCGGTGATTGGACACATCGGTCCAGCCGCTCTGTGGCACGTGGGATCCTCCCAGGCCAGGGATCAAACCGGCGCCCCTTGCACTGCAAGGCGATGTCCTTACCCACTGGGCCACCAGGGAAGCCCCATCTGCAGGTTTTTGATGATGGCCATTCTAACTAGTGTGAGGTAATATCTCATTGTAGTTTTGGTTTGCATTTCTCTAATTATAAGCAACGTTGAGCGTCTTTTCATGTGTTTTTGGCCATCTGTATGTCTTCTTTGGAGAAATGTCTTTTTAGGTCTTTTCCCCATTTTTTTGGTTGGGTTGGTTGTTTTTTTGGTGTTGAGTTGTCTGAGCTGTCTATATATTTTGGAAATTAATTCTTTGTTGGCTGTTTCATTTGCTATTATTTTCTCCCATTTTGTGGGTTGTCCACCTTGTTTGCAGTTTCTTTCGCTGTAAAAAAGCTTTTCAGTTTCATTAGGTCCCACATGTTTATTTTTGTTTTTATTTCTGTTATTCTAGGTCACAGCAGCTCTCTGTACAATAGCTAGACCAGGAAGCAATCTAGATGTCCATTGAAGAATGAATGGATAAAGAAGCTATGGTACATATATACAATGGAATATTTCTCAGCTGTAAAAAGAAATGCAGAACAATCAGTCCTAATGAGGTGGATGAACCTAGAGCCTATTATACAAAGGGAAGTAAGTCAAAAAGAAAAGGACAAGTACAGTATACTAACACATATATACGGAATCTAGTAAGATGGCACTGAAAAATACACCCGCAGAACAGCGACAGAAACACAGACATAGAGAACAGAACTACGGACATTGAGAGGAGGGAAGGGTGGGTGCGAGGTATGGGAGGAGTAACATGGAACCCTATATTATCTTATGTAAAAGAGATAATTATTGTCAGTGCATTGTGGGACTAAGGGATCTTACATGGGAGCTGTGTGACGGCCTGGAAGGGTGGGATGGGGGGAGACTGGGAGAGGGGTAGACGAGGGGAGGAGTCAGGGATATACCTATGACTGATCTGGGATTATACATATCTGTAAATAACAAAACTCTGTAAAAGCAAAATAAAAATAACTAAGTAATAATAATAAATAAAGAGTGACAAGACTCTTGGTTTATGCACATATATTTGGCTTTGTGTCTAGGATCCTCTTTTTCAAATTGGAATGGGAACCCGTATCCCCGGCTCCTGACTGTGGTGCCCCGTGTTCACTAGCCCGAAAGGAAATTCTGAAAGCAGACCAACTTCACCAGCCTTTCTGAAGAAGAATCTACAAGTCCTACGGCACCGAAATGTCACAAGCCGCCTTATACACATCTGACTGTGTTAAAGAAATAGCATATCCGTGCTCTCAAGTCTTCTAACCCCTAAACTTGGGGACTCATGGGTATTCACGCTTTTAAAAATCTGTGTGACATTTCCTCTCCAGAACCAGGACTCCAGAGATATGGAAATGGGCGCCCCAAGCGTAGGTTCTTACCTTGACTCTGCCACTAAGTACCCTAATGATTTACGGTGACTCCCTTCTGCTGCGTCTCAATTACCCATCAGCGAAACGAGAGCTCTCTCGCTTTTCTCCAATACGTGAAACATAAACTGTCCAGCACTTTGCTGCGATCGTAGTCAGCCCCAGGGCCCCAGGAACTCCAAACCAGGGCTGCCTGCGGATCCATCCGAGAGACTAAAGCACGTGACTGCATAAAGCCCCCTTCATTCAGCGGCTCTGCGTCAACGAGTCTTCTGCGTAGTAAGAGCCTACACTCAGTCTAAACACCTTTTGTTCCCCCACCATGTAGTAGCCGCACGCAGAGATCTCCGCGGGGCGGTGGGCGCCCAGGACCCTCGCCAGCGCCAGCACGCGTCCGGCTGGCGGCGCCATGCTCCCCTCGCCGCGCAGGGTGGAGGGCGGCGAGGCCGGGGAGCGGAGGCGCCTCGGAGCCCTCGCGAGCCCGGATTGGTTCTCGTGCCCCCGTGACTCCCGGCCCCGCCCACGCCCCTCAGTCGCCGCCGTGTGGGGGAGCGCTCGGTCCGGGACTGAATGGGCGCTCGCGCGGCGCCGGGGGCGGGCCGGGGCGCTGGGCCCGGGGCTGGAGGCGGATTGGCGCCCGCTGCCTAGTATGCGAAAGAAGGCGGCGGGCGGCGCGGAGCGGCGTCCCCTGCAGCCGCAAACCGAGGCGGCGGCGGCGGCGGCGGCACCTGCCGGCCGAGGTACGTGGCGCAGCCCCCTCCACGGCGTAGCGGGGCCCGGGGCCGGGGGGCGGTGGCAGCGATCCGTCCCTGCCCCCGCGTGGCTGGGCCCGGCGGCTCCGCCCCAGCCCCCACGGGCAGCGCCCTGGGCACGGCTCCCCTTAATGCGCCTGACGGGGTCGCGGGCTGGGAGTCGTGGCCTCGCGCGCAGTGGACCGACGGTGGACGCGGGGGAGACGGAGAGGTGAACGGCCGGGATGTAAGGTCCAGCCGCAGCGTCCCTTTCTCCCCTCTGTCCTCCGTAGCGACTTGGGGTTTAATTCATTGCTGGAAGCTTCCGAGCCAGGAGAGCCGAGTTAACTCATTTCACCTCGAGATATGGAAATGGGCGCCCCAAGCGTGCTTACCTTGACTCTGCCACTAAGTACCCTAATGATTTACGGTGACTCCCTTCTGCTGCGTCTCAATTACCCATCAGCGAAACGAGAGCTCTCTCGCTTTTCTCCAATACGTGAAACATAAACTGTCCAGCACTTTGCTGCGATCGTAGTCAGCCCCAGGGCCCCAGGAACTCCAAACCAGGGCTGCCTGCGGATCCATCCGAGAGACTAAAGCACGTGACTGCATAAAGCCCCCTTCATTCAGCGGCTCTGCGTCAACGAGTCTTCTGCGTAGTAAGAGCCTACACTCAGTCTAAACACCTTTTGTTCCCCCACCATGTAGTAGCCGCACGCAGAGATCTCCTCGGGGCGGTGGGCGCCCAGGACCCTCGCCAGCGCCAGCACGCGTCCGGCTGGCGGCGCCATGCTCCCCTCGCCGCGCAGGGTGGAGGGCGGCGAGGCCGGGGAGCGGAGGCGCCTCGGAGCCCTCGCGAGCCCGGATTGGTTCTCGTGCCCCCGTGACTCCCGGCCCCGCCCACGCCCCTCAGTCGCCGCCGTGTGGGGGAGCGCTCGGTCCGGGACTGAATGGGCGCTCGCGCGGCGCCGGGGGCGGGCCGGGGCGCTGGGCCCGGGGCTGGAGGCGGATTGGCGCCCGCTGCCTAGTATGCGAAAGAAGGCGGCGGGCGGCGCGGAGCGGCGTCCCCTGCAGCCGCAAACCGAGGCGGCGGCGGCGGCGGCGGCACCTGCCGGCCGAGGTACGTGGCGCAGCCCCCTCCACGGCGTAGCGGGGCCCGGGGCCGGGGGGCGGTGGCAGCGATCCGTCCCTGCCCCCGCGTGGCTGGGCCCGGCGGCTCCGCCCCAGCCCCCACGGGCAGCGCCCTGGGCACGGCTCCCCTTAATGCGCCTGACGGGGTCGCGGGCTGGGAGTCGTGGCCTCGCGCGCAGTGGACCGACGGTGGACGCGGGGGAGACGGAGAGGTGAACGGCCGGGATGTAAGGTCCAGCCGCAGCGTCCCTTTCTCCCCTCTGTCCTCCGTAGCGACTTGGGGTTTAATTCATTGCTGGAAGCTTCCGAGCCAGGAGAGCCGAGTTAACTCATTTCCCCGGGGCAGGATTGGCGGACCCTCGGGGATGAGCAGCCCTGGCAGCTCTCTTTTGCATCTCTCAGGAAGGCGTAATTACGTGCCTTGTCTGCAGGTTCACCAGTGACCTTTCGTGCCCTTTCTGTGCGGCCAGCCCTGCAGAAGAGATACGCTTTGGTGACCTTTGGTGTTTGCTGAATTGTAAGGAGTGGCTTGATGTGGGCATGCATTCATATGCACCTTCAGGGTGTACGTAATGCAAGATTTTCAGAGAGCATCTTCGAATAGGAAGAGGCAGGGTCCTGCCCAACCCTGCGTGTGGTGGGTGACCTTGGCTGACGCTGATCCCCCCGTAGGGGACTCTGTCTCCTTATCTGTACTTGGAGGCTTGACCTGCCGATGGCCAAGGTCCGTTCCAGGCCCCTGGTTCCCTGGGTCTGATGGGCAAATGTGTTCACCAGAGAAAAGGGTCCCGCAGAATCACTAGCCGACTTGAAGGACAAATTGGATGTCCTCAGGTCTTATTCACACCTCTGACCTTTGCTTCATGAGCTATCAGTTTGTTTAAAAGGGTAAATGACTTTTACCTGCTAGCCTGCCTCTGGCCCATTTTGGTTGCCGGCTCATCAGCCACGCACCAGATCTGAGTGCTGGGATTACAAAGAGGAAGGAGACACAGCTCCTGCCCTCTGGTGTTAAGCCAAGCCCTCCTGTTGGTACTCGGCTTCCCCAGAAGAGAGGAACCTACAAGAGGACTGTAGAGTGGAGGGTACAGAGTCAGAATGTGTCAGGATGAGCTGTGGTTTCACGCACCTAATCCTGAAAGCCTGACAGTTTAGGAGAAAGTCTTGACTTTCTGGTTGTAGAGTCAGGAATCACCTGAATTCCTGCCAGGGTTTGGACATGGAGAGACTGATGTGAACTGGCAGAGCACTGTGTCAGGAATGTCGGGGGTCTTCTGTCTATTGTCTGAGGAAGATGAAATACACACACACACACACACACACACACACACACACACACACACACATTATATATAGTTGTTTAGTCGCTGAGTTGTGTCCGACTCTTTTGCTACCCTATGGACTGTACCCTGCCAGACTCCTCTGTTTGTGGAATTTCCCAGGCGAGAATACTGGAGTGGGTTGCCGTTTCCTTCTCCAGGGCGTCTTCCTGACCCAGGGATAGAATCCACGTCTCCTGTATGGCAGGTAGATTCTTAACTGTGGAGCCACCGGGGAAGCCGTATAGATAGATGGTAGATGTATATATTCTTTTTAAGATTCTAACTAACGGGGAAAAGGTTTTTTTCTGAATTGTAAGGAGTGGCTTGATGTGGGCATGCATTCATATGCACCTTCAGGGTGTACGTAATGCAAGATTTTCAGAGAGCATCTTCGAATAGGAAGAGGCAGGGTCCTGCCCAACCCTGCGTGTGGTGGGTGACCTTGGCTGACGCTGATCCCCCCGTAGGGGACTCTGTCTCCTTATCTGTACTTGGAGGCTTGACCTGCCGATGGCCAAGGTCCGTTCCAGGCCCCTGGTTCCCTGGGTCTGATGGGCAAATGTGTTCACCAGAGAAAAGGGTCCCGCAGAATCACTAGCCGACTTGAAGGACAAATTGGATGTCCTCAGGTCTTATTCACACCTCTGACCTTTGCTTCATGAGCTATCAGTTTGTTTAAAAGGGTAAATGACTTTTACCTGCTAGCCTGCCTCTGGCCCATTTTGGTTGCCGGCTCATCAGCCACGCACCAGATCTGAGTGCTGGGATTACAAAGAGGAAGGAGACACAGCTCCTGCCCTCTGGTGTTAAGCCAAGCCCTCCTGTTGGTACTCGGCTTCCCCAGAAGAGAGGAACCTACAAGAGGACTGTAGAGTGGAGGGTACAGAGTCAGAATGTGTCAGGATGAGCTGTGGTTTCACGCACCTAATCCTGAAAGCCTGACAGTTTAGGAGAAAGTCTTGACTTTCTGGTTGTAGAGTCAGGAATCACCTGAATTCCTGCCAGGGTTTGGACATGGAGAGACTGATGTGAACTGGCAGAGCACTGTGTCAGGAATGTCGGGGGTCTTCTGTCTATTGTCTGAGGAAGATGAAATACACACACACACACACACACACACACACACACACACACACACATTATATATAGTTGTTTAGTCGCTGAGTTGTGTCCGACTCTTTTGCTACCCTATGGACTGTACCCTGCCAGACTCCTCTGTTTGTGGAATTTCCCAGGCGAGAATACTGGAGTGGGTTGCCGTTTCCTTCTCCAGGGCGTCTTCCTGACCCAGGGATAGAATCCACGTCTCCTGTATGGCAGGTAGATTCTTAACTGTGGAGCCACCGGGGAAGCCGTATAGATAGATGGTAGATGTATATATTCTTTTTAAGATTCTAACTACAGAGTTCTGAGTTGAGTTCCCTCTGCTACACACTAGGTTATTCTTATTTCTCTGTTTTATATATAGTAGTGTGTATATGTCAATTTCCAATCTCCCAATTAACCCTCCCCCTTTCATTCCCTCTGGGTAACCACAAGCTTGTTTTCTGCATCTGTGACTCTGTTTCTGTTTTGTAACTAAGTTCACTTGTACCATTACTGTTGGATTCCGCATATAAAGGATGCATCTGTCTTTGAGTTGCTTCACTCAGTGTAACACTCTCTAGGGTCCATCTACCTCACTGCAGATGACATTGTTTCTCGTGCTTTTTCTCCGGCTGCGTAATAGTGTCGAGTTTTAAGATTGTATTCAAGGCAGGATAAGAACAAACTTTGTTCTTTGCTCTGGCTCTACCAGTCCTCCCCTGTGTTCCCTGCCGATCTGTGTGGCAGGCGTTTATCAAGCAGGTTGGCTCTTGGGAGGTGAATGATACAATGAAAAGGCTTCGGAGTCCTCTGTGGGCGTCCATGCAGGTGCTAGGGACAGAAGGGAGTGTCTTGGAAGAAGGGTCACGGCTCCCTTTGCACACCGTCCTGGTTCCTGAGGAGTGGTTTAATCGATTGAATCTGAATTGCCTGTGGAGACAGTCCAGGAGGGCATGCTCTGTGTTTCTGGCTCAGCTCAGAAGCCATGGCAGAATTAAAGCAACTGGGAGTATACACACAGTAATTATGGTGAAAAACAAAAGTCAGGCTGCTCAGTCATGTTTGACTCTTTGCAACTCCATGGAGGAGCCACGGAATTCTCCAGGCAAAAATACTGGATGGGTAGTGGATCCCTTCTCCAGGGGCTCTTCCCAACCCAGGGATGGAACCCAGGTCTCCCTGCATTGCAGGTGGATTCTTTCCCATCTGAGCCACCAGAGAAGCCCAAGAATACTGGAGTGGGTAGTCTACCCTTTCTCCAGGGGAAGCTTCCTGACCCAGGAACCAAACGAGGGTCTCCTGCATTGCAGGCAGATTCTTGACCAGCTGAACTCCGAGGGAAGCCCTGTTTATGATGGTACAGACTCCCTAACTGCCTAGGAGGAGAAGCAAGGGACTGGATCAGTGTAAGAGGGGTGAGTTAGCAAAGGCATCCAGAGTGAATGAATCCCTGGCTTAGTATAGGAGGAAACCATCACTGTGGATGGTGGCATGCGGGCCATCAGGAAGAGAAACCCAAAACTTGAGCACACACGTGTGCAGAGAGGGCATGAAGAAGACAAAGCGAGAAAAATGAGATTGGGGGGTACAAGGACGCTACCAGGCTTGTCTCACTAAGAAGAGCTTTATCTTGTTTTTCTAAGTATAGCATACATGCTAGAGAAGTAGGCATAAGTGACCTACAGATTTTCCAAAGAAGAGCGGCATTTCCCTAGTGGTCCAGTGACAAAGACTCCCTGCTCCTGATGCAGGGGTCATGGGTTCAATCCCTGGTTAGGGAACCAGATCCCACATGCTGCAACTAAGACTCAGCACAGTCAAATAAATACAGGTAATAAAGTTAAAAAAACTTAAGAGAAAAGAAGCAGAATTAAGCGTTTATCAAGCAGGTTGGCTCTTGGGAGGTGAATGATACAATGAAAAGGCTTCGGAGTCCTCTGTGGGCGTCCATGCAGGTGCTAGGGACAGAAGGGAGTGTCTTGGAAGAAGGGTCACGGCTCCCTTTGCACACCGTCCTGGTTCCTGAGGAGTGGTTTAATCGATTGAATCTGAATTGCCTGTGGAGACAGTCCAGGAGGGCATGCTCTGTGTTTCTGGCTCAGCTCAGAAGCCATGGCAGAATTAAAGCAACTGGGAGTATACACACAGTAATTATGGTGAAAAACAAAAGTCAGGCTGCTCAGTCATGTTTGACTCTTTGCAACTCCATGGAGGAGCCACGGAATTCTCCAGGCAAAAATACTGGATGGGTAGTGGATCCCTTCTCCAGGGGCTCTTCCCAACCCAGGGATGGAACCCAGGTCTCCCTGCATTGCAGGTGGATTCTTTCCCATCTGAGCCACCAGAGAAGCCCAAGAATACTGGAGTGGGTAGTCTACCCTTTCTCCAGGGGAAGCTTCCTGACCCAGGAACCAAACGAGGGTCTCCTGCATTGCAGGCAGATTCTTGACCAGCTGAACTCCGAGGGAAGCCCTGTTTATGATGGTACAGACTCCCTAACTGCCTAGGAGGAGAAGCAAGGGACTGGATCAGTGTAAGAGGGGTGAGTTAGCAAAGGCATCCAGAGTGAATGAATCCCTGGCTTAGTATAGGAGGAAACCATCACTGTGGATGGTGGCATGCGGGCCATCAGGAAGAGAAACCCAAAACTTGAGCACACACGTGTGCAGAGAGGGCATGAAGAAGACAAAGCGAGAAAAATGAGATTGGGGGGTACAAGGACGCTACCAGGCTTGTCTCACTAAGAAGAGCTTTATCTTGTTTTTCTAAGTATAGCATACATGCTAGAGAAGTAGGCATAAGTGACCTACAGATTTTCCAAAGAAGAGCGGCATTTCCCTAGTGGTCCAGTGACAAAGACTCCCTGCTCCTGATGCAGGGGTCATGGGTTCAATCCCTGGTTAGGGAACCAGATCCCACATGCTGCAACTAAGACTCAGCACAGTCAAATAAATACAGGTAATAAAGTTAAAAAAAAAAACTTAAGAGAAAAGAAGCAGAAGCGCCCCATGGGTCCCCTTCAAGTCACTGCCTCCTAGAAGATAACCCTTTCTGACACTCAAGCTTGTGTCAATGGAATCCTACAGTGTCTGTCTCCTTTCCGTAGAAGTTGGATTTCAGAAACTCACTCAGGATGTGCCTGTCATTGTAGGGTGCTCACTCTCATTGCCGATTGGACTTTTGGGTGAATGATATGCTATTTATTTCTCTGTACACTGTTGCTGGGCATTTGGCAACATTTGGCTGTTACAGCTAATGCTTGCATGATTGTTTTTGTCCCTGGGTTTGTGTGTGTTGTGTGTATGTATATATATTATATATATATGTACAGTATGTATATTTCATTTTTTTATTTGTTGTGGCATGCAGGATCTTGTTCCCTGACCAGAGATTGAACCCAGGTCCCCTGCACTGGGAGCTCGGAGTCTTAACCACTGGACTCTCAGTGTGCTAAGTCACTCAGTCCCGTCCCACTCTTTGTAGCCGCATGGACTGTAGCAGAGGCTCATCGAGCTAAAGGACTCCCCTGGCTCAGCCTATCCTGCTGTCTGATCCTGGGTGGCCTCGGGCCTGGAGGTGACAACACTTGCCGAAAACGTATAGCGCACAGCCACGTGCAACTGATCACGGCTCTGGTACAACTCCTTCCTTGCTCTATGTGGTTCAGAGTCAGTGTCCAGGTAATCATTTAGCAGCGAGGAACTACCCATGCAAAGCCGAGTATACACACACACCCGTGCCCCGGAAATCACACCCCTACATAGACTCTCGTCAGAAACGCATATACAGGAGCTTCCCCGGTAGCACTAGTGGTATAGAATCCGCCTGCCAATGCAGGAGATGCAAGAGATAGAGGTTCAATCCTTGGATCAGGAAGATCCCCTGGAGGAGAGCATGGCAACCCACTCCAGTATGCTTGCCTGGAAAATTCCATGGACACAGGAACCTGGTGGGCTACAGTCCATAGAGTTGCAAAGAGTTGAACACAACTCCTTATACCTATGAATTCTTCCCCCTTTCAAGTTTTAAATCTCTGTGATTCATCGTTCCGTTTCATGTGATTTGATTAAAGAGGGAAAATTATTAACAGGTTACAAAATAAAAAAGTGTGTTTTGATGGAATAGTAGGTTGTGTTTTGAACAGGAAGTGTGCCTTTAAGAGTAAGTGTCATTTTTCTAAGTAGAGGCTTGTCTGTGTGGAGTTCTGAGCAGTAGCAGTTTTTCTCTCAGGCATGTAGAGTTCCTTCTTCTCTAGCTTTTCTTTCCCCTTAGCTTCTACTTTTATATCCTCTTCTGTCTTGTTCTCCACATCATTTCTGCTTTTCACAAACATTTGGTTCTCATTTCCAGTCTCCAGCAACGAGAGAGGACAGAGTTGTAGTACTTTTTTTTTTTAAACAGGACTGCCAATACTCTCTTTGGCTTTGCTTATCATTTTCTGCAATCCAGTCCTTTCTTGCCCAGCATTTGGTAGCTGGTTCTTCCTCTGGAGCAGCTGTGCCCAGTGGAATTATAACCCAAGCCATATATATAATTAAGCTTTTGATTAGTAGCTACATTTAAAACATTAAAAGGAAACCAATGGAGCAAAACTTCAGTTTCCCAGGAAGATTTTTAAAAAAGTATAAACTTGGACGCACCTGATAACACAGCTTCAAACTATATAAAGTCAAAAAGTGACAACATGACAAAAAGTTGACAAATGGGGCATCAGAGTGGGAGCCTTTTGCATACCTCTTTCAAGTAACTGACACAACAGGCTGACGAAAAACCCATAAGGGATTAATTCAAGAAGCAACACAAGAAGCCTGATCAAGCCAATTCAATAGAAAACATAGTTCCAGCAGGTAAAGATTATAGTTCTAGAAAAACTGAACATACACCAGGTCCTAAAGTTAAGTTCTAACACATTTAAAATCATCGATATCATATAGACAAAATTCTCTGAATGCAGTGAAGCTAAATTGTGTATCAGTTTAAAAATATAATTTATGGCTTCCCTGGTGGTCCACTGGGTAGAGTCCGCCTTGCAGTGCAAGGGGCACCGTTTCCATCCCTGGCCTGGGAAGATCCCATATGCAGCGGAGCGACTGGACCGATGTGTCCAATCACCGAGCCGGAGCTCTGGAGCGCATGCACCCAGAGCCGGTGCTCTGCAGCGAGACCCACACAGGCCAAAGAATGAAGGTGGATGAAAATAAATAAATAAATAAACAATAAAAGAGGCCAAAATTTTAAAAAGAAAAGTTAGGAACCTAGCAATTAAATTCAGGGGGTTAGAAGGAAGGAAATTTTTAGATGAATGAATTGTAATAATTTCTTTTCCTTAACCCAGTATGTATAAAATATTATATAGTCAATATAATATTGCTGTTGAGCTATTTTACATTCTTCTGGTCAAACCAGAAGAATGGTTTGTGTGTATCTCACAGTTACCTCAGAATGCCTCTCAGCTTGGTCTGGCTGTATTTGAATTCCTCAGCAGCCACATGTGATGTATGGTATCTTTGCCTCCTATGAACTTCGAGATTTGTACTGATAAGGAGGAGACTCAGAGCTAACAGCGGTGGTGTTTAAGTGAATTGAGATTCATGAGAATCGAAGTGCTTTGTGGTAGGCAGAGGCTGACTTTTTTGGAAAACCTTGTACACCACCCCCAACAACAAACTCACATGCTATAAAACATGGGACAGAAAGAAAGATAAACATTATGCTGACTCAGTATGTCCTTACCTGTTTGTTATATGCATATATGGATAGGCCATGTTGGGCTTCCCAGGCGACAGTGGTAAAGGAACACAGCTTCAAACTATATAAAGTCAAAAAGTGACAACATGACAAAAAGTTGACAAATGGGGCATCAGAGTGGGAGCCTTTTGCATACCTCTTTCAAGTAACTGACACAACAGGCTGACGAAAAACCCATAAGGGATTAATTCAAGAAGCAACACAAGAAGCCTGATCAAGCCAATTCAATAGAAAACATAGTTCCAGCAGGTAAAGATTATAGTTCTAGAAAAACTGAACATACACCAGGTCCTAAAGTTAAGTTCTAACACATTTAAAATCATCGATATCATATAGACAAAATTCTCTGAATGCAGTGAAGCTAAATTGTGTATCAGTTTAAAAATATAATTTATGGCTTCCCTGGTGGTCCACTGGGTAGAGTCCGCCTTGCAGTGCAAGGGGCACCGGTTCCATCCCTGGCCTGGGAAGATCCCATATGCAGCGGAGCGACTGGACCGATGTGTCCAATCACCGAGCCGGAGCTCTGGAGCGCATGCACCCAGAGCCGGTGCTCTGCAGCGAGACCCACACAGGCCAAAGAATGAAGGTGGATGAAAATAAATAAATAAATAAACAATAAAAGAGGCCAAAATTTTAAAAAGAAAAGTTAGGAACCTAGCAATTAAATTCAGGGGGTTAGAAGGAAGGAAATTTTTAGATGAATGAATTGTAATAATTTCTTTTCCTTAACCCAGTATGTATAAAATATTATATAGTCAATATAATATTGCTGTTGAGTTATTTTACATTCTTCTGGTCAAACCAGAAGAATGGTTTGTGTATCTCACAGTTACCTCAGAATGCCTCTCAGCTTGGTCTGGCTGTATTTGAATTCCTCAGCAGCCACATGTGATGTATGGTATCTATGCCTCCTATGAACTTCAAGATTTGTACTGATAAGGAGGAGACTCAGAGCTAACAGCGGTGGTGTTTAAGTGAATTGAGATTCATGAGAATCGAAGTGCTTTGTGGTAGGCAGAGGCTGACTTTTTTGGAAAACCTTGTACACCACCCCCAACAACAAACTCACATGCTATAAAACATGGGACAGAAAGAAAGATAAACATTATGCTGACTCAGTATGTCCTTACCTGTTTGTTATATGCATATATGGATAGGCCATGTTGGGCTTCCCAGGCGACTCAGTGGTAAAGGACTCACCTGCTAATGCTGAAGACATAAGAGACACAGGTTTGATCCCTGGGTTGGGAAGTTCCCCTGGAGAAGGGCATGACAACCCACTCCAGTATTCTTTTTTGGGGGGCGGTGGGGAGCACTTCTATTGGTCTTTCATTTATTTATTTTCATCCACCTTTGTTCTTTGGCCTGTGTGGGCCTCTCATCACAGTGGCCTCTCTCACTGCAGAGCACCAGCTCTGGGCGCATGCGCTCCAGAACACTGGCTCAGTAGTTGGACACATCTGTCCGGCTGCTCCGTGGCACGTGGGATCTTCCCAGGCCAGGGATCGAACCAGCACCCCTTGCCCTGCAAGGTGGTGTCCTTACCCACTGGGCCACCAGGGAAGCCCCACTCTAGTATTCTTGCCTGGAGAATCCCATGGACAGAGGAGCTTGGCAGACCTCAGTCCACAGGGTTGCAAAGAGTCGGACATGACTGAAGTGACTGAGCACGCATGCATAGGTCATGTATACCTATGCATAGGCTGTGTTATATGCATGTTATCTATGTACACGTATGGGCCATATGTTGCTTCTTGCTCTACCCCTAGGCACATATATGCTATATATGTATATATAGATATATATGTATGTATGTTCTTTTAACGTTTACAGAAGCCGTACTAGTTTGGTACCTTATTATCCTCATTTTACAGATGAGGATATTGAGCCTCAGGGAGGTTAAGAGACTGCAGGGGAGAGAGCAGGGTTCCAGACTCAGGCCATGTTACCTGGAGGTGGTCAAGGAGGCAGGCGATCCCTCCTCATCCTCAGAAGGCCTCCCATAGAAAATCCTTCCTGAGAGGATGATCTGAGGTTGCCGAGGCAGCTCTGTTCCCTGGTCTGAGTTCCTGCCTTCTCAAACAGGGCATCCTCACCCTGCTGGGTCTCCATGGCAACCTTCTCCCTGGTCCTGCCTCACAAAAGGACTTCCATGTCTCCAATCCTGCCTCAAGAGAGGTCTCTCCAAATCCAATTCCAGTTTAATGAACTTTTTGGGGGAGGGAGAGGGGAGGGGACGGGTTGGGAGAGAGGGGTGGGCGGGCCACTTCTATTGGTCTTTCATTTATCTATTTTCATCCATCTTTGTTCTCTGGCCCATGTGGGCCTCCCATCGCGGCGGCCTCTGTTGTTGCAGAGCACCGGCTCGGGGCGCATGCGCTCCAGAGCTCCGGCTCGGTAATTGGACACATGGGTCCAGCCGCTCTGCGGCATGTGGGATCTTCCCAGGCCAGGGATGGAACCAGTGCCCCTTGCAGTGCAAGGCAGTGTCCTTACCCACTGGACCACCAGAGAAGCCCCCAATTCCAGTTTAAATACCCCTCTTCCCCTCCCCAGTGGCTTCTTTTACCTTAGGATAAAAGGTCAACCCTCTAGGGCATGGCCTGCTGCCTTTTCCAGCCTCTCAGTAAGTTATTCCCTCCAGGGCTGGGTCTTCGGATACCCACTTCAGTGCCCACTGTTCCTGCTCAAGGGCACCTGCCCCCCCAACCCCCACCAAAATCCTGTTCACTCCTTCCAGGAGTGGGGAGAACTTTTTCTAAGCTCCCCCCAAACACACACATGCGTACGGGTCCCCCAAAGGCAGAATGTCTCCTGACACTGCCCACATGTCCAGAGTAGAAGTTAACAAGAAAAATAAGGAAATAAGGACATTGCTGATAGATCTACTTGTTTGACTTTTAAAAGGAGATGAAAGCGTTTTTGAAGAAAAGGCCATGCCTGTGTTGCTTCTCGCTGTACCCCCACCCAGGCACATGCTTCCTGCCTGATGAAAGGTTACGTGGATGACAGCCTGCCTGTTTGGGAGCCTTCCCAAGAGCTGATTTTCCAAATTTTGGGAGCAGAGAGTAAAAGGGACGCATGATTGAGGGGTAGAGGGAGATAGTGTGTTTTAGCGGTGCCTCTTATGGACCTCCAGGCATGTTGTTGGTTTTAGGAATTCAAGTGTGCTTAACTTGTTTTGAGCTTAAAACGATTCAAACAGAGCTTTTCCTGGTCTCCGCTGGTGGCTGTCTCTCTTTCAGGCACTCGCGGCCAGGGCCTGCCGGCCTCCGTCTTGTTCCTGGTCACTGTCCCTTCAGTTCTTTCTCTGGGGTCATGACCACGTCCTGAATTGATGTTTTGTGTGCCAGCTCTGGTTCTTCTGTTCCTGTAGGACAAACAGTGGCGTTAAATACAGTCAGTACTTCATGTCAACCAACTGCAGATCAAAAATATTCAAAAAGGAAAAGTTCCTGAAAGTTCCAGAAAACAAAACTTGTTTGCTGCATGCCAGAAGCTCTGTGCATAGCATTTATATTGTATTATTAGTATTGCTTAATGTTACTTATAAGGTATCTTTTAAGAATTTTTTTAAGTTTTATATATTTATTTAGTTTTGGCTATTTTGGGTTTTCACTGCTGCCACAGGCTCTTCACTAGTTGCAGGGAGTGGAGGCTACTCTCTAGTGGAGGTGAGCAGGCTTCTTGTTGTGGTGACTTCTCTTGTTGTGGAACTCGGGCTCTAGGGCTCACGGGCTTCAGTCGTTGCAGCACATAGGCTCCATAGTTGTGGCTCTGAGGCTCTAGAGCACAGGCTCACTAGTTGTTGCTCACGGGCTCAGTTACTCCGCAGCATGTGGGATCTTCCCAGATCAGGGATCGAGCTTGTGTCTCCTGCATTGACAGGCAAACTCTTTACCACTTAGCTACCAGGGAAGCCCCATATTACTTATAAGGTATTATAAGCAATCTAAAGATAATTTAAAATGTACAGGAAGATGTGCATAGGTTATATGCAAATTCTGCATCATTTTTTTTTTAAGATTTATTTATTTATTTATTTTGGTGGGGGTGGGGTGGGGAGGGAGGGGAGCAGGCAGGCCACTTCTATTGGTCTTTCATTTGTCCATTTTCATCCATCTTTGTTCTTTGGCCCGTGTGGACCTCCCATCACGGTGGCCTCGGTTGTCGCAGAGCACCAGCTCTGGGCGCATGCGCTCCAGAGCTCCAGCTCGGCAACTGGACACATCAGTCCAGCCGCTCTGCAGCACATGGGATCCTCCCAGGCCAGGGATCAAACCAGCACCCCTTGCACTGCACGGCGGTGTCCTTACCCACTGGACCACCAGGGAAGCCCTGCATCATTTAATATCAGGGACTTGAGCATCCATGGATTTGGGTGTCCAAGGTAGAGGTGGAGGCCGTGGAACCAGTTTCCTGCAGATACTGAAGGACCACTTTACCAGATGATTGCATAAGCTGCCTACCGAGTCCTCCACCTTCCCTTCCCCTTTTACCAGCCAGCTGCTCCCTGAGGAACACGGCTGAGGTCCTATTTGCTGATGTCTCTTCATCATCCCAAATCTTAAGAATCCATATCCTGACCCTTTCTTTTGGGAGGTGGGATCTTGCCTCCTCCCTTTCCCATCATGGGCTTCCCAGGTGATGCTAGTGGTAAAGAACCTGCCTGTCAATGCATGAGATGCAAGAGATGCAGGTTCGATCCCTGGGTCGGGAAGATCTCCTGGAGGAGGGCATGGCAACCCACTCCACTATTCCTGCCTGGAGAATCCCATGGACAGAGGAGCCTAGCAGGTTGCAGTCCATGGATCGCAAAGAGTTGAACATGACTGCAGCACAAACACACACAGACACACACACACACACAGACACACACACACACACTTTCCCATCATCTCCAACCTGGTATTTCCCGTTAGACTCCAGTTTAGGGAATGGTCCCCATGTTGGAGCTTGCTTATATTGGGTCCCAGGGTTGCTGTTGTTAACTCTTCATTCTACTGACTTTCACTGTTTTCTATTATTATTTATCCAGCCTGATTACTTGTATTTCCTTTAGATGAAGAGAGAGCTCGTCGACTGAAAAGGGAGCTTCTAGATTGACCTTGTTTGTGGCGTTCACCAGGGTGCCATGGTCTTGCGGTAGCATCTTCTGCGTGTCTAATTTGCTGTCATGTGGGGGCCCACTGCCCACGAGATGTTATGGAAGAGGTTTTGTTAGAGCTTGAAGGGGCCCGGGCCGTTCTCTGGGTGGTTTCCTCAGTTTACCTTGAGGTCCTGTCTTATTCCCTCTGTCCTCCTCCTCTTTGTTGGGTGCCCCCTCCTCAGCTGTGAAGTCATCTCCGTGGATGGTGGAATGGTGGCAGCTGCTGAAGCTTCTTGCATGCTTTGCTTTCTTTTTTTTTTTTTTTTCCCATTAGCAGCCTGAATTTGTTATGCAGCCGGATCTCAGCGGCTGGGTGCTAAAAGAGCAGCCGCAGCCAGCTCAGTCACCTCTTTCTGTGGCCTCTGCTTCCTCCACAGCTCTTTCCTCCGTCCCTGCTCTGACTCAGCTGCCCCATTTCCCTGGCTTTGGGGACATAGCAGCCCCTTGACCATGCCCTCCTGTGGCCTCCTACATCCCTGTGGGAGTTCTCTTCCCTCCTGCTCAAGGACCACTTAGGATCACCTGCTTGGGGGCCATTTTTGAAATTTTAATATTTATTAAGTCAGTTATTTAATAGTGCCTGGTCTCAGTTGCAGCATGCGGATCTTTAGTTGGCATGAGAACCCTTGGTTGTGGCATACAAGATATAGTTCCCTGACCTGGGATTGAACCCAGGTCTCCTGCACTGGGAGCACAGAGTCTTAGCCTCTGGACCACCAGGGACGTCCACAGGTCCTTCTTCGCTACATCTTCTCCTACTTTCTGCCCCCGGCCCCCTGCGACCTGACCTGAGCAGCCCTCTCTAGGCATCTTGGCATATGCCTTTCCTCCCATCTGGAATGCCTACTGTCTCTCGGTTCTGTCTCTGACGTCTAGTCTATCCTTCAGGGATGCATTTACACATCATCTCCTCAGGGAGGCCGCCCTAATTTCATCTGATGGTGCTCTTGGTCCCTTGCCTGGGGCGCTCCAGGCATACTGACGTGCCTCTGCTTTGGGGCATTTTGAGTAAGTAGGTATTTATGCTTTCCCTGGCTGGATTTTTCTTTTCAAGAGAAAGTCCATGTCTTTGTTTTCTTTATATTCCTGGTGTCTGGTGTCTGCTTATTAAATGTCTGTTTAAAGGATCATTAGGTAGACAAAACAAATTATACAACAGTACAGATCAGCCCTCCCCAGCTGGAGCTCGGCAAGAGGATTAAGCACCATTGTATTGGGCTGACCAAAAAGGTCATTCCCATAATACCGTAAGGAAAAGCCCAAACGGACTTTTTGGCCAATCCAGGATTGACGCTTTTGAAGTATAGTGCTGGAGAAGACTCTTGAAAGTCCCTTAGACAGCAAGAAAATCAAACCAGTCAATCATAAAGGAAATCAACCCTGAATATTCACTGGAAGGACTGATGCTTAAGCTGAAGCTCCAATACTCTGGCCACCTGATGGGAAGAGCCAAGTCATTGGAAAAGATGCTGATGCTGGCAAAGATCGAAGACAAGAGAAGAAGGGGGTGACAGAGGATGAAATGGTTGGATGGTATCACTGACTCAATGAACATGTGTTTGAGCAAACTCTGGGAAATGATGAAGGACAGTGATGCCTGACCTGATGCAGTTCATGGGGGTCTCGAAGAGTCAGACATGACTTAGCAATTGAAAACAATAACACATGAGGAATTTAACCTCTCTCTGATGCTTCTGGAATGATTCCAGTTATAGACCATCCTTGAGAGACTTAAGAGAATAGACATTCAGTCCTGTGGTATAGCGTGGGGAACTCTGCTCAATGTTGTGTGCGCGCCTGGATGGGAGAGGAGTCTGGGGGAGAATGGATACGTATATGTGTATGGCTGAGTCCCTTTGCTTCACCTGAAGTTATCATGACATTGTTCATCGGTTCTACCCAGATATAAAATCAAAAGATAGAAAAGAAAACAGACATTCAAATCCTTTTCTGTAGGGCTTAATCTCCGGTGTAACCCAGCCTGAAGAAGGCTAGTAGAAGTAATATGATCCCAGTCCTGATAAAATATACATTTGCAAGGAGGAAAGGCAGATGGAGCGTAGACCAGAGTATTGAGTGTAGACCAGAATGTTAGTGCTGGATTTCACTGTGTTGTACTGGGACAACCAGTATGTCATTTGAACATGTTCTTTCTGAATTGTTTAACTTTGTGACCACAGAGTTTAAAAAAAAAAAATGGGTTCTCAAATAAGCTGAACTGGAGTTCCTACACCTGGCTGTGCCTTACCCTAAGACAACAGAGAGTTAGGGGTCTGTTTCTAAGTATAGATCCCATAGTGGACCAGAAGTCACTGAGCCGACCCCTCGGCATTGTCCCTGGAGAAGTGTGTGAGGATGACTAAACCTGGGTGTCACCTCTGGGCACCTTGTGAATGAAGGGCTGTGTCCAGCAGGCGTGACTCACCATAAAATAAACTGGCAGAGTCATGGGTACTCACGGAATACTCTCAAAAGCAAATCTAGAGGGGCTTCCCTGGTGGTCCAGTGGGTAAGGACACTGCCTTGCAGTGCAAGGGGCGCCGGTTCGATCCCTGGCCTGAGACGATCCCAGTTGTTGCGGAGCGGCTGGACCAATATGTCCAATTACCAAGCCAGAGCTCTGGGGCACATGCGCCTGGAGCCAGTGCTCTGCAACGACAGAGGCCGCCGCGATGGGAGGCCCACACGGGACAAAGAACAAAGACGGCTGAAATAGATAAATGAAGGACCAGTAGAAGTGGCCTGCCCGCCCCACTCCCTGCCCACCCCCCCAAAAAATAAATAAATAAATAAATGGGTTTTTTTTAAAAAAGCAAATCTAGAGGTGATTTTTCCTTAATAGCTAGCAGTGAGCATTTGTTGTTATTGTTGTTCAGTCGCTAAGTCACGTCTGACTCTTTTCAACCTCATGGATATAGCATGCCAGGTTCCTCTGTCCTCCACTTGTCTCCCAGAGTTTTCTCAGGTCCATGTCTGTAAGTCTGAGTTTTCTTAGATTCATGTCCATTTGCTCAGATTCGTGTCCAGTGCTGTCTAACCATCTTATCCTCTGCCACCCATTTCTCCTTTTGCCCTCAATCTTTCCCATCATCAGATCTTTCTCAATGAGTCAGTTCTTCGCATCTGGTGGCCAGAGTATGGGAGCTTCCGCTTCAGTATCAGTTCAATAAATATTCAGAGTTGATTTCCTTCAGGATTGAACCTACCCTGGGGTTGTTCGAATTAAGTCTGAGACAGGAGTGTTGATACTAATCCTTGCTCATCAGTTACTGCTTCAGCCAGCCCTGTGGTTTTTTCTGTCTGAAATTTGATCTTACTTGACCTCACACAGAATTTTATCCTTATCCTGGCTGCTGAAACCAGTAGTTGGATGAGGAACACGGTAATTACATAGTCACTAAAGTATCTCCCATCAAATTACTTATTAACTGCAAAGGGAAAAGAGCAACTTGATAGTGGATAAAATTGCCTTGCACAACTTTGACCAAGTGATGTGACATCACCAGTGCTGGGACAAAGCAACACCGGATGCCTTCTGAGAAATGCACTGGGATGGGCCAGCACCGCTTGTGGGTAATGCCTGCCTGGACATGTGTACCTTGACCCTCATCATGAAAAAATAGACAGATCTCCACTGAGGGACATTCTTTGTTCTGTGGCCTGTGTGGGCCTCCCATTGCAGTGGCCTCCGGCTTGGGGCAGATGTGCTCCAGAGCACCGGCTCGTTATTGGACACACCGGCCCAGCCCCTCCGCGGCCTGTGGAATCTTCCTAGCTTGTACTTTTCAAAAAAAAAAAAAAAAAATGCCAAGGTTATGAAAGATAAAAGGATTAAAGGAGGCCCAAAAGATATGACAACAGAGCACCACAAGTGGTCCTGGGCCTGTGTTCCAGTTTTTGCTCTGAGGTCATTATTGGGACTACTAAAGAAATTTGTCTGAGGTCCTTCGATTATAGTATCAAAACAACAATAATTTCCTGATTTTTAGCATCATGCTTCAGTTGTGTCCAGGAGTGTCCTTCTTTTAAGAAATACTAACATGGTTAGGAGTGAATGTCATTGTGCCCTCAGTGTACTTTCAGGTGGTTAAAAAAGGCAGTATGAGTATGACAGAATAGAATCACCAGGCAAATATGGTAGAAGGGTAATAAGCGGGTCGTCTGGGTGAGGGGAATTCTTTGTACTCGTCTGGCAGCCTCTCTGTGCATTTGAGATTATATCCAAAAATAAAGTTTAAAAGCCCAGAAGCCTCCAGATCATGGTCCCATGGCCGGTGTAGCCTCAGAGGCCAGGGCTCTGAGTGGCTGCCCTTTCCAGGGTCGCTGCTGAAATCATTTCTGGCAACACTGATCTTTCTTCAGAACCATCTTCCTAGCAGACGGGGTGGCGGCCACTCTGTATGGCTTCACCTGATAGGAAGGTTCTTTCACGCTTCCCATGGCTGTCCTCATGCCTGCTGGCCGTCTCCGGGTATCTGGTCAACCAGATCGATCCACACATTGGCCGGGTCAAGAGTTGACCCGCCACTGTCCTGCAGAAGAGACTTCCCAGGCCGAGTGGGGCTTTGCTGTCACCCAGCCTGCTTTGTACACACTATAAGGCATCCTCACAGGGGTGACTTGGCCACTGTGAAACAGGCAATGGCTGAACAACCAAGGATTTTTTCTTGGCAAAACAAAACAGAGCTGGTTGCTCTTTTTTTTGCAGTTGTTTTTTCCTCCGCTTTATTGGGATATAACTGAGATATAACGTTGTGTAAACTGAAGGTGTGTGGTATGGTGACTTGAAATATGCTGGAAAATGGTGAGCACCCTGGCCTCAGCTAACACCTTCGTACGTCACCTAATTACCATCTCTTGTTCCGTGGTGAGGACATTTAAGATCTCTTCTCTTAACAGCTTTCAAGTATGTGACACAGTGTTGTTATCTGTCCCCATGGTGCTGTGCAGTAGATCCCCACAACTTAAAATGGGGGCCTGATACTTCCACATGGCTCCTGCCCCAGCTCCGCCCCAGCCCCTGGTCACTATCACAGTAGACTCTGTGTCTGTGAGTTTGGCTTTTTCAGATTCCACATACCTAGGATATTCTAGACGCTCTTTTGTTTCCACGCTAGTAGGTGGGACGCTCGCCGGGTTATGTTTTGCTACCTTCCTCACCCGACACATGCAGTGATTCTTGATTGAAAAAGTATTCCCTCATGCGTTCTCCGTGTGCTTCGAACACTGCACAAGCAAGCCAGTGATTGTGATATCTGGACTCATGGAAGAATCTGATCTTCACGTCTGCCTCTTGTTCGGATCTTGCAGAGTTTAGATTCGCTTTTCGGAATGAATCTGGCTGCAGGCCATCAACCAGGGCATTCAATTTATTCGTTGGTTCCTTATCTCAACGAGCATTGAGGGGCCTTTAGCAAACTAGGCCTTGTTTTAGGCTCGGAGGTGACAGCAGGGAGCAACGTCAACAGTCACTTCTTTAGGAGCCTTTTATCTTAGTGGGGAAAGCAGAAAGTAGGCAAATACGAATGAGTCGTGATGAGGATATCAAGTAAAGTGGAAAAGGGAGTCATCGGGTGTAGGGTGGGAGTGCGGGGCTACAGAGGGTGATCCAGGAGGTGACTTTTGAATGAAAACCAGGATAAAGATGGTGCAGGAGGGCCGTAGATTTGTCCCTGCAAGAGTCGCTGTCCTCTTAACTTCTTTGTCACTTTTTTTTTGGCCACATTTTGATTGGTCTTTCATTTATTTATTTATTTTCATCCATCTTTGTTCTGTGGCCTGTGTGGGCCTCCCATCGCAGTAGCCTCTCCTGGCTCATAATTGGACACACCAGTCCAGCTGCTCCACAGCACGTGGGATCTTCCCAGGCCGGGGACAGAACCAGTGCCTCTTACACTGCAAGGCGGACTCTTCACCCACTGGACCACCAGGGAAGCCCTTCTTTGTCACTTTGATAAAACCTTGCATGACACTGTCTGAAGCTGCCAGACGTGGTCTCATTTTGGAAACTGTGTATTCCAAGGGCTCAGCATCCACTGCCTTTAAGTTTTAAACCTATAAGAAGTGTGTTAAGCATGCAGTGAAGCGACGGAACGACAGACATGGACAGTGGACATATGGACATTGTGGGGAAGGAACAGTGGGTGAGAGACATAAAGGAAGTAGCATGAAGACCTGTACTATCACATGTGAAGAAGATATTCTAGATTTTTTACGCTAGTAGGTGGCGCTCGCGGGTTATGTTTTGCTACCTTCCTCACCCGACACATGCAGTGATTCTTGATTGAAAAAGTATTCCCTCATGCGTTCTCCGTGTGCTTCGAACACTGCACAAGCAAGCCAGTGATTGTGATATCTGGACTCATGGAAGAATCTGATCTTCACGTCTGCCTCTTGTTCGGATCTTGCAGAGTTTAGATTCGCTTTTCGGAATGAATCTGGCTGCAGGCCATCAACCAGGGCATTCAATTTATTCGTTGGTTCCTTATCTCAACGAGCATTGAGGGGCCTTTAGCAAACTAGGCCTTGTTTTAGGCTCGGAGGTGACAGCAGGGAGCAACGTCAACAGTCACTTCTTTAGGAGCCTTTTATCTTAGTGGGGAAAGCAGAAAGTAGGCAAATACGAATGAGTCGTGATGAGGATATCAAGTAAAGTGGAAAAGGGAGTCATCGGGTGTAGGGTGGGAGTGCGGGGCTACAGAGGGTGATCCAGGAGGTGACTTTTGAATGAAAACCAGGATAAAGATGGTGCAGGAGGGCCGTAGATTTGTCCCTGCAAGAGTCGCTGTCCTCTTAACTTCTTTGTCACTTTTTTTTTGGCCACATTTTGATTGGTCTTTCATTTATTTATTTATTTTCATCCATCTTTGTTCTGTGGCCTGTGTGGGCCTCCCATCGCAGTAGCCTCTCCTGGCTCATAATTGGACACACCAGTCCAGCTGCTCCACAGCACGTGGGATCTTCCCAGGCCGGGGACAGAACCAGTGCCTCTTACACTGCAAGGCGGACTCTTCACCCACTGGACCACCAGGGAAGCCCTTCTTTGTCACTTTGATAAAACCTTGCATGACACTGTCTGAAGCTGCCAGACGTGGTCTCATTTTGGAAACTGTGTATTCCAAGGGCTCAGCATCCACTGCCTTTAAGTTTTAAACCTATAAGAAGTGTGTTAAGCATGCAGTGAAGCGACGGAACGACAGACATGGACAGTGGACATATGGACATTGTGGGGAAGGAACAGTGGGTGAGAGACATAAAGGAAGTAGCATGAAGACCTGTACTATCACATGTGAAGAAGATAGCTATAGTCATTGCTCTGTGAGAAAAGCAGATCCTGCAGGGGTACTGTGTGATGGTCGGGAGAGGTGGGATGGGGGGGATATACATATGACTAATCTGAGAACATACATATCTGTAAACAACAAAACTTTGTAAAAGTTAAAAGCAAAATAAAAGTTTAAAAAAAAAAAAAGAAGAAGTGTGCTAAATTGCTTCAGTCGTGTCTGATGCTTTGCAACCCTGCAGAGGGTAGACTGCCAGGCTCCTCTGTCCATGGGATTCTCCAGGCAAGAACACTGGAGTGGGTTGCCATGCCCTCGTCTAGGAGATCTTCCCGACCCAGGGATTGAACCCCGGTGTTTTATGTCTCCTGCATTGCCAAGCGGGGTCTTTACCACTAGCGTCACCTGGGAAGTCCTGACAGGCAGCTGAATGATAGTCAACATGTCTTCTCAGCATTGGAGCTAACCCAGTTGATTAAAAGTAGATTAAAAAGCATCCCTCAGGGCTTCCCCTGGTGGTCCAGTGGGTAAGGACACTGCCTTGCAGTGCAAGGGGCGCCGGTTTGATCCCTGGCCTGGGAAGATCCCACGTGCCACGGAGCGGCTGGACCAATGTGTCCGATCACCGAGCCGGAGCTCTGGAGCACATGCGCCCAGAGCCAGCGCTCTGCAACGACAGACGCCACCGCGATGGGAGGCCCACAGGAGCCAAAGAACAAAGACGGATGAAAATAGAGAAATGAAAGACCAATAGTAGTGGCCCGCCCGCCCCCCTCCCTCTCCAACTCGACCCCCGCCCCAAATAAATAAATCTTTAAAAAAAAAAAAAAAGCATCCCTCAGCCCTCTTGCAAGTGTTTGCATCTCAGTATGTGGTCAAAATTAGTATAGACTACATACTCAGGCTTCCCAGGTTGCGCTAGTGATAAAGAACCCGCCTGCCAATGCAGGAGACAAGAGACGTGGTTTCAATCCTTGGGTCAGGAAGATCCCCTGGAGGAGGACATGGCACCCCACTCCAGTGTTCTTACCTGGAGAATCCCAAGGACAGAGAAGCCTGGCGGGCTGCAGTCCACGGGGTCACAGAGTCAGACACGACTGAGCAACAGAACTACAGCAAAGTCAGGAGACAGTGGAGACGTTAGAGAGTGGATACCAGAGGTGCCGGCAGCATATAGTGGGCAGTGGCCGGGGATGCTGTGAAACAGCCAGAGTGCACGAGACAGCCTCCGGCCACCTACAGGAGAATTGGCAGTTTAGGCGCTCACTCGTGTCCAGCTCTTGCGACCCCGTGGACTGTAGCCCGCCAGGCTCCTCTGTCTGTAGAATTTCAGTACTGCAGTGGGTTACCATTTCCTTCTCCAGGGAATCTTCCCAGTGCAGAGATTGAACCCACGTCTCCTACACTGCAGGTGGATTCTTTACCCACTGAGCCTTCAGGGAAGCCCACAGCAAAGAATGACCCAGCCCCAAACGTCAGCAGTGCCGAGGAGGAGAAACGCTGCTAGCGATCATAGCTCAGTGCCTCTTATCTGTGTTATATGTCAGGATTCTGAGTGAGTGTTCCTGTTTGAAAAAAAAAAAGAGTCCCACAGCTAAAACTGGTTTGAAATTAGTCACCTGGCTTCTACAAGGACGGCAGTCTGCTTGGGCAGACAGGGAGCCCAGGTCACCAAGACTCCTTGAGCCCCAGGAAAGGCCCTGGCTGCGGTGTGGTTGAGCTTTTCCGACTAAACCATGTCCCCCTCCCATGGCTTCCCTTCCCAGTCGGGTCAGGATAGGAGAAGGTTGAGTTTAGAACCTCACTGTCACCTTCTGCTGCTCAGCTTCTGGGCTGCAGCCCCGTGGCTTTGGTGACGGTGCCGTGGGTGGGCTTCGGTGAGCCCGCACCGTGTCTGGCGGCTGCTGCAGGTCAGGCGCCCCGCCTCTGAACAGCCTCCTCCCCTGCTGCCCTCCCTACACCGGTCGGTCGCATTTCTCTTGTCATTTCCCTGGACCTTGGGTCTCTAGAAATGGGAGACTCAGTCCTTCGTTTCTGTCTCTCTCCTTTTTTCTTTTGGCCGCCCTTCACGGCCTGTGGGATCTTAGTGCTCAGGTTAGGGATCGAACCCGCGCCCACTGCCGTGGAAGGCAGAGGCCCAAGCCCTGGACCACCAGGAAAGTCCCTCAGCGCTGCCTTTCGTCGCAGCATGGTCCTCCATCTCCTCACAGAGCATGTGGGAGGAGTTGGTGAAGTTAGAGGTCGTGCTTTTTTGTGTGGACACTGGAGGCCCCCGTGTTGCTGTTTTCGGTTAAAGTGATTTGAAGTGCATTTTGTTTAGGAACAATTGTGCTCCTTTTGGAAATGCGCTCACTCGTGTCCAGCTCTTGCGACCCCGTGGACTGTAGCCCGCCAGGCTCCTCTGTCTGTAGAATTTCAGTACTGCAGTGGGTTACCATTTCCTTCTCCAGGGAATCTTCCCAGTGCAGAGATTGAACCCACGTCTCCTACACTGCAGGTGGATTCTTTACCCACTGAGCCTTCAGGGAAGCCCACAGCAAAGAATGACCCAGCCCCAAACGTCAGCAGTGCCGAGGAGGAGAAACGCTGCTAGCGATCATAGCTCAGTGCCTCTTATCTGTGTTATATGTCAGGATTCTGAGTGAGTGTTCCTGTTTGAAAAAAAAAGAGTCCCACAGCTAAAACTGGTTTGAAATTAGTCACCTGGCTTCTACAAGGACGGCAGTCTGCTTGGGCAGACAGGGAGCCCAGGTCACCAAGACTCCTTGAGCCCCAGGAAAGGCCCTGGCTGCGGTGTGGTTGAGCTTTTCCGACTAAACCATGTCCCCCTCCCATGGCTTCCCTTCCCAGTCGGGTCAGGATAGGAGAAGGTTGAGTTTAGAACCTCACTGTCACCTTCTGCTGCTCAGCTTCTGGGCTGCAGCCCCGTGGCTTTGGTGACGGTGCCGTGGGTGGGCTTCGGTGAGCCCGCACCGTGTCTGGCGGCTGCTGCAGGTCAGGCGCCCCGCCTCTGAACAGCCTCCTCCCCTGCTGCCCTCCCTACACCGGTCGGTCGCATTTCTCTTGTCATTTCCCTGGACCTTGGGTCTCTAGAAATGGGAGACTCAGTCCTTCGTTTCTGTCTCTCTCCTTTTTTCTTTTGGCCGCCCTTCACGGCCTGTGGGATCTTAGTGCTCAGGTTAGGGATCGAACCCGCGCCCACTGCCGTGGAAGGCAGAGGCCCAAGCCCTGGACCACCAGGAAAGTCCCTCAGCGCTGCCTTTCGTCGCAGCATGGTCCTCCATCTCCTCACAGAGCATGTGGGAGGAGTTGGTGAAGTTAGAGGTCGTGCTTTTTTGTGTGGACACTGGAGGCCCCCGTGTTGCTGTTTTCGGTTAAAGTGATTTGAAGTGCATTTTGTTTAGGAACAATTGTGCTCCTTTTGGAAATGCTTGAATTTCCGGAGTGTCCTGGAACCTGGGCTTGTCACACAGAGCCAAAGGGTTTGCTCTAGGTGTCCTTTTCTGATTTCCAGCAGCGTCTTTCTCTCCTTCCAGTCGCTGGAAGGCTCTACCCTTTGTTCTTCCGCTTGGGAATCTAACCTCTTTAGAGCAACCTTAATTGTCCCTGTATCCAAACAGCTCCAGGCCCCCACCCAGGCTTCGCTGGCCCTGCTGCTGACTAGGAATGACTGCCTCTGTCTGCCCTCTTCGCTGGCGGATCTTCATTCTGCGCAGGAAGCAGCCTGTCCAGCTGGTGAAACCTTCCTGGCAGCTCGGGGGTGGTCATGTGATTGCCGTTCTGGGCAAAGAGACAGAACTGGAAGCCTGTCAGGGATTTCCGGGGAAGGTTTCATCTCCTCATGGAGGTGTCTCCTCTTCTCCCTCCTGTCTGGAGTTTGGAACAGAGGCTGGTCGGAGTCTGCAACCCCGACGACTGCACACAGGCCCGGTCTGCTTCTCCCTGGACTTCCTGTTCGGTGAGAAGAAGACACCTCCCAGGGACCTCCCTGGTGGTCCAGTGGTTAGGACTCACGCTTCCACTTCAGGGGCACGAGTTCAATCCCTACTCAGGGAACTAAGATTCTGCGTGCTTCAAGGTGCAACCAAAAAAAAAAAAAAAAAAAACCAGATGCCCCCTCTTGGCTGAAAGCTTTGGGTGGCACCCAGGCTTCTGTTACGTATGACCAAGTGCACCCCTGACTGAAACTCCAGCTCAGATGCCCCCACCCCCGGGCTTCAGGTGTGGCTTCTATCAGCCCAGTGGCCCACAGGCCCTGGGGACTCCCACATCCTCCCTGTGGCCCCCCTCTCTTTGGACATGAAAGCTTGCTGCCAGCCAGACTCGAACCCGCGCCACTGCCGTGGAAGGCAGAGGCCCAAGCCCGGGGGTCCCTCAGCGCTGCCTTCGTGCAGCATGGTCCTCCATCTCCTCACAGAGCATGTGGGAGGAGTTGGTGAAGTTAGAGGTCGTGCTTTTTTGTGTGGACACTGGAGGCCCCCGTGTTGCTGTTTTCGGTTAAAGTGATTTGAAGTGCATTTTGTTTAGGAACAATTGTGCTCCTTTTGGAAATGCTTGAATTTCCGGAGTGTCCTGGAACCTGGGCTTGTCACACAGAGCCAAAGGGTTTGCTCTAGGTGTCCTTTTCTGATTTCCAGCAGCGTCTTTCTCTCCTTCCAGTCGCTGGAAGGCTCTACCCTTTGTTCTTCCGCTTGGGAATCTAACCTCTTTAGAGCAACCTTAATTGTCCCTGTATCCAAACAGCTCCAGGCCCCCACCCAGGCTTCGCTGGCCCTGCTGCTGACTAGGAATGACTGCCTCTGTCTGCCCTCTTCGCTGGCGGATCTTCATTCTGCGCAGGAAGCAGCCTGTCCAGCTGGTGAAACCTTCCTGGCAGCTCGGGGGTGGTCATGTGATTGCCGTTCTGGGCAAAGAGACAGAACTGGAAGCCTGTCAGGGATTTCCGGGGAAGGTTTCATCTCCTCATGGAGGTGTCTCCTCTTCTCCCTCCTGTCTGGAGTTTGGAACAGAGGCTGGTCGGAGTCTGCAACCCCGACGACTGCACACAGGCCCGGTCTGCTTCTCCCTGGACTTCCTGTTCGGTGAGAAGAAGACACCTCCCAGGGACCTCCCTGGTGGTCCAGTGGTTAGGACTCACGCTTCCACTTCAGGGGCACGAGTTCAATCCCTACTCAGGGAACTAAGATTCTGCGTGCTTCAAGGTGCAACCAAAAAAAAAAAAAAAAAAACCAGATGCCCCCTCTTGGCTGAAAGCTTTGGGTGGCACCCAGGCTTCTGTTACGTATGACCAAGTGCACCCCTGACTGAAACTCCAGCTCAGATGCCCCCACCCCCGGGCTTCAGGTGTGGCTTCTATCAGCCCAGTGGCCCACAGGCCCTGGGGACTCCCACATCCTCCCTGTGGCCTCCATGACACATTCTCTTTCCTGCCTGCTCACACATCAGACCCGTTTCACGCCCCGGCTTCCTGCACCTGCAGCCCCTTCCTGATCGCTTGGCCCCCAGCAGGGCAGCTGGAGCACAAGAGCTGCTGCTGAGGCCATGCCGTCTCAGGCTCGCCACCTGCGTCCCATTGCGGCTGCCGCCACCGCGACTCTCCACACGCTTACAACCCCCACGAATAAACTCTTCAAGAGCTTCTCGTGCTCTTCCGTGACCTTCTGCCGTCCTCCATACAGTAACCCTGCTGACAGAATGGTACATCGTAGGTCAGGGTCCCTAGAAGCAGAGCCTGAAACAGGAGTCATGGCCTCCTCTGCTCCCCCGGGGAACTTGACTTGCTCTCTGAGGGTGATCCCAGGCCTTTTACGCCCCAGTCTGTTGGTCATTGGCTGCAGATAGGCGAGGGCGGATCCGTGGAGCAGGGGGCAGCAGTGCACCATGTCAACACCCACAGCTGAGACATTGCTCCAGCTGTGGGGTGTCCAGGAAACCCACAGCATCGCCCTTCCCTCCCGCCCACGCCCCACCCAGGCCATACTGTCCCAGCTGCACCCAGTGCACTCGCTTTCAGACTGCCCAGCCCTCTGCTTTGCTCCTTCTGCCCACCAGGTGGGCCTTGCCTCCCTACCCGACACCCTGCCCCCGCTGTAGCGGGCATGTTGTCCTTGGCGCTGGGGGGCACTTAGTCTCTGCCTCCCCAAGAGCTGTCTTCCCCTGGGGCAGGCTTTCTGTCTCATCTCCCATTCTCCTTTGCCAAGTAGAGTTCGTCAAAAACACAGGATGCAAGCATGATGGGAGGGACTGTCTTCTCTGCCCTCCTGCGGATGGAGCGTGACTTGGGCCAGGCGAGGCTCCCAGGGGAAACGTGCATGACTTCCATCCTGTGGCTTTCAGGTTGTTACGTATGACCAAGTGCACCCCTGACTGAAACTCCAGCTCAGATGCCCCCACCCCCGGGCTTCAGGTGTGGCTTCTATCAGCCCAGTGGCCCACAGGCCCTGGGGACTCCCACATCCTCCCTGTGGCCTCCATGACACATTCTCTTTCCTGCCTGCTCACACATCAGACCCGTTTCACGCCCCGGCTTCCTGCACCTGCAGCCCCTTCCTGATCGCTTGGCCCCCAGCAGGGCAGCTGGAGCACAAGAGCTGCTGCTGAGGCCATGCCGTCTCAGGCTCGCCACCTGCGTCCCATTGCGGCTGCCGCCACCGCGACTCTCCACACGCTTACAACCCCCACGAATAAACTCTTCAAGAGCTTCTCGTGCTCTTCCGTGACCTTCTGCCGTCCTCCATACAGTAACCCTGCTGACAGAATGGTACATCGTAGGTCAGGGTCCCTAGAAGCAGAGCCTGAAACAGGAGTCATGGCCTCCTCTGCTCCCCCGGGGAACTTGACTTGCTCTCTGAGGGTGATCCCAGGCCTTTTACGCCCCAGTCTGTTGGTCATTGGCTGCAGATAGGCGAGGGCGGATCCGTGGAGCAGGGGGCAGCAGTGCACCATGTCAACACCCACAGCTGAGACATTGCTCCAGCTGTGGGGTGTCCAGGAAACCCACAGCATCGCCCTTCCCTCCCGCCCACGCCCCACCCAGGCCATACTGTCCCAGCTGCACCCAGTGCACTCGCTTTCAGACTGCCCAGCCCTCTGCTTTGCTCCTTCTGCCCACCAGGTGGGCCTTGCCTCCCTACCCGACACCCTGCCCCCGCTGTAGCGGGCATGTTGTCCTTGGCGCTGGGGGGCACTTAGTCTCTGCCTCCCCAAGAGCTGTCTTCCCCTGGGGCAGGCTTTCTGTCTCATCTCCCATTCTCCTTTGCCAAGTAGAGTTCGTCAAAAACACAGGATGCAAGCATGATGGGAGGGACTGTCTTCTCTGCCCTCCTGCGGATGGAGCGTGACTTGGGCCAGGCGAGGCTCCCAGGGGAAACGTGCATGACTTCCATCCTGTGGCTGGCTCAGGGCGTCACTCTCAGACCTGCTGAGAAAGGCCGGCTGGAGGGGTGGGTGTTCTGCGGAGCCCAGGATGCATCTCCAGCTGCCTGCTGGACGTCTGTGTCTGGTTATCATCATCTCAAGTTCTTCGCAGCATCATCACTAAACTACAAAAAGTGACTTCCATTGCTGTTTCTTTCCATAACCAGGACCCAGGTTGATCTTGGCCTGCGTCTCTTCGGTGCTAGTCCTTGTCGTTTCTCTGTCCCTCTCAGTCCTCCCTCTGTCTTCTTTCTCACCAGGATCAGCCTCAGGCTTCCTTTCCACTTGAGCCCCCAGTACCCTGCCCCGCTGTCCATGGCAGCCCAGGGCAAGGCTTCCTTCTGTCCTGCAGTGGGGTCCTTTGCATTCACCTCCGCCCTTGACTGGCCTGCTCTTTCGGCCGCCGTGTCAGCATCTAAGCTGTACCTGCTCACCTTCCCAGATGATCCCCTCCAGCCCCGTGGGTTTATTTATTGCTCTGTCAGCTTCCGGTTTGGTTTTTAATCATCTTGGCTTACCTTTATTATTAAAAAATAAAGGAAACACCAGAAAACCCTTCGCGTACAGGCCTCTCCACCTATTCCAATGGCTGCCCTCCCTAAGCACCCCGACACGGAAGGACGTGGGTAGAGGCAGTTGGAATTTTCAGCTCCCTGCTTGTCCGCGTGTTGAATGAAGGTTGAGAGCAGATCGCCGTCCACCGAAGTGAGTGTTCCCCAGAAGCAGAGCCTGAAACAGAAATTGTGGTCTCCTCTGCTCCCCCAGGGAGCTTGAATTGCTCTCCCAGGGCGCGTTGAACGCAGATAGCCGTCCACCGAAGTGCGTGTTTAAATGACTGAGTGATTTAGCCTTTAGGGATATCGTGGGTAGGATTATTCCCCCAGTAACGCCCTGCCCTCCCTTGCACTGGGAGCTCTCCAGTACATCTAACAATGTGTCACGTGCTCTTTATGACATTGGCTGCACTCTTTAAAAAAAAAAAAAATCTTTATTTCTGATATCACATTTCTTATTTTTTTTTAGTATTTCCATTCATTTCTTTTAAATTAATTAATTAATTTTTTTTTGTCTGTTCTGGGTTTTCACTGCTTCCACAGGCTCTTCTCTAATTGCAGAGAGTGGGGGCTACTCTCTAGTTGAGGAGAGCAGGCTTCTTTTTTTCATGTGTGTGTGTGGCCACTTCTATTGGTCTTTCATTTATTTATTTGAATCCATCTTTGTTCAATGACCTGTGTGGGCCTCCCACTGCAGTGGCCTCTCTCATTGCAGAGCACTGGCTCTGGGCGCATGCGCTCCAGAGCTCCGGCTCGGTAATTGGACACAGTGTTCCAGCTGCTCCGTGGCACATGGGATCTTCCCAGGCCAGGGATTGAACCGGCGCCCCTTGCACTGCACGGCGGTGTCCCTACCCACTGGACCACCAGGGAAAGCCCATTGGCTGCACTCTTATCTCGGATGGTTAATTCTTAATTCGAAACTGTCAGTGCCAGTCCGAGAGTGGACTAACAGCCTGGACTCTGCCCTCCGATTTCTTCATCAGGGCCTTAGTAAGAGTGACTTCCTCTTCAGATATATGCCTCAGAAGCATTTTTTTTGGAGGGGAGGGGGCAGGCGGGCCACTTCTATTGGTCTTTCATTTATCTATTTTCATCCATCTTTGTTCTTTGGACCGTGTGGGCTTCCCATCACAGTGGCCTCTGTTGTCACAGAGCACTGGCTCCGGGCGCATGCGCTCCAGAGCCCCGGCTCGGCAATTGTACACATGGGTCCAGCCGCTCCACGGCACATGGGATCTTCCCAGGCCAGGGATCGAAGCGGCGCCCCTTGCACTGCAAGGCGGTGTCCCTACCCACTGGACCACCAGCGAAGCCCAGAAGTGTTTTTTTATGCGAGTAGAAAGACAGAATTTGCTAGAAGGTGCCAGGCCTTTTGTGCACAGAAAGAGTTAGTGGCGACTCTAACTCTCAGACTCTGAATGAAAGGAGGGAGATGTTTACGAGTCCTGGGATACTCGCATTTAGGAGGAGCGGGACGAGCTGCTCTTGGAGAAAATGGAGACACGGGGAACCAGGAAAGGGCCACGGGGCAGACGGTGACGGCCTGCCAACACATGGCCTTGGCGGAATGCCTAAAACCCCCATCCCCTCTGAAACCTCATCAGAAACTGAGCCCTTATTCAGTAAACAGGTACTCATTGAATATGATGTGCCTCTTACCGTCCTAGGCCCTCCGTGGTGAGCAGACACTTGCTCTCATGGACTCCACCTTCTAGCAAGGAAGACAAGAGAGAAATGTCTGTTCAAAAGCAAAGTAATTGGGAGTAACTCTCACGATATGTGCCCTAATGGAACCTTTCATTGCAGTGCATCCTCCACCAAACAGAACATTTTTAAACATTGATTTCTTTTTGTGTTTGGCAGTGCTGGATCTTTGCTGTAGCCCACAAGCTTTCTCCCATTGCAGAGAACAGGGGCTGCTCTCTTGTGGTTCATGAGCTTCTCACTGCAGTAGCCTTTCTTGTTGCACACGCTCTAGGGTGCACGGACTTCCACATTTGTGGCACACGGGCTCAGTAGTTATGGTGCACACAACTCAGTTGCCCCACAATGGATGGAATTCTTAACCATTGGGCCACTGGGAAGTCCCAGAGTGTTCAAGACAAAGGAAGTGAGTGAGTGAAGGTGCAGAGATGACTGTGGCTGTAAACAGATAAACCCCGGGTTCTCTGAGGGAGTGTCTTAACCCCGCCTGGCTATACCTCAGCTCTAAGTCTGTGATGATGTCTCAGGTTGGCTTTCCTTTTGCCCTGTTGCAAGACACAGAATCCAAATAGGTAGGTTCAGGTGCTCAGTTGTGTCTGACTCTTGTGACCCCGTGGGCTGTAACTCTCCAGACTCCTCTGTCTGTGGAATTCTCCAAGCAAGAATACTAGAATGGTTGCCATTCCCTTCTCCAGAGGATCTTCCCAACCCAGGGATCAAACCCAGGTCTCTGGCATTGCAGGCAGACTCTTTACACACTGAGTCACTGGGGAGGCCCTGAGTATCCAGATAATCCCTTCTCAATTGGAAGAAGACAGTCCAGCCCAGGTAGGAGGATTCAGCAAAGCTTCATGGGAAATCACATTCTCCCAGCTTGAAGAGATCCACCCAGCACACGAGTGTCTCTATACATAGCATTTTACAAACCCCCGATCTTCCTGTGCCAATAAATGCATGCCTAAAACCCCATCCCTCTGAAACCTCATCAGAAACTGAGCCCTTATTCAGTAAACAGGTACTCATTGAATATGATGTGCCTCTTACCGTCCTAGGCCCTCCGTGGTGAGCAGACACTTGCTCTCATGGACTCCACCTTCTAGCAAGGAAGACAAGAGAGAAATGTCTGTTCAAAAGCAAAGTAATTGGGAGTAACTCTCACGATATGTGCCCTAATGGAACCTTTCATTGCAGTGCATCCTCCACCAAACAGAACATTTTTAAACATTGATTTCTTTTTGTGTTTGGCAGTGCTGGATCTTTGCTGTAGCCCACAAGCTTTCTCCCATTGCAGAGAACAGGGGCTGCTCTCTTGTGGTTCATGAGCTTCTCACTGCAGTAGCCTTTCTTGTTGCACACGCTCTAGGGTGCACGGACTTCCACATTTGTGGCACACGGGCTCAGTAGTTATGGTGCACACAACTCAGTTGCCCCACAATGGATGGAATTCTTAACCATTGGGCCACTGGGAAGTCCCAGAGTGTTCAAGACAAAGGAAGTGAGTGAGTGAAGGTGCAGAGATGACTGTGGCTGTAAACAGATAAACCCCGGGTTCTCTGAGGGAGTGTCTTAACCCCGCCTGGCTATACCTCAGCTCTAAGTCTGTGATGATGTCTCAGGTTGGCTTTCCTTTTGCCCTGTTGCAAGACACAGAATCCAAATAGGTAGGTTCAGGTGCTCAGTTGTGTCTGACTCTTGTGACCCCGTGGGCTGTAACTCTCCAGACTCCTCTGTCTGTGGAATTCTCCAAGCAAGAATACTAGAATGGTTGCCATTCCCTTCTCCAGAGGATCTTCCCAACCCAGGGATCAAACCCAGGTCTCTGGCATTGCAGGCAGACTCTTTACACACTGAGTCACTGGGGAGGCCCTGAGTATCCAGATAATCCCTTCTCAATTGGAAGAAGACAGTCCAGCCCAGGTAGGAGGATTCAGCAAAGCTTCATGGGAAATCACATTCTCCCAGCTTGAAGAGATCCACCCCAGCACACGAGTGTGTCTCTCTATACATAGCATTTTACAAACCAGCCCTTTTCTTCCAGTATCTTCCTGTGCCAATAAATGCATGCACTGACTGCATGAAGCGAGAGCTTCTCCAACTCAGCGTTCATTCAAATCCCTTGATTCAGCAGGAGGGAGACAGGTGGGCTGTGCTAAGACTTCACATGCCTAACCTGTTCTCAGCGGAAGCTCTGGTCACAGATGCCACTTCACAGAGCAAGGCTGTAACAGCTGTGTGGAGTGTTCCATATGATTTACACCACAATTTACTGACAAACTCCCTCTTGCTAGACGTGTCAGATGGTTCAGTAGAGCTTACACTTTGCTCTTGTAATTGCTATAAAGACCTCCTGGAGGAGGGCTTGGCCACCCACTCCAGTCTTTTTGCCTGGAGAATCCCATGGACAGAGGAGCCTGGAGGGCTACAGTCCATAGAGAGGCAAAGAGTTAGACACGACTGAGCAACGAAGCACAGCACAGCACTCAGTTTTAGTTTTAAACATGATCGGGAAAGTATGTTTTGGTTGGGAGGGCAGTTTATCTTGTTTGGTGACAGACTATTGGTGTGTAACGCACGTTCATTCCATGCGGGATGTTCCTTTCTTTCTTTTTGGCTGTGCCGGGTCTTTGTTGTGGTAGTCAGGCTTCTCACATTTCCACATGTGGCTCTCCAGTTGGCACGTGGGCCTAGTTGCCCCACGTCCCGTGGGATCTTACTTCCCAAACCAGGGATTGCGCCCACATCGCCCGCACTGGAAGGCGTATCCTTAACCACAGGGAAGTCCCTGGGGTGTTTCTGAAAGGTCTGAAGAGCCTTAAAGAAGGTACACAGTCTAGAAAGATGGCTTTGTGGGAACAGAATGGAAACAGAGGAGTCTAGGTAAGTGACTAGATACTGCTCGGTGATGGTGTTTGAGATGAAGGTAGTGGGCAGGTCATTAGCTAGACAGCTGGATGAGGCTTGTGTTGGGAGATGGATTATAGGGCTCTGACCCTTTGAGGAGATGAGTCACCCCAGGGCAGTCACCGGAGGATTCAGCAAAGCTTCATCATTCTCCCAGCTTGAAGAGATCCACCCCAGCACACGAGTGTGTCTCTCTATACATAGCATTTTACAAACCAGCCCTTTTCTTCCAGTATCTTCCTGTGCCAATAAATGCATGCACTGACTGCATGAAGCGAGAGCTTCTCCAACTCAGCGTTCATTCAAATCCCTTGATTCAGCAGGAGGGAGACAGGTGGGCTGTGCTAAGACTTCACATGCCTAACCTGTTCTCAGCGGAAGCTCTGGTCACAGATGCCACTTCACAGAGCAAGGCTGTAACAGCTGTGTGGAGTGTTCCATATGATTTACACCACAATTTACTGACAAACTCCCTCTTGCTAGACGTGTCAGATGGTTCAGTAGAGCTTACACTTTGCTCTTGTAATTGCTATAAAGACCTCCTGGAGGAGGGCTTGGCCACCCACTCCAGTCTTTTTGCCTGGAGAATCCCATGGACAGAGGAGCCTGGAGGGCTACAGTCCATAGAGAGGCAAAGAGTTAGACACGACTGAGCAACGAAGCACAGCACAGCACTCAGTTTTAGTTTTAAACATGATCGGGAAAGTATGTTTTGGTTGGGAGGGCAGTTTATCTTGTTTGGTGACAGACTATTGGTGTGTAACGCACGTTCATTCCATGCGGGATGTTCCTTTCTTTCTTTTTGGCTGTGCCGGGTCTTTGTTGTGGTAGTCAGGCTTCTCACATTTCCACATGTGGCTCTCCAGTTGGCACGTGGGCCTAGTTGCCCCACGTCCCGTGGGATCTTACTTCCCAAACCAGGGATTGCGCCCACATCGCCCGCACTGGAAGGCGTATCCTTAACCACAGGGAAGTCCCTGGGGTGTTTCTGAAAGGTCTGAAGAGCCTTAAAGAAGGTACACAGTCTAGAAAGATGGCTTTGTGGGAACAGAATGGAAACAGAGGAGTCTAGGTAAGTGACTAGATACTGCTCGGTGATGGTGTTTGAGATGAAGGTAGTGGGCAGGTCATTAGCTAGACAGCTGGATGAGGCTTGTGTTGGGAGATGGATTATAGGGCTCTGACCCTTTGAGGAGATGAGTAAAAGGCAAATGGTGAACTTTGTCAAGAATATGTGTCTGCCTGCAGTCAGGAGGCCTGGGTTCGATCCCGAGGTCAGGAAGATCCTCTGGAGGAGGGCACGGGAACCCACTGCAGTTCTCTTGCCTGCAGCCTCCCGTGGACAGAGGAGCCTGGTGGGCTACACAATGGAGTAAGTAGCAGTTGCACTTTGCAAGGAGGAAATGGTGCAGGCAGTGCATGCCAGAACCCTGGAGTCCTGTGCCTGCATGAGAAAGTTGATGATTGCAGAAGTGGGGACGGAAGCGCGGTTTTGAGGCAGCCAGTGTGGTTTGCAGACTGAGTGAAGGAGCAGCTGGGCTGTCATGGTGGGGAGAAGAGGCCGGCAAAGCGTGCTGGGTGTTTAGAAAGGGAGAGAGAGCGCGCACTTGATCAGGACCTGACCGAGCGAGTGCAGGAGGGGCTTCTGGAAGATGCTGCCTCTCCAGAGAGCCCAGGAAGGGACGTGGACAGGACTGAAGACAGGCCTTGGATGGAGCTGACGCAAAAAGCTGTGTCTAGAAGCAGGGATGCCGAAAGGACACAGGCACTTTAAAGCCGCATCAAGTGGTTGTATAAAAGGCCTGGCACTGCCCTGTCTGTGAGAACAGTGAAAGCCAGCCCTGAGACAGGGCTTCTTATGTGCAACACCATTCCCCCATGAATCCTAGGAGGTAGGCTAATATTTGACCCATTTTCCAGATGAGGAAACAGAGCTACAGGAGTTAGAATAAGTTGCCCTAAGCTAAAGTGGCAGCTTCCCTGGTGGCTCAGATGGTAAAGAATCTGCCTGCAATGCAGGAGACCTGGGTTCGATCCCTGGGTTGGGAAGATCTCCTGGAGGAGAAAATGGCAACCCACTCCAGTATTCTTGCCTGGAGACTTTCATCAACAGGGGATCCTGTAGGCAGGCTACAGACCATGGGGCTGCAAGGAGTCAGACACGACTGAGCAACTAACACTTTCTCAGGTGATTGGCAGAGGAGTGAACCCAGGGGGCAGCCTCTCCCAAGATCCTCTCCAGTGTGAGTAGAAAAACAAAAATCCAGCCACCTTCTCCTTTTCTTACGAGCGTTTGATGGTGTGTGAGTGCACTAGGCAGCAGTGATGCTGAAGAGAGGCAGGAGTCTAGGACTTAGAGCCCGCCTTTACTTGTTTGGTTCCACTTTCCAAAACCTAGCTGCAGGGAGTCGTCTGACATCCCAGTCATGTGCAGCAGGAACTGGAAACCACGTGGATCCCGGAGGCGGGGAGGGGATGGGGGTTTACGCTGAGCACCGACCACAAGGTCTTGGCAAGGCGAGAGTGAGGGAAACAGGCTGGCCGTTGACCAGGGGAGCCGCTGTCTCCCTGGACTGAAGCTGGTGTTTGGCACAGAACTTCTGGAGGTGCCATCCCCTCGGTCAGGTGGAAACGCAGGATGCTGGCAGCCCCGGCTGCTGCTGGAGTCCGCGTGGGCTCCAGCTTTTTCCGTGGCATCCAATCAGGAGAATGAAAGGCTGCTTCCCCGCCCCGCCCTTGCCTTCCGGGTTTCCACCCCAAGTGGTCCACAGTCACAGCTCGGCTGGAAGCCAGGTGGCGCAAGGGAGAGTCTGGGAATGCATTTGCAGGTTGCGGTCCAAGTGACAGAGAAAATGAGCAAGAGTAGGGGGAGAGGAGAGCCCAGAGCCCGCAGCGCTGTCCAGGGCGCCAGCCACCGGCGAGGGCAGAATCCGGGTTCCAGTAACAGCGTCTGCTTTATTGTTGGGAGGCCTGCTCAAGCGTGAAGCGCCATTCTGGTCATAAAACCCCAAGCATTGTAGAAACTTCCATCTCATAGATGTCCCGGTCCTAGGCAGCCCCCTGGGACCCAACGCTTGGCTGTCTAAATAACCACAGCCTTGCCGTGGCTGAAAACATTCTAGGGTCCCAGTTGATCTCATTTGTGCTTTAAGAACTCAGTAGATTCTTCAGCAGATGTTTACTTGTACGGCTCTTGGCATGTTTGTTGTTGTTGTTGTTGTTTTAAAGGCTCCAATGGAGTGATGCACGTCTGTGAACATTCTTACACTCTATACACGGTTAGGTTCTTAAAAAAACGTTAGCTGAAAGATTTAAAAGTCCCCAGCCTCTCCAAGTTGTGAGTAGAAAACAAAATCCAGCCACCTTCTCCTTTTCTTACGAGCGTTTGATGGTGTGTGAGTGCACTAGGCAGCAGTGATGCTGAAGAGAGGCAGGAGTCTAGGACTTAGAGCCCGCCTTTACTTGTTTGGTTCCACTTTCCAAAACCTAGCTGCAGGGAGTCGTCTGACATCCCAGTCATGTGCAGCAGGAACTGGAAACCACGTGGATCCCGGAGGCGGGGAGGGGATGGGGGTTTACGCTGAGCACCGACCACAAGGTCTTGGCAAGGCGAGAGTGAGGGAAACAGGCTGGCCGTTGACCAGGGGAGCCGCTGTCTCCCTGGACTGAAGCTGGTGTTTGGCACAGAACTTCTGGAGGTGCCATCCCCTCGGTCAGGTGGAAACGCAGGATGCTGGCAGCCCCGGCTGCTGCTGGAGTCCCGCGTGGGCTCCAGCTTTTTCCGTGGCATCCAATCAGGAGAATGAAAGGCTGCTTCCCCGCCCCGCCCTTGCCTTCCGGGTTTCCACCCCAAGTGGTCCACAGTCACAGCTCGGCTGGAAGCCAGGTGGCGCAAGGGAGAGTCTGGGAATGCATTTGCAGGTTGCGGTCCAAGTGACAGAGAAAATGAGCAAGAGTAGGGGGAGAGGAGAGCCCAGAGCCCGCAGCGCTGTCCAGGGCGCCAGCCACCGGCGAGGGCAGAATCCGGGTTCCAGTAACAGCGTCTGCTTTATTGTTGGGAGGCCTGCTCAAGCGTGAAGCGCCATTCTGGTCATAAAACCCCAAGCATTGTAGAAACTTCCATCTCATAGATGTCCCGGTCCTAGGCAGCCCCCTGGGACCCAACGCTTGGCTGTCTAAATAACCACAGCCTTGCCGTGGCTGAAAACATTCTAGGGTCCCAGTTGATCTCATTTGTGCTTTAAGAACTCAGTAGATTCTTCAGCAGATGTTTACTTGTACGGCTCTTGGCATGTTTGTTGTTGTTGTTGTTGTTTTAAAGGCTCCAATGGAGTGATGCACGTCTGTGAACATTCTTACACTCTATACACGGTTAGAACTGGAGTTGAGGGAGCGTGTTAACCGTAGCAGAAAGTCAAATACTTGAATGTCAGTTTGATAAAAGGGGTTTTTCTGAAAAGATTTTTTCCCCAGGAAAATGTCACAACACTAATGGGGGAAAAAGAAGTGAATAACGAGATGTAACTTCCTCTTGGCTACAAGACTGAGTAAAGATATAATCTTCCTAAATTAATATATACATGTACCATAATGCTGTAGGTGCCTATACTATTTAGGATTTACGGAAAAGTTGCTTAAATAAGACCAGTTTATTTCTTCTGTCATGTTAGAGTCCAGAAGCAGGCGGCCCGAGGTGGATCGGTGGCTCTGTTCTGAGAGGTGGTCCAAGGGCCCAGGCCCCTCTCTCTTGTGGCTCCTCTGTCCCTTGGGGACGTCCTGTGTGGGCCACAGGGGCTTGTCAGGTGTCAGTATTTTAGACATCAGGAAGCGAGAGAAAGGAGGAAGGGGAGTACCTCAAGAGATGCACCCTGAAAGTGGTACAAGTCACTTTTACTTGTCTCCCATTAACTAGAACTTTATCATGAGACTCTATAGCCCCAGGGGAGGCTGGGACATGTAGTCTTCCTTCTAGGAGACTATGTGCCCAACTGAAAGTCCGGAGTCCTATTGAATTGAGGGGAAGGGGGAAACAGATACGGGGTGAGATGTTTTGATGTCTACTACAATACCCCTTACTTAGAGTATTACTTCAAAATTGATCATCTGAGAATAAAATTAATTCAAAAGAAGAAGTAGGCAAGCATCCCTGAGAACACACGTATTTTTTAAAGAAAAACTTGGTTTAAAATTGCCATGCTTTCTTTTTTCCTACATGTAACCCTCTTCCTCTGTTTTTTTAATGCACCATTTTCTTTTTAAACTTTTCTGGTAGAAAATTTCAAATAGCATTGAGAATTGTATAGTGAACCCCGTGTACCCATGGACCAGATTCGACAGCTGTTGAAAGGTTGTCCTGTCTCAGGTATTCCCACCTCCACTTAGCCCCTTCCTGGTGTTTTGAGACAGATTTCATGCTTCCTGTTTCATCTATAAATAGTTCCATATGTGTCTCTAAAAGGTAAAGACTCAAAGAAAAAAACAGACTTTTAATTTGGGATCGTTGCAGAATCACATGCAGTTGTAAGAGATAACAGAGATTACTCCTTTTCCCCCAAGCCACGCATGTATGTATACTTGGTTGCTCAGTCGTGTCCAGCTCTGTGTGACCCCCTGGACTGTAGCCCGCCAGGCTCCTCTGTCCATGGGATCCTCCAGGCAAGAATACTGGAGTGGGTTGCTGTTTCCTCCTCCAGGGGATCTTCCTGATCCAGGAATCGAACCTGGGTCTCCTGCATCTCCTCCATTGGCAGGAGGATTCTTTACCACTGCTCCACCTGGGAAGCCCTCCCCCCACCCACCCCCATGGTAGCATCTTGCAAAACCGTAGACCATCGGAGCTGGGATATCAACAAGGGATACAGTCATGATCCAGAGTATGTCCAGCCCCACAAGGACCTCTCACGTTGCCTTTCCACCGCCCTCCCTCCACCCTCTCCTTCCCTCTGACCACTACTAATCTGTTTACATTTCTGTAGTTTTGTCATTTGAAGAACGTGACATACGTGGAATCCTTTAAGTATTGGCTCATCTTGAGATTCATCCAGTTGCTGATCTGTCCATCAGCCATTCCCTTTTCTTGGTTGAGTAGTAGTCCGTGGCATGGCTTTATCATGAGACTCTATAGCCCCAGGGGAGGCTGGGACATGTAGTCTTCCTTCTAGGAGACTATGTGCCCAACTGAAAGTCCGGAGTCCTATTGAATTGAGGGAAGGGGAAACAGATACGGGTGAGATGTTTTGATGTCTACTACAATACCCCTTACTTAGAGTATTACTTCAAAATTGATCATCTGAGAATAAAATTAATTCAAAAGAAGAAGTAGGCAAGCATCCCTGAGAACACACGTATTTTTTAAAGAAAAACTTGGTTTAAAATTGCCATGCTTTCTTTTTTCCTACATGTAACCCTCTTCCTCTGTTTTTTTAATGCACCATTTTCTTTTTAAACTTTTCTGGTAGAAAATTTCAAATAGCATTGAGAATTGTATAGTGAACCCCGTGTACCCATGGACCAGATTCGACAGCTGTTGAAAGGTTGTCCTGTCTCAGGTATTCCCACCTCCACTTAGCCCCTTCCTGGTGTTTTGAGACAGATTTCATGCTTCCTGTTTCATCTATAAATAGTTCCATATGTGTCTCTAAAAGGTAAAGACTCAAAGAAAAAAACAGACTTTTAATTTGGGATCGTTGCAGAATCACATGCAGTTGTAAGAGATAACAGAGATTACTCCTTTTCCCCCAAGCCACGCATGTATGTATACTTGGTTGCTCAGTCGTGTCCAGCTCTGTGTGACCCCCTGGACTGTAGCCCGCCAGGCTCCTCTGTCCATGGGATCCTCCAGGCAAGAATACTGGAGTGGGTTGCTGTTTCCTCCTCCAGGGGATCTTCCTGATCCAGGAATCGAACCTGGGTCTCCTGCATCTCCTCCATTGGCAGGAGGATTCTTTACCACTGCTCCACCTGGGAAGCCCTCCCCCCACCCACCCCCATGGTAGCATCTTGCAAAACCGTAGACCATCGGAGCTGGGATATCAACAAGGGATACAGTCATGATCCAGAGTATGTCCAGCCCCACAAGGACCTCTCACGTTGCCTTTCCACAGCCATCCCTCCACCCTCTCCCTTCCCTCTGACCACTACTAATCTGTTTACATTTCTGTAGTTTTGTCATTTGAAGAACGTGACATACGTGGAATCCTTTAAGTATTGGCTCATCTTGAGATTCATCCAGTTGCTGATCTGTCCATCAGCCATTCCCTTTTCTTGGTTGAGTAGTAGTCCGTGGCATGGCTGTACCTCATCAGAGTCCCTTAGGAAATTCCTGGTGATCCAGTGGTTACAACTCTGCACTTTCACTGCCAAAGGCCCAGGTTCAATCCCTGGTTGGGGAACTAAGATTTTGCAAGCCACACAAGTCTCCCTGCCTCCTGCAAGAAGGCTCCTTAAAAGCATCATCTGCCAAACTCTCTTGCCTCTTCCCCTCCTCCTGCCTTCCCGTCTCTCCACAGCAATGCCAAATGAGCACAACCGCGTGAAGCTGAGAAGTGACGGCTCGTGGCCCTCCCTGCAATGGTACACCCGAGCTCAGCACAAGATGCGAAGACCCAACTTGTTGCTAAAAGACATCCTCAAGTAAGTCTGGGCCCTCACGCCACATGACACCTCTGATTTGGGTGAAACTGGGGGGAGCATTCAGTGAGAGCCCTGAAGATGACTGGCATCCTTGATCACACTCAGTCGCAGTCATTTAAAGGCATGTCCGAGTCAAGGCTCAGGGCACAGGTGCTGCAGGCGCCTGCATCCGGTGCTCCAGGAGCCTGCATCCGGTGCTCCGTGGGCAGCGCTGCACCGAGTGGGAGCCTCCAGGTCACAGCCCTCCCCACTGCTCGCTTACAAAAGAGGGCTTCCCTTTTGCTCTTTCTGGTGAGTCTACAATACCGTTAACTAAAATTCCCTACAGGGATTTAAATAGCATCGGACATTAAACACTCAAAAGGCTGAGAAGTATTCTAGCCAGGTCACCCTTCCATCCTAATTAGAGCTGAGTGTGAGCGTGAGTCTGCATGCTCGGCCGTGTCTGTCTCTTTGTGATCCTGTGGACTGAAGCCCACCAGACTCCTCTGTCCGTGGAATTCTCCAGGCAAGAAGACTGGAGTGGGTTGCCATGCCCTTCTTGGTTTCCACTGCACAATGGCTCAAATCAGCCTTAATTATGCATATACCACCTCTCGCCTTCTGTAAATACTTTCTTGCATCGTAATCCTCAGATACTAAGAAATATTTAGTGTCTGCTGTGTACACTGCCCTCTGCTAGATGCTATACTTTTTAAACTGCCCCTTTTGTTAAAAAAAAGATTATTTACCCCCTAAGTTTATTCCTTAACTTTTTTTTTTAAATAACAGAAAATATTTTAAAGTTGTGGTTCTTAAACTTGATTTAAACTTTTTTTTAACCTTTACTTTGTCAATGTCACTTGGAAAGCTTATTCAAAACGAGACTTCTAGGAATTCCCTGACGGTCCAGTGGTTAGGACTTGGCATTTCACTGCATGGCCTCAAGTTCAATCCCAGGCCGGGGAACCAAGATCCCATAAGCCACATGGCATGGCCAAGAGTAAAAGAAAAAAAGAGAGAGAGAGAGATTTCTAGAACCAGGACTAGACTCAGTTCTTTTCTCCTAGTGCATGTGCGTGCGTGTGTGTTTTAAACTGTAGAGTAGTTTGAATTTATCAAACAGTTTTTAAATTTATAAGACTTTCTACAATGATTTTCACACTGGTGGTCCTCAGGGTGGCTAGTGGTACTGTCTTAGTTCATTCAGCCTGGTTTCTGGGTGGAATTTTTTAGAAGAATAGTAAGTAGATTGTCATTTTGTGTTCCATTTTTTAAGGGTTCACTGTATTTTCTCCCAGTTTTTTTTTTTAATTGTGGCTAAAGAGCATAGGAAAGACCCCCTGTGAAGAGGAGGGCATGGCAACCCACTCCATTCTTCTTGCCTGGAGGATCCCATGGACAGAGGAGCCTGGCGGGCTATGGTCCATGGGGGTCGCATAGCGTCAGACAGGACTGGAGTGACTTAGCACACATAGCCCAGAATTTACCGTCCTGACCATTTCTAAGTGCACACGTTCAGCAGCGGCACGGACTTTTGCATTTCGTGAACCAACACACTGTCCACCTCCAGAACAGCTTCCATCTTGCAGAGGTTGATCCTTCATACTCGTTAAACACCACCCCTCCCCCACTGCCTCTGGCCCCTGGTAGCCCTTTTCTACTTTCTCTCCCTGTGACTTTGACAGCTCTGCCTACCTCATGTAAGTGGAATCTTACAGTATTTGAACGACTGTTTTAAAGTAGCAAACAATTAAGTTGAAATGCTCAAAAAGTATTACTTAGGTTTTAAGTCCAGTCATCTATATTGTGATTCAGATTTTATTATGGTGCCTTTGCAGAAGAAAGTTTTTCTATATTCCCTTATAACAAAGACAGTCATAAGTGACTAATTTATCTTGTTCGGAAAATAAGAAATGCCGCCCTAAGAGGTCACCTTAAACACTGTGCTTTCACGCTGCATGGCAGGCTGACTCAGTCTGGCTTAGGTTTCCATTTTCAGTTATTTCACATGATCTCTCTTGATGATTCCATGACAGCGTCATTACTCCTAATTAATCTTTTTTCCCTAGGTGTACGTTGCTTGTGTTTGGAGTGTGGATCCTTTTTTATATCCTCAACTTAAATCATACTACTGAAGAATGTGACATGAGAAAAATGCCTGATGTGGACCCCGACCGCATAAAGGTCAGCTATTTCATCAGAGTGGTTTCAATTAGAATATTTCCAAGTGTGCCCTTAAAGAGTACTATCGCCTTGGAAGTGTTATAGGTAAATGTTTATGAAAGGAATAAACAGACGGGGAATCAGTTAACCTTAGCACTTTTAAAATCCCACCTACCACTCCCCGTTCTTCCCCGTTGACGGAAGTTATGGGTGAGGTGAGTTCTGTTGGACCCTATTGCGCAGCAGCCCCCAACCTTTCTGGCCCCGGGGATGGGTTTCATGGAAGACCGTCTTCCCATGGGCCAGGGGTGGGGTGGGGATGATTTGGGGATGATCCATACATTTATTATGCCCCTGATGATATGACAGGAGGTGGAGCTTAAGCGGTAATGTAGGCAATGGGGAGCGACTGCAAATAGAGATAAAGGTTTGCGTGCTCACCACCCACGCTGCAGCCCAGCTCCTAACAGACTGCGGTCTCAGTCTAGGGCCCAGGGGTTGGGAACCCCTGCTCCAGGACCCCGTCGTGGACTAGATAAGCCAGAATGCTACCGGCAGACATGTTCTTAAAGCAATCAGGAGGGAATTCTTTTAGTATCGCCGATCCCTTCCATGTTTTATTTTTGGTTTTAATGATTTCACATTGTATTTCAGGATTTTTTTCCTTCAGTGTATATATTTGTTTTAAGTCACTTGATGTACTAAGAGATAATTCCACTCATTGTTTGAGTTGTAAATGATCTGATACTGTTCAGCCCTGAACCAAAGACACGATGATTTTAAGTCAAGTAGCATGGTAATGAATGATGACCAAAGCGCCTGGGTGCTTTCCGTAGATCATCTCATTTAATTATAAGATGCAGTGTTCTCTGCATCTTACAGATGAAAGTCTGGGAAGTTAAGCTCCTGGCCCAAGGTCAGACTTAGTTTAGTTAATCTACCTTAGTAGATATTGTTTCTGTGTGTGTGCTCAGTCATGTCTGACTCTTTGCGACCCCATGGACTGTAGCCCACCAGGCTCTTCCATCCCCGAGATTTTCCAGGCAAGAGTACTGGAGTGGGTTTCCATTTCCTTCTCCAGGGGATCTTCCCAACCCAGGAACCCAACCAGAGCCTCTTGCTTCTTGGCATGGGCAGGTGGATTCTTTGCCACCTGGGAAGCCCATATCCTGTGTAGCTGTTTTACAAATGGTTTTGCAATGAAGCTCATTTAACCCTCAGAATAGTCCAGGAGGTAGCTACTATTACTACCCTCACCGGCTAGCTGAGAGTAGAGAGGAACAAACAAGTTAAGCACTCTGTCAAAGATTACGTCCCAAAGAGTGAGTGGTGGAGTCAGGGCTTGGACTCAGCAGCGTGATCTCAGAGCCCTGGCTCTTGATCACCTGGAGAAGAAGCCAGAGGTTAGAGGCAGCGTCGCGCAGAGAGCAGAGAGCTTAAACTTTGAGCTGGATTCAAACCTAAGTGCCATTTAATTACAATGAGACCTTGGGCAAGTGACAGTTGTTTGGTGTGCGTGCCTTCTATGTCGCTTCGGTGGTGTTCAGCTCTTTGCAAACCCTTGAACTGTAGCCCGCCAGGCTCCTCTGTCCATGGGATTCTCCAGCAAAGATACTGGAGTGGGTTACCATGCCCTCCTCAGGGGATCTTCCTCACCTGTGGATCAAACCCAGGAGTGCCTGCTTTCTCAGCGTTGAGGTGCAGATAACATCATCTCTGCAAATGGGGTGATCATCAAAGTCCAGCAAGAGAATATGGACTTTCAGGATTTTTCCTTCAGTATATTTTTCTTGATGTACTAAGAGATAATTCCACTCATTGTTTGAGTTGTAAATGATCTGATACTGTTCAGCCCTGAACCAAAGACACGATGATTTTAAGTCAAGTAGCATGGTAATGAATGATGACCAAAGCGCCTGGGTGCTTTCCGTAGATCATCTCATTTAATTATAAGATGCAGTGTTCTCTGCATCTTACAGATGAAAGTCTGGGAAGTTAAGCTCCTGGCCCAAGGTCAGACTTAGTTTAGTTAATCTACCTTAGTAGATATTGTTTCTGTGTGTGTGCTCAGTCATGTCTGACTCTTTGCGACCCCATGGACTGTAGCCCACCAGGCTCTTCCATCCCCGAGATTTTCCAGGCAAGAGTACTGGAGTGGGTTTCCATTTCCTTCTCCAGGGGATCTTCCCAACCCAGGAACCCAACCAGAGCCTCTTGCTTCTTGGCATGGGCAGGTGGATTCTTTGCCACCTGGGAAGCCCATATCCTGTGTAGCTGTTTTACAAATGGTTTTGCAATGAAGCTCATTTAACCCTCAGAATAGTCCTGGAGGTAACGCTACTATTACTACCCTCACCGGCTAGCTGAGAGTAGAGAGGAACAAACAAGTTAAGCACTCTGTCAAAGATTACGTCAACGAGTGAGTGGTGGAGTCAGGGCTTGGACTCAGCAGCGTGATCTCAGAGCCCTGGCTCTTGATCACCTGGAGAAGAAGCCAGAGGTTAGAGGCAGCGTCGCGCAGAGAGCAGAGAGCTTAAACTTTGAGCTGGATTCAAACCTAAGTGCCATTTAATTACAATGAGACCTTGGGCAAGTGACAGTTGTTTGGTGTGCGTGCCTTCTATGTCGCTTCGGTGGTGTTCAGCTCTTTGCAAACCCTTGAACTGTAGCCCGCCAGGCTCCTCTGTCCATGGGATTCTCCAGCAAAGATACTGGAGTGGGTTACCATGCCCTCCTCAGGGGATCTTCCTCACCTGTGGATCAAACCCAGGAGTGCCTGCTTTCTCAGCGTTGAGGTGCAGATAACATCATCTCTGCAAATGGGGTGATCATCAAAGTCCAGCAAGAGAATATGGACAAAGCTCCCCTTTGGAGGCGGGTACCTGATGGGTGGGGTCAGCCTGCCAAGCCCCACTGCCTGCTGTGAAAGGGGCGATGACAGTGCAGTCCCCAAGAGGAAGGAGCCGGAAATGGAGACCCGGGGGGCCGCCCAGAGGGGCCGTTGCATCCACCCAATTCTGACAGGTCATTATCTTTTCCAGTTTAGGAAGTGCCCCGTAATTTTGTGGAAAGGAGGAGGAATAGGGACGCGGTTGTGTACATCAAACAGGCATGTGCAAGTCTCACTTTAGAAATGAATAAAGTAACAAGTGAAAGTCTGCTCTGACTGTGGTGGAATGAGGGGCATCTTTTATTCTGATTCTCGAGACTTTTTAAAATGTAGGTTTATAGCGTGCTTGACTCCGTCAAAATGCCCTACTTCTCCCCGTGTTGGTGCAGAAACCCTGTGTCTCAGTGGGCTCAGCCAAGGAAAGGGAGAGTTAATGCTGTTGAGGATGTGGGATGCGGACCAGTATGAGACTCAGACGAGACGGGGCCAGAGGGTGGAAGGCCTGGGACGCCACGCTGAGCGGCTCTGAAATTGGGTATCTTGTCCCACTTCACTGAACAGGAAGAGAAATCCTCTTAGCCCCTGTTACAGAGGAAACAGCCGGGAAGCCGACTGGTGTGAAGGGCTGGGAGATGCTGTTCCCTATGATCCCTACGGAGAGAAGCCCTCGGCCCAGGCTTTGATGCAGACTGATCCTTATGGGCCAGAGCACTTGGTGAATCTGAAGGATCGTGGTGCTGTATCAGCACGAGAGGCCCTCAGCGACCTGAGGGTGGGGCCCTGTTAGCTTTGTCGATGATGTTTAGCAGTTCGCAAGGCCAGCCACCCCACTGGACTCTGAACCTCTGGTTGCATTCTGCCGTTATGAGTACAGCGGAAGTGTGGCCATGGATTCTCCAGCAAAGATACTGGAGTGGGTTACCATGCACTCCTCAGGGGATCTTCCTCACCTGTGGATCAAACCCAGGAGTGCCTGCTTTCTCAGCGTTGAGGTGCAGATAACATCATCTCTGCAAATGGGGTGATCATCAAAGTCCAGCAAGAGAATATGGACAAAGCTCCCCTTTGGAGGGTACCTGATGGGTGGGGTCAGCCTGCCAAGCCCCACTGCCTGCTGTGAAAGGGGCGATGACAGTGCAGTCCCCAAGAGGAAGGAGCCGGAAATGGAGACCCGGGGGGCCGCCCAGAGGGGCCGTTGCATCCACCCAATTCTGACAGGTCATTATCTTTTCCAGTTTAGGAAGTGCCCCGTAATTTTGTGGAAAGGAGGAGGAATAGGGACGCGGTTGTGTACATCAAACAGGCATGTGCAAGTCTCACTTTAGAAATGAATAAAGTAACAAGTGAAAGTCTGCTCTGACTGTGGTGGAATGAGGGGCATCTTTTATTCTGATTCTCGAGANTTTTTAAAATGTAGGTTTATAGCGTGCTTGACTCCGTCAAAATGCCCTACTTCTCCCCGTGTTGGTGCAGAAACCCTGTGTCTCAGTGGGCTCAGCCAAGGAAAGGGAGAGTTAATGCTGTTGAGGATGTGGGATGCGGACCAGTATGAGACTCAGACGAGACGGGGCCAGAGGGTGGAAGGCCTGGGACGCCACGCTGAGCGGCTCTGAAATTGGGTATCTTGTCCCACTTCACTGAACAGGAAGAGAAATCCTCTTAGCCCCTGTTACAGAGGAAACAGCCGGGAAGCCGACTGGTGTGAAGGGCTGGGAGATGCTGTTCCCTATGATCCCTACGGAGAGAAGCCCTCGGCCCAGGCTTTGATGCAGACTGATCCTTATGGGCCAGAGCACTTGGTGAATCTGAAGGATCGTGGTGCTGTATCAGCACGAGAGGCCCTCAGCGACCTGAGGGTGGGGCCCTGTTAGCTTTGTCGATGATGTTTAGCAGTTCGCAAGGCCAGCCACCCCACTGGACTCTGAACCTCTGGTTGCATTCTGCCGGTATGAGTACAGCGGAAGTGTGGCCATGGCCAAGTGTTTGCTGTGGGTTTTGTATTTTCTATTGAAAGATGTCTCTTAACATGCTGCTTGTGAAAAAAGACTGACAGTGGTCTCTGCAGGGTTATTTGCACCGTGTGCGTGTGGAGCAGGTGCAAAGTTGCACATAAGACGTGTTTGAAGAGAGACAAGGACGTACTCACATCATTTTAGCTTGGGGCCGCCTGGGAGCACCAGTTTGAGCTTGGCCTTCTCTCCTCTCAGGAACTAAAGAGCACACATCGCCCTGTGGGCTGCATTCTGGGCTGGGTGGTTCATTATAGTCGAGTTTACATCTTTGCTCTGGCTCCATAGACCTACACTCACGTATCTAAAGTAAGCAGAGTATTTTCCCTGACAGGCACGTGATTAGAACTCCATGATTCCACTGCAGGGAGTCCCGGTTCAGTCCCTGGTTGGGAAACTAAGATTCTGCATGCCACACGGTGCAGCTAAAAAGTAAATAAATAAAAAAGATGAAGTAAGTTGACTAACCCTGGGCTGAGTTAAATCAGTCCAGGCATTCACCCTTCCAAAGCGATCCCTTTCTCTCCCAGATGTCCTTGCTTTTCCACTGACTGTCCTTCAGTGGTCTCATAGAGGTGAGGAAACTGAAGCCTTGAGCCGGCTTCATGCTTTAACCAAGTTTACACGACGACAGCAAGGAGATCAAACCAGTCAACCCTAAAGGAAACCAACCCTGGCTATTCATTGGAAGGAATGATGCTGAAGCTGAAGCTCCAGTACTTTGGCCTCCTGATGTGATGAGACGACTCATTGGAAAAATACAAGGCAGAAGGAGAAGGGGACAACAGAGGACAAGATGGTTGGATGGCATCCCTGAGTCAATGGGCATGAGTTTGAGCAGGCTCTGGGAGGTAGTGAAGGACAGGGAAACCTGGCGTGCTGCAGCCCATGGGGTCGCAAAGATTCGGACACAAGTGAGTGTCTAAGCAACAGTATCACTATGATAAAGAAATCTGGAACTGGCTGTAGATGCAGGTGGCCTGATTGTTTTCTTCTTAACAGTGTCTTGTGATAAAATAGACATACCATAAGGCTTACTCCTTTTAAACACCCAGTTGAAAGAGTGTTAGTAAATCTGTAGTTATACCACCAACACCACAATCCCATTGAGAACACTTCATCACACAAGTGAGTTCCCTCTCATCCCATCTGTGTCAGTCCCTACCCTCAACTACCAGCCCCAGGAAACCACTGGCCAGTTGAGATTTTACCGGGCTCTCTTCTCTGTGACTTGCTTATTCAGATTTTTCTGCCTTTAACCAGATAAAAGCTATAGACCATGCACCCAAGGAAGTTAAGCCAGGGTTCACAAATGTGGAAGTGAAAGTTTCATCACATAACCCATACCCTCAGTTCATGTGGTCTGTGGCTGCATTGGGTTCCTGTCTGGGTCTGGTCACCTGCAGACCTCAGATCCCCTTCAGCCCAAAGGTTGTGCCCTGCCCTGGATTTAAGTGGATAAATAGAACTCCATGATTCCACTGCAGGAGTGCCGGTTCAGTCCCTGGTTGGGAAACTAAGCTTCTGCATGCCACACGGTCCAGCTAAAAACTAAATAAATAAAAAAGATGAAGTAAGTTGACTAACCCTGGGCTGAGTTAAATCAGTCCAGGCATTCACCCTTCCAAAGCGATCCCTTTCTCTCCCAGATGTCCTTGCTTTTCCACTGACTGTCCTTCAGTGGTCTCATAGAGGTGAGGAAACTGAAGCCTTGAGCCGGCTTCATGCTTTAACCAAGTTTACACGACGACAGCAAGGAGATCAAACCAGTCAACCCTAAAGGAAACCAACCCTGGCTATTCATTGGAAGGAATGATGCTGAAGCTGAAGCTCCAGTACTTTGGCCTCCTGATGTGATGAGACGACTCATTGGAAAAATACAAGGCAGAAGGAGAAGGGGACAACAGAGGACAAGATGGTTGGATGGCATCCCTGAGTCAATGGGCATGAGTTTGAGCAGGCTCTGGGAGGTAGTGAAGGACAGGGAAACCTGGCGTGCTGCAGCCCATGGGGTCGCAAAGATTCGGACACAAGTGAGTGTCTAAGCAACAGTATCACTATGATAAAGAAATCTGGAACTGGCTGTAGATGCAGGTGGCCTGATTGTTTTCTTCTTAACAGTGTCTTGTGATAAAATAGACATACCATAAGGCTTACTCCTTTTAAACACCCAGTTGAAAGAGTGTTAGTAAATCTGTAGTTATACCACCAACACCACAATCCCATTGAGAACACTTCATCACACAAGTGAGTTCCCTCTCATCCCATCTGTGTCAGTCCCTACCCTCAACTACCAGCCCCAGGAAACCACTGGCCAGTTGAGATTTTACCGGGCTCTCTTCTCTGTGACTTGCTTATTCAGATTTTTCTGCCTTTAACCAGATAAAAGCTATAGACCATGCACCCAAGGAAGTTAAGCCAGGGTTCACAAATGTGGAAGTGAAAGTTTCATCACATAACCCATACCCTCAGTTCATGTGGTCTGTGGCTGCATTGGGTTCCTGTCTGGGTCTGGTCACCTGCAGACCTCAGACTCCCCTTCAGCCCAAAGGTTGTGCCCCTGCCCTGGATTTAAGTGGATAAATAGAACGTTGCCTTTTCCTAAGAATTAGGCCGCTTAGCTATATTTCTGAGGATTGTCCTAAAAATTATGGGGTAGAAGTGAAAATGGAGATTTTATGGAGGAAAATTCATTTTTTAATACCTTGTGGGATTCTCACATTGTGGTTTTTCATGGCAAATCGCCACGTTATCGACTACTGAAACTGCCTAGTGTCTGTTTATTCTCTGTGGTGGGTGGCCAGCAAGCTCTGCCTGCCAGTCTTGCAAAAGCTGAAGCTCTTGTGCCCGTGTCTCCATTTGGGAGAAAAGGGGGTCGTATCTTTCAGAGGATTCCTAGTCCTCTGCTTTTCAGCGGTCCTCACTCGGGATGGATGTCATCCATCACGTCCTTCCTCGCCAGCCTGCCCTGGCGCCCAGCTCTGGTGCTGTCTGCAGCAGAGAAGAGGCAGGTCGAGATGCTTCCAGTCTTGACCTCAGCTCTGCAAGGCGAGCTCTCCTCCCACGGCATTTTTCTTCTGAACTTTGAAGCCTGGAAGAGAAAGGAAGGAAGCCAAGACATTGCTGGGCGTGTTAACAACATGTTTAAACAAGTTGAAACAAAAGAGGAAAAGAAATTGTCATGGCTTTGGCCATTTCCAGGGGCAATAAGAACATTGTCACTGGGATGGATTTATTGCAGCCGCTATGAATGAGGGGACAGGAAGGATCGCCATCAGAAGATGCTCTGCTCATGGTCTAGAAACACCAGTTGAGATTCCCCATCATTGAGCTTCATCAAAGTGAGTTCTCTCATCCCATCTGTGTCAGTCCCTACCTCAACTACCAGCCCCAAAAATGGCCAGTTGAGATTTTACCGGCTCTCTTCTGTGCCTTGCCTATTCAGATTTTTCTGCCTTTAACCAGATAAAAGCTATAGACCATGCACCCAAGGAAGTTAAGCCAGGGTTCACAAATGTGGAAGTGAAAGTTTCATCACATAACCCATACCCTCAGTTCATGTGGTCTGTGGCTGCATTGGGTTCCTGTCTGGGTCTGGTCACCTGCAGACCTCAGACTCCCCTTCAGCCCAAAGGTTGTGCCCCTGCCCTGGATTTAAGTGGATAAATAGAACGTTGCCTTTTCCTAAGAATTAGGCCGCTTAGCTATATTTCTGAGGATTGTCCTAAAAATTATGGGGTAGAAGTGAAAATGGAGATTTTATGGAGGAAAATTCATTTTTTAATACCTTGTGGGATTCTCACATTGTGGTTTTTCATGGCAAATCGCCACGTTATCGACTACTGAAACTGCCTAGTGTCTGTTTATTCTCTGTGGTGGGTGGCCAGCAAGCTCTGCCTGCCAGTCTTGCAAAAGCTGAAGCTCTTGTGCCCGTGTCTCCATTTGGGAGAAAAGGGGGTCGTATCTTTCAGAGGATTCCTAGTCCTCTGCTTTTCAGCGGTCCTCACTCGGGATGGATGTCATCCATCACGTCCTTCCTCGCCAGCCTGCCCTGGCGCCCAGCTCTGGTGCTGTCTGCAGCAGAGAAGAGGCAGGTCGAGATGCTTCCAGTCTTGACCTCAGCTCTGCAAGGCGAGCTCTCCTCCCACGGCATTTTTCTTCTGAACTTTGAAGCCTGGAAGAGAAAGGAAGGAAGCCAAGACATTGCTGGGCGTGTTAACAACATGTTTAAACAAGTTGAAACAAAAGAGGAAAAGAAATTGTCATGGCTTTGGCCATTTCCAGGGGCAATAAGAACATTGTCACTGGGATGGATTTATTGCAGCCGCTATGAATGAGGGGACAGGAAGGATCGCCATCAGAAGATGCTCTGCTCATGGTCTAGAAAATTCACTTTGAAGCCTGAGATGGGCCTCTTGACCAGAAGGCACATTTCACTCCTTCCAAATGAAATTTCTAAAGAGAAAAGTTGACGACCAGCAGAGTCAGGCTCCTGACTCCGTCACCTAACTTCTTTTTCTGGTCCTGAGTCTGTCGTGACGCTTCTGTCTCCCGGCATTTTCTGGATGTTTGTTTCTACCCCAGGAGGTTTGTAAAATAAGATGCTTGGGCTGTCATTCTGTAGTGAAGAATTAGACCTCTTGTTCTCTCAAAATTGTTGTCCATAACCCTTGGGCCTGGGGTCCAGAGGCAGGTCCAGAGGCCCCCTGCTTGCCCTGCCCCACGGCTGGATATGAAGTGTCTGTGGAGGCAGAGACGCCAGCTTGAGGCTTGGTCAGGGCGAGCCCTCCATTCAGGGGCTGCCCTGGGTCACGGCTCATTCCCTGCTTGGCTTTTCCACCGATTCCTTGCCAAGATGCCAGTTCCTACTTTTGCTGTCATTGGTGACTGTCGGCTGCTCTCTGTGGGCAGAGGCTAGGATCTAGGTGACCTGCCAGCTCACGTGTGTCCTTCTTGGTGTATCGCCTTGAGCCCACGCAGTGAAGACAGACTCTCTTTTTTTTTAATTATTTATTTTTTAATTAATTTATTTATGTTTGGCTATTTTGGGTTTTCACTGCTGCTGCAGGCTCTTCTCTAGTTGCATGGAGTGCTGGCTACTCTCTAGCTGAGGTGAGCAGGTTTCTTGTTGCAGTGACTTCTCTTATGGTGGAACTTGAGCTCTAGGGACACGGGCTTCAGTAGTTGCAGCACATGGGCTCAGTACTTGCAGCTCCGAGGCTCTAGAGCCCAGGCTCCATAGTTGTGGCTCAAGGGTTTCGTTGCTTTGCAGCCTGTCGGATCTTCCCAGATCAGGGATTGAACCCGTGTCTCCTGCACTGGCAGGCGAACTCTTCACCACTGAGCTACCAGGGGAACCCAGACAGGACCGTCCTGCAAGGTGTCCTAGGTGTCATGCTGGTGACCTGAGACAGAGACTGTGTCTGCAGCATGGTCCAAGGCTTGGAGGATGAAGAATGTCACTCCCCTTCTCCAGGCTCAGGGCCAGATCCTTATGATGTAAACCGTGTGCTTTTCCTAGTACTGATAACTTTTTGAAGCTGGGACAAAAAAGAGGGAGCGGTCCTGTATAGTAAGAGAATTACTGTTTCTACAAAAAGTGTATTATGCAAAAATCGGACAAGACTTTGAGAAACCAAACATAGTTGAGGCAGAGTTTTAATTCTTTTTTTTTTTTTTTGGCCACTTCTATTGGTCTTTCATGTATTTATTTTCATCCATCTTTGTTCTTTGGCCCGTGTGGGCCTCCCATTGCAGTGGCCTCTCTCACTGCAGAGCACTGGCTCTGGGCGCATGTGCTCCAGAGCTCCAACTCAGTAGTTGGACACACCAGTCCAGCCACTCCACAGCACGTGAGATCTTCTCAGACCAGGGATCAAACCAGCCCCTTGCACTGCAGGGCGGTGTCCTTACCCACAGGACCACCAGGGAAGCCCGAGGCAGAGTTTTAAGACTGTATGCAGCAATAGTAATCCTCATAAGGGTCCTGACACGGTTCAAAAGACATGTTCAATGCTAAAAATAAATACCCCAGCAGATAGAGGCGAACCACACACACACACACACACACACACACACACACCGCTTGATGGGAGGAGGGACAAGGCAGGGCCAGGGCTGCGGCATGTGGCGACGAGCCCATGGAGCTCAGTGAAGAAGGAGTACTTCCTGCCAGATGATCCCAAGGCAGCATTTAGCCAGACTGAGCCAAAGGGAAGACTCTGGGGTGAGTGGCCGTTTAGTCCGTGTCTCTCCGTGTCCGGCTGCCTTCAGCCAAGCTAGTGTACTTGGCCTTCAGCCATCGTTTCTTGTTGATGCAAAACATCAACATCGCAGGGAAAGTTGTATACAAAACCAAGGCAGCCTCTCTGTTGACAGGACAGAGTTGCAGGTTACACCTCGTTTCCATTCCTGGCTGTAAAGCTCCTTACCCTAACTGATAAATGAGCCTGTTTTTCATCCCACTGATAGGAACCTGAATAGGAAACCTTTTTCTTTTTTCTCTTTTGGCTGCCCTGTGTGGCATGTGGGATCTTAGTTTCCCGGACCAGGGGTTGAACCCAGGCCCCCTGCCTTGGGAACATGGAGTCTTAACCACTTGACCGCTGGGGAAGTTTCTAGAAATCACATGAAATTTACTGTCTTCATTATTTTCAAATATAGTTTAGCCCCGTTAAGTATATTTGCACTGGAACATTTCCGTTTTGTGAAATTGAAACTGTCCCCTCCCCCAGCCCCTAGTAACCACTGGTCTGTTCTAGAAGAGAATAGAAACTACCCTTCTTTCTATTTTGGTGAATTTGACTGCCTTAGATGCTTTTTATAAATAGAGTTCTACAGTATTTCTCTTTTTAGGACTCTTATTTCGCTGAGTATAATATCCTCAAGGTTCATCTGTGTTGTAGCACATGTCAGGATTTTATGAAACATGAAATCTTCCAAGAAAATTTAAAGAAAACCATGAAATCTTTTTGTCTTTAATTTTGGCCTCTTTTATTGGTTTTTTATTTATTTATTTTCATCCATCTTTATTCTTTGACCTGTATGGGCCTCCCATTGCAGTGGCCTCTCCCATTGCAGAGCACCGGCTCTGGGCGCATGTGCTCCAGAGCGCTGGCTATAATTGGACACATCAGTCCAGCTGCTCCACAGCACATGGGATCTTTCCGGGCCAGGAATCAAACCAGTGCCCCTTACACTGCAAGGCAGACTATTTACCCACTGGACCACCAGGGAAAGCCCAGAAAACCATGATATCTTAAACACCTTTTTTTTTTTTTTTTAGATTTTATTTATTGATTGGAGGGGGCGGGTTGGGGAGGGAGGGGAGCAGGCGGGCCACTTCTATTGGTCTTTCATTTCTCTATTTTCATCCGTCTTTGTTCTTTGGCTCCTGTGGGCCTCCCATCGCGGTGGCGTCTGTTGTCGCAGAGCACCAGCTCTGGGCGCATGCGCTCCAGAGCTCCGGCTCGGTGATTGGACACATCAGTCCAGCCGCTCCGCGGCACGTGGGATCTTTCCGGCCAGGAATCAAACCAGTGCCCCTTACACTGCAAGGCAGACTATTTACCCCCTGGACCACCCGGGAAAGCCCAGAAAACCATGATATCTTAAACACCTTTTTTTTTTTTTTTTTAGATTTTATTTATTGATTGGAGGGGGCGGGTTGGGGAGGGAGGGGGCGGGTGGGCCACTTCTCTTGGTCTTTCATTTATCTATTTTTCATCCATCTTTGTTCTTTGGCCCATGTGGGCCTCCCATCGCGGTGGCGTCTGTTGTCGCAGAGCACCAGCTCTGGGCGCATGCGCTCCAGAGCCCCGGCTCCATAATTGGACACATCGGTCCAGCCGCTCCGCGGCACGTGGGATCTTCCCAGGCCAGGGATCGAACCGGCGCCCCTTGCACTGCAAGGCGGTGTCCTTACCCACTGGACCACCAGGGAAGTCCTTAAACACCTTTTACACCCCAGATTTATTTGAATGAGTTAGGCTGGGAGGGTTTCACTCATGTGATGAAATACCCGAGTTGCGTTTATCTCTTTGTCCCGTGAATCTCCTAGGTCTTCCTCTCACATTCTAGCATAAATGAACTCTTTTTAAAGTATTTTAAAAATATATTTATTTTTTGGCTACTCTGGGTCCTGTTGCTGCACGCAGGCTTTCTCTCGTTGCAGTGTGAAGGTGTCTCATGGCACTGGCTTCCCTTGTGGTGGAACACAGGCTCTAGGCACACGTGCTTTAGTAGTTGCAGTGCATGGGCTCAGTAGTTGTGACTCATGGGCTCAGTAGTTGTGGCTCACAGACTTAGTTGCCCCTCAACATGTGGAGTCTTCCTGGACCAGGGATCAAACCCTTGTCCCTCCTGCATGGGCAGGATACTTAACCAATGGGCCACCAGGTAAGTTCCATAAATTAACCCTTAAATGCAACTGTGTTGTGTTCCAAGTCAGTCCTCCACAAGGGAGCTGCATCAGACACTGCAGGACCAAGTGTCACCTGCTGGAGTGTATTTCTCCCATTCACATATGAACCAGGCCCGCCCCTGCTTAGCTTCCGAGATCGGACGAGATGGGTGTGTGCAGGGTCGTATGGCCGTAGACCAGAGTGTACCTCTAATGCCTGCGAGCCTTTGACATTCGGGGTCTGTGTGCTTCATTGCAGAAGGCCCAGCAGTACGCCCAGCAGATCCTGAGGAAAGCGTGCCGGCCCCAGTTTGCCAAGAGATCGATGGTGCAGCTCTTCGGGAGCAGGTACAGCGTGGACCTGCCGCCCTTCGTGATGAAGATCCCCACGGGGAGCGAGGCTGAGTACAAGTATGACCCTCCTTTCGGATTCCGCAAGTTCTCCGGTAAAGTCCAGACCCTCTTGGAACTCCTGCCTGAGCATGACTTTCCTGAACACTTGACAGCCAAGAGCTGCAGGCGCTGTGTGGTCGTCGGAAGCGGCGGGATCCTGCATGGACTGGAGCTGGGCCAAGCCCTGAACCAGTTCGATGTCGTGATACGGTACGGTGGCTGGAAGACCAGCCATGTGTCCTCTAGCCTCTAGCTCCCTGCCATGGATCAGGGCAGAGCCAGGAACAGGAGGCACCCAGACAGCCCTGCGTGTCCCTGACTTTGAGGGACTCACAGTTTGAGAAGTTGAAACAAAGGCATGAAATGGTTGGATGCCCCAGACTATGTGTATGTGTGTTGTTTGGTAAAAACAAAACCAAACCTTTTCAGGGGAGTTGAGGGTTGATTCAGATAAGCCAGCAAAGGAGGAAGGCTGTGCTAGGCAGGGCTCGGAGAAGGACATGGGTGGGCATGGGAGGGGGCAGTAATGATTTTGAGTCTATGGGACTCCTGGCTTCTAGCAGCGGAGCTTGGGTTGAGTGAGCCTGGAAGGCAGTCCTGGCTGGAACGAGAACGCCCAGAGAGGCGTTTAAACACCAGACCACCAGGAGGAGGGCATGGCAACCCACGCCAGTTTTCCTGCCTGAAGAATCCCATGGACAGAAGAGCCTGGCGGGCTACAGTCCAAAGAGTCGCAGTGAGTCGGACACAACTGACATGACCCAGCCCACTCACAGTGGGCAATAGGCAGTCGTCCTGAATGACAGGATTTTCGGATCGTTTGACAGTCATGTCAAGGAACACCCAAGATTTCTAGTCTGGGTTCTGAGATGTTAGGGGAACCTCTAGGGGGTTGTTGAGGAAAATCTCTGGCGAGTGACAGAGGATAGCAAGATCCATCTTAGATATTTTGAGCCTGCACATGGTGAGATGTCCACGTAACGCCTTTCTGTGCCTTGGTTTCCTCGCTTGTAAACGGAGGCCGTGATGGTATGGAGCATCTAGGGTTACTCCAAGAGAAAATGAGTCAATAGATGGAAAGCCCTTTGAACTGTGTCAGACTTAAAGTGAAAGTGTTAGTCATGGTTGTAGCCCGCCAGGCTCCTCTGTCCGTGGGATTCTCCAGGTGAGGACGCTGGAGCAGGTGTTAGCCGCAGTGTTTGGAGGGTGTGTGGGAAGGCTGAGGGTGGGAGGGTGGCTGTGGAGGAAAGGGCAGAGGGGCAAGAGGTTTGTTGGCCGGAACTAGACTTCTGTAGAGATCAAGAGAGAGGAGAAACAAGAACCAGGCTTTAAGGCGGAAGGTGGGGTCAGGGCTTCCGGGGTGTGAAGCTTGTTGACGTGAGGGAGGCTGTAACTGCTTCCTTCTTATAGGGACGTCCTGGCTGCCAGACCCTGTCTTGTTCTGGTGGGTCTCGATTTTGCAGGGAGCTATCCCATTAGCCAGTGTCAAGTGTGAGGGCTCGGGGTTCTGCCTAAACCCTGACACTGCAGAGGCAGGGTGTTGAGACTCCCAGAACCTCAGCCCCGGCCCTGTGTGAGCAGCTGTGCAAGGCTGTGCACCGGAGGAGGCAGCACCAGAGGAGGCAGACAGGACCCCAGGCACATCGAACGGTACATGAGTGGGTGACAGGAGAAGACGAAGTGAGACGCAGGGGCGTACTCCAGTGGAGTGTGCATGAGAGAGACGGGTGGCCTTGAGCTGACCCTGAAGGAAGGTGGGATTTGGCTCACGAGACAGCTTCACCAAAAGGTGAGAATGTTCAGGGACTTCCCTGGGTAGTCTAGTGGCTGAGAACTTTGCACTTCCAATACAGGGGCCCCAGGTTCGATCCATTGTTCGACCCCTGGTTGGGGAACTAGATTCTGCATGCTGCATCTAAGACCTGGCACAGCCAAATAAATAAACAAAAATTAACTAATTCAAATTTTTAAAAAAGAAGACTTGAAAACAAGAGAATATTCAGAGCACAGGACTACCTGGCACACAGGAAGCCCCCCCCCAAACAGTAAACTATTGCATCCTTGCTCACCTCAACAACATTCATAACCCCTAAAAGAAAAGGGGGATTTGACCTTGAAGAAAGGGGCAGGGAACTCTGGGGGAGGAGCCCCGCCTGGCAGGAGGAAGGTGAGAAACGGAGCAGGGGCTGGACAGGAGGCTCAGTGCCCCCCAGTGATGGTGGGGCCAGACCAGACCTCATGCGCAGGCCCGGGGGACCGAGGAAGGGAACTTGGCTGGATTATAATGCAGATCAGTTGAAAAAATTTTGGTGGTAACTTTTAGGTTTAAAGCGAGTCTACACTTAATAGAAAATCTGCAAGAGTCATACGAAGAACTCCTGCTTCACTCATTTCCCACATTCTCCAGCCGATAACACTCCATCACCCTGGCTTTACAATTTTCTCTCTTTCTATTTTATGATTCTTTTCTGAACCATTTGAAAGTTAGTTGCAAACCTCAGTCTCCTTTTTACCGCTAACCACTTCCGGTGTGAAGCTTGTTGACGGAAGGCTGTAACTGCCCATGCCCCGGCCCTGTCTTGTTCTGGTGGGTCTCGATTTTGCAGGGAGCTATCCCATTAGCCAGTGTCAAGTGTGAGGGCTCGGGGTTCTGCCTAAACCCTGACACTGCAGAGGCAGGGTGTTGAGACTCCCAGAACCTCAGCCCCGGCCCTGTGTGAGCAGCTGTGCAAGGCTGTGCACCGGAGGAGGCAGCACCAGAGGAGGCAGACAGGACCCCAGGCACATCGAACGGTACATGAGTGGGTGACAGGAGAAGACGAAGTGAGACGCAGGGGCGTACTCCAGTGGAGTGTGCATGAGAGAGACGGGTGGCCTTGAGCTGACCCTGAAGGAAGGTGGGATTTGGCTCACGAGACAGCTTCACCAAAAGGTGAGAATGTTCAGGGACTTCCCTGGGTAGTCTAGTGGCTGAGAACTTTGCACTTCCAATACAGGGGCCCCAGGTTCGATCCATTGTTCGACCCCTGGTTGGGGAACTAGATTCTGCATGCTGCATCTAAGACCTGGCACAGCCAAATAAATAAACAAAAATTAACTAATTCAAATTTTTAAAAAAGAAGACTTGAAAACAAGAGAATATTCAGAGCACAGGACTACCTGGCACACAGGAAGCCCCCCCCCAAACAGTAAACTATTGCATCCTTGCTCACCTCAACAACATTCATAACCCCTAAAAGAAAAGGGGGATTTGACCTTGAAGAAAGGGGCAGGGAACTCTGGGGGAGGAGCCCCGCCTGGCAGGAGGAAGGTGAGAAACGGAGCAGGGGCTGGACAGGAGGCTCAGTGCCCCCCAGTGATGGTGGGGCCAGACCAGACCTCATGCGCAGGCCCGGGGGACCGAGGAAGGGAACTTGGCTGGATTATAATGCAGATCAGTTGAAAAAATTTTGGTGGTAACTTTTAGGTTTAAAGCGAGTCTACACTTAATAGAAAATCTGCAAGAGTCATACGAAGAACTCCTGCTTCACTCATTTCCCACATTCTCCAGCCGATAACACTCCATCACCCTGGCTTTACAATTTTCTCTCTTTCTATTTTATGATTCTTTTCTGAACCATTTGAAAGTTAGTTGCAAACCTCAGTCTCCTTTTTACCGCTAACCACTTCAGTGTGTGTTTCCTAAGAACAAGGACATTCTGTTACAGAACAGGATAATATTCAGAAGAAAATGAACACCGATGCAGTCCAGACCTTATCTGTAGTCCTGATTCACATGTCACCGATTATTCCAGTAGTGTTCGTGAGTTAAAAAGGAAGGAGGGGGCTTCCCTGGTGGTCCAGTGGGTACAGAGCCCGCCTTGCACTGCAGGGGGCGCCAGTTCAATCCCTGACAGGGGAAGATCCCACATGCCGCGGAGCGGCTGTACAGGTGTGTCTAATTACAAGCCAGTGCTCTGGAGCACATGCGCCCAGAGCCAGTGCTCTGCAATGAGAGAGACCACTGCGATGGGAGGCCCACAAAGGCCAAAGAGTAAAGATTGATGAAAATAAATAAATGAAAGACCAATAAAAAAGTGGCCAAAAATCAAAAAAGAAAAAGCAAGGAGGGACTTCCTGGTGGTCCAGTGGTTAAGACTCCACAGCAGAGGACATGAGTTCGATCCCTTGTTGGGGAATTAGCATCCCACTATGCTACATAATGTGGCCAAAAAAAGAAAAGGAAAGGAAAAGAATATAACTGCTCCAGAATCATGCCCTGCAGTTAGTAGTCATATCAGCTGTGGTTAGTCGCTCAGTCATGTCTGACTCTTTGTGACCCCACGGACTGAAACCCAGCAGGCTTCTCTGTCTGTGATATTCTCCAGGTGAGAATAATAGAGTGGGTTGCCATACCCTCCTCCAGGGAGCTTTCCCACCTAGAGATCGAACCCAGGTCGCCTGGATTGCCAGCAGAGTATTTGCCAGCTGAACTACCAGGGGAGCCCCGTTGTCACATCTAATAATATCTTTTAATAATCCAGGACTTAGGCATCTGAGATCTAGAAGGACAAAGTGACAGTTGAGTGGAAAAGCAAGGTTTATACGGGTGTGATAATGCAGAGGAAAGGCCAAACAGACTTAAAGTGAGATTTCGACCTGTGTACCTGGTTGAGTGATAAAGCTTTAGGAAGAATCTTAGCATTTCCCCCAGAGCATCCACAGTGGCAAAGCTTTCACTGATCTAACAGTGCTCAGTGCCCCGAATGTCCACTTTCATTTAAGACCAGGTTGCACCCTGGTAGCTCAGCTGGTAAAGAATCTGCCTGCAATGTAGGAGACCCAGGTTTGGTCCCGGGGTCAGGAAGATGCCCTGGAGAAGGGCATGGCTGCCCACTCCAGTATTCTTGCCTGGAGAATTCCACGGACAGAGGAGCCTGGTGGGCTGCAGTCCATGGGGTCACAAAGAGTCGGACATGACTGAGTAATGAACACTTCACTGTGCACTTGGGCTAAGTGCCCTCTTCGGACCAACCCTGTTTGTATTACTGTGTGTCTGCCTTGCTACAGGTTCTAGGTTTGCTCTTCTGATTATTTTTTTTTTTTTTTGAAATTCTGGCAAGAACCACTAACATCCAAACACAATGGGAAGCTTTCAAGGAAGCATTACTAACGCCTGGAGAACAGCCACAGTATAATGTGTTTGTGTTGGCTTAACATGGCAGGACTAGATGGAATTGCTTGTCACTCAGAGATTGGATACGGGCGTTGCTCGTACACAGACGGAAGACCACACTCATCAAGCACCTGGAAAGGGCAAAGCTGGGGATGATGGAGCAGCTGGGAGAGGCACCCTACCCCCAGCCACACCCTCAATTCCCAGTCCTCAAAGGTGTGGGAAAACATGCTGCAGGAGTTTTACATGTGATTAAGTGGCTAATGTTTATTTATCTTTGTACTTTTGACTTCCATAGGTTAAACAATGCACCCGTTGAGGGCTATTTGGAGCATGTTGGCAATAAAACTACTATAAGGATGACTTATCCAGAAGGTGCACCACTGTCTGATCTTGAATATTATTCCAGTGACTTGTTTGTTGCTGTTTTATTTAAGAGCGTTGACTTCAACTGGCTTCAGGCGATGGTCAAAAATGAAACCCTGGTAAGCATTAGAAACTGAGTCATCAGATGTGCCTTCGTCAAAAGCAAAGGGGTCTCTAACTGGAATTCCAGGATTTTTTGTTTTTCAACTCACCTTCATGCTTTTGTGGTGTCTTTCAAATAACCACTCCCTTTGTCGAAGCCCCTCAGAACTCCCCCTTGGGAATCACTTTCAGAACTTAAGCCACACATGGAAACCGCTGTTATGACTTGGTAGAAATAACAAGCTTGGGACCAAAATTGCTTTTACTGAGATGGACCCCACCCCCCTCCGCCTCTGATTTACCAGACTGGAGTTTACATGACTTCTGACTTGTTTTCAGAAATTAGATTTAGGTGCATGAATATAAACCATTATTGAGGCTGTTCAGAAGAATATCCATGAATTCTCTGAGGACTGTTTTCAAAGAGAGTCTCCAAAAAATGCTTTGATTGGTGGAGCTCTTGTTGGAGTCACTTCACAGCATTCCAGAAGGGCCGATGGGGAGGAGATGGCCCTGATTTGGTTGTATTCCTTTGATTTGTCTTTACAATAATCGATCACCTTACTTTATGTTCAGTTCAGTTCAGTCGCTCAGTCCTGTCCAACTCTTTGTGACCCCAAGGACTGCAGCACACCAAGCTTCCCTGTCCTTCACCATCTCCTGGAGCTTGCTCAAACTCATGTCCATTGACTCAGTGATGCCATCCAACCATCTCGTCCTCTGTTGTCCTCTTTTCCTTCTGCCTTCTGTATTTCCCACCATCTGGGTCTTTTCCAATGAGTTGTCTCTTCTCATCAGGTGGCCAAAGTAATGGAGCTTCAGCTTCATCATCATTCCTTCTGATGAATAGTCCGGGTTGGTTTCCTTTAGGATCCACTGGTTGGATCTCATTGTACTCTGTGGTCCCCTCCCATTATGTTGAAATACACTTTAGAGGTCAATGGTTAAGGAGTGTGCATGCCTTTATGTGCCCTTGCACGAACTAGCAGGCTATAGAACTAATGGGACATATCAGGCTCTTCAGAGAAGGTGCAGGTGCTGGAGCATTTGTGTCTCTAAAACTTAATTCTGTACAGGTTATTGGGGGTCCTCAGGATTTTCTCTTGGGTAGTTGTTCTCATTGAAAGATGAAGCACAATATGAAATGCCTTACAGTCAGTTAGCGAGAGACATCACAGGACCAGGATGGGGAGGAGGTACAAGGTGGGGCCCGAGCACAGTGGGGACTCCCAGAATACTTTGCGCTCTGGACCTGGATCTCTTTGCTTGGTCTTCCCTGAGCAAAATGGTGGCAGTGGATCCTAAACAGCCTTACCATGTGAGATAATCACCCAAAGAATTTCTTTCCCAAACCAATGAGAGCTGCTTATTCAGTTCCTTTTCCTGATCAGTGCCACCTTCCTAAATCAGAGCCTTGCAGTTGCTGGTCTGAGCCGAGGTACTGGGTTTGCATAGATCTGTGACTTGGCCACAGAATGCAGGGTGCAGACCCACCTGGATGGGGCCACACCCATGTCTCTGGCCTCCTCAGCGGGGGCTGCATTCTCCCCCTCTGCCGCTAACTGGATTAAATTCCCCTGATGATTGTTTCTGTTCTCTTTCTTTAGCCATTTTGGGTGCGCCTCTTCTTTTGGAAGCAGGTGGCGGAGAAGATCCCACTCCAGCCGAAACAGTTCAGGATTTTGAACCCACTTATTATCAAAGAGACCGCCTTCGACATCCTTCAGTACTCAGAGCCTCAGTCGAGGTTCTGGGGCCGAGATAAGGTATTTTTGTCGCTGCGGACACGTGACTGTTCTCTGTGTTGGAAAGGAGCCATTGGTACCACGTTTCATTTTAGGCTCAGCTGTAGACCCAGGCACGTCTTCCAGGGGTGAAACCTTCATGTATTAGATGTTCCTGGGGTGTTCTCCTCATGACAGTTTGACCTTAGGGCTCCCCTCCGGTTAATCCCTCACCCGCGGTGGCGCACTTCTTTAGAATACTCAGTGTGTTAGCACTTCAGTCACTGAGACAGTGTTTGAGGTATTCTTACTCTAGGAATCCGTAAACGTTACTCCAAGACTCCAGAAAAGTTGTTTACATTTTAGCTCTACGACCACTTAGGTGAAAACTGACATTTCACATCACTCCAGAGGAGTCTGGAGGGCTACTGTCCATGGCATCTCAGAGTCAGATGTGACTGAGCACACCCATGCATGCATGAGTGAAGAGTGAAAATGAAAGTCACTCGGTCGTGTCCGATTCTTTGCGACCCTGTGGACTGTAGCCCGCCAGACTCCTCTGTCCATGGGATTCTCTGGGCGGAAACACTGGAGTGGGTAGCTGTTCCCTTCTCCAGGGATCTTCCCAACCCAGGGATGGAACCCAGGTCTCCCACATTGCAGGAGGATTCTTTACCCACTGAGACACCAGGGAAGCCCAGGAATACTGGAGTGGGTAGCCTCTCCCTTCTCCAGAGGATCTTCCTGACTCAGAGATTGAACCAGGACCTCCTGCATTGCAGGCGGATTCTTTACCAGCTGAGCTACCAGGGAAGCCTGTAAGCGATGGTAAATAGGCAGTTTCTCTAGGTCAGGGGTCCCCAACCTCTGGGATCTAATATTTAATGATCTGAGGTGGAGCTGATGTAATAATAATAGAAATAATGTTCTCAATGAATGCCATGCACTTAAATCATCCCCAAATCGTTCACACTCCCCAGGTCCATAGAAGAACTGTCTTCCACAAACCGGTCCCTAGTGCCCAAAGCTGGGAACCCTGCTCAAATACCGGTCCCTAGTAAAAAGAGCCGACATCCTTCAGTACTCAGAGCCTCAGTCGAGGTTCTGGGGCCGAGATAAGGTATTTTTGTCGCTGCGGACACGTGACTGTTCTCTGTGTTGGAAAGGAGCCATTGGTACCACGTTTCATTTTAGGCTCAGCTGTAGACCCAGGCACGTCTTCCAGGGGTGAAACCTTCATGTATTAGATGTTCCTGGGGTGTTCTCCTCATGACAGTTTGACCTTAGGGCTCCCCTCCGGTTAATCCCTCACCGCGGTGGCGCACTTCTTTAGAATACTCAGTGTGTTAGCACTTCAGTCACTGAGACAGTGTTTGAGGTATTCTTACTCTAGGAATCCGTAAACGTTACTCCAAGACTCCAGAAAAGTTGTTTACATTTTAGCTCTACGACCACTTAGGTGAAAACTGACATTTCACATCACTCCAGAGGAGTCTGGAGGGCTACTGTCCATGGCATCTCAGAGTCAGATGTGACTGAGCACACCCATGCATGCATGAGTGAAGAGTGAAAATGAAAGTCACTCGGTCGTGTCCGATTCTTTGCGACCCTGTGGACTGTAGCCCGCCAGACTCCTCTGTCCATGGGATTCTCTGGGCGGAAACACTGGAGTGGGTAGCTGTTCCCTTCTCCAGGGATCTTCCCAACCCAGGGATGGAACCCAGGTCTCCCACATTGCAGGAGGATTCTTTACCCACTGAGACACCAGGGAAGCCCAGGAATACTGGAGTGGGTAGCCTCTCCCTTCTCCAGAGGATCTTCCTGACTCAGAGATTGAACCAGGACCTCCTGCATTGCAGGCGGATTCTTTACCAGCTGAGCTACCAGGGAAGCCTGTAAGCGATGGTAAATAGGCAGTTTCTCTAGGTCAGGGGTCCCCAACCTCTGGGATCTAATATTTAATGATCTGAGGTGGAGCTGATGTAATAATAATAGAAATAATGTTCTCAATGAATGCCATGCACTTAAATCATCCCCAAATCGTTCACACTCCCCAGGTCCATAGAAGAACTGTCTTCCACAAAACCGGTCCCTAGTGCCCAAAAGCTGGGAACCCCTGCTCTAGAGCAGTGTTGGCAGTTGATTCCTGGGTCCTACCCCCCGATATTCTGATTTCATCTGTCCATGCTGTGGTGTGCACATGGGATTTTCCAAGTTCCCTGGATGGTTTTATTTTGTAGCCTACTCTGAGAAGCTTTGTGCTGTAGACTGTTCACTGCAGTCGATTCTTCACCTGCCGTCAGCCTGCGTGGCTCTGGGCCAAGATGCCTTTATCACTTGCTTCTTCATCATCTGAACATCTATACATATGTATTTAAGTAAACCTTTTGTAAAAGCAGTGGAAATCAGTTTAAAACAGAATTTTAAGCAAAACATTTATATATAAGGGAAAGCAAGAAATTTTTAAATGTGAGGTCCGCTACCCACACTGGGGGCTGAGATACCGCTTAGGAGGTGGGGCTGGTTCAGGAGGTCATTTACAACGCTGAGCTAGACTCAGGGGTCTTCATCTGAGTGAGCAGGGTGAGCAGGGTCTTGTATTCACTCTTCGAATCAAATTCTAATTAAAAAGATGTTATAAGGCAACTGTGTAAATGTTAAAGTAAGAATTCAGGTTGTTAAGGAAAGTAAATACCTGAATGTTGTTGTTTAGTTGCTCAGTTGTATCTGACTCTTTTGTGACGCCATGGACTGTAGCCTGCCAGGCTCCCATGTCCATGGGGTTTCCCAGGCAAGAATACTGGAGTGGGTTGTCATTTCCTGTTCCAGGGGATCTTCAGTAAGGGCTGAATCCAGCTCTGGCTCCAGTCTTAGGCTTGGGCACCCAGCTCAGGTGAGACAGTTCACATGATGGAAGCCGTTCCCCTCTTAGGCCGCCATTTTTCTTTGGGGCTCTGCCTGCTCCATCTGTGGGGAGCCCAGAGAGGCCCATGTGGTTTCTGCCATTATAGGAGCATGTTCATTTCCCTTTCAGAGGAGAGTGACCCTTACCCCCTACCAGTGACTATCAGGTCTCTGATTAGCTTTAGCTGAACTCCTCAACATGGAGCACGTGGGGTCCCCCAGAATGTGGGCTTATAATTTTTAACCTGTTGGTATCATTTTTAACAAAACAGTTCTTTAAAAAAGATAACATACTGCGACAAGATTCTTAAATGAAGTTCTAAAGAGGTTTCACTATAAGTACAAGTAGATTTCTGTATCTTTTTGTTTTTTAATTTTGGCCTCTTTTGTTGTTTTTTATTTATTTGTTTTCATCCATCTTTATTCTTTGGCCTGTGTGGGCCTCCCTTTGCAGTGGACTCTCTCTGTGTAGAGCGCCAGCTCTGCACACATGCACTCCAGAGCACTGGCTTGTAATTGGACACACTGGTCCAGCTGCTCCGCGGCACGTGGGATCTTCCTGGGTCAGGGATGGAACCGGCGCCCCTTGCACTGCAAGGTGGACTCTTCACCCATTGGACCATCAGGGAAACACTCTGTACTTTTTTAAAGGCCCTGCTTCTTCATTAGATTCCATCCTATTTTTTCAGTTCAGTTCAGTTGCTCAGTCACATCCAACTCTTTGTGATCCCATGGCCTGCAGCATGCCAGGCTTCTCGGTCCTTCACCATCTCCGGGAACCTGCTCAAACTCATGTCCATTGGCTCAGTGAAGCCATCCAACCATCTCATCCTCTGTCGCCTTCTCTTTCTGCCTTCTATTTTCCCAGAATGGCCTGACTTGCTCCCTCTTGGCTTGTTAAGGAAAGTAAATACCTGAATGTTGTTGTTTAGTTGCTCAGTTGTATCTGACTCTTTTGTGACGCCATGGACTGTAGCCTGCCAGGCTCCCATGTCCATGGGGTTTCCCAGGCAAGAATACTGGAGTGGGTTGTCATTTCCTGTTCCAGGGGATCTTCAGTAAGGGCTGAATCCAGCTCTGGCTCCAGTCTTAGGCTTGGGCACCCAGCTCAGGTGAGACAGTTCACATGATGGAAGCCGTTCCCCTCTTAGGCCGCCATTTTTCTTTGGGGCTCTGCCTGCTCCATCTGTGGGGAGCCCAGAGAGGCCCATGTGGTTTCTGCCATTATAGGAGCATGTTCATTTCCCTTTCAGAGGAGAGTGACCCTTACCCCCTACCAGTGACTATCAGGTCTCTGATTAGCTTTAGCTGAACTCCTCAACATGGAGCACGTGGGGTCCCCCAGAATGTGGGCTTATAATTTTTAACCTGTTGGTATCATTTTTAACAAAACAGTTCTTTAAAAAAGATAACATACTGCGACAAGATTCTTAAATGAAGTTCTAAAGAGGTTTCACTATAAGTACAAGTAGATTTCTGTATCTTTTTGTTTTTTAATTTTGGCCTCTTTTGTTGTTTTTTATTTATTTGTTTTCATCCATCTTTATTCTTTGGCCTGTGTGGGCCTCCCTTTGCAGTGGACTCTCTCTGTGTAGAGCGCCAGCTCTGCACACATGCACTCCAGAGCACTGGCTTGTAATTGGACACACTGGTCCAGCTGCTCCGCGGCACGTGGGATCTTCCTGGGTCAGGGATGGAACCGGCGCCCCTTGCACTGCAAGGTGGACTCTTCACCCATTGGACCATCAGGGAAACACTCTGTACTTTTTTAAAGGCCCTGCTTCTTCATTAGATTCCATCCTATTTTTTCAGTTCAGTTCAGTTGCTCAGTCACATCCAACTCTTTGTGATCCCATGGCCTGCAGCATGCCAGGCTTCTCGGTCCTTCACCATCTCCGGGAACCTGCTCAAACTCATGTCCATTGGCTCAGTGAAGCCATCCAACCATCTCATCCTCTGTCGTCCCCTTCTCTTTCTGCCTTCTATTTTTCCCAGAATCAGGGTCTTTTCCAATGACTTGTCTCTTCCCATCGGGTGGCCAACATATTGGAGCTTTAGCTTCAGCATCAGTCCTTCCGATGTATTGTCAGGGTTCACTTTCTTTAGGATCGACTGGTTAAATACAGGCAAATGCTCATTTGTTGGTTTTCAGGTCGATTTTATTTAAAAAATAACCTTTAAAAAGTCGCTAAATAGAAAAGAGTGTCAGAAACAAAGTTAGTGAGGAGAAGTTTATCATAGAAACAATAAATACTCCCAAAACATTAATAGATCTTATTAAATCAGAAAGAAAAGATGAAGTCAAGAAAGAAATAGGGGAAGGATTTGAACAGACATTTCACAAAAGAAATTCATACAGCCAAGGAATAGATGATAAAATGTTCAACTTCACAAGTAATCAAATGAAAGGGAATTAAAACCACAGTGACCATTTCTGCCTGTTTTTTTTTAGCAGAGATTTAAAAGCTTGATAATGTCCTTGTTTGGCAGGAATGTAGGTAGAATTATAAGCTGGCACTTTTTCTGAAGAGTAGTTTGGCGACACATGTATCAATTTAAAATATGAGTAGCCTTTGGCCCAGCAATTTGACTCTAAAATTTTTATTATAAGGAAATCGGAGAAAATATGCAGAGATATTCTAGGATGTCCATCATAGCATTCCTAACCAAGGACTAAAATCAACCTTGCGAAATTGATGCTTTCGAATTGTGGTGCTGGAGAGAAGACTCTTGAGAGTCCCTTGGACTGCAAGGAGATCAAACCAGTTGGTCCTGAAAGAAATCCACCCCGATATTCACTGGAAGGACTGATGCTGAAGCTTCAATACTTTGTCCACCTGATGCGAAGGGACAACTCATTGGAAAAGAGCCTGACTTTGGGAAAGACTGAGGGCAGGAGATGAAGGGGGCAACAGAAGATGAGATGGTTGGATAGCATTACCGACTTAGTGGACATGAGTTTGAGCACACTCCAGGAGATAGTGGAGGACAGAGGAGCCTGGCATGCTGCAGTCCATGGGGTCGCAAAGAGTTGGACACGACTTACTGACTGAACAACAACAAAATTCTTTACCTGGGTGCCGAGCCGGCTGCAGTTAGAGAAGACAGAACACTGCCTGAGAGTCCTCAGCTGAAACCAGAGTCAGGCTTCCTATGGATCAGTTTTCCTTGGTTTCTATTTCCAACTGACTATTGAAACCTTTGTAACAAGAGAGGTTATCTTGAGAGGTAGACATGGCACACTGGTGATCAGGAAGCCATTTCTACTAAATGGTGGGCTGCCTGGATATCCCCTTCTCCCACCTTCATCTGTGACCTCTGCAAGGTTCCCTGTTGTCCCAGTTGACTGAAGAGGACAGTTGCTTTTGGAAGCCACAGACTCAGTTCAGATGAACATGCTCTAGATACAAAAGAATGTCAAGGAGTAGATGGACAGCAGCCTCCCGGAGGGCTTTCTGCATTCCCTTCTGCAGCTCTGTGTGTTGTCTTGGTCTACGAACTGCTTTGGCGACTCAGAGAGAGCACTTCCAGGTTTCCTAGTGGCAAGATGTCAGGCAGGCGTGAAGAGGGAGCAGTGATACAGTCAGAATTCAAAACCTTTGACATTTGGTATTCTAGGCCAGAGTCAATAAGAGTACATTTTCAGGGGGAGAGGGGAAGAATGTGAAAGCCAGTAATTTGAGCTTAAAAATGTACTTGTCTGATCAGAGAGAGTGAGCAGAAACTGAGTAAGCAACAGGATATGTAAACATGACCTGGGCGTGTTATTTGCCAAGAAGGCAGATGGGGGCCTTCAGCTGCAGGTAAGCGGTGAGCACAGTCTTCACAAGGCAGGTTCCGAGTTCCCTCCGTTCTCAGGCAGAGGCTGTATGGAGCTAGGAGCCGGTCAGGATAGGGTGGGCTCCAAAGAGCTGTGTCCCAAGGAGGTACACAGACATGTATCCCAGAGCAGCCCTGGTGGACATTTGTCCTGTGAGAGAGGACCTGAGTGTGTTTAATCATTATAACCATCCTAGGTAAGACTGGTGGGTGGATGTTTTAGAAAGAATACCTTTTAGTGTGATGTAACAGGGCCCACTAGGCTGCCTCTCGCTGGCATGTTCAAAGAATTCATATCGGGACTTCCTCGGACGTCCACTGGTTAAAACCCTGCACTCCCAAGGCAGCGGACCCAGGGTCGATCCCTGGTCAGGGAACTAGATCCCACATGCAACAACAGCAACAAAGATCATACATGTTGCAACTAAGACCTGGCACAGCCAAGTAAATATTTTAGGAAAAAAAACAATGAATTCACATCACAGGCCATGGTTTAGAGTCTAGACGTCGGACCTCAGTGGCAGGTCAGAGTCTGGAATGGAGTGATGTGTGAAATTGTGTGAGGTGTGACCTGGCAGCCCCAGTGCAGCCTCATTTCTCTGCACAGCGTTTAGAGAGCACGGTGGCATGGGCTCAGACCTTCTTCTTTGTCTTTCCAGAACGTCCCCACGGTTGGCGTCATCGCTGTCATCCTGGCCACGCACCTGTGTGATGAGGTCAGTCTGGCGGGCTTTAGCTACGCCCTCCACCAGCCCAGAACCCCGTTGCACTACTTTGACAATCTCTGCATGGCTGCCATGAACTTTCAGACCATGCACAACGTCACGACAGAGACCAACTTCCTCCTGAAGCTGGTCCGAGAGGGTGTGGTGAGGGATCTCAGCGGAGGCATCCATAGTGAATTCTGAACCCAGGAAACCTCACTTGAAAATGCAGTTCCAGGGGACCTCCCCGGTTGTCCATTGGTGAAGACTCTGCACTTCCAATGCCGGGGGCCCGAGTTCAGTCCCCGGCCTGGGAACTAACATCCCATGTACTGTGCAGCACAGCCAAAAAAGAAAAAGAAAAAAAATGCAGCTCTGACCCGGAGGGCTGTTTTTCACAGCCTGCTTGACGAATTCCATCCTGCAAGTACTTTGAAGTGCTGCAGACGGTGTTTTTTAACTTTTAATTTAAAAAACAAAAACAACCACAACTGTCCCCCCTTCCCACTTTTTCCCCCTATTTATTTGAAGCCAATGTTTTTGCACAAAATTTTGTAAGTTAATTCTGAGAATGGGAAAGACTTCCCAAAGAGAATTGTATGTGATGGTGTTTATTGTATTTTAAGGAAGTTATTTAATTTGTGAAAACTCTGTTCGTGTCTACTGCACACAGAATCCCAGGTCATGAAGCGGAAGAAGGGAGGTGACTTCGTTGATCACAGCCCCTAAGGCCAGATTCTGGTTCTCTGTTAGTCTCTTTGGTGGGACAGATGTCAGAGGCGCTTCCAGGGTGACCCCCCCGGGACTGCTTGGGCCAGGCTGCTGCGCGGGGCCCGGGCCGCTCGGAGCAGCTCACGGCCCCTCTGCCGGAAGTCTTGGAGGAATCGAGCAGGAGAGGGAGCCTGCAGGTCCCTGGGGGTCAGGGAAGGACAAGGACATTGAGACCTTTTCTATTTCCTCCAAGTACAGCAAAGCTGCCCTCGGCAGCAGAAGCCACGGTCTTCCCCCGAATTAGGACAACTCTTGGATTTCTGGGAGTTTAGAACTTGCCCTTCCAAACACTTAAACGTTCATCCAAAGCATTCCATTGTCTGTCTGAGGTGGCTTATAAAAATTAGGACAAAACCTCTGTTCTCCCAAGTTGTATGGGAGTAAACTTTTTTCAGGCATAGTCATGTTTTTGGAAACACTGAAATGAAGTCCTCCCAGTGTTGTAAATGGCCTATTTAAAAAAAAAAAATTTTTTTTTGAATGCCCACTTGGCAGTGTGTACCAGGCAGTGTGCTGGTCAAAAGGAACAAAACAAAAAGAATAAAAGCTTTTGAGGAATTCTTACAGTCTAATTAATTTAAGTGCTGCTGCTGGGTTTTTTTTTTTTTTGTAAAGAAAAGAAGTTTATAAGTCTAGTAAAATGCCACTGCCAGGCTGCACCTCACTGCAGGGATGGCAGGGACCAAGGGCGGATTAAGGACCTTCCTCGGCTGTGGCTCTGTTCTCTCCAGCTCCCCAGGTACAGCTGCCACCTCTCCCTCCCCCAATTCTTGTTTATCCCACAGCCCTGGTGCAGCTCTGACCCCCAGCCCAAGCCTGTGGCTCCCACATCTGCCAGCTCCTTAGGGTGTGCAGGGCTGAGGAACCAGGCCATAGCTCTGAATGCGTCCCTTGGGTCTCCAGGGTCCTGGGGCCAAGCTCAGAAAAACCAGAGCGGCAAAACAGGATTTCTCTGGTTTTTATGTTTGTTCTTCACATTTTTCTATGAATTTTGCTTTCTACTGTGTAAGACACTGTTTAGGATCTTCCCTGGTGGTCCAGTGGGTAAAGAGTCCACCTTGCAGTGCAAGGAGCACCGGCTCGATCCCTGGTCTGGGAAGATCCTATGTGCGGCGGGGCAGCTCGACTTGTGTGTCATTATGAGCCAGCACTCTGGAGCACATGCACCCAGAGCCGGCGCTCTGCAACAAGACAAGCTACTGCAACGGGAGGCCCACACAGGCCACAGAATAAAGATGGATGTAAAAAATAAAAGAGGCCAAAAAAAAAAAAAAAGACACTGTTTAGGAGAAAATGCTTTAAAATTCTCACCTGTTAAATGGTGAGACTTAGGGTTTTCCCTGGTGACTCCATGGTTAAGAATACACCTGCCATTGCAGGAGACACAGGTTTGATCCCTGGTCCGGGAAGACCAGTTGAACCCTTATGCTGCAGCTGTTGAGCTTGCGCTCTAGAGCCTGGGAACAGAAACTACTGAACGCATGAGCCTCAGCTCCTGACGCCCACACGCCCTGGAAGCCACCTCAATGAGAAACCCAAGCACGACAACTAGCTCACCACAGCTAGATCAAAGCCTGCAAAGCAGCGAAGACTCGGCACAGCCAAAAATAAATGAATAAATAAAAAATTTTTTAAATGGTGAGACTTGGCTTTGAATATTGAAACTCAGGAAGATGGTCGGCGTCTGTCCTGTGATTCAGGTCGGGCCAGGCCTGCACTGCGCAGCTCCATCCCCTCATCCTCAGGGGCTACTTAGAGAAGACCCCCTGGACTGGAGTCCACCAGGCTCCCCTGTCCATGGGATTCTCCAGGCAAGAATACTGGAGTGAGTTGCCATTTCCTCCTCCAGGGGATCTTCCCGACCAGGGATCAAACCCACATCTCCTGTGTCTCCTGCACTAGCAGGTGGATTCTTTGCCTCTGAGCCACCTGGGAAGCTAAAGAAGCCCAGATGTTTATCTAAAATGACAAGAAGCAGTGGGGGTCTAACGCCCAGATGGCTTTCCCAGTGTTGCGTGCACCCCCTCAAGGATGTATGTGGTCTCATGTCCCCCTGCCTTGAGCAAGTGCTGGGAAACAGTCCTGCCCTTTCCAGCTTTCATTTTAGTACATGTCAGCCCTGGATCCATCCCACCTCTCCATGACTATGTGTCTTTTTTGCTTTCCCGTGACTCCCAACTTTAATTACTCGCGGGCATAAGTGTCCTAAATCAGCAGTCCCCAGTCTTTTTGGCACCAGGGGCTGATTTCACAGAGGCTGTTTTTCCACGGACCAGGAGGATGCAGGTGTTGGGGAGTGCTGTTAATACAGATGAAGCTCACTCAATCGCCCGCCCCTCATCTCCAGTGTGCAGCCTGGTTCCTAACCAGCCACAGACTCTTGAGAGTTCCTTGAACTGCAAGGGGATCAGACCAGTCAATCCTAAAAGGAATCACCCCTGAATATTCATTGCAAGGACTGATGCTGAAGCTCCAATCCTTTGGCCACCTGATGCGAAATGCTGATTGAGTGGAAAAGACTCTGGTGCTGGGAAAGATTGAAGGCAAGGGGAGAAGGGGACAGAGGATGAGATGGTTGCATGGCATCACTGACTCAATGAACAGAGTTTGAGCAAATTCCAGGAGAGAGTGAAAGACAGGGAGAGTCGCAAAGAGTCCAACATAACGAACAATAACAACCAACAAAGCCCCTGCAAAGCAGCGAAGACTCGGCACAGCCAAAAATAAATGAATAAATAAAAAATTTTTTAAATGGTGAGACTTGGCTTTGAATATTGAAACTCAGGAAGATGGTCGGCGTCTGTCCTGTGATTCAGGTCGGGCCAGGCCTGCACTGCGCAGCTCCATCCCCTCATCCTCAGGGGCTACTTAGAGAAGACCCCCTGGACTGGAGTCCACCAGGCTCCCCTGTCCATGGGATTCTCCAGGCAAGAATACTGGAGTGAGTTGCCATTTCCTCCTCCAGGGGATCTTCCCGACCAGGGATCAAACCCACATCTCCTGTGTCTCCTGCACTAGCAGGTGGATTCTTTGCCTCTGAGCCACCTGGGAAGCTAAAGAAGCCCAGATGTTTATCTAAAATGACAAGAAGCAGTGGGGGTCTAACGCCCAGATGGCTTTCCCAGTGTTGCGTGCACCCCCTCAAGGATGTATGTGGTCTCATGTCCCCCTGCCTTGAGCAAGTGCTGGGAAACAGTCCTGCCCTTTCCAGCTTTCATTTTAGTACATGTCAGCCCTGGATCCATCCCACCTCTCCATGACTATGTGTCTTTTTTGCTTTCCCGTGACTCCCAACTTTAATTACTCGCGGGCATAAGTGTCCTAAATCAGCAGTCCCCAGTCTTTTTGGCACCAGGGGCTGATTTCACAGAGGCTGTTTTTCCACGGACCAGGAGGATGCAGGTGTTGGGGAGTGCTGTTAATACAGATGAAGCTCACTCAATCGCCCGCCCCTCATCTCCAGTGTGCAGCCTGGTTCCTAACCAGCCACAGACTCTTGAGAGTTCCTTGAACTGCAAGGGGATCAGACCAGTCAATCCTAAAAGGAATCACCCCTGAATATTCATTGCAAGGACTGATGCTGAAGCTCCAATCCTTTGGCCACCTGATGCGAAATGCTGATTGAGTGGAAAAGACTCTGGTGCTGGGAAAGATTGAAGGCAAGGGGAGAAGGGGACGACAGAGGATGAGATGGTTGCATGGCATCACTGACTCAATGAACAGAGTTTGAGCAAATTCCAGGAGAGAGTGAAAGACAGGGAGAGTCGCAAAGAGTCCAACATAACTTCGTGACTGAACAATAACAACCAACAAATGACCCCGAGTGGCTGTCTGTGGGACCCACACCAGCCTTCCAGACGCTGACCTCCCTGAGGACAAACCACATGTTCAGCTCTCAGACTGAAGTGGATACCACCATGGGAAGGGATTCAGGCCACAGTGTACCCCCTGCCCTTCCCTGGAGGGCCAAGCACCCTGACCAAAACTTCTCAGTCTATTTCTCCTCTTTCCTACATCCCAGAGCCATTCTGGCCTTTTTATGTGTTCACAAAACAAATTTTTTGTGAATTCATTTGTATTTACTTACAACACACAAAAAACTGAAGTAAGTTGAAGAGAACCACTCATTCATACATACCCTCAAATTTATTGACAAGAAATGACTGTTCCCCAGAATGAGAGTTCAGTCTTCGTAGTTTGACGTTCACTATCCAAGTGATTTGATTTGACTCATTCTGTATATAAAATTTCAACCCATTCAGCAGAGCCGTGGTGCGAGCATAATCACATGTTCTGAAAGTTAGTTGAGACTTTTTTAAAAGCAGATTTCTCCAACGAGCTTTGTCAATAAGATAGCTTGGATGAAAGCCAGGTTTATAAATTTCCTTCTGTCTGAAAGAAGGGAGGTGTCAAGTTTTCTTTGGTGTCCAACAGCCATCGAATAGACAGGTGAAGTTGTGAAATGTTAACAAAGTGAACTTTCAGGACATGTAAACACAGACTGACTATTCAGTAGATAGAAGAACACCACCATGTACATTGTACAGTAAAAATTTGTAACTTCCGAGGGACCAATGTATTGAAGAAAATCAGTTTCAAGAAAAAGTACTAAAGACAATGAGGAAATTCCCTGGTGGTCCCAGAGTGGTTTGTACTCTGAGCTTTCACTGCCAAGGGTGGTGATTCAATCCTTGGTCAGCCACTAAGATCTTGCAAGCCTTGAGGTACGGCCAAAATAAAAACAATGAGTTCATTTAAAATGTTGGTTTGTTGTTCAGCCGCTAAGTCCCATCTGACTCTTTTTGAGATCCCATGGACCGTAGCCCACCAGGCTCCTCTGACCACGGGATTTCCCAGGCGAGAATACTGGAGTGGGTTACCATGTAGGGCACCTTCCCAACCCAGGGGTTGAACCAGGGCCTCCTACATTGCAGGCAGACTCCTTACCAGCTGAGCTACCAGGGAAGCCCACCTATAGCACTCATAAGATCTTGCCTATCTAGGCACTAAATAAATGTTCGATTTTTAAAAAGTTTACTTTTGGCTGCATTGGCTTTTTATTGCTGCACATGGGCTTTCTCTAGCTACAGAGAGCGGGGGCTACTTTTTGGGTGGTTTTCTTTTTTCTTGCGGTGCTGGGGCTTTTCATGGCAGTGACTTCTCTTAATGCAGAGCATCCACTTTACCACCAGAGAAATCCAATATGTTTTGATTTTATTTGATATCTCTGATGGAGTTTAAAGAGAGGCAGCTTATCTTTGATGGTTTGAGATTGAATGCAATGGAGAACTCTTGGATCTAGAAGCTGGGTTAAGGATGTCTTTTATGCTAAAAGGAAGGGAAATACAAGTAATTAGTCTAATAAATAAATGCGGTCAGAGTAAGCAGCTTTGGGCTGGAAGGAGCTCTCTGCAGGAGGCCCCTGTCACTCACCTTAAACCAGGCACCGCTGCTCCACTCACCTCAGGCACTCACACCTTTCAGATCTTTTGATAACAAAGTGAACTTTCAGGACATGTAAACACAGACTGACTATTCAGTAGATAGAAGAACACCACCATGTACATTGTACAGTAAAAATTTGTAACTTCCGAGGGACCAATGTATTGAAGAAAATCAGTTTCAAGAAAAAGTACTAAAGACAATGAGGAAATTCCCTGGTGGTCCCAGAGTGGTTTGTACTCTGAGCTTTCACTGCCAAGGGTGGTGATTCAATCCTTGGTCAGCCACTAAGATCTTGCAAGCCTTGAGGTACGGCCAAAATAAAAACAATGAGTTCATTTAAAATGTTGGTTTGTTGTTCAGCCGCTAAGTCCCATCTGACTCTTTTTGAGATCCCATGGACCGTAGCCCACCAGGCTCCTCTGACCACGGGATTTCCCAGGCGAGAATACTGGAGTGGGTTACCATGTAGGGCACCTTCCCAACCCAGGGGTTGAACCAGGGCCTCCTACATTGCAGGCAGACTCCTTACCAGCTGAGCTACCAGGGAAGCCCACCTATAGCACTCATAAGATCTTGCCTATCTAGGCACTAAATAAATGTTCGATTTTTAAAAAGTTTACTTTTGGCTGCATTGGCTTTTTATTGCTGCACATGGGCTTTCTCTAGCTACAGAGAGCGGGGGCTACTTTTTGGTTGGTTTTCTTTTTTCTTGCGGTGCTGGGGCTTTTCATGGCAGTGACTTCTCTTAATGCAGAGCATCCACTTTACCACCAGAGAAATCCAATATGTTTTGATTTTATTTGATATCTCTGATGGAGTTTAAAGAGAGGCAGCTTATCTTTGATGGTTTGAGATTGAATGCAATGGAGAACTCTTGGATCTAGAAGCTGGGTTAAGGATGTCTTTTATGCTAAAAGGAAGGGAAATACAAGTAATTAGTCTAATAAATAAATGCGGTCAGAGTAAGCAGCTTTGGGCTGGAAGGAGCTCTCTGCAGGAGGCCCCTGTCACTCACCTTAAACCAGGCACCCGCTGCTCCACTCACCTCAGGCACTCACACACCTTTCAGATCTTTTGATCACACAGTACCTTACCTAACCTGTTGGTTCTTTCTGTAGATCAAAGAAGCAAAAATAAAGAATAAGTATTAATAAACAACAGATGACCAGATAGCCTCCCTCCTCTCCCCGTTAGTGATCTTGAGAACAGACTGTGTAAACAAGAAAGCACATACAGAAACATCACAAGAAGTCAACAAGCCTGCACGTTGTGGGGGTTGGTGAGGACTCTGGCCCCCTGTCTCAGGGATTAACTGAAATCGTGTGTGTGCTCAGTCACAGAGCCTGACTCTGTGAGCCCATGGACTATAGCCCGCCAGGCTCCTCTGTCCGTGGCGTTTCCCAGACAAGAATATTGAAGTGAGTTGCCATTTCCTTCTCAGGGGATTTTCTCGACCCAGGGATTGAACCCACATCACTTGCATTGGCAAGTGGGTTGTTTACCAGCTGAGCCATCAAGGAAGTCCTAAACTGAGATGACTTCCCCTTTTCTCTTTAAAAACTTTCACAGCCAAGCAGAATCTTCAGAGATGGTCTGGGGGGACATTCAGTTCATCATCTCCCCAGATTGCTGACATTCTAATTAAAAGCAGCTTTCCTTTCTACCAACACTTCTCTCTCTTTTGTATCCATTTTTAAAAATATGTACTTATTTTTGGCCGTGCTGGATCTTTGTTGCTGTTTGCGGACTTTCTCTAGTTGCAGTGCGCAGGCTTCTCATTGTGGTGGCTTCTCTTGTTTCGGAGCACGAGCTCAGTCATCGGGGAGCACAGGTTTGTTGCACCGTGGCGTGTGGAATCTTCCCAGATGAGGGATGGAACCCATGTCCCCTGCACTGGCAGGCAGACTCTTATCCACTGGACCACTAGGAAGGTCCTCATGTGTTGATTTTTGAACATTGAGCAGCTGGTGGTGAGTTTAGTACTAGCACTTTTTCCTTATATAATTATAGTAATGATTTTAAATGATATTTTTTTAAAATTTAAATTTTAAATTTTTACATGTTGCCAGATCATTCATATGCATATCCCTGGACCCTCCCCCCACCCAGTTCCGCCCCTCCCATCCCTCCAGACCATCGCCCCAAGTGGTTGTAGGTACTCCTATTCCCCTAGCACAATGACAATAGCTATCTTTTCCACACATGACAGTATAGGTTTCCATGTTACTCCCTCCATGCCTCCCTCCCACTGTTCGGTCTCCACAATGTCTTTACGTCTATTCTCTTGTTTTTTCATGAGTTCACTGCGTGTGTTATCATGACCATCTTACTAGATCCCATATATATGAGTTAGTATACTATACTTGTCTTTCTCTTTTTGACTCACTTCACTTTTTATGATAGGTTCTAGAGCCAGCCACCTCATTAGGACTGAGTCTTCTGCATTTCTTTTAACAGCTGAGTAGTATTCCATTGTATATATGTACCAGAGCTTCTGGATCCATTCATTTGTCAATGGACATCTAGGTTGCTTCCATGTTCTGGCTATTGTATAGAGAGCTGCAATGAACATTGGGGTACAGGTGCCTCTTTCACCCTTGATTTCATCAGGATATAGGCCTAGTAGTGGGATTGCTGGGTCATAGGGTGCTTCTATTTTTAGTTTTTTAAGGAATCTTCATATTGTCTTCCATAGAGGTTGTATCAATTTACATTCCCACCAGCAATGCAAGAGGGTTCCCTTTTCTCCGCACCCTCTCCAGCATTTGTTGTCTGTCGATTTGTTGATGATGGCCATTCTGACAGGTGTGAGGTGGTATCTCATTGTGGTTTTAATTTGCATTTCTCTGATAATAAGCGAGGTTGAGCACCGTTTCATGTATTTTTGGGCCATCTGTATGTCCTCTTTGGAGAGGCGTCTCTTTAGATCTTTTTCCCATTTTTTGATTGGGCTGCTTATTTTCCCTGTGCTGAGTTGTCTGAGTTGCTTGTAGATTTTGGAGATTAATTCTTTGTCTGTTGTTTCATTTGCAATGATTTTCTTCCACTCTGTGGGGTGTCTGTTCAACTTTTTGGTGATTTCTTTTGCTGTACAAAAGCTTTTAAGTTTCATGAGGTCCCACGTGTTGACTTTTCTTTTCAGTTCCACTATTTTTGTAGGTGGGTCAGAGAAGATCTTGCTTTGATTGATGTCCTTGAGGGTTTTGCCTATATTCTCCTCTAAGAGTTTGATGGTTTCTGGTCTTCCATTTAGGTCTTTAATCCATTTTGAGTTGATCTTTGTGTATGGGGTCAGGGAATGTTCCAACTTCATTTTTTTGCATGTAGCTGTCCAATTTTCCCAGCACCATTTGTTGAAGAGGCTGTCTTTCTCCCATTTTATAGTTTCTCCTCCTTTGTCAAAAATAAGGTACCCATAGGTGCGTGGGTTGATCTCTGGGTTCTTGATCTTGTTCCATTGATCTACAGTTTTGTTTTTATGCCAGTACCATACTGTCTTGATAACTATTGCTGATATATTTTTTTAAAAACATTTTTTTTTGGCCACTTCTGTTGCTCTTTCATTTATTTCCATCTTTGTTCTTTGGCCTGTGTGGGCCTCCCATCGCAGTGGCCACTCTTGATGCAGAGCACCGGCTCTGGGTGCATGCGCTCCAGAGTGCTGGCTCGATAGTTGGACTCATTGCTCCAGCCGCTCCGCGGCACGTGGGATCTTCCCAGATTAGGGATCGAACTGGCGCCCCTTGCACTGCAAGGCAGTGTCCTTATCCACCGGACCACCAGGGAAGCCCTAAAATGATATTTAAAGAACATGTAAAAGCTTATTAGGTCTGTTTAATGGCTGTATCATGTCCCTTTGTTTTTGAAAACCAATTTATTGCTGAGGTTTCTAAAATAGAAACTTAATTTGTGTATCTTTTCAAAGACCTGCCAAGGGGTATCACAGTGTGTGGGTTTCAGACTCTAACAGGAAGCGCTGCATCAAAGGTTCTATGTTTTCTGTTCACAGCAGTCTTAGTTTATTATATGGAAGTTGGAAACCAAGATAATACTTCTCTATTTTATCTATACATTCTCTGCTTTAATATCATGGTTTACTCAGTAAAGAGTATTTTTGAAAGATAGGGACTTCCTGGTGGTGCAGTGGTTAAGAATCTACCTTGGAATGCAGGGGACTCAGGTTTGATTCCTAGGTGGGGAACTAAGGTCCCACATGCCTCAGAGCAAGTAAACTGAGAAGCCACAACTGCTGAGCCCACACACCACAACTAGAGTCCCTGGTGCTGCAATGAAAAGTCCTGAATGACAATGAAGATCCGGTATGTCTCAACTAAGACTGGAGGCAGACAAGTACTTTTTAAAAGATGATAATTACAAAAGATCTGACACAGTTTGCATTGGGAAGCCCCCCTTTAAAATAGTGGTGGACACAGGAATTCCCTGGCGGTCCAGTTGTTAGGACTCAGGGCTTTCCCTGCTGGGGTCCAGGGTCAACCCTGACAGTAAATCCCACAAGGCTAAAAAAAATAAAAACCTTCTGACTAAAGTTTTGTTCTAGAGCTGCTTCCTCTTCCAGTGTGGTATCCAGTAGAAAAGCGAGATTCAGAATATATATTCATACACACACACTCCGAACAAGCAAAACTGTAGATTCCAGTTTAAGCCAATATCTTGTCCTAAAACGAAAGGTTGAGAGGAATGTCCCAGCAGTGGCCTTTTCTTCCCTGTCTTGCCTATGGCTCATCTATGTTGCTTTTCTTTGCAAATTGGACCTAAATTTAAGAACATGGTGTGCACTGTGATCCTGAGGGGTGAGCTGAGGAGAAGTCAGAGGGACAGACCCTCTGTTCTCTCTCTAAACTCTCCTACTGTCCCAGTACCACCTAACCAGGAACAGGGAACCATCTGGTCGACCACCTGCTCATCTAGCTGAGCGTTTCCAGTTCATGCATGATGGCCTGGGGCCCCCACCTGGAAGGGGTGGGCAGTCTCAGTTTCAGTGACCCGTCCATTCAGCAGGTCAAATGTCCTGATTTTGACTTTAAACAGTCATACTCATTGTTTTATACACTTATTTCTAGTGACCTATTTTTTTTATTTTTTAAAGTATTTATGGAGCTTCCCGGGAGGCACCATGGTAAAGACTCTGTCTGCCAATGTAGGAGATGGAAGGGTTTGACCCCTGAGCTGGGAAGATCCCCTGGAACAAGAAACGGCAACTGTCTCCAGCAGTCAAAATTCCATGGACAGAGGAGCCTGGTGGGCAGCAGCCCATGGGGTTGCAAAGAGTCGTATACGACTGAGTGACGAAGCACACACACACACAACGGATTAATGCCAAGGCATGTGGAGTAACTTTCAGAAGGGATTCTCCTGACTTCTTGCATCTCAGCCTGCAGCTGCTTCAAAGTCTTTCCAGAATTTCCCCCCAACCTCTTTCTATAAAGCCCCAGTCCTGATTTTCTTCCTGTCTCCCTTTCCTCTGCCCACCCCACCTTCTGCTCATACCCTGTTCTGAACACTGATGTAACGTCTCTCCAACTAGAAAGAATCATTCCTCTTCAGGAAGCTGGCAGAACCGAGCTGACAACTGCGGAGTTGCTGGCCTGGAGCAAGGAGCCAGATTTAAAAACCACAGCCTTGTGTCTGTTTTTCAGATGTCAAAACTTCCTGCAGAGACAAAGGACTATCCGATTTCTGTTGTCCAATTTTGAATACTCCTGAAAACAAAAAACCCCAGAATTTTAAATATCATTTAACATTGAGATATTAGATAGAAAGAAGAAAAGCTTGTTTAGATCATTTTTCATTCTTTAGCCTTTTAGAAGTCTCTTTGTATGACCTCCTTTGCATCTCAGACTTGCTTTGCAGCTGTCTGGCTTATGCACTGAGGAAATCCAAAACCTCTATTCACACCCACTGATGCAGCTTTTTTTCTTTTGTTTTTTGATGGCAGGGGGAAGGGTGGGTGCTGTGCTGGGTCTTCTTTGCAGTATGTGGGCTTTCTCTAGTTGCAGCACTCGGGCTTCATTGCCCCGAGGCATGTGGGATCTTAGATCCCTGAGCAGGGATCGAACCTGTGTCCCCTGCATTGGAAGGCGGATTGGTTTTTTTGTTTTGTTTTTTGGCCACTTCTATTGGTCTTTCATTTATCCATTTTTCATCCATCTTTGTTCTTTGACCAGTGTGGGCCTCCCATTGCAGTGGCCTCTCTCACTGCAGAGCACCGGCTCTGGGCGCATGCACTCTAGAGCTCCGGCTCGGTAGATGGACACATTGGTCCAGCCGCTGCACGGCACGTGGGATCTTCCCAGGCCAGGGATCGGCCCGGTGCCCCTTCCACTGCAAGGTGGTGTCCCCATCCACTGGACAACCAGGGCAGCCCTGGAAGGTGGATTGTTAACCACTGGACCACCAGGGGGTTCCTAGTCTTGTAAAAGAGAAAGGAGAGGCAAACATTTTAAAGTGTTGGTCCTACAGGCCAATAGCCCCAATTCAGTATGTCCACAAGCGATGGCATGGCAGAGCGCTGGCCCACAATCAGCTCTGTGGGCATCTCCACATGGTGGCCATCGTCTAGTTCAAGGGTCACTTGGCCCCAACCCTAGGAGAGGATCTGAACACTGATGTAACGCTCTCCAACTAGAAAGAATCATTCCTCTTCAGGAAGCTGGCAGAACCGAGCTGACAACTGCGGAGTTGCTGGCCTGGAGCAAGGAGCCAGATTTAAAAACCACAGCCTTGTGTCTGTTTTTCAGATGTCAAAACTTCCTGCAGAGACAAAGGACTATCCGATTTCTGTTGTCCAATTTTGAATACTCCTGAAAACAAAAAACCCCAGAATTTTAAATATCATTTAACATTGAGATATTAGATAGAAAGAAGAAAAGCTTGTTTAGATCATTTTTCATTCTTTAGCCTTTTAGAAGTCTCTTTGTATGACCTCCTTTGCATCTCAGACTTGCTTTGCAGCTGTCTGGCTTATGCACTGAGGAAATCCAAAACCTCTATTCACACCCACTGATGCAGCTTTTTTTCTTTTGTTTTTTGATGGCAGGGGGAAGGGTGGGTGCTGTGCTGGGTCTTCTTTGCAGTATGTGGGCTTTCTCTAGTTGCAGCACTCGGGCTTCATTGCCCCGAGGCATGTGGGATCTTAGATCCCTGAGCAGGGATCGAACCTGTGTCCCCTGCATTGGAAGGCGGATTGGTTTTTTTGTTTTGTTTTTTGGCCACTTCTATTGGTCTTTCATTTATCCATTTTTCATCCATCTTTGTTCTTTGACCAGTGTGGGCCTCCCATTGCAGTGGCCTCTCTCACTGCAGAGCACCGGCTCTGGGCGCATGCACTCTAGAGCTCCGGCTCGGTAGATGGACACATTGGTCCAGCCGCTGCACGGCACGTGGGATCTTCCCAGGCCAGGGATCGGCCCGGTGCCCCTTCCACTGCAAGGTGGTGTCCCCATCCACTGGACAACCAGGGCAGCCCTGGAAGGTGGATTGTTAACCACTGGACCACCAGGGGGTTCCTAGTCTTGTAAAAGAGAAAGGAGAGGCAAACATTTTAAAGTGTTGGTCCTACAGGCCAATAGCCCCAATTCAGTATGTCCACAAGCGATGGCATGGCAGAGCGCTGGCCCACAATCAGCTCTGTGGGCATCTCCACATGGTGGCCATTGTCTAGTTCAAGGGTCACTTGGCCCCAACCCTAGGAGAGGATCTGACCAGGTCAGAACAAAGGCCATGTTGACTACCTGCTCCAGATGCAGCCCCACATCCTCCAAAACTTGGAACTGAATGCCTGCTTATTAAAAAAAAAGAAGAAGAAGAAAGAAAGAAAAACACTGAAATACACCAGCTTCTAGAATACAAAGTGTCAGTCTCTCCATCCTGTCCAATTGTTTGTGACCCCATGGACTGCACCTCACCAGGCTCCTCTGTCCATGGGATTCTCCAGGCAAGAATACTAGAGTGGGTTGCCATTTCCTACTCCAGGGGATCTTCCTCAGGGATCAAACCTAGGACTTCTGCATTGCAAACAAATTCTTTACCATCTCAGCCACTGGGGAAGCCCAGAATACAAAAGCAAGGCCAACAATGAGGGGCCCTTCTGCCAACTTGATTCTGTGGCTCTGGCTAACCGTCCTGGCAGACCATCCTGTACTGAACACCAGTTGTTCAAACGCTGAAAACAGCTGATGCTCCACCCACGGTGCCAGGCAGATGCTCTTGGCTGTATCTTTCGGCAGGCCCCGCCCCCACGATCCTGCCCTGTGACACCTGGTGTTGGCGCCACTCCTGCTCTTCCAGCGCGGTCACCGCTCGTGCAACACCCTTCCTGGAACCACGGCTGGACCCTGATGGACAGGCTGTCCTTCTGGCCTGCAGTTGAGTCTAGAGGGGGAGAAAACGGAGTTAGAGGAGAGAGGAGGAGCGCGGAAGCAGAGTGAACAGGCGGATGGAGGTGACTTAGCACACCAGCCTCTTAGAGCAAACCCCCAAAGCAGGCATAGAGAGACTCAGGGTGAAGCTTCTGGAGGCAAGAAGCCCTGCAGGCCAGGGTAAGATGAATATCAGGGTAAGCTGGGACCACCAGAGGGAGTTCATGGTGTGTTCAACTTGATTCATCGGGGTGGGGGATGGGAACCTGAAACAAAGAGGATGAGAAAAACGAAGAAACATGATTTCACTGCTGGCAAGACCAAAAAAGTGGGAAATACCGGAGATTCACCCTGGATGCCTTGGAACAAACCAGTGGGCATCTCCACATGGTGGCCATTGTCTAGTTCAAGGGTCACTTGGCCCCAACCCTAGGAGAGGATCTGACCAGGTCAGAACAAAGGCCATGTTGACTACCTGCTCCAGATGCAGCCCCACATCCTCCAAAACTTGGAACTGAATGCCTGCTTATTAAAAAAAAAGAAGAAGAAGAAAGAAAGAAAAACACTGAAATACACCAGCTTCTAGAATACAAAGTGTCAGTCTCTCCATCCTGTCCAATTGTTTGTGACCCCATGGACTGCACCTCACCAGGCTCCTCTGTCCATGGGATTCTCCAGGCAAGAATACTAGAGTGGGTTGCCATTTCCTACTCCAGGGGATCTTCCTCAGGGATCAAACCTAGGACTTCTGCATTGCAAACAAATTCTTTACCATCTCAGCCACTGGGGAAGCCCAGAATACAAAAGCAAGGCCAACAATGAGGGGCCCTTCTGCCAACTTGATTCTGTGGCTCTGGCTAACCGTCCTGGCAGACCATCCTGTACTGAACACCAGTTGTTCAAACGCTGAAAACAGCTGATGCTCCACCCACGGTGCCAGGCAGATGCTCTTGGCTGTATCTTTCGGCAGGCCCCGCCCCCACGATCCTGCCCTGTGACACCTGGTGTTGGCGCCACTCCTGCTCTTCCAGCGCGGTCACCGCTCGTGCAACACCCTTCCTGGAACCACGGCTGGACCCTGATGGACAGGCTGTCCTTCTGGCCTGCAGTTGAGTCTAGAGGGGGAGAAAACGGAGTTAGAGGAGAGAGGAGGAGCGCGGAAGCAGAGTGAACAGGCGGATGGAGGTGACTTAGCACACCAGCCTCTTAGAGCAAACCCCCAAAGCAGGCATAGAGAGACTCAGGGTGAAGCTTCTGGAGGCAAGAAGCCCTGCAGGCCAGGGTAAGATGAATATCAGGGTAAGCTGGGACCACCAGAGGGAGTTCATGGTGTGTTCAACTTGATTCATCGGGGTGGGGGATGGGAACCTGAAACAAAGAGGATGAGAAAAACGAAGAAACATGATTTCACTGCTGGCAAGACCAAAAAAGTGGGAAATACCGGAGAATGGGGACTCACCCCTGGATGCCTTGGAACAAACCAGAGTCCCTCCGTGGGCTTCGCCTCTGTTAAACAGGGCGTGGTGGCGGGTGTGGGGAGGGCAGCACACATTAATTCCTCTTTAAAAGTGTTAGTCGCTCAGTTATGTCCAACGCGTTGCAACCCCACGGACCGTCACCAGGGAGAAACTGTGTGCTTGCTCAGTTGCATCCGACTCTTTGCGACCCTGTGTATGGTAGACCACCATGGAATTTTGTCCATAGAATTTTCCTCCTGTGTCCATGGAATTTTCCAGGTAAAAATACTGGAACGGTTGCCATTTCCTACTCCAGGGGATCCTCCTGACTTGGGGCTAGTGGATTCTTGACCCCTGCGCCACCTGGGGAGCCCAAAGGGAGAAAACCTAGACGCTGAAAGGAGTGGCCGTTAAGAATGGGCCACAGCGCCATCTAGTGTCTATGTTGTGTGTAGCCGCTCTCAGAGCCCGGGCTTGCAGGCAGCCCCCCAGAGCAGGCAGGGGGACCCTTTCCTGTGCAAGTCTGGCCTCCTTTTCAGCTAACTCGCTCTTGGACTATCTCTGACCACTTCTCCTTGGGTTCCCCTTCCCCCTCCCAAGCCTCTGCCCTTGAACCTGTTTTCTTTTCTCCTTCCACTGTCATCTCTGCCTGGGAAATCATCCACTCTCATGGGTCCCACTGCCTCTCTTTTCTCCCACACCCAGGTCTGCAGTGGGGCCACCCCATCAAGTTTTCAGAGTCACATCCCAGCATGTCCACCTCATGCAGGACGTTGTCCCCTCCTTAGCTAGCCTGGACCTCAGACTCCAAATGCTGAAAATTCCAGGGCTCTTCCACTGAACGACTCAGTTTCTGATAGGTGACATCTCACAGGTACCATGGCCTGGAGCCCTCCAGGTTCAGATGGAAGGTCAGGTAGGTTCTCCCTCTGCAACGTAACTTACATCCACATTTGTCTACTGTTGAGTGAACAGTATGGGAGAGTGAGGCTCTGGAAGGCAATGGAGCTCCTACAGACCCGGTGGAGTCCAGTTTGGCTTTGATGCGTCCTTGATCTGTGCGTGTTTTTTTTCTTCTTCTTCTTTTTTTATTTTTTTTTTTGTTAATTTAAAAATTTTTTTTTTATTTTTATTTTTTGGGGGGTGGGTTGGGGAGGGAGGGGGGCGGGCGGGCCACTTCTATTTGTCTTTCATTTATCTATTTTCATCCATCTTTGTTCTTTGGCCCATGTGGGCCTCCCATCACAGTGGCCTCTGTTGTCGCAGAGCACCGGCTCTGGGCGCATGCACCCAAGAGCTCCGGCTCGGTAATTGGACACATGGGTCCAGCTGCTCCACGGCACGTGGGATCTTCCCAGGCCAGGGATCGAACTGGCTCCCCTTGCACTGCGAGGTGGTGTCCTTACCCACTGGACCACCAGGGAAGCCCCTCTTCTTCTTCTTTAAGGTACAAATAATATTCATCCACTGGAGATATAGGCTTCCCAGGTAATGGTAAAGAATCCCTCTGCCAATGCAGGAGACATAAGAGACGTGGGTACAATCCCTGGGTTGGGAAGATCCCCTGGAGAAGTGAATGGCAACCCACTCCAGCCCTCTTGCCTGGAGAATTCCATCCCAGAGCAGGGGGACCCTTTCCTGTGCAAGTCTGGCCTCCTTTTCAGCTAACTCGCTCTTGGACTATCTCTGACCACTTCTCCTTGGGTTCCCCTTCCCCCTCCCAAGCCTCTGCCCTTGAACCTGTTTTCTTTTCTCCTTCCACTGTCATCTCTGCCTGGGAAATCATCCACTCTCATGGGTCCCACTGCCTCTCTTTTCTCCCACACCCAGGTCTGCAGTGGGGCCACCCCATCAAGTTTTCAGAGTCACATCCCAGCATGTCCACCTCATGCAGGACGTTGTCCCCTCCTTAGCTAGCCTGGACCTCAGACTCCAAATGCTGAAAATTCCAGGGCTCTTCCACTGAACGACTCAGTTTCTGATAGGTGACATCTCACAGGTACCATGGCCTGGAGCCCTCCAGGTTCAGATGGAAGGTCAGGTAGGTTCTCCCTCTGCAACGTAACTTACATCCACATTTGTCTACTGTTGAGTGAACAGTATGGGAGAGTGAGGCTCTGGAAGGCAATGGAGCTCCTACAGACCCGGTGGAGTCCAGTTTGGCTTTGATGCGTCCTTGATCTGTGCGTGTTTTTTTTCTTCTTCTTCTTTTTTTATTTTTTTTTTTGTTAATTTAAAAATTTTTTTTTTTTTTTTTTTTTTTTGGGGGTGGGTTGGGGAGGAGGGGGGCGGACAGGCCACTTCTATTTGTCTTTCATTTATCTATTTTCATCCATCTTTGTTCTTTGGCCCGTGTGGGCCTCCCACCACAGTGGCCTCTGTTGTCGCAGAGCACCGGCTCTGGGCGCATGCACCCAAGAGCTCCGGCTCGGTAATTGGACACATGGGTCCAGCTGCTCCACGGCACGTGGGATCTTCCCAGGCCAGGGATCGAACTGGCTCCCCTTGCACTGCGAGGTGGTGTCCTTACCCACTGGACCACCAGGGAAGCCCCTCTTCTTCTTCTTTAAGGTACAAATAATATTCATCCACTGGAGATATAGGCTTCCCAGGTAATGGTAAAGAATCCCTCTGCCAATGCAGGAGACATAAGAGACGTGGGTACAATCCCTGGGTTGGGAAGATCCCCTGGAGAAGTGAATGGCAACCCACTCCAGCCCTCTTGCCTGGAGAATTCCATGGACAGAGGAGCTTGCAAGACTACACTTAAAACATACATGCTCCGAGAAAGACAAAACCTAGAAAACTAAAATTATCCACCTTACCATCCAGAGTTATGCACTACTAAGGGTTTAAGATATATTCTTCAGGTTTTTTATATGCATATGCATATATATATATATATAATTAGATAAAATGATTATAGATAGACTCGATTTTTTTAATCTTTCTCATTCTATTTCTTTCTCTCTTTTTTTAAGATTTATTTATTTATTTATTTTGGTGGGGGTGGGGTGGGGAGGGAGGGGAGCAGGCGGGCCACTTCTATTGGTCTTTCATTTGTCCATTTTCATCCATCTTTGTTCTTTGGCCCACGTGGGCCTCCCATCACAGTGGCCTCTGTTGTCACAGAGCACCGGCTTTGGGCGCATGTGCTCCAGAGCTCTGGCTCGGTAATTGGACACATGGGTCCAGCCGCTCTGCGGCACGTGGGATCTTCCCAGGCCAGAGATCAAACCGGCGCCCCTTGCACTGCAAGGAAGTGTCCTTACCCACTGGACCACCAGGGAAACCCGATAGACTCGATTTTACAAACAGAATTACATGGCCCAGACTTCTCTCTAATATACTGCTCCACCTTTAATATCTCTTACAAGTTTAGATTCAAAACCTCTCAACAAAATGGTGTCAAATTGAATCCAGCACTCTCTGAAAATAATTATACACCATGACCAGGAGTTTACCTCAGAAAGACAAGGTTGATTTAACCTGTAAAAAACAATTCTTGTAATACACTGCATCAACAGAATAAAAAGATTCTTTTGTTTGTGGAAATCTTTCACAAATTGAATCCCTATCTCACAGCACATACAAAAATTAATTCAGAATGGATCAATGGCCTAAATATAAGAGTTGAAACTATTTTAAATCATGGGGCTTCTGTCGGTCCAGTGGTTAAGAATTCCTTACCAAGGCTTCCTTGGTGGTCCAGTGGGTAAGGGCACCGCCTTGCAGTGCAAGGCGGGGCTTCCCTGTCGGTCCAGTGGTTAAGAATTCCTACAAGGTATCCCTGCCAATGCAGGAGACATAAGACGGGAATGGGGCAAACCACTCCAGCCCTCTTGCCTGGAGAATTCCATGGACAGAGGAGCTTGCAAGACTACACTTAAAACATACATGCTCCGAGAAAGACAAAACCTAGAAAACTAAAATTATCCACCTTACCATCCAGAGTTATGCACTACTAAGGGTTTAAGATATATTCTTCAGGTTTTTTATATGCATATGCATATATATATATATATAATTAGATAAAATGATTATAGATAGACTCGATTTTTTTAATCTTTCTCATTCTATTTCTTTCTCTCTTTTTTTAAGATTTATTTATTTATTTATTTTGGTGGGGGTGGGGTGGGGAGGGAGGGGAGCAGGCGGGCCACTTCTATTGGTCTTTCATTTGTCCATTTTCATCCATCTTTGTTCTTTGGCCCACGTGGGCCTCCCATCACAGTGGCCTCTGTTGTCACAGAGCACCGGCTTTGGGCGCATGTGCTCCAGAGCTCTGGCTCGGTAATTGGACACATGGGTCCAGCCGCTCTGCGGCACGTGGGATCTTCCCAGGCCAGAGATCAAACCGGCGCCCCTTGCACTGCAAGGAAGTGTCCTTACCCACTGGACCACCAGGGAAACCCGATAGACTCGATTTTACAAACAGAATTACATGGCCCAGACTTCTCTCTAATATACTGCTCCACCTTTAATATCTCTTACAAGTTTAGATTCAAAACCTCTCAACAAAATGGTGTCAAATTGAATCCAGCACTCTCTGAAAATAATTATACACCATGACCAGGAGTTTACCTCAGAAAGACAAGGTTGATTTAACCTGTAAAAAACAATTCTTGTAATACACTGCATCAACAGAATAAAAAGATTCTTTTGTTTGTGGAAATCTTTCACAAATTGAATCCCTATCTCACAGCACATACAAAAATTAATTCAGAATGGATCAATGGCCTAAATATAAGAGTTGAAACTATTTTAAAAATCATGGGGGCTTCCCTGTCGGTCCAGTGGTTAAGAATTCCTTACCAAGGCTTCCTTGGTGGTCCAGTGGGTAAGGGCACCGCCTTGCAGTGCAAGGGGCGCCGGTTCAATCCCTGGCCTGGGAAGATCCCACGTGCCGTGCAGCGGCTGGACCAATGTGTCCAGCTACTGAGCCAGAGCTCTGGAGCGCATGTGCCCAGAGTCAGTGCTTTGCAACGAGCGAGGCCACTGAGATGGGAGGCCCATACAGGCCAAAGAACAAAGATGGATGAAAACAAATAAATGAAAGACCATTAGAAAGTGCCCTCAACCCCCGCAAAAAAAAAAAGAGAAAGAATCTCTTACCAGTCTATAGCTATACCACGCTGAACACACCCAATCTAGTCTGAGCCCGGAAGCTAAACAGGGCCGAGCCTAGTTAGTACTTGGATGGGAGAATCCCTTACCAGTGCAGGGGATGCAGGTTTGATCCCTGGTCCGTGAAGATTCCACATGCCTCAGGGCAATTAAGTCCATGCACCGCAACGACTGAAGCCTGCACACCCTCTTGGAGCCTGTGCTCTGCCACAAGAGAAGCTACCACAATAAGAAGCCAATGCACCCAATGAAAAGCAGCCCCCACTTGCTGCAACTAGGGAAATCCCCTGTGCAGCGATGAAGACCCAGGATAGTCACAAATATATACACAATTAAAAAAAATTTTGGAAGGAAACATAAGGGTAACTCTTTATGACCTTGGATTTGGCATTGACTTTTTAGATGACATCAAAGCCATGGAGAACAAAAGAAAGGAAGGTGAGGGTGTTGGGGTCTCTGGTGTGGGGAAAGGTGATTGGAGAGAGAGGGAAAGACAAGGGGATGGGTATTCTGTGAAGATGCATCTGGGTTACATGCTTCTACATGTTCACGTATCTAGCGTGACCTGACAGCGGAGTTTTCTGGCCCTCTGATGTCAAAAGGCTGTTCATTGGACATCTGGACAGGCCAGGTCTAGGGTGGGTGGGCCCAATCAACCCTCAGCTGGCTTGCATTAGAGCTGATTCCTAGTTCCTGTAAAACAGCTGGGCTGTCTGCAGCTGAGGAGGAAGGTGGTTAAAGAAAGGGGAGGGAAAGAAAGAAAGAAACTAAAGTGAACCTGGTCAATGACAGCAATTCACAAGCAAAGGCAATTTTCACAAGCAAAGTGGGTAAGGGCACCGCCTTGCAGTGCAAGGCGCGGTTCAATCCTGGCCTGGGAAGATCCCACGTGCCGTCAGCGGCTGGACCAATGTGTCCAGCTACTGAGCCAGAGCTCTGGAGCGCATGTGCCCAGAGTCAGTGCTTTGCAACGAGCGAGGCCACTGAGATGGGAGGCCCATACAGGCCAAAGAACAAAGATGGATGAAAACAAATAAATGAAAGACCATTAGAAAGTGCCCTCAACCCCCGCAAAAAAAAAAAGAGAAAGAATCTCTTACCAGTCTATAGCTATACCACGCTGAACACACCCAATCTAGTCTGAGCCCGGAAGCTAAACAGGGCCGAGCCTAGTTAGTACTTGGATGGGAGAATCCCTTACCAGTGCAGGGGATGCAGGTTTGATCCCTGGTCCGTGAAGATTCCACATGCCTCAGGGCAATTAAGTCCATGCACCGCAACGACTGAAGCCTGCACACCCTCTTGGAGCCTGTGCTCTGCCACAAGAGAAGCTACCACAATAAGAAGCCAATGCACCCAATGAAAAGCAGCCCCCACTTGCTGCAACTAGGGAAATCCCCTGTGCAGCGATGAAGACCCAGGATAGTCACAAATATATACACAATTAAAAAAAAAAATTTTGGAAGGAAACATAAGGGTAACTCTTTATGACCTTGGATTTGGCATTGACTTTTTAGATGACATCAAAGCCATGGAGAACAAAAGAAAGGAAGGTGAGGGTGTTGGGGTCTCTGGTGTGGGGAAAGGTGATTGGAGAGAGAGGGAAAGACAAGGGGATGGGTATTCTGTGAAGATGCATCTGGGTTACATGCTTCTACATGTTCACGTATCTAGCGTGACCTGACAGCGGAGTTTTCTGGCCCTCTGATGTCAAAAGGCTGTTCATTGGACATCTGGACAGGCCAGGTCTAGGGTGGGTGGGCCCAATCAACCCTCAGCTGGCTTGCATTAGAGCTGATTCCTAGTTCCTGTAAAACAGCTGGGCTGTCTGCAGCTGAGGAGGAAGGTGGTTAAAGAAAGGGGAGGGAAAGAAAGAAAGAAACTAAAGTGAACCTGGTCAATGACAGCAATTCACAAGCAAAGGAATTTTAACAGGCTGTTCTTTCATCTGTTGTTCCTTAAGACAAGTTCAGTAATTTCTGTTAGTTACCAGCTTCTGTTAACTCTCTGAGGCACAGGTTCACAAACAATAGTAATTTGTTTTCACACAGAGGGCGTTGCCAGTGGAATAGGTGCCCATCCAGCAGATGGTTGCCTTATTGCTCTGTGCTCATGTGATGTCTCTCCTTATAATTGATCCTGTCCTGGATCAGGGCCCCACCCTTGTGATCTCATTGTAACCTTAGCTATTAGCTTAGAGGTCTCCTTACTTCCCTGGTGGCTCAGATGGTAAAGAATCCACCTGCAATTCAGGAAACCCCAGTCTGATCCCTGGGTCAAGAAGATCCCCTGGAGAAGGGAATGGCTACCCACTTCAGTATCCTTGCCTGAAGAATCCCATGGACAGAGGAGCCTGGTGGGCTGCAGTCCACGTTGTCGCAAAGAGTCAGATGTGACTGAGCAACTTCCACTTCCACTTAGAGGTCTCATTACCAAATACAGCCACTCTGGGGGTGAGGACATCAACCTGTGAATCTGGGGGAAGACACAAACACTTGGTGAATGTTCCGAATGAGCTTGAGTAGAATACGTATTCTGGAGGCTTCCCTGGTGGTCCAGTGGGTAAGGACATCATGTTGCAGTGCAAGGGGCGCCAGTTCAATCCCTGGCACAGGAAGATCCCATGTGCCATGGAGTGGCTGGGCCGATGTGTCCAACTACCAAGCCAGAGCTCTGGAGCGCATGTGCCCAGAGCCGGTGCTCTGCAGCGACAGAGGCCACTGTGATGGGAGGCCCACACAGGCCAAAGAACAAAGATAAATAAATGAAAGATCAATAGAAGTGGCCAAAAATTAAAAAAAAAAAAAAGAAGAAGAATATGTATTTAGCTCTTGTTGGGTGAGTATTCTCTAAATGTCAATCAAACCCAGAACTCTGATGGTGCTCTTTAGCTCAACTATGTTATGACTGATTTTCTGTCTCCTGGATATGTCAGTTTGTTCAGTTTTATTCTTGTTGTTAGGATGGGAGTCACAACTTCTCAGGTTTCAGAGGGGAAACGGGGGTTCCCCTAGTCTGCTGTTTTGAATTAGAAGGAGTTAGAGAGAAGAGGTGGAGAGGTAGAGACACTTCCAGGGTGTGCTTGGGAATGTCTGTAGATGAAATGTCTTCATCCATTCACGTTGGAAAGAAAAAAGGTTGTCTTTGGAATGTGGGAAATAAAGCTGAGATGGAGACAGGGCCAGAGGAGAAGGAAGAGGTTTCAGACTGGATCCTGAGGCTGTGGCCCAGTACTAGAGACAGAAGGCAGCCTGGTATTCTCACGGAACACCCTGTAAGAGGGCTTACAAACTCAGAGAGACCCTGGAACATAAGCATGACGGGTCTCTGGAGGCCTTAGCTTTGATGTGCAGGTTGGCTGCCAACCCTTCAGAATTTTCCAGAGCATTTCAATGCTCTATAGCACTTCTGGCCAACAGAATCTTCAATCCTGAAACTCTAACAACCACAGAACCTCCACCAGGCACGTAGCAAACATTATCCCTAATCCTTACAGTAGACTTATAAAGGCGGAACTTCCCTGCTGGTCCAGTGGTTAAGAATCTGCCTTCTGATGCTGGGGACACAGGTTCGATCCCTGGTCAGGGAACTACCATCCCACGTGCCCTTGGGCTCCTGAACCTGCGTGGCACAACCAGAGAAACCCTGAGCACTGCAACCAAGACCCCAGTGCTGCCAAAAATACACAAATAAATAAACCTATAAGGGCCACGCGACCCCACGTCACACATGGGAAAACTGAAATTCCCGGGGGGAAAGAGGCCTTACCCAAGACCACAGCTGATGAGTCTCCAGGCCAGGATTGATTTTATAGATGAGGCAACAGAGGCCCAGAGATGGGACATCACTTGCCCAAGATCACAGAGATGTCAATACCATGGGATTTGAATCCATGCTACCCCTTCATGGGCTGCAAACTCATACAGATGATCCACTGTCTGACTGGAGGCTAGGGCTCCTTCTCATCCATCCTAGGGCTCAGGACAGCACTGGTAAGGATCTTGGCTCTGCAGAAACCGGGGAACCTCAGGAAGGGCTCTCCCGGCCACGGGCCTTGATCATTCAGTAGTAGGGCAATGCAGAGAGATTCTGTTACTGTAAAGAGAAGTGAGTGTCTCAAGCTAAAAGGTTGCTAAACTGAGGCTGGAATTTTCTGCCAAAACTGCAGTGCAGTCGTCAGACAAAGACTCCCAAACTTTAATGATAAGTTAAAAACCATTTTATCGAAGTATAGTTGATTTATAATGTTGTGTTAGTAACAGGTACACAGCAAAGTGATGACTCAGTTATACACACACACACACACACACACACACACACACACATATATATATATATATGTATACATATGGTGTGTATGTATGTCCATATGGGCTTCCTGGTGTCTCAGACAGTGATATATATATATTTATATTCTTTTCCCTTAAAGCTTATTAAAAATACTGAGTACAGTTCCCTGTGCTATACAGCAGGTCTTTCTTGTTCATTTATATAGAGTACTGTGTACATGTCAATCCAAAACTCCTAATTTATTTTTCCCCCTCCTTTCCCCTTTGCTAATCATAAGTTTGTTTTCTATGTCTATGAGTCTATTTCTGTGGGGGGCTTTCAAGTGATAATACAGATTTTTTTCTTTCTTCTTTTTTAAACATTTATTTTGCACCGGGTCTTAGTTGCAGCCCATGGGATCATTAGTTGTGGCAGGCTAACTCTTCACTGTGGCATGTGGCATCTCTTGGCTATTCTGGGTTTTCACTGCTGCCACAGGCTCTTCTCTAGTTGCAGAGTAGGGCTCCTCTCTAGTGGAGGTGAGTAGGCTTCCTCTCAGGGCCACGCCACCCCACGTCACACATGGGAAAACTGAAATTCCCGGGGGGAAAGAGGCCTTACCCAAGACCACAGCTGATGAGTCTCCAGGCCAGGATTGATTTTATAGATGAGGCAACAGAGGCCCAGAGATGGGACATCACTTGCCCAAGATCACAGAGATGTCAATACCATGGGATTTGAATCCATGCTACCCCTTCATGGGCTGCAAACTCATACAGATGATCCACTGTCTGACTGGAGGCTAGGGCTCCTTCTCATCCATCCTAGGGCTCAGGACAGCACTGGTAAGGATCTTGGCTCTGCAGAAACCGGGGAACCTCAGGAAGGGCTCTCCCGGCCACGGGCCTTGATCATTCAGTAGTAGGGCAATGCAGAGAGATTCTGTTACTGTAAAGAGAAGTGAGTGTCTCAAGCTAAAAGGTTGCTAAACTGAGGCTGGAATTTTCTGCCAAAACTGCAGTGCAGTCGTCAGACAAAGACTCCCAAACTTTAATGATAAGTTAAAAACCATTTTATCGAAGTATAGTTGATTTATAATGTTGTGTTAGTAACAGGTACACAGCAAAGTGATGACTCAGTTATACACACACACACACACACACACACACACACACACATATATATATATATATGTATACATATGGTGTGTATGTATGTCCATATGGGCTTCCTGGTGTCTCAGACAGTGATATATATATATTTATATTCTTTTCCCTTAAAGCTTATTAAAAATACTGAGTACAGTTCCCTGTGCTATACAGCAGGTCTTTCTTGTTCATTTATATAGAGTACTGTGTACATGTCAATCCAAAACTCCTAATTTATTTTTCCCCCTCCTTTCCCCTTTGCTAATCATAAGTTTGTTTTCTATGTCTATGAGTCTATTTCTGTGGGGGGCTTTCAAGTGATAATACAGATTTTTTTCTTTCTTCTTTTTTAAACATTTATTTTGCACCGGGTCTTAGTTGCAGCCCATGGGATCATTAGTTGTGGCAGGCTAACTCTTCACTGTGGCATGTGGCATCTCTTGGCTATTCTGGGTTTTCACTGCTGCCACAGGCTCTTCTCTAGTTGCAGGAGTAGGGGCTCCTCTCTAGTGGAGGTGAGTAGGCTTCTTGGTGCAATAACTTCTCCTGTTGTGGATCTCGGGCTCTAGGGCACACGGGCTTCAGTAGTTGTGTCACATGGGCTCCATAGTTGCGGCTCCGAGGCTCTAGAGCACGGTCCCCATAGCTGTGGCTCACAGGCTTAGTTGCTCTGCAGCATGTGGGATCTTCCCAGATCAGGGATTGAACCTGTGTCTCCTGCATTGGCAGGTGAACTCTTCACCACTGAGCTAACAGGACAGCCCTGCTATGTGTTTTTTGACAACAGCAAGAGCAATAATAGAAAATCTTGAACTTCACTGCAGATTGATGAGAAATAGCAAAAAATAAATAAATAAATAAATAAATAATTGGGTATTACCTAAATGTCCAATAATAGTAGCCAACAACAGTATTCTGAACACTTTATGTGTATTAGGTCAGTTAATTCTCATAACCTCCTAATAAGGTAGATACTATTGTCATCTCTATTTTACAAATGGGTAAAATGAGGCACAGGCACGTTAAGCAATTGCCCCAAAGTCACACAGCCAGTGCATGATGAAGCTGGAATTTGGAATCTCGTTCCAGAAGCTCTTATCCTAAACACTGTTTTATTGTTTCAGTAGAGTTGATTATAATTTGCCCCTTAATTAAGGAAAAAATTGCCCGCTTGGAATTGTTTGCATTTTTGTCTGACTTAAAATGGGAGAAATTTGATTACAGGATAGTACATGTAGCATTATCTTATATTGGGGGGAGTGTGGTTAACAAATACACAAATGTAGTAGGGACATACCTATAGAGTACTGTGTACATTTTGTAAATTTTTCCAAAACTCCTAATTTATTTTTCCCCCTCCTTTCCCCTTTGCTAATCATAAGTTTGTTTTCTATGTCTATGAGTCTATTTCTGTGGGGGGCTTTCAAGTGATAATACAGATTTTTTTCTTTCTTCTTTTTTAAACATTTATTTTGCACCGGGTCTTAGTTGCAGCCCATGGGATCATTAGTTGTGGCAGGCTAACTCTTCACTGTGGCATGTGGCATCTCTTGGCTATTCTGGGTTTTCACTGCTGCCACAGGCTCTTCTCTAGTTGCAGGGAGTAGGGGCTCCTCTCTAGTGGAGGTGAGTAGGCTTCTTGGTGCAATAACTTCTCCTGTTGTGGATCTCGGGCTCTAGGGCACACGGGCTTCAGTAGTTGTGTCACATGGGCTCCATAGTTGCGGCTCCGAGGCTCTAGAGCACGGTCCCCATAGCTGTGGCTCACAGGCTTAGTTGCTCTGCAGCATGTGGGATCTTCCCAGATCAGGGATTGAACCTGTGTCTCCTGCATTGGCAGGTGAACTCTTCACCACTGAGCTAACAGGACAGCCCTGCTATGTGTTTTTTGACAACAGCAAGAGCAATAATAGAAAATCTTGAACTTCACTGCAGATTGATGAGAAATAGCAAAAAATAAATAAATAAATAAATAAATAATTGGGTATTACCTAAATGTCCAATAATAGTAGCCAACAACAGTATTCTGAACACTTTATGTGTATTAGGTCAGTTAATTCTCATAACCTCCTAATAAGGTAGATACTATTGTCATCTCTATTTTACAAATGGGTAAAATGAGGCACAGGCACGTTAAGCAATTGCCCCAAAGTCACACAGCCAGTGCATGATGAAGCTGGAATTTGGAATCTCGTTCCAGAAGCTCTTATCCTAAACACTGTTTTATTGTTTCAGTAGAGTTGATTATAATTTGCCCCTTAATTAAGGAAAAAATTGCCCGCTTGGAATTGTTTGCATTTTTGTCTGACTTAAAATGGGAGAAATTTGATTACAGGATAGTACATGTAGCATTATCTTATATTGGGGGGAGTGTGGTTACTCACGGTCACAATCTTATAATACCTAGTCAAATGTAGTAGGGACATACCTATGGTCTATGACAAAGCAATTTTAGTCCTAGGTATATATTTCAATTGCAGATAAATTCTCACACAGGTCTAAAAGGAAACATATATAAGAACATTTTATCACTGCATGTTGGGGGAGCAATCTGGGCGTCCACACTGGAGGAGGAGGTAGGTCCAGGGTGGCCCGTGCACACCCACCCCATGACGCACCCCGCGGCAGTCAGAGGCACGGGACCTGGTGCAGATGCCACAAGATGGATTGAACTTCAAACCAAAGAACCGAGTATAAAAAGCTAACAAGAGCATGAGATCTTTATCAGCCAGTCAGCAAAGCGGAAAGCATCATAAATATTTTAAACAGAGGGAACTGAACACAGAGCATTCATGGTCAAGGGGCTGGATTGCTCTAGGAACAAAAGTGGAAGTTAAGACTACCTACGGATTCACACCTGCAGGGGGCAACAGGCAGCAGTGAGGCAAATAACCACCTCTGTCACCCTCATGGCTCCCTGGAGAGTTGCTACCCACAGGAGAAAGGCTTCTCCTGTCTCTCCCTTCCAGCCTACCACCACTGCCTCCCATCATTGGCAGAACCTCAGAGGCAGAAAAGCAAGAGAGTCAGGGAAGATGCTTTCCAGATTTCCAGGCCCCAGCAATGGAGAGAAAGGTCTAGGCAACAACCAGGAGACAACATGCCTGACCCAGCACAGCCCATGCCTTGGCTCCTCAGCATCCGTAACAACCCATAATCAAACCTGAGTGACAGGGCTTCCCTGATGGTCCAGTGGGTAAAGAGTCCACCTTGCAGTGCAAGGGGCGTCAGTTTGACCCCTGGCCCGGGAAGATCCCACGTGCTGCGGAGCAGCTGGACCGGTGTGTCCAATTACAAGCCAGCGCTCTGGAGCGCACGTGCGCAGAGCTGGTGCTCTGCAACAGGAGAAGCCACTGCGATGGGAGGCCCACACGGGCCAAAGAATAAAGACGGATGAAAATAAATAAATAAAAACAAACAAAAAAAAACACACAAAAAACCCGAGTGACAGCCATTACTGTGCCCTCACAGCAGGAGGCAACCATCCCCCATACAACTGGGGGCCCACTCACTCTCTCCACAAAATATTAGACACCAAGTTCACTCACCGCCTCCATCTCTGGGCAATGTTAATTTCTCTTCTGGTTCAATCACCAATCCCACCTGAATGTTGTTACCTAGAAACAATACTGTAGGGAGTTCCCTACACAGCTAGTGGCTAAGACTCAGCTCCCAACGCAGGGGTCCTGGGTTCAATCCCTGATCAGAGACCTAGATCCCACCTGCCGCAACTAAGAGTTCGCAGGCTGCCACTAAAGGTCCAGCGTGCCACAAAGGAAGATCAAAGATCCTGATAGGGACAGAGTAGAATAGGTAGGTGGTTGTAGAGTCCTAGTAGGGGATGGTAGACAGAAGGGAGAAACCTGAGAAAGGTTGGGAGGCCAGTGAGTTGACGATAACTCAGGAGAGCTGCTCCTTGTTCAGTAAAGCAGGCTTGACTGGGTATAAATAGCTGATGAAGGAGGAGCTGGCGAAGAAGCAACCAATGATGTATGTCCTGCATCTGTGTCTACTTGAGGGGGATGGTCTTCTACCATCCTATATATATGGCTGCCCACTCAATTGAGGGAGGGCAGAGCAGAGCTTTGGCTACTCTCTAGTTGTGGTGCACGGGCTTCTCATGCCAGTGACTTCTTGTGGAGCACAGGCTCTAGGTGTTGGGGCCGAGTAACTGAGGCACACGGGCTTCATTGCTCCCAAGCATGTGGGATCTTTCCAGACCGTGCATCCCGTGCCCCCTGCATTGAATCCGTGCCCCCTGCATTGACAGGCAGATTCCTATCCACTGTACCACGAAGGAAGTCAGCACTCCCATTCCTTATGTAAATCGTTAGGAGTGCGCTTCCCTGGTGGTCCAGTGGGTGAAGAGTCCACCTTGCAGTGCAAGGGGCGCCGGTTCCATCCCTGGCCCAGGAAGATCCTACGTGCCGTGGAGCAGCTGGACCGCTGTGTCCAATTACGAGCCAGTGCTCTGGAGCGCATGCGCCCAGAGTCAGTGCTCTGCAACGGAAGAGGTCACTGCAATGGGAGGCCCACACAGGCCAAAGAATAAAGATGGATGAAAATAAATAAATAAAAAACCAATAAAAGAGGCCAGAATTTTTAAAAAAAATCATTAGGAGTGATGGCGAGGGGAAAAGATTGATGAACATGAGGAAGAAACTGGGCACAGCTCCTGGTTCACACCTTGTCATGAGGCCAAGGCTGATTCAGGAGTTCTGTGTTTGTGGGGAGTTCCCTACACAGCTAGTGGCTAAGACTCAGCTCCCAACGCAGGGGTCCTGGGTTCAATCCCTGATCAGAGACCTAGATCCCACCTGCCGCAACTAAGAGTTCGCAGGCTGCCACTAAAGGTCCAGCGTGCCACAAAGGAAGATCAAAGATCCTGATAGGGACAGAGTAGAATAGGTAGGTGGTTGTAGAGTCCTAGTAGGGGATGGTAGACAGAAGGGAGAAACCTGAGAAAGGTTGGGAGGCCAGTGAGTTGACGATAACTCAGGAGAGCTGCTCCTTGTTCAGTAAAGCAGGCTTGACTGGGTATAAATAGCTGATGAAGGAGGAGCTGGCGAAGAAGCAACCAATGATGTATGTCCTGCATCTGTGTCTACTTGAGGGGGATGGTCTTCTACCATCCTATATATATGGCTGCCCACTCAATTGAGGGAGGGCAGAGCAGAGCTTTGGCTACTCTCTAGTTGTGGTGCACGGGCTTCTCATGCCAGTGACTTCTTGTGGAGCACAGGCTCTAGGTGTTGGGGCCGAGTAACTGAGGCACACGGGCTTCATTGCTCCCAAGCATGTGGGATCTTTCCAGACCGTGCATCCCGTGCCCCCTGCATTGAATCCGTGCCCCCTGCATTGACAGGCAGATTCCTATCCACTGTACCACGAAGGAAGTCAGCACTCCCATTCCTTATGTAAATCGTTAGGAGTGCGCTTCCCTGGTGGTCCAGTGGGTGAAGAGTCCACCTTGCAGTGCAAGGGGCGCCGGTTCCATCCCTGGCCCAGGAAGATCCTACGTGCCGTGGAGCAGCTGGACCGCTGTGTCCAATTACGAGCCAGTGCTCTGGAGCGCATGCGCCCAGAGTCAGTGCTCTGCAACGGAAGAGGTCACTGCAATGGGAGGCCCACACAGGCCAAAGAATAAAGATGGATGAAAATAAATAAATAAAAAACCAATAAAAGAGGCCAGAATTTTTAAAAAAAATCATTAGGAGTGATGGCGAGGGGAAAAGATTGATGAACATGAGGAAGAAACTGGGCACAGCTCCTGGTTCACACCTGTAAACGGTCATGAGGCCAAGGCTGATTCAGGAGTTCTGTGTTTGTGGGGCTCACGTATGTGGCAGTTCCAAAAATGGTATTTCAGGGTTCAGACTGGCCACTTGCCCAAGGGAAGGGCAAGATAAGGTGAGGGGATTGGTAGTAGCAGTTTAGTCGCTAAGTCGTGCCCACATCTTTGTGACCCCATAGCCTGTAGCCCACCAGGTATAAACAACTATGTGTAAAATCAATAAGCCACAGGAATATATTGTACGATCCAAGGACTACAGCCAATATTTTATCATAACTGTAAATGGAGTATAACCTGTAAGACTTGTCAATAACTATGTTGTACATCTGCAACTTATATAACATTGTACATCCACTATACCGCAACATCTTTAAAACAGAATCCTGAAGATGTGCATTTGAAGGGAAAATTGGACTTAAAATAAATGTATATAAAACTAATAGATGTCAAAAAAAAAAAAAGTTCATTTCTTAGTGGCTGAGCACCAAAGCAGCGGGACAGGTGGGGTGGCCAACAAGCTCTCACTCATGGGTGTAAAAGTTAGGGAAATGGGAGCCATTCCCCAGGGACCTCAGTGCCGACCCCGGAAACCCAGGCCCTGGAGATGATCCAGCACCGTGGCTAACAGTGTAGCCTCTGGAAGAACAATTCAAGTCCATCCTGAGCAGCCTCCTAGGTGTGTGCCTTTGGGCAAGATCCTAACCTCCCAGGGTCTCATGTGGAAACAGAATAAGATCATCTGCATAAAGGGCTCCATAAACATTAGCTATTAGCATTAATAGCCATCCCTGTGAACTGTTCTGTTTTTTAAGTCTAAGGACAGTCCTAGTGACTCAGACGGCAAAGAATCCACCTGCAACGAGGGAGACCTGGGTTCGATCCCTGGGTGGGGAAGATCCCCTGGAGGGGGGCATGGCAATGCACTCCAGTGCTCTTGCCTGGAGGATCCCATGGCGCATCCATGGGTCACAAAGAGTCGGCCATGATTGAGCAACTGTCCAGAATTTTTAAAAAATCATTAGGAGTGATGGCGAGGGGAAAAGATTGATGAACATGAGGAAGAAACTGGGCACAGCTCCTGGTTCACACCTGTAAACGGTCATGAGGCCAAGGCTGATTCAGGAGTTCTGTGTTTGTGGGGCTCACGTATGTGGCAGTTCCAAAAATGGTATTTCAGGGTTCAGACTGGCCACTTGCCCAAGGGAAGGGCAAGATAAGGTGAGGGGATTGGTAGTAGCAGTTTAGTCGCTAAGTCGTGCCCACATCTTTGTGACCCCATAGCCTGTAGCCCACCAGGTATAAACAACTATGTGTAAAATCAATAAGCCACAGGAATATATTGTACGATCCAAGGACTACAGCCAATATTTTATCATAACTGTAAATGGAGTATAACCTGTAAGACTTGTCAATAACTATGTTGTACATCTGCAACTTATATAACATTGTACATCCACTATACCGCAACATCTTTAAAACAGAATCCTGAAGATGTGCATTTGAAGGGAAAATTGGACTTAAAATAAATGTATATAAAACTAATAGATGTCAAAAAAAAAAAAAGTTCATTTCTTAGTGGCTGAGCACCAAAGCAGCGGGACAGGTGGGGTGGCCAACAAGCTCTCACTCATGGGTGTAAAAGTTAGGGAAATGGGAGCCATTCCCCAGGGACCTCAGTGCCGACCCCGGAAACCCAGGCCCTGGAGATGATCCAGCACCGTGGCTAACAGTGTAGCCTCTGGAAGAACAATTCAAGTCCATCCTGAGCAGCCTCCTAGGTGTGTGCCTTTGGGCAAGATCCTAACCTCCCAGGGTCTCATGTGGAAACAGAATAAGATCATCTGCATAAAGGGCTCCATAAACATTAGCTATTAGCATTAATAGCCATCCCTGTGAACTGTTCTGTTTTTTAAGTCTAAGGACAGTCCTAGTGACTCAGACGGCAAAGAATCCACCTGCAACGAGGGAGACCTGGGTTCGATCCCTGGGTGGGGAAGATCCCCTGGAGGGGGGCATGGCAATGCACTCCAGTGCTCTTGCCTGGAGGATCCCATGGCGCATCCATGGGTCACAAAGAGTCGGCCATGATTGAGCAACTGTGATTTCATTTCAATGGCAGTCCAGAAAGAACTGCTTAGTTACTTAGATTTTCAATTTATGTTCCCTTCATAACATAGAAATTACTTAGCTATCCTTAAGCTGTTATGTTCAGTTTACAAATCTTGTTATTCTGTTTATAAATAGGGCAGCATAAGACTAGTGACTTTCAATTCTCTTTTATTAATGATCTACTAATTTAACTTGAAGACCCTAAACTCTTTTGAAAAATCATTTATAAACTTAATTAATTAAATTCCCCCAAACCTTTGAACTGCATTCAAAAATTTAATATATCACATTTTCTTTGTAAGCACTTTGGTTGCCTAACAAAGTAAAGTATCTCCAAGTAATTAATTCTTATGGGGCTTCCCTGGTGGCTCAGACAGGAAAGAATCTGCCCGCAATGCAGGAGACCGGGTTCGATCCCTGGGTTGGGAAGATCCTCTGGAAAAAAGAGAACGGCTACCCACCCCAGTCTTTTTGCCTGAAGAATCCCATGGACAGAGGAGCCTGGTGGGCTGCAGACTATGGGGTCACAAGAGTGGAACACGACTAAGTGACTAAACCACTACCACCAATAACTTCTTAGGAGCCTAAGAACTAAAAAATATTAACAGAGTGAAACACAAGCTTTCTTTAAAATCTCCCAATATGCACAAAAATAGAATCAACTTTTCTTTCCCTTTCCAAGTGAAACTCACAAGTCTAAATTCTACTACATATTTAAAATGCAGCAGGCTGATCTGTCAATATTTAATGTACTAGAATCTCTGAACTATTACAGTATTTTACTTTTATTGGTTTCATTGGAGCATGAGTTAACATGTTCTGTTCCTCATCCAACCCCTCTGCCAGGCTTCTTCTTAATATTTTATTTATTTGGCTGCACCAGGTCTTAGTCGCAGCACGTGGGAGCCTTAGTTACCACCTGAGGGCGCTTAGTTGCGGCCTGCCGGATCTGCTTCCCTGAGCAAGGATGGAACCCCAGGCCCCCAGCATTGGGAACTTGGTGTCTTAGCCACCGGACCACCAAGGAAGTCCCTCCCTCCCCCAGGCTTCTTTAATTGGACTCAGTCAACCTGCTCAATGACTGAGCCGTTTCTCGTGGGCTTCACCGGCAGCAAGAAGGTCACTTCAAGGACGCAGCATTTCCCCACAGGAACTTTTCCCAAGATAATCGTTTACCTTTTGTTCTTTATTTTCCCCCGCTCATTCAATCTACCTTTCCCGCTTTTATTTTCAGGATCTTCAGCAATTGCAGCGGACTGGGCTCAAAAATTCAAGGGAGAACGCTGGTCCAGAGTAGCAATGCCCGCATAAGAGTTCACGCTCATTTAAAACTTAATAATTAATCCCCAAACCTTTGAACTGCATTCAAAATTTAATATATCACATTTTCTTTGTAAGCACTTTGGTTGCCTAACAAAGTAAAGTATCTCCAAGTAATTAATTCTTATGGGGCTTCCCTGGTGGCTCAGACAGGAAAGAATCTGCCCGCAATGCAGGAGACCGGGTTCGATCCCTGGGTTGGGAAGATCCTCTGGAAAAAAGAGAACGGCTACCCACCCCAGTCTTTTTGCCTGAAGAATCCCATGGACAGAGGAGCCTGGTGGGCTGCAGACTATGGGGTCACAAGAGTGGAACACGACTAAGTGACTAAACCACTACCACCAATAACTTCTTAGGAGCCTAAGAACTAAAAAATATTAACAGAGTGAAACACAAGCTTTCTTTAAAATCTCCCAATATGCACAAAAATAGAATCAACTTTTCTTTCCCTTTCCAAGTGAAACTCACAAGTCTAAATTCTACTACATATTTAAAATGCAGCAGGCTGATCTGTCAATATTTAATGTACTAGAATCTCTGAACTATTACAGTATTTTACTTTTATTGGTTTCATTGGAGCATGAGTTAACATGTTCTGTTCCTCATCCAACCCCTCTGCCAGGCTTCTTCTTAATATTTTATTTATTTGGCTGCACCAGGTCTTAGTCGCAGCACGTGGGAGCCTTAGTTACCACCTGAGGGCGCTTAGTTGCGGCCTGCCGGATCTGCTTCCCTGAGCAAGGATGGAACCCCAGGCCCCCAGCATTGGGAACTTGGTGTCTTAGCCACCGGACCACCAAGGAAGTCCCTCCCTCCCCCAGGCTTCTTTAATTGGACTCAGTCAACCTGCTCAATGACTGAGCCGTTTCTCGTGGGCTTCACCGGCAGCAAGAAGGTCACTTCAAGGACGCAGCATTTCCCCACAGGAACTTTTCCCAAGATAATCGTTTACCTTTTGTTCTTTATTTTCCCCCGCTCATTCAATCTACCTTTCCCGCTTTTATTTTCAGGATCTTCAGCAATTGCAGCGGACTGGGCTGGCGGTATGGGGAGAGAAGAAGAAGGTGGTTCAAGGGAGAACGCGGTGGTCCAGAGTAGCAATGCCCGCATAAGAGTCAAGACCTCAGGTGGGGGGCTGTGCTGTGCTTGGGCATCCGGAGAACACGTGGGCGTGGCCCGGGTAGGGCTGCTGACCTTGGCGAGGAAGCACAGCGCCTCCTGGAGGCTTAGATGTGAAGTTCGCATTGTGGCCCAGACACACTGAAGACTCACCCTCCTTCCCCTCACCCTTTCTTGCATCCTGCTATGCTCCTGGGTGCTTGCACTGCCCTAGGGAGGAGGAACCCCACCCCCACCTCCAAAAGCAAGTCACAGTGAATGTTTCTGCAGCCCTGGTGAGTGCGTGTTAGTCGCTCAGTCGTGTCCAACTCTTTGCAACCTGATGGGCCTGCCAGGCTTCTCTGTCCATGGAATTCACCAGACAAGAATACTGCAGTGGGCAAGGTGAAGTCAAGTCTAATTTGATTTTTTTTTTAAACCGAAGTATAGTTGATTCACAGTGTCCTGTTAGATGTACAGAACAGTGATTCATGCCATATTATATTACATATTCTTATGTTATATTATATGCATTCTTATGTGTATGTATATTTTCTGATTCTTTTTACTTATGTGTGCATGTGAGCTTAGTCACTAAGTTGTGTCTAACTCTGGGACCCCATGGACTGTGGCCCGCCAGGCTCCTCCGTCCCTGGGATTTCCCAGGCAAGAATACTGGAGTTGGTCAAAACCACTTTTTCTGCACTACAGGTGGGTTCTTTACCACTGAGCCACTTGGGAAGCCCTTTTTTTGCTTATAGATAATGAAAAAATAGTGAGTATAGTTTCCTGTGCTATATGGTAGGCCCTTGTTGGGTATCTATTTTATACATGAGCTTCCCAGGTGGCTCAGATGACAAGGCCACCAGGGTTTAATCACAGGGTCAGGACAATCCCCTGGAGGAAGAAATGGCAACCCACTCCAGTATTCCTGCCTGGAGAATCCCATAGATAGAGGAACCTGGTGGGCTACAGTCCATGGAGTCCCAAAGAGTCGAACATGACTGAGCGACTCACACTTTTACATACAGTAGTGTGTAGTATGCAAATTCCCCCCGGTCTGGGCGTAGAGAAGAAGAAGGTGGTTCAAGAGAACGCGGTGGTCCAGAGTAGCAATGCCGCATAAGAGTCAAGACCTCAGGTGGGGGGCTGTGCTGTGCTTGGGCATCCGGAGAACACGTGGGCGTGGCCCGGGTAGGGCTGCTGACCTTGGCGAGGAAGCACAGCGCCTCCTGGAGGCTTAGATGTGAAGTTCGCATTGTGGCCCAGACACACTGAAGACTCACCCTCCTTCCCCTCACCCTTTCTTGCATCCTGCTATGCTCCTGGGTGCTTGCACTGCCCTAGGGAGGAGGAACCCCACCCCACCTCCAAAAGCAAGTCACAGTGAATGTTTCTGCAGCCCTGGTGAGTGCGTGTTAGTCGCTCAGTCGTGTCCAACTCTTTGCAACCTGATGGGCCTGCCAGGCTTCTCTGTCCATGGAATTCACCAGACAAGAATACTGCAGTGGGCAAGGTGAAGTCAAGTCTAATTTGATTTTTTTAAACCGAAGAATAGTTGATTCACAGTGTCCTGTTAGATGTACAGAACAGTGATTCATTCCATATTATATTACATATTCTTATGTTATATTATATGTATTCTTATGTGTATCTATATTTTTTGATTTTTTTTACTTATGTGTGCATGTGAGCTTAGTCACTAAGTTGTGTCTAACTCTGGGACCCCATGGACTGTGGCCCGCCAGGCTCCTCCGTCCCTGGGATTTCCCAGGCAAGAATACTGGAGTTGGTCAAAACCACTTTTTCTGCACTACAGGTGGGTTCTTTACCACTGAGCCACTTGGGAAGCCCTTTTTTTGCTTATAGATAATGAAAAAATAGTGAGTATAGTTTCCTGTGCTATATGGTAGGCCCTTGTTGGGTATCTATTTTATACATGAGCTTCCCAGGTGGCTCAGATGACAAGGCCACCAGGGTTTAATCACAGGGTCAGGACAATCCCCTGGAGGAAGAAATGGCAACCCACTCCAGTATTCCTGCCTGGAGAATCCCATAGATAGAGGAACCTGGTGGGCTACAGTCCATGGAGTCCCAAAGAGTCGAACATGACTGAGCGACTCACACTTTTACATACAGTAGTGTGTATATGTTAATGCCAACCTCCTAGTTTATCGCTCCCTCCCACCCAGGTCTAAGTTGATTTTAATGAAAGAGAGAAGGGCACTATTTCCAGTGCCCGAGTCTGTGATAGTCACATAAAATGATTCTGTCTGGAGTAGGGGTCAGAACACGGCAGGGTGGGAGGCGGGAATTCTATTACTGAATTGCCAATGGACTGAGAACACTGCAGGGCAGGTCTGGCACAGCAATGGACCTCACTTCTTCAACCTTCAGTTTTCTCATCTGTAAAATGGGAATGGGCCTCCCACCCACCAGAGTCTCTCCCACTCCAGGGGTGTGGAGGCCCTGCTGGTAGCGGGTGTTAGGGACACCCTTGCCCTGTGCAGAGGAGCAGCCTGTGCCAGCCCATGTTGGCCAGCAGAGGGCGCTGCCACACCGACCAGACTGTTCCTGCCGCAGCCTGCGAGTTGGATCGCTCAAGGAGGCTGCCTGGAGCAGGGCTGTCTGGAGCAGATGTGCTATCCAGCATCCATCTCCCTTCCAGGAGAGCTGTCCCATCGGGACCTCGTCACTGGGTCACCCACTCAGGCCCAGCTCCTAGACTATCCGGAGGATCCGTGTCATCCCAACCACGTGACTCCACTTAACCCCCGCCCCACTGCTTCCACTCCCACCACCGCATGCCAGGCCTGCTCAGACTCCTCACATTACTTAATTTTGAGGGAAGATTATAGAACCCATCACCCCATGGAGAAACCGAGGCACAGGAGAGCCTAAGAACTTGCCTAAGACCTCATGGAACTGCACTGAAACCCATATTCCAAGAGAAGTGAAAATCGCTGTCGCGACCGACTCTGCAGCCTGGTGCACTGTAGCCCGCCAGGCTCCTCTGTCCCTGGAGTGGGTTGCCATGCCCTTCTCCAGGGGAACTTCCCAAGCCAGGGATCGAACCCGCATTGCAGGCGGTTCTTTACCATCTGAGCCACAGGAGAAGCCCCAGATTCCAAAAGTCACGTGATCTCCACAGCATAGGTGAGTCTCCCGAGTGTGGACCCCGGGGGGCTGGGCTGTTTGGGGGAAGGAGGATGGTCAGAGTCGGGAGGGGATTCTAGCTGCCCAGCGCGGGTCTACAAGTGCAAGGTGCAGCACAGGCCAGCACAGCTCAAGCTGAGGCTGGCGACTCAGGGAGTGTGGACAGGCCAGGCCTGGAGGTCTCAGGCCTTTCGCAGACTGCTGGCTTGGGGTAGCACAGTCAGAAGGAGCCCAGACCCTGCGAGGTGTCCATCCTTCCCGGAGGCTGAGCGTGGCTCTTGGGAGGCCCTGATGATAGGACAATTAGAGGAAATTAAAGGCAGGGTGGGCAGGGGAGCCCGGGCCACACTCTCGCAGTCTTGACTGTCCTGGGTTGGTGGCTGATGTCAGGAACAGGGGCCTGGTGCCCACCTGGACCCCTACCTCCCCTGAGCAGGCTGGCCAGGGCCTCTCTTCTGTCTCCTTCGTGCAGGTCACCAGTGTGACATCACCCATCCGCCCAGATTTCCCACCAGTGAAAATTAAATTCTCCCAAACGGGAGACCCTGTCTGCACAAGAGACTGGGTCAGACCAGCCGAGGGGTTGATGAGGGACCAGCATGAGGGAGATGGACACATTCGCAGCTCAAGATGACCCAAGGTCAAGGGGATGGGAGACCTGAAGGTGGGGGAGGGGAGTGTTGGGGCTCCCCTGCCAGGCAAGGGGGGCCAGAAAGAACCTAACACACAGGTGGTCAGCAGATCGAGCTTTGTGCTGGGAGAGGGGCTGAACCCAGGCCCTCAGAAAGGCGGGAGGAGGAGGACCAGGTCAGAATCAGGAAACCCGCGGTGATGGGGGTTGCCTGAGGACGTTGGAAGCGATGGACCTGGGAAAACGGGCAGGGCCAAGGCTGGGGAGCTCTGTGTCAGGCTGAGGACGCTGTGGGCACTTACAGCTCACTGGCCATTCAGAGGGGCAGCAAAGCCCCCCAGACTCTGAAGCAGACTGCCTGGGTTCAAATCCCACCCCAGCCAATCACCAGCTGTGTGACTCTGGGGAGTCATTCAGTTCCTTGGTGTTCTAGTTTCTCACCTAAAATGTGGTTAGAGCACTCCGGGCTACTTTGAGGACCAGACGAATTCCACTGCATGCAAGCGCCCGGCTCATAAAGGTGCCGTTACTATGACCTCATGTAAATTATAGCAGCGGCTAGGTGGGGAGCACACACCGTGCTCTAGACGCTTAGCGGTTGCCTTACCTTCTACCTCAATCGCTTTAATCTTCACAAAGTAACCTTCACCCATTATACAGATGAGGAAAGACGATCACAGTCACAGGGCAGCGAAGTGATAAGCCTGGCTCCACAGTACCGCCCTAAATGCCTGGCCCGCGCCCCTCCACCCCCCGAAGCCCCCTTCTTTCCTCCTCCCCCAATCCCCTCCCCCAGCTGCCAGCAAAGGGTCCTGGGCCGTGCACTGCGCGACTCAGATCCTGGGACTCTGAGCCCAGCTTTGAGGGCCTGGATGTAAGCACAGGAAAAGTTCAGTGGCCGGCTCCTTCCCCAGCCCCTTGCCCGCCCCACGCCCACCCCGCTCTGCAGAGTGTGACATCACCCATCCGCCCAGATTTCCCACCAGTGAAAATTAAATTCTCCCAAACGGGAGACCCTGTCTGCACAAGAGACTGGGTCAGACCAGCCGAGGGGTTGATGAGGGACCAGCATGAGGGAGATGGACACATTCGCAGCTCAAGATGACCCAAGGTCAAGGGGATGGGAGACCTGAAGGTGGGGGAGGGGAGTGTTGGGGCTCCCCTGCCAGGCAAGGGGGGCCAGAAAGAACCTAACACACAGGTGGTCAGCAGATCGAGCTTTGTGCTGGGAGAGGGGCTGAACCCAGGCCCTCAGAAAGGCGGGAGGAGGAGGACCAGGTCAGAATCAGGAAACCCGCGGTGATGGGGGTTGCCTGAGGACGTTGGAAGCGATGGACCTGGGAAAACGGGCAGGGCCAAGGCTGGGGAGCTCTGTGTCAGGCTGAGGACGCTGTGGGCACTTACAGCTCACTGGCCATTCAGAGGGGCAGCAAAGCCCCCCAGACTCTGAAGCAGACTGCCTGGGTTCAAATCCCACCCCAGCCAATCACCAGCTGTGTGACTCTGGGGAGTCATTCAGTTCCTTGGTGTTCTAGTTTCTCACCTAAAATGTGGTTAGAGCACTCCGGGCTACTTTGAGGACCAGGCAATTCCACTGCATGCAAGCGCCCGGCTCATAAAGGTGCCGTTACTATGACCTCATGTAAATTATAGCAGCGGCTAGGTGGGGAGCACACACCGTGCTCTAGACGCTTAGCGGTTGCCTTACCTTCTACCTCAATCGCTTTAATCTTCACAAAGTAACCTTCACCCATTATACAGATGAGGAAAGACGATCACAGTCACAGGGCAGCGAAGTGATAAGCCTGGCTCCACAGTACCGCCCTAAATGCCTGGCCCGCGCCCCTCCACCCCCCGAAGCCCCCTTCTTTCCTCCTCCCCCAATCCCCTCCCCCAGCTGCCAGCAAAGGGTCCTGGGCCGTGCACTGCGCGACTCAGATCCTGGGACTCTGAGCCCAGCTTTGAGGGCCTGGATGTAAGCACAGGAGAAAAGTTCAGTGGCCGGCTCCCTTCCCCAGCCCCCTTGCCGCCCCCGCCCCACGCCCACCCCCGCTCTGCAGACCCCTCCCCAGGTGCACGCCTCGCTGTCTAGGTTTTAGGCTACCCCTCGGCATTGCCTGTTCAAAACAGAGCTGGAGGAAAGGCGTGGAGCCCTTAAAACTCTACAAATGTGTCCCGCGCCTGATTCTCCCGGAGCCCGGCGCTCACAGACAGAAGTTGTGTACACAGGATTTTAGTATTTCCTCTCCGGCTCCAGCCCCAATTTGAGGGCCTGTAAAAGCTTGAATGGCGTCCAGTGCGGCGTGGTTAGCCTGAGCTCGGCTCCCGGCGCGGAGTCAAAGCAGCCCACACAGGGCTGGGGCGCCCGCAGGGGGCCCTGGGGGGCAAGGGCGCCCACGTCCAGGCCGTCCAGCCTCTCCCCAGCCCCTCGCCCCACTCTCCACCCTGGGTGGGGGGGGGGGCGGGGGGGAGCGTGCTGCTGATGGGGGCAGGGGAAGGTGGGACTCTGGTGACCTGGTGCTCCCCTGGCCTGGAGGAGGAAAGCAAGAGCTGGAAACCTCTCTCACTTCCTGGGGGTCGGGAGACGGGAGACTTGGTTCAGGAGGTACCCCAGGTTGGGGGAGACTTGTCTGGTCCCGGCTTTTAAAGCTGCCCCAGCACCTCCACCTCTGTCTGAAATCACTCCGTCCAGTTTCCTTCCCAACTGGCTTGTGAGCCTGTACACCTCGCTCATGGGCCTCAGCTCCCTCCCCTGTAAAAAGGGGTTGGTGGGCCTCCATCAAACGCCCCTGCCAGCCCCAGCCCCAGCCTCTGGGGGCCCCAGGAGACTGAGCAGCCTGGGCTGCAGCCTCCCGTGCTCTCTTGAGGAAGGGAGGCCCAACCCCCACATCCAGGGGCTGTGACCTTAGGACCCCTCATGGTCAGGAGACCAGTCTCGGGCGTTCCAGGGGACACTCACACCCTGAGCACGGCCACCCGTGTGCACCCAGCTCGTGTCCCCGGGTCTCCACGCATAGAGGACATCAGCCTGTAGCCCACAGTCACTGCGCTGCAGGTCCCTCTTGCACGTGGACGATGTCGGGGTTGCCTCTGACCTTAACAGAACTCATGTGGCAGCTTGAACTGATACGTGACCGTCTTAGGCTGTGGAGATTCAGGTTCAATCCCTGGGTCGGGAGGAAACCCTGAAGGAGGAAACGGCAACCCACTCCAGTAACAGGCCTGAGTTTAGGTCCCAAAGATTTTCTTATATTGCTTCAAGTTTTTCAAAATGTATATGTATATTTATGTAATGTATGTATTTATTTTGTATTTGTATTTGTATTTATTTTGCTGTTCTCAGATCTTAGTTGTGACATGAAGAATCCTTAGTTGAGGCACGTAGGATCTAGTTCTCTGGCCAGGGATCGAACTCAGGGCCCTGCATTGGGAGCACAGAATTCAAAGTCACTGGACCAGCAGGGAAGTTCTCTCTTTCAAGTTTTATAGTTTTGTGTTTAAGTTCATTTATGTCTATATGATCCATTTTGAGTTAATTTTTGTACAAGGCACGGAGCTAAGTTGAGGTTCATTTTTTTTCTGTTTTTGATCTGTGGATAGTCAATAGCCAGGGCTTCCCAGGTGGCTCAGTGAGTAGACTCCACCTGCTATGCAGCAGCTGCAGGAGACCCAGGTTCGATCCCTGGGTCAGGACGATCCCCTGGAGGAGGGCGTGGCAGCCCGCTCCAGTGTTCTTGCCTGGAGAATCCCATGGACAGAGGAGCCTGGCGGGCTACAGTCCGTGGGACCGCAGAGTCAGACATGATTGAACGACCTTCACTTTCATGATGCCTAGAGCTGTACCAGCCATCTAAGAACCAGACGAAAAGGCCAGAAGAAACCCTCCTGCACTGTTGGTGGGAAAGTAAGCTGGTGCAGCCACTGTGGAGAACAGCATGGTGCTTCCTTAAAAAAAAAAAAAGAAAAAAGAACTAAAAATAGAGTTACCATGTGATCTGATAATCCCATTCCTGGGCATATAATACAGAAAAGAATGAAAATGCTAACTTGGAAAGATACATGCACCCCAATAGTCACAGCAGCACTATTTACAATAGCCAAGACATGGAAGCCACCTAAGTGTCTACCAACAGATGCATGGATAAAGAAGATGTGATAGATATGTACAGTGGAATATTACTCAGTCATAAAGAAGAATGAAATAATGCCATTTGCAGCAACATGAATAGGCATACTAAGTGAGGTAAGTCAGACAGAGAAAGCCATCTTATGATACCACTTAAAAGTGGAATCTGAAACAAAATGATACACATGGACTTATTTACAACATGGAAAATAGACTCACAGACTTAGAAAACAAATTTACGGTTACCACAGGGGAAAGGGGAAAAGAAGGATAAATTGGGAATTTGGAATTAACAAGCACTACTATATATAAAATAGATAAACAACAAAAATCTACTGTATAGCACAGGGAACTATATTCAATATCTTGTAATAACCTATCATGGAAAAGAATCTGAAAAAACTGCGATATATATTTAACTGAATCACTTTGCAGTACACCTGAAGCATTGTAAATCAGCTATACCTCAATTAAACAAACAAGAAAAGGACAAAAGAAACCTTAGAGTTGTTGAGTTACAGCAGCAATGTTATAGCTTATTTCTGATTTCTTTCTCCTGATTTCTTTTCTTTTTTAAAAAAAATTTTTGGCCTCTTTTATTGGTTTTTTTTATTTGTTTATTTTTCATTCATCTTTAATCTTTGGCCTGTGTGGGTCTCCTGTCTCAGTGACCTCTCTCACTGCAGAGCACCAGCTCTGGGCCCATGCACTCCAGAGCGCTGGCTCGCAATTGGGCACACCGGTCCAGCCACTCGGCAACACGTGGGATCCTCCCAGGCCAGGAATCGAACCGGTGTCCCCTGCACCACAAGGCGGACTCTTTACCTACTGGACCACCAAGGAAGCCCTCTCCTGACTTCTTGTTATGAGAAAAAGACTCCCCTGTGTGTTTAAACCTCTATAACCAGGCTCCCAGTGACTTGCCACCAAATGTCTTCCTAACAGGTACAATTCCCAGTAGGGGAATTGGAAGAAAGGAGTTCTGTGCTTCCCCTCTTTTTTCACCTGGGGTCATATGACCCTGGATCAGTTTAGTCCCTGGAAGTTCTGAGTGCAGCGGGAGGTAAGAGATAAGCGCCCCACGTCCAGGGGTGCACCTGCACATTTACTCCAGAGTCATCTCCCCAAAACACGACCGTGAACATGGTACTCCTCTGCCCCCAGACCCTGCCATGTTCTCTCATGCCCCAACAATAGCATTCAAATGCCCTTCCAGAGCCCTCAAGGTCCTTCCCACCCTGGATTCAGCTCACCTTCGCAGCTTCAAATCCCTTCCCTCCTCACCAGGCACCGGCCCCCTCCTAAGCCACCGCGGCCACCCCCATCCATCTTGGCCTGATGTGATGTTTCTCTCTTTTGCACTCTTTGTCCACACTTTCATTACAGCAAGTGTTCTTCACCCTGTAATTACTTGCTTGCAAATCTTGTCTTCCAGAGACTGAGCTCTGAGAACCAGAACCAGCCCTGTTCTACTTGTATGTACTTTAGCTTCCGGAACAGCTAGTACTCGAAACACAGCTGTGTGCTAGTACTCGAAGCCTGTTGAGTCAATAAAACACCAGTGCTTCAGTGACACTTTGAATATTAACTGAGCCTTCCCTTTGGGCCTTATGTGGAGCCACTCTTTAGGTAACCTGTGAAGCTTCCCTTATAAGGAAAGGGTTTGCTTAGTTTCCTGTGCTTGAGTGCTTAGTCGCTTCAGTCGTGTCTGACTCTTTGTGACCCCGTGGACTGTAGCCCATCAGCCTCCTCTATCCATGGAATTCTCTAAGCAAAAATACTGGAGTGGGTTACCGTGCCCTCCTCCAGGGGGTCTTCCCAACCCAGGGACTGAACCTGCATCCCGTACATCTCCTGCATTGGCAGGTGGGTTCTTTAGCACGAGCACCAGCTGGGAAGCCCCTGTTTGGTTTCCTGCAAAGCCTATTTATGGAGAACCTACCATGTGCTTGTGTCTGTTAGCAATTACCACAATCATGCTGTGTAACACACACGCACAAAACCCCAGTGGCGTATAACCTTAAGTACTTATTCAGCGCTGGTCCTTGAGTTGACTGGGGAGGATCCCAAGCTGTTATTCCACCCTCACTCTTCAGACCAGAGGTGGAGAGAGGTGGCTAAGTGTGCACCATTGATAAGGAGCTGAGCCAGAACGAAGACCTAGGGAACCCGGTTCACATCTGGATTCCTAACCGTGATGCTGCCCTGCCTCTCTGCTATAGACTGAACCTTTGTGTCTCTTGCCTCTGTGAATGTAACTGTTGAACCTTAATCCCCACTGCGACGGGTGTTTGCAGGTGGGGCCTTCGGGAGGTGATTAGGTCAAGAGGGTGGAGCCCTCACAAATGAGACTAGTGACCTTATAAAAGAAGTCCAGAGATTTCTCTAGTCCCTTCTGCCGTGTGAGAAAACAACAGAAAGAAAGGCACCTATGAACCATTAAGCCGGCTCTTATGAGACAAGTGAATTTTCTGTCTTCTTCAACTTGAACTTCTCAGCCTCTGGAACTGTGAGAAATCAATGTCTGTTGTTTACAATCTACCCTGTTTGTGGTATCTAATTGTAACAGCTACAATGGGTCAACATATGCTCCCCCTTTGGGAGCAACCCACCTGTATGCATAAAGTGTCTGCTCTTTTTTTCTAATGAGTAGAGTCCACTTTGATGCCTTTTATGCTTTTTTAAAATTTATTTTTGTCCGTGTTGAGTTTTCATTGTTGCTTTTTCTCTAGTTGCAAAGGGCAGGGGGCACCTCCTTGCTGTAAGTGTGAGGGCTTCTCATGGCGGTGGCTTCTCTTGTTGCTGAGCACCAGCTCTAGGGATGCAGGCTTCAATAGTTGCAACCTATGGGCTCAGTAGTTGTGGCTCCCAGGCTCTAGAGCACAGATTCAATGGCTGTGGCACCCTGGCTCAGCTGTTCTGCAGCCTGCAGTATCTTCCCAGATCAGGGAGGGAACCCTGTGTCCTGCATTGGCAGGGGTTTCTTTACCACTGAGCCACCAGGGGAGCCCAGTTTGCTCACTTTTAAAATCACAACTCAGAGCTTCCCTGGTGGTCCAGTGGGTAAGGAGTCTGCCTTGCAGTGCAAGAGGCACCAATTCGATCCCTGGCCCGGGAAGACCCCACATGCCGCGGAGCGGCTGGACCAGAGTGTTCAATTACAAGCCAGCGCTCTAGGGCACATGTGCCCAGAGCCAGTGCTCTGCAACGAGAGAGGCCATTGCAATGGGAGGCCCACACAGGTTGAAGAATAAAAGATGAATGAACATAAGTAAATAAGAAATCAATAAAAGAGGCCAAAATAAAAAAAAATCACAACCCAATATTTCACTCAGTGGGTGGCAATATTTCATAATTATTGAGCCAGTCCCTATTCATGTGCATTTATGCTGTTTCCAAACTTTCGTTTTAGGAACAATCCTTGCAGGGTGGGGGCCTTCGGGAGGTGATTAGGTCAAGAGGGTGGAGCCCTCACAAATGAGACTAGTGACCTTATAAAAGAAGTCCAGAGATTTCTCTAGTCCCTTCTGCCGTGTGAGAAAACAACAGAAAGAAAGGCACCTATGAACCATTAAGCCGGCTCTTATGAGACAAGTGAATTTTCTGTCTTCTTCAACTTGAACTTCTCAGCCTCTGGAACTGTGAGAAATCAATGTCTGTTGTTTACAATCTACCCTGTTTGTGGTATCTAATTGTAACAGCTACAATGGGTCAACATATGCTCCCCCTTTGGGAGCAACCCACCTGTATGCATAAAGTGTCTGCTCTTTTTTTCTAATGAGTAGAGTCCACTTTGATGCCTTTTATGCTTTTTTAAAATTTATTTTTGTCCGTGTTGAGTTTTCATTGTTGCTTTTTCTCTAGTTGCAAAGGGCAGGGGGCACCTCCTTGCTGTAAGTGTGAGGGCTTCTCATGGCGGTGGCTTCTCTTGTTGCTGAGCACCAGCTCTAGGGATGCAGGCTTCAATAGTTGCAACCTATGGGCTCAGTAGTTGTGGCTCCCAGGCTCTAGAGCACAGATTCAATGGCTGTGGCACCCTGGCTCAGCTGTTCTGCAGCCTGCAGTATCTTCCCAGATCAGGGAGGGAACCCCTGTGTCCTGCATTGGCAGGGGGTTTCTTTACCACTGAGCCACCAGGGGAGCCCAGTTTGCTCACTTTTAAAATCACAACTCAGAGCTTCCCTGGTGGTCCAGTGGGTAAGGAGTCTGCCTTGCAGTGCAAGCGGCACGGGTTCGATCCCTGGCCCAGGAAGATCCCACGTGCTGCGGAGCCACTGGACCGGTGTGTCCAATTACAAGCCTGCGCTCTGGAGCACATGCACCCAAAGCCAGTGCTCTGCAACGGGAGAGGCCACTGCAATGGGAGGCCCACACAGGTTGAAGAATAAAAGATGAATGAACATAAGTAAATAAGAAATCAATAAAAGAGGCCAAAATAAAAAAAAATCACAACCCAATATTTCACTCAGTGGGTGGCAATATTTCATAATTATTGAGCCAGTCCCTATTCATGTGCATTTATGCTGTTTCCAAACTTTCGTTTTAGGAACAATCCTACATGAACAATTTGTGCCCAAGTCATTCTGTCTTGGTAAAGTGTATCTGCAGGGAAAATTCCTAGAAGTGGAACTGTTGGTCCAGAGTTACGAGCCTTCATAATTGTGAATGATATTACTAAATTTCCCGCCAACAGTCTATGGACTGGCAATTTCCCCACACCCTTTCCCACATGGGGTGTTAGCAAGCTTTCTGATCTTTAATAGCATGAGGAATAAAAAATACTGTCTCAGTGGGTTTTCTTTAATTTGCATGGTTTTCATTATGAGTAGGGTTGAAATAGTGTTACCTCATGGAGTTATTGTGAGGATTAAAGGAATTAAGACAATTAATAGGTGATTGAGTTCTTTGGACAGTACCCAGTATGTATTCAGCACTTAATAGATGTTCATCATGGGGCTGCCACTTAGTGACCTCAGTCATGTCCGACTCTGTGTGACTCCATGGACTGCAGCCCTTCAGGCTCATCAGCCCTTCAGCCCTTCAGGCCCACCTGTCCAGGGGGACTCTCCAGCCAAGAGCACTAGAGTGGGTAGCCATTCCCTTCTCCAGGGGATCTTCCCAATCCCCAAGTCTCCTGCATTGCAGGCAGATTCCTCACCACTGAGCCACCAAGGAAACCCTATATCTATCTATCTATCTATCTATCTACCTATCTACCTATCTATCTATCTATCTATCTATCTATCTATATATATATGTATATTTGCAACCCCATGGACTGCAGTTCACCAGGCTTCTCCATCCATAGAATTTTCCAGGCAAGAATACTGGAGTGGGTTGCCATTTTCTGCTCCAATGTTCATCATAATTACTATGAAATACTGTGCGATGTGGAGAAGGGTAAGCCACACAGAAGGATGTATCATATGCTTTTATTTGTTAAAAGAAAACAAGAAGCAAAAATATATATACATATAGATATATACATATACATGCAGGCACACACATCATATATACATAGATATGTATGTGTGTGAATGAACATATGTACTTACAAGTATATAGAACATTTCTCAGCAAAGATACACAAAAGTAGAAAATATTGCTGCCTCTGAGAAAGGAACTAAGCGCTGGTGACAGTGGTAAGAGAAGATTTTTCCTTGCAGTCTCTTTGTTTCGCATCATGCTTGAACCATGTGCTTGAAACATTTATTCTCAAAAAAGACTGCAGTTACTGGCATTTCCTGTAGGAAAGCTACCCAAGTAAGGAGAAGGATTCCAGCCACATGGCTTTATTCTTTTTTCAATAATAAATGTTATTTAATCCAAGATACCCAAAATATCATTGCTTCAACATGTAATCAATACAAAGTGTGCCAATGATCCTCCAATTAAAAATTTTAAAAATTTAAACTCATATATATGGCAAAATTAAATCATAGAAGATGCTATAGGAAACTACCTCTATTTTCTAGACAGACCATAAAGAAGATGAGCACTGAAGAACTGATGCTTTTAAACTGTGGTGTTGAAGAAGACTCTTGAGAGTCCCTTGGACTCTCTCCTCTCTTCCTAAGGGAATCAATCCTGAATATTCATTGGAAGGACTGATGCTGAAGCTGAAGCTCCAATGCTTTGGCCACCTGATGTGAAGAGACAGCTCATTGGACAAAACCCTGATGCTGAGAAAAATAGAAGGCAGAAGAAGAAAGGGACAACAGAGGACGAGATGGTTGGATGGCATCACTGAGTCAACGGACATGAGTTTGAGCAGGCTCTGGGAGATGGTGAAGGACAGGGAGGCCTGGCGTGCTGCAGTCCATGGGGTCACAGAGAGTCGTGCACGACTAAGTGACTGAACTGAACTGAACAGATAGGGTAAGCAACATGCCCAAAACAAAGTTATAAACTGAACAGATAGGGTAAGCAACATGCCCAAAACAAAGTTATAAAGAAAAAGATTACAAATTTCATTATATTAAAATTAGGCATGTTTTCATTGAAAGACAATAAGAATATTTATAAAATAAAATGTATTAATGGTAGTTTGCTTTTAAGATACAAAAATCAACTCAAGATTCAAGACTTTTACATCTTCAAAATCTGACTTGTGTTTTTTACCCTTGAAACACACCTTCATTTAGATAGTCACATTGAATTGCTTGATAGGTACATTTGGCTACTGGGTATGTAACGGAGCTGGACCCAGTAGGGCCTTCCCTGGACAGGTGTTCCCTACATCCTCTGCTTCAGCTCTTCTCTGAAGTACCTAGATAATAACATTTGCTGCCCAGTTCCTGAGCCCGTGGTTTTAGCCTTAAAGCCTGTTGCCACCTTCCCACCCTGGCCTCTTGAGGGCGCCAGACTCACCCTAATGGTAGCGCCCAAGAAAGTAGGTATTGCCGCGAGCTGAGGAGCGAAAAGAACTGTTTATTCTCCAACATCTATTCTCTCCAGTTCCCATCACTCCATCCAACCCCCTCAAGGCAGGAGGCAGCAGACGATGCAACAAGGGGCCTGAAATCTTTACTGCCTTCAAGACGCCTGATGAGGTAACAGAATTCCTGGATTGGTGCCCCCATCTTGTCTCAGCAACACCGCTGACCTGGGCAGGTAAGACCCGCCACCTCCAGGGGCCTGAGCTTCCTCGGAGTGAGAAGGGGTGACTGACACCCAGCCTACATCACAGGGTTTGGGTTAAATCAAAAAAGCAATGGGAAGCCATATTGGAAAACCCAAAGCATGATATTGGGCAGGCTCACAGAACAAGGGAGTGGAGAGTAATAAGAAGTGTTCCTGAGCCATCAAGCAAGAGAGTGGCTTCTCATGGGACCATTCCACGGGGCATCTGTTCCCAGCACGACTCCAGCCTGGGAGCCCCCCTTCTTATCCAGGAGAACAGAATGAAACACCTTGCCCTGGCAGTACCTGCTGACCGATGCCCATGCAGAGGATACAGAGAACAAGGATGTAGGAAGGAGAAGAGCTGAGCTTTATGAGAAGGCAGGTTGGGGGGTGGAGATGGCTCAGCAGGGAGAGAGGAGGCGTCAGAGGTCACCCGGGTGTCTGAGACTGGGGCTGGGGAGGTCATTCCTGTTTGCCGAGCTGACCCCTGTGCAGGTGTGGGGAGGGACCTGCTAGCCACACCTTCCAAGATCTGGTAGACCCCGCCAAGGCATGACCGCTTGGGGAGAGCGGGTCTTACCAAAGAGAGAAGCTTGTGTTGTTGACACATGTCAAGCTTAGTTAGCATCGGTTCACTTTGCAGAGTCTTCATTAGGATCAAATTAGACTGTCGTAACCAAGATTCAAAGTTTTCCTCAACTGTACTCCTGTTCTGGCACTCGGGTAGAATGACAATTATTGGGCTGACCAGAAGATTCATTTGGATTTTTCCATAAGATGTCTTATGCAAAAATCTGAGCAAACATTTTGGCCAACGCAATACAGCAAAAGGATGGAGACCATCAGGAGCTTCTCACACCTGGTACCCACCCACCAGAGAGGCCCAGCGGTGGTAGGGAAGCTCTGGTTATATTAATACAGATATTTACTTCCCTGTCAGATGGAAGACTGATCTATGAAGCCGTCAAGGGCCCGGACCCCGTCTGTGCCGTTGCTCCTGGTATCCTTAGCACATCGCCTTCATCTGAAAGATCCAGGATGGCACGCCCCACACCCGCCTTCCATCCAGAGAGAGAGTGAGGGGGAAGCAGAGGCTGACCCATCCTCCTAAGGGCGTGTGTTAGTTACAACAGAGCAAGTGACTGCAGAACTTAGTTACTTAAAGCAAAAAACATTTATTATCTCAGTTAGCAAGTCAAAAGGTCAGAGGATGCAGTCAAGATGTCAGCCAGGACCGCGGTCCTCTGAATGCCAGCTAGGCTGAGGCTGGAGGATTTGCTTCCAAAATGACCCTGTTATGTGGCTTTTGGCAAAGAGAGTGGCTTCTCATGGGACCATTCCACGGGGCATCTGTTCCCAGCACGACTCCAGCCTGGGAGCCCCCCTTCTTATCCAGGAGAACAGAATGAAACACCTTGCCCTGGCAGTACCTGCTGACCGATGCCCATGCAGAGGATACAGAGAACAAGGATGTAGGAAGGAGAAGAGCTGAGCTTTATGAGAAGGCAGGTTGGGGGGTGGAGATGGCTCAGCAGGGAGAGAGGAGGCGTCAGAGGTCACCCGGGTGTCTGAGACTGGGGCTGGGGAGGTCATTCCTGTTTGCCGAGCTGACCCCTGTGCAGGTGTGGGGAGGGACCTGCTAGCCACACCTTCCAAGATCTGGTAGACCCCGCCAAGGCATGACCGCTTGGGGAGAGCGGGTCTTACCAAAGAGAGAAGCTTGTGTTGTTGACACATGTCAAGCTTAGTTAGCATCGGTTCACTTTGCAGAGTCTTCATTAGGATCAAATTAGACTGTCGTAACCAAGATTCAAAGTTTTCCTCAACTGTACTCCTGTTCTGGCACTCGGGTAGAATGACAATTATTGGGCTGACCAGAAGATTCATTTGGATTTTTCCATAAGATGTCTTATGCAAAAATCTGAGCAAACATTTTGGCCAACGCAATACAGCAAAAGGATGGAGACCATCAGGAGCTTCTCACACCTGGTACCCACCCACCAGAGAGGCCCAGCGGTGGTAGGGAAGCTCTGGTTATATTAATACAGATATTTACTTCCCTGTCAGATGGAAGACTGATCTATGAAGCCGTCAAGGGCCCGGACCCCGTCTGTGCCGTTGCTCCTGGTATCCTTAGCACATCGCCTTCATCTGAAAGATCCAGGATGGCACGCCCCACACCCGCCTTCCATCCAGAGAGAGAGTGAGGGGGAAGCAGAGGCTGACCCATCCTCCTAAGGGCGTGTGTTAGTTACAACAGAGCAAGTGACTGCAGAACTTAGTTACTTAAAGCAAAAAACATTTATTATCTCAGTTAGCAAGTCAAAAGGTCAGAGGATGCAGTCAAGATGTCAGCCAGGACCGCGGTCCTCTGAATGCCAGCTAGGCTGAGGCTGGAGGATTTGCTTCCAAAATGACCCTGTTATGTGGCTTTTGGCAAGAAGTCTCAGGTCCTTGCTACATGGACAGGTCCATAGGTTTTGTTTTTAAAAATTGATTTTTGTCTGTGCTGCATCTTTGTTGTTGTGTGCGGGCTTTCTTTAGTTGCAGTGAGTTGAGGCTACTCTCTAGTTGTGGTGTGAAGGCGTCTCATTGCTTCTCTGGTTGCAGAGCATGGCTTCAGTAGTTGTGGAGCAGTGAGAGCTCTAGAGCACAGGTTTAGTTGCCCCGAGGCATGTGGGGACCCGGGATTGAACCCATGTCTTTTACACTGGCAGGCAGATTCTTAACTACCGGACCACCAGGGAAGTCCCAGAGGCCTTCTTGATTGTCCTCATGACATGGCAGTGGGCTTCCCCATTGCACTTATCACAAGAGAGAGCAAGGCGGAAGTCCACTGCCTCCTCTGTCCTAACCTCACATGGCACATACAGTAACTTCTGCCATGTTCTATCCTTTAGAAGCAAGTTGCTATTTCAAAAAGATACCTACTTCCCATTATTCATAGCAGCATTATTTACAGTTGCCAAGGTGTGGAAGCAACCCAGGTGTCCATCAACAGATGAATGGATAAAGAAGACATGGTACACATATACAGTGGAATATTACTCAGCCATCGGTTCGGTTCAGTTCAGTCACTCAGTCATGTCTGACTCTCTGCGACCCCATGGACTGCAGCACGCCAGGCTTCCCTCTCCTTCACCATCTGCTGGAGCTTGCTCAGAATCATGTCCATTGACTCAGTGATGCCATCCAACCATCTCGTTCTCTGTAGTCCCCTTCTCCTTCTGCCTTCTATTTTCTCCAGCATCCACTGAGTCTTCTCTTTTCATCTGAAAAAGAACAAAATAATATCATTTACAGCAACATGAATGTACCTAAAGATGATCATGCTCAGGGAAATAAGTCAGAAAGAGAAAGACAAATACTACATGATATCACATGTATATGGAATCTAAAATATGTCACCAATGAACCTACCTACAAAACAGAAACAAGCTCAGAAACATAAGAGATGAGACTTGTGGTCACCAAGGGAGAGAGGGACTGAGGAGGAGAAACTGGGAGTTTGGTGTTGGTAGATGCATGCTATTACGTTTAGCATGGGTAAACAATGGGGTCTTAGTGGGAGCTGTATTCAGTCTCTTGAGATAAACCATGTGGGAAAGAATATTAAAAATAATGTATATAAGTGTATCACCGAGTCACTTTGCTATACAACAGAGATTGGTACAGTATAAATCCACCGTCATTCAGTAAAGAAAAATAGAATAAAAAATAAAATATGTGTATATATGTGTATATATATATTATACACATATATTATTATATTATATATATATATTTAGAGGATTACCATTTGGCCATAAAAAAGAATGAAATTTTGCTATCTGCAGCAACATGGATGGACTTGGAGGGCACTTTGCTAAGTGGAATAAGTCAGACTCAGGAAGATACAAATACTGTATGATATTGCATATACATAGAATCTAAAAAACTGCAACACACTAGTGAATATAACAGAAAAGGAGCAGACTCCTCGATATAAAGAACAAACTAGTGGCTACCAGAGAGGAAGAGGGGAAGGGCAGTGTAGGGGTAGGGGAGAAAGGGTCATGATGGGATTCTATGAAATCAAATGTGTGAAAGTTTTGAGAATTGCAAAGCATTATAGAATTTAAAGACTCATTCAATTAAAAACGTTTTTCAGCAGAGGAAAAAAACCAAGTCACTAAGTATAGGGTATACCTAGGGGGTGGGAAATTAGGCTCCACCTTAATGAAATGAGTGTCAAAGAATCTGTGAGCAGGTGCAAAGCCACCCCAGGACCCATCGGAAAGGTCACACAGATTCCTCTTCTGCTTGCCATCCACTGGTGAGCATTCGGTCACATGACCACACGTGGTCAAGGGGAGTTTGTTGTAGTGGCTGGACACTCAATCAAAAATGGGTGACCTGTTACTTTAAGAGGGAAATGGTCACGAGTGAAGTTCCTGCCTCCCAAGAAGCAAAACTGCAGATATGTGGATCACCAAGGAGAGAGGGAAAACTAAAATATGTCACCAATGAACCTACCTACAAAACAGAAACAAGCTCAGAAACATAAGAGATGAGACTTGTGGTCACCAAGGGAGAGAGGGACTGAGGAGGAGAAACTGGGAGTTTGGTGTTGGTAGATGCATGCTATTACGTTTAGCATGGGTAAACAATGGGGTCTTAGTGGGAGCTGTATTCAGTCTCTTGAGATAAACCATGTGGGAAAGAATATTAAAAATAATGTATATAAGTGTATCACCGAGTCACTTTGCTATACAACAGAGATTGGTACAGTATAAATCCACCGTCATTCAGTAAAGAAAAATAGAATAAAAAATAAAATATGTGTATATATGTGTATATATATATTATACACATATATTATTATATTATATATATATATTTAGAGGATTACCATTTGGCCATAAAAAAGAATGAAATTTTGCTATCTGCAGCAACATGGATGGACTTGGAGGGCACTTTGCTAAGTGGAATAAGTCAGACTCAGGAAGATACAAATACTGTATGATATTGCATATACATAGAATCTAAAAAACTGCAACACACTAGTGAATATAACAGAAAAGGAGCAGACTCCTCGATATAAAGAACAAACTAGTGGCTACCAGAGAGGAAGAGGGGAAGGGCAGTGTAGGGGTAGGGGAGAAAGGGTCATGATGGGATTCTATGAAATCAAATGTGTGAAAGTTTTGAGAATTGCAAAGCATTATAGAATTTAAAGACTCATTCAATTAAAAACGTTTTTCAGCAGAGGAAAAACCAAGTCACTAAGTATAGGGTATACCTAGGGGGTGGGAAATTAGGCTCCACCTTAATGAAATGAGTGTCAAAGAATCTGTGAGCAGGTGCAAAGCCACCCCAGGACCCATCGGAAAGGTCACACAGATTCCTCTTCTGCTTGCCATCCACTGGTGAGCATTCGGTCACATGACCACACGTGGTCAAGGGGAGTTTGTTGTAGTGGCTGGACACTCAATCAAAAATGGGTGACCTGTTACTTTAAGAGGGAAATGGTCACGAGTGAAGTTCCTGCCTCCCAAGAAGCAAAACTGCAGATATGCTGGTGGAGATAAAAAGAACTCTGTGGCGTATAATTTACATTCTTGGAAAAGGGAAAGCATGTTTCTCATCACTGGCATCCTTGAAAATGCTCGTGACAGATGGATGAGTGAAAAACACAGGTCCAATAACATCATGATGCCATTCAAGATGACGGATCTACGCAGACCTTAACCGGCACGGAGGCAGAGAGTTGGTTGAAAGGATCTTTGCCAGCGCAATCTCTGTGGTTATCTCCTGGTGGCTGAATTACTGACGGTCGTTTCATACATTTCTGTCATTTTCCTATGTCATGTACTGTTTTTCCCCAAACAGAAAATGACATACACAGGATTTCTTCCTATCCTTTCTTTCCTTCTTTCTTTCTTTCTTTTTAATTTTGGCCTCTTTTATTGGTTTTTGATTTAGTTATTTTCACCCATCTTTATACTTTGGCCGGTGTGGGCCTCTCATTGCAGTGGCCTCTCTCCTTGCAGAGCACTGGCTCTGGCCGCACGTGCTCCAGAGCGCTGGCTTGCAATTGGACACATCGGTCCAGGCACTCCGCGGCACGTGGGATCTTCCCGGGCCAGGGATCAAACCAGTGCCCCTTGCACTGCAAGGTGGACTCTTTACCCACTGGACCACCAGGGAAGCCCTCTTCCTATCCTTTCTGTTCAATCCACCTCACCAAGCTGGTCTAGAAAGACTGTTGGTGAGAAATTCCTAGGAGACTTGCTGAGGAATCTATCAGCTCAGAGGCAAGCCAAACACAGGGAAGCAAGAAGACAGGGCCAGGGATCTGCTTAGACCATGAAGATGGGCCAGGGGTCACAGTACCAGGGCATGAAACAGCAGCTGAGGCCATGGGGTAGGAGAAGAGGGCATGCTGTGAGAACAGAAGTCAGAACAGAGAGTCACGCCAAAAGTGGGAGTGGTCAAGGTGTGGTACCCAAGGGGATGGGCCAGAGTGTGGGATTATTCACAGTCTAAGTGACCGGGCTGAAGACAGTGTTAGCAATGAGTCCTAGGGAACAAGGGGAGAAAGAGATTTCAGAAAGTGATGCTTGGTATCAGTGATGGGAAGATCCCTAGGAACCTCAGCCAGGGCACTTCTGGAGAGATGCGGCCAACCAGACTGCAGCCATGATAAAACCAGGCCATGGGGGAGCATGTTATTCCCCCAGCCAGAGCTGCCCCTGCAGGGCTGGGACTGACCACACTCCCTCCTGCCTGGGCAACGATCAGTGAGGGGGTTTAATCTGGCCTTAAGCAAGCTCTGATCCACGACCCGTTGCTCCCTGGACTCCTGGGTTGAGAAAGGTTCTAAGGCTGAGTCTGGGCTTAGGAGGAACCACTGAAGCAATAGATTAGTGATGTCTGTCAAGGCCCAGGGGAGAGTGTTGTAGGCTGAGCCTCGTGATTCCAACAGCTTATCCTTCTCGGCTAGAGATTCATTACCAACCCCTCTTTCCCCACCAACTTGCCTGTCTCCCTTGGTAGGGAAAAATTATTCATAATCCCGCCCTTTTCACTTTGGCTGATTTACTACTAGAGTTTCTATGTACAGAGAGCCTTTTCATGTAGCTGTCCTCGAAAAGGACATCCTAATTGTAAATGTTTTTTCCACTTGGCATTGCGACACAAGGATTCTCCTATGATCCTTTTTTTTAATATCTTTTTTAAAAAAACTAACACAAGTACATGGCAGAATAGACAAGGAACTAACAAGAAAAGCAAGCAACAAAAAAAATTCAAGCATCTTTAATTCCAAAATGCACAGAGGGACTCCACTGTGTGTCAGTGAGTGGCAAACCAGGAAGATGGTCACTCTACACCACCTGTCCCAGAATGTCCACAAGTATCAGAATGGTACGGGATTTTCTTTTAAGAAATGAGGGTTCCCTCTGCACACTCATTAGAAAAGGTAAACCTCTCCTCCACTCCACCAAAAAAATAAAATAAAATAACAAACGCTATAAACAAGAAAACTCAAAATACACGTGGTCAGTAATTAAGAAGCATGTTCTTCTCTAATCAGTCAGGAAAATGAAAATTAAAACAAGGAGGTGCTTTTCCCCTCCCGCCAGAGCCCTGGCAAGAAGTCAAGTGTGTGAACATCTAACACAGGCGGGGCAATGGGCCTGAACGGCTGCAGCCTCTTGGGAAAGTAATCTAAAGTTGTTTACGAACATTAAAAATGCTCCACATTTGTCAGAACAGCCCTGTTTCCCAGATCTCCTCTATGAAAGTTAAAAAAAAAAATCCAGAACATGAAGATAAATGTACAAGGACATCTAATAAAATGCCCACTCATTTGTTCAATGATCATTTGTTGATTAACTACTATGCGCCAGGCGCTGGGAATACAGTGACCAAAACAAACAAGCAGCCCTGATTCCCTGGAGTGTACCTTTCAGACGAAGGAGATAATCAATTAAAAAACAAAAATCAAAGAAGCCCCAAACCCCCCAGATACACTTCAAAGACAGGGAGACAAACAGAAGAGGGAAGAAAGATGGAGAGAATGCCAGGGGAAGTGGAGCATGTTCGGGTCCGGGGAAGGGGTGCACTTTGAAACGCAGCAATCAGGGAAGGCCTCACTGAGATGGCGGCCTTTGGTCAAAGAACTGAAGAAGGGAAGAGAACAAGTCATGGGGATCTTCAGGAGTGGAGCCTTCCAGGGAGGGGAACAGGCAAGGCGAGGCCAAGAGGCAGCTTGGGTCTATTGTATCAAGAAAACCAGAGGGCTTCCCTGGTGATCCAGTGGGTAAGGACACCACCTTGCAGTGCAAGGGGCGCCGGTTCCATCCCTGGCCTGGGAAGATCCCACGTGCCGCGGAGCGGCTGGACCCATGTGTCCAATTACTGAGCCGGAGCTCTGGAGCACATGCGTCCAGAGCCAGTGCTCTGCGACAACAGAGGCCACTGCCATGGGAGGCCCACACGGGCCAAAGAACAAAGATGGATGAAAACAGACAAATGAAAAATCAACAGAAGTGGCCCACCTGCTCCCCTCCCTCCCCACCCCAGCCCCCCCAAAAAATAAATAAATAAATCTTTTAAAAAAAAGAAAACAAGAGTGAGGTCAGGAGTGGGCGGTGAAGTCAGAGAGGTAAGAGGCGGGAGCTGCGAGTCCTGGAGGTCACTGCAAGGACCTGGCTTCCCTCCAAGTGGGACCTCAGTCTCTCAGGGAGGCAGACAGGGATTTGGAAGTCAACAACCTATTAAGGTCATGGCAGCCCTGAGTGAGGGAGGCAGATTGTGGGAACCGAGGACAGGACCCCAGGCCAACCCAGCAGTGAAGGAGGCTGAGGAGGAGCAGCCAGGGAGGTAGGAGGCACCCCAGGGAGACGGAGCTGTGTTTCAGGGCGGGGATGGATGGGCTGCATCCTGCCAGGTCCAATCTGATGAGGACTAAGGACCAACATCCTGAAGGAGACGGGCTGGCCCAGCCCTGGCGGAAGACTTGCATCACTGAGGGTGGGCACTGTGGGAGTCTCTCGGGAGGGGAAGTGGAAAGAAGCACAGGAGCAAGAAGGGCCGGGGGACAGCTGCTGGGGAGCCTGACGAGCCGTTGCCTGGGCAGCTGGCCGTCTCCGGAGAACAATGGAGGGCCCTGTGTCCTTGGACCCCGAGGAGGGTGCCTCTCACCCAGAGAGGAAAGCAGATCCCCGCGTTAATGAAGTCCCATCAATAGCCAGTTGGTGCTTGCCAAGCTGCCGGGCGGGGCCTGATCCAGGTCCAGCCGCTGAGGAAGCATCCAGGACTCCAGGACTGGCGCTGGCTCCTGGGGAAAGTGCTCAGGCCTGGAGGAGGAAATGAGTCCCCGACCGAGGGCCTGGCCAGAGGAAGGCCACAGCCCTGGGAGGAGCCCCGGGTGGGAAGGAGGCTGGGGAGAGGCCAGCAGGGCGCCTTCTGAGTGAGTAAAGCAGATGCAAAACGAAATTCCTCTTTCTTCTACTGTGGGTGATGCCTAGAGGAACAGGGCAGGCTAAGCATGGTGAATTCAGAATAGAAATGAAGCGAATTTTCAACTCACCCTAGTGTTGAGTGGTCTTTTCTGGAGAGACAATTTCCTAGCTGGAAGAGGCTTTGACATCTTATCCATGAACCACGTATTTTACAAATGGAGGAGCTGAGGCTCAGAGAGGGGAAGGCGTTTGTCACAGGTCACACAGCCAGTGAGCAGCAGGGCTGAAAGTCAGCCTCAGGGCCCCTGGCACCTGTACGTGCGGAAAAACAGTGCTGCCTCCTGCATCCACATACCGAGGAGACCAGGCTGGGAAGGGGAAAGCGGGAGACAGCCAGAGCTAATGGACTGGAGAGAGGAGTCAGCAGAGAGGCCTGGCTCCAGGCAGGAGCAGGATCCAGGGGCTCCCAACCCTGGTGGGAGAGGAGGCTGGAGGTCTGTGAGCAGGTAGGTCTCAGTGGGCTCTGGGCCTGCAGGGAGCTGAGACTGGCCCGAGGAGGGACGAATACCCTGCCCCTCGGCCTGTGGGTGAGGCCATTTCACTTCAGTCCTGTGAACTTGGAAGCTCAGTTACTCTCTGGGTTCCCTTCCCTGTGTGTTCCCTCCGGCTCCTGCTCCTTACTCATTTCCTGCTGAGAACTCTCATGCTGTTAAAATGTTCTCCCTTGCCGGCATCTCTGCTAGACTCTGCAGGCCGTCCTGGGCTAGAGTGGGGTGGGCGGGGCCTTTGGGGCTCACCTGGCAGCCCCTCACCAAGGCAAAGAGACCCCAGGAGCCATCTCAGTCCAGGTTGTATGGTCATCGAGGCCTCAGGGCCAAGGACTGTCCTGCAATGTGGAGACAGGCAGACCGAGTCTCTGTCCTACAGGAGCCCACGACTAAGACAGGAAGATGTCTGGAGAGGCAAGCTATGGGGGGACAAGGAGGTGTCCTAGGAGGCCCAACGTGTGTGGAATTTGACAAAAGTTAAAGGGCCCTTTGGCTGAGCGGCCAGTCTGGGGTCTGGGGAGATGACCTCGACCCAGATCAGAAGGATGACCACTGACTTATTTGTAATTGCCCTAATGCTCTGTTGGGTTTTGTTTTCTGTTACCACTCTGAAAGGTATCTGCTCCTTCCCATAATTCTTCGGTTCCAAAGATAATCCCCCAGGAGAAGAAATATAGCTGTTCTGGCAGGAAGGAGGCAAGACCTCGGGCTCCGTGTGGTGGGAGAGTCCGTGGGGGCTGAAATTGGAGCCTTGAACTCAGGCATGCAGGCAGTTTGGGGCCCAGGTTAGAAATGGGCTGCACCGGCCCTTGGAGGCCGTAGAGTCACTGTCTATTTGTGCTCAAGACGGGTCACTCGGGGAGTTGAGGGTCTGGCCAAGTTGGATCCAGGTTCCCAGAGGGCCACGTTCTCCCTTCCGTCACAGGGTACTTGGCTCCGAGCAGTGCCTCCCTTGCTTCTCCCGGATCCCTGTGCTCGGGAGGGGCGCGTGCAGGAGAAGGCCCACTGGAGGCGGGTGGAGCCCGGCAGGTCTGCCTGTGGGAAGTGCTGGCGGGAGGGACAGCGGTTCGGAACAGTCCGTCCAGCTCCCCAAGGCGGAGGAGGACAGGGTGCACCTGTGAGGCTGCCCAAAGCGGGCTGGGGCCTCTCGGGCAACTGCTCCCCTCCAGCTTGGCTCCGGTCCAGTCCTGTCATCAAAGCCACGGGAGGCCGCCCGGACAGATGCCACCAGCACCGAGCCGTCACTCATCCCAGCAGGCCCCCACTCAGCCACCGCCTGTGAGGCCTGGAGAGCAAGGCTCACCTGGCAGCCCCTCACCAAGGCAAAGAGACCCCAGGAGCCATCTCAGTCCAGGTTGTATGGTCATCGAGGCCTCAGGGCCAAGGACTGTCCTGCAATGTGGAGACAGGCAGACCGAGTCTCTGTCCTACAGGAGCCCACGACTAAGACAGGAAGATGTCTGGAGAGGCAAGCTATGGGGGGACAAGGAGGTGTCCTAGGAGGCCCAACGTGTGTGGAATTTGACAAAAGTTAAAGGGCCCTTTGGCTGAGCGGCCAGTCTGGGGTCTGGGGAGATGACCTCGACCCAGATCAGAAGGATGACCACTGACTTATTTGTAATTGCCCTAATGCTCTGTTGGGTTTTGTTTTCTGTTACCACTCTGAAAGGTATCTGCTCCTTCCCATAATTCTTCGGTTCCAAAGATAATCCCCCAGGAGAAGAAATATAGCTGTTCTGGCAGGAAGGAGGCAAGACCTCGGGCTCCGTGTGGTGGGAGAGTCCGTGGGGGCTGAAATTGGAGCCTTGAACTCAGGCATGCAGGCAGTTTGGGGCCCAGGTTAGAAATGGGCTGCACCGGCCCTTGGAGGCCGTAGAGTCACTGTCTATTTGTGCTCAAGACGGGTCACTCGGGGAGTTGAGGGTCTGGCCAAGTTGGATCCAGGTTCCCAGAGGGCCACGTTCTCCCTTCCGTCACAGGGTACTTGGCTCCGAGCAGTGCCTCCCTTGCTTCTCCCGGATCCCTGTGCTCGGGAGGGGCGCGTGCAGGAGAAGGCCCACTGGAGGCGGGTGGAGCCCGGCAGGTCTGCCTGTGGGAAGTGCTGGCGGGAGGGACAGCGGTTCGGAACAGTCCGTCCAGCTCCCCAAGGCGGAGGAGGACAGGGTGCACCTGTGAGGCTGCCCAAAGCGGGCTGGGGCCTCTCGGGCAACTGCTCCCCTCCAGCTTGGCTCCGGTCCAGTCCTGTCATCAAAGCCACGGGAGGCCGCCCGGACAGATGCCACCAGCACCGAGCCGTCACTCATCCCAGCAGGCCCCCACTCAGCCACCGCCTGTGAGGCCTGGAGAGCAAGGCTCTCCTTGGCGTGCCCTCCCCCAAGGGCTGCTGACTGAGCCCTGTCCTGGCTCCCCGACACGGCTTTAGCCTCTGCCTTCAGCTTGGAGACGGAGGTGGTCAGAGGCCCTCCTGCAGAGCCTGGGGGCAAGCATGGAGGTAAGCAAATCCTAGCCTATCCAACAACATTCTAGTGACCCCGGACATCAGCAGGCCTCAACCTCTGTTCCATGACACCTTGGTGTCCAGCGACAGGGGCATTAAATAAAGAATAAGTGCCTTCTGTCAACAGATGGATGGAGAAACCGAATGTAAGCATACTCATCCCACAGAACATTGAAAGTATTAGTTACTAAGTCGTGTTCAACTCTGGAGACCCCATGGACTGTAGCCCCCCAGGCTTCTCTGTCCAGGGGATTCTCCAGGCAAGAATACTGGAATGGGTTGCCACACCCTCCTCCAGGGGATCCTCCCAACCCAGGAATTAATCCCACGTGTCTCCTTCGTCTCCTGCATTGTAGGTCGATTCTTTACCCACTGAGTCACCAAGGAAACACATTAGAAAGCCTAGTCCTGTTCAACTTGGAACTGTCCCCGGAAGCACAGCATGTGGCTTCCTCTCACACCTGGAAGAGGCACTAAAAAAAAGTTTATTTAGAAAATAAAGTCAGCATAGCTATCCTCAAAGCTTGCTTTCTTTTTCTTCTGTTTTCTTCTCCAAAAATGGTGATTTATTTCCTGGGACTTGGAAGGATTTTGAGTTCTTTATTTAAAATTAAAAACAAACAAAAAAAAGCATTTGAGTTGCATGCATATTTTCGCCTGCAGAAGCAAAATTCTAGAAACTTCTGGATGTGGGGCTGGAAATGAAATCCTGGAGGAGGAACGCGTGTTGTCTGTGGACCAGATGGCTTTGAAGGTGGTTTGGGGTGTAGCCTTGGCACCCAACGACATTCAGGGCCCCGCTTGTCTCTTGGGAGAGAGGCAGGCTTCCTCGTGTCTGCTCCTTCCTGTGGCGTTGCCCGTCAGCTGCCTTTGGACAAGCCTGGGTTATGGGAGAGGAATGTGGCTGGTCCAGGCCGAGCACCTCTCCTCCCAGAGGCAAGAGCTGGATGCCTTCTCCACTGCGTGCGGGTGAGAGGCCAGGCCAGCTGTCGTACTTGCTTGTGGCCTTCCCACTGGGCATCGTATTTTACAGTCTCCTGTTTTCAGGCCGGGATTTGGTGGTGACCTGGGGTCAGGTAGGGAGATGTTAAATTGAAGAAAAAAGACTGGATTCAAGCCCCAGCTGTGGGACAACTTCGGTGAGTCACAGCACAGAAATGTGGTGTCAGAGAGCGAAGCCAGAAGGGAAAATATTTATAACTGCCAGAAACATGATGAACCTGTCAAAAATACATGAAATCAGCTAAAGAAATTGGGAAGAAATAGGCAAGGTCTTGTTTGGTTTTCTCTGTGTGTAAACATGTCTTAAGAAATCATCAGGAGAGAGAAAACTATTAATAATTCCTCTTTACACAGCCACCTTGTGTGAGTGATGTGTTGGGGAAGTCAGGGAACTGAACTGAAGCCGAGCAGAGAGAAGAGATCAGTCGTAGGAACCGATTGAAAGAGAGAGACAACTAGATCGGAGCAGAGATGACCATGGGCTTCCCTCGTGGCTCAGTTGGTAAAGAATCTTCCTGGAATGCAGGAGACCATCTGCAATGCAGGAGACCAGGGTTCGATCCCTGCGTCAGGAAGATCTCCTGAAGAACGGCACGGCTACCCACTCCAATATTCTTACCTGGAGAATTCCACGGACAGAGGAGTCTGGCGGGCTACAGTCCATGAGGTCACGAAGAGTCGGACATGATCGGGCAACTAACAAAGATAACTCTCAACTCGCAAGAGATAATCATGGAGGTGTAAGCCCGTTGAGAACCCTCAGAAATCTGGAGTAATGCTGGGCTTCCCAATAAGGCTGGAGTGAAGCAATGTCCTGATTTATACATGAACAGGAAACATGAGCCCTTAGAATGTGGGGCCATGTAGCTGGACCATTGCTGTGGGGTTAAGCAGGGCCTCTCTGTCTGCTCTCTATCAGAGGACTGAGAGAACTAGATTTTCCCCAGGGAACTAGGGGTCACTGAGTCGAGGGAGACACTGGAGTCCCTGGAGGAAAGAAGGGGGCCATCTCTGACAAGTTCTGTGGGCAGCTCAGGAGACTGGACTTAGACTGAAGGTGAGGGACCCAGGGGAGGGACTTCAGGAACACACCGCTAACAGATCCTCCATCATGCCACCCTGATGGTGCCCCAGGAGGCGGGCCTGAGGGTGTTCCACCTATAACTGGTTCCAGAAAGACCCTGAGACCAGGATGACTCAGAGAGCACATCTCTTCACTTGACTGATAGTGACTGTTGGAGCCCTGTCTTGAACTCAGGTCCCCTGTGGTGCGGGGTGCAGAGGACAAAGAGCTGCCATTGATTAGTGATGTCTGCAAAGGGTGAAGCCAGCCACCCCCTGCCCTGCACCCTTCATTCGGGCAGGGCCCTCTTCAGCCTCCCTGTCCTCCTGGAGCCTGGAAACAGAGAGCAGCCATGCAGGTGGCAACAGTCAGGAGAGCGGCGACATGAACCTGCTGAAGGAGACACTTGGAGATGTCCGCGTCTTGCTTTGAGAGGGCCAGGCAATGTGTCCCCTGGGCTGCACTTTGGAAGCAAAGTGGAAGGTGGGAGGCAAGGGCAACCCCTGCTCCAGTCTCCTGGCAGGCCCCCTGGCTGCCCCAGTACAGCCCTTGTATTGTACGTATGTTAGTGGCTCAGTCATGTCTCTTCGCGACCTCATGGACTGTAGCCCAGCAGGTTTCCCTGTCCATGGATTCTGCAGGCAAGAATACTAAAGTGGGTTGCCATGCTCTTCTCCAGGGGATCTTCCTGATCCAAGGATTGAACCCAGGTCTCCCGCATTGCAGGCGGATTCTTTACCCTCTGAGTCACCAGAGAAGCCCCATGTACAGCCCTGGCTCAGCCTGATTAGAGGTACCCGGGTCTCTGCCCTGTATCTCGGGCACAAAGGAGAGATACTGTCTGCATCTCAGCTCCCTGTTCAATCTCATAGCTCTGCTACCCAGTTCCCAGCCCATGAGACCTGCCAGCTCATGCCTCTCGCTGGCATGGGAAGAAGAGGAGATGGGTAGACGGGGTAATCAGAAGAAAAAATGGGACATGATGAGGCGATGGGGGCTTGGGGAGGTTCAGGACCTCGCGGGGGGCCATGGGGATGGGAGGAGGGACGGCGTGGAGAGATGGAGTCCACTGAGGTCCTGGCCATGCTGTGACCCCGGAAAGTGGCCCAGGGACTTGGGGATCCCCGCCCCCAAATCTAAACCTCTCTTCTGGGACTGTCTGAGGCTGGAGCCAGGAGGCAGCGCACAGCCCATGTGCACGTAGTGCTTGAAGAGTCTTGTAAGGCTCCACCTTGAGCTGGGGGACTCTCTGACTCCTAGAGCTACTCTTTGTGGTTTTGCCCTTTGGAGAGCAGGCAGCACACACTGCAGGAAGCAAGCATGCACCAGAGATACACACACAGACAGGTGTGTATACGCACGTGGCCTCCCACATGGGCATGCTCCTCCCCGTGGCAGATGGCTTATGAGCCCCCCGGTGTGTGGGGCCAGGACCCAGAGCACGGGGGTTGTGTGTGCAAGGAAGCCTGCAGGGCCCTGTGACCACAGCCTCGGCCGGAACAGGACAGGGGCTCTCAAGGCCCACGAGTGTGGCTCTTCATAACTTTTGCATGGGTGAGGGTCTTCTTACATTGTTTACATAGATTGCTGAGCAGGTTGCCAGTGACATGTGAATCCGTGTGAAATGGATTTTTCCTGCCTGGGGAATCACACAGTGGATAGCTGGGTGTGCATGTGCACACAAGAAGGAGTGTGGGGGGCGGGGGGGAGGGCACACGCGCGCCTAAGAATCCAAGCTGCTATACGGGGAGAGAAGCTGGACGGAAAAGAAAACCATCATTCATCATTCATGTGTGTGAATGACTCAGTCATCAGATGGTATCACAATTATTTGCTTATCTATTTGTACATACACACACACACACACACATCTCTACATTTTTGGCACACTCTGTATTCCACATCAGTGATTCTAAATCACTTGGTCAGTGATCTAAGCCCACTTAATCCAGTAACTCTCAACCTTGCCTGCACAACGGAATCACTTGGAGAGCTTTTTAAAGAAAATCCCAAGTACCCAGACCACTATCGCAGAATTTCTGAAAATGGAACTTTGTCATTAATACTTTATGTCAGTATTTAATCATCTCCTTAGGTGAGTCTAACCTCTTCGGAGGGCTGAATACTTCTATGCCTAGAAAGTCCTTCTTCCGTTCATCTGCTCAGAAAACTCCTATTCATCCTTCAAAACCTCTCTCCTTGGGCAGCCCTGCTCTCCTACACAGCTCTCCGCCCTGATGGTCCTTTCCGAGTTCTTCTCTTATTATACATCCCCCATCCCCATGAGGGTTTTCCTGGTGGCTCAGTTGGTAAGGAATCCACCAGCAATGTAGGAGACCGCCTGCAGCACAGAAGACCTAGGATCGATCCCCAGGTCTGGAAGTTCCCCTGGAGAAGGAAATGGCAACCCACTCCAGTATGTTTGCCTGGAAAAAAATCCATCGACAGAGGTGCCTGGTAGGCTACAGTCCACGGGGTCACAGGAGTCAAACATGACTGAATAACTAACAGCACAGCTATCCCCAGGGGTCCGTTACTGCCCCATCCTAGGTCCACCGAGGTGCAGGGAGAGGAGGCCACCCAAAGATCTTGGGCAGGAACCAGCTTAAAGGGCTAGAAAGGTGCTAAGAGCTCCTTAGGCTTTACAGTGAGGCCGTCCTGGCTGAGATTTGGCTGTCACTGGCCTGCCCTGTCCCCTTCCGGCCTCAGGTTCATCTGTACAATGGAATTAAAACTTCAGTCCCCACCTTATCAACTCATGTTATGGAGTAAATGAGGTACAAGCAGAGAAAGTGTCTCATCTGCTCCTGACCTGGCATCCTGGTCACTAGTCCAGCCTGAGGCTGTGGCGGGGACTCACCCCCACCTCCTCACACACACACACACTCTTTCACGCACTGCTTGCTTCCTGAAGGACTCGCCACCTCTCCCCTCGCGGACAGCCTTTCCCGACCCGACTGGCGAAAGTCCTGGTCACCCACAGAGTCCATCAGCACAAGCAGGTGTTTTCCTGACACATTGGGGCTTTTACTTCAATTTGAAGCAGACGGTTTGAGCACAGATGTGAACAGCTTTGGCCTTGTGAGCACAAGGAAGGAACAGGCCTTGGCTTTGAACACGCCATCCCCCTCACATACTGGCCCATTCCCCTGGTCCCTTCCTCCCCGCCAGCCCCCTGCACAACCGTCACAGACCCCTGGCCTCCAGGCAGGCACCACCTTGTGCCTCATCAGGGGCCCCGACAGGTGAGTCTAACCTCTTCGGAGGGCTGAATACTTCTATGCCTAGAAAGTCCTTCTTCCGTTCATCTGCTCAGAAAACTCCTATTCATCCTTCAAAACCTCTCTCCTTGGGCAGCCCTGCTCCCACACAGCTCTCCGCCCTGATGGTCCTTTCCGAGTTCTTCTCTTATTATACATCCCCCATCCCCATGAGGGTTTTCCTGGTGGCTCAGTTGGTAAGGAATCCACCAGCAATGTAGGAGACCGCCTGCAGCACAGAAGACCTAGGATCGATCCCCAGGTCTGGAAGTTCCCCTGGAGAAGGAAATGGCAACCCACTCCAGTATGTTTGCCTGGAAAAAAATCCATCGACAGAGGTGCCTGGTAGGCTACAGTCCACGGGGTCACAGGAGTCAAACATGACTGAATAACTAACAGCACAGCTATCCCCAGGGGTCCGTTACTGCCCCATCCTAGGTCCACCGAGGTGCAGGGAGAGGAGGCCACCCAAAGATCTTGGGCAGGAACCAGCTTAAAGGGCTAGAAAGGTGCTAAGAGCTCCTTAGGCTTTACAGTGAGGCCGTCCTGGCTGAGATTTGGCTGTCACTGGCCTGCCCTGTCCCCTTCCGGCCTCAGGTTCATCTGTACAATGGAATTAAAACTTCAGTCCCCACCTTATCAACTCATGTTATGGAGTAAATGAGGTACAAGCAGAGAAAGTGTCTCATCTGCTCCTGACCTGGCATCCTGGTCACTAGTCCAGCCTGAGGCTGTGGCGGGGACTCACCCCCACCTCCTCACACACACACACACTCTTTCACGCACTGCTTGCTTCCTGAAGGACTCGCCACCTCTCCCCTCGCGGACAGCCTTTCCCGACCCGACTGGCGAAAGTCCTGGTCACCCACAGAGTCCATCAGCACAAGCAGGTGTTTTCCTGACACATTGGGGCTTTTACTTCAATTTGAAGCAGACGGTTTGAGCACAGATGTGAACAGCTTTGGCCTTGTGAGCACAAGGAAGGAACAGGCCTTGGCTTTGAACACGCCATCCCCCTCACATACTGGCCCATTCCCCTGGTCCCTTCCTCCCCGCCAGCCCCCTGCACAACCGTCACAGACCCCTGGCCTCCAGGCAGGGCACCACCTTGTGCCTCATCAGGAGGGCGGGTCCCTGGCAAGGAGCGGTTGGCCGGGCCAGTCGGGAGCAGGTCACCTTGAGACAAGTCTTAGGGGTGGGGTTTGGGCTCCCTGCACACACTCCCTTCTCCTGGTGCTAAGGGCCCCGGAAGGAGCCTGAGCCCAGAGAACGTGGAACATCAGGAGGCCCAGGCAGCCAGTGGGAGGCAGAGAGGGGCCGGGAGCTCAGATCCCACTCCTCAGAGACACGCCCAGCCTCCCTCTCCCAGCCACCAGAAGGCTTATCTTGTGTCCAGCCAGCTCAGGGCCCATTGGAGAAAGAGAGTTCTGGGTCACAGGGTCAAGCGCTTCCAATGTCACCAAACGTCCATCTCTTCCATGAGTTCCTAGCGGAATTGCTGACTTGTCTTTGGCCAGAGATGGGGACCCGGGCAACCAGAGGAGCAAAGGTCACGGAGCGACAGCATGTCTTTCCACTGTGCGCTTCTCTCGCCCCATTTGGTTCAGTGTCCCTGTGGAATCTTTGGCAATGAATTTCTGCAGCCAGACGGCGGGCCTCAGGCCCAGGCAAGGCAAAGGCTTTGCTCTCCCCACCCTGCCAGACAGAGAGCAAAGTGCAAAGTCACGGTGGAGTGGCTGGGGTGGGGGCAGCGGAGAGGGCGAGAGGGAGGCAGGCTAGTGCCTGTCCCGAGAGGCGGTGGTCTGAGCATCCGGTGGCATATGAGAGAGGAAGGTGACGCTGGACTTGTGAGTTCACGTCCTCCTCGAGCTGGACTGGAAAGAGGGCCCACAGCAGCGCCCTTGGATGAGCCCACGGCTGGTCACTCCTGAAAGAAACAGCCAGTGGGAGGAGAGGGATAAATGAGAAGGTTAGGGTTAACATATACACACGACTAAACAAAAAACAGGCAATCAACGAGGACCCACTGGCATAGCATAGGGAACTGCATGCGATACTCCGTAATATACGGAAAAGGAATCTGAAAAAGAAACATGTATGTGCGCATGTGGCCATGTTCCGTCTCTTCAGTCGTGTCTGACTCCTTGCGACCATGGACTGTCTCCGGCCAGGCTCCTCTGTCCACGGGCTTCTCCAGGCAGGACGGCTGGAGTGGGTGCCATGCCCTCCTCCAGGGGATCTTCCCGACCCTGGAATCGAACCCACGTCCTGCCTGCAGTGCAGGCGGATCCTTTATGGACTGAGCCACCAAGGAAGCCCCCAAATCAAATACACTCCAATATAGAAATAATAATAAATAATAAAGTTAAGAAATGAACAACAAATAAAATTAAATAAGCTAAAAGGATATGCTGTATGACACAGGAAATACAGCCAATATTTTATAATAACTTTAAATGGAATATAATCTATAAAAATTTTTAATCACCGTATTATATACCTGAAACTAGTCCAAAATCTTAAATCAACTGTACCTCAACAAACAAACAACAAGAAACAACCAATGGGCGCTTCCTGAGCGGTCCAGTGGCTAAGGCTCTGTGCGCCCAATGCGGGGGGCCCAGGTTCCATCCCTGGTCAGGGAACTAGATTTCACATGCTGCAACTGAAGTCCCACTTGCTGCAATTATTTATTAAAATAAATCATTTTTTTAAGAAAAGAAGCAACCAATGGCCAGAAGCACCCCTCACGCACACACTGATCCCAACTCTAGAAGGCTGACCTGTGCCGGTACCAGCACCCACGGCGCCTCCTCCCACTAATCCTCCCAGCTGCCCCGGGAGGGAGCCTGATGGCCCCGGCAGGGGCTGCATCTTGAAGGTTCAGTCAGGGATGCAGGCAGTGTGTGGACCAGGACTGGCTGCCTCCAGAGCCCACCCTGTCCCCTGACCCCCCACCCTAACCTCCGCTGCCTTTCAGAGCCGCTGCTGAGTCCGCTGGGCTTCCCAGGTGGCGCTCGTGGTAAAGAACCTCCTGCCAGTGCAGGAGACACAGGAGACGCAGGTTCGATCCCTGGGTCGGGAACCTCCCTGGAGGAGGACATGGCCACCCACTCCAGTGTTCTTGCCTGGAGAACCCCACGGACAGAGGAGCCTGGCGGGCTGCAGTCTGTGGGGTCCCCAAGAGTCGGACATGATGGAATCGACTCAGCACACATGCTGAGCTAGTTGGCTTGGGGGATGGGCGAGGTGGTAGGGGGTAGAAGAGACTCTGGGACCTCTGGTCCTGATACCACAATCCGCAGGTCACACCTCACCTCCGAGGGACGTCAGCGTCAGCCCTGCCCCCCAGGGGAAAGCAGCCCCCCCTCCTCCTCCCCACACCCTTCAGACAAGAAAGGACCCCAGCAACCAAGAGGCTGACTGTAGGAGCAGCCCATGCCCCTGTCAGCTGGGCCTCCGAGTTCTTATCCGTAAAATAACAGTGTCCTCATCTGTGGGAGGAATGGAGTCTGTGCTTGGAATTCTAACCCGGAAAACAGACGACCATGGTTCTGGTCTATTTGGATCAGGAGAGTGAGGGGGGAACCCCGAGGGAGGAGGACCTCGAGTCTGTAGTATTCCTTCCAGTGAGGAGCCTGGGGAGACTCTGAGAACCCAGGTGTTTTGGAGCGAATTAGAACACTGCTAGGTTAGAGCATCTTTTAGTTCTTTGCAGTCTTGACCTCCAGAGACTTCACCCTGGCAGCTGAACTTAGGGTCGCCCACGAGGAAACTGACCACAGGGTGGGATTCGCTACAGGAAGGGACACGAGGTGGGGAAAGGTCATGGGGGCTTTAGCTCTGGGGGGACATCAGGGCTGGCGGGGAGGCTCTTTGGAGGTTCTGGGTAAACCCAAGCACACCCAGGAGAACAACCCTCGCCTAACTGGCGCACAGCACACCCCGCACAAAGCAGGGCCAAATGCGTCTCTTTCGGATCTCACAGTGACCCTGAACAAACAGCTAAGTACTTATTTTTGAAGCAGACCATCTGTCGGGCACCTCCGACGTGCCAGGGAGCCTTCACACACACGTGCACGCACACCCCATCTCAGAGGTACATGTGGTGAGTCGGCAACACCCGCATTTGGATCCCGATGGCCCCTGCTTACCCACAGAGGCAGCTCCTGCTGAAAGGGAGGCGCGGGGAGCCCGGCTGGAGCCAAACCACGAGGCTGGAGGGGCTGCTCACCGCAGGCCCCAGGGAGCCGTAGGCCTGGGCGGCCGCTGGGCAGGCAGCCAAGGTATGAGGCTGGGGCATGGTGGCCAGTGGGGTCCAGGGAGGGCGAGGGAGCCCGGCCAGGGGGAGGGCGTGTCCCCTGGCTAATAAAGGCTCAGACGGAGGGAAAGGGAAAAGTGAGAGGAGAGGGCATCTTGATGTGGTGAGCCGAGGCTCACATTCTCCCGGCCCACGGTGCGTGCTGGCCCCAGCAGGAATCTGCTTTTTGTTACGGAGTCTGAGGAGGAGGATTAAGAAGCGGAAAGGAAGCCCGTGGGGATGCCACTGGGTCTGTGGTCCACGGGGTGATTTACAGTCGCGTCATCCCGGCGCTGGCTGCCTGGGCGGGCCCGGCCAAGGACGGGCCCAGAGCTCCTCCCTTGCTCGGGCTGCCTGCCTGCGGTCGGAGAAGGCGAAGGCGCGCACGGCTGGGGCCGCTGGAGCCGGCCCGCTCAACGCGGCCGCCCAGCCGGGCTCAGGCCCAAGCCCTTGGTCGGCTCTCAGACTCCACGGAAGCCATGGCTACCGCCCGCCAAGGCCTGACCTTCGATTCTCAACCCCACCCTTTCCCTCGTGTCCACACGGGACCTGCCCTCCACCACTACCCTTGGACCAGGAAGGTCATCCATCCAAGGGAGCCCTGCCTCAACTGGAGTGCGGTGGGCAGAACCCTGGGAGGCCTTAGGGGCCAGGACCTTTTCCGTGATTAACCAGCTGTGTGACCTCAGGGAAGCGACTCTCCCTCTCTGTGATTGAATTCCTCCAGCTGTTCAGCAAGTACAAGTCCGTGCACGCGGATTAATGCTCCCCGAAGGGCTGCCTCTGCAGAATACTAGCCAGGTGAGGCGCATATAGCCCATGAGCCTAGGAAACACCACAGACCTCGAGCCTACCCTGGAAAGTCACCGTATGGGCTTCCCTGGTGGCACAGACAGTAACGAATCCACCTGCAATGCAGGAGATCCAGGTTTGATCCCTGGGTTGAAAAGATTCCCCTGGAGAAAGTCACTGTATATACGAACATATTAAAGGCTCTGAAAAGTCCTGCAGTCTAGACATTTGTATGGTTTTATTTACCCAGCGTTTTCCCAACCCTTTAGATTGTGTGACTGCATTGTGAGGAATAGAAACTCATTCCCATCTTTCTATTACTCAAGACTACCCAAGGGGCTTCCCTGGTGGCTCAGTGGTCAAGAATCCATCCATCTGCCAATTCAGGAGACTTGGGTTCAATCCTTCCATCAGGAAGATCCTCTGGAGAAGGAAATGGCAACCGACGCCAGTACTCTTGCCTGGAGAATTCCAAGGACAGAGAGCCTGGTGGGCTACAGTCCATGGGGTCACAAAGAGTCAAACACGACTCAGTGACTAAACAATGAAAGGGCACTTCAGGGAGGCTGGAGCAAAGTCTCAGGAAGGCTTGCAAACCTTAGCAGGGCAGTCATGGGCCTTCCCTCCAGTCGCCTGGCAACAACATCACTTTGCTGCTTCCAGGTCCTGCTTCTTTCCTGTCTACCCACTGGCCCAGCCTCTCAGCACCCCTACCCCAAATGCCCAGTGAAGGCAGGCCATTGGTCCAGCCTCAGTCAGATTTCTCCCCCTAGGCCAATCAGCTGTGGCTGGGAGATGGGAAACAAACCTACCTGTGGCATCCCTCCAGAAGAGGCGGGGTGTGTGTGTAAGGGTGGTGTGTGTAGGCGTGGGGGTGTAGGGGCGGGGGGCTATAGGGGTGGGGGGCTGTATGCACACACACACCTGCAAGCCTAACTGCAAATCCGGCTCTGGCCCTTTGTGGCCTCTGCAGCCAAGGTGCTAGGTACAAAGGGTAAGACTCTCACTGTCCTGAGGAGCCCCCTTCCCAGCTCCTCAACATAGAAGGCGTCCTTTTGATACCGGTCCTGTCTCTCACCAACATAAACTTTAAAAATGACTGGACGAGATCCCTCCGGTCCCCATCAGCAGGTCTGCCGTGAGGCGTCCAACTGAAGCGATTCCGTCCATGTGACAAGGTGACTGGTTTACCACATTCAGGAAATTTCTTTTTGGCCATGCCACACAGCCTGTGGGATCTTAGTTCCCCGATCAGGGAGGGAACCCTAAGCCTCATCCGTGTAAGTGCAGAGTCCTAATCCCTGGACCACAAGGAACGTTCCTGAAATCACCTTCTTCGGGTTCACCCATTTCTGGCTGCAACGTCAGCTCCATAAGGGCAGGCCTGGGGTCAGCTTTGTTGGCCGCTGTAGGGCCTACAGGGTCTGGACACACAGATCTCAGTAAATATTTGTTATCTGTTAAGACGTGTGAAGAAGTATTTCCGGGGCTTCCCTGGTGGTCCAGTGGGTAAGGACACCGCCTTGCAGTGCAAGGGGCGCCGGTTCCATCCCTGGCCTGAGAAGATCCCACGTGCTGCAGAGCAGCTGGACCGATGTGTCCAATTACCGAGCCGGAGCTCTGGAGCGCATGCGCCCAGAGCCGGTGCTCTGCGACAACAGAGGCCACTGCGATGGGAGGCCCACACGAGCCAAAGAACAAAGATGGATGAAAATAGACAAATGAAAGACCAATAGAAATGGCCCACCTGCTCCCCTTCCTCCCCCACCCCACCCCCACCAAAATAAAAAATATTAAAAAAAAAAAGTATTTCCGGTCATTGCCACTTTATTTGCTAAAGCATGTATGTGCCACAAGATAGGTTTCCTATCTCAAATGTGTACCTGAACATTTTGATACCTGTGCCTGCGCTTTAGGGGGACTTTCGGTAGCTGCTGTGAATCCAGGATCGGCATTGTACTTTTCTGCTTTTGTTCACTTCCAGTTTTTAAACTTCCAGTCACACCTCCTCTGCTCGCTAGGTTTGTCCCTGGCTTTAAGTGGACTGGTTTCCTCTCTTGATCACTTACTTTGCTGCAGAGTAATTGTCTCACCGTGGGGGCATTTGGAAAAGATTATTTCTGCCTGTAAGTTACTTTGGTACAAGGGTAAACTCTCACTGTCCTGAGGAGCCCCCTTCCCAGTTCCTCAACATAGAAGGCGTCCTTTTGATACCGGTCCTGTCTCTCACCAACATAAACTTTAAAAATGACTGGACGAGATCCCTCCGGTCCCCATCAGCAGGTCTGCCGTGAGGCGTCCAACTGAAGCGATTCCGTCCATGTGACAAGGTGACTGGTTTACCACATTCAGGAAATTTCTTTTTGGCCATGCCACACAGCCTGTGGGATCTTAGTTCCCCGATCAGGGAGGGAACCCTAAGCCTCATCCGTGTAAGTGCAGAGTCCTAATCCCTGGACCACAAGGAACGTTCCTGAAATCACCTTCTTCGGGTTCACCCATTTCTGGCTGCAACGTCAGCTCCATAAGGGCAGGCCTGGGGTCAGCTTTGTTGGCCGCTGTAGGGCCTACAGGGTCTGGACACACAGATCTCAGTAAATATTTGTTATCTGTTAAGACGTGTGAAGAAGTATTTCCGGGGCTTCCCTGGTGGTCCAGTGGGTAAGGACACCGCCTTGCAGTGCAAGGGGCGCCGGTTCCATCCCTGGCCTGAGAAGATCCCACGTGCTGCAGAGCAGCTGGACCGATGTGTCCAATTACCGAGCCGGAGCTCTGGAGCGCATGCGCCCAGAGCCGGTGCTCTGCGACAACAGAGGCCACTGCGATGGGAGGCCCACACGAGCCAAAGAACAAAGATGGATGAAAATAGACAAATGAAAGACCAATAGAAATGGCCCACCTGCTCCCCTTCCTCCCCCACCCCACCCCCACCAAAATAAAAAATATTAAAAAAAAAAAGTATTTCCGGTCATTGCCACTTTATTTGCTAAAGCATGTATGTGCCACAAGATAGGTTTCCTATCTCAAATGTGTACCTGAACATTTTGATACCTGTGCCTGCGCTTTAGGGGGACTTTCGGTAGCTGCTGTGAATCCAGGATCGGCATTGTACTTTTCTGCTTTTGTTCACTTCCAGTTTTTAAACTTCCAGTCACACCTCCTCTGCTCGCTAGGTTTGTCCCTGGCTTTAAGTGGACTGGTTTCCTCTCTTGATCACTTACTTTGCTGCAGAGTAATTGTCTCACCGTGGGGGCATTTGGAAAAAAAAAAGATTATTTCTGCCTGTAAGTTTTACCTTTAAGTTCACTTTCAGTCACTTTACCTACTTAACTATTTTTCACTGTTCTTGAATCATGAATTTTTTTTCTATAGTTAAGCAATTTGGATACAGCCTCTGATGTGCAGAAAAAGACATCAAATGGTATTGAGATCCTGAGGTACTGAAATCCTGAGGGTTTGTCCTAAAAGGAACAGTCAGGGGTTTCCCTGGTGGTCCAGTGGGTAAAGAGTCCGCCTTGCAGTGCAAGCGGTGCTGGTTCGATCCCTGGTCCGGGAAGATCCTGCATGCCGCAGAATGGCTGGACCGGTGTGTCCAATTACGAGCCAGTGCTCTGAAGCACATGCACTCAGAGCTGGTGCTCTGCAACGAGAGAGGCCATTGCAAGGGGTGGCCCACACAGGCCAAAGAATAAAGATGGATGAAAATAGATGATTTAAAAAAAAATAAAAGAGGCCAAAAATATTAAAAAAAAAAAAAAAAAAAGGAAAGGAGCAGTCAGATTGCAAATGTTATTTTAAAACTAAAATATGAAAGACAAAGACTTCCCTGATGGCAGACCAGTGGTTAAGACTCCGTTCTTCTCACATAAGGGGCACAGGCTCAGTCCCTGATTGGGGAACTAAGATCCCACATGCTGTGAGGGGCAGCCAAAAGAATGACAAGAGAAAAGAATGGGGGCTTTCCTGGTGGGTTAGTGGTAAAGAATCCAGCTGCCAATCCCGGAGTCACGGGTTGGATCCCTGGTCCGAGAAGATCCCACATGCTGCGGAGCAACTAAGCCCACGCACCACAACTGAAGAACCCGTGCTCTGCAACAAGAGAAGGCACTGGAATGCGATGCCCTCGCACTGCAACTGGAGAGCTGCCCTGCCTGCCCCGACTGGAGAAACCCTGAGCCCGGCAGCAAAGACCTAGCACAGCCAAAAACTTCTCAAATGCATTATTCTTTTTTAAATACTAAAAGAAAAAGACAAGCAGGGAGGGCGTGGGAGACATATTTTTCAAGACCCACACTATCAGGCATTATTTTACTTTCACCTTTTTTGGGGAAGGGGTGGCGTGGAGCTGAGCACCATGGTTTATGGGATCTTAGTGCCCTGACCAGGAACTGAACCCAGACCTTGGCAGTGACAGCGCCAAATCCTAACCAGTCGACCACCAGGAAATTCCCTAACTTTCACTTTTATGTACACCAATATGTAGGCCAAAAGGAGATTTTGTGTTTGGTTCTAAATGCTGAAAACGAGCATTCATCTCGGCCTTAAAGTCAATGGGGCTCTGAGGCCCTGGGCAGGCTGGCTGATCCCTCGAAGCCTCAGCTCACTCATTGCTGAAATGAACACAGTGACAGTGTCCACCTTGAGGTCAGCTGCAAAGAAGCAACGGGATAAGGCAGTCACATACCCAGCAGGGTCTGGCACACGGTGGAAGCGCCAGTTCCCGTTCCCGCCGAGAGCTAGGTCCTTGGTGAGACTCACTGGTGTTTGAAAACATAGACTGGCATCACAGACTGGGGAGTCTCAACACAAGTAACCAGAGATAGTCATACGGAACCAAGTGCCATCCTGACCAATCTGTGTGCACGTGCTAAGTGGCTTCACCATGTCCAACGCTTTGTGATCCTATGAACTGTAGCCCACCAGGCTCCTCTGTCCATGAGAGTCTCAGGGCAAGAATGCGGGCATGGGTTGCCAGGCCCTTCTCCAGGGGATCTCCCCAACCCAGGGAACAAACCCTCATCTCTTACGTCTCTGGCACTTGCAGGCAGGTTCTTTACCACTAGCGCCACCTGTGAATCCCGAGACGACACGCATGCTAAGTGACTTCAATAAGCACAATTTTTAAATTACTGAAGTCATGTCCATGATGAATGAACAACCGAAGTGTGGCGTATTCATGCAAAGGAATATTATTCAACCACAAAAAGGCACAAAGTACTGACACATGACAGAACTTGGATAAACCTTTAAAATAGTATGCTAGGTAAGAAAAAGCCAAACATGGGCTTCCCTGGTGGTCCAGTGGGTAATGACACCGCCTTGCAGTGCAAGGGGCGTCAGTTTGATCCCTGGCCTGGGAAGACCACATGTGCTGCAGAGTGGCTGGACCGATGTGCCCAACTACCGAGCAGGCACTCTTGAGCACATGTGCCCAGAGCCGGTGCTCTGCAGCAAGAGAGGCCACTGCGATGGGATGCCCACACGGGCCAAAGAACAAAGATAAATGAATGAAAGATCAATCAAAGTGGCCAAAAAAAAAAAAAGCCAGACACAAATGCTCATGTATAATATGACTCCATTCACATGAAACATCCAGAACAGGGAATTCCATAGGCTAACGGTTACCCAGATCTGGGAGGGAAGCAGTCACTGCTAAAGCATACGAGATCTCTCTGGGGGCTGATGAAAACGGTCTAAATCGGGGATTTCCCGGATGGTCCAGTGGTTAAGAGTCCACACTGCCAATGAACACAGTGACAGTGTCCACCTTGAGGTCAGCTGCAAAGAAGCAACGGGATAAGGCAGTCACATACCCAGCAGGGTCTGGCACACGGTGGAAGCGCCAGTTCCCGTTCCCGCCGAGAGCTAGGTCCTTGGTGAGACTCACTGGTGTTTGAAAACATAGACTGGCATCACAGACTGGGGAGTCTCAACACAAGTAACCAGAGATAGTCATACGGAACCAAGTGCCATCCTGACCAATCTGTGTGCACGTGCTAAGTGGCTTCACCATGTCCAACGCTTTGTGATCCTATGAACTGTAGCCCACCAGGCTCCTCTGTCCATGAGAGTCTCAGGGCAAGAATGCGGGCATGGGTTGCCAGGCCCTTCTCCAGGGGATCTCCCCAACCCAGGGAACAAACCCTCATCTCTTACGTCTCTGGCACTTGCAGGCAGGTTCTTTACCACTAGCGCCACCTGTGAATCCCGAGACGACACGCATGCTAAGTGACTTCAATAAGCACAATTTTTAAATTACTGAAGTCATGTCCATGATGAATGAACAACCGAAGTGTGGCGTATTCATGCAAAGGAATATTATTCAACCACAAAAAGGCACAAAGTACTGACACATGACAGAACTTGGATAAACCTTTAAAATAGTATGCTAGGTAAGAAAAAGCCAAACATGGGCTTCCCTGGTGGTCCAGTGGGTAATGACACCGCCTTGCAGTGCAAGGGGCGTCAGTTTGATCCCTGGCCTGGGAAGACCACATGTGCTGCAGAGTGGCTGGACCGATGTGCCCAACTACCGAGCAGGCACTCTTGAGCACATGTGCCCAGAGCCGGTGCTCTGCGACGAGAGAGGCCACTGCGATGGGATGCCCACACGGGCCAAAGAACAAAGATAAATGAATGAAAGATCAATCAAAGTGGCCAAAAAAAAAAAAAGCCAGACACAAATGCTCATGTATAATATGACTCCATTCACATGAAACATCCAGAACAGGGAATTCCATAGGCTAACGGTTACCCAGATCTGGGAGGGAAGCAGTCACTGCTAAAGCATACGAGATCTCTCTGGGGGCTGATGAAAACGGTCTAAATCGGGGATTTCCCGGATGGTCCAGTGGTTAAGAGTCCACACTGCCAATGCAGGGGGCCCGGGGATTCCATCCCTGGTCAGGGAGCTAGATCCCACATGCTACAACTAGAGACACCAAGTGCTGCAACTAAAAAACAAACAAACAAACAAAAACGATTCCACATGCTGGAACAAAGACCCTGCACATAGCAGTAAGGATCCAGGGTGTCATAACTAAGAGCCAGTGCAGCCAAATTAAAAAAATAAACAAACAAAAAAGAAAAATAAAGCTCTTAAGTTGGCTGTGGTGATGGCCACAATGCAGTGGAAATACTAGACTCTATTGAATCGTACACTTTCAATGGGTAAACTATAATCTCCATAAAACCGTTAGAACTTTTGTACATGCATAGGTTGCACATAGTAATTAAAGAGAACTTAGAAAACACAGACGGTGAGCAGAGGAAAATCATTTAAGTCACCTCTACCTCCCACCCAGAGAGACCATGGTCATGCTGGGTGACTGCTGTCTCACATGCTTGTCCTTTTTTCTAGCTTTGTGTTTTATTTATTATTTTTTTTAATTTATTTTTTTGGCCACTTCTATTGGTCTTTCATTTATTTCCATCCATCTTTGTTCTTTGACCTCTGTGGGTCTCCCATCGCAGCCACCTTGCTTGTCGCAGAGCGCCGGCTCTGGGTGCATGCGCTCAAGCTCCGGCTCGGTAGTTGGACACATTGGTCCAGCTGCTCCGCGGCACGTGGGATCCTCCCAGGCCCGGGATCGAACTGGCACCCTTGCACTGCAAGGTGGTGTCCTTACCCACTGGACCACCAGGGAAGCCCTATTCATTATTTCCATTAACATTTTTGTATTCTTGGCTGCACTGGGTCTTCATCGCTGCAGGAGCTACTCTCTAGTTGTGGTGCATGGGTTTCTCATTAAGCTGGCTCCTCCTGTTCTGGAGCACAGGCTTTGGCATGGCGGCACCCAGGCTTAGCTGCCCTGAGGCATGTGGGATCTTCCCTGACCAGGGATCAAACCTATATCCCCCCGCATTGCAAAGTGGATTCTTACCCACTGGACCACCAGGGAAGTCCCGAGGTGGCTCAGTGGTAACGAATCTGCCTGCCAAGCAGGAGACGCAGGAGACACGGGTTCGATCCCTGGGTTGGGAAGATCCTCTGGAGAAGGAAACAGCAACGCAATCTAGTATTCTTGCCAGGAGAATCCCATGGACGGTGGAGCCTGGCCACAGGGCTGCAAAGTCAGCCACCACTTAGTGACTGAAGTATCAGCCTTGTAACCAGCACAGCTGAATTACATTAATTCAACTGTGTATTAATTTCAGGTATAGAGCAAAGTGATTTTGTTATATGCACATATATTCTTTTTCAGGTGCTTTCCCATTACAGGTTATTACAAGACAGTAAACATAGTTCCCTGCCCTCTATATCCTTGCTGTTCATCTGTTGTATATATATTAGTGTTTATCTGTTAATTCTAAACTCCTAATTTATGCCTTCTCATCCTTCTCTCTTTTAGCAGCCATAAATTTGTTTCTAGGCCTGTCAGTCTGTTTCTGTTTTGTAAATAACTTCCCTTGTGTCACTTCTGGATTCCACCTGTAAGCGATATCAACTGGTTGGTATCTGTCTTTCTCTGACTTACTTCACTCAGTACGCTCCTCTCAAGTCCATCCATCCACACACGTGTCCTGTGCTCCGGCAGACCTATGTCAGATTTCTTGGGAGTGAAATCAGCTTGTGCAAACCGCACCGCAGGCTGCTGTTTGTGTTTTCTCAAACATTCCAGCCCATTCATCTTTGCATTTGGCAGACCTGCTTCCACATCTCCAAAGGCCGGGTTCTGCTGAGGTTATTCTGGGCACAAGCAAAGGCCCGGGCTTCGGGCCTCCACACTTCCCGGGGAACTGGAAGCAGGTACGGCTCAGCCCACCCCCAGCGCCTCCTGCCTCGCCTGGCCCGGGCGCCACGGGTGACAGGCAGGAAATTTATGAGCAGTTGGAGCTGGCTGCCGTGTGCTGAGGGCGGGAACATGGTGTGAATCAAGGATCACACTGTGTCTGGGCTAGAAGGGCTCTCAAGGTCTGAGAGTTGCCGGGTGATGGCCAGAGCCCCTTGTGAGCCAGGGAAATCATGAACTCGGAGGGAAATGTCATTTACTCCACAAAGATTTACTGAGTTCCTCCTGAGGGCCAGCTCAGTGACAGACAACAGGGTTAGAGGCCCTGCCCTGAGGTTGAAACCACTGCTTTTGGTAAATGCTGTCCAATCACCTTTCGCCTATTTGTCCCATCAGGCTGCTTATCATAGGAGTGAACGCCATTGCCAGGGACCCCTGGCTGCAGGGCGCTCCAGCTGTCTGTGATACACGGAGGCCGCCTGGCCCTGCCAGTCCAGGTCAGGAGCACCGGTTGGTCCAGCAGCCCAAACTCCTCACTGCTGGGACTTCCCCGGTGGTCCAGTAGCTAAGACTCAGTGCCCCGTGGAGGGACCAGGGTTCAATCCCTGGTCGGGGAACGAGATCCCACATGCCGCAACTGAGAATTCACGTGTCACAACTAAAGATCCCATGTGCCCCGCCAAAGATCAAAGAGCCTGTGTGCTTCAACGAAGACCCAGCGCAGCCTCAAGAAATCAGCATTTAAATCAATAAACAGACCCCTTGCTGACTGAAGCCAGTGGATATGTTCAAACCTCAGGGTCCGTCAAGGACATGCAGAACTTCCTCAGTGACAAGAAACAACCAGGGTTACTGGGCTGAGTAACAGGGTATCCCTCCTGAGCTGAGATGCTGGAGGTGGAGCTGGGCCGCAGGCGCCCGGGGGGCCCGCAGTGAGAGAGCCCCGTCCGGTCCCCTGCACCCTCTCTGTACCGTTACAGCCTCACTCAGAGCTACTCCCGCCCACGGGAACAGAGGCTCCAGGAGGGCGGGGCTCTGCTGGCCATGTCCCTGCCGTGTCCCCAGTCCAAGACGACGAGGGCTCCAGATCCACGTCACTGCAGGCTGAGGACACGGGCTTCCCCTCTGGAGCCTCCAAGAGCTTCATACCAGCTCCTCCTCTGGCCTTTGAGTGTATGGTTAGTGTAACAGCCACCCCCCACCCACCCGCCCGCTCACCCCACACAGTTCCACCATGAGCTCCCGGGAGGGGTCCAGGTCTTCCTCGGCTCCCTGTCCCCCAGGCTGGGGACAGAAGTCCGGGAATCAGTGCTCACTGCCACCGTCCGCTGGGGCGGCCTCGTCCAGGGCCCACCACGCTCCTTTGCATGCGCTGTCACACAATGGTCCTTGGGACGGGTCAGTGACGCTGTCCCCATTTTGCAGATGGGAAAATGGAGATCCTAGCTTACATGCTAGGATACAGCAAAGTCAGGCAGACCCCTATGCCCCTAGAAGGTTCAGTTTCTTCACTAGCAAAAGGGACCAGGAAGTCCCCAAGCCATTCACCCTGCTGCCACTTCCCTTGGTGCAAACGAAATATCAGCCTTCATCCGCCGGGGCCCAGGTGAAGGTGGCTGGCTATGGAAGGCCTGGCATTCCCAGAGCCAGGCCAAAGTTTGGAGGAGCCCACAGGCCTTCAGGGGCCCGGCGGGGAGACCCGAGGCCGCGCTGACGCCTTCTTGGGCTGCCGGCCACTCTCTGGTGGCCAGGCTCTGCTTCTCTCTCCATGCTCGGCCTGTGTGTCTGCGCCAGCTCTCTCTTGACCGCCCCTCTGTTTCTCTCTCCACGTCCATCAGCCTGTCTGTCTATCTTGGCCCCCATCCCACCCCACCCCACCCGTCAGGGCGAGGGTCAAGCTGGCCTGGGTGAGGCCTCAGGCCCAGCTGCTACAGCCTCGCATCTGCTTCCCATCCTGTGAGGGTGTCCAGCCAACTCCACTTAGCTGCACACCGCTCTTCCAGACCCCAGAAACACGAGGAGCCCCAGACCCTGCCCCACAGACAGCCCGGAGGGAAGCAGACAGCTGGGCAGACAGGTGGCCCAGCCAGGTGAGGAGGGCCCTGCTCCCCGGACGCTTCCCACGGGCCCTGACTCGTGGCCTTCACGTGATCCCCCGCCAACCCTACACACACACACACACCTGATCACAGTGCCAGGGGTCCCCGGGGCTTCATGTCGCTCCCCAACACCCTGCGGCACACCTCCGCGCCTCTCCGTCCCAATCCTTAGCGTGAAGTCACGGCTGGAGAGAGGGGCACCGGCCACAGAAGCCAATTCACGCCCACGCGTCAGCCTGTGAGCCTCTGCAAGGCCCACGGCACGCCTTCAGGAGACTCCTGGTCAGAGCCTCGCTGTGGGTACTTCAGGATCCATGGAGGCAATAACAGGGTGATGGGGAGAAGCCGTGAGGCCTGGACAGCCCACATAACCAGGATGATTTCTGCAAAACCAGGGTCCCAACCCCTCCTCTGGCCCCTCCCATTGTCCCTAAGCCTCCCCATGACTAGGCTCGGAGCTACTCTGGGATCCCGGGAGGGCTGGTGCATCTCTGGTCAGGGCTCCTTACTCCCTGCCACCCCGACCCCCAGTGACACCACGAAAGTTTTGGGAAGAGAAATGAATCTTTCACCTACACACATGTGCACACATGCACTTAAATCCACACACAGACGCTCCTGCACGCATGTGCACCCCCACGGACCGGCAAGGAAGGCGGCAGCACGGTGCTTACATGTGCCAGCTAGGGCCCCTGTCTGAACCCTGACTCTCCCCATTCCACCAGCTGTGTGACTCTGAGCAGTTACTTAACCTCTCTGTGCTTTGGGTTCTCCACCTATAAAATGGTCATAATGATAGTCCACGGTCTGAGGTTGAAGAGAGGATTAAAGAACACAATGGCTGGGCTTCCCTGGTGGTCCAGTGGCCTGCCAAGGCAGCGACAAGGGTTCGAGCCCTGGTCCAGGAAGATCCCATGTGCCTCGGGTCAACAAGGCCCGTGCACCACAACTATTGAAGCCTGTGTGCCTGGAGCTCGTCGTGCTCCGAAGCAAGAGAAGCCGCTGCGATGAGAAACCTGTGGACCACGAGAAAGGGTAGCCCCCGCTCGCCGCAACTAGAGACCCAGAACAAAGACCAGAATAGCCAAAAATTCATTAATTTTAAAAAGGAACACAAGGCTGGGAAGCCAAGCCCTTAGTGTTAGGCAGTTGCGTGCCAGTGCACACGTGTGTTATGTGCGTGTCTCCCCCGTGTGCATGTTAGCCCATCACGGCAGGAACTGTGCCTCCCCGTCAGGTGCCCAGGGTTCCGCTTGGGACTGGACACCAAGGAGCCTCCCGTGGGACAGCTGGGAGCACCTCACTTACTCAGGCTTCCACGTTCCCATTCTTTCAGGGAATTTTCTCTGAGTGTTCCAACCATGCCAGGCTCCATTCGGAGCATGCGGGTATTCCTCAGGTGAGCAAAACACACAAGGAGCTCCCCCCAATCCAGGACCAGCCCCAGAGCTGAAGCGAGTCTCCCTCGAGAAAGGAAGCCGTGTGTTTTCTGTGCCTGAACAGCTTGGACGGGTCCCAGTTCCTGATAACGGAGGCGCTTCCTGCATTCTCCGTCAGACACTCCTGGAGGTACGTCAGCTTCCTCTTGACAACTCAGATCAAGCCTGGGACCATCAGTCTCCAGAAGACTCTCCAGCTCCCGGAGGCTTCTGCCCCTCGACCCTGACACCGAGTGGCCCCTAAGCCTCCTGGCTCTTCCGAGCCTCAGCGGGTTCTCTCTGTGCTTCTGTTGCTTCCCACGCCCTCGGGCCACCGGTGGTGGTTCTGGGGGCCATCACGGCCCCTGTGCCAGGAGCCGGCCTCCCCACCCTGTCTGCTCATCTGCTCGGACCCGAGACACCAGGGAGGCAGGCTTGCACGAGCTGTGTGCAGGCGGAGGGCAGGGGGCTGAGAAGAGGCACCCGCGGGGCTCTGCCACGGGCCTCCCTGTGTGGCCAGGGGCCATTCTGCCCGAGTTCCAAAGGGTGGGGCCTTTATTTGTTCTGTTCCCCAAAGCGACCCAGCACCTAGGACAATACTGGCAAAACGATTTATTCTTAAATCAATGTAAAGGGGCCTTCAAGCTTACTCCATCTTTTTCTGCACCTATAACTAAAGATGGAGTAAATGAAGAACCACAAACAGATGCCTGTGTCCGCATGGCTGAGTCCCTTTGCTGGTCCCCTGTAACTATCGCATTGTCAATGGGCTCGGTGCACGCGTGCTAAGGCACTTCAGTCCTGTCTGACTCTGTGCGACCCTATGGACGGGGGCCTCCCAGGCTCCTCTGCCCACGGGATTCTCCAGGCAAGAATGCTGGAGTGGGCTGCCGTGCTCTCCTCCAGGGATCTTCCCACCCAGGATCAACCGTGGGGGGCCACCTGGGACTGGACACCAAGGAGCCTCCGTGGGACAGCTGGGAGCACCTCACTTACTCAGGCTTCCACGTTCCCATTCTTTCAGGGAATTTTCTCTGAGTGTTCCAACCATGCCAGGCTCCATTCGGAGCATGCGGGTATTCCTCAGGTGAGCAAAACACACAAGGAGCTCCCCCCAATCCAGGACCAGCCCCAGAGCTGAAGCGAGTCTCCCTCGAGAAAGGAAGCCGTGTGTTTTCTGTGCCTGAACAGCTTGGACGGGTCCCAGTTCCTGATAACGGAGGCGCTTCCTGCATTCTCCGTCAGACACTCCTGGAGGTACGTCAGCTTCCTCTTGACAACTCAGATCAAGCCTGGGACCATCAGTCTCCAGAAGACTCTCCAGCTCCCGGAGGCTTCTGCCCCTCGACCCTGACACCGAGTGGCCCCTAAGCCTCCTGGCTCTTCCGAGCCTCCAGCGGGGTTCTCTCTGTGCTTCTGTTGCTTCCCACGCCCTCGGGCCACCGGTGGTGGTTCTGGGGGCCATCACGGCCCCTGTGCCAGGAGCCGGCCTCCCCACCCTGTCTGCTCATCTGCTCGGACCCGAGACACCAGGGAGGCAGGCTTGCACGAGCTGTGTGCAGGCGGAGGGCAGGGGGCTGAGAAGAGGCACCCGCGGGGCTCTGCCACGGGCCTCCCTGTGTGGCCGCGGGGCCATTCTGCCCGAGTTCCAAAGGGTGGGGCCTTTATTTGTTCTGTTCCCCAAAGCGACCCAGCACCTAGGACAATACTGGCAAAACGATTTATTCTTAAATCAATGTAAAGGGGCCTTCAAGCTTACTCCATCTTTTTCTGCACCTATAACTAAAGATGGAGTAAATGAAGAACCACAAACAGATGCCTGTGTCCGCATGGCTGAGTCCCTTTGCTGGTCCCCTGTAACTATCGCATTGTCAATGGGCTCGGTGCACGCGTGCTAAGGCACTTCAGTCCTGTCTGACTCTGTGCGACCCTATGGACGGGGGCCTCCCAGGCTCCTCTGCCCACGGGATTCTCCAGGCAAGAATGCTGGAGTGGGCTGCCGTGCTCTCCTCCAGGGGATCTTCCCGACCCAGGATCAAACCTGCGTCTCTTTGGTCTAACCTGCGTGGTCTGGCAGATTCTTTACCGTGAGCGCCACCTGGGAAGCCCTTCCCACGTGACCTGGCTCTCGCCCGTCACTCTCGGTGTTCCAGTTTACACTCTAGCCACATGGAATGCCTTGCCCAGAGGAGATGTAATATCACAGAATGTATCTGGTAACAAATTACATAAAAATATAATGACATAAAATGAGCTCTAACTTATTACATAATAGAGACTCACATAATATAAGACATTCTACCATTATTTTCCAGTGTATCACAGGATACTTGCCTGAATTAGACTCGACTCGCCCCTGTGTAAGGGTAGGGAGGTGGCTGGGCTATGAGGCCCTGAGGAGGCTGGGGTAGGGGTCAGGGAGGGCTTCCAGGAGGACCTGAAGCTTCCAGAATGAGCAGGAGGTGGCCAGACAGCCGAGAAGGGCATTCCAGGCAGAAGGGACAGTGTGAGCACAGAGGCCAGAAATAGCCCCTCTGGCTGAGGAGTTCCGTGCAGCTGGAGTGTAAATTGGGACACCGGGAGGGACCGGCTGGAGCCAGGTCACTGGGGGGAGGGGCGGGTGCTCTGGACCAGAGGAGCCTGGCCTCGCCCTTGGCCGGTGGGGAGCGTCTGAGGGGTCCCACGCAGGAAAGTGAGGTGGTCAGAGCTGCTGGGAGAGGCTCAGGCAGGGATGAGCCGAACCAGGGAGCAGTCGGGCAGTAAGGCCAGGCCCCAGGTGGCCATGACGCATACCTGGAAGGCAAGAGAAGCTCCCTACTTCACTCTCTAGAGACATTTATACCAGGAGGTCAAGGCAGGCAGGGAGCATACTCTCCCGAGAACCAGCCTCCAGTCTGTGGGGGCTGGTGGCAAAAAGATGGCCAGTTCCAGCCAGGTGGGGAGCCAAGGGCCTGTTGGTGGGGTCCCCTGTGCCCAGAGGCCCACTGTACCCGGGGCAGGGGCTCAAGGCTGGGCCACGGGCAAGATGGGCCTGCACACTCCAGTGGGAGGGCAGGCTTGCCTCCCCGACCCTTGCTTCTCCCTGGTCTTAACGAAGCCCCTGGACTGGAAAGTTAAGCTCTGGTCACTGGCCAGACCCCACATTGTCGCCAGAGGCCTGGGGCCAATAGCCACCTGTCCTTTCCCAGGCTCTCCTCACCCTTGACCCCACGAAGACCAGGAGGCATGGGAGGGAGGGCAGAGTTCACGAGAGAATTTCACTCCTTTGTGCCAGTGACCCCCGGAGAGGTGGGGAAGCAGGCTGACGTCCAAGAGAAGACACTGCAGCAAAGCAGGCGGCCATGCAGCCCCCAGGGCAGCGCATCCAGACTGGACACCTGCCCACCCGGGCCTTAGCAGGGCAGGGGGGGGTCTCAGCCCGCACGGCAGCCCTTCAGACGGGGAGATCAACGGCCCTGAAACTGTGAGAAACCTCAATGTCTTGTCCTGCCGGAGCTGCCACCTCCAGCTGAAACCGGGCAGAGGCGAGAGGGGTGAAGCACGGGGCCCGAGTAAACGACAGACGAGTGAAAGTGTTAAACGTGAACAGTGAAACTGTTAGAGGCTCCGTCGTGTCCTGCTCTTGCGACCCCGTGGACTGTAGCCCACCAGGCTCCCCCGTCCATAGAATTCTCCAGGCAAGAACACGGGAGTGGTTGCCATTTCCTTCTCCAGGAGGACCTTCTGGACCCAGGGATGGAACCTGCGTCTCCTGCATTGGCCGACGGGCTCTCTCACCGGCTGAACCTCCAGAGCGAGAACCTCAGCTGGTGAAGAGCCGACTACCCACAGTGGCGTAGACGGCAGGCTTTTCTCACTGCTGGGGTGAGGGACGGCAGAGTTTCTGGGACTCTTGGAATAGTGTTGGGGGGCAGGGAGTGAACGAGGGGGTGCAGGAATTGAGAGAGGAAAGGGAAAGCCCCCAGGTCCCTGCCCTTGACCTCTGACACCCCATGACACCACCAGCATCTGACACTTGAGGGGCGTCCCTGTCCCCACCTCCACCTGGCACCCCGAGCCTGACTCAGCTCCCCCTCAGAGGTCCAGGGGCCTGAGGGGGGGCATCCAGGCCTTGCCCTCTCCTTTCCCCGAGCGCTGGCCTCCCAGCTGCCAGCCCTGCCCTGGCACCCCATGGTTTCCCGCACAGACCACTCGGTGACCCTCCCAGGAGGTGCCCGGATTCCAGGCAGACATCTCCCAGAAGTTTCTGGCAGCCTCGGCAGTTCTTAAAAAAGGCTTCATGTCATACAACCATCCGCCAGGAGCCAGGCACCGGGTGTTTCATGAGGGCCACTGGTCTCCCTCAGCGTCTCGTGGGGCCTTCTGATGAGCTGACGGGTTTCTCTGTGCCCTCTGTCCTCCACCCTGCCCACCCCGTGCCCTCCCGGGCACCTTCCTCCTGTCCTGTCTCCTCCAGCCAAGGGTTTACAAAAACAGTCACTTCTAACCGTCCCCAGTTTTAACAGCTTAGAGAACAGAAAAAAAAAAACAAAACAAAACACACAGTTGTGCAGTGTCTAGGAGACCTAATGAGATGTCCTTCAGGCACCCTGGAGGAGGAAGAAAAGTCACCCCTGGTGTAAGAGGAAGAAACAACATGAAACGCAAACAAGGGGAAACGAAATAAAAAGCAGAGATAAAGACTGGAGAGAGAACAGCGGCGCCTGAGAAACACGGATTCCAGCCGCCAACTTTTACGGCGTCCAGCCCTGTTATTCATAAGCGAGTTTCCTCTCTCACAAAGGACCTTTTGCACGGTTTTCCCTGCCGCCTCCAAACCAGCTGCTCGCGCTGTTGTATCCTGAGTGATGATGAGGCTCTGAAAGGGTTTTTTGGGAACAGATGGCCAGGGGAGCGCTGGGGAATGTGCCAGCAGAGGGCTGGGCCGGCTGCCAAGGCCTGCGGTGACTGAGTGCCTGGGCTTCCAGCTCGCGTGCTTTGCCTGCCCTCTGCCCTCGGTGGCGCCAGCAGGCCTTCCCAGCGAGCGCTCGGAACATCTGGAGTCTGGGGCTGCCAGGAGGGGGGGCCGCGGCGGCCGGGCGGGGGACCCTCTGTTCCAGCGGAGCTCCCAGGGCCTCGCCACCAGGCCCGCCTCGCGGAACAGCTAATCAAAACCACAGCGCCCGAATGGGAACCAGGCGCGCTCCCAGCTGCAGCCAGAGGCCGCCCGGCGACTTAACCCGGTGTCAGACCTCGCTGGCGGCGGCGGCGGCGGCGGCGGCACTGGGGGGCGCGGGGTTGGGGGGATCTGGCTGCTGAAACCCCCACCCCCGGACCAGCCCACCCCGCGCCACCCCCGGCGGCCGGCTATCGGCTCCCCACGGCTCAATGGAGCCTCCGTGCGCTGCCGCCCAACTGCTGACAGAAAAGCTGTTGCTCGCCCCACCCTCTCAAGGTCCTGCACCCGCATTTGCTGGGGGTCCCACAGGCGCAGGCCACCCTGCCAGGCGATATGTGAGCTTTAGGGCCCAGCCAGCTACAGGATCTGAAACGCTCAGAGCTTGGAACAGAAGAGACAAAGCGGCTCCACCACCCCCCAGCACATGACCTTGGGGAAGGTCCTTCCTGCCCTTCTGGGGGCCTCAGTGTCCCCTCTGTGCATGGGGGGAAGGGATGGTACCTTGTGGGGTTAGCATAAGGGGCAGAAAATACGGGAAGTGCTTGGCACCCAACAGGAACTCGCCGCCCAGTCAGTGGGGTTGCTGCTGAGAGCCTGTTTAACAGCATTGGTATTGTGTATGAGAGCTCTTTGGTAAGAATCCATGAACTCTGAAAGGCCATGAATTTCCCAGCTGGTGAGATGCTCACCTCCCTTGAAGGATGCAGGGACAGAGCTCTCCCCTGAGCGCTGGACAGGCAGGAGCCCCCCATTCAGAGCGATCTGCCCTCGTCTACCTCTGGCTGGCCATTCATCCACTGTCCTTTCCTGAGATGGTCCTTCCTGGAGTTCCAGATGAAGCAGTTTCCTTGTCGCTGTAAATGTATGAGATTTCCTTTCTGGCACTGAGAAAAGGCCAACCCTTTCTCATAAAGGATCTTGTGGAATCCTTCCAGCAAGGTGGCAAGGAAGACACATAAGTTCTCACTTTATACATGAGAACGGGGGATCAGAGAAGTTCAGTAACACACCCAAGCTCACACAGGCAGGAAGTACCAGCCCCAGGACTCGAACCCAGGTCTCCAGTGCCAAAGACTACACTCGGCCTATTTCATGGTCTTGCCGAGGACCTCCCTGTTGTCTGTGCCTTAAAGTTAAATGAGAGCAACACTGAAAACTGCAAAGAACTGGAGGGTCCTCTCAACGCCCACCTACAGCATCCTGCGCTGAGGACCACCAAGTCTTGGAAGGGGCTTTCAGGGGGGCGCCCTGGCTCAGAGAGGTGCTCCTGGAGGTTCTCTGAGGGGTGGTGGCTTAAGCATCAGAGGGGACTTCCCACATCGTCTCTGTGACTTTCTAAGCCCGAGCCTTTGCTTCTTTCTCGCTCTCCGAGACTGAGATTTCCTTCACACACAGCATGGTGGGGAGAGGGTGGGGTGGGTGTATGTGCGTGTCAGAGGAGAGAGGAGGAGGAGGAAGTGAAAGGAGTGTGAAAGGAGAGGGGAGAGCAGCGCTCCGCCGCGCCCCCACCTCGGGACCACCAGGGGAACAGCAGCAGGCCCCGTTCTGCACTCCAGAGCAGCCTGCTCCAGGCTAACCTGGGAGTCTCCCGGCCAACATGCCCTCCAGCCCAGGGCCCGCCAGCCCTGTGGACGCTCGGTGTCAAACGTGAGAGGAGAAACAGCAGCTGAGAGAACGTTCCGTGTTAGAACAAACAGCTGGCGACAAACGTCTATAAGTGTATGAGAGGCTCTTTGGTAAGAATCCATGAACTCTGAAAGGCCATGAATTTCCCAGCTGGTGAGATGCTCACCTCCCTTGAAGGATGCAGGGACAGAGCTCTCCCCTGAGCGCTGGACAGGCAGGAGCCCCCCATTCAGAGCGATCTGCCCTCGTCTACCTCTGGCTGGCCATTCATCCACTGTCCTTTCCTGAGATGGTCCTTCCTGGAGTTCCAGATGAAGCAGTTTCCTTGTCGCTGTAAATGTATGAGATTTCCTTTCTGGCACTGAGAAAAGGCCAACCCTTTCTCATAAAGGATCTTGTGGAATCCTTCCAGCAAGGTGGCAAGGAAGACACATAAGTTCTCACTTTATACATGAGAACGGGGGATCAGAGAAGTTCAGTAACACACCCAAGCTCACACAGGCAGGAAGTACCAGCCCCAGGACTCGAACCCAGGTCTCCAGTGCCAAAGACTACACTCGGCCTATTTCATGGTCTTGCCGAGGACCTCCCTGTTGTCTGTGCCTTAAAGTTAAATGAGAGCAACACTGAAAACTGCAAAGAACTGGAGGGTCCTCTCAACGCCCACCTACAGCATCCTGCGCTGAGGACCACCAAGTCTTGGAAGGGGCTTTCAGGGGGGCGCCCTGGCTCAGAGAGGTGCTCCTGGAGGTTCTCTGAGGGGTGGTGGCTTAAGCATCAGAGGGGACTTCCCACATCGTCTCTGTGACTTTCTAAGCCCGAGCCTTTGCTTCTTTCTCGCTCTCCGAGACTGAGATTTCCTTCACACACAGCATGGTGGGGAGAGGGTGGGGTGGGTGTATGTGCGTGTCAGAGGAGAGAGGAGGAGGAGGAAGTGAAAGGAGTGTGAAAGGAGAGGGGAGAGCAGCGCTCCGCCGCGCCCCCACCTCGGGACCACCAGGGGAACAGCAGCAGGCCCCGTTCTGCACTCCAGAGCAGCCTGCTCCAGGCTAACCTGGGAGTCTCCCGGCCAACATGCCCTCCAGCCCAGGGCCCGCCAGCCCTGTGGACGCTCGGTGTCAAACGTGAGAGGAGAAACAGCAGCTGAGAGAACGTTCCGTGTTAGAACAAACAGCTGGCGACAAACGTCTATGTAATTGGAATGCCAGAAAAAATACAGTGCGTCCGTTTTTATGACAAGAAGGGAATTCGATGGTGGTTTCCCACCACCCTCCTTCTTTCCCAGCAGAGAGGGGCTCCGTCGGCTTTGAAAGCACGGCTGAACTCAGGAACACAGCCCAGAGGATTGACAAACAGCACCCCCTCTTACCACCCTGTTTTCATGGGCGCAGGGAGTGCGGGGAGGCAGGAAGCAGCAGGGTCACCCCAACCCCCAGCCCCTCAGGCCTCTGAGCCTCAGGTTCATTGTTTCTGGGACAGCACCCAGCTTCCCAGGTGGTTCTAGCTGTAAAGAAGCCAACTGCCAGCGCAGGAGACATAAGAGACGTGGTTCGATCCCTGGGTGGGGAAGATCCCCTAGAGAAGGAAATGGTGCTCTGGTATTCTTGCCTGGGAAATTCCACAGACAGGGGAGCCTGGTGGGCGACAGTCCAGGGGGTCGCAGAGCCAGACACAGCTGAAGCCACAGCATGCACTGGCTCAGGACAACACCAGGCTCCGCTGTGAAGGGATGGCGGGCGGGACGAGCCAACAAGGTGATCCGTCAGAAGTACTAAGCACCCAGCACTATGCCTGGGGCAGGACCCAGGCTCTAACAGCGTCATGTATTATTAGTAGTATCCTTGGGGTGCACTGGGGTCCCCACAGCCTCTGTAAGTGGCTTTCAAATCTGTGTGAAACGCCTGTGATGGACAGAGAGGAAGGGACTGAAACACATTTAAGTCATTTAGACAGAAAAAGAGGCTGAGGTGACCTCAGCTCGGCACATCTGACCTGAAAGGGCCACAGCCACCCCTTCCAGGGTCAGCTCACCTTGGAAAAGTAGAGACCAAAGCCCCGGGGAGGTGGGGTGGGGTGACCCTATACCTGGTAAGGGGGACAGAGCTGGGACAAGCCGCTCAGTGGGCACTCTGGGGACACAGGAGGCCCTGCCGAGGAGGGCCTGGGTCCAGTCAGAGCGGGAGTTGTGGAGACGCTGTCCCCACACTGGGGCTCAGGAACAGCCCAAGGAAATGAGGTCCCACCGGGTCCTGTCCGAGGCCTGGGCTCAGCCAGCAACAGAAAGCACTCTCGGCTCCCACTCACCCCCGGCCCCAAACCAATGTGCCACCTCAGTGTGCTCCCCCAAACACAGAAGCCTGCACCCAAGAGGTCCTTCTAGAGAGGGGTCCGGCCATCCTGGAGACTGTCAGCACCACCAAAGCCGCCTCTGCCCAGAAAGCGGCGGGAGAAGAGGGAAGACGCGCGGCTGATGGAGTCACGCCGGACTTGGCACCTCTGGCCGCAGGTGAGGAGTAGCCTCGCCTTGCAGAGCCGACCTCCCCACCTGGCCGGTGCAGACAGCCACAGTCACTGCCTCGGGTCACTGATGGCTGCCCAGGTGACTGGTACAGCCCTGAGCTCAGCGCACCATGACCGACTTTTCTCTGTGTGTGTGTGCCCCTTAGTCTTGTCTGACTCTTTGAAACTGAACTGTAGCCCTCCAGGCTCTTCTGTCCATGGGATTTCCCAAGCAAGAATACTGGAGTGGGTTGCCATGTCCTCCTCCAGGGGATCTTCCCAAACCAGGGCTGGAACCTGCGACTCCTGTATCTCCTGCAGTGCAGGCGGAGTCTTTACCTCTGAGCCACGGTGGGACCTCAACCTCAACTCAAAGCCTGTGAGCAACTTCAAGGGGAAAGAATGTACTGGCCATTCATCACCAGGGCTTAAAACTATGCCATCAATGTTAGTAGCTGCCGCTGCTGCTATTGCTGTTGTTATTACTCAATGGCTTAACCCTCACTGGAAGGCAGTCCCCTAGATTGTGGGCCACCGGCCCTCTCCGTCCCGAGGTCCAGCAACGCCCCCAGCCCAGGTGTGGAACAGGTCTGCTGCTCTTCCTCTCCTCCCCTAGAAGCTCCCAGGAGTTGTGGCTTTAAAACAGGAGCTGCGGAGCCCGGGAGTTTTCCATACCTGGTAAGGGGGACAGAGCTGGGACAAGCCGCTCAGTGGGCACTCTGGGGACACAGGAGGCCCTGCCGAGGAGGGCCTGGGTCCAGTCAGAGCGGGAGTTGTGGAGACGCTGTCCCCACACTGGGGCTCAGGAACAGCCCAAGGAAATGAGGTCCCACCGGGTCCTGTCCGAGGCCTGGGCTCAGCCAGCAACAGAAAGCACTCTCGGCTCCCACTCACCCCCGGCCCCAAACCAATGTGCCACCTCAGTGTGCTCCCCCAAACACAGAAGCCTGCACCCAAGAGGTCCTTCTAGAGAGGGGTCCGGCCATCCTGGAGACTGTCAGCACCACCAAAGCCGCCTCTGCCCAGAAAGCGGCGGGAGAAGAGGGAAGACGCGCGGCTGATGGAGTCACGCCGGACTTGGCACCTCTGGCCGCAGGTGAGGAGTAGCCTCGCCTTGCAGAGCCGACCTCCCCACCTGGCCGGTGCAGACAGCCACAGTCACTGCCTCGGGTCACTGATGGCTGCCCAGGTGACTGGTACAGCCCTGAGCTCAGCGCACCATGACCGACTTTTCTCTGTGTGTGTGTGCCCCTTAGTCTTGTCTGACTCTTTGAAACTGAACTGTAGCCCTCCAGGCTCTTCTGTCCATGGGATTTCCCAAGCAAGAATACTGGAGTGGGTTGCCATGTCCTCCTCCAGGGGATCTTCCCAAACCAGGGCTGGAACCTGCGACTCCTGTATCTCCTGCAGTGCAGGCGGAGTCTTTACCTCTGAGCCACGGTGGGACCTCAACCTCAACTCAAAGCCTGTGAGCAACTTCAAGGGGAAAGAATGTACTGGCCATTCATCACCAGGGCTTAAAACTATGCCATCAATGTTAGTAGCTGCCGCTGCTGCTATTGCTGTTGTTATTACTCAATGGCTTAAAACTCACTGGAAGGCAGTGCCCTAGATTGTGGGCAACCGGTCCTCTCCCGTCCCGAGGTCCAGCAACGCCCCCCAGCCCAGGTGTGGAACAGGTCTGCTGCTCTTCCTCTCCTCCCCCCTAGAAGCTCCCAGGAGTTGTGGCTTTAAAAACAGGAGCTGCGGAAACATGGCCCAGGGCCAGGTGCTTAATGTGCATTATCTCCGGCTGCAGCCAGAGTCAGAGCTGAGCTCTGCGGAGCCCTTCCACTCCTCCACCTGTCTCTGCTGGGCGGCCTCCGACAGGCCTCTCTGCAGGAGCAGGGCTTCCAGATGGACCCTGGACCTGAGTCACATCCTGGGAGGCGCAGAGGTGGAGGTCCCACCAGTCAAGGAAGGGGCAGGCAGGGCCAAGATGAGCTAAAGGATGAACATGGGGCCCAGAGGGCAAGTCAAGTTCAGGCTAAATCCCATTCTTACCACAGGCCTGGAGGGGACAAGACAGCTTATCAGGGGACACAGAGCACAGTTTCTCAAGGAAGGGTCCTGGGAAAAGGTCACCCAGCCCCCGGGGCATGCAACCTGTGAGGGAACCACCCTCGAATAGCACAGATCAGGGTGCCATCAACGGGATTGGTGGTGATCATTTACGGAGGACTTCCTTTCCACTGGTCACTTACATCAACATGTGCGTTAGGTTCTTCCTTTCTTTATTCTTCATTAGAATGTAAGCCAGCTAGTACTAGTGGTAAAGAAACTGCCTGCAAATGCAGGAGATGCAAGAGACGCAGGTTTGATCCCTGGGACGGGAAGATTTCCCTGGAAAAGGGAATGGCAACCCACTCCAGTGTTCTTGCCTGGAGAGTTCCATGAACAGAGGAGCCTGGTGGGCTATAGTCCATGGGGTTGCAAGGAGTTGGAGTCGACCAAGCACACACACACACAGACTATAAGCCTGACCCACTCACGCCTCTCAGCCCTCAGGCTGCCCTGAGTGGCTACAGGGCACGGGTAATAGGGGCTTCGTCTGAGCCCCCGTCCCCCATCGACACACTCTGTCTACAGAGATTGTGTGTGTGTGTGTGATCAGTCACTTCAGTTGTGTCTGATTCTTCAAAACCCTAAGGACTGTAGCCCACCAAATTCCCGTCCATAGGATTTTCCAGGCAAGAATCCTGGAGTGGGTCACCATGCCCTCCTTCAGGGCATCTTCCCAACCCAGAGATGGAACCTGTGTCTCCCACAGTGCAGGCAGATTCTTTGCTGCAGGGGAAGCCTGCCTACAGAGACTGGGGAGGGTCACACCTCCCCGCTAACACCCACCGCAGTACTCACGTGCTCAGGTTGGGATCCCCCAACATGCAACTTACTTCCGGTGCTTGATAAATGTTGAATGAATAAACAGACGCATAAAGGAATGCGTCTCCAGGGATATTGCCTCCTTGTTTCTGATTAACAACACGGTAGCCTGTCCCAGTCACTAGTGTCTCAGGGGATCACTGAAGATGGTCCCTGAGGACACCTTGAAACTTACCTACCTGCGTGGTGAGAGAGATGCGGGAAGGCACACACAGCTGGAGTGGGGTGCTACGGTGATCGGCCAGTCTAGCAGGTCAGGGACAGGGCCCGAAGATGCCCCGGCAGCTCCTGGACTCTGTCCCACCCCTCCCTCTAAGTCCTCTTGGCAATGATGACCATCTAGGCATGGTCCTCGGGAGACAGTGGCCTCAGAACAGCCCACTCGGCAGGAGCGGCTATAGGATGCAAGGGACCCCTTGCCCTTCAGAGGTGAGGCAGGACCTCTGCCTTGAAACCAGACTAGGAAACAGCCTTGGAAGTCAGGGACGCCTCCACCAGCCCCATGCAATGAGGAGAAAACTGAGGCAAGAAAAGGTTAAGAAACAAGTCCAAAATGATACAGCTAGTAGGTGGTGAGCCAGGCCTTGAATTCAGGGCCGTCTGATGCTCCTGATAGTGGAAGTGTTAGTCACTCAGCCGTGTCCGACTCTCTGCGACCCCGTGGACTGTAGCCTACCAGGCTCCTCTGTCCATGGAATTCTCCAGGTGGAAATACTGGAGTGGGATCTTCCTAACTCAGGAACCGAACCCAGGTCTCCTGCATTGCAGGCAGATTTTTTACCACCTGAGCCACCAGGGAAGCCCCTTTGATGTCCCTTCCCACAGTCTAACACCTCAGTTTGCCAATCTGGACAATGGGGAGGCTGGGCCAGACAGGCTCTACGGTGTCTTAGATCTGGAGTGATTTCAAGGGAAGCCAAAACCTCGCCTCAGCTGGCACCATCATCTGACCCTTCTCTTCCCAAGCGTCTCCCCTCCTCCCCAGCCCAGGATGCTCTGCTCCAATCAAAGAACAGGGAAGGCGGGGGGTGGCACTCTGGCCTTTGGTAGGTGAGGGACGGACCTGGGGAGGGGGAGATGAGGGGCAGAGATGGGGGAAATGGCGCCTGCCCACACTGCCCATCCACACCTCCGACCGCCCGAATGCCAGGGGAAGTTCACGGAGAGTTTACAAGCCTCCTCTGTCACAGCACGCTGCATGGAGCCATCAATCACGCCCTTAATTTACCCGTGTCACTTTCCAGAGGAAAGCCGCCCTGCGAGCGAGCGGCCAGTGGCGCTTCCTCTCTGACCCGCTGGACGAGGATTTCATCTGATTGGTCCTCATTAAATCACCCCCACGATGACAACAGGCTGTCACCAAAACAGTGGCTGGCAGTGGGAACCTGCCAGGGCCCTCCCTGCTGTGGGCAGGAGAGTCTGTGGAGGGTCTCTTGGGCGGCAAGTCTCTTGAAGGGGCCTCTGGGAAGCCTGGAGGACCCAGAGAGGAGCCTCTTTGAAAGCTGGACCTGGGAAGAGAGTTAAGGATTGGGGGTGGGGAGGAGGGTGGGCCAAGAAGGAAGGAGGAGGCAGAAGGAAGGAATGGATGGAGGACGGAGGACGGCAGAGTCACCTGCCCTCACCTCACCCCTCCCCCATCCTGGGGTGCCCAGGGTCGTCAGGCATCTCTAACCACCTCCATCCTGTGGGGAGAGACCCAGCCCAGCCTCTGTGCCTCTCCCTGTCACCTCTTGGGCACAGAGATCCAGACGGCTTCACCATAAGCCCAGCTCTGCACTGCCTGGCAATGGCCTCCAACTGGAAATGCTGGAAGTCAAGCCATCTGGGAAGCAGAGCTGTGCTCACACCTTTCCTCCTGCCCACATTTCTCCAAACACACTTTTTACTGTTCCCTCTGCCTCGGAATGTGTCCTGCACTAACACCTCAGTTTGCCAATCTGGACAATGGGGAGGCTGGGCCAGACAGGCTCTGGTGTCTTAGATCTGGAGTGATTTCAAGGGAAGCCAAAACCTCGCCTCAGCTGGCACCATCATCTGACCCTTCTCTTCCCAAGCGTCTCCCCTCCTCCCCAGCCCAGGATGCTCTGCTCCAATCAAAGAACAGGGAAGGCGGGGGGTGGCACTCTGGCCTTTGGTAGGTGAGGGACGGACCTGGGGAGGGGGAGATGAGGGGCAGAGATGGGGGAAATGGCGCCTGCCCACACTGCCCATCCACACCTCCGACCGCCCGAATGCCAGGGGAAGTTCACGGAGAGTTTACAAGCCTCCTCTGTCACAGCACGCTGCATGGAGCCATCAATCACGCCCTTAATTTACCCGTGTCACTTTCCAGAGGAAAGCCGCCCTGCGAGCGAGCGGCCAGTGGCGCTTCCTCTCTGACCCGCTGGACGAGGATTTCATCTGATTGGTCCTCATTAAATCACCCCCACGATGACAACAGGCTGTCACCAAAACAGTGGCTGGCAGTGGGAACCTGCCAGGGCCCTCCCTGCTGTGGGCAGGAGAGTCTGTGGAGGGTCTCTTGGGGCCCAAGTCTCTTGAAGGGGCCTCTGGGAAGCCTGGAGGACCCAGAGAGGAGCCTCTTTGAAAGCTGGACCTGGGAAGAGAGTTAAGGATTGGGGGTGGGGAGGAGGGTGGGCCAAGAAGGAAGGAGGAGGCAGAAGGAAGGAATGGATGGAGGACGGAGGACGGCAGAGTCACCTGCCCTCACCTCACCCCTCCCCCATCCTGGGGTGCCCAGGGTCGTCAGGCATCTCTAACCACCTCCATCCTGTGGGGAGAGACCCAGCCCAGCCTCTGTGCCTCTCCCTGTCACCTCTTGGGCACAGAGATCCAGACGGCTTCACCATAAGCCCAGCTCTGCACTGCCTGGCAATGGCCTCCAACTGGAAATGCTGGAAGTCAAGCCATCTGGGAAGCAGAGCTGTGCTCACACCTTTCCTCCTGCCCACATTTCTCCAAACACACTTTTCGTACCCACTGTTCCCTCTGCCTCGGATGCTGTTCCTGCTTCCTCTGCCCTGTGACCTCCTGGTTGTCCTGCTGGTCCAGCTCAAACACCACTTTGCACAAAGATGACCTTTCCAACTCCCTTGGGCAGGAGAGGTAGCCTGTTCCTCCTCACCTGGCCTTCCCGTGCCCCAGCACAGCCTTCCAGGGCCTCCTGCCTGCACCCTCTTGGCCTTATCCACATGCAAGAGGGTCTCTGAGCAGCCTGTGAGCTGCGGGGGGGTGTGAGGACCCTATGTTGATCATTTTTATACCCTGCCTAGCAAGCTCGGCATGTGGTGGGGCTCTTCAGAATGAATGAATGGATGAACATCACTTGCCTTAAGGCACGGCCTCAGGGAACCCACAGGCCAACTCATATTTCCAAATCATACCGAAGGCTCTCTTGGGTCGTTACCAGCTCATGAGATCCCCCCTGGTATAACATCCTTCAGGGGCCGAGTTGGGGGGCTCAGCACCAGTGCATGTAAGGCCAGAAAGAGCGTCAGAGGTAAGCTGTTTTCTTCATTTGAGTGATGAGCAAACGCAGGCCCAAGGGAAACGCCCCCAGTACCCAGGTGTCCCACTACCTGGAGTACAATGCAGCATGCTACATCACTTCAGTCAGGTCCAACTCTCTGTGGCCAATGGACCAGAGCCCACCAGGTTCCTCTGTCCATGGGATTCTCCAGGCAAGAATACTGGAGTAGGTTGCCATGCCCTCCTTCAGGGGATCTTCCCCACCCAGGGATCGGATGCACGTCTTTTATTGGCAAACAGGTTCCTCACCACTGGCGCCACCTGGGAAGCCCCAGGCGTAGTCACACAGGATCCCAGGGGCCCGAGGAGCCCGAAGCTGGCGTGAACCCCAGCAAACCGTCAAGAGGCTGATCTCGCCGGTCCCTTTGGGGGCCCTGAGGAAGGGGCGTACTCAATTCCGCTCCGTGCCTCCCGCCCTCCCCAGAGGCTGCTGCCCACGTGCGGAGCGTACCTTGCGCTTCTTGGCACGGCCCTCGGCCTGCAGGGTGCGTGTGCAGCGCTGCACACACTCGGAGAAGCTGAGGTTGCTGTGGTCAGCGCTGTAGTCCAGGTCGGCTAGCCGCGCCAGCGACAGGATGTAGTTACAGGCGATCCTCAGGATGGCCAGCTTGGACAGCTTCTGTCCGTAGGAGTAACACGGCACCTGTGGGTAAGAAGGCGTCAGGAGGGGCTGCCAGGTCTCTGTGGAGAGCCTTCCCAGTGGCACCCTGGCCAGGCAGGTGTGGCACCGCTCCCGCGGGCATCTGTGCTGCTGGAGAAGGGGCTGCTGGGTGGCAGAGGTGGCCTGTCTGATCTCTCCATCGGGATTTGACTCCCTGCTCCAAGCATCTGCTATTTCCACAGACACACACAGTCTCGGGGGAATCCCTGTTCCCAGGCTACCGAGGAAGAAACCCAAGCTGGGCTCTTCCCGAATGTCAGTAACCACGAAGCACAATGAGCACCCCACTGCCCTCCCTGAGAAGAAATCTCTTGGATAGAACAGACACTTTTTAGCTTTGAGAGTCTATTCTCATTCAGGGACTTGTCTTGATGGACACTTGGGATCCGACAACAAACAGTAACTGGACTCTGCCATCAGAGGACTTACACTCAAGAGTGATTTTATGGACTTCCCTGGTGATCAGTGGGTAAGAATCCACCTGCCAACGCAGGGGACATGGTTTGATGCCCAGTCTGGGAAGATTTCACATGCTGTGGAGCAACTAAGCCCGTGCACCACAACTACTGAGCCGGTGCTCTAGAGCCCAGAGGCCACAACGACTGAATCCAAGTGCCCTAGAGCCTGTGCTCTGCAACAAGAGAAGCCACCACAATGAGAAGCCCAGGCACCCCAACGAGAAAGTAGCCCCTCAGCTAGCAATAGCCAGTGCACAGCAACAAAGACCCAGTGCAGAAAAATCAATTAACTAATTAATTTTTAAAAAGAGGAATGCTTTGGGCTTCCCTGGCAAGCTCAGTAGTGAAGAACTCGCCTGCCAATGCAGGAGACACAGGTTCAATCCCTGATCCGAGAAGATCCTACTACATGCCGTGGAGCAACTAGCCCATGAGCCACAACTATGGAGCCTGTGCTCTAGAGCCTCGGGGCCACAACTCTGGAGCCCATGTGCTGCAACTACTGAAGACCGTGTGCCCTAGAGCCTGTGCTCTGCAACAAGAGAAGCCACCACAATGAGAAGCCCAGGCACCCCAACGAGAAAGTAGCCCCTCAGCTAGCAATAGCCAGTGCACAGCAACAAAGACCCAGTGCAGAAAAATCAATTAACTAATTAATTTTTAAAAAGAGGAATGCTTTGGGCTTCCCTGGCAAGCTCAGTAGTGAAGAACTCGCCTGCCAATGCAGGAGACACAGGTTCAATCCCTGATCCGAGAAGATCCTACTACATGCCGTGGAGCAACTAGCCCATGAGCCACAACTATGGAGCCTGTGCTCTAGAGCCTCGGGGCCACAACTCTGGAGCCCATGTGCTGCAACTACTGAAGACCGTGTGCCCTAGAGCCCGAGTTCTACAACAAGAAAAATCATTGCAACAAGAAGCCTGCTCACCTCAACTAGAGAGTAGCCCCCACTCCCTGCAACTAGAGAAGAGCCCACAGCAGCAGTGAAAACCCAGAATAGCCAAAAATAAATAAATAAATAAATAATTTAAAAAGAAAAGAAGGATGCTTTAACACAATGAAAGACAAGACAGAAAACGTACCTAACAGAAGCAGAAGATATTAAGAAGAGGTGGAAAGAATACACAGAAGAACTATACAAAAAAGATCTTTTTTTTCTTCTTTTTTTTGTGGGGTGGGGTGGGTTGGGGAGGGAAGGGGCGGGCGGGCCACTTCTATTGGTCTTTCATTTATCCATTTTCATCTGTCTTTGTTCTTGGGCCCGTTTGGGCCTCCCATCGCAGTGGCCTCTGGTGTCGCAGAGCACCGGCTCTGGGCGCTTGCACTCCAGAGCCCTGGCTCAGTGATTGGACACATCGGTCCAGCTGCTCCGCGGCACATGGGATCTTCCCAGGCCAGGGATCACACCAGCGCCTCTTGCACTGCAAGGCGGTGTCCCTACCCACTGGACCACCAGGGAAACCCCCTACAAAAAGATCTTAATGACCTGGCTAACCATGATGATGTGATCACTCACCTAGAGCCGGACATTTTACAGTGTGAAGTCAAGTGGATCCTAGGAAGCATTACCACAAAAAGGCTACGGAATTCCAGCTGAGTTATTTCAAATCCTAAAAGATGATGCTACTAAAGTGTTACACTTGACATGCCAATAAATCTGGAAAACTCAGCAGTGGCCTCAGGACTGGAAAAGGTCAGTTTTCATTCCAATCCCAAAGAAGGGCAATGCCAAAGAATGTTCAAACTACCGCACCATTGCATTCATTTCACATGCTAGCAAAGTCATGCTCAACATCCTACAAGCTAGGCTTCAACAGTATGTGAACTGAGAATTTCCAGATGTACAAGCTAGATTTCAAAAAGGCAGAAGAACCTGAGATCAAATTGCCAACATCCATCAGATCACAGAAAGAGCAAGGGAATTCCAGAAAAACATCTACTTCTGCTTCACTGACTATGCTAAAGCCTATGACTGTGTGGGTCACAACAAACTGAGGAAAATTCTGAAAGAGATGGGAACCTTACTTGCCTCCTGTGAAACCTGTATGCAGGACAAGAAGCAAGTTAGAACCTGACATGGAACAACGGACTGATTCCAAATTGGGAAAGGAGTACATCAAGGCTGTATGCTTTCACCCTGCTTATTTAACTTATATGCAGAGTACATCATGTACAATGGCGGTCTGGAAGAAGCACAAGCTGGAGTCAATTTCTGGGAGAAATATCAATAACCTCAGGTATGCAGATGACACCACCCTTAGGGCAGAAACTGGAGAGGAACTAAAGAGCCTCTTGATGAAGTTAGTGAAAGAGAGTGAAAAAGCTGACCTAAAACTCAACATTCAAAAAATGAAGATCATGGCATCTGGTCCCATCACTTCATGGCAAACAGATGGGCAAACAATGGAAACAGTGACAGACTTTATTTTCTTGGGCTCCAAAACCACTGCAGATGGTGACTGCAGCTATGAAATTAAAAGACATTCGCTCCTTGGAAGAAAAGCTATGACAAACCTAGACAGTGTACTCAAAAGCAGAGACATCACTTTGCTGACCAAAGTCCATACAGTCAAAGCTCTAGTTTTCCCAGCAGTCATGTATGGAGGTCAGAGTTGGACCATAAAGAAGGCTGACTGCCGAAAAATTGATGCTTTCGAACTGTGTTGGAGAAGACTCTTGAGAGTCCCCTGGACTGTAAGGAGATCAAACCAGTCTACCCTAAAGGAAATCAACCCTGAATATACACTGGAAGGGCTGACACTGAAGCTGAAGCTGAAGCTCCAGTACTCTGGCCACCTGATGCGGAGACGACTCACTGGAAAAGACCCTGATGCTGGGGAAAACAGAAGGCAGAAGGAGAAGGGGACGACAGAGGAGGAGATGGTTGGATGGCATCACTGAGTCAGTGGACATGAGTTTGAACAGCTCCAGGAGACGGGAGGGAAAGGCAGGGAAGCCTGGCCTGCCGCAGTCTATGGGGTCGCAAAGAGTCAGATATGACTGAGCAACTGAACTGAACTGAAGAAATGAATCCTCTCCTCTTTTTTTTTTTTGTGGGTAGGCCACACTGTGCATCTTAAGGGATCTTATTTCCCCAACCAGGGATAAAACCCGTGCCCTTGGCAGTACAAGCTCAGAGAACTAACCACTGGACCACCAGTGAAATTTCCAAAATTGTGCTCTCTTTGACGATAAAGATTGAGCGGTTTGGTGCAGAGGTGAAGCTTGTATACCTTTAGGCCACCTGGGCTAACTGCTGGCTCTAGCCACAAACCCTGAGCAAGAGACACAATCATTCTGGGCCTTGGTGTCCTCGCCATACTGCCAACAGGACTGATTGCCCAGCGTGGGAAGGACTAGGGGAGACGGCGCGTGCGCTGCACAGAGTCAGGCCTGATGGAAGTCAGGGGCATTAGACGGAGGGTGTGGCAGAGGGGCCCCAAAGAGGGGCTCCAGAGAGGGTGAGAAGCAGGAGGTCTGGAGCCAGGAAGTGCGCCTGCTCATCCTCCATCCCCTGGGGGTCCTGAGACAGCAGCCCAGGCCCGAGGCGAGGTTTGCAGGCACCTTTCAAAATCCCCCAGCAGTCAAGGAGTCGCCCTCACCAGGCCAGGAAACCCAGGGAGGGGCAGGGAGGTGACAGAGGGACCGTCAACTCCTGTGCATCCCACCCACCCCCACCCCCAGTCCTGGCCAGGGCTCCAGACTCATCTGAAAAGAAGAAGAAAAAAAACCATGCAGAACAATGCACTTTGCCTGTTCCCAACCAGAGTCCAGAGAATCCTGCTTTATCAGCCTGAACAAATAAACAAGAGTCAGAGGACAAACAGGTTCCCGGGAATCTGGAGACCAGGGCAGGGATCTCGAGGCAGCCCAGCCCCTCTGCCTCCCCTGTACCCAGAGAGTGAGGGAGGGCCTGCCGGGGGGCGGCTCTGGACAGCAGGCACAGCCGTGTGGCCCTTAGGGCGCTGTCACCCAGAGGCATGCTGGGAGTCACCCAGCTCCCCTGCCTGTCGGGAGCAGGGCTCTCGGGAGAGATCAGCACGTGGGGACCCAGTGTTATTGCCGGACCACAGAGCAACACATGAGGTCAAGGCCAACCTAGGGGTTCCCGGGCCCAGTTCTGTCCCAGCGCTGTCGCTCGTCCCCACTGCTTCTACCAAAGTCCAGTCTAACAAGAAAACCGTCTATTGAGCTCTGGCTGCTGACCCGGCCCTGGGGTCACTATTCATAGGGAGTTGTAGCCCACTGAAACCCTTCCCTCAATACAGACTGTTACCCCATCTGCACACGAGGAAACAGAGAGGTGACATCCCGGGCGCCAGGTCACTCTGCTAGGACCTGATAGGAGCCAGAAGCTCGTGTGTCTATCACCCAAGGAAGGCACGTGGCCAGCAGGGCCTCTGAGCTCCTGCCACCAGAAGTGGCCATATATGGGACACCAAGGACGCCTTTTGGCAGCTCACTCTGTCTCCTCCTTCTCTCTAGCGGGAGTGCTCCTCAGATCGTCGGGTTAATGCTCGATCCCCCTGGAGCCCACACCCCGGGATGCGGCCACTGGACCCCTGAAAGACCCAGCCCAAAGTACCCTGGCCTCATGAGTAAGACAGAAAGAGCTGATCTGGATCCTAAACTGCAGAGTGTCACTTTGCACAGGTACCCTCCCCTCTCTGAGCCTCGGTTTTCTCATCTGGAGAGAGGGAATAACGGCAGTGCACCCCCCATGGTTGTGGGAACCAAGTCACCCCTTACTGTTTCCTGTCATCCTCTAAGGCCAGGCATAGGACTGGGTGTTGGGAGAAGCATCTGATGCCCGGGGAGTGTAAGAGCTTCCGATATCTCTCAGTTGATGAAAGATGAGCTGGGTTTTGAACTCACACCTCAGCTGAGCTCTTTCCCACCAGCCAGAAGCAACTGCCTGGGAACACAGATATGTCTATATGTATCTCAATGGTGGGGAAGTGAGCAGCCCAGCCTTCTGAGCAAGGGATGCAGAGTTCTGGACCCCATGGGACCCCAGTCTTGGTGCACTACCTCTCCAAGCATCCACAGTGAGGCCCAGAGCCCCGCCGCCCCAGTGCCCGCAGGAAAGCCCACAGCAGTCACCTGTTCAGCCTGCTCTGAGGACAGAGGCCAAAGGAGGCAGCGGGGCCAGTTGGCTCCACTCCTGACAGGCAGCAAAACTTCCAGGAAAGTAAAAGGACCTGCCTCTCGCTCAGCCCACGAGAACTAGGAAGCTTCAGGACTTCCCTGGTGGTCCAGTGGTGAAGAAACGACCTGCTGATGCAGGGGACATGGGTTTGATCTCTGGTCTGGGAAGATCCCACATGTCTCGGGGCAACTAAGTCCATAAGTCACAACTCCCAAGCCTGTGCTTTCGAGCCAGTGCTCCGCAACAAAAGAAGCCACCACAGTGAGAAGCCCGGGCACCGCAACTAGAGAACGCTGGTGTGCAGCAATGAAGACCCAGCACAGACAAAAATGCAAAATAGAAAAAGAGCAGCAGGGCTTCCCTGGTGGTGCAGTGGGTAAGGACACCACCTTGCAGTGCAAGGGCCGCCAGTTCGATCCCTGGCCTGGGAAGATCCCACGTGCCACGGAGCGGCTGGACCGATGTGTCCAATTACTGAGCTGGAGCTCTGGAGCACACGTGCCCAGAGCCAGTGCTCTGCAACAAGAGAGGCCACTGCCATGGGAGGCCCACGCAGGCCAAAGAACAAATATAAATAGATGAAAGATCAATAAAGTGCCCCCCGCCAGCCAAAAAAAAAGAGGAGCGGGTGTGTGGATTTTCACAAGGTCCCATATGCCCTTAAGAGATTTCATCCCATTTACTGTAAGCCAGACCCTCTCCTGGCTCCAGGAAGCTGAAAAAGGCAGAAAAGACCCTGGCCTGAGATGCTAAGGACCTAGCTCTACTCCGGGCCATCCACATGACCTTAGGCAGGGACACAGGCTTAGGGGACCTCAGTTTCCTGGCCAATAAAATGGGCCTCAGAGCATCTGCTGCTTCAAGGCATTGGAAGCACAGAGTCTTAACCACTGGACCACTAGGGAAGTCCCCACCTGCTACTTCAGAAAGAATCACTACAGAGAAGCAAAACCAGGAACCCACCAGCCAATGCAAGGGAGGCCTGGAAGCCCTCCGGCCTCTGTGCCAACTCCTACCCACCCCTCAGACCCGCCCCAGACCCCTACCGAGTCTCCTGAACCCACAAAGCTCCAACATCACCATGGCCTCGGCACACGGCCACACGCTCGATTCCATCTGAAAATATTCTCGGATTGTCTCCCGTCAAAGAGGGCTGGCTTCCTGGGGTGAAGCCACTCCACGCAGAGCCGTCCGAGGTCCTCATCAAGTTCTACTGAAATGAAATCCCAACCTGCTACACAGTAGCAAGGCTGGACCCTGAGAACTGGGGCTTGAGTGGCGGTGAGCCCTGGCCCAGGGCCAGACAGGACAAATCCTGCCCACTCACGGGCCTCACCTGTGAAACGGGGATGCGGGCCGACGGACCCTCTACCCCAGGGCCAGGTAAGGCACTCTGGCCCCTGCAAAGAGGCTCAAAAGGCAGCCGCCCTGGTGACCAGAGGCGAGGGGGCAGGAGAGAGGCTTGTCCCCTCTCCCTTCTGGACACAAGCAGACCTGCCCGCCTTCCCTGAGAGGAGGGGCAGAAGCTGCCATGGCCCCACGGCAGCCTCTGGAGCTGAGGGAGGTGCCGGGCTGGGGGCATCCCCCTCATCCCCCTCCTGGGCCACTCTGAATTTAGCTGCTGAGGATTCCCCAGGGAGCCACTGGCTGGGCGTCTCCTCTATGAAGAGGTGCCCCGGCAGGCCCCACGGGCTGCTCCCTACTGACCCAGGCCTCTGCCTGGCCCAGCTGCCACTCCTCCATCAGCCCTCCATCAGCGCTGACACTTCTCTGGTAGAGAGGAAATCTTGCAAGCACACCAGATGCCCCGAGGGCGAGCCCAGCCTGTGAGCCAGAAGGTTCTGCCCGGGAGGTCAAGGCCCACGGCTGGGGTCCCACCCCTCCCCCACCCAGCAAGGCCAGGCTTTCCCCTGGACCCCCTCCCACCTGGCCTGGAGCAGCCCCGCATGTGGGCCGGGCCCAGCGGTGCACACATGGCCTTCACATGGGGCGGCGGGGAGGGAACCGCGCAGCTGGGCTGGCTGCCTGTGCTACGGCCTGACCATCTGCCCCGCACGCCCAGCCCCAGCTAACCCCCCGCCCCTCAGCCCCTCCACCTGTCTCACCCCCGCCCCCGGCCAAAGAGGCCGCCCCACGTGCACTTCTACAGCCAGACAGCCTCGTGCCCGGTCCCCTCCCTGGTGGAGGACCCGGCAGGCTGGACACCACAGGAGCCTGGCTTCCCTGGGCTACAGTGGACAGCTCCTCCGAGCAGTCACCAGGCTGTCAGGAGTCTGGGCACTGGAGCAAGTCACTGACTCGGATTCGAATCCAGAACCAGGGGCCCAAGCACCCTGGAGCCTAGTGAACGGCAACAGGGAGGCCTGCAGCGCAAAACCCACGAGGCCTCAAGCAGTGGCCGATGGCTGGGAGACCGCCACCAACCTACAGAAGCTCTCCAAGCTTCAGTCCCACCGCCTGTGAGATGGGAATGGAGCAGAGATGAGGTGAGGACATCACCTATTTCATCAAATGAACGAATACACACAACACATGTAGCCCAGGACCCAGTACAAAGGACAGCAAGGAGACCAATCTAGTCAATCCTCGAGGAAATCAACTTTAAATAGTCACTGGAAGGACTGATGCTGACGCGAAAGCTCCAGTACTTAGGCCACCTGATGTGACGTGTCGGCTCACTGGAAAAGAGCAAGACGTTGGGGAAGTCTGAGGGCAGGAGAAGGGGACCACAGAGGATGAGATGGTTGGATGGCATCACTGAGTCAATGAACGTGAGTTTGAGCAGGCTCTGGGAAACGGTGAAGGACAGGGGAGTCTGGCGGGCTGCAGTCTATGGAGTCGCTAAGAGTCAGACACAACTGAGCACTGAACACCACAGCCACTACAAAGGAAGCAGCTGACGGCCGTTTCTGTGACTGCTATGAAAACGACTACAGAATTTCTACATCTGTCCAGGCCTTTGCCCAGTACTGAGGACACTGCGTACATTCAAGAAAGGTTCAGGGCTTCCCTGGTGGTCCAGTGGGTAAGGACACTGCTTTCCAGTGCAAGTGGCACCGGTTCAATCCCTGGCCTGGGAAGATTCCACGTGCCACGGAGCGGCTCGACCTGTGTGTCCAACTACCGAGCTGGAGTACTGGAGCGCATGCGCCCAGAGTCGGTGCTCTGTGACAACAGAGGCCACTGCGATGGGAGGCCCGCACGGGCCAAAGAACAAAGATGGAAATAAATGAAAGACCAATAGAAGTGGCCAAAAAAAGAAAAAGAAAGGTTCATTCTTCCTATGGCTCCCCCTTCCTTTCTTCATTCAGTGTTTGCAAAGAAGCTGTGTACAAGGTAAGCCTTATCACTATTTTCCAGCTTTAGCAACTGAGGCTCAGACAGGGAAAGCGACTGGTCCAAGGTCACACAGGAAGCAAACAGAAGAGACAGGACTCAAACACCGGCCCTCAGACTCCCCATCCGGTGCTCCTTCCATTGTGCCAGAAAGCCGCTCAGGGAAACGAAGCTCCAGACCAGAGCCACAGCCCCACCTCCGACCCTGGCACTGCAGCGGCCCGGACCTCACAGCAGGACCGGCTTGTTCCCTCCTCTCACAAGGGCTCATTTCAGACAGTCGAGCCTGCGCCTAGATCAGAGCCACAGCCTATCTGGACAGGGGCACACACGCAGGTGCACGCCTCCTACAGGAGGCAGACTGAGGTCCGGAGGAAGACACAGGAGTGTCCCCATCGGAAGGGGGCCGTAAGAAGTGGACGTGGTGAGTGAGCCTGGTCCCGGGCTCTGGAGCCCAGAAGTGCCTAGCGATGGCTTTCCCTCCCAGACGACAGACAGGTGCCCAGCAGCAGCCTTTCTGGGGAAGGGACAGATGGTATGGGCGCAGAGGGCCACACACAGGAACAGGTGTCTCTGAGCGTGTGCCAGTATGCGCTCGTGGGCACGGGCACTGAGGGGTAGATACACACCGCTGCGTGGACCCCTGTGTGTGTGCACACTCTCTCCCTGAACTCGTCCCTTTTATAGAGAACTTCGCCACAAGAAGGGCAGAAGCAAAAGGAGATCAGGATTGACAGTCCCATCTCAGAGAGTCAGTTGCACATCCGCCCACCTTCCAACTGTTAACGCTGCAAGTCGGGGCGGGGGCCCCATGACGCTGACACGGCTGACACGGTGAGAAGCATTTGGCCAGGTGGGCCTTCGAGAGACTTCTATCATCTTTTCTAACCTAGGTGATCTTGGAAGAGTCCCCCTCTTCTTTCTCCAGGCCTCAGTTTTCCATTCAATTAAACGGAAAGCTAATCAACTGACAAGGATGTTAGGATCAAGTAAAATGGAATTTATTATTGAGAGAAGTTAAGCCACTGGACAAATGAGATGAACACAGAGACCAGGAATGTTTTCTTGGAACTGAAAGTGGCAGCCGGACGAGTAAAAAGGGCCCAGGGCTGGCCATCCAAGGACCTGGGTGCCAGCCCTCACCAGCTGTGATGCTCTGGGGCTCCCCGGTCTGAGAAGGGCTTCCCTAGCTGCAAGGTGAGCAGGTGGACAGGCATCTCTCTGCCATCTCTGCCTTCCATCCTGGCTGCTACCTGAGGGTTACGCTGACCTCTCCACTGGGCTCACTGCCCAGGGACAGCTATCTGACCCCTCACTCCACTCCGCCTCCCTGATCAACCATCTTACCCAAACCCAAGTGAGACACTTTGGTTCAGAAATCACAGAGCCTCTTTTCCCCAGAAGTTCACTTCCCTTCCCAGGGATGGACACAGGCACCTTGTCCGCCCCACTCACAGACAGAAGCGGAGAGAGTGTGATCCAAAAAGCTCACGTTTTTCTGAAGTCCTTTGTTATTGGCTGAAGCCCAGAGAGGGTGAGTAACTTTCCTGAAATCACACAGGAAGTCAGAGGCAGAGCAAGCAGAAGTCCTGCCCATACAAACCAGTGACATCGACCATTTTCCCCCAACCTTCCCCACACCTCTTGTGAGGTGGAGGCGGAGGGCACTTGAACTCACCTCCCAGATTTGTCTTTGCTCTATGAGAATGAACAGCAGCCTAGAACCCCAGGCCAGTCTCAATCTTGTCTAAGTGGAATTGTAAAACTGCCACTCCCCACTATGGGGAATTCTTGGACAAATATTCCTCTCCATCCCAAGAAGGCAGCGTCTGGTGAGGACAGCTGCCCCAAACTAAGAAGCCCTACCCATCCCAGAACGAGGTTCTGAAGATCCCCCACCAGCCAATCCCTTCCGCCCCACCCGGCTCTGGGCAGACCGGACTCTTCAATATGCAGTGAAGGGCAGCAGGAAAGGGGACTCTCCTGGAAAGACCCTCTCGGGCCCATTCCTAAGGAGGGGGCGCGGGCTAGGGTCCTTAAGGACACCGGGAGCGAGGGGTGCAGATTGCAGAAACAACTTGAGTGCAGTGCCACCCTGCTAGGAGGAGGAGCTGAGAACAGGCCGACAGGCTCCCCAGGAATGCGGGGCCCTTATATTCTAGCAAAACCTGGGCCACCCTTCCGCAGCATTCAGTGTCTCCAAGATCACGACCAACTGCCATAAGAGTAAGGGTCTTCCCCCTGCGCCGCCGGAGACAGATTCCCACACTCCCCACTGCTCTCCCCCTCGGCGCCCAAGGGACTCCGGAGACAGACACTGCTGCCATAAAAGTGAACTATGAGGGCTGAAGTCAGCCGCGCAGGCAGGGTCACCCCAAAGGCTGGGGCCCCCCGCTACAAACCGTGGGACATGATCTTCCAGAAGGGGTTCCCCCTTCCACTTCCAAAAAAAGTGAGACACTTTGGTTCAGAAATCACAGAGCCTCTTTTCCCCAGAAGTTCACTTCCCTTCCCAGGGATGGACACAGGCACCTTGTCCGCCCCACTCACAGACAGAAGCGGAGAGAGTGTGATCCAAAAAGCTCACGTTTTTCTGAAGTCCTTTGTTATTGGCTGAAGCCCAGAGAGGGTGAGTAACTTTCCTGAAATCACACAGGAAGTCAGAGGCAGAGCAAGCAGAAGTCCTGCCCATACAAACCAGTGACATCGACCATTTTCCCCCAACCTTCCCCACACCTCTTGTGAGGTGGAGGCGGAGGGCACTTGAACTCACCTCCCAGATTTGTCTTTGCTCTATGAGAATGAACAGCAGCCTAGAACCCCAGGCCAGTCTCAATCTTGTCTAAGTGGAATTGTAAAACTGCCACTCCCCACTATGGGGAATTCTTGGACAAATATTCCTCTCCATCCCAAGAAGGCAGCGTCTGGTGAGGACAGCTGCCCCAAACTAAGAAGCCCTACCCATCCCAGAACGAGGTTCTGAAGATCCCCCACCAGCCAATCCCTTCCGCCCCACCCGGCTCTGGGCAGACCGGACTCTTCAATATGCAGTGAAGGGCAGCAGGAAAGGGGACTCTCCTGGAAAGACCCTCTCGGGCCCATTCCTAAGGAGGGGGCGCGGGCTAGGGTCCTTAAGGACACCGGGAGCGAGGGGTGCAGATTGCAGAAACAACTTGAGTGCAGTGCCACCCTGCTAGGAGGAGGAGCTGAGAACAGGCCGACAGGCTCCCCAGGAATGCGGGGCCCTTATATTCTAGCAAAACCTGGGCCACCCTTCCGCAGCATTCAGTGTCTCCAAGATCACGACCAACTGCCATAAGAGTAAGGGTCTTCCCCCTGCGCCGCCGGAGACAGATTCCCACACTCCCCACTGCTCTCCCCCTCGGCGCCCAAGGGACTCCGGAGACAGACACTGCTGCCATAAAAGTGAACTATGAGGGCTGAAGTCAGCCGCGCAGGCAGGGTCACCCCAAAGGCGCTGAAACGAGGGCAAGAGATCTCCAACCTTCATCCCCACTTTGCAAGTTAAGACACTACCAAAGCCGTGGCTAAGGTCGCTGCCCCAGGAGGACGCAGGCCAGTCGGGGCCCAACAGGGTGGGGAGCTATTTGCCCCGTTCCCATACCCTCAATCAGCCTACAGTCCCCCCAGCCCACCCCGCCTGCCCCTCCGCGCATCCACCCGCTCCCGCAGTCACCCCCGGGCGCGGTCAGGGTGCGTGGCTGGGAGCCGGTACCTGCTTCCTCAGCGCCTCGAAGGCTGCGCTGATGGTGTGCACCCGCGTCCGCTCCCTGGCGTTCGCCAGGAGCCTCCGGGTCTGCTGCAGGGCTTTGATCTCCGAGGAGGCAGCGGTAGCTTCGCCTGGCCGTTTCCTAGGCGACGCGGAGGAATCCGGGTGGTTATTGTAAATTACGTGTGAAATTGACGAGTAAGAACTTTCCCCGGGGCGTGTGGGGGGCGCGGGGCGCACGGAGGGCTCCGGCGGCGCAGACGGCGTGGGGCGTGCTGGCGGTGCGCACAGCAAGATGCGGGGACGCAGGCCGGGTTCCCGGAAAGGCTGCGCCTCGGGACCCCCAGGGACCCGGCCCTGGGGCGCAGGAGGCGGCGGCGGCGGCGGCGGCGGCGGGGGCGTGGGGAGTCCCGGCCCCACTGCGCCCAGGGCGAAGCCGCGTTTCCGCGCGTCCAGGACCTCCGGCGCCCGGGCGCCCCCGCGCTCCCCGGCCGTGTCCGCGCCCCCACCTGAGGGAACAGCCGGCGCCACCCGGGCTGGCACCGGGGCCGGGACCGGCTGCAGCCGCTGGGTTCTGTCCCGCAGCCCGTTGGTGGCGGTGGCGCCGTGCTCGGGCGCTTCCAAGTCCAATCGGAAAGTTTTATAGCCGTTCGCGCGCCGCGCCGGCTCCTTGCCCTTCCGCTTGAGCTTCTTGAGACCGTTCAGCTCCTTCACGCACACGGTCTTCCACGGCCCGTCCTCGAGAACCGGGATGTGCTTCATGGCGCGGGCAGCGCGCGCGGCAGGCGCGTGGGGCTGCCCGAGAAGCGCGCCCGCCGCGCTCGCCCTGCACGCTGCGCGCCGGCTCTGCCCCGGCGGCCGCCGCGCTCAGCGCCTGGGAGTCTCCAGCTCTCCCCCTGCTCGCGCCCTCCCTCCGCCCTCCCTTTCTCCCCCTCGCCCGGGGCAGCTGCGCCGCCGGCTCCGCGGAGCCGCCGGGCTGTCCGTTCCCGGAGCGCTCAGAGTGTCATCTGAAGTCGCTGCCGCCGTGCCAGCATTTCTGGAGAACGCCCGCTGCGCTCCATCTGTGTTTGTTTAGCCTCAGTTTACACAGAAGCCCAGTTCGCAAGATCAGTCAGCGCCGCCGCCTCCCCAGCCTCGGCCGCCCGAGCCGCGAGCGCCTTTAAAGAAACAGGAAGCATTTTTCAAAACAGCTGGGCTGCCGGCCGCCTCCTTTGTCCGCGTCTCTCTGCCTCCCCCCCCCGCCAGCCGCCCCTCCGATTCTCCTTCCTAGGAAAGGTTATTGTAAATTACGTGTGAAATTGACGAGTAAGAACTTTCCCCGGGGCGTGTGGGGGGCGCGGGGCGCACGGAGGGCTCCGGCGGCGCAGACGGCGTGGGGCGTGCTGGCGGTGCGCACAGCAAGATGCGGGGACGCAGGCCGGGTTCCCGGAAAGGCTGCGCCTCGGGACCCCCAGGGACCCGGCCCTGGGGCGCAGGAGGCGGCGGCGGCGGCGGCGGCGGGGGCGTGGGGAGTCCCGGCCCCACTGCGCCCAGGGCGAAGCCGCGTTTCCGCGCGTCCAGGACCTCCGGCGCCCGGGCGCCCCCGCGCTCCCCGGCCGTGTCCGCGCCCCCACCTGAGGGAACAGCCGGCGCCACCCGGGCTGGCACCGGGGCCGGGACCGGCTGCAGCCGCTGGGTTCTGTCCCGCAGCCCGTTGGTGGCGGTGGCGCCGTGCTCGGGCGCTTCCAAGTCCAATCGGAAAGTTTTATAGCCGTTCGCGCGCCGCGCCGGCTCCTTGCCCTTCCGCTTGAGCTTCTTGAGACCGTTCAGCTCCTTCACGCACACGGTCTTCCACGGCCCGTCCTCGAGAACCGGGATGTGCTTCATGGCGCGGGCAGCGCGCGCGGCAGGCGCGTGGGGCTGCCCGAGAAGCGCGCCCGCCGCGCTCGCCCTGCACGCTGCGCGCCGGCTCTGCCCCGGCGGCCGCCGCGCTCAGCGCCTGGGAGTCTCCAGCTCTCCCCCTGCTCGCGCCCTCCCTCCGCCCTCCCTTTCTCCCCCTCGCCCGGGGCAGCTGCGCCGCCGGCTCCGCGGAGCCGCCGGGCTGTCCGTTCCCGGAGCGCTCAGAGTGTCATCTGAAGTCGCTGCCGCCGTGCCAGCATTTCTGGAGAACGCCCGCTGCGCTCCATCTGTGTTTGTTTAGCCTCAGTTTACACAGAAGCCCAGTTCGCAAGATCAGTCAGCGCCGCCGCCTCCCCAGCCTCGGCCGCCCGAGCCGCGAGCGCCTTTAAAGAAACAGGAAGCATTTTTCAAAACAGCTGGGCTGCCGGCCGCCTCCTTTGTCCGCGTCCTCTCTGCCTCCCGCCGCCCCCATCCTTTCTGCCCAGAACCTGCCTCCTCCGATTCTCCCTTCCCCGCCCCCTCCTCCAGTCCGGGGCGCTTCTCGGTTCCCGGAGGACGGTCTGCTCCCGAGCACGTGGCTTCTGGGCCCTTCGGCCCGAGCCCGAGCCGGGCCTTCTCGGCGACCCAGCGTCGACCTTCCGCACCCTCACCTCCAGGTCCAGCCTTCCACCCCTGCTTGCGGACGAGAAACTGAACCGCGACTTCTCCCGGAAGAGGGGGAGATCGCAGGGGGAGGGGGCGGGGGGGACTCTGGGGTTCCCGGAGACCCTCATGGCCCCCTGCCCCGCAGCGTCACTCACTGGAGCAGAAAGCCGATGCGACAGGGAAACTGAGGCTCTGCAAAGGCAGGGGTGTGTCCCACGGTCACGCCGAGCAGGGTGGAAGCTTTGGGATTGCGACGCGGCATCTGTGAGGCGCTTAAGTCCTCACCTCATCCCCAGGTTGCCCGTTAAGTCCGGATTTACGCATCTATGAAATGAGAGATTCGAAGAACGTCAACGCCTAGATCACAGCGTGGCTGTGAAAAATTAAGCCCCAGGCACAGAGGAGGTACAAGTCAGATGGAAGCTTTGGTTATTATTACTATTAATAACAGAGGCAGAGTAGCGCCTCCAGGCAGATTTCCTCACCAGCCCTGCCCCCTGCAAACTGAGCGACTCCAACAGGCAAGTCGCCCTTCCCTGGTCTGTAAAATGGAATGGCCTCTCCAGGGCTGTGGCTGAAGGTGAGCTGACCGGGCATGCACAAAGCCTTCAGAGCAGCCTGGCGTCAAGTGAGAGCCTCCGGTTATGGGCAGGGGACAGAGGTTGACTTCCCAGACCGCGGTCCTCAGTGCCATCCCGCTGGAGAGTCTGGGGCGAGGGAGTGAAGGTCAAACTCGTTGGCCCTGACTCAAGCCCACCCCCGGTAGACTGGCCCAAGGACCAACACAGCCTCTTTGCAAGCCCTTTCTCTGTAGCTGTTCCTCCTTAAGGTGGTGATGGGCACTTTAAGCAATTTGGGAAAAGAGAGACCCCTTCACCCTGGCCTTGGGTTCTGACTACTGCAGCCACGGAGATCTTTATCTTTCTGGTTTCAATCCTTCACTCCTACCCTCCAGACCCACCAAACCCAGTGGGGATTTTCTTCAGGGCTCATCCCGAGGGCCTTCTTCTCTCTCTGGTCCAGGGGAGAATGTCCTTAGGGTGGGAGGAGGGAGAGGACATGGTGGTTTGTGCCATGCAGTGTCGTGGGTGGAAGGGTTGGGGTCCAGGCAGAAAGTTGGGGGCCATGTGCGTAGATTGTGCCTAGCTATTCAACTCTCCAGCCCCATGACCCTGGACACGACCGTCCATCCCACTGGGGTGCTGAATCTGCTGTCCTTGAGGTTGACATTTCTGTCCAGCCAATCTCTCAAGGTAGCTGGAGAACTGAAAAGAAATCACGGATGTAAAAGGACTTTGACATCAGCCTTCAAACACACCCTCATGTGTCTGCATTCACACAGGGACAGACACACAGATGTATGCTGTCTTCTGCCTCTGGCTAGCTGAGATCATACACACGGACACGGTACGTTACGTGCTCAGTCGCTTCAGGCATGTCTGCCTCTTTTCGACCCCATAGACTGTAGCCTGCCAGGCTCTTCTGTCCATGGGATTCTCCAGGCAGGAATACTAGAGTAGGTTGCCATTCCCTTCTCCAGAGGATCTTCCCAACCCAGGGATTGAACCCTAGTCTCTTACATCTCCTGCATTGGCGGGCAGGTTCTTAACCACGTGTGCCACTGAGTAAAAGTAAATGCAGAGCCTCATTTTTTTTCACCAGGATGGGTCCCAGCATGGTAAAGTCCATGCTTCCTGAGTCACCTGCTTCCCTGGACACCCAGCATTTTCCCATACCTTATCTGTCTCCTGAACACCCAGGGTGCGCCCCAGAGAAGAACCCCCATTCTCCTGCTTTTTTCCCAGCAGCCCCGGAGCCTCTGTGGAGAACACCCTTCTCACTCTTGGATGACTGTCTCCAGACTCCCAGCCTTGGCTGGTTGTCACAGCCCCCTGTCACTCTTGCTGGCCTCTGCTCACTCACGAGAGTTGCGGCAGCTTGTCCTCCACAGAGATCCTGCCTGTATCCCTGGGTTTGTGAGCTCCAGATGCGCTGCTGTTTCTGGGACTGCTCTGGAGGTCCAGTGGTTCGGTCTCTGCACTTTCCCTGCAGGGAGCCCAAGTTTCGTCCCTGGTCGGGGACCCAAGAGCCACATGCTGCTCTTTCCTTCCTCCCTGTGTCCCAGGAAACTTGGGCCAGAGCCCTCACTCCAGCGTCCTTGCCTGGAGAATCCCGTGGACAGAGGAGCCTGCCGGGCTACCGTCCATGGGGTCTCAACGAGTTGGACAGGACTGAGTGACCAACAGTGTCTTTCATTCCCTTTACATTCGCCAGCTCCCAAACGGAGTCTGAGACCCCAGCTTGCCCATTCCTCGCACCCAGCCAGGCAGTGGCAGAGATGGGAGGAAAGAGGTCCTCCCTCCAGAACTGCTGAGGTCCTCTCTGAACCTCAACCTCCTCCTCTGTAAAATGGGGATCATAAGACTGTCTGCTCGGGCTGGCACGAGGTTGGAATGAAGATATGTGTACACCCCTAAGCTGGAGTGACGGTGGCCTCAGGCCTCCTGGGTGGGCGCAGCTGCCCGGGCATCGCAGCTTCTGCCTCCAGGCTCGGGGTGCCCTTGCAGGCTGGGGGTGTCTGTGGCTAGCTGGAACATGCAGAGGTCTCGTGACGGGATGGAAAATTGTCCCTAAAGAGGCCAGGCCGAGCTCCAGGATGATCACGTGTCTTTGTTGAGTCTTGAAGGCTCCGCTCATACGGATCCTGAGCCTATCACCAGCTCTCTCAAAACAGAGGAGAAGGTCACTGAGGTCCTATGAGGTCTGGGGAGGAGAAGGCAGTGGGCAGGAGTGGTCAGCTGCGCTGGTTGGAGGTGGAGCGGGACTCAGACCCAGCCAGTCTTCCAGGACACGCTCCTGCCCCCTCGCCACGCTGCCTCTCCCGCCGGCCAGATCACGGGGCCCAGGGGCTGGCATCAGGCTAGCCTAGGGTCTGCTCTGCCGCTGACCAGCTTTGTGGCCTCGAGCAACCTCTTCAGCTCTCTTGAGCTGGCGTTTGTTATCTGGGCCTTATCTCCTTAGTCATAACATGGAATGCCAGGTACCAGAACAGGAGGGTCCATATGATGCCAACGGTTCCTGTTATTGTGATTCTCAGCCCTCCAGGTGGTAGATCTTCAAAGGCCAGGCGTACTGCTGAAGGTCCCCCAGCCTAAAGGTAAACTTGCCACCCGGGGCTCCCTTCCCTTAGCATCCAGGAAAAGTGGAGGGAGACCAGCCTGCCAGCGCCCCCTGGTGGTATGATACAGTCTGGCCGACACACGGCATAGCCATCTCCCCACAGAGATCCAGAGCCAGGACTGGGGAGCATGCGATGAGAGTAAGGGAGATTTTATGAATTCATAGGATAAAAAGGCTTCCAAAGGTCCAAGTGGTCTGACACTCTGTTCGGAGTGGGACCGCACAGACACGCCTCAGAAAACCTGTGTGCATGCATGCTCGGGCTCAGTCGTGTCCGACTCTGTGCGACCCCATGGACGGTAGCCCACCAGGCTCCTCTGTCCATGGGATTCTCCAGGCGAGAATACTGGAGTGGGCTGCCATTTCATCCTCCAGGGGATCTTCCTGACCCAGGGATCAAACCCACAGCTCGTGCATCTCCTGCATTGGCAGGTGGATTCTTTACCACTGAGCCACCTGGGATGTCCTACTTTCATCCACTAGGTGCTTCCCTGGTGGTCCAGTGGGTAAAGAGTCTGCCTTGCAGTGCAAGAACCTTGCAGGTTCCACCCCTGGCCCAGGAAGATCCTACATGCTGCGGAGTGGCTGGGCCGATGTGTCCAATTAGGAGCCAGTGCTCTGGAGCGCATGTGCCCGGAGTTGGTGCTCTGCAACAAGCGAGGCCACTGCAATAGGAAGCCCACACAGGCCAAAGAATAAAGATGGATGAAAATAAATAAATAAACAATAAAAGAGGCCAAAATTTTTTTTTAAAGGCCACTAGGAGGTTCCACATCCTCTATATGGCCAGAGCAGGGAATAGGAATGAAGCTAGAAAGGGAAGCAAAGGCAAGAGCTTTGGGCTTAGGCCACTGGGAACAAATGCTCCAAAGCCAGGCAGCAATACTCGCCACCACACAGGAAATGGATACAGGCTGTATTTCTATACAGGCTCTATTTCCTTAGAACCACTCAGGAAAGTAAACCCATTGTACAGATAAATAAAACAAACTTGCCAATGGAAAGAAAATCACAAAAATGGGATTTGAACTTAGGTCAATGGACCCCAAAACTCAAGCTTTGAACTGCCATGTTTTGTGGCCTCCTGGGACCTCAGTGACTAGCATCTGGGGAGGCGCATCACTGGGCCCATACAGGGCTGGCCTCTCTGGCAGCCTGGCTGCGTGTGCCACCAGCCTGGGTGAACTTCCTCCTGCCTTCCTCTCACGGGAAGCCACTGGCCTCTCTCGGACCAGTTCAGTGAGTCTCCAGGTCAGGGTCAGGTGTCACTGTCTCTGACCATTTGAGGATCTCAGGCCTATGGATGTCAGATCTTGTCCAGGCACAGGTGCTCTCCTGACATCGATGCATGGAACCTACCCAGCAACTCCTTAGCGCGTGCACACTCCCACGGATGAGGACAGGATGGCTCTGCGGGGTGGAATCCCTCAGTTGCCATCCTCTTGGCCAAATGGGATGGATTCTGAGATACTTGCTACTTGGAACGCTACCTTCCTGAGTCTGGAGTTCCCATTTCCGGCTGTCTAGATTGTTCCAAAGCGGGCGTGTCTTCCATTCAAGCAAGGACGGATGGGATTTGACTGCCCAAAGGCTTGGGAACGCAGATGATCCCTGCCTTCTGGCTCTGTGCTCAACTCCCGCTGCACAGGACCACCCAAGGGAGTGAGCGGAGACGCAGATACAGCCAGGCCGGCGACCTCCAGGCCCCCACCTGTCTTTCAGGCCCAGTCTATACACCACCACTGCTAACTGCCAGGACACTGGACCTGAAGGACAGAAAGGAGACGTGCAGGCAGGAAGCTCTCAAAACCCCTCTCCAGCTCTCCTTCTACCTCCCTCTATACAAGTGACCACCCCAGTGGTAGAAAAGCAAGAGTGTTAGGGGCGGGAACAGGGGCTGGCAGGAGGGAAGAGGGGAGGCCGTCAGTACCCACTGTCCAGGACTCCCTCTCTGGGGCTCCCTCTATGGGATGGGCTCAGTTCAGTTCAGTTCCATCACTCAGTTGTGTCTGACTCTGTGACCCCATGGACTGAAAGCGCACCAGGCTCCCCTCTCCTTCTCCATCTCCCAGAGCCTGCTCAAACTCCAGTCCACTGACTCAGTGATGCCATCCAACCATCTCATCCTCTGTTGTCCCTTTCTCCACCTGCCTTCTATTTTTTCCAGCATCAGCGTCTTTCCCAATGACTTGTCTCTTTGCATCAGGTGGCCAAAGTATTGGAGCTTCAGCATCAGCATCATTCCTTCCAATGAATATTCAGGGTTGATTTCCTTTAGGATTGACTGGGTTGATCTCCTTGCAGTCAGTTCAAAGGCATCAGTTCTTCAGTGCTCAGCCTTCTTAACAGTCCAGCTTTCACATCTGAACATGACTACTAGGAAAACCATAGCTTTGAGTATAGGGACCCTCATCTGCAAAGTGATGTCTCTGCTTTTGAATGTACTGTCTAGGTTTGTCATAGCTTTTCTTCCAAGGAGCAAGCTAGTCTCTTAATTTCATGGCTTTTGATTCCAAGCTTGTCTTTTAATCTCTTGGAGCCCAAGAAAATAAAGTTTGTTGCTATGTCCATTGTTTACCCATCTAATTGCCATGAAGTGATGGGACCGGATGCCTTGATCTTAGATTTTTTGAATGTTGAGTTTTTGAATGTTGTAATGGGCTGGGGTACCCCTTTTCAGCTCCAACCATGTGCTTATGGTTAATGTAGCAGATTTCCCTGCAGGGGACCAAGTCCATGGAGCACACTTAGTCTGGAATCCTGTGGCCAGGGAGGAAATGGGAGGGGAGGGTCCAGAGAGAAGGGGTCCAGCAAGCCCCAGGAGGAGCCTGGCATGACAGGCAGGTGGGTGCCAGGATCTCACACCATTGACCAGATGTCCTTTGATGCCTAGGCCACGTCATGGCGTTCTTCTGAGTGACTTCCTGTGTTTCTCAGCTGTGTTGGGGGCTGCCAACAGTCCTTTCCCCCTGCAAGCATGGAGACAGGGGTCTGTTCCTCCACCCCAGGAACCTGGACTGCCTTGGCCAATGGAGGCCTGCAAGAATAGAGGTGCTGCTGTGCTTTTAAGGGCATTGGCTGTTTCAGCTTCCTGCCCATGGGAGCCCTGAGTCCTTCTGTGAGTGGCCCGGGTTACTGTGTAGAAGAGAGAGAGGCCTTGTGGGGAGCCCTGTGCTAACCGATCTGTGAGGAAGGGACCTGAACAGCTGTTTCCAGACTTGGCCTTACCTGACTGCAACCGCATGGAGAACCTGACTGAAAACCGCCCAGCTGAGCCCAGTCAACCCCCAGAACCATGGGAATAAATGCTGCATTGTCACATTAAGCCACTACATTTTGGGGTGCTTTGCTATGCAAGCAAAAGAGAACTGGAACATTTGAGCAGGAACCAAGGATGGCATCTAATCCCCCATTTCCCCCATTTCCTCTCTGACCTCATCCCTCAGTTCTGCTCCAGAGCCCACCCCATCCCTCTGCTCCCTCCACACCAGACATCTTGTTACTCCTTGAACTCGTCAGCAGGCTCCTCTGGCCTCAGGGCCTTTGCACTGGCTAATCTCTGGGCCTAGAATGCTTTTCCCCCAGGGAGCCTGTGACTCACTCATTCACCCCCTTCTCGTGTCTCTATGTCACCTTCCCAAGGAGGCTGGGCACCCCATAAAATGTGCCCCCTTCCCCTTTAGAATCTTCTACTTCTTCCCTGCTTTAATTTTTTCAAGTACTTACCATCACCTGACAGATGAGACTTGATTGTATATGCCTGGATTTTTTTGTTTCTTCGTCTCCCCCACTAGAACGTCAGCTCCGTGAGGACAGGCATTTCCACCTGCCTTGTTCACTGCTATATCTCAGCATCTAGAACAGTCCTGATACACATGCCTGCATGCGTGCTCAGTCGTGTCCAACTCTTTTCGACCCTATGAACTGTAGCCTGCGAGGCTCCTCTGTCCATGGGATTCTCCAGGCAAGAACACTGGAGGGGGTGGCCATGGTCTCCTCCAGGGGATCTTTCTGCCCCAGGGATCAAACCCACGTCTCGTGGATTCTTTACTGTCCAAGCCACCAGGGAGGCTTACTGCTCAGTCTGGACCAGGTCTCCCTCAGTTATTCAACCAACTGCTTTGATAGAAGAAGTCAGTGGATCCAGAGCTGAGCATGTCTCAGGAACAGCTGCTCTGACCCCTGAGAACCGGTGGTTTGTCTAATCCATTCTCTTTCTCTTTGGCTTCATGTCTCCTGGCCTGATAGCCACATGGGCAACAAATCAGCAGGCGTTTAGTCACGACGGGGCCTGTGCCTGGCTGGTCTTCGTAATGGGCCTGGAACGGGGAGATGAGGTGTCCGCCGCCAGGAGCTCAAGCGAGTCCCACCTTCAACTTGATCTACCTGTGACCATGCCATCCACCTTTGCAGACACTACTGAGGCTGGGGAAATAGCAGGACAAAGCAGTGCCCGAAGGCTATGCCCATGTGGGGCTTCTCGCTGCAGTGGTTTCCCTTGTTGCAGAACACAGGCTCTGGGCACCCAGGCTTCAGTAGCTGCAGCCCCAGGGCTTAGATGCTCCGTGGCCTGTAGGATCTTCCCAGACCAGGAACTGAACCTGTGTCCCTTATATAGCAAGGCAGATTCTTAAGCCACTGGACCACCAGTGACGCCTGAAGAAGAAGCATTTGAGCCAGATTGAAAGGACCGTGAGATCTGGCCAGGCAGACCACCTCCCCGACAGATGGCCACAGCTTGCTCCCCAGCCTCCTCCCAGCCTCCTACTGTGCCCCCCTCACCACCCACTCTCTGCTAAAACCACAGCCCTTTTCTCCTTGTCCACTCTATGATCCCCTTACACATCTATGATCCACTTATGGTGTGCGTTCCCACCTGAAGGAGACAGGAAGTGTCAGGGAGGAGCGCCACCTGGTCCCTGACGGAGCCTCATGAAGGTTCTTCCCAGTGGGGGGCAAGATGGCGGAGGAGAGAGGGGATGCCCCTGGGGCGACTGTTGGGGATTCGCTCAGAAGTGAGGGGACAGCTGAGCCTCAAGGAGACTTACTCAAGGAAGCCACACAGCAAGCCAGCTGTGCTGGACAATCATACCCCCAAGAGGATGCGAGGGTGTCCTCTGACCAGCGTCTGACCTGGCCCCGCCCCCTCTGGGCCTCCTCCCACCCCCTGCCGCCACACTGTCCCCAGATGCCTCCATTCCAGTGGCCTGCGATGGGCAAATGTCCAGAGTCTTCTGTGTCTCCTCCTCTGCCCTCTACAGGCTCTCTTTAAGCAAAACAACACTATCCATCGTGGTAAGCCCAGGCTGTTCATGTGAATTGTATCACCTTTGTGCATACACACATGCTAAGTCGTGTCCAACTCTCTGCAGCCATATGGAGCCCACCAGGCTCCTCTGCCATAGAATTCTCCAGGCAAGAATACTGGAGTGGGTTCCCATGCCCTCCTCAGGGGATCTTCCCGACCCAGGGATTGAGCCTGCATCTCCTGCAACTGCAGCATCGAAGGAGGATTCTTTTTGGTTTTGTTTATTTATTTTTGGCTATTTCGGGTTTTTACTGGGGCCACAGGCTCTTCTCTGGTTGCAGGGAGTGGGAGCTACTCCCTAGTTGAGGTGAGAAGGTTTCTCATGGTGGTGACTTCTTTTGTTATGGAACTGGGCACACGGGCTTCCGCAGTTGTGGCCCGTGGGCTCCATAGTTGCAGCTCTGAGGCTCTAGAGCCCGGGCTCAATAGTTGTGGCTCACGGGCTTCGTTGCTCTGCAGCATGTGGGATCTTCCCGGATCGGGGATCAAACCCATGTCTCCTGCGTTGGCAGATGAACTCTTTACCACTGAGCTACCAGGGAAACCTCTCATCTTTGTAGTTTTATTTATTAATGTATTTTGATTTATAGTTATATAAAAATGAAAAGTATAAAGCCTGAGAGGTAGAGCGACATCCTAGGGCTCCGTGACAATGTGTCAGCTTTCAAGACAGGAGCACACATTACTCAGGCTCAAGAAATTCTGGGCTGGATGTTTGATCAGAGTTGCCCTGAAGGTCTGACTTGCTGATCTGGGAGTTGAAACGTGCCTTCTCATCCCAAGACCAGCTACGTACCCTTCCCTTGGCCGCCTGCCTCCTCACACCTCCTCCACTTGCAGGCCTCAGTTTCTTCATCTGTAAAATGGGAAGAATGAGAAGGCGATGGTGCTTATCTACCAGGAGATCCCCCCACCTCCAGCATCTCAGCAGCTGTCAAACCCAGAGCGCAGAGGGGAAAGTGAAAAGTTCACTGGCTAGAAGGAAAACTCTCTCACAGGCCCAACCCCTACTGCAGACAAGAAAAACTCTGTCGAAGAGTCATCAAGCCCACTGGAACCCGAAGCCTGATCGGCCAAGGGGCAGGCAGGGAGCGAGCCAGGGGCCCATTAGTGCTTTCTGCATCAGGACCTAGTTGTCAACAGCCTAACAAGAACTGGCTTAAGCCAGCACCCTCCCGGGAGCTGTTAGGAACCTTCACAGGCATGCTCTGTGGCTAGATGAGAAAACAGCGTATGATAACTTTTCTGGGGGGAGGAAACAACTTCCACCCCCCATTTTTGGAGTATTCCTACCCATCTCCCCATTCCCCCTCGAAGGAGGATTCTTTTTGGTTTTGTTTATTTATTTTTGGCTATTTCGGGTTTTTACTGGGGCCACAGGCTCTTCTCTGGTTGCAGGGAGTGGGAGCTACTCCCTAGTTGAGGTGAGAAGGTTTCTCATGGTGGTGACTTCTTTTGTTATGGAACTGGGCACACGGGCTTCCGCAGTTGTGGCCCGTGGGCTCCATAGTTGCAGCTCTGAGGCTCTAGAGCCCGGGCTCAATAGTTGTGGCTCACGGGCTTCGTTGCTCTGCAGCATGTGGGATCTTCCCGGATCGGGGATCAAACCCATGTCTCCTGCGTTGGCAGATGAACTCTTTACCACTGAGCTACCAGGGAAACCTCTCATCTTTGTAGTTTTATTTATTAATGTATTTTGATTTATAGTTATATAAAAATGAAAAGTATAAAGCCTGAGAGGTAGAGCGACATCCTAGGGCTCCGTGACAATGTGTCAGCTTTCAAGACAGGAGCACACATTACTCAGGCTCAAGAAATTCTGGGCTGGATGTTTGATCAGAGTTGCCCTGAAGGTCTGACTTGCTGATCTGGGAGTTGAAACGTGCCTTCTCATCCCAAGACCAGCTACGTACCCTTCCCTTGGCCGCCTGCCTCCTCACACCTCCTCCACTTGCAGGCCTCAGTTTCTTCATCTGTAAAATGGGAAGAATGAGAAGGCGATGGTGCTTATCTACCAGGAGATCCCCCCACCTCCAGCATCTCAGCAGCTGTCAAACCCAGAGCGCAGAGGGGAAAGTGAAAAGTTCACTGGCTAGAAGGAAAACTCTCTCACAGGCCCAACCCCTACTGCAGACAAGAAAAACTCTGTCGAAGAGTCATCAAGCCCACTGGAACCCGAAGCCTGATCGGCCAAGGGGCAGGCAGGGAGCGAGCCAGGGGCCCATTAGTGCTTTCTGCATCAGGACCTAGTTGTCAACAGCCTAACAAGAACTGGCTTAAGCCAGCACCCTCCCGGGAGCTGTTAGGAACCTTCACAGGCATGCTCTGTGGCTAGATGAGAAAACAGCGTATGATAACTTTTCTGGGGGGAGGAAACAACTTCCAATTCCCCAAGGAGCACATTCCTTCATTGTGAAGTATTCCCTACCCATCTCCCCCATTCCCTCAGAAAAGAAAGGAAACAGAAAAGGCTTGGCTGCTTATTCTGTACAGGCTCCTCAAAAAGCTATTTTTACAGCTCTCTGGAAAAGTCCCCGCTGATGGAGGCAGCCAGAGCCCAAGAAGGGGCACAACGGAGCTGACGCAATGCACATTAATTAGCCGTGAGGAAAATTAAAAAGGGGCCGGCTTTACCACGGCCACCCCACAGACTCGGGAAGCCCCAGCGACAGCTGTGGGTCTGGCGGTCTCCAGGCTGAGTCCTCAGACACACCTAATCAGCCGCAACCTTAGATCGGCACAGCTGGAGGGAGGCTTGGAGATCATCTAAGTGCCTGGAGGACACATGGCCTTTCATCCTGCTCACCAGATCTAATTGATGTGTAGGGGCTGCCTGAAGCCCTGTGTTGAAAAGGATGCTGAGGCTGCATCCGGTCCCATAGGAATGAGTGCTGTAATTGATTAGCAATGTCTGCCATGGATGAGAGAGGAAGAGGGCAGTATTCAGGCCATGTGTTGGCCACTGCTGGTCTAATCCAGCTTTCCCAGTTTATTGAGGGAGACTGAGTCCCAAAGACCATTGTCTGCAGGGTCTTTCCCAGCCGTCTTGGGTGCTGGCTGTTATCAGTGGTAGTCGGACTGTTGTCAGTGCCGTGTGTGTGTGTGTGTGTGTGTGTGTGTGTGTGCTCAGTCGCTTCACTTGGGTCTCAGTCTTTTCGACCTTACGGACTGCAGCTCAGCAGGCTCCTCTGTCCATGGGATTCTCCAGGCAAGGAGACTGGAATGGGTTGCCATGTCCTCCTCCAGGGGATCTTCCCACCCAGGGATGGAACCCACATCTCCTGCATGGCAAGTGAATACTTGACTGACCTGGAACCCCTGTCAGTGGCAGGGGAGGGCGGGGGGCGGGGCGGGTGGTCCTAAATATCTCTGAGGTCCAAAGATGTATGATTCCAGAGACTGTCTCTGAAAAGCCAGCACAATGATTGGGTTTGGTTAATTCAGTCAATGGCTTGTTTCCTGGAAATAATTGGTCAAATCAGTCGTCTGGTGGAATTGACAAGTGACGTCAACCCATATAGATGACCTGGCAGACCCAGGGGATCCCCACACCCATATTTACCTAACACACATGGTTTGACATTCAGAAAGAATCCATGAGGCTTCTTTGGTGGTTCAGTGGTAAGGAGTCCACCTGCCAATGCAGGGGAGACGGGTTTGATCCCTGATCTGGAAAGATCCCACATGCCCTGAAGCAACTAAGCCTGTGCCCACAAGTATTGCACCTGGGCTCTGGAAGCTGGGAGCCACAACTCCTGAGCCCACATGCCGCGGCTACTGAAGCCTGCGAGCCCTGCAGCCTGTGCTCTGCAATAAGAGAAGTCACCGCAGTGAGAAGCCCAAGCACCACAAATAGAGAAAAGCCTGTGAAGCGACAGAGACCTAGCACAACCAAAAGTACAAAAGAATCCATGAGTGAGAGTAATCACTTGGCCTCGGGATAATAAAATCCTCAAATGGCCGATGGAATTGTTCTAATCAAATGGACAGCTATCCTCTGGTCTCTACCGACGGGCTTGGGTCTGACCATCATGTTCATACGCCACTCCCTCACCCCCATCTTCTCCTCCCCGCCAAGCCTGACTTACATCCTTCTCCTCTCCAGAGCCCCGGGGAGACCCTAAAATAGACCCTGCTGTCTCTGACCGAGAGTCCTGCTGCAGTGGGTCAGACGCACCCCATTTGCATATGAACTTTGCCATGTTGGATTCTCTTTTTCCATCTGTGACAGCTCCGGGACCATCCAGACCACTCCTCGAGGTGCAGACTCACTTGACGCCACTGGGAAACATGGCCACTGCTGGGTCCCCCTGCTCCCTCTCGGATCATGCTGGAGTTGCCCTGGATACACCCATTCTGTCTGGTCCAGCTGGGTTTCAGGTGCTTTCCAGAGTGGCAGGTAGCTCCTGGAGACCCCTGAAGGGGGAAGTCCTGCAGTGGACATTTGTGGTGGGAAAAAACTTGACATAGGGGCTTCCCTGGTGGTCCAGTGGGTAAAGAGTCTCCCTTGCAGTGCAAGGGGCACCGGTTCGATCCCTGGCCTGGGAAGATCCCATGTGCCCCGGAGCAGCTGGACCGGTGTGTCCAATTACGAGCCAGCACTCTGGAGCGCATGCTCCCAGAGCAGGTGCTCTGCAACACGAGAGGCCACTGAGATGGGAGGCCCACACAGGCCAAAGAATAAAGATGGATGAAAATAAATAAATAATCAATAAAAGAGGCCAAAATTTGTGTGTGTGTGTGTGTGTGTGTGTGTGTGTGAGTGAGTGAACAAATCAATTAAAAAAAAAAATCTTGGTGTGGGATGGGGTATGCTGAAGAGTACAGGAGAGGACCTGGGTCACTGATAAGGTGAGCCCAGCTGCTGGAGAGACCTGGCTTGGCGGGAACCCTGGCAGGACCACCAGGTGGCCCAGTGGTCACCTCCTGGGAATGCTGAGATGAGGCTAACTCCTCTGAACCTCCCAGCACTTGTCCCACAGCCCTCGGGGAAGCCTACCCTGGCATCATAGATCCTCAAATCAAATATAACTATTCTTTTTCCAGGAACAAAAACCAAACAAACAAACAAACAAAAGCAAGCCCTTACCCAGAGAACTCGGCTGAGTGGAAGAAGACCCTCAGTGGCTGGGAGAAGTCAGGCTCTATTATGAGACAGCTCTGAGATGAACAGGGCTGGCCTCATTATACGCTGGGAGCTTGGCCAAGTTCCCTAAAAGCTCTGATCCTCAGTTTCCTCGTATACAGTGTAGGATAGGAAGGTCGCTGACCCTCGAGGGTTACTGGGAGGAGAGGGGTCGTTAGTGAAAGGGCTCATCACAGCCTGGGCCTGGGATAGCTAGCAGGCTCCTGAACGCCTCTCTTCTCTTTTCAGTGCACCACATATTGTCCCCAACTGTCTGTGGTTTGACTGAAGGGTTTTTGATTTTAGGATGGTGTGAAAGTGATATACATTCAGAAACTGTGGCCTTTTGGTAGCTTTCCTTTAGAGTGGCAGGTAGCTCCTGGAGACCCCTGAAGGGGGAAGTCCTGCAGTGGACATTTGTGGTGGGAAAAAACTTGACATAGGGGCTTCCCTGGTGGTCCAGTGGGTAAAGAGTCTCCCTTGCAGTGCAAGGGGCACCGGTTCGATCCCTGGCCTGGGAAGATCCCATGTGCCCCGGAGCAGCTGGACCGGTGTGTCCAATTACGAGCCAGCACTCTGGAGCGCATGCTCCCAGAGCAGGTGCTCTGCAACACGAGAGGCCACTGAGATGGGAGGCCCACACAGGCCAAAGAATAAAGATGGATGAAAATAAATAAATAATCAATAAAAGAGGCCAAAATTTGTGTGTGTGTGTGTGTGTGTGTGTGTGTGTGAGTGAGTGAACAAATCAATTAAAAAAAAAAATCTTGGTGTGGGATGGGGTATGCTGAAGAGTACAGGAGAGGACCTGGGTCACTGATAAGGTGAGCCCAGCTGCTGGAGAGACCTGGCTTGGCGGGAACCCTGGCAGGACCACCAGGTGGCCCAGTGGTCACCTCCTGGGAATGCTGAGATGAGGCTAACTCCTCTGAACCTCCCAGCACTTGTCCCACAGCCCTCGGGGAAGCCTACCCTGGCATCATAGATCCTCAAATCAAATATAACTATTCTTTTTCCAGGAACAAAAACCAAACAAACAAACAAACAAAAGCAAGCCCTTACCCAGAGAACTCGGCTGAGTGGAAGAAGACCCTCAGTGGCTGGGAGAAGTCAGGCTCTATTATGAGACAGCTCTGAGATGAACAGGGCTGGCCTCATTATACGCTGGGAGCTTGGCCAAGTTCCCTAAAAGCTCTGATCCTCAGTTTCCTCGTATACAGTGTAGGATAGGAAGGTCGCTGACCCTCGAGGGTTACTGGGAGGAGAGGGGTCGTTAGTGAAAGGGCTCATCACAGCCTGGGCCTGGGATAGCTAGCAGGCTCCTGAACGCCTCTCTTCTCTTTTCAGTGCACCACATATTGTCCCCAACTGTCTGTGGTTTGACTGAAGGGTTTTTGATTTTAGGATGGTGTGAAAGTGATATACATTCAGTAGAAACTGTACTTGGAATTTTGTTTTTTTCTTGTATTCACGGTGCATCCCTGGTGGCTCAGCGGGTAAAGAATCCACCTGCAATGTAGACCTGGGTTCGATCCCTGGATTGGGAAGATCCCTTGGCAAACGAAATGGCAACCCACTCCAGTATTCTTGCCTGGGAAATCCCATGGACCGAGGTCCGGGCTGCAGTCCACGGGATCTCAAGAGCAGGACATGACTGAGCAACTAAACCACCCCCACTCGCAATGCGTACTTTCTTAAGACGCTCAGCAGGGGCATCCACAGGGCCCTCCCCAGCCAGCCACAGGATCGCACCAATGCACAACCATTCCGTGCCCAGAAAAATTCCACTTTTCACTTTCAGGCCAGTGTTCCATAAATCACATAAGAAAGTCCACGCCATGTGTGCGCTCTGTCATGTCCAGCTCTTTGTGACCCCGTGGACTGTGGCCCACCAGGCTCCTCTGTCTATGGAATTTTCCAGGTAAGAATATTCAAGTTGCCACTTCCTCCTCCAGGGGATCTTCCCGACCCAAGGATTGCACTTGCATCTCTTGTGCCTCCTGCATCAGCAGGCAGATTCTTTACTACTGCACCACCTGGGAAGCCCAAGAAAGTCAGTACTCTTTAGGTTCTGTGTCTGCTAAAATAGGTTTGTGTAGGCTAATGGAATGTTCAGAGTACGTTTAAGGTAGGTAGGCTAAGCTGTAATGTTTAGTAGGTTGGCTGTATTTTTAACAGTAGTTTCAACTACTGATGGGTATATTAGGATGTAATCTCATCATAAGCAGGAAGAGATCTGTACTTCATACTTCAAGGCTGGGACCTTAGCACAACTCTTCCAGGAAGCCCTCCCTGAACACCCTCAGCCATTCATGCAGTCTGCATGACAGCTCAGGACCATCCAGGCCACTCCTCAGGAGACAGACTCTCTTGCCCTCACTGGCACCACTGGGTCTCCTGACTCTAGGGAACTTCCAAGCTGGCCTGACTGTTCTGTGCGGGGAGCCTTGCTTCTCACAGAGCCTCTGAGTCACTGGGGCCTGGGGTGGGTGGGTGCTGGTCGGCATCTCCCCTTGCTCCTGGGAGCCCCCAGATTCAGGCAGAGAACACAATGGGCACTGAATAAAGTGGCCACACGGATCCTGGCACCGTCTCTCCCCACCCACCCACCTAATCTCTCCGGTTCCCCTGATTTTTCCAACCTCTTGTCTAGTTTCTTCCTAATGCTTCTGTCTCCACATCTCCAGGGCTCTGTTTGCACGAGGGGAAAATGTCTACACACACACACACACACACACACACACACAGCTCAGAAAGCATTCAGTTGCTCCCGGGCAAGCTGCCAGCGATTGAGTGACCTGCAGCTTCCCCCCCAAATCGCATTCCACTGGCACGGATCTTGCCCCGCCTGACGCCAGCCTCCGAACTCGCCCCCAGAGCAAACATTTCCAGTTGGCAGCCCGGCCTTGTTTTTCTGAGGCCCCGATTCAGGCTCCCTGGTAGAAAACAGAAAACAAAATGCAAGGGACCAAAAGGGAATTCAGATCCAATGTGGGAGGGGGAGGAAGCGAGGTGGAGAGGCGTTGGCTCCGAGGTACAGGGAAAAATAGGAGCCTCAGGGTGTGCAGAAAGTTTCTAAGAAGCAAACCCACAGGCTCACAAACCCTCCTTCCCTGCTGCTGGGAGGCTGGGATCCGTTCATTCAGGCCACGGCCGCCTGCTGAAGGACTTGCTCAGTTCTCATTCACAGCTGCGCGGGCCGGCAGGGGCTGGGCAGGGGAGGGGAGGCTGTGGATCTGAAAGGAGAAGGTGGTCGGCATTACAGGACTGGTGTTTGTTCTAACGGGGAAATTAAAGGAAGGAAAATAAACACGGCCAGCTGGGTTTTCAAGCCAGCGCGTGCGGCCTCGGGGCAAGGAGGGGGCGTGTGTGTGTGTGTGTGTGTGTGTGTGTGTGAGCGTGTGCTGGCGTGTTTGCTTTCTCAAAACAAGAACCGCTCAGTGGAAAGATGTCACAACCCAGGCTTGGGCGCTGGGGGACAGGCCAGGCAGGGAGGGCCCGGGCTGACGCCCAAGGCTCCCCATGGGGTCAGGCAAAGGCCGGTGTCAGGACAGGGGTGCTCAGCCAGGACCCATTAGTCAGCGCCAGGCGTGTGGAGAATCAGATTCAGAAGGTCAGCCCTGGATGGGGTGCTTGGTCCCTGGGGATGAGGCGTGTTACTAAGGGAGAGTGGTCTCGGGCCTGGAAGCTGGGGGCTCCTCTCAGCCGGGAGGGAGAGATGGGAGAGGCCCACAGGATAGGAAGACACTGTGGGGTGGGAAAGGAGAAGAAGAAAATGTTTAGCAGGCTCCAGAGCAAGGGCAGACAGGCCGCAAACCTGGCTCAGCCACAGAGCTGGTCAGCAGAGCTGCAAAGAACCTCCTGCCCAGGCACAAGAGCCCTATGAGGGCACCAGGGAGGAAAGAGATCCTGTGGCTCAGAAAGTAAAGAAACGGCCTGCCATACGGGAGACCAGGGTTCAATCCCTGGGTGGGAAAGATCCCCGGAAGAGGGCGTGGCAGCCCACTCCAGTATCCTTGTCGGTGGCAGACCGGCCCTGATTCAGGCTCCCTGGTAGAAAACAGAAAACAAAATGCAAGGGACCAAAAGGGAATTCAGATCCAATGTGGGAGGGGGAGGAAGCGAGGTGGAGAGGCGTTGGCTCCGAGGTACAGGGAAAAATAGGAGCCTCAGGGTGTGCAGAAAGTTTCTAAGAAGCAAACCCACAGGCTCACAAACCCTCCTTCCCTGCTGCTGGGAGGCTGGGATCCGTTCATTCAGGCCACGGCCGCCTGCTGAAGGACTTGCTCAGTTCTCATTCACAGCTGCGCGGGCCGGCAGGGGCTGGGCAGGGGAGGGGAGGCTGTGGATCTGAAAGGAGAAGGTGGTCGGCATTACAGGACTGGTGTTTGTTCTAACGGGGAAATTAAAGGAAGGAAAATAAACACGGCCAGCTGGGTTTTCAAGCCAGCGCGTGCGGCCTCGGGGCAAGGAGGGGGCGTGTGTGTGTGTGTGTGTGTGTGTGTGTGTGTGAGCGTGTGCTGGCGTGTTTGCTTTCTCAAAACAAGAACCGCTCAGTGGAAAGATGTCACAACCCAGGCTTGGGCGCTGGGGGACAGGCCAGGCAGGGAGGGCCCGGGCTGACGCCCAAGGCTCCCCATGGGGTCAGGCAAAGGCCGGTGTCAGGACAGGGGTGCTCAGCCAGGACCCATTAGTCAGCGCCAGGCGTGTGGAGAATCAGATTCAGAAGGTCAGCCCTGGATGGGGTGCTTGGTCCCTGGGGATGAGGCGTGTTACTAAGGGAGAGTGGTCTCGGGCCTGGAAGCTGGGGGCTCCTCTCAGCCGGGAGGGAGAGATGGGAGAGGCCCACAGGATAGGAAGACACTGTGGGGTGGGAAAGGAGAAGAAGAAAATGTTTAGCAGGCTCCAGAGCAAGGGCAGACAGGCCGCAAACCTGGCTCAGCCACAGAGCTGGTCAGCAGAGCTGCAAAGAACCTCCTGCCCAGGCACAAGAGCCCTATGAGGGCACCAGGGAGGAAAGAGATCCTGTGGCTCAGAAAGTAAAGAATCGGCCTGCCATACGGGAGACCAGGGTTCAATCCCTGGGTGGGAAAGATCCCCGGAAGAGGGCGTGGCAGCCCACTCCAGTATCCTTGTCTGGAGAATTCCATGGACAGAGGAGCCTGGCAGGATATAGTCCACGGAGTTGCAAAGAGTTGGACACGACTGAGCAACTGAGCGACTAACACACACACACACACACACACACACACACGCCCGAGGGCACATCGGGGCCTGGTCTGGGCTGTTGGGTCCTGGCCTGGCAGAGCCTGAGAGGGTTTATCAAGCATCAGGGGCCCCGAGGGAGCAGGCTTGTCACACGAGGAGCAGGGCATGTTGGGACAGCCGGGGAGGCTGGGAGAGGACATCAGGGCAGGCAGCTCAGACTCACGGGGACCCGTGTGACTGTGTCCTTTCTCTGTGTACCCACTTCCCATACAGGGAACGGGCTGGCCTCTTAGAGGTACCTGGCAGTAGTGAAGAGCCCCCAGGGAGAGGAGCCTAGTGAGGGCAGTGGAGGCTGTGACACGTGCGCGTTGGAGAGACTCAGGGGCTCTGCTCCGTTGTGCCTGGAAGACGGCGGCATGCCGTGTTGGAATCACCCAGAGTGCACAGTAACTGCCCGTCTCTCTCTGCATGCTCTCCCACCTGCTGGATCAGACTCCACCTGACTGGGTGACTGAGGAGCCGCACTAGGCAAGGCCAGCCTAGGCTTCTCCTGCTCGCCGCGATGGCACATCTTTCCCCTCCAGCCCTTCTCTGTCCAGACCCCAGGCACCACAGGACTCTCTGCTTTTCCTCTACCACCATCTATGGGGGAAGTCCTTAACAAACTTTTCCCAAGGGTACCTTGACTCAAATTAAGGACACGTCTAGCCTCAAAGAAAGAAGTCTCTAATGGTGGAAATTAAAACCTGGAAAGAGCCAGAGGGAGAGCTTAGGACAGACACAGGAAGCCTTCCAACTAACCCTTTACTATATTGTTCAGAGGCCCCACGGGTAGCTTTTAAAACATTTCTTTCCCTTTATGTATCAGTTCTCAGAAAAATAGGTTAGTTTTCTCTAAGCATCGTCCAAATGTCTTTTATTATTAACACTTTGAATTTATGGGTTTTAAAACCGTTTGATGTGTTTCAATTCATCGCAAGGTTTTTGTTTGTTTGGTTTTATATTTGATACTCCTTCAGGTTGACGTCGGAGCCCTTGACACGGCCCCAGTGATGTTGTTTACTTGTTTGTTTTGACCCAGCGATGTTTGACAGCTTTCTTAACTTCTGATACAAGATGCTCTGGGCTTACCTTCTATATTTGTTGCTCTGTACCTCTAAACAGCCAATTCTCCAAGAAGCCTTGGTTCCATTCAGTGAGAAAAGGTGCTTTCTGCCTGCTCAGTCACTTTAATCGTGTCTGACACTTTGCCTGGCTCCTCTGTCTATGGGATTCTCCAGGCAAGGATACTGGAGTGGACTGCCACGCCCTCCTCCAGGGGATCTTCCTGACCCAGGGATCGAATCTGGGTCTCCTGCATTGCAGATGGACTCTTTACCTCTGAGGCACCAGGGAAATGATAAAAAGGTGCTTAGAGACCACAACTCGGTCACCACATGTGCTCAATCAAAAACAGCGTATTCTTTTTCCAACTCTCAGTCTTCTCCAAATAGAACTTGAGTCTGGGCCCACAGGCATCTGAAGGACACGACATCCTGCCCCATTACGTATGTCTATCCTCCTTGGAGGCAAGCTCTCGACCCTCCGGAGGCAGCTTCTCCCACTCCCCAACCCTTTTCCCCTCCTCAGAGATGAACCTCAGTCCCCCAGGCTGCCCATCAGCCCCAAAGCCCTCCTCACCAGCTTTCTTGGATGCATACTATAATGTGAGGAACATGGATATGAAAATCATACCTCGAGGCAGTTGCCATAGTTTTATGCCATAATTTATTCACCTCCAAAGTGAAGTCCAAAAGTACTTAACTGAGCTAATTCCAGCAAAGTTCTTAGCACAATGCTTGGCAAATAGTAAGCACTAGAAACCTTCATAGATGTGGCGGATTCCTGCCAGAGGAGCCTACGAAGTCTTCATGTGTATGTAGAGTTTCTTGAAACTTTCTCTGACAGTCCCAAAGCAGGAGGGCCTGTGTCCCCACCCTGCGACAAGACAGAGTCACAAAGAAGATTTGTGCTGGTTTAGGTTTGCTTTTGCCCACACCACATGGCTTGTGGGATCTTCGTTCCCTGACCAGGGATCAAACCTGGGCTCTCCACAATGAGAGTAGGCAGAGTCCTAGCCACTGGACCGTCAGGGAGTTCCTGAATTTAGACTTTTGAGAAAGGGAGTCCCCAAGGGAAAAGACCCAGGGGCATCGCCGACTCCATGGATGTGAGTTTCAGCAAGCTCCCAGAGATGGTGAAGGACGGGGAACCTGGCGAGCCGCAGTCCACGGAGTCACAGAGTCCGACATGATTGAGTGACTGAACTGAACCGAAGAGAAAGGTGAACTCAAAAGAAATAAGTTCCTGGAGCAGATCTTCTTCTTATTATTATTATTTAATATTTATTTATTTGGCTGCAATGAGTTTTAGTCGCAACCCTTGGGATCCTCGACTTTAACGGTGACAAATGGAATCTTTAGCTGCGGCCTGTGGGGCTCCCTGATGGTTCAGCTGGTAGAGAATCTGCCAGAGATGCAGGAGACACGGGAGACGCACGTTCAGTTCCTGGGTAGGGAAGATCCCCTGGAGGACAAAATGGCAACCCACTCCAGTATTCTAGCCTGAAAAACCCCATGGACAGAGGGGCCTGGTGGGCTACGGTCCAAGGGGTTGCAAAGAGTCAGACATGAGTGAGCGATTATTTTATTTATTTACTTATTTATTTTCATCCATCTTTGTTCTTTGGTCTGTGTGGGCCTCGCATTGCAGCGGCCTCTCTAGCTACAGAGCACCGACTGGGCACACAGGCCCCAGAGCGCCGGCTCGTCATTGGCCACACCGGCCCAGCTGCTCCGCGGCACGTAGGATCTTCCCGGGCCAGGAATCAGACCGGTGCCCCCTGCACTGCAAGACGGACTCTTTACCCACTGGACCACCAGGGCAGCCCAGGTGAGTGATTAAACACACACACAAACACACGCGCACACACACACGGGATCTAGTTCCTTGAGCAGGGATGGAACCCAGACCTCTTTGCCTTGGGTGCCTGGACTCTTAGTCCCTGAACCACCAGGGAAATCTTAAGTTGCAAGAGATAAGCAAATGCATGTGTGGAGAATAATGGGCATAGCAAGGCACATGTGGGACAGTAAAGGTGACGGGGACCTTGTGTGTACAAACCACACTCGGCGGAACTTGTGAAACCTGGACCTTAGGGGTCTGAGGCTGCTCTAGGGACTGGCTGCCCCTCTATGGAGTCAGTAAGGCTGATCACAAATACTTCTGTTTTTCCTCTTTCCACACACCCAGTAGCCTTACTCAACTCTTCTACCTTTAAAATCAGGCACGGCCATGAGAACTGCAGCCAGAGGGACCTGTGCCGCCTCTGGACAGAAGTTTGAACAGCTGACATACAACTTGAATTTTCTTCCCCTGCCTCTGCAATCGTCGAAGCCCAGCTCAAAAATGGATTCCCTGTTGGGCTGAGTTCTCATGTGGCCAAAGTGCAGAGCTTTTCCTGCTCGCAAGTGACAGTTTCTTGGGTTAAGCCACTGAGATCCAGGGGATGTTTGTATCTGCAGCAAGAACCTAGCCGATCCTGACTAATTGTCCTCCGCCTCTTTTTCAGGGACTCACTCCCCGTCTCTCTTCTCCTGCATAACTTTTTTTTAAATTGTGGCCTCCTTTATTGGGTTTTTACTTGTTTTTATTTTCATCCATCTTTATTCTTTGGCCTGTGTAGCCTCCCATTGCAGTGGCCTCTCTTGTTGCAGAGCATCAGCCCTGGGAGCATGCACTCCAGAGCACTGGCTCTTTGTGAGCCAGTCCAACCGCTCCACGGCACGTGGAATCTTCCCAGGCCAGAGACCGAACTGGTGCCCCTTGCACTGCAAGACGGACTCTTCAGCCACTGGACCACCAGGGAAGCCCTCCTGCATAACTTTTACTTGCTCAGCGTTCTCCTTTGATTCTGCTTTTGTCTGTAACAGCTTCCCTCTTTGGGATGTCTGTGTTCGGAGAGACAAAGAAAGACTCTGATTTCCCCAGCTCACCTCTTCATGCCAGGCCACACCGGGGTTGTTGCCCACCGTCTAGACTGACGCTGTGGGCTAGATACCAATTCCTGGTCCTGATAACCATGGAGGAAGGAGACAAGTCGGGGAGGCGGTATCACACGACACAAATTACGACACGTGCTGCAGAATTCGAGGGGGACACAAGCCCCTGGAAGGGGCTAGGAGTGGGGAGATGCCAGATGGGGAGCAGGGGAACAGAGGTGTTGGCTTTTTGAGCCTTAAATCAGCTTAACCTTCAAGCTAGTCAGCATCTGGCTGAAATAAGAGCACCTCGAAGGAACATCTGGACACTTACTCTGCACAGTGTGAAACAGCTGGACCCTTGGCAGCATCTATGTGAGGAACCCATGTGGGGTCTCCTCTGTGTGTTTAATATCCCATTTGGGCTTTCCTCTGCCTGTAACAGAAAACCAGACTCAAGCTGGTTTAAAAGTTTTAAAGGGAAATTCTTAGCTCCCTGGGCTGACACGTCCAGGGAGGAGGCTGGCTGTAGGTAGGTGTTAATCTAACAGCTGAACAATATGACCAGGGATCCAGATTCTCTGTATCCTGCTGACCAGCCTTATCCCCAAACTGACTCCCCTCAGAGGTCCCCCAGAGGCTACCAGAAGTCCCCATGGTTACATTCACTTTGTTCAGTCACGAGAGTAGAACTGCATCTGTCTCCATGTCCCTAGCAAAAAGGCTAGGCATCTACTCTGATTGGACAGGATGAGGTCACGTGCTACGACCGGTCCTGTCACTGTGATATAAGCATACTGGAATGCACTGATGTGCTTAGTCACGTACTCCCGCCTTGGACCTGGAGAATGAACAAGCTTCTTCAGAACCCCAAGGACCCCCAAGTACAAGCTGGAAAATGTTAGGGAGGGGAAAGAGCATGAAGGTTTACATACCACTAGACACAGCGACTCAGCAGCAAAGAATCTGCCCACAGTGCAGGAGACCCAGGTTCAAACTCTGGCTTGGAAAGATCTCCTGGAGAAGGAAATGGCAATCCACTCCAGTATTCCCGCCTGGGAAATCCCATGGACAGAGGAGCCTGGTGAACTACAGTCCATGGAATCGCAAAAAAGTCGAACAGGATTTAGCAACTAAACACACAGACACAGAATTGGGACTAAGGTGAAGCCAGTGAGGAAGCCAGGACACAGAGTCTAGGGAGGCACTCCTTCTCAGGGTTAGGTTCCTCATTTGCTTGGCCATAGTTCCAGCTCTGGCTGCACAACAAATTACTCCAAACTAGGTGTCTTCCCTTGTGGCTCAGATGGTAAAGAATCAGTCTGCAGTGGGGGAGACCCAGGTTCGATCCCTGGGTGGGGAAGATGCCCTGGAGGAGGGCATGGCAACCCACACCAGTATTCTTGCCTGGAGAATCCCATGGACAGAGGAACCCGGTGGACTACAGTCCATAGGATCACAAAGAGTCAAACACGACTGAGCAACTAACACTTTCACTTGGTGGTTTCAAACAAGAAACATTTATTATCTCATGGTTTCTGTGAAAAAGTCAGAAATTTGAGAGGAGCTCTGTCTTGGGGTCTCTCATAAGGTCCCAGTGAAGATGTTGGCCGGAAATGAAGTTATCTGAAGACTTGCCTGGGGTTGGAAGATCCACTTCCTGAATGGCTCCTTCACACAGCCACCAGGAGAAGGTTGAGCTCCTCCCTGATGTGGACTTCATTGTAGGGCTGCTGGAGTGCCTTCCTGGCCTGGTGCCTGGCCTCCCCAGAGAGAACAGTCCAAGAGAGAGAGAGCAAGGAGAAGGCTCCACTGCCTTGTATACCTAGTCTCAGTCCACGCACTATCGCTCCGGTCATGTTCTATTCATTAGAAATGAATCTCGAGGTCCAATCCCCACTCAAGGGGAGGGGAATATGCTGCCACCTTTAGAAGGAATGATTGTCAAAGAATTTGTAGACATATTTAAAGATACCGTGTGGTGGTGGTGGGGACGGAGGCTCCAGAGGGAAGGATGTGTATACACATACAGCTGATGAAGTTCATTGTACGGAAGAAACGAACACACTATTATAAAGCAATTATACACCAATAAAAAATAAATAAGAAAGTTCTTAAAATGGTACCATGTGAGGCAAAAGCATGACTGGGTCACTAAAGACACCCTGTATTGCTGTCTCCTTAAGTTGCATTATCCATGGCTGAGATGACACGGTGCTTTACCTGTGCCAACTTTGATTAGTAATGACTGCCAGAGAAGGCAATCTGTGATTAGTAATGTCTGCCCTAAGCCTAGCCAACAGCTGTGACTCCCCGCAGCATGGGAGCCTATTTCTTTGATAACAGAATTCATCCATTCAGAATCCAGGTGCTCAGAAAAGGTGAGACCCAGATGTTGTATCAGGATTGGCCTAAACCAACCATCCCATGGGAAGGGGTAATGCCATTTCTCCTTAGTAGAATCTGATTGGGGGATATAGATGTAGCCCAGTCTAGCTGAATTCAAACTGTGGCGCTGGAGAAGACTCTTGAGAGTCCCTTGGACTGCAAAGAGATCAAATCAGTTAGTTCTAAAGGAAACCAACCCTGAATATTCATTGGAAGGACTGATGCTGAAGCTCCAATACTTTGGCCACCTGATGTGAAGAGCCGACTCATTGGAAAAGACCACGATGCTTGGAAAGATCAAAGGCAAAAGGAGGAGAGGGCAGCAGAGGGTGAAATGGTTAGATAGTATCCCTGACTCAATGGACATGAGTCTGAGCAAGCTTTGAGAGATGATGAAGGACAGGGAAGCCTGGCGTGCTGCTGTTCATGGGGTAACAAAAAGTCAAACAAGACTTAACAATTGAAGAGCAACAGTCTAGCCAAAAGATGGGAACTCTGATGAAGAAGTTCTAGAGTCTACCAGGTAAGATTATCGTCTCAGTTAAAATGACACTGGTGAGGACAATACTTCCTTTGAAAACAATTTTAGGAGGACATAATTCTTGGAGGTCCAGCTGTCACCTTGCAATGAAACAGAAAAGCTATGAAAACGTCTGGGAAATGGAATCAGAGCCCAGACATAACAGAGCTATTGAATTAACCGATCTTGGAACTTCCCTCCTCTGCACGTTTCATTTTGGGAGATAACACATGCTCTAATTGAGCATTTGGTTGAGTTTACTGTTACTGGTGTCCCAAAGCCACCTAGCGGATGTGTCAGATGGTCCCATGTTTTATGTACCTTCATGAGGAAAACTGGACCGGTTGCTTCCTTACATCCTGAAAGAGTTTGGCTCAAGATGACTTATCACACCCATCCTCTTGACTGCCCGGTAGACTTCAGAGCTTCTTCTTTCCTAAGTGGGAAAGTATTGATAAAAACCCCGGACTTTGTTTTTTCTTCTTTTGTTAGATGCAGACCTTCTCCAGAGACTTCACCAACGTATCTACAGCCCATTTCTGGTCTGGGGCCCTAGAAACAGGTTAATCCAGGTGCTCAGAAAAGGTGAGACCCAGATGTTGTATCAGGATTGGCCTAAACCAACCATCCCATGGGAAGGGGTAATGCCATTTCTCCTTAGTAGAATCTGATTGGGGGATATAGATGTAGCCCAGTCTAGCTGAATTCAAACTGTGGCGCTGGAGAAGACTCTTGAGAGTCCCTTGGACTGCAAAGAGATCAAATCAGTTAGTTCTAAAGGAAACCAACCCTGAATATTCATTGGAAGGACTGATGCTGAAGCTCCAATACTTTGGCCACCTGATGTGAAGAGCCGACTCATTGGAAAAGACCACGATGCTTGGAAAGATCAAAGGCAAAAGGAGGAGAGGGCAGCAGAGGGTGAAATGGTTAGATAGTATCCCTGACTCAATGGACATGAGTCTGAGCAAGCTTTGAGAGATGATGAAGGACAGGGAAGCCTGGCGTGCTGCTGTTCATGGGGTAACAAAAAGTCAAACAAGACTTAACAATTGAAGAGCAACAGTCTAGCCAAAAGATGGGAACTCTGATGAAGAAGTTCTAGAGTCTACCAGGTAAGATTATCGTCTCAGTTAAAATGACACTGGTGAGGACAATACTTCCTTTGAAAACAATTTTAGGAGGACATAATTCTTGGAGGTCCAGCTGTCACCTTGCAATGAAACAGAAAAGCTATGAAAACGTCTGGGAAATGGAATCAGAGCCCAGACATAACAGAGCTATTGAATTAACCGATCTTGGAACTTCCCTCCTCTGCACGTTTCATTTTGGGAGATAACACATGCTCTAATTGAGCATTTGGTTGAGTTTACTGTTACTGGTGTCCCAAAGCCACCTAGCGGATGTGTCAGATGGTCCCATGTTTTATGTACCTTCATGAGGAAAACTGGACCGGTTGCTTCCTTACATCCTGAAAGAGTTTGGCTCAAGATGACTTATCACACCCATCCTCTTGACTGCCCGGTAGACTTCAGAGCTTCTTCTTTCCTAAGTGGGAAAGTATTGATAAAAACCCCGGACTTTGTTTTTTCTTCTTTTGTTAGATGCAGACCTTCTCCAGAGACTTCACCAACGTATCTACAGCCCATTTCTGGTCTGGGGCCCTAGAAACAGGTTAATCAGTCTTTGAGAAGGTGGAGGACCCCTGGCTCCTAAGGAACATGCCTATGACAAACCTCTGGACCCCATCCTCCTGGGGAGGAGCCAGGCGTGCTGGGAGGCCAAGAGGTCAAGGTCAAGCAGCTGAGTACAAGATGCTCCAAAGGCTTTTACCCTCCTTCTCTTCCTGTCTCCTCCTCTCCTTCTTCCAAGAGCTTCTCCTCCTCTTTATTTTCCTGCCCCCGAAACCAATCTCCTTCTTTCTCATTCTCTGTACTCTGGACCCAGGGATTCTCAGAACAAAGACTATCTCCCAGCCTCTCTTGCAGCTAGGCGTAGCTCTGGGGACTAGTTCTGGCAGGGAGCTGGCAGGGGAAGTGATATGTGCAAGGTCCTCTTGGGTTCCTAAAGTGAGGGCCATGCCCGTCCCCCACCCCTTCCTCCATGGAATTGTTAGGAATGGTTGGAAAGAAGAGGAGCCAGTGTTCCTGCTTTAGCCCTGGACCCACTGCCTACGGCTGTATGTGGGAGAAACTGCCATCTTGTTTAAGACTCTGTTATATGGGGTCTCCATTACCCGTGGCCCTTTCTCTCACCTCTCCTCCTCCTCTCATGTCCTTTTCCTTCTCCCTTTCCTTCTGATTTTCAGACCCTCTTCTTTTCCCTTCTTCTATTCTCTTCAACCCAGTGTGTGTGTGTGTGTGTGTGTGTGTGTGTGTATGTGTGTGTGTTCAGTCCTGTGTGGCTCTTCGTGACCCCATGGACTGTAGCCCACCAGGCTCCTCCCATGGGACTCTTCAGTCAAAAATACTAGAGTGAGTTGCTGTGCCCTCCTCCAAGGGATCTTCCCAACCCAGGGATCAAACCTGCATCTCTTGCATCAGCAGGCAGATTCTTTACCACGGAACCACCTGGGAAGCCCCTCCAACCCTTTGGCCCCTTGCGAACTGGCAGGTAGTGGGAACAGGGATCCAAGGGCCCAGGCTCTCCTGCTCCCCAGGCCCTGTGAACATTGTCCTGTCCTGTGAGTCGTGACCAGCTGGGGCCTTGTGTCCACCCTGAGGTGTCTCCCACCATGTCCAGCTCTGGGCTCAGATTACTCGGCTCCGGCAAGGGGCAGAGAGGCAGCCAGGGCACCCATCCCAGGCAGGCCATCCTGTGGCCTGGCCTGAAGCCCAGTGTCCAGCTCCCATCTCATGATTCCGCGGTGACCGCTGTGATGCCCAGAACTGGAGGCTCGCCTGGGCTGGAGCCCATCTGGCTGTGCCCTCTGGCTTCCCCAGAAGGGAACACTCTTGATGTCGGGGAAGCTGGCCTGAGCCGGCAGTGGTGGAGGGATGACCGCTTCTAACTCCTACTCTTCAGCCCAGGCCTGAACCCTCACAAGTGAGTGACGGGGGGCAAAGAAGAGAGGGCAGCAAGGACGCTCTCTCCCTAAGGGCACCCCCAAACACTGTGACCGCCCCCTCCCAGTCCTGCCTCTGAGCCCCAGTGCCAGCCTCCTGTCCCCCCTTAGCCCTTACAGGCAACAGATGGTGCCTTGAAGCCAAACCCTGGGTCCAGGCCCAGGTGCGGATGTCAGCTGTGGCAGGGGCCCCCATTTCACCCTCCGGCAGGCGGCCGGGGCACCCCCGCTCTTCACCTGGCTCAGCAGGCTTGGCAGGGCCAGCAAGGCTGACAGAGCCCAAAGAACCACAGGCAGAGTGTCAGTGGCCCCTTGGGGGTGGAGGCCTGGCCGGAGGGGAGGAGAGGTGGCCGAAGACCCAGGGAGGGTAGGGAAGCCAAGAGAGAGCAGCCCAACAGGGCCTCGCCCACAGCCAGGGATGTGAGTGTGGGGCCTCCACTGGGCTCAGTTCACAGGAAGAGGATGAAAGACTGCTTCCCATGAAGGCCTGGACCCCCAGAACCTCTGCCTGTACCACCAATCCCCCTCCGCCATCCAGTTGAACTCTTTGATCCAGCCCTGGACAAGGGGCAAGTCCACCTGGCCACTGCCGTCTGCGCGATGTCCTAACAGTGTGATGTCACGTCAGAATTCTCGAAACACTTTCCATCTGGAGTCAGCCGTCCTTGCAGCTGCTGTGAGGGCCGCACCCCACAGCCAGCCATGGGGTGGGATCGAGTGTCCTGGTGGAAGCCAAGTTTAGGGCAGGCTTAGGAGGAACAAAGTCGAGGCGGGGGCCGCTAGGGGAACGGGGAAGCCCTTGTAGGGGCTCAAGTGCAGAAGTGCTGGGCCCACAGGAAGCAGGGAGAGGCCCCCAGAGGTCAGGGCCAGGCTGAGAGCCCCCAGGCAGGGGCTTGAGGGGGAAGGCAGAGGCCAACAAAAGGTCGGTGTTCACTAAATGGAGCCTCTTTCTCAGTCTCTGTCCCTCTGTCTCTCTCACCCACACAGGTGCCGTCACCGCTACCACCCTGCAGGGCTTTGCACTCACTCCCAAGACTGAGCTTTGTTCACCTTGTTCTCCTGCCAAGGGAGCCATCTCTGCCTCTGGTGAATCTGTCCTCCTTCAGAGGGCAGCTCCAAGGTCACCTCCTCGGTGACACCGGCCCCCGACCCCGACACCGCTCTGCCCCTCTGCCACAAGCAGGTTCTCAAGGGTCGCCTCTAAGCGGCCGTGTGGGCAGACCATTCACCGCCTACCTGCCCACTTCCTCTGCTGACGAGGGGCACCCCAAGGGCCGGCCGAGGCCATCTGGAGGAGCTCAGGCGGGACTTGGTCCTCCACAGACACGTGGTCCTGAGGCCTGCCCTTGGGGGCTTCACAGACAGGCCTGAAGACACGTTGCTGGGTCACTTCATTGCCCCCTGCTGAGCACTCGGGACTCAAACAAAGAGTTTTAGACTGAATGCATTTTTTTAACGTATTTATTTTTAATTGGGGGCTTCCTTGGTGGCTCAGTGGTAAAAAGTCTGCCTGCAGTGCAGGAGATGCAGGGGATGCGGGTTCCATGCCTGCAGTGGGAGATCTCTTGAAGGAGGGCATGGCAACCCATTCCAGTGTTCTTGCCTGGAGAATCTTCATGGACAGAGGAGCATGACTGGTTACAGTCCATGGGGCTGCAGAGTGTTGGACACGACTGAAGCGACCGAGCACACACACACATTTTTTTTTTTAATTTTTATTTTGCTTTTTACTTTTACAGAGTTTTGTTGTTTACAGATATGTATGATCCCAGATCAGTAACATGTATATCCTCCCCCATCCCACCCCTCCAGACCGTCACACAGCACCCCTGCAGGATTCCTTTTTCTCACAGAGCAATGACTATAGCTATTTTTGCACATATCATAGTACAGGTTTTCATGCTACTTCCTTTATGCCTCCCACCCTCTGTTCCTTCCCCACAACGTCCATATGTCTACTGTCCATGTCTGTTTTTCCATCGCTTCACTGCATGTGCCATCGTCACCATCCTACTAGATTCCATATATATGTGTTAGTATATCATACCTGTCCTCCTCTTTTTGACTGACTTCACTTTTTATGATAGGTTCCAGATCTAGCCACCTCATTAGGACTGATTCTTCTGCATTTCTTTTTACAGCTGTGTAGTATTCCACTGTACATATGTACCAGATCTTTTGTATCCATTCATTCGTCGATGGACATCTAGGTTGCTTCCATGTTCTAGCTATTGCATAGAGAGCTGCAATGAACTTTGGAGTATAGGTGCTTCTTTCAGATTTGATTTCAACAGGGTATAAGCCTAAGAGTGGGATTGCTGGGTCATACGGTGCTTCTATTTTTAGTTTTTTAAGGAATCTCCATACTGTCTTCCATAGAGGCTGTATAAATTGACATTCCCACCAGCAATGCAAGAGGGTTCCCTTTTCTCCGCACCCTCTCCAGCATTTATTGTGTGTCTATTTGTTGATGATGGCCATTCTGACAGGTGTGAGATGATATCTCATCATAGTTTTGATTTGCATTTCTCTAATTATAAGTGAAGTTGAGCATCGTTTCATGTGTTTTGGGGTCATCTGTATGTTCTGTTTGGAGAGGTGTCTGTTTAGGTCCTTTTCCCATTTTTTGATTGGGTTGTTCATTTTTCTGATGCCGAGTTGTCTGAGTTGCTTGTAGATTTTGGAGATTAATTCTTTGTCTGTTGTTTCATTTGTTATGATTTTCTCCCATTCTGTAGGTTGTCTGTTCAGCTTTTTTGTGATTTCTTTTGCTGTACAAAAGCTTTTAAGTTTCATTAGGTCCCACATGTTCATTTTTGTTTTTAGTTCCGCTCTTCTAGTAGGTGGGTCAGAGAAGATCTTGCTTTGATTGATGTCCTTGAGGGTTTTGCCTATATTCTCCTCTAAGAGTTTGATGGTTTCTGGTCTTCCATTTAGGTCTTTCATCCATTTTGAGTTGATCTTTGTGTATGGTGTCAGGGAATGTTTCAACTTCATTTTTTTTGCCTGTAGCTGTCCGGTTTTCCCAGCACAATTTGTTGAAGAGGCACACACACATTTTTAACTGGAGGATAATTGCTTTACAGTGTGCTGGCTTCTGCCATAATCAACATGAATCAGTGAGAAGTATGCATACGTCCTCTTCCTTTGAACCTCCCCCACCTCACTTCCCATCCCTCTCCTCTAGGTGGTCACAGAGCATGAGCTCCTGAGCTCCGATTTTCTGCATTTCTTTTACAGCTGTGTAGTATTCCACTGTACATATGTACCAGATCTTTGTATCCATTCATTCCGATGGACATCTAGGTTGCTTCCATGTTCTAGCTATTGCATAGAGAGCTGCAATGAACTTTGGAGTATAGGTGCTTCTTTCAGATTTGATTTCAACAGGGTATAAGCCTAAGAGTGGGATTGCTGGGTCATACGGTGCTTCTATTTTTAGTTTTTTAAGGAATCTCCATACTGTCTTCCATAGAGGCTGTATAAATTGACATTCCCACCAGCAATGCAAGAGGGTTCCCTTTTCTCCGCACCCTCTCCAGCATTTATTGTGTGTCTATTTGTTGATGATGGCCATTCTGACAGGTGTGAGATGATATCTCATCATAGTTTTGATTTGCATTTCTCTAATTATAAGTGAAGTTGAGCATCGTTTCATGTGTTTTGGGGTCATCTGTATGTTCTGTTTGGAGAGGTGTCTGTTTAGGTCCTTTTCCCATTTTTTGATTGGGTTGTTCATTTTTCTGATGCCGAGTTGTCTGAGTTGCTTGTAGATTTTGGAGATTAATTCTTTGTCTGTTGTTTCATTTGTTATGATTTTCTCCCATTCTGTAGGTTGTCTGTTCAGCTTTTTTGTGATTTCTTTTGCTGTACAAAAGCTTTTAAGTTTCATTAGGTCCCACATGTTCATTTTTGTTTTTAGTTCCGCTCTTCTAGTAGGTGGGTCAGAGAAGATCTTGCTTTGATTGATGTCCTTGAGGGTTTTGCCTATATTCTCCTCTAAGAGTTTGATGGTTTCTGGTCTTCCATTTAGGTCTTTCATCCATTTTGAGTTGATCTTTGTGTATGGTGTCAGGGAATGTTTCAACTTCATTTTTTTTGCCTGTAGCTGTCCGGTTTTCCCAGCACAATTTGTTGAAGAGGCACACACACACATTTTTAACTGGAGGATAATTGCTTTACAGTGTGCTGGCTTCTGCCATAATCAACATGAATCAGTGAGAAGTATGCATACGTCCTCTTCCTTTTGAACCTCCCCCCCACCTCACTTCCCATCCCTCTCCTCTAGGTGGTCACAGAGCATCAGGCTGAGCTCCCTGAGCTCCAGATCAACCTCCCACTAGCTATCTATTTTATGGACTTCCCTGGTGGCTTGGATGGAAAAGAATCTGTCTGCAATGCAAGAGACCCAGGTTCAATCCCTGGGCCGGGAAAATCCCCCAGAGAAGGGCATGGCTACCCATTCCAGCATTTTTGCCTGGAGAATCCCAGGGACAGAGGAGCCTGATGGACAGCTACAGTCCATCTAGTTTACATAGGGTAATGTAGATATTTCAGAGTCACTCTCTCCTCCACCCTCCCCTTCCCCTCTGAGAACAGACTTACATAGAGGGCAGACTTATGAATGCTTTAAATAGGCCTTTGTCCTAGACCCAGACACAACCTCAGGTCTCCCTTTCTCTTCAATGTCTTGGAGTTATTTGGATATTGGCCCTCAGTGTGGGAAAAAGGTGTCGCAAAAGCCGTTCGGTTTTGTTGGAAAGAACAAACAAAAGTCAAGGCTCCCCAGGTGTTTCCCATACCACAGAAGCCCCAGGAAGCAGAGAGAGAGAGCTAAACACCAGAGAACCTGATGGAAAGCCCATTCACTAGCCCCATGGGGCTAAGCCTCAGTCAGAGCCTCAGTTTCTTCCTAGAAATATTTATGGTAATAACATTTCCAGTGTTGTTACAAGAAACAAATGAGAGAATGTGAGCAAAAAAAGTGACACACATATGTCATAAAATGCAATTCAGGTCTTCCCTGGTGGCTCAGTGGTAAAGAATCCGCCGGCCAATGGAGGAGACATGGGTTCAATCCCTGGGCCAGGAAGGTCCCACACGTTGTGGAGCAACTAAGCCCATGTGCCTCAACTAATGAACCTGGGCTCTCAAGCCCATGTTCTGTAACAAGAGAAGTCACTGCAATGAGAAGCCTGCACTAGAGAGAGCCCCCACACCTAGAGAAGTCCCAAGCAGCAGCAAAGACCGCAGCACTACCAGATATAAATAAATAAATAAAATTTTTAAAAAATTGTCATTCAGTTCCATCTCCCACTTTTGCATTTATTTATTTATCTTTTGGCTGCACACATCTGGGATCTTTGATTCCCAGGTGACTCAATGGGAATCTGCCTGCCAATACAGGAGACACAGGTTTGATCCCAGGAGGAGGAAATGGCAACCCACTCCAGTATTCTTGCCTGGGGAATCCCATGGAGAGAAGAACCTGGCGGGCTACAGTCGGTGGGGTCACAGAATCACGCATGCCCACAGGGTATGTGGGCTCTTAGTTCCCTGGCCAGGGATCAAACCCATGCCCCCTGCAGTGAGAGGGCAGAGTCTTAACCACTGGACCTCAGGGGAGTTCCCATCTCCCACTTCTTCAATTTCTTCTTCAATTTCTTCTTCAATTTCTAGAAAACTGGTGGAATAGGAATCCATTAATGTCCTAGATGCTGGGCAGGACGGAGGGCAGGAGGGGAAGGGGATGACCGAGGATGAGATGGCTGAATGGCCTCATGACTCAATGGACATGCGTCTGAGCAAATTCTGGGAGATAGGGAAGGCCAGGGAAGCTAGCCTTCAGGTTAGCTGAACTTCAGCCCCTGGCATCCTGGGTGATAGGTGTGGCCACACACACCAAGCCCCCAGGTCCTTCCCTCTTGCCCTTGACTGTGCTGAGGATGGTAGCCTAAAAGCACCATCTGGGCTTAGTCTGCCCAGAAAGAAGTTGCCTGGGGATAAAGTGAAAGATAGGCAAAACAGGGGGCCCACGTGATTCAGGCATTCTCCTGGCCAAGGCATGGCACACCTGTGTCCACAGTGCTGTGGGGTGGGCACCACAGAAGCCTACTGGACTGCAGGGGGCAAAAAGACCTGTGACGGCGTCTCTAGGGCGCCTGCCTACCTCACTCCATTCTGGGACCATCTCGGGAGAGGACAGAGCTTCAGGGACCATACAGGCTCTCAGCCACCCATGAATCCAGGTTGCCAGACTTACTCACCCAGCCAGGCCCATTTCAAATTTTTGTAGGGAGGGAAGAGACTGAGCAGAGACCTGGAATCTGAGATAAGCCCACAGGGATAATTTGCATGGCTCAGATGATAAAGAATCTGCCTGCAATGCAGGAGACCTGGGTTTGATACCTGGGTTGGGAAGATCCCCTGGAGGTGGGACATGGCAACCCACTCCAGTGCTCTTGCCAGGGGAATCCTCATGGATAGAGGAAACTGGCAGGCTACAGTCCATGGCGTCACAAAGAACTGGGCACGACTGAGTGACTAAGCACAGCACACAGGGAGAACCCGGAGAGCCTGGTCCCTGGCTTAGGGAAGGGAGAGTCTGGGCTGTTCCAAGATCACTTGCCATCCCAGGGGAGGAAGGCCTGTGGCTGCCAATGAAAGCAGGGGTGGGAGGTGAGGCCAGCTCTCTTTTCCATTAGACCTTCTGGGTCCTAGAGCCCATGGACCCTGACACCTGACCCTACAACTACCTCCCAACTTCCCTCTTCTACCCTCCACTAGCTTACTGAGCCCAGGTTAGGTCTACTTCAGCTGTCTCAACCCACACCCCGATGCAAGATTTAAGAGCACAAACCTTATGATTTTTTGATCACTTGACATTCTTGCGGGGGTGGTGGTGTAGTTTCTCAGTCATGTCTGACTCTTGCAGCACCATGAACTGTAGCCCACCAGGCTCCTCTGTCCATGGGATTCTGCAGTCAAAAAGACTAAAGTGAGTTGCCATGTCCTCCTCCAGGGGATCTTCCTGACCCAGGGATGGATCCCGCGTCTCCTGCATCGGCAGGCGGATTCTTTTACCACTGAGCCACCGGGGAAGCACGTTCTCATATCAACTCATATTTTTCAAACTGGGACCCCTTATACTTCTAGACCAGAATTTCTCCAGCCTCTTTCTCTGCTTCAGCTCACAGGGTTGAAAAAAGGACTCCCTTGGGTCCCTTTGAAGCTAAATTCCTAAGATGCTGACATAATTTTCACCCTCTTATGCCACCACTAAATCTTACACATGCATGTATCATTGCCCTTTACACAGTATAACACAGTGCCTTGGTTCTTTATTTCTGGGACTCAGGGACCTACAGGCTCTCAGCCACCCATGAATCCAGGTTGAGTCCCCCCCTTTTGGGGGGGTAATCTGAGATAAGCCCACAGGGATAATTTGCATGGCTCAGATGATAAAGAATCTGCCTGCAATGCAGGAGACCTGGGTTTGATACCTGGGTTGGGAAGATCCCCTGGAGGTGGGACATGGCAACCCACTCCAGTGCTCTTGCCAGGGGAATCCTCATGGATAGAGGAAACTGGCAGGCTACAGTCCATGGCGTCACAAAGAACTGGGCACGACTGAGTGACTAAGCACAGCACACAGGGAGAACCCGGAGAGCCTGGTCCCTGGCTTAGGGAAGGGAGAGTCTGGGCTGTTCCAAGATCACTTGCCATCCCAGGGGAGGAAGGCCTGTGGCTGCCAATGAAAGCAGGGGTGGGAGGTGAGGCCAGCTCTCTTTTCCATTAGACCTTCTGGGTCCTAGAGCCCATGGACCCTGACACCTGACCCTACAACTACCTCCCAACTTCCCTCTTCTACCCTCCACTAGCTTACTGAGCCCAGGTTAGGTCTACTTCAGCTGTCTCAACCCACACCCCGATGCAAGATTTAAGAGCACAAACCTTATGATTTTTTGATCACTTGACATTCTTGCGGGGGTGGTGGTGTAGTTTCTCAGTCATGTCTGACTCTTGCAGCACCATGAACTGTAGCCCACCAGGCTCCTCTGTCCATGGGATTCTGCAGTCAAAAAGACTAAAGTGAGTTGCCATGTCCTCCTCCAGGGGATCTTCCTGACCCAGGGATGGATCCCGCGTCTCCTGCATCGGCAGGCGGATTCTTTTACCACTGAGCCACCGGGGAAGCACGTTCTCATATCAACTCATATTTTTCAAACTGGGACCCCTTATACTTCTAGACCAGAATTTCTCCAGCCTCTTTCTCTGCTTCAGCTCACAGGGTTGAAAAAAGGACTCCCTTGGGTCCCTTTGAAGCTAAATTCCTAAGATGCTGACATAATTTTCACCCTCTTATGCCACCACTAAATCTTACACATGCATGTATCATTGCCCTTTACACAGTATAACACAGTGCCTTGGTTCTTTATTTCTGTGACAATTTCCCTTGAGGGTAGACCTGTTTCATTTTTTTTTTCTCAATTCCAGTGCCCAGGCCAGCATCTCACATGCTGTCTGCAGGAAGTGTTGTGTGTCCGATGCCTTCTCCTCATCAGCCAAGATGGGACCTATTCTGTGGCAGACGGAAAAACTGTTCTGGGAGGATTGTGAAATGATACGGATGACGTGAGGGGCTTTCGAAACCCTGGGAAGGAGTACCCACGTGAACTACAGCCCCTGGCTATTCTTGGCCACCAGCAGTTCAGGTTTTGAGTCGGGACAGCTGTGCTCAGCCTGCAGTCAACTGGGGACATGGCCACCCCGGCTAGTACAGGCCTCTGCTGCCCCCTGGCGGCCCCCAGGGCCTCGGCTGAGCAGGGTCACCCGGGCCCCCAGCTTCTACTTTCGGGGAAGCTTTTCAACCCCAATCCCGAAGACAAGAGATTTTTCTCATGGGATCCCCCACTTTACGGCTGTCTGGGAACTGTCTGTTTGCAGTATGGCACCAGGAACAGCTAAGAACAGGACCTTAGATACCTTTTCAACCAAACGCTCTGCAGTTTAACTCGTGGTGTGACTCTCACAGGCCTCCTTCACTTATCAAATGCTGTCTTCTAGTCCATAAAATGGGAAGGATAATATAAATCCTTCCTCGTGCGGATTTTATGAAAACTGAAGAAAATAATGCAAGCCATCCCCGGTGGACCAGCGGTTGAGATTTCGCCTTCCAGTGCAGGGGTTGCATGCAGATTCAATCCCTGGTTCGGAGGTTAGGATCCTACATGTCTCTCAACCAAACAAACAACAAAAAAAAATAAAACAGAAACAATATTGTAACAAATTCAATAAAAACTTTAAAGTGGTCCACATCAAAAAATCTTTAAAAAATAAATAAATAAAGTTAAAGAAATGAAAATCACTTAGCACAGTGCCTGGTACACAGTAAAGACCCAAAGCAGTAGGTATTGCTATTATTATAACAGGGAATCTTGATGACCCCCTGTTTCGTTCTGCCTCCTCTCTCTGTCCCCTCTCTCCATGAAGCCCTCTCTCCAGTGGTCTGCCTCTTCCAGCCCACCTTCTGCCTGCTACCACCTCTCAGTGCTGGCAGAGAACCTCCACCCAAGGAAGGAATTACGGCGCCCAGGGTGGCCTAGACATCTGCAAGATCGAAACCTGATGACAAGTGAAACGCACCAGGCCTGGCGCAGGGGCTTCTGGAGAAGCTGAACAGAGTCGCCACACTCCCCCAGCCCGCCAGCGCAGGGAAAGCAGGCCAGGTGCCAGTGTTCTGTGCCTTGGGTGGTCTGGAAGCCCAGAATGTGGCCACTTTGGGGAGGTGCAGTGAGGGGTTCAGAGGAAGGAATTTCTGCCACCCCAGCCTGGGAAGGTGAATGGCGTCCATTTAGAAAAAAATACATTTTTATGCACCACCTCCCCCACTGTTTCCCCTTTCTTCACACTTTTTCTTATTAAAAACTTGTCATGATGATGCAATTAAACAGGCTATTGTAGAAATTTTGGAATATATAGGAATGTATAGGCCCAGGGCCTCGGCTGAGCAGGGTCACCCGGGCCCCCAGCTTCTACTTTCGGGGAAGCTTTTCAACCCCAATCCCGAAGACAAGAGATTTTTCTCATGGGATCCCCCACTTTACGGCTGTCTGGGAACTGTCTGTTTGCAGTATGGCACCAGGAACAGCTAAGAACAGGACCTTAGATACCTTTTCAACCAAACGCTCTGCAGTTTAACTCGTGGTGTGACTCTCACAGGCCTCCTTCACTTATCAAATGCTGTCTTCTAGTCCATAAAATGGGAAGGATAATATAAATCCTTCCTCGTGCGGATTTTATGAAAACTGAAGAAAATAATGCAAGCCATCCCCGGTGGACCAGCGGTTGAGATTTCGCCTTCCAGTGCAGGGGTTGCATGCAGATTCAATCCCTGGTTCGGAGGTTAGGATCCTACATGTCTCTCAACCAAACAAACAACAAAAAAATAAAACAGAAACAATATTGTAACAAATTCAATAAAAACTTTAAAGTGGTCCACATCAAAAAATCTTTAAAAAATAAATAAATAAAGTTAAAGAAATGAAAATCACTTAGCACAGTGCCTGGTACACAGTAAAGACCCAAAGCAGTAGGTATTGCTATTATTATAACAGGGAATCTTGATGACCCCCTGTTTCGTTCTGCCTCCTCTCTCTGTCCCCTCTCTCCATGAAGCCCTCTCTCCAGTGGTCTGCCTCTTCCAGCCCACCTTCTGCCTGCTACCACCTCTCAGTGCTGGCAGAGAACCTCCACCCAAGGAAGGAATTACGGCGCCCAGGGTGGCCTAGACATCTGCAAGATCGAAACCTGATGACAAGTGAAACGCACCAGGCCTGGCGCAGGGGCTTCTGGAGAAGCTGAACAGAGTCGCCACACTCCCCCAGCCCGCCAGCGCAGGGAAAGCAGGCCAGGTGCCAGTGTTCTGTGCCTTGGGTGGTCTGGAAGCCCAGAATGTGGCCACTTTGGGGAGGTGCAGTGAGGGGTTCAGAGGAAGGAATTTCTGCCACCCCAGCCTGGGAAGGTGAATGGCGTCCATTTAGAAAAAAATACATTTTTATGCACCACCTCCCCCACTGTTTCCCCTTTCTTCACACTTTTTCTTATTAAAAACTTGTCATGATGATGCAATTAAACAGGCTATTGTAGAAATTTTGGAATATATAGGAATGTATAGAGAAGAAAGTCAAAACCCACTTATAAATGCCCATTCAGGAGATACTTGTAAGAAGCAACAGGATCCTGGGAATGGAGAGGTGAATGAGGGACTCATCTCAGCCCTCCCAGAATCACACTCAGGCAGGTGGGTTTCATTCTCCTGGGACAACCAGGCACTCGTAACAGTCTGATAGGTTTCCTTCAAGCCTTTTTCCTAAATAGAGCTCTAGCTACATCTAATGCTAATGCTAACTCTATACCTAGTCATTGAAAAAAAATTTTTTTGCCTCTAAGTCATTGTTTATTTTTCATTCATCTTATTCTTTGGCCTGTGTGGGCCTCCCATGGCAGCGCATGTGCTCCAGAGCGCTGACTCATAACTAGACACATCGGCCCAGCTTCTCCTTGGCATGTGGGATTTTCCCAGGCCAGGGATCGAACTGGTGTCCCTTGCATTGCAAGGTTGACTCTTTATCCACTGGACCACCAGGGAAGCCCTATACCTAGTTACTTTAAACAACAATGAGGTCATATTGTCCTGTTGTCTATGTTATCTATCCAAAAATTTTGACATGAATTAACAGCTGAGTATTCCAATGTGTAAGTGTAATATCATCTCACCAACCTCAGTTTTCGGCTATTACTCTTTCCAATTTTTTGGCAGTCTTTTTAATTTTATTTATTTATTTATTTATTTATTTATTTATTTATTTACTATTCTGGGTTTTCACTGCTGCCAGAGGGTCTTTTCTAGTCGCAAGGAGTGGGGGCTACTCTCTAGTGGATCTGAGCTGGCTTCTTGTTGCGGCGACTTCTCTTGTTGTGGAACTCGGACTCTAGGGCACATGGGCTTCAGTAGTTGAGGCTCCGAGGCTCTAGAGCACAGGCTCAGTAGTTGTGACTCATGTGCTTCGTTGCTCTACAGCATGTGAGATCTTCCCGGATCAGGGATAGAACCTGTGTCTCTGGCATTGGCAGGTGAACTCTTTACCACTGAGCTACCAGCGGCAGTTCTGCCAGTGGCCCTGGCAATTCTAAATAACATTATGCAAAAGCTAATGTTGTGTTATTTTTATGATCTGCTCTATTTCTCTAGGGTATTTTCCTAGAAAAGGAATCATTGGCTCAAATGGAATAAACATTAGAAACAAAACAAAAAAAGTACTGAATTTGGGTTATAAAGTAATATTCTGAAGAATAATTGACTAAATACAAAAAGTACAAAGAAGAAAATAATGCTCACCTATAATTCCCTTACCTTCAGGCAATCACTGCTAATATTCTTGACACATATTTTTCCAGATTTGCACATAAAGGTTTTCAAATCTGCTTTGATAGAATTCATCAGTACCTAGTGTCGTACATTTTTCTGTGCACATATACATAATATTTTTTTCAAAAGAGGATTTTACTGTAAATGTTTTTATTCTAACCTTTTGGTGATACACTGCCAGTTACTTTCCATTTGCATAAATACATTTCTACCCCATCATTTTTACCAGCTGCCTGGTATTTCACCATAGTTGTTGTATACTATGATTTATTAAACTACTCCTTTATTTTGAAACATCTAGGTTATATAAATTTTCCACTATTAGAAATCATATTTTAATGACTAATCTGGGAACATACATATCTGTAAACAACAAAACTCTGTAAAAGTTAAAAGCAAAATAAAGGTTTAAAAAAAAAAGAAAACATATTTTGATAAATACTCTTAAAAGTGCGTCTTCATGCTTTTTTAAAAAAATTTTGGCCTCTCTTACTGGGTTTTCACTTGTTTTTATTTTCATCTATCTTTATTGTTTGGCCCATATGGGCCTTCCATTGCAATGGCCTCTCCCATTGCAGAGCACTGGTTCTGGGCACATACACTCCAGAGCACCAGCTTGCAATTGGGCACACCAGTCTAGCTGCTCCACCACATGTGGGATACTCTTGGGCCCAGGATCAAATTGATGCCCCTTGCACTGCAAGGTGGACCCTTTGCCCACTGGACTACCAGGGAAGCCCCTCTTCACGCATTTCTTAGATTTTATTTTATTTTATTTTTGACCTTGGTTTGCAGCATGTAAGATCTTAGTTCCCTGACCAGGAGTCAAAAAAAGAAAGCACAGAGGAAGCATAGTGGAAGCATGGAGTCCTGACCCCTGGAACATCAGGGAATTCTCAGGTTTTTAGGATTTTAATACTACCTGTCCCTTGGGCTTCTCCCATGGTTCAAATGACAAAGAATCTACCTGAATTGCAGGAGATACAAGTTCTGTTACTGAATCAGGAAGATGCCCTGGAGAAGGAAATGGCAACCCACTCCAATATTCTTGCCTGAAAAATCCCATGGACAGAGGAGCCTGGTGGACTACAGTCCATGGGGTTGCAAAGAGTTGGAACACCCGTCCCTCCCTGGGAGTTTGTTTGTCCCCATGGGCATCTGACACAGTCTGAGGCCATCAGAGTCTCCTTCCAAGAATTTGGAACACTAACCTGAGAGGGAAGGCCTGGGGCTCCTTCAAAGTAAGCTTGTTTTAGCATCTCTCCGGCAAATGAAAAAGCAGGCACATCACTTTGCTGACAAAGGTCCGTATAGTCAAAGCTATAGTCTCTCCAGTAGTCATGTATGGATGTGAGAGATGGACCATAAAGATGGCTGAGCGTCAAAGAATTGATGCTTTCTAACTATGGTGCTGGAGAAGACTCTTGAGAGTCCCTTGGACTGCAAGGAGATCAAACCAATCCATCCTAAAGGAAATCAACTGTGTGTATTCATTGGAAGGACTGATATTGAAGCTGAAGCTCCAATGCTTTGACCACCTGATACAAAGAGCCAGCTTACTAGAAAAGACCTTCATGCTGGGAAAGACTGAAGGCAAAAGGAACAAGGACCAACAGAGGATGAGATGGTTAGATAGCATCACTGACTCAATGGATATGAATTTGAATAAACTCTGAGAGATAGTGGAGGATAGAGGAGGCTGGCGTGCTGCAGTCCATGGGGTCCCAAAGAGCTGGACATGGTTTATCAGCTGAACAACGATGACCACAGAGCAAGCAGTGATACTTAAAGCAGTATCTCAGGTGGGAGGAGTCTGAGCATTGTTCTCAGGCCCCAACGAGGTAAGCACAGAGATTAAATAAACACTGAAAAACATTTTTTAATTGGATTTATAAAAAAACTGAGGTTTTTGGTTGCACCATGAAGCATGTTAGTTCCCCAACAAAGGATTAAACCCACACTCCCCACACTGGAAGCATGGAGCCTAGCCACTGGACCACCAGGGAAGTCCCAATGCTGAAAAACTTAATGGCAATTTAACGAAGTAAACTTATGTTTGTTAAACGTAAAAAATTTTTAAGTAAGGTTTGTATTTGTATATCTTTTTAAAAATTTTGGCCTCTTTTATTGTTTTTTGTTGGTGGTGGTTTTTTTTTTTTTTAGTATTTATTTATTTGACTGCATTGGGTCTTAGTTGAGGCATGTGAGTTTAGTAAGCTTGTGATATGTGGGATCTTACTTCGCTGACCAGGGATTGAACCTGCATCCCCTGGATTGGAAGGCAGATTCTTAACCGCTGGACCACCAGGGAAGTCCTGGTTTTTTTATTTATTTATTTTCATCCATCTTTATTCTTTGGCCTGTGTGGGCCTCCCATTGCAGTGGCCTCTCCTGTAGTAGAGCACTGGCTCTGGGCACATGCGCTCCAGAGCACCAGCTCGCAATTTGACACACTGGTCCAGCCACTCTGCGGCACATGGGATCTTCCTGGGCCAGGGATCAAACCAGTGCCCCTTGCACTGCCCCTTGCACTGCAAGGCGGACTCTTTACCCACTGGACCACCAGGGAAGCCCTGCATTTGTATATCTTTTGTAATTTCATCTTTCTAGTCATTTGCTTTTGCTGCATTTTCAAAAATGTTAGAATATGATTTTTGGAATTTTTAAAAACCTGATACTTCAACTACAGAGAGTTTGAGCAATCCAGTTCTGAAATTAAAGTTCTCTAACCCATTTCTAGGTACCCTGGATCCAGTCTTATTTGGCTGTATGTGAGGTCAAGCACTCTAGGTCTTCCCAGGCACCATGAGCCACAATGGGTCTTACCAGTAAATAATTATCAACTGAAGCAAACCAGAAGCAATCCTCATGATTGCTGGCAAAAAGGGAGTATAATTCATACAGTCATTATCCCATTCAGCAGATATGAAAAATAAGGCTCAGAGATGCTAAAAACTGACCTACTGTCGCCAGACTAGCAACTAGCAGAAGGAAGTCCATTGTTCTCAGGCCCCAACGAGGTAAGCACAGAGATTAAATAAACACTGAAAACATTTTTAATTGGATTTATAAAAACTGAGGTTTTGGTTGCACCATGAAGCATGTTAGTTCCCCAACAAAGGATTAAACCCACACTCCCCACACTGGAAGCATGGAGCCTAGCCACTGGACCACCAGGGAAGTCCCAATGCTGAAAAACTTAATGGCAATTTAACGAAGTAAACTTATGTTTGTTAAACGTAAAAAATTTTTAAGTAAGGTTTGTATTTGTATATCTTTTTAAAAATTTTGGCCTCTTTTATTGTTTTTTGTTGGTGGTGGTTTTTTTTTTTTTTAGTATTTATTTATTTGACTGCATTGGGTCTTAGTTGAGGCATGTGAGTTTAGTAAGCTTGTGATATGTGGGATCTTACTTCGCTGACCAGGGATTGAACCTGCATCCCCTGGATTGGAAGGCAGATTCTTAACCGCTGGACCACCAGGGAAGTCCTGGTTTTTTTATTTATTTATTTTCATCCATCTTTATTCTTTGGCCTGTGTGGGCCTCCCATTGCAGTGGCCTCTCCTGTAGTAGAGCACTGGCTCTGGGCACATGCGCTCCAGAGCACCAGCTCGCAATTTGACACACTGGTCCAGCCACTCTGCGGCACATGGGATCTTCCTGGGCCAGGGATCAAACCAGTGCCCCTTGCACTGCCCCTTGCACTGCAAGGCGGACTCTTTACCCACTGGACCACCAGGGAAGCCCTGCATTTGTATATCTTTTGTAATTTCATCTTTCTAGTCATTTGCTTTTGCTGCATTTTCAAAAATGTTAGAATATGATTTTTGGAATTTTTAAAAACCTGATACTTCAACTACAGAGAGTTTGAGCAATCCAGTTCTGAAATTAAAGTTCTCTAACCCATTTCTAGGTACCCTGGATCCAGTCTTATTTGGCTGTATGTGAGGTCAAGCACTCTAGGTCTTCCCAGGCACCATGAGCCACAATGGGTCTTACCAGTAAATAATTATCAACTGAAGCAAACCAGAAGCAATCCTCATGATTGCTGGCAAAAAGGGAGTATAATTCATACAGTCATTATCCCATTCAGCAGATATGAAAAATAAGGCTCAGAGATGCTAAAAACTGACCTACTGTCGCCAGACTAGCAACTAGCAGAATCCAGGATTCCAACTGAAACCAGTCTGCTTCTAAGACTTGGTATTTCCACAGCTGCCCTGAAACTTTGAAACAGCCCTAAGGATTCGGACACTTTCCATACTGGTGAGGGATGGAGAAGCAGAAGTCCTGAATATCATTGGTGAAAATGCCAGCTGAGAAAAAGAAAAAAAAAAAGGTTTGCAAGGGAATATTGACAACCCCTGTGAGAGTTTTAAATGCACACAGTCTTTTGAAGAAATTTATCCTATCTGCATTCCTTCAAAAAGTTAAAGATTGTGTGCATTTAAAGTTCTCATGGACAGTGAAGCCTGGTGGGCTACAGTCCACAGGGTCGCAAAAGAATCAGACATGACTTAGTGACTAAACAACAAAGACAACAAATCCAAGGTTCCTCTGGTGGTCCAGCGGGTAAAGAGTCTGCCTTGCAGTACAGGGGTCCCCAGTTCGATCCCTGGCCCGGAAAGATCCCATGTGCCATGGAGCAGCTGGACCAGTGTGTCCAGTTACGAGCCAGCACTCTGGAGAGCATGCGCCCAGAGCCGGTGCTCTGGCAATGGGAGGCCCATACAGGCCAAAGAATAAAGATGGATGAAAATAAATTGAAAAAAAGACGACAAATCCTACATACATACTTGCACACGTGTGCACAGGCATCTGATATAGGATAAATCATTACAGCATTATTTTCCCAGCACAAAATTGGGAAGCAATCAGTTTAATAGAGAGTCAGTCAAAATGAATATTTATTGGAAGGACTGATGCTGAAGTCGAAGCTTCAATACTTTGACCACCAGATGCAAAAAGCCAACTCACTGGAAAAAGACCCTGATGCTGGGGAAAATTGAGAGGAGAAGAGAAGGGATGACAGAGAACAGTCTTATTTGGCTGTATGTGAGGTCAAGCACTCTAGGTCTTCCCAGGCACCATGAGCCACAATGGGTCTTACCAGTAAATAATTATCAACTGAAGCAAACCAGAAGCAATCCTCATGATTGCTGGCAAAAAGGGAGTATAATTCATACAGTCATTATCCCATTCAGCAGATATGAAAAATAAGGCTCAGAGATGCTAAAAACTGACCTACTGTCGCCAGACTAGCAACTAGCAGAATCCAGGATTCCAACTGAAACCAGTCTGCTTCTAAGACTTGGTATTTCCACAGCTGCCCTGAAACTTTGAAACAGCCCTAAGGATTCGGACACTTTCCATACTGGTGAGGGATGGAGAAGCAGAAGTCCTGAATATCATTGGTGAAAATGCCAGCTGAGAAAAAGAAAAAAAAAAAGGTTTGCAAGGGAATATTGACAACCCCTGTGAGAGTTTTAAATGCACACAGTCTTTTGAAGAAATTTATCCTATCTGCATTCCTTCAAAAAGTTAAAGATTGTGTGCATTTAAAGTTCTCATGGACAGTGAAGCCTGGTGGGCTACAGTCCACAGGGTCGCAAAAGAATCAGACATGACTTAGTGACTAAACAACAAAGACAACAAATCCAAGGTTCCTCTGGTGGTCCAGCGGGTAAAGAGTCTGCCTTGCAGTACAGGGGTCCCCAGTTCGATCCCTGGCCCGGAAAGATCCCATGTGCCATGGAGCAGCTGGACCAGTGTGTCCAGTTACGAGCCAGCACTCTGGAGAGCATGCGCCCAGAGCCGGTGCTCTGGCAATGGGAGGCCCATACAGGCCAAAGAATAAAGATGGATGAAAATAAATTGAAAAAAAAAAAAAGACGACAAATCCTACATACATACTTGCACACGTGTGCACAGGCATCTGATATAGGATAAATCATTACAGCATTATTTTCCCAGCACAAAATTGGGAAGCAATCAGTTTAATAGAGAGTCAGTCAAAATGAATATTTATTGGAAGGACTGATGCTGAAGTCGAAGCTTCAATACTTTGACCACCAGATGCAAAAAGCCAACTCACTGGAAAAAGACCCTGATGCTGGGGAAAATTGAGAGGAGAAGAGAAGGGGATGACAGAGAACAAGATGGTTGGATGGCATCATCGACTCAGTGGACTTGAGTTTGGGCAAGTTCCAGGAGATGGTGAAGGACAGGGAAGCCTGGCGTGTTGCGGTCCATGGGGTCTCAAAGAGTGGGACACAAGTGAGCAACTGACCACCACCAACAGCATTCATACAAGAAAGTACTATGTGGCCATTAACTACAATAAGGCAACTGTATTTTTACCAAGATGGAACAATCACCAAGTAATATTAAGTAGAAACAAACAAGTAATATACATAATAGTATACCATAAGTCCTCTGCATATGAATGAGTTCCATTCTGAGAGTGCATCCAATTTGTTCATAAGTCCAACAAAGCTAGCCTAGGTACCCAACTAACACAATTGGCTATATAAACTACTGTAGTAATTTATAATACTTTTCATACGATAACATTTAAAAAATAAACATGAAAAAAACAAACACTTTTAATCTTACAGTATAATACCTTGAAAAGTACAATAATACTAGCTACAACACCGTTTTTAAGCTTGCTTCCAGATATCCTGGATTTGAAATAAAGATACTGTGCTCTATATGACACAGTGAAGTGCAGAGTTGTGTCCAATTCTTTGTGACCCCATGGACTAGAGCCCACCAAGCTTCTCTGAAAGGGTTTTACCTCAATTTGAGACTTCAACCCAGGGCCCAGACCTGATCAAACCCTGCTTGGGACTTGAACCCATGTGGCTGGGGCTTGAACCTAGCCAAAACTTGGTTTGGGACTCGAACCCACATGCCTAAGGCTTAACCCCAGCCAAAATCCTGCTTGGGACTTGAATCCACGTAGTTAGGACTCAATCCCAGCCAAAACCCTGTCTGGGACTCAAACTCACACGGCCGGGACTTCATCCAGCACTCACCCAACATCCGCACCCACTGAGACTCAGGTTCTTCGTGCCTCAACACAGAAGGAATTCAGCAAGAGGCAGAGTGATAGGCAATTTATTAGGATAGAGTACTTGTAAGAGGTGCAAGCAAGCAGGCAGGAAAGCTCTGCTCTGCTCTCCCTCAACTGAGTGAGCAGCAATATATGTAGGATGGTAGAAGACCGCCCCCCTCAAGTAGACGCAGATGCAGGACATACATCATTGGTTGCTTCTTCGCCAGCTCCTCCTTCATCAACTGTTTATACCCAGTCAAGCCTGCTTTACTGAACAAGGAGCAGCTCTCCTGAGTCATCGTCAACTCACTGGCCTCCCAACCTTTCTCAGGTGTCTCCCTTCTACCTACCATCCCCTACTAGGACTCCACAACCACCTACCTATTCTACTCTGTCCCTATCACCTCTGCCCATGAAATTTTTCAGGCAAGAATACTGGAGCAGGGTGCCATTTCATACTCCAGGGATCTTCCCAACCCACGGACCGAACCCTCATCTCTTGCATCTCCTGCATTGGCAGGTGGATTCTTTACCACTCACACCACCTGGAAAGAGTAAAGGAAATAGACGTACAACCACCTGTAGAGGATGCACACACCTGACAATGTATGTCAGACACCTCAGACATGTAGCTAACTTATATGACTGGATGGGCGAACACATTCACATCTTTGAAAGTCTGCAACTTGAAGGTTCCTTTCTACTTTATATTACTTGGTGATTGCTTTCTGTAAATAAGATACAATCATTTTATCCTGGGGCAAGGAAAGGGACATACCCCTGGATGCTCCTGCATGCACTAGAAATTTCTAAAATGATATTTAATACATAAGGAACTGATAACAAGATTTGACTTTGAAAAGGTAACCCAGGAATCTGGGTTTGGGCTGAGAGTTACATTTCCCCATCCATCCTTCTGTACCTTTCAGATTTTTTGAAGTCAGTTCTGTGAACTGTTAGCTCTGCAACTTAGTTCATTCCAGGGGTCCTCCAAAAGCAGTAGCCAAGTGTACTTCACTCCCCATTGAGTTGGCACCTTCTGGGGTCAGCATGTCTGCCTCCTGACTCAGCCCAGGGCTCTCAGGCACCCCAGGCTCTAAAAGGGCAACAGTCTATCTGGACATGCAATGATTCTGCCTGGGAGTGCAGGGTTACCTGAAACAAAGTGGTTTTGGCAGTTCTTCTCCTGTAAGCTCCTGGTTTTTCTGTGAATTGTATAACAAGGGACTCCCCTGATGGTCAAGTGGTCAAGAATCTGCCTTACAATTGATAGATGACGGTGAATAGGTTACCATGAACAGTGTCGGATTCTTGACCTCCAAAGGAGAAGAATTCACATTGGGATCAAAGAGACTTGACTTTGGTCACTGAGAGCTTCATGCAGGAAAAGTTTATGAAAGGGAAAAAGGGATAGGGAAAGCTTCCAGCTAAAGGAACTGGAAGGGGGATAGGAGAGTACCCCCAGAAGCCAGTTCAGAGAAGGCATTTGGTACTTTCCAGCTGGTTATTAACAATAGATCAAAAGAATGTTTTAAGGTTGTAAAGGGCTTGCTAGGCTCACACCCACGACATTAACATAAGATTAGCCAGAGGAGGGTCTCTGGCCATGAAGACTAGATGAGACATTCCAATGCAAAATAGTTTGCCTCCACAAGACAATAAAGTTAGTTTCAGAGTAGGTCTTTTTCAGGGTAAATATTTTAGGCTAGAAAATGTTTGTTCCCCCTCCTCCTCCTCCTTGGAATCCTCTGGCCTCCTTACCAAGTCTGCCTGTTCACCCCTTTCAGCAATGCAGGGGACTTGGATTTGATTCCCTGGTAGCTCAGATGTTAAAGAATCTGCCTGTAATGCAGGAGACCCGGGTTCAGTCTCTAGGTCAGGAAGATCCCGGGGAGATGGGGAATGGCTACCCACTCCAGTATTCTTGCCTGGAGAATTCCATGGAACGAGGAGCCTGGTGGGCTACAGTCCATGAAGCTGCAAAGAGTCAGACACAGCTAAGCAATTAACAAACATACACCCAGGGAACTAAGACCCTGCCTGCCTCAGACCAATGAAGCCCTTGTGCCACAACTGTGGAAAGAGAAGAAAGTTCAAATAAATAAATGTTTTTTAGTAGTACTGCCAACATCAGCTTAAACATGGAAATTAAGGTCCACCTCGCTTGTTTTTGCCACCAAGTATCAACCCATCCTTCTGGAATTTGTACTTTCCCTCTGAGATCAATCTCCTCTCCCTTGGCATTCCTAGGGTCATGGACCTCCATTTTTAGATTGTGTAGAGGGGCTCAAGGAGGCATGAGCTGCATAGTTAAGGCTGGGACAGTCAGAGCCCTGAATGCCCTGGTTCTGGGATTAGTTCTGGCAAAGGAAGAAACATGACCCAGTCAGTATACTTCCCTACCCCCTCCCATGGGGCTTATGGAAATGGTATTGAGATGGGGCTCCTGTCAGCTTGAGTCCATGAGGGATTAATACAAGCAGAGCACCTCTGCTGACTGGCAACAAAAAAAAAAAAGAAAAGAAAAAACCTGAAAATAAATATCTGTCTTTAAGCTGTTGAAGTTAAGATCTGCATGTTACTGCAGCACAACCTAGCCCATCCTGTCTGACATGCAGTCTGATCCAAGTCACCCAACTCCTGCCGCGGGCTCCTACTTCCACTCTTCTCTCCTTCCACAGAGCAGAGTAACCCTTTACAACTTAAGTCAGATCTCATCACAGCTTCCCTTATACTTAATCATCCTCCTTCCTAGGGTCAGAGGGTCCGAGCCCTGCCCATCTCTCTGTCTCCTACCCCGTCTTCCTCATTCATTACATCCTGTCTCCCTGGACTCCTCGCTGCCTCTAAGGCAGGGAGTTCTTTCCTGCTTCAAAGCTCTCATGGGTGCTATCCCCTCTACCTGGAACCCTTTCTCACATTATTCTCATAGCTGGCCCTTCCCCATCCTTTAAGCCTCAACTTAAATAATACTTCTACAGGAAGGCCCCTACCACTATACCCAATTTGTTTATTTCTGTGTTAGCTTTTACTGGAAGTTGGAATTGCATTTGTTCTTCACGTTTATTTACTTGTTTATTCACAAGTAAGCTCTACAAGGAGACCCTGTTGGTCCTCAATACGTATTTGTTGGATGGAGGAATGACTGAGAAAGAAGGAATTGCAAAGGTTCTGTGGTAAAGAATCCACCTGCCAATGAAGAAGATGAGGGTTCAGTCCCTAGGTGAAAAAGATCCCCTGGAGGAGGAAATGGCAACCCACTCCAGCATTCATGCCTAGGACATTCCATGGGCAGAGGAGCCTCGTGGACTACCGTCCACGGGGTCACAAAGAGTTGGACATGATTTAGCAACTAAGCAACAGCAACTATGCCCTATGCAAACGTAAGACTGTGGTGGTCCTGGGGGTAGTAGGTATCATAGCCCTGCCCTGCAGGTGGCTTCTTTCAGGTGAGGAGGGGCCAAACCTCACAAGGCCTTTTGTTTCCCTTGGGAGCTGAAGTGCCTCTGAAAGATAGGGCTTCTCCAGAGGATCTCCTGTGGGCTCTTCCTCCTGCTCAGCTCACCCAGTGACAGCTGAGCCTGGAGCAGGTCCAGGTGGAGCTGAGGAGCAGGCAGCCAGCCTCCGGGGAGAGGCAGCCAGCTGCTGCCGTCATGGAGAGCACGGCCTGGCCAGCTCTCTAGAAATAGCCCAAGGTCAAGGTGGGGTGCTTCCGTCTACTACAAATGGAGAATCGGAGTGGGGGCAGTCTCGGTTTTCCTTCCACCTCACTATAGGGATCCCTGACCCTGGTCTGGAGCTCCCCAATTTCCAGCCACCCTCCCTTAGACCCCTCCATTCATCTCTGCTTTCAAAGAACCCTCAGGCCTCCAACCCCTTCTCCTCCCAGCGCACCCCTGAGATGGACAGGGCAGGCTTTATCCTGTGTCAAAGCCAAGGACACTGTACTTCAGGGGATCAAGGGTGTCTTCCAGCTCAGCATGTGAGTTGACCATGCAGAGGATGTCATGCAGAGCCCCAACCCAGACTCAGTGCCCTATCCCAGCAGAACCTTCCTCATGGGGGATGTGCCTAGTAGAGTCCATAGCCTCTGCCCTGGGACCGAGCACATCTACGTGTCACTTGTTCTTGGGGACCCTTGGCCCTGTGGATTCTGACCCTGTTCCTTGGCACTGAGAGCAGTTGAGCCTCAACATCAGCCACCTCGGCTGGTTTCGGTGGGAGCCCACCACTTCCTGCCTAAATCCACAGTGGCCGCTTCCACCCTGGGGGTGGCGTGCTGGATACGCTGCCCGCTGGTCCAGCTCTTTCACCAGACCTCACAGCTGGCTTGACCATACAAACTATGGTCCTCGCACCCACAAAACACCCCTACCTCCTAACAAGGACGGCTAAGGTTCTAAGGCCTCAGCCACAAGCTTCATCAGCCACTTGTGCCACACGGGGCTCCAGACTCTCTTTTCTTGGAGGTTCCCACAGGCCTGGAAGGAGGGAGCAGGTTGGGGGTGGGCGGCGGCGGTGGTTGGCGGGGAACGGTACCTTAGGGAGACCAGAGGACAGTCTGGAAAAAATGCAGGAAGTCACGCTGCCTAGAGATGGCGCGCAGGGCCGGAGACGGGGAGGATGGGAGGGGCCCACACGGGGGTGACTGGCCCTTTGAATAGAACAGGAGAGGGTGGGCACCTGGTAGATGTGTATTAATCAGATTACAGCAGGCAGAGCTGATTCAGGAAGTAGGAGAGAATGAAAGGTGGGATTTTTTTTTTATTATTATTAGAGAAATACAGTCATTGTTTTTAAAAGACCTTCAATAGGTCCAAGTAAAAGCTAATAGAATGTTCTGGAGTAGACAATCTTTGGAATCTAAATGACCCCTACCTGTGAGCACAGCAGGGCTCCATGTGCAGAAGCCCAGCAGGCGCACTGGGCACCTCGAGGGCCCCCTTCAAGTGGCACAGGTTGTGACCTTGAACACTTATCACAGCTCTCTGGCAGGTGGCCGTCAGGCCTCTTAAGGAAGGACGGAAAGGCATCATTTCTGATTCCCTTTGGCTAGTGGCAGGGCTTCAAGGAGGTACTTCCAGGAAGCTTGAAATTAAACTTCAGAAGTAAAAATCTCTCTAGTGTCTATTCCTACTCACATGCGTGACAGCCCTTTCCTCCTGAAGTCTGCAAAGACGGAGAATGAATCAGCATCCATTCTTAATGACAGAGGCCCAAATTCAAGAAGACAGATTTTTTTTCTTACACACTTTGAGAATGGGGAAGGTGGGGCAGGGAGCGTATTCAAGAACTCAGTGCTGTCGAAAGCACTGGTAATTCCTAGGCTTTATTTTAAGCAATATTGGAATTCAGGAGTTATATGACCATTCCTCTTCTGCATGCCTTTACGGAGAGAATGTTCACAAACTTTTCTGAAATTGGCTTCACTGGCTGCCCTTGTGAATCTTTACTCCCAGTGTCCACATATTCCAAACCAGCAAACTATTTCTACAGCTTCATGGAGCATTGACTACTCAGAACCCTTGCCAGGTCTTAGTTGAGGCATGCGAAATCTTCTAGTGGCAACTTGTGGACACATTTTTTTTTTTTTAATATTTATTTATTTGGCTGTGCTAGGTCTTAGGTGTGGCATGTGGGATCTTTGATCTTTAGTTGAGGGAGGTAGGATCTAACTCCCTGACCAGGGATCGAACCCAGGCCACCCCCACTGAGAGGGGAGAGTCTTAGCCACTGGACCACCAGGAAAGTCCTGCCCATGGACTTTTTTTTTTTTATTATTTTGGGAGGGGGTAGTGTTGGGGAGGGAGGGGAGCAGACAGGCCGCTTCTATTGGTCTTTCGTTTCTCTATGTTCATCCATCTTTGTTCTTTGGCTTCTGTGGGCCTCCCATCGTGGTGACATCTGTCGTTGAAGAGCGCCAGCTCTGGGCGCATGCGCTCCAGAGCTCTGGCTCGGTAATTGGACACATCAGTCCAGCTGCTCCGCGGCACGTGGGATCTTCCCAGGCCAGGGATCGAACCGGCGCCCCTTGCACTACAAGGCGTTGTCCTTACCCACTGGACCACCAGGGGAAGCCCCTGTCAATGGACTCTTAATTGCAACATGTGGGATCTAGTCCTCTGACCAGGGATCAAACCTGGGCCCCCTGCATTGGGAGTGTGAAGTTTTAGCCACAGGACCACCAGGAAAGTCCCAGAAGCTATTCACATCTAATACCACAGACCCTTAACAGCCACACTCATAAATGAGTGTTCTCATGAGAGAACAATGAGAGTCATGAAAATACCTGTGCTCTGAAAATCACCAAAAGCAGACCTAGCAGGCAATGTTTCCCCAACAAAGATTCTCCAATGAGCTGAAGAGAAGCTTTCCATACAGGCCAGACATTAAAGCATTCAAGGAAGCAGTGGCTGAGGAAGGTTCAGAATTGTGGGTCGAGGCCAGGCGTCCACAGGCTGTCACCATGGAGCTCGTGTTACAAACCACAATGACCATCCACTACCTGGGCAACAGCTTCTGGTCAGCATGAAGACCTCTCTCTGAAAATTTCTCGAAGATACCATTTGGCAAGTAAATAGCAAATAGGACTGTTTGCTGTCTTTACTACTAAGTAAGAGGTAAATTTCCTAGGTGATGCAGCCCTCAGTGGCAGCTGCCTCAGGCCTGTATGCTGGGAAGTCCAGTGCTAACCCTGATGTGTCCCCCTGCCACCTGGAAGTCACTTCCCACATTCCCCTCCCTCGTTATTCTAGTGCTGCACTTTGAAATTTTTTTGTGGACACATTTTTTTAATATTTATTTATTTGGCTGTGCTAGGTCTTAGGTGTGGCATGTGGGATCTTTGATCTTTAGTTGAGGGAGGTAGGATCTAACTCCCTGACCAGGGATCGAACCCAGGCCACCCCCACTGAGAGGGGAGAGTCTTAGCCACTGGACCACCAGGAAAGTCCTGCCCATGGACTTTTTTTTTTTTATTATTTTGGGAGGGGGTAGTGTTGGGGAGGGAGGGGAGCAGACAGACCGCTTCTATTGGTCTTTCGTTTCTCTATGTTCATCCATCTTTGTTCTTTGGCTTCTGTGGGCCTCCCATCGTGGTGACATCTGTCGTTGAAGAGCGCCAGCTCTGGGCGCATGCGCTCCAGAGCTCTGGCTCGGTAATTGGACACATCAGTCCAGCTGCTCCGCGGCACGTGGGATCTTCCCAGGCCAGGGATCGAACCGGCGCCCCTTGCACTACAAGGCGTTGTCCTTACCCACTGGACCACCAGGGGAAGCCCCTGTCAATGGACTCTTAATTGCAACATGTGGGATCTAGTCCTCTGACCAGGGATCAAACCTGGGCCCCCTGCATTGGGAGTGTGAAGTTTTAGCCACAGGACCACCAGGAAAGTCCCAGAAGCTATTCACATCTAATACCACAGACCCTTAACAGCCACACTCATAAATGAGTGTTCTCATGAGAGAACAATGAGAGTCATGAAAATACCTGTGCTCTGAAAATCACCAAAAGCAGACCTAGCAGGCAATGTTCCCCCAACAAAGATTCTCCAATGAGCTGAAGAGAAGCTTTCCATACAGGCCAGACATTAAAGCATTCAAGGAAGCAGTGGCTGAGGAAGGTTCAGAATTGTGGGTCGAGGCCAGGCGTCCACAGGCTGTCACCATGGAGCTCGTGTTACAAACCACAATGACCATCCACTACCTGGGCAACAGCTTCTGGTCAGCATGAAGACCTCTCTCTGAAAATTTCTCGAAGATACCATTTGGCAAGTAAATAGCAAATAGGACTGTTTGCTGTCTTTACTACTAAGTAAGAGGTAAATTTCCTAGGTGATGCAGCCCTCAGTGGCAGCTGCCTCAGGCCTGTATGCTGGGAAGTCCAGTGCTAACCCTGATGTGTCCCCCTGCCACCTGGAAGTCACTTCCCACATTCCCCTCCCTCGTTATTCTTGGTTGATGAGAGAATCACGCCCTGAACTTGGACGGCAGGAGGATAGCAGAAGCCGTTTTTCTTGGAGGCTTGGTCACGTACAAACACATCACAGAGCTTCGAGGCCTCCCACTTTCTCCCCTCACACTCTGGGCTGCAGGCTGAGGTCCCCAAGTCACAGAACAGTTTCTGTATTTTCCTGACCACCTGACCAAGGCCATGACCCTCACGTTCTCTCTGCTCTCTGGCTCAACCCTCTGTCTCACTCAGGCTCTCTCCTGACTCCATTCCCGACCCTTCTCAACACTGACCCACACAGAGAGCCCAGCCCCCTCCTCACAGGATGCTTAGAGGTTACCTCACCTCAGCACCAATGACACGATGACATGTCAGACACTGTGATTCTTAAAGTTTTCTCCAACCTTTATCCACCTCTACTTAGCTTTCAGGCCTGCTTCATGAACCCAGCTAAAACAAAAGTCACCCATCCTAGGCTATAAACTTAACAGGCTGAAGAGCTGTCAGACATCTTGAAGTTTCCACCTTTCCTCTCTCCAGCCTCCACCAATAGAAAGCATGAATATACAGAGGGATTTCTCCACCATCCGAACCCCATCCTCCCTTAGAAGGAAAACGCACTATACCTTCTATTCCTTTCATTCATTTTCTCCTACTGCACTAGAGTGTGTCCTCAAATTGGCGATTACTGACTCTGAAAGATGATCCTTTAGGGTGTGTATCTGCCTGCCATGCGGGAGACTTGGGTTCAGTCCCTGGATTGGGATGATCCCCTGCAGGGGGACATGGCCACCCACTCAAATATTCTTGCCCCCATGGGCAGAGGAGCGTCGTGAGTGATAGTCCATGGGGCTGTGGAACCAGCCACTGCTGAACGACTAAGCACAGCACAGCACAGCACATGTATTTGTTAGTTGCTGTATTGATAAACTCCGCTCCCCGATGGGAGGGAGCAGAGATTTCCAGGGGGTCCCGAGACTCAAAGACCAGGCCAAGAGCTGCAAAAGCAAGAGTATTTTATTGAGCGGGTGCGCACTCGGGTGTCAGCCTGGTTGAACAAGCTGCACACCTTCGTCAAGGATTCCGGGGTTTTTTATAGGGCAAAATCTCAAATTAACATAGGTACATTAGGCAACATATGATTGGCTATATGTTTGGCAGGCACATTAGGCATTACATGATTGGTTACATGTTTGGCGGGCATATTAGGCATTACATGATTGGTTACATGTTCAAAAGTAAACTCTTTCCAGGAAGTGCCGTTGGAATTTGGTGGGCGGAGGCCTCATATCGGGAGAGTCGTCCGGTGGGAGGGGGCCTCAGGGGGGACGTTATCTGCCTTTGGGTTGAGCAACTTAGTCTGTTGAAACCAAGTTATCTGAGGTTATCTGATTTTCCATTCTTTCAGTATAACAAGTTACCTCAAAATTTAGCTGCTTAAATCTTTTCTTATCTCACTGCTCCCTGCGCTCAGGAGTTAAGAACTGAGTTAGCTGACCAGTGCTGGCTCAGGGAGGGGGCAGACAAGGCATCAGCCATGGGGCTTCCCTGGTGGCTCAGTGGTGAAGAGCTCACCTGTCAATGCAGGAGACATGGGTTCGATCCCTGATCCAGGAAGATGCCACATACCGTGGAGCAACTAAGCCCGTGAGCCACAACGATGAAGCCTGTGCTCTAGAGCCTCAGAGCTGCAACTCTGGAGGTCATGTGCCACAACTATTGAAGCCTGTGAGCCCTAGAGCCAGAGTTCCACAACAAGAAAAAAGTCACCTCAACAAGAAGCCTTCTCACCTCAACTAGAGAGTAGCCCCCACTCGCTGCAACTAAAGAAGAGCTTGCAGCAGCAGTGAAAATCTAGAATAGCCAATAAATAAATAAAATTAAAAAAAAAAAAAGATATCAGCCAGGTCTCCAGTCATCTGAGAGCTTATCTGGAGCTAGAGGGTCTGCTTCCAAGATGGAGCCCCCACAAAGCTGCTATCACACAGCCTCTCCAAAAGGCTGCTTGAGGGTCCTCATGCGCAAGTCACATACTTCCCTCAGAGCGAGAAACCCAAGAGATAGAACATTGGTGATCTAGTCTCAAAAGTCACAAACCATCAGTTCTTCCACATTTAAATGAGTCAGGAAGTCAGCCCACACACAAGGGGGAAGGAATTTTTTTTTTTTAAAGATTTATTTATTTATTTATTTATTTTGGGCGGGGGTTGGGTTTATTTTGGGAGGGGAGTGGGCGGGCCACTTCTATTGGTCTTTCATTTCTCTATTTTCATCTGTCTTTGTTCTTTGGCTCCTGTGGGCCTCCCATCGCAGTGGCGTCTGTCGTCGCACAGCGCCGGCTCTGGGCGCATGCACTCCAGAGCTCCGGCTCGGTGATTGGACACATCAGTCCAGCCGCTCCGCGGGACGTGGGATCTTCCCAGGCCAGGGCTCGAACTGGCGCCCCTTGCACTGCAAGGCGGTGTCCTTACCCACTGGACCACCAGGGAAATCCCTAAATTTCACTTTTTAAAGGAAGGAATGTCCAAGAATGTGTGGGCATATTTTAAAGCCACCAAAGCGTGAAGAGGTACAAAGATAAGGCGTCAAAATGCATATGTTCTCTAGAGCCTATTACACAGAGTGAAGTAAGTCAGAAAGAGAAAAATAAATACCGTTTATTAATATTTAGGAGTGGAATCTAGAAAAATGGTACCAACGAACTTATTTTTAGGGCCAGAATAGAAAAGCTGACATGGAGAACGGACCTGTAGACACAGCGGGAGAAGAAGCAGGTGGGCTGAGATGAGAGAGCAACCTATTGTATGTAACATATGGAAACTTATACATTACCATATGTAAATAGCTAGCCAGTGGGAATTTGCTGTATGACGCAGAGAGCTCTGTGACAGCCTGGAGGGTGGGGCTGGGATGGGAGGAAGGTTCAGGAGGTAGAGAACGGACTTGCGGACCCAGCAGGAGAAGGAGAAGGTATGACGAACTGAGAGTGTAGCAATGACAGATATACACTACCAATGTTGCAGGGAGAAAATCAATTCTAGCTCCATGTTGCAAACTGTTTCTTTGACTTGCTTTCCGTCGCTATTGCTATTATAATCATACTTAATGGTTTGCCTCAGGACCCTGCCTCTCTGCCTGATTGTGAAGTAAATAAAACACCTTTGTTCTGAGAATCCTGTCTATCTGTAGATGGCAGGGAGAGAGAAGTCCCAACACCTCTGCTTGGGGCTTGCTATTCTAAGAGATGTTTGCAAGATTAATGGCCTTTTACTTTGTTTTCTCATCTCCCTCCATCTCTGATGTATAAAAGAACCTGGTATCCAAACTCCAGAAAGATGCTTTTTTCCAGGGCGCTAGCCAGCTATCTTCTGCATCAGCTGCTTTCATCTGTCTTTGTTCTTTGGCTCCTGTGGGCCTCCCATCGCAGTGGCGTCTGTCGTCGCACAGCGCCGGCTCTGGGCGCATGCACTCCAGAGCTCCGGCTCGGTGATTGGACACATCAGTCCAGCCGCTCCGCGGGACGTGGGATCTTCCCAGGCCAGGGCTCGAACTGGCGCCCCTTGCACTGCAAGGCGGTGTCCTTACCCACTGGACCACCAGGGAAATCCCTAAATTTCACTTTTTAAAGGAAGGAATGTCCAAGAATGTGTGGGCATATTTTAAAGCCACCAAAGCGTGAAGAGGTACAAAGATAAGGCGTCAAAATGCATATGTTCTCTAGAGCCTATTACACAGAGTGAAGTAAGTCAGAAAGAGAAAAATAAATACCGTTTATTAATATTTAGGAGTGGAATCTAGAAAAATGGTACCAACGAACTTATTTTTAGGGCCAGAATAGAAAAGCTGACATGGAGAACGGACCTGTAGACACAGCGGGAGAAGAAGCAGGTGGGCTGAGATGAGAGAGCAACCTATTGTATGTAACATATGGAAACTTATACATTACCATATGTAAATAGCTAGCCAGTGGGAATTTGCTGTATGACGCAGAGAGCTCTGTGACAGCCTGGAGGGTGGGGCTGGGATGGGAGGAAGGTTCAGGAGGTAGAGAACGGACTTGCGGACCCAGCAGGAGAAGGAGAAGGTATGACGAACTGAGAGTGTAGCAATGACAGATATACACTACCAATGTTGCAGGGAGAAAATCAATTCTAGCTCCATGTTGCAAACTGTTTCTTTGACTTGCTTTCCGTCGCTATTGCTATTATAATCATACTTAATGGTTTGCCTCAGGACCCTGCCTCTCTGCCTGATTGTGAAGTAAATAAAACACCTTTGTTCTGAGAATCCTGTCTATCTGTAGATGGCAGGGAGAGAGAAGTCCCAACACCTCTGCTTGGGGCTTGCTATTCTAAGAGATGTTTGCAAGATTAATGGCCTTTTTACTTTGTTTTCTCATCTCCCTCCATCTCTGATGTATAAAAGAACCTGGTATCCAAACTCCAGAAAGATGCTTTTTTCCAGGGCGCTAGCCAGCTATCTTCTGCATCAGCTGCTTTCCGAATAAAGTCATTTTCCTTGCCTCAACGCCTCATCTCTTCGATTCATTGGCCTGCTGTGTGGCAAGCAGATCGAGCTTGGACTTAGTAACACCATGTGTGAAATAGATCGTGGGAGCTCAGCCCAGGGCTCTGTGACAACCTAAGAGGTATGAGACGGTGGGGGAAGGGTGAGAGGGAGACTCAAGAGGGAACAGATATATGTCTACGTACGGCTGTTTCACGCTGTTGTACAGCAGAAACAGGCATGACATTTTGAAGTAATTACCCTCTAATTAAAAATGGCTAGATTAAAAAAAACAACGGGTTTACCTGGTAGTCCAGTGGGTGAAGAGTCCGCCTTGCTGTGCAAGGGCGTCAGTTCAATTCCTGGCCCCGGGAAGATCCCACATGCTGCGGAGGGGCTGGACGGGTGTGTCCAATTGCGAGCCAGCCCTCTGGAGCGCATGCACCCAGAGCCAGTGCTCTGCAATGAGAGAGGCCACTGCAGTGGGAGTCCCATGCAAGTCAAAGAATAAAGATGGATGAAAATAAACAAATAAATAAAAGAGGACAAAAATTAAAAAAAAAAAAACACTATCTTCTAATTTTACATCTAAATGCTGAGGGATATTGCTTCACCCCTCCAAATCTATTTCCCAAAATGAGAAGACTGACATCAGCAACCTCTAGGTTTTGTTTTCAGTGAGGAGGTGTCTCAGTGTTTCAGCACCAGCAAGGCCCCAGGTCGTGACCTCAGACCTCAGGCCACCTCCCCGGCCCTCCCCTTCTCCTGCTGTAAGCTCTTGGCCCTAGGTACAACCACCAACCATAAGCACCTAAGCAGGAGCTCATCAGCATCTCTGGGTGGTCCCCAGGCATTAGTAGGTTTTACGGCTCCCCGGTGGTTCCCGTGTGCCATCACAGTTGAAGACTGCTCCTCTAACTGCTCAGTGGGGACCCTCACAAAGGGACCTTTTCAACAAGTAAAATAATGCTGATTGTTATTGTTGAGTTGCTAAGTTGTGTCCGATTCTTTGAGACCCCACAGGCTGCAGCACTCCAGGCTACCCTGTCCTTGCCTCTCTCCAGGGGTTTATCCAAGTTCATGTTCACTGAGTTGGTGATGCTATCTAACCATCTCATCCTCTTCCGCCCTCTTCTCCTCTTTGCTTTAAACTTCCCGACAGCATCAGGGTCTGGTCCATGAGTCGGCTCTTCGCATCAGGTGGCCAAAGGATTAGTGCTTCAGCTTCAGCATAAATCCTTCCAATGAACACAGGGCTGATTTCCTTTAGGATTGACTGGCTTGATCTCCTTTCTGTCCAGGGATAAATTACCTATTTGTCTGTTTCCTTTGATGTATACATACATCAAAGTATAGGTATTCAATGTCCAGTTAATCATTCCTGCGGTCTGATTTTTCTGAGACCATTTTGCTCCATGTTACCTCAGAGAATTACTTAGAAACCTTTGCAAAGTTAGAGAAGTTTGCAGAAATTGCCGGAATGCTGCGGAGGGGCTGGATGTGTGTCCAATTGCGAGCCAGCCCTCTGGAGCGCATGCATCCAGAGCCAGTGCTCTGCAATGAGAGAGGCCACTGCAGTGGGAGTCCCATGCAAGTCAAAGAATAAAGATGGATGAAAATAAACAAATAAATAAAAGAGGACAAAAATTAAAAAAAAAAAAACACTATCTTCTAATTTTACATCTAAATGCTGAGGGATATTGCTTCACCCCTCCAAATCTATTTCCCAAAATGAGAAGACTGACATCAGCAACCTCTAGGTTTTGTTTTCAGTGAGGAGGTGTCTCAGTGTTTCAGCACCAGCAAGGCCCCAGGTCGTGACCTCAGACCTCAGGCCACCTCCCCGGCCCTCCCCTTCTCCTGCTGTAAGCTCTTGGCCCTAGGTACAACCACCAACCATAAGCACCTAAGCAGGAGCTCATCAGCATCTCTGGGTGGTCCCCAGGCATTAGTAGGTTTTACGGCTCCCCGGTGGTTCCCGTGTGCCATCACAGTTGAAGACTGCTCCTCTAACTGCTCAGTGGGGACCCTCACAAAGGGACCTTTTCAACAAGTAAAATAATGCTGATTGTTATTGTTGAGTTGCTAAGTTGTGTCCGATTCTTTGAGACCCCACAGGCTGCAGCACTCCAGGCTACCCTGTCCTTGCCTCTCTCCAGGGGTTTATCCAAGTTCATGTTCACTGAGTTGGTGATGCTATCTAACCATCTCATCCTCTTCCGCCCTCTTCTCCTCTTTGCTTTAAACTTCCCGACAGCATCAGGGTCTGGTCCATGAGTCGGCTCTTCGCATCAGGTGGCCAAAGGATTAGTGCTTCAGCTTCAGCATAAATCCTTCCAATGAACACAGGGCTGATTTCCTTTAGGATTGACTGGCTTGATCTCCTTTCTGTCCAGGGATAAATTACCTATTTGTCTGTTTCCTTTGATGTATACATACATCAAAGTATAGGTATTCAATGTCCAGTTAATCATTCCTGCGGTCTGATTTTTCTGAGACCATTTTGCTCCATGTTACCTCAGAGAATTACTTAGAAACCTTTGCAAAGTTAGAGAAGTTTGCAGAAATTGTTCATGGCCAGGATAGAACTTTTTATAGAAGTTTTCCTTGCTCGGGGTTTCTCATCATGGTATTGTTTCTGTGGGAAAATTGATCCAATTTTTATCTTTTTGACTTACACCACCTTTTCCTAGAATATAACCTGCTATAAGTTTAAACAATGCCTGCTTTTTTCTTTCGCTGGTGTATGTGCATGTGTGGGTGTGAGAAAAGCCAGCCTCCTCCAAGACAGCAAAGCCCAGTGCTGAGAACCATGCAGGACTTGGAACACTCTGGGAAGAGACGTCTCTGGAAGGCCGTGGGTGTGGGGCTTGGGAAGATGCTAGAAACAGTCAGCTGGGCTTTTCTGAGCTTGACTTAGCATCTTCCCCAACGTGTGCTCTACCTTAGTCCTTGGCCCAGTTTTCCCAGGCCTGACTTGAGGGGTTTCCGGGGGCTCAGGTCTTTCAGTGTTAAAATTAGGAATGTTCCAGGAAATTAAGACAGTCAGCCTCCAAGGATCAGGATCTGTGAGCACTTTCTCTATCTCTCAGCAGTTTCAGAAGCTTCTCTCAGGCAAGATGCTTTCCAGCCGCCTGAGCCTGGTGAAGGTCTGCTGACTGCCTGAACACCTAGTGGGGAGGAATCACAGCTGTCTTGCTAAGAGGTGGGGGCAGAGCCCAGCGGGGCACTTCACGCACAGAAGCAGGGGTGTTGAAACACCCCTCTGCACTGTGAGGCTGCTGGATGCCAGCGACAGAGCCTGAGGCCTAGGAAACAGAGCAAGCTGACTTCTATCAGCTGTCTCCACATATCTGGGTGCCCGTCAAAGAAAGAGGGTGCATGGCCCATTGTCTATCTTGAGACTACAGCCCTGAGTGACAGTCCTGCATGCACATGGGAAATTTATGATTGCCTCTGTTGGGGGATTTGCACACACATATATATTTCCTTGGAAAAGGAAATGGCAACCCGAAAATGCCAAGGACAGAAGAGCCTGGCGGGCTGCTGGTCATGGGGTTGCAAATAGACATGAGTGAGCATGCACGCAGGCATGCATTTCTTGATCTTTCCCCTTTCTAAACAGGAAATTTCCTGCCTGGCTGCAAAAAAAAATAAAAATCCCTCCTAAATTTCTTACTTGTTTCTCTGAGGTTACCTTGAGCAAAAAATGACCTTGATGGGGACTTTCCTGGCAGTTCAATGGTTAGGACTGCATACTTCCATTGCAGGTAACACGGGTTCAATCCGTGGTTGGAGAACTAAGATCCCACATGCCACCTGGTGCAGCCAGAAGAAAACTGCTTTTTCTTTCGCTGGTGTATGTGCATGTGTGGGTGTGAGAAAAGCCAGCCTCCTCCAAGACAGCAAAGCCCAGTGCTGAGAACCATGCAGGACTTGGAACACTCTGGGAAGAGACGTCTCTGGAAGGCCGTGGGTGTGGGGCTTGGGAAGATGCTAGAAACAGTCAGCTGGGCTTTTCTGAGCTTGACTTAGCATCTTCCCCAACGTGTGCTCTACCTTAGTCCTTGGCCCAGTTTTCCCAGGCCTGACTTGAGGGGTTTCCGGGGGCTCAGGTCTTTCAGTGTTAAAATTAGGAATGTTCCAGGAAATTAAGACAGTCAGCCTCCAAGGATCAGGATCTGTGAGCACTTTCTCTATCTCTCAGCAGTTTCAGAAGCTTCTCTCAGGCAAGATGCTTTCCAGCCGCCTGAGCCTGGTGAAGGTCTGCTGACTGCCTGAACACCTAGTGGGGAGGAATCACAGCTGTCTTGCTAAGAGGTGGGGGCAGAGCCCAGCGGGGCACTTCACGCACAGAAGCAGGGGTGTTGAAACACCCCTCTGCACTGTGAGGCTGCTGGATGCCAGCGACAGAGCCTGAGGCCTAGGAAACAGAGCAAGCTGACTTCTATCAGCTGTCTCCACATATCTGGGTGCCCGTCAAAGAAAGAGGGTGCATGGCCCATTGTCTATCTTGAGACTACAGCCCTGAGTGACAGTCCTGCATGCACATGGGAAATTTATGATTGCCTCTGTTGGGGGATTTGCACACACATATATATTTCCTTGGAAAAGGAAATGGCAACCCGAAAATGCCAAGGACAGAAGAGCCTGGCGGGCTGCTGGTCATGGGGTTGCAAATAGACATGAGTGAGCATGCACGCAGGCATGCATTTCTTGATCTTTCCCCTTTCTAAACAGGAAATTTCCTGCCTGGCTGCAAAAAAAAAAAAAAAAAAAAAAAAAAATCCCTCCTAAATTTCTTACTTGTTTCTCTGAGGTTACCTTGAGCAAAAAATGACCTTGATGGGGACTTTCCTGGCAGTTCAATGGTTAGGACTGCATACTTCCATTGCAGGTAACACGGGTTCAATCCGTGGTTGGAGAACTAAGATCCCACATGCCACCTGGTGCAGCCAGAAGAAAACTTTAAAAGAAAGGAAAAGAAAGAAAAATAAAGCAAGTTGACTGATGAATCAGACCTTTTGGCTGTATCCATGGCAATCAGGTTATAGAGTCTCTTTATAAGAGAGCTCAAACCATTCAATATTCTGTGATAAACTATGCACAAAGAAAAAATAGGAAAAGAATATTTAAAGAAAATGTCTATATGTGTATAACTGAGCCACTTCACTGTGCAGAGATTGGCACAACACGTAAACCCACTATACTGCAACTAAAAAAAAAAAAATTCAAACCACTCTTCATCCTCTGTGAGTACACTGTGCGGCTTGTGGGTATGGAAGCGTGTCCTGGATTCCCTTCCCTCCCAGCTCTCTTCTGGGCCCCGCCTCACTGGGATCCCCAGAGTCAGGAGGTTTTCTTGGCCCTGATCCTCCTGGCCCCATCTTCCCTTGTCTCTGCTGTTTCTGGGGTCAAGAACTTCCCCCGCCCACAGAGGAAGATTTGCCGGAAGAATGGATACATGTCTATGTCTGGTTGAGTCCCCTTCACTGCTCACCTGAAACTCTCACAACTTTGTTAATCAGCTCTACTCTGATACAAAATATTTTTGGTGTTAAAAAAAATAATAAAAAAAGCTGAAAGAAGAAAAGAATTTCCCCTACCCACAGCTCAGTCAAAGTGGAGGCTCCCACATGGTCCTTAAGGACATGCCTCACCTGGAAAGCCCACTGAGGGGGCGGGAGGGCAGCAGGAAGGTGGGGGGCTGAATCCCGGCCGGGCCATGTCAGACACACTCTGTCTCTAAAATCTGAGGCTCAGCCTGAGGGCCTCTGGTGAGCAGGCTTCACGCATTGTATTGAGAGATTCACCAGGGCCTGTGGTCGTCACATGAGGAAGGACCTTTGGAGGCTACCAGAAACAATGGCCAGCCTGAGAGACCCTGTCTGTGGGTGGACAGCAGAGACAGGTGACCCGGCAGCCCAGATGCAGGGGCTGAGGAGAGGACTCAGAGCCCATTCTGTTCCAGAAACTTCCCCAGTGCCCATCCTCGTTCTGCTGGTACCCTCAGGTCCTGTGGGATTCCTGCCCAAACTTCCTCTTGAGCTCAGCCAGCGTCACAGACTGCTGTCTCTTGCCGCCCACCAACGCCCGGGTGAGTCACCCATATCCACTGCCCACCAACTCCCAGGGCCCCTCCTTGGGACTTAAATCTGGGCCTTTCCTGCTCCAACAAGATCCCCTGAGCCCGTTCGTTAGTGGGTGCCTTTCAGCTCCAGAGAGGGCCCACAGCCCTCCCCGTGGGTCTCTTCCCGCTCACATGTCCTCTGCAGGGTCCTCGCCCGCCGCACGGCTTCCCATAGCCAGGGCCTCGCCTCCCTCACCATCCTGTGCCAGAGACACTTCAGAACACATTTGCTAGAACACTTGAAAAAAGTAAACAGTGGTTTCCTCGCATTCCTGTCAGCCTTTGTTTTTTTCGGAGACTGAAGCCTCTCGACCCGGAGGGCACCCCTCTCCCCGCTCCCCACACGGCCTTCACGACTCTTGCCTGAACTTTGGTGGGGGGGCTGCTCTAGGGTCACTGGCCTTGGACAGTTGTTTCAGATCTTCCCTTATTAGGCCTTCAGAGTCCACATTCATCTCTCAGACCCGCCTCTGGCCCCTGGACAGGAGACAGGGCAGGACACTGGGCTCACAGCAAGACGGCCGGCCTAAACTCTTTTGTTAATCAGCTCTACTCTGATACAAAATATTTGGTGTTAAAAAATAATAAAAAAAGCTGAAAGAAGAAAAGAATTTCCCCTACCCACAGCTCAGTCAAAGTGGAGGCTCCCACATGGTCCTTAAGGACATGCCTCACCTGGAAAGCCCACTGAGGGGGCGGGAGGGCAGCAGGAAGGTGGGGGGCTGAATCCCGGCCGGGCCATGTCAGACACACTCTGTCTCTAAAATCTGAGGCTCAGCCTGAGGGCCTCTGGTGAGCAGGCTTCACGCATTGTATTGAGAGATTCACCAGGGCCTGTGGTCGTCACATGAGGAAGGACCTTTGGAGGCTACCAGAAACAATGGCCAGCCTGAGAGACCCTGTCTGTGGGTGGACAGCAGAGACAGGTGACCCGGCAGCCCAGATGCAGGGGCTGAGGAGAGGGACTCAGAGCCCATTCTGTTCCAGAAACTTCCCCAGTGCCCATCCTCGTTCTGCTGGTACCCTCAGGTCCTGTGGGATTCCTGCCCAAACTTCCTCTTGAGCTCAGCCAGCGTCACAGACTGCTGTCTCTTGCCGCCCACCAACGCCCGGGTGAGTCACCCATATCCACTGCCCACCAACTCCCAGGGCCCCTCCTTGGGACTTAAATCTGGGCCTTTCCTGCTCCAACAAGATCCCCTGAGCCCGTTCGTTAGTGGGTGCCTTTCAGCTCCAGAGAGGGCCCACAGCCCTCCCCGTGGGTCTCTTCCCGCTCACATGTCCTCTGCAGGGTCCTCGCCCGCCGCACGGCTTCCCATAGCCAGGGCCTCGCCTCCCTCACCATCCTGTGCCAGAGACACTTCAGAACACATTTGCTAGAACACTTGAAAAAAGTAAACAGTGGTTTCCTCGCATTCCTGTCAGCCTTTGTTTTTTTCAGAGACTGAAGCCTCTCGACCCGGAGGGCACCCCTCTCCCCGCTCCCCACACGGCCTTCACGACTCTTGCCTGAACTTTGGTGGGGGGGCTGCTCTAGGGTCACTGGCCTTGGACAGTTGTTTCAGATCTTCCCTTATTAGGCCTTCAGAGTCCACATTCATCTCTCAGACCCGCCTCTGGCCCCTGGACAGGAGACAGGGCAGGACACTGGGCTCACAGCAAGACGGCCGGCCTTGACTCCTCACCACTGCACCGCCCAGCCTCCTCCAGTGGTCGCTCCAGGCGCCCCCGGGGCCTCCTTCTCAGCATCGCCTTGACTTTGTCCTAACCCTGTCAGGGCCCAGGGACCTGGTTTCTCCTCTTCTAGGATGTGGAATGGGCCTCAGGGGAGACTTAGAACAATGCCGGGCCCTTATCAACAGCTAATCCCATCCTGGCCGGCTCCTGGACTTCCCTTCTCAGAAAGGCCAACTCTTATTTTAACACATGGTGTGTTCCCTCCTGAGTCACCTCAGCCCTGATGGTGTGCAGCCAGAGCAGCTGCAGTCCCTCCCTCCCTAACTCACACCTAGGCCAAGCTCTTCCGCGAGAGCACAGAGAAAACACCTTTGAGTCCATCTGGCATGGGCCAGGTTTCCTTCTGCTCTGTCCGCAGCTCCTGGTGCCACAAAATGCAGGAGGCGGAAGAGACCCTAGAAATCACTGGATCTCACACATCGCTCAGAGCTGATGAGCCCAGAAAGGGCAGGGTGGTCACACAGAAAGGTCAGGAGTCGCGGTCCAGACCCTTGCTTTCTATGTGTTACTTCTCAGAGGACAGGAGGAGAAGGGAGAAATACTGGGTAGAGCTTGTGACCATTCAGATTTGCTCCTATTTAGGCCTCCACCCTTGGCTGCCTTGACTTTCCCGGCTCCCCTGGTGGCCCCCCTGGTGGCTCAGTGGTAAAGAATCTGCCTGCAAATGCAGGAGACCTGGGTTCAATCGTGGGTTGGGAAGATCCTCAGGAGAAGGGAATGGCACCCCACGGCTCAAGGCCAGCATCCCAATTGTCAACTTCATAGGGAAAACGTGCACTTTTACCCCAGGCTGTCTGAAATGAAAGAGCCAGAAGGGCCAGGTAGAACGGCAGTCGTGGCTACACACAGGGAGGTTGGTGAGGTTGTCTCTCCCCACGCAGGAACCCTGGAAATTGACTGAGCCTGAACAACCTGAAACCACGCAAGGGCCAAGTGGCATCTGCACGTTATTAGGCCTTCAGAGTCCACATTCATCTCTCAGACCCGCCTCTGGCCCCTGGACAGGAGACAGGGCAGGACACTGGGCTCACAGCAAGACGGCCGGCCTTGACTCCTCACCACTGCACCGCCCAGCCTCCTCCAGTGGTCGCTCCAGGCGCCCCCGGGGCCTCCTTCTCAGCATCGCCTTGACTTTGTCCTAACCCTGTCAGGGCCCAGGGACCTGGTTTCTCCTCTTCTAGGAAGTGGAATGGGCCTCAGGGGAGACTTAGAACAATGCCGGGCCCTTATCAACAGCTAATCCCATCCTGGCCGGCTCCTGGACTTCCCTTCTCAGAAAGGCCAACTCTTATTTTAACACATGGTGTGTTCCCTCCTGAGTCACCTCAGCCCTGATGGTGTGCAGCCAGAGCAGCTGCAGTCCCTCCCTCCCTAACTCACACCTAGGCCAAGCTCTTCCGCGAGAGCACAGAGAAAACACCTTTGAGTCCATCTGGCATGGGCCAGGTTTCCTTCTGCTCTGTCCGCAGCTCCTGGTGCCACAAAATGCAGGAGGCGGAAGAGACCCTAGAAATCACTGGATCTCACACATCGCTCAGAGCTGATGAGCCCAGAAAGGGCAGGGTGGTCACACAGAAAGGTCAGGAGTCGCGGTCCAGACCCTTGCTTTCTATGTGTTACTTCTCAGAGGACAGGAGGAGAAGGGAGAAATACTGGGTAGAGCTTGTGACCATTCAGATTTGCTCCTATTTAGGCCTCCACCCTTGGCTGCCTTGACTTTCCCGGCTCCCCTGGTGGCCCCCCTGGTGGCTCAGTGGTAAAGAATCTGCCTGCAAATGCAGGAGACCTGGGTTCAATCGTGGGTTGGGAAGATCCTCAGGAGAAGGGAATGGCACCCCACGGCTCAAGGCCAGCATCCCAATTGTCAACTTCATAGGGAAAACGTGCACTTTTACCCCAGGCTGTCTGAAATGAAAGAGCCAGAAGGGCCAGGTAGAACGGCAGTCGTGGCTACACACAGGGAGGTTGGTGAGGTTGTCTCCCCTCCAGCCACGCAGGAACCCTGGAAATTGACTGAGCCTGACATCCACATACTGCCTGAGAAGACCCAAGCCTTGGCAAGATTTGGGTCCCCAAGGTCACTCTCTGCATAGGGAAATGCTGGCCAAAATATCATCCCTACTGGAAATTGGTACTTTTCAAGAGAATTAACGGAAACTATGGATATGCATTCTTCTTCAAACACCAAAACCAGCAAAAGGAGTCCCTAAACCAGCCTGCCTTCAGCCCAGGCAGCCAGAGTGGATTATCTCAGGTTGCACCTTGGTCAGGCAGTGGAGATCCACCTGTGGCCTTATGAGCGAGTCACTGCGGTTTCTGTCCTTGCCTGGAGAACCCCACAGACAGAGGAGCCTGGGGGGCTACAGTCTAAGGGGTTCCAAAGAGTCAGACACGACCAAGCAACTAGTACCTCCACCACTGCCTCCAGTACAAGGATGGCCAGTGAACTAAGAGCCCACATGCCATGGGGCATCTGAGCCCACAGCTAGAAAGACCCAGAGCAGCCAAAATCCCAGCAGCAACAACAAAAACCCAAAGGGGTAGAGGGCTAACCCCTCCTTACCTTGAGTCCAGCCCCACACCCCTGGCATCTTGTAGCTCATCAGGATGGGGCTCCTGGTGGCCTGCCTGGGCGCAGGTCCTGTCCCCACCAATCACTAGCCGCGCACAGGAGAGAGGAAGACCCTGGCCCAGAGAGCCACCCTCTTTGCAAAATGTGTGTAGTAACAGACCCTCCTCGTGGGGTCGGGTTAAACACAAAGCCTTGGCGGAAGGTCACGCAGCTCTCATCGTCATTTCACGGCTGGAATTTCAAGCCTCAGCAGACATGATCTTCTTCCTTATCCCCTCTACCAGGGTCGCTGAAGGGCCAGCACCGTGAAAGCGGGGCACGTCCGTCCTGTGATCCGGGGAGGTCTCGGAAATGTGGGAACATAAGCAGCATTAGTGGTCAGAACTTTCCAGAATGGGGAGTCTGCAGTGTGTTCTACAATTCAACCCAAACCTCTCTGAACATTTACGTGTTTTGCTCAATATGCGGCCGACAGCTTCCTTTTTTTCTACTTCTGTTTAGTGAAAACATAGAGGTTTTCATCTGACAGATCGGCCTCTGGCCTAGGGGAGCCTTCAGACTTTGGATAGTCAGAAACCTGATATACATTGTAATGACTTTTTTTTTTTTTTTGCTTTTTTAAAATTGTTTAATTTTGTTAAAGAATAGTTGATTTACTGTGCTATGTTAGCTTCTGATGCACAGAAAAATGATTCAATTATATACATATGTATATGTATATAATTGAATCACTTCATTGAAAATATATATATACATATACATATATATATAATATATATATACATATGTATATTCTTTTTTACCGCTAGTATCAGGCTTCCCTGATGGCTCAGATGGTAAAGAACTTGCCTGCAACTCAAGAGACTCAGGCTTGATCCCTGGATGGGGAAGATCGCTGGAGAAGGGAATGGCTACCCACTCCAGTATTCTTGCCTGGCAAATTCTGTGGACAGAGGAGCCTGGCAGGATACAGTCTGTGGGCTAACCAAGACTCAGACACGACGGAAAACCTAACACTTTTTTCTTTTTTCCCACATGGTTTATCAAAGGATACTGAATACCGTTCCTACAGTGCTATTCAGTAGGACCTTGTTGTTTATTCATTCTGTATGTAATAGTTTGTATAATGCCTTTTTAAAAACATTTTTTGTCTATGTATATTCACACAAGCTTGTTTTTAATTTTTTAAGTTTTCATTTTGAAATATTTTTGACCTGAGAAACTAGCAGGGAAAATGCCTAAATACCCTTCACCCAGCTCTCCAAAATGTTAACATCTTCTATAACCAGAGCATAATTATCAAAACCAGGATAATTATTAAAAACAGGACTTCCCAGTCGACACTAGTGGTAAAGAACCTGCCTGCAATGCAAGAGACATAATGAGACGTGAGTTCGATCCCTGAATCAGAAGATACCCTGGGGGAGGAAATGGCAGCCCACTCCAGTATTCTTCCCTGGAGAATTCTGTGGACAGAGGAGCCTGGCAGGATACAGTCTGTGGGCTAACCAAGACTCAGACACGACGGAAAACCTAACACTTTTTTCTTTTTTCCCACATGGTTTATCAAAGGATACTGAATACCGTTCCTACAGTGCTATTCAGTAGGACCTTGTTGTTTATTCATTCTGTATGTAATAGTTTGTATAATGCCTTTTTAAAAACATTTTTTGTCTATGTATATTCACACAAGCTTGTTTTTAATTTTTTAAGTTTTCATTTTGAAATATTTTTGACCTGAGAAACTAGCAGGGAAAATGCCTAAATACCCTTCACCCAGCTCTCCAAAATGTTAACATCTTCTATAACCAGAGCATAATTATCAAAACCAGGATAATTATTAAAAACAGGACTTCCCAGTCGACACTAGTGGTAAAGAACCTGCCTGCAATGCAAGAGACATAATGAGACGTGAGTTCGATCCCTGAATCAGAAGATACCCTGGGGGAGGAAATGGCAGCCCACTCCAGTGTTCCTGCCTGGAGAATCCCGTGGACAGAGGAGCCTGGCGGGCTACAGCCCATGGGGTCAAAAAGAGTCGGACAGGACTGAAGTGGCTCAGCATGCCTGCAGGACATGAACACTGACACAGCACTACTAACTCCTCTTCAGATGGTATTCCATCTTCATTGACTGATCCTGGGTTCTTCTGCCCTGGATCCCACCCAGCCTCCCACAGGGCACTGAGTTTTCATGTTTCCTTAATTTCCTCCAGACTGGGACAGTTCCCTCAAGCTCTGTGTTTCCTGATCACAACACTTTCGAAGACTGCTGGCCAGTTGTTCTGTGGACGCACTCTGGGTGTGCCTGGTGCTTTCCCAAGATTAGACTGAGGTTTTGCATTTTGGGCACAAGATGCCCACAGAAGTGACATTTTTTTTTTCCCTTTATTTACTTATTTGCAGGATCTTACTTCCCCCACCAGGGACTGAACCCGTGCCTACTCCATTGGGAGCATGGAGTCTTAACCACCGGACCACCAGGGGAACCCCAAGAAGGGACGTTTTGTTCTTCTCAGGACATCACACCCAAAGCTCATGATGTTGCTGCATTTCACTGTTGTTAAGAGAGTCTTATACTGCTTGGATAAGGGGGTGCCTATCAGAGCCATCCGCTGCAAAGGTACTCTTTTTCCCTTTGTAATTAGTGAATATTTTGGGTGGAGATACGAGACTATGAGTACAAGTCTTGTTTCTCATCATACTTTTATCCACTAATTCAGCACTCCTCAGTAGTTCTTACCTGCAACAACTGCTATGAGGTTAGTGTTAGTCACTTATGTCCAACTCTTTGTGACCCCATGGACTGTTGGTTACCAGACTCCTCTGTCCATGGAATTGTGCACACAAGGATACTAGACTGAGGAGTCATTCCTTTCTTCAGAGGATTTTCCTGGCCCAGGGGTTTAACCTGGGTCTCCTGAATTACAGGCAGATTCTTCACTGAGCCACCAGGGAAGAGACGGAGGCTAGCCAAACAGCAATTTCCTATTCCTGTCCTTTCTTCTATGTATATTCATTGGAATTCTATTGTAAGAGCTTTTACTTCTTTACTTATGAAATTGCTTATTTATATGGATGTGGGCCCATGGGTACATCCTTTATTCCATGAGTTACTATATATTGCTATTATTATTTATTTTGTTATTAAAATTGTCTCAGATTTGGCCATAGGAAGCCCCTTCCGTGTGTGGATCCTATGTTCTTTAATAATATCTTCATCATTCCTGGGCCAGGAAGATCCCCTGGAGAAGGGAATGGCAACCCACACCAGTATTCTTGCCTGGAGAATCCCATGGACAGAGGAGCCTGGTGGACCAGAGTCCATGGGGTCGCAAAGTGTCAGACACAACTGAGCGACTAACACACACACACACACATACATCATTTCTGAGCACTTTTTCTAGCACTACAAGATCTTCTGCATTCATTTATATGTTCCCTGTTCCATCCCTAGAATCAGCCATTTCTCCATGGAGCCCTGATTTTTTTTTTCCACTGGGAAATGGTACTTAGAAACCAAGATCTAGAGACTAGTGTAATCAGAGCTCCTGAAGTGTCATTATTTCCAGTCCTTTTCAGGAGACAAAGCTAGGAAATTCAGGCCTGTATGCTCACATACGTACTTACACATCTATACCTATTTCTATATGTAACCATCCTCATGAATAAAGCCACGTTGCTGTTGTTCAGCTCCTAAGTCAAGTCCGACTCTTGGCAGTCCTATGGACTACAACACGACAGGTTTCTCTGTCCTCCGCTGTCTCCCAGAGTTTGCTCAGATTCCTGTCCACTGAGTCGATGATACTATCTAACCGTCTCATCCTCTGCCTTTCTCTTCTGTTTCTGCCCTCAATCTTTCCCAACCTCAGGGTCTTTTCCGATAAGTCATCTCTTTGCATCAGGTGGCCGAAGTATTGGAGCTTCAGCTTCAGCAACAGTCCTTCCAATGCATATTCAGGGTTGATTTCCTTTAGGATTTCCTTTAATAAAACTATAAGTTCACATCAGTTCCCCTGATTCCAACCCAATACCATAGCATACGTTGTAACCTTCCCCGTTTTTATTTTTGTTACTCCTTTCTCACCAAACAAAAGACCTGGTTCTCATTATCCATAATAGATTGACTTGTTTTCCTAACCATGGAACACACTTGAAGTATTTTCAGAATTTGTGATGTCTTTTTTTTAAAGTTTGTGTGATTTTGGTCAAATAACGAAATGCTAACGATATCCTGTTACAGATAAAGGTTTCCAAATCTTGCCTTCCTTATATATAAAACATGAATAACAACAATATCTAGCTCATAGGACTCTGGTGAGAAAAAAGACAATGCATGTAAAATGCTGATCACATAGGAACCCCTGGATAAATAGTACACACTTTTATTAACTATTTATTAGGAAATAGAGGGGCTTCCCTGGTGGCTTTATGTAAAAATCTGCATCTGCATGCAATGCAGAAGTCACAGAAGACACGGGTTCAATCCCTGGGTTGGGAGATCCCCTGGAGGAGGGCAAGGCAATCCACTCAAGTATTTTTTTTTTAATTCTTTATTTTAAAAGTTTTACAGAGTTTTGCTGTTCACAGACATGTATGTTCCCAGATCAGTCATATGCATATCCCTTAGAAACCAAGATCTAGAGACTAGTAATCTCCTGAAGTGTCATTATTTCCAGTCCTTTTCAGGAGACAAAGCTAGGAAATTCAGGCCTGTATGCTCACATACGTACTTACACATCTATACCTATTTCTATATGTAACCATCCTCATGAATAAAGCCACGTTGCTGTTGTTCAGCTCCTAAGTCAAGTCCGACTCTTGGCAGTCCTATGGACTACAACACGACAGGTTTCTCTGTCCTCCGCTGTCTCCCAGAGTTTGCTCAGATTCCTGTCCACTGAGTCGATGATACTATCTAACCGTCTCATCCTCTGCCTTTCTCTTCTGTTTCTGCCCTCAATCTTTCCCAACCTCAGGGTCTTTTCCGATAAGTCATCTCTTTGCATCAGGTGGCCGAAGTATTGGAGCTTCAGCTTCAGCAACAGTCCTTCCAATGCATATTCAGGGTTGATTTCCTTTAGGATTTCCTTTAATAAAACTATAAGTTCACATCAGTTCCCCTGATTCCAACCCAATACCATAGCATACGTTGTAACCTTCCCCGTTTTTATTTTTGTTACTCCTTTCTCACCAAACAAAAGACCTGGTTCTCATTATCCATAATAGATTGACTTGTTTTCCTAACCATGGAACACACTTGAAGTATTTTCAGAATTTGTGATGTCTTTTTTTTAAAGTTTGTGTGATTTTGGTCAAATAACGAAATGCTAACGATATCCTGTTACAGATAAAGGTTTCCAAATCTTGCCTTCCTTATATATAAAACATGAATAACAACAATATCTAGCTCATAGGACTCTGGTGAGAAAAAAGATAATGCATGTAAAATGCTGATCACATAGGAACCCCTGGATAAATAGTACACACTTTTATTAACTATTTATTAGGAAATAGAGGGGCTTCCCTGGTGGCTTTGAGGTAAAAAAAAAAAAATCTGCATGCAATGCAGAAGTCACAGAAGACACGGGTTCAATCCCTGGGTTGGGAAGATCCCCTGGAGGAGGGCAAGGCAATCCACTCAAGTATTTTTTTTTTAATTCTTTATTTTAAAAGTTTTACAGAGTTTTGCTGTTCACAGACATGTATGTTCCCAGATCAGTCATATGCATATCCCTGGTCCCCTCCCCCCCAGTGCCCCCCATCCCACCCCTCCGGACCATCGCCCCAAGCCATTGTGAGCACTCCTATTCCCTTAGCACAATGACAATAGCTATCTTTTCCACACATGACAGTATAGGTTTCCATGTTACTCCCTCCACACTCCAGTATTCTTGCCTGGTGAATCCCTGGACAGAAGAGCCTGGAGGGCCACAGTCACAAAGAGTCAGACGCGACTGAAGCGACTTAGCACGCCCACAGGAAAGACAGAAGAACTTTCTATTGGAATCCAATTGTTTTTTTATGGAAAGTTGACCCAGAAAAGTAATAGTTAATATGAAGAAAATAAAAAAGAGGTTGGAAACATTGAGGCTTGGGCAAATTTTCATAGAGCTGTCCTGACACTGTTCATTTTCCTCCGGTAGGTGGCAGCACTTGTACCATCACCTCTGAGCAGATTCCTGTTGCATCTCAGTAACCTTTATTAGCACTGCAGGTCACCCAAGCCGGCAGGAGACAGACGCAACTTCAGGGTGAATATCCTCACACGAACCACAGCTTTAAAAAAAAAAAAAAAAAAGCCCACATCTAAGCAAGTCTGGGAAGGGACTTCAAGCAAGTCTGGCCAAACCCTGCCCACGCCCCAGGACTTCTGCTCCCTTAGGTGAGCGCAGCTTCTGGTCCCCCAGCCTCCAAACATCCTCCCTAGGTGGGGCTGGGAGTAGGGGGGAAGCCGGACCAGACTTATTGACGCTCCTGGCAAGGAGCTGGAGCAGGTTCTTGGGGCCCTGTCCTTTCCTCCTCTGGGGGTCCAAGAGACATAAAGGGACATGAACTGTGTGCCCCTTCACGGCCTCGGGTCAGAATCTCCATCTGAGACAAGACACAGAGGCCTGGTTGGGAAAGATTTCCCTTTTTTTAAGGAAATAGAGGGCTTCCTGGTGGCTTTAGGGTAAAATCTGCATGCAATGCAGAAGTCACAGAAGACACGGGTTCAATCCCTGGGTTGGGAAGATCCCCTGGAGGAGGGCAAGGCAATCCACTCAAGTATTTTTTTAATTCTTTATTTTAAAAGTTTTACAGAGTTTTGCTGTTCACAGACATGTATGTTCCCAGATCAGTCATATGCATATCCCTGGTCCCTCCCCCAGTTCCCCCCATCCCACCCCTCCGGACCATCGCCCCAAGCCATTGTGAGCACTCCTATTCCCTTAGCACAATGACAATAGCTATCTTTTCCACACATGACAGTATAGGTTTCCATGTTACTCCCTCCACACTCCAGTATTCTTGCCTGGTGAATCCCTGGACAGAAGAGCCTGGAGGGCCACAGTCACAAAGAGTCAGACGCGACTGAAGCGACTTAGCACGCCCACAGGAAAGACAGAAGAACTTTCTATTGGAATCCAATTGTTTTTTTATGGAAAGTTGACCCAGAAAAGTAATAGTTAATATGAAGAAAATAAAAAAGAGGTTGGAAACATTGAGGCTTGGGCAAATTTTCATAGAGCTGTCCTGACACTGTTCATTTTCCTCCGGTAGGTGGCAGCACTTGTACCATCACCTCTGAGCAGATTCCTGTTGCATCTCAGTAACCTTTATTAGCACTGCAGGTCACCCAAGCCGGCAGGAGACAGACGCAACTTCAGGGTGAATATCCTCACACGAACCACAGCTTTAAAAAAAAAAAAAAAAAAAGCCCACATCTAAGCAAGTCTGGGAAGGGACTTCAAGCAAGTCTGGCCAAACCCTGCCCACGCCCCAGGACTTCTGCTCCCTTAGGTGAGCGCAGCTTCTGGTCCCCCAGCCTCCAAACATCCTCCCTAGGTGGGGCTGGGAGTAGGGGGGAAGCCGGACCAGACTTATTGACGCTCCTGGCAAGGAGCTGGAGCAGGTTCTTGGGGCCCTGTCCTTTCCTCCTCTGGGGGTCCAAGAGACATAAAGGGACATGAATCCTCGTGTGCCCCTTCACGGCCTCGGGTCAGAATCTCCATCTGAGACAAGACACAGAGGCGCCGTGGACATGGCTACAGAAGAGCTGGCGGGGAGGGTGGGGCCTGCCCGGCAACCTTGCGGCCATGCAACCACAGATGAAGACAGACTCAGGAAACCAAGCTGGTTACCCAGTGTCGCCGTCCCCCTTCACTGCCCCAGGGCTGCCAGGCCTGCTTCCTGGAAAGGCAGGCGAGGGCAAGGGGTGGCCTGGACTCTAGTCCCAGATTTGCCGCCTCCTAGCTGTGAGCCTTGACACCGTTAGTTACCCTCTCTTGCTTTAATCTCCTCAACTGGAAATTTCATAGAGCTTTGGGGTGCTGATGAAGACTGCGTGAGATTATAAAGGGCTTAGAATTGAGCTGGGTATAAAGAAAAAGGCTCAACAAAACTTAGCTTTTACACAGTGGGTGGGAGGCGTAAAGGAAGTAGCATGAAAACCTGTACTATCATATGTGAAGAAAATAGCTATTGTCATTGCGCTGTGAGAAAAGGGGATCCTGCAGGGGTGCTTTGCAATGTCTGGAGGGGTGGGATGGTGGGGATATACATATGACTAATCTGAGAACATACATATCTGTAAACAAAAAAACTCTGTAAAAGTTAAAAGTAAAATAAAAGCTTTTTTAAAAAAAGTTAAAAGTAAAAATTAAAAAAAAAAAAAAACTTAGCTTTTATTACTACAAATATTATTGTTATTTTATTCTCATGTTCACAAACTGCTTCATTACGGTTTCTGATTCGCCCATAACTCCAGCGAGCGGCCATTATGGCTGCCCATTCCTGAAGACTGTAACGTTCAACCACCTCGTCCCTTCCCGCGTGTTAGTGCTGATTCTAGATCAAGGCCTCTGATTGGCCCAGCACATCTCTGTAGGCAGGCCACAGGCCAGGCTCCACCTATAATGGACGTCTCCTAGGTCCAATCAGATCGGGCCGGTAGGGACGGTGGTTGCGGAAGCCACTGAAGGCAGCCAGCATCTTGTGACGTTTTCTTGCAAAACCTCCACCGCGAGGAATGGCCCAGTAAAGTCAATACACACGTGAAACATTTTTCAAAGTTATGTACGTGCTGTTGTGAATGAAACATGAATGTATTTAAAGGTATCATTGAGACACAGTATTTTTCTTTTCTTTCTTTTTTTTTTTTTTTTTTTTTTACAAATTCACACTTTTATTTGCTTTTCAGTAAATTTAAATCCTGGAAGGGTACAGCATCGCCCGGATTCTGTGTCCAATGGCCTTAGCAGGAAGGTGGCTTTGGAATTTGACACGAACCATACCACTGTTTGTGTGAGCTCGAGTTCTCTTTCCCCAGATGACTCTGGTTTTGTTAGGTTTTCCACCAGGAGTTACTGTGCTGTTCTTTGCTTTGTACACATAAGCATATCTCTTGCTGAGATAGAATTTGGTTCCATCTCGAGCATATACACCTTCAATTTTCAGAAGCGCTGTATCTCCCTCTGGTTCCAGAGACCCCACTTATACCCAGCAAAAATGGCCTTGGACCACAGCCTTCCAGACATATTTTTCGTTTTAGAAGTCCTGTTCCCAGCAGGCCTTCACAGGGTCCAAGATGGCTGAAAGAGCCACAGTATTTTCCTTAATGATTCATATTATTAGTAGTGCATTCATGTAATACTATTGTATTTTTTTGTCTTTTTTTTTTTCTTTTTGGCCACTTCTTTTGGTCTTTCATTTATTCATTTTCATCTATCTTTGTTCTTTGGCCTGTGTGGGCCTCCCATCACAGTGGCCCCTCTCTGCAGAGCACCAGCTCTGGGCACATGTGCTCCAGAGCTCTGCTTCATTACGGTTCATTCGCCCATAACTCCAGCGAGCCATTATGGCTGCCCATTCCTGAAGACTGTAACGTTCAACCACCTCGTCCCTTCCCGCGTGTTAGTGCTGATTCTAGATCAAGGCCTCTGATTGGCCCAGCGCATCTCTGTAGGCAGGCCACAGGCCAGGCTCCACCTATAATGGACGTCTCCTAGGTCCAATCAGATCGGGCCGGTAGGGACGGTGGTTGCGGAAGCCACTGAAGGCAGCCAGCATCTTGTGACGTTTTCTTGCAAAACCTCCACCGCGAGGAATGGCCCAGTAAAGTCAATACACACGTGAAACATTTTTCAAAGTTATGTACGTGCTGTTGTGAATGAAACATGAATGTATTTAAAGGTATCATTGAGACACAGTATTTTTCTTTTCTTTTTTTTTTTTTTTTTTTTTACAAATTCACACTTTTATTTGCTTTTCAGTAAATTTAAATCCTGGAAGGGTACAGCATCGCCCGGATTCTGTGTCCAATGGCCTTAGCAGGAAGGTGGCTTTGGAATTTGACACGAACCATACCACTGTTTGTGTGAGCTCGAGTTCTCTTTCCCCAGATGACTCTGGTTTTGTTAGGTTTTCCACCAGGAGTTACTGTGCTGTTCTTTGCTTTGTACACATAAGCATATCTCTTGCTGAGATAGAATTTGGTTCCATCTCGAGCATATACACCTTCAATTTTCAGAAGCGCTGTATCTCCCTCTGGTTCCAGAGACCCCACTTATACCCAGCAAAAATGGCCTTGGACCACAGCCTTCCAGACATATTTTTCGTTTTAGAAGTCCTGTTCCCAGCAGGCCTTCACAGGGTCCAAGATGGCTGAAAGAGCCACAGTATTTTCCTTAATGATTCATATTATTAGTAGTGCATTCATGTAATACTATTGTATTTTTTTGTCTTTTTTTTTTTCTTTTTGGCCACTTCTTTTGGTCTTTCATTTATTCATTTTCATCTATCTTTGTTCTTTGGCCTGTGTGGGCCTCCCATCACAGTGGCCCCTCTCTGCAGAGCACCAGCTCTGGGCACATGTGCTCTAGAGCTCTGCTCAGTAGTTGAACACATCCATCCAGCCGCTCTGCGGCAAGTGGGATCTTCCTAGGCCAGGGATCAAATCGGCGCCCCTTGCACTGCAAGGCGGTGTCCTTACCCACTGGACCACCAGGGAAGCCCAATATTATTGTATTAATATTCTATTTTAATATATATCAATCACCATCATTCACTTTCTCAGTTCATACAACTTAGGTGCAAATTTTACCATTTGATCTTTATTAAATGTCTTGATTGTAAACACTGTCTTCATCCTCAAATATTTGGGATATAACCCCTCAACATGACATTGGGCTGCTTCAGGTCCACCTTCAGAGTTACTGACAGAGCCTTAAATCTCTGGCTCAGTCTGCTCTCCTACCTGGTCCCCTCACTGGGGGCTGCAAAGAGGCACCATAGTCCCACTGGCCTGGCATCCATGCCCCTCCCCACCTTGGTCTCTGCCGGTGAGCACGCAGCCTGCAGTAACCAGGTGCTGTGATTTTTAGGAACACCTAAAAGTTTTGAGCATCACTGCCAGTCTCCAAAAGACATCTCCTTGGGTGGGAATGACCTGGGTGGCAGGGGAAGGGCATCCAGCCTCCATTCTGAGGGTACAGTGATTCTCTGGTCCTTGGGAGGAGATGGCCAAGGGATTGGAGTATCTAAGGCAGAAACATAAAGCAGTCATGTAGGATGAGTCTTGAGCCTCAGGACAGGAGCCCATCTGCAAGCCTGGGTGTCAGGGATGGGCCATGTATCTCCCTCTGGTTCCAGAGACCCCACTTATACCCAGCAAAAATGGCCTTGGACCACAGCCTTCCAGACATATTTTTCGTTTTAGAAGTCCTGTTCCCAGCAGGCCTTCACAGGGTCCAAGATGGCTGAAAGAGCCACAGTATTTTCCTTAATGATTCATATTATTAGTAGTGCATTCATGTAATACTATTGTATTTTTTTGTCTTTTTTTTTTTCTTTTTGGCCACTTCTTTTGGTCTTTCATTTATTCATTTTCATCTATCTTTGTTCTTTGGCCTGTGTGGGCCTCCCATCACAGTGGCCCCTCTCTGCAGAGCACCAGCTCTGGGCACATGTGCTCTAGAGCTCTGCTCAGTAGTTGAACACATCCATCCAGCCGCTCTGCGCAAGTGGGATCTTCCTAGGCCAGGGATCAAATCGGCGCCCCTTGCACTGCAAGGCGGTGTCCTTACCCACTGGACCACCAGGGAAGCCCAATATTATTGTATTAATATTCTATTTTAATATATATCAATCACCATCATTCACTTTCTCAGTTCATACAACTTAGGTGCAAATTTTACCATTTGATCTTTATTAAATGTCTTGATTGTAAACACTGTCTTCATCCTCAAATATTTGGGATAAAACCCCCTCAACATGACATTGGGCTGCTTCAGGTCCACCTTCAGAGTTACTGACAGAGCCTTAAATCTCTGGCTCAGTCTGCTCTCCTACCTGGTCCCCTCACTGGGGGCTGCACAGAGGCACCATAGTCCCACTGGCCTGGCATCCATGCCCCTCCCCACCTTGGTCTCTGCCGGTGAGCACGCAGCCTGCAGTAACCAGGTGCTGTGATTTTTAGGAACACCTAAAAGTTTTGAGCATCACTGCCAGTCTCCAAAAGACATCTCCTTGGGTGGGAATGACCTGGGTGGCAGGGGAAGGGCATCCAGCCTCCATTCTGAGGGTACAGTGATTCTCTGGTCCTTGGGAGGAGATGGCCAAGGGATTGGAGTATCTAAGGCAGAAACATAAAGCAGTCATGTAGGATGAGTCTTGAGCCTCAGGACAGGAGCCCATCTGCAAGCTCTGGGTGTCAGGGATGGGCCACAGGCCAGCTGACCAACTGCTGGAACAGCGGCTGAATCTGCAGCAAGGCGAGGTGATGACTCCAGCTTCTCCCTGAGATACAGCTAGCAGGGAATGTCTCATTAACCATGGACAATGTGCAATTCTTACCACGTCATACTCTGCCTAAAATTCTTCACTGGCTCCCTGGCACCCTCCAGGTAAATGCCCTATCAACCAGGTCTCCTAGAGCCTGACCTACCTCTCATCATCTTAGAACAACCGAAAGCAAGAATCTGATTTAAACCTGGCTGGCTGCCCTTGCTTTCCTAGGAATTTGGCTTTGAAGCCTGAGACACAAGGACAGAGTAAGCTCACTGTGGAAGTTCATTCACCCTTGTGACTGCGCCTGGGTGAGACTGAAATGCTGCCCCTGCTTCAGAGAACCCTCTGAGCTGCCTGGCTCTGGTCCAACGTCTATTCTAGGTCTTCCCTTCCACCCCGAGGCATCCATGGCCACCCAACCACTTCCCTTTTCTTAATTTATCCTGCTCCCGTCTATATGGTTGGCCATCCATGAATCAGGCAGATACACCAGCTCATGCTAAAGAAGAAAGAATTCCCCATCTCCCTGCCATGTTTGGGATCCAAAGACCAAATGTGACCCTTCTACCCCAAGGGAATGAACTGGCCAAGATTCTGTTTTGTTTTATTTTATTTTTGACTGTACTGGGTCTTTATTGCTGCATTCAGGGTTTCACTAGTTGTGGTGACTGGGGGCTACTCTTCATTGCAGTGTGTGGGTTTCTCGTTGTGGCGACTCTCTCATTGTGGGGCACAGGCTCTAGGCTCATGGGCGTCAGGAGTTGCAGCACACAGGCTCAGCAGTTGCAGCCCATGAGTTTGGTTGCACCTCGGTACGTGGAATCTCTCTGGACCGGAGATTGAATTCATATTCCTTTCATTAACAGGCAGATTCTTACCCACTGCACCACTGGGAAGCCCGGTCCAAGATTCTTAACTAAAACAGAAAAGTATATAAAATTCTCTAGCCCTAACCATCTGCCAGCTGGCAACTTTCAATCAGAACACAGAAAACCTGAGTTCACTTGACAAAGTTAAGCTACCTGGATGAAGAGGATGAGGGGGTGGAATGGCAAATGTTTACTCAAGTGGCAGGAAAAGCCTAGTGATTACCTATTCACTATTGCAACAGTCCTCAGATTTGTTCTGGGAAAAGACCAGGGTCAAGCTCCCTGCATCATAGGATGGAGGGAATGGTCAACACAGTCAAACTCTTTGTTTTTCTGTCCCAGCCATTTCCGGTTGTCTGCAGAGCAGGCTGGTCCTGGTGCTCCCCAAGGACACGTGCCCAAGTGAATTACTATGATGGAGATTTACCCCAAGTTATAAGAGAACCCAAACCTCCATCCCTTGGAGAAAGGCAGAATTTGTAGAGGTATAGACCTCAGACTGCTTGGGTTCAGGTCTCAAATCTGACAAGACTGTGGGAGCTTGACATGTCATTTAATCTCTCCATGCCTCAGCCTCCATGTTCCCAAAACCGCTTCAGAATCCATGTGAAGAACGGTTTAGAATTACTCCACATCGCTGTCTTCCTCATCTTGCTGTGGCATCAGACCACTAAACTAGCAACCAGGGCTTCTCTGGTAGCTCAGTGGTAAAGAGTTTGCCTGCCAATGCAGGAGACACAGGTTTGATCCCTGATCTGGGAAGATCCTACATCCCGCGAAGCAGCTAGGCCCGTGAGCCACGACTGTTGAGCCTGTGCGCTAGAGCCTCGGGGCTGCAACTATGGATCTCATGTGCCACAACTACTGAAGCCTATGTGCCCTAGAGCCCAAGTTCCACGACAAGAGAAGTCACCGCAACAAGAAGCCAGCTCAGATCCACTAGAGAGTAGCCCCCACTCCCTGCAACTAGAAAAGAGCCTCTGGCAGCAGTGAAAACCCAGAATAGCCAAAAATAAATAAATAAATAAATAAATAAATAAATAAATAAAAACAAGCAACCAAACACTCAATGGCCAACTGAACCTGTAAGACCTGCTTTCTCTGTTAATCTTCAGTTACACTCATCAAAGAAATCATTAAGGGAGTTCAACAGCTGGCCTAGCACCATGAACTGCTCCCCAGAGGAACTGGTGAAAATTATTTTTAAAACAACTATGTAAATTCTCTGGAAATTGATCTAAGTGCTCAGCCTGTAACCAGGAAGGGATCTTTTGAACTTCAAGCTAAACCTGTTTCTCTGGCTTTAGCCCTTGTTTTGCTGCTATTGTTATAATAAGCATACACAATAGACTGCCTCAGGGAACCTGCCCTCCCTCTGTTGTTGTTCAGTGCTCAGTCGTGTCTGACTCTTTGCCACCCAATGTACTGCAGCACACCAGGCTTCCCTGGCTTTCACCATCTTCCAGAGCTTGCTCAAACTCATGTTCATTGAGTTGCTGATGCCATCCAACCATCTCATCCACTAAAATCCCCTTCTCTTCCTGCTTTCAATCTTTCCCAGCTTAAGGGTCTTTTCCAATGAGTCAGCTCTTCACATCAGGTGGCCAAAGTATTGGAGCTTCAGCTTCAAGATCAATACTTCCAATGAATATTCAGGGTTGATATCCTTCAGGATTGACTGATTTGATCTCCTTGCAGTCCGAGGGACCCTCAAGAACCTTCTCCAACAACACTGTCTTCCTCATCTTGCTGTGGCATCAGACCACTAAACTAGCAACCAGGGCTTCTCTGGTAGCTCAGTGGTAAAGAGTTTGCCTGCCAATGCAGGAGACACAGGTTTGATCCCTGATCTGGGAAGATCCTACATCCCGCGAAGCAGCTAGGCCCGTGAGCCACGACTGTTGAGCCTGTGCGCTAGAGCCTCGGGGCTGCAACTATGGATCTCATGTGCCACAACTACTGAAGCCTATGTGCCCTAGAGCCCAAGTTCCACGACAAGAGAAGTCACCGCAACAAGAAGCCAGCTCAGATCCACTAGAGAGTAGCCCCCACTCCCTGCAACTAGAAAAGAGCCTCTGGCAGCAGTGAAAACCCAGAATAGCCAAAAATAAATAAATAAATAAATAAATAAATAAATAAAAACAAGCAACCAAACACTCAATGGCCAACTGAACCTGTAAGACCTGCTTTCTCTGTTAATCTTCAGTTACACTCATCAAAGAAATCATTAAGGGAGTTCAACAGCTGGCCTAGCACCATGAACTGCTCCCCAGAGGAACTGGTGAAAATTATTTTTAAAACAACTATGTAAATTCTCTGGAAATTGATCTAAGTGCTCAGCCTGTAACCAGGAAGGGATCTTTTGAACTTCAAGCTAAACCTGTTTCTCTGGCTTTAGCCCTTGTTTTGCTGCTATTGTTATAATAAGCATACACAATAGACTGCCTCAGGGAACCTGCCCTCCCTCTGTTGTTGTTCAGTGCTCAGTCGTGTCTGACTCTTTGCCACCCAATGTACTGCAGCACACCAGGCTTCCCTGGCTTTCACCATCTTCCAGAGCTTGCTCAAACTCATGTTCATTGAGTTGCTGATGCCATCCAACCATCTCATCCACTAAAATCCCCTTCTCTTCCTGCTTTCAATCTTTCCCAGCTTAAGGGTCTTTTCCAATGAGTCAGCTCTTCACATCAGGTGGCCAAAGTATTGGAGCTTCAGCTTCAAGATCAATACTTCCAATGAATATTCAGGGTTGATATCCTTCAGGATTGACTGATTTGATCTCCTTGCAGTCCGAGGGACCCTCAAGAACCTTCTCCAACAACACTGTTCAAAGGCATCAGTTCTTCAGCTCTCTGTCTTATTTATGATACAACTCTCACCTCCATTCATGACTACTGGAAAAACCATAGCTTTGACTATATGGACCTTTGTCAGCAAGGTAAAGTCTCTGCTTTTCAATACACTATCTAGGTTTGTCATGGCCTTTCTTCCAAGGAGCAAGCATCTTCTAATTTCAAGATTGAAGTCACCATCTGTAATGATTTTGGAGCCCAAGAAAATAGTCTGTCACTGTTTCCAATGTTTGCCATCTATTTGTCATGAGGTGATGAGACCAGATGCCATGGTCTTCATTTTTTGAATGTTGAGTTTTAAGCCAGCTTTTTCACTCTCCTCTTTCACCCTAATCAAGAGGTGCTTTATTTCCTCTTCACTTTCTGCCATAGGAGTGATGTCATTTTCTCTCTGAGGTTTTTGATATTTCTCCTGGCAATCTTGATTTCAGCTTGAGCTTTATCCATCCTGGCATTTTACATGATGTACTCTGCATAGAAGTTAAATAAAGGTTTCCCTGGTGGTCCAGTGGGTAAGGACACCACCTTGCAGTGCAAGGGGCACTGGTTCAATCCCTGGCTTGGGAAGATCCCACATGCTGCTTAGCGGCTGGACTGATGTGTCCAATTACCGAGCCGGAGCTCTGGAGAGCATGTGCCCAGAGCCAGTGCTCTGCGACAACAGAGGCCACCGCGATGGGAGGCCCACACAGGCCAAAGAACAATGATGGATGAAAATAGATAAATGAAAGACCAATAGAAGTGGCCCACCCACCTCTTCCCTCCCTACCCCACCCCCGCCTCACCCCACCTCCCAAAATAAATAAATAAATAAATAAATCCTTAAAAAAAAGAAGAAGAAGTTAAATAAGCAGGTTTTATAGGCTTGATATACTCATTTCCCAGTTTAGAACCAGTCTGTTGTTCCATGTCCAGTTCTACCTGTCGCTTCTTATACGTTTCTCAGGAGGCAGGTAAGATGGTCTGGTATTTCCACCTCTTTAAGAATTTTCCACAGTTTTTTGTGATCCACACAAAGACTTTAGCATAGTCAATGAAAGAGAAGTTCTCTTGGAATTCTTTTGCTTTTTCTATGATCCAATGGGTGTTGGCAATTTGATCTCTGGTTCCTCTGCCTTTTCTAAATCCAGCTTGTACATTTGGGATTTCTCAGTTCATGTACTGTTGAAGCCTAACTTGGAGGATTTTAAGCATTACTTTGCTAGCGTGTGAAATGAGTGCAGTGATGCGGTAGTTTGAACATTCTATGGCATTGCCCTTCTCTGGGATTGGAATGAAAACTGACCTTTTCCAATCTTGTGGCCATTGCTGAGTTTTCCAATTTTGCTGGCATATTGAGCATAGCACTTTGACATCATCATCTTTTAGGATTTGAAATAGCTCAGCTGGAATTCCATCACCTCCACTAGCTTTATTCATAGTGATGCTTCCTAAGATCCACTTAACTTTGTACTCCAGACTGTCTGGCTCTAGAGAAGCCTGTATGCAAGTCAAGAAGCAATAGGTAGAATCAGACATGGCACAACGGACTGGTTTCAAATTGAGAAATGAGTATGTCAAGGCTATAAAACCTGCTTATTTAACTTACATGTAGAGTACATAATACAAAATGTTGGCCTGGATGTATTGCAAAATAGAATCAACATTGCTGGGGAAAATATCAATAATCTCAGATATGCAGATGACACCACCCTTATGGCAGAAAGTGAAGAGGAAATAAAGCACCTCTTGATGAAGGTGAAAGAGGCGAGTGAAAAGCTGGCTTAAAACTCAACATTCACAAGATGAAGATCATGGCATCTGGTCCCATCACCTCATGGCAAATAGATGGCAAACAATGGAAACAGTGACAGACTTTATTTTCTTGGGTTCCAAAATCACTGCAGACAGGGACTGAAGCCATAAAATTAAAAGATGCTTGCTCCTTGGAAGAAAAGCTATGACAAACCTAGACAGCATATTAAAAAGCAGAGATGTTACTTTGCCGACAATGGCCCTTATACTCAAAGCTATGGTTTTTCCAGTAGTCATGAATGGAGGTGAGAGTTGTACCATAAATAAGGTGGAGAGCTGAAGAACCGATGCCCTTGAACAGTGTTGTTGGAGAAGGTTCTTGAGGGTCCCTTGGACTGCAAGAAGATGGAATAAGTCAATCTTAAAGGAAATCAATGCTGAATATTCATTGGAAGGACTTATCCTAAAGCCGAAGGTCCAATATTTTGGCCACCTTATAAGAAGAGCTGACTCATTGGAAAAAAAACCCTGATGCTGGGAAAGATTGAGAATAATCGAGGGTGAGATGGCTAGAGGGTATCATCGACTCAATGGACATGAGTTTGAGCAAACTCCAGGAGATAGTAAAGGACAGGGAATCCTGGCAAGCTGTGGTCCGTGGGGTTGCAAAGGGTCAGACGGCAACAACGAGTTTTCTATGTCCCCTTGTACAGATCTTTGATAATTTGTATTTTCCTAAAAAATTACTTAATTCCATCTAGATGTTTAAATTTTTAGTTAACACAGAGGTCCCTTCTCTACTAGCTGGGGGAGAATTACAAGTATCTTAGTCTCCTGAGACCTGCATTATTCCTGGAACCCTGGAGGTTCCAGGACAACGTGAGAAAGTCCTGGAACCCAACTTGGTCACCAAGCCCTAAGGGAAAAGTAGTAGAGTGCAGACATGCTAGCCCTGGAAGGGACCTTAGACACTGCCTTACAGATAAGGGAATAAATCCAGACAGGGGAAGGGCCTGGCCCACACCCACACAGCTCTGTGATAGCAAACTCAGCACATGTGTGCATGCTAAGCTGCTTCAATTGTGTCTGACTCTTTGTGACCCCATGGACTCTGGCCCCCCAGGCTCCTCTGTCCATGAGATTTCCCAAGCAAGAATACTGGAGTGGGTTACCATGCCCTCCTCCAGGGGAATCTTTCCAACCCAAGGTTTGAACCAGGGCCTTCTGTGTGTCCTGCATTGCAGGCAGATTCTTTACCTCTGAGCTACCTGGAAAGGCCAGCACTTACTACTGTACCCCCCAGCCCTATTTGAGCTGAAGCCAACCTGACAGTTCACCAAGAGACACTGAAGGCACCCCAAGGTACCATAAGAATAATAATACCTTCCTCCTCAGGGTGTTGTGAGGCTTCAGTGGAACTGTCTCGGGAGAGCATGAGAATGGATGAGAGTTGTACCATAAATAAGGTGGAGAGCTGAAGAACCGATGCCCTTGAACAGTGTTGTTGGAGAAGGTTCTTGAGGGTCCCTTGGACTGCAAGAAGATGGAATAAGTCAATCTTAAAGGAAATCAATGCTGAATATTCATTGGAAGGACTTATCCTAAAGCCGAAGGTCCAATATTTTGGCCACCTTATAAGAAGAGCTGACTCATTGGAAAAAAAACCCTGATGCTGGGAAAGATTGAGAATAATCGAGGGTGAGATGGCTAGAGGGTATCATCGACTCAATGGACATGAGTTTGAGCAAACTCCAGGAGATAGTAAAGGACAGGGAATCCTGGCAAGCTGTGGTCCGTGGGGTTGCAAAGGGTCAGACGGCAACAACGAGTTTTCTATGTCCCCTTGTACAGATCTTTGATAATTTGTATTTTCCTAAAAAATTACTTAATTCCATCTAGATGTTTAAATTTTTAGTTAACACAGAGGTCCCTTCTCTACTAGCTGGGGGAGAATTACAAGTATCTTAGTCTCCTGAGACCTGCATTATTCCTGGAACCCTGGAGGTTCCAGGACAACGTGAGAAAGTCCTGGAACCCAACTTGGTCACCAAGCCCTAAGGGAAAAGTAGTAGAGTGCAGACATGCTAGCCCTGGAAGGGACCTTAGACACTGCCTTACAGATAAGGGAATAAATCCAGACAGGGGAAGGGCCTGGCCCACACCCACACAGCTCTGTGATAGCAAACTCAGCACATGTGTGCATGCTAAGCTGCTTCAATTGTGTCTGACTCTTTGTGACCCCATGGACTCTGGCCCCCCAGGCTCCTCTGTCCATGAGATTTCCCAAGCAAGAATACTGGAGTGGGTTACCATGCCCTCCTCCAGGGGAATCTTTCCAACCCAAGGTTTGAACCAGGGCCTTCTGTGTGTCCTGCATTGCAGGCAGATTCTTTACCTCTGAGCTACCTGGAAAGGCCAGCACTTACTACTGTACCCCCCAGCCCTATTTGAGCTGAAGCCAACCTGACAGTTCACCAAGAGACACTGAAGGCACCCCAAGGTACCATAAGAATAATAATACCTTCCTCCTCAGGGTGTTGTGAGGCTTCAGTGGAACTGTCTCGGGAACAGGTAGCACACTGCCTGGACTCTGTAAGCGCTCACTCCATGGTGAATGGACAGCAAACTAATCCGTCTTCAGTGGCACGAACTGCAAAGGGAAAGGCATATTTCTGCCTCGAGGGGTGGCGCGCACACAGGCTGAGGTCACAGCCTCCACAGGACCTGAGACGCCACGCAGCAAGAGGTGACCCCCAGGAAATCTGGACCCTGACTCCTAAAACGTGAGGCTCCTGTATCTTTGACTTGACTTAGATGTTTAGCTTCTGTTTTCTGCCGCCACTGATGGGATTCATGGGATGGTAACAACCTCACTGTGGTTTGGACCCTTGGCTCTGAGAACATGGGCAAATCATTTCATCTCTCAGCTTGGGCTTCCACAGAGCTCTGTAAGAATAATAACATCTTTCTCCTCAGACTATTGTGAGGCAGTAAACAACAAAACTCTGTAAAAGTGAAATAAAAATAAATTTTTTAAAAAACCTCTACATTCAGAAAAACAAATAAATAAACAAACAAAAAAGACCAGGAGTTGACAGTGGCTCAGATCATGAACTCCTTATTGCAAAATTCAGACTTAAACTGAAGAAAGTAAGGAACCTATGAGAAAAGGGGATCCTGCAGGGGCTCTGTGCGATGGCCTGGAGGGGTGGGATGGGGAGGATATACATATGAGTAATCTCTAATATATATGTGACATATCTGTAAAGAATAAAACTCTGTAAAAGTAAAAAGTAAAATAAAAATTAAAAAAAAAAAAGAAAGTAGGGGAAACTACTAGGCCATTCAGGTATGACCTAAATCAAATCCCTTACAATTATATAGTGGAAGTTATAAATAGATTCAAAGAATTATATCTGATAGACAGAGTGCCTGAAGAACTATGGACTAAGAACAATGTTCATAGCATAGTACAGGAGATGGTGATCAAAACCATCTCCAAGAAAAATAAATGCAAATAACCAAAATGGTTGTCTAGACACAAAATGGGTTACGCCAGCACTAGTACCCCCAGCCCTATTTGAGCTGAAGCCAACCTGACAGTTCACCAAGAGACACTGAAGGCACCCCAAGGTACCATAAGAATAATAATACCTTCCTCCTCAGGGTGTTGTGAGGCTTCAGTGGAACTGTCTCGGGAACAGGTAGCACACTGCCTGGACTCTGTAAGCGCTCACTCCATGGTGAATGGACAGCAAACTAATCCGTCTTCAGTGGCACGAACTGCAAAGGGAAAGGCATATTTCTGCCTCGAGGGGTGGTGCGCACACAGGCTGAGGTCACAGCCTCCACAGGACCTGAGACGCCACGCAGCAAGAGGTGACCCCCAGGAAATCTGGACCCTGACTCCTAAAACGTGAGGCTCCTGTATCTTTGACTTGACTTAGATGTTTAGCTTCTGTTTTCTGCCGCCACTGATGGGATTCATGGGATGGTAACAACCTCACTGTGGTTTGGACCCTTGGCTCTGAGAACATGGGCAAATCATTTCATCTCTCAGCTTGGGCTTCCACAGAGCTCTGTAAGAATAATAACATCTTTCTCCTCAGACTATTGTGAGGCAGTAAACAACAAAACTCTGTAAAAGTGAAATAAAAATAAATTTTTTAAAAAACCTCTACATTCAGAAAAACAAATAAATAAACAAACAAAAAAGACCAGGAGTTGACAGTGGCTCAGATCATGAACTCCTTATTGCAAAATTCAGACTTAAACTGAAGAAAGTAAGGAACCTATGAGAAAAGGGGATCCTGCAGGGGCTCTGTGCGATGGCCTGGAGGGGTGGGATGGGGAGGATATACATATGAGTAATCTCTAATATATATGTGACATATCTGTAAAGAATAAAACTCTGTAAAAGTAAAAAGTAAAATAAAAATTAAAAAAAAAAAAGAAAGTAGGGGAAACTACTAGGCCATTCAGGTATGACCTAAATCAAATCCCTTACAATTATATAGTGGAAGTTATAAATAGATTCAAAGAATTATATCTGATAGACAGAGTGCCTGAAGAACTATGGACTAAGAACAATGTTCATAGCATAGTACAGGAGATGGTGATCAAAACCATCTCCAAGAAAAATAAATGCAAATAACCAAAATGGTTGTCTGAGGAGGCCTTACAAATAGCTGAGAAAAGAAGAGAAGCAAAGGCAAAGGAGAAAAGGAAAGATATACCCATCTTAATGCAGAGTTCCAAAGAATAGCAAGGAGAAATAAGAGAGCCTTCCTAAATGAACAATGAGAAAAAAGAGGAAAACAATAAAATAGGAAAAACTAGAGATCTCTTCAAGAAATTTAGAGATATCAAGGGAACATTTCATACAAAGATGAGCACAAGAAAGGACAGAAATGGTATGGACCTAACAGGAGCAGAAGATATGAAGAAGAGGTGGCAAGACTACACAGAAGAACTATACAAAAAAGATCTTAATGACCCAGATAACCACGATGGTGTGATCACTCACCGTAAGAAGCATCACTATGAACAAAGCTGGCGGAGGTTATGGAATTCTGGCTGAGCTATTTCAAATCCTAAAAGATGATGCTGTTAAAGCACTCAGTATACCCCTACTCTGCCTGACGCTTAAACTAAAGTGCCTTTGTTTAGCTCACAGGGAAATAACTTGACCCTGCCCACCTGTGAATGACTGTAACATCTTTAAGTTCTTTATGTTGAGAGTGGTGCCACTTGTTAGCATGGCTCAGAAATGCACATTGGGAGGGCCAGAATCTTGGAAAGCTATGACACCCTTGCTTACTGATATGGCAGGAGATATTCCATTTCAGGTCACTTGTGAAATGGCTGTAAGTAAATGAAACACATCACTCTATGTGAGGCTTACCATTCTAGGGGATATTTGCAAGAATTCAATGGTCTGTTTACTTTATTTTCCTCAACACACCCCCTCCATTTCTGACCCGTAAAAGAACCTGGCATCCAGGCCCTAGCACGATGCTTATTTTGAGACATTAGTCTGCCATCTTCTCAATCAGCCAGCTTTCCAAATAAAGTCATATATTTTGCATCAACATCTCATCTCTCGGGTTTATTGGCATGTTGTGGGGCAAGCAGAGCGAGCTTGGACCCGGGAACAGTAGCAAAAGAAAAAATATTTATTCAAGAAACTCTACTGGACTTTCCTAGTAGTACAGTGGATAAGAATCTACCTGCCAATGTGGGGGACCCAGGTTCAATCTCTGGTACGGCAAGATTCCACATACTGTCAGCAACTAACTTTCCCGTGTGCTGCAACTACTGAAGTCAGTGTACTTAAAGCCTGTGCTCTGAGAGAAGAGAAGTCATCACCATGTGGAGCCTGTGCACCTCAACAAAGAATAACTCCAGCTCCCCAGAGCTACAGAAAGCCTGCATGCAGCAATGAAGACCCAGCACAGCCAAGAATAAATAAATAAATAAATTTTTCAGGAAAAGAAAGGAAAATCTACTAAAACTCAGTAAAAACTACACCGATCTTGAACCAAGACTCACTTTCTCCCTCCCGGTCTCAGCTCCACAAGATGGAAATTCTACCACAAGATGGAAATTCTACTCCATGCTGGTACAAACAAGAGCATAGGGCAGGGGGCGGAGCCAAGATGGCCGAGGAATGAGGGGAATTTCACCAGCTCCCCAACAGAATCACCAGAACTAATCAAGAAATGAAACACCACCAACAAACCAGCCGCTAGACGACAGAAGAATTCCATAGGTCCACGAGAGTAGAAGAGTGAACAGCCAGAACTTTCCTGAAGCTACTGTTCTAAGAATCCTCTATCCTAACCCACGCGGACCGCACCGATGGAGACCGCCAAACTGGGGTCGGAGAGGGAGTGATCAGCTTGAAAACTCCAAGAATCCGCCTGGATCGCGCAGAAATTAAGACAGGCTGTAAGTAAATGAAACACATCACTCTATGTGAGGCTTACCATTCTAGGGGATATTTGCAAGAATTCAATGGTCTGTTTACTTTATTTTCCTCAACACACCCCCTCCATTTCTGACCCGTAAAAGAACCTGGCATCCAGGCCCTAGCACGATGCTTATTTTGAGACATTAGTCTGCCATCTTCTCAATCAGCCAGCTTTCCAAATAAAGTCATATATTTTGCATCAACATCTCATCTCTCGGGTTTATTGGCATGTTGTGGGGCAAGCAGAGCGAGCTTGGACCCGGGAACAGTAGCAAAAGAAAAAATATTTATTCAAGAAACTCTACTGGACTTTCCTAGTAGTACAGTGGATAAGAATCTACCTGCCAATGTGGGGGACCCAGGTTCAATCTCTGGTACGGCAAGATTCCACATACTGTCAGCAACTAACTTTCCCGTGTGCTGCAACTACTGAAGTCAGTGTACTTAAAGCCTGTGCTCTGAGAGAAGAGAAGTCATCACCATGTGGAGCCTGTGCACCTCAACAAAGAATAACTCCAGCTCCCCAGAGCTACAGAAAGCCTGCATGCAGCAATGAAGACCCAGCACAGCCAAGAATAAATAAATAAATAAATTTTTCAGGAAAAGAAAGGAAAATCTACTAAAACTCAGTAAAAACTACACCGATCTTGAACCAAGACTCACTTTCTCCCTCCCGGTCTCAGCTCCACAAGATGGAAATTCTACCACAAGATGGAAATTCTACTCCATGCTGGTACAAACAAGAGCATAGGGCAGGGGGCGGAGCCAAGATGGCCGAGGAATGAGGGGAATTTCACCAGCTCCCCAACAGAATCACCAGAACTAATCAAGAAATGAAACACCACCAACAAACCAGTCGCTAGACGACAGAAGAATTCCATAGGTCCACGAGAGTAGAAGAGTGAACAGCCAGAACTTTCCTGAAGCTACTGTTCTAAGAATCCTCTATCCTAACCCCCACGCCGGACCGCACCGATGGAGAGCGCGCCAGCAAGTGCCCTAAAAGGGGGCCTAAGCGGAGCCTCGGGGGAGAGAGGGCAGTGATCAGCTTGAAAACTCCAAGAATCCGCCTGGATCGCCGGCAGAAATTAAGACACTGAAAAGATAGGATACTGGAGCAGGGCCAGACGGAACGCAATTAGAGTGCTGCCTAGTGACCTGGAGCCGACAGGGAGCGCCCAGTGTGAAAATCACGCCGCTCGGCCAGGCGAAAATCGCGACTTTCCGCCTGGCACCGGGTGAGTTCAAACACTCCTAGTGGGGGACTTGCTGAACGGAGAGGGTAAGTTGCCCACAGATTGCTGACCAGGGACTGGGCTTGAGCCAGACGGGGAAGCTTGTGCCTGCCTTTGGGACTTGGACGCATAACTGGCAGTGCGCGCACCAGTGGCGGAGGAGCCCGTGCACTCGCATAGCTACACCCGCAGAGGAGGAAACCGGGAGAAGGGCGGGTATTGGAGGCTACCAATGGGTGCGTGGAAGAGCCAGGACGCTCCCGTCCAAACGGGACTGAGCGTTTGCTGCGGCCCCCCTCCCGACGGACTGGGATCAGCCCGCAGCCCTGCGCAGCACCTGAGCTTGCAGCAACGCCTTATATGGCTAAAAACAAACCATAGCAACCGGTGCCGTAAGGGAAAGGTTACGTCATCAAGACAACACCATCAAGAGCAGATTGGCTTCCATCAGACAGATGAGAGGATAAAAAACAGGGACAGCATTTAGTTTTTTTTTTGTTTGTTTGGTTTGCTTATTTGTTGTGGACGGTTCTGTTTATTCATTTGATTGGTCAGGTTTGGATTTCTCTCTCTCTCTCTCTCTTGCCTCTTCTTATTAAGTTTTTCTTCCCTTTTTAATTTTTAATTTCTTTTTTTTTGATTTTTAATTTTTAATTTTTTTTAAATTTTAATTCTTGGAAACTTCTAATTTTCTTTCCTCTTTGCCACTGCTTCCTCCTTCTGTGTTCTAAATGTAAAACTTTCTCCTATCTACCACTGTCCTCTAGATAAATATTTCCTACCTTCCTGTCTCCACTATTCTCTTCCAGCTGCACTAAACAATACAACACACTAATCTCGGCTACGTAACCCTATAAAATCCTTCTAAGACGAATCTAATCCTTCTCATTACCCATACACTCTCCTCCTCCTCACCCCCAACACATGTCTTAGCTAAAAATTGCTTTCAATGAAATAGTCCAAGCCAGGACCTTGCCCTGGATCTATTTTACCAGGCACTAGTTTAATTAATTCAGAGCTTAACCAGCAAGTACTGTCTTTGATTGCATCGTTTGCCAGAGAAATTTCCTATGCTTTATCTCTCTAAGACTGGTTAAATGTGGTTATGGCTGTGTATGTATGTATATCTTATGACTATGTTAGAAAACATCTGCATGCTTTTATGACTGTCATCTACCAGGGATACACCTCTTGCTCCTCAGATGCTAGTATTTGAACTAATATCACGGAAAACCATAGCAAACCAGACATAGAGCCTACACCCCCTGACCAATCATCAAACCAAGAACCCTTGGAGTGGAAGCCCTGATCCCAAGACCCCACACTATCGAAGAACATTAACAACACTAGAGATTGTTCACCTGTAAACAAGACCTAACACCACCCAAGTCACAAACCATTGAACCCTTCTAGAAGGACAGAAACCCAAAGGAAGGGAGAATTCAACCAAGAAGCCTGGTGGGGAAAAGAACTCCATACACACAGACTCACACAAAGAAACAAAAACTAACCTAATAATGAAACGACAGAGAAACACTGTACAAATGAAGGACCAAGCTAGAGAATCACAGCTTCAAATGACAGAGGAGGAGATAGACAAATTATCTGAAAGAGAATTCAGAAAAACTGTACTAATGAGGATGCAAAACACTGAAAACAGAATATTAGAGGAAATTAGTGCATTGTGAAAAGACATGCAGGAAATGAAAAATAAGCAAATAGAGACCACCAACTCAATTGCTAAACTCAGAAATACTGTAGAAGGTCTCAACAGTAGAGTATCAGAGGCAGAAGAACAGATAAGTGAGCTGGAAGATAGAATGACTCTTCTTTTTAAGAATTTACTACCACTGTCCTCTAGATAAATATTTCCTACCTTCCTGTCTCCACTATTCTCTTCCAGCTGCACTAAACAATACAACACACTAATCTCGGCTACGTAACCCTATAAAATCCTTCTAAGACGAATCTAATCCTTCTCATTACCCATACACTCTCCTCCTCCTCACCCCCAACACATGTCTTAGCTAAAAATTGCTTTCAATGAAATAGTCCAAGCCAGGACCTTGCCCTGGATCTATTTTACCAGGCACTAGTTTAATTAATTCAGAGCTTAACCAGCAAGTACTGTCTTTGATTGCATCGTTTGCCAGAGAAATTTCCTATGCTTTATCTCTCTAAGACTGGTTAAATGTGGTTATGGCTGTGTATGTATGTATATCTTATGACTATGTTAGAAAACATCTGCATGCTTTTATGACTGTCATCTACCAGGGATACACCTCTTGCTCCTCAGATGCTAGTATTTGAACTAATATCACGGAAAACCATAGCAAACCAGACATAGAGCCTACACCCCCTGACCAATCATCAAACCAAGAACCCTTGGAGTGGAAGCCCTGATCCCAAGACCCCACACTATCGAAGAACATTAACAACACTAGAGATTGTTCACCTGTAAACAAGACCTAACACCACCCAAGTCACAAACCATTGAACCCTTCTAGAAGGACAGAAACCCAAAGGAAGGGAGAATTCAACCAAGAAGCCTGGTGGGGAAAAGAACTCCATACACACAGACTCACACAAAGAAACAAAAACTAACCTAATAATGAAACGACAGAGAAACACTGTACAAATGAAGGACCAAGCTAGAGAATCACAGCTTCAAATGACAGAGGAGGAGATAGACAAATTATCTGAAAGAGAATTCAGAAAAACTGTACTAATGAGGATGCAAAACACTGAAAACAGAATATTAGAGGAAATTAGTGCATTGTGAAAAGACATGCAGGAAATGAAAAATAAGCAAATAGAGACCACCAACTCAATTGCTAAACTCAGAAATACTGTAGAAGGTCTCAACAGTAGAGTATCAGAGGCAGAAGAACAGATAAGTGAGCTGGAAGATAGAATGGTGGAAATAAATTTTGAGGAACAGAACAAAGCCAAAAGAATTAAAAGAACTGAGGATAGCCTCAGAGACCTATGGGACAATATCAAACGCACTGGGACAATATCAAACGCACCAACATTAGAATTATAGGAGTTCCAGAGGAAGAAGAGGGAAAGAAAGGTTATGAAAAAATTCTTAAAGAGGTTATAGTGGAAAACTTCCCCAGCATGGGAAAGGAAATAGTCAACCACGTCCAAGAAGCACAAAGAGTTCCATACAGAATAAACCCCAGAAGAAATATACCAAGGCACATTCTAATCAAACTAACACAGACTAAATATAAAGACAGATTACTAAAAGCAGCTAGGAGCAAACAACAAATAACATATAAAGGAAATCCCATACGTCTAACTGTGGATCTCTCAACAGAAACCCTACAGGCCAGAAGAGAATGGCAGGACACATTTAAATGGCTAAAAGAGAATAACCTCCAACCAAGAATTCTCTACCCAGCAAGAATCTCATTCAGAATTGATGGAGAAGTCAAAAGCTTCTCAGACAGACAAAAACTAAAAGAATTCTGTACCACAAAACCAGCCCTACAACAGGTGTTAAATGGCCTGATATAGCCAATAAATACAAGAGTAGAAGTCCTACAAATCAAACCCCAAACTTCTAAGAAGATGACAATAGGAACATTTGTATCAATAATTACTTTGAATGTAAATGGATTAAATGCTCCAACCAAACGACACAGGTTGGCTGAATGGATCAAGAAACATGACCCATATATATGCTGTTTACAAGAGACCCACTTCAGACCTAGAGACACCCATAGACTGAAAGTGAGAGGCTGGAAAAAGATATTCCATGCAAATGGAAATCAACAGAAAGCTGGGGTAGCAATCCTAATATCAGACAAAATAGATTTTAAAGTAAAGAAGATTCTAAGAGGAAAGGCAGGTCACTACATCATGATTAAGGGATCCATCCAAGAAAAATAAGCAAATAGAGACCACCAACTCAATTGCTAAACTCAGAAATACTGTAGAAGGTCTCAACAGTAGAGTATCAGAGGCAGAAGAACAGATAAGTGAGCTGGAAGATAGAATGGTGGAAATAAATTTTGAGGAACAGAACAAAGCCAAAAGAATTAAAAGAACTGAGGATAGCCTCAGAGACCTATGGGACAATATCAAACGCACTGGGACAATATCAAACGCACCAACATTAGAATTATAGGAGTTCCAGAGGAAGAAGAGGGAAAGAAAGGTTATGAAAAAATTCTTAAAGAGGTTATAGTGGAAAACTTCCCCAGCATGGGAAAGGAAATAGTCAACCAAGTCCAAGAAGCACAAAGAGTTCCATACAGAATAAACCCCAGAAGAAATATACCAAGGCACATTCTAATCAAACTAACACAGACTAAATATAAAGACAGATTACTAAAAGCAGCTAGGAGCAAACAACAAATAACATATAAAGGAAATCCCATACGTCTAACTGTGGATCTCTCAACAGAAACCCTACAGGCCAGAAGAGAATGGCAGGACACATTTAAATGGCTAAAAGAGAATAACCTCCAACCAAGAATTCTCTACCCAGCAAGAATCTCATTCAGAATTGATGGAGAAGTCAAAAGCTTCTCAGACAGACAAAAACTAAAAGAATTCTGTACCACAAAACCAGCCCTACAACAGGTGTTAAATGGCCTGATATAGCCAATAAATACAAGAGTAGAAGTCCTACAAATCAAACCCCAAACTTCTAAGAAGATGACAATAGGAACATTTGTATCAATAATTACTTTGAATGTAAATGGATTAAATGCTCCAACCAAACGACACAGGTTGGCTGAATGGATCAAGAAACATGACCCATATATATGCTGTTTACAAGAGACCCACTTCAGACCTAGAGACACCCATAGACTGAAAGTGAGAGGCTGGAAAAAGATATTCCATGCAAATGGAAATCAACAGAAAGCTGGGGTAGCAATCCTAATATCAGACAAAATAGATTTTAAAGTAAAGAAGATTCTAAGAGGAAAGGCAGGTCACTACATCATGATTAAGGGATCCATCCAAGAAGAAGACATAGCAGTCATGAGTATCTACACACCCAACACAGGGGCACCTCAATACATAAGACAGATACTTACAGACTTAAAAGAAGAAATCAACAATAACACAATAATAGTAGGAGACTTTAACACTCCTCTCACACCAATGGATAGATCATCAAAACAGAAAATTAATAAAGAAACACAAGCCTTAAATGCCACACTAGAAAAGATGGACCTCATCGATATCTTTAGGACGCTCCATCCAAAAGCAGAAGAATACACTTTCTACTCAAGTGCTCACGGAACATTCTCCAGGATAGACCACATCTTGGGCCACAAATCTAACCTCAGTCAATTCAAGAAAACTGAAATTATATCAACCATCTTCTCGAACCACAATGCAATGAGACTAGAGATCAACTACAGGGAAGAAACCGCTAAAAATAAAAACACATGGCACTTAAACAACACATACCTAAAAAACCAACTGATTACTGAGGAAATCAAAGGAGAAATTTAAAAATTCCTAGAAGAAAATGACAATGAACATACAACCGTGCAAAACCTATGGGATACCGCAAAAGCAGTTCAGAGAGGGAAATTTATAGCAATACAATCCCACCTCAAGACTCTAGGAAAATATGAAGCAGATGACCTAACCCTCCACTTAAAACAGTTGGAGAAAGAAGAACAAAAACATCCCAAAGCCAGCAGAAGACGAGAAATTATAAAGACTAGAGCAGAAATAAATGAGAAAGAAATGAAAGAAACTATAGTACAGATAAATAAAACAAAAAGCTGGTTCTTTGAAAAGGTAAACAAAATTGACAAGCCTCTGGCCAGACTCATCAAGAGAAAGAGAGAAGAACCAGATCAACAAAATCAAAAACGAAAAAGGAGAGATTACAACAGATCATGCAGAAATCCAAAGGATTCTAAGGGACTATTATGAGCAACTCTATGGCAACAAACTGGACAACCTGGAAGAAATGGACAGTTTCTTGGGGAAGATCAATCTCCCAAGACTGAGCCAGGAAGAAACAGAAACTTTGAACAAGCCAATCACAAGCTCAGAAATCGAATCTGTGATTAAAAATCTACCCAAAAATAAAAGCCCAGGACCAGATGACTTCACAGCCGAATTCTGCCAAACATTTAAAGAAGAGCTAATGCCTGTCCTTCTAAAACCCTTTCGAAAAATTGCACAGGAAGGAAAACTTCCAAACACATTCTACGAGGCCACCATCACCCTGATACCCAAACCAAGCAAAGACAACACAAAAAAGGAAAATTACAGACCAATTTCTCTGATGAACTTAGATGCCAAGATCCTCAACAAAATCCTAGCAAACAGAATTCAACGATGCATCAAAAAACTCATACATCATGATCAAGTCAGGTTCATCCCAGGCATGCAAGGATTCTTCAACATTTGCAAATCAATCAATGTGATACACCATATCAACAAATTGAGAGACAAAAATCACATGATCATCTCAATAGATGCAGAAAAAGCTTTCGACAAAGTACAACATCCATTTATGATAAAAACTCTTCAGAAAATGGGCATAGAAGGAACCTATCTCAACATAGTGAAAGCCATATATGAGAAGCCCACAGCGAACATTATCCTCAACGGTGAAAAACTGAAAGCATTCCCTCTAAGATCAGGAACAAGACAGGGGTGTCCACTTTCACCACTCCTATTCAACATAGTCCTGGAAGTGCTAGCAACAGCAATAAGAGAAGAGAAAGAAATCAAAGGAATCCAGATTGGAAAGGAAGAAGTCAAGCTCTCTCTTTTTGCAGACGACATGATATTATACATAGAAAATCCCAAAGACACTATTACAAAGCTACTAGAGCTAATCAACGAATTCAGCAAAGTGGCAGGATACTCAAACAACGAAAAATCAGAAAACGAAATCAAAGAGGCAATCCCCTTCACCACTGCAACCAAAAGAATCAAATATCTAGGAATAAACCTACCCAAAGAAACAAAAGAACTGTACACAGAAAATTACAAGACACTAATGAAAGAAATTAAAGACAACTTAAACAAATGGAGAGATATTCCATGTACCTGGGTTGGAAGAATCAACATTGTGAAAATGAACATACTACCAAATATCATCTACAGATCCAATGAGATCCCTATCAAACTACCAATGACATTCTTCACAGAACTAGACCAAAGAATAACACAGTTCATATGGAAACACAAACGACCCTGAAGAGCCAAAGCAATCCTAAGAAAAAAGAATGGACCTGGAGGGATCAGCCTCCCTAACTTCAAACTACACTACAAAGCAACAGTCCTCAAGACAGTATGGTACTGGCACAAAAACAGAAATATAGATCAATGGAACAAGATAGAGAACCCAGAGATAAACATACATATGGGTACCTTACTTTTGACAAAGGAGGCAAAAATATAAAATGGGACAAAGAAAGCCTCTTCAACAAATGGTGCTGGGAAAATTGGACAGCTATATGCAAAAAAATGAAGTTGAAACATTCCCTGACACCATACACTAAGATCAACTCAAAATGGATGAAAGACCTAAATGGAAGACCAGAAACCATCAAACTCTTAGAGAAGAATATAGGCAAAACACTCAAGGACATCAATCAAAGCAAGATCTTCTCTGACCCACCAACTAAAATAGCAGAACTGAAAAGAAAAATGAACATGTAGGACCTCATGAAACTTAAAAGCTTTTGTATAGCAAAAGAAATTACAAAAAAGCCGAACAGACACCCCACAGAATGGGAGAAAATCATAGCAAATCAAACAACGAAGAATTAATCTCCAAAATTTACAAGCAACTCAGACAACTCAGCACAGGAAAAATGAACAACCCAATCAAAAAATGGGAAAAAGATCTAAAGAGACGCCTCTCCAAAGAGGACATACAGATGGCCCAAAAGCACATGAAATGGTTCTCAACCTCACTTATTATTAGAGAAATGCAAATTAAAACCACAATGAGATACCACCTCACACCCGTCAGAATGGCCATCATCAATAAATCGACAGACAATAAATGCCGGAGAGGGTGCGGAGAAAAGGGAACCCTCTTGCATTGCTGGTGGGAATGTAAATTGATACAGCCTCTATGGAAGACAGTATGGAGATTCCTTAAACAACAAAAAATAGAAGCACCCTATGACCCAGCAATCCCACTACTAGGCCTATATCCTGATGAAATCAAAAGTGAAAGAAGCACCTGTACCCCAATGTTCATTGCAGCTCTCTATACAATAGCCAGAACATGGAAGCAACCTAGATGTCCATTGATGAATGAATGGATCCAGAAGCTCTGGTACATATAGACAATGGAATACTACTCAGCTGTTAAAAGAAATGCAGAAGACTCAGTCCTAATGAGGTGGCTGGCTCTAGATGAATGAAAGAAATGCAGATCCTAACTTCAAACTACACTACAAAGCAACAGTCCTCAAGACAGTATGGTTCTGGCACAGTAACAGAAATATAGATCAATGGAACAAGATAGAGAACCCAGAGATAAACATACATATGGGTACCTTACTTTTGACAAAGGAGGCAAAAATATAAAATGGGACAAAGAAAGCCTCTTCAACAAATGGTGCTGGGAAAATTGGACAGCTATATGCAAAAAAATGAAGTTGAAACATTCCCTGACACCATACACTAAGATCAACTCAAAATGGATGAAAGACCTAAATGGAAGACCAGAAACCATCAAACTCTTAGAGAAGAATATAGGCAAAACACTCAAGGACATCAATCAAAGCAAGATCTTCTCTGACCCACCAACTAAAATAGCAGAACTGAAAAGAAAAATGAACATGTAGGACCTCATGAAACTTAAAAGCTTTTGTATAGCAAAAGAAATTACAAAAAAGCCGAACAGACACCCCACAGAATGGGAGAAAATCATAGCAAATCAAACAACGAAGAATTAATCTCCAAAATTTACAAGCAACTCAGACAACTCAGCACAGGAAAAATGAACAACCCAATCAAAAAATGGGAAAAAGATCTAAAGAGACGCCTCTCCAAAGAGGACATACAGATGGCCCAAAAGCACATGAAATGGTTCTCAACCTCACTTATTATTAGAGAAATGCAAATTAAAACCACAATGAGATACCACCTCACACCCGTCAGAATGGCCATCATCAATAAATCGACAGACAATAAATGCCGGAGAGGGTGCGGAGAAAAGGGAACCCTCTTGCATTGCTGGTGGGAATGTAAATTGATACAGCCTCTATGGAAGACAGTATGGAGATTCCTTAAACAACAAAAAATAGAAGCACCCTATGACCCAGCAATCCCACTACTAGGCCTATATCCTGATGAAATCAAAAGTGAAAGAAGCACCTGTACCCCAATGTTCATTGCAGCTCTCTATACAATAGCCAGAACATGGAAGCAACCTAGATGTCCATTGATGAATGAATGGATCCAGAAGCTCTGGTACATATAGACAATGGAATACTACTCAGCTGTTAAAAGAAATGCAGAAGACTCAGTCCTAATGAGGTGGCTGGCTCTAGAACCTATCATAAAAAGTGAAGTAAGTCAAAAAGAGAAAGACAAATGCAGTATACTAACACACATATATGGAATCTAGTAGGACGGTCTTGATAACACATGCAGTGAACTCATGGAAAAACAGACAGAGCATAGACATTGGGACATTGTGGTTAAGAAATAGGGAGGGGGAAGCATGGAGGGAGTAACATGGAAACCTATACTGTCATGTGTGGAAAAGATAGCTATCGTCATTGTGCTAAGGGAATAGGAGTGCTTATAATGGCTTGGGGCGATGGTCCGGAGGGGTGGGATGGCGGTAACTAGGGGGTTGGGGACCATGGATATGCATATGACTGATCTGGGAACATACATGTCTGTGAACAACAAAACTCTGTAAAACCTTTAAAATAAAGAATAATAATAATAAAAAAAGAACAGGGCAGAATGCTATCTTCTTGGGAGGTACCAGACGGAAACATTTCTCATCTTGCCACTTGTCACTAAGACTAAGCCCCCATCATGGGTAACTAAGAGGTGAGGGCTGTTTTGTTCTGCTCAGCCCCCACTGGTGGAACTGAGGCTGTTTCTTGAGTATGGCATGAATGAGAATACTAATAATTTTTGAGACATAAAAACAGCCTATACAGTCCAGTATTTTTTAAAAAAATCAAAAGATGGGCAGAAGGGCTTCCCTGGTGGTCCAGTGGGTAAGGACACCGCCTTGCAATGCAAGGGGCGCCGGTTTGATCCCTGGCTGGGAAGATCCCACGTGTCGCAGAGTGGCTGGACTGATGTGTCCAATTACCAAGCCAGAAGCACATGCGCCCAGAGCCAGTGCTCTGTGACAAGATACAGCCTCTATGGAAGACAGTATGGAGATTCCTTAAACAACAAAAAATAGAAGCACCCTATGACCCAGCAATCCCACTACTAGGCCTATATCCTGATGAAATCAAAAGTGAAAGAAGCACCTGTACCCCAATGTTCATTGCAGCTCTCTATACAATAGCCAGAACATGGAAGCAACCTAGATGTCCATTGATGAATGAATGGATCCAGAAGCTCTGGTACATATAGACAATGGAATACTACTCAGCTGTTAAAAGAAATGCAGAAGACTCAGTCCTAATGAGGTGGCTGGCTCTAGAACCTATCATAAAAAGTGAAGTAAGTCAAAAAGAGAAAGACAAATGCAGTATACTAACACACATATATGGAATCTAGTAGGACGGTCTTGATAACACATGCAGTGAACTCATGGAAAAACAGACAGAGCATAGACATTGGGACATTGTGGTTAAGAAATAGGGAGGGGGAAGCATGGAGGGAGTAACATGGAAACCTATACTGTCATGTGTGGAAAAGATAGCTATCGTCATTGTGCTAAGGGAATAGGAGTGCTTATAATGGCTTGGGGCGATGGTCCGGAGGGGTGGGATGGCGGTAACTAGGGGGTTGGGGACCATGGATATGCATATGACTGATCTGGGAACATACATGTCTGTGAACAACAAAACTCTGTAAAACCTTTAAAATAAAGAATAATAATAATAAAAAAAGAACAGGGCAGAATGCTATCTTCTTGGGAGGTACCAGACGGAAACATTTCTCATCTTGCCACTTGTCACTAAGACTAAGCCCCCATCATGGGTAACTAAGAGGTGAGGGCTGTTTTGTTCTGCTCAGCCCCCACTGGTGGAACTGAGGCTGTTTCTTGAGTATGGCATGAATGAGAATACTAATAATTTTTGAGACATAAAAACAGCCTATACAGTCCAGTATTTTTTAAAAAAATCAAAAGATGGGCAGAAGGGCTTCCCTGGTGGTCCAGTGGGTAAGGACACCGCCTTGCAATGCAAGGGGCGCCGGTTTGATCCCTGGCTGGGAAGATCCCACGTGTCGCAGAGTGGCTGGACTGATGTGTCCAATTACCAAGCCAGAGCTCTGGAGCACATGCGCCCAGAGCCAGTGCTCTGTGACAACAGAGGCCACCGTGATGGGAGGCCCACACGGGCCAAAGAACAAAGCTGGATGAAAATGGACAAGTGAAAGACCAATAGAAGTGGCCCGCCTGCTCCCCTCCCTCCCTACCCCACCCCCACCAAAATAAATAAATAAATAAATCTTTAAAAAAAAAAAAAGATGGGCAGAAGACCTAAGTAGACATTTCCCCAAAGAAGACAGGCGGATGCCCAACAGGAACATGAAAAGATGTTCAATATCACTAAGTATTAGAGAAATGCAAATCAAAACTAGAGGTCGTTTTGATGATGGCCATCTGACCTCAAGCTGGTCAGAATGGCCATCATCTGAAAATCTGTGCTGGAGAGGGGACAGAGAAAAGTGACCCCTCCAACACAGTTGGTGGGAATGTACATTGGTACAGCCAATGCAGAACATTATGGAGGCTCCTTAAGAAACTAAAAATAAAGTGACCATATAATCCAGCAACCCCACTTCTGGATATGTACCCAGAAAAGACAAAAACTATAATTCAAAAAGATAACATGCACACCAATGTTCATAGCAGCACTGGTTACAATTGCCCAATCTTCTCTATCTGTTTATATATATATATATGGAGCTTCCTCAGTGGCTCGGTTGAGAATCTGCCTGCAATGCAGGAAACATAGAGGACACTGGATCGGTCCCTGGTTCAAGAAGATCCCCTGGAAGAGGAAATGGCAAACCACTCCAGTATTCTTGGCAGGAGAATTCCATGGATAGAGGAGCCTAGCAAACTATAGTCCATAGGGTCGCAAAGAGTTGGACATGACAAGCACGCAGGCTTCCAGTTTTCCGACCTGGAATGGAACTCAGGCTCACAACAATGAAAGCACTGAGTCCTCATCACTGGGCTGCCAAGGAAGCCCTAGGAATTTGTTAATTAATTTACTAATTCCAGTGGACTCCACACTTTTATTAGCAAAGGCGCAGGTTCAATCCTTGGTCAGGGAACTAAGATCCCCCAAGCTGCATGGTGTGGCCAAAAAAGAGCAAATTAATAAGTATTCTGTGATATAGACTTTGTGCCTATGTGTACATTTACTCGTTGGCATTCTTCTATCCCTATATAACACCTTCCTTTTTCCCCTTATCTATTTATTACTTAATTATATGAATTCATGGATTCTAACAATTCAATGGGATATAATCTCTTACTGTCATTGCCCAATTTTTTTTTTTTTTTGGCCACTTCTATTGGTCTTTCATTTATTTCCATCTTTGTTCCTTGGCCCGTGTGGGCCTCCCATCGCAGTGGCCTCTCTCATCACAGCACCAGCTCTGGGCGCATGTGCTGCAGAGCTCCGGTTTGGTAATTGGACACATCAGTCCAGCAGCTCCGCGGCACGTGGGATCTTCCCAGGCCAGAGATCAAACCGGCGCCCCTTGCACTGCAAGGCAGTGTCCTTACCCACTGGACCACCAGGGAGGCCCATCACTGCCTCTTTGGATACTCAGGTTGCCCTAGGTTTCACCATGAGGAATCCCTTCGAGCTGGTTTCCTGACTGAACCCTCTATCTTCCCCTCTTTCAGCTACGATCTCCCACCTGAGTCCCAAGGATGTACTCTCACTTGACTGATGCTAATCAGGTACCAGTGGCCCTGGACACAGTGACAGTGCTATGCTAGGCACCTGACCTGTCTGGGGGTGAGAGCGGGGAGACATCTGATGGAGTTGTTGGGAACAAAACTTCCTTTATCTTCCAAGGGAGCCACTGAAAGAGAGCCTTTCTTCTTACCAAAAAAGAAACAGTTCTTTGTTCTTACCAAAGAACCCTCTCTCTTCTGATGACACACGGAGAAGATGTCAAATTTTGATCTGACACAACCATTTCTGCTGCCGAGAAGGAAGCTGACCTGAGGTCAATGTTGGTAAACAGAGGCAGGAAGAACCAAGAAAATGGCAGGAAACAGGACTGGAGCTCTAGTGACACTATAAATTTCTGGATTATTTTGTGCCTGAAGCTCTCTGTGCACTGGTTAATTATTGGAGCCAAAACATTCCCCTTTTTTTTAAGCCAGAATGAGCTAAGATTTCAGTTGCTTGCAGCCTAAAGTGTTCTAAATAATACACTCTCCCAAAATAGCAAAGGAAGTCTACCTGAGAATTCCATGCAGGCCCAGGGCCTAAGACTCTGTGCTTCCACCATGGGGGGTATGGGTTCAAACCTGGTTGGGGAATTAAGACTCTGCAAGCCTCAAGAAGCGGCCGAGAGAGAGGGAGAGCGAGAGAGAGAGAGAAGGAGAGAGAGAGAGTCTGCCCGCTGAGAGAAATAAAGGGCTAAGTTTCTGTTCCTAATAACTAAAAGAATTCTAACCCTTATCCAGCTGGTCTCCCCAGCTGGTCTGAGAGCGCCTGGGCCTGGGCGTATAGTCACCGTGTACCCCAGGTTCTTGGAGTGACCTGCAGCACAATAAGTATTTCATGGCCGTCTGTGTGAGAGCTGCTAACATTGTCTTGTTCATCACTAAATCCTTAGCATCCAGAAACACATGTAGACATACAACATGTTTATTGAATGAACTTATGAGTCAGATGAGCATGCCGCTCCCCTCAACCCATCAAAGGAAAAGACGCTGCAAAAAAAAGTCTTCATGACATGTTATTTCCTGAAGGGGGAAGGCAGTAGAAAGAGTTAGGTGAGAGAATCTGGAGGGAAGAGCTTCAGTTCAGGAAGGAAGGAGCCAGTCGAGGATGCCGGAGTCTCTGTGCTTCTTCCCCAAGGTGTAGTCGGGGGACACAGGGACTCAGCGAAGACCTGGCGTGGAAAGAAGAGAGAGCTTGATCAGGGCTCTGAGGTCTCCAATATCTCAGTCTCAGGCCACTGCCTCGGTGTCAGCCTGTCATACGTGACAGCCTCATTCAATCCTCATTCCAGCCTCAGCAGCAGGAGTCCCTATCCCCCTTTTCACAGGAAAGGAAGCTGAAGCTCAAAGAGGCTAAGTTTCCTGCCCGAGATCATACAGCTGAGGAGAAATCAGGGCCTGATTTCACTCCAGGATTGTGGGTGGGAGTGGGCAAGAGGGTGGGGAGGCAGCCTCAGGTTGTTAGGAAGTTTTCTCGGACATTTCTGGGCCAAGCCCACCTGCCCGGCTGCTCACGCTTTCCCTCTTGGGAGCGGTTGGAGAGACGCATCAAGACAAGAAAGCTTAGAGGGGCTGGAGCACGTGCGAGTTACCTCTGAAGTTCTCTCTGATGGGACCTTCCTGGGTTTTTTAATTCTGTAGCACGTGCATGGGGAGGCTGTCGGGGAAGACGTTCCTGCGGTGGCCTCTGCACTTACCTGCCTTGCACATCCTGATGTCCACACAGATGGCCTGAGGCTGCTTGCCAGCCAAGATGTCCTCCGAGATGAGACGGAGAAACTTCTTCATGATCGACTTGCACAGGCCTTTCAGCAGCCGCATCTTGCTGCACACCGTGGAGGCTGCATCGCTGATGGTGTTCTGGAGTGGCAGAGCCAGGGTGGGAAACCGTGAGCCCTGGTGGGCCCTGGCCGGCCAGCGCCACCTCTCTGCAGGCCCCAGCAGCCTCGGACCTCAGCTGGGTCTTGCAATGGGAGTGCCAGCTCTCGGGAGCCGGTGCCCACTGGCTGTGGGAGCAGAGACTGGAGAGACAGGGCTCAGCCCCCACGCCTGCCCCTGAGTGCTGGTCTAGCCTGGCCAGCAGGGGCTCCAGAAAGGACACTTGGCCCTGCCAAACCTCATCGCATGTACACTGGGCCCTGTCTTCGGTGGGGAGAGTGGTGCCCAGGCCCACCTTAAAGGATCCGCCTACACGGTTTCCTTAGTCCAGACCCCTGGCTCCACCTGCAGGGGCTGGGGGAGGATTAGGAGGGGATCCAAACTTGCAGCCTTGGTCTATTGGATTTTGAAATATCTTCTCCAAATTCCAATGGAAGCGGATAACCTGAGCACCCTGGAGTGAAGGCAGAGACACAGAGCTGGTTGACGGAGCCGAGGGGAGGTGGCGAGGAGGCGGTAGTGGAGCTATGGTTCTTGTGGTGAAACATCTGCTTGTGAAGCATTCACTCGGAGCTCAGGACATTCCACTTCTCAGCTCCTTGAGAAAGCTTAGGCAGAGCTTCCCAGCCGCCCCACCTTCCCCACCCTCCCCAACCCCTCATGAGGGCACCCCTCCACCCACCGAGCTCCACAGGCCTCGGGTCTCACCTCGTCGGGGTTATCTCCCACCAAGTCCTCCAGCTTCTTTATTATCTTCCGACAACCATCACAGAGCAGGCCCAGCTCCTCTCTTCAAAACATCGGGTCCTCCTAACAGGAAAGGAAGTCCCTCAGGGTGGTCCCTCAGATACCCCAACCTTGGAAGGGCACCAGGAAGGGGCCCTTGGGTGCCTTCAAAGCCAGCAGGATGCCCCATGATCTGTCTGTCCTTGTAAGGACCTGAGCCAGACTCTGGCTGGCCCCTGCCCATCTCCCTGCCTGTCTCAGAGGGGCTGAGAGACCCCAGGACCTGCCCCACACCCACAACACCTTTCCCAGCCCAGCTTCCGCCCCGCCTCTGTTCCACACTCACACCGGGGAGGACTAAGCCACCAGGTAAGCCAGGCACCTGTACAGACCTCAGGGCTGGGTCTTGCAATGGAAAGTGCCAGCGCCACCTCTCTGCAGGCCCCAGCAGCCTCGGACCTCAGCTGGGTCTTGCAATGGGAGTGCCAGCTCTCGGGAGCCGGTGCCCACTGGCTGTGGGAGCAGAGACTGGAGAGACAGGGCTCAGCCCCCACGCCTGCCCCTGAGTGCTGGTCTAGCCTGGCCAGCAGGGGCTCCAGAAAGGACACTTGGCCCTGCCAAACCTCATCGCATGTACACTGGGCCCTGTCTTCGGTGGGGAGAGTGGTGCCCAGGCCCACCTTAAAGGATCCGCCTACACGGTTTCCTTAGTCCAGACCCCTGGCTCCACCTGCAGGGGCTGGGGGAGGATTAGGAGGGGATCCAAACTTGCAGCCTTGGTCTATTGGATTTTGAAATATCTTCTCCAAATTCCAATGGAAGCGGATAACCTGAGCACCCTGGAGTGAAGGCAGAGACACAGAGCTGGTTGACGGAGCCGAGGGGAGGTGGCGAGGAGGCGGTAGTGGAGCTATGGTTCTTGTGGTGAAACATCTGCTTGTGAAGCATTCACTCGGAGCTCAGGACATTCCACTTCTCAGCTCCTTGAGAAAGCTTAGGCAGAGCTTCCCAGCCGCCCCACCTTCCCCACCCTCCCCAACCCCTCATGAGGGCACCCCTCCACCCACCGAGCTCCACAGGCCTCGGGTCTCACCTCGTCGGGGTTATCTCCCACCAAGTCCTCCAGCTTCTTTATTATCTTCCGACAACCATCACAGAGCAGGCCCAGCTCCTCTCTTCAAAACATCGGGTCCTCCTAACAGGAAAGGAAGTCCCTCAGGGTGGTCCCTCAGATACCCCAACCTTGGAAGGGCACCAGGAAGGGGCCCTTGGGTGCCTTCAAAGCCAGCAGGATGCCCCATGATCTGTCTGTCCTTGTAAGGACCTGAGCCAGACTCTGGCTGGCCCCTGCCCATCTCCCTGCCTGTCTCAGAGGGGCTGAGAGACCCCAGGACCTGCCCCACACCCACAACACCTTTCCCAGCCCAGCTTCCGCCCCGCCTCTGTTCCACACTCACACCGGGGAGGACTAAGCCACACCAGGTAGCCCCCTCCCCACAGCCAGGCACCAGTGTGAACCAGACCAGCCTCCTCGGCTCCCAGCCCTGCCCCCCGTCCCTCAGACCTGGAGCGATCTCCAGGGCCTCAGCCCTGGTGCTGCTCAGGGAGGAGAGGCAGGGGGGAGGGGAGCAGGAAGCCAGCGGGTACCTGGGGGTCCTCCCGGGCCAGGCCCTGGCCCAGCTCATCTCCATCCCGCAGACGGGCCGTCGCCTGGACGTGGCGCTCCGGGGTCAGGTGGGCAGAGGCCAGCCCTGGGGGAGAAATAGCCTCAGCATCCCTCCACAAACTGAGGAAGAGGGACCATCTCGTCTCCTGGCTCGGGAGAGCCCGGGCGGGAGTCAGGGTCCCGGACAAGGAGGCGGCCTTGGGAGGGGTCCGGGAGGCCCCCTGCCCCACTCTGCCCTGGGGCTGCTCTGACCCACCCGAGGGGCCTGCGGAGCTCCTGCTGGGGTCCACCAAGCCCGAGAAAACCGGGCCTCACCTGGGGCGGCCAGGAGCAGCGAGGTGAGGAGCAGGACCGTCCGGGAGGTCATGGCGGGGCAGCTGCCCAGGCTCCCTCCACACCCTGTCTTATAGAGGCTGGGAGCCGGGCAGTGTGACTGGGCCAGGTCCTCCTCCCCCTGTTGGCCACCTTCCCACGTCACTGGGCTAACCACAAACACTAATGCCAAATGGTGGAGAAGTGGGAGTTGAGTCATATCTCAGAGCTTCCACACACCCCTCAGACATCCCCCTCTTCCTATTACTAGAACTTTCTGAGCCGAGCCAAGTGTTACTCAGCTCCTCTCTTCAAAACATCGGGTCCTCCTAACAGGAAAGGAAGTCCCTCAGGGTGGTCCCTCAGATACCCCAACCTTGGAAGGGCACCAGGAAGGGGCCCTTGGGTGCCTTCAAAGCCAGCAGGATGCCCCATGATCTGTCTGTCCTTGTAAGGACCTGAGCCAGACTCTGGCTGGCCCCTGCCCATCTCCCTGCCTGTCTCAGAGGGGCTGAGAGACCCCAGGACCTGCCCCACACCCACAACACCTTTCCCAGCCCAGCTTCCGCCCCGCCTCTGTTCCACACTCACACCGGGGAGGACTAAGCCACACCAGGTAGCCCCCTCCCCACAGCCAGGCACCAGTGTGAACCAGACCAGCCTCCTCGGCTCCCAGCCCTGCCCCCCGTCCCTCAGACCTGGAGCGATCTCCAGGGCCTCAGCCCTGGTGCTGCTCAGGGAGGAGAGGCAGGGGTGTGGGAGGGGAGCAGGAAGCCAGCGGGTACCTGGGGGTCCTCCCGGGCCAGGCCCTGGCCCAGCTCATCTCCATCCCGCAGACGGGCCGTCGCCTGGACGTGGCGCTCCGGGGTCAGGTGGGCAGAGGCCAGCCCTGGGGGAGAAATAGCCTCAGCATCCCTCCACAAACTGAGGAAGAGGGACCATCTCGTCTCCTGGCTCGGGAGAGCCCGGGCGGGAGTCAGGGTCCCGGACAAGGAGGCGGCCTTGGGAGGGGTCCGGGAGGCCCCCTGCCCCACTCTGCCCTGGGGCTGCTCTGACCCACCCGAGGGGCCTGCGGAGCTCCTGCTGGGGTCCACCAAGCCCGAGAAAACCGGGCCTCACCTGGGGCGGCCAGGAGCAGCGAGGTGAGGAGCAGGACCGTCCGGGAGGTCATGGCGGGGCAGCTGCCCAGGCTCCCTCCACACCCTGTCTTATAGAGGCTGGGAGCCGGGCAGTGTGACTGGGCCAGGTCCTCCTCCCCCTGTTGGCCACCTTCCCACGTCACTGGGCTAACCACAAACACTAATGCCAAATGGTGGAGAAGTGGGAGTTGAGTCATATCTCAGAGCTTCCACACACCCCTCAGACATCCCCCTCTTCCTATTACTAGAACTTTCTGAGCCGAGCCAAGTGTTACTGAAGCTCATTGGCTGCCATGATGCCCACTCTGCCCAGACTGACAATGGGAAGAGAAGTCCTCCCTCCTGAGGGGTCGGGTAGCACCCTTGGCAGAGCGAGCATCAGGCCCCTCTGTCTTCTCTATCTCCTCCCTTGCCCGCCGGGTCTGGGCTGATGTCCCTACATGAGCCTTCTCCTCAGGCTCCTGGTCTCCTTCCAGTCACATAAGCCAGTGTAGCACAGCAGGACTCAGCCAGATGTAGAAAAGGTACCCTCAGGGTACCTATAGCCTGATCGCTTCTCCTCCCTGCCCTGCCTTCTCAGCTTCAAAGACCCAGAGCATGAACCTCACGGGCACTGGGGTCCCCTAGACCCACACCTGCCTGCTCACCATCACCACGGAGGCCAGGCCTTTCCCTCAGAGCCAGGGTCAGCCCAGCTGGGCAGGGACCTGTTGCTGGGGACAGCCAGCCCATGGAAAGGAAGAGAGCCCCAGCCTGGCGTCTGGTCCCACTCGCTGATAGTCATCTGTGTCTTCAAGGTCAGTGATTCTCATCTATAAGAATAATATAGGCTGCCCATTAAATTCGAATAGTAGATAAAAAATAATTTGTCAGTATCAGTGTATCCCAAGTGTGGTGTGGACTGTACTCCCACTGAAAATCATTTGTTGTTTACCTGAAATTCAAATTAAACTGAGCATCCCATAAGTTGACCCCCTGAATCCTTTCTACTTGTTTGCCCAACCCCAGGGGAGCAGACACACTCACACTAACTCACATCACACACTTAGACACGGTGGACAAACTCACAGACAAGCACCGTCCAAAGCACTCACAGATTCACACGCGCTCATAGCCACTCACACTCCCAGATACCCACACACTTGTGTACACTGACACACTAATTCACAGCCACGTACTTTCAAATACTCATAAATTCATACACATACATGAACGCACAACCTTTGTTTCTCCCCTGTTGGCCATGGGAACCACAAACCCTAACTCCAAATCGTGGAGAAGTGGGAGTTGAGTCATATCTCAGAGCTTCCACCCACCCCTCAGACACCCCCCTCTTCCTATTCCTAGAACTTTCTGAGCCGAGCCAAGTGTTACTGAAGCTCATTGGCTGCCATGATGCCCACTCTGCCCAGACTGACAATGGGAAGAGAAGTCCTCCCTCCTGAGGGGTCGGGTAGCACCCTTGGCAGAGCGAGCATCAGGCCCCTCTGTCTTCTCTATCTCCTCCCTTGCCCGCCGGGTCTGGGCTGATGTCCCTACATGAGCCTTCTCCTCAGGCTCCTGGTCTCCTTCCAGTCACATAAGCCAGTGTAGCACAGCAGGACTCAGCCAGATGTAGAAAAGGTACCCTCAGGGTACCTATAGCCTGATCGCTTCTCCTCCCTGCCCTGCCTTCTCAGCTTCAAAGACCCAGAGCATGAACCTCACGGGCACTGGGGTCCCCTAGACCCACACCTGCCTGCTCACCATCACCACGGAGGCCAGGCCTTTCCCTCAGAGCCAGGGTCAGCCCAGCTGGGCAGGGACCTGTTGCTGGGGACAGCCAGCCCATGGAAAGGAAGAGAGCCCCAGCCTGGCGTCTGGTCCCACTCGCTGATAGTCATCTGTGTCTTCAAGGTCAGTGATTCTCATCTATAAGAATAATATAGGCTGCCCATTAAATTCGAATAGTAGATAAAAAATAATTTGTCAGTATCAGTGTATCCCAAGTGTGGTGTGGACTGTACTCCCACTGAAAATCATTTGTTGTTTACCTGAAATTCAAATTAAACTGAGCATCCCATAAGTTGACCCCCTGAATCCTTTCTACTTGTTTGCCCAACCCCAGGGGAGCAGACACACTCACACTAACTCACATCACACACTTAGACACGGTGGACAAACTCACAGACAAGCACCGTCCAAAGCACTCACAGATTCACACGCGCTCATAGCCACTCACACTCCCAGATACCCACACACTTGTGTACACTGACACACTAATTCACAGCCACGTACTTTCAAATACTCATAAATTCATACACATACATGAACGCACAACCTTTGTTTCTGCCCATTGTGGAAGCCATGAATGCCAGGCTAAGGAGCACAGAATTTCAACATTGTTCAGCATTTTGGGTCTCTTTATTTTTTATTGAAATGAGTTCTAATCAGCTCAGTAAGAAACAATAAACAAAGCCATTTACACACTCATCAAACAGATTTATAGGAATACGGACAGATGACAGCTAGACTTATTAAGGCAATCATTTTGAAATTGATAGGAATATTGAATCTCTATATTGTGTACCAAGAAATGGCATAGTGTTGTAGGTCATTATACTTTAAAAATAAGCAAACTCTTAGAAAAAGAGATTGGGTTTGTGATTACTGGAGGCAGGGGTGGAGTTAGATGAAGGTGATCAGAAGAAACAAACTTCCAATAGTAATAAATAAGTACTAGGGATGTAATGTACAACATGATAAATTTAATTAACACTGCTGTACATTACAAATGAGAGTTGTTAAGAAAATGAGTCCTAAGAGTTCTCATCACTAAGGAAAACTTTTTCTTTCTTTCTTTAACATTGTATTTATGTGAGATGATAGGTGTTCACTAAACTTGTTGTGATCATAGTTTCAGGATGAATGCAAGTCAAATCATTGTGTTGTACCCCTTAAACCTGTATAACGCTGTATGTCAATTATATCTCAATACAACTAGAAATTAACTAATTATAAAAGATTTATACAAATACCCACTTACACTTGAAATGTATATATTTATAAATAAGTATATATTTATGTATAATTATATACCATAAAAACATGTTTTTAAACAAAATATCATGAACATCATCTATGACAATAAATTCAAATCTCCTTCCTCATTTTGGCTGGTTGCCTGATACTCTATTTGGGAGATGAGCTGTAACTGGAGTGCTTTGACTCTTGGACTCGTGAGGTTTCCACTTACAGATGAGAGGCTGGGAGAGTCCTTCACAAGCTTGAGCAATGGTCTACGTGAGTGATACCATGCTTTCTTCAGACTGGGTTCCTCCTGATCTCAAGATTCTGCTGTAGCTCCTCCTGGCCTCAGGCCCACCTCCCAGGGAGAACAATAGTGAGGCAGGAAAGGGTGGTACTGATATATTAAAAAAGCAAACCTTGCCCAGAAACCCTCGGCTTTCCTCTCATCAGCATGTCCCAGCAGCTACCCCATGCTGTGAAGGGCTGTATAGGAAGAAGCCTTTGGCTGGACTTCTGTTGCCACTTTGGACAAAATTGAGATTCTACCAGGAAGGACGAATGAAAAAGGAGGGAATCAGGTAGGCAACAGCAGTGCCAGCTGCAGAAGGACTTCTTGGTAAAGAGCGTTTTGAAGGAAAAGTGGAAGGGATTTTGAAACTAATCAGATACAACAAACAGGAGACAGGAGGCAGACGTTGGAGGCCAAGGGGCTAGTGGTGAAGCAGGACAGTTAGAAACAGGAGCTTGAGTGTGAACAGTTGAACTGGAGGTGTTGCATTTATTTGTGTGGTCTGCTGGAGGGCAGGGTTGTCCATGCTGTCAAATACGCCATTAATTCTTAGAACTGCCCTGAGACCTGAGAGTCAGTTGATGTCAAAGGGGTTCTCCTCCTATTAGGAAACCAGGGCTTGAAAGAAATCCAATGCAGCTACATGCAAAAAAATGAAGTTGGAACATTCCCTGACACCATACACAAAGATCAACTCAAAATGGATGAAAGACCTAAATGGAAGACCAGAAACCATCAAACTCTTAGAGGAGAATATAGGCAAAACCCTCAAGGACATCAATCAAAGCAAGATCTTCTCTGACCCACCTACTAGAAGAGCAGAACTAAAAACAAAAATGAACATGTGGGACCTAATGAAACTTAAAAGCTTTTGTACAGCAAAAGAAACTACCAAACAGTTGAATAGACAGCCCACAGAATGGGAGCAAATCATAGCAAATCAAACAACAGACAAAGAATTAATCTCCAAAATCTACAAACAACTCAGACAACTCAGCACCGGAAAAACAAACAACCCAATGGAAAAATGGGAAAAGGACCTAAACAGACACCTCTCCAAAGAGGACATACAGATGACCCCAAAACACATGAAACGATGCTCAACTTTGCTTATAATTAGAGAAATGCAAATCAAAATTACGATGAGATATCACCTCACACCCATCAGAATGGCCATCATCCACAAATCGACAGACAAGAAATGCTGGAGAAGGCGTGGAGAAAACGGATCCCTCCTGCATTGCTGGTGGGAATGTAGATTGATATAGCCTCTATGGAAGACAGTATGGAGATTCCTTAAAAAACTAAAAATAGAAGCACCATACAACCCAGCAGTCCCACTCTTAGGCATATACCTTGATGAAATCAAATATGAAAGAAGCACCTGTACCCCAATGTTCATTGCAGCTTTCTATACAGTAGCTAGAACACGGATGCAACCTAGATGCCCATCGATGAATGAATGGATACAAAAGCTCTGGTACATATATACAATGTAATACTACACAACTGTAAAAAGAAATGCAGAAGAATCAGCCCTAATGAGGTGGCTGGATCTGGAACCTATCATAAAAAGTGAAGTCAGTCAAAAAAGAAGAGGACAGGTACAATATACTAACACATATATATGGAATCTAGTAGGATGGTCATGATAACACATGCAGTGAAGTGACAGAAAAACAGACATGGACAGTAGACATATGGACATTGTGGGGAAGGAACAGAGGGTGGGAGGCGTAAAGGAAGTAGCATGAAAACCTGTACTATGATATGTGCAAAAAACAGCTATTGTCATTGCTCTGTGAGAAAAAGGGATGCTACAGGGGTGGGATGGGGGGTGATATACATATGACTAATCAGGGAACATACATATCCATACACAGCAAAACTCTGTAAAAGTAAAAAGTAAATAAAAATAATAATAATAATAACAATAACAACAGTCCAGTGAATTCTCCAAGGACACACAGCTCAAATCCACTAGGTTGGAGGGTTTGAACTCAAACTCCAACGTCTGTTTGTCCCTGCTCCGCACTGGCCTTGTATCTAGGTTTCTAGGCTTGGGCTGCTCCTCCTCTCGCAGGCCTTGTCTTTTCTTAAAATGTGGCCTGTGTGTGGGGACCACATTAGGTTACAACCCAAAACAATGAAACAGGACCTAAACAGACACCTCTCCAAAGAGGACATACAGATGACCCCAAAACACATGAAACGATGCTCAACTTTGCTTATAATTAGAGAAATGCAAATCAAAATTACGATGAGATATCACCTCACACCCATCAGAATGGCCATCATCCACAAATCGACAGACAAGAAATGCTGGAGAAGGCGTGGAGAAAACGGATCCCTCCTGCATTGCTGGTGGGAATGTAGATTGATATAGCCTCTATGGAAGACAGTATGGAGATTCCTTAAAAAACTAAAAATAGAAGCACCATACAACCCAGCAGTCCCACTCTTAGGCATATACCTTGATGAAATCAAATATGAAAGAAGCACCTGTACCCCAATGTTCATTGCAGCTTTCTATACAGTAGCTAGAACACGGATGCAACCTAGATGCCCATCGATGAATGAATGGATACAAAAGCTCTGGTACATATATACAATGTAATACTACACAACTGTAAAAAGAAATGCAGAAGAATCAGCCCTAATGAGGTGGCTGGATCTGGAACCTATCATAAAAAGTGAAGTCAGTCAAAAAAGAAGAGGACAGGTACAATATACTAACACATATATATGGAATCTAGTAGGATGGTCATGATAACACATGCAGTGAAGTGACAGAAAAACAGACATGGACAGTAGACATATGGACATTGTGGGGAAGGAACAGAGGGTGGGAGGCGTAAAGGAAGTAGCATGAAAACCTGTACTATGATATGTGCAAAAAACAGCTATTGTCATTGCTCTGTGAGAAAAAGGGATGCTACAGGGGTGGGATGGGGGGTGATATACATATGACTAATCAGGGAACATACATATCCATACACAGCAAAACTCTGTAAAAGTAAAAAGTAAATAAAAATAATAATAATAATAATAATAAAAACAGTCCAGTGAATTCTCCAAGGACACACAGCTCAAATCAAATAGGTTGGAGGGTTTGAACTCAAACTCCAAAGTCTGTTTGTCCCTGCTCCGCACTGGCCTTGTATCTAGGTTTCTAGGCTTGGGCTGCTCCCCTCCTCTCCGCAGGCCTTGTCTTTTCTAACCACTTGAAGAGACTGTGGCCTGTGTGTGGGGACCACATTAGGTTAAGGGGAAAAGCCGAGGAAGGTGACTCATGTCTTTCTTTGCTGCATTCAGTAAATACATACAGATACAAATATCTTTGGGGGATTTGATAAGGTCAGGTATTCCAGTAAGTCCTTTTCTGGGGTGCTAAGGGGAATGGACAAGAGCCCCTGGAGTCCTATGTGGCAAGAACCTGGCACAGGCCCTACACTTTTCCTGTCATGGAATCCCATGGACTAGCCCATTGCAGATGAAGCCCAGGTCCCCAAGAAGACCTGTGGAAAGGTTATTCCTTTCTGCATTTTCTTCAAGAAATCTTTGCTTTCCCCAGTGTCATGGAGACATCATTTTGTTTCTTCTAGGAGTTTTCTAGTTTTCCCTTCTACATTTAGGTCTGTGAGTCATCTCACATGAACTGGGTTGAAGTTCCGTTGCTTCAAATCAATTGGTGGAAAAGATTTGTCATTTCCCATTGAATTGCTTTGACACCTGAGTCAGAAATCAACTGACTCTGTAAATGTAAGTCTGTTTGTGGGCTATTTACCACAGGAGGTACTACTTAAATAAAAATAACAGATTTTTAAAAAATAGGCACAACATTTGAACAGTTGATCCATAAAGGAAGACTAGCCAATAAATATTTGAAGTGTTAAATATCATAACTCCTGAGGGAATTCTATATTAAAACTGCCATGAAATGATGACCTCAAAATTACTACAATTAGGGGCTTCCCTGGTAGCTCAGTGGTAAAGAGTTTGCCTGTCCATTCAAGAGACACTGGTTTGATCCCTGAGCCGGGAAGATCCCACATGCTCTGAGCAACTGAGCCACAACTATGGAGCCTGTGCTCTAGAACCTTGGAGCCACAACTATGGAGCCCATGTGCCACAACTACTGAAGCCCGTGAGCCCTAGGGCCCGAGTTCCACAAGTCACCACAGCAAGAAACCTCCTCACCTCAACTAGGAGTAGCCCCACTTTCTGCAACTAGAGAAGAGCCTGTGGCAGCAGTGACAAAGCTGGGCTGTTTTTCCTCCTCTCCTGCAGGCCTTGTCTTTTCTAACCACTTGAAGAGACTGTGGCCTGTGTGTGGGGACCACATTAGGTTAAGGGAAAAGCCGAGGAAGGTGACTCATGTCTTTCTTTGCTGCATTCAGTAAATACATACAGATACAAATATCTTTGGGGATTTGATAAGGTCAGGTATTCCAGTAAGTCCTTTTCTGGGGTGCTAAGGGGAATGGACAAGAGCCCCTGGAGTCCTATGTGGCAAGAACCTGGCACAGGCCCTACACTTTTCCTGTCATGGAATCCCATGGACTAGCCCATTGCAGATGAAGCCCAGGTCCCCAAGAAGACCTGTGGAAAGGTTATTCCTTTCTGCATTTTCTTCAAGAAATCTTTGCTTTCCCCAGTGTCATGGAGACATCATTTTGTTTCTTCTAGGAGTTTTCTAGTTTTCCCTTCTACATTTAGGTCTGTGAGTCATCTCACATGAACTGGGTTGAAGTTCCGTTGCTTCAAATCAATTGGTGGAAAAGATTTGTCATTTCCCATTGAATTGCTTTGACACCTGAGTCAGAAATCAACTGACTCTGTAAATGTAAGTCTGTTTGTGGGCTATTTACCACAGGAGGTACTACTTAAATAAAAATAACAGATTTTTAAAAAATAGGCACAACATTTGAACAGTTGATCCATAAAGGAAGACTAGCCAATAAATATTTGAAGTGTTAAATATCATAACTCCTGAGGGAATTCTATATTAAAACTGCCATGAAATGATGACCTCAAAATTACTACAATTAGGGGCTTCCCTGGTAGCTCAGTGGTAAAGAGTTTGCCTGTCCATTCAAGAGACACTGGTTTGATCCCTGAGCCGGGAAGATCCCACATGCTGCGGAGCAACTGAGCCACAACTATGGAGCCTGTGCTCTAGAACCTTGGAGCCACAACTATGGAGCCCATGTGCCACAACTACTGAAGCCCGTGAGCCCTAGGGCCCGAGTTCCACAAGTCACCACAGCAAGAAACCTCCTCACCTCAACTAGGGAGTAGCCCCCACTTTCTGCAACTAGAGAAGAGCCTGTGGCAGCAGTGAAGACCCAGAATAGCCAAAAATAAATAAATGAATAAATAAATTAAAAAAAAACTAAAAACAAAACTAGGACTCACACTTTTTTTAAAAAAATGACTACAATTACAATGACAAGATCTCACCTACATGTAAAATCTGAAAAGGAGACAAACAAAACAAAAAGAACTCTTATCAGAAAACAGATCAGTGGTTGTCAGAGGCAGGATGTGGGGAGAGGGCAAAATAGCTGAAGGAGGTAAAAAAAAGTAGAAACTTCCAGTTATAGAGCAAGTCCTGGGTATGTACCATGCAGCATGGTGACTATAGTTGATAAAACCCACGTATGTATAAAGTAGCGGTAACAGTCAATGTCACGGGGACAGAAGGTCCGTGAGGGATTGCCAGGGGCTGAGGGGAGTGGAAAAGAGGGAGTTATTGCTTCTGCTTGCTGAGTTTCTATTTAAGGTCGTAAAAAGAAATTTTGGAAATAGAGTGATACATGCACAATATTTTTTTTAAAGATTTATTTATTTATTTATTTTGGGCGGGGTTCGGGTTGGGGAGGGAGGGGAGTGGGTGGACCACTTCTATTGGTCTTCCATTTCTCTATTTTCATCCATCTTTGTTCTTTGGCTCCTGCGGGCCTCCCATCGCGGTGGCGTCTGTTGTCGCAGAGCGCCGGCTCTGGGCGCATGCGCTCCAGAGCTCTGGCTCGGTGATTGGACACATCAGTCCAGCCGCTCCGCGGCACGTGGGATCTTCCCAGGCCAGGGCTCAAACCGGCGCCCCTTGCACTGCAAGGCGGTGTCCTTACCCACTGGACCACCAGGGGAAGCCCCCATGCACAATATTTTAAATGTAATCAATACCACCGAATTGTACATTTAAAAATGGCTAAAATGGCAAATTTGTGTTACATATATATATATATATATATATATATATATATATATACACATATATATATATATGTTTCTACCACACACAAATAAAATAAAAAACAGATAATGCTCACAGAAACTTTTCCACAAAAGCCAAAAATCAGACATAACCCAAATGCCCACCCACAGGTAAACGGATAAATAAGGTTTAACCACACAATGTAAGACTATTTGGCAAGAAAAAGCAACAAAATACTGATGCATGCAACAAAATAATAATAAAAAACTAAAACTGGCCCAAGATACAATTACAATGACAAGATCTCACCTACATGTAAAATCTGAAAAGGAGACAAACAAAACAAAAAGAACTCTTATCAGAAAACAGATCAGTGGTTGTCAGAGGCAGGATGTGGGGAGAGGGCAAAATAGCTGAAGGAGGTAAAAAAAAGTAGAAACTTCCAGTTATAGAGCAAGTCCTGGGTATGTACCATGCAGCATGGTGACTATAGTTGATAAAACCCACGTATGTATAAAGTAGCGGTAACAGTCAATGTCACGGGGACAGAAGGTCCGTGAGGGATTGCCAGGGGCTGAGGGGAGTGGAAAAGAGGGAGTTATTGCTTCTGCTTGCTGAGTTTCTATTTAAGGTCGTAAAAAGAAATTTTGGAAATAGAGTGATACATGCACAATATTTTTTTTAAAGATTTATTTATTTATTTATTTTGGGCGGGGTTCGGGTTGGGGAGGGAGGGGAGTGGGTGGACCACTTCTATTGGTCTTCCATTTCTCTATTTTCATCCATCTTTGTTCTTTGGCTCCTGCGGGCCTCCCATCGCGGTGGCGTCTGTTGTCGCAGAGCGCCGGCTCTGGGCGCATGCGCTCCAGAGCTCTGGCTCGGTGATTGGACACATCAGTCCAGCCGCTCCGCGGCACGTGGGATCTTCCCAGGCCAGGGCTCAAACCGGCGCCCCTTGCACTGCAAGGCGGTGTCCTTACCCACTGGACCACCAGGGGAAGCCCCCATGCACAATATTTTAAATGTAATCAATACCACCGAATTGTACATTTAAAAATGGCTAAAATGGCAAATTTGTGTTACATATATATATATATATTATATATATATATATATATACACACATATATATATATATGTTTCTACCACACACAAATAAAATAAAAAACAGATAATGCTCACAGAAACTTTTCCACAAAAGCCAAAAATCAGACATAACCCAAATGCCCACCCACAGGTAAACGGATAAATAAGGTTTAACCACACAATGTAAGACTATTTGGCAAGAAAAAGCAACAAAATACTGATGCATGCAACAAAATAGACGAATCCTAAACACTGAGCAAAGAGATGCCAAACACAAAAGACTACACTCTGAATAATTCTCTTTATGTGAAATTCTCAAAGCAGATGAAATTCACATATGGTGAAAAAAAGCAGAAAAAATGAGAGGAAGTGAGGGAGGGTCAGGGGATGAGGGGAAAGTGCACAAAGGTGCTCTCTCAGGTGACGAAAATTTTCTCCATCCTGACTGATGTGAATTTCATGGGTACATGCGTCTGTCAAATCTCATCACTCTCTAATTACGATGCATGCATCTCACTCTTTGTAAATCACATGGCACATGAACATTATCCAAAAATGTTTAGGTTACCAACCATCTTTATGGTTCCTAATGAACCATAGGGTTCCCTGGTGGCTCAGTGGTAAAGAATCCACCTGCCAATTCAGGAGATGCAAGTTGGATCCCTGCTTCAGGAAGACCCCCTGGAGAAGGGAATGGCAACCCACTCCAGCATTCTTACCTGGAGAACTCCCATGGACAGAAGAGCCTGGCGGGCTACAGTCCATGAGGTTGCAAAAGGGTCGGACACAGCTTAGCAACTAAACAACAACAACAATGAACATTATCAAATACTTTCCAGAAGGATTGTACTAGGTTACACTACCATTACCCACAAATTCCCTGCATTCTCACTAGCATTAAATACTATCAGTCTTGAATTTGCAAATTTAAGGAGTAAAAATAGTAAGTTTCCATTTTCACTTATGACTACAGATTGTATAGTATTTTCCCATATATTGGTTTACTGTTAAATGTATTTGGGGAGAGGGTTTTCCCTGAGGTCCAGCGCTTAAGAATCCACCTTGCAGTGCAGGGAACATGGGTTGGATCCCTGGTCAGGGAACCATGATCTCAGAAGTCACTGAGCAGCTCACCCTCACAAACACAATTAGACAGTCCCTGAGCAACAACAAAGATCCCGCATAACAAAGATTTTGTGTGCTGCAACTAATATCCGAGGCAGTCAAATAAACAAATAAGGTTTAACCACACAATGTAAGACTATTTGGCAAGAAAAAGCAACAAAATACTGATGCATGCAACAAAATAGACGAATCCTAAACACTGAGCAAAGAGATGCCAAACACAAAAGACTACACTCTGAATAATTCTCTTTATGTGAAATTCTCAAAGCAGATGAAATTCACATATGGTGAAAAAAAGCAGAAAAAATGAGAGGAAGTGAGGGAGGGTCAGGGGATGAGGGGAAAGTGCACAAAGGTGCTCTCTCAGGTGACGAAAATTTTCTCCATCCTGACTGATGTGAATTTCATGGGTACATGCGTCTGTCAAATCTCATCACTCTCTAATTACGATGCATGCATCTCACTCTTTGTAAATCACATGGCACATGAACATTATCCAAAAATGTTTAGGTTACCAACCATCTTTATGGTTCCTAATGAACCATAGGGTTCCCTGGTGGCTCAGTGGTAAAGAATCCACCTGCCAATTCAGGAGATGCAAGTTGGATCCCTGCTTCAGGAAGACCCCCTGGAGAAGGGAATGGCAACCCACTCCAGCATTCTTACCTGGAGAACTCCCATGGACAGAAGAGCCTGGCGGGCTACAGTCCATGAGGTTGCAAAAGGGTCGGACACAGCTTAGCAACTAAACAACAACAACAATGAACATTATCAAATACTTTCCAGAAGGATTGTACTAGGTTACACTACCATTACCCACAAATTCCCTGCATTCTCACTAGCATTAAATACTATCAGTCTTGAATTTGCAAATTTAAGGAGTAAAAATAGTAAGTTTCCATTTTCACTTATGACTACAGATTGTATAGTATTTTCCCATATATTGGTTTACTGTTAAATGTATTTGGGGAGAGGGTTTTCCCTGAGGTCCAGCGCTTAAGAATCCACCTTGCAGTGCAGGGAACATGGGTTGGATCCCTGGTCAGGGAACCATGATCTCAGAAGTCACTGAGCAGCTCACCCTCACAAACACAATTAGACAGTCCCTGAGCAACAACAAAAGATCCCGCATGGGGCAACAAAGATTTTGTGTGCTGCAACTAATATCCGAGGCAGTCAAATAAACAAGTAAAACTATTTTTAAAATTATTTGGGGAAATTGTCTTCCTTGATTTTTTGTCCTTTGCCCATTGTCAATTAGATTCTATTATTTTTTTTAATTTCTGAGGATTCTTTATGTAATAAGTATATTAGTTATATGATTAAAATACTCCATTGTTGGAGGATATGAGGTTAAAAAAACAGAGTAGACATTTAAAAAATTATAAAAAAAAAAAAATAAAATTCTCCAAATGAGTTGTCACTTCAACTCATGTTGGTGAGTTTTTCCTTTTGTTTAAAAATGTTTCATTTTCTAGAGTCAAACACATCTTTATGAGATTTTTCAATTTAAGAAGTTGTCATTACTGCCTTTTCTAGAAAATTTTTTTTATTTCAAATTTTTGCTGTTATTCTTTAAATGTGGTATTTTCATTCTTTAGAACTTGTAGTAAGACATGGAGAAATCAAATTTTAGTTTTTATAAAATGATATATTCAGTTAATCTAAAATTGTTCATGGTATAATATTTTCCCTTCTTCCTACTGAGATGAAGTTATTCTTTTACTATATATCAAGTTACCTGTAATAAGATCAAATTCCCATCTCTTCTGTCCCATTGACCTGAATATCTAGTGTTCTATTAATACTACATAGTTTGACTATGGCAGCCTTCATTTTCAGATTTTTTTCTTTACTTAAAAAGTATACTTCAAAAAATAGAACCAGCATACTTTAAATATTCTATATGCTGTAATATTTTATTTTCCAAAAGTATGTATAAATTATGTTTTGTATGTGTGTGTGTGTTCAGTCTGTCAGTCGTGTCCAACTTTTAGCGATCCCATCCCATCCCAACTTTCAGCTTCCTAGGCTTCTCTAGCCATGAAATTTTCTAGGCAAGAAAACTGGAGTGGTTTACCATTCCTATGCCAGGAGATCTTCCTGACCCAGGGATCGAACTCTAATCTCTTGCATTTCCTGCACTGGCAGGTGAATTCTACACCACTGCACTAATACTAAATAATAAACATAACACTTTAGAAATTATTTTTTTCCTAATAAAATATCACAATGTAATTCTTATCCCACATTCTGTCAGAACTAAAAATTAATATGGAAAAATTCATCTTTTTATAGTCACTTTTCCCACCACGAGCATAGCATGGCTTTCAGTTTTTCCAAGTCTTCCTCTGCATCTCTCAAAAAAGTTTTAGGAAGAAGCCAGGCACCTGGACCCCGAGTTCCAGGAGGTGGCCGGGATGGTGACATAAAAGCACGACCCCAGGATCCTCACGGCCACAGGAGGAACCCACTGCCTTCAGAAGACGTACAGCTTCAAAGAACAGCTCGCTCCATCCCACACTTGAACAGATGACTCCAAACTTCCAGGGCATTTTATTTTAACAAAATGAGATGGGGAACCAAAAGAAAGATCATTAAAAAGGCAGTAAGACTGAAACAAATAAGAAGATCATCAGCCCAGTGAAGAAAGCAGAGGGTGAAAAACAAGAGTGAAGCAGGGTTTTACCATGATATATTTCAGCAGGTCACCTGCAATTTAACTGAAAAAAAAATGACTGCTCTGAAAAACAAAAATAAACGAACAAAAGCCCCGCTCTTTCTTCAGAGAGCTGCTCTATTCAGCTCCAGTTACGTGAAATAAATCAGCCCCTTGAGGTTAACGATTTCTGCTTTTTCTTGATTATACTTGGAGAAATATTACTAAACAGCCTTACACTTAGAACAGGAAGGAAAAAATACCCACCAAAATTGCATGGAGTATTTTGCATTTCACTAGCCTTCATGGATCATTCTCTTCTGTGAACATTTCCATTGTAGCCTATTTCAGGAAATCTATACTTTGGTGCATTAGGTTCACTAAGTACTATGTCTGCCTATTTACTCCAGTTATTTCCTTGACTTACAGTTTCTAGCTGCTGTAAGTTTTCCAGTTTTCCTTTAAAAAAAAAAAAAAGAGGAGGGCGATTTCCCTGATGGTCCAGTGGCTACGACTCCATGCTCCCAATGCAGGGGGCCTGGGTTTGATCCCTGGTCAGGGAACCAAGTTGTACTTGGTTAGGGAACTTACTATTTACTTGGCTGTGCCGGGTCTTAGTTGCAGCATGCCAGCTCTCAGTTGTGGCATGTGGAATCTTTAGCCACAGCATGTGGGCTCTAGTTCCCTGACTAGGGACGAAATTCCAGGCCCCGGCATTGGGAGCAGAGGGTCTTAGCCACTAGACCATCAATGAGAGTCCCTCCAATTTTCCTGGTAGCTTGTACAGATTATTACCTGAATTTCTCTAAAATCACCTCGTTTCCATTTATGTCAACATTTATTTTTGACGTGGCGCTCGCGGGCGCGCGCTCGGGCAGAGGCTGCGGCGGGGCACGGGGAGAACCCAGGGGTGCCCACGTGCCCAGCGCTGCCTCTGCTGCGGTTCGGACCCGGGCCCCGGCGGGACGGAGGGTGCCCCAGCCCGAGTCCTGGGAGGCCGGCTTGCTGCGCGGACGGCGTCGGGGAAATTTAAAAGAAATATATATATACTTTTTAATTTCTCTATCTACTAAAACACAGCATGTTTAATCTTATCGATGTTCTAAGTCAATATTCAGGGCTACCGTCTGTTATATTCCATGGTGATGATTTTACTAATGACTTATTACCTCTGGTCAGAGGCTATGACCCGTGTACAGGCTATTGAGGATATCTTCCTGCATGAATGAGACTATTCTCTTTTTTCCCTTTTTGTGTGGGTAAGTCGTTCAGTCGAGTCTGACCCTTGCAACCACATGGACTGCAACCCACCAGGCTCCTCTGTCCTTGGGGATTCTCCAGGCAAGAACACTGGAGTGGGTCGCCATGCCCTCCTGAAGGGCATCTTCCCAGCCCAGGGATCGAGCCCATGTCTCCCACATTTCAGGCTGATTCTTTACTGCCCCAACTGCCACGCAAGTCCTTTCCCTTTTTATCCCACCCCAGTTATAATGTGAACTCTAGAAACTACTCTTGCCTAAGCTCCACATCTGTTTTCTTGGTACCTTATCACCATCTATACTTCAAGTAATCAACCTTTTACTGAAAGTACAGACTCCAACATATTCCAAGAGGAACATTCTCTGGTTCTACTTTGTCACTGGTTTTCTTACTGCTACAGTCGATTGGTTTAATTGTCATAAGCTTAATTTAAGAGACATCATACTGGACTTTCCAGGTGGTGCTGTGGTTAACAGTTTGCTTCCAATGCAGGGGGTGTGGGTTCAGTCTCTGGTAATGGAACTGAAATCCCACATGCTGAGAGGAAACTAACCCCTCATGCCACAGCGACTGAGCCTGAGCTGTCTAGAGCCTGTGCTCTGCAACAATAGAAACCTAAGCAATGCACCCAGACAAAAAAAAAAAAAAGATAATACACTGCAACAAACACCCAATACAGCCCTCCCTGCCGAAAAAAGAGAGAGACAGACAGACATCACACTACTTTGTGGGTTCATTTGTCAACCTGATATGCTGCTTTGTTGGCTTACAATTCATAATTTTGAGAAAACTGAAAAGAATCAGTAATAATTTTTAAAATATTTAACCACTTGATCATTAAAACTAATCAACATTTACAACTACAATAAGAATCAGTTGGAATGACTCAAGACATATAAAAATGAACTGAACTGTAGCTTTACCTCGACCAACTTTCGTACTTTACATAATGCATATTTTGGGGCTATGATACTATTCATTAAATAATGCTTTCCTTTAGAAACAAAATAATTCCAAGAAAGTGCTTATATATGATGAGGAACCCTGTGTGTAACAAATGTTAATTTATTGTGTGCTCAGTCCTTCAGTTTTGGCTGACTCTTTGCGACCTCATGGACTGTAGCTTGCCAGTCTCCTCTGTCTATGGAGTTTTTCAGGCAAGAGTACTGGAGTGGGGGCTTCCCTGGTAGCTCAGTGGTAAAGACTTTGCCTGGGCTTCCCTGGTGGTCCAGTGGGTAAGAACACCGCCTTGCAGTGCAAGGGGCGCCGGTTCCGTCCCTGGCCTGGGAAGATCCCACGTGCCGCAGAGCAGCTGGACCGATGTGTCCAATTACCGAGCCGGAGCTCTGGAGCGCATGCGCCCAGAGCCGGTGCTCTGCGACAACAGAGGCCACCGCGATGGGAGGCCCACAGGAGCCAAAGAACAAAGATGGATGAAAATAGACAAATGAAGGACCAATAGAAGTGGCCTGCCCGCCCCCTACCTCCCCACACCTTCCAAAATAAATAAATAAATAAATGAGGGAAAAAATGCTTTAAAAAAAGAAAAGGTATTAAAGAAAAAAAAAAAAAGAATTTGCCTGCCAGTGCAGGAGACACGGGCTCGACCCCTGATCAGGGAAGATCCCACTTGCTGAGAAGCAGCTAAGCCCGTGAGACACAACTACGGACCCTACGGAGCCTATGCTCTAGAGCCTCAGAGCCGCAGCTATGGAGCCAATGTGCCGCGACTACTGGAGCCTGCGTGCCCTAGAGCCCAAGTTCCACCACAAGAGAAGTCACCACAGCAAGAAGCCTGCTCACCTCACCTGGAGAGTAGCGCCCACTTCCTGCAACTAGCGAGGAGCTTGTGGCAGCAGGAAAAACCCAGAATAGCCAAAAATAAATAAATAAATAAAATATTAAAAAAAAAAAAACTGGGAAGTTCCTCCTTCCTACACTGAATGGTGACTGAGCCAGCTTTCATAATCCCAGAAGTCCTCCCAGAGAAGAAAGGAGAAGTGGGTGACGTCTAATTTACTCTTCCCAAAATGGGCTTCTCTGCACTTGCACAGTGTCTTCTGTATCTTCAGGGCCCTGAGAGGGTGGTGTACACACACACGCGCACTTACACATAGTTCTATCCTCCTAACCCCTGGTTGACACTGCCAGGTCTGTGGTCAACAAGGAAGTAGCTGAGGCTTGAAGAGCAGACCAGTGTTGGAGGTGACAAATTATCTTACAAGGACAAATGCTCATCCTTCCCACCACTTGCCCTATCAAAAGATGGAGCTTCTCAGTGTCCTTTCTTAATGTGTCTCTCCCAGAAGCTGCTGACCCACGGACCGTTGTCTTCTAGGACCTCCTTATACAATGATCATGTTAGTTTTCTCTTGTGGCTGTAACAAGAGGGATAGAGGGTGCCACCATGCTGAAAACAACACCCATGTAAACCCTCCAGGGAACTCACAGCTTTAAAGGTGTGAGTCACCCATCTCTTTTGCATGGCCCTGCAACAAGCCTTTCTCTGCTCCAAACTCACAAAAATTAATTAATTAATTAAACAAAAACCACTCGTTTAATTATCTGACATCTCTACAGGTCAGACGTCTGAGTGACTTCAATTGGTTCCTCTTCTGTGCGTCTCATGAGGCCAAAATCAAGGTGTTGGCTGGGTGAATGCTTATCTGGGAAGAATCCACTTCAAAAGCTGTTAGCAGAATTCAGTTCCCCGTGGCTGTGGGACTCAAGTTTCCTTTTCCTTGTTGGTTGTCATCTGAAAGCCATTCTCCACTTCTAGAGGCTGCCAGCATTCCCTGGCTCATGGCCCTCTCTACTCTCAAAGCCAGCAATTGCAGAACTAGCCTTTCTCATGCTCCGAATCCCTCTGAAGCTCCCTCGGCCTCCTCTGCCTGTCTCTCACTCAGCACGCACCTAACTGACACGGCTACACAGGCCATCCTGCCTGCTCTTTCTTCCTCTCCGTCTGGGTCCCCAGTTCAGCACCTGCAGTTGGACAGTCCCTCCTTTGCTTTATTATCCATGAGTTTAGGATTATAGTTTTGAAGTTTATTTATGAAATAAATAAACTCTTTATTGAGGAAATTCTTTACATTTTTAGATGTATTTATTTATTTTTGGCTGTGCAGGGTCTTTGCTGCTACAAGCAGGCTTTTTCTGGTTTTGATGAGTGGGGAGGGGGTCACTCCTCACCGCAGTGTTCATGCTTCTCCTGTTGCAATAGTTGTGGCACATGGGCTTAGCGGCTCCCCTGGCTTAGCAGGTAGGATCCTCCTGGACCAGGAATTGAACCTGTGTCTCCAGCACTGGCAGGCAGATTCTTTACCACGGAGCCACCAGGGAAGCCCCAACATTTTTTTAGTTAGGAAATATATAAGGAAAGCAAATATAAACTTACACTGTCCCACCATCCCATGGTCTCTCTCCTCAGAGGACACTCATATTTTTTTTAAAGGTTTATTTATTTATTTATTTTGGTGGGGGCAGTGGGGAGGGAGGGGAGCAGGCGGGCTACTTCTATTGGTCTTTCATTTGTCTATTTTCGTCCATCTTTGTTCTTTGGCCCGTGTGGGCCTCCCATCGCAGTGGCCTCTGTTGTCGCAGAGCACCGGCTCTGGGCGCATGCGCTCCAGAGCTCCGGCTCGGTGATTGGACACATTGGTCCAGCCGCTCTGCGGCACGTGGGATCTTCCCAGGCCAGGGACGGAACCGGCGCCCCTTGCACTGCGAGGTGGTGTCCTTATCCACTGGACCACCAGGGAAGCCCAGGACACTACTATTAAAAACACTTTTTCTCCTTCCATATAAGCACAGTACACACACACATGGCTCCATTCCTAGTTATGAAATGTAAAGCATATTCAGTAATGTGAATGTGGACAAACCAAAATGGATGGCTGCTTATTAGAAAGCAAATATGTATGTAATCCATGGGATTGCAGAGTCAGACACAACTGAGCGACTGAACTGAGCTGAACTGACGTCTGTAATCACAACCCAGGCCAAGAACTCTGCCTGCGCCCGGAAGCAACCTCATTTCCAGACCCTCCTCCCCTAAGCTAACACTACTCTGAAACCTTGAGGATGATCATTTTCTTTCTGCTCTCTAGTTTCACCATCTGAGCACATACTCTCAAACACTGCAGTTCTCTTTCCTCTGGTTGTATAATGTGCATGAATAGAGTCAAGTACAATGGCTTCTCTGGGGTGTGACTTCGTTTGGGGTGAGCATGTGGAATCCTAGTTCCCTGGCCAGGGATCAGCCCCATGCCCCCTGCCTTGGAAGCACAGAGTCTTAACCATGGGACCATCAGGGAAGTCCCATGTCTGACTTTTTCTGACTAGCATTATGGTGTGTGAGTTGTACCCAGGTTGTGTGTGTGAAGAGTGTGTTCCTTCCCATTGCATGAATACTCCATACTTCAACCATTCTTCATTGATGATTGTGTGAGTTCTTATCAATTTTGATCTACACATAAACATTGACTTCCTTCCTTTTTCTCAGCTTTATTGAGAGATAATTAAAATATACTCAGCTCTATTCATCTGAAGGGTACTTCTTTTATCAGTTTTGACACATGCTCTATCGTGTGAAATCTCATGGCAGTCGAGAAAGTGAATGTGTCCATCACTACCTTGTGTCCTTCTGGGTAGATGAGTGGATGGATGGATAGTTGGATGGATGAGTGGACAGATGGAGGGATAAAGGGATAGAGGGCTGGCTGACTGGCTGGATGAATGGAGGCAGAGAGGGAGAGAAGGATGAATGAATGGTTGGACGGAGGGACAGAGGGATGGTGGATGGATGGCAATCTCAAAGAACCTCACGTGGGCTTCCCTGGTGGTCCAGTGGGTAAGGACACCGCCTTGCAGTGCAAGGGGCGCCGGTTCGATCCCTGGCCTGGGAGGATCCCACATGCCGCAGAGTGGCAGGACTGATGTGTCCAATTACCAAGCTGGAGCTCTGGCGTGCATGTGCCCAGGGCCGGTGCTCTGCGATAACAGACGCCACAGATGGGAGGCCCACACAGGCCAAAGAACAAAGATGGACGAAAATAGATAAATGAAAGACCAATAGAAGTGGCCCGCCCACCCCCCTCCCCCCCCACACCACCCACCAAAAAAAAAAAAAATTTAAACAAACAAACAAAAAGAGCCTCACATGGCATAGTTTCCTTTCACCATTTTGGATGTACTTCCTCAGTATCATCTAAAATCAATGTTACAGTGGCAGTTCACGTCAAGCTGACTCTGTGGGCCCAACCTGCTACCTGGGACGCCTGTTGACCCTCCATGGTGGGGGGAAAACTGTTTGGGGTGAGCATGTGGAATCCTAGTTCCCTGGCCAGGATCAGCCCCATGCCCCTGCCTTGGAAGCACAGAGTCTTAACCATGGGACCATCAGGGAAGTCCCATGTCTGACTTTTTCTGACTAGCATTATGGTGTGTGAGTTGTACCCAGGTTGTGTGTGTGAAGAGTGTGTTCCTTCCCATTGCATGAATACTCCATACTTCAACCATTCTTCATTGATGATTGTGTGAGTTCTTATCAATTTTGATCTACACATAAACATTGACTTCCTTCCTTTTTCTCAGCTTTATTGAGAGATAATTAAAATATACTCAGCTCTATTCATCTGAAGGGTACTTCTTTTATCAGTTTTGACACATGCTATATACGTGTGAAATCTCATGGCAGTCGAGAAAGTGAATGTGTCCATCACTACCTTGTGTCCTTCTGGGTAGATGAGTGGATGGATGGATAGTTGGATGGATGAGTGGACAGATGGAGGGATAAAGGGATAGAGGGCTGGCTGACTGGCTGGATGAATGGAGGCAGAGAGGGAGAGAAGGATGAATGAATGGTTGGACGGAGGGACAGAGGGATGGTGGATGGATGGCAATCTCAAAGAACCTCACGTGGGCTTCCCTGGTGGTCCAGTGGGTAAGGACACCGCCTTGCAGTGCAAGGGGCGCCGGTTCGATCCCTGGCCTGGGAGGATCCCACATGCCGCAGAGTGGCAGGACTGATGTGTCCAATTACCAAGCTGGAGCTCTGGCGTGCATGTGCCCAGGGCCGGTGCTCTGCGATAACAGACGCCACCGCGATGGGAGGCCCACACAGGCCAAAGAACAAAGATGGACGAAAATAGATAAATGAAAGACCAATAGAAGTGGGCCTCCCCCCCCCCCCCCCCCCCAACCCCCCCACCAAAAAAAAAAAAATTGAAACAAACAAACAAAAAAGAGCCTCACATGGCATAGTTTCCTTTCACCATTTTGGATGTACTTCCCTCAGTATCATCTAAAATCAATGTTACAGTGGCAGTTCACGTACAAGCTGACTCTGTGGGCCCAACCTGCTACCTGGGACGCCTGTTGACCCTGGAAGCTTGACTGATGCTTGAGAAATTGCAAGACTGCCTGGCTCTGTGTCTTAGACAGAAGCTCCTGAACATGCCACTCTGGCCAACTCAAGACAGATTAGACAGAGGGGGCTGACTCTTGAACCTCTCCTGCTTGTTGCTGATCAGAGTTCAGGCTGCACCGCTGACCACAGGACCACCTCCTTCTGAGTCACACATCAGTGTGATACAAGAGAGAGATTAGCAGTTTCTCAGGGACTCAACAGACCTCATTGGAACTGCCCATAACCAGTTTCTCAAGTTTCTAGGCCGCAAGGGGGGCCTAGTCTTCACCTAGACCCCGCTCTCGGAAGTTCATTTTTTTACATTACCCTTTCTCCCTCATATCCACCTTGTACTCCCCTTCCCATGACTTCTCGTAAGTCTCTCCATCCCAGCACCACCCCTTCAGGAGGCGACTCCTTTGAGAAGCTCCCGAGTCACTGACAACTTCCATCTCTGGCTTCTAAGGTTGATGCGACCTTGGATCCAGAGACCACAAAGCGGGGTTCTCACAGCACAGTCTGAGCCCTCACCTTCCCCCTTCCCACCCCCACACCTACCAGCTCCACCCTGGAAGCAGCCAGTGACCCCAGCTTCCCCTGCAGCTCTCTTGAATGTTGACATCTGCTGCTGGGTGACCTGACACCTGACCTTCCCCACATTCACTGCAGGTGGCAGAACTGGGAACATGACTCTCATCCTTCTGGAATTGTATTCCCCGGCCCAACCCTCCACCTTTAGGGATTCAGGCTTCTTACCATTGATTGACACCAACCTTGCTTCACCTCCTAAAAAAATAAGGCAATATCTACGCTACCTTGAATTGTTTTTGAACAGCTTCTTCTTTGCTAGTGTATCTGAGGAGAGAGGGAAGTTTTCCTTTCTTTTGTTTCAATGTTTTTGAAGTATAGAGACAACAAGCAATGGTCAAATATAGTTCTACCAAGAAATTGCGTCAACCAATACTATCAACTAATGTATGACTTGCTTTTAGATTTTTTTTTTAAGTTATTACTCACTGTCAGTAAATTTGAGACAGTGGCATATATGTATCATAGGGCTCCTACACATTTCCTTCAAACTGTTATGTGACTCAATCACTTACAAGTCAAGCCAGCTGCAGTCCTGGCCATGCTGGGTACCACCTTTCCTCAGGGGTACTTGGGGATGGGTGCTATTCCCTCTGGAATTCCCAGGTGCTGCTAATAGTAAAGAACACACCTGCAATGCAGGAGATATAATGAGATGTGACTTCGATTCCTGGTCTGGGAAGATCTCCTGGAGAAGGGAGTGACAACCCACACCAATATTCTTGCCTGGAGAATTCCATGGATAGAGAACTCTGGCAGGCTACAGTCCATAGGTTTGCAGAGAGTAGGACATGACTGAAGCGACTTAGCATGCACAGCTCTTCCTTCTTCATTGGCACTAGGGGCAGCTGATGCCATTTTTGCAGGGATTCAAAGCTGGGCTGTGTCCCTGGACTTCTCGTAAGTTCTCCCCCGCACCCCTTCAGGAGGCACTTTGAGAAGCTCCCAGTCACTGACAACTTCCATCTCTGGCTTCTAAGGTTGATGCGACCTTGGATCCAGAGACCACAAAGCGGGGTTCTCACAGCACAGTCTGAGCCCTCACCTTCCCCCTTCCCACCCCCACACCTACCAGCTCCACCCTGGAAGCAGCCAGTGACCCCAGCTTCCCCTGCAGCTCTCTTGAATGTTGACATCTGCTGCTGGGTGACCTGACACCTGACCTTCCCACATTCACTGCAGGTGGCAGAACTGGGAACATGACTCTCATCCTTCTGGAATTGTATTCCCCGGCCCAACCCTCCACCTTTAGGGATTCAGGCTTCTTACCATTGATTGACACCAACCTTGCTTCACCTCCTAAAAAAATAAGGCAATATCTACGCTACCTTGAATTGTTTTTGAACAGCTTCTTCTTTGCTAGTGTATCTGAGGAGAGAGGGAAGTTTTCCTTTCTTTTGTTTCAATGTTTTTGAAGTATAGAGACAACAAGCAATGGTCAAATATAGTTCTACCAAGAAATTGCGTCAACCAATACTATCAACTAATGTATGACTTGCTTTTAGATTTTTTTTTTAAGTTATTACTCACTGTCAGTAAATTTGAGACAGTGGCATATATGTATCATAGGGCTCCTACACATTTCCTTCAAACTGTTATGTGACTCAATCACTTACAAGTCAAGCCAGCTGCAGTCCTGGCCATGCTGGGTACCACCTTTCCTCAGGGGTACTTGGGGATGGGTGCCCTTCCCACCGGTATTCCCAGGTGCTGCTAATAGTAAAGAACACACCTGCAATGCAGGAGATATAATGAGATGTGACTTCGATTCCTGGTCTGGGAAGATCTCCTGGAGAAGGGAGTGACAACCCACACCAATATTCTTGCCTGGAGAATTCCATGGATAGAGAACTCTGGCAGGCTACAGTCCATAGGTTTGCAGAGAGTAGGACATGACTGAAGCGACTTAGCATGCACAGCTCTTCCTTCTTCATTGGCACTAGGGGCAGCTGATGCCATTTTTGCAGGGATTCAAAGCTGGGCTGTGTCCCCTGGTTCCCTGGAGACCCCAAAGCACGAAGGGTTCTATCCTAAAGTGAGGAGAAGCTCTTGCCCCACTCTGGCTTCTCCATCTGTTAGCCCACGTGAACCAGCTTGTCCCAGGGTTTTTATTTTTTCTTTTAGTTTAATTTATGTGGCTGCGTTGGGTCTCAGTTGTGGCATGAGGTACACATAAGTGCCCCCAATGAGTTATGTGGAAACTTACCGATCGTGCTCTCTAGTTGGGGCACATCAGCTCCGGAGTGCAGGGTGCTCACTAGTTGAGGCAGGAGAGTTCGGTTACTCCGTGGCAGGTGGGATCTTTGTCCCCTACCAGGGATCGAGCCCAAGATCCCCGCATTGGAAGGTGTATTCTTTTTTTATTTTTTACAGAATTTTGTTGTTTACTGTCACACACAGACCTGAATCCTCCATAGGTACACTTAAGTGCCCCTAACCTCCTTCTGGTCTCCCTCCCTATTCCACCCCTCCAGGTCACCACAGAGTCCCTGTTAGAGATTCCCTAGTCCCACAGCATATTCTCCTCCCTCACCCCACTGTTCATAAGACTGTTCTTCATGTCCACCTCTCCACTGCTGCTTGGCAAATTTATTTATCAGCACCGTCTTTCTAGATTCCATATATATGTGTCAGTCTACAATATTTATGTTTCTCTCTCTAACATACTTCACACTGTATGATAGGTTCTAGATTCATGCACCTCTTTCAAATGCGGATTCAAATTCAAACGGATTCAAATGCATTTCTTTTTAAGACTAAGCAATATTCCATTGCATATATGTAACACAGCTTCTTTATCCAGACAACTAGGTGGCTTCCATGTTCTGACTATCGTAAAAAGTGCTGCAATGAACAATGGGATACACATATCTGTTTCTATTTTGATTGCCTCGGGGTACATGCCTAGTAGTGGGATTGCTGGGTCATATGGTGGTTCTATCCCTAGTTTTTTGAGGAATCTTCATACTGTTGGAAGGGGTATGTTTAACCCCTGGACCACCAGGGAAGGCCCTGTCCCAGAGTGTTTAGGTGAAGCAACTCTTTTGGTGTTCATTCATAGACATCCTGTCCCTGGGGCTTGGACAGAGGTTCCTGGGGGCCGAGCTCAGGGAAGATCTGGCTGTTTTCATACTCTTCCCAGCCTGGGAGCTTGAGCCCTGCTGCAGGCTTGAACTTCCAGCTGCTGCCTTCTTTCCCAGGAAGGTGGACTCTGCCAGCGGCTGCTCAGGGAGCATCTGGATAGTCCCCCAATCTGTCATCAGGAAACACCCTGAACCAGAACCCCTGCCTCAGACCACACCCATGTTGTCGATGGTCAGTCACCAAGCTGTGTCTGAATCTTTGCAACCCCATGGACGGGCACATGCCAGGCCTCCGTGTCTTTCACCATCTTCCACAGCTTGCCCAAGTTCACGTCCACTGCATTGGTGAGGCCATCCAACCATCTCTTCCTCCATCTCCCTCTTCTCCTGCCTTCCACGTTTCCCAGCATCAGAGTCTTTCCCAATGAGTCATCTGTTTGCATCAGTGGCCAAAGTACTGGAGCTTCAGTTTCAGCATCAGGCGTGCCAGTGAGTATTCGGGGCTAGTCCCCCTATTCTCCAGGTCCCCCCGTAAAACCCAGCCACTGTTCATAAGACTGTTCTTCATGTCCACCTCTCCACTGCTGCTTGGCAAATTTATTTATCAGCACCGTCTTTCTAGATTCCATATATATGTGTCAGTCTACAATATTTATGTTTCTCTCTCTAACATACTTCACACTGTATGATAGGTTCTAGATTCATGCACCTCTTTCAAATGCGGATTCAAATTCAAACGGATTCAAATGCATTTCTTTTTAAGACTAAGCAATATTCCATTGCATATATGTAACACAGCTTCTTTATCCAGACAACTAGGTGGCTTCCATGTTCTGACTATCGTAAAAAGTGCTGCAATGAACAATGGGATACACATATCTGTTTCTATTTTGATTGCCTCGGGGTACATGCCTAGTAGTGGGATTGCTGGGTCATATGGTGGTTCTATCCCTAGTTTTTTGAGGAATCTTCATACTGTTGGAAGGGGTATGTTTAACCCCTGGACCACCAGGGAAGGCCCTGTCCCAGAGTGTTTAGGTGAAGCAACTCTTTTGGTGTTCATTCATAGACATCCTGTCCCTGGGGCTTGGACAGAGGTTCCTGGGGGCCGAGCTCAGGGAAGATCTGGCTGTTTTCATACTCTTCCCAGCCTGGGAGCTTGAGCCCTGCTGCAGGCTTGAACTTCCAGCTGCTGCCTTCTTTCCCAGGAAGGTGGACTCTGCCAGCGGCTGCTCAGGGAGCATCTGGATAGTCCCCCAATCTGTCATCAGGAAACACCCTGAACCAGAACCCCTGCCTCAGACCACACCCATGTTGTCGATGGTCAGTCACCAAGCTGTGTCTGAATCTTTGCAACCCCATGGACGGGCACATGCCAGGCCTCCGTGTCTTTCACCATCTTCCACAGCTTGCCCAAGTTCACGTCCACTGCATTGGTGAGGCCATCCAACCATCTCTTCCTCCATCTCCCTCTTCTCCTGCCTTCCACGTTTCCCAGCATCAGAGTCTTTCCCAATGAGTCATCTGTTTGCATCAGTGGCCAAAGTACTGGAGCTTCAGTTTCAGCATCAGCCCTTCCAGTGAGTATTCAGGGCTAGTTTCCACACACATTTTTCCAGCACGTACTAACAAATGCCTAACAGATATCTACTCCCTGCTCCGTGCCTCACCAGGCACTAAGGATAGGAAAGTGAATAAAGTCTAACATGGGTGTGCCCTCATGAAGCTCATATTCTGCTGGGAGAGAAGATAACAACCAGACAACTATATGTGAACAGAAGAAACAATGTTTAAATGCTGAGGAGCAGCTTTCCCTGATGGCTCAATGGTAAAGAATCTACCTTCCAAGGCAGGAGGACATGCATTCGATCCCTGATCTGGAAAGATCCTACATATCATGGAGCAACTATAACCATGTGCCACAACTCCTGAAGCCCGTACTCTCTAGAGCCCGTGCTCCACAACAAGAAAAGCCACGGCAATGAGAAACCCACGCACCACAACTAGAGAAATGTTCTCCCAGCAACAAAGACCCAGCACAGCCAATAAATAAATACATAAATAAACATTTTAAAGAATTTTTTTAAAGTTTTGGCCTCTTTTTATTGATTTTTGTATTTATTTATTTTCATCCATCTTTATTCTTCAGCCTGTGTGGGTCTCCCATTGCAGTGGCCTCTCTCCTTGCAGAGCACCGACTCTGGGCGCATGCGCTCCACAGCACTGGCTCGTCATTGGACACAGCGGTCCAGCAGCTCTGCAGCAGGTGGGATCCTCCCAGGCCAGGGAACGAACAGGTGTGTCCCTTGCACTGCAAGGCAGACTCTCTACCCACTGGACCACCAGAGAAGCCCTAAAATTATTCTTTTTAATGCTGAGAATTCCAGGTATTCGGTGTTGCAAGAAGTAACAGAAGGGAATTTCCTGGTGGTACAGTGGTTAAAATTACGCGTTTCCACTGCAGAGGGCGTGAGTTTGATCCCGGGACAGGAAACTACGATCCCACATGCCCCATGGTGTGACTAGAAAAAAAGAACAAAAGACTTAAAAGGAATCTGCCTACAATGCGGAAGCACCTTCCTCATCAGAAAACAGCAACATCTATTTTGTGTGGAACTTGCAGTGCAGAGAGACTGAACCCCAGGGTGCCCCATATTCAGCGTATTAAAGCTGCCAAAGACAGTGCAGGGTTCTTGGCACAGCGCCACCTCTACACCTACTGGTCAGTGGTGGGATTGCATGTCCAGCCCACAGTCTGCGTCCCGACATTGATTCAGAGCAGAGATGAAGTTAAAGAAAGGCAATGCCAAAGCTTGTTCAAAGTATTGTATAACTGTGCTCGTTTCACATGCTAGCAAGGTAATGCTAAAACTCCTTCAAATTACTCTTCAACAATATGTGAACCAAGAACTTCCAGGTGTACCTTGTGTATATGTGTGTGTGTGCGCGCTCAGTTATGTCCAACTTTTTGTGACCCCATGGATTATAGCCTGCCAGGTTCCTCTGTCCACAGGATTTTCCAGGCAAGAATACTTGAGTGGGTTGCCATTTCCTCCTCCATGAGATCTTCCTGATCCAGGTATCAAACCAGAGTCTTTTACATCTCCTGTATTGGCAGGCTGATTATTTACCACTGGGCCACCTGGGAAGCAAGCCAAGTTTAGAAAAGGCAGTGGAACCAGAGATTAAACTACCATCATTCGTTTGATCATAGAGAAAGCAAGGAGATTCCAGAAAAACATCTATTTCTGCTTCATTGATAATACCAAGCCAGTTAAATGTATGGATCATAACAAACTGCGGGACACTCTTAAAGAAAACCCATGAGAAATGGCCGGGTCAGACTCTGCAGCAGGTGGGATCCTCCCAGGCCAGGAACGAACAGGTGTGTCCCTTGCACTGCAAGGCAGACTCTCTACCCACTGGACCACCAGAGAAGCCCTAAAATTATTCTTTTTAATGCTGAGAATTCCAGGTATTCGGTGTTGCAAGAAGTAACAGAAGGAATTTCCTGGTGGTACAGTGGTTAAAATTACGCTTTCCACTGCAGAGGGCGTGAGTTTGATCCCGGGACAGGAAACTACGATCCCACATGCCCCATGGTGTGACTAGAAAAAAAGAACAAAAGACTTAAAAGGAATCTGCCTACAATGCGGAAGCACCTTCCTCATCAGAAAACAGCAACATCTATTTTGTGTGGAACTTGCAGTGCAGAGAGACTGAACCCCAGGGTGCCCCATATTCAGCGTATTAAAGCTGCCAAAGACAGTGCAGGGTTCTTGGCACAGCGCCACCTCTACACCTACTGGTCAGTGGTGGGATTGCATGTCCAGCCCACAGTCTGCGTCCCGACATTGATTCAGAGCAGAGATGAAGTTAAAGAAAGGCAATGCCAAAGCTTGTTCAAAGTATTGTATAACTGTGCTCGTTTCACATGCTAGCAAGGTAATGCTAAAACTCCTTCAAATTACTCTTCAACAATATGTGAACCAAGAACTTCCAGGTGTACCTTGTGTATATGTGTGTGTGTGCGCGCTCAGTTATGTCCAACTTTTTGTGACCCCATGGATTATAGCCTGCCAGGTTCCTCTGTCCACAGGATTTTCCAGGCAAGAATACTTGAGTGGGTTGCCATTTCCTCCTCCATGAGATCTTCCTGATCCAGGTATCAAACCAGAGTCTTTTACATCTCCTGTATTGGCAGGCTGATTATTTACCACTGGGCCACCTGGGAAGCAAGCCAAGTTTAGAAAAGGCAGTGGAACCAGAGATTAAACTACCATCATTCGTTTGATCATAGAGAAAGCAAGGAGATTCCAGAAAAACATCTATTTCTGCTTCATTGATAATACCAAGCCCTTTGATTATATGGATCATAACAAACTGTGGGAAACTCTTAAAGAGATGGAAATAGCAGGCCACCTTACTTGTCTCCTGAGAAATCTGTATGCAAGTCAAGAAGCAACACTTAGAACTGGACATGAAGCAACTGACTGGTTCAAATTTGGGACAGGAGTACATCCAGGCTATATATAGTCACCTTGCTCATTTAATTTCTATGCAGAGTACATCATGGGAAATTCCAGCTGGAATCAAGATTGTTGGGAGAAATATCAACAACTTCAGATACGCAGATGATACCGCTCTAATGGCAGGAAGCAAAGAGGAACCATTATAAAAAGCCTCCTGATGAGGGTGAAAGAGGAGAGTGAAAAAGCCGACTTGAAACTCAGCATTCTGAAAACAAAGATCATGGCATCCAGTCCCATCACTTCATGGTAAACAGAAGGGGAAAAAATGGAAAGAGGTGACAGATTTTATTTTCTTGGGCTCACAGTCACCATGGATGGTGACTGTAGCCATGAAAGTAAAGACATTTGCTCCTTGGAAGGAAAGCTATGACAAACCTAAACAGAGTATAAAAAAGTAGAGGTATCACTTTCAACAAAGGCCCATATAGTCAAAGCTACAGCTTTTCCAGTAGTCATGTACAGATGTGAGAGTTAGACCATAAAGAAGCTGAGCATCAGGCTTCCCTGGTAGCTCAGTGGTAAAGAGTTCGCCTGCCAGTGTAGGAGACATGGGTTTGATCCCTGATCCGGGAAGATCCCACATGCTGTGGAGCAACGAAACCCATGAACCACAACTATGGAGCCTGTGCTCTAGAGCCTTGGAGTCGCAACTATGGAGCCCATGTGCTGCAACTATTGAACCCTGTGAGCCCTAGAGCCCGAGTTCCACAACAAGAAAAGTCACTGCAACAAGAAGCCTGTTCAGCTCCACTAGAGAGTAGCCCCCCCTCTCTGCAGCTAGAGAAGAACCTGTGGCAACACTGAAAACCCAGAATAGCCAAAAATAAAAAATAAATTAATTTAAACAAAAAACAAACAGAACACTAAAGAACTGATGCTTTCAAACTGTGGGAAACTCTTAAAGAGATGGAAATAGCAGGCCACCTTACTTGTCTCCTGAGAAATCTGTATGCAAGTCAAGAAGCAACACTTAGAACTGGACATGAAGCAACTGACTGGTTCAAATTTGGGACAGGAGTACATCCAGGCTATATATAGTCACCTTGCTCATTTAATTTCTATGCAGAGTACATCATGGGAAATTCCAGCTGGAATCAAGATTGTTGGGAGAAATATCAACAACTTCAGATACGCAGATGATACCGCTCTAATGGCAGGAAGCAAAGAGGAACCATTATAAAAAGCCTCCTGATGAGGGTGAAAGAGGAGAGTGAAAAAGCCGACTTGAAACTCAGCATTCTGAAAACAAAGATCATGGCATCCAGTCCCATCACTTCATGGTAAACAAAAGGGGGAAAAAAATGGAAAGAGGTGACAGATTTTATTTTCTTGGGCTCACAGTCACCATGGATGGTGACTGTAGCCATGAAAGTAAAGACATTTGCTCCTTGGAAGGAAAGCTATGACAAACCTAAACAGAGTATAAAAAAGTAGAGGTATCACTTTCAACAAAGGCCCATATAGTCAAAGCTACAGCTTTTCCAGTAGTCATGTACAGATGTGAGAGTTAGACCATAAAGAAGCTGAGCATCAGGCTTCCCTGGTAGCTCAGTGGTAAAGAGTTCGCCTGCCAGTGTAGGAGACATGGGTTTGATCCCTGATCCGGGAAGATCCCACATGCTGTGGAGCAACGAAACCCATGAACCACAACTATGGAGCCTGTGCTCTAGAGCCTTGGAGTCGCAACTATGGAGCCCATGTGCTGCAACTATTGAACCCTGTGAGCCCTAGAGCCCGAGTTCCACAACAAGAAAAGTCACTGCAACAAGAAGCCTGTTCAGCTCCACTAGAGAGTAGCCCCCACTCTCTGCAGCTAGAGAAGAACCTGTGGCAACACTGAAAACCCAGAATAGCCAAAAATAAAAAATAAATTAATTTAAACAAAAAAGAAACAGAACACTAAAGAACTGATGCTTTCAAACTGTGGTGCTGAAAAGACTCTTGAGAGTCCCTTGAACTGCAAGATCAAACCAGTCGATCCTGAGGGAAATCCACCCTGGATATTCATTGGAAGGACTGATGCTGAAGTTCCAATACTTCAGCCATCTGATGCAAAGAGGGGACTCAATGGAAAACACCCTGTTGCTGGGAAAGATTGAAGGCAAAAGGGGAAAGGGGCAGCAGAGGATGAGACGGCTACATAGCATCACCAACTCAATGGACATTAATTTGAGCAAACTCCAGGAGATAGTGGAGAACAGAGGAGGCTGGCGTGCTACAGTCCATGAGATTGTAGAGTCAGACATAACTTAGCAACTGAACAACAACAAAAACAAATCATCTGCCTGCTGAAAACTTCTGATCGGGACACGGAAAACCTGAGCTCACCTGACAAAGTTAGGCCACCTGGATTAAAAGGGAAGGGAGGGGCAGAATTTCGAGTGCTTGTTCAACTCACAGGAAAAGGTTAGTGATTACCTACCTGCCATTGCAACATTCCTCAAATTTGTTCTGGGAATAGAGCAGAGTCAAGCTCCTGTGTCATAGGATGAAGGAAATGGTCAACATGGTCAACTCCTTTGTTTTCCTGTCCTCAACCATTTTCAGTTGTATGCCCAGCATCCTGGTTCTGCTACTCCTCAAGGACATGTGTCCAGGTTATTTACTATGATGGACATTTATGAAGCCTGTTAAGTCACTTCAGTCATGTCCGAATCTGTGCAACCCTATGGACTGTATCCTCCCAGCTCCTCTGTCCGTGGGATTCTCCAGGCAAGAATACTGGAGTGGATTGTCATGCCCTCCTCCAGGGGATCTTCCTGACCCAGGGATCAAACTCACACCTCTTAAGTCTCCTGCATCGGCAAGCAGGTTCTCTACCACTAGCACCACGTGGGAAGCCCAGTGACGGACATTTATCTGCAGTTATATGGAAACCCAAATCTCCATCCCTTGAAGAAAGGCAGAATTTGTACAGGTATAGACCTCAGACTGTCAGTTCAGATCACAAATCTGACAAGACTGTGGGAGCTTGTCATTATTGTTTAATCTCTCTATGCCTCAGTCTCCATATTCACAAAACTGGCTTCTGAATCAATATGCGGGAAGCATTTAGAATTGGAAGCACAGTTAACGCCACATCACTGTCTACCTGACCTTACTATGGCATCAGACCACTAAACAAGCAGCCAAACGCTAACGCTAATCTACAAGACCTGTCTTCTCTAGTATCTCTGAAGTTGTTGTTCAGTTGCCTGGTTGTGTCTGACTCTTTGCGACCTCGTGGACTGCAGCACACCAGGTGTCCCTGTCCCTCACACTCTCCCAGGGTTTGCCCAAGTTCATGTCCACCGCATCGGCGATGCCATCCAACCATCTCATCCTCTGATGCCCTCTCCGCCTTCTGCCCTCAATGTTTCTCAGCATCAGGGACTTTTCCAATGAGTCAGCTGTTCGCATAAGATGCCCAAAATATCTGCAGTTACACTTCTCAAAAGAAAACACTGAAGAGAGTTCAACTTCAGGTATGGCACCATGAGTTGCTCCCCAGGAAAACAGGTGAAAATTATTTTTAAACAACTATGCTAATTCCCTGGAAATTGAACTAAATGCTCGGAGCAAATGAAAGAATATTTGTTCAAGAAAATCTGTGGGACTTCCCTGGTGGTACAGTGGATAAGGATCCACCTGCATATGCAGGGGACCTGGGTTTGATCTCTGGTCTAGGAAGATTCCACATGCTGTGGGCAACTCACGCCTGTGTGCCGCAACTACGGATGCCCGTGTGCCTAGAGACTATGCTCTGTGACAAGAGAAGCCACCACCGTGAAAAGCCAGTGCACCTAAATGAAGAGTAACCCCTGTTCACCATAAATAGAGAAAGGCCATGCACAGCTGTGAAGACCCAGCTATGAAGCCAAAAATAAATAAGTAAATTGTTTTTTAAAGAAAAGAAAGAAAATCTGCTAAAACTTAGTAAACATTGCACAAGACTGTGGTATTTGGATGCAGACTCACCTTCTCCCACCCCTCCCCAGCTCAGTAAGATGGAACCTCCACTTCAGACTGGTACAGACAGGAATGTTGCCACCAAAATCTTGGCTTCCTCTGCCCACCAAAGCTGAATAAGAAAATACAGAGAGAAAGTTTGGAGGAAATAGTACCAGCCAGCAGAGGCGAGAACACAGCAGGGTCCTGCCTCAAGAACTGTGACTTCCCCTTTCAGTGAGGAAGCTAGGGGATCATATAGTCTGCAGGGGTTGGGGTGTTTTAGTCAAGGGTGGGAGATAAGCACAAAGGTGTAAGGATGCTGTATTCTTCTTGCCTTATTACAGAAACAGTCATTAGGCTGGCGTCTGGTGGCCCAGTTACTGAGGTCTGATGGTTGGGCCCACTGTCTTTTGTACTGCTGTCTTTCTACAGTGCCAAAAAAAACAGAAAAAAGCTACAAGGTGTGGTCTGCCTAGAGAGTGCTGTAAAGGTAAGCACGGGATACAGAATGTGATTAGCACAGAATCAAGAGATAATAGGCGCAAACATAGAGCAGAGTTAGAGGGCATAGGTGCAGAGTGTAATTTACATTGTCAAGTGTAGTCTTCTGAAAAAGAATGTTAAGCACCTCTCTTCTGGAAAGAGTGCGCCTGCTCAGTTACTACGTTGTGTCCAACTCATTGTGACCCCATTGAGTGTAGCCCTCGAAGCTCCTCTGTCCATGGGATCTTCCCATGTATTCTTCCCAGGCAAGAATACTGGAGTTGGGAGGGTGCGGAGAAAAGTGAACCCTCTTGCATTGCTGGTGGGAATGTCAATTTATACAGCCTCTATGGAAGACAGTATGTAGATGCCTTAAAAATCTAAAAATAGAAGCACCATACGACCCAGCAGTCCCACTCCTTAGGCTTATACCCTGATGAAATCAAATATGAAAGAAGCACCTGTACCCCAATGTTCATTGCAGCTCTCTATATAATAGCTAGAACATGGAAGCAACCCAGATATCCATCGATGAATGAATGGATACAAAAGCTCTGATACATATATACAATGCAACACTACACAGCTGTAAAAAGAAATGCAGAAGAATCAGTCCTAATGAGGTGGCTGGATCTGGAACCTATCATAAAAAGTGAAGTCAGTCAGAAAGAGAAGGACAAATACAGTATATTAACACATATATATATGGAATCTAGTAGGATGATGATGATGGCACATGCAGTGAAGCGACGGAAAGACAGACATGGACATTGTGGGGAAGGAACAGAGGGTGGGAGGCATAAAGGAAGTAGCATGAAGGCCTGTACTATCATAAGTGAAGAAAATAGCTATAGTCATTGCTCTGTGAGAGGAGGGGATCCTTCAGGGGTGCTGTGTGATGGTCGGGAAGGGTGGGAAGGGGGGGATATACATATGACTAGTCTGAGAACATGCATGTCTGTAAACAACAAAACTCTGTAGGCTGGCGTCTGGCCCAGTTACTGAGGTCTGATGGTTGGGCCCACTGTCTTTTGTACTGCTGTCTTTCTACAGTGCCAAAAAAAACAGAAAAAAGCTACAAGGTGTGGTCTGCCTAGAGAGTGCTGTAAAGGTAAGCACGGGATACAGAATGTGATTAGCACAGAATCAAGAGATAATAGGCGCAAACATAGAGCAGAGTTAGAGGGCATAGGTGCAGAGTGTAATTTACATTGTCAAGTGTAGTCTTCTGAAAAAGAATGTTAAGCACCTCTCTTCTGGAAAGAGTGCGCCTGCTCAGTTACTACGTTGTGTCCAACTCATTGTGACCCCATTGAGTGTAGCCCTCGAAGCTCCTCTGTCCATGGGATCTTCCCATGTATTCTTCCCAGGCAAGAATACTGGAGTTGGGAGGGTGCGGAGAAAAGTGAACCCTCTTGCATTGCTGGTGGGAATGTCAATTTATACAGCCTCTATGGAAGACAGTATGTAGATGCCTTAAAAATCTAAAAATAGAAGCACCATACGACCCAGCAGTCCCACTCCTTAGGCTTATACCCTGATGAAATCAAATATGAAAGAAGCACCTGTACCCCAATGTTCATTGCAGCTCTCTATATAATAGCTAGAACATGGAAGCAACCCAGATATCCATCGATGAATGAATGGATACAAAAGCTCTGATACATATATACAATGCAACACTACACAGCTGTAAAAAGAAATGCAGAAGAATCAGTCCTAATGAGGTGGCTGGATCTGGAACCTATCATAAAAAGTGAAGTCAGTCAGAAAGAGAAGGACAAATACAGTATATTAACACATATATATATGGAATCTAGTAGGATGATGATGATGGCACATGCAGTGAAGCGACGGAAAGACAGACATGGACATTGTGGGGAAGGAACAGAGGGTGGGAGGCATAAAGGAAGTAGCATGAAGGCCTGTACTATCATAAGTGAAGAAAATAGCTATAGTCATTGCTCTGTGAGAGAAGGGGATCCTTCAGGGGTGCTGTGTGATGGTCGGGAAGGGTGGGAAGGGGGGGATATACATATGACTAGTCTGGGAACATGCATATCTGTAAACAACAAAACTCTGTAAAAGTTAAAAGTAAAATAAATGTTTAAAAAAATAAAAATAAAAAAGAAAGAGAAGGACAAGTACAATTATACTAACACATATATATGAAATCTAGTAGGGTGGTAATGATAACACATGCAGTGAAGCAATGGAAAAACAGACATGGACAGTAGACATATGGACATTGTGGGGAATGAACAGTGGGTGGGAGGCATAAAGGAAGTAACATGAAAACCTATATTATCATACGTGAAGAAAATAGCCATTGTCATTATGCTGTGAGAAAAAGGGATCCTGCAGGGGTGCTGTGCAACGGCCTGGAGGGGTGGGATGGGAGAATATACATATGACGAATCTGGGAACATACATATCTATAAACAACAAAACTCTGTAAAAGTTAAAAGTAAAATAAAAGTTAAAAAAAAAAAGTAAAATGAAAATTTAAAAAGCAAAAAAAAAGAATATTGGAGTTGGTTACCATTTCCTTCTCCAGGGGATCTTCCCAGCCCAGGGATAAAAAAAAGCCCTAGTCTTTTGAAAAAGAAACTTAGTTACAGACTACTGATAAGAAACAGTTAAAGAAAACAGTTTTTAAAAGAAAAAACTTAAAAAAGAAGAAACAGTTAAAAAAAGAAAACAGTTAAAAAAAAATGGCAAGAGAATAAGATAATACTTTTTCCTTACTTTCATGCAACAGGAACTCAAGGCAGAATGCTATCTTCTTGGGAAAGACGAGACAGAGCATTTCTCATCTTGCCCACAGCTACCTAGTGCTAAGACTAAGCCCTTGTCAGGGGCAGCTAAGAAATGAGGGCTGTCTTTTTCTGCTCAGTCTCCACTGTTGGGACTGAGGCTCTTTACCTACTGTGGCATGAATGAGACTACTGAGGTCACAGTTTCCTCTTGCCCCAATTCAAGGGCAGAAACCTGAAGCAAAACCTGAGGCAAAACCTGGAGCTGCTTACCCACTCCTCCACTGACACTCGGTACATATCATGGAATATCACTCAGCCAGAAAAAGGAATGCATTTGAGTCAGTTCTAATGAGGTTGATGAGCCTAGAGCCTATTATGCAGAGTGAAGTAAGTCAGAAAGAGAAAAACAAGTATTGTATATTAATGCATACATACAGAATCTAGAAAAATTATATTGATGAATGGGCAGCAGTGGAGACAGAAATAGAGAACAGACTTGTGAGCAGATACTATCCCCCATAAAGGACTTGGGTTTGATTGGACTTCACTGTAAAGTAACTTGTCCCTTGGGGAGCTGTAGAAAAAAGTAGAGCAATCACCAGGAACTTATGGAGATACACAGTTGTGTGTCCCAAGAGAAAGAGACAGACAAAGAGAACCTTGTCCAAACCACTGTCCTCACAGGATGGCTGTGGTCATGCTTAAGGCTGCACCCCTTAAGGTGCAACATCTGAGGCTTCACACTACAAGGGTGGAGGGACTTCACAAAGACTATCCAGCCCATCACTTACCAAGAAAACAAGCAACCGATCCGTAAAAGGCAATAACATATGTATATGTACAAAATCTAGAAACAAATGATATTGATGAACCTATTGGAAGTAAGGAATGAAGACACAGATGTAGAGAATGGACTTGGGGACACCGCTGGGGAGGGAGAGAGAAGGACAAATGGAGAAAGTAGCGTCAACATATACACACTGTCAGGTGTAAGACGGACAGTTGGTGAGCAGCTGTGTAGCACAGGGAGCCCTGGCTGGTGCACTGAGGTGACCAGGAGCAATTGGATGGGGGGGACAAGAGTGAGGCTAAGGAGAAACGGGACGTATGTATAATTGGAGCTGACTTGTGTCATTGTGTGGAAGAAACCAACACAATATTGAAAAATTCAAACTAAAAAAAAAATAGAAAAAACATTGCAATACTCGTTTTTAGGATCCATCTCTTAGAGTAATGGAAACAAAAGCAAAAATAAGCCAATGGCAGCTAATTAAACTTAAAATTATTTGCACAGCAAAAGAAACCATAAAAATATAAAGTACCAGTCTATGGAATGGAAGAAAATATTTGTAAATGATGTGAACAACAAGAGCTTTATTTCCAAGATATAGAAACAGCTTATACAGCTCAGTATCAAAAAAAAAAAAAAGAAAAAAATCAATTAAAAACTGGATCTAGGGGCTTCCCTGGTGGTCTAGCAGTTAAGAATATACCTTGCAAATCAAGGGGTGCCAGTTCGATCCCTGGCCTGGGAAGATCCCACGTGCCGCAGAGCAGCAGAACCAATGTGTCCAACTACCGAGCAGGAGCTCTGAGCATGTGTACCCAAAGCCAGAGCTCTGCAACAAGAGAGGTCACTCTGACGGGAGGCCCACACAGGCCAAAGAACAAAGATAAATAAATGAAAGATCAATAGAAGTGGCCAAAAAAAAAAATCACCTCTGCAAAATCATGGAGGGTTTTTTTTTTGGTTATTAATAACTGTTGGCACATCTTGCGCAATATATCTAAATTGAATTACGGTACCAGATAAAGGTATAGATAGGAATGAAGCTGGTGTATCACCCATTATCATGTGTAATCATTAAAAGATTTAATGCCTGCTTGAAAAACAATAGAATAAAATATGATATAAATTGGACTTCCCTGGTGGTACAATGGATTAGAATCCACCAGCCAATGCGGGGGACGTGGGTTCGATTCCAGGTCCTGGAAGATTTCACATGCAGCAGGGCAACTAAGCCCACGTGCCACGACTACTGAGCCTGTGCTCTGCAACAAGAGAAGCCACCACAAGGAGAAGCCTGCACGTTGCTACGAGACAGTAGCTCCCAGTCTCCACAACTAGAAAAGGCCCCTACAGCAGTGAAGACCCAGTGCAGCAAAAAGTAAATAAGTCAGAAATCATGGGAAACTAAAACGTGATACAAATGAACTTGCAGAAATAAACTCACAAACATAGAAAACGAGCTAATACTACCCCAGAAAAAAACAGGGGAAGGGACAAATCAAGAATTTTGGATTAACAGGTATACACCACTATATATCAAATAAACAGCAAGGACCTATGGGACCTATCTGTGTATAGCATTAAATTTAAAATTTGCAGCAAAAGAAACCATAAAAATATAAAGTACCAGTCTATGGAATGGAAGAAAATATTTGTAAATGATGTGAACAACAAGAGCTTTATTTCCAAGATATAGAAACAGCTTATACAGCTCAGTATCAAAAAAAAAAAAAAGAAAAAAATCAATTAAAAACTGGATCTAGGGGCTTCCCTGGTGGTCTAGCAGTTAAGAATATACCTTGCAAATCAAGGGGTGCCAGTTCGATCCCTGGCCTGGGAAGATCCCACGTGCCGCAGAGCAGCAGAACCAATGTGTCCAACTACCGAGCAGGAGCTCTGAGCATGTGTACCCAAAGCCAGAGCTCTGCAACAAGAGAGGTCACTCTGACGGGAGGCCCACACAGGCCAAAGAACAAAGATAAATAAATGAAAGATCAATAGAAGTGGCCAAAAAAAAAAATCACCTCTGCAAAATCATGGAGGGTTTTTTTTTTGGTTATTAATAACTGTTGGCACATCTTGCGCAATATATCTAAATTGAATTACGGTACCAGATAAAGGTATAGATAGGAATGAAGCTGGTGTATCACCCATTATCATGTGTAATCATTAAAAGATTTAATGCCTGCTTGAAAAACAATAGAATAAAATATGATATAAATTGGACTTCCCTGGTGGTACAATGGATTAGAATCCACCAGCCAATGCGGGGGACGTGGGTTCGATTCCAGGTCCTGGAAGATTTCACATGCAGCAGGGCAACTAAGCCCACGTGCCACGACTACTGAGCCTGTGCTCTGCAACAAGAGAAGCCACCACAAGGAGAAGCCTGCACGTTGCTACGAGACAGTAGCTCCCAGTCTCCACAACTAGAAAAGGCCCCTACAGCAGTGAAGACCCAGTGCAGCAAAAAGTAAATAAGTCAGAAATCATGGGAAACTAAAACGTGATACAAATGAACTTGCAGAAATAAACTCACAAACATAGAAAACGAGCTAATACTACCCCAGAAAAAAACAGGGGAAGGGACAAATCAAGAATTTTGGATTAACAGGTATACACCACTATATATCAAATAAACAGCAAGGACCTATGGGACCTATCTGTGTATAGCCCAGGGGACTATATTTAGTATCTTGTTAATAACCTATCATGGAAGGAATCTGAAACAGTATACATATATGTATATACATGCACACACATATACATGTATACATACGTATATATAACTGTCACTTTTCAGTACATTTAAAACACTGTAAACCAACTATACTGCAATTTGAAAAAAAAGAATAGAGAAGCATGAGAGAAAAGAAAAAAAATGAAACCAGAAGCTGGTTCTTGAAAAGATCAACAAAAGTGAAAATGTTGTCTAGACTGACCAAGATAAGAAGACTCAAATTATTAGAATCAGAAACAGAAGCTGGAACATTATAATTGACCCTACAGAGAAACAAAGGACTATACCTGCTATGAACAGCCTCCAAATGCCTGGGTCCAGCCCCCAGATCCAACTGGAGTCGTGTCTTCTTGATGACCTCTCCAACACCATCTATGCCTTTGCTGGGGCCAAATGACTACAGGTCATTTCTTTTCTTTTTTCTTTTAATTTTCATTTTCAAATCATTTCAAACGTAGAGAAAAGGAACAACACTAGTACAAAGAGCTCATGTTTACTTTAACTAGAGGCCCTGCTGTTAGCATTTCACCACGGGTGTGTGGTAAATCTCTCTGTGTGCTGTTGCTGTTTAGCTGCTCAGTGGTGTCTGACTCTTTGCAATCCCATGGACCGTAGCCTCCAGGCTCCCTGTCCATAGGATTTCCCAGGCAAGAATGCTTGAGTGGGGTGCCATTTGCTTCTCCAGGGATTTTCCCAAGCCAGGGGTCGAGCCTGCGTTTCCTATATTGGCACGTAAGCTCTTTAAACCACGTGCCACGACTACTGAGCCTGTGCTCTGCAACAAGAGAAGCCACCACAAGGAGAAGCCTGCACGTTGCTGAGACAGTAGCTCCCAGTCTCCACAACTAGAAAAGGCCCCTACAGCAGTGAAGACCCAGTGCAGCAAAAGTAAATAAGTCAGAAATCATGGGAAACTAAAACGTGATACAAATGAACTTGCAGAAATAAACTCACAAACATAGAAAACGAGCTAATACTACCCCAGAAAAAAACAGGGGAAGGGACAAATCAAGAATTTTGGATTAACAGGTATACACCACTATATATCAAATAAACAGCAAGGACCTATGGGACCTATCTGTGTATAGCCCAGGGGACTATATTTAGTATCTTGTTAATAACCTATCATGGAAGGAATCTGAAACAGTATACATATATGTATATACATGCACACACATATACATGTATACATACGTATATATAACTGTCACTTTTCAGTACATTTAAAACACTGTAAACCAACTATACTGCAATTTGAAAAAAAAGAATAGAGAAGCATGAGAGAAAAGAAAAAAAATGAAACCAGAAGCTGGTTCTTGAAAAGATCAACAAAAGTGAAAATGTTGTCTAGACTGACCAAGATAAGAAGACTCAAATTATTAGAATCAGAAACAGAAGCTGGAACATTATAATTGACCCTACAGAGAAACAAAGGACTATACCTGCTATGAACAGCCTCCAAATGCCTGGGTCCAGCCCCCAGATCCAACTGGAGTCGTGTCTTCTTGATGACCTCTCCAACACCATCTATGCCTTTGCTGGGGCCAAATGACTACAGGTCATTTCTTTTCTTTTTTCTTTTAATTTTCATTTTCAAATCATTTCAAACGTAGAGAAAAGGAACAACACTAGTACAAAGAGCTCATGTTTACTTTAACTAGAGGCCCTGCTGTTAGCATTTCACCACGGGTGTGTGGTAAATCTCTCTGTGTGCTGTTGCTGTTTAGCTGCTCAGTGGTGTCTGACTCTTTGCAATCCCATGGACCGTAGCCCTCCAGGCTCCCCTGTCCATAGGATTTCCCAGGCAAGAATGCTTGAGTGGGGTGCCATTTGCTTCTCCAGGGGATTTTCCCAAGCCAGGGGTCGAGCCTGCGTTTCCTATATTGGCACGTAAGCTCTTTACCACGGAAGCACCCAGGAAGTCCCCTTTCTATGTCAACATGTCACCATTCCTTCTAAATCATTTGACAGTAAATTGTAGAAAATGATGCCTTAAATCCCCTCGTGCTACCTCAGCGTGCATTTCCTTGCAAGAAGGATGCTCTCATACATAACCTGGTACAATCATCAATATGAAAAAAAAAAAAAAATTGACATAACATTAGCATCACAGACTCCAGTCACAGTACCTAGATTGCTACCCGTATGGCCTTTATAGCTCTGGGTCCTAAACGAGATCACGGATTGCAATGAGATTCGTGTGTCTCTTGAGTTTCCTTTGATCTGGAGCAGTTCTTCAATCTTTCCTTGTCCTTCATGACCTCAGCATTTTAAAAAGTACAGGCCAGCTACTATGTAAAATAGCAGCTTGAGTTTGTCTGCTATTTCCTCATGATTAACATTTTTTATCAGAAATGTGTTGCACATTCTTCTCACTGCACTACATCACAAGGCCCATGATGTTGACTTGTCCCATCAGTAACATCCCCTGTCTGCTGTTTCTCCACTGTCAACGTAACTAAGAACTCAGGCCCACAGTAGTGAAATTACCTAGTCCTAACCACCAGACTGCCAGGAACAACTCAGAAATTTATTTATTTATTTATTCCAATGGACTCCACAGTTTCATTGCTGAGGGTCCATAAAGTCAAAGCTATGACTTTTCCAATGTACGGATGTGACAGTTGGACCATAACGAAGACTGCGTGATGATGAATTGATACTTTTGAACTGTGGTACTGGAGAAGGCTCTTGAGAGTCTCTTGGACTGCAAGATCAAACCAGTCGATCCTGAAGGATATCAACCCCGAATATTCATTGGGAGGACTGATCCTGAAGCTGAAGCTCCAATACTTCGGCCACCTGATGTGAAGAGCCAACTCATTGGAAAAGACCCTGATGCTGGGAAAGATTGAGGGCAGGAGGAGAAGTGGGTGACAGAGGATGAGATGGTTGAAAGGCATCATTGAATCAATGGTCATGAGTTTCAGCAAACTCCAGGAGACAGCGAAGGACAGGGAAGCCAAACATACTGCAGTCCGTAAGGTGGCAAAGAGTCAGATATGATTGAGCGACTGAACAACAACAAAACTCTAACCCAGCTGGTCTCCCCAGATGGTCTGAGAGCTCCTGGGGGTATAATCATGGTGTATCCAAGGCTCTTATGGTGACCTGAGGCACAGTAGGTATTTCATGACTGTATGTGTGAGAGCTGCTTCAGTTGTCTTGTTCAGCACTAAATCCCTAGCATGTGGACATACAACATGTTATTGAATGAACACATGAGTCAGATGAGCATGCTCCTCCCCTCAAACCCATCAAAGGAAAAGTATATACAACAAAAATCTTGCATGACATTTTATTCTCCTGAGGGAGGAAGGCAGTGGAAGGATCACGGATTGCAATGAGATTCGTGTGTCTCTTGAGTTTCCTTTGATCTGGAGCAGTTCTTCAATCTTTCCTTGTCCTTCATGACCTCAGCATTTTAAAAAGTACAGGCCAGCTACTATGTAAAATAGCAGCTTGAGTTTGTCTGCTATTTCCTCATGATTAACATTTTTTATCAGAAATGTGTTGCACATTCTTCTCACTGCACTACATCACAAGGCCCATGATGTTGACTTGCCCCATCAGTAACAGCCCCTGTCTGCTGTTTCTCCACTGTCAACGTAACTAAGAACTCAGGCCCACAGTAGTGAAATTACCTAGTCCTAACCACCAGACTGCCAGGAACAACTCAGAAATTTATTTATTTATTTATTCCAATGGACTCCACAGTTTCATTGCTGAGGGTCCATAAAGTCAAAGCTATGACTTTTCCAATGTACGGATGTGACAGTTGGACCATAACGAAGACTGCGTGATGATGAATTGATACTTTTGAACTGTGGTACTGGAGAAGGCTCTTGAGAGTCTCTTGGACTGCAAGATCAAACCAGTCGATCCTGAAGGATATCAACCCCGAATATTCATTGGGAGGACTGATCCTGAAGCTGAAGCTCCAATACTTCGGCCACCTGATGTGAAGAGCCAACTCATTGGAAAAGACCCTGATGCTGGGAAAGATTGAGGGCAGGAGGAGAAGTGGGTGACAGAGGATGAGATGGTTGAAAGGCATCATTGAATCAATGGTCATGAGTTTCAGCAAACTCCAGGAGACAGCGAAGGACAGGGAAGCCAAACATACTGCAGTCCGTAAGGTGGCAAAGAGTCAGATATGATTGAGCGACTGAACAACAACAAAACTCTAACCCAGCTGGTCTCCCCAGATGGTCTGAGAGCTCCTGGGGGTATAATCATGGTGTATCCAAGGCTCTTATGGTGACCTGAGGCACAGTAGGTATTTCATGACTGTATGTGTGAGAGCTGCTTCAGTTGTCTTGTTCAGCACTAAATCCCTAGCATGTGGACATACAACATGTTATTGAATGAACACATGAGTCAGATGAGCATGCTCCTCCCCTCAAACCCATCAAAGGAAAAGTATATACAACAAAAATCTTGCATGACATTTTATTCTCCTGAGGGAGGAAGGCAGTGGAAGGAGTTCGGTGAGAGAAGCTGGAGGGAAGAGCCTGGATTCAGAAAGGAAGGAGCCGTCTGAGGATGCTGGAGTCTCTGTGCTTCTTCCCCAGGGTGAGGTCGGGGGATAAAGGAACTCAGAGGAGACCTGGTGTGGAGAGAAGAGAGGGCTGTGGGCAGGTGTGTGGGGAATTCAGAGCCACCTGTCCTGGTACACATGCTTGGTCACATCCTGGAATCCATTCAGAAGCCATGTGGCTGGCAGGGCTTTGAAGATAAAAGCCACGGGAAATGGTGGGGACTTCACCCTTAGGGATGATCCCAGATCTACAGGCATCAAGCCCCAAAGCATCATTGAGGATGGACGAGATGCCAGACCCAACCATAGGGCACCTTGCAGCCCCAACTCCTGTGGCCTTCACCCGATAGCTCCTAGCATGGCCTGGGCAGTCCTGGAGGAAGAGATGAGCAGAGCCCTCACCCCACCTCATGAAATCTCCCAACCCAGCTCTCGGGTCCTGATGTCATGAAGAAGGAGGTAGCTCCCATCCCCCAGGATCAGGGCTCGGCTGGGAGGCTGGAGCTCGATCAGGGCTCTAAGGTCTCCAATATCTCAGTCTCAGGCCACTGCCTCGGTGTCAGCCTGTCATACGTGACAGCCTCATTCAATCCTCATTCCAGCCTCAGCAGCAGGAGTCCTTATCCCCCTTTTCACAGGAAAGGAAGCTGAAGCTCAAAGAGGCTAAGTTTCCTGCCCGAGATCACACAGCTGAGGAGAAATCAGGGCCTGATTTCACTCCAGAATTGTGGGTGGGAGTGGGCAAGAGGGTGGGGAGGCAGCCTCAGGTTGTTAGGAGGTTTTCTCGGACATTGCTGGGCCAAGCCCACCTGCCCGGCTGCTCACGCTTTCCCTCTTGGGAGCGGTTGGAGAGACGCATCAAGACAAGAAAGCTTAGAGGGGCTGGAGCATGTGTGAGCTACCTCTGAAGTTCTCTCTGATGGGACCTTCCTGGGTTTTTAAATTCTGTAGCACGTGCATGGGGAGGCTATCAGGGAGGACGTTCCTGCGGTGGCCTCTGCACTTACCTGCCTTGCACATCCTGATGTCCACACAGATGGCCTGAGGCTGCTTGCCAGCCAAGATGTCCTTCGAGATGAGACGGAGAAACTTCCTCATGATCGACTTGCACAGGCCTTTCAGCAGCCGCATCTTGCTGCACACCGTGGAGGCTGCATCGCTGATGGTGTTCTGGAGTGGCAGAGCCAGGGTGGGAAACCGTGAGCCCTGGTGGGCCCTGGCCGGCCAGCGCCACCTCTCTGCAGGCCCCAGCAGCCTCGGGCCTCGGCTGGGTCTGGCAATGGGAGTGCCAGCTCTCGGGAGCCGGTGCCCACTGGCTGTGGGAGCAGAGACTGGAGAGACAGGGCTCAGCCCCCACGCCTGCCCCTGAGTGCTGGCCTAGCCTGGCCAGCAGGGGCTCCGGAAAGGACAATTATGGGAGGAGGGTTAGGAACGGATCCAAGCTTGCAACCGTGGTCCATTTGATTTTGAAATATCTTCTCCCAACCCAATGGAAGCGGGTAAATCTGAGTAACCTGGAGTGGAGGCAAAGATACTGAGCAGCTTGGGGGAGTCAAGAGCAGGTGGAGGGGAGAGAAAGGGGAGGGGAGGGAGCTATGGCTCTTGTGATGAAACACCCACTTGCTAAGCATTCACTTGGACTCAGGACATCCCACTTTTCAGCTCCTTGAAAAGCCTAAGCAGGGCTTCCCTAGTGGTCCAGTAGTAAAGAGTCCACCTTGCAGTGCAAGGGGAACCGGTTCCATTCCTGGCTCAGGAAGATCCAACACGCTGCAGAGCGGCTGGACCGGTGTGTCCAATTACGAGCCAGTGCTCTGGAGCGCGTGTGCCCAGAGGCGTTGCTCTGCAGTGAGAGAGGCCATTGCAATGGGAGGCCCACACAGGCCAAAAGAATAAAAGATGGATGAAAAATAAATACATAAAAAGGCAATAAAAGGGGCTTTCCTGGCAGCTCAGTGGTGAAGAGTTCACCTGCCAATGCAGGAGACACAAGTTCGATCCCTGAGCCAGGAAGATCCCACATGCTGCAGAGCCAACCGTGAGCACTGAGGGGAAACTTCACTCATGGGAGGCTATCAGGAGGCGTTCCTGCGGTGGCCTCTGCACTTACCTGCCTTGCACATCCTGATGTCCACACAGATGGCCTGAGGCTGCTTGCCAGCCAAGATGTCCTTCGAGATGAGACGGAGAAACTTCCTCATGATCGACTTGCACAGGCCTTTCAGCAGCCGCATCTTGCTGCACACCGTGGAGGCTGCATCGCTGATGGTGTTCTGGAGTGGCAGAGCCAGGGTGGGAAACCGTGAGCCCTGGTGGGCCCTGGCCGGCCAGCGCCACCTCTCTGCAGGCCCCAGCAGCCTCGGGCCTCGGCTGGGTCTGGCAATGGGAGTGCCAGCTCTCGGGAGCCGGTGCCCACTGGCTGTGGGAGCAGAGACTGGAGAGACAGGGCTCAGCCCCCACGCCTGCCCCTGAGTGCTGGCCTAGCCTGGCCAGCAGGGGCTCCGGAAAGGACAATTATGGGAGGAGGGTTAGGAACGGATCCAAGCTTGCAACCGTGGTCCATTTGATTTTGAAATATCTTCTCCCAACCCAATGGAAGCGGGTAAATCTGAGTAACCTGGAGTGGAGGCAAAGATACTGAGCAGCTTGGGGGAGTCAAGAGCAGGTGGAGGGGAGAGAAAGGGGGGAGGGAGCTATGGCTCTTGTGATGAAACACCCACTTGCTAAGCATTCACTTGGACTCAGGACATCCCACTTTTCAGCTCCTTGAAAAGCCTAAGCAGGGCTTCCCTAGTGGTCCAGTAGTAAAGAGTCCACCTTGCAGTGCAAGGGGAACCGGTTCCATTCCTGGCTCAGGAAGATCCAACACGCTGCAGAGCGGCTGGACCGGTGTGTCCAATTACGAGCCAGTGCTCTGGAGCGCGTGTGCCCAGAGGCGTTGCTCTGCAGTGAGAGAGGCCATTGCAATGGGAGGCCCACACAGGCCAAAAGAATAAAAGATGGATGAAAAATAAATACATAAAAAGGCAATAAAAGGGGCTTTCCTGGCAGCTCAGTGGTGAAGAGTTCACCTGCCAATGCAGGAGACACAAGTTCGATCCCTGAGCCAGGAAGATCCCACATGCTGCAGAGCCACTAAGCCCGTGAGTCACAACTATGCAGCCTGGGCTCTAGAACCTCGGAGCCACAACTATGGAGCCCATGGGCCGCGACTACTGAAGCCTAGGAGCCCTAGAGTCGGAGTTCCACGACAAGAGAAGTCACCACAATAAGAAGCCTGCTCTGCTCCACTGGAGAGTAGCCCCTACTACCTGAAACTAAAGAAGAGCCTGTGAAAACCCAGAATAGCCCAAAATAAATAAATAATTTTTTTCAAAAAAGTCATTAAATGAGTAAAATGAAAAACAAAAAAGCCCAAGCAAGGCTTCCCAGCCCACCCCACCTTCCCCGCCCTCCCTAACCCCTCATGAGGGCACCCCTCCACCCACCGGGCTCCACAGGCCTCGGGTCTCACCTCGTCGGGGTTATCTCCCACCAAGTCCTCCAGCTTCTTTATTATCTTCCGACAACCATCACAGAGCAGGCCCAGTTCCTCTCTTTGAAACATCGGGTCCTCCTAACAGGAAAGGAAGCCCCTCAGGGTGCTCCCTCAGATACCCCAACCTTGGAAGGGCACCAGGAAGGGGCCCTTGGGTGCCTTCAAAGCCAGCAGGATGCCCTATGATCTGTCTGTCCCTGTAAGGACCTGAGCCAGACTCTGGCTGGCCCCTGCCCATCTCCCTGCCTGTCTCAGAGGGGCTGAGAGACCCCAGGACCTGCCCCACACCCACAGCACCTTTCCCAGCCCAGCTTCTGCCCCGCCTCTGTTCCACACTCACACCGGGGAGGACTAAGCCACACCAGGTAGCCCCCTCCCCACAGCCAGGCACCAGTGTGAACCAGACCAGCCTCCTCGGCTCCCAGCCCTGCCCCCCGTCCCTCAGACCTGGAGCGATCTCCAGGGCCTCAGCCCTGGTGCTGCTCAGGGAGGAGAGGCAGGGGTGTGGGAGGGGAGCAGGAAGCCAGCGGGTACCTGGGGGTCCTCCCGGGCCAGGCCCTGGCCCAGCTCATCTCCATCCCACAGCCGGGCCGTCGCCTGGACGTGGCGCTCCGGGGTCAGGTGGGCAGAGGCCAGCCCTGGGGGAGAAACAGCCTCAGCATCCCTCCACAAACTGAGGAAGAGGGACCATCTCGTCTCCTGGCTCGGGAGAGCCCGGGAGGGGAGTCAGGATCCCAGACAAGGAGGCGGCCTTGGGAGGGGTCCGGGAGGCCCCCTGCCCCACTCTGCCCTGGGGCTGCTCTGACCCACCCGAGGGGCCTGCGGAGCTCCTGCTGGGGTCCACCAAGCCCGAGAAAACCGGGCCTCACCTGGGGCGGCCAGGAGCAGCAAGGCGAGGAGCAGGACCGTCCGGGAGGTCATGGCGGGGCAGCTGCCCAGGCTCCCTCCACACCCTGTTTTATAGAGGCTGGGAGCCGGGCAGTGTGACTGGGCCGGGTCCTCCTCCCCTTGTTGGCCACCTCCCCACGTCACTGGGCTAACCACAAACACCAATGTCAAACGGTGGAGAAGTGGGGGGAAGGAGTGGTATCTCAGAGCTTCCACACACCCCTCAGACGTCTCCCTCCCCCTCAGTACTAGAACTTGCTGAGCTGAGTGAGGTGTGGCCGGGCGCCTGGCTGCCATGATGCCCACGCTGCCTGGATGTGGCAGGGAGAAGAACTCCTGGCCACTGAGGGGCCGGTAGGGCCCTTGGCCAGCTGAGCATCAGGATCTCTCTCCCACGTCTTGCAGGAGTCCGGGCTGGTGTCATCCTTCTCCTCAGACAGGCCCTCCATTTTGCCCGAGGGAGGTCCAGGGGCTGAGAGACCCCAGGACCTGCCCCACACCCACAGCACCTTTCCCAGCCCAGCTTCTGCCCCGCCTCTGTTCCACACTCACACCGGGGAGGACTAAGCCACACCAGGTAGCCCCCTCCCCACAGCCAGGCACCAGTGTGAACCAGACCAGCCTCCTCGGCTCCCAGCCCTGCCCCCCGTCCCTCAGACCTGGAGCGATCTCCAGGGCCTCAGCCCTGGTGCTGCTCAGGGAGGAGAGGCAGGGGTGTGGGAGGGGAGCAGGAAGCCAGCGGGTACCTGGGGGTCCTCCCGGGCCAGGCCCTGGCCCAGCTCATCTCCATCCCACAGCCGGGCCGTCGCCTGGACGTGGCGCTCCGGGGTCAGGTGGGCAGAGGCCAGCCCTGGGGGAGAAACAGCCTCAGCATCCCTCCACAAACTGAGGAAGAGGGACCATCTCGTCTCCTGGCTCGGGAGAGCCCGGGAGGGGAGTCAGGATCCCAGACAAGGAGGCGGCCTTGGGAGGGGTCCGGGAGGCCCCCTGCCCCACTCTGCCCTGGGGCTGCTCTGACCCACCCGAGGGGCCTGCGGAGCTCCTGCTGGGGTCCACCAAGCCCGAGAAAACCGGGCCTCACCTGGGGCGGCCAGGAGCAGCAAGGCGAGGAGCAGGACCGTCCGGGAGGTCATGGCGGGGCAGCTGCCCAGGCTCCCTCCACACCCTGTTTTATAGAGGCTGGGAGCCGGGCAGTGTGACTGGGCCGGGTCCTCCTCCCCTTGTTGGCCACCTCCCCACGTCACTGGGCTAACCACAAACACCAATGTCAAACGGTGGAGAAGTGGGGGGAAGGAGTGGTATCTCAGAGCTTCCACACACCCCTCAGACGTCTCCCTCCCCCTCAGTACTAGAACTTGCTGAGCTGAGTGAGGTGTGGCCGGAGCGCCCTGGCTGCCATGATGCCCACGCTGCCTGGATGTGGCAGGGAGAAGAACTCCTGGCCACTGAGGGGGCCGGTAGGGCCCTTGGCCAGCTGAGCATCAGGCCCCTCCATCTTCTCTCTCCCACGTCTTGCAGGAGTCCGGGCTGGTGTCATCCTTCTCCTCAGACCCCAGGTCTCCCTCCAGCCATTTCAGCCAACGTAGCACTACCTGAGGGAGGGACTCCCAGGGGCCGCTAGGGGAAAGAGCCCACCTGCCAACGCAGGAGACCTAGGAGATCAGGGGTTCAGTCCCTGGGTTGGGAAGGTTCCGTGGAGAAGGAAATGACACCTCGCTCCAGTATTCTTGCCTGGAGAAGCCCTTGGACAGAAGGGATGGCAGGCTACAGGGAGAGTAGCAGCCTGGCAGGCTACAGTCCATCGATGGAACAGAGTTGGACACGACTGAGGCGACTGAGCACACGAGCACAGCACTACCTAATTCTGACACAGAAAAGGTGCCCTCAGAGTAGAGCCTGACCGCTCCTCCTCCCTGCCCTGCCTTCTCAGCTTCTAGGACCCAGAGCTCCATGGGCACTGGGGTCCCCTAGACCCACACCTGCCCGCTCACCATCACCACGGAGGCCAGGCCTTTCCCTCAGAGCCGGGGTCAGCCCAGACGGGCAGGGACCTGTTGATGGGGACAGCCAGCCCGTGGGAAGGAAGGGAGCCCTGGCCCAGCATCTGGTTCCACTCCCTGGGCCCCTGAAAGTCATTTGTGTTCTGCAGGTCACTGGCCCGCATCTGTAAGAAAAATAAAGGCTGTCTACCTTATTTGAATATGAGATAAAAAATAATTTGTCTGGCTTCCCTGGTGATTCAGTGGTTAAGGACACCACCTTGCAGTGCAAGGGGCACCGATTCGATCCCTGGCCTGGGAAGATCCCACATGCCGCAGAGCGGCTGGACTGATGTGTCCAATCACCGAGCCGGAGCTCTGGAGCGCATGCGCCCAGAGCCGGTGCTCTGCGACAACAGAGGCCACTGCGATGGGAGGCCCACACGGGCCAAGGAACAAAGATGGATGAAAATAGATAAATGAAAGACCAATAGAAGCGGCCCCCACCCGCTCCACAACCCCGCCCGCCAAAAAGGAACTCCTGCCACGTTGCAGGAGTGCCGGGGCTGGTGTCCCTTGGCCAGCTGAGCATCAGGCCCCTCCATCTTCTCTCCCACGTCTTGCAGGAGTCCGGGCTGGTGTCATCCTTCTCCTCAGACCCCAGGTCTCCCTCCAGCCATTTCAGCCAACGTAGCACTACCTGAGGGAGGGACTCCCAGGGGCCGCTAGGGGAAAGAGCCCACCTGCCAACGCAGGAGACCTAGGAGATCAGGGGTTCAGTCCCTGGGTTGGGAAGGTTCCGTGGAGAAGGAAATGACACCTCGCTCCAGTATTCTTGCCTGAGAAGCCCTTGGACAGAAGGGATGGCAGGCTACAGGGAGAGTAGCAGCCTGGCAGGCTACAGTCCATCGATGGAACAGAGTTGGACACGACTGAGGCGACTGAGCACACGAGCACAGCACTACCTAATTCTGACACAGAAAAGGTGCCCTCAGAGTAGAGCCTGACCGCTCCTCCTCCCTGCCCTGCCTTCTCAGCTTCTAGGACCCAGAGCTCCATGGGCACTGGGGTCCCCTAGACCCACACCTGCCCGCTCACCATCACCACGGAGGCCAGGCCTTTCCCTCAGAGCCGGGGTCAGCCCAGACGGGCAGGGACCTGTTGATGGGGACAGCCAGCCCGTGGGAAGGAAGGGAGCCCTGGCCCAGCATCTGGTTCCACTCCCTGGGCCCCTGAAAGTCATTTGTGTTCTGCAGGTCACTGGCCCGCATCTGTAAGAAAAATAAAGGCTGTCTACCTTATTTGAATATGAGATAAAAAATAATTTGTCTGGCTTCCCTGGTGATTCAGTGGTTAAGGACACCACCTTGCAGTGCAAGGGGCACCGATTCGATCCCTGGCCTGGGAAGATCCCACATGCCGCAGAGCGGCTGGACTGATGTGTCCAATCACCGAGCCGGAGCTCTGGAGCGCATGCGCCCAGAGCCGGTGCTCTGCGACAACAGAGGCCACTGCGATGGGAGGCCCACACGGGCCAAGGAACAAAGATGGATGAAAATAGATAAATGAAAGACCAATAGAAGCGGCCCCCACCCGCTCCACAACCCCCCCGCCCCCGCCAAAAAGGAAAAGATAATGATAATTTGTCAGTATTAGTGTGTCCCAAATGTGGTGTGGATGATACTCCCACTGAAAAGCATCTCTTCTCTACCTGAAATCCAGCTGGGCGTGCCATAGTTCATCTAGCAACGTTGTGTCGACTTGCCAATGGTTCAGATGAGGAAACCGAAAGAGCAGGAGGGACTGACAAAAGCCACAAGGCCAGCAGAAGGCACTGAAGAGACTGAAACCCTCCTCGGGTCTCCTTCGGGGCCTTTTCCTTCCAGCTGCTGAGATGGCAGAGGTTCCCAGCCAGGACCAATTAGCACCCCCTTCAGCACCTGCCACCCCTTTGCATGTGTGCTACGTCATTTCAGTTGTGTCCGCTTCTCTGGGACCCCTCAGAGCCCTACAGGCTCCTCTGTCCATGGGACTCTCCAGGCCAGAACACTGGCGTGGGCTGCCACGCCCTCCTCCAAGGGTTCTTCCCAAATCAGGGATCAAACCCACATCTCCTGCGTCTCTTGCACGGCAGGTGGATTTTTTAACCACTGAGCTATAGGGGATTTCCAAGCCCCACTTTAGCATTCTCTCTAATATGCCATGGCCTCCCACCTCCTTAGGAATCCCACCATCAGCTGCGTCCCAAGCATCAGCTGAACTTCTTCCTCTGAAATGTTGGTATGTGGAGACTTCCCTGGTGGGCCAGTGGCTAAAACTCTATACTCTCAACACAGGGGGCCTGGGTTTGCTCCCTGGTCAGGGAACTAGATCCTGCATGCTACAAGTAAGACCCAGCGCATTAAATAAAAACAAATGTAGGGACTTCTCTGGTGGCCAAGTGGCTAAGACTCCTGGCTTCCAATGCAGGAGGCCTGGGTTCAAGCCCTGGTCAGGGAGATAGATCCCACATACTGCAACTAAGGCCCAGCACAGTCAAATAAATAAATATTTTTTTAAAAAATGTAAATAAAATATTAAAATGTTGCATGTTTCCTGAGCCGGTTGAGGGCCCTGCTCTCCACTGAGCTTCTGCTGAGAAGAAAGAGGATGGAGTCTCAAGGTGGCAGGCTTCGAACAAGCTGGGGGGCCTTGGGCAAGATACTCCATCTCTTGGCTGCCCTGGCCCTTTATCTGTAAAGTGGATGTAGGACTCATAGGACCTCAAGGTGGCATGTTGTTGTGTGTGAGGAAGCTTGGTAGCTTGTGATGTGCTGGCACCTGTAGGCTATTAACGTGAGGTAGAGGATACCCCCGACGTGGGTTCTTCTGCAAATGCTGGTTCTGTGGGGTTAGCAGATGCTGTCAAGGGAGTGGAAGGCCAGCAGAAGGCACTGAAGAGACTGAAACCCTCCTCGGGTCCCCCCAGCTGCTGAGATGGCAGAGGTTCCCAGCCAGGACCAATTAGCACCCCCTTCAGCACCTGCCACCCCTTTGCATGTGTGCTACGTCATTTCAGTTGTGTCCGCTTCTCTGGGACCCCTCAGAGCCCTACAGGCTCCTCTGTCCATGGGACTCTCCAGGCCAGAACACTGGCGTGGGCTGCCACGCCCTCCTCCAAGGGTTCTTCCCAAATCAGGGATCAAACCCACATCTCCTGCGTCTCTTGCACGGCAGGTGGATTTTTTAACCACTGAGCTATAGGGGATTTCCAAGCCCCACTTTAGCATTCTCTCTAATATGCCATGGCCTCCCACCTCCTTAGGAATCCCACCATCAGCTGCGTCCCAAGCATCAGCTGAACTTCTTCCTCTGAAATGTTGGTATGTGGAGACTTCCCTGGTGGGCCAGTGGCTAAAACTCTATACTCTCAACACAGGGGGCCTGGGTTTGCTCCCTGGTCAGGGAACTAGATCCTGCATGCTACAAGTAAGACCCAGCGCATTAAATAAAAACAAATGTAGGGACTTCTCTGGTGGCCAAGTGGCTAAGACTCCTGGCTTCCAATGCAGGAGGCCTGGGTTCAAGCCCTGGTCAGGGAGATAGATCCCACATACTGCAACTAAGGCCCAGCACAGTCAAATAAATAAATATTTTTTTAAAAAATGTAAATAAAATATTAAAATGTTGCATGTTTCCTGAGCCGGTTGAGGGCCCTGCTCTCCACTGAGCTTCTGCTGAGAAGAAAGAGGATGGAGTCTCAAGGTGGCAGGCTTCGAACAAGCTGGGGGGCCTTGGGCAAGATACTCCATCTCTTGGCTGCCCTGGCCCTTTATCTGTAAAGTGGATGTAGGACTCATAGGACCTCAAGGTGGCATGTTGTTGTGTGTGAGGAAGCTTGGTAGCTTGTGATGTGCTGGCACCTGTAGGCTATTAACGTGAGGTAGAGGATACCCCCGACGTGGGTTCTTCTGCAAATGCTGGTTCTGTGGGGGTTAGCAGATGCTGTCAAGGGGAGTGGAAGGCAGCGCTCTCTCCTCATGTAAAACGCTGGGCTAGATGGTTCCATGGATTTACGTACTTCCACCTTTACCACATCAGGGTGTGCTGGGGATCCTGAGCTGAATTCTCAGCCTTTCCCGACATCTTTGACCACAAAACCTTTTGATCAGGAAGGATTGGAGGGACTGAGTGATGGCCGCGGATCCAGCCACCTTCTCAGGCGGGCATGACCAGGAGGGTCACTGGCCTGGCAGCTTCTGGAGCCCCAGCAACAGCTGTCATGAAAACGAGAGACAGACAGACAGACGTGTGCCACCCCAGGCTGTGACGGACTCTCTGTGGCTGTCACTGTGACTGACGGTGGGGGACAGGACCCTCACTCTCCTCTCTGCGAGGGGGCCGTGGGGGTCCTGGTCACTCTCACTTCTTTGCCTCTTGAAGAGTCCAGAGTGGGTAAAACACCCCCAGGGATACAGCCTACGACGAATTAGACTAAATGAACTGAGAAGGGCGGGGATCCCCTGAATCCTTTTGTTTTTGTTCACCCCAACCCCAGGGGAGCAGATACACTCACCCTAACTCAGGTCACACTCACACACAGCGACACGAACTCACAGTCACACACTCTCCAAAGCACTCACAGATTCACACACTCACACACAGCCTCCCGACACCGCAAAGTCACCTAGAGTCACACACTAGTTCACAGACACATGCTTTCAAACAGTCGTAAACTCACACACACACACACCCCACCTTTATTTCTATCTGCTGTGGAAGCCACTGAATGCAAGATTAAGGAGCATGGAATTGAAGCATTTTAAGAATCTTTGATTTTTTTATTGAAATAAACCTTAATCAGACAAATAATAAACAATAAATGAAACTACTTACAAGCTCACTGAGAAGATTTACAGGAATATGGACAGATGACCACCAGACTCATAAGAGTGATCATTTTGAAATTGATAGAAAGATTGAATCTCTCTATTGGGTACCAGGAAATAACATAGTGTTGTAGGTCATTATACTTGAAAACAAACAAACTCTTAGAAAAAGAGACTGGGTTTGTGGTTATCCCTCTCGGGTAGAGAGGTTGGGGGTAGAGTTGTATGAAGGTAGTTGGAAGGTACAAACTTCCCGTAATGAGATAAATAAGTATAGGAATGTAATGTACAAATTGATAAAGATAATGAACACTGCTGTACATTATAAATGAACGTTATCAAGAAAGTCTATCCTAAGAGTTTACAAGGAAAATATTTTTTTCTATGTCTTTAATGTTGATTTATATGAGATGATGGATGTTCACTAAACCTGTTGTGATCATAATTTCATGTTAATGCAAGTCAAATCATTGGGTTGTACACCTTAAACTTGTATAATGCTCTATGTCAATTATATCTCAGTAGAACTAGAATTTAATGAATTAGTAACAAAAGACTTCAAGAAATACCCATTTACACCTTCAAATGTACATATTTATAAATATCCCATATTTATAAATATCCCCAAACCTATCCAATTTGAGCTGTGTGTCCCTGGAAAATTCACAGGACTTCCCTGGTTGCCTTACCTGAGGTGAACCAGTTTGATACCAGCTGACTATCTGGTCTTAGGAATTTAGGGCAGACCTATCTGACAGTAGAAGGCAAGTAGCTCATGGCAAAGCACCTGCCTGCCAACGCAGGGGACACGGGTTCGATACCCGGTCTGGGAAGTTTCCACATGCTGGAGAGCACTTAAGCCTGTGTGCATAATTACTGACCCCTGCCCTAGAGCCTGCACTCAAACTAAAAAAAGTATATGTTTATGTATAATTATATACCATAAAAATGGCTTTTAAGACTGATCTGGGTCTTCATTGCTGTATTTGGGCTTTCTCTAGATGCAGTGAGCAAGAGCTAGTCATAGCCTATGCAGTGCACAGGCTTCTCATTGCAGTGGCTTCTCTTGTTGCAGAACACAGGCTCTAGTGCAGGGCCTTTCCCTTCCAGCTGCTGAGATGGCAGAGGTGCCAGCCAGCACCAATTAACTTCCCCCTTCAGCACCTTCCACCCCTCAACCCCCCTTTGCGTGTGTGCTCAGTTGCCTCAGTCATGTCTGACTCTCTGGGACCGCATGGACTCTAGCCCACCAGGCTCCTCTATTCATGGGATTCTCCAGGTAAGAACACTGGAATGAGTGACATGCCCTCCTCCAGCAGATCTTCCTGACACAGGGACTGAACCTCCGTCTATTAAGTCTTCTGCATTGGCAGGCAGATTCTTTACCACTAGTGCCACCTGGGAAGACTGGTGGTCCAGTGGCTAAGAATTCGCTTTCTAATGCAGGGGACTTGGGTTCAATTCCTGGTCAGGGAAGATTCTACATGCTGCGAGGAAACTAAGCCCACCACTGAACCTGAGCTGTTGAATCTAGAGTCTGTGCTCTGCAATGGATGCCTGTGCAACACAACTAGACAAAAGAAAAAAAGAAAAGAAAGATAGAAAAAACACAACTAGACAAAAAAAAAGAAAGAAAGAAAGAAAAAACACACCTAGACAAAACAAGCAACAAAGACCGAGCACATCCAAAAAAAAGACAGACATCATATTATTTGTCATTCCATCTGTCATCTGGAAATGCTGCTTTCTCCACTTACAATTCATAATCTTGAGCAAACTGAAAATTATCAATAACAATGTTTTATATTTTAACAACTTTGTGTTAACATTAAAACTAATCAAAACTTATAGCTACCATAATGATAATTTTTGAATGAGTTAGAATGACTCAGGTCATACAAAAATGAACTGGAATGTACCTTTTCCCCCCTAGCCTTCATAGTTTTTAATAATGCATCTTTTGAGGCTATGAGCTTGTTCATTAAATAATGCTTTCCTTTAAAAAGAAAATAATTCCAAGAAAGTGTTTATACCTTTCAAGAACACTGCATGTTACAAATGTTAGTTTGTTGTTCACACAAAAGTTAAATGAGTTAACCTAAATGAGTTAAAACTCTGTTAAAGTTAAATGAGCTAACTTCTGCCTATACTGATCTTGGTGTTACCTAAAAACTCCTAGAAGAAACTGTTATGTACATATGAGATTCAATGCAAACTTAATAAACAAGCTTATATAAACACTTTAATGAAAAATTTTCTTATGGGCAGCTTCCTTGGTAGCTCAGTGGTGAAGAGTTCACCTGCCAATGCAGGAGACACAAGTTCAATCCCTGATCCAGGAGGATCCCACATGCTGCGGAGCAGCTAAGCCTGTGAGTCACAACTATGGAACCTGTGCTCTAGAGCCTCAGAACCGCAACTATGGAGCCATGTGCCAAAACTGCTGAAGCCCATGTGCCCTAGAGCACAGATTCCACAACAAGAAAAGTCACTGCATGAAGAAGCCTGCTCACCTCAACAAGAGAGTAGCCCCCACTCCCTGCAACTAGAGAAGAGTCTGTGGCAGCAGTGAAAACCCAGAATAGCCAAAAAGAAATAAATCAATAAATAAAAATTTTAACAATATATTAAGAACCTACTGGCTAGCACAAGCAATTACATTCAATATCTTATAACAATCTTTTACAGAATAAAATCAGCGTTCAGTGCAGGAAGGACTGAAATCCAACATATTTGGAGGGGAAAGGACTTAAAAAATACATGTATATATATCACTAAATCGCTTTGTTGTTTACCTGAAATATTGTATATCAATCCTGAAAAAGTGAAAGTGTTAGTCATTCAGTCGTCTCCATCTCTTTTCCACCCCGTGGATTGTAGCCCACCACGCTGCTCTGTCCATGGAATTCTCCAGGCAAGAATACTGGAGAGGGTAGCCCTTCCATTCTTCAGGGGATCTTCCCAACCCAAGGATGGGACCCTTCACTGCAGGCAGGTTCTTCACCATGTGAGCCACAACGGAAGCCCTTATCAACTCTACTTAACAAAAAAGAAAACTTCTAAACCTCTCAGCAACAGCTTATCAGTCAAAATATAAGTGTGAGATAAGAAAATAAGACAAGGCCACCTTTAGGTGGCTATTATGGTTAGCCTCTCTCAACCTCTCTTTTTCCCTTCTTTTATTTAGAGAGGTTGGAAAGGTATGCCAATACTTTCCAGAATGCATTGTATCTTAGGTCTAGACCTGAAGCCATGTCTACCTGATGGGAGCTTTGGGAGGCTGACCCCAAGATCATCTTCCTATTCCCTTCTATTTGGGCTCCTGGCAAGCAAGGTCACAGCAGTGTGATATTTGGGGACAGGAGTGCTTCCAGTATTCTTCTTAAATTAGCATTCCAATCCCTGGATGGCAGTTTCAGATGTGTATTCATAAACTCGGAGCTTTAGAACCAGCTTGAAGTTGTCTTCAGAAACAAGTGTTGGGCTTCCCTGTGGTCCAGTGATTAAGAATCTGCCTTGCAATGAAGAGAGTAGCCCCCACTCCCTGCAACTAGAGCACAGAGTCCTGGTCCACAACAAGAAAAGTCACTGCATGAAGAAGCCTGCTCACCTCAACAAGAGAGTAGCCCCAACGCCCTGCAACTAGAGAAGAGTCTGTGGCAGCAGTGAAAACCCAGGATAGCCAAAAGAAATAAATCAATAAATAAAAATTTTAACAATATATTAAGAACCTACTGGCTAGCACAAGCAATTACATTCAATATCTTATAACAATCTTTTACAGAATAAAATCAGCGTTCAGTGCAGGAAGGACTGAAATCCAACATATTTGGAGGGGAAAGGACTTAAAAAATACATGTATATATATCACTAAATCGCTTTGTTGTTTACCTGAAATATTGTATATCAATCCTGAAAAAGTGAAAGTGTTAGTCATTCAGTCGTCTCCATCTCTTTTCCACCCCGTGGATTGTAGCCCACCACGCTGCTCTGTCCATGGAATTCTCCAGGCAAGAATACTGGAGAGGGTAGCCCTTCCATTCTTCAGGGGATCTTCCCAACCCAAGGATGGGACCCTTCACTGCAGGCAGGTTCTTCACCATGTGAGCCACAACGGAAGCCCTTATCAACTCTACTTAACAAAAAAGAAAACTTCTAAACCTCTCAGCAACAGCTTATCAGTCAAAATATAAGTGTGAGATAAGAAAATAAGACAAGGCCACCTTTAGGTGGCTATTATGGTTAGCCTCTCTCAACCTCTCTTTTTCCCTTCTTTTATTTAGAGAGGTTGGAAAGGTATGCCAATACTTTCCAGAATGCATTGTATCTTAGGTCTAGACCTGAAGCCATGTCTACCTGATGGGAGCTTTGGGAGGCTGACCCCAAGATCATCTTCCTATTCCCTTCTATTTGGGCTCCTGGCAAGCAAGGTCACAGCAGTGTGATATTTGGGGACAGGAGTGCTTCCAGTATTCTTCTTAAATTAGCATTCCAATCCCTGGATGGCAGTTTCAGATGTGTATTCATAAACTCGGAGCTTTAGAACCAGCTTGAAGTTGTCTTCAGAAACAAGTGTTGGGCTTCCCTGTGGTCCAGTGATTAAGAATCTGCCTTGCAATGAAGAGACAATGGTTTGACCCCTGGTCAGGGAAGATCCCACATGACTCAGGGCAGTGGAGCCTATGTGCCACAACTAGTGAGCCTGCACTCTGGATCCTGTGAGCTGCAACTGCTGAGCTCGCAAGCCACGACTACTGAAACCTGAGCACCCCAGATCCTGTGCTCCACAGCAGGAATGGCTACCACAATGAGAAGCCAGCACACTGCAAGCAGAGAAAGCCCACACGGGGCAATGAAAACCCAGTACAGCCAAAAATAAATAAATATTTAAAAAGAAAGAAAGAAACAATTGTTGACGGCAAGTTCTTAATGTTCTAGGAGTGTTCCCTGAGGCCCAGTTCAGAACCTGCTTCTTCAGTCCTAGTGCCCTGGGTTAAGTCCTTTCCCCTCCAAATACCTGGGATTTCACTCCATCCTGCACTGAACGCTGACTAAGCCAGCTTTCATAATCCCAGTAGCCCTCCCAGGAAAGAAAGGAGAAGCGGGTGACGTCTAATTTACTTTGCCAAAGACAAGTTTCTCTGCACCTGCTCTGTGTCCTCTATATCACCAGGGGATCTTGAGACTGTGGCTCATGCACACACACACACACACACACAAGTAGGCTTGTCTTCACAGCCCTGTGGTTTAAACTCTGTGGCCAACAAGCATGTGGCTGAAGTTTTGAAGATTAGATCAAGTTAGAGGTGATAATGCACATGCTTCCCACCACTTCCCCATCTATTAATAGATGGAACCTCTCGGTATTTTTTATTAATTAATCTCCATTTTGCCCCCAGAAGCCCCTGACCCCCTGGGGCATTGTCTTAAGGACCCCTTTATGAATTGTTGTTGCATCAATACGTTGTTGGCTGACTCTTTTCAACCCCATGAACGGCGGTACACCAGGCTTCTCTGTCCTTCATTGTCTCCCAGATTTTAGTCAAAGCCATGTTTCTTGAGTCCGTGAGGCTATCTAGCCATCTCATCCTCTGCTTCCCCCTCTCCCTCCTGCCCTCAGTCCTTCCCAGCATCGGGGTCTTTTCTGGTGAGTCAGCTTTTCACGTCAGGCAGCCAATGTACTGGAGCTTCAGCTTCAGCAACAGCCCTTCTGGTGTGTACTCAGGGTGGATTTCCTTGAGGATTGACTGGTTTGATCTCCTTGCAGTCCAAGGGACTCTCAAGAGTCTTCCCCAGCATCACAAATTTGAAAGCATCAATTCTTTGATGCTCAGCCTTCTTTATGGCTCTACTCTCACATTCATACATGACAACTAGATTTTATTTCCTTGGGCTCCAAAATCACAGCAGACAGTGTCTTTAGTCATGAAATCCATAGACACTTGCTCCTTTGAAGGAAAGCTATGACAAACCTCAAGTGAAGTGAAAGTCACTCAGTTGTGTCTGACTCTTTGGCTCCTCTATCCACAGAATTCTTCAAGCAAGAATACTGGAGTTGGCAGCCTTTACCTTCCCCAGGGAAACCTCCCAACCCAGGGATCGAACCCGAGTTTCCCACACTACAGCAGGTTCTTTACCATTTAAGGCACCAAGGAAGCCTGACAAATCCAGACAGCATATTAAAAAGAAGAGACGTCACTTTGCCGACAAAAGTCTGTCTAGTCAAAGCTATGGTTTTCCCACTAGTCATATACAAATGTGAGAGTTGGACCATAAAGAAGGCTGAGTGACAAAGAATGAATGCTGCTGAACAGTGGTGTTGGAGAAGACTCTTGACAGTCCCTTAGACCGCAAGGAGATCAAACCAGTCGATCCTCAAGGAAATCCACCCTGAGTACACGTTAGAAGGACTGTTGTTGAAGCTGAAGTTCCAGTACTTTGGCTGCCTGATGTGAAAAACTGACTCATCAGGAAAGACCCTGATGCTGGGAAAGACTGAGGGCAGGAGGAGAAGGGGGTGACGAGGAAGAGATGGTTGGATGGCATCACAGACTCAATGGACATGAGTTTGAGCCAACTCTGGGAGATGGTGAAAAACAGGGAAGCCCGGTGTGCTGCCGTCCATGGAGTCAGGAGGTGTCAGATATGACTTAAGAGACTAAGCAACAACAGAGGTCAAGTTCCTTTCTGGGCTGGAACATTTGCCAGTCAGTGTGAAGCCCTCAGGATTCTTTGTCCCTGGCATGGTGAGTCAAGATGTTCGAGATGGTGCTGTGTGTCAGCGTGTACCCCAGGTGGGCTGTGAAGAGCAAGCCCGTGGTGACTCTGTGTGCACATGAACTTGAACATGAAACAGACCTCTGTGGTCTTAAACCAGTATGCTCTGGAGGTTCATGATTAGCGTTTCCTGAGCTTGAGGCTCCTGACATCTGAAGAAGTACACTTAGAGAGTAGCCCTTGTTCACTGAAAATAGATCAAGTCCATGAGCAGTAACAAAGACCCAGCACAGACAAACATGAACAAAAAGAATTAATTAATTTTAAAATATACACTCTAATGAAAGAGCCGGAGTGGGAGAGTGGAGGGAAGTCACAGACTCTGATGAGTCATTCCAGAGCAATGTCAGAGCAACGCAGCCCAAACCAACAAAAGCAATTGATAGGAATTCTGTCCTTCACTTTCATCTCTTAAAGGATCAAAGAGTTATTTTAATATACAATCTGTAACATTTGTTTCATCCTCTTGGGTCTCAGCCCCAGTTCTCTTAAATCTCCACTTTGGAGCCTCACATTTTCCACAACTAAAAGAGAAACAGAGAAGTCCAGTGGTTAAGACTCCACACTTCCATTGCCAGGGCTATGCAGACCATAAAGAAGGCTGAGTGACAAAGAATGAATGCTGCTGAACAGTGGTGTTGGAGAAGACTCTTGACAGTCCCTTAGACCGCAAGGAGATCAAACCAGTCGATCCTCAAGGAAATCCACCCTGAGTACACGTTAGAAGGACTGTTGTTGAAGCTGAAGTTCCAGTACTTTGGCTGCCTGATGTGAAAAACTGACTCATCAGGAAAGACCCTGATGCTGGGAAAGACTGAGGGCAGGAGGAGAAGGGGGTGACGAGGAAGAGATGGTTGGATGGCATCACAGACTCAATGGACATGAGTTTGAGCCAACTCTGGGAGATGGTGAAAAACAGGGAAGCCCGGTGTGCTGCCGTCCATGGAGTCAGGAGGTGTCAGATATGACTTAAGAGACTAAGCAACAACAGAGGTCAAGTTCCTTTCTGGGCTGGAACATTTGCCAGTCAGTGTGAAGCCCTCAGGATTCTTTGTCCCTGGCATGGTGAGTCAAGATGTTCGAGATGGTGCTGTGTGTCAGCGTGTACCCCAGGTGGGCTGTGAAGAGCAAGCCCGTGGTGACTCTGTGTGCACATGAACTTGAACATGAAACAGACCTCTGTGGTCTTAAACCAGTATGCTCTGGAGGTTCATGATTAGCGTTTCCTGAGCTTGAGGCTCCTGACATCTGAAGAAGTACACTTAGAGAGTAGCCCTTGTTCACTGAAAATAGATCAAGTCCATGAGCAGTAACAAAGACCCAGCACAGACAAACATGAACAAAAAGAATTAATTAATTTTAAAATATACACTCTAATGAAAGAGCCGGAGTGGGAGAGTGGAGGGAAGTCACAGACTCTGATGAGTCATTCCAGAGCAATGTCAGAGCAACGCAGCCCAAACCAACAAAAGCAATTGATAGGAATTCTGTCCTTCACTTTCATCTCTTAAAGGATCAAAGAGTTATTTTAATATACAATCTGTAACATTTGTTTCATCCTCTTGGGTCTCAGCCCCAGTTCTCTTAAATCTCCACTTTGGAGCCTCACATTTTCCACAACTAAAAGAGAAACAGAGAAGTCCAGTGGTTAAGACTCCACACTTCCATTGCCAGGGCTATGCTGAGTTGCTTCAGTCATGTCCAACTCTTTGTGACTCAGTGGACTGCAGCCTGCTAGGCCTCTCTGTTCACAGCATTCTCCAGGCAAGAACTCTGGAGTGGATTGCTATTCCCTTCTCCAGGGAACCTTTCCCACCTAGGGACTGAACTTGAGTCTCTTATGTCTCCTGCATTGGCAGGAGGGTTCTTTACCACAGTGCCATCTGGGAAGCCCCATTGCAAGGGTTATGGGGTCAATCCCCAGTGGGACACTAGGATCCCACATGCAGTGCAGCCACACACACACAAAAAAGAATAACAAACTTTTTCTCACCTCCAGCTTGACTTATTTCTCTCCCTCTCTTCCTACAGTACCCCCATCTCATTTCTCTCTTTAATAATTTTGGGGCTGCTATTCTGGGTCTTCATTGCTGCCAGCTGGCTCTTCTCTAGTTGCAGGGAGTGGGGGCCACTCTCTAGTTGAGGTGAGCAGGCTTCTTGCTGCAGTGACTTCTCTTGTTGTGGAACTCGGGCTCTAGGGCACACAGGCTTCAGCAGTTGCAGCACGTGGGCTCCAGAGTTGTGGCTACCGGCCTCTAGAGCACAGGCTCCATAGTTGTGGCTCACGGGCTTTGCTGCTCCGCAGCATGTGGGACCTTCCTGAATCAGGGATTGAACTTGTATCTCCTGCATTGGCAGGTAGATTCTTTACCACTGAGCTACCAGGCAAGCCCTCATTTTTCTTAATTGGGGTAAACCATTTTAACAATTTTTACCATTTTAACAATCTTCATTCCCTGAGTAGGGATTGAACCTACAGCCTCCACATAGGAAGGGAGGAGACTTAACCACTGGACCACCAGGGAAGTCCCACTTAAACAATCTGAAGCATATAGTTCAGCACCTTCAAGTACATTCACAGTATTGTATAACCATCATCACCATCCACCTCCAGCACTCTCATATTGCAAAACTCCTAATTATGCAAAATTATGGGCACAGCAAGGAAGACCCAGTACAGCCATAAATATAAATTTCAAATGAATAAAGAAATAAAAATTTTAAAAATAAAAATAACAGCCAGGCTTCCCTGGTGGTCCAGTAGGTGAAGAGTCCTCCTTGCAGTGCTAGGGGTGCCAGTTCGATCCCTTGCAAAACTCACGTCCTAATTAAACACTAACTCCTCATTTTTCCTCCCCCAGCCCCTGGCAATCACCACACTCCTTTCTGTCTATGAATTTGACTGTTCTAGGAACCTCATGTACATAGAATCACACAGGATTTGTCCTTCTGTGTCTGACCGATTTCACTGAGCATCATGTTTTTAAGGTTCGTCTGTGTTGTAGCATATGTCAGAATTCCACTCCTTTTTTATGGCCACATACTATTCCATGGTGTAACTATACCTCATTTTCTTTACCCGTTAATCTGTTGATGGTACTTGGGTGGTTTCCACCTTTTGGCTACTGTGAGTGATACTGCTATGAACACAGATATGCAAGTATCTGCAATAGCCCCTGCTTTCTGTTCTCTTGGGCATACACTTAAATGCAGACTTGTTGGGTCATAAGGTAATTCTACATTCATGGTTCAAAGAACTGTTTCACACAAACTGCTTTCCCCAGCAACTGTACTGCTTTCCATCCCACCCGTAAGGCACTAGGGTTCCAGTCTCTCGTCGACTAGTTATAGTCACCCTTCAGTATCTGTCGGGAACTGGTTCTAGGACCCATCCTGGATACCAAAGTCTGAAGATGCTCTGGTCCCATAGCCAGCCCTCCCTGTTGTGTGAGATCTGCGGTTGCTTGAATGCATGGGTCTGGGAGCTGTGGATACAGAAGCCCAGCTGTGTTTTCTGCTTTTTAATGACAGGCATCCCCAGTGGACCAGTGGTGAAGGGATTGAACCTACAGCCTCCACATAGGAAGGGAGGAGACTTAACCACTGGACCACCAGGGAAGTCCCACTTAAACAATCTGAAGCATATAGTTCAGCACCTTCAAGTACATTCACAGTATTGTATAACCATCATCACCATCCACCTCCAGCACTCTCATATTGCAAAACTCCTAATTATGCAAAATTATGGGCACAGCAAGGAAGACCCAGTACAGCCATAAATATAAATTTCAAATGAATAAAGAAATAAAAATTTTAAAAATAAAAATAACAGCCAGGCTTCCCTGGTGGTCCAGTAGGTGAAGAGTCCTCCTTGCAGTGCTAGGGGTGCCAGTTCGATCCCTTGCAAAACTCACGTCCTAATTAAACACTAACTCCTCATTTTTCCTCCCCCAGCCCCTGGCAATCACCACACTCCTTTCTGTCTATGAATTTGACTGTTCTAGGAACCTCATGTACATAGAATCACACAGGATTTGTCCTTCTGTGTCTGACCGATTTCACTGAGCATCATGTTTTTAAGGTTCGTCTGTGTTGTAGCATATGTCAGAATTCCACTCCTTTTTTATGGCCACATACTATTCCATGGTGTAACTATACCTCATTTTCTTTACCCGTTAATCTGTTGATGGTACTTGGGTGGTTTCCACCTTTTGGCTACTGTGAGTGATACTGCTATGAACACAGATATGCAAGTATCTGCAATAGCCCCTGCTTTCTGTTCTCTTGGGCATACACTTAAATGCAGACTTGTTGGGTCATAAGGTAATTCTACATTCATGGTTCAAAGAACTGTTTCACACAAACTGCTTTCCCCAGCAACTGTACTGCTTTCCATCCCACCCGTAAGGCACTAGGGTTCCAGTCTCTCGTCGACTAGTTATAGTCACCCTTCAGTATCTGTCGGGAACTGGTTCTAGGACCCATCCTGGATACCAAAGTCTGAAGATGCTCTGGTCCCATAGCCAGCCCTCCCTGTTGTGTGAGATCTGCGGTTGCTTGAATGCATGGGTCTGGGAGCTGTGGATACAGAAGCCCAGCTGTGTTTTCTGCTTTTTAATGACAGGCATCCCCAGTGGACCAGTGGTGAAGGATCCACCTGTCAATGCAGGGAACGGGTTCAATCCCTCATTTGGGAAGATTGCAGGTGCTTCAGGACACTAAGCCCATGTGCTGCAACTACTGAAGCCCATGCTCAGCAACAAAAGAAGACACAGACAGCCTGCATGGGAGGGGAGTCTGAGAACCACTGGATATATGGTTGGCTGAGTCCCTTCACTGTTCACCTGAAAACCATCATGGCATTGTAAATTAGCTATACCCCAATACAAAATAAAGGTTTAAAAACTAAAATGCATTTTGAAAACAAGAGAAGTCCATGTGTCACAACTAGAGAAAGCCTGTGCACAGCAAGGAAGACCCAGTACAGCCATAAATATAAATTTCAAATGAATAAAGAAATAAAAATTTTAAAAATAAAAATAACAGCCAGGCTTCCCTGGTGGTCCAGTAGGTGAAGAGTCCTCCTTGCAGTGCTAGGGGTGCCAGTTCGATCCCTGGCACAGGAAGATCCCACGTGCCACAGAGCAGCTGGACCAGTGTGTCCAATTATGATCCAGCACTCTGGAGCATATGCGCCCAAAGCCGGTGCTCTGCAATGAGAGAGGCCACTGCAATGGGAGGCCCACAAAGGCCAAAGAATAAAGATAGATGAAAATAAATAATTGAAGGGCCAATAAAAAAACAGACCAAAAAAAAAAATAATAGCCATCTTTGTTGGTTAGTTGCTAAGTCATGTTCAACTCTTTGCGACCCCATGGACTGTAAGCTACCAGGTTCCTATGTCCATGGGATTTTCCTGGCAAGAATACTGGAGTGGACTGCCATTTCCTTCTCTGGGGATCTTTCCAACCCAGGGATTCAACCCATGAACCCTCGACTCCTGCGTTGACAGGCAGATGTTTTTACTATTGAGCCAGCAAGAAAGTCATAATAGCTATCATAGGGAATGTAAAATGTGGTTTTGATTTGCTCCAGGCCACTTAAAAGTGAATAATCAAGGACCTTCCTTTAATCCACTGATAATTTGATTTGTCTCTTCACACATTTATTTGCTTCTCTCCCCTCACCCCTCACCCATTACCAGCTGGCTCACCTCTTATCTCCCAGTTCAAACTCCAGTTGGCTTAGCCTGGCCAATGGATTGATTCTCTTGGGGTCACTCAGACCAGTAGACTCCAGAGAGCGGGATGGAGGGAAGTGATAGGGATAGAGTAGAACAGGCAGAGTCCTAGTGGGGGATGATAGGTAGAAGGGTGAAACCTGGGAAAGGCTAGGAGGCCAGTAAATTGATGATAACTCAGGAGAAACTATATAGCTGAGTCCCTTATGTCACCTGAAAACCATGCATGGGAGGGAGTCTGAGAACCACTGGATATATGGTTGGCTGAGTCCCTTCACTGTTCACCTGAAAACCATCATGGCATTGTAAATTAGCTATACCCCAATACAAAATAAAGGTTTAAAAACTAAAATGCATTTTGAAAACAAGAGAAGTCCATGTGTCACAACTAGAGAAAGCCTGTGCACAGCAAGGAAGACCCAGTACAGCCATAAATATAAATTTCAAATGAATAAAGAAATAAAAATTTTAAAAATAAAAATAACAGCCAGGCTTCCCTGGTGGTCCAGTAGGTGAAGAGTCCTCCTTGCAGTGCTAGGGGTGCCAGTTCGATCCCTGGCACAGGAAGATCCCACGTGCCACAGAGCAGCTGGACCAGTGTGTCCAATTATGATCCAGCACTCTGGAGCATATGCGCCCAAAGCCGGTGCTCTGCAATGAGAGAGGCCACTGCAATGGGAGGCCCACAAAGGCCAAAGAATAAAGATAGATGAAAATAAATAATTGAAGGGCCAATAAAAAAACAGACCAAAAAAAATAATAGCCATCTTTGTTGGTTAGTTGCTAAGTCATGTTCAACTCTTTGCGACCCCATGGACTGTAAGCTACCAGGTTCCTATGTCCATGGGATTTTCCTGGCAAGAATACTGGAGTGGACTGCCATTTCCTTCTCTGGGGATCTTTCCAACCCAGGGATTCAACCCATGAACCCTCGACTCCTGCGTTGACAGGCAGATGTTTTTACTATTGAGCCAGCAAGAAAGTCATAATAGCTATCATAGGGAATGTAAAATGTGGTTTTGATTTGCTCCAGGCCACTTAAAAGTGAATAATCAAGGACCTTCCTTTAATCCACTGATAATTTGATTTGTCTCTTCACACATTTATTTGCTTCTCTCCCCTCACCCCTCACCCATTACCAGCTGGCTCACCTCTTATCTCCCAGTTCAAACTCCAGTTGGCTTAGCCTGGCCAATGGATTGATTCTCTTGGGGTCACTCAGACCAGTAGACTCCAGAGAGCGGGATGGAGGGAAGTGATAGGGATAGAGTAGAACAGGCAGAGTCCTAGTGGGGGATGATAGGTAGAAGGGTGAAACCTGGGAAAGGCTAGGAGGCCAGTAAATTGATGATAACTCAGGAGAGCTGCTCTTCGTTCAGTAAAGTGGGCTTGACTGGGCATGGACGGCTGATGAAGGAGGAGCTGGTGAGGAAGGAATTAATGATGTATGTCTTACACCTGTGTCTACTTGAGGAGGGCGATCTTTTACCATCCTATATATTGCTGCCCATTCAGTCAGGGGGAGGAGCAGCAGAGCAGCACTTTCCCGCCTGCCTGTTTGCACCACTTACAGGTACCTCACTCTAATAAACCCTTTTCTTGTCTGTCACTCTGCTTCTCGCTGAATTCTTTCTGTGTTGAGGCACGAAGAACCTGAGCCTCAGTGGGTCCAGATGTTGGATTAAGTCCCGGCCGTCTGGGTTCGAGCCCCAGACAGGGTTTTGGCCGGGATTGAGTCCTGACTATGTGGATTCAGGTCCCAAGCAGGGTTTTGGCTGGGGTTGAGCCTTAGCCACATGGGTTCAAGTCCCAAACCGGGTTTTGGCTGGGTTCAAGTCCTAGCAGTGTGAGTTCAAGTCCCAAACAGAGTTCTGGCTGGGTTCAAGTCCTAAGCCAGGGATTGTGGGTTCGAGTCCCAAACAGAGTTTTGGCTGGAATTCGAGCTCCAGCCATGTGGGTTCAAGTCCCAAGCAGGGTTCCATCAGGTCTGGGCCCTGGGTTTAAGTATCAAATCGAGGTAAAACACTTTCAGAAGCAGTCCACAGGGCTTCCCTTTCCAGGAGTGTGATAAGGTCACCTTCCAGACAGGGTTGCTGGGGACGGGCAGAAGCAGGCTTGTGCCGTACAGACTGTGGCGGGCTGTGGGCACGGGAAGCATGAATCCTGTAGCTTGGTCACTGCCAGAATGTTGAGAAACTGACCCTCAGAAAGGTCAGATTGTCCACACTCCAGGAGGGGAGCCATTTTTACTGACACACTCAGCTTAGCACACTCTCAAATCTGGCTATCAGAACGCTTCCGGCCAATCTCCCAGTTCAAACTCCAGTTGGCTTAGCCTGGCCAATGGATTGATTCTCTTGGGGTCACTCAGACCAGTAGACTCCAGAGAGCGGGATGGAGGGAAGTGATAGGGATAGAGTAGAACAGGCAGAGTCCTAGTGGGGGATGATAGGTAGAAGGGTGAAACCTGGGAAAGGCTAGGAGGCCAGTAAATTGATGATAACTCAGGAGAGCTGCTCTTCGTTCAGTAAAGTGGGCTTGACTGGGCATGGACGGCTGATGAAGGAGGAGCTGGTGAGGAAGGAATTAATGATGTATGTCTTACACCTGTGTCTACTTGAGGAGGGCGATCTTTTACCATCCTATATATTGCTGCCCATTCAGTCAGGGGGAGGAGCAGCAGAGCAGCACTTTCCCGCCTGCCTGTTTGCACCACTTACAGGTACCTCACTCTAATAAACCCTTTTCTTGTCTGTCACTCTGCTTCTCGCTGAATTCTTTCTGTGTTGAGGCACGAAGAACCTGAGCCTCAGTGGGTCCAGATGTTGGATTAAGTCCCGGCCGTCTGGGTTCGAGCCCCAGACAGGGTTTTGGCCGGGATTGAGTCCTGACTATGTGGATTCAGGTCCCAAGCAGGGTTTTGGCTGGGGTTGAGCCTTAGCCACATGGGTTCAAGTCCCAAACCGGGTTTTGGCTGGGTTCAAGTCCTAGCAGTGTGAGTTCAAGTCCCAAACAGAGTTCTGGCTGGGTTCAAGTCCTAAGCCAGGGATTGTGGGTTCGAGTCCCAAACAGAGTTTTGGCTGGAATTCGAGCTCCAGCCATGTGGGTTCAAGTCCCAAGCAGGGTTCCATCAGGTCTGGGCCCTGGGTTTAAGTATCAAATCGAGGTAAAACACTTTCAGAAGCAGTCCACAGGGCTTCCCTTTCCAGGAGTGTGATAAGGTCACCTTCCAGACAGGGTTGCTGGGGACGGGCAGAAGCAGGCTTGTGCCGTACAGACTGTGGCGGGCTGTGGGCACGGGAAGCATGAATCCTGTAGCTTGGTCACTGCCAGAATGTTGAGAAACTGACCCTCAGAAAGGTCAGATTGTCCACACTCCAGGAGGGGAGCCATTTTTACTGACACACTCAGCTTAGCACACTCTCAAATCTGGCTAACAGAACGCTTCTCTCTCTTCTTTTTCCCCACAATGACCCTTTATTCATGTACAATGAGAAACAGATGGGTCAGGAGGACAGCCGATCCATGCAAGCTCTCCCTGTAGCCACGCCTTGTAAGAAGCCCAATTTATTTATTATTTGTGACTGTGCTGGGGCTTTGTGGCTGCACGGGCTTTTCTCTAGTTGCCCCGTGCAGGTTTGTCACTGCAGTGGCTTCTCTTGTTGAGGAGCATGAGCTTGAGGGCTCCTGGGCTTTAGGAGTCGCAGCCCGTGGGCCCAGTAGTTGCAGCGCCCAGGCACTAGACGGCAGGCTCAATAGTTGTGACCCACGGTTTAGCTGCTTTGAGGCATGTGGGATCCTCCCAGATCAGGGATCAGACCTGTGTCTCGTACATTGGCAGGTGATTCTTTATCACTGAATCAACACGGAAGCCCCAAGAAGTCACATTTTCATCAGAGATTGAGGTGTAGGCGGCAGCAAAGCAAGAGGGACCAAGGACCCACCCCAGGGAGCCTGAGGCAGACACCCTCGCCCTTGCCCCAGGCCCGGGCAGCTCCACGGCTGGCTTTTTGTGTTTATTTTATCTTCTAGGATCACAACTCTAATGCGTACGTCAACACCAACCTCCCTTTGAGTATCTAATGGGAGCCATGGACTCACTGTCCAAAGACCCCCACAGAAAACAGTACTATGTTCAGTGCGGTGGATCTGAGACAATGTCCCGTGTCCAATCCCACGTCCCTTCCCTCTGGGTGCACAGGAGCATGGGGTCTCCCAGGCTTCCGGTGGTTAAGTGGGACAGTGGGATGAAGTCCTAGCCCATGAACTGGAAGCAGAAACGAAGGCCACTCTTGGGCCTGGCCCCCAATATCCCCTCCCTCTCTCCCCCTCTTTCTGCCCTCCAGAGGCAGAGGATCCAGAGAGAGGACCCCAAGCCCTAGAGCACTTTGAACATGAGGGGGGGAACTGACCTGTAGCTTGGTCACTGCCAGAATGTTGAGAAACTGACCCTCAGAAAGGTCAGATTGTCCACACTCCAGGAGGGGAGCCATTTTTACTGACACACTCAGCTTAGCACACTCTCAAATCTGGCTAACAGAACGCTTCTCTCTTCTTTTCCCCACAATGACCCTTTATTCATGTACAATGAGAAACAGATGGGTCAGGAGGACAGCCGATCCATGCAAGCTCTCCCTGTAGCCACGCCTTGTAAGAAGCCCAATTTATTTATTATTTGTGACTGTGCTGGGGCTTTGTGGCTGCACGGGCTTTTCTCTAGTTGCCCCGTGCAGGTTTGTCACTGCAGTGGCTTCTCTTGTTGAGGAGCATGAGCTTGAGGGCTCCTGGGCTTTAGGAGTCGCAGCCCGTGGGCCCAGTAGTTGCAGCGCCCAGGCACTAGACGGCAGGCTCAATAGTTGTGACCCACGGTTTAGCTGCTTTGAGGCATGTGGGATCCTCCCAGATCAGGGATCAGACCTGTGTCTCGTACATTGGCAGGTGATTCTTTATCACTGAATCAACACGGAAGCCCCAAGAAGTCACATTTTCATCAGAGATTGAGGTGTAGGCGGCAGCAAAGCAAGAGGGACCAAGGACCCACCCCAGGGAGCCTGAGGCAGACACCCTCGCCCTTGCCCCAGGCCCGGGCAGCTCCACGGCTGGCTTTTTGTGTTTATTTTATCTTCTAGGATCACAACTCTAATGCGTACGTCAACACCAACCTCCCTTTGAGTATCTAATGGGAGCCATGGACTCACTGTCCAAAGACCCCCACAGAAAACAGTACTATGTTCAGTGCGGTGGATCTGAGACAATGTCCCGTGTCCAATCCCACGTCCCTTCCCTCTGGGTGCACAGGAGCATGGGGTCTCCCAGGCTTCCGGTGGTTAAGTGGGACAGTGGGATGAAGTCCTAGCCCATGAACTGGAAGCAGAAACGAAGGCCACTCTTGGGCCTGGCCCCCAATATCCCCTCCCTCTCTCCCCCTCTTTCTGCCCTCCAGAGGCAGAGGATCCAGAGAGAGGACCCCAAGCCCTGGGGGACAGCAGAGCAAGTAGAGAGAGGGACCTGGGCCCCTGAGTGACTGCGTGGACCTCAGTCTCCTGTCCTGAACCAACCTGCCCTGCGGTGTGCCATGAAGGAGGAGAAAGCCCCCGATATGGCAGCTAGACACCCTGACCAACACCGGGAGACAGCCTCCCAGCCCACCGCAGCCAAAGCAGCCCTGAGTGTGCCCAGCGCGGCTCCTTTGTTAAACACTCATCAGCCCCACCTTCTAGGGTGGAATGCAAGTCACGGGGACCCATCTTTGTCACCTGTTTACGCACACTCTTGGTCAACTCCCATGGTGGCAGCCATCCGTCATACCGACAAGGGCTTGAGGCCAACAGAGACTGCCCAAACCTCTGTGTGACCCTGAGGAGTCCCTCGGGTGACCTGAGTCCAATGGTACTGATCCCACCTTGCCTGCACTGGAAGTAGCACCCATAACCTTCTGTCGGAGAGGGCACCCCAGGACTCAGCCACAATGGCCACCTCGGTGGTGGCCACAAGCCAGCGCCTGACTCCCTGCTCTCACTCCCTGAGTCTGCCCCTCGTGGGTGGGGAGCTTGACCCTGGATGTGGGCTTCCCAAGAGGGGCTCACAGGACCGGCTCTTTCCCTGGAACCGCCAGGTTCTGCCCCTTGTCTCAGAGTATTGGGGTACTTGGTTTTTCCTTCGTTTCACTTAAACATTCTTCTGATGGATGCCGGTCGTGTTCCCAGAGAACCAGAGGAATGTCCTGGAGAAAAGGATAAGGAGAGGCTGGGGGTAGGTGGCCACCTCCAGGCTTGCCCCTCCAGGGCTTGTTCGGGGTCAAGAGCCAGGCAGGAAGCTCTTAAGAGCCATTGCTCAAGAGCCGAAGAGGCCAGGAGAGGCTTGGGGTAGAAACAGGAGGGGACAGGGGTGGGGGTCACCCTGCCTGCTCTAGCGCTACCTCCGTTTCCCTTCCATAACCCAGGGAGATGGGGCCAGATATGAAGGATCAAGAGCCCCCAGATTAAAGGGATGCCAGGCCCCTGACAGTAGAATGTGGGCTATGGGAAGGCAAAGGGAGCCGGGAAGGGCACCAGGCAGGAGATGGCAGGGTGGGGGCGTGGGGTGGGCAGCAGGTGCGTCACTGCTGGGAAGAGGAGGGGATCACCTGGAGGGCCCTCAGGGCAAAGGCAAACACTGAGGTCACCGCTGCTCCCACGGAGCCCTGCCCCCCAACCCCAGCCCCCAGCTATAAGGGCCCCCACCCCAGGCAGAGTGTCCAGGCTGTGCAGTCGTCATGACCAAGTCACTCCTGCTGCCCTGGCTGCTGCTGCTGCCCACGCTCTGTGGTCCAGGCACTGGTGAGCACCCCCAGCCTCCCCTCGCCTCCCCACCACCCAAGGCCAGATGCGGAGGGGGCATCGTGACCTTCTCCACCACTCTCTGAGCCCTGGCTCAGCCCCAGACAGTATCCTCAGCCTGGACGTTATCCTCGTTTTAAAGATGAAGGAGCTTTGACTCAGAGACTCCAGGGCTTGGCCAAGGTCACACAGCTGGTGGGCACTAGGGCCAGTAGAACCCAGAGCTGTCTGACTCCAGCATGTTTCAGAGCCATGCGTCCCTGTAAAATTGGGTTTGGAGGTCGAGGGAGGCAAGGGTACCAGCTGTGGCTTGGATGCCAAGGTTGCTCTGGTCCCAAACAGCTGCTGTGGGGACCACCTCCTCCCTGGCCTGTGCCCAGGGCCCCGAGTTCTGGTGCCAAAGCCTGGAGCAAGCGTTGCAGTGCAGAGCCCTAGGGCACTGCCTGCAGGAAGTCTGGGGGCATGTGGAAGCCGTGAGTACCACCCAAGTGTGCACAGAGACAAAAGGGCTTGGGGCTTGGACTAGAGGGCCCCAGTGGGCTTTCCAGGTGGCTCAGTGGGCAAAGAATCCACCTGCAGTACAGGAGACACAGATTCGATCCCTGGGTTAGGAAGACCCCCTGGAGGAGGGCAGGGCAACCCACTCCAGTCTTCCTGCCTGGAGAATCCCAGGGACAGAGGAGCCTGGTGGGCTGCGGTCCATGGGGTCACAAAGAGTCAGACACGACTGAAGGGACTGAGCACACAGAGGGTTCTGAGTAGGCTCGGAATGTGCCTGAGGCGTTGGAGCCCCCGAAGGGCACCAGGCAGGAGATGGCAGGGTCTGGGGTGGGCAGCAGGTGCGTCACTGCTGGGAAGAGGAGGGGATCACCTGGAGGGCCCTCAGGGCAAAGGCAAACACTGAGGTCACCGCTGCTCCCACGGAGCCCTGCCCCCCAACCCCCACCCCCCACCATAAGGGCCCCCACCCCAGGCAGAGTGTCCAGGCTGTGCAGTCGTCATGACCAAGTCACTCCTGCTGCCCTGGCTGCTGCTGCTGCCCACGCTCTGTGGTCCAGGCACTGGTGAGCACCCCCAGCCTCCCCTCGCCTCCCCACCACCCAAGGCCAGATGCGGAGGGGGCATCGTGACCTTCTCCACCACTCTCTGAGCCCTGGCTCAGCCCCAGACAGTATCCTCAGCCTGGACGTTATCCTCGTTTTAAAGATGAAGGAGCTTTGACTCAGAGACTCCAGGGCTTGGCCAAGGTCACACAGCTGGTGGGCACTAGGGCCAGTAGAACCCAGAGCTGTCTGACTCCAGCATGTTTCAGAGCCATGCGTCCCTGTAAAATTGGGTTTGGAGGTCGAGGGAGGCAAGGGTACCAGCTGTGGCTTGGATGCCAAGGTTGCTCTGGTCCCAAACAGCTGCTGTGGGGACCACCTCCTCCCTGGCCTGTGCCCAGGGCCCCGAGTTCTGGTGCCAAAGCCTGGAGCAAGCGTTGCAGTGCAGAGCCCTAGGGCACTGCCTGCAGGAAGTCTGGGGGCATGTGGAAGCCGTGAGTACCACCCAAGTGTGCACAGAGACAAAAGGGCTTGGGGCTTGGACTAGAGGGCCCCAGTGGGCTTTCCAGGTGGCTCAGTGGGCAAAGAATCCACCTGCAGTACAGGAGACACAGATTCGATCCCTGGGTTAGGAAGACCCCCTGGAGGAGGGCAGGGCAACCCACTCCAGTCTTCCTGCCTGGAGAATCCCAGGGACAGAGGAGCCTGGTGGGCTGCGGTCCATGGGGTCACAAAGAGTCAGACACGACTGAAGGGACTGAGCACACAGAGGGTTCTGAGTAGGCTCGGAATGTGCCTGAGGCGTTGGAGCCCCCGAGGGTATGGAACCTAATGAGATAAAGCGGAACAGGGTATAATGTCGTGGACCGGGCGGGAGGGGATGGGGAGGCGGGCTGAGGTGGGGTGGGACGGCATGGGACCCTGGGCACTCACCTGTGTCTTGGAACACCCACCTGAACTGGCCCACCTTGGGGCCCTCTCCCCAGGATGACCTGTGCCAGGAATGTGAGAACATCTCCCGCATCCTCACCAAGATGGCCAAGGAGGCCATTTTCCAGGTAAGGAGGCCCAGTCCTGGACTGAAGCTTGGGGGTTTAAGAGATGGAAGAAGAGGGGAGTTTCTTAAAGAGGCGTCTCCAGGCCCAGGGGGATGCCTGGGGTTACCAGGCGCCCCCTGGCTGGGAGCGGCCTCTGGGAGTGAGCTCAGCAGCACCGTCTTTCCTGCGGGGAGCAGCCCTGCCTGAGCCCAATGACACGGCCCCTGAGTGCCCTCCCAACTCCAGGGCCCCGGGAAAGCAGCTGGCTGGGCGGTGGTCCTGTGTCCAGGGGCTCAGATGGGGCAGACCTCAGAGAGGCCAGGCTGATGGTCTCGACTCCTACCTGCCTCCCAGGACACCGTGCGCAAATTCCTGGAGCAAGAGTGCGGCGTCCTTCCGCTGAAACTCCTGGTGCCCCAGTGTCGCCACCTGCTGGACACCTACTTCCCGCTGGTCCTCGACCGCTTCCAGAGCCAGCTGGTAGGCTCCGCCCACCTCGCCTCCGCGCGGCCTCCCTCTCAGCCTCCGTGCTGCCCTCTCCCAGAGTCACCCCTACGCCCGGCACCCCAGGGCGCACACACACGCACACACGCAGACACACTCGTGCGCGCACGCACACCCGCACGCACACACAAGCCCGCGCTCTGACCACACCCGGCCCAGCTGGTGCCCAGATCACAGCCGCACCCACTCGGCCGCACACGGTGGGCCTGCACACTTACACGCACTCATACACACTTTGACACCCTTTGCATAAACATCCTCTCAGTCACAAACCCATACTACACAGTCTTGTGCAAAACCCACACCCTTAAGAATAATAACAAATCATTTTCTTTTGTGCTACCTCTGAGTAGGCTCTCTGAGTTTCAAGTTCTTAAACTATTGTCATTAAAGGACTCTTCCCATGATTGCTTCAAAGAAGTTAACACCCAGGGATGCACAGATAGTAACTGGTTAAGCTTTGGTTTTGAACTCTGTCCCTTGAATTCACAACTCACAATCTTAAACCAGATGAAGGAAGGGAGGCCCCCATGTGATTTAATGTGTTGGTCTAAACGCTTATTATGGAAAACGATAAAAGGAATAACAATTTGACTAATAAAATTGAATTTCTCCTCCAGAAAAAAAAAAACACCCCACAGGGTCTACAATCTCCTCTCCACACAAAACACACTCTCACATACTTACACACATTCATTCTAACACACACCCATGCTCACACTCATTCACACGCCTCCCCAGACACGTGTCCCACAGTCCCCACATGACCCCCTCCCTGCCTTTGGTCTCCCTACCCCACCACAGTCCCAAACCAGCCTCCTCCCTCCTTCCAGGTCAAAGACGTCTCAGTGCCCTGAGTGGGCCCGAAAGCAGCTGGCTGGGCGGTGGTCCTGTGTCCAGGGGCTCAGATGGGGCAGACCTCAGAGAGGCCAGGCTGATGGTCTCGACTCCTACCTGCCTCCCAGGACACCGTGCGCAAATTCCTGGAGCAAGAGTGCGGCGTCCTTCCGCTGAAACTCCTGGTGCCCCAGTGTCGCCACCTGCTGGACACCTACTTCCCGCTGGTCCTCGACCGCTTCCAGAGCCAGCTGGTAGGCTCCGCCCACCTCGCCTCCGCGCGGCCTCCCTCTCAGCCTCCGTGCTGCCCTCTCCCAGAGTCACCCCTACGCCCGGCACCCCAGGGCGCACACACACGCACACACGCAGACACACTCGTGCGCGCACGCACACCCGCACGCACACACAAGCCCGCGCTCTGACCACACCCGGCCCAGCTGGTGCCCAGATCACAGCCGCACCCACTCGGCCGCACACGGTGGGCCTGCACACTTACACGCACTCATACACACTTTGACACCCTTTGCATAAACATCCTCTCAGTCACAAACCCATACTACACAGTCTTGTGCAAAACCCACACCCTTAAGAATAATAACAAATCATTTTCTTTTGTGCTACCTCTGAGTAGGCTCTCTGAGTTTCAAGTTCTTAAACTATTGTCATTAAAGGACTCTTCCCATGATTGCTTCAAAGAAGTTAACACCCAGGGATGCACAGATAGTAACTGGTTAAGCTTTGGTTTTGAACTCTGTCCCTTGAATTCACAACTCACAATCTTAAACCAGATGAAGGAAGGGAGGCCCCCATGTGATTTAATGTGTTGGTCTAAACGCTTATTATGGAAAACGATAAAAGGAATAACAATTTGACTAATAAAATTGAATTTCTCCTCCAGAAAAAAAAAAACACCCCACAGGGTCTACAATCTCCTCTCCACACAAAACACACTCTCACATACTTACACACATTCATTCTAACACACACCCATGCTCACACTCATTCACACGCCTCCCCAGACACGTGTCCCACAGTCCCCACATGACCCCCTCCCTGCCTTTGGTCTCCCCTACCCCCACCACAGTCCCAAACCAGCCTCCTCCCCTCCTTCCAGGTCAAAGACGGTGGCGTCAGTGCCTGAATCCTTGAGCCAGACTGAGCAGGAGAGGGGTTCCCGTCCCCACCCTAACCACCCCTCACCCTGAATTGTGTCCTAGAACCCGAAGGTCATCTGCGAGCACATCGGCCTGTGCAAGCCCAGGGATGCAGAGCCAGGACGGGGGCCAGAGCCGTGGGGGCCCCTGCTGGACAAGCTGGCCCTCCCCCTGCTGCCGGGGCCCCTCCAGGCGAGGCCCGGGCCTCAGACGCAGGTGAGGTGGAGCTCCAGAGAGGAGAGCCACAGCCGAGGCCTGGAGCCCTCGGCCTGGGAGGCGTGGAGCCGGGAAGGCACCAGCAGCTGCGGGCAGGACCCAAGGCAGGAGGAGGAGGAGAGGAGATGGCGGGTGCCTGGGGAACAGAGCCGGGAGGAGCCTTCCGGCCAGCCTGCCTCCAGCGTGGCTCTTCTCGCCGCAGGATCTCTCCGAGCAGCGCTTCCCCATCCCACTCCCCTTCTGCTGGCTCTGCAGGACTCTGATCAAGAGGATCCAGGCTATGATCCCCAAGGTGAGGCGTCCAGGCCAAAGGGCTCCCCGCTGCTCCCCTTCCCCCAGCCCTCCTCACATCCCCGCTGGGGGCCAGCTGGCTGCGGGAAGTTAGGAGAGGAGCCGAGTGTGCATTGTCCCAACCCAAGGCACCCTGGCACTCAGGTGCCAGGCCTAGTGCTTGTTCAGCAATTGTGATGCCCTCTCTGTGTGCCAGACACTATACATGTGTGCCCAGTCACTTCCGTCGTGTCAGACTCTTGGTGACCCCATGGACCGTAGCCCACCAGGCACCTCTGTCCATGGGATTCTCCAGGCGAGAAAACTGGAGGGGGCTGCCATGCCCTCCTCCAGGGGATCTTTCCAATCCAGGGATGAAACACATCTCTCTTGGGTCTCCTGCATTGACAGGCAGATTCTTTACCCTTATGCCACCCGGGAAGCTGTCCAGATACTATACCAAGTGTCAAAAGACAAAACAGAATCTCTATTGTCTTTATGGAAACAGTGCTTTCAAGTTGTCTATTCAGCCTGAAGGTGTGGATATGGATACGTATGTATCAGAAACAAAATGAAAAATTTAGAAGAGAATCAACCAGTAAAGTCTATACCGAATTATTGGGAAAGAAAGAAAGAGAGAGAGAAAGGAAGGAAGGAAGGAAAAGATGTTTTCATTTTACAGAAGGAGAATTAGATGAACATCCATCCCTGCCACACAGAGCTTGGAGCTGTCCAGACTTGGTAGTGACCGTCACTCGACGGCTCTACGCTGAAACGGGGGCCAGGGGAGGAGAGACCTACCCTGTTGGCCCTTCCAGATGAAGGCCAGCATGGCCACCTGTCACTGACGGCATGTCCTCCTCCCGAGTCTGCGTTGTGGTGGAAAGATTATTTTCAGATAGTGTTGACTTCAGAGCAGAGAATTAACACAGATGAGGGAAGGAACCATGACGGGAAGATGGGGCTGGGATGGCTGGTCGGGAAGGATCCCTGTAGAGGTGATGGTTCAGCCGAGACCTGGAGGATGCGCGCCGCGCACCCCCTTTCCCCATCCCACTCCCCTTCTGCTGGCTCTGCAGGACTCTGATCAAGAGGATCCAGGCTATGATCCCCAAGGTGAGGCGTCCAGGCCAAAGGGCTCCCCGCTGCTCCCCTTCCCCCAGCCCTCCTCACATCCCCGCTGGGGGCCAGCTGGCTGCGGGAAGTTAGGAGAGGAGCCGAGTGTGCATTGTCCCAACCCAAGGCACCCTGGCACTCAGGTGCCAGGCCTAGTGCTTGTTCAGCAATTGTGATGCCCTCTCTGTGTGCCAGACACTATACATGTGTGCCCAGTCACTTCCGTCGTGTCAGACTCTTGGTGACCCCATGGACCGTAGCCCACCAGGCACCTCTGTCCATGGGATTCTCCAGGCGAGAAAACTGGAGGGGGCTGCCATGCCCTCCTCCAGGGGATCTTTCCAATCCAGGGATGAAACACATCTCTCTTGGGTCTCCTGCATTGACAGGCAGATTCTTTACCCTTATGCCACCCGGGAAGCTGTCCAGATACTATACCAAGTGTCAAAAGACAAAACAGAATCTCTATTGTCTTTATGGAAACAGTGCTTTCAAGTTGTCTATTCAGCCTGAAGGTGTGGATATGGATACGTATGTATCAGAAACAAAATGAAAAATTTAGAAGAGAATCAACCAGTAAAGTCTATACCGAATTATTGGGAAAGAAAGAAAGAGAGAGAGAAAGGAAGGAAGGAAGGAAAAGATGTTTTCATTTTACAGAAGGAGAATTAGATGAACATCCATCCCTGCCACACAGAGCTTGGAGCTGTCCAGACTTGGTAGTGACCGTCACTCGACGGCTCTACGCTGAAACGGGGGCCAGGGGAGGAGAGACCTACCCTGTTGGCCCTTCCAGATGAAGGCCAGCATGGCCACCTGTCACTGACGGCATGTCCTCCTCCCGAGTCTGCGTTGTGGTGGAAAGATTATTTTCAGATAGTGTTGACTTCAGAGCAGAGAATTAACACAGATGAGGGAAGGAACCATGACGGGAAGATGGGGCTGGGATGGCTGGTCGGGAAGGATCCCTGTAGAGGTGATGGTTCAGCCGAGACCTGGAGGATGACAAGGGCCAAGGGGCAAAGGGCCTCGAGCCGAGAGCTCAGGCAGCCGTGTGGCTGCAGCGGGCATCCTGGGCAGTTGAGAAGGGAGAAGAGGGCAAGCCAAGTGAGGGGACACTGGGCTTTCTTCTTTAAATTTTTATTTATTTATTTATTTGGGGCTGTGCTGGGTCTTCATTGATGCTCAGGCTTTTCTCTAATTGCAGCGCTGGGGCTCCTCATTTTGGTGGCTTCTCTTGTGGCGGAGCACGGGCTCAGGTGCACAGGCTCAGTAGTTGTGGCGCACGGGTTTAGTTGCTCGGAGGCATGTGAAATCTTCCTGAGTCAGGGATCAAACCCTGTGTCTCCTGCGTTGGCAGACAGTGTCTTTACCACTCAGCCACCAGGGAAGCCCCAGGCTTTCTTCTAAACGCCGTCCTTAGCTGTGGAAGGATTTCAGGCAGGAGGCGTCATGGTCAGATTTACTCCTTAGCAAGATGGCGGTCCTGCTGTTCGAAGACAGGATCAGGAAGCAGGGAGGGAAGAATGAGAACCAGGCAAGCCCTGAGGAGGCAATGGCAGGAAGCGCCGTGGGGCTGGAGCTGGCGGGGGCTGGGCTCTGTCTGAGAGGTGGGCTCTGCAGCACTCGGTGATGGAGGAGCCCTGGGGAGTGAGGACAAGAGAGAAACTAGCCATGACTGTATGGACTTTGGCCTGAGCGACAGGCTCTTTGGAATGTCTCTGTCCAAGATGGGCAGATCTGAGAAGAAACAGATCTGGGCAGAAAAATCAGGAGCCCTCTCCTGGTTGGGATCAATTCGAGTTTCCTGCGCAACGTGCAAGAGGGGGCAACCAGCAGGCAGCCAGATCCCCCAGCCTGGTCCAGAGGTGCCTGTCTGAGAGCCACGCCTACAGACAAGATTCAAACCCAAGGGTCCATTTGGGATCATCCAGGGACATGGTGTGGACCGAGTGGCAGAGGAGGCCCGGTCCAAGCCAAGGGAAGAGCCAGCAAACGAGCCTGAGGAGAGACAGCCAGGGCGGTGGGGACACGGCAGCGTGAGGTCGCGGAGTCCGAGAGAAGAAAGCGCTTCATCAAGGATGGGCTGGTCCCCTGGCTAAAAGCTGCTGAGGGTCAACCATACATGACCCGGGGGGTTGCTGGTGACCTTGAGTGTGGTTTAGGAGGAGTTACAGAGACAGAAGTACAGTCTTCAGCATAAGGAAGCAAAGATGGGTAAGGGATTTTTGTTTGTTTGTTTGTTTACGTTTTTGGCCCATGGAATCTTAGTTCCCCGACCAGGGGTCAAGCCTGCGCCCCCTGCAGTGGAAGCACTGGATAGACTTAGCCACTGGACCACCAGGGAAGTCCCAAGATGGGCTTTTGGGGGGGGCCACTTCTATTGGTCCTTCATTTATTTATTTACATCCATCTTTGTTCTTTGGCCCGTGTGGGCCTCCCATTGCAGTGGTCTCTCTCATTGCAGAGCATCTGCTCTGGGCACATGCGCTCCAGAGCGCTGGCTCAGTAATTGGACACATCAGTCCAGCCGCTCTGCGGCACATGGGATCTTCCCGGGCCAGGGATCGAACCGGCGCCCCTTGCACTGCAAAGCGGTATCCTTACCCACTGGACCACCAGAGGAAGTGCCAAGATGGGTGAGGCTTTTTAACGCCAGAAGCTGCTCCAGCATGTTCACAGGCTGATGAGGCGGAAGGGCAGAGGGAGAAGTAGTGAGGCAGGACAGAGTGGGGTGCAGGGGTGAAGCCTGTGTGCAGGTAGGCGCTGGGTGGACCCCGTGCACGAGGGGACGGCCAGCTTTTAACAGAGTGGGGTCCCTCATCGTAGCAGGAGGAGGGGCCAAGTGTGAGATCCGATGAAAGCAAATAGGTACATTTGGTGAAATGTGCCATTTAGAAAGTGTCATATCCCCAAGAAGAACACATCCCCACCTTCTTTCTCTGGCCGTCCTGGTGCTGGGGACCAAAGCGAGGTTCAGGAAGGAGCACAGCCCAGGCCAGCCTGCTGCATATAGGTCCTTTTCAAAAACTGAAGTATAGTTGATGTAAAAGGCTTCCCTGATGGCTCAGCCGGTAAAGAATCCACCTGCAGTGCAAGAGACATGAAAGACACCGGGTAGGATCCCCTGGAGAAGGAAACAGCAACTCACCCGATTTGGAGAGCCCAGCAAACGAAGCCCGAGCAGAGACAGCCAGGGCGGTGGGGACACGGCAGCGTGAGGTCGCGAGTCCGAGAGAAGAAAGCGCTTCATCAAGGATGGGCTGGTCCCTGGCTAAAGCTGCTGAGGGTCAACCATACATGACCCGGGGGGTTGCTGGTGACCTTGAGTGTGGTTTAGGAGGAGTTACAGAGACAGAAGTACAGTCTTCAGCATAAGGAAGCAAAGATGGGTAAGGGATTTTTGTTTGTTTGTTTGTTTACGTTTTTGGCCCATGGAATCTTAGTTCCCCGACCAGGGGTCAAGCCTGCGCCCCCTGCAGTGGAAGCACTGGATAGACTTAGCCACTGGACCACCAGGGAAGTCCCAAGATGGGCTTTTGGGGGGGGCCACTTCTATTGGTCCTTCATTTATTTATTTACATCCATCTTTGTTCTTTGGCCCGTGTGGGCCTCCCATTGCAGTGGTCTCTCTCATTGCAGAGCATCTGCTCTGGGCACATGCGCTCCAGAGCGCTGGCTCAGTAATTGGACACATCAGTCCAGCCGCTCTGCGGCACATGGGATCTTCCCGGGCCAGGGATCGAACCGGCGCCCCTTGCACTGCAAAGCGGTATCCTTACCCACTGGACCACCAGAGGAAGTGCCAAGATGGGTGAGGCTTTTTAACGCCAGAAGCTGCTCCAGCATGTTCACAGGCTGATGAGGCGGAAGGGCAGAGGGAGAAGTAGTGAGGCAGGACAGAGTGGGGTGCAGGGGTGAAGCCTGTGTGCAGGTAGGCGCTGGGTGGACCCCGTGCACGAGGGGACGGCCAGCTTTTAACAGAGTGGGGTCCCTCATCGTAGCAGGAGGAGGGGCCAAGTGTGAGATCCGATGAAAGCAAATAGGTACATTTGGTGAAATGTGCCATTTAGAAAGTGTCATATCCCCAAGAAGAACACATCCCCACCTTCTTTCTCTGGCCGTCCTGGTGCTGGGGACCAAAGCGAGGTTCAGGAAGGAGCACAGCCCAGGCCAGCCTGCTGCATATAGGTCCTTTTCAAAAACTGAAGTATAGTTGATGTAAAAGGCTTCCCTGATGGCTCAGCCGGTAAAGAATCCACCTGCAGTGCAAGAGACATGGAAGACACGGGTAGGATCCCTGGGTCAGGAAGATCCCCTGGAGAAGGAAACAGCAACTCACCCCAGTATTCTTGCCCATGGACAGAGAAGCCTTTGGGGCTACAGTTCATGGAGTCAAGAAGAGTGGGACACAGCTGAATGGACCGAGCACACACACACACACATAGCTGATGTAAATATTCTGTAAGTTATAGGCGTACAATGCAAGGATCCACAATTTTGAAAGGTTACAGTCCACTTGTAGTTATTAGAAAATATTGGTTCCATTCCCTGTGATGCGCAGTGTATCCCTGTCCCTTATTTCATGCATGCCAGTTCTTTACACAGATGAATGAAGAAAGGAGCCGAGGGATGAGCCTGCCTATCACCCCTCTCCTTGCCCTTCGGTGGGGAAGTTGTGTTTGGTCAAAGGTGGGGTGGGGGAACTCCTGCCTTCCCCCAAGAAACCAGGACGTCCTGGCTCCGGGAGCTGCAGACAGGAGCTTGTCCACCTTCAGGGAAGCACAGCATGGCCAGGTCAGGAGGCAGAAGACTCGGGTCGGGCACTGCCTCTGCCCCGGCTGCCACGTGGCCTTGGCACGGCCCACCTCTCTGGGCAGCTCTGGAGCTTCAGCCATCCCAGAGCTTTGGCAGCCAGAGGTGGGTCCATGGCCTGGTTCTCACACCAGCTCAGTGACGCTGGGCAAGTCCCCTGGCCTCCCGGTCTGCGGCCAGCATAATCATTCTCCGAGGAGTCACGGGAAGCTCTCCAAAGCAGCCAGCTAGTAGGGCGGGCCCTGAGCAGGGCCCTCGAGGGAAGGTCCCACTCTGTCCTCTCCCCCCTCGGCCACTGCGCCCAGGGTGCCCTGGCCCGGTGGGGATCTGCCAGTGCAAATAGGTACATTTGGTGAAATGTGCCATTTAGAAAGTGTCATATCCCCAAGAAGAACACATCCCCACCTTCTTTCTCTGGCCGTCCTGGTGCTGGGGACCAAAGCGAGGTTCAGGAAGGAGCACAGCCCAGGCCAGCCTGCTGCATATAGGTCCTTTTCAAAAACTGAAGTATAGTTGATGTAAAAGGCTTCCCTGATGGCTCAGCCGGTAAAGAATCCACCTGCAGTGCAAGAGACATGGAAGACACGGGTAGGATCCCTGGGTCAGGAAGATCCCCTGGAGAAGGAAACAGCAACTCACCCCAGTATTCTTGCCCATGGACAGAGAAGCCTTTGGGGCTACAGTTCATGGAGTCAAGAAGAGTGGGACACAGCTGAATGGACCGAGCACACACACACACACATAGCTGATGTAAATATTCTGTAAGTTATAGGCGTACAATGCAAGGATCCACAATTTTGAAAGGTTACAGTCCACTTGTAGTTATTAGAAAATATTGGTTCCATTCCCTGTGATGCGCAGTGTATCCCTGTCCCTTATTTCATGCATGCCAGTTCTTTACACAGATGAATGAAGAAAGGAGCCGAGGGATGAGCCTGCCTATCACCCCTCTCCTTGCCCTTCGGTGGGGAAGTTGTGTTTGGTCAAAGGTGGGGTGGGGGAACTCCTGCCTTCCCCCAAGAAACCAGGACGTCCTGGCTCCGGGAGCTGCAGACAGGAGCTTGTCCACCTTCAGGGAAGCACAGCATGGCCAGGTCAGGAGGCAGAAGACTCGGGTCGGGCACTGCCTCTGCCCCGGCTGCCACGTGGCCTTGGCACGGCCCACCTCTCTGGGCAGCTCTGGAGCTTCAGCCATCCCAGAGCTTTGGCAGCCAGAGGTGGGTCCATGGCCTGGTTCTCACACCAGCTCAGTGACGCTGGGCAAGTCCCCTGGCCTCCCGGTCTGCGGCCAGCATAATCATTCTCCGAGGAGTCACGGGAAGCTCTCCAAAGCAGCCAGCTAGTAGGGCGGGCCCTGAGCAGGGCCCTCGAGGGAAGGTCCCACTCTGTCCTCTCTCGGCCCCCACCCCAGGGTGTACTGGCCGTGACTGCGGCCCAGGTGTGCCGCATGGTACCCCTGCTGGTGGGCGGCATCTGCCAGTGCCTGGCTGAGCGCTACGTTGTCATCCTGATGGACGCACTGCTGGACCGCATGCTGCCCCAGCTGGTCTGCGGCCTCGTGCTCCGGTGCTCCAGCGAGGACAGCGCCGGCCCGGGTGAGCCTGCAGCCCCAGCCCCTGCCCGTCGCCCGCTCCCACCACAGCCCTGCACGGCCTTCTCCCTCCCAGGTCTGCCTGCACTGGACCAGTGAAGACATAACACGATTATTTTCTCTCTCCAGCCCTCCCCGCCCTGGGACCCCCACATAGAGAATGGCTACCACGAGACGCCGAGTGCCAGCTCTGCGTGGTTGTGACCAGCCAGGCAGTGAACAGCAGCGAGCAGGCCATGCCACAGGCCATGCGTCAGGCCTGCCTGGGCTCCGGGGTGGACAGGCAACAGGTGAGAAGCCAGGCAAGCAGGGGGAGGAGCTCAGGACCCAGGGCCTGCCCGAGGTGGAGGGTTGAACCCAGGAAAGGCTCCCCATACGGGCCAGACCTCTGCCCTCAGAGCACTCACACAGGCAGACAGGATGTAGGCCAAACGTTGTTGATGCTGTCACTTAGGGCAAAAGGCCAGGAGTCATCTCTGGACCAAGGGCGTGGGCTCAGGTGAACCAGCAGGCCTCCCTCATGGACCAGGAGCGAGGCCAGGTCCTCTACCAGGAGATGAGTAAGGCCAGAGCCGGCGAGAGCAAGAGAGGGCCTGACCTTCTCTCCGGGCTGCAGTCCTGTCCCAGCCCCAGCCCTCCTCCTGCTGTGACCCAGGGGGACCAAGCCACCTGCAGGAGAGAGGCCTGCGCCTGAGCACCTGGAGCCCCAGTGTGCTCTGAGAAGGGGCAGCCAGCCTGCTGACTGACTCCTGGAGAAGCCGCTTTCCACACAGTGTTCTCCTCTTCCCCTATGTGGTCTCTAGGACCAGATAAACTCCGGGGCAGCTTCTAGAACTGACGCTGAGGCAGAGACAGCTGAGGCTCTGCCCCTGTGCCTCCACCTTCAGTGTCTCTGGCTTTCCTGACGGAAATCCCCATTTCTGCCCACCGGCTTGTTCAGAGTCTTCGAGCCAAAGGTGCTCAGAGGGGACCGAGGGCTGGACCTTCACCAGGTCCGGGGAGCTCTGAAGTGATCCCATGAAGTGGGGAGGCTGGACGGCAAGTCAGGAGAGCCCTGCCCGGGCCTGGGTCCACCCACCCGTGTCTGTGTCCTCCCCCAGTGTGAGCAGTTCGTGGAACAGCACACGCCACAGCTGCAGACCCTGCTGTCCAGCGGCTGGGATGCCCACACCGCCTGCCAGGTGCGCCCACCCGTCCCAGCTGGTCCCGGACCTGCCTCAGCTCCCAGAGCCCCACCCTCCTCTCCAGTCCGTGGTCCCCGGAGGCTCCTCTCCCCTGGGTGCAGGGCAGCCCTCGGAGTGCAGGCCCACGACGGGAAGGCACCCTCCCATGTGTTCTACGGACAAGGCGGTCTCAGAGAAGTCAAGAAAAAGCCACCAAAGGATGAAAAGAGGAGGAGGACGGGGAGGGAGGGGCTTCCCAGGTGGCGCTGGTGGTAAAGAACCCACCTGCCAGTGGAGGAGACATGGGTTTGATTCCTGGGTTGGGAAGATCCCCTGGAAAAAAGAATGGCAACCCACTTCAGTATTCTTGCCTGGAGAATCCCATGGACAGAGGAGCCTGGCGGGCTACGGTCTATAGGGTCACAAAGAGTCAGACACAAGTGAAGCGACTTAGCAGTCGCTAAGGAGGGTGATGTGATGTGATTTCTGGGGTGGAGACTGTTGACCGAGCAGTAGGGGGCAGGCAGGGATACAAAGTGGGTGCCCTGGGGCAAGCATCCCCTCCTCTGACTCTAAACTCAGAAGGCCTGTGCCTCAGGGGTGGCCTGAGGACCCACGAGGTCACAGCAAGAGTTCCCACCAGGTGGCAGGAGGAGGCAGAGCTCCCCTTTCAGGAGGAGCACCCCCCAACCTCTCCGAGCTGGGAATTGAGCTGGGAGTCGGGGGTACAAGGCCTCAGTCCCTAACCCTGATCCTGTGGCAGGTCCTAGGGACATGCGTGACCCTGCTGAGTCCTCTCCAGTGTATCTACAGCCCCGACTTCTGATGAGAGTTCACAGCCAGGCCAGGTGAGTCCAGGTCCCACTGACGGGGGCGGGGTCCTGCCCCCATCTGGAGGGGGCTCCTCGGTCCCCATGCAGGAAGAGGCAACCTCTGCTGCTCCATCCTCTTCCTCACAGGCTGAACTCAAGGCTCCTTTGGGCCCCGGCAGCACCATCACCAGATTGTCTTCTCTAGAACCCGCCTTGAATCGCCGCGGCGCTCACGGCCAGGCCCAGTTCTCGGCTCCCTCATTCTGCCCCGGCCCAGAGGGGAGCTTCTGCCCCTGCCTGCAGCTTTCCCTTCACAGGGACTCACTGATCCTCCGTATTGAATGGGCTTAGACCAAGGCCTGCCTTTCCTGAAACTGAGGGAACAGCAGGCTTTGCTGCCCAAAGATGCCAGCAACTCCTCCGCCTGAGACTCCTCCCACCTGAGACTCCTCCCCCCTGAGACTCCTCCCTCTCTCCCTCCCTATCACTGGGTCAGAGGTGGCCCCTTGGGACAGAGAGGCAAGTCAGATGCAGGCTATATACCTGTACCTCTGGGCAGGGAAGGGTCCCTGAGATCAGACCTGGGTAATGTCACAATTCTGGCTAGAGAAAGACCCCAACACGAAGGTCACGCATTCATTTCTTTTCACTCATCTTTTAAAAATGCACCGAGTGCCTGTGGCCAGGCCACATTTTAGGAGCCCAGGCTAGAGGTGTGAATAAAACAGTGAGCCCCTTGCCCTCTTGGAGTTCACATCCCAGGGCCCATCTGTGGGTGGAGGGGCGCCCAGTCTGCTCCAGAAATCCTCTGGACTCACAAGCCCTGGGGCAGGCACTGGGGAGGAAGGGTCTGTTCCAATTCAGACCTTCCCAACAGGGGCCAGTTTCATCTCATCCCTCCCTACCGACGCCAGCTGCTGGGACCTGGGGGTCAGGGAGCTGCCAGAAAGAGCTGGGCCGTCCATACTGTTACCTGTTAAACCAGGAAAAGCAATGGTGGGCACAGAAGGCCTGGACTCTGGTCCCATGTCTGCCAGTTCCTGGCCAAGGATTCCCAGCCAAGGCACACCACCCGTCTCTGGCCCTCCCTCTCCTCAGTGACAAAGCGGGAGCTGGGTGAGGTGGTCTCCAGGACCCTCCGCATGACAAGGCCCCTCCCCTGGCTCCCTGCCTGCCCCACTGAGCAGAAGCTTCACTCCCACGCTCCCGTTTCCCATCCCCTTCCCTCACATGGCTCTGAGGCTGGTGGGCCACCCCCGCAGCTTGTGCCCTCAGCCCTGGGTCAGTCTGGTGGGTCTTATCTCGAACCACAACCTGAAACCAGAGCCCCTTCCGTCCATGCTGGCTGTGAGGTGCCGCCAAGGCTGCATCTTCCGGAGGAGGAATTCAGAGCGGGTTTCTGGCCCAGGACCACCTGCACACCCCACCAGAGCCAGCCCAGCTCTCACAACACCCCAGGGTGAGGCCGAGGGGACCTCGCCCTGGGACCCCAGTCCTTCTCCAAGTCCCGGCAGCAAGAGGACAGCGAGGGACAATCCTGGCCCGGCCTCACTCTGATCTCCATGTGCACAAGATACTAGCTTTTACACGCACTCTACTAACACGTTCACAAACTTCAAAGAATAAAAAATGGGAACATAAAGTACCAGAAAAGACAGTCATGTGAAATCCTTCATCTTTTTTTTTTTTTTAAGATTTATTTATTTATTTATTTTGGGGTTGGGGAGGCAGGGGAGCAGGTGGGCCACTTCTATTGGTCTTCCATTTCTCTATTTTCATCCGTCTTTGTTCTTTGGCTCCTGTGGGCCTCCCATTGCGGTGGCGTCTGTTGTCACAGAGCGCCAGCTCTGGGCGCATGCACTCCAGAGCTCCGGCTCGGTGATTGGACACATCCGTCAGCCGCTCCGCGGCAAGTGGGATCTTCCCAGGCCAGGGATCGAACCGGCGCCCCTTGCACTGCAAGGCGGTGTCCTTACCCACTGGACCACCAGGGGAAGCCCTCATCTCTTTTTTAACATCCAGAAATCCCTGGTGTGGTGGCAGGTGGGCACAGCGGTGCTCAAACCTGGTGGAAGGTGATTGGGCATGTTCATACATGAATGTCCTCCTGCTGAAAAGCTGTTGCTTCTCTTTTTTTTTCTTTTACTTTTTATTTGTACAGAATTTTGTTGTTTACAGATATGTAGAATCCCAGGTTAGTCATATGTATATCCCTGGCCTCTCCCTCCTCCACCCCCTGCCAGTACCCCCATCCCACCCCTCCAGGCCTCAGGGCGCCCCTGCAGGATCCCCTGTTCCCACAGCACAATGACAATAGCTACCTTTTTCACATATGATAGTATAGGTTTCCATGTTACTCCCTCTGTGAGCTGTTGCTTTTTGTTAAGATGTGAGAAGGCAGTTCTCTTTTTAACTTTTTGTAAGGTTGAATTTCCAACTTTTGTTAGAAAAACCAAGGTCGCTCGATTCCTGCTGTGATCTATCTCCTCAAAGCTTGCTGGGAGCTGGGCAACACTGAGGATCAGTTCCCATGTCATTCAGCCCTTGTGACGATGTCAACAAAGTGCCACCTCCTTGTCCTAAAAGCAAACACTGCCCTTGAAGATGCTGCAGAGGGCTTCCCTGGTGGTCTAGTGGGTAAAGAGTCCGCCTTGCAGTGCAAGGGGCACGGGTTCGCTCCCTGGCCTGGGAAGATCCCACATGCCGCGGAGCAGCTGGACGGGTGTGTCCAGTTGCAAGCTAGAGCTCTGGAGAGCATGCGCCCAGAACTGGTGCTCTGCAGCAAGAGACACCACTGCAGTGGCAGGCCCACACAGGCCAAAGAGTTAAGATGGATGAAAATGAATAAATAAAAAAACAATAAAAGAGGCAAAAAAAAAAAGATGCTGCAGAACCCACAGCCTCACCCTGAAGGCAGCTGGGCTGGGGGCTGCCTCACTCCCCTGTGATGGAGAAACAGAGCCCCCACATTGCCTGGTCCCCTACCTGTGTCCCCGCCCCCACCAACGAGTCCATCCACTGTGATGAGGTGAGGTTGTTAGGGTACCCCAAACTCAAATTATACCCCACAAAATTAATCTTTAGCATTAAAGACCTAAATGCCTGTAAGTGAGCCTTCTTATAAAAGAGCTTTTGTCTTTATGTTTCCTATTATAAAAGAACTACACATTTTGGAAAAGACCCCATTGCTGGGAAAGATTGAGAGCAGAAGGGAGCAACAGAGAATGAGATGGTTGGATGGCATCACCAACTCAAGAACATGAGTTGGAGCAAACTGTGGGAGATAGTGAAGGACAGGAAGGCCTAGCGTGCTGCAGTCCATGGGGTCACAGAGTCAGACACAACTGAGGGAATGAACAACAATAACAACAGCTTCATTGCAGAAAATACAGAAACTGCAGCCCAAACAAGAGTGGAAATCACCACAATCCTACCAATCCCAGGAGACAGCTATAGAGGGGTCAGACTTTGCCCCTAACTACAGAGCTTTCCAGTTCCCTTGGCTACCCTTTGGCTCCACCCTGAATGGCTCCACCATTCCAGCACCAGGGAAAGCTTATTATACAACCTGCTCTCGGGGTAGGGATGACGGACACAAACCCTTGGCCTCAGAACGTGAATCTCTAAAGGAGACTTTTCGTAAATCTATAGAAGGTCATTTTCTTGAAAGCCATCATTTCAATGACAGGATCAAGGTCACTGGGATGTGCTTTGTATTGTCTTACCAGTAAATGTATGTCAGGTATATTTATTTATTTACTGTCCCATGTTGTAAATTTGCCTCTAACATAGGTTTTTTGAATTTAGGATGTGGGGCTTCCCTAGTAGCTCAGTGGTAAAGAGTTTGCCTGCCCATGCAGGTTCGATCCCTGATCTGGGAAGATCCCATGTGCTGTGGAGCAACTAAGCTCATGAGCCAACTATGGAGCCTGTGCTCTAGAGTCTCGGAGCCCCAACTATGGAACCTGTGTGCCACAACCATGCAAGCCCATCTGCCCTAGAGCCCAAGTTTTGCAAGAGAAGTCACCACAACAAGAAGCCTGCTCACCTCCATGAGAGAAGGGCCCCTGCTCCCTGTAACTAGAGAAGAGCCTGTGGCAGCAGTGAAAACCCAGAATAGCCAAAAACAAACAAATAAAATTTTAAAAAATAAATAAACTAAAATTATCATATAAAACAAGCAAAAGACAAAAGAACCAAAAAAACACTACAATTCTTTCAAAAAAAAAAATAGGATGTGTCTTCCACATACTGGTCTTTTCCTTCGTGACATCCAGCTAATAAAGCATGAATTTCACCTGTGATTTGTACTGGTCAGAGCCTGCGGTCTCTAAAGAAGAATCATGTGCTGGAATCACAGCTGTGAGGACATGTGCACCAGGCCCCCGGCTCAGACAGTAATGTGGAAGCCAGCCACCTGTCACCCACAGGGACCTCAAGCCACTGCACACAGGACGTGACAAGCAGCCTGAACAGCGGTACCCAGGAGGGTGGGAGGGTGTAAAGATACAAAAAGAAAAAAGGAGACAGCTATAGAGGGTCAGACTTTGCCCCTAACTACAGAGCTTTCCAGTTCCCTTGGCTACCCTTTGGCTCCACCCTGAATGGCTCCACCATTCCAGCACCAGGAAAGCTTATTATACAACCTGCTCTCGGGTAGGGATGACGGACACAAACCCTTGGCCTCAGAACGTGAATCTCTAAAGGAGACTTTTCGTAAATCTATAGAAGGTCATTTTCTTGAAAGCCATCATTTCAATGACAGGATCAAGGTCACTGGGATGTGCTTTGTATTGTCTTACCAGTAAATGTATGTCAGGTATATTTATTTATTTACTGTCCCATGTTGTAAATTTGCCTCTAACATAGGTTTTTTGAATTTAGGATGTGGGGCTTCCCTAGTAGCTCAGTGGTAAAGAGTTTGCCTGCCCATGCAGGTTCGATCCCTGATCTGGGAAGATCCCATGTGCTGTGGAGCAACTAAGCTCATGAGCCAACTATGGAGCCTGTGCTCTAGAGTCTCGGAGCCCCAACTATGGAACCTGTGTGCCACAACCATGCAAGCCCATCTGCCCTAGAGCCCAAGTTTTGCAAGAGAAGTCACCACAACAAGAAGCCTGCTCACCTCCATGAGAGAAGGGCCCCTGCTCCCTGTAACTAGAGAAGAGCCTGTGGCAGCAGTGAAAACCCAGAATAGCCAAAAACAAACAAATAAAATTTTAAAAAATAAATAAACTAAAATTATCATATAAAACAAGCAAAAGACAAAAGAACCAAAAAAACACTACAATTCTTTCAAAAAAAAAAATAGGATGTGTCTTCCACATACTGGTCTTTTCCTTCGTGACATCCAGCTAATAAAGCATGAATTTCACCTGTGATTTGTACTGGTCAGAGCCTGCGGTCTCTAAAGAAGAATCATGTGCTGGAATCACAGCTGTGAGGACATGTGCACCAGGCCCCCGGCTCAGACAGTAATGTGGAAGCCAGCCACCTGTCACCCACAGGGACCTCAAGCCACTGCACACAGGACGTGACAAGCAGCCTGAACAGCGGTACCCAGGAGGGTGGGAGGGTGTAAAGATACAAAAAAAGAAAAATCGTCTGTGCCAAAGAGGAATACAGAGAACACAGACACAGCACTGTGCTATTTGCTTAACGGACATTATTAGTCACTGACTCCTAAGTGTTCCCCTAGAAAGCGAACGTGTTAGTCAGTTGTGTCCAACTCTTGAACTGAACCCATGGACTGTAGCCCACCAGGCTCCTCTGTCCACGGAATTCTCCAGGCAAGAATACTGGAGTGGGTCGCCATTCCCTTCTCCAGGGGATCTTCCCAACCCAGGAGTCAAACCTGCAATGCAGACAGATCCTTTACTGTCTGAGCCACCTATGACTAGGCACAACATATACAGTTTCTGTCTGCCTTTTTTTTGTTGTTAATTTTGGCCTCTTTTATTGCTTTATTTATTTATTTTCATCCATCTTTATTCTTTGGCCTGTGTGGACCTCCCATTGCAGTGGCCCCTTTCCTTGCAGAGCACCAGCTCTGGGCACATGTGCTCCAGAGCGCTGGCTCATAATTGGACACACTGGTCCAGCTGTTCCACGGCATGCGGGATCTTCTCAGGCCAGGAATCAAACCAGTGCCCCTTGTACTGCAAGGCAGACTCTTTACCCACTGGACCACCAGGGAAGCCCTCTTGTCTGCGTTTTTGGAAGTTAGAGTCTAGTTGAGAACACAGACATTAATCACAAAAAAAAAGAAGGGGGATACTTCACATGCAGTAAGGGTAGAGCTAGGCATGGTACTGAGCAGATACAAGAGTCAGAGAGGTGGAAGAGTGTGGCCAAAAGAGAGACAGCAGCCCACACCGAAGCAGCAGATGGCACAAAGGCTTGGCATCTGGTGACACATCTGGGCAACAGGATGAAAGCTGGTGAGTCTGGGAACCGAGATCAGGAAAAATGTCGAAACGTGAATCAAGAGAGACTAAGGATTTCAGTCTGTATTCTTAGAGTCAATGAAGGGTCTTACGTGGTAGATAAAGAGTATGGAGAAGAAATGATTCGGTTAGATTTGTGCCTTCAAAGATCACGCTGCTAAAGTGTGAATGAACTATGGGGAGGCAACCAGGGACTGCAGGGGGAAATTTGGCAGTAGCTGAGACAAGAATGACAGTGACAGAGGGCCTGCGTGGAGCTCACATGCATCTTAGAGAGTGACTGAAGTCAGTCCAGTCACTCAGTCGACTCTGTGACCCCATGGACGGCAGCACGCCAGGCTTCCCTGCCCTTCACCATCTCCCACAGCTTTCTCAGACTCATGTCCATTGACTCAGTGACTCCATCCAACCATGGCGTCCTCTGTTGTCCCCTTCTCCTTTGGCCTTCTTTTTTTCCCAGTATCAGAGTCTTTTCCAATGAGTTGTCTCTTCACATCAGGTGGCCCAAGTATTGGAGTTTCAGCTTCAGCATCCTTCCTTCCCATGAATATTCAGGGTTGACTTCCTTGAGGATTGACTGGTTTGATCTCCTTGCAGTCCAAGGGACTGTCAAGAGTCTTCTCCAACACCACAGTTCAAAGGCATCGGTTTTTCAGTGCTCAATCTTCTTTATGGTCCAGTTCTCACATCCATACACAACTACTGGGAAAACCATAGCTTTGACTATACGGACTACTGTCAGCGAAGTGATGTCTCTGCTTTTGTATATGCTGTCTAGGTTTGTCCTAGCTTTTCTTCCAAGAAGCAAGCGTCTTTTAATTTCATGATTTCAGTCACCATCCACATTGATTTTGGAGTCCAAGAAAATAAAGTCTGTCACTGTTTCCATTGTTTGCCCATCTATTTGCCACAAAGTGATGGGACTGGATGTCATGATTTGGTTCCAAGAAAATGACTGCAGACGGTCATAAACTTAGTCAGAAGCTGACTCTAATGAAAGCTGTTGTCCCAGAAGCACTGACACCCTCACCAACACAGCACAGCCTCTGCCACTTTGTGTGCCGCACTCCCCACACCAATTTATACAGCTCCTCAGAAGTTGTATGCTTTTACTTGGCAGGGCCAACAGTATACTTTCCCATTTTTCATAATGGCGATGTCTGCCCACTGTATCTCAACCATCTACAGACATCTTTTTGTTCGTTTGTTTTAATTTTTATTTTACTTTTTACTTTTACAGAGTTTTGTTGTTCACAGATATGTATGATCCCAGATTAGTACAGACATCTTGATCATCTTGACATTTCATAAAACTTAACAGTACTGCACTGTATCGATGACATTGGACAGCATCAATGTCCAATAAGCAAGAAGTATCAAGTATTTTTTTTTTTGTTATTTATTTGGCTATCTTGGGTCTTAGTTGCAGGATGTAGGCTCTAGTTCCCTGACCAGGAATTGAACTTGGGCCACATACACTAGGAGCACAGAGTCATAGCCACTTGACCAGCAGGGAAGTCCCTATTTTATTATTTATTTCGATTTTATTTATTTTTGACTGTGCTGGGTCATCTTCTTCATTACTGCACACAAGCTTTCTATAGTGGTAGCAAGTGGTTGTTACTCTCTAGTTGTGGAGCACAGCCTTCTCATTGTGGTGGCTTCTCTGGTTGCAGAGCATCAGCTCTAGAGTGCAGGGTCAGTGGTTGTAGCAGGTGGGCTCAGTAGTTGTGGTTCAAGGGCTTAGTTGCCCTGTGGCCTGTGGAATATTACCAGGCCTGGGATCGAATCCATGTCTGCTGCATTGGCAGGTGGATTAACAACTGGACCACAGCAAACATCCCATATCAAGTATTCTAAATGTCTTAGTAAGACATACATATGACGGAAACCAACACAATACTGTAATTATCCTCTAATTACAAATAAAATTTTATAAAGACATACATGAACAAGAGAACAGGATTGAACCCCAATAAGTTTCAGGGGCGGTCACCTCAGTGAAGTTTCTTGGGGCCAGTGGTCAAAAGTATGTCAGCATAGCTCCACCAAGTCGCTGTACTTCGTATCACTAACACACAGACACACACGGACACTCACACAGGCAGTTTAGCAGGATTTTTGAGTTTTGGAGACAATGCACACCACCCTTGAGTGTGCTACTGTGGTCGATCTAGAGATTCACTTACAGCTGCTTAACTACAGCTTCATGGAGACCAGAACAAGAGAAGATCCTGCAGTAAGTTCAGGTGACAGAACAGACCACTCTACTACTTGGGCCTTCTGACCCAGGAAATGCAGTATTTCGAGGGGTCCATGGCACGCAGGAATGCTGTATGGGGCCTCCATCAAGGATCAGTGGGAGACCCAGAGTGCAGAACTCCAGGATTTAGAGCAAGGCTATAGCTTCTTCTGCAAATACCTATTTTACTTTAAGAAATAGCTTATGGCAAGTGGTAGAGATGGAGCACCTCGCATCAGGACATCAGGTGGCCACACAGCCCAGCCCTCCCCTCAGGAACGGGCAACCGTCTGGCACCTCACCACACTGGGCATACACAGCGGCAACCCAGCATCCGAGGCCAAGTTCAGACAAGACCAAAAGGCACACATTAACATGAGAAGATGTCTTTTTAAAAATTTTTTGGCCTCGCTGGGTCTTCATTGCTGTACACGGGCTTCTCACTGCCGTGGCTTCTCTTGTTGCAGAACACAGGCTCCAGGGCACACAGGGTTCAGTAGCTGCCGTTCATGGGCTTAGTTGCCCCACAACATGTGGAATCTTCCCAGACCAGGGATCAAACCTGTGTCCCCTGCACTGGCAGGTGGATTCTTCTCCACAGGACTATCAGAGACATCCATGAGCTGATTCCTCTGACCCAGCACCTGTGGCACTGCCTCCTGGAGTGTTCTTTCAGGTCAAAGACAAAACTCAAGCCCAGTGTACAGATGGATTTGTATAATGTGCTGGCACAACTGGTCAGCGGGCAGTCACAGCACGTCCCCTCTTAGGAGATGGAGACACTGAAAGAGAGAAATGAAGGGAAAATCCTCTAGCGGCCACAGCCTGCAGCAGCGTGTTTGGTGGTTCCCCGTTTGGAAGGCAGCGATGCTCACCACTGTACCACCAGCACTGCACTGTTCTCTGTCTAAGTGTCAGATGGCCAGAACAGATCTAGACTAATTCAGGGGCAGTTGTCAGTGACTCGGCTGGATGGTCAGGGATTCAGAAGCAGCAAGATCATACCACTGGCAAAAAAGAAAGTTGGGGAAGAGGTATGTGGGTGGACACGTGAGTAAGACGATCCACGAAAACAGTTGTGTTCCATGTGAATGCCCACTGAAGGCATCCACTGTGTTAGAGATCCTTAAAGTCAGGGTACAGCAACGAGATGCTCTGTGGGTGTTGCCAGCAGCCTCTTCCTTCAGGCGCCCCTGGCACCTGCATGAGGAACAGAGGCTCAACAACACAGACTACCGTGATCTGAGTAGTTGTTGTTCAGTTGCTAAGTCGTGTCTGACTCTTTGCAATCCCATGGACAGTGGCACACCAGGCTTCCCTGTCCTTCGCCATCTCCTAGAGCGAGCAAAAACTCACATCCACTGAGTCAGTGATGCCATCCAGCCATCTCGTCCTCTGTCATCCCCTTCTCCTTCTTCCTTCAATCTTTCCCAGCATCAGGGTCTTGCCCAGTGACTCGTCTCTTCGCATAAGGTGGCCCAGGTATTGGAGGTTCAGCTTCAGCAACCAACCTTCCGATGAATATTTGAGGAGTATTTCCTTTAGGATTGACTCATTTGATCTCCTTGCTATCCAAAGGACTCTCAAGAGTCTTCTCCAACACCACACTTCAAAAAGCATCAGTTCCTTGGGGCTCAGCCTCTTTATGGTCCAACTTTCACATCCGTACATGACCATTGGATAAACCACAGCTATGACTGTATGGACCTTTGTTGGCAAAGCTTTATCTTTTTCTTTATTTTTGGCTATTCTAAGTTTTCATTGCTGCCACAGGCTCTTCTCTAGTTGCTGGGAGTGGGGGCTGTTCTGCAGTGGAGCTGAGCAGGCTTCTTGTTACAATGACTTCTCTTGTTGTGGAGCTTGGGCTCTAGGGCTCATGGGCTTCAATAGTTGCAGCACACGGGCTTCAGTAGTTGTAGCACGTGGGCTCAATAGTTGTGGCTCTGAGGCTCTAGAGCACAGACTCAGTAGTTGTGGCTCACGGGCTTAATGGCTCCCACAGCATGTGGGATCTTCCCGGATCAGGGATCGAACCCATGTCTCCTGCACTGGCAGGCAAACTCTTCACCACTGAACTACCAGGGAAGCCTCTGGCAAAGCTTTTTTTTTTATTTTTTTTTAAAGATTTATTTATTTATTTATTTTGGGCAGGGGTCGGGTTGGGGAGGGAGGGGAGCAGGCGGGCCACTTCTATTAGTCTTTCGTTTCTCTATGTTCATCCGTCTTTGTTCTTTGGCTCCTGTAGGCCTCCCATCGCGGTGGCATCTGTTGTTGCAGAGCGCTGGCTCTGGGCGCATGTGCTCCAGAGCTCTGGCTCAGTAATTGGACACATCAGTCCAGCCGCTCCGCGGCACGTGGGATCTTCCCAGGCCAGGGCTCGAACCGGCGCCCCTTGCACTGCAAGGCGGTGTCCTTACCCACTGGACCACTAGGGGAAGCCCCTGGCAAAGCTTTTTAATTGCTGTCTAGGTTCACAGATCTGGATCTTATTTGCCCTTGTAGGGATTAACATGGAGGGCCCAGTAGGGCCACTATTCCTCGTGGGTCTGGCCAGTCACCTGCTCATTACCATCTTCTATTATGGAAGGAGCACAGATCCAACCTCAGAGGAACAGAAACGTGTTCTGGGTACGGCTTTGCCTTCCCTGTCCATCATGCTCCTACTAGCACCACCATCTACGAACTCTCGGAATGCCTTATCACCATGACATCCCACACAGCATTGCATCTGATCAAGGAAGGCTTCACAGCAAAGCACATGCGGCAGTGTGCTCATGCCGATAGGATTAACTGGACCTATGGTGTACACACACCATCATCTGGAAGTGGGCAGCCTGACTGAAAGGTGGAATGGCTTACTGAAAACACAGTTACAGGGAATCCCCTGGAGATCCAATGGTTAGGACTCGGTGCTTTCACTGCCAAAGGCCTGGGTTCAATCCCTGGTTGAGAAACCAAGATCCCGCAAGCCATACAACATGGCCGATTATTAAGTAAATGAGCAAATATGTCTTAAAACAAACAAAAAGTTACAGTAACATTTGGTGCTTGTTTTATAGGATGCAATACATGCTTTGAATCAGAGGCCATTGTATGGTGCCCTCTCCCCTGTAACCAAATATTAATACATGGGCCTAGAAAATATGTGGGTGTCAGAGGGACTGCTCTATTGCTCCTAAGAGACTTCTCACCAAATTTTTGCTTCCCATCCCAGCAATTTTAAGCCCCACAGGTTTGGAGATCTTAGTTCCCAAAGAAGGAATGCTTTGCTTCCACTAGAGGACACAATGGTTCCACTGAATTGAAGATGAGATGACCACCTGGACATTTCAAGCTGTTTATGCTAGTGAACCAATAGGTGGTCAGGGGTAGGGGGGAGTACAGTGGGGGAGTGTAATCTATGCTTGTTTCAATGACTGATCCTGATTACCAAAGGGAAACTGGGTTGCTTCTACACAACAGAAGCAAGATGGACTATGTCAAAAAAAAAAAGATGGACTGTGTCTAATATGCACGCATGCTCAGTGACTAAGCCGTGTCCAGCTCTTTGCAATTCTGGAGACTGTAGCCTGCCAGACTTCTCTGTCCATGGGATTCTCCAGGCAAGAATACTGCAGTAGGTTGCCATTGTGACTAGGGATTAACATGGAGGGCCCAGTAGGCCCTATTCCTCGTGGGTCTGGCCAGTCACCTGCTCATTACCATCTTCTATTATGGAAGGAGCACAGATCCAACCTCAGAGGAACAGAAACGTGTTCTGGGTACGGCTTTGCCTTCCCTGTCCATCATGCTCCTACTAGCACCACCATCTACGAACTCTCGGAATGCCTTATCACCATGACATCCCACACAGCATTGCATCTGATCAAGGAAGGCTTCACAGCAAAGCACATGCGGCAGTGTGCTCATGCCGATAGGATTAACTGGACCTATGGTGTACACACACCATCATCTGGAAGTGGGCAGCCTGACTGAAAGGTGGAATGGCTTACTGAAAACACAGTTACAGGGAATCCCCTGGAGATCCAATGGTTAGGACTCGGTGCTTTCACTGCCAAAGGCCTGGGTTCAATCCCTGGTTGAGAAACCAAGATCCCAAAGCCATACAACATGGCCGATTATTAAGTAAATGAGCAAATATGTCTTAAAACAAACAAAAAGTTACAGTAACATTTGGTGCTTGTTTTATAGGATGCAATACATGCTTTGAATCAGAGGCCATTGTATGGTGCCCTCTCCCCTGTAACCAAATATTAATACATGGGCCTAGAAAATATGTGGGTGTCAGAGGGACTGCTCTATTGCTCCTAAGAGACTTCTCACCAAATTTTTGCTTCCCATCCCAGCAATTTTAAGCCCCACAGGTTTGGAGATCTTAGTTCCCAAAGAAGGAATGCTTTGCTTCCACTAGAGGACACAATGGTTCCACTGAATTGAAGATGAGATGACCACCTGGACATTTCAAGCTGTTTATGCTAGTGAACCAATAGGTGGTCAGGGGTAGGGGGGAGTACAGTGGGGGAGTGTAATCTATGCTTGTTTCAATGACTGATCCTGATTACCAAAGGGAAACTGGGTTGCTTCTACACAACAGAAGCAAGATGGACTATGTCAAAAAAAAAAAGATGGACTGTGTCTAATATGCACGCATGCTCAGTGACTAAGCCGTGTCCAGCTCTTTGCAATTCTGGAGACTGTAGCCTGCCAGACTTCTCTGTCCATGGGATTCTCCAGGCAAGAATACTGCAGTAGGTTGCCATGCCCTCCTCCAGAGGATCTTCCCGACCCAGGGATCAAACCCACATCCCTTATGTCTCCTGCACTGGCAGGCAGGTTCTTTACCACTAGTGCTACCTGGGAAGCCCTCCTAGTCTCTTATTTCTAGCCAATTCCTTATTACTCCAGTCCCATTACCATTAATAATTTCTGAAATCATGGGGGGGATATACATATGACTAATCTGGGAACATACATATCTGTAAACAACAAAACTCTGTAAAAGTTGAAAGTAAAATAGAAGTTTTAAAATAATAATAATAATAATAATAACAATAATTCCTGAAATCAAACTTTCCCTGGTCAAATTTTTTTTTTTTTTAAAGATTTATTTATTTATTTACTTTGGGCGGGGGTCGGGTTGGGGAGGGAGGGGAGCGGGCGGGCCACCTCCATTGGTCCTTCATTTCTCCATTTTCATTCGTCTTTGTTCTTTGGCTCCTGTGGGCCTCCCATCGCGATGGCGTCTGTTGTCGCAGAGCCGGATCTGGGCGCATGCGCTCCAGAGCTTCGGCTCGGTGATTGGACACATCAGTCCAGCCACTCCGCGGCACGTGGGATCTTCCCAGGCCAGGGCTCGAACCGGCGCCCCTTGCACTGCAAGGCGGTGTCCTTACCCACTGGACCATCCCTGGTCAAATTTTTTGTATGGTTTCTCTCTTCTGATTGGACCTAGATTAAGCTGGCACTGGACAGAGTGGAGAGAAGTGGGGAGATTCCAGACACAAAACAAGTGGGTAGATTCAAGAGATACAGAACTTGTGTGGAGATTCAAGATACAAAGTAAAAGACAGGACTTGATAACAGATTAGACAAGGGAAGCGGGGGTGGAGGGAGGGTGCCTCCTGGAAAAATATCCAGCTTATAGACGATAGATGAACAGGGAACCCTTCATCTACACAGAAATTTTCAGAAAGGGGTCACGACTGAGGAGAAAACTTACAAGCTATTCTGAACCATGATGACCCCGAGTTGACACCCAAAACATACCAAGTAGGGAGCTGGCTCTAAAGTTCAAGAATTCAGAAGAATCAACATTAAGTGTAAAGTCATCTGGACTGCCCTGCTACTCCAGCGGTCAAGACTCCACACTGCCACTACAGAAGGCAGGGGTTCGATCCCTGGTCAGGGATGTGCCACAGGCTGTGCGGTATGGCCAAAAAGAAAAGAGGAAAAAAAAAAAAAAAGACTGGGGTTATCGTCCTTACATTGGTAAATAAAGCCCCGGACATAGTTGAAATGGCCTAGGGAGAAAGTTAACAGTGAGACAAGGGGCCCTAGCAAGCCTTTTCTGAAAAGAGCTGTTGAAGCTGTACAAGATGGAAGAAAAGATACAATCGGGGGACTTCCCTGGTGGTCCAGTGGTTATGACTCCATGCTCGCAGTGCAGGGGGCCTGGTTTCGATCCCTGGTCAGGGAACTAGATTCTGCATACTGCAGCTAAGACCTAGCAGAGCCAAATGAAAATATAAATAAATAAAATATTTTTTAAAAAAAAAGAAAAGAAAAAGGTACAATCAGTCCCCCACCTGCAGGTTCTGTACCCGCAGATTCAACCAACCTCGGATTGAAATAGTGGGGGTGGCCTTCCCTGGTGATCCAGTGGTTAAGAAGTTGCCTGCTAATGCAAGGGACTCAGGTGTGATCCCTGATCCTGAAAGATTGCACATGACGAGAGGTGACGAACCTGAACACCACGACAACCGAGTCTCCACGTGCCTAGAGCCCATGCTCTGCCACAAGAGAAGCCACCACACAGAGCAGCCTGCACACAACAAAGAGCAGCCCCCAGGAGTTCCCTGATTGTCCAGTGGTTAAGCATCTACTTCCCTGGTGGTCTAGTCCCCTTGCAGTGTTGGGGATGCGCGGCTGATTCCTGGTCAGGGAACTAAGATCCCACGTGCCACAGAGCAACTGCTGAACCTGTGGGCTCCAGAGCTGTATGCCACGACTAGAAAGCTGGGGTGCTGCCACATAAGACTCCCCACTGTGGCTGTAATTAAGGCTTGAACATAGCCAAAGTAAACAAATAAGTTAATTTTTTTAAACCTATCATTACAAAAAAAAAAAAAGGAACCCCTGATGGCCACAACTAGAGAAACCCCAAGCACAGCAATGAAGACCCAGTGCAGCCAAAAGTAAATAATTGCTTTTTAAAAAGAAAATAGTGAAGGAAAAAAAAATTCCAGAAAGTTCCAAAAAAGTACACCTTGAACTTGCCATTTACCTACTAACTACTTAGACAGCATTTACTATGTGCATTGGGTACCGTCAGCCCTCCTAGGAGCACCCTGGAGGATGTGCGTAGGTTACGTGTAAACCTGCTTGTTCGGTCACCCAGTCGTGTCTGACTGGGACCCCACTGACCACAGCCTGCCAAACCTCCCTGTCCTTCACCATCACACACTACGCCCTTTGATAAAAGGGCCTTGAGCCTCCTCAGAATTTGGTGTCCACGGGGGGTCCTGGAACCAAGGCCCGAGGACTCTGAGGGATGATGGTGCTGTGTCCCAGAAGCAAAGGCGGGCAGCCCACGGCGCAGGGCTACCAGCCACACAGAGGACCTGCCGTAGCTGCCTGACTGCCCCCGACACTGCCATCTCCATAGCGCTCAGATCTTCAGGTCCGCAACAGTGCCCAGGCCAAGGCCACACTTCCTCCCAAAAGCTCCTAATCCATGAGTAACCTTAGCCAGAAACCACTTCTGCTTGACTCTTCCGTGCTCCAGGCTCCCCGCTGGCCTGGCTGAGACGGCTGATGCGGTCAGACGAACACCACGACAACCGAGTCTCCACGTGCCTAGAGCCCATGCTCTGCCACAAGAGAAGCCACCACACAGAGCAGCCTGCACACAACAAAGAGCAGCCCCCAGGAGTTCCCTGATTGTCCAGTGGTTAAGCATCTACTTCCCTGGTGGTCTAGTCCCCTTGCAGTGTTGGGGATGCGCGGCTGATTCCTGGTCAGGGAACTAAGATCCCACGTGCCACAGAGCAACTGCTGAACCTGTGGGCTCCAGAGCTGTATGCCACGACTAGAAAGCTGGGGTGCTGCCACATAAGACTCCCCACTGTGGCTGTAATTAAGGCTTGAACATAGCCAAAGTAAACAAATAAGTTAATTTTTTTAAACCTATCATTACAAAAAAAAAAAAAGGAACCCCTGATGGCCACAACTAGAGAAACCCCAAGCACAGCAATGAAGACCCAGTGCAGCCAAAAGTAAATAATTGCTTTTTAAAAAGAAAATAGTGAAGGAAAAAAAAATTCCAGAAAGTTCCAAAAAAGTACACCTTGAACTTGCCATTTACCTACTAACTACTTAGACAGCATTTACTATGTGCATTGGGTACCGTCAGCCCTCCTAGGAGCACCCTGGAGGATGTGCGTAGGTTACGTGTAAACCTGCTTGTTCGGTCACCCAGTCGTGTCTGACTGGGACCCCACTGACCACAGCCTGCCAAACCTCCCTGTCCTTCACCATCACACACTACGCCCTTTGATAAAAGGGCCTTGAGCCTCCTCAGAATTTGGTGTCCACGGGGGGTCCTGGAACCAAGGCCCGAGGACTCTGAGGGATGATGGTGCTGTGTCCCAGAAGCAAAGGCGGGCAGCCCACGGCGCAGGGCTACCAGCCACACAGAGGACCTGCCGTAGCTGCCTGACTGCCCCCGACACTGCCATCTCCATAGCGCTCAGATCTTCAGGTCCGCAACAGTGCCCAGGCCAAGGCCACACTTCCTCCCAAAAGCTCCTAATCCATGAGTAACCTTAGCCAGAAACCACTTCTGCTTGACTCTTCCGTGCTCCAGGCTCCCCGCTGGCCTGGCTGAGACGCTGTCAGAATCGCACTGCGGTCAGACGACTCTTCCTACCCCTCTGTCTTTCCTCATGAAGCCCTGCACCGCAGACTGAAACTGTCCACTTTCAGACGTCCAGTTAAGCCTGATAATCATTTATCTCTTTGAGTCAGACACTGTCTTATTTAGAGACAAACACACCCTAACTGACACACCACCCACAGGCTGACTGGAAGAGACAAGCGTGATGTCCACTAGATGACCGATTACAGGTAAGATAGCTTTTGAGGATTGTTTTCTTTTTTTTTTGAGAATTTTTTTTTAATCTCCCCTCTTAGACAGCAGCCCAAGGGAACAATATAAAACAAGAGGTTGATTTAAAAACAGGAAAACATTTAATCCATCCCCAAACAAACATCAAGAAATGAAGAGAACCACAGGAAAACTACCTCCCTGTAATGGAAGAAGGGTGTTACTGGCTTCAGGCTGTCATTCCAATAATCCTGAGGTTTTGTTGCTTAAAATGATCTAGTCCTTGAGAACTATCCGAAAATAATACTCCTGGCTATTTGGAAGTAAGTTACATATGTCTGTAAAAGAGCTCTGGCCCGCTAGAAGGGAGCTGGACAGGAAGGATAAAGGGGCACCAGTCTGCTGTAAGTGATCAAAGACCAGCTCAGCGACAGCCCAGAGCCACGTGAGGCAGATGGACCGCTGATGCTGCGGTGAGAACCTGAAAACAGAAACCTGGGCTGGCTCGGGGGCTGTGCTATCCGCCTGGGCTCAGAATTCTTATTTCCAGCTTCAGCTGAAGTCCCAGGGAGTAGAGTTCTAGACGCCTCCTTCACGCCCCCTGCTGGTTGGTTTCATCAGTATCTCGCCTCTTCCAAATCTGTAAGAAACGAACACAAAAGATCCTCAGAGCCAGTGCTCCATACACAAATACTATCATGCACCTAAATCTGTGCTAGGAAATGAGCAAACGACTGCCCCACTTATGTATTTGCTAAGTCCCCTAAAATTCACAGTTTTTTTTTTTTTTTTTTCAGGCCTGCAACATTACACAATCACAAGAAATTCTCCCTAGCCAGAAACCACTTCTGCTTGACTCTTCCGTGCTCCAGGCTCCCCGCTGGCCTGGCTGAGACGCTGTCAGAATCGCACTGCGGTCAGACGACTCTTCCTACCCCTCTGTCTTTCCTCATGAAGCCCTGCACCGCAGACTGAAACTGTCCACTTTCAGACGTCCAGTTAAGCCTGATAATCATTTATCTCTTTGAGTCAGACACTGTCTTATTTAGAGACAAACACACCCTAACTGACACACCACCCACAGGCTGACTGGAAGAGACAAGCGTGATGTCCACTAGATGACCGATTACAGGTAAGATAGCTTTTGAGGATTGTTTTCTTTTTTTTTTGAGAATTTTTTTTTAATCTCCCCTCTTAGACAGCAGCCCAAGGGAACAATATAAAACAAGAGGTTGATTTAAAAACAGGAAAACATTTAATCCATCCCCAAACAAACATCAAGAAATGAAGAGAACCACAGGAAAACTACCTCCCTGTAATGGAAGAAGGGTGTTACTGGCTTCAGGCTGTCATTCCAATAATCCTGAGGTTTTGTTGCTTAAAATGATCTAGTCCTTGAGAACTATCCGAAAATAATACTCCTGGCTATTTGGAAGTAAGTTACATATGTCTGTAAAAGAGCTCTGGCCCGCTAGAAGGGAGCTGGACAGGAAGGATAAAGGGGCACCAGTCTGCTGTAAGTGATCAAAGACCAGCTCAGCGACAGCCCAGAGCCACGTGAGGCAGATGGACCGCTGATGCTGCGGTGAGAACCTGAAAACAGAAACCTGGGCTGGCTCGGGGGCTGTGCTATCCGCCTGGGCTCAGAATTCTTATTTCCAGCTTCAGCTGAAGTCCCAGGGAGTAGAGTTCTAGACGCCTCCTTCACGCCCCCTGCTGGTTGGTTTCATCAGTATCTCGCCTCTTCCAAATCTGTAAGAAACGAACACAAAAGATCCTCAGAGCCAGTGCTCCATACACAAATACTATCATGCACCTAAATCTGTGCTAGGAAATGAGCAAACGACTGCCCCACTTATGTATTTGCTAAGTCCCCTAAAATTCACAGTCTTTCAGAAAACTCCCTCTCATTCAATTTCCACTTTTCCACCCTTCCTTCTCTTCCCATTCCAAACTTCTTTTCTGAAAAAGGACTCGTAGCCAGGCCTGCAACATTACACAAAGTCACCAAGGAAAGAGTTCTCTCTGGAACGAGCAGTTCCAGAGAGAGAAGTTCCTGAAAGCAGTTCCAGAATGAGCAGTTCCAGAAAGCAGTTCCTCCTTTTTTATATGAAGCTGCAGCGTTTCCTTAGCCTCAGTCTTGCTTCTCTGTGGAGCCTAGGACAGTTAGAACGAGAAGATGGGAGGACTTCCTTGGAGGTCCAGTGGTTAAAACTTGGTGCTTCCATTGCAAAGGGCACGGGTTCAATCCCTGGTTGGGGAACTAGCATCCCATATGCTGCATGGTGTGGCCAAAAAATTAAAATCAAAAAAAGAGAAGAAGAAAGAGAAGACACAGCTGCTCTGTTCCATGAACTCCCAAAGTAGTGGAGAGAACAGTCACTACAGGAGAACTGGTGCTCCATAAAGACAGGGGACAACAGCGCTGGGGGTCTCCAGGAGTGCTGACTTGGTCCAGGAACGGGCACGGAACTGGGAAAGCTTCAGCAAGGACTCCAGGTGATTCTGGGCTCTTCCTCCTTGAAACCAGGCCACGCTCTTGCAAAACCAACCTGGCTGGTCACAGACAGAACCTCCTTGCTCATGCGGGACTCTCCCATGCCTCCCTGCCCTTCTCTCCACTGCAGATCCCTCCCGGCCCTGCCTCACTCCCCAGGGCAGGTCAAAAAGCACCCAGCACTGGCTCAGTCTCGCCCCCTGCCTCCACCCGCATTGCTCCGCTTGCCAGCTCCACGCCCCGTTGCCTCCATGCCGTCGAGCAAAGCCAACCCACCTGAATGTAAGCCTCTGACAGGGTGATCATTTGGGGAAGGATGTCAGTCACCTGGAGGTCCTGTAACTCATACCACTTGCCTGTCCCCTGCAAGGAGGGCAAATCACTGGGTTAGTCTGCTCCCTGAAACAAACACGGTTTAGAGGGAAAGAGATGCAGCCAAAATCAGAACAGTCACAAGACGAGACCATCTACCAGCAAGAGCTGTAAGTTCGGGGTGGCGGGCCTCTGCTGGGCATCCTTCAGTGCAAAGCTTTCAGGGGGTTGATCCTGACACACTATTTCTGCCGAGGACTCCTTGAAGCCCAGTGCAGTTCGCTTTTTAAGAAGAAACTAGGGGGACAACACAGAGAAAGAAGAGGAAGCCTCTGCTCCTCACCTCAGATGTCTCTGTGCTGCGCAGAAGTGACCGGTCAACACACTCACACATTAACCAAAAATGGACATTCCCACCTCCACCCCAGAGAACATGGCAAGAGCTGGCCAAGAAAACAAGACCCCTTGGTGGACACTGTTCCTCCTACTAACTTGTTTCCTTTGGCCAAAAAACAGGGCTGCAAAGAGAGCAAAATCTACCTCACTTCATGTTTCCATAAACAAGAAGAAAAAGAAGTTTCTGGAGTGCAGCAGAGACACTTCTGGAAGCTTGCTTGCTTCATCCATCCAAACTTCTAAGAAATGCCAAAGACAGACGGATATTCTGGATATTCCAGCAGTACAGAACGGGAAACAGAACAAAAGCTAGGGCTCACATCATCCGAATCTCTACTCCTGCTGCAAGGCCTGGTTAAGAACATAGAGAGGGCTTCCCTGGTAGTCCAGTGGGAAGGACTCCACCTTGCAGCGCAAGGGGCGCCGGTTCGATCCCTGGCCTGGGAAGATCCCACGTGCCCGCGGAGCAGCTGAACTGATGTGTCTGACTACTGAGCCGGAGCTCTGGAGTGCATGCGCCCAGAGCCAGTGCTCTGCAGCGAGAGGCCACTGTGATGGGAGGCCCACACAGGCCAAAGAACAAAGATGGAAATAAATGAAAGACCAATAGAAGTGGCCAAAAAAAAAGAACACGGAGAAACCAAGTGTCCAGGTTCAAATGCCAATTCTACCAACTTCAGATAAATCACTCCAGCTCTGAGCTAGGTTCCTCATGTGTCAAAAGACTGTATTCACACCTGTCTTGGAAGTATGTTTTAGGGATATAAATGAGATCAACATACACGAAGCATGTGCCACACCGTCTTGTCCAGTGGCTCGGTCGTGTCTGATTGCTGAGCGCACTGCAAAGCGCTTGATAGAAGCTGTTATTATTAAACCCACAGCCCCAGAAGATTAATCAAGTTAGAACAATCTATGCCAATAATCTGTGTGATGCCAAACGTATCCTAAGTGCGTGCTTACCCCATTTTCAGCAAATTCACAAAAAAATGTTTTTAGCTAAAAGGGAACCTCTATACTAGTGCTTCGTAAACTTTAATTTCATACCCATCGGTGGGTCTTGTTGACATGCAGACCATGATCAAGGAGGTTTGGGAGGGCTCTGAGGCTTCTAATGAGTTCTCCTGAGATGTCAATGCTGCTGATCCAAGGCTTCCACTCTAGGTGGCAGGCGTTAGTCTAGGCCAGTGCTTCTCGATCTTGGCCACACAACTGGAAATTGGAGAATCTCACAACCATCGAGGTGCCTGGATCCCACCTTTACATAATCTAATGAAGTCTTACCTCTGACATTTTGAGCCAGAAAATTGTTTGCTGTGTAAGCCTACACTGCACTGGAAGACAGTGTGTAAGCCTGTGCACTGGAAGACATGGAGCAGCATCTCTAGCTTTTGCCCCAGTTAAAAACCCACAGGCACAAATTACACGCTTTTCACGTAACTGGCCTGGGATGGGCCAGGTGTCAGGAATCTAAAGCCTGCCCCCAGGGGAGGCCGAGGGGAGCCAAAATTGAGACCCGCTGTCTTAAGCTGATTCCTGACAGCTCTGTACTTGCAGAATCCCAAAGCCGAGGACAAGAAAGAGCCAAGTGAAGGGAGCTGCCTGCCATAAGGCCAAAGGAACAGCACTGGCTTCCGCCACTCCGTGCAGGAAGAGGTCAGCCCCACTCACGTGATGAAGCACGTGGATCCGGTAGGAGCCCTCGGAGGGCTTGCCGTCATGCACGATGTTGGCGATGAGGTCGTAGGTGGTGTTCTTGTGCACGGCCTGCACCTCTTCAGACAAGTACTCCCTAAGGTCCACGTTCCTGAGCACGACGAAAACAAAGATCAGACAGCGCCTACGAGGTTATTAGCCCTGTGGAGGTGAACGGTCCTCCCCAAATGGACCACAAAGCTGTGGAACCCTCTTTCAGGATCCTGGAGCTAGGTGGGCTTGAAGAGCTATGGGAGCCCAGATGCACTGAAATTCACATAATTCGCCATAAAAATGAATCAAACTAGGAAGACTGGCTCTATGCGAAAAGCACATTTTAAAAGTATGCCGTCGGGCTCTGTCGCGCAATGGACAGCACCATTGGACTTCTAAAAGTATGCCTAGGGGACTTCCTTGGTGGTCCAGTGGGTAAATAGTCCGCCTTGCAGTGCATGGAGCACCAGTTCAATCCCTGGCCCAGGAAGATCCCATGTGCTGTTCATAGGCTGGACTGGTGTGTCCAATTACAAGCCAGTGCTCTGTAGCACATGTACCCAGAGCCGGTGCTCTGCAGCGAGAGAGGCCACTGCAATGGGAGGCCTATGCAGGCCAGAGAATAAAAATGGATGAAAATAAATAAATAAAAAAACAATAAAAGAGGCCAAAATCTTTTTTAAAAGGTATGCCTAGGGCTTCCCTAGGGGCTCAGTGGTAAAGAATCCCCTTATCAATGCAGGAGACACAGGTTCAATCCCTGGTCCAGGAAAATCACACATGCTGTGGAGCAACTAAGCACGTGGGCCACAATTAGTGAGCCCACATGCCGCAACGACTAAAGCCCAGATGCCCTAGAGCCTGCGCTCTGTAAGAAAACTATCCAAGAGAAGCTGGCCCACAACAATGAGAGAGCACCCCACTCACACCGCAACAAGAGAACGCCCATGAATAGTAACAAAGACCCAGTGCAACTATAAATAAATAAATGTATTTTTTAAAAAAATAAAAGCATGCCTTAGGGACATACTCATGGTCCAATGGCTAAGACTCTGCACTCCCAAACCAGGGAGCCCAGATTTGACCCCTGGTCAGGGACCTGGATCCCACGTGCCACAGCTAAGAGTTTTTGCATGCTACAGCTAAAGATCCTGTGAAGAAAAGTTCTCGCAAGCCACAACGAAGAAGGAAGACCCCGTGCACTGCAACTAAGACTCAGTGCAGCCAAATGAATAAATGGGCTTTTTCCTAATTAAAATTTTTAAAAAATAAATAAAAGCACACCTAGGGAATTCCCTGGTGGTCTAATGTTTGGGACTCCGTGATTTCACTGCTGAGGGCCCAGGTTCCATCCCTGGTTGGAAAACTAAGATCCTGCAAGCAACAAGGCATGGACAAAAATAAAAAAATTCAAAAATAAAAACAAGGGGCTTCCCTGGTGGTCCAGTGGGTAGGGACACCGCCTTGCAGTGCAAGGGACGCCGGTTCGATCCCTGGCCTGGGAAGATCCCACACGTCGCGGAGCGGCTGGACCGATGTGTCCAACTACCGAGTCAGCGCTCTGGAGCACATGCGCCCAGAGCCTGTGCTCTGTGACAACAGAGGCCACTGCGATGGGAGGCCCACACGGGCCAAAGAACAAAGATGGATGAAAATAGATAAATGAAAGACCAATAGAAGTGGCCCGCCCGCCCCCTTCCCTTCCCAACCTGCCACCCCTCAAAAAAAGAAGAGAAACTTTAAAAAAAACAAACAAACAAAAAAAAACAAATGAAAGACCAATAGAAGTGGCCAAAAAAAATTAAAATAAATAAAAATAAAAGTACACCTAGCAGAGCTTCCCTGGTAGCTCAGTGGTAAGGAGTTCGCCTGCCAATGCAGGAGACACGGGTTTGATACCTGATCCGGGAAGATCCCACATGCTGCGGAGCAACTTAGCCCATGAGTCACAACTACTGAAGCCTGTGAGCCCTAGAGCCTGAGTTTGACAACAGAAGTCACTGCAACAAGAAGCCTGCTCACCTCCACTAGAAAGTAGGCCCTAATCCCTACAATTAGAGAAGAGCCTGTGGCAGCAGTAAAAACCCAGAATAGCCAAAAGTAAATTAAAAAGAAAAAAAAAGTGCACCTAGCAATGAGAAGTGCAGGGCCTTGAGTCACTCAGAGCTGAGCTGCAAGGGAGGCTCTGTCACCTCAGAGCCGCGTGTGAGTGTAACCAGGCGACAGAAGCTAAGGCCCTTCTATGTGAGACTGGCAGGCGCCCTCTCCTGAGACGAGAACGAGCTGAACCGCCTTCCCTCTGCCCTGTCTGAGGACCAGCTGCAGCCGCAGCGGCCGGGGGACACCTGGTCTCTGGCCTCAAGCTATAGATGCCGGCTCATCTGATTGTGTCAGTTATCACTGTGCATAATCACTGTAACAATCTCAGGACTTCCCTGGTGATCCAGTGGTTAAGAATTCTCCTGCCAATGCAGGGGACATGGGTTCGATCCCTGGTCCAGGAAGATTCCACATGCCATCGGGCAACTAAGTTGAAACTTAGTTGTGAGCACAACCAAGTCCACGAACTGCAACTACTGAAGCCCGTGAGCTCTAGAGCCCGTGCTTCACAGCAAGAGAAGTTACCGCAACGAGAAGATCCCACACCACAACCAGAGTAGCCCCCGCTCACCACAACTAAAGAAAGACCACACACAGCAACAAAGACCGAGCACAGCCAAAAATAAACTAATTTTTTAAAAGCACGGCAAACCAGGCAGACCATTCAGATTTGTTTTTCTGGGTAATCCTATCTTCCATCCATCCATCCAAACCTTTCTCAGTAAGAAACCACCTTAAGGCTCCACTCTTACTTTATGTAAAGACCCACATTTCTTCCTCAGAGAGATCATCCTAGGCGTGTGAAAAACCATGTCTCTCAAGAACTAAAACCCAACTATCTACCGCCAAAAGGGTCTCTCAGAAGCCTTCTGCAACTCCTCCAAATTCCCCATTAAAATACTCATGAATAGAGACGAAGACATTTGGGTGGGCACAGCCAGGGCAGGTGCTGGGGGGAGGTGGAATGAACTGGGAGATTACGACTGATTATATATCCCTCCCAGATGGGCTTCCCTGCTGGCTCAGATGGTAAAGAATCTGCCTGCGATGCAGGAGACCTAGTTCAATCCCTGGTTGGGAAGACGCCCTGGAGGAGACAGCAACCCACTCCAGTGTTCTTGCCTGGAAAATCCCATGGACAGAGGAGCCTGGTGGGCTACAGTCCACAGGGTCGTAAAGGGTCAGACACAGCTGAGCAGCTAACACACAGACATACACACACACACACACAAACACACACCCCCACCAAGTGTAAAACAGAGAGCTAGTGGAAACTGGCTATAAAATACAGGCAGGTCAGCTCAGAGCTCTGTGATGACCCAGAGTAAGTGGGATGGAGGCGGGGGGCGGGGGAGGTCCAAAAGGAAAGGGATATATGTGCATATATGGCTGATTCACTTTATTGTACGGCAGAAACTAACACAGCACTATAACATAGTTATACTCCAATAAAAAAAATAAAGTATACATACTGATAAAAGATACTTATAAATGTCCACAAAAAGACAACTGCGTGGTCAATTAAAAGTAAGCCTATACATCAAAATTTATAACTTTCTCATCAAAAGGCAAAACCTAAACACATTCCAGACTTCATCCTCCAGGAAAGGAATAAGATAGCTGGGTTCCAAGCAAGTAAGACAAATCTAGTCACCCGACTCTTCACACCTAACTAACCTAGTGTAATGACTAACAGACAGACTAACTGCTCAAGATTATCTTCACAGACGGGAGAATCCTAGCTGTCCTACCTGATTTTTACCAACTGTTCTTCCCTACCTTCCCTTGTAGCTCAGCTGGTAAAGAACCTATCTGCCAGGCAGGAGATGCTAGTTCAATTCCTGGGTCAGGAAGACTCCCTGGAGAAGAGACAGGCTACCCACTCCAGTATTCTTAGGCTTCCCTGGTGGCTCAGACAGTAAAGAATGTGCCCCCAATGCAGGAGCCCTGGGTTCAATCCCTGTACTAAAAAGACTACAATTCCCAGCAGGCAATAGAAGACCAAAAATGGGAAGTGCCTCCAAAGAGACATCCATTGTTAAGGCCCCTAGAATGTCTATATTCTTCCCATAAAAACCCTAACTTGAGTAGTGTAGATATGTTCCTTGCAATTTCCAACAAAGACAGATTCCGGGATCAGGAGACCTAGTTCAATCCCTGGTTGGGAAGACGCCCTGGAGGAGACAGCAACCCACTCCAGTGTTCTTGCCTGGAAAATCCCATGGACAGAGGAGCCTGGTGGGCTACAGTCCACAGGGTCGTAAAGGGTCAGACACAGCTGAGCAGCTAACACACAGACATACACACACACACACACAAACACACACCCCCACCAAGTGTAAAACAGAGAGCTAGTGGAAACTGGCTATAAAATACAGGCAGGTCAGCTCAGAGCTCTGTGATGACCCAGAGTAAGTGGGATGGAGGCGGGGGGCGGGGGAGGTCCAAAAGGAAAGGGATATATGTGCATATATGGCTGATTCACTTTATTGTACGGCAGAAACTAACACAGCACTATAACATAGTTATACTCCAATAAAAAAAATAAAGTATACATACTGATAAAAGATACTTATAAATGTCCACAAAAAGACAACTGCGTGGTCAATTAAAAGTAAGCCTATACATCAAAATTTATAACTTTCTCATCAAAAGGCAAAACCTAAACACATTCCAGACTTCATCCTCCAGGAAAGGAATAAGATAGCTGGGTTCCAAGCAAGTAAGACAAATCTAGTCACCCGACTCTTCACACCTAACTAACCTAGTGTAATGACTAACAGACAGACTAACTGCTCAAGATTATCTTCACAGACGGGAGAATCCTAGCTGTCCTACCTGATTTTTACCAACTGTTCTTCCCTACCTTCCCTTGTAGCTCAGCTGGTAAAAAACCCCTATCTGCCAGGCAGGAGATGCTAGTTCAATTCCTGGGTCAGGAAGACTCCCTGGAGAAGAGACAGGCTACCCACTCCAGTATTCTTAGGCTTCCCTGGTGGCTCAGACAGTAAAGAATGTGCCCCCAATGCAGGAGCCCTGGGTTCAATCCCTGTACTAAAAAGACTACAATTCCCAGCAGGCAATAGAAGACCAAAAATGGGAAGTGCCTCCAAAGAGACATCCATTGTTAAGGCCCCTAGAATGTCTATATTCTTCCCATAAAAACCCTAACTTGAGTAGTGTAGATATGTTCCTTGCAATTTCCAACAAAGACAGTCCAATATCAAGAGTGGCACAAAGAAATAAAAGGAAATTCAAGCTCACTGCCCCTGAGAGGAGGTGGAGGAGAGGCACACTCACGTAATAGGGAAGTTGACAATAGTCGGATTCTTCTCCACAAAGAAATTGTTCTTAGTGAATCTCTTAATACAGAAGATTAGGTACGGAGGCAGTTTGGTGAGCTGGAAGCGCTTCAGAAAGTTCTCCTTGTAGGTCTTATATTCCTAGACAGAGGAGAGAAAAGTATCAAATTAGTGTTGGAGCAGCAGAACAGGAACACATGTTTTGTTTTGGCTTGGCTTGAGTTTTTTAACAAAATTTGGTCTCATACTTAGAATCCAGACGACACCTTACCCCAGCAACCATCTGCAAGGGTTAAGAGTAGCTGTTTGGGGCTTCCCTGGTGGCCCAGTGGGTAGAGTCTGCCTTGCACTGCAAGGGGCTCCGGTTCGATCCGTGACTTGAGAAGATCCCACGTGCCGTGGAGTGGCTGGACTGGTGTGTCCAATTACGAGCCAGTGCTCTGAAGCACATGTGCCCAGAGCCGGTGCTCAGCAACAAGAGAGGCCACCGCAATGGGAGGCCCACACAGGCTGAAGAATTAAGATGGATGAAAATAAATAAATGAAAAAAAAAAAAGAGGCCAAAATTATGGTCTGTTTCAATCTGCACAGGACCACACTGTTGAACTCTAACCATAATCATGTGGGTATTTGTTTCTATAAGGAAAACAAAAATGCAAGTGAAAAAGAGGTTCTGTTAAAAACTCAGAATTTAAAAACTATGAGTTGTTGTTTGTTTAGTCCTTCAGTCGTATCCGACTCTTTGCGACCTCAGGGACTGCAGACCCCCAGGCTCCTCTGTCCATGGGCTTCTCCAGGCAAGAATACTGGAGTGGGCTGCCATTCCTTCCCCAGGGATCTTCTCCACCCAGGGACAGAACCCATTGTCTCCTGCACTGCCAGGCAGATTCTTTATCACTGAGCCATGGGGGAAGCCCCTAAAGAAAAAACAAGAGTTTCACTTGATTCAAAATAAAGATGTCAAGTATGAGACCAAAAATGGGAAGTGCCTCCAAAGAGACATCCATTGTTAAGGCCCCTAGAATGTCTATATTCTTCCCATAAACCCTAACTTGAGTAGTGTAGATATGTTCCTTGCAATTTCCAACAAAGACAGTCCAATATCAAGAGTGGCACAAAGAAATAAAAGGAAATTCAAGCTCACTGCCCCTGAGAGGAGGTGGAGGAGAGGCACACTCACGTAATAGGGAAGTTGACAATAGTCGGATTCTTCTCCACAAAGAAATTGTTCTTAGTGAATCTCTTAATACAGAAGATTAGGTACGGAGGCAGTTTGGTGAGCTGGAAGCGCTTCAGAAAGTTCTCCTTGTAGGTCTTATATTCCTAGACAGAGGAGAGAAAAGTATCAAATTAGTGTTGGAGCAGCAGAACAGGAACACATGTTTTGTTTTGGCTTGGCTTGAGTTTTTTAACAAAATTTGGTCTCATACTTAGAATCCAGACGACACCTTACCCCAGCAACCATCTGCAAGGGTTAAGAGTAGCTGTTTGGGGCTTCCCTGGTGGCCCAGTGGGTAGAGTCTGCCTTGCACTGCAAGGGGCTCCGGTTCGATCCGTGACTTGAGAAGATCCCACGTGCCGTGGAGTGGCTGGACTGGTGTGTCCAATTACGAGCCAGTGCTCTGAAGCACATGTGCCCAGAGCCGGTGCTCAGCAACAAGAGAGGCCACCGCAATGGGAGGCCCACACAGGCTGAAGAATTAAGATGGATGAAAATAAATAAATGAAGGACCAATATAAAAAAAAAAAAAAGAGGCCAAAATTATGGTCTGTTTCAATCTGCACAGGACCACACTGTTGAACTCTAACCATAATCATGTGGGTATTTGTTTCTATAAGGAAAACAAAAATGCAAGTGAAAAAGAGGTTCTGTTAAAAACTCAGAATTTAAAAACTATGAGTTGTTGTTTGTTTAGTCCTTCAGTCGTATCCGACTCTTTGCGACCTCAGGGACTGCAGACCCCCAGGCTCCTCTGTCCATGGGCTTCTCCAGGCAAGAATACTGGAGTGGGCTGCCATTCCTTCCCCAGGGATCTTCTCCACCCAGGGACAGAACCCATTGTCTCCTGCACTGCCAGGCAGATTCTTTATCACTGAGCCATGGGGGAAGCCCCTAAAGAAAAAACAAGAGTTTCACTTGATTCAAAATAAAGATGAACATCCTGACCATTTGACCATCAGACATATGCACCAGGACACTTGTGACCAGTGAGAAGTCCCTTATCACTTACACAGGATGGAAAAACAGTATTTCAGAAATGAAAATGGGAACATTACTATGGACTTAACAGAAGATTTAAGATTTAGCAGAAGATTATAAAGGAACACTATAAACAAGTGTATGCCAAAGCATTAGATAAGCCAGAGGAAATAAATAAATTCCTAGAAAGACTTAAATTACCCAAACTTAAACAATCTGAATAAACCTACAACAAAAAACTGAATTAGTCATCAAAAAACTACCCACGGGGCTTACCTGGTGGTCCAGTGGGTAAGGACACCGCCTTGCAGTGCAAGGGGCGCCGGTTTGATCCCTGGCCTGGGAAGATCCCACGTGCCGCGGAGCAGCTGGACTGATGTGTCCAATTACAGAGCCAGAGCTCTGGAGCGCATGCGTCCAGAGCCAGTGCTCTGCGACCACAGAGGCCACCGCGATGGGAGGCCCACACGGGCCAACGAACAAAGATGCATGAGAATGGATAAATGAAAGACCAACAGAAGTGGCCTGCCCACCCCGCTCCCTCCCCAACCAGCTTCCCCCCCCAAAAAAAAAAGTTAAAATTAAAAAAAAGAACAAATTTCCCTATTTTTTTTTAACATTTATTTATTTATTTTGGCGGGGGTGGGGAGGGAGGGGGGTGGGCGGGTCACTTCCATTGGTCTTTCATTTCTCTAGTTTCATCCATCTTTGTTCTTTTGGCCTGTCTGGGCCTCCCATCGCGGTGGCCTCAGTTGTCGCAGAGCACCGGCTCTGGGCACATGTGCTCCAGAGCTCCGGCTCAGTAATTGGACACATGGGTCCAGCTGCTCTGCAGCACGTGGGATCTTCCCAGGCCAGGGATCGAACCAGCGCCCCTTGCACTGCAAGGCGGTGTCCCTACCCACTGGACCACCAGGGAAGCCCCAAATTTCCCTTTCTGAAAAAAAAAAAAAAAATATCCGCAAAGAAAAGTCCAGGCCCAAATGGCTTCGCTGGTATTTTCTACCAAACATTTAAAGAAGACTTAACACCAGTTCTTCAAATCCTTTTCCAAAGCATAAAAAGGAGGGAACACTTCCCAGGTCCTTTCATGAGACCAACATTACCCTGATACCAAAACCAGGCACAACTGCAGATGAGTATTTCTATGAATACAGATGCAAAAACCCTCAACAAAATACTAGAAACCAATTTCGACATCATCAACAACAAAGAATCACACACCAATTATACACAACCAAGTATGATTTATCCAGGAATCCAAAGGTGGCTTAACATCAAAAAATCAATTAATGTAATGTATCTTACCATCATCATAACAAAATAAGGCCATAAATAGCAACAGCCACAAACCATACAATATCTCACTAGACACAAAAAGGCATTTGACAAAATCCAATGCCTTATCATGAGAAAAACACTCAATCAAGTAGACATAGAAGGGGACTTCCTCAATCTGAAAACGAGTGTGAAAAATTGATATGTTATCCACAGCTAACATCACACTGATAAAAGCCTGAATGCCGTCCCTCAAGATCAGGTACAAGGTCAGGATGTCTGCATTTTCCACGTCTATTTTAACAATGAAATAGAGGTTCCAGCCAGAGCAACAAGGCCATAAAACTTAAATACACAAGAAGCATCCAGACAAGAAAGCAAGAAGTAAAACTATCTCTGCAGACAATATGATCTTGCAAATGAAAAATCTTAAGAAATCCACTTTAAAAGTTTGGCAAGGTTGCAGGCTACAAGATCAATATACGAAAATCAACTGGGGGGGCTTCCCTGGTAATCTAATGGTTGAGAATCCGCCTGCCAATGGGTCATGGGTTCAATCCGTGGTCCCCAGGAAGATACCCCAAGATCACCACTAAGCCCACATGCCACAGCTCCTGAACCCACGAGCCCTAGAGCCTGTGCTCAGCTCTACAGCTAGATAAGCCACGCACTGAGAAGCTTGCACATCACAGTGGAGACCCAGCACAGTCAAAAATAAAAATAAATGAATAAAAATTTATATTAAAAAAAAAGAAGTTAAAAAAAAATTCCAAACATACACTCTGGAAACCATAAAACACTTGAAGAAATTAAAGAAGGTAAGTAAGGAAAATATCCCACGTTTATGACTCAGAAGACTTCTACTATTACGAGGGCAATAATTCCCAACCTAATCTACAGATTCAACACAATCCCTGTCAGAACACCAGCTGGCTTCTTTGTAAAAACCCACAAGCTGATCCTCAAATGTGAGGAACTACAAGGAACCCAAAATAACCTGAACAATCTTGGAAAAAAATAAAGCTGGGGGGCTTCCCTGGTGGTCCAGTGGGTAAAGGTTCTGTCTTGCAGTCCAGGGGGCACCAGTCCGATCCCTGGCACAGGACAATCCCATATGCTGCAGAGTGGCTGGACCAGTGTGTCCAATTAGGAGCCAGCACTCTGGAGCACGTGCGCCCAGAGCTAGTGCTCTGCAACCAGAGAGGCCACTGCGATGGGAGGCCCACACGGGCCAGAGAATTAAGATGGATGAAAATAAATAAAAAGAACCAATAAAAGACACCAAAATTTTAAAAAATGAATAAATTCTGAGTGAAGAAGAGTTTTTCAGTGAGTTTTATGCAGATACTTCTTTTGACTGTCCAAGCAACATATAGATCAGTGTCTCAGAAGACGACAGTTCTTCAGAGTACACTTCTGATTCAGAAAAAGTGAGTGTCAGAGCAACAGAAACACAAAGAACATGAGTGATGGATTCTGATATGAAAAGTGCATGTGAAACTCACGGTGCTGGAGAGCGCGCCTTTGCTTCTAAAAAAGAGTCAACTGAAGACACAATTTCAATTCAATGAAAAGACTTCACAGGTGTGTATAGTTTACAGTAAAGTTATGACAAACCAAGCCAGTGTGTTGAAAAGCGGAGACATTACTCTGCCAACAAAGATCTGTACAGTCAAAGCCTGTGGCCTTCCCGGTGGTCACATATGCTTGTGAGAGTTGGACCACACAGAAGGCAGAGCGCGAACAAACTGATGCCTCTGAATTGTGGTGTTGGAGAGGAAGACTCCCGAGAGCCCCTTGGACTGTAAGGAGATCAAACCAATCAATCCTAAGGGAAATAGACCCCGAATATTCATTGGAAGGACGGGTGCTGAAGCTAAAGCTCCAGTATTTTGGTCCTCTGATGTGAACAGATGACTCACTGGAAAAGTCCGCGATGCTGGAAAAGACGGAGGGCAGAAGAGGGCTTCGAAGGATTAGAGGACTGGACAGCGTGAATTGGGCAAGCGCCGGGAGGTGGTGCGGGACAGGCGGCCGGGCAGGCCGCAGCCCGTGGGGTCACAAAGAGCTAGACACAACTGCGCGAATGAACAACAACAGCAGGTGTAACTACTGAATGTAACAACTCACCAAGGGTCAGTGAGGTCAGGAAGACCCCCTGAAGGAGGAAATGGCAACCCACTCCAGTATTCTAGCCTGGGAAATCCCATGGACAGAGCAGCCTGATGGGCTACAGCCCATAGCGTCAAAGAGTCAGACACAACTGAGCAACTAAGCACAGTGAAGGACAGACAGACTCAACACCTAAATAACCTCACGGCCTGAGGTGGAAAGGCTTCTCTAGAATTTATGAGAAAACACCGGAGGCAAGAATTTCACCCCGGACATCTGTACCACATTCACAAGGCAAGGTTTTAGCTAAACTCACACTACAATAGCACTAGTAACCAATTTTACTGGTTTCAAAGTTTCGTTTATACAAGTTTGTTATAATTTAATACTTGCTTAAAAGCTGTAGGTATGAAAAAAAAGTTATAGTGTCAGAGCAACAGAAACACAAAGAACATGAGTGATGGATTCTGATATGAAAAGTGCATGTGAAACTCACGGTGCTGGAGAGCGCGCCTTTGCTTCTAAAAAAGAGTCAACTGAAGACACAATTTCAATTCAATGAAAAGACTTCACAGGTGTGTATAGTTTACAGTAAAGTTATGACAAACCAAGCCAGTGTGTTGAAAAGCGGAGACATTACTCTGCCAACAAAGATCTGTACAGTCAAAGCCTGTGGCCTTCCCGGTGGTCACATATGCTTGTGAGAGTTGGACCACACAGAAGGCAGAGCGCGAACAAACTGATGCCTCTGAATTGTGGTGTTGGAGAGGAAGACTCCCGAGAGCCCCTTGGACTGTAAGGAGATCAAACCAATCAATCCTAAGGGAAATAGACCCCGAATATTCATTGGAAGGACGGGTGCTGAAGCTAAAGCTCCAGTATTTTGGTCCTCTGATGTGAACAGATGACTCACTGGAAAAGTCCGCGATGCTGGAAAAGACGGAGGGCAGAAGAGGGCTTCGAAGGATTAGAGGACTGGACAGCGTGAATTGGGCAAGCGCCGGGAGGTGGTGCGGGACAGGCGGCCGGGCAGGCCGCAGCCCGTGGGGTCACAAAGAGCTAGACACAACTGCGCGAATGAACAACAACAGCAGGTGTAACTACTGAATGTAACAACTCACCAAGGGTCAGTGAGGTCAGGAAGACCCCCTGAAGGAGGAAATGGCAACCCACTCCAGTATTCTAGCCTGGGAAATCCCATGGACAGAGCAGCCTGATGGGCTACAGCCCATAGCGTCAAAGAGTCAGACACAACTGAGCAACTAAGCACAGTGAAGGACAGACAGACTCAACACCTAAATAACCTCACGGCCTGAGGTGGAAAGGCTTCTCTAGAATTTATGAGAAAACACCGGAGGCAAGAATTTCACCCCGGACATCTGTACCACATTCACAAGGCAAGGTTTTAGCTAAACTCACACTACAATAGCACTAGTAACCAATTTTACTGGTTTCAAAGTTTCGTTTATACAAGTTTGTTATAATTTAATACTTGCTTAAAAGCTGTAGGTATGAAAAGCTTAGACCAACACTGATGTTTATACTAATTTAAGTAATATTATAGTAACAATAAACTTAAACCAACACTGAGGGTCAATGGGAATGTTAATATTACTTAAATCTGAACAAACAGGAATAATAGGGATCATGTGGCATGGGTGAAAAAGTCAGACGAAAAACCTGACTTCAGATCCCCAGCTCCATCACATAAAACCAATATAAAATGAAACCAAATAAGATAAACTGATCTAGATAAGCCCTAAAGTCTTTTACCTTCCTGAAATGAAATGAGTCTAAGAAACAAGACAGACATTTTAAGTGTGTCTGTGTGTGTGAGAGAGAGACAGAGAGACAGAGACAGAGAGGTGGGAGTAGAGAGGGAGAGGAAGATGGACAAGGGGGTCAGGGTGGGATAGAAAGGGGCATTTACCATCTGAAAACAAAAGAACTTTAGCTAAAAAGAGGGCAGAAAGGGTTTGAAACGAGGTATCAAGTTAAAGAAAAGAATTTTAAAAGTTTAAAAGAAGCTAAAAAGGATTAAATTTATCTAGGATGAAGGCAATTGAACCAAGAAACAGTTAATTCCAAAGATAAAGAGCACTGTTATGTAAGAAAAAACTTTTTTATTTTATTTGTGTTTTAGTCCTGTTTATCTTTCCACTTTAATACTGAATATGCTGTATTTTTTAAAAGATGGGAGTTTCTACTACTCTAAATACCCTCTGCTTTCTCCATACCACCGAGAGGCGCTGCAATTTATGCTGAGCTAGGGGTAAAACAGCGCAAAGCCTGGGAGGCGCAATAAACACAATACACTTTCAAACAAACACATTACACACACGTGGCAATTTTCAAGTATAAAAAGAAAGACATCAGGGCTTCCCTGGTGGTCCAGTAGGTAAAGAGTCCGCCTTCCAATGCAAGGGGCACCGGTTCAATCCCTGGCCCAGGAAGATCCCATGTGCCGCGGAGTGGCTGGACCAGTGTGTCCAATCACAAGCCAGTGCTCTGGAGCGCATGCACCCAGAGCCGGAGCTCTGCAACAAGGGAGGCCACTGCCATGGGAGGCCTACACAGGCCAAGGAATAAAGACGGATGAAAAATTAACAAATAAAAAATCAAAAAAAGAGAGAAAGATGTCAGGAGAGAAAAAGGGATGGTCTTCCCTGGTGGTCCAGTGGTTAAGAATCTATCTGCCTGTGCAGGGGACAGGGGTTTGATCCCTGGCCTGGGAGGACTGCACATGCCTTGGGGCAACTAAGCCCACAGGCCTAGAGGTCACGTTGAACATTGAGAGAACTCGCCACAATGAGCAGCCCTGGCACCACAACTAGAGAGTAGCCCCGACACAGCAACAAAGACCCAGCACAGCCAAAAAAACAAAAGATATATTTCAAAAAAAGAGAGAGAGAGAAGGGGCTTCCCTGGTAGCTCAGTAGTAAAGAGTTCGCCTGCCAATGCAGGAGACACAGGTCAATCCCTGATTCAGGGAAGACCCCACATGCTGCAGAGCAACTAAACCCGTGAGCCACAACTATGGAGCCTGTGCTCTAGAGCCTCAGAGCTGCAACTATTGAGCCCATGGGCCTCAACTACTGAAGCCTGTGAGCCCTAGAGCCCAAGCTCAACAAGAGAAGTCACCGTAAGAAGAAGCCTGCTCACCTCCACGAGAGAGGGGCCCCCACTCCCTGTAACTAGAGAAGAGCCTGTGGCAGCAGTGAAAACCCAGAACAACCAAAAGTAAATGAATAAGTTAAAAGACAGGGGAAAAGGGTTGTCAGCCAGGCAGGTGCGCAAAGGGGCTACCTTCTCCGTGATGCCGTTGAACTTGGCCAGGATGTTGAAGAGCGGCACCTGGGGGATGATGAGCTGCTCCTTCTCATCCTTGTAGAGCGGGGCGGTGGGCAGGTCCAGCGTCAGGTACATGAACGTGGACTCCACCATCGTCTCCTGGTACTCGTCGTTATGAAGCAGCTGCTCCTTCTCTTCCGCCGGCTAGAAACGAGGGCGAAGGAAAAGGAGAGAAGGAGCATGAGCAGAACAGAACACCACGGCTGAAAGAAACAAGGCTTCTGTTACAGTGACTTCATGTAATACTGAAGGCAGAAGGGGTACTGCACGAGACTTCCACGCATGCACGCGTGCATGCTCAGTCGTGTCTGACTCTTTGCGACCCCATGGACTGTAACCCAGCAGGCTCCTCTGTCCATGGGATTTTTCCAGGCAAGAATACTGGAATGGGTTGCCATTTTCTCCTCCAGCGGATCTTCCCAACCCAGGGATTGAACCCACATCTCCTGCGCTGGCAGGCGGATTCTTTACCACTGCACACCTGGGAAGTCCTATAGATTAATGCAAAAACCGGTCTTCCTTTTTTTAGAAATATTTTATTTAAATATCAGACTATTTGAAATCAAGAAAGTTTACCTCAGCTTTTGAGGAAAAAAAAACATGCCAGCACCACCTAGTGGCCAGAATGTGGAACTCAGTCTTCCCTCGGTCATCTAGGGTTGCTCCCAGGACCTGCCTTGGATACCAAAATCCATGGATGCTCAAGCCTCTTTGTTAGCCCTCCATGTCCACAGATCCCACATCAGTGGAGTCAACCAATTGCTAAATGTAAACGTAGTGTTTTTATATACAGAAAAAAATCCGTGTATGAATGAGTCACTGCAGCTCAAACCCGTGTTGTTCAAAGGTCAACAGGACATCAATCAATACCTCCCAGACTTAGCTCACCTCCACGAGAGAGGGGCCCCCACCCCCTGTAACTAGAGAAGAGCCTGTGGCAGCAGTGAAAACCCAGAACAACCAAAAGTAAATGAATAAGTTAAAAGACAGGGGAAAAGGGTTGTCAGCCAGGCAGGTGCGCAAAGGGGCTACCTTCTCCGTGATGCCGTTGAACTTGGCCAGGATGTTGAAGAGCGGCACCTGGGGGATGATGAGCTGCTCCTTCTCATCCTTGTAGAGCGGGGCGGTGGGCAGGTCCAGCGTCAGGTACATGAACGTGGACTCCACCATCGTCTCCTGGTACTCGTCGTTATGAAGCAGCTGCTCCTTCTCTTCCGCCGGCTAGAAACGAGGGCGAAGGAAAAGGAGAGAAGGAGCATGAGCAGAACAGAACACCACGGCTGAAAGAAACAAGGCTTCTGTTACAGTGACTTCATGTAATACTGAAGGCAGAAGGGGTACTGCACGAGACTTCCACGCATGCACGCGTGCATGCTCAGTCGTGTCTGACTCTTTGCGACCCCATGGACTGTAACCCAGCAGGCTCCTCTGTCCATGGGATTTTTCCAGGCAAGAATACTGGAATGGGTTGCCATTTTCTCCTCCAGCGGATCTTCCCAACCCAGGGATTGAACCCACATCTCCTGCGCTGGCAGGCGGATTCTTTACCACTGCACACCTGGGAAGTCCTATAGATTAATGCAAAAACCGGTCTTCCTTTTTTTAGAAATATTTTATTTAAATATCAGACTATTTGAAATCAAGAAAGTTTACCTCAGCTTTTGAGGAAAAAAAAAAACATGCCAGCACCACCTAGTGGCCAGAATGTGGAACTCAGTCTTCCCTCGGTCATCTAGGGTTGCTCCCAGGACCTGCCTTGGATACCAAAATCCATGGATGCTCAAGCCTCTTTGTTAGCCCTCCATGTCCACAGATCCCACATCAGTGGAGTCAACCAATTGCTAAATGTAAACGTAGTGTTTTTATATACAGAAAAAAATCCGTGTATGAATGAGTCACTGCAGCTCAAACCCGTGTTGTTCAAAGGTCAACAGGACATCAATCAATACCTCCCAGACTTAGCACATGGGAGCAGAGGGACCTAAGGGACATCCCACTGGCAGGTGCGCTGTAGAACCTCTTCTGGGAGCAAAAGGCGGTACCAGTTTCTAAGCAACTTTCTGTCAACTCTACATTCTCTTGGGCAATATAGACCAGCTCAAGACTCCGCCCAAGCCACTCACCAGATCAGGATGAGGCAGCTTTTTCGTGAAGATCCTCATGGATCCCTGGAAAACGTCGGTCACAATTGCTGAACAAAGAGAAATCAACATGCAAATTCTGTCCATTTAGAAAGCACTTTCAAAATTCTAACTCCTACATTTCCAAAATAAATTGGCATCTTCCTGCGTAAGACCCAAAGTTCTCACCAAACACAGAAGTGCCTTTGTAGAATATAGCACCAAATTACACCTTCATACCTAATCGTGTAAATAATTACTCCAGGGACTTCTAAGACTCTGTGCTCCCAAAGTAGAGGGCCTGTGCTCAATCCCTGGTCAGGGAACTAGATCCCAAAGGCCACAACTAAGAGTCCGCACATCACACGTGACTTACTTAGTGCAGCCAAATAAACAAAATATTTTTTAAAAAAATTATTCTATGCCCGTCTTCTCTCCAAGATGGATGGGGTGCACAGGCTAAAGATGGCTGAAGAGGTAGCAGAGCCATCTGCTGGAGAAAGCACCAGGTCACAGTCCCACATCAACAGACCAACACCAGGGCTTCCCTGATGGTCCAGTGAGTAAGGACACTGCCTTGCAGTGCAAGGGGCGCCGGTTCGATCCCTGGCCTGGGAAGATCCCATGTACCACGGAGCGGCTGGACCGATGTGTCCAATTACCGAGCCGGAGCTCTGGAGAGCACGCACCCAGAGCCAGTGCTCTGCAACAACAGAGGCCACTGCAATGGGAGGCTCACACGGGCCAAAGAACAAAGATGGATGAAAATAGAGAAATGAAAGACCAACAGAAGTGGCCCGCCCGCCCCCTCCCTTCCAACCCACCCCCACACCCACAAAAAAAAGAGACCAACACCAGCAGAATGTGGAGAGAAGAAAATGGCATTAGGTCTCCAAAATTACTCACCTGGCCCAGCAGTTTCTAAGCTACAAATTATTTGAGACATTCATGAAAAATGTCTAACTACTGCTAAGCTGACCTGGATGATGCTAAGAATCATGGGGACTCAAGATCTGAGACTACAAGAAGGCCAGCCCATCTCTCCAAGTATAGGCTCAAGGCAAGGCACTAGCTTTCACTCTGTTCTTCTGAAGAACGAGTCAGGCAGTCTACCCACTGAGCCCTCACTCTGGCATCACCAGCATGCCTACAATGTGCAGCCCAGCCCCTCAGTTTTGAGACTGGGTCAGGATTTCTAGAGCACAATCATATCTATTTCCACTTATTAGAACCGCCATTAGAAATAACCATGCTCTAATCAAGAAAAATGGAGAAGAAATCATCCAGGAACAAGATGCAGCCCATGTATACAAAGACGCTACTCCAACACAAAAAGATACACAGGGGGCTTCCCTTGTGGCTCAGTGGGTAAGAACCCATCTGCCAATGCAGGAGACACAGGTTTGATCCCTGATCCGGGAAGATCCCACATACCGTGGAGCAGCCAAACCCACACATCAATGAAGACTAAGCAAAGCCAAAAATATATAAATAAAAGTTTAAAAAAAAAAAAAGATACACAGGTAAGAAGGATGGGACGTCGCCAAGCATTTTAAAAGAAAGCAAACAAGAAAAAGTGCACGTTCCCTTTCACAAAATAGCATGACTCACTCTTTTTTTTCTTCTTGGTGCCCCCAAGTGCTGAGTGAAGAGCATTCAAAAACCAGGACAGAAAGTCAACTCCATCCCCTGAAAAAGAAGGACAAGGTGGGACGTCAGACTGTGCGAGAGTCCAAACGTGCTGGTTAGCATAACTCCACATTCTCGCCTTTCCTCCTTCCTCTCCAGCCATCCCCTCCACCCCCTGGGCCTCTTTCTCTATCTGGTCACAACACGCTGGCACCCCTCAAGATCAAGCTCTTAGTCTCCTGACCTTTACCCTCCCCCTAGACTCTCGGGCTCAACCAGAAGCTTCAGTTTTCATCTCTACTCTAACCTGAGTCTCAGCACCCACCACAGGCCACAGCTGGGAGCGCCCTGGCGTCCAGTGGTTAGGACTTGGTGCTTTCACCGCTACAGCCTGGGCTCGATCCCTGGTCAGGTAATTGACATCCTACAAGCCACATGGCTCAGCCAAAATATTAAAAACAATAACAATGATGAAAATAGCCATTACTGAATTTCTAAGTCACTCCTCAACAAGAATGTTTTAAAGCAAGCATGTGACAGCCTATCTTCACTGAAGAGCCTTCACGGCCTCCCTACTGTTATCAGGATGGAATCCAAGCTCCTTATAACAGTGGCTCATAAACCCACAACCCGGTGTACCGTGGCACCCTCAGTGGGTCCACGGGTCCAGCCAGGCTGAGTCTTCTCTCTGAGTCATGCTCCTGTCCACCGTCCTCTCTACCTGGAATGCCCACCAGCACCCTCTGTCCCTGTTACCTAAAATTCAGGTGTCTCTTCCTTCTCTCTGGCCCTCAGCTCACCTCCCATGGTTCAACAGGTGTCCCTGTCCTAGGCTCCCTCCCGCAGCACATTGTGCTTCCTTTACACAGCACCTAACACCTATAATCCTTTCTCTCAAGTACTAACTTCCCCACTAGAACAGGAGCTCCTGGAAGGAGAAAACTGGGCTTCTCAACCCTGCAGTGTTACAACCTACCAGCACCATCAGTGAATGGTGCATGAACGGACCTGGTCACTAGAGTGCAACCTGAGACCCAGGCACTAAGAACCGTTCACGTGGCAATAACTTACTGGGCCTGGGGGATAATAAGAGTCAGATGGAGAAGTCTGTGACATGGTTAAAAGAGAAGCAAAAGTTGCAGGCACTTAACCAGGGCTGGTGCCTTTCCCAGCCTCCTGGGCTTCCCGAACCGTACAGTTTAGTTCACCAAATCAGACAGACTTCTGGTCTAGCTGACATCCCTTGGGACTGCGGGCAGGGCAGGCTGATGAAGGAAGAACGAGGAACCTGAGCACGCTATGCCCTGGACATTCACCCCGGCTACTGCAGATTGCACCGCAAAGGAGAAGTAAATGTGCTCATCAAACGCGCGTGTGTGTGTGTGTGTTAATTGCTTAGTCGTATCCAACTCTTTGTGACCCCATGGACTGTAGCCAACCAGGCTCCTCTGTCCATGGGACTCTCCAGGCAAAAATACTGGAGTGGGTAGCCATTCTGTTCTCCAGGGGATCTTTCTGACCTACGTATCAAACTAGTGATGTTGTCCAAAGTCAGAAAACACAGATTACTCCTTCCTTACCCTGTTTGGTGATCTGAAAAGTCTTCTTGCTGCAAAGGACAACAGCCTGAAGCATCTCATGAGGAGAAACATGTGCCTTGAAATTGCGAGGGTTCCAGAGCTTTCTCATCAGCTCTCCAAAACGCTGGACCAACAAGAACATAATATCCCCAGGGGGACGCTTAATGTTCTTATAATTGTCTTCTTCCAGGAAGTAGTTCCGGAGGGGAGGAACATTAGACAGAGCCTGGAAATCAAACACTCCAGTTAATCCACAGTGCTTCTGCGGGACCCCTCAGAGTCAGGCTCATCTACTTATATTCTTCTAAAAATGGCGATGCCTTAAAGAATCAGAAATAAATATGCCTTTCCCAAAATGTGGTATTGAGAGGGTGCTAATAAAACCATACAACTCTATATAAAAATGAATGTACTCTGTTATGATAGAAAATAACAAAGGATTTATGAAAACAGAAATGAATTTTATCTCATTAGGCAAAAAGGTAAAAGACTTGCCATGTTAGCTCAGGAAGAAACACATGCTTATAGTGTAATGTATGAATCGGGCAGGGAGACCACAGAACAGATGCTAATAAACCGAGTCGCCCCCCCATGTCTTTTCTGATAGGTTCATGAATCCTCATCAGTGCTCTGTGCTCACCATGACTACAACTTTCTTTGACGAGATAATCCCTTTAGCAAGGAGGATGGAAGGATGTTGCTAAACACAATAAACCCAGGCGCTCTGGGAAGACAATTCAGGGTGCAACTCAGGAAAGTGAGAGACATGATCAGGAAAGCCTTGAGAAGTTCAGCTCAGCTAAAGAAAACAAGGATTTCCTGCTGAGAGTTACACTTAAAAAAAGGGTGGGGCTTCCCTGGTAGCTCAGTGGTAAAGAGTTCACCTACCAATGCAGGAGACAGGGGTTCAACACCTGATCTGAGAAGATTCCCCACACTGTGGAGCAACTAAGCCCGTGAGCCACAACTATGGAGCCCGGGCTTTAGAGCCTCAGAGCCATAACTATTGAGCCCATGTGCCGCAACTACTGAAGCCTGTGTGCCCTAGAGCCCGAGTTCCACAAGAAGAAGCCTGCTCACCTCAACTAGAGGGTAGCCCCCACTTCCTACAACTAGAGAAGAGTTTGCAGCAGCAGTGAAAATCCAGAATAGCCTTGAAATTGCGAGGGTTCCAGAGCTTTCTCATCAGCTCTCCAAAACGCTGGACCAACAAGAACATAATATCCCCAGGGGGACGCTTAATGTTCTTATAATTGTCTTCTTCCAGGAAGTAGTTCCGGAGGGGAGGAACATTAGACAGAGCCTGGAAATCAAACACTCCAGTTAATCCACAGTGCTTCTGCGGGACCCCTCAGAGTCAGGCTCATCTACTTATATTCTTCTAAAAATGGCGATGCCTTAAAGAATCAGAAATAAATATGCCTTTCCCAAAATGTGGTATTGAGAGGGTGCTAATAAAACCATACAACTCTATATAAAAATGAATGTACTCTGTTATGATAGAAAATAACAAAGGATTTATGAAAACAGAAATGAATTTTATCTCATTAGGCAAAAAGGTAAAAGACTTGCCATGTTAGCTCAGGAAGAAACACATGCTTATAGTGTAATGTATGAATCGGGCAGGGAGACCACAGAACAGATGCTAATAAACCGAGTCGCCCCCCCATGTCTTTTCTGATAGGTTCATGAATCCTCATCAGTGCTCTGTGCTCACCATGACTACAACTTTCTTTGACGAGATAATCCCTTTAGCAAGGAGGATGGAAGGATGTTGCTAAACACAATAAACCCAGGCGTCTCTGGGAAGACAATTCAGGGTGCAACTCAGGAAAGTGAGAGACATGATCAGGAAAGCCTTGAGAAGTTCAGCTCAGCTAAAGAAAACAAGGATTTCCTGCTGAGAGTTACACTTAAAAAAAGGGTGGGGCTTCCCTGGTAGCTCAGTGGTAAAGAGTTCACCTACCAATGCAGGAGACAGGGGTTCAACACCTGATCTGAGAAGATTCCCCACACTGTGGAGCAACTAAGCCCGTGAGCCACAACTATGGAGCCCGGGCTTTAGAGCCTCAGAGCCATAACTATTGAGCCCATGTGCCGCAACTACTGAAGCCTGTGTGCCCTAGAGCCCGAGTTCCACAAGAAGAAGCCTGCTCACCTCAACTAGAGGGTAGCCCCCACTTCCTACAACTAGAGAAGAGTTTGCAGCAGCAGTGAAAATCCAGAATAGCCAAAAGTAAATAAAAAAATAAAATAAAATTTATATATTAAAAAAAAACTAACAATAGAGTTGCCATAAGATCCAGCAGTCCCACTCATGGGCATCCATCCAGAGATAACTAGCGTTGAAAAGATACTTGCACCCTAAGATTCATAAAAGCACTATACAATAGCCAAGACATGTAAACAACCTAAATATTCAGAGAAAGATGAATAAAGCTGTAATACACACACACACACACACACACACGGAGTATTACTCAGCCATTAAAAAGAAAGAAATAATACCATTTGCAGCAACATGGATGGGCTTAAAAACTATCATACTAACTAAAGGCAGGAAAAGACAAATATCATATGATATCCCTTATATGTGAAATCTAAAACAAAACACAAATAAACTTATCTATGAAACAGAAACAGACTCGCTGACACAGAAAACAAATGTATGGTTATCAAAAGGGCCAAATTAAAAGTTTAAGATTAGCAGATACAAACTATTATATAGAAAATAAACATCAAATCCGCACAGCGGATTAGATTCAATATCCTATAATAAATGATAGTGGAAAAGAATATGAGAAAGAAAATACATATCTATAACTAAATTGCTTCACCATTTATCAGAAATACATTGTAAATCAACTATTAAATTTTAAAAAATTAAATTTTTCAATTAAAAAAATTAACAATTAAAAAAAAAATAGTCTTTCTGTTGCTAGTGGGTTTATAAACTGCTACAATCCCCTTACACCCTAGAATCTAGGCCCAAGGTGCATTAATACAATAAGAGAAGGCTGAATAAACTTACTTCAACAAAATGGATTGACATGTAATCATTAAGGATACTGCACAAGAATATTTACTGACTTCACAATAGGCTTTTTAAATTAAAGCATACACAAATATACACACCCACCCACACACACACACACCATGCTACTCTCTAGATAAAAGTAATAAGTATTTTTTTTTTAGATTAAAATAACAAAGTCTATTTGTGGGTTTTTTTGGCCACTTCTATTGGTCTTTCATTTATTTATTTTCATCTTTGTTCTTTTGGCCTGTGTGGGCCTCCCATCGCGGTGGCCTCTCCCATCACGGAGCACCAGCTCTGGGCGCATGTGCTCCAGGGCTCCGGCTCAGTAGTTGGACACATCCATCCAGCCGCTCCGCGGCATGTGGGATCTTCCTGGGCCAGAGATCGAACCAGCGATCCCTGCACTGCAAGGCAGTGTCCGTACCCACTGGACTACCAGGGAAGCCCCAACAAAGTCTATTTTTAAAGTCTAAAAAGAAATACAACAAAATATAACAAGTGTCACAGAAAGTACAAGACTAGATACACACAGCAACACTGGTAACATAAAAAATTGTTAAGCCAGTGAAATTTTATCTATCAACTGAGGAATAATAAAATAAACCACCGTATTGCCACATGACAGAATATTATGCATGTGTGTATACATATTCAGTCAGAATAAAGTTTTGGAGGTCCCTATACTGCAATCACCTGAGAACTGACTGAACACTGAGGAAAGCTATGAAGCTCTCAGGTTATACTTTTTGTATCTTTCTTCCCACCCCAACTTGTTCACAGTTATTTTAATCAATTTTCTTTGAGTAAAGCAGGATGACTTAATATTTTACTTACACTTATCAGCGTTTTCTAATTTTTCTACAACGTCACACATTGCTCATGCGATTTTTTTTTTTTCTAAAAGGCGGAAATGAATTGCCAACAGGACAACTCAGGCTTTCTGCTCCGAGAACCATGTCAGGGTTTACAGACAGGGGTGGGGCAAAGACAACCCAGAGCTAACACAATGAACATCTGCACCATGAAAAAAGAAAAAAGCATCACTTAGCACAGGTGTCTTATTCAGTCCTGCAATTTGCCACATGCAGATTCTAGCCTTCACTCCCTGGAAGCTCCAGAGGCTGGGACGGGCCCTCCACCAGACAGCATCCCTCACGCACACACTGGGGCATTCTGCCTGGTGCAGAACAAACAGGCAAGCAGAGTCCTCAGCAAAGACTCAGGTTCTGAGGACCAGCAGACCGCACTTCCTTAGCATACACTATACACACCCACCACACACACACACACCATGCTACTCTCTAGATAAAAGTAATAAGTATTTTTTTTTTAGATTAAAATAACAAAGTCTATTTGTGGGTTTTTTTGGCCACTTCTATTGGTCTTTCATTTATTTATTTTCATCTTTGTTCTTTTGGCCTGTGTGGGCCTCCCATCGCGGTGGCCTCTCCCATCACGGAGCACCAGCTCTGGGCGCATGTGCTCCAGGGCTCCGGCTCAGTAGTTGGACACATCCATCCAGCCGCTCCGCGCATGTGGGATCTTCCTGGGCCAGAGATCGAACCAGCGATCCCTGCACTGCAAGGCAGTGTCCGTACCCACTGGACTACCAGGGAAGCCCCAACAAAGTCTATTTTTAAAGTCTAAAAAGAAATACAACAAAATATAACAAGTGTCACAGAAAGTACAAGACTAGATACACACAGCAACACTGGTAACATAAAAAATTGTTAAGCCAGTGAAATTTTATCTATCAACTGAGGAATAATAAAATAAACCACCGTATTGCCACATGACAGAATATTATGCATGTGTGTATACATATTCAGTCAGAATAAAGTTTTGGAGGTCCCTATACTGCAATCACCTGAGAACTGACTGAACACTGAGGAAAGCTATGAAGCTCTCAGGTTATACTTTTTGTATCTTTCTTCCCACCCCAACTTGTTCACAGTTATTTTAATCAATTTTCTTTGAGTAAAGCAGGATGACTTAATATTTTACTTACACTTATCAGCGTTTTCTAATTTTTCTACAACGTACACACATTACTCATGCGATTTTTTTTTTTTCTAAAAGGCGGAAATGAATTGCCAACAGGACAACTCAGGCTTTCTGCTCCGAGAACCATGTCAGGGTTTACAGACAGGGGTGGGGCAAAGACAACCCAGAGCTAACACAATGAACATCTGCACCATGAAAAAAGAAAAAAGCATCACTTAGCACAGGTGTCTTATTCAGTCCTGCAATTTGCCACATGCAGATTCTAGCCTTCACTCCCTGGAAGCTCCAGAGGCTGGGACGGGCCCTCCACCAGACAGCATCCCTCACGCACACACTGGGGCATTCTGCCTGGTGCAGAACAAACAGGCAAGCAGAGTCCTCAGCAAAGACTCAGGTTCTGAGGACCAGCAGACCGCACTTCCTTAGCAGGCTGTTGTCTCCTGGCCGACCTTCAGTGTCCCGGCTGCCCTCCCCACACAGCTCCATCCCACCCTACCTGGAGGACAGCGTTGGCGTAGTCGTTGGCCTTGATGTTATTCAGGCCCACGATACCTGGCAGGTAGGTAGTGCCGTCATACGCCCGGGACAACTTGGCTTGTTTGTCCAAGTTAGCGATCTGCTGCTTTGTGAAAGTGGGCTTCAACACATACTGCAAAGCAAAAGAAAATCCTGGGTTGATTTAGGGCAGTCAGGCTGGAGAACACTCTTCAAAGTCTGCTATACTGCAAGGAGATCAAACCAGTCAATCCTAAAGGAAATCAACCCTGAATATTCATTGGAAGGACTGACGCTGAAGCTGAAGCTCCAATACTTTGGCCACCTGATGTGAAGAGCTGACTCACTGGAAAAAATCTTGATGTTGGGAAAGACTGAAGGCAAAAGGAGGAGAGGCAGAGGATGAGATGGTTGGAAAGCATTGCCAAACCACTGGACATGAATCTGAACAAACTCCAGGAGACGGTGGAGGACAGAGGAACCTGGTGTGCTACAGTCCATGGGGTCACAAAGAATGGAACACCAATCAGCAACTGAACAACAAAAACAACAGAGCTGGGCTTCCCTGATGGTCCAGTGGGTAGAGAGTCTGCCTTGCAGAGCAAGGGCACCAGTTCGATCCCAGGCCCAGGAAGATCCCACGTGCTGTGGAGCGGCTGAACCGATGTATTCAATTATGAGCCAGTGCTCTGGAGCGCATGTGCCCAGAGCCAGTGCTCTGCAAGGAGAAAGGCCACTGCAATGGGAGGCCCACAAAGGCCAAAGAATAAAGATGGATGAAAACAAACAAACAATAAAAGAGGCCAAAAATTTAAAAAAAAAAAAAAAAAGAGCTGACAAGATTTATCTCCATCAGCAATTACTGCCAAGAGCAAAAAGCACTTTCGTCATAAACAGCCACCCAAAGGGCTCCCAAAAGTAGGTCTAAGGACGGAGGTAACCGGCAAACGGTTTGTTCCGCCACTTAATAGGTGATTAATGGGCCTACTCGTCTATTCATAGAAGGTGATCATCAAGAATCCAAAACCACTGAACCCCAGACCGCACGCCCGGCTAACTCCATGTCAACAACGGTGAGAAGCCACAGGACACTCAAGTCTGCAGGCGGCAGGAGAAGGAGTCCCAGGTGGGACCTCAAGAGAGCAGCGGTCTCGCCTCCCTCCCCTCTCTCTGTGCAGGACTGAGATGTCGTGACACCCTGTGATGGAAGAGGCAGGATCAAAACCTTTAGTGGGCTTCAACACATACTGCAAAGCAAAAGAAAATCCTGGGTTGATTTAGGGCAGTCAGGCTGGAGAACACTCTTCAAAGTCTGCTATACTGCAAGATGATCAAACCAGTCAATCCTAAAGGAAATCAACCCTGAATATTCATTTGAAGGACTGACGCTGAAGCTGAAGCTCCAATACTTTGGCCACCTGATGTGAAGAGCTGACTCACTGGAAAAATCTTGATGTTGGGAAAGACTGAAGGCAAAAGGAGGAGAGGCAGAGGATGAGATGGTTGGAAAGCATTGCCAAACCACTGGACATGAATCTGAACAAACTCCAGGAGACGGTGGAGGACAGAGGAACCTGGTGTGCTACAGTCCATGGGGTCACAAAGAATGGAACACCAATCAGCAACTGAACAACAAAAACAACAGAGCTGGGTTTCCCCTGATGGTCCAGTGGGTAGAGAGTCTGCCTTGCAGAGCAAGGGCACCAGTTCGATCCCAGGCCCAGGAAGATCCCACGTGCTGTGGAGCGGCTGAACCGATGTATTCAATTATGAGCCAGTGCTCTGGAGCGCATGTGCCCAGAGCCAGTGCTCTGCAAGGAGAAAGGCCACTGCAATGGGAGGCCCACAAAGGCCAAAGAATAAAGATGGATGAAAACAAACAAACAATAAAAGAGGCCAAAAATTTAAAAAAAAAAAAAAAGAGCTGACAAGATTTATCTCCATCAGCAATTACTGCCAAGAGCAAAAAGCACTTTCGTCATAAACAGCCACCCAAAGGGCTCCCAAAAGTAGGTCTAAGGACGGAGGTAACCGGCAAACGGTTTGTTCCGCCACTTAATAGGTGATTAATGGGCCTACTCGTCTATTCATAGAAGGTGATCATCAAGAATCCAAAACCACTGAACCCCAGACCGCACGCCCGGCTAACTCCATGTCAACAACGGTGAGAAGCCACAGGACACTCAAGTCTGCAGGCGGCAGGAGAAGGAGTCCCAGGTGGGACCTCAAGAGAGCAGCGGTCTCGCCTCCCTCCCCTCTCTCTGTGCAGGACTGAGATGTCGTGACACCCTGTGATGGAAGAGGCAGGATCAAAACCTTTGTAGTCCTAGAGCTACGAGGGTCATTAGTCCACAGGCTGGTCAGAGGTGGCCTCTGACATGTTCTAAAAGCCTGAATTCCTTTCAGTCTCTCCCTCTGTAAATACTGTCCATAAGCACTTTAACTGAGCATTTTTTTCTTCTTAAACTGCTCTTTCGTGCCTTAAAAAGAGCCCTGTTCTTAGGATGGCCATGGAAATGGCGTTAGTAGTGTTTACACTCTGAACTCCAAGCTTTCCTTAATAAATAACATGTTCGGGCTTCCCTGGTGGTCCAGTGGGTAAGGACACCACCTTGCAGTGCAAGGGGTGCTGGTTCCATCCCTGGCCTGGGAAGATCCCACATGCCGCGGAGCGGCTGGACCGATGTGTCCAATTACCGAGCTGGAGCTCTGGAGCGCATGCGCCCAGAGCCGGTGCTCTGCGACAACAGAGGCCACTGCGATGGGAGGCCCATGTGGGCCAAAGAACAAAGATGGATGAGAATAGATAAATGAAAGATCAACAGAAGTGGCCTGCCTGTTCCCCTCCCTCCCAACCCGATCCCCCAACCCCAAAAAATAAATAAGTAAATAAATAAATAACATGTTCGACTCTGCTGAATATGCAGTCACTTGCTGAAAAGGAAAACAAGAATAAATGATTCCAACAGTAATCAAAGCCCAAGAGGATTTCCCAGGCTTCCCACTCAAGTGCTGGGACTCCTGGCACAGGTCACAAACCGGAGCCCTTGGGGGGCAGGGCACATTGGCCGTTCTGGCCACTTCATGTCAACAGAAGCTGGAAGCTGGTATATCCTGCACCATCCCAGCACCCACTGTCCTACCAGGCCCAAATGCACATCGCTACTCCAAAGTGTGGAAGGATAATTTAGTTCACAAAAATGCTTTCACCCCAATTAGAAAGGAGCCCTCTTTCTTCGGTCCTAACTAAAAGCAGAAACGATTATGTAGGATGCAGACCACAGGCCACAATTACACACTGTGGGGCTTCCCAGCTGCCTCAGGGGTAAAGAATCTGCCCACCAATACAGGAGACGTGGGACTGATCCCTGGGTTGGGAAGATCCCCTGGAGAAGGAAAGGGCAACCCACTCCAGCAGTCTTGCCTGGAGAATCTCATGGACAGAGGGGCCTGGCCGGCTACAGTCCACGGGGTCGCAGAGAGTCGGACACGACTGAGCAGCGAAGCACATACAACCTCCTTCTTCAGTTTTACTGGTTCCTCCCAAGGGAAAGGAGCTTCTCCAAGCCCAAGGGCCACAGGCTCTTCCCTGAGCTCGGGTGAGACAGGCCCCCAGAAGCCTGGGGTGCCTCCCAAGAGAATAAGCTCCAAGCCAACCCTCCTGGACACGCACCGTGATATCCTCCAGCGAGGAGTCGATGATCTCATAGTTGTCAGGGAGGCAGTAGAACTTGAGGGTGTGGAGGTTGAGGAAGACATGGTGACTGAACTGGACGCTGTGAATGTAGGCATGAGACTTCAAGCCCCGGCCTGCGGGAAGGGGGAAGGCAGTGAGCAGAGGGCAGACTCCAGAGGCACACAGATCAGAGCGGGGGTGGTGTCAGTCTGTACCCAGACGTGTTAATAACATCAGCAAAAACAACATACTCCCTCATCCTGGAACACGCCATCTCCTGCAGAGACTCCTCTGACCGCACAGGTCAGCAAGAAATAGCACCAGGGGCTTCCCTGGTGGCCCAGTGGGTAAGGACACCGCCTTGCAGTGCAAGGGGCGCAGGTTCGATCCCTTGCCTGGGAAGATCCCACGTGCCGCGGAGCGGCTGGACTGATGTGTCCAACTACCGAGCCAGAGCTCTGGAGCGCATGCGCCCAGAGCCGGAGGTCTGCAGAGCAGAGGCCACTGCGATGGGAGGCCCACACGGGCCAAAGAACAAAGAAATAGATAAATGAAAGACCAACAGAAGTGGCCCGCCTGCCCCTCCCTCCCCAGCCCGCCCCCGCTCCCCCCAAAAATAGCACCTTATGCTCTCAACGGCATAAAACACAGCGAAACTAATTTCATAGGCACAAATGTGGAAAACGTGTGGATGTGTGGATGTGCATACATATATGCATGTATGTGTGCATATATCTATGTGTATATAGAAGCTAGCGTATACATGTGTACATTTATATGTATATACAAGCTAGTGTCATGTGTTATCAAAACTAGGACCATCCATGCATAAATTATAAACACATCCCATCAGAATTGTAGGTGCCCCCCAAATTTTAGCTGCCTCAGGGGTAAAGAATCTGCCCACCAATACAGGAGACGTGGGACTGATCCCTGGGTTGGGAAGATCCCCTGGAGAAGGAAAGGGCAACCCACTCCAGCAGTCTTGCCTGGAGAATCTCATGGACAGAGGGGCCTGGCCGGCTACAGTCCACGGGGTCGCAGAGAGTCGGACACGACTGAGCAGCGAAGCACATACAACCTCCTTCTTCAGTTTTACTGGTTCCTCCCAAGGGAAAGGAGCTTCTCCAAGCCCAAGGGCCACAGGCTCTTCCCTGAGCTCGGGTGAGACAGGCCCCCAGAAGCCTGGGGTGCCTCCCAAGAGAATAAGCTCCAAGCCAACCCTCCTGGACACGCACCGTGATATCCTCCAGCGAGGAGTCGATGATCTCATAGTTGTCAGGGAGGCAGTAGAACTTGAGGGTGTGGAGGTTGAGGAAGACATGGTGACTGAACTGGACGCTGTGAATGTAGGCATGAGACTTCAAGCCCCGGCCTGCGGGAAGGGGGAAGGCAGTGAGCAGAGGGCAGACTCCAGAGGCACACAGATCAGAGCGGGGGTGGTGTCAGTCTGTACCCAGACGTGTTAATAACATCAGCAAAAACAACATACTCCCTCATCCTGGAACACGCCATCTCCTGCAGAGACTCCTCTGACCGCACAGGTCAGCAAGAAATAGCACCAGGGGCTTCCCTGGTGGCCCAGTGGGTAAGGACACCGCCTTGCAGTGCAAGGGGCGCAGGTTCGATCCCTTGCCTGGGAAGATCCCACGTGCCGCGGAGCGGCTGGACTGATGTGTCCAACTACCGAGCCAGAGCTCTGGAGCGCATGCACCCAGAGCTGATGCTCTGTGACAACAGAGGCCACTGCGATGGGAGGCCCACACGGGCCAAAGAACAAAGAAATAGATAAATGAAAGACCAACAGAAGTGGCCCGCCTGCCCCCCTCCCTCCCCAGCCCGCCCCCGCTCCCCCCAAAAATAGCACCTTATGCTCTCAACGGCATAAAACACAGCGAAACTAATTTCATAGGCACAAATGTGGAAAACGTGTGGATGTGTGGATGTGCATACATATATGCATGTATGTGTGCATATATCTATGTGTATATAGAAGCTAGCGTATACATGTGTACATTTATATGTATATACAAGCTAGTGTCATGTGTTATCAAAACTAGGACCATCCATGCATAAATTATAAACAACATACATAGACACACACACAGATCTGCATACACACACGTGTAGCCAGCTCCATCATCACTTAGTCCTCATCTTTCAACTGTCCACACGCAGGACAATCCCACACCTATGTGACCTCTGCTCACGGTGCCACGCCCTTCTAGAATATCTCCCTCTCCACCCATTCAAACTCTGTATGACCTACATACAAAAAACAATTTCCACCTCCACCTCCTCCATGAACTCGACACAAACACTCCAGCTAACTATGATCTGTGCGTATTTCAACTCCTATTGTCCTTGTTTATTTACGCTCAGTGCCACATGGTCCAGCAGAAATCTCTACAGTCATGAGTCTGCTGAGTGCCTTATGTGTTAACCTTGACTAGTTATAAGATTCTTAATAGAGCAAAGAATGTAGTTTCTATTTCTTCTGAATCCACTGCACTGTACAAACAGCACTAGCTTGGTCTGAAGAAACTAACAGTAACTTTTCAGAAAAGAACAGAATGAAAAACTACTTACAGTAAAAGGATTCTCAGAAAAACACATGAGTATAGAAAGTAGCAGAGATCTAAAAACCCGGAGTCAGTCAGAACTGGGTGCCAGCCAGTCCTGGCGCTCTCTGCCGTGGTTGCGTCACAAGATCAAACAACCAAAGAGGAACGTTAAATAAACAGCGGCAGGGCCAGAGGCAGTGGGGCTGGAGCAAGCAGGGTCTGGGGGGCCTCACCTGTCCCCATTCACTGCCGGCGATCGGCAACAGGCAGAAAGAGGAGCCACCTTAAAAAACAATAAGGGCTTCCCTGGTGGTCCAGTGGGTAAGGACACCACCTGGCAGTGCAAGGGGCACTGGTTTGATCCCTGGCTTAGGAAGATCCCACGTGCCAAGGAACAGCTGGAACAATGTGTCCAACTACTGAGCTGGAGCTCTGGAGCGCATGCGCCCAGAGCCAGTGCTCTGCAGCGAGAGAGGTCACTACAATGGGAGGCCCACACAGGCCAAAGAACAAAGATGAATAAATGAAAGATCAATAGAAATGGCCAAAAAAAAAAAAGTTAAAAAATAAAAAATAATAATAATAATAATAATAATAAGGGACTTCCCTGGTTGTCCAGTGGTTAAGATTCTGCGTTCCCAATGCAGCGAGTTCAGGTTCAATCCCTGGTCAGGGAACTACATCCCACATGCCACAACTAAGACCCAGCACAGCCAAATAAATAAATAACAATAATAAATTTTTAAAAATAATAATTTAATTAAATTAATAATAATAATAAAACCAGAGTCTCTGAGATTTCCTACATAGTCTTACACGTGATGAGTTCTTTCTCCCTTTCACATATATTAAGATTTTGACCAAGAGACCCTCCTATGGATTTTCTAAGCATATTCCAATTTCCTGGGAACAGATAGGGTTTATTAGATACGACTCGTAACAGCAGCTTACTTCCTTAAAAAAAAATAAAAAAAACACAGACTTGTGGCTAGTGCTAAAAACATAATACAAACATTTATTTACCTTGAAAGTACTTGCCACACACCAGACAGGCATACGCGTTGATATGGGAGAGTGAGATGGAACACAGTTTCTCAAAGTCAAAGTCCAGCACACTCCTAAGAAGACGAAAACAAAACAGAAGCAATGACTGGGGATGGCCGCCCAGGTGAGCACCTGTCACGTAGCATCCTTCTGCAGCATCCTTCCAACAAGAGATCCACAACCACGTGCAAATGGGGGGAACGTTAACGCTTCCTGACCTAGACATGTGGGCTTCTATGGTGGCTCAGGTGGGAAAGAACCTGCCTGCAGTGCTGGGTTCGATCCCAGGGTCAGGAAGATCCCCTGGAGAAGGGAATGGCTATCCGTTTCAGGATTCTTTTTTTTTTTTTTAAAGATTTATTTATTTATTTGGGGGGGGTGGGGAGGGAAGGGAGCAGGCGGGCCACTTCTATTGGTCTTTCATTTGTCCATTTTCATCCATCTTTGTTCTTTGGCCCGTGTGGGCCTCCCATCGCGGTGGCCTCTGTTGTCGCAGAGCTCCGGCTCTGGGCGCATGCGCTCCAGAGCTCCGGCTCGGTAATTGGACACATCGGTCCAGCCGCTCCGCGGCATGTGGGATCTTCCCAGGCCAGGGATGGAACCAGCGCCCCTTGCACTGCAAGGCGGTGTCCTTACCCACTGGACCACCAGGGAAGCCTCATTCCAAGATTCTTGCCTGAAGAATTTCATGGACAGAGAAGTCTGGTGGGCTACAGTCCATGGGGTCACGAAGTGTTGGGCACAACTGAGAGACTAACACTTGCACGTCGTCATTTAATATAGCAGCTCCCACCCCTCAAGCCCCAAAGCAGTGCAGAGGTATCTCCACCAATGACCCTCTTTTAAGTATTCACAACCAATTGAGAATTATGTTTCATTACTTTCTCTGGAGGAAAAGCCACAACTAGGACTAAGGCCACAGGGCCCCACCAGCATTGCATGTTAAAGACATTCTAATAAGAGAAAAAACATAAAAAGAGTGAATAAACCCTTTCGTAAAAGAAAATTTTCTTTTTGTCCATAAAAATAAGTGGGAAGCCTGAAGAATTTGGGGGGAATACCTACAAACAGATCTACTGATTCAAGTGCAAAGTCATGGTGAGTACTGGGCAGTTAAGTAATTTAAAAAAGCTACAGCATCTACAGACAACGCTGGAGAGAGTGCGGAGAAAAGGGAACACTATTGCATTGCTGGTGGGAATGTAAATCGATACAGCCGCTATGGAAGACACTATGGAGATTCCTCAAAAAACTAAACATAGAAGCACTATACAACCCTGCAATCCCACTCTTAGGCTTATACCCTGATGAAATCAAAACTGAAAGAAACACCTGTACCCCAACGTTCACTGCAACTCTCTATACAATAACTAGAACATGGAAGCAACCTAGATGTCCATCAACAAATGAATGGATACAAAAGCTCTTGTCCATATATACAATGGAATACTACACAGCTGTAAAAAGAAATGCAGAAGAATCAGCCCTAATGAGGTGGCTTGATCTAGAACCTATTATAAAAAGTGAAGTCAGTCAAAAAGAGAAGGACGAGTACAATATACTAACATACATATATGGAATCTAGTAGGACGGTAATGATAACACATGCAGTGAAGCGATGGAAACACAGACATGGAGAACAGACTTATGGACATTGTGGGGAATGAACAGGGGTGGGAGGCGTAGACGGAATAACATGGAAACGTATACGATCATATGTGAAAAAGACAGCTATTGTCAATGCGCTGCGGGAATGGGAGATCCTGCAGGGACGCTGTGAGATGACCTGGAGGGATGGGATGGGGGGTACTGTGAGAGGGGTGGAGGAGGGATGGGAGCCAGGGATATACATAGACTAATCTGGGAGTATACATATCTATAAACAACAAAACACTGTAAAAGTAAAAAGTAAAATAAAATTTAAAAATATATATACAATAAAGGAAAAAAAAAAGTTACCACCACTGAATCCACATGTAGCATGGGGAATCCTTCTCGAGCATTAAGTCTAATGAATTGGTAATGATCCCTGAAAAATTGTTCTGTTCATTACAGGGGCCACTAGCCACACATGGCTATTGCTGTATTAATAAAACAAATAAAATTAAATAAAATGTAAAATTCAGTTCCTCAAGCCTCATTTGAAGGGCTCAGTAGCCACAGGTGGCTTGCACCTACCACCGCAGACAATTCCATTGTTGCACAAGTGCAGCAGACAGGGCATTAAGCGCTATTGGAAGACACTATGGAGATTCCTCACAGCATCTACAGACAACGCTGAGAGAGTGCGGAGAAAGGGAACACTATTGCATTGCTGGTGGAATGTCGATACAGCCGCTATGGAAGACACTATGGAGATTCCTCAAAAAACTAAACATAGAAGCACTATACAACCCTGCAATCCCACTCTTAGGCTTATACCCTGATGAAATCAAAACTGAAAGAAACACCTGTACCCCAACGTTCACTGCAACTCTCTATACAATAACTAGAACATGGAAGCAACCTAGATGTCCATCAACAAATGAATGGATACAAAAGCTCTTGTCCATATATACAATGGAATACTACACAGCTGTAAAAAGAAATGCAGAAGAATCAGCCCTAATGAGGTGGCTTGATCTAGAACCTATTATAAAAAGTGAAGTCAGTCAAAAAGAGAAGGACGAGTACAATATACTAACATACATATATGGAATCTAGTAGGACGGTAATGATAACACATGCAGTGAAGCGATGGAAACACAGACATGGAGAACAGACTTATGGACATTGTGGGGAATGAACAGGGGGGGGAGGCGAGACGGAATAACATGGAAACGATACGATCATATGTGAAAAAGACAGCTATTGTCAATGCGCTGCGGGAATGGGAGATCCTGCAGGGACGCTGTGAGATGACCTGGAGGGATGGGATGGGGGGTACTGTGAGAGGGGTGGAGGAGGGATGGGAGCCAGGGATATACATAGACTAATCTGGGAGTATACATATCTATAAACAACAAAACACTGTAAAAGTAAAAAGTAAAATAAAATTTAAAAATATATATACAATAAAGGAAAAAAAAAAGTTACCACCACTGAATCCACATGTAGCATGGGGAATCCTTCTCGAGCATTAAGTCTAATGAATTGGTAATGATCCCTGAAAAATTGTTCTGTTCATTACAGGGGCCACTAGCCACACATGGCTATTGCTGTATTAATAAAACAAATAAAATTAAATAAAATGTAAAATTCAGTTCCTCAAGCCTCATTTGAAGGGCTCAGTAGCCACAGGTGGCTTGCACCTACCACCGCAGACAATTCCATTGTTGCACAAGTGCAGCAGACAGGGCTACTCTAGAGCTTCAGTGAAAAGCCTCCTAAAATGCATCTAGGACTAAAGAATACCAGGATGAGGTGAGCACCTTTGCTCTAGCACACGTCTCTGTTTTTCCTCAGCTGAATCCCAGGCAACCAGAGCAGCAGCTAGCACATCCCTCGTGTGCATCTGTGCTCGGTCGTGTCCAACTCTTTTTCTTTATTTATTTATTTTTATTTATTTATCTTTTGGGGAGTGGGGTGGGGATGGAGGGGGACGGGCAGGCCACTTCTACTGGTCTTTCATTTCTCTATTTTCATCTGTCTTTGTTCTTTGGCTCCTGTGGACTTCCCATCGCGGTGGCCTCTGTTGCTGCAGAGTGCCGACTCTAGGCGCATGCGCTCCAGAGCTCGGGCTTGGTAATTGGACACATCAGTCCAGCCGCTCCGCGGCACGTGGGATCTTCCCAGGCCAGGGATGGATCTGGCGCCCCTTGCACTGCAAGGTGGTGTCCTTACCCACTGGACCACCAGGGGAAGCCCTCGTGTCCAACTCTTTGCGACCCCATGGACTGTAGTCCACCAGGCCCCTCCACCCATGGGACTCTTCCAGGCAAGAATACTGGAGTGGGTTGCCACTTCCTCCTCCAGAGGCTCTTTCTGACGCAGGGAGTCTCCTGCATCTCCTGCACTGGCAGGCAGATTCTCGACCCACTGGGAGCCAAAATGCTCAATAAATATTTAAATTGACTACCCCTGACATCTCATATCCCTTTATTTTCTCAGACATAGACTAATCGGGGTATACATATCTATAAACAACAAAACACTGTAAAAGTAAAAAGTAAAATAAAATTTAAAAATATATATACAATAAAGGAAAAAAAAAAGTTACCACCACTGAATCCACATGTAGCATGGGGAATCCTTCTCGAGCATTAAGTCTAATGAATTGGTAATGATCCCTGAAAAATTGTTCTGTTCATTACAGGGGCCACTAGCCACACATGGCTATTGCTGTATTAATAAAACAAATAAAATTAAATAAAATGTAAAATTCAGTTCCTCAAGCCTCATTTGAAGGGCTCAGTAGCCACAGGTGGCTTGCACCTACCACCGCAGACAATTCCATTGTTGCACAAGTGCAGCAGACAGGGCTACTCTAGAGCTTCAGTGAAAAGCCTCCTAAAATGCATCTAGGACTAAAGAATACCAGGATGAGGTGAGCACCTTTGCTCTAGCACACGTCTCTGTTTTTCCTCAGCTGAATCCCAGGCAACCAGAGCAGCAGCTAGCACATCCCTCGTGTGCATCTGTGCTCGGTCGTGTCCAACTCTTTTTCTTTATTTATTTATTTTTATTTATTTATCTTTTGGGGAGTGGGGTGGGGATGGAGGGGGACGGGCAGGCCACTTCTACTGGTCTTTCATTTCTCTATTTTCATCTGTCTTTGTTCTTTGGCTCCTGTGGACTTCCCATCGCGGTGGCCTCTGTTGCTGCAGAGTGCCGACTCTAGGCGCATGCGCTCCAGAGCTCGGGCTTGGTAATTGGACACATCAGTCCAGCCGCTCCGCGGCACGTGGGATCTTCCCAGGCCAGGGATGGATCTGGCGCCCCTTGCACTGCAAGGTGGTGTCCTTACCCACTGGACCACCAGGGGAAGCCCTCGTGTCCAACTCTTTGCGACCCCATGGACTGTAGTCCACCAGGCCCCTCCACCCATGGGACTCTTCCAGGCAAGAATACTGGAGTGGGTTGCCACTTCCTCCTCCAGAGGCTCTTTCTGACGCAGGGAGTCTCCTGCATCTCCTGCACTGGCAGGCAGATTCTCGACCCACTGAGCCACATGGGAAGCCCCAGCACATAACTGAGTGCTCAATAAATATTTAAATTGACTACCCCCTGACATCTCATATCCCTTTATTTTCTCAGACAAACTTAAAATGAGCTAAAAGCTTGTTTGGCATGTGCTACCCTAAAATAACATGCCCTCTGACACTTTAAACTGAAAGGCACAGATTAAAAAACATGGCAAGAATCACAGTTTTCTGGGTAGAAAGCTTTAAGAGGTAAAGTTTTTGAACATACCATACAGTCCAAAGAACTTTCTGCACAGACCCCGTTGTCCTTCTGCTGCCCTGGGCATCCTTATGCTACCCACCTGTTGATGGTATCCAGGTACGGGCAGTGGCGGCTCCTCCGGTCTTCAGAATCCACACGGCCATTCTTTGCTGAAAGGAAAATCATCAAAAGCTCTGAAAATGGGAAACCCAGACTCAGGGTCAACTACCAGTACAAACGCACGCAGAAATGGAAAAAAGAAATCAGGATGAGCTCCTGTACACACAGCCTGAAAATACCCCAAAATGCCCATGTTAAATAGAAAATGAATGTTAGTCAGTGGTATCCAGCTCTTTGCAACCCCATGGACTACAGCATTCCAGCATCCACGGAATTCTCTAGTCAACAGTGGGTTGCTATTCCCCTCTCCAAAGGATCTTCCTGACCCAGGAATCAAACCCAGGTCTCCTGCATTGCCGGTGGACCCTTTACTCTGAGCCACCGGAACAGGCTGCAATCTGAGAGAATACACTTGAAACACATACAATCGACAAAGGAATTGCCTGAAATTACGAAATCTGGTGAAGAGCTTTTTAAAAAGACAACCCAACAGAAAATGAGGAAGACAGCCCCCTGACATATGAAAAGACGCAAAACTTCACCAATCATCAAGAAAATGCACATTTCCTTGCACACTGAAAAACTACTTCACACCTATCAGAGAGGAAAAAATAAAACCAGGCAACTCCAAGTGTTGGCAAGTATGAGGAGCAATGAGAAGGCTCAGACTGCTGGTGGGAGTTCGTGCAGGAAGACTGAAGCTGAAAATGCACAGACTCTTTAACCAGAAATCTCTCTGCTACTAATACTTATACACCCTAGAGAACTTTTGTTTTTTCAAATGCTGGGTAAGACAAATCTTTTTTTTGTTTTAAATCTTTTTTTGCTTTTGGCTATTCTGGGTTTTCACTGCTGCTGCAGGCTCTTCTCTAGTTGTAGAGAGTGGGGGCTACTGTCTAGTGGAGCTGAGCAGGATTCCTGTTGCGGTGACTTCTCGTTGTGAAACTCGGGCTCCAGGGCACATTGGCTTCAGTAGCTGTGGCACATGTGCTCAACAGTTGCAGCTCCAAGGCTCTAGAGCACAAGCTCCACAGTTGTGGCTCACGGGCTTAGTTGCTCCACAGCATGTGGGACCCTCCCATATCAGAGATTGAGCCCATGTCTCCTGCACTAGCAGGCAAACTCTTCATCACTGAGCTACCAGGGAAGCCCCAACCTAGAGAACTTTTGAACAGGTGCATCAAGAATGTTTTAATAAAATATATTTGTAGCTGCAATATTTGAAAGAGATCAAACTGGAAACAACCCAAATGTTGACCACACATCAAAATAAAAGAAATAGGGTCCAATCCCTGTGTCAGAAAGATCCAGGAGAAAATGACAACCCACTTCAGTATTCTTGCCTGGAAAATTCCATGGACAGGGAGGTCTGGCGGGCTACATCACTGAGCATACACACACGTCATCAAAGAACGCCTTGTTGCCATGAACATCTACCCAAATGAACCTCAACAATATGGCTAGTCAAAAGAGGCAAAAGAGAAGACTACATATAGTATGATTCCTTTTATAACAAACACAAAATAAAACACAGTTTTACTTAGGGATGTATATATGAGGTAAAACTACAAATGATAAAACAATAAAAATAGAAACAGGAAAAATTCAGACTAGTGATTACCCCAGGAAACAAGGAAAACAAATGCAACTGGGAAAGGGCCTGTGGACCTTCTACGAAATTGGCTTGAATCTCCGCAATCAAAAAACAAAGATCGGACTTTCCTAGTGGTCCAGTGGATAAAGAGTCCACCTTGCAGTGCAAGGGGCACCAGTTCGATCCCTGGTCCAGGAAGATCCCACGTGCTGTAGAGCGGCTGGACCAGTGTGTCCAATTACAAGCCAGTGCTCTGGAGCACATGCACCCAGAGCTGGTGCTCTGCAACGAGAGAGGCCACTGCAATGGGAGGCCCACACAGGCCAAGGAGTAAAGATGGATGAAAATAAATAAATAAATAAATAACCAACAAAAGAGGCCAAAATTAAAAAAAAAAAAAGAAAAGAAAAAAAGAACAACAAAGATCATGGCATCCAGTTCCATCACTTCATGGCAAATAGATTGGGAAAAAGTGGAAACAGTGGATTTTATTTTCTCGAGCTCCAAAATCACTATGGATGGTGATTGCAGCCATGAAATTAAAAGATGCTCATGCCTTGGGAAAAAGCTCTAACAAATCTAGACAGAATATTAAAAAGTAGAGACACTGTTTTGCCGACAACCATATGTATATTCAAAGTTATGGTTTTTCCAATAGTCATGTACAGATGTGAGACCCGGACCATACAGAAGGCTGGGCACTGAAGAATTGAGGCTGGTGCTGAGAGGCCCTTGACAGCAAGGAGATAAACCAGTCCATCCTGAAGGAAATCAACCCTGAATACTCACTGGAAGGACTGACAGTGAAGTTGAAGCTCCAACACTTTGGCCACTTGATGTGAAGAGCTGACTCACTGGAAAAGACCCGGATGCTGGGACAGCTTGAGGGCATGAGGAGTGATAGATAGAGGATGAGATGGTTGGATAGCATCACCAATGTAATGGACATGAATTTGAGCAAATGCTGGGAGGTAGAAAAGGACAGGCAAGCCTGGCGTGCTGCAGTCCATAGGGTCACAAAGAGTCGGAGACGACTCAGAGGCTGAACACGATACTGGGTAACCACCTCTTCTTAGGCTGAACAGTAACAGGAGGCAAACCTCCACCGGCCTCTCCTGTTTCTGGACAAACTGTGACCAGAGGCACGACTGCCTCCAGACTATCTACCAAAGATGCCGGGAAGAGCAAAGGGGAGGCAAGCTCATGGCCCACTGTAGAAGATTCGGGTTCTCTAAGCTCAGACTTGCGGTCCTGTGTGCCCACCCACTGTGTGCATGGCTTCTCATCACGCTGCACTATGGGAACCTGATCTATTTTGTGACAAAAATAAAAGGAAAGAAAAAAAGACAGTCACCGTGACTGGTATCCTAGTACATCCCAGAGAAAATAATCTCCTGGCCACAGCTATGCAAAATATATTGAAAACCATTTATCTTCCAAAGCAAGGGAAACCTGAGGCTGATGGAATATTTAAGTAAAGGAAATCAAAGAATACCCTGAAATGATTAGTTGATTCAAAGAACATTTATCAAGTACTTTTCACGTGCTCAGTCACTCAGTTGTGGCCGACTCTGCGACCCCACGGACAGTAGCCTGCCAGGCTCCTCTGTCCGTGAAATTTTCCAGGCCAAAACTACTACAGAGGGTAGACATTGCCTTCTCTAGGAAATGGCAAGGTGCTATTCTGGACCCTAGGCATAATACAAAAATATGTCACATGTAGAACACTGAGCAAGAAATTTAAGAGTTAGAGTTAACATAGGAGTATAATCTTTTACTTATTTATTTATTTGGGTGTGCCAGGTCTTAGCTGTTCCCCCGCAGGCTCCTCGATTTTCATTGCAACATGCAAACTCTTAGTTGGAACATGTGGGATCTAGTTCTCTGACCAGGGATCAAACGCAGGCTGTCTGGTTGGGAGTGTGGAGTCTGAGCCACTGGACCACCAGGGAAGTCTCCGAGTATAATCTTATAAAGACAACCAGGCGCTGAGACAGAATTACCAAGTCTTGAAGAATGAACAATCCCCGAGCAATGAACCCGGCCCGCACAGTGTAGCCTAGTGATATGCTTACCTGCTAACTCACCAGAAAACAAGTATTAGGAACATGGTCAAATCAGAAGTACCAAGTTCAGATACAGGAAGGATAAACTGAGTTTAAACAGGAAAAGCATCTGACTGTGATGGAAACCTATTTAGTAACTGATAAGATTATCAAGTAGGAAAACAGTACACACACTGAGGCTGGGCCAAGAGGTCTCCGAAATGACCAGGAGAAGCAGAATGCGTCCCGGAGAATAAGCCAGAAGGTACAAACCTAGTGGCTTGTTAGGGCTCTCAAAGGGCACGGGTTCCAGGACTCCTTCCCTTAACCTAAAGAGGGACCGACACGTGAAACCCATATCCCCAAACCACAGCGACTCAGTCTCAGACGCAGGACAAGAATCCAGATCTCCGGGCGGCTCCAACCCCACTAACAGGGCAGTGTGGTCCACGTGCCCAGCGTTCAGGCTCTCCACTCTGAAAGGTCTGATTTCAGGGATTCCAAGGCTCACTTCTCAGGTGCTTTGTTAAAAAACGCAAGAAACAACCCCTGTAAACCAATGGCCCGCGCTAGGTATCCGATAAAGAAAAGTTGTTCTTGATTTTTGCTTAGCAACGGTTACGAACGAGTCACCCTAAAACTCAGTTGTGGCCGACTCTGCGACCCCACGGACAGTAGCCTGCCAGGCTCCTCTGTCCGTGAAATTTTCCAGGCCAAAACTACTACAGAGGGTAGACATTGCCTTCTCTAGGAAATGGCAAGGTGCTATTCTGGACCCTAGGCATAATACAAAAATATGTCACATGTAGAACACTGAGCAAGAAATTTAAGAGTTAGAGTTAACATAGGAGTATAATCTTTTACTTATTTATTTATTTGGGTGTGCCAGGTCTTAGCTGTTCCCCGAGGCTCCTCGATTTTCATTGCAACATGCAAACTCTTAGTTGGAACATGTGGGATCTAGTTCTCTGACCAGGGATCAAACGCAGGCTGTCTGGTTGGGAGTGTGGAGTCTGAGCCACTGGACCACCAGGGAAGTCTCCGAGTATAATCTTATAAAGACAACCAGGCGCTGAGACAGAATTACCAAGTCTTGAAGAATGAACAATCCCCGAGCAATGAACCCGGCCCGCACAGTGTAGCCTAGTGATATGCTTACCTGCTAACTCACCAGAAAACAAGTATTAGGAACATGGTCAAATCAGAAGTACCAAGTTCAGATACAGGAAGGATAAACTGAGTTTAAACAGGAAAAGCATCTGACTGTGATGGAAACCTATTTAGTAACTGATAAGATTATCAAGTAGGAAAACAGTACACACACTGAGGCTGGGCCAAGAGGTCTCCGAAATGACCAGGAGAAGCAGAATGCGTCCCGGAGAATAAGCCAGAAGGTACAAACCTAGTGGCTTGTTAGGGCTCTCAAAGGGCACGGGTTCCAGGACTCCTTCCCTTAACCTAAAGAGGGACCGACACGTGAAACCCATATCCCCAAACCACAGCGACTCAGTCTCAGACGCAGGACAAGAATCCAGATCTCCGGGCGGCTCCAACCCCACTAACAGGGCAGTGTGGTCCACGTGCCCAGCGTTCAGGCTCTCCACTCTGAAAGGTCTGATTTCAGGGATTCCAAGGCTCACTTCTCAGGTGCTTTGTTAAAAAACGCAAGAAACAACCCCTGTAAACCAATGGCCCGCGCTAGGTATCCGATAAAGAAAAGTTGTTCTTGATGTTGTTAGAAACGTTATAGCAACGGTTACGAAGACGAGTCACTTCTTCATTAAAAAGCAGTCGAGTCGGATCGCCAGTGAGGTGGGACTGGCCCGTGGGGAGAGATGAGAAAGAACAAGATGAACGCCAGAGTGGAGCCCGCGCCCGACCCCGCGCACCTCGCACCTCCCGCTCGGGCTCCGAGTCCTCGTCCGCCTCGCGCTCCCGCTTCACCCGGGCAGCCGGGGCCACGGGCGCCGGGGCCTCGCGCGCGCTCGCCGGCTCGACCTCCCGCTTCACGCGCACCGGGCTGCCCCGGGAGCTCGGCGCCTCCGCCTCCCGATCTCGCTCCCGTTTGACGCGAGCCGAGCTGCTCCGCGACTCGGACTCGCGCTTCCCGCGGGTGGAACCGCGAGAGTCCCGCTTGGACCGGCTGGACATCGCCACTACCGGCCGAGCCGCGGGGCAGAGACTCCAGACGAGAGCCGAGCGCGCGGCGAGCGGCCAATCACAAGCGGCGCTGTTACGGAGCCCGAGGTCCTCTACGAGTCGCCGGTGGGGACAAATCACGCCGCAGAGAACTTCGAGGAAGTGCTCGGCCCCTGGCGGGTCCTTTGCGGCTGCGTGCGCAGCGGCGCCCGAGAGGCGGACCTATTGCCAATTAACCCACCCTTTCCACTTTAAAGAGGCAAGAAGCTTTCACTGGCTGCGGGATTTCTGGTTGAAAGCATCTGTCGGGCTTTCCTGGTAGCTCAGTGGTCAAGAGCTCGCCTGCCAATTCAGGAGACACAAGTTCGATCCCTGAGCCGGGAAGATCCCACATGCTGTGGAGCAACGAAGCCCGTGAGCCACAGCTATGGAGCCTGGGCTCTAGAGCCTCGGAGTCGCAACTATGGAGCTCTTGTGCCGCAACTGCTAAAGCCCTTGAGCCCTAGAGCCCCAGTTCCACAACGAGAGAAGTCTCCGCAACAAGAAGCCTGCTCACCTCACCTAGAGAGTAGCCCCCACTCCCTGCAACTAGAGAAGAGCCTGTGGCCGCAGTGAAAACCCAGAACAACCAAAAATAAAATAAATAAGAAGACACAGCACAGCCAAAACAAATAAAGATTTAAAAAAAAAAAAAAAAATCTGTCATTGGGCCCCAGATGTCTTCAAGACATTTTGTGTCCCGAAACCAGAATTGGGAGGTGACTCCACAGTCTCTGCGCCTCAGAGATCGACAGCCCTGCCCAGAACTAAACGACATCCCCAAGCCACCCCCTTCATGGAGCAACCCAGCTCGGGCTCCGAGTCCTCGTCCGCCTCGCGCTCCCGCTTCACCCGGGCAGCCGGGGCCACGGGCGCCGGGGCCTCGCGCGCGCTCGCCGGCTCGACCTCCCGCTTCACGCGCACCGGGCTGCCCCGGGAGCTCGGCGCCTCCGCCTCCCGATCTCGCTCCCGTTTGACGCGAGCCGAGCTGCTCCGCGACTCGGACTCGCGCTTCCCGCGGGTGGAACCGCGAGAGTCCCGCTTGGACCGGCTGGACATCGCCACTACCGGCCGAGCCGCGGGGCAGAGACTCCAGACGAGAGCCGAGCGCGCGGCGAGCGGCCAATCACAAGCGGCGCTGTTACGGAGCCCGAGGTCCTCTACGAGTCGCCGGTGGGGACAAATCACGCCGCAGAGAACTTCGAGGAAGTGCTCGGCCCCTGGCGGGTCCTTTGCGGCTGCGTGCGCAGCGGCGCCCGAGAGGCGGACCTATTGCCAATTAACCCACCCTTTCCACTTTAAAGAGGCAAGAAGCTTTCACTGGCTGCGGGATTTCTGGTTGAAAGCATCTGTCGGGCTTTCCTGGTAGCTCAGTGGTCAAGAGCTCGCCTGCCAATTCAGGAGACACAAGTTCGATCCCTGAGCCGGGAAGATCCCACATGCTGTGGAGCAACGAAGCCCGTGAGCCACAGCTATGGAGCCTGGGCTCTAGAGCCTCGGAGTCGCAACTATGGAGCTCTTGTGCCGCAACTGCTAAAGCCCTTGAGCCCTAGAGCCCCAGTTCCACAACGAGAAAGTCTCCGCAACAAGAAGCCTGCTCACCTCACCTAGAGAGTAGCCCCCACTCCCTGCAACTAGAGAAGAGCCTGTGGCCGCAGTGAAAACCCAGAACAACCAAAAATAAAATAAATAAGAAGACACAGCACAGCCAAAACAAATAAAGATTTAAAAAAAAAAAAAAAAATCTGTCATTGGGCCCCAGATGTCTTCAAGACATTTTGTGTCCCGAAACCAGAATTGGGAGGTGACTCCACAGTCTCTGCGCCTCAGAGATCGACAGCCCTGCCCAGAACTAAACGACATCCCCAAGCCACCCCCTTCATGGAGCAACCCAGCGGCTCCTAATTCCACACTGAGAAGATTGTTCTTGGAATCAAAGAAAAATGCGAAAGACGAGCAGAGGGAGACTCAGTTCCGTCTCTCAGTCGTGTCCGATTCTTTGCGACTCCATGGGCTGCAGAGGGAGACTGGTGACTCCAGTAAAGGTCAAGCTTTAGCACCTGTGACCTTTTTTTTTTGTTTGTTTTTGGCTATTCCGGGTTTTCACTGCTGCTGCAGGCTCTTCTCTAGTTGCAGGGAGTAGGGGTTACTCTCGCTGAGGTGAGCAGGCTTCTTGTTGCCGTGACTTCTCTTGTGGAGCTCTGGCTCTAGGGCTCATGGGCTTCAATAGTTGTGGCTCACGGGCTCAGTTGCTCCGCAGCATGTGGGATCTTTCCAGATCAGGGAGAGAACCCGTGTCTCCTGCATTGACAGGCAAACTCTTGACCACTAAGCTACCAGGGAAGCCCAGGACCTGTGACTTTCACAACCCCTTCCACAACTCTGAACTGCTTTTTACAGTTCTACTGAGGTGTCATTGACATACAATAGGTATGCGTTTAAAGAGTACAATTTGCTGAATATCAATGGAAGTATGTATATACTCTAAAACCACCACCAGAATCAAGATAATAACCTACGGACTTCCCTGGTGAAATGGCTAAGGCTCTGAGCTTTCAATGCAAGAGGCCTGAGTCCACCCCTGATCAGGGAACTAAATCCCACATGCCACAACTAAGATCCGATGCAGCCAAATAAATAAATATGTAGAAAGAATATGTATGTATTGAACCTAGCCACCATTCACCACAGATGTCTTCCTGCCTGGACCACTGTCCCCTTTCTGTCACCACAGATCAGTGTCACTTTGTGCCCCACTCCCTGCAACTAGAGAAGAGCCTGTGGCCACAGTGAAAACCCAGAACAGCCATAAATAAAATAAATAAGAAGACACAGCATAGCCAAAACAAATAAAGATTTAAAAAAAAAAAAAAAAATCTGTCATTGGGCCCCAGATGTCTTCAAGACATTTTGTGTCCCGAAACCAGAATTGGGAGGTGACTCCACAGTCTCTGCGCCTCAGAGATCGACAGCCCTGCCCAGAACTAAACGACATCCCCAAGCCACCCCCTTCATGGAGCAACCCAGCGGCTCCTAATTCCACACTGAGAAGATTGTTCTTGGAATCAAAGAAAAATGCGAAAGACGAGCAGAGGGAGACTCAGTTCCGTCTCTCAGTCGTGTCCGATTCTTTGCGACTCCATGGGCTGCAGAGGGAGACTGGTGACTCCAGTAAAGGTCAAGCTTTAGCACCTGTGACCTTTTTTTTTTGTTTGTTTTTGGCTATTCCGGGTTTTCACTGCTGCTGCAGGCTCTTCTCTAGTTGCAGGGAGTAGGGGTTACTCTCGCTGAGGTGAGCAGGCTTCTTGTTGCCGTGACTTCTCTTGTGGAGCTCTGGCTCTAGGGCTCATGGGCTTCAATAGTTGTGGCTCACGGGCTCAGTTGCTCCGCAGCATGTGGGATCTTTCCAGATCAGGGAGAGAACCCGTGTCTCCTGCATTGACAGGCAAACTCTTGACCACTAAGCTACCAGGGAAGCCCAGGACCTGTGACTTTCACAACCCCTTCCACAACTCTGAACTGCTTTTTACAGTTCTACTGAGGTGTCATTGACATACAATAGGTATGCGTTTAAAGAGTACAATTTGCTGAATATCAATGGAAGTATGTATATACTCTAAAACCACCACCAGAATCAAGATAATAACCTACGGACTTCCCTGGTGAAATGGCTAAGGCTCTGAGCTTTCAATGCAAGAGGCCTGAGTCCACCCCTGATCAGGGAACTAAATCCCACATGCCACAACTAAGATCCGATGCAGCCAAATAAATAAATATGTAGAAAGAATATGTATGTATTGAACCTAGCCACCATTCACCACAGATGTCTTCCTGCCTGGACCACTGTCCCCTTTCTGTCACCACAGATCAGTGTCACTTTGTTGTGTTACCTGCTCAGGCGTGTCCGACTCTGTGCGACCCCATGGACTGTAGCCCACCAGGCTCCTCTGTGCATGGGATTCTCCAGGCCAGAACTCTGGAGTGGCTTGCCATGTCCTTCTCCAGAGGAAGTTACTGATCCAGGGATCGAACCCAGGTCGCCTGCATCGCAGGCAGAGGCTTTACCATCCAAGCCACCAAGGAAATAGTAAGCAAAAAAAAAATCCCTATATAAGTGGATGTACACAATTCAAACTGGTGTGTTTGATACAGTATTTTTTTTTAATCCTCTTAACTGGAGGATAATTACTTTACAATGTTGTGTTGGCTTCTGCTGTACAACAACATGAATCAGCTATAAGTATACACATATCTCTTCTCTCTTGAGTCCCGTCCCTCTCCACCTCACCCCTCTAGGTCATCACAAAGCACTAGGCTGAGCTCTGTGTGTTATACAGCAACTTCCCACTGGCTATTTTAACACATGGTAGTGTATAGTCTTATGTAAATTAAGCATACAGCGAGTCCTCCTTTTATCCCTGGCCCCTTTCACTCGGTGTTATTTGTTTTGCAATTCATCTACGTTGTTGGGCATATAACAACTCATTTCTTTTGATTGTTCAGCGGCATACCACTGTGTGGATGCACACATTTGTCCCTGTTCTACTCATGAATTCCTGGTTTTGTCTCTTTTTAAAGAGGATTCAAAAATGGCTGTCTGAAAGGCCCTGGGTCCTCCCATGGAGAGAGTTAAGACTTGGCTCCGGTGAGCGCTGAGATAAGCCAGGAGGCGGGAAAGTACGCAGAGCTCGGGCGTTGGGCGGGCTGGAAGGGATGTCAGCCGCTGGTGGTCCATGGAGGCCCGGGGGCTGAGCTCATCCGCAAGGGCGCCGCTGTGTGCCCTGCCCAGGCACTTCCCTTCTCAGGATCTCTTTGGAGGTAGGTACTTTCAGTACCCCGACTCACAAATGAGTAAACTGAGGCACGGCAGAGTTCAACAGTCATCCCAGGTCACGCAACTGGTGATAGAGAATCACAGCATCCCGGCCCAGGAAAAAGGACGGAAAGGTTCCACCCCGGATTCTGAGTGGTGGTATGATGGGTATTCTGTGTTTTTCTGGATTTTCTGAAATATCATCAGTAAGTCTAAATCGTGTTTTCCTATAGATAATGTCACACGAAAGGAAAAGCTCCGAGGGGGAGTGGAAGTCGCGCTAGTCCCATTACGCCCACGCCACGCCCCCAAGTCCGGTCCCGCCCCGCCCCCGCCCCGCCCTGCACAGCCCCGCCCCGCCCTACTGGCTCCAGCAACTCCAAGCGCGGAGAAGCTCGGTCCCGCCTTTCTTTTCTCGACGTCAGGGCTCGGAGCCGGAAGTCAAGCGAGGGGCGGCGCGGAGCTCTCGGGGCTGGAGGGTGGTCATAAGGGGCAATTGAGGCAGGGCCGGCGGCGTCTCCGCGCATAGGGGCTTAAGATGGAAGCGGCCCCGGGTCCAGAGCTGGGGCTCTGCTGCAAGCCTGGAGGGCGGCTGGACATGAGCCATGGCTTCGTGCACCACATCCGACGGAACCAGCTCGCCCGGTACCGCCCCGCCCCGCGCCACCGCCGCCAGCCCGGGCCTGGCCTGGCCCAGCCGCCCCTGACTCCCGCTCGGCTCCCCGCAGGGACGACTACGACAAGAAGGTGAAGCAGGCAGCCAAGGAGAAGGCGAGGAGGCGGCACACGCCCGCGCCCACTCGGCCCCGAAGGCCCGACCTGCAGGTGTACCTGCCGCGACACCGAGGTGAGGCCGCCCACCCCGCCTGCCTCCGCGAGCCCGCGCGCTCTTTTGGCTCCGGTGCTGCTTCAACGCAGTCTTCTTTCCTGTATGGGAAAAAGCTGCTTCTTATACCCCAAGGCTCGGTTCATCTCGTCCCCTCTCGCAACATCCACCTCGACGGCCCCCAGTCGCCGCTCAGTGATTCTCCCCGTAGAACAGAGAGGGCTCAAATTAAGCATCACTGTTTCCGGACAGACTTGGAAGTCAGCGAAAGTTGTGTATCACTCCTTTTGGCTTCCTTTCCACCACACTCTATTTTACTTATTTCTATTACCTAACAAAGTTTGGCATTGCTGTAGGCAACAAAGACGTAATTGTGGAATGAAGCGCAAACCAAGTTAATGGCCTTTTCCCCCAGCTTTCTACCTAGAGATTACAGTTAGTTAACCATATGATGCTACATGTGTTGATCCTTTCCTAGGTGCGTTTTTAGAGGTTATGTATAGTTCATTCATTTAGCTCTCGGAGGACCCCATAACATGGGAATTACAAGTTATCACTTGTGTTTCACAGTCTAGAAAACGGGTACAGAGTTCAGTAACCTGCCTGAGATTTCAGAGAAGTAAATGGATTTGAACCTGGGGGGAGCCCTGTCCACCTCTCCACTACCTTCCGCCCGGGAGGGATGTGCATTGTGTACCCAGTGCGTGATGTAACTGGCAGGGATGAGTGAGTGCTCATGGCTCAGTCGTGTCCAATTCTTGACCCCGTGGACCATAGCCTGCCAGACGGCTCTGGCCATAGCATTCTCCAGGTCAGAATACTGGAGTGGGTTACCATTTCCACTTCCATTGGGCAGGAATACAAAGGTGAGTAAAACCCACCATAGGCGGCACATGGCACACTCACATTCTGGGTTCATAAGAAGGTTGGTACTTTTTGGTTTTCTAAATGTAGTCTCTTTTTCTTTTTAAAATTTAATTTATGTGTTCCTTTTTGGCTGTGCTGGGTCTTCATTGCTGCACATGAGGCCTTTTCTAGTTGTGAAAAGTAGGAACTCTTCTCTCGTTGTGCTGCACAGGCTTCTCACTGCAGTGGCTCCACTTGTTGCGGGCTCAGGCTCTGAAGCGCGTGGGCTTCCGTAGGCTCCGGAGCACAAGCTCAGTAGTTGGGTTTATTGCCCTGCAGCATGTGGGATCTTCCCAGACCAGGGATGGAACCCGTGTCCCCTGCGTCAGCAGGCAGATTCCCAACCACTGGAGGCTTTCTTTACAGTTGGTTTTCCTGTGTCATGTCTGGGCAGGGGTTCCAGCAGCCTTCCTTTCTTCCCTCTCACTCTGGTTCATCCTTCTAGATGGAAGTCAGCGAAAGTTGTGTATCACTCCTTTTGGCTTCCTTTCCACCACACTCTATTTTACTTATTTCTATTACCTAACAAAGTTTGGCATTGCTGTAGGCAACAAAGACGTAATTGTGGAATGAAGCGCAAACCAAGTTAATGGCCTTTTCCCCCAGCTTTCTACCTAGAGATTACAGTTAGTTAACCATATGATGCTACATGTGTTGATCCTTTCCTAGGTGCGTTTTTAGAGGTTATGTATAGTTCATTCATTTAGCTCTCGGAGGACCCCATAACATGGGAATTACAAGTTATCACTTGTGTTTCACAGTCTAGAAAACGGGTACAGAGTTCAGTAACCTGCCTGAGATTTCAGAGAAGTAAATGGATTTGAACCTGGGGAGAGCCCTGTCCACCTCTCCACTACCTTCCGCGCCCGGGAGGGATGTGCATTGTGTACCCAGTGCGTGATGTAACTGGCAGGGATGAGTGAGTGCTCATGGCTCAGTCGTGTCCAATTCTTGACCCCGTGGACCATAGCCTGCCAGACGGCTCTGGCCATAGCATTCTCCAGGTCAGAATACTGGAGTGGGTTACCATTTCCACTTCCATTGGGCAGGAATACAAAGGTGAGTAAAACCCACCATAGGCGGCACATGGCACACTCACATTCTGGGTTCATAAGAAGGTTGGTACTTTTTGGTTTTCTAAATGTAGTCTCTTTTTCTTTTTAAAATTTAATTTATGTGTTCCTTTTTGGCTGTGCTGGGTCTTCATTGCTGCACATGAGGCCTTTTCTAGTTGTGAAAAGTAGGAACTCTTCTCTCGTTGTGCTGCACAGGCTTCTCACTGCAGTGGCTCCACTTGTTGCGGGCTCAGGCTCTGAAGCGCGTGGGCTTCCGTAGGCTCCGGAGCACAAGCTCAGTAGTTGGGTTTATTGCCCTGCAGCATGTGGGATCTTCCCAGACCAGGGATGGAACCCGTGTCCCCTGCGTCAGCAGGCAGATTCCCAACCACTGGAGGCTTTCTTTACAGTTGGTTTTCCTGTGTCATGTCTGGGCAGGGGTTCCAGCAGCCTTCCTTTCTTCCCTCTCACTCTGGTTCATCCTTCTAGATGGCTCTACCCATGCAAGCAACCCCGACTGTGAAGAGTCCGGTGAAGGCAGCAGCTCCAGCAGCTCTGAGCCCGAGCCTCCCGGCCATCAGCTCTTCTGCTTAGAGTATGAAGCAGACAGCGGAGATGTCACCTCGGTTATCGTGTATCAGGTACACCTGGCGCTGCAGCCTGAGGGTCCTTGCAGTGGATGTCACCGCCAGACCGGGGAGCCGTTGTTCTCCTCGGGGGCCCGTGGGAAGGGTCTGTCCCACAGGGGAGCACAGACTGCTGGGCAGTGCTTTTGAGCACAGGCCGCTCCTGTCACACAGTGGTCCTCAGTGGCCCACAGGGAGGGCTTCTGGCCAGCCGTCGGGAGTCCCTGTTACAGGGGACACCTGGGCAGTGGCAGGACCTGGCCCAAAGCTGTGAGTCCCACGGAGTTCGGTGAAAGGGTTGTCTAGGGCCAGGCCAGGTGACCTGCCCACAGAGGCCGGGCCCTGAGCTCCGTGACTCTTCCTCCACGTAGGATGATGATCCAGGAAGGGTGAGCGAGGAGGTGTCTGCCCACACGCCTCTGGAGCCTCCCATGCGAGAAGCTCTCAAGTTGCGCGTCCAGGAGGAGATTGAAAAGCGCCAGAGCCGACACTGACCAGACTGGAGTCACTGCCCCGGGAGCCGCCTCTGGTCTGGGGGGTGCCCCAGGACCACTCTGAGCTATCTCAAGACATGCCCTCTCCGCGCCCCACCACCCGAGCGGCCACGTCCACAGGAAAAGGGTGTTGGTAGCCAATCTTTCCTGTATGTTGGCCCATTTCACCAGCCTGATAGTCTGGAGTATTTTTGAGAATTTTTTTTTGGTGAGCTTGGTGTCCTGGAAGCAAAGAAAGACTCGGGAGAGCTGAGGTTTAGGCAACCGTGGGCCAAAGTTCCGCTTTCTCACCAAGGTCACGTGCCCCGGGGGCCCCTGGTGCTGCTGTTCCACCCAGCTCCACGAGCCCTGTTAGTTTATGATTCCTTTCTTGCATGTGTCTGCTCACTTCCACGCCTGCTTTCCTAGATGTTTTCTAGTGTGTGTTTGTTCTCTTTCGTTTATCTTTCTGTCTCCCAATCCATCAGTTGCACCACCACCCACTACCTACCCCCTACAGCCGCTCAGGATTTTGGAGGTGGGGGTTCTAGGCTCTACCTTTCTGACAGACTCTCCTGGTAATTCTGATACAGTCAGGGGAGACCTTCTTTGACCCATTCATGCAAGCATGTCTACCTCCCCTTCCTCGGCTTTTGCAGGTTTCTCCCATGCACTACGGCTTTGCATGGTCTAGAAGGGAGGCCTAGACAGGTGGTGCCAAAACTCAACTTCGAGGTTTTCTTTCTGCAAAACCTTCCTGGGCTAGGGCTACAGAATGTCAGCTTCCCGCCCCATCCCTAGCTATGCACAGACCATCCTGTGCTCAGGACAAAGGGGGATTATCAAATCAAGCCAGAAACTGTGTTTCCAGATGTGATTTAACAGTCTTGAACATACGTACACAGGGAAATTCAACATTAGCAATAATTGCCTGTTCGGAGCCCTAGGCTCAGACAGTAAAGAATCGCTTGCAAAAAAACAAAAAAGAATCCGCCTGCAGTACAGGAGTCTGGGGTTCGATTCCTGGGTCAGGAAGATCCCCTGAAGAAGGGAATGGCAACCCACTCCAGTATTCTTGCCTGGAGAATTCCACGGACAGAGGAGCCTCACAGGCTACAGTCCATGGCGAAGCAAAAGAGTCCGACTGGACTTAGCACTAATACTTTTTCACTTGGAACCCTGTTTGGGAAAAAGGAAAGGAAAAACGTGCTGAAAAGTGCCTGAGGAGCTAAAGGAACCTCTTTCATCTGTCCTTCCCCTGCTGTCTGCTTTCTCCCTTCCTACCTCCCAAGAGTACATAAAACTCCCCAGAGATTCTAAGAATAAAGATCCCAGGAACATCCCTGCTTTCAACCTAAGTGAACAGTTTTCCTCACGCAGGGTGGGGCTAAGGTCTGAGAAATCCACCAGCGATCCCAGGCAGGGCAGTTCCGAGCCACTTGGATTTCCCAGCAAATGGGCCTAACGTCGGTGACTTGAAGTGTGGGCTTTAAGCAAGCCCATGAGCACTGGGCCTTCTTCAAACCAAAGATCACCCTGTCCCAGAGGTTTCTCCTCAGGATCTCAAGGTCAGTCTGACCGCTCCTCCAGCAGCTTTTCTCATGAAGAACAGCCAAGGGCACTTTGATTTGTGCCCTGAAGAGCTGCCCTAGAAACGGGCAAGGCAGCTGCGTCATTGAAATCTGACACTCACCTTCACCCCGGTAATTCTGATACAGTCAGGGGAGACCTTCTTTGACCCATTCATGCAAGCATGTCTACCTCCCCTTCCTCGGCTTTTGCAGGTTTCTCCCATGCACTACGGCTTTGCATGGTCTAGAAGGGAGGCCTAGACAGGTGGTGCCAAAACTCAACTTCGAGGTTTTCTTTCTGCAAAACCTTCCTGGGCTAGGGCTACAGAATGTCAGCTTCCGCCCATCCCTAGCTATGCACAGACCATCCTGTGCTCAGGACAAAGGGGGATTATCAAATCAAGCCAGAAACTGTGTTTCCAGATGTGATTTAACAGTCTTGAACATACGTACACAGGGAAATTCAACATTAGCAATAATTGCCTGTTCGGAGCCCTAGGCTCAGACAGTAAAGAATCGCTTGCAAAAAAACAAAAAAGAATCCGCCTGCAGTACAGGAGTCTGGGGTTCGATTCCTGGGTCAGGAAGATCCCCTGAAGAAGGGAATGGCAACCCACTCCAGTATTCTTGCCTGGAGAATTCCACGGACAGAGGAGCCTCACAGGCTACAGTCCATGGCGAAGCAAAAGAGTCCGACTGGACTTAGCACTAATACTTTTTCACTTGGAACCCTGTTTGGGAAAAAGGAAAGGAAAAACGTGCTGAAAAGTGCCTGAGGAGCTAAAGGAACCTCTTTCATCTGTCCTTCCCCTGCTGTCTGCTTTCTCCCTTCCTACCTCCCAAGAGTACATAAAACTCCCCAGAGATTCTAAGAATAAAGATCCCAGGAACATCCCTGCTTTCAACCTAAGTGAACAGTTTTCCTCACGCAGGGTGGGGCTAAGGTCTGAGAAATCCACCAGCGATCCCAGGCAGGGCAGTTCCGAGCCACTTGGATTTCCCAGCAAATGGGCCTAACGTCGGTGACTTGAAGTGTGGGCTTTAAGCAAGCCCATGAGCACTGGGCCTTCTTCAAACCAAAGATCACCCTGTCCCAGAGGTTTCTCCTCAGGATCTCAAGGTCAGTCTGACCGCTCCCTCCAGCAGCTTTTCTCATGAAGAACAGCCAAGGGCACTTTTGATTTGTGCCCTGAAGAGCTGCCCGCTTAGAAACGGGGCAAGGCAGCTGCGTCATTGAAATACAGCAGAACCTTCCCTTCACAGCTCGTAGGAAAGGGGACTGAGGTGGTTAACTTAGAAGGGCCTGGTTGTGAAGGCAGCCAGGGACCAGCATGCTCTTGGCACCCAGAGCTGACCCAAAATTAAATGCCTTAACCTTGCCACTCCTGGGCTGAGTTCCGCCCACAGTGGAGCAAGTCTGTCCTCATTCGGCCAGGCTGGACATGCCTCTTGGTTCCTGAGGCTAACCGCCCTCCAGTCCTGCCCGGTTCGCGGAGACCGCCAGACTCCCGCAGCTCGGAGCACCAGGCACTTGAATCCTCCAGCTCTTCAGTGGATCTTCTGACTTGGATGTAGGATTTCACCAGAACTCTTAGGCTTTGTTGTCTGAAAATACTTGGGGGGAGGGCGGGGGGCAGGGGTTCATCCTCTCACGGCTGGATGGCCTGTTTCCTGGATTTATTGTATAATTTAGAAACAAATCCAGGGGATTGTGGCCCTTGAGGTTCTAGCTTCCATCCCTGTTTTGGGAGAATCATGTACCAATTCCATCCTCTGTGTTTGTTGTGTCATCTTCACACTCGGGTCAGAGATGGATGGGACCATCTACTTGTTCTGAAGGCGCTTTGCTGATCGAGTGGATATAAAACATCTTCCGCCCAAGAAAGCCTTCTGACTCGTAGCCAGTTGATGCCACACGACTACGGGAAGCCCTGAGCCTGGGACTTCATTGAGAGGCTGTCCTCCAGGGAAGGGCTCATGGCGATGGTCACGGCTTCATGCGGGTCTGAGATGCTGCTCTGCTTGCGGCCCTGGGCCCACCGACAGCTTGGTAGCTCCACTCGTCACTTCTCCCCTCCTCTCAGTTCAAGATGGTGTCACACTCTCCAGTGTATTCCTCGGACTTGCCTCCTCGTGATTTTCTGCTGTTTTCATATATCACTGCTTTGCCCTCAGGGGGCAGGTTCCAGAACATTTCCCAGAGGCCTTAGACCTGTCCCCCAAAAGAGGACAGTCCCTGCAGTTTGGTACAGTGGTAACACCATTAGATAGGTTATCTGGCAGATTGTTTCAGGATCAGCACTCATTTGACTAGATATTCTCAGCCGCCTGGGGCAACAAAAAGTGATAGCCTGATAAGCATATCTCACGATCATCCAGAATGAGGAGTTCTTCCCTTACTGAGGCTAAGCCTTGGATGTTAAGGCTTTGTGTGTCCTGGGCCACAGTGGGTGATGTTACTAAAAGGAAGCTAGGTTTGCAGGGGCTTTGGACTGTGCAAGAGTAAACAACTCAGGCTTGAGTTCCAGCCAGTTGGCAAGCATGGAAGTCTTTGAAGAATGTAACAAGCAGGGAAAAGGAGAATGTAAAGCTTTTTGTACTAAGAGTAGGAAACAGGCCAGCCCGCAGGACCAGCGTGGGCAATAACAAATGCTTCTATCTCCAGACAAGCCTCTGAAAAGGGACGTTGCCTCCCCGCTGGTATACTCCCAGGGATACTGCCATCTAGACATTAGCCCAATAAACTGGAAGAAACCTTTGGAGTGCTGGGTTTCCAGCTTACTGGGGCTGCAAGCAGGATCTGTGGATAGGAAGCTAGGGATCCCCCACCCGTGTAAATGCAGCTTCTTAGAGCTAGGACAGATCGCCTTCCTACCTCTGCGCCTTCTTTAGGGAGAAGCATCATGGAATGTTGACAGTTACCTGAAACATTTTAAGTTCCCTCATTGAATTCCTGTCCGTCCCTGAGCAGTCATGTGACCAAGGACCCACAGGCCCCACCCCAGCTTTCCCAGGAGGTGGAGGGTGCCGGGGTGCCCCTGTCCCAGAGCCCAAGTCATGTGAGGGCTCACGTGTCGGTTCATGCGGGTCTGAGATGCTGCTCTGCTTGCGGCCTGGGCCCACCGACAGCTTGGTAGCTCCACTCGTCACTTCTCCCCTCCTCTCAGTTCAAGATGGTGTCACACTCTCCAGTGTATTCCTCGGACTTGCCTCCTCGTGATTTTCTGCTGTTTTCATATATCACTGCTTTGCCCTCAGGGGGCAGGTTCCAGAACATTTCCCAGAGGCCTTAGACCTGTCCCCCAAAAGAGGACAGTCCCTGCAGTTTGGTACAGTGGTAACACCATTAGATAGGTTATCTGGCAGATTGTTTCAGGATCAGCACTCATTTGACTAGATATTCTCAGCCGCCTGGGGCAACAAAAAGTGATAGCCTGATAAGCATATCTCACGATCATCCAGAATGAGGAGTTCTTCCCTTACTGAGGCTAAGCCTTGGATGTTAAGGCTTTGTGTGTCCTGGGCCACAGTGGGTGATGTTACTAAAAGGAAGCTAGGTTTGCAGGGGCTTTGGACTGTGCAAGAGTAAACAACTCAGGCTTGAGTTCCAGCCAGTTGGCAAGCATGGAAGTCTTTGAAGAATGTAACAAGCAGGGAAAAGGAGAATGTAAAGCTTTTTGTACTAAGAGTAGGAAACAGGCCAGCCCGCAGGACCAGCGTGGGCAATAACAAATGCTTCTATCTCCAGACAAGCCTCTGAAAAGGGACGTTGCCTCCCCGCTGGTATACTCCCAGGGATACTGCCATCTAGACATTAGCCCAATAAACTGGAAGAAACCTTTGGAGTGCTGGGTTTCCAGCTTACTGGGGCTGCAAGCAGGATCTGTGGATAGGAAGCTAGGGATCCCCCACCCGTGTAAATGCAGCTTCTTAGAGCTAGGACAGATCGCCTTCCTACCTCTGCGCCTTCTTTAGGGAGAAGCATCATGGAATGTTGACAGTTACCTGAAACATTTTAAGTTCCCTCATTGAATTCCTGTCCCGTCCCTGAGCAGTCATGTGACCAAGGACCCACAGGCCCCCACCCCAGCTTTCCCCAGGAGGTGGAGGGCTGCCAGAAGGGAAGAGAGGCAATGGCCCCTCTGCTGTCCCAGAGCCACCAGAGTGAAGAACTGCTTGAGTAGTGCTGAATGTACCAAAAGCCATACTTTCCTCTGTTTTCTCATCTCCAGTGTTTCTTCTGTGTGCACACTGGTTTGAAAATCCTGGAAGGAGGGTGTTTTTCAAATACAGTATTCTTTTTAACCAATAAACGTACTATTTTTATAAGCACTGTTTTTGCCAAGAGTTGTGAAATCGCTTATGTACATAGGGAAGTGAGGTTTACGTGCTGCCCTGAAGTCACTGAGCACAGAATCAGCATTTGAAATCTCATCTCTTGTCCTGCCTGCCTATTTTAAGGACTGTCCTGGTTGGAGCCTAGCAGGTAGACTCACGTGGCACTGGAGCTGGAAAGGGTCTTTTAAAGACATCTGGTCCTGTTTTCTACCTGATGTACAACTCCTCCCCTGTCAGCTACCCCTGAATGACCTGTCCTGTCCCAGGCTGATGCTCTGTTTTAGAGACCACCCAGATTGGCATGCTAAGCCCGAGTCTGCCTCCTTGTCTGCGCTCTGGAGTGCTTGCCTCATCTCACTTTAGGACGGAGCAGCCAGTTTAGAACCTGAGTAGTCCTCCCAGGCCTTCCCTGTGATCAAAGAAACACAAACTCCATAGGGGATGGAAAGCGTTGATGAAGACTCGCCAAGGGCTTCCCCGGTAGCTCAGTGGTAAAGAGTTTGCCTGCTAATGCAGGAGACACAGGTTTGATCTCTGATCCGGGAAGATCCCACATGCTGCAGAGCAACGAAGCCCGTGAGCCACAACTGTGGAGCCTGTGCTCTAGAGCCTCGAAGCCACAACTGTTGAGCCCGTGTGCCCTAGAGCCCAAGATCCACAACAAGAGAAGTCACTGTAGTAAGAACCTGCTCACCTCGATTAGAGAGGAGCCCCCACTCCCTGCAACTAGAGAAGAGCCTGTGGCAGCAGTGAGAACCCACAATAGCCAAAAATAAATAAATAAAATTAAAAAAAAAAAAAAAAAACTCACCAAGCTCCCTAGGACATGCTGAGGGTTCCCAGCACTACTGGGCAGATAGGAGGTGGAGGGCTGCAGAGGAAATGGCCCCTGCTGTCCCAGAGCCACCAGAGTGAAGAACTGCTTGAGTAGTGCTGAATGTACCAAAAGCCATACTTTCCTCTGTTTTCTCATCTCCAGTGTTTCTTCTGTGTGCACACTGGTTTGAAAATCCTGGAAGGAGGGTGTTTTTCAAATACAGTATTCTTTTTAACCAATAAACGTACTATTTTTATAAGCACTGTTTTTGCCAAGAGTTGTGAAATCGCTTATGTACATAGGGAAGTGAGGTTTACGTGCTGCCCTGAAGTCACTGAGCACAGAATCAGCATTTGAAATCTCATCTCTTGTCCTGCCTGCCTATTTTAAGGACTGTCCTGGTTGGAGCCTAGCAGGTAGACTCACGTGGCACTGGAGCTGGAAAGGGTCTTTTAAAGACATCTGGTCCTGTTTTCTACCTGATGTACAACTCCTCCCCTGTCAGCTACCCCTGAATGACCTGTCCTGTCCCAGGCTGATGCTCTGTTTTAGAGACCACCCAGATTGGCATGCTAAGCCCGAGTCTGCCTCCTTGTCTGCGCTCTGGAGTGCTTGCCTCATCTCACTTTAGGACGGAGCAGCCAGTTTAGAACCTGAGTAGTCCTCCCAGGCCTTCCCTGTGATCAAAGAAACACAAACTCCATAGGGGATGGAAAGCGTTGATGAAGACTCGCCAAGGGCTTCCCCGGTAGCTCAGTGGTAAAGAGTTTGCCTGCTAATGCAGGAGACACAGGTTTGATCTCTGATCCGGGAAGATCCCACATGCTGCAGAGCAACGAAGCCCGTGAGCCACAACTGTGGAGCCTGTGCTCTAGAGCCTCGAAGCCACAACTGTTGAGCCCGTGTGCCCTAGAGCCCAAGATCCACAACAAGAGAAGTCACTGTAGTAAGAACCTGCTCACCTCGATTAGAGAGGAGCCCCCACTCCCTGCAACTAGAGAAGAGCCTGTGGCAGCAGTGAGAACCCACAATAGCCAAAAATAAATAAATAAAATTAAAAAAAAAAAAAAAAAAACTCACCAAGCTCCCTAGGACATGCTGAGGGTTCCCAGCACTACTGGGCAGATGAGAAAAAGATGCCTGCTCCAAGGGGAACACCCCTGGGCAAGAAGATGGTGGTCTCAGTAAATGAAGAGGTCCTCCTTTGTCCTGGGGCACAAAGCAGGGCCAGCAGAAGGCGGACAGGACTTTATACCTCCCCGGTTCTTCAGCCTGGTGGTCTTTTACAGAGGTCGCACTCCATGGCCATACTTCTGGACCCTGTTTTAGCCACTTACCCTGATGCAGTTTGGAAGAGGGTCCTCCAACTGGTTTCCTGTTAATATTTTTATTTTCCTCTAGGTTCAGAAAGATTGCTGCTTCCTCAAGCCATTGTCCAGCTAGTACATCTACTCCATTTCCCCCCCGTGCAGAGCCGGTTCTGCCTATTACCTTGGCCTCACCAGACCTGTTGAGTTTAAGCTCTCCAGTTCCTGGGAGCGTAGGCCCGTGTGCCCTTCAGGTCAAGGCCTGAGGGTCTGAGGGTGTCTCCCAGGGGCTCCAGCAGATGCTGGACCGCCTGTTGGAGTGCCTTCCTGCCCTGTTTTACTCCTAAAAAAGAATGTCGGGAGGGCACGCCTGACCTGTTAGTGTGGATGGAGTGTCACCTGCTGTATCAAGTGGCCAGCCAGTGGCCACCACAGCCACCCCCCGCTGTGTACCCGGAGGGATTCGAGGTGGAGAGGAGCAGACCATTGGCCTCAGATAGTTAAGGCACATATCAAAGGAATGCTTTCAATGAGCCCAGACCAGTATCTTCCCATACTTGGAAAAGCACTAAATTCATTATCCTGGTGTCTGGTCTGGGGACTGGTCTTTAATTAACAGTAAGTTTTTGAAATTTCAACTACCTCCTTTTATTGTTAAAAAAAAAAAAAAACCAAAACTCCTATAAGCCTAACTTCTCCCTTGCATTTAACTCCTCAGAGCCATCTGAGAGGGTGCCTCCCAGCCTGTAGTAAGAACCTGCTCACCTCGATTAGAGGAGCCCCCACTCCCTGCAACTAGAGAAGAGCCTGTGGCAGCAGTGAGAACCCACAATAGCCAAAAATAAATAAATAAAATTAAAAAAAAAAAAAAAAAACTCACCAAGCTCCCTAGGACATGCTGAGGGTTCCCAGCACTACTGGGCAGATGAGAAAAAGATGCCTGCTCCAAGGGGAACACCCCTGGGCAAGAAGATGGTGGTCTCAGTAAATGAAGAGGTCCTCCTTTGTCCTGGGGCACAAAGCAGGGCCAGCAGAAGGCGGACAGGACTTTATACCTCCCCGGTTCTTCAGCCTGGTGGTCTTTTACAGAGGTCGCACTCCATGGCCATACTTCTGGACCCTGTTTTAGCCACTTACCCTGATGCAGTTTGGAAGAGGGTCCTCCAACTGGTTTCCTGTTAATATTTTTATTTTCCTCTAGGTTCAGAAAGATTGCTGCTTCCTCAAGCCATTGTCCAGCTAGTACATCTACTCCATTTCCCCCCCGTGCAGAGCCGGTTCTGCCTATTACCTTGGCCTCACCAGACCTGTTGAGTTTAAGCTCTCCAGTTCCTGGGAGCGTAGGCCCGTGTGCCCTTCAGGTCAAGGCCTGAGGGTCTGAGGGTGTCTCCCAGGGGCTCCAGCAGATGCTGGACCGCCTGTTGGAGTGCCTTCCTGCCCTGTTTTACTCCTAAAAAAGAATGTCGGGAGGGCACGCCTGACCTGTTAGTGTGGATGGAGTGTCACCTGCTGTATCAAGTGGCCAGCCAGTGGCCACCACAGCCACCCCCAGCTGTGTACCCGGAGGGGATTCGAGGTGGAGAGGAGCAGACCATTGGCCTCAGATAGTTAAGGCACATATCAAAGGAATGCTTTCAATGAGCCCAGACCAGTATCTTCCCATACTTGGAAAAGCACTAAATTCATTATCCTGGTGTCTGGTCTGGGGACTGGTCTTTAATTAACAGTAAGTTTTTGAAATTTCAACTACCTCCTTTTATTGTTAAAAAAAAAAAAAACCAAAACTCCTATAAGCCTAACTTCTCCCTTGCATTTTCAGAGCAGTCCCTCAGAGCCATCTGAGAGGGTGCCTCCCAGCCTGGAGTCTTAAGAAAGTCTATAAAACACAATTCTCAACTTTTAGGTTGTGCTTTTTTTTTTTTTCCTCAGTCAACAGAAGGGTTGTTGAAACTATTGGGTAATTTATCCTCCCACTATGGTGTTTGCTTTTTCCCAGATTGCTCTGGGTCTCTTTCCGGTCTTCCTCTCCTCTTTTGCCTCCCAAGCCCTGGCCATGTGTGTCTCCTTAGAGTAGATATTGTTTCAAGTGAGTGCTCAGCAGTCGGGAAACATGTTTTGAACGCTGACTTCTGGACGGTACTCTGTGTACTTGTACCCTTGAAAATAAAATGTATCCGATGAAAGGAGCTCCTCCAGAGTTTGCTGAGCTGAGGAAAGCAGAAGCCAAATCCAGGGCGCTAGAATTTCTTAAGGAACGGCCAAGGCTTTGTGCTCGCTTCTCTGCAGACGCGCCTTGCCTAGGACTGAGGAAGGCACAGGGCGCCACATTGAAGGAGGCTGTCCCAGGTCCCCGTCGTGCAGTCCAGGTTGCAGAATGTGCCCGGCGGCGAAGAAAGGCACCTTTCAGCCACGTGTGCAGTGACAATAACAGGTGCAGCTGGAAAGCTGTGCAGACCCCCACGGCTTCGGGCCTCCTGAAGCTCCCACCGCAGGAGCAGCGCAGACGAGGCTATCCTTTTGACATCTGCGCATCACAGCCTCGGCCGAATGTCGGGAGCACGCCTGACCTGTTAGTGTGGATGGAGTGTCACCTGCTGTATCAAGTGGCCAGCCAGTGGCCACCACAGCCACCCCAGCTGTGTACCCGGAGGGGATTCGAGGTGGAGAGGAGCAGACCATTGGCCTCAGATAGTTAAGGCACATATCAAAGGAATGCTTTCAATGAGCCCAGACCAGTATCTTCCCATACTTGGAAAAGCACTAAATTCATTATCCTGGTGTCTGGTCTGGGGACTGGTCTTTAATTAACAGTAAGTTTTTGAAATTTCAACTACCTCCTTTTATTGTTAAAAAAAAAAAAAACCAAAACTCCTATAAGCCTAACTTCTCCCTTGCATTTTCAGAGCAGTCCCTCAGAGCCATCTGAGAGGGTGCCTCCCAGCCTGGAGTCTTAAGAAAGTCTATAAAACACAATTCTCAACTTTTAGGTTGTGCTTTTTTTTTTTTTCCTCAGTCAACAGAAGGGTTGTTGAAACTATTGGGTAATTTATCCTCCCACTATGGTGTTTGCTTTTTCCCAGATTGCTCTGGGTCTCTTTCCGGTCTTCCTCTCCTCTTTTGCCTCCCAAGCCCTGGCCATGTGTGTCTCCTTAGAGTAGATATTGTTTCAAGTGAGTGCTCAGCAGTCGGGAAACATGTTTTGAACGCTGACTTCTGGACGGTACTCTGTGTACTTGTACCCTTGAAAATAAAATGTATCCGATGAAAGGAGCTCCTCCAGAGTTTGCTGAGCTGAGGAAAGCAGAAGCCAAATCCAGGGCGCTAGAATTTCTTAAGGAACGGCCAAGGCTTTGTGCTCGCTTCTCTGCAGACGCGCCTTGCCTAGGACTGAGGAAGGCACAGGGCGCCACATTGAAGGAGGCTGTCCCAGGTCCCCGTCGTGCAGTCCAGGTTGCAGAATGTGCCCGGCGGCGAAGAAAGGCACCTTTCAGCCACGTGTGCAGTGACAATAACAGGTGCAGCTGGAAAGCTGTGCAGACCCCCACGGCTTCGGGCCTCCTGAAGCTCCCACCGCAGGAGCAGCGCAGACGAGGCTATCCTTTTGACATCTGCGCATCACAGCCTCGGCCGGGGTCCCTCGCCACCTCCCACAGCGCCCAGGTTTCCCCGAAATCGGGGCACCGCCTACCCTTCCAGCGTGACGCGGGCGCGGGGACTCGGGAGTTGTAGTTCCCGGCGGGGCGCGGGGCGCCGGGGCTGGGGCGGCGCGGACTCCACGTCCCGGCGGGCGGCGCGGCTCGGCCCAGGGCGCTGGGGGCGGGGCCGCTCGGCCCTTTAAACCATTCAGGGTCGCTCCGAGGGCCGCAGCCGGGGACGGCGCCACGCGGGGGCCGAGCAGCACGCAGCGGCGGGGAGCTCCGGGGAGGTGCGTACGGGTCCCTTTCTCCCCGGCCCTCCAGGATCATCTGCGGGGGCAGGGGGCCTGGAAGCTGCGGGCGCCCACGCGGGCGGGCGGAGCCGGACTGGGCGTCCGCGGGAACCCACCCCTTCCCCGCGGCGCCGGGGGTCAGGTAGCTGCCCGGGCCCGGCTGCCTCTCCACCCAGCCCCGGACCCCCACGCAGCTTTCCTTGGCGTGACCCGCTCCGGGCTGTCCTGACTCCAGCCCCTCTCCCAGCCCGGGACCCTCGGGCCAGAGAGGGTAGCTTCTTTTTGCAGAGGTTAGGGCCCACGGCGTCTGGACATCTGGGTGGAGCGCGGACGCCCCCGGTGAATGCCGGTGGGTGTCCGCGATGTGGCGGGGGCTCAGCCCGAAGTGTGGGCGCTCAGAGCCGCAGCGGGAGCCCTGCGGCTGATGTTGAAGGAAGGACTTGTACTTTCGATGAAAGGAGCTCCTCCAGAGTTTGCTGAGCTGAGGAAAGCAGAAGCCAAATCCAGGGCGCTAGAATTTCTTAAGGAACGGCCAAGGCTTTGTGCTCGCTTCTCTGCAGACGCGCCTTGCCTAGGACTGAGGAAGGCACAGGGCGCCACATTGAAGGAGGCTGTCCCAGGTCCCCGTCGTGCAGTCCAGGTTGCAGAATGTGCCCGGCGGCGAAGAAAGGCACCTTTCAGCCACGTGTGCAGTGACAATAACAGGTGCAGCTGGAAAGCTGTGCAGACCCCCACGGCTTCGGGCCTCCTGAAGCTCCCACCGCAGGAGCAGCGCAGACGAGGCTATCCTTTTGACATCTGCGCATCACAGCCTCGGCCGGGGTCCCTCGCCACCTCCCACAGCGCCCAGGTTTCCCCGAAATCGGGGCACCGCCTACCCTTCCAGCGTGACGCGGGCGCGGGGACTCGGGAGTTGTAGTTCCCGGCGGGGCGCGGGGCGCCGGGGCTGGGGCGGCGCGGACTCCACGTCCCGGCGGGCGGCGCGGCTCGGCCCAGGGCGCTGGGGGCGGGGCCGCTCGGCCCTTTAAACCATTCAGGGTCGCTCCGAGGGCCGCAGCCGGGGACGGCGCCACGCGGGGGCCGAGCAGCACGCAGCGGCGGGGAGCTCCGGGGAGGTGCGTACGGGTCCCTTTCTCCCCGGCCCTCCAGGATCATCTGCGGGGGCAGGGGGCCTGGAAGCTGCGGGCGCCCACGCGGGCGGGCGGAGCCGGACTGGGCGTCCGCGGGAACCCACCCCTTCCCCGCGGCGCCGGGGGTCAGGTAGCTGCCCGGGCCCGGCTGCCTCTCCACCCAGCCCCGGACCCCCACGCAGCTTTCCTTGGCGTGACCCGCTCCGGGCTGTCCTGACTCCAGCCCCTCTCCCAGCCCGGGACCCTCGGGCCAGAGAGGGTAGCTTCTTTTTGCAGAGGTTAGGGCCCACGGCGTCTGGACATCTGGGTGGAGCGCGGACGCCCCCGGTGAATGCCGGTGGGTGTCCGCGATGTGGCGGGGGCTCAGCCCGAAGTGTGGGCGCTCAGAGCCGCAGCGGGAGCCCTGCGGCTGATGTTGACCACCTTCCTCTCCCCCGCCCCGGCTTTGGCCAGCCGCTAGACCCTGGACTTTGACCTGTCTCTCTCCACCAGGCCCGGGCAGCTGATGGTTTTGACGAAGTATCTTAAGGTAGCTGGGCCCAGCCCGTCTGCCCCCCCTCCCTCCTGTCCGCCCCCCCACATCACCACCACCCTGGCTCCCCTCCCTCATGACCGCCTGGATCCTCCTGCCTGTCAGCCTGTCAGCCTTCTCCATCACTGGCCTATGGACTGTGTGAGTAAAGCAGCGGGTGGGGGAAGGCAGCGAGGGAACCGAAATGAGAGGACGGACAGGGCCCAGCCAGGACCCACCAGGAGCCTGATGGCACACTGAGCCCCTTGTCCTGGGGCAGGCTCCAGGGTGGTACCCAGGGTCACTCTGGCTGCCTCCAAAGCCTGGCCTGCCGCCTGGGCACACAGCTCCTTGGGACAGGCTGGCACCACCGCTGTCCAGCGGGGCGGCCCTGACAGACACACTGCTCCCCAGGGTGACTGCCAGGGGTCCTCTGGCCAGGGCCCCGGCTGTGGGCCTAGGGTCGCATCAATGGGCAGGGCCACCCCGGAAGGCCCGTGAGACTGAGAGTCGGTGGGGGCAGGCTGGGCGCGTGGTGGGGCGGGGTGACCGTTGTGCTCCCGCAGGTATGCCATGGCCGTGATGAACCACCACGTGTGCCCCGTGGAGAACTGGTATGGCGCACTCTGCAGACAGCCTCACTCTAAAGCTCCCTTCATCTCTGTCCCCTCCTGGGCCGGGGCTGCCTTGAGCCAGATGGAGACTCGGGGCCTCGCTCTCTTCTCTGACACTGGCAGCGCCTGCCCCTCCCCAGGCATGGCTTCGTGCCCTCCTCCCTGTTCTCCACCATCCTTCGCCCCTTTGGCTTCTGTCTCAGGGGGAACCCTGGAAGTGGGCTCTCCTGTCCCTGCCAAGGGAGGTCTGGGAGGGCTCTCCCAGAGGCCGAGGGAACCTCTCCCCAGGCTATGCTCTGTCCTCCTGCCAGGTCCTACAACGAATCCTGCTCTCCTGCGATGTGTTGACGAGCCCGAAGGGGGTCAGAGCCGCAGCGGGAGCCCTGCGGCTGATGTTGACCACCTTCCTCTCCCCCGCCCCGGCTTTGGCCAGCCGCTAGACCCTGGACTTTGACCTGTCTCTCTCCACCAGGCCCGGGCAGCTGATGGTTTTGACGAAGTATCTTAAGGTAGCTGCGCCCAGCCGTCTGCCCCCTCCCTCCTGTCCGCCCCCCCACATCACCACCACCCTGGCTCCCCTCCCTCATGACCGCCTGGATCCTCCTGCCTGTCAGCCTGTCAGCCTTCTCCATCACTGGCCTATGGACTGTGTGAGTAAAGCAGCGGGTGGGGGAAGGCAGCGAGGGAACCGAAATGAGAGGACGGACAGGGCCCAGCCAGGACCCACCAGGAGCCTGATGGCACACTGAGCCCCTTGTCCTGGGGCAGGCTCCAGGGTGGTACCCAGGGTCACTCTGGCTGCCTCCAAAGCCTGGCCTGCCGCCTGGGCACACAGCTCCTTGGGACAGGCTGGCACCACCGCTGTCCAGCGGGGCGGCCCTGACAGACACACTGCTCCCCAGGGTGACTGCCAGGGGTCCTCTGGCCAGGGCCCCGGCTGTGGGCCTAGGGTCGCATCAATGGGCAGGGCCACCCCGGAAGGCCCGTGAGACTGAGAGTCGGTGGGGGCAGGCTGGGCGCGTGGTGGGGCGGGGTGACCGTTGTGCTCCCGCAGGTATGCCATGGCCGTGATGAACCACCACGTGTGCCCCGTGGAGAACTGGTATGGCGCACTCTGCAGACAGCCTCACTCTAAAGCTCCCTTCATCTCTGTCCCCTCCTGGGCCGGGGCTGCCTTGAGCCAGATGGAGACTCGGGGCCTCGCTCTCTTCTCTGACACTGGCAGCGCCTGCCCCTCCCCAGGCATGGCTTCGTGCCCTCCTCCCTGTTCTCCACCATCCTTCGCCCCTTTGGCTTCTGTCTCAGGGGGAACCCTGGAAGTGGGCTCTCCTGTCCCTGCCAAGGGAGGTCTGGGAGGGGCTCTCCCAGAGGCCGAGGGAACCTCTCCCCCCAGGCTATGCTCTGTCCTCCCTGCCAGGTCCTACAACGAATCCTGCTCTCCTGACCCCACGGAGCCAGGGGGCCCCAAGACCTGCTGCACGCTGGACGACATCCCCCTCATCAGGTGAGGCTTAGAAACCCGGCAGGTCCCGGAGACCCCAGGCCTTGCTAGACTCTCAGCCAAGTGCCTCCAGCCAAGGCCTGTCCCTGGGTCCCAGAAATACTCATTCCATTCAGGGTACTTCATGGCAATGCTCATCAATTGCTCCATGTGGGACCCTGCACTTTAAAAGCCTAACATCCTTTCGTCTTCCTAGCACTGGGGCAGCTATCGTTTTCACCGTTTCATAGGCAGGGAAACTGAGACTGCTGTGCAGGTCAGGTCCCTCAGCTAGCGAATGGTGGCACCTGCATTTAGGTTAGAGCTCTCTGCCCAGCACAAGTCCCAGTTGAAAGGAAGCCAGATCCGCTGTGGGCCTGGACCATCAGGGATTCCAGGGAAACTCGGGATCCGCTATGCAATCCTGGGCACTCCCAACCCCAGCAAACACGGCCCTCCGCCTTGGGGTGGGGGTGCGGTTAGCCTGGGACCATTTCTTTGTGAAGGACTCCAGGCCCTTATCGGGGGCTGGCCTGCAAAGGAACAGGTGCAGATAAGGCTTGAGAGGGCAAGTGGGCCAGAAGGGGATGCCTTCCGGCGCTCCTGCCCCCTCTCACTCTGTCTTCGCTCCCTCCTCTCAGCAAGTGCGGCACATACCCCCCAGAAAGCTGCCTCTTCAGTCTTATTGGCAACCTGGGTGCTTTCATGGGTGAGTTGTGGCCTCAGCCTACCTAGCCCTGCCCACCCTCACACCTGCACCCCAGAAAGACCCAGGAGGCCCCAGCTTCACACAGCCCACCCTGCCCAGGGTTAAGGCCACCGAGGCCACTTCCTTCCGTTCCGCGAAGGCCCAAGGCTGACTCCCCGCACGCCACCCTGGTATGGCACCCCCCAGCCCGTCCGTTCCCTTCCAGCCCTCAGCGTATCTGGGGGAAGCTGGCACGCTCTCTGGACTGGGTCAGGGCCACAGGCAGGCACCAGAGCCAGCTCCCCCGTGCTCTCCTCCCCAGTGGCCCTGATCTGCCTCCTGCGCTACGGGCAGCTCCTCGAGCAGAGCCGTCATTCCTGGGTCAACACCACGACACTCATCACAGGCTGCACCAATGCTGCGGCCCTGGTGGTGGTGGGCAACTTCCAGGTGCGCCTGCTGGCTGGAGACCCCAGGCCTTGGACCAATGCTCCAAGGCCTGTCCCTGGGTCCCAGAAATACTCATTCCATTCAGGGTACTTCATGGCAATGCTCATCAATTGCTCCATGTGGGACCCTGCACTTTAAAAGCCTAACATCCTTTCGTCTTCCTAGCACTGGGGCAGCTATCGTTTTCACCGTTTCATAGGCAGGGAAACTGAGACTGCTGTGCAGGTCAGGTCCCTCAGCTAGCGAATGGTGGCACCTGCATTTAGGTTAGAGCTCTCTGCCCAGCACAAGTCCCAGTTGAAAGGAAGCCAGATCCGCTGTGGGCCTGGACCATCAGGGATTCCAGGGAAACTCGGGATCCGCTATGCAATCCTGGGCACTCCCAACCCCAGCAAACACGGCCCTCCGCCTTGGGGTGGGGTGCGGTTAGCCTGGGACCATTTCTTTGTGAAGGACTCCAGGCCCTTATCGGGGGCTGGCCTGCAAAGGAACAGGTGCAGATAAGGCTTGAGAGGGCAAGTGGGCCAGAAGGGGATGCCTTCCGGCGCTCCTGCCCCCTCTCACTCTGTCTTCGCTCCTCCTCTCAGCAAGTGCGGCACATACCCCCCAGAAAGCTGCCTCTTCAGTCTTATTGGCAACCTGGGTGCTTTCATGGGTGAGTTGTGGCCTCAGCCTACCTAGCCCTGCCCACCCTCACACCTGCACCCCAGAAAGACCCAGGAGGCCCCAGCTTCACACAGCCCACCCTGCCCAGGGTTAAGGCCACCGAGGCCACTTCCTTCCGTTCCGCGAAGGCCCAAGGCTGACTCCCCGCACGCCACCCTGGTATGGCACCCCCCAGCCCGTCCGTTCCCTTCCAGCCCTCAGCGTATCTGGGGGAAGCTGGCACGCTCTCTGGACTGGGTCAGGGCCACAGGCAGGCACCAGAGCCAGCTCCCCCGTGCTCTCCTCCCCAGTGGCCCTGATCTGCCTCCTGCGCTACGGGCAGCTCCTCGAGCAGAGCCGTCATTCCTGGGTCAACACCACGACACTCATCACAGGCTGCACCAATGCTGCGGCCCTGGTGGTGGTGGGCAACTTCCAGGTGCGCCTGCTGGCTGGCCTCTTCCACTTTCCCTAGGGGCACAGAGGGAGGTGGAGGGGAGCGGCGGGCGGGGCTGATCCCTGCTGGCTCTCCTGGCCCAGGTGGACCACGCCAAGACGCTGCACTACGTCGGAACTGGCGTGGCCTTCACTGCCGGGTTGCTCTTCGTCTGCCTGCATTGTGCCCTCTCCTACCACGGGGCCACGGCCCCCCAGGACCTGGCTGTGGCCTACCTGCGGATGGTGCTGGCGACCGTCGCCTTTGTCAGTCTGATCCTCAGTATCCTTCAGGACTGGGCAGTCGGGACACCTCCTGTAGTCCAGGAGGAGAAAGGGCGGGTAGACACCCCCACCGGGTCTGGTTTTCTGCCCTCCCTCCCGGGAGGTGAGCCGTGGTCCTCCTTGTCGCCAGGCTCCCTCGCCTCCTTCTGGCCGTTTCCTTAGCCCCTCCCAGGTGGCGTCTTCTTCATCCACGAGAGCTCTGGGCTGCAGCATGGGGCCGCCCTGTGTGAGTGGGTGTTCGTCCTCGACATCCTCATCTTCTATGGCACCTTCAGCTACGAGTTCGGGGCGATCTCCTCCGAGACGCTGGTGGCCGCGCTGCAGCCGGCCCCCGGCCGTGCCTGCAAGTCCTCAGGGAGCAGCAGCGCCTCCACCCACCTCAACTGCACCCCCGAGAGCATCGCCATGATCTGAGCTCTGGGGAGGGTGGCTGGCCCAACCTCCGCAGCTCTCCGCCCTGCACCTCCTCTCTCCACATTTATTTTGTACCAAAAAAAGATTTCACGAAAAGTATTCTGTTGGGACACAGGCTGCCTCGCTCCTGGAGGAGGGGCCGTCCCGCACCCGTCTGTGCCGGAGGAGCGGGCCCTGGACTGGGTCAGGGCCACAGGCAGGCACCAGAGCCAGCTCCCCCGTGCTCTCCTCCCCAGTGGCCCTGATCTGCCTCCTGCGCTACGGGCAGCTCCTCGAGCAGAGCCGTCATTCCTGGGTCAACACCACGACACTCATCACAGGCTGCACCAATGCTGCGGCCCTGGTGGTGGTGGGCAACTTCCAGGTGCGCCTGCTGGCTGGCCTCTTCCACTTTCCCTAGGGGCACAGAGGGAGGTGGAGGGGAGCGGCGGGCGGGGCTGATCCCTGCTGGCTCTCCTGGCCCAGGTGGACCACGCCAAGACGCTGCACTACGTCGGAACTGGCGTGGCCTTCACTGCCGGGTTGCTCTTCGTCTGCCTGCATTGTGCCCTCTCCTACCACGGGGCCACGGCCCCCCAGGACCTGGCTGTGGCCTACCTGCGGATGGTGCTGGCGACCGTCGCCTTTGTCAGTCTGATCCTCAGTATCCTTCAGGACTGGGCAGTCGGGACACCTCCTGTAGTCCAGGAGGAGAAAGGGCGGGTAGACACCCCCACCGGGTCTGGTTTTCTGCCCTCCCTCCCGGGAGGTGAGCCGTGGTCCTCCTTGTCGCCAGGCTCCCTCGCCTCCTTCTGGCCGTTTCCTTAGCCCCTCCCAGGTGGCGTCTTCTTCATCCACGAGAGCTCTGGGCTGCAGCATGGGGCCGCCCTGTGTGAGTGGGTGTTCGTCCTCGACATCCTCATCTTCTATGGCACCTTCAGCTACGAGTTCGGGGCGATCTCCTCCGAGACGCTGGTGGCCGCGCTGCAGCCGGCCCCCGGCCGTGCCTGCAAGTCCTCAGGGAGCAGCAGCGCCTCCACCCACCTCAACTGCACCCCCGAGAGCATCGCCATGATCTGAGCTCTGGGGAGGGTGGCTGGCCCAACCTCCGCAGCTCTCCGCCCTGCACCTCCTCTCTCCACATTTATTTTGTACCAAAAAAAGATTTCACGAAAAGTATTCTGTTGGGACACAGGCTGCCTCGCTCCTGGAGGAGGGGCCGTCCCGCACCCGTCTGTGCCGGAGGAGCGGGCCCTGGCAGGCTGCCCGGCCACGCACAGCCTGCTCCCCACACCGCAGTGTCGTCTTTGTTTGAAAGGTCACGTGTCCTCATTCACCCAGCCAGCCCTTCAGGTGCCTTCTACTCCCTCAGTGCCGAGGCCGGACCACTGGGGTTTCCTGGTGCAGGAATTGGGGGCTGGGAACAGTGAGAGGCTAGCAGTCTGGAGGTGGGGGTGAGCACTCCTTCGTCTGTGGGAGGGCCCACCGCGGGCCCACTGAGCTGCACTGGGATTCTTCACTCTGCCCCTTTCTTTAGGGCAAATAACACAGCAGAACCACGTGGTTATTTTAGTACTTTTTATATATATATATATATATATATATCTATTAAAAGAATTCTAATTTGCACGTTTGTAGTCTGTTCTGAAGAATGGGAAGGGCCTGATCCAGGATAGCTTCCCCTGGGCAAAAGATGGGAGAAAACCCGGGCTCGCGGGGGAGTCCGGAGTTCCCACCGAGAGCAGAGCTGCCAAGAATGAAGGATGCCAGTGCCATCCCAACACCCCTCAAGGGCTTGAAGCCCTTTCTGGGCCTCTGAACAGTCTGAAGAGCTGACCTGATCATTTCACACTTCCTACCCTGCCCAGAGACTTCCCCAGTCAGTGCCTCAGATGGTAAACCTGCCTGCAATGCAACCCTGGGTCAGAAAGATCCCCTGGAGAATTCCATGGACAGAGGAGGCTGGTGGGCTACAGTCTGTGGGGTCCAAAAAGTCAGACACGACTAAGCAGCTAACACTTACACATTTTTACCCTGCTCAGGGTCTGGCTTGAAGTTTGATTCCATAGAAAAGAATATGAGGGAGGGCGATCAGAGTACAGAGAGTAACTTGAAAATGTTAGAAGCAATTTTTGCAACAGAGTTAAAGAAAGTCCCGGGGATTCTAAGGCTAACTAAAGATTGCAGTGTGGAGGGAGCGATGTAGGCTAGTTTTTCTGTAGCTTTTTTTTTTTTTTTTTTATTTGGCTGTGCTGGGTCTTAGTTATGGCATGTGGGATCTAGTTCCCTGACCAGGGATCAAACCCAGGCCCCAATGAATTGGGAACACAGAGTCTTAACCACTGGACCACCAGGGAAGTCCCTCTTTACCTTTTATTTGTGTGTCCTATAATCCTGTAAATCCAGCTTTATTTCTTTGAGGCTCCAGGGAGATGGCATGTTACTTCTCTCTTCATTGCTGTATCCCAATCATGTTGCCTTCTTTCTACCTGGATTTGTGTTCTTTACCATTTTTAAGCAACTACTGGGTGCCACACCCTGACATATTTTATTGTCCAACTGCAAGCACGTACGCCCAGGCTGTGACTGGCCCGGCAGCCCAGCTCCTGCCCTGGCACTACTGCCCTCGGGCCAGCAGGCTAAGTAGGGAGGGATGCCCAGCCTGGTTCACCTTCCCAGGTTCAGGACCCTGTAGCAGTGGAGACCCAGTGGAGGGTCCAGAGCCCTGCCCAGGCCCGTGACCAGCGCAGCGCAGCAGCCGGAGGGGTAAAGAAACCTTTAATGAGCAATTGGGGCACAAGAGGAAGGCGCTGTGGAGCAGAGGCGTGCAACCCCAGCTGCTCATGTGTACATGGCTCCGTGGAGGTTCTCCAGGCGGTGCTGCTGCTGCTGCCTGCGAGCCTGGAGGCAAGAGGGCACGTGATCAGGGGCAATCCCAAAAGGCCTGTGGATGATGGGACAGGGCAGCCATCGTGGGCTGGCTCTCTCTCTTCAGGCTCCGAGCGTCTTGGCAGGAGCATTGCCGAGGCCGGTGGCCCTCACGGGAGTCCCGGGGAGGGTGGCCTAGCCATGGACTATGAGCCTACCGAGGCCTGCTCGGGTGGGGAGCGAGAGCACCAGGTGCTCGGGGAGCCCCAGGACCGCCCCTGCACTCAGCCAACAGCCTACCTTGTCTCGTTTGTGCTCTTCATAAGAGTCATCATCAGTGGGCAGCTCATGGCGGCACAGAGGGCAGGAATTCGTCTAAGAAAAGCAGGGAAGTGTACTAGCCCGTCCGGCCTTCATAAGCTAACCACACTCCCCAGCTCCCAGCTCTGGGGGCGTTAACCCTTATCCCCACAAAGGTCCATAAATAGAAAGAGCCTTGAGACCTGGGCCCAGGGCAGGGTGAGGGCTGGGAGAAAGGAAGCTGTACCTTGCTGAGCCAGGGTAGGATGCAGTTGGAATGGAAGAGATGATGGCAAGGCATCTCAACGGCGGTCTCCTCCTCCTCAAATTCCAAAAGACACACGGGGCACTTGAGCTCTTGAGGAGGGAGTGCTAATCAGAAGCGCTGCTACAGACCCTACCTGCCAGCTCCCACTGCTGAAGGACTCTCTTGTCCCAGCCTGACCTGGCAAATGGAAGGGCCAGACGGTGGTCTGGCTTCCAGAGGTGATCAGTCTGGCAGACCTGCCCCAAGGAATTAAGTGTTCTCACCAGCCTGAGAGCCCCGGATGACTGTCCTGGGGAGGTTTTCAACTGCAGTCTTGGCAGCTGGAGGAGGCAGGTGATGATCCCAATCGACTACCAAGCCCAAGTCTTCAAAGTCCATCCTATTGAAAAGGGACCTGGGAAGAAGGATGCAAAGTCAGCACCAAACCCCCACAAACCACTAGGCATTATCGGATAAATACTCTGTCCAACCAGTAGTACTAACAGCTACCCCTCACTGGTGGCGGTGGTTCAGTCACTAAGTTGTGTCCGGCTGTTTGTGACCCCATGCACTGTAGCCCACCAGGCTCCTCTGTCCATGGGGTTTTCCAGGCAAGAGGCCTGGAGTGGATTGCCATTTCCTTCTCCAGACCCTTCAACAGTGCTCACTAGATAAAAAAAGAAAAACAGTGGGAAATGGCTTACAGTTGCTATCACGCAACCCCAAGCACGCAAGCTGTTTATTCCGCTTTTACACAAGAGGCAACAGGGAAGTTCCTCACGCCACGCAGGAATGACCTGGTAAGGCCAGATGCCAAGCGGCATGTGGCTTCCGGGCTTGGGGTGTCTAACGTATAGGCCTCCTCACAGTCACGTGGCCTCTACCCCGCCCCCATGACCCGCCTACTCCAGTACCTCCTGAAGTCCACTCCCGACTCTCCCTCACTGTCCAACTCGTTTTTTCCAGAATTCCCTTGCCTTGGTCCGTCCACGAACGATCTACGTGATCGACTTAAGGGGGGAGCTAACCACACTCCCCAGCTCCCAGCTCTGGGGCGTTAACCCTTATCCCACAAAGGTCCATAAATAGAAAGTGCCTTGCGGCCTGGGCCCAGGGCAGGGGGGGGGCTGGGAGAAAGGAAGCTGTACCTTGCTGAGCGAGGGTAGGATGCAGTTGGAATGGAAGAGATGATGGCAAGGCATCTCAACGGCGGTCTCCTCCTCCTCAAATTCCAAAAGACACACGGGGCACTTGAGCTCTTGAGGAGGGAGTGCTAATCAGAAGCGCTGCTACAGACCCTACCTGCCAGCTCCCACTGCTGAAGGACTCTCTTGTCCCAGCCTGACCTGGCAAATGGAAGGGCCAGACGGTGGTCTGGCTTCCAGAGGTGATCAGTCTGGCAGACCTGCCCCAAGGAATTAAGTGTTCTCACCAGCCTGAGAGCCCCGGATGACTGTCCTGGGGAGGTTTTCAACTGCAGTCTTGGCAGCTGGAGGAGGCAGGTGATGATCCCAATCGACTACCAAGCCCAAGTCTTCAAAGTCCATCCTATTGAAAAGGGACCTGGGAAGAAGGATGCAAAGTCAGCACCAAACCCCCACAAACCACTAGGCATTATCGGATAAATACTCTGTCCAACCAGTAGTACTAACAGCTACCCCTCACTGGTGGCGGTGGTTCAGTCACTAAGTTGTGTCCGGCTGTTTGTGACCCCATGCACTGTAGCCCACCAGGCTCCTCTGTCCATGGGGTTTTCCAGGCAAGAGGCCTGGAGTGGATTGCCATTTCCTTCTCCAGACCCTTCAACAGTGCTCACTAGATAAAAAAAGAAAAACAGTGGGAAATGGCTTACAGTTGCTATCACGCAACCCCAAGCACGCAAGCTGTTTATTCCGCTTTTACACAAGAGGCAACAGGGAAGTTCCTCACGCCACGCAGGAATGACCTGGTAAGGCCAGATGCCAAGCGGCATGTGGCTTCCGGGCTTGGGGTGTCTAACGTATAGGCCTCCTCACAGTCACGTGGCCTCTACCCCGCCCCCATGACCCGCCTACTCCAGTACCTCCTGAAGTCCACTCCCGACTCTCCCTCACTGTCCAACTCGTTTTTTCCAGAATTCCCTTGCCTTGGTCCGTCCACGAACGATCTACGTGATCGACTTCCCCCGCATTTCACTACGGAACGAACTCTGCAGATTATTTATCCGCCTTGCCCAGAATCGCTGCCCCGGATAATCCGCCTTCTCCAGCCAGCTTCAGCCCAGACACCTGCTGTGTGGGCCCTACCGCCCAGCCCCGCGCACCCACCTGGCAAGCTCCAGCAGCATGTTTGTTTGGGGATCCCGTTCGCGGTCCAATGGCTCGCAGTCATGTTCATCGAAATACGACGCCATCGCAGCCTGACTGACTGACAGGCCTTCAGATCCGGCCGGGACCACAGTCCCGCGGCGCTGGCCAATAAACTAGCGAGTTGAGGGAGGATGACCAATCAGAGCCTCCGAAAGGCGGGCACGATTGCGCTTTCGCAACATAGGAAGAGGAAGTACTCATTTTGTCACCTCTCATTGGTTTGAATAAGTCAGGTGACCGAAGGCTAAAAACCAATGACAGAGACAGGGGCGGGTCAGAAAAACACTCCTCCTGGAGCCCGCAGTAAGGTAGGTTCCTGGGAGTGACGTGTGGATTGCGACCCTAGACTTCAGAGAAGCCGGTTGTCAGGACTGTAGGGGTCCTCCATCCGCTCTGCAGCTCAGAGGATCTCGGCAGGACAGATCGAGGCTTCTCAGGGAGAGCAAGGCTCTGGCCCAGGGGTCGGGGTTCTGCGAGACTAGGAAAGCCTCGCAGCCGGGCACTTCTGCACTCGCTGCGCTCTAATTGGTTCAGGACTTGGCACTTGACTGCACCCCGCGCGAAACAAATAGAAACTTCCTACTCATTTTTGCCGTGTTAGGCACAATAATAAAGGGTGGGCGGTCTCTCCCACCCGAGTAGAACCTTACCAGCTCATGGAACTAACTTTCCGTGTGACCTTTTAGTCCATTGCTCAACTTCTCACCTACCTTCTGTAAAATTGGTGGTTTGAATTTAAAAAGTGGTTTGCATCCCTGGCTACCCATGGATGTCTTGGATAAAGGAAGGAAGGAGAGGTTGCAGCTTTAGGGAAAAAAGCATAAAACCGTATCTAATGCTTGGCCTCAATGATCTGATTTAACTGATCTAGGTAGACCTGGGTGTGCTTTTTTGTTTTTGTTTGGTTGGTTTTGTTTAAAGTTCTACAGGTGATTCTGATGTGAGGCAAGGTTGAGAACTACTGTACTAAATGATTTGGCTGCTAACTAGCATTTATTTGACATCTAGAGTCATTACCATTACACAGGGAATAAATGCACCTCAACAAATTACCTTGGGAGCTAGTATCATTATAGTCAAAGCTACAGTTTTTCCAGTAGTCACATATGGATGTGAGAGATGGACCATAAAGAAGGCTGAGCGCCCAGGAATTGGTGCCTTTGAACTGTGGTGCTGAAGAAGCCTCTTGAGAGTGCCTTGGTCTGCAAGGAGATCAAACCAGTCCATCCTAAAGGAAATCAACACTCAATAGTCATTGAAAGGACTGATGCTGAAGCTCCAATACTTGGGCCACCTGATTTGAAGAACTGACTCACTAGAAAAGACCCTGATGCTAGGGAAGACTGAAGGCAAAAGGAAGAAGGAGGCGGCAGAGGATGAGATGGTTGGGTAGCATCACTGACTCAGTGGACACAAATTTGAGCAAAGTCCGGGAGAGAGTGGAGGACAGAGGAGCCTGACATGTTGCCGTTTATAGGGTTGCAAAGAGTCTGATATGACTTCGCAACTGAACAACAAGTATCATTATCCCTTTTTACACAGGTAAAACCCAAGTCCAAATTCACAGGGTCTCTACACGCTGTTGTAGACGTACGTGTGGGACCAGGTGTTTCCGTCCATCTTTCCCAGGAAAGGCAGATTGTGGTGAGCCTAGCGGAAATCACAGCTCCACAACTGGGGGGGGTTGTTGTTTCTCTGTCAGCAGCCCACACTCCACCTAAAAGGAACTGCTTTTGTTACACACTTGACCCTGAATGCCTCTTCCCACCCACACTTGAGTTTGCGATGCAGTGAAGGAGTTCAAGCAGCAGCTGCCCTGCTTCCCAGATCCTGCGAGGGCCTTTCCTTCTTCCTCGATCTTTGCTGGTATCTTGAAGGCACTGCCTCCCTGACCCTGTGCAGTCCTGAGTTCTGAAGCGCCCACATTCTTTCCCACAGGACAAACTCCAGGCCATCCTTTGTGCCTCTGCCCCTTAGTGCTTTTGTTTTTGTTTGGTTGGTTTTTTTAAAGTTTGGCTGATGTGAGGCAAGGTTGAGAACTACTGTACTAAATGATTTGGCTGCTAACTAGCATTTATTTGACATCTAGAGTCATTACCATTACACAGGGAATAAATGCACCTCAACAAATTACCTTGGGAGCTAGTATCATTATAGTCAAAGCTACAGTTTTTCCAGTAGTCACATATGGATGTGAGAGATGGACCATAAAGAAGGCTGAGCGCCCAGGAATTGGTGCCTTTGAACTGTGGTGCTGAAGAAGCCTCTTGAGAGTGCCTTGGTCTGCAAGGAGATCAAACCAGTCCATCCTAAAGGAAATCAACACTCAATAGTCATTGAAAGGACTGATGCTGAAGCTCCAATACTTGGGCCACCTGATTTGAAGAACTGACTCACTAGAAAAGACCCTGATGCTAGGGAAGACTGAAGGCAAAAGGAAGAAGGAGGCGGCAGAGGATGAGATGGTTGGGTAGCATCACTGACTCAGTGGACACAAATTTGAGCAAAGTCCGGGAGAGAGTGGAGGACAGAGGAGCCTGACATGTTGCCGTTTATAGGGTTGCAAAGAGTCTGATATGACTTCGCAACTGAACAACAAGTATCATTATCCCTTTTTACACAGGTAAAACCCAAGTCCAAATTCACAGGGTCTCTACACGCTGTTGTAGACGTACGTGTGGGACCAGGTGTTTCCGTCCATCTTTCCCAGGAAAGGCAGATTGTGGTGAGCCTAGCGGAAATCACAGCTCCACAACTGGGGGGGGTTGTTGTTTCTCTGTCAGCAGCCCACACTCCACCTAAAAGGAACTGCTTTTGTTACACACTTGACCCTGAATGCCTCTTCCCACCCACACTTGAGTTTGCGATGCAGTGAAGGAGTTCAAGCAGCAGCTGCCCTGCTTCCCAGATCCTGCGAGGGCCTTTCCTTCTTCCTCGATCTTTGCTGGTATCTTGAAGGCACTGCCTCCCTGACCCTGTGCAGTCCTGAGTTCTGAAGCGCCCACATTCTTTCCCACAGGACAAACTCCAGGCCATCCTTTGTGCCTCTGCCCCTTAGAGCATCACATAGGAAAAAAACCCTTCTGTTTTCCTGCCACCTGTATGGTGGCATACATCTGTATGGTCTTCCCAGGTGGCTGAGTGGTAAAGAATCCTCCTGCCCCTGCAGGAGACGCAGGAGACTTGGGTTCAATTGCTGGGTCGGGAAGATCCCCTGGAGGAGGAAATAACAACCCAGTCCACTATTCTTGCCTGGACAATCCCATGGTCAGGGGAGCCTGGCAGGCTACAGTCCATGAGGTCTCAGAAACATATCTAAGTCACTGAGGATGCACGCACCCTGCCTCTACAGTCTGGTGTAAGCCCTGAGAAAGAAATTGAGGGCAGAAATCAGAGAGGAGGTGCTCAAGGGGAAAACGTCTCTCTGGAGGGGAGAGCCTTGTGACATCAACATCATAGGAGCACCTTCCTCTTTGTCATTGTAGGGGTCCTCTGAGCGTCCCTGAACTCAGAATACCCGGTTTCCTTCTCAGGAACACAGGATGCCAGCTGTAGGGTCTAGTTTGGGGGCTGCTGTGTCTTCACTCCTGCACCCCAGCAGGATCTGTCTTAGGGTTGGATCAAGTCAGGACAGGGGAACAAGATGCCGCAGATGCTGCCTCCCAGGGCTGGAGTCCTTTGGGGCTGTTTTCCGAGTAGCCCCCAGGGTAGAGGCAGAGCAGGATGAACCACCCTGAGGACGTTCAGATACAGACATGCTAAGTCGTTTCAGTCGTGTCCAATTCTTTGAGACCCTGTGGACCGAAGCCCTCCAGGCTCCTCTGTCTGTACGCTTCTCCCAGCAAGAATATTGGAGTGGGTGGCTGCGCCCTCCAGGCGATCTTTCTGACCCCAGGATTGAACCCATGTCTCTTGCATTGGCAAGTGCATTCTTTATCTAGCGCCACCTGGGAAGCCCTCAAACACGCATAACGATACATACACCACTTCCCAGATCCTGCGAGGGCCTTTCCTTCTTCCTCGATCTTTGCTGGTATCTTGAAGGCACTGCCTCCTGACCCTGTGCAGTCCTGAGTTCTGAAGCGCCCACATTCTTTCCCACAGGACAAACTCCAGGCCATCCTTTGTGCCTCTGCCCCTTAGAGCATCACATAGGAAAAACCCTTCTGTTTTCCTGCCACCTGTATGGTGGCATACATCTGTATGGTCTTCCCAGGTGGCTGAGTGGTAAAGAATCCTCCTGCCCCTGCAGGAGACGCAGGAGACTTGGGTTCAATTGCTGGGTCGGGAAGATCCCCTGGAGGAGGAAATAACAACCCAGTCCACTATTCTTGCCTGGACAATCCCATGGTCAGGGGAGCCTGGCAGGCTACAGTCCATGAGGTCTCAGAAACATATCTAAGTCACTGAGGATGCACGCACCCTGCCTCTACAGTCTGGTGTAAGCCCTGAGAAAGAAATTGAGGGCAGAAATCAGAGAGGAGGTGCTCAAGGGGAAAACGTCTCTCTGGAGGGGAGAGCCTTGTGACATCAACATCATAGGAGCACCTTCCTCTTTGTCATTGTAGGGGTCCTCTGAGCGTCCCTGAACTCAGAATACCCGGTTTCCTTCTCAGGAACACAGGATGCCAGCTGTAGGGTCTAGTTTGGGGGCTGCTGTGTCTTCACTCCTGCACCCCAGCAGGATCTGTCTTAGGGTTGGATCAAGTCAGGACAGGGGAACAAGATGCCGCAGATGCTGCCTCCCAGGGCTGGAGTCCTTTGGGGCTGTTTTCCGAGTAGCCCCCAGGGTAGAGGCAGAGCAGGATGAACCACCCTGAGGACGTTCAGATACAGACATGCTAAGTCGTTTCAGTCGTGTCCAATTCTTTGAGACCCTGTGGACCGAAGCCCTCCAGGCTCCTCTGTCTGTACGCTTCTCCCAGCAAGAATATTGGAGTGGGTGGCTGCGCCCTCCTCCAGGCGATCTTTCTGACCCCAGGATTGAACCCATGTCTCCTCCATTGGCAAGTGCATTCTTTATCACTAGCGCCACCTGGGAAGCCCTCAAACACGCATAACGTACACATACACCAGCTTTTACCCAAACAGCAGCTTTTACTAAGCTCCAGGCGGGGCTGGCCTGGCATGCCAGGGCAGTGGATTGCCTCAAAGGCCAGTCTGTGGTGTGACAGGAAGTAACCAAGGTGCGCACAGTGGGGAGGCCCTCCATGCTCACTGGCGTGGCTCAGCAGGGAGCAAGCTCCAGGGTTCTCTGAAGACCAGAACCGACCAGTGTGGCTCTTCAGTCTCCTCTCCAGGCCCTGCTGGGTCATTCCCCAGGCCCCGAGGGAGGGCCTGCGTCCTGGGCCTGGGGGGCACTGCTGGCCTTGCTGCTCTGTGGGAGATAGATGGCCAGCAACACAATCACGAGGATGATCAGGGCAGCGCCCACTGCCAGCCCCACGTAGAGCCGCCACTGGACGTTCTCCCAGCGCTTCTTCTGGGCCAGGGTCTTGGTTGTCTTGCTGAAGGTGGAGCTCTGTGGATACCCCAGATACACAGTGGGCGTTAGTGGATTCCCCAGAGCCCCACGCCAGCTCCAGCCAAACCCACCCCAGCAAGGGGGCTCCTCTCTCCTCTGCCATCTCCCTTTCTCCACACAGCCTGTCCTGGGACCCTCCCAGCCTGACTCCTGGTCTCAGACACTGGGGTAGCCCTTGACTCACAGCCCTGCGGGTTCACCCCCAGTTGAGGATGCCAGTCTTCAACCTTTAGGAAGTCACCACTTCAAACCAAGGCCTTCATCCTTCACAAGGCCTTCCCACCCAGCTAGGGTAGCAGTGCCCCAAGAAATCCATGGGCCCCCGCACTGGCTCTTGGGTAAGCCTCAGGCCCCACCCACAGCCGGGAGACCCCTGGGCACAGCCTGAGCACTCCCTCTGAGGGCCTCTCCTGGTCTCTCCCTCCCCACCCGCTCTCCTCCCCACCCCAGGCCTCACACCATGTCCAGGAGTTGGTCTGAACGCTGCTCCAGCTCCTCCAGCTTCCCGTCACGCTCCAGGACCTTGTCGAAGTTGTTGAGCATGATTTCTGTCACTTCATCCGCCTGCCGCTGGCATCGCTCCAACTCTTTCCCTGCCTGGGCACCAAACCCAAGGTCAGAGCTACATGAGGCCCCCACCCGGCCCTCATCTAGCCGTGAGACCCAGAGGCCACGTCGCCCCAGCGCTGTGTATGTGCGCGCATGCGCATGCACAGTGTGTAAGAAAGGCAACAGCATGAGTCACGTAAGGGTCTTGTATGTGCTGAATGAAGGGCTAGCCTTTTGGGGTGTATGGCTCACTTTTGGCTCCTCCCCTTGTCCATCAAGGTAGATCCTCAATCAGCCTTGACTTCCAGCATCTCAGCTTCCTCTAAGATGCCCCAGGATGGGGGACCTTTGCAGGACCCACCCTCCTACACAGCGGACACTTGGTTCACGTGCTCTAAGTGAAGTGAAAGTCACTCAGTCGTGTCCAACTCTTTGCGACCCTATGGACCACCCACCAGGCTCCTCTGTCCATGGGATTCTCCAGGCGAGAATGCTGGAGTGAGTTGCCATTCCCTTCTCCAAGGGATCTTCGCGACTCAGGGATCGAACCTGGATCTCCTGCACTGCAGGCAGATTCTTTACCGTCTGAGCTACCAGGGAAGCCCCACCTGCTCTAGGATGGCCTCAACTCAGTGGACACCTGCCTTGTGGCCTCCCCCTGGGCTAAAGAGGAGCCAAAGAACCAAGCTGTTTAGCCAGAGACAGACAGACAGGAGGTCCAGCCCACAGAGCTGGAGAGAGCATTTTGGAGCAGTATACGGTATACAGCATCTGCCCAATGCCCCAGACACATACTGAGGTCAGATCTCCCTCCCCGCCTCCCCAGCCTCTGACTGGTCAGGCCAGTTCTGCCTCCTGGCCTGACCCCACTCCCACATCAATGCCAGGATTGACTCTCTGTCTGCCTGGGAGCCTTGGCCTTCCTGGCCCCGGCCTCCAGCTTTCAGCTAGCCAGGGTCTTCTCTGGGATCCAGCTCACACGGAGGAGACTAGCTCTTAGATTACCTAGCCCGGGCAACAGCCTCATCTGACAAAAGAACCCAGCTCATTTCAGAGGACTGGGTACAGGGGAGAGCATGATTTCTGTCACTTCATCCGCCTGCCGCTGGCATCGCTCCAACTCTTTCCCTGCCTGGGCACCAAACCCAAGGTCAGAGCTACATGAGGCCCCCACCCGGCCCTCATCTAGCCGTGAGACCCAGAGGCCACGTCGCCCCAGCGCTGTGTATGTGCGCGCATGCGCATGCACAGTGTGTAAGAAAGGCAACAGCATGAGTCACGTAAGGGTCTTGTATGTGCTGAATGAAGGGCTAGCCTTTTGGGGTGTATGGCTCACTTTTGGCTCCTCCCCTTGTCCATCAAGGTAGATCCTCAATCAGCCTTGACTTCCAGCATCTCAGCTTCCTCTAAGATGCCCCAGGATGGGGGACCTTTGCAGGACCCACCCTCCTACACAGCGGACACTTGGTTCACGTGCTCTAAGTGAAGTGAAAGTCACTCAGTCGTGTCCAACTCTTTGCGACCCTATGGACCACCCACCAGGCTCCTCTGTCCATGGGATTCTCCAGGCGAGAATGCTGGAGTGAGTTGCCATTCCCTTCTCCAAGGGATCTTCGCGACTCAGGGATCGAACCTGGATCTCCTGCACTGCAGGCAGATTCTTTACCGTCTGAGCTACCAGGGAAGCCCCACCTGCTCTAGGATGGCCTCAACTCAGTGGACACCTGCCTTGTGGCCTCCCCCTGGGCTAAAGAGGAGCCAAAGAACCAAGCTGTTTAGCCAGAGACAGACAGACAGGAGGTCCAGCCCACAGAGCTGGAGAGAGCATTTTGGAGCAGTATACGGTATACAGCATCTGCCCAATGCCCCAGACACATACTGAGGTCAGATCTCCCTCCCCGCCTCCCCAGCCTCTGACTGGTCAGGCCAGTTCTGCCTCCTGGCCTGACCCCACTCCCACATCAATGCCAGGATTGACTCTCTGTCTGCCTGGGAGCCTTGGCCTTCCTGGCCCCGGCCTCCAGCTTTTCAGCTAGCCAGGGTCTTCTCTGGGATCCAGCTCACACGGAGGAGACTAGCTCTTAGATTACCTAGCCCGGGCAACAGCCTCATCTGACAAAAGAACCCAGCTCATTTCAGAGGACTGGGAAGGGGGATGTAGGATCCAAAGCTGGGGAAGAGGCCAGGAAGAGGAAGAAAGCATGGGTCACAAGCAAGGACGAAACCGGGCTTCGGGTCCATGCAACCGGGAGAGACCCAGGAGGCTGGAGGTCCAGGGACACGGGAGATGAATCGGGCTGATTAACAAACCACAGCCACTCCCTCCTCCCAGCCCAGGCCCCCAGAGGCCAGCCTGTGTCCATCTCCTCCCCACAGAGCATGGGCCAAACTCCCTTTCCTGCAGACTATATTGCCTATTGTCTGCGGCAGACATTCTGGCATATGACTGAATTCCACTTTAAACCAGAAAACGGGAGAGGATCTGGGGGTCACAGAGGGCCACCTCCAACTCAGGCAAGAATCCCCACTCGGGATCCTCGCAGCTGCCTTGCACATAACTGCCAAGCATTCCAGTGTATGAGTCCTCTCCCCAGCTGGACCACACGCTCCCAGGGGGAGGGCAGGGGCCAGGGCCCGGCATTTGTCAGCCACCAGCCTGGGGGCCTAGGAGGCCAACACAATGCTGACCATTGCAAGGCTGCAAGGAGTGGGCCCACTGCCTTCTAACTCATCCGAATGCAACTGCGATGCTCAAGTTTGTTAAACAAGCGTGTTTATCTAAGCCAGCAAGAGTTTCGAGGGGCAGGCATCTGCAACCTAAGTAAGTCAATATTTACTCATGAGCTAGAAAAGCAACCTGTTACGAAAGGGGGCCAGCAAACCACGAGAGAGGGATGTGCTCAGGCTGGGTGAAGCCGTAGCTGGGGAACAAGGAAGTGTCGTGAAGAAAGCCAGGAAGCTGGACTCGTCTGTCTTTTCCTGCATCAACCGCCATCATCACTAGGACTACAACTCTATCATTCAGCACATCTCCATTACTGGGCGTCTCTCACATTCAAACAGTCTAGGGCATTCCTACATTCAAAGAGTCAAGGCAAACACCTGGGAATGATTCAAAAATGAGAACCTGGGCTTCCCTTGGAGTGGTTCACTGGTAAAGAATACGCCTGCCAATGCAGGAGACGGGTTCAATCCCTGGTCTGGGAAGACCCCACAGACCATGGGGCAACTAAGCGCCAGCACCACAACGTCTGCGCCTGAGCTCTAGAGCCCATGAGCCCCAAGTACCGAAGCCCAAATGCCTAGAGCTTGTGCTCCACAACTGGAGAATCCACTGAAATGAGAAGCCCACGCACCACAACTAGAGAGGAGCCCCCACTCTCTGCAACTAGAGAGAGCCTGCACACGGCAACAAAGACCCAGTGCCGCCAAAGAAAAACTAAATAAACACATAAATAAAATTATTTTTTTGAGAAAAGAGAGAATCGTGGCTAGAGACTGTGGAATATTGCACGTCATTTTTTGTTTTCCTACTCTACATGCTACAGCTGTTGTTATCTTTATTCTCCAGCATGGGGTGATGTTGGGTCACATAACTGAGGAGAGCTGGCTGTGCTTCTGGCTGCAAGCTGCAGCCTCCTGCCCCCACAGCTAAGCCCCAGGCCTGTCTGGAGCCAAGATGGGCCCGGGCCTAAAAGAAAACACTTGCTCCAGGGAACACACAAGCCTGAGGCTCAAGTCTCGGGCCTCCTTGGCCCACCTCAAGCAGAGGAAAAAGGACCTGGTATGCATGGGTCTAAAGCGGAATCTCTAATACTTTGGCCACCTGATGCAAAGAGACGACTCACTGGAAAAGACCTTGATGCTGGGAAAAATAGAAGGCAGGAGAAAGAGACGGCAGAGGATGAGATGGTTGAATGGCATCATCAACTCAACGGACATGAGTCTGAGCAGGCTCCAGGAGATGGTGCAGGACAGAGAAACCTGGCGTGCTGTAGATCATGGGGTCGCAAAGAATCTGATATGGCTGAGAGACTGAACTCATGCATGGGTCTCTGCTGGCACAGTCATTAAAATAAAGAACTGTGGAATGTAAAAGGCTCTAGGAGACCACAGGGCAGGCCACACTGCTTCCTGCCTCACAGAACTCAGCATAGCACCTGGCAGACCATGGATGTGTAGACAATATTTTCTGAATGAGTTGAGGATGTTCTGAAAAGATCGCTACAGGTTGGAGGAAAGAGACGTATATGATCCAATTAGAGAAGAGTGGTGAGCTTCCACCAAGAGATACAAACTGGGAGCGATGGAGCCGCCCACAGACAGGTGAATCCTGAGAACCAAGATGGACCAGGTGAGGGACGGGGTGGAGCTTGGACACTCCTGTCACAGGCAGACAGAGACACATTCCAGATGGTGATGGAGCTGGTAGAGGGGAAGAGGAGAAGGGCAGGGTGCGACCTGAGAAAGAAGTAAAAATGAAGACACAAGACTTCCCTACGTGGTTAAGACTCAGCATTTCCACAGCATTGGGCATGACTTTCATCCCTGATCAGGGAACTCGGATCCCACCTGCAGTGTGAGGTAGCCAACAAAAGAAAAAAAGAGGACCCTCTCGTGGAGGGAGAGACAGATGGATCAAGAGTGTTGTTATCTTTATTCTCCAGCATGGGGTGATGTTGGGTCACATAACTGAGGAGAGCTGGCTGTGCTTCTGGCTGCAAGCTGCAGCCTCCTGCCCCCACAGCTAAGCCCCAGGCCTGTCTGGAGCCAAGATGGGCCCGGGCCTAAAAGAAAACACTTGCTCCAGGGAACACACAAGCCTGAGGCTCAAGTCTCGGGCCTCCTTGGCCCACCTCAAGCAGAGGAAAAAGGACCTGGTATGCATGGGTCTAAAGCGGAATCTCTAATACTTTGGCCACCTGATGCAAAGAGACGACTCACTGGAAAAGACCTTGATGCTGGGAAAAATAGAAGGCAGGAGAAAGAGACGGCAGAGGATGAGATGGTTGAATGGCATCATCAACTCAACGGACATGAGTCTGAGCAGGCTCCAGGAGATGGTGCAGGACAGAGAAACCTGGCGTGCTGTAGATCATGGGGTCGCAAAGAATCTGATATGGCTGAGAGACTGAACTCATGCATGGGTCTCTGCTGGCACAGTCATTAAAATAAAGAACTGTGGAATGTAAAAGGCTCTAGGAGACCACAGGGCAGGCCACACTGCTTCCTGCCTCACAGAACTCAGCATAGCACCTGGCAGACCATGGATGTGTAGACAATATTTTCTGAATGAGTTGAGGATGTTCTGAAAAGATCGCTACAGGTTGGAGGAAAGAGACGTATATGATCCAATTAGAGAAGAGTGGTGAGCTTCCACCAAGAGATACAAACTGGGAGCGATGGAGCCGCCCACAGACAGGTGAATCCTGAGAACCAAGATGGACCAGGTGAGGGACGGGGTGGAGCTTGGACACTCCTGTCACAGGCAGACAGAGACACATTCCAGATGGTGATGGAGCTGGTAGAGGGGAAGAGGAGAAGGGCAGGGTGCGACCTGAGAAAGAAGTAAAAATGAAGACACAAGACTTCCCTACGTGGTTAAGACTCAGCATTTCCACAGCATTGGGCATGACTTTCATCCCTGATCAGGGAACTCGGATCCCACCTGCAGTGTGAGGTAGCCAACAAAAGAAAAAAAGAGGACCCTCTCGTGGAGGGAGAGACAGATGGATCAAGAGCTAATATGGGTTTCTGAGCCCCTAGCGGGGCTTCAGGAGAACTTCTCTGTTGGTAATAGACTGGCATGGACAAAAATGAGATATCTCAGGCCAGAAGCCACCAGAAGGCATGAAGAAGTGCCATCAGCCAGGGTACATGGAGATGTCCCCAGGCTGGGGGCGAGGGGGAGCAGGGAGGGTGAGAGAGGAAGGGAGGGTGAGAGAGGAAGGGAGGGTGAGAGAGGAAGGGAGGGTGAGAGAGGAAGGGAGGGTGAGAGAGGAAAGGAGGGTGAGAGAGGAAGGGACGTGAGAGGCACTTCCCTGAGGAGGGTGGGGAAGTTCAGATAGCCATGGTTACACAGGAAACTGACAGACCGCTATCCCCTGGGCAGGCAGAATGTGCCTCCTTCATTTCTCAAATCTCCCCTCAGGTTTTTCCAGGCCAAACACAGCTGGTTCTATTAAAAAAAAAAAAAAAAGCTCTCCCAAACCGCCCATCCACACAGTCCTGCCTCCCCTTTCTCCGGGTTAGTGGCTATGAAACCCTCTACCAGATGTCTTCATTGTCATCTTCAGAGAGACCCACCCAGGCAGCGGTGTGGGGTATCCATTCCCTCCTGGGTCAGGTCGTGCCTCCTGCCTCTTGCTGCTCAACAGCTGAGCGACTGAAGACTGGGCATGACCTTTCAAGTGGCAACAATAACATCGCCCACATTAGCTCAGGCATGTGATGTATTAGAAATAAAATGCCTAGCACGATTCCTGAATGCTCAATAAATAAGAGCCATTATTATTGCTATAAGGTCCCCTGGAGAAAAACAGTGGCAACCCACTCCAGTATTCTTGCCTGAAGGATCCCATGGACAGAGGAGCCTGAAGGGCTACAGCCCATGAGGTCTCAAAGAACCGGACACCACTGAGGGACTAACACTTCATATACTGCTACAGCCCTATTTTCTCTACATTTTTTTGTTTTTAGTTGTCAGATCCCACATATCACTCAATACTTGTGGTCAATAAAACCTGAGAGTCGCAACTACTGAACCCCACACAGCTAGGGAAGCCGCCACAACGAGAAACCCATGCCACAACTAGGGAGTAGCCTGCGTAAAACCATGAAGACCTACGACAGTCGAAAATATAAATAATAAGATAATAAATGAATCTTCAATTTAAAAAAAAATGAAACCTCTTAAATATTTGTACAAAATAAACACAGCTAAGCATGCTCCCTATGGCCAACTTGTGAAACTTTCTAAACCTAAATATAGAACTTGACAGGGCCTTTGATAACCTACATCTAGTTTATTTCCATCAGGCACTGCAGGCTGTTGAGAAGGTTCTACCTCATGACAGGAATACCAGCTCTCACTCCATGGGCACATACTCTGAGCTAAGTACTATGCTGCTAGCTGATTGTTCACTTTATCTCATTTATGTCTCACAACAATGCACTGAAGAAAGTACTCTTATCCCAGTTTTATAAGAAACTGAGGTTCAGAGGAGTTAAATCACCCATCCAAGGTCACAGAGCCAGTGAATAGAAGAAGTTGGCAGTTGAACCAATGTGGACTCCAAGGATCACATTCTTAATCCTTGTGTTAAACTAGATGCTGATAAAGGAAAGTCAAATGCTTCCGCTGGCTGGCTAGAAATCCACCAGACCTTCTGATGCTGAAACCCAACTTGCATATAAGGGAGCCCCTGGCTCAAAACCCAATGATGGCATGTCTTCATTGTCATTTTCAGAGAGACCCACCCAGGCAGCGGTGTGGGGTATCCATTCCCTCCTGGGTCAGGTCGTGCCTCCTGCCTCTTGCTGCTCAACAGCTGAGCGACTGAAGACTGGGCATGACCTTTCAAGTGGCAACAATAACATCGCCCACATTAGCTCAGGCATGTGATGTATTAGAAATAAAATGCCTAGCACGATTCCTGAATGCTCAATAAATAAGAGCCATTATTATTGCTATAAGGTCCCCTGGAGAAAAACAGTGGCAACCCACTCCAGTATTCTTGCCTGAAGGATCCCATGGACAGAGGAGCCTGAAGGGCTACAGCCCATGAGGTCTCAAAGAACCGGACACCACTGAGGGACTAACACTTCATATACTGCTACAGCCCTATTTTCTCTACATTTTTTTGTTTTTAGTTGTCAGATCCCACATATCACTCAATACTTGTGGTCAATAAAACCTGAGAGTCGCAACTACTGAACCCCACACAGCTAGGGAAGCCGCCACAACGAGAAACCCATGCCACAACTAGGGAGTAGCCTGCGTAAAACCATGAAGACCTACGACAGTCGAAAATATAAATAATAAGATAATAAATGAATCTTCAATTTAAAAAAAAATGAAACCTCTTAAATATTTGTACAAAATAAACACAGCTAAGCATGCTCCCTATGGCCAACTTGTGAAACTTTCTAAACCTAAATATAGAACTTGACAGGGCCTTTGATAACCTACATCTAGTTTATTTCCATCAGGCACTGCAGGCTGTTGAGAAGGTTCTACCTCATGACAGGAATACCAGCTCTCACTCCATGGGCACATACTCTGAGCTAAGTACTATGCTGCTAGCTGATTGTTCACTTTATCTCATTTATGTCTCACAACAATGCACTGAAGAAAGTACTCTTATCCCAGTTTTATAAGAAACTGAGGTTCAGAGGAGTTAAATCACCCATCCAAGGTCACAGAGCCAGTGAATAGAAGAAGTTGGCAGTTGAACCAATGTGGACTCCAAGGATCACATTCTTAATCCTTGTGTTAAACTAGATGCTGATAAAGGAAAGTCAAATGCTTCCGCTGGCTGGCTAGAAATCCACCAGACCTTCTGATGCTGACAACTCAACCTGGGTGCATATAAGGGAGCCCCATGGCTCAAAACCCAAATTTGTGGCACTGGGCGTGAGCAAGGACCATCTACAAGATGAACGAATTCATTGCCCATTCAGTTTCTACCATTCCCATCACTGTTTTGTTCCTACTGTGTTCCCTGTACCAGTCACCATGACTGGCAAGGGGAAATGCCCAAGAAACACTTGTTTACCGAATGAATGAGCAAAGAGGAGAAAAGGAGTTCTCTGGTTGTCCAGTGACTGAGATAGGGGCTCAGTCCCTGCTTTGGAAGGATTCTGCATGCCTTGGGGCAGCCAAGCCTGCACACCACAACTACTGAAGCCCGCACACCCTGGAGCCCCAGGCTCTGCAACAAGAGAAGCCATTACAATAAGAAGCCCAAGTGCTGCAACTAGAGAGTAGCCCCCGCTCTCTGAAACTGGAGAAAAGCCTGCGCAGAGCAACAAAGGCCCAGCGGAATGAAAAATAAATAAATAAAAAGTCAAATGAAGAAAAGAGGAAAACAGAAGGGAAAGGAAGAAGGACCAGGTAGGGAAGGCAGATGGGAAGAAGGAAGGCAAAAGAGCTAGGGGTAGACAAAGGGGGAGGAGAGAAAAAAAAAAAAAAAAAAAACGGAGAGGAAGGAGCCAAGAGATGGCTGGGAGAGAGAGACCATTCCTCACGCTCAGATCTGCTCTTTGCCTCAGTGAACCTGTGAGCGTCCCAGCGTTTTCCAGTACCCTCCAAAAAAATTATCCTAGGCTCAGCTTTCAAGAGTTTCCTCTTCTTACCAAGTGCCGGGGCCAGCTGCAAGCCCATCCTAACTCTGCCTGATCCCCTGCTCCTTTTCCTGGCCTGGACTTACAGCTCATCACTACCTTCCTGCCCGGCTTCCTCTTCCTGCCTCCAGTTCCCTGGAGATGAGGGCATCCTGGCATCTCAACCCCCAGCCAGATCACATCCATCACACCTCTGCTGGCTTCTCTCTCTCTTTCTCTTTTTCGGTTGCACTATGCAGGATCTTAGTTCCTTGACCAGGGATTGAACCTGTGCCGCCTGCATTGGGAGGTCAGAATTGTAACCGCTGGACCACCAGGAAAGTCCTTCCATGGCAGAATCTTAGAGCACCAAGCTCCTTTCTGCTAGGCACAACTTCCCAGGAGTGCCAGGGGAGGGGAGAAGCAACTGGCATCACCTACTTCTGACATCTTTGCCTTGGAAATGACAAGCAGGGACAGAGGCCAGAGTCTACAGCACAAGTGCGGGATGACTCAACTCAAGAATGTGTCCTGAGGTAGGGCTTAGAAGGGAGTCAGACTATGCCCCACTGATAACTTCACTGGAAATTTTACAGGAAACACCTTCCTTTCTCTTTTCCCCAGGGGAACAAGATTGCCCTTCAACACCCTACTACAGGGCTAGCCTGGCCTCTACCACCCTGTCTACTCAGGTTTCCAACTCCTGGGCCAGAGTTGGCTCCTCACGGCTGCAGGAAAGGCTGCAGAGGTCCTCATATTACCCACCACTTCTCGGAAGCAGGTTCTGAGCGCCAGGCAGGTCTCTGCCGTTTGTAGCTCCTTTAACCTCCTAAGGACCCAGCCAGCCAGGTACTGCTGACCCCACTTCACTATGCGGAAAACGAGGCTCAGGGAGGCTAAGTGACTTGCCAGGGGTCAAAGAGCGGGTAAGTGGCCACCCTCAGGAGCTCAGCCTGGAGTCGCACGCCGAAGCCTGTGCTTGTAACCGCCTGGCTCCGGCAAGTGGGAAGCGAGAGCCCCGCTCACTCGGTGCGAGGCCACGAGGACCGGCACGCGCCGCACTTACCCTCCCGGGATGCGCGCGGGGCGCGGAGGGGCCGGACCGGTCCTGTTTGGGGCGGCTGCCGCCACCTCGCCGGGGGCCGGCGCGGGCCCCTAACGAGGTCTCCACCCTTGGACTTTGGATTCCCGCCTCGCACCCCCACGCTCGCCCTCTGCCCCCCGCCCCCGAACTCACCATCTCCGCCGCCCCGCCGCCGCCTAGTTCGCTCCGGCGCCTCTGCCCCAGCGGCCGCCGGGCTAGGGACCCAGGAGGAAACGGAGGACGGGGCGGGGCCTCCCCGGCGGGGGCGGGGGGCGCCCTCCTCGGAGCCGCGGCCGAGACCAGGTCAAATCGAAAGTGATCGGCCAAGGCTCCTAGGATCGGTGAACAGCGTCTCTCCCCGGGCCACCGGCGCCCGGCTCGGGGTGACTCCCCGGCCTCGTGAAGTGGGGTCAGCCTAGTGCCAGGGCTCCGCCTCGGGAGCCCAGTCTACGACATGGTCCCAGTGGAGTGGACTCTGGAACGCGGGCTCGGGGAGTGCTTTTTGGAACTGCGTGCAAAATCAGGTAGACGGGGGTTCCCTGGGGAGGCATCATGTATTCATTCAACAGGCACTGTAGGAGCGCCATTGTCCCGCTCGGGGCTTGGAGACCCGTGAAGAGCCACGCGGGGTCTTTGCTACCTCGGGGAGGGCAACTCACTCCTAACCAAAACCCGGCTCCTCCTCCAGAGTTCTGAATAAAGTTTATTCACAATAAAATCATGAATGCACTACCTGCCACTGAACTGGACAGTTGTGTGTGTGTGTGTGTGTGTGTGTGTGTGTGTGTGTGTGTCCATTCCCTTCTCCACTGAACTGGACAGTAGTGTGTGTGTGTGTGTGTGTGTCCATTCCCTTCTCCAGGGAATCTTCCCAACCCAGGGATTGAACCCAGTTCTCCTACACTGCAGGCAGATTCTTTACTGTTGAGCCACCGGGGAAGCCCAAATGGTACTTTTTAAAAGAGTCAATTGCATGTTTTGTCAATTTTACCTCAATTAAAAGAGAAAACAGGGGCTTCCCTGGTGGTCCAGTGGGTAAGGACACCACCTTGCAGTGCAAGGGGAGCCGGTTCCATCCCTGGCCTGGGAAGATCCCACGTGCCGCGGAGCGGCTGGACCCATGTGTCCAATTACTGAACCGGAGCTCTGGAGCGCATGCGCCCAGAGCCGGTGCTCTGTGACAACAGAGGCCACAATGGGAGGCACGGGCCAAAGAAGAACAAAGATGGATGAAAAATAGATAAATGAAAGACCAATAGAAATGGAACTCACCATCTCCGCCGCCCCGCCGCCGCCTAGTTCGCTCCGGCGCCTCTGCCCCAGCGGCCGCCGGGCTAGGGACCCAGGAGGAAACGGAGGACGGGGCGGGGCCTCCCCGGCGGGGGCGGGGGGCGCCCTCCTCGGAGCCGCGGCCGAGACCAGGTCAAATCGAAAGTGATCGGCCAAGGCTCCTAGGATCGGTGAACAGCGTCTCTCCCCGGGCCACCGGCGCCCGGCTCGGGGTGACTCCCCGGCCTCGTGAAGTGGGGTCAGCCTAGTGCCAGGGCTCCGCCTCGGGAGCCCAGTCTACGACATGGTCCCAGTGGAGTGGACTCTGGAACGCGGGCTCGGGGAGTGCTTTTTGGAACTGCGTGCAAAATCAGGTAGACGGGGGTTCCCTGGGGAGGCATCATGTATTCATTCAACAGGCACTGTAGGAGCGCCATTGTCCCGCTCGGGGCTTGGAGACCCGTGAAGAGCCACGCGGGGTCTTTGCTACCTCGGGGAGGGCAACTCACTCCTAACCAAAACCCGGCTCCTCCTCCAGAGTTCTGAATAAAGTTTATTCACAATAAAATCATGAATGCACTACCTGCCACTGAACTGGACAGTTGTGTGTGTGTGTGTGTGTGTGTGTGTGTGTGTGTGTGTCCATTCCCTTCTCCACTGAACTGGACAGTAGTGTGTGTGTGTGTGTGTGTGTCCATTCCCTTCTCCAGGGAATCTTCCCAACCCAGGGATTGAACCCAGTTCTCCTACACTGCAGGCAGATTCTTTACTGTTGAGCCACCGGGGAAGCCCAAATGGTACTTTTTAAAAGAGTCAATTGCATGTTTTGTCAATTTTACCTCAATTAAAAGAGAAAACAGGGGCTTCCCTGGTGGTCCAGTGGGTAAGGACACCACCTTGCAGTGCAAGGGGAGCCGGTTCCATCCCTGGCCTGGGAAGATCCCACGTGCCGCGGAGCGGCTGGACCCATGTGTCCAATTACTGAACCGGAGCTCTGGAGCGCATGCGCCCAGAGCCGGTGCTCTGTGACAACAGAGGCCACCGCGATGGGAGGCCCGCACGGGCCAAAGAAGAACAAAGATGGATGAAAAATAGATAAATGAAAGACCAATAGAAATGGCCCTCCTGCCCCCTCCCTCCCCAAGCAGTCCCCGCTGCCAAAAAAAAATAAAATAAAATAAAGGAGATAGAGAGTAAACAAACAAAAAAAGAGAGAGAGAAAACAGACTCCCCTGGAGAAAGTGCTTGCTCTAGCTTTTTCTTTATTTCCCCTTCGCCACATGGACCAGTGCAGCCGTGCCCTGATAGGACCCCCTTCCTCAGCTGGAGGACAGGGAGACTGGCCTGTCTGTCTGTCCAGAGCCTTTCTGAGCTGAATCTGTCCGTCCTCAGCCTCCCCTTTCACTGCTTCACAGAAGCCATCAGCCATCAGTTCTCTGCCTCACCTCATACCACCCCACCATCTCAAGCGTGGCGCCTCTTGAGGAAGGGGGTTGGAGGCTGCCCTCTCCCAGGGTGGGCCCCTGTGAGCACAGACCCCACCTCACCCTGGAGGGCCTAGGTCCCACTCAGCCAGCCCAGTTGCATAGACCTTGAGCCCAGGAGTGGACTGAGAAGAGAAAGGGTGGATGTGGCAGTGACAGAGACTGCCCCAAGGGGCTTTCCTCCCTTCCTAGTTTTCAGAGCATGCTTCTAGAACCTGATTTGCCAGTACTGGTCCCCAGTCCAGTCTCCCAACCCCACCCCTTCTGAAGTTCCTCCCCCAAACAGGACAGAGATGACTGGAACCCTCCCCCCAAACCACGGCGCACTGGGCCCTGGAAAGAGAGGCCATGATGGTGGAAGCTGCTGGGGAGGAGGGAGGCCCAAAGACAGAGAGGTCCATTGTCCAGAAGGGACGGAAGGCCATCGCCCCGTCCTGTGACACGGACTGTGCCCAGCCACGAGATGCGGTGGGAGACGCTCGCCCCCTCAGGACAGCTACGACCCAGAGGCCCTGCTAAGTTCCAGAAGGGCGAGGGCAGACAAAAGACAAATAGAACTTGCAAAACCACAAGAGAAGGAAAAGCAATTGAGTTCCTCCATCCTCCCTCACCCCTCCCTTCCAGATTACAACAGGGCCTCCGAAGAGAAATAGAAATAGTGGCGGGGTGGGAGGGTCGGGGTGGGGATGGGGGGGTAGGATTTAGAGGTAGGATTTAGATTCCTAAATGCTCTGCCTAGGAACCCTTCATGTCTCAGCTTTCACATTTCCAGCAGAAAGTAACAAAGAAAATGGTAAGGGGCTTCCCTGGGGGGCTCAGAGGTAAAGAATCTGCCTGCCAACACAGGAGACATGGGTTCAATCCTTGATCCAGGAAGATTCCACATGCCGTGGAGCAACTAAGCTGTTGTGCACCAACCAGAGCCTGTGCTCTAGAGCCCAGGAGCTGCGACTACAGAAGCCCAAAGGCCCGCGCTCTGCAAGAAGAGAAACCACCGCAATGAGAAACACGTGTGCCGCAACTAGAGTAGTACTCACTGGCTGCAGCTAGAGAAAAGCCCACACGGCAACTAAGACCCAGCACAGCCAAAAATTTAAAAAAAAAAAAAGAGAGAGAGGGGACTTCCCTGGTGGTCCAGTAAGACTCCAAGCTCCCAAGGCAGGGGGTCTGGGTTGGATCCCTGGTCAGGATCCCACATGCTGCACCTAGGAATTCGCATCTGCACCTAAAGATCCTGCGTGCCACAACTAAGACGCAGCGCAGTCATAGAAATAAATAATAAATATTTTAAGATTTCTTTTGGGCCACTGCTAAAAATAAAAAAATAAAAAGAAAGAAATGGCAAGACCCAGAGAGGACATTTAGGAGTCTTCCGCACCATCCTAAAATGCTGGGAATACACCAAGAGCCCCAGAAAATTCCCTCTGTTGAGACCCATGATGATGGAATGAGGGAAAATAAAGAAAGAAGGGAATTTCCAGGGCTTCCCTGGTGGTCCAGTGGGTAAGGACACCGCCTTGCAGTGCAAGGAGCGCCAGTTCAATCCCTGGCCTGGGAAGATCCCACGTGCCGCGGAGCAGCTGGACCGATGTGTCCAACTACCGAGCCGGAGCTCTGGAGCGCATGCGCCCAGAGTCGGTGCTCTGCGACAACAGAGGCCACCGCGATGGGAGGCCCACACGGGCCAAAGAACAAAAAGATGGATGAAAATGGACAAATGAAAGACCAATAGAAGTGGCCCGCCTGCTCCCCTCCCTCCCCACACTCCCCAAAAATAAATAAATAAATAAATCTTTAAAAAAAAAAAAAAGAAGGGAATTTCCATCTTTCTCCTCCAATCCTATGCTCTCTATCCCTCCAACAGCTTGGGCCTCCAATGGGAGAATTCTGCCAGCGAGTGTCCTTGGGGAGAAAAGAAAGAGAAGTGCCCAAGGCAAAATGGAAAGGCAGAAAGGACCTCACGCACGTGGGGATACTGAAAGGTCTTTATTGCCCACTGGCCACCCCCAGTTCCATCAGTTTTCCAGCCACGTGCCGGGCCCTCTGGGTTGCTCCAATCACCCCTGAGGACCCCTGAAACGCAGCCACAGTCCACCTCTCTCCTTCCGGGGACCAGAGAACTGGTGGCCGGTGGCTTCTGCTCCCTGGGGAAGGGCGGGAGGACCGAGCAGCATTCCATGTGAAGGACAGGAGAGAGGGCCCCCTCGGCACCTACCACGGAAGGCTGCTGCCCCCGAAGAGGGCGGGGCGGGATGGGACATCATCCCTAGGTTGGGATGGCGTGGGTGGCGAAGAGTACGATGAAAAGGATGATGATGAAGACGATCACGCAGATGAGGACGATCATCTTCACATTCTTCCACCAGAACTTCCGAGCCACCTTCTGCGACGTGGTCTTGAAGTGCTCAGACTGTTGGGGATGAGACAGAGACCCAGATGCCATCCATCTAAACAGTGAAGTGCTGAGCGGAGGCAACAGACGGCTCAGTGAAACAGCTTCTGTCTCCCTAGCTTGACAAACGTACCTTTGCAACCATCTGGTGGGCCAAGGCCAAATTTAGAATTCTTGGGGCTCCCTCTGGTCCTGCGCCTACCCGCCTGTCTTCTCACCCCTGCGCTTTCATCTACACTGAGGGGCTTTTAACTCATGTTCTCTCTCAGGGCTGTGACCACCTTAGGAGGGCAGACAGTGGGGCTGAGCGGTCCAGGCTCCAGAGTCCAAGGGGACACAGCTTCCTTGTCCTATGACTTCTGGTCCCATGAGGACTGCTGAAGCCAGAGGAGAGCTCAGGGAAAGTACAGGGGATGGAATTGAGGGAAAATGTTCTCCTCTCATCTTGAGTTGCAGAAATTGTTTTCTTGGGCCTTGCTCCCCAGCTCGGGCTGTGGACAGAAATACTAAGCCCCCAGAAGGAGCTATACTAAGGAGGACACACAGCTTGGGCCTCCAATGGGAGAATTCTGCCAGCGAGTGTCCTTGGGGAGAAAAGAAAGAGAAGTGCCCAAGGCAAAATGGAAAGGCAGAAAGGACCTCACGCACGTGGGGATACTGAAAGGTCTTTATTGCCCACTGGCCACCCCCAGTTCCATCAGTTTTCCAGCCACGTGCCGGGCCCTCTGGGTTGCTCCAATCACCCCTGAGGACCCCTGAAACGCAGCCACAGTCCACCTCTCTCCTTCCGGGGACCAGAGAACTGGTGGCCGGTGGCTTCTGCTCCCTGGGGAAGGGCGGGAGGACCGAGCAGCATTCCATGTGAAGGACAGGAGAGAGGGCCCCCTCGGCACCTACCACGGAAGGCTGCTGCCCCCGAAGAGGGCGGGGCGGGATGGGACATCATCCCTAGGTTGGGATGGCGTGGGTGGCGAAGAGTACGATGAAAAGGATGATGATGAAGACGATCACGCAGATGAGGACGATCATCTTCACATTCTTCCACCAGAACTTCCGAGCCACCTTCTGCGACGTGGTCTTGAAGTGCTCAGACTGTTGGGGATGAGACAGAGACCCAGATGCCATCCATCTAAACAGTGAAGTGCTGAGCGGAGGCAACAGACGGCTCAGTGAAACAGCTTCTGTCTCCCTAGCTTGACAAACGTACCTTTGCAACCATCTGGTGGGCCAAGGCCAAATTTAGAATTCTTGGGGCTCCCTCTGGTCCTGCGCCTACCCGCCTGTCTTCTCACCCCTGCGCTTTCATCTACACTGAGGGGCTTTTAACTCATGTTCTCTCTCAGGGCTGTGACCACCTTAGGAGGGCAGACAGTGGGGCTGAGCGGTCCAGGCTCCAGAGTCCAAGGGGACACAGCTTCCTTGTCCTATGACTTCTGGTCCCATGAGGACTGCTGAAGCCAGAGGAGAGCTCAGGGAAAGTACAGGGGATGGAATTGAGGGAAAATGTTCTCCTCTCATCTTGAGTTGCAGAAATTGTTTTCTTGGGCCTTGCTCCCCAGCTCGGGCTGTGGACAGAAATACTAAGCCCCCAGAAGGAGCTATACTAAGGAGGACACACAGGACTCAGAAAGCCAGTGGCGTCGTCTCTCCCTGCGGACATAGAATCTTAAGGCTTCAGTCTTCTGCTGAACTTTAGAGCGACTCCCTTCCTGAACAGCTGGCTTTGGCCTATAGCTGGAGAGAGGTCTGGCCAGATGTGTAGGAGATATTATTCTAGCCTTCAGCGAGCAAAGGACCCTGGGATCAAAGGCTTTTACTGCCTTCCCAGCATCTTTTTCAAGTTGGCTCAGCAAGACACTCACAGTCCCCACCACCCCCTGCCTAAAATCCCTGGGGAAGGTCAGAGGCCCTAAGAGGATATTCTAGGGCAATACTTTTGCCCTGGGGTGGCCAGGTCCAAATGATAGTTAAGGGCAGGCTTCAAAGGGGAAGTTCGTTTCATAGGAGAGAAGTCTAAGAAAGTACAGGTTGACTTAAGTTATCTATCTCTCTCAGAACATACCTTCATGGGTGCATTCCCTGCACCCCCTAATCCGTCCTTGAACCTTCTCTCTGACCCCTGATTCTAATCAGTGGAGTGGAGCGACATCAGAACTGGAGACTCGGCTCACATCAGTTTCCAATACGGGTGAAAAGATGGACTTCCCTCCTCCTCCACCCTGCCGCCAAGATCACCATGCCCCCCCAAGATCCTTCCCCTCTCTCTTCCCCAGTGAGGTCCCCATCCTCTAACCGTGGCTTCCAGATCTTCTGTCTTGTTGCGGAGATGGTCCAGGTTCTCTCCGCGGGCCAGGATCCGCTCCACATTCTGGGTCATGATATTCTTGACCCCCTCCACCTCACTCCGCAGGTTCCGAACACGGTCATCTCCTGCCCCGCCACTGGCATCCTGGGCAGCCAACAAAGGGTTAATTACGCTGAGAGCTGGTGGGGCTGAGACTCAGAGCCCAGAGGAAGGGGAGGCCAGAGATGGACTTTAGCTGTTTGTAATGCTTGAATTGTTTGCAAAGAGCGTGTTTTCCTGTAGGACTGGTGTAATCAAAACCAAATGCCTTTATAAGCCCCAGATGGTGAGAGCCTGCCATGCTAGGAAACAGGCGGGATCCAGCTTCTCCGCGGCTTCTCTGGGCGCCCGACAGAACAAGAGGCACCCATCAGACCCCTCTCCACTGCTTCCTTGTTCCTCAGAGGAGACAGCTGAGCCAGCACTTCCCAAGGCACAGCCCCACCGCTCTCCAGGTCCCACGGGTCCTCATTAAAAATGCCCATGCTAGTCCGCAGACCACCCTCACCTAGCACACCCTCCCTCTGTCCCAGACAGTGGCTGGAGAGCCGCTTCCGGCCTTCTGGAAAACATGCTGGCTGTGACCCAGAGCCAGGGCAACCCGGCTCCAAGTCCCTCACAAGGCCCCACGAGAGAGAACGGTTGGGCCACAAACTTCTGCTTTCCCCACCGCTTAGCACCACGCGCAGGCACCACGCCATCGCCTCGCCAGGCAAGCGTAAAAAAAACACCAAGAGCCTGGGCGGTGGGGGAAATGGAACGCAAGTCCTCCCTGGCCTGATGTCACCCCCTCAGGCTTCACAACAAGGTTTTTTTGAACCGGGAGGGGAAAATACAGTTAAGCTCCTCTCTCCCTGACTTCAGAAACAGACCCGGATTGTGGGTCCAAACTATTGATAGATTATCTGAAAGAACTGACTTCTGATGCTCCTACAAACCTTCAGCTCCCTTCCTGGGGGGTAACTTCCTTAGACTCAGTAGAGAGACGAGTTCTCTGGGATAAAGTGAGAGGCAGAGGAGGAGTCCAGCCGATGGGCTGGAATCTGTCTTGGGAACAGCCAAGGCGCTGCCCAGAAATGTCAGGCCCTCGCGGCGGGAGGAGGATGAATTAGAATCCGCCACACCGCAACCGAAGCCCACTGGGGCCAACTCTCAGCAGGTTCCGAACACGGTCATCTCCTGCCCCGCCACTGGCATCCTGGGCAGCCAACAAAGGGTTAATTACGCTGAGAGCTGGTGGGGCTGAGACTCAGAGCCCAGAGGAAGGGGAGGCCAGAGATGGACTTTAGCTGTTTGTAATGCTTGAATTGTTTGCAAAGAGCGTGTTTTCCTGTAGGACTGGTGTAATCAAAACCAAATGCCTTTATAAGCCCCAGATGGTGAGAGCCTGCCATGCTAGGAAACAGGCGGGATCCAGCTTCTCCGCGGCTTCTCTGGGCGCCCGACAGAACAAGAGGCACCCATCAGACCCCTCTCCACTGCTTCCTTGTTCCTCAGAGGAGACAGCTGAGCCAGCACTTCCCAAGGCACAGCCCCACCGCTCTCCAGGTCCCACGGGTCCTCATTAAAAATGCCCATGCTAGTCCGCAGACCACCCTCACCTAGCACACCCTCCCTCTGTCCCAGACAGTGGCTGGAGAGCCGCTTCCGGCCTTCTGGAAAACATGCTGGCTGTGACCCAGAGCCAGGGCAACCCGGCTCCAAGTCCCTCACAAGGCCCCACGAGAGAGAACGGTTGGGCCACAAACTTCTGCTTTCCCCACCGCTTAGCACCACGCGCAGGCACCACGCCATCGCCTCGCCAGGCAAGCGTAAAAAAAACACCAAGAGCCTGGGCGGTGGGGGAAATGGAACGCAAGTCCTCCCTGGCCTGATGTCACCCCCTCAGGCTTCACAACAAGGTTTTTTTGAACCGGGAGGGGAAAATACAGTTAAGCTCCTCTCTCCCTGACTTCAGAAACAGACCCGGATTGTGGGTCCAAACTATTGATAGATTATCTGAAAGAACTGACTTCTGATGCTCCTACAAACCTTCAGCTCCCTTCCTGGGGGGTAACTTCCTTAGACTCAGTAGAGAGACGAGTTCTCTGGGATAAAGTGAGAGGCAGAGGAGGAGTCCAGCCGATGGGCTGGAATCTGTCTTGGGAACAGCCAAGGCGCTGCCCAGAAATGTCACAACACCCGCAGGCCCTCGCGGCGGGAGGAGGGGATGAATTAGAATCCGCCACACCCGCAACCGAAGCCCACTCGGGGCCAACTCAGGAGTCCGAGGAGGGAGGGAGCCCAGAAAGGGGGCAGGTACACCCGTCCAGGCAGCTCAGGCCGATTGGCAGTCAAGCTGTCAAAGGAGAGGGGTCCCCCCCAGCCGCTGGCCCAGCCTTTGGACTTTGCCACCCACTTTCCTTGGCTGATCCCCGGCCCCCAGCCCCCTCTGGCTGGCCGTGGAATCGGCCGCTTCTTAAGTTTCTAGCTCTCTCACCATGTTTCCGAGCGGCTCGGGCCTCAACAGGCAGCAGCAGAACTCTTTAGCTAGTCTGTTTCCTCCCGGGCGGCTGTCGGTTCACTTCCTGCTTGTCCAACTTTCAGCGCGCCCCCGCCCACCCGCATCCCTGGCGGCTCCGGCCACACCTCGCGCAGGTTCCCCAGGTAGGCGGGCCCGCTCCGCTGCCCTCCCAGTCTCCTCCGGCTCCAGGGTTTAGGCTTAAAGCGACAGGGTTCCCGGGCACCATATTTCTTCTAACATGGGAACAAGAAAAATAGCAGATAGCCCTCCAAGGCTTACCGATGTAGAAAGGGCAGCCGTCTTCTTTAGAAATGTTTATTATTAGCGTTCAGCCGCACACGGAGCATACGGGATCTTGGTTCCCCCCACAGAGATCGAACCCACGGCCCCTGCAGTGGAAGCGCTATAAAGATAGTATCGTAAGGGAAAGATGAAAGAGTAACTTAAAAGTACAAAAAAGCAAAGATTACCCCTTGTACCTTTTGCATAATGAGTTAACTAGCATAAACATAGCAAAGAGAACTTAAGTTATACCACCCGAAACCAGACCGCCAGAGAAGTTCCACGTCTTTAAAAAAAAAAAAAAAAAAAAAAAAGTTGTTTTAATGTCTGGAGTATCTGATACCCAATTCTTAGAGACTGAAATTAACCCTAAGCACCCTGCCAGACCTTGTTCACGAGGAAACAGAACGGAGCTATGAACATTTCCTGCCAGGCAACCTTTGTTTCCAAGTCCGTTTTATTGCATTTGGAATGCTGTGATCCTGGGCTCTGGTGTCAGCAGCTGAGAGCCCTGAGTGAACCTCTTCATCACTCTGAGTTTCGCAGGTGCTGACCCTGACCTCAGAGGGTAGTGATGTGGAGTAAAAGGAAAGCTCAGGCCATGTGCCTTGCCCAGTGCCTGGAAGGAAGCGCTGCCCATTGTTCAAATCGGGAAAAGCTGGTGCACCAACTCTTATTCTGGAGTTCAATCACCCTGTATGGCCCTTCGGGGCCCACCACAAGGGCTGATGGGGCTGAAGAGCCTCATGAGATGACTGCGCTACGGTCCAGAGACAGGTCTCCAGCAAAGGAATTTTCCACCCACCTGGCTCCAGGTCAGAGAAAATCCACTCTTCCCAGACGGTGTGTATCAAGAGACAACAATGACAGACACCTTCAGAAGGGAGCAAACATCCCTGTCCCGTCCCAGAAGTAAGAGTTCCAAGAGGGAAATGGCAGCTTCTTCGAAAAATGCTTTTTGAAAAAAATACTTCTTGATTTTATTTATTTATTTTTAATGTTGGCTGCATTGGGTCTTCCTCGCTTTTTGGAGGGCTCTCTCTAGTTGTGGTTGACGGGGGGGTTACACTTCGTTGTGGTGTGTGGGGTTCTGACGGCGGGGGCTCCTGTTGAGTGGGCTCAGTAGCTATGTTGAATGGGCTTCGCTGCTCTGCAACATATGGAACCTTCCCAGACCAGGGATCGAACCCGTGTCCCCTGCATTAGCAGGCAGATGCTTATCTACTGCGCCACCAGGGAAGTCCCAAAGAAATGCTTTTTTAAAAGAGCCTAGTAAAGTTTGGATCTCTGTAGCATTTGGTTGTTATTCAGTCACTCAGTCGTGTCCCACTTTTCTGTGACCTCATGGACTGTAGCCCTCCAGGCTCCTCTGTCCATGACATTTCCCAGGCAAGAATACTGAAGTGGATTACCAGGTCCTCATCCAAGGGAACTTCCTGACCCAGGGATGGAACCCCAGGCTTCTGGATTAACAGGCAGATTCTTTACCACTGAGTCACCACATAGAATGTCACGAAACGAGTACTACAAGAGATGATGACAGCCCCAGATGTTTATATTTTTACAAATTGGAAGTTGATCCTGGGCTCTGGTGTCAGCAGCTGAGAGCCCTGAGTGAACCTCTTCATCACTCTGAGTTTCGCAGGTGCTGACCCTGACCTCAGAGGGTAGTGATGTGGAGTAAAAGGAAAGCTCAGGCCATGTGCCTTGCCCAGTGCCTGGAAGGAAGCGCTGCCCATTGTTCAAATCGGGAAAAGCTGGTGCACCAACTCTTATTCTGGAGTTCAATCACCCTGTATGGCCCTTCGGGGCCCACCACAAGGGCTGATGGGGCTGAAGAGCCTCATGAGATGACTGCGCTACGGTCCAGAGACAGGTCTCCAGCAAAGGAATTTTCCACCCACCTGGCTCCAGGTCAGAGAAAATCCACTCTTCCCAGACGGTGTGTATCAAGAGACAACAATGACAGACACCTTCAGAAGGGAGCAAACATCCCTGTCCCGTCCCAGAAGTAAGAGTTCCAAGAGGGAAATGGCAGCTTCTTCGAAAAATGCTTTTTGAAAAAAATACTTCTTGATTTTATTTATTTATTTTTAATGTTGGCTGCATTGGGTCTTCCTCGCTTTTTGGAGGGCTCTCTCTAGTTGTGGTTGACGGGGGGGTTACACTTCGTTGTGGTGTGTGGGGTTCTGACGGCGGGGGCTCCTGTTGAGTGGGCTCAGTAGCTATGTTGAATGGGCTTCGCTGCTCTGCAACATATGGAACCTTCCCAGACCAGGGATCGAACCCGTGTCCCCTGCATTAGCAGGCAGATGCTTATCTACTGCGCCACCAGGGAAGTCCCAAAGAAATGCTTTTTTAAAAGAGCCTAGTAAAGTTTGGATCTCTGTAGCATTTGGTTGTTATTCAGTCACTCAGTCGTGTCCCACTTTTCTGTGACCTCATGGACTGTAGCCCTCCAGGCTCCTCTGTCCATGACATTTCCCAGGCAAGAATACTGAAGTGGATTACCAGGTCCTCATCCAAGGGAACTTCCTGACCCAGGGATGGAACCCCAGGCTTCTGGATTAACAGGCAGATTCTTTACCACTGAGTCACCACATAGAATGTCACGAAACGAGTACTACAAGAGATGATGACAGCCCCAGATGTTTATATTTTTACAAATTGGAAGTTAATCCTTAAGGGGGCCGCCACGCACAAGAGACACTGATAAAGGTATTGGGAACCCTTTATTCTAATTTATAATGAAATCTTATTCCCAATTAGATAACATTATTATCTTTTGCAGCCCTGAATTTTGGTGGACAGTATCAGCTTGCTTTCACAGAGAATGTGGTACCCCACTCCCCACCATCCTAAGAAAGGAGACCATGAAGCCAAAGGGAGGGAGGTTGAATCCTTGATCTATAGTTTCATTTTCCATGCACTGGCTGCCGTCCAACACAAGGGCTGTTGAGCATTTGAAACGTGGTTCACTCAGGTGAGATGTGAGTAAAATACACCCCAGACGTCAAGACTTGATTATAAAAGAAAGGCTGTAAATCTCTCTTCGGTAATTTTATATATCCATCAATATGTAAAGTTGAAATCATGTTGAAATAATGTTTGGGATCTTTATTTTTTTCCATTTTTAAAAATTTGTAGTTTGCTTTGTTTTCCTTTGTTCGGCCATGCTGTGAGACATGTGGAATCTTGGTTCCCAGATCACGGGTCAAACTCATGGCCCCTGAAGTGTAAGCTCAGAGTCTTAACCACTGGATGGCCAGGGAAGTCCCAAGTGCTTAATTTTTTTCTAATTGAGTTATAGTTGATGTGCAATATTATATGAGTTACTGGTATATAATATAGTGATTCACAATTTTTATAGGTTATACTCTATTCATAGTTGAAAAATATTGGCTATATTCCCTGCATCGTATCATATATCCTTTTATTTTGTACATAGTAGCTTGTACCTCTGAACCTCCTATTCCTGAATTGGGCCTCCTCCCTCGCTCTCCCCACTGGTAACCACTAGCTTGTTCTCTATGTCTGTGAATCTGCTTCCTTTCTGTTATATCCACCAATTTGTTATGTTAATATTTTTTAGATTCCACATATAAGTGATATCACACAATATCTGTCTTTCTCTGTCTGACTTATTTCACTAAGCATAATACACTTGAGATCTATTCCTGCTGTTGGAGAAGGCAACATTTCATTCTCTTTTATGGCTGAGTAATATTCCATTGTATGAACACATATATACCACATCTTCCTTATCTATTTATCTGTTAATAGACACTTAGGATATATTGAGTTTAATGGAAAAATATTGATAAAATTAATTTCACCTGTTTCTCTTCTCTTTTAATTTGGCTAATGGAAAATCTTTAAGTACCAATGTGGCTCAAAGTATATTTTTATAGCTATGTGGATCTACGCATTAATATTTTTGTGACATTGAACAGATTTATGTAACATATTTAAGCCTCAATGTCTTCCATTGTGCCTGGACTTAAACAACCCTCTGTAAACAGTGGCTTTGGAATTACAAAAACCTTTTGAGCATTTGAAACGTGGTTCACTCAGGTGAGATGTGAGTAAAATACACCCCAGACGTCAAGACTTGATTATAAAAGAAAGGCTGTAAATCTCTCTCGGTAATTTTATATATCCATCAATATGTAAAGTTGAAATCATGTTGAAATAATGTTTGGGATCTTTATTTTTTCCATTTTAAAAATTTGTAGTTTGCTTTGTTTTCCTTTGTTCGGCCATGCTGTGAGACATGTGGAATCTTGGTTCCCAGATCACGGGTCAAACTCATGGCCCCTGAAGTGTAAGCTCAGAGTCTTAACCACTGGATGGCCAGGGAAGTCCCAAGTGCTTAATTTTTTTCTAATTGAGTTATAGTTGATGTGCAATATTATATGAGTTACTGGTATATAATATAGTGATTCACAATTTTTATAGGTTATACTCTATTCATAGTTGAAAAATATTGGCTATATTCCCTGCATCGTATCATATATCCTTTTATTTTGTACATAGTAGCTTGTACCTCTGAACCTCCTATTCCTGAATTGGGCCTCCTCCCTCGCTCTCCCCACTGGTAACCACTAGCTTGTTCTCTATGTCTGTGAATCTGCTTCCTTTCTGTTATATCCACCAATTTGTTATGTTAATATTTTTTAGATTCCACATATAAGTGATATCACACAATATCTGTCTTTCTCTGTCTGACTTATTTCACTAAGCATAATACACTTGAGATCTATTCCTGCTGTTGGAGAAGGCAACATTTCATTCTCTTTTATGGCTGAGTAATATTCCATTGTATGAACACATATATACCACATCTTCCTTATCTATTTATCTGTTAATAGACACTTAGGATATATTGAGTTTAATGGAAAAATATTGATAAAATTAATTTCACCTGTTTCTCTTCTCTTTTAATTTGGCTAATGGAAAATCTTTAAGTACCAATGTGGCTCAAAGTATATTTTTATAGCTATGTGGATCTACGCATTAATATTTTTGTGACATTGAACAGATTTATGTAACATATTTAAGCCTCAATGTCTTCCATTGTGCCTGGGACTTAAACAACCCTCTGTAAACAGTGGCTTTGGAATTACAAAGAATTCCAGATGCTCAGTGAATTGGTGGGTAAGGGAACATGCGAGATGCCAAGAAACAAAGGCCAGAGTAGGATACTGGAGGGGAGCAGGAAGAAATGGCAGAGGAGTCCCTGGATGGGAGTGAGACTCTCAACAGGCGAGGAGCCATGGGATCTAATAGGCCCCCGCAAGCCCTTCGATATACACTGGTGTCCCTGAGGAGCTGACCCTTGGCCTAGATCCAGCAGCCACCAGGGAGACTCGGGAGTGCCTACAGTTGGGCCTATGACCTGTTTGTCCTCATCTTCACCTTACAGAATTGCTGCAGGCTTAGTCTCACCTGTGCAAACGCTGAACTATTACCCTTTATCAGTAGACCAACTGGGGGCTTCCCTGGTGGCTCAGTGGTGAAGCATCTGCCTGCTAAGGCAGAAAACACAGGTTCAATCTCTGGTCTGGGAAGAGTCCACATGGCGGAGAGAAACCAAGCCCACTACAACTCCTGAGCCTGTGCTCTAGAGCCCATATTCCACACCAAGAGAAGCCACCACAGTGAGAAGCCTGCACACTGCCTCGGAGTTGCCGGTGCTCCCCACAACCAGAGAAAAGCCTGTGCAGTAATGGAGACCCAGTGCAGCCGAAAGTTAATAAATAAATAAAATTTAAAAACAAACAAAAAAGAAGAGCACCTGGAAGTTCCCTGGTGGTCTATTGATTCAGATTCTGGGCTTTCATTATTATGTGCCTGGGTTCAATCCCTGACTGGGGAATAAAGAAGAAAAAGAAGGAAAAGAAAAAAGGAAGACCAAATGCCTGCCAGGGCTTCCCAGGTGGTGCTAGTGGTAGAGAACTCGCCTGTCAATTTATGAAACAAGAAACTGAGGTTCCGAATGCACCCATTTACCTTTTCTCTTCTCTTTTAATTTGGCTAATGGAAAATCTTTAAGTACCAATGTGGCTCAAAGTATATTTTTATAGCTATGTGGATCTACGCATTAATATTTTTGTGACATTGAACAGATTTATGTAACATATTTAAGCCTCAATGTCTTCCATTGTGCCTGGGACTTAAACAACCCTCTGTAAACAGTGGCTTTGGAATTACAAAGAATTCCAGATGCTCAGTGAATTGGTGGGTAAGGGAACATGCGAGATGCCAAGAAACAAAGGCCAGAGTAGGATACTGGAGGGGAGCAGGAAGAAATGGCAGAGGAGTCCCTGGATGGGAGTGAGACTCTCAACAGGCGAGGAGCCATGGGATCTAATAGGCCCCCGCAAGCCCTTCGATATACACTGGTGTCCCTGAGGAGCTGACCCTTGGCCTAGATCCAGCAGCCACCAGGGAGACTCGGGAGTGCCTACAGTTGGGCCTATGACCTGTTTGTCCTCATCTTCACCTTACAGAATTGCTGCAGGCTTAGTCTCACCTGTGCAAACGCTGAACTATTACCCTTTATCAGTAGACCAACTGGGGGCTTCCCTGGTGGCTCAGTGGTGAAGCATCTGCCTGCTAAGGCAGAAAACACAGGTTCAATCTCTGGTCTGGGAAGAGTCCACATGGCGGAGAGAAACCAAGCCCACTACAACTCCTGAGCCTGTGCTCTAGAGCCCATATTCCACACCAAGAGAAGCCACCACAGTGAGAAGCCTGCACACTGCCTCGGAGTTGCCGGTGCTCCCCACAACCAGAGAAAAGCCTGTGCAGTAATGGAGACCCAGTGCAGCCGAAAGTTAATAAATAAATAAAATTTAAAAACAAACAAAAAAGAAGAGCACCTGGAAGTTCCCTGGTGGTCTATTGATTCAGATTCTGGGCTTTCATTATTATGTGCCTGGGTTCAATCCCTGACTGGGGAATAAAGAAGAAAAAGAAGGAAAAGAAAAAAGGAAGACCAAATGCCTGCCAGGGCTTCCCAGGTGGTGCTAGTGGTAGAGAACTCGCCTGTCAATTTATGAAACAAGAAACTCAGGTTCGATCCCTGGGTGGGAAAGATCCCCTGGAGAAGGAAATGGCAACCGACTCCAGGATTCTTGCCTGGAGAATCTCATGGACATAGTAGCCTAGCTGGCAGTCCATGGGGTCATAAAGATTTGGACATAGCTGAAGCAATTTAGCATGCATGCATTTGGCTACCACCCTCACAAGGCAAGACATTCAGTAAGGTACCAAACAATTCTCTATGAGCAGAAATAATGCTGTGGGCAGGGAACAAGAGAAGAGAAGTCACTGATTCCTCTACAGTCAGAGTGTGTACAACCCATGGATAAGCCATGGAATTCTTCAGGCAAGAATACTGGAGTGGGGGCTTACCCTGGTGGTCCAGTGGGTAAAGACACCGCCTTGCAGTGCAAAGGGCTCCGGTTTGATCCCTGGCTTGGGAAGATCCCACGTGCCGTGGAGCGGCTGGACCGATGTGTCCAATTACCGGGCGGGAGCTCTGGAGCGCACGCGCCCGGAGCCGGTGCTCTGCGACGACAGTGGCCACCGCGATGGGAGGCCCACAGGAGCCAAAGAACAAAGATGGATGAAAATAGAGAAATGAAAGACCAATAGAAGTGGCCCGCCCATCCCCCTCCCTCCCCACCCCACCCTCCAAAAAAAAAAAGAATACTGGAGTGGGGCTTCCCTGATGGTCCAGTGGGTAAAGACACCGCCTTGCAGTGCAATGGGCGCCGATTAGATCCCTGGTCTGGGAAGATCCCACGTGCCGCAGCGCAGCTGGACCAATGTGTCCAATGATGAGCCAGCGCTCTGGAGCGTATGCGCCCAGTGCCAGTGCTCTGCAGCGAGAGGGGCCACTGCAATGGGAGGCCCACACAGGCCAAAGAACAAAGATGGATGAAAATAAATAAATGAAAGACCAATAGAAGTGGGGAAAAAAAAAAAAAAAGAATACTGGAGTGGTTATACTTTCCCTTCTCCAGGGAAATTTCCTGACTCAAGAATTGAACCCGGGTCTCCTGCATTGCAGGCGGATTCTTTACCAGCTGAGCTACAGGGAATGGAGAAGGGGAATGTCTATCACTCTGTAACAGAAAATGCTACATGGTAAGAGTTGTAGTGAACGAAGCAATTGGGGTGTGCTGGAGTGTCTTTTCAGCCCCTGTGTGATTGGACTGGACATCAGTTCTCCTGCTCCCTGGCTGTAGAGTCTTAGGCAAGTCACTTACATCTACTTTGGTTTCCTCATTTGCAAAATGAGGATAAGAATGAAAGCTGTTCTTCAGGATAACTGTTAGGATTAAATAGTATGGGTTATATGTTTCTATAGGGCTTCCCCAGTGGCTCAGTGGTAAAAATCTGCCTGTCATGCAGGAGACACAGGAGACACAGTTTTGATCCCTGGGTCAGGAAGATCCTCTGGAGAAGGGCATGGAAACCCACTCCAGTATTCTTGCCTGGAGAACTCCATGAACAGAGGAACCTAGCAGGCTACAGCCCAAGGGATTGTGAAGAGTCAGACATGACTGAGTGACTTAGCACGCACATATATTTTTCTTTTTTTTTTTTTTAACTTCGTGCCACGAGCTCTTTCTTAGTTATTTATTATTTTCATCCATCTTTATTCTTTGACATGTGTGATCCTCCCACTGCAGTGGCCTCTCTCTTGGCAGAGCACCGGCTCTGGGCACACGTGTTACGGAGCGCTGGCTTGTAATTGGACACATCGGTCCAGCCGCTCTGCAGCACGTGGGATCTTCCCAGGCCAGGGATCGGACCAGTGCCCCTTGCACTGCAAGGAGGACTCTTTACCCACTGGACCACCAGAGAAGCCCCGTGTATTTCTATATTTCTGCTAAAGTGAAAATGTTAGTCACTCAGTTGTGTCTGACTCTTTGAAACCCCATAAACTGTAACCAGCCAGCCTCCCCTGTCCATGAAATTCTCCAGGCAGGAACACTGGAGTAGATTGCCATTTTCTCTTCCAGATAGTCCTCCAGAGAATCTTCCTGACCCAGGGATCAACAAGTCTCTCGCATTACAGACAGATTCTTTACTGTCTGAGTCTCCCAGGGAAGCCCCGTATTTCTGCTAAAGCACCTTAGAAATGAAAAAGTAGAACAGTGAGAATGGAATGAGAAAGTAAGAGAAGTATAAATAGCCTGAAAAGCCACCAGGCAAACTTTATTGTACCCTAGAATATATCCCAGTCTCACTGAGGCCCTAGAGGCAGTTGACTCCTGTACCTCTCAAGGGAAAGGCTAGAGAACAAGGAAGAAGCACATCCAGGAGGCTCAATTGGAACTGCTCCTGAAAGATCATAAAGCCCTTTCCACTGCTGGGACCTCTTTATAGACGGTTATACCATGAGCCACCTCCTCTGGAGATCAGAGCCTAGTGCTGGATATCACGGGAGGAGCCACCCGCTCTGAGACAGTCACCCCATCTCGGGTTATATGTTTCTATCCCTCTGGAAAGAAGGAGACACAGTTTTGATCCCTGGGTCAGGAAGATCCTCTGGAGAAGGGCATGGAAACCCACTCCAGTATTCTTGCCTGGAGAACTCCATGAACAGAGGAACCTAGCAGGCTACAGCCCAAGGGATTGTGAAGAGTCAGACATGACTGAGTGACTTAGCACGCACATATATTTTTCTTTTTTTTTTTTTTAACTTCGTGCCACGAGCTCTTTCTTAGTTATTTATTATTTTCATCCATCTTTATTCTTTGACATGTGTGATCCTCCCACTGCAGTGGCCTCTCTCTTGGCAGAGCACCGGCTCTGGGCACACGTGTTACGGAGCGCTGGCTTGTAATTGGACACATCGGTCCAGCCGCTCTGCAGCACGTGGGATCTTCCCAGGCCAGGGATCGGACCAGTGCCCCTTGCACTGCAAGGAGGACTCTTTACCCACTGGACCACCAGAGAAGCCCCGTGTATTTCTATATTTCTGCTAAAGTGAAAATGTTAGTCACTCAGTTGTGTCTGACTCTTTGAAACCCCATAAACTGTAACCAGCCAGCCTCCCCTGTCCATGAAATTCTCCAGGCAGGAACACTGGAGTAGATTGCCATTTTCTCTTCCAGATAGTCCTCCAGAGAATCTTCCTGACCCAGGGATCAACAAGTCTCTCGCATTACAGACAGATTCTTTACTGTCTGAGTCTCCCAGGGAAGCCCCGTATTTCTGCTAAAGCACCTTAGAAATGAAAAAGTAGAACAGTGAGAATGGAATGAGAAAGTAAGAGAAGTATAAATAGCCTGAAAAGCCACCAGGCAAACTTTATTGTACCCTAGAATATATCCCAGTCTCACTGAGGCCCTAGAGGCAGTTGACTCCTGTACCTCTCAAGGGAAAGGCTAGAGAACAAGGAAGAAGCACATCCAGGAGGCTCAATTGGAACTGCTCCTGAAAGATCATAAAGCCCTTTCCACTGCTGGGACCTCTTTATAGACGGTTATACCATGAGCCACCTCCTCTGGAGATCAGAGCCTAGTGCTGGATATCACGGGAGGAGCCACCCGCTCTGAGACAGTCACCCCATCTCTCCCAAGGTGCTCTCTTCCTTTCAGACCAGGCCCTTGGAACCCAAAGGTTCCACCCATCTTCTGACTCCACCCTCTCTCCTAGAGCAGCAGTTCTCCGTGGGGCTGATCTTGCACTCCAGGGGACCATTGGAGATATTTTTGGTTGACACAGCTGATGAGGGAAGGGTGCTACTGAAGTCTAGTGGACAGAGGCCAAGGATGCTTAGCTTCCTACAGTGTCAAGGAGAGCCCACCTCCCCACCCCAAAGACAAAAAATATACAGATTAAATGTCAATCTGCCAAGGTTGAGAAACGCTGCTCTCCCTAAGAAAATGTAATCAATGTCTTTATAGTTTCAACTGCCGTTTACAGACGTCCCCTCAATCCATACATCCATGTCTGCTAAGTTGCTTCAATCAGTCGTATCCAACTGTTTGTGACCCTGTGGACTGTAGCCCTCCAGGCTCCTCTGTCCATGGGATTCTCAAGGCAAGAATCCTGGAGTGGATTGCCATTTCCTTCTCCAGGGGATCTTCCCCACCCAGGGATCGAACTGGAGTCTCTTATGTCTCCTGCACTGGAAGACAAGTTCTTTACCACTAGCACCAGGTGGGAAGCCCTGAGCCACCAGGGAAGCCCTTCCCCACCTCCAAATCCATCCCTCTCTCTAATTGTCACTGCTGCCTCTCTGTTTTTTTCAACAGTCCACAGACACAGCCATCATGTTGCTCAAGTACAGCCTCCTTCCTTTTCATACCAGCTCCTGTTTCCTAGAAAAATCCAGACTTTAGTCTCCCAGGGAAGCCCCGTATTTCTGCTAAAGCACCTTAGAAATGAAAAAGTAGAACAGTGAGAATGGAATGAGAAAGTAAGAGAAGTATAAATAGCCTGAAAAGCCACCAGGCAAACTTTATTGTACCCTAGAATATATCCCAGTCTCACTGAGGCCCTAGAGGCAGTTGACTCCTGTACCTCTCAAGGGAAAGGCTAGAGAACAAGGAAGAAGCACATCCAGGAGGCTCAATTGGAACTGCTCCTGAAAGATCATAAAGCCCTTTCCACTGCTGGGACCTCTTTATAGACGGTTATACCATGAGCCACCTCCTCTGGAGATCAGAGCCTAGTGCTGGATATCACGGGAGGAGCCACCCGCTCTGAGACAGTCACCCCATCTCTCCCAAGGTGCTCTCTTCCTTTCAGACCAGGCCCTTGGAACCCAAAGGTTCCACCCATCTTCTGACTCCACCCTCTCTCCTAGAGCAGCAGTTCTCCGTGGGGCTGATCTTGCACTCCAGGGGACCATTGGAGATATTTTTGGTTGACACAGCTGATGAGGGAAGGGTGCTACTGAAGTCTAGTGGACAGAGGCCAAGGATGCTTAGCTTCCTACAGTGTCAAGGAGAGCCCACCTCCCCACCCCAAAGACAAAAAATATACAGATTAAATGTCAATCTGCCAAGGTTGAGAAACGCTGCTCTCCCTAAGAAAATGTAATCAATGTCTTTATAGTTTCAACTGCCGTTTACAGACGACCCCTCAATCCATACATCCATGTCTGCTAAGTTGCTTCAATCAGTCGTATCCAACTGTTTGTGACCCTGTGGACTGTAGCCCTCCAGGCTCCTCTGTCCATGGGATTCTCAAGGCAAGAATCCTGGAGTGGATTGCCATTTCCTTCTCCAGGGGATCTTCCCCACCCAGGGATCGAACTGGAGTCTCTTATGTCTCCTGCACTGGAAGACAAGTTCTTTACCACTAGCACCAGGTGGGAAGCCCTGAGCCACCAGGGAAGCCCTTCCCCACCTCCAAATCCATCCCTCTCTCTAATTGTCACTGCTGCCTCTCTGTTTTTTTCAACAGTCCACAGACACAGCCATCATGTTGCTCAAGTACAGCCTCCTTCCTTTTCATACCAGCTCCTGTTTCCTAGATAATGCCAGAATGATCTCTTCTCTGATCCACCTCCAATCTGACTTATCTTCTCCTATCCATTTCTTCTGGGGGTGCTCATTATCTTCCCAAAACACCAAATTGAGAATGCTGCACCCTGCCCCTAAGGTAAAGCCCAAACTCCTTAGCTTGGCATTCCAAGATTGTTCTCACCTTCTTTTGGAAGCTTATCTCTCAAGAGACTTACCTCCCAGCCTCCCAGTCATACTATATTACCTGTCCTTACCAAAACAAGCCATCTTCTTTTACATCTTTTTACCCCCTTTTACATCTTTGCTCAAATGGACTTATCTCACTGAGACAAATGAATATCCTGCTTCATTCATCATTGCTCCCATGAAACTTCCAGATTTCCCCACTGAAGTTCAAATTCTTTCCCTTCTGATCACCAGCCCACTGTATCTTTTATACAATCTATAATAAGCTTTGCTATTAACTGCATACACATTTTTAAAAAGTATTTCTTTATTTGGCAGTGGTGAGTCTTAGTTTCAGCACATAGGATCTTCATTCCAGAGCAAGGGTTTCTTTCTTCACTGTGGTTCACAGTCTCAGTAGTTGCAGTGAGGGATTAGTTGCCCTGCAGCATGTGGGATCTTAGTTCCTTGACCACAGATTGAACCCGAGTCCCCTGCACTGGAAGGTGGACTTAGTAAAAACAATTATTTATTTATGGTTGTGCTGGGTCTTTGTTGCTGCATGTGGGCTTTCTCTACTTCTGGTAAGTGGAGGCTACTCTGTTGTGGTGCACGGGCTTCTCATTGCCGTGGCTTCTCTTGTTGTGGAGCAAAGGCTCTAGGCACGAGGGCTTCAGCCGTTGCAGCACTCTGGTTGGTAGTTGTGGCACATGGACTTTAGTTGCCCTTGGCATGTGGAATCTTCCCAGACCAGGGATCAAACCAATATCCCTTGCATTAGCAGGCAGATTCTTATCCACTGTACCACCAGGGAAGTCTCCTGCACACACATTGTTTTAGAAATTTTTATTTCTTTATTTTTGGCTATTCTGGGTTTTCACTGCTGCCGCAGGCTCTTCTCTAGTTTCAGGGAATGGGGGCTATTCTCAGGTTGAGGTGAGCAGGCTTCTTGTTGCGGTGACCTCTCTTGCTGTGGAACTCGGGTTCTAGGGCTCACAGTCTTCAGTAGTTGTGGCACATGGGCTCCACAGTTGCGGCTCCGAGGCTCTAGAGCCCAGGCTCCATAGTTGTGGCTCACGGGCTTAGGTGCTCCAAAGCATGTGAGATCTTCCCTGATCAGGGATTGAACCTATGTCTCCTGCACTGGCAGGCGAACTCTTCACCACTGAGCTACCAGTGAAGCCCCATTTTTTCTTTTAATGTACTTTTTTATTGAAGTATAGTTGATTTACAATGTTGTGTTTGTTTCTGCTATATGACTAAGGAATCTGTTATACGTATATCCATTCTTTTTTTTTAATCCATTCTTTTAGATTCTTTTCCCATATAGGTCATTACAGAGTACTGAGTAGAGTTCCCTGTGCTACACAGTAGGTTCTTCTTAGTGATCTATTTTTAATACAGTAGTCTGTATGTGTCTATCCCAGTCTCCCAATTTATTCCTCCCTCACTAGCTACATACACATGTGACTCTTCCTAGACCTTTTCCTTCTTCTTCTTTTTTTGCCACTTCTATTGGTCTTTCATTTATTTATCTTTGTTCTTTGTGCTGTGTGGGCCTCCCATCGCAGTGGCCCCTACTCGCTGCAGAGCACCGGCTCTGGGCGCATGCGCTCCAGAGCTCCAGCTCGGTAGTTGGACACATCGGTCCAGCTGCTTCGCGGCACGAGGGATCTTCCCAGGCCGGAGATCAAATTGGCGCCCCTTTCACTGCAAGGCAGTCCTTACCCACTGGACCACCAGGGAAGCCCTTCCTAGACTCTTAAGATCTGTGAAGGCAGGGGTTATGTCTTTACTTTGGTACCCCTGGTAGAAAATAACATATATCCTACACCTATTAGGCACTGACTAAATGTTCGGGGTATTGAATTGAGAAATCTGGAAGAGCGCTTCTTTCTCCACAGTGTAGACAGAAATATAATTTTTATTAGGAAAGAATCATGAAGAAATTCCTCTTTGTTGTTTAGTTGCTAAATTGTGTCTGACTCTTTTGTGACCCCATGGACTGGAGCTGCCCAGGCTCCTCTGCCCATGGGACTTCCCAAATAAGAATACTGGAGTGGGTTGCCATTTCGTTCTCCAGGTGATCTTCCTGGCACAGGGTTGACAGGCAGATTCTTCACCACTGAGCCACCAGAGAAACCCTTTTGTAAATAAAAATATCTTATGAGTAAGTGAATATTAAATGCCATGAGTCACCACATTTTGGTCCTGAAAGGGTAAACCTGAGAGTAGCCCTCACTCCCTACGACTAGAGAAGAGCCTGCAGCAGCAGTGAAAACCCAGAATAGCCGAAAATAAATACATAAAATTGTTAAAAATGTGTGTGCAGGGGACTTCCCTGGTGGTATGGCTTGAACAGCAACAGGTTAAAATCATGGGATGGAGAGGTGAAGAGTTAACATATGTCATTTCTTAGCTGTATTTCTCTTACACAGAATGCTCTTGGTTCACCCAAGACTCGGGAGAAGTTTTGTTTCCCTCTCCTCTCAAAATTGCACTCATCCTTTAAGGCCAGTTAGAGTTCCTGTGCTACACAGTAGGTTCTTCTTAGTGATCTATTTTTAATACAGTAGTCTGTATGTGTCTATCCCAGTCTCCCAATTTATTCCTCCCTCACTAGCTACATACACATGTGACTCTTCCTAGACCTTTTCCTTCTTCTTCTTTTTTTGCCACTTCTATTGGTCTTTCATTTATTTATCTTTGTTCTTTGTGCTGTGTGGGCCTCCCATCGCAGTGGCCCCTACTCGCTGCAGAGCACCGGCTCTGGGCGCATGCGCTCCAGAGCTCCAGCTCGGTAGTTGGACACATCGGTCCAGCTGCTTCGCGGCACGAGGGATCTTCCCAGGCCGGAGATCAAATTGGCGCCCCTTTCACTGCAAGGCAGTCCTTACCCACTGGACCACCAGGGAAGCCCTTCCTAGACTCTTAAGATCTGTGAAGGCAGGGGTTATGTCTTTACTTTGGTACCCCTGGTAGAAAATAACATATATCCTACACCTATTAGGCACTGACTAAATGTTCGGGGTATTGAATTGAGAAATCTGGAAGAGCGCTTCTTTCTCCACAGTGTAGACAGAAATATAATTTTTATTAGGAAAGAATCATGAAGAAATTCCTCTTTGTTGTTTAGTTGCTAAATTGTGTCTGACTCTTTTGTGACCCCATGGACTGGAGCTGCCCAGGCTCCTCTGCCCATGGGACTTCCCAAATAAGAATACTGGAGTGGGTTGCCATTTCGTTCTCCAGGTGATCTTCCTGGCACAGGGTTGACAGGCAGATTCTTCACCACTGAGCCACCAGAGAAACCCTTTTGTAAATAAAAATATCTTATGAGTAAGTGAATATTAAATGCCATGAGTCACCACATTTTGGTCCTGAAAGGGTAAACCTGAGAGTAGCCCTCACTCCCTACGACTAGAGAAGAGCCTGCAGCAGCAGTGAAAACCCAGAATAGCCGAAAATAAATACATAAAAATGTTAAAAAAATGTGTGTGCAGGGGACTTCCCTGGTGGTATGGCTTGAACAGCAACAGGTTAAAATCATGGGATGGAGAGGTGAAGAGTTAACATATGTCATTTCTTAGCTGTATTTCTCTTACACAGAATGCTCTTGGTTCACCCAAGACTCGGGAGAAGTTTTGTTTCCCCCTCTCCTCTCAAAATTGCACTCATCCTTTAAGGCCAGTTAGATGCCTGGCCCAGGAAGATCCCATGTGCCATGGAGCAGTTGGACCGGTGTGTCCAATTAGGCGCCAGCGCTCTGGAGCACATGCGCCCAGGGCTGGTGCTCTGTGATGAGAGAGGCCACTGCAATGGGAGGCCCACATAGGCCAAAGAATAAAAAAAAAAAGATGGATGAAAATAAATACAAAAATAAGGGAGGCAAACTCTGTAAAAGCAAAAAAGCAAACTAAAAAAAAAAAGAAAAGGAAAAAAAAAATAAAGGAAGCACAATGGGAAAAAAATATATTAAAAAAAAATAATTCCTGATTTCTCCAGTTGTCATTTATTTCTTCCTCAGTGCTCCTATAAGCACACTGAACCTCATTTAAAACTTACAACTTCCTACATTCTATTGTTATTTTATGATTTCTATGTACTTTTACTATTATAATCCTATAGAACCCAGGTTACAGCTTAATCATTTGTTTCCTCATCTGTAACTTGTCCAGTTCTTGGCACATAACTGGTCACCAACACGACATGTAATGGAGCCATCTAGGGACTTCCTTGGTTAGAGAACTAAGAAGCCACACAGTGCAGCCAAAAATTTAAAAATAAACAAGACAGCTGGTCCAATAGTTGAGAATCTGCCTCCCAGTGCAGGGGTATGAGTTTGATCCTTTGTTAGGGAACTAAGATCCCACATATTGTGGGGCCAATAAGCCCACGCACTGCAATTACTGAGCCCTTGAGCTTCAGAGCCTGGGCGCCACACCTAGAGAGAAGCCCAGGTACTGCAGAGAAGATGCAGCACAGCCAAAATAAAAATAAATACAGTTAAACAAAAATAAAAATGAAGCCATCTAATGTTTTTTACATTTTTATGTATATTTATTTATTTTAGGCTGTGCTGGGTCTTCATTGCCATGACGGCACTTCTTCTAGTTTCAGAGAGCAGAAGCTACTCTCGAGTTGCAGTGCTTGGGCTTCTCATTGTGATGGCTTCTCTTGTTGCAGAGCTTGGGTTCTAGCCCCGTGGGCTTTGGTAGTTGCAGCACACAGGCTCAGTAGTTGTGACGCATGGGCCCAGTTGCCTGAGGCATATGGAATCTTCCAGGATCAGCAATCAAACCTGTGTCCCCTGCATTGGTAGGCGAAGTTTTAACCAACAGATAACCAGGGAAATCTGGAGCTGTCTAATTTTGAGTGATCCTAGAAGAACTGGTCCAAACTTCCCAACCCACATTATATTCATTCGGACTGGGATTTGACAGTAGATTAAGAGATCCATTCCCTAAATGTTTACAGATCTCTGGCTTCCACAGTAATCTATTCGGATGACCAGAAGTGGGCCAGACCCTCAATAGCAAGAATTTTGTTAGTGATTCTATCTCTACTTCTACATCTACCTCTGCCATTTGTTTCTTCCTCTGCTCTATAGCACACTGAACCTCATTTAAAACTTACAACTTCCTACATTCTATTGTTATTTTATGATTTCTATGTACTTTTACTATTATAATCCTATAGAACCCAGGTTACAGCTTAATCATTTGTTTCCTCATCTGTAACTTGTCCAGTTCTTGGCACATAACTGGTCACCAACACGACATGTAATGGAGCCATCTAGGGACTTCCTTGGTTAGAGAACTAAGAAGCCACACAGTGCAGCCAAAAATTTAAAAATAAACAAGACAGCTGGTCCAATAGTTGAGAATCTGCCTCCCAGTGCAGGGGGTATGAGTTTGATCCCTGGTTGGGGAACTAAGATCCCACATATTGTGGGGCCAATAAGCCCACGCACTGCAATTACTGAGCCCTTGAGCTTCAGAGCCTGGGCGCCACACCTAGAGAGAAGCCCAGGTACTGCAGAGAAGATGCAGCACAGCCAAAATAAAAATAAATACAGTTAAACAAAAATAAAAATGAAGCCATCTAATGTTTTTTACATTTTTATGTATATTTATTTATTTTAGGCTGTGCTGGGTCTTCATTGCCATGACGGCACTTCTTCTAGTTTCAGAGAGCAGAAGCTACTCTCGAGTTGCAGTGCTTGGGCTTCTCATTGTGATGGCTTCTCTTGTTGCAGAGCTTGGGTTCTAGCCCCGTGGGCTTTGGTAGTTGCAGCACACAGGCTCAGTAGTTGTGACGCATGGGCCCAGTTGCCTGAGGCATATGGAATCTTCCAGGATCAGCAATCAAACCTGTGTCCCCTGCATTGGTAGGCGAAGTTTTAACCAACAGATAACCAGGGAAATCTGGAGCTGTCTAATTTTGAGTGATCCTAGAAGAACTGGTCCAAACTTCCCAACCCACATTATATTCATTCGGACTGGGATTTGACAGTAGATTAAGAGATCCATTCCCTAAATGTTTACAGATCTCTGGCTTCCACAGTAATCTATTCGGATGACCAGAAGTGGGCCAGACCCTCAATAGCAAGAATTTTGTTAGTGATTCTATCTCTACTTCTACATCTACCTCTGCCATTTGTTTCCCTTAGCATGGTGGTTCTCAGACAGGGTCCGTGAACTCCCTGAAGATTTTAGGGATGAAGCTACTGTAATAATATTGAGATGTTATTTGCCTTTTTCACTGTGTTAAAATTTGAACGGATAATGCAAAGAACAAAAGTTTTTGCAACATGACAGGAGTGAGACACTGGAACCAAATTGTAGCATTAGTCCTGGCATTTCTCCCTGCCATGTGATGGCAATTTTTAAATAATGCCAGTGCCAAGTAAGTGCATCCTTGGTGTTTCCCTGGTGGCCCAGTAGGTAGACTCAGCCTCACAATGCAGGAGGCACCGGTTCAATCCCTGGCTGGGGAAGATCTCATGTGCTGCGGAGCGGTTGGACTGGTGTGTCCAGTTACAGGCCAGCGCTGTAGAGCTCATGCGCCCAGAACTGGTGCTCTGCAAAGAGAGAGGCCACTGCGATGGGAGGCCCACATGAGCCAAAGAATAAAGATGGATGAAAACAAATAAATAAAAACCCAATAAAAGAGGCCAAAATTAAAAAAAAAAAAAAGAAAAACAGAAAGAAAACAGGAGGCTCTTAATGAAGCAGAATAAAACTATTAATTTTATAAATTTCTGACACTGGAGTACAGATCCTTTTACCATTTTGTGTGAAGAAATGGGAAACAGGCAGCCAATGCTACTGCATATCCCAATACAATGATAGTCTCCAGTTTTTCTAAGAAAGAGCACTTGCGCAATTAAAGTATGAACTCAACTCACCTTTGTTTTCAAATGAATAGCTTTTTTTTTTTTAAAAGATTATTTATTTATTTATTATTTTGGGGGGTGGTTGGGGAGGGATGGGAGCAGGCGGGCCACTTCTATTGGTCTTTCACTTATCTATTTTCATCCGTCTTTGTTCTTTGGCCCATGTAGACCTCCCATCGCAGTGGCCTCTGTTGTCGCAGAGCACCGGCTCTGGGCGCATGCGCTCCAGAGCTCCGACTTGGTAATTGAACACATCGGTCCAGCCGCTCCACGGCATGTGGGATCTTCCCAGACCAGGGATCGAACAGGCACCCCTTTCACTGCAAGGCGGTGTCCTTACCCACTGGGCCCCCAGGGAAGCCCGAATAGATTTTTTTAGTACAGTTGCCATATGCCTCTCCCCGTTTCTCCTGTACTCACATCTTGTATTAGTGTGATATATTTGTGACAAATGATGAGCTAATATTGAATTAATAACACAGTTCATGGATTTCCTTAAGGTTCACTCATTTTAAAATTTATTTTAGTTTTTTATTTAGCTTTGCTGGGTCTCAGCTGTGGCACGATGTATCTTCCATCTTCGTTGTGGCATAAGAACTCCTAGTTGCAGTATGTGGGCCCTAGATGTCTGACTAGAGATTGAACCCAGGGCCCCTACATTGGAAGTCTCGGCCACTGGACCACTGGGGAAGTCCCTAGAGTTCACTCTTTATAGTATACATTCTATATTTTCTTTTATTGTCAACAAATTTGATTTAATTGTTTTCATTTTTTATTTTATTTTTCACATTAAAAAATTTTTTTTTTTTTGAGGAGGGCACTTCTATTGGTCTTTCATTTATCTGTTTTCATCCATCTTTGTTCTTTTGGCCCGTGTGGGCCTCCCATCGCAGTGGCCTCTCACAGAGTTTTGTTGCATCGACCTGAATCTGCCTGAGGTTCCCCCCGGAACCCTCCCCTCCATCCCACCCATCCAAGTCACCACAGAGCCCCTGTTTGAGATCCCCTAGCCCCACAGCACATTCCCCTCCCTCACCCCAATGTCCATAAGAGTGTTCTCCATGTCCGCCTCTCCATTGCTGCTCTGCATATTCATTTATCAGCACCAGCTTTCTAGATTCCATAAATATGTGTCAGTCTGCAATATTTATCTTTCTCTGACATACTTCACTCTGTATACATTTTGTGGGTTTTGATAGATACACAGCAGCAGGAATTCACCATGACACCATTACAGTATTATACAGAATAGTTTCACTTCTCTAAAAATCCTCTGTGCTACGTCCATTCATCTCTCCCTTCTTCCCCCCACAACCCCTGGCAACCACCTATCTTTTTTGCTGTCTCCAAAATTTCGCCTTTTCCAGGTTATCACACAGGATGTAGCCATTTTGGGTTGGTTTCTTTCACTTAGCAATAAGCATTTAAGATTCCTCCACGGTTTTTTTGTGGATTGATAGCTCATTTCATCACAATATATTCCATCATTCTCATGTGCTACTTTGTTTTATCCATTTACCTACTGAAGGACATTTTGGTTGCTTCCAAGTTTGGGAGATTACACATAAAGCTGCTCTGCATTCCTGTGTGGGTTTTGTGTGGGTATAAATTTTCAACTCATTTGGGTAAATACCGAGGAACACAATTGCTGGATCATATGGTAAGATCATATGGAAGATCCTCTGGAGGAGGGCATGACAACCCACACCAGTATTCTTGCCTGGAGAGTCCCCAGGGAAGAGGACCAGAAAGAGGAGTCTGGCGGGCTGCAGTCCATAGAGTTGCAAAGAGTCTGACACGAGTGAAGCAACTTAGCACATGGTTAAGAGTATGTTGAGTTTTGTAAGAAACTTGCCAAACTGTCTTCCAACCATTCTGCATTCCTACCAGCAATGAAAGCAATTTCTGTTTTTCCAAAACCTCCACCAGCATTTCTTGTTTTCGGGGTCTTGGATTTCTCGAATCTCTCTGTTGTTCCGCCATTTGGCCATGCTATGGGGCTCATGGGAATTCAGTTCTTAGACCAGGGACTGAACTCAGGCCACAGCAGTGAAATCGCCCAGTGTTAGCCACCAGACTACCAGGGGATTCCCAAATTTGCAATATCCTAATAAGATGTCGAGCCTCTTTGTTTTTGTCTTTTTTCTTTTTAAACTAAGTACCATTTTACTTGAAAGGATATTGGACAGAGGAACCATGGTTACTCAAACTGGTGTATTTAGCAAATATTTTCTCAGAAATGAAAGGAACCTGTTCATTCAAGGAAAACAATAGATGATATTTGCTGCCAGTGGTAAAATTTTAGTTTTCTTTCTTTCTTTTTTCATTTGAGCTTTCAAGTGAAAATTAAAATTTGAGAACACATACTTGCCACTGTGTGCCTCGCAGCTTCCCAACACTTAAGAGACTTTGCATTTAGAAGATCTGTGTAACTTAGGGGCCCAATGTTTTCCAAATGACCACTTATGTAATATTAAAAATCATGCACGAGTAAAAGGATATACCAAGGATTTCTTTTTAAACTTTCTATTTTGGGCTTCCCTGGTGGTCCAGTGGGTGAAGAGTCCGCCTTGCAGTGCAAGGGGCACTGGTTTGACCCCTGGCCTGGGAGAATCCCACATGCTGCGGAGCAGCTGGACTGGCGTGTCCGATTGTGAGCCAGCGCTCTGGAGCACATGTGCCCAGAGCTGGTGCTCTGCGACGAGAGAGGCCGCTGCGATGAGAGGCCCACACAGGCCAAAGAATTAAGATGCATGAAAATAAGTAAATGAAGGACCAACAAAAGAGACCAAAATTAAAAAACAAATTAAACACAACTTTCTATTTTATATTTGAGGATAGTTAACAATATTGTGCTAGTTTGAGGTGCACAGCAAGTGAGTCAGTGATACATGTATCTGTTCTCTTTCAAAATCTTTCCCATTTAGGTGGCTGCATAATATTGAGCAGAGTTCCCAGTGCTATACTGTAGGTCTTTATTGGTTATCCAGTTTAAATACAGCCATGTGTACATGTTGATTCCAAACTCCCTAACTACCCTCCCACCCAATCCTTCCCCTCTGCTAGCTCTATCAGTAATTTTAATGTGTGTTAGTCATTCAGTCATGTCCCACTCTTCGCGACCCCATAACCCACTAGGCTCCTCAGTCCATGGGATTTTCCTGGCAAGAATACTGGAGTGGGTGGCCATGCCCTTCTCCAGGTGATCTTCCCAAACCCACAGACTGAACCTGTGTCTGTTCTATCTCCTGCATTAGCTGGCAAGTTCTTTACCACTAATACCACCTTCGGAAGCCCCCACATCTGACTAACCTTTGAAAAACCACTTGTAAGTTTAGGTGAGGTATCAAAGAAGATCGACAATTATCTGAACAGCCTATTAACGTATTTCTCTTTTTATCAACAGTATTTGTGAGGCCAGGTATCCTTCATATACTTCAATCCCAAGAGATGGAATGCAGAAACAGATGAGAATCCAGTTTTCTTCAATTAAGCCAGGCATTAAAGAGATCTGCGTGTAAAACAATGCTATTCTCATGTATTTTTCTTAGTGTGGAAAAAATACTTTTTCGTAAAAATGTTATTTAAACATGTAATGGGTTTATTACTTATTTTTCCTTTTACTGAATCAATGCTATGTTAAACATTTCTCAGTATAAATTTCCAAGAGGTAAATAAGGGAAAATATAACCCATCATTGCTAAAAGCTCTTTAGGGTTCTCAATAATGTGTGTAGCAATGTAAATGGGTTCAGAGACTAAAAAATGTGAGAACCCCTGTTCTAAGATGCTTTCCTTTGATCCTGCCGGTCAATTCCAGTGCAGAGAATTCGATGTTACAACGCTGTTCAAGACTCGCCTTCCCTGATCTGCTCTAAGATGCCTCCCTCTGAGCCTGCTGGTCAGTTCCAGGGCAGAGAATTCGACGTTACACATTCCCCGATCGAACGCTCTACTCACTGCCCCTACTCTGCATTCCATCTGCAGTTCTGTTATTCCAGTTTCTCTGTGGCTTTCAAATCTCAGGTTTGGGGCCGGCATGGCCCTTGCAGGTGCATTCTCAAATCGGCGGGAAAACTCCCGGGAAGAGTCTGACTTTTGCGCCCTCACTCCAAACATATGCAGAGGCCTAATAAGCCTAAGGAGGGCGGGAAGGGATCCGAGGGGGTCTTGGGAGCTGAGTCTTTAGGCTGAAAGAGCGGAGAAGGCTCGGAATACCTCAGGGAACAGACTACGCGTAAGGAAGGGAGAAGAGGCAAGGGCTCCAGGGCGAGACCTGGCAAGAATACTGGAGTGGGTGGCCATGCCCTTCTCCAGGTGATCTTCCCAAACCCACAGACTGAACCTGTGTCTGTTCTATCTCCTGCATTAGCTGGCAAGTTCTTTACCACTAATACCACCTTCGGAAGCCCCCACATCTGACTAACCTTTGAAAAACCACTTGTAAGTTTAGGTGAGGTATCAAAGAAGATCGACAATTATCTGAACAGCCTATTAACGTATTTCTCTTTTTATCAACAGTATTTGTGAGGCCAGGTATCCTTCATATACTTCAATCCCAAGAGATGGAATGCAGAAACAGATGAGAATCCAGTTTTCTTCAATTAAGCCAGGCATTAAAGAGATCTGCGTGTAAAACAATGCTATTCTCATGTATTTTTCTTAGTGTGGAAAAAATACTTTTTCGTAAAAATGTTATTTAAACATGTAATGGGTTTATTACTTATTTTTCCTTTTACTGAATCAATGCTATGTTAAACATTTCTCAGTATAAATTTCCAAGAGGTAAATAAGGGAAAATATAACCCATCATTGCTAAAAGCTCTTTAGGGTTCTCAATAATGTGTGTAGCAATGTAAATGGGTTCAGAGACTAAAAAATGTGAGAACCCCTGTTCTAAGATGCTTTCCTTTGATCCTGCCGGTCAATTCCAGTGCAGAGAATTCGATGTTACAACGCTGTTCAAGACTCGCCTTCCCTGATCTGCTCTAAGATGCCTCCCTCTGAGCCTGCTGGTCAGTTCCAGGGCAGAGAATTCGACGTTACACATTCCCCGATCGAACGCTCTACTCACTGCCCCTACTCTGCATTCCATCTGCAGTTCTGTTATTCCAGTTTCTCTGTGGCTTTCAAATCTCAGGTTTGGGGCCGGCATGGCCCTTGCAGGTGCATTCTCAAATCGGCGGGAAAACTCCCGGGAAGAGTCTGACTTTTGCGCCCTCACTCCAAACATATGCAGAGGCCTAATAAGCCTAAGGAGGGCGGGAAGGGATCCGAGGGGGTCTTGGGAGCTGAGTCTTTAGGCTGAAAGAGCGGAGAAGGCTCGGAATACCTCAGGGAACAGACTACGCGTAAGGAAGGGAGAAGAGGCAAGCTCGCGTAGTTCTTTCCGCCTCCTATGGCAACAGGGAAGGCGGAGCCTAACCACACCCCGTGGGGGCACATCGTCCCGCCCCCAAGCTCATCGCTCCGCCCTATGCCGCCAAGCAGGGAGCCCGGGAAGGTCGAAAAGGGCCCTTCACGACAGTCTCGGCGGTTTCCGGCCGGCCTCGCGCGTGCTGATGTGTCGGGGAGGCGGGGCTTCGGGGAGCCTTCCCTCGCGACGCCCGATCTTCGAACGTTGTCGCTGTGGCAGATCTACCTCCCCGCGGCCATGGCTGTCTCTGCTCGGCCCGTGCGGGCCCGGCGCGACTCAGGTCGGCTCAGAGCCCCGCCTTGTGGCGGATAGAGTGGGGCGCCAATTTCAGAGGGCTGGGGGCGGGAGGACTGCCCTGCAGGATCGGGAGAAGGGAGCCTCCGATGGGAAGGGGCTCGTAGAGGGAGATTGCAGCCTTCGGCTTCGGGGTGGTGATGACATTTAGGGCGCTTTGCTGTTAGAGGGCTGCAGTCTGAGAAGGGTTCTGGGACACTGGGGGATCCTGGAGGAGCGGCTCCACTGCAGGAATGTTTCGGGTAGTCAGAGATCAGTGGGAGAACCCAGGCGGGCTGTGATTTCTTGGGGGAGGAGCCTGTTTTAAAGCATCTCCATTCCCATACGTGCACACGTAACTTTCTCCCCTTACTGGTTGCAGATAAAGTAAAGAAAGACAAGGCTGGACAGACTTCAGGGCCCCGTCAGGGCAGCGGAATGGGGAAACTGTTGGGTTTTGAGTGGACAGATCTGTCCAGCTGGGAGAGGCTGGTGACCCTGCTAAATCGACCCACGGATCCTGCAAGCTTGGCAGTCTTCCGTTTTCTCTTTGGTAAGTCCAGTTTCTGGGAGGGGCCAGCGTGGTTGGGAGAGAGAGGTAATGACAATCGTCCCTTGTCCGTTTCTTAGACTTACCTTTCTTTTCCTGAGAGCTGAAGTTACAGATACCCTAGAAGAACTCATTGTAACCCAGTTGTGTCTCCTCTGACTGGGACTTGGAGATCAGAAATGCTTTTATCTGAGGCTGTAGGACATGGAAAGGAAGCTCGGAACCGGACGTAAGGAAGGGAGAAGAGGCAAGCTCGCGTAGTTCTTTCCGCCTCCTATGGCAACAGGGAAGGCGGAGCCTAACCACACCCCGTGGGGGCACATCGTCCCGCCCCCAAGCTCATCGCTCCGCCCTATGCCGCCAAGCAGGGAGCCCGGGAAGGTCGAAAAGGGCCCTTCACGACAGTCTCGGCGGTTTCCGGCCGGCCTCGCGCGTGCTGATGTGTCGGGGAGGCGGGGCTTCGGGGAGCCTTCCCTCGCGACGCCCGATCTTCGAACGTTGTCGCTGTGGCAGATCTACCTCCCCGCGGCCATGGCTGTCTCTGCTCGGCCCGTGCGGGCCCGGCGCGACTCAGGTCGGCTCAGAGCCCCGCCTTGTGGCGGATAGAGTGGGGCGCCAATTTCAGAGGGCTGGGGGCGGGAGGACTGCCCTGCAGGATCGGGAGAAGGGAGCCTCCGATGGGAAGGGGCTCGTAGAGGGAGATTGCAGCCTTCGGCTTCGGGGTGGTGATGACATTTAGGGCGCTTTGCTGTTAGAGGGCTGCAGTCTGAGAAGGGTTCTGGGACACTGGGGGATCCTGGAGGAGCGGCTCCACTGCAGGAATGTTTCGGGTAGTCAGAGATCAGTGGGAGAACCCAGGCGGGCTGTGATTTCTTGGGGGAGGAGCCTGTTTTAAAGCATCTCCATTCCCATACGTGCACACGTAACTTTCTCCCCTTACTGGTTGCAGATAAAGTAAAGAAAGACAAGGCTGGACAGACTTCAGGGCCCCGTCAGGGCAGCGGAATGGGGAAACTGTTGGGTTTTGAGTGGACAGATCTGTCCAGCTGGGAGAGGCTGGTGACCCTGCTAAATCGACCCACGGATCCTGCAAGCTTGGCAGTCTTCCGTTTTCTCTTTGGTAAGTCCAGTTTCTGGGAGGGGCCAGCGTGGTTGGGAGAGAGAGGTAATGACAATCGTCCCTTGTCCGTTTCTTAGACTTACCTTTCTTTTCCTGAGAGCTGAAGTTACAGATACCCTAGAAGAACTCATTGTAACCCAGTTGTGTCTCCTCTGACTGGGACTTGGAGATCAGAAATGCTTTTATCTGAGGCTGTAGGACATACAGAGACAGAGGACCAGCAACCCATTTCCTTTGTGGAATGAAGTTGCCCACTAACTACGCTAAGGACTTCAGAGAAATGGCACAGGTGACTGGGCAGCCGTTTAAGCTGTGATTCCCTCATCCAGACCTTTCTAATTCTTAGGCCACAGCATGTATGTTCAGAAGGGGTTACAGATACGCTGAGATATTACTGCCCTTCACCCAGTGGTTCTCAGCTGGGGGCGAGTTTGCTCTCCGAGGGACACTTGGCAGTATCTGTAGGCGTTTGTGTTTGTCACGTCTAGCGTGTGGGAGGGGTGGGGAAGGGGTAGTTACTGGCATCTACACAGAAGCCAAGGATGCTGCAGACTGACCTATGAACCATGGGGTAGCCCTCTCAGTGAATAATTAACTAGGCCAAACTTGACTCTTCCTGGGGTTGAGAAGTCCTGCCCTAATTTGGAGCTGGCTTCCTGGGCTGAGTAGCCCCTTCTGTTTAGCCCAGGGTGCTGGCCAGATAGTGGTGCCAGGAAGTAAACGAGGCTGAGGGAGTGCCACCTCAGAGCACTTTCTGTAGCCAGTACGACACATAGGACTATCTGAACCTGAACAGCTTCGACTGCATTTTTGTACACCTCTCTGAGACGCTGCAAGATAAAAGTGGTGAATTGGCTCAGGGAGGTGCAGTGGCTGGCTGAGAGCCCACAGCCAGTATATGCCTAACACAGAGTAAGCACTCAGTGATTATTGTTGAATGAATTCTTTCTGGGGCTGGGTGCCCCAACTGAATTCCCATGCGCTCCGTGCCCACATGGTTTTGCCTTCTCAGGGTTGATGGAACATTGTAACGTCCTGCTAAATCGACCCACGGATCCTGCAAGCTTGGCAGTCTTCCGTTTTCTCTTTGGTAAGTCCAGTTTCTGGGAGGGGCCAGCGTGGTTGGGAGAGAGAGGTAATGACAATCGTCCCTTGTCCGTTTCTTAGACTTACCTTTCTTTTCCTGAGAGCTGAAGTTACAGATACCCTAGAAGAACTCATTGTAACCCAGTTGTGTCTCCTCTGACTGGGACTTGGAGATCAGAAATGCTTTTATCTGAGGCTGTAGGACATACAGAGACAGAGGACCAGCAACCCATTTCCTTTGTGGAATGAAGTTGCCCACTAACTACGCTAAGGACTTCAGAGAAATGGCACAGGTGACTGGGCAGCCGTTTAAGCTGTGATTCCCTCATCCAGACCTTTCTAATTCTTAGGCCACAGCATGTATGTTCAGAAGGGGTTACAGATACGCTGAGATATTACTGCCCTTCACCCAGTGGTTCTCAGCTGGGGGCGAGTTTGCTCTCCGAGGGACACTTGGCAGTATCTGTAGGCGTTTGTGTTTGTCACGTCTAGCGTGTGGGAGGGGTGGGGAAGGGGTAGTTACTGGCATCTACACAGAAGCCAAGGATGCTGCAGACTGACCTATGAACCATGGGGTAGCCCTCTCAGTGAATAATTAACTAGGCCAAACTTGACTCTTCCTGGGGTTGAGAAGTCCTGCCCTAATTTGGAGCTGGCTTCCTGGGCTGAGTAGCCCCTTCTGTTTAGCCCAGGGTGCTGGCCAGATAGTGGTGCCAGGAAGTAAACGAGGCTGAGGGAGTGCCACCTCAGAGCACTTTCTGTAGCCAGTACGACACATAGGACTATCTGAACCTGAACAGCTTCGACTGCATTTTTGTACACCTCTCTGAGACGCTGCAAGATAAAAGTGGTGAATTGGCTCAGGGAGGTGCAGTGGCTGGCTGAGAGCCCACAGCCAGTATATGCCTAACACAGAGTAAGCACTCAGTGATTATTGTTGAATGAATTCTTTCTGGGGCTGGGTGCCCCCAACTGAATTCCCATGCGCTCCGTGATTCCCTTTGCTGAGGCCTGATGGCCCCTTCCCCGTCTGCCTTCTCAGGGCTGTTGATGGTGTTGGACATTCCCCAGGAGCGGGGGCTCAGCTCCCTGGACCGGAGATACCTGGATGGGCTGGAGGTATGCCGCTTCCCCTTGCTGGACGCCCTGCAGCCGCTGCCGCTTGACTGGATGTATCTGGTCTACACCATCATGTTTCTGGGTGAGAGAAACTGCCGGAGAGATGGGAGTATTGACTGGCTTACTTAAAGCCCAGAAATCCAAAGCGTGCTGGTGAATGGCCAGGTCCTGGGTTTCTTTTCTTTCTTTTTTTCCTGACTGTGCTGCATGGCTTGTGAGATCTTAGTTCCCTGACTGGGGATCGAACCTGGACCCTTGGAAGTGAAAGCTCTACATCTTAACCACTGGACCACCAGGGAATTCCCTTGGCTTTATCATTTCACGTCTTCTGTGACTTACAGTTTCAGCCTTCTGACCTGTGTGTCATCTGAGCTGTGACCCTGTAACGCTTTTTAAAACACTGAAGTAACATTGAATTGAAACTGATTTCTACCAGGTTATAAAGTGCCTGATGATTTTCTTCACCCCACCCACAATCTGTCCTGGGGAAGCTGGGTCTGTGGCGACCCTTTGACCTCTTAATCCTCTCCCCCATCCTCCCCAGGGGCCCTGGGAATGATGCTGGGCCTGTGCTACCGGATGAGCTGTGTGTTATTCTTGCTGCCATACTGGTACGTGTTTCTCCTGGACAAGACGTCCTGGAACAACCACTCCTATCTGTATGGCTTGTTGGCCTTTCAGCTGACGTTCGTGGACGCACACCACTACTGGTAGGAATCTAAAGGGAAAGAGGGAGGGATTGGCTCCATCAGGATGGTCAGAGACAGGGGCCCAGGGAAGGCCTACCTTTTGTCCCAGTAGCATGTGGTGACAAGGCAGCGCTTTGATGGGGACGGATTCAGGAGGAGCAGGGGTCAGCAAGGTGGGAGCTCTGTGGATGAGCACAGGCAGGATGACTCATTCCCACCCCCTCACTCTTCAAAGCTCCCTAGCTGCCGTGATCTAGCCACGTCTTGTAAGCCTCTTAGAAGAAGAGAAAACTAAAGCCAGACATAGATGTTTTCCGATCCTTCGTGGATGGTCATGTGGAAGAGGGAGCGGATGTTCCCTGGGAGGGGCCGAGAGTAAACGTCACTGTGGGGCAGAGGGCCGTCTGAAGGAGAGGGCCTGCGAGGGCTGCTCAGCAGTGCGGTGACCCTCCCTCACATCTGGCTTGGGTGGCCATCTCTCAGGGGAGGTGGAAAAGAGACCTGGAGACAGGGTGACAGGACCGATGACCTTTGAGATATCTTCCCATTAGTAAGTGAAAAGCACACGTGAGCTGTCAGAGCTGTCAGTGGGCATAGGGGAAAAACACTGGATCTGTTAGCGACTTATCAGTCATTAAGTACCTGTCAGTTGTCAATACGTCGATACAGGTTCTCCTTTTGTAAACGTATACATTCATTCAGAGTGGCCAGCTCTCTAGCCTTTTTCCTGGTTTTATTAGGATTCCCAGTTTGTTTTATTAGGACAAACTAATGTTCTAACTAACAAATGTTAAGCACTGAGCTTTTTCTCTTTCTGGTTATAACTCACTAGTGGTTATAACCAGTAGTTTCTGACTTAAAATAATCATTGTTATAAGGCACTCAGATAATTCTAAAGGGCCTCAGACTCTCCCAGAGGACCGGAGATGTGGAAGACGTCAGTACGGGGCCAGTGGCACAATGGATAATGTGTCTGACTACGGATCAGAAGATTCTAGGACCGGAGATGTGGAAGACATCCTGGAATAGAGAGATCATCACATTTAAAGCAAGGTGGGAATGGGCCTGGATTAAGAACCTGTCCTCTGCCCTCCTCCCTCTCGCTGCAGGTCTGTGGATGGCCTGCTGAGTGCCCGGAAGCGGAACGCCCATGTGCCCCTTTGGAACTACGCTGTGTTGCGTGGCCAGGTACTGGACCTCGGGAGGGGGCTGTTCTCCACAGCCATTGGCAGCGTGGATGTCCACTGCCAGACAGCACTCTGCTCAGCCTCCCTGGATCCTTCTTCCCTCACGCCCTTGTTGTAAATGGAACTATTTTCTAAGACTTTTATGTATTTATTTTGTTTTGGGCCGCGCTGGGTATTCGTTGCTACACGTCAGCCTTTCTCTAGTTGTGGAGAGCAGGGTCCACTCTTCGTCGCTCTGCACTGGTTTCTCATTGTGGTCCCTTCTGTGGCTGCGGAGCACGGGCTCCAGGCATGAAGGCTTGGTGGGTGCTAGAGCATGGGCTCCGTAGTTGTGGTGCATGGACTTAGTTGCACCGCAGCATGTCGGATCTTCCCAGACCAGACATTGAATCCTTGCATTGGCGGAGGATTCTTATCCACTGGACCACCAGGGGTGTCCTTCTTTTTCCCTTTTTGTTGGAAAGCTGGACTGACTTTCCCCTTGTTTTCGACTTTCTAATCTCTGGGATCTCTCATTTTGTTATAGAAAGACTAGAGGTTTGTTCCTGATAGATTAAGATCGTCTGTGCTTAATGACTTTTACTTTTTCCTTCATGACTTTGCCTAACAGTGTGCCTGACATGTGTAGGATGTCGGGCGAGTGATGTCTGAGATGAGTGAGTAGAGTGCATCTTGTCTCCCTCGTGCCTCGACTGATCGTGACTGTTAAGCACTGAGCTTTTCTCTTTCTGGTTATAACTCACTAGTGGTTATAACCAGTAGTTTCTGACTTAAAATAATCATTGTTATAAGGCACTCAGATAATTCTAAAGGGCCTCAGACTCTCCCAGAGGACCGGAGATGTGGAAGACGTCAGTCGGGGCCAGTGGCACAATGGATAATGTGTCTGACTACGGATCAGAAGATTCTAGGACCGGAGATGTGGAAGACATCCTGGAATAGAGAGATCATCACATTTAAAGCAAGGTGGGAATGGGCCTGGATTAAGAACCTGTCCTCTGCCCTCCTCCCTCTCGCTGCAGGTCTGTGGATGGCCTGCTGAGTGCCCGGAAGCGAACGCCCATGTGCCCCTTTGGAACTACGCTGTGTTGCGTGGCCAGGTACTGGACCTCGGGAGGGGGCTGTTCTCCACAGCCATTGGCAGCGTGGATGTCCACTGCCAGACAGCACTCTGCTCAGCCTCCCTGGATCCTTCTTCCCTCACGCCCTTGTTGTAAATGGAACTATTTTCTAAGACTTTTATGTATTTATTTTGTTTTGGGCCGCGCTGGGTATTCGTTGCTACACGTCAGCCTTTCTCTAGTTGTGGAGAGCAGGGTCCACTCTTCGTCGCTCTGCACTGGTTTCTCATTGTGGTCCCTTCTGTGGCTGCGGAGCACGGGCTCCAGGCATGAAGGCTTGGTGGGTGCTAGAGCATGGGCTCCGTAGTTGTGGTGCATGGACTTAGTTGCACCGCAGCATGTCGGATCTTCCCAGACCAGACATTGAATCCTTGCATTGGCGGAGGATTCTTATCCACTGGACCACCAGGGGTGTCCTTCTTTTTCCCTTTTTGTTGGAAAGCTGGACTGACTTTCCCCTTGTTTTCGACTTTCTAATCTCTGGGATCTCTCATTTTGTTATAGAAAGACTAGAGGTTTGTTCCTGATAGATTAAGATCGTCTGTGCTTAATGACTTTTACTTTTTCCTTCATGACTTTGCCTAACAGTGTGCCTGACATGTGTAGGATGTCGGGCGAGTGATGTCTGAGATGAGTGAGTAGAGTGCATCTTGTCTCCCTCGGGCCCTGGACCAAGATCAGAACTGATCTGTGACTGATCTGTAGAGGACGAGGTTCTGACTTGGAATGTTTTTTTGCATTTCGTGTTTGCAGATCTTCATCGTGTACTTCATTGCGGGCGTGAAGAAGCTGGACACAGACTGGGTGGAAGGTTACTCTATGGAACACCTGTCTCGGCACTGGCTGTTCAGCCCCTTCAAGTGAGCAGCAGGGCGGCGGCCTCGGAGGCTGGGAGCAGGGTTGGGGCTGGCCTCCTCAGGTCTGCGGTCACGGCGGCAGCTCCCATTTTGCCTGAATTCGCCACGCGCTCCCCTCTGCCTCCTTATTTCCCTCTTCAACAGAAGGCAGAGTCGGCGATGTCGAAAGATTTAGGCTTTGCTGCCTCTGGGAGGGTTACAGCGTGGGCGGGGATGAAGAGAAAAGAGATAAAGGAAAGGGAAGCACCAGCGCCAGGTGACTTGGAGAGAGTGTCAGTGTCCAGGCAGCTGCCGTGGTGGGGCCTCGGTCCCTGGGGGGCTGTTCCAGCCTCTTGCCCAGATCTCTTGGCTGCCACGGCGAGAAGATGGGTGGTCAGCGCCCCTTCCCCAACAAAACCACTCTTACTAATTCTTCCCCAAACAGAGCCGCTTGTCCCTGACTTTTCGCTTCTTCCCATTTCTTATTTCTTTTGTCTTTTTTTTTTTTTAACTTTTTTTTCCCCTTCAGTTATCTCTGTCTCTTCCAGGGCAACTTTTTTTTTTTTTAATTGTCTCTTTTTTTTTTTTTTCTGGCCACTTCTGTTGGTCTTTATTTATTTTCATCCATCTTTGTTCTTTGGCCCGTGTGGGCCTCCCATCACAGTGGCCTCTCTAGCCGCAGAGCACCGGCTCTGGGCGAATGCACTCCAGAGCTCCGGCTCGGTAGTTGGACACATGGGTCCAGCCGCTCCACGGCACGTGGGATCTTCCCAGGCCAGGGATCAAACGGGCGCCCCTTGCACTGCAAGGCGGTGTCCTTACCCACCGGACCACCAGGGAAGCCCTGTCTTATTTTTTTTATAGTATTTGTACGTATGTTGCTTTGGGCCACACTGGGTCTTCGTAGCTTTCGGCTTTCTCTCTAGTTGCGGTGAGTAGAGTCTTCTCTCTAGCTGTGGTATGAGGGCTTCTCACTGCCGTGGCTTCTCGTTGTGGAGCACAGGCTTGAGGCATGGGGGCTTAGTAGGTGCAGCTTGTGAGCTTAGTTGCTTGGTGGCACGTGAAATCTTCCCAGACTAGAGATTGAACCCATGTCCCTTGCATTGGCTGGTGGAATCTTCATCACTGGACCACCAGGGAAGCCCTCTCTTGTTTTACTTTCTTCTTTGCCCTCCGCGCCGTCACCTCCCTGTTTCTGAAGTATGCCATCATTTTGCTTCCTCTTTTAGAGCGTCTCATGCATCTAACCTCCAGGAAGAACCTGCCCTGCGCAGCACACATGCTGCTCAGTCAAATTTTCCTCTCGGAGACCTGCCCTTGCATATTACATAGCTCATGTTGAAACAATGAGACACCTAAAGTGTATGAGCTTTTCTGGTGGCTCAGATGGTAATGGATTGACCATGCAAGACAGGAGACCTGGGTTTGATCCCTGGATTGGGAAGATCTTTTGGGAAGGGAATAGCAACCTGCTCCAGTATTCTTGCCTGGGACATCCCATGGAAAGAGGAGCCTGGTGAGCCTGGAGTCTCAAAGAGTCAAACCCACCTGAGCAGCTCTTAAACTTTTAAACTATATGGGAATGAGGAGGGGCTGGAAACCCCTTGCAGAGGATGTCTATGTGGAGTTCTCTACCCACTGACCGGGGTGGATCTCTGTACCTGCAGCGCAGAGGTGCGTTGGGCGTGAGTGTTTGGAGCAGGCTGTGCCTGACCTTTGACCCCGGTGTCCGCAGACTCGTGTTGTCCGAGCAGATGACAAGTCTGCTGGTGGTGCACTGGTGCGGACTGCTGCTCGACCTCTCGGCCGGGTTCCTGCTCTTCTTTGATGCCCTGAGACCCATCGGCTTCCTCTTCGTGACCTATTTCCACTGCATGAATTCCCAGCTTTTCAGCATTGGTCAGTTCCTGTAATCTGGCGGGGAGCAGGAAGCCACAGGCATGCAGGGGAGGGCCGGAGGAGCGGCAGGTGTGGCGGGGGAGACGGGGTGGTGATGGGAGCTGAGCTGAACCCAACGTTGTGTCTGTGAGGTGCAAACAGATGGGGAGGCGGCCCGGGGCGTTTGGGCTTGGCTAGTATGTTCTGTAGTGAGTTTCTTTGTGATGTGAGAGCCTCGAGGTGAGAACTTCTCTCCTCGTCGGTGGAGTACCTGGGGGAGGCTGCCTCGGGGAGGGGGCGTGGACGGCATGACCCACGGTTTCCAGCCAAGCTCCTGAAGTGCTTGTTTTCTCCCTGCCGTTATAGGCATGTTCCCCTACGTCATGCTGGCCAGCAGCCCTCTCTTCTGCTCTCCCGAGTGGCCTCGGAAGCTGGTAGCTCATTGCCCCAAAAGGCTGCAAGAACTGCTGCCTCTCCGGACCGTGCCTCAGCCCAGCGCGTCCTGCGTGTATAAGAGGGGCCGGGCCCGGGGCGGCCACAGGGTGGCGCTGCGCCACCGGCTGGGCGCCGCCTTCACGCTGCTCTACCTCCTGGAGCAGCTCTTCCTGCCCTACTCCCACTTCCTCACCCAGGTGCGCGCCTGGGCATCTGCTTGCAGGGTGGGGGACCGCGCTCCGAGCGGAGCCGTGGGTCTAGGAACCTCTAGGCGGGAGGAGCGCGGAACTGACCCCGACGCCCGCCCCCTCAGGGCTACAACAACTGGACCAACGGCCTTTACGGCTACTCCTGGGACATGATGGTCCACTCGCGCTCGCACCAGCACGTGAAGATCACCTACCGCGACGGCCGCACCGGCGAGTTGGGCTACCTCAACCCTGGGGTGAGACGCCTGGGGTGGAAAGCATCCTGGCTTTCAGAGCCCCCCTTGAGTTTCGGGGTCTGGTCTGGTTCCAGACACAATTATAAACTGAAACCCATCTGGGTCCACTCTCCCTTTCTCTGGAGCCACATGCAACCGTCTCCCGTGGGGGGGTTGAAATAGGGCAGTTCACTTCCCTGAACTGAGATGGGACTCAAGAAAGGTGAGTACTGCGACCCCAGCGATGAAAAATATTCTTTCACCAAGTTTTTTGTTTTGTTTTGTTTTGTTTTCTTCTGTCAAAACTGGCAGCAGGCAGGGATCTGTGTGTGCCTTGGCACTGCATGACCGATCTGGGGACTTGAGAACAACGAGGTGGGACTAACCTGGGGGTTTGGGGCAGGTATTCACGCAGAGCCGGCGCTGGAAGGATCATGCAGACATGCTGAAGCAATATGCCACTTGCCTGAGCCGCCTGTTGCCCAAGTACAATGTCACTGAGCCCCAGATCTACTTTGATATTTGGGTCTCCATCAATGACCGCTTCCAGCAGAGGTGGGCAAGGGGAGCAGAGATGGGGGAAAACATCGAGTCCACCTCTCTGCCAAGATGAATAGCCGGTGCTCCCCAATGTTGTCTTGCTTAAAAAGGCTGTCCTCTGGTGCATGTCCCTCTTGACCTGGTTGTGGGCATAGCTGATTGCTTCCAGCAGGGGGCACCACCCTCCCAAAGAAAAGGTAACTCGTTCTCAGAGAAGCTGTAAAGAAGCTTGGGCGGCCACTAATCCCCATTCTTCCCAGTGCTCCAGAATCTCTTTCATTCTCTCTCTCTGTCCCAAACTAGCAATAACATGCTAACGCAGGCCATTTCTTCTTTCTGGAAAACCCTGTGTGCTCTATCTGGGAATAGTGATGAACAGAACTGGAAATTCCAGTGCCTTCGTGGCTGTGGGCGCCTTAGAACGTGGTTTCTCTCCCGAAGGATTTTTGACCCTCGCGTGGACATCGTGCAGGCTGTGTGGTCCCCCTTCCAGCGCACACCTTGGCTGCAGCCGCTGCTGATGGACCTGTCTCCCTGGAGAACCAAGTTACAGGAGATCAAGAGCAGCCTGGACAACCACACTGAAGTGGTCTTCATTGCAGATTTCCCTGGTATGGAGGAAAGCACAGAGGTTTGCTGTCTCCCTCCTGGCTTGCTAGACCAGGAACATGGTGTGGGATGGAGTGGGGAGGGGCTGCTCCTGGTGGGAGGCTGGTTTTTGAAGCCGGAGGCGGAGGTGGGGTGAAGGTGTGATTTCTCTTTTGAGTGTACACCACCTTGGGTGGGATCGGCCCTCTTACCACTGGTAGGGCTGCACCTGGAGAACTTTGTGAGCGAAGACCTGGGCAACACTAGCATCCAGCTGCTGCAGGGGGAGGTGACCGTGGAGCTGGTGGCCGAACAGAAGAACCAGACTCTTCAGGAGGGAGAAAAAATGCAGGTGTTTGCCTTGAATTAACAACAATAGCAAAGTTGGAATGAGGGCAGTTGATTTATTATAGACTCCAAATGCTTTAACGTAACAGTAACACAGGCGGGGGCCTCCCTAGTGGCTCAGTGGTAAGGAATCCGCCTGCTCATGCAGGAGACCCAGGTTTGATCCCTGGGTCAGGAATATTCCCTGAGAAGGAAATGGCAACTCACTCCAGTAATCCTGCCTGGGAAATCTCATGACAACAGAGGAGCCTCGTGGGCTTTAGCCCATGGGATCACAAAAGAGTTGGGCACAACTTATTGACTAAACAGCAGTGACGGCAGTGCAGTGGCACTGAAAAAGCAAGGACCCTGGGGGCGAGGGAGAGCCTCATTCAAAATTCTAGTGGTCAGTTCCTTCGAATTCCGAAGCGCAAGGAAAAAGATGGAGGTGGGGTAGTGGAGGGAGGCCCCAGGCCAGCAGGGAAAGGGTCGAGGGTGAGAGCCCTGTGTCTCACCCCCATCAGTTGCCTGCGGGTGAGTACCATAAGGTGTACACCGTATCGTCCAGTCCTTCCTGCTACATGTACATCTACGTCAACACTACGGAGGTCGCGCTGGAGCAAGATCTGGCGTATCTGCAAGAGCTGAAGGAGAAAGTGGAGAACGGAAGTAGTGAGTATCTGAAGCCGGGAGCCCAGATAGCTCGGGTTACAAGCAGCCGGGGTCTTGGGTGAGCATCTGGCCACTCGGGGGATACACTAGAAAGGGGTGTTCCTCTCGCTGGGGAGAGGGAGTCTAGGAGAGAGAGTACACGCTCTGTGCGTGATTGCTCCTTTGGCTCTTTCTCGGCAGAAACAGGGCCTCTGCCTCCGGAGCTGCAAGCTGTGCTGGAAGGGGAGGTCAAAGGCGGCCCTGAGCCAACCCCGCTGGTTCAGACCTTCCTTAGGCGCCAGCAGAGGCTCCAGGAGATTGAACGCCGGCGAAACGCCCCTTTCCACGAGCGACTAGTCCGCTTCTTGCTGCGAAAGCTTTATATCTTTCGGCGCAGGTAAGCTTTACCCCATGGTGCGTGTCTTTGCCATCTGACGTTTGCAGCTGGGTCCTCTGGTGGGAGTACAGTGGGGATCTTTTCCCAGGAGAGGTCAATTGAGTGCTGAGCTTCTCCCCTTTCCCCTCTCCGTGCTCCCCTCCTTAATGGGATGGGAGAGTAAATGACGTGTCTGTCTGATGGCCGCTGTCCTTCCTCAGCTCATCTCCCGTGGGTTACCCTTGCTCCCCCTGGAATCGTCTGCCAGACTGTATGAGTGGAGTGCCCTTCCAGCTGGGATGTGGGGGTACCTGGGGGTTGGACCAGAGGAGAATCCTGCCTGGAAATCTCATGACAACAGAGGAGCCTCGTGGGCTTTAGCCCATGGGATCACAAGAGTTGGGCACAACTTATTGACTAAACAGCAGTGACGGCAGTGCAGTGGCACTGAAAAAGCAAGGACCCTGGGGGCGAGGGAGAGCCTCATTCAAAATTCTAGTGGTCAGTTCCTTCGAATTCCGAAGCGCAAGGAAAAAGATGGAGGTGGGGTAGTGGAGGGAGGCCCCAGGCCAGCAGGGAAAGGGTCGAGGGTGAGAGCCCTGTGTCTCACCCCCATCAGTTGCCTGCGGGTGAGTACCATAAGGTGTACACCGTATCGTCCAGTCCTTCCTGCTACATGTACATCTACGTCAACACTACGGAGGTCGCGCTGGAGCAAGATCTGGCGTATCTGCAAGAGCTGAAGGAGAAAGTGGAGAACGGAAGTAGTGAGTATCTGAAGCCGGGAGCCCAGATAGCTCGGGTTACAAGCAGCCGGGGTCTTGGGTGAGCATCTGGCCACTCGGGGGATACACTAGAAAGGGGTGTTCCTCTCGCTGGGGAGAGGGAGTCTAGGAGAGAGAGTACACGCTCTGTGCGTGATTGCTCCTTTGGCTCTTTCTCGGCAGAAACAGGGCCTCTGCCTCCGGAGCTGCAAGCTGTGCTGGAAGGGGAGGTCAAAGGCGGCCCTGAGCCAACCCCGCTGGTTCAGACCTTCCTTAGGCGCCAGCAGAGGCTCCAGGAGATTGAACGCCGGCGAAACGCCCCTTTCCACGAGCGACTAGTCCGCTTCTTGCTGCGAAAGCTTTATATCTTTCGGCGCAGGTAAGCTTTACCCCATGGTGCGTGTCTTTGCCATCTGACGTTTGCAGCTGGGTCCTCTGGTGGGAGTACAGTGGGGATCTTTTCCCAGGAGAGGTCAATTGAGTGCTGAGCTTCTCCCCTTTCCCCTCTCCGTGCTCCCCTCCTTAATGGGATGGGAGAGTAAATGACGTGTCTGTCTGATGGCCGCTGTCCTTCCTCAGCTCATCTCCCGTGGGTTACCCTTGCTCCCCCTGGAATCGTCTGCCAGACTGTATGAGTGGAGTGCCCTTCCAGCTGGGATGTGGGGGTACCTGGGGGGAGAGTCTCAGCTCTACCTGGCGGAGAGGCCAGAGGAGCCGGTGTCCACTGAGAGCTTGGGTAGGAATGCCTGTGTTGAAACAGGAGTTTGGACTGCTGGCTTTTCCCCTCTTTTTCAGCTTTCTGATGACTTGCATCTCACTTCGAAATCTGGCTTTAGGCCGCCCTTCCCTGGAGCAGCTGGCTCAAGAGGTGACTTATGCCAACTTGCGACCCTTTGAGCCAGTGGGAGAGCCGAGTCCTGCAAACACAGAGTCTTCAAATCCTAACCCTCCCGAGTCAAATTCTGACCCTTTCCATTCAGAGTTCTAAGGGAGGCCAGATGTGGCAGTAGCCAGTCACAGGACCATTACTAGGCAGTGGACATGTGAAAAAACTTCAGATTTTTTCAAGTTTTCCTTCCATATCCATAGCTATAATAAATTCAGAGAAGCTAGATTAGAGGGACCAAGGAAAGAAAGCAAGGATAGGATTTATCAACCCAAGATAGAAGGGCTTGGGCAGTGGGATTAGAAAACAATGTGAAAAAGGCTTTTTAGGATAAAAAGGGTAAGAATCAGGTGTAAAGGGACTTGCTTCTTGGCGAAAGAGACTTAATGTTCCGTGATGACAATGATAACTGCTGTTCTGAAGTGCTTGCCATGTGCAGGCACCGTGTGAAGCATTATCACACTCGGTCCTTAAGAGCCATAAGCCCCATTTTACAGTTGGGGAAACTGAGGCTGAGAGTTTTGCTCAAAGACATATACCTAATAAGGAATAGACTGACTAGGTGGTTTGAACATCACATCTATTCTGCTTAAGGTCCTGCACCCTGCCTCTTATAATTTTCAGTCATTGACAATAATTCTGAAATAACGTAGCTAACAGCTTGTCTGATTATGAAGTGTGATTAGGATGGTGATCAGGTTTTCAGTGCACAGTAATTCTCTCTTCAGTGCAGTTTTGGTTCTTTTGTTCCTATTATTTATACAGCAGGTTTTTCACTGGCAGTTATGAGCATAGACTAGCACAAAGTTAAACCAGTAATGGAATTGGAATGATTAATAGTGGTAGTATCTAAAAATAAGCTGGGTATTTAGTGTTATTCTAGCCTTTAAACTCGAGCAAATTCCGGGAGATGGTGAAGGACAGGGAAACCCGGTGTGCTGCAGTCCATGAGTCCCCAAAAGTCTAAGTTCTCAGTGACTGAACAACAAAAGCCTTTATCGAGCAGGAAGTGAGGAAAGATTTAACCAAACTTGGTGAGATCAGGGAATGTTTCCAGTCACTTTGTAGATCTCAGGTGGATTGTAGAAGGGTTGGATGTGATCCAGGAAGATCCTCAATTTCATGAAAATTCGAAGGCCAGCCACTGGCCTGGAAAATGAGAATGCATGATCAGAAAGTAAAAAACAGGCCTGCTTGGGACCTCATCGTCTGGAAGCAAGACAGGCCCAAGGCTGACCTCACAGACATAGTGAAAAAACTTCAGATTTTTTCAAGTTTTCCTTCCATATCCATAGCTATAATAAATTCAGAGAAGCTAGATTAGAGGGACCAAGGAAAGAAAGCAAGGATAGGATTTATCAACCCAAGATAGAAGGGCTTGGGCAGTGGGATTAGAAAACAATGTGAAAAAGGCTTTTTAGGATAAAAAGGGTAAGAATCAGGTGTAAAGGGACTTGCTTCTTGGCGAAAGAGACTTAATGTTCCGTGATGACAATGATAACTGCTGTTCTGAAGTGCTTGCCATGTGCAGGCACCGTGTGAAGCATTATCACACTCGGTCCTTAAGAGCCATAAGCCCCATTTTACAGTTGGGGAAACTGAGGCTGAGAGTTTTGCTCAAAGACATATACCTAATAAGGAATAGACTGACTAGGTGGTTTGAACATCACATCTATTCTGCTTAAGGTCCTGCACCCTGCCTCTTATAATTTTCAGTCATTGACAATAATTCTGAAATAACGTAGCTAACAGCTTGTCTGATTATGAAGTGTGATTAGGATGGTGATCAGGTTTTCAGTGCACAGTAATTCTCTCTTCAGTGCAGTTTTGGTTCTTTTGTTCCTATTATTTATACAGCGGGTTTTTTCACTGGCAGTTAAGAGCATAGACTAGCACAAAGTTAAACCAGTAATGGAATTGGAATGATTAATAGTGGTAGTATCTAAAAATAAGCTGGGTATTTAGTGTTATTCTAGCCTTTAAACTCGAGCAAATTCCGGGAGATGGTGAAGGACAGGGAAACCCGGTGTGCTGCAGTCCATGAGTCCCCAAAAGTCTAAGTTCTCAGTGACTGAACAACAAAAGCCTTTATCGAGCAGGAAGTGAGGAAAGATTTAACCAAACTTGGTGAGATCAGGGAATGTTTCCAGTCACTTTGTAGATCTCAGGTGGATTGTAGAAGGGTTGGATGTGATCCAGGAAGATCCTCAATTTCATGAAAATTCGAAGGCCAGCCACTGGCCTGGAAAATGAGAATGCATGATCAGAAAGTAAAAAACAGGCCCTGCTTGGGACCTCATCGTCTGGAAGCAAGACAGGCCCAAGGCTGACAGTCCCGGTAACTGATGAAGGAACACATCTGCTCTCAGGCTCTTCTCTTCCATGCTCCACTCCACCGTCTCAGGGTTCTTTCCTAGGCAGCTGCCTTTTCGCTGTGCACACCTAGGAAGATCATGCCCACTCCGTTGTTTGGGGCCTGCTGCTGCTTAGCCTTCTTTCCTGTATCCTAGACTGTTTAGCCAGCCCCTCCTGGACAGCCTGCAGAGCTTCCAACTGTCGTTAACACAAGGTGCGCTCGTTCCCAACTCATACCTGATTCTCCTTTACTAATGAATGGTAGCTGGGTTTTTTTTTTCCTTTGGTGGCACTAGAATCAATGATCACCAGCTGCCCAATTACCAAAAAATTGCTTCCAAAATCTCTTGATGTTGATTCCACATGTAGAGCAAACAGCAAATGGCAGCTGATTTTTTGACTCTTCCCTTTTCCTCACACCGAAGATTTCATCCATTCTACGTCTTAACTTCTTGCTCCTGTGTACCTGTCCTTTTAGCCTTTATACTGGAATCCAGTTAGACCAGAGCAGGCTGCCATGGAATTGTGCAAGCTGGGCCCAAGTCAGTGCAACGCCAGCCAGGTGTGGTCTGGCAGTAAGTTCCTGCGTCACATAGGGCATTCTGTATGACGGTCAGTGATGAGACAGCGGTGGCACAGGCCACCTTGCTAAGAGCCCTGGGGCAGAAACCTTGGTCTTCAGTCCTTTTACAGATCTCAGTGATGTGACAGCCCTTGGCACTAGGTCCTTCCCCACAGCTGCCTTCCCTTTTTTCTTGGTTCAAAAAAAATTTTTTAAGTAGCTTTTCCATTGTGGAAGGTAACTCTTGCAAAAAGTACTTTTCTTAATACAGGAAAGGATGTTACTTTGCCCCCAACGCTGTTCCTGGAGAAAACCTGGGGTTTTCAGGCTCTGGTAACCAATGTTCTCTGATGAGCCAGAGGCTTTACGTTCTACTCCCAGCATTTGTATCTCTGGGCCTGACCAATGTCATCCCTTTCAACTTGGTGACTCTTTAGCAGTCATTTCTCTGGTGCTACAGCCTCCAGGTCCATCTTCATCCCCCTTATCTGGCCAACATTAAGACAGCATGGTGTTGGCACCTAAAAGCTTTTTGAAACTTGTCCTGGAGCTTTTCAAAGTCATTGCAAATTGAAGTTAAGATTCTTCAGTGTCAGAGCAGGTCAGAACTAAAAGCTTAACCTCACCTTTCCTCTCAAACATATCTCTATAAACTTTTAAGCCTCCAGGCAAACAGGTACAAGGAGGCACTGCTTGGGCCTGTTTGCAGCAGTGAGGCATTTTAACCACTTGACTTCATACTTGTGTGAGCATGGGCCACGTGGCTGCTAGGCTCGAGGAAGCAGTCCAAGCTCTGGTTGATGAACAATCCTCCCACCTGCCACAAGTTTAGAATAAGCATCTTCATTGGAGTGTTTGTTTCAATAAACTAGTTCATTGTGTAAGATACTAGAAACTGGTCCTTCACTGCTGTCTTAAAAACATTTTTCAACTAGTCTGTACTGACCATGTAACTTGCAGCCTTTAACCTAAGCTGTTAAAAATAAACGTTCGATTCATCTGCATACTAAAATGCTTCCAAAACAACAGAGGAAGTTCCCTGGTGACCAAGATTCACTGCTTTCACTGCAGAGGCCCATGTTCAATCCCTGGTTGGGAAACCATCCCACCAAAATACACACCCCCCCACCCCCACCCAAAGAGTAACAGACACAGATTAAGGTAGAACCTAGCATTTTATTTAGATCTTCATTAAACTGTTGGAACTGAGAACCAGACATACGTAATAAACCTCCAAAAATAGATCCTGAAAGGCACTTTCTGCTTAGGGCAAGCAGTCATGGAATAAGCATGTAAACAAGCTGGCTTCTCTGTACCACACCAGCCAAGTCAGCTTTCTCCATGGCCAGCTGCACCAGCTCTGCCCTCCCTTCTGTTCCTGGAGAAAACCTGGGGTTTTCAGGCTCTGGTAACCAATGTTCTCTGATGAGCCAGAGGCTTTACGTTCTACTCCCAGCATTTGTATCTCTGGGCCTGACCAATGTCATCCCTTTCAACTTGGTGACTCTTTAGCAGTCATTTCTCTGGTGCTACAGCCTCCAGGTCCATCTTCATCCCCCTTATCTGGCCAACATTAAGACAGCATGGTGTTGGCACCTAAAAGCTTTTTGAAACTTGTCCTGGAGCTTTTCAAAGTCATTGCAAATTGAAGTTAAGATTCTTCAGTGTCAGAGCAGGTCAGAACTAAAAGCTTAACCTCACCTTTCCTCTCAAACATATCTCTATAAACTTTTAAGCCTCCAGGCAAACAGGTACAAGGAGGCACTGCTTGGGCCTGTTTGCAGCAGTGAGGCATTTTAACCACTTGACTTCATACTTGTGTGAGCATGGGCCACGTGGCTGCTAGGCTCGAGGAAGCAGTCCAAGCTCTGGTTGATGAACAATCCTCCCACCTGCCACAAGTTTAGAATAAGCATCTTCATTGGAGTGTTTGTTTCAATAAACTAGTTCATTGTGTAAGATACTAGAAACTGGTCCTTCACTGCTGTCTTAAAAACATTTTTCAACTAGTCTGTACTGACCATGTAACTTGCAGCCTTTAACCTAAGCTGTTAAAAATAAATGTTCGATTCATCTGCATACTAAAATGCTTCCAAAACAACAGAGGAAGTTCCCTGGTGACCAAGATTCACTGCTTTCACTGCAGAGGCCCATGTTCAATCCCTGGTTGGGAAACCATCCCACCAAAATACACACCCCCCCACCCCCACCCAAAGAGTAACAGACACAGATTAAGGTAGAACCTAGCATTTTATTTAGATCTTCATTAAACTGTTGGAACTGAGAACCAGACATACGTAATAAACCTCCAAAAATAGATCCTGAAAGGCACTTTCTGCTTAGGGCAAGCAGTCATGGAATAAGCATGTAAACAAGCTGGCTTCTCTGTACCACACCAGCCAAGTCAGCTTTCTCCATGGCCAGCTGCACCAGCTCTGCCCTCCCTTCTGTTAACACCAGCCAGAACCCCTGTAGGTCTAACCCAAGGTTTTTCTGTAGGACACCTTGGCCTACCTGGGAATGCTGGAAAACATGTTAAAGGAATCATGGTGTTGAGGAAAAAAAATCTTTTAAAAGCTGCCATCTGAGGTGATGGCTTCTCTGTACTTACGCCATACCCCAGAATACAATAAATAAGCAATTAGAAAATGTTCAAGTATGAAGGGATTTCCTCCTCCCCGCCAAAAGCACTGCTCTCTGAAGGAAGCTGGTTTCTCTGTAGCTACACCAGCTGTCCAGAAAGCTCATTGAACCTGGTTTTGAAAACAAAACAAAGTTAAAACCCTGGGAGGAGTCCTTGTGCAGTGTGGAGTACTCAGTCTTTCTTATAAAGAAAAAAAAAAAGTTATCTGGTACCAAAGTGTGCAACCTACAGACCCTCAGGTGCTGCCCTGTGACTTCTCTGTATGACATCACAAGGGTGCCAAGTGCCTGTTTTTCTAGAGCTAGGAGTTGGTGGTTTGGCTAGTGCTGAAACCATGCATAGGATTGGTTTACTAAATAAAAACCTTATTACGTCGTCCTCCAAAAGACAGCTGAGAAGTGGAGAGATTTTGATTTGGTGCTGTTTTAAGAGATGGCATTGAAGAGCATAAGCACCAGGAGATGGTTTAATGGTAACTGCCTTTTTCTTATGTCAGGCTAGAGCTCCAACTGGAACTTGCGTTACATGCAAGAATGATTGGATAGGGAAGGAACACTCCTGACAAAAAGAGGAAGTTCCCTGGTGACCAAGATTCACTGCTTTCACTGCAGAGGCCCATGTTCAATCCCTGGTTGGGAAACCATCCCACCAAAATACACACCCCCCCACCCCCACCCAAAGAGTAACAGACACAGATTAAGGTAGAACCTAGCATTTTATTTAGATCTTCATTAAACTGTTGGAACTGAGAACCAGACATACGTAATAAACCTCCAAAAATAGATCCTGAAAGGCACTTTCTGCTTAGGGCAAGCAGTCATGGAATAAGCATGTAAACAAGCTGGCTTCTCTGTACCACACCAGCCAAGTCAGCTTTCTCCATGGCCAGCTGCACCAGCTCTGCCCTCCCTTCTGTTAACACCAGCCAGAACCCCTGTAGGTCTAACCCAAGGTTTTTCTGTAGGACACCTTGGCCTACCTGGGAATGCTGGAAAACATGTTAAAGGAATCATGGTGTTGAGGAAAAAAAATCTTTTAAAAGCTGCCATCTGAGGTGATGGCTTCTCTGTACTTACGCCATACCCCAGAATACAATAAATAAGCAATTAGAAAATGTTCAAGTATGAAGGGATTTCCTCCTCCCCGCCAAAAGCACTGCTCTCTGAAGGAAGCTGGTTTCTCTGTAGCTACACCAGCTGTCCAGAAAGCTCATTGAACCTGGTTTTGAAAACAAAACAAAGTTAAAACCCTGGGAGGAGTCCTTGTGCAGTGTGGAGTACTCAGTCTTTCTTATAAAGAAAAAAAAAAAGTTATCTGGTACCAAAGTGTGCAACCTACAGACCCTCAGGTGCTGCCCTGTGACTTCTCTGTATGACATCACAAGGGTGCCAAGTGCCTGTTTTTCTAGAGCTAGGAGTTGGTGGTTTGGCTAGTGCTGAAACCATGCATAGGATTGGTTTACTAAATAAAAACCTTATTACGTACGTCCTCCAAAAGACAGCTGAGAAGTGGAGAGATTTTGATTTGGTGCTGTTTTAAGAGATGGCATTGAAGAGCATAAGCACCAGGGAGATGGTTTAATGGTAACTGCCTTTTTTCTTATGTCAGGCTAGAGCTCCAACTGGAACTTGCGTTACATGCAAGAATGATTGGATAGGGAAGGAACACTCCTGACAAAGAGCTACATAATTAGAAATGGATCAAGTTGTAGGGAGGATAAGGGAAGGCTTCACATTCATAAGAGCTCAAGACATTACAAGTTCATGCTGACAGGGCTGTGGCATTGCCAGACAAGAAGCTATAATGGAACTACAAGTACTTTACGTGCACATTACAAGGACATTTCAGCATTTGGTGGGGAAGTCAATGCAATTAGGATTTTAAAAGGTTGGGTGATAGGGCACAAAGGTTCAATTTCAAAGCATTATTTACTACAGTGCTGTTGGTTTGTTTCTAGGCAGTTACACGGATCACCTATGCTCACTAAGTTCATTATAATGGTGAACAAAACACCTAGGGACAGAATAGCAAGCCCAACTTACAGTCCCCCACACAAGCTAAATGCATGTCATTGACTAGAGTGACTGCAACTGATCAGGAGCTGAAAGAGGACAGGAAAATTTAGGAAGAAGGGCCCTTTCCCGCAGAGCTTGAAGGCTTCTCTGTAACCTCGCCAACAAGTCTGGGGAAAAAGGCTAACACTTTCAATATTTAAGCTTTTTGGGCACTTCCCATGGGAAGCTGTCCCTACCAAAGTGGCCATAGGCTGCAGTCCTCTGATAAATTGGCTTCTTCAGATCCAGATCCCTGGAATATACAAGTCCGTAACTTAATATGTAGCATTCAATTAAAGCAAAGCAAAACAATCAGCAAGACTCATTTTCAAGACTTCTGGCAAATGAGTTCAGTTCTCTGGGGTATGCTAGGAAAGAAGTTTGTGGCAAAAGTGTTTGTTACTTCCCTGGTGTCCAAAACTCCTTGCACAGTCCTTATAAGTAACTACAGTTTCTCGTGTTTCCGTCCCTGGCTCAACAAATATGAAAACTTGTTATTTGGAGAAATTTCAAGTTCAAAAGCTCATCTAAAGTCATGGAATACTTACCAAGGTCCCATGCCCAAACCCTCTTTATTAATGCATCATTTATCTGTACTAAAATGTCTTTAAAGGAAACGTCCCTCAGGTAACAGGAGCACAAAACCTTTATCATGGTGGAGAACCCTCTAGGGTGGTTCGTCTAAGCCATGGAGCACTAGAATTTTAGACTTCCTAGTAATTTAAGTCTTTACTGAAGGCAGTTTGTAAGATGACAACACAGTTTAGGAATTAAAATGTTTTCCCACGTGAGTCTTCCTTCACACCTTCGCCTTCGAGACTTGAATGCACCAAGTGTATACACGCACACCCACACCCTCAATGTTTTCCACTAGCAATAGGCTTTACCATCTTTACCTGACAATGACCCCAGGGCGGAGGTCAAAATTCTTCTTAGGGCACAAGGGTTTTTCCTATTTACTACAGTGCTGTTGGTTTGTTTCTAGGCAGTTACACGGATCACCTATGCTCACTAAGTTCATTATAATGGTGAACAAAACACCTAGGGACAGAATAGCAAGCCCAACTTACAGTCCCCCACACAAGCTAAATGCATGTCATTGACTAGAGTGACTGCAACTGATCAGGAGCTGAAAGAGGACAGGAAAATTTAGGAAGAAGGGCCCTTTCCCTCAGAGCTTGAAGGCTTCTCTGTAACCTACGCCAACAAGTCTGGGGAAAAAAGGCTAACACTTTCAATATTTAAGCTTTTTGGGCACTTCCCATGGGAAGCTGTCCCTACCAAAGTGGCCATAGGCTGCAGTCCTCTGATAAATTGGCTTCTTCAGATCCAGATCCCTGGAATATACAAGTCCGTAACTTAATATGTAGCATTCAATTAAAGCAAAGCAAAACAATCAGCAAGACTCATTTTCAAGACTTCTGGCAAATGAGTTCAGTTCTCTGGGGTATGCTAGGAAAGAAGTTTGTGGCAAAAGTGTTTGTTACTTCCCTGGTGTCCAAAACTCCTTGCACAGTCCTTATAAGTAACTACAGTTTCTCGTGTTTCCGTCCCTGGCTCAACAAATATGAAAACTTGTTATTTGGAGAAATTTCAAGTTCAAAAGCTCATCTAAAGTCATGGAATACTTACCAAGGTCCCATGCCCAAACCCTCTTTATTAATGCATCATTTATCTGTACTAAAATGTCTTTAAAGGAAACGTCCCTCAGGTAACAGGAGCACAAAACCTTTATCATGGTGGAGAACCCTCTAGGGTGGTTCGTCTAAGCCATGGAGCACTAGAATTTTAGACTTCCTAGTAATTTAAGTCTTTACTGAAGGCAGTTTGTAAGATGACAACACAGTTTAGGAATTAAAATGTTTTCCCACGTGAGTCTTCCTTCACACCTTCGCCTTCCGAGACTTGAATGCACCAAGTGTATATACACGCACACCCACACCCTCAATGTTTTCCACTAGCAATAGGCTTTACCATCTTTACCTGACAATGACCCCAGGGCGGAGGTCAAAATTCTTCTTCACAATCTCTAATAGCTCTCTCTCACTCTTCTGAGAGGTGCCATAATGGAAAATGGAGATAGACAATGGATGAGATACTCCAATAGCATAAGAGACCTAAAAGAATTTAAATATCGTTAAGAGTCAGTGGTTAAAAGACCCACACACTAATGTAACACACTGGTATAAAGTAGTTCACTGTTAAATATCCTCCCGCTTACACACCTTTTAGTCACCTAGTAATAGAAAAGTATGTACCTGAACAAGAACCCTTCTGCACAGACCTCCTTTAACAAGGGATTTTGCCACCCAACGAGCAGCATAAGCAGCTGAACGGTCCACCTTGGTATAATCCTTTCCTGAAAAAGCACCTCCTCCATGAGCGCCCCAACCGCCGTACGTGTCCACAATGATTTTCCGGCCAGTCAAACCAGCATCACCCTGAAATTACAGAATCTAAATTACTTTATGCCCCATCCTTTCCAGTGGTTCTAGATCAGGCTCGTTAAATGCTTATTCAGTATCCCTTGGCAAATATCCTCTGAAGATTCACACACAGGCTTCAAAAAACCTACGAAAAAGTGGAAAGTGGCCAGATTTTCCCAAGTAACCATGACGAAGAGCCAAAAGGGCAGATTAAACTGAAATTGTAAGGCCTTACCTGAGGCCCACCAATAACAAATCTGCCACTTGGCTGCAGATGGTAGATTGTGTCCTCATCAAGATACTTTGCAGGTACAACGGCTTCATCATTTATCTGTACTAAAATGTCTTTAAAGGAAACGTCCCTCAGGTAACAGGAGCACAAAACCTTTATCATGGTGGAGAACCCTCTAGGGTGGTTCGTCTAAGCCATGGAGCACTAGAATTTTAGACTTCCTAGTAATTTAAGTCTTTACTGAAGGCAGTTTGTAAGATGACAACACAGTTTAGGAATTAAAATGTTTTCCCACGTGAGTCTTCCTTCACACCTTCGCCTTCCGAGACTTGAATGCACCAAGTGTATATACACGCACACCCACACCCTCAATGTTTTCCACTAGCAATAGGCTTTACCATCTTTACCTGACAATGACCCCAGGGCGGAGGTCAAAATTCTTCTTCACAATCTCTAATAGCTCTCTCTCACTCTTCTGAGAGGTGCCATAATGGAAAATGGAGATAGACAATGGATGAGATACTCCAATAGCATAAGAGACCTAAAAGAATTTAAATATCGTTAAGAGTCAGTGGTTAAAAGACCCACACACTAATGTAACACACTGGTATAAAGTAGTTCACTGTTAAATATCCTCCCGCTTACACACCTTTTAGTCACCTAGTAATAGAAAAGTATGTACCTGAACAAGAACCCTTCTGCACAGACCTCCTTTAACAAGGGATTTTGCCACCCAACGAGCAGCATAAGCAGCTGAACGGTCCACCTTGGTATAATCCTTTCCTGAAAAAGCACCTCCTCCATGAGCGCCCCAACCGCCGTACGTGTCCACAATGATTTTCCGGCCAGTCAAACCAGCATCACCCTGAAATTACAGAATCTAAATTACTTTATGCCCCATCCTTTCCAGTGGTTCTAGATCAGGCTCGTTAAATGCTTATTCAGTATCCCTTGGCAAATATCCTCTGAAGATTCACACACAGGCTTCAAAAAACCTACGAAAAAGTGGAAAGTGGCCAGATTTTCCCAAGTAACCATGACGAAGAGCCAAAAGGGCAGATTAAACTGAAATTGTAAGGCCTTACCTGAGGCCCACCAATAACAAATCTGCCACTTGGCTGCAGATGGTAGATTGTGTCCTCATCAAGATACTTTGCAGGTACAACGGCTTTGATGACTTTCTCCTTCAGGGCATCCCTCATCTCATCAAGACAAACTTCTTCATCATGCTGAACCGAGATCACAATCGTGTGGACTCGAATGGGGAGCACGGCACCTCGATCCTGCATGTACTGCACAGTCACCTTGAAAGTGCAACACCAGGAAATGTCAGTCTACTCAACAACTGCTTGGTCTTCTACCCCACGTTACAGCACAGGAGACAAACGCTCTTCTCTTAGCTTTAAACAAACCAACTCACTGATGTTCTGTGCCAATGTAATGGGTGTGGTTTTATGATGCTCAGCACTTACTTGAGTTTTAGAATCTGGGCGTAACCACGGCAAAGTGCCATTCCGGCGTAGTTCCGCCAGTTTGGCATTGAGCTTGTGTGCTAAGACAATGGTTAAAGGCATACATTCTTCAGTTTCATCCGTGGCATAGCCAAACATCAAACCCTGAAAAAGGAAAAGTCACCAATGCAGTCAATCCAAGCTTCAGAATCTAATCTTAGAAGAGACAGAAACAGATGTCTAAGAAGATACCTGGTCTCCTGCACCAATGTCTTCCTCGTTTCGGTCAAGATGAACACCTTGAGCAATATCTGGTGACTGTTGCTCCAAGGCCACCAACACATTACATGTCTTGTAGTCAAACCCTGTAAACAGAACAGTGTGGTTTTTTATTCTTTTTTAAAGGGCCATAGCAATACTTTAAATTTACAACAATTATGTGGAATTCTAAATGCTGCTAAGGACATCAAATATTCCTAAAATGTAGTACTTTTAGAGAAAAAATTAGGGCTGGGGCTTCCCTGGTGGTCCAATGGGTAAGGACGCTGCAGGCTCGTTAAATGCTTATTCAGTATCCCTTGGCAAATATCCTCTGAAGATTCACACACAGGCTTCAAAAAACCTACGAAAAAGTGGAAAGTGGCCAGATTTTCCCAAGTAACCATGACGAAGAGCCAAAAGGGCAGATTAAACTGAAATTGTAAGGCCTTACCTGAGGCCCACCAATAACAAATCTGCCACTTGGCTGCAGATGGTAGATTGTGTCCTCATCAAGATACTTTGCAGGTACAACGGCTTTGATGACTTTCTCCTTCAGGGCATCCCTCATCTCATCAAGACAAACTTCTTCATCATGCTGAACCGAGATCACAATCGTGTGGACTCGAATGGGGAGCACGGCACCTCGATCCTGCATGTACTGCACAGTCACCTTGAAAGTGCAACACCAGGAAATGTCAGTCTACTCAACAACTGCTTGGTCTTCTACCCCACGTTACAGCACAGGAGACAAACGCTCTTCTCTTAGCTTTAAACAAACCAACTCACTGATGTTCTGTGCCAATGTAATGGGTGTGGTTTTATGATGCTCAGCACTTACTTGAGTTTTAGAATCTGGGCGTAACCACGGCAAAGTGCCATTCCGGCGTAGTTCCGCCAGTTTGGCATTGAGCTTGTGTGCTAAGACAATGGTTAAAGGCATACATTCTTCAGTTTCATCCGTGGCATAGCCAAACATCAAACCCTGAAAAAGGAAAAGTCACCAATGCAGTCAATCCAAGCTTCAGAATCTAATCTTAGAAGAGACAGAAACAGATGTCTAAGAAGATACCTGGTCTCCTGCACCAATGTCTTCCTCGTTTCGGTCAAGATGAACACCTTGAGCAATATCTGGTGACTGTTGCTCCAAGGCCACCAACACATTACATGTCTTGTAGTCAAACCCTGTAAACAGAACAGTGTGGTTTTTTATTCTTTTTTAAAGGGCCATAGCAATACTTTAAATTTACAACAATTATGTGGAATTCTAAATGCTGCTAAGGACATCAAATATTCCTAAAATGTAGTACTTTTAGAGAAAAAATTAGGGCTGGGGCTTCCCTGGTGGTCCAATGGGTAAGGACACCGCCTTGCAGTGCAAGGGGCGCCAGTTCGATCTCTGGCCTGTGAAAGACCAATAGAAGTGGCCCACCTGCTCCCCTCCCTCCCCACCCCCCCAATAAATAAATAAATAAATCTTTAAAAAAAAAAGAAAAAAGAAAAAAAATTAGGGCTGGAACAAATAGAGAGTAAAAGTATACAGGTGAACTTAAATATTCCTGGGGACACTCTAGAAGAGCTAGAGGGGACTGAAGAGAATACCCACTAAAATGAGGTTAGAAAGGCAACTCATTAAAAAAATATACCTTTGGAAGAATCATCATATCCGATGTGTTTAATGGTTTCACGAACAACTTTCTGGTAGTCAACAACAGCTCTGGATGTAATTTCCCCAGCAAGAAGGATCATTCCAGTTTTAGCAACAGTTTCTAACGAGAGAGATGGTCACACTCAAACATCACTTTATTATAATTTTCACGCTACCTTTACAGCAGGTGAGAAAGCAGTATTCTGAACCTACCACAAGCCACTTTGGCATCGGGGTCCTGCTGAAGGTGAGCATCAAGGACAGCATCACTAATCTGGTCACAAATCTTATCTGGGGGAAAAAAAAAATTCTGGACTCAATTTCTTTAACTTACTGTTTACTTTTTAAATTACTGTTAACACACCATGTCTCCTTCCTTAGCTGTTAAGACCTTTGTGAATGATCCGTTTTAAAAATTGTGGCAGAAATTCCCTACTGTTCCAGTGGTCAAGATTCCATTCCACTGGAGGGGGCACGGGCTCCATCCCCCATGCTGCTTGGCACGCAGGGGGAACAAAAAAAGAAATAGTGGTAAAACTTATATAGCATAAAATTTAACCACTGTCAACAGCATTCCAAGTATGCAGCTCTTACCTAACTGCCATCAAAGTAAAGCATTCCTTCTGCAGAAACCATATGCCTGAAGAATGCTGGGTATTCTCCTACATGTTTCCTAATGTAGCTGGACCACAGACCATCAATTCAGTAAGCTGGCGGAACACCTAGCATGTTTAATGCACTTAAGCTCGTTGCCATGTATGTGCTTTACACCTTTTCACAAGGACATCATCCCATCTTTACTGTATTTCAGACATTTGGAAAAATTAAGTTCCCAGACAAAAACAATTTCCATTGTTAAACAGAACAGCCACATAATGGAGACTCAAATGAAAGTAGGAAGAAAAAGTGCCCTTCTTCCAACCCAAAACATGGAACATTTAGTTTTACAGTATTAATTTTAGTTTTCGAAAACAACCCATATGCTTTATCCCAACTTTATGTTCATTATAAATCCAACCAAAAGTGTGAACTGTTCGTCAATTTCTCCCTGATCCTCTAAGGAACACCAATTAGGGCAGTGAGAGAAAATGTCACTTAAGAGTTAAAATGATTCAAAGTAAGCCCTCAGAACAAAGGGGATCAAACAGCAACCATCTGATTCTGTGTTGAGTAGTCCAGGGACAAAAACTGAATAGAAAAAAACAAAAAAACTGAATAGATTGGAAAACCTCCAGATGCGTTCGGAATCCTTGCTCATCTTCCTCTCATTATACAGCCTTCTGTTAAAATTCAGAACAAAAACGACCCCCCAAACAGCACTCCTACATTTCCCCTAACCACCCCACCCTCAGTCTTAAGCAGAACGTGTACCGCACTCAGTTCAGAGGCCCAAGCCCATCTACACGTCCACCGGCGGCTCCCCAGCCGTCCCGCACCGGACCCCCGCTGCCCCCGCGCAGCACGCCGACCAGAGACGCGGCCCCTCCGGCCCTCGGAAGACCTGGCATCCCAAGAGAGGTCCGGCTCGGGCCGGCACACTAACCATCCCGCTCCTGGAGGTTTCCAGCGCGGGACCGAAAGCCCCGGAAACCGCCTCCCTCGTCCACGTGTCCCCGCAATGGCGGGCCGGGGGACAAAGCCCGGAGGGGGCGCGGGCGTCCACCCTGCCCCACGGGCAGCCCCGCCGCCACATTATCATTTGTTTAAAAGCCTTGTAGCAGCCTTATCTGCACAAGGCATTCCTTCTGCAGAAACCATATGCCTGAAGAATGCTGGGTATTCTCCTACATGTTTCCTAATGTAGCTGGACCACAGACCATCAATTCAGTAAGCTGGCGGAACACCTAGCATGTTTAATGCACTTAAGCTCGTTGCCATGTATGTGCTTTACACCTTTTCACAAGGACATCATCCCATCTTTACTGTATTTCAGACATTTGGAAAAATTAAGTTCCCAGACAAAAACAATTTCCATTGTTAAACAGAACAGCCACATAATGGAGACTCAAATGAAAGTAGGAAGAAAAAGTGCCCTTCTTCCAACCCAAAACATGGAACATTTAGTTTTACAGTATTAATTTTAGTTTTCGAAAACAACCCATATGCTTTATCCCAACTTTATGTTCATTATAAATCCAACCAAAAGTGTGAACTGTTCGTCAATTTCTCCCTGATCCTCTAAGGAACACCAATTAGGGCAGTGAGAGAAAATGTCACTTAAGAGTTAAAATGATTCAAAGTAAGCCCTCAGAACAAAGGGGATCAAACAGCAACCATCTGATTCTGTGTTGAGTAGTCCAGGGACAAAAACTGAATAGAAAAAAACAAAAAAACTGAATAGATTGGAAAACCTCCAGATGCGTTCGGAATCCTTGCTCATCTTCCTCTCATTATACAGCCTTCTGTTAAAATTCAGAACAAAAACGACCCCCCAAACAGCACTCCTACATTTCCCCTAACCACCCCACCCTCAGTCTTAAGCAGAACGTGTACCGCACTCAGTTCAGAGGCCCAAGCCCATCTACACGTCCACCGGCGGCTCCCCAGCCGTCCCGCACCGGACCCCCGCTGCCCCCGCGCAGCACGCCGACCAGAGACGCGGCCCCTCCGGCCCTCGGAAGACCTGGCATCCCAAGAGAGGTCCGGCTCGGGCCGGCACACTAACCATCCCGCTCCTGGAGGTTTCCAGCGCGGGACCGAAAGCCCCGGAAACCGCCTCCCTCGTCCACGTGTCCCCGCAATGGCGGGCCGGGGGACAAAGCCCGGAGGGGGCGCGGGCGTCCACCCTGCCCCACGGGCAGCCCCGCCGCCAGGCGCCCCGCGCTGAGCGCACGCTGCCTCTGCTTCCCACGCGCGATCCAAATAAGGCAGGACTCCTACGACCCGCGCTAAATTTAGCTGGACGCGGTCACCTCGCCGCGGGACCACACGCCGGCTAAGGGCAGCTCGCTCCCCGGCGGCGCCCCGAGGCCCGGGCCGCGCTCCGCACCCCGGCCGGCGCCAGGCCCGGCGGCCACGTGGTGGCGGCTGCAATGCGGGGCGCGCGCTCCCGCGGAGGGCCGGCCGCGAGCACGCGGGGCGCGCGCCCACCCGATGCGGCCCGGCCCGCAGGGCGGAGAGGAGGCGATGCGGCCCTCCCCGGCTGGAGCCCGGGCGGCCGCGGCCCCCGCCCTTCTCGTTTTCTGGAATCTTCCGCATGCCGGAGCGCGCGGCCGGATGGGAGGGAGAGAGGAAGGGGAGGGGGAGCGGCCACGCGCTCGGCACCCGCGGCGCCACGAGGGCGTGCGGCCGCCGTGCTGCCCACCGCCCGCCGGGAGCCGGCCCTGGCGGGGCAGCGCCCGGTCCGGCCGGCCAGGCCCGCCCCCGCGCCCGCCTCTCGCCGCGCTGCAGGCCGCGTCGCCTCACCTGGGTGGCCTTCCCCCACCGACTCGGAGGTGAAGAGGAACGTGCCCTCCTCGATGAACGCGTCGTGGAAGCCGTTGAGCTGCCCGTTCATGGTGGTGACGGTGAGTCAAAGTGGTGTTGAGAAGGAAAGCGAGCGGCGAGGCGACCGGCGAAGCGCGCGAGCAGAAAGTCACGTCCTGTAAATCTCGAGCGGGCGGCGCGGAGCGAACGAAGCGGCGGGCGGCGCGGCCCGCTATTTATAGGCGGTGCCCGCGCGCGCCCGGCCCGGGCCCCGCCCCTCGGCGCCCGGCGCCAATGCGCCACTCGCGCGGGGCGGGGGGGGAAAGGGGCGGTGCGCCGAGGGGAGCGCGGGCCGAACCATTGGGCCGGGCGGGGAGGGGGAGAGGGGGTAACGCGCGCCCCCAGCGAGGATTCGCCATCTTAAGCGCCCATAACAAGGGGTGGGAAAGGAAAGGGGAAACCCCCCCACCCTGCCAGGGCCCAGCCCCGGCCCGCCAGGCGCCCCGCGCTGAGCGCACGCTGCCTCTGCTTCCCACGCGCGATCCAAATAAGGCAGGACTCCTACGACCCGCGCTAAATTTAGCTGGACGCGGTCACCTCGCCGCGGGACCACACGCCGGCTAAGGGCAGCTCGCTCCCCGGCGGCGCCCCGAGGCCCGGGCCGCGCTCCGCACCCCGGCCGGCGCCAGGCCCGGCGGCCACGTGGTGGCGGCTGCAATGCGGGGCGCGCGCTCCCGCGGAGGGCCGGCCGCGAGCACGCGGGGCGCGCGCCCACCCGATGCGGCCCGGCCCGCAGGGCGGAGAGGAGGCGATGCGGCCCTCCCCGGCTGGAGCCCGGGCGGCCGCGGCCCCCGCCCTTCTCGTTTTCTGGAATCTTCCGCATGCCGGAGCGCGCGGCCGGATGGGAGGGAGAGAGAGGAAAGGGGAGGGGGAGCGGCCACGCGCTCGGCACCCGCGGCGCCACGAGGGCGTGCGGCCGCCGTGCTGCCCACCGCCCGCCGGGAGCCGGCCCTGGCGGGGCAGCGCCCGGTCCGGCCGGCCAGGCCCGCCCCCGCGCCCGCCTCTCGCCGCGCTGCAGGCCGCGTCGCCTCACCTGGGTGGCCTTCCCCCACCGACTCGGAGGTGAAGAGGAACGTGCCCTCCTCGATGAACGCGTCGTGGAAGCCGTTGAGCTGCCCGTTCATGGTGGTGACGGTGAGTCAAAGTGGTGTTGAGAAGGAAAGCGAGCGGCGAGGCGACCGGCGAAGCGCGCGAGCAGAAAGTCACGTCCTGTAAATCTCGAGCGGGCGGCGCGGAGCGAACGAAGCGGCGGGCGGCGCGGCCCGCTATTTATAGGCGGTGCCCGCGCGCGCCCGGCCCGGGCCCCGCCCCTCGGCGCCCGGCGCCAATGCGCCACTCGCGCGGGGGCGGGGGGAGGGAAAGGGGCGGTGCGCCGAGGGGAGCGCGGGCCGAACCATTGGGCCGGGCGGGGAGGGGGAGAGGGGGTAACGCGCGCCCCCAGCGAGGATTCGCCATCTTAAGCGCCCATAACAAGGGGTGAGGGGAAAGGCGAGTAGACGGGGTCGTCGTAAGCTTCCGTCAGCGACGGGGGAGGAAGACAGAGCGGGGCTTCATGGGCCTGCTCCCCCGTGCTGTCACATGGCACCGCCCTTCCGACCGTTGGCCCGGCCGTCCGGCCGCAAGGTCGCGTCCCCCAGCGGCGGCCTCTGGAATCGGCCGAGGTTTTGTCCTCCGGCTCTGCCCGAGGGTCTTTCCGGCTGCCCTGCCCGGGGATGCCCGGGTGACGCGGAGCCGGTGGCCCGCGGCCACGTGAGAGGGGCCATCTTGGCCGGTCCGCGTACGAGCCTTCGCGCGGCCTTGTGCCTCCCAGCGCTGCCGGCTGCGGGCCGTCTTGCGGGGGGCTGTCCAGCTGCTATAGCCAAGCCTTTGTGGTTATGGGGTGAAAGTGGCCGAAAAGCGGCATAACGAGAGTCCTGTCATCAATTCAACGGTTGCCGTCCCCCGTCGGGCCCCGCGCTAGTCTGAGGGAGGCCTTCACCCTTTGCAGACCCTTCTGCAGAGGCCACGCTCGGCCCTCGGGGCTACAGCCTTTCCTACAAGAGACGAGGCTGCTCGCTTGCTGACTTTACTGTCTTGGGGTGGGGGGAGTCGATGTTTGGAGTGTCATTTCAGTTTTCTCTTCAAGAGATTATGGAATATTGCGGGGGGAGCCCTTTTCGCCCTTGGATGTGATTCAGCAGATCACGGCGAAATGGCCTGTGTCCGGAAGCTTTCCCTTTCGAACGTACGCCTGCGTTTGGGCCAGCTGTGCCCCTTAAAGGAAGTATAGGGAGACCGGAGAAAGCACCACCACACTTGCGCCAGCGAGGAGCAGGGAGTCGGGGACCGATGTCCCGGCTCCCCGCGTGCGACGACCCGCAGGTGGCAGGTGGGCCGCGGGCACTTCCGCCCGCCCTTGGGCGGGGGCTCGGGGCTGGGCCGCGAGGCGCCGGGGCGGGTGCAGGGGCGCCGCCGCGGTGGCCCGGGGCGCGAACGGCGGGTTTATTGAGGGTGTTAGGTAATCGGCTGCTCTTAGGAGAGGATGCCCCTTACCCTGGGCAGAGGAATCAGACCCCTTGCAGCAGCTCCAACTGCTCACCGCTCAGCGAATTAGGGAAGTTCGGAAGAACCATCCTCTCTTCGCTGGCTGGCGAGAGGCAAGAGGGGTTTGGGGATTGGGAAACAATGGAAGCACTTTGGCGGTTTGTTGGTTGTAAGGCTCTGACAAAGAACGTAAAAAAAGGACTCATCTTAGGCTTTATGACCACAGCCTTGGTCCATAGCAGGGAGCAAGAAAAGGTTAAATCAGCAAAGAGAGTATATATATATATATATATATATATATATATATATATATATATATGCTATTTTTATTGGTTTCTATTTTTCAAACTAACCATGAAAAAAATCAACTGTGTAAGACTTTCATAATTTCTTGCTCTGTTTTAGAGTATTTAACTTTTTTTTTTTTTTTTAAGCACTACGCCAACTTCTTAACTTACAATGGGTAATAAAATTTCCAGCGGAAACGAATTGCATGTGTAGGCTGGTCAGTGCATTATCTTCCAGCAGAAAAATCCATAGGAGAAGGCAGAATATAATTAGAAAGTTATTTGATTACGATGAAGTCAGAACAAGGGGATTAAATTCAATGATTAGGATTATTAAACCCTGACACCCCTGTGCTACCAGCTCCACAGTGAGACTGTTCCTTCCAAGGAGATTAGAATCAGCTGTTGACACTTGCTTACCTCCTTCCTCATTGTTGCTCTTAGCCTCTGTAATGTAATGGGTAAGAGTAGGGGTTTTGGAGTCAAGCCTCTGCCAATTATTAACTATGTTGAATAAACAACTTGCCCTCTATACCTCAGGGTCCTCAGACTGTAAAATTGGGATAATAATTGTCCTATCATAGGGTTGCATGAAGCATTAAGTCATGCAAGTAAAGTCTTCAGCGCAGCATCTAGCACATGATAGTATCCAATTGCTTGAGGATAAAGACCCCAGTCCCTGCCTATCCGTAAAGGCCTCAGGGTGTGATTCTGGGCCGCGAGGCGCCGGGCGGTGCAGGGCGCCGCCGCGGTGGCCCAGGGCGCGAACGGCGGGTTTATTGAGGGTGTTAGGTAATCGGCTGCTCTTAGGAGAGGATGCCCCTTACCCTGGGCAGAGGAATCAGACCCCTTGCAGCAGCTCCAACTGCTCACCGCTCAGCGAATTAGGGAAGTTCGGAAGAACCATCCTCTCTTCGCTGGCTGGCGAGGCAAGAGGGGTTTGGGGATTGGGAAACAATGGAAGCACTTTGGCGGTTTGTTGGTTGTAAGGCTCTGACAAAGAACGTAAAAAAAGGACTCATCTTAGGCTTTATGACCACAGCCTTGGTCCATAGCAGGGAGCAAGAAAAGGTTAAATCAGCAAAGAGAGTATATACATACATATATATATATATATATATATATATATATATATGCTATTTTTATTGGTTTCTATTTTTCAAACTAACCATGAAAAAAATCAACTGTGTAAGACTTTCATAATTTCTTGCTCTGTTTTAGAGTATTTAACTTTTTTTTTTTTTTTTAAGCACTACGCCAACTTCTTAACTTACAATGGGTAATAAAATTTCCAGCGGAAACGAATTGCATGTGTAGGCTGGTCAGTGCATTATCTTCCAGCAGAAAAATCCATAGGAGAAGGCAGAATATAATTAGAAAGTTATTTGATTACGATGAAGTCAGAACAAGGGGATTAAATTCAATGATTAGGATTATTAAACCCTGACACCCCTGTGCTACCAGCTCCACAGTGAGACTGTTCCTTCCAAGGAGATTAGAATCAGCTGTTGACACTTGCTTACCTCCTTCCTCATTGTTGCTCTTAGCCTCTGTAATGTAATGGGTAAGAGTAGGGGTTTTGGAGTCAAGCCTCTGCCAATTATTAACTATGTTGAATAAACAACTTGCCCTCTATACCTCAGGGTCCTCAGACTGTAAAATTGGGATAATAATTGTCCTATCATAGGGTTGCATGAAGCATTAAGTCATGCAAGTAAAGTCTTCAGCGCAGCATCTAGCACATGATAGTATCCAATTGCTTGAGGATAAAGACCCCAGTCCCTGCCTATCCGTAAAGGCCTCAGTGTGATTCAGCTGCTGTTTCACTTGTGCTGCTTTCTCTTTTCTGTCTTCAGTTTGGGGTTTCTATTAACCAGTCACAGTTAAATGTCTTAATGGATTATGCTCCAAACAAAGCAGGGCACATTTTCATTGATTTATATTTCTCACATGGTCTCTTCCCACAAATATTTATGAGCCTGTCTGCCGAGCAGACCCAGGGTTGGGGCTGTGACGTCCTAGTCTCTGACCACCCGGAGCTCTAAATGAGGGGAGAGGCCTGGCTCATTTCTCCCGGTCCTTCCCACCCCAGCTCAGCTGCCTCTTTCTGGATGGAATCTTCCTACACAAGGCTTTCACAGGGTTCTGTGGTTTCCTACGTGGCTCTCCGTGCTGTTTGAAATGATGGATTTGGTAATTATTTGATGAATGTCTCAACTTCCAATTAGATTTATAAGCTCCATGACAATAAGAAGGTGGTCTCTTTTGCTCGGGCTTTGTTACTGAGAGCCTGACACACAGAAGGTGTTTAAAGATGTGTGTTTGAGGAGAGAAAGGGAAAGAGAGGAAAGGAAAGGGTAAATAAATAGAAGGGATGGCCCAAAGAAGTGGGGAGATGAGAAGCCCAGGGATCATGTCAAATCAATGGAAAGAGCTGCTGCTTTGTTACAGCCTCAGCATTATAATTAATAACACCGAGAGCTCTTTGCTAACAGGGAAGCTCATTGCCGTCCTGTTCTGAGAGGAAGGAAGTTTCTGATTTTGTACATTAGTGGACTTCCGGGAGGCTTAGGGGTAAAGAATCCACCTGAGGTCCAGAGCTGCAGGGGACACGGTTTCGATCCCTGGGTCAGGAAGATCTCCTGGAGGAGGGTGTGGCAACCCACTCCAGTGTTCTTGCCTGGAGAATCCCATGAACAGAGGAGCCTGGCGAACGACCGTCTATGGGGTCCCAGAGAGTTGGTTGGACGTGAGTGAGCACGCGCACGCATGCACACATACATATGTTAATGTCCCAAGGCTAAAATAAACTAGAAGGAGTTATTGGTTTGTTTCCTGTTTAGCAAATTTTTAATGTGAAAGGCTGTAAGACACCTAGGAAAAACTGAATCACTAAAAGCTCCCACTCTTAACCTCAAGAACATTCAATGTCGCCGTAGATGGGGCCCTTTTCTGTCTTCAGTTTGGGGTTTCTATTAACCAGTCACAGTTAAATGTCTTAATGGATTATGCTCCAAACAAAGCAGGGCACATTTTCATTGATTTATATTTCTCACATGGTCTCTTCCCACAAATATTTATGAGCCTGTCTGCCGAGCAGACCCAGGGTTGGGGCTGTGACGTCCTAGTCTCTGACCACCCGGAGCTCTAAATGAGGGGAGAGGCCTGGCTCATTTCTCCCGGTCCTTCCCACCCCAGCTCAGCTGCCTCTTTCTGGATGGAATCTTCCTACACAAGGCTTTCACAGGGTTCTGTGGTTTCCTACGTGGCTCTCCGTGCTGTTTGAAATGATGGATTTGGTAATTATTTGATGAATGTCTCAACTTCCAATTAGATTTATAAGCTCCATGACAATAAGAAGGTGGTCTCTTTTGCTCGGGCTTTGTTACTGAGAGCCTGACACACAGAAGGTGTTTAAAGATGTGTGTTTGAGGAGAGAAAGGGAAAGAGAGGAAAGGAAAGGGTAAATAAATAGAAGGGATGGCCCAAAGAAGTGGGGAGATGAGAAGCCCAGGGATCATGTCAAATCAATGGAAAGAGCTGCTGCTTTGTTACAGCCTCAGCATTATAATTAATAACACCGAGAGCTCTTTGCTAACAGGGAAGCTCATTGCCGTCCTGTTCTGAGAGGAAGGAAGTTTCTGATTTTGTACATTAGTGGACTTCCGGGAGGCTTAGGGGTAAAGAATCCACCTGAGGTCCAGAGCTGCAGGGGACACGGTTTCGATCCCTGGGTCAGGAAGATCTCCTGGAGGAGGGTGTGGCAACCCACTCCAGTGTTCTTGCCTGGAGAATCCCATGAACAGAGGAGCCTGGCGAACGACCGTCTATGGGGTCCCAGAGAGTTGGTTGGACGTGAGTGAGCACGCACGCACGCATGCACACATACATATGTTAATGTCCCAAGGCTAAAATAAACTAGAAGGAGTTATTGGTTTGTTTCCTGTTTAGCATGAATGAGATTTGTTGAATGTGAAAGGCTGTAAGACACCTAGGAAAAACTGAATCACTAAAAAGCTCCCACTCTTAACCTCAAGAACATTCAATGTCGCCGTAGTGCCATGAAAGAGGCAAAACCACTGTGTGGACAACTCAGACAGCAAATGTGCTGACTCCAGGTCTTACCATCTGCCCATTGAGCAGAGTACCAGCAGGTGAGAGAAAGTGTTTGCAGCACACAAAGCTGTTGGTTTGGCAGGAGAACAGAGAGGGGTGACTCTGAGTGTATCAGAAAGCGACAGAGAAGGCGCGGAGATGCTGAGAGCTCCAGACCACCTTCCGTGTGGTAACAGGCCAAGAAGAAGGAAATCTAGACCAGGCGCCTCCAGAAGTGTGCCAGTTCTTCAGGACCAAAACTTGGCCATAGCCTTAGAAGCTAAGTAACTCTGCTCTGCCCATGTGGTCAGTCATGTTGGACTCTTTGTGACCCCATGGACTGTAGCCCACCAGGCTCCTCTGTCCATGGGATTCTCCAGGCCAGAATCCTGCAATGAGCTGCCATTTCCTCCTCCAGGGGATCTTCCCACCCAGGGATCGAACCCATGTCTTCTGTGGCTCCTGTATTGGCAGGCAGGTTCTTTACCACTGAACCACCAGGGGAACTCAAGTGAGTTCTGAAACAACGATTGCGTTGGCCAGAATGTTCATTTGGATTTTGCTGTAACATCTTACAAAAAAACCCGAATGAATTTTTTTGGCCAATCCAATCCTATGTGACTCCCCTCAGTGTGAGGCTTCTTGTAACCTGTTTTTGTTTCTCTATTTTTCTCTCCTGATAATCAAATCTTTTGACAATCCCAGCAAGTAGTGAAGGGTGGAAGAATGCATAGGATACAATGGAGAAATCGCTAAAGGAGACAATATTCTTGATGATGGTAGCATCTATGCTTTATTGAGACAGGCACTGTTCTAGTACCTATGCCTTACAACAAACCATTTCCCTTCCTTATACATGAAAAAACTAGCAGGTAATTCGCCCAGGTAGTGGACTTGAGCCTGAATCTGAGCACTAAATTTGTGCTCCTAGTTACGAGTCAAAGGATAAATACTTCACACTTGCTGAGGTAATTAACCATAAAATTTGATTTGTATCCATCCATACCATTTTTCTCTTAACACTTTTTATGACCATTTCTCCAGGACACCATGTAGAGAGAGAAATCATTCTATTTTTTTTTCTCTTTTTAAAAAATTCTGGTAAAATAAGCTTAACATTTACCATTTTAGGCATTATTTAAAAAAAATAGATTTGTTTATTTTTGGTTGTGGTGGATCTTTGCCACTCTGCTCGGGCGTTCTCTAGTTGTAGCGAGTGGGGGCTACTCTTCATTGCAGTACTTAGGCTTAGTGGATTCTCTTGTTAAAGTACACAGACTGGAGGTGCGTGCGCTTCAGTAGTTACAGTGCAAGGCTCAGTAATTGTGGTGCTCAGGCCCAGCTGCTCTGTGGCATGTGCGAACCTCCCAGACCAGGGGTCGAACCAGTGACCCTGGCATTGGCAGGCATATTCTCCACCAGCTAGACCACCAAGGACATTCCCATTTTAGGTATTTTTAAACATACTGTTCTTTGACATTAAGAACATTCACACTGTTCTGTAAAATCATTCTTTTAATAACAGGAAACGAAAGCATTCTATAGTATGATTCTACTGTATAATTCATTCAGCTGTTGCCTTAATGGGCGGCATTCAAGTTATTTCTCATTTTTACCCTGTACACAATGCTGATGAAAGTAACATCTTTGTCCATACATCTTAGTGAAGCAGTGTTTTTATTTTTGTGGAAAAGCTGTGTCAAAGTGAGGTTACTGAGACAAAGGATATCTGTGTTTTTACATGTGAGTAGGTACAGCCAGATTACTTTCCAAGTGGCCCACATTCCTATCCTTCTAGAGAATATCTGGAAACCACCAAGGAAAAGACCGATAGACTCAGCTACAGAAAAATGAAAGATTACCGTGGGAGTCAGATCCAAAGACAAACAATAGAAGAAAAATTTGCAACACGTGTGACAGAGAAAGGATTAGTAGCAATTAATAGGAAAATGAGAAGCAGCCCAGGACAACTAGGAAGAAGAGTATAGGTTAGTAATTCACCCAGGATGAAACACAAATGCAAGATGCTCAACATCATTGATAGGGAAATGAATTAATTCATTTGTATAGTAAATTTGGCAAAAACAAGCTGCGTGGAGGAGGGGAGGGGAGAGGGAGGAATCTAAGGAACAGGAAGCTCTGTCTCTAGATCCCTCTTTAGTTTCATCTTTAGTGGAGCTTTAGGTTTAGGTTTTTTTTTTCCTGCTGATCCTTATGTGGTTTGTGATTTTTTGTTGTTTTGGGGGACATTTCACTCAAAAAGAATTAAAGGTATTTAGTTAAATTGCCTTAACAAAATCCCTTCCCTGTTTACTTATCTATATAAACAAGGTTACTTAGTGCTTGTACCGACAAAAATGAAAGATAAGCCATGTACTCTGTCTCTTTCTGGCAATAAGTAATATTCTTTTATGGATCTTACACTAGTACACACACACACACACACACACACACACACACACACACACATGCACGCTCACGCAGCAGTGTTTCTGGCCTCTACCAGATAGATCCAGTAGCTTGCCTCCCCCCAGTGTTATGACAGTTGAAAATGGGCGCCCCAGTGGAGAACCACTGAGCTGCTGGAAACACCTCAGGGTTATGATGAACACCAAAGTTCTAAAATCGGGCCAGTGCCCTGTCTAGAAGGCAGCCTTGCTCTCATTCTCTGGGACAAACTTGCAAGTCCTTAAAAGTCTTCCCTGATCAAGCCCACAGCCCTGCAGGGTGGAAGCCCCTGTCTGTGGACTCCTGTAGACTTTGAGCCTCCGAGAATAGCCTGACAGGAAATAATCCCATTTGGCAGGGCTTTCAGACCCTGGATGTGGGAGCGACATGGCGAGGAGGGCCAGTGAAGCTGATGGAGGCCGGCCACGGCCCTTGCCCTCCCTGCCTAGAGGTGGAACTATAGGTGGGGTGGAGATGGCCTTCCAACGCAAGGTCCATCTTGGTTTAGTCGCCAAGTCATGTCCAACTCTTTTGCGACCCCATGGACTGTGACTCGCCAGGGTTCTCTGCTCACGGATTTCCCAGGCAAGACTACTGGAGTGGGTTGCCGTTTCCTCCTCCAGGGGATCTTCCCAACCCAGGCATTGCAGGCAGATTTATTCATTTTTTAAAAATTTATTTATTTATTTATTTGAGGGGATGGGGTGGCGAGGGAGGGAGCAGGTGGGCCACTTCTATTGGTCTTTCATTTATCCATTTTCATCTTTAGGGCTTTTAGGTTTTTTCCTGCTGATCCTTATGTGGTTTGTGATTTTTTGTTGTTTTGGGGGACATTTCACTCAAAAAGAATTAAAGGTATTTAGTTAAATTGCCTTAACAAAATCCCTTCCCTGTTTACTTATCTATATAAACAAGGTTACTTAGTGCTTGTACCGACAAAAATGAAAGATAAGCCATGTACTCTGTCTCTTTCTGGCAATAAGTAATATTCTTTTATGGATCTTACACTAGTACACACACACACACACACACACACACACATGCACGCTCACGCAGCAGTGTTTCTGGCCTCTACCAGATAGATCCAGTAGCTTGCCTCCCCCCAGTGTTATGACAGTTGAAAATGGGCGCCCCAGTGGAGAACCACTGAGCTGCTGGAAACACCTCAGGGTTATGATGAACACCAAAGTTCTAAAATCGGGCCAGTGCCCTGTCTAGAAGGCAGCCTTGCTCTCATTCTCTGGGACAAACTTGCAAGTCCTTAAAAGTCTTCCCTGATCAAGCCCACAGCCCTGCAGGGTGGAAGCCCCTGTCTGTGGACTCCTGTAGACTTTGAGCCTCCGAGAATAGCCTGACAGGAAATAATCCCATTTGGCAGGGCTTTCAGACCCTGGATGTGGGAGCGACATGGCGAGGAGGGCCAGTGAAGCTGATGGAGGCCGGCCACGGCCCTTGCCCTCCCTGCCTAGAGGTGGAACTATAGGTGGGGTGGAGATGGCCTTCCAACGCAAGGTCCATCTTGGTTTAGTCGCCAAGTCATGTCCAACTCTTTTGCGACCCCATGGACTGTGACTCGCCAGGGTTCTCTGCTCACGGATTTCCCAGGCAAGACTACTGGAGTGGGTTGCCGTTTCCTCCTCCAGGGGATCTTCCCAACCCAGGCATTGCAGGCAGATTTTTTTTTTTTTTAAGATTTATTTATTTATTTATTTGAGGGGGGATGGGGTGGCGAGGGAGGGGAGCAGGTGGGCCACTTCTATTGGTCTTTCATTTATCCATTTTCATCCATCTTTGTTCTTTGGCCCGTGTGGGCCTCCCATCGCAGTGGCCTCTGTTGTCACAGAGCACCAGCTCTGGGCACATGCGCCCCAGAGCTCCGGCTCAGTGATTGGACACATCGGTCCAGTCACTCCACGGCACATGGGATCTTCCCAGGCCAGGGATCGAACCGGCGCCCCTTGCACTGCAAGGCGGTGTCCTTACCCACTGGACCACCGGGGAAGCCCTAGACAGTTTTTTTTTACCACTGAGCCATCAGGGAAGCCTAACCGTATGGTCTGTGACTGTGACGGCCTGTGGTGCTCCACCTCTGCTCTAGGGGCAGAACTGTCCAGTGGATGCCACTGTCTGCTCTTCTTGCAGCCCCCTGGGCCGGGATGGGGAGTTAGCCTTGCTGGGTGACAGCTTGCTCAGTAACTGCTCAAAACCTTCAAATTCACTACCTGTAATCCACGGCGGCAGGGAAAGGCCAGCTCCCTGCAGCTCCGTGGCTCATACACAGAATGGTTCATCAGCAGAATGCTGGGCATCTCTTTCTAGAAACATGCAGCACACACACACATATAATTCTATTATAATTTATGAAGCTGAATTGTATATTTCAAGTTAAAAATCCTTTATATTTAAGTGTAAATTCATGTTCCCTAGTATCCTGCAATTCCCTCCTCCAGCAACCTAGTCTAAAGAAGTATTAGAATTTGATGTCTCAGTATGTCGTATGTGTTTGTATCAGCATTTTTAAATAATTTTATTTCTTTCTTTATTATTTATGGCTGCTGGGTCTCCGTTGCTGCGAGGGCCCATTCTCTAGTTGTGGTAAGCGAGGGTTCCTCTCTAGTTTTGGAACGAGGTCTTCTCACTGCCTTGGCTTCTCTTGTTGGTCTCTAGAACTCTCAGGCTTCATTAGCTGGGCTCCTGGGCTCCATACAGCACAGGCTCAATAGCTGTGGCACATGGGCTTACTTGTTCCGCAGCATGTGGGATCTTCTCAGATCAAACCCATGTCTCCTGTGTTGGCAGGTGGATTCTTTTAAAGATTTATTTATTTATTTATTTTGGGTGGGGGTCGGGTTGGGGAGGGAGGGGAGCGGGAGGGCCACTTCCATTGGTCTTTCATTTCTCCATTTTCATCCGTCTTTGTTCTTTGGCCCGTGTGGGCCTCCCATCACGGTGGCGTCTGTCGTTGCAGAGCGTCGGCTCTGGGCGCATGCGCTCCGGAGCTCCGGCTTGGTAATTGGACACATTGGTCCAGAGCGGCACGTGGGATCTTCCCAGGCCAGGGCTCGAACTGGCGTCCTTTGCACTGCAAGGCGGTGTCCCTACCCACTGGACCACCAGGGGAAGCCCGGCAGGTGGATTCTTTACCACTGAGCCACCAGTGAAGACCCAGCATTTTTTTTTTTTTTTTTTTTTGGCCACTTCTATTGATCTTTCGTTTATCTGGTTTTTTTTTTTTTAAGTGTTTTTTTTTTTTTTTTGGTGTGGGGGGGGGGGGGGGGGGGGAGCAGGCGGGCCACTTCTATTGGTCTTTCATTTCTCTATTTTCATCCGTCTTTGTTCTTTGGCTCCTGTGGGCCTCCCATCGCGGTGGCCCCTGTTGTCGCAGAGCACCGGCTCTGGGCGCACGCGCGTCAGAGCTACGGCTCGTAATTGGACACATCAGTCCAGCCGCTCCGCGGCACGTGGGATCTTCCCAGGTCAGGGATCGAACTGGCGCCCCTTGCACTGCAAGGCGGTGTCCTTACCCACTGGACCACCAGGGGAAGCCCGGCAGGTGGATTCTTTACCACTGAGCCACCAGTGAAGACCCAGCTTTTTTTTTTTTTTTTTTTTTTGGCCACTTCTATTGATCTTTCGTTTATCTGGTTTTTTTTTTTTAAAGGTTTATTTGTTTATTTTGGTGGGGGTGGGGTGGGGAGGGAGGGGAGCAGGCGGGCCACTTCCATTGGTCTTTCATTTTTATTTATTTTTCATCCATCTTTGTTCCTCGGCCCGCATGGGCCTCCCATCGCGGTGGCCCCTGTTGTCGCAGAGCACCGGCTCTGGGCGCACGCGCGTCAGAGCTACGGCTCGTAATTGGACACATCAGTCCAGCCGCTCCGCGGCACGTGGGATCTTCCCAGGTCAGGGATCGAACTGGCGCCCCTTGCACTGCAAGGCGGTGTCCTTACCCACTGGACCACCAGGGAAGCCCTCCTTTATCTGTTTTCATCCGCCTTTGTTCTTTGGCCCGTGTGGGCCTCCAATCGCAGTGGCCTTGCTCGTCACAGAGCACTGGCTCTGGGTGCATGCGCTCCAGGGTACCAGCTCGGTAGTTGGACACATCGGTCCAGCCGCTCCGCGGCACGTGGGATCTTCCCCTGCCAGGGATCGAACTGGCGCTCTTGTACTGCAAGGTGGTGTCCTTACCCACTGGACCATCAGGGAAGCCCCCAGCATTTTTAATAATAGAAAAAGTATAGAAAGAATTTAAATGGATACTGGCAGGGAAATTGAAAAAATGGTTCATCCATTAATTCACAACAGAATACTATATAGCTATTAAAAAGACTGAGGTAGAGCTATCAGTACAGATTGAAAATAGGTCTGTGATACTCTTCTGTATAAAAAAAAACATGTTGAGGGAATTCCTTGGTAGTCCAGGGATTAAGACTCGAAGCTTTCACTGCCACGGGTAGGCGTTCAGTCGTTGGTCAGGGCACTAACATCCCTCAAGCTGAGCAGAGAGGATAAACAAGCATATTGAAACAATATAGAGTATCATCTTTTTAAAAAAATTTTGTTTATTTATTTGTGGCTATTCTAGGTTTTCACTGCTGCCACAGGATCTTCTCTAGTTTCAGGCAGTGGGGGCTACTCTCTAGTTGAGGTGAGCAGGCTTCTTGTTGTGGTGACTTCTCTTGTTGTGGAACTCGGGCTCCAGGGCTCACAGGCTTCAGTGGTTGTGGCCCATGGGCCCCATAGCTGCGGCTCCGAGGCTCTACAGCCCGGGCTCCATAGTTGTGGCTCATGGGCTTAGTTGTTCCGCAGTGTGTGGGATCTTCCCAGATTGGGGATCGAACTTGTGTGTCCTGCATTATCTTGTCTTTGTAAAAACTATTGCATATATGTAAGCGCAAATATATGTATATGTATATGTATATGTATATGTATATGTATATGTATATGTATATATATATATATATATGTATACTTGGGAATTTATAGAATATATTCTGGGAATCTAACCATCAGCCTTTGTAGTAGCCACGTCTGTGGGGTGAGATTTACCCTTTTCCTATGTTCACTCCTGGGTTGTCTGAAGTTGTAAAAACTTGCAGGAATTATTCCTGTAAGTTAAAAAAAAGATGAACTGTAACAAACAGAAGTGACTTAACTCTAGGGTGTGGAGTGTGGTGGCTGAACCCCCTTCAGTCTAGTCAGGCGCCGAGGCTGAGGAGGCCTTTTCTATGGCACAGCTCCCGTGGGAAGGTCTCAAAAGCCAGACGACCTGCTTTTGAGGTGTCAGCGCCACTGCAGAGCCCTCTGGGAGAAGGACAGCCCCCTTCATGCTCCATTAATTAATTCTTTGAAGTCAACTGTCCCTAGGGAGACCACTGCATTTTCATTTTTTTAAATATGCAAACTTTATCAAATCCTGTCCAAAACAGACTTCTCTCCCCTTCCTGCTCTTTATCTCTCCCCTTCACCCCTGCCTCCCCCATCTCCCTCTCTCTCTCTCCGCCCCCCCACTCTCTCTCTCCCTCACACACACACACACATACATACACACACACACCCTGGATACGGCCCACACTCCCTGCCCAAGTTACAGTGTTCAATATCCTATTCCAGAGATACTGCCCAAGACATTCTTTTGGATTGAAAATTGAGAATTTTTACTTGGGATTGGACTGAATTCATGGTTTCTGAACTCTGGCTAGGTCTTGAGAAACACTTCTCACCTATGGGTGGCCTTGCAGATGTGGCCTGGTGAGTCCAGACTCTGCCCTCTCCTTGGACTTTTGCCCTGTCCAGGCCCGTTGCTGCCACCAGTGACCCTGCCAGGCTCTGAGCCTCTCCCCTCAGCCTCCTGCCCTGCTTCCACCCTGAGGTTCCCTAAGACTCTCTTGGGAGCACAGTGGAGGCGGTGGGTGCTGAAGACTCCTGCATAACATTCAGCTTTTACTCTTTTTTTAAAAAAATATTTTATTTATATTTATTTGGCTATATTGGGTCTCAATTGTAGCATGTGGGCTCTAGTTCCCTGACCAGGGATCAAACCTGAGCCCCCTGCATTGGGAACACAGAGTCTTAGCCACTGGACCACCAGGGAATTCCCCGCAGCTTTTACTCTTATGCTAAGCAACCTTGTATAGTAAGGAGATCCAGCCAGTCCATCCTAAAGGAAATCAGCCCTGACTATTTATTGGAAGGACTGATGCTGAAGCTCCAATACTTTTGCCACTTTATGCGAAGAGCCTACTCATTGGAAAGACCCTGCTGCTGGGAAAGATTGAAGGCAAAAAGAGAAGTGGGCGGCAAAGGATGAGATGGTTAGAGAGCATCACCAACTCAATGGGCGTGAATTTGAACAGACTCCGGGAGATAGTGGAGGACAGAGGAGCCTGGCACACTGCAGTTTATGGGGTCACAAAGAGTCAGACACAACTTAGTGACTGAACAACAGCAACAAGCAACCAAATCACCATTTCTAATAGTATCTGGACCCCATGTAGCTTTTTCTCTTGGGAGCTGAACAGGAAAACAGCTATCCCTTCCTTTTTATGGTTACTTTTTAGGCTTATTATACATAGAGATATAAAGCACATAAAGGAAAATTTGGAAGAATAGGACTGAGAGTCCAGAAATAAACCCAGACATCTATGGTTTACGACAAAGATACCAAAATCATTCAAGGGAGAAAGAATAGTCTTTTCAACAAGCAGTGCAGGGACAGTTGGAGAGCCACGTGCAAAAGAACAAAACTAGGCCCCTACCTCACACCATATGAAAATTGAGAATTTTTACTTGGGATTGGACTGAATTCATGGTTTCTGAACTCTGGCTAGGTCTTGAGAAACACTTCTCACCTATGGGTGGCCTTGCAGATGTGGCCTGGTGAGTCCAGACTCTGCCCTCTCCTTGGACTTTTGCCCTGTCCAGGCCCGTTGCTGCCACCAGTGACCCTGCCAGGCTCTGAGCCTCTCCCCTCAGCCTCCTGCCCTGCTTCCACCCTGAGGTTCCCTAAGACTCTCTTGGGAGCACAGTGGAGGCGGTGGGTGCTGAAGACTCCTGCATAACATTCAGCTTTTACTCTTTTTTTAAAAAAATATTTTATTTATATTTATTTGGCTATATTGGGTCTCAATTGTAGCATGTGGGCTCTAGTTCCCTGACCAGGGATCAAACCTGAGCCCCCTGCATTGGGAACACAGAGTCTTAGCCACTGGACCACCAGGGAATTCCCCGCAGCTTTTACTCTTATGCTAAGCAACCTTGTATAGTAAGGAGATCCAGCCAGTCCATCCTAAAGGAAATCAGCCCTGACTATTTATTGGAAGGACTGATGCTGAAGCTCCAATACTTTTGCCACTTTATGCGAAGAGCCTACTCATTGGAAAGACCCTGCTGCTGGGAAAGATTGAAGGCAAAAGAGAAGTGGGCGGCAAAGGATGAGATGGTTAGAGAGCATCACCAACTCAATGGGCGTGAATTTGAACAGACTCCGGGAGATAGTGGAGGACAGAGGAGCCTGGCACACTGCAGTTTATGGGGTCACAAAGAGTCAGACACAACTTAGTGACTGAACAACAGCAACAAGCAACCAAATCACCATTTCTAATAGTATCTGGACCCCATGTAGCTTTTTCTCTTGGGAGCTGAACAGGAAAACAGCTATCCCTTCCTTTTTATGGTTACTTTTTAGGCTTATTATACATAGAGATATAAAGCACATAAAGGAAAATTTGGAAGAATAGGACTGAGAGTCCAGAAATAAACCCAGACATCTATGGTTTACGACAAAGATACCAAAATCATTCAAGGGAGAAAGAATAGTCTTTTCAACAAGCAGTGCAGGGACAGTTGGAGAGCCACGTGCAAAAGAACAAAACTAGGCCCCTACCTCACACCATATGCAAAGAGTAAATCAATATAGATCAAAGACTTCTATATATAACAGCTAAATCTACGCAAATAAGAAAATACAGGAGTAAATCTATGCAATCTTGAAGTTGGCAATAATTTCTTAGCTATGACACCCAAAACACAAGCAACCAAAGTACAAGTTAGAGAAATCAGACTTCATCAAAATTCAAGACTTTTCTGGATTAAAATAAACTATCAACAAAGTGAAAAGACAATCCACAGAGTTGGAGAAGATACTTAGAAGTCATTTATCTGACAAGAGTTTATTATCCAGGATGTAAAAAGAACTCTTACAACTCAACAATAAAGACAAGAAATCTAATTTTTAAATAGTGAAGGGTTTATATAGACATTTCTCCAAATGGTAATATTGTGTAAATCATTAGTCATTAGGGAAATGCAAATAAAAACAATGAGATACCACTTCACACTCATTAGCATAGCCCTAATAAACGACACAGATAATAACAAGTATTGAGAAGGATGTGAAGAAATTGGAAGACTCCAATACATGAAACATATATAACTCGTCAAAAGGTAAAATGATGCCTTAGGATGCAGTGAAGCGACAAAAAGACAGACATGGACAGTGGACATGTGGACATTGTGGGGAAGGAACAATGGGTGAGAGGCGTAAAGGAAGTAGCTTGAAGGCCTGTACTATCATATGTGAAGATAATAGCTACAGGGCTTCCCCTGGTGGTCCAGTGGGTAAGGACACCACCTTGCAGTGCAAGGGGCACTGGTTCGATCCCTGGCCTGGGAAGATCCCACGTGCCGCGGAGCGGCTGGACCGATGTGTCCAATCAGCGAGCCGGAGCTCTGGAGCGCATGTGCCCAGAGCTGGCGCTCTGCGACAACAGACGCCACCGCGATGGGAGGCCCGCAGGAGCCAAAGAACAAAGACGGATGAAAACAGAGAAATGAAAGACCAATAGAAGTGGCCCGCCCGCTCCCCTCCCTCCCCAACCCGACCCCCGCCCAAAATAAATAAATAAATAAATAAATCTTTAAAAAAAAAAAAAGGTAATAGCTACAGTCATTGCTCTGTGAGAAAAGCAGATCCTTTACGGGTGCTGTATGACAGTCTGGAGGGGTGGGATGGGGGGGATATACATATGACTAATCTGAGAATATGCATATCTGTAAACAACAAAACTCTGTAAAAGTTAAAAGTAAAATAAAGGTTTAAAAAAAAATGATGCCTTAGTAGTTTCTCAAAACGTTAAGCGTAGGATGACCATGTGACTCAGCAATTCCATTCTTAGATATATACCCAAGAGAGTTGAAACATACGTTCACCAAAAACCTGTACACAAATGTTCATAGCATTTTTTTCGTAACAGTCAAAAAGTGGAAACAAACCAAATGTCTACCAATAATAAACAGAATGTGGTCATACAAAGGAATATTATTTGACCATAAAAAAGAATGAAATACTGATACATACTTCAGTGTGGACAAACCTTGAAAACATTATGACAAGTGAAAGGAGCCAGTCACAAAGGATCACATATTAGGATTTTGTTTATATGAAATGTTTGGAATAGGAAAATCTACAGATTCAGAAAGTAGATTTGTGGTGTCCAGGGGCTCAGAAGAAATGGAAACAGAAATGATTTGCTAATAGGTATGGGGTGGGGCTTCTTTTTCGGGGGTGATGGTTACACGGGAAGTAGGAAGTGGTCAGCTGATTAGGCCATGCCTCAGTGGACAGAAAGCTCCAAGATTATATCCTGACTTAAACTTTCAGGGACCACTCAATCCTCTTTGACTGGTTGAGCCTCCTCTTCGGACATAGTTGAAATTCATGGGTTTCTATCCATTTCCCTTTATGAGGGGCACTGGTTCGATCCCTGGCCTGGGAAGATCCCACGTGCCGCGGAGCGGCTGGACCGATGTGTCCAATCAGCGAGCCGGAGCTCTGGAGCGCATGTGCCCAGAGCTGGCGCTCTGCGACAACAGACGCCACCGCGATGGGAGGCCCGCAGGAGCCAAAGAACAAAGACGGATGAAAACAGAGAAATGAAAGACCAATAGAAGTGGCCCGCCCGCTCCCCTCCCTCCCCAACCCGACCCCGCCCAAAATAAATAAATAAATAAATAAATCTTTAAAAAAAAAAAAAGGTAATAGCTACAGTCATTGCTCTGTGAGAAAAGCAGATCCTTTACGGGTGCTGTATGACAGTCTGGAGGGGTGGGATGGGGGGGATATACATATGACTAATCTGAGAATATGCATATCTGTAAACAACAAAACTCTGTAAAAGTTAAAAGTAAAATAAAGGTTTAAAAAAAAATGATGCCTTAGTAGTTTCTCAAAACGTTAAGCGTAGGATGACCATGTGACTCAGCAATTCCATTCTTAGATATATACCCAAGAGAGTTGAAACATACGTTCACCAAAAACCTGTACACAAATGTTCATAGCATTTTTTTCGTAACAGTCAAAAAGTGGAAACAAACCAAATGTCTACCAATAATAAACAGAATGTGGTCATACAAAGGAATATTATTTGACCATAAAAAAGAATGAAATACTGATACATACTTCAGTGTGGACAAACCTTGAAAACATTATGACAAGTGAAAGGAGCCAGTCACAAAGGATCACATATTAGGATTTTGTTTATATGAAATGTTTGGAATAGGAAAATCTACAGATTCAGAAAGTAGATTTGTGGTGTCCAGGGGCTCAGAAGAAATGGAAACAGAAATGATTTGCTAATAGGTATGGGGTGGGGCTTCTTTTTCGGGGGTGATGGTTACACGGGAAGTAGGAAGTGGTCAGCTGATTAGGCCATGCCTCAGTGGACAGAAAGCTCCAAGATTATATCCTGACTTAAACTTTCAGGGACCACTCAATCCTCTTTGACTGGTTGAGCCTCCTCTTCGGACATAGTTGAAATTCATGGGTTTCTATCCATCTATAAACTTCCCTGGAGAGATAATGATCCTCCCAGACTCGTAAACTTAACCAACAAATAGTCAGAGAATATGAATCTACAAGAAACACAGATAGCTAATGGACATGTAATAGACGTATATTCAACCTCCCTCATAGTTAAAGAAATGCATCACAAAACAATGAGATTAGCCAACAAACGTTTGGCAATGCCCAGTGTGACAAGCTTATGGGGAGATAGGCACCCTCGTACACTATTCCTGGGTGTATAAACAGGTTCAGCTCTCCTGGAGGACAGTTTAGCAATGTCTGCCAACATTTTGAATGCTTATTCTTGGTGACTTAGCAATTCTACGGCTAGAAATTTGCCCTAGGGATATACTGGCAAAATTATGCCAAAATCATGTACAAATACGTTCACTGCAATGTTGTGGGTGATAACAAAAAATTGGAAACCACCCAGACCTATGTCAGCAGAGGACCAGTTAAATATACCCGCATAATGAAAAAGTATGCAATTATGAAAACATGAGATAGAACTGTATATGCTGACATGGAAAAGTCTAAATGTGGGAAAAATACACCAGTGAGCACAGCAATATGGTCTCATTTGTGTTAAACTGAAAAATAGCTATAGGCAGACTTTTTCTCTCAGGAAGGGTACAGGAGAAACAGTGGTAACTTTTGGAGGATATTCTAGAGGTTGATTGGAGGAAAGATAATCTTTTTTTTTTTAATTTTGGCCTCTTTTATTGATTTTTTTATTTATTGATTTTCATCTATCTTTATTCTTTGGCCTGTGTGGGCCTCACCTTGCAGTGGCCTCTCTCATTGCAGAGCACTGGCTCTGGGTGCGCAGAGCGCTGGCTCGTAACCGCCCAGCCTTTCCTTGGCATGTGGGATTTTCCCGGGCCAGGGATTGAACTGGTGCCCCTTGCACTTGCAAGGCGGACTCTTCCCCCACTGAACCACCAGGGAAGCCCTTTTTCTTTTATCTGATGCTCTTCTATGTTGTTTGATTTTTTTATGCCATGTGAATGTAAGACTTAAAAAAAAATATTTTGAAGTGGACAAGCAACATGAAGGGATAAAGAAGAGAGAGAAGAGAAGTCCCTCAGGGGGAGTTTATGGTTTGTCCTGACACAGGACCGTCTTGTTTTAGCCGCATGGGCGAAAGGATTGTGACCAGTCCCTGGGGTTTTAGGAAGACCACTGGGGAAACAGGCTGGAGGAGGGCAGGGACGTGTGACTCGAGTCAGGGGGAGTGGTCAAAGGTATTTTTGTTCAAAAAGACATTTATTCATTTTTATTTATTTGTGCAAAGGGTCTTCTCTCAGCATGTGGGAAATGCCAAAATCATGTACAAATCGTTCAACTTCCCCGAGGACAGTTTAGCAATGTCTGCCAACATTTTGAATGCTTATTCTTGGTGACTTAGCAATTCTACGGCTAGAAATTTGCCCTAGGGATATACTGGCAAAATTATGCCAAAATCATGTACAAATACGTTCACTGCAATGTTGTGGGTGATAACAAAAAATTGGAAACCACCCAGACCTATGTCAGCAGAGGACCAGTTAAATATACCCGCATAATGAAAAAGTATGCAATTATGAAAACATGAGATAGAACTGTATATGCTGACATGGAAAAGTCTAAATGTGGGAAAAATACACCAGTGAGCACAGCAATATGGTCTCATTTGTGTTAAACTGAAAAATAGCTATAGGCAGACTTTTTCTCTCAGGAAGGGTACAGGAGAAACAGTGGTAACTTTTGGAGGATATTCTAGAGGTTGATTGGAGGAAAGATAATCTTTTTTTTTTTTTTTAATTTTGGCCTCTTTTATTGATTTTTTTATTTATTGATTTTCATCTATCTTTATTCTTTGGCCTGTGTGGGCCTCACCTTGCAGTGGCCTCTCTCATTGCAGAGCACTGGCTCTGGGTGCGCAGAGCGCTGGCTCGTAACCGCCCAGCCTTTCCTTGGCATGTGGGATTTTCCCGGGCCAGGGATTGAACTGGTGCCCCTTGCACTTGCAAGGCGGACTCTTCCCCCACTGAACCACCAGGGAAGCCCTTTTTCTTTTATCTGATGCTCTTCTATGTTGTTTGATTTTTTTATGCCATGTGAATGTAAGACTTAAAAAAAAATATTTTGAAGTGGACAAGCAACATGAAGGGATAAAGAAGAGAGAGAAGAGAAGTCCCTCAGGGGGAGTTTATGGTTTGTCCTGACACAGGACCGTCTTGTTTTAGCCGCATGGGCGAAAGGATTGTGACCAGTCCCTGGGGTTTTAGGAAGACCACTGGGGAAACAGGCTGGAGGAGGGCAGGGACGTGTGACTCGAGTCAGGGGGAGTGGTCAAAGGTATTTTTGTTCAAAAAGACATTTATTCATTTTTATTTATTTGGCTGCAACGGGTCTTCTCTGCAGCATGTGGGATCTAGTTCCCTGACCAGGGATCAAACCCAGGTCCCTTACTTTGAGAGTTGGGCAGGCATCTTAACCACTGGACCATCAGGGAAGTCCCTGGTCAAAGGTTTTTGGCACAGACTGGGATTCAAATTGAGAAGGTGATGGTGGAGGTAGAAAGGCTGCTCCAGATAGGAGAGTTGTTAAAAAGGGAGACTATAGTCTTTATTAAAAAATGTTTATTCGTTTGACTGTGTTGGGTCCCAGTTGCGGCACTTGGGATCTTTGTTGCATCATGCGAGATCTTTCCTTGAGGCACCCGGGCTCTCTGGTTGCAGGCATGTCAGCATAGTTGCTCTGCAGAGTGTGGAGGCTTTTAGTTCCCCGACCAGGATCTAACCCGTGTCCTCTCCACTGGCAGGCAGATTCTTCACCACTGGACCACCCAGGAAGCCTTTGGCTGATTTTTAAAAGCTGATCCTTCACCAGTGCCAACTGCCTTGCTTTTGCCACATCTGCCCAGCAAAATCCCAGTCCTGGGCTTTCTGTTTATGCTTCTGAGAAGACCACCCACCAGTGAGAACGGCACTGCCCCACATTCATGGTTTATAGCTCTGCTGGGCTCTCCCTGTACCTCCCATCAGTTTATGTCCACTTATCCTTGTCTGGCTCTGGTTCTCATTGCCCAGTTACTCCAAGTTGTCACTGTGTTCCCCTCTCACACTTCACCCCACTCTCATCTTGGTGGCCTGTCTTACCTTCCTACTTCAGAGAGCAAACGAGGCTCTTAGTCCTGTAACATCTCAGCCCTCTCTCCATAAGCCTGTCTAAAACAAGATCTACTGTCTTTCCCAAGTACTCACTTTCTATTTAGGAATGTTTTTTGACCAAAAGGGTAAAGAAGAGAGAAGAGAAGTCCCTCAGGGAGTTTATGGTTTGTCCTAAAAGGAACCGCATGGGCGAAAGGATTGTGACCAGTCCCTGGGGTTTTAGGAAGACCACTGGGGAAACAGGCTGGAGGAGGGCAGGGACGTGTGACTCGAGTCAGGGGGAGTGGTCAAAGGTATTTTTGTTCAAAAAGACATTTATTCATTTTTATTTATTTGGCTGCAACGGGTCTTCTCTGCAGCATGTGGGATCTAGTTCCCTGACCAGGGATCAAACCCAGGTCCCTTACTTTGAGAGTTGGGCAGGCATCTTAACCACTGGACCATCAGGGAAGTCCCTGGTCAAAGGTTTTTGGCACAGACTGGGATTCAAATTGAGAAGGTGATGGTGGAGGTAGAAAGGCTGCTCCAGATAGGAGAGTTGTTAAAAAGGGAGACTATAGTCTTTATTAAAAAATGTTTATTCGTTTGACTGTGTTGGGTCCCAGTTGCGGCACTTGGGATCTTTGTTGCATCATGCGAGATCTTTCCTTGAGGCACCCGGGCTCTCTGGTTGCAGGCATGTCAGCATAGTTGCTCTGCAGAGTGTGGAGGCTTTTAGTTCCCCGACCAGGATCTAACCCGTGTCCTCTCCACTGGCAGGCAGATTCTTCACCACTGGACCACCCAGGAAGCCTTTGGCTGATTTTTAAAAGCTGATCCTTCACCAGTGCCAACTGCCTTGCTTTTGCCACATCTGCCCAGCAAAATCCCAGTCCTGGGCTTTCTGTTTATGCTTCTGAGAAGACCACCCACCAGTGAGAACGGCACTGCCCCACATTCATGGTTTATAGCTCTGCTGGGCTCTCCCTGTACCTCCCATCAGTTTATGTCCACTTATCCTTGTCTGGCTCTGGTTCTCATTGCCCAGTTACTCCAAGTTGTCACTGTGTTCCCCTCTCACACTTCACCCCCACTCTCATCTTGGTGGCCTGTCTTACCTTCCTACTTCAGAGAGCAAACGAGGCCTTCTGGGGTGAGTGCCTGTAACATCTCAGCCCTCTCTCCGCAAGCCTGTCTAAAACAAGATCTACTGTCTTTCCCAAGTACTCAGTCTTAGAGAGTGGTGCTCAGCCCCGTTTAGTTCTCGAGTCCCTCTAGGAGGTCTCACTGACTCTCTTCCATCTCTAAGCCTCGGCTATGCTGCTTCTTCTGCCTGTAACACACATTGTATATTTCTGCATCATGACATTTACTTTGCTGAATCAAGTTATCTCACTCTCTGTCTCCTCCAATTAACTTGATCCTGTGCATGGTATTTCCCCCCCGTGTGCTGTGCTCAGTCCCTCAGTCGTGTCTGACTCTTTGCAACCCATGGACTGTAGCCGGCCAGCCTGCTTTGGCCATGGGATTCTCCAGGCAAGAGTACTGGAGTGGGTTGCCATTTCCTCCTCCAGGGGAGCTTCCTGACCCAGGGATCTATCCCGCGTCTCTTGGGTCTCCTACATTGTCAGGCTGATTCTTTACCACTGAGCCACCAGGGAAGCTGTCCCACCTGCTGTCCAGTCTTTAAACAGACTGGATGAGATTCGTTTTTGGAAGTTTTGAAATAGATCCAAAGTAGAATGTCCTCTCTTGTGTCTGGCTTTTTTTGATCATCACATCCACGAGTCATCCATATGGTTACATGCTGTCATAGACTGTTCATTTCCATTGCCATGGAATATTCTACAGTGAGAATACACCACAATTTATTGATCCATTCAAGTATGATGATAAGTAGCCCTATTTGGGGCAATTGCCAGTAGCAAGTACTGTGTTTTATTTATCTCCAGATCTCTAGCATTTCATACATGCTTAGTGTAATAGTTTGTGTGAGAGCAGGTTACAGAGTTCAAGGAGTACTTTTCCACTGTGTTCTTGGTGGTTTATAGCTCTGCTGGGCTCTCCCTGTACCTCCCATCAGTTTATGTCCACTTATCCTTGTCTGGCTCTGGTTCTCATTGCCCAGTTACTCCAAGTTGTCACTGTGTTCCCCTCTCACACTTCACCCCCACTCTCATCTTGGTGGCCTGTCTTACCTTCCTACTTCAGAGAGCAAACGAGGCCTTCTGGGGTGAGTGCCTGTAACATCTCAGCCCTCTCTCCGCAAGCCTGTCTAAAACAAGATCTACTGTCTTTCCCAAGTACTCAGTCTTAGAGAGTGGTGCTCAGCCCCGTTTAGTTCTCGAGTCCCTCTAGGAGGTCTCACTGACTCTCTTCCATCTCTAAGCCTCGGCTATGCTGCTTCTTCTGCCTGTAACACACATTGTATATTTCTGCATCATGACATTTACTTTGCTGAATCAAGTTATCTCACTCTCTGTCTCCTCCAATTAACTTGATCCTGTGCATGGTATTTCCCCCCCGTGTGCTGTGCTCAGTCCCTCAGTCGTGTCTGACTCTTTGCAACCCATGGACTGTAGCCGGCCAGCCTGCTTTGGCCATGGGATTCTCCAGGCAAGAGTACTGGAGTGGGTTGCCATTTCCTCCTTCAGGGGATTTTCCTGACCCAGGGATCTACCCCGCGTCTCTTGGGTCTCCTACATTGTCAGGCTGATTCTTTACCACTGAGCCACCAGGGAAGCTGTCCCACCTGCTGTCCAGTCTTTAAACAGACTGGATGAGATTCGTTTTTGGAAGTTTTGAAATAGATCCAAAGTAGAATGTCCTCTCTTGTGTCTGGCTTTTTTTGATCATCACATCCACGAGTCATCCATATGGTTACATGCTGTCATAGACTGTTCATTTCCATTGCCATGGAATATTCTACAGTGAGAATACACCACAATTTATTGATCCATTCAAGTATGATGATAAGTAGCCCTATTTGGGGCAATTGCCAGTAGCAAGTACTGTGTTTTATTTATCTCCAGATCTCTAGCATTTCATACATGCTTAGTGTAATAGTTTGTGTGAGAGCAGGTTACAGAGTTCAAGGAGTACTTTTCCACTGTGTTCTTGGTGGTCAGATAATACCTGAGATACTAGATTCAAGCCTGGGTACTAAGTTTAAAATGTTTTAAAGGGCCACTGATAGATTATCTGTTAAGAGCAATCATGATGGTGTGTCTGAAAGCCATGCAGTATCAGGTCTGCTGGAAAGCACCGAGAATGTTTATCATGGAAACAAGAGAAAAGGGGATCAGACATGGCTGCTTTTAAAGGCAGAGCTGGGCCAACATCTAAATATTTGAGAGAGGCAGCTTTCTTCTCAACAATAACCATGATACTGGCTCATATTTAGAGAATACTTACCATAAACCAGGCCCTAGCATGTGCTGAGGACTTGGTAGGCTTAGTTTAATACACAGATGGCTTTTTAGTGAATAAGACTTGAGGGACTTCCCTGGCAGTCCAGTAGTTAAAATTCCACACTTCCACTGCAGAGGGCTCAGGTTCAATTCCTGGTGGGGGAACTAAGATCCCACATGCCACAGGGCGTGGGCGAAAAATAAGAAAGAAAGGAAGGAAGCAAGGAAGGAAGGAAGAGACTTGCGCATGAGCTGCCTGGTGAAACCATGATGACTTCATGACTGCAGGCACTAGAGACCGTGAGTCCCGGGAAGTTATATTTATAGGCTCATGGTTTTACGGAAAAGCTGTCCTCTGACTTGGCTTCCTGTCTTGCTCTCCTCCTTCTTCCTAGAACCGTCTTGTTGAATAAGAGCAGCCTCCTGCCACACCTTCCTGAGTCCCATCACAGCAGAGAAATCATCAGGTGTTTCCGTCAGAAGCGTCCTTGCACTCCGGGCCCACTGGGTCTGGCCAGGGCTTTCTCTTTTTTCCACCCCAGAATGTCTCTCGTTCCAGTGACTTGGAACTCTCACCTGCCTGGATGATGACTCTGGCCAGAGCTGTGGCCCCTGCAGGCCTGACCCTTCAGGCAGCCAAGGGTCATTCTGAGTTATCCTAAAGTTTGTTTGAGCCAAAAAAGAGTGAGAAAGGAGCAAAAAATACTGTGTTTTATTTATCTCCAGATCTCTAGCATTTCATACATGCTTAGTGTAATAGTTTGTGTGAGAGCAGGTTACAGAGTTCAAGGAGTACTTTTCCACTGTGTTCTTGGTGGTCAGATAATACCTGAGATACTAGATTCAAGCCTGGGTACTAAGTTTAAAATGTTTTAAAGGGCCACTGATAGATTATCTGTTAAGAGCAATCATGATGGTGTGTCTGAAAGCCATGCAGTATCAGGTCTGCTGGAAAGCACCGAGAATGTTTATCATGGAAACAAGAGAAAAGGGGATCAGACATGGCTGCTTTTAAAGGCAGAGCTGGGCCAACATCTAAATATTTGAGAGAGGCAGCTTTCTTCTCAACAATAACCATGATACTGGCTCATATTTAGAGAATACTTACCATAAACCAGGCCCTAGCATGTGCTGAGGACTTGGTAGGCTTAGTTTAATACACAGATGGCTTTTTAGTGAATAAGACTTGAGGGACTTCCCTGGCAGTCCAGTAGTTAAAATTCCACACTTCCACTGCAGAGGGCTCAGGTTCAATTCCTGGTGGGGGAACTAAGATCCCACATGCCACAGGGCGTGGGCGAAAAATAAGAAAGAAAGGAAGGAAGCAAGGAAGGAAGGAAGAGACTTGCGCATGAGCTGCCTGGTGAAACCATGATGACTTCATGACTGCAGGCACTAGAGACCGTGAGTCCCGGGAAGTTATATTTATAGGCTCATGGTTTTACGGAAAAGCTGTCCTCTGACTTGGCTTCCTGTCTTGCTCTCCTCCTTCTTCCTAGAACCGTCTTGTTGAATAAGAGCAGCCTCCTGCCACACCTTCCTGAGTCCCATCACAGCAGAGAAATCATCAGGTGTTTCCGTCAGAAGCGTCCTTGCACTCCGGGCCCACTGGGTCTGGCCAGGGCTTTCTCTTTTTTCCACCCCAGAATGTCTCTCGTTCCAGTGACTTGGAACTCTCACCTGCCTGGATGATGACTCTGGCCAGAGCTGTGGCCCCTGCAGGCCTGACCCTTCAGGCAGCCAAGGGTCATTCTGAGTTATCCTAAAGTTTGTTTGAGCCAAAAAAGAGTGAGAAAGGAGCAATGAAATGTAGAAAGTATCTGGGGAAAGAAAATCTGCTGAGATCCTTTTTATAGATATATCCATCCAGTTTCAGTCTCAGGAAGAAGAAAAGGCCAGACAAATGAATCTGGAAAGCTGACTGCAAAAGGTGTTGGTCTGGAGAGAAAAAAATGCTGCCAGCCTCCCAGGATAAGCTGTGCGGCTGGCCCTGGGACAAGATGTTCTACCTCACCACGGGCGCCTGAGGTCCGAGGCCTGGCAGCTGCAGAATCTGCAAAAAGACAGTGGCCCGAGGTAGACAAGCAGGCCTTGGAAAGGGCTGAGTGCTGAGTCCCACCCCCTCTGCCCTCCTTCTCCCCTTCTCGGTTCTGCTCTCTGCCCCAACACCCTGCTGTCTTCTTGCTCCTGTTTCTTCTGAACACTTTCTTATTTCTCTTTTGTTCATTTCATCATTTTACAGGGTTTGGTTGTTGACTCCCACACATCAACCTGACTCCACCATAGGTACACAGGTGTCCCTCCCCATCCACCCCTCCAGGTCGCCGCAGAGCCCCTGTTGGAGATCCCATAGCCCACAGCAGATTCCCCTCGCTCCCCCCAGTGACCATAAGACTGTTCTCCACGTCTGCCTCTCCGTTGCTGCTCTGCCTGTTCATTCATCCGCACCATCTTTCTAGATTCCACCCGCACGTGTCCATCTGCAACACCTGTCTTTCTCTCCCTGACATACTCCACTCTGCACGACAGGTTCTAGATTCATCCACCTCATTAGAACTGACCCAAACGCGTTTCTCCTCATGGCTGAACACTGTATTATGTCTTTTTCTTGGAAGGGGATCTAGTGGGGGGTCCAAGAGTTAGGAAGCTGTACAGACCTCTGGGCACATCCCAGAAACCTTGTTCTCCCCCACGTCCACAGCCATAACTCACGTCTTCTATTTCTTCTCTTCTGCCAGACAAAGCCAGGCACACGCTAACAGCGTTAACACGATAAATATCAGCAGTCCTGACCTTTCTCTCTGGGTCCCGAGGTCACCCTGACTCCCAGGCTCCCCCTCGCCTGTTCTTAAAGTGGATTAGCACTTCCCCTAGGCTGCACGGGCTCTGTGCTTGGGCCTGATGGGAATCAAAACAGAGATTACCTTATTTGGCTTAAAAAAAAATTTCCACTCGCAAGATAGAATCCCCCAGAGAAATACACTGGGACTCACATGTGTACCGTTTTAAATTGGATTTTAAAAATAGTTGGCCAGCTGTTTGCTAGGTCGGGCCTTAGGTCTCGTCCTTGATTGACGTTGGGGCCGTTTGGGAAATGAGGCCAAGAGGGGCAGAGAGACTGGCAAGGCGGCAGGATCCCGGATGCCTGGGGACGTTCCCAGGAGCCCCGGCAGTTGTTGCCATGGACCTTGGGACAGACTCGCAGCCCTGGCATCAAAGTCTGTTTCTCGCCCAGAGAAACTGAAGGAGCTCGGATCACTGCCCCCAGGCCTCATCTCATCCCGGCACTGCGGCTTCTAGGCCAAGGTCTGAAAAAGAGATGAAAGAGGCCTGCTCCCAGCTGGAAGGGTCTTTCTCGTGTTTGTGGCTGAAGAGTTATTTTAGCTCCTTGTGTCACCTTTGAATGATACACACCCAGCCCCTGCTCAGAACACTCACCCACCTGAGCTTTCTTCCTGCTGGGCTGCTTGTCCTCATTCAGGGCTTGGCCAGCATGTCACCTTCTTAGGGAAGCATGAGAGACGGCAGACGGCCAGCATGCGGGTTTGAAATATTGGCTCAGGGGACTTCCCTGGTGGTCCAATGGTTAAGAATCCTCCTTGCAGGGTTTCCCTGGTGGCTCAGTGGTGAAGAGTTCGCCTGCCAATGCAGGAGACACGGGTTCGATTCCTGATCCGGGAAGATCCCACATGCTGCGGAGCAACAAAGCCTGGGAGTCACAACGATGGAGCCTGTGCTCTAGAGCCTCAGAGCCGCAACTATGGAGCCCGTGGATTGCAACTACTGAAGCCCATGAGCCCTAGAGCCCGAGTTCCACAAGAAAAGTGTCCGCCACAAGAAGCCTGCTCACCTCAACTAGAGAGTAGCCTCCACTCCCTGAAACTAGAGAAGTGCCTGTGGCCACAGTGAAAACCCAGAATAGCCAAAAATAAGTAATAAAATAAATAAAATTTTATAAAGAAAAAGAAAAAAGAGAAGAATCCTCCTTGCAGTGCAGGGGCTTTGGGTTCAGTCCCTGATCAGAGAACTAAGATGTCGCAATAAGACACCCCCCCTCCAACCCCAAGGCAGCCAAAAATAAATCAAATACTAATGGATTAAAAGAAACAAATCACATATTTAAAAAATTCCTAACTCAGCATTTCCCAAGGCTGGACTTAAGTAAAAACAAATACTCATTAGAGGTGTTGAGAGAACTCAGTGGGTTGATGTATGGGAATAGAATATCTAAAGGTGTCCTTGATTGACGTGGGCTTGGAAATGAGGCCAAGAGGGGCAGAGAGACTGCAAGGCGGCAGGATCCCGGATGCCTGGGGCGTTCCCAGGAGCCCGGCAGTTGTTGCCATGGACCTTGGGACAGACTCGCAGCCCTGGCATCAAAGTCTGTTTCTCGCCCAGAGAAACTGAAGGAGCTCGGATCACTGCCCCCAGGCCTCATCTCATCCCGGCACTGCGGCTTCTAGGCCAAGGTCTGAAAAAGAGATGAAAGAGGCCTGCTCCCAGCTGGAAGGGTCTTTCTCGTGTTTGTGGCTGAAGAGTTATTTTAGCTCCTTGTGTCACCTTTGAATGATACACACCCAGCCCCTGCTCAGAACACTCACCCACCTGAGCTTTCTTCCTGCTGGGCTGCTTGTCCTCATTCAGGGCTTGGCCAGCATGTCACCTTCTTAGGGAAGCATGAGAGACGGCAGACGGCCAGCATGCGGGTTTGAAATATTGGCTCAGGGGACTTCCCTGGTGGTCCAATGGTTAAGAATCCTCCTTGCAGGGTTTCCCTGGTGGCTCAGTGGTGAAGAGTTCGCCTGCCAATGCAGGAGACACGGGTTCGATTCCTGATCCGGGAAGATCCCACATGCTGCGGAGCAACAAAGCCTGGGAGTCACAACGATGGAGCCTGTGCTCTAGAGCCTCAGAGCCGCAACTATGGAGCCCGTGGATTGCAACTACTGAAGCCCATGAGCCCTAGAGCCCGAGTTCCACAAGAAAAGTGTCCGCCACAAGAAGCCTGCTCACCTCAACTAGAGAGTAGCCTCCACTCCCTGAAACTAGAGAAGTGCCTGTGGCCACAGTGAAAACCCAGAATAGCCAAAAATAAGTAATAAAATAAATAAAATTTTATAAAGAAAAAGAAAAAAGAGAAGAATCCTCCTTGCAGTGCAGGGGCTTTGGGTTCAGTCCCTGATCAGAGAACTAAGATGTCGCAATAAGACACCCCCCCTCCAACCCCAAGGCAGCCAAAAATAAATCAAATACTAATGGATTAAAAAGAAACAAATCACATATTTAAAAAAATTCCTAACTCAGCATTTCCCAGCTGTGTGACCTTGGGCTGGTCACTTAACCTCTCTGTGCCTCAGTTCACTTATCTGTAAGTAAAACGGGGATAATGATAGCACCTACCTCATTAGAGGTGTTGAGAGAACTCAGTGGGTTGATGTATGGGAATAGAATATCTAAAGTGCCTGTCTGTTTACAATAACCAAGACACAGAAGCAATGTAAATGTCCATCCACAGAGAAATGGATAAAGATGTGGTACATAAATACAATGGACTATTACTTAGCCAATGAAAAGAATGAAATAATGCCACTTGCAACAATGTGGATGGACCTCGCGAGAGTCATACTCAGTGAAGTAAGTCTGACACAGAAGGAAAAATATCCTATGACATCCCTTATATGTGGAATCGCAAAAGAAAGGATACAAATGAACTTACAACACAGAAAGAGACTCACAGACTTTTTTTTTTTCCTTTATTTTAAAGATTTTACAGAGTTTTGTTGTTCACCAACATGTATGTTCCCAGATCATTCATATGCATATCCTTGGACCCTCCCCCCACCCAGTTCCCCCCCTCCCATCCCTCCAGACCATCGCCCCAAGTGATTGTAGGTACTCCTATTCCCCTAGCACAATGACAATAGCTATCTTTTCCACACATGACAGTATAGGTTTCCATGTTACTCCCTCCATGCCTCCCTCCCACTGTTCGGTCTCCACAATGTCTTTATGTCTATTCTCTGTTTTTCCCTGAGTTCACTGCGTGTGTTATCATGACCATCTTACTAGATCCCATCTATATGAGTTAGTATACTGTACTTGTCTTTCTCTTTTTGACTTACTTCACTTGTTATGATAGGTTCTAGAGCCAGCCACCTCATTAGGACTGAGTCTTCCGCATTTCTTTTAACAGCTGAGTAGTATTCCATTGTATATATGTACCAGAGCTTCTGGATCCATTCATTCGTCGATGGACATGTAGGTTGCTTCCATGTTCTGGCTATTGTATAGAGAGCTGCAATGAACATTGGGGTACAGGTGCCTCTTTCATTTTTGATTTCATCAGGATATAGGCCTAATAGTGGGATTGCTGGGTCGTAGGGTGCTTCTATTTTTAGTTTTTTTAAGGAATCTCCATATTGTCTTCCATGGAGGTTGTATCAATTTACATTCCCACCAGCAATGCAAGAGGGTTCCCTTTTCTCCGCCCCCTCTCCAGCATTTGTTGTCTGTCGATTTGTTGATGATGGCCATTCTGACAGGTGTGAGGTGGTATCTCATTGTGGTTTTAATTTGCATTTCTCTAATGATAAGCGAGGTGAGACTCACAGACTTTTAAAACAAACATACGGTTGTCGGAGGCAGGGATAGTTAGGGAGTTTGAGATGGTCATGTACACACTGCTGTGTTTAAAATGGATCACCAACAAGGACCCATAAAACTCTGCTCAGTGTCGCGTGGCAGCCTGGACGGGAGGCAGTTCGGGGAGCATGGAGACGTGTCTGTGTCTGACTGAGCCCCTTCGCTGTTCACCTGAAACTATCCCAGCATTGTTCATTAGCTCTACCTGAATACGAAATAAAAAATTAAAAAAAAAAAAAATATGGTGTCTAGAACATGGCCTAGCATTCAGGAGCATCTGCTTTTATTAACCTCCAAAGCATATTTCCCCGGGAGAAGACACTGGCCACCACTCCCGTGTTCTGGCCTGGAGAGCCCCATGGACAGAGTAGCCTGGCGGACTACAGTCGGTAGGGTTGCAAAGAGTCAGACACGACTGAGAGACTAAGCAAAAGCACCCTTTCCCAGGCTCCTTGCCCGCCGCTGCCCTGTGTTCCTCCCCTCTGCCGCTGCCTCCTGGACGTCCACTCAGCACCTGGCCTCGTTCAACACTGTTGCTTCGTTACCTGTCTTGGCTGTGAGGGCCGGAAGCACGTCTTTCACCGGTCAGTCCTCCTAACTTGAACTCTGCCCGGCTTATGACACACTCAAGAAATGTCGTCTGTTGTGTGTGGTTTTTTTTTAACTATTTCACAATTTCAACTCTAAATCATTTTTCTTTGTGTTTCAACCATAACAGTTTTATCCATACATGACGTTGTTTTTCATGATTCATCAGATTATCTGTTATCAAACTGGCTGTTTTAAACTCACAGGCAAAAAACATCTTCTTGCCATAGGTTTCACGGTCTGCATTATTATTTTCCTTAACGTTTTTTTTAAAACTTTGGATAAGGGTCCACCTGCTAATGCAAGGGACCGGGGTTTGACCCCTGACCCGGGAGGATCCCACCTGCGCTGGAGCAGCTAAGCCCACAGGGCACAGCTTCTGAGCCTGTGCTCTAGAGTCTCGGAGCCACAGCCACTGAAGCCTGTGCACTCTAGGGCCCAGGAGCCACACTCCCGAGCCTCTGAGCTGCAGCTGCTAAAGCCAGAGCACCTAGAGCCTGTGCTCTGAACCCCGAAAAGCCTGCACAGTGATAAGCCCACAGTGCAACAAAGTAGTCCCTACTTTTTTTTTTAAACTTTTATTTTACTTTTAACTTTTACAAAGTTTGCTTGTTTACAGATATGTATGTTCCCAGATTAGTCATATGTGTATCCCCCCCTTCCCACCCTTCCCGACCATCACACAGCACCCCTAAAGGATTTCCTTTTCTCACAGAGCAATGACTATAGCTATTTTCTTCACATATGATAGTACAGGCCTTCATGCTACTTCCTTTATGTCTCTCACCCACTGTTCCTTCCCCACAATGTCCTTATGTCCACTGTCCATGGCTGTCTCTCCATCGCTTCACTGCATGTGTTACCATTACCATCCTACGAGATTCCATATATATATGTGTTAGTATATTGTCCTTGTCCTTCTCTTTTTGACTGACTTCACAGTAGTCCCTACTTTAGGCAACTAGAGAAAGCTCTCTCGAAGCAACAAAGACCAAGTGCAACCAAAAATAGAAAAAAAAAAATTAAGACAATTTTTAAAGCATCCTTTCCATTTATAGTTATTGCAAAATCTCAGCTGTCTTCCTTGTGTGGGGCAATACATCCTTCAGCCTGTCTCACACTCAGTAGTTGGTGCCCCCACTCCCCCCAAGAAATGTTTTTGACAACACTAATAAACGAGAAACAAAAAAGAACACATGCCGAGAAGCAAGTGGGATCCAGAAGACAGAGCATCTTGGGGCTCTTGGGTCATTTTTCTCCATCTTCGTGTGCTCCGTATATGTACTTGGCCTTTTCATTTTGTTTGTCTGAGTGTTAAACAAAGAGAGAGCTGATGAGTTGTGAGTTCTGGGAGCATAAGGGCCAGGCTTTGTAATCACATCTTTTGCAGGAGACTTCCTCCACTATCTTGTTTTCCCAAGTCTGATTAAATACTAAATGCATCCAAAAGAACAAATCATGTGAGAGAATATTAAAAAAATGAGTACTCAACTACCTGCAACCCGTTTAAGACAGAAGTTACAGCCTGCACCACTGGGGCCCCTCTGGTGTATTTCTCCCTGTCTCCAGCTCCCTTGTAAATTTCTGTGACTTATTCTTTTGCATTTCTTCATAATTTTGCCCGAAAATGTCCATCCCTGAATAATAAGCTGGTTTTGCATGCTTCTGAACTTGATATCAAATAAATCATACCGTGTGCATTCTTTTTTTAATTTTTAAAAATAATTTTTAAAATTTATTTTGAGTTTTGGCTGTGCTGGGTCTTTGTTGCTGCATGGGCTTTTCTCTAGTTGCACTGAGTGGGGCCTCCTCCCTCTAGCTGTGGTGCTTAGACTTCTTGCCGGGACTGCCCTTGTTGCTGAGCACGGGCTCTTTGTTGCAGTTGTTGCGGCTCCTGGACTCGAGAGCACAGGCTCAGCAGTTGTGACCCATGGGCTTCGTTGCTCCACTGCACGGGGAATCTTCCCAGATCAGGGATTAAACCGGTGCCTCCGGCATTGGCAGGCGGATTCTTTACCTCTGCGCTACCAGCAGGCCCCACAATATGTGTTCTTTCATTTACTTTTCTCCCCACTTAAATTGACATTTGTGACATGCCTCTAGCCTGTGGCATGGAGCTGTATAATATTCTGCTATGCGAATACTCTGCCATGGTTTTTCCATTTGCCTCTCGGTGGACGTTTAGATGATGTGCAACATTTCTGCTCTTGCTGGCAGTGTGGCTGTGAGTGTTCTCGCCTGTGAGCACTGGGACCCATGGTCAAGAATTTCTCTGGAGTTATTTCTGGGGCTGAAGGTTTACGCATTATCAACGTGTCTAGATAATGCTAAATTGATTTTCCAGAGGGATTCCAGCTGCCCATCCGGTTCCAGGTCTCAGTCCTCGCTCTGTTCATCCTCAAGTTCTTAGCAGACTTGTTGGAAAAGAGCTCTGAGTCAGGGTCAAAGAGAAGCCCGTCAGCTTGCGCTGTAGTGACCCCCACTTCTGGGCATAGGAGCTGACGGGTTGGCCTGGGCAACCTGGGAAGGCTCCCATGTGGCTCACAAGCACCTCTCAGAGAGCCGCCCAGACAGGAGGAAACCCCGTTGACCCAAAGCCAAAAAGCTCAGAGAAAACTGAACAAATGTCTGGATACAACCTTCTGACTAACTCATTGATTTTCAATATAACAAAAGCTTTAATACGTGTTTGTTTAAGTGAAAGATGCATCAAAACAACATTAATTTCCTAGTAACAGGTTACCTTTAAATTCACTGTTTTGAAATCCCAAAGTGTCTTGAGCATAGTGTCTTATGGGGCATATGCTGCCTTGCTCAGCAGGATTAATCAGACATATAGCTGCCAAAGCCAAAAGTGGAAATCCTTTCTCCTGTTTTCTACAACTCTATTCGATGATTTTATGTTGCCCTTATACTAATAATTTTTAAAAAGCAGACTTCCCTGGTAGTACAGTGGTTAAGAATCCACCTGCCAATGCAGGGGACACAGGTTTGATCTCTGATCTGGAAAAATTCCCTCCAGATGCTGTGGAGTAACTAAAGCCCATGCGCCACAACTCCTGAGCCTGTGCTCTAGAGCCTGAGAGCCACAACTACTAAAGCCTACATGCTCTGGAGCCTGAGCTCTGCAATAAGACAAGGCACTGCAATGAGAAACCCAAGCACGCAACTAGAGAAAAGCTTATGAACAGCTATGAAGACCCAGCACAGCCAAAATTAGGTAAACAACTTTTAAAAAGTTAAGAAAGATGCCACAACAAGACCTGATGAATCCCTAAGGCCTGTTGTGACTTTCTCCTGGAAAGCCCTTTCCTGGTTGGCCACTGTTAGCTCAATGGGGTGCCCTGGCCCAGCTCCTCTGTCTAAGAAGTTGCTCAAAGTTGATTGGTCACCCTTATCTCCTTTCGAGCGGGCACGTTGACTCTTCAGAAAAATGCTCCTTGGCCAAGTCTGTTGGTAAAAGCAAGAGGTGGACTTCCCTGGTGGCACAGTGGGTAAGAGTCTGCCTGCCAATGCAGGGGACGTGGGTTCAATCCCTGGTCCGGAAAGAGTCCACATGCAGCAACAAAGCTCATGCACCATGACTACTGAGCCCACACGTCTAGAGCCCATGCTTCGCAACAAGAGAAGCCATCATAGTGAGAAGCCTGAGCATCGCAATGAAGAATAGCCACTGCTCACCGCAACTAGAGGAAGCCTGTGTTCAGCAACGAAGACCCAGTGCAGCCAACTAATAAAATTAAATAATAAAGCATATTTTTAAAAAGGCAAGAAGCTATAGAAATAAACCAGTATTGTGTGTAAACCTACTTTCACCAAGCCTGCTGAGTGCTCACTTTGACTCACTAATACATTGTTTTTCTCTCCTCACATGTTGTCACAAACTCTTGCCAAGCTGTCATGTATAACGTTTCTCCTGCTCCTCACATCATTACATGTGGGCCTTTTTACCTTATACCTGAACCATAAGAGACTTGAAGTCATCTCCCTGGTTGAGTTCCTCCTCCTCCTAACCCACCACCGTTGGATTCATCTTTAAAAAATACAAACCAAATAGCAACGAACCTCTCACACAGCAGTTGGTTTCCCTTGACACCTCACTTTTGGCTCCCAAACTTGTTGGCTTTCATAGAGTAAAATCCAGAACCTTTCGCCAAAGGCTTCCCCTAAACTTCTTGGGCCTCCACGGCCGTCTCTCTGGAAGCCTGCACAAATATGCCCAAAAAGCACCAGAGCTTCTGGGTTCAGAGCCCCTAAAGCCAGCTGTAGGCCTGGGGTTTCGGGCGCCTACTCCACAACACAGCACTGCCTTCTCAGAGCTGGCATTCCCTCTGCTCCCCCTTCCCCAGTGTCTCTCACACGCCACGTTTGTCAGGCACGGCCAGCCCGTGTCAGCCTCTGTAACCTATTCTGGGGCTTCTCCCTGCCCAGAACGCACCCCTCCGCTTGGGTCTCTCAGGTCCCACCTGTCCTCTGGAGGCCCCACCTCCTCCACGTCTTCTCTGGCCACTGTTAGCTCAATGGGGTGCCCTGGCCCAGCTCCTCTGTCTAAGAAGTTGCTCAAAGTTGATTGGTCACCCTTATCTCCTTCGGCGGGCACGTTGCCCGGGCATCGGCAATGGACTTCCCTGGTGGCACAGTGGGTAAGAGTCTGCCTGCCAATGCAGGGGCGTGGGTTCAATCCCTGGTCCGGAAAGAGTCCACATGCAGCAACAAAGCTCATGCACCATGACTACTGAGCCCACACGTCTAGAGCCCATGCTTCGCAACAAGAGAAGCCATCATAGTGAGAAGCCTGAGCATCGCAATGAAGAATAGCCACTGCTCACCGCAACTAGAGGAAGCCTGTGTTCAGCAACGAAGACCCAGTGCAGCCAACTAATAAAATTAAATAATAAAGCATATTTTTAAAAAGGCAAGAAGCTATAGAAATAAACCAGTATTGTGTGTAAACCTACTTTCACCAAGCCTGCTGAGTGCTCACTTTGACTCACTAATACATTGTTTTTCTCTCCTCACATGTTGTCACAAACTCTTGCCAAGCTGTCATGTATAACGTTTCTCCTGCTCCTCACATCATTACATGTGGGCCTTTTTACCTTATACCTGAACCATAAGAGACTTGAAGTCATCTCCCTGGTTGAGTTCCTCCTCCTCCTAACCCACCACCGTTGGATTCATCTTTAAAAAATACAAACCAAATAGCAACGAACCTCTCACACAGCAGTTGGTTTCCCTTGACACCTCACTTTTGGCTCCCAAACTTGTTGGCTTTCATAGAGTAAAATCCAGAACCTTTCGCCAAAGGCTTCCCCTAAACTTCTTGGGCCTCCACGGCCGTCTCTCTGGAAGCCTGCACAAATATGCCCAAAAAGCACCAGAGCTTCTGGGTTCAGAGCCCCTAAAGCCAGCTGTAGGCCTGGGGTTTCGGGCGCCTACTCCACAACACAGCACTGCCTTCTCAGAGCTGGCATTCCCTCTGCTCCCCCTTCCCCAGTGTCTCTCACACGCCACGTTTGTCAGGCACGGCCAGCCCGTGTCAGCCTCTGTAACCTATTCTGGGGCTTCTCCCTGCCCAGAACGCACCCCTCCGCTTGGGTCTCTCAGGTCCCACCTGTCCTCTGGAGGCCCCACCTCCTCCACGTCTTCTCTGACTCCCTTCATTTCATCATGCCCCTTTCCTCTAGACTTCTGTCCTGACCTGGAACCTATAGCTGATTCCATATGGACCACGCAACTGGATTGGAAGTCCTCCCACAGGCAGGAATCATGCCATTCACATAGGCTACTCCTTCCAGGTATGGAGTGCTGGAATAGGTTGAATTTCAACACACAAGGGTGAAGATAATGGGGAAGATGGCAAGGAAAAAAAACACACAGGAAGATAATTCCAGGGTTTCCCTGGTAGCTCAGTGGTGAAGAATTCGCCTGCCAGTGCAGGAGACACGGGTTCGATCCCTGATCCGGGAAGATCCCACATGCTGCGGAGCAATGAAGTCACAACTGTTGAGCCTGTGCTCTAGAGCCTCGGAGCCACAACTATGGAGCCCATGTGCCGCAACTCCTGAAGTCCGTGAGCCCTAGAGCCCGAGTTCCACAACAAGAGAAGTCATTGCAACAAGAAGCCTCCTCACCTCCACTAGAGAGAAGCCCCCACTCCCTTCAACTAGAGGAGAGCCTGTGGTGTCAGTGATAACCCAGAATAGCCAAAAATAGATAAATAAAAATTATTGTTTTAAAAAACACACACGCACCAAAAGATAATTCCCTCTTTCTGTATTTCAAATTACTCTCCCTCCTGCTCCCCCAAAATCTGCTACAAAACACCCTCAGCCTAACTTCTCTATCCTGTTACATATTTAGAAAAAAAAAAAAGGAAGCAACAGACAGAAAAGTTGAAAAAGCAAACTAACGCATTTCTATCAGTGACTCAAATAGCCTAGGAAAGATAAATAAGCAACTTGGACCCGAGACAAAAGGTTGCTGGCTACTGAGAGGCGCCGTCCAGGTGCTTCAGAGTCTCTAAGCTGAGGCAAGCCTGGGAGCAGGAAGCAGTCTGCAGGGCGAGTGGATACTAAGGGAAAGCTGATCCCAAACCGCCCAAAGTGTCCAACTGAACCTCAGCAGTCTTCTCTGAATAACCAGTAGGTTAATACTGGTTATCGTGTTACCAATATTGTATAAGCCCAATGTGTTTTGTTTTGTTTCGTTTTTTTTTTTTTTTAAAGAAACCCTTTTATTTATTTATTATTGGCTGTGCTGGGTCTTTGTTGATGTGTGGGTTTAGCTGCTCTGTGGTATGTGGGATCTTCCTGGGTCAGGGATCGAACCTGTGTCTCCTGCATTGGCAGACGGGTTCTTATCCACTGAGCCACAAGGGAAGCCCCCCAATGTGTTTCTGTTGTTTTGTTTGTTTGTTGGGCTCACCGTGTGCAACTGCCCTGTCCAGGGGTGGAACCCAGGCCTCCTGTACTAGAAGCGTGGAGTCTTATTTAAAAAAAAAAAAAAAAAAAGATATATGATCCGTTTTTCAACATTTTTTTTTTTTGGAGGGGGGTGTGGGTTGGGGAGGGAGGGAGGTGGGCGGGCCACTTGTATTGGTCTTTCATTTATTTTTCATCCATCTTTGTTCTTTGGCCTGTGTGGGCCTCCCATGGCAGTGGCCTCTGTTGTGGCAGAGCACCGGCTCTGGGTGCATGTGCTCCAGAGCTCCGGCTCAGTGATTGGACACATGGTCCAGCCGCTCCGCGGCAAGTGGTACCTTCCCAGGCCAGGAATGGAACCAGCGCCCCTTGCACTGCAAGGCAGTGTCCTTACCCACTGGACCACCAGGGAAGCCCCAAGCGTGGAGTCTTAACCACTGTACCACCAGGAAAGTTCCTGTTTGTGTCTTTCATGTGCACGCACACACATGCACACACACATTTGGTCACTGGAGTGGGACAGATGGGACCGATGGGGCTGGAAATCCACAGGGCTTCAGGTAAAGATTCCCTTCTGGTTTGGGACTGTCAGGGTCGTGACAGGCACCTCGCGGTAGTGTAAACTTCTCGATTTGAAGAGTAAATAAACCATATTTAAAGGGAAAACAAATATCCTGGGAGGGGTCTATCTTTGGCAGGAGGTTAGAACCTTCCCTAACTCATGGGTTGTATTGCAAACAGTGAAATGTGAAAAGTGCTCAGTTGTGTCTGGAGCCCACCCCATGGGCCCACTAGGCTGCTCGGTCCAGGGCATTCTCCAGGCAAGAAGACTGGAGTGGGCTGCCATTTCCTTCTCCAGGGGATCTTCCCAGCGCAGAGCTCAAACTTGCCTCTCCTGCGTTGCTGGCCAAGTTTTGACCATCTGAGCCACCAGGGAAGCCCCATCGCAAATGTCAAGGTTTCTTTAAAAGAGTGAAAAAAAATTATTTTTTTTCTGAAATGTTTTCATCACTTCATCCTGTTTGTCTCTGCAAAACCCATCTTCCACTGTGAACAGCAAAACTTTGTAAAAAAAACTTTTTTTAATTAAATAATTAATAATAATAATAATAAACCCCCCAACTTTCTCGAAAATCCATTTTCACCTTGAAATTCTGTGTGGTGGTTTTCAGTTTCCTATTGCTTGAATGTAAATAGTACTGAGCCCGGCCCAGAGGCCCCGGCTGTCTGGCCCTGCCCACCTTCCCAGAGCCGTCTCCCCTGCCCACATCCAGCCTTTTCCCTGCTGGGGGCCTGCTCCGAGGCCGCACTGGAGCTCCAGCTCCTCCTTGCAGCCCGATGGAGGTGTTCCAGCACATGGTCAGCTTGGAGCTTCCTGCAAAGCACCCAGTGTGGTGATTAGAACCCGCCTCAGTGATTTGCTGTGGGTTTCACTTAGCTCCTTGGTTAAAGGGTAAAGTCCTCCAGGGCAAGGAGTCGTCTTTTCCGCCTGTGAACCCAGCTTCTGCCTCTGGACCACCCCTAGCCAATGCTGGCCCTTTCGTGCGTGTTAGTCAGGACGTCTGGGCCTCATCTGCCTTGCCCGCTAACTGCCTTCTCCCAAGACCTCTGCAGTAAAGAATCTGCCTCCAATGCAGGAAACACAAGAGATGCGGTTAGATCCCTGGTTTGGGAAGATCCCTGGAGGAGGGCATGGCAGCCCACCCCAGGTCTCTTGCCCGGAGAATCCCAGGGACAGAGGAGGCTGGCGGGCACCACTCCGTGGGGTCACAAAGAGTCAGACACGGCTGAAGTGACAGGACGGATGCCGTCCCTCTTAGAGGGACAGCCCTCGCTATCCCCTCTTATCTTAATCAGATGGTGAATAATCTGAAGTGACGTATTTAAAGAAGCCTGGGGAGCACTTACCAACAGATCAGTTTCACTTACAAGGGACTTTCACTGTCATCTCCATGTAAGGTCGGCAGACAGCTGTTACCCCCCTTACAGACCTGGAAGAGAGGGACTGCCTGCTCTGTTTAAGGTCACACGTGTCGGGTGTGCCAAGAAGTGACATTTAAAGGCAGGTTTTACAAAGCAGAAACTTTGGAAGCAAACTGACAGTTACCAGAGGAAGGGCCCCAGAGCTCAAACTTGCCTCTCCTGCGTTGCTGGCCAAGTTTTGACCATCTGAGCCACCAGGGAAGCCCCATCGCAAATGTCAAGGTTTCTTTAAAAGAGTGAAAAAAAATTATTTTTTTTCTGAAATGTTTTCATCACTTCATCCTGTTTGTCTCTGCAAAACCCATCTTCCACTGTGAACAGCAAAACTTTGTAAAAAAAACTTTTTTTAATTAAATAATTAATAATAATAATAATAAACCCCCCAACTTTCTCGAAAATCCATTTTCACCTTGAAATTCTGTGTGGTGGTTTTCAGTTTCCTATTGCTTGAATGTAAATAGTACTGAGCCCGGCCCAGAGGCCCCGGCTGTCTGGCCCTGCCCACCTTCCCAGAGCCGTCTCCCCTGCCCACATCCAGCCTTTTCCCTGCTGGGGGGGGCCTGCTCCGAGGCCGCACTGGAGCTCCAGCTCCTCCTTGCAGCCCGATGGAGGTGTTCCAGCACATGGTCAGCTTGGAGCTTCCTGCAAAGCACCCAGTGTGGTGATTAGAACCCGCCTCAGTGATTTGCTGTGGGTTTCACTTAGCTCCTTGGTTAAAGGGTAAAGTCCTCCAGGGCAAGGAGTCGTCTTTTCCGCCTGTGAACCCAGCTTCTGCCTCTGGACCACCCCTAGCCAATGCTGGCCCTTTCGTGCGTGTTAGTCAGGACGTCTGGGCCTCATCTGCCTTGCCCGCTAACTGCCTTCTCCCAAGACCTCTGCAGTAAAGAATCTGCCTCCAATGCAGGAAACACAAGAGATGCGGTTAGATCCCTGGTTTGGGAAGATCCCTGGAGGAGGGCATGGCAGCCCACCCCAGGTCTCTTGCCCGGAGAATCCCAGGGACAGAGGAGGCTGGCGGGCACCACTCCGTGGGGTCACAAAGAGTCAGACACGGCTGAAGTGACAGGACGGATGCCGTCCCTCTTAGAGGGACAGCCCTCGCTATCCCCTCTTATCTTAATCAGATGGTGAATAATCTGAAGTGACGTATTTAAAGAAGCCTGGGGAGCACTTACCAACAGATCAGTTTCACTTACAAGGGACTTTCACTGTCATCTCCATGTAAGGTCGGCAGACAGCTGTTACCCCCCTTACAGACCTGGAAGAGAGGGACTGCCTGCTCTGTTTAAGGTCACACGTGTCGGGTGTGCCAAGAAGTGACATTTAAAGGCAGGACAGGTTTTACAAAGCAGAAACTTTGGAAGCAAACTGACAGTTACCAGAGGGAAAAGTGAGGAAGGAGGGGTACATTAGGAGTCTGGGATTAACAGACACACACTACTATTTACAAATAGAGAGACTTCCCTGACGGTCCCTGAGATTTTGCCTTCCAGTGCAGGGGTTCGGATTCTACCCCTGGCTGGGGAGCTAGGATCCCACATGTCTCAGGTCCAAGAAACTGAAACAGAAGCAATATTGTAACAGGTTCAATGAAAGACTTTTAAAAAATGATCTACATCAAAAAATCCTAAAGGAAAACAAAAGATAATCAACAAGGACCTACTATACAGCACAGGAAACCTCGCTCAGCATTCTGTAATAACCTATATGGGAAAAGGATCTGAAAAAGAATGTTTATATCTGTGTGTGTGTATATATATATATATATGTACATGTATGTATACATATCTATGATATATATGTATGTATCATATGTATATATAAGAGTAAATCACTTTGCTACACACCTGAAACTAACACAGTATTGTAAATCAATTAAACCCCTACATAAAATGAAATTTAAAAAAAAAATGAAGTCAGGACATGTCTTTTAAGTCTGTCAGTGTCCTTTTGCTAAACCAGATTGCCTCTTGGCAGCTAATGGTGATGGTAGAACTTTTTTTATCTTTAGATAAGGTAAGCTGTGTCAATATTTATGTATAAGTTTTTTCCAGTACAATCCTAATATTGCTGCCCTAATGGGTACAAAATATGGGAAATGTTTTTGTCATCTTCTTGAATTTGAGATAGATTTTAGGATTGTTTTTGGGCATCAAAAATGTTTATATTTATCTCAGTGAAACCTAGTGAGCCTTTGGGTATTTAATAAAAACCTATGTGTATTCTAGAAAAACTACCCAAAAGGCTGCATATTGGTAGCAGCATTTCGACATATAAAAGATAACATGTTAGGGCTTCCCTGTTGGCTCTATGGTAAAGAATCTGCCTGCCAACACAGGAGACACGGGTTCAATCCCTGGTCCAGGAGGATCCTACGTGCCGTGGAGCAACTAAGTCCATGCACCACAACTGTTGAGCCTGTGCTCTAGAGCCGGTGTTCTGCAACAGGAGGAGCCACTGCAGGAAGAAGCCAAAGAACTGCAACTAGAGAATAGCCCTCGCTCGCCACTACTAGAGAAAAATCCCATGCAGCGAAGATGCAACACAGCCCAAAATACATAAATTAAAAAAAAATTTTTTAAGATAACGTTATTTTTAGGCATTCTTGGAATTGTGAAACTTAGATAGCATTATTTATTTTTGAAACATGTTTATTTAGTGCTTTATATCTGTTATAAAGCTAATGAAAACTCTAGAACGAGTGCGTAAGAACTGGCCTGTCCATCTGCATTCTAAAGATGAGGAACCCAAGGGCTCAGCCAGCGTGATCAGGGCCACCGGCTCATTCGTGGCCACATCCGTCAGGGTTCCAGCAGGAGGAAGAGGACACATTCTAACTGGATCATTTCAGCAGAATTCAATAAAGGAACTCTTTACAGAAGTGAGGAAACTGCAAGGGACTGTGTGGAGTTTGGGGAGCAACCTGGGCCTGCGAAAGAGAGAGGAGGCCACTGTTACCAGAACCTGGAGAGAGACACCTGCAGGGGGAGGAGACCGTAGGAAAGCAGTGGGGAGTTCCACACCCAACCTCCCTCTCTCCTAGAGATCCCCACTGGCCTTACTGAGGCCAGAGCACAGGGAGCCTGCTTGGTGTCTGTACAAGTCAGTCTCCACGGGCACAGAGCAAGGTTGAGCAGGGCGTGACTCTGGGGTGAGTTAAGCAAGCCGAAGATAACCAGCACTGAGATGAATCATGGTTAAGCCTCAGATTTCTTGTCTTCTATTCTTTCTTATGCTCTTTCCATAATACCATGGCTTAGACGCACTGGCTCTTAGCTGAGGATTTCAGAGACAATCCTTCCAGAGACCACCCTGAGGCCCACAACATCCCTCAGCCTTAAACTTGAAGCTAAGTTCTCAAAAGCTTCACTGTGAGTATTTGTCTCTACACAAGGACAAACAATCCAGCGGGATCCACAGCTCAGACACTCAGGCAGCTGGTGTGCTGGCCCGGCCAAGATGGCAGAGCTGGCAGGTGGAGAAAGCTCATGCTGCAGTCATCGCTGGTTACTGGCCATCACATCTCGGCAGAGATGCCTCCAGAGACTTTAATGCAGCTAGCATGGGCTCCAAGGCTGGCAAAGTTTCAACAAGACAAGCGTCTACCGTCTCTTCCATCTGGCTATTAAATGCAGGAAGAAGCCAAAGAACTGCAACTAGAGAATAGCCCTCGCCGCCACTACTAGAGAAAATCCCATGCAGCGAAGATGCAACACAGCCCAAAATACATAAATTAAAAAAAAATTTTTTAAGATAACGTTATTTTTAGGCATTCTTGGAATTGTGAAACTTAGATAGCATTATTTATTTTTGAAACATGTTTATTTAGTGCTTTATATCTGTTATAAAGCTAATGAAAACTCTAGAACGAGTGCGTAAGAACTGGCCTGTCCATCTGCATTCTAAAGATGAGGAACCCAAGGGCTCAGCCAGCGTGATCAGGGCCACCGGCTCATTCGTGGCCACATCCGTCAGGGTTCCAGCAGGAGGAAGAGGACACATTCTAACTGGATCATTTCAGCAGAATTCAATAAAGGAACTCTTTACAGAAGTGAGGAAACTGCAAGGGACTGTGTGGAGTTTGGGGAGCAACCTGGGCCTGCGAAAGAGAGAGGAGGCCACTGTTACCAGAACCTGGAGAGACACCTGCAGGGGGAGGAGACCGTAGGAAAGCAGTGGGGAGTTCCACACCCAACCTCCCTCTCTCCTAGAGATCCCCACTGGCCTTACTGAGGCCAGAGCACAGGGAGCCTGCTTGGTGTCTGTACAAGTCAGTCTCCACGGGCACAGAGCAAGGTTGAGCAGGGCGTGACTCTGGGGTGAGTTAAGCAAGCCGAAGATAACCAGCACTGAGATGAATCATGGTTAAGCCTCAGATTTCTTGTCTTCTATTCTTTCTTATGCTCTTTCCATAATACCATGGCTTAGACGCACTGGCTCTTAGCTGAGGATTTCAGAGACAATCCTTCCAGAGACCACCCTGAGGCCCACAACATCCCTCAGCCTTAAACTTGAAGCTAAGTTCTCAAAAGCTTCACTGTGAGTATTTGTCTCTACACAAGGACAAACAATCCAGCGGGATCCACAGCTCAGACACTCAGGCAGCTGGTGTGCTGGCCCGGCCAAGATGGCAGAGCTGGCAGGTGGAGAAAGCTCATGCTGCAGTCATCGCTGGTTACTGGCCATCACATCTCGGCAGAGATGCCTCCAGAGACTTTAATGCAGCTAGCATGGGCTCCAAGGCTGGCAAAGTTTCAACAAGACAAGCGTCTACCGTCTCTTCCATCTGGCTATTAAATTATCTTGAAAGAAAAATTTCATCTCACAGCATGCTGTGGACTCATTGTCCATAACATCATAATTTGCACTTGGTTACTCTGGCTTTATTTTTATGCAGTGCCCCAACATGAAACCCCAGGTTTTATGAAAAGGAATTATCTTGGGGCATTGGAACCGTCGACTCCAGATGAGCTCTTTATTCGTCTTTATCCTTGGTGTGATGGGGGCGAAAGTCATAAAAGAATTTAATGGCAGTGACCTCTTCCAAACCCAGGAGCAATGAGAGCCGTGTAATGAGAAATGCAAAACCCAGTGTTCCCACAGAACACAGACTCACCCACGAGCCATGGAGAAGGAATTCTCAGTTCCTATCCTAGCAGAATTGTTTCCAAAGAACTGAAGTTATGGTCACATGCAGCCCTGCGGTCTGAGTGATCCCGTTTCCTAAAGAGGAACTGCTGGAGTCTACAGGGACTTTGCTCTGAGTTCAATAAAGCCAGATCACGCTTACCCCTCACCCAAATAAGACCCTGTGCTCTATGTATTGCTCCTTAGAGCTGGGGAAGATTTTTCCCAGTTCCACTCTGAAGCAATCTCCTAGTCCCATTGACTTCCCCCATGGTTTAGATGGTTAAGAATCTGTCTGCAATACAGGAGACCAGGGTTCGATCCCTGGGTTGGGAAGGTCCCCTGGAGAAGGGAATAGCAACCCACTCTGATATTCTTTTTTTTTTTTTTCACTCTGGTATTCTTGCCTGGAGAATTCCATGGACAGAGGACTCTATTCCACCCAAAACATGCACGCACTGGCTCTTAGCTGAGGATTTCAGAGACAATCCTTCCAGAGACCACCCTGAGGCCCACAACATCCCTCAGCCTTAAACTTGAAGCTAAGTTCTCAAAAGCTTCACTGTGAGTATTTGTCTCTACACAAGGACAAACAATCCAGCGGGATCCACAGCTCAGACACTCAGGCAGCTGGTGTGCTGGCCCGGCCAAGATGGCAGAGCTGGCAGGTGGAGAAAGCTCATGCTGCAGTCATCGCTGGTTACTGGCCATCACATCTCGGCAGAGATGCCTCCAGAGACTTTAATGCAGCTAGCATGGGCTCCAAGGCTGGCAAAGTTTCAACAAGACAAGCGTCTACCGTCTCTTCCATCTGGCTATTAAATTATCTTGAAAGAAAAATTTCATCTCACAGCATGCTGTGGACTCATTGTCCATAACATCATAATTTGCACTTGGTTACTCTGGCTTTATTTTTATGCAGTGCCCCAACATGAAACCCCAGGTTTTATGAAAAGGAATTATCTTGGGGCATTGGAACCGTCGACTCCAGATGAGCTCTTTATTCGTCTTTATCCTTGGTGTGATGGGGGCGAAAGTCATAAAAGAATTTAATGGCAGTGACCTCTTCCAAACCCAGGAGCAATGAGAGCCGTGTAATGAGAAATGCAAAACCCAGTGTTCCCACAGAACACAGACTCACCCACGAGCCATGGAGAAGGAATTCTCAGTTCCTATCCTAGCAGAATTGTTTCCAAAGAACTGAAGTTATGGTCACATGCAGCCCTGCGGTCTGAGTGATCCCGTTTCCTAAAGAGGAACTGCTGGAGTCTACAGGGACTTTGCTCTGAGTTCAATAAAGCCAGATCACGCTTACCCCTCACCCAAATAAGACCCTGTGCTCTATGTATTGCTCCTTAGAGCTGGGGAAGATTTTTCCCAGTTCCACTCTGAAGCAATCTCCCTAGTACCATTGACTTCCCCCATGGTTTAGATGGTTAAGAATCTGTCTGCAATACAGGAGACCAGGGTTCGATCCCTGGGTTGGGAAGGTCCCCTGGAGAAGGGAATAGCAACCCACTCTGATATTCTTTTTTTTTTTTTTCACTCTGGTATTCTTGCCTGGAGAATTCCATGGACAGAGGAGCCTGGTGGACTACAGTTAATTCCAATGGTACTAGAAGGAAGCTGTACCGTTCTACATCTTTACCAGCCTACTGGGCTTCCCAGGTGGCACTGTTGGTAAAGAACCCCATTAGTTCAGTCGATGCAAGAGACACAGGTTTGATCCCTGGGTTGGGAAGATCCCTCGGAGAAGGAAATGGCAACCCACTCCAGCATGCTTGCCTGAAAAAACCCCATGGACAGAGGAGCCTGGCGGGATGTCATTCCTGGGGTCACAAAGAGTCAGATACAACTGAGTGACTGAGCACACACACACACGCACACGCATGCACACACACCAGCCTATCACCTAACCAGCTTGTATAATACTTCTGTACCTTTCTACTCTTCACTTGAATGCAAATTTCACAAGGGGAGAGATTTGCTTCCCAAATGCCTAGAACCACAGTTAGCACCTGATGGTGATCAGCAAGGATTTATTAAATGAATGCACCTGTTTTGGCACCTCTGACCACGTTCGCGTCATCCTGGACCCCTTCACGCCAGCTTCGTGCCAGCCGAGCCATTCTCAGCCCACCTCCGAGGCTCCTTCCCCTTCCGTGCATGCCTCTTGCAGCGCTTCCTCCTTTCTGCTTGGTTTTCTGGTTTTCTGTGGACTTGCCCCATCTCTCCCTCTGAATCTTAAGTTCCTTCATGTTAGAAGCATGGTTTGTTTGTCGTCACCTTTCTACCATCTTTCTGGACCAGGGTATACAGGTTCAATCCTCCTTGTCAGAGGGATGTTCTAAACGCCTGAGCAACACTGTGAGGACCAGGCTTGTGTGCTCCAAAGCTCTCTAAAACCAGTTCTCCCAAGAGTCCTGGGCATGGTGGCCTCTGTGCATGCCTCATTCTTAGAGTCTGGTCCTTCTGGGTCCAATCACGGCATTTGACCAATGGGTTCTTGGGCTCGCCTTAGATATTAGGGCTCCTCTAGGGTTACCCCTTTGACAGAGCATGGTCTTAGGGACTTTCCTGGTGGTCCAGTGGTTAGGACTCTATGCTTCCACTGCAGGGCACATGGGTTCGATCCCTAGTCTGGGAACTAAGATCCAGCAGGTGGAGTGGGACAGCCAACCCCCCACCCACCCCTAAACACCAGAAAGAGTGTGGTCCTCATCTTCCAGAGTCCACAGTCTGATATGACTAAAATAAACATGTCAAAACAGGTAAAGGAGGGCTTCGCTGGTGGTCCAGTGGGTAAGGACACCACCTTGCAGTGCAAGGGGCACCCGTTTGATCCCTGGCCTGGGAAGATCCCACATGCCGTGGAGCAGCTGGACGGGTTGCTCAATTACGAGCCAGCACTCTGGAGCACGTGCACCCAGAGCCAGTACTCTGCGGCGAGAGAGACCATTGCGATGGGAGGCCCACACAGGCCAAAGAACAAAGATGGATGAAAATATATAAATGAAAGACCAGTAGAAGTGGCCAAAAAAAAAAACAAAGTTAAGGAATCAGGGTCTCCCTAGTGGTCCAGTGAGTAGAGAGTCTGCCTTGCAGTGCACGGGGCGCCAGTTCGATCCCTGGCAGGGGAAGATCCCATGTGCTGCGGAGCAGCTGAGCCGATGCGTCTGACTACCGGGCCGAAGCTCTGGAGCACATGCGCCCAGAGCCAGTGCTCTGCAGTGAGAGAGGCCACTGCAATGGGAGGCCCACACAGGCCAAAGAACAAAGATGGATGAAAATATATAAATGAAAGACCAGTAGAAGTGGCCAAAAAAAAAAACAAAGTTAAGGAATCAGGGTCTCCCTAGTGGTCCAGTGAGTAGAGAGTCTGCCTTGCAGTGCACGGGGCGCCAGTTCGATCCCTGGCAGGGGAAGATCCCATGTGCTGCGGAGCAGCTGAGCCGATGCGTCTGACTACCGGGCCGAAGCTCTGGAGCACATGCGCCCAGAGCCAGTGCTCTGCAGTGAGAGGGGCCACTGTGATGGGAGGCCCACATAGGCCGAAGAATAAAGATGGGTGAAAATAAATACATAAAAAACCAATAAAGGAGGCCAAAATTAAAAAGAAAAAATGGTTAAGGGATCAGAGGAAACCTGTGCGCAGAGCTGGCCAAGGACGGTATACCCCTCCTCTCCCCCCCCCCCAGTCGCACCGCCTGCTGCTGGGGCTTCCAAGCACGAAACATCAGGAAACGCAAGGAGGACGCACACACTTCCCATTCTGGTGGAGAGTAAAGAATCTTTTTTTACCGCTCACATGATTTCGTGGGTTATTTTAAACTGTTTATTTTTCTGTCCCATCCTCAGGGAATAAACATTTGCAGGCAGAACTTGGACTTTGGCTCCCCCCCCCACCCCCTTTGCTTAGCTATTTGTGTATAAATATGACTTGAATGAAATCTCTGAAGGACTGCCAACCCTGCCCACCCCGCTCCCATCCCCTTTTCTTTCCTAAGAAAGCCTTAATGAATTTGTACCCAAGAGTGGAATATTTCAACGACATTGAAAGCCCTCCATGTACTTAAGAAAATAACTCTTTTCAAATACACAAACAACACACTCACAAAATTTCTGGATTATTAAACACATCACTCATAATCCAATGACCCTGACAAAATGCTTTTTTTTATTTTTACTGATTTCCTTCCAGTTTTACCTTTATGAATACATTGATGATATCATGGTCATCAGACCATAACACTGCCCTGTATTCTACATTCTCTTAACATTTATAAATGAATACATAATTCAAGAAATGTATTCTTTTTTTTAAACAATTTTTTAAAAATTGTGGCCTCTTTTATTTTTATTGTTTTTTATTATTATTATTTTTAAAATTTCATCTATCTTTATTCTTTGGCCTGTGTGGGCCTCCCATTGCCGTGGCCTCTCTCACTGCAGAGCACCAGCCCTGGACGCATGCACTCCAGAACACTAGCTTGAAATTGGACACGCTGGTCCAGCCGCCCCACAGCAAGTGGGATCTTCCCGGGCCAAGGATCGAACCGGTGCCCCTTGCGCTCGAAAGTGGACTCTTTACCCACTGGACCACCAGGGAAGCCCCAAGAAATGTATTCTTAAGGGCGTTTCTGGTGGCTTAATAGTAAAGAATCTACCTGCCGTGCAAGAGACTCAGGTTCAGTTCCTGGGTCAGGAAGATGCCCTGGAGAAGGAAATGGCAACCCACTCCAGTATTCTTGCCTGGAGAATCCCATGGACAGAGGAGCCTGGGGGACCACAGTCCACAGGGCCACAAAAGAGCAGGACACAACTTAGCAACTAAAGAACAGCAAATATTACCATGTAGTAAATCCAAGTCAGATCTATCACTGGTTGATTGCCCCGTGAGTGGGTACTGGGCTGTATAGGACATAGAAAGATAGAAATTGTTGCTGCCCTTGGGACTTCCCTGGCAGTGCAGTGGTTAAGACACCATGCTTCCAATGCAGGGGTCGGTCATAGATTCAATCCCTTGTTGGGGAACTAAGATCCCACGTGCCTCAAAGCTATAAAAAAAAAAAAAAAAACAAGAAAAACAAGAACTTGCCCTGCCCTCAAGGAGTTGACAGTCTCAGGGCAAGATAAGACATGTACATGCAGGAAACAGCTGATAATTACATGGAACAATGTGTGTAGGTATAGATGACAGTGCCCTCATGGTACGTAGTGTTCTGGGGGCAGGTGGAGAGTTTGTCATGGGTTGGGGAACTGAGAGAAATCTGTCTCCTCTTGAAGGTGAGAGGCTGATGTGATGAGCACTGCTGAAAAGGCAGAGAGAAGGGAGGGGAGAGAGGGCTCAGACAGAGATAAACGTCCAAAGGTCCTGAATACAGGGGACATACACTGAGTTTGGGAGACACTGGGGAAGTTCACCCAACAGGCAGAAAAGGCGACTTTGCCAGGGAGCTGTAGGACCAAAGGCATGAAGGTGCTGAGAATGAGGAAGAGAGTTGGAGTTACCCAAAAGGGGGATAGAGTACAAAGTTGACGTACCTCGGGTGCCGGGGAGGATTATGGGAGGAGAGTGTTGCTGTTTCCTTGGTCTGGTGGAGGTACTAGTGCTCTTTTTTTCTTTTTTTTTCTAATTTTTGGCCTCTTTTTATTGTTTTTTTTTTTTTTTTTTTAATTTTTTTCATCCATTTTTTATTCTTTGGCCTGAATGGGCTTCCCATTACAGTGGCCTCTCTCGTTGCAGAGCATCGGCTCTGGGCGCATGCGCTTGAGAGCTCTGGCTCAGTAATTGGACATACCAGTCCAGCAGCTCTGTGGCACATGGGATCTTCCCAGGCCAGCGATCAAACCAGCGCCCCTTGCACTGCAAGGCAGACTCTTTACCTACTGGGCCACCAGGAAGCCCACCTCTGCTCTTTCTGAGATAAAGGCCATCCATCTAGATGCAGCCAGCAGATCTGGGACGATTAAGATCCTGAGAGCAGGAGGTCGAAAGGAAGATGGCATCAGGGGGAGGGATGACACGCTGGGACTCACAAGTCAGCACACAGGTCCAGGCAGGCCCTTGCTCCTGGGGTTCACGGCTCTGTTCCCGCCTAGAGCAGTTCCTGGTGTCAAGGGAGTCCTTATAAATATCTGTTGAATGAGAACTGAATCAAGGGACTTCCCTCGTGGTCCAGTAGTTAAGAATCTGCCTTCCAATGCAGGCGATGCAGGTTCAATCCCTGGTGAGAGAACTAAGACCCCACATGCCACGGGGCAACTAAGCCTGTGTGCCGCAACTAGAAAAGCCCATGAGCTGCAACTAGGAGAAGCCCCACTAGCCACGACTAGAGAAAGCCTGCATGCTACAACAAAGACCTAGTGCAACCAGAAAAAAAAATAGCCAAATCAAGTCCGATTTTGCAAAATTTTTGTACAAAGTTTATTGAATCTCGATTTCTCCTCCGGCGTCAATGTCAGCTCCCTAACAGGAAGTTGTTTTTCCAAGTGCTCCTCATGGCTCATTGGTGCCGGGTCTGGCTGTGAGGCCACATGAGTCCCAGTAACCCTGAGCCTCGCTGAGACTGGTAAGGACTAGCACCGGGGGATGGTGACTTAAGATCCTGATTAGTCATCCTGGCAGCTGCTTCCTGCCTCCCGGCCCTCGTTGCCTTCTGTTCGGGCTTTCCTTGGGTGGTAAGAGGATATTGTCCGCACTCATCAAGTATCACCCCTGGAAGACTGCTTACCCCGAGGCACATGCGCCCCCGTCATTAGGCACATGGACTGAGTCAGGCCAAGAAGAAGTGGGGCTGACCCAAACCCTGGGCTGCCTGGGATTGGCTCCCAGGCCAGCCTGGTCCATGCAAGAGTTTCACAAATGTCACTGACCATGTGCTGTGTGTCCGCGCTGTTCGGTGCTCGCAATGTGATCCAGCGCCCATGGGATCTTCCCAGCACTGCAAGGCAGACTCTTACCTACTGGGCCAACAGGAAGCCCACCTCTGCTCTTTCTGAGATAAAGGCCATCCATCTAGATGCAGCCAGCAGATCTGGGACGATTAAGATCCTGAGAGCAGGAGGTCGAAAGGAAGATGGCATCAGGGGGAGGGATGACACGCTGGGACTCACAAGTCAGCACACAGGTCCAGGCAGGCCCTTGCTCCTGGGGTTCACGGCTCTGTTCCCGCCTAGAGCAGTTCCTGGTGTCAAGGGAGTCCTTATAAATATCTGTTGAATGAGAACTGAATCAAGGGACTTCCCTCGTGGTCCAGTAGTTAAGAATCTGCCTTCCAATGCAGGCGATGCAGGTTCAATCCCTGGTGAGAGAACTAAGACCCCACATGCCACGGGGCAACTAAGCCTGTGTGCCGCAACTAGAAAAGCCCATGAGCTGCAACTAGGAGAAGCCCCACTAGCCACGACTAGAGAAAGCCTGCATGCTACAACAAAGACCTAGTGCAACCAGAAAAAAAAATAGCCAAATCAAGTCCGATTTTGCAAAATTTTTGTACAAAGTTTATTGAATCTCGATTTCTCCTCCGGGCGTCAATGTCAGCTCCCTAACAGGAAGTTGTTTTTCCAAGTGCTCCTCATGGCTCATTGGTGCCGGGTCTGGCTGTGAGGCCACATGAGTCCCAGTAACCCTGAGCCTCGCTGAGACTGGTAAGGACTAGCACCGGGGGATGGTGACTTAAGATCCTGATTAGTCATCCTGGCAGCTGCTTCCTGCCTCCCGGCCCTCGTTGCCTTCTGTTCGGGCTTTCCTTGGGTGGTAAGAGGATATTGTCCGCACTCATCAAGTATCACCCCTGGAAGACTGCTTACCCCGAGGCACATGCGCCCCCGTCATTAGGCACATGGACTGAGTCAGGCCAAGAAGAAGTGGGGCTGACCCAAACCCTGGGCTGCCTGGGATTGGCTCCCAGGCCAGCCTGGTCCATGCAAGAGTTTCACAAATGTCACTGACCATGTGCTGTGTGTCCGGCGCTGTTCGGTGCTGCAGACACAGCAGTGAGCAAACAGACCAAACTCCAGAGATGGGGAGAGCAATTGATCCACTTGGGTAAGTGAGGCGGACGATGAGAGGAGCCAGGGAAGAGGCAAGGGAGTGGGGAGCTGGGCTTGCAGCTGTCAGAAGATGGTCAAGGAAGACCTCGGTGATGTCAGAACGGAGCGCTGAATGGGAAGCCAGAAGGAGTAGGGGGCTGCCTGCATAAAGAGTGGTGCAAAGGCCCTGGGGTAGGAGTGGGCCTGGAATGTTCCAGTGAAGAGTGGCATGAGGGGAGCCTAAGAGGACGTGAGGCCTGGGACTTCCCTGGTTGTTCAGTGACTGTGACTCCACTCCTAATGCAGGAGGCCAGGGTTCAATTCCTGGTCAGGGAACTAGATCCCACATGCCACAATTAATACTGTGTGTGGGCTTCCCTCAGTGGTAAAGAGCTTGCCTGCCAATGCAGGAGACACGAGTTCGATCCCTGATCTGGGAGGATCCCACATGCTGTGGAGCAACTAAGCCCATGAGCCACAACTATGGAGCCTGTGCTCTAGAGCCTTGGAGCCGCAACTATGGAGCCATGTGCTGCAACTACTGAAGCCCATGTGCCCTAGAGCCTGAGTGGAGAAGTCACCACAACGAGAAGCCTGCTCACCTCAACGGAAGAGTAGCCCCCACTCCCTGCAACTAGAGAAAAGCCTGCGGCAGCAGTGAAAACCCAGAATAGCCAAAAATAAATAAATTGATTAATTAAATTAAAAAAAAAAAAGAATACTGTGTGCGTGCCTGCTCAGTCGATCAGCCGTGTCCATCTCTTTGTGACCCTGTGGACTAAAGCCACACAGGCCCTCTGACCACCGGATTCTCCAGGCAAGAATACTGGAGTGGGGTTGCCATTTCCTCCTCCAGATGCAGAGATCGAACCTGCGTCTCCTTCATTGCAAGCGGATTCTTCGCTCACTGCGTTGCCTGGGAAACCACTAAGAATACTGCATGCCACAGCTGAAGATCCCGAGGGCCACAACTAAGACCCAGTGTAGCCAGATAAATGAGTAAATATTAAAAAAGAGGGAGAGAGAGAAAATGAATCCTGAGAGGTAACAAGGACAGGGTGCATGGAGTCTCAAAGTCCCCATGGCAGGCTTTTGGCTTTTTAAATTCTTTGAATTAGTTTTTATTGACCTATAGTTGCTGTACAATGTTGTGTTAGCTTATCTTGCACAGCAAAATGAATCAGCCATATACACACACATATCCCCCCTCCCTGCTGCTTTTGGATTTCTTTCCTGTTCAAGTCACCCCAGAGCATGAAGTACAGTTCCCTGTGTTACCTATCCAGTTGGTTCTCATTTTGTTGTTGTTCATTCACTCAGTGTCCCACTCTTTGTGACCCCTCGAACTGCAGCACGCCAGGCCTCCCTGTCCTTCCCCATCTCCCAGAGTTGGCTCCAACTCATGTCCATTGAGTCAGGGATGCCGTCCAACCATCTCATCCTCTGTCATCCCCTTCTCCCTCTGCCTTCTATGTTTCCCAGCATCGGGGGCCTTTTCCCATGAGGTTCTCATTAATTATCTGTCTTATACACAGAATCAATAGTGTATACGTGTAAATTGCAATCTTTCAATTCCTCTCATCCCCCACCCCTCACAGGCCTTTGGCTTTTTTTTTTCCCACTCGCTGTTCACTGTCTAATTCTTGACTCCATCTTTGCCTGTCAGCTCTCAGGGGTGCTATGGACAGAAGGGAGAATGGAGCCAACCAGGCTCTTGAAAGCACATAGCAGTGGCCCGGGCAGCTGCTTGGGCCACCTGGGCTGAGTCCACCCCACACGCCTGCTCCAGAAGTCTTTAGGCTGACAGAACACAGGGGCCCCCATTTCAGATTAAGGAGAATTGCAAAGCCAAGCCAAATCAACTGAGCATGTAGACTCTTTAACCTCTCGGAGGAACAAGTTCATTGCTGAAGCCAGGGCAAAGCTTTACTGGAGTGGGGTTGCCATTTCCTCCTCCAGATGCAGAGATCGAACCTGCGTCTCCTTCATTGCAAGCGGATTCTTCGCTCACTGCGTTGCCTGGGAAACCACTAAGAATACTGCATGCCACAGCTGAAGATCCCGAGGGCCACAACTAAGACCCAGTGTAGCCAGATAAATGAGTAAATATTAAAAAAGAGGGAGAGAGAGAAAATGAATCCTGAGAGGTAACAAGGACAGGGTGCATGGAGTCTCAAAGTCCCCATGGCAGGCTTTTGGCTTTTTAAATTCTTTGAATTAGTTTTTATTGACCTATAGTTGCTGTACAATGTTGTGTTAGCTTATCTTGCACAGCAAAATGAATCAGCCATATACACACACATATCCCCCCTCCCTGCTGCTTTTGGATTTCTTTCCTGTTCAAGTCACCCCAGAGCATGAAGTACAGTTCCCTGTGTTACCTATCCAGTTGGTTCTCATTTTGTTGTTGTTCATTCACTCAGTGTCCCACTCTTTGTGACCCCTCGAACTGCAGCACGCCAGGCCTCCCTGTCCTTCCCCATCTCCCAGAGTTGGCTCCAACTCATGTCCATTGAGTCAGGGATGCCGTCCAACCATCTCATCCTCTGTCATCCCCTTCTCCCTCTGCCTTCTATGTTTCCCAGCATCGGGGGCCTTTTCCCATGAGGTTCTCATTAATTATCTGTCTTATACACAGAATCAATAGTGTATACGTGTAAATTGCAATCTTTCAATTCCTCTCATCCCCCACCCCTCACAGGCCTTTGGCTTTTTTTTTTCCCACTCGCTGTTCACTGTCTAATTCTTGACTCCATCTTTGCCTGTCAGCTCTCAGGGGTGCTATGGACAGAAGGGAGAATGGAGCCAACCAGGCTCTTGAAAGCACATAGCAGTGGCCCGGGCAGCTGCTTGGGCCACCTGGGCTGAGTCCACCCCACACCCCTGCTCCAGAAGTCTTTAGGCTGACAGAACACAGGGGCCCCCCATTTCAGATTAAGGAGAATTGCAAAGCCAAGCCAAATCAACTGAGCATGTAGACTCTTTAACCTCTCGGAGGGGAACAAGTTCATTGCTGAAGCCAGGGCAAAAGGCTGAGTCAGACTCCAGCAGCGCCCACGGCTTGCCTTGGCAGAGTGAAGAATAGAGCCAGAAGTATTCGTGGTGACGTGCCTGGCAGACACTGATGTCCAATGGCAACCATGTTATTAGCTCAGGCTCCTAATCTCTAGTGTCCCATGCTTCCTGCCAGCGCTCTGTGCCCACATGAATGAGACTCCTACTCCAGCTGGTTTACCAGGGACCAGTGGGGATGCCAGGCCCTGGGTGGGCAGCCGAAGCAGTTGGTTGATTAGCATTGTAGGTTTAGAACAAGTTCCCGCCTGCCAGGCACCCCACCGCCCAGAAGAAGCTGTTCCATGCCTGGGAGTGAAGCTGGATGGGCAGATCTGTTTACCTGAGCATCTCCATCCCTCCTGGTGACCAGGCCCTCTGCTCACTGGTGACCTGAGAAAGGGCTAGGTAGAGCTGGAATTAAGGACCAGAGCATTGTAGAGTTTGCTCAAGCTGATCTTGAACCCTGGCCCTGGTTATAAGCCTCACCTGTGTTACCCCTTCTGTCCCCCAGGAGAGTCCTGTTCAGGAATTTAGGCCAACAGTCACTTCTTTTCGAGGGCCCGGCACTTTATCTAAGGCAGGAATATTAAGATTGATAAGACATGAACCTTCTCTTCAGAGATTTGAACACACTGTATATGTGTGTATGTGGAATACACCCGTGTGTGTATATATACGTGTAAATTGCAATCTTTCAATTCCTCTCATCCCCACCCCTCACAGGCCTTTGGCTTTTTTTTTTCCCACTCGCTGTTCACTGTCTAATTCTTGACTCCATCTTTGCCTGTCAGCTCTCAGGGGTGCTATGGACAGAAGGGAGAATGGAGCCAACCAGGCTCTTGAAAGCACATAGCAGTGGCCCGGGCAGCTGCTTGGGCCACCTGGGCTGAGTCCACCCCACACCCCTGCTCCAGAAGTCTTTAGGCTGACAGAACACAGGGGCCCCCCATTTCAGATTAAGGAGAATTGCAAAGCCAAGCCAAATCAACTGAGCATGTAGACTCTTTAACCTCTCGGAGGGGAACAAGTTCATTGCTGAAGCCAGGGCAAAAGGCTGAGTCAGACTCCAGCAGCGCCCACGGCTTGCCTTGGCAGAGTGAAGAATAGAGCCAGAAGTATTCGTGGTGACGTGCCTGGCAGACACTGATGTCCAATGGCAACCATGTTATTAGCTCAGGCTCCTAATCTCTAGTGTCCCATGCTTCCTGCCAGCGCTCTGTGCCCACATGAATGAGACTCCTACTCCAGCTGGTTTACCAGGGACCAGTGGGGATGCCAGGCCCTGGGTGGGCAGCCGAAGCAGTTGGTTGATTAGCATTGTAGGTTTAGAACAAGTTCCCGCCTGCCAGGCACCCCACCGCCCAGAAGAAGCTGTTCCATGCCTGGGAGTGAAGCTGGATGGGCAGATCTGTTTACCTGAGCATCTCCATCCCTCCTGGTGACCAGGCCCTCTGCTCACTGGTGACCTGAGAAAGGGCTAGGTAGAGCTGGAATTAAGGACCAGAGCATTGTAGAGTTTGCTCAAGCTGATCTTGAACCCTGGCCCTGGTTATAAGCCTCACCTGTGTTACCCCTTCTGTCCCCCAGGAGAGTCCTGTTCAGGAATTTAGGCCAACAGTCACTTCTTTTCGAGCCGCCAGGCACTTTATCTAAGGCAGGAATATTAAGATTGATAAGACATGAACCTTCTCTTCAGAGATTTGAACACACTGTATATGTGTGTATGTGGAATACACCCGTGTGTGTATATATATATATGTGCATTAACTCACACATACTGTGGGAGACCACTTGGGGTAGTAGTAGGAAGAATCCTGAACTCAAGGGAGATGGCTTTGTTCCAGGCTCCCAGGGGCTCTTGGGTCTACCCCTTGTCTTCTTGAAGCCTTGGATTCCACTGCTGCTCAGCGGGGATAATGAAGCTTGTTCTGTCTGCGTCAGAGCTCTTGTTGGGAGGACCCAATTTGGCAGTGCCCGTGAGTGATAGAGTACTCAACACACACAGGGGATTGTGTACTCACGAATGCCCATACCATGTAGGTAAAGACAGAAATGCATAGTTATTTGCATGAGCCAAAAAGAGCAGACTAAAATCAAAGAAGAGGTGCTAGTGCAAGCAGAAGAACCCTGAGGAGGATGGAGAATGTCACTCTAGGTACATTTCCACATACGGGCCTATTGGTTGATGTATGGCTATGGGTTGCCCAGAGCCTTGGTGTCCCAGCCCTCCAGAGTCCCCCTAGCCCTCTAGCAGAGCAGGAATGTCCCTCTTGACCCTGAGGAGGCTGCATCCTCCTCCCCAGGTCAAGGCCACATGATCATCAGCAACAGTTTAACATGTTTAGCATGTATTACTTGCATTTAATCTCCAAGGTAGCCTTATGAGGTAAGTACTATTATTATTTATCCCCACTGTTCGGATGAGGAAATGGAGGCAAACTGAGGTTAAGTAACGTTTCCAAAGTTACCTAACTGATATGGAGTAATAGCCAACTGTGGGTTCTTTATATGTATGTATATATATATATATATATATATATATATATATATATATATATATAGTTTTTTTGATTTTGCCTCTTTTATTTTTTTTTATTTATTAATTTTTAAAATTTTCTTTATTTTCACCCATCTTTATGCGGGTTCTTGCTTGGGTTTCTGCCTTGCCTTTTCTTGCCTCGCCTCTGTGCTGTATCACAGAGGACTACATTTCCCAGACTCCCTTGCTATCTGGTTTCTGGGTATGCAGCCAGTGGGAAACACTAATGGAAGCCTGGTGAGCTGGAAGAGGAGAGAAGTCCGAGTATTTCCCCTGTCTCTCTCTGCTTCCTATGGTGTCTCTTCCTATGGTGTCACTCCATGGTCCTAACTCCTATCAGGCAGCCTAATGGAATTCTCGATCCCATCATGTGGCTCCTAGTCTGGGCTTTAGTAATAGTACCTCCTCCTCCTGTGGTACCCCCACTAGAGTAGCCTCTTAGTTTTTAATTTAGTTTATTTTTTTATAAGCATTTTTTTACAATTCTATTTATTTATGTACCTATGGCTATTCTGGGTTTTCACTGCTGCCACAGGCTCTTCTCTAGTTGCAAGGAGTGAGGGCTGCTCTCTAGTTGAGGTGAGCAGGCTTCTTGTTGTGGTGACTTCTCTTGTTGCGGAACTCGGGCTCTAGGACTCATGGGCTTCAGTAGTTGCAGCACATGAGCTCCATAGTTGCAGCTCTGAGGCTCTAGAGCCCAGGCTCCATAGTTGTGGCTCACGGGCTTAGTTGCTCTGCAGCATGTGGAATCTTCCTGGATCAGGGATTGAACCCATGTCTCCTGCATTGGCAGGTGAACTCTTCACCATGAGCTACCAGGGAAGCCCCAGTTTAGTTTATTTTTGACTATGTGGGTCTCTGTTGCTGTGTATGAGTTTTTCTTTAGTTGTGGTGAGCTGGTTTTACTCTAACTGTGGTGTGCAGGTTTCTCCCTACAGCACTTCTCTTATTTTTGGACCAATAGCTTTGGGCACATGGGCTTCAGTCGTTGTGACTCACAGGCTCTAGAGTGTGGGCTCAGAGTTGGGTTACATAGGCTTAGTTGCTTAGCATGTGGGGTCTCCCCGGACCAGGAATTAAACCTATGTCCCCTGCGTTGGCAGGTGGATTCTTAACCACTGGATCACCAGGGATGTCCCTTGTTGTTGTTCAATTGCTAAGTTGTGTCCTACTCTTAGTGACCCCATGGACTGCAGCATGCCAGGCTTCCCTGTCCTTCACCATCTCCTGGAGTTTGCTCAAACTCATGTCCATTGAGTTGGTGATGCCATCCAACCATCTTGTCCATTGTTGCCCCCTTCTCCTCCCTTCAGTCGTTCTCAACATCTGGGTCATTTCCAATGAATTGTCTCTTCGCATCAAATGACCAAAATATCGGAGCTTCAGCTTTGGCATCAATTCTTACAATGAATATTCAGGGTTGATTTCCTTTAGAAGTGACTGGTTTGATCTCCTTGCAGTCAAGGGACTCTCAAGAGTCTTTTCCGACATCACAGTTTGAAAGCATTAGCAGGTAGATTCTTAACCACTGGACCACCAGGGAAATCCCTAGTCTCTTATTTTTGCATTTAGCTACGTACCCTTTCTATATCATGTCACCAGTTCCCTGTATTAAATCCCCTCTGCTCAAAAGACTTAGAAGACTTTCCATTTGCCTGGGTAGATCTTGCTGATATTTAGACAAAATGACTACAGAGCCTATAGTCTTCATCTTTTCAGAGGAGAAAAGTGACTCAGACTTTCTTCAGCTTGTAAGACCAATGAACCATGAAGAAAGAGCCAAGAAAAGTTGGGGAAAGAAAGAAAGAGACTGCCTTTTCGATATCAAAACATACCTTGAAGCTATAGTAATAAAAACAACATGTGCAGATATAGAGTCAGTGGAACAAAACATCGGGACAAAATACAATCCAGAAATAGCTATGGGAATAAAAAAATATTTTTACTTGTTAAAGGAGACATTTCATATAAATGAGGAAATGCTGCTGGAGGGAATAATTTACCCATAAATTTGAGCAAAGACCCCCAAATAAGTTCCAGATGGATTGAGGAGCTAAACCATATAAAAGTACTAGAAATAAATACAGGAGACATTTTTTTTTTTTAATCTTGAGATTAGGAGGGCTCTTTCCAAACAAAACTAAAAGATACAAAAACCATAAAAGGATAAAGCTGACAGGCTTACAGTTTATATAACAATTTAAAATGTAAAATCTTGATGTGGAAGAGAACTCAGAGTGCTAAATAAGTTCTTGCTTGACTGGTTTAGTTTGGAATCTCTGAAGTGATCTGAAAATGGGAAGAGAAACTGGAACTGGGTTTGCTGGGCTCTCTTCCTGTTCCTTGGATGGGAGGAATTGCACATTTCTATCCAGCCACTCATCCAGCTGAAGACATGAGGAGTCACCTCACAAAGGTTGGGGACCCTACCTGCTTCCTTATGGGCAGCATTCACTGAGTCCTTAAGTGGCAGAAAATGACATAAACTGATGCTGAAGGTCCCTGGAAAGTGGAGATGAAGAGGGAAGACTTTCTGTACTGTTTATTTTTTTAAACTTCTCTTTTTCAAATTTTGGCCTCTTTTATTGATTTTTTATCCATTTATTTTCATCCATCTTTATTCCTTGGTGTGTGTGGGCCTCCCATTGCAGTGGCCCCTCTCATGGCAGAGCACCGGCTCTGGGCGCATGCGCTCCAGAACTCTGGCTCAGTAGTTGGACACATCAGTCCAGCCGCTGCGTGGCAGGGACCCTCTGCTCAAAAGACTTAGAAGACTTTCCATTTGCCTGGGTAGATCTTGCTGATATTTAGACAAAATGACTACAGAGCCTATAGTCTTCATCTTTTCAGAGGAGAAAAGTGACTCAGACTTTCTTCAGCTTGTAAGACCAATGAACCATGAAGAAAGAGCCAAGAAAAGTTGGGGAAAGAAAGAAAGAGACTGCCTTTTCGATATCAAAACATACCTTGAAGCTATAGTAATAAAAACAACATGTGCAGATATAGAGTCAGTGGAACAAAACATCGGGACAAAATACAATCCAGAAATAGCTATGGGAATAAAAAAATATTTTTACTTGTTAAAGGAGACATTTCATATAAATGAGGAAATGCTGCTGGAGGAATAATTTACCCATAAATTTGAGCAAAGACCCCCAAATAAGTTCCAGATGGATTGAGGAGCTAAACCATATAAAAGTACTAGAAATAAATACAGGAGACATTTTTTTTTTTTAATCTTGAGATTAGGAGGGCTCTTTCCAAACAAAACTAAAAGATACAAAAACCATAAAAGGATAAAGCTGACAGGCTTACAGTTTATATAACAATTTAAAATGTAAAATCTTGATGTGGAAGAGAACTCAGAGTGCTAAATAAGTTCTTGCTTGACTGGTTTAGTTTGGAATCTCTGAAGTGATCTGAAAATGGGAAGAGAAACTGGAACTGGGTTTGCTGGGCTCTCTTCCTGTTCCTTGGATGGGAGGAATTGCACATTTCTATCCAGCCACTCATCCAGCTGAAGACATGAGGAGTCACCTCACAAAGGTTGGGGGACCCTACCTGCTTCCTTATGGGCAGCATTCACTGAGTCCTTAAGTGGCAGAAAATGACATAAACTGATGCTGAAGGTCCCTGGAAAGTGGAGATGAAGAGGGAAGACTTTCTGTACTGTTTATTTTTTTAAACTTCTCTTTTTCAAATTTTGGCCTCTTTTATTGATTTTTTATCCATTTATTTTCATCCATCTTTATTCCTTGGTGTGTGTGGGCCTCCCATTGCAGTGGCCCCTCTCATGGCAGAGCACCGGCTCTGGGCGCATGCGCTCCAGAACTCTGGCTCAGTAGTTGGACACATCAGTCCAGCCGCTGCGTGGCACGGGGGATCTTCCCAGGCCAGAGATCGAACTGGTGCCCCTTGCACTGCAAGGCGGTGTCCTTACCCACTGGACCACCAGGGAAGCCCTCTGTACTCTTTTTTAAAGAAAGTTATATCCTCGGTCTATTTATTTGCTCCTGAGTATTTGGGAGAGGACCAGAGAAGATTCTGATGAACTGGTCAGTGGGCATCCAAAGCAGATGGGCAAGGAGACATCAGGCAGAGCAGAGGACAGCTAAATGGAGCACTTAATTCTTAATCAGTTTATATTAAGAAATGTGATGCTTTTCTTCCTGTGGTGTAAACTGGGCATCTAAATGGTTTAAATTATTTTGTTTCTACTTTATCATTTCCTACCGTACCTCGGAATACCATTCAGACCCACAAAGAGCTTTTAAAAACATGTGTGCTTCACAGATTCTTCCCAACAGCAGAGCCTCTAGGAAGCTTAAGGGCATCGTTGTTCCTTTCCGATCTCTGCAGGAGGCCAGAGAGAGGATTTATGTTGAGGCGATAAATGCAAGATGCAGATTTTGTCCAATGGAGTGAACCCCAGTGAAAATCACGGGAGACCCACAAAGTTTTTGTGAGAATGATACCTGCCCGCTTAGACTGAAAAGTGGCCACTGGACCTCCTAAATTCTACTGGCAGAAAAATGGCTGAGAACTCCCTCAACTGCAAACACACAGGTTACCCTTCTTGAAAAAGAAAGGGTCAGGGCTTCCCTGGTGGTCCAGTGGGTAGGGACACCGCCTTGCAGTGCAAGGGACGCCGGTTCGATCCCTGGCCTGGGAAGATCCCACGTGCCGCGGAGCGGCTGGACCGATGTGTCCAATTACCGAACCAGAGCTCTGAAGCACATGCGCCCAGAGCTGGTGCTCTGTGACAACAGATGCCACCGTGATGGGAGGCCCACATGGGCCGAAGAACAAAGATGGATGAAACTAGACAAATGAAAGACTGGTGGAAGTGGCCCGCCCAGCCCCCTGCATCCCCACCCCCGCCAAAATAAATAAATAAATAAATGTTTAAAAAACAACAAAAAAGAAAGGGTCAGAGAACAGAGCCAAGAAATCAGAGGGCGTGGCCAAGACCCACAGGGAATGATTCCCAGTCCTAGAAACCTAGTGAAGTAACTTCCACCATTTGCTTGGCAGGATTTTGGAAGTATGGCTACTATGGCCCTTTGTGTGACTGCTTTGTGGCCCCCATTATCCCTATTTTTTGGAAAGAAATGTCTAGTGTTTATCCTATGCCTACTCCACGACTGTGTGTATTTCTGTTGAAGTAGATACCATGTGTAGTTTCACAAGTCCAAAGACTGAGAGGAAGTACATTCAAGGAACTCTGCTTGGAGCCTGATCCACACCTGGTCCTCATTTAAATGATGGCATTATGCATTGTGAACTGATGCTGTAACGGGGTGTGACTTTTGAGGATCTTGTGAGGGGACGAATGTGTTTTGCGTATGAGATGGGTGTGAATCATTGGGTTCAGAGGGCAAACTGTGGTCAACAGCTTCTAAGATCGTTCTCAAAGCCCCCCGCCCCGCTACTGTCTGGTTTTCGAGCTTTGTGTAACCCTTCCCCTTGAATGGACCTGGGGACTTGATTCTAGTATGTAAAATATTGGGATATCACTATGTGGGCTTCCCAGGTGGAGTTAGTGGTAAAGAACTCATCCGTCAATACAGGAGACATAAGAGACTTGAGCCCAGTCCCTGGCTTGGGAAGATCCCCTGGAGGAGCACATGGCCACCCACTCCAGTGTTCTTACCTGAGAATCCCCATGGACAGCCTGGTGGGTGATAAGTCATAGTGTCTCATAGAGTCGGACACGATTGAAGTGACTTAGCATGCATGCACTGAGATAATATGTGTTTTGTTTGTGGGTTGTGGGTGTTTGTGGTACAATATACCTAACATAAAATTTACATTCTAACCCTTTTTAGGTATACAGTTCATTGGCATTAAGTACATTGATATTGCTGTACAGCCAGCAGCCTTATGCATATCCAGAACTTTTTGTATCGTCTCAAACTGAAACTCTAGTCCATCAAATATTAACTGCTCATTCTCCCATCTAGGTTTTCCTGGTGGCTGAGACACTAAAGAATCTGCCTGAAATGCAAGAGACCCAGGTTCTATTGGGTCAGGAAGATGCCCTGGAGGAGGAAATAGAAACCCACTCCAGTATTCTTGCCTGGAGAATTCCATGGACAGAGGAGCTTGGCGGGCTACAGGCCATGCAGTTGCAAAGAGTTGGACACGACTGAGTGGGTAACACATTCTCCCATCCAGCCCCTGGCAAGCGCTATTGTACTTTGTGTCTCTATGAATGTGACTAGCTATTTCATACACTATTTGTGCTCTCGTGACTGACTTATTTCACTTAGCCTAGTATCTTCAGGGTTCATCCATGTTACAGCGTGTGTTAGAATCTCTTTCCTTTTTAAGACTGAATAATATTCCATTGTATGTATAGACCACATCTGGTTTACGCATTCATCTACTGATGGATGCTTGAGTTGTGTCTGCTTTGGGGCTATCATAAATAGCCGCAAAATGCTCTGAATGTGGATATATAAATATCTCTTTTGAGTCTCTGTATCCAATTCTTTTGGTATTTACCCAGAAAATTTTGCTGTTTTAAGCCACTAAATTTGGGCATAATTTCTTACATAGTAATGGATAACTAATAGAGGAGCAGATTGGAGAGATACCACACATAGAAGCTTCTTTTTCCCCCAATATTTTATGACAAAAATGTATTTATTATTGAAAATTTTCCATGTACAGAAAAGTGAAAAGAACTTTTCAGTGACCATGCATCTATAACTGCCTAGGTTAAACTACTAATAGTTTGCTGTATCTTCTTTATAAACTAGGTTAAATCAAATGCAACTGCTATTTTTATAGATTAAAAGTGGTATAATATTGACAAATGTCATATTGTTCAATCTTCTATCTGTTTATATTCTTTCTGAACCATTTTAAAATGTGTTGCAGACTTCATGATATTTCGCCTTTCAATAGTTGACCACGTCCCTGGTGGTCCAGTGGTTAAGAGTCCACCTTGCAATTCAGGGGATGCGGGTTCAGTCCCTGATCGGGGAACTAACTCCCACATGCCATGGAACAACTAAGCGATCATGCTGCAGCTAAGGCCTGATGCAGCCAAATAAATACATATCAGGAAAGTGAAACTCTAGTCCATCAAATATTAACTGGCGGGGAGACACTAAAGAATCTGCCTGAAATGCAAGAGACCCAGGTTCTATTGGGTCAGGAAGATGCCCTGGAGGAGGAAATAGAAACCCACTCCAGTATTCTTGCCTGGAGAATTCCATGGACAGAGGAGCTTGGCGGGCTACAGGCCATGCAGTTGCAAAGAGTTGGACACGACTGAGTGGGTAACACATTCTCCCATCCAGCCCCTGGCAAGCGCTATTGTACTTTGTGTCTCTATGAATGTGACTAGCTATTTCATACACTATTTGTGCTCTCGTGACTGACTTATTTCACTTAGCCTAGTATCTTCAGGGTTCATCCATGTTACAGCGTGTGTTAGAATCTCTTTCCTTTTTAAGACTGAATAATATTCCATTGTATGTATAGACCACATCTGGTTTACGCATTCATCTACTGATGGATGCTTGAGTTGTGTCTGCTTTGGGGCTATCATAAATAGCCGCAAAATGCTCTGAATGTGGATATATAAATATCTCTTTTGAGTCTCTGTATCCAATTCTTTTGGTATTTACCCAGAAAATTTTGCTGTTTTAAGCCACTAAATTTGGGCATAATTTCTTACATAGTAATGGATAACTAATAGAGGAGCAGATTGGAGAGATACCACACATAGAAGCTTCTTTTTCCCCCAATATTTTATGACAAAAATGTATTTATTATTGAAAATTTTCCATGTACAGAAAAGTGAAAAGAACTTTTCAGTGACCATGCATCTATAACTGCCTAGGTTAAACTACTAATAGTTTGCTGTATCTTCTTTATAAACTAGGTTAAATCAAATGCAACTGCTATTTTTATAGATTAAAAGTGGTATAATATTGACAAATGTCATATTGTTCAATCTTCTATCTGTTTATATTCTTTCTGAACCATTTTAAAATGTGTTGCAGACTTCATGATATTTCGCCTTTCAATAGTTGACCACGTCCCTGGTGGTCCAGTGGTTAAGAGTCCACCTTGCAATTCAGGGGATGCGGGTTCAGTCCCTGATCGGGGAACTAACTCCCACATGCCATGGAACAACTAAGCGATCATGCTGCAGCTAAGGCCTGATGCAGCCAAATAAATACATATCAGGAAAGAAAATTGTTTCCTAAAAATCCTTAAGCATCCCCATAAATAAACACCATTATCACATCAATGAAAATTATACTACTATCACTTAAGAAAATTTCTTAATGAAATTTAATATATATATTCCATATTCAGATTTCTCTAGTGGTCCCTAAGATGCGTTTTGTAGCTGAATTTCAGAACCAGGAAATACAGTTCATATACTATATCTGGTTATTATGGCCCTTTGGTCTCATACACATTATATGTAAAAGGAGAACTCCCGACCCTATGTCCGTGGTCTTCAGGCAATCTCTGAGAGTCCTGAGGGTTAATATACAATTGTATGTGTGTGTAAGCGTGCATGTGTCAGGGGATAGACTAGATTCTCTAAGAGAGGGACACCGGAGTTGAGCACTGGTGATGTAAAAGTGGTAGACGGGGCTTCCCTGGTGGTCCAGTGGGTAGAGAGTCCGCCTTGCAGTGCAGGGGACACCAGTTCAATCTCTGGCAGGGAAGATCCCATGTGCCATGGAGCGGCTGGACCGGTGTGTCCAATGACGGGCCAGTGCTCTGGAGCACATGCACCCAGCGGCGGTGCTCTGCGAGAGAGGCCACTGTGACTGGAGACCCACACAGGCCAAAGAATTAAGGTGGATGAAGACAAATAAATGAAGGCCCAATAAAAAAAAAAAAAAAAGAGGTCAAAAATTTAAAAAGTTGGGTAGACAATTGACTTGAAGAGGCCACTGTGACTGGAGAACCCAAAAAAACCCAGGTTAAACTACTAATAGTTTGCTGTATCTTCTTTATAAACTAGGTTAAATCAAATGCAACTGCTATTTTTATAGATTAAAAGTGGTATAATATTGACAAATGTCATATTGTTCAATCTTCTATCTGTTTATATTCTTTCTGAACCATTTTAAAATGTGTTGCAGACTTCATGATATTTCGCCTTTCAATAGTTGACCACGTCCCTGGTGGTCCAGTGGTTAAGAGTCCACCTTGCAATTCAGGGGATGCGGGTTCAGTCCCTGATCGGGGAACTAACTCCCACATGCCATGGAACAACTAAGCGATCATGCTGCAGCTAAGGCCTGATGCAGCCAAATAAATACATATCAGGAAAGAAAATTGTTTCCTAAAAATCCTTAAGCATCCCCATAAATAAACACCATTATCACATCAATGAAAATTATACTACTATCACTTAAGAAAATTTCTTAATGAAATTTAATATATATATTCCATATTCAGATTTCTCTAGTGGTCCCTAAGATGCGTTTTGTAGCTGAATTTCAGAACCAGGAAATACAGTTCATATACTATATCTGGTTATTATGGCCCTTTGGTCTCATACACATTATATGTAAAAGGAGAACTCCCGACCCTATGTCCGTGGTCTTCAGGCAATCTCTGAGAGTCCTGAGGGTTAATATACAATTGTATGTGTGTGTAAGCGTGCATGTGTCAGGGGATAGACTAGATTCTCTAAGAGAGGGACACCGGAGTTGAGCACTGGTGATGTAAAAGTGGTAGACGGGGCTTCCCTGGTGGTCCAGTGGGTAGAGAGTCCGCCTTGCAGTGCAGGGGACACCAGTTCAATCTCTGGCAGGGAAGATCCCATGTGCCATGGAGCGGCTGGACCGGTGTGTCCAATGACGGGCCAGTGCTCTGGAGCACATGCACCCAGAGGCGGTGCTCTGCAACGAGAGAGGCCACTGTGACTGGAGACCCACACAGGCCAAAGAATTAAGGTGGATGAAGACAAATAAATGAAGGCCCAATAAAAAAAAAAAAAAAAGAGGTCAAAAAATTTTTTAAAAAAAAAGTTGGGTAGACAATTGACTTGAAGAAGAAAAGCCAACTACCAAGACTGAGCAGCAGTCCACCAGGAGGCCGGTTTTGGCCCGAATGGCATGGCTTTGGACAAGTAACATAATCTCTTCTCCAGCTCTGCTGCTTCTTAGTCACTTCAGTCATGTCCAACTCTGTGTGACGCCATGGACAGCGGCCCGTCAGGCTCCTCTGTCCATGGAATCTCTGTCCATGAAATCTCCAGACCAGAATACCAGAGTGGGTTGCCATTTCCTACTCTATCTCTGATTTGCGAATAATAAATGTTGATCTACCTATCTCAGTAGAAGTTGCGTGTGAAAACATTTGCACATCAGAAATGGCTCAGGGGACTTCCCTGGTGGCTCAGTGGTCAGGAATCTGCCTGCTAGCACAGGGGACATGGGTATGATCCCTGATCTGGGAAGATTCCATATGCCTTGGAGCGACTAAGTCCGTGTGCCTGTGTGCCTAGGCACCACAACTACTGAAGCCCGTGCCCTAGAGTCCATGCTCTGCAACAAGAGAAGCCCAGACACTGCAACTAGAGAGGGACCTCCACTCGCCACAACTAGAGAAAGGCTGCTCACAGCAACGAAGACCCAGCACAGCTAAATAAATAATTTTTTTTTAAAGGAATAGCTCAGAGATCATCAAAAGCTATGCAATGTTAGTTACTAAAACAACAGAGAATTCAGGTTTCTGAAACCTTTGCCTCCTGATTGCTACCCACCTTTCAGTAAGGAGAGAAAATGTGGTATCTCAGGCCAGTGTTTTGCAGTTCCTTGTCTAGACATGCTCTGGACAACAGAACTAGGAAAGGGTCCGGGCACTGTCTTGATTGGGGTCGTATTAACACCTGTCGATTCATACGTCAGTTGCTCTTGCATTGTCTGACTGAGGGTCGGCCTGGCAATCTGGGCTAGACTCCTGCCCGGCAATACTTGGAGTGAGAATAGGAGAGTTCTTGTTACTTATTCCCAGTGGAGCCTTTTCGAGCAACTTAACTTCCCTCACTCACCAGAGGCAGCTTGTACAGTTGCTTCAATACCCTTTCTATGGGAAAAGGTAATCATATCTTTCTATGCTTTCTCCAGAGGCCGTGGACTATTGAGTAATTTATAAGAGAATGTGTGCCCAGGCTAAGCTGGATGTGGGGAAAGGGCTGGAATCAGGATCCAGGCTTCCTTGGCCAACTATTTCAAGCAAGTAAGGCAAGACTAATGAATGCCATGTGGCCTGTGAGAACGAGAACCCAAGCCCAATAAAGGTGGCCGTTAAGGAGAAAGAGCTATAAAGCCATAATGATCTCTATTTTAATGAAAACACCCCATTTATTGATAATAAGCTTAGGAAGATTGAGTGGGAAAATTCTTCACAATACTTCCTTCAAGTTCTGTGCCAGCTTTTGTTCTGAAATGCCAGGTGTGAGTTTCTCAATGTAAGATCTTTCTGAAACACGGCAAGTTTAAACATAGCCAGGCTCGGGCCAAGGAACCCGCTAGCACAGGGGACTGTCCTGACGGGAATCGCCTTGGAGCGACTAAGTCCGTGTGCCTGTGTGCCTAGGCACCACAACTACTGAAGCCCGTGCCCTAGAGTCCATGCTCTGCAACAAGAGAAGCCCAGACACTGCAACTAGAGAGGGACCTCCACTCGCCACAACTAGAGAAAGGCTGCTCACAGCAACGAAGACCCAGCACAGCTAAATAAATAATTTTTTTTTAAAGGAATAGCTCAGAGATCATCAAAAGCTATGCAATGTTAGTTACTAAAACAACAGAGAATTCAGGTTTCTGAAACCTTTGCCTCCTGATTGCTACCCACCTTTCAGTAAGGAGAGAAAATGTGGTATCTCAGGCCAGTGTTTTGCAGTTCCTTGTCTAGACATGCTCTGGACAACAGAACTAGGAAAGGGTCCGGGCACTGTCTTGATTGGGGTCGTATTAACACCTGTCGATTCATACGTCAGTTGCTCTTGCATTGTCTGACTGAGGGTCGGCCTGGCAATCTGGGCTAGACTCCTGCCCGGCAATACTTGGAGTGAGAATAGGAGAGTTCTTGTTACTTATTCCCAGTGGAGCCTTTTCGAGCAACTTAACTTCCCTCACTCACCAGAGGCAGCTTGTACAGTTGCTTCAATACCCTTTCTATGGGAAAAGGTAATCATATCTTTCTATGCTTTCTCCAGAGGCCGTGGACTATTGAGTAATTTATAAGAGAATGTGTGCCCAGGCTAAGCTGGATGTGGGGAAAGGGCTGGAATCAGGATCCAGGCTTCCTTGGCCAACTATTTCAAGCAAGTAAGGCAAGACTAATGAATGCCATGTGGCCTGTGAGAACGAGAACCCAAGCCCAATAAAGGTGGCCGTTAAGGAGAAAGAGCTATAAAGCCATAATGATCTCTATTTTAATGAAAACACCCCATTTATTGATAATAAGCTTAGGAAGATTGAGTGGGAAAATTCTTCACAATACTTCCTTCAAGTTCTGTGCCAGCTTTTGTTCTGAAATGCCAGGTGTGAGTTTCTCAATGTAAGATCTTTCTGAAACACGGCAAGTTTAAACATAGCCATTCTCCTCTGCACACCTCTGAATTCTGTGTTACGTTCTCAAAACTGTTAAGATTTTTCCCAGGGTGTTAATTAATCTTTCAATAGCTTTCTGTTTAATTGCTAGGAACTTGACCAAGCTATGTGATCCTTATAAAACCTTAGACGATTTGGGAGTCAGGAAGAAGATGAAGTCCAACAGATGTGGCTTGGGATTAGCTGCTGACCTAATAGCTGGTAAGCTATTTAACATCTCTAAGCCTTGGTGTTCTCACTTGTAAAAGGGGGACTCAAAATTCACTCAGCAGACACATTCTGAATGTTAACCATGTGCCAGGCACTGTTCTAGGCCCCAGAGACCCACTGGGAAACATGGCAGACATTTTCCTTGCTCTCCTTGGCCTCATCATGGCATGTGGATATGGAACAAAAGATTATATAATCAACTTTATAATTAAGACTATAGGGCTTCCCTGGTGGTCCAGTGGGTAAAGGGTCTGCCTTGCAGCACAAGGGGCGCCAGTTTGATCCCTGGCCTGGGAAGATCCCACATGCCACGGAGCAGCTGGACTGGTATGTCCAATTACGAGCTGAAGCTCTGGAGCACATGCGCCCAGAGCTGGTGCTCTGCAAGGAAAGGGGCCACTGCAATGGGAGGTCCACACAGGCCAAAGAATAAAGATAAATAAATGAAAGACCAACACAAGTGGCCAAAATTAATAAAATTTTTAAAAAAGATTATATAGTGCCAATGGCAATAAGAACAACTACCTCAGCAGATGTGAGGATTAAGAGTATTTTGGGCAAATTCAAGACTGGTGTCCTAATACTGATTATTAGTTTTGCTAACAATCCTAGTTAGTACGAATATGTGTTGGTGTTAGCTCCTCTCCTGTTTAGGGGTGTATTTTTAAGTGATTAGAAGTAACAGCCATTCCGTGACTTAGGCGTGTGCCACCCTTCCAGCAAGTGGGAAGGCAAACATTCCTCCTGGTGCTGGGGACATGGTCTCCCCAGTTTAAGGAAAGAAGGTGCATTTGTTTTTCTTTGCTGTCAGAAAGAACAATGTTAGTATTAATATTAAATTAATATTTAATAGTCTGGAGAACTTCCCTGCTGGCTCAGATGGTAAAGTATCTGCCTGCAATGCAGGGGATTGATCCCTGGGTTTCATCCCTGGGTTGGGAAGATCCCCTGCAGAAGGAAATAGCCACCCACTCCAGTCTTCTTGCCAGGAGAATCCTATGGACAGAGGAGCTGGTGGGCTAGAGCCCATGAGGTCACAAAGAATCAGACACAACTGAGTGACTAACACAATATTTAATCGCCTGATCCTGGGAGTGGAGAGTGATGGAGCCGGAATTCTGCAAAGGGTCTCCAAATCCTGATGTGTATGAAGTATTGCACATAGGCTGAAAAACACATTTTGCCCGCATATGGACATTACTATAATTACAGATGCTGATGTGATTCATGCAGTGCAGATTCCTTTAAATGAATTACTGAAGCCTTACTAGCATTTGTTTCATTACGCATTTTCTCAATTAGATTTTATGTACCTCTTCCTGGTTTAAATCCTTTAACAGCTCCTCATTGCCCAGGATGAAGTCCGTGTTCCTGCCCCAGCACTGCAGGGTTCTGCCGACCTCTCTTGGCAGCCGCCCCATCCCTTCCCTCGGGTATTCACCAAGCTCCGACATGTAGGCTCTTCCGGCCGTGACTTAGCGCCTTCAGCACTCAACTCAACACTTGCTGTGGCGTGCACAGGCCCAGCTTCTGAGTAGGGAAAGGTATCATCGGCCCTTCCTACAGGCGTGATGCCATCTGGGGTGGTAGTGGGTCCAGTTGAGCCCTGGATCAAGTAGGCCTCATCTTGGGTCAATCAATTCTCCCCTAGCCCGTCTCTCCTCCCGGGCTCCTGTTCCCGTCTCTGTCCTCCTTTCCCTCTGGGAGTCAGCAAGGCCCTGATGGAGATGAGGTCCCATTAGCTTCTTCCTCTGTCACTGCTGCATCAACCTTCCAAACGAGTCCACAAGCTGTCTTCCAGTGAAAACCATTTTCCTTTCAAGGGTTTCAAAACTCAACCATTTTGAAAGTTCCAAAGCTTCTTGATGTCCATTTTCCATAGACTCCATCTACTATGTTGTATGAAAACCCAAGCTCCATAAAGGCCTGTTCCTTCACATGCTGGGGAGGTGAATTATTCATATCCCTAGAGAGAATCATTGATTAAAATTGAGGGGGAAAGCATTTTTTAGTCTTTTTCTTACCCTTAAAACCCTCCAAACAGTGAAACAGAGAAACAACTCCATTTTTAAAAGATATGAAAAAAAAGAGAAACTCAAATTTTCATTATGAAATGTCATGTCAACAAGAGAACGTACTTAACATGTATGTACAGTTTAACTAATAACGATAAAATGTACCCACCAAAAATCCAATTTAACTAGTGCTTCAGAAGGTCCTGTGTGGACTTCCCTGGTCGCACGCCTGTTTCTCCCTCCAGGCAGTAACTATTATGCTGAATTTTAATTTAATCATTGCCTTCTTTTTCTTTACAAGTTTGCTCCTTTTCTCTGTTCTTTTTTTTTTCTCTTTTCAGTTTTTTAAATTGAAGTGTAGTAATACAATATTATGTAAGTTACAGGTATACAAGGTAGTGACTCACAAATTTTAAAGACTATGTTTGTTCCATTTATAGTTATTATAAAGTGTTGGCTGTATTCCCTGTGTTATACAATAGATCCTTGGAGTTTATTTTACACATGATAGTTTGTACCTCTTAGAGTTTTACTCTTCATGGATATTTTTCTATGCAGTATATTTTAATTTGGGAGAGTTTTTGCATTTTATTAAAATTATATGGTATATATTCTACTGTGGCTTACTTTTTTTTTTTTTTTGATGCTGAAACCAGGTTGTGACTTACTTTGTTTTCACTCAAATGGATGTGTTTTGTTTTTTTTTTTAAAGATTTATTTTTAAATCTCTGGGCGCATGCACTCCAGAGCTCCGGCTCGGTAATTGGACACATCAGTCCAGCCGCTCCGCAGCACGTGGGATCTTCCCAGGCCAGGGATCGAACCGGCGCCCCTCGCACTGCAAGGCGGTGTCCTTACCCACTGGACCACCAGGGAAGCCCCAAATGGATGTTTTTGAGACCCATCTATACTGCTATGCACACCTGTAGTTCGCTCATTTTTATTCACAGATTGTGTTGAATTGTATGAATAGGTGACACTGTATTTACCTGTCCTCCTGGTGTCAGTCATTTGTACATTTCCAGCTTTTTGTTACTCAGTGCCGAATGTTCGTCTGCCTGTCTCCAGCTTCAGTGACATAAGGAAGCTGCACACTGCCAAGTAAAGGCAAGGACCCTGCTCTGGAAGGCTCAGCTTAATGGTCCATTGTTTAGAACCATAAGGTGAGCAGCTGGAAAGACTCCAGAGAGGTAACTCCACCCTGCAGGCCACAGGGATTGGGGAGGTGGAAGTAATGGAGAAGGCATGCATACGCACCGCACTGTGTGAATTATCCATGCCCCTGACTCTTAGCGCAGGAACCTGCTAGAAGGAGGGGAGACGGTGGTGGGGAATGAGGGAGTAGTGTCAGAAAGTCTGCTCAGCACTGAGTGTTTGTGCCCCCTCAAAATGCACGTGTTGAAACCCAGCCTCCAGCCTGATGGTATTTGGAGGTAGGATGTTTGGGAGGTGATTAGGTCATGAGGGTGGAGCCCCCATGATTGAAATTAGTGTCCTTATCAACCCCAGGGCTCCCCCAGCACTTCCGCCCTGTGGACACAGTGAGAGGAGAGCCGTCTGTGGACCAGGAAGCAGCTCTCACCAGACAGCAGATCTCCTGGCACCTTGATCGTGGACTTCTCAGCTTCCAAAACTGAGAAATGTTTGTGGGTTAAGCCACACAGCCTATGAAATATATATATATATTTTGTAGCAGCCCAAATGGACTAGCACAAAGCCTGTCTTACCCTCTGTCTTGAAAACCAGGAAGATACGGCCTGAGACAGAGGAACAAACAAACTTGCTGATAGCGCGTTTGGAAAAAATATGTGTATGAAAGCATTAGTCACTCAGTTGTGTCTGACTCTGTGTGACCCCATGGACTATAACCTGCCAGGCTCCTCTGTCCATGGAATTCTCCAGGCAAGAATCCTGCCGTGGGTTGCCATGCCCTTCTCCAGAGGATCTTCCAACGCAGGGATTGAACCCAGGTCTCCTGCACTGGGGGCGGATTCTTTACCACCTGAGCCACCAGGGAACCCACGTCTCTTACATCTCCAGCATTGGCAGGCAGGTTCTTTACCACTCGTGTTACCTGGGAAGCCCTTGATGAAAAAAGGTCAGTTTCAAACTGTGGTCTTTCCAGATCACTTACCTCCTCTTTCTCTAAACTAATTTTTAACAAATTTAGCTGATCTCTTTCAAAGATGAGCAATGACCAGAAAGACACACATAATTAGTGCAATTGCCAGTTAAACAAGCTGATGTTTATAGCCTCCTCTTGCCAAAACCCTGCTAAAATGATAGTGAAGGAGTAGAAAGGGCCTAACCCCCGCAGGAGTCAGGAGACATCAGGAGAGGAGAGATTTTAACAAGTTTTTGAAAGAGATGGAGTAGAGAGGGGCAACTAAACCAGCCCTGTGGAGGAGGACAGTATTTAAACCATCTGCAGACCCCCTGAAGGCACCGGACACTGTGTAAAGTGGGCCTGGGGCATCAGGTGAAGACAGCTGAGTGTAAGGGCAAAGGCCCTTTCCTCCTTTCCTAGCGCAAGGTGACTGCCAGGCCAAGCAGGAAACTGTAGATTCAGCCTATAGAAACTAAATCTGAAAGATGTTGCTCATGTCATGTAGAACTAGAAACACGAGGATTAAGTGTGTCTGCCCTATAGTATGATTCAGCAATTCCACCATTAGGTGTATGCCCAAGAGAATTAAGAACATATGTCTGGGGCTTCCCTGATGGCTCAGTGGTAAAGAATCCGCCTGTGAGTGCAGGAGACACGGGCTGGATCCCTCATCTCTGAAGGTCCCACATGCCTCAGAGCAGCTAAGCCCGTATGCCATGACTACTGAGCCTGTGCTCTAGAGCCTGGGAGCCTCAGCTACCGAAGCCTGTGCACTCCAGAGCTCAGGCTCCACAACAAGAGAAGCCACCGACCGATGAGAAACTCAAAGCCTAGAGAGAGTGTCTGACTCTGTGTGACCCCATACTAACCTGCCAGGCTCCTCTGTCCATGGCATTCTCCAGGCAAGAATCCTGCCGTGGGTTGCCATGCCCTTCTCCAGAGGATCTTCCAACGCAGGGATTGAACCCAGGTCTCCTGCACTGGGGGCGGATTCTTTACCACCTGAGCCACCAGGGAACCCACGTCTCTTACATCTCCAGCATTGGCAGGCAGGTTCTTTACCACTCGTGTTACCTGGGAAGCCCTTGATGAAAAAAGGTCAGTTTCAAACTGTGGTCTTTCCAGATCACTTACCTCCTCTTTCTCTAAACTAATTTTTAACAAATTTAGCTGATCTCTTTCAAAGATGAGCAATGACCAGAAAGACACACATAATTAGTGCAATTGCCAGTTAAACAAGCTGATGTTTATAGCCTCCTCTTGCCAAAACCCTGCTAAAATGATAGTGAAGGAGTAGAAAAGGGCCTAACCCCCGCAGGAGTCAGGAGACATCAGGAGAGGAGAGATTTTAACAAGTTTTTGAAAGAGATGGAGTAGAGAGGGGCAACTAAACCAGCCCTGTGGAGGAGGACAGTATTTAAACCATCTGCAGACCCCCTGAAGGCACCGGACACTGTGTAAAGTGGGCCTGGGGCATCAGGTGAAGACAGCTGAGTGTAAGGGCAAAGGCCCTTTCCTCCTTTCCTAGCGCAAGGTGACTGCCAGGCCAAGCAGGAAACTGTAGATTCAGCCTATAGAAACTAAATCTGAAAGATGTTGCTCATGTCATGTAGAACTAGAAACACGAGGATTAAGTGTGTCTGCCCTATAGTATGATTCAGCAATTCCACCATTAGGTGTATGCCCAAGAGAATTAAGAACATATGTCTGGGGCTTCCCTGATGGCTCAGTGGTAAAGAATCCGCCTGTGAGTGCAGGAGACACGGGCTGGATCCCTCATCTCTGAAGGTCCCACATGCCTCAGAGCAGCTAAGCCCGTATGCCATGACTACTGAGCCTGTGCTCTAGAGCCTGGGAGCCTCAGCTACCGAAGCCTGTGCACTCCAGAGCTCAGGCTCCACAACAAGAGAAGCCACCGACCGCCATGAGAAACTCAAAGCCTAGAGAGAGTAGCCCTGACTCGCCATGACTAGAGAAAAGCCTGAGCAATGACAAAGACCCAGCACAGCCAAAAGTAAATAAATAAAAATTTTTAAAAAAGTGTCCGAGGGAGGGTGGCCAGTCACAAAGGACTATTTATTATATAAATCCAACTATATGAAATGTCCAGAATCGGCATATAAGTAGAAACAGAAAGGAGATTCCTGGTTGCCGGGAACTGGGAGGACAGAGGAATGTGAAGGAGGCTAGTTGATATGAGGTTCCTTTTTTGGGGTAAATCAAATGTTTGGAAATAGATAGTGGTTGTGGTACAACTCTGTGAATATACTGAAAACTACTGAGTTACACAGTTGTTTATTTTTTTTAATTTTGGCCTCTTTTATTGGTCTTTCATTTATTTATTTTCATCCATCTTAATTCTTTGGCCTGTGTGGGCCTCACATCACAGTGACCTCTCTGGCTGCAAAGCACCAGCTCTGGGTGCATGCGCTCCAGAGCGCTGGCTCGTAACTGAACACATCCGTCCAGCTGCTCCACAGCACGTGGGATCTTCCCAGGCCAGAGATTGAACCAGTGCCCCTTGCACTGCAAGGCAGACTCCTTACCTAGTGGACCACCAGGGAAGCCCTGAGTTACACAGTTCTGAAGTACAAAATTGTACATATATTTATGTATATATTTTCTTGTGGCTCCACATGGCACATGGGACCTTAGTTCCCTGACCAGAGATCAAACCTGCACCCCTAAAACTGGAAGCACGAAGTCTTAACACTGGACCGCCAGGGAAGTCCCACAGAGTTGTACCTTTTTAAAAGAATTTTTTTGCATTTATTTTTTTAACACCAAAAACATTTTGTATTGGGGTGTAGCCAATTAACAATGTTGTGATAGTTTCTGGTGAACAGGGAAGGGGCTCAGCCAGACACATGCATGTGTCCATTCTCCCCCTAATCGCCTTCCCATCCAGGCTGGCCCATAACACTGAGCAGAGTTCCATGTCCTATACAATAGGCTTTTTTTTTTTTTTAACATTTATTTTATTTATTTATCTTTTGGGGGAGTGGGGTGGGGAGGGAGGAGGATGGGTGGGCCACTTCTATTGGTCTTCCATTTATCTATTTTCATCCGTCTTTGTTCTTTGGCTCCTGTAGGCCTCCCATCGCGGTGGCCTCTGTCCTCACAGAGCGCCAGCTCTGGGCGTATGCGCCCCAGAGCTCCAGCTCGGTAACTGAACACATAAGTCCAGCTGCTCTGCGGCACGTGGGATCTTCCCAGGCCAGGGATCGAACCAGCACCCCTTGCACTGCAAGGCAGTGTCCTTATCCACTGGACCACCAGAGGAAGCCCTACAATAGGCTTTTGCTGGTTATCTATTTAAACTATAGCAGTGTGTACATGATCCTCCCAAAGTCCTTAACTATCCCTTCCCCTCTGCAGCCATGAGTTCATCTTCTAAGTCTGTGAGTTTCTTTCTCTTTTGTAAGTAAGTTCATTTGTGTCATTTCTTTTTAGAATCCACATATAAGGGATGTCAGATGCTATTTTTCCTTCTCTGTCTGTCTTACTTGACTCTTATGACACTCTCTAGGTCCATCCATGTTGGTGAAAATGGCCTTATTTCATTCTTTCTAATGGCTGAGTAATACTTTACTGTGTGTGTGTGTGTGTGTGTGTGTATCACATCTTCCTTATCCATTCCTCTGTCAGTGGACATTAAGGTTGTTTCCATGTCTTGGCCATTGTAAACAGTGCTGCAGTGAACATTGAGGTGCATGTATCTCTTTGGGCCATGTTTTTCTATGGATATGTGCGCAGGAGTGGGATTAAAAATTGTGTATGGGGGAGCTTCCCTGGTGGTCCAGTGGGTAAGAAGTCTGCCTTGCAGTGCAAGGGGCGCTGTTCGATCCCTAGCCCGGGAAGATCCCATGTGCTGCGGAGCGGCTAGACTAGTGTGTCCAATTATGAGCATGGAGCAAATATGCCCAGAGCTGGTGCTAGGCAGCGAGAGAGGCCACTGTGATGTGAGGCCCACAAAGGCCAAGGAATAAAGATGGATGAAAATAAATAAAAATAAAAAACCAATAAATGAGGCCAAAATTAAAAAAAAAAAAAACAAGGGTGTGTGTATCCGTCTGGCAGTATAAATATCAGTCTTAAAAATGAGGCCAAAGAAAAAAATATCAAATCTGTCTTTTGAGCAGTGGAAGCTCTCCAGTCCCCTTCCCTTCCTCTGCTCATAGATCTTAAGGGGCCTTTACCTTCTCCCAAAAGAGAGACACATAAGTGAAAAGCAGATGAAAAACATACACCAGAAGAGGGATTACTTCATAAGTCAGAAGGAGAAAGTCAAATACCATGCGATCACGGTTACATGTGGAATCTAAAATATGACACAAATGAACTTATCTATGAAACAGAAGCAGACTCACTTCTGCTCAGACGTAGAGAACAGACTTGTGGTTGCCAAGGCCGAGAAGGTTGGGGGAAGGAAGGATTGGGTGTCTGGCATTAGCAGAAGCAAACTATTATACATAGGATGGACAGACAAGATCCTACTGTATAGCACAGGGAACTATATTCATGGTAAATGATCCTCTCTTTTTGCAGCCATGAGTTCATCTTCTAAGTCTGAGTTTCTTTCTCTTTAAGTAAGTTCATTTGTGTCATTTCTTTTTAGAATCCACATATAAGGGATGTCAGATGCTATTTTTCCTTCTCTGTCTGTCTTACTTGACTCTTATGACACTCTCTAGGTCCATCCATGTTGGTGAAAATGGCCTTATTTCATTCTTTCTAATGGCTGAGTAATACTTTACTGTGTGTGTGTGTGTGTGTGTGTGTATCACATCTTCCTTATCCATTCCTCTGTCAGTGGACATTAAGGTTGTTTCCATGTCTTGGCCATTGTAAACAGTGCTGCAGTGAACATTGAGGTGCATGTATCTCTTTGGGCCATGTTTTTCTATGGATATGTGCGCAGGAGTGGGATTAAAAATTGTGTATGGGGGAGCTTCCCTGGTGGTCCAGTGGGTAAGAAGTCTGCCTTGCAGTGCAAGGGGCGCTGTTCGATCCCTAGCCCGGGAAGATCCCATGTGCTGCGGAGCGGCTAGACTAGTGTGTCCAATTATGAGCATGGAGCAAATATGCCCAGAGCTGGTGCTAGGCAGCGAGAGAGGCCACTGTGATGTGAGGCCCACAAAGGCCAAGGAATAAAGATGGATGAAAATAAATAAATGAACAATAAAATGAGGCCAAAATTAAAAAAAAAAAAAACAAGGGTGTGTGTATCCGTCTGGCAGTATAAATATCAGTCTTAAAAATGAGGCCAAAGAAAAAAATATCAAATCTGTCTTTTGAGCAGTGGAAGCTCTCCAGTCCCCTTCCCTTCCTCTGCTCATAGATCTTAAGGGGCCTTTACCTTCTCCCAAAAGAGAGACACATAAGTGAAAAGCAGATGAAAAACATACACCAGAAGAGGGATTACTTCATAAGTCAGAAGGAGAAAGTCAAATACCATGCGATCACGGTTACATGTGGAATCTAAAATATGACACAAATGAACTTATCTATGAAACAGAAGCAGACTCACTTCTGCTCAGACGTAGAGAACAGACTTGTGGTTGCCAAGGCCGAGAAGGTTGGGGGAAGGAAGGATTGGGTGTCTGGCATTAGCAGAAGCAAACTATTATACATAGGATGGACAGACAAGATCCTACTGTATAGCACAGGGAACTATATTCAGTATCCTGGGATAAACCACAATGGGAAAGAATATTAAAAAGAATATGTGTGTGTGTGTGTGTGTGTGTGTGTAATTGTACAGCAGAAATTAGTTCATGTGTGGCAGTAAACAACAAAACTCTGCAAAAAAATTAAATTAAAAAAGAAATTAACACAATATTGTAAATCAACTATGATTCGATTAAAATAAACAAATACATTTTTACACAGGAAAAGAAGAGGGATTGCTTCAGGAAGCAGAGTCCAGTGAGTAATTCTCCATGCCCTCAAAGAATGTGAGATGAAATAGTCCCTCCTTGACAAGAGCACTCAAGGAAAGAGTGCAAGAATGTGAAGAAGAAATTCTAAGGGCACAGGAGGAGATGGAAAGCAGGCTTGCCTAGTTTAGAAAGAAAGGAAGAAACAAACAGCAACTTCACCAGGATAACTACCATATTAGGAGCAATAAAAACTGGGATAAATACAACCCAAGAGGTTTTCTGAATGGATACAATTGGGAACACAAATATAATCGAGAAAACAAAATGAAACAGAAAAAAAGCTTTGTAAATATATTTAGAGGAAAGATTATTCAAATGGAAGGCATGCACAAAGAATCCAAATATAGATACAAAGGTTAAAAGAAAAAGATACGCATTCCTAAGGTAGAAAACACAATAAATAGGATAGAAAATATATTCATAGATGCTGTAGAAGAAAAACTTCCTGAAACAAAGATTTGCATCTAAAATGGGGCCCTGTAAGAAAAAAAAAATTCTCCCAAAGAGAGACACATAAGTGAAAAGCAGATGAAAAACATACACCAGAAGAGGGATTACTTCATAAGTCAGAAGGAGAAAGTCAAATACCATGCGATCACGGTTACATGTGGAATCTAAAATATGACACAAATGAACTTATCTATGAAACAGAAGCAGACTCACTTCTGCTCAGACGTAGAGAACAGACTTGTGGTTGCCAAGGCCGAGAAGGTTGGGGGAAGGAAGGATTGGGTGTCTGGCATTAGCAGAAGCAAACTATTATACATAGGATGGACAGACAAGATCCTACTGTATAGCACAGGGAACTATATTCAGTATCCTGGGATAAACCACAATGGGAAAGAATATTAAAAAGAATATGTGTGTGTGTGTGTGTGTGTGTGTGTAATTGTACAGCAGAAATTAGTTCATGTGTGGCAGTAAACAACAAAACTCTGCAAAAAAATTAAATTAAAAAAGAAATTAACACAATATTGTAAATCAACTATGATTCGATTAAAATAAACAAATACATTTTTACACAGGAAAAGAAGAGGGATTGCTTCAGGAAGCAGAGTCCAGTGAGTAATTCTCCATGCCCTCAAAGAATGTGAGATGAAATAGTCCCTCCTTGACAAGAGCACTCAAGGAAAGAGTGCAAGAATGTGAAGAAGAAATTCTAAGGGCACAGGAGGAGATGGAAAGCAGGCTTGCCTAGTTTAGAAAGAAAGGAAGAAACAAACAGCAACTTCACCAGGATAACTACCATATTAGGAGCAATAAAAACTGGGATAAATACAACCCAAGAGGTTTTCTGAATGGATACAATTGGGAACACAAATATAATCGAGAAAACAAAATGAAACAGAAAAAAAGCTTTGTAAATATATTTAGAGGAAAGATTATTCAAATGGAAGGCATGCACAAAGAATCCAAATATAGATACAAAGGTTAAAAGAAAAAGATACGCATTCCTAAGGTAGAAAACACAATAAATAGGATAGAAAATATATTCATAGATGCTGTAGAAGAAAAACTTCCTGAAACAAAGATTTGCATCTAGAGATGCAAAGGACAGACCCTATCCTAAGGAAGAATGGATAGAGATGGATCATAACAAGGACTGCTAGTGTTCTCCAGTATTCATTCTCCCTTCTTCCGTAATTGTAGAATTTTTTAGCTGTATATATAGCTAAAATGAGAATGATGAGATATTTAACAGTATTCCCTGAAGTTAAATAGGGTCATATGACCAAGTTCTGTTCAATGGCATGTAAGCAAAAGATCAGTATTTAATATTTGCACTTCTGGGTATATCCTTAAAGGGAAGGAATGTGCTCGTCCCTTTCTCTTTTTCTCTTTCTATTGGCTAGAATCTTCCTGTTCATCTTTGTGGACAAGGACCACACCCTAGAGACAGAAGAACAACAAAACAGAAAGAAACTCAATCCTGCGTAGTTTCATTAGAGCATTGTTGCTATATCAGTTTATATCATTAAATGAGAAACAAACATATTTTCCCTTAAAGCCAGTTGCTTTGGGTCGCTGTCTGAATTTATATCCCTAACAATATACTGATTAAGGTTTATATTGGTGAAGGTGCTGAAATTTAAGGATAAAGAATCTTAAGTGTGTCCAAGTAGAAGAAGCAAGTCGCATACAAAGAGTAAGGTCAGTTATCCTTAAGATTTTTCCCAAAGCAACATTCAGCATCAGAAGACAAAAAAAGCAAGATCTAGAAAGACCTGAGGGAAAGAATGACTCAGAAATTTTTAGGCAACTTGCCCTTTAACTATAAAAACAGAGGCCCTTTGAAGCACGCAAGAATCCATGAGACCAATAAAAAAAAAAAAAAAAGACTACCTGACTCCAAAAATAGAAATGGAAAAGTCACAGTAAAAGGACCATAATGAACGCCAGATCCACTTAAATATGGAGCCAATCAGACATCTGTGGGAAAGAATGGAATGTAAATATCATTCCTCTTCTCTATGTGAAGATGATACAACCAAAAAAATTGTTAATAAAAGGAGGAGGCAAGGTGAGAAGAAATGGGAGAACATATGTGTGTCGATTTCCTCCTGTGGTCTTTCTTGGCTGGAAGTCAATGGATAGTGTCTAAAATTGAAACATGTTGTTTTAAAAACTGACTCTAGGGCTTCCCTGGTGGTCCAGTGGGTAAGGACAGTGCCTTGCAGTGCAAGGGGGGCCAGTTCGATCCCTGGCCTGGGAAGATCCCACGTGCCGCGGAGTGGCTGGACTGATGTGTCCAATTACCGAGGTCTGGAGCGCATGCGCCCAGAGCCGGTGCTCTGCAACAACAGAGGCCACTGCGATGGGAGGCCCACACGGGCCAAGGAACAAAGATGGAAGAAAATAGATAAATGGAAGACCAATAGAAGTGTCTCACCCAGCCCCCCAAAATAAATAAATAAATGTTTAAAAATGACTCTAAAATCTTAATATTATCCCTTTTTTTTTTTTTTTAAGAAAAAAGGACTATTTTTAGGAAGCTGTGTATCTTGGTGTCAAGAAACATTCTCTGAAATTCAAGAATTCCTTCAAGTTTTTTCTCCTGATTAATGACATGTTTTGTTGGCTGTGCCCCGGCCCTATGCCCGTGCAGGCGTGGACCGTCCATATGCATTCTACACAAAGGCTGGCGGAGGCTATGTGAAGAATGGCTCGGCATGACTGAGCTACCTGGTCCAGCTCTGTCCTAGAGGCACTGGGGCTGGTGAAATCATGGCGACCTGGCAGGTAGTGGCTGGCCAAGAGTCAGGCCGGGTAGAAGCAGAGGCCACGGGATCAGTGGGCCAGGTTCTAGCCCCCAGGGCAGGTGCAAGAAAAGGCTTCTATGCTTTCTGCGTTATCCTCTTGATGTTCAGGAGTGTCTGTGAAGCCAAGCTTGATGATTTCGAGAATGAGGAAGACATTGTGAAGTATGATGATAATGACTTTGCTGAACTGGAGGATATCACAGAAGATTCTGTTGCTGAATCTCCTCAGTGGGTGATAACCACTGAAGACGATGAGGACAAGACCCCTGTGGAATTGAAAGGGCAGGATGAAAATCAAGAAGGAGACTTTGAAGATGCAGATACTGATAGGTGATAGACGATGGTAAGTTACCGTGGACAGTGTCAGATTCTTAATCTCCAACAGAGAAGAATTCACATTGGGATCAAAAAGACTCCACAATGGTCACTCAGAGCTTCATGCAGTGAGAAGTTTATTAAAGTGAGAAAGGATAGGGAAGAGCTTCCAGCATAGACACTGGAAGCGGGATGGAAGAGTACCCTCTTTGCCCATGTAAGCATGACAGTTTGTTTGTATTTTCCAGTCGGTTATCGAAACAATAGCTGAGGGTTGCAAAGACATTCCAGACCCACACCCACAACATGAGATTAGCCAGGGAACAGTCTCTGGGCTAGGTGAGACATTCTGGTGTAAAGGCCTTTCTAGGCCCACAGGGTCAACATAAAACAATAAATTTAGTTTCAGGTTGATCTTATCATAACAAATATTTCAGGTTAGAGAAATACTTGTCCTTCTTTTTGTCCTTCTCCTCCTCCTCCTTGGGACCCGCTGGCCTCCTTATCAAATCTTCCTATTAATCTAGCTGTTAAATTCTTTCAGTACCCAGGAGGGAGATCCCAAGAGTGAGCCATACAATGACAGAAGAATTTGAAGGTTATGAAGACAAACCAGATACTTATTCGAGCAAAAGTAAAGACCCAATAACAATTGTGGATGTTCCTGTGCACTTCCAGAACAGCTGGGAGAGTTATTATCTGGGTATCTTGATGGTGACTGGTCTGTTCGCCTACATCATAAATTACAATATCGAGAAGAATAAAAGTAGTTGTTTTGCTCAGACCTGGCTTAATACTCACAAAGAGCTTTTGGAGCTCAACTTTACCTTAGTGGAGCATGATGGAACCAGTGAAAAAGCCACCAGCGCAGGAAAGCTGAACCAGAAGAATGAGAATCTGTAGTTTTAAAACATTTAAAAAATTATAACATGAATTTATTGTATGCACAACCTGTGGTGTTCTAGCCGGGTGTGCTGTGAGGGGATGCTCATCCAGCTGAGGGTCCTCAAGAGACAGGACTTACTGAATGTCTTGGCCTGGATGATGAGGCCAGTGAGTGAGCAAGTGCAAATAAAAGTTACTATGAATGAAGACATGGATACCTATGTGTTTGCTGTTGGTCTTCGAAAAGCCTTGACATGACTACAGAAAGAGATGTAGGATCTGAGTGCATTCTGTAGTGACAGACCTAAGTCTGGAGCTAGTATGGACTGCCTGACTCCTTGGCCAGCCTGTCGGAGATGGGAGAAGTCACAGACGGAACGATGGATGCAAAGATGGTGTGGACTATCTCACACACTGGGCTGACAAGATTGAATCCAGCCATTTTTCAGACCAGTTCTCTGGTCCAAAAATTACACAAGTGGAAGGTCAGCCTTTGAAGCTGCCTGACACTGAGAGGACACTATTGTTTATATTTAACGTGCCCAGCTCAGGTAACACTTACCCAGAGGATATGGAAGCACCCTGATGAACATGGTGATTGTCGATAAAGTCAAAAAGGTCTGACTCAGCAGAGAAGGCAAACAAAAAGCAGACAAGAACTGAGCTTGAGTGGAGGAGGACTTCTTGAAGTTGATGCCTGTGTAGAGGCAGGAAGCTGCCCCGTCTTGGCAAGAGGAGAAGAAAGGGGCAGAGAAGGAGTGAATCATGAATCAGGAAGATCCTGAGATGCAGCGCAGGCTGGAGTCAGCTACTTTGAGCTGTAAACAAAGAAACAAAAGAAATTGGAGAAGAAGCAAACGAAGATGAAGCAAATCAAAATAAAAGCCATGTAGAGCCACCACAGAGAGCAGAGTCCTGGTGCCATCTGGAAACTCTGAATTCACAGGAAACAAAAAACTACCAGTTCATTTCTCCTCGTAAAGTTTCCCAGTGACTGAGAAATCCTCATCTCATCATCTGTTCTGTTTTGGTTTGGAGTTTTACAAAGGTTATCAATACATTGGAAGGACTCTGTTTCAGTCATTTTTTCCCGCAGATTATCAAATTATTTTTGATTAATTTATGAAAAGAGTGATGTGTGAATCTCTGTAGTTTTAAAACATTTTTAAAATTATAACATGAACCATCAGTACATTTAGTGCTTGATATTTGAAGAAATATTATGAGATGTATAGATATATTATTAGATTGTTGCTTTATTGTTTAAACTGGGCAGTTGAAATGGCTGTGAAAACTGACTATAAACCACCGTTGCACCAATAACAATTGGAATCGCACAATAAACATTTCTTGGTGTTGTCTTCTGTGTCTACATCAAACCTATGGGAAAAAGTCATGTGGGCTTCCCTGGTGGTCCAGTGGGTAAGGACACCGCCTTGCAGTGCAAGGCGCCGGTTCAATCCTGGCCTGGGAAGATCCCACGATATGGTGAATCTCACACACGGGCACAAGATTGAATCCAGCCATTTTCAGACCAGTTCTCTGGTCCAAAAATTACACAAGTGGAAGGTCAGCCTTTGAAGCTGCCTGACACTGAGAGGACACTATTGTTTATATTTAACGTGCCCAGCTCAGGTAACACTTACCCAGAGGATATGGAAGCACCCTGATGAACATGGTGATTGTCGATAAAGTCAAAAAGGTCTGACTCAGCAGAGAAGGCAAACAAAAAGCAGACAAGAACTGAGCTTGAGTGGAGGAGGACTTCTTGAAGTTGATGCCTGTGTAGAGGCAGGAAGCTGCCCCGTCTTGGCAAGAGGAGAAGAAAGGGGCAGAGAAGGAGTGAATCATGAATCAGGAAGATCCTGAGATGCAGCGCAGGCTGGAGTCAGCTACTTTGAGCTGTAAACAAAGAAACAAAAGAAATTGGAGAAGAAGCAAACGAAGATGAAGCAAATCAAAATAAAAGCCATGTAGAGCCACCACAGAGAGCAGAGTCCTGGTGCCATCTGGAAACTCTGAATTCACAGGAAACAAAAAACTACCAGTTCATTTCTCCTCGTAAAGTTTCCCAGTGACTGAGAAATCCTCATCTCATCATCTGTTCTGTTTTGGTTTGGAGTTTTACAAAGGTTATCAATACATTGGAAGGACTCTGTTTCAGTCATTTTTTCCCGCAGATTATCAAATTATTTTTGATTAATTTATGAAAAGAGTGATGTGTGAATCTCTGTAGTTTTAAAACATTTTTAAAATTATAACATGAACCATCAGTACATTTAGTGCTTGATATTTGAAGAAATATTATGAGATGTATAGATATATTATTAGATTGTTGCTTTATTGTTTAAACTGGGCAGTTGAAATGGCTGTGAAAACTGACTATAAACCACCGTTGCACCAATAACAATTGGAATCGCACAATAAACATTTCTTGGTGTTGTCTTCTGTGTCTACATCAAACCTATGGGAAAAAAAAGTCATGTGGGCTTCCCTGGTGGTCCAGTGGGTAAGGACACCGCCTTGCAGTGCAAGGGGCGCCGGTTCAATCCCTGGCCTGGGAAGATCCCACGTGCCGCAGAGCAGCTGGACCGGCATGTCCAATTACTGAACCGGAGCTCTAGAGCGCATGCGCCCAGAGCCGGCACTCTGCAGCAACAGAGGCCACTGCGATGGGAGGCCCACGCCGACCAAAGAACAAAGATGGATGAAAATAGATAAATGAAAGACTAATAGAAGTGGCCCGCCTGCCCCCCTCCCTCCCCAACCTGCCCCCCCAAAAAGAAAAGAAGTGTCCCGCCTGCCCCTCCTCCCCACCCCCACCCCCCCAAAAAAAGTCATGTTTTGTTTAAAAGCAAAATATAATCCCACTTTTTGTAATGTTATTGTGCGTATTTCCATTCTCTATGAAACTATTTCTCTTTCTCACCTACGTGCACAAAAATAAACATACACTTTTTTTGGGGGGGCCACTTCTATTGATCTTTTATTCATTTATCTTTGTTCTTTGGCCTGTGTGGGCCTCCCATTGCAGTGGCCTCTGTGTACTAAGTATACTAAGATACTACATTCTAGTTCAGTGATTTCGTGAATATAATTGGCTATAACAAGAACACTAATAATTCAATAACTGAATATACAATGTACAATGCAGATTATTTCAGTACATAACAGTACACTTCATGTGTGGAGTTCATTTGAAAAGTGAAATAATATGCAGCCAAGCCTCTATTTTGGAAGAAATATATTTATAAACAATTTAAAAAATCTGCTGGACTTGCCATTTAAGCTGAAATTCCCTTTTATTTCAAGAGGTTTTTTTTTTTTTTGGCAGGGCGAGGCACTTCTATTGGTCTTTCATTTATCTATTTTCATCCATCTTTGCTCTCTGGCCCATGTGGGTCTCCCATCACAGTGGCCTCTGTCATGGCAGAGCACCGGCTCTGGGCGCATGCACTCTAGAGCTCTGGCTCGGTAGTTGGACACATCGGTGCAGCCGCTCTGCAGCACATGGGATCTTCCCAGGCCAGGGATCAAACCAGTGCCATTGCACTGCAAGGTGGTGTCCTTACCCCCTGGACCACCAGGGAAGCCCTGTCAAGAGTTTTAATAGCATTCCACTCCTTTGGAGTTGACCCACACCCATATCTTGGGAGTATACTATATCCATTGTCTGTTTAGTAACAGTTCTGTCTGCTTGAGTTGTAACTGAGCTGCGCTTGTCTGCTGTTTCAAACCCTTGCTAGGACAAGACAAGAACCAAGAAACCGTGCTTGCTTGAGCTCTAATTAGTCCATTATTTCAAATCTTTGTTATGACAAGACAAGAACTGAGGGAGATAAATACACCAACCTACCATTTGGTGCTGCGACTCAGATTGCTGACTACCTCCAGATAAGGTAAGGGTCTTTGCCTCCTTGGCTGGAATGTCCTTGACTGTAAAGCTTTCTCTGGGTTTCCTTGGTGACTCAGATGGTAAAGACTCTGCCTCCAATGCCTGAGACCTGGGTTTGATCCAGAAGTCATGAAGATTTTCTGGAGAGGGAAATAGCAACCCGCTGCAGTCCTCTTGCCACAGGCTACAGTCCATGGGGTCACAAAGAGTCAGACAAGACTGAGCGACTCCCACTCTATAGTGTGCACAATAATATAACTTAAATTTCTGTACCACTCAAAACCAAAATGGTCTATTCCTTAATAAAAGGAAAACTCACTTATTCACACATCTCCTCAAAATATGCTTTAAACTGACCTCATGTATTCTAGGTCACTTCAGTCGTGTCTGACTTGACCTTAGTGGATGTTAATGGCTGAATTCCATATTCCACCAGGTGAATTTACTTTGCAAATGGGGCAGACAAGAAGGTCATTTCTGATTTTTTGCTCATTTAAGCTGTTTGTTTACATTCTAAATTATTCCTTTGAGACAGATTTCTAGAAGAGTCTCTGGATCAAGGGAATGTATATTCCCAAGGTATTTTATGGTTATGGCCACATTCCCTGCTGGGAAGTCGCCTGGCTAGTTATACATTCCCACCTACAGTTCACGAAAGAGTTTCCTTCCCCATGCCTTCCCTGTCACAGAATGTTTTTCTAGGCCAGATGAACTCTGAACTTTGCTCTCAGATGCCTGGAGGAAACACTCTCACTAACTAAAGATGTGGATTGTTATATATGCCTCTGGAGACTGGTTCCCGGGGGCGGGGGGTAGCAGGTGGACACTGGATCTTCTGAAGAGCCCGTGGTGCAGCCCAGAGTCCAAGTGACTACCCAACAGTGGACGCATATGCCCCTGATTTCCATGTTTGTCTGCTATTCATCAATGATTTTCTCTAGATTCTGCTTTTCAAAGTCTCCTCCTCATAGGCTAGATATCAGATGAAAGCTCTTATATGCAGAATCTAAAAAGAAATGATACAAATGAGCTTATTTAAGAAACAGACACACAGGAGCTTCCCTGGTGGTACAGTGGGTAAGGACACCGCCTTGCAGTGCAAGGGGCGCCGGTTCGATCCCTGGCCTGGGAAGATCCCACAGGCCGCGGAGCAGCTGGACCAATGTGTCCGACTACCCAGCCGGAGCTCTGGAGCACATGCGCCCAGAGCCATTGCTCTGCAGGTAGAGAGGCCACTGCACTGGGAAACCCACACAGGCCAGGGAACAAAGATGGATGAAAATAAATGAATGAAAGATCAATAGAGGGAACCCGCCGCCGCGAGGAGCCGCGGGTGCCATGAGGAGCCGCGGCGCGAATGCTAGTATGTGAACTAGTATCATGGAACACCATAGCAAACCAGACATAGAGCCTACACCCCCTGACCAATCATCAAACCAAGGATCCTCGGAGTGGAAACCCTGATTCCAAGACCCCACACTATCAAAGAACATACAACACTAGAGATTATTCACCTGTAAACAAGACCTAACACCACCCAAGACACAAACCACTGAACCCTTCTACAAGGACAGAAACCCAAAGGAAGGGAGAATTCAACCAAGAAGCCTGGTGGGAATAAGAACTCCATACACACAGACACACACAAAAAAACAAAAATTAACCTAATAATGAAATGTCAGAGAAACACTGTACAAATGAAGGACCAAGCTAGAGAAACACCACTTCAAATGACAGAGGAGGAGACAGACAAACTATCTGAAAGAGAATTCAGAAAAGCTATACTAAAGAGGATGCAAAACACCAAAAACAGAATATTAGAGGAAATTAGTGCATTGAGAAGAGACATGCAAGAAATGAAAAATAAGCAAATGGAGACAACTAACTCAATTGCTGAACTCAAAAATACTATAGAAGGTCTCAACAGTAGAGTATCAGAGGCTGAAGAACGGATAAGTGAGCTGGAAGACAGAATGGTGGAAATAAGTGCTGAAGAACAGAACAAAGCCCAAAGAATTAAAAGAACTGAGGATAGCCTCAGAGACCTATGGGACAATATCAAGCACACCAACATTAGAATTATAAAAGTTCCAGAAGAAGAAGAGGAGAAGAAAGACTATGAAAAAATTTTTGAAGAGGTTATAGTTGAAAACTTCCCCAGCATGGGAAAGGAAATAGTCAACCAAGTCCAAGAAGCACAAAGAGTTCCATACAGGAGAAACCCCAGAAGAAACACACCAAGGCACATTCTAATCAAACTAACGCAGACTAAATATAAAGACAGATTACTAAAAGCAGCTAGGAGCAAACAAAAAATAACATATAAAGGAAACCCCATACATTTAACTGCGGATCTCTCAACAGAAACCCTACAGGCCAGAAGAGAATGGCAAGATACATTTAAACGGCTAAAAGAGAATAACCTCCAACCAAGAATTCTCTACCCAGCAAGAATCTCATTCAGAATCGATGGTGAAGTCAAAAGCTTCACAGACAAGCAAAAACTAAAAGAATTCTGTACCACAAAACCAGCCCTACAACAAGTGTTAAACGGCCTGATATAGCCAATAAATACAAGAGTAGGAGAAGCCTTACAAATCAAACCCTTAATTTCTAAGAAGATGACAATAGGAACATTCGTATCAATAATTACTTTGAACGTAAATGGACTAAATGCTCCAACCAAACGACACAGGCTGGCTGAATGAATCCAGAAGCAAGACCCATATATATGCTGTTTACAAGAGACCCACTTCAGACCTAGAGACACCCATAGACTGAAAGTGAAAGGCTGGAAAAAGATATTCCATGCAAATGGAAATCAAAAGAAAGCTGGAGTAGCAATCCTTATATCAGACAAAATAGACTTTAAAGTAAAGAAGATGCTAAGAGACAAGGCAGGTCACTACATCATGATTAAGGGATCTATCCAAGAGGAAGACATAACAGTCATGAATATCTACGCACCCAACACAGGGGCACCTCAACACATAAGACAGGTACTTTCAGACATAAAAGAAGAAATCAACAATAACACAATAATAGTAGGAGACTTTAACACTCCTCTCACACCAATGGACAGATCATCCAAACAGAAAATTAATAAAGAAACACAAGCCTTAAATGCCACACTAAAAAAGATGGACCTCATCGATATCTTTAGGACGTTCCACCCAAAAGCAGAAGAATACACTTTCTTCTCAAGTGCTCATGAAACATTCTCCAGGATAGACCACATCTTGGGCCACAAATCTAACCTCAGTCAGTTCAAGAAAACCGAAATTATATCAACCATCTTCTCGGGCCACAATGCAATGAGACTAGAGATCAACTACTAGAAAAAAATCCCTAAAAACACAAACACATAGAGATTAAACAATACATACCTAAAAAACCAACTGATCATTGAGGAAATCAAAGGAGAAATTAAACAATTCCTAGAAGAAAATGACAATGAACACACGACCGTGCAAAACCTATGGGATACTGCAAAAGCAGTTCTAAGAGGGAAATTTATAGCAATACAATCCCACCTCAAGACTCTAGGAAAATATGAAGCAGATGACTTAATCCTCCGCTTAAAACAATTGGAGAAAGAAGAACAAAAACACCCCAAAGCCAGCAGAAGAAGAGAAATCATAAAGATCAGAGCAGAAATAAATGAGAAAGAAACAAAAGAAGCAATAGTAAAGATAAATAAAACAAAAAGCTGGTTCTTTGAAAAGGTAAACAAAATTGATAAGCCACTGGCCAGACTCATTAAGAAAAAGAGAGAAGAACCAGATCAACAAAATCAAAAACGAAAAAAGGAGAGATTACAACAGATAATGCAGAAATCCAAAGGATTCTAAGAGACTATTTTGAGCAACTCTATGGCAACAAACTGGACAACCTGGAAGAAATGGACAGTTTCTTGGAGAGGATTAATCTCCCAAGACTGAGCCAGGAAGAAACAGAAACTCTGAACAACCCAATCACAAGCTCAGAAATTGAATTTGTGATTAAAAATCTACCCAAGAATAAAAGCCCAGGGCCAGATGACTTCACAGCCGAATTCTACCAAACATTTAAAGAAGAGCTAATGCCTGTCCTTCTAAAACTCTTCCAAAAAAGTGCACAGGAAGGAAAGCTTCCAAACACATTCTACGAGGCCACCATCACCCTGATACCCAAACCAGGCAAAGACAACACAAAAAAGGAAAACTATAGGCCAATTTCACTGATGAACTTAGATGCCAAGATCCTCAACAAAATCCTAGCAAACAGAATTCAATGACATGTCAAAAAACTCATCCCAGGCATGCAAGGCTTCTTCAACATCCGCAAATCAATCAATGTGATACACCATATCAACAGATTGAAAGACAAAAACCACATGATTATCTGAATAGATGCAGAAAAAGCCTTCAACAAAGTACAACATACATTTATGATAAAAACTCTTCAGAAAATGGGCATAGAAGGAACCTATCTCAACATAATAAAAGCCATCTATGAGAAGCCTACAGCGAACATTATTGTTAATGGTAAAAAACTGAAAGCATTCCCTCTAAGATCAGGAACAAGACAAGGGTGCCCACTTTCACCACTACTATTTAACATAGTCCTGGAAGTCCTAGAAACAGCAATAAGAGAAGAGAAAGAAATCAAAGGAATCTAGATTGGAAAGGAAGAAGTCAAGCTCTCTCTTTTTGCAGACGACATGATATTATACATAGAAAATCCCAAAGACACGGTTACAAAACTACTAGAGCTAATCGGTGAATTCAGCAAAGTCACAGGATACAAAGTCAACACACAGAAGTCACTGGCATTCCTATACACAAACAATGAAAAATCAGAAAACGAAATCAAAGAGGCAATCCCCTTCACCATTGCAACCAAAAGAATCAAATATCTAGCAATAAACCTGCCCAAAGAAACAAAAGAATTGTACACAGAAAATTACAAGACACTCATGAGAGAAATTAAAGAAGACTTAAACAGATGGAGAGATATTCCATGTTCCTGGATCAGAAGAATCAATACTGTGAAAATGACCATACTACCAAATATCATCTACAGATTCAATGCAATACCTATCCAACTATCATTGACATTTTTCACAGAACTAGACCAAATAATAACACAGTTCATATGGAAACACAAAAGACCTCGAATAGCCAAAGCAATCCTGAGGAAGAAGAATGGAGTTGGAGGGATCAGCCTCCCTAACTTCAGACTCTACTACAAAGCAACAGTCATCAAGACAGTATGGTACTGGCACAAAAACAGAACTGTAGATCAATGGAACAAGATTGAGAACCCAGAGATTAACCCACGCATCTATGGGTACCTTATTTTTGACAAAGGAGGAGAAACTATAAAATGGGACAAAGACAGCCTCTTCAACAAATGGTGCTGGGAAAATTGGACAGCTACATGCAAAAAAATGAAGTTGGAACATTCCCTGACCCCATACACAAAGATCAACTCAAAATGGATTAAAGACCTAAATGGAAGACCAGAAAACATCAAACTCTTAGAGGAGAATATAGGCAAAACCCTCAAGGACATCAATCAAAGCCATCTATGAGAAGCCTACAGCGAACATTATTGTTAATGGTAAAAAACTGAAAGCATTCCCTCTAAGATCAGGAACAAGACAAGGGTGCCCACTTTCACCACTACTATTTAACATAGTCCTGGAAGTCCTAGAAACAGCAATAAGAGAAGAGAAAGAAATCAAAGGAATCTAGATTGGAAAGGAAGAAGTCAAGCTCTCTCTTTTTGCAGACGACATGATATTATACATAGAAAATCCCAAAGACACGGTTACAAAACTACTAGAGCTAATCGGTGAATTCAGCAAAGTCACAGGATACAAAGTCAACACACAGAAGTCACTGGCATTCCTATACACAAACAATGAAAAATCAGAAAACGAAATCAAAGAGGCAATCCCCTTCACCATTGCAACCAAAAGAATCAAATATCTAGCAATAAACCTGCCCAAAGAAACAAAAGAATTGTACACAGAAAATTACAAGACACTCATGAGAGAAATTAAAGAAGACTTAAACAGATGGAGAGATATTCCATGTTCCTGGATCAGAAGAATCAATACTGTGAAAATGACCATACTACCAAATATCATCTACAGATTCAATGCAATACCTATCCAACTATCATTGACATTTTTCACAGAACTAGACCAAATAATAACACAGTTCATATGGAAACACAAAAGACCTCGAATAGCCAAAGCAATCCTGAGGAAGAAGAATGGAGTTGGAGGGATCAGCCTCCCTAACTTCAGACTCTACTACAAAGCAACAGTCATCAAGACAGTATGGTACTGGCACAAAAACAGAACTGTAGATCAATGGAACAAGATTGAGAACCCAGAGATTAACCCACGCATCTATGGGTACCTTATTTTTGACAAAGGAGGAGAAACTATAAAATGGGACAAAGACAGCCTCTTCAACAAATGGTGCTGGGAAAATTGGACAGCTACATGCAAAAAAATGAAGTTGGAACATTCCCTGACCCCATACACAAAGATCAACTCAAAATGGATTAAAGACCTAAATGGAAGACCAGAAAACATCAAACTCTTAGAGGAGAATATAGGCAAAACCCTCAAGGACATCAATCAAAGCAAGATCTTCTCTGACCCACCTACTAAAATAGTGAAACTGAAAAGAAAAGTGAACATGTGGGACCTCATGAAACTTAAAAGCTTTTGTACAGCAAAGGAAATCACCAAAAAGCTGAACAGACACCCCACAGAGTGGAAGAAAATCATAGCAAATAAAACAACAGACAAAGAATTATTCTCCAAAATCTACAAGCAACTCAGACAACTCAGCACAGGGAAAACGAGCAGCCCAATCAAAAAATGGGAAAAAGATCTAAAGAGATGCCTCTCCAAAGAGGACCTACAGATGGCCCAAAAACACATGAAACGATGCTCAACCTTGCTTATTATTAGAGAAATACACATTAAAACCACAATGAGATACCACCTCACACCTGTCAGAATGGCCATCATCAACAAATCGACAGACAACAAGTGCTGGAGAGGGTGCGGAGAAAAGGGAACCCTCTTGCATTGCTGGTGGGAATGTAAATTGATACAACCTCTATGGAAGACAATATGGAGATTCCTTAAAAAACTAAAAATAGAAGCACCCTACGACCCAGCAATCCCACTATTAGGCCTATATCCTGATGAAATCAAAAATGAAAGAGGCACCTGTACCCCAATGTTCATTGCAGCTCTCTATACAGTAGCCAGAACATGGAAGCAACCTACATGTCCATCGACAAATGAATGGATCCAGAAGCTCTGGTACATATATACAATGGAATACTACTTAGCTGTTAAAAGAAATGCAGAAGACTCAGTCCTAATGAGGTGGCTAGCTCTAGAACCTATCATAAAAAGTGAAGTGAGTCAAAAAGAGAAAGACAAGTACAGTATACTAACTCATATATATGGGATCTAGTAAGATGGTCATGATAACACATGCAGTGAACTCAGGGAAAAACAGAATAGACATAAAGACATTGTGGAGACCGAACAGTGGGAGGGAGGCATGGAGGGAGTAACATGGAAACCTATACTGTCATGTGTGGCATTCCCTGACCCCATACACAAAGATCAACTCAAAATGGATTAAAGACCTAAATGGAAGACCAGAAAACATCAAACTCTTAGAGGAGAATATAGGCAAAACCCTCAAGGACATCAATCAAAGCAAGATCTTCTCTGACCCACCTACTAAAATAGTGAAACTGAAAAGAAAAGTGAACATGTGGGACCTCATGAAACTTAAAAGCTTTTGTACAGCAAAGGAAATCACCAAAAAGCTGAACAGACACCCCACAGAGTGGAAGAAAATCATAGCAAATAAAACAACAGACAAAGAATTATTCTCCAAAATCTACAAGCAACTCAGACAACTCAGCACAGGGAAAACGAGCAGCCCAATCAAAAAATGGGAAAAAGATCTAAAGAGATGCCTCTCCAAAGAGGACCTACAGATGGCCCAAAAACACATGAAACGATGCTCAACCTTGCTTATTATTAGAAATACACATTAAAACCACAATGAGATACCACCTCACACCTGTCAGAATGGCCATCATCAACAAATCGACAGACAACAAGTGCTGGAGAGGGTGCGGAGAAAAGGGAACCCTCTTGCATTGCTGGTGGGAATGTAAATTGATACAACCTCTATGGAAGACAATATGGAGATTCCTTAAAAAACTAAAAATAGAAGCACCCTACGACCCAGCAATCCCACTATTAGGCCTATATCCTGATGAAATCAAAAATGAAAGAGGCACCTGTACCCCAATGTTCATTGCAGCTCTCTATACAGTAGCCAGAACATGGAAGCAACCTACATGTCCATCGACAAATGAATGGATCCAGAAGCTCTGGTACATATATACAATGGAATACTACTTAGCTGTTAAAAGAAATGCAGAAGACTCAGTCCTAATGAGGTGGCTAGCTCTAGAACCTATCATAAAAAGTGAAGTGAGTCAAAAAGAGAAAGACAAGTACAGTATACTAACTCATATATATGGGATCTAGTAAGATGGTCATGATAACACATGCAGTGAACTCAGGGAAAAACAGAATAGACATAAAGACATTGTGGAGACCGAACAGTGGGAGGGAGGCATGGAGGGAGTAACATGGAAACCTATACTGTCATGTGTGGAAAAGATAGCTATTGTCATTGTGCTAGGGGAATAGGAGTGCCTACAACCACTCGGGACGATGGTCTGGAGGGATGGGAGGGGGGGATTTGGGTGGGGGGAGGGTCCAGGGATATGCATATGAATGATCTGGGAACATACATGTTGGTGAACAACAAAACTCTGTAAAATCTTTAAAATAAAGGCAAAAAAAAAAAAAAAAGACCAATAGAAGTGGCCAAAAAAAGAGAAAGAAACTGACACACAGATTAGAGAACAAACTTAGAGTTGCCAGTGAGGAGGGTGGGAGGAAGAGAGAGGGAGTTTGGAGTCAGCACGTACAGTGTGCCATATTTAGAGTGTGTAATCCACAAGATCCAACAGTACAGCGCAGGGAACTCTGCTCAATGTCATGTGGCAGCCTGGATGGGAGGGGAGTTTGGGAGAAAATCAATCGTGTGTGTGTGGCTGAGTCCCTTTGCTCTTCACCTGAAACTACCCCAACATTGTTAATCGGGTACAGCCCAGTATGGGCTTCCCCAGGGGCTCAGCGGTCTGCCATGCGAAAGTGACAGGAGACCCAGGCTTGATCCCTGGGTTGGGAATATCACCTGAAAGAGGACGTGGCAATCCACTGCAGTATTCCTGCCTGGAGAATATTATGGACAGAGGAGCCTGGTGGGCTTCAGTCTATAGGGTCACAAAGAGTCTTTAGACAGGAATGAAGCGACTGAACACAAGCCCCAGTATAAAATAAAAAAGGTTTTTAATTTAAAAAAGTTGCCTCCTCCCAGTGCCTATTTGTTTCTCACTCTATATGGTATATAAATTCCTCCGTTAATTTATACTCCTCCTCCCAAGACGTGAGTTCCACGAGGACCGGAAATGTATCTGTCTTGCTCAACAGTGAATTCCTAGTTTGGAGAAAAGTGCCAGGAAAGTTGTATACATTGTTTAAGGAAGGGGTGGAAGAGACTGAGAGCTGGAAGCTCCTGGGATTGCCCTGGTAGTGCAGTGGCGAAGACTCTGCTCTTCTGATGCAGTGGATCCAGGTTTGATCCCTGGTCAGAGAACTACATCCTACATGTTGCTTCTAAGACCCAGCACCATCAAATAAAAATTAAAAAAAAAAGCGGTTAGCTAGACACCTCTGGTTGTCTCTGCTTTATCCTCATTCTTCCACATTTAGTCTGTGATAAGCCAGCTTCAGTCTCTCTAAACCATTGTGTCCTGGCCATGGCCATATATGATCCTTTACCTAGTTCAGGTCTGTAATACAGACCACTTGAACCATTAGCTTGGCCCTTAGTCAGTCACTGTGCTTCCCATTACCCGCCCCTCTCCCCACCCCGCTTTAGTTCGTTATTCCTCTCATTCTGTTGTTCTCTTTTGAACATAAGATCTTCCTTCATGACATTCCGGCTTATAAAACCTCTAGGGCTTCCTATTCACTTCAGTATGGCCTGTCTTCACTCTGTGGAGTTTTGGGGACTTTTCATCACCTTATTTTGGTCTTATTGTCTGTCAGGATTCTGACAACCCTGTTTTATTTCTTTTACTATTATTATTTTTTAAATATTTGTCAGCACTCCGAGGCACGTGGGACCTTAGTTCCCTGACTAGCACCCTCTACATTGGAAGGTAGAGTCTTAACCACTGCACCAGGTGGGAAGACCTCCACTCTATTTTAAATGATCCCTGGGTTGGGAATATCACCTGAAAGAGGACGTGGCAATCCACTGCAGTATTCCTGCCTGGAGAATATTATGGACAGAGGAGCCTGGTGGGCTTCAGTCTATAGGGTCACAAAGAGTCTTTAGACAGGAATGAAGCGACTGAACACAAGCCCCAGTATAAAATAAAAAAGGTTTTTAATTTAAAAAAGTTGCCTCCTCCCAGTGCCTATTTGTTTCTCACTCTATATGGTATATAAATTCCTCCGTTAATTTATACTCCTCCTCCCAAGACGTGAGTTCCACGAGGACCGGAAATGTATCTGTCTTGCTCAACAGTGAATTCCTAGTTTGGAGAAAAGTGCCAGGAAAGTTGTATACATTGTTTAAGGAAGGGGTGGAAGAGACTGAGAGCTGGAAGCTCCTGGGATTGCCCTGGTAGTGCAGTGGCGAAGACTCTGCTCTTCTGATGCAGTGGATCCAGGTTTGATCCCTGGTCAGAGAACTACATCCTACATGTTGCTTCTAAGACCCAGCACCATCAAATAAAAATTAAAAAAAAAAGCGGTTAGCTAGACACCTCTGGTTGTCTCTGCTTTATCCTCATTCTTCCACATTTAGTCTGTGATAAGCCAGCTTCAGTCTCTCTAAACCATTGTGTCCTGGCCATGGCCATATATGATCCTTTACCTAGTTCAGGTCTGTAATACAGACCACTTGAACCATTAGCTTGGCCCTTAGTCAGTCACTGTGCTTCCCATTACCCGCCCCTCTCCCCACCCCGCTTTAGTTCGTTATTCCTCTCATTCTGTTGTTCTCTTTTGAACATAAGATCTTCCTTCATGACATTCCGGCTTATAAAACCTCTAGGGCTTCCTATTCACTTCAGTATGGCCTGTCTTCACTCTGTGGAGTTTTGGGGACTTTTCATCACCTTATTTTGGTCTTATTGTCTGTCAGGATTCTGACAACCCTGTTTTATTTCTTTTACTATTATTATTTTTTAAATATTTGTCAGCACTCCGAGGCACGTGGGACCTTAGTTCCCTGACTAGCACCCTCTACATTGGAAGGTAGAGTCTTAACCACTGCACCAGGTGGGAAGACCTCCACTCTATTTTAAAGACATGCAAAACGAATCAAAATCACTCCCAAAGAATCCACCTGTTTCCCTTTGAGCATGTTGCTTCTCCTTTTTGCCCCTGGAGTGCTTTCTCTTCTGCTCTGAATTTCTATTCTGTTTAGGACCAGCTCAAATAAAATAAACAGAAAGAAAGAAAGAAAGAAAAAAACAGAGACAACTAAAAGAAAACAAAAGAGAAAGAAAAGAGAGGCCAGATTAATAGTCTCCTTCTCTAGGAACTGTCCCTGTCTCTCTAGGCAGAGTTCATCACTCCCCCATTTCGCCTCCCCACATCTTTACAAAATATTCACCTTAATGTATTTTTCTAATGGTATAGTATTCAGTTGATAATTGTGCCTTCCTAAAATCTGGTGAGTTCCTTGAGGGCAAGGGCCGTGTGTCTCCTTCCTCTCTGTAGCTCTTGGGCCCAGCAGCACCCGACACGTCATGAGTGTTTGCAGCAGAAAAGGCTGGGCGCCCACCTCAGCATTCCTTCCTGATCTCGTTTGGGGTAGCAGTACCCCCAGCTGAGAGACTTAACCGTAGTCCTTGATAGCTGGGTGTGTTCATGTCATTACGTTCAACACATTAAAATCTTTCAATCATTTAAAAAATAAGTTTATTTATTTCTTGTTGGTTGTGCTGCATCTTCCTTGTGCACAGGCTTTCTCTAGCTGTGGCGAGTCAGGGGCAAGTCTTCGTTGCGGGGCTCGGGCTTCTCCCTGCGGTGGCTTCGCTTTCTGTGGAGCACAGGCTCCAGGCGTGCGGTCGGCCGTGGTTGTGGCCCACAGGCTTGACTGCTCCGAGGCATAGGGAATCTTTCCGGCCCAGGGATCAAACCCGCATTGTCACCAGGCTTGACTGCACCATTCCCCGAGGGGAAGCCGAACCCCTTTTACATTGGAATTTTGGGTTTAAGGTCTTATTGTCTGTCAGGATTCTGACAACCCTGTTTTATTTCTTTTACTATTATTATTTTTTAAATATTTGTCAGCACTCCGAGGCACGTGGGACCTTAGTTCCCTGACTAGCACCCTCTACATTGGAAGGTAGAGTCTTAACCACTGCACCAGGTGGGAAGACCTCCACTCTATTTTAAAGACATGCAAAACGAATCAAAATCACTCCCAAAGAATCCACCTGTTTCCCTTTGAGCATGTTGCTTCTCCTTTTTGCCCCTGGAGTGCTTTCTCTTCTGCTCTGAATTTCTATTCTGTTTAGGACCAGCTCAAATAAAATAAACAGAAAGAAAGAAAGAAAGAAAAAACAGAGACAACTAAAAGAAAACAAAAGAGAAAGAAAAGAGAGGCCAGATTAATAGTCTCCTTCTCTAGGAACTGTCCCTGTCTCTCTAGGCAGAGTTCATCACTCCCCCATTTCGCCTCCCCACATCTTTACAAAATATTCACCTTAATGTATTTTTCTAATGGTATAGTATTCAGTTGATAATTGTGCCTTCCTAAAATCTGGTGAGTTCCTTGAGGGCAAGGGCCGTGTGTCTCCTTCCTCTCTGTAGCTCTTGGGCCCAGCAGCACCCGACACGTCATGAGTGTTTGCAGCAGAAAAGGCTGGGCGCCCACCTCAGCATTCCTTCCTGATCTCGTTTGGGGTAGCAGTACCCCCAGCTGAGAGACTTAACCGTAGTCCTTGATAGCTGGGTGTGTTCATGTCATTACGTTCAACACATTAAAATCTTTCAATCATTTAAAAAATAAGTTTATTTATTTCTTGTTGGTTGTGCTGCATCTTCCTTGTGCACAGGCTTTCTCTAGCTGTGGCGAGTCAGGGGCAAGTCTTCGTTGCGGGGCTCGGGCTTCTCCCTGCGGTGGCTTCGCTTTCTGTGGAGCACAGGCTCCAGGCGTGCGGTCGGCCGTGGTTGTGGCCCACAGGCTTGACTGCTCCGAGGCATAGGGAATCTTTCCGGCCCAGGGATCAAACCCGCATTGTCACCTGCGTTAGCAAGCGGATTCCTAGCCACTGCACCACCAGGGATGTTCCAGCACATTAAAAGTTAAGTGGAAGTCTTAGATGTGGCTTCCTGGAAGTTTCCTTAAAAACAGAAGAGAAATACCCTTCTCACCCTTTGTCTTTAATTCTACCTGGAATTCAGTAGCTGTAGCTTGGACAGCCATAGTGAAGAATAGGGACCCTGGGTCCTTGATGACCAGAAGGGTGCCCGGCTAGCTCTGATTTTCCACCTTCAGACTTCTTTTACTCTCAAAAGAAATCTACTGTTATTAGGTTTTTTTTTTTTTTTTATAGGCAGCCAGATATAATCCAGAATGATTCAGTAGTCAATGAGTACTTTTTGAATGTGAGGTTCGCACATTCTCCAAAGTTATAGCAACAAAAGTTAACACTCTGTTATATCAACTAACCATCACAGGTTCCTTGAACCAGTCATTTCTCTGACTTACTTGAGCTTTTTACTTGCAGTTTTGACTTCTGTTTAATTACAAAATAATACTTCATTAATATGAATAAAGTATTGTTTTGTAGTTAACTTTCTTTTCTTTTTTTTTTTTAATTTTGTAGTTAATTTTCTAAAGTTGGTTCCAATTTGTCTAAGATGCAGGTGAGTAAAACTTATAAGTAATCAACTTGCAATTTGTATTTATTTATTTTTGGTTGCACCGTGCAGCTTGAAGGATCTCAGTTTCCCAACTGAGGACTGAACCCACACCCACGGTAGTGGAAGTGGAAGTCCTAACCACTGGACTGCCAGGAGATACTCAACTTGCGGTTTGAAATGTGGACAATCCAAGCAGAAAGTCCAAGATCGGGGACAGTAGAATCACACCTAAATATGAGAAACTCAGTGTTCCTTGCTCTGCCAGCCCCTCCCCCAGAGATTGCCTGGCCAGCTTCCCTCCGTTCAGGGTTTCCAAACATCTCTCACTGTGACACAATACAGACTAAGGCACACCCCCAAAGGAAGCTTAGTTTGGGGAATAGGTGTGGCAGATACTGGTAGGAAGGCTGAGTAGGGAAGAGAGACGGTGAAGAAAGTTGACTGTTAAAAGTATATAGAATCAAGACTTTCCTTGTGGTTCAGTGGATAGGAATCCACCTGCCAATGCAAGGGACACAGGTTTGATCCCTGGTCCAAGAAGATTCTGTTTGCTGACACAATTAAGCCTGTGTGCCAAGCATATTGAGCCTGAGCTCAGGAGCCGAGGGCTACAACTACTGAAGTCCATGCACCGGAGCCCATGCTCCCCAGCAAGAGAAGGAACCGACACAGCAGCAGGGACCCAGAGCCACCAAAAGACAGATAAATAATTTTAAATAGTAAAAATATATATATATATTTTAAAAAGTATGCAGAATCAAAGAAGTGGGACTTGTTATAGGGGTGGGGAGCTTGAGGACCAGTGATGGGCAGTGACTCACCAGAGGTCACGTGGCTATTACATAGGAGTCTTTCCATTTCAAGCAACAGAAGACAACTCTGATGACCTAAGCAAACAAAAAGAATTCATTAGAAAACACGTGATGTGCTCTTGGAACCCACAAAAGAGTTCTAGGTAAGAACAGTTGACTCTAGGAGAGTCACTATGCTCCTCACTCATAGAGGGAGAGAACTACCTAGCACCCTCTCCCCCCAGCCTCTCCATCCACCCAATTGAATAGTTTCCTTTTACTGCACAGTTCTATCATCCCCAGAGTGACTGAAGGTCTTGTTTCTCGTTTGCTTGGTTTTCAGTGTTTTTTTGTCTAGTTGTTTGGTCACTAAGTGGTGTCTGACTCCAGGGGACCCTCTGGACTAGAGCCCACCAGGCTCCTCTGTGCATGGGATTCTCCAGGCAAGAAAACAGAAATGGGTTGCCATTCCCTTCTCCAGGGATCATCCCGACCCAAGGATCAAACTGCGTTTTCAGTGTCATTATTGCTAACTCATTCTCAAAACCCCCACTCCTACCAGAATGGTATAAATCTCCCAATGTGTTCAAATACAATGGTGTTCCATCAGTTTCATCTCCTGGGAGAAATCTCTCCCCACGCCTTTGAGCTGATCCTGTCTGTATGAGCTACTCTTTAGGCCTGCTGCTTAGGGTGGTCCTGGGGCCTCACTAGGCCATCCTCCCGGGGACACTTTGATTGCACATGTATTTACGAGTATGACACAGACAAGCAGATTGGAAGCCTCGTGTGCCTTTGGAAGGTGAAGGCAAGTCAACTGGTGACTTCACTATAGAGTGACCTGGCAGGGGCTGATTCACTGGGGATGCTCTGGTTGTCAGTATCTGTAACTCTTCTTTCTTGGCTCAGTCAGATTTCCCAGAAAAGTCTCTTCCCATCTCTTTCCCAGGAGGAATCAGTCTGCCCGCCAGATCTCATTGCAGAATGGGGGAAGAGAGACGGTCTTGTTTCCTATACGGGATGTCTCTCATTAAACCTCCTCTCTCCCCTATGACTGCTGTGTCCTCGGTTGTGACTGAGGGCCCCAGTTCAGAAAAACTGCTTTCCCCTTTTAGTGTCTTCTGCTAGGGTGAAGGGCGGGCCCCTCACTAAGGGTGGAGGGAGGGTTGGGGGTCTGACAGCTTCTTTTTTTAAAAAAAAAAAATGTATTCATTTGGCTGTGCTGGGTCTTAGTTGCTGCCCATGGATCTTTGGTTGCAGCATATGAATTCTTAGTTGTGGGATCTAGTTCCCTGACTGGGGATCAAACTGGGCCCCCTGCATTGGGCGTGTGGAGTCTTAGCCACTGGACCACCAGGAAAGTCCTTTGATTGCTTCTTTGTTGTTGTTCAGTTACCAAGGCCTGTCCTCCTTTTTGCGACCCCATGGACTGTAGCACGCCAGGCTTCCTTGTCCTTCACCATCTCCTGGAGCTTGCTCAAACTCACGTCCATAGAGTCAGTGAAACCATCCAACCACCTCATCCTCTGTCGCTCCCTTCCCCTTTTGCCTTCAGTCCTTCCCATCATCAGAGTCTTTTCCAATGATTGCCTCTTAAATAGACATTTCATCAATCCTCCTGCTGTTCTGTTGTTGTCATTTGGTCCAACAGTGCAGGGATCTGCAAGCAGAATCTTGGATTGAACCTGTGCCCCTTGCAGGGAAGTTAAGAGTCTTAACCACTAGACCACCAGGTTGTTTTGAATTTATGTAGAGACATACATTTGAATCTCTGAAACCTTGTCAAGAAATCCTGGGGAAAGGACTTCCCTGGTGGTCCAGGGTTTAAGACTGTGTGTTTCTGCTGCAGTGGGCATAGGTTCCTTTTGGGGAGCTAAGATCCAGCAGGCCCCGTCATGTGGTCCAGAAAATCCCTGAGGAGGTAAGCGTTAGTTGTCCCCACCCGCCACCTGCAATTTCCCAGGAGGTGCTAGTGGTAAAGAACCCACCTGCCAGTGCTAGAAACGAAAGAGACACGGGTTTGATCCCTGGGTTGGGAAGATCTCCTGGAGTGGGAAATGGCAACCCGCTCCAGTACTTTTGCCTGGAAAATTCCATGGATAGAGGAGCCTGAAGGCTATAGTCCTTGGGGTCACAGTCGGACAAGACAAAGCACACACACTCTGAACCAGCTGATTTTGCCCAGGAGAGTAAAGCACTATGGTTGGCCTGGGACTAGACCCTTGTCCCAACCAGGACCAATAGTGTGGCAGGAGGCAGAGTTATATTTCACTAACATGGCAATTCCCATAGTCATAAAGATGGGCAGGAGCAGTTCCTTGAAAGGGGCTCTAAGGGGTAGTTGCTTGGGATATACTACAGATAGAAAATAGGAAGTTGGAGTCAGGGGATCTTTGTATTTCCCCCATCTTGTTGGTCAGTCATAACAAGGTCAGAAACCAGAGGGAGAGGACAGGAGAGAAAAGACCCTTTGCCGTTCCTGGGGTAGGAACTGAACTGAGTGTCCACAGGACACGTGTGATTCTTTGCTGCTTCTGGGTTGGAGGAGGGAGAAGAGAGTTTATGCACACGATGGGGGAGGGGTAGGACTTAGCCATAGAGGCAGTGAAACCATCCAACCACCTCATCCTCTGTCGCTCCCTTCCCCTTTTGCCTTCAGTCCTTCCCATCATCAGAGTCTTTTCCAATGATTGCCTCTTAAATAGACATTTCATCAATCCTCCTGCTGTTCTGTTGTTGTCATTTGGTCCAACAGTGCAGGGATCTGCAAGCAGAATCTTGGATTGAACCTGTGCCCCTTGCAGGGAAGTTAAGAGTCTTAACCACTAGACCACCAGGTTGTTTTGAATTTATGTAGAGACATACATTTGAATCTCTGAAACCTTGTCAAGAAATCCTGGGGAAAGGACTTCCCTGGTGGTCCAGGGTTTAAGACTGTGTGTTTCTGCTGCAGTGGGCATAGGTTCCTTTTGGGGAGCTAAGATCCAGCAGGCCCCGTCATGTGGTCCAGAAAATCCCTGAGGAGGTAAGCGTTAGTTGTCCCCACCCGCCACCTGCAATTTCCCAGGAGGTGCTAGTGGTAAAGAACCCACCTGCCAGTGCTAGAAACGAAAGAGACACGGGTTTGATCCCTGGGTTGGGAAGATCTCCTGGAGTGGGAAATGGCAACCCGCTCCAGTACTTTTGCCTGGAAAATTCCATGGATAGAGGAGCCTGAAGGCTATAGTCCTTGGGGTCACAGTCGGACAAGACAAAGCACACACACTCTGAACCAGCTGATTTTGCCCAGGAGAGTAAAGCACTATGGTTGGCCTGGGACTAGACCCTTGTCCCAACCAGGACCAATAGTGTGGCAGGAGGCAGAGTTATATTTCACTAACATGGCAATTCCCATAGTCATAAAGATGGGCAGGAGCAGTTCCTTGAAAGGGGCTCTAAGGGGTAGTTGCTTGGGATATACTACAGATAGAAAATAGGAAGTTGGAGTCAGGGGATCTTTGTATTTCCCCCATCTTGTTGGTCAGTCATAACAAGGTCAGAAACCAGAGGGAGAGGACAGGAGAGAAAAGACCCTTTGCCGTTCCTGGGGTAGGAACTGAACTGAGTGTCCACAGGACACGTGTGATTCTTTGCTGCTTCTGGGTTGGAGGAGGGAGAAGAGAGTTTATGCACACAGACTGGAGCAGGCAGAGGGACCCTGGGGGGTCTCCAAGAGGAGACTTAAGTAAGAAGACCGAGATGCATTCTTTGTTCCCTGCCCCTTGTGCTAAGCCTGATTCTGTCTTACATACTAGCTGAACAACACCCATTCCCGCAAAATGCTCATCAAGAATTTCTCGGAGGACTTCCCTGGTGGTCCAGTGGGTAAGGACACCACCTTGCAGTGCAAGGGGCGCCGGTTCGATCCCTGGCCTGGGAGGATCCCAGGTGCCGCGGAGCAGCTGGATCGATGTGTCCAACTACCGAGCTGGAGCTCTGGAGCGCATGTGCCCAGAGCCGGTGCTCTGAGACAACAGAGGCCACCACCGTGATGGGAGGCCCACACAGGCCAAAGAACAAATGATGGATGAAAATAAATAAATGAAAGACCAATAGAAGTGGCCAAAAGAAACTTTAAAAAAAATGTTAAAAAAAAAAAAAGAATTTCTCAGAGTCTTCTGGGATGATGCACTTAAGAATACAAGGCATTAGGACTAGCCTGAGTTCCCCACCAGCTTCTGGGAAAGACTGGCACTTTGTAATGCGAACACAGCAAAATGCTCCCTTGGAGAAAGAGCAAAGTCTTGGTTCATCCCTATTGTGTTGTTTATTGGAGGGACCCTCAAGTTGCTTTTGGCCGTACCAATTTGAAAAATATCAATGTTTTTCTACTTTGTATTTCTTGTCTGAGATGCACTATGCTCACCTCCTCCCATGACCAGAGGTTTTTTTTTTTTTTGTCCTCTACTGGGCCAAGATGGTTATGAATTAGTAACTCACTGGTATTTGGGGATGAGAGTTTTCCCGGAAGTCTGCTCAGTCACTCAGGCAAGTAAGCTGCCAAAGACACTCATGCATATCCAAGTCCCAGTTTAGGCTCTGAATTACGTTTGTCCCAGTCTCAATATGGTCAGTGTGGTTTCTGGTGTGTGTTGATTCATGTCAGGGAAAACCAGCTCTACAGCTCTGACTCTGATGAGGTTTGGTACATGTGCATTTAAGGAAAATCCTTTATAAAGAGGGGAGAGAAAAAAAACCCTTTGCCGTTCCTGGGGTAGGAACTGAACTGAGTGTCCACAGGACACGTGTGATTCTTTGCTGCTTCTGGGTTGGAGGAGGGAGAAGAGAGTTTATGCACACAGACTGGAGCAGGCAGAGGGACCCTGGGGGGTCTCCAAGAGGAGACTTAAGTAAGAAGACCGAGATGCATTCTTTGTTCCCTGCCCCTTGTGCTAAGCCTGATTCTGTCTTACATACTAGCTGAACAACACCCATTCCCGCAAAATGCTCATCAAGAATTTCTCGGAGGACTTCCCTGGTGGTCCAGTGGGTAAGGACACCACCTTGCAGTGCAAGGGGCGCCGGTTCGATCCCTGGCCTGGGAGGATCCCAGGTGCCGCGGAGCAGCTGGATCGATGTGTCCAACTACCGAGCTGGAGCTCTGGAGCGCATGTGCCCAGAGCCGGTGCTCTGAGACAACAGAGGCCACCACCGTGATGGGAGGCCCACACAGGCCAAAGAACAAATGATGGATGAAAATAAATAAATGAAAGACCAATAGAAGTGGCCAAAAGAAACTTTAAAAAAAATGTTAAAAAAAAAAAAAGAATTTCTCAGAGTCTTCTGGGATGATGCACTTAAGAATACAAGGCATTAGGACTAGCCTGAGTTCCCCACCAGCTTCTGGGAAAGACTGGCACTTTGTAATGCGAACACAGCAAAATGCTCCCTTGGAGAAAGAGCAAAGTCTTGGTTCATCCCTATTGTGTTGTTTATTGGAGGGACCCTCAAGTTGCTTTTGGCCGTACCAATTTGAAAAATATCAATGTTTTTCTACTTTGTATTTCTTGTCTGAGATGCACTATGCTCACCTCCTCCCATGACCAGAGGTTTTTTTTTTTTTTGTCCTCTACTGGGCCAAGATGGTTATGAATTAGTAACTCACTGGTATTTGGGGATGAGAGTTTTCCCGGAAGTCTGCTCAGTCACTCAGGCAAGTAAGCTGCCAAAGACACTCATGCATATCCAAGTCCCAGTTTAGGCTCTGAATTACGTTTGTCCCAGTCTCAATATGGTCAGTGTGGTTTCTGGTGTGTGTTGATTCATGTCAGGGAAAACCAGCTCTACAGCTCTGACTCTGATGAGGTTTGGTACATGTGCATTTAAGGAAAATCCTTTATAAACCAGGACTAGGACTGCTTTTAGTTGCAGTAACAGAATACCCAGCCAGAGGGGCTTCACCCAGGGGTGAGCAAACTGTGGCCTGCAGGCCAAGTCTGGACTTTGCTCATTTTTTGTACAGTGCAAGAGCTAAAAATAGGTGTTAAATGTTTAAACTATTGAACACATGTACAAAGAAGAGTTAAGATTGTATGAGAGTTCAGCTCAGGGATCTGTGATGACCTAGAGAGGCAGGATGGGGTGAGGGGCCAGGGGGAGGCTCTAGAGGGAGGGAGTATGTGTATACCTATAGGTGACTCACTTTGTTATATAGCAGAAACCACCGTAGCATCGTAAAGCAATTATACTCCAATAAAAGAAAGATGATATGAAATCCAAATTTCAGTGTCCACAGTAAAGTCTTATTGAATCACGGGAGTGCTCATTCCTTTACATGTTATCTATGTCTGTGTTCAGGCTACAGCCATCAAGTTGAATTGTTGCGGAAGACAGTATGTGGTCTGCAAAGCTTAAATATGCATTATCTGGCCCTGAACGACTATGCTGATCCTTGCTTGACCATGAAAAATGCGTCGTTTACTTGGGAATCTGCACGTAGGCATTTCTAGGATTTAGTTCTACAGTTCCACAAAGTCCAGGTGCTGAGTTGGTATCTCTAAAATTGTCATCGTCTTTTCCTCATGGTCACAAAATGGCTGCGTTCACTCCACAATAGGGAGGCAACGAAGGACCTCATTAGTACAGTTCTCTAAATCTATCAGAGAATTTTCCCCAAGTTGCCCTGAAAAGACTTCCTCTGGTGGTCCAGTGAGTAAAGACACAGCCTTGCAGTGCAAGGGGCGCCGGTTCAATCCTGGCCTGGGAAGATCCCACATGCCATGGAGCGACTGGACCGATGTGTCCAACTACTGAGCCGCAGCTCTAGAGTGCGTGTGCCCAGAGCCAGTGCTCTGCAGCAAGAGAAGTCACTGTGATGAGAGGCCCACACAGGCCAAAGAACAAAAAAACACGGATGATGAAAGACCAATAGAAGTGGCCAAAAATAAAAAACTTCTTCTCGATCTCACTGGCCAGCCAGCAATCACTAGGTCACGTGACCTCCATGGCAATGGACATGGCTAAAGCCACGGTATAGCTTTGAATGACTGCTGCATACACAAGCTATAGGCTATGGGCACGTGATGAATTAGTAGCACTGGAGTGACACATCTTTTTGCGACTGCATTTTGAAGTTGGTTGAAATTGATCATAATGGGAATATTTATACCATGGAAATCAGCCAGCACTCTGGATTAAGCAGTTGTCTCAGCACATCACTGACTAGGGGTGTTTTTTATTTTGCATATGCTTCTTTAAGTTTTCTGTGATGAACATGAAGTTTATAATCAAGAAAAACAGACAGTGTGCTTTTAAAACAAAAGAGGCCTTACCTTATACCATATGTGAAAAATTAACTGAAAATGGATGAAAGACCTACATTTAAGACAAGACTCTGAAACAAAAACATAGGGTAAAAGCTCATAATGTTGGATTTGACAGTGATTCCTGAGATGAAACACCAAATGCACAGATAATAGAAGTAAAATATACAGAGACAACACCAAACGTGCGTCAAAGGCCACAGTCAACAGAGTGAAAAGGAAACCCACAGAATGGGAGAAGCTGTTTGTAAATCACATATCTGATAAGGGGTTAATAGCCTGTATAGAAAGAACTAAAACTTATCAACAAAAAATAGAACAATTCCATTTACAAATGGATCAGGGTACACCTCCGGCTGATTCATGTTGATATGTGGCAGAAACCAACACACTATTGTAAAGCAATTATCCTCCAATTAAAAATGTTGTTCAGTGTATTTGTATATATGTATTTACATGTGTATTCAATATATGTTTTATATGATACTATAGATGATAATATGTCAATAAACATTTTTATGTATGTATATTCAAACATAAAAAAAAAATGTTGTTCAGGGCTTCCCTTTGGTCCAGTGGGTAGGGATGCCGCCTTGCAGTGCAAGGGGCGCCGGTTCGATCCCTGGCCTGGGAAGATCCCACGAGCCGCAGAGCAGCTGGACTGATGTGTCCAAATACCAAGCTGGAGCTCTGGAGCGCATGAGCCCAGAGCCGGTGCTCTGTGACAACAGAGGCCACTGGGATGGGAGGCCCACACGGGCCAAAGAACAAAGATGGATGAAAATAGACAAATGAAAGACCAATAGAAGTGGCCTGCCCGTCCCCCTCCCTCTCCACCCCACCCCCAAAATGTTGTTCAGAGGCTTCCTTGGTGGTCCAGTGGGTAAAGAGTCTGCCTTGCAGTGCAAGGGGCGCTGGTTCGATTCCTGGCACGGGAAGATCCACATGCCACAGAGCAGCTGGACCAATGTGTTCAATGATGAGCCAGCGCTCTGGAATGCATGCACCTAGAGCCAGTGCTCTACAACAAGAGAGGCCACTGCAATGGGAGGCCCACACAGGCCAAAGAATAAAGATGGATGAACATAAACAAACAAACAAAAATGTTGTCAAGTCACTCGGTTGTGTCTGACTGTTTGCGACCACGTGGACTACAGCACATCAGGCTTCCCAAGTGTCCACTGAAGGATGAATGGGTGAACAAAACATGGTGTATACATGCAGGCAATGGAATATTACTTAGCCTTAGAATAGAAAGTTACTCTGATACAGGCTACAACATGGATGAATCCTGAAGACATTACGTTAAGTGCAATAAACCATTCACAAAAAGGCAGCATATGATTCTATTTTTATTTAAGGTTCCTGGAGTGATCAAAGGCATAGAGACAGAGAAGGGTGGCTGCCAGGGAGTAGGGGAGAGAAGAGGAAGCTGTTGTTTAATGGGTACTGAATTTCAGTTTTGCAAGATGAAAAGCATACAATAATGTGAATGGGCTTAACACTGCAGAACCGTACAATGGCAAATTTCATGTGACATGTATTTTAACATAATTAGAAATAGTTTGGAGCAGGGAATTCCCTGGTGGTCCTGTGGTTAGGATTCGGTGCTTTTCCTATGGGGAAAGTGAAAATGTTATTGCCCCTTCGTGTCTGACTCTTTGCAACCCCATGAACTGCAGCCTGCCAGGCTCCTCAGCCCATAGCCATTCCGCTCTCCAGGGGATCTTCCCGACCCAGGAACTGAACCTGGATCTCCCACCCTGTAGGCAGATTCTTTACTGTCTGAGCCACCAGGGGGCCAGGGTTCAGTCCCTGGTCACGGAACTAAGGTCCTAGAAACCACGCAGCATAGCCAAAATGCATATATTGTTTTTTCCCCTGGGAACTTTGTCTAGAGGCATTCAGGAAGGTCTAGTATTCGACTTCTTGTCATAGGCTATCCTACAAAACTACACCTTAGTAATAGAATTGCTCTCGTTTACACCAAAAAGTCTAGGAAAGTACTAGACACATGGCAGTGTGTTCAGACCAACTTCGAGAAGTTTGTGCTCTGAGACCTAAACTTCTTAGGAGATTGTCTGAAGTGAAAGGGATATAGCAACAGGGCTTACGGTGACCATTCCAAGTCTGCTAAATGTATCTGTGACAAGATCAAGCATACTTTCCTTAAGGATTTACTTTTTTAAAATGTTCCCATCCTCCAAAGTGTGTTTCCCCCGTTAAACACAGCAAGTAGATAAGAGTCTTTTTTTTTTCTTTATTTTAATTGTTTTGGGTTGTATCACACTGGCATGTCGGATCTTAGTTCCCCGGCCAGGGATCAAATCCCTGCCCCCTGCAGTGGAAAAGCAGAGGTCCAGCCCCTGGACGGCCAGGGAACTTCTTCCTGAGAATTATTTTTGCTTCATGTTTCCAAATCCTCGGCCTTCTGCTCTTTTCTCTTTACACAGATTCAGCGGTTGCATCTATGTGGGTTCCAGTAGAGCCCCCCACCCCACCTGACCTTCCTGGTGACTCTTGCCTGCCTGAGAGAAAGTTCCCCTTTGCATTCAACCATCACTGGCCCCAAAGTTCCGGGCTCCAAACTGACCTCGTCATTCTTCCAGGCTTGAAACCTAGGGACTGTTTTCCACTCTTGCCTCTTCCTTGGCACAGGCAGTCATCACCGGGAGTCACTCCTTGCTGCTAATGAGTCTCACGCTCATCACATTGTAAGTGGCTGTGAGCCAGCTGTGGGTGCGTGACCCGTCACAGGAGGGGTTCCCACCTGGAATAGGCAGGCGTCACCAGAGAAGTCGGCTACAGACACCCACAAAGGAGCAGGAATTGGGCCGGTAGGACTTTCGGGTGTTATTGCCCCTTCGTGTCTGACTCTTTGCAACCCCATGAACTGCAGCCTGCCAGGCTCCTCAGCCCATAGCCATTCCGCTCTCCAGGGGATCTTCCCGACCCAGGAACTGAACCTGGATCTCCCACCCTGTAGGCAGATTCTTTACTGTCTGAGCCACCAGGGGGCCAGGGTTCAGTCCCTGGTCACGGAACTAAGGTCCTAGAAACCACGCAGCATAGCCAAAATGCATATATTGTTTTTTCCCCTGGGAACTTTGTCTAGAGGCATTCAGGAAGGTCTAGTATTCGACTTCTTGTCATAGGCTATCCTACAAAACTACACCTTAGTAATAGAATTGCCCCGTTTACACCAAAAAGTCTAGGAAAGTACTAGACACATGGCAGTGTGTTCAGACCAACTTCGAGAAGTTTGTGCTCTGAGACCTAAACTTCTTAGGAGATTGTCTGAAGTGAAAGGGATATAGCAACAGGGCTTACGGTGACCATTCCAAGTCTGCTAAATGTATCTGTGACAAGATCAAGCATACTTTCCTTAAGGATTTACTTTTTTAAAATGTTCCCATCCTCCAAAGTGTGTTTCCCCCGTTAAACACAGCAAGTAGATAAGAGTCTTTTTTTTTTCTTTATTTTAATTGTTTTGGGTTGTATCACACTGGCATGTCGGATCTTAGTTCCCCGGCCAGGGATCAAATCCCTGCCCCCTGCAGTGGAAAAGCAGAGGTCCAGCCCCTGGACGGCCAGGGAACTTCTTCCTGAGAATTATTTTTGCTTCATGTTTCCAAATCCTCGGCCTTCTGCTCTTTTCTCTTTACACAGATTCAGCGGTTGCATCTATGTGGGTTCCAGTAGAGCCCCCCACCCCACCTGACCTTCCTGGTGACTCTTGCCTGCCTGAGAGAAAGTTCCCCTTTGCATTCAACCATCACTGGCCCCAAAGTTCCGGGCTCCAAACTGACCTCGTCATTCTTCCAGGCTTGAAACCTAGGGACTGTTTTCCACTCTTGCCTCTTCCTTGGCACAGGCAGTCATCACCGGGGAGTCACTCCTTGCTGCTAATGAGTCTCACGCTCATCACATTGTAAGTGGCTGTGAGCCAGCTGTGGGTGCGTGACCCGTCACAGGAGGGGTTCCCACCTGGAATAGGCAGGTGTCACCAGAGAAGTCGGCTACAGACACCCACAGTAGTGGGCAACAGGGTCAAAGGGAGGGGAGATGAGTGGGGGGCAGTGGGAGGAGGAGGACAGAGGTGGTTAAGGTCAATGCCAGAGCCCCAGGGTAAGAGGGGTCGACAGCCAGGGCAGGGGTAAGAGCTGAAGTCATGAGGGCTTCCCTGGGGCTCCCAGGCTTAAGAATCCACCATCCAATGCAGGGGGCATGCTTTGATCCCTGGTCAAGGAACTAAGATTCCCCATTCTTTTTTTTTTGGCCACTTCTGTTGATCTTTCATTTATCTATTTTCATCCATCTTTGTTCTTTGGCCTGCGTGGCCTCTCTGGTTGAAGAGCACCGGCTCTGGGCGCACGTGCTCCGGAGTGCTGGCTCATCATTGGACACATGGTCCAGCTGCTCTGCGTCACGTGGGATCTTCCCTGACTAGAGATCAAACTGGCGCCCCTTGCACTGCAAGGCGGTGTCCTTACCCACTGGACCACCAGGGAAGCCCAAGATCCCCCATTCTTATCCACTGCACCACCAGCGAAGTCCAAAGTCCTTCTACCCAGTCACTCAGCCGCTCACCTCAGGAGTGACCCCTGCCTCCTCCCTTTCTGTGACTTCCACGTTCAGCTTGATTGCCTCTGCTCTTGATTACCTCTGGTATCTCCGCCCCCTATGCAGGAGTCTTTTAGGTATCCCTTGATGAGTCCAGATACCACAGCCTGGCTGTTGTTGGTAGCTCTCCACGCCTCACTTTGCTTTACTCACTTTGCTTCCTCTACTCACTTTCCCCCGGGTTCCTGTTGAGGCGGCCACCCCATTCCCTCCTGCCTCCCCTCAGATCCTTCTTAGCCATCTCTGCTGGTCTGTCCCTGCCTGGGGAGGTTTCCTGTCTTTGTGCCTTCTGCTTTCTATGCCCATTCTATGCCTTTGCTTCTTTTTTTTTTCCCTTCACTTTTTTTTTTTTTTTTTTTTTTGCCACTTCGATTGGTCTTTCATTTATCTATTTTCATCCATCATTGTTCTTTGGCCAGTGTGGACCTCCCATCACAGTGGCCTCTCTCTCTGCAGCTGGGCGCATGTGCTCCAGAGCTCCTGCTCGGTAGTTGGACACACCTGTCCAGCCGCTCCGCAGCATGTGGGATCTGCCCAGGCCAGGGATCAAATCGGCTCCTGTGGGCCTCCCATCGCAATGGCCTCTGTTGTCACAGAGCGCCGGCTCTGGGCGCATGCGCTCCAGAGCTCCAGCTCGGCGATTGGACACATCAGTCCAGCCGCTCCGCGGCACGTGGGATCTTCCCAGGCCAGGGATCGAACCGGCGCCCCCTGCACTGCAAGGTGGTGTCCTCACCCATTGAACCACCAGGGAAGCCCCCAATCAGGGATTTTGGACTAGTGGCCCCAATGTTAGTGACGATCTCTGTTAAACAAAGATGTCATAGAAAAGACTGGACTAAAGTAGCAATATAACAACTATGGTGGTCTCTGGATTCTGGGCAATGGGTTCTTTTTTTTTTTTAATGGTACTTAAAGTAGTTTCCTATTTTCTAAGTTGGGCATGTATTGGGCTTATAATTGTACAAAGAGTAGAAACTTTGTTATGTTTTCTAAAGAATAGACTGAAGTCAGGGAGAGGCAGAAGGGCAAGAGACTATCCTGGAAGGCGGTGGTTGGACAATTGGACAGGATGGGCCTGGAGAGGATGGAGAGGTAGAAAATGCAGTGTTAATTCAGATGAGTCCTAGCCTCGCCCCCCATTCTGTGACCCTGAGCCGATGAGTTTAACTCTTGGCTGTCATGGTCATGTCTGGATCTCTAGGTCAAGGCCTAGAGCATACAGTTGGGTATTCAAGCCTGGAGTTCCAGAGACAGGCCAAGACTCAAGATATAAATTTAGGAGCTGTTGGTATAGAGAGACGAACCTTAAATCCATGGACCTAGATGAGCTCATCTGGGTGTGAATAAGGACAGAGAAGGGTAGAAGTACTGAATTCTACGCCCTCCTATACGAACACGTCAGGAAGGTGAACAAGAGCCAGAAAAATACGCAAAGGATGAGGAACTGTGGATACAAATGGCAAATCACGGAAAAGTGAAGACCCAGAGGCCAAGCAAGAGTGTGTTTACTGGCCATGAACCCTTGTGTTGCTATTACTCATACATTCTGTTTTGGTTTTAGCCACACCGTAAGACTTCCGGGACCTCAGCTCCCTGATCAGGGATTAGACGTGGGTCACGGTAATGAAAGCCCAGAATCCTAACCGTGAGGCTACCAGGGAACTCCTGCCATTGCTGCTATTATTGACAAAGGCTTACTATGAATGCATACATGGGTCATGCTATGGAGCCCTTGAACCACAACTACTGAGCCTGTGCTCTAGAGCCTGGGATCCACAACTACCAAAGCCCATGCCCCCTGGAGCCTGTGCTCCCAACAAGAGAAGCCACCCATCACAGTAAGAAGCTCCTGCGCAGCCACAGGGACCCAACACAGCCTAAATAAATGAATAAATATACACAGCGATTCTACTACACCTCGTCCACAGATTATTGGAGTGTCTTGATGGCCTATGGAAGAAAGGCCACCATGTTTGATGCTCAGTGGTTGAACAAACCAATTCCATTTACTTCAGCAGCCATCCCTCTTCTCAGTCAGGTTCCCCCCACCTCTCGCAGCCACAGTGATGGAAATCCAGAGGGAGGGAGGCCCTGGAGGGGAAGGGAAACAGGTTCGGTTGGGCAGGACATGGTTGGAATTTCCAGGAAGGCAGCTGGGGCCTGAGATCTCATGAAAGAGCTGTGGTCTCTGGGGAGACGGGTGAGACTCAGGGGAAGAACTGAGCCCAGACGGAGTGCCCTCGCCCTTCAGGAGGGGCGCACCTTGAGCGAGAATGAGGAAGCGGGCAGGAGAGCCAGTTGTCAGAGCAGAGAAGCCCTTTGGTGAGTCAGCTGATTTTTAGTGTTAGTTGCTCAGTTGTGTCCAGCTCTTTGAGACCCCATGGACTGTAGCCCGCCAGGCAAGAACACTGGAGTGGGTTGCCACTCCCTTTTCCTGGGGATCTTCCTGACCCAGGGATCAAACCCAAGTCTCCTGCATTGCATTCCTCTGAGCCATCAGGCATTCCTCTCTGGGACTCCTGACTTGCCATATGTCGGATCCGCCATCTCCTCACCCGTCTCCCTGACCAGGAAGCCCCTCTCTGATTCCATTCTCTCCCCAGCCCTTCACCTCCCCCTGATTTTCTCCCTCTGTAACTCTCTCAAGTCAGCAGCCCTTCTGGTCCACGGGCCTCTCTGCCACCCCTCCCTCCCCAGAGCCCCTCACCCCACAGATGTCCTTACACCCACACCAGAGTTGAGCCTGGGCTCACACAGTAACCACTGGCAGATACTATCTGTTCTCTGAAATAAACAGTCTCCCTGTGTTCCTGCTGTGTCACTAAACAGGCACAGTTCATACCTTCTGAAGCCACTGGCCCTTCTTATCATCCTGCTTTCCCAGCACAGAATGCCTCTGGGCACTTGTGACCTTTATTTCTTTATTAAAAAAAAAAAATTTTTTTTTTTTTTTGGTCAGGCCATGAGGCATCTGGGAATCTTAGTTCCCGGACCAGGGATCAAACCTGTGCCCCCTGCAGTGGAGTATAAACCACTGGGCCATCAGGGAAGTTCTTCTGTGACTTTTTTTTTTTTGGTAAGAATTGCGTTTGTTTTTTTAATTTTTATTTATTTATTTATTTTTGGCTATTCTGGGTTTTCATTTTATTTATTTATTTATTTTTTTTGGGGGGGTGGGGTGGGGAGGGAGGGGAGCAGACAGGCCACTTCTATTGGTCTTTCATTTTGTCCATTTTCATCCATCTTTGTTCTTTGGCCCGTGTGGGCTTCCCATTGCAGTGGCCTCTGTTGTTGCAGAGCACCGGCTTTGGGTGCATGCACTCCAGAGCTCCGGCTCGGTAATTGGACACATTGGTACAGCCGCTCCGCAGCACGTGGGATCTTCCCAGGCCAGGGATCAAACCGGCGCCCCTTGCACTGCAAGGTGGTGTCCTTACCCACTGGACCACCAGGGAAGCCCTATTCTGGGTTTTCACTGCTGCTGCAGGCTTTTCTCTAGTTGCAGGGAATGGAGGCTACTCTTTTGTTGAGGTGAGCAGGCTTCTTGTTGTGGTGACTTCTCTCGTCGTGGAACTCGGACTCTAGGGCTCACTGGCTTCAGTAGTTGCAACACAAGAGCTCCATAGTTGCGGCTCCGAGGCTCTAGAGCCCAGGCTCCATAGTTGTGGCTCATGAGCTTCGTTGCTTCACAGCATGTGGGATCTTCCCGGATCAGGGATCGAACCAGTGTCTCCTGCATTGGCAGGTGAACTCTTTACCACTGAGCTACCAGGGAAGCCCCTTTGTGACCTTGAGAAAGAGACCTGTTTTACTAAAGTGAGCTTTTACACATAAGGTGGGAGGAGGGACCAAGGCTCATTCCAGAAAAAGCCTGGGTGAGGTGAGCAGGAATGAAGAGAAATCATCACGAAGTAAGTCCCCTGTCTCCAGTCGCGTGTCATGGACGAACAGTCTCTTTTTGTCTCCTAGTTGTAATTTGCAACATTTTGTACAATTCACGGGCAAGGAACAGAATGTCCCACCCAGGATGGTTCCAGCCCGGGGGAGCCAGCGCATGCCCCTGGCCTTCTGTGCAGTGGCCGAGCCAGCGGTGTGAGAAGAAAGCGCACCAGGCGCAGGGCCGGTGGGCGGAGGCGTGAGGCGGGTCGGGAGTCGGGTGTGTCCGAGAGCGGGCTCCAGAGCCTCGGGGTGACCCGGCAAGCACAGAACAGCACGCTCTCGGCCTCTCCCTTGCTTTAGGCAAGGTCGTCGGCTGCTGTTGAGGGGCCAGGTAGGGCCCAGGTCGGGGTCCGTCTTGGAGGGGCAGAAGAAGAGCCCTCGTCCCTGCTCTGGGGACGTCCATGGGCTAGTTGTGCCAGTGAGACAGGAACGCTGGGCTGTTTGGAAGACGGGAAGATATGATGGATGATGGCAGAGGAAACCTGAGGCACCTCAACTTTGCCATCCAACCTGGGGTCTCCTTTGCATCTGAGCACCTCAGCTTCCCTCTCTAAGAAATGCAGTCAAGTCCATCTGCCCTTCCTCACCTCTGCCTTGGGCGTCCACAAAGCCCAGGTGGAGGGTGGGGAAGGGGAGACACAATTGGAACACGGGCCCCTGGGGGAACTTCTCTCTGGTCACCTGCTCTCTGCTCTCAGGACTGTCCAAAGCTGGGGAGTTGACAGTACGTGGTAATGACCTACATGGCAACAGAATCTAAAAGAAGAGTGTGCTTCCCAGGTGGCAAGAGTGATGTAGAACCTCCCTGCCAATGCAGGGGACATGGTTCCATCCCTGTGTCAGGAAGATCCCAGGAGAAGAAAATGGCAACCACTCTAGTCTTCTTGCCTGGAGAATCCCGTGGACCTAGGAGCCTGTTGAGCTATGGTTCATAGGGCTTCAAAGAGCTGGACATGAGTAAAGTGACTTAGCATACACACACGTATGTATATGTATCACATGCACTTTGCTGTACATCTGAAACTAACAAATTATAAGTCAACTCCACTCCAATAAAAATTAATAGTATTTAAAAAAACAGGGGAGTTGATCCTTCCTCATCCCAAATATTTGAAAAGTTCAGCAAGATGTGACTTTGCATCAAAATTGAAAAAGACACATATACCCCATTGTTCATGGCAGCACTATTTACAATAGCTAGAATGTGGAAGTAACCCAGATGTCCATTGACAGATGAATGGATAAAGAAGCTGTGGTACACATATACAATGGAATATTACTCAGCCATAAAAAGGAATGCATTTGAGTCAGTTCTAATGAGGTAGATGAACCTAGAGCCTATTATACAGCGTGAAGAAAGAGAAAGATAAATATTGTATACCAACACATACATATATATATGGAATCTAGAAAGATGGTACTGATGAATTAATTTGCAGGGCAGCAATGGAGAAACAGACATAGAGAACAGACTCGTGGACATTGTGGGGAGGGAGGAGTGGATAGGCGGTATGGAAAGAGCAGCATGGAAATCTGCATTACCATATGTGAAATAGATGATCAACAGGAATCTGCTGTAAGACTCAAGGAACTCAAACAGGGGCTCTGGAGCAGCCTAGATGGGTGGGATGGGGAGAGAGACGGGAGGGAAGGTCAAAAGGGGACATATGTATGCCTATGGCTGATTCAGGTTGACGTGTGGAATAAACAACAGAACTCTGTAAAGTTATTATCTTTCAATTAAAAAAAATATTCTAGGCACAATAAAATTAATTTTAACACAGAAATAAAAAAGGTGTGACCTTGCTAGGTGAGCCACTTTGATAATCAAAAATCCAATAGGTACTTAGCCTATCTCCAGAAAGATACACAAGGAACTGGTCATACAGCTTTTCTCTGGAGAGAACAAGGCAGCTGAACAAAAGGGGTGAGGAGAGGGAAGCTTGTTTTTCTCTGGATTATACCCTTTTATGCTGTTTTCATATAATACCATGTGATTGTAATAACTAATAAAAAATAAATATGCTTCAGACTTGAAAGGGATTGTCATGGCTCCGGGAGTCGGCTCAAGGTTGGGCAGAGCCAGGAGCTGGCTTTTCCTGGGGTTTTCTCTTTGAGACCCTGCTCCTCTGACCACGAGGGGCGGGTGGAGGTGCAGGAGGGCAGATGAAGGGCTTGGAGGACCCTGCAGGCCAGGCCGCGGGCGGCTCCTGGAGCTGGTGTCTCATCACTCAGGCCTGCCAACGAGAAGGACACCCCTGCCTCCCTCTTTCGCTCTGGCCCCATCCCAGACCTTCCTGCCAGGCCCGAAGGCCCAAGAGGGGGCGGGCAGCTGGCACAGGCTGTATGCTCCTACTCAGGGCACTGTGTACTCACTGCCCACCAGCCCGGGAAGTCTGAGCTCACTGGCCTCAGAAGTTGCATCAGCAGCAAGAACCACTGTTGGCAGGGGAGGGTCACGAGGGTGTGCGTGGGCCACCCAGGGGGTCAGCACAGCTGGTGGGAGACAGCGGGCCCAGGTGGAATGGGGCAGATGACGAGGACAGCTTCCTTCCACCCTGGCATCGACAGGGAAACCTGAGGCGACCACTGCCATTGCTCCTGGGCCCAACCCAGAGAGCCCCAGCCCAGCAGGTGCCGGCCTCCGGGCAGCATGGCCAGTGAGCCTTGGTCTGGTGGACAGCTGAGGCCAGGAGTTGCAACCCCCGTGCTTCCCTCCCCTCAGACCTCAGAGTCCCGCAGGAGGTGTCCAGCCTTCCCACGGCGCCTCTACCCCAAGTCCCGTTCTCCCCGCCTCTTCCACCTGTTCCTCCTTAGCCTGAGACGAGTCTCTCCCTCTGTCCAGACTGGGCTTCCAGGGACTTTCCTGACGGTTCAGTAGCTAAGACTCAGCATTCCCAGTGCTGGGAGGGAGGCGGGGCCAGGGTTCCAGCCCTGGTCAGGGAACTAAGATTTTGCATGCTGTAACCAGCATTTGTTTGGTGCAGCCAATCAAAACAAAACAGCAAGGAAAGAGTTCTCATGCTGCAACTGAAGACCTTCCATGCTGCGACTAAGACTGGGCACAGCCAAATAGCTAAACAAAGTAACTAAAATAAAATAAACTGAGCTAGCTTCCCTGGTGGTCCAGTGGGTAAGGACACCGCCTTGCAGTGCAAGGGGCACCGGTTCGATCCCTGGCCTGGGAAGATCCCACATGCTGCGGAGCTGCTGGACCGATGTGTCCAACTACCCAGCCTGCGCTCTGAAGCACATGCACCCACAGCCGGTGCTCTGCAACGAGAGAGGCCACTGCGATGGGAGGCCCACACAGGCCAAAAGAACAAAGATAAACAAATGAAAGACCAATAGAAGTGGCCAAAAAAAAATAAAATAAAATAAACTGAGTCTGCAGTGACAAGCCAGCCTGCTTCCAGCTCAGGTGCGTGCCTGGGGGAAAGGAAAATGGCAACCCAAGGATGTGGAGACACCCTGGGGGCTGCTCCCGATTAAGCCACCTAACTCTCTAGGCCTTGGCTTCTTCATCGAGGCCCTCTGCAGGTCACAGCATTGGCACCAGGATCTCTTGTGGCGCTCAGTCATCCTGAAAGCACTTTGTAAATGAGGCCTGCATGTCATCTGTGTTACCACCTGTTAGGTTACGGCAACTGCCTAGCTCGCCCGGCATCTTGCCGCGGTCCTGGGCTCTGAAACTGAGAGGTGAAGCCCGGGGGAAGAAAGTTCACCCTTCTGAAGGAATAAGATTTGGAGACTTCTTAAAGAAGTGGGCTAGCATGGAGGGCTAAGGGTGCCCAGGCCCTGCATTCCCCCACGCCCTAGCAGGTCCAGGTCCCAGCCCTGTTCACAGGCTGCCCATGTAGGGGAGCAGAATTGAGTGAGAAATGCTCCCCTAGCCCCAGGTAGGGCCTGCTCCCAGACCCTGCTCTGCTTGTGGAGAAAAGGAGCTGGAGACCTAGGAGGGCCAGAGCAGAGCGAAGTGAACCCATGTGTTTTGCAGGGCGGTGGGGGGTGGGGGGGCACAGAAAGCTCGGTGTGCCAGCGGCAGGCTGAGTTCACCCACCCCTCACCTTGCGTCAGCAGCCGAGCCGGCTGCCAGGCGCTGGGAGCTGGGAGTTACGGCACGAGGCTCCCTGGAGACTCCTGGCCTGGCCTTCTGCGCTCGGGGAGGGCGTGGCACGCGGGAGTGGGCGCCCAGAACTCCTCCACTTCCCAGCTGCCCAGCTCCCAGCCTCCCAGGCAGGGAACAGCCCACGTGATCAAGGGCAGTACACACAGCTCCGGGCGCTGGAGGCTCACCCCGCCTGCTCAAAGTCTCCTTGCTGGAAGCCTTCCTGGAGTTGGTGGCATCTCCCAAGTAGATCTGGAGACTTAGGGGCTGGTTTCTCTCTGGCCTCCAACATCCTCACTTTAAAAATGACCCTCTACCAACAATAGCAGACGCTACAAACATGTGTATTCTAGGGCAGGCTGTGTGTTCAGCAGGGCCTTCTCCCTTGCGCTTGCTCTATTAATGTTTCATCTAAGATTGATTATGACAGGAAGTTCTCAGAGGGACTCCTGATTATGTTGTTTTCCCCAGGACCCGGCTCCACTGTTTGGGATTTAATGCATTGGTGAGAGCTGTGTGAGGACTTCCCAGGTAGTGCTAGTGGTAAAGAACCTGCCTGCTAATGCAGGAGACCTAACAGACCCAGGTTCGATCCCTGAGTCGGGAGGATCCCCTGGAGGAGGGCGTGGCAGCCCACTCCAGTGTTCTTCCCCGGAGAGTCCCACGGACAGAGGAGCCTGGCGGGCTACGGCCCACGGGGTTGCAAAGAGTCAGACACGACTGAAGTGACTTATCACACACACATGTGAAAACTGCTACCACCTCTTCTGTCCCCAGATCCTCTTGGGCTGCAAAAGTGTACTGCGTGGGGGGCAAGAGTCTGGGTTGGCTCTTTTGGGGGGTTGTGCCATGAAGCTTGTGGGATCTTAGTTCCCTCACCAGGGATCGAACCCGTGCCCCAACAGTGGACGTGCAGAGTCCTGACCACTGGACTGCCAGGGACATCCCAGTTCTAAGTGTAAACTCCATGACAGCTCCCCTTCATCTCCTGATTCCCAGAGGGTGGGTGGAGCATACGGGTCCTCGGAGGGCGGCCAGCAGCCTCCCTCACTCGGAGCCCCACATCTGGGGTGTCCAGGGAGCTGAGCTGAGGGCTACGGGCAAAGGAAAGATGACCCGAGCAGACGCCAGACCAGAGTGATAGGGAGGAGCAAGAACACAAACGCTCAAGGGGGGCACGGATCAGCCCCAACTTAACGTTTTGAGTCTCTTCTGGACTCAGGTTCCAAGTCTCTCTTGCTGAGTTCCTTTCCCTCTCCAGGCCTTAGGGCCAGCTGAGGTGGCGCCAGAGAGAAAATCACAGATGCCTTCCTGGGCCACCCCCACCCCACCTCCGAGATCGCAGACCCCTCTGCCCTCCCTGGCTTGTAATCTCCTCATCTCCCGCAGGAGGAAGCAGGACAGCATGGGCTTTGGCTCCGCGTGCGGGTGTCTATGACGTCATCCTCCAGCCCGCATTTGTGTCTCTTTTGAATTCTCCCTTTCTCAGCCGCCTCCTCAGGGCTTGTTTTCCTGAGCCTCATCTTCTGTCCTTCTAAATTGATTCCCTCGTTATCTCACGTTTGGCTCTTCAAAATTCACGTTTAAAAAAAAAAAAACACAACTCAGGTTTGCCTTTTACGGACTGGGTCTCCTGGGTTAGCCTCTAATCCAGAGTGCACTGCAGGCGGGGAGCTTCTCCCCAAGGAGCCCAGGGGAGCTCAGTGGGAGGGCGAACCCAGCGGGGCTGAGCTGGCAGGGGCTGGCAGGGCGCTGTGCAGGGGAGATGGAGGGGGCGGGAGGCACATCAGGCGGGGAAAGAGATACAAGGCCAGGCAGCAGGCACTTGGCCCAGGCCCTGGGGAGCTGGGACTTTCGAAGCTGGACAAGCCCTTGGACGTAATCTAGGCCAACCAGTCTCCTCCACCCATCCCATTTCAAAGATAAGGTCAGTACAATCAAGTGTGCGTAGGTGCTCTGTCTTGTCCAACTCTGTGCAGCCCTGTGGACTGTAGCCCACCAGGTTTTTCTGTCCATGAGATTCTCCAGGCAAGAATACTGGAGTAGGTGACCATTCCCTTCTCAGGGGCAATATCCCTAGAAACGGCCACTGAAGCCGTAAGGGCAGAAGAATCACAGGCACTCAAAGTGCCAGAGGGCCCGGGCGTCGGCAAGGACTTCCTGTCTGCTGGGTGGCCACCGCAGGTCAGTTGGTAGGTAGGTAGGAAGGTAGCTTGGCTGGCTCCTCATCCTTGGAGGAGGATTGTGGGGAGACAGTGAGTGCTGAGTCCTAGCCCAGTGGAGATAGGCTGTTTCGTTTGTCTGTTTGTTTATGAACTTTAGAATGAGAGTAGGGAGGGAGATTCCTTCAGGAGGCGTGGAGAAGGAAAGGGAGGACAGTCTGGTGTCTCGCATATAGTGCACACGTGGCAATGAGGAGTGGAGGATGTGGGATGGTTCATGGCGGATCTAGAGCCCGCCAGGCCAGGCCGAATTCTCGTTCAACCACTGACTGTTCTGTGCTTCACACAAACCCCTTGAGGTCCCCAACCTTTAAGGACACAAGTGTCTGAACCAGGCAGGAATCTTCTTGGTCAATGTCAGAAGCCATAACCTCACCAGCTTCAGCCGAGAGGGAAATGGCCAGCTCACACAGGCAGACAAGAGCTGAGACCTTAGGACAGGACTCTGCGTCTCCAAGACCATTTTTCTCCTTGCTGTTGCCTGACTTCTGCAGACAGATTCTGTCCATGTGGCAGAGAAGATGGCTGTGTGCCGCCAGGCTCGGGTCTGGAGAGAGGCTACTGTCTCTCAGCATCAACACCCTTACCCCAGAGAAGGTTTTGATCGGTCCTGCTCTGGTCCCAGCCAGACCAAGGTCACAGGCCTGGTCCTGTGGTGGGGAAATGGGTGGTGTTACCAAGGGGAGGGAGACAGGAAAGCCAGCCGGCCAGAGAGAACAATAATTATAGTACCAATGGTGCCCCAAGGTCACATGGGCATGTATTTGTGTATGTTGAGAAAGCGAGTTGGGGAGCCCCTGAACAATGCACGAAGGCAGGAACACAACCAGACTTAGCCTATATTCACAGTTAAAAGTGAAATGGAAGTGTTACTTGCTCAGTCATGTCTAACTCTTTGTGACTCCATGGGCTGTAGCCTGCCAGGCTCCTCCGTCCATGGAATTCCCTAGACAAGAATACTGGAGTGGGGAGCCATTCCCTTCTCCAGAGGCTCTTCCTGACCCTGGGATAGAACCCAGATCTCCTGCACTGCAGGCAGATTCTTTACTATCTGAGCCTCCAGGGAAGCCTCATAGCCACAGTTTGGACTGTTACTAGGTACCCACCAATCAACTGTAGTACATGCCAGGCTCTGGGTTATGCTAAGTATACATTATATATATAATTTCTTATTCTCAAGAATAAGAAAGTATTAGGAGGTAGGTAGTACTTGTCCCATTTCAAAAGTAGAGACCAAGGCTAAGGTCACACAGGCAGTAAGCAATTAAGCCTGATTCAAAGTTAGGCGTTTTGGCCCCCAGACCCCACCTTTTTGCCCAGGGATCAGACTACATCTTGATTTATTTATGGCTGCCTGCAGGATCTCAGTTCCCTTGGGATTGAACCCAGGCCCTCAGCAGTGACAGGGCCAAGTCCTAACCACTGGACCACCAGGGGATTCCCAGAGTGCCTCTTTTTTTTTTTTTTTCCTTTTTTATTTATTTATTTATTTTTTTACATGTATGTTCCCAGATCATTCATATGCATATCCCTTGACCCTCCCCACCCAGTTCAAGACCATTTTTCTCCTTGCTGTTGCCTGACTTCTGCAGACAGATTCTGTCCATGTGGCAGAGAAGATGGCTGTGTGCCGCCAGGCTCGGGTCTGGAGAGAGGCTACTGTCTCTCAGCATCAACACCCTTACCCCAGAGAAGGTTTTGATCGGTCCTGCTCTGGTCCCAGCCAGACCAAGGTCACAGGCCTGGTCCTGTGGTGGGGAAATGGGTGGTGTTACCAAGGGGAGGGAGACAGGAAAGCCAGCCGGCCAGAGAGAACAATAATTATAGTACCAATGGTGCCCCAAGGTCACATGGGCATGTATTTGTGTATGTTGAGAAAGCGAGTTGGGGAGCCCCTGAACAATGCACGAAGGCAGGAACACAACCAGACTTAGCCTATATTCACAGTTAAAAGTGAAATGGAAGTGTTACTTGCTCAGTCATGTCTAACTCTTTGTGACTCCATGGGCTGTAGCCTGCCAGGCTCCTCCGTCCATGGAATTCCCTAGACAAGAATACTGGAGTGGGGAGCCATTCCCTTCTCCAGAGGCTCTTCCTGACCCTGGGATAGAACCCAGATCTCCTGCACTGCAGGCAGATTCTTTACTATCTGAGCCTCCAGGGAAGCCTCATAGCCACAGTTTGGACTGTTACTAGGTACCCACCAATCAACTGTAGTACATGCCAGGCTCTGGGTTATGCTAAGTATACATTATATATATAATTTCTTATTCTCAAGAATAAGAAAGTATTAGGAGGTAGGTAGTACTTGTCCCATTTCAAAAGTAGAGACCAAGGCTAAGGTCACACAGGCAGTAAGCAATTAAGCCTGATTCAAAGTTAGGCGTTTTGGCCCCCAGACCCCACCTTTTTGCCCAGGGATCAGACTACATCTTGATTTATTTATGGCTGCCTGCAGGATCTCAGTTCCCTTGGGATTGAACCCAGGCCCTCAGCAGTGACAGGGCCAAGTCCTAACCACTGGACCACCAGGGGATTCCCAGAGTGCCTCTTTTTTTTTTTTTTCCTTTTTTATTTATTTATTTATTTTTTTACATGTATGTTCCCAGATCATTCATATGCATATCCCTGGACCCTCCCCCCACCCAGTTCCCCCCTTCCCATCCCTTCAGACCATCGCCCCAAGTGGTTGTAGGTACTCCTATTCCCCTAGCACAATGACAATAGCTATCTTTTCCACACATGACAGTATAGGCTTCCATGTTACTCCCTCCATGCCTCCCTCCCACTGTTCGGTCTCCACAATGTCTTTATGTCTATTTTCTGTTTTTTCATGAGTTCACTGCGTATGTTATCATGACCATCTTACTAGATCCCATATATATGAGTTAGTATACTGTACTTGTCTTTCTCTTCTTGACTCACTTCACTTTTTATGATAGGTTCTAGAGCCAGCCACCTCATTAGGACTGAGTCTTCTGCATTTCTTTTAACAGCTGAGTAGTATTCCATTGTATATATGTACCAGAGCTTCTGGATCCATTCATTCGTCGATGGACATGTAGGTTGCTTCCATGTTCTGGCTATTGTATAGAGAGCTGCAATGAACACTGGGGTACAGGTGCCTCTTTCATTTTTGATTTCATCAGGATATAGGCCTAATAGTGGGATTGCTGGGTCATAGGGTGCTTCTATTTTTAGTTTTTTAAGGAATCTCCATATTGTCTTCCATAGAGGTTGTATTAATTTACATTCCCACCAGCAATGCAAGAGGGTTCCCTTTTCTCCACACCCTCTCCAGCATTTGTTGTCTGTCGATTTGTTGATGATGGCCATTCTGACAGGTGTGAGGTGGTATCTCATTGTGGTTTTAATTTGCATTTCTCTGATAATAAGCGAGGTTGAGCATCGTTTCATGTATTTTTGGGTCATCTGTATGTCCTCTTTGGAGAGGCGTCTCTTGAGACCTTTTTCCCATTTTTTGATTGGGCTGCTCATTTTCCCTGTGCTGAGTTGTCTGAGTTGCTTGTAGATTTTGGAGATTAATTCTTTGTCTGTTGTTTCATTTGCTATGATTTTCTCCCACCCAGAGTGCCTCTTTAGACACCAACGTGACAAGCACGCGGGCAGCTTGCCCAGGACCCCGCAGTGCGGTTTTGGGTTTTGGCCGGCGCAGCCGCGCTCTCAGTCACTTCCGGCCGTGTGCCTGCTCAACTCCCCTGCCTTACTCGCCCTTTCAGGCCACTGGATAATCCACAAGCTTCTTCACCAAAATGGCGTGTCTGCAAGACTTGATCCTCCTATTGCTGACCCTGCTTAGAATTTTCTAGAATCTAGTTTGCTGGGGAAATGGAAAGGGGCATCTGGAGGATGACTGGCACGGTGGAAAACAAGGGGTGTCACTTCTTATCCGGGTCACAGACATGGCTCCTTGTGTCTGTGCTGCCCTCCACCCCTTTGGGGCTTCACAGCTAGAGTCATCCTTCCAAACACCGTCCTTCCTGCCCGCCCCCAACTCCCGGCTCAGAGCCTCAACGGCTCCCCTTTGTTCATGCAACCCCTCCCCAACCTTTCCAGCTTTCTCTCTCACCGCTGCCCCTCACACTCGGGAAGGCAAGAGACTTAGGATAATAGGCTATTATGAGCTATATGTGGCTATCTAAATTTAAATTAATTAAAATTAACTCAATTATAGGGAATTCCCCGGCAGTCCAATGGTTAGGACCATGCTGTGACTGCTGTGGCCTGGGGTTCGATCCCTGGTTGGGGAACTAAGATCCCACAAGTCACACGAAGCAGCCAAAACACAAACAAACAAAAAACCCGTAAGGGCTTCCCTGATGGTCCAGGGGTTAAGAATCTGCCTTGCAACGTTTAGGGACACAGGTTCGATTCCTGGTTCAGGAACTAGAATCCTAGCTGCTGTGAGGTTCAGCATCGTTTCATGTATTTCTTGTGGTTTTAATTTGCATTTCTCTGATAATAAGCGAGGTTGAGCATCGTTTCATGTATTTTGGGTCATCTGTATGTCCTCTTTGGAGAGGCGTCTCTTGAGACCTTTTTCCCATTTTTTGATTGGGCTGCTCATTTTCCCTGTGCTGAGTTGTCTGAGTTGCTTGTAGATTTTGGAGATTAATTCTTTGTCTGTTGTTTCATTTGCTATGATTTTCTCCCACCCAGAGTGCCTCTTTAGACACCAACGTGACAAGCACGCGGGCAGCTTGCCCAGGACCCCGCAGTGCGGTTTTGGGTTTTGGCCGGCGCAGCCGCGCTCTCAGTCACTTCCGGCCGTGTGCCTGCTCAACTCCCCTGCCTTACTCGCCCTTTCAGGCCACTGGATAATCCACAAGCTTCTTCACCAAAATGGCGTGTCTGCAAGACTTGATCCTCCTATTGCTGACCCTGCTTAGAATTTTCTAGAATCTAGTTTGCTGGGGAAATGGAAAGGGGCATCTGGAGGATGACTGGCACGGTGGAAAACAAGGGGTGTCACTTCTTATCCGGGTCACAGACATGGCTCCTTGTGTCTGTGCTGCCCTCCACCCCTTTGGGGCTTCACAGCTAGAGTCATCCTTCCAAACACCGTCCTTCCTGCCCGCCCCCAACTCCCGGCTCAGAGCCTCAACGGCTCCCCTTTGTTCATGCAACCCCTCCCCAACCTTTCCAGCTTTCTCTCTCACCGCTGCCCCTCACACTCGGGAAGGCAAGAGACTTAGGATAATAGGCTATTATGAGCTATATGTGGCTATCTAAATTTAAATTAATTAAAATTAACTCAATTATAGGGAATTCCCCGGCAGTCCAATGGTTAGGACCATGCTGTGACTGCTGTGGCCTGGGGTTCGATCCCTGGTTGGGGAACTAAGATCCCACAAGTCACACGAAGCAGCCAAAACACAAACAAACAAAAAACCCGTAAGGGCTTCCCTGATGGTCCAGGGGTTAAGAATCTGCCTTGCAACGTTTAGGGACACAGGTTCGATTCCTGGTTCAGGAACTAGAATCCTAGCTGCTGTGCCACAACTACTGAGCACCCCAGGTCTCAACTAGAGTGAGGGCCACACACCACAACAAACAGATCCTACATGCTGCAACTAAGACCCAACACAGCCAAAGATAAATAAATATATATTTTAAAAATACCTTGAAAATTAATTACATTATTGTTAAAACCTCCTTGGTCACAGTCACATTTCAAGTGCTCTTGTGGCTAATGACTTCTTCATGGACAATTCCGCTGTAGAATATTTGTTTCATCACAGAATATTCCATTGGAAAACACTAGGTGAGATTTTTCTCTTACAGAAGAAGCCCTCATCAAAGAATATTATGAGCTTCAGAGGGATCCAGGGTAGGCTTGACCTATTCAGTGACTCTGAAATATTTGGCACTTTCTGTATTCTGGGCCCTGGATACTCAAGAGTGGGCAGTGGTGGCACTTGGTTCTCTCTTGGGAGCAAAAACACACTCGCTTGCAGATGTGTCAGGTGCCAGAGCCCAGGCTAGGGCAGCCGGGAAGGCTTCCTGGAGAAGGGGACATTTAGGGACAGACCTGCAGTCTGAGGACGCACTAGTAAGGCTGAGCTGCTCTCCAGGGCTCTCACTGCAGACCGTCCAGCTGCCTGCCCCTCCTCTCTTTGTCCCCAGGGAGGGAAGGCGAGAGACCAGTTCCCTGAAAGGAGCTGGCTGGAAACAAGCAGAGTCCCTGCCGAGCCACTAACTGTTGAGCTCTGTGCTGCGGCCTCTACTCCCCCTCCCACAGCCTGTGTGGCTTCAGGGCTAGGTAAACTCAGGACGTGGGAAAACAAAAACAGGCATAGCGTGGAAGGCTCCTCCAGAGAAGCCGAAGTTTCACATCTGGTAGGAAATACAGGAATCTGATTGTGTTACTGAACTCGGTTGCGGCTGCTCACCACTCAGAAGCCTGACACTGGAGAGGCAAACGTCAGGAGAGAGGGAAGGTGCTTGAATCAGAAAAGCCGGCAGTCTGGAGAGAAGGTGGACTCGTGTGCAGAGACCAGCTCTGAAGAGTCTTGCCATGAGAGTTTCTAAAGGGGAAGAATCTCAGTGAATCATCTAGACGTGAGGTTGAGTTCTCTGTCATTCTCCCCTGGGTACAAACGGGCTGTCTCTGTCTTCAGATGTTATCTACTCTGCGTGACCCACCTGCGGGACTGGGAAGGGAGCTATTGGTGGCAGGTGCAGAGAGCTACTCGTTTTCTTGTTTCATTTACTGGCTGCACAGGTCTTAGTAGCCGCACAAAGGAGCCAGTTCCCTGACCAGGGATGGAACCCGCGCCCCCTGCACTGACAGTGAGGAGCCCCACCAAGGGAGGTCCCCACAGAGCTACTCATTTTTTAACTGCTTCATTTTTCATCCTTCTTTTCATCAGGAAAAGAATCAACGGGTTAGATAAGGCATGGAGGGCACTGAGGACAGCTAAGTCAGGAGTAAGTTTCAGCTGATTAGGGATATCACCCCTACAACTGAGTTCTTTTAAAGTGAGAGGGGAACAGAAGTGGGCAAACCGGCAAGAGGCGAAATAGCTGCTATCAATTCTCCACTGTCAAACATCATTTCATTTCTACGGACTAGGGGCAAAGGCCCATTTTCTGTAGCTTGTTTATGCCTTAAGAGGGGCTAGAAGGTTTAACATGGGTGTGGAGCCTGTTTGTTGATCATTCGAGGTGCCTGATGACCTAGGTGGGCGACTCTTGGTCCCCAGCCCTGCCTGCCTCCTCTCTTGTCCCCAGGAGGGAAGGCGAGACCAGTTCCCTGAAAGGAGCTGGCTGGAAACAAGCAGAGTCCCTGCCGAGCCACTAACTGTTGAGCTCTGTGCTGCGGCCTCTACTCCCCCTCCCACAGCCTGTGTGGCTTCAGGGCTAGGTAAACTCAGGACGTGGGAAAACAAAAACAGGCATAGCGTGGAAGGCTCCTCCAGAGAAGCCGAAGTTTCACATCTGGTAGGAAATACAGGAATCTGATTGTGTTACTGAACTCGGTTGCGGCTGCTCACCACTCAGAAGCCTGACACTGGAGAGGCAAACGTCAGGAGAGAGGGAAGGTGCTTGAATCAGAAAAGCCGGCAGTCTGGAGAGAAGGTGGACTCGTGTGCAGAGACCAGCTCTGAAGAGTCTTGCCATGAGAGTTTCTAAAGGGGAAGAATCTCAGTGAATCATCTAGACGTGAGGTTGAGTTCTCTGTCATTCTCCCCTGGGTACAAACGGGCTGTCTCTGTCTTCAGATGTTATCTACTCTGCGTGACCCACCTGCGGGACTGGGAAGGGAGCTATTGGTGGCAGGTGCAGAGAGCTACTCGTTTTCTTGTTTCATTTACTGGCTGCACAGGTCTTAGTAGCCGCACAAAGGAGCCAGTTCCCTGACCAGGGATGGAACCCGCGCCCCCTGCACTGACAGTGAGGAGCCCCACCAAGGGAGGTCCCCACAGAGCTACTCATTTTTTAACTGCTTCATTTTTCATCCTTCTTTTCATCAGGAAAAGAATCAACGGGTTAGATAAGGCATGGAGGGCACTGAGGACAGCTAAGTCAGGAGTAAGTTTCAGCTGATTAGGGATATCACCCCTACAACTGAGTTCTTTTAAAGTGAGAGGGGAACAGAAGTGGGCAAACCGGCAAGAGGCGAAATAGCTGCTATCAATTCTCCACTGTCAAACATCATTTCATTTCTACGGACTAGGGGCAAAGGCCCATTTTCTGTAGCTTGTTTATGCCTTAAGAGCACGGTCTTCTCAGACTAGAAGGTTTAACATGGGTGTGGAGCCTGTTTGTTGATCATTCGAGGTGCCTGATGACCTAGGTGGGCAGAGCAAGCTCCAGTTAGTTTGATGCCCACAAAGATATAGGTGATGATGAGCGATGTATGTTCCTCCTGTTCTCTTGAGCCCAGTTCTAGCCGTGGAGTCAGTACTGCTCACCATGGGGGTAGCTTAGGTCCTGGCTACAATCTGGTCGGCAGGCAGTCGGGGCTTATTCCCTCTGGTGGCAGTTCTAGAATCTGCAAAACAACTCAGGAATCTGCATCCGACACTGAGCTTGTGACTCTTGTCCTAAAGCGGAACTGCTTGGTTTAGAACTGGGAGAAGGGTGAAGGGTGGGTGCGGGCGTTGCAGGGTTCCAATAGATTCCATATGCATCCTGAGTCCCACCCCAAGGTGGGTCCCCGCCCTCTGCAGCCCTGAATTCCTGCCTGAGTCAGCCTGGGGAAAGTGTAGCGAGGCCCCTCCCAGCCACAGCCTGGGGGAACCAGGGTTGGCTAACGGACTCGCTTGGGGTCCTATCCCCCTGCTCAGCTGGAGCCCCGCGCTGCTAATCCCTTCCCTACAGACCATGCAGCAGAACCCACCCCCACCCCACCCGGTGCCAGCTGCCCAACCTGCTCCTCTTCCTGGTGCCCTGGGCGGAACTGTCATCCCTGCCGTAGTCAGCACCGCCAGTGGCAGTTCACTGACCCGAATTCACACGCGCGTTTTGGGGGGAAAGAAGGGTCCGAGCGCACGCAGCGCTTTAGACCCTGTGGCTGTCCCCACCTGCCACAGGGACCGCCTCACTCAAACCGCCCGACCATGAGAAAACTGGTGAGAGCCAAGCGGTGGAGAGGACAACCATCAACGCTCTCCAGCCCAGCCTGGACCCCGTAGGGCCCCCCCGGCCTCGTGCTTGCATTTCACGCTCGTGCCCCGCCTCCCTCTCCATCTCCCCTGGGTCTCTGCGCTCCCGCCCTGCCGCCCCAGCCTAGGGGTGAGGGGAGCGGGAATCTGGAGCCTCCCCGCCCGGCCTGGGCCCTCTGGGTCGGCGGGGGCAGAGCCGTGCCAGCCCGAGCGCCGCTGGAGGCCGCTGAGCCGCCCTTTGTTGCGCGGCTTCTGCGGAGTCACGGTCACATGCGCTTCCGGCACGGGGTGTTCCCGGCGCCGCGCCAGGACCTGGGGACGCCCCCGCCCCTCGGCCCAGCGCGCGCGGGGCCGCCCTTCTCCGCTCTCTCGCCCGCCCGCCCGCGGGCCGCCAGCCTGTCTCCGAGCCCCCCGGCCCTGGAGCCTCTATCCCTCGCGCGCCTGTTGGGCAGCTCTGCTCCGATGGCCTGGGTCATCTCTGAACTCCGCGTGGAGCCATCCATGGCGGCCTGGCGCCATCCACCCCCAGATGTTTCCCGAGGTCCGCCCTGCCCCAGGCAACACCCAGCGGGCAAAATCGGGCGCATCCCTCCCGGGTGGAACACTGTGCAGTCAATGGGTGGTGGACAGGCCCTGAACTCTGTTCTTGTTTCGTGGGATGGCCGAGCAGCACCAACCCTCTTTCCTCCCCGACCCTGACTCCCACAAACAGAACGAAACAAAACAGAGTCACCCCCTGTGCGAAAAGGGGATCCTGCAGAGTGCTATGTGACTGTTTGGAGGGGTGGCGTGGGGGGATACACATATGACTAATCTGGGAACATACATATCTGTAAACAACAAAACTCTGTAAAAGTTAAAAGTAAAAAAAATGTTAAAAAAAAAAAAAAAACAGAGTCACCCCAAGGTGGCCACTGCAGACTATCGAGGGGCCAAAGCCCCAGTTGGGGGGCAGAAATGGCCGCCACCACTGCTCCAGCACTCCCTGGCCCAAGCTGTGGCCTAGGACACTTGAGAACCCTGGCGCCTCATGGAGGAGCCTGTCTCTGCTTCGCTCAACAGAATTCAAGAATTCATTCAACAAATATTTATTGAAGGCAAACGATGTGCAGGGCCACCAAGTCCCTCCCAGATGCCAGGTCCCTGTTAAGCCTCCTACAAAATGTGAGTGGATTCTCTTGTGTCCAAGCAGGGGTGCCCAGACTCTCCCTGGTGAGGCTCAGCTTTCCTGAAGAAGCCTTCCTTCAGAGCAGCCTGGGAGGCCATGCCTGGGGGCTGGCAATGGGAGCCCTGCCTGTCCCCTACTTCCCAGAGCGGGCAGTGCCAGGCTCTGGGTCAGGATGGAGGGGGCCTCGGGGATCCTGTCTCTGGGTCATCCTTCCCAATGCCTCTCTGTGGGTGGCCGGAGGGACTGGAGCAAAATGCACGGGCAGGGTGGAGCCCTGGACGAGGAGACACACAGCCCTAGGGGCAAACAGTGGGCTTGCAGGTGGGCCCACGCCTGCGCCGGCTCAGGGCTTGGTGGGGAAGAGCAGGCAGGTGAGCTGCGGCTTCCGCCGTGTCTGTCCACCAGCGGCAGGGGTTGCTGCGGTAGCCCTGGACGGGCCCCCCCATCTGCTCCGATGGCCTGGGTCATCTCTGAACTCCGCGTGGAACACCTGTGTTCCAGCCCCCCAAAACCCAGCGGGCAAAATCGGGCGCATCCCTCGGGTGGAACACTGTGCAGTCAATGGGTGGTGGACAGGCCCTGAACTCTGTTCTTGTTTCGTGGGATGGCCGAGCAGCACCAACCCTCTTTCCTCCCCGACCCTGACTCCCACAAACAGAACGAAACAAAACAGAGTCACCCCCTGTGCGAAAAGGGGATCCTGCAGAGTGCTATGTGACTGTTTGGAGGGGTGGCGTGGGGGGATACACATATGACTAATCTGGGAACATACATATCTGTAAACAACAAAACTCTGTAAAAGTTAAAATAAAGAATAAAAAAAAAAAACAGAGTCACCCCAAGGTGGCCACTGCAGACTATCGAGGGGCCAAAGCCCCAGTTGGGGGGCAGAAATGGCCGCCACCACTGCTCCAGCACTCCCTGGCCCAAGCTGTGGCCTAGGACACTTGAGAACCCTGGCGCCTCATGGAGGAGCCTGTCTCTGCTTCGCTCAACAGAATTCAAGAATTCATTCAACAAATATTTATTGAAGGCAAACGATGTGCAGGGCCACCAAGTCCCTCCCAGATGCCAGGTCCCTGTTAAGCCTCCTACAAAATGTGAGTGGATTCTCTTGTGTCCAAGCAGGGGTGCCCAGACTCTCCCTGGTGAGGCTCAGCTTTCCTGAAGAAGCCTTCCTTCAGAGCAGCCTGGGAGGCCATGCCTGGGGGCTGGCAATGGGAGCCCTGCCTGTCCCCTACTTCCCAGAGCGGGCAGTGCCAGGCTCTGGGTCAGGATGGAGGGGGCCTCGGGGATCCTGTCTCTGGGTCATCCTTCCCAATGCCTCTCTGTGGGTGGCCGGAGGGACTGGAGCAAAATGCACGGGCAGGGTGGAGCCCTGGACGAGGAGACACACAGCCCTAGGGGCAAACAGTGGGCTTGCAGGTGGGCCCACGCCTGCGCCGCGGCTCAGGGCTTGGTGGGGAAGAGCAGGCAGGTGAGCTGCCGGCTTCCGCCGTGTCTGTCCACCAGCGGCAGGGGTTGCTGCGTGTAGTGCTGGACCATGGCAGCCACCGAGGAGAAGAGCTGGACGGGGAGGGGTGGGCATCCGTGAGGCCCTCGAGCCTTGTGCTGGGAGACGCTTGCTGAGGGAGCTAGGGCACTCTGGCGGCAGGGGGGCTTTTGGACATTTTTCTAAATAGTTTCCTTCCTGTTTGCCCTGAAGCTCTGTTGCATTCTGCTGCCTAATTCCAGGCCTTTGCTCTCATGACACTCGTGTGCATTTCCCCAAATAACTTTGGGACCTCTGCCCAGGTCCTCCAGTGTGGAGAGGTGAGGGGTGACCATCTCTAGTTTGCAGCCTAGAGTTGAGTCCTTGGTAGAGATGAGAATCTGATCCCAGCTGGGTTGGTACAGGTACAAATGCCCCCGCCAGAGCCCCGGGCAGCCTGAGCCCTGCAGGAGGGGGCACCTCCCCCAGAGTACAGGGGGCCTCTTCTCCAAGTGCAGACTTCTAGCTGCGGATATTGCCACCCCCTCCAGAAAAAGACAAAATGTGGGGCTTTCCCCAGGGAAATGCTCCCAGCTAGGCCCTAGGCTGTTCCGCTGAGGGTCACCCTTCAGCACCCCCTGCCCTCCCCGCCTCCTCCAGCACCCACCTCCTCGTGGTTCCTGCCCTCCCGGCCCAGGGCATAGTGACGCCCGCCATCCAGCTGCCGGATGGGAATGTTGAAGACATGGCCGTGGAGAAGCACCGCCAGGGTGAAGGGCTGGGTGCTGTGAGGGCCTGAGCTGGGGCGCACGGTGTAGGCTCCATCCTGGGGAGGGGCTCCGTCTGTCAGCCTCACCTTCCAGCCGCAGCCCTGACTCCAACCCCTGCCCGGCCACCCGGGCCCGACAGCCCACAGCCCCTGAGCAGAAGGGGTTTCTGAGAAGGCCCAGGGGCCTGGGGGAGGTGGCCCACCTTTTGAAATCGGAGCAGGGCACTCTCAACAGCGTGGCGGTCACAGTTCTCTGAGTACCAGGGCTGACCCAGCAGATGGCCTTCCTGTACACACACAGCGGCTCAGCGGTGCGCCAGGCCACCAGACCAGGGACAGGGAGCAGAGACTTCCTGGGGCGCAGGCACCTGTGTTCCCGTTGGCCTTCCCCGGACTGAGCCCCACCAGCTGAACAAAATGCGTCCTGTCTAGATCCCTGCACACCTGTCCAGCCCTAGAGGACTCCTGGGCTTGGGCTCAGGCTCTGCTCCTGAGAGCTTCCCCCCAAGCCCACTCCCAGCCCCGCCTCACCTGAGCAGCTGAGGGGTTCTGGGTGGCACCTATAGCAGAAAGAGAGGCTTTCCTTTCTGCCAGAAGCAGCAGAGGATAGCCCTGGGGCTGGGAGGAGATTTGCCCTAGGAGGCCCAGCTGCGAGGGTGCCGGAGGTCGCAGGCGGTGTCCAAAGGCCTGAAGGCCAAACTGGGACACCCAGTGTTTCACCAACCCCCCAAGCCTCTGGGAGGACCCAGCAGCTAGGCCATGCGTGACCTCCAAGTGCGGAGTGATTTTAAGGTACGGGCTGGGAGCTTCCGCATTTGGGGCAGACCCTGCAAAGTGCCCAGGGGCTTCCTCTCAGACCTGCTCTCAGCTGAATCAGAGCGGCAGGGACCCCTTCAGCCAAGTGGGTCGTGGGGGGCTGGGAGTCAGGCTGTGGCCTGCAGGGCTGTGGCTGGGGAGGGAGCGCCTGGTCCAGGCTGACGATGTGTGATGTCTGTACTCACCTTTAGAGGTGGCGTTCGATGCTCCCTGGGACACAGGATATTGACTCAGGCCTGCTCCTTGAGGCCAGAAGTCCCGCCCTGAGCCTCCCTCTCCCTCTCTCTCCCAGCTTACTGACCCGCATCGCCCCCAACCCCAGCCTCTTACATTCTGAGCTTCCTGGGGGGCTATGGTGGGCCTGTGGGGAGAGCAAATTGGGTAACAGCGCTCAGGGTCTTTACCTCCTTCAATAGAATGGGTTCAGTGACCCTGGAGATCCCAGGGAAGCCTGGGCTGGCCATTCCTCCCCGACCCCACCACGCACACACCTGGGGCACTCACCTGAGCCCCACGGATGTCCTTGGTAGAGGGACAGGGGCCACCAGGACTTGGGAGCTTGGGGTCCTCGTCAAGGCGGGGACTAGAACAGAGAGGGGGGCTGGGCCGAGCACCGGGCACGGAAAGCCAGGTTGCCGGGGCAGGCGGGGCACAGCTGCAGGGGCTTCTCTGTTTCTCTGCAGTCTGACTCTGGGGAGTCTGTCCAACCAGGCAGAGTGTGGTCCTGGCTGCAACAGCTGGGAAGCCCCCCTTGCCCCTTGCTCTGAAGGGTGCCCTCCCTGACAGAGACAGCGTGGTCAGTCCATACCAGAGCCGTCCGTGGGGCTGTCTGAAGGCAGCTGTACGTTGGAGCTTCCGGCTGCAGTGGGCAGCCGAGGGCTCCTGGGCAGGGCGGGGCGGGGCGGAGGGGGGCGTCACCTGGACGGGGCTCACAGTTGATGTAGAGGTCCTCCTCGGGCTTCTTCGCTGGTCTGGGCACCTAAGGTCGGGAGGGAGCGTGGTTCCCAGGGTTTGACCCGGAAGTGGGAGGGAGGATGAAGCCATCGCCTGGGGGAGCTATTGGTACCTCACCCCCACCTCCACCCCAGGACTGGAATGAGTGCAGGTGCTCCTTTGCCCGGCAGGGGGCACCCAAGAGCACCTCGTTGCCCTCCTTCCCGTCCTGCGTCTGGAAGGAGCTGTGGGTGAGGCCCTTCCCAGAAGAACACTGGCGGACGTCTAATCGTGGCCTGTGGCAGAGGGGGAGGGCCCTGCTTCCTCCCTTTTCCCTTGGTTTTTGTTTTTGTTTTTTGGCCACTTCTATTAGTCTTTCATTTATTTATTTTCATCCATCTTTGCTCTTTGGCCTGTGTGGGCCTCCCATCGCAGTGGCCTCCCTCGTTGCAAAGCACCGGCTCTGGATGCATGCGCTCAGTGGTTGCACACATCGGTCCAGTGGCTCCGCGGCACGTGGGATCCTCCCAGGCCAGGGATAGAACCGGCGCCCCTTGCGCTGCAAGGCGGTGTCCTTACCCACTGGACCACCAGGGAAGCCCTCCCTTAGCTTTAGGTCTATTTCCTGGTTCTCCCAGCACCCACGCCCTACCATCACCACCACCAACGTCCTAGCCACCATCCTAGATGAGGGGCCACTCACCACTCGGGCTGGTGCACCCAGCTCTGGGAGGAAAAGGAGAGACCCACCAGTCAGGAGCAGCAAGGAGAAAGGAATTCAGTGAGACTTCGGTTGGAAGAGCGGGGTATCCTTGGAACTTCTCTGAGGGGATCCTCAGAGCCATTTGGAGTCCCAGGAGAAAGCTCTCCTCACCCCCGGTCGCCTTACTTCACCCCCCAGGATGCCCCTCGCCCAAAGCCAGGACCTCAACAGGTGCACAAGGCCCCAGGTACGACTCGGAGTGTCTCTGGGCCCTGAACTGCCGGCCTCAGAGGAATCAGCTGGTAAAAATGAGGAACAACCGGGGGATGCACTCACTGAGCAAAGCATGAGACCAGTGTAAGGCCAGCTCTGCTCTCCCCCCAACCTCACGGGAGCCAAGAAAGAGACAGGACATCCCCATTACCTCGCCTCCCAAAGGGCCAGCTCTGCTTCAGGGCCTCCAGTGGGCCCAGCGCGGCCTTGAGCTGTAGGCACAGTGGGGTGGCGTGAGGGACTGGGGGGCAGTGGAGGGAGTGGGGGGACTGCTGCAGGTTGCGGGGGGAGCTGAAGCATCAAGAGGGCAAGGCTGGCAGGTGGGATGCGGAGGGACTGCGTGTAACTGTGGAGCCAAAGGAAAAACTGACTCTTTGTGACCCCATGGAAGGTAGCCCACCAGGCCCCTCTGTCTATGGGATTTTCCAGGCAAGAATCCTGGAGTGGGTTCCATTTCTTCCTCCAGGGGATCTTCCCAACCCAGGGATTGAACCCAGGTCTCCTGCACCCATTGCGGGGGGATTCTTTATGGATGGAGCTACCAGGGAAGCACCCCCCAAAAACTACAACACAAGTATTAGCGTGCAAAGGAGGTGACTCTCCCCTTTGCCTCTGCTCTGCAGCTCTTTCTTTGTGGTGAATCTCTCCCGGTTTTTTTGTTTCAATACAATCTAGGATGGAAGTGTCAGCTCTCAGGGATCATGGCGGGGATGTGAGCTGGCAGGGGGCTGGCCGCTGAGCGAGCTTTAGGTCTATTTCCTGGTTCTCCCAGCACCCACGCCCTACCATCACCACCACCAACGCCTAGCCACCATCCTAGATGAGGGGCCACTCACCACTCGGGCTGGTGCACCCAGCTCTGGGAGGAAAAGGAGAGACCCACCAGTCAGGAGCAGCAAGGAGAAAGGAATTCAGTGAGACTTCGGTTGGAAGAGCGGGGTATCCTTGGAACTTCTCTGAGGGGATCCTCAGAGCCATTTGGAGTCCCAGGAGAAAGCTCTCCTCACCCCCGGTCGCCTTACTTCACCCCCCAGGATGCCCCTCGCCCAAAGCCAGGACCTCAACAGGTGCACAAGGCCCCAGGTACGACTCGGAGTGTCTCTGGGCCCTGAACTGCCGGCCTCAGAGGAATCAGCTGGTAAAAATGAGGAACAACCCGGGGGATGCACTCACTGAGCAAAGCATGAGACCAGTGTAAGGCCAGCTCTGCTCTCCCCCCAACCTCACGGGAGCCAAGAAAGAGACAGGACATCCCCATTACCTCGCCTCCCAAAGGGCCAGCTCTGCTTCAGGGCCTCCAGTGGGCCCAGCGCGGCCTTGAGCTGTAGGCACAGTGGGGTGGCGTGAGGGACTGGGGGGCAGTGGAGGGAGTGGGGGGACTGCTGCAGGTTGCGGGGGGAGCTGAAGCATCAAGAGGGCAAGGCTGGCAGGTGGGATGCGGAGGGACTGCGTGTAACTGTGGAGCCAAAGGAAAAACTGACTCTTTGTGACCCCATGGAAGGTAGCCCACCAGGCCCCTCTGTCTATGGGATTTTCCAGGCAAGAATCCTGGAGTGGGTTCCATTTCTTCCTCCAGGGGATCTTCCCAACCCAGGGATTGAACCCAGGTCTCCTGCACCCATTGCGGGGGGATTCTTTATGGATGGAGCTACCAGGGAAGCACCCCCCAAAAACTACAACACAAGTATTAGCGTGCAAAGGAGGTGACTCTCCCCTTTGCCTCTGCTCTGCAGCTCTTTCTTTGTGGTGAATCTCTCCCGGTTTTTTTGTTTCAATACAATCTAGGATGGAAGTGTCAGCTCTCAGGGATCATGGCGGGGATGTGAGCTGGCAGGGGGCTGGCCGCTGAGCGAGGCTCTTCACTCCACAGGCAGGGAGAGCTCCTCGGGCCTCAGGGTCGGGGAGGGGTCGGGGAGCGTCAATCCTCCCCACCCCACCCACCCCCCCACCCCGCCACCCCACTCACCCCCGCCACCCCCGCCACCCCCAACTCCTGGCCCAGGCGAGTAGGCTGAGTCTTGGGGGCTGCTGATGCAGAGGCTGCCAGGCTCCCCCTCACTGTTCACAGGGCTCTGACGCAGCTCATTTTTCAGGGGGCTCATGAATGCAGTCGCGGGGGAATCTTACAAATGAGATGCCTCTCAGATTTACTCACTGGGAAAGAGTAGCCGGAGGTGGGGCAGGTGAGGAGGCTGTTCACCATCTCTGGCTGGGGCTGGGGGGGCGACGTGGGTGGCGGCGGGGGTGATGTCATGGGAGGGCCCAGGAGGGCCGAGTGATCTGGAAAACACCCCGAGCATCGTGATTCTGTGGGTTCCTCCCACGTGGGTTTCCATTTCCCTCCGGCCCCCCACCCAGCCTCTATTCCCTCCTCCCTTCCTCCCTTCCCTCGCTCTCTGGCTTCCTGACAGCCTCGTCGCCATGGCAACCGGAGGCGGCCAGCTTCCCTGCCCCCACCTGGCTGAGGGGGCAGCGGCTGCGAGGTGGACCCCCCTGGTCTCTCTACTCTTGCTCCAAGATATGCTGGGATCTCTGAGCGGGACGCTAGGTCCCGGGACCCTGGCCGGCTGCCTGCTTTCCTGCTGTTGCCTTGGTTACACTGCCCCTCCAGGCTCCTCTCCCCCTCCCACCCATCCTCCGATTCCCCTCCTCCCTCCCTCTCTTCCTCCATCCCTGTCTCTCCCTGCCCAGCCCGGAGGCCTCGGTGACTGCCGGCTGAGATCTGGGGGCACAAAGCAAAAGCCTGGGCCCTCACCTTGCGCCGACCTTCTCATTCTGCCTGCCCCCTCACCTCCCTGCCTCAACTGCCCAGTCCTCACCCAGATACAGAGAGTCTTCTTCAGTGCTGGAGAGGCGGGCTGCCGGGAGGGGGCGGAGCAGAGCCTCACAGGGGGGCAGCTCATACTTATCCTCCTCTTCTTCCTCCTCCTCCCCGGCTTCCAGGAAGCGATGCTGAGCACAGGGAGAATGAGAGAGATCCAGGAGCCCTGGGGGCCGCTGCCTCCGGCCACCCCGCCCCCTGACTCTGGCTCAGCAGCTGGACTTACCTTGTGTTTCCAGGTCCCTGGGGTAGACAGAGGAGATGGGCAGGGGTCATCTCTTCTCCAGGCTGGGGAGCCTGGACAGGACACTGGTGAGACCCTCATCTCCGCCCCGCCCAGCCCCTCTCTGGGGCACAGACTTGCTCTCTCTCCCCCATATAATAAGCCATGCGCACGTTCACAGAGTTCTCAAGGGGATCATTCATGACAGGCTGCCCTAGCGATGCAGCTGGACCAGCGAGGCATAAGTGGGCCTCACCGCCTGCTCCACCCGTGCCCGTCTTCCACCCTGGGTATGCGTGCTAAGTTGCTGCAGTCACGCCCAACTCTTTGTGGACAAAGGGTGGCCTGTAGCCCGCCAGGCTCCTCTGGCCATGGGATTTTCCAGGCAAGAAGACTGGTGTGGGCTGCCATGCCCTTCTCCAAGGGATCTTCCTGACCCAAGGATCGAATCTGCACCTCTTGACTCTCCAGCACTGGCACTCAGGTTCTTTACCACTAGCGCCACCTGGGAAGCCCACCAGATCTTCACCCCGTGCAACCCTAACTCCGACCCAGACAGATGGCAGAGCTAGGCTTAGTGATGGAGCAGCGCTGGACTGTGATGGGCCGGAGGTGTCCAAAGCCCCCAGGGGAGACTCCGTTGGAGGGTACCCCTGCACAGTCCATGGGGTCACAAACAGTCCGACATGACTAATTTCACATGCATGCACACGCACACACACACTGCCCATCTGGGGGGTGGTCACTTACCTGTACATCTTGGGGGAGGAAGGGGTGGCTTCGACCTGCAATTGAACTCTAGTCAGCTCTGCCCACGGGCCCTGCGCAGGTCTCAGCTGGACCATGCCAGCCCAGGGACGCCCACAGCCAGTGAAGAGCGCCCCCTGGAGTTGTGTGGCCGCAGCCTGGGACCAGGGCCATGGGAGGAAGCGTCTGGGGGCACAACTCGAGGCGCTGGTGCCCCAGGGAAGCTGGCGGTAGGGGAACCCTTGTGTTCCCGGGAGGAGGCAGCTCAGTGGGCTTGGGAGGACCCGGCATAACCAGCCCTGGTCTAAGGCCCCGTGTGCCCAGGAAAGGGGCAGCGAGGGGAAAACAAGAGAGGAGCCCGAGGACTCACCTGGCCTTTCTCTTGCTGAGCTGCTCCTGGAAAGAGTCAGGGAGGGGAGGAAAGGAGTGGTCAGGGCATCTAGGATGACTCCCCCCGCCCAGAGTCCTGGACCCCCATGGATGGGCAGGTCTTATGCCAGGGGCTGCCCTAGAACCAAGTCTCACCATGGCCAAGGTGCGGAAGATCTGTCGCCCCAGGGCCCGAGTTCTGACGCCGATGGGCTGGGGACAGGGGCCTTATTGTTCTTATCATTTGCATCTCGCAAGCACCAGGAAGGGGGGCCTGCCGTGGCCGCCAACCCCAGCCAACTTCACCCATGCCACGCCCGGGGCCCAGCCCCAGCTCCCCCTCGCCTCCCCTCCATTGCCTCCCACCGCTGAACCTCCAGCACCCCTGCCCCAGGAGGAAGAGCTCCCTCCTTGACGCCCAGGCCCACAAGGCTGGACCAAGGGCCCCCAAAGTTCCTGAGCAAGGCCTCTTCCTCCCAAGACTCAGACTCTACTCAGGATCAGCCAGACCCCACCCTTCCCCAGTTCACAGAGATGGGGCATTCGTGGCAGGTCCAGTTCAAAACAGGAGACGGGCTTCCCTGGGTGCTCAGGGGTAAAGAATTCTCCTGCCAGCGTGAGAGGCGAGGGTTTGATCCCTGATCCAGGAAGATCCCACATCCCCCAGAACAACGAAGCCCGTGTGCCACAACTATGGAGCCTGGGCTCTAGAACCCAGGAACCCCAACTACTGAACCCACATGCCACGCCTACTGAAGACTGTGCTCCCTAGAGCCCGTGCTCTGCAACAAGAGACGCTACTGCAATGAGAAGCCCACACACCACAACTAGAGAGCGCCATGAAGACCCAGTACAGCCAGAAATATATTTATAAATATATAAATGACTGACAATCCCCGCGGCACTCCTGCTAAATCCTGTGTGCCTGCTCTCATTGACCGGGGAGTGGGGATCACTGATCAAGGACACGGAAGTTACTGAAACGCTCAGCGATAGGCACTTGTATTTAGTTTGACCGCTTCCTTTCTCGATGGATGTATTTATTTCCGTGGCAGGTAGTTGCTGAGGGTCCGCTATACACCAGGCCGGGTTCCAGGGGCTGACGGGGCTGCAGGTATCCTGAACAGGCAAGCTGTGCACATGCATCTCCCCACTGGATTCTCACAATAGCCTCGTGATGCGGGTCCGAATTTTATCCCTGCTTGGCAGATGAGGGAAATGAGCGTCTTGGTCAGCTCAGGCCACCACCAGAGAGGACCCCAGGCTGAGTGACTGAAACAACAGAAGTCTTGCTGTCCTGAAGGCTAGAAGTCCAAGATCAAGGTGCCGTTAGAGTTGGTTTCTGGCAAGAGCTCTCCTGCTGGCTTAAAGACAGACGGCTTCTTGCTGTGTCCTCGTTTGGCCTTTCTTCTGTGCATGCCAGGAGAGAGAGAATTTTGGAAAGAGAGATTTCTTTCTTTTTTTTTTTAAAGACTTTTTTTGCATTTGGACCATTTTTAAAGCCTTTATGGATATGTTACAGTATTATGTCTGTCTTTTTTTTTTCTTCATTGTTGTTCAGTCACTAAGTCATGTCTGACTCTTTGCAACTCAATGGACTGTAGCATACCAGGCTCCTCTGGAGCGAGGGACTTCCCTTGGGGTCTAGGGACTAAGATTGCATGCTCCCAATGCAGGAGGCCCAGATTCGATTCCTGGTCAAGGAACTAGATCCCGCATGCCGCAGCTGTAGATTCCGCATGCCGAAACATACAAAAGAAAAGATCCTGCCTGTCACAAGAAGATTGAATATCCTTCATGCTGCAACTAAGACCCAGCATAGTCAAATAAATAAATCAATTTTTTAAAAACAATACTGGAGTGAGTTGCTGTCCTTTCCTCCAGGGGTTCTTCCTGATCCAGGGATTGAACTCGCATCTCCTTATGTCTCCTGCATTAGCAAGTGGGTTTTTTACCACCTTTCTAGGGCACGGTAACTTCCCTGTGGTTATTATTTTGATGATGTCCTGGTTCTTGGCTCAGAGGAAAAATGAAGGCCATGTGCTTGCGTCTTTGGAGGCCGTGGGGCTGGAGGCACTGGGGAGAGGGCCTAGGGTCAGAGCTGGCCACAGACGTCAGAGAAGAAGACCAGATGATTCCTGGGAGCTGCAGGCAAAAGGACGCTGAAGAAGCTATGAACTCAGCCAGAGAAGAACAAAATGATGCCATTTACAGCAGCAGAGATGGATCCAGAGATCATCCTACTAAGTGAAGTAAGTCAGGTAGCCAAAGACATGTCTCATATGATATCACTTACACATGGAATCGAAGATATAGGACAGATTGAGGATTCCCTGGTGGCCTAGTGGTTAGGATTCCTGGCTTTCACTGCTGTGGCCCGGATTCAGTCGCTGCTCAGGGAACTGAGATCCCAAAAGCCATGGTGTGGCCAAAAACAGAAATACATTTTTTTTAATACATACATAAAATACAGTACAAGTGAACGTATTGACCAAACAGAAACAGACTCACAGGCATAGAAAGCAAACGGATGGTTACCAAAGGGGCCAGAGCATGCCTGTTCAGTTGTGTCCAACTCTTTGTCAGTGTCCATGGAGTTTTCCAGGCAAGAACACTGGAGCCGGTTGCCGTCCTCTTCTCCAGGGGATCTTTCTGACACAGGGGTCGAACCTGCATCTCCTACTGGTCAGGCAGATTCTTGACCTCTGAGTCATGCGGGAAGCCCTAAGCAAGGGGAGAGGGATAAATCTGGGATGAACAGATGCACACTACCATGTATAAAATAGATAAACGATACGGATTTACGGAATGGTATAGGGAGCTGTATTCAATATCTTATAATTAACTGAAAAGAATCCAAAAACATAATATATACACATATGTAACCAAATCACTTCTCTACACACCTGAAACTAACATAATATTGTAAATCAACCGTACTTCAATAAAAAAGAAGTCACTGGAGTGACTTGAGAGGGGCCTGTTTGGTGTTGTGGGAAAAACTGTGAAAAGGAGAACAAAGAAAGCATCCAGACGTGGCGTCAGGGACGGGTTTCCTCCGTTTCCAGCTGACCTGGGCGCTACGGTTGGACCTTAGGGCGGGGGGCAGCTTTCCTCCCCACAGGGACCTCCTGTCAAGCCCAACAGGATTCTCCAGACACCACCCTGCTGCGAACCCCAAAGTGAGCTGGCTCCCCAGGCAAGACCGCTCTCGCCTCAGCCACCTCGTCTTCCTGTTCAGGGTTTTGCATAGGCAAATGCCAGGCCCTGGGTGGCGGGGAGCATGGAATCCATGCCTTCTGGGTGGGGCGCTGGCGGGCGGGCGGGGGGGGGGGGAGGGACGGAGGGTGTCTCACGGCCTCGCTTCCTGCTGCCGGCTCAGGTAGACGTGGACGACCTCTTTCTCCATCTTTGACACAGGCTTCTCTTGGGCGCAGCCAGTGTTCCCTCGGGATGAATTCCTAGAAATGGAATTGCTGAAAACGTGCACTTTAAAGGTTTCAGTGCTCCACTCTCTGGCAGCATCTGAATGTCAATTTTATGGTCCTTCCACAGCACATGGTGATTTTCTGCACATTCCAGATTTCGGCTGCTGATCTCCAATGATAAGAGGCCAATATTTCCAGGTCCCAGGTAATCTAAACCCACCTGAAGAAAACAGAGCAATGTTCCCCTCGTTTCCATGATCACCAGAATCCCTGGAGGATCCTCCCTGAGATCTTAAGAACCAGATGTTCCAGGAGGAGAGTGGGAAGCTCTATTATTTTCATTAAGCATCCTAGATGAATCTTCCAATTGGTGAAGTTTGAGAAATGCTGCTCTAAAGAAATGCTTCTTTGTCTTCCCTGGTGGCTCAGTGGCAGAGAGCTCGCCTGCCCATGCAGGAGACACGGGTTCGATCCCTCATCTGGGAAGATGCCACATGCGGGGGAGCAACAAAGCCCGTGAGCCACAACGATGGAGCCTGTGCTCTAGAGCTTCGAAGCCACAACTGTGGAGCCCATGGGCCACAACTATTGAAGCCCGTGAGCCCTAGAGCCCGAGTTCCACAACAAGAGAAGTTACCGCCACAAGAAGCCTGCTCACCTCACCTAAAGAGTAGCCCCCACTCCCTGCAACTAGAGAAGAGCCTGTGGCAGCAGTGAAAACCCAGAAGAGCCAAAAATAAATAAATAAACACAAATTTTAAAAGGGAGAAATGCTTCTCATTCTGAGGACATCTTTAGAATCACAGACAGCCTGCAGCCCATTGGGAACACGGGGGTTACCAGCAGAGAAGCAAGGGACACAGACCCTGCCCTCAGGGATTCCTCCTGGTGATGGAGAGGAGAGACCCCAGGAGACGTCACCATCTCTCCATGATGGAGAGGACAGACCCACGGTATTTTTAATTATTTTCCACCCTAAGTTAGTTAGGGCTGGATTCTCTTACTTTCAGGGAAGAAGTCTAATTTAGAGATGCCGCCTCCATGGGATCACCACGTGGATACCAAGAAACCTAAACTGTGAGGCCAGGTACAGCAATCTCATGGGAATAGGAGATAAAGTTGAAATAAGTATCAGTTTTATATTTGCCCTGGGCCTTTTACATGACAAGCATTCATTAATTTTATAATTTTTAAAAATCATGGACTTCCCTGGTGGCTCAGTGGTGAAGAGTCCACCAGCCAATGCAAGGGACACAGACTCAATCCCTGGTCTGAGAAGATTCCACAGGCTGCAGGGCCACTAAGCCCATGTGTCACAATTACTGAGGCTGTTCTCTGCAACAAGAGAAGTTCCTGCAATGAGAAGCCTGTGCACCGCAACTAGAGAGTAGCCCTGCTTGCCACAACTAGAGAAAGCCAGTGGCAGCAACGAAGACCCAGTCAAAAATAATTTTTAAAAAATCAATCAATACAGGCAAAAAGATAAAAAGAAGGAAGGAAGAGAGAGGCAATGGCCTGGATTTCAGCTATGAGTTAGCCCTGGGAGAAGAACAGCTAGGGGAAGGCAGGGCCCTGGGAGTGGGGGTGAGGCTAAGGAGAGGTGCTCGGGAGGCCACGGGATAGCCAGGTTCCCTAAGCCAGGGAAGCAGAGGGACAGGTGGGCAAAACCAAAAGCATGCTGAGAAGACAAGGATTCTTCTCCCAGGAGGATGGGAATCCATCTGGGCAAGTGGAAGGGGTGGGGCAGAGAGAAGAACTTTCTGAGGACAAGTCAGGACCATGTGGGTTGCAGAGGATGGGGCAGGGGACCACGGGAAGGGAGCAGGCCCTGGGAGGCATGAAGGAGGATGCACGAGTCCTAAGGATAGGTCTACCCAAGCCGGTGGTCCAGTTAGAGGTCCAGGAAGCTTGTAGGGAGGGGCCTCAGGCCAAGAGAACTCTCTGCACTGGGATAAAGCTAACGTGGGGGCAATCTTGAAGGAAGGTGGTTGTCAGGAGGGAGAGAAGGGGTCTTCCTGGGCCAATGAGTAGAGGGCAATGGGGGGCTGGCTGAGCACAAGCTGGCAGAGCCTCCCCGCCCCTCCCCCGGCCGCTGCCCACTCAGGCTTGCTGACTCAGCTTGCTCTGGAGGCAGCCCTGACGGAGGCTGACCTATGACGCACAGACCAGCCTCCCAGGAGGGTCTCCGGCCCGTCCCTCCCTGACACACCATCATTTACTGCTTCAGAGGCTTGTGACCCACCCTCCCTCCGACTCCCTGAAAGCAGATATAAAGCTTGATGTGCTCAGACAGTAAAGAATCCGCCTCCAGAGTGGGAGACCGGGTTCCGTCCACCAGCCAATGCAAGGGACACAGACTCAATCCCTGGTCTGAGAAGATTCCACAGGCTGCAGGGCCACTAAGCCCATGTGTCACAATTACTGAGGCTGTTCTCTGCAACAAGAGAAGTTCCTGCAATGAGAAGCCTGTGCACCGCAACTAGAGAGTAGCCCTGCTTGCCACAACTAGAGAAAGCCAGTGGCAGCAACGAAGACCCAGTCAAAAATAATTTTTAAAAAATCAATCAATACAGGCAAAAAGATAAAAAGAAGGAAGGAAGAGAGAGAGGCAATGGCCTGGATTTCAGCTATGAGTTAGCCCTGGGAGAAGAACAGCTAGGGGAAGGCAGGGCCCTGGGAGTGGGGGTGAGGCTAAGGAGAGGTGCTCGGGAGGCCACGGGATAGCCAGGTTCCCTAAGCCAGGGAAGCAGAGGGACAGGTGGGCAAAACCAAAAGCATGCTGAGAAGACAAGGATTCTTCTCCCAGGAGGATGGGAATCCATCTGGGCAAGTGGAAGGGGTGGGGCAGAGAGAAGAACTTTCTGAGGACAAGTCAGGACCATGTGGGTTGCAGAGGATGGGGCAGGGGACCACGGGAAGGGAGCAGGCCCTGGGAGGCATGAAGGAGGATGCACGAGTCCTAAGGATAGGTCTACCCAAGCCGGTGGTCCAGTTAGAGGTCCAGGAAGCTTGTAGGGAGGGGCCTCAGGCCAAGAGAACTCTCTGCACTGGGATAAAGCTAACGTGGGGGCAATCTTGAAGGAAGGTGGTTGTCAGGAGGGAGAGAAGGGGTCTTCCTGGGCCAATGAGTAGAGGGCAATGGGGGGCTGGCTGAGCACAAGCTGGCAGAGCCTCCCCGCCCCTCCCCCGGCCGCTGCCCACTCAGGCTTGCTGACTCAGCTTGCTCTGGAGGCAGCCCTGACGGAGGCTGACCTATGACGCACAGACCAGCCTCCCAGGAGGGTCTCCGGCCCGTCCCTCCCTGACACACCATCATTTACTGCTTCAGAGGCTTGTGACCCACCCTCCCTCCGACTCCCTGAAAGCAGATATAAAGCTTGATGTGCTCAGACAGTAAAGAATCCGCCTCCAGAGTGGGAGACCGGGTTCCGTCCCTAGGTCAGGAAGATCCCCTGGAGTAGGAATGGCTCCCCACTCCAGTATTCTTGGCTGGAGAATTCCATGAAGAGAGGAGCCTGGCGGGCTACAGTCCATGGGGTCGCAAAGACTGAGCGGCTAACACTCCTACTTCTCCCTCTATCTCCCTGAAAGTAGATATTAAACGTGATGTGTAGCTGGTGTTTTTCTCCAGGTGCAGGAGTCGGCGAGGTTGGGCTGAGAGCGGAGGCTGGCTTTCTCTGGCCTCTAGGGCAAAGGGCAGGAGCTGGCACTGCCTTGCTCCTCTCTGCCCCTGCCCGGGGGCTGGGTCTCTGTCCCCACACCCTGCCCTTCCCTGTTCTGATCACAGTAGATTTGGTCATGACGCAAATCTGCCCGGAACCCTTGCGTGTCCCTCCCCCACCCCTTGGTTTCCTGAACGCAGACAAAGGCTTCTTGTTGCCATGTAAGATCAGCCCTGCCTACCTCTCCAGCCCCAGCCTTTCCATTTCCCCTGAGGGACTCACTCACACTCCTCTTCTCTCTGTGGGTCCACCAGGACTGGGCCCCAGCTGCACCCTGTTGACTGGAAGAAACTTTAGCTGGAAGAAATTTCCATCTTTTTCTGTCTTTACAGAATATGACAAGCAGGACACTCTGGGGACTTCCCTGGCAGTCCAGTGGTTGAGGCTCTGAGCTTCCACTGCAGGAGGCATGGGTTTGATGCCTAGGCATGGAATGAAGACCCCACACTCTGCACAGTGCAGGGGTGGGGGTGGGAAGACAGGAAGAAGGGATAGCACACTTTTTTATTATTTATTTATTTGACTGTATAGTCTTAGTTGGGGCACGTGAGATCTAGTTCCCTGACCAGGGATTGAACCCTGGCCCCCTGCATTGGGAGCACAAAGTCTTTTTTTTATAAATATATAATGTGCATGCATACACATTCATATGGTATTTTGGTTATTTTTTTTTTATTTTAGCCTTTTTTAAAATTATGGCCTCTTTTTTGTTGGTTTTTTATTATTTATTTTTATCCATCTTTATTCTTTGGCCTGTGTGGGCCTCCTGTTGCAGTGGCCTCTCTCGCTGCAGAGCACCGGCTCTGGGCGCATGTGCTCCAGAGCACTGGCTCGTCATTGGACACACCGGTCCAGCCGCCCCACAGCAAGCGAGATCTTCCTGGGCAAGGGATCGAACCAGTGCCCCTTGTATTGCAAGGTGGACTCTCTACCCACTGGACCACCAGGGAAGCCCCGGGAGCACAGAGTCCTAACCACTGGACCACCAGGGAAGTCCGGCACTCTTAAGCACAGTAAAATGCAGCCTAAAGAAGAAAGAAAGAGGGACCACCTTGGTGGTCCAGTGGCTAAGCCTCTGCATTCCCAATGCCCACACTATATCCCACAGGCCACAACTAAGACTGAACACAGCCAAATAAGTAACTAAACATTAAAACAAAAAAGAAAGAATGTTCTATGTATGTTCTTCTACTTTGAGAACTGTTACCATCCCCCCACGTCCACCCTCCTGGTCTCTGTAACTGACCCCGCCCTCCCCCAGTGCTCTCCCTCTCCCTCAGCTCCTTACCATGCAGATTGCCAGAGCGCCTTCAGCTGTCCTTAAATCTGATGGATTAGCCCACGACCCAGACTCCGCCCTTGGGAGAGCCTAGAAGGTGCCCAGTGGCAGGAACCCCGGGTGAGGTGGGGGCAGAGTAGCTGCCAACACGTATAAGGGCGCCTGGCTCGGTTTACTCCTTTCTCATCTGACAGGCTCCTGACCTGGGGGCTGTGCACCTGCCTTTCTTCTGCAGGAACGACTCCAGCCCCTCGCCTCCCTCTTCCTTCAAGCCACAGTTCCCGTGACTCCCAGCAGTGGTCCCCGCCCAGGGCGCTCTGTCCTCCACACTCTCGGGGCTCCCACTGTAATTCGATCTGTGGGTACATTTCAGGGCTGGACTGTGGACACCTTCTCAGCTGTAAAAACAGCTCTAAATGGGTAGCAACCGTGCCTGTCCAGTCCATGCCAAGTGCCAAGGGCCTGGCTCACAGCGTAGCGCATACCAGGTTCTTGAAAAACATTTGCTGTAGCTGCACATTCAAATGTTACTCATTCTTCCCTGCCTGCCCAGAGCCCTGCCCTCTCCCTGCCAACAGCCTCCCTCTCTCCTCTGCACGGCCCGTGACTGGCTCCTTTCCTGCCGCAGGACACCCACCAACTGGCCTAAGCTGAGCACACTGTCCTGAGACCCTTGCACAGTCGCTCAGTTGTGTCCCACTCTTTGCGACTCTATGGGCTGAGGCCCACCAGGCTCCTCTGTCCATGGGCTTCTCCAGGCAGGCATACTGAAGTGGGTTGCCATTTTCTCCTCCAGGGGATCTCCCTCGTCCAAGGACCGTCTCCTCTATGGGCAAGCAGATTCTCTATCCCTGTGGTTGCAGTCTGATGGCTGCTTGTTTTAGTTGTGACATCACTGGGTCACTCAGTCGGCTTTGACCCCATGAACTGTGGCCCCACAGGCTCCACAGGATTCTCCAGGCAAGAATACCCAAGTGGGTTATCATTTCCCTCTCCATTCCCTGTTTATCCACTGCTTTAAATGCACATGGTTTCCAAGCACTCTGCTCTGGGTACCTTTGACCCTGACATCACCCTGCTGCGTCCTTTCCTCTATTTACCTTAGTTAGTGGAGGGCGGGCATCGATTTCTTTTCCCGCACTCCCGCATTCCGCCTCTGGCCCCACCCCACCTCCAGCCCTGCCTTGGCCAGATATAGAAAGACCCTACTTGGGCTTCCTACTGCCGCTCCTATCCGGAAAGCCAGGCAGCTCCTGTTGGCATGCTTGCTTGTTCCTTCCTCCCTCGACTGATGAGCAGAAAGTACAGAAAACCGACTGGCCCTCTTCCCCAGCAGGAGAGACCTGGCGCGGCCAGCTGCCACTTGCGGATGTGTCTCCGTCCACACATCCTTCCTTGATGGGTGTGGAGAGTTCTGAGATCACCTCCCCACCTTTCCCAACGGAAAAGTTGAGACACCAGCGGAGACGAACGCTGGTCCTTGGGTCAAAGCCATCTAATTGTGAACACAAGACCAAAGCCTTGTGTCCTTCACCCGCACCCTGCCGCGACCCGGACCTGAGCCGTTTGTTCCACGGCAAAGGGCGACCCCTGGTGGTGATGAGAGGCGTGGCGGCCTGACCCTCACCCCCGAAACGGGCGGGTGGAGGAAAGGGCGTGGCTTGCAGGACCACAGACAGGGCTTCACCCAGATGTCGGTGCAAAGATTTGGCTTTGAAAAATCAGCAGAAATCTGTGAAGTCCTTTACAAATGCAAGATTAAATATACACATATACACTTACATCCAAACAAAAGCTTTAAAGGCTAATTCAACTATAAGGTAAAGTATAAGGACTAACCCTTGCACCAGGCTCCTCTGTCCATGGGCTTCTCCAGGCAAGAATGCTAGAGTGGGTTGCCATTTTCTCCTCCAGGGGATCTTCCTCGTCAAGGACCGTCTCCTCTATGGGCAAGCAGATTCTCTATCCCTGTGGTTGCAGTCTGATGGCTGCTTGTTTTAGTTGTGACATCACTGGGTCACTCAGTCGGCTTTGACCCCATGAACTGTGGCCCCACAGGCTCCACAGGATTCTCCAGGCAAGAATACCCAAGTGGGTTATCATTTCCCTCTCCATTCCCTGTTTATCCACTGCTTTAAATGCACATGGTTTCCAAGCACTCTGCTCTGGGTACCTTTGACCCTGACATCACCCTGCTGCGTCCTTTCCTCTATTTACCTTAGTTAGTGGAGGGCGGGCATCGATTTCTTTTCCCGCACTCCCGCATTCCGCCTCTGGCCCCACCCCACCTCCAGCCCTGCCTTGGCCAGATATAGAAAGACCCTACTTGGGCTTCCTACTGCCGCTCCTATCCGGAAAGCCAGGCAGCTCCTGTTGGCATGCTTGCTTGTTCCTTCCTCCCTCGACTGATGAGCAGAAAGTACAGAAAACCGACTGGCCCTCTTCCCCAGCAGGAGAGACCTGGCGCGGCCAGCTGCCACTTGCGGATGTGTCTCCGTCCACACATCCTTCCTTGATGCGTGTGAGAGTTCTGAGATCACCTCCCCACCTTTCCCAACGGAAAAGTTGAGACACCAGCGGAGACGAACGCTGGTCCTTGGGTCAAAGCCATCTAATTGTGAACACAAGACCAAAGCCTTGTGTCCTTCACCCGCACCCTGCCGCGACCCGGACCTGAGCCGTTTGTTCCACGGCAAAGGGCGACCCCTGGTGGTGATGAGAGGCGTGGCGGCCTGACCCTCACCCCCGAAACGGGCGGGTGGAGGAAAGGGCGTGGCTTGCAGGACCACAGACAGGGCTTCACCCAGATGTCGGTGCAAAGATTTGGCTTTGAAAAATCAGCAGAAATCTGTGAAGTCCTTTACAAATGCAAGATTAAATATACACATATACACTTACATCCAAACAAAAGCTTTAAAGGCTAATTCAACTATAAGGAGATCAAACCAGTCAATGCGAAAGGAACTCAACCCTGAATATTCGTTGAAAGAACTGACGATGAAGCTGAAGCGTCAATACTTTGGCCGCATGATGCGAAGAGATGACTTGTCAGAAAAGACCTTGATGTTGGGGAAAGTAGAATGCTGAAGGAGAAGGGGACGACAGAGGATGAGATGGTGGGATGGCATCACTGAGTCAATGGACATGAGTTTGAGCAAACTCTGGGAGATGGTGAAGGACAGGGAAGCCTGGTGCACTGCAGTCCATGGAGTCGCAGAGTCGGACATGACTGAACAACTGAACCAACTAACAGATGGAAGATGTTACTAAAATAATGAATTGATGTTTAAAGAAACTCATTTACTTGGCTGCCTCAGGTCTTAGTTGCAGCAATGTGGGATCTAGTTCCCTATCAGGGACGGAACCTGTGCCCCCTGGATTGGGAGCGCAGAGTCTTAGCCACCGGGCCCTCAAGGAAGTCTCTGTTTATGGCTTTAAATGCTAGTTTAAACATACTTTTATTGAAAGCATTCATGTGCCAAGGATATCGCTGTCAAAATAGGGATCTTGCTATTGCCTTCAGATGTGTAACCAGTATAGGTGCAAGTACATTTGAAAGGGTTTTACCTCAATTTGAGACTTCAAAACCCAGGGCCCAGACCTGATCGAACCCTGCTTGGTACTTGAGCCCACGTGACTGGAGCTTGAATTCTAGCCAAAACCCTGTTTGGGACTTGAACCCACGTGACTGGGGCTTGAACCTAGCCAAAACCAGTCTCGGACTCGAACCCATGTGGCTAAGGCTTAACCGCAGCCAAAACCCTGCTTTGACTTGAATCCATATAGTCAGGACTCAATCCCGGCCAAAACCCTGTCTGGGACTCGAACCCACGCGGCCGGGACTTCATCCAGCACTCACCCAACGTGTGGGCCCTCTGAGGCTCAGGTTCTTCATGCCTCAACGCAGAAGGAATTCAGCGAGAGGCAGAGTGATAGGCAAGAAGAGGATTTATTAGGATAGGGTACTTATAAGAGGTGCAAGTGGGCAGGAAAGCTCTGCTCTGCTCTCTCTCAATTGAGTGGGCAGCCATATATATAGGATGGTAGAAGACCACCCCTCTCAAGTAGACGCAGATGCAGGACATACATCACTGGTTGCTTCTTCGCCAGTTCCTCCTTCAGCAGCTGTTTATGCCCAGTCAAGCCTGCTTTACTGAACAAGGAGCAGCTCTCCTGAGTTATCGTCAACTCACTGGCCTCCCAACCTTTCTCAGGTGTCTCCATTCTACCTACCATCCCCTACTAGGACTCCACAACCACCTACCTATTCTACTCTGTCCCTATCACATTCATATATAGAATATGTATGTTCCTGAGTTGCTCCCACGGCCCTGAGGAGGAAAGAATCCAACTTTTAAAATTTTTATTTAGTTAGTTTTGGCTGCACTGGGTTTTTGATACCGCACATAGGCTTTCTCTAGTTGGAAAACAGGAACTACTTTCTATTTACTCTGCTCGGGCTTCTCACTGCAGTGGCTTCTGTTGTTGCGAAGCACGGGCTCTAGGGTGCATGGCCTTCTATAGCTGCAGCTCACAGGCTCAGCTGCCCCGCAGCAGGTGGAACCTCCCGGACCAGGGATCGAACCCATATCCTCTCTACTGCCAGGCAGACTCTCAGCCACTGGATCACCAGGGAAGTGCCTAAGAACTCAACTTCTCGTGTACCTTGTCCCTAGATAGATTTTTTTCTGTAATGACTTAATAATACTGCCTTGTGACTTGAACTGCACCCTGCTGGCTGGATCTTCAGGAAGCAGATTTAAGCATTAAATGGCTTTGGCTTATCACTGGCAAGTCACATGGACTTTTAAAGATTCAAGAGTCTAGTGCTAAGTCCTGGAATGCAAGAGAGAATGAGCTTTTATCAAGAGTGCCAAGGACTGTCTCCAAATTTCTATGGTACTTATCTTTCATCTCCAGCGGCAGAGGGGCGACTCAACAAAAGGGTGGTTGTCTTGTTATTGAGTCCAGGTTTGGCTGTTCACTGCGTACAAGCCAAGTATTAGAGTGGTAGGCTTCCCAGGTGGTGTCAGTGGCAAAGAATGCACTGATCAGGGGCTTCCTTGGTGGTCCACCGAGCAAACAGTTCACCTTGCAGTGCAAGGGATGCCGGTTCGATCCCTGGCCCGGGAAGATCCCACGTGCCACGGAGCGGCTGGACCCGTGTGTCCAATTATGCCCAGAACCAGTGCTCTGCAAGGGGAGAGGCCACTGCAACCAGAGGCCCACACAGGCCAGAGAACAAAGATGGATGAAAATAAATAAATGAAAGACCAATAAAAGAGGCCAAAATATTTTTTAAAAATGCACCGGCAAGCAAGAGACATGTGATGCAGGTTAACACCTGAGTTGGGAAGATCCCTGGAGGAGGAACTGGCTACCCACTCCAGTATTCTTGCCTGGAGAATCCCATGAAGAGAGGAGCCTGGTGGGCTACAATGAAAGACCAATAAAAGTGGCAAATGAATCTCTGGTGTTTTTTTAAAGTTAGTTTTGGCTGCACTGGGTTTGATCCCATAGGCTTTCTCTAGTTGGAAAACAGGAACTACTTTCTATTTACTCTGCTCGGGCTTCTCACTGCAGTGGCTTCTGTTGTTGCGAAGCACGGGCTCTAGGGTGCATGGCCTTCTATAGCTGCAGCTCACAGGCTCAGCTGCCCCGCAGCAGGTGGAACCTCCCGGACCAGGGATCGAACCCATATCCTCTCTACTGCCAGGCAGACTCTCAGCCACTGGATCACCAGGGAAGTGCCTAAGAACTCAACTTCTCGTGTACCTTGTCCCTAGATAGATTTTTTTCTGTAATGACTTAATAATACTGCCTTGTGACTTGAACTGCACCCTGCTGGCTGGATCTTCAGGAAGCAGATTTAAGCATTAAATGGCTTTGGCTTATCACTGGCAAGTCACATGGACTTTTAAAGATTCAAGAGTCTAGTGCTAAGTCCTGGAATGCAAGAGAGAATGAGCTTTTATCAAGAGTGCCAAGGACTGTCTCCAAATTTCTATGGTACTTATCTTTCATCTCCAGCGGCAGAGGGGCGACTCAACAAAAGGGTGGTTGTCTTGTTATTGAGTCCAGGTTTGGCTGTTCACTGCGTACAAGCCAAGTATTAGAGTGGTAGGCTTCCCAGGTGGTGTCAGTGGCAAAGAATGCACTGATCAGGGGCTTCCTTGGTGGTCCACCGAGCAAACAGTTCACCTTGCAGTGCAAGGGATGCCGGTTCGATCCCTGGCCCGGGAAGATCCCACGTGCCACGGAGCGGCTGGACCCGTGTGTCCAATTATGCCCAGAACCAGTGCTCTGCAAGGGGAGAGGCCACTGCAACCAGAGGCCCACACAGGCCAGAGAACAAAGATGGATGAAAATAAATAAATGAAAGACCAATAAAAGTGGCAAAAAAATTTGTTAAAAAAATGCACCGGCCGAAGCAAGAGACATGTGATGCAGGTTAACACCTGAGTTGGGAAGATCCCCTGGAGAAGGAACTGGCTACCCACTCCAGTATTCTTGCCTGGAGAATCCCATGAAGAGAGGAGCCTGGTGGGCTACAGTCCATGGGGTCACAAAGAGTCGGACACGACTGAAGTGACTTAGAATATGAAGGTTTTGGAGTGGGATCGGGGGGATATACATATGACTAATCTGGGAACATACATATCTGTAAACAACAAAACTCTGTAGAAGTTAAAAGTAAAATAAAAATTAAAAAAAAAAAAAGAATATGAATGTTCTAAGCATCATGGCGTGTCAGTAGAAAGGAAAAGTACTTTAACCAGAGTGGGCGATCTGGGGAGAAGATGGACCTGCGTCCAGAGACCAGCTCCAAAGCTTGTGCTCAGCCGGGACAGCTTTTAAAGAGACAAGTGAGGCGGACGAATCTCAGTGAATCACATCTAGACAGGAGGCTGGGTTCTCTATCACTCTCCATTGTGTACAGCCTGGCTGACTCTTGATGTCACCCGGCTTGCGTGATCTGCCTGCACGATTGCTAAGGAGGCTTTTGGGAGTAAAGAGCTTAGTCATTCTTACACTGCTTAATTCTCTCTCTTTATTTTACTTTTTACTTTTACAGAGTTTTGTTTACAGATATGTATGATCCTAGATTAGTCATATGTATACCCCCCCATCCCACCCCTCCAGGCCATCACACAGCGCCCCTGCGACTCCGCAGGTTAGAGCACAAGTCAGGAATTAGTTTCAATTGCTTAGTGAGCTTATTCCTGTAACTAGGTTCTTGTAACGTTAGAGGGGTAAAAAATATAGGCAAAGCGAAAAGGGGCAAGGGACTTTTCTCCCATGGTACAGCAGATAAGAAGCTGCCTGCTAATGCAAGGGACACGGGTTCGAGCCCTGCTCTAGGAAGATTCCATGTGCCTTGGAACAACTAAGCTCAGAGTCACAGCTACTGAGCCTGTGTTCCAGAGCCCTTGAGCCTCAACTACTGAACCCACATGCTGCAACTACTGAAGCCCAGGTGCCTAGAGCCTCTGCTCTGCCACAAGAGAGGCAGCCGCAATGAAGAGTAGCCCCTCGCTGGCGGCAACTAGAGAAAGCCTGTGCGCAGCAACAAAGACCCAGCACAGCCATAAATAAATAAATACATGAAAAAAGAAAAAGGGGGAAAAATAGTACTTTCAGTCTTAACAGAAACACTTGGAAAACCAAATCTTTGAAAACTTCCCAGGCAGCAATGGGAATGCTTAGGGAATATCTCACCAGTTCATATGACCCCCTACTCAGGTTACCAAAGGGAATCTAGGCATTCTGCTTTGAATATCCTTTCTAGAGTTGTTTCTAATTGTTCCAAGATTAAACGGATTATTTCTAGGAAGCAGCTGGTCTCCACCTAACTACAGAAAAATAAAAGCTCACGATGACATCACAGGGTCATGCTTATACCTTCATAAACTAGGTATTTTCCTAGCACCTTGAGGATCAAGGACCCAGCCCGACATGGCCAGATCAGGAAGTGTAAAAGCTGAAAATGAGGTTGGAGACAGAAAGTCCAATGCGTTGCTGGCCACGGTGGTGTCAGTGCTCCCGATACAGGTGAAACCTGAAGCCTCACTTGGGAGCCAGAAATCAGCCGAGAAGAGGCTCCAGGAGAGAGGCTGCCCTGGCCCCGGAGGGTGGAGGAAGTGGGACCTCAACACTGCTTATCCCACCAGACAGGCTGGACCCTCGAGTGGAACCGAAGGGCTTGGGTAAGTCTTCGCTGTGGCGTCTCAGCGGATCCTTAAGCAACTCAGAGAAGTCAGGACAAGAGTTCTGGGGCTTGACGGTAAGATGTGAGCTGAGCACTTTGAGAGCGAGCATACTGAATGAGAGCCGTGGTTATTAATTCCGGGGGGCCCCTCTGCCTCAGGTCTTCCTGTGGCGGGAGCTGCGATGCCTAACGTTAGAGGGTAAAAATATAGGCAAAGCGAAAAGGGGCAAGGGACTTTTCTCCCATGGTACAGCAGATAAGAAGCTGCCTGCTAATGCAAGGGACACGGGTTCGAGCCCTGCTCTAGGAAGATTCCATGTGCCTTGGAACAACTAAGCTCAGAGTCACAGCTACTGAGCCTGTGTTCCAGAGCCCTTGAGCCTCAACTACTGAACCCACATGCTGCAACTACTGAAGCCCAGGTGCCTAGAGCCTCTGCTCTGCCACAAGAGAGGCAGCCGCAATGAAGAGTAGCCCCTCGCTGGCGGCAACTAGAGAAAGCCTGTGCGCAGCAACAAAGACCCAGCACAGCCATAAATAAATAAATACATGAAAAAAAGAAAAAGGGGCAAAAATAGTACTTTCAGTCTTAACAGAAACACTTGGAAAACCAAATCTTTGAAAACTTCCCAGGCAGCAATGGGAATGCTTAGGGAATATCTCACCAGTTCATATGACCCCCTACTCAGGTTACCAAAGGGAATCTAGGCATTCTGCTTTGAATATCCTTTCTAGAGTTGTTTCTAATTGTTCCAAGATTAAACGGATTATTTCTAGGAAGCAGCTGGTCTCCACCTAACTACAGAAAAATAAAAGCTCACGATGACATCACAGGGTCATGCTTATACCTTCATAAACTAGGTATTTTCCTAGCACCTTGAGGATCAAGGACCCAGCCCGACATGGCCAGATCAGGAAGTGTAAAAGCTGAAAATGAGGTTGGAGACAGAAAGTCCAATGCGTTGCTGGCCACGGTGGTGTCAGTGCTCCCGATACAGGTGAAACCTGAAGCCTCACTTGGGAGCCAGAAATCAGCCGAGAAGAGGCTCCAGGAGAGAGGCTGCCCTGGCCCCGGAGGGTGGAGGAAGTGGGACCTCAACACTGCTTATCCCACCAGACAGGCTGGACCCTCGAGTGGAACCGAAGGGCTTGGGTAAGTCTTCGCTGTGGCGTCTCAGCGGATCCTTAAGCAACTCAGAGAAGTCAGGACAAGAGTTCTGGGGCTTGACGGTAAGATGTGAGCTGAGCACTTTGAGAGCGAGCATACTGAATGAGAGCCGTGGTTATTAATTCCGGGGGGCCCCTCTGCCTCATGTGGCTCTACCATATACAGCTGCTGTCTGGGCGCTGGGAGCGGTCAGGCCGTGGACCGAACATCCGAACCTACACCCCAGAACTAGGAGAACCCTGGCCTCCCCTGGGCTTCTCCAGGAGACCTGCAGGCCACACAGAGACCCCCAAAGGCTCAGTCCTGCCTCAGGGCCCGGGCTGCTCCTCCTTCCAAGAAAAGGGAGTTTCTAATTGCTCCAAGGCGGTGGAGAGGGTTCAGGAGGCCGATTGCAGCCCTAGGGCGGCTGGCCCAAGCGCCCACCCGCCATCCGCTTCCCCGGTAGCCCAGCCCGGCCGGAAGGGCCTCGGGATCTCGGAAAAGGGCTCGGGCAGGAGAGCCCAGGCTGGAGCAGGGCGTGCGGGGACCCGGAGCCGGGCTGCGGGGAAAGAACGGACCTCTTTCTGGACGACGCAAGGGTGCCCCCACCTGCAACTGGGTGATCCCACCGCGTCCGACACTCGCTTCCGGTTGGGGGCACCGCCCTCCCTGAGGCCCCGCCCCGCACCTGCTGCTTGCTGGGATTTGTAGTTCGCGGGGGCGGGGTCAGCAGGGCAGAAGCAGGTGCGCCTGTGTGTATGTGTGTGTGTGTGTGTGAGTGTGTCTGGAGGTCCCGTGTGTGTGTGTGTGTGTGAGAGTGTGTCTGGAGGTCCCGTGTGTGTGTGTGTGTGTGAGAGTGTGTCTGGAGGTCCCGTGTGTGTGTGTGTGTGTGAGAGTGTGTCTGGAGGTCCCGTGTGTGTGTGTGTGTGTGTGTGAGTTTGTCTGGAGGTCCCCTGTGGCTCCCTGGTCCTCCGCACAACGCCCTTGAGGGCCCAACGGACCCGGGCTATCACAGGACTAAGGCCTCCGCTCCGGAGGTCCTCCCCTAGGCCAGTTCCTGCTGGGATTTGTACTTTGGGCTGGGGTCGGGCCTGAGTGGGGCCAGGAATGGCGGGGTCCCACCTGGGCCTGGCCTGGTGCTGTCCGTCTTCCTGCTTTTTCTAGTGGGGCCTGGATCTGGACAGTAGGCCTGGCGCGGGGTCGCAATTCCAGCCAAGCTCCCCCTGGCCCTTCCACGAAGAGGGGCGCGATCTGGGAGGGGTGGAGAGACGGGAGAGAAAGTCAGAGTGAGGACGTGGCCTGGGACCCCTAGCCCTGATTGACTAGGAGAGGATGCAGGGCCCTTTCTTAAAAAGTCTGTGATCAACGGTGTCCCAAAATGATGGCCAGACCTGCCCAGGACTGGCTGGACACATTAGAGCTGATAACCCTACAGGGCTGTCAGATAAAAAAAAATTTTTTTGGCCAGATTTAGCAACCCTCAGGAGTCCAGGAAATGGCAAACCACTGCAGTGTTCTTGCCTAGGAAATCCCATGGACAGAGGAGCATCATGGTGAGCTACAGTTCATGGGGGTCATTAAGAGTCAGACATGAATGAAAAATGAACAGTTTCACTTTTCACACTTAGCATAGTTAAGTAAGGTGTCCTCCTTAGGAGAAGCTGAGTGGTAGGTACATGGAACCTATCTATACAGTTTTGTTTTTAAAGTGGGAGGCAAATGGGTAGAGGCTGGCCTTACCATCAAGAGGTTACAAAGCCCTTTTGTTTTTCATTTGTGGATAGCTTCATTGAGTGCACAGTCGCGGGGCGGGGTCAGCAGGGCAGAAGCAGGTGCGCCTGTGTGTATGTGTGTGTGTGTGTGAGTGTGTCTGGAGGTCCCGTGTGTGTGTGTGTGTGTGAGAGTGTGTCTGGAGGTCCCGTGTGTGTGTGTGTGTGTGAGAGTGTGTCTGGAGGTCCCGTGTGTGTGTGTGTGTGTGAGAGTGTGTCTGGAGGTCCCGTGTGTGTGTGTGTGTGTGTGAGTTTGTCTGGAGGTCCCCTGTGGCTCCCTGGTCCTCCGCACAACGCCCTTGAGGGCCCAACGGACCCGGGCTATCACAGGACTAAGGCCTCCGCTCCGGAGGTCCTCCCCTAGGCCAGTTCCTGCTGGGATTTGTACTTTGGGCTGGGGTCGGGCCTGAGTGGGGCCAGGAATGGCGGGGTCCCACCTGGGCCTGGCCTGGTGCTGTCCGTCTTCCTGCTTTTTCTAGTGGGGCCTGGATCTGGACAGTAGGCCTGGCGCGGGGTCGCAATTCCAGCCAAGCTCCCCCTGGCCCTTCCACGAAGAGGGGCGCGATCTGGGAGGGGTGGAGAGACGGGAGAGAAAGTCAGAGTGAGGACGTGGCCTGGGACCCCTAGCCCTGATTGACTAGGAGAGGATGCAGGGCCCTTTCTTAAAAAGTCTGTGATCAACGGTGTCCCAAAATGATGGCCAGACCTGCCCAGGACTGGCTGGACACATTAGAGCTGATAACCCTACAGGGCTGTCAGATAAAAAAAAATTTTTTTGGCCAGATTTAGCAACCCTCAGGAGTCCAGGAAATGGCAAACCACTGCAGTGTTCTTGCCTAGGAAATCCCATGGACAGAGGAGCATCATGGTGAGCTACAGTTCATGGGGGTCATTAAGAGTCAGACATGAATGAAAAATGAACAGTTTCACTTTTCACACTTAGCATAGTTAAGTAAGGTGTCCTCCTTAGGAGAAGCTGAGTGGTAGGTACATGGAACCTATCTATACAGTTTTGTTTTTAAAGTGGGAGGCAAATGGGTAGAGGCTGGCCTTACCATCAAGAGGTTACAAAGCCCTTTTGTTTTTCATTTGTGGATAGCTTCATTGAGTGCACAGTGTTTTTCAGTAAATGCTCAGGTTGTACAGTCATCAGCACCGTCTAACTTTAGAACATTTTCATCACCCCCAAAAGAATCCTGTACCCACTAGCAGAATCTCCCCGCAAAGTCCTCATGCCCTGGGATCCTGAAAAGTGAAAGTCAAGTCACTCAGTTGTGTCTGACTCTTTATGAGCCATGGAAATCTCCAGGCAAGAATACTAGAGTGGGTAGCCTTTTCCTTCTCCAGGGGATCTTCCTGACCCAGGAATCGAACCCGGGTCTCCTGCATCACAGGCAGATTCTTTACCAGCTGAGCCACCACTAATCTATCTCCTGTTTCAACAGGTTTGCCTTTTCTGGACATGTCATATAAATGAAATCATACAATATGTGGTCTTTTGTGACTGGCTCCTTTCACTTAGCCCAATGCTTAAAGATTCAGGTGGTAGCCTGTATCAGTACCCTGTATTATTTCTGTAACTTCCTGTAAGTCTATAATTGTTTTGAAATAAATTTTTTTAACACAGTATCTAGGAGATGAACAGAAGGGTGCGCTTTTATGCATGAAGGACTCAGAGCTAGCCCAAGTGTTCAGTGCTGAGAGCAGAACAGGTCTTGGGAGAAGAGGAGGAGGAGCAAGGCCTGGAAGAGAGGAGGGGCATTGGTCTCAGCCCAGCTGCATCTCAGGAGGCCAGGGAGGCTGGGGGGTCCCACTACCTGGCTCTGTATTTACTGAGGGTGTCCTAGAGCAAGGTATTTCAAGCCCACTTTGCCTCCATTTCCTCGTCTGTAAAGTGAGAATAATAAAGGGATCTAGTTTAGGACTTCCCTGTGGTCCAGTGGCTAAGAATCCTCCTGCCAGTGCAGGGGAACCAGGTCTGATCCCTGGTCTGGGAAGATATCACATGCCTCCAGGCAACTAAGCCCGTGAGCAAGCCACAGCTGCCGAAGCCCACGTGCCTAGAGCCCGTGCTCTGCAACAAGAGAAGCCACTGCACAGAGAAGCCGCACCTCAATTAGAGAGTAGCTCCTGCTGACCACAACTACAGTTTGAAGTGACAAATGGGTAGAGGCTGGCCTTACCATCAAGAGGTTACAAAGCCCTTTTGTTTTTCATTTGTGGATAGCTTCATTGAGTGCACAGTGTTTTTCAGTAAATGCTCAGGTTGTACAGTCATCAGCACCGTCTAACTTTAGAACATTTTCATCACCCCCAAAAGAATCCTGTACCCACTAGCAGAATCTCCCCGCAAAGTCCTCATGCCCTGGGATCCTGAAAAGTGAAAGTCAAGTCACTCAGTTGTGTCTGACTCTTTATGAGCCATGGAAATCTCCAGGCAAGAATACTAGAGTGGGTAGCCTTTTCCTTCTCCAGGGGATCTTCCTGACCCAGGAATCGAACCCGGGTCTCCTGCATCACAGGCAGATTCTTTACCAGCTGAGCCACCACTAATCTATCTCCTGTTTCAACAGGTTTGCCTTTTCTGGACATGTCATATAAATGAAATCATACAATATGTGGTCTTTTGTGACTGGCTCCTTTCACTTAGCCCAATGCTTAAAGATTCAGGTGGTAGCCTGTATCAGTACCCTGTATTATTTCTGTAACTTCCTGTAAGTCTATAATTGTTTTGAAATAAATTTTTTTTTTAACACAGTATCTAGGAGATGAACAGAAGGGTGCGCTTTTATGCATGAAGGACTCAGAGCTAGCCCAAGTGTTCAGTGCTGAGAGCAGAACAGGTCTTGGGAGAAGAGGAGGAGGAGCAAGGCCTGGAAGAGAGGAGGGGCATTGGTCTCAGCCCAGCTGCATCTCAGGAGGCCAGGGAGGCTGGGGGGTCCCACTACCTGGCTCTGTATTTACTGAGGGTGTCCTAGAGCAAGGTATTTCAAGCCCACTTTGCCTCCATTTCCTCGTCTGTAAAGTGAGAATAATAAAGGGATCTAGTTTAGGACTTCCCTGTGGTCCAGTGGCTAAGAATCCTCCTGCCAGTGCAGGGGAACCAGGTCTGATCCCTGGTCTGGGAAGATATCACATGCCTCCAGGCAACTAAGCCCGTGAGCAAGCCACAGCTGCCGAAGCCCACGTGCCTAGAGCCCGTGCTCTGCAACAAGAGAAGCCACTGCACAGAGAAGCCCACGCACCTCAATTAGAGAGTAGCTCCTGCTGACCACAACTACAGCAATGCTTTTCGAAGCAGTGAAGATTCAGCACAGCCAAAAAGAAAATTAATTAAAAAAAAAGTTCTAAAAAAAGGAAGATCTATTTTAGAGGATAAATCAAAGATTAAATGAGAAACCCATATAAAGGACAGCACCTGGCATAGTGCTGAAAGTGTTCTACCTCGGATTGAGACTTAAACCTGGGGCCCAGACCTGATCAAACCCTGTCTGGGACTTGAACTCATGCGCCTGGAACTCAATCCAGCTAAAACCCTGCCTGGGACTTGAACCCATATGGCTGAGGCTCAACCCCAGCCAAAACTCTGCTTGAGGCTTGAACCCATGAGGCGGGGTCTTAGACCTGATCAAACTCTACTTGGGACTTAAACTGATGTGGCTAAGACTCAATCCAGCCAAAAGACCCTGTCTGGGACTTGAACCCACATGGCCGGGACTTAATCTAGCCAAAATCCTAGGCTTGAGCAAGCTTTGAATTAAAAGCACTCACCCATGGGCCAAAGAACAAAGATGGATGAAAGTAGACAAATGAAAGACCAATAGAAGTGGCTCGCCTGTTCACCTTCCTCTTCACCCCCTCCCCCGCAAAAAAAAAAAATTAAAAAATCATTCACCCAATGTCTGGACCCACTGAGGCTCAGGTTCTTCATGCCTCAACGCAGAAGGAATTCAGCGAATGGCAGAGTGATAGGCAAAAAGAAAATTTATTAGGATAGGACACTTGTAAGAGGTGCAAGCGGGCAGGCTGGAAAGCTCTGCTCTCATGATTGGGTGGACAGCAATATATATGTATACACACACACACACACACACACACATATATATATATACATACATATATATATGTATATATAGGAGGGTAGAAGACTGCCTTCTTAAAGCAGACGTAGATGCAGATGTAAGGCATACACCATTAGCTTCTCCTTCGCTAGCTCTTCTTTCATTAGCTGTTTATATTTAGTCAGGCCTGCTTTATTGAATAAGGAGCAGCTTTCTTGAGTTATCGTTAACTTACTGGCCTTCCAACTTTTCTTAGGTTTTACCTTTCTACCTACAGTCCCCTACTAGGTAGGACTCTACAACTGCCTAACTATTCTCTTCTGTACGTATCAGTACCAAGACTCAAAGAGTGTCAGGTTTTTTTGTTTTTTTTTTTTTTTAATAAATCTTGGGGTTTATTTATTTATTTATTTATTTATTTATTGGTTATTCTGGGTTTTCACTGCTGCCACAGGCTCTTCTCTAGTTGCAGGGAGTGGGGGCTACTCTTTAGCTGAGGTGAGCAGGCTTCTTGTGGCAGTGACTTCTCTTGTTGTGGAACTCGGGCTCTAGGGCACACGGGCGTCAACAGTTGAGGCCCACGGGCTCCATATCTGCAGCTCCCAGGCTCTAGAGCACAGGCTCCATCGTTGTGGCTCATGGGCTTCGTTGCTCCTCAGCACATGGGATCTTCCCGGCTCAGGGATCGAACCAGTGTCTCAAGCACTGGCAGGGGAATTCTTCACTCCAGGGAAGCCTAAGAATGTCAGCTTTTATCGTGACCTTACAGTGGTGCTGAGGAGCAGTGTGACCTCACCTGGGCAAACCTGTCCTCTCGCGTCCTCCCTGAGGACCAGCCCCTCTTGCCCCAGTCACTCCATGCCCTCCCTGCCACCTCAGTGCCCCACCTGAGTTTCTCCTGGCCCACTCATTTCACGCTGTACTGGACAGTCCCCTTTTCCCAACAGGTCACCAAGGCATTTCAAAATGTCACCATCCAAGAAGCCTCTGAGCACCCAACAATGATTGAAAACAAAAATTTTTAAAAGATTATTTTGGCTGTATCAGGACTTACAGGAGTTACAACACACGGGCCCGCTAATGCACATGTGGGATCTTTCATTTGAGGCACAGACTTCTCTCTAGTTGTGTGCAGGCTCAGTGGCTGCGGCATACAGGCTCAGTTTCCTACAGCATGCAGTATCTTAGTTCCCTGACCAGAGATCAAACCCCTTTCCCCTGTATTGGAAGGCAGATTCTTAACCACTGGGCCACTAGGAAAGTCCCCCAAACAAACTTGTTAATTGTGAGCTTTATCCAGAAAATGGGCTTCCCTGGTAGCTCAGAGAATAAAGAATCCACCTGCAATGCAGAAGACTTGAGTTCAATTCCTGGGTCAGGAAGATCCCTGGAGAAGGGAATGGCAACCCACTCCAGTCTTCTTGCCTGGAGAATTCCATGGACAGAGGAGCTTGAGGGGCAACAGTCCATGGTGGGCTACAAGGCTGGAGCGACTTAGCACATACATTTAGAAAAGATGACCCTCCAGCCCTTGGCTGTTCCTCAGAGCAGCTGAAATGATCTAGAGAAAAATCACTACAGCTCAGATTTAAAGGCTAGTAGCCTCCTGAGTCAATGTTTCTTCAAATGATGCTTTCGGAGACTGTGATACTGGAATTTTTGGTATTGCGACAGATCCCTGCCGTCCCTCCAGGCTGAGGAAATGCAACAGGTCAGCCTGATCTGTTCTGGAACTGGAGTCAGAGGAGCCAGCCAGGGGTGACACCAAGAGGAAGGGTAGAGTCTAAGCGTTCCTCAGGAGTGGAGTGTGGTTGCTCCATGCTGCCCAGGTGGAAGCGCCTAGAACCAGGCTTCGAATTGCTTCCTTTACCCCAGGCCCCATCAGGGGGCCTTGGAGAAAGTCCTGCGGGTTGGAATTTTCCAAGAAAGGAAGAGCCCTCTTAAAGGAGAAAAAGGAAGTTATACCCATCTGACTGCAAAGTTCCAGAGAACAGCAAGGAGAGACAAGAAAGCCTTCCTAAGTGAACAATGCTAAGAAACAGAGGAAATAGATTGGGAAAGGCTACGGATCTGTGTCAAGGAGCCGACCCTAATCCCTATGCCTCCTATCACCTGGCCTCTTGTCCGGCTTTGCCTGCTGTGCCTGGTGGGAGTGTGGACCACGGCCATTCTGCTCACTGGTGGAAGACCTAGCCTCTGAGCACCCAACAATGATTGAAAACAAAAATTTTTAAAAGATTATTTTGGCTGTATCAGGACTTACAGGAGTTACAACACACGGGCCCGCTAATGCACATGTGGGATCTTTCATTTGAGGCACAGACTTCTCTCTAGTTGTGTGCAGGCTCAGTGGCTGCGGCATACAGGCTCAGTTTCCTACAGCATGCAGTATCTTAGTTCCCTGACCAGAGATCAAACCCCTTTCCCCTGTATTGGAAGGCAGATTCTTAACCACTGGGCCACTAGGAAAGTCCCCCAAACAAACTTGTTAATTGTGAGCTTTATCCAGAAAATGGGCTTCCCTGGTAGCTCAGAGAATAAAGAATCCACCTGCAATGCAGAAGACTTGAGTTCAATTCCTGGGTCAGGAAGATCCCCTGGAGAAGGGAATGGCAACCCACTCCAGTCTTCTTGCCTGGAGAATTCCATGGACAGAGGAGCTTGAGGGGCAACAGTCCATGGTGGGCTACAAGGCTGGAGCGACTTAGCACATACATTTAGAAAAGATGACCCTCCAGCCCTTGGCTGTTCCTCAGAGCAGCTGAAATGATCTAGAGAAAAATCACTACAGCTCAGATTTAAAGGCTAGTAGCCTCCTGAGTCAATGTTTCTTCAAATGATGCTTTCGGAGACTGTGATACTGGAATTTTTGGTATTGCGACAGATCCCTGCCGTCCCTCCAGGCTGAGGAAATGCAACAGGTCAGCCTGATCTGTTCTGGAACTGGAGTCAGAGGAGCCAGCCAGGGGTGACACCAAGAGGAAGGGTAGAGTCTAAGCGTTCCTCAGGAGTGGAGTGTGGTTGCTCCATGCTGCCCAGGTGGAAGCGCCTAGAACCAGGCTTCGAATTGCTTCCTTTACCCCAGGCCCCATCAGGGGGCCTTGGAGAAAGTCCTGCGGGTTGGAATTTTCCAAGAAAGGAAGAGCCCTCTTAAAGGAGAAAAAGGAAGTTATACCCATCTGACTGCAAAGTTCCAGAGAACAGCAAGGAGAGACAAGAAAGCCTTCCTAAGTGAACAATGCTAAGAAACAGAGGAAATAGATTGGGAAAGGCTACGGATCTGTGTCAAGGAGCCCGACCCTAATCCCTATGCCTCCTATCACCTGGCCTCTTGTCCGGCTTTGCCTGCTGTGCCTGGTGGGAGTGTGGACCACGGGCCATTCTGCTCACTGGTGGAAGACCTAGCCTCTACATGTAGACACTGGCTGGGCTGTTTTCCTCCAAATAATAATAATTTTAAAAAGGGTGGGATGTTGCAGCTCCAGCCCTGGACTTGAAGCCACACTAGCCTGTGTTGGAATCCTGGTTCTGCTACGCAGAAGGCAGTGTGACCCTGAGGACTGAACCGGGTCAACTTTAAAGCACCTGACGACAGGGACTTCCCTGGTGGTTCAGTGGTTAAGATTCTGACCTTCTTCTGGGAGAAGTAAGATCCCAAGTGCGGTGCGGGTAGGGGAAAATAAATAAAAATAAATGAAAGATGTTAAAGCACTGACTACAAAGCAAGCACTAAAGAGAAAGTAGCTGTTCCAGCTCAGTCCAGCCCGAGGATCTAACAATTGAATGGGATGTCAGCACAGTCCTGCTCTGGTCAAGTTTTCCACATAGGACGGTCGTTAGTTGCCTTAACATCCCGGTCCCAATTCTCGGTCCCTCTCGGTGCCCCAGCCTCCACCGGAGGGACGATGGCGAGGGACCCAGCCCCTCCCTCTGGCTCAGTCGGGGAGGCTTCCAGGCGTTCACGGCGGGGGCGGGGACGGGGGCGGGGGCCGGGAAGGAGAAGCGCGCAGGGGAGGGCGGCAGAGACAGTGGCCGGAGCAGCCCAGCGGAGCGCGAACAGGCAAGTAACGCTGGGGTCCGACCGCGCCGGGAGGGTCTGAGGGGCTCAGCGGGTCTCGGGGCACCCTGCCGTCCCCCTCTTCTCTTAGGGGCACCCCCACATGTCCAGCCACGTCTCCTAGTTTCCCGTAAGATGGGGCAGGAGGGAGCAGGTCCCTGCTAAAGAAACACTTTGTTTTAGCCCATTTGGGACCCACTGAGCATTTCTGCCGGGGATACCTGTTAAGTCTGTTAAAAAACAAGGCTTAGCGTTTGATTACCAGATTATGTCCATAATAACGTGTGCACTGTTCGAGTTCCAAAGCTCTGGACACTCCTGGATTCTTTTAAATGACTTGCTGTTTTGTTTCCTTGTTGGTTTGCAAACCTCCCGCCCCTCTTGGCGATGGGGCCACCTTTCTTTAGCCAGGTGAGGTTCCCGTGGAGAGAGCGCGGGGACACCGGTTCATCCTTGGGCCCTCGGTCGCTTTGGAGTCCAGAGCCCCAGGACCACCCTGTCTGCCCCGGTGCGGACCAGAGTCGACCAGCCTTGCTGGAGCAGGGCGTGGGCAGGGCGAGGAGGGGTGATCTGAGGTTTAACTTTCCAGCCCGCTGCTAAACCGTGTACGGGGCGAGGGGGGCAGGGACATTCCTTCCAGAGGCACTGGGCGCGGGAACTGGAGTCCTGGGGAAAAGTCTGTGAGAACTTACCAGAGAAAGCCCTTTTACTAGAGCACGTCGTCTAGGTTTCAGTCAGTCAATGCAGCCCCTCAGTCACATCCAGCTCTTTGCAGCCCCATGGATCGCAGCCCGCGGGGCGTCCCTGTCCTTCGCCACCTCCCAGAGCCTGCTCCAACGCATGCCCATCGACTCGATGATGCCATCCAACCATCTCGTCCTCTGTTGTCCCCTTCTCTTGCCTTCTATTTTTCCCAACATCACGGTCTTTTCCAATGAGTCGTCTCTTCGCCTCAGGTGGCCAAAGTACTGGAGCTTCAGCTTCAGCGTATTGAGCATCTGTTATGTGTTTTGTTGTTATTGTTAGTCGCTCCGTCTTGTCTGACTCTTGCCACCCCATAAACTGTAGCCCACCGGGCTTCTTTGTCCTTGTGGCCTCCTGGGCAAGAACACTGGAGAGGGTCGCCCTTTCCTTCTCCAGGGCATCTTCCCGGCCCAAGAACGCAACCCGTTTCTCCTGCAGGTCTCCTGCATCGCAGGCGGATTCTTTTAACCTTCCGCCACCATCTGTTCATGGACTCATTAATTCTATCGTCTCATCTGAGCTGCATGTTTATCTTCATGCCCATTTTACAGATAGGGCACAGGGAGGCTCCAGGAAGTTAAGTCACTTGCAAGAGGAAGCAGTTGTGGTTACTCAGTTGCTCTGTCATGGCCTACTCTGTGCAATCCCATGGACTTCAGCCTGCCAGGAAGAGGAAGCAGAGCCAGGAATAAGCAAACTCTTCCAGTCTTTCCATTCTGCCAGGTTATCTGCCTAGCCTTTGGTGATGGTTCTTAGGGGAACAAGACCTTCTTTTTAAGGCCCTGGAGACGCTCAGCTGCCCGCTAGAGCTGGGGTTCTTGGAAGAGAACATTTCACTTCTCATCCTGTTCTGGTGCAGAGACTCGAACACATGGATTGATTCGGTTCCTCTGCCATTCCGTGCGGGGAGGGCAGTGGGGTTGAAGGCTGAGCCTTCTCTCTAACTAGCCTGTGGGTCAGCCCTGGGCCCGGCCTGGCCCGTGTTGAGAACACGTGGGCTAGGGTCCTGGGCTGAGGGGCCCTGACTTTCTCCTGGAGCGCGCAGGGACTCCGGCCGCATCCTCCCACACGGAGTCCGGAGGGCACGGAAGCTTCCTCCCCTGCTCTGCCCCCACCCCCCGCTCCTTGTGTGACCATGGGCAGTCACGTGTGCCCTCAGGGGACCTCCTCCAACCCTCTGGAAAGTTGAGTTGACCAGATTAGCTCCAGGGCCTTAGGATCTGATAGGCGAGATGGCCCCTGAGTCACGCTGGAACCATGCTTGTGTTTATTGCTGTTCCTCAGGGCGCCTGGGGCTGAGACTGTGTGAGGGGCAGCTTCTGGGGAGGGAGGGGCTGAGCTCGGGTAGACTTGAGAGGCTCCCAGCATGGCTACAGGCATGCTAAGTGGCTTCCGTCATGTCCAACTCTGTGTGACCCTGTGGGTTGTAGCCTACCAGGCTGCCCTGTCCATGGGATTCTCCAGGCAAGAATCCTGGAGTGGGTTGGCCTGCCCTCCTCCAGGGGATCTTCCCAACTCTGCATCTCTTACGCCTCCTTCATTGGCAGGTGGTTTTTTTGTTCCCCCACCACTAGTGCCACCTCGCCACCTGGAAAGGCTACCTGGAAAGGCTTAGAGATGACAGTGTGGTACAAACCCTTCATTGTCCTACCTTGCACCCTTAGAATTCCTTCTGACTCATTGGGAGTTTGACCAGGGACCTAAGCACTCCAGAGAGCTTCAGTGTTCCCAGCGTCTGGGTGCGTGCTCGGTCACTCCCGCCATGGCCCACGCTGTGGGCCCTTGTGGGCTGCAGCCCGCTGGGCTCCTCAGTCCACGGGATGACTCTCTAGGCAAGAATACTGGAGTGGGTCGCCACGCCCTCCCCTAGGGGATCTTTCCGACCTAACCCTCATCTCTTTGGCCTCCTGAGTGGATGGGTGGGCTCTTTAGCACGAGGGCCCCTTAGGAACCTGGCACACAGAACATAGCAAGCCAGATGTCACCCACCTCCGGCCGCTCCCTGGGAACTGAGCATCAAAGCTACTACCACAACAAAAACCAAATGGAGGCATTCAGATAGGCAGAAGGGCGAGTGTGGGAGGACGAAGAAGCAGTGCCAAGGTCGTGACTCAACCCAGGAAATGGGACCAGCACGGCAGAAGCCGGGGCCTGGCAGTCATGCCTGCTACAGGCTGCTGAGCACAGAATGTGGCCAGTCTCGGCCTTCCTGTGGTTTCCCTCGAAGGCCCCGGATTCCGAGCTGCCTGCCCCCGCCTGCAGCCGGGTGAGGCCGCTGGGAGGGGACAGGGTCTGGAGTGGGTCTCCAGCCTGCCCCCGGCGTGGGATCTCTGAGCAGCCAGCCTGGCCGCACTCCCTGCCAGCCCGCAGTGCGTCCTCCGCCAGGCCCTGCCTGGCTGCCCAGCACCGTCCACCCCTTCCTGCGGAGGCCGAGCCTCAGCACTAGCTGGGGAAGGAGCCCAGGGGTGGGGCCAGTGGGTGGGGCCGCTTGGAGGAAGCGCGGAGGGAAGTGAGAGACGTGAGAGACGGAGGTGGGGCTGGCAGAGCCTGAAAAGCAGAAGTGGGAGGAAGGAGAGCTGCTCGGAAAAGGTGAAAGTGGAGGGAGGCTGGGTGTGAGGTGGGCTGGCCGGGACCCGCTCAGGTGGGCAGGTGAGGGCAGGCACAGAGGCCCACGTTTCTGGGAGCTGCTTTGTCCAGGACGGGTGTGCCTGCCTCCGTCCCCCCACCCCCCTGTCCTGTCCAGTCCCTGGAGCCTAATGGGGCTGCCCTGGTGGGATAAGGGACTCCTGGGCCGGGGCTTGTCCTGGCTCGCGGAGAGGCAGAGTGGGGTGAAGGCAATGGTTTCCCATCAAGAGGCACAGAAGCAGCAGCCTGGTGAGGTGGTGAGTTCCCCTCCACTGCGAGTGTTCAAGAAGAAAATGGGGAGGGATGTAGGTGTCCTGGCTTGGGCATGACCTCCTCGCAGGCCACCACACCGAGTGACCTGACTCGATTCCTGAAGGCCCTCAGCCAGCCCAGAGGTGCATAAAGACCTGAGGATGCTTGTTCCTAGGACAGGACGGTGGTGTCCCAGTGGATAGGTCGACTTGCAAGGGAGGAGGCAAGCAGGCCTCGCCTTTGAATTCGGACCAAACTGTGCTGCAGGCTCCGTTAGTTTTGCAAATTTAAGAAGAGCCCTGAGTGGGTCAGCCAGCTGCCTAGGGTAGGGTAAGAGGAGGCGAAGGTGGAGCCCAGAAAGGGTAGGGGTGTGTGTGTGTGTGCTCAGGCATGTCCGACTCTGCGCGACCGCGCGGACTGCAGCCCACCAGGCTCTTCTGTCTACGGGGTTCTCCAGGCAAGAATACTGGAGTGGGTTGCCATTTCCTCTTCCCGATCCAGGGATTGAACCCGTGTCTCTTGCGTCTCCTGCATTGGCAGGCAGGTTCTTTACCAGCTGAGCCTCTGGTTTGCTCCTGGGAAGAAGCAGTAGCCCTGCTTGGCGTCTGGGCAGGGAGCAGTGGGCGAGGATCACCCGGTGAGGCTTCTAGACCCTGCCACTCCTGCGAAGGCCCAGGTTCCGGGCTGGGAGGAGCGGGTTTCCCCTTTGGAGCCAACCCTCACCCCTGCCTAGTTCTTGGGCAGAGGAATAGGAGCTTGTTTCATACCTCAGGGCAAACCTTAAAGGGGCCTGTTGGGAATCAGTGGAAGCGGGATCTGAGAAGCCTGCAGACGCCACTGAGTACCCGTCGCCCTGACAGCAGGCAGGCATTGTTAGCATAACCAGCCTCCCCCTCCCCAGTGTGTCCGCAAAGTCTAGTTCCTTCCTAAATCAGGACCTTGGGGCAGACGGCTAGACACTCATCCTCCCCTCCATCCCTGGCCCCAGGTTTCTGCCTCCAGGGCTGCCTCTGCCTATTGACAGGCTGTGTTCTCTCTTAGGCTCTGTCCAGTCGAATCATTGGAGCTCAGCTCGTTCAGTTAATCTAAATACATTCTGAGTGCCTGCAGGCTGCTGGGCACACAGCGTGAGGTTGTTCCAGATCGATCCAAAAAGGCAAATTACGGGTTCCTGCCCAAAAGGCCCTTACAGTTGTGTCGGGACATAGCCAGGCCCATAACTCAGCACGCTAAGGCAGAGTGGGGCGAAGGCAATGGTTTCCCAGCAAGAGGCACAGAAGCAGCAGCCTGGTGAGGTGGTGAGTTCCCCACCACTGAGAGTGTTCAAGAAGAAAATGGGGAGGGATGTAGGGATTTTGTGCGCATGTCTGGGTATGTGTTGGGAGGCAGATGATGAGTATGTGTGTGTTAGTTGCTCAGTCGTGTCCGACTCTTTGCTTTTTCCATGGAGTTCTTCACGGAAGAATACTGGAGGGGGTAGTCATTGCCTTCTCTACTTCCCGACCCAGGGATCGAACCTTGGTCTCCTGGATTGCAAGCAGATTCCCTACCATCTGAGTCAGCAGGGAAGCCCAAGTATTAAGGGTCCTTCTGATGGTGACATCTGATTCTGTGATGTTCTGCACCCAGGGGAAGTTCGCTGTGGTTCCCCCGGATGTGGTGGCCTTCTGCTTCACAGCCCACATCAGCTAGAGATCACGAGACCCTTGTGGGTTATTCTTTACTTCTGTGCCCCTTCCCAGTGCCACGCTTCCAGCATAGATCTGGAATGGACCTTGTGCTGAGCTGCCTGAGGAATGCAGAAGCGCTGGGTGTGTCACTTGCTTAAGACATGGAGTTGTCAGGTCATGCTCTAAGACAGCCTGTGAGCAGGAAATGAAGGGTATGATCTCAGGGGAGAGGGTGGGAGGACTCCCAGAGAGTCAGAGCTGCGACTTGACTGGGCCTGGAGGAGCGGCGGGGCTTTGATGGTCCTGCGGGTTGAGGTTTGCACTAAGGAAGCTGAGGCGCGGTGGGCTTGGGTGGTGGGGCCGGGGGAGAGGACGAGTGAGGGGCCGACGTCAGTGGGCGCTTGGCGAGGTGGCTGGGGAGCGTGTTAGTGCCCCAGGTTTCTGCCTCCAGGGCTGCCTCTGCCTATTGACAGGCTGTGTTCTCTCTTAGGCTCTGTCCAGTCGAATCATTGGAGCTCAGCTCGTTCAGTTAATCTAAATACATTCTGAGTGCCTGCAGGCTGCTGGGCACACAGCGTGAGGTTGTTCCAGATCGATCCAAAAAGGCAAATTACGGGTTCCTGCCCAAAAGGCCCTTACAGTTGTGTCGGGACATAGCCAGGCCCATAACTCAGCACGCTAAGGCAGAGTGGGGCGAAGGCAATGGTTTCCCAGCAAGAGGCACAGAAGCAGCAGCCTGGTGAGGTGGTGAGTTCCCCACCACTGAGAGTGTTCAAGAAGAAAATGGGGAGGGATGTAGGGATTTTGTGCGCATGTCTGGGTATGTGTTGGGAGGCAGATGATGAGTATGTGTGTGTTAGTTGCTCAGTCGTGTCCGACTCTTTGCTTTTTCCATGGAGTTCTTCACGGAAGAATACTGGAGGGGGTAGTCATTGCCTTCTCTACTTCCCGACCCAGGGATCGAACCTTGGTCTCCTGGATTGCAAGCAGATTCCCTACCATCTGAGTCAGCAGGGAAGCCCAAGTATTAAGGGTCCTTCTGATGGTGACATCTGATTCTGTGATGTTCTGCACCCAGGGGAAGTTCGCTGTGGTTCCCCCGGATGTGGTGGCCTTCTGCTTCACAGCCCACATCAGCTAGAGATCACGAGACCCTTGTGGGTTATTCTTTACTTCTGTGCCCCTTCCCAGTGCCACGCTTCCAGCATAGATCTGGAATGGACCTTGTGCTGAGCTGCCTGAGGAATGCAGAAGCGCTGGGTGTGTCACTTGCTTAAGACATGGAGTTGTCAGGTCATGCTCTAAGACAGCCTGTGAGCAGGAAATGAAGGGTATGATCTCAGGGGAGAGGGTGGGAGGACTCCCAGAGAGTCAGAGCTGCGACTTGACTGGGCCTGGAGGAGCGGCGGGGCTTTGATGGTCCTGCGGGTTGAGGTTTGCACTAAGGAAGCTGAGGCGCGGTGGGCTTGGGTGGTGGGGCCGGGGGAGAGGACGAGTGAGGGGCCGACGTCAGTGGGCGCTTGGCGAGGTGGCTGGGGAGCGGTGTTAGAATCTCCTGGAACTTCTCCAGCACTGATATCCAGGCTCCACCCTGCGAAGTCTGGTGCTTAACTGGCATGGAAATTTTTCAAAATGCCCCAGATGACTCACACGTGCAGAGTTAGCTGCCGCATCAGAGCCACCTGGGATGTAGTTCAAACCCAGACGCCCCAGTCTCCACCAAGGAATCAAGTCTCCAGGCCTTTGAAGTTTTGGTAAGATCCCAGTGTAACTATCCGGCTGTTCAGGAGACGCAGGTTCGATCCCTGGGTCGGGAAGATCCCCTAAGGAGAGAATGGCAACCCACTCCAGGATTCTTGCCTGGTGAATCCCATGGACAGAGGAGCCTGGCGGGCTGCAGTCCACGGGCTCGCAAAGAGTCGGACACAACTGAAGTGACTTAGCACAGGCACGAACAATGTAATTCTAACGGGTGACCGGGCTGGAAAACCAGAAGGATGAGGGGCAGGCAGCCAGCCCCTCTTGCCAAAATGCAGCGGTGGTGCTCGGAGGCCAACAGCCATGGGCTGGCTGCCTGCTGTTGAGTAAGGCCCAGGCTCTCGGGTCAGGAACACAGAACAAATAAAAACCAGCTGACAATCAGCCCTCTTGTCCACGCCATCTCTACGGGTGAGCTCTCCCCTCTGGCTTGTGCTCAGGGGCGGCCAGCTCACCGCCTGGGGCCTGAGTCACAGGCTGGGCTGTCTGTGGCAGGGGATGTGGGCACCGCATGTGACCCTCTGTGGGATGGAGAACCATTGAAGTTCCCTCCCCCAAACCTCCTCTTCACAGACTGCCCCTCCATCCACTTGGGGAAACGTGATTCCAAGAAATGTCTTCAGCAGTGTTTTGAGTAGAGGTTCCCCAGCCACTCAGTGGTAAAGAATTCGCCTGGCAGTGCGGGAGCCCCAGAAGACGAAGGTTTGATCCCTGGGTCAGGAAGATCCCCTGGAGGGGAGGTGCATGGCAACCCACTCCAATATTCTTGCCTGGAGAATCCCATGGACAGAGGAGCCTGGAGAGCTACAGTCCATGGGGCTATAGAGTCGGATACGACTGAGCACATATGTACTATGTTGTAAATTAGGAAGGAAAAGAAAAACCATTATTCGCATGGTATTTTACACCAGTGGCCACTGCTTCTGTTTCCAGAAGATAGTATTTTTTAAATCGTTTTATTGATAGAAGATAGTATTTTAAAAAATGCTTCCCTTTAGCATTTTCTTCCCCCTAAACAACTTTTGTCCAAAAAAAAAGGTTGCTCTTACTGATCTACAGTATAAAGATGATATTCTTCATTCTGATATTTGAGGGATGCTAGGCATATAGACGTTATAACTGATGCCTGAGAATGGGGCAAACTCCCTAGGGAGGGAGTTTAGAATTAGAGAAGGTGCTATGTGTCCTGTTAACTGTAGATTTTCCTGTTTTTCTGGTTTTGTTGTTGTTTGATTTTGGTAGATGCCTTTTGTTAGGTTAAGGACGGTCACTTCTGGAACTTCCCTGCTGGTCTAGTGGTGAAGACTTTGCTCCCATTACGGGGTGCATGTGTTTGATCCCTGGCTCCGAACTAAGATCCCACATGCTCCACAGCGTACCCACATTGTGGCCATGAAGAAAAAGAGGAAGTTCTCTTCTGTTCCTAGTTTGCCGAAAGCTTTTTTTTTTCCCTCAATCAAGAATGGGTGTATGGGCTGCTCTGGTGGTCCAGTGGATAGAGTCTGCCTTGCAGTGCAAGGGGCACCAGTTCGATCCCTGGCCCAGGAAGATCCTACATGCTGCGAAGCAGCTGAACCAGTGTGTCCAATTACAAGTCAGCGCTCTAGAGCGCATGCGCCCAGAGCCAGTGCTCTGCAGTGAGAGAGGCCACGGCAACGGCAGGCCCACACAGGCCAAAGAATAAAAAGATGGATGAAAATAAATATAAATAAAGGAGGCATGATAGGGAAAAAGAAAAAAAACTGGAAAAAAAAAATGGATGTGAGATTTTTAAAAATGGTTTTTTTGTATCTATAGAGATAATTTTATGTTTGTGTATATGGCTTATCAATAGGGTGGATTACATTGAATGATTTTCAGGTGTTTAACTTTGCATTTCTGGAGTAAACTCTGCTTAGTTATGATGTTTTATCTTTTTATATATTTATGAATTCCATATGCTAAAATTTTGTTAATTTTGTTTCTTGTGTTCATAAAGGGTCTTGGTCTAAGTTTATTTCTAGAATATTTTTATCTGGTTTTGTTGCATCAGGAAAATGGTGGCCGCATGGAACGAATTGGGAAATGCTCACCTGTTTTCTGGAAGAGTCTGTGTGGGATTGGCGTTATGCCTTCCTTAAGTTTTTGGTAGAATTTATCTGGACTTGGAATTTGGGGGTGGGTAGTTTTTAAGTATAATTTCAGTTTCTTTAGTAGGTATTAGAACTCTTCAGATAATCTATTTCTTTGCTTTTTTTCTTTTTTTAATATTTATTTGGCTGTGCTGAATCTTAGTTTTGACACGTGAGATCTTTTTAGCTGTGGCGTGTGGGATCCAGTTGCCTGCCCAGGGATTGAACCGGGGCCCACTCATTGGAAGCCCAGAGCCTTAGCCACTGGACCACCAGAGAAGTCCCTCTGTTTCGTGTTGAGTGAACATGCACCCTTTGTGTTCTTCAAGGATTCTTTTTTTTTTTTAATTTTTTTTTTTTGTAAATTTTTGTAGCTTAGACATTTATTTTATTTATTTATCTTTTGGGGGAGTGAGGTGGGGAGGGAGGGGGACGGCGGGCCACTTCTATTGGTCTTTCATTTCTTTTTCATCCAGTGGATAGAGTCTGCCTTGCAGTGCAAGGGCACCAGTTCGATCCCTGGCCCAGGAAGATCCTACATGCTGCGAAGCAGCTGAACCAGTGTGTCCAATTACAAGTCAGCGCTCTAGAGCGCATGCGCCCAGAGCCAGTGCTCTGCAGTGAGAGAGGCCACGGCAACGGCAGGCCCACACAGGCCAAAGAATAAAAAGATGGATGAAAATAAATATAAATAAAGGAGGCATGATAGGGAAAAAGAAAAAAAACTGGAAAAAAAAAATGGATGTGAGATTTTTAAAAATGGTTTTTTTGTATCTATAGAGATAATTTTATGTTTGTGTATATGGCTTATCAATAGGGTGGATTACATTGAATGATTTTCAGGTGTTTAACTTTGCATTTCTGGAGTAAACTCTGCTTAGTTATGATGTTTTATCTTTTTATATATTTATGAATTCCATATGCTAAAATTTTGTTAATTTTGTTTCTTGTGTTCATAAAGGGTCTTGGTCTAAGTTTATTTCTAGAATATTTTTATCTGGTTTTGTTGCATCAGGAAAATGGTGGCCGCATGGAACGAATTGGGAAATGCTCACCTGTTTTCTGGAAGAGTCTGTGTGGGATTGGCGTTATGCCTTCCTTAAGTTTTTGGTAGAATTTATCTGGACTTGGAATTTGGGGGTGGGTAGTTTTTAAGTATAATTTCAGTTTCTTTAGTAGGTATTAGAACTCTTCAGATAATCTATTTCTTTGCTTTTTTTCTTTTTTTAATATTTATTTGGCTGTGCTGAATCTTAGTTTTGACACGTGAGATCTTTTTAGCTGTGGCGTGTGGGATCCAGTTGCCTGCCCAGGGATTGAACCGGGGCCCACTCATTGGAAGCCCAGAGCCTTAGCCACTGGACCACCAGAGAAGTCCCTCTGTTTCGTGTTGAGTGAACATGCACCCTTTGTGTTCTTCAAGGATTCTTTTTTTTTTTTAATTTTTTTTTTTTGTAAATTTTTGTAGCTTAGACATTTATTTTATTTATTTATCTTTTGGGGGAGTGAGGTGGGGAGGGAGGGGGACGGGCGGGCCACTTCTATTGGTCTTTCATTTCTCTATTTTCATCCATCTTTGTTCTTTGGCTCCTATGGGCCTCCCATCACGGTGGCCTCTGTCGTCGCAGAGCATCGGCTCTGGGCGCATGTGCTCCAGAGCTCCGGCTCGGTAATTGGACACATGAGTCCAGCCGCTCCGCGGAACGTGGGATCTTCCAAGGCCAGGGATCGAACCAGCGCCCCTTGCACTGCAAGGCAGTGTCCTTACGCACTGGACCACCAGGGGAAGCCCCTTCTTCAAGGATTCTGTCCATTCCATATAAGCTGTTGAATATTGGCATAAAGTTGTTGTGATATTCTCTTTATCCTTTTAATACCTGTAACATCTGCAGTGGGGATGATCTCTCTTGTATCTGTATCGGAAACTCTTGGTCTTTTCTTCTTCTTAATCAGTTTGTCTAAAGGGTCATCAATTGTTTAGATTTTTCCAAATCAGCTTCATTGATTTTCTTTCTTTTTGTGTGTATTTGTTGATTTTTAAGTCATTGATTTTTAGACTTTACAGATATAAGCAGTTATTGCTTAGAGAGGTGTATCCTGGCCTCATGCAATGCCCAGAGTTAGGGCTCCTGTCTGGAGGTAGAAGAGGTCCCAGTGAGGGGAAGACACCCGTTGAAGGAGCCCAGAACCTGGATTTCGTGAGCCATTCACTGGTCACTGTGGGACTTCAGCTGTCTGAGCCTTACTTTCTTTGTCTGCGTAACGGAGCCAGGGATAATCTGCTCTTGGAGATGAATGAGTTGATGAATACGAAGCACTTGGCCACCTGGAAGGGCCTCCCCAGACCAGTGTGAAGGCTGGGACTCTGACATTTGTAGTAATAATGGTGTCTTTTATCTTTCTAGATCCGGATACAGCATGTACTCCCCCATCCCCCAGAGGTAGGCCGTGCACCCCCTCTCCTTACCCCGCTGCCCCTCTTCTCTTCCAAGGCCTGCCCCTCCTCACCCCCACACTGCAGTCCCCAAGCCTGCCCAGGTCTCTCTGCTCGTCTCCACCGCCAACCCGCTCCCCTCCCGCAGCGCCTCTCCATTCCCACCGACGGTGCAGCTTCCGGGCCTGCACATATGGCGGGTGGAGAAGCTGAAGCCGGTGCCCGTGGCCCCTGAGAACCATGGCATCTTCTTCTCGGGAGACTCCTACCTGGTGCTCCACAATGGCCCGGAAGAGGTCTCCCACCTGCACCTGTGGATAGGTAAGCGAGAGGCTGGGGCCTGGTGGGGGGTGCGGGCCCAGGCCGGGGTCGGGCTGCCCGGCTCTCACAGGCCCTGGCGCCTCCCACCGCCCCAGGCCAGCAGTCGTCTCGGGATGAGCAGGGAGCCTGCGCTGTGCTGGCCGTGCACCTCAACACCCTGCTTGGGGAGCGGCCCGTGCAGCACCGAGAGGTGCAGAGCAATGAGTCCGACCTCTTCATGAGCTATTTCCCGCGCGGCCTCAAGTACCAGGTCAGAGCCCACCTGTGGCTTCTCTCTGAGCTGGGCCCCCTTCCAGCTAGTTCTTACCCCGCCAAAGGCCCAGGCCTGGGGCCTCCCCCGCTTCCTGCCCGCCTGCCTGCTTTCCTTCCTGCCCAGTGGGAGGGGGACGTGGGGTGCGTGTCCTGACTCAGGCTGACCGTCTGGGCTGCAGGAAGGCGGTGTGGAGTCAGCATTCCACAAGACCTCCCCAGGGGCCGCCCCCGCCGCCATCAAGAAGCTCTACCAGGTGAAGGGCAAGAAGAACATCCGTGCCACCGAGCGGGCTCTGAGCTGGGACAGTTTCAACACGGGGGACTGCTTCATCCTGGACCTGGGCCAGGTGAGTAGACAGGGCCGACCGAGCGCCCGCTCATGGAGACACTGTGTGTGTCTCTCTTATTTTTACCTGTGCTGGGTCTGGTGGTGGCATGTGAGATCTAGTTCCCTGACGAGGGATTGAACCTGGGCCCCCTGTGTTGGGAGCCCAGGGTCTTAACCACTGAACTGCTAGAGAAATCACTGAGGAATTTTTTTTTTTTTCTTTTGATCACACTGAACACACAGTCTGTGGGATCTTAGTTCTCCAACTAGGGATTGAACCTGGGGCCACAGTAGAGAAAGCACTAAGTCCAAACCACTGGACGCTCAGGGCCTCCCCAGGGAATTCCTTGAAAAGGTGTTTCAAAGGGCAGGCACCAGAAGCCAGGGCAAAGGAGAGGGGCTGAGAAGCTCTAAACCATTCCAGCTGAGGTCACTGTAGCTGTTGGAAGACATCCCAGTGTTTGGATAGAAATCTCCCTCTGCTGTCTGGTCGTGGCCTCTAACATTGGAGGCTGCCCTCTCGCTCTCCTGGAGCCTGGGAAGCTCTGAGTCAGCTGCCTCCATCCCATGCTCTCAGTTCACTCACTGCGTCCCTTGGCGACGCTGCGGCGCCCGCTCTGAGCCAGCACGCATGCATGTTGCTCAGTCGTGTCCAACACTTTGTGACCCCATAGACTATAACCCGCCAGGCTCCTCTGTCCATGGGCTTCTCCGGGCAAGCATCCTGGAGTGGGTAGTCATGTTCTCCTTCAAGGGCTCTCCCCCAACCCAGGGATCCAGCCTGCATCTCTTGTGCCTCCTGCACGGGCATGCAGGTTCTTTACCACTAGTGCCACCAATTGCTCGCCCAGAGCAGGCAGCCTGGACAGGCCTGTCACTGGCTGAAACCTGGGACAGAAGGTGAGGAGGCCCCTCGTAGGTGTAGGGGAGCTTGGGGCAGCCAGGGACCTTCTAGCGCAAGCCACTGCCCCAGGAAGTCGCCATTTGTCTAGACTAGAGGAAGTGCCGTTCCAGGGAGAGCTGACTCTCTAAGAGGGAGGAGGGCGCAGACAGCAGGGAAGGATGTGGCCTGTCTTGGGCCCAGGGTGGGGACAGGACCAGGGGGAGCCGGAAGTGCTAAGGAGCTGAGACCCAGGGCAGGAGGAGACTGAGTCTCCGAGTCTGGACCACGACTGTGGTGCTTAAGATCTGGGACAGGAAGAGCTGCCCCGGTGCTGTTTGGAAGGAGGACTGGAAGCAGGGAGACGGAGGCTGGGGACCTGCTCAACAGGGTGGTGACGGCCGTGCAGAGGCGTATAAGGTGCTGGGCCCAGGGGCGCCATTCAGCCGTTCACCCAGTCACTCACTCATTCACCACTCACTTACCCATTCATTCATTCACTCATTCATTCATTCTTTCACCTACCTGTCCATTCACACAATAAATATTTATTCTGGGCCTAAAGTTGTGCCTGTTTCTGTCTGGCACGGGATATGCAGCAGTGGACCACTCCACGCCAGACAAAACCCTCCTGCCCTCATGAGGCTTACTTTCTGGCCAGGGAAGATAGATTATAAACAAGATAAAGACGTTTCAGTAGATATGAATGATGCGGAGAAAAATGAAGTCGGCTGCGGATGGGGAGGTGGAGCCAGAAGACTGGCTCTTGGGAGACGCTCTTTCCCGTCCCCAGAGGCCTGGCTTCCCCTCTGCCTTTTCTATGGTCTTGGATCATCCTGCCTCGGTTCTGCAGAGGGCAGGGTGCCGGCGGCTCTCACCCGAGCCTCCCCATTTCCCTCCAGAATATCTTGGTCTGGTCTGGTGCGAAGTCCAACATCCTGGAGCGCAACAAGGCACGGGACCTGGCGCTGGCCATCCGGGACAGCGAGCGGCAGGGCAAGGCCCACGTGGAGATTGTCGCCGACGGGGAGGAGCCTGCCGACATGATCCAGGTTGACACGTGGGGGTCGCGGGGAGGGTGACCTCTGCTCGAAGCCACTGAGGGAGGCAGTGCTCGTGGCAGGAGGCACGAGGATGGTGGGTCGAGGGCTGTGGGGGAGGAGGGGCGCTGCTCAGGGTCTGGCTGGCTCATCAGGTGCCTTGGTGGGACACAGCGTCAAGTACCCCTTGGGATGGAGGGACTGGTGGCTGGGGACCTAGTCCTCCCCACCTCTGCCCAGTGGCCCTGTGCAGACACTGGTCCTGGACATGATAAGTTGGGAAGGTCCAGGCTGGGTGCCCGGGATCCCTAGCAACATGGCCTGCCCTCCTCTCTGCAGGTCCTGGGCCCCAAGCCCACTCTGAAAGAAGGCAACCCCGAGGAAGACCTCACAGCCGACCGGACAAATGCACAGGCTGCGGCTCTGTATAAGGTGGGTGTCCCGGGCCTGCCCTGGGGCCAGGCGGGGGCGTGTGGGGCTGAGGGAAGAGGGGAAAGCCGTGGGCAGGTGGGGCCGGGCCCCAGGCTGGCCTGTCGCGGTGTGGGGTGAGGGGAGGATGGGAAGGGACCGGATGCTCAGCCCTTCTGGACTTCACTTCCTGCCCAGTCCTGGAGATGGAAGTTTGAAACAAGCCAGTGCTGAGCTTCCCTTTTTTTGTTTAAATATCATTTTATTTATTATTTATTGGGCTGCACTGGGTTTTAGCTGTGGTGCACGGCTTCTCTGGCTGCAGCCCATAGGCTTCTTTCTAGCTGTGGTGAGCAGGCTTAGCTGCCCTTTGGCATGTGGGATTTTAGTTCCCTAACCAGGGGTTGAACCCACGTCCCCGGCATTGCAAAGTGAAAAGAAAGTGTTAGTTACTTGACTCTTTGCAACCCCCAGTACTGGGGCCCACCGGGCTCCTCTGTCCATGGAACTCTCCCGGCAAGAACGCTGGAGTAGGGTGCCACGCCCTCTTCCAGGGGATCTTCCCGACCCAGGGACTGCACCGGGGTCTCTTGCATTGTAGGCGGCTTCTTTACTGTTGACCCACGAGGGAAGTCCCTGAACTTTACCTTTGGGGATTCTTTGCATTTACTTGTTAATTTGGAGTTATTTTCCATGGATTCAGGGGCTCTGGGAGGCGGTGACTGAGGGTGAAGTAGGGGTTGGGGGGCCCTGGATCTGCCTATCAGCGCTCAGCGCTCCTCCTACCTCAGGTGGGCGGGGCTGCCGCTGCAGAGGGGCTGCTCCTTGACGGGGTCGGGCTTTAAGCGGCTGGGCCGGGGGACAGGGAAGAGGAGGGCGAGGAGGAGGGGGACATGGCTCTACCCACCCTCCCCCAGGTCTCCGATGCCACCGGACAGATGAACCTGACCAAGGTGGCCGACTCCAGCCCCTTCGCCCTCGAGCTGCTGATACCTGACGACTGTTTCGTGCTGGACAACGGGCTCTGTGGCAAGATCTACATCTGGAAGGGTGCGTGGCTCCTCCACCCCAGCCTGGGGCCCCTGCGGCCGCTGGGACCTGGCAGGCTTCCCACGGGAGGGAGACGGCTGACTCAGGGAGGCTCTGTGGCTGAGGTTTTTTTTTTTTTTTTTAAAGATTTATTTATTTATTTATTTTGGGCGGGAGGAGTCGGGTTGGGGAGCAAGGGGAGCTGGCGGGCCACTTCTGTTGGTCTTTCATTTCTCTATTTTCATCCGTCTTTGTTCTTTGGCTCCTGTGGACCTCCCATCGCGGTGGCCTCTGTTGTCGCAGACCGCCGACTCTGGGCGCATGCGCTCCAGAGCTCCGGCTCGGTAATTGGACACATCGGTCCAGCCGCTCCGTGGAACGTGGGATCTTCCCAGGCCAGGGATCAAACCGGCGGCCCTTGCACTGCAAGGCGGTGTCCTTAGCTGCCCTTTGGCATGTGGGATTTTAGTTCCCTAACCAGGGTTGAACCCACGTCCCCGGCATTGCAAAGTGAAAAGAAAGTGTTAGTTACTTGACTCTTTGCAACCCCCAGTACTGGGGCCCACCGGGCTCCTCTGTCCATGGAACTCTCCCGGCAAGAACGCTGGAGTAGGGTGCCACGCCCTCTTCCAGGGGATCTTCCCGACCCAGGGACTGCACCGGGGTCTCTTGCATTGTAGGCGGCTTCTTTACTGTTGACCCACGAGGGAAGTCCCTGAACTTTACCTTTGGGGATTCTTTGCATTTACTTGTTAATTTGGAGTTATTTTCCATGGATTCAGGGGCTCTGGGAGGCGGTGACTGAGGGTGAAGTAGGGGTTGGGGGGCCCTGGATCTGCCTATCAGCGCTCAGCGCTCCTCCTACCTCAGGTGGGCGGGGCTGCCGCTGCAGAGGGGCTGCTCCTTGACGGGGTCGGGCTTTAAGCGGCTGGGCCGGGGGACAGGGAAGAGGAGGGCGAGGAGGAGGGGGACATGGCTCTACCCACCCTCCCCCAGGTCTCCGATGCCACCGGACAGATGAACCTGACCAAGGTGGCCGACTCCAGCCCCTTCGCCCTCGAGCTGCTGATACCTGACGACTGTTTCGTGCTGGACAACGGGCTCTGTGGCAAGATCTACATCTGGAAGGGTGCGTGGCTCCTCCACCCCAGCCTGGGGCCCCTGCGGCCGCTGGGACCTGGCAGGCTTCCCACGGGAGGGAGACGGCTGACTCAGGGAGGCTCTGTGGCTGAGGTTTTTTTTTTTTTTTTTTAAAGATTTATTTATTTATTTATTTTGGGCGGGAGGAGTCGGGTTGGGGAGCAAGGGGAGCTGGCGGGCCACTTCTGTTGGTCTTTCATTTCTCTATTTTCATCCGTCTTTGTTCTTTGGCTCCTGTGGACCTCCCATCGCGGTGGCCTCTGTTGTCGCAGACCGCCGACTCTGGGCGCATGCGCTCCAGAGCTCCGGCTCGGTAATTGGACACATCGGTCCAGCCGCTCCGTGGAACGTGGGATCTTCCCAGGCCAGGGATCAAACCGGCGGCCCTTGCACTGCAAGGCGGTGTCCTTATCCACTGGACCACCAGGGGAAGCCCGTGGCTGAGGGTTTTCCCTTGGCGGGGCCCAGCCGGCTAATTCCAGGGGAGGGTTCTCCACCTCCAGCCCACCTCTGACTCACCTGAGGGCCCTCTGAAGACCCAGAGCTGGACCTCACCCCTGAGACTGACTCGCCAGGCCTGGGCTTCCCAGGTGGCACTAGCGGTAAAGAACTGCCTGCCAATGCAGGAGACGTAAGAGACAGGGGCTCGAGCCCTGAGGCAGGAAGAGCCTCTGGAGGGCATGGCAATCCACTCCTGTACTCCTGCCTGGAGAATCCCATGGACAGAGGAGCCTGGCGGGCTACAGCCCATGAGGTCGCAAAGAGACTTCGCCTGCGGAGACTCTGCAGGCTCTGGGGACCTCTGTCGGGCTCTCAGGCCTTGCTGTTGACCTCTCATGGAGGAGCACTCGCTCAGAACTCTCCTCGGCCTGCAGTGCAGCTGGGACCCTGAGCCTGCCCGTTGGCCTTGGGGCGTGACAGATTTTAGATATGAAACCTCCCCTGGTGCACTGGGTAGCAAACTGGTAGGTCTTGTTTTTTCCAAGAGAGTGCATTGGTTGGCAATGAGACTGTTGTGCAGAAGCCTGCCTGTGAGATGAGACTCTGAAGATGTTGTAATCAAGCTCTGAGTCTGTGAAGAATTCTCTCTGCTTGTCTTCTCTTGTTCTTTTCTCTGGTTTTGCTTGCACTGGGTCTTCGTTGCTGCACGTGGGCTTTCTCTAGTTGTGGCAGGCGGTGGCTTTCTTCCCTGTGATGCTCAGGCTTCTCAGTGCCGTGGCTTCTCTTGTTGCAGAGCACGGGCTTCAGTAGTTGCGGCGGCTGGGCTCTAGAGCGCGGCCTCAGTCGCTGTGGTCCACGGGCTTGGTTGCTCCCAGGAATAGGGAATCTTTCCGAGGCAGGGTCCCCTTCACTGGCAGGTGGACTGTTATCCACCAGGGAAGTCCTGTGTCTTTTCCTGTTGTTGAAGGTGCCTCCCCCCACCCTGCCCCCCCATCAGATTATAAATCGCTTTAAAGTAGGAACCACAGGGTCTCCAGTATCTAGACGAGAGAGCACTGTCTCAGTAAATATTTGTGGATGAACCAGGGCCAGGAGGACTTCCCAGCCAGGAGGATGGAGGAGGTGTTAGGTGTTTTCACTTGGCAGTGATACTCTTGCCCCAGGGACGGCCAGGAGTGAAGAGCGGCTGGGCAGGTTTGTGCGAGGAGGCGGGTCAGGGAAGATTGGGCCGCTGCGGCTGCCTTTGCTCTCCTCCCTCAGGACATCTTTCCCATGAAACCAGTGGGGTAGGGTGGGGTTCCCAGATGCCCCCGGAATTATCTTTTGTGGTTGTTCGGTTGCTCAGTCGTGTCCGACTCTTTGCGACCCCGTGAACTGCAGCACGCCAGGCTTCCCTGTCCTTCCCCGTCTTCCGGGAGCGTGTTCAAACTCAGGTCCATTGAGCTGCTGATGCTATCCCACCACCTCACCCTCTGTCCCTGCTGTCTCCTCCTGCTCTCTTCTCTCTCCCAACACCAAAGCACGTTCCAGTGAGTCGGCTCGTCGCATCAGGTGGCCAAAGTACTGGAACGTCATCTTCAGCATCCATCCCTCCAACGAATATTCAGGCTGGATTTCCTTTAGGATTGACTGCTTTGCTCTGGGTTGGAAGTGTGTTTAGCCCCAATCAGAGAATCGAGAAACCAAAGGAGAAACAGAAAACTTGGGAGCCGGGAAGAGACATGTCACACACGCACAAAGGAAGGACGCAGCACATGAATCTCAGATCCATTGTTGCTAACTAGAGTTTTTTTTTTTTTTTTTTTAAAGATTTATTTATTTATTTATTTTGGGTGGGGGTCGGGTTGGGGAGGGAAGGTAGCGGATGGGCCACTTCTATTGGTCTTTCATTTCTCTATTTTCATCCGTCTTTGTTCTTTGGCTCCTGTGGGCCTCCCATCGCGGTGGCGTCTGTTGTCATGGAGCGCCGGCTCTGGGCGCATGCGCCCCAGAGCTCCGGCTAGGTAATTGGACACATCGGTCCAGCCGCTCCGCGGCACGTGGGATCTTCCCAGGCCAGGGATCGAACCAGCGCCCCTTGCACTGCAAGGCGGTGCCCTTACCCACTGGACCACCAGGGGAAGCCCTAACTAGAGTTTTATAGCCTGGCTTAGAAGGCCACCCCAGCTCACAGCACTGTTTCCTTGGGGAAAAAACGCCTCCAGGTGGAGCAGGCTTTGGCTAAAGGGACCGCCTGCAGGCGAGAAGGGAGGATACTGCTGGCCCTTTTTAGTGGCTCTTAGTTGGGATAACCAAGGGGCCCTTGCTGGCACCTGGCTTTGTGGGAGTAAGATTGCAGTGAATCACGCCCTATTTTTCTGTCCCATTTAATTTTGCAAGAAAGGCTTGATAACAATACAATGGACAGACTCAAGAGGTGGGGGGCCCTGGAGAGGGACAGAGGGGCCCGAGAGTCTCGTGCCAGGGTGACGTGCGTCCTCCCTGAACATCCCTGGGACCCTGGCCTGAGCAGGAGGCTTTGGTGATTAGAGCGGGCAGAGGGCAGTTTCAGTCTGGAACTGCGGGTCCAGTCAGATGGGCTGACTTCTCACTTCCATAAAGCCCCAGCAGGGTGTTCTTAGCACCTTCTGGTCCATATATTTTATTTTTAAAAAACTTTTGGCCTCTTTTATTGGCTTTTTATTTATTTATTTTCATCCGCCTTCATTCTTTGGCCTGTGTGGGCCTCTCATTGCAGTGACCTCCCTTGTTGAAGAACACCAGCTGTGGGCGCACGTGCTCCCGAATGCTGGCTCATAATTGGACACACCGGTCCAGCCGCTCTGCGGCACATGGATCTTCCTGAGCCAGGGATCAAACCGGTGCCCTCTGTACTGCAAGGCAGACTCTTTACCCACTGGACCACTGGGGAAGCCCTGGTCTGTTTATTTGAAAAGGTGCCACCTATTCTGTGCCCTGTGTGTTAGTCAGTCAGTCGCATCCGACTCTGCAATCTCTTGGACTGCAAGCCACGAGGCTCCTCTGTCCGTGCAACCTGGACCTTCTGAATCTCCTTGAGAGAAACGGGATGTGGGTTCCTGTTCTTTATTTTTTTTGTAAACTTTTATTTATTTATTTTTGGCTGTGCTGGGTCCTTGTTGATGTGTGGGTTTAGCTGCTCTGCGGTATGTGGGATCTTCCCGGATCAGGGATCGAACCTGTGTCTCCTGCATTGGCAGACGGGTTCCTATCCACTGAGCCACAAGGGAAGCCCGGTCCCTGCTCTTTAAAATATCTCCTCCTTATGATCCAGGGCGTAAAGCTAATGAGAAGGAGCGGCAGGCGGCCCTCCACGTGGCCGAGGGCTTCATCACCCGCATGCGGTATGCCTCCAACACTCAGGTGAGGAGCCCCTCGACCCCCTACGCCTGCTTCCTGGGGCTCTGCCCTGGCCCCGCCCCTTGGGCTGGATACGAAGGGCGGGAGAGCCTGGGTCTCAGTCGGGGGCAGTCAGGCCTCCCTCCCAGACTTACCCCGGGGGAAGGCCCTTCTCAGCCCTTCAGAGTTTTACCATACAGGTTCTTTTCCTTTTTTTAACTTAATTCACTTTTTAAAAAGATTAAAAGTTTTTAAAATTGGAGGATAATTGCTTTACAGTCCTGTGTGGGTTTCTGTCACACAACGACATGAGTACGTGTAAGCTATAGGTATACACATGTCCCCTTCCTCTTGAACCTCCCTCCCACCCCCCTTCTAGGTTGTCACAGAGCACCAAGCAGCCTCCCACTGTTTTACACATGGTAGCGCATACACGTCAGTGCTACCCTCTCCATTCGCGCCACCCGCTCCTTTCCCCGCTGCCTCCACAAGTCTGTTCTGTCTGCGTCTCCATTTCTGCCCTACAGATAGGTTCATCAATATCATTTTTCCAGATTCCGTATCTATGCATTAATATACTGTATTTGTTTTTCTCTAATTTAACTTCACTCTGTAGAACAGGCTCTAGGTTCATCCATCTCACTAGAACAGACTCAAATGCATTCCTTTTCATGGCTGTGTAATATTCCACCACACGTGTTATTTTCTAAGGGGTTGATTACTAGGCAGTTTCCTTGGGACTCCAGCAGGCCCATGTTCCTCCGGGCGGCTTGTGTGGCTTCTCTGGGCCATGGTTTCTAGCTAGTTCTGCCCCTTCTTACCACAGCATGGCAGACACCACCGTTCATCCTGAGGGGAGCTGACAAGGTTCGTGTATAGTTGGTGCATCTGTCAAACTGCACTTGAGTCCTTGAAGCTGTCTGTTCCCTCAGCCCACGTCCCTGTATTCTTTCTCGTCTCTCGGCCTATCTGGAGGAGCATCCCTGGCGGGAAGGCCTGTGGCCTCGGGCCTGGTGCCCAGTGCCCTCCTCCCAGGCTCTAGCAGAGGCAGAGGTAGCAGCCCTGTGAGCCGGTCTCCTCCCCTGCCGTCCCTACAGGTGGAGATTCTGCCCCAGGGCCGCGAGAGTGCCATCTTCAAGCAATTCTTCAAGGACTGGAAGTGAGGGCAGGTGTCTCCCTGCCCCCATCTCCCGCCCACTTGCTTCTTCTCCCGCCTTCTCCTCAGTGCCCAGGCGCCCCCCGCGGATGGTCAATAAAAGAGCCCAGTGTTCTTCTCACTCTCTGCCTGCACTGCCTGCCCTGGGCTAATTCTCCCCCTCTCCCCTGCCCCGTTGCTGGGCCGAGTAGGCTTGTGCTTTGGGTGCGAAGTCGCTTCAGTCGTGTCCAGCTGTGCAACCCCATGGACTGTAGCCTGCCAGGCGCCTCTGTCCATGGGATTCTCCGGGCAAGAACACTGGAGTGGGTTGCCACTTCCTTCTCCAGGAGGTCTTCCCAAGCCTAGGAATCGAATCGGTATCTTCTGTTTCCTGGTTGGCAGGCGGGTTCTTTACCACTAGCGCCACCTGGCAACAAGTCCACAGCCTGCGAGGAGCTGGAGCCGGCTTTGCAGGATGCTGCTGAGGGGCCAGCAGTCCCCGTGGGGCTGGCCGGCACCGCTGTGAACCCAACAGGGAAGTGGCACAGGGCCAGGGCCGGGATCACTTTCAGCCTGAGGTTCAGATCAGTCTCACATTCCTGAAGAAACCATTGCCAGGCAGCTTCCAAACGATGTGCGTTCACCAAGCAAGAGCCCAGCTCCTTGCTTCCGTTCAGGCGGCCGGCTCGTCACGGCCTCAGTACACGTGTTCGGCTGACGGACTCAGGGCCACGTGGGGCCATGGGGAAAGCACCAGACCAGAGTCGAGGGCTGTGGGTTCTGGGTCTCACCTCCCACTAAGCCTCGGCAAGTTGCTTTTCCTCATCTAGGTCCTGGTTCAGTTTTCTTTTTTTTTTCTGGTCATGCCGCATAGCATATGGGATCTTGGTTCCCTGAACAGGGATCGAACCCACACTCCTTGCGTTGGAAGTCTTAACCACTGGACCACCGGGGAAGTCCCCCTAGCTGCATAAACCTGGACCAGACGAACCAGAGTCCTGGAGGCTTGGTCGGCCTATCTGGAGGAGCATCCCTGGCGGGAAGGCCTGTGGCCTCGGGCCTGGTGCCCAGTGCCCTCCTCCCAGGCTCTAGCAGAGGCAGAGGTAGCAGCCCTGTGAGCCGGTCTCCTCCCCTGCCGTCCCTACAGGTGGAGATTCTGCCCCAGGGCCGCGAGAGTGCCATCTTCAAGCAATTCTTCAAGGACTGGAAGTGAGGGCAGGTGTCTCCCTGCCCCCATCTCCCGCCCACTTGCTTCTTCTCCCGCCTTCTCCTCAGTGCCCAGGCGCCCCCCGCGGATGGTCAATAAAAGAGCCCAGTGTTCTTCTCACTCTCTGCCTGCACTGCCTGCCCTGGGCTAATTCTCCCCCTCTCCCCTGCCCCGTTGCTGGGCCGAGTAGGCTTGTGCTTTGGGTGCGAAGTCGCTTCAGTCGTGTCCAGCTGTGCAACCCCATGGACTGTAGCCTGCCAGGCGCCTCTGTCCATGGGATTCTCCGGGCAAGAACACTGGAGTGGGTTGCCACTTCCTTCTCCAGGAGGTCTTCCCAAGCCTAGGAATCGAATCGGTATCTTCTGTTTCCTGGTTGGCAGGCGGGTTCTTTACCACTAGCGCCACCTGGCAACAAGTCCACAGCCTGCGAGGAGCTGGAGCCGGCTTTGCAGGATGCTGCTGAGGGGCCAGCAGTCCCCGTGGGGCTGGCCGGCACCGCTGTGAACCCAACAGGGAAGTGGCACAGGGCCAGGGCCGGGATCACTTTCAGCCTGAGGTTCAGATCAGTCTCACATTCCTGAAGAAACCATTGCCAGGCAGCTTCCAAACGATGTGCGTTCACCAAGCAAGAGCCCAGCTCCTTGCTTCCGTTCAGGCGGCCGGCTCGTCACGGCCTCAGTACACGTGTTCGGCTGACGGACTCAGGGCCACGTGGGGCCATGGGGAAAGCACCAGACCAGAGTCGAGGGCTGTGGGTTCTGGGTCTCACCTCCCACTAAGCCTCGGCAAGTTGCTTTTCCTCATCTAGGTCCTGGTTCAGTTTTCTTTTTTTTTTCTGGTCATGCCGCATAGCATATGGGATCTTGGTTCCCTGAACAGGGATCGAACCCACACTCCTTGCGTTGGAAGTCTTAACCACTGGACCACCGGGGAAGTCCCCCTAGCTGCATAAACCTGGACCAGACGAACCAGAGTCCTGGAGGCTTGGTGAGACTGCCGCCGCCCTGGGCCCATCACCCCGGGCCCTCAGGGCTGCAGGCTTCTAAGCGCTGCCACACTGGATCTTCCATCTCAAACAGAAAGTCTCATCTTAGAGATGTTGTGGTGAGCTTAGAAAAATCAGCTCCCCATGTACGCCCTCCCCTGCCTCTCCCCTTCTCTCCAGGGACATCTGGGTGTCCACTGGACCGACTACACATGCTAACGATGAATCGTAAAAGGGGAAAGAGTGAGGCTTGTCCCAAGTCCACGGACCCAATGTTTTTAGGATTGTGAAGCATTTTGGGTCTCTCATGAAAGGACTTGGAAGGATTTTCCCAAGAAAAAATGCACAGATTTATGATTTTTGTAGCTACTTTCAGGGGGTTTAGACATCCCCCTATCCCCAGTCCATCCACAGAATTGCAGCTTAATCCCTGGACTGTCACTGCCAATGCCTCCAAGTCCTCAGTTACAGGGCGAGCATCCCACTGGCAGTGACATGGGGCAGGCTTCTGCAGGGGCCCCTGGCCTCCCCTCCAGAGGCCGCCTCAGGCTGGTCCCCGCTGTGTCCCGGGCTGAGTGCTCACGGCCAAGGTCTGTCGAGGTGGCCTCCGGGTCTGAATGAGGGAAAGGAATCGGCAGGAGCCACTAAACGTGACACTCCAAAGCTGGAGGGGAGCGGGCTACGTTCTAAGCCTGTCGGGTCCGGACACCTCTCTGCTGCCGTCTCCGCTGGTCGGGACGAAGGACGAGGCACAGGGTTGGCTCAGGTCAGGCAACGACAACACAAGGCCAACTGCAGCGTCTGCTACCAGCCCCACCTTGAGGCACCCCGTGATTCTCCAGCCTGGGGTGGCCGGCTGTGGTCTCCACCTCTGTGATGGGCGCCCCGGGCAGCCAGCCAGGCTTGGAGCCCAGTGGGGGCTGGACAGCGGTCTTCCACCACTCTACCTGGGGGAGGCCAGGACAGGAGCGCAGCCTGAGGGGTCCTGCTGGGCCCCTGCAGCTCAGCTCCAAAGCCCTGGAGGCCCTTTTCACGACTGGAGAGTGACAGGCGGCTTCCCCGGAAGCACACATGGGGAAATCCCTGTGCGGATGCCTCACGCCAGCCGCCCTTAGCAGCAGCCAGGGCCGCCTCGCGCACTGGCCACAGTGGGCAGTGTCTGTACGTGCAGCCGGGGGAGGCTGGGCGGCCGTGACCTCGGCGAGAGTGTGGCTGGGGCTGAGATGACAGGCCCAGGGGCGGACCTGGGAAAACAGGCCCTCAGGACAGCGCAAAGCGTGTCTGGAAGGCAAACATGTGAGATGCTAAACCTAGAACTGTTCTATTCAACAGCTGCTGGTGTGTGGATTTCCTCCTTCCCTCATCCAGACCAAGAAACCAGCTCCCCGTGAGGGAGCCCAGCTGCCGGGGATAGGATGGGCACAGAGAACACCCAGCCCAGGGCCTGGTTCCCTCACCAACAGTGTGAGGAGGGATGGGGAGAGGTGAGGGCGGGTGGGCGTGAGGCCAGAGACCCGAGGGACCCCGGGGGGACCCGAGGGGCTGCAGGAGGAAGAGGAAGCCGCGCACTCTGGCTCCCACGGCCGCCTGTCGGCGGCGGCCACGACGACCCTCTCCCTTCAGGTTCTAACGACCCAGCCCTCGACCCTGTGCTGTGGCCCCGGGGCCTGAAAGCCCCACTGCCAAGGAGTCAGAATTCTGGCGCTGCTTCTTGGGAGTATCTTTGATGGAGGGCCACGGGGAACATGCAAACGGGGTCTCCCGCCTCAGGATCCATGTGCTGTTACCTGCAGCCCGACTCTGGAAGCTGTGGCCCAACTAAGACTACGGCAAAGCTCACCTTGCTCTGCGAGCGGGGCTGCGGGGAGTGGGTCACATCTAAGGGCCCCCGAGGTCTCATGCTGAGGGTGGCCCTGGCTCCGCCCACCAGGCCCAGGGGCTGCCCACATGGCTTCTGCCAGGACCGGCAGGGGCACGGCCCAGCCGGCCCGCCCTCTGAAAGCCGCTTTCAAGGCCTTCTCTTCCGCAGGCCCCAGGGTTGGTCAGATCAGACACGTGCCTTCGGACGAGGGCGGCAGCGGGTCACACACGCCTGTGAAAGTGAGATCCTTGGCGTGAGGGGCCTGGGGCCCGGAGCGCTTCTGTGTGCTCAGCAGGGAGGCCTGTCCCTTTGACGCTCCAGCCAAGTAGGTCTCCAGGGTCTTGAGCAGCCGTCTGGGGCTCTTCTTGGCGGACACCTCCAGGTCTGGAACAGAGAGAATTGGGGAACAGAAGGCTGTGGGTGGGCTGGGGTGCAGGGACTCAGGGATGCAAACCCAGAGGCTCTGGGGAGAGGGGAGAAGGTGTCTTTTAAGATGGAGCGCTCTCCAGAGAGGGGGCCCAAGGCACCAGACTCAGGCACGGCGGCCACACACTCTACCCTGCCCACGACCACCTCAGCTTTGGGTAGTCAGTCCCACTGCTGGGTCCAGCTTTTGATTCAGACAATACAGTCAGGGGAGGCACAAGAAAGGGAGGCGAGCGGCAGGCTCCCAAGGGTGGAGTGACGGACACTCAGGACGCTGGGGGCTTGGGGAAGCTGGACCTTGAGACGGTAAGAATGGGGGTGGTGGACGGGAAGGCGGCGTGAGGCCACCACGCTGGGGTCCCTGAACCGGGGACCCTAGGAGGGCGGGAGCCAGGCCCCCCAGAAGAGCAAGCGCACCCTTGAGGACAAAGCCCGAGTCGGAGATGGTCTTGTGCTGGGTCCTCCAGACGTGCGCCAGGCGGAGGAACACCGCGGCGTAGAAGCTGTTCACCACCGGGATCACCTTCCGCTGCCGGTTGCACTCCCTGCGGGACGAGGCGGCCCAGCTCAGCCGCGCACAGAGGCCGCCACCGGGGTCGCCCCCGCCGGGTGCCCCAGGAAAGCCCTTCCCCGGGCAGCCTTCACATCGGAGGCCAGGGCTGGGACGCTGCTGCACAGGGTACTCTGTCCAGGTCCCCTGGCACCAGCCAGTGAGGAGGAGAGCTGGGGGTGGCGGTGGCGTAGTGAGAAGAGGGATGCAGGCTCTCTGCCAGCCGGCGGGCTGAGCAGGGTGGGGACTCACCTGGAGAGGCACTCCTCCCTCAAGGCCTGGATGGCGATGCGGGTGATATTCACGGACATCAAACAGAAGGGGAATTGCTGGAATGGAGGGGGCACCCGGTCAGCGGCATTCTAGGCCCATGCCTCTGTGCGTCTGGTCACCACAACCTAGCCTGGCTCAAGGGAGATGACCACAACCAGAGCCAGAGGCAAGTAGCTGCCACCATTGACGCTTACACTTAATCTTTACCATAATGCTCCCATTTTACAGATGAGGAAACTGAGGCCTAGTGACCTTAAGCTACTTTCCTAAGGCATTGGGACCAGGGTTCCTAAAGAGGTCAGTTCACTCCAAAGCTGGCGCACAAGCCCCGGTGCTAGCTCTCCAACAGCCCCACCCATCAGCTCTCCTTGACCTTCACCAGACCCCTCCCGTGTGCCGTCTGTGGGCCACATCACCCGCTGCAGTTGGATGGACACAGGAGGGGTGAGGCTCAGTTACCTAGCCAATTCTACAGGTTCCTAAAATCTCCCTTCTCTAGGCTTCTGGTTAATTGACTGCTCATAAGCTCTATACCCAAAAGCAGACAGAGAAAGTACAAGTAGGCAGAAAGTCAGCTCTGACTTGGGGGGCACCCCGACTCTCAGTAACAAAGAGGGCTGAGAACAGGCTGTGTAGGTCACATTCCCAAGAGGGGCGGCCGGGGTCCAGCAGGGAGCCTCATCAGAAAGGGCCTTGGAAGCCCCGTGGGGTTCACTTGGATGCTTTATTTTGGAGGGGCCAGTTCCTTCCTATTCTTTTTTTTAAAGATTTTAAATGGGTAATTTTATTTATTTCAGTCTTGGCTGTGCTGGGCCTTCGTTGCTGCATGAGTTTTAATACTCTTTTTAAAGAGAAATGCTTGTCCAGTCCAGGTCTTTGTCTGTAGACCCATCAGGCCATGAATTCACAGGGAATGGGCTCCCACAGCTCAGGCTCCTTTCCACGGGTCCTCAGGAAGTCCGCTTCCCTGGGTGGGGTAGGCTGGGCTTGAGCTGAACCCAAGTCCCTTTCTCCATGGTCTCCTTCTTTTTTTGATCATTTTCCTTCACGTGTTGCAGGAAGCTATCTCGGCTCTTAGAGTGCTTGATATGCTCCATACGCACGTTCATTCTCTGGGCAAGGATCCTGCCTTTCACTTGTGTACAATGATGCCAAGAGCATGCTGAGTACCACTGTCGACTCTCCCAGGTTTGCCGTGGTAACATCTATGGGGCCTTCCTTTTCGAATAGTACCCAGTCCCTTGGTATCTACAATACTGCCCTTCCTGTTGATGCGCATGTATGTGGCCAAAGGAACAACTCCATGTTTCCTACAAGGCCTGGAGAACGCGTAGCGGGCGCCCCCGCTCTTTCCCTTTGTGCTGGTCATTTTGGCGAATCACTGGAAGACGGCGGTTCTGGCTGAAAGGGTGGGGTTTTCTCACTGCAGCAAGTGGGGCCCCCTCTCGGGGCGTGGCGTGCGGGCTTCTCACTGCCGTGGCTTCTCGTGCTGCGGAGCACGGGCTCTCGGACTTGCGGCCTTCAGGAACCGGGGCTCCCGGGCTCTGCGGTGTAGTGGCGAACAGGCGTAGCCGTTCCGTGGCACGTGGGATCTTCCCAGGCCAGGGATCCAGTCCATGTCTCCTGCTGCCGGCAGGCGGATTCCTGACCACTGAGCCACAGGGAAGCCCCTTCCTACTCTTTAGCAACAAAACCCCACGCACACGAAAAGGGGCTTTTCCCAGGGGATATGCAAACATTATACACTCATTTCCACTCTTGCACCCACACAAGGACACTGGCTGAGAGCAGCAAGTCCTTTAGTCTTAGAACAAGAACCCCGATCTACTTTTTCCATCTGCTTTCCCCGAGAAGAAAACCTGTTACAGAATGACGTAGAACTGTGCTCTCTCGGACAACAGCAGCTAGCCACGTGCAGCTGTTTAAATGTTGATTTAATTGAAAATTAGGTCAAATTAAAAAGTCAACTCAGCCACGGTAGCTGTATTTCAAGTGCTCAACAGCCACATGGGCTGAGGCGCTGCTCCACTGGACAGTGCAGCCAGAAGAGTATCTCCTTCACCACAGAACGTTCTGGTGGGCCCACGGAGGATGTCTGGCTCCATAGGCTTTCTCTCAGGGTCTCCCACGACACCTGGGTTCCAGATCTTGGCCTGGCCACCTGTGAGCTGTGTGCCCTTACAAAGGCTACCAAACTCCACGAGACACGGCTCCCCCATCTCTCAGAACCAAAAAGGAAATAAACGTTGAGTACTGGAGCTTCCCTGGTGGCTCCATGGTAAAGAATCTGCCTGCCAATGTAGGGGACATGGGGTTTTGTGTGTGTGCAGGTTAAGTTTTATTTGGGGCATAATTAGGACTGCAGCCCGGGAGACAGCACCCCAGAGAGCTCTGAGACTGCTCCAAAGAGGCAGCAGAAGGAGGGTCAGTATGTAAGATTTTGAGGAGGGGGAAGTTCCATACCAATAAACAGTGATTTTACAAAGGGCTTCCAGTTCATCATTAGGATCTAATTTCATCATCATGAAGGAATTTAGTGCTTTTCTAGATGTGAGGAGACACAAGGATTGAGATAATAGAGGTCATTCCTAAAAGGCATCCACCTATCTAAGACCTGCCCCACCTTGGAGCACCGAGTGCCTCGACCCCACCCTGATCTCCAGCAGGGGGCACTGCAGGTCAGCAGCTCTCCACAGCACGGCGTCCGGTCTCTGCAGAGGCAGACGGCAAATGTCCTTGTTGTCCCGTCATTGACAGCGTAATTGGTAAATGCCAGTTTGGAGTTGACACGCCCCCCTTGTGGTCATGAATCCAACCATACTTTGGGGGCATTTCATGACCATTTGGGGACATAGGTTTGATCCCTGATCTGGGAGGATCCCCACATGCTTCGGAGCAACTAAGGCCATATGCCACAACTACCAAGCCTGCACTCGAGCCTGGGAGTCGCAACTGCTGAAGCCCGTGTGCCTAGAGCCTGCGCTCCAAACAAGAGTGTGTGCGCTTAGTCACTCAGTTGTGACTCTTGACTCCTTGTGACCCCACGGACTGTAGCCTGCCAGACTCTTGTGTCCACGGGAATCTTCCAGGCAGGAATACTAGAGCAGGTTGCCATTTCCTCCTCCAGGGGATCTTCCCGACCCAAGCAGTGAACCTGCGTCTCCTGCATTACAGGCAGATTCTTTATCATCTGAGGCGCCAGGGAGGCCCCACCACAGGGAGAAGCCCACGCACTGCCACCAGAGAGTCGCCCCTGCTCGTCACAACTAGAGAAAGCCCATGCAACAGTGAAGACCCAGCACAGCCAAAGTACACACACACACACTGACTGCTGTACAGAGAAGTGAACACAGCAGGCCTGTGGCTGGCCTCCTTACAAAGGGCTGCTTCGAGGGCTGGCATCTGGGAGCCTGGACTTTCAGAGGGCTCCCACCACTCCCCCCGGCTGACTCACTGAACCTCAACAGTTGGTGCAAACCGTATAGTTTACGCTCAACACCGACTTTTTCCACTTGATTCTGGAACTTGGAACATGACAGACAGATGGTGCCTGTGTGACCAGCCCTCAGCAGAAACCTCAGAGACCGAATCACCAGTGAGCCCCCTGGTTGGCAGCATTCCGCGTGTTGCACAATTCGGTGCTGCGGGACGTACGCTGGTCCCACGGGGAGGGGCTCCCGGCAGCCAGCGCCTGGTGCCCACGTCCACATGCTGCTTCTCATTGCTGATCCTGCTTTTGCTGCTGGTAACGACAGCTGAGGGGACAGCTGTACGCCTGAGAGTCCTCTCCATGAATTAGTGAACCTGCCGGAGGTCCTGTGGACCCCCACGCGAGGCGCATGCTGGCGGGAGTCAAGTCATTTGCTCCCCAAGACAGCTTTTATGACTCATGGTCTGTCCTCTCTCCTAGCCCACAGCCCGCCTCTCAGACCTGCTCTGAGAAGTCATGTAGGTCACGGGCAAAATGCGAAGGGCAGCGATGGGCTGAGGAGGTGCGGACATGTTCATCAGTTCAGTGGCTCAGTCGTGTCCGACTCTTGGCAAGCCCGTGGACGGCAGCACGCCAGGCGTCCCTGTCCTTCACCATCTCCCAGAGTTTGCTCAAACTCATGTCCGTTGACTCAGTGGTACCATCCAACCATCTCATCCTCTGTCGCCCCCTTCTCCTTCTACCTTCTATTTTTCCCAACACCAGGGTCTTTTCCGACAAGTCATCTCTTTGCATCGTGTGGCCAAAGGATAATTATCCTCAGTCATTATTACCCTCGGCGCCTCGGTGCGTAGCTGAGGTCAGCAGCAGTTCATCTGTCTCTTCAGGTACTGCCTACTGAATGATCATAATCCCTGTGTAATATCATCACCTCCCTTGATTCCTCTCAGTCTAACAATAAATGTGGGTGAGAACATGCAGCGCCATAATTAACAGATGATTTGAACTTTCATTCACTCATGGGAACATTGTTTTTTCAGAGGACTTCATTTTACACAACATCTTCTGTTTGTTTTCTGGCTGTGTGGCTTGTGAGGTCTTAGTTCCCCACTAGGGCTTGAACCCAGGCCCCTGGCAGTGGAAACATTCGCACTCACTGGAACTCGGGTGCAAACCGTATAGTTTACGCTCAACACCGGCTTTATCCACTTGATTCTGGAACTTGGAACATGACAGACAGATGGTGCCTGTGTGACCAGCCCTCAGCAGAAACCTCAGAGACCGAATCACCAGTGAGCCCCCTGGTTGGCAGCATTCCGCGTGTTGCACAATTCGGTGCTGCGGGACGTACGCTGGTCCCACGGGGAGGGGCTCCCGGCAGCCAGCGCCTGGTGCCCACGTCCACATGCTGCTTCTCATTGCTGATCCTGCTTTTGCTGCTGGTAACGACAGCTGAGGGGACAGCTGTACGCCTGAGAGTCCTCTCCATGAATTAGTGAACCTGCCGGAGGTCCTGTGGACCCCCACGCGAGGCGCATGCTGGCGGGAGTCAAGTCATTTGCTCCCCAAGACAGCTTTTATGACTCATGGTCTGTCCTCTCTCCTAGCCCACAGCCCGCCTCTCAGACCTGCTCTGAGAAGTCATGTAGGTCACGGGCAAAATGCGAAGGGCAGCGATGGGCTGAGGAGGTGCGGACATGTTCATCAGTTCAGTGGCTCAGTCGTGTCCGACTCTTGGCAAGCCCGTGGACGGCAGCACGCCAGGCGTCCCTGTCCTTCACCATCTCCCAGAGTTTGCTCAAACTCATGTCCGTTGACTCAGTGGTACCATCCAACCATCTCATCCTCTGTCGCCCCCTTCTCCTTCTACCTTCTATTTTTCCCAACACCAGGGTCTTTTCCGACAAGTCATCTCTTTGCATCGTGTGGCCAAAGGATAATTATCCTCAGTCATTATTACCCTCGGCGCCTCGGTGCGTAGCTGAGGTCAGCAGCAGTTCATCTGTCTCTTCAGGTACTGCCTACTGAATGATCATAATCCCTGTGTAATATCATCACCTCCCTTGATTCCTCTCAGTCTAACAATAAATGTGGGTGAGAACATGCAGCGCCATAATTAACAGATGATTTGAACTTTCATTCACTCATGGGAACATTGTTTTTTCAGAGGACTTCATTTTACACAACATCTTCTGTTTTTGTTTTTTTCTGGCTGTGTGGCTTGTGAGGTCTTAGTTCCCCAACTAGGGCTTGAACCCAGGCCCCTGGCAGTGGAAACATTAACCCTAACCACTGGACCACCAGGAAATTCCCTCAGGAACATTTTTTTTTTTTGGCCACTTCTATTGATCTTTTATCTGTTTTCATCCGTCTTTGTTCTCTGGCCCAAGTGGGCCTCTCATCACAGCGGCCTCTCTCCTTGCAGAGCACCGGCTCCCGGCACATGCGCTCCAGAGCTCGGGCTCATAATTAGATACATGGGTCCAGCTGCTCTGCGGCACGTGGGATCTTCCCAGCCCAGGGATCGAACCAGTGACCCTTGCACTGCAGGGTGGTGTCCTTACCCACTGGACCACCAGGGAAGCCCCCTCGGGAACATTTTTTTTAAAAAAACCCTTACTAAAAAGCCACGAGAAATTGGAATTCAAATAGAAATATGTTCTTTCCTTTAGCAGTCCCCTGGGACCTGAAAAGTGTGGCTTTGAGCCAAAAGGCTACATTGAGGCTGTTTTTAGGGACCTCACTAAAAAGATAGCAGAGGAAATCAGGCCTGAATGCTTCTGAGTCTCCATTTGAAATCTAATTTCTCTTCGTGTCTCAGGAAATCTCTCTGAGCCCTACAGCAGGAAGACCAGATCCAGACTGTGTGTGCATGTGTGCTTAGCTGCTGACATCTCTGCCCTTGGAAATTCCAGTTCAGCAGCTCTGTGGAGGGAGGGTCTGGGCTCCTGCACCCCAGGTGACTGTGGGGCGGGTGGCTGAGAGTCCCTGTGGGAAGGAGCCCTTGCTCCGCCAGCTGTCAGAAGATGGGGCTCTCGCTCCAGCTTCACCACCTCCTAGCTGCCCAGCGTTGTGTAACACACGCCCCCTCTCTGCCCTTCACGTTCCTTCACCGGGAAATGAAGGTTTATAAAGACCATCTCTGGCCCGCCCTGCCTCTTTGCAGGCTCGTCACGTGGATGGAATGAAGTAGCAGACGGAAACTGCACAGACAGCGATTCACTGCCGACCGTGAGTAACCACGGGTGAGGCGCCTCTCCGCCCGCGGCAATCAGCCCGGAGCAGCCTGCGTCTCGGCGGTCGTGCTCCCCTCCTCAGGACAGCTTCCACGGAGTCCAGGGGCCCTCTGGCCTTTGGAGTGCCTGGCCAATTCCTCCTTAGAGACCTCAGCTCTCCTTAGGAACTGCGCGTGCTAAGTCGCTTCAGTTGTGTCTGATCTTTTATCTGTTTTCATCCGTCTTTGTTCTCTGGCCCAAGTGGGCCTCTCATCAAGCGCCTCTCCTTGCAGAGCACCGGCTCCCGGCACATGCGCTCAGAGCTCGGGCTCATAATTAGATACATGGGTCCAGCTGCTCTGCGGCACGTGGGATCTTCCCAGCCCAGGGATCGAACCAGTGACCCTTGCACTGCAGGGTGGTGTCCTTACCCACTGGACCACCAGGGAAGCCCCCTCGGGAACATTTTTTTTAAAAAAACCCTTACTAAAAAGCCACGAGAAATTGGAATTCAAATAGAAATATGTTCTTTCCTTTAGCAGTCCCCTGGGACCTGAAAAGTGTGGCTTTGAGCCAAAAGGCTACATTGAGGCTGTTTTTAGGGACCTCACTAAAAAGATAGCAGAGGAAATCAGGCCTGAATGCTTCTGAGTCTCCATTTGAAATCTAATTTCTCTTCGTGTCTCAGGAAATCTCTCTGAGCCCTACAGCAGGAAGACCAGATCCAGACTGTGTGTGCATGTGTGCTTAGCTGCTGACATCTCTGCCCTTGGAAATTCCAGTTCAGCAGCTCTGTGGAGGGAGGGTCTGGGCTCCTGCACCCCAGGTGACTGTGGGGCGGGTGGCTGAGAGTCCCTGTGGGAAGGAGCCCTTGCTCCGCCAGCTGTCAGAAGATGGGGCTCTCGCTCCAGCTTCACCACCTCCTAGCTGCCCAGCGTTGTGTAACACACGCCCCCTCTCTGCCCTTCACGTTCCTTCACCGGGAAATGAAGGTTTATAAAGACCATCTCTGGCCCGCCCTGCCTCTTTGCAGGCTCGTCACGTGGATGGAATGAAGTAGCAGACGGAAACTGCACAGACAGCGATTCACTGCCGACCGTGAGTAACCACGGGTGAGGCGCCTCTCCGCCCGCGGCAATCAGCCCGGAGCAGCCTGCGTCTCGGCGGTCGTGCTCCCCTCCTCAGGACAGCTTCCACGGAGTCCAGGGGCCCTCTGGCCTTTGGAGTGCCTGGCCAATTCCTCCTTAGAGACCTCAGCTCTCTCCTTAGGAACTGCGCGTGCTAAGTCGCTTCAGTTGTGTCTGACTCTTTGCGACCCCATGGACTGCAGCCACCAGGCTCCTCTGTCCATGGGATTCTCCAGGCAAGAAAACTGGAGTGGGTTGCCATTTCCTTCTCCAGGGGATCTTCCCAACCCAGGGATGGAGCCCACATCTCTCAGGTCTCCTGTACTGGCAGATGGGTTCTTTCCCACGAGCGCCACCTTGTGGTTACCTGCATTTGGCCTCAGGGTAAATTCTTCCAAAACTAAATTTCAAGCTCTTAATGTGGTTCCTTTCCTCCCAAATATTTAACCAGCCATAGTATCAGCCTTTGAATTAGGTCTCTGATTCTTTTTAATCCTGGCAGCTCAAGGGCTACCAAAAGTCAGCCCAAAGTGAGGACCCGCTGCTGGCAGGGCTGTGTCCTCCAGCGGTTACTCTGGCCTCCTACGTGCTTCCCGGAAAACCATATTTTCAAGATTTATAAAGGCTTGAGGTGAAGCTCTAAGACCTTAAAATTACTTAGAGTTCAAGGAACTATAAAGCTGGCAGGCCCGGTAGGATCATTTAGGCCATGTCTCTTATTTCATAAAAGAGCAAACTGAGGCCCAGAGAGGTTCGGCGCGTATGTGCATGCGAAGTCCCTCCAGTCGTGTCCGACTCTCTGAGACCTCGCGGACTGTAGCCTGCCAGGCTCCTCTGTCCATGGGATTCTCCAGGCAAGAAAACTGGAGTGGGTTGCCATTTCCTTCTCCAGGGGATCTTCCCAACCCAGGGATGGAGCCCACATCTCTCAGGTCTCCTGTACTGGCAGATGGGTTCTTTCCCACGAGCGCCACCTTGTGGTTACCTGCATTTGGCCTCAGGGTAAATTCTTCCAAAACTAAATTTCAAGCTCTTAATGTGGTTCCTTTCCTCCCAAATATTTAACCAGCCATAGTATCAGCCTTTGAATTAGGTCTCTGATTCTTTTTAATCCTGGCAGCTCAAGGGCTACCAAAAGTCAGCCCAAAGTGAGGACCCGCTGCTGGCAGGGCTGTGTCCTCCAGCGGTTACTCTGGCCTCCTACGTGCTTCCCGGAAAACCATATTTTCAAGATTTATAAAGGCTTGAGGTGAAGCTCTAAGACCTTAAAATTACTTAGAGTTCAAGGAACTATAAAGCTGGCAGGCCCGGTAGGATCATTTAGGCCATGTCTCTTATTTCATAAAAGAGCAAACTGAGGCCCAGAGAGGTTCGGCGCGTATGTGCATGCGAAGTCCCTCCAGTCGTGTCCGACTCTCTGAGACCTCGCGGACTGTAGCCGCCGGCCTCCTCTGTCCACGGGATTCTCCAGGCAAGACGACTGGAGTGGGTGGCCATGCCCTCCTCCAGGGGATCCTCCCGACCCAGGGATCAAACCCATGTCTCTTCTGTCTCTACAAAGGCAGGCAGGTTCTTTCTGCTAGGGCCACCCGGGAAGCTTGTAGATGACTTGCCTCAAATCACAGCTAAGTAATCAGACAGAGCTAGGATCTAGCTTCCTGACACCTGCATCTGCCCTGTTATTATTTTAAGCTGCTGTTCCTTCTGATTGTCTGGCATGCATATTGTGGAGTAAATATAATCTGCAGTAAATTGTACAGAGGCCTGCAGTGGAGGAGGAGGAACAGGCTGGCCTGTATCCAGAGCGAGTACCTGGGGCTTCCTCTCTCGTCCAGATCGCCCCTCCACCTGGGACATTCCTCCCTCGATATCCAATGGCCCATGCCCTCACCTCAGTCAAGCCTGTCCTTGAAAACAAATGAGGGATGATGAATTGGCAACAGCCCTCTACCCTGGCGTCCGTGTTTCTGCAAGAAGAGCCTTCATACGCCCCAACAAGGCAGACACTGAGCTCCGAGATGATTTGAGTATGTTGGTCAAGCTGTTTCCTTCTCTGGGTCTCCACCGCCTTTACAACAAGGGGCTGGCCCAGGATTCCTAAGAATGGACTGCAGCATGCCTGGCTCCCCTGTCCCTCACCATCTCCTGGAGTTTGCCCAAGTTCATGTCCATGGGATCAGTGATGCCATCCAACCAGCTCATCCTCTGTCGCCTTCTTCTCCTCCTGCCCTCAGTCTTTCCCAGCATCAGGGTCTTTTCCAGTGAGTTACCTCTTCGCATCAGGTGGCCAAAACATTGGAGCTTCAGCCTCAGGGTCAGTTCTTGTACTGAGTATTCAAGGTTGATTTTCTTTAAGATTGACTGATTTGATCTCCTTGCTGCCTAAGGGACTCTCCAGAGTTTTCTCCAATACCACAATTCAAAAGCATCAATTCTTGGGTGCCTTGCCTTCTTTATGGCCCAGCTCTACCATTACGTCAACCACTACGTTGACGATGGAAAGACCACAGCCTTGACTACACACAGACCTTTGTCGGCAAAGTGATGTCTTTGCTTTTTAACACACTGTCTGGAGGTCATAGCTTTCCTGCCCAGCAGCGGTCATCTTCTAACTTCACGGCATAATGCATAACCTCGATCTAAAACTCACATGCAAACGGAACCCCGCACTTGCTCTTACCCACGTTAGTAGACCCCTCGGTCTTTCCAGCGGCACGGGCTAAAGAGAACCACTGGCCGCTTGCTCACCTCACACCTGCAACCACTCCATTCAGAACCTACACTGGCTGTAGCCCGCTCGCTGTAGCCCATATGCTCAAGACCCTATACCCAGGATCCGGTCACTTCACAACGCCTCCCCTGGAAACACCCTGGTCCAGACCACCATCACCTCTGACTGGACGGTGAAGGCGCTCCCCAGACACTCCCTCAACCCAGAGGCTGGCAGGATGCACTCCAGAATTCACTCCAGGCTCTTACAGAACGCTCTGCCAACTCGCAGGAAAAGCGAACGTCCTCGCCACAGTCTACCAAGTCCAACACCGGTCGATCCTTGTTATGCCACCAGCTCCTTCCTACCGCCCTCCCCGCTCCTTCTGCTCCAGTCGGCCTCTGGCCGTTCCTTCCCGAGCCAGACATGCCGCTTCCTTTGGACCTTTGCTCTAGATGCTTCCTCTGCATGGAATCCTCTTCCTCCAAATGCCAGCTTGGCTCCCATCCTCACCCCCTTCAAGGCGTGGTTTAAGTGTCACCCTCTCATGAGCACGAGCCTAGTACCCCATAAAAACTGTAATCCTCGGGCTTCTCTGGTGGTCCAGTGGGTAAGGATGCGCCTTCCAATGCAGGCGACGTTCAATCTCTGGTTAGAGAACTAAGATCCCACATGCCACAGGGCAACTAAGTCCCCATGCTGCAACTGCTGGGCCCGGTACTGCGACCAGAGCAAGCAATTGACTGATTTGATCTCCTTGCTGCCTAAGGGACTCTCCAGAGTTTTCTCCAATACCACAATTCAAAAGCATCAATTCTTGGGTGCCTTGCCTTCTTTATGGCCCAGCTCTACCATTACGTCAACCACTACGTTGACGATGGAAAGACCACAGCCTTGACTACACACAGACCTTTGTCGGCAAAGTGATGTCTTTGCTTTTAACACACTGTCTGGAGGTCATAGCTTTCCTGCCCAGCAGCGGTCATCTTCTAACTTCACGGCATAATGCATAACCTCGATCTAAAACTCACATGCAAACGGAACCCCGCACTTGCTCTTACCCACGTTAGTAGACCCCTCGGTCTTTCCAGCGGCACGGGCTAAAGAGAACCACTGGCCGCTTGCTCACCTCACACCTGCAACCACTCCATTCAGAACCTACACTGGCTGTAGCCCGCTCGCTGTAGCCCATATGCTCAAGACCCTATACCCAGGATCCGGTCACTTCACAACGCCTCCCCTGGAAACACCCTGGTCCAGACCACCATCACCTCTGACTGGACGGTGAAGGCGCTCCCCAGACACTCCCTCAACCCAGAGGCTGGCAGGATGCACTCCAGAATTCACTCCAGGCTCTTACAGAACGCTCTGCCAACTCGCAGGAAAAGCGAACGTCCTCGCCACAGTCTACCAAGTCCAACACCGGTCGATCCTTGTTATGCCACCAGCTCCTTCCTACCGCCCTCCCCGCTCCTTCTGCTCCAGTCGGCCTCTGGCCGTTCCTTCCCGAGCCAGACATGCCGCTTCCTTTGGACCTTTGCTCTAGATGCTTCCTCTGCATGGAATCCTCTTCCTCCAAATGCCAGCTTGGCTCCCATCCTCACCCCCTTCAAGGCGTGGTTTAAGTGTCACCCTCTCATGAGCACGAGCCTAGTACCCCATAAAAACTGTAATCCTCGGGCTTCTCTGGTGGTCCAGTGGGTAAGGATGCGCCTTCCAATGCAGGCGACACGGATTCAATCTCTGGTTAGAGAACTAAGATCCCACATGCCACAGGGCAACTAAGTCCCCATGCTGCAACTGCTGGGCCCGGTACTGCGACCAGAGCAAGCCCCCGTGCCACCGTGAAGATCCTGAGCAGTCAAAGAAGGAGAAACCCCAAACACCCTCCCACATTCTCCTACTAACCTTGCCTACTTCGTCCTTAACATACCCTGTCAGCTACTTATGTACGAGCTTCCTGTCTTGTCTTTCTGCTGGATGGATCTTACTGAGGTATGCCAAGCGCCAAGGACACTAACTAGCACAGGGAATGCTGAATCAATACCCGTGCAGTAAATGAGTGAACTCCAGGCCCCATGAATCTGGGATAGACGAATGGCAGGAAACAGGCCCAGTCTGTTCTCTAACATGGAGAGTCTATCACCCTCACTAGAGCGGAAAACCCTGGAGGGCAGCTCTGAACCGAACCCGTGGGCTCTGGACGCCACCTCTGGCCTTGCAGGAAGTCCGTGTGTCACCTGACCCTGAGAGCGAAACCTCCCCTCCAGGCACATAAAGGCTGACCTGCCTCCTGCAGGGTCAGGAGGACCTGCCCATCCCAGGAGGGCAGCACGTGGAGACACCGACACCAGGACCGTGTCCAGTGCTTTTGCATATGTTGTCATTGAATCTCCCCAACTACCCAGCTGGAGTTGCTATGACCTCTACGGATGAAGAAACCAAGGCTCCGAGCAGCTGATGCACTGGCCTGAGACACATGCAAGTGCGAGGTGGAGCTCGGGGTCCAGTCAGCTCGCAGGGTGGGGGTGCCTGCATCCGTTTCCCTCTGCTGGGTCCTCAGTAACTAGAGCTCGATGGACATAGCTGTCCCCGCTCCTCAAGGAAGCCCGGTGCCCATCTTCTAGCCCCAAGCCTCGCTGGCTTCAGAGCTACCTGGACATGGTGCGTGACAGGCGGAAGATCTCCTGGGCCATCAGCAAGGTCTTTGAGTCCATCACCAGGTACAGGAGGTGCAGGAGGGCAAGGAAGCCGGCGCCTCGGGCTTCTCTGGTGGTCCAGTGGGTAAGGATCGCCTTCAATGCAGGCGAGTTCAATCTCTGGTTAGAGAACTAAGATCCCACATGCCACAGGGCAACTAAGTCCCCATGCTGCAACTGCTGGGCCCGGTACTGCGACCAGAGCAAGCCCCCGTGCCACCGTGAAGATCCTGAGCAGTCAAAGAAGGAGAAACCCCAAACACCCTCCCACATTCTCCTACTAACCTTGCCTACTTGTCCTTAACATACCCTGTCAGCTACTTATGTACGAGCTTCCTGTCTTGTCTTTCTGCTGGATGGATCTTACTGAGGTATGCCAAGCGCCAAGGACACTAACTAGCACAGGGAATGCTGAATCAATACCCGTGCAGTAAATGAGTGAACTCCAGGCCCCATGAATCTGGGATAGACGAATGGCAGGAAACAGGCCCAGTCTGTTCTCTAACATGGAGAGTCTATCACCCTCACTAGAGCGGAAAACCCTGGAGGGCAGCTCTGAACCGAACCCGTGGGCTCTGGACGCCACCTCTGGCCTTGCAGGAAGCCCGTGTGTCACCTGACCCTGAGAGCGAAACCTCCCCTCCAGGCACATAAAGGCTGACCTGCCTCCTGCAGGGTCAGGAGGACCTGCCCATCCCAGGAGGGCAGCACGTGGAGACACCGACACCAGGACCGTGTCCAGTGCTTTTGCATATGTTGTCATTGAATCTCCCCAACTACCCAGCTGGAGTTGCTATGACCTCTACGGATGAAGAAACCAAGGCTCCGAGCAGCTGATGCACTGGCCTGAGACACATGCAAGTGCGAGGTGGAGCTCGGGGTCCAGTCAGCTCGCAGGGTGGGGGTGCCTGCATCCGTTTCCCTCTGCTGGGTCCTCAGTAACTAGAGCTCGATGGACATAGCTGTCCCCGCTCCTCAAGGAAGCCCGGTGCCCATCTTCTAGCCCCAAGCCTCGCCGCTGGCTTCAGAGCTACCTGGACATGGTGACGTGACAGGCGGAAGATCTCCTGGGCCATCAGCAAGGTCTTTGAGTCCATCACCAGGTACAGGAGGTGCAGGAGGGCAAGGAAGCCGGCGCCTCGGAGGTCTGTGGCTGGATTTGTTCCTAAAAAAGAAACCAGGAGGAACCTGAGGGAGCCGAGTGAAGTCCCTGCTCCGTGAGAGCCAATGGCTTGGTCACCCTGATCACTCCCTCTGGGGGAAGAGCCCAGACCTGCCCTGCCTGACGGCAGCGAGGTGCCCCTCCACTCTGCCAAGTACATTCATCCCTCCCGGGGTGGAGGAGCCCAGCGCCCTCGCGGGGATGTCAGTAGAGTGGACGTGGGAACAGCAGTGAAGCTGCCCAAGCCCCACCCAGCCAGAGGTATTCGTGGAGGCCGGTGCCTGGGCTTCTAGCCCCCCCTGGCGGTAATGAGGGGACGTCACCCTTGGCCCAAGGCCAGCGTCCGGGGCGGCTGATATAAGAGGAGGCTGCAAGCCCACCCACACTGTTCTTACCTACTACCCCAAAGGTCTAGGCCACTATAAACAAATCACTCATTACACCAAGAACTAGGAAGATCTCCATTTGAATGAGAGAAGACAGTTAACCCCACCGTGGGGAAGCATGGGGAAAAGATACTTAGGGACTTCAGGATCGCCATGTGCACACAGCTATATTTGAAATGGAAAACCAACCAGGACCCACTGCACAGCCCAGGGAACTCCGCCGGATGTGATGTGGCAGCCGGATGGGAGGGGGCTTGGGGCAGAGTGGATCATTGCATACATGTGCCTGGCCCCTCTGTAGCTCACCTGAACTATCACAACACTGATCATCAGCTATATCCTAAGACAAAACTAAAAGTTCCAAAAAAAAAAAAAAATAGATAGCAACCCTGAGATCACAGAGATACTGGAAATTATCTGATAAGGAATTTACGGCAGCTGCCCTAGGCAGAATAACGGCATCTCCACTAGGGCCAAGTCCTAATCCCTGGCATTTACAAGTATGTTCTGTTGCATGGCAACGGGGACTCACAATTACAGTCAGAATAAGGGCTGCAATCAGGATTGGGAGACCACCCTGGGCTCTCTGGCTGGGCCCAGTGTAGTGAGAAGAATCCTTAAAAGTGAGAGACGGAGGTAGAAGCACAGAGTCAGAAAGAGATGGGAGGACAGAGTCCACTCCAGGAGACGCTGGGTTCCTGGCTCTGAAGGAGGAGGAATGCGGGCGGCCTCTGGAAGGTGGAAAAGGCAAAAGGAGGCAGATTTTCTCCTAGAGCGTCCAAGCAGGAATCCAACCCGCTGTCACCCTGGCCCCACCCACTTCTCAACTACAGACCGAGCAGATGGTCAATCTGTGGATCTTTTTTTTTTTTTTTAATTTTTGGCCACACTACATAGCATGCGGGATCTCAATTCCCCAGCTAGAACTCTAAGCCATGTCCCCTGAATCGGAGGCACAGAGTTGTTACTGCTGGACCACCAGGAAAGTCCCTCCTCTGTTGTTTTAAGCCACTAAATCAGTTGCTGGCAGTTTTCTGAAGCAAAATAGAAAAGTATCATAAAAATGCCTTTGATAAGCAATTACAAACTTTTTTATTATTTTACCAAAAACATTTTTATTGGGTATAGCCAGTCAACAATTCTGTGATAGTTTCAGGAGAACAGTGAAGGGGCCTGGCCATATGTATACATGGATCCTTTCTCCCCCAAACTCCCCTCCCATTCAGGCTGGTACACAACATTAAGCAGAGTTCCATGTGCCATACAATTGATTTTTGCTGGTTATCCATTTTAAATATGACAGCGTGTATTTGGCTTTCCCAAAGTCTCCAAGCATCCCCTCCCCTCTGCAACCATAGGTCCACAAACATTTGTTTAAATGGTAAGAATATAAAAAGTCTTAGTAAAGACATATCAGATGTAGGCCCTCTGTAGCTCACCTGAACTATCACAACACTGATCATCAGCTATATCCTAAGACAAAACTAAAAGTTCCAAAAAAAAAAAATAGATAGCAACCCTGAGATCACAGAGATACTGGAAATTATCTGATAAGGAATTTACGGCAGCTGCCCTAGGCAGAATAACGGCATCTCCACTAGGGCCAAGTCCTAATCCCTGGCATTTACAAGTATGTTCTGTTGCATGGCAACGGGGACTCACAATTACAGTCAGAATAAGGGCTGCAATCAGGATTGGGAGACCACCCTGGGCTCTCTGGCTGGGCCCAGTGTAGTGAGAAGAATCCTTAAAAGTGAGAGACGGAGGTAGAAGCACAGAGTCAGAAAGAGATGGGAGGACAGAGTCCACTCCAGGAGACGCTGGGTTCCTGGCTCTGAAGGAGGAGGAATGCGGGCGGCCTCTGGAAGGTGGAAAAGGCAAAAGGAGGCAGATTTTCTCCTAGAGCGTCCAAGCAGGAATCCAACCCGCTGTCACCCTGGCCCCACCCACTTCTCAACTACAGACCGAGCAGATGGTCAATCTGTGGATCTTTTTTTTTTTTTTTAATTTTTGGCCACACTACATAGCATGCGGGATCTCAATTCCCCAGCTAGAACTCTAAGCCATGTCCCCTGAATCGGAGGCACAGAGTTGTTACTGCTGGACCACCAGGAAAGTCCCTCCTCTGTTGTTTTAAGCCACTAAATCAGTTGCTGGCAGTTTTCTGAAGCAAAATAGAAAAGTATCATAAAAATGCCTTTGATAAGCAATTACAAACTTTTTTATTATTTTACCAAAAACATTTTTATTGGGTATAGCCAGTCAACAATTCTGTGATAGTTTCAGGAGAACAGTGAAGGGGCCTGGCCATATGTATACATGGATCCTTTCTCCCCCAAACTCCCCTCCCATTCAGGCTGGTACACAACATTAAGCAGAGTTCCATGTGCCATACAATTGATTTTTGCTGGTTATCCATTTTAAATATGACAGCGTGTATTTGGCTTTCCCAAAGTCTCCAAGCATCCCCTCCCCTCTGCAACCATAGGTCCACAAACATTTGTTTAAATGGTAAGAATATAAAAAGTCTTAGTAAAGACATATCAGATGTAAAGAACCAAAGAGAAACTTTAGAACTGAAAAAATATAGTAACTAAAAGAAGATGGAGAAATACAGACAGCCAACTCTGAACAAGAGAGAGAAAAACAAACAAAGCCTTGGGGACCTCTGGGATATACAGAGACCCTTTTAAAATGAAGAAAGCCTTGAGGACCTCTGGGCTATAGGGAGACCCCTTAAAATGAAGAGAACATCTGGGAGCAGAGAACAGTAACAAAAGATCTAGCATCTGTGTGGTCAGAGCTGTTCAAGAGAGGCTGAAAAAAGTCCTCGAAGTGGGCTTCCCTGGTGGTCCAGTGGGTAAGGACACCGCCTTGCAGTGCAAGGGGCACTGGTTCGATCCTTGGCCTGGGAAGATCCCACGTGCCGCGGAGCGGCTGGACCGATGTGTCCAATTACCAAGCCTGAGCTCTGGAGCACATGCACCCAGAGCCAGTACTCTGTGACAACAGAGGACACCGCGATGGGAGGCCCACACGGGCCAAGGAACAAAGATGGATGAAAATAGATAAATGAAAGACCAATAGAAGTGGCCCACCTGCCCCCTCCCTCCTCACCCCACCCCCTAAAATAAATAAATAAGTAAATCTTAAAAAAAAAAAAAAGTCCTTGAAGTAATAAATGAAAACTTACCAAATTTGGCAAAATAAATAAATCTACAGATTCAAAAAGCCAAGAAAACCTCTAAAGGGATAAGCACAGAGAAATCCCCACTAAGACATATCCAACTCTTGCAAACAAATGAAAAAGCAAACAAACAAAAAAGATTCTGAAAGCAGAGAGATAAAGCACTTCTTATCTCTTAAGGAGAAACAAAAAGATTCTAAACCTTTTTGGCCGAAAATTCAGGCTGGTATGTATACATGGATCCTTTCTCCCCCAAACTCCCCTCCCATTCAGGCTGGTACACAACATTAAGCAGAGTTCCATGTGCCATACAATTGATTTTTGCTGGTTATCCATTTTAAATATGACAGCGTGTATTTGGCTTTCCCAAAGTCTCCAAGCATCCCCTCCCCTCTGCAACCATAGGTCCACAAACATTTGTTTAAATGGTAAGAATATAAAAAGTCTTAGTAAAGACATATCAGATGTAAAGAACCAAAGAGAAACTTTAGAACTGAAAAAATATAGTAACTAAAAGAAGATGGAGAAATACAGACAGCCAACTCTGAACAAGAGAGAGAAAAACAAACAAAGCCTTGGGGACCTCTGGGATATACAGAGACCCTTTTAAAATGAAGAAAGCCTTGAGGACCTCTGGGCTATAGGGAGACCCCTTAAAATGAAGAGAACATCTGGGAGCAGAGAACAGTAACAAAAGATCTAGCATCTGTGTGGTCAGAGCTGTTCAAGAGAGGCTGAAAAAAGTCCTCGAAGTGGGCTTCCCTGGTGGTCCAGTGGGTAAGGACACCGCCTTGCAGTGCAAGGGCACTGGTTCGATCCTTGGCCTGGGAAGATCCCACGTGCCGCGGAGCGGCTGGACCGATGTGTCCAATTACCAAGCCTGAGCTCTGGAGCACATGCACCCAGAGCCAGTACTCTGTGACAACAGAGGACACCGCGATGGGAGGCCCACACGGGCCAAGGAACAAAGATGGATGAAAATAGATAAATGAAAGACCAATAGAAGTGGCCCACCTGCCCCCTCCCTCCTCACCCCACCCCCTAAAATAAATAAATAAGTAAATCTTAAAAAAAAAAAAAAGTCCTTGAAGTAATAAATGAAAACTTACCAAATTTGGCAAAATAAATAAATCTACAGATTCAAAAAGCCAAGAAAACCTCTAAAGGGATAAGCACAGAGAAATCCCCACTAAGACATATCCAACTCTTGCAAACAAATGAAAAAGCAAACAAACAAAAAAGATTCTGAAAGCAGAGAGATAAAGCACTTCTTATCTCTTAAGGAGAAATCATTCAAGTGACAGCAGATTGCTCATCAGAAACCAGGCGGCCAAAAGGACAGGGCACATTTATTTCCATGTGCTGAAAGAAGAGACTTGGAATTCAGAGATGTCAGGGATGAAAGGGAAATGAAGACATTTTCAGATGAAGGAACGCTAAGAGAATTTACTGCCAGCAGATCTACTTTAGAAAAAGTAGCTAAAGGAAGTTCCTCAAACAGAAAGCATGTGATAAGAGAAGGAATCATAGAAGTTCAGAAACGAAGAAAGAACAATGGACAGGGACCTCCCTGGTGGCTTAACGGTAAAAATCTGCCTACCAAAGCAGAAGCCATGGGTTCAGTCCTTGGTCCAGGAAGATCCCACAGGCCTCTGGGCAACAGCCTGTGCACCGTGACTAGTAAGGCTGTGCTCTGGAGCCTGGAAGCACGGCTGCTGAAGCCCAGATGCGGTAAAGCCTGTGCTCCTCAACCAGAGAGGCCCGCGCAGCGCAAGGCCTGCGCACCACCCCTGGAGAGGGGCCCCGCTCAGCGCAACCAGAGGAAAGACTGCGCAGCAACAGAGACCCAGCACAGCCCCAAACAGATACGTCAAATTATTTTTTTTAAAAAAAAAAAGAACACTGGCCTGAATAAACATGTGGGAAAACACAACAGACTTAGCTTATCCTCGAGTTATTTAAATTCATGGTTGAAAGAAAAATCCTTGCACTGATGTGATTCTCAGTGTGCACAGAGGGAATAGTTCAGACCCTTGTATGACAGATGGGGCTTCCCTGGTGGCTCAGGGGTAAGGAATCTACCTGCAAGGACAGGAGACTCAGGTTCGATCCCTTGATTGGGAAGATCCCCTGGAGACGGGATAGGCTACCCACTCCAGTGTTCTTCCCTGGAGAAATCCATGGCACATTCATGGTCGCAAAGAGTCAGACATGAATGAGCAATTGATTTATCTTATAGATGAGGGAAGGCGAAGGGATGTAAACACACCGTCAGTACCAACAGAGCGCTAATTAACTATGAGCATATAAAGTTTCCTCTTCAAATTCAGATGTTTTCCTCTTCTATACAAATACAATTTGATCTGATTTTGAAAAAACTGTACGGTTCCGAAACAGGTGAAATCATTTGGTTTCGCTCAAAAAATGAAATAACATAAAACACAATGTTTTCATCAGTATTCAAAGAACAAAAAGGAAACACTGAGGGATGTCCCTGGGGGTCCAGTGGCGAAAACTCTGAGCTCCCAGTGCAGCGGGCTGGGTTGGAACCCTGGTCAGGGAACTAGATTTCAACTATCACAATGAAATGATCCCGTATGCTCCAAGGAAGACTGAACATTGTGGAGATGCCGCATCTAAGACCCTGAGCAACCAAATTCATTCATCTTAAAAAATCCCACTGACTTCTATACCATTTCATTCCCATGCTTTCCATTCCTCTTAAAATATTTCACACTGGCCTGCAAGGGCCTGAGTGAATCATTCTCTTCCACTTCAGCCACTCCCTGCTCTTATCTCTGAAAGAGCAAAGCCTGTTCCACCCCAGGGCCTTCACAGCTGCCGTCCCTCTTCCTGGAATGCTCTGCTCCAGACATCCCATCTCACGGTGCTGGTGTAACAGGAAGAGGACCATCTGGGTCCTCATGCTTGTCCTGGAATAAGGAGTCGGGGAGAAGATGAACTGCTCCTCTCTCTTACCCTGAAAGCCCAGATCCTCCCAGTGGTCTCCGTGGAGGGCACAGTCAAACTTGGAGCCGGTCAGCTTCTTATAGATGGTCTGGAGGACTCGGCCATGCATAGGGTCTTGGCTGTCCAGGCCACCTGCCCCAAACACATCCACGCTCTGTTGGACTGGCCTCAGGGGAGGACCGAGTGCTTCCCACAGAAGGGCACAGCCAAGACAGACCTGGGCTGTGCGCCCACACCTGGCTCTCCTCCCATCCCCATCCCCCACGGTAAAGGCAGGAGCCTCCGCTTGGCCTCAGCCACAGCGCAGGCAACCCGCGCCCTCTGCCTGGCGGCTCCCACAGCGCCTGCCGTGGCTATGCACTCACACTGAGCGATGGTCAGGACCAAGTCCCTCTCCTCACGGAGGCCGTGGTGGAGCTTTGGAGGCCCGAAGAGGCAGTGCCGGAGGGCGGCAAGCCCGGTCCTTCGAATGGTGGGCTGGATTCTTTTCTGGAGAGGAAGGTGCAGGGCCGCGTTCATCGGCTGCCGTGACCTTCCCATCGGTGAGGACTCAACACAGAACTGCTCTTGCAGCTAACGAGCCGGCTGGCCTCTGGGCCGGGGAGACTGGACAGAAGCTGTGAAATCTCCCGAGACAGGCTTTTGTGCAGCGGGCTGGGTTGGAACCCTGGTCAGGAACTAGATTTCAACTATCACAATGAAATGATCCCGTATGCTCCAAGGAAGACTGAACATTGTGGAGATGCATCTAAGACCCTGAGCAACCAAATTCATTCATCTTAAAAAATCCCACTGACTTCTATACCATTTCATTCCCATGCTTTCCATTCCTCTTAAAATATTTCACACTGGCCTGCAAGGGCCTGAGTGAATCATTCTCTTCCACTTCAGCCACTCCCTGCTCTTATCTCTGAAAGAGCAAAGCCTGTTCCACCCCAGGGCCTTCACAGCTGCCGTCCCTCTTCCTGGAATGCTCTGCTCCAGACATCCCATCTCACGGTGCTGGTGTAACAGGAAGAGGACCATCTGGGTCCTCATGCTTGTCCTGGAATAAGGAGTCGGGGAGAAGATGAACTGCTCCTCTCTCTTACCCTGAAAGCCCAGATCCTCCCAGTGGTCTCCGTGGAGGGCACAGTCAAACTTGGAGCCGGTCAGCTTCTTATAGATGGTCTGGAGGACTCGGCCATGCATAGGGTCTTGGCTGTCCAGGCCACCTGCCCCAAACACATCCACGCTCTGTTGGACTGGCCTCAGGGGAGGACCGAGTGCTTCCCACAGAAGGGCACAGCCAAGACAGACCTGGGCTGTGCGCCCACACCTGGCTCTCCTCCCATCCCCATCCCCCACGGTAAAGGCAGGAGCCTCCGCTTGGCCTCAGCCACAGCGCAGGCAACCCGCGCCCTCTGCCTGGCGGCTCCCACAGCGCCTGCCGTGGCTATGCACTCACACTGAGCGATGGTCAGGACCAAGTCCCTCTCCTCACGGAGGCCGTGGTGGAGCTTTGGAGGCCCGAAGAGGCAGTGCCGGAGGGCGGCAAGCCCGGTCCTTCGAATGGTGGGCTGGATTCTTTTCTGGAGAGGAAGGTGCAGGGCCGCGTTCATCGGCTGCCGTGACCTTCCCATCGGTGAGGACTCAACACAGAACTGCTCTTGCAGCTAACGAGCCGGCTGGCCTCTGGGCCGGGGAGACTGGACAGAAGCTGTGAAATCTCCCGAGACAGGCTTTTGAGCTCCCAGGTTCTTTGTAAGCAGCAAGAGAGGTCCCCAGGCACCAGCCTTATCAGCCCGTCATCTGCATTTAGCCTCTGGGCTTTTCCAGAAATGGCTCCGTCACTGGCTGCCAAGGAAGCTAGAGAGCACTGGCTATGGGGACTGGCATCGGACCGACCGGCAGACAGAGGCCAGGCCAAGTCTCCCGGCAGCGCTGCTTCCACCCTCTGTACGTCTGTCTCCCTCTGTAAAGGGCATGAAGTCTAACAGCCCCCTCGACCTCCAGGAAAGACGGTCACTGGGAGCGGGAGTCTAGTGGGCACTTCTTTGGAGCTGGATACCCCAAGGGGCAGCTGGTGCCTCTGGTCCACACCGCAGCTGCACCGGCGACACCAGCTCCTGCTGACGTCTCCGTGCTCAGAGCCACTGCCGGAGGGCTTCAGATACCTGGATTTCGCCAGCTTCCGGCTCTCTGGTCCTACAGACCACTCGGATTCCTGTCTTTTCAGCCTCTCTCCTCAAGCCACGCAACAGGTGGAATACCTGAAATCCTAGTCCTCTAAGCTTACTACTGGTCACTTGAGATGCCTGCCAGGTTTCCTCTCCTCAGTCTTCTTTCTTCTAACTGCACATATTTTTTAAATGCCCAATAGCTTCTTGTTCCTCAAAGGGATGGAAGATTTTCCTATGTTGGCCATGAATCACTCAGCTCTCTGGACACGCTCCCCCGCTCCCCCAAGGGACTTGCTACCATCTGATTCCAGACCTCCCCAGCCCTAGGAGGCTCCACAGACCCCCATAAGGACGGACCACTAGAGCTGCGGGGGCAGTCTCCAAAAGGCCGCTGGGGCCCGCAGGACACGTGGGTCCTTGGCCTCCTGTGGTCCTGCACTCTGAGATTTCTCAGTTGGGACAGAGTCCTCAATTGGAATCTTCCATTTTGCCTGCCTAGTGCCCTCTCCTGGTGGGGTAGAAAGCAGGCTCCTGGGAAGAAAGGGCTTTGCCCAAGACCCCAGCCTACCCCCACCCCACTGGGGTCCTACCTTGAAGGAGGAGAGGTCCACCATCTGGAAATGCTGCAGGGCCTCGCTGAAAGAGATGAGCTGCCCAGGCTGGTCCGAGTTGGCCTGGCTCCCTGCGGCAAAAGGACTTGTGACTGGAGCCATTCTATCAGCAAATGTGTCCCGAGGGCCTGTGGTGGTCACCTCTCAGCCCAGCAGAGCTGGCTTCCAGATGTCAGCAGCAGAAACCTGCAGCTACCACTGGCCCTGTGTTGGTCGGGAGCCCGTGTTATCCATGGGGCACACGCCCTTTCAGAGCCGGCACGGAGGCAGGCAGGCGGAGCCCTGCAGAGTAGGGGCTGATCGGCAGAGGTCCCCTAAAGTTACCTCATCTGTAGGGGGTGCGTCCCTGCCTGGAGAAGATACCACGCAGTAGCAGGCTACAGGTCCGTCTAGGGCCTTTCCTGGTTTCCCCTTCGTGCCTTCTCAAGCCCTGGAGAGGAATGATCTCCCTCCAGCCTTGAATTAGCTCATCATCCGGCAGTCCAGGGGATGGCAGATACAGTCCACCGTAACATCCCTCCAGGCGCTCAAGTGGGGCTCAGGCTAGCTTTGGGCTCAGTTCTCCCCTCCCACAGCTCCATCTGAACCTCTCAGAAGGAATGAGACACGGTTTGGAAGCAGCCCTCAGAGCCTTCCAGCAGCTGCCTTCAGCTCCCAGCTCCAGGGACGTCCCTGTACACGGAACGACCCACTCGACCTGACATGGGGGCATGGCTGCCCGCCTCCACCCTCAGCCCAACCTCAGCACCCTGTGAGGCTGACCCTGAACGCGGTCCTCCTCGTCATCTCTCAGACCCTGTGGCATTTATCTCCCTTCCCTCCAGAGGTCGGAGGGCATCACCCTTGCATCGGGAAAAGAGATTTTATTCCGTGTCATGTATAGAGAATGAGAATACTCGGGAGTCCTGTCTCCTAACCCCAGAGCATCAGCCATACGGGTGGATGGTGCCCTGAGCAGTCGCGGGCTGTGAGGAGGGGCGCCGTTCCCGCTGTCACCTGTCTCTGGGTGGACGCTGTCCACAGCCTCCCATTCCTCTTGGGCTCGAAGCACCTCTGCGCTCACAGCTGCAACAGGGAGACAAGGACATCCTCTGAGATCCAGGTGCGTCAGGATCGCGGTCGTAGCCCGGGGCTTCTCTGCCTCCCTTGTTACACGCGGCCAAGGTGAGCTTTCAGAAAGGCAGATCCTGCTGCTCAGAGCCCTCCAGGGATTCTCCGTAATTCCCACGATGAAACCCATCCCACCTTCAGCTCCAGCGCCTCCTGGCGCAGCTCCATCTCACCCTGCCAAGGACTCCGGCATGCCCCGTCCCCGGGGCGCCTCCCTCAGCCCCTGCCTGCTGGAGGAGGGGCGTCCTGACAGCCCCGCCACGCCCTGCTGGTCGAGGTGCTGTGACCTCCTGCCCGCTGCCCTGGGGCGCTACAGGAGGGCGGGGTTCTCAGGGCTGACAGCTGCACAGGGGGTGTGTCTGTTGCTATTTTGGGTTGTTTTGTTTTCGGCCATGCTGCCTGGCACGCGGGGTCTTAGCTCCCCAACCCAGGATCAAACCTGTGTCCCCTGCAGCGGAAGTGCAGAGTCCTAACCACTGGACCGCCAGGGCAGTTCTTCATAATACTGGGCGACGAATGGAAAGCAGGCTGTGAGCACTGCAAAGCCCTTGCCTCCAGGGCTGTCCATCTCTGGCCTGAACTGCTGATTGCGTGGTTGTCGTTGGCTTTTCCCATTTACTAAAAAGGAATGAGACACGGTTTGGAAGCAGCCCTCAGAGCCTTCCAGCAGCTGCCTTCAGCTCCCAGCTCCAGGGACGTCCCTGTACACGGAACGACCCACTCGACCTGACATGGGGGCATGGCTGCCCGCCTCCACCCTCAGCCCAACCTCAGCACCCTGTGAGGCTGACCCTGAACGCGGTCCTCCTCGTCATCTCTCAGACCCTGTGGCATTTATCTCCCTTCCTCCAGAGGTCGGAGGCATCACCCTTGCATCGGGAAAGAGATTTTATTCCGTGTCATGTATAGAGAATGAGAATACTGGAGTCCTGTCTCCTAACCCCAGAGCATCAGCCATACGGGTGGATGGTGCCCTGAGCAGTCGCGGGCTGTGAGGAGGCGCCTTTCCCCGCTGTCACCTGTCTCTGGGTGGACGCTGTCCACAGCCTCCCATTCCTCTTGGGCTCGAAGCACCTCTGCGCTCACAGCTGCAACAGGGAGACAAGGACATCCTCTGAGATCCAGGTGCGTCAGGATCGCGGTCGTAGCCCGGGGCTTCTCTGCCTCCCTTGTTACACGCGGCCAAGGTGAGCTTTCAGAAAGGCAGATCCTGCTGCTCAGAGCCCTCCAGGGATTCTCCGTAATTCCCACGATGAAACCCATCCCACCTTCAGCTCCAGCGCCTCCTGGCGCAGCTCCATCTCACCCTGCCAAGGACTCCGGCATGCCCCGTCCCCGGGGCGCCTCCCTCAGCCCCTGCCTGCTGGAGGAGGGGCGTCCTGACAGCCCCGCCACGCCCTGCTGGTCGAGGTGCTGTGACCTCCTGCCCGCTGCCCTGGGGCGCTACAGGAGGGCGGGGTTCTCAGGGCTGACAGCTGCACAGGGGGTGTGTCTGTTGCTATTTTGGGTTGTTTTGTTTTCGGCCATGCTGCCTGGCACGCGGGGTCTTAGCTCCCCAACCCAGGATCAAACCTGTGTCCCCTGCAGCGGAAGTGCAGAGTCCTAACCACTGGACCGCCAGGGCAGTTCTTCATAATACTGGGCGAACGAATGGAAAGCAGGCTGTGAGCACTGCAAAGCCCTTGCCTCCAGGGCTGTCCACTCTCTGGCCTGAACTGCTGATTGCGTGGTTGTCGTTGGCTTTTCCCATTTACTAAAAAAGACACATGCACAGAGTGGGGAGGGAGGAGAGGCTTCCGTTCAACACTCAGACTTGTGAGCCCTCCAGCTGGGGTGGTGGAAGCAGCTTCGGATAGCTCCCCTCTGCCTTGCACTGGGGCTGAGGACTTCCCAGGACGGTGAACTGGTTTGGAAGTACACTTGCAAAAGGGCCTCCCTGATAGCTCAGATGCTAAAGAATCCACCTGCAATGCAGAAGACCAGAGCTTGATCCCTGGGTCAGGAAGATCCCCTGGAGGAGGACATGGCAACCCACTCCAGTCTTCATGCCTGGGGAATCCCATGGGCAGAAGAGCCTGGTGGGCTACAGTCCATGGGGTCGCTAGAGGTGGACATGACTGAGCATCTAACACATACGCCAAAAGATAAAAAAAAAAAAAAAGCTATCCAAAACTCAAACACTAATAGATAATGAGGATGAGGAGGCAGCTAAGGAAAGGAAGCAGGAGGGGATGGCTGTGAAAGCACCTTCAGCTCCATTCCTCACCAGCTATGTCTCTTTTGGGGAGGGCGGGGAGGCGGGGCGGGGGGCGGGCGGACCACTTCTTTTTTGGTTTTTTTTGGCCACTTCTATTGGTCTTTCATTTATTTATCTTTGTTCTTAGGCCTGTGTGGGCCTCCCATCGCAGTGGCCTCTCCCATCACAGAGCACTGGCTCTGGGCGCATGCGCTCCAGAGCTCCGGCTCAGTAGTTGGACATTATCGGCCCAGCCGCTCCGCGGCACGTGGGATCTTTCCAGGCCAGGGATTGAACCGTGTCCCTTGCACTGCAAGGCGGTGTCCTTACCCACTGGACCACCAGGGAAACCTCAAGCTATGCTTCTTTGCAACCATCTGTAATCACTCTTGGGTCCACCGTGAGAATGATATAACTCGTCCAATTCGAGGTAAGTATGCGGTCCGAAGGCCACTGGCTCAATACACATCCACTGGTAACACTGACCCAATCATGGGCTCGGGTTAATACTGGGCGACGAATGGAAAGCAGGCTGTGAGCACTGCAAAGCCCTTGCCTCCAGGGCTGTCCACTCTCTGGCCTGAACTGCTGATTGCGTGGTTGTCGTTGGCTTTTCCCATTTACTAAAAAGACACATGCACAGAGTGGGGAGGAGGAGAGGCTTCCGTTCAACACTCAGACTTGTGAGCCCTCCAGCTGGGGTGGTGGAAGCAGCTTCGGATAGCTCCCCTCTGCCTTGCACTGGGGCTGAGGACTTCCCAGGACGGTGAACTGGTTTGGAAGTACACTTGCAAAAGGGCCTCCCTGATAGCTCAGATGCTAAAGAATCCACCTGCAATGCAGAAGACCAGAGCTTGATCCCTGGGTCAGGAAGATCCCCTGGAGGAGGACATGGCAACCCACTCCAGTCTTCATGCCTGGGGAATCCCATGGGCAGAAGAGCCTGGTGGGCTACAGTCCATGGGGTCGCTAGAGGTGGACATGACTGAGCATCTAACACATACGCGCAAAATTAAAAAAAAAAAAAAAAGCTATCCAAAACTCAAACACTAATAGATAATGAGGATGAGGAGGCAGCTAAGGAAAGGAAGCAGGAGGGGATGGCTGTGAAAGCACCTTCAGCTCCATTCCTCACCAGCTATGTCTCTTTTGGGGAGGGCGGGGAGGCGGGGCGGGGGCGGGCGGGCCACTTCTTTTTTGGTTTTTTTTGGCCACTTCTATTGGTCTTTCATTTATTTATCTTTGTTCTTAGGCCTGTGTGGGCCTCCCATCGCAGTGGCCTCTCCCATCACAGAGCACTGGCTCTGGGCGCATGCGCTCCAGAGCTCCGGCTCAGTAGTTGGACATTATCGGCCCAGCCGCTCCGCGGCACGTGGGATCTTTCCAGGCCAGGGATTGAACCGTGTCCCTTGCACTGCAAGGCGGTGTCCTTACCCACTGGACCACCAGGGAAACCTCAAGCTATGCTTCTTTGCAACCATCTGTAATCACTCTTGGGTCCACCGTGAGAATGATATAACTCGTCCAATTCGAGGTAAGTATGCGGTCCGAAGGCCACTGGCTCAATACACATCCACTGGTAACACTGACCCAGTCATGGGCTCGGGTTGGGCAGGGATGTGGATGGTGGTGCTCTGGCGCTTTAGTCGCGAAGTCACGTCTGACTCTAGCGACCCCATGGACTGTAGCCCACCAGGCTTCTCTGTCCATGAGATTCTCCAGGCAAGAAGACTGGAGTGGGTTGCCATGTCCTCCTCCAGGGGATCTTCCCGACCCAGGGTTGAACCTAGGTCTCTTGCATTGCAGGCACCTTCTTTACCCACTGAGTTAAGAGGCAAGCCCAAGATGGTGCTAGCAGATGAGATGGACCCGGACCTCTGGAACATTCGGTCTTGCCGGTCCCAGCTAGGAGGAGCAGATGCTACATCTGGGCTTCTAAACTAGATAACTTCAACAGAACATAGAACACTCGACCTGAGACGGTGAAGAAGCTAAAAACTTAACTTCTAGCACGCTGGACCCTTGGGAGGTGAGAAAGAGGGACAAAGCGGCTGTACAAGAAGAGGGAACGGCAGCCATGCAAGCTCATCAGGGTGTTGACAGAGCTCCCCACGCTCACCCCTCACCTACTCCAGCTTCCACTGACTCACCACCCTCATTCAGACTATCAGCAGCACCTCGATTAATCTTTCACCCCACGCACTCTCACCTACAAACAAGCTGGTCAAAGGTTGTGAGCCAGGGGCAAGAGCCTCGCGGGCAAGGGTGTGGGAGCTTCCTGCGGTCGACCGCAGTGTAGTCGAGAGGAAGGGCACGGTCTCGAGGGGCAACTGTAATCTGGGGCCCGAGCTGGAGGCGAACACCCGGCCCGTGTAAGAGCATCTCGCTTCTCCCGGTTCCTCTGGGGCTCAGGAGACAACGCCCACCAGAGCGTCAATGCTGGTTGCCCCAGCATGGAAGCAAAGCCCAGCTCCGGCTCAGTAGTTGGCAACGCCCAGCTCCGCGCACGTGGGATCTTTCCAGGCCAGGATTGAACCGTGTCCCTTGCACTGCAAGGCGGTGTCCTTACCCACTGGACCACCAGGGAAACCTCAAGCTATGCTTCTTTGCAACCATCTGTAATCACTCTTGGGTCCACCGTGAGAATGATATAACTCGTCCAATTCGAGGTAAGTATGCGGTCCGAAGGCCACTGGCTCAATACACATCCACTGGTAACACTGACCCAGTCATGGGCTCGGGTTGGGCAGGGATGTGGATGGTGGTGCTCTGGCGCTTTAGTCGCGAAGTCACGTCTGACTCTAGCGACCCCATGGACTGTAGCCCACCAGGCTTCTCTGTCCATGAGATTCTCCAGGCAAGAAGACTGGAGTGGGTTGCCATGTCCTCCTCCAGGGGATCTTCCCGACCCAGGGTTGAACCTAGGTCTCTTGCATTGCAGGCACCTTCTTTACCCACTGAGTTAAGAGGCAAGCCCAAGATGGTGCTAGCAGATGAGATGGACCCGGACCTCTGGAACATTCGGTCTTGCCGGTCCCAGCTAGGAGGAGCAGATGCTACATCTGGGCTTCTAAACTAGATAACTTCAACAGAACATAGAACACTCGACCTGAGACGGTGAAGAAGCTAAAAACTTAACTTCTAGCACGCTGGACCCTTGGGAGGTGAGAAAGAGGGACAAAGCGGCTGTACAAGAAGAGGGAACGGCAGCCATGCAAGCTCATCAGGGTGTTGACAGAGCTCCCCACGCTCACCCCTCACCTACTCCAGCTTCCACTGACTCACCACCCTCATTCAGACTATCAGCAGCACCTCGATTAATCTTTCACCCCACGCACTCTCACCTACAAACAAGCTGGTCAAAGGTTGTGAGCCAGGGGCACGAGCCTCGCGGGCAAGGGTGTGGGAGCTTCCTGCGGTCGACCGCAGTGTAGTCGAGAGGAAGGGCACGGTCTCGAGGGGCAACTGTAATCTGGGGCCCGAGCTGGAGGCGAACACCCGGCCCGTGTAAGAGCATCTCTCGCTTCTCCCGGTTCCTCTGGGGCTCAGGGAGACAACGCCCACCAGAGCGTCAATGCTGGTTGCCCCACACAAACAGGAAAACATGGAAGCAAAGCCCAGCTCTCCAGGGCGACAAACCCAGCTCACGTTAGTACGGCTCTTCACTGTTTTTTTCATTTATTTAGGCATCTTCTACATATTCACATATAAACAGCACTGCTGATTTCGTCAGCCTATTAATTTAAATTAGCTGAGTGCAATCTGAGGGAAAGATTGTAACTGTTTGCATGCATGTGTGCTCACTCATGTCCAACTCTGTGCAACCGCATGGACTGTAGCCCGCCAGGCTCCTCCGTCCATGGGATTCTCCAGGTAAGAATACTGGAGTGGGTTGCCAGGTCCCCCTCCAGGAGATCTCCCCCGCCCAGGGATTGAACCTGAGTCTCCCGTGTCTCCTGCATGGGCAGGCGTTTTCTTTACCATGGTGCCACCTGGGAAGCCCACTGTAATTCTGCCACGTAAATGCCAGCTGCATTGAAACAAAAGGTATTTTGTCATTTAAGGCAACATCTGTCATCAATGACAGGTTTAAATTCAATGAAAAGAAACTTCACAGGGCACTTTCCTGGCGGTCCAGTGGGTAAGACTTCGCCTTCCAATGCAGGAAGCAAGAGCTCGATTCTTGGTTGGGGAGCTACGGCCTACACGTGGCCCCAAGGCCAAAACACCAAAACATAAAACAAGAGCAAAAGTTGTCACAAATGTGATCATGACTTTAAAAGTGATCTACATGGTGGGGGAAGGAAGGGAGGTTCAAAAGGGAGGGGATATATGTATACTTATGACTGGTGCATGCTGTTTCTTGCAGAAACCAATACAACACTGTAAAGCAATTATTCTCCAGCTAAAAATAAAATTTAAGGCTTCCTTGGTAGCTCAGTGGTGAAAAGTTCACCTGCCAATGGGGCATGGTATTTTCGGAAAGACCCCGAATCTTTCACCCACGCCCCCCCGCTGGTCAAAGGTTGTGAGCCAGGCACGAGCCTCGCGGGCAAGGGTGTGGGAGCTTCCTGCGGTCGACCGCAGTGTAGTCGAGAGGAAGGGCACGGTCTCGAGGGGCAACTGTAATCTGGGGCCCGAGCTGGAGGCGAACACCCGGCCCGTGTAAGAGCATCTCTCGCTTCTCCCGGTTCCTCTGGGGCTCAGGGAGACAACGCCCACCAGAGCGTCAATGCTGGTTGCCCCACACAAACAGGAAAACATGGAAGCAAAGCCCAGCTCTCCAGGGCGACAAACCCAGCTCACGTTAGTACGGCTCTTCACTGTTTTTTTCATTTATTTAGGCATCTTCTACATATTCACATATAAACAGCACTGCTGATTTCGTCAGCCTATTAATTTAAATTAGCTGAGTGCAATCTGAGGGAAAGATTGTAACTGTTTGCATGCATGTGTGCTCACTCATGTCCAACTCTGTGCAACCGCATGGACTGTAGCCCGCCAGGCTCCTCCGTCCATGGGATTCTCCAGGTAAGAATACTGGAGTGGGTTGCCAGGTCCCCCTCCAGGAGATCTCCCGCCCAGGGATTGAACCTGAGTCTCCCGTGTCTCCTGCATGGGCAGGCGTTTTCTTTACCATGGTGCCACCTGGGAAGCCCACTGTAATTCTGCCACGTAAATGCCAGCTGCATTGAAACAAAAGGTATTTTGTCATTTAAGGCAACATCTGTCATCAATGACAGGTTTAAATTCAATGAAAAGAAACTTCACAGGGCACTTTCCTGGCGGTCCAGTGGGTAAGACTTCGCCTTCCAATGCAGGAAGCAAGAGCTCGATTCTTGGTTGGGGAGCTACGGCCTACACGTGGCCCCAAGGCCAAAACACCAAAACATAAAACAAGAGCAAAAGTTGTCACAAATGTGATCATGACTTTAAAAGTGATCTACATGGTGGGGGAAGGAAGGGAGGTTCAAAAGGGAGGGGATATATGTATACTTATGACTGGTGCATGCTGTTTCTTGCAGAAACCAATACAACACTGTAAAGCAATTATTCTCCAGCTAAAAATAAAATTTAAGGCTTCCTTGGTAGCTCAGTGGTGAAAAGTTCACCTGCCAATGCAGGAGACATGGGTTCGATTCCTGATCCGGAAAGATCCCACATGCTGCGAAGCAATGAAGCCCATGAGCCACAACTCTGGAGCCTGTGCTCTAGAGCCTCGGAGCCACAACTCTGGAGCCCATGTGCCACAACTGCTGAAGCCCGTGAGCCCTAGAGCCCGAGCTCCACCACAAGAGAAGTCGCTGCAACAAGAAGCCTGCTCACCTCAGCTAGAGAGCAGCCTCCACGCCCTGCAACTAGAGAAGAGCCTGCAGTAGCAGTGAACACCCAGAAGAGCCAAAAATAAATAAATGAATGAATAAAATTATATCTACAAAAAAGATATCCTGCCAAAATAAATAAATAAATAAATAAAATTTAAAAACTGGTTCACATTTTTTTAAAAATCTTTTGAAAAAAGAAACTTTGTAGACTTTCAAATAATTTTTCTGCATTGGTATGTTTTTAATAGACTCCCATACTCTTGGAGGTTATATGTTCAGTTTGCAAGATTTAAAGAACACACCAGGGAATGTTCACTGTGATTCTGTGTGCTAAGCACTTTTATTATCTCATTGAATCCTCATAAAAATTTTTTTTAATAAATTTTCTCTTTTTTAAAATTTATTTTATTTATTTATTTTTGGGGGGCGGGGGTTGGGTTGGGGAGGGAGGGAGCGGGCGGGCCACTTCTATTGGTCTTTCATTTCTCTATTTTCATCCGTCTTTGTTCTTTGGCTCCTGTGGGCCTCCCATCACGGTGGCGTCTGTTGTCGCAGAGCACTGGCTCTGGGCGCATGCGCTCCAGAGCTCTGGCTCGGTAATTGGACACATCGGTCCAGTTGCTCAGCGGCACGTGGGATCTCCCCAGGCCAGGGCTCGAACTGGCGCCCCTTGCACTGCAAGGCGGTGTCCTTACCCACTGGACCACCAGGGGAAGCCCAGAATCCTCATAAAATTTCTATCATACATGTTCTGATATAACCCCTGTTTAATGGATGAGGAAAGTGAGGGCTAGAAAGATTAAGTTCCAGGCTCTGGGTCATGACGCTGGTGGGTGAAAGAGCCAGGACTTAAGCCAGAGACATCAGACTCTGAAAGCGGTCCTTCTGAACTGGCAGATGTGCCTTTTTTGTGCAATTATTTTAGCAAGTAGAATGAGCTTAAAAAGAATATGGGAAGAGCCATGTCAAGCAGATAAAACAAGATTTCTTTTGGCCAAATGGCTTGTAGGATCTTAGTTCCTTGACCAGGGATTGAACCTGGGCCCTCAGCAGTGACAAGCTGGAATCCTAACCACTGTGCTACCAGGTATTTCCCCAAACAAGGTGACTTTTCAAAGCCTTTTCACCTACTCTGTCTCACTTCATTATCACAACATCCCTTAGAGGACAAAGGAGATATGCATGCTTCCACTGTAGATGCAGAGGTGATATGATTTCAAAAGGTGCACAGGAAGCCACGAGCAGGCTTCAGGGGCCAAATGAGAACTCAGGTCTCTTGGAACTTTCCTGGTAGTTCAGGGGTTAAGACTTTGTCTTCCAATGCACATCATGTGGGTTTGATCCTTGGTCAGGGAGCCAAGATTCTACAGGCCCTAAGGCCAGAAAACCAAAACATAGAAGCAATATCATAACGAATTCAATACAGACTTAAAAAATGGTCTGCATCAAAAAAAGAAAAAAAGACAACCCTTTAAAAAAACCAGAATGAATTCAGGTCTCTTGACTCCTAATGCAGTGTCAGTTCTAATTTCCCTTGGAGAATGGTACATCTATGAAATTCTATAGGCAAAGCAGTGTGAGAAATTCAAGTGAGGAAAAGCAGATCCACAGATCCCTGCCTTGAGTCCCATCCAGGCTCCGGGGGCCCCGAAGGGGACCTTACCACTGGGTTCCCAGCCATTTGCGTCCGCTGTCAGGGCCCGGAGGACACCATGGTTCTTCAAATCTGAGATCTGTAGGGGCAGCTGACTGTTAGTGTGAGGGCGGAGTTCAAGTCCCTCTATCCACACAAGCACGTCCCGCCCACTGTCCGGACTGCTCTTGAAATTAGAATCTAGTCTTCCCAGATGGGTTGGCTAAAATCAGTCCTAAATGTATAATAATAACTTCGCTGTACACCTGAAGCTAATGCTACATTGTAAAACAAATATACCTCCCCCGAAAAAAACCCAACTCAGTCTTAAACTGTGCATGCTCAGTCACTTAGTCACGTCCGACTCTTTGCGACTCCACAGACTGTAGCCCACCAGGCTCCTCTGTCCACAGAATTGGCCAGGCAAGAATACTGCAGCGGGCTGCCCTTGCCTCCTCCAGAGGATCTTCCCAACCCAGGGGTTGAACTTGCATCTCCTGCATTGGCAGGCGGGTGGATTCTTTATCACTGAGCGACCTGGGAAGCCCAGTCTTAATGAGAGGCACTGGGAAAACACCAACCATGATGGAGAAGTTGGGTGGTGTGGGGACAATGGCATGCCCTCCTTCAACAGTGGAGGGGCAAAACCCCAAGACGGTGGTATGCTGCGGCGACCCCACTGCGTTTATCTTCTGCTGTACTGTAACAACTGTCTTATTAGAGGTGGTTTTGCATGTCTGCCCCACCCCAGAAGTGCCCTGAGCCCCGGAACTTTCCTGGTAGTTCAGGGGTTAAGACTTTGTCTTCCAATGCACATCATGTGGGTTTGATCCTTGGTCAGGGAGCCAAGATTCTACAGGCCCTAAGGCCAGAAAACCAAAACATAGAAGCAATATCATAACGAATTCAATACAGACTTAAAAAATGGTCTGCATCAAAAAAAGAAAAAAAGACAACCCTTTAAAAAAACCAGAATGAATTCAGGTCTCTTGACTCCTAATGCAGTGTCAGTTCTAATTTCCCTTGGAGAATGGTACATCTATGAAATTCTATAGGCAAAGCAGTGTGAGAAATTCAAGTGAGGAAAAGCAGATCCACAGATCCCTGCCTTGAGTCCCATCCAGGCTCCGGGGGCCCCGAAGGGGACCTTACCACTGGGTTCCCAGCCATTTGCGTCCGCTGTCAGGGCCCGGAGGACACCATGGTTCTTCAAATCTGAGATCTGTAGGGGCAGCTGACTGTTAGTGTGAGGGCGGAGTTCAAGTCCCTCTATCCACACAAGCACGTCCCGCCCACTGTCCGGACTGCTCTTGAAATTAGAATCTAGTCTTCCCAGATGGGTTGGCTAAAATCAGTCCTAAATGTATAATAATAACTTCGCTGTACACCTGAAGCTAATGCTACATTGTAAAACAAATATACCTCCCCCGAAAAAAACCCAACTCAGTCTTAAACTGTGCATGCTCAGTCACTTAGTCACGTCCGACTCTTTGCGACTCCACAGACTGTAGCCCACCAGGCTCCTCTGTCCACAGAATTGGCCAGGCAAGAATACTGCAGCGGGCTGCCCTTGCCTCCTCCAGAGGATCTTCCCAACCCAGGGGTTGAACTTGCATCTCCTGCATTGGCAGGCGGGTGGATTCTTTATCACTGAGCGACCTGGGAAGCCCAGTCTTAATGAGAGGCACTGGGAAAACACCAACCATGATGGAGAAGTTGGGTGGTGTGGGGACAATGGCATGCCCTCCTTCAACAGTGGAGGGGCAAAACCCCAAGACGGTGGTATGCTGCGGCGACCCCCACTGCGTTTTATCTTCTGCTGTACTGTAACAACTGTCTTATTAGAGGTGGTTTTGCATGTCTGCCCCGCGCCCCCACCCCAGAAGTGTGAGCTCCTGGAGGGCGGGGTCTGTGCCATCCTGTATCCCCGCACCTGGTACCGGACAGCAAGCACTCGGGTGGTACCTACAGGAATCCGTCTGAAAGGCAGAAGAGCACTGTTGTCCTTGTCACGTGGTGGAGAGGACCCAGCAGACACACGTTCAACCTGCAAGACCAACCAGAGTCCGTCTCCCGGGCACCTATGAGTCCCCCAGAGATGGGGGCTTGAGCTGCACGCCTTTTCCGTACACACACACACAATGGATCTCACACACACACACACACTGGATCACAGACAGACACACACACACTGGATCAGACACACACACAGGAACACACACACACACACACACACACACACACACAGGATTAACTCCTCAGCAGTCAACTATGGGTAACACCGTAAGGGAGAACTCTTGTTTCATCTGTCTTAAGGAATACTGCCCAAAGCTTAGTTAATGTTCAGATAATCTCATACGGATCTCTTGGCCCTGTTCAAGGTCTCAGGGCTCTGAGTAAGTGAAGTTGGGTGAGGCAGTTTCCTCATGTTTTGCCTTTCTGCTTAGTCACATCTTTCTCCTGCTGGGACTGAGAAACTACCTGACCAACATTGTGCAAAATATATCACCAACACAGGGCTAATTTTTCTGTTATTGTTTAGTCGCCATGTCGTATCTGACTCTGCAACTTCACAGACGGTGGCCGGTCAGCCTCCTCTGTCCATGGGATTTCCCAGGCAAGAATACTGGAGTGGGTTTCCACTTCCTCTTCCAGAAGATCTTCCCGACCCAGAGATCAAGCCCGGGTCACCTGCACTGCAGGCAGAATTCTTTACCACTGAACCACCCGGGAAGCCCTAATTTTTCCAATATGTGTTTTTTAAAAAATCCTTACAAATCAGTAAGGAAAAAAAATAGAAAATGGGCACGGATATGGATATTTACATACAAGTAAAACACAAATAGTTTTTCGACATGTGAAGAAACGCTCTGTGACGGCATTTTTCACTCACCTTATTATCAAGGGCCGAAAAGTGTGGCAACACTGTGCTGGCTAGAGGAGCAAGAGCTACGAGACCTTACCGCCTCGCCAGTTTGACAATACCTGGGAAAGTCACCCATGCTGTGCATATCTGGGGCCTTCAATTGCATGTGAGGAATTTATCTAATAGACAGACTCATCCATATGCAAAATGACTCGCTTACAGTGTCAGTCATGGCTTTGTTTGAGCTTGTTTTGGTTGTACTGGGGCTTTGCTGCTGTGATTCGAAGGCTTCTCACAGCAGTGGCTTCTCTTGTAGAGCATGGGCTCTAGGGCACACGGGCTTCAGTAGTCACAGTGCATGGACTGAGCTGCCCCATAGCATGTGGGATTTTCCTGGACCAGGGATTGAACCCACATGCCCTGTGTTGGCAGTTGGATTCTTGTTTCTTTTTTAAATTTTTATTTATTCAGTTATTTATTTTCGGCTGTTTTGGGTTTTCACTGCTGCCACAGGCTCTTCTCTAGTTGCAGGGAGTGGGGGCTACTCTCTAGCGGAGGTGAGCAGGCTTCTTGCTGCAGTGACTTCTCTTGTTGTGGAACTCGGCTCCAGGGCACACGGGCTCCAGAGTTGTGGCTCCGAGGCTCTAGAGCACAGGCTCCAGAGTTGTGGCTCACGGGCTTCGTTGCTCCGCAGCAAGTGGAGATCCCACTTCCCAGATCAGGGATCAAACCAGTGTCTCTTGCATTGGCAGGTGAACTCTTCACCACAGAGCTACCAGGGAAGCCCAGCAGGTGGATTCTTAACCACTAGACCACAAGGGGAGTCCCTGGTAGTACTATTTATAAAAGCAAAAGAAAAACTCTGAATGTCCACTAAGGAGATTTTTATTTTATTTGATGCCTTTGAACTGTGACGTCAGAGAATACTCTTGAGAGTCCCTTGAACTTCAAGGAGATCAAACCAGTCCATGCTAAAGGAAATCAACCTTGAATATTCATTGGAAGGAATGATGCTGAAGCTAAGGCTAAAATACTTTGACCACCTGATGCGAAGAGACAACTCATTGGGAAAGACCCTGACGTTGGAAAAGTAGAAGGCAAAAGGAGAAGGGGATGACAGAGGATGAGATGGTGGGATGGCATCACTGAGTCAATGAACAGGAGGTTGAGCAAACTCCTGGAGATGGTGAAGGACAGGGAAGCCTGGCATGCTGCAGTCCATGAAGTCGCAGAGTTGGACATGACTGAGCGACTGAACTGAACTGAATGTTATTTATAACCACCTGCTGTTTTATTTAGATATAATTAGCATACATCACTGTATATGGTCAAGGTGCACAGCTTAGTGACCTGACATATATATTCTATAATGATGAGCACAACATGTGTAGTGAAACCATCCTCTCCTACTGATGCAACATCAATAAACAGAAAAAAAAAAATTGTGCCCCTGTGGTATGAGCTCTTAGGATTTACTTTCTTAACTTGCATTCTAGCACACAGTGCTGTTATCTTTATCATGCTGTACAGTATATGCCTAGTACTTATCTACCTTCTAACTGGAAGTTCCCAGCTTTTGACCATCTAATCCTCTGCCCCATTTCCTCATCTCAGGCAGCCACAAATCTAATCTTTTTCTACCAGTTTGTTTGTTTTTGAGTCATAATTGACCTACAACATGATGTCAGTTTCTGGTATACGATACAGTGATTTGATATTTCTATACATTTCAAAATGATTATCGTCATGATAAATCTAGTTGTTCCTAACGGGCTAATTTTAAATAAATGAAAGCATATCCACTCAGTGAGATCCTACACAGCCATTAAAAACAAAAAAGAGTGAGAAAGTACTTTATGAACGACTTGAAACAATCATCATATTTAGCCACCAGGCTAAACATTAGTATAGCCACCAGGGAAGTCCCCTTCTCCTATATTTGTTTTGTATTTCTCAGACCATCTGCACAGCATGAGGCTCAAGATGGGCTTCCCTGGTGACCCAGATGTAAAGAATCTGCCTGCAGTGAGGAGACCTGGGTTTGATCCCTGGGTTGGGAAGACCCCCTGGAGAAGGGAATGGCTACCCACTCCAGTGTTCTTTCTTGGAGAACTTCATGGACAGAGAAGCCTGGTGAGCTACAGTCCACAGGAGTCGCAAAGAGTCAGACACAATTAAGCGACTAAGCACACATACTCAGAGGCTCGAGATTCATTCTCAAAAATATATATGGGGCTTCCCTGGTAGCTCAGTGGTGAAGAGTTCACCTGCCAATGCAGGAGACACGGGTTCGATCCGGGAAGATCCGACATGCTGCGAAGCAACTAAGCAACTAAGTTGTGAGTCACAACTATGGAGCCTGTGCTCTAGAGCCTCAAAGTCGTAACTATGGAGCCCATGTGCAGCAACTACTGAAGCCCACGGGCCCTAGAGCCCGAGTTCCACAACAAGAAAAGTCACTGCAGCAAGAAGCCTGCTCAGGGCTTCCCTGGTGGTTCAGTGGGTAAGGACACCGCCTTGCAGTGCAAGGCGCGGTTCGATCCTGGCCTGGGAAGATCCCACGTGCCACAGAGCGGCTGGACCCATGTGGTATGAGCTTTAGTTTTTTGACCATCTATCCTTGCCCCATTTAACTGGAAGTTCCCAGCTTTTGACCATCTAATCCTCTGCCCCATTTCCTCATCTCAGGCAGCCACAAATCTAATCTTTTTCTACCAGTTTGTTTGTTTTTGAGTCATAATTGACCTACAACATGATGTCAGTTTCTGGTATACGATACAGTGATTTGATATTTCTATACATTTCAAAATGATTATCGTCATGATAAATCTAGTTGTTCCTAACGGGCTAATTTTAAATAAATGAAAGCATATCCACTCAGTGAGATCCTACACAGCCATTAAAAACAAAAAAGAGTGAGAAAGTACTTTATGAACGACTTGAAACAATCATCATATTTAGCCACCAGGCTAAACATTAGTATAGCCACCAGGGAAGTCCCCTTCTCCTATATTTGTTTTGTATTTCTCAGACCATCTGCACAGCATGAGGCTCAAGATGGGCTTCCCTGGTGACCCAGATGTAAAGAATCTGCCTGCAGTGAGGAGACCTGGGTTTGATCCCTGGGTTGGGAAGACCCCCTGGAGAAGGGAATGGCTACCCACTCCAGTGTTCTTTCTTGGAGAACTTCATGGACAGAGAAGCCTGGTGAGCTACAGTCCACAGGAGTCGCAAAGAGTCAGACACAATTAAGCGACTAAGCACACATACTCAGAGGCTCGAGATTCATTCTCAAAAATATATATGGGGCTTCCCTGGTAGCTCAGTGGTGAAGAGTTCACCTGCCAATGCAGGAGACACGGGTTCGATCCGGGAAGATCCGACATGCTGCGAAGCAACTAAGCAACTAAGTTGTGAGTCACAACTATGGAGCCTGTGCTCTAGAGCCTCAAAGTCGTAACTATGGAGCCCATGTGCAGCAACTACTGAAGCCCACGGGCCCTAGAGCCCGAGTTCCACAACAAGAAAAGTCACTGCAGCAAGAAGCCTGCTCAGGGCTTCCCTGGTGGTTCAGTGGGTAAGGACACCGCCTTGCAGTGCAAGGGGCGCCGGTTCGATCCCTGGCCTGGGAAGATCCCACGTGCCACAGAGCGGCTGGACCCATGTGTCCAATTACCGTGCTGGAGCTCTGGAGCGCATGCGCCCAGAGCGGATGCTCTGCAACAACAGAGGCCACTGCGATGGGAGGCCCACATGGGCCAAAGAACAAAGATGGATGCAAACAGATAAATGAACGACCAATAGAAGTGGCCCACCCACCCTCCTCTCTCCCCAACCCATGCCCCCCAAAAATAAATAAAATAATTAAAAAAAAGAAGCCTGCTCACCTCCACTAGAGAGCAGTCCCCACTCCCTGCAACAAGAGAAGACCCTGTGGCAGCACTGAAAACCCAGAACAGCCAAAAATAAATAAATAATAATAAAAAAAACAACATGGGGATTTCTCGTGCTGCACGGCTCCCTGGAGGCGTCTGCGTGCTCAGGACTTATCTCATCCTCTCCCCTCTCCAATCCCGTCCCCTGCAGTGCCCAAAGGTGATGTCCTCTGGATGGACAGTTCACTTGTGTCAGGACAGTGAAGAAAACCTCCCGGACTCCCAAAGTACAGGTTTTGTCCCCATTCTGGTGACCAAACCCTAAAAGCTCCATGTACAGCTATTTCTGGGCAAGGTAGTAAGAAAGATGAGGAATGGCCAAGTAAGTTGCCTGGCTCACACAGAGACATAGCGCCTGGAACTAGGGGTCCTGAGGATAACCAGGTCAACACGGGTGTCTGAGAGAGAAAGGGCCAGTAAGGTAAACAAACCCAAGTGATGAAATACACATTTCTTAGCAGATTCCAGCTGAAACTCTCCTCCAAGCCAACCAAATCCAAAGCCAAATCCCACAACCCACTTAGAAAATAAGGTGTCAGGAAAGGCCATTGACCCAGAAGTTTCTTCAAATAGAACAAAGAGAATGGTAATCAGGATTTTTCCTAAAGAGCCATGCCCTCTTGATATATGCTCTCTCTTATAACCGTGAAAAATACACCCTACACCAACATCTTCTTTTCCATACGGAAGTGCTTGCTTACCTGTCCATCTCTTAATTCTTTCTCAGTATGGAAAGAGCGAGAGTTTTCATTCATCACTCAAAATCATTTGTTCAAGTGAGCTCTGTCCTTGGGCTCAGGAAGGAGTTTAAGAAGGTCTGAGATGAGAGGCTACGGGGAGGGCCCGGTATCCGACCGTTCTATCTGTGCCTTCTCTCTTGGCTGCCGTTCAGTCTTAGAACAAGAAAACAGTCCCTGTGTGCCATCACCACGGCGCAGGTTTCTATCCGTCCTGAGAGAAGTCCCTGAGGACTCTGGAGCCTCAGCCCTGAAAAAAAATTAAAGGGGAAAACTGGTTGCATCATTCAAGTATGCCTCTGAACAACTGACTTTAAATACCTTCAAGCAGGGGACTCCCCTTTGGGGGTCCAGTGGCTGGGACTCTGTTCTTCCAATGCAAGAGGCACCAGTTTGATCTCTGGTTGGGGAATGACGATCCCAAGTGCCACATGGTGTGGCATAAACAGAATGATCACAGGATTTTAAATTATTTTTTTTTTTTAAAATGGGCTTCCCTGGTGGTCCAGTGGGTAAAGACACCGCCTTACAGTGCAAGGGGTGCCGGTTCGATCCCAGGCCTGGGAAGATCCCACGTGCCGCGGAGCGGCTGGACCCATGTGTCCAATTACCGAGCTGGAGCTCTGGAGTGCATGCGTCCAGAGCTGGTGCTCTGCAAGGAGAGAGAGGCCACTGCGATGGGAGGCCCACACAGGCCAAAGAACAAAGATGGAAATAACTGAAAGACCAATAGAAGTGGCCAAAAAATTTTTTTAAGAAATCTTCAAGCAGCTGTACACATACTCTGAATAAAGGCCTGCTTTAGTGAATGCCTGCCTCTTCCTATCCATGTCACTGGACAAAAAGAAGGGGTTCCTGCAGGAGCTGGAGGGCTGGACTCTCAGTGTACCCACTTAGAAAATAACGTGTAAGGAAAGGCCATTGACCCAGAAGTTTCTTCAAATAGAACAAAGAGAATGGTAATCAGGATTTTTCCTAAAGAGCCATGCCCTCTTGATATATGCTCTCTCTTATAACCGTGAAAAATACACCCTACACCAACATCTTCTTTTCCATACGGAAGTGCTTGCTTACCTGTCCATCTCTTAATTCTTTCTCAGTATGGAAAGAGCGAGAGTTTTCATTCATCACTCAAAATCATTTGTTCAAGTGAGCTCTGTCCTTGGGCTCAGGAAGGAGTTTAAGAAGGTCTGAGATGAGAGGCTACGGGGAGGGCCCGGTATCCGACCGTTCTATCTGTGCCTTCTCTCTTGGCTGCCGTTCAGTCTTAGAACAAGAAAACAGTCCCTGTGTGCCATCACCACGGCGCAGGTTTCTATCCGTCCTGAGAGAAGTCCCTGAGGACTCTGGAGCCTCAGCCCTGAAAAAAAATTAAAGGGGAAAACTGGTTGCATCATTCAAGTATGCCTCTGAACAACTGACTTTAAATACCTTCAAGCAGGGGACTCCCTTGGTGGTCCAGTGGCTGGGACTCTGTTCTTCCAATGCAAGAGGCACCAGTTTGATCTCTGGTTGGGGAATGACGATCCCAAGTGCCACATGGTGTGGCATAAACAGAATGATCACAGGATTTTAAATTATTTTTTTTTTTTAAAATGGGCTTCCCTGGTGGTCCAGTGGGTAAAGACACCGCCTTACAGTGCAAGGGGTGCCGGTTCGATCCCAGGCCTGGGAAGATCCCACGTGCCGCGGAGCGGCTGGACCCATGTGTCCAATTACCGAGCTGGAGCTCTGGAGTGCATGCGTCCAGAGCTGGTGCTCTGCAAGGAGAGAGAGGCCACTGCGATGGGAGGCCCACACAGGCCAAAGAACAAAGATGGAAATAACTGAAAGACCAATAGAAGTGGCCAAAAAATTTTTTTAAGAAATCTTCAAGCAGCTGTACACATACTCTGAATAAAGGCCTGCTTTAGTGAATGCCTGCCTCTTCCTATCCATGTCACTGGACAAAAAGAAGGGGTTCCTGCAGGAGCTGGAGGGCTGGACTCTCAGTGTCTAGGAGGCAGCCCCACTGTAAGTGGTGGGGTTCTGTTGGGTTTTCTTTTTCTTTTATTTTTAATTGGAGGATAATTGCTTTATGGGGATCTGTTTTTGCCAATGAAATTACAGAAATGTGAGAAGTGTTTCAAAGTACAAGTGTGTGTTGCTCAGTCTTGCCGATCCTTTGCAAACCCAGGGACGGCAGCCCGCCAGGTTCCTCTGCCCGTGGGGTTCTCCAGGCAAGAACACTGGGATGGGGAGCCGTTCTCTTTTCCAGGGGATCTTCCCAACCCAGGGATCACACCTGGGTCTCCTGCTCTGCAGGCTGATTCTTTACTGTTGAGGCACCAGGGAAGCCCAAATGTCTCAAAAGGCTGAGGCTAATTTAGGGGGACATGTTGGTGAGTGTCTTGGCTGAAGGACTCAGGCTTTGCTTAGGCACGGCTGGGCTTATTACTCAGTTTGGCTCCTATGAACCGGTTTTAATAGAAACTCAAAATGTAACACAATGCCTACTCTTTCTCAGTGAGCACCAGTACAGGCGCTACCCAGGTAGCCAGTGTGGCTAATACTAAGTCTCTCCTCCCACGAGTCCACCTCAGGGACGGGGCTGGGCAGGCCCACACGTCACCGTGGGAGAACTGGACCTCACGGATGCCGGCCACACCATTAGTCTGGACAACTGGGCAAATGACTGATAATCATACCTCACAGACTTGGTTTACTTTTTTTTTTTTGGTTGCTCTGCACAGATCTCTGTTCCCCAGCCAGGGATCAAACCTGGGCCCTCTGCAGCGAACATGTGGAATTCTAACCACTGGACTGCCAGAGAACTCCCCTAACTTGGAGGGCTCAGGACCGAGCGGGGCATTGCTCTGAGGTCAGCCCTCTAGAGAACAGGATCTGGGTTCCCTACAGGCTGGCTGCCAGTAATGAGAGGGACTCCTGGTCGGGGCGCAGGACGCCCTGACTGATTCCTAACACCAAGAGCAGGAATGCGTCTCGACCGCTGGACTGGACACGGGGCTCCCTGGTACCGCGCGGGAGGGCCGTGCCCTTGCAGTCACGGCACCTCCGGCACCAGCGCTCTCAGCAAGCTCAGGAAGGCAAGCCCTTCTGTTCCTAGGCTTGAGCCGAATCCAGCGGCGCAGACTCCTCACCAGCTGCACACGTCTGCTAGCACCTCAGTTCTGGCTGCAGCCCTGCTGGGGGCTCCGAGAGGGACAGTTACTATCTCTACTAGAAAAAGGAAAGAGCAGAAACTGCGGAGAAGTCACTCCTAACAGTATTAGGGAAGTTCCTCACGGCTGGGCCGGAGGCAAGGGCCTTCCTATAAAGATGGATCCTTTTGAAATTAAGTTTTTATAGTGCACCCACTTTATATTTTTTAATTAAAAAAGAAAAATGAAGTAGGCACTATCCTGTGGCCAGACTCTGCAGTCCTGATGCAGTCAGCCTGGGTTCGATCCATACTGAATACAGCTGATCCTTGTTTACTGTTATGGGCCACCCACTTTAGGGAAGGAGCTACCTTAAAGGGAATGATTTTAAGTTTAAGCTTGCTGGGGCTTAAACTCTGAATACGGAGCTAATCTAGAAACGGGATCCACACCTTAAGGACAAATCCACACGTAGGTACGACAGCCCTTTCATCGGTCTTGTCGCCGGGCGCTCCCCGCCCCCTCCAGCCCCTACCCCATCCCAGGGGGACGCCGCGGCCAGAAACTACTGGCCAGCGTGGGGTCCGAGTCCGATGCTCCCCGGCTGCGATGCGTGGATGTCAAGAGAGATCTCCAGCCGGCGAGACACGCAGCCAGACAAGGGCTGCGTGGGGACTCCGCCAGAAACTTTCTCAACCGCTCGGTGGAGAAAACAGGAAAGCAGCTTGCCTTAGGTCATCCAGCGAATCCGCGGCAGGACGCGGACCACAACCCAGGTCTCCCGTCTGCCCGTCGGGAGTCTCCCTCGCTCTGGCCTCCCACTCTCAGCCGCGTCTCGCCCCAGGGTGACCGTGTCCTCCCCACATGCCTCTGCCTCTGACTCGGGGCCCGCCAGCCGAGCCCCCGAGCTCCCTGCGCCTTGGCTTCTGGGGTCGGGCGCCCCCTCCGCGCATGCGCATGGCCCTCGCGCGGCGGGCGAAGCGAGTACGAGGAGCCGCGAGGGCCAATCTCCGCCGGAGGCCTGGGCTCCTTGGTTCGGGGATCCCTGGGCAGAGCTGACTCCGCCTCCCGGGTCGGTGGACTCGCGACGCGCGCAGAGCCGCAGCCCCAGAGCCCAGGCGCCGTCGCAGCGGACGGGTTCCCAGCTCCCGGCGCCGGCGTCATGTGGGTGTCGCTGCTGCTGCTGCTGGCTGCGCTGCTCCTGGCCATCCTCGGCAAAGTTTACAAGGGGCTGTTCTCAAACAGTTCCCCGAACCCCTTCTCGGAGGATGTCAAGCGGCCACCCGCGCCCCTGGTGACCGACAGGGAGGCCAGGAAGAAGGTTCTCAAGCAAGGTGAGCGAGAGGGACCCCGGGGATCTTAGGCTGCGCCCGGGCATCCTCACAGGTTTAGCGTTCCCCAAATGCAAGGTGCTGGGACGGCAGATGGAGGCGCCAGCTTTAGAATCCGCCACTGGCGAGAGTCTTGGTCCTCGCAGGCGCAGGATATCGTGGCCTCTTGGTCTTGGGGGGCCGTCCTCGGCCAGCCAAGTTCTGGGCAATAGCCACGCTCAGACCCTGCCACTTACTATAGAGGTGGCGAACGGGTTAAACATGGGGCAATCTTTCCCCTCCTGGACTTTAAGACCGTGATATTTTCACTTACTTTCCCCATGGGTTCCTGGGCTTGGGAAAACTGCGCAGACGCCTTTATAGGAAATTGCATTGGGTCTATCAGGTGACATGACTCATTATGATGGTCTGGTCTCTTGTGGTTGAACTGGGGCTCAGCAGGGTGCCTTAGGCCCAGAGCTGCTCTTCGGTTGACCAGAGGATCTGGTCTGGCATCTTTAAAAAGTATTTGTGGGTTTCTTTTAGAGTTTAAAGAAAGAGTTCTGCTGCTTAAAAGAAAGAAAGAAAGAAAAGATAGTATTGTTGTAAGTAGAAGGACTATTAATCTGAATTGCTGAGATCAGAGTTGTTTTTTTTTTTTTGAAATCAGAATTTTAATTGGACTCTGTCACTATCTCTATTGCAGAGAGTTGGACGTGGCTGAGCGACTCTACAACAAACAAGGACACTGATTTACTGTGTGGAAAAAAAAAGAAAGTAAAAGTGTTAGTTACTCAGTCATGCCCAACACTGTGCGACCCCACAAGCCGTAGCCCTCCAGGCGCCTCTGTCCATGGGGTTTCCCAGGCAAAAATACTGAAGTGAGTAGCCATTCCCTTCTCCAAGGGGTCTTCCCAACCCAGGAATTGAACTGGGGTCTCCTGCACTGCAGGCACATCTTTTACCAGTGGAGCCACCTGGGAAGCCCTGTGTTAAGGGGTGGCGCTGATTTCCCAGAGGAGCTCTGCCCTGTCTTTGAATCAGAATCTTCACGAAGACCCATCGTCTGAGTGGGCTGCTCCCCCGCTGCCGGCAGACCCTGCATTTTCCAAAGACAACCTGCTTGCGATGGACGGTTCCATGAGCTATCAGCCAGCCCCACAACCCGCCCCTGTCCCCACCTCCTTGGTTTTCTTTTCCTTCCTAGCTTGCTCTCTGTCGCTGTCAGGGGTTTTGTTGTTGTTTGTTTGTTTGTTTTGTAATAGTTGGTGAATTCTTCCTTTCTTTGTAAGTAGGAGAAATCCTCAGCTGCCTAGTGGCTTTGGTTAACTCAGTTCCGATCAAACGAAATTGTTTTGTCCCACCTGCCCGGCTGGTCCTGAGTGTGTCCCAGGTGACTGTTTATCTTACTTTCCCCATTTAAGACCGTGATATTTTCACTTACTTTCCATGGGTTCCTGGGCTTGGGAAAACTGCGCAGACGCCTTTATAGGAAATTGCATTGGGTCTATCAGGTGACATGACTCATTATGATGGTCTGGTCTCTTGTGGTTGAACTGGGGCTCAGCAGGGTGCCTTAGGCCCAGAGCTGCTCTTCGGTTGACCAGAGGATCTGGTCTGGCATCTTTAAAAAGTATTTGTGGGTTTCTTTTAGAGTTTAAAGAAAGAGTTCTGCTGCTTAAAAGAAAGAAAGAAAGAAAAGATAGTATTGTTGTAAGTAGAAGGACTATTAATCTGAATTGCTGAGATCAGAGTTGTTTTTTTTTTTTTGAAATCAGAATTTTAATTGGACTCTGTCACTATCTCTATTGCAGAGAGTTGGACGTGGCTGAGCGACTCTACAACAAACAAGGACACTGATTTACTGTGTGGAAAAAAAAAGAAAGTAAAAGTGTTAGTTACTCAGTCATGCCCAACACTGTGCGACCCCACAAGCCGTAGCCCTCCAGGCGCCTCTGTCCATGGGGTTTCCCAGGCAAAAATACTGAAGTGAGTAGCCATTCCCTTCTCCAAGGGGTCTTCCCAACCCAGGAATTGAACTGGGGTCTCCTGCACTGCAGGCACATCTTTTACCAGTGGAGCCACCTGGGAAGCCCTGTGTTAAGGGGTGGCGCTGATTTCCCAGAGGAGCTCTGCCCTGTCTTTGAATCAGAATCTTCACGAAGACCCATCGTCTGAGTGGGCTGCTCCCCCGCTGCCGGCAGACCCTGCATTTTCCAAAGACAACCTGCTTGCGATGGACGGTTCCATGAGCTATCAGCCAGCCCCACAACCCGCCCCTGTCCCCACCTCCTTGGTTTTCTTTTCCTTCCTAGCTTGCTCTCTGTCGCTGTCAGGGGTTTTTTTTGTTGTTGTTTGTTTGTTTGTTTTGTAATAGTTGGTGAATTCTTCCTTTCTTTGTAAGTAGGAGAAATCCTCAGCTGCCTAGTGGCTTTGGTTAACTCAGTTCCGATCAAACGAAATTGTTTTGTCCCACCTGCCCGGCTGGTCCTGAGTGTGTCCCAGGTGAACTGTTTTGAGGTCTTTTCGTGAGGCGTTTTGTGCCAAGCTGCTCTAGAGTTTTCTGGCATAAGAAGGCTAGAACCTTCTGCCTAGGTTTCCACATCGCTGTCCCTTCACTGCCCTCTCCCCTCCTCCTCTGCTGCAGCGTTCTCCGCCAGCCGCGTGCCAGAGAAGCTGGACGTGGTAGTGATCGGCAGTGGCTTTGGGGGCCTGGCAGCGGCTGCGATCCTGGCCAAAGCTGGCAAGCGCGTGCTGGTCCTGGAACAGCACACGAAGGCAGGAGGCTGTTGTCATACCTTTGGAAAGGGTGGCCTTGAATTTGACACAGGTAAGGTGTCCGTGGAGAGGGGTTGGGAGCGGCCCTGGTGAGACGGGGCTGAGGTTTTCTGGGATTTTGGAGGCCCTGGTGTCCCCCTGGGCACTGTTGGTTCAACCGCTTTCCTGCCCAAGTTCCTTTTGAAAACAATCCCAGTCTGGTCTTGCATCTGCCTGTGCCTGCTGGCAGCTGAACGGGCAGGGATCGGGCGGATTCTGCTGCCACTCCGCGTTACAGAAAGGGTGGTTGACCCCTCTGGGTGTGGACTCGGCCCCGTGGGACAGGCTCTTTCACAGTGCTTCCTTGTTGGAGCCTTTCCAAGGTTCAGTCCCTGTATCCTTGATCCTGTTTTTCTGTCTCCCCAACAGGATTCCATTATATCGGGCAAATGCAGGAGGGCAGTGTAGCCCGTTTCATCTTGGACCAGATCACAGAAGGGCAGCTGGACTGGGCTGCCCTGTCCTCTCCCTTTGACATCATGGTACTGGAAGGGCCTGATGGCCGAAAAGAATTTCCCATGTACGCTGGGTCGAAAGCCTACATTCAGGGCCTCAAGGACAAGTTTCCCCAGGAAGAAGCTGCCATCGACAAGTATATGAAGCAGGTTCAGGTAACACGGACATGGGAGGATCCCCTGCTTGTTGCCAACAAGGCACACCTTCCTCATGAGCGGAGTGGCGGGTGAGGGAGGTAGGAAGGAGGGACAGGCATGTCTGTCCAGAACTCAGACCCAACCAGAGATTACCTCTGTGCTCAGCGGGGCCCTCTGTTGTTGGAGCTTGGACTCAGCAGCTGCCACGCGTACGATGGCCTCTAGGGGGCGCTCGGCTCTCCTTCCTGATCAGGCTGGCTTCTAAGTAGTGCTATCTCCAATTCCTTTTCAGTTCCTCTGAGATCAGATTGGAATTTTTCAAAGGGAATTTGGGTGCTCCCCTCGACAGCACATATACTAAAATTGGAACGATAGAGATAAGATTAGCATGGCCCCTGCGCAAGGATGACACGCAAATTTGTGAAGCATACCATATTAAAAAAAAAAAAAAAAAGGAATTTGGGCAGGAAACAGAAAAGCAAAAAAGGACTCATCTGAGGGTAGAATGGGAAACACTCAGAGTACAGAGCCTTATAATCCAAAGTTAGCCAAGTTTGGCTTCCATAGTGGCTCAGTGGTAAAGAATTCATCCACCTTCAACGCAGGAGACCGCTTGCAATGCTAGGAGATGCGGGTTTGATCCGTGTCTCAGGAGGATCCCCTGGAGAAGGAAATGGCAACCCAGTCCAGTATTCTTGCCTGGAGCATCTCATGGACAGAGGAGCCTGGCAGGCTACAATCAGACAGGACTCAGTGGCTAAAAGAGTCAGACAGGACTCAGTGGCTAAATCCCTGCCGCCACCACGTGTTGCTGGGCCCTCAGACCATGCAGGATTTCGAGAAGGTGATTCTGTCACAGTGGGTCTGGAGTTGAACCCCGTTCCTCCTTGCTCACTCGCTTCCCCAGGTGGTGTCCAGAGGAGCCATTCAGGCCATCCTGTTGAAAATCCTTCCGCTGCCCGTGGCTCAGCTCCTCAGCAAGTATGGGCTGTTCACCCGCTTCTCTCCATTCCTCCAAGCATCCACCCAGAGCCTGGCCGAGGTCCTGCGGCAGCTGCCTGCCTCTCCGGAGCTCCAGGCCGTGCTCAGCTACATCTTCCCCACTTACGGTGGGTCCTGGTCTGGGGCCTCGGGCAGCCCCTGGTTCTTAGTCTTTCTTCCTGAGCCTGCTCTATTGTTGCTGTTTTCAGTCACTAAGTCGTGTTGGATGCTTTCTGACTTCATGGACTGCACCACGCCAGGCTTCCCTGTCCTTCACCATCTCCTGGAGTTTGCTCAAACTCATGTTCATTGAGTCAGTGATGCCATCCACCCATCTCATCCTCTGTCACCCCCTTCTCCTCCTGCCCTCAGTCTTTCCCAGCATCAGAGTCTTTTCCAGTGAATTGGCTTTTCACATCATGTGGCCAGAATATTGGAGCTTCAGCTTCAGCATCAGTCCTTCCAGTGAATAGTCAGGGTTGATTTCCTACAGGATGGACTGGTTTGATCTCCTTGCTGTCTAAGGGACTCTCAAGAGTCCTTTTCAGCACCACAGTTCAAAGGCATCAATTCTTTGGTTCTGAGCTTGCTTAGCTGACTGAAGCGGAGCAGCAGAGACCCCAGGCCCTCTGGAGCTTAGGGAGGAGAGACCTGTCCTCCTCCCTGCTGGATACTCTGATAGAAAGCCCCTCCATCCATCCCCTGGTCCACACTGTCCTCCATGGCAGCATGGCAGTTGGTAGGGAGGTCATTCCCACTGGCCCCAAGCCCTGGAAGGTTCCCTGTTTCCTGCATTTGGGTGGCAACAGGCTGCCCTGAGAATCCTTCAGATCCTGGGAGGCATAGACTCCGGTTGCATGTTTTTTGTCTTTTGGTTTTTTTTTTCAGCTATGCCATGTAGCTTGTAGGATCTTAGTTCCCTGACCAAAAATTGAACCCAGGCCCCCCTGACAGTGAAAGCACCCGTTTTTTTTTTAAAAATTAATATTATTTTTTCTTTTTCTGTAAATTTTTCGGCCACTTTTAATGGTCTTTCACTTATTTATTTTCATCCATCTTTGTTCTTTGGCCTGTGTGGGCCTCCCATCGCAGTGGCCTCTCTCCTTGCAGAGCACTGGTTCTGGGCGCATGCACGCCAGAGCACTGACTCGCAATTGGACACACAGGTCCAGCCGCTCCACAGCACATGGGTTCTTCCCAGGCCAGGGATGAACCTGCGCCCCTTGCACTACAAGGTGGACTCTTTACCCACTGGACCGCCAGGGAAGCCCTTTAATTTATTTTTTTATAGAAAGAAAATTGCTTTACAGTGTTGTGTTGGGTTCTGCCACCAATAATGCGGATCAGCGGTAATGATAGGGAGAGTCCCTCCTTGAGCCTCCCTCCCCACTGTGTTTCGTCCTGAATGTTGTCGCTGCCTCTCATGCCTCATTATCCCTTCCTTCCTTCTGCAGGAGTGACCCCCAGTCACAGTACCTTTTTCATGCATGCTCTGCTGGTTGAGCACTTCTTAAAAGGCGCCTTTTATCCCCGAGGGGGTTCCAGTGAGATCGCCTTCCACACCATCCCCGTGATCCAGCGGGCCGGGGGTGCTGTCCTTACGAGAGCCCCTGTGCAGAGCATCCTGCTGGACTCAGCTGGGAAAGCCTGTGGTGAGAGTTCTGGGTCGTGCTCACCATGCCCGACCGGGGTGGGAGAGGCCGGGGGTCTCTGGGTGCAGAGCAAAGAAAGCACCAAGGGCAGAAGAAAGCACAGAAGATGTAGAAAAACTGAGCTCCAGGTTGGGGGCTGCGGTTCCAGGCAGGAATCAGCCCCAAGCGGGGGCTGCCCAGGAATAGCGATTGACCCAGAAGTGAAAAGAACACAGGATAAAGGGTGGCGTGGCCCCAGAGAGGTATTTCATCATTATTCAACAGATAAAAATAATTATCCAATAATCCAGGACCTCCTTGAGTGTAGGGGCGGTATCTTTTTCGTCTTTATGTCTATAGACTTTAGCATATACTGGAGGCTGGGAAATGTTTGTTCAGTGATTGATGGAGTGAGTTGTAATAACCTAGGTGCTCTGTAGGATGGTGTGGAGGATGCCAGGATGCCCTCTAAATGCCAAGGTGGGGCCTAGACTCTACCCTGGCTCAAGTGTTCTCTGTTACCGCACAAAGAGCCCAAATCCCACTGCGGATGAACTCATGGAGAAGAGGGTCTATTCGAGGAAAGGCTCTACTAACCAGATGGGCCCTCCATGCTGGGAGTGCTTTTGCCCAGGGGCTGAGAGAACACCGAAGGAAACGGCTGGTGTGACAGAGGTCCCCAGAGGAGGCTTTCAGGGTGGTGAGTGGGTTCTTCCCAGGCCAGGGATGAACCTGCGCCCCTTGCACTACAAGGTGGACTCTTTACCCACTGGACCGCCAGGGAAGCCCTTTAATTTATTTTTTTATAGAAAGAAAATTGCTTTACAGTGTTGTGTTGGGTTCTGCCACCAATAATGCGGATCAGCGGTAATGATAGGGAGAGTCCCTCCTTGAGCCTCCCTCCCCACTGTGTTTCGTCCTGAATGTTGTCGCTGCCTCTCATGCCTCATTATCCCTTCCTTCCTTCTGCAGGAGTGACCCCCAGTCACAGTACCTTTTTCATGCATGCTCTGCTGGTTGAGCACTTCTTAAAAGGCGCCTTTTATCCCCGAGGGGGTTCCAGTGAGATCGCCTTCCACACCATCCCCGTGATCCAGCGGGCCGGGGGTGCTGTCCTTACGAGAGCCCCTGTGCAGAGCATCCTGCTGGACTCAGCTGGGAAAGCCTGTGGTGAGAGTTCTGGGTCGTGCTCACCATGCCCGACCGGGGTGGGAGAGGCCGGGGGTCTCTGGGTGCAGAGCAAAGAAAGCACCAAGGGCAGAAGAAAGCACAGAAGATGTAGAAAAACTGAGCTCCAGGTTGGGGGCTGCGGTTCCAGGCAGGAATCAGCCCCAAGCGGGGGCTGCCCAGGAATAGCGATTGACCCAGAAGTGAAAAGAACACAGGATAAAGGGTGGCGTGGCCCCAGAGAGGTATTTCATCATTATTCAACAGATAAAAATAATTATCCAATAATCCAGGACCTCCTTGAGTGTAGGGGCGGTATCTTTTTCGTCTTTATGTCTATAGACTTTAGCATATACTGGAGGCTGGGAAATGTTTGTTCAGTGATTGATGGAGTGAGTTGTAATAACCTAGGTGCTCTGTAGGATGGTGTGGAGGATGCCAGGATGCCCTCTAAATGCCAAGGTGGGGCCTAGACTCTACCCTGGCTCAAGTGTTCTCTGTTACTCGCACAAAGAGCCCAAATCCCACTGCGGATGAACTCATGGAGAAGAGGGTCTATTCGAGGAAAGGCTCTACTAACCAGATGGGCCCTCCATGCTGGGAGTGCTTTTGCCCAGGGGGCTGAGAGAACACCGAAGGAAACAGGGCTGGTGTGACAGAGGTCCCCCAGAGGAGGCTTTCAGGGTGGTGAGTGGGTGGCCCAGGGCACCCAATAGTCCAGGGAGAAAAGGCTGTCAGCAGTCTTCCAGGACATATGCTGTAAGGGCTTCCCAGGTGGCGCAGGGGTAGAGAACCCGCCTGCCGATGGGGGAGGACGCGTGTGTAGAAGAGGCTGGGAGCTTCCCGGCGGTGAGGCAGGGGTGGCCCTCAGCCCTCTGAGGCTTCCTCTCTGTTTAGGAGCCAACTCTCCTCCGGCGTCAGGGGGCCTGGGAACCAAGCTGAGTTTATCAATTCAATTAAACTCAGTTCTGGATAGACTGATTTGTGTCTCTCATGTGCTAGGTGATAAAGATGATGAAAGATAAAAGATAAGTAAATCCTAATCTCTAACCCAGGAAGTTTCCAGTCTCAAAGGGCAGGCGATTGTGATAAAATTAAAGTGCCACGTGGAGGCTCCCACTGCGGCTGGAGGTGGCACAGGATGGCGGACAGGGAAAGCCTCAGAGGGGAGTTCTGAGGGGTGAGGGGAAGCTGGCCAGGGGCAGGGGCAGGGGTTTTATATTGGGGTAGGTATGAAAGAACCGAGTGTCTTCTTTTCTTCTTTGGCTGTGCTGCATCTCCGTTGCGGCCCTTGGGGTCTTCAGTCTTCTCTGTGGCCTGTGAACACTTAGTTTTGGCATGTGGGGTCTAGTTCCCTGACCAGGGATTAAACCTGGGCCCCCTTCTTTGGCATCTCATTGTCTTAGCCACTGGACCATCAGGGAAGTCCCGTGAGCTGAGTATGTTTAGGCATTTGAAAATATTAGGTTGAATCATAAGAGACTGTCACATTTCTAGGTTAAAAAAAAAAAGGTTGATTATCAGCTGTTGGGGGCTTCCCAGATGGCGCAGTTGGTAAAGAATGCATCTGCAATGCAGGAGCCACATTAGACGTAGGTTCGATCCCTGGGTTGGGAAGATCCTCTGGAGAAGGAAATGGCAACCTATTCCAGTACCCTTGTCTGGGAAATCCCATGGACAGAGGAGCCTGGCAGGCTACAGTTCATAGTGTCGCAAAGAGTCTGAGCATACATACACATGCAGTTTGCATTTAGTCCTATCTAGTACTTTAGTGAGAACAGTCAGAGATGAGGCTGGACAGACAGAAGGGAGCACATGGTAAAAGGCTGACATAAAACTCTGGAATTGAATTAGAAGTTGAGGTATCATTGGAGGGTTTTAAAGAGAGTATGTTGGACCCAGAAACTCTGGCAGCCATGACAAAGGACCTGGCTCTTAGTGGCGGTGAGGCAGGGTGGCCTCAGCCCTCTGAGGCTTCCTCTCTGTTTAGGAGCCAACTCTCCTCCGGCGTCAGGGGGCCTGGGAACCAAGCTGAGTTTATCAATTCAATTAAACTCAGTTCTGGATAGACTGATTTGTGTCTCTCATGTGCTAGGTGATAAAGATGATGAAAGATAAAAGATAAGTAAATCCTAATCTCTAACCCAGGAAGTTTCCAGTCTCAAAGGGCAGGCGATTGTGATAAAATTAAAGTGCCACGTGGAGGCTCCCACTGCGGCTGGAGGTGGCACAGGATGGCGGACAGGGAAAGCCTCAGAGGGGAGTTCTGAGGGGTGAGGGGAAGCTGGCCAGGGGCAGGGGCAGGGGTTTTATATTGGGGTAGGTATGAAAGAACCGAGTGTCTTCTTTTCTTCTTTGGCTGTGCTGCATCTCCGTTGCGGCCCTTGGGGTCTTCAGTCTTCTCTGTGGCCTGTGAACACTTAGTTTTGGCATGTGGGGTCTAGTTCCCTGACCAGGGATTAAACCTGGGCCCCCTTCTTTGGCATCTCATTGTCTTAGCCACTGGACCATCAGGGAAGTCCCGTGAGCTGAGTATGTTTAGGCATTTGAAAATATTAGGTTGAATCATAAGAGACTGTCACATTTCTAGGTTAAAAAAAAAAAGGTTGATTATCAGCTGTTGGGGGCTTCCCAGATGGCGCAGTTGGTAAAGAATGCATCTGCAATGCAGGAGCCACATTAGACGTAGGTTCGATCCCTGGGTTGGGAAGATCCTCTGGAGAAGGAAATGGCAACCTATTCCAGTACCCTTGTCTGGGAAATCCCATGGACAGAGGAGCCTGGCAGGCTACAGTTCATAGTGTCGCAAAGAGTCTGAGCATACATACACATGCAGTTTGCATTTAGTCCTATCTAGTACTTTAGTGAGAACAGTCAGAGATGAGGCTGGACAGACAGAAGGGAGCACATGGTAAAAGGCTGACATAAAACTCTGGAATTGAATTAGAAGTTGAGGTATCATTGGAGGGTTTTAAAGAGAGTATGTTGGACCCAGAAACTCTGGCAGCCATGACAAAGGACCTGGCATTCCAGTGAAGGCTGTCAGCCCAGGGGCTCTGTTGGGGTTAGTGTGGAGGTGGGCAATGTCTAAAGAGAAGGGCACCCACGTGGGGTCAGGAAAAAGCGAGGGGTAGGGACGGTGGGCCATGGGGCGGGGCTTCAGGCTGTTTCCCTGCTCTGCAGTTTGACCTGGGCCTGCCTACCGGGGTGGTCGGTGTGGGAGAGATGGGGTGGGGTGGGAATACGGGCCTCTCTTGTGCTCCTGGAGCACACAGAACCTCAGCCAAGCCCCTGGGCCTGCAGGTGTCACTGTGAAGAAAGGTCAGGAGCTGACAAACATCTACTGCCCCGTTGTGATCTCCGACGCAGGACTGTTCAACACCTACGAGCACTTGCTGCCAGAGCCGGCCCGCTGTCTACCAGGTAACCGACTGGGTCGCTTGGCTCCCCTCCAGGGCCCCTGGACCTGCCCTCCACCGCCAGCGCACTCGGCCTGGCTGACGCCCCAGCATCAGGGCTCCCCCACCATCAGGGCTGCACTTTGACCCTCCTTAGGCAGAAAAGGGGAGCACACGGGTTTCTATCAGTAACATCTGTCCCCAGCAGGCCTCTGTTTACAGGGTGGGACCAACTTCCTTTGTATTGCACCCTCCTCAAAGGACCCTTTGGTTCTTTTCTCTCGTCTCATCCCTGGCCTGTGTAAGCCCTTACAGTCTCCACCATGTTTCCCTTTCCTTTGTCAAGTCTCCACTCCTAGTTGCCTATTTCTGGTTCCTCTCACTCTTAGATTATCTCCCTGATGGTTCATGAGGGTAAGTTGAATCCTAAAGGAGCGTTTCTTGGATTTTCACTAAGTTTGCTGTGTGAATCCTGATTCCTTCCTTGATTTCTCACTTATTTTGAGGGGGAGGCCTGATCAGTTAAGGGAAGGAAAGGCGGGCATAGCAATGAAGTTCTCACTGTCATTGCTGTGAGCCTTACTTGGGACTTAAGGGTGTGTTTTCCTGCCTCTGCGGGAACCAGCTCTGTGTTGATGCTGAGGCTGCAGGGGGACCCTCCTGGCTTCCTTCTGCCTCTGGAGCCCTGCACTTGAAACCTGAGACCCAGGGAGAAGTCAGCCTCCATCCAGTCATCTCTGGCTTTCCCGGGTGGTGGCTCACTGCTAAAACATCCATCTACCAGTGAAGGAGATGCAGGAGACTCTGATTCGATCCTTAGTTTGGGAAGATCCCATGGAGAAGAAAATGGCAACCCACTCCAGTATTCTTGCTGGGATAATCCCATGGACAGAGGAGCCTGGCAGGCTACAGTCCAAGGGATTGCAAAGATTCGGACACAGCTGAGCATGCATGTACACGCATACCAGTTGTGTCCACTGACAGGCCGTGTCCAAAAATAAAAGCCTGTGTGTTTTGGTGGGGGGAGGCATGTGTGTGTATATGAGTTTTACCTCTGTCCTTGCATTTGACCCTCAGTCACTGGGTAGAGAGCTTGTCATCCTCATGTTGACGGCAGGGGAAATAGAGGCACGCAGGTGATTCATTGTCCAGGGCCAGCCAGCTGGAGGTGGCCAGGTGGAGAGGAGGAGGCTGGTGGGTCTGACTCGTAACCCTGGACCTCTGGTTCCTCTGGGCTGGAAAGCGTGGGGCTTCCAGAGAGAAGGTCTCACTAGAAGGAGCAAGAGCGTTAGGTTAGGTCACACAGGACAGGGTGGCTGAGCCAAGGTTAGCTGGGGCGTCACCATTTGGAAACGGAGCTGGCAGCTCCCAGTGTGACTGAGGGAAGGAGGGGACAGCGATCTGGGAGGGTGAGAGGCGTCTGGGTCCAGGCGTCCGGCTAGGGTGGGAGGTGGGAGTCAGGAGCAGCCCAGGATTCCTCTCACTCTTAGATTATCTCCCTGATGGTTCATGAGGGTAAGTTGAATCCTAAAGGAGCGTTTCTTGGATTTTCACTAAGTTTGCTGTGTGAATCCTGATTCCTTCCTTGATTTCTCACTTATTTTGAGGGGGAGGCCTGATCAGTTAAGGGAAGGAAAGGCGGGCATAGCAATGAAGTTCTCACTGTCATTGCTGTGAGCCTTACTTGGGACTTAAGGGTGTGTTTTCCTGCCTCTGCGGGAACCAGCTCTGTGTTGATGCTGAGGCTGCAGGGGGACCCTCCTGGCTTCCTTCTGCCTCTGGAGCCCTGCACTTGAAACCTGAGACCCAGGGAGAAGTCAGCCTCCATCCAGTCATCTCTGGCTTTCCCGGGTGGTGGCTCACTGCTAAAACATCCATCTACCAGTGAAGGAGATGCAGGAGACTCTGATTCGATCCTTAGTTTGGGAAGATCCCATGGAGAAGAAAATGGCAACCCACTCCAGTATTCTTGCTGGGATAATCCCATGGACAGAGGAGCCTGGCAGGCTACAGTCCAAGGGATTGCAAAGATTCGGACACAGCTGAGCATGCATGTACACGCATACCAGTTGTGTCCACTGACAGGCCGTGTCCAAAAATAAAAGCCTGTGTGTTTTGGTGGGGGGAGGCATGTGTGTGTATATGAGTTTTACCTCTGTCCTTGCATTTGACCCTCAGTCACTGGGTAGAGAGCTTGTCATCCTCATGTTGACGGCAGGGGAAATAGAGGCACGCAGGTGATTCATTGTCCAGGGCCAGCCAGCTGGAGGTGGCCAGGTGGAGAGGAGGAGGCTGGTGGGTCTGACTCGTAACCCTGGACCTCTGGTTCCTCTGGGCTGGAAAGCGTGGGGCTTCCAGAGAGAAGGTCTCACTAGAAGGAGCAAGAGCGTTAGGTTAGGTCACACAGGACAGGGTGGCTGAGCCAAGGTTAGCTGGGGCGTCACCATTTGGAAACGGAGCTGGCAGCTCCCAGTGTGACTGAGGGAAGGAGGGGACAGCGATCTGGGAGGGTGAGAGGCGTCTGGGTCCAGGCGTCCGGCTAGGGTGGGAGGTGGGAGTCAGGAGCAGCCCAGGATGGGTTTGGGGTGGAAACCTCGGTGGAAACTTGAGGAGGAGCCCAGAGCTCAGCACAAGGAGCATCCACCCCAGAGGACGGGCCTGCAGCTGCTCTTGAGGAACCTGGGAAGGAGGGCTCAGTAGGAAAGTGAGGTCTCGGGTTTCCTGGTGGTGGAGGGTGGATGGTGGCCGTGACTGTCTCTGAGGTGCGGGACGTGTGCTCCGGAAACCAGCCTCTGCTGCCCTTTGCCTCGCTTCACTGGGCCTCGGCCAGCATCTGCTGTCAGCGAAGGCCTCTGCTGTCTTGGGCTGGATGAGCCGTGTGGGGTGAGGCAGAGACTGCCCGTGGCCTTTGGTACTTCCAACCTTCCTCTCTTCTGGAACCTCTGAACCCGGACACTGTCCCCTGATGGGCCTCAGCGCTCATCAAATGCCTTTCCTCAGGGGATAAAAAATCCACAAGGAAGGGAACGCAAATGAGTTCCATGGCGTTATTGGAGGAACACCTAAATAAAAGTGGAACTATTTTCCTGCCTGGAGTGATTTCAGTTCCCATTTGAACCTAAGGGGTGCTAAGAACATAGTTTGTGTATGCGTGCTCAGCTGTGTCTAACTCTCTGAGTCATGGACTGTAGCTCACCAGGCTCCTCTGGCCGTGGGATTCTCCAGGCAAGAGTACTGGAGTGGGCGGCCATTTCTCTCTCCAGAGGATCTTCCTGACCTAGGGAGGGAAGTAGTGTCTCCTGAACTGGCAGGTGGATTCTTTACCACCGAGTCACCTGGGAAACCCCCAGCACATAATTTACTTTACACTTCCCTGCAGCTCAGACAGGAAAAGAATACACCTGCAATGCCAGCAACCGGGTTCAGTCCCTGGGTCAGGAAGATCCCCTGGAGGCGTGCATGGCAACCCACTCCAGTCGTCTTGCCTGGAGAATCCCATGGACAGAGGAGCCTGGTGGGCTGCAGTCCAGGGGGTCGCAAAGAGTCAGGCATGACCAAGCAACTAACACTTCCACTTTCACTCATTAAGTGGTTTGTATTCAAACTTAATACCAAGGCCAAGGCTTAGACCACGGTTCACAGCCGTGGTCTTTGTAGTACGGAGCCCTGTCCTCTGCTCATAACTTCTTTATTTATTGGCTGCGCCGGGCCTTGGTTGCTGCGCGCAGGCTTTCTTTGGTTGCGGCAAGCGGGGCCTCTTCTGTGTTGGGGTGCACGGACTTCTCGTTGCAGTGGCTTCTCTTGTTGCAGAGCACAGACGCTAGAGCACAGGCTTAGTTAGTAGTTGCAGCCACACAGGTTTAGCTGCCCCAAAGCTTGTAGATCTTCCTGGACTAGGGATTCATCCTGCGTCGCCTGCACTGGCAGGTGGATTCTTTGCCACTGGACCACCAGAGAAGTCCCTGCTCATAACATAGACGTTAAGGTGCCGATGGGACCGTCCTGAGATGCTGTGAGGGGGTCAGGGAGCTGGCCAGCGTTCTTCTCGAGGCGCTTAGAGCAGATGTCTGGGGGTTGTGGCCATCGCGGGCAGGACCCTGCGGGGTGGGCCGAGTTGTCTAGATGGCTGAGGCTGCAGACGAGGCGAGCAGGTGTCCCCCAGCTCCCCGGGGTGGGGGAGGCTGCCAGCGGCCTCATGTACACGGCTGCCTCCTCGCTCTCTGCAGGCGTGAAGCAGCAGCTGGGGATGGTGCGGCCCGGCCTGAGCCTGTTCTCAGTCTTCATCTGCCTCCGAGGCACCAAGAAGGACCTGGGGCTACCAACCACCAACTACTACATTTATTTTGACAAAGACATGGACAAGGCGTAAGGCGCGGGTGTGCGTGTGCAGGAGTGTGGCAACCCAGCCCCTCAGGGTCGCTGCCGCCTCCTCTGATGCTGGGGGCGAAGCCACGGATCCAGGATGGGAGGAGATGGGCAGGAATCTACTCCCGAAGCACCTTTTCCCACTTGGCCTGTGCCTAGACTTCGTCCCTTAGAAGCCCTTGAGGATGAAACCATGCTGGGGATGGGGCCAGTGGCTGTGGGAAGCGTGGCCGGGACTGAGAGCCCCTCTCCCCCCAGGATGGAGCACTATGTCTCTCTGCCCCGGGACAAGGCCACTGCGCACGTGCCCTTCTTCTTCATCGCCTTCCCGTCGGCCAAGGACCCGACTTGGGAGGAGCGGTACCCAGGTTGGGCCTGAGGTCCCGGGGGCGGGGGCGGGGGCGGGGAGGGGCGGCGGCCGTGACCCAGCCCTGCATCCCCAGACCGGTCTACGGCGATCATGCTGGTGCCCACCTCCTACGCATGGTTCGAGGAGTGGCGGGATGAGCCCCAGGGAAAGCGGAGCAGTGACTATGAGGCCCTCAAGAGCTCCTTTGTGGAAGCCGCTCTGTCGGTCTTGCTGAAGCAGTTTCCACATCTGGAGGGAAAGGTAGGAGGCCAACTCAGTGGGCAGACTTGGTGGTGGTTGGTGCATCTCTGCCCCTTCTTTGGGGCCGGGGAAGGAGGCCCAGGATGGCTGAGTTCTGGGGGGAGTTGGGAGTTCCCCCTTAGGCAACTGGGGTTCGTGGCAAAACCCCGCTCATAACATAGTAAGGTGCGATGGGACCGTCCTGAGATGCTGTGAGGGGGTCAGGGAGCTGGCCAGCGTTCTTCTCGAGGCGCTTAGAGCAGATGTCTGGGGGTTGTGGCCATCGCGGGCAGGACCCTGCGGGGTGGGCCGAGTTGTCTAGATGGCTGAGGCTGCAGACGAGGCGAGCAGGTGTCCCCCAGCTCCCCGGGGTGGGGGAGGCTGCCAGCGGCCTCATGTACACGGCTGCCTCCTCGCTCTCTGCAGGCGTGAAGCAGCAGCTGGGGATGGTGCGGCCCGGCCTGAGCCTGTTCTCAGTCTTCATCTGCCTCCGAGGCACCAAGAAGGACCTGGGGCTACCAACCACCAACTACTACATTTATTTTGACAAAGACATGGACAAGGCGTAAGGCGCGGGTGTGCGTGTGCAGGAGTGTGGCAACCCAGCCCCTCAGGGTCGCTGCCGCCTCCTCTGATGCTGGGGGCGAAGCCACGGATCCAGGATGGGAGGAGATGGGCAGGAATCTACTCCCGAAGCACCTTTTCCCACTTGGCCTGTGCCTAGACTTCGTCCCTTAGAAGCCCTTGAGGATGAAACCATGCTGGGGATGGGGCCAGTGGCTGTGGGAAGCGTGGCCGGGACTGAGAGCCCCTCTCCCCCCAGGATGGAGCACTATGTCTCTCTGCCCCGGGACAAGGCCACTGCGCACGTGCCCTTCTTCTTCATCGCCTTCCCGTCGGCCAAGGACCCGACTTGGGAGGAGCGGTACCCAGGTTGGGCCTGAGGTCCCGGGGGCGGGGGCGGGGGCGGGGAGGGGCGGCGGCCGTGACCCAGCCCTGCATCCCCAGACCGGTCTACGGCGATCATGCTGGTGCCCACCTCCTACGCATGGTTCGAGGAGTGGCGGGATGAGCCCCAGGGAAAGCGGAGCAGTGACTATGAGGCCCTCAAGAGCTCCTTTGTGGAAGCCGCTCTGTCGGTCTTGCTGAAGCAGTTTCCACATCTGGAGGGAAAGGTAGGAGGCCAACTCAGTGGGCAGACTTGGTGGTGGTTGGTGCATCTCTGCCCCTTCTTTGGGGCCGGGGAAGGAGGCCCAGGATGGCTGAGTTCTGGGGGAGGGAGCTGTGCCGGGAGGCAGTCACACAGGGGCAGAGGAGAGGTGAGGGTCTCACAAGGTCCCCCTTCCACCCTTCGGTCCCCTTTTGCCTCCACAGGTGGACAGTGTGACGGGAGGGTCCCCTCTGAGCAATCAGTTCTACCTGGCGGCTCCCCAGGGCGCCTGCTATGGGGCTGACCACGACCTGGGCCGCCTGCATCCTGCTGTGATGGCCTCCTTGAGGGCCCGGAGCCCCGTCCCCAACCTCTACCTGACAGGTACGCTGACCGCCCCGTCCTGCCAGGACCTGGGACCCTGGGCCTCCCTGCCACCTGGAGTCCTCCACGTGTGTCCCCACCCTGCTGCCTAGGCAACCAGGGACCCTGGTTCTGGTCTGAAGGCCTCTCCGGGCCCTGGCTTGGGGGCTCTGGTCCTCAGAGGGCAATGCTCACAGGCCTCTGCTCTTGCCTCCCAGGCCAGGACATCTTCACCTGTGGGTTGATGGGAGCCCTGCACGGGGCCCTGCTATGCAGCAGCGCCGTCCTGAAGCGGAACTTGTACATAGACCTTCAGAGGCTTGGCTCGCGGATCCAGGCCCAGAAGAAAATGAATTAGTCGCTCAGGGAGGAGTCAGGAACTGGGCCGGTGCTCTGGCACGGCCCCTGCCTTACCCGTGTCTTTCTGCCTTAGTTGCTTGATCTCGTAAACCACTCTGATTTGTTCCTGATTTCTGGGAAGAGGTCCAACACAGGTCTAGCAGAGATGGAGTTCTTGAACTGAAGCTCTTCTGTACCTTTTAGAACATGCCATCCCTACGAGAGGCCAGGGGTGGCCTACTGAATGTGACCAGCTCTCACATCCTGTGAGGCAGTGCTCCCACACCTCCTCCCTCTGAGCCCTCAAGGCGAGTATTCTTTGGTCAGGTGGCGAGAACCCTCGAGAGGGCTGGCTGAAGCAGGCAGCCCCCATCCTCCTCTTAGCCTGAGGTGTCTGCTCCCGTTCCCCCTTAGGGCCTCTCTATAGGAGCTCTACGTAGAGAAGGCTCTGATAAGTATGGTTTGGGCTGTCGCTCTACAGGTTCCGAGGCTGCAGACCCATTTTTCCAGGTCCAGTGGCTCTTTTGAGCAGGTCGGGAAATGCCTATGAGAGGGTTCACGTGGAAGTGGGGGCTGGGGGTGGACAGGACAGGTTAGCACAGTATGTGTGTTAAGGCGAGAACATCCAATTCGTATGCAGCTGGCGCCTACGCTTGTTTTCCTTAAGATCCGGGGCACACTGGTTTCTCACCGTGCCAGCACCAGGATCCCCTCCCAGACCTTATGGCCTGAGCCCCAAGGCGTAGCGCCCCAGAATACCCAGCTGTCAGGGCAGGGCCCTGGAAGACAGCTTCACTGGCGCTGACACAGGCAGAGGGCATTCCAGCCAAGGGCACAGCAGAGGATCGGCCCCGGGAGGGAGCGAGTGTACTTTGACAAGCAGCCCAGTTACCTCTGACCTACCTGGTGAGGAGGAAGAGTGGGGCAGGAAGCGAGGCTCAGGTCGTGGAAAGTTACCGAGGGTGTGCACCCCTGGGGCTATTTCCAGTCTGCTGGAACCAGGGGGCAAAGGTGAGTGAAAGTGCTGCAGGTTAAAAAAATTATCTTCTACTTACTAACATGCCTTACTTCAGTCCATTTTAATACAGTACTAATAAACAGTATTTCGAGGGGGATTAAGAGGTAAAATATAATTACTACTAAATTTGTATGGGGACAGATGGTTACTAGACTCAATTTTGTAATGTATGGCAAATTGCTATGTTGTAAGCACCAGGAACTAGAGTTAATATCTTGTTAGCATCTATAACGGAAAATAATTTCAAAAATAGTATGTGTGTGTAGCTGAATCACACACACAGAAAAGAATTCTACCTTTTTGAAGCTTAGTAATGTTTATCTTTTGCCAGTGTTTCTAAATGTCCTATGGACATCTAATAACAACGTATGATATAAAATTTTAAATGTATTTAGGTAGGATATGATTAATTAATTAAATATAAATCTTATATTTAAATTATTAATGACATTTTCAAGATGATCCTATTCTTCATATTATCAGAGAGCTGTTAATTATGTCTCATTATGATGATATATTTTTTCTTTTCCCTTATATTCTGATTTTTGCTTTATGTATGTGTTTCTTTGTTGGTAAGGTATCTAATGGTTCATGATGTCCATCCTCTTTGTGAATTGTACGTTATCATTAAAAATTAAAAAATATATTAAAATAAAGTTGCTATGTTGTATTCCTGAAACTAACTCTGCTTTTTTTAAAAAATTAAATTTGATAATTTTATAGCTTTACTATTTGAATTTATTTTGGTTTCTCTGCAAAGATACAAAACTACATGGTAAAAAAGAAAAAAAAAAAACTACATGGTGAGGGCATTCACAGCAGCTCAGTAAAACATTATATATGGGAAAATACTTATCACTGGACCAAATAAGCTTTAAAGAAAGAACACTCATCATCATTGTTCCAAGTCGGAAAAAGAAAACACTGCAAAACAGTGGTATTCGGCTAGTTGGGTAAATATAAAAGAAAGGAAACAATTTCAGCAATCAGTCATTTATTGAACACATTAAGACTTCTGGTTAAAGGATTACCAAGGAGTGTGAGGAAGCAGCTGGTTTGCTGCAGGCTTGAACAGTTACTGGGGATTTGTACGGGGAAATTAAGGCAGGTTAAAAATTATCTTCTACTTACTAACATGCCTTACTTCAGTCCATTTTAATACAGTACTAATAAACAGTATTTCGAGGGGGATTAAGAGGTAAAATATAATTACTACTAAATTTGTATGGGGACAGATGGTTACTAGACTCAATTTTGTAATGTATGGCAAATTGCTATGTTGTAAGCACCAGGAACTAGAGTTAATATCTTGTTAGCATCTATAACGGAAAATAATTTCAAAAATAGTATGTGTGTGTAGCTGAATCACACACACAGAAAAGAATTCTACCTTTTTGAAGCTTAGTAATGTTTATCTTTTGCCAGTGTTTCTAAATGTCCTATGGACATCTAATAACAACGTATGATATAAAATTTTAAATGTATTTAGGTAGGATATGATTAATTAATTAAATATAAATCTTATATTTAAATTATTAATGACATTTTCAAGATGATCCTATTCTTCATATTATCAGAGAGCTGTTAATTATGTCTCATTATGATGATATATTTTTTCTTTTCCCTTATATTCTGATTTTTGCTTTATGTATGTGTTTCTTTGTTGGTAAGGTATCTAATGGTTCATGATGTCCATCCTCTTTGTGAATTGTACGTTATCATTAAAAATTAAAAAATATATTAAAATAAAGTTGCTATGTTGTATTCCTGAAACTAACTCTGCTTTTTTTAAAAAATTAAATTTGATAATTTTATAGCTTTACTATTTGAATTTATTTTGGTTTCTCTGCAAAGATACAAAACTACATGGTAAAAAAGAAAAAAAAAAAACTACATGGTGAGGGCATTCACAGCAGCTCAGTAAAACATTATATATGGGAAAATACTTATCACTGGACCAAATAAGCTTTAAAGAAAGAACACTCATCATCATTGTTCCAAGTCGGAAAAAGAAAACACTGCAAAACAGTGGTATTCGGCTAGTTGGGTAAATATAAAAGAAAGGAAACAATTTCAGCAATCAGTCATTTATTGAACACATTAAGACTTCTGGTTAAAGGATTACCAAGGAGTGTGAGGAAGCAGCTGGTTTGCTGCAGCTGGAAACCTTACAAAGCTCAGACCCAATGCCTTTATGCAGGAGGTTCAAGACTGGGATAGTGGAGAAATTCACATTTGAATGAATGGAATGGGGCTGAGATTCAGTTCTGGATGTAAAGTTAAATCTGAAAACCTCTTTCCAGGCCTCCTTCTTAAGCCAGGCAATGCCAGACACAACTGTCCCCATGGAGCTTTTAGGAAAACAGCCGGCAGGGTCATACTCAGGGGCTGGAGTTTGGTGTCCCCTCCTCCCTGCACAAATGACTGAGCCCACGGGCGGCAGCAGCATTCCAGACAGGTCACCCTGCCAAAAGTAGTGGCAGGCTTTTGATTTAAATGACATGAAATGGGAAGAGAAAATGAGAATCCCTATTGGGAATTTTAATTAGAGTTCTGCCACCAAAAGTTTCGTTAAAAGCCATCATGTGGCAGGAAATGTCCGTGTGTACACAGCTAGTTGTCCGATCTTCTTGAGTTAACAGCCTCTTTAGGTAGACTCCAAATAGAAACCAGCCTTCAGTCAAAACACTGGGCAAGAAAGCAGCAGAGGGCCGGCTGGATAGGGCGTGTCTCATGCCTGCCCCTTGCCCACTGCCAGCCTATCACCTTTGTCAGCACAATCTCTAGGGGAAAAATGCTCCAGAGTGTCTGTCTGCAAAATGACAATGACCCAGAAAACAACCTTTGCTTTGGTGTGGGAGATTTCTCTCAGTGCAATTTCTAAAGTGAAACTTAAGCCTGATTGTATTCTTTCATGCAAGGGACTGTCCTCAGAGGCTCAGTAAGTGCAGCTACATGGACTCCACAATATGTATGTGCCCACCGGGTGCCACGCCCCTCCTGGTACCTGGAACCAACCCAGCTTTCTGCTCTTGTCACTAGCAAAATACATACATGGGGGCAGCAACTCGTAGCCAGAAAGCGCCATAGGAGACGTTGGTTAAGTCAGAGCCAGACGTCCTGAAGAAAGAACACGTCTCTTGTGCAAGAATAAACTGAACTCAGGTCCCCCGGGGCTGATAACGCAATTGGGCCATGGGTGCTCCTCAAGGAGTGTGAGGAAGCAGCTGGTTTGCTGCAGCTGGAAACCTTACAAAGCTCAGACCCAATGCCTTTATGCAGGAGGTTCAAGACTGGGATAGTGGAGAAATTCACATTTGAATGAATGGAATGGGGCTGAGATTCAGTTCTGGATGTAAAGTTAAATCTGAAAACCTCTTTCCAGGCCTCCTTCTTAAGCCAGGCAATGCCAGACACAACTGTCCCCATGGAGCTTTTAGGAAAACAGCCGGCAGGGTCATACTCAGGGGCTGGAGTTTGGTGTCCCCTCCTCCCTGCACAAATGACTGAGCCCACGGGCGGCAGCAGCATTCCAGACAGGTCACCCTGCCAAAAGTAGTGGCAGGCTTTTGATTTAAATGACATGAAATGGGAAGAGAAAATGAGAATCCCTATTGGGAATTTTAATTAGAGTTCTGCCACCAAAAGTTTCGTTAAAAGCCATCATGTGGCAGGAAATGTCCGTGTGTACACAGCTAGTTGTCCGATCTTCTTGAGTTAACAGCCTCTTTAGGTAGACTCCAAATAGAAACCAGCCTTCAGTCAAAACACTGGGCAAGAAAGCAGCAGAGGGCCGGCTGGATAGGGCGTGTCTCATGCCTGCCCCTTGCCCACTGCCAGCCTATCACCTTTGTCAGCACAATCTCTAGGGAAACATGCTCCAGAGTGTCTGTCTGCAAAATGACAATGACCCAGAAAACAACCTTTGCTTTGGTGTGGGAGATTTCTCTCAGTGCAATTTCTAAAGTGAAACTTAAGCCTGATTGTATTCTTTCATGCAAGGGACTGTCCTCAGAGGCTCAGTAAGTGCAGCTACATGGACTCCACAATATGTATGTGCCCACCGGGTGCCACGCCCCTCCTGGTACCTGGAACCAACCCAGCTTTCTGCTCTTGTCACTAGCAAAATACATACATGGGGGCAGCAACTCGTAGCCAGAAAGCGCCATAGGAGACGTTGGTTAAGTCAGAGCCAGACGTCCTGAAGAAAGAACACGTCTCTTGTGCAAGAATAAACTGAACTCAGGTCCCCCGGGGCTGATAACGCAATTGGGCCATGGGTGCTCCCTCAAGAAGCTTCAAATCTTGGGAGGACGGGACAGAGAAGTCAGACCCTGACGCCTTTGTCCTGCATTTGTTCCCATATGCGTGAGTGGTGTTATTAGGAACTACTGGAGTAAAATAGAAAGAGCCGATTGTGTGGAGTGGGGGAGTTAAGGACGGTGCACGGGCAAACTCAAGCTGGGTCCTGAGGAAACAGGTTTTGGAGGGCAAAGGACAGAAGAGAAGGGGCTGTGCCCTAACTAAGAAACAGCCACCGAAGCCAGAGACCGGAAGACAGGCTGGACAGTGCCGGCCTGTGCAGCCGTGAACACCAGGGTCCACGAGCTTGATTCCTGGAGCCACGGGACAGAAGCTTCAGATTACGGCAAATACTTTGGAAAGATCGCTCTGGTCTCTACATACACAAGAAAAACGGACAAGAGATCAATGAAAGTGGCCTCTGGAAAAATAACTCCAGAAGAGAAGTGAAACAGGTTGGGATGGAGGACAGGGCAGCAAGGACAATGGAAAGAAAAGATGATAGCTGGAGATTAAAAAAAATAAATAAATGGATAGGACTTTTGTGCCAAGAGAAAAAAGTGGCAGAAGTCTGCAGCTTGGAGGTAGGATGATTACAGACTGGGCAAGTGAGAGGGGCAGCTTAACAGGTAGAAGAGACACTCCGTTTCGGTGACAAGAGAACAAAGCTGAAATGTTTACCCCCCAGCAGAGTGGGGTTCTCTGTGAACTAGGCAAAAGACAGAAATGTGGCAACCACTCACCCAGAGGATAAAGAACGGGCTGAGTTTCTGAGGAGACAAGGGCTTTGAGGGCCTTCTCCCCAACCAGCACAGGAAAAGGCAAAGGAGTTCATAGAACCCAGGGCAATGAGACCACAAGACCACTTCCCAAGAGTGGAGGCTGATTCTGGATGGTGTGCGTATCCAGCGCTATCCGGGACAAGACTAAGCTCTGAGGACACGCCATTGGGCTTGGGGATCCAAACCTCTGGGAAACATTCTTAGCAGACAGACTGGGACCCAAGTGAGTTGGTAAAGGTTATGGAGAGGATGAACAGCAATACTTTCTGGAAAAGCTGAAGAGCAGGATGGACCACCAACAGGATGGGTGGGAGCAGGGACCCTGGGCACCCACGGAGGAGGAAGGCAACAAGGCCAGTGCAGACAGGCAGAGAAGAGAACGTCAGAGAGGAGGAAGAAAGGCAGGGACGGGGGAGGCAGAGAAGGGAATAAAGTCACCGAGGTCTTAGGGGATGATGCCAACAAGAGCCTTTATTCCTCCCACTACACATCACCTGCAGAGGATGAAAATCTCAATTCAAAGTGATGGGCTGTCTAAAGCAACGTGGTTGATACTGTGACAAACGTGATTCTTCCACCAGACTTCAACAGCTCAGAATTCAGCCTCTCTCACTTCCTGCCTTCTTGACATTTCCCTGAGATTAGCTATTCTTTCAGTTTCTTCTTTGCAGAAACAACTCTCTCTAGGCTCGTTATAATAGGGTAGCATAGCTAGAACAGATTTAAATGAAACATCAAACAATAATCTGGTTTAATCCAAGACGCTACCCTCTTGTTATCCCCAGAGAGGGCGGGAGAACTCTCTGAATTTTGTCAACTTTAATAATCCCTGACCTGAGACAGAGGGGGAATTTTTACTACTTAGCTTTGCCATTCTGTATCAGACAAGAGAACCATTAACTAGATATCAGTAAAGGACTGTAGTCAGTTTGTAAATATAAGTATTTTAGACAGAATTGTGTTCATGGGAAGCCTATTTCATAAAACCCCTTTAAAAAAGATGTAGACCCTCGGGGGCTTCCCTGGTGACTCAGTGGTAAAGAATCTGCCTGCCAATGCAGGAGACACAGGTTCGATTCCTGATCTGGAAATACCCCACATGCCATGCAGCGACTCAGCCACAACTATTGCGCCTGTGCTCTAGAGCCCGGGAGCCACAGCTACTGAGCACCCAACCCACAAATACTGAAGCCCATGCACGACTAGAGCCTTTGTGCTGGAACAGGAGAAAGAAAGCGACGAGAAGCTTACAAACTGCAACTAGAGAGTAGCCCCTGCTGGCCTCAACTAGAGAAAAGTTCACGAAGCAACAAACACCCAGGACAGGCAACAAATAAATAAGTGTAAAAAAAACAAAACAAAAGCAGACTCAAACCAAACTTTCCTACGTGTTTTCGTGCTCAGAGCATGAACTCACCCCACTTCAGAAAGTTCCTGCAAGGATGGTGAGTCCACACGGACACTGTTTCGATAGCTGTAATTGTTATTGTTATTTTTAAAACATCTGTGACGTGAACAGTGGCTTTAAGCTTTCTAACAGAATCCCTGCGTTCAGTTTTCTGCTCAGTACAGCCAAATGGAAGTGGATTCACTTCGTCCTAAGTGGTGCGAAACGATCGGGAGGGCTTGCAACGAGGCAGGCTGGACTCAAAGGCAAGAAAGCACGTGTTGTAGATGCTCTGTGTTGGTTTGCTGCTGGAGCCGTTGGAGCAAATCATGCCCAAAGGAGTGCTCCGCCTATCCGCATTCACCACCTTCAACATCTTTTGTAGGGAACATTCCCCAAAAGGAAGAGGCCTTGGTAGCAAAGGGCCTTAACTGCAGTTTCTTCCTAGGTCCTCCAAGGTGAACAGTGCTGAGGGTTTTCGAGGGCTAACTGGACCCCCAGGCCAAGGCCCTCTGCGGGGTACCTGCCCAGGGCTGGGATCTCCCTTTGGTCACAGCTGGGTGCCCATAGACTCCTCCACTCACACTCAGAGGGGGACAGGCTGGAAGACACCAGCATAAATAAGGGGAACACAGGAGGACAAGGTCACCAAAGTGCAGGTGCAGAAACCAAAGCCACCCCTTCCCCACCTCTGCTAGCCCCACTGAGTCCCCACCGAACCCTAGAGGAGGGGGTCTCCCTTAGATCACAGTATTGTTTCTCTTCACTCTTCTTGATTTAGAGACAAATCAGCAGGAAGGACAAGGTTCTCGAGAACAGAAAAAATCAAATCTGAAACGAGAGCAGCACAAGCCATTGGTAACATTCACCTGTTTTCAGGGGAATATGCCTCTCACTGCTAAGATTCTGGGGCGGGGTCGGGGGGGGGGATATTTTACAGGAGTTGTGATTCAGGGAAAAGACAAACCCACCCTTCACTGGACAAAGAAGAACGGATACAATAAAAGCTTTTTATCCCAATTCTCAGGGTGAGTCATATGCCTGTCAAAACTTGCGAAGCACTGGTAGAGGGTCAAAAGTACAGGCCAGGAGCTGAAATCCGGTCTCGATTTTGCTGGGGAAAAAGATCCCAGTGTTTCGGGACTTCCCTGGTGATCCAGTGGTTAAGACACTTCCTTTCAATGCAAGGGGAGCAGGTTTGATCCCTGGTTGGGGAGGTAAGATCCATATGTCTCACCAAACAAAAAACCAACAAAAACAGAAACAATATTGTAACCAATTCAATAAAGACTTTAAGGAGGAAAAAAGAACACAGTGCTTCTGGGCCCGAACGTCCTCATCTACTGAAGGAGAAGCAGAGGTCCTGAGAATCTTCTAGCACTAACACTGCAGACCCGTTTGCAAGAAGGTCTGTCCACTGTGGTCTGAGAAGGGCAGGGGCAGTGGCGGCAGCACCCCAGCATCAGCTGCCGCTGCCGCGCCCAACACAAGTGCACGGCTGGGCCTCACGTGGCTCTCCCTCCTTCCTTACCTTCTGGTCCAAACGCTGGTAGTCAGTGGCCTTTGGCCGCCGTGTAACTTTGGATCTTTTTCCTTCCAGGACGAAAGCAATGATCTAGGGAAAGGGTCAAGAAAGCAACGAACAGGTGACTCCATGGTGACAGACTTCAGCCTCTGAAAGCGGCAGTTAGCCCGTTAGTTACTCTGGCAGTAAAGAGCAGGACATCAACAGAAAGGCCCTACTGACAATCAGGAGCAGGTCGGGGCCTAGCTACATCAGAATCCTTTAGGTTGCCAAACAGGAAATGAGAGTTATGGGACAGCTGTTCTAGGCTCTAGCTTGTGGCAGTCCATGCGATTTACCCAAGAGCATGCGGCGTAATCAAGATCAGAGATATCACTTTGCCGACAAAATCTGTATGGTCAAAGCTATGGTTCTCCCAGGATGCCATTGCTGAACCTAGCTAAGATTCTGGGGCGGGTCGGGGGATATTTTACAGGAGTTGTGATTCAGGGAAAAGACAAACCCACCCTTCACTGGACAAAGAAGAACGGATACAATAAAAGCTTTTTATCCCAATTCTCAGGGTGAGTCATATGCCTGTCAAAACTTGCGAAGCACTGGTAGAGGGTCAAAAGTACAGGCCAGGAGCTGAAATCCGGTCTCGATTTTGCTGGGGAAAAAGATCCCAGTGTTTCGGGACTTCCCTGGTGATCCAGTGGTTAAGACACTTCCTTTCAATGCAAGGGGAGCAGGTTTGATCCCTGGTTGGGGAGGTAAGATCCATATGTCTCACCAAACAAAAAACCAACAAAAACAGAAACAATATTGTAACCAATTCAATAAAGACTTTAAGGAGGAAAAAAGAACACAGTGCTTCTGGGCCCGAACGTCCTCATCTACTGAAGGAGAAGCAGAGGTCCTGAGAATCTTCTAGCACTAACACTGCAGACCCGTTTGCAAGAAGGTCTGTCCACTGTGGTCTGAGAAGGGCAGGGGCAGTGGCGGCAGCACCCCAGCATCAGCTGCCGCTGCCGCGCCCAACACAAGTGCACGGCTGGGCCTCACGTGGCTCTCCCTCCTTCCTTACCTTCTGGTCCAAACGCTGGTAGTCAGTGGCCTTTGGCCGCCGTGTAACTTTGGATCTTTTTCCTTCCAGGACGAAAGCAATGATCTAGGGAAAGGGTCAAGAAAGCAACGAACAGGTGACTCCATGGTGACAGACTTCAGCCTCTGAAAGCGGCAGTTAGCCCGTTAGTTACTCTGGCAGTAAAGAGCAGGACATCAACAGAAAGGCCCTACTGACAATCAGGAGCAGGTCGGGGCCTAGCTACATCAGAATCCTTTAGGTTGCCAAACAGGAAATGAGAGTTATGGGACAGCTGTTCTAGGCTCTAGCTTGTGGCAGTCCATGCGATTTACCCAAGAGCATGCGGCGTATTCAATAGCAGAGATATCACTTTGCCGACAAAAATCTGTATGGTCAAAGCTATGGTTCTCCCAGGAGCCATGCACACATGTGACAGCTGAACCATAAAGAAGGCTGAGCGCTGAAGAACTGATGCCTCTGAACTGTGGTGCGGGAGAAGGCTCCTGAGAGTCCCTTAGACTGCTAGGAGATCAAACCAGTCCATCCTCAAGGAAATCAAACTGGACTCTTCACTGGAAGGACTGATGCTGAAGCTGAAGCTCCAATGCGAAGAGACAACTCACTGGGAAAGACCCTGAGGCTGGGAAAGATCCAGAGCAGGAGGCCAAGGGGGCAACAGAGGACAAGACGGCTGGATGGCATCACTAACTCAATGGACATGAGTCTGAGCAAACTCCAGGAGATAGTGAAGGACAGGGAAGCCTGGAGTGCCGCAGTCCATGGGGTCGCAAAGAGCCAAGCAGGGCTTAACAACTGAACAACGCGACAGGCAGTGAAAAGGACCACCAACTCCTTCCCAGCTTAGCCTCCTCCAGGCTGAGCCATTCCTCTTCCTTTTCCTATTAAGCAATCATCCTTATCTGCAAATGTAGTCTCTCACTCCACCCCATCTGAACCATACCACTCTCATCTCGTACCTAAGGTTACTACTCTCCATGATGAGCACTTGGATGTACAAGAAGGAATGTATCTCTAAAAAAATGTTTTTTTCATGGTCAAGTTGTGTGCAATGCAGGACTTAGTTCCCCAACCAGAGATCAAACTTGTGCCCCTGGTAGTGGAAACCTGGAGTCTTAACCTCTGAACTGACAGAAATTCCCAGGGAATGTACCACTTCTACTAAACGTCTTCTCTCATTTCTCACAGCCCTAGGCCTTTTGACTGTCAAGAACTGAATCCCTCAATGTTAGCCAGACTCTTAAAAACCACTAAATCCTCAGGGCTCAATAAGAAATGCAATCATGTTGGGAAAAGAATCTGAAAATGAATATACATATATAAAACTGAATCCCGGTGCTGTCCACCTAACACAACACTGTAACCTGACCACAATTCATTTCTCTTTTACACTTCAATTTTAAAAAAAAGAAAAAAAGGAATGCAAAGATTTTGTCCTTAAGAAACTTGGACGAGTCAAAGCTATGGTTCTCCCAGGAGCCATGCACACATGTGACAGCTGAACCATAAAGAAGGCTGAGCGCTGAAGAACTGATGCCTCTGAACTGTGGTGCGGAGAAGGCTCCTGAGAGTCCCTTAGACTGCTAGGAGATCAAACCAGTCCATCCTCAAGGAAATCAAACTGGACTCTTCACTGGAAGGACTGATGCTGAAGCTGAAGCTCCAATGCGAAGAGACAACTCACTGGGAAAGACCCTGAGGCTGGGAAAGATCCAGAGCAGGAGGCCAAGGGGGCAACAGAGGACAAGACGGCTGGATGGCATCACTAACTCAATGGACATGAGTCTGAGCAAACTCCAGGAGATAGTGAAGGACAGGGAAGCCTGGAGTGCCGCAGTCCATGGGGTCGCAAAGAGCCAAGCAGGGCTTAACAACTGAACAACGACGACAGGCAGTGAAAAGGACCACCAACTCCTTCCCAGCTTAGCCTCCTCCAGGCTGAGCCATTCCTCTTCCTTTTCCTATTAAGCAATCATCCTTATCTGCAAATGTAGTCTCTCACTCCACCCCATCTGAACCATACCACTCTCATCTCGTACCTAAGGTTACTACTCTCCATGATGAGCACTTGGATGTACAAGAAGGAATGTATCTCTAAAAAAAAAATGTTTTTTTCATGGTCAAGTTGTGTGCAATGCAGGACTTAGTTCCCCAACCAGAGATCAAACTTGTGCCCCTGGTAGTGGAAACCTGGAGTCTTAACCTCTGAACTGACAGAAATTCCCAGGGAATGTACCACTTCTACTAAACGTCTTCTCTCATTTCTCACAGCCCTAGGCCTTTTGACTGTCAAGAACTGAATCCCTCAATGTTAGCCAGACTCTTAAAAACCACTAAATCCTCAGGGCTCAATAAGAAATGCAATCATGTTGGGAAAAGAATCTGAAAATGAATATACATATATAAAACTGAATCCCGGTGCTGTCCACCTAACACAACACTGTAACCTGACCACAATTCATTTCTCTTTTACACTTCAATTTTAAAAAAAAGAAAAAAAGGAATGCAAAGATTTTGTCCTTAGAGTGATGACTAAGCAACACAACAAACCCTGCTGAAGTAAAAGATGCGTGCATCCAGGGAATTTCTGGCCTTTCTTCTCATCAGAAACTCAGCTGCAGAAATATAGTCCCTGGGCTCTCTGCTGCTGATGATGAAAACTCTAATAATTCTAGTCTCTATTCTTTCCGCCCCTGCAGGTGGAAGACAAAGGCTTGGGAGAGGAACCTAGACATAATAAAAAGACAGGAAACACTGTCTTCTTGAGAGTGGAAACAGGAAGGCTGCTGCTCTAACTACGCACACATTGTCAGGTTCCAGGCTGCGAAGGTTAAGTTCCAAGATGAGAAGAGACCCTCAATTGGGTCAGATCATAGTAATGATCTGATGTAAGAGCAGAAGGCACTCAAAGGAAACAGAGATGAAAATAACTGACTCTAAAACAAGTAACAATAAAAAAAGAAAACTCTATAAAACCCAAGAAAGAACCCTAGCAGTTTCTCAGAAAAAAACCGAAGTCTGTTTCACTTTCCAGGGCTTACAGGCTGCTGAGGGCTGGATATTCACACCCCGGGCTTTCAGAGTGGAGGAAATCCCATCTTCCTCTCAGGCTCACTGGGGACTTACCTTCCGCTTATTGTGGTAGGCAATATAGAGAGCAGCGACGAGAATGGCCGCAGTCACCAGATAGGCAAAGAAATGGCTGCTTTCGGCACTGGCATTTCCAAGATTACCCTTATAAAGGTCACCCTTCTCCTCACTCCAGGTATTCGAAGGTGCCCCTTCACGGTTCTCACTGGGGCCAGGGCCAGCCACTGCTTTCTCTTCTTTGCCCAGTGCATCCTCTTCAGGCTCTGCGTCCCCTTCCTCCGGCTCCTTGGGCTCCAAGAGGTCAGTCACTTCTAAGGACTTATCTTCTCCCCCCTGCTGGGGAGAAGAATGGTCTGGCAATACTTTTCCCCCAGATTCAGTTCCGGAAGTCTTCAGAGCTTGGTCAGCTGCATTAGGCTTGGTGGGATCCTTGTTATCCGAAGAGGGGCTGGAGACGGGGCTGCTGGCCTGGTTTCTGGGGAAACCAGGGTCGTCTGTCGTGTGGTGCCGCTGGGCTTCCTTATTGCCAGGGTCAGGTTTCGCATTGCCAGGGACAGCACTAGAGGGGTGCTCGTCAGCTCCCGAATTGCCAGGGACAGCACTCGAGGGGCGCTCATTGGCTCCGGACTTGCCAGGGACAGTTTCCACGGGGCGCTGATGGGCCCCCGAACTGCCAGGGTCGGCACTCGAGGGGCGCCGGTCGGTCTCCGAACTGCCAGGGTCGGCACTCGAGGGGCGCCGGTCGGTCTCCGAACTGCCAGGGTCTACACTCGAGGGGCGCCGGTCGGTCCCCGAACTGCCAGGGTCGGCACTCGAGGGGCGCCGGTCGGTCCCCGAACTGCCAGGGTCGGCACTCGAGGGGCGCTCATTGGCTCCCGAACTGCCAGGGTCGGCACTCGAGGGGTGCCGGTCGGCTCCCGAACTGCCAGGGTCGGCACTCGAGGGGTGCCGGTCGGCCCCCGAACTGCCAGGGTCTGCACTCGAGGGGCGCCGGTCGGCTCCCGAACTGCCAGGGTCGGCACTCGAGGGGTGCCGGTCGGCTCCCGAATGGTCTGGGTCGGCACTCGAGGGATGCCGGTCGGCTCCCGAACTGCCATGGTCGGCATTAGCGTCGGTCTGATTCAGAGAGGTTTGGTGACTCTGTTCTTGCGTGGAGGTTCCTGCAGAAGCCTGCTTCTTCCCCGGAGCGACTACGTCGTTTCCAGCAGTAACGGGAGGCAAGTCTGAAACAGAGAAATCATCTGGCTGAAGAGAGGCGGGCGGGGAGAAAGGATTCCTCTAAACGCTGCAACAGGCAGACAGGGGAGGAGAGTGACGGAGAGCGGAGCGGTGGCGAGGGTCGGGCAGGGAAGAAGTGAGGTCCGGTGGCGACAGGCCACGGTGAGGACCACGGGCCCAAGGGCGAGACGGGGCTTACTGGGGCTGGTCGTGGGGCGGTTGTGGGGAGGGGGGTGGTCTTACTCGCTGCCGCGACGCCCAGCAAAACGAACGCAACCAGGAACCGCATCCTGAACACACTGCGCTTCCGCCCTCTGCGGCTCTCGCGAGATCAGCAGCGGGCTCCGAGCTTAGGCTCCGCCTCTTCCGGTAGGCGTCCCCGCAGCGCCAACCAGGCAAGCGGGCGGGGAGTGGAAAAAGGCGCGTTCTGATCTTTTCTCCGCGGTGCGACTGTTTTTCTCGGTGACGGGGCTGTGTGGTCTCCTTTAGCAGACGGATCCAGCTTTCCCTGGTTGCTTAGCCCCATGGCAGCTGCTAGAAACGTACTCCGCCTTTCTTTCTTTGCTCGCGTGCTTACGACACAATGCAGGCCCAGCAGGTGCTCCTGCCCCGTGGAGGGTCCCCGGCAGTGAGGTCCTTGGAGGCCTGGCGCGTCTTAGCTGCATCATCTGCCTACATGCCTGCCGTCTCCCTCCCTCATGGTTCTTTCGTTGCAGCACACAAACGTGTGGGAATCCGGAAGCAGAAACCCACCTTGTCACCTTCGGAGCAGGAGCTTTCCTGCTCCCCACTCTTCTCACCCCTCCACCCCCACGGAAACTGTGTCCTCCCAGGTCTCAGAAGACCTTGCTAAAAAGCCCATCTTTTTTCTGTTCGTATAAATTACTCATATTCACTCTAGAAAATTCACTGAATGTGTTCAAGTAGAAAACAGAACCTTTATCCTGCTTCTAGGATAGTCAATACCAGCGTTTAAGTCTTGCAAACATTTTTTAAAAATTGTGGCCTCTTATTTTTGTTGTTTTTTAGTATTTTTTAAAAATTTCATCTATCTTTATTCTTTGGCCTGTGTAGGCCTCCCATTGCAGTGGCCTCTCTCACTGCAGAGCACCGGCCCTGGGCGCATGCGCTCCAGAGCGCTGGCTTGGAATGGGACACCAGCCGCCCCACAGTATGCGGGATCTTCCCGGGCCAGGGATCGAACCGGTGCCCCTTGCACTGCAAGGTGGACTCTTACCCACTGGGCCACCAGGGAAGCCCCAGTATTTTTGATTAGGTAATATGTCCTATTTTAAGTACACTTCAGAATGTTCTAGTGCAATTTCCCTTGTGGTCCAGTGGTTAAGAATTCACCTGCCAATGAAGAGGTCTCAGATTCCATTCTTAGTCCGCGAGCCAGAACGACGAAAGGTCACACTGCGCTTCCGCCCTCTGCGGCTCGCGAGATCAGCAGCGGGCTCCGAGCTTAGGCTCCGCCTCTTCCGGTAGGCGTCCCGCAGCGCCAACCAGGCAAGCGGGCGGGGAGTGGAAAAGGCGCGTTCTGATCTTTTCTCGCGGTGCGACTGTTTTCTCGGTGACGGGGCTGTGTGGTCTCCTTTAGCAGACGGATCCAGCTTTCCTGGTTGCTTAGCCCCATGGCAGCTGCTAGAAACGTACTCCGCCTTTCTTTCTTTGCTCGCGTGCTTACGACACAATGCAGGCCCAGCAGGTGCTCCTGCCCCGTGGAGGGTCCCCGGCAGTGAGGTCCTTGGAGGCCTGGCGCGTCTTAGCTGCATCATCTGCCTACATGCCTGCCGTCTCCCTCCCTCATGGTTCTTTCGTTGCAGCACACAAACGTGTGGGAATCCGGAAGCAGAAACCCACCTTGTCACCTTCGGAGCAGGAGCTTTCCTGCTCCCCACTCTTCTCACCCCTCCACCCCCACGGAAACTGTGTCCTCCCAGGTCTCAGAAGACCTTGCTAAAAAGCCCATCTTTTTTCTGTTCGTATAAATTACTCATATTCACTCTAGAAAATTCACTGAATGTGTTCAAGTAGAAAACAGAACCTTTATCCTGCTTCTAGGATAGTCAATACCAGCGTTTAAGTCTTGCAAACATTTTTTAAAAATTGTGGCCTCTTATTTTTGTTGTTTTTTAGTATTTTTTAAAAATTTCATCTATCTTTATTCTTTGGCCTGTGTAGGCCTCCCATTGCAGTGGCCTCTCTCACTGCAGAGCACCGGCCCTGGGCGCATGCGCTCCAGAGCGCTGGCTTGGAATGGGACACCAGCCGCCCCACAGTATGCGGGATCTTCCCGGGCCAGGGATCGAACCGGTGCCCCTTGCACTGCAAGGTGGACTCTTTACCCACTGGGCCACCAGGGAAGCCCCAGTATTTTTGATTAGGTAATATGTCCTATTTTAAGTACACTTCAGAATGTTCTAGTGCAATTTCCCTTGTGGTCCAGTGGTTAAGAATTCACCTGCCAATGAAGAGGTCTCAGATTCCATTCTTAGTCCGGAAAGATTCCACATGCTATGGGGAATCTAAACCCATGGGCCACAACTACTGACGTCAGTGGCCTAGGGCCAGTGCCCAGCAGCAAGAGAAGACATGGGCAATGAGAAGCCCCTGCTTGGCAACTAGAGAAAACCTGAGCAGCGAAAAATAAATAATAATAAAACAACGGTTTTTTTTTTTTTTTTAAATCCCTGGCCCTCCTCCACAGATTCTTATTGTGTGTGTGTGTGTGTGTTTAACAAATACAAGTAAAATACGTAAATAAAATATACTTATTTTCCCCTCCTTGAGTATGCCATGGAGCAACTAAGCCTGTATTCCACAACTACTGAAACTCACATGCCTTGAACTTGTGCTCCACAAAAAGAGATGTCACAGCAGTGAGGCGCCCCAGCACTGCAGTGAAGAGTAGCTCCTGACTTGCCACAATTAGAGAAAGCTGGAACTCAGCCACAGAGACAGTGCGACTATAAATAAATAAATCAATGAAATAAAAATTTTTAAATGGTAGGCCTTTACTTAGGGCTTCTCTGGTAGCTCAGCTGGTAAAGAATCCACCTGCAATTCAGGAGAGACCTTTTCGATTCCTGGGTCGCGAAGATCCTCTGGAGAAGGAATAGGCTACTCACTCCAGTATTCTTGGGCTTCCCCGGTGGCTCAGACAGTAAAGAATCTGCCTGCAATATGGGAGACCTGGGTTGCATCCCTGGGTTTGGAAGACCCCCTGGAAGAGGGCATAGCAACCCACTCCAGTGTTCTATTTATTTATTTATTTATTTGTGGCTATTCTGGGTTTTCACTGCTGCCACAGACTCTTCTCTAGTTGCAGGGAGTGGGGGCTGCTCTCTAGTGGAGGTGAGCAGGCTTCTTATTGCGTTGACCTCTCCTGTTGTGGAAGTCGGGCTCTAGGGCACATGGGTTTCAGCAGTAGCGGCCCGTGGACTCCATAGTTGTGGCTCCAAGGCTCTAGAGCCCAGACTCCGTAGTTGTGGCTCATGGGCTTAGTTGCTCTGCAACATGTGGGATCTTCCCAGATCAGGGATCGGACCTGTCTCCTGCATTGGCAGGTGAGCTCTTTACCACTGAGCTACCAGGGAAGCCCCCACTCCAGTATTCCTGCCTGGAGAATCCCCATAGACAGAAGAGCCCTGTGGGCTACAGTCTATGGGGTCGCAAAGAGTCTGACACAACTGAGCAGCTAAGCATAGCACACACAGCACAGGCCCTCGCCTCTTGGAGTATGTGATTCAGTGGGGCACGCGAGCAGTCAAACATTTACACAAATGTGTATATGGGTACCCATGCGAGTACGCATTCCGAGAAATGCCAAGAAAGAAAAGTTACAGAGACTATGAACTCTGTTGAAAAGAGCATTCTGAGCTGAGGACCAAAGACTGTAGGTCTTTCCCAGGCGAGGTTGAAAGGAAGAAGAGAATGGACCTTCCTGCCTGAGAGTGTAGGATGTGCAAAGGCCTGGAGGCTGGTGGGAACCTGTACCCTTGCTCACATGCCTTGAACTTGTGCTCCAAAAGAGATGTCACAGCAGTGAGGCGCCCCAGCACTGCAGTGAAGAGTAGCTCCTGACTTGCCACAATTAGAGAAAGCTGGAACTCAGCCACAGAGACAGTGCGACTATAAATAAATAAATCAATGAAATAAAAATTTTTAAATGGTAGGCCTTTACTTAGGGCTTCTCTGGTAGCTCAGCTGGTAAAGAATCCACCTGCAATTCAGGAGAGACCTTTTCGATTCCTGGGTCGCGAAGATCCTCTGGAGAAGGAATAGGCTACTCACTCCAGTATTCTTGGGCTTCCCCGGTGGCTCAGACAGTAAAGAATCTGCCTGCAATATGGGAGACCTGGGTTGCATCCCTGGGTTTGGAAGACCCCCTGGAAGAGGGCATAGCAACCCACTCCAGTGTTCTATTTATTTATTTATTTATTTTTGGCTATTCTGTGTTTTCACTGCTGCTACAGGCTCTGCTTTAGTTGCAGGGAGTGGGGGCTGCTCTCTAGTGGAGGTGAGCGGGCTTCTTATTGCGTGACCTCTCCTGTTGTGGAAGTCGGGCTCTAGGGCACATGGGTTTCAGCAGTAGCGGCCCGTGGACTCCATAGTTGTGGCTCCAAGGCTCTAGAGCCCAGACTCCGTAGTTGTGGCTCATGGGCTTAGTTGCTCTGCAACATGTGGGATCTTCCCAGATCAGGGATCGGACCTGTCTCCTGCATTGGCAGGTGAGCTCTTTACCACTGAGCTACCAGGGAAGCCCCCACTCCAGTATTCCTGCCTGAGAATCCCCATAGACAGAAGAGCCCTGTGGGCTACAGTCTATGGGGTCGCAAAGAGTCTGACACAACTGAGCAGCTAAGCATAGCACACACAGCACAGGCCCTCGCCTCTTGGAGTATGTGATTCAGTGGGGCACGCGAGCAGTCAAACATTTACACAAATGTGTATATGGGTACCCATGCGAGTACGCATTCCGAGAAATGCCAAGAAAGAAAAGTTACAGAGACTATGAACTCTGTTGAAAAGAGCATTCTGAGCTGAGGACCAAAGACTGTAGGTCTTTCCCAGGCGAGGTTGAAAGGAAGAAGAGAATGGACCTTCCTGCCTGAGAGTGTAGGATGTGCAAAGGCCTGGAGGCTGGTGGGAACCTGATATTTTGTGTAAGAATAAGGATGAAGCTAGGATTGTCAGAAAACAGAGACCAAGGCAAATGGCAGGCGATGAGGTTGGAGCAGACCCAGATTAAGGAGTAAATGATCCAGGATGCCATTAACACAGGTTGAAATGTAATCCCACCAAAAAGGATTACGGCTGCCAGGAGACAGAACTCTTCCTCGATACAATAGAGGACAATATTTGGGCTACATGGCACGTGGCCCTAGTCAGGTGAAATGCTGAAGAATTTTAAGGACTGGTATATGGCATAAATCTAGTTTTCAGAAACAAGTATTTTGTTTTGCCATTTTAAAACCCTTTAGGAAATTCCCTGGTTGTCCAACGGTTAGGACTTGGTACTTTCACTGCCATGTCCAGGGTTCAATCCAGGGTTAGGAAATTAAGATCCCAGAAGCCACACAGCAAGGTCAAAAAAAAAAATTATAAAAATAAATTGAGTAAATAAACAGAAACAATCTTTAAAATCCCTTTAATATGCCTTTCTGTTGTAAGAAACTCTCCCACACCTCCATTATTAAGGAGAGGATAAGAATCAGAGAGAAATGAGAACTCGTTTACAAGTCTTTTACAGTTCAGACTCTGACTCTGGCTAAAGGAAGTGAATTGGTTAATGAATGTTTCTAGAATCCTCTCCACCTCTGCTAAATAAATATTTGACTAACACTAAAGGATTTTGGCTCAGGACAAAGGGTTGCCAGACTTATCATGGTGAGCATTTTGTAATGTATGAACATGTCAAATCCCTATGTAACGCAGTTGGTAAAAAGAATCCGGCTGCAACACAGGAGACCCCAGCTCGATTCCTGGGTTTGGAATATCCCTTGGAGAAGGGATAGGCTACCCACGCCTGGAGAATCCCATGGACAGTGGAGCCTGGCAGGCTGTAGTCACACAGTCACAAAGAGTCAGACACAACTGAATGACTTTCACTTTTCACTCCTGAAACTAACATATTGTCCCTGAACTTATTTCTTTTTAAAAGTTTACTTGCTTTTTTTAGTTTGCCTTCTGCCTGAGCGAGGTTGAAAGGAAGAAGAGAATGGACCTTCCTGCCTGAGAGTGTAGGATGTGCAAAGGCCTGGAGGCTGGTGGGAACCTGATATTTTGTGTAAGAATAAGGATGAAGCTAGGATTGTCAGAAAACAGAGACCAAGGCAAATGGCAGGCGATGAGGTTGGAGCAGACCCAGATTAAGGAGTAAATGATCCAGGATGCCATTAACACAGGTTGAAATGTAATCCCACCAAAAAGGATTACGGCTGCCAGGAGACAGAACTCTTCCTCGATACAATAGAGGACAATATTTGGGCTACATGGCACGTGGCCCTAGTCAGGTGAAATGCTGAAGAATTTTAAGGACTGGTATATGGCATAAATCTAGTTTTCAGAAACAAGTATTTTGTTTTGCCATTTTAAAACCCTTTAGGAAATTCCCTGGTTGTCCAACGGTTAGGACTTGGTACTTTCACTGCCATGTCCAGGGTTCAATCCAGGGTTAGGAAATTAAGATCCCAGAAGCCACACAGCAAGGTCAAAAATAAAAATTATAAAAATAAATTGAGTAAATAAACAGAAACAATCTTTAAAATCCCTTTAATATGCCTTTCTGTTGTAAGAAACTCTCCCCCACACCTCCATTATTAAGGAGAGGATAAGAATCAGAGAGAAATGAGAACTCGTTTACAAGTCTTTTACAGTTCAGACTCTGACTCTGGCTAAAGGAAGTGAATTGGTTAATGAATGTTTCTAGAATCCTCTCCACCTCTGCTAAATAAATATTTGACTAACACTAAAGGATTTTGGCTCAGGACAAAGGGTTGCCAGACTTATCATGGTGAGCATTTTGTAATGTATGAACATGTCAAATCCCTATGTAACGCAGTTGGTAAAAAGAATCCGGCTGCAACACAGGAGACCCCAGCTCGATTCCTGGGTTTGGAATATCCCTTGGAGAAGGGATAGGCTACCCACGCCTGGAGAATCCCATGGACAGTGGAGCCTGGCAGGCTGTAGTCACACAGTCACAAAGAGTCAGACACAACTGAATGACTTTCACTTTTCACTCCTGAAACTAACATATTGTCCATGAACTCTTATTTCTTTTTTAAAAGTTTACTTGTCTTTTTTTTTTAGTTGTGCTGGGTCTTCATTGCTGTGTGAGCATGGACTTTTTCTAGTAGCAACAAGCAGGGGCTACCCTTCATTGTGATGTGTGGGATTCCCATTGCAGTGGCTTCTATTGTTGTAAGTATCAGTCGCTGCGGCTCCCAGGCTCTAGAGCGTGGGCTCAGTAGCTCTGGCACATAGACTGAGTTGCTCCTCGGCATGTGGAATCCTCTCAGACCAGGGGTCAAACCCATGTCCCCTGCCTTGGCAAGTGGATTCTTATCTATTGGACCACCAGGGAAGTTCTTGTGAGCTATACTTCAATTTTTAAAGCAGGAAATTGGCTTGGTGCACTCACGTGTATGCATGTGTGTATGTGTGTGCTTGTGTGTGTAGGTAGGGGAATGACAGATTATTAAGCCTGACATGATGGCACAGACTGAGGGCAAAAGGAGCAGGGGATGACAGAAGATGAGATGGTCGGATGGCACCACTGCATCGATGGACATGAGTCTGAGCAGGCTCTGGGATGGGGAAGGACAGGGAAGCCTGGTGTGCTGCAGTTCATGGGGTCACGAAGAGTCGGACATGACTGAGCGACTGAACTGAGGGACAAACATACAATTACAGCTGCCCGATTACTGTTAATTAATCGGTTCACATAGAAAAATGAAAACACAAAGATAAGCCAAAGTAAGAAAATAAAAATATCTTGTCATCCAGAGCTATTATCACAAATATTTTCTGTTTTAAAAATTTCCCCCATCATGCCTCTTTTTTATTTATTTATATTTATTTTTCATTTTTATTGTTTTTATATTTATATTTTATTCTTTTTATATTTTTCATTTATATTCTTTTTATTCATTTTTATTCTTTGGCATGTGTGGGCCTCCCATTGCAGTGGCCTCTCTCACCGCAGAGCACCAGCTCTGGGTGCATGTGCTCCAGAGTGTCAGCTCACAACTGGACATATCGGTCTAGATGCTCTGTGGCACATGGGATCTTCCTGGGCCAGGGATCTAGACCTGCTCGGTGTTTTTGACCACCAGGAAAGGCCTACAGTGCATATGGTCTAGACCTTGACTTTCACTTTTCATAAACAACATGTCTACTTTACTTGTCTTTTAGTTGTGCTGGGTCTTCATTGCTGTGTGAGCATGGACTTTTTCTAGTAGCAACAAGCAGGGGCTACCCTTCATTGTGATGTGTGGGATTCCCATTGCAGTGGCTTCTATTGTTGTAAGTATCAGTCGCTGCGGCTCCCAGGCTCTAGAGCGTGGGCTCAGTAGCTCTGGCACATAGACTGAGTTGCTCCTCGGCATGTGGAATCCTCTCAGACCAGGAGTCAAACCCATGTCCCCTGCCTTGGCAAGTGGATTCTTATCTATTGGACCACCAGGGAAGTTCTTGTGAGCTATACTTCAATTTTTAAAGCAGGAAATTGGCTTGGTGCACTCACGTGTATGCATGTGTGTATGTGTGTGCTTGTGTGTGTAGGTAGGGGAATGACAGATTATTAAGCCTGACATGATGGCACAGACTGAGGGCAAAAGGAGCAGGGGATGACAGAAGATGAGATGGTCGGATGGCACCACTGCATCGATGGACATGAGTCTGAGCAGGCTCTGGGATGGGGAAGGACAGGGAAGCCTGGTGTGCTGCAGTTCATGGGGTCACGAAGAGTCGGACATGACTGAGCGACTGAACTGAGGGACAAACATACAATTACAGCTGCCCGATTACTGTTAATTAATCGGTTCACATAGAAAAATGAAAACACAAAGATAAGCCAAAGTAAGAAAATAAAAATATCTTGTCATCCAGAGCTATTATCACAAATATTTTCTGTTTTAAAAATTTCCCCCATCATGCCTCTTTTTTATTTATTTATATTTATTTTTCATTTTTATTGTTTTTATATTTATATTTTATTCTTTTTATATTTTTCATTTATATTCTTTTTATTCATTTTTATTCTTTGGCATGTGTGGGCCTCCCATTGCAGTGGCCTCTCTCACCGCAGAGCACCAGCTCTGGGTGCATGTGCTCCAGAGTGTCAGCTCACAACTGGACATATCGGTCTAGATGCTCTGTGGCACATGGGATCTTCCTGGGCCAGGGATTGAACTAGTACCCCTTGCACTGCAAGGTGGACTCTTTAATCACTGGACCACCAGGAAAGCCCCAAATATTTTCTTGATTTCCCCTTTTTTATAGGTATCCATGTGCATATGGTCAATTATTAACTGGAGACAAAGCAAGTTACAGAACCATACATGCAATCATTATCTTGAAGGTCTTTTTGTCAATTTAGTGACAGCCGGTCATGTCACTTGTCTTTTGGGACACTAGCATCTCCTTATTTTGCAGTTTCTTTACTCAGGAGCTCTTGAGAGCTCACAACTGTCATAGACCTGAGTGTTTCCAGAAGGAAAATGACATTAACAGTATCGAATACAGTACAGAGTTGAAGATTAGGACTTATTAGATATTTCAGAAGAGGGAGCAAAAGCTGGTTGCCGTGGGATAAGGAGCAGATAGAAGGGAAATAGAAGCTACCTTCTCCTGGAAGTTTGAAAATGTGAAACAGAGGGTTTCTAATAGGGGAGAGGATTGAGGGGTTTTTTTTAAGGCATTCTTTTGGATTCTGTCCTTTAATAAATTTTAAGAGGAAAACCATGAAGAGACTTCCAGCTCAGTAGATTAAAGCTTGGTTTCCAAAACAGGGGAGCAGGTTTTGCAGGCATTGGGTAACACAGGTAAAATTTAACAGATCAAAGGAGTAAGATTTCATGATGGGACTTTCACTACTGACTGGTCTGGGGCCAGTTTTCCACAGTATCTTAGGCCTGATGATATCCTGTTCCTGGCCCCCAGGCCGCCCATGGCCATACTATCTGCTGTTCTTAAAGCCTGAATCCCAGTCTGTGCGAATGATTTGGTCATCCAGACAAGTTCCATCTCTGTTATGCTTGGCGTTTTCTCCATCTGCTCTTGAATACTATTCCCCAAAGCAGAACCCACATGCTGTCTTCCTCATTTTCTCCATGATGATTTTATGTCATCACTTTTGCTGAACTCATATTTGTTCTTCTGTTGTATAAAAGGAAAACATTTCCAACATACAACGTACAGCTTTTCTTCAGTAGCTTTTCCTGTTCCTCCTTGCCACCCCAGAAGTGCTGGTCCCAGTACTGGCTCAGCTTGACGAGGAGTAGCTGTGCAGGGCCTTCAGGAGGCCACCTGACATCATGCACAGAGGAGGATTTTTTTTTTTTTTAAGGTTTACTTATTTCTTTTAAACTTTTATTTATTTATTTTTGGCTATTCTGGGTCTTCACTGCTGCCACAGGCTCTTCTCTAGTTGCAGGAGTGGGGATACTCTGTAGTGGAGATGAGCAGATTTCTTGTGGTGGTGACTTCTCTTGTTGTGGAACTCGGGCTCTAGGGCTCACCGGGCTAACCATCAAGCTAAGGGGCTCCGTGGATAGGAGCAGATAAGAAGGGAAAAATGACATTAACAGTATCGAATACAGTACAGAGTTGAAGATTAGGACTTATTAGATATTTCAGAAGAGGGAGCAAAAGCTGGTTGCCGTGGGATAAGGAGCAGATAGAAGGGAAATAGAAGCTACCTTCTCCTGGAAGTTTGAAAATGTGAAACAGAGGGTTTCTAATAGGGGAGAGGATTGAGGGGTTTTTTTTAAGGCATTCTTTTGGATTCTGTCCTTTAATAAATTTTAAGAGGAAAACCATGAAGAGACTTCCAGCTCAGTAGATTAAAGCTTGGTTTCCAAAACAGGGGAGCAGGTTTTGCAGGCATTGGGTAACACAGGTAAAATTTAACAGATCAAAGGAGTAAGATTTCATGATGGGACTTTCACTACTGACTGGTCTGGGGCCAGTTTTCCACAGTATCTTAGGCCTGATGATATCCTGTTCCTGGCCCCCAGGCCGCCCATGGCCATACTATCTGCTGTTCTTAAAGCCTGAATCCCAGTCTGTGCGAATGATTTGGTCATCCAGACAAGTTCCATCTCTGTTATGCTTGGCGTTTTCTCCATCTGCTCTTGAATACTATTCCCCAAAGCAGAACCCACATGCTGTCTTCCTCATTTTCTCCATGATGATTTTATGTCATCACTTTTGCTGAACTCATATTTGTTCTTCTGTTGTATAAAAGGAAAACATTTCCAACATACAACGTACAGCTTTTCTTCAGTAGCTTTTCCTGTTCCTCCTTGCCACCCCAGAAGTGCTGGTCCCAGTACTGGCTCAGCTTGACGTAGGAGTAGCTGTGCAGGGCCTTCAGGAGGCCACCTGACATCATGCACAGAGGAGGATTTTTTTTTTTTTTAAGGTTTACTTATTTCTTTTAAACTTTTATTTATTTATTTTTGGCTTTTCTGGATTTTCACTATCCCCACAGGCTCTTTTTCTAGTTGCAGGGAGTGGGGGATACTCTGTAGTGGAGATGAGCAGATTTCTTGTGGTGGTGACTTCTCTTGTTGTGGAACTCGGGCTCTAGGGCTCACGGGCTTCAGTAGTTGTGCCTACCAGGCTCAAGAGCACAGGCTCAAGCTTCACAGCATGTGGGATCTTCCTGGATCAGGGATCGAATCCGTGTCTCCTGCATTGGCAGGCGAACTCTTTACCACTGAGCTACCAGGGAAGCCCAGATTGACTTTTTTTTTTTTTTTTAAACTTACTGGCTCAACTTTTGGATTTCTTTCTTCTTTTTCTTTCTTTCTTTCTTTTTTTTTTTTGCCTCTATGTCATCATTTATTTTTCATCCAACTCTATTCTTTGGCCTGTGTGGGCCTCCCATCACAGTGGCCTCTCCTGTAGCAGAGCACTGGCTCTGGGCACACGTGCTCCAGAGCGCTGGCTCCTAATTGGACACACTGGTCCAGCCACTCTGTGGCACATGGGATCTTCCTGGACCAGGGATCGAACGGGCGCCCCTTGCACTGCAAGGCAGACTCTTCACCAACAGGACTACCAGGGAAGCCCCAGATTGGGTTTTTTAACTGAGAGGAAGAACTTATTAGACAGATCAAGATGACAAGACAGAGAGTTGACTGAAGGAAGGGCTGGGGTCCAGGGGCTGTTCACCCTAAGTTGCCCCTGAGACCTGTGGAATGGCAGTCAGATTGGCTAGGGTGTGGGTAGATACTTAGGTAGAGTTGTGAGAGATCAGAATAGAACTATTCCCCCCCGCCCTCTTCTTTTGGCCATGGTCTTGTGGCATGGGGGATCTTATTTCCCCAACCCAGGGATCAAACCTTTGCCCCCTGCATTGGAATCTCAGTTTTAACCACTGGACTGTCAGGGAAGTCCTCAGAATAGAACATTTTAGCCGGCTTCAGTTTTCTTAGTATTCTAAGGGGCAACAGTCTTTGACAGGGAGAAACTGAGGATTAAACTAGGGGCTTGAGGATGGTAAGGAGCAGAGCTGCTGAGAGAATTAGTAGAGGAAACTGACAAGGGTAAGGGTTGTAGTTTATGAACGGTGCTGGAGGCCTGGGCCATGTCAGGCAGAAGTTCGTCTAATTCAGTGTGTGGTTTTTCTCCGAAAAGGGCTGCTACTTGGAACAGGAGAAGAGAAGGTAGCTTTTTAGCACTAACTCCTAGCTCACAGCATTTTTGGTTTAAGGGCATGATAGGGCATTACTTGAATAAATCTTTAATTTCCTTGCACTTCTTCATATAAAAATATACAACAAATTTGGCAAAGAAGGGACAATCTCCATCTGAAGGAGGCAGGTACCAAAACCTTCCAACTACCATAACAGTAATGATAAAAGACTGTATGTTTTTCCCCTGAGATAAAGAACCATGTCTGTTCCCACCACTCCCATTCAACTTTGTATTGGAAGTAGCCAAGATAATTCAGCAAGAAAAGAAAATAAGAAGCATCCAGACTGAGAGGAAGAAATAAAACTATATCTATTTGCAGATAACATGATCTTGCATAAAGAGAAGGACAAGTTAAGCAAGGATGTAAGAACTGAGATCAACATAAAAAAAATCAATTGTATTTCCGTACACTTGCAACAGGCAATCTAAAACTGAAATTAAGAAACAATTCCATTTCAATAGTATTGAAAAGAGTAAAACCCTTAGGAATAAATTTAACAAAAGAAATGGAAAATGTACATCCTGAAAACTATAAAATATTATTAAAAGAAACTCAAGAAGCCCTAAATAAATGGCAAGACGTCTCATTCGTAAATTGGAAGACATACTTCTTAGAATGACTTTACTCCCCAAATTGATCTACCAACAGAATCCCTATTAAAATTCCAGCTGCTTTGCAGAAATTGACAAGCTGATCCTAAAATTCATACAAAATCCAAGAGACCCAGAAGAGTCAAAACAGGTTTGAGGGCTTCCCTGGTGGTCCAGTGGGTAAGGACACCGCCTTGCAGTGCAAGGGGCGCCGGTTCCATCCCTGGCCTGGGAAGATCCCACGTGCTGCGGAGCGGCTGGACCAATGTGTCCAATCACCAAGCCGGAGCTCTGGAGCGCATGCGCCCAGAGCAGGTGCTCTGCGACAACAGAGGCCACGTGATGGGAGGCCCACATGGGCCAAAGAACAAAGATGGATGAAAATAGACAAATGAAGGACCAATAGAAGTAGCCCACCTGCTCCCCTCCCTCCCCAAGCTGACCCCCGCCCAAAATAAATAAATAAATCTTAAAAAAAATAAAAACAGTAAGTAGGATAGTGTGGTTCAGGTGTAAAGACACGTGTGTGTGCTGTGTGTGCTAAATTGCTTCAGACATGTCCGGCTCTTCGAGACCTTATGGACCGTAGCCTGCCAGGCTCCTCTGTCCTTGGGATTTTCCAGGCAAGAACATTGGAGTGAGTTGCTGTGTCCTCCTCCAGAATGATAAAAGACTGTATGTTTTTCCCCTGAGATAAAGAACCATGTCTGTTCCCACCACTCCCATTCAACTTTGTATTGGAAGTAGCCAAGATAATTCAGCAAGAAAAGAAAATAAGAAGCATCCAGACTGAGAGGAAGAAATAAAACTATATCTATTTGCAGATAACATGATCTTGCATAAAGAGAAGGACAAGTTAAGCAAGGATGTAAGAACTGAGATCAACATAAAAAAAATCAATTGTATTTCCGTACACTTGCAACAGGCAATCTAAAACTGAAATTAAGAAACAATTCCATTTCAATAGTATTGAAAAGAGTAAAACCCTTAGGAATAAATTTAACAAAAGAAATGGAAAATGTACATCCTGAAAACTATAAAATATTATTAAAAGAAACTCAAGAAGCCCTAAATAAATGGCAAGACGTCTCATTCGTAAATTGGAAGACATACTTCTTAGAATGACTTTACTCCCCAAATTGATCTACCAACAGAATCCCTATTAAAATTCCAGCTGCTTTGCAGAAATTGACAAGCTGATCCTAAAATTCATACAAAATCCAAGAGACCCAGAAGAGTCAAAACAGGTTTGAGGGCTTCCCTGGTGGTCCAGTGGGTAAGGACACCGCCTTGCAGTGCAAGGGGCGCCGGTTCCATCCCTGGCCTGGGAAGATCCCACGTGCTGCGGAGCGGCTGGACCAATGTGTCCAATCACCAAGCCGGAGCTCTGGAGCGCATGCGCCCAGAGCAGGTGCTCTGCGACAACAGAGGCCACGTGATGGGAGGCCCACATGGGCCAAAGAACAAAGATGGATGAAAATAGACAAATGAAGGACCAATAGAAGTAGCCCACCTGCTCCCCTCCCTCCCCACCCCACCCCCCCAAAAATAAATAAATAAATCTTAAAAAAAATAAAAACAGTAAGTAGGATAGTGTGGTTCAGGTGTAAAGACACGTGTGTGTGCTGTGTGTGCTAAATTGCTTCAGACATGTCCGGCTCTTCGAGACCTTATGGACCGTAGCCTGCCAGGCTCCTCTGTCCTTGGGATTTTCCAGGCAAGAACATTGGAGTGAGTTGCTGTGTCCTCCTCCAGGGGATCTTCCTGACCTAGGGATTGATCCCATGTCTCTTATGTCTCCTGCACTGTCAGGCAGGTTCTTTACCATTAGTGCCACCGGCAAGGGGAATAGAATCGAGAGTCTGGAAATAAACCTACATATTTATAGTCAGTTGACATTTGACAAGGGTGCTGAGTGTTCAGCTGGGGAAAGAATAGTCTTTTCCATAAATGGTCCTGGGATAACTGGCTAACAAACATTGGAATGGATGTTCACCAATGTTAGGATCAGGGAAGGTAACGTTTACATGTATATGTATATAGAGATTACTAGGAGTTGTGGGCAGAGGGGATGGAAGGGAGTGTCCCTGGTGGCTCAGTGGTAAAGAATCTGCTTACAAGGAAGGAGACCTGGGTTCAATCCCTGGGTTAGGAAGATCCCCTGGAGGAGGCTGTGGCAACCCCCTCCAGTATTCTTTATTTTTTTTTTAATCTTTTTTTTTTCCCCCTTCCAGTATTCTTGCCTGGAGAATCCCATGGACAGAGGAGCCTGGTGGGCTACAGTCCACAGGGTCACACAGAGTCAGACAGGACTGAAGTGAGTAAGCAGCAGAAGCAGTCGGGGCTGTGGGGAGGGGAATGAGGAAGTTACTGCTTAGTGGTTATAGAGATTCTGTTTGAGGTGATGAAAAGTCTGGAAGCAGATAGTGGTGTGGTTGTGCAACATTGAATATAATTAAAGCCTCTGAACTGTACACCTGAAAATGATACAGTGACATATTTTGTTATATCTAATTTGTCATCCTTTTTTTCACAATCACAAGTTTTATTTTGCCTTTTTGATTTTACAGAGTTTTGGTGATTACAGATATGTAAAATTCCAGATTGGTCATATGTATGTCCCATTCCCCACATCGCACCCCTCCGGGTCGTCACATAGCCCCATGTACAATCCCTTAGTCCCACAGCGCATTGACAATAGTTACCTCTTTTACATAAGATAGTATAAGGTTCCGTGTTGGTCTTTCCATATCTCTCACCCACTTTTCCCTCTCCCTAATGTCCGTAAGTCTGTTCTTTTTTTTTTTTTTTTTTATCTTTTAGAGGGTGGGGTGGGGAGGGAGGGAGACAGGCTGGCCACTTCTATTGGTCTTTCATTTGTCTATTTTCATCTGTCTTTGTTCTTTGGCTCCTGTGGGCCTCCCATCACAGTGGCCTCTGTTGTTGCAGAGCGCCGGCTCTGGGCGCATGTGCCCCAGAGTTCCGGCTTGGTAATTGGACACATCAGTCCAGCCGCTCCGCGGCACGTGGGATCTTCCCAGGCCAGGGATGGAACCGGTGCCCCTTGCACTGCAAGGCGGTGTCCTTACCCACTGGACCATCAGGGGAAGCCCCGTAAGTCTGTTCTTTACAACTGTTTTTCCATCGATGCTCTGCAGGTGTCTTTATCAGCACGGACTTACTAGATTGCATATATATGTGTTAGTATACTGTATCTATCCTTCTCTTTTTGACTTACCTCACTGTGTGTAAGAGGTTCTAAATTCATTCATCTCATTAGAACTGAATCTTCTGCATTTCTTTCAGCGGCTGAGGAATATTCCCTTCAGTATTCGCGAGAATCCCATGGACAGAGGAGCCTGGTGGGCTACAGTCCACAGGGTCACACAGAGTCAGACAGGACTGAAGTGAGTAAGCAGCAGAAGCAGTCGGGGCTGTGGGGAGGGGAATGAGGAAGTTACTGCTTAGTGGTTATAGAGATTCTGTTTGAGGTGATGAAAAGTCTGGAAGCAGATAGTGGTGTGGTTGTGCAACATTGAATATAATTAAAGCCTCTGAACTGTACACCTGAAAATGATACAGTGACATATTTTGTTATATCTAATTTGTCATCCTTTTTTTCACAATCACAAGTTTTATTTTGCCTTTTTGATTTTACAGAGTTTTGGTGATTACAGATATGTAAAATTCCAGATTGGTCATATGTATGTCCCATTCCCCACATCGCACCCCTCCGGGTCGTCACATAGCCCCATGTACAATCCCTTAGTCCCACAGCGCATTGACAATAGTTACCTCTTTTACATAAGATAGTATAAGGTTCCGTGTTGGTCTTTCCATATCTCTCACCCACTTTTCCCTCTCCCTAATGTCCGTAAGTCTGTTCTTTTTTTTTTTTTTTTTTTATCTTTTAGGGGGGGGGGGGGGGGGGGGGGGAGACAGGCTGGCCACTTCTATTGGTCTTTCATTTGTCTATTTTCATCTGTCTTTGTTCTTTGGCTCCTGTGGGCCTCCCATCACAGTGGCCTCTGTTGTTGCAGAGCGCCGGCTCTGGGCGCATGTGCCCCAGAGTTCCGGCTTGGTAATTGGACACATCAGTCCAGCCGCTCCGCGGCACGTGGGATCTTCCCAGGCCAGGGATGGAACCGGTGCCCCTTGCACTGCAAGGCGGTGTCCTTACCCACTGGACCATCAGGGGAAGCCCCGTAAGTCTGTTCTTTACAACTGTTTTTCCATCGATGCTCTGCAGGTGTCTTTATCAGCACGGACTTACTAGATTGCATATATATGTGTTAGTATACTGTATCTATCCTTCTCTTTTTGACTTACCTCACTGTGTGTAAGAGGTTCTAAATTCATTCATCTCATTAGAACTGAATCTTCTGCATTTCTTTCAGCGGCTGAGGAATATTCCATTGTATATATGTACCAGAGCTTCTTTTTTTATTTAAAATTTTTTTTGGTCTTCTATTGATCTTTCATATATTTATCTTTGTTCTTTGGCCTGTGCGGGCCTCCCATTGCAGTGGCCTCTCTTGTCGCAGAGCACTGGCTCTGGTCATATGCGCTCCAGAGCTCTGGTTCGGTAGTTGGACACATCAGTCCAGCCGCTCCGCAGCACGTAGGATCTTCCCAGGCCAGGGATCGAACTGGTGCCCCTTGCAATGCAAGGTGGTGTCCTTACCCATACACCAGGGAAGCCCTATACCAGAGCTTCTTTATCCATTCATTTGTTGATAGACATCTAGGTTGCTTCCATGATTTAGCTATTGTATAGAGTGCTGCAATGAAGATTCCTTTGGTAAAAGGAATCAAGTGCTGATACAGGTTACCACAGGACGAATCTGGAAAATATTATGCTGGAAGAAGTCAGTGAGGGGAGCTTCTCTGGTGGTCCAGCAGTTGAGAACCGCCTTGCAGTGCAGGGACACCAGTCTGATCCATGGTACAGGAAGATTCCACATTCTGCAAGGGAACTGGGCCTGTGCCCCACGACTATTCCTCCTGTGCCCTAGAGCCCAGGCTGCACCCAGAGAAGCCACTGCAATAAGAAGCCCACACATAGTAACTGGAGAGGAGCCACCACTGAAACTAGAGAAAACCCTCAAGCAGCAACAAAGATCCAGGGCAGCCAAAAATAAATAAACAAATATTAAAAAAAGAAAAATAAGAAGTCAGCGAGGGCTTCCTTGGTGGTACAGTGGATCAGAGTCCATCTACCAATGCAGGGGACACGGGTTCAATCCCTGATCTAGGAGGATTCCACATGCCTCGGAGCAAGTAAGCCTGCGAGCTGCAATTCTTGGAGCCTGGGCAGCTAGAGCTTGTGCTCTGCAACAAGAGAAACCACTACAGGGAGAAGCCCGGGCACCACAACAAAGAGGAGCCCTTGCTGGCCGCAACTAGAGAAAGCTCTCGTGTAGCAACAGAGTGCTGCGCCCGCCCCCCGCCCAAAGTCAGTGAGAAGGACCACATGTTGTATGACTCCCTTTAAATGAAATGTCCAGGGCTTCGCTGGTGGTCCAGTGGTTAAGAATCTGCCATGCAATGCCAAGGACACCCGTTTGATCCCCCCGCAGAGGCCACGGAGCAACGAAGCCCATGCACCCCTTCTGAAGCTTGTACTCTGCAACAAGAGGAGCAACGGCAAGAAGCCCACGCTCCCCAACTAGAGAGTAGCCTGCGTGAAGCCACACAGACCCAGGGCAGTCTAAAAAACAGCCTTCAAAAAACCTAAAGGACATGTTCAGAACAGACAAATGGAAAGACAAAAAGCAGATTCAGGGCTGTCTAAGAGCTGGAAGTGGGGCGAGAGGAGAGCGGAGGGTAAGTTTTATAGAGTACGGGTTTTTGTTTTCGAGGTAAAAATGTTCTAAAGTCCACTGTGATGACAGATACACAACTCTGAGCACAAAAGCACTGACTTGTACACCTGCCATGGGTGAACTGAGTGTTACATGAATTATACCTCAATAAAGCTGTGATGACAAGAATTAATTGTTAGGTACACGTGAAACAACACAAGGACACCCCTCCCATTTGGCAATTGTTGTTTAGTCACCAAGTCGTGTCTGACTCTTTGCGACCCTATGGACTGCAGCATGCCAGGCCTCTCTGGCCATCACCACCTCCCTGAGTTTGCTCAAACACATTCCCATTGGGTCAGCGACGCCATTCAACCTTCTCATTCTCTGTAGCAATTACAAGAAGACAAAAGAAACCGGACTCCTCCCTTTGGATCTCAGTTATGTCTATGGACTGGCCGGCACAGGCTCGAGGCTGGAAATGGGGCTAGATTTTCCTAGTCGTATCAGGCATGACTCATGTCCCCTTCTGATAGTGGCATTCTTCCTTTGCATGTCTGCAAAAATCTCCCACAGGGCTTGCTGTGAAGAAGAGGGCTTGATTCAACCCAAGGACTAAAGTACTCAGCAAAGGTCTTGCAACTGCAATTTTATTTTCTTTTGTGAAAATAAACAACTGGGAGTTTAAAATGCTCCAAAAAACCCCATAAAAATGAAAAGAAATAACACACAGAAGAAGCATGTGAGGTGGTGGGGGAGGGAGGAGGGTCTCAGAGCTTTGGCAGATTGTGGGAACACGGACCTGGGTGACAGGAGCCAGACCTCGGCGCCAGGTCCTGCCTGCCACTTGGGGGCTGTGAGGGGACGTCTCGACTGGTGAAGGGGTGGAACACAGGCTTCTTTGCTGAGGAAGTGGCAGGCACCTTGAGTCCCTTTCAATGTGGGGAAGAACCATGTCAGAGCACCTCCTCCCCAGAGGAAGCCGGAGGCTGGGGGTGTGTAGGGTCACTGAGGGAAAGGGGGCATGGGTGGACACGCAGGCAGCCAAGGTGTCTTCTCACATGGTGACAGACTGACACTAGGCAGAGGACGAAGATGAAGGCGTGAACCCACAGAGCTGAGCGAAGAAGAAAACCGTGGGACAAGGGAAAGGGGATGGCCGAGAGGCAGAGGAAGAGGCAGTGGGCTAGAAACGGCAACGAGGACCAGGTACAAGCTGGACTGGGGAGAGCGGGATGCAGGGGTTGGGGGGCAGGGCAGAAGGCCCAAGGAGGATGGGAGCGGGGAGGGCAGAGTCCAGGAGGTAGAGAGAGAGGCGCATTCTGCCCAGGTCCATCCACCACTGCACATACAGGAAGAGGAACACGCTACTTTTAAGTTCATGTTCTTTTTTTTTTTTTAAAGATTTTTTTTGTTTGTTTGTTTCGTTTTTTTAAAAAAGCCTTACAATCAGCTACGGGTTACATCTACAAAACGCCAAGTGCTGCGGTTACCAGCACTTTATAGAACAGTCCAGGGGGTCAAATATTGACCAATAAAGTTTCCTTTTTCTTTTTCCTTCTGCATCCTCACTGCTCGATGAGTCACATGGCAGCCTGCCTAGGTCAGGGGGCAGCTTAGTGGGCAGACTTGGTGACCAACGAAAGCGGCTGGGCCTGGAGCCCGGGGAGGGCCTGGTGGGCGTGGAGCGGGGCGGGGAAGGAGCCCGGGGATGTCAGCAGAGCGGTGGGCACCGATCCCAGCGGGAGGGGCCGCGACAGGAGCGGCGGCTGGCTGCCCATCTGGCCAGAGGCGGTGGCGGTGGCCTTTGTGGACAGGAAGGCGGCCGAGTGGAGAGCCAGCTGGGCCCGGGTCTCTGGCTTGGTGGTGAGGGAGAGGGGCTGCGCTTGCTCCGAGTGGGTGGCGGCCGGGGCGGCGGGAGAGGCCAAGGCCGCAGAGGGGGTGGCGGGCGAGTCCAGCATGCTGCCGTGGGAGGAGGCGGGGCTGTCACAGGGCTTCTCAGGGGGCAGGTACTGGACACATGGCTTCTTGCTTTTGGAGGCCAGAGCACCTAGGAAAAACAGAAAAAAAGAGTCCGTCAGTCCGTTGCTAGGAGCACTGGGAGAGGCGGAAGTAGGTACCTATCCACTCTAGAAAAAAGCATGGGCACCTGGAGACCCTGAAATTACTCCTAAGGCTTTTGAGACACCTCTTAGCACAGAGAAGCAGAGATGCCCAAAGACCAAAGACCCGTTCAATATCTGCCTGGAGGGAAAACAGCTCAGCTTATCAAATTAGCATGCTGTACTGGGCTCAGCCACGTCCAACTCTTCAGGACCCCATGGACTATAGCCCGAGGGGCTCCTCTGTCCATGGCATTTCCTTCTCCATCAATTATCATCTTCCTGCCTAAATCTCATCATTTGGGGGATGGATCTCCATTCAATTTGCTTTAACATCTTTGGTCTATGGTCCTCCCGGAGATGGAGTAGCACCTGCTAAGCAGCACGGTATACAAAAAATTTTGCATTATATACAAAGTTCACATGTGCGTACTCGTATGGAGACGCATACCCATACTATACAGATATTAGAAAGACAGGAAAGGAGATGAAAAGGAAGGTAATAAAAATCATTTTAGATGGAACTAAACCAGCCTTACCGGAGTAGGGCGTAGCAACTCACTCAGGTATTCCTGCCTGGAGAATTCCATGGGCAGAGGGGCCTGGCGAGCTATAGTCCATGGGGTCACAAAGAGTCAGACACGACTGAGCGTGTGCATACACACACACAGAGACTAGTTCTACACTTGTCATGGAGGGAGCATGAGATGGAAGACAGGACAGGGGTCCCAAGTTTCACACAGCGTGAGCATCTCTGTTCTGGGTGAGATTTTGGTGTAAAAATACATTTGTGGTACAAAGGGGGTCCCCCTAATCTGACTTGTTTCTTATCTGTGACCAACCAAACACTAGAAGAAAACCTGATCTACTGGATTCACTGACAGGTGGTATGTTCATCTCTAATGGGTCGCCTTCCTAAGGGGATTTCGAGGATCATTTCAGCCACATTCAGCTTTTACCTTATGCACTGATTTCAGAACCTAACCCTCAAATAAGACTCCACTCAACTGAATTGACATGCACCTTCCAAGTGACCAAGTGCTGGACCAAAACTTTCCTCTACCATTGACCAAGCAGAGTTCTGGGAAAATTCCTTCATGTCTCTGAGCTGATCATCATCAAAAAGGGGATAATAATAACACCCACCTGAGAGGACCCAAATAGCGCTAGTGGTAAAGAATCCATGTGCCAATGTAGGTGGACCTAGGAGATGTGAGTTTGACCCCTGGATCAGAAAGATCCCTGAAGGAGGGCACGGCAACCCACTCTAGTATTCCTGCCTGGAGAATCCCACGGACGGAGGAGTCTGGCCGGCTGCTGTCCACAGGGTCAGACAAGAGTCAGACAGGACTGAAGCAATTTAGCATGTGTACACGAGTGTACATGAGGCAGAGGCCTTGGAAATGGCAGCTATTCATATATCAACATGCAACACGGACACAGTGTTGATCAGAGACCTAGGCACAGGGGACTGGCAGGTATAGCCGGCACAGCGGGGAAAAAGAAGCAAAGACGCAGTGCCTTCCTGCAGACTCACCATCTGCCTCCTGGACTTGCTGCTGGGACTGGGTCTGAGACAGCTGCTTTTCTCGCTTCCTCTTCTTTTTCTTACCCTGAAAGATACAGCGAAGGAAGAGGTGACAACCAGAGACACAATAACCGGCTCTTTTGATGAACCGTCAGCTATGAAGTGGGGAGGCAGGATATTTCCTGTTCTGGGTCCCCAGATCACATTCTCTGCAACAGCCTTATTTAAGAGGTGAGCCTTCCTGGGGGGCTGCCTCCCTCCATCCCCAGATCCCTCCTCTCTCAGCTTGACTAGGTTCTGGCTTTCTCAGAAGGTCTCTTGCTTTTCCTGCCCTTCAGGCTTAGTTTTCTTTTTCTCTCCCTAGAACAGTGTGCAGTGTTTGCTCCTTCTCGAGATCTCACTGAATATCTCATGCAGCTGGAGTTCCCTGGTGATCCAGTGGTTAGGACAGTGTGCTTTCACTGCTGAGGGTGTGGGCTCAACTGGCACCAAAAGGTCAAAAAAAGAAATCTAACCCAGCCATGAAGCCTTTTAGCAGGAAGAAAACCCAAGAAGAACATACACACAGGGATTTCCGTGGTGGTCCACTGGTTAAGAATCCACCTGCCCGTGCAGGAGACATGGGTTCAATCCCTGGTCTGGGAAGATCCTGTACACTGAGGAGCAACTAAGCGACTGTACCACAACTACAGACTCCACACGCTCTAGAGCCCATGCTCCGAAAGAGAAGCCAATGAGAAACCTGCACACTGCCACCAGAGAGTAGCACTCTGCACATCACAACTAGAGAAAGCCCATGCTGTCCAGCTAAAAAATAAAAAGAACATGTATACAACCCCGTCCAATGAGCCACGCATAATTGAAATCTGTCCTCAGGATACCAACACCATGTCTTTGTGGCCCTCCTGAGAATTCAAATGCCTTCCTCCTTTCCACAGAAATACCGATCCCCTCCCTGGCCTGAAGGGTCCTCTATCCCTGGGTGTGGCTTCTTTCTCCCCACCATCCTCACAGGGAGGCTACCCCTGGGGCCAGAGTGGGCACGTACGTAGTTGTCCCGGGCGGACCAGGTCGGGTAGAGCTGCGAGTGAAGCTGCCGCTCCTTCCGGGCCAGTTCGTAGTACTTGGCCTGCTCTTCTCGGGACAGGTTGTGCCACTGCGGAGGGAGGACACATGAGGACAGAATGGTGTGCGTGGGGGACGCTGAGCCGCGCAGCCGGGACCGCAGGGTGGAACTCACCTTCCTCCCCAGGATCTGGTTGATGGCCGCACTCTCCTTCAGCGTGCACTCGGCCACCACCTTGGCCCTCATCTCCTTCATATACAACATGAAGGCATTCAGAGGCTTCTTCACATGGGGTTTCTTTTCTTCCTCTTTCTTCACTGTGACGGGGGATTTCCTGGGAAGTCACAAGGCTGTGGATTAGCATGGGTCGGCTGTCGTCTCTCAAGGAGGCTAAGGGCTGGCTGCCTCGGGGGAGGCGGGAGGAGCTTACTTGGAGGCTAATGTGAGCTGCCTGGGGCGGTTTTCAGCGCTAGAACACCTGGTTCCTAGCTGCTGACCGACCTCCAGCCATTCTCTAGGAGAGGACAACTTCTGGACGGAGGAGCAGGGGGTGGTGGGGAGAGCTGAGAGGCACTGGCCCCAGGTGAGAAAGAAGAGGGGCAGGCACTGTAGGCAGAAGCAGAGTGGGGGGTCTCCTTGGCCACGGGGCACCGACTCTGGCTTTCGGTGGACAAAAGCATGTGCCTTGGTACTGGGCTCAACTCTGACCCACGTCAGCCATGAAACCTTGAGAAAATTCCCCTTACAGTTTTCAACGGTATAGGGCAGGGGAGGAAGCTAAAAGTGCTCTCAGTTGTGCTTTCAGTCCTGAGTGTACAAGTTTCCTTACTGTGAGAGAAGATGCATGGTGTCCCTGAGAGGAGGGGAATTCCGGGGGTCCAAGGGAGCAGCTCCCGAGGGAGCCACCAGCTAAAGGTCCCCAGGAGAGAAATCAAGGGCGCTCGCTGCTCAGAGACTGGCCAGCCCCCACCAGGCTGCCCGTTACTCACGCGCTCACGGCCGGGCTCAGGCTGGGGGGCGCCGGCTCCTGCTTGACGATGGGGGAGACGATGGCGGGGTGGGGGATCCCTGAGGTGGGCAGACCCGGATGGGCCGGAGCCACCATGTGAGGGGAGAAACGACTGGAAACCAGGCTGCGTACCGGGTGGAAACAGAGACAACAGAGGGATTCAGGCTAGACGCTTGTCACTCACAGAGGACATGGTGGCCCCCAGGGCTGCTGGCAGAGGCGGGGGAAGACCTCTGCTGTTGGCACAGCTGGAGCAGGAGAAGGCCATTCACTGACCTCGAAAGAACCTGCTTGGGAAACACCCAACAAACATCCCTTTCCCCCCAAACGCACAGGATTCCTCCATCAGGGCTGGAAGAAGGTAGGAGGAAAAACACAGAAGACGCAGGAGGTCGGGGGCTGGATACACAGGGGGAAGGAAAGAAGGGCTTGTGCTGTGGGTTCATGTCTTTTGTCATTGATGGTACCACTGTCAGGTAGATCGGTCACTGAGACAGAAATCCCTTTTCACCGTTCCCCTCTCCTGACAGCATTTCAAGAATACTTGATTCCCCAGCCTCTGGCTTCAGTCTGACCTATTCGGAATGCCTCTGTGCCACAGAGTCCGGCCCAGCCCATGTGCAGGAGGGCTGAGTGTGAGGGCTTTAACCTTCTCCTCTTAGAGAGATGGGCTGAGCTGTGGTCTCCCTCCTCTGCCCCTTGTCAGAGAGGTAGAGAGGAAAGCTGAGTCCCTCCCTCTTTCCTTACTGCCAAGAGAAAGCTGCACCGTGTAATGGTCAGAAATGGCAAGGGCTCTGATAGAAAAGCATTCCCCGGGCTGCCGCTTCCCCGCTCACAGCCCCGGACCCAGGACTCACCTGGACATCGAGGCGTTCATGGCGAGGGCAGGGTAGGGGTGCCGGAAGCCGCCGGGAGGAAGGGAGTACATGGGCTGTCCTTGCCTATAAGGGAGCAAGGAAATCCGGTCAGGAAACAGGGTGAAATGGGAAAGTTCAGGATAGGGAAGGAGAGTGGGTTGGGAAGAAAGGATTGGAAGTAAGTAAAAGGCAGGAAGTAGGAGCTGGGAAGAGGCCGTCTGGGGAACTTGTTCCACGGCCTTGGGGAAGTTCCAGGCGTGGTGAGAGGGCTCCACTCTTGGAGGGGCGGGGGGCATCTGATTTTGGACTCCCAGGACAAGCTGGAGGTACCGGAGACAGAGCTCCGTATAAGGAAGGAAGGAGCAATAGGAAAGGGTGTAAGTTTCCTTACTGTGGGACAAGCCAGCCGAGGGGATGCGGGATTTGCCCAACAGCTCCCGGAGACAGTGGGTAATACGGCGACAGCTCAGATGGATGAGGGGGTCGGGGGATTCCTGCTTCCAAAGAGAGAGGTGTCAAATGGTTCCGTGGCCCTTCATCTTCAAGTCACATCAATAGGAGTCACATCCCTTTGTCCCCAGGTGCCCTGGAGCTTGCAAGGCTCCTTCGTGGTCCCTGCCCTCTGTCACCAGTGACTTCCAGCTGCTCATACACGAGACGTCCAAGACACAGGCAGGAAGTCTTATACTGAGAGACCCAAGATTATCTCCAGAATCATCAGCTAGAAAAGCTGCTTCATTCATGGAAAAACCAACTTGGGATCTCCATCTAACAGGGAAGAAGAGAAGCTGATTCCACGTTCGATCTATTTTTCTTTGACTTCAACCTTCGTTTTCTGTGGCTTTGGTTACTATCATCTTTGAAAGGATGCTGTCTATAAGCTGGAAGCATACGTAATGGCCTGCCCCAGAGAACCCTGCCCCTCTGTGGGAAAGTTAAGGAGTACCTTTGTTCAGCTCTCAGGGAGATGTTTCGAAACTGGCCCACCTGTGAGTGGCCGCGGAAAAGAAGAACAGAACACAATCCCTCCCTGATGCAGGCCAAGTCAAGAGATCTTCTGCAAGACTTATGGCCTTTTTACTTTACTTCTTTGCCACCTCCCCTTCCGTGTCTATAAAAGAAACTGGCATCCAGACTTTGATAAGATGGTTCTCTAGGACATGAGTCTGCCGCCTCCTCGGACACCTGACATTCCTAATAAAGTCGCTGTTCCTCGTCCCAACATTACTGGCCGGCCGATTGGTAAGAGGACTGATAACATCTGTTCCACATTTATCTTCCTTAGTATCTGCAATGGTAATTGCTGTGATTTCGCAAAAGAAGGGCTCCAAAATTGCTCTGAGCTAGGGCAGCTCTGTGGGAATTTGATGAAGACTATGGGTCCCTCTGGGATGAACTGTTTGAGTGACCAACTTAAGAAAAAAAGGTCAACTCAGTCTCCTGCCTTGTGAGTCTGTTAGGGAAAACACTGACTGAAACCGCCTACCCAGGCCTGGCACCACAATAACCATCGGCAAGAGTTATTTGACAACAGGAGGTCCTAGCAAGGAACCAGAAAGTAACACGCCACCACCCACTGGAAGAGTTTGAAGAAAGGTCTAAAGGAGACGCCACGTATCATACCACCTCCCAGAATCCTTCTCATGGCATGCATCTTGGCTGAGCCATGTGTGTACCTCCAGGAAGGACCCTGAATCAGAACAGACTGGCCAAAGACAACCTAGAAACCAATCCCATCAGCCTTAAACCAGAGACCGCAAGCCACGTGGCAATGCAATTCTCCGGGGTTCCCTTAACCTTCTTGCTCTCTGCCCAGGTGCCCTTTCTCAATAAAGTCTCTAGCTTTGTCCGCATGCGTGTCTCTTCGGACAATTCATTTTCACGTGTTAGACAAGACTCCCTCTAGGGCCCAGGAAGGGGTCTCCCTTCCTCCAAGAAGTCTGGCCAGATTATATGTTCTGTTTAGGGCACAGGTTTTCGTTTAAGGAGGCACAGCCTGCAGCCAGGTTAGACTTCAAAGTCAATGAAAAAGGAGATTTTCCGCCCCCTCCTTCCAGATTATTCCAGTCTTAAAGTTTTAAGAGATTCCAGAGTAAAAGAAGTAAGGGTAGAGCAACGCCAAATATTTGCTGTGGAGCCAGGCCCTGCGCAAGGTCTCCTTTCATTTTCCTTCATCTCCACAATGACCCCAGGATGGAAAAGGGACAGGCAAGGCACTGAAAACAGGCTAAAGTCTGTGGGCAAGACTCTTGAGAGCTGAGACAGGATTTGAACCCAGGTTGGGATTCCAGGGCTGACACCGACCCCAAGAAGAGCCCGCCCCATTGAAGTGCTGTACCTGGGCCAGCCGGAACAGCCGCCGACTCACCTGTCTTTGGATCGATCTCTGGGGAGAGGTGTGTGGGAGGGGAGCCGGGGGAGAAGTGGTCGTTGCTGTAGGTGATGAGGGGTGTCAACGGATGCATGTGGTGCGGGTGCTGAACAACAGGAACTTTATTAGACTGAAAGACAGAGAGAGGAAGGCTAGGAGCGGTTCCCAAGGAGAGGAGCACAGGCAGACCTCAGAGACCTGGCAGGCTCACTTCCAGACCGCTGCAGAGAAGCAAATCACACAAAGACTCTGGTTTCCCAGTACACATAAAAGTTACATGTATAGGGCGTCTCTGGTAGCTCAGTGGTGAAGAGTTCACCTGCCAGTGCAGGAGACATAGGTTCAATCCCTGATCTGGGAAGATGCCACATGCTGCGGAGCAATGAAGCCTGTGAGCCGCAACTATGGAGCCTGGGCTCTAGAGCCTCGGAGCCGCGACTATGGAGCCTATGGGCTGCAACAACTGAAGCCCGTGTGCCCTAGAGCCTGAGTTCCACAAGAGAAGTCAGCACAATAAGAAGCCTGCTCACGGGCTTCCCCTGGTGGTCCAGTGGTTAAGGACACCGCCTCGCAGTGCAAGGGGCGCCGGTTCCATCCCTGGCCTGGGAAGATCCCACGTGCTGCGGAGCGGCTGGACCCATGTGTCCAATTACCGAGCCGGAGCTCTGGAGCGCATGCGCCCAGAGCCGGCGCTCTGAAACGATAGACACCACCGCGATGGGAGGCCCACAGGAGCCAAAGAACAAAGAAAATAGACAAATGAAAGGCCAATAGAAGTGGCCTGCCCACCCCCTCCCTCCCCAACCTGACCCCTGCCCAAAATAAATAAATAAATAAATCTTTCCAAAAAAGAAGCCTGCTCACCTCCACTAGAGAGTAGCCCCCACTCCCTGCGGCTGGAGAGTGAAAACCCAGATATTGATTCAGTCAAAAATAAATAAAAATTTTTTAAAATGTGTTTTTTAAAAAGTTACACTTGCAGTATTCTGTAAATGTCAAGTGTTGGGGAGCCCCAGTAGCTGAGCGGTAAAAAATCTGCCTGCAATGCAGAAGACGTGGATTTGATCCCCAGGCTGAGACGATCCCCTAGAGGAGAGCGTGGCAACCCCCTCTGGGATTCTTGCCTGGGAAATTCTGTGGACAGAGGAGCCTGGGGGGCTGCTATCCACGAGGTTGCAAAGAATCGGATACGACTGAGCACATGCAATGTTAAGTGTGCAATGAGACACATTTGTTGTTCAACTGCTCAGTTGTGTCTGACACTTTGCAATCCCATGGACTGAAGCACGCCAGGCTTCCCCGTTGCTCCCCATCTGCTGGAGTTTGCTCAAACTGACGTCCATTGAGTCAGTGATGCCATCCAACCCTCTCATCCTCTGTCGGGGTATGTGTGTGTGTATGCGTGCGTGTGTGTGTGTGTGTATTGGCCTTTTCATACCGAGAACACCATGAATAAGATGAAAAGGCAAAAACAAAACAAAAAAAACAAACCCATATCGTAATTAAAAAGACTTTATTGTTAAAAGGCGTTAATCATCAACTGAGCCTTCACTGAACTGTGATCTTTTTGCAGTAGTGACACCAAAGATCAGTTATCATAGGCCATGACAGCAAATATAAGAATAGTGAAAACGTTTGAAATACTGTAAGAATTACTAAAATGTGACAGAGACACAGCAGAGGCTGTTGGAAAAATAACGCCAATAGACCTGCTGGAGGCTGGATTGCTATAAACCTTCAATTTGTACAAAAAAAAATGCAGGATCTGTCAAGTACAGAAAAGCAAAGTCTAATAAAATGAGGTTTGCCTGTAAAAGCTGTGGTTATGTCCTGAGTCAAGAACGTGCCAGGATGTTTCCATGCTGCATCCCGGTCAGCCCTTGGCGTGTGCTTGAGAGAAAGCAGCAGTCTACACAGCAGAGAAAGAACCAGCAGAACTAGGAGAGGGATCATAGCCACACTCCTCTGTACCCTCATCGAAACAGCCCCCCATCACTCACTTCACATATCCTGGGCCCGGCTACCATCCTCCAGTTCAGCTCAGCTCGGTCGCTCAGTCATGCCCGACTCGTCGCGACATCATGGACCGCAGCCCGCCAGGCTTTCCTGTCCAGTGCCTCGTACTATAGGCTGCTGAATCATGAACCATGCTCTAACTCACTGAATTCAGAAACGCTCAACACATGCCTGCCCATTAAACCCTGTCAGCTCCGCCAGGCTTCCTGTCAATCTGGGGGCAACCTCTGGGATTCTTGCCTGGGAAATTCTGTGGACAGAGGAGCCTGGGGGGCTGCTATCCACGAGGTTGCAAAGAATCGGATACGACTGAGCACATGCAATGTTAAGTGTGCAATGAGACACATTTGTTGTTCAACTGCTCAGTTGTGTCTGACACTTTGCAATCCCATGGACTGAAGCACGCCAGGCTTCCCCGTTGCTCCCCATCTGCTGGAGTTTGCTCAAACTGACGTCCATTGAGTCAGTGATGCCATCCAACCCTCTCATCCTCTGTCGGGGTATGTGTGTGTGTATGCGTGCGTGTGTGTGTGTGTGTATTGGCCTTTTCATACCGAGAACACCATGAATAAGATGAAAAGGCAAAAACAAAACAAAAAAAACAAACCCATATCGTAATTAAAAAGACTTTATTGTTAAAAGGCGTTAATCATCAACTGAGCCTTCACTGAACTGTGATCTTTTTGCAGTAGTGACACCAAAGATCAGTTATCATAGGCCATGACAGCAAATATAAGAATAGTGAAAACGTTTGAAATACTGTAAGAATTACTAAAATGTGACAGAGACACAGCAGAGGCTGTTGGAAAAATAACGCCAATAGACCTGCTGGAGGCTGGATTGCTATAAACCTTCAATTTGTACAAAAAAAAATGCAGGATCTGTCAAGTACAGAAAAGCAAAGTCTAATAAAATGAGGTTTGCCTGTAAAAGCTGTGGTTATGTCCTGAGTCAAGAACGTGCCAGGATGTTTCCATGCTGCATCCCGGTCAGCCCTTGGCGTGTGCTTGAGAGAAAGCAGCAGTCTACACAGCAGAGAAAGAACCAGCAGAACTAGGAGAGGGATCATAGCCACACTCCTCTGTACCCTCATCGAAACAGCCCCCCATCACTCACTTCACATATCCTGGGCCCGGCTACCATCCTCCAGTTCAGCTCAGCTCGGTCGCTCAGTCATGCCCGACTCGTCGCGACATCATGGACCGCAGCCCGCCAGGCTTTCCTGTCCAGTGCCTCGTACTATAGGCTGCTGAATCATGAACCATGCTCTAACTCACTGAATTCAGAAACGCTCAACACATGCCTGCCCATTAAACTTCCTAGAACTAGTAGCTCATGGGCTCCAGTCTGAGCGAACTGAGCCGTGAGAGAACGGTCAGCACCAGGCCTCCCAGAACCACTTCTCAAGTTCAAGGTTTACAGATACCGCCGAGGGCAATTAAGAGCTCTCCCTGGAGCGTATCAAACACCCTGCTGACCTATGACCACATTTCATGTAAAACACCAGCCAATGGAAGGGGTACATTTTACATAACTGTTAAGAACGTAAAAACAGGGGCTTCCCTGGTGGTCCAGTGGCCCACTCCACACTCCCCATGCAGGAGGCCTGGGTGTGATCTCTGGTCAGGGAACAGACTCCACAAATCACAACGAAAAGATCCCATGTACTACACCAAAGAGAAGATCCTGCATGCCACAGCTAAGACCTGATGTGGCCACATATGTCAAATAAACCATAAATTTTAAAAACAGCAAAAATACAGGCATGTCATCACCACATCCTGATTTCAGAAATGTTACAAAGGGGGAAACCCTTTGATTCCAAGGGGGGCCCTGGAATCAATAAACTGAATTAGTATTTGCTTTAACCTAATCTCATTTAACAGTAAGGATTTTTTTTTGGGGGGGGGGGCTCTTTTATTGTTTTTTTAAATTTGTTTATTATTATCCATCTTTATTCTTTGGTCTGTATGGGCCTCCCACTGCAGTGGTCTCTCTCACTGCAGAGCACCGGCTCTGCGGGCATGCTCCAGAGCGCTGGCTCGTAATTGGACACACCGGTCCAGCCGCTTCATGGCACGTGGAGTCTTCCTGGGCCAGGGATTGAACCTGTGCCCCTTGCACTGCAAGGCAGACTCTTTACCCACTGGATCATTAGGGAAGGCCAATAGTAAGGTAAATGGCTAGTGTGCTTACTATAACCTAGAAAGAAGCCATGATTATCTGTGGAGGAAACTGAGCAGAGGAAGATGAGGTGACTTTTGTCTGGGTCACAGAACTAGGAAGTCACAGAACTGGAATCCTATCAGCTCTTTATGTGCTAACAGACCAGAGTGTCGCCTCCTGCACCATCTGCCACTTCAGAAACGCTCAACACATGCCTGCCCATTAAACTTCCTAGAACTAGTAGCTCATGGGCTCCAGTCTGAGCGAACTGAGCCGTGAGAGAACGGTCAGCACCAGGCCTCCCAGAACCACTTCTCAAGTTCAAGGTTTACAGATACCGCCGAGGGCAATTAAGAGCTCTCCCTGGAGCGTATCAAACACCCTGCTGACCTATGACCACATTTCATGTAAAACACCAGCCAATGGAAGGGGTACATTTTACATAACTGTTAAGAACGTAAAAACAGGGGCTTCCCTGGTGGTCCAGTGGCCCACTCCACACTCCCCATGCAGGAGGCCTGGGTGTGATCTCTGGTCAGGGAACAGACTCCACAAATCACAACGAAAAGATCCCATGTACTACACCAAAGAGAAGATCCTGCATGCCACAGCTAAGACCTGATGTGGCCACATATGTCAAATAAACCATAAATTTTAAAAACAGCAAAAATACAGGCATGTCATCACCACATCCTGATTTCAGAAATGTTACAAAGGGGGAAACCCTTTGATTCCAAGGGGGGCCCTGGAATCAATAAACTGAATTAGTATTTGCTTTAACCTAATCTCATTTAACAGTAAGGATTTTTTTTTGGGGGGGGGGGCTCTTTTATTGTTTTTTTAAATTTGTTTATTATTATCCATCTTTATTCTTTGGTCTGTATGGGCCTCCCACTGCAGTGGTCTCTCTCACTGCAGAGCACCGGCTCTGCGGGCATGCTCCAGAGCGCTGGCTCGTAATTGGACACACCGGTCCAGCCGCTTCATGGCACGTGGAGTCTTCCTGGGCCAGGGATTGAACCTGTGCCCCTTGCACTGCAAGGCAGACTCTTTACCCACTGGATCATTAGGGAAGGCCAATAGTAAGGTAAATGGCTAGTGTGCTTACTATAACCTAGAAAGAAGCCATGATTATCTGTGGAGGAAACTGAGCAGAGGAAGATGAGGTGACTTTTGTCTGGGTCACAGAACTAGGAAGTCACAGAACTGGAATCCTATCAGCTCTTTATGTGCTAACAGACCAGAGTGTCGCCTCCTGCACCATCTGCCACTCCAAGAGCCCAACCAAAACATCTGTCAGAGAAAGGACAAACATGCATCTTTTTGGCTAATAAGGCAAATGAGTTTCAAGTGGAGAAGAGATTTTTTAAAACAGAAATTTGTAAAAAGGATAATTTGATGACATTTCAGGGGCCAGAATTCCAAACTTCTGTCTTTCTGGTTGCATGTTTCATTTCATAAATTCCACAAGCCCTTTTTACCTTTGACTTAGTGCTCCTTTGGTGTTCATCATGGAAGTATGTATGTACATCTCCTTAAGAATTCACGCACGAAAAAAGAAAAAAAAAAAAAAGAATCCATGCACAGATGGGAGTCTTGCTCACTTTTCAATAGGCTAAGCAGAGATGGGGCTTTCCAGGTGGTGCTAGTGGTAAAGAACCTGCCTGCCAACGCAAGAGATGTGGGTTCTATTCCTGGATCAGGAAGGTCCCCTGGAGGAGGGCACGGGCAACCCATTCCAATATTCTTGCCTAGAGAGTCCCCTGGATAGAGGAGGCTGGCGGGCTGCAGTCCAGTGGGTCGTGAAGAGCTAGACATGCCTCAAGTAACTCAGCACACAAGCAGAGATGAGAGGCAGAGTCGTGGAGCAAGGCCTGGAACCCAGGGGCCCAGCCTCTGAACCCACAGAAGCCAGGCCCAGATTTCAGACGTTCAAGACCACAGCCACTAGGTGGCGCTGGCACACGGCTGCGCTGCTGGTACCTCCTCCTGAACAACTTCCTATCACTTTCCCCTGAGGCCATGCATGGTAAATTCTCAAATTATTTTCTTCTTACTGTTTTCACTTATTCCCTTATTGTTTTTTGAAGAGGTCTCCACATCCATGAACACACAGCATAATTAAGTGTGCTAAAAGATTGTTTTTTAAAAAAATTTTGGCCTCTTATTGATTTTTATTTATTTTCATCTATCTTTTATTCCTAGCCCTGTGTGGGCCACCAATCAGAGTGGCCTCTCCCTTTGTAGAGCACTGGCTCTGGGCACATGAGCTCCAGAGCTGGCTCGTAACTGGTCACACCCGTCCAGACGCCCTGCGGCACCTGGGATCTTCCCGGGCCAGGGATCGAACCAGTGCCCCTTGCACTACAAGGCGGACTCTTGACCCACTGGACCACCAGGGAAGCCCCTTAAAGGATTATTTTAAGGTCAGATTTCTATTAATAGGATCCTGATGCAACTCAGCAATGCATTCAACTTTGTCTAAAGGGCAATTTTAATTTTATATACATATTAGCTTTTTTCCTCAAGGCTTCCCTAAGGCGTAATTTGGCTTTGGGAGGTTCTTTTTTTTTTTTTTTTTTTAAATTATAAATTTGGCCTCATCAGGTTTTAGCTGTGGCATGCAGGATCTTTAGTTGTGACATGTGAACCAAGTTCCCTTTCCAGGGATCAAACCCGGCCCCCTGCATTGGGAACACAGAGTCTTAGCCACTAGATCACCAGGGAAGACCCTAAAGGGCGATTTTAACTATGAAAACAATAGAATTATTACTAATGTGATAGCAAATGATAAATGGTGCTGGAGAAGACTCTTGAGAGGCTCTTGGACAGCGAGGAGATCAACTCAGTCAATCCTAAAGGAAATAAACCCTCAATATTCACTGGAAGGACTGATGATGAAGCTGAAGCTCCACTACATTGGCCACCTGATATGAAGAGCTGAATCACTGGAAAAGACCCTGATCCTGGGAAAGACTGAGGGCAAGAAGAGAAGGGGACGACAGAGGATGAGATGGCTGGATGACATCACTGCCTCAATGGATGTGTTTGAGCAAACACTGAGAGATGGTAATAGCCAGGGAGGCCTGGCGTGCTGCAGTTCATGGGATAGTAGAGTCAGACACGACTTAGTGGCTGAACAACAACAAATGATAAGAGAATTACACAGAATAATAAGTAAAAATTTACAAATAAAAACATTCTATGGGGCTTCCCTGGCAGCTCTGTGGTGAAGAGTTCACCTGCCAATACAGGAGACACGGGTTCGATCCCTAATCTGGGAAGATCCCACCTGCTGCGGAGCAACTAAGCCCATGAGCCACAACTTTGCAGCCTGTGCTTTAGAGCCTTAGAGCCACAACTATGGAGCCACAACAACTGAAGCCCATGTGCTCTTGAGCCCAATTCCACAACAAGAGAAGTCACTGCAACAAGAAGGCTGCTCACCTCAACTAGAGAGTAGCCCCCACTCCTTGCAACTAGAGAAGAGCGTGCAGCAGCAGTGAAAATCCAGAATAGCCAAAAATAAATAAATAAAATTAAAAATAACAACAACAAAAACCTTAAAAAAAATTCTATGATTAAAAAGAAAGACTAGAGGTGTTCCCTGGTAGTCCAGTGGTAAGAACTGGGCGCTTCACTGCCATGGCCCAGGTTGGGGAACTAAGATTCTTCAAGCTGTGCAGCACGGTCAGAAGAAAAGAAGCACATCAAAATGTAAGCAATAAGTATATTTGATGGCGAGACTACAGATGATTTTGTTTGTCTTGTATTTTTCAACTTTATTACCTGCTATTAAAAATATATTTATGATGAATGCAAATTTCCTAAGAAACACAAACTATATTATAAAACATTTAGAAAACACACACTCACACACACCAAAAAAACCAACAAAAACCACCCCCCAGTCAGACTAGCCCAACCCAGTACCTATTATCATTTGGGCATATCTCTATTCATTTGGACTTCTTGTGCATTTGTGTTTTATTTACATCACTTAGAGCCATCTATTTTTTCTCCCATCATGTCTATTTTCTTATATTTATTTTCATACATCTTTTTATTCTTTGGCATGTGTGGGCCTCCCATTGCAGTGGCCTCTCTCATTGTAGAGCACTGGCTATGGGCACATACACTCAGAGTGCTGGCTTGTAAACGGACACACCGGTCCAGCCCCTCCGCAGTACGTGGGATCTTCCCGGGCCAGGGATTGAACCGGTACCCCCTGCACCACAAGGTGGACTCTTCACCCACTGGGCCACCAGGGAAGCCTCAGAGCCATCTTTTTTAAATTAACATTTTCAGTTCTGTGAAGATATAATTGACAAACAAGATTGGAATATATTAAATGTGTACTATGTGATGACTGAATATATGGACACAGAACCATCTTTAAATTCTTCATGGTATTAGGAAAGCCTGACTGGCCATGCGCTGTTGAGTTTGTCTTCACCAGAAAATGGCAAACAGCACCAAATTTGCAGCCTGTGCTTTAGAGCCTTAGAGCCACAACTATGGAGCCACAACAACTGAAGCCCATGTGCTCTTGAGCCCAATTCCACAACAAGAGAAGTCACTGCAACAAGAAGGCTGCTCACCTCAACTAGAGAGTAGCCCCCACTCCTTGCAACTAGAGAAGAGCGTGCAGCAGCAGTGAAAATCCAGAATAGCCAAAAATAAATAAATAAAATTAAAAATAACAACAACAAAAACCTTAAAAAAAATTCTATGATTAAAAAGAAAGACTAGAGGTGTTCCCTGGTAGTCCAGTGGTAAGAACTGGGCGCTTCACTGCCATGGCCCAGGTTGGGGAACTAAGATTCTTCAAGCTGTGCAGCACGGTCAGAAGAAAAGAAGCACATCAAAATGTAAGCAATAAGTATATTTGATGGCGAGACTACAGATGATTTTGTTTGTCTTGTATTTTTCAACTTTATTACCTGCTATTAAAAATATATTTATGATGAATGCAAATTTCCTAAGAAACACAAACTATATTATAAAACATTTAGAAAACACACACTCACACACACCAAAAAAACCAACAAAAACCACCCCCCAGTCAGACTAGCCCAACCCAGTACCTATTATCATTTGGGCATATCTCTATTCATTTGGACTTCTTGTGCATTTGTGTTTTATTTACATCACTTAGAGCCATCTATTTTTTCTCCCATCATGTCTATTTTCTTATATTTATTTTCATACATCTTTTTATTCTTTGGCATGTGTGGGCCTCCCATTGCAGTGGCCTCTCTCATTGTAGAGCACTGGCTATGGGCACATACACTCCAGAGTGCTGGCTTGTAAACGGACACACCGGTCCAGCCCCTCCGCAGTACGTGGGATCTTCCCGGGCCAGGGATTGAACCGGTGCCCCTTGCACTGCAAGGTGGACTCTTCACCCACTGGGCCACCAGGGAAGCCTCAGAGCCATCTTTTTTAAATTAACATTTTCAGTTCTGTGAAGATATAATTGACAAACAAGATTGGAATATATTAAATGTGTACTATGTGATGACTGAATATATGGACACAGAACCATCTTTAAATTCTTCATGGTATTAGGAAAGCCTGACTGGCCATGCGCTGTTGAGTTTGTCTTCACCAGAAAATGGCAAACAGCACCAAATGGGTATTAGAGGAAAGCACAAAGCCGGGAAATGTGAGTTATATCAGAAAATGCAGGTCTCCTCCCTTAAAACACTCTGTGAGCTCTTATTGGTTCCCATTAGGTGGCATCATCATCCAGAAAATGGACTGGGAGGTGGTGAGTTCACAGAAAGAAAAAAGAAGGTAGAGGATGCCTTGGTCAGGCTGGGAAGACAGGGCCTCTGGAGATGATAAGTAAACTCATTTTCATGCTGGCTCAGTGGTAGAGTCCACCTGCCAAAGCAGAAGACATGGGTTTGATCCCTGGTCTGGGAAGATTTGATATGTCACCTGCATCCCAACTACTGAGTCTGCCCTCTAGAGCCCAGCCCTTCTACAAGAGAGGTTGCTACAGTGAGAAGCTTGTGCACCGCAAAGAAAGTAGCCCCACTTGCCGCAGCTAGAGAAAGCCTGCGCAGACACGAAGACCCAGCACAGCCATACATAAAATAAATACATAAAATTACTAAAAAAAACCAAATCACTCTCAGGCTTCCCTGGTGGTCCAGTGGGTAAAGACACCGCCTTGCAGTGCAAGGGGCGCTGGTTTGATGCCTGACCTGGGAAGATCCCATGTGCCGCAGAGCGGCTGAATTAATGTGTCCAACTACCGAGCCAGCACTCTGGAGCCTATGCGCCCAGTGCTGGTGCTCTGCAACAAGAGAGGCCACTGTGATGGGAGGCTCAGACAGGTCAAAGAACAAAGATGGAAATAAATGAAAGACCAACAGAAGTGGCCAAAAACAAAAACAAAACCAAGAAGCAAGGTGGGGGACTTCCCTTCTGGTCCAGTGGCTAAAAATCCCTACTCCCAATGCAAGAGGGTTCAATCCCTTATTAAGGAACTAGATCTGGCATGCCATAACTAAAGATCTCGCATGCTGCAATGAAGACTGAAGATCCCACGTGTTGCAATTAAGGCCCGGCACAGCCAAAATAAATATTAAAAAAAGAAGCAAGGCAGATGTGGGTTATAAGTTACACAGGCTGACCAGGGAAGGCCTCAGTGAGAAAATGACTTCTGTTTCATTTTTATTCATTTGTCTGTGCAGGGTCTTAGCTGTGGCATGTGGGATCTTTAGTTGCAGCATGTTGTGGCATGTGGGATCCAGTTTTCTAACCAAGGATCGAACTCAGGCTGCCTGTATTGGGAGCACAGAGTTTTAGCCCCTGGACTACCAGGGAAGTCCTCAGAAAATTACTCTCGAATGAATCCATGAAGGCAGTGGAGTGGGACGCGTGGTCAGGAGAGGGAAGAGTGTGTGGACAGAGGGCACCCAGCGTAGTGGCTCCCTTGTGGGCAGGATGCTAGGCTGTGTGTTTGAGGAACTCCAAGGAAGATAGTGGACTGGAGAGCTGGAAGAAAACAAGGGGACGGAGGTCTGTGTTTATGCACTAAGTCCATTCTGAGCTTCCCACAGGTGGCAAAAAGTGTGCTAAGAGATGTGAGGACAAATCCAGGGTCCCCGTAGGGCATCGGCAGAGAGAAAATGGTGCAGGAACGAGAATGTACTTTAGGTCCTTCTTGGAAGCAGTGGTACCTTTTTGAGGACTTTGCAAACTGGACTGAGCACAAAATTCTTGGGATAAAAAACTTTCCTTATCAGATTGTTTTCTACTGCTTGCTGGGATTAAAGGCAGCAAAAGAGAACCCTGAGTTTACCTTTATTTTTGATACTGGCCTCCCCCGCCCCCAATGTATAGAAGAAAATGAAAGTACCAGTTGCTCAATAATCATGTCTGACTCTTTGCGACCCTATGGACTGCAGCCCGCCAGGCTTCTCTGTCCATGGGATTCTCCAGGCAAGAGCACTGGAGTGGGTTGCCATGCCCTCCTCCAGGGGATCTTCCTGACCCAGGGATCGAACCTGAATCTCCTGGGTCTCCTACATTGTAGGCAGATTCTTTACCTGAGCCAAGGTCAGTGTAACTGGATTTGAGGGTGAAGGCATACTAGAGAGCATGTGGGAGTTTATTGCATCATTCTTGCAATTTTTCTGTTAGGTTAAATCTATAGCCAAATAAAAAGTGAATACTATGTAGTAACATTGAAATCAACCTTGGGGGTAGAATACTACAGCAGAAGGCTATATGATGAGTTTTTGGGTCCACACGGGTATACTGATGAGAAGGTTGAGAAGACATACCATTTAAAGAAGGAAATCTCAATGAATTGATAATCGACATGTTGAGCAAAGTCAGCCTTCTCGGCTCAAAACCAGCAGAGCGATAAAGCCACCCTTTAGGACAGGTTCCAGGCCTTGGCATGACCATTAGCCACTGGAAGCGAAACACTGTACTTTGCTTCCGAGTGTGGCTCAAAGCTTAGCGCTACAAACAGATTGTTCACTAGGATTAAAAGACGTATTTGGTCATCATCCAGAAAGCAAGTTATAGGTGCTCACACAGAAAAGGGGTGGAAACACAATGCTTGTGGGATGACAGGTTTTTTTGTGTGTGCTTTGGCATTTTCTCAAGTGTTCTACATATATATGCATCACTTTGCTAGTTTCAACAATGATTTAATTAGGGATTCCATGATGGTCCAGTGGTTAAGACACCATGACACCAAAGCAGATGGCATGGGTTTGATCCCTGCTTGGGCAGCTAAGATTCCATATGCCAAGAGGTGCAGCCAAAAAAATTCTTTCTTTTAATTTTAAAAAAGACTCAATTAAAACTCCTGAGTGAGAAGAGGAGCTGGACTCAGGGGCAGCGAGGGGTTCAGAAGTGGGCATCTACCTGTCTCCACATCAATGATTCTCCGTCCATTTATAAATGCTCCCTGAGAACCAGGCATATGTCAGGTGCTGGGCAAACAAATACAAACAAAACAGAGCGATTCTTATCTTTGAGTTGGTTGTACTCTGGAATCGCATTCATTTGTTTTGTGTGGTTGGGCACAGCGTTCCAAGGACAGGGTGCAGAGCCTAAGCAGAGGCCAGGCATGTGTGGCCACGGTGAAGGGTCTGGATTAACAGCTTACACGCAGCAATTGACGTTAGCTCAGCTGGTAAAGAATCTGCCTTTAATGCAGGAGACCTTGATTCAATTCCTGGGTTGACAATATCCCTGGAGAAGGAGAGGCTGCCCAGTCCAGTATTCTGGCCTTCTCTGGTGGCTCAGATGGTAAAGAATCTGCCCACAATGCAGGAGACCTGGGTTCGATCACTGGTTGGGAAGATCCCCTGGAAAAGGAAAAGGCTACCCACTCCAGTATTCTTGCTTGGAGAATCCCATGACATGTCCAAGGGGTCACAAAGAGTTGGACATAACTAAGCAACTTTCACTTTTTACATAGTTGTTTTGAGCTTGTTAGCTTGTTTTGAAGGCACACGAATTCAAGTGGTAATAACATTTCATCCCCGGCCTGGCCCAGTTGTGGCTTGTTTATACACATTTCCCTGACAGGCGGCTTTGACATGACTCACTCTGTCTCTCCAAATATGCAGGCTGTTTCCTTCACTTGCCCTTTCTCCAGGGCCAAACTCATCTTAAAATATTTTGCTCATGATCCCAAAAGAAATTTCATAATCAAGTGTTCTACATATATATGCATCACTTTGCTAGTTTCAACAATGATTTAATTAGGGATTCCATGATGGTCCAGTGGTTAAGACACCATGACACCAAAGCAGATGGCATGGGTTTGATCCCTGCTTGGGCAGCTAAGATTCCATATGCCAAGAGGTGCAGCCAAAAAAATTCTTTCTTTTAATTTTAAAAAAGACTCAATTAAAACTCCTGAGTGAGAAGAGGAGCTGGACTCAGGGGCAGCGAGGGGTTCAGAAGTGGGCATCTACCTGTCTCCACATCAATGATTCTCCGTCCATTTATAAATGCTCCCTGAGAACCAGGCATATGTCAGGTGCTGGGCAAACAAATACAAACAAAACAGAGCGATTCTTATCTTTGAGTTGGTTGTACTCTGGAATCGCATTCATTTGTTTTGTGTGGTTGGGCACAGCGTTCCAAGGACAGGGTGCAGAGCCTAAGCAGAGGCCAGGCATGTGGGGCCACGGTGAAGGGTCTGGATTAACAGCTTACACGCAGCAATTGACGTTAGCTCAGCTGGTAAAGAATCTGCCTTTAATGCAGGAGACCTTGATTCAATTCCTGGGTTGACAATATCCCCTGGAGAAGGGAGAGGCTGCCCAGTCCAGTATTCTGGCCTTCTCTGGTGATTCAGATGGTAAAGAATCTGCCCACAATGCAGGAGACCTGAGTTTGATCCCTGGGTTGGGAAGATCCTCTGGAGAAAGGAAAGGCTACCCACTCCAGTATTCTTGCTTGGAGAATCCCATGACATGTCCAAGGGGTCACAAAGAGTTGGACATAACTAAGCAACTTTCACTTTTTACATAGTTGTTTTGAGCTTGTTAGCTTGTTTTGAAGGCACACGAATTCAAGTGGTAATAACATTTCATCCCCGGCCTGGCCCAGTTGTGGCTTGTTTATACACATTTCCCTGACAGGCGGCTTTGACATGACTCACTCTGTCTCTCCAAATATGCAGGCTGTTTCCTTCACTTGCCCTTTCTCCAGGGCCAAACTCATCTTAAAATATTTTGCTCATGATCCCAAAAGAAATTTCATAATCAAGTGTTTTTGTTTTTCTAAAACAAAACAAAACAACAAACAAAACACGCAACAGTGTCCAGACCTCCAACTACTTCTGGTAACCTGCTTACCTGAGGGCACATCCAGCCTGGAGAATCTGGCCTACATTAAGCTGGAATGGTTTCTGGCTTCTACTTCCCTTTTGCCTCTGGTTTGCAGGGAGGGTCGTGATTCTCAGTTCTGGCTCTCCCTGAGAATCTTTCAGGGAGCTTAAAAAACCACAATACCAGCCCCACCCCAGACCAGTTCAATCATATCCTTGGGAAACTTAGATGCTAAATTCTATAGGCTCATTATCTCCATTACCTGTGCAATGTGTTTATGTTGGTCTGGCATCTAATTCAACCATACATCACCTCTTGGTCTGCTAAATAAACAGTATTTTATTATTTATTAAAAAATTATTTATTTATTTGGCTGCATTAGATCTTAGTTGAGGCATGGGGGTCTTTGCTGTTGTGGGTAAATTCAATCACCCTGTAGCATGTGGGATCTTAGTTCCCTGACCAGGGATCAAACCTGTGTTCCCTGCATTGACAGGCAGATTCTTTTTTTTTAGGGTGGGAAGGTAGCGGGGGGGGGGGGGGGGCACTTCTATTGGTCTTTCATTTGTCTAGTTTCATTCATCTTTTTGTTCTTTTGGCCCGTGTGGGCCTCCCATTGCGGTGGCCGCTGTTGTCGCAGAGCACCAACTCTGGGCGCATGCGCTCTAGAGCTCTGGCTCGGTAATTGGACACATCAGTCCAGCTGCTCCGCGGCACGTGGGATCTTCCCAGGCCAGGGATCGAACCGGCGCCCCTTGCACTGCAAGGTGGTGTCCTTACCCACCGGACCACCGGGGAAGCCCCGACAGGCAGATTCTCAACCACTGGACCACCAGGGAAATTCTAACAGTATTTTATGAATTTTTTAAAACAATTTTTATTATTACTATTTTTTAAAAAGTTATTTATTTATCTGACTGTGCCAGGTCTCCATTGCTTAGTTGCAGCATGTGAAACTCTTAGTTGTGGCATGGAGGATCTAGTTCCCTGACCAGGGACTGAACTCAGGCTCCCTGCATGGGGAGTGTGGAGCCCTAGCCACCGAACCACTAGGGAAGTGCCTATTTTATTATTATGATTATTGATTGGGGGTACAATTGCTTTGCAAAGGTGGGTTAGTTTCTGCTGTACAACCAAGTGAATCAGCTGTATGGAGACATGTATCTCCCCCCTTGAACCTTCTCCCCATTGCACCCCTCTAGGTCATCACAGAGCACCTCACTGAGCTCCCTGTGCTACACGGCCGCTTTCCAGAAAGAGTATTTTAATTGTTCTCGCCCTCTCTTACTAACAGCAGTGCCAAGGCAGGTGGTAACAGAAACAAGCTAGCAGTTACTGAGGCTTATTCTGTGCAAGGCATGATCTAAACTCAGTACAATGCTGGGGCTCATTTTCACACGACTCTGAGGTCAAATCCTCTGCTAATACCATTTTACAGATGAGAAAACCAAGGCAAAGAGAGATGAGGTCATTTCCTGAAGCTGCCAAAGTAGGACCTGCACTTGGCCAGCACAGGCTGTCCTGGAATCTGGAGGGCCACAGGCAGCTACCTGGCCCGCCCCTGTGGACATGTTCTCTGGGCTGCTCCGGACTTGGGGAAGGGCTATAAAGCCTCTCAGGGTAGCCTGCTCCAGCCGGCTGGTCCTGTTGCGCACCAGCTTCTCCAGCAATCCCACCTGTCTCCCCAGTGGATGGCCGTGACAGTCCCCTGAGAACTCCACATGACGTTGCTCATGTGGACTACTACGTAAAGTACCAAGGGTTTTGCCCCTGTGAGCTAGTCTCAGGATCACTGGAAATTACATGAGCTCACTATGCCATGACTTCTCTCTAGGTATACCTTCCTTCTTCTCAACTAGATTCCTGCAAGGTGTTGTCCTTACCCACCGGACCACCGGGGAAGCCCCGACAGGCAGATTCTCAACCACTGGACCACCAGGGAAATTCTAACAGTATTTTATGAATTTTTTAAAACAATTTTTATTATTACTATTTTTTAAAAAGTTATTTATTTATCTGACTGTGCCAGGTCTCCATTGCTTAGTTGCAGCATGTGAAACTCTTAGTTGTGGCATGGAGGATCTAGTTCCCTGACCAGGGACTGAACTCAGGCTCCCTGCATGGGGAGTGTGGAGCCCTAGCCACCGAACCACTAGGGAAGTGCCTATTTTATTATTATGATTATTGATTGGGGGTACAATTGCTTTGCAAAGGTGGGTTAGTTTCTGCTGTACAACCAAGTGAATCAGCTGTATGGAGACATGTATCTCCCCCCTTGAACCTTCTCCCCATTGCACCCCTCTAGGTCATCACAGAGCACCTCACTGAGCTCCCTGTGCTACACGGCCGCTTTCCAGAAAGAGTATTTTAATTGTTCTCGCCCTCTCTTACTAACAGCAGTGCCAAGGCAGGTGGTAACAGAAACAAGCTAGCAGTTACTGAGGCTTATTCTGTGCAAGGCATGATCTAAACTCAGTACAATGCTGGGGCTCATTTTCACACGACTCTGAGGTCAAATCCTCTGCTAATACCATTTTACAGATGAGAAAACCAAGGCAAAGAGAGATGAGGTCATTTCCTGAAGCTGCCAAAGTAGGACCTGCACTTGGCCAGCACAGGCTGTCCTGGAATCTGGAGGGCCACAGGCAGCTACCTGGCCCGCCCCTGTGGACATGTTCTCTGGGCTGCTCCGGACTTGGGGAAGGGCTATAAAGCCTCTCAGGGTAGCCTGCTCCAGCCGGCTGGTCCTGTTGCGCACCAGCTTCTCCAGCAATCCCACCTGTCTCCCCAGTGGATGGCCGTGACAGTCCCCTGAGAACTCCACATGACGTTGCTCATGTGGACTACTACGTAAAGTACCAAGGGTTTTGCCCCTGTGAGCTAGTCTCAGGATCACTGGAAATTACATGAGCTCACTATGCCATGACTTCTCTCTAGGTATACCTTCCTTCTTCTCAACTAGATTCCAAGTTGCTGTGTGGTTTTTTTTTTGACATATACTTGACTGGTGTCCAGTGTGCTCAGTTGCTCAGCCATGTCCTGGCCTTCGCCACCCCATGGACTGCAGCCTGCCAGGCTCTTCTGTCCATGGGATTCTCCAGGCAAGGATATGGGAATAGGTTGCCCTCTCCTCCTCCAGGGGAATCTTCCCGACCCAGGGATTGAACCCTAGTCTCTTGAATCGCCTTCAATGGAGTCTAAGCTTTTAATGAAAAAAGACTGTCAGGAGGTCTTAAAATAAGATGAGAGGAAATATGAATGACATGAAATTCTATGTCTGGGATTTGCCTGCAAATAGCCCAGTGTGGTGGGAAGGGGCGGGCAGGTGAGGGGAACCACTGAAGTTTTCCATAGTCCAGTTTTAGAAGCATCATGTACTCATAGATCTTCTTTCTAACGGTGTGCTCTGTGCTTCTGAGACCCACTGGACTGGGAAAACACCAGTCAGCTTGTGGGCGTGTGGGTTACCCCAAACTCCTAAGAAAGCCCAGGAAGGAGACATGCAGGATTCTAGCTGGGAGCAACTCCTCTCCTATCTGTTTTAGTCTGCTGCAAGCCTCAAGGTGTGAAAATCGAGGAGATCCTATCGCGCTTCCTCCCAGGACCCTCCAGGGCTCCCTTTGCAACTGTGCTGCGTCTGACCTTGGTAAAAAGACCTCGGTTGTCCCTCAGGATTTATATATAAGTATATATATATATATATATATATATATATATATATACTTTTTTTTTTTCTCCACTGCTGCCGCAGGCTCTTCTCTAGCTGCAGGGAGTGAGGACTACTCTCTAGTGGAGGTGGGCAAGTTTCTTGTTGTGGTGACTTTTCTCGTTGTGGAACTTGGGCTCCAGGGCACACGGGCTTCAGCAGTTGTGGCACATGGCTTCGTTGCTCTGCAGCATGTGGGATCTTCCCGGATCAGGGATCAAACCCGTGTCTCCTGCATTGGCAGGTGAACTCTTTACCACAGAGCTACCAGGGAAGCCTTCCTCGGGATTTTTGTTTGCATATATTTTAATTAATTCTTTCCTTGAACATCCTGTATAGAAGAACCTCTTCAACTGCAGTGCACCCCAGAGGAGGAAGTGGGGGCTCCTTTCCGAGCTCCAGCGGGAAAGAAAGGAGAATGCGGCTTGCTGAGTGAGGGGTGGCAGAGAAGGACCGAGAGCTCCAGCCAGGGGCAGGGCTGGCAGTTCAGATCACTCAGCAGCCCGGGGTGCGTGTGCGTGTCGCCATGGTGGGGTCATGCACAGGCAGCCCGAACTGCCGTGCTCTCGACAGTTTGGCTCACACCCGGGGCAACAGTGCCAGAGCTTCAGGCGGTAGAGACAGGGACAAGGTCAGGAAACGAGTCCCTTTCCGCTCTTTATGGAGAAACAGACTTACCAAGTGTGCTGGGGACGGGGACCTGGTGTCCTTGACTGTGGCGCTGGTGGGGACATCGAGGAGGGGCCATTTCATCTGCAGGTACTGCACAGGAGAGAGAAAACAACACAGCTGGTAAGAGGGGGCCTCGCGAGCCCTAAGTGAGCCCGGGCAGAGCGGGTGAAGTGGAGTGGAGACCAGGCTTCCTTCAACCTGCACGTTCCTTACTAGGTTAGTGTCCAGAGATGGGAACAGACTAGAGTGTACATCAACAACCACAACAACCAGCAGCCCCTCTGTCATTTTTGGGTAAACTCAAGACAGCACAATGGGCTGAAGCATGATACTCAAAGACCCGACTGGTGAGGGTCACTAGTCGTGGGACATGCAAGGCTCATCAAGGGACCCGGGGCTGCCAGACGGTGATCTTGCCTGTCCAGTTCCATCTCTCACTAAGTCACACACAACACGCCCCAGCAAACAGCCTCTCCAGAGCAATCTGGTGAATGAACAACTACAAACCATCCGCCTGACACTTCTGGGGTCACGGGCAATTTCTCTCCATACTCAAGGAAGTGGATCTTGAAAAGATTTTCCAGTCTTCTACCCTTTCCCAGACTTCATTTTCTTGGGCTCCAGAATCACTGTGGATGGTGACTACAGCCATGAAATTAAAAGACGCCTGCACCTTGGAAGAAAAGCTATGACAGACCTAGCCACTGTATTTAAAAGCAGAGGCGGTACTCTGCCGACAGAGGTTCATATAGTCAGAGCTATGGTTTTCCCTGTAGTCATGTACGAATGTGAGAGTTAGACCATAATGAAGGCTGAGAGCCAAAGAACTGATGCTTCTGAACTGTGGTGTTGGAGAAGACTCTTGAGAGTTCCTTGGACTGCAAGGAGATCAAGTCAGTCAGTCCTAAAGGAAATCAACCCTGAATATTCATTGGAAAGACTGATGCTGAAACTGAAGCTCTCAAACTTCGGCCGTCTGATGTGAAGAGCCGAGTCATTAGAAAAGACCCTGACGCTGGGAAAAATACACGGAGGCAGAAGAAAGGGACGACAGAGGACAAGATGGTTGGATGGCATCATTGACTCAATGGATATAAGTTTGAGCAAGCTATGGGAGATGGTGAAGGACAGGGAAGCCTGGCATGCTGCAGTCCATGGTGTTGCGGAGTCGGACACAACTGACTGAACAAACCTTTCCCATTTATTACTGCAAAAACCCCCAACCAAACTGTAAACTCCCAACACATACACACATTTTAAATGAAAAGTGATCTCAACTCCAGCACGATATGATCCTGGCCAAGAGTCTGGAGGCGATCAGGCGGAGAGGCAATAGGGGCTATGGTAGTCCATAGGTTCATCAAGGGACCCGGGCTCAGACGGTGATCTTGCCGGGGGTTCCAGTTCCAAAAAAATTTTCTCAAAGACCCGACTGGTGAGGGTCACTAGTCGTGGGACATGCAAGGCTCATCAAGGGACCGGGCTGCCAGACGGTGATCTTGCCTGTCCAGTTCCATCTCTCACTAAGTCACACACAACACGCCCCAGCAAACAGCCTCTCCAGAGCAATCTGGTGAATGAACAACTACAAACCATCCGCCTGACACTTCTGGGGTCACGGGAAATTTTCTCTCCATACTCAAGGAAGTGGATCTTGAAAAGATTTTCCAGTCTTCTACCCTTTCCCAGACTTCATTTTCTTGGGCTCCAGAATCACTGTGGATGGTGACTACAGCCATGAAATTAAAAGACGCCTGCACCTTGGAAGAAAAGCTATGACAGACCTAGCCACTGTATTTAAAAGCAGAGGCGGTACTCTGCCGACAGAGGTTCATATAGTCAGAGCTATGGTTTTCCCTGTAGTCATGTACGAATGTGAGAGTTAGACCATAATGAAGGCTGAGAGCCAAAGAACTGATGCTTCTGAACTGTGGTGTTGGAGAAGACTCTTGAGAGTTCCTTGGACTGCAAGGAGATCAAGTCAGTCAGTCCTAAAGGAAATCAACCCTGAATATTCATTGGAAAGACTGATGCTGAAACTGAAGCTCTCAAACTTCGGCCGTCTGATGTGAAGAGCCGAGTCATTAGAAAAGACCCTGACGCTGGGAAAAATACACGGAGGCAGAAGAAAGGGACGACAGAGGACAAGATGGTTGGATGGCATCATTGACTCAATGGATATAAGTTTGAGCAAGCTATGGGAGATGGTGAAGGACAGGGAAGCCTGGCATGCTGCAGTCCATGGTGTTGCGGAGTCGGACACAACTGACTGAACAAACCTTTCCCATTTATTACTGCAAAAACCCCCAACCAAACTGTAAACTCCCAACACATACACACATTTTAAATGAAAAGTGATCTCAACTCCAGCACGATATGATCCTGGCCAAGAGTCTGGAGGCGATCAGGCGGAGAGGCAATAGGGGCTATGGAGTCAAGTGTCCATAGGTTCAGATTCTCACTCTGCCAGCTAGGCTGTGTGACCCTGGATAAGTGCCTTAACAACTCTGAGCCTCAATTTATTCATCCATAGAGCAAGGCGATTATCACTAACTTGACAGGTTGTTAGAAGGATTAGGGACCATGTTAAGTGTTGAACACCGTGCTGGGCATGTGGAAGACATCTGATAAATGGCAGCTATTATTTTTATAAGCAAACCATTAATCTTCGCCGGGAGCAAAACACCCAGGCTGGCTTAGTGTCAACACAGATACGGTGCTGTTGGGCAGCAGACCAGCGATGCAGGCTCTTTGCAGAATTCTTGAGGTTACTTTGAAAATTCGAGCTCTTATGGGAAGTTAGCTTCCCCAGGGAGACAGAAACAAGTCTTTGAATCACCCAGTGCTCTGGTCATTCAATATCAGGGCTGAGGAATAAAATCAGGATCTGGCCTTGAGCTCTGAGCACAGGTCAGGAAAAGAGGCTGGGCAGTGCCCCTCGGCTCTCTATAATTGACTGAGAGGGCAGGGGCTGGGCTTCTTATAGGGTGCTCGCGGGTAGGAATCATAAGCAGCAGACACTTCTGCCAAGGGCCAGTGAGTGGACATACGGTGGTTGGAACGGGCCTGGCTGTGGGAGGGGGAATGAATGGGGACCCCAAGAACAAGGACAGGTCCCCTCCGGGGCCTCTGCACCCGGCCCTCCCCCACTGAGTGTCCCCTCTGTCCCTGTCCTCTGCTGATCCTATCTGCTTCCTGCCTTCACACTCCTGCTCATCTACTTCCCTTCTCAGAGTGAAAACTTCCTAGATGAACAAGTTGCAATTTAAATGCCTTTGGCACCGGACGACAGAAGTATCATCAGTAAAATACCCATTTCCTCAGTGAATAACAACACTGGTGCCACCCTGGTGGTTTTCAAAGCAGACTTACATACAGAGAGTGGGTTAATCTCCACAGCGACTCTGCTATGACATGTCGGAGTGATTCTCTTCATTGTCAGACCAGCTGCTTCCTGGTAAAGGGCTTCTCTGGTAGCTAACACATACACACATTTTAAATGAAAAGTGATCTCAACTCCAGCACGATATGATCCTGGCCAAGAGTCTGGAGGCGATCAGGCGGAGAGGCAATAGGGGCTATGGAGTCAAGTGTCCATAGGTTCAGATTCTCACTCTGCCAGCTAGGCTGTGTGACCCTGGATAAGTGCCTTAACAACTCTGAGCCTCAATTTATTCATCCATAGAGCAAGGCGATTATCACTAACTTGACAGGTTGTTAGAAGGATTAGGGACCATGTTAAGTGTTGAACACCGTGCTGGGCATGTGGAAGACATCTGATAAATGGCAGCTATTATTTTTATAAGCAAACCATTAATCTTCGCCGGGAGCAAAACACCCAGGCTGGCTTAGTGTCAACACAGATACGGTGCTGTTGGGCAGCAGACCAGCGATGCAGGCTCTTTGCAGAATTCTTGAGGTTACTTTGAAAATTCGAGCTCTTATGGGAAGTTAGCTTCCCCAGGGAGACAGAAACAAGTCTTTGAATCACCCAGTGCTCTGGTCATTCAATATCAGGGCTGAGGAATAAAATCAGGATCTGGCCTTGAGCTCTGAGCACAGGTCAGGAAAAGAGGCTGGGCAGTGCCCCTCGGCTCTCTATAATTGACTGAGAGGGCAGGGGCTGGGCTTCTTATAGGGTGCTCGCGGGTAGGAATCATAAGCAGCAGACACTTCTGCCAAGGGCCAGTGAGTGGACATACGGTGGTTGGAACGGGCCTGGCTGTGGGAGGGGGAATGAATGGGGACCCCAAGAACAAGGACAGGTCCCCTCCGGGGCCTCTGCACCCGGCCCTCCCCCACTGAGTGTCCCCTCTGTCCCTGTCCTCTGCTGATCCTATCTGCTTCCTGCCTTCACACTCCTGCTCATCTACTTCCCTTCTCAGAGTGAAAACTTCCTAGATGAACAAGTTGCAATTTAAATGCCTTTGGCACCGGACGTACAGAAGTATCATCAGTAAAATACCCATTTCCTCAGTGAATAACAACACTGGTGCCACCCTGGTGGTTTTCAAAGCAGACTTACATACAGAGAGTGGGTTAATCTCCACAGCGACTCTGCTATGACATGTCGGAGTGATTCTCTTCATTGTCAGACCAGCTGCTTCCCTGGTAAAGGGCTTCTCTGGTAGCTCAGCTGGTAAAGAACCTGCTGGCAATACAGGAGACCCTAGTTCGATTCCAGGGTTGGGAGGACTCCCTGGAGAAGGGGTAGGCTACCCACTTCAGTATTCTTGGGCTTCCACGGTGGCTCAGATGATAAAGAATCTGCCTGCAATGCGGGAGAGACCTGGGTTCGATCTCTGGGCCGGAAAGATCTCCTGGAGGAGGGTACAGCAAACCACTCCAGTATTCTTGCCTGGAGAACTCCGATGGACAGAGGAGCTTGGTAGGCTGCAGTTCATGGGGCCACAAAGAGTCTGGCACGACTGAGTGACTGAGCACAGCACAGCAGAAGTAAATTCAGGACAAATGACTTGCCCACGCTGTGAAGAGCTGGAGCTTAGGCTTCTTGACTTCAAATCCCACACTCTTCACCACATCATGAGTCTTAAAGCTCTCCTTAACACTATCTTCTGGAACATTCCACTGTCCCCCCCAACAGCCTTTTCTTTGCTCTGATGGGTTTTTCTCTCTCCTTTTCTGTCTTGCACAGGGCTGGCCACCCAGAAGCTGAATGAATGCATACATGGCAGTGTATTCTTGTAGGAACTCTTGAGGTGGTCGGAGCTTACATCTGAGTGGTGGTCATCACACTTGTTTTCCTACAACCACAAATATTGGGTGCTAGAGAGGAGGGTCCCAAGCTTACCCTACACCACGTGAAACACCAGTGCTCCTAAAATCCATCACCTCTTCCAGCATCTGATTCCCTGTGTACAAAGATCAACACTGAACACTCTCCTTCCCTCTTGGGGCTTACCAGGGGTGTTCTCAGGCCACGCTGGGGCAGCCCAGAGGACTCGATCTGCATTTTGGATTGGGGGATAGTGCTGGGGTCTTGGGGTCTCTAAGAATACTACCCACTGATCTTATGGCTGTTAGACAGTGCTCTGGAGTGTATGCGCCCAGATCCAAAGCTCTGCAATGAGAGTGGCCACTGCAATGGGAGGCCCACAGAGGCCAAAGAATAAAGATGGATGAAAATAAATAAATAAATAAATAATAAAAAGAGGCCAAAATTAAAACAAAGAAAATAAACAAACACAGAAAAAAAGTATGCCTAAGAAAAAGAAATGCAAAAAAGGCAAAATGGTTGTCTGAGGAGGCCTTACAAATAGCTGAGAAAAGAAGAGAAGCAAAGGCAAAGGAGAAAAGGGAAGGTATATTCAACTGGATGCAGAGTTTCAGAGAACTCTTTCCATACTATTTTCCATAATGGCTGTACCAACTTACATTCCCACCAACAGGGTAGGAGAGCTCCCTTCTCTCCACAGAGCCGACTCTCTCACTGCTTTTAACTGAAACCTGGAAGCTTGGAGGGTGGCTGAAGATCTTGAACCTTGTCCACTACTGAAGTCTGGCTCCTTATCAATATGTCAGGCGTGTAGAGGTGACTCTGGGAAGAGTGTGCGTCTTCCCAGGATCCTTCCTGCTCCAGCCGATCATGCGGGTTGAAAGTGTGATATGTGGGCGTGGGTAAATTCGGAGAGGGCTTTATTCCAGGAGGTAGGGAAATGGAGGCCTGCCACTTCCCCCTTTCCTGTCTTTTTTTCTTTTTTTTTTTTTTTTTTAAAAAAAAGATTTTGAAACCAGGAAAGGGGTAGGGTGTTGGAGGAGACCTGTAAGAGTGGGTACCCCTACAGCTTGGTCATGGAATGCTTCTGAATTGTGATTTTCAGGAAAGGCTCATTCTAAAAGGACAGCTGGGCTTCCCCTAACCAGTAGCTGGGACAGAAGGAGCCAGAAACACCCCGTAACCCTCTCCAACCACATTCTCAGACATTTGGAGGTGGCTGTGCAGTTCTGAATTCCTACATCAGGCTCAGCCCACTGTTCAGTGGAAATAAATCTCTCTTGGCTGTAATTCTCTGGTGTGAGTGGCCAGCTTCACATGGCTAATCACTCATTGGTGGAGAACGTGTTCCTGGGGATTAAGGGATGTGTCGCTGAGCCTGGATTCTCTGCGTAGTGATGACATGTGAGCAAAGGAAAACTGCTGGTTCCTCAAGCCCAGGCTAGATTCATCCAACGGGTCACAACTGGCCTCTGACCAGTATGGCCAGACTTCAGCAACTCCCTCCTGGGGGCTGCTCACTGGGATGGGAAAGCACAGGCAGGACCCGTGTGGCATCAATATCCCGATGGCCAAGCAACAGCAGTAGCCACCGTTCATGGGATAAGTGCTTTCTTCTGATTCTTAAAAAACAGAAAGAAAAAACTAAGCCCAAATGGTGGCGACTGCTAACCCTCGATTTACAAATGCCGTGTGGTGACTCTCTGAGACAGGCCAGACAGGCAGTTTCCCAATCTTATTGAATCTGGGAAATTGGTTTTGCAGTATTGGGGTTCTGGGAAACAGGGCTGGGGATTTTTTTTTAGTGGGTTCTTAAAAAATTTTCTTTTGGCTATGGCATGTGTGATTTTAGTTCCCTGACTAGGGATTGAACCTGAGCCCCCTGCATTGAAATTGTGGAGTCTTAACCTCTGGACCACCAAGGAAGTCCCCCCTTCACTTTTTAATAGTTGATTTATAATGTTGCATTGCTTCTATTGCAGAGCAGTGGTTCAGTTACACATACACATATATATTAATATATACATATATATACATACATATATCTATATACACACATGTATATAGGAAGATCAGCTATTCAAGTATTGTGGTTCACAGCTAAGTAGAGTGAGGCTGTGGCTGAGAACCTGTCTTCACGTTTTTAAGGAAGGATGATTCTATTCGTATTTTTAAATCACGTTCACTGAGGCAGTTGTTGAATTCTCTCAGAATCTACTGAAACTGTGGTCTCCCTTAATTGCCTCGTACATGAGATATATACATAGCAACTGATTTCTTACCCTGGAGCACTCGTGAGTCCCCCAGTAAACCCTATGTGATCACGGAGGCTTGTTTGTACTTGTATGTCTTACGAAATGCTAAATGTGAGTGTTTTGAGATGTTTACGTCTACATTCCTAAGTAAGAGTGAACAAGTTTTCTTTCTTTCCTCCCTTTTTTCCTTCCTTTCTTGGTGACATCGTTATCAAACGTTGCTGTCAGTGCTGTGTGAGTGCGTGCTCAGTCGTGAAGGGATGTGTCGCTGAGCCTGGATTCTCTGCGTAGTGATGACATGTGAGCAAAGGAAAACTGCTGGTTCCTCAAGCCCAGGCTAGATTCATCCAACGGGTCACAACTGGCCTCTGACCAGTATGGCCAGACTTCAGCAACTCCCTCCTGGGGGCTGCTCACTGGGATGGGAAAGCACAGGCAGGACCCGTGTGGCATCAATATCCCGATGGCCAAGCAACAGCAGTAGCCACCGTTCATGGGATAAGTGCTTTCTTCTGATTCTTAAAAAACAGAAAGAAAAAACTAAGCCCAAATGGTGGCGACTGCTAACCCTCGATTTACAAATGCCGTGTGGTGACTCTCTGAGACAGGCCAGACAGGCAGTTTCCCAATCTTATTGAATCTGGGAAATTGGTTTTGCAGTATTGGGGTTCTGGGAAACAGGGCTGGGGATTTTTTTTTAGTGGGTTCTTAAAAAATTTTCTTTTGGCTATGGCATGTGAGATCTTAGTTCCCTGACTAGGGATTGAACCTGGGTCCCCCTGCATTGAAATTGTGGAGTCTTAACCTCTGGACCACCAAGGAAGTCCCCCCTTCACTTTTTAATAGTTGATTTATAATGTTGCATTGCTTCTATTGCAGAGCAGTGGTTCAGTTACACATACACATATATATTAATATATACATATATATACATACATATATCTATATACACACATGTATATAGGAAGATCAGCTATTCAAGTATTGTGGTTCACAGCTAAGTAGAGTGAGGCTGTGGCTGAGAACCTGTCTTCACGTTTTTAAGGAAGGATGATTCTATTCGTATTTTTAAATCACGTTCACTGAGGCAGTTGTTGAATTCTCTCAGAATCTACTGAAACTGTGGTCTCCCTTAATTGCCTCGTACATGAGATATATACATAGCAACTGATTTCTTACCCTGGAGCACTCGTGAGTCCCCCAGTAAACCCTATGTGATCACGGAGGCTTGTTTGTACTTGTATGTCTTACGAAATGCTAAATGTGAGTGTTTTGAGATGTTTACGTCTACATTCCTAAGTAAGAGTGAACAAGTTTTCTTTCTTTCCTCCCTTTTTTCCTTCCTTTCTTGGTGACATCGTTATCAAACGTTGCTGTCAGTGCTGTGTGAGTGCGTGCTCAGTCGTGTCCAAACTCCTTCGACTCCATGGGCTGTAGCCTGCCAGGCTCCTCTGTCCATGGGATTCTCCAGGCAAGAATACCAGAATGGGTTGCCATGCCCGCCTCCAGGGGATCCTGCCCACCCAGGGATGGAAGCCGCCTCTCTTACATCTCCTGCATTGGCAGGCAGGTTCCTGATCACTAGCACCACCTGGGACCCCTGCTATCAGTGCTATTTTGGTCCTATTATTTAAATGGAGTGTTCCTGCTCTTTTTCTTAATGCTCTGGGTCCCTTTTGATATCTTGGGCCTCTCCCCAGTACGCTCCTCGGGGTAGCCCTTGGCCAGGTGGCAGTGTCCGCTCAGCTCTGGCCAGGGAAGGGTCCCTCCGCAGGGTCTCTCACCGAAGAGCCTGAGCTCTCCTCCTGCAGGGAGGTGGAGCGCTGGGCCCGCAGAATCGTGCTGCGCTCGGAGACTGTGCAGCAGATTAATTGCAGCTGTGCCCTGGAATTTCCCCAACGCACAAATCTTCATGATGTAAAACAGCTGCGAGGAAATCCCAGCATGCCCTGCCCAGAGGCAGAACTGCCAATGAGCTCCGGAGGTTAACCCTCTACCTTCCAGAAGGTAGGGACGGCCCCTCCCCTGGCCAGGCCCCCTATTCCAAGCTTGCTGCGGTGGAGACAGGACACTACGGGATCCTTGGCTCCACCCACATTCTCCCCATCATCATGTTCTCACGGAAAACCCTAGAAGCAGGGCCCAGGCAAGGGAGGAAGCAAAGCCTCCTGGTCCAAACTCAAGAGTAGGGTTCCCGGAGAGGGGCGCCCTATAGCTGGAAGCCAGGAGGCAAGTCAGCTCTAGATTTCCAGACGAGAATACCCACTGCACAGAATCCGTCTGCTTCTCCTTGGTGGGAGGGATGGGCCTGGTGCAGAAAGAAATGGCCCCTGTGTCTACCATCCCTGTTTCAGGGTTTTTGTGCTTTGGAGCTGATGCTCACCAGTGTAGGGGACCAGTCTTTCCTGCCTCTATGGTCCCCAGTGATGAATGAAGATCCTGGGATGCCAGAACTGGGCCCCTTTTAATACAGAAAAGGCCTTCCCAGGCCTCCCTCCCAGATTCTATAGGGGGCCAGGCACTGCAGGTACACAAGCTAGAGACCCAACCCCGATGGCAGACGGTTGTCCACCCTACAACAAGAACATCGTGTAAAAAACATTCCGCTTCTCTTTAAAAGTGAGTTTTAACATCAAGAAGCATATGACAGGGACTTCCCTGATGGTCCAGTGGCTAAGATGCCACACTCCCAAAGCAGAGGGCCGGGGCTCAATCTTTATTGGGGAGCGTGATCCCAGATGCTGCAACTACAAGATCCCACGTGCCACAATGAAGACCCAGGACTGCCAGATAAATAAATCAGACATTAAAAAAGAATCGTATAATAGATGAAAACATGTGAACGATCTAACAGTTTTCCTTGCTTTCCATACATTTCCACAGCTGGGGAGGAAGTCGTGCTTTGGGGCTATTTCAGTGGTTTCCCAGGCTCTTCAAACTTCTAAAAAGCAACCTACTAGATCTCTTTGTTGCTGAAAACCCTTCCCTGGTTGACTGCTGGGTCCAGGGATACTCACCCGCAACATGTCCTCTGACTCCAATCCTCCCTGTTCCCGCGCCTCACAACAGGGCACTAATACACTCTGAATGGGCCACGCTCTCCAGTGGTTGTTGACCTGGTGCATCCTTCACTCATGGGAAACTCTATCCCCTTCTTCAAAACCTGGTGCCAAGGTCTCCTTCCCCAACAAGGCTTCTCCAGCTGCCCACAAGGCCAGGCACTCTCACCTCTGGGTGTCCCAGACTTGCTTGGTATTCCCATTGCAACTGGCATGGTGCTGTTGTTATCCATTTGCAAATTCTGGGTGTCCTTTGGATGGTCAGCTCCTCAAGGATAACGTCCTCATCCCCAATTCCTTGCCCAGAAGCCAGCATGCATGATGTAGACAGACTCGGACCCACCTTGAGTTTACTGAAGCACGTGACCAACCTCCTAAGGCTCAGTTTCCACATCTGTAAGATGGGTCATCCAGCTTCTTCCGTGTCTCAGGGTTTTTGTGCTTTGGAGCTGATGCTCACCAGTGTAGGGGACCAGTCTTTCCTGCCTCTATGGTCCCCAGTGATGAATGAAGATCCTGGGATGCCAGAACTGGGCCCCTGTTAATACAGAAAAGGCCTTCCCAGGCCTCCCTCCCAGATTCTATAGGGGGCCAGGCACTGCAGGTACACAAGCTAGAGACCCAACCCCGATGGCAGACGGTTGTCCACCCTACAACAAGAACATCGTGTAAAAAACATTCCGCTTCTCTTTAAAAGTGAGTTTTAACATCAAGAAGCATATGACAGGGACTTCCCTGATGGTCCAGTGGCTAAGATGCCACACTCCCAAAGCAGAGGGCCGGGGCTCAATCTTTATTGGGGAGCGTGATCCCAGATGCTGCAACTACAAGATCCCACGTGCCACAATGAAGACCCAGGACTGCCAGATAAATAAATCAGACATTAAAAAAGAATCGTATAATAGATGAAAACATGTGAACGATCTAACAGTTTTCCTTGCTTTCCATACATTTCCACAGCTGGGGAGGAAGTCGTGCTTTGGGGCTATTTCAGCGGTTTCCCAGGCTCTTCAAACTTCTAAAAAGCAACCTACTAGATCTCTTTGTTGCTGAAAACCCTTCCCTGGTTGACTGCTGGGTCCAGGGATACTCACCCGCAACATGTCCTCTGACTCCAATCCTCCCTGTTCCCGCGCCCCTCACAACAGGGCACTAATACACTCTGAATGGGCCACGCTCTCCAGTGGTTGTTGACCTGGTGCATCCTTCACTCATGGGAAACTCTATCCCCTTCTTCAAAACCTGGTGCCAAGGTCTCCTTCCCCAACAAGGCTTCTCCAGCTGCCCACAAGGCCAGGCACTCTCACCTCTGGGTGTCCCAGACTTGCTTGGTATTCCCATTGCAACTGGCATGGTGCTGTTGTTATCCATTTGCAAATTCTGGGTGTCCTTTGGATGGTCAGCTCCTCAAGGATAACGTCCTCATCCCCAATTCCTTGCCCAGAAGCCAGCATGCATGATGTAGACAGACTCGGACCCACCTTGAGTTTACTGAAGCACGTGACCAACCTCCTAAGGCTCAGTTTCCACATCTGTAAGATGGGTCATCCAGCTTCTTCCTGAATCCTTTAGAGACATGATATATGTGCAATGGAGCCGCTTTGACTGCGAGTGACTGGCTCTCACTTCGACTGGCTACAATTCCAAGAATGTGCCAATACAGTTTGGAGGCGCTGATACTCAATCCTGCCTGTTCCTGGAGGCTGCTTAAAGGTCCTCTACCTTCTATCAAAATGGATCTATATTTGAAAACATACCAACACTGAGCAATGAACTCATTAGTGAGGAGACAGAAGAGCTGCTGTTGTGGGAACAAGGTTTAGCTTTCAGAAGTCACTAAAGAACAGAAACTTCCCCGGTGGTCTAGTGGCTAAGACTCCGAGTTCCCAAATGCAAGGGACCTGGGTTCAAGCCCTGATCGGGAACTAGATCCCACAGGTGACAACGAAGAGTTCCCATGCCACAACTAAAACAATGCCACGTGCCACAACAAATGCCTGCTACAGCCAAAGAAATAATAAAAACAAACCAGAAAACCTCAGCACAACCTATGAACTGAGTTATACTAGTATCTTTTTAACAAGTATGAACCAAGGCTCAGAAAGGGTAACTTTTGACCAAGTTTGTGGACTTCCCTGGTGGCTCAGCAGTAGAGAATCTGCCTAACATGCAGGAGACATGGGTGCCATCCCTGGGTCAGAAAGATCCCCTCAAGGAGGAAATGGCAACCCACTTAGTATTCTCGGAAAATCCTATGGACAGAAGAGCCTGGTGGGCTACAGTCCATGCGGTCTCAAAGAGTTGAGCGACGTAACAAGTGAACAGCTAAAAAAAAAAAACCAACAACAAAACCAAAAAAGTGAACAGCTTCCGCATTTGCTTAGCTTTCTGAATGGCACTAAACGCCAAATGCAATTTTCTTCTTTGTTGTGCTCAAGTGGAGAAGGCTGGATTCCTTCTTGAGGTTTTGTTGATAGGTGAGTGTTTCCAAATAAATCCAATTAATAAATCCATAAAGACCTACAACAAGTGACTTTTCAATTTAATATGACAGACAATTTTCCTTGGAAAAGTTATTCCAAACCACATGTGGGTAGTGTTTTAAACCAGGGAAGTGACTTGTCTCTCCAGCACCTGTCACAGCCACTTAGCAAATATTTTCAAAGCCCCTCTGTGTACTGGCGGCAGACAGGCTTGAGAACATTCTGTGACTACAGAGTAAAGTGAAAAATAAGAGTGGGCTCGTTGAGTTTCAGTTTCCCCATAAATACCTACGTCCTGCCCTTTCCCCCCAAAGTTCTCCTACTTTCCTGGAGAGCCTCTAACTATTCTATTCTCCTCCCAATTCAGAAAATAGGGCCATTTTGCCTACTAGCTTTCTTTGCTTTTATGACTGCACCTTGTAGCATGTGTGATCTTAGTTGCCCAACCAGGGACCAGACCAGTGCCCCCTGCACTGGAAGCACAGATTCTCAACCACTGGACTGCCAGGGAATTCCCAAGAGGATTCAGTGACAGATTTTATCTTCATGGACTCCAAGATCATCACGGATGATGACTGCAGTCATGAAATTAAAGGATGGCTGCTCCTTGGAAGAAGAGCTATGAAAAACCTACACAGTGTGTGAAAAAGTTCAGACATCACTTTGCCAACAAAGCTCGTATAGTCAAAACTATGGTGTTTCCAATAGTCATGTACGGATGTGAGAGGTGGGCCATAAAGAAGGGTGAGTGCTGAAGAATTGATGCTTTTGAACTCTGTTTCAGGAGAAGACTCTTGAGAACCAGCAAGGAGATCAAACCAGTCAATCCTTAAGGAAATCAACCCTGGATATTCACTGGAAAGACTGATGCTAAAGTTAAAGCCCAATGTTGTGAAGAGGTGACTCATTAAAACGACCCTGATGTTGGGAAAGATTGAGGGCAGGAGGAGAAGGGGGCAACAGAGGATGAGATGATTAGATGGCATCACCAACTCAACGGACATGAGTTTGAGCAAACTCTAGGAGATAGTAGAGGGCAGAGGAGCCTGGGGTGCTGCAGTCCATGGAGCCACAGAGAGCCGGACATGACTTAGTGACTGAACAACAAACAATAGACCAGATTTGAAAATGAGAGTCTCTGACTCTGCAACCCCATAGACTGTATCCTTCAGGCTCCTCTGTCCATAGAATTCTCCAGGCAAGAACACTGGAATGGTAGCCATTCCCTTCTCCAGGGGATCTTCCAGTCCCCAAGACTGAAGTTGCGCCTCCTGCTGCTCCCACACTGAAGGTGAATTCTTCACTGCTGAGCTACTGGTAGAGACCTGAACTTGATCATCTCACCTTTAAAATGGGACTATTTTACTTCATCAGCTGAAGGCCAGAACCAAGATCTGATAGCCTTCTATGGGAGAAAAATCAAATGCATTTGCTTGTTTAAAGCACAGGGGGTGCCTGGGAGTGGAGCCTGAGTTAGGTGCTCAATGGACATAGAACCAGGAGCCCTAGCTGACCCCTACTGCCAGGCTGTGTTTCTGAGGATGTTTCCTTTCCTTTAATAACCTCTTAGTTCCTCTCCTATAAAATAAGAATAATGGTTTTTGTTTTTGGGTTTTTTACAAGGGGGATCACTCAGGAGACAACCAAAGGCTGGGAACATGACAAACTCTCAGGAAATATGTGTTTAGTCGCACACTTTGCAATTTTTGTTCAATGAACCTCTTACCTGCACTTTTCCCAGGGGTAGGGAAGAGCCAATTAACAGGGTTCGGCCCCTCACTCATCTCTGGGTGCTTTGTGGGGAGAGATCTGGTGTGGGGAAGTGTTTAACAACTGGCTATCTAAGCAAAAACAGAAAGAGAAAGACTGCTTTGCAGCAGTCTCTGGTATTCGTGGCAAAAATCTTCCCACCGTGGGTGACTCTGACCTCCTACAGTGAGTTGTCCACCACAGTGCTGGGTAGAGATAGTTATGGCTGGCTGGAGCGACACTACTGCCTGTGGCGGGGAGGAGTTGAGGCGTCTCAGGTCTGCTCTGATTGGCTGGGACTGCTGGCTGCATCCACAGGTGGTGGGGCTGACATGCGTGGTCCTAGGCTGAAGTGGTCCTGACCCTTGGATCCTCGGTTGGTCAGGTCTTCCTGGTGGCTGTGTTCTCCTTTCAGAGGCAGAAACTCTGGGCCCATGAAAATTGCTGAACAACAAACAATAGACCTTGGGTCTGACTCTGCAACCCCATAGACTGTATCCTTCAGGCTCCTCTGTCCATAGAATTCTCCAGGCAAGAACACTGGAATGGTAGCCATTCCCTTCTCCAGGGATCTTCCAGTCCCCAAGACTGAAGTTGCGCTCCTGCTGCTCCCACACTGAAGGTGAATTCTTCACTGCTGAGCTACTGGTAGAGACCTGAACTTGATCATCTCACCTTTAAAATGGGACTATTTTACTTCATCAGCTGAAGGCCAGAACCAAGATCTGATAGCCTTCTATGGGAGAAAAATCAAATGCATTTGCTTGTTTAAAGCACAGGGGGTGCCTGGGAGTGGAGCCTGAGTTAGGTGCTCAATGGACATAGAACCAGGAGCCCTAGCTGACCCCTACTGCCAGGCTGTGTTTCTGAGGATGTTTCCTTTCCTTTAATAACCTCTTAGTTCCTCTCCTATAAAATAAGAATAATGGTTTTTTGTTTTTTTGGGTTTTTTTTACAAGGGGGATCACTCAGGAGACAACCAAAGGCTGGGAACATGACAAACTCTCAGGAAATATGTGTTTAGTCGCTTACACTTTGCAATTTTTGTTCAATGAACCTCTTACCTGCACTTTTCCCAGGGGTAGGGAAGAGCCAATTAACAGGGTTCGGCCCCTCACTCATCTCTGGGTGCTTTGTGGGGAGAGATCTGGTGTGGGGAAGTGTTTAACAACTGGCTATCTAAGCAAAAACAGAAAGAGAAAGACTGCTTTGCAGCAGTCTCTGGTATTCGTGGCAAAAATCTTCCCACCGTGGGTGACTCTGACCTCCTACAGTGAGTTGTCCACCACAGTGCTGGGTAGAGATAGTTATGGCTGGCTGGAGCGACACTACTGCCTGTGGCGGGGAGGAGTTGAGGGCGTCTCAGGTCTGCTCTGATTGGCTGGGACTGCTGGCTGCATCCACAGGTGGTGGGGCTGACATGCGTGGTCCTAGGCTGAAGTGGTCCTGACCCTTGGATCCTCGGTTGGTCAGGTCTTCCTGGTGGCTGTGTTCTCCTTTCAGAGGGAGCAGGGAAACTCTGCCCCCAGAGCTGTGGGGGCCCCCACTCTGTGGTAAAGCGGTCTTGGGGGTTTGAGACCTGGGTTTACCAGAAAAGTCAGAGTCAAACCAACTGCTTTTGGGTCCTCATTTCAAAGCGTGGAGCTACACGTCTCCTGAGTCCTATGTACCCTCTTGCAGTGGCTTTGACCTTGGGTCTACTGGGCCCAGGGGCTTCCTTGGTGGCTTAGAGATAAAGAATCCGTCTGCACCACAGGAGCTGCAGGAGACTCAGGTTCAATCCTTTGAGTTGGAAAGATCCCCTGAAGGAAGACACGGCAACCCACTCCAGTATTCTTGCCTGAAGAATCCCATGGACAGAGAAGCTGGACAGCCTATGGTCCACGTGACTGAAGCAACTCAGCACGCCTGCATGCTGGTGGGCTCAGGCAGTTTCTGTGCTCACTGCCTAGCAACGAACATGGTCATAGAGAAGCTTCTTCACAGGAAATGGCATTGGGGAGCTGGTCGTCTTTCCCTGGGTGGACCGCGGCCTGATCCCGCCTCCTTTGCCCTCTGGCTGGGGCCTCCTTGTGGCCCTGTTGGGTGTGCACCGACAGCACACCCCAGCGGCCAGGTATGGTCACCTGACCTGACCCCGCTGTGGCCTCTGCCCCGGGGCCACCCATCATGTGTACCTCAGGCTGCTCCCACATCAGCACCATGTGTGAGCTGCCTCATTCTGGTAATGGCCCATGTTGTCCACAGCATGGAGGTAAGACAGTCTTCCAACCAGATGCATAGTCATGGACACACAGGTGCTTCCCAGTCTTTTGCTGTCATGAACACCCCCATCACGTTGCTGATGTCTGAATACAGTTGTGTTTCCAGTTGCAAGGGAACTGCTGGGTCAGAGAGATGGCCCTTTGACTTTTGAAGAGTATTACCAAAGACCTCCAAGTCTGTACTGCTACCAGCAACACCCAAGAGAGCTCATCTCCCCAGGCCCTGGCCCACACATAATAGTCAAGTTAGTCACTCAGTTTGTCTGACTTTTTGCGACCCTATAGGCTGGAGCCCAGCAGGCTCCTCTGTCCATGGGATTTTCCAGGCAAGAATACTGGAGTGGGTTGCCATGCCCTCCTCTAGGGGATTTTTCCAACCCAGGGATTGAACCTGGGTCTCCTGCACTGCAGGTGGATTCTTTACTACTGAGCTACAGGGGAGTCCACACAGTATTTTTTTTTTTTTTTAAAGATTTATTTATTTATTTATTTTGGGTGGGGGTCGGGTTGGGGAGGGAGGGGAGCAGGTGGGCCATTTCTATTGGTCTTTCGTTTCTCTATGTTCATCCGTCTTTGTTCTTTGGCTCCTGTGGGCCTCCCATCGCGGTGGCGTCTGTCGCTGCAGAGCGCTGGCTCTGGGCGCATGCGCCCCAGAGCTCCGGCTCGGTGATTGGACACATCAGTCCAGCCGCTCCGCGGCACGTGGGATCTTCCCAGGCCAGGGCTCAAACCGGCGCCCCTTGCACTGCAAGGCGGTGTCCTTACCCACTGGACCACCAGGAGAAGCCCTCCACACAGTATTATTCAACTTAATGATCTCTGCCAGGTGGACAGTGAAACACAAGAGCTCACAGTAGTTTCCATTTGCCTTTCTCTTATAAATGGGGCTGGGAATTGTCACATGTACAAGGCACTGATTTGAAGAACAGAAACAAGATGTGTGAACCCCAAAGGGCTTGAAGTCTGTGGAGGTGGGGCGGGGGTGAGAGGGAGTGCAGATGTAGAGGCAGGTGTAGGGGAGCCATGGGAGAGGGGTCTCTGGGGCTCCTCATAATGACAGAGGCCTTCCTTTATTGCATTTGACCTTCACTCAGGAGGGAGGAGGGCAGGGCTGATGGGAGCTAAGGGCGAGGTCTGGTGGGGGGGAGCATCGGGGGAGACAGGTGCGCCGGCCGAGGGGCAGCCCAGGAAGCCTCTGCTGTTTCCACTTCCCACCCACCTGTTTATTGCAGGCCCCTGATGACCTGAGAAAGAACATAAAGGCAAATGGCCTTTTATCTGCCAAATCCTATGGGGAAACATGTTTCCTGCCTGTAAGCCCTCTCCCATTTTGGCTTCTTTGTTTCTAGGTTCTGTATGCCCTCTGGTTGGTCTACACTTACTGACCTACGTAAGTGTCTTGGATGAACTGTTCAGTGGGAAAAACCAGTTATGGAACCTGGAAACATAGTCACCCAAATGTTCTCACTGGGTTACAGCATTTTGGGCAATTTTACTTTCTTCTTTGTGCTTTTCTGACTCATGTGGTATTTCCACAATGCCCATGTAGCCCTGTGAAGGTAGTAAGCAAAACTATGGAAATAATAGTAATCCTAGATGAAATGTTTTCCTCCTCCTAACTGTACCTTCGGTTTCCCCAACTAGAAATCTCAAAATCCACCACCTTAACATTTTTAGCCATTGCCCTATTTCCTACTGGCCACCAAGTCCTGTGGATCCCAGGTATCTTCTGGATCCTAGGAATTTAAGTCCTCCCTATATCACAGCGGGGCTACCCGCATCTGGGCTCCTGGTTCCTGTGAAGTGTTTGCTTGACTATCGGACCCCCCTTTCATGGGTGCGCCCCAGAAACATCTTTCTAAAACGTTTTCAGTGCATGGATGTATGCATGCTCAGTCGTGTCCGACTCTTTGCGGCCCGTAGCCCTCCAGGCTCCTCTGTCCATGGAATTCTCCAGGTAAGAATACTGGAGTGGGTTGTCATGTCCTTCTTCAGGGGATCTTCCCGATCCAGGGAATCACACCCGGGTATCCTGCATGGCACACAGATTCTTTACTGTCTGAGCCACCAGGGACACCTTCTAGAACTTCAAACTATGATATTTAAAACAAGCAGGTTGGGCTTCCCTGGTGGCTCAGTGTTAAGGAATCCACTTGCCAACGTAGGGGACACAGGTTCAATCCCTGATCCATGGAGATCTCCTATGCGACAGAGAAACTAAACCCGTGTGCTGCAACCATCGAGCCCTTGCTCTAGAGCCTGTGAGCTGCAACTACGGAAGCCCATACCCCTGGAGCCTCACGCTCCACGAGAGAAGCCACGTTGTTGAGAAGCCCGCGCACCACAACTAGAAAGCAGCCTCTGCTCACTGCAACTAGAGAAAAGCCCATGCAGCAATGAAGACCCAGCACCACCAAAAATAAATAAATAAATAAATAAATAAATAAATAAATAAATAGATAAATAAATAAAAAAAATATATACATATAAAACAAACGAGTAGGTGGCTTCCCATTCTTACAGAACTGTCTGCTTAGACTTATAAAACTGACCACGAGGCAGCGAAAGCTCTGTGTACAGCCCTCCGTGAATGTTTAATGGGTACCTCTTCTATCAGGTGGCGGTTTATCTACATGATTTGCCACTGGGGAGATTTTTTAAAGGTGTATAAACAACTGGAATGTAAGCCAGCAGATGGCAGGCTCAGAAAGGGACTGCAGTGGGCGGGATTCTTGTGGAAACACTGGGAAACCTCACACCTGAGCCGGGGCATTCAGGCAGAGTACACTTCTGTAGTCCCTTACTTTTTTTTTCTTTTGGCCGCTTCTATTGACCTTTCATTCACTTATCTTTTTTGTTCTTTGGCCTGTGCGGGCCTCCCATTGCAGTGGCCTCTCTCTTGCTGCAGAACACCGGCCTGGGCACATGTGCTCCAGAGCTCCAGTTTGGTAGTTGGACACATTGGTTCAGTCGCTCCATGGCACATGGGATCTTCCCAGGCCAGGGATCAAACTGGCACCCCTTGCACTGCAAGGCAGTGTCCTTACCCACTGGACCACCAGGGAAGCCCCCCTTACATTTTTAAAAAAGAGTATTTATTTATTTAGCTGCACCAGAGCTTGGTTGCAGCATGTGGAATCTAGTTCCTTGACTAGGGATCAAACCTGGGCCCCCTGCATTGTGAGTGTGGAGTCTTGGCACTGGACCACCAGGCAAGTCCAGTCACTTACTATTTTTTTTTAAACTTTTATTTTACTTTTAACTTTTACAGAGTTTTGTTGTTTACAGATATGTATGTTCCCAGATTACAGTCACTTACATTTTATTTTATTTATTTATTTGTTTTGGATGGGGGTGCGGGTTAGGGAGGGAAGGGAGCGGGCGGGCCACTTCTACTGGTCTTACATTTGTCATTTTTCATCCATCTTTGTTCTTTGGCCCGAGTGGGCCTCCCATCTCAGTGGCCTCTGTTGTCGCAGAGCACCGGCTCTGGGCGCATGCGCTCCAGAGCTCCAGCTCGGTAATTGGACACATCGGTCCAGCCGCTCCGCGGCACGTGGGATCTTCCCAGGCCAGGGATCGAACCAGCGCCCCCTGCACTGCAAGGCGGTGTCCTTATCCACTGGACCACCAGGGAAGCCCAGTTATTTACTTTTGAAAGCACTTCAATGAACTCATTTGAGCTGACTGATCCCTGGACATGGATGAAGCTGATAGTATCATCTCCATTTTAAAGCTCAGGAGGGACTTCCTGACAGTCCAGTGCTTAAGACACTGAGCTCCCAGTACAGGTGGTGAGGGCTCAATCCCTGGTCTAAGATCCCACATGCCATGGGGTGCGGCCAAAAGTTGTTGTTGTTGTTGTTGTTGTTTTTAATATTTATTTATTTAGTTGTACCATGTTTTGGCTGTGACTTGTGGGGTCTAGTTCCCTGACCAGGAATTGAACTTGGGCCTCCTACATTGGGAGTGCAGAGTCTTAGCCACTGGGACACCAGGGAAGTCCCCAAAAGTTTTTTGAAAGCATTAGAAAAGAAAAAAGAATCTTCCTTAATGGGACTTCCCTGGCAATCCAGTGGTTAAGACCTAGCCTTCCAGCACAGAGGATGTGGGTTTGATCCCTGGTCTAGGAGCTAAGATCCCACATGCCCTGGGGCCAAAAAAACAAAGTATAAAACAGAAGGAACATTGTAACAAATTCAATAAACACTTTAAAAATGGTCAAAAAAAATCTTAAAAAAAAAACAAAGATGGGGCAACTGAGCCTGCTGAAAGCTCTTGGATTTGTCCAAGGTCACAAACTAGTTGAGGGGACAGTAGACATAGGAATTTGGGGCTCTGGACTTCTGTGGCATGACTTGGAGGGTACAGGGGAATGCGCTCTGTCTTCTAGAGGCTTCTGTTTCATCTTGGAATCTTAACATTTCCAGGTTTTGGATGGGGGTGCGGGTTAGGGAGGGAGGGCGGGCGGGCCACTTCTACTGGTCTTACATTTGTCATTTTTCATCCATCTTTGTTCTTTGGCCCGAGTGGGCCTCCCATCTCAGTGGCCTCTGTTGTCGCAGAGCACCGGCTCTGGGCGCATGCGCTCCAGAGCTCCAGCTCGGTAATTGGACACATCGGTCCAGCCGCTCCGCGGCACGTGGGATCTTCCCAGGCCAGGGATCGAACCAGCGCCCCCTGCACTGCAAGGCGGTGTCCTTATCCACTGGACCACCAGGGAAGCCCAGTTATTTACTTTTGAAAGCACTTCAATGAACTCATTTGAGCTGACTGATCCCTGGACATGGATGAAGCTGATAGTATCATCTCCATTTTAAAGCTCAGGAGGGACTTCCTGACAGTCCAGTGCTTAAGACACTGAGCTCCCAGTACAGGTGGTGAGGGCTCAATCCCTGGTCTAAGATCCCACATGCCATGGGGTGCGGCCAAAAGTTGTTGTTGTTGTTGTTGTTGTTTTTAATATTTATTTATTTAGTTGTACCATGTTTTGGCTGTGACTTGTGGGGTCTAGTTCCCTGACCAGGAATTGAACTTGGGCCTCCTACATTGGGAGTGCAGAGTCTTAGCCACTGGGACACCAGGGAAGTCCCCAAAAGTTTTTTGAAAGCATTAGAAAAGAAAAAAGAATCTTCCTTAATGGGACTTCCCTGGCAATCCAGTGGTTAAGACCTAGCCTTCCAGCACAGAGGATGTGGGTTTGATCCCTGGTCTAGGAGCTAAGATCCCACATGCCCTGGGGCCAAAGAACAAAGTATAAAACAGAAGGAACATTGTAACAAATTCAATAAACACTTTAAAAATGGTCAAAAAAAATCTTAAAAAAAAAACAAAGATGGGGCAACTGAGCCTGCTGAAAGCTCTTGGATTTGTCCAAGGTCACAAACTAGTTGAGGGGACAGTAGACATAGGAATTTGGGGCTCTGGACTTCTGTGGCATGACTTGGAGGGTACAGGGGAATGCGCTCTGTCTTCTAGAGGCTTCTGTTTCATCTTGGAATCTTAACATTTCCAGGTTGGTCAGTGGTAATGAATCCGTCTGCAAGGCAGGAGACCCGAGTTCGATCCCTGGGTTGGGAAAGATTATGGCGACCCACTCCAGTATTCTTGTCTAGGAAATCCCATAGACAAAGGAGCCTGACTATAGTCCACTAAAAGAGTTGTACACGACTTACTGACTAAACAACGACAATCTTGGGATAGCAAATACGGTGGGTGCTGCCACACACCCCTGCTGGACCCTAACGGATCATGTCTCTCTTTCCAATTAATGTTGAGTAAGACCTCAGAATCCTCAACCCAGTACATCCACTAGCATTTGGTTAAAATTAATCTATGAGGTACAGGCTATTTATTTGGAACTAAGCGTGAAAGTAGACATAGATTCTCCAGCTGGCGAGAGGGAGAGGTGAGGCCAGGTTTCAGGGCCATTTCTCTCCTGGTTGGCACTATGAGAAATGAAGTTCCTAGACACAGGGGAAGGAGCCACAGAGAATGTGACTGGACAGCAAGCTCAGAAAGGACTGCAAAGCCCATTGACCAAAAGCAGGCCTGGGAATTCTGAAGTTTATGGATTTTCCCTATGGGAGGAGAAGCTGGAAGGCATCCCATGTATTGAGGAGACAGGAAGCAGGATCTGTGGATAATCAATGGGGAACAGGAAGTGCTTATCTCGGGCCAGTAGACCACACAACAGAAAGGAACAGCCAGGCGGCCCTGAGCTGCCTCCCAGAGCACCAAGGCCCAAGGGCTTCTCTCCAGAAGTCCTCTCCATGGCTCCCGCAGGCCCAGTAGCTGGCCAAAATCAACAACTTCGGGGCTCCAGGAAATGGGAAATGTCTGAGGAGGTCCCTCAATAGGTGGGTAGTTCTGGGAGAGGCCTTGGACCCTGCCAGCTAGAGAGGATGCTGAGAATAATAAGGCCCCCACCAGCCACCTCTCCATACGGCCGTCACTCCTGATAAAGAAGCCTGGAGCCAGTTCCTGTATCTGACTCTAGTGCGGCTTGAGTGGGTTAGTCACGAGAGGGAACCCAAAAGTTCTGGCATGACTTGGAGGGTACAGGGGAATGCGCTCTGTCTTCTAGAGGCTTCTGTTTCATCTTGGAATCTTAACATTTCCAGGTTGGTCAGTGGTAATGAATCCGTCTGCAAGGCAGGAGACCCGAGTTCGATCCCTGGGTTGGGAAAGATTATGGCGACCCACTCCAGTATTCTTGTCTAGGAAATCCCATAGACAAAGGAGCCTGACTATAGTCCACTAAAAGAGTTGTACACGACTTACTGACTAAACAACGACAATCTTGGGATAGCAAATACGGTGGGTGCTGCCACACACCCTGCTGGACCCTAACGGATCATGTCTCTCTTTCCAATTAATGTTGAGTAAGACCTCAGAATCCTCAACCCAGTACATCCACTAGCATTTGGTTAAAATTAATCTATGAGGTACAGGCTATTTATTTGGAACTAAGCGTGAAAGTAGACATAGATTCTCCAGCTGGCGAGAGGGAGAGGTGAGGCCAGGTTTCAGGGCCATTTCTCTCCTGGTTGGCACTATGAGAAATGAAGTTCCTAGACACAGGGGAAGGAGCCACAGAGAATGTGACTGGACAGCAAGCTCAGAAAGGACTGCAAAGCCCATTGACCAAAAGCAGGCCTGGGAATTCTGAAGTTTATGGATTTTCCCTATGGGAGGAGAAGCTGGAAGGCATCCCATGTATTGAGGAGACAGGAAGCAGGATCTGTGGATAATCAATGGGGAACAGGAAGTGCTTATCTCGGGCCAGTAGACCACACAACAGAAAGGAACAGCCAGGCGGCCCTGAGCTGCCTCCCAGAGCACCAAGGCCCAAGGGCTTCTCTCCAGAAGTCCTCTCCATGGCTCCCGCAGGCCCAGTAGCTGGCCAAAATCAACAACTTCGGGGCTCCAGGAAATGGGAAATGTCTGAGGAGGTCCCTCAATAGGTGGGTAGTTCTGGGAGAGGCCTTGGACCCTGCCAGCTAGAGAGGATGCTGAGAATAATAAGGCCCCCACCAGCCACCTCTCCATACGGCCGTCACTCCTGATAAAGAAGCCTGGAGCCAGTTCCTGTATCTGACTCTAGTGCGCGCTTGAGTGGGTTAGTCACGTAGAGGGAACCCAAAAGGATTCCACATTCATCTGGAAGCAAGGGTGCAGGAAATTAGGTCAGGATAGTGGAAGGGTTAAGAAAGGGACGTTTCTGGTGGGCGTATTGTACTGTGATACTTTATAAGCATTACCACAGGGTTTCCCAGGCAGCTTGCTGGTAAAGAATCCACCTACCAATGTAGAAGATGTGGAAGATGTGGGTTCAGTCCCTGGATCAGGAAGATCCCCTGGAGAAGGGGAATGGCAACTTACTCCAGTATTCTGGCCTGGGAAATCCCATGGACAGAGAGGCGCCTCTGAGGAACACGACTGAGAATACACAAAAGCAATACCACCACCCCAAACACACGCCTCCTCCTCCTCACTTCATGAAAGAGTGTTGCTGCTCAGTCTTCCAGGCATGTCCGACTCTTTGCACACCAGGTCTCCCTGTTCCTTACCGTCTCTCACAGCTTGCTCAAGTTCATGTCCATTGCATGAGCGATCCCATCCATGAGACTGAGAATGAGGTGGAGCACCTCATAGTTCTATTAAACAACAAAATCTGTTTTTTTTTTGGCAGTATGTGGCATGTGTCATCTTAGTTCCTCAACCAGGGGTCCAGCCCTGACAGTGGAAGTGCAGTGTCTTAACCACTGGACCAACAGGGAAATTTCAGCATCTACTATTTTTGATTATTAGCGAATGCTTTTTATTAAAAAGAATACTTCAGGGCTTCCCTGGTGTTAAAGTGGGTAAAGAGTCCACCTTGCAGTGCAAGAGGCACGAGTTCGATCCCTGGCCAGGGAAGGTCCTATGTGCCGCAGAGTGGCTGGAGCGGTGTGTTCAATTACAAGCCAGCGCTCTGGAGCACGTGTGCCCAGAACCGGTGCTCTGCAGCGAGAGAGGCCACTGCGATGGGAGGCCCACACAGGCCACAGAATAAAAAGATGGATGAAAGTAAATATAAATAAAATAGGCATGATGGGGTAAAGATAAAAAATAATAATAATAAAAAAAGAATACTTCAGGGGCTTCCCTGATGGTCCAGTGGGTAAGGACACTGCCTTGCAGTGCAAGGGGCGCCAGTTCGATCCCTGGCCTGGGAAGATCCCAGGTGCTGCGGAGCGGTTGGACCAATGTGTTCAATTACCGAGCCGGAGCTCTGGAGCGCATGCGCCCAGAGCCGGTGCTCTGCAACAACAGAGGCCACCGCGATGGGAGGCCCACAGGAGCCAAAGAACAAAGATGGATGAAAATAGACTAATGAAAGACCAATGGAAGTAGCCCGCCTGCTCCCCTCCCTCCCCACCCCACCCCCCAAAAATAAATAAATAAATCTTAAAAAAAAAAGAGAGAATACTTCAGTAGATATTAGCGTGCGTGCAAACACACACACGTGCATGCACATATACACACACATCTATTGGGTTAGCCAGAAAGTTCAGGTTTTTCCAATAAGATATTGGGTAAAAACCCAAATGGAACTTTTGGCCAGCCAAATATATAGACATGGAAAACTGGTTTCTTGGACACCAATGCTTTCAATAAAGTTCCAATTTAAAAAATACAAATAAAGTGAGTCAATTCAAAGGAAAATATTAAGTGAATGGCATAGGTGCTCTGTGGTAAAGATTATGCAAATAAGGGACATTCGAGAAACACTCACAGAATCACGTGATTGTGGCCATTCAGAGGCTATAGTGAGTTACAGGTGGCAACCCTAGGAACTGGTGTGGTGTCTATATGCAAACCCCAAAGTCAACCTGTCCTCAGACACCCCACCATTTTATTCCCGAATGCCTCTCACCCAGACCCACCATCCTCCTCTTGTGCTCTCCAGTTCAAAACCTCAGAGCTCTTTCTCTCCAGCCTCTTCCTCACTGTTCATTGGCTAAGTCTGGTCCACGGGCCACTTGGGTCATTTTTCCATTTCTCCAAGCCCCAACCTTGCGAGGGTGTCCAAGGCCCTCTTGCAAGTCATACGCACACCTTGTTGCCCCCACTGACTTCCCTGCTCATGGGCAGGCTCCTGGACGCTTCCTCGTCTCCCCGGAAGCTTCCTGGGCTCAGGTGCCAAAGCCTGTTCCTGCCCTGGGTCACCAGAGCCCGTGGCACAGCACATCATTTGAGACGTGACTGATGACGATCGGCATGGTGGTTCAGAGTTCACAGAGTCAGAGACATGCGTGCGTCTGCCCCTGGACGTCAAAATGCATCTAAAGGTCGAAAGCAATCTGCAGCCATGCTCCAGGGTCAGCACCAGAGACCCTACTCTTGTTGGCCTAGGGCAAGAGAAGGGACAGTCACAGGCTTTCGGGAAGGCAGTGGGTAGAGCCAGTGGCTCCGTCTACCATCGGTGGGTGATCTTGTGCTCAGTCCCGACTGACTCTACGACCCCATGGACTGTAGCCCATCAGGCTCCCCTGTCCATTGAATCTTCCAGGCAAGAATACTGGAGTAGGTTGCCATTTCCTTCTCCAGGGGTCCTCACAGATCAGGGATCGAACCCACGCCTCCTTTGTCTCCTGCAGGTGGAATCTTTACCAATGAGCCACCTGGGTCTACTGGCTAATAAAGACTCCGTCTACTTAAAACTGTAAGAGTGATCAAATCAAAAGACATTCACTGATATCATACCTGCTTCCAGCTCTTTAACATCTCCCCTCTGTACTTCATCCACTGATCACAAGAAATAACCTGGGATACCTCAGTTCTTCCAGAGGGAGGGTGGAAGAGGAGGAGGACACAGGGTTGTCCGGCCTAGCGTTGCTGTGCGAAGCAGCATTTCTGGAATTCATCTTCTGTCTGGTATTACCATTCGCTTAAGTGGGTAAGTAGGTGCAAAAGCCAAGGACAGAAGACTCCACAGAAGAGTAAACAGACGTCTTTAAAAGATGACACTTACTGACCAGCTGCCTTGTACCAGGTGCTGTAACAAGCTCTTTCCAAGTGTTACTTCATTTAGCCTTCATAGCCTTTTACACTGATGATTTATTATCCTCGTTGAACAGAGAAACAGAACAGCGAGGCTGAGTAACTTGCGCAGGTCCTGTTTGTCCCAAAGGCTATGTTCTTCACCTTTTCAGTATACTAATGTCAGAAGAGAAATGAAACACACCGCTTTCCAGCCCATCCCAGCACTCAGATAAGGCACTCAGGCCCTGGCAGAGCAGGGATGAGAACAACCCCGGCATCCGGACCCACAGCTGCAGAAGTGCTAATATGGATCAGGTTGTTCCAACCAACATATACCCTATGGTGGCTGAGGCAGTAAACAATCCGCCTGGAATGCAGGAGACCCAAGTTTGATACCTGGGTCAGGAAGATCCCATGGACAGAGGAGCCTGGCGGGCTACAGTCCATGGGGTTGCAAAGAGATACGACTGAGCAACTCACACACACACATCATCTATAGAGGACAATACAAAAATAATTGGAAGCGGATGAAGTATTACTCAGAGCCTATAAACATTATGAATGCCAATTAGCAGAAGTCATATAGCACACAACAAAGGAATGATTGTATTAAAGGAGTTTGTGTTTTGGAGCATCAGGACCTTCCTAGTGTGGCCGTGGCTCCACACTGCCCCCTGGTGGCTGCCATGCCCGCTCGGGGAGCAGGCCAGGCCAAGGACCAGCCTGAACAAAGGCTTGGATGAGAATCAGTTCAGTTCAGTCACTCAGTGTTTGACTCTTTGCAACCCCATGGACTGCGCCACGCCAGGCTTCCCTGTCCTTCACCAACGGCATATACTGAAAACCCTATCAGGCAAAGGCCTCAGAAATCTCAGAGACAGTAAAGCTCCTCTGGGCTGAGAACTTTCCCAAAGGGAAATCTCCGGGCTCTACTTCCATCTGGATGGACGCAGTCACGGGTTAAACACTCTCAGTCTGTCAAACTGGCTAAGGCTCTTTCCCTCTTTAATGATCATGAGCACCCTTCATACTCTGTCGGTGGGAGAGTAAATTAGTAAAGCTCTCTTGTGCAATTTGGAGGTATGTATCCAGCTTTCCAAAAAATTACCACCGCGAGGAATGTCTCCTAGGGAAATAATTAAGGATGTGAGCAAATATAGTTCAAGAATACGCACTGCAGAGCTATTTATATTAGCTGAAAGACATTCAGTACCTGACGCTATAAACCTGATATCCAAGCTGATGAGGTAGGTGAATATTTATGGACATGGAAAAGCGCATATACTGGTAAAATGAAAACGCAGGCTATACAACAGGTAGAGTGTCCACTTTTGAAAAAAAAAAAAAAGTCTTTCTGTTTTGAAGAGAGCTCTGGAAGGATACACAGGAGGAGGTGAGCTGAACTTAGCTCTGAATAACAAGATTCTGGATGTTTTCATTTTCTTCTTTTCGTTACACATCTATTGTTTTTAAAATGTCGAAACAACTAGAGGAACTGCTTTTTAATTAGAACTGATAAATACAGGTGAAATTAATCAGAAAAAAAAAAATCAGTAAAATCTACATTCAAATTTCCAGGCTCTCCTTTCCGAACTCCTAAGGACTATCTTTGCTTGAGTGCCGGACGGCTCTCCCTCACCATTCCCACTGGGGCCTGAATAGGGTGACCTCAGCCCCTTGAGAATCTCCTCTTGTTTCTCAGCAAGATGTGCTGACCGGCAGGGTCGGCCAGCTGCACACTCTGTGCCCCCCGCAGGCCCCGCCCCTTGACATGAGCCTCCAGCTGTTTTTCCTCTTTGACTGAGCACATGTGGGTGCCACAGAGGAGTCTAGATTGGGTACCATTTCGGCCAGAAGGAAGGGCTTTGAAGATACCCCAGTCTACTGGAAATCAGATCTCCCTTACACCTGCCTGAGGCAGCCTGAAAACACTGATTCCTTTCCCCCTTGACCATCTCTTCTAGGGTAGGGCTTGAGCTCCCTGCTTTTTTTTTAACTCCCCCGGGGAGGCTTAAGTGAGCTCAGAGCTTTCCTCAGATACTAACGACCCTTTCCTACTGCAGTTTCTACCCACTGGGTTTCTCGTTCAAAGATAACCTCCCTGCTGGTCCCGTGGCTAAGGCTCTATGCTCCCATCAGAGGCCTGGGTTCGATCCCTGGTCAGGGGACTAGATCCTACATGTTACAACTAAGCATTTACATGCTGTAACTAAAGATCTTGAGTGCTGCAACTAAGGCTGGACTCGGCCAAATAAGCAGATGAACACATATTAAAGAAAAAAAGAACATGACCCCTGAGGGTCTGATCCTGTTCCTTTGAGACTCTTCTTACGCCAGAGTCAGCATTCAGCCACTTAGCCTTTAAACCTTTTTTTCTTACTGTCTGCCAGGTACCACGTCTTGCCTCTGCCTACATCCTTACCCAGAACATAGCTTTATTACAGAGAAACAACTATATGGGTAAAGCTTGAGGAGGAAGTGTCTAGAACATACAGAGAATCCACCACCTGAAAGCATCCACTGCAGAATCTCACAAATTAACCGTCAAGAGGTAAGCCAGGAGACCTGCACCATGATTCCGGCTGATATCAGCAGGCAAAGTCCCCATCACCCCCAGCATCCTTTAACATGCCTACTGGCCTTAGCACAGGACGCGCCTTCGTTCAGAGTTGGGAGAGGGACTGAGGCGCCTTCCCCAACCTCTCCAACCAAATCGGGGGCCTGGTCTTTGTGGAATTTCAAGCAGCTGGGCCAGGCGAGTTGGGTTGGAGCAGGGGGATACATTTCAGAGGACAGAGCCCTGAAAACATGTCTCGAATCTCGCGTCATCTCCCCAGGGCCCCGGCAGCACACCCACTCTAGGCACAGCCTGGGCGGGACGCTGCTTACAGCTGTTTGGGGAAGGGCTGGGAGGTGATCAGGCCTCGTTCAGGGCCTGTATCGGAGGGCCCCAAGATTCCGTACTTCTGCCACTTCCTTCCTGATGCCCGCTTCCCATCCACTGACTCTGAAAGGCGATCAGTGAACTGAGTGATAGCTCCCTCTCCATGTCCCAGGATGTGTGAGGCGCACTTTTCGTAAGTCACTGGCCAAATTCTCTCTTTGGTCCACCTTTACTTCCCATGTTACACTCATAAATGCCCCACTACTTATCAACTCCTCGAGGTCGGGCTACTTAAATACCTGCTGAATGAACCTCCAAGAAATGACCTGAAGGGGTCATTCATTCCTTCCTCCTCAATTTTCATTTTTTGCCCCAAAGGAGGAAAATGCATGCAGTCACCTAGTGTCCCACGATTGGGTGGCCCCTGCACTGCTGCTGTCTCTGCCTCAGAGTCTTTTGGGGGGTACTTCTCTAGTGGTGCAGTGGTTGAGAATCCGTCTGTCAATGCAGGGGATGCCAATGCAATGGGTTTGATCCCTGGTCGCGGCACTAAGACCCCACGTGCCTCAGGGCAACGCAGCCCGGGACCCACAACTATGAGCCAGAGTTCTAGAGCCCGCGAGCCTCAACTCCTGAAGCCCAGGCACCCTAGAGCCTATGCTCCACAACAACAGAAGCCACCAAAGTGAGAAGCGCGTGCGCAGCGACTAGAGACAGCCCTTGGACAGCTGTGAAGATCCATCACAGCCAAAAATGAATATAGTCTTTTGCATAATTCCCTGGCGATCCTGTGGTTAGGACTTGGCATTTTGCACTGCTCTGCGCCTGGGTTCACTCCTTGGTTGGGGAACTAAGATCCCAGACCTGTGTGGTGTGGCCAAAAGAGAAAAAAACCATATAACCACTGACGTGGTTCTTGGAAGGTTACTGCTGACGCTCCAGCCACAAATTCAATCACCTCTTCCAGCTGTCTTCCCTAAGCAGGCCCTCAGCTTCTGGCACCCGCCTTTCAGCTGATTCTCCACTTTCCCTCTCACTACTCCTTAGTGTCTGGTCCACCTCTCAAAGACCGTGTTCTCAAGCCTTCTCCTTATGTAAGGCTGTCCACCCGCAGGCTGCTCAGGACCCAACGGTGAGCATGCCCTATGGCTGCCCCTATCTCACCTCTGATTGCCAATAGCCGCCTCGCCATCTCGACACGGGCAGCTCAATCTCACACAGATTCATCAAAATACCCTTCTGAAACCATTCTGAATCTAGTGGAAATGATCAGTATTTATGCTTTTAAGCTTAATTACTGGATTCAAATGTGTATATAAATCTTTTGGGGAAAAAACTGTCTTAGCCTTTCGAAAAGAAACAAACAAAAAACCAAAAAACCCAAGCACAGATCCAATTTCCTAACATCCTACAAACCACAGGTCTTCGGCGGTGCCACACACAGCTTGGAGGATCTTAGTTTCCAGACCAGGAAGTGAACTGGGGCCCTGTCACTGGAAGCACTGGGTCCTAAGCACTGGACTGCCAGGGAATCCCAAACCCGCACTCTTTTGAAAGCAAAAGGGGACATTTTGTTTTTAACATTTATTTTTTGCCACTTCTATTGATCTTTCATTTATCCAACCATCTTTGTTCCTTGGCCTGCGTGGGCCTCCTATCACAGAGCACCGGCTCTGGGCGCGTGCGCTCCAGAGCTCCGGCTCAGTAATTGGACACATCGGTCCAGCCGCTCTGCGGAACGTGGGATCTTCCCAGGCCAGGGATCGAACCAGCGCCCCTTGCACTGCAAGGCAGTGTCCTTACCCACTGGACCACCAGGGAAGCCCCAAAGGGGACATTTTTAACAGCCACGCACCTGCGATGGTTTACGTAGATGTCAACTTAACGGAACCACAGACTGCCTGGATATTGTGTCAGCTTTGTTTTGGGTGTTTCTGTGAGGGCGTTATGAGGAGAGATGATTACTTCTGAATCAGCAGATTGAATGAAACAGATCACCCCTTGGAAGGTAGATGGGTCTCAATCAGTTAAAGGCTTGAGTAGAACAAAAAGGCTAACCCTCTTGAGTGAGAGAGAATGTGTCCTGCCTGATGAACTGGAACAACATCTTTCTTCCTGTCTTTGGATTCAAACAGAAACACCAGCTCTTCCTGAGCCTCGAGCCTGTTAGCCTTCAGATGGTTGTTTTTCCTTGTTCAATCATGTTCAGTCTTGCCTGACAATTTGTGACCTCATGGACTGTGGCATGCCAGACTTCCCTGTCCTTCACTATCTCTCAGAGTTCACTGAAACTCACGACTGTTGAGTCGGTGATGCCATCCAACCATCTCATCCTCTGTTGGCCCCCTTCTCTGCCTGTCTTCAATCTTTCCCAGCATCAGGATCTTTTCCAATGAGTCGTCTCTTCACATCAGGTGGCCAAAGTACTGGAGTTTCAGCTTCAGCCTCAGTCCTTGCAATGAATAGTCAGGGTAGGTTTCCTTGAGGATTGACTGGTTTGATGATCTCCTTGCTATCCAAGGGACAATTAAGAGTCTTCTGCAGCACCACAATTCGAAAGCATCAACTCTTTGACCCTCAGCCTTCTTTATGGTCCAGCTCTCACATCCATACAAGACTACTGGAAAAACCACAGCAATGATTATGCAGGCCTTTGTTGGCCAAGTGGTGTCTCTGCTTTTTTACTGTGCTGTCTAGGTTTGTCATAGCTTTTTTTCCAAAGAGCGAGTGTCTTTTAATTTTATGTCTGCAGTCATCATCCACAGTGATTTTGGAGCCCAAGAAAATAAAGTCTGCCACAGTTTCCATTCACCCCATCTATTTGCCATGAAATGATAGAACCGGATGCCATGGTCTTAGTTTTTTGAGGGTTGAGGGGTTTTTTTGGTTGTTAATTTTATTTATTCATTAATTTTTGGCTATTCTGGATTTTCACTGCTGCTGCAGGCTCTTCTCTGATTGCAGGGAGTGGGGACTACTCTCCAGTGGAGGTGAGCAGGTTTCCTGTCACGGTGACTTCTCTTGTTGTCGAACTTGGGCTCTAGGGCACATGGGCTTCAGTAGTTGTGGCCCATGGGCTCCATAGTTGCGGCTCCAAGGCTCTAGAGCACAGGGTCCATAGTTGTGGCTCATGGGCTTAGTTGCTCGGGGCAGGTGGGATCTTTCGGGATTAGGGATCGAACCCGTGTCTCCTGCGTTGGCAGGTGAACTCTGTACCACTGAGCTACCAGGGAAGCCCAGCTGTCCAACCTTAAAGACAGCAAAACGTCTCTTTGGGCAATTTACATCTGCCCCCAAATATTATAACATTGTCCCCTCCAACCCCTGAGCTACTAGGGAAGTCCCAGTGTGGAGTTTAAGGTCAGCATTTTAACTTTCCTCTTTCACCCTCATCAAGAGGTTCTTTAGGTCCTCTTTGCTTTTTGCCATTCAAGTGGCATTATCTGCATTTCTGATATGCTATTTCTCCCAGCAATCTTTCCTTCATATGAAAATGACACCATTTGCAATCCTGGTCTTTGGCCTCAGGTTGAAATTAAACTGCAGGTCTGCAGCCTGTTGATTGACTCTGCACTTCTTGGGACTTACCACCCTCTATAATTGTGCACACACACTCTATGAGCCTGGGAACAGTCTCTTCCTTCCCTGACTCTCACATCTGATGGAGGACCAACTCCAGTCCTTCTAACACCAGACTGTCTCTCCAGTCACTTCCCCTCCTCTATACTCCTCACTGCCCTGGACCTCTGCAAAGACTCCCACTGACCTCCTGCTTGAAGCCTTCCCTTGGGTCAGCCTATTCTCCCTGTTACTGATTGCATCACCACCTTGCTGAGCACTCTGGAGGCTCCCTGATGCTCTCAAGAGTAAAAGCTTCCAAATTTGGGGTGAGGACTGGGTATCTGAAGACAGAGCAGTAACAAATATCTCACATTACTCTTCAGTTCCTGGCTCTCAGGTGTCATACTCCCTCGATCCCTGAGTCTCTAGAAGGCATCAAGTCCAGGGGATTGCAAAGAATCAGACACAACTTCGAGACTAAACAACACCAACCAACAAGGACCACAACCCTTATCCTGGCTTTCTAAGCATTCTCAAGGTTCCCGAGAGACTCAGAGGTTGCTGGGTACCCACAAGTATATAAAATGGAGAAGAGAATGGCAACCCACTCCAGGATTCTCGCCTGGGAAATCCCATGGATAGAGGAGCCTGGCGGGCTACAGTCTATGGGATCGTAAAGAATTGGACACAATCGGGCTTCCCCTGGTGGTCCAGTGGGTAAGGGCACTGCCTTGCAGTGCAAGGGGCGCCGGTTCGAGCCCTGGCCTGAGAAGATCCCACGTGCCACGGAGCGGCTGGACTGATGTGTCCAATCACCGAGCTGGAGCTCTGGAGCGCATGCGCCCAGAGCCGGCGCTCTGCGACAACAGACGCCACCGCGATGGGAGGCCCACAGGAGCCAAAGAATGAAGACGAATGAAAATAGAGAAACGAAAGACCAATAGAAGTGGCCCGCCCACTCCCCTCCCTCCCCAACCCGACCCCGCCCAAAGTAAATAAATAAATAAATAAATCTTTAAAAAAAAAAAAAGAATTGGCCACAATCTAGTGACTAAATCACCACCCCATACGTATAAGGGCTCGTTCTCCTGAGGAAATGCATGTTAAGTGCCAGTTCCTTGTAAACACTCAATAGCCATTAGCCACCAGCATCATTTCTTCTTCTTCTTCTTTTTTAATTAAAAAAGAACAAATTTTATTTTCTGGCCACCCCAAAAGGCATGTGGGATCTTAGTTCTCCAACCAGGGATTGAACCCACACTCCCTGCACCGGAAGTGCAGAGTCTTAACCACTGGATCACCAGGGAAGTCCCAGCATCACTTCTTTTTTTTTTTTTAGCTTCATGACATGAGGTCTTTCTTAGTTCTTTATTATTTTCATCCATCTCTATTCTTTGGCACGTGCGGGCCTCCCATTGCAGTGGCCTCTCACGCTGCAGAGCCAGAGTGGCTGGCCCAGCCACTCTGCGGCACGTGGGATCCTCCTGGGCCAGGGTTGAATCAGTGCCCCCTGCACTGCAAGGCAGACTCTCCACCCACTGGACCACCAGGGAAGCCCACCAGTATCACTTGTTGCTATAGCTCTGAGGACAGAGCAGTGTTCGCCTTAATAAATAAATATGGTGAGTTTGCAAGGCTTGTCCCTGGATTTTCTTTTTTTTTTTCTTTTTGGTCACACAGCATGCAGGATCTTAGTTCCCTGACCAAGGATCAAACCTGTGCCCCCAGCAGGGACAGCTTGGAGTCCTAACCCCTGGACCTCCAAGGGATTCCTGGGGACGTCTTAGTTCCAGGTGCCCTGATGTCTGGTCCAGGGAATGGAGAAGGCAGATAATCTTGCAGCTTGGGGCAATCCTTGGGGGTCCGCTGGGGGTGCTCCGGCCCTCCCTGAGGCTCCTCTCTCACACGTCTGGTGATCCAGACGGTGCCCAGAACACCCAGCCCACCGCCCTCCCTTCTCTTCCCGGCATTTCACGGCTCTCCACCAGCATTTACTGTCCATTGTTCAGAAAATATGAATCAAGCCAGAACTTGAGGCTTGAGTTCCACGTAAAAAAAACTAAAGATCTCCATCCAAGTTGTTCCCCAAAGAGTATTCTCCAAGAGAGAAAAAAAAAAGACAACCAAATGGCTACATCTCAAACATTTTCAGGCTGCATGATGCCATGGCTCTCTTGAAGCCCCTGAGACACAATTTTCAAGAGTCAACTGGGCTGAAGTTTGAGAGCAAGGCCTAGAGAGGCTGTTTCATTCCTACCACCCATGACACACTCGGCTTCTTTCAGTTCTCCCTCCGGCTGGCCCTCTGCTCTGCGGGGCAAAGCCACTGACAGAATAAATGAATGCCAAAAATTTGCCTCCCAGCAGCGAACGCGAAGACTTTGACAGATACAAATTTCCAAGCAAACCCACCCCAAAGCTAATGAAAACGAGGGCTGGGTTTGATTGGGCTTGTTAGAGGCTGGGTGCCTGATTTTTTTTAGGGTCTGAATACGTTTACCTGAGGTAGGGGGCGGCGTACTGATGCAGCAGCTGGAGAAAAATCGACCCAGGCCCACAGGACATGGACGAGTCTGCAGGCAGCTACCTCTCATTCCACAGATACTTGCCGTGTACCTATCCTGCTCCTGCTCTGCCTGTGGTGACATGGCAAGAGAAACACAGCGCGGCTTGGGAGGGCGGCCGCCCAGCAGAGAAGACAGGGTTTGTGTCCCGAGGGATAACCGGGAGTGGGGTGTGCAGGCCAAGGGGCGGGGCGTGACCTAGACCCTGAAGCCTGGAGAACCCAGGCGGCCCCTTGGACCATCTACACGGAGCGGGGCTCTCTTCTAGATCTAGTGTCTTAATAGATACGCAAACGACCTGAATGGGAAGGATCTGGGACCATGTTTTCTTAAAGACAGCTGAGGAGGGGGTCTCGGAGCTCCCTGGCTGTGGCTGGGGGAAAGGGGGCACACAGGCAGGCCCAGCTCTAAGATCTTGGGGCCCACGACAAGAAAGCCCATGTAAAGGAAAGCCCACGTGCAACATGTTTAAAACTGAAAACTCAGGGGTTTCCCTGGTGGTCCAATGGGTAAGGAGTCCGCCTTGCGGTGCAAGGGGCACTGGTTCGATCCCTGGCCAGGGAAGATCCCACGTGCTGTGGAACGGCTGGGTTGGTGTGTTCAATTGCGAGCCAGCGCTCTGGAGCTCTGCTCTCGGTGCTCTGCCACGAGAGAGGTCACTGCAATGGGAGGCCCACGCAGGCCAAAGAATGAAGATGGATGAAAAATAAATAAAAATTTAAAAAAACAATAAAAAGAGGCCAAAATCGAAACACAAACAAACAAACTGAAAACTCAGGCTAATAAAACATCCTGCCTTGACAAATACACCTTCCTGATTATTATGAAAAGTTTTATGTTAGTCGCTCAGACCCCATGGACTGTAGCCCACCAGGCTTCTCTGTCCATGGGATTCTCCAGGCAAGAATCCTGAGTGGCTGTCCATTTCCTTCTCCAAGGCATCTTCCTGACCCTAGGATCAAATCAGGGTTGCTTGTAATACAGGCAGATTCTTTATTGTCTGAGCCACCGGGGAAGCCCTACTTGTTAATGGGTTCAAATGTAGAATTCTTTAGACTTCTGGATCAGAATGTGGTGGAGCCTACCCAGCGACTGACTCCTCCTCCTCTCCTCCAGCCCTAGTTCCATCCATGAGGTCTCAGGACCACACATGGCTAAACCCCCCGGAGTCCCCTGACCCCGCCAATCTAGGGGTGTGCACACGCGCTTGGGAGGCGGCCGCCCAGCAGAGAAGACAGGGTTTGTGTCCCGAGGGATAACCGGGAGTGGGGTGTGCAGGCCAAGGGGCGGGGCGTGACCTAGACCCTGAAGCCTGGAGAACCCAGGCGGCCCCTTGGACCATCTACACGGAGCGGGGCTCTCTTCTAGATCTAGTGTCTTAATAGATACGCAAACGACCTGAATGGGAAGGATCTGGGACCATGTTTTCTTAAAGACAGCTGAGGAGGGGGTCTCGGAGCTCCCTGGCTGTGGCTGGGGGAAAGGGGGCACACAGGCAGGCCCAGCTCTAAGATCTTGGGGCCCACGACAAGAAAGCCCATGTAAAGGAAAGCCCACGTGCAACATGTTTAAAACTGAAAACTCAGGGGTTTCCCTGGTGGTCCAATGGGTAAGGAGTCCGCCTTGCGGTGCAAGGGGCACTGGTTCGATCCCTGGCCAGGGAAGATCCCACGTGCTGTGGAACGGCTGGGTTGGTGTGTTCAATTGCGAGCCAGCGCTCTGGAGCTCTGCTCTCGGTGCTCTGCCACGAGAGAGGTCACTGCAATGGGAGGCCCACGCAGGCCAAAGAATGAAGATGGATGAAAAATAAATAAAAATTTAAAAAAACAATAAAAAGAGGCCAAAATCGAAACACAAACAAACAAACTGAAAACTCAGGCTAATAAAACATCCTGCCTTGACAAATACACCTTCCTGATTATTATGAAAAGTTTTATGTTAGTCGCTCAGACCCCATGGACTGTAGCCCACCAGGCTTCTCTGTCCATGGGATTCTCCAGGCAAGAATCCTGAGTGGCTGTCCATTTCCTTCTCCAAGGCATCTTCCTGACCCTAGGATCAAATCAGGGTTGCTTGTAATACAGGCAGATTCTTTATTGTCTGAGCCACCGGGGAAGCCCTACTTGTTAATGGGTTCAAATGTAGAATTCTTTAGACTTCTGGATCAGAATGTGGTGGAGCCTACCCAGCGACTGACTCCTCCTCCTCTCTCCTCCAGCCCTAGTTCCATCCATGAGGTCTCAGGACCACACATGGCTACACCCCCAGGCAGACCAGGAGTCCCCTGACCCCGCCAATCTAGGGGTGTGCACACTGTGTTCAGGGCACACCCAGGAGGAGGGACCTAAAGAAGAGACTGGAGCTGATCCTGGACTCGGAACTCCTCTGGCTCCCGGGAGCCCATGGTGGGGGCCCCTCCTGGTGACACTGTGCACACGGAAGACGTCAATTGACTGGATGAGGAGACACAGTGCTGCGAGGCTTTGGTTAGGACAATGCCAGAGGGTGACCTTTATCCCCGGATATGGAATACAGTATTGTGTATACGAGCTTCATGCCTTCAGTTGTGTCCGACTCTTTGCGACTCTATGGACTGTAGCCTGTCAGGCTCCTTTGTCCATGGGATTCTCCAGGCAAGAATCCTGGAGCGGGTTGCCATGCCCTCCTCTAGAGGATCTTCCCAACTGGGGGACGCAACTCACAGCTCTTATGCCTTCTGCGCTGGCAGATGGGTTCTTTACCACTAGCTCCAGCTGGGAAGCCCACAACATCAGTTTTCACCTAGTCTTCTCGCCATGCCTGTGAATTCAGTATTGTTTTTATTCCCTTTTCACATAAGAGGAGACTCAGATTAGAGATTTTAATTCACCAAGGCCACACAGCTAGCAGGGTAAAGCCAGGATTCAATGCTAGGGTGAGTCTCGTGGCCTAAAAACATAGAGGAAAATCATTCTGGATCCTGAGTCATGGAATCAGAGCCAGAAGGAATCATGACGTTCATGTCCAGCCTTCCTAATGTGAATCTGCTGGCGGGCAGGAGAAGTCTAGGGTCCTGCCCTGCTGGACCATCAGTTACCCGCTCTGTGCAGCGGGCACAGGCTCCCCGGGGGAGGGGGGGCAGCCGCTGGGGTCAGCAGGGGGCCAGGGCTGCCCAACAGGCATATCCCCATGGCCGTCTGTGAGTGGAGAAGCTGACCTCAGCCAAGCAGGGCCCTGTGCATGTGTGCTCAGTCGCATCTGACTCTGCGACCCTGTGGATAACGCAGCCCACCAGGTTCCTCTGTCCATGGAATTCGCCAGGCAAGAATACTGGAGTGAGTCATTCCCTTCCACAGGAGATCTTCCCAATCCGGGGGTCAAACCTGAGCCTCCTGCACCTCCTGCACTGGCAGGTGGGTTCTTCCCATGGAGTCACCTGGGAAGCCTTCCTAAACTTGCCACCTCGAGGCTTTGTCCAGATCCTGAGAGCAAAATGGCGGGCAGCGCTGGGGAAGCCCAGGGTCTGGCTCCGGTGTAACTTCACGGTGTCTCAGACACTGGTCTGGGAGCTCAGACACCCACACGGCCCAGGCTGATCAGAGATGCCCTCGAACCAAGCCCAGAACCCTGGCCCTTTCTCCCTGCCACTGCATTGGCCAGGCAAGGCCGTGCAGGTTGGGAAGGAAGATAACTGTCTCTCTCTTTTCAAAACTGATTTCTTCACACTTTTACAACTAAGGGATCCATTTTATGGTGCCCCCGATGGCTCAGCAGATAAAGAATCCACCTGCAAGGTAGGAGACACAGGAGATGAGGGTTCCATCCCTGAGTCAGGATGATCCCCTGGAGAAGGAAATGGCAACCCACTCCAGTATTCTGGCCAGGGGAAACCCGTGGACAGGGGAGCCTGGGGGCTACAGTCTGGTGGTGGGAGAGCAGCAAAGAGTCAGACGCGACTGAGCAGGCACGCACACTCACATATACATTTTATACGGGGACGTGCCCAAGACCTGTGTGTAGCTCAATGAAGGTTTTTTTTTTTTTGGTGGTGGGGGGAAGTCACTTCTATTGGTCTTTCATTTATCTATTTTCATCCATCTTTGTTCTTTAGCCCATGTGGGCCTCCCATCACAGCGGCCTCTCTCGTTGCAGAGCACCGTCTCTGGGCGCATGAGCTCCAGGCTCGGTAGTTGGACACATCGATCCAGCCGCTCCGCGGCACGTGGGATCTTCCCAGGCCAGGGATCGAACCGGCGCCCCTTGCACTGCAAGGCAGTGTCTTTACTCACTGGACCACCAGGGAAGCCCTCAATGAAGTTTTAATAGGTATAATACTATGTAACGATCACCCAGACCAAGATGATGTTTTAAATATTGCTTGTAAATTGTAGAAGTAACATACGAACACATTCTCCTTGTAAAGCATTCACACACAACGTGTAAGCTGACCCCCCCTTGAACCCTCCCCCGCCAGCAGTCAGAATCCTGAGTAGCATTCCCTTCCACAGGAGATCTTCCCAATCCGGGGGTCAAACCTGAGCCTCCTGCACCTCCTGCACTGGCAGGTGGGTTCTTCCCATGGAGTCACCTGGGAAGCCTTCCTAAACTTGCCACCTCGAGGCTTTGTCCAGATCCTGAGAGCAAAATGGCGGGCAGCGCTGGGGAAGCCCAGGGTCTGGCTCCGGTGTAACTTCACGGTGTCTCAGACACTGGTCTGGGAGCTCAGACACCCACACGGCCCAGGCTGATCAGAGATGCCCTCGAACCAAGCCCAGAACCCTGGCCCTTTCTCCCTGCCACTGCATTGGCCAGGCAAGGCCGTGCAGGTTGGGAAGGAAGATAACTGTCTCTCTCTTTTCAAAACTGATTTCTTCACACTTTTACAACTAAGGGATCCATTTTATGGTGCCCCCGATGGCTCAGCAGATAAAGAATCCACCTGCAAGGTAGGAGACACAGGAGATGAGGGTTCCATCCCTGAGTCAGGATGATCCCCTGGAGAAGGAAATGGCAACCCACTCCAGTATTCTTGCCAGGGAAGCCCCGTGGACAGGGGAGCCTGGGGGCTACAGTCTGGTGGTGGGAGAGCAGCAAAGAGTCAGACGCGACTGAGCAGGCACGCACACTCACATATACATTTTATACGGGGACGTGCCCAAGACCTGTGTGTAGCTCAATGAAGGTTTTTTTTTTTTTGGTGGTGGGGGGAAGTCACTTCTATTGGTCTTTCATTTATCTATTTTCATCCATCTTTGTTCTTTAGCCCATGTGGGCCTCCCATCACAGCGGCCTCTCTCGTTGCAGAGCACCGTCTCTGGGCGCATGAGCTCCAGGCTCGGTAGTTGGACACATCGATCCAGCCGCTCCGCGGCACGTGGGATCTTCCCAGGCCAGGGATCGAACCGGCGCCCCTTGCACTGCAAGGCAGTGTCTTTACTCACTGGACCACCAGGGAAGCCCTCAATGAAGTTTTAATAGGTATAATACTATGTAACGATCACCCAGACCAAGATGATGTTTTAAATATTGCTTGTAAATTGTAGAAGTAACATACGAACACATTCTCCTTGTAAAGCATTCACACACAACGTGTAAGCTGACCCCCCCTTGAACCCTCCCCCGCCAGCAGCCCCCTCCAAACACAAGGCCCCACTGTTACAATTCCATGTGTCCGGAAGCTTCCCCCTCTAGGCATTCTCAGGCTTTCAGGCTGCCAAGCAGCCTGACCAAACAGGTTTGGGGTCTTTCTCCTAGAATATTCTCTTCTGTTCACCCTGCCCCCAGCCAGTTCCCGCCAAGGGGAGCACAGCTGTGGAGTGCGGGTCCACGGCGAGGGGACTGCAAGGACCTCTCCCCATCCTAACTCGGTCCCCTCTGAATTTTGGCCGCTGCAAACAAAGAGAGGCCCCTGGTGCCTGGGCTGCTGGGTCTACAGAAGGTGCAGGGGACTATGGGGGTGGGGGTAGGGGCACCTGGTGGCGGGGGCTGGGGAGGGGGCGCCTAAGCCAGAAACTGCCCAAACTGGTTACATTCCAGCCAGATTAGCACGGGCAGGGCCTGCTCCGGAGCCCACTCCTCCCTCCTCCCTGGGACCATGAACAGGAGATTTAACTACTTCCCTCCCACTCCGCTGTCCAGCCTCACAAGCTGACAACACTCCCTGCTGTTTGCACATTAACCTTCCATTTGCCAGGCAGCTTCTCGGAGGCTGTGGATTAACACCCTCCACTAACCCAGACAATGGTCTCTGGGGAGGAAGGCAAGGGGCTCAGACAAGGGCCCAGACAAAGGCTCAAGCCCAGGCCCAGTCAATCACTGCTCAGTGACTGCTGTCCACATGGGCTGGAGAAGACTCTTGAGAATCCTTTGGATAGCAAGGAGATCAAACCCTGACTATTCAATGCAAGGACTGATGTTGAAGCTCCAATCCTCAGGCTACCTGGTGCGAAGTAAAAGACTCATTGGAAAAGACCCTGATGCTGGGAAAGACTGAGGGCAGCAGAAGAGGATGGCAGAGGATGAGATGGTTGGACAAACTCACAGACATGAGTTTGAGTAAACTCTGGGAGACAGTGAAGCCCAGAGAAGCCCATGCAAAGAGGTGGGCAAGACTTAAAAAAACGGACGTGATTGAACTTGTAAATTGTAGAAGTAACATACGAACACATTCTCCTTGTAAAGCATTCACACACAACGTGTAAGCTGACCCCCTTGAACCCTCCCCGCCAGCAGCCCCTCCAAACACAAGGCCCCACTGTTACAATTCCATGTGTCCGGAAGCTTCCCCTCTAGGCATTCTCAGGCTTTCAGGCTCCCAAAGCAGCCTGACCAAACAGGTTTGGGGTCTTTCTCCTAGAATATTCTCTTCTGTTCACCCTGCCCCCAGCCAGTTCCCGCCAAGGGGAGCACAGCTGTGGAGTGCGGGTCCACGGCGAGGGGACTGCAAGGACCTCTCCCCATCCTAACTCGGTCCCCTCTGAATTTTGGCGCTGCAAACAAAGAGAGGCCCTGGTGCCTGGGCTGCTGGGTCTACAGAAGGTGCAGGGGACTATGGGGGTGGGGGTAGGGGCACCTGGTGGCGGGGGCTGGGGAGGGGGCGCCTAAGCCAGAAACTGCCCAAACTGGTTACATTCCAGCCAGATTAGCACGGGCAGGGCCTGCTCCGGAGCCCACTCCTCCCTCCTCCCTGGGACCATGAACAGGAGATTTAACTACTTCCCTCCCACTCCGCTGTCCAGCCTCACAAGCTGACAACACTCCCTGCTGTTTGCACATTAACCTTCCATTTGCCAGGCAGCTTCTCGGAGGCTGTGGATTAACACCCTCCACTAACCCAGACAATGGTCTCTGGGGAGGAAGGCAAGGGGCTCAGACAAGGGCCCAGACAAAGGCTCAAGCCCAGGCCCAGTCAATCACTGCTCAGTGACTGCTGTCCACATGGGCTGGAGAAGACTCTTGAGAATCCTTTGGATAGCAAGGAGATCAAACCCTGACTATTCAATGCAAGGACTGATGTTGAAGCTCCAATCCTCAGGCTACCTGGTGCGAAGTAAAAGACTCATTGGAAAAGACCCTGATGCTGGGAAAGACTGAGGGCAGCAGAAGAGGATGGCAGAGGATGAGATGGTTGGACAAACTCACAGACATGAGTTTGAGTAAACTCTGGGAGACAGTGAAGCCCAGAGAAGCCCATGCAAAGAGGTGGGCAAGACTTAGCGACTGAACAAAGACAAAGAAGCTGGGAAGTACCCCCACCCAGTCCTGTCAGGATGTGCTGGCCTGTGATAACCGGGTTCAGGCCTGAAAGGAACCCCCTACTTCTAGGAGAGGCCTGTAGGGACCAGGGGAGGGGAGCCCTCTGGCAGGCTGGGCTCCCCAGTCCATCAAGTTTAGCTTTTCTCCTTCCTCCTGGCAAACTGGTTTCTCGGGGTGGGGGATACAGCAGCAGGAAGCAGAAGACTTTGGCTCCTGTCCCAAGGCTCTCAGCGAAGTTGCCCATCCTCTCCGTACGCCCTGACTGAGGTGACGAGTAGACACTGATAGTGAAGTGAGAGTCCGTCGATCCTGTCTGACTCTGCGACCCATGGGCCACAGCCCACCAGGTGCCTCTGCCCATGGGATTCTCTGGGCAAGAATCCTGGAGTGGGTTGCCATGCCCTCCTCCAGAGGATCTTCCCGACTCAGGGATTGAACCGGGGTCTCCTGCATTGGAGGCAGAGAGACATGACGCCGTGTCAACATCTTATGCTCCCGAGCAGGCACGCACACTTGCATGAACTTGAAAGAGGAGCAGAAGGGGACAGAAGGGGAGGGGAGGGATGGGGAGAGACCCGGAGGACTAGGTGTGGAAATGGTTCTCACGTGTCCTGGACGAGTGGTATCAGTTCTGGCTGCAAGACAAAGGCCTGGCTTCAGGATTGCAAAATTCCAGTACAGGTGAATCTAATGCGACCTTATCCTGAAGCTGCACTGGTTCCTATGTGTCAGCCCAGGATCTCACTGGAAGAGGATACTGGGTCGGTAGGTCTGGGGCGGGCCTGAGGTGCTCCATTTCTAAGGAGTTCCTTGGAAATGCTTGTCCAAGGCCCACCCTTTGTGTCCAGGCACTAAGACTGCCACATCCACTGGGAGGTTGATTCTTCTCTAAACCCTGAGCAGCTGCCTGGCTTTCGCTGGAGGCATCTTGCTGGTGAAGCTCCAATCCGACGGGAGGGCCATGCAAGATAGAGAAATGGCAGAGGATGAGATGGTTGGACAAACTCACAGACATGAGTTTGAGTAAACTCTGGGAGACAGTGAAGCCCAGAGAAGCCCATGCAAAGAGGTGGGCAAGACTTAGCGACTGAACAAAGACAAAGAAGCTGGGAAGTACCCCCACCCAGTCCTGTCAGGATGTGCTGGCCTGTGATAACCGGGTTCAGGCCTGAAAGGAACCCCCTACTTCTAGGAGAGGCCTGTAGGGACCAGGGGAGGGGAGCCCTCTGGCAGGCTGGGCTCCCCAGTCCATCAAGTTTAGCTTTTCTCCTTCCTCCTGGCAAACTGGTTTCTCGGGGTGGGGGATACAGCAGCAGGAAGCAGAAGACTTTGGCTCCTGTCCCAAGGCTCTCAGCGAAGTTGCCCATCCTCTCCGTACGCCCTGACTGAGGTGACGAGTAGACACTGATAGTGAAGTGAGAGTCCGTCGATCCTGTCTGACTCTGCGACCCATGGGCCACAGCCCACCAGGTGCCTCTGCCCATGGGATTCTCTGGGCAAGAATCCTGGAGTGGGTTGCCATGCCCTCCTCCAGAGGATCTTCCCGACTCAGGGATTGAACCGGGGTCTCCTGCATTGGAGGCAGAGAGACATGACGCCGTGTCAACATCTTATGCTCCCGAGCAGGCACGCACACTTGCATGAACTTGAAAGAGGAGCAGAAGGGGACAGAAGGGGAGGGGAGGGATGGGGAGAGACCCGGAGGACTAGGTGTGGAAATGGTTCTCACGTGTCCTGGACGAGTGGTATCAGTTCTGGCTGCAAGACAAAGGCCTGGCTTCAGGATTGCAAAATTCCAGTACAGGTGAATCTAATGCGACCTTATCCTGAAGCTGCACTTCGGTTCCTATGTGTCAGCCCAGGATCTCACTGGAAGAGGATACTGGGTCGGTAGGTCTGGGGCGGGGCCTGAGGTGCTCCATTTCTAAGGAGTTCCTTGGAAATGCTTGTCCAAGGCCCACCCTTTGTGTCCAGGCACTAAGACTGCCACATCCACTGGGAGGTTGATTCTTCTCTAAACCCTGAGCAGCTGCCTGGCTTTCGCTGGAGGGGCATCTTTGCTTCCTAACCAGGGATCGAACCTGCGGACCCTGCAATGGAAGCAGAGTCCTCACCACAGGACCGCCAGGGAAGTCCCCAGCTTGAGCCCTTCTCTCTCTTTTTTCTTTTTCTTTTTTTTTTGGAGCCCTTCCCAGCGTTTCCTTACATGGAGATGACCCTGTGACAACCTAAAGTCCCTCTTCTGACCTGGAAATTTGAGGCCTTCTTGAGAAAACCGTTTAGCTTCTGTTCCTATTTTCCCTGCAGGCCCTTGGCTCCTACTCGAGGCCAAGGAGACCATTTTTTTTTCCCCCTGACCTTCATTCTGTTCATAATACTAATACCAGACAGAGGCGGGGAAAGATGGGTGGGGGTAGGGTGCAGATTGGTGAGACTTTGGGGGATTGGGGTGGTAACAGAGCCCCTAGCGGAAACAGAAACCAGAGTTCCAGCCCTGGGGCATTCCACGTACAAAACATTTAAGGACAATTAAAAAGCAACAGGCACAATGAATAGGGTTTACACAGGCAAAACTCATTAGTGTGGGTCAAGGTGTTAGAGTTTACTTTTACTGGGCAAACCCCTTCTTTACAGATAGTACAAATTAATTGCAAACAGACCTGCAATGGGGGTATTTAAAACCTCCTCTGTCCCTGAGATTCCCCAGTCAAGAATACTTGGAGCGGGTTGCCATTTCCTTCTCCAGGGGATCTTCCTGACTCAGGGATTGAACCCACGTCTTCTGCTTTGGTTTGTGCGGTCATCTGTGGGCACTGGAAGTTTCAACCTGCCCTCTGGGCCCCAAGAGGGCAGGACTAGCTCCAGAAAAGCTTCCCGGTGGAGCTGGTTACCAATGGCTGAACAGGGGCACATTAGGACTCCCTGGGCAGGGCTGGGTGGGCAGGGGCCACAGCCCTGGGAGAGCCGGTGGGGCGGGCGGCTCAGGAACTACGTGCTCATCCAGATGACCGTGTGTACACACTCCTGGAACTCTCGCTCAGAGGAAACAGTCGCTCCATGACACACCTACTCTCTCAGGGCCTTTCTCTCTCCCCTCGTGTCTCTGCTCCACCGCTCCCTCCTGGAGTCCCTCCAGGGACTCCCCAGACCCACAGGGAAGAGCCGTGCTAGGTGGGGACCTCTTTGGGAGGATCCTGTCTAAGGCTCCTCTCAAGGCTTGGGTCAAGCGTCGCAGCAAAGAGACGAGCGGTGCACACGGGTTTGTGGGGCCTGCCTGGAGCGCCATCGGCATGTTGTACCGAGGCTGTGACTGTACCCATGTCTGTGAATTTTCTAGAAGCACTGGAGCTGTACAGAGGCCAATTCAGGCTAGCGACTATCGTTTCCACAAAAGGGAGGGAGTGTTTCTTAGCTGAAAACCACTGGAGACCAGCGGCAGAGGCGCACCTGTGTGCCGGGGGGTGGGGAGGCGGGACGGGGAACGGACCCAAGGCTCCATTTCCGGGGGTGATCAGTCAGTTTTAGTCCTGTTACCCGTACTGTCTCCTTCCCACCAGCACACACAGCATCTCCGGTAGGGAAGCTTCCAGAATTTCTCTTAACTGCCATCTGAACTAGAATGGGAATCTGTCGGCTAGTTTAAGGGGCCAGCAGACACAGATGTCAGTCACAGGGAACAATCAAGAAGCAGAGCCCTGCCCGAGTGATCCTAGAGATGGAGGGCGGGCGTCTAGCACGAAGCCGTGGTTCGGTCTGAGGTCCAGGGGGCCCTTTACGAGCAGCTGAGAGAGGTCAACAGCATCAGGCTGGGGCCGGACACTTGGGTTCGGTCAACCCGACCCAACTAGTTGTGTGACTTCGGGCAGGTCCTGCCCCTCGCTGAGCACAGCTGCTGGAAAAAGCCCTTATTGAGACAAACAGGCATTAAGCACCCACTGTTTACACTATATGCTGTGGGCACAATAATAGGCCAAGGCTTCTAATTTCTTCCCGGTAAGCCTTCTCTTTGTGTGTGGTGAGAACGCAGGCTGGTCATCACTCCGAACAATAAGCCCGTCCAGACATGGGTCATTAAGCAGGGCCATGACCTACCCACTTGTTACACTAACCTCTTCGTGGTTATTCCAAAACATTATTCAGCCAGCAACGAGAAATTGCTTCATTTTTCTTTCCACTCCTCAATTGTTCAATTAGACCCAAGCCCCCAGAACAAACAAACCACACAAAACTCCTAAATACAAAGTAGGATCTGGGTACTAACATCTGTTTCACTCCCACAGGGCGGGGAGGGGAGCCCCGTGGCCCCCTGTCCCCTTGTGGGGGGCCCTGACTCTTAGTTGCTATTTGGAAATGTGTTAATTACTCCCTCACCAGCTTTTTGCTGCTCTGGTGAAACACTCCGTATCCTCTGAGGCCTCTCCTTTCTGCTTCCCCTTTTCTAAGTGGCTCAGAAAGGTCTCTCATCCGTCTCCCAGAATTCCCTGCAGACAGGGCTTCCTTAGGGAGAGCAGTGTACCACTGAAGTTGCACAGGCTTATTAGAAATCCCACCTTAGGGCTCCCCGATGGCTCAGTGGCAAAGAATCCACCTGCCAACGCAGGGGACTCGGGTTCGATTCCTAATCCAGGAAGACCCCACGTGCCATGGGGCAACTCAGCCTGGGTGCCACAACGATGAGCCTGTCCTCTGCAACAAGAGAAGTCACTGCAGTGAGACACCCTCTTACTGAAACTAGAGAAAAACCCTCACAGCAATGAAGACTCAGCACAACCTCGCTGGTGGTTCCATGGTAAAGAACCCACCTGCCAGTGCAAGAGCCACAGGTTTGATTCCTCAGTCAGGAGGACTCCCTGGAGTAGGAAATGACAACACTGCAGTGGGAGGCCCACGTAGGCCAAAGAGTAAAGATGGATGAAAGTCAATAAATAAAGAATCAATTTTAAAAAATGGCCAAAACTAAAAAAGAGGAAATTCCACTTTAAACTAGGCTACGTGTAAGATCTTATCATCGATTGCTTTCTAAAAAGGCCGAATCCCCAGTTGCTACGTGCAGTGGGGGGAAGAGCCCAGGGGCGGCTGCAGGCTTGTGGTTTCTCTCTTTCACAGACGTCCCCCAAGTTGTGCAGGACAATCAGCTGGCCCTGGGCTATTAGCATCTCTTCCAAACCCAAGGTTCACTGTTGCCACACAGGCAGCTTGCAGTCAGTCATGGTGGGAGCTTTAACACCGTGAAAAATGACAAACACTGCAAACCAGGGATCCCTCTGCCCCAGGGTAGCTTGCTGAACATCCAGTGGCCCCTCATGCTTGCAAACCATCCCTCCTCATTCATTTACACGAAGCATCTACTGAGCATGTCACTTATTACATTAGACACTGGAAAGGCTAATGCCACACAAAGTCCACAGTGTGAATGTGTGTGTGTGTGTGTGTGTGTGTGTGTGTGTGTGTGTGCACGCGTGCTCAGTTGTGTCTGACTCTTTGTGACCCCACGGACTGTGGCCCACCAGGCTCCTCTGTCCATGGGATTCTCCAGCAAGAATATGGGAGTTGGTTGCCATTTCCTTCTCCGCGGGATCTTCCTGACCCAACGACTGAACCCAAGGAGTCTCTTGCTGTCTGCAGCATGGGCAGGCAGATGCTTTGTCGCTGAGACACCAGGGAAGCCCCCAAACCCACAATAATAACAACAGTTCACTTACTGCATCCAGCGCTGCCCTAAGTTTTTGTATACACAAACTCACTTAAACCTTAAGACAACAGTGTGGGTCAAGAAATATCTTCTAATCTCCTTTGCTCAGAGGTGGAAACTGAGCCCTCTCCCTTCTTACCCCTGTTGCCCACGGGTTTCTCTTGCCCCAGGAAAAGGCTGGGGTGCAAAAGAACTCAGAGAAAGGTCCCAGCAGAGCTCAGACTCCAACGCAGACCATTTTATGAAAGCCTTGGTGCCAGAAAGGGTTCCTGGAAGTGACAAAAATGATGTCAGCTCTGAGGAAGGTTCCAGAGTCCCCAGGAAAGGCAGCGGAGTGGCAGGTGGGGCCAGCTTGAGAAGAAGGGTGTCCGCAATACAACAGGCCCCTTGTCACCAAGCCCCCCTTTCTCCTGGCTCGCTCTGTCCAGCCAGGGAAACCCCTTCCAATTCTGGAGGAAAAAAGGGAAGAAGGCACCATATGTGATTATGAGAGAACAAATACCTCCTTAGATTCTCACAGCTGAACAGCCAAGGAAAAGCCAAGCCTTCAGTCACCCAGAACGGCAAGTGGCCAGAGCAAACACGCACCTTCACGTCTCTGCTCACCCTTGACACGTGCCTGGGCGAGAAACAGGGCTCACACCATCACAGGCTAGTGAGGGGCCCTATTTTCCAAGCAGTGGTGGTCAGCAGTTGGTTGTCCTGCTGGGTTCCCAATTGGAAATTCTGGAGAGAACCGTTTTCTTTGGATGCTTCAAGGTTCTGCAGGGAACCTTGAAGCATCCAAAGAAAGAAACTGCAATTAGTGAATAACAAAAATTACATTTCTTAAAGCTATTTCATAAGATGAAAATAGCCATATCCTGCAAATAATCAGACAGTGGGCAGGGCCTTTCCTTAGGATATTTAGGAGACACAGAAAACCAAGTCCACTCCCCTTTTCCCTACTTCCTCCTGGCTTTTTTTTTTTTTTTCGTTTTGCCTAGGGTATGAGTCAAGTCAGTCAACAACTATTTATGGAGCGACCACAGGATTGCAGAGTCTGGGAGGAGACGTGGGTTGCTGGATGAAGCCCAGGATAGCTCTCACTTGAGACAGTAAAAGGAAATGTCAATCCTCAGGCCAGGTCTAAACCGAGCAGTGAAAAACTGCCTGCCACCCTGGGTAGGTTTATTCTGGACCAATCACTCCCTTCTGGCTGTGCGACCTCTGTTATCGGAAGGCCAAAATGGGTGGATCTGCCACGAGCATGCACATTTTTGGAAAAATACAGGCACACTGCGCACAGTCTTGAAGATCTTGGGGGTGGGACTGGCGGCTGGCGGGGATGCTCTTCTTTCTACTCCCAAAGGGCCCAAATGTCATCAGATGTTCACCATTTTCTCCTCTGAGAAAACTAATGGACGCGGTGCAGGAGAGAGGCTGGGAAAATCTATGGCCGATGGAAACAGCCTCCTAGGGGTCTGAGCCTCTCGAGTGTGGAAACTGGGTCACATTTCCTTGGCTTTTGAGGCTTCCCAGTTAGCTCCAAGAGTAAAGAATCTGCCTGAAAGGCCGGAGATGCAGGAGACATGGGTTCTATTCTTGGGTTGGGAAGCTCTCCTGAAGAAGGAAATGGCAACCTGCTCCAGTTATTCTTGCCTGGAGAATCCTATGGACAGAGGAACTTGGTGGGCTGCAGTCCACAGGGTTGCAAAGACTGAAGCGAATGGGGCTCCCCCTGGTGGTCCAGTGGGTAAGGACACCGCCTTGCAGTGCAAGGGGCGCCGGTTCAAGCCCTGGCCTGGGAAGATCCCACGTGCCGCGGAGCGGCTGGACGGATGTGTCCAATCACCGAGCCGGAGCCAAAGAATGAGGACAAATGAAAATAGAGAAATGAAAGACCAATAGAAGTGGCCCGCCCACTCCCCTCCCTCCCCAACCCGACCCCCGCCCAAAGTAAATAAATAAATAAATCTTTAAAAAAAAAAAAAAAGAAAGACTGAAGCGAATGAACACACACACTCAGGACCTTGCTATTCAAGTGAGCTCCAGGGTTCGGCAGCCTTGCCACCACCCGGGATTGTGTTAGAGATGTAGAGTTCCAGGCACCTGCCCAGACCCACGGAAGCAGAAATCAACAAGCTCCTCAGGTGATACTCATGAAGAGTATCAACCACATAACCATTCATTTGTGCGTGTATGCTAAGTCACTTCAGTCATGTTCGACTCTTGACCCAACAGGCTCCCTCTGGCCATGGGATTCTCCAGGCAAGAAGACTGGAGTGGACTGCCATGTCTACCTGAAGGGGATCTTCCAGACCCAGGGATCGAACCTGCATCTCCTGCACTGGTAGGCAGGTTCTTTATCACTAGTGCCACCTGGGAAGCCCATGCAATTGCTATTAAACCTCAAAGACCCCACAAAGTCACATCTGGGGAACATCTATCTGTCCTCCATTCTGCAGGGGGCCAGTAGACAAGTCCCCCTGGATTTTTTTTTTTTGGCCACTTCTATGGTCTATGGTCTTTCGTCATCCGTCTTTGTTCTTTGGCCCATGTGGGCCTCCTATTGCAGTGGCCTCTGTCGCTCCAGTGTACCGGCTCTGGGCGCATGCACTCCAGAGCTCTGGCTCCATAACTGGACACATCGGTCCAGCTGCTCAACGGCATGTGGGATCTTCCCAGGCCGGGGATCGAACTGGCGCCCCTTGCACTGCAAGGCAGTGTTCTTATCCACTGGACCACCAGGGAAGTCCCCCCTAGATTTTCTATTCACAAAAAAGCAAATATTAGGAAAGCCTGAAGATGTGTAATGATACTATGACTCCTAATTTAAAAGTAAGTCACGGGGCTTCCCTGGTGGTCCAGTGGGTAAGGATACCGCCTTGCAGTGCAAGGGGCGCCAGTTCGATCCCAGCCTGGGAAGATCCCACATGCCATTGAGCAGCTGGACCGATGTGTCCAGTTATGGAGCCAGAGCTCTGGAGCGCATGTGCCCAGAGCCGGTACACTGGAGCGACAGAGGCCACAGTGATGCGAGGCCCACACGGGCCAAAGAACAAAGATGAATGAAACTAGACAAATGAAAGACCAATGGAAGTGGCCCGCTCACCCCCCTCCCTCCCCACTCCCGCCAAAATAAATAAATAAATAAATGTTTAAAAAAAAAAAAAGTAAGTCACCTGGGGACTTCCCTGGTGGTCCAGTGGCTAAGGCTGCTCCTAATGCAGGGGGAGTGGGGTCGATCCCTGGTTGGGGAACAAGGATCCCACAAGCCATGGGGGGCGGAGTTAAAAAGTCACCTGGAACAATCCAGGTCAATTACAGGTGTGTCTAATCAACAATAGACAACACCTTCTTGGAGAGAGCAGAACTGATCACAATCCACGAGGCACTCTCTCGCTTCTGCGTTATCCTCCGCGACCAGTGCACGCTGGCCTAGATTCCCTTGGGTTTTCAACAGCCAAGTTTGTCAGAATAACCTGTATGGTTACAATTAGGGCCAGCACATCTGGGGAAGCCACTGCCAACCCCCACACATAAGTCTGGTGATCTTAATAACAAATACCACGTTTGGGGTCTGGAATATAAAATTGTAGGCAGAGGGAACCACTGAAGACTGCTCATTTGCATGCTCACAAAGGAACAGAACCGGCTGCAACATGAATGTGTGATTCTACAGAACCAAAGCACTCAAACAACCCCACCATGACATGCTCTCAATTTAAGGCCAACGTTCAACCCCTCACGATTTAGCCTAAAACTCTAATTTAGCTGCTAGAGGAGGAGACTAGACTTTATTTTCTGTGAATCCTGAAACAGTGCCAAGAGGGCAAACAGCAACAACAACAACACATACTTGTGTAAATTGTGTAAGCTAAAAACAAAGATCTCAATAGAGTAGATTCAGTCTCTCCAAATGTTTGCCTTATATGTTAAGTCACTTCAATTGTGTCTGACTCTCTGTGACCCTATGGACTGTAGCCTGCCAGGCTTTTCTGTCCATGGGATTCTCCAGGCAAGAATACTGGAGTGGGTAGCATTTCCTTCTCCAGGCGATCTTTTTGACCCAGGGATTCAACCTGCATCTCTCAGGTCTCCTGCACTGACAGGCGAGTTCTTTACCACTGGCACCAGGCAGGGTGCAACTTTGGCGTTTATTCTTGGGGGAGGAAAACAAGGTCCTGGCAGGCTTTGCTAATTTTATCAGTTTAAATGTGGAGTCTACTGAACCACTCACAGCACGTGCACTTGGTCAAACATTTGCAAAGACATTAAAGGGGCTTCTCTGGTGCTCCAGTGATTAAGCATCCACTTTGCAGTGCAAGGGACCCAGGTTCAGTCTCTAGTCTGGGAAGATCCCACATGTTGAGGAGCAGCTAGGCCCATAGGCCACAACAAGGGAAGTCACTGTGGGCTTCCCTGGTGGCCCAGTGGGTAAAGTCTGCCTTGCAGTGCAAGGGGCACCAGTTCAATCCCTGGCCCGGGAGGATCCCACGTGCCGCAAAGCAGCTGGACTGGGGTCTCCGGTTGCGAGCCAGAGCTCTGGAGCGCATGCGCCCAGAGCTGGTGCTCTGCAAGGAGAGAGGCCACTGCAATGGGAGGCCCACACAGGCCAAAGAATTAAAAAAGATGGATGAAAATAAATATAAAAATAAAAGAGGCATGATGGGGGAAAATGTTAAAATACTGTCCCTATTATGAAGGAAATAGCTACAAAGCCTTCCCACTCGAACAGCTTATCTCTCATTGAAAGCTGGAGAATGGTGGGTAGCCAGGGCCGTGGAGACTACAGCCATCGGGCACCATCTGCTCCTACAAACCACCGAGAAGGAAAGAAGGCTGTTTTCCATCCCCATTGACCAAGTAGCTGTGGGTCAAACCCTATGCACCTAGGGTGCATGTATCAGATTTTGACTAGATGGCAGGATTTCATGATATAAAAAATATATATAAGTTACCTAGAGAGTTAAAGGCTAGGGAGTCCTTAGCCTTGTAAACTGCCAAAGCTTTGGCCCATCTGTTTTTAATAAATGCCAGTGGCAATATCCGTGAATAACTTTGTCGGAGGGGCTACTTCCTTTCCCCTTCCCCATCCCTCTTGCTGGGCCAGATGCGGCAGAGCCTGGTGGAGGGCCTGGCCCTGCCAAGGGCAACTTTGGCAGCTCCTCACGACTCAGCTCATGGCCTGTTGAATAGGAATGATTACAGCAGCTTCCCTTAATTCTTAGAACTGTTCTGAGGATCAGAGGAGATAATGGATGTGAGTCCTTAGGTAAGTCGATCAGCCAGGAACCCAAGCTCCTATGAGATAATCTGGAACAGCCGAGGGCGAGGCCAATTGAGGAGGGCGGGTGCGCGTTCCTTCTTCCATGTCGGAAAAGGTATGTGACGGACCTCAAAGTACTTCCCTTTCCCAGGCCCCTAGACAAGCCTGCCTTTACATTTTAACACATTTAGAAATGATTAAGCAATTAAATCCAGTTTTGATCTAATTGAGTTTTCTCTGAGGGCAGCTTAAGGTTCTTCTAAGCCTGTGAAGCTTTGAGTAGTTGGAAGCTGGAACTCCACCCCACTGGCTTGTGTTGAGAAGCCCAGCATCAATTTTCTTGTAATGCGTGACTTAAGTGCTCTGGACGGCTTTGTGACGTCTGGAGGCCAGGGCCAAGCCAGTCTCCACAGTGGCAGTGGGTGCTCAGTCGCGTCAGTCATGTCCAACCCTGCGGCCCCGTGGACTGTAGCCAGTCACGCTCCTCTGTCCATGGGATTCTCCAGGGAAGAATACTGGAGTGGGTTGCCATTTCCTGCTCCAGGGGATCTTCCTGGCCCAGGGGTGGAACCTGTGTCTCCCTGTTTCCTGCCTTGGCAGGTGGATTCTTTACGACTAGAGCCACCAGGATTGCAAGGAGAGCAAACCTGTTGATCCTAAAGGAAATTAACTCTGAATATTCACTGGAAGGGTTAATACAGAAGCTCCAATCCTTTGGCCACCTGATGAGCAGAGCTGACTCACTGAAAAAGACCCTGATGCTGGGAAAGTTTGAGGGCAGGAGGAGAAGGGACGAGAGGATGAGATGGTTGGATGGCATCCCGACTCAATGGGCATGAATCTTAAAGGCTAGGGAGTCCTTAGCCTTGTAAACTGCCAAAGCTTTGGCCCATCTGTTTTTAATAAATGCCAGTGGCAATATCCGTGAATAACTTTGTCGGAGGGGCTACTTCCTTTCCCCTTCCCCATCCCTCTTGCTGGGCCAGATGCGGCAGAGCCTGGTGGAGGGCCTGGCCCTGCCAAGGGCAACTTTGGCAGCTCCTCACGACTCAGCTCATGGCCTGTTGAATAGGAATGATTACAGCAGCTTCCCTTAATTCTTAGAACTGTTCTGAGGATCAGAGGAGATAATGGATGTGAGTCCTTAGGTAAGTCGATCAGCCAGGAACCCAAGCTCCTATGAGATAATCTGGAACAGCCGAGGGCGAGGCCAATTGAGGAGGGCGGGTGCGCGTTCCTTCTTCCATGTCGGAAAAGGTATGTGACGGACCTCAAAGTACTTCCCTTTCCCAGGCCCCTAGACAAGCCTGCCTTTACATTTTAACACATTTAGAAATGATTAAGCAATTAAATCCAGTTTTGATCTAATTGAGTTTTCTCTGAGGGCAGCTTAAGGTTCTTCTAAGCCTGTGAAGCTTTGAGTAGTTGGAAGCTGGAACTCCACCCCACTGGCTTGTGTTGAGAAGCCCAGCATCAATTTTCTTGTAATGCGTGACTTAAGTGCTCTGGACGGCTTTGTGACGTCTGGAGGCCAGGGCCAAGCCAGTCTCCACAGTGGCAGTGGGTGCTCAGTCGCGTCAGTCATGTCCAACCCTGCGGCCCCGTGGACTGTAGCCAGTCACGCTCCTCTGTCCATGGGATTCTCCAGGGAAGAATACTGGAGTGGGTTGCCATTTCCTGCTCCAGGGGATCTTCCTGGCCCAGGGGTGGAACCTGTGTCTCCCTGTTTCCTGCCTTGGCAGGTGGATTCTTTACGACTAGAGCCACCAGGATTGCAAGGAGAGCAAACCTGTTGATCCTAAAGGAAATTAACTCTGAATATTCACTGGAAGGGTTAATACAGAAGCTCCAATCCTTTGGCCACCTGATGAGCAGAGCTGACTCACTGAAAAAGACCCTGATGCTGGGAAAGTTTGAGGGCAGGAGGAGAAGGGGACGAGAGGATGAGATGGTTGGATGGCATCCCCGACTCAATGGGCATGAATCTGAACAAAGTCTAGGAGACAGTGAAAGACGGGAAGCCTGGTGTGCTGCAGTCCATGGGATCGCAGAGAGTTAGACACGACTGAGAGACTGAACAATGAGCCCAGGGGTAGTAAGAAGGCCCCAGAGGAGTCAGCACTCAGAAGGTTTTGAGGCCTTATGGTACCCGTGAGATCATAAGAGACGGAAAAAACCTACACCTATGCAGGACATCTAAGTCTTCCTGCCTCGAGCCTGTAGGTAAATGTCTGCTTTGAATTAAAGTCATTCAGATAATGGAGGCTTTCTCTTCAGTTTCTTAAAGATAGATATTTTTAGACTCTGGAAGATTTAAAAAAACTTTCCCTGGCCATAAAAAAGAAAGAAAGCGACAAGAAACCTATAAGGAATATTGATGGAGAAATAGGAGCAAACTGTTCCTGGGACTTCCTTGGTGGCCCTGTGGCGAAGACTCTGGCTCCCAGTGCAAGGGGCCTGAGTTCAATTCCTGGTCAGGGAACTAGATCCCATATGCCAAAACAGTTCACATGGTGCAACTAAGACCCAGTTCAGTCAAATAAACTGATAAAATAAAAAGACATATATATATATTTGTAGAAGCAAACTATTCCTTGTGCTTGCTAAGTCGCTGTATTCATGCCTGACTCTGTACAACTCCATGGACTACAGCCCTCCAGGCACCTCTGTCCGTGGGATTCTCCAGGCAAGACTACTGGAGACGGCTGCCACTTCCTCCTCCGGGGGATCTTCCCAAACTAGGGATTGAATCCCAGTCTCTCAGAGCTCCTGCACTGGCACGCAGGTTCTTTACCACTAGCGTCACCTGGGAAGCCCCAAACTATTCCTCGATTCATGCAGTTATCTAGCTCCTAAGCTCTTCGGAGAGGTTAGTTAAAATACTAAAAATACTAAATAATACTAAAAATAGTGGCTGTATTTAACTTCTTTTTATAAGCAAACCAATAAAATAAAAATATACCTGGAACCTGAATTATCTCATAGAGCAAGGACTACTTATAAACATATCCAGTCCTCTAGGCCAAAGAACGAAGAGGCACCCTCCCTACAGCGGCCCGTCCTTGAGGCATGGTCTGTGAGTCACTCAGCAAAGTTCAGCTGAGTGTTATCAGGTAGGTGAGAAAACCCAGTGTTCCCACTTCTGTTCCCACACTGAAAAGACAAAAAAAAAAAAAGAAAGAAAACCTGCTGGGCTCCAAAACACAGGCTGAGAAAAATGTTGAAAAGGAAGACAAACCCTTTAAAGGGGTGACCTTGGATGTGCCCTCCCAATCAAGTCAAATATCACTGCTCTGAGAACTTGTACTTTCTGATTTCCTGATTCTGCAAAATCCAAAGCTAGCATAACCAATTTAAACCCTCTGGCTTCCTTCCTTTCTCCATTTCCTTGAAAACAAAACCAAAGGCCCCAGATTTAGTACTTCCATCAAAATACAACTTAACGGAAAGCATCACACACGTTGACCAATATAATATGTCTGTGCTTCAGTCGCTAAGTCACGCCTGAATCTTTGTGACACCCCCACCCCCAGCCCAGACCCGCCAGGCTCCTCTGTCCACGGGATTCTCCAGAGAATACTAGAGTAGGAAAAAAAAAAAAATACTAGAGTAGGCAGCCATTCCCTTCTCCAGGGGATCTTCCCAGCCCAGGGACTGAACCCTTCTCTCCTCTATCGGCAGGTAGATTTCTTTCTTTCTTTTTTTTTAATATGGAGCCACCCTGGAAGTCTGTGAAATGTTACTATTGTTGATGCGCATGCTTAGTCACTCCATCGTGTCTAACTCTTTGGGACCCCAAGGATCATAGCCCTCCAGACTCCTCTGTCCATGGGATTTTTCAGACAAGAATACTGGAGTGCGCTGCCCTTTCCTTCTCCAATATTGTTGCTAAATTGGGTTAAATATAACATAGGATTACAATCAATTTACTTGTTTCTTTTTAATTCTTGTTGAATGTAGTTAAGAGAGAAAAATTTCTTAAATGTATTTTGCTTTTGCAAGCTTTGTTGTTTACAGCTCTGTATAAGCAAACCAAAAATAAAATAAAAATATACCTGGAACCTGAATTATCTCATAGAGCAAGGACTACTTATAAACATATCCAGTCCTCTAGGCCAAAGAACGAAGAGGCACCCTCCCTACAGCGGCCCGTCCTTGAGGCATGGTCTGTGAGTCACTCAGCAAAGTTCAGCTGAGTGTTATCAGGTAGGTGAGAAAACCCAGTGTTCCCACTTCTGTTCCCACACTGAAAAGACAAAAAAAAAAAAAGAAAGAAAACCTGCTGGGCTCCAAAACACAGGCTGAGAAAAATGTTGAAAAGGAAGACAAACCCTTTAAAGGGGTGACCTTGGATGTGCCCTCCCAATCAAGTCAAATATCACTGCTCTGAGAACTTGTACTTTCTGATTTCCTGATTCTGCAAAATCCAAAGCTAGCATAACCAATTTAAACCCTCTGGCTTCCTTCCTTTCTCCATTTCCTTGAAAACAAAACCAAAGGCCCCAGATTTAGTACTTCCATCAAAATACAACTTAACGGAAAGCATCACACACGTTGACCAATATAATATGTCTGTGCTTCAGTCGCTAAGTCACGCCTGAATCTTTGTGACACCCCCACCCCCAGCCCAGACCCGCCAGGCTCCTCTGTCCACGGGATTCTCCAGAGAATACTAGAGTAGGAAAAAAAAAAAATACTAGAGTAGGCAGCCATTCCCTTCTCCAGGGGATCTTCCCAGCCCAGGGACTGAACCCTTCTCTCCTCTATCGGCAGGTAGATTTCTTTCTTTCTTTTTTTTTAATATGGAGCCACCCTGGAAGTCTGTGAAATGTTACTATTGTTGATGCGCATGCTTAGTCACTCCATCGTGTCTAACTCTTTGGGACCCCAAGGATCATAGCCCTCCAGACTCCTCTGTCCATGGGATTTTTCAGACAAGAATACTGGAGTGCGCTGCCCTTTCCTTCTCCAATATTGTTGCTAAATTGGGTTAAATATAACATAGGATTACAATCAATTTACTTGTTTCTTTTTAATTCTTGTTGAATGTAGTTAAGAGAGAAAAATTTCTTAAATGTATTTTGCTTTTGCATAGCTTTGTTGTTTACAGCTCTGTATAATCCCAACTCCATCATAGGCATATCTTGGATCCTTCCACCTAGAAAAATTTAAATTGCCTCTAGAGCTCACATTATATTTTAACTGGGCAGCGTTGCCTTAGACCGCTGGGTGCAAAGTCATCTACTGGACCTGGGGCAGATCCACTGTCCGACTGTATCTGGAAGGCACAGTTTCCAGGGTTTCAGGAATGGGGAAGAGCTTCAAACACAGACAGGAGACGATCTGCACTTTGTCCAGAAAGGAGGGGAAGGATGCCGCCTGTCTGTGTCCCAGGCACAGAAGGAAGAGGCTTCGAGGGCCCTGGGGAGGGCAGGCCCAGACCACCTGCCTGGGGAGGAGAGTGCACGGGGGACCTAAGCCTGGGTCCAGAGAAGGAGGTGGACGGCATGCACCTCCAAAATAGGCACCCCCTAGGGACCCAACTCGTGTCCCTTCCTTTCAATCCCTTGACACGGGAGTTGGAGAATTGTCTTGAGATTTATATTTCAAAAATATAATGATGCAAATCACTTTCCAGCCTGCTCCTCTGCACGTGGAGTCAACTCCAAACGCAGCAGTTGGATCTGCTCTCTACCCTTCTCTCTGACTCCTCCTCCTGTTCCCCCCACCTCCGTGGCCTCCCATGGGCTCATTAACTGCTCCCTCTCCAGGGACATGCTCACGTCCATCTCCTGGTCACGCTCGCCATCTCGACTTTGGTTTCTCAACAGCCCCCCTCCAATCGAAAGCCACTTTTCAAACACTCCATCCTGCCCTGTTTTATCATCTACCCAGCATGTCATTGCTGCTGCATCCCCCGACCCCCGTCCACTCAGTCATGTCCAACTCTTTGTGACCACATGGACTGTAGCCCACCAGGCTCCTCTGTCCATGGGATTCTCCAGGAAAGAATATTGAAGTAGTGCTTCCCTGGTGGTCCAGTGGTTAGGGACACCGCCTTGCAGTGCATGGGGCAACTGTTCGATCCCTGGCCTGGGAGGATCCCATGTGCGGTGGAGCAGCTAGACCGCTGTGTCCAACCATTGAGCCAGAGCTCTGGAGCGCATGCGCCCAGAGCCGGTACTCTGCGACAAGAGAGGCCACTGCAATGGGAGGCCCACACGGGCCAAAGAACAAAGATGGATGAAAATAGATAAATGAAAGACCAATAGAAGTGGCCAAAAAAATTTAAAAAAGAACACTGAAGTAAGTTGTTGTTTCCTTCCCCAGGGGTTCTTCCCAAGCCAGGGATCAAACCCAGGTCTCCTATGGTTCCTGCAGTCAGGCAGATTCTTGACCCTCTGAGCCAGGCTCAAACCCCGAACCGATTCCAAGCCCAGCTCCTCCCAACACGGAGTGTCTGTGGCCTTTCTGCTCCATCTGTTCCTCTGGCACCTGAAAGAGAGGCCCTGGAAAGGGGCCAACCCTCCCCAATCCCCCTCAGGTGCTCCCCAAAGCCTCAGCTGCCTCCTCCTCTGCCGACACCCCTCCCCCCAGCACACAAAGGGTCAGCAGGGGCGTCATTTGTGTGCTGGTCTTTCTTCCACATCAGCTGATGGACCCTCTGTGAATACAGCCCACGTCCTACCAAGGAATCTCCACCCCCTGTCTGGACGCTGCCACTGCACAGAACTGTCCTTGGTATACAGCAGGTATCTAATATCATTGACTGCCAGAACAACCAACTGAGTGGAGGAGGGCCCTTCCGGGTGTGGGCTGGAGGGTCAGGGCGCTGGACTGATCCTCAGCCATGCCCCACCTCCGTCACCTTCCCTGTTCACTTTCCTCTCGTTCCTTCTCCTTCAGTCAAGGAGGCCCAGACCACTTAGGCTTTTCATCACTCTGCATCATCCCTTCTTGTGTCCTCTGCCTGGGAAAGAGCCCAGAGCCCGTGCACCCGCCTCTTTACGCTGCACATTCTTCCCGCCCCTCCCCCGCCCGGCTCAGAGGCCTCCCAGGGCCCCCAGGGAGGCCCCTCGATAGGGCACCCTCCCTCCTTCCCATTATCCTCGGCTCGCCCCTCTCCCCCTGGACTGTTTACACAGCTGCAGAACGTAGGGACGCGCATTTCTCCCCTCCCCAGGACCAGGGTTAATAGACGTCTATTTCCGGCTCCCCACAACCTGGGGCAAGGGGAACGCTCCCCGACCCAGGCTTCTGTCAATAGTACGTCCGCTGATGCTGGCCCCTTCAGGGGATCAGAAAAACATGAGGAACTGCTTACAGTGATCTCCGGAAGGCTTCCCTTTCTGCTGTCCAAGACCCCCATGTTCAGCGCCACCTGAGCCCCGTGAAATAAGCAATGGAAAGACAGGCACAAGGTCAACTTCTGGGTGACCTGGGACCCAGCCAGGGACAACGGCAATGGGCATCCTTGTAGGAACAGCATAGCATCTCAGATTTGATCAAGTTGTGGGCAAGCTACAGGAAAAAAATCCCCTCTAGACAGACAAACTATTCAAATATCTTAGAACTAAAGTAACTAACTGGGCTTCCCAGGTGGGTCAGTGGTAAGGAATCCACCTGCCAATGCAGGAGATGCGGGTTCCATCCCTGGGGTGGGAAGATTTCCTGGAAGAAGAAAATGGCAACCTTTTCCGTTTTTTTTTTTTTTTTTTTTTTTGGCCTCTCTTATTGATCTTTTATTCATTTATTTTCATCCATCTTTATTCTTTGGCCTGTGTGGGCCTTCATTGCGGTGGCCTCTTTTGCTGCAGAGCACCAGTTCTGGGCGCGTGTGCTCCAGAGCGCTGGCTCGTCATTGGACACAACGGTAAAGCCGCTCAGCGGCAGGAGGGATCTTCCCGGGCCAGGGACTGAACTGGTGCCCCTTGCATTGCAAGGTGGACTCTTTACCCACTGTGCCACCAGGGAAGCCCCTCTCCAGTATTCTTGCCTGGGAAACCCTCCATGGACAGAGGAGCCTGTTGGACTACAGTCCATGGGGTCACAAAAGAATCAGATACAATTTAGCGACTAAACAACAACAAAATAACTAATTAACTGAATCAATAAATGCCTCCCAAGTATGCTGGACCTCTCCAATCCTAAGAGATGCCCCAAATGATTACCTCCTTGACCATACTGTAAGCCAGATGGAACAATCAAACCAGACACATCTCGAAAGCTACCCCCATTAGTCTCGGGAGTAATGGAGATGTTCCGGACCAATGTGGATTACGTGAGATCAAAGTATAGATAAAAGAACTCAAGATAGTGACTTGAAGTCTGAAGAATACAATTCCTATAATTCCTAGAAAGCCATGGGACTTTCGAGGCTGCTGTCTCTGATGACGGATTATTACTTGGCCTTCTGAGTTTCTCCAAGGAACTTGTCTGGGGCTCTTGTTACCTCCCATGTTTCCATTCCTGCCCAGGGTGACACGTTCTCGGAGAAATACATACATACACCCTCCCCAACCCTGAACTCACCTCATCCCGGATCTGAGTACTGAGGAATCAAGGGTCAGTTTCCTTTTCCACTTACGGACTAAAATGGTTTCTTTTCAAGAGATGACCTAACTTTGTCGGATGGGGTAGCCCTAGCCAGAAACCTGATCAGTCAGCGTTTTCTTGAGATACTCACTTTTACACGCTGGGCTCCAGCGACAACGTGGCATGTGTACACTCTCCTGCTCAGAAGCCTCTGCCACACACCTACGAGAGGAGCCCCGGGGGTCTGACCCCATCCAGGCCTCCACCTCTATAGGGAAACCTGGGGATGACCAGCCTGATGCTGTCTTCATGGGGTTCAGGGCAGCCATGACCACCCAGGTCAGCTCAGAGCAGAAGACGGAGCCTGAAAAAAGCCTCCTCGTCCTCAGTACCACCGGGACTAAAACCCTTTCCAGTAGAGACAGCACAAGGTGGCTAAAGCCATCTTGGCGGATCTGCGAGGTTGTCACATGGCCCAAACGATGCACGGTCTGCTCGTCCGTCTGAGACCCTACCGCCTAGGCTAAAGGAGAGGTCGGGCGAGCTTCCCTAGATCCAGGACTGCCGGCAGAGCGTCACTTCCGTTGTACAGATGAGGCACGGGGCCCACGGTCACACCACACCGACCCGCAGCCCAGGGGCCCCTTGGGAACTGTTCTCTGGGGCATCTCCCCAAGCCGGGATGACAAACCAGTCTTGCCAATCGGACTGAGTTCTGCATCACAGGATAAGGAAAAGCCTGAGGGGAGAGCAGCGGCACCCAGACAGACTCTGTCATTAAATTAAAACTGAGTTTATATTGGTGCGTTATTTCAACTGAGTGTGGACCCAGACCCAAACCACGGGGAAAACGAAAACAACACTGACAGCCGTTTCCTTGCTTGCCTTCTCCCTCCTCCGAGAGGCACCAGTGGTAACAGTATGGTGGCAACAAGTGGGTCAGAGGTCAGAGCTGGTTTCCATGGAGACAGGGCCTATTCATCCAGCACACAGAGCCTCTTCACAGCCACTTACACACAATTGAGCTATTACTGAGAGCCCAGGAGAGCCCTGTCTGGAGCACAGAGCACTAGACAGGCCAGGGTTTAATGGAGCTGATTAAATGGTAGTTGGGGAATTATCCCAGAGCTGGATCTGGGGATGCCCTTCAGAGGCACGTTCAATCTCCAAGCCTCATTGCATTCGCCACTACACCGCCCTCGTCTAGGATAATTCCACCATTCACAGGCTCCCGTTCACCTCACCTTTCTTCCCATGTGTCCAAAGTTGAGGCCAAACCCTCGTTCTGAGATTCCTGCACCTTTAGCATCTTGATCATCTGTTCGGCATCACTGCACATTTGTGATTTAGAAACATATCAACCCAAAGGCAAAGAATGAAACTTTAAGTAGGCGATCCATTTGGAGCATGAAATACATTCCAGTGGATGGAGAATGCGGTTTAAAACCAGTACCTCCTAGAGGTGAGAAATTCTTTGGCATTTGTTTGGGAATTCTTGAAATCCTGTTTGTTTTCCACTTCCCTGAAAGAATGGGAGCATATTCCTTCACAAAACCCAGTGCCATCTTCAATTTATCAGACATAGGTTCTGCCAAATTCCCATAGCCTTTCAGAGTGAAACAATGGAGGGAAAGGAAAATGACTCAGACGAAAGACCAATGAAGAAAAAGGATTCTCTCACACAAAAGCTTTAGGTGAATGTGTTATACATAATCAGCCAAATCTGGAAATGATCAAAATGTTTTTTGACAGGTAAATGGATCAGCCAATACTGGGTCATCCAGTATTCCAGTGGAATACCATGCAGTCATGAAAAGGAACTTTGGATACAGGCAGAGACAAGAATAAATTTCAAATGCATTCTGCTAAGTCAATGAGGCCAGACTCAAAAAGTTAACACCCTGTATGAATCCACTTATGATTCTTTTTGATTCTGGAGAAGGCAAAATCATAGGGATGGAGACCAGATCAGTGATTCCTAGGATTTGCAACTGATTACAGAGCAGGGGTTGACTATAAGGGGACACTCAGTTGTGGTGGACGGATTTATTCTGTTACTTCAGTGGTAGTATTAGTTACTCAGTTGCATCCAACTCTTTGTGACCCCGTGGACTGTAGCCCGCCAGGCTCCTCTGTCCATGAATTTGAATTCTCCAGGCAAGAATACTGGGGTGGGTTGCCACTGCCTTCTCTAGGGGATCTTCCTGATCCAGGGATCGAACCGGGGTCTCCTGCGTTGGAGGCAGATTCTTTACCATCTGGGCCACCAGGGTGAACATTCAAGTCTTCTTGCGGGGGGTCACTGAGATCTTACAGAGGTCACCCAGCCTTAGGAGATCAGCCATATGGATGTCTACCCCGATCCCTGGGATGGTAGCATCACCAGATGCTCACATCACCGTGGTGGCCCCAGTGGCCGGGACAATATGGCACCTACATGCACGTGACAAGATCCTAGTCAATGTTGCTGAGTAGTGAATAAGTGTGAGGCAGGAGCTCAGAGGAAAAAGTGTGACTAGAGAGAAAAGGCATACATGGAAAAGAGTCTGTACAGCACAGAGAACCTTACTCAATACTCTGTAATGGCCTGTATGGGAAGATAATCTACAAAAAAAGAGTGGATATAAGTATATGTATAAAAGATTCACTTTGCTGTACACCTGAAACTAATACAATATTGTAAATCAACTAGACTTCAGTAAAAAAATTTTAAGAAGACTTACATGGAATATTTATACAGATCATGTGGTCAGGCTGAGAGTGAGGAATTATGCTGAGACCAAAAATAACAATTACAAAACCAAACACGTAAAGCAAAAAACAAAACCGAAACACCCCACAAAATAAACCCCCAAAGCAGAAGACAGAAGTCTGACAGAAGCCAAAATGGAATGGCATGGGAGGCTTAACTCTCCAGTCCTGAGCTACTCAGCCCAGAGCCATTTGCCAGGCCGGCTGCAAAATGGAAAGTGCGTCCTAAATTTCTGTTTATGAATCCCCCTTATGATTTTCTTTTTGATTCTGGAGAAGGCAAAATCATAGGGATGGAGACCAGATCAGTGATTCCTAGGATTTGCAACTGATTACAGAGCAGGGGTTGACTATAAGGGGACACTCAGTTGTGGTGGACGGATTTATTCTGTTACTTCAGTGGTAGTATTAGTTACTCAGTTGCATCCAACTCTTTGTGACCCCGTGGACTGTAGCCCGCCAGGCTCCTCTGTCCATGAATTTGAATTCTCCAGGCAAGAATACTGGGGTGGGTTGCCACTGCCTTCTCTAGGGGATCTTCCTGATCCAGGGATCGAACCGGGGTCTCCTGCGTTGGAGGCAGATTCTTTACCATCTGGGCCACCAGGGTGAACATTCAAGTCTTCTTGCGGGGGGTCACTGAGATCTTACAGAGGTCACCCAGCCTTAGGAGATCAGCCATATGGATGTCTACCCCGATCCCTGGGATGGTAGCATCACCAGATGCTCACATCACCGTGGTGGCCCCAGTGGCCGGGACAATATGGCACCTACATGCACGTGACAAGATCCTAGTCAATGTTGCTGAGTAGTGAATAAGTGTGAGGCAGGAGCTCAGAGGAAAAAGTGTGACTAGAGAGAAAAGGCATACATGGAAAAGAGTCTGTACAGCACAGAGAACCTTACTCAATACTCTGTAATGGCCTGTATGGGAAGATAATCTACAAAAAAAGAGTGGATATAAGTATATGTATAAAAGATTCACTTTGCTGTACACCTGAAACTAATACAATATTGTAAATCAACTAGACTTCAGTAAAAAAATTTTAAGAAGACTTACATGGAATATTTATACAGATCATGTGGTCAGGCTGAGAGTGAGGAATTATGCTGAGACCAAAAATAACAATTACAAAACCAAACACGTAAAGCAAAAAACAAAACCGAAACACCCCACAAAATAAACCCCCAAAGCAGAAGACAGAAGTCTGACAGAAGCCAAAATGGAATGGCATGGGAGGCTTAACTCTCCAGTCCTGAGCTACTCAGCCCAGAGCCATTTGCCAGGCCGGCTGCAGTTCTGGAAAGCTCCCCAGGCCAACTTAGAGTGACGATCCTAAAGCCTCTCACAGGATGACCATTTCCAGTATCTTACAACCTCCAGGGGCTGGTCTACACTGACTCACCATATCTTCACCTCAACCATCTGACCTGGAAGCTTAGTCCCACTTTACAGGTGAGAAAACTGAGGCACCAGAAAGCTAGCCCACTAACCCAGGATGGGATCTGAAACCTATCCTGTTCCAAGGGTCTGTACGCAAAAAACCCCTACACTATGGGGGGAAAATGGGCTAAACCCATGAAGACAAAGATTCAAAGAGAGAAAGCGCTATACCTACAGACATCCACTGCCAAGGGCAGGAAGCATGTGGAAGGGAGATACAGGGGATCTGAGAGCCACACATGTGACAATAACTTTGGGGGAGTCGATTCTTCCCTATGGTTCCCCAAAGGGGAGCTGCTTCAGTGTTGGAGGTTCCTCCCCAGGGCCCAGGGAATGATGTTCTGGTCCAGAGCACAGCAGCCACCAAAGACATTCAAACCTGTGGTGTCTGGAGAGGGTCAGGGTGAAGGGAAGACGGCATGGCCAGGCTGTCTTCTGAAAGTGAAAAGCTGTCACAAGGACAAGGAGGAGTTCTGTTTGCTCTGCACTGCCCCCGTCACTGCGGGGGTCCCGACACCAAGTTGTTGGACCCCAGAGCCCCCCGGTTTCAGCCAACGATGAATTCTTCTCAGATGTGAAGAGACTCTCGGGTCTCTGAGAGCAAGTGGGGAATGGAAAAGCCCACTTCTAACTCAAAGAAGAAATGCAAACCAGGCTGCTGGGAGGCGGACAGCCGGGGAGAGGAGTCCTGTGTGCCTGCGTTGGGAGTGCAGTCCCACAGAGAACCCAGACTTAAGAAGATAGCTCCCAGGGGGAAACCAAAAATAACAATTACAAAACCAAACACGTAAAGCAAAAACAAAACCGAAACAACCACAAAATAAACCCCCAAAGCAGAAGACAGAAGTCTGACAGAAGCCAAAATGGAATGGCATGGGAGGCTTAACTCTCCAGTCCTGAGCTACTCAGCCCAGAGCCATTTGCCAGGCCGGCTGCAGTTCTGGAAAGCTCCCCAGGCCAACTTAGAGTGACGATCCTAAAGCCTCTCACAGGATGACCATTTCCAGTATCTTACAACCTCCAGGGGCTGGTCTACACTGACTCACCATATCTTCACCTCAACCATCTGACCTGGAAGCTTAGTCCCACTTTACAGGTGAGAAAACTGAGGCACCAGAAAGCTAGCCCACTAACCCAGGATGGGATCTGAAACCTATCCTGTTCCAAGGGTCTGTACGCAAAACCTCTACACTATGGGGGGAAAATGGGCTAAACCCATGAAGACAAAGATTCAAAGAGAGAAAGCGCTATACCTACAGACATCCACTGCCAAGGGCAGGAAGCATGTGGAAGGGAGATACAGGGGATCTGAGAGCCACACATGTGACAATAACTTTGGGGGAGTCGATTCTTCCCTATGGTTCCCCAAAGGGGAGCTGCTTCAGTGTTGGAGGTTCCTCCCCAGGGCCCAGGGAATGATGTTCTGGTCCAGAGCACAGCAGCCACCAAAGACATTCAAACCTGTGGTGTCTGGAGAGGGTCAGGGTGAAGGGAAGACGGCATGGCCAGGCTGTCTTCTGAAAGTGAAAAGCTGTCACAAGGACAAGGAGGAGTTCTGTTTGCTCTGCACTGCCCCCGTCACTGCGGGGATCCCGACACCAAGTTGTTGGACCACAGAGCCCTCTGGTTTCAGCCAACGATGAATTCTTCTCAGATGTGAAGAGACTCTCGGGTCTCTGAGAGCAAGTGGGGAATGGAAAAGCCCACTTCTAACTCAAAGAAGAAATGCAAACCAGGCTGCTGGGAGGCGGACAGCCGGGGAGAGGAGTCCTGTGTGCCTGCGTTGGGAGTGCAGTCCCACAGAGAACCCAGACAGACCCCATTTCCCAAGGATGACCAACCGGCAGGGGCTGTTCCTTCTGGCCGGCTTAGCCATTTCGTCCATCAGCAAGATTCCTGCCGATGTTTCAAAGGATTTTCAACACACCGTATAATATGTCTGGAAACATTTATCTGTTTTTCCCCCCACTAAATACTGTAGGAGAACCAAGAATTTGAAAGACTCAGGTTTGGAAAGTTTAAGACATTTGTTTCTTTATGACAAACTAACAGCAAATTAGGGCTTCCCAGGTGGCACTAGTGGGAAAGGACCCACCTGCCAATGCAGGTGATGTAAGGGATGCAGATTCAGTCCTTGGGTTGGACAGATCCCCTGGAGAAGGAAATGGCAACCCACTCCAGTGTTCTTGCCTGGAGAATCCCATGGACAGAGGAGCCTTGCAAGCTGCAGCCCCTAGGGTTACCAAGAGTAGGACATGACTGAAGCGACTTAGCATGCACGCAACAGCAAATTAAAAGGTGGCATTCAGGGCTTCCCTGGTGGTCCAGTGGGGAAGGACTCTGCCTTGCACTGCAAGAGGCGCCAGTTCGATCCCTGGCCCAGGAAGATCCCACGTGCCATGGAGTGGCTGGACTGATGTGTCCAATTGCGAGCCAGTGCTCTGGAGCACAGGCGCCCAAAGCCAGTGCTCTGCAATGAGAGAGGCCACTTCCATGGGAGGCCCACACAGGCTAAAGAATAAAAGATGGATGAAAATAAATAAATAAAAACCAATAAAAGAAGCCAAAATTAAAAAAAAAAAAAAAAAAAGGTGATATTCATGGACTTCTCTGGTGGTCCAGTGGTTAAGAATCCACTTACCAATGCAGAGGATATGGATTTGATTCCTGATCTGGAAAGACTCTCCATGTTGTGGGCCAACTAAGCCCATGAGCTGTAACTACTGAAGCCCGTTCACCCTAGACCCCATGCTATACAACTAGGGAGGAGGTCCCACTTGCCACAACTAGGGAAGCTCTTGCATAGCTACAAAGACTTAACACAGCCAAAAATAAATAAATAAAAAATTTAAAGGATGATATCCATCCATCCTCTCAGGCTTTTCCTCTGACAACACAATCTACTGCGTTGGGTGGACGAGCTGGTGAAAACAAAGACAACTTGAAGCTTTTATGTTTTTTTGAAAAACGCTTTATAAACAAGGCTTCCCTGGTAGTCCAGTAGGTAAAAAGTCCGCCTTGCAGTGCAAGGAGCAGCTGAACCGGTGTGTCCAATTACGAGCCGGTGCTCTGCAACGAGGAAGGCCACTGCAATGGGAGGCCCACACAGGCTGAAGAATAAAGATGGATGAAAAATAAATAAATAAAATACCAATAAAAAGAGGCCAAAAAAAAAAGCTTCATAATCCTACTGATTCTGTCCCACAGGAGTCCCACACAGAGGTGCAGCAGAAATGGGTAAATGTAAAGCCCAGCAGCTCCAAGTATGAACTGGTTCAACCCACTGTAAGGAACTTTGGCAAAATGATGAAGAACTTCAAAATGTTTTCTAAACTTCTATTTCCAGAGTCCACGTCTGGGAATCTACTCTAGGGTGATAATCCTCCATTCATAAAAATCTCCACATATAGAAGACACGCTGGACGATGGTTTATAGGAGGAAAATACCAGGAGACCCCAAGTTACTAAAAATAGAGGAATGGTTAAGTGGACCAGCCAGAGACAAAGCTGGCGACAAAAGACTAGGTGAAGAAAAGCAAGACACCAGATTCAACCACAGGTGGAAGAACTGATGTTTGAAAAGAGAAGTGAGTACATAGTCCACACACACCAGAAGAAAGGTTCAGCAGAATCTGGGTCAATATATCGAAATGGTTATATTTGGGGAACAAGGTTAAGGGGCATTAAAAAAATCTTGCCCTAATCTCCATATTTGCTTTCATAAACATGCTTCTCTCTTCCTTGCTCTTCGAGCAGCTCAACTAATACAAGAAAATATTCCTTCTGTATGGGCTTCCCCATTGTCTGGTGTTACTCCTTCCCATCTCCTTTCAAAACCATACAGCCAGGGCCTTCCCGCCTTCCAATGCAGGGGACATGGGTTCAATCCCTGGTTGGGGAACTCGGATCTCACATGCTGAAGGACAACTAAGCCCGCGAGCTGAGTTCCTTTAGACAACTGCTGAGGCCACAGGCCACAACCAGAGAGCCGCAGCACAACTAAGACACGATGAAGCCAAATAAATATTAACAAAGGGATGTACAGCCATGTCTATACAAGCAAGCACATGTCACATCTTTCTGATTCTTTCTTCCTCCTCTTCCCTCTTCTTCTTCTCCCCACCTTTTTTTTTTTTTTTGAAATACAGACTTTTATTTATTGACAAAGGTCTTTCCTAACAGTTTAGTGACATTCCAACAGACGTTATTAATAGAATTGGTTGGCATGCGTAAGTATAATGCAACTAAGTGTAGTTAAAAGGTTACTTTGGGCTTTCATTTTTTAAAAACAGAATGAACTTGCTTTAAAAAAAAATGTCAAAGAGCAACAAATACTAATTCAGTAAATCAAGCGGAAGGGTCTTTGGTCTTGGGTCATCTCTGACAGTCTATACAGCCAACTGGTTAGCTGTCTAGTGGAGATATTTTTTTAACTTTTCTTTTATGTTGGAACTGATTTCCTGGAGAAGGAAACGGCAATCCACTCCAGTACTCTTGCTTGGAATTCCACAGACAGAAGAGCCTCACGGCCTCCTGTCCCTGCAGGCGCAAAGCCTCGGACACAACGGAGTGACTAACACACACAGTTGATTAACAATGGTGTGTTAGGTTCAGGTGTACCAAAGTGATTTAGTTTACATATACATGAATCCTTTTTCAAATTCTTTTCCCATTTAGATTTTTACATTATTGAGCAGCGTTCCCTGTGCTCTACAGGAGGTCCTGATTGGTTATCCTCTTTTTTGGTTAAACCTTTGAGGTTTTATTTATTTGTTTGTTTGTTTGTTTTTGGCTGCTCTGGTTTTCACAGCTAGTTATCCATTTTAAATAAGGCAGTGTGTACGTGTCATGCATGACTCCTCCTTTTCCTCTTTTTAAGATTTAAACACGCTTGGGATTTTGTCACGCGTTCCCACTAGTTCCTCAGCTTCCTTTAAAGTAAGGTCTTCATTTCTAAGACCTCTGTGAGCTTGGCCCCCCCCCGGTACAGCCAGGGCCTTCCGCCTTCCAACCGAGGGGACATGGGTTCAATCCCTGGTTGGGGAACTCGGATCTCACATGCTGAAGGACAACTAAGCCCGCGAGCTGAGTTCCTTTAGACAACTGCTGAGGCCACAGGCCACAACCAGAGAGCCGCAGCACAACTAAGACACGATGAAGCCAAATAAATATTAACAAAGGGATGTACAGCCATGTCTATACAAGCAAGCACATGTCACATCTTTCTGATTCTTTCTTCCTCCTCTTCCCTCTTCTTCTTCTCCCCACCTTTTTTTTTTTTTTTGAAATACAGACTTTTATTTATTGACAAAGGTCTTTCCTAACAGTTTAGTGACATTCCAACAGACGTTATTAATAGAATTGGTTGGCATGCGTAAGTATAATGCAACTAAGTGTAGTTAAAAGGTTACTTTGGGCTTTCATTTTTTAAAAACAGAATGAACTTGCTTTAAAAAAAAATGTCAAAGAGCAACAAATACTAATTCAGTAAATCAAGCGGAAGGGTCTTTGGTCTTGGGTCATCTCTGACAGTCTATACAGCCAACTGGTTAGCTGTCTAGTGGAGATATTTTTTTAACTTTTCTTTTATGTTGGAACTGATTTCCTGGAGAAGGAAACGGCAATCCACTCCAGTACTCTTGCTTGGAATTCCACAGACAGAAGAGCCTCACGGCCTCCTGTCCCTGCAGGCGCAAAGCCTCGGACACAACGGAGTGACTAACACACACAGTTGATTAACAATGGTGTGTTAGGTTCAGGTGTACCAAAGTGATTTAGTTTACATATACATGAATCCTTTTTCAAATTCTTTTCCCATTTAGATTTTTACATTATTGAGCAGCGTTCCCTGTGCTCTACAGGAGGTCCTGATTGGTTATCCTCTTTTTTGGTTAAACCTTTGAGGTTTTATTTATTTGTTTGTTTGTTTGTTTTTGGCTGCTCTGGTTTTCACAGCTAGTTATCCATTTTAAATAAGGCAGTGTGTACGTGTCATGCATGACTCCTCCTTTTCCTCTTTTTAAGATTTAAACACGCTTGGGATTTTGTCACGCGTTCCCACTAGTTCCTCAGCTTCCTTTAAAGTAAGGTCTTCATTTCTAAGACCTCTGTGAGCTTGGCAGCCCATTTCAACCTCTCCTTCCTTGCTCGCTCTCACTAAATTCAAACCATCCTGTACTCCTTGGAAGACCTCAGGTCAAGATGTGTACCTTGAAGGGAGCCGCAACGCCCTTCTCCCCAACCTTCTTCCTTCAAGGTCCCCTAGAAGGCAGGCTGGATTCATCACTCACTTGAGCTGCCCTTCCCCAGCACGAGGTTCTTCCGTGCACAGGGACACTGATGTGCACCACCTCTCCCTACCCTCAATTTGAATTAAGTTCTCTCCAAGCCCCGGACACTGTTTTTTTTTTAAACTATGTCCTTAAAACATTGCCAGGCTACTCAGTGAAAGCCAAATGCCCAAATATCACGCAACTACTTAGGACTGATTTTAAAACCAATCAAGTATCAAATGTTGATGGGCTAACTTCTCAATAAAGAGAGAGTCCAAGACCCCAAACAGCTGATCATAAAAATGGGAAATAAGACATATGTGCTTTCAAAGACGTGGCGGGTACCAGTGGTTCTTGTCAAATTAGTAAGAAAAAAAAAAAAGCACTGAGATGCAAGTTTTTTCTTACAGCTGAATTTATACACTTGAAAGGACTGCCCTTTAGTCCAGGGTGAGTTACTTCTCTTTTTCTGTTATTGTTATTAAAATGATTTTTTTCTGAAATGAGATGACAGAGACGGTAGGGGTAGCTGTTTCTTCTAATACCCTTAACTTGATAAACATACAAATTGCTGTTGTTTAGCCATCCCCTTTGCTGCCAAAGTGTTCTGGAATCTGAACGTCCAGAAGACCTAGGAGTGAGCTCCGGGTGGTAAAGGCTATAATACTTTATGGAATGAACAAATACCACAGCCTGAGGAGGATTCTCTTTTAGTTGAGCGCTGACATTCTGATTTCGAAAGCAGAGAAACCAAGCCAGTGATGAGAGCTGGAAGTGCCGAGGGATGTGGGCAAGAGAGGTCATAGGTGTTCAGTAGGTGAGGGTTTGTAGAGCGCTCTCATAAGACGGATGCTGGGAAAACAGCAGAACAGCGTAGGAGCGAAGCATTAAGCACTTATTCACTCCAGAGACCAAGAGCTTATCTTGTCCCAGGCACTTGATGCATGTACCTTTTCACACGTTTGACAATCTTGAAGCCCCATTTTGCAGAGAAGATAGCAGATAAGTTTCAGGGTGAACAGTGACAGAGACGCCATTCAGCTCCAGGTCCACCCCCAGCACCTCTGTACTCACGGCCCTGGCAACCAGCCCTGTATTCCTTGTGTGGTCAAGAATTCTCTGGAGATTTGTGAGGAGGACATGGTATGAAGGATGGGATATACCTTAAGAGGTTTTTCTTTTATTAAAAAAAAAATTTATTTATTATTTTTGGCTATTCTGGGTTTTCATTGTTGCCGCAGGCTCTTCTTGAGTTGCAGAAAGTAGGGGTTACTCTCTAGTTCAGGCGAGCAGGCTTCTTGTGGCAGTGACTTCTCTTGTTGTGGAACTCGGGCTCCAGGGCACACAGGCTTCAGTAGTTGTGGCACATGGGCTCCACAGTTGCAACTCTAAGGCTCTAAAGCACAGGCTCAATCATTGTGGCTCACGTACTTCATTGCTCTGCAGCATGTGGGCTCTTCCCGGATCAGGGATTGAACCCATGTCTCCTGCATTGGCAAGTGAACTCTTCACCACTGAGCTACCAGGGAAGCCCAAGAGGTCTTTTTTTTTTTTTTTTTTTAATGGAGATAAATAGAAGAGGGAAGAGCTGGAGTCGGGGTACCACTGCAGTGAGCCAGGCCTGATGTCCACAGACTGTGACCTCTGGGTGTCTCGGAGATTAGAGAACAATTTCAGAGAATCAACAGGACCTGGAGAGTGAACGGTGATTACGGAACATGAGGGAAAAATGACCTGAAGACAGAGAGCTTGGGGGTGGAGAAAATGGGAACTATGGGAGAATAGAGAAGCTGGGAGGGTAATCTGTTGTAGTCACAGATTTCACCCAGATATACTGCGGTGGCATGGACGTGGAGCCTGGCAGCAGAGCCCTATGGTTGGGAACCCAGGTGACAGGTTTGTTCAGGCTCAGCTGCTGCCTGGACACATACTCACCAGTAACCCTAGGCAAGTAGTTTATCTATCTGTGATGATTTCATCAAGTTTAAAAGAGGAATAAAGAATCAGTTTCTTGGGGGCCTTCCAGGTGGTCCAGTGGTTCAAGAATCCACCTTCCAAGGAAGGGGACTCAGGCTCAGTTCCTGGTGGGGAACTGAGATTCCACGTGCCATGGAGGAACTAGGCTTGTGTGCCTCAATTATTCAGCGCGCGTGATGCAACGTAGCCAGAAAAAAAAAAAAAACAATGAAAGAATCACGTTTTTGTATGGTAGAAATTAACACATTATAAACCAACCATAGATTCATAGAAAATAAAATAAATGGATCATAAAAAAAAAGAACAGCATGCTCCTCACAGGGGGCTGGCTTTAAGGGCTACAGGATTTCATGCCTGTCATGCCATGCGAAATTGCACAATCTCTCACATTTGGCGGTCCCTTGTGCGTTTTTTCCTGAGTGTTGCTTTCCGTTTTTCTTTTCCCTCCTTCTCCTTCTTCTCAGCACACTCAAATCCAGTCCTGGGGAAGTCTACACCCAAGCATGGCTTCCTGGAGACACTTTTCTTGCAGGTCTCCAGAGCCTGCCGGGTGGCCCTTCTCTTCCCTCCCTCCCTTTCTTTCAGCGGTCCTGATCTAACGCTCAGCTTTCCGGCAAGCATTCCAACTCTTGGATTCTTCCAGGGGAATAAACTATACAAGGCCTTTCGTTTTGGAAACGGTCAAACAGATACAAAAGTCGAGAGACTAGGATGAACCTGATCAAGCCCTGACTCATGATCCGTGGCTAGCCCACGGTCCGGCTTATCCCATCTACCCCCACCCACTCCAGGGCCACCCCATCCTGAGCCCCAAACTAATATGAACCAGATTCCAAATAGCACATTTCATGGGTATTTCACTATGTATTTCAAGAAGATAGACATAGGGCTTCCCTGGTGGTCCAGTGGGTAAGGACACTGCCTTACAGTGCAAGGGGCGCCGGTTCGATCCCTGGCCTGGGAAGATCCCACGTGCCGTGGAGCGGCTGGTCTGATGTGTCCAACTACCGAGCCAGAGCTCTGGAGTGCATGTGCCCAGAGCCAGTGCTCTGTGACCACAGAGGCCACCACGATAGGAGGCCCACACGGGCCGAAGAACAAACATGGATGAAAAATAGATAAATGAAAGACCAATAGAAGTGGCCTGCCTGCTCCCTCCCTCCCCAACCCACGCCCCCCACAAAAATAAAAATAAAGAAGATGGACATTTAAGAAAATTCCTATAAATGATGAAAATACAATTCCTATCAATGATACGTCAACAACCTCAGATATGCAGATGGCTTCCCTGGTAGCTCAGCCAGCCAAGAATCTGCTAGCAATGCAAGACACCCCATTCAATTCCTGGGTCGGGAAGATACAGGCTATCCACTCCAGTCTTCTTGCCTGGAGAATTCCATGGCTCATCCATGGGGTCGCAAAGCATCAGATACGACTGAGTGACTTTCACTTTTCACCACTCTAATGGCAGAATGTGGAAGAGCCTCTTGATGGGGGTGAAAGAGGACCGTGAAAAAGCTGGCTTTAAACTCAATACACAAAAAACCATGTGTGTGTGTCGGGGGGGGTCGCTGGGAGAGGGGAGGGGACCAGAAATATGCATATGACTGATCTGGGAACATATATGTCTGTGAACAACAAAACCCTAAAAAAATTAAAAAAAATAAAATTAAAAAAAACACAAAACCATGTCATGGTATCTGTCATGGGACTCCATCATTCGATGACAAATAGACGGGGAAAAGTGGAAACAGTGGCAGATTTTCTTTCCTTGGATTCCAAAATGACTGCATTGACTGCAGCCATGAAATTACACGATGCTTGCTCCAGGAAAGAAAATCTATGACAAACCTAGGCAGCATATTAAAAAGCAGAGACATCACTTTGCCCACAAAATTCTGTATAGTCAAAGCTATGGGTTTTTTCAGTAGTCATGTATGGATGTGAGAATTGGACCATAAAGTAGGCTGAATACTGAAGAATTGACGCTTTTGAACTGTGGTGTTGTAAAAGACTCTTAAGAGTCCTTTAGGATTGCAGGGAAATCAAACCAGTCAGTCCTAAAGGATATCAACCCTGAATAGTCACTGGAAGGACCGATGCTGAAGCTCCAATACTCCGGCCACCCGAGGTGAAGAGCCGACTCACTGGAAAAGACTGATGGGTAGGAGGAGATGATGAGAAAGACTGAGGGTAGGAGGAGAAGCGGGCGACAGAAGGTGAGATGGTTGGATGGAATCACTGACTCGATGGACATGAGTTTGAGCAAGCTCAGGAGAGGGAAGCCTGGCGTGCTGCAGTCTGTGAGGATGCAAAGAGTCAGATACGACTTAGCGACAGAATGACAACAGTGTTTGATAAACATAAAATTCCTATAAATGATGATTGTGTGTTTAAAAAGTTAACAATAAGAGTCCAACACTACAAAATAGCTTTTACATTTTCTTGCCTGTTTCAAAAATTATTTTCCCCCTATAGTTTATTTATTTCAATCAAGATCCAAATCTGGTCTCTCTTGTTCAGTTCGGCTCCTGAGCCCTTTTGCCCTAGTGGCCCTGCCACCCGAGTCTCCTGTGAGAGATGATTGCCCTTTCAGTGGTAAATAGTATTAAGAGAACACAATCTGAGCACTGGAGAGTCAGCGGTGCTCAGGTGATGCTTGCTTCTAGGACTTTTCAGTGGACAGCATTAGGAAAGAACTTTTCTCATTATCTAATGAAACCAGATGAGTTTTCTTAGTGACCCTGTGGAGTATATAACCCACCAGGCTCCTCTGTCCACGGGATTCTCTAGGCAAGAATACTGGAATGGGTGGCCTCTGGGGAATCTTCCCTACCCAGGGATTGAACCTGTGTCTCCTGGATCTCCAGCACTGGCAAGCGGGACTAGCGCCTACTAGCAGTAAAGCCCACTAGTGATCTACAAACAATTGTGTTTGCACCACTGGGTCCTGCTGAGGTCTCCGGATTTCCAGCCTGGCTGTGTCCCTAGCACTTATGCCCGTCCAGTCCTTAGCTGGAGCCATGAGACTGTCTACTCTCAGGCAGTTCCAATCCCGAGCTGGATCAATGCGAACCAGAGAGAAGTGGCCTCCGCCGCAGCAGACACCTGACCTCAGACTCTGCTCCTCCGGGGGCTCTGCGTGCTCAGACAGGCTCAGCTCTGGGCTGGGCTAGGGACTGAACACGCCTCGCCCTGGTGGCAGCGATCTGGGTGGATGACTCTCCTCAAGGGGGCCAGGCCTAAAGCTGACGGCTTTCCCTGCAGGCCTGTTCACGCCCATCTCGCTCCAGGGACTTCCGAAAACCCAGTGCGCAGTGCGGCGACCCGTGAGGTGACGCGCAGGGGGGCGATTTGACGGGTGCCTATCAGAGAGAAGCACTAAAACATTGTCTTACAGTAACTTTTCACTAAAAATAAAACCAAATCATTGACCTACGTCTTTGTAAAAAGCATTACTTTTAGTTATGGAACTGTGTATAAATAATATTATAGCTACATACTTTTTAAAGTACAAAAAGGGGAAACATCCATGTATCCATTACCCATTCTGAATAACTTAACATTTTCTCATAATGATATCAGATCTCTCCTGACTTTTCTTTTTCCCTAAAGAAAGTGTCACTAAGTCACAGCTAAAGTACCCAGTCTTAACCAGCCATTTCCCCACCTTCCTCAGAAGTAACTATTGTCCCAATGTGCTGTTTATCAGGCCTCTGATGTTTCTATCCTCATTGCAAGTACGCATGCTGGGCTGTTTCCGTCGTGTCTGACTCTTTGCGACCCTCTGGACTGTAGCCTGCCAGGATCCTCTGTCCAGGGGATTCTCCAGGCAAGAATACTAGAGTCGGTTGTCGTTTCCCCTGCCAGGGATCTTTCCAATCCAGTGACTGAACTTGTACTGGCAGGTGGATTCTCTGTCACTGAGCTACCTGTGAAGCCCCTCCCTGAATGGTCAGCTGCCACCTAATCGGCAGATGACCAGGCCATTCAGCAACAAAGTGGTGTTCTTAAGTCAAGACAGTAAAATCCTGGATCAAGGTCCAGGAACCCCTCCTATAGATTAAAGAGCAAGAACTCTAGTAAGGACAATATGACCAATTTTTCAGTGGAATGAGAATCTATTTTAATTAAATAGTTCCTAGTTCTTGATTTAAATATAGACATTTGAACTCACTAGACGTATAGTATCTAAGTAGTACAAATGCTCAACTTTGGGAACCGCCAAAAATAGATGAGACAGAGCTCAGAGAGCTTATCATTTCCCTATAATAGAAAGATGTGCAGCCCCCCAGCCCTGAGCTGGTTAACTACAGTGAAAGGAAGCAGTCTCACTTTGAGCACTCAGGAGGGGACAGGACGGAAGAAGAGACAGGCAGAAGGCAGCTGGTGACGGGAAACACACTCAGCTGATTCAGACTGGGCTGCTGGTTCCAGAAAAGACCCTGATGCTGGGAAAGACTTGAGGACAGGAGAAGGGGCTAACAGATGATTAGATGGTTGGATGGATCACTGACTCAGTGGACATGAGTCTGAGCAAACTCGGGAAGATGGTGTAGGACAGGGAAGCCTGGCATGCTGTAGTTCATGGGGTCGCAAGGAGTCAGACACGACTCAGCAATTGAACAACAACCACAACAAAAGGAGATAAGACTAGATGGCTTAACATTTTTGTTCTTTCAACTCAAACATTCAATGGTTCTACAATAACAAAAAAGCCTGTGAAAGATTTATTTTACTTTGTTTTGGCCCTAGTCAAAGCTGGGGTTCAGAGAGCTGATCCTGAGTTATTGGAAACAAAATGAGACAAAAAAGATTCTAGCTTTGCTATTTGAGAAGATAGAGAAGTGTAGGATACATTTTAGAATATTCCCACCAAAGAAGATCCTCATTGCATCGTCGGGGGACTCTTTGCGACCCTCTGGACTGTAGCCTGCCAGGATCCTCTTCAGGCCAAGAATACTAGAGTCGGTTGTCGTTTCCCCTGCCAGGGATCTTTCCAATCCAGTGACTGAACTTGTACTGGCAGGTGGATTCTCTGTCACTGAGCTACCTGTGAAGCCCCTCCCTGAATGGTCAGCTGCCACCTAATCGGCAGATGACCAGGCCATTCAGCAACAAAGTGGTGTTCTTAAGTCAAGACAGTAAAATCCTGGATCAAGGTCCAGGAACCCCTCCTATAGATTAAAGAGCAAGAACTCTAGTAAGGACAATATGACCAATTTTTCAGTGGAATGAGAATCTATTTTAATTAAATAGTTCCTAGTTCTTGATTTAAATATAGACATTTGAACTCACTAGACGTATAGTATCTAAGTAGTACAAATGCTCAACTTTGGGAACCGCCAAAAATAGATGAGACAGAGCTCAGAGAGCTTATCTTTTCCCCTATAATAGAAAGATGTGCAGCCCCCCAGCCCTGAGCTGGTTAACTACAGTGAAAGGAAGCAGTCTCACTTTGAGCACTCAGGAGGGGACAGGACGGAAGAAGAGACAGGCAGAAGGCAGCTGGTGACGGGAAACACACTCAGCTGATTCAGACTGGGCTGCTGGTTCCAGAAAAGACCCTGATGCTGGGAAAGACTTGAGGACAGGAGAAGGGGCTAACAGATGATTAGATGGTTGGATGGATCACTGACTCAGTGGACATGAGTCTGAGCAAACTCGGGAAGATGGTGTAGGACAGGGAAGCCTGGCATGCTGTAGTTCATGGGGTCGCAAGGAGTCAGACACGACTCAGCAATTGAACAACAACCACAACAAAAGGAGATAAGACTAGATGGCTTAACATTTTTGTTCTTTCAACTCAAACATTCAATGGTTCTACAATAACAAAAAAGCCTGTGAAAGATTTATTTTACTTTGTTTTGGCCCTAGTCAAAGCTGGGGTTCAGAGAGCTGATCCTGAGTTATTGGAAACAAAATGAGACAAAAAAGATTCTAGCTTTGCTATTTGAGAAGATAGAGAAGTGTAGGATACATTTTAGAATATTCCCACCAAAAACTGGTTAAAGTTAATTTTAACCATCTTGAAAAACAAGATTATTATTATTTATTGTCTGTAAAACCAAATTTCTTAAGGAAGAAGATACATACATACATATATAGACACACACATATACATACATATGGATTTATTTTTTTTTACTCTATAAATATGCAGTGACTACTGCATAGGCACAGAGAGGTGCTCCTCTAGGCACAGAGAGAGAAGAACACCATTTCTAATCCCAAGGAACTCATGATCTAATGAAGAAGACAAATAAAAAAACAATGGTTTTAATATAAACGGACTAGAGATGTTTCATGCCAGAACAGGCTGTGGTGGGAGGGATGCAGAAGTCAATCACCATCAAGAATAGGAAGTCCATCATGGGTGCTGGTGGTAGGGATGGCGGGGGAAGACAGGGAGTTTGGATGGACATGTACACTTTGCTCTATTTAAAATGGGAAACCAACAAGGAACAAGGACCTACTGTAGAGCCCAGGGAACTCCACTCAGTGCTATGCAGCAGCCTGGATGGGAGGGGCGCCTGGGGAGAATGGAGACATGTCTGTGGATGGCTGAGACAACCTAAAACTGTCACAGCCTTGCCCACTGGCTCTACCCTAATACAAAATAAAAAGTTTTATTTACTTATTTCTTTCGAAAAGAATAGGAAGTTCACTGGCCTAGCCAGTCTGGTCTCTCATGCACATTTACTGCTGAGTGAATATGCCCTCAATGCAGCGGCTTGTTCTCAGGTGATGTCAGTGTCTGGAAGCAGTTAGGGCAGGAGGTGTCTCCATGAGTCATGTCGTTCACCTGCTGAGTGAGGATGGTGAGCCTCTGAAGACGTCCAGTGAACCCCCAACGTTCTCCAGGGAAAAAAGAGTCACTAAGGAGAAGGCAACTCTCTCCCCTCCCCCAAGGGGCTGCCATCGTTGGGATGGAAGCAGGCTCGGGGGACCCGGTTACTACTAGAACTGAGGCGCACTGATTTCCGGCAGGGCCCCACTCACACACCTCGTCGGGGCCTCCCTTCACCCTCCCAGCCTCTCGCGGGTCTTCCAAGGGACGTTTCACTCTGCTCTATCGGTAAGGGCCGGTTTTCCTGTTTGTCCCTCTTGCATTTCAAGCTCCCATGGGCGGGGACCCTCTCAGATTCCACATGGTAACCCCAGAAGGTGTTCGGTAATTGTTAAATGGATGGACCGATGCATGCACACCAGGCATTCTTCCCAGGCAGGCGGGGAGGGCGGGGCTTGACAATGTCTGATTAATTTCACCACATGTAGGAGTTCCAGAGGCAGAAGAAAGCATGGAAAATGGTTGTGGGCTGGTATGTTTGTTTTGATTTGTTCTGTTCTCCGAGGCAGCGTGAAGAGGGTAAAACGCACTGAGTTAACATCGCTAACCACTCACTGTAAGCTGTTTGGAATCTGTCATTTCCGAAAACTCCAAAGCACAGCAGGATGGGAGGATCCCAGATGGCAAGTGGGCTGCCGGGTCTTCACGGGCAGCGGAAACGGGCAAATTGCATTTTGCACAGTCACATACCTTCTCCGCAGATCCCAGCTATGACTTCTGCACCCGTCAAGGAATCCAGGGGTGGGAGCGGGGTGGTGGTGGGTGGAGTTGGGGGGAGCAGGCGAGAGATAAAGGTGCCTGGAGCTGGGGTGAGGGGAAGGCTGGGCAGAGAGGGCTCCAACTTGCCCATACTTTGTTAGTTTCCTTTCATCCCTTTTGAATAAAGTCTGCATTCCTTTTCTTGGAGAAGGGCAGCCCTGCTCCCCAGCTAACACCGCCCTGAATGCAATGGACTAGGAGCCCCCCAGGCGAAGCTCCGCAAGCAAGCTGAACCCCGGCCAGCGTGAGCACAGGAGAAAGACAGATTGTCCCCCTGGCCCAGCTCAAGCGGTCCATTCTCTTCCTAGGCCTCCAAACCCTAATTTGACCACAAAAATCTGGCCTCTGGTGTTTCTGTTATGAGGATCGGATTCCTTCGGCTGAACTCCCCCTCCCAGGAAAAAGAGTCACTAAGGGGCTTTGCCCATCGTTGGGATGGAAGCAGGCTCGGGGACCCGGTTACTACTAGAACTGAGGCGCACTGATTTCCGGCAGGGCCCCACTCACACACCTCGTCGGGCCTCCCTTCACCCTCCCAGCCTCTCGCGGGTCTTCCAAGGGACGTTTCACTCTGCTCTATCGGTAAGGGCCGGTTTTCCTGTTTGTCCCTCTTGCATTTCAAGCTCCCATGGGCGGGGACCCTCTCAGATTCCACATGGTAACCCCAGAAGGTGTTCGGTAATTGTTAAATGGATGGACCGATGCATGCACACCAGGCATTCTTCCCAGGCAGGCGGGGAGGGCGGGGCTTGACAATGTCTGATTAATTTCACCACATGTAGGAGTTCCAGAGGCAGAAGAAAGCATGGAAAATGGTTGTGGGCTGGTATGTTTGTTTTGATTTGTTCTGTTCTCCGAGGCAGCGTGAAGAGGGTAAAACGCACTGAGTTAACATCGCTAACCACTCACTGTAAGCTGTTTGGAATCTGTCATTTCCGAAAACTCCAAAGCACAGCAGGATGGGAGGATCCCAGATGGCAAGTGGGCTGCCGGGTCTTCACGGGCAGCGGAAACGGGCAAATTGCATTTTGCACAGTCACATACCTTCTCCGCAGATCCCAGCTATGACTTCTGCACCCGTCAAGGAATCCAGGGGTGGGAGCGGGGTGGTGGTGGGTGGAGTTGGGGGGAGCAGGCGAGAGATAAAGGTGCCTGGAGCTGGGGTGAGGGGAAGGCTGGGCAGAGAGGGCTCCAACTTGCCCATACTTTGTTAGTTTCCTTTCATCCCTTTTGAATAAAGTCTGCATTCCTTTTCTTGGAGAAGGGCAGCCCTGCTCCCCAGCTAACACCGCCCTGAATGCAATGGACTAGGAGCCCCCCAGGCGAAGCTCCGCAAGCAAGCTGAACCCCGGCCAGCGTGAGCACAGGAGAAAGACAGATTGTCCCCCTGGCCCAGCTCAAGCGGTCCATTCTCTTCCTAGGCCTCCAAACCCTAATTTGACCACAAAAATCTGGCCTCTGGTGTTTCTGTTATGAGGATCGGATTCCTTCGGCTGAACTTGGCTGTTCACTGGCTGAACAAATTACATTAACAATACAGAGAAATGTATACAGGGCCTTAAAAACACTGCTGAGCAGGGACCAAAACAAAGACAGCGGTGTCCTAGCAACTAACCTCACCCCCCAGCAGCCTCCGGCCCTGCCAGGGACTGTGGGCCTGGAGCTCCACTCTTCTCTGCAAACAATTAGGGACAGAGAAGTCACAATTACAGATGGGATTTACAGCCAGAGGAGCAATCTATAAATCACGGAGCTCCCACCCCCGGCCATTCCCAGCCAGATAATCAGAGCCAGATGTTCACTACAGCTGCTTCAATGTGGTTACACGGCTGTCCAACGCGAGCACGCTCCTCCTCTGAGAACCGGCAGAGGCTCCAGCCAGAGAATCCGGCCAAGCCGGAGGGGGCCCTCGCGCCCTGGAGCCGGCCCAACTGTATGAAAAGCTGGATCGTGTGGGAATGGTTTGTGAGGAGCCACTGCCGAGGTGCCCGGTGCTCTTGCTGGGGAGCACTCACTGTGGGGAGCACTCTTTGTGGCTCCCCACGTTCTTTGGAACTCTGCACAGTCTGGTGACAGCAGTGATGGGAGCGCTCGTCACCAGCAGCCTAACATTCCTTATCACTTGTGAAGTACTGAGCACCCAGGGCTCCTTGACAGGTCCTCCCTTTCTGAAAAACCCTCTTAGGAGATCAGCCCCAACCTAGAAACAGAGCCTCAGAGAGCAGCAACCATGTTCTAGAAGGATCCTATCTTGGTAAGAGGTAGAAGAGTGACTCTTCGGCTGAGTCAGCTTGAAACTGACGCCCCAGCCACCTCATTAACCGGTGCAGTGAGGGAGACTCTGATGTGGGAGGAGGGGCTGGCAGTTTCCAAATGCCTCTCTGGACTGTCAAGCTTGGAAGTGACTGTTTTGTGATTTTATTCCTCCAAAGTGGCTGGCATTTTAAATATCTCAACTGAACCAAGTCAAACTCTTAAGAGCCGGGGCCATAGGACAACAAACTCCAAGTGTGGCAAAAGCTGGCCTGTTCAAACGTTGCCAAGGTGTTTTTCTCTGGGGGCCTCCTTCTTAGGCATATCTACATTTTTTTGAAACTTACTTATTAAGAGACAACATACACGCAGTGATAGGCACCCATCTTAAACGTCCAGCTCTGTTCAGTGTTACCTATATAGAAACCAGTGGCACCACGACCAGATCAAATCATAGAACATTCTAGAACCCATTCTGGAAGGTTCTCACATGTCCCCTCCCAGCCAGTATTCTTCTGCCCCTAAGACAGCGAGCATTCTAATCTTTATCATCATCCATAGTTTTGCTTGATTTGGAGCACACGGAATCACACCGTGCATCTGCTATAAGGACATGTCTTCCGCGGAGTTCTAGAGATTCTCCAGGTCAGATGCAGGCTCCCAGTTCGAAACGACCAACAGTCAGAACCTGAGGTCACATGATGAGTGCCGTGGGCCACACCAGCTGTGCAAGCCGATGCCCTGACACTCGGAATTCCTCTCCCCAGCGCCCTGCCGGGGGTGCTAAGCCTCCCTGTCCTCCAGGGGTGGACGAGCCCCCGGCCATTTGTCTCGGGGCACGGCCGGTAACTGAATCTGGTAGTAACAGGCTGTGTTTACCCCACCCGTCACTTTGCATCCTTCACCCGCTGACAGCACTATCTTTCATGCCTCAGGAAGTGCGGGAGGGACGGGAGGATGTGGCTGGGGGCTCTTAAGGTGAGGGGCAGGATTACCCAGTCAGTCGGAATGTGTGGGCTGTGGGTGCCCTCCAGTTTGGGCTGTTCCTCACCCATCTTCGCCACACTGGGAAGTCCTGGGTGTTGGGGGGAGGCTCCCACCTGGGCAAGAGGAGGCGCCCACCCACCATTCATGCACAAGGGCCCCCTCCAGGGGTGGGCCTTCCACTTAGAAACCTGGGTGGGAAAGCTATGTGGGGGGGAGGGTGGGGTGGGGATGGGGTTGCCAGAAGTTTCCGTGGAGATGATACAAGAAGGCCAGCAGGACCGGAAGGCCTCCTGAGCACAGCCTGGACGGGGCGCCGTTCTTTTCTTGGCAGGCTCCCCAGTCTTGACCTCCGCCCGGAGTGCAGGGCTGCTCACCTTAACTCCTTGGCACTGCCCCAGGATGCTTATTTTTAGCTGCTCTGAGCACCTGTTTGTTTCCATGATTGCTTTAAAATTCTAAATCTGCTGGCATATTATGACACAGGACACGTCCAGAGGAGCTCATGCTACCAGCCGGAAGTGGCAGCTCCTTAGGAATTCCAGCTCTCATCCAAGCGTTTATGGCGGACACATGCATACAGTGACCTACCTTCCAAATAAAACTGCGGTGCAGTTGAATGTCACAAAGGATATTTTTGGGTATGACTTCCACATGAATGGAAGGAACGGAAATAGTGGAAGTAGAGCCTCTTTTATTTCTTGTGGCTGCACCGTACAGCGTATGGGATCTTAGTTCCTGGATCAAGGATCGAACCTGGGCTCCCAGGTGTGGACACAGGGAGTTCCCAACAACGGACTGCCAGGGAATTCCCTTATGGTGTATTCTTGACCTGAAGGCATCTGTCTGATTCTCTGTGACGAGGACTGCTAGAAAATTTCGGAACTTGAAATTGACATCGACACTGGCCACTCCCAAGTTCAGCATTTCGAATGCAGTTTTCTGGGACAGCCGCTCGGGTCCAAAAAGGAGCTGGGGTCCATTGCCACACCCTGCCCTAAAATCCCTCCTGGCCCCTTACATGCAGAAAAACTGGAGGTTTCTTATTCGAGGCATTTCCTGGGCCCCCCAGTCTCAGTCTGCACACCTTCCTCTCCCTCACCACCCACCCCACCAACTTCCAGGACTCCCCCTGGACACAAACAGATTCTCTTGTGGTCGATGAGTTTTGTCCTGTTCTAGTTCAGGGGTTTTCTAAAGGCCAGTCTACTCCCTAGTCCAGTAACTGACACAGGTGTGAGAGCTGGACCATAAAGAAGGCTGAGTGCTGATGAATGGATGCTTTTGAACTATGGTGCTGGAGAAGAACAGTCAATTCTGAAAGAAATCAATGCTGAATATTCACTGGAAGGACTGATACGGAAGCTGAAGCTCCAATATTTTGGCCACCTGATGCATACTGCCGACTCACTGGAACAATCCTGATGCTGGGAAAGAGTCAAAGCAGGAGGAGGAGGGGTCAAAAGAGAATGATATCATTGGATGGCATCATTGACTCAATGGACATAAGTTTGAGCCCAATTCTAAATCTGCTGGCATATTATGACACAGGACACGTCCAGAGGAGCTCATGCTACCAGCCGGAAGTGGCAGCTCCTTAGGAATTCCAGCTCTCATCCAAGCGTTTATGGCGGACACATGCATACAGTGACCTACCTTCCAAATAAAACTGCGGTGCAGTTGAATGTCACAAAGGATATTTTTGGGTATGACTTCCACATGAATGGAAGGAACGGAAATAGTGGAAGTAGAGCCTCTTTTATTTCTTGTGGCTGCACCGTACAGCGTATGGGATCTTAGTTCCTGGATCAAGGATCGAACCTGGGCTCCCAGGTGTGGACACAGGGAGTTCCCAACAACGGACTGCCAGGGAATTCCCTTATGGTGTATTCTTGACCTGAAGGCATCTGTCTGATTCTCTGTGACGAGGACTGCTAGAAAATTTCGGAACTTGAAATTGACATCGACACTGGCCACTCCCAAGTTCAGCATTTCGAATGCAGTTTTCTGGGACAGCCGCTCGGGTCCAAAAAGGAGCTGGGGTCCATTGCCACACCCTGCCCTAAAATCCCTCCTGGCCCCTTACATGCAGAAAAACTGGAGGTTTCTTATTCGAGGCATTTCCTGGGCCCCCCAGTCTCAGTCTGCACACCTTCCTCTCCCTCACCACCCACCCCACCAACTTCCAGGACTCCCCCTGGACACAAACAGATTCTCTTGTGGTCGATGAGTTTTGTCCTGTTCTAGTTCAGGGGTTTTCTAAAGGCCAGTCTACTCCCTAGTCCAGTAACTGACACAGGTGTGAGAGCTGGACCATAAAGAAGGCTGAGTGCTGATGAATGGATGCTTTTGAACTATGGTGCTGGAGAAGAACAGTCAATTCTGAAAGAAATCAATGCTGAATATTCACTGGAAGGACTGATACGGAAGCTGAAGCTCCAATATTTTGGCCACCTGATGCATACTGCCGACTCACTGGAACAATCCTGATGCTGGGAAAGAGTCAAAGCAGGAGGAGGAGGGGTCAAAAGAGAATGATATCATTGGATGGCATCATTGACTCAATGGACATAAGTTTGAGCCAACTCTGGGAGATAGTGAAGGACAGGGAAGCCTGGCGTGCTGCAGTCCATGGGGCTGTAAAGAGACACGACTGAGTGAATGAACAACAACAACTGACATGGGAGAGTCTCCTGACCCTTCCTATGCCTCTCTTGGGACCCCAACAGTGAGCCTGAGCACAACCTGCCGAGCAGTGATGCTCTGGTGCACGAGGGAGCACCATGGCCAGCCTGTGAGTGAGCACGTCATTCTCCGGGACCTGAGGGCACGGAGGTGCACCTGGCCCCAAACCCTGACCAAGGCACACGGAAGCCGGTGAGAAAACGTAGCAGGTGGAAGGAAGGTTGAATGTATTTGTAGCCACCCAGGTGGCTCAGTGGTGAAGAATCCGCCTGCCAAGCAGGAGACGCGGTTGGATCCTTAGGTCAGGAAGATCTCCTGGAAAAAGGGACGGCAACCCAAGCCAGGATTTTTACCTGCGACATCCCATGGACACAGGAGCCTGGGGGGCTACAGTCCATGCACCTGCAAAGAGTCAGACAGAACGGAACAACTAAACACCAACAGGAGAGCAGCATGCATGCTCCTACCCTTTGGGTTTTTCATTCCTATCCTTTTACCCTTGCTGTTTCCCTGTCTGCCATCCTCTCCTCTCTCTCCCAGTTCAGACTCGACTCAAAAAGACAACTCAAGTGCTCGCTTCGGCAGCACATATACTAAAAACTGGAACGATACAGAGAAGATTAGCATGGCTCCTGCACAAGGATGACACACAAATCATGCAGCGTTCCATAAAAAAAAAAAAAGACAACTCAAAACAAAGCAAAACCATCAAGACCTCAGACTGAGATGTACTTTCCTTCCCTGGAACCGCAGGTCAAACACCGATGCTTCCTGAGGCTGGGCAGAGGAGTGCTGATGGCAGAAGCCACAACACTCATGATCTGATATTTTTGTGAGGTGGGCCCTGGGCCTGCGCCTTTCACATGGACTAAACACGGAGGCCCCACAGTAAACCTGTGAGGCAGATGCTGCCACTGCCCATAGAGAGAGGGCAGGTGAACTACTCACGGCCAGGCCACTGCTAAGTGGTGGGGTCAGTGCTGAAGCCGGCCCTGCTCTTAGCGCTGAGGCAAGACGGCTCTGCTGGAGGAGTGGGCGTGGCCCATCGGCAGGCGCCCCCACAGCTACCTTGCAGGCATCTGAGCACGGCTTTGCTATGGCTCTGATTTTTCAAAAAATTTTACATGACATTTTCAAACTTTGTAAAATCATTGTTCTAACCTCCCCAAATCATGTCTGAGACAGAACTGGGCCAGTGGGCACAGGCCATGGTGCTGAAAACAACACATCCTGCACCTGACCACGCACTGCCCCGGGGGGCTGCCCCTTCCAGGCCTGGAATCCTGGTTTCCGTGTCTGTGGTTTCAGACAGCCCTCCTTCCCTAACTTATAAGCTAAGGTCGGAGAGCAGGTGTTAGCATTCATCATGTTTTGTGAAATCCTTCATAGCCTCTTGACTTCCACAAAAGAATAGGGGAGGGACTTGCCTTTGTAGAAACCCTACTACGTGCCAGCGCTGTTCTAGAGCCTTCTGTATAGCAGTTTCGGTAATCCTCAGCCGTTGGGGCAGTAATACTGACCTAGTTTATTTATCCTTTTTAAACACAGGTGGATTGTGAAGGGCTGAGGTGTTAAGACTCTCACCTAAAGCCATGGGTATTGAAGGCAGCCCCCTGTACGCCCTCCAGCTCAAGGAAAACTTGTAAATGATTTTTGACATGGTCTGTCTCCCAGGTTCCAGAGAGGGAAATCGACCCTTTTCTTTTTGGCTGAGCTGGCTTGTGGGATCCTAGTTCCCTGACCAGGGTTGACGTTCAGTCGCCAAGTCATATCCGACCCTTTGCGACCCCTTAGACTGCAGCACGCCAGGCTTCCCTCCCCTTTACTATCTCCCAGAGTTTTCTCAAATTCAAGTCCATTGAGTCAGTGATGCCATCCAACCACCTCATCCTCAGTCACCCCCTTCCCCTCTTGCCCTCCATGTTTCCCAGCACCAGGGTCTTTTCCAATGAGTCAGCTCTTCACATCAGGTGGCCCGAGTATTGGACTGCCAGGGAATTTCCCCTCAAGTCTTAAAATTAATTAATGAGGGACTGTTAATGTTTGAGAGGCCCTCAGTAAATAATAAAGCCCTTGGACCCCTAGATACCTAAATTCTCAGAGTTCTCAGGGTCATTTCGTCTCCCTTGAAGACTGAACACTGCCGTAGAAATACAGACTTATTCAGCAATATTACTAAGCAATGCTTGCTAAACCCCTTGGTGGGGTGGGGGGTGGGGATCCTAGAGTGGAAAGGCACAGTCTCTCAGGGGATATACCTCTCACGTTGCGTGGCCAGAGGCAGTCAGTGTGGACAGAGCCCCTCGTGGATTCCTGGGCTCTCCTGTTTGTGAGCCGAGAGACCTGGGCCAGTCTCTTCCTGCTCCAGTTTCCCACCTACAACACGGGGATGCCGAGGCTGGAATGCTCAGGGCTCTCTACCTCACAGGGTAGCTGTGGAGTTAAATGGGTTGGCATCTGTGTTTACAGACATATATGAGTGGCAAGCTTCCAGACTGATGTCAGTATTTAGAAACCCTCGTCAGGATTCCCCTGGTGGTCCAGGGGTTAAGAGTGTACCTGGCAATGCAGGGGACTTGGGTTTGATCCCTGATCCAGGAAGATTCCACACACTGTGAGGCAGCTAAGCCCCTGTGCACAACTACTGAGCCTACGAGCCCGAGAGCCACAACAACTGAGCCTGTGCTCTGCAGTAAGAGAAGGCATGCTGATGAGAAGCCGACGCACCACAACTAGAGAGTAGCCCCCACTCGCCAAAATTACAGAAAGCCCTCATGCAGTAACAAAGATTTTTTTTGGCTTGGCTTGTGGGATCCTAGTTCCCTGACCAGGGTTGACGTTCAGTCGCCAAGTCATATCCGACCCTTTGCGACCCCTTAGACTGCAGCACGCCAGGCTTCCCTCCCCTTTACTATCTCCCAGAGTTTTCTCAAATTCAAGTCCATTGAGTCAGTGATGCCATCCAACCACCTCATCCTCAGTCACCCCCTTCCCCTCTTGCCCTCCATGTTTCCCAGCACCAGGGTCTTTTCCAATGAGTCAGCTCTTCACATCAGGTGGCCCGAGTATTGGACTGCCAGGGAATTCCCATCAAGTCTTAAAATTAATTAATGAGGGGACTGTTAATGTTTGAGAGGCCCTCAGTAAATAATAAAGCCCTTGGACCCCTAGATACCTAAATTCTCAGAGTTCTCAGGGTCATTTCGTCTCCCTTGAAGACTGAACACTGCCGTAGAAATACAGACTTATTCAGCAATATTACTAAGCAATGCTTGCTAAACCCCTTGGTGGGGTGGGGGGTGGGGATCCTAGAGTGGAAAGGCACAGTCTCTCAGGGGATATACCTCTCACGTTGCGTGGCCAGAGGCAGTCAGTGTGGACAGAGCCCCTCGTGGATTCCTGGGCTCTCCTGTTTGTGAGCCGAGAGACCTGGGCCAGTCTCTTCCTGCTCCAGTTTCCCACCTACAACACGGGGATGCCGAGGCTGGAATGCTCAGGGCTCTCTACCTCACAGGGTAGCTGTGGAGTTAAATGGGTTGGCATCTGTGTTTACAGACATATATGAGTGGCAAGCTTCCAGACTGATGTCAGTATTTAGAAACCCTCGTCAGGATTCCCCTGGTGGTCCAGGGGTTAAGAGTGTACCTGGCAATGCAGGGGACTTGGGTTTGATCCCTGATCCAGGAAGATTCCACACACTGTGAGGCAGCTAAGCCCCTGTGCACAACTACTGAGCCTACGAGCCCGAGAGCCACAACAACTGAGCCTGTGCTCTGCAGTAAGAGAAGGCATGCTGATGAGAAGCCGACGCACCACAACTAGAGAGTAGCCCCCACTCGCCAAAATTACAGAAAGCCCTCATGCAGTAACAAAGACCCAGTGCAGCCAAAAAGAAATGAATGAATGAACAAATGAATGAATGAGCCCCGTGGAAATGCATTTCTGCCAGCCTCCATGGAAGGGACAGGTCTTAACAGACACAATCAAAGAGTCAGGAAGAGCCTGGATGAACCCAGCCTTCTACACTGCCATGCTCTCTTCGATGGCCCAGTGCGAACTTCCTCCTCTGGATAAGTCTTGGCTGTGTCTCATTGTTTATGGAGGGTTTTGCTTGATCCTCTTGGGTTTTCTAGGTAGATGATCTGCAAGCAGGGGTCAGTTTACCTCTGATTTTTATTGTCCTGACTCCTATGTCAATGCAAGCCCTTTCTCCCTTCCTAGCTCTTCACGTGGGTCAATTATACAAAGGAGAAAGCCTTTGTCTGTCTAATCTACTCGGCAATGACCTGAGGGCATCGCTAGAGATGCCTGCCAAGGGGAGAAATCGGAGGGCTCAGGGATGGGCTGCGGCTGTGCTATGTCCAGGGTCTCCCTGGTGGGGTGGGCAGCTCCCAAGAGAAGCAGGAACAGAGGTGAGGACCTGAGTGTGTGTGGAGCAGCGGGTAGGCAGGAGGGGACCTCTCAGGAGGCAGGGGAGAGGCAGAGCTGAGGTCGCCAGAGGCCCCAGCCATGGTCCTGTGGCTGGGAGTGTCCCCTCTGGAGCCTGACACAGAGCTAGGACCCAAAGAACTACTGAATCCACACTGGCCTGTGCAGATTACACCCTGTCCCCACGGGCACCGCCTAGGACAGGGGCTTCTAGATCCTCCCATCTTCAGGGTTTTAGGTATATTTAGATGGAAATGCCATTTTCTTACCAAGAGATACCATGTCTCAAGTGGGAGAGCCCATCAAACAAGGGGAACAGTTTCCTAACTCATTAACAGTCTCACTGGGACTGCTCTGGTGGCCCAGCAGTTAAGACTCCATGTTTCCACTGCAAGGGGTGTGGCTTCAGTCCTTGGTTGGGGAACTAAGACCCTGCATGCCACACAGTGTGGTCAAAACAAAAATAAAACATGCAAAACAAACAAACAAACGAAAGGAATCTCACTGATTTCCCCACCAGGGACCACCCTAGGTATACCAGCCCTCCCAGGACTGGATGTATTAGTCCTATTTGTAGAGAGAGTCATCCCATAATTTGGAAATACAACAGGTGCACCCGTAAGTTTATGTGACACAGGCTACACCCTGGGCCAGCTCTGGAGACACCCCTTCCGTCTCAATACTTCACCTTCTGCCCCTGGGGATGACCCAGAAACCTGCATCTCAACAGGTTCCCAGTGTCCACAGGCCACACTATGAGAATCACTGTCCTGAGGGTCCTAAAGGCTCAAGCCCTGAGCATCCTCCACGTCCAGCCCCACGAGACCCTCCCAGACATTCAGGGTTTGTACAGCTCCCTTTGGGAGGCGTTTGCAGTGGTCAGACCCCAGGAAAAGAAGCAGGCTAGCCAGCAACTCCAGGCATGGCATCCTCCATCCCTAACCACGGAGGATGGATGGGGCTACAGAACATCCCACAAGCACTCCCATCGCATTCACTGGCTTCATGTGTATCTATGGTTACAGCCTCAAGCAACGGAAGAAACACATGCTCCATGCCGTTCTGTGCATTTGTGGGGCCTACACTGGAGTCCCTCCCTCACCCTGCGTGGGCTGCTGCCTGGGAACTGACGTCCTTATTCATGTTCCAGGCACTTCCTGGGGGGCAGGGGTGGGGTTGGATGTACACATTTATCTGTCCCACTTGGAGAAAACTTTGCTTATCAGGATTGAATAAAAAAAAAAAAACTGAGAAACTTACCCCCTGTCCCCACGGGCACCGCCTAGGACAGGGGCTTCTAGATCCTCCCATCTTCAGGGTTTTAGGTATATTTAGATGGAAATGCCATTTTCTTACCAAGAGATACCATGTCTCAAGTGGGAGAGCCCATCAAACAAGGGGAACAGTTTCCTAACTCATTAACAGTCTCACTGGGACTGCTCTGGTGGCCCAGCAGTTAAGACTCCATGTTTCCACTGCAAGGGGTGTGGCTTCAGTCCTTGGTTGGGGAACTAAGACCCTGCATGCCACACAGTGTGGTCAAAACAAAAATAAAACATGCAAAACAAACAAACAAACGAAAGGAATCTCACTGATTTCCCCACCAGGGACCACCCTAGGTATACCAGCCCTCCCAGGACTGGATGTATTAGTCCTATTTGTAGAGAGAGTCATCCCATAATTTGGAAATACAACAGGTGCACCCGTAAGTTTATGTGACACAGGCTACACCCTGGGCCAGCTCTGGAGACACCCCTTCCGTCTCAATACTTCACCTTCTGCCCCTGGGGATGACCCAGAAACCTGCATCTCAACAGGTTCCCAGTGTCCACAGGCCACACTATGAGAATCACTGTCCTGAGGGTCCTAAAGGCTCAAGCCCTGAGCATCCTCCACGTCCAGCCCCACGAGACCCTCCCAGACATTCAGGGTTTGTACAGCTCCCTTTGGGAGCGTTTGCAGTGGTCAGACCCCAGGAAAAGAAGCAGGCTAGCCAGCAACTCCAGGCATGGCATCCTCCATCCCTAACCACGGAGGATGGATGGGGCTACAGAACATCCCACGAAGCACTCCCATCGCATTCACTGGCTTCATGTGTATCTATGGTTACAGCCTCAAGCAACGGAAGAAACACATGCTCCATGCCGTTCTGTGCATTTGTGGGGCCTACACTGGAGTCCCTCCCTCACCCTGCGTGGGCTGCTGCCTGGGAACTGACGTCCTTATTCATGTTCCAGGCACTTCCTGGGGGGCAGGGGTGGGGTTGGATGTACACATTTATCTGTCCCACTTGGAGAAAACTTTGCTTATCAGATTAATAAAAATATTTAACCCTATTTTTCAATGACTTGTGTAAAACCTACAAAAGACATGAAGGAAAAAGAAACAGAAGACATACAAATGAAACTGAACCTGCCAAGCTCAGAATACTTTGAAAAAAAAAAAAAAACAAAAAAACTTTAACCTTTTCTTATTAATTTCATATTGACTCCCAAGGGGAAGAAAAAAAAATTCAGCTTTTTATAATCCATCTCTTCCATCACTTCCTCAAGATAATAAAAAGTGAACTGAAGATAGCAAAAATGTAGCCTACGAGCATCTTTTTTTTTTTCTTCCTGGAATTGTCCCTTCCACAAAAAAAGGGAGTTCCTAGCATTCCAGTCCTTCCCTTGGCATCTGCAGCGGATTGGTTCCAGGACCCAACTCCAAAGATTCTGAATTCCCTTACCAGAAACAGTGTCGGATTTGCACATAACCTAGGCCCAATCTCTCGTATACTTTCAACTGCATCTAGATTACTTATAATACCCAGTACAATGTAAATGCTAGGTACATGGCTGTCCGTGTGTGAAAAATTCAAGTTCTGCTTTTTAGGGATTTCTGGAACTTTTTCCTTGAATATTTTTGACCTATAGTTGTCCCAACCAGTAATTCAAAACCCACAGATATGGAAGGCCAACTATATTTGGCTCCAGATATGTGGAAAGACTAAAACTCTGTGTGTGACAGATAAATGCATATCTAGAAATCACTCTGAAAACATGCAATGATAAGAATGAGATATGGCTTCCCCGCCTTACTTCCTTCAGGCTTCCCTGGTGGCTCAGACGGTAAAGAATCTGCCTGCAATGCAGGAGACTTGGGTTTGATCCCTGAGTCAGGAAGATCCTCCAGAGAAGGAAATGGCAATCCATTACAGAACTCTTGCCTGGAGAACTCTACGGACAGAGGAAACTGGCGGGCTACAGCCAATGGGGTTGCAGAGTCAAACACGACTGAGCACCTAGACACATTCACTTCTTCAGGTCCCTGCTTAAACATGTCTGAGAGGCATTTCCTGACACCATCACACAAAAGCGCCCCAACTTTTACTCTCCCTCTTCCCGCTTTTTTTAGAGGAAGAGTGGTTTTATTTTATTTATTTATTTATTTTTGGCTATTCTGAGTTTTTCACTGCTGCCAGAGGCTCATCTCTAGTTGCAGGGAGTGGGGGCTCCTCTCTAGTGGAGGTGAGCAGGCTTCTTGTGGCAGTGACTTCTCTTGTTGTGGAACTTAGGCTCTAGGGTTCCCGGGCTTTAGTAGTTGTGGACCATGGGCTCAATACTTGTGGCTCCGAGGCTCTAGAGCACAGGCCTCATAGTTGTGGCTCACAGGCTTAGCTGCTCTGCAGCATGTGGGATCTTCCCGGATCAGGGATCAAACTTGTGTCTCCTGCACTGGCAGGTGAACTCTTTTCCACTGAGCCACCTGGGAAGCCCTCTCCCCATTTCTCCATCTGTTTTATTTTCCTCATCAGTACCTGACACGCTGTATATTTATTCACTGTCTCTTTCAACCTGAAGATGAGCAACTTAAAACCTGACATTTTCTTCCCTGCTCTATGCCCAGCACCTTGAAAGCACCTGCCACGCATGTGTATCCAGTGAAGGACGCCATCCATCTACCCGTCAGTCCACGTGCCTGTGTGCACGCATGCTAAGTCGCTTCAGTTGCGTCTGACTCTTTGTGACCCCTTGGACTGCAGCTCGCCAGGCTTCTCTGAATATTTTTGATATGTGGAAAAAAAACTAAAAACTCTGTGTGTGACAGATAAATGCATATCTAGAAATCACTCTGAAAACATGCAATGATAAGAATGAGATATGGCTTCCCCGCCTTACTTCCTTCAGGCTTCCCTGGTGGCTCAGACGGTAAAGAATCTGCCTGCAATGCAGGAGACTTGGGTTTGATCCCTGAGTCAGGAAGATCCTCCAGAGAAGGAAATGGCAATCCATTACAGAACTCTTGCCTGGAGAACTCTACGGACAGAGGAAACTGGCGGGCTACAGCCAATGGGGTTGCAGAGTCAAACACGACTGAGCACCTAGACACATTCACTTCTTCAGGTCCCTGCTTAAACATGTCTGAGAGGCATTTCCTGACACCATCACACAAAAGCGCCCCAACTTTTACTCTCCCTCTTCCCGCTTTTTTTAGAGGAAGAGTGGTTTTATTTTATTTATTTATTTATTTTTGGCTATTCTGAGTTTTTCACTGCTGCCAGAGGCTCATCTCTAGTTGCAGGGAGTGGGGGCTCCTCTCTAGTGGAGGTGAGCAGGCTTCTTGTGGCAGTGACTTCTCTTGTTGTGGAACTTAGGCTCTAGGGTTCCCGGGCTTTAGTAGTTGTGGACCATGGGCTCAATACTTGTGGCTCCGAGGCTCTAGAGCACAGGCCTCATAGTTGTGGCTCACAGGCTTAGCTGCTCTGCAGCATGTGGGATCTTCCCGGATCAGGGATCAAACTTGTGTCTCCTGCACTGGCAGGTGAACTCTTTTCCACTGAGCCACCTGGGAAGCCCTCTCCCCATTTCTCCATCTGTTTTATTTTCCTCATCAGTACCTGACACGCTGTATATTTATTCACTGTCTCTTTCAACCTGAAGATGAGCAACTTAAAACCTGACATTTTCTTCCCTGCTCTATGCCCAGCACCTTGAAAGCACCTGCCACGCATGTGTATCCAGTGAAGGACGCCATCCATCTACCCGTCAGTCCACGTGCCTGTGTGCACGCATGCTAAGTCGCTTCAGTTGCGTCTGACTCTTTGTGACCCCTTGGACTGCAGCTCGCCAGGCTTCTCTGTTTATGGGATTCTCAAGGCAAGAATACTAGAGTGGGTTGCCATTTCCTCCTCCAAAGGATCTTCCTAACCCAGGGATTGAACCCGTGACTCTTATGTCTCCTGCACTGCAGATGGGTTCTTTACCACTAGCATTACCTGGGAAGCTTTCAATCAGTCCATCCACCCATGCAAATATCTCCCCACATTAGTAAAGGCTGGCCATGATCTAAATGCCATGATGGATGGTCTGTAACAGGAGAGAAACAAACATGGGACAGACATGATTTTTACTCTTGGAGAGACAGATACCAGGCAGAAGTGTATACACAAAACACAAAGTTATGTTTGAAGTCCGTGCCTTAAAAGGACGAGCAAGATGCTATGGAGAACAAAAAGTGCAGGATCTATTTAAGTTTAGGGGAACAGGGAAGTCCCCCAAAGAAAGTGACACCAGACTTCCCTGAAAGCGCAGTGAATAGAAAGCCACCTGTCAATGCAGGGGACATGGGTTTGGTCCCCAACTGAGGAAGATTCCACATGCCACGGAGCAACTAAGCCCATGTGCCACAACTCCTGAAGCCCATGCATCTACAGCCTACGCTCTACAACAAGGGAAGCCCCCCCCAGTGAGAAGCCTGAGCACCGAATGAAGACTAGCCGCTGCTCACTGCAACTAGAGAGCCCAAGAGCAGCAATGAAGACCCGGTGCAACCAAAAATTAAAAAAAAAAAAGGACTCTGAGCCGTGGATGTGACCGAGAAAGTGGCATGAAGAACAAGAAAAAGTCAGACCACATCTGATAGACAGATGGGGCTGGGGTCCCCTGGAATTGAATCCATGACAATCAAGCACTGACCTTGTTCACAAGATTTAGAGAAGCAGGGAACAGACAATTTGAAATGTTCTCACACCAATTATGAAAGAGTACCACAATTCATTACTAAAATATTGGTTGAAATCCCCATTTGTTTCTGCATCATTGAAGGTGCTACTTGAGTGCCTGAGAAAACCTTGGAATGAGCAGCAATGCAGCTAAACACCTTTGGGGACAGAAGGCCAGCCTTCACACCGTCGTGCAAAGTGACGCTTCTGGCTGGCCAGTCATCAAGTGCACATTCAGTTTTGAGGGACCAGGTTTCATGTGCTCAGTCTTAAATTCTTAGAAGATGGATTTTCTTTTCTACTAGGGCAAAATATCTTGCATTTTTGTGTTTGTTTGTTTCCTGGGATTTATTTTCTCCTCCTAAAATGACCATATGTGCAATGATTTCCTATTGCATAATTCAGAAAGAAGATCCCCTTATTGAACTATTAGTTCCTTGGAGGGAAGTATTAACTCTGGGTTCACAGCACCAAGATTATTGCCTGGCCTACAAAAGAGCTTTAAGACAAGTTACCTGAGATGAGGGCGCCTCAGTTTCTGCCTGGTCTGAAAAGAAAGTGAAATTGCTCAGTCGTGTTCGGCTCTTTGTGACTCCATGGGCTGTAGCCTGCCAAAATACTGGAGTGGGCTGCCATTCCCTTCTCCAAGGAATCTTCCAGGGATTGCACCTGGGTCTCCTGCATCATGGGCAGATTCTTTACCATCTGAGCCACCAGAGAAGCCCACTGGTCTAGGTAATCACAGACCCCGTTCTCCATTCGGCATATGCCTGTAGGATTCCAGGCTCTGGAACTAATTTTCCAGAAAATTGCATGAAGTGATCACTTATGGAGAGTACCCATTCTGAAGCCTGGGGCTGGTATGGCAATCCGTCAGTAAGTGGCAAGGGTCACGGTTTTGTCCCAGACAGAACCATGGTTGTTCATGGTGCTTTGGCATTGCCATCTTGAATGTCTAGAATCTTAACTTGGCACAAAAACGCTAACCCATTGACACATTCTGTGGTCACATAGCACCAGAAGGCGAGGGAGGAATGCAGCCTGTCTGGTCAAAAACTAATGGGAATAGGGCTTCCCTGATGGTCCAGTGGGTAGAGAGTCCGCCTTGCAGTGCAGGGGGCACCAGTTCGATCCCTGGTACAGGAAGATCCCACGTGTTGTGGAGCAGCTGGACCTGTGTGTCCAATGACAAGCCAGCATTCTGGAGTGCATGCACCCAGAGCCGGTGCTCTGCAACGAGAGAGGTCACTGTGATGGGAGGCCCACACAGGCCAAAGAATTGAGATGGATGAAAATAAATGAAGGACCAATAAAAGAGGACCAAAAAAAAAAAAAAAAAAACCCTAATGGGAATGGTCTCAATGATAAAAAGGAGCGCCAACAAGGTGAGTCAGTGTTGTGTGGGTGGGAGAAAGGCCACCAACTTTCCCACAAGCTGGATGCAATCCCAACAGAGAAGTCACCCGCGGGCCATATACTCTCATTTTCCACCATGGCCTCTGCCCTAAAACCCTCTGGCCAGGGTATCGGGGCCCAAGAGGAAGCAGTTAATGCCCCTAGGGCTGTACCTTCACTCGGAACTATCTTTTTCTGTCAATGGTAAAAGGTCGGCTATAGATAGGAAACCAAGAAAGGAAAGCATTTAAGTAGGTGACGGTCCTTATCAATGACTTATCAATCCCAGGATCCAACTCTAGTGCTAACACTTACTTTTTGTACCATGTCCACTGCTTTTATTATTTATTTATTTAGGGAGGCTTCCCAGGTAGGTAGCTCAGTGGTGAATCCTCCCGCCAATGCAGGAGACACAGGTTCAGTCCCTGAGTCGGGAAGATCCCTGGAGGAGGAAATGACAACCCACTCCAGGATTCTTGCCTGGAGAGTCCCATGGACAGAGGAACCTGGTGGGCTACTGTCCATGAGGTCGCAGAGTCGGACACGACTTAGTCACTAAACAACCACATTTATTTCTTGGTCACACAGATGGCATCTGGGATCTGAGCGCCCCGAACAGGGATTGAACATGTGCCCCCTGCTTTGAAAGTGGGAGTCTTAGCCACTGGACCATCAGCAACGTCCCTTCCCTGTTTTTAAAATCCATTGGAGTTGGAAAAACCCCTTGGAAATCATTATATGTAAAAAGCTGGAATAAAGGACGTGAGTGGACGAGCACTCCTGTCTGCTGTCCCAAAAGTCTTCTATTAATCCATCCATTGCCCCAGAGTGCAGAGGCTCTTGACTATCTGCACAGGAACCTATTGCTTCAAGACTCAAAATACTCTACTGTTGGTTGACAATCAGTTCTACAGAGGGGTGGTGTCTTTGCTGCAAGAAAACAAAGGCTTTTAATGCACACCTTTTTTCTACTACCTTCAGCTCTGTACTGACAGGGAAACTGGCAGCAAACTTCCTCTGGTAGGGGGGCAGTGCTGGATACTGTTTCTAAAAACATCTTTACTGTTTTTCAATTTACCAAAGCTGTGTATGTGTGTGTGTGTGTGTGTGTGTGTGTGTGTGTGTGTAATCATTATTTTAAAATAACCTGAAACATGACTCAAACTTAGAAAATGAGTTCTCCAAACCCCATTCACCTCCAGGCAATTTTCCATACAAAGATTAAAGAGAAAAGCCAAAGTCATACCTATAACAAAGATTTTTTCCCTCATTATGAAGAAAACTAAAAATGAGGTTCAAATTCTGCCAAAGTTTTCTACCCCTAATGCCCCTAGGGCTGTACCTTCACTCGGAACTATCTTTTTCTGTCAATGGTAAAAGGTCGGCTATAGATAGGAAACCAAGAAAGGAAAGCATTTAAGTAGGTGACGGTCCTTATCAATGACTTATCAATCCCAGGATCCAACTCTAGTGCTAACACTTACTTTTTGTACCATGTCCACTGCTTTTATTATTTATTTATTTAGGGAGGCTTCCCAGGTAGGTAGCTCAGTGGTGAATCCTCCCGCCAATGCAGGAGACACAGGTTCAGTCCCTGAGTCGGGAAGATCCCTGGAGGAGGAAATGACAACCCACTCCAGGATTCTTGCCTGGAGAGTCCCATGGACAGAGGAACCTGGTGGGCTACTGTCCATGAGGTCGCAGAGTCGGACACGACTTAGTCACTAAACAACCACATTTATTTCTTGGTCACACAGATGGCATCTGGGATCTGAGCGCCCCGAACAGGGATTGAACATGTGCCCCCTGCTTTGAAAGTGGGAGTCTTAGCCACTGGACCATCAGCAACGTCCCTTCCCTGTTTTTAAAATCCATTGGAGTTGGAAAAACCCCTTGGAAATCATTATATGTAAAAAGCTGGAATAAAGGACGTGAGTGGACGAGCACTCCTGTCTGCTGTCCCAAAAGTCTTCTATTAATCCATCCATTGCCCCAGAGTGCAGAGGCTCTTGACTATCTGCACAGGAACCTATTGCTTCAAGACTCAAAATACTCTACTGTTGGTTGACAATCAGTTCTACAGAGGGGTGGTGTCTTTGCTGCAAGAAAACAAAGGCTTTTAATGCACACCTTTTTTCTACTACCTTCAGCTCTGTACTGACAGGGAAACTGGCAGCAAACTTCCTCTGGTAGGGGGGCAGTGCTGGATACTGTTTCTAAAAACATCTTTACTGTTTTTCAATTTACCAAAGCTGTGTATGTGTGTGTGTGTGTGTGTGTGTGTGTGTGTGTGTGTGTAATCATTATTTTAAAATAACCTGAAACATGACTCAAACTTAGAAAATGAGTTCTCCAAACCCCATTCACCTCCAGGCAATTTTCCATACAAAGATTAAAGAGAAAAACCAAAGTCATACCTATAACAAAGATTTTTTTCCCTCATTATGAAGAAAACTAAAAAATGAGGTTCAAATTCTGCCAGTTGAATTAGTTTAAATCTGAAAAATGGTCAAGAGTATGAAAAGTCATGGCCATACTGTTAAAGGAAGTGTAATTTCTATTCACATGTTCATTTATAGAAAGTCTTTTTCTGGATGGCATTTTGGCCAAATTTATGAAAAGCAGAAATGCATACATACCATGAGACCCAGTCAATCTGCGATTAGGAATCTATTCTAGAGAAAGGCTAACCTGTGGGCACAAAGAGACCTGTACAAGAGGTTTTGGTGTTGTTTTTTTTTGGTGTTTTTGAAAGTTTATCAAAATCAGAATAGTACCAAGGTAGTCTCTACTGTGGAATGCAACATAGCAGCTGAGAAGAATGAGGCTGACCCACAGGTACAGATCAGGAAAGATCTCTGATATACACTAAGTAAAACACACATACTCTGTCTTTTTGTATCAAAAAAATATGCAAAACAATACACAGTGGCTGTATACAACTGGCTTCCCATATCTCAAGCTCCATATCTTGGTAGTTCAGTCAACTACAAAACAAAAACATTCTGAGGAATAAATAAACTCCAGAAAGTTCCAAAAAGCAAAACCTGAATTTGCCATGAAACCAGCAAAGGTTATTTACACTGCATTTTCAAAAATGATTTGTGTTGGCCACGCCACCCAGCATGCAGGATTTTAGTTGCTGGGTCAGGGATTGAACCCCTGCCCCTGCAGTGGAAGCATGGAGCCTTACCCACTGGCCAGGTAAGTCCCGTACATAGCCATTTACACTGTAATGAGTACTACAAGTAGTCTGGAAATGATTTAAAGTATATAGGAGGCTGCACATGGGTTAAATGCAAATAGTACAGGCATACCTTAGAGATATTAAGGGTTTGGTTTGAGAGCACTCAAAAAACAAAGCAAGTATCACAGTAAAGCAAGTCACATGAATTTTCTGGTTTCCCAGTTCACATAAAAGCTGTCTTTACACTATGTTGTAGTCCAGTTAAGTATACAAAAGCATTATATCTAATAAAAAAAATGCACACACCTTCATTAAAGACCATTTTATTGGGCTTCCCTGGTGGCTCAGTGGTAAAGAATCCACCTGCCAATCCAGGACACATGGTTTCAGTCCCCGGTCTGAGACGACCCCACGGGCCTCGGACCTGACCTGTCCCGAGTCCAGGCGCCGCCAACTGCTGAGCCTACCCTGAGCCCGTGCTCTGCAACGAGAGAAGCCACCACGATGAGAAGCCTGATCACCGCAACCAGAGTGTCGCCCCTGCTCTCCGCAACTAGAGAAAAGCCCTCACAGCCCTGAAGACCCAGCACAGTCAAAATAAAAATAAAATTGCATCATTTGAGCCTTAGGCTGTAATCTTTTGCAACAGTAAAAGAGACCTGTACCAAAATCAGAATAGTACCAAGGTAGTCTCTACTGTGGAATGAAAAGGTGAGAAGATCTGACCCACAGGTACAGATCAGGAAAGATCTCTGATATACACTAAGTAAAACACACATACTCTGTCTTTTTGTATCAAAAAAATATGCAAAACAATACACAGTGGCTGTATACAACTGGCTTCCCATATCTCAAGCTCCATATCTTGGTAGTTCAGTCAACTACAAAACAAAAACATTCTGAGGAATAAATAAACTCCAGAAAGTTCCAAAAAGCAAAACCTGAATTTGCCATGAAACCAGCAAAGGTTATTTACACTGCATTTTCAAAAATGATTTGTGTTGGCCACGCCACCCAGCATGCAGGATTTTAGTTGCTGGGTCAGGGATTGAACCCGTGCCCCCTGCAGTGGAAGCATGGAGCCTTAACCACTGGCCAGGTAAGTCCCGTACATAGCCATTTACACTGTAATGAGTACTACAAGTAGTCTGGAAATGATTTAAAGTATATAGGAGGCTGCACATGGGTTAAATGCAAATAGTACAGGCATACCTTAGAGATATTAAGGGTTTGGTTTGAGAGCACTCAAAAAACAAAGCAAGTATCACAGTAAAGCAAGTCACATGAATTTTCTGGTTTCCCAGTTCACATAAAAGCTGTCTTTACACTATGTTGTAGTCCAGTTAAGTATACAAAAGCATTATATCTAATAAAAAAAATGCACACACCTTCATTAAAGACCATTTTATTGGGCTTCCCTGGTGGCTCAGTGGTAAAGAATCCACCTGCCAATCCAGGACACATGGTTTCAGTCCCCGGTCTGAGACGACCCCACGGGCCTCGGACCTGACCTGTCCCCGAGAGTCCAGGCGCCGCCAACTGCTGAGCCTACCCTGAGCCCGTGCTCTGCAACGAGAGAAGCCACCACGATGAGAAGCCTGATCACCGCAACCAGAGTGTCGCCCCTGCTCTCCGCAACTAGAGAAAAGCCCTCACAGCCCTGAAGACCCAGCACAGTCAAAAATAAAAATAAAAACAACTTTACAGATCATCATTTGAGCCTTCAGGCTGTAATCTTTTTGCAACAGTAACAAAGACCACTGATCTCAGACCACCATAACAAATATCATAATGAGAAAGTTTGAAATATTGCTAGAATTACCAGAACATGAGAGATATGAAGTGAACCAACACTGCTGGAAAAAGGGCACTGAAACACTTGCTCAACGCAGGGTTGCCTTTCAATCCTTCAGGGTTGCCTACAAACCTTTCATTTGTAAAATACTCCATTTGTTAAAAAATCTGCAAAGTGCAATGAAGCAAAGCACGATAAAACAAGGCATGCCTGTATGCCCTTTCACACAGAAGACTCTAGCCTCCTCAGAGTTAGTGATTCAGGACAGGAGCTCTGGAACAAATCTACCACCAATACAGAGGGACAACTGTATGTACGGATTCAGACCAGCCGGGAAGCCCAGAGTGGGGCGTGTAGTGGAGCGAGGCTGAGAGAGAGAGAGGAAGGAGAGGTCACGACTGAATTTCGTTTCACTTCTACCGTTTGAATGGTTTACTCCAATTAGCATGCATTCCTGTCATAAGTGTGAAAAAGAACGATGAGGACCTCCCTGGTGGTTCAGTGGGTAAAGAGTTCACTGTGCAGTGCAAGGGGCACCAGTTCAATCCCCGGTCTGGGAAGATCCCATGTGCTGCAGAGCAGTTGGACCAATGCGTACAACTACGGGCCAGCGCTCTGGAGCACATGTACCCAGAGTCAATGCTCTGTAAGGAGAGAGGCCCCTGCAATGAGAGGCCCATGCATGCCAAAGAATGAAGATGGACAAAAATGAATAATTTTTTAAAATTGGCTATTAAAAAAAGTCTTTAATCCAGGTGATGTATTTGACTTCAGCATGAGGTAGGGAATGAACTCGCCTTTGCAAGCCATTCTTTCCTCTGCATGCGCCTGTTTGAGCTCTTTGGTCTATTACCACATCATTACCCCTTGAGACGGTCTCGCAGGAAGCTTTAACATCCTTTTTAAAACTATTACAAGTGCCACTGAATTTCTTTTAATTTCCTAATATGTTAATCCATTTGGAATTAATTTTCTTTCATGATATAATTTCTGATATCTAGTCTGAATCTAATGTAGCCATGTTATGAACCTGAATTTCAGCGAGGCTTGGCTATCTAGCTACTCCATAATATCTTTATTTTTAAACAATTTTGTTTATTGATTTATTTTGATTTGGGGCTGCACTGGGTCTTCATTGCGCGCTCAGGCTTTCCCTAGTTGCAGACAGCAAGGGCTACTCTCTAGTTTCTGTGAGCTGCCTTCTCACTGAGAAGGCTTCTCTTGTTGCAGAGCATGGCCTCTAAGGCATGTGGACTCAGTAGCTGTGGTGCTTGGGCTTAGTTGCCCTGAGGCACATGGGATCTGTCTGGACCACAGATCAAATCCATGTTCCCTGTGCTGGCAGACAGATTCTTAACGACCGGACCACCTGGGAAGTCTCAGAATTAATGCCTTTAAACATGCGATATGAGTTGGTATCTCATCTGTGGGAGAGGGTCACGCGGTGTTCTGGTCAGTTTAATTAATCTGGTGTTAAGATGGACACAGTATCTCAGACAGAAATGCTAGGTTTCAAATGTTAGGAATGCTATTAACACTCATGGATCTTGGTGAATACACTCTCACCTAGGATTTCAGGTTTCTGTTGGATCCTAGGATCAGCATTTGCCTCTCCACTGAAACAGCTCAGCACCCTAAAGTTCCTCACCACTACAGGAAGGACGCTGAAGCCCCCACACCCCTGGCCTGTTCTACTATTCTAAGATTATCAAACTACCTTGCACAGAAGGAAGCTGGACCCCTAACTTTTGAGGGTTATAAAACCTAACCCCTATAGTACAGAAAAATTAACCAAAGACCTCAAATGTAAGAGCTAAAACAATAAAACTCCTCTCGGTCCATGGGATTTTCCAGGCAAGAATACCCAGAGCGGGTTGCCATTTCCTTCTCCAAGGGATCTTCCCAACCCAGGAATCGAACCAGGACCTCCCACATTGCAGGCAGACCCCTTACCATCTGAGCCACCATGGAAATACAAAATTCTCAGAAGAGAGTATAGACAAATTTTCATGACCTGGGATTATGCAATGCTTTAGATATTATATATAAAGTACAAATAACAAGAAAAAATAAATCATCAATGTTTAAAACTTCTGTGCTTCAAAGGATACCAAGAAAAGGGCTTCTCTGGTGGTCCAGTGGGTAAGGACACCGCCTTGCAGTGCAAGGGGCACTGGTTCGATCCCTGGCCTGGGAAGATCCCACGTGCCGCACAGCGACTGGACTGATGTGTCCAATTACCGAGCCGGAGCTCTGGAGCACATGTGCCCAGAATCAGTGCTCTGTGATGAGAGGCCACTGTGATGGGAGGCCCACATGGGCCAAAGAACAAAGATGGATGAAATAGATAAATGAAAGACCAATAGAAGTGGCCCGCCCGCTCCCCTCCCTCCCAAACTGCCCCCAACCCCCTCTCTAAAAAACAAAAGAAAAAAGCAAAAGGAAAATGAAAAGACAACTCACAGAATGGGAGAAAATACTTGTATACCGCATCTAATAAGAATCTATTATTTACAATACATGGCTTCCCAGGTGGCTCAGTGGTAAGGAATCCACAGGTGACACAGGTTTGATCCCTTGGTTGGGAAGACACCCTGGAGGGGGAAATGGCACCCTGTTGCAGGCTTTTTGCTAGGAGATTTCCATGGACAGAGGAGCCTGGTAGGCTACAGACCATGGGGTAGCCAAGAGTCAGACTTGGCTGAGCATGTCAGCACATTTAAAGTAGATAAGAACTCTTACAGCTCAATAATAAAATGCAAATAACCCAATTTTAAAAGATCAAAGATTTGAGAAGAGATTTTTCTAAAGAAGACATGCAGTGGCCAAGGAGCACATAAAAAGATGCTTAACGGCATTAGCCATGAGGGAAATGCAAATCAAAACCATAATGAGATATACACCCCACGTCTGCTAAGATGGCCAGGTGATAACAAGTGTTGGTGAGAATGTAGAGAAACTGGGGCGCTCACACACTGCTAGGAGCAATGCACAATGGTGGGCCCACTCTGGAAAACAGACTGGTGGTCCCTCAAACGTTGAAACAGAGAGCCGTTGTTGTGGTTCAGCAACTCCAGTTTAGACACTGCTGTACACCCGAGATAATTAAAGACATACAGAAACTTATACACAAACATAAGTACTCATAATTGCTCTTGTTGTTCAGTAGCTACATTGTGTCCGACTCGTTGTGACCCACGGACTGCAGCCACCACCCCCCCAGTTCAGTAGTGCTCACCAGGACACCGCCTTGCAGTGCAAGGGCACTGCGACGGCGGAAGATCCCACGTGCCGCAAGCGACTGGACTGATGTGTCCAATTACCGAGCCGGAGCTCTGGAGCACATGTGCCCAGAATCAGTGCTCTGTGATGAGAGGCCACTGTGATGGGAGGCCCACATGGGCCAAAGAACAAAGATGGATGAAATAGATAAATGAAAGACCAATAGAAGTGGCCCGCCCGCTCCCCTCCCTCCCAAACTGCCCCCAACCCCCCCTCTAAAAAAAAAAAGAAAAAAGCAAAAGGAAAATGAAAAGACAACTCACAGAATGGGAGAAAATACTTGTATACCGCATCTAATAAGAATCTATTATTTACAATACATGGCTTCCCAGGTGGCTCAGTGGTAAGGAATCCACAGGTGACACAGGTTTGATCCCTTGGTTGGGAAGACACCCTGGAGGGGGAAATGGCACCCTGTTGCAGGCTTTTTGCTAGGAGATTTCCATGGACAGAGGAGCCTGGTAGGCTACAGACCATGGGGTAGCCAAGAGTCAGACTTGGCTGAGCATGTCAGCACATTTAAAGTAGATAAGAACTCTTACAGCTCAATAATAAAATGCAAATAACCCAATTTTAAAAGATCAAAGATTTGAGAAGAGATTTTTCTAAAGAAGACATGCAGTGGCCAAGGAGCACATAAAAAGATGCTTAACGGCATTAGCCATGGGGGAAATGCAAATCAAAACCATAATGAGATATACACCCCACGTCTGCTAAGATGGCCAGGTGATAACAAGTGTTGGTGAGAATGTAGAGAAACTGGGGCGCTCACACACTGCTAGGAGCAATGCACAATGGTGGGCCCACTCTGGAAAACAGACTGGTGGTCCCTCAAACGTTGAAACAGAGAGCCGTTGTTGTGGTTCAGCAACTCCAGTTTAGACACTGCTGTACACCCGAGATAATTAAAGACATACAGAAACTTATACACAAACATAAGTACTCATAATTGCTCTTGTTGTTCAGTAGCTACATTGTGTCCGACTCGTTGTGACCCACGGACTGCACCCCCTGGGCTCCAACCAGGCTTCCCGGTCCTTCGCTATCAGCTTCACGTCCACTGAGTCAGTGATGCTCTCTAACCATCTCATCCTCTGCCAGCTCCTTTTGCCTTTAATCTTCCCCAGCATCAGGGTCTTTCCCAGTGAGTCAGCTCTTCACATCAAGTAGCCAAAGTATTGGAGCTTCAGCATCTGTCTTTCCAACGAATAATCAAAGTGTTCATGATACTACTCAAAATAGCCTGAAAGTAGAAACCATCCAAATATCCATCAACCGATGAATGGATAAACAAAGTGGAATATATTCCTCCAGTGGACTATTATTCAGTCATAAAAAATGAATGTATACAGACTCACACTGTAATATGAATAAACCTTGGAAACACTACGCTAAATGAAAGAAGCCAATTACAAAAGGTTACATGTCGTATGGCTCCATTTATACATGTGCAGGCTAAGCAGCTCCATAGAAAGCAGATGAGTGGGTGCCAGAGGTTTGAGGGAGGAGACAGGAAGAGTGACTCCTAGCGGGTTAGGGTTTCTTTCTGGAGGGACAAAAATGGTCTGGAACTAGACAGTGGTGATGGTTATGCAACTATATGAACATACTAAAACCACGACAGATTTTTTTTGCTTTAAAAAAAGGGTGACAATTATGGTATGTACATTATATCTCAATAAAATAAACAAGATTTCAGTTTCAAGCCATGGAAGTCATGATCTTGCATATTTCTGTAAATAAGCGTGAATCTTCACATCCAACCAGCATACCCCAAACAATGTTCCCCAATCTTGGCCTTCCATTAGAACCCCCCAGGGAACTTTTAAAAAAACACATCAATGCTTGGACCTTCTTCCCAGAGACTGCGATTTAACTCGTCTGGGATGGGGTCTAGAGACTAGCATGTCTCAAAAGCTCCCCAGTTGATTCTAATATGCAGACAAAACTGAGAACTGGTTGCCCTAGAATTTGAGCTTTCAAAAAGAGTCCCTGGTGTTGGTTTTGATATCTGTTATTTTATCCTTTCTCATAAACAGGAGTCAAACAAAAATTTAAATGGCTCACAGTTTCTGCTTGTTAGAACCGGGGTTTTATTTTATTGTCTCTTCCACATTCTTTTTTTTTTTTTAACATCAGCAAGTTGCCCTTGTACAGACAGAATCTAAAGTACAAAACGGCTAAGACGCGCACAGAGGCCACCAGAGTGAGCTGGGGTGGAGATCGAGTTACAGTGGAGTCCTTGGGAACCTAACTTCTTTTTCTGGTCACTCCAGAGGCACATCCACTCAGCATGGGTGTTGCTGGCCCTGGAGGCTGGATGGAGCCTCCGTGTGAAAATACGGCAAACACTCACATCTGCCAGCTTCACCTACAGCGTTGGTCAAATGGAGCCTCTCTGTCTACCCTGAAAGAAGCCGCGTTTCCTTACAAGGCTGGGCAGAGGAGGCTCTTTCACCTCCCCATGCCGGGCGAGCCACCGCCAAGGGCTCACCCACTTGGAACACTGTTTGTCTGATTTTCAGTATTTTCCATAAGCTGGTGAAACCCACTTCGGGTCTGCATTAGGCTCCACGTTTGTTTCGAAGCCCCAAAGCTGTTTCCAATTGGCAACATCACAGCCAGTGCGTGTTGTGCATTAGTCTATGTGTGAGAGGCTGTTGTGGGCCCCCGCCCAGCCCCTGCTCGTGGGAAATTCTTCCCTGATGCGAGGGCCCAGTGGGCCCCCGAGACCAGGCGGCCGCCTCCATCTCTCCTCCCCTCTAAGGAGACACGCACACAGCAGTTGTCTGGGTTCCGATTTTGCCGCGGAAGCTCTCGATGATTCTCCGGCCCTTCCACTCAGCTTTCTCTCTCACTCAGCTGTTTTATAAATTGAAGGCAAATCTGGGTTTCTTCACAATGTCGCCTTTGAGGAAAAGCTCATAAAATCCCAAACGGGAAATCCAGGAGTCACAGAGATGCCACGTGACTGTAGCCTAAGGTTGTTGGTCGACTTGAGTGGGTTTTCAAGCCTGTACACCATCTGGGGTTTCAGTTCCCCCACCCACCTTTGTTCCACGGAAGAAGGTCTTTGTCTTTGCTGGCAGTGGACACGGGGCCTGAAGCTTTCTGTGGGGTCCTGCAGACACCCCACTGCCCGCCCCTTTCTAGGCCTGAGACCCCACAGGGCTCTGGGCAGAGGTCCCCAGCTCTGCTCACCTGAGCAGCTGCCTCCACAAAAGCCAGAGGGGCCCCTTGCCTGCCGTGGGTTCTGCTCACCTGCCACCCACGCTGCAGGAAGTGCAATGCTGGCCACTCCACGCAACTAGGAAGCTGCACAAACCTGCCAGGGAGGGACCTCCCTGGTGGTCCAATGGCTAAGTCTCTGAGCTCCCAATGCAGGGCATCTGGGTTCAATTCCTGGTCAGGGAACTAGATCCCACATGCAGCAACTAAAGATCCTGCATGTCACAACCAAGACTCCTTTGCAGCCAAATAAATAAATAATAGTCAAAAAAAAAAAAAACTGCAGGGGAGGAAACCTTTTGGTTAAGAGGTGCAAACCCTCAACATGAAAACCAGATAAGTCAGTGAAAAGGATAAAGGTGTTTTGCCGTGTCCTGACATCCACGGTTCTAAGACTGAGCACTGTCCTCTATTAGCCACATCATCTAATAATTTATTTCTGATTCCTGCTTTTAATGGCAGAGTGTTGAGAAAACTCTTGATTTCCACAGGTAAGTGGTAGCGAATGGTAATAGGCTTTTAGGAAACTGCCTCTGAATCATAAAACGGTCTTTGGTTAAACCAGTGTTTCTTGGCCTTTCTTTCATGATTATCCACTGTCTCCCCACCACCAGGCGCCTTGGTGGACAGGTTTTTGCCTCACTGTACCCTCCACTCTTGGCCTGATGACAGGACTCTTGATGGGCTGTGCGCCTGTGGCCATAACCGGCTTTTCTTCACCTCCTTGGGGATAATATTCAGCTGTTTTATAAATTGAAGGCAAATCTGGGTTTCTTCACAATGTCGCCTTTGAGGAAAAGCTCATAAAATCCCAAACGGGAAATCCAGGAGTCACAGAGATGCCACGTGACTGTAGCCTAAGGTTGTTGGTCGACTTGAGTGGGTTTTCAAGCCTGTACACCATCTGGGGTTTCAGTTCCCCCACCCACCTTTGTTCCACGGAAGAAGGTCTTTGTCTTTGCTGGCAGTGGACACGGGGCCTGAAGCTTTCTGTGGGGTCCTGCAGACACCCCACTGCCCGCCCCTTTCTAGGCCTGAGACCCCACAGGGCTCTGGGCAGAGGTCCCCAGCTCTGCTCACCTGAGCAGCTGCCTCCACAAAAGCCAGAGGGGCCCCTTGCCTGCCGTGGGTTCTGCTCACCTGCCACCCACGCTGCAGGAAGTGCAATGCTGGCCACTCCACGCAACTAGGAAGCTGCACAAACCTGCCAGGGAGGGACCTCCCTGGTGGTCCAATGGCTAAGTCTCTGAGCTCCCAATGCAGGGCATCTGGGTTCAATTCCTGGTCAGGGAACTAGATCCCACATGCAGCAACTAAAGATCCTGCATGTCACAACCAAGACTCCTTTGCAGCCAAATAAATAAATAATAGTCAAAAAAAAAAAAAACTGCAGGGGAGGAAACCTTTTGGTTAAGAGGTGCAAACCCTCAACATGAAAACCAGATAAGTCAGTGAAAAGGATAAAGGTGTTTTGCCGTGTCCTGACATCCACGGTTCTAAGACTGAGCACTGTCCTCTATTAGCCACATCATCTAATAATTTATTTCTGATTCCTGCTTTTAATGGCAGAGTGTTGAGAAAACTCTTGATTTCCACAGGTAAGTGGTAGCGAATGGTAATAGGCTTTTAGGAAACTGCCTCTGAATCATAAAACGGTCTTTGGTTAAACCAGTGTTTCTTGGCCTTTCTTTCATGATTATCCACTGTCTCCCCACCACCAGGCGCCTTGGTGGACAGGTTTTTGCCTCACTGTACCCTCCACTCTTCCATGAGCCACTGGGCATCTGTTTATGTACAGTGACTCTTCGGTGGGCTGTGCGCCTGTGGCCATAACCGGCTTTTCTTCACCTCCTTGGGGATAATACCTTCCTGGTTGAAAATGCATCAATTCAATGGATCCAGATATTTTTAAAAATATTATTTTATCATTTATTTGATTGTGTCAGGTCTTAGTTGTGGCACAAGGACTCTCCAGTTGTGGCACGCAATCTCTAGAATACGTGGGCAAGCAAGAGGGCTCAGTTGCTCTGCGGCATGGGGAAATCTTAGCCCCCCGACCAGGGATCGAACCTGTGTCCCCTGCATTGTAAGATGGATTCTTGACCACTGGACCACCAGGGAAGTCACTGGATCCAAATATTGAAATAACAATAGAAAAGTTTTGTTTGAAAGTATCATTAAGTTAATAATATTAGAAACAACAATGGAAAATTCTTATGTGGTATTTATCACTGGCCAGCTACTGTTCTAAGCACAAACACACACACACACACACACACACATATATTCTTTTTTATACTTGTTTAAGCCTTGTAATATCACTAGCCCCATCCTTATTTTTTGGTGGGGGGTGGGCTGGACCATGAGGCTTATGGGACCTTAGTTCCCCGACCAGGAGGCTGGACAGTGAGGGCGCTGAGTCGTACCCACTAGACCGCCAGGGTATTCCCTCCTTATTTTAAAAGATGGAGAAAATGTGGCAAAGAGAGGTTGGGTGATGTCCGAAGACCACAGAGGTGGCACATGGTGGAGCTGGGACTCAGGCCCAGGCTCCACGCCCTGAACCACTAGGCCAGGCTGGCTTCCCTGCAACCAAACACTGCGCACCTGCTTATCAGACACAAACGTCACGTGAGACCTACCCCAAACTTGCAACAAGCCTGAGACCCTCCATCAGGACACAGCTCCACCAGGCGACACACCACACACGAGCGAACGAGTCACCAAGCCAAGAAGACACACAAGCCAACCTCACTAAGGGCACGTGCGAGCCTCGCGATGATGGCCAGAGGGCAGATGGTGCGCGCCAAGACGCTGGACAAACTGGCGCAGAGTCACAAGCTGCCTGACCAACATCCCACTTACGAGAAACTCCAAGACAGAGAGCACGTGGCAGGGGCCTCACCCACTCCGACGTGAACCTCCCGGACAGCTACATCAGCGCACTGGTGGCTCCAGTACGCCAAAATCTACTTAATCAGGCATGTTTATTCTGATTACTTGGTAAAAAGAAAATACATATACATACACATATAGATATACACACACACATATATATGTATATAATCAAGTCCAATGTTTGAGCAGCCCTCAAAGCCCCAGACCCACAGAGAAGAATACAAACCGTGTGATGACCCCGCAAGGCTCTCGGTTTCGATCTAACCCCTGAGAGGTCCCAGCACCCAGGGCTCGCTATGGCTTCCCTTCCAGTTGTATGTCTCCAGCTCGTCTCCCACCAAAGACGTGATTCCATCCGAGTCTGAGTCTAGAGGACCCAGCAGCGCTGGCTCCTGTGCTGCCTGTTTGAGCTTTCTTTGGCATTGCTCTTCTTTGGGATTGGAATGAAAACCGACCTTTTCAAGGGCCATGGATGAGTTTTCCAAATTAGCTGACATGGTGAGTGCAGCACTTTAACAGCATCATCTTTCAGGATTTGAAAGAGCTGAGCTGGAATTCTATCACTTCCTATAGCTCTGCTGGTAGTGATGTTTCCTAAGTCCCACTTGACTTCACACTTCAGGATGTCTGGGTCTTGGGGAACGACCACACCATCCAGGTTATCCAGGTCATTAAGACCTTTTCTGTATAGTTCTTCTGTGTATTCTTGCCATCTCTTCTTAATTTCTTCTGCTTCTGTTAGGTCCTTGCTATTTCTGGCTTTTATTGTGCCCACCCTAGCATAAAACGTTCCCTTGTGATCTCCAATTTTCTTGTAGAGATCTCTAGTCTTTTCCATTCTATCATTTTCCTCTGTGTCTTTGCACTGTTCACGTGAGAAGGCTTTCTCTTCTTTCCTTGCTATTCTCTGGCACTCTGCATTCGGTTGGCTATATCTTTGCTTTTCTCCTTTATCTTTGTGCAGCCCTCGCGATGATGGCCAGAGGGCAGATGGTGCGCCAAGGCGCTGGACAAACTGGCGCAGAGTCACAAGCTGCCTGACCAACATCCCACTTACGAGAAACTCCAAGACAGAGAGCACGTGGCAGGGGCCTCACCCACTCCGACGTGAACCTCCCGGACAGCTACATCAGCGCACTGGTGGCTCCAGTACGCCAAAATCTACTTAATCAGGCATGTTTATTCTGATTACTTGGTAAAAAGAAAATACATATACATACACATATAGATATACACACACACATATATATGTATATAATCAAGTCCAATGTTTGAGCAGCCCTCAAAGCCCCAGACCCACAGAGAAGAATACAAACCGTGTGATGACCCCGCAAGGCTCTCGGTTTCGATCTAACCCCTGAGAGGTCCCAGCACCCAGGGCTCGCTATGGCTTCCCTTCCAGTTGTATGTCTCCAGCTCGTCTCCCACCAAAGACGTGATTCCATCCGAGTCTGAGTCTAGAGGACCCAGCAGCGCTGGCTCCTGTGCTGCCTGTTTGAGCTTTCTTTGGCATTGCTCTTCTTTGGGATTGGAATGAAAACCGACCTTTTCAAGGGCCATGGATGAGTTTTCCAAATTAGCTGACATGGTGAGTGCAGCACTTTAACAGCATCATCTTTCAGGATTTGAAAGAGCTGAGCTGGAATTCTATCACTTCCTATAGCTCTGCTGGTAGTGATGTTTCCTAAGTCCCACTTGACTTCACACTTCAGGATGTCTGGGTCTTGGGGAACGACCACACCATCCAGGTTATCCAGGTCATTAAGACCTTTTCTGTATAGTTCTTCTGTGTATTCTTGCCATCTCTTCTTAATTTCTTCTGCTTCTGTTAGGTCCTTGCTATTTCTGGCTTTTATTGTGCCCACCCTAGCATAAAACGTTCCCTTGTGATCTCCAATTTTCTTGTAGAGATCTCTAGTCTTTTCCATTCTATCATTTTCCTCTGTGTCTTTGCACTGTTCACGTGAGAAGGCTTTCTCTTCTTTCCTTGCTATTCTCTGGCACTCTGCATTCGGTTGGCTATATCTTTGCTTTTCTCCTTTATCTTTTGCTTCTCTTCTTTGCTCTGCTATTTGTAAGGTTTCCTCAGACCACCGCTTTGCCTTCTTGCATTTCTTTTTCTTGGGGATGGTTTTGATCACTGCCTCCTGTACCATGTTACAAACCTCCGTCCACAGTCCTTCAGACATTGTCTACCAGATATTAATCCCTTGAATCTATTTGTCTCTTCCACTCTATAATCATAAGCAATTTGATTTAGGTCATACCTGAATGGCCTAGTGATTTTCCCTACTTTCTTCAATTTAAGCCTGAATTTTCCAATAGAGCTGATGATCTGAGCCATAGTCAGCTCTGGGTCTGGATTTTTTTATTTTAATTTTTTTTTTAAATGATGGCCTCTTTGGGGTCTTTTTATGTTTTTTTTTCTTTATTTATTTTCATTCATCTTTGTTCTTTGCCCTGTGTGGGCCTCTCTCGTTGCAGAGTACCGGCTCTGGGCACATGAGCTCCAAAGCGCTGGCTCACAACTGGACACACTGGTCCCACTGCTTCTCAGCACAAGGGATCTTCCTGGGCTAGGGATTGAACTGGTGCCCCTTGCGCTGCAAGGCAGACTTTCTACCCACTGGACCACCAGGGAAGCCCTGAATTTTTTTTTTTTAAACTGTTAGTGTCAGCATCTGGGACGTGCTGTTTCTACTGCTACAAAGTAAAAAGAACAGGGGACTCACTTTAGAGAAGGGGGTGGGTAAGTGGTTATCTAAGTAAGGAGTGAGGTTAATTTGGGTCTATAGCTCTGCTGGTAGTGATGTTTCCTAAGTCCCACTTGACTTCACACTTCAGGATGTCTGGGTCTTGGGGAGGGTTATCCAGGTCATTAAGACCTTTTCTGTATAGTTCTTCTGTGTATTCTTGCCATCTCTTCTTAATTTCTTCTGCTTCTGTTAGGTCCTTGCTATTTCTGGCTTTTATTGTGCCCACCCTAGCATAAAACGTTCCCTTGTGATCTCCAATTTTCTTGTAGAGATCTCTAGTCTTTTCCATTCTATCATTTTCCTCTGTGTCTTTGCACTGTTCACGTGAGAAGGCTTTCTCTTCTTTCCTTGCTATTCTCTGGCACTCTGCATTCGGTTGGCTATATCTTTGCTTTTCTCCTTTATCTTTTGCTTCTCTTCTTTGCTCTGCTATTTGTAAGGTTTCCTCAGACCACCGCTTTGCCTTCTTGCATTTCTTTTTCTTGGGGATGGTTTTGATCACTGCCTCCTGTACCATGTTACAAACCTCCGTCCACAGTCCTTCAGACATTGTCTACCAGATATTAATCCCTTGAATCTATTTGTCTCTTCCACTCTATAATCATAAGCAATTTGATTTAGGTCATACCTGAATGGCCTAGTGCTTTTCCCTACTTTCTTCAATTTAAGCCTGAATTTTCCAATAGAGCTGATGATCTGAGCCATAGTCAGCTCTGGGTCTGGATTTTTTTATTTTAATTTTTTTTTTAAATGATGGCCTCTTTGGGGTCTTTTTATGTTTTTTTTTCTTTATTTATTTTCATTCATCTTTGTTCTTTGCCCTGTGTGGGCCTCTCTCGTTGCAGAGTACCGGCTCTGGGCACATGAGCTCCAAAGCGCTGGCTCACAACTGGACACACTGGTCCCACTGCTTCTCAGCACAAGGGATCTTCCTGGGCTAGGGATTGAACTGGTGCCCCTTGCGCTGCAAGGCAGACTTTCTACCCACTGGACCACCAGGGAAGCCCTGAATTTTTTTTTTTTAAACTGTTAGTGTCAGCATCTGGGACGTGCTGTTTCTACTGCTACAAAGTAAAAAGAACAGGGGACTCACTTTAGAGAAGGGGGTGGGTAAGTGGCAATGAGTTATCTAAGTAAGGAGTGAGGGTATAGACCTTTAGGCAGAGCAACCCCAAGCTTAAGTCCCAGGGACAGCAGGGTCTGGATAATCTGAAAGCAGTTTGGTGAGGCTGGGGCAGGAGCGGCTGAGGAAGGGGCTCCTCTGTGGAGGGGCTGGCTCCTGCCCCCACTGCCACCGAGGATGGCAGCCAGGGAGTCACTGCAGTCACCGGTGGGTGCTGGCTGGTGAGACTGCCTCCTCACCGAGAGCAGATCTCCTGTGGGCCAATGAGGAACAATCGCAAGGCCTCCTCCCAGTCGGCTGGTAAGGACCACACCCTTCCTCCAGAAGCAGGGGCCCTCCACGTGGTCTACACGTGGGGATCACCTGCAGCCTCTTCAAGTCCTGGTGCATGGGTCCCGCCACCAGGGGATCGACTGTCAAATTTCCCGGGCGATTCTAACCACAGAGCTGGGGTAGGACACTGCCCACACCGGACAGGAAGAAAGTCAGGCCCAAGGGATGTGCTCGAAAAACATGAACTGTTACCATGGATGTCTCTCATTCTTCCTGCCACCTGTCTCAAGAAGGCTCAAGCTCCCCGTCAGACACAGTGCTTAGCCCGCCAACCACCATTCCTGTGCAGATGACTTCTGTGATAAAACTATAAAACCTCGGGCTTCCCCTGGTGGTCCAGTGGGTAAGGACACCGCCTTGCAGTGCAAGGGACGCCGGTTTGATCCCTGACCTGGGAAGATCCCACGTGCGGAGCGCTGGACTGATGTGTCCAATCACCGAGCCGGAGCTCTGGGCGCATGCGCCCAGAGCGCGCAAAACGGGGGACTGATTTGGGTTTTTTCTTTATTTATTTTCATTCATCTTTGTTCTTTGCCCTGTGTGGGCCTCTCTCGTTGCAGAGTACCGGCTCTGGGCACATGAGCTCCAAAGCGCTGGCTCACAACTGGACACACTGGTCCCACTGCTTCTCAGCACAAGGGATCTTCCTGGGCTAGGGATTGAACTGGTGCCCCTTGCGCTGCAAGGCAGACTTTCTACCCACTGGACCACCAGGGAAGCCCTGAATTTTTTTTTTTTTAAACTGTTAGTGTCAGCATCTGGGACGTGCTGTTTCTACTGCTACAAAGTAAAAAGAACAGGGGACTCACTTTAGAGAAGGGGGTGGGTAAGTGGCAATGAGTTATCTAAGTAAGGAGTGAGGGTATAGACCTTTAGGCAGAGCAACCCCAAGCTTAAGTCCCAGGGACAGCAGGGTCTGGATAATCTGAAAGCAGTTTGGTGAGGCTGGGGCAGGAGCGGCTGAGGAAGGGGCTCCTCTGTGGAGGGGCTGGCTCCTGCCCCCACTGCCACCGAGGATGGCAGCCAGGGAGTCACTGCAGTCACCGGTGGGTGCTGGCTGGTGAGACTGCCTCCTCACCGAGAGCAGATCTCCTGTGGGCCAATGAGGAACAATCGCAAGGCCTCCTCCCAGTCGGCTGGTAAGGACCACACCCTTCCTCCAGAAGCAGGGGCCCTCCACGTGGTCTACACGTGGGGATCACCTGCAGCCTCTTCAAGTCCTGGTGCATGGGTCCCGCCACCAGGGGATCGACTGTCAAATTTCCCGGGCGATTCTAACCACAGAGCTGGGGTAGGACACTGCCCACACCGGACAGGAAGAAAGTCAGGCCCAAGGGATGTGCTCGAAAAACATGAACTGTTACCATGGATGTCTCTCATTCTTCCTGCCACCTGTCTCAAGAAGGCTCAAGCTCCCCGTCAGACACAGTGCTTAGCCCGCCAACCACCATTCCTGTGCAGATGACTTCTGTGATAAAACTATAAAACCTCGGGCTTCCCCTGGTGGTCCAGTGGGTAAGGACACCGCCTTGCAGTGCAAGGGACGCCGGTTTGATCCCTGACCTGGGAAGATCCCACGTGCCGCGGAGCGGCTGGACTGATGTGTCCAATCACCGAGCCGGAGCTCTGGAGCGCATGCGCCCAGAGCCGGCGCTCTGCGACAACAGACGCCACCGCGATGGGAGGCCCGCAGGAGCCAAAGAACAAAGATGGATGAAAATAGAGAAATGGAAGACCAATAGAAGTGGCCCGCCTGCTCCCCTCCCTCCCCAACCCGAACCCCGCCCAAAATAAATAAATAAATAAATGTTTAAAAAAATAAATAAACTATAAAACCTCTTGAGCAGCCAGATTCACGGAGACACAAGGTGGGAGGGGCGTCGCCCTGGGGAAGGGGGCTGGGGAGTCACTGTTTGATGGGTGTGGAATTTCAGTGTGGAAAGAGAAAGTCCTGGCAATTTATGGTGTTGAGGTCAAACAACAATACGTATATACTTATCTATTGTTGTTTAGTCCCTGAGTTGTGTCTGACTCTTTGTGACCCCATAGACTGCAGCCCTCCAGGCTCCTCTGTCCAGGGGATTCTCCAGGCGGGAATACTGGAGTGGGTTGCCATGTCCTTCTCCAGGATACTTAACTGAAGTATAATAACTGTGCACTTAAGAATCATTAAAACAGGGGCTTCCCTGGTGGTCCAGTGGCTAGGACGCTGAGCTTCCAATGCAGAGGGCCCGGGTTCGAGCCCTGGTCAGGGAACTAAGACCCCACATGCCACAACTAAGACCTGGTGAAGCTACATAAATAAATAAATATTAAAAAAATGAATCATTAAAACAGTAAATTTTATGCAGTGGACATCTTACCACAATATTTTAAAACCTGCCTAAAATACTGTTTATTGAACTACCCTGGTGGTTAAGAATCCACCTGCAGGCATGGAAAACAGCCTTACGGACATTGGGGTGAGGGAGGGGAATGTGCTGTGGGACTAGGGGATCTCAAACAGGGGCTCTGCAGTGACCTGGAGGGGGGGGATGGGGAGGGAGATGAGGGGTGCTCGAAAAACATGAACTGTTACCATGGATGTCTCTCATTCTTCCTGCCACCTGTCTCAAGAAGGCTCAAGCTCCCCGTCAGACACAGTGCTTAGCCCGCCAACCACCATTCCTGTGCAGATGACTTCTGTGATAAAACTATAAAACCTCGGGCTTCCCCTGGTGGTCCAGTGGGTAAGGACACCGCCTTGCAGTGCAAGGGACGCCGGTTTGATCCCTGACCTGGGAAGATCCCACGTGCCGCGGAGCGGCTGGACTGATGTGTCCAATCACCGAGCCGGAGCTCTGGAGCGCATGCGCCCAGAGCCGGCGCTCTGCGACAACAGACGCCACCGCGATGGGAGGCCCGCAGGAGCCAAAGAACAAAGATGGATGAAAATAGAGAAATGGAAGACCAATAGAAGTGGCCCGCCTGCTCCCCTCCCTCCCCAACCCGAACCCCGCCCAAAATAAATAAATAAATAAATCTTTAAAAAAAAAAAAAGAAAACTATAAAACCTCTTGAGCAGCCAGATTCACGGAGACACAAGGTGGGAGGGGCGTCGCCCTGGGGAAGGGGGCTGGGGAGTCACTGTTTGATGGGTGTGGAATTTCAGTGTGGAAAGAGAAAGTCCTGGCAATTTATGGTGTTGAGGTCAAACAACAATACGTATATACTTATCTATTGTTGTTTAGTCCCTGAGTTGTGTCTGACTCTTTGTGACCCCATAGACTGCAGCCCTCCAGGCTCCTCTGTCCAGGGGATTCTCCAGGCGGGAATACTGGAGTGGGTTGCCATGTCCTTCTCCAGGATACTTAACTGAAGTATAATAACTGTGCACTTAAGAATCATTAAAACAGGGGCTTCCCTGGTGGTCCAGTGGCTAGGACGCTGAGCTTCCAATGCAGAGGGCCCGGGTTCGAGCCCTGGTCAGGGAACTAAGACCCCACATGCCACAACTAAGACCTGGTGAAGCTACATAAATAAATAAATATTAAAAAAATGAATCATTAAAACAGTAAATTTTATGCAGTGGACATCTTACCACAATATTTTAAAACCTGCCTAAAATACTGTTTATTGAACTACCCTGGTGGTTAAGAATCCACCTGCAGGCATGGAAAACAGCCTTACGGACATTGGGGTGAGGGAGGGGAATGTGCTGTGGGACTAGGGGATCTCAAACAGGGGCTCTGCAGTGACCTGGAGGGGGTGGGATGGGGAGGGAGATGAGGGGGATGTTCCAGAGAGGGGTACATATGTAGACCTATGGCGGATTCAGGTCCATGTGTGGCAGCAGACAATAGAAGCCGGTCAAAAAAAAAAAAAGAATCTGCTTGCCAGGGCAGGGGACATAGGTTTGGTCTCTGGTCCGGGAAGATTTTATATGCCTCAAAACAACTAAAGCCTTCGTGGGGCAACTCCTGAGCCCACACTTGGAGCCTGTGCCCCCCAACAAGAGGAGTCACGACAATGAGAAGTCCAAGCATCACAATGAAGAGTAGCCCTGCTTGCTGCAACTAGAGAAGGTCCACATGCAGCAATGAAGACCCAGCACAGTCACAAAGATTAATCAATGAAAATACTAAACTACTGCTTATTCATAGGCACAATGTCTTTCAATGCCCACAGAATATAAGCAACGTTACCTTGAAGAATTGTGACAAGAATACATTTATACTTTCCGTTCTTAAGTATTTGTCTGAACAGAAACAGCACATTTGTGTAAAGATCCAAATATGCTCAGCGAGGCATGGTGCAACAGAGCCAAAAAGCATAAACAACCTAAACGTTTGTCACCAGGGAAGTGGTCCAGTGAGTCAAAGACCATCTTGGGAATACTATGCAACCACGAAAAAGGATGGGCTGGGCTGTCTCTGCAGACACTGCCACGCATGAATAATACACTACTCAGGGAGTCATCTGGCTTCCCAGCCTCAAAGTTCCCTTCCCATATTTAGGAACCCCTGCTGCCTTTATGAGTCCAGGTAGGAGGCAGGATCCACCTCTCACCCTGAAGCTTATAAATCAACAGCGGCCGTGTGCTCACCATTCCAGTTTTGTGACATAATTGTGGCCACTGCCTGGGCTGCTTCCTGGTTTCCACAGTTGGAGTCCACAGCCTTCTCAGCAAGCCTGGGAACCACCCTGAGGTTCTTTAAAGAAATGCCTCTTCTGCTGATTATCAGTCAGTTGATATCGACTGTTGACACTAAGAACCTGGAACCAAAAGGCAACGCCAAAGAAGGTTCAAACTACTGAACTGCTGCACTTATTTCACATGCTAGCAGGGTCATGCTCAACACCCTCCACACTAAGCTTCAACAGTACGTGAGCTGAAAACTTCCAGAGGTACAAGATGGATTTAGAAAAGGCAGAGGAGGGGCTTCCCTGGTGGTCCAGTGGGTAAGGACACCGCCATGCAGTGCAAGGGTCGCTGGTTCGAGCCCTGGCCTGGGAAGATCCCACGTGCCGTGGAGCGGCTGGACTGATGTGTCCAACTACCGAGCCGGAGCTCTGGAGAGCATGCGCCCAGAGCCAGCGCTCTGCAACAACAGGGGCCACTGCGATAGGAGGCCCACGGGCCAAAGAAAAAAGATGGATGAAAATGGACAAATGAAAGACCAATAGAAGTGGCCTGCCTGCTCCCCTCCCTCCCCACCCCCCCCAAAAAAAAAAAAAAAAAAAAAAATTAAAAAAAAAAAAAAGAAAAGAAAAGGCAGAGGAATCAGAGATCAAATCGCCAACATCCACTGGATCACAGAGAAAGCAAGAGTATTCGAGAAAACATCTCCTTATGCTTCACTGACTATGATAAAGCCTTTGAATGTGTGGATCATAACAAACTGTATAATTTTTGTAAAGAGACGGGAATACCAGACCACCTCCTGAAAAACCTGCATGTAGGTCAGGAAGCAACAGTGAGAAGCAGACATGGAACAATGGACTGGATCCAAATTGGGAAAGGAGTACATCAAGGCTGCATCGCCCACTTATACACAGAGGAGAACATGTGAAATGCTGGTCTGGATGAAGCAAAAGCTGAAGGATGGGCTTTTAATAAATCAACGGGGCGGCCCGTTTTTTTAAGGAACCCTGCTGCCTTTATGAGTCCAGGTAGGAGGCAGGATCCACCTCTCACCCTGAAGCTTATAAATCAACAGCGGCCGTGTGCTCACCATTCCAGTTTTGTGACATAATTGTGGCCACTGCCTGGGCTGCTTCCTGGTTTCCACAGTTGGAGTCCACAGCCTTCTCAGCAAGCCTGGGAACCACCCTGAGGTTCTTTAAAGAAATGCCTCTTCTGCTGATTATCAGTCAGTTGATATCGACTGTTGACACTAAGAACCTGGAACCAAAAGGCAACGCCAAAGAAGGTTCAAACTACTGAACTGCTGCACTTATTTCACATGCTAGCAGGGTCATGCTCAACACCCTCCACACTAAGCTTCAACAGTACGTGAGCTGAAAACTTCCAGAGGTACAAGATGGATTTAGAAAAGGCAGAGGAGGGGCTTCCCTGGTGGTCCAGTGGGTAAGGACACCGCCATGCAGTGCAAGGGTCGCTGGTTCGAGCCCTGGCCTGGGAAGATCCCACGTGCCGTGGAGCGGCTGGACTGATGTGTCCAACTACCGAGCCGGAGCTCTGGAGAGCATGCGCCCAGAGCCAGCGCTCTGCAACAACAGGGGCCACTGCGATAGGAGGCCCACGGGCCAAAGAAAAAAGATGGATGAAAATGGACAAATGAAAGACCAATAGAAGTGGCCTGCCTGCTCCCCTCCCTCCCCACCCCCACCAAAATAAATAAATAAATAAAATCTTAAAAAAAAAAAAAGAAAGAAAAGAAAAGGCAGAGGAATCAGAGATCAAATCGCCAACATCCACTGGATCACAGAGAAAGCAAGAGTATTCGAGAAAAACATCTCCTTATGCTTCACTGACTATGATAAAGCCTTTGAATGTGTGGATCATAACAAACTGTATAATTTTTGTAAAGAGACGGGAATACCAGACCACCTCCTGAAAAACCTGCATGTAGGTCAGGAAGCAACAGTGAGAAGCAGACATGGAACAATGGACTGGATCCAAATTGGGAAAGGAGTACATCAAGGCTGCATACGCCCACTTATACACAGAGGAGAACATGTGAAATGCTGGTCTGGATGAAGCAAAAGCTGGAATGAAGATTGCCAGGAGTGGGACGTTCTATGGTGGTTCAGTGGCTTAGACTCAGCATTCCCAGTTCAGGGGGCCTGGTCAGGGAACTAGACCACACATACTGCAAGTAAGACTTTGCACACTGCAACTAAAGATCCTGAGTCCACAATCAAGTCCCAGCACAGTTAAATAAATCATCAATAAATAAAAATAATAAAAGTAATATAATAAATAATAAAAAATAATTAAAAGATTGTTGGGAGAAATGTCAATAACCTCAGATAGGCAGATGACACTACCCTTGTGGCAGAAAGTGAAGAGGAACTAAAGAGCCTCCTGATGAAGGTGAAAGAAGAGAATGAAAAGCCTGGCCTAAAACTCAACGTTTAAAAAATGAAGATCGGGGCTTCCCATGTGGCTCAGTGGATAAGAACCCGTCTGCCAATGCAGGAGACACAGGTTCGATTCCTGATCTGGGAAGATCCCACATACCACAGAGCAGCTAAACCCACACATCCACAGAGCAGCTAAACCCACACATCAACAAAGATCCAGCACAGCCAAAAATAAATGAAGTTGTTTTGTTTTTTTTTTAAAATGAAGATCATGGCATCTGGTTCAACCATGTCATGGCAAATAGATAGGAAACAATGACAACAGCGAAAGACATTATTTTCTTGGGCTGCAAAATTACTTCAGATTGTGACTGCAGCTATGAAATTAAAAGATGCTTGCTCCTTGGAAGAAAAGCTCTGACAAACCTAGACGGCGCATTAAAAAAGCAGAAATATCACTTTGCCGACATAAGTCCATCTAGTCAAAGCTATGGTTTTTCCAGTAGTCATGTATGGATGTGAGAGTTGGACCATAAAGAAGGCTGAGTGTGGAAGAACTGATGCTTTTGAACTGTGGTGTTGAAGCCTCTTGAGAGTCCCTTGGACTGCAAGGAGATCAAACCTGTCCATCCTAAAGGAAATCAGCCCTGAATATTCATTGGAAGGACTGATGCTGAAGCTGAAGCTCCAATTCTTTGACCACCTGATGTGGGGCACTGAAAAACCTGCTGGTCTGGATGAAGCAAAAGCTGGAATGAAGATTGCCAGGAGTGGGACGTTCTATGGTGGTTCAGTGGCTTAGACTCAGCATTCCCAGTTCAGGGGGCCTGGTCAGGGAACTAGACCACACATACTGCAAGTAAGACTTTGCACACTGCAACTAAAGATCCTGAGTCCACAATCAAGTCCCAGCACAGTTAAATAAATCATCAATAAATAAAAATAATAAAAGTAATATAATAAATAATAAAAAATAATTAAAAGATTGTTGGGAGAAATGTCAATAACCTCAGATAGGCAGATGACACTACCCTTGTGGCAGAAAGTGAAGAGGAACTAAAGAGCCTCCTGATGAAGGTGAAAGAAGAGAATGAAAAGCCTGGCCTAAAACTCAACGTTTAAAAAATGAAGATCGGGGCTTCCCATGTGGCTCAGTGGATAAGAACCCGTCTGCCAATGCAGGAGACACAGGTTCGATTCCTGATCTGGGAAGATCCCACATACCACAGAGCAGCTAAACCCACACATCCACAGAGCAGCTAAACCCACACATCAACAAAGATCCAGCACAGCCAAAAATAAATGAAGTTGTTTTGTTTTTTTTTTAAAATGAAGATCATGGCATCTGGTTCAACCATGTCATGGCAAATAGATAGGAAACAATGACAACAGCGAAAGACATTATTTTCTTGGGCTGCAAAATTACTTCAGATTGTGACTGCAGCTATGAAATTAAAAGATGCTTGCTCCTTGGAAGAAAAGCTCTGACAAACCTAGACGGCGCATTAAAAAAGCAGAAATATCACTTTGCCGACATAAGTCCATCTAGTCAAAGCTATGGTTTTTCCAGTAGTCATGTATGGATGTGAGAGTTGGACCATAAAGAAGGCTGAGTGTGGAAGAACTGATGCTTTTGAACTGTGGTGTTGAAGCCTCTTGAGAGTCCCTTGGACTGCAAGGAGATCAAACCTGTCCATCCTAAAGGAAATCAGCCCTGAATATTCATTGGAAGGACTGATGCTGAAGCTGAAGCTCCAATTCTTTGACCACCTGATGTGAAGAGACGACTCACTGGAAAAGACCCTGATGCTGGGGAAAACAGAAAGCAGAAGGAGAAGGGGATAACAGAGGACGAGATGGTTGGATGGTATCACTGATTCAATGAACAGGAGTTTGAACAAACTCCAGGAGACAGTGAAGGACAAGGAAGCCTGAAGAGCTGCTGGCCATGGGGTCCTGAAGGGTGGGACATGAATGACCATCTGTATAACAAAGACCCCTAGTGATCAAAATATTCAGAGCAAAGACTCAGGTACTTCTTTTCTTGGTGGAAAGAGCCCGTGTTCAGGGACCATTTCTCCTTTCTCACCCTCTTCTCCTCTCAGCACGCAGATGGTCTTCATCCTCCCACCCCTGGGGGCCACAGTCCTGGGCTCCCCACCATTCCCATGAATGCCCTCCTCCCCAGGGCAAATATCTCCAGAAACACCGCCTTGTTCATGAGCCTATTCTGCAATAATTCTGACATTGAAGTGAGCCCTAACCACACGAGGTTTATTTTTAACTTTTTATTTTGAAATAATTTCAGACCTACAGAATATTTGCAAGAAGAGTAAAATAAACTCCCTCCACTTAAGCACTCCACATGTTAGCATTTCATTTATCCTCCTTTCTCTCCATATAGCTTTTTGTCCCTGAACCACTTGAGATGAAGTTGCACAGAAGATCCCCTCTAGCCTGAAAATACTTCTGTGTGCCGTTCCTTCAAAAGACATTTTCTGAGCTTGCCAGGTTAATTATTTCATCAGGAAACTAACATTGATACAATGCTATCTTCCAATCTGCAGACTTCATTCAAATGTTGCCAACTGTCCCAATAAAGAAACAAGAAAAAGAGAAGAGAAATAGAACAGACCTATGGCCCAGGACTCAGCCTGAACTGAACAATGCTTAGACTGGACTCGCCAGCTTCCAGACATGTCCATCCAGACTGAACAAGCTCCCTTCCTCTCTAGGCTCCAGCCTCCCTCACCCATGAGAACAAAGGTGCAGAGAAGCCACAGGCACTTTCTAAGCCATCAAGCTTCCCTGGTAGCTCAGACAGTAAAGAATCTTCCTCCAACACAGGAGACCAGGAATTGATCCCTGGGTCGGGAAGGCCCCCCAGAGAAGGCAGTGGCTACCCACTCCAGTACTCTTGCTTGGAGAATCCCATGGACAGAGGAGCCTGGCGGGCTATAGTCCATGGGGTCACAAAGAGCTGGACACGACTGAGTGACTAACACTTTCACTTTGTGTATCTCAAAGGCAATCAAGTCAGCGGGGTCACAGCTTCCCCAGACATGGACATGATTCACTCAACTGAAAAAAAGAGAAGCTAATTTTATTTTATGGGTTTTTTTTTTTTTTTGGCCACTTCTATTGATCTTTCATTTATTTATCTTTGTTCTTTTGGCCTGTGTGGGCCTCCCATCGCAGTGGCCTTTCTCGCTGCAGAGCACTGGCTTGGTAGTTGGACACATCGGTCCAGCCGCTCCGTGGCACGTGGGATCTCCCCAGGCCAGGGATTGAACTGGCGCCCCTTGCAGGGCAGTGTCCTTACCCACTGGACCATCAGGGAAGCCCGAAGCTAATTTTATTAAAGGATTATTAGGGGTCAGTGCTGTACCTATTTTATGTGTATTACCTCATCGAAGCTCCCCTTTCTCCAACCTGTTTCCACTTTTATCCCCATTTTGCAAATGTAGAAACTTGGTTCGTTTGTAGGAGTTAATCTGCTCAAAGTCTTCAATACTGAGTCAGAATGACAGAAGAGGAGAGAAGGAAACACACTAGTCAATCACAGTCTGCTGGTCTTCTCTAGACTGAAACAAGTGCCCTAAACGGAGTGCTCAGTTTTTCCATTCGTGTCTGAGTCTTTCTGACCCCGTGGACCATAGCCCACCAGGCTCCTCTGTCCATGGGATTCTCCAGGCAAGAAGACTGGGGTGGGTGACCATGCCCTCCTCCAGGGGGACCTTCCCAACCCGGGGATCAAACCCGCATCTTCTGCATCACAGGGGGATTCTTTACCCACTGAGCCACCTGGGCAGCCCACCCTGGATTCGAGGGGAACAGAATCTCCAAGGCTGCAGCTGTCACCAGGCCACCGTGCTGGAATGCGACACTGTACAGCACAGAATCCCCTAGGAAGAGGGGGCCACAGCAGACACAAAACACTACCAAAGGGACTTCCCTGGGGGTCCAGAGGTTAAGAACCTGCCTTGCAATGCAGGGGAGGCAGGTTTGATCCCTGACTGTGGAACTAAGAAGCCCATGTGTACCATCATTAGAGAGCCAGGGCACCGCGATGAAAGATGTGCCGCAACTAAGACCCAAAGCAGCCAAATCAAGCAATCAATAAATTTTTTAAAAATATCATAATATGCACTTAAAAAACTAAGCCAAGTTCCATTCTAGAAGGTGATTTCTCTTGGTGGTCTGGAGTTGAATTTTTTTTAAATGGTTATTTATTTTCAGCCGTGCTGGATCTGTGTTGCTGCCCACCAGCGTTCTCTAGTTGTGGCGAGCAACTATTCTTCGCTGTGGTGCTGGGGCTTCTCACTGCAGTGGCTTCTCTTGTTGTGGAGCACAGGCTCTAGGCTCACAGGCATCCATAACTTCGGCTCCCAGCCCTAGCTGCTCCTCAGCATACGGAATCTTCCCGGACCTGGGATCGAACCTGTGCCCCCTGCATTGGCAGACAGATTCCTATCCGCAGGTCACCAGGGAAGTCCTGGAGTTGAATTTTTGTTCCCTCGCCAAGAAGACCTTTTCCCTACGAAGCTGAATATGAAGTGTCGTCCCTCCCTGGAGACACATCCAACAAACAAAGCCCCTTCTAAGGCACTGGACACTAAGAATACTGAGCACACGCTCCGAGTGAACTCTTTGGACAGCTGGGCTCTGTGATCTGCCCGAGGCTACCTGGTCCGGGATCCAGGTCTGGGAGACCTCACAGAGCACCTTTCGGGACGAACTGTTGGGGCCAGATGTTCTGAAGCTGGCATCTCGGTAAGCGGATCCCCTTGGAAAGCCCCTCCATTAGCCATGGAGCCAATCTCCTCCTTCCCAGTGGGTTCAAGACCACCTGCCCAGGTTGTGCGATGCGTGAGAACGCTCTTCCCTCCATGTCCTCAGCACAGATGCAGCCAACCCTGGTTGCCGGCAGTGTGGAAAGTTCTACGTCTGTGTGTTGTGCTTTTCTAACTAAATCTTAAGATTTCTTGGTGTTAGTCACTCAGTTGTGACCCACTCTTTATGACCCCACAAACGGCAGCCTGCCAGGCTTCTCTGTTCATTGGATTGTTTGAGGTCTACCTTTTGAATATCACGGTCTCAATCAAAGTGTGTTATTTACTCTTCTTCCTTTTTGATTAACACTTTTTAAAAAAAACATTTATTTTATTTATTTATCTTTTGGGGGGTGGGGTGGGGAGGGAGGGGGACAGGCGGGCCACTTCTATTGGTCTTTCATTTATTTATTTTCATCCACCTTTGTTCTTTGGCTCCTGTGGGCCTCCCATCGCGGTGGCGTCTGTTGTTGCAGAGCACTGGCTCCGGGCGCACGCGCACCAGAGCTCCGGCTTGGTAATTGGACACATCGGTCCAGCCGCTCCGCGGCACGTGGGATCTTCCCAGACCGGGGCTAGAACCGGCGCCCCTTGCACTGCAAGGCGGTGTCCTTACCCACTGGACCACCAGGGAAGCCCATGATTAACACTTAAAACACGTAAAAGTTAGGGTGATAACTTGGTTGGCCGCACCAGGGTGATGCTCACCGCAGTCACTGCCATGGCCACACTGAGCTCTCGTTTCCACTGAAGCTCTGCTGCTCACATTGGGGAGTCACTGAATATTTGAGCCTCACTTTTTCTACCTGTAGACTGGGAATAATAATCTTAATAAACTTAAAATATATGCAATATATACGTAAAATGTATATATTTGGGTATGTGTGTGTACATATACGTACATGTATGTATATGTACAAATGTATATGTGTGGGTACGTACACAACAGTTAACAGCTTAAAGGAGTCAAAGGAAGCATTATACACAAAGCACGTAGCCCCGTAAATTCCCAGTAAAAAGAAGATTATACAACTTCTTTGTCTATAATTTAAACTGCCTATCCCTTATAGGGAACAGTTTTGTAAAGCTTGGTAACACTAAGGATCCTTGGCATTTGGCCTGGTCCTTTTCATTTCCCAAATATTCTCAGCATGGTCCTACGATGCCTGAACCCTGGTGAGGCCACAAGCCAGAGCTGAGATGGACGGTCTGTGAGGGATTAGCTCTCACACAGCACAAGCTGGGCACGAGCGCAAAGTCACTTCAGTGGAGTCTGACTCTTCGCGACCCCGTGGACTGTAGCCTGTCAGGCTCCTCTGTCCATGGGCTTCTCCAGGCAAGAATGCTGGAGTGGGTTGCCATTTCCTCCTGCAAGGGATCTTCCTGACCCAAGGATGGAACCCATGGCAGGTTCTTTACCAATGGCGTCACCTGGGAAGCCTGGTACAAGGCACAGGGAATCAATTCAGTCCAAGCTCACAAATCCGTATCTACAGTAACTGGTTTCAAACCAGCCCAAGAAACTGTCCCTTCCTGCAAAGAGCCTGAGGCTGACCTCTCTGCAGGGGCCTTGGCTGCTCTTTACACAACCTTTCGAATACCAGATGCAGGTCCCTGGCAGCCACAGGTCCCTTCACTGTGGCCATATTCCACCTTGAAAACGTCCTATGTCCTTTCGGGGTCTCAAGTCTACTGTCCTTCAGGACGTGAGGTGACCCAGTTCTTCCGGCAGGCTGCCTGCACCCCAGGGGCAGGACGTGCCGCAGCCTCTCGGTGTAGGTATGCGTTGCCTTGCTCCATCTGTGGGCCCTGGGCTGCAATGACATTGAATCTTCAACAAGCATTTATTCAGCACCTTGAGAATGTTGCTTCCCAGGCAGCTCAGTGGCAAAGAAGGAGAAGCAGGTTTTATCCCTGGGTCACAAAGATTCCCTGGAGAAGGAAACGGCAACCCCCATCAGCATGCCTGCTTGGAAACTTCCATGGACAGAGGAGCTTGGCAGGCTACAGTCCCTGGGGTCCCAGAGAGACACGACCCGAGCAGGCACGTACCTTAATACCCTCAGGTATGTAAGACTGAGATGATAAAAAAAGACAAGGTCTCCTTTCTTAAGCAGGGGATCAGATGGGTGGGACACAGAGATAAAGGCTGAAGGTCAGCGCCAGAGATAAGCTTGCGCAGGCCTGAGCTTGCACGGTCTTCCTTCCTGGCAAGGTGATCCTCTGCCTCCCTTCCCCAGCCCCCAAGTGCACCGAATGAATGAGCCCCAAAGGGCTGTCCAGCATCACCCCTCTGGACTCATTCCTGGGTCCTGGGCTCGGCGAAACAATCAGGGTCTCCTGGAGGCAGGCTGAACTGGCTCGTTCTCATGTGCGGGGCCCGCAGCGCCCTTCTCAGCTGATTGTGTCCAGGCGGCTGGGGTCTCCGAGGCGCATGAATGCCCCTGAATGGGCCCATTCAGACTGATGGACAGGAGCTGAAAGCTGCGCACACACAAAAGCCGCTGGGCAGCCGGGAGGGCTCCAGCCCCGGGGGGTTTGCCCACGGGAAGGGCGGCCGTCCCCCCACAAAGAGCATGTGAAGGCATCTCTGAGTTTTCAATGGCATCCTCTGGGCGCCAAGGGCCAAGCAGCGCCTGCCCCCGCCCCCTGCAGCCACGACCTCGAAGGCAGCGGAGGATGGCATGGCTCGGAGAAGGCTGCGAGAGCCGACATGAAAATCCAGCCAACAGCAAACCAGCAGAGGACTCTCGTCTTGAATTTGCAAGATGGGACTCTGGGCTAGAGGGGCTGGAGGAAGCGTCCCTAAGCTGCCGTGTGCATTGGCGCTGCAGGCCTGACACCCACGGCGACCTTCAAGGGCTCCGGCTGAACTAAGAGCGTTGAACGTGTCACCAAGAAAAATGATCTCAAAAGGCCACAGCCAATATTTCAGTGAGGACTGGAGAGACCTGGGCCCATTCTTATGTCCTTCCGTTGGTGTTTTCCAGGAAAGGGAAAAAAAAATGGAACATTACTTGTGTTTTTAACCAGGACCACGAAAAAGGACAGCCGCCCACCTGGAATTCTTTTAATTGCTTCAAGAGGAGAGGAGGCTCTGCCAGCTGGTGGGGGCGGCAGAGGGGAGGATCGGGAGCGGGAAGAAATCTATTTGCACTGTTGTGCACAAATATTTCAAGGGAAAGGGTGATTCTCAGCTCCCCAGATCACATGACTTCAGAAACAACCCCCCAAAAAGATAATTAAAGATAGTTCCTCCTCATAATGCAATTCTATAATGAGCAATTAAAATTAAATTAGCTTGTCATAATAAAAATGATGAATTGTGTTCCTAGGCTTCCTGGCCCAGAGTTACTAATTCCCGAGAAGAAGGGGTATGTCTGTGGCTGAGTAGTCTTACTAAAGAAATATTAAATGTGCAGATCAAGTCCATGAACAGATCAAGATAATGAGAAGACAGACATGCATCCTTGGCATAATTATTAGTTTTGCTGGTGGCTCAGACAGTATAAAATCTACTTGCAATGCAGGCAGTTCGATCCCTGGGTCAGGAAGATCCCCTGGAAAAGGGAATGGTAGCCCACTCCAATATCCATGCCTGGGAAATCCCATAGACACAGAAGCCTGACGGGCTAGAGTCCATGAGGTCTCAAAGAGTCGGACATGACTAAGCGACGAATACACACGTGTTTATTTTATTTTTTAAATAATGAAATAATTCAAACATATTGAAAAAAAAAGGACAGGAAGAAACCTAACACCAGTAAACCCATCACCCCCAATTCACAAGTGTTTAAAACAAAAAACTCCCCAGTTCGCAAATGTTAACACTTTGTCATATTTGCTTCAGGTACCCAGTTTTTAAAAATAATAAATAAAATAAAATAATATATTACAGGACAAGAAGAAGCCCCCACACATCTATATTTTATAGGTTTGCCATTACTGATGTGACATAAACAGGTTTTAGTATTACTTTTCTTTTTTTTTTCCACTTCTTATTTAGAAATAATTATAGGTTCTCGGGAAATTGACCTGAAATGAACAGGGAGGATCCAGACCCTCTTCTCTGAGCTTCCCTCAGTGTGAACGTCTGGCATGAATAACTGTGGACTGAGAGACCTGGGCCCATTCTTATGTCCTTCCGTTGGTGTTTTCCAGGAAAGGGAAAAAAAAATGGAACATTACTTGTGTTTTTAACCAGGACCACGAAAAAGGACAGCCGCCCACCTGGAATTCTTTTAATTGCTTCAAGAGGAGAGGAGGCTCTGCCAGCTGGTGGGGGCGGCAGAGGGAGGATCGGGAGCGGGAAGAAATCTATTTGCACTGTTGTGCACAAATATTTCAAGGGAAAGGGTGATTCTCAGCTCCCCAGATCACATGACTTCAGAAACAACCCCCCAAAAAGATAATTAAAGATAGTTCCTCCTCATAATGCAATTCTATAATGAGCAATTAAAATTAAATTAGCTTGTCATAATAAAAATGATGAATCGTGTTCCTAGGCTTCCTGGCCCAGAGTTACTAATTCGAGAAGAAGGGGTATGTCTGTGGCTGAGTAGTCTTACTAAAGAAATATTAAATGTGCAGATCAAGTCCATGAACAGATCAAGATAATGAGAAGACAGACATGCATCCTTGGCATAATTATTAGTTTTGCTGGTGGCTCAGACAGTATAAAATCTACTTGCAATGCAGGCAGTTCGATCCCTGGGTCAGGAAGATCCCCTGGAAAAGGGAATGGTAGCCCACTCCAATATCCATGCCTGGGAAATCCCATAGACACAGAAGCCTGACGGGCTAGAGTCCATGAGGTCTCAAAGAGTCGGACATGACTAAGCGACGAATACACACGTGTTTATTTTATTTTTTAAATAATGAAATAATTCAAACATATTGAAAAAAAAAGGACAGGAAGAAACCTAACACCAGTAAACCCATCACCCCCAATTCACAAGTGTTTAAAACAAAAAACTCCCCAGTTCGCAAATGTTAACACTTTGTCATATTTGCTTCAGGTACCCAGTTTTTAAAAATAATAAATAAAATAAAATAATATATTACAGGACAAGAAGAAGCCCCCACACATCTATATTTTATAGGTTTGCCATTACTGATGTGACATAAACAGGTTTTAGTATTACTTTTCTTTTTTTTTTCCACTTCTTATTTAGAAATAATTATAGGTTCTCGGGAAATTGACCTGAAATGAACAGGGAGGATCCAGACCCTCTTCTCTGAGCTTCCCTCAGTGTGAACGTCTGGCATGAATAACTGTAGACCACAATCACTATTTTTCCCCGGTGGCTCAGTGGCAAGGAGCCCACCTGCAATGCAGGAGACCCAGGTTTGATCCCTGGGTCAGAAGGAAGGTGGGGAGAAGGAAGTGGCAACCCACTCCAGTATTCTTACATGAGAAATCCCGCGAACAGAGGCGCCTGGTGGGCTGCAGTCCATGGGGCTGCGAAAGAGTCAGACCCAACTTAGCAACAACAACAAAACACCTCCACCATGATCAGAACCAGGACACGGACATGGGCGGAGTCCAGGGAGCTCGTTCAGATTTTACCAGTTTTACAAGCACTTGTGTGTGTGTGTGTGTATGTACATGTTGGCCTGTGTGTGTGTGTGTGTGTACATTGTGTCTATGCAACTTTCTGTAACCAACCAAGATGCTAAACTACACCATCTCTGCAAGACCCCCTCAGGCTACCCTGTAACAGGGACACCAATCACCCACCCCCTTCACTAGCCCCTGACAACCAATGAGCTGCTCCCCATCTCTGTCATTTTATTATTTCAAGAATATTAGACAAACAAAATAGTCTAGTATGCAGCCTTTGAAGAGTGTTTTTTTCACACAGCATAATTTCCCTGAGGTGCATCCACACTCCTGCATGTACTAATCACTTGTCCCTTTTGACTGCTGAGTCGTGTTCAGCAGTCGTGCGTGTGGATAAACCATGTTCTACATTCACCACTGAAGAAAGTCTGGGTAGTTTCCAGTTTGTGCTTATTTTGAATAAAAGATCATGCATGTTTTTAACATAAGTGAAAGGCCTTAAAAGAGCCCAAATAATTCGTTCAATAAACTAAAAAAAAACCAAGTAAACCCATCACCCCCAATTCACAAGTGTTTAAAACAAAAAACTCCCCAGTTCGCAAATGTTAACACTTTGTCATATTTGCTTCAGGTACCCAGTTTTAAAATAATAAATAAAATAAAATAATATATTACAGGACAAGAAGAAGCCCCCACACATCTATATTTTATAGGTTTGCCATTACTGATGTGACATAAACAGGTTTTAGTATTACTTTTTTTTTTCCACTTCTTATTTAGAAATAATTATAGGTTCTCGGGAAATTGACCTGAAATGAACAGGGAGGATCCAGACCCTCTTCTCTGAGCTTCCCTCAGTGTGAACGTCTGGCATGAATAACTGTAGACCACAATCACTATTTTTCCCCGGTGGCTCAGTGGCAAGGAGCCCACCTGCAATGCAGGAGACCCAGGTTTGATCCCTGGGTCAGAAGGAAGGTGGGGAGAAGGAAGTGGCAACCCACTCCAGTATTCTTACATGAGAAATCCCGCGAACAGAGGCGCCTGGTGGGCTGCAGTCCATGGGGCTGCGAAAGAGTCAGACCCAACTTAGCAACAACAACAAAACACCTCCACCATGATCAGAACCAGGACACGGACATGGGCGGAGTCCAGGGAGCTCGTTCAGATTTTACCAGTTTTACAAGCACTTGTGTGTGTGTGTGTGTATGTACATGTTGGCCTGTGTGTGTGTGTGTGTGTACATTGTGTCTATGCAACTTTCTGTAACCAACCAAGATGCTAAACTACACCATCTCTGCAAGACCCCCTCAGGCTACCCTGTAACAGGGACACCAATCACCCACCCCCTTCACTAGCCCCTGACAACCAATGAGCTGCTCCCCATCTCTGTCATTTTATTATTTCAAGAATATTAGACAAACAAAATAGTCTAGTATGCAGCCTTTGAAGAGTGTTTTTTTCACACAGCATAATTTCCCTGAGGTGCATCCACACTCCTGCATGTACTAATCACTTGTCCCTTTTGACTGCTGAGTCGTGTTCAGCAGTCGTGTGCGTGTGGATAAACCATGTTCTACATTCACCACTGAAGAAAGTCTGGGTAGTTTCCAGTTTGTGCTTATTTTGAATAACAGAGCTATGATCATGCATGTATAAGTTTCTTTGTAAACATAAGTGAAAGGCCTTAAAAGAGCCCAAATAATTTTGAAAAAGAACAAAGTTATCCCTTTTCTCACTATGAAGGATGACTACACAACTACAGAACTGTGACGGCATGACGGTTGAAGACTAGACACAGAAATCAACAAAACAGAATAGAAAACTCACAACTAGCCCAACACAAACTTTTATGCTCAGATAGTATTTTTGCACTGTGCAATGAATTCAATGATGAAGGTGTAACCTTTTCAACAAGTGAGGCCAGAGCCACTGGGCATCCACATGAGAAAAAAGTATCAGCTTCCATTCCACCCCTATATAAAAAGTCATTCAAAATGGATCGTGAACTTTAAACGATTAAACTTTAGGGGCAAAAGCAGGAAACACAGAGACAGCTGAGCTCAGTTATTTCCAGAAAACCAAGAAGTACCTCTCACTATATCTTCTCCTCAAGTCTCTTCCAAATGACTGAAATTCCACTATTAGAGAGTCATACCTTTGGCTTTGAGGTTTATCCACAAAATTCCTTTGGGTGATAAGATATGAACTTTAAATCTTGGGGTGAATCAATATCACTGCCGAGACATGGCGGGGGGGACTCAAAAAGGACCTAAAATGAAATAAACACTAGGCATTTGGAGAAGAGAGGAGGGTGAAAAGGAGTCAGAGGGAAAAGAGAACTCTCTGACAAGTTCCACCTACTGGATAATTGCAAGGTTATTTCTTCCAAAACCTCTCTCTGGGTTGGCATCATTGGCACCAGTGGTGGTGACCATGGGTTTTCATCAAATTATACCCACCCGACACAAGCATCCACACGAGCTATCGACCAACTTACACGCAAAGACAAGAAGAGAGAGTGTGTGTGTGTTGGGGAGCAGGGGGTGATGTTCCCTCATTAGCATAAGCACAACTCTTAGGCAAAAAAAAAAGAATTTATATTCCAAACAAGATAACAGTGACATGATATATTTATTTCCTATCAGGTACTTTCCTTCTCTGAGTTTATTGTTCCTTTATAAAGATATTTAATGGAACCAATTAGGCAAATGCAATTTCAGGGACTTGTTCCTGGAGAACTCTAGTTACAGAGATAGTGGATATTCCACCAGCTACCAAAGAATCAAAAACAATTAAGTGCTTTTAACCCTAAAACTTTCTATGCTAATTAAAAGGCACAATAAAAACCATATAGTCATGTAATCCTATTTACCCAACTATATATCTGCGTCCAAAATCACTGTGGACAGTGACTGCAGCTGTGAAATTAAAAAGATGCTTGCTCCTTGGAAGAAAACCCACGACCAACCCAGACAGCGCATTAATAAAGCAGAGACATCACTTTGCCAACCAAGATCTATACAGTCAAAGCTACGGTTTTTCCAGTAGTCACGTACGAATGGGAGAGTTGGCCATAAAGAAGGCTGAGCACCAAAGAACTTGATGCTTTCAAACTGTGGTGCTGGAAAAGACTCCTGAGAGTCCCTTGAATGGCAAGGAGATCAAGTCAGTCCATCCTAAAGGAAATCAACCCTGAATATTCATTGGAAGGATGGATGCTGAAGCTGAGGCTTCAGTCTTTGGCCACCTGATGTGAAGAGACAACTCACTCTGATGCTGGGAAAGACTGAGGGCAAGAAGAGAAGGGGGCAACAGAGGATGAGATGGTTGGATGGCATCACCGTCTCCATGGACACGAGTTAGAGCAAACTCTGGGAGACGCTTAAGCACAGGGAAGCCTGGCGTGCTGCGGTTCATGGGGTCACAAAGAGTCAGACATGACTTAGTGACTTAACAACAATAACAAAGTATAATAAAGTGCACAATAAATGGAATATGCTCCTGAATCACCCAAAACCATCTTCCCCAACCAGAACTGTAGAAAAACTGTCCTTCACAAACTGGTCCCAGGTCCCAAAAAGGTTGGGGACAGCTGGCTTAGAACACACCCTAAGCTTTAACTTGCCACGCTGAAAGGACCCTGAAGTCCCTTCCTCTGGCAGGTAAACCCATATCTCCTAGCCAGACTGCTCAGAGGACATAACTTTCAAGTAAAAATGAAGCAAAGAGCGACTTCTGGGCTGGCCCAGGACCTAAGATTCTATGCTTCCAACGCAGGAGGCCGCAGGTTCAATCCCTGGTCAGGGAACTAGATCGCACAAGCCACAGCTAAGATCTGAGGCAGCTAAATAATAAATAAGATAAATGTATTTTTAAATGAGGCAAAAGAACATGAAAACAAATGAGTCAGCGCCGCAGCCAACATGGTCCACAAGCACCCCGAGGGCTCTCCCAGTCTGATTCTCCTTCCACCAGCAAGTCACAAAGGCCAATGGAGGTCATGAGCTACCACACCTTAATGCAGGTGGGCCCTCAGGTTGAGACCCAGGGATTCTCTCCCTCAAGGCAGCCTCCGGAGAAAACTGACAAGCACAGACACGCCAACCGCCTCCAGAGGCGAAGCTGCTCTGAGCCCACTGAGCTTCACGAGGGCCCCGGCTGCCCCGAGGTGAAGTGCGAGGGCTCTGGCTCCGGCTCAGGGCCGGGCAACCCATCTCGTCCTTCAGCACCTCAGCTGCCTCCTCTGTAAATGCTGTGATTTGAACTCACGAGTCCACATACAGGCCTGACCCTTGGCTGCTCAGTTGCTAAGTTGTGCCCAACTCTTTGTGACCCAATGGATGGCAGCATGCCAGGCTTCCCTGCCCTTTACCATCTCCCAGAGTTATCTCATGTTGCATCATGTGGCCAAAGACTGGAGCTTCAGCATCAGGAATATTCAGGGTTGGTTGCCATTAGGATGGACTGGTCTGATCTCCTTGCAGCCCAAGAGACTCAAGAATCTTCTCCCGCACCACAGGTCAAAAGCATCAAGTGTTTAGTGCTCAGTCTTCTTTATGGTCCAGCTCTCACATCCATACATGACCACAGCTTTCGCTGTACTGATTGGTCAGTAACATATGGCCTTTGGTACAAGCCGGGGATTGTGACTTCCCTTTCCATCCTCGTGCACCCTCGCCTAAAGCTCGTTTCCCAGGCATTGGCTAGACCCTCCCCAGGCAGCTGCCTTCTTACAGAACGTGACATTTTTCATCCAGGGCTGTGAAGGATGCTGCACGCTGGGATGCACTCCAGGAGTGAGGTTCGGAACCCGACGCAGGCAGGCCTGGCTCTGAACGGCACCGTGACTCTCTGGGGCAGGCCTCTGCCCTCTCTAGACGCGGAGAAGATGCCGAGGGCACCCGGAGGGAGGCTCACGCAACAGTCCCCTCGGCTGGTCACAGCAGAGCTCCTGGGCTGGACCCTGATGCGGTCTGGCTCACGCAGGAGAGGACAGGGAGGGCGCTCACACACAGCAAGGCCTGGTCTCTGGGAGCCCGCCTCGCCCCACCCCACCCTCACACGCCTCCGCGTGGACGCATCAAAAGGGCCGCCCTTGCCGCCAAAGCTCAGGGAGAGAGTTCAAGTGCTGCAGGCTGTCCTCGCGCACGGCCAGGATGGGCCAAGAAGGGGTGTGCTGACTCAACCCTTCATTCAGGGCTCTCCAGACCAAGCACCTGGACTCCCACCTTCACGTGCGGAGGGACACAGGGGCAGAAAGGCCTCTTCACAATCACCATCGTGAACATGCTAGAACCACCGAGGACTATAGTCGCCTGTCCTGTTCAAGCTGCCTCTGAAATTCGCCCACTGCCCCTTTCATTCTCTCCCTAAACCCAAGCCGGACACTCGCTACCAAGCCTCTAAACCCACCTCGAGGTCACCTTCACCCGGGAAGATCCCACAGTCCTCAAACTCCATTTTCCAGAACACTGACTCGGCAGGCATGGTCCAGCCCTGCTCCCTTGCTGTCCAGAGCAGTTGGGCTCTTTCTTCAGGCCTTCTCCTTTGGGCCCGCCTGCAGTGCCTGTCTGCTCCCTGAAAGGTCCTTCCTCCTCATTTTCCCTTCAGCAGTACTGAGATATAGCTGACATACTGCATAGGTTCACCGTGAAACCTTCCACTCCTTCCTACCCACCCAGATCCTGCCTGGCCTTCACAGCTGCGTGAAGACCAGCTCCACAGAAAAGGTTCTTCGAGACTTCCAGCCTCCAGAGACATTTCATTTTTCATTCTTCTCTCCCAAAGACCTGGCCGAGGGGGACTTCCCTGGTGGTCCAGTGGCTAAGACTCCCCGCCTTCCGAAATGCAAGGGGCCAGGATCGATCCCTGGAGAACTAGATATTGCATGCCACAATTAAGAAGCCTGCATGCCACAACAGAGGTCCCAGGGCCACAACTAAGACTCAGTGCAGCCTAAATATTAAAAAAGAAGAAGAAGATGCTGCCTGAATATTGTTGGAATCAGCCCAGCTCCACGTGAGCATCTGGTGCTGTGGACACATGGAGCGCCTTGTGTTTTAAACATTTATTTATTTATTTTGAGGGGGGCGGGTTGGGGAGGGAGGAGGTGGGCGGGCCACTTCTATTGGTCTTTCATTTGTCCATTTTCATCCATCTTTGTTCTTTGGCCCGTGTGAGCCTCCCATCGCGGTGGCCTCTGTCGTTGCAGAGCACCGGCTCTGGGAGCATGCGCCCGGCTCGGTAATTGGACACATCAGTCCAGCCGCTCCGCAGCACGTGGGATCTTCCCAGGCCAGGGATCGAACCGGTGCCCCTTGCACTGAAAGGCGGTGTCTTTAGCCACTGGACCACCAGGGAAGCCCACGCCTTGTGTTGTCAGACTCCTACAATGGTGCAAAACTTGTCCTTAGGCACCCTGACTCATAGGTCCCCCCAACTCTGCTAGCTCCCACGGAGCTCCAGCCCTCCCTCGGGAACTGTACATTTCTGTCAACTCTATTCCCAGAACAACAGCCCAACTCCACACAGGTCACAATGGCTGATCTGGCCTGTCACCTTCTGTCTTCCCCAGGCCGGGGCCTGCCACAGACCCCTCCCGATCACTGGCTGACCCTGCAACTCCCTGACCTGAGCTGAAAGCTCCAGAAGTGGGTTGAGCAGGACCGAGTCGTCAGGGCCGTTTTCTGCCTTGAGCTGGGCTCTCGGATACGACACACGCAGCCCCCACTAAGCCTTCCTGCATCACACGGGCAGAACTCAGAGAGATCGTGGGTTGGGTTCTCATGGTGTGGTCACTAAGTTGTGTCTGACTCTTTGTGACCCCATGGACTGCAGCACTCCAGGCCCCCCATCTCTTGCCCACTGAACTGGTGATGCTATCCAACCGTCTCATTCTCTGCTGCCCTCTTCGCCTTTTCCCTTCAGTCTTTGCCAGGGTCTTTTCCAATGAGTCCAGTGTTCAAATCAGGTTGTCAAAGTACTGGGTTTGGTTTTAAATCACTGCGATAGAGCGAATATTGTAATAAAGCAAGTCACATGATGTTTTTGGTTTCCCAGTGCATACAGAAGTTTTATTTACACTCTTCTGTAGTCTATTACATGCACAATAGCATTATATATCCTCCAAACAATGTACATACTTTCATTTCATTTATTTTAAAACCATTTATTTATTTATCTTTGTTTTCATTGCTGCATGCCGGCTTTTCTCCAGTTGGGGAGACTGGGGCTACTCTCTAGCTGTGGTACTCAGACTTCTCAGTTTGCTGGTTTCTCTTGTCGCACAGCAGAGCCTCTAGGGCACTTGCACTTCAGAAGCTGTAGCACCCAGGCTTAGCTGCTCTGCGACCTGTGGGATCTTCCCCAACCAGGGATGGAATCCACGTCCCCTGCATTGGCAGATGGACTCTTAACCAGTGGACCACCAGGGAAGTCCTTATGCATTCATTTTAAAATACTTCTGTGCTTTGTGTGTGTGTTGTATGCTCAGTCATGTCCAACTTTTTGTGACCCCACAGACTGTAGACCGCCAGGCTCCCCTGTTCATGGAATTTCCCAGGCAAGAATACCACAGTGGGTTGACATTCCTACCAGGGGATGTTCCCCACCCAGGGATCACACCCGCGTCTCTTGTGTCTCCTGCACTGACAGGCAGATTCTTTACCACTGAGCCACGAGGAGGCCCTTTAAAATGTTCTATTTGTTGTTAAAAAGCTAACAATCATCAGAGCTTTCAGCAAGTCATAATCTTTTTTGCTGGTGAAAGGTCTTTTGCCTTGATGTTTATTCCTATTTAGAATAGGGAATCCTTTCCAGGTTTTCAACTTACTTTGTCCAAGTCCATCAGAGAAACCACTCTATGGCAGCTATACCCTAATGAAATGTGTTTCTTAAAAACTAAGACTTGAACATTGGAATGACTCCTTGATCCACGGGCTGTGGAATAAATGTCGTGTTAGCGAGCAAGAAACCGGCACTCATCTCCCTGTAAATCTCCATCGGAGTGCTTGGGTGACCACATGCATTGTCAACGAGCAGGAATATTTTGAAAGTAATCCTTTCTCTTTCCTAAGCAATAAGTTTCAACTATGGGCTTAACATTGTCAGTAAACCACGTTGTCAAGTGATGTGCTGTCATCTGGGCTCTGCCCTTCCATTCATAGAGCAGGCAGAATACATTCAGCATAGTTCTGAAGGGCCCAAGTATGTTCAGAGTGGCGCATGAGCCCTGGCCTCAACGTCAAGTCATGAGCTGCATCAGCCCCACTGAGAGTCAGTCTGTCCACTGAAGCTTGGACACCAGGCGCTGACTTCTCTTTAACTATGGAAGTCCTACTCCTAAAAGAAGGCTATTTTGTTTATTGGAAATCAGCTGTTTAGCATAACCGCTTTCATTAATGATCTCAGCCAGAGCCTTGGCATGACTAGCTGTAGCACCCAGGCTTAGCTGCTCTGCGACCTGTGGGATCTTCCCCAACCAGGGATGGAATCCACGTCCCCTGCATTGGCAGATGGACTCTTAACCAGTGGACCACCAGGGAAGTCCTTATGCATTCATTTTAAAATACTTCTGTGCTTTGTGTGTGTGTTGTATGCTCAGTCATGTCCAACTTTTTGTGACCCCACAGACTGTAGACCGCCAGGCTCCCCTGTTCATGGAATTTCCCAGGCAAGAATACCACAGTGGGTTGACATTCCTACCAGGGGATGTTCCCCACCCAGGGATCACACCCGCGTCTCTTGTGTCTCCTGCACTGACAGGCAGATTCTTTACCACTGAGCCACGAGGGAGGCCCTTTAAAATGTTCTATTTGTTGTTAAAAAGCTAACAATCATCAGAGCTTTCAGCAAGTCATAATCTTTTTTGCTGGTGAAAGGTCTTTTGCCTTGATGTTTATTCCTATTTAGAATAGGGAATCCTTTCCAGGTTTTCAACTTACTTTGTCCAAGTCCATCAGAGAAACCACTCTATGGCAGCTATACCCTAATGAAATGTGTTTCTTAAAAACTAAGACTTGAACATTGGAATGACTCCTTGATCCACGGGCTGTGGAATAAATGTCGTGTTAGCGAGCAAGAAACCGGCACTCATCTCCCTGTAAATCTCCATCGGAGTGCTTGGGTGACCACATGCATTGTCAACGAGCAGGAATATTTTGAAAGTAATCCTTTCTCTTTCCTAAGCAATAAGTTTCAACTATGGGCTTAACATTGTCAGTAAACCACGTTGTCAAGTGATGTGCTGTCATCTGGGCTCTGCCGTTCCATTCATAGAGCAGGCAGAATACATTCAGCATAGTTCTGAAGGGCCCAAGGATGTTCAGAGTGGCGCATGAGCCCTGGCCTCAACGTCAAGTCATCAGCTGCATCAGCCCCACTGAGAGTCAGTCTGTCCACTGAAGCTTGGACACCAGGCGCTGACTTCTCTTTAACTATGGAAGTCCTACTCCTAAAAGAAGGCTATTTTGTTTATTGGAAATCAGCTGTTTAGCATAACCGCTTTCATTAATGATCTCAGCCAGATCGTATGGATAACTTGCTGAAGCTTCTGTATTCAGACTTGCTGCTTCACCTCGCTCTTTTATTTATTTTAAAATAAAAAAGTTGTATTTATTTATTTGTTATGGGATTCCCTGGAGGTTCAGATGGTAAAGACTCTGCCTGCAACGTGGGAGAGCTGGGTTCCATCCCTGAGTCAGGAAGACTCCCTGAAGAAGGACATGGCGACCCACTCCAGCTTTCTTGCCTGGAGAATGCCAGGGACAGAGGGGCCTGGCGGGCTGCAGTCCAGGGGGTCACAAAGAGTCGGACACGACTGAGAGACTCTCACACACACACTGATTCCTGTGGATGTGCAGGGTCTCCGTTGCTGCCAAGCTTTCCTCTAGCTGCGGCAAGCAGGGCCCTCTCCAGCTGTGCCGCTCGGGCCCCTCCTCCAGTGGCTTTCCTGGCTGTGAAGCACAGACTTCTGGGGCACGGGCATCAGTAGCTGTGGCTACCCGGCTCTAGATCGCTGGCTCAGCGGCTGTGGGCACCTGCTGAGTGGGCACCTGCTGAGGGATCCCACCGGTGCTTCCTGCACTGGCAGGCAGATTCCTGACCACTGAGCCACCAGGGAAGCCCTCGCTTTGCTCTTTTATATCATAGAGATGGTTTCTTTCCTTAAAGCCCATGAACCAACCTCTGCTAGTTTCGCACTTTTCCTCTGAAGCTCTGTCACCTCTCAGCCTTCACAGAACTGAAGAGAGTCGGGACTGTGATCTGGATAAGGTTTAGTTTATTTTTTTATTATTTCTTTTTTAAGGCTCAGTTTGAAAGAATGTTGTGGCTGGTTTGATCTTCTAGACAGACCACTAAACCGTTCTTTCTGTCAGCAATGAGGCTGTTTCATTCCCTTATCATTCATGGCTTCACTGGAAGTCCTAACTCTTTTAAAAGCAAGTGCATATTTTGTTTCATTGGAAATCAGCTGCATCAGCCCCACTGAGAGTCAGTCTGTCCACTGAAGCTTGGACACCAGGCGCTGACTTCTCTTTAACTATGGAAGTCCTACTCCTAAAAGAAGGCTATTTTGTTTATTGGAAATCAGCTGTTTAGCATAACCGCTTTCATTAATGATCTCAGCCAGATCGTATGGATAACTTGCTGAAGCTTCTGTATTCAGACTTGCTGCTTCACCTCGCTCTTTTATTTATTTTAAAATAAAAAAGTTGTATTTATTTATTTGTTATGGGATTCCCTGGAGGTTCAGATGGTAAAGACTCTGCCTGCAACGTGGGAGAGCTGGGTTCCATCCCTGAGTCAGGAAGACTCCCTGAAGAAGGACATGGCGACCCACTCCAGCTTTCTTGCCTGGAGAATGCCAGGGACAGAGGGGCCTGGCGGGCTGCAGTCCAGGGGGTCACAAAGAGTCGGACACGACTGAGAGACTCTCACACACACACTGATTCCTGTGGATGTGCAGGGTCTCCGTTGCTGCCAAGCTTTCCTCTAGCTGCGGCAAGCAGGGCCCTCTCCAGCTGTGCCGCTCGGGCCCCTCCTCCAGTGGCTTTCCTGGCTGTGAAGCACAGACTTCTGGGGCACGGGCATCAGTAGCTGTGGCTACCCGGCTCTAGATCGCTGGCTCAGCGGCTGTGGGCACCTGCTGAGTGGGCACCTGCTGAGGGATCCCACCGGTGCTTCCTGCACTGGCAGGCAGATTCCTGACCACTGAGCCACCAGGGAAGCCCTCGCTTTGCTCTTTTATATCATAGAGATGGTTTCTTTCCTTAAAGCCCATGAACCAACCTCTGCTAGTTTCGCACTTTTCCTCTGAAGCTCTGTCACCTCTCAGCCTTCACAGAACTGAAGAGAGTCGGGACTGTGATCTGGATAAGGTTTAGTTTATTTTTTTATTATTTCTTTTTTAAGGCTCAGTTTGAAAGAATGTTGTGGCTGGTTTGATCTTCTAGACAGACCACTAAACCGTTCTTTCTGTCAGCAATGAGGCTGTTTCATTCCCTTATCATTCATGGCTTCACTGGAGTAGTTGTAATTTCCTTCAAGAGCTTTGCTTTGGCATCCACAACCTGGCGAACTGGTCCAAGAGGCCTGCTTTTCAGTCTCCCTCTGCTTCGGACACGCCTTCTTCACGGAGCTTCCTCATTTCTAACTTCTGATTTAAAGTGAGAGAGATGTGCAAGTCCTTTTTTTCACTTGAATACCTAGAGGCCATAGAGGCCAGTGCAGGGTTCTTCCCACCCCCCCCCCCCCCCCCTTTGGCCTCTTTTATTGGATTTTTATTTATTTATTTTTCATCCGTCTTTTATTCTGTGGCCTGTATGGGCCTCCCGTTGCAGTGGCCTCCCTCTCTTGTTGCAGAGCACTGGCTCAGGGCGCATGCCTCCAGAGCACTGGCTGGTAATTGCCGCTCCACGGCATGTGGGATCTTCCCGGGGCCCGGGATCGAACCGGTGCCCCTTGCACTGCAAGGCAGACTCTTTACCCACTGGACTATCAGGGAAGCCCCTGCTTAACTGCCCTCATTTAAATGCTGTTGTGTCCCAGAGAGGAGGAACGCCCAAGGAGAGGGAGAGAGATGAGGGAGCAACCAGCGGGGGGAGCCGTCCCGACACACAAGTTTGTCGATTAACTTCACCATCTCCTGGGAGGGCAGTTCCTGGTACCCCAGATGATTACAACAGGAACGTCAAAAGACCCCTGACTCCAGGTCACGGTAACAAGTAGAATGATAATAAAAAAGGTCTGAAATACTGTGAGAATTACCAAGATGTGACATGGAGAGCCAGAGGGAATCATGGCAGCAACAGATTGGCTTGACAAAGGGTGGCCACAAATTTTCAATGTGTGAAAAAAACATGCAGTATCTGCAAAGTGCAATAAAATGAGGAATGCCTGTATTTGCGTCGCTCTGGGCTCTACAAAGAGATAAGGTCATCGAGGATGGGCTGGAGCATGTTCTCTTGAACCCTCTGGCATAGACAGGGATGCATCGCCTGCTGATTCACTCACTGGTATTTGTCCCAAATGAGACCTGAACTAAATGGCATAGTATTTGCCATGGTAAATCTGATTACAGAACACTGCTAGGGATTCAGCAATGACTGTATTTTCATGGCTTCACTGGAGTAGTTGTAATTTCCTTCAAGAGCTTTGCTTTGGCATCCACAACCTGGCGAACTGGTCCAAGAGGCCTGCTTTTCAGTCTCCCTCTGCTTCGGACACGCCTTCTTCACGGAGCTTCCTCATTTCTAACTTCTGATTTAAAGTGAGAGAGATGTGCAAGTCCTTTTTTTCACTTGAATACCTAGAGGCCATAGAGGCCAGTGCAGGGTTCTTCCCACCCTCCCCCCCCACCCCTTTGGCCTCTTTTATTGGATTTTTATTTATTTATTTTTCATCCGTCTTTTATTCTGTGGCCTGTATGGGCCTCCCGTTGCAGTGGCCTCCCTCTCTTGTTGCAGAGCACTGGCTCAGGGCGCATGCCTCCAGAGCACTGGCTGGTAATTGCCGCTCCACGGCATGTGGGATCTTCCCGGGCCAGGGATCGAACCGGTGCCCCTTGCACTGCAAGGCAGACTCTTTACCCACTGGACTATCAGGGAAGCCCCTGCTTAACTGCCCTCATTTAAATGCTGTTGTGTCCCAGAGAGGAGGAACGCCCAAGGAGAGGGAGAGAGATGAGGGAGCAACCAGCGGGGGGAGCCGTCCCGACACACAAGTTTGTCGATTAACTTCACCATCTCCTGGGAGGGCAGTTCCTGGTACCCCAGATGATTACAACAGGAACGTCAAAAGACCCCTGACTCCAGGTCACGGTAACAAGTAGAATGATAATAAAAAAGGTCTGAAATACTGTGAGAATTACCAAGATGTGACATGGAGAGCCAGAGGGAATCATGGCAGCAACAGATTGGCTTGACAAAGGGTGGCCACAAATTTTCAATGTGTGAAAAAAAAACATGCAGTATCTGCAAAGTGCAATAAAATGAGGAATGCCTGTATTTGCGTCGCTCTGGGCTCTACAAAGAGATAAGGTCATCGAGGATGGGCTGGAGCATGTTCTCTTGAACCCTCTGGCATAGACAGGGATGCATCGCCTGCTGATTCACTCACTGGTATTTGTCCCAAATGAGACCTGAACTAAATGGCATAGTATTTGCCATGGCTAAATTCTGATTACAGAACACCTGCTAGGGAGTCTCTGGTGGCTCAGTGCTCAAGAATCCACCTGCCAATGCAGGAGACATGGGAGACGTAGGTTCCATCCTTGGGTCAGGAAGATCCCCCGAAGTAGGAATTGGAAACCCACTGCAATATTATGCCCTGGGAAATCCCCTGGACAGAGGAACCTGGTGGGCTGCCGTCCACGGGGTCACCAAGGGTCGGGCACAACTGAGCTAGTGAGCATGTGATCAGGAGACTCAGGTATACACTGAAGTGGGAAAGCACTGCTCCAAAGGACAGCTGAGCTCCTGAAAGCACTGGGCTTGCCCTGGAGATAGGAATAAACCCCACCACCTGTGTGGTATTGAGTCATTTGGGACGTTATTTTGTAAAGTAGATTTTCTGTCCCAATTAAAACAATTACAATCTCTGGGCTTCGGGGCCACGTCCCACCTGGGGTTTCCCAAAGGCTGGCGGGCCAGCAGGCGGGGGCTGTTTGTTGTTGACCGTGAGAGGCCGCACAGGAGCCCTTTCCACCCACACTCATTCATTCGTTCACAGTCCTGCTGGTACGGGAACAATGGGGGAAGCGGAAGTAGCTGCCGCGCCAGGATCAGATAGCAGCCATCCGCTGGTGTTAACACATTCCTGCCGCCCTGCAGCCCTCCTGCCTGCCACAGGCTGCCTGGCACCCAGGCCAGTCCCCACCTCCTCGTCCGTTAAGGGAGTCCAGAGCCCACAGCCCACGTCCGGGCCCACATTCACAGCGGGCCAAGGCCCTGTGCCTGCAGCCCCTGCAAGGCTGGCGGCTACGGCTGAAGAACAAACCGGGTCCCATGCTGTCCCAAGAGGTCTGTGGCCACCTTTCCATCCATTACACAAGAGGGATGGTCTCTCCTTGCCCTCTTCCCCTTTCGTCTCCAGGTGAAACCCCTCACTTATTCCACGAGGTCTCCGCCACATCCTGCCATATCTACAAGTCAGCAGAATGTGTCCCGCTCCTGTGTCCTTAAACCCTCGTAGGTCTCTGACACTCAGTGTAGCCCGCGATGTCACCAAGCCCACGCACCGCGCATGCTGTTGAGCCGCTTTATACAGAGTTCTGCGTCTTTCTGATAAAACTCAGCTCAGGCAGAGGGGAGCTGTGGTTTGCGGGCCTCCCATACACCCCTGGACTTGGCAATGGACACGGAGCACGCGTCACCCTGGCTTCATGACTGATGGGGGAGACTTGGGGGAGAACCCCACCCCAGGTGAGCACTCTGATGATTACGTACACTCACAGGACCAACAAACCTCGATGTATGAGACACACAGAGATGAGGTTTTTTTGCTGGAGGCACATTCCCTGTGGCCCTGGACTTCTTCCTCCGGATGGCCTCTTGTTCCTCGACGATTATTCGATCACATAAAAGAATGACACCAATCTGAAGTTCCCATGTTGTACTGGACTCTCTCCCTGCCATCTAGTCCTTTTTTCTATGAACTTTTTATTTCCCAGGCTCCAGGGAGAAGCATGAATACCTCTACTACAGTCCACTACCTTCCCAAGCAGGGCCTTTCCCCGGGCAATGTGAAAGGATGGGGCTTCCTTCCTTACACTTGGGCTTTTGGCCACCAAAACTGGACAAGGAACACGCTCCCTCCGCCCTCCCCCACCTGAATGCCTGCTGGCCACTCCTGTTCGGCAGGTTTGCTCACTGGGTGATCCACGTCTCTCAGGGCCCCCTGCTCACAGTACCTCTCTCTTTGTAAGTCTTGTCCCCTACCCCCACCCCCAAAGAAGCCCGGAGCCAGGCAGGACCTCAGGCTGCCTTGAAAACTTATGAAATGTGCAATCAGCCTCCTCTTCTCATTTTCTGTCAAGAGAAACAGTTGACTGCCCCAGCTAGGAGGCAGGTCCTCCACCAGCGGGAGGGAGGGGAAGGGCAGCAAGGAGCTCTCAGCAGGCTGGGCCTCGGGCTGGGTGTGGGATACCCTCGTTTCAGACCTGCAGAACAGGCTGCTTGTTACCTGCTGGCTGCACGAGGTTGAATACATCTCTGAACAAAGCTCAAAGAGCCCCTCGGTTTCCACACCTGTAACACTAATCCCCTGGGGATGCTCTGGACATTATACAAGGGAATTAACAGACACATGGACCAGTGCCTGGTGCACAGTGCTCCTCAGGGGCCGGCTCTTAGTCTTATGATGGCTATTACTATTTCCTCAAGCCTCACTGCCGGGGGTCATAACCTCTGAAGCACGCACAAGGCAACAAGCAGAGACCATGGTGCGTTAGAAGACAAAGGTCAAGTGGGAGCTCATGACTACAGAATCTTCTAGAAACCCTGACCTCCACGAAAGAGCATCTGCAAAACTCTACAAGTATGATGCTCAATCCTTGTTCCACAAGGGGCACTCAATCCTTTTGATCCCACACCTAGGAGTTAAGTCAGGTAATAACGGACTCAGCTGGCAAGGATGACCTCCCATTTATTGCTCTGCAGTTGGTAAGTCACATCCAACTCTGCAACCCCGTGGACTGCAGCACGCCAGGCTCCTCTGTTCTCCACCATCTCCCGGAGTTCGCTGTAATTCATGTCCACTGAATTGGTGATGCCATCCAACCATCTTGTCCTCTGTCGTCCCCTTCTCCTTCTGCCCCCCCTTTTTTATTTTCTCCCCCACATCAGGGTCTTTTCAGTGAGTTACACTTGGGCTTTTGGCCACCAAAACTGGACAAGGAACACGCTCCCTCCGCCCTCCCCCACCTGAATGCCTGCTGGCCACTCCTGTTCGGCAGGTTTGCTCACTGGGGGATCCACGCTCTCAGGGCCCCTGCTCACAGTACCTCTCTCTTTGTAAGTCTTGTCCCCTACCCCCACCCCCAAAGAAGCCCGGAGCCAGGCAGGACCTCAGGCTGCCTTGAAAACTTATGAAATGTGCAATCAGCCTCCTCTTCTCATTTTCTGTCAAGAGAAACAGTTGGCTGCCCCCGCTCGGAGGCAGCTCCTCCACCAGCGGGAGGGAGGGAAGGGCAGCAAGGAGCTCTCAGCAGGCTGGGCCTCGGGCTGGGTGTGGGATACCCTCGTTTCAGACCTGCAGAACAGGCTGCTTGTTACCTGCTGGCTGCACGAGGTTGAATACATCTCTGAACAAAGCTCAAAGAGCCCCTCGGTTTCCACACCTGTAACACTAATCCCCTGGGGATGCTCTGGACATTATACAAGGGAATTAACAGACACATGGACCAGTGCCTGGTGCACAGTGCTCCTCAGGGGCCGGCTCTTAGTCTTATGATGGCTATTACTATTTCCTCAAGCCTCACTGCCGGGGGTCATAACCTCTGAAGCACGCACAAGGCAACAAGCAGAGACCATGGTGCGTTAGAAGACAAAGGTCAAGTGGGAGCTCATGACTACAGAATCTTCTAGAAACCCTGACCTCCACGAAAGAGCATCTGCAAAACTCTACAAGTATGATGCTCAATCCTTGTTCCACAAGGGGCACTCAATCCTTTTGATCCCACACCTAGGAGTTAAGTCAGGTAATAACGGACTCAGCTGGCAAGGATGACCTCCCATTTATTGCTCTGCAGTTGGTAAGTCACATCCAACTCTGCAACCCCGTGGACTGCAGCACGCCAGGCTCCTCTGTTCTCCACCATCTCCCGGAGTTCGCTGTAATTCATGTCCACTGAATTGGTGATGCCATCCAACCATCTTGTCCTCTGTCGTCCCCTTCTCCTTCTGCCTTCTATTCTCCCCCACATCAGGGTCTTTTTCAGTGAGTTAGCTCTTTGCATCAGGTGGCCAAAGTATTACAGTTTCAGCTTCAGCATCAGTCCTTCCAATGACTGTTCAGGGTGGATTTCCTTTAGGATTGACTGGCTTGATCTTGCTGTCCAAGGGACTCTCAAGAGTCTTCTCTGGTAGCACAATTTTAAAGCAATTCTGTGCTCAGTCTTCTTTATGATCCAGCTCTCACATCCGTACATGACTACTAAAAAAACCCACAACTTTGATGATATGGACCTTTGTCAGCAAAGTGATATCTCTGCTTTTAAATATGCTGTTTAGGTTTGTCATAGTTTTTCTACCAAGGAGCAAGCATCTTTTAATTTCTTAGCTGCAGTCACTGTCCGCAGTTATTTTGGAGTCGGAGAAAATAAAGTCTGTCATTGTTTCCACTTTTCCCCTATTCATTCAGCATGAAGTGACAGGACTGGATGCCATGATCTTAGTTTCGTGAATGTTGAGTTTCAAGCCAGCTTTTTCACTCTCCTCTTTCACCCTCGCTAATAGGCTCTTCACATCCTGCCATGAGAGTGGTATCATCGGCATATCTGAGGTTGTTGTTATTTCTCCCAGCAATCTTTTTATTTTTAAAAAACACTCTTATTTTTTAAATTATTTATTTATTTGGCTGTGCTGGGTCTTAGTTGTGGCATGTGGGATCTAGTTCCCTGAGCAGCGATCCAACCTGGGCCCCCTGCATTGGGAACACCAGAGTCTTAACCACTGGACCGCGAGGGAAGTCCCACTCTCCCAGCAACCTTGATTTCAGCTCGTGATTCATCCATTCCAGCATTTTGCATAATGTACTCTGCATAGAAGTTAAATAAGCAGAGCGACAATATACAGTCTTATCGTACAACTTTCCCAGTTTGGAACCTGTCAATTGTTCCATGTTCAGTTCTAGCTTTCTTTTCTTGACCTGCATACAGGTTTCTCAGGAGACAGGTCAGGTGGTCTGGTATTCACATCTCTTTAAGAAATTTCCACAGTTTGTTGTGATCCATACAGTCAAAGGTTTTAGCATAGTCAGTGAAGACCTCACTTAATTAATTTAGTTCAACACATTTCAATTTTAAAGATTTATTTTGAAAAAAAGTATGCCTGTGTATATCCAGTCATACAGATGATTTTTAAGCTTGCCAATATTCTGCATCTGTAAGTACCCGGAGGCTTCCTTAGTTGCCCAGCTATAAAGAATCTGCCTGCTATGCAGGAGCCTCAGGAGACACGGGTTTGTTCCCTTGGTCTGGAAGATCTCCTGGAGAAGGCAATGGTAACCCACTCCAGGATTCTTGCCCAGAGAATCCCATGGACAGAGGAGCCTGGCAGGCTACAGTCCACGGGGTCACAGAGTCAGACACAACTGAAGTGACTTGGCATGCGTGCTGAAGTACCAGGGAAGGTCCCTAGATGCTCAAAAAAGTTACAGCCTGAGAGACACCCAAGGAAGCTCAGGTGGGGGGCTGCCTAGAAGGGTTAGTGGCATCTGGCATAGAGCATGCACCAGAAACATGGGGCTTTTGTAGCAGAATAAGCAGAGGAGTGATCCAGGCTGAGAAAACAGGGCGAGCAAAGCCTGGGCAGAGTGGGGTATGTGGTATATCTGTTCAAAGACCAGGAAGGAGTCTGGGGCACCTACATTGTAGAAGACGTGGTGGAAAGGCAGTGGGTGAGGTCGGGGCAATGACAACGACCAATGTCAGCATATGGGTTCAGCAAGCCTTTGTCGTGGGAGCAGGCACTGGGGACCCCTGCATTGGGAACACCAGAGTCTTAACCACTGGACCGCGAGGGAAGTCCCACTCTCCCAGCAACCTTGATTTCAGCTCGTGATTCATCCATTCCAGCATTTTGCATAATGTACTCTGCATAGAAGTTAAATAAGCAGAGCGACAATATACAGTCTTATCGTACAACTTTCCCAGTTTGGAACCTGTCAATTGTTCCATGTTCAGTTCTAGCTTTCTTTTCTTGACCTGCATACAGGTTTCTCAGGAGACAGGTCAGGTGGTCTGGTATTCACATCTCTTTAAGAAATTTCCACAGTTTGTTGTGATCCATACAGTCAAAGGTTTTAGCATAGTCAGTGAAGACCTCACTTAATTAATTTAGTTCAACACATTTCAATTTTAAAGATTTATTTTGAAAAAAAGTATGCCTGTGTATATCCAGTCATACAGATGATTTTAAGCTTGCCAATATTCTGCATCTGTAAGTACCCGGAGGCTTCCTTAGTTGCCCAGCTATAAAGAATCTGCCTGCTATGCAGGAGCCTCAGGAGACACGGGTTTGTTCCCTTGGTCTGGAAGATCTCCTGGAGAAGGCAATGGTAACCCACTCCAGGATTCTTGCCCAGAGAATCCCATGGACAGAGGAGCCTGGCAGGCTACAGTCCACGGGGTCACAGAGTCAGACACAACTGAAGTGACTTGGCATGCGTGCTGAAGTACCAGGGAAGGTCCCTAGATGCTCAAAAATGTTACAGCCTGAGAGACACCCAAGGAAGCTCAGGTGGGGGGCTGCCTAGAAGGGTTAGTGGCATCTGGCATAGAGCATGCACCAGAAACATGGGGCTTTTGTAGCAGAATAAGCAGAGGAGTGATCCAGGCTGAGAAAACAGGGCGAGCAAAGCCTGGGCAGAGTGGGGTATGTGGTATATCTGTTCAAAGACCAGGAAGGAGTCTGGGGCACCTACATTGTAGAAGACGTGGTGGAAAGGCAGTGGGTGAGGTCGGGGCAATGACAACGACCAATGTCAGCATATGGGTTCAGCAAGCCTTTGTCGTGGGAGCAGGCACTGGGGACCCCGTAACAGACATGACAGGTGGAGGTCCCTGATATGTGTGGTGGACATTTTCCTAGGAACAACGGCTGCCTGAGCCCATTACAGATTCCTGGGTCGCTCCCTGAAAGATGCTGATCCAGGTCTGATTCAGGTCTGAGCAAGCCCCAGAGTACTGAGCACATGTGGAAAACACCCATCTAGATTCACCTAGCTCTTAGAAGAGCCTCAATGTGCTCAACAGCATCCCTTCCTGAAGCTGAATTCCTCCAGAGAAGGAGGACTTACCACCTCCCATGCAAATGCTTTGCAAACTGTAACATATCCCATGAAGAACAAGATGCTATTATTATTGATGCTGGGCTATTAAGTCCACCTTTGGACAGTCTGCTCTTTGGGTTGGCTGTCCTTACAAAAAAGTCAGATTTGCACACTGTGACATCCTTCAACCTCAATAGCCAGCTCTGGTCCCCCCTCGCTCTTCCTTCCCTCCCAAGTTCAGCATAGCATATTCTCCTCTGGTGAGGTTTAGGATCCATGGCATGCTGACCACCCCTCCACAGACAACCTCCAGTTGGGAGGTAGGACCCTTTTAAAGCCTGAGTCATGACACTGACTCAGTATTCTCGCAGTGATCTGATAGGGCAAGAAAGCGCTCTGGCGGTCCCTCCAAAACTCTTCCCAGACCCATACCTAGACCCGGACCACATTCCCTCCATGCTGGTCTCAGTTTCCACAATTACAAAGGTGAAACAGATGTGAGGAAGCTCCTATGTTCTCTATCAAAATGGCATAATAGGACTGCTGTGGTGGTCCAGTGATTAGGAATCCACCTGCCAACACAAGGGAAATGGGTTCGATCCCTGGTCTTGGAAGATTCCACATGCTGCAGGGCAACTAAGTCCGGGGGCCACACCTACTGAGCCCATGCTCTAGAGCCCAAGCTCTGCAACAAGAGAAGCCACCGCAATGAGAAGCCTGAGCACCGCAACTAGAGAGTAGCCCTCACTCGTTGCAACTAGAGAAAGCCTGTGCTCACACAGCAACGAAGACCCAGCACAGCCAAAACAAAACAAAATGAATACAGAAATAAATGACACAAGGGATCCCAAGCATCAGGAACACTGAACATCCACTTACGCAGGAGTGAAAAATCCTCTGTCGTGTTCCTTTTTGTGTGTGTGTGGATTTTTTTTTTGCCTCTAAGTCATCATTTATTTTTCATCCATCTTTATTATTCTTTCCCTCTGTGGGCCTCGCATGGAAGCAGCCTCTCTCGCTGCGGAGCACGGGCTCTGGGCACACGGGCCCCAGAGTACCGGCTCGTAATTGGCCACACTGGCCCAGCTGCTCTGCGGCACATGGGATCTTCCTGGGCCAGGGATCGAACTGGTGCCCCTTGCACTGCAAGGCAGACTCTTTATCCCCTGGACCATCATCAGGGAAGCCCCGTGTCTGACTCTTTGTGACTCCATGGACTGTAGCCTACCATGTTCCTCTGTCCATGGGGTTTCCCAGGCAAGAATACAGGAGTGGGGTTGCCAAGCCCTTCTCCAGGGGATCTACCTGACCTAGGGATTGAACTTGGGTGTTCTCTACTAGAGGTGGATACCATCTCAGCCTAAACAAAACTAACAAGCCCATTTATGGTCTTTAGCAAAGGTTTTCAGGTCTCAACTCATTTGGGAACCTCAGGCAGCAGAGGTGGCCATGAGTGGCCTGGACCTGCCTCCTAAGGATCAGTATTGCAGAAGGCTTCAAGAGACTCCAGGATGAGGACAGCAGAACCGCAGCCTCTTCAGCTGTCTTCCCAACGCCCTTGGTCTGGAATGGGGCCTTTTTCAGCCAGGTTTGGAGAAATCCGCCCTTTGTGGCCGGACTCTTCTCCTTGGCTTTTTCTATCGTTCCACGACATGGCCTCCCCTACCACTTCACTGGTATCCTCCCTCCTGCTTCAAACGTAGGTCAGCAAATCCTCTCGCTGGTGGCTGTCCTCTGACAGGACAAACACATTCCTTTTGGCAGCTGGAATACTCAGAAGCAACTGAAACTGTCAAGACCCTCGCCAGCATCCGTGGTCTTACAGTAGCCGGATAAGACACACCCTGATAGGAAAGTTCTGAAGCTAAGCACACGGGCATTTTCTCATGGATCATGGGGTACATCAGGGGGTTGGCATTCTGGGGGGAGTGGGGAGCAGCCTGGTGTGGCAGGTGCTAGGATGGCGATATGGTGGTGGCGGGAAGGGCAGGGAGGGAGCGAGGGAGAGAAATTGGAGACTGGCTGCTAACTACTGTGATCATCCAGGCAAGAAAGGAGATGTAAGAACACAGACAGGGAGCCGGGAGGGGTCGGGAGTCACCGGCCAAGTGGATGCAGGTGTGGACAAGTGAGGAGACTGATAGGACGAGGATTGAAAGCCCATTTAAAAGGGGGTGGTAACAGGCTGGGTCTGGTCATGAGATGGCTGAGGACCAGGCAAGCAAGCACCCGACTGGGAAAGAAGCCCCAAAGTCAACCAAAAAGAGCACTTCACAAACAAGAAGCCTCAGGACTCAGCACGAGATTCTCAACTCTGCGTTCTTCCTTTCACCCTGAAGGAGTTCACCTGACTCCCTCCCCTCCCCGGGTCCCCGAGACCCTCCCGGCCCAGGTGGAGCTGTTCCGGGGTCTCACTGAGCTGCGTCCTGACCAGGGACATCCTCCACAGGAGAGCAGACCTCGCCCCCACACACTCACTCAAAGCCTTTAACTTTTTTTTTTTGTGCCTCGTTTTTCAGTCATCTTTATTCTTTGGCCTGCGTGGGCCTCCCATTGCAGTGGCCTGTCGTTGCAGAGCGCCGGCTCTGGGCGCACGCACTCCTGAGCACTGACTCATAATTGGACACACAGCCCAGTCGTTCCTCGGCAGGTGGGATCCTCTCGGGCCAGAGATCGAACCAGTGCCCTGTGCACTGCAAGGTGGACTCTTTACCCACTGGACCACCAGAGAATCCCTCACTCAAAGCCTTTAAAAGCTAACTTGAAAGATCTTCTGAGAGCAAAAGGAAGTCAGAGAAAATTGTTTAGAAGAACAGAGCATTAACTGTCTTTTCTCATTCCGCATCTAACAACAGTTATGACTGAAGAAAAATGTTGTGTTTTTCTTTCCAAAAGGATAAGAAATCTTTTCTATGCACTTACCACAGAAAACGCTTAGCTTGTCAGATTTCACATTAAGAGGAGCTACAGCCGGAGCAGCGGGGCCTCTGCCCTGGCTCACTCAGCCCTCATCCGTGGTCAAGTCTGGGGAAAAATCGGATGGGGTACATGGGGGAGGGGGGGAGCAGCCTGGTGTGGCAGGTGCTAGGATGGCGATATGGTGGTGGCGGGAAGGGCAGGGAGGAGCGAGGGAGAGAAATTGGAGACTGGCTGCTAACTACTGTGATCATCCAGGCAAGAAAGGAGATGTAAGAACACAGACAGGGAGCCGGGAGGGGTCGGGAGTCACCGGCCAAGTGGATGCAGGTGTGGACAAGTGAGGAGACTGATAGGACGAGGATTGAAAGCCCATTTAAAAGGGGGTGGTAACAGGCTGGGTCTGGTCATGAGATGGCTGAGGACCAGGCAAGCAAGCACCCGACTGGGAAAGAAGCCCCAAAGTCAACCAAAAAGAGCACTTCACAAACAAGAAGCCTCAGGACTCAGCACGAGATTCTCAACTCTGCGTTCTTCCTTTCACCCTGAAGGAGTTCACCTGACTCCCTCCCCTCCCCGGGTCCCCGAGACCCTCCCGGCCCAGGTGGAGCTGTTCCGGGGTCTCACTGAGCTGCGTCCTGACCAGGGACATCCTCCACAGGAGAGCAGACCTCGCCCCCACACACTCACTCAAAGCCTTTAACTTTTTTTTTTTGTGCCTCGTTTTTCAGTCATCTTTATTCTTTGGCCTGCGTGGGCCTCCCATTGCAGTGGCCTGTCGTTGCAGAGCGCCGGCTCTGGGCGCACGCACTCCTGAGCACTGACTCATAATTGGACACACAGCCCAGTCGTTCCTCGGCAGGTGGGATCCTCTCGGGCCAGAGATCGAACCAGTGCCCTGTGCACTGCAAGGTGGACTCTTTACCCACTGGACCACCAGAGAATCCCTCACTCAAAGCCTTTAAAAGCTAACTTGAAAGATCTTCTGAGAGCAAAAGGAAGTCAGAGAAAATTGTTTAGAAGAACAGAGCATTAACTGTCTTTTCTCATTCCGCATCTAACAACAGTTATGACTGAAGAAAAATGTTGTGTTTTTTTCTTTCCAAAAAGGATAAGAAATCTTTTCTATGCACTTACCACAGAAAACGCTTAGCTTGTCAGATTTCACATTCTAAGAGGAGCTACAGCCGCGGAGCAGCGGGGCCTCTGCCCTGGCTCACTCAGCCCTGTTCTAACCTCTGCCAGGGGTGGCAGGCCTCAGGGGAGAGAGGGTTCAGCCTCAGGGGAGAGAAGGGTCAGTGAGGGGCACTCTGCCAATCTCTTGGCTACTCTATGCTGCAAGAAAATAAATTCCCTTTGAGACCGCGGCTCTCTACCACACCAACTGCATTAGATTTTGGGAGGATAAAGATGGGAGGAAGGGACATCCCCAATGGCTCAGTGGGTAAAGAATCCACCTGAAATGCAAGAGATGCAAGTTTGATCCCTGGGTCAGGAAGATCCCCTGGAGGGGGGAATGGCAACCCACTCCTGTATTCTTGCCTGCAGAATTCTATGGACAGAGAAGCCTGGCGGGCTACAGTCCATGGGGTAGCAAGAATCAGACATGACTGAGCATGCACCAAGGCAAGTTACTCTTTTTGCCGTTACAAAGCAAAAGAGACAGCAATACCCACAGAACATGGATAGCTCCGGAGAAAGTGCAGCTTCACAGCCTCTGAGCAACAGCAGCTCAGCCTGCTGGGACCCCTTCCACCTCTGAAAGGAACCAACCTGGTAAGTAGTCACTGTTTCTCATCCTGGGTTAACAAGTCCCTATCTCCTCCTATCTGCCCTCTTCTGTTTTTATTTTTATTTTTTTTGGTGTGGACCATTTTGAAAGTCTTTATTGAATTTGTTACAGTGCTTCTTCAATTTTTTCTTGGGGGTGTTCCTCGGCAGGTGGGATCCTCTCGGGCCAGAGATCGAACCAGTGCCCTGTGCACTGCAAGGTGGACTCTTTACCCACTGGACCACCAGAGAATCCCTCACTCAAAGCCTTTAAAAGCTAACTTGAAAGATCTTCTGAGAGCAAAAGGAAGTCAGAGAAAATTGTTTAGAAGAACAGAGCATTAACTGTCTTTTCTCATTCCGCATCTAACAACAGTTATGACTGAAGAAAAATGTTGTGTTTTTTTCTTTCCAAAAAGGATAAGAAATCTTTTCTATGCACTTACCACAGAAAACGCTTAGCTTGTCAGATTTCACATTCTAAGAGGAGCTACAGCCGCGGAGCAGCGGGGCCTCTGCCCTGGCTCACTCAGCCCTGTTCTAACCTCTGCCAGGGGTGGCAGGCCTCAGGGGAGAGAGGGTTCAGCCTCAGGGGAGAGAAGGGTCAGTGAGGGGCACTCTGCCAATCTCTTGGCTACTCTATGCTGCAAGAAAATAAATTCCCTTTGAGACCGCGGCTCTCTACCACACCAACTGCATTAGATTTTGGGAGGATAAAGATGGGAGGAAGGGACATCCCCAATGGCTCAGTGGGTAAAGAATCCACCTGAAATGCAAGAGATGCAAGTTTGATCCCTGGGTCAGGAAGATCCCCTGGAGGGGGGAATGGCAACCCACTCCTGTATTCTTGCCTGCAGAATTCTATGGACAGAGAAGCCTGGCGGGCTACAGTCCATGGGGTAGCAAGAATCAGACATGACTGAGCATGCACCAAGGCAAGTTACTCTTTTTGCCGTTACAAAGCAAAAGAGACAGCAATACCCACAGAACATGGATAGCTCCGGAGAAAGTGCAGCTTCACAGCCTCTGAGCAACAGCAGCTCAGCCTGCTGGGACCCCTTCCACCTCTGAAAGGAACCAACCTGGTAAGTAGTCACTGTTTCTCATCCTGGGTTAACAAGTCCCTATCTCCTCCTATCTGCCCTCTTCTGTTTTTATTTTTATTTTTTTTGGTGTGGACCATTTTGAAAGTCTTTATTGAATTTGTTACAGTGCTTCTTCAGTTGTAAGTTTTGGTGTTTTCGCCAGAAGGTATTGGGGATCTTAGCTCCATGACTCAGGTAGCTCCGCGACTCAGGACTGAACCTACACCCCGTGCACTGGAAGGTGAAGTCTTAACCACTGCACGGCCAGGGAAGCCCTTCCACCCTCTTCTTGACTGTCTACCCCACCCAAGCTCCACTCACCCACAAGAGACCCCAGCAGGTCCGGCTGAACCCCCACAGTGACTCTTCACTGGAGACTCTCAAGACGACCGTGTTTAACGCCACAGCCTAGAGCATCCATCTCCACGGCTCTCAGGGCGCAGACAGCTAAGCCAGGGCGTTAGTGAGGCCACGCCGACCTCTCCTTCTAGTGACTAACTGGGCCTCAATTTCCCTACCTATACAATGGACAAAGCACTGTCTGGGAAGAGCTCATTATATGACAGCCTTCTGGGCCCAGAGAGAGCAGCCTTCTGGAAGGGGGGACGGGAGCACCTGGATGCTAGGGTTCCAGGCGCCACGGCCCTCTTGCAAGGCTGCCCTCTGTGCCTCAACAACCACCACCCCCACAACAGCCCCTTCTGGAGCCATGAATGCAGAATGGGAATTCAATAAATGAACGAAGAGTAGAGAGACGAAGCAGAGAGCCTTCTGAATGTACAACTCAGGCAAACTTAGAATTGATCAGGGGCCGTATTTAAGGGGGAAAGAAACTGCTAAACAAGCAGATGGGGTTTATTATCACAAAAGGAAGCCAAAACAGTAACCAGCTAACATAGGACGCACAGAAATGTCTGGAAGACATGTAAAAAAGGACTGTTTTTTTTTTTCCTCCTCTAAACGGTTAAAACAATTCCCAAGCATACTCCTTTCTCATCTCTACATATAGCTCCGGAGAAAGTGCAGCTTCACAGCCTCTGAGCAACAGCAGCTCAGCCTGCTGGGACCCCTTCCACCTCTGAAAGGAACCAACCTGGTAAGTAGTCACTGTTTCTCATCCTGGGTTAACAAGTCCCTATCTCCTCCTATCTGCCCTCTTCTGTTTTTATTTTTATTTTTTTTGGTGTGGACCATTTTGAAAGTCTTTATTGAATTTGTTACAGTGCTTCTTCAGTTGTAAGTTTTGGTGTTTTCGCCAGAAGGTATTGGGGATCTTAGCTCCATGACTCAGGTAGCTCCGCGACTCAGGACTGAACCTACACCCCGTGCACTGGAAGGTGAAGTCTTAACCACTGCACGGCCAGGGAAGCCCTTCCACCCTCTTCTTGACTGTCTACCCCACCCAAGCTCCACTCACCCACAAGAGACCCCAGCAGGTCCGGCTGAACCCCCACAGTGACTCTTCACTGGAGACTCTCAAGACGACCGTGTTTAACGCCACAGCCTAGAGCATCCATCTCCACGGCTCTCAGGGCGCAGACAGCTAAGCCAGGGCGTTAGTGAGGCCACGCCGACCTCTCCTTCTAGTGACTAACTGGGCCTCAATTTCCCTACCTATACAATGGACAAAGCACTGTCTGGGAAGAGCTCATTATATGACAGCCTTCTGGGCCCAGAGAGAGCAGCCTTCTGGAAGGGGGGACGGGAGCACCTGGATGCTAGGGTTCCAGGCGCCACGGCCCTCTTGCAAGGCTGCCCTCTGTGCCTCAACAACCACCACCCCCACAACAGCCCCTTCTGGAGCCATGAATGCAGAATGGGAATTCAATAAATGAACGAAGAGTAGAGAGCGAAGCAGAGAGCCTTCTGAATGTACAACTCAGGCAAACTTAGAATTGATCAGGGGCCGTATTTAAGGGGGAAAGAAACTGCTAAACAAGCAGATGGGGTTTATTATCACAAAAGGAAGCCAAAACAGTAACCAGCTAACATAGGACGCACAGAAATGTCTGGAAGACATGTAAAAAAGGACTGTTTTTTTTTTTCCTCCTCTAAACGGTTAAAACAATTCCCAAGCATACTCCTTTCTCATCTCTACATATAGAGATGCTTCTGGGAGCCCAGAAAATAGCCCTATCTCACACAAATTCCTTTCCCGCCTCCAAAGTCCCCCCATCCTCACAGGTACAGGGGCCACAGCATCACCCGTCTCTCGTGTCACGAGTCTGTGTTTCTTCCACTGAATGAGGTGCACCATCCCAATGCTCTTTACAGCTGCAAAATACTTGTGTTCTTTAATCTTGGTCTTATGATGCTAAGAACTGGGGGAGAAATTACTGTACAGGGAGTGAAGAAACCACCCAAGCTAACTGTGTAATTGGATTCATCAGACTAAAGACAAAGGAAACACTCCAATGAAAACAGGTTAGTTAGGCGATAGAATTATCATCCTTTTTTTTTCTATAATGTGGTAGGTATTGATCCCACACTGAAAATATATATACATATATGTATTCCTATTTTGCTATTCCTATGTGTGTTCCTAGTTTAATTCTTTCTCCGTGCACTATCATCTCAGCAGACAATGATATGACCTATCAGGCTTCTGGGATCCACTGCTCTTCCTTTGTAATAGGTACCTTGCAGAAGACCGTATTGGACAGGATGGTGAGGGGTGAGCGGGTCACAGCCCACCTGAGGAGCCGTCAGTCTGAGAGATGGAGGCCTAATACTTGGGGACACGGAGGAAGGGGAGACCTACCCTGGGGAACTCGAGAGAGGAATGAAGACGGTAACAGCTGAAGACAAGGAAGACATTTCCCTGGAAACGGACCTGTCCAACAGCAGAAGTAACCGCCGAACCCTGGTCTCCTGACCATGCAGATGTGTGGGGAGGAAGGTAATGAAGAACCATCCCCCTGCGGGAATGTGGGCGCACGCGCCTCCAGACCTCAGCTCTCACCACTGCTGTCTGCTTCTAGATAAACCCACGAGCAGGTGGGGATCTGAGCCCCAAACTCAGATCTCGCAGGCCTGGACTGACACATCAGAGCTTCCGGTCAGTTGGCCTCCTGGCTTCACAGTGGGCTAAGGCGTGCCCGAGACAGCTGAGCCCCTGGGGCTGCCTGGCTGCGGCCTTTTTGCTCATCTCAGTACAGCCCACAAATACCATCATTGTATACCCCTGCCATGAGGGGGAGAGACGGAGAGGGTCTCTCACCGCTGCACAGGAGGAGAGGGCTTCCCACAAAAGCTAGCGGATCTTTCATTAGAAAGAAATCTGTTTGTATTGGGACCGCCCATCTAGCTGTCCAGTCTCTAACGCTGATTTTAAGCGATCCATCTGATCAGCTTTCCTTTTCTTCAGGAACAACAGCTCCCTGCCTCCCTCACCCTTTCCTCACCAAAAAAAAAAAAAAAAGAGTGGACCTAAACATGCCTGAGGCAGGGAGCTGAGCCAACCAACATGAAAGCCTGGAGAGCCTGCGCCTGGATAGTCAGGGGTACTTGGTCAGGCTTCCACATCCTGGCTCGTGTTACAGCCAACTTTTGTTTACGGGGACCTACAGAATTCTCTTCCTGCCCTCCCCAGCTTCCTATTTTAATTTCCTTCTTATTCTGTACACTGTTATTTCAACAGACAATGGACACAAGCAACAGAGGGGCAGTGAAAACAACCAAGTTACCTGCTAATGCGGATGACCTGATCCGCGTGGAAAGCTGAGAACTGGAGTGGACAAAGAGCGGGCGGACCTCGTTGTCATGGCTGTGGTTATCTCAAGCCACCTCCTGCCCCCAAGCTTACCTAAATGGTCACATCTCTGGCCAGTAAGGAAGGGAACAGGAGTTATCAAAGGTCCCACTGAATGGGGCCCGGGCAGTGGATGAGATTCTGTAAAACGTACACAGATGGGCATGGTCACCGAGAAAATCCATGGTTCAAAGTTTGGACCAAACTTCAGGTTACTTTTCATCGAGTTCAGCCACAAACTTTCAGGAGTCAACAATGGCAGGTTAAAGCAAGAGTCACAATGATTTCAACCTGATCCCCTCTCTAAAGACCATTGTACAGCTGAGCAGGTGCCTCCATTCACCCTTCCAGCCTCTCTAGTTACATGGCAAAGGGCGCGAAGCTCCCAGGCACCCAACCAGCTGGCATTCAGAGGACCCACTGTGAGCCGCACCAGGGCAGGGGGTGCCCAGGGACAAGGAAGCTACGAGACACTGGCCATGCCGTAGTTACGGTTGGGTAGACACCATGAGGCAAGAGGACAATATGGAAGAGATAAAAAACCCACACAAGGTAACAAGAGAACAGACATTTAAACATAGTACCAGTTTGAGGTGAGCCTCCCTGGTGGCTCAGATGGTAAAGCATCTGCCTGCAGTGTGGGAGACCTGGGTCGAGAAGATCCCCTGGAGAAGGGAATGGCTCTCCACTCCAGTACTCTTGCTGCAGAATTCCTTGGACAGAGGAGCCTGGCAGGCTATAGTTCACGGGGTCGCAAAGAGTTGGACACGACCGAGTGACGACGACTACTACTAATGAACCATTTCAGGCAGTCATGTCCAAAAGCCCCGGGGAGCTGGTTTCGTAAAAGGGTCCTCAGGAGGAGAGGTGGCCTTCACAGGCCCCTGCGGTGGCTGGGGAAGAAGCCCAGATGCCTGGCAGGAGGGGGCACTGCTGGGAGTGGCTGCAGGTGCTCCGAGCTGACTGTGTGGAAACCAGGCGGGCAGGAGTGGAGACTGGAGGGAAGGGCGGGGAGGAGAGTCCAAACTGGACTCTCAGGTCAACGAAGAGGAACCCTGTGACAATCACAGTGTACACCAGCCCAGAAAATCCACAGAAGCAGGGAAAGTCCACCTCCAGAGTGAACGACAACCCAGCCAGACGAGACGTCCACCCCTTTGCAGACCCTCACGCTCGCCCTGGCCAGCGGGCCGCACCACCTCCAGTGCGGGAGCAAGGGCGCCCCATCAGCATCCGGCCTTTCACGTGGCTCGGTGGCTGCCAAAATGGCAGAAAGACTGAAACTGCTCATCAGTGGATGATGAGTGGATAAACCAAATGGGGTGTGTTCATACAATGGAAATGTATTCAGCCATACAAAAGAACAGAGGGCTGTTACCTGCTACAACAGAGATGAGCCTTGGGACCATCAGGCTAAATTAAAGCAGCAAAAATACAGGAGATCACCTGCCGTGAGACTGCACTTACCACATTCCAACATTCCATTTCTGGATGTTCTGAAACAACCAGAACGCTGTCATTGTTCTTCAGTTGCTCAGTCGTGTCTGACTCTTTGCAACCCCATGGACTGCAGCACACCAGGCTTCCCTGTCCTTCACTATCTCCCAGAGTTGGCTCCAACTCATGTCCATCCAGAACACAGAGAGAGCTATTTGCCAAGGGTTGAGTGGAAGGGCGAATGAAGAGGGACTGCTCATGGGGGTCCAGTGTGGGTACTGGTGATTGTCGCCCAACTCTGGGACCTTACCAAAAAACCACGGAACTGTGCCGTTCAAAAGGATGAATTTGAGGATATGGGAATTCTGTCTTGGTAAAACTCTTACTTTAAACAACTGGCTCAGGGATTTCCCTGGTGGTCCGGTGGCTAAGGCTCTAGCTCCCAACGCAAGGGGCCTGGGTTCAGTTCCTGGTCAGGAAACTAGATCCCACATGCCACAACTAATACCCAGCCAAATAAATAAAATATATTATACCAAGACAAAGGAAAAAAAAAACTGGCTCAACCAAAGTTTTTCTATCTGTATTTGCTCTCCTTTCATCTACAAAGTATATTTTTATTTCACTTAATCTTTACTAATAATTCAAGGTCACTGTTTCAGTGAACAATCAATAAACACCATATGCCACAAATAAAATAATGCGCCCCTCACTGAGGTGCTTCTCACTAATCCCACATGACGCCCATTTCGGGTTTCTCTCTCGGGCCCCCACTGCTCACTGTCTGTCTGACAACCCCCGGCTGCTGACAGGAGGCCTCCCCACCCACCACCCCCCGCCTGGCATCTGAGCACAGGTCCCTGCTTGTGTGGATGCTCAGAGTGAATCGTCTCAGTCAAGTCTGTGTGTGAGGCCCTTCTGCTGGTGCCGAGCAAAAAAGGAGTGGAAAGAAGATGACCTTGTCATCTTTGTTTTCCTTTGGCACGAAAGACTCACCAGATGAGTCTGAAATGAGATTTGTATGGGAAAAGGAGGCAAATTCAGATCTCTTCAAATACTGTCATCACTTATTTATTCAAAACTGTTGGGCTTCCCTGGGAGCTCAGGGGTGAAGAGCTCGCCAGCCAATGCAGGAGACACGGGTTCGATCCCTGATCTGGGAAGACCCCACATGCTCTTTTTGGCAACCAAACCATTGTTCTTCAGTTGGTCAGTCGTGTCTGACTCTTTGCAACCCCATGGACTGCAGCACACCAGGCTTCCCTGTCCTTCACTATCTCCCAGAGTTGGCTCCAACTCATGTCCATCCAGAACACAGAGAGAGCTATTTGCCAAGGGTTGAGTGGAAGGGCGAATGAAGAGGGACTGCTCATGGGGGTCCAGTGTGGGTACTGGTGATTGTCGCCCAACTCTGGGACCTTACCAAAAAACCACGGAACTGTGCCGTTCAAAAGGATGAATTTGAGGATATGGGAATTCTGTCTTGGTAAAGCTCTTACCTTAAACACCTCGCTCAGGGCTTTCCCTGGTGGCCCGGTGGCTAAGGCTCTAGCTCCCAACGCAAGGGGCCTGGGTTCAGTTCCTGGTCAGGAAACTAGATCCCACATGCCACAACTAATACCCAGCCAAATAAATAAAATATATTATACCAAGACAAAGGAAAAAAAAAACTGGCTCAACCAAAGTTTTTCTATCTGTATTTGCTCTCCTTTCATCTACAAAGTATATTTTTATTTCACTTAATCTTTACTAATAATTCAAGGTCACTGTTTCAGTGAACAATCAATAAACACCATATGCCACAAATAAAATAATGCGCCCCTCACTGAGGTGCTTCTCACTAATCCCACATGACGCCCATTTCGGGTTTCTCTCTCGGGCCCCCACTGCTCACTGTCTGTCTGACAACCCCCGGCTGCTGACAGGAGGCCTCCCCACCCACCACCCCCCGCCTGGCATCTGAGCACAGGTCCCTGCTTGTGTGGATGCTCAGAGTGAATCGTCTCAGTCAAGTCTGTGTGTGAGGCCCTTCTGCTGGTGCCGAGCAAAAAAGGAGTGGAAAGAAGATGACCTTGTCATCTTTGTTTTCCTTTGGCACGAAAGACTCACCAGATGAGTCTGAAATGAGATTTGTATGGGAAAAGGAGGCAAATTCAGATCTCTTCAAATACTGTCATCACTTATTTATTCAAAACTGTTGGGCTTCCCTGGGAGCTCAGGGGTGAAGAGCTCGCCAGCCAATGCAGGAGACACGGGTTCGATCCCTGATCTGGGAAGACCCCACATGCTGCGGAGCAACGAAGCACGTGAGCCACAATGATGGAGCCTGGGCTCTAGAGTCTCAGAGCCACAACTATGGAGCCCATGGGCCACAACTACTGAAGCCCGTGAGCCCTAGAGCCTAAGTTCCACAACAAGAGAAGTCACCGCCACAAGAAGCCTTCTCACCTCCACTAGAGAGTAGCCCCCACTCCCTGCAACTAGAGAAGAGCCCATGGCCGCAGCGAAAACCCAGGATAGCCAAAATAAATGAATAAATAAAAAATTTTTAAAAACAAAACAAAACTATTTACTGGGCTCCTGCTGTGTGCTCAGCGCTGCTGACAGGCTGATAGCAGAGCAAGGGCTGTGGAGGCAAACAAAGCCGGAGAAGCAGGGAAACAGGGCTGCGGTTTGAATCAGGGAGTGCAGGAAACCGAGGAGGTGACAGCTAAGCCCACAGAAGCGGGAGAGTGCGCCATGGTGTTGTCGGGAAGAATGGCGTAGGAAAAGGAGCATGCACCACGTGGAAAAGGGTCTGAGACAACAGAAAGCCCAGGGGGAACAGAAGGCTGGAACAGAGTATGTGAGGCAGTGTAGCGAGAGGGGTCCCGGGAGGCCAGCTCAGGTGGAACCCCAGCTTCTTCCTGGAGTGAGAGGACTATCTACCACCTCATGATCACCTCAACATCACCCCTCACCCGAACATCACTTCCTGGAGCCAGTCGCACAACCCTGTTGGGTACCCCAAGCTAGACACACAGCCGAGTGTGGCATGAGGTAAGAAGTACCCTGGGGGACTGCGCGGGGAGGAGCTCATGGTGGAGACCAGACTGGATCGGCTGGAGGCAACATCAGGAGACATTTCCATGGCTCACCTTGTTGGATAGTCCAGGGGAGCACACAGGAGCTGCAGAGAATGACCACTGGTTTCCCCAGGGTGCCACTGGAACCCAAGCAGCAGTAAAGGACCTGCCTCAGAGTGAGAAGTGGGGGAAGTTACCCCGAGAGGGTCAGAGCAGAGCCCCTCGCATGCGAGACCCCCACACTTTACAGTCACCTGGAAAGACTCATCCTGCAGGGGACAAGATAGAGACCTGAGAGGTGAAGGCACCTGGCCAAAGCTGGGAAGTAGACAGAGGGGGGACGTTTGGCTCCAAGCCCAGGCGGCCCTCCTTATGTGGCCTTTAGGGAACTGCTGATCAACAACTACGTTTGAATTGTAAGAAAGGCCATTTCATACAGAGAGGTCAGGCATTGCCAACACTGACCCGCCACAGAAGCGCTGCAGGTTCTTGAAGGAGAAAGCGCCTCTCACCAAGGCTACAGTCAGGCTCTGTGAGTCGGGAGCACTCACACACACGCTGACGCTGAAGCCGGAGCGCCCAGCCTTGGGCCACCTGCTGCCAAGAGCCGACGCACTGGCAAAGACCCTGAGGCTGGGAGAGACTGAAGGCAAGCAGAGAAGGGGGCGACCGAGGATGAGATGGTTGGATGGCATCACTGACTCAATGGGCATGAGTCCGAGCAAGCTCCAGGAAGGAGTGAAGGAGAGGGAAGCCTGGGGTGCTGCCCTGCGCTGGGGCACAAAGAGTTGGACTGAACAACAACAGTCACCCTGGGAGTCACCTCCAGACACCCAGCCCCGGCCTACCGGAGCCCCAGCATCCAGGGGTCAAGTCTAGGCAGCTGCCCACCCTTCCCCAACACAGTTCTTCCAACTGTCAGTTTGAAAACCCAACTGGCTCACTATTCCTTCATCAAATTGAAATGAAAGCAACTTCAAAGTGTGCATTTTCTGAACTGTTCATAGATAAGAAAATCCAAGGGAGCGCTCTGTGCAGAAGGAACCAGCACGTCGCCCAGCTGAGGGTCTCATCAGGGAGTCAGAGCTTCACACTTCCTGGGCACTGGCTTCCTGGGCAGGCGAGAAACACTGATTTTCAACACTCCACACTGGGCGAGTTTCCCGGGCGCCTTGTTTCTTTCTTGAGATGTTCAGTACTAAGCTCTGTCTGCTCCAGTTAGCAGACAGACAGGCAGGAAGAATCAGAGGGAACTCCCTCCAGTCGCGATCAGGGAAGTCTGCACAGCTGCAAAGGTAGCGACAGAATTCACCAAGCGACTGGTTACAGACTGGAAATTCTGGTGTGTTTCATTTATTGCGTGCTAAGTCGCTTCAGTCATACCCGACGTTTTGCGACACCATGGACTCTGGGCTCCTATGTCCAAGGGATTCTTTCTCCAGGCAAGAATACTGAAGTGGGGTGCCGTTTCCTTCTCCAGGGGATCTTCCCGACCCAGGGATTGAATCTCTTAACACTCCTTGCATTTGCAAGTGGGTTCTTTACCACTAGCGCCACCTGGAAGCTCCATTTTTTATTTATTAAAAACAATTGCAATGAATAATTTTGAAAATGTGTATATTGGCTGCACTGAACAGTTTGTGGGATCTTAGTTTCCCAACCAGGGACGGAACCTGCACCCTTTCCAGACAAAGCCTGGAGTCCAAACCACTGGGACACCAGGCAGTCACCTAGAAGGTTTTAGAAAAGAGTCTGATGGTGGCTGGAACAGGCACCATGATTAGAAACTCCGAACCAGAAGAGTCATTCATCCCTCCTTTGTTTGCAACATCTCAGTTTTCTGTGTGGCTCATTTTCCTTCTGATGAACAGGTATGACTTTACCCCACAAACTACTCAATTCTAATAGAGAAGGCTTACTGTGTTCAAAATGCTAGACTTGCTGCTTCTGAAAATCAGGCCCATGGAGGGAACACATGGTCCCCGCCCCAACCCTAAGAGGACACAGCATAACCAAGGCAGCTCATCTCTCCTCTCTGAAGGGAAGGCGGTGTGGACATCGCCACGTGAGCAGAGAGAGCCTTCAGGAGAGTTTACCAACGTTCAGCCCTCGGGATCTCACTTCCCACCCTCTGAAATCCTTCTCTCTCAAGTCCACCTTGTCTTGCTCTCTCTAGACCTGAGTTTGCAGAGAAGAGATTTCAGCTGTTATCAATTTTCAACTCCAAGAAAATATTATTCTTTCCAATTCTGATCTTTCAGTTATCTCTAAAAGAGTTTAGCTGCCTCTCTCATACTCAAACCAAACCTAAGCATTCCTGAAAATATCCTGATTACCAGCTCCTTGCATTCCAGGCTAATGACTACTAAGCAGAGAGCCGGTAGTTATAAATTGCAGTTTGCTTTGTTAGAGCCTGCAGGATAAGGATCCAGACCAGAGCGGCCAGGCACGTCACGATGGGGCTGGCTGTACCCACCGCTCAGCAGGCACTGATGGAACGTGGACGGGGCCACAGGGGCGCCCAAGGTGGACAATGCAGACCACACCAGCTCCCTGCCCTCCTCCGAGTTAGGGAGACAAAGCTTACATAAGGCAACAATGCTTTGCTTTACTCACTAATCACATAGACATACATAACATACAGAAGTCATGACAATAAAACCACCATTATATCACAAATGAGTTGTGTTTGTGACACACACAAAGAAAACAGGACATTGGGCTAGTTTGGAAGCCAGCCCATCAAAGCCAGTGTTAGAAAAGTGACAGAATGTTATGGTCTGAGATCTAGAAGGGAAGCAGAGACCCCCTGGAAGGGGCGTGGCTCAGGAAGGATGAATGACAGGACTGATAAGAAAGAAGGCTGAGGACGTCCCTGGTGGTCCAGTGCTTAAGAATCCCCCTGCCAATGCAGGGGACATGAGTTCGATCCCTGCTCCGGGAAGATTTCACATGCCAAGAGGCAACTACACCCTTGAGCCCTAGAGCCCATGCTCTGCAACACGAGAAGCCCTCATACCATAATGAAGAGGAGCCCTGCTCTCAGCAACATCATCTCAATCAGATTTCCTTTCTGGGATGGTAACAACCTCGGTCTTCTGCCAAGTCTGGTTTCAAAAATTCTATCTGCAAAAGCACTTAAGGCCCTCCTCTGACAACCTGCATGTGGCTGCAGCTCCCAGCTTCGGTCTACACCCCAGCTTTGCCTATTGGCAGCTGGTGCTTACGCTGGCGGCCATGTGGCCCTGAGCTGCCCTCCTCGTTTGGGCACTGGCTCCACCTCCTCCCGGGCCCCTGGAGCCTCTCAGGGTCTATGTGGCGCTGGTCTGTCTGAACCAGCCTTCCCCCTCTCCTCGTCTCAGCATCTTCCGCCTGGTGTCCCAGTCCTTGCTCTCAGGGGCTGGTTTTGCCTCAGGTACCAGCTCTTACTCGCAGGCGGCTTCTCGTCACTATAGTCAGTCAGCAGGCATTGTCTGCAGGGCTGGAGCAGGGTATCATCTCTGACTATGAAGGTTCAATTCCTGTTGCCATTTAGTCTCTCAGTCGTTTCTCTTTTTGTGACCTTATGGACTGTAGCCCACCAGGCTCCTCTGTGCATGGAAATTTCCAGACAAGAACACTGGGGGTGGGGGGGGGGGGATGGGGTGCCCATTTCTTTTTCCAGGGAATCTTCCTGACTGAAGAATCGAACCCGAGTCTCCTGCACTGCCCACGGACGCTTTACCACAGAGTCACCTGGGTAGCCCCAGTGGTTAAGTCCTTGACTGAAAACCTTAACCGGGACTTCCCTGTTAGTCCAGTGGCTAAGACAACAGGCTTCCAATGCAGGGATCCCTGTTTCAACCCCCGGTGACTAGATTCCACATGCCGCAACAAAGATTTCTGAAGACCCTGCATGCAGCAAGCAAGATCTGGTGCAAGTCAAAACACATAAATATGAAAATAAATTTCAAAAACTTTATCCAAAGAAACTGGAAAAACCAGCAAACAAAAAATAGAACAGACATGTCTGCCAACATCCCCACATCCCCCACGTGGCTAGCTGAAACCATATGCACACACAATGTGTGCTAAGTGGCTTTCTTTGGTCGTTTCCAGGTCCTTCCAACCCGATGGACAGTAGCCCATCAGACTCCCCTGTCCATGGGACCCTCCAGGCAGGAATACTGGAGTGGGGCACCATTTCCTACTCCAGGGGATCCTCCCTACCCAGGGATCGAGCCCATAGTTCTGCTGTCTCCTGTCTGGACAGGTGGGTTCTGTACCACGAACACCACCCAGGAAGCCCTGACGCGGTAAGCATGTTACCCTGCCTGGTTGGAGCATGGCGTATTCCACTTAAGCAGAGGTCCTATAACTGGGCAGGGCCACAGATACAGAACACACATGACTGGCTTTGGGGAAAAGTGACCATCTTTGTTTTCAGGGTGCCCAGACATTTGCACCAAGTGTCTTTCCTTCTATCATGACCTCACAACAGCAACAACCGTGAAGGAACTAACATTCCCATTCAGCATCCAGAAGCCACGCCCAGCAGAGCAGGCACTCAGCGCAGGGGGCCCAGAGGCCCACGGCAGGATGGGCGGGGTCCCTGGGAAGCCCCACCCCCACCAAGGTACCGCTTTCCCTCACAACCTGCATCCTGTCTGCCCCGGCATCCGTCAAGTTCCTACCTGGCCCTTCAACCCCTAACAGGCCCGAAGCCTCTCTCTGAACACCGGGGAGCTGGCTGCTGACTCTCTCTTGCTTGACTCCCTCTCCCCAGCCTGGACACTCCGATCCCCTGGACACAGCGTGCTGTACCTACAGCGTGCAAACATCCCGCCCAGCCAGGACACTTGCCGCGGGGCTTCCAGGTCCAGACTGGACCTTGTAAATGGTAACCACACCTCGCATCGGAGTCCAAATGCTACAAGGGGCTCTGGACAAGTCAAACCACTATCTCCAGCCTCGAGGCTGTCTACAGGGCTCGGATTAATGCAACAACGGATAACAATTTCCCATGTACTGCACAACCAAGTTTCAGAACATGTGCTATATATACACTGTTCTGTGTCATGACCGTTGGGGGAGTTACATAAATCTCTACAACTTCATATAACTGTGCAAACACACACACATACACACACTGGAAAAGCATGTTAAAAATGGTGAAAACTGAATAAGGCCTTCAATCTAGTTAACAGTAATGTGCCTCCAATGCAGGAGACCGCGATCCCTGGGTCAGCAAGATCCCTTGGAGAAGGAAACAGCAACCCACTCCAATATTCTTGCCAAGGGAATCCCATGGATTGAGGCGCCTGTTGGGCCATAGTCCACGGAGTCACAAAGAGTCGGATACAACTGAAGCGACTTAGCCCATATGCACAGCATCTTAAGTTCAATATCAACATGCTCAAGTTCAATATCAATACCAGGATATTGACACCAGTGTGTGTGTTAGTCACTCAGTCATGTCCGACTCTTACCAGCCCATGCACTGTAGTCCACCAGGCTCCTCTGTCCATGAATCCTCCAGGCAAGAATACTGGAGTGGGTTGCCATGCCCTCTTCTTCAGGGGATCTTCCCGATTCAGGGATCAAGCATGTGGCACCTGCATCTCTTGCACTGGCAGGTGGATTCTTTACTGGTTATTACTGTGCTACCTGGGAAGTCATAAAAAACAAACACATCACCTTGTCCACAAAGGTCCTTATAGTCAAAGCTATGGTTTTTCCGGTAGTCATGTATGGGTGTGAGAGTTGGACCATAAAGAAGGCTGAGTGCTGAAGAACTGATGCCTTCAAACTGCGGGTTGGAGAAGACTCCTGAGAACCCCTTGGACTGCAAAGAGATCAAACCAGTCCCTCCTAAAGAAAATCAACCCTGAATATTCATTGGAAGGGCTGATGCTGAAGCTCCAATCCTTTGGCCACCAGATGCGAAGAGCTGACTCATTGGAAAAGATCCTGAAGCTGAGCAAGACTAAAGGTAGGAGAAAACAGGGTGATGCAGGACGAAACGATCGGATAGCATCATCAACTCAATGGGCGTGAGTTTGAGGAGACTCTGTGGAATGGTGAAGGACAGGGAAGCCTGGTGTGCTGCAGCCCATGGGGTCATGAAGAATTAGGCAAGACTGAGTGACTGAACAGCAATAACAACAGGGACAAACTGTTGGGAGAATTCCTAGGACCCTTAGGTACTTTTTCTGCAGCCACCTGTGAATCTAATTATCTTAAAATACAAGTAAAAAAGCAAACAAAGGGACTCCAGAACTCCCAGAACCCTAATCCCCTCCAACCAGATCATTTTCACACCCACCGGACCCGAGAACTGGCACCATGTCGTTTTTCTAGGCGACCTGGAACTGGTCTTCTGAGCCAGCTTTCGCTTCAACAAGAGCAGCTCAAGCACCCGTGCAGTGTTTGTGACCAAGAAGAACACGCCCAAGTGCACTTAGCTCTGGGAAGAGAAGAAGGTTATTTTGCCTAAAGTCACTCTCAGTCCCAATCCCTGGAGAAAGACTGGATGGAGACGGGGAACTGGCTTCTACAGGCAGGACCCAACAGGACTGAAGGGCAGACTTAAGGCTGGGCTTGTTTTACAAGGTCTACCTAAGCCCTGATGTCTTTGAAAAGAAGATGAGTCCAAGCCCATGAAAGTGCACAGGTGCACACGGCTTAGCCCAAGGAGCTGACAATAAAAGTGCACAAATACTAACTAAGTCAATGGTTGTTGAGACTGTAATCTAGAACTATTTCTGGTTATAGGATTTGCCCAAGCACGGGGGACCGGAAGGGGTTATGACAAACACAAACCAAAGCCTCTAAACCTCTTCAGTGCCACATCGCCCCTCCCCACCTGGCAGCCTGGAGAAGCCTGTGGACCCTTCTCAGAGTGGTATTAAGTGCAGAAGGTAAATACACGGCATTGTCCAGGAAACCAATCACAGAAGCACGCAGCTATCCAAATGCTTTAAAACTGCGCTATGGTAATAAAGTGGATTTGATTCCTGGGTCGAGAAGGTCCCCTGGAGAAGGGATAGGCCACCCATTCCAGTATTCTTGGGCTTCCCTGGTGGCTCAGAGGGTAAAGAATCCGCCTGCAATGCAGGAGACCTGGGTTTGATCCCTGGATTAGGAAGATTTCCTGGAGGAAGGCTTGGCGAACCACTCCAGTATTTTTGCCTGGAGAATCCCCTTGGACGGAGGAGTCCAAGGAGTCCGGAGTCCTTGGACGGGGCCACAGTCCTTGGGGTGGCAAAATTGGACACGACTGAGCGACTCAGCACAGCACACAATATTTAATTAACACATTAAATAAGATGTAGTGGTGAGAGAGCCACCTGTGAATCTAATTATCTTAAAATACAAGTAAAAAAGCAAACAAAGGGACTCCAGAACTCCCAGAACCCTAATCCCCTCCAACCAGATCATTTTCACACCCACCGGACCCGAGAACTGGCACCATGTCGTTTTTCCAGGCGACCTGGAACTGGTCTTCTGAGCCAGCTTTCGCTTCAACAAGAGCAGCTCAAGCACCCGTGCAGTGTTTGTGACCAAGAAGAACACGCCCAAGTGCACTTAGCTCTGGGAAGAGAAGAAGGTTATTTTGCCTAAAGTCACTCTCAGTCCCAATCCCTGGAGAAAGACTGGATGGAGACGGGGAACTGGCTTCTACAGGCAGGACCCAACAGGACTGAAGGGCAGACTTAAGGCTGGGCTTGTTTTACAAGGTCTACCTAAGCCCTGATGTCTTTGAAAAGAAGATGAGTCCAAGCCCATGAAAGTGCACAGGTGCACACGGCTTAGCCCAAGGAGCTGACAATAAAAGTGCACAAATACTAACTAAGTCAATGGTTGTTGAGACTGTAATCTAGAACTATTTCTGGTTATAGGATTTGCCCAAGCACGGGGGACCGGAAGGGGTTATGACAAACACAAACCAAAGCCTCTAAACCTCTTCAGTGCCACATCGCCTCCCCACCTGGCAGCCTGGAGAAGCCTGTGGACCCTTCTCAGAGTGGTATTAAGTGCAGAAGGTAAATACACGGCATTGTCCAGGAAACCAATCACAGAAGCACGCAGCTATCCAAATGCTTTAAAACTGCGCTATGGTAATAAAGTGGATTTGATTCCTGGGTCGAGAAGGTCCCCTGGAGAAGGGATAGGCCACCCATTCCAGTATTCTTGGGCTTCCCTGGTGGCTCAGAGGGTAAAGAATCCGCCTGCAATGCAGGAGACCTGGGTTTGATCCCTGGATTAGGAAGATTTCCTGGAGGAAGGCTTGGCGAACCACTCCAGTATTTTTGCCTGGAGAATCCCCTTGGACGGAGGAGTCCAAGGAGTCCGGAGTCCTTGGACGGGGCCACAGTCCTTGGGGTGGCAAAATTGGACACGACTGAGCGACTCAGCACAGCACACAATATTTAATTAACACATTAAATAAGATGTAGTGGTGAGAGATTTCCTTGGTGGTCCAGTGGCTAAGACTTCCCAATGCAGGGGGGGCCCAGGTTCGATCCGTGTCAGGAAACTCAATCCTACATGCCACAGCTAAAAACTACTCTAGAGGCCCCACTCTTTAAAAGCTGCAATTAAGGGACAGCCCTGGAGGTCCAGTGGTTAGGAATCTGTCTTCCAGTGTAGCGGTTGCAGGTTCTGTTGCTGGTCAGGGAACTAAGACCCCACCCGCCACAGGCAGACTAAGCCTGTGTGCCACAACTACTGAGCCCATGGGCCACAACTAGAGAGAAGCCCTTGCCATTCAATGAAAGATCCCACATGCTGCAGCTAAGACCTGATGCAGCCAAACATAAATAAATAAATGTCTGTTTTTTAAAAAAATAAAAAACAGCTCCAGCTGAGGTGGAATGCTTGGAGAGCAATAGTTCAAGGTTGAAGAGGTGAGTGTAGTTGCTAAGCCATGTCTCACTCTTTTAGACCCCACGGACCACAGCACACCAGGCTTCCCTGTCCACTTTCTCCTGGAGTTTCCTCAAACTCATGTCCATTGAGTCAGCTGACGAGGCATGTGTGCTAGGTCGTCCAGTCATATCTTGACGCTTTGTGACCCTAATGGAATGTAGCCCACCAGGCCCCTCTGTCCACGAATTCTTCAGGCAAGAATACTGGAGTGGGCTGCCTTGCTCTCCTTCAGGGCATCTTCCCAACCCAGGGATGGAACCTTCGCCTCCTGAGGCTCCTGCATTATGGGCAGATTCTTTACTTCTGAGCCACCTGGGAAGCCCTTGGTGGAGAAGATGTCCCCCCAAAAGATATGGTAACTCCCAGAACCCCAAAACATGACTCGGTTTAGAGCCAAGGTCTTTCCAGAGGAAATCAAGTTACCATGAGGCCACTGGAGCAGCTCCTCATTCCATATGGTGTCCTTCTAAAGGGGGAACATTCAGGCCCGGACGCATCCAGAGGGAAGATGTGAAGACACAGGGAGAAGGCGACCTCAGGAAGCCGACGAGACAGTCCTTGGGGTGGCAAAATTGGACACGACTGAGCGACTCAGCACAGCACACAATATTTAATTAACACATTAAATAAGATGTAGTGGTGAGAGATTTCCTTGGTGGTCCAGTGGCTAAGACTTCCCAATGCAGGGGGGGCCCAGGTTCGATCCGTGTCAGGAAACTCAATCCTACATGCCACAGCTAAAAACTACTCTAGAGGCCCCACTCTTTAAAAGCTGCAATTAAGGGACAGCCCTGGAGGTCCAGTGGTTAGGAATCTGTCTTCCAGTGTAGCGGTTGCAGGTTCTGTTGCTGGTCAGGGAACTAAGACCCCACCCGCCACAGGCAGACTAAGCCTGTGTGCCACAACTACTGAGCCCATGGGCCACAACTAGAGAGAAGCCCTTGCCATTCAATGAAAGATCCCACATGCTGCAGCTAAGACCTGATGCAGCCAAACATAAATAAATAAATGTCTGTTTTTTAAAAAAATAAAAAACAGCTCCAGCTGAGGTGGAATGCTTGGAGAGCAATAGTTCAAGGTTGAAGAGGTGAGTGTAGTTGCTAAGCCATGTCTCACTCTTTTAGACCCCACGGACCACAGCACACCAGGCTTCCCTGTCCACTTTCTCCTGGAGTTTCCTCAAACTCATGTCCATTGAGTCAGCTGACGAGGCATGTGTGCTAGGTCGTCCAGTCATATCTTGACGCTTTGTGACCCTAATGGAATGTAGCCCACCAGGCCCCTCTGTCCACGAATTCTTCAGGCAAGAATACTGGAGTGGGCTGCCTTGCTCTCCTTCAGGGCATCTTCCCAACCCAGGGATGGAACCTTCGCCTCCTGAGGCTCCTGCATTATGGGCAGATTCTTTACTTCTGAGCCACCTGGGAAGCCCTTGGTGGAGAAGATGTCCCCCCAAAAGATATGGTAACTCCCAGAACCCCAAAACATGACTCGGTTTAGAGCCAAGGTCTTTCCAGAGGAAATCAAGTTACCATGAGGCCACTGGAGCAGCTCCTCATTCCATATGAGTGGTGTCCTTCTAAAGGGGGAACATTCAGGCCCGGACGCATCCAGAGGGAAGATGTGAAGACACAGGGAGAAGGCGACCTCAGGAAGCCGACGAGCACGGCTGGGGACAGGTGTTCCCCCACAGTCTCAGAAGGAACCAACCTTGCTCGCATCTTGGTTTCAGACTTTGAGTCCCCAGAACAGTGGCACGATAAATTTCTGTCGTTTAAGCCAACCAGTGGGTCGCACTTTGTTCCAGCCACTCTAGCGAGTTAATACAACATTCAAAGTCACAAAGAAGGCTTGAAAAAAGGAAGGCCTCATTCAGAGCCCATCACACACTCTCTCCTATGTGCCCTTCATCAGTGTGATATTAGATTCTGTTCAGGGGTGGCTTCTGGTCCCTGGGCAGGACGGAAGATCGAGGCCAAGTCTGTCATCAAGAATGACAGGACCAGATGATGGAGGGGCTCAGGGAATCCAGAGGTCACTGTTAGTGAATCTACCACCAGCCCGTGGGCTTTTGGGGAGCCATCAACACGCCAGGGGGATATCTCTTTAATCCTTTCACAGCTCTGGCCTGGAGCTGAGGTTCACAAACTTGGCTGTACGTTAGAAGCCCCTGTGGGGCTTTCAGAAAATTCCACCCAAGCCTGGGCCCCACCCCAGACCAGCTGAATCAAAATCTCCGGGGTGGGGGCTGGGCCTGAACCATTTCTAAAAGCTCCCCAGATGATTCTAATGTGCAGCCGGGGTTGAGAGCCTCTGGACCCTATGACCTTTGAAGGCCTTTCCTTCTCAGAATTCGGTGAGCGTGCACACTGTGTTGATCTTGGTGGTTCTCAGGAGCAGGCGAGGGGTTGCCTGGGGCTGGTTTCTAGGTCCAGACTCCAGCTGCCTTTCCTGGGTTTGAGTGAATGAGTAATTCTGATGATCAAGGGGACGATGGCAAAGAAGGGAGGGAATTTAAAATGCTTTTTTGCCTTTTCATGAAAACATCAATTCAGTAAGCTTTCGTTATAACGCTCCTGAATATTCACTGGAAGGACTGAAACTGAAGCTCCGTGCCTTTGGCCACTTGATGCAAAGGGAAGACTCACTGGAAAGGACCCTGATGCTGAGAAAAATAGAAGGCAGGAGGAGAAGGGGACAACAGAGGATGAGGTGGCTGGATGGCATCACTAACTCCATGGGCATGAGTTTGAGCAGGCTCTGGGAGATGGTGAAGGACAGGGAAGCCTGGTGCGCCGCAGGCCATGGGGTCGCAAAGAGTCAGACATGACTAAGCCACGGAACAAGTAAAGCTCCTAGGTGCCAGGACTCAAAGACGAACTAGAAACTAATACCTAGCCCTCCAGAAGCCCACCCTGAGTTCAGAAATAAACACACAGGGACACCTTCATAAATGCATGTTCCAGGGCCCCATAAGCGAGAGATGTGGGGCCCCTGTGCTAGGCATGTGGACTTTCCACAGGCTCCCTGGAATCCTGGTGGGTAACTTTTTTTGTTGTTTGGTTTTGTTTTCGACTTCTTATTTTATGCCAGAATATAGATGATTAACAATGTTGTGATCGTTTCAGGTGCACAGCAAAGTGATTCAGTTATACATATACATGTGTCTAGTCTTGTTCAAATTCTTTTCCCATTGAGACTGTTACATAATACTGAGCAGAGTTCCTTGTGGTATACAGTGGGTCCTTGTTGGTTATCCATTTTAAATATAGCAGTGGGTACGCATCCATCCCAGACTCCCTAAGAACGTCTCTTTTAATACATGCCCAGGAATAGAGGAAAAGCTGGATTCTAGAACAGCAGTTCTGTACCTTTAGCATCTCTGATGGGTAATTCTTAACCTCGGGGGCACTCTAGGCTCGAGTCTCCAGGCTCTATTTCTGAAGGAGCTTGCCAGGCCTATGGCCCACCACTGGCTTGCCTAGCCAGGCCCAGACCCTCAGCCTCTGTCTCCCACATGGGACTGCTCGCCTGGCTCCCACCCGGGAGGTTCGCCCAGGAGCCTGAGTTCTCCCTGAAAGACCCAGCCAGGCCCAGGCCCCCTGCGGCTCTCACTCCTGCTCTCAGGTCAGGATTCAGCACCAACCTAGCCATGGGCTGCCCCAGAGTGTGGCCCCAGTACTCAAGTTCTTCACCACAAGCCCTCAGCCTGCAGTGTGGAACATCGTAGCCTGGCGGGCTACAGTCCAGGGGATCGCAAAGAGACATGACTGAAGCAAGTGAGCACGCATGAGGGTACACACAGGGACTTCTATGTCCTGTGTGCTTCACATGTTCACAGAGCTTCCCACAAAGACCATGACGTCGGGAGTGTATTGTTCTCTGCACACGGAAGTCATGCTTTCCCTGTCCCGTCAACCCTCCCATCCAGGGAGGCAGGCAAGCCCTGCGCCGAAGGGAGCCTGGAGCTCAGGGAAACAGCCCCGCCCATGGGGCGCCCCTGCGCTCATTCACAGCTCAGCACCCACCTTAAAGAAAAGGAAAGGTTTCAGACTGTCCCCAGTTCCTCTCTCACAAGGACCAATCACTTCCAGCCCTTGTACTGAACACCAAGCCCCCAGATTACATTTTACAGACATCACTGACCCTAACACATCCCCCGCCTCCAAACCACGGGGGACTTGAAAATTTACCAGGAAGTCGGGCAAAGGCAGCTTCTCCTGGAGACTCCAGAGTCAACACTTTATTAAATGAGATCTGGGGACTTGATTCAGTTATACATATACATGTGTCTAGTCTTGTTCAAATTCTTTTCCCATGAGATTACTTGAGCAGAGTTCCTTGTGGTATACAGTGGGTCCTTGTTGGTTATCCATTTTAAATATAGCAGTGGGTCGCATCCATCCCAGACTCCCTAAGAACGCCTCTTTTAATACATGCCCAGGAATAGAGGAAAAGCTGGATTCTAGAACAGCAGTTCTGTACCTTTAGCATCTCTGATGGGTAATTCTTAACCTCGGGGGCACTCTAGGCTCGAGTCTCCAGGCTCTATTTCTGAAGGAGCTTGCCAGGCCTATGGCCCACCACTGGCTTGCCTAGCCAGGCCCAGACCCTCAGCCTCTGTCTCCCACATGGGACTGCTCGCCTGGCTCCCACCCGGGAGGTTCGCCCAGGAGCCTGAGTTCTCCCTGAAAGACCCAGCCAGGCCCAGGCCCCCTGCGGCTCTCACTCCTGCTCTCAGGTCAGGATTCAGCACCAACCTAGCCATGGGCTGCCCCAGAGTGTGGCCCCAGTACTCAAGTTCTTCACCACAAGCCCTCAGCCTGCAGTGTGGAACATCGTAGCCTGGCGGGCTACAGTCCAGGGGATCGCAAAGAGACATGACTGAAGCAAGTGAGCACGCATGAGGGTACACACAGGGACTTCTATGTCCTGTGTGCTTCACATGTTCACAGAGCTTCCCACAAAGACCATGACGTCGGGAGTGTATTGTTCTCTGCACACGGAAGTCATGCTTTCCCTGTCCCGTCAACCCTCCCATCCAGGGAGGCAGGCAAGCCCTGCGCCGAAGGGAGCCTGGAGCTCAGGGAAACAGCCCCGCCCATGGGGCGCCCCTGCGCTCATTCACAGCTCAGCACCCACCTTAAAGAAAAGGAAAGGTTTCAGACTGTCCCCAGTTCCTCTCTCACAAGGACCAATCACTTCCAGCCCTTGTACTGAACACCAAGCCCCCAGATTACATTTTACAGACATCACTGACCCTAACACATCCCCCGCCTCCAAACCACGGGGGACTTGAAAATTTACCAGGAAGTCGGGCAAAGGCAGCTTCTCCTGGAGACTCCAGAGTCAACACTTTATTAAATGAGAAAAATCTCTATAGGCAAGGCTGTCACAGGGCTCAGGAGGATGCAGGCAGGGGAAATAGGTGTTTGTTCTGAGGGTAAGGTGGTTGGTAAATCCTTAGCTAAGAGGATACTGGAAGGTTCCCCAAAGCCAACCCAGTATGAGCATACGTTCATCTGTGAGCTGATGGGCACGTCTGTGGCTCATTCCTCCACGGGTTCAGGGAGCCCAGACAGACCTCCACAACCATGCCCTGCCTCCCTCCAATTAAACAGGAATGATCTGTGGGGTTTTGATACAAATGACTGGCCAACAATCTTCTGGAATAGAATTAAGCTTGTGAACTTAAAAAAAGAAGATGCACCGAAAGATGCAGATGTCCAAACGATGAGCTCGAATCCTGTACACATTTGCTCAGCTTGTCTTTCTTCCCTGGGCAATCTTCAGCTCAGGGTTATTAGTTACACACAGCATTCTTTTCAACTTAGACATCATCTGCTTCTTTCTATAATATGTCATTCTGAAACACTGGGCTAAGGGATGAGCAGGAAAACAGGGTTGCAATAGATAAAAAATGCTGATGTGCAGTCCAAGTTGAGGGTGCGGAGGAAGAAGGCTGGGCTAATACTGGAGCAGCGCTGAGAGCTTGGCAGTCATGATAAAATGCAAAGGAAGGCGGAGGCTTTCAGAAGGCAGATTTCATTCTCTAGCTTTCATCCTGGACCAGTGACATTTACTGTTCTTACTGTTGCTTAGAGTCATGAAGCCATGTCCGACTTGTTCGTGACCCCATGGACTGTAGCCTGCCAGGCTTCTCTGTCCCTAGGATTCTCCAGACAGGACTACTGGAGGGGCTTGCCATTTCCTTCTCCGGGGGGTTTCCCAAACCAGGGATGGAACCTGCGTCTCCTGCACGGGCAGGCCCTAGCAGGCAGACTCACAGAGCCAGCTGGGAAGCCCATGAAATTTATGGGAAGATGGAGTTAACATGGACCACAGATCTCCGGGGAGCGTGCGGGAGGACGGAGTCGTGGCAGCTGGGGAAAGAGGAGGGTGGGCGAGCGTGCCTACAAAGCGATCACAGCCCTGAGACTTCAGGAGTTTGGAACTGTAGTGAATTATACAAGTCTATTTACATGAATCTATGTGTTCAAATGGGTAAAAACACTACTATTATTTTTTTTTTTAATTTTGGCCTCTTTTATTGTTCCTTCATTTATTTATTTTCATCCATCTTTGTTCTTTGGCCTGTGTGGGCCTCCCATCGCAGTGGCCTCTCTGGTTGCAGAGCACTGGCTCTGGGTGCATGCGCTCCACAGTGCTGGTTCGTAATTGGACACACTGGTCTAGCTGCTCTGTGGCATATGGGATCTTCCTGGGCCAGGTATTGAACCGGTGTGCCCTGTAATGCAAGGCAGGCTCTTTACCCACTAGACCACCAGTGAAGTCCGGTTATTATGTTTTAACAGGAAAAAGAGGGCTTCCTTGGTAGCTCAGTGGTAAAGAGTTTGCCTGCCAATGCAGGAGACACAGGTTCGATTCCTGATCCAGGAAGACCCCACATGCTGTGGAGCAACGGAGCCCGTGAGCCACATCTATGGACCCTGTGATCTAGAGCCTCACAGTCGCAACTATGGAGCCCGTGTGTTGCAACTACTGAAGCCCGTGAGCGCTAGAGCCCGTGTTCCACAACAAGAGAAGTCACCACAAGAAGAAGCCTGCTCACCTCCACTAGAGAGCAGCCCCCACTCCCTGCAACTAGAGAAGAGCCTGCAGCAGTAGTGAAAACCCAGAATTACCCAAAATAAATAAAATTTTTTAAAAATTAAGAAAAAGACAAAAAATCAACAATGCCATCTCTAGGCGAAGGAGAAAAGTACTTAAGAGGCAGTGACATTTACTGTTCTTACTGTTGCTTAGAGTCATGAAGCCATGTCCGACTTGTTCGTGACCCCATGGACTGTAGCCTGCCAGGCTTCTCTGTCCCTAGGATTCTCCAGACAGGACTACTGGAGGGGCTTGCCATTTCCTTCTCCGGGGGGTTTCCCAAACCAGGGATGGAACCTGCGTCTCCTGCACGGGCAGGCCCTAGCAGGCAGACTCACAGAGCCAGCTGGGAAGCCCATGAAATTTATGGGAAGATGGAGTTAACATGGACCACAGATCTCCGGGGAGCGTGCGGGAGGACGGAGTCGTGGCAGCTGGGGAAAGAGGAGGGTGGGCGGCGTGCCTACAAAGCGATCACAGCCCTGAGACTTCAGGAGTTTGGAACTGTAGTGAATTATACAAGTCTATTTACATGAATCTATGTGTTCAAATGGGTAAAAACACTACTATTATTTTTTTTTTTAATTTTGGCCTCTTTTATTGTTCCTTCATTTATTTATTTTCATCCATCTTTGTTCTTTGGCCTGTGTGGGCCTCCCATCGCAGTGGCCTCTCTGGTTGCAGAGCACTGGCTCTGGGTGCATGCGCTCCACAGTGCTGGTTCGTAATTGGACACACTGGTCTAGCTGCTCTGTGGCATATGGGATCTTCCTGGGCCAGGTATTGAACCGGTGTGCCCTGTAATGCAAGGCAGGCTCTTTACCCACTAGACCACCAGTGAAGTCCGGTTATTATGTTTTAACAGGAAAAAGAGGGCTTCCTTGGTAGCTCAGTGGTAAAGAGTTTGCCTGCCAATGCAGGAGACACAGGTTCGATTCCTGATCCAGGAAGACCCCACATGCTGTGGAGCAACGGAGCCCGTGAGCCACATCTATGGACCCTGTGATCTAGAGCCTCACAGTCGCAACTATGGAGCCCGTGTGTTGCAACTACTGAAGCCCGTGAGCGCTAGAGCCCGTGTTCCACAACAAGAGAAGTCACCACAAGAAGAAGCCTGCTCACCTCCACTAGAGAGCAGCCCCCACTCCCTGCAACTAGAGAAGAGCCTGCAGCAGTAGTGAAAACCCAGAATTACCCAAAATAAATAAAATTTTTTAAAAATTAAGAAAAAGACAAAAAATCAACAATGCCATCTCTAGGCGAAGGAGAAAAGTACTGGCCGGAGACAGGACATGACAGGTAACACCCTTCCTCCCTCACGTGAAGGGGTCACCAGGTCAATCTGGGCACATGTGGATACTCAACCCAGTTTTTCTCAGGGGGGCAGGCAGGCTCCGAAACCCAGAAACCATCCCTCCGAGCGCTGAGGGAGGAGTGCGCTGAGATCCCCAGAGAAGCAGCAGACCTCCTACATGGCAGATGGAGAGAGGAAGCAGAGAAGGATGTGGAAGGGCAGGACGCTGGCCAATAGGGCTGGGGGAGTCAACGTGGCCAGTGGAATACCTGGTCCAGGCCCAGGTCTGCTGGGAGGGGCCCTGGAGAGGAGCCCGATGTCCCACTTCTCCCCAAGCATCCCTTCCTCAAGGCTAACGTGGGCCTTGGGCCAAGTAAGCCTGAATAAGACCTTTAATTTCCTCGGGGTTTCTCCCTTCTCCGGTGGCCAAGGGCCCAGCCCCCAAACCAGTCAGAGGGCAGACCCTGAGATGGAAAGCGGCAGAACTGTCGTCCTTGCCTCCCCTCCCACCCCTGAGACCTCCAAAGGGTCCTTCTCGTCCTCCAGGGCTCTTTCTGCAGCAGAGGACTGGAGTGTGAGGAGTGAGGAAGAGCCGAAGGGGGCCAGGCACCTGCCCACTGGTTCCTTAGGCACCCCCAGCAGCCCAGAGTGAACCTGAGGGGCAAGGCACGTCTCTCTGGACCACAAAGAGGGGCGCAGATGGGGGGCCGGAGGGTGAGCAGTTGGTGCAGGCCCTCCAGGAGTCAAGAGTGGTTCTGAGAGGCTCGTCTCAGTTCCAGGGCTGCCTGTGGACCGTTCAAAAGCTCACGAAGCAGAAGAAGCTGCAGAGGTTGCAGAAAGACCAGGAAGAATTCCTGGTCTCAGGCACCAGCCTCCCTCTGCTTCCAGGAATCCCCTTTGCCTGAAGCGGGCGCCTGCTGGTATTTGTTTACACAAGGCTGAATCCCACCTTCCAGGGCGGGCTGCAAAGCCCTCCTCAGGCCACAAAGCCCAATTGTGCTTCCACCTCCTCACAGCCAACTCAGAGACAGAAACTTGCTGCCGGGAAGACAATCTGTACCAGAGATGGATACACAGGGAGATTTAAAGGCGCGGCGCTTCAGTAACGGTGATCTGTTAGGGTGGAGAACCACCCTGGAAGGACAGACAGAAAGGTGTGGATGAGGCTCTTAAGCAGGTGAGCAGTGGATATTAGGGTTTGGCCTATCTCTAAAGAGCCAGGCCCCACTACAGGTCAGATGGAGAGAGGAAGCAGAGAAGGATGTGGAAGGGCAGGACGCTGGCCAATAGGGCTGGGGGAGTCAACGTGGCCAGTGGAATACCTGGTCCAGGCCCAGGTCTGCTGGGAGGGGCCCTGGAGAGGAGCCCGATGTCCCACTTCTCCCCAAGCATCCCTTCCTCAAGGCTAACGTGGGCCTTGGGCCAAGTAAGCCTGAATAAGACCTTTAATTTCCTCGGGGTTTCTCCCTTCTCCGGTGGCCAAGGGCCCAGCCCCCAAACCAGTCAGAGGGCAGACCCTGAGATGGAAAGCGGCAGAACTGTCGTCCTTGCCTCCCCTCCCACCCCTGAGACCTCCAAAGGGTCCTTCTCGTCCTCCAGGGCTCTTTCTGCAGCAGAGGACTGGAGTGTGAGGAGTGAGGAAGAGCCGAAGGGGGCCAGGCACCTGCCCACTGGTTCCTTAGGCACCCCCAGCAGCCCAGAGTGAACCTGAGGGGCAAGGCACGTCTCTCTGGACCACAAAGAGGGGCGCAGATGGGGGGCCGGAGGGTGAGCAGTTGGTGCAGGCCCTCCAGGAGTCAAGAGTGGTTCTGAGAGGCTCGTCTCAGTTCCAGGGCTGCCTGTGGACCGTTCAAAAGCTCACGAAGCAGAAGAAGCTGCAGAGGTTGCAGAAAGACCAGGAAGAATTCCTGGTCTCAGGCACCAGCCTCCCTCTGCTTCCAGGAATCCCCTTTGCCTGAAGCGGGCGCCTGCTGGTATTTGTTTACACAAGGCTGAATCCCACCTTCCAGGGCGGGCTGCAAAGCCCTCCTCAGGCCACAAAGCCCAATTGTGCTTCCACCTCCTCACAGCCAACTCAGAGACAGAAACTTGCTGCCGGGAAGACAATCTGTACCAGAGATGGATACACAGGAGATTTAAAGGCGGCGCTTCAGTAACGGTGATCTGTTAGGGTGGAGAACCACCCTGGAAGGACAGACAGAAAGGTGTGGATGAGGCTCTTAAGCAGGTGAGCAGTGGATATTAGGGTTTGGCCTATCTCTAAAGAGCCAGGCCCCACTACAGGTCTGATGGAGAGAGATTAGCATGCTGCTCTTCTCAATTATCCACTTACAGAGAGGCAGAACAACATTTCCTTAGAGCAGGACATGCGAATGCAAGATGCATCCAGAGCAGAAAAGCCAGAGTGTTCTTTTCCAAAAGGAGACAGGAAACTTGATTATCTCCCCAAAACTATCTGAGCCTAATCCTTTGACAGCAAGGAGACCAAACCAGCCAATCTTAAAGGAAATCAACCCTGAAGATTCACTGGAAGGACGGATACTGAAGCTGAAGCTCCAATCCTTTGGAAACTTGATGTGGAGAACCAAGCTGATGGAAAAGACCCTGATGCTGGAAAAGACTGAGGGCAGGAGGAGAAGGGGGTGACAGAGGATGAGACGGTTGGATGGCATCACTCACTCAATGGACATGAGTTTGAGCAAACTCCAGGAGGTAGTGAAAGTCAGGGAGCCTGTCGCACTGCAGTGCCCGGAGTTGCAAAGAGTCAGACCCAACTGAGCAACTGAATAACAACAAACCAGTCCCTGCCTCTGGAGAGCTGAGTGGCCTCAGGCTGAGTGACCTGAGTCTTGATTTTCTTCAAAGAAAAGCAGGAATAGCCACAATCCATACTTGCAGGGTCATTCTGAGGATCAAATGAGTTAATACATGCAATACTCTGGGACACTGAACACTCCAAGAAGATTATAACAAATACCGCTCAGAAAGAAGAGAAATGCAGGGGCCATGCAGCTGGTGGGATCTTGCCTGAAGCGGGCGCCTGCTGGTATTTGTTTACACAAGGCTGAATCCCTCCTTCCAGGGCGGGCTGCAAAGCCCTCCTCAGGCCACAAAGCCCAATTGTGCTTCCACCTCCTCACAGCCAACTCAGAGACAGAAACTTGCTGCCGGGAAGACAATCTGTACCAGAGATGGATACACAGGGAGATTTAAAGGCGCGGCGCTTCAGTAACGGTGATCTGTTAGGGTGGAGAACCACCCTGGAAGGACAGACAGAAAGGTGTGGATGAGGCTCTTAAGCAGGTGAGCAGTGGATATTAGGGTTTGGCCTATCTCTAAAGAGCCAGGCCCCACTACAGGTCTGATGGAGAGAGATTAGCATGCTGCTCTTCTCAATTATCCACTTACAGAGAGGCAGAACAACATTTCCTTAGAGCAGGACATGCGAATGCAAGATGCATCCAGAGCAGAAAAGCCAGAGTGTTCTTTTCCAAAAGGAGACAGGAAACTTGATTATCTCCCCAAAACTATCTGAGCCTAATCCTTTGACAGCAAGGAGACCAAACCAGCCAATCTTAAAGGAAATCAACCCTGAAGATTCACTGGAAGGACGGATACTGAAGCTGAAGCTCCAATCCTTTGGAAACTTGATGTGGAGAACCAAGCTGATGGAAAAGACCCTGATGCTGGAAAAGACTGAGGGCAGGAGGAGAAGGGGGTGACAGAGGATGAGACGGTTGGATGGCATCACTCACTCAATGGACATGAGTTTGAGCAAACTCCAGGAGGTAGTGAAAGTCAGGGAGCCTGTCGCACTGCAGTGCCCGGAGTTGCAAAGAGTCAGACCCAACTGAGCAACTGAATAACAACAAACCAGTCCCTGCCTCTGGAGAGCTGAGTGGCCTCAGGCTGAGTGACCTGAGTCTTGATTTTCTTCAAAGAAAAGCAGGAATAGCCACAATCCATACTTGCAGGGTCATTCTGAGGATCAAATGAGTTAATACATGCAATACTCTGGGACACTGAACACTCCAAGAAGATTATAACAAATACCGCTCAGAAAGAAGAGAAATGCAGGGGCCATGCAGCTGGTGGGATCTTGGCTCCCCGACCAGGGGTGGAACTCAGGCCCACAGCAGCGGACGCACGGAGTCCTCACCACTGAGTTGCCAGAGAATTCACCTGCCGTGTTTCTCACTGGCTCTGTGAGGTGAGGAACTCTGCTTCTCCAGGCCCCCATTCCTTCAACTGTAAAATCCAACCAGTATCTCTAAGGTCTTTTCTTCAAAAAAAAAAACATGTATGCGTGTGTACAGACATACATGGACATGTACTATATACAGTATGCACACACATATTTACATACGTACATGCACATGTCCGTATATGTACATTAGCACAGATACGACATACATGAGCTTCCCCCGTGGCTCAGGGGTCAAGAATCTGCCTGCGATGCAGGAGCCATACAAGGCTCAGGTTCAATCCTTTGGTCTTGAAGACGACACCCTGGAGGAGGGCAGGGCGACCCACTCCAGTATCCTTGCCTGGAGAATCCCATGGACAGAGGAGCCTGGTGGGTCCATGGGGTCGCAAAAAGTCAGACACGACTGAAGCAACTTAGCACACACGCAGAGGTATACACACATATGCATATGAGCCTATACATGCATGCAGATGGTTTTATTCACGTATGATATAACACGTTGTCTGTACACCAAGGGTTTTCAACCTCAGCGCTATGAACATTTGGGGCAAGATAATCTGTTTGGTGTGAGAAACGATCCTGTGCCTTTTAAGATGTGAAGCAGTGTTCCTGGCCTCTACCCATGACATGCTAGCGGTAACACACCCTGCCCACCAAGGCTTAACAACCAAAAATATCTCCAGACACGGTCCAATGTCCCCTGGGGGACGAGATTGCCCCCACATGCGAACTAATCATGCACACACACCCATGGCTATGACCTGTGCTTGGGCAGAGAGAAGAGGTAAGCAGGAGAACTGCATTTCCGCGTACACAGCCCTCGCAGTGGGCTCACGGAAACTTTACAGGGACTGAGCCTACAAACACCCACAGTACTTTCGAGCTTCTTTACATTTGTAAAACGGTTACTGTGCTCGTAAAGACTGCCCGCAGACTTAATTTGGCTCAGACATACAGAGTTCCATTTAGTGCGTAAACTTGTGGGGCCCCAGGGCTCCCCAGCCCCCGTCCAGAGTATGCTTGGGAACTCGGCCTCGAGGAGAAGAAAACACAAGGAGGGTCCTGTGTGCTCTGCCTCGCAAGCGGGCCCTGAACTCCCCTGAGCAGCCTACTGGGGACCTTGCCCAAGGGAGGGGATACTTGGTCAAATGTCCCACTGCCTCTTTGCTTGATGCTTTAGTGGATTTAACTAAATGCCTAGTGGATTTAACTGGAAGGGTACAGAGCTGGGTGAAAACCTGAGTACACCGACATGGGACCATGTGTACTCACCTTCCTGCTCCCTGACGTAAAAACAAACAGGAATGATAACCACAGGCAGAGAGGTAATGTGAAAGAGGGAAGGCGAATGTCTGCTTTCAAGAAAGGTCTGTTTACCCCAGTGTTTCAAAATAAGAATCCTGAACTCCCTTTCTACCTCATTACGACTGCTTTCACATTTGTTTTTAATTTACCCGCGATCATAATCTTCACGGAGGACCACATGGGAGCCCAAGTTGAACTTGAAAACCAAGCTGGGCCTTTTGTCCTGCCTGTGTTAATGAGCGCGCACAGGGGCCTCAGATTTCTCCCTCCCCCGCAGCCTGAACACCGGCTCCTGTTTATGTCACCAACAACATGAGAGGGGGCTGCCGGCAGCCTGGGGGTCCCAGGCCCAGGGACAGGTATCAGAAAATGCAGGTCTCCATCCCAGCTGATTCACTATGTGCCACTGAGACAAGCAATTTCAAGGCCTGCACCTCATCTTTAAAGATAAGGGCAGTTTTCCTTGCTAGCTGGATGCGCTGAGGACATCCAGGAGCATTAGGAAGGCCTACAGAATTCCAATGATTCACACGGAACATGAAGACTGAGCTCTGGTTCCCAAGGCAAGTCTGGCAGAGCTCTGGTCCTCCGAGATGCTGCTTGGAAATGAAGGCTAAACACTGGCCTTGAGCTCCCTTGAACAGGCCACTGGAGGCCTTGTCCAAGAAAGGGGGTGTTTGGCCAAACGTCCCATTCCCTCTTTGCTCGATGCTTTAGCGGATTTAACTAAATCCCTGGCAGATTTAACCAGAAGGGTGAGGAACAAACCTGAGTACATCAACATGGGACCACGTGCACACAGCTACCTGCCTTGCTCACTGAATTTAAAAGGAACAGTAATGATAACCATGGACAGAGAGGTTCCCTCATCCAACAAATATTCGTAAAGGCCTTCTAAACACCTGGTGCTTGACTCCCTTGGTGGCTCGGGGATAAAGAATCTGTCTGCCAATCCAGGAGACACAGGCTCGAACCCTGGTTTGGGAAGATCCCATGTGCCGAGGGGCAACTAAGCCACTAAGCCTGAGTACCACAACGACCGAGTCTGTGCTCTAGAGCCTGGGAGCCGCAACGACTGAGCCCACGTGCCCTAACTATTGAAGCCTGCACACTCGAGAGCCCTTGATCCGCCACAAAGAGTCGCCACCCCAGTGAGAAGCCTGAGCACCGCAACTAGAGAGTCACCCTCACTCACTGAAAATAGAGAAAAACCCGTGCTGCAATGAAGATCCAGCTCAGCCATAAATAAAGAGATGAATGAAATAAACGCCCGGTGCGGAGAATCCCACGGAGAGCAGGCCCGCTCCTGGACATCTTCAGTGAGGTCAGGCTCCAGAGAAGACACGTGGGTATTGCGTCCTTGTTGAGCCGCATGCTTACCAGAGAAATGTGCTCAAGCACAGGACGCTCAGTGTCTGCAGCAGGGAGCACAGCTCAGGCGGGGAGCCAGGGACGATGAAAGGAAACCTGTGCCTGGGGTCCCAGGCCCAGGGACAGGTATCAGAAAATGCAGGTCTCCATCCCAGCTGATTCACTATGTGCCACTGAGACAAGCAATTTCAAGGCCTGCACCTCATCTTTAAAGATAAGGGCAGTTTTCCTTGCTAGCTGGATGCGCTGAGGACATCCAGGAGCATTAGGAAGGCCTACAGAATTCCAATGATTCACACGGAACATGAAGACTGAGCTCTGGTTCCCAAGGCAAGTCTGGCAGAGCTCTGGTCCTCCGAGATGCTGCTTGGAAATGAAGGCTAAACACTGGCCTTGAGCTCCCTTGAACAGGCCACTGGAGGCCTTGTCCAAGAAAGGGGGTGTTTGGCCAAACGTCCCATTCCCTCTTTGCTCGATGCTTTAGCGGATTTAACTAAATCCCTGGCAGATTTAACCAGAAGGGTGAGGAACAAACCTGAGTACATCAACATGGGACCACGTGCACACAGCTACCTGCCTTGCTCACTGAATTTAAAAGGAACAGTAATGATAACCATGGACAGAGAGGTTCCCTCATCCAACAAATATTCGTAAAGGCCTTCTAAACACCTGGTGCTTGACTCCCTTGGTGGCTCGGGGATAAAGAATCTGTCTGCCAATCCAGGAGACACAGGCTCGAACCCTGGTTTGGGAAGATCCCATGTGCCGAGGGGCAACTAAGCCACTAAGCCTGAGTACCACAACGACCGAGTCTGTGCTCTAGAGCCTGGGAGCCGCAACGACTGAGCCCACGTGCCCTAACTATTGAAGCCTGCACACTCGAGAGCCCTTGATCCGCCACAAAGAGTCGCCACCCCAGTGAGAAGCCTGAGCACCGCAACTAGAGAGTCACCCTCACTCACTGAAAATAGAGAAAAACCCGTGCTGCAATGAAGATCCAGCTCAGCCATAAATAAAGAGATGAATGAAATAAACGCCCGGTGCGGAGAATCCCACGGAGAGCAGGCCCGCTCCTGGACATCTTCAGTGAGGTCAGGCTCCAGAGAAGACACGTGGGTATTGCGTCCTTGTTGAGCCGCATGCTTACCAGAGAAATGTGCTCAAGCACAGGACGCTCAGTGTCTGCAGCAGGGAGCACAGCTCAGGCGGGGAGCCAGGGACGATGAAAGGAAACCTGTGCCTGGGGTGGGGGCACTGGGTGGATGGTAGTACTCCAAACACAAGGAAAGCCTTGGTCAAGTAAGCTGGAGCAAGCCTGTATAAGACACTTCCCTCTAAGAGACCACGCTGGCATGTTCAAGTCTTACAGAAATGAAGCGATAGACCTACCTCTTACCCTCCCTAGGATGTTACTCGGGGAAACGCTGATAGAGGCTCTATTGTTCCCATAGCCTGTAAGAAACTGTAGTGTAAAACAAAAGCTTTTGTTGGTATAATTGGAAAACTATCACGCGTCCTTCTCAGAACAGCCAAAATACCTTGGAGTTGCTCATGTCATTCTGAAGTGTTTTCCTTGGCAAAGGCCTTTAAAAACATATGGCTTCGAAAACTGCTGACACCCTCCCAGTGTTACAGATGAAGGAGTGTCCCCAGCTACATACCAGTGGGAGCTCTGTCTCTGGCACAGACATCTGCTTCATTTTGAAAAGAATGTACCGCTTCAAACCAAGAAGAACTATGAAAATCTTCCTAAAAAGTAAAATTTAGGAACTTCCCTGGTGGTTCAGTGGCTAAGACTCCATGCTCCCAAGGCAGGGGGCCCTGGTTCAATCCCTGGTCAGCGAATGAGTTCCCACCTGCCACAGCTAAAGATCCCACAGGCCGCAACGAAGATCCCACCTGCTGCAACAAAGACCCAGCACATGTGGGACTAAGGGATCGTACATATGTGACAGCCTAGAGGCGTGAGGGGGAAGAATGGGATATACATATGACTAATCTGAAATTATACATATCTGTAAATAACAAAACTCTGTAAAATCAAAAATGTAAAATAGGGACTTTCCTGGAGGTCCAGTGGTTAAGACTCTGAGCTTCCAATGCAGGGGGCTCTGGTTTGATGCTTGGTCAGGGAACTAAGATCCCACATGCCAAAAAAAGAAAAAAGTCAAATAAAAACTTGTGATTGTGGGGAGAAAAAAAAATAAGTTTTTGTCCAGATATTATAATAAAGTTCTGAGTGGGTAATCAGTCAAAAAAAAAAAAAAAAAATAAGACCGACCCAGCACAGTCAAATAGATGAATTACTTTTTAAAAAGGTAAGATTAAATTGATCAACTCATCAAAGATCAAACCCGGGACTCCCCTAGGGGTCCAGGGGTTACGACGCTGCCCTCCTGTGCTGTAGGGGATACAGGTTTGATCCCTGGTCGAGGAACTAAGATCTCACACACCGGGGGGCAACCACGTCCACGCGCCACAACCAGAGACGGACCTTGTGCTCCAGAGCGGGAGCGCCCAGCCTTTGTTTCGGGCACCAAGGACGGGCCGCATGGAAGACTGTGTTTCCACCCATCCCAACTGGTGTGGGGATGATTCAAGCATGGTAGGATTTGCCGCGGCTGGTCGGCCAGGAGGCAGAGTCTCTTGTTCCCCTGTAACTCACCTCCTGTCGTGCCGTCCAGTCCCTGAGGGGCCTCCGACGGGCACTCCAGCCCAAGGGACGGGGACCTAGCTCTAGAGCCCACGCACCACAACCAGCGCACCCTCCTGCCTCAACTACTGAGCCTGCGTGCTGCAACGAGAAAAGCCCACGTGTCACAACTAGGATCTAACACAACCAAATAAGTAAATAAATAAAAATATTTTTTTAAAAATCCAGAGAAAATCATGGCCCAAAGAGATACATGCTCCCCAGTGTTCACTGCAGCACTGTTTACAGTGGCTAAGACATGGAAAACAACCTAAATGTCCATCGAAAGAGAAGTGGATAAAGAAGATGTAGTATGTATGTGTGTGTGTGTGTGTATATATATATATATATGCGTGTGTTTGTGTATATATATATATATATAGAGAGAGAGAGAGAGAGAATATTACTTGGCCATCAATAAATGAAATAAGGCCATTTGCAGCAATATGGATGGACCTGAGAGTGTCATACTGAGTGAAATAAGTCAGACAGAGAAGGAGAAATATCTTAAGACATCCCTTTTATGTGTATTCTAAAAAGAAGTTATACAAATGAACTTATTTACAAAACAGAAAGAGACTCATAGACTTAGAAAACGAACTTATGGTTGCAGGGGGAAGGGGATGCTTGGAAAGTTTGGGAAAGTCATGTACACACGGCCATGTGTGAAATGGATAACCAACAAAAATCTACTGTAGAGCACATGGAACTCTGCTCAGTGTTATGTCCCAGCCTGGATGGGAACAGGGTTTGGGGGAGAATGGATCCATGTACATGAATGGCTGAGCCTTTCACTGTTCACCTGAAATTATCATGAAATTGTTAATTAGCAATACCTCAATAAAAATGTTTTTGGTGTTAAAAAAAGATCACACCTTAAAGTTCTCAGAGGTGAACAATAATTTCCCTTGTTAACCTAAAAAATATCCAGGAGGAAGACAGACTTTCACTGTCTATTATATACAATATATTAAAAAAGAGGTAAATGCAATGAAAAGACACACACTTTGGAGATTTGGGGTACAAGGCACAGTGCGAGGGCCAATGGGAATCAAAAGGGAAACATGACAGCCAGGACTGCCAAGAATATGGATCCTAAAACACAAGCAATCCACAGTTGAACACTAACACACGCCAGGAAATGGTACGGTATAGAGATTAAATTTCGTAGGGGCTAGGGAGGCCTGAAATGCCAGGGCCACCAAAGCTGATAATAAGGTCATCTTCACAAAGTCCTTACAGCATACCAGATTGTTTTACATGTTCCAGAAGAACTTTATTTAATCTTTGCAACCATGAGGTAGGCCCCTTCTCTTTCCTCTTTAGTTGCTCAGTTGCGCGCGCCTCTTTGAGATCCCATGGACTGCAGCCCACAAGGCTCCTCTGTCCACGGGGATTCTCCAGGCAAGAATACTGGAGTGGGCTGCCATGGCCTCGTCCAGGAGATCTTCCGAATCCAGGGATTAAACCCAGATTAGGTTCTTTACCCTCTGAGTCACCAGAGAAGCCCCTGGTGAACTTTCTTTGATCTTTGCAACCATGAGGTAAGTCTTAGGAATACATAAAACACAGCCCTTGTCTCGGCAGTCAATGTAAATCTCTTGCTCAGTTTTGGCTTCAGTTTTCAGAAGGCCTGAACTTCTGCCTGATGGATGATCAAGTGGTCACAGAGGTGACCAATATGAACTTATTTACAAAACAGAAAGAGACTCATAGACTTAGAAAACGAACTTATGGTTGCAGGGGGAAGGGGATGCTTGGAAAGTTTGGGAAAGTCATGTACACACGGCCATGTGTGAAATGGATAACCAACAAAAATCTACTGTAGAGCACATGGAACTCTGCTCAGTGTTATGTCCCAGCCTGGATGGGAACAGGGTTTGGGGGAGAATGGATCCATGTACATGAATGGCTGAGCCTTTCACTGTTCACCTGAAATTATCATGAAATTGTTAATTAGCAATACCTCAATAAAAATGTTTTTGGTGTTAAAAAAAGATCACACCTTAAAGTTCTCAGAGGTGAACAATAATTTCCCTTGTTAACCTAAAAAATATCCAGGAGGAAGACAGACTTTCACTGTCTATTATATACAATATATTAAAAAAGAGGTAAATGCAATGAAAAGACACACACTTTGGAGATTTGGGGTACAAGGCACAGTGCGAGGGCCAATGGGAATCAAAAGGGAAACATGACAGCCAGGACTGCCAAGAATATGGATCCTAAAACACAAGCAATCCACAGTTGAACACTAACACACGCCAGGAAATGGTACGGTATAGAGATTAAATTTCGTAGGGGCTAGGGAGGCCTGAAATGCCAGGGCCACCAAAGCTGATAATAAGGTCATCTTCACAAAGTCCTTACAGCATACCAGATTGTTTTACATGTTCCAGAAGAACTTTATTTAATCTTTGCAACCATGAGGTAGGCCCCTTCTCTTTCCTCTTTAGTTGCTCAGTTGCGCGCGCCTCTTTGAGATCCCATGGACTGCAGCCCACAAGGCTCCTCTGTCCACGGGGATTCTCCAGGCAAGAATACTGGAGTGGGCTGCCATGGCCTCGTCCAGGAGATCTTCCGAATCCAGGGATTAAACCCAGATTAGGTTCTTTACCCTCTGAGTCACCAGAGAAGCCCCTGGTGAACTTTCTTTGATCTTTGCAACCATGAGGTAAGTCTTAGGAATACATAAAAACACAGCCCTTGTCTCGGCAGTCAATGTAAATCTCTTGCTCAGTTTTGGCTTCAGTTTTCAGAAGGCCTGAACTTCTGCCTGATGGATGATCAAGTGGTCACAGAGGTGACCAATATGTCTACTTGGTGTCACAATGTGAGAAATAGGGAAATGAAGCATGTTTGGATTCTCTGTCGTTATCTGAAAGAACCCTTTCAAAAGCAGGGAAGCAGAGAAGCATTCCACATGTAACATGAGTGGAAATCTCCTCATGAGCTTTATCCACTGAAATGCTAACAGTTGGCGGGAGTAGATATCCACTTGCTTTCTTGAAAGAATATCATAAAAGCAGGAAAGATTAATTTCATTGAGAATAATGCTAATATACAACTATAATTACTAAATAAATAGGAGGATTAATTAACAATGTTGTTAATAGGGGCTTCCTGGTGGTCCAGTGGGTAAGGACACCGCCTTGCAGTGCAAGGGGCGCCAGTTTGATCCCTTGCCTGGGAAGATCCCACGTGCTGCAGAGCAGCTGGACCGATGTGTCCAATTATTGAGCTGGAGCTCTGGAGCACATGCTCCCAGAGCCGATTCTCTGCAACAAGAGGCCACTGCAATGGGAGGCCCACACGGGCCAAAGAACAGAAATGGATGAAAATGGATAAATAAAAGACCAATAGAAGTGGCCCGCCCACCCACCTCCCTCACCAAACCGCCCACCCACCCACCCCCCAAAAAAAGTGTTAATATTCAGGTTACATTAAAAATAGAGAACAGTAGGACTTCCCCAGTGGTCCTGTGGCAAAGAATCTACCTCCCAATGCAGAGGATGTAGGTTCAATCCCTGCAGAGGGAAGCTAAGATCCTACATGCAAGCCAACACTAGACAGCCTGCATGGCACAACTATTGAGCCCGCAAGCTGCAACTACTGAGCCCACTGCCACAACTAGAGAGTCCATGTGCCTCATCGCAAGATCCTGCAGGATGCAACAAGAAGATCCCGCATGAAACAACTAAGACCCTACTCAGCCAAATAAATAAATACCAAAAAATAGAGAACATTACATACTGTTAGAAGAAAAAAGGTGACTTTGTGACTTTTTTTTTTTTTTGACCATTTCTACTGGTCTTTCATTTATTTCTTTTCATCCATCTTTGTTCTTTGGCCTCTGTGGGCTTCCCATCGCAGTGGCCTCTCTTGTCGCAGAGACTGGCTCTGGGCACATGCGCTCCAGAGCTCCGGCTCCATGATTGGACACATCTGTCCAGCCGCTCCGCGGCACGTGGGATCTTCCCAGGGCAGGGATCGAACCGGCGCCCCTTGCACTGCAAGGCGGTGTCCTTACCCACTGGACCACCAGGGAAGCCCAACCCATAAGTTCTTGATAAATCATTGATTTATGATTGATGCTAACACAATAACAACCATAATAACTATGAAGAACAAACTATTGTTTTCTAAAAAGGACCACAAACACCCTGTTCCTTCATCTTAGCATTCACAAAGAAGCTATAGAGAAATATAGAAACTTACTAGCAACTTACAAAGCTGAGACATTGTTACTGAGTGAAAAGGTCAAACTTCAAAAATCCAACCACCATACAATTTGCAACAAAAATACAAAAATAAATAAACAAAACCAAAAATCTGGCCACTGGGACTTCCCTGTTGGTCCAGTGGCTAAGACACCATGCTCCCAGTGGTGAGGGCTTGGGTTCAATCCATAGTCATATAGATTTATATAGATCTCATATGCCACCACTAAAAGATCCCTTGCACAGCCAAATAAATGATATATATATATATTTTAAAAGTCTGACCACGGGCTTCCCTGGTGGTTCAGTGGGTAAAGAGTCTGCCTTGCAGTGCAAGGGACGCCAGTTGGATTTCTGGTACGGGAAGATCCCACGTGCCACGGAGCGGCTGGACCGGTGTGTCCAATTACAAGCCAGCGTTCTGGAGCACATACGCCCAGAGCCAGTGCTCTTCAATGAGGGAGGCCACTGCAATGGGAGGCCCACACAGGCCAAAGAACAAAGATGGATGAAAACAAGTAAACGAAAGACCAATAGAAGTGGCCAAAATTTAAATTATAAAAAAAAAGTCTAACCACTACCACAGTGACAGCTGTTTCTGGCAAGAAATCTCAGTGGATACTAAGACCACTAGGTGAAAGTGATGAGAAATGGGTTATTTAGTCTCAAAGAATCTCCTCCCAAGATACTTATAATCACAAACAGTAAAAATAATTACTTTCCCATGATAAAGCAATTATCATCCAATTAAAAATGAATTTAACACCCACACATATACAAACAAAGAAAAAACACTTTTAAAACAGTAACTTTCAATATGACTAATCTGGGAACATACATATCTGTAAACAACAAAACTCTGTAAAAGTTAAAAGTAAAATAAAAGGTTAAAAAAAATAGTAACTTTCTTGGAGAAATCAGTAGACCAAATTAAACAAGTGATCAAAATTAATGTCACTTATGAATGGGAAAAAGATGGTGTCTCTTAGGAGAAGACTGAGAACATCCATTTTGCAGTGTTCTTGCTCCAAATATATAACCTAAATCTACTTGAAGAAACATCAGAAAAAAAAACTTTTTTCAAGTTCCTTCTATAGAAAAAAGGCTTGTATTTTTAAATAGTCAACATAAGACACAGATCAAAAAACTACTCTAGGCTTTTCCCGGTGGCTCAGTGGTAAGGAATCTGCCTGCCAATGCAAGAGACATGGATTGATGGTCCAGAGGGATCCCACGGGCCACAGAGCAGCTATGGAGCAGCAGTAGTTGTGGAGCCACAACTACTGAGCCTGGAGCCACAACTACTGAAGCCCACGTGTCCTGGAGCCTGTGCTCTGCAACAAGGGAAGCACCGCAACCAAGAGCAGCCCCTAGATCACTACAACTGGAGAAAAGCCTGACCCAGCACAGCCAAAAATAAATAAATGAAAAAAAAATTAATTTTTTTTTTAAAGAAAAAACTATTCTGGACTGAGGGAGGCTAAAAATAACATTATTTTTTAAATAAACCGTTCTAGACTCAGGGAGACTAAAAACACAGGGCAACTAAGTATAGCACATGGTGTTAAGCCCATTCTGGACACCTCTCATCTTAACCAAAATTTTTATTTATTTATTTTTTTTACTACAAAAAGACATTAGGAAGACAATCATCAAATATCTGAATAAGGTCTTTAGTTGAGACAACTGGACTGTCTCTCTGTTAACTTCCTGATTTTGGTAATTATATCATGGTAAATGTCCTTGGTTTTCAGACATACACAAAGCTATCTAGTCTGTCACTTACTCTCAAATAATTCAGAAAAAATGTATAGAAAGGAAGATTTTTTTAAATGTAATAAATGTTAATATTTGGAGCAATCTGGGGAAAAGTATATAGAAATTCCTTGTATTATTCTGCATATTTTCCTACGGCTACAATTATTTCAAAATAAAAAGCTAAAATGTGGGGGGTGGGGCGGCGAATCAGTTGTATGCACATCAACCTATTGATAAAGAAATCACACAAACCACTAACTCATTTTTTTTTTTTTGGAGGGGGGCCGGTTGTGGAGGGGGGTGGGCGGTCCACTTCTATTGGTCTTTCATTTATCTATTTTCATCCATCTTTGTTCTTTGGCCATTGTGGGCCTCCCATCGCCATGGCCTCTGTTGTCACAGAGCACAGGCTCTGGGCGCATGTGCTCCAGAGCTCCGGCTCGGTAATTGGACACATCAGTCCAGCCGCTCCGCGGCACGTGGGATCTTCCCAGGCCAGGGATCAACCCAGCGCCCCTTGCACTGCAAGGCGGTGTCCTTACCCACTGGGCCACCACGGAAGCCCCACTAATTCATTTTGTTGCTGTTGTTGTTGCTTGATGTAGACCATTTTGAAAGCCTTGACTGAATTTGTTACAATACTGTTTCTGCTTCGGTTTTCTGGTGGCAAGGGGCAAAGCATACAGGATCTCAGCGCCCCAGTCAGGAATGGAGCCCCTTAAGACTCTTCCCTGCAGTGGAAGTGGGGGAAGTCTTAACGGCCGGACTTTGAGGGAAGTTCCCAAACCCATAATTCTTTTAAAATAATATATATGTCTTTTCAAAGGGAATTGGTAACCACGTAGATTTCAAAACCTGGCACTAAGTACTGAAAATGAATACTTCTGTTTAAGCCTATCTGGCTCTCCCCGATGATACCATTTAATCATTTCCTAAAAAAATACTTTAAAACACAGCAAGAAAGTATCCATGTATTAAAATCTTAGTTACCTTTTTTGGCTACTAAACGTCTTGATAAAGTTGTAATAATTCTGATATTTCTTCTTAGATCCCAGAGACTTATTCTATGATGGTGCTATTTAATTTCAGCCTTGTACAAATCCTGGTTTTAAAACACAGTCCATTCAGCCAAAATGTTAATTCAGTGACTTTCAAACATTACCACTATCCCCATTTTGCCTAAGAGGGCCCTGGGGCACGGGGGCTCGGAGCCAGGCTGTGGTGGGGCTAGGGTCCAAGGTCTGACCGACTGCAGCCAAACCGTGGTCTCAGACCCCTTAGCCGCATACACTGCGTGTCAATGGAGTATTTTCGAGTCCTCTCTCCTTTCCGCGTTAAGGTGAAAGGAGCAGCTTATTCAGGGACTCTCCCTAACTCCTGACTCTCTCATCCTCCCTGCCCCTATCTGTACTAATTCTGCTAAGAGCCTGGGAACACACGGATGAAGATGATCTCTTTCCCACTTCAAAGCTTCAGACCAGCCACTCACTCCCTGACAAGCATTTTATTAACAGAAACGCTTATGCTGTAGGTAAAGTCTGGGTGTGCTTTCATCTCAGGTATCCCAAAGGCTCCCACTGTACCTCTAGGCATCCCGCCTAGAAATGTTTAAGTAGATGATATGATTAATAAACAATGGTTGTATCTAATTTACATATACACTAATGTTCACACACATGTGAGCAAGGTGGGGGGCTGGTCAGGAGGGGCAGTTGGCAGTAAACTGCGTCACTGAAAGAGAACATGATATTGCATATAGTGGTGTCCAAGGACCCACATTTACCTCCACAAGATGTCAAAGGAAAACACAAGGAAAACTGAAAGGGATGGGGAAGAACGGATCCCATGGAGCTGCACAGGCCAGAGAAGCAAAGACAGATGAAGACTGCAAAAAATACCATCTCTGAAACACCAACTGTTAAGGCTCTGACTCTACCCAAGGCAGAAGCAACAATTCAAGTTCCTCCCTTGTTAAAGGCTGAGGATACCACTGAAAAGGATGAACGCTGGCATGTCGCTCATTACTCTTTTTCTGTTGTTGTTACTTATAGACCATTTCTTTGTATCTTGCTCCAAATGGCATTTTCACGTTCTCCTGGCTGTCCACTTTCAGTAGGGAAGAAACTGCAGCAGTGTGGCCAGAAGGATGGCTTTATGACCGTCAGGAGAGGTGACTCTGGACTCCCCACTTAAGTCCCTCAGCTCAGCTTCCTCGTGGATGAAACGGAGACTTCCTGTCAGGTGTGGTACCTACCAGTTGTCGGTGGTGTTAGAGCACCCCAGAACACTACAGGTGCCTACGGGGCTGCCTTTTCAAATACAGATGTTTAAATACTCATGCTGTTGGCAACTACAAATGGGCATTTACCAATCACACTGCCCATGACTGAGCAACAAGGGCATTTGCCCTCTGCCTCTGCGGAGACAGAACGCTGTGCAGATGGGAGCTGCTGACCTTCAACACCCCCTGAGGTGGTTCAGGGTGGAGTGAGGCACTCTGTGCTCCCAGGAATCTGGTGGGGCAGGTCTTTAAATAGGTGGATGTTTTCAGGAACAGATTTTATGATCTCAATCCTTGCACCTCCTCATAGTTAGAAAAGCACTAAATCCCTTCATGATGACGTCAGATCCTTGTGACTAACTGAAAACCCTTTGTAAAATGACTGTTTATTAAGGTGTCCAACTCCCCTTTCCTCAAAATCATATATATTGACCTCTCCCCCACTACCTCTTTGGGAGCACTCTCTCAGAGCTATCTGAGATGTTGCCTCCCGGGCTGCAGTCCTAGTTATGCCCTCAATAAAACTTAACCCACACCTCTACAGTTGCTCATCCTTTTCAGTCGACACTGTCAACATTCAACCAGTGCTTATGAATCGTTATCATGGGTCAGGTGTTTGAGTTTTAACAAAGAAACATTCTGAGGTGCAGTTTCTCCAGAGTGTTGCTTTGGGCCAGGGTGGCTGTGGATCTCCCTGAATGGTGAACGGTGGAGAGGGGAAAGCTCCAGGAGGAGCAGCCGGGCTCTCTTCCTGTTTCCACCACTTACAATGGTCTGGTCTTGGGCAAGCCTACCGCCTCCCTGAGCTTGTGTTCCTCACCACGGGGGTGAGCTGGACGGTCCCTCTCAGCTCAGAGGGCTGCATGGTACCCAAGCAGAGTCCTTGCACAAGAATCCCAGGGAGGAACACCCCAGGCACTCCTAGAAGGTACGTGTTATAAACCCATCTGCATCTAGTGACTCTGGTACATCCTTTTGGGAATTTACGAAGAGTATAGTCCCAAACATCAGAAAACACTATCGCCAACAAATCTAGTCTCCTAAATGGATGGGTCTGTTTTTTTCCCCTTGTTGGTTATTTAAATATACCAGTGTGCACATGTCAATCCCAAACTCAACTTTTCACACTGCCCATTCCTGCTTCTTTCACTTTTCTTCCTTATCATCAGATTCGTCTATTTCTTCATCCCAGTATCTTGCTGACATCTTTGTTCTTCCATGCAACACACTTTCTACAGATAGTCCTACAATTAATGACCCCGTTTATTTCACAAAAAATCTAAGACGTTCATCTCACCAAGATGAGCACCTCATAAAGCACAGAAGTCCACAGGGCTGAGCCTCCCCAGCTCCTCTTAACCACACTTGGAAACCCCTTATTACCCTATGCACCATGTTATTGTTTTCAGAAAGACCGCCTCTAGAAAGTAAATTTGGTGAGTGAAAATGTATCAGACTACCTGATGGCTAATTTCAAATCTTCTTACACACAGGCAGAAAAGGGGAGGGGGAGGGGGGCGGGACTAACACATTGTCCTCAAATCTCCATGTAAATATTTAGTATTTATTTCTTTCACAGTTTACTCAAAGAGTTACAACTGATTGGGAGTGATTTTTAATGTCTAAAGAACATTCAAAAAAAAGCAGTCAATTTCTACTTTATAAAATGCACAACACGCTTAGTTGCTCAGTCATCTCTGACTCTTTGCGACCCCACAGACTGCAGCCCACCAGGCTCCTCTGTCCATGGGATTCTCCAGGCAAGAAGACTGGAGTGGATGGCCATGCCCTCCTCCCAGGGATCTTCCCAACCCAGGGATCGAACCCAGGTCTCCCACATTGCAGGTGGAGTCTTTACCGTCTGAGCCACCCGGGGAGCCCAAAATGCACAATAAGGAAATAACACTTGCTTACTCGGTTCACCAGAGCTTGGTTTGTTAACCAAACTATGTTGTAATCCAAATCACAGGGGTAGGAGCCAGCCTGTTCCTCCCGCCTCCTTCCATGCCAGAACACTGTGCATTCTTCCAAGCCTCACTGATTTCAACAAGGAAAGACAGTCTCTCCACCCCGATCAGAAAAGTTCACATCTATGTTTTAGCAGATAACCACTTTTTTCTCTGAAAGTAATGAGCTGGTTGCCCCCTAAAGGTTTCTTCACACCTGTGGGGCACAGACAGCCCAAGAGAAAGAACTTCAACCACAGCGGCTCATGCACTCATACAGCTGTTTGTTGGGGAAGTTACCTTCCCAGGTCCAAGTTGGAGCAAACCTACCCACCTTCTACCCCAACTGATAACTCCCATCAGGGTTTCTGAACCGAGAGACAAAGTTCAGCTGTCCTTCTCCAAGAGGGGGAGGAGCTAGTGACATCAGGCATGTGTAGAAAGTTACCAGGGAGGGACGGGAAGATCCAGACTTTGCACTCACGACCAAGTTCCAATCTTTGAGCCCTCGTGACCAGCTGCATGACCTTAACAGGATTCTTGACCTCGATGCATCTGTCTGCCCAGCAGCAAAATGGGAATACCAAGTATCTACATCTTCGCAGGTAAGAATAGAGCCGTATGTTCAGGCTTTAGCCACCGTTGCCAAGTGCCTTCCCGGGGGGTGGGTGCTGCCAGCCTTCAGGACCAGCAGCTGAGAGCACCGACTCCACCACCCACCTGCCACTTGACAGTCTTAGTAAGACAAAACCTTTCTTCATCTGGTGGCCAAAAAAAACCGGCTGTTGTCTTGATTAACATGTTTAACTATCTGGGAGGCTTAGTTGCTCAGTCATCTCTGACTCTCTGCGACCCCACAGACTGCAGCCCACCAGGCTCCTCTATCCATGGGATTCTCCAGGTAAGAAGACTGGAGTGGATGGCCATGCCCTCCTCCCAGGGATCTTCCCAACCCAGGGATCGAACCCAGGTCTCCCACATTGCAGGTGGAGTCTTTACCGTCTGAGCCACCCGGGGAGCCCAAAATGCACAATAAGGAAATAACACTTGCTTACTCGGTTCACCAGAGCTTGGTTTGTTAACCAAACTATGTTGTAATCCAAATCACAGGGGTAGGAGCCAGCCTGTTCCTCCCGCCTCCTTCCATGCCAGAACACTGTGCATTCTTCCAAGCCTCACTGATTTCAACAAGGAAAGACAGTCTCTCCACCCCGATCAGAAAAGTTCACATCTATGTTTTAGCAGATAACCACTTTTTTCTCTGAAAGTAATGAGCTGGTTGCCCCCTAAAGGTTTCTTCACACCTGTGGGGCACAGACAGCCCAAGAGAAAGAACTTCAACCACAGCGGCTCATGCACTCATACAGCTGTTTGTTGGGGAAGTTACCTTCCCAGGTCCAAGTTGGAGCAAACCTACCCACCTTCTACCCCAACTGATAACTCCCATCAGGGTTTCTGAACCGAGAGACAAAGTTCAGCTGTCCTTCTCCAAGAGGGGGAGGAGCTAGTGACATCAGGCATGTGTAGAAAGTTACCAGGGAGGGACGGGAAGATCCAGACTTTGCACTCACGACCAAGTTCCAATCTTTGAGCCCTCGTGACCAGCTGCATGACCTTAACAGGATTCTTGACCTCGATGCATCTGTCTGCCCAGCAGCAAAATGGGAATACCAAGTATCTACATCTTCGCAGGTAAGAATAGAGCCGTATGTTCAGGCTTTAGCCACCGTTGCCAAGTGCCTTCCCGGGGGGTGGGTGCTGCCAGCCTTCAGGACCAGCAGCTGAGAGCACCGACTCCACCACCCACCTGCCACTTGACAGTCTTAGTAAGACAAAACCTTTCTTCATCTGGTGGCCAAAAAAAACCGGCTGTTGTCTTGATTAACATGTTTAACTATCTGGGAGGCTGGACATAAGTTTCACATATTTAGTAGATATTCACAGTTTCTTCTTCTCTGAATTCTGGGGCTGACATTTATTTTGCATTTATTTCCTACAGCTGGAATGAAAACTTGGAGCCCTGTTCCGTCTCCTGAATGAAATACAAGGTTGGTCAACGTGTGTTGAGATGTTTCTGTGTGCTGGTACAGGAAAATCAAATGAATTTCTCGGTCACCTGATAGCTTTCTAAACTTCTAGAACAGTCGGAAAGTGTGCCTGTGGCTTCATTTCCTGCCCTGGGGACTCCGGGGCCCGGGAGCTGTCATCCCTTACTACTTCTACAAACACTCACGGAAACAGTCATATCCGGGAAAACATTTTTATGATTGCATTTTCAAACTCTGGAAGTGTATTTCAAAACCAAAAGGTCCTTTTTCCCATGAAAATCTGTAGGCTACACACAGAGATCAAACCAGTCCATCCTAAAGGAAATCAACCCTGAATAGTTATTGGAAGGATTGATGATGAAGCTGAAGCTCCAATCCTTTGGCCATCTGACGTGAAGGCTGACTCATAGGAAAAGACCCTGATGCTGGGAAATATTGAGGGCAAGAGGAGAAGGGGACAACAGAGGATGAGATGGTTGGATGCCATCGCCGACGCAATGGGCATGGGTTTGAGCATAGCAAAGGACAGAGGAGCCTGAAATGCTGCAGTCCATGGGGTCACAAAGAGTCAGACATGACTGAGCGACTGAACAACAACACACAGAACGAAGAGGGAAGATTTAGGATTCTGAACCTAAAGCCTTTAAAACCTTCAAGGTGCCTGGCCAGTAAGGGAAAACTCAGAGCATCTCAGAAAGAAGCTGCCCACTACCCCAGAGATGTCCCTTGGGCAGCACACGCAGTATAGAGGAAAAGCCAAGCTGCCTTCAGTGACCCCATGTTCCCTCATTCCTGTGTGCCATCGTTTTGGAAACTGCAATTATTTCATTGCTCCCTTAATCCAATCCAGTTTAGGAGAAGACAATAAAACACAAGACATATAAATGCCTCCGCTAAAAATACATTATTAGATTAGCAAATATGGGGACATTTTCTACATACTTTTCAACAGTCTTTTCCCATCTCCAATTATTTATCACATCCCAACATTGGGCCCCGACTGCAAATGAGTTGTGTTTAGATCCCCCACCTCTATCTTTCTTCAGAGTCAGTCAGCTCCAAACGATAAATAGAGGAAAAAGGACCCAAGTGTGTGTTGTATCTTTCAATCAATGCACAAACATTTCGTTATTATCAACATGCAGCTAAAAGGTTCCCGACAAGTTTGGCTTTAAAATTGGGTACAGAGGAACGGCCTGTGACCTGCCTACTGTCAACAGAACCCCGGCCAACTTGCCCTTAGTTTACTTTCAATCTATGAGCAAGCCTTTCTCTGAAACAGTCATATCCGGGAAAACATTTTATGATTCTTTTAAACTCTGGAAGTGTATTTCAAAACCAAAAGGTCCTTTTCCCAAGAAAACCCGTAGGCTACACACAGAGATCAAACCAGTCCATCCTAAAGGAAATCAACCCTGAATAGTTATTGGAAGGATTGATGATGAAGCTGAAGCTCCAATCCTTTGGCCATCTGACGTGAAGGCTGACTCATAGGAAAAGACCCTGATGCTGGGAAATATTGAGGGCAAGAGGAGAAGGGGACAACAGAGGATGAGATGGTTGGATGCCATCGCCGACGCAATGGGCATGGGTTTGAGCATAGCAAAGGACAGAGGAGCCTGAAATGCTGCAGTCCATGGGGTCACAAAGAGTCAGACATGACTGAGCGACTGAACAACAACACACAGAACGAAGAGGGAAGATTTAGGATTCTGAACCTAAAGCCTTTAAAACCTTCAAGGTGCCTGGCCAGTAAGGGAAAACTCAGAGCATCTCAGAAAGAAGCTGCCCACTACCCCAGAGATGTCCCTTGGGCAGCACACGCAGTATAGAGGAAAAGCCAAGCTGCCTTCAGTGACCCCATGTTCCCTCATTCCTGTGTGCCATCGTTTTGGAAACTGCAATTATTTCATTGCTCCCTTAATCCAATCCAGTTTAGGAGAAGACAATAAAACACAAGACATATAAATGCCTCCGCTAAAAATACATTATTAGATTAGCAAATATGGGGACATTTTCTACATACTTTTCAACAGTCTTTTCCCATCTCCAATTATTTATCACATCCCAACATTGGGCCCCGACTGCAAATGAGTTGTGTTTAGATCCCCCACCTCTATCTTTCTTCAGAGTCAGTCAGCTCCAAACGATAAATAGAGGAAAAAGGACCCAAGTGTGTGTTGTATCTTTCAATCAATGCACAAACATTTCGTTATTATCAACATGCAGCTAAAAGGTTCCCGACAAGTTTGGCTTTAAAATTGGGTACAGAGGAACGGCCTGTGACCTGCCTACTGTCAACAGAACCCCGGCCAACTTGCCCTTAGTTTTACTGAGAATCTCAAAGCCCTCTATAGAGCCATCCGACTGCTCTCTCCTTCAGTTTCTGAAATTCCACCTCTGCATCTTTTTCCTGCCTCATCTTCAATTCCTGGGCTCGCCTGCAGTCAGGAGAACACGGCCTGCTGTTTGCAGATGGCGCTATGGAGCATCTTCCATCACAGAGGGAAGAAGACAGCTGTCTTCCGGAATTTCCCCATCTCATCTCCTCCTCCTCTTCTCCCCGTTCACGCTCCACCCTATACCGCCTCCACAAACAAGCTCCCACTCCCACACCCTGCGTGGACCCTGCAGCTCTTCCCTTCCCCTTCTTGGCCACAGCGCATCTTCTTGAACGGGCTGTCCAGAGTCTGGTTTTTCAACACCTTCCACATCACGGTAGACAGGAAGTGAAGTATGGAAGGCGGGAGGCTGCTGGCGAGGGTGGGAGTCTGGTGTGGGTTCTGGCTGAGGAGCAAGGGACAGACCAACCCACAGTCCTGGTGACACCTGAGGGAGAAGCCTGAAGCTAGGATCTGCCTACCTCCTTTGTTTTCTTTCTTTTTGATTTATCTTTGGCTGCGCTGGGTCTTCCTCGCTGTGCTCGGGCTTTCTCTAATTTCAATGTGCAGGGGCTACCCTCCGGCTGTGGTACACAGGCTTCTCACGGCAGTGGCTTCTCTTATTGCGGAACACGTGGTTCGAGGGGCGCAGGCTTCGTCGCTCCAAGGCACGTGGAATCCTCCTGGGCCAGGGATCCACCCGTGCTCCCTGCACTGGCAGGCAATTCTTAACCTCTGGACCACCTGAGAAGTCCCCGACCTACCCTTCTCATCACCACTTGCCTGAATACTGCTCTCTGTGGGCACCAGTTACTTCCTGTTTAGTAACTTCTCAAGGCTCCTCTTGACTCCTCGGTCCTCGCGTCCCCTCCCTGTGTGGCATCTGACCCTGAGCACCACCTCTCTCCTCACCATCCCCTCCAGCTTCTGCGCCTTCGCAGGACCTAAGCTCTCCTCCCACCTTGGCAAGCCCTCCTTTCCTGCCGCCTCAGTGGCATCTCTGCTCGGAGCATCCCCTTCCCTCTCCTCCTGCTCCTTGCATCAGCCTGCTGCTGCAGTTTCAATGACGCCCTCCACATCTCCTCAAACTCAAGTCGTCTCCAGGGAGAGCTAGCAGTTCCTCCAAGTGAGAGCCTCCATTAAACTCCTGTGGGCTTTTCTTGCTCCAGCAGTTCACCGTGAGTGTCTATCCAGCACTGGGGAGGCAAAAATGGCAAGCCAGGGACCCACCTGCCCTAAGTCACCCAGGCTCAGACACCAGCAGTTACTTGTGACATCAGCCCCTCCCTCTTCCTTCCTTCCTCCCTTCCATCCTCTCTGCTCTCCTTTCCCTCTCCCTGTCTTCCTATCTTCCCTCCATCTACCACCTCTCCCCGCACAAAGTCAAACAACCAGGCCAATCATCCTCACACTACCTATCCTTCCCAGCCTTCTGAGCTGGCTTCAGACACTCTCAGCCCTCCTCACCTCACCCCTGGGCTCCCCTGAGGGGCCCAAGCATGCTCATTCCTCCCAGCTCCTCTGCCCACAATCATGCTTAACTTGCAAAGTACATATACGAGGCCCAGTGCTTCCCAGAAGTTTGCATGGTTCTCTGTTGTCTCTTAAAGAAGAGCAAATTTCTTCACTGGCTTTCAAGATCTGGCCCTTTATCCTACCAGGCCAGTGGAAGAACTTACATTACCCAAATGGCCCTGGCCTTCCTCTCATGCCTGCCTTCACCCTGTGATGCCTTCTCAACTGGGGCCTGCCACTTCTAACGAGGGATCCTCCTGGGCCAGGGATCCACCGTGCTCCCTGCACTGGCAGGCAATTCTTAACCTCTGGACCACCTGAGAAGTCCCCGACCTACCCTTCTCATCACCACTTGCCTGAATACTGCTCTCTGTGGGCACCAGTTACTTCCTGTTTAGTAACTTCTCAAGGCTCCTCTTGACTCCTCGGTCCTCGCGTCCCCTCCCTGTGTGGCATCTGACCCTGAGCACCACCTCTCTCCTCACCATCCCCTCCAGCTTCTGCGCCTTCGCAGGACCTAAGCTCTCCTCCCACCTTGGCAAGCCCTCCTTTCCTGCCGCCTCAGTGGCATCTCTGCTCGGAGCATCCCCTTCCCTCTCCTCCTGCTCCTTGCATCAGCCTGCTGCTGCAGTTTCAATGACGCCCTCCACATCTCCTCAAACTCAAGTCGTCTCCAGGGAGAGCTAGCAGTTCCTCCAAGTGAGAGCCTCCATTAAACTCCTGTGGGCTTTTCTTGCTCCAGCAGTTCACCGTGAGTGTCTATCCAGCACTGGGGAGGCAAAAATGGCAAGCCAGGGACCCACCTGCCCTAAGTCACCCAGGCTCAGACACCAGCAGTTACTTGTGACATCAGCCCCTCCCTCTTCCTTCCTTCCTCCCTTCCATCCTCTCTGCTCTCCTTTCCCTCTCCCTGTCTTCCTATCTTCCCTCCATCTACCACCTCTCCCCGCACAAAGTCAAACAACCAGGCCAATCATCCTCACACTACCTATCCTTCCCAGCCTTCTGAGCTGGCTTCAGACACTCTCAGCCCTCCTCACCTCACCCCTGGGCTCCCCTGAGGGGCCCAAGCATGCTCATTCCTCCCAGCTCCTCTGCCCACAATCATGCTTAACTTGCAAAGTACATATACGAGGCCCAGTGCTTCCCAGAAGTTTGCATGGTTCTCTGTTGTCTCTTAAAGAAGAGCAAATTTCTTCACTGGCTTTCAAGATCTGGCCCTTTATCCTACCAGGCCAGTGGAAGAACTTACATTACCCAAATGGCCCTGGCCTTCCCCTCTCATGCCTGCCTTCACCCTGTGATGCCTTCTACTTCAAGACTTGGGGTGCCGAACTGCCACTTTTCATTCTAAACACCTTCTTACTGTTTAATTTGTTACAATCAACGAGAACTACTTTGTTCCAATACTGTTTGTTGTTTTTTTTGTTTTTGGTACAAGATATGTGGGATCTTAGCTCCCAGACCAGGGATTGAACCCACACCTCCTGCATTGGAAGGTGAAGTCCTAGCCACTGGACCACCAGGGAAGTCCCTCAACGAGAACTACTCTGAGTTAAAGAATACTGAGTGATAGAGACTAGTTTTAAAACAATTTCCTTTACTCCTTCCTTGACCGTGCCAGCCCAAGACAATTCTTCCGTTCTTTCTATTCTGCAGATTCTCCTCTGAATTTGACTGACTCTTAATAAGGACTTCCTACTACAATGGTTTATACTAACATTACTTCTTCCTAACTCGGTCCCTCAGGACAAAGCTGGGTCTAAATCACCCTAACTCTCACAGCCCCTTAGCATAGCCCATGATACGTCCTCAATAAATATCAGACGACGTCGAGGAATTACAACTTCATCTTAAGGAAGCTGATCTGATTTTTCCCAATGGAGTAAAAACTGACTCTAAATTGGAATATAATAGGATCTTAGTGTTATGGATCTTCCAGTGAGTTATTCATTTAAATTCCTTTTTATGTCACAATTTTGGGGGTGACTCTGCACATCACTGTGAAGGCTAGGAGACTGTGCAGCGAAAGTTAGGGGTGTGTGGAGGGGGGTGTGTGTGCACACGTGCTAGTCAACTTTCTCCTCAAGATTCCCTAGAAGTGAGAACAATGAAGAATGAAAACGACCTAAAATTTCCCCAAATTACAACAGAGCAAGCAGGTATTCCTTGCCTGATCTACTCCCCCCCAGAACAACACTGACAGGGCTTGAGTCCCTCCAGAGTTTGTCACCAATGTCGCCCCGGCAATCAAAGTGCCAAAACTTCAGCGATGCAGACAGGGCCCTCGTAAAGGCTCATTCCATGCGAAAAGCCCTCATTAAACCCTGAGTTATATTTAGAAAAAAATGGAACAGAAGTTATATTTAGATGAAATGGCTTAAAAGAACTTTCCCCAAAACAGCCTGTTTATCCTGATCTTCCAAGGGAAAACGTTTGACTGGGGTTTTACGTACAACTCTTAAAAAAAAGAAAAAAAAATTCAGAAAACTTCTCTGTATGTACACAAAGACTTCTGTTTAGATTCCTCTGTATCAGGGAGGACGCAGGAGCACCCAGAGATCAGCAAGACCGCCCACAGGACTCAGGGGGATGAGGACTTAACAAACAGGTCCGCATTTGGAAGACAGGCATTTCCTACAGAAACTTGAGTTGTGATGGTCTAAGAAATGTATGAGTAACTTGGGGCTCGAGCTGTACCACAGTAGCTCTAAAATTTATAAAATATATAGAAAGGACCCCAAACCATCGCTTTCCTCAGCAGCTCTCCCTGGAACCGTTCTTTTCCAAAAGGTCATTGGCATCTCACTCGTGCGTCAGGGTCAAAACACCTCTCACTGGGTAGCTCGCTCACTGAACCACACACGGCGTTTTTCTCTTTGACTCTGCCTCAGCAAGCTATTCTTGACATCTGCTTTCTTCTGTGGTGACTTACGTGTCCCTAACAAAATGCTAGTCACCAGCAGCCGAGGTGATTGAGAGAACTGGTGAAGTCTTTTCATGAATGGATGTATAATTTGGGTGACTCTTGGAAGGAGTGCAAGGTGGTTTGTGGCCGTGAGTCCTCTCTTCACAAGCCACAGGATCCCCCCACCCCGGGCTCCAGAGGAGAATGAATCACAGCTTGGAGGCTTGGCACTCGCCCCAGGTTAAGGGGACCTCTTCTCTAGAGAGCCTCAGGAAGAGGCCACTTCCCAGCCTCCCAGCCAAGCCAGAGTGGAGGGCAAAGGTAACGCTCGGGGAGGCGACAGCCAGACTGGAGGACTGGCCAGCCCCCAGTTGTCCCAGAAGGAATTCTGCCAGTGGGCGAGGGTGCCACAGCCCTGCCTCTCGCTATTCCTCGGGTCAATTAATACCCTAAGAACACTCCAGCCAAACCTCACTTTTGCCTCTGGCTTGGTATTTCCAGAAAGTGCGAGAGCAGAAGAGAACTGAGGTCGCCCAATTTCATACCACTTACAGACCTCAGAGCAGCCAGCCCAAGGCTGTGAAGTTCAGAGGCGAGACCAAAGAAGGCCTCGGCTGCTAATGCAGAGACCAGATCGTACATTCCAGGCACCATGGCCCTCACCCTTCAGCCACTTTCCTCTGCATTCACCACACCCCATACCCAACAAAAACATTTTACCAGATGGAGACTCCCCCCACCCCGCCCAGGGCCACTTTGTCTGCACCTAGAGCTGACCTACAGTGAACATTAATAGTCATTCTGAGGAAAAGCAGCACCTCAATCCTATAGTGCAAACCATCAAGGGTTTAACCAACACTCACTGATGCCCCAAGGCTAGGGTCAAATTAGCAGGTTCTCCTGAGCCCATTGGGAAACTTGAATGAACTCTGTAACCAGGCAGGTCAAAACCCGATGACAGACCATAAGGAGCACAGAAAGATGGAGGCATTGCACTTATTTCTGCAAGGACAACTCAACACAGAGTGCAAGACAGAATTAGAAGCGTGAGACAAGACATCCTAAGTCCCTTGCAAAGGATCAAGAGCAAGAGGGGGAGGGTATCCTTGGAGGCTCAAAGTGCAGGATGGAGACCTGGGCGCAGGCAAGGAACAGCTAAAGGCACGAGCAGGGGTAGTCACACGTGTGCAGAGGGGAAAGGTCGGCTTCCTCAAGGAAGGCTCCAAAAATCCCTCGGCAGTCTGGACAGAGTGATCAGGACTGCCTCGGACCAGAAGGAGTAGCCTTTGGGAGCTCTTAGGCAAAAGCACGAAAGATGGAAGAAGGAGGAAGGGTGGTGAAAGATGGGAGGGCGGCACTCGCCCCAGGTTAAGGGGACCTCTTCTCTAGAGAGCCTCAGGAAGAGGCCACTTCCCAGCCTCCCAGCCAAGCCAGAGTGGAGGGCAAAGGTAACGCTCGGGGAGGCGACAGCCAGACTGGAGGACTGGCCAGCCCCCAGTTGTCCCAGAAGGAATTCTGCCAGTGGGCGAGGGTGCCACAGCCCTGCCTCTCGCTATTCCTCGGGTCAATTAATACCCTAAGAACACTCCAGCCAAACCTCACTTTTGCCTCTGGCTTGGTATTTCCAGAAAGTGCGAGAGCAGAAGAGAACTGAGGTCGCCCAATTTCATACCACTTACAGACCTCAGAGCAGCCAGCCCAAGGCTGTGAAGTTCAGAGGCGAGACCAAAGAAGGCCTCGGCTGCTAATGCAGAGACCAGATCGTACATTCCAGGCACCATGGCCCTCACCCTTCAGCCACTTTCCTCTGCCTTCTCCCCTCCCCATACCCATCAAATACATTTTACCAGATGGAGACTCCCCCCACCCCGCCCAGGGCCACTTTGTCTGCACCTAGAGCTGACCTACAGTGAACATTAATAGTCATTCTGAGGAAAAGCAGCACCTCAATCCTATAGTGCAAACCATCAAGGGTTTAACCAACACTCACTGATGCCCCAAGGCTAGGGTCAAATTAGCAGGTTCTCCTGAGCCCATTGGGAAACTTGAATGAACTCTGTAACCAGGCAGGTCAAAACCCGATGACAGACCATAAGGAGCACAGAAAGATGGAGGCATTGCACTTATTTCTGCAAGGACAACTCAACACAGAGTGCAAGACAGAATTAGAAGCGTGAGACAAGACATCCTAAGTCCCTTGCAAAGGATCAAGAGCAAGAGGGGGAGGGTATCCTTGGAGGCTCAAAGTGCAGGATGGAGACCTGGGCGCAGGCAAGGAACAGCTAAAGGCACGAGCAGGGGTAGTCACACGTGTGCAGAGGGGAAAGGTCGGCTTCCTCAAGGAAGGCTCCAAAAATCCCTCGGCAGTCTGGACAGAGTGATCAGGACTGCCTCGGACCAGAAGGAGTAGCCTTTGGGAGCTCTTAGGCAAAAGCATACGAAAGATGGAAGAAGGAGGAAGGGTGGTGAAAGATGGGAGCCGGACGGAGGGGCTGACACAAGCCAAATATGTCCCCTTGGGGCTCTTGTGCCAGAGGGGACGCGCCACACAAGAGGACAGGCAGGTGTCACCATTCGAAGAGGCAAAGTCAACATGCCCTGGTGAGAAAGGGGGAAGGAAGAGCCTGTGTAGTAACTGGGCTTATCTGGAGCATTTCTGGCGACTTTATCTGCACTAGGACACGGATCTGGATCAGTGCTGACTCACAGAAACGCCCAACTCCTTTTCCCAGACGTCTAAAGGCACAAGGGAGAAAAAGGACCCTGGCCTTGCAGGCACACACACACACAGTTACAGAAACCGACAAAAACTTGCAGAACGATCTGGCGACCAGCAAGAGAATCTGTGAAAACCTAAACAAAAGCTTGTTTTGCTCAGCTTTCACTCACTTTTAATATGAATGAGCAAAAGCAACAGCCTGAAGACCCTACCCACCTCCTATTCAGGACTTAGATTTGGGACTTCCCAGGATGCTCCAAGGCAGGGCCAAAGCTGCAGGGTCTTCCCTGCTGGAAAGGTGGCTCAGAGTCCCCAGGATCCACTCCCGCACCCCAGCCAGACGGCACAACGCCCCACAGAACCTCAGCCCAGGTCTCCGCTCTCCACCCACCGCTGGGCTGGAGGGACGGTCCATTCAGAACCAGCATCTCCCAGGCGGTCCTTTAATTGTGATCATCATTTAAGGGCAGCTTGAGCATAAAGTGAATTTGTCCGGTCAGCTTTTAAGGCGTCAAACGCCTCCCACCCGGAATCAAACACGAACTGGCAGGCGCTGCGATACTGGGCCAGGAAGCGAAGAGAACTATAGCGCGGCGGGAGGCGCTCAAATAGGGCGCAAGAACCTGGCGCTTATTAGGTAGGCGTTCACCCGGGATCAGCCAGCCGACCTAGCACCTGGGCTGGGGGCCCTTGGGTGGGGTGGCGGTTCTGGTCAGGGCACCAAAAACATAAAAAGCCTGGCCAGCCCCAAGCTGCGCCCCTCGCCACGCAGGGGTCTGGAGTTTGAGCCTTGGGAGGGGGCGAAGGAATCCGCCCTCATTAGCACGTCGTCTGGGGGCCGGTCAATTTGCTTAATCACGGCTCTAAATGCCAGCGCCTAGCACACAATGCGCGCCCATTAACAGGTTTAAAGTGTCGCAGCGCTCGCTTTAAATGAGAAAAGCCGGCAACAAAGGGGGAAAAAGCCAAGTTCCTCTACTTGAAGAATGCCTCGATTCGCCCTCGGAATCAGCTAGGCGAGTTTAAAATCACAAACGCTTCGGGAAAGTTGAGGCCTTAGCGCGAAGGCTGGGGGTGGGGAGGGGGGTGTGTGTGAATTACCCGCCACGAATACTGGGTTTCTTAGGAACCGACTTCTAACCGGCCCAGCGAAACTGAAGTCGCGGGGCAGCGCCGCCAAACCCAGCTCCCCCGGGCCCCCTGCCCAACTGCCGGGGAAAGCGGACCGAATTCCAGGAAGGAAGCAAGACCCCCACCACCCCCGCCCCCCGCCTAAACACACACACCCGCCTAACCGGCACACATCCAAGTTTTCCTTTAGCGCCAGCAAAGAATCCTGGAGACCAAGGCGAACGCCAGAAGTGGACCCCGAGGCCGCTCCCGAGCAAAAGGGGAGAAAGTAAGGGAACTTTTTGGCCTCCATGCAGACACTGCCGAGCGCAGCCGAGCCCTCGACCGCCGAGCAGTTCACCTCGGTAGGCAAGTTCGGCCCGAGATCCAGCCCGGACGGCCCCATCCCCCACCTGGCAGCCGAGCCGGGGGCGCGTCTCGCGCTCCCCGTCCGCCCGCCCGCCCCGGCGCGGCGGGACCGGGCACTCACCGTGCGCGCTCCTCCGGGAGACAGAGGTCCGTTGGGAAGGTACGGGCCGCTCAGGTCCGGGATCATCAGGAACGGGTACCCAGGGTACGGGGGGCCCTTGAAGAACGCGCCGTCCTGGGGCCTTCTCACTGCCGGCAAGAGCAAGGCGGGGGTGAGGCCGGGCGCCCCGAGACAGCGCCGCCGCAGGGGTCCCGGGCCCCGAAGGGCCCCCGCGCGCGCCCCAGAGCAGCGCAGGCCGGCCGGGGCGAAGAACAGGGCCCCGGGGCGAGGGGGCCCGAGGGCGGCCGGAGCCCCGGCGCCGCGCGCAGCGGGGCCGCGAGTGGGGGCCGCCCGGGCCGGCACGTACCTTCGGCGAAGTAGTCCCGCGGCTTCTGGAACGCGTCCCGGGCGGGCTGCGGGCGCCTCTCCGCCTGCGAAGGAGACACAAAGGCGAGGCGGGTGAGCGGGCGCCGGGCCGGGGTCCCCCGGGGTCGGCCGCGGGGCCTCCTCACCTCCGAGTCCGAGCTGCTGCTCTGGTTCTCCGACTCGTGGACCAGGGACGACTTGACTTCGTCCAGGTCCCGCTGCGCCGAGGCGCTGTCGCTGCTCGGCTCCTGCTCCTCGCCTCCCTCGTCCTGGAAGGGGATCAGCTCGTCGTTGGCCCCGAGGTCGTCCCCTCCGCCGGCGGCCGCGGCGCCCGAGCCGCCGCCGCCGCCCGAGCCGCCCGAGCCGCCGCCGAGCTGGGGCATGGTGGGGCCGCCGCGCCCCGCGCCCCTCGCCGCCGGCGCCCGCGCCTCGCCCCCGCCCGCCCGCCCGCCCGCGGGTCCGCGCCGCTCTCCGCCGCGGCGGCCGCGGCGACAAAGTTTTGACAGGGCGTGGCCCGGAGGGGAGCGCGGCCGGCGCGGCCGGACCGGGGCGGGGGCGGCTGCGCTCGGGCCCCTGCGGCAGCGCGGAGCCCCGGGCTCCCCAACTCGCCGCCGCCTGCTCCGCCGGGGCGTCCCAGCGCCTGGCCCGCCGGGGAGGGGCGAGCGGGGAAGGAAGGAGGGACCGGCGCGCGGGGCAGGGGGGCCGGAGGGAGGAGCCCCGGCTGCAAGCTGACACCCGCGCGCCGCGCGGAGCCCGGGGAGCTCCGGCGCGCTCCCAGCTCTCGCCTTCACACTCGCACGCCGCTCGCTCACACCGTCCGGGGCTGCGCCTCCCCGCAGCGCGCACGCCCGCGCCTCCGGACCCGCACCCCCAGGGCCTCGCCCCCACCCCGAGACACCCCCTAACTTTCTTCCCAAGAACCCCAGAACTCCGCGGCGGCTCCGCACCCGCTCCCACCGGAGCCGCGCGCGGGCGGGCGGCACTGCCCCCTGCGGGAAAGCTTCGGACCTGCAGGCCGGCCCGGGACTCCAGGTGCTGGCTGTGCTCGCGGCGCCGGACCCCTGCCGGCCGGAGCGCCCTCGCCTGAGCAAGGTGGAGGGTGCGGGAAGCTCACCGCACACCGGGATACGCCCGGAGGCCTCCCGCGCCTCTTTCTTGTGGGGTTCCAAAGCGCCCCCCGCCCCAGTTCCGGTTTTCCAGTTGGTTCAGGTGTCCAGAGTCACCCAGGTTGAAAACCCAAAGACCACCTTCGCCCCGCAGTGCTGATCAGGGTCCTGAATCGAGTAGCTCGCGGTCCTGGGTTCAGAAAGAATTCGGATTTGCTTCCAGGCGAAGGAAGATTGCCCTGCCCAGTGACCTCTGAAACGTCCACGAAGCTGCCTCAAGAGCCAAGATGAAAAGTGCCCGGCTAGCCTCACGCTTAAAGAAATGCCTCCTGTGATAACATTCGAGCATAGTCGCTCCACCCAGTTCGGGGAGAGTTTGAAATCTTGTGACTCTTGTGTCCTCCGCAGTAGGGCAACTATTGGTGAGAGCTTCCGTCTTAAAAGGCAGGATGGGGGGCTTCCCTGGTAGCTCAGTGGTGAAGAGCTTGCCTGCCAATGCAGGAGACACGGATTCAATCCCTGATCCGGGAAGACCCCGCATGCTGCAGAGCAACAAGGCCCGTGAGCCACGACTATGGAGCTTGTACTCTAGAGCCTCGGGGCCGCAACTATGGAGCTCATGGGCCACAACTAGTGAAGCCCGTGAGCCCTAGAGCCCAAATTCCATAACAGGAGAAGTCACCACAACAAGAAGCCTGCTCACCTCCACTAGAGAGTAGCCCCCACTCCCTGCAACTAGAGAAGAGCCTGTGGCAGCAGTGAAAACCCAGAATAGCCAAAAGTAAATAAATAAATAAATGAAAAGTAAAGAATAAAAAGGCAGAATGAGGTAAAAACTATTTTATTTAACTAATCTTAAAATCTAAAATAGCTAAATAAAGGAGACTGGGAGAGGCGTTCTCTCCAGCGACGGTACACATATGGTCAAAGTCACAGATACAAGAAAGTTCAAATCAGCACTGTGTGTGTGTGTGTTCAGTGGGTCAGTCGTGTCTGATTCTTTGCGACCCAGGGACTGTAGCCTGTCAGGCTCTGTCCATGCAGATTTCCCAGTCAAGAACACCAGCCTGTTGTCACTTCCAGCTCCAAGGCATCTTCCCAACCCAGGGATCAAACCCTCATCTCTTGCATCTCCTGCATTGGCAGGCGGATTCTCTACCACAGCGCCACCTGGGAAGCCCAAAGCAGCTGGAAGGTTGGTAAAAAGAGGTCTGCATCTGTGTTACTGTGAAAGCTTGTGCAGCAGCCAGCTCAGGAGAATGAAGCACAGCAAGGATGCTGGAATGATCTGGAAGAAACGCCCTTAAGTAAAAACATATATGGGACCCACTCTTCACTTTCATTCTCTAAAAATGACTTACTGGTATTTGTTTATTCATAGAAAAAAGTGTCAGAAGACGCAACCAAATTTTTATCAGTAAGTATTTCTGGAAAAGGGGATAAGTGAGAGGAAAGGGACAGTTTTGTTTTCTATTTTCTATGTATTTTATTATATACAGCAAGCAGGTATGACTTATCTGTATTTTCACGTAATTAATACATGAGTATAGTCTCATAAAGTTTCTTGAAGCAATAGAGCTGCATCTCCGAGCAGTATCTTGAGTAAAAAGTTAAAGTTCAGGCTTTCCTGGTGGTCCAGTGGTTAAAAAGCTCCCCCTTGCCAATGCAGGGGATATGTGTTCGATCCCTGGTCCAGGACGATCACACCTGCCATGGAGTAACTAGGTTCGTGGGCCGCAACTGCTGAGTCCACGCTCTAGGTCCTGAGAGCCGTAGCTACTTAAGCTCACACGCACCTAGAGCCTGTGGTCCGAAATAGGAGAAGCCACTCAAGTCAGAAGCCTGAGTGGTACCATGAAGAGTAGCCCCCACTCAACAAGGACCCAGTACAGCCATAAATAAGTAAATACATTTTATTTATTTTATTTTTGGCTATTCTGGGTTTTCACTGCTGCCACAGGCTCTTCTCTAGTTGCAGGGAGTGGGGGCTACTCTCTAGTGGAGGTGAGCAGGCTTCTTGTGGCGGTGACTTCTCTTGTTGTGGAACACTGGCTCTAGGGCTCACGGGCTTCACTAGTTGTGGCCCATGGGCTCCATAGTTGTGGCTGTGAGGCTCTAGAGCACAGGCTCTATAGTTGTGGTTCATGGGCTTCGTTGCTCTGCAGCATGTGGGATCTTCCCGGATCAGGGATTGAATCCGTGTCTCCTGCATTGGCATGCGAACTCTTTACCACTGAGCCATCAGGGAAGCCCCAAATAAATAAAAGTAAAAGTTCCTCTTTCCCACACTTCCCTGTAGTTAATCACCATTGCTAGTTCGGGGTATATCATCCTAGATGTTTTCTTAAGCAGTTATGTACCCATGTAAGCACATATACAAATGTACAGGTTCACTTTCAGGAAAAAGAGTATAATGCTGTTCTGATATTTCACTTTTACAAGTTTTGTAAAACTCAGAGCATTTTCATGTGGTCCACGAACATATGAAAAATCCGTTGTATTTGTTTCCCACAGTTGCTGTTACAAATCACCACAAACCTGGTGGCTGAAAACACCAGAAATGCATTCTCTCACTGCTCTCGAGGCCGGAAGTCCGAAACGAGGTTCACTAAATCAAAATCAAAGTGTTGTCAAGGTTACTACTCGTCTCTTCCAGCTTCTGGTGGCTGCTGGCACTCCTGCCATCTCGTCACTCCAATTTCTGTCTTTGTGGTCATGTTGCCTTCTCACTTCCCATGGTCGAATCTCTCTCTGCTTCCTTCTTACCAGGAAGGATGCCGTGATGTCATTTAGGGCCCACTAGATCATCTGGGATAATCCCCCCATCAAGATCCTTAACTAAAGAAAAAAAAAAAGCCCTTCACTTAATCACACCTGCAAAGACCCCATTGCCTTATAAGGTAACATTCATAGGTTATGGAAGATGAGTCCATGGCGTATCTTTGGGAGTGAGCCATTATCAACCTACCACGCCCATCAACCTCGAAGAAATGCAAATGGAAACAGCATAGACAGACCATTTATCATCTATCAGATTGGCAAAGGTAGAAAAGAATTCACAACATCCAGCTTTGGCCCTGTGCTGAGAAACATACAGCTGCTGGGCATGCCCTTGTGTAATATTTCTGAACGGAAGTTTGGCAATACCTATGAAAAAATCTTGAAAAGTGTAAACCCTTTGACTCAACTCGGTGCCTCTAGGGCTCACGGGCTTCACTAGTTGTGGCCCATGGGCTCCATAGTTGTGGCTGTGAGGCTCTAGAGCACAGGCTCTATAGTTGTGGTTCATGGGCTTCGTTGCTCTGCAGCATGTGGGATCTTCCCGGATCAGGGATTGAATCCGTGTCTCCTGCATTGGCATGCGAACTCTTTACCACTGAGCCATCAGGGAAGCCCCAAATAAATAAAAGTAAAAGTTCCTCTTTCCCACACTTCCCTGTAGTTAATCACCATTGCTAGTTCGGGGTATATCATCCTAGATGTTTTCTTAAGCAGTTATGTACCCATGTAAGCACATATACAAATGTACAGGTTCACTTTCAGGAAAAAGAGTATAATGCTGTTCTGATATTTCACTTTTACAAGTTTTGTAAAACTCAGAGCATTTTCATGTGGTCCACGAACATATGAAAAATCCGTTGTATTTGTTTCCCACAGTTGCTGTTACAAATCACCACAAACCTGGTGGCTGAAAACACCAGAAATGCATTCTCTCACTGCTCTCGAGGCCGGAAGTCCGAAACGAGGTTCACTAAATCAAAATCAAAGTGTTGTCAAGGTTACTACTCGTCTCTTCCAGCTTCTGGTGGCTGCTGGCACTCCTGCCATCTCGTCACTCCAATTTCTGTCTTTGTGGTCATGTTGCCTTCTCACTTCCCATGGTCGAATCTCTCTCTGCTTCCTTCTTACCAGGAAGGATGCCGTGATGTCATTTAGGGCCCACTAGATCATCTGGGATAATCCCCCCATCAAGATCCTTAACTAAAGAAAAAAAAAAAGCCCTTCACTTAATCACACCTGCAAAGACCCCATTGCCTTATAAGGTAACATTCATAGGTTATGGAAGATGAGTCCATGGCGTATCTTTGGGAGTGAGCCATTATCAACCTACCACGCCCATCAACCTCGAAGAAATGCAAATGGAAACAGCATAGACAGACCATTTATCATCTATCAGATTGGCAAAGGTAGAAAAGAATTCACAACATCCAGCTTTGGCCCCTGTGCTGAGAAACATACAGCTGCTGGGCATGCCCTTGTGTAATATTTCTGAACGGAAGTTTGGCAATACCTATGAAAAAAATCTTGAAAAGTGTAAACCCTTTGACTCAACTCGGTGCCTCTAGGATTTTCCACTTCAAAAGTAACCAGGTACACAAGGGAACCCATAAAAATGTCACTATCACAGTGAAAAGTGAGACAGAAATTGAAAGTCCCCAAATAGGGAACCGTTGAATAAAATCCTTTTATTTAACATGATTTTTATTTGTCTTATTTAACATGATGTGGAGGCTGGCAGGTCTTCCTGGGATCTGCAGTTGAACCATATGGGATAGAGGAAGGTAAGAAGGAGGTCAGCTCACAAAAAACAAACTTTCGGTTCCTAAAGAGGAAGAGAGCAGGGATAAATTCGGCGTTTGGAATTCAGAGATACACAGCACTGTATGTAAGATAGATAAACAGGGACTTCCCTGGTGGTCCAATGGTTAAGAACTTATCTGCCAACGCAAGGGACACAGGTTCAACCCTTGATCCTAGCAGATCCCACATGCCGAAGGACAACTAAGTGCGTGGGCCACAACTACTGAGCCCGCACTCTAGGGCCTGCCCGTGTAGAAAAACTACAGCAACGAGAGCCCTGTCCACCGCAACTAGTGGACAGCCCCTACTCTCTGCAGAAGGCCCACAAGCAACTATGAAGATAAAATATCAGACAAAAATATAATTTAAAATAAATAAACAAATGTAAGAAAACCTGGAGGGAATTTGGGGTTCTAGGTAAGGAGGGAAGATCTCTTATTAAATAAATTTTTTCTTTCATTTTTAAATTTATTTATTTATTTTTTAAATATTGACCTCTTTTATTGATTTATTTTTATTTTTATTTTGAGTGGGTGGGGAGGGAGGGGGCAGGTGGGCCACTTGTATTGGTCTTTCATTTATCTATTTTCATCCATCTTTGTTCTTTGGCCCGTGTGGGCCTCCCATCGCGGTGGCCTCAGTTGTCACAGAGCACTGGCTCCGAGCGCATGCGCTCCAGAGCTCCGGCTCGGTAATTGGACACATGGGTCCAGCCGCTCCGTGGCACGTGGGATCTTCTCAGGCCAGGGATCGAACCGGCGGCCCTTGCACTGCAAGGCGGTGTCCTTACCCCCTGGCCCACCAGGGAAGCCCTTTTATTGATTTTTTAACCATTTGTTTCCAACCATCTTTATTCTTTGACCTGTGTGGGCCTCCCATCGCAGTGGCCTCTCTCGTTGCAGAGCTCCCGCTCAGGGCGCATGCGCTCCAGAGCGCTGGCTCACAATTGGACACACGGGTTCAGCCGCTCCGCGGCACACAGGATCTTCCCGAGCCAGGGATCAAACCAGTGCCCCTTGCACTGCAAGGTGGACTCCTTACCCCCTGGCCCACCAGGGAAGCCCCAATTTATTTATTTTTATTTGGAGGGTAATTGCTTTATAAAAGTGTGTTGGTTTCTGCCGTACATCAACATGAATCAGCCACAGGTGGACCCATCTCTCCCCTCCCTCTTGAACCTCCCTCCCACCCCACCCCACCCCACCCCTCCCCTCTAGGCTGTCACAGAACACTGGTTTGAGCTGCCTGTGTCATCCAGCAAGTCAGACAGACACACACCAAACTGCAAATCAGTGTAAGTGCGCAAATGAATCAATTTCCACAAACTGAACACGTCTCTGTCTCCCCAGATGAAGATTAAGAACAAGCTTCGGGCTTCCCCTGGTGGTCCAGTGGGTAAGGACACCGCCTTGCAGTGCAAGGGGCGCCGGTTCGAGCCCTGGCCTGGGAAGATCCCACGTGCCGCGGAGCGGCTGGACTGATGTGTCCAATCACCGAGCCGCAGCTCTGGAGCGCATGCGCCCAGAGCCGGCGCTCTGCAACGACAGACGCCACCGCGATGGGAGGCCCACACGGGTCAAAGAACAAAGACGGATGAAAATAAGAGAAGTGAAAGACCAATAGAAGTGGCCCGCCCGCTCCCCTCCCTCCCCAACCCGACCCCCGCCCAAAATAAATAAATAAATAAATATTAAAAAAAAAAAAAAAAAAGAACAAGCTTCATGGTCTTCTCATCTTTACCTTACTCCATAAGTAGTTCTGATTCTGATACATATCATGATAGATAAAGCTGGCCTGTTTTTGAACTATATATGAGGAATCATTTAGTATTTTTTATCTTCTTTTGTGTAACATTATTTCTGTGAGATTCATCCATGCCATTGCGTATCACTGTAGTCTTTTTCTCTTTTTTGAGTTACTGTATAAATTATACCAAAAGAACGTACCACAGTTTATGTAGCCATTGTTTTGTTGATGTATGTTTGAATAGTTTCAGAATCGTTGGCGGATACAGAATGATGCTGCTAGAAACATTGTTCTCTACACATCATTGGATATACACATCTCTTGAGTAACAAGAGCGTAATTTCTGGGTCATGGGATACACATTTGTTCAGTTTTATTAGATATTGCCAATGCATTTTTCAAAATGGTCGTACAGTAATTTACAGTCCCACTCATAGTATACAATAGTTCTATCCTTCTACATTTTCATCCATACCTGGTATGATCACTCTATATTTTATTATCTTTAGCCATTCTGGCAGGTGTGTCTTAGAAACCCATTATGGTTTTAATTCATATTTCCCCAATGACCACTCTTGTTGACTACCTTTTCACATGCTTCTTGGTTATTTAGATATGTTCTTTTATGAAGTACTTGTTCTAATGTTTTGTCTATTTTTCTCTTGAATTCTCTACTTTTTTCTAATGGATTATGTGTACGAGTTCTTTGTATAGTCTGAATATGAGGATCGTGTCAGACATGTCTAATACAAATATTCTCTTCCGGCCTGTGGCTTGTCATTTTATTCTACCAAGAAGGTCATGTGAGGAATAGAAATCTTAGTTTTAGTTATAGTCCACTTGCTCATTCTTTCTCTTTATTGTTAATACTTTGGGGTCCTATTGAAGAAATCCTTGCTCACACCAAAGCCATGAATGTACTATCTATTATGGCCTAGAAACATTATTGTTTTATTTAAGTTTAGGTCTACAAGCCGTCTGAACTACATCTTTGTGTGTGGCTTGACTGAGAGGTCAAGGCCCTCCCCTCCACCTGTATGGTGGCCATCCTTTCCTCCTTTCACTGCAATGGCACCTTTATCATAAATCGTAAGTGTAAAGATGGGTCTGATACATATCATGATAGATAAAGCTGGCCTGTTTTTGAACTATATATGAGGAATCATTTAGTATTTTTTATCTTCTTTTGTGTAACATTATTTCTGTGAGATTCATCCATGCCATTGCGTATCACTGTAGTCTTTTCTCTTTTTGAGTTACTGTATAAATTATACCAAAAGAACGTACCACAGTTTATGTAGCCATTGTTTTGTTGATGTATGTTTGAATAGTTTCAGAATCGTTGGCGGATACAGAATGATGCTGCTAGAAACATTGTTCTCTACACATCATTGGATATACACATCTCTTGAGTAACAAGAGCGTAATTTCTGGGTCATGGGATACACATTTGTTCAGTTTTATTAGATATTGCCAATGCATTTTTCAAAATGGTCGTACAGTAATTTACAGTCCCACTCATAGTATACAATAGTTCTATCCTTCTACATTTTCATCCATACCTGGTATGATCACTCTATATTTTATTATCTTTAGCCATTCTGGCAGGTGTGTCTTAGAAACCCATTATGGTTTTAATTCATATTTCCCCAATGACCACTCTTGTTGACTACCTTTTCACATGCTTCTTGGTTATTTAGATATGTTCTTTTATGAAGTACTTGTTCTAATGTTTTGTCTATTTTTCTCTTGAATTCTCTACTTTTTTCTAATGGATTATGTGTACGAGTTCTTTGTATAGTCTGAATATGAGGATCGTGTCAGACATGTCTAATACAAATATTCTCTTCCGGCCTGTGGCTTGTCATTTTATTCTACCAAGAAGGTCATGTGAGGAATAGAAATCTTAGTTTTAGTTATAGTCCACTTGCTCATTCTTTCTCTTTATTGTTAATACTTTGGGGTCCTATTGAAGAAATCCTTGCTCACACCAAAGCCATGAATGTACTATCTATTATGGCCTAGAAACATTATTGTTTTATTTAAGTTTAGGTCTACAAGCCGTCTGAACTACATCTTTGTGTGTGGCTTGACTGAGAGGTCAAGGCCCTCCCCTCCACCTGTATGGTGGCCATCCTTTCCTCCTTTCACTGCAATGGCACCTTTATCATAAATCGTAAGTGTAAAGATGGGTCTGTCTGTTTTTAGATTTTTTCCTTAGTTCATCTGCCTAAGCGAGCACCAGTGACACATTATCAATGTGCAATAAGTCTTGAAATCTGTCACTACGAGTCCGTTGCCTGTTCTTCAAGATCATATATGCTATTTTTGTCCTTTTAAAGGCTCTATTGGAAAAGACCCAGATACTGGGAAAAATAGAAGGCAGGAGGAGGGGGCAACAGAGGACGAGATTGTTGGATGGCATCACCAACTCAATGGACATGAGTTTGAGCAGGCTTCAAGAGAAGGTGAAGGACAAGGAAGCTTGGTGTGCTGCAGTCCATGGGGTCACAAAGAGTTGGACACAAATGAGTGACTGAACTGTGCTGACCAACTGAAAGGCCATATTGGGTTTTTTGGTTTAGTTTTGTTTTGGTTCAATCATGCAACAGAGCATGTGGAATCTTAGTTCTCTGACCAGGGATTGAATCTGTGCCCCCTACAGTAGGAAAGCAGAATCTTAACCACTGGACTGCCAGGGAAGTCTTGCCATATTGTTTTAAAAATGTAGGTTTTATCATTATTATTGATGGATAGTGAGGCCAGCAGATCAGGCGATGACTTTTTTGAAAAGATAGTTTGTTACTCACAGTTCCAAGGGGACAGGGCAGGCCAGGCCACACAGGGTCACATGGGGAAGCACGAGGGTAGGTTAGGAGGCCAGAAGGAGCAAGGAGAAAGCTTGGGCAAGAAGAGGTTTAAAAGGTTAGGAGGCAGAAGACAAGGAGTTTTATTGTTTTCATTCTAAGCCTGTGGCTTGTCATTTTATTCTACCAAGAAGGTCATGTGAGGAATAGAAATCTTAGTTTTAGTTATAGTCCACTTGCTCATTCTTTCTCTTTATTGTTAATACTTTGGGGTCCTATTGAAGAAATCCTTGCTCACACCAAAGCCATGAATGTACTATCTATTATGGCCTAGAAACATTATTGTTTTATTTAAGTTTAGGTCTACAAGCCGTCTGAACTACATCTTTGTGTGTGGCTTGACTGAGAGGTCAAGGCCCTCCCCTCCACCTGTATGGTGGCCATCCTTTCCTCCTTTCACTGCAATGGCACCTTTATCATAAATCGTAAGTGTAAAGATGGGTCTGTCTGTTTTTAGATTTTTTCCTTAGTTCATCTGCCTAAGCGAGCACCAGTGACACATTATCAATGTGCAATAAGTCTTGAAATCTGTCACTACGAGTCCGTTGCCTGTTCTTCAAGATCATATATGCTATTTTTGTCCTTTTAAAGGCTCTATTGGAAAAGACCCAGATACTGGGAAAAATAGAAGGCAGGAGGAGGGGGCAACAGAGGACGAGATTGTTGGATGGCATCACCAACTCAATGGACATGAGTTTGAGCAGGCTTCAAGAGAAGGTGAAGGACAAGGAAGCTTGGTGTGCTGCAGTCCATGGGGTCACAAAGAGTTGGACACAAATGAGTGACTGAACTGTGCTGACCAACTGAAAGGCCATATTGGGTTTTTTGGTTTAGTTTTGTTTTGGTTCAATCATGCAACAGAGCATGTGGAATCTTAGTTCTCTGACCAGGGATTGAATCTGTGCCCCCTACAGTAGGAAAGCAGAATCTTAACCACTGGACTGCCAGGGAAGTCTTGCCATATTGTTTTAAAAATGTAGGTTTTATCATTATTATTGATGGATAGTGAGGCCAGCAGATCAGGCGATGACTTTTTTGAAAAGATAGTTTGTTACTCACAGTTCCAAGGGGACAGGGCAGGCCAGGCCACACAGGGTCACATGGGGAAGCACGAGGGTAGGTTAGGAGGCCAGAAGGAGCAAGGAGAAAGCTTGGGCAAGAAGACTTACTTGGCTTTTCATGGGAAAGAATGGCTGAGACAGGGTCAGCAGGCTGGTTTGGGATTGACTTGTTTGAATAATTTCAGCAAGCTCTGGCGTATAGGATCTGTCTTGAGTTATCGCATTCCTGTCTCTGGGATGATTAAGGCAGAGAAATACTGCCTAGAGTTTAAGAGCCCAGTGAGAACGTAGTAAAGAGGGTAGTTGGGGGAGTGGGGAATAGGCTTTGGATTGTCTGATTGGCATATGAAAGGCTAACTCATCAGGGGGGGTGTCATTTGCTCTCTCTAAGAATTAGCTTACCTTGGAAAGGGCAGTCTCTCCTAGGTCAGCAAGGCCCCCAAGATATGAAAACATCATAAAATACAGAAAATAAAAACATGATGACTACATGTGTAAATTTTAGAATCAACATGTCACTTTCTACAAAAATATCTTCTGGAATTTGTTATGGACTTTGTATAATAAATCTATAGATCAATGTGAAAAGAATTAATATTTTTACAATATTAAGTATTTCCATTGATGAAACCAGAATACTTTTACTTGTTCTTTCTTTTTTTTGGTTAAATTATTTTTCCATGCACTGGGTCTTTGTGGATGTGTGCAGGCTTTTTCTAGTTGCAGGGCTTCCCATTGTGGTGGCTTCTCTTGTAGAGCAGGGTCTGGAGGGCACCTAGGCTTCAGTAGTTGTGACCAACTGAAAGGCCATATTGGGTTTTTTGGTTTAGTTTTGTTTTGGTTCAATCATGCAACAGAGCATGTGGAATCTTAGTTCTCTGACCAGGGATTGAATCTGTGCCCCCTACAGTAGGAAAGCAGAATCTTAACCACTGGACTGCCAGGGAAGTCTTGCCATATTGTTTTAAAAATGTAGGTTTTATCATTATTATTGATGGATAGTGAGGCCAGCAGATCAGGCGATGACTTTTTTGAAAAGATAGTTTGTTACTCACAGTTCCAAGGGGACAGGGCAGGCCAGGCCACACAGGGTCACATGGGGAAGCACGAGGGTAGGTTAGGAGGCCAGAAGGAGCAAGGAGAAAGCTTGGGCAAGAAGACTTACTTGGCTTTTCATGGGAAAGAATGGCTGAGACAGGGTCAGCAGGCTGGTTTGGGATTGACTTGTTTGAATAATTTCAGCAAGCTCTGGCGTATAGGATCTGTCTTGAGTTATCGCATTCCTGTCTCTGGGATGATTAAGGCAGAGAAATACTGCCTAGAGTTTAAGAGCCCAGTGAGAACGTAGTAAAGAGGGTAGTTGGGGGAGTGGGGAATAGGCTTTGGATTGTCTGATTGGCATATGAAAGGCTAACTCATCAGGGGGGGTGTCATTTGCTCTCTCTAAGAATTAGCTTACCTTGGAAAGGGCAGTCTCTCCTAGGTCAGCAAGGCCCCCAAGATATGAAAACATCATAAAATACAGAAAATAAAAACATGATGACTACATGTGTAAATTTTAGAATCAACATGTCACTTTCTACAAAAATATCTTCTGGAATTTGTTATGGACTTTGTATAATAAATCTATAGATCAATGTGAAAAGAATTAATATTTTTACAATATTAAGTATTTCCATTGATGAAACCAGAATACTTTTACTTGTTCTTTCTTTTTTTTGGTTAAATTATTTTTCCATGCACTGGGTCTTTGTGGATGTGTGCAGGCTTTTTCTAGTTGCAGGGCTTCCCATTGTGGTGGCTTCTCTTGTAGAGCAGGGTCTGGAGGGCACCTAGGCTTCAGTAGTTGTGACTCAAGAGCTCTGGAGCACAGGCTCAGTAGTTGTGGTACATGGGCTTAGTTGCCCTGAGGCATGTGGAATTTTCTAGGACCAGGAACCAAACCCATATCCCTTGCACATTGGTAGGCAGATTCTTAGCCACTGGACCACCAAGGAAGTCTAATTTTTTAGGCTCCTTTGTAGAGATTCGCATATCTTTTGTTCAACTGTTTTCTAGGCATTTGATGTATGTTAATGCTATCTAAATTTTATCTTTTATTTTATTTTCTCATTATTTAGTGCTAGTATGTAGAAATGCAAATGATTTTTCTTGTTTTGAGCTTGTGTTATAACATGAGCTGGTAATTATGCCTGGTTTTTTTTTTTTTTTTTTCCTATTTTCTCAAAGAGTTGATATAAGATTGTCCGTGTATGTGTGCATGCTAGGTCACTTCAGTCATGTCCAACTCTTTGTGACCCTATGGACTGTAGCCCTCCAGGCTCCTCTGTCCATGGGATTCTCCAGGCAAGAATATGGGAGTGGGTTGCCATGCCCTGCTCCAGAGAGTCTTCCTGACGCATGGATCAAACCCACGTCTCTTATGTCTCCTGCATTGGCAGGTAGGTTCTTTACCACTAAGCCAAGAACAGAAATGTGTTCTTTCATAGGTCTGGAGGCCAAAAGTCCAAAATTAGGGTATCAGCACGGTTAATTCCTCCTGACGGCTCTGAGGGGGTATCTAGTCTGTGGGTCTTGTGATGGTGAATTTTTATCTCTTTTTCTCTCTCTTTGTATCTACCTATCTAGAGATTGATTGATATGTCAATTTATCTGTCCATCTATGTCTATATCTATCTGTATGTATATTCCTGTTGATTCTGTTTCTTTGGAGAACTCTAATATATGTTTCTTTTCTAGCTTCTGGTGATGGCCAGCAATCCTTGTTGTTCCTTGTCTTGTAGATACACCAATCCCACCTCTGTCCCCATCATTTTTTTTTTTTTTTTTTCTTTTGGCTATTCTGGGTTTTCACTGCTGCCACAGGCTCTTCTCTAGTTGCAGGGAGTAGGAGTTACCCTTTAGTGGAGGTGAGCAGGCTTCTTGTTGTGGTGACTTCTCCTGTTAAGGAACTTGGGCTCTAGGGCTCACGGGCTTCAATAGTTGCAGCCCATGAGCTCCATAGTTGCGGCTCCAAGGCTCTAGAGTGCAGGCTCCATAGTTGTGGCTCACGGGCTTTGTTGCTCTGCAGCGTGTGGGATCTTCCCAGATCAGGGATCAAACCTGTGTCTCCTGCATTGGCAGGTGAACTCTTTACCACTGAGCTACCAGGGAAGCCCTGTCTCCGTCTTCACATGGGATTCTCTATGTGTCTTCACTTGGCTGACTTCTTATAAAGACCCAAGGCATATTGGATTAGGGGCCCATCCTACCCCAGTATGATCTCATCTGTAACTAATTACATCTGCAATGACCCTATTTCCAACTGAAGTCACACTCGGAGATACTAGGGGGTTAGAGTAACAACTTATCCACAACACAATTCCCCAGATGATACTATTGTTTCTCTTGAAAGTTTGAAACAAAGAGGAAACAGGTTGAAAGAATGAATCAGTGAAGCCACCTGGGCTTGGAGTTCATATTCTGGGAAATTTTGAAATGATAGCTTCTCCTCCTTTAGCATGCTCTGCTGTTCTGTGCTAAGTCACTTCAGTCGTGTCTGACTTTTTGCGACTCTATGGACTGTAGCCTCGTCTGTCCTGGATTCTTCAGGCAAGAATACTGGAACAGGTTGTCCTGTCCTCCTCCAGGGGATCTTCCCAACCCAGGGATCAAACCCTCATCTCTTATGCCTTCTACATCGGCAGGCGGGTTCTTTACCACTAGTGCCACCTGGGAAGCCCTCTTTTACTATTACTTCTTTAATAGTAATAGAATTATTCAGATTTTTCAGTTCTTCTTATGGCAGTTTTGGTAAGCTGAGTGTTTCAAGGAATCTGTCCATTCATCTAAATTCTGAAATTTATTGGCATAATTCTTCATAATATCCTTTTTTCAAATGTTACTATGTACAATGTCTGATATTCTCCTTTCACTACTACAATATACCTTCTCTCTTTAAAAATATTTCCCTAGGGCTTCCCTGGTGGTCCAGGGTGTAAAGAGTTTGCACTGCAGTGCAAGGGCACTGGTTCTCTAGTTGCAGGGAGTAGGAGTTCCCCTTGGGAGGGGAGCAGGCTTCTTGTTGTGGTGACTTCTCCTGTTAAGGAACTTGGGCTCTAGGGCTCACGGGCTTCAATAGTTGCAGCCCATGAGCTCCATAGTTGCGGCTCCAAGGCTCTAGAGTGCAGGCTCCATAGTTGTGGCTCACGGGCTTTGTTGCTCTGCAGCGTGTGGGATCTTCCCAGATCAGGGATCAAACCTGTGTCTCCTGCATTGGCAGGTGAACTCTTTACCACTGAGCTACCAGGGAAGCCCTGTCTCCGTCTTCACATGGGATTCTCTATGTGTCTTCACTTGGCTGACTTCTTATAAAGACCCAAGGCATATTGGATTAGGGGCCCATCCTACCCCAGTATGATCTCATCTGTAACTAATTACATCTGCAATGACCCTATTTCCAACTGAAGTCACACTCGGAGATACTAGGGGGTTAGAGTAACAACTTATCCACAACACAATTCCCCAGATGATACTATTGTTTCTCTTGAAAGTTTGAAACAAAGAGGAAACAGGTTGAAAGAATGAATCAGTGAAGCCACCTGGGCTTGGAGTTCATATTCTGGGAAATTTTGAAATGATAGCTTCTCCTCCTTTAGCATGCTCTGCTGTTCTGTGCTAAGTCACTTCAGTCGTGTCTGACTTTTTGCGACTCTATGGACTGTAGCCTCGTCTGTCCTGGATTCTTCAGGCAAGAATACTGGAACAGGTTGTCCTGTCCTCCTCCAGGGGATCTTCCCAACCCAGGGATCAAACCCTCATCTCTTATGCCTTCTACATCGGCAGGCGGGTTCTTTACCACTAGTGCCACCTGGGAAGCCCTCTTTTACTATTACTTCTTTAATAGTAATAGAATTATTCAGATTTTTCAGTTCTTCTTATGGCAGTTTTGGTAAGCTGAGTGTTTCAAGGAATCTGTCCATTCATCTAAATTCTGAAATTTATTGGCATAATTCTTCATAATATCCTTTTTTCAAATGTTACTATGTACAATGTCTGATATTCTCCTTTCACTACTACAATATACCTTCTCTCTTTAAAAATATTTCCCTAGGGCTTCCCTGGTGGTCCAGGGTGTAAAGAGTTTGCACTGCAGTGCAAGGGGCACTGGTTCGATCCCTGACCCAGGAAGATCCCACATGCTGAGGAGAAGCTGAACCAGTGTGTCCAATTACCGAGCCAGCGCTCTGGACCACATGCGCCCAGAGCCGGTGCTCTGCACCAAAAGAGGCCACTGTAATGGGAGGCCCACACAGGCCAGAGAATAAAGAAGGATCAAAATAAATAAATAGGGCTTCCCCTGGTGGTCCAGTGGGTAGGGACACCGCCTTGCAGTGCAAGGGGCGCCGGTTCGAGCCCTGGCCTGGGAAGATCCCACGTGCCGCGGAGCGACTGGACTGATGTGTCCAATTACCGAGCCAGAGCTCTGGAGCGCATGAGCCCAGAGCCGGTGCTCTGCAACGACAGAAGCCACCACGATGGGAGGCCCACAGGAGCCAAAGAACAAAGACGGATGAACAGAGAGAAACGAAAGACCAAGCTCCCCTCCCTCCCCAACCCGAACCCCGCCCCCCCCAAGAAACAAAGAAATATAAATATACAAGAAATATAATTTAAAAAAAAATAGAAAATCAATAAAAGGGGCTAAAATTAAAAAACAAAACAAAACAAAACAAAAACAAAAAAGCCCCACTCTTTAAAAATCTCCTAATTTCAAACATTTGTAGATTTTCAAATTTTCTTTTCCTTTTAAAATTACTTTTTAAACTTATCTCCACTGTGGTCGAAAGCAGCAGTTCTTTGAAATGTGGATGTGCACACAAAGCATGAGATTTTCAAGATTTTCTTGTTCCTATTTAAAATTACTTTTTAAATTAGGATCTTCCCAACCCAGGGATCAAACCCTCATCTCTTACGCCTCCTTCATTGGCAGGCAGGTTCTTTACCACCTGAGCCACCTGGGAAGCCCTCTTTACTATTACTTCTTTAATAGTAATAGAATTATTCAGATTTTTCAGTTCTTCTTATGGCAGTTTTGGTAAGCTGAGTGTTTCAAGGAATCTGTCCATTCATCTAAATTCTGAAATTTATTGGCATAATTCTTCATAATATCCTTTTTTCAAATGTTACTATGTACAATGTCTGATATTCTCCTTTCACTACTACAATATACCTTCTCTCTTTAAAAATATTTCCCTAGGGCTTCCCTGGTGGTCCAGGGTGTAAAGAGTTTGCACTGCAGTGCAAGGGGCACTGGTTCGATCCCTGACCCAGGAAGATCCCACATGCTGAGGAGAAGCTGAACCAGTGTGTCCAATTACCGAGCCAGCGCTCTGGACCACATGCGCCCAGAGCCGGTGCTCTGCACCAAAAGAGGCCACTGTAATGGGAGGCCCACACAGGCCAGAGAATAAAGAAGGATCAAAATAAATAAATAGGGCTTCCCCTGGTGGTCCAGTGGGTAGGGACACCGCCTTGCAGTGCAAGGGGCGCCGGTTCGAGCCCTGGCCTGGGAAGATCCCACGTGCCGCGGAGCGACTGGACTGATGTGTCCAATTACCGAGCCAGAGCTCTGGAGCGCATGAGCCCAGAGCCGGTGCTCTGCAACGACAGAAGCCACCACGATGGGAGGCCCACAGGAGCCAAAGAACAAAGACGGATGAACAGAGAGAAACGAAAGACCAAGCTCCCCTCCCTCCCCAACCCCAACCCCGCCCCCCCCAAGAAACAAAGAAATATAAATATACAAGAAATATAATTTAAAAAAAAATAGAAAATCAATAAAAGGGGCTAAAATTAAAAAACAAAACAAAACAAAACAAAAACAAAAAAGCCCCACTCTTTTTTTAAAAAAATCTCCTAATTTCAAACATTTGTAGATTTTCAAATTTTCTTTTTCCTTTTTAAAATTACTTTTTAAACTTATCTCCACTGTGGTCGAAAGCAGCAGTTCTTTGAAATGTGGATGTGCACACAAAAGCATGGAGATTTTGCAGTCGTTCCACAGCTGAATTCAAGTCTCGTGTATCCTTGCTGATTTTTTCTGGCTTGTTCTATTACTTAGAGAAAGAGATATGCTAAAATTGCCACTGTGTTTGTAGTTTTGTCAGTTTCTCCATTTAGTTATTTTTCCTTTCCCTGCAAAGACTTTAAAGCTATATTAATAGCTATTATATTAAAATAGAGAATTTGAATGATTTTCTCTTTCTCATTTTAATTATGAAATGTCTTTCATATGTCTAGTACTATTGTGGTTTTTTTATTTTTATTTATTTATTTATTTATTTTTTAGTACTGTTGTTTTTTAAAGTTTACCTTGTCAAATGTTACTATAGTGGAATCATCTTTCTTTAGGTTAGTGCTTTCACCTTTATCTTCTTTGGTCCTTTTGCTTTCAATCCCCTGTACCCTTAAATTACAAGGACAGCTTTTGTGAGTAGCATATAGTTGCTTTTAAAAACATAGTCTAGGAATTTTATCTTCCAATTTGGAGTATTTGGATAATTTATATTTTAAAATATTTTTATTTATTTTTGGCCCTGCTGGGTCTTTGTTGTTGCATGGGCTTTTCTCTTGTTGCGACAAGTGAAGGCCAGTCTCTAGCTGCCCAGTTTCTCAATTCAGTGGTTTCTCTTGCTGCATTTCCTGGGCTCTAGAGCCCAAGTTTAGTAGTTGTGGAACACGGGCTTAGTTACTGGATGGCAGATGGGATCTTCCCAGACCAGGGACCAAACCTGTGTCTCTTGCCTTGGCAGGTAGACTCTTTACCACTGAGCCACTAGGAAAGCCCAATAATTTACATTTAACAGAGGTATCAATACATTTGATTTATCATCTTAATGCTTTTATTTTCCTATTTGTTTTAATATTTTTTCTTTATTGCTCATCGCTTGGTTAGTAACACATTCCTTAATGATTCCGTGATGTTATCCTAGAGAAGACAACATATATCCTTGAATTACTATAGTATTCCTTCAATTAAGACTTTTACAATATCTCAACCAACCTTTGTACAGTTTTTTTTTTTTTTTTTTGGATGGAGGAGGGAGCCTGAGACAAGAAGTGAGAGGGATTTAACCTTTGCCTTGTGCAGTGGAAGTGTGATGTCTTAACCACTGGACCATCAGGGAAGTCCCAGCCCTAGCACAATTTAATTCCACTATCTGCTCTCTGCCTTTTGTGCTATTGCTGTCATGTATTTTAATTCTACGTATATTTTAAACCACACAGAATATTAGATTATTGTTCCAAACAATCAGTAGTCATTTCATATCGTTATCTCTATGTATGGTTTTCATTACTTCCTGTTCATCATGCTCTTACCTGGGTCATTCTTCTTCCTAAAGGAACTTGCTTTAATATTTCTTCCAGAGGTCTCATGGCAATAAATTCTCAGTTTTTGATTTTCTGTGGCTGCCTTTCTTTTGCCTTCATCCTCATTTCATTTCCAAAATGGACATGTCTCTTGTATTTCCTGTATCAGAGCTGCAAGGAAGACTGCGAGAGGGAAAGCAACAAGACTAGTCTTAGGTTAGGCGCTCAGGAAACAGATGCTAGAAGGTCGATTTGTGTGCAGGTCTACTAGGCAATAATCTCAGGAGCAACCTCTGTCCGTTAGGGAGGGAGGGCTGAGTCAGATGGAAAAGTTGAATGGTAGAGCAGTTGCAACAGAGGGCTCAGTTGATCTCTAAATCTGGAGCCCGGGTCCCAGCAGCGGGCGGCGGGAGGCGCGGCAGGCGGGAGGCGCGGCAGCGGCCAGGCCAGTCCGCTCGCGAAGGCTCTCGGCGCGCCGCGGCCCGCAGGCACCCGGCGCTCGCCCGCCCCACCGCCAGGATGCCCAAGAGGAAGGTCAGCTCCGCCGAGGGCACGGCAAAGGAAGAGCCGAAGAGGAGATCGGCGCGGTTGTCAGCTAAACCGGCTCCTGCAAAAGTGGAAACGAAGCCAAAAAAGGCGGCGGGAAAGGATAAATCTTCAGACAAAAAAGTGCAAACAAAAGGGAAAAGAGGAGCAAAGGGAAAACAGGCAGAAGTGGCCAACCAAGAGACGAAAGAAGACCTACCTGCAGAAAATGGAGAGACGAAAAATGAGGAGAGCCCAGCCTCTGACGAAGCGGAAGAGAAAGAAGCCAAGTCTGATTAATACAACACGCCCAGTCCTGACAGTGGTCCCTGTCTCCCTTCTTGTACAATCCAGAGGAATATTTTTATCAACTATTTTGTAAATGCAAGTTTTTTAGTAGCTCTAGAAACATTTTTAAAAAGGAGGGAATCCCACCTCATCCCATTTTTTAAGTGTAAATGCTTTTTTTTAAGAAGTGAAATCATTTGCTGGTTGTTTATTTTTTGGTACAACCAGAAAATAATGAAATATTGAAATGGGAGACTTTGATTGTCTGGGGTGTCAGTTTAACATTCCATAGATGGGGGTAGCTTTTATATCCTATAATACAAAGCATACTAAAGGGCGGTTTGGAGTCAGTTGTGAATATGTCTTGAACACTTTAAATTACTTCTCTTCCCATATTGTTTTGGTAGAATTACTTCCTACAGCAAACCTCACTCCTTGATCTTGGCTCTCCCGCTCAGAATTTTGTACCCTCTGTAACATCTTGGTCGTGGTAGTCCAATTTTCCAGGTAACTTTTTTCATGTGCTGTGAACGATTGACCATGTGAGTATGTAGTGTACCTGATATTACATCGTGAATCCGTGGGACGTAGGGTGTAACAGCATATCTATATTTGAAGATACCGGTACTTGATATCCTGTTAAGGAAAATTTGCCTCCAAATTTTAAGCTGGAACGTCACTGGAATAACTGTTAAAAGAAGAACCACAACTACATAATTTTTTAGATTTTGGTACGTATGTGAAGAATTGTGTACAAGATGAAATGTCTGTGTACTGATTCTCAGAACAACCAATAAAATCTCAATTATGAATGTCAAAAAAAAAATAAATAAAATAAATCTGGAGCCCTGGAGCTGGAATATTCCTTTAGACTTGCCCCCAAATGAGGCAAGGGGCCAAACGTTGTACTCTCCCATTGACTAGTCATTGAATATGTTGTGCTGTGCTTAGTCACTCAGTCATCTGACTCTTGGAGACCTCATGGACTGTAGCCCACCAGGCTCCTCTGTCCATGGGATTCTCCAGGAGCAAAGGAAAACAGGCAGAAGTGGCCAACCAAGAGACGAAAGAAGACCAAAAATCTAAAATTAAAAAAAATAAACAACACGCCCAGTCCTGACAGTGTTCCCTGTCTCCCTTCTTGTACAATCCAGAGGAATATTTTTATCAACTATTTTGTAAATGCAAGTTTTTTAGTAGCTCTAGAAACATTTTTTAAAAGGAGGGAATCCCACCTCATCCCATTTTTTAAGTGTAAATGCTTTTTTTTAAGAAGTGAAATCATTTGCTGGTTGTTTATTTTTTGGTACAACCAGAAAATAATGAAATATTGAAATGGGAGACTTTGATTGTCTGGGGTGTCAGTTTAACATTCCATAGATGGGGGTAGCTTTTATATCCTATAATACAAAGCATACTAAAGGGCGGTTTGGAGTCAGTTGTGAATATGTCTTGAACACTTTAAATTACTTCTCTTCCCATATTGTTTTGGTAGAATTACTTCCTACAGCAAACCTCACTCCTTGATCTTGGCTCTCCCGCTCAGAATTTTGTACCCTCTGTAACATCTTGGTCGTGGTAGTCCAATTTTCCAGGTAACTTTTTTCATGTGCTGTGAACGATTGACCATGTGAGTATGTAGTGTACCTGATATTAAATTGGGAATCCTTGGGATGTAAGGTGTAACAGCATGTCAGTATTTGAAGATACCGGTACTTGATATCCTGTTAAGGAAAATTTGCCTCCAAATTTTAAGCTGGAATGTCACTGGAATAACTTGAAGAACCACAACTACCTAATTTTTTAGATTTTGGTACATATGTGAAGAGTTGTGTACAAAATGAAATGTCTGTATTGATTCTCAAAACAATAAAATCTCAATTATGAATGTCAAAAAAAAAATAAATAAAATAAATCTGGAGCCCTGGAGCTGGAATATTCCTTTAGACTTGCCCCCAAATGAGGCAAGGGGCCAAACGTTGTACTCTCCCATTGACTAGTCATTGAATATGTTGTGCTGTGCTTAGTCACTCAGTCATCTGACTCTTGGAGACCTCATGGACTGTAGCCCACCAGGCTCCTCTGTCCATGGGATTCTCCAGGCAAGGATACTGGAGTGGGTAGCCATTTCTTTCGCCAGAGAATCTTCCTGACCCAGGGATCAAACCTGGGTCTCTTGCATGGCAGGCAGATTCTTGGCTGTCTGAGCCACCAGAGAAGATACAGTGAAGTCACTGAACATGGGCTTCCAAAAAAGTAGGGGCACAGTCTTGGGCAAGATAGCTCTCTGCCAAGAGACGTTTCTAGAGAAAGATTCAGCCAATACTTCCAGCAGCTGAGGTATGGAGCATTTCCGTCCTAAAGAAGGAATTTTGTGTGACACACCACAGTGTCCACTGTAGTCTACACCTTACACCACTTGGATCTGCTTCCTTTGTATAGTCAGTTTGCTCCATCTGGATACAGCTCCAGGGTTCTGAGTTATCTTCTTTTCTGGGGAAACCTTTGAGGGAAAGGTTAGTGGGACAAACTACAGCCCTCACTACTTCAGCTGTCTCAAGCCATAATCTCTTGTCTAGCCACATTCTAGTCTCAAATTCCAGCTTTCTGTCATCTTCAGTCTAGATAGCTTATCTGCCAGGTGGCCCAGATCCTCATTATTGGGTGCTTTCAGCCCACAGTTACTGTGCTTTCTTTAGACTTTGGCGGCTTCCCTGTCCATTTACCTTAAATACTGGGCAAGGAGTACCAGAAAATTTCTGATCGATCAATCACCTGGGTGCAAAAAACATTCCTCCCCACTTCCGTTGAGTAAAAGCAACCCATCTCCTTCTGATGATCACAAGCATTTAATCACTCCTGCAGTATGGTTGTTCTTTCTTTCAAGCCAAAAAATTAATCACTCCTGCTGATTTTGACGATGTGAAGAATTGTGTACAAGATGAAATGTCTGTGTACTGATTCTCAGAACAACCAATAAAATCTCAATTATGAATGTCAAAAAAAAAATAAATAAAATAAATCTGGAGCCCTGGAGCTGGAATATTCCTTTAGACTTGCCCCCAAATGAGGCAAGGGGCCAAACGTTGTACTCTCCCATTGACTAGTCATTGAATATGTTGTGCTGTGCTTAGTCACTCAGTCATCTGACTCTTGGAGACCTCATGGACTGTAGCCCACCAGGCTCCTCTGTCCATGGGATTCTCCAGGCAAGGATACTGGAGTGGGTAGCCATTTCTTCGCCAGAGAATCTTCCTCACCCAGGGATCAAACCTGGGTCTCTTGCATGGCAGGCAGATTCTCGGCTGTCTGAGCCACCAGAGAAGATACAGTGAAGTCACTGAACATGGGCTTCCAAAAAAGTAGGGGCACAGTCTTGGGCAAGATAGCTCTCTGCCAAGAGACGTTTCTAGAGAAAGATTCAGCCAATACTTCCAGCAGCTGAGGTATGGAGCATTTCCGTCCTAAAGAAGGAATTTTGTGTGACACACCACAGTGTCCACTGTAGTCTACACCTTACACCACTTGGATCTGCTTCCTTTGTATAGTCAGTTTGCTCCATCTGGATACAGCTCCAGGGTTCTGAGTTATCTTCTTTTCTGGGGAAACCTTTGAGGGAAAGGTTAGTGGGACAAACTACAGCCCTCACTACTTCAGCTGTCTCAAGCCATAATCTCTTGTCTAGCCACATTCTAGTCTCAAATTCCAGCTTTCTGTCATCTTCAGTCTAGATAGCTTATCTGCCAGGTGGCCCAGATCCTCATTATTGGGTGCTTTCAGCCCACAGTTACTGTGCTTTCTTTAGACTTTGGCGGCTTCCCTGTCCATTTACCTTAAATACTGGGCAAGGAGTACCAGAAAATTTCTGATCGATCAATCACCTGGGTGCAAAAAACATTCCTCCCCACTTCCGTTGAGTAAAAGCAACCCATCTCCTTCTGATGATCACAAGCATTTAATCACTCCTGCAGTATGGTTGTTCCTTTTCTTTCTTGCTGCTGTCGTGGTGTGAGGAGCCCAAGATGATGGGAAATTGTGTAGGGGACTCTTAAGAAGTCCTCTGGGGAAGCAGTTCCCTCTGGGAACCAGGATCCCTGGAACTTAAAATGGAGGGGATGGGAGGTTTCCCTGGTGGCTCAGTGATAAAGAATCAGCTTGCCAATGCAGGAGACAAGAGTTTGATTCATGGTCAGGGAAAATCCCTCATACCTCAAAGCAACTAAAACCCATGAGCCACAGCGATTGAGCCTGTGCTCTAGAGCCCAGGAGCCACAACTACTGAAGCCTTCAAGCTCTACAGTCCATGCTGTGCAACAAGAGAGGCCACTGCAATGAGAAGCCTTCACACCACAACTAGAGAGTAGCCCTTGTTCGCTGCAACTAGTGAGAAGCCCAAGCAAAAGCAAAGACCCAGCACACCCAAACAATAAATAAATAAAAATTATTAGAAACTGAGGAGCTGGGAAGCTCAAATTCCCTCAGTGGACCAATGGGAGCAATGGCAGGGTGAGACCATCCTTAAGATTAAGGTGGGTTTTTAACTGCTTACCTTTCTTGGTTTCCAAATGTATGTTGTCTGTCCATTGTGGACACAATACTATATACTGAACATTGATTTAGGGTATATACCACATCCTGGAAGTCGATGTCCCAGTCCTGTCAAGTATCATCTCTAAGCTAGTACCTCAGCTGTGCCTTCAAAAGGCTATTTCATCCCTTTAGGAGTCCAGAAGTTTCTGAGTGCTATGGCACATTTTATATGAGATTAGTGGGTTGCATTGTCACATAGTGGCACACCTCCTTTGCTGTAAGGTAGGTTTCTTGGTCAGAAGTGAAGAGGGGATGTTATCCAGAATTCCCTACTGGCAGTTCACTCAAGTCATCAGATAGAGTGCTTTCAAAGGCACCGCAGGCAGAAAGGCAAGACTGTATCTGGAACAAATGTTAATTCCAGTCAAGATGAAGCAATGCGCCTTCCGGTGGGACCCAATGATCCACTTGGCTCCAAGTGGCTGGTTGGTGACCTTGAGGAATGGCGTTGTCTTGAGGTCCGGGCACAGAACTCGGCTGCTGGCTGATTGATCATTGCATAGCAGTAACACTATGGTGGGTGGGAGCGTGTGCCTTTGGGCTCATTTGTAGCCACCAACCCTTCCACGAGGACTATTCCACTGCTGAGTGGATGGTACCGGAGCCAGGATGGATGGAAGCAAGGCTGGCTGACAACAGATGATGGAGGTATTCTATCTGATGGCCCTGCTGTGGGTTGATACTATCATGTAGTCGTTAAAATGTCTTACAACGACATTCACCTTCTTTGCTCACTTCTTTAAGTCCATCAGTACCAGGAGTTGGCAGACGAAAGCCCACAGACCAAGTTCATCCACTGCCTGCTTTGTAAATAGAGGTTTATGAGGGGACTTCCCTGGTAGCCCAGTGACTAAGACTCTGTGCCCCCAGTGCAGGCGGCCCAGGCTTGATTCCTGGTCAGCGTCCTGGGTTCCACATGCCACAGCTGAGTTTGCATGCCACAACTTAAAAAAAAAAAAAAAAAAAAAAAAACAGCAACTAAAGATCCTGCACATCGCAACTAAGAGCTGGCACAACCAAGTAAAGAAATATTTTTTGAAAAAGGCTTATGGGAACAAGACCATGTTCATTGATTTACATATCATCCCTATGGCTGCTTTTACACAGTAAACTGTAATAGTGGCAACAACAACCATATGGCCAGAAAGTCTAAAATATTTTATTTGACCCTTTAAGTTTACTGTAAAAGTGTGCAGGCTCTTGATCTACATAGCCTCCAATATCTCCTGACCATCACCTTCCAGTCTTTCTCCTTTCAGGCCCTCGATCTAATGGGCCGCTGCCGTTAAGTCTGTCTGCATTTTTACCTTGGGTCACTTGTCTTTCCACACAAAGTAGATGACGAGATGTACCACCCAAAACTCAGACCCTTGGGAGGGTTTGCCTTCAACATTCCTTGAGGGTCATCCCTGAGTGAGAGCATACAGGATCAGCAGTCCACTTCTGCTTGCATCCAGATATCAAGGCGATTCACCCAAGAGTCAGTCTTGGAATTTTGCCTCCCGACTCCTCAAGTAATTTCAGCAGGTGGCGTTAGTGGGAGATGACATAGTGCTTTAGGCCACTTGCATGTGCAGCTTACCTTGGCCTTGGCCCCTATGTGCTATGTAATACTTCAACTGTTTAAAATATGTACATATTTAGTTTTAGCTGTTTTGGGTCTTAGGTGTAGCACGCGGACCTTCGTTTGCAGCACACAGGCTTCTCTCTAGTTGTGGTGTGCTGAGTAAGTTGCAGCACATGAGCTTAATTGCTCCCTGGCATGTGGAATCTTAGTTCCCTGACCAGGGATCGAACCTGTGTCGCCTGCATTAGAAGGTGAATTCTTAACTGCTGGGCCACCAAGGAAGTCCCAAATACTTCAATTTTATATTAGATGGCTGCTGGACTCGCTCAGCTTTGTAACTTAGTACGTCTTAGAGAAACCATCTTGTAATAGGCCACGTGGTCACGGATATCTCATAGTCATATATAGTCCATCTCTCTCATGGCCCAGGAGTGTGCCAGGAGCTGTTCATTCAGTGGCATAGAGCTGTCTTGTGTTTGCCATACTAAATACCCCTTACTGTTTTTTTTTTTTTTCTTTCACTATAGAAATATCTGCTATTACAATCTTCTTTATTACATGACCCCCATGGCAGGGTTGCTTGTAATGTCCCATGAACCAGTTACAGAGCCTTTTCTTGCTCTGGCCTCTACTTGAATTTGTCAGCCCTCCATGTGATCAAATCAACAGGCCAGAGCAGGTTTTCCCAGGATGAGATATACTATCTCCAGAACCCAAAGGGCCTACCAAGTATTGTGCTGCTTTCTCAACAAATCCCTAAGCACTTTATAGATGCAGTGGACCCTTAGAATCTTCCTAAGATTTATCTCCCATTCTCTGGAGAGCGTGTCTTTCACCAAGGCACCAACAGACGTTCCACTTCTTGTTCATGTGGCCCAATAAACATTATGTTTTTGACGTAATGGACCAATGGGGTATTATTCTGGATGTTCAGATAGTCTTAATGTTTTTTGAAAAAAATGTATTTGAGTGTGCCGAGTCTTAGTTGCAACATGTGGGGTCTTTTAGTTGCAACATTGAACTCTTAGTTGTGGCATGTGGGATCTAGTTTCCTGACCAGGAATTGAACCCGGGCTCCCTACACTGGGAGCTCAGAGACTTAGCCACTGAACCACCAGGGAAGTCCCTAGATAGTCCTAATGTAATTGGCCTATGTTATGATAGTGTTTGGACTTTAAAGTATATCCACAAATTCTTTCCTATTTTTTCTTTTCCTATTTTTGCTTCAGGAGGTGGAGCTTAATTGTCCTCCCCTTGTGGATCACTTGCTCTCAGGAAAGTTAATGCACATCTTGAGAGCAGAGACATAAGCAGCCAATGGAGAGGCACATGTGATAAGGAGCTGAAGCTTCCTGTCAACAACTGGGAATGAGTCACTTGAAAGTGAATCTTCCAACCCTCATTAGGACTTTCAATGATTGCAGGGTCTGTGGATATCTTGACTGAAACCGTAAGCCAGAACCACCCAGCTAAGTCACCCCTACATCCCTGACCTACAGAACTGTGAGATGATCATAAATATTGTCTGCTCCAGGGATTTTGTGACACAGTGCCCTGGGATGCCTGCAGAAACCTTAGTGTTCCTACACGTGCAGCCCCGAAGTGTGAGGTATCCTGGTCAATGGGGGATAAAAGCCCGTGGATAAAAGCTTCTCTCTTTCATTACCTGGTAAATGGTTCTGAAGCACACTTCATATGGCTTCTCAGATGGTCCCACAGAATCAAGCATTGTTACCTATGAAAGTGAAAGTGTTAGTTGTCCAGTTGTGTTGGACTCTTTGTGACTCCATGGACTGTAACCTGCCAGGCTCCTCTGTCCATGGGATTTTCCAGGCAAGAAGACTGCAGTGGGTCGCCATGCCCTTCTTCAGAAGATAATGGTGATCAATTTGTGAATGCTTCCATGTACTGGCTGTCCCTATTTCTCTGTTTCACTTACTTTTTTAAAAAAATTATTTATTTCCCTGGAGAAGGAAATGGCCATCCACTCCAGTATTCTTACTTGGGAAACCCAATGGACAGAGGAGCCTGGCGGGCTACAGTCCATGTGCTCAAAAAGAGTTGGACATGGCTTAGCAATTAAACAACAACAATGGCAGTTCTAGTCAATATGTGAGAACAGAATGTTGCAAGAAATTGAGGGTTGGGGCTGAAACAGAAATCTTAATTGTTTATAGATGAGATTGTGTCTCTATAGCAAAACCAAAATGAACCTACAGGTGGATATTTTTTAAAAACCACCATTTATTTATTTATTTTTGGCCGTGCTGGGTCTTCATTGCTGCATGAGGGCTTTCTCTAGTTGCTGTTTGGGCTTCTCATTGTGGTGGCTACTCGTCTTCTGGAGTTCGGGCTCTAGAGTGTGTGGGCTTCAATAGATTTGTGATGCCCAGGCTTAGTTGCCCTGAGATATATGGAATCTTCCCAGACCAGGGATCAAACCCGTGGCCCCAGCATTGACAGTCAGATTCTAAGCCACTGAGCCACTGGGGAAGTCCATCTGTTTCACTTACTCTTATTCCCTGGGATTGCTCTTCCAAAAGCTATTTGCACAGAGTCCTTTGCCTGTTTCCAGGGGAACCCACAAGATAATGAAAAATGGCCCTTGACACAATTCAAACCTGATTTTATGTACAATGACCCAGTATTTAGCATCTTATCTATTAGTGTGGAAATACCGAAATGGGGAATAGCGTTACTATCTCCATTATTGTTTACCATCCTTTGAGCAGTATTAGCCAACACATATTATGCAAGGGAAAGCATATTAAAGAAGAAATATAATCATTGAAAAGGAAAAGATGAAACAATCTCTGTTTAGCAGTGTACCCAGTGGTCTCGTGGATCTGTCACTTGTTTCAACACTGTTTGGAGGGAGCAGACCTAGGACCCCATTCTCTGACCACCCTCCAACTTCCTCTCCAGCCACAAGCTCTGGGGCCATCTTCTTGGCCATTCCCCTGCTCTGGGGTCAGTCAACTGAGTGGTTAGCTACTGATTGCCCACAACCGAGGGCTCCAAGATTCATTAGGATTATTCCACCATGATGGAGGCCATTGTCAACAGCCTGGTCAACCTGCATCTGCTGGTCTCCTACACCCACTTCTCTCTGGGCTTCTCTTCTGACCATGGGGATATGGCTCTGGAGGGCAGGAGATCCTTCTTCTGAGAGCTGACCAGGAGAAGCACCAGGGGACCTCATGTCTCTTGAAGAGGGAAAACCAGCACAGTGACGGCTCTCTCTCCAGGACCCACAGAAGCTGTCTCAAGATGGTATAAATCCCTGGACACCTCAGAAGCCACTGTGGACCTGGAGAAGAACTTTCAGTATCTGCATGTCCTGGGTTTGGTCTGCACGACCCTACGCCCATCTCTGTGACCTCCTGGAGAACCACTTCCTAGATGAACAAGGGAAATTCATCAAGAAGATGAACCACCACCTGACTAACCTCTGCAGAGCCCTAGCCTGGGCTGGGAGGGTACCTCTCAGAAAGCCTCACCCTCCAGAAGGACCAGGAGCCCCCAGAGCCCAGCACCCTTTGAGCGATCCCTCTGTTCCCCACCTCATGTGAGCTCTTCAGCCTGATCCTGTGTTTTTGGCCACTAGGCAGCTCTTTAAACACCCTGGAATCTTCTCACAAACCTTAGACCACCTGGGAGTGGGGAAAACATTCATAATTTCACAAATCAGAAGATGTAGGTGAAAAAAATGGATAACTTTCACAACAAAGACATAAATATGCTTTGTGGGAGATAGAGACAAAGGCGTGCGTGCACACACACACACACAGAAAAACAAATTCTCAAAAGAAACATTGACAAATGGGGAAAGGGCATTACAGCTTGTATCACAGAAGGCTAGTACTTCTAATACATGAAGTGTTCCTGATTTTTTAAGTGAGAAAAATACACATAGTAGAAAAAGAAACACAAATGAAAAAGATACTCAATCTTTTTCATAGTAAGGGAAGTGCTTGTTAAAATTGCCCTGAGATAATATTGCTCCCCTATCAGATTGGCAAAATCCAAAAGCTGACAACATGCTCTGATGGTGAGATATAGGGAGTGAGGCTCTCTCATACATTACTCACGAAATGCAAAGTGATCTAATCTTTATGGATGGCAACTTGGCAATAGCTAACAAAATTAAATATGCATTTCCTCTTGGATTTAGCAATCCTACTTCTAGGAATCTATCACAGAGAGTCACAGGCAGTACTATGAAATGACATACAAGCATGGAGTTTATTGCAGCACTATCTTTAATTTAAAAAAAGACAATAAGCAATGCAAAGATATGTAAATAAGGACTGGTTGAATATTACGTCTACACGGTGGGGGTACTATACAATTGTCAAAAGCAATGAGAAGAAGCTCTGTTGCTATGGTTTGAATTGTATTCCCTCAAAATTCTGGAAATGTTGGAGCCTTAACCCCCAATATGCAAATATTGATATTTGGAGATGGAGCCTTTTAAATGAGGTCATGAGGGTGGGGCCCTCACTATGGGATTAGTGGCCTTATAAGAAGAGGTTCTGAAGGACTTACTCTCCCTGCCATGTGAGGACAGAGTGAGCAGACAGCCACCTACAAGCCAGGAAGTGAGCTCTTACCAGCAACTAACTCAACAGGTGAACCCCCAGCCTCCAGAACTGTTGTATAAGTCACTCAGTCTTTTTTTTTTTTTTTAATTTTTACCTCTTTTATTCGTTTTCTATTTATTTATTTTCATCCATCTCTATTCTTTGGTCTGTGTGAGCCTCCCATCACAGTGGCCTCTCTTGTTGCAGAGCACTGGCTCTGGGTGCATGTGCTTCAGAGTGCCAGCTCTTAACTGGACACACCAGTCCAGTCACTTCTGCCACACGTGGGATCTTCCCAGGCCAGGGATTGAACCGGTGCCCATTGCACTGCAAGGCAGACTCTTTACCCACTGGACCACCAGGGAAGACCAGTCTATAGCATTTTTAAACATATCTTATTTATTTATTTGACTGCACTGGGTCTTAGTTGTGGCACACAGGATCTTTGCCACTTCTTTGAAGCATGAAGAATGTTTAGTTACCGCAAATGAACTATTAGTTGCAGCATTCATCTTCTAGTTCCCTGACCAGGGATTGAACCCAGGCTTCCTGCAATGGGTGTGCAGACTCTTAGCCAATGGATCACAAGGAAATTTCTTATAGTATTTTGTTATGGCAGTTCAAGCTGCCTAAGTTAGCTACCTACTTCTATGCAGTGATCCCAGAATATATTGCTGAATGAGGAGGAAAAAAAAAAGGCAAAGATTGGTACACTGTATGGTATCCTTTTGGAAAGAAAAATGTGGAAATATGAATATACAAATGTCTTTGATAATATTCTTATAAAGAAAAAATTAAATCATGAATTGTTAGAAAGCACAATCTCACCCAATCTTTTTACTCCAAAGGAACTCTTATAATTATTTTTAGGTCCCAAGGGACCTTCCATAAAAATTATACCTACAATTCATGGTACATTACATGCTTGTAAAATGTAGATATAATCACCCAATAATACCTGACAGGGCTCTTTTGAATAGACAATATCACTTTTTTTTCCTGTGGAGTGTGCATTTTGCTTAACATATTAGCACGCTTTTCTGTGTGTGGTTTCACTAGTCACAAAGGATATCCACTCCAGTGCAAGCCCTTATTTGTATATATTTGCATTGCTTACTGTCTTTTTTTAGTGTAGGTAAAATACCTTCAGCTTCCATTAAAATTTTTTTCATTATTAGAGAAATGCAAATCAAAACTACAATGAGATATCACCTCACACCAGTCAGAATGGCCATCATCAAAAAGTCTACAAACAACAAATGCTGGAGAGGGTGTGGCGAAGAGGGATCCCTCTTGCACTGTTGGTGGGAATGTGAACTGATACAGTCACTATGGAAGACAGTGTGGAGATTCCTTTACAAACTAGGAATAGAACCACCATATGGCCCAGCATAAACCCTGAGGAAACCAAAATGGAAAAAGTCACATGTACCCCATTGTTCATTGCAACACTGTTTACAATAGCTAGAACATGGAAGCAACTATGCTTATCAAATAGCTGTTATTTGAAGGTAAGGATCTCTCACTTTGGGAGTCAGTTGTAGACTGAATGTGTTTCCTCACGATTCATATGCTAATAGTAATGTAATGGCATTTGACTGTGGGGCATTCCGTTTGGAGGTGACTAGGTCTCAAAGGTGGGGCCCTTGTGAATGAGATTGGACTGTGCTTAATCGCTCTGTCCTGTCCGACTCTCCAACCCCACGGACTTCAGTCCGCCAGGCTCCTCTCTCCATGGAGATTCTCCAGGCAGTAATACCCGTGTGGATGAGACTAATGCTCTTCTAAAAGAGATCTTGCCTAAGCTTCTCTCAAATTCTTGCCCTACAGAAACTGTGACTTGATAAATGTTGGCTATAAATTTTGGAGGAATTTGTTATGCAGCAATGGATTGGGGCTGACATCATCAGCTTGCCTTCTTCCTCTCCCTTTGATACAGAGCACCCTTGAGTAGGAGTCTCTTTTATTGTCTGTCAAAACTGAGAATGCTGTCAGCCAAAGGAGTTCCTTACCCTGCTAACAATGTCCCATTGACAAAGCAAGTGAGAGGTCCAAGCTCCAAAGGGAGGAGAAGGGCATTCAGCTCTTGATGGGGAAAGCTGTGAAGTCATAGGCCAAAGAGTAAGGACTTCTCTGGTGGTCCAGAGGTTGAGTTTCACTGCCAAGGCAGCGGACATGGGTCCGATTCCTGGTCCAGGAAGATCCCACATCCTGAGGGGTGACTAAGCCCACGCTCTGCAACTACTGAGCTTATACACCACAACTATTGAAACCAGTGCGCCCTCGAGTCTGTGCCTGGCAACAAGAGAAGCCACTTGAGAAGCCCACACACTGCAAGGAAGAGTAGCCCCCACCGATGGCAACTACAGAAAACCCACATGTAGTCATGAAGACCCGGAGGAGCCCAAAACAAATACGTAAACAAAAGAGCATACATACAGAAATGAAAGGAATTTATGACCATTATTTTTTATAAGTCTACCATGAGAAGAGACATCTTATGGGGTCAGAAAGCACAGAAACTGTCAAAGACTAACGGAGCCATTTCAAAGAGGCACAGGAGACAACCTGATGGCACTCCGCCTGCCTAAGAAACCCTGGAACGGCAAAACCAGAAGGAAAGTGGGGCCCTTGTGAATGGATCTCTCACTTTGGGAGTTGAGACTGGGGTTTCCTCACGATTCATATGCTAATAGTAATGTAATGGCATTTGACTGTGGGGCATTCCGTTTGAGGTGACTAGGTCTCAAAGGTGGGGCCCTTGTGAATGAGATTGGACTGTGCTTAATCGCTCTGTCCTGTCCGACTCTCCAACCCCACGGACTTCAGTCCGCCAGGCTCCTCTCTCCATGGAGATTCTCCAGGCAGTAATACCCGTGTGGATGAGACTAATGCTCTTCTAAAAGAGATCTTGCCTAAGCTTCTCTCAAATTCTTGCCCTACAGAAACTGTGACTTGATAAATGTTGGCTATAAATTTTGGAGGAATTTGTTATGCAGCAATGGATTGGGGCTGACATCATCAGCTTGCCTTCTTCCTCTCCCTTTGATACAGAGCACCCTTGAGTAGGAGTCTCTTTTATTGTCTGTCAAAACTGAGAATGCTGTCAGCCAAAGGAGTTCCTTACCCTGCTAACAATGTCCCATTGACAAAGCAAGTGAGAGGTCCAAGCTCCAAAGGGAGGAGAAGGGCATTCAGCTCTTGATGGGGAAAGCTGTGAAGTCATAGGCCAAAGAGTAAGGACTTCTCTGGTGGTCCAGAGGTTGAGTTTCACTGCCAAGGCAGCGGACATGGGTCCGATTCCTGGTCCAGGAAGATCCCACATCCTGAGGGGTGACTAAGCCCACGCTCTGCAACTACTGAGCTTATACACCACAACTATTGAAACCAGTGCGCCCTCGAGTCTGTGCCTGGCAACAAGAGAAGCCACTTGAGAAGCCCACACACTGCAAGGAAGAGTAGCCCCCACCGATGGCAACTACAGAAAACCCACATGTAGTCATGAAGACCCGGAGGAGCCCAAAACAAATACGTAAACAAAAGAGCATACATACAGAAATGAAAGGAATTTATGACCATTATTTTTTATAAGTCTACCATGAGAAGAGACATCTTATGGGGTCAGAAAGCACAGAAACTGTCAAAGACTAACGGAGCCATTTCAAAGAGGCACAGGAGACAACCTGATGGCACTCCGCCTGCCTAAGACAGAACCATGGAACTGGCTTAAAATACTCCAGAAGGGAAATTCCCTGGTGGTCCAGCACTGAAGACTCAGCATTTTTACTGCCATGTTCCTGGTTCAATCCCTGGTTGTGGAACTAAGATTCCCACAAGCCACACAGCCCAGCCAGAAAACAAGATAAAATACTCCCGACAAAAACAAATTTGGGGTATGCCTAGATGAAATACATTTGGCAGAAGGTTGAGAATGGTAGAAGCTGAGTGATAGATACATGAACATTTATTTGAGTCGTCTCTTTACTTTTGGCATATTTGAAATTTTCCTTAAGAAGACTTTTTTTTTTTTAAATAACATACTCAGAATTTTAACATGTAGAAAATACAGAAATATCCAACATATAAAATTATTGGTTAGTCCCACCACTCAGAGATATAGTTAGTAATGTTGAACCATCCTTCTGGGCTGTCCCTATTCATATTTGCAAACTCTGGCCGGATCGGCCTCGCTCAGGGCGTCATTAGCCATCGTTACATAAACACGGCCTTCTGTTACTCTCTGGGGGAGCGGCATCTCATGGTTATCCGTGGAAGGAGCAACTTGCTTACAAATTGGCACCTGCAACACCGAGGCTGTGTCCTGGGCACTGTGGCTTTGGGGCACAGGAAACCAGTTATTTCTTTTTCACCCTGACTCAGGGTTTTACCTGAGCAGGTCCTGTCTGACCCTTATACAGGCATCACCTTGAACTTGTCTAGCTTTCTCTCTCTCTTCAGATGGTCAGTTCCTCACACCCAGAAAGGGATCTATGAGGATGCCACGAACTTCTATCTGAATTCAGCCCACTCTAAACATACTCTACACATTTAGAGAGACTCTGCACTCCCTCCTTTTAATTTTTGAGCCATGGGGTAACAAGAAGACTAACCTTTTAGCTTAATTCATATGCACTCATTTTGCAAACTTCAAGCTTTCCAGGTGGTTCAGTAGTAAAGAATCCGCCAACCCATGCAGGAGATGCAGGAGACGTGGGTTCAGTCCCTGAGTTGGGCAGATCCCCTGGAGGAGGGCATGGCAACCCATTCCAGTATTCTTGCTTGGGAAATCCTATGGACAGAGAGGGCTGGCGGGCTACAGTCCATGGGGTTTCCAAAAGTCAGACAAGACTTAGCAACTGGGCACACACATGCATTTTGCAAACTTAACAAATTTGGGGTTGTGGAACTAAGATTCCCACAAGCCACACAGCCCAGCCAGAAAACAAGATAAAATACTCCCGACAAAAACAAATTTGGGGTATGCCTAGATGAAATACATTTGGCAGAAGGTTGAGAATGGTAGAAGCTGAGTGATAGATACATGAACATTTATTTGAGTCGTCTCTTTACTTTTGGCATATTTGAAATTTTCCTTAAGAAGACTTTTTTTTTTTTAAATAACATACTCAGAATTTTAACATGTAGAAAATACAGAAATATCCAACATATAAAATTATTGGTTAGTCCCACCACTCAGAGATATAGTTAGTAATGTTGAACCATCCTTCTGGGCTGTCCCTATTCATATTTGCAAACTCTGGCCGGATCGGCCTCGCTCAGGGCGTCATTAGCCATCGTTACATAAACACGGCCTTCTGTTACTCTCTGGGGGAGCGGCATCTCATGGTTATCCGTGGAAGGAGCAACTTGCTTACAAATTGGCACCTGCAACACCGAGGCTGTGTCCTGGGCACTGTGGCTTTGGGGCACAGGAAACCAGTTATTTCTTTTTTTCACCCTGACTCAGGGTTTTACCTGAGCAGGTCCTGTCTGACCCTTATACAGGCATCACCTTGAACTTGTCTAGCTTTCTCTCTCTCTTCAGATGGTCAGTTCCTCACACCCAGAAAGGGATCTATGAGGATGCCACGAACTTCTATCTGAATTCAGCCCACTCTAAACATACTCTACACATTTAGAGAGACTCTGCACTCCCTCCTTTTAATTTTTGAGCCATGGGGTAACAAGAAGACTAACCTTTTAGCTTAATTCATATGCACTCATTTTGCAAACTTCAAGCTTTCCAGGTGGTTCAGTAGTAAAGAATCCGCCAACCCATGCAGGAGATGCAGGAGACGTGGGTTCAGTCCCTGAGTTGGGCAGATCCCCTGGAGGAGGGCATGGCAACCCATTCCAGTATTCTTGCTTGGGAAATCCTATGGACAGAGAGGGCTGGCGGGCTACAGTCCATGGGGTTTCCAAAAGTCAGACAAGACTTAGCAACTGGGCACACACATGCATTTTGCAAACTTAACAAATTGGGGTCATAGCCTACATTTTTTTTTTTTTTGCTTTACATACCCTGGAAATATTTTCATGTGTCAATAAATATACTTTCTAACGTGATTTTTAGTGGTAGCATAATTTTCTGAAAGAAAAGTCTATACGGTATACATTCAGATGATTTTCTGCTGCCTTTTTCACAACTCTGAATAATGCTTCCATGAAAGTGTCAAAGTCTTCCACTGCGTCTCTATTACCCTAGGATAGGTTCCTAGAGTCAAGGCATTTGAATGTATGCGTGTGTGTAATACATTGAAAAGCTGTCAGTGTTTTATGTGAAAAATGGTATTTCCTTTGATTTGCTTTTTTTTGCTTATATGTCTAATCTTTCTTTATATATATCTATATCTATATCTATCTATCTATCTATCTATATATATATCTATATATATATATATATATTGCTTTTGGGGCTTCCCTGGTGGCTCATTGGTAAATAATCCACCTGCCAATGCAGGAGATGCAGGTTCAGTCCCTGAACCAGGAAGATCCCGTATGCTGCGGGACAGCTAAGCCTGTGCGTCCCAGAGCCACAAGCAGGTTACAGCACTCCGTGCAACAAGAGGAACCCACAGATCACAACCAGAGGGTAGCCCCTGCTCACTGAAACTAGAGAAAGCCTGTGCAGCAAGGAAAACCCAGCACAGCCGAAGGTAAATAAATCAATAGAACTATTCAAGTATATCTATCTATCTATCTATCTATATGTGTGTATATATAACTGCTTTGTAATGTTGTGTTAGTTTCTGCTGCACAAAGTGAATCACTGTCTGTACACTCGTATCCGCTTCCTCTCGGTCTCCCCCATCCCACCCCTTGTACGTCATCCTAGAGCACCGAGTTGAACTTCCTGTGCTTTCAGCAGCTCCTGCTGGCTGTCTCTTTTATACATGGTGATGCATAGATGTCAATCCCAACCCATTCCAGTATTCTTGCTTGGGAAATCCTATGGACAGAGAGGGCTGGCGGGCTACAGTCCATGGGGTTTCCAAAAGTCAGACAAGACTTAGCAACTGGGCACACACATGCATTTTGCAAACTTAACAAATTGGGGTCATAGCCTACATTTTTTTTTTGCTTTACATACCCTGGAAATATTTTCATGTGTCAATAAATATACTTTCTAACGTGATTTTTAGTGGTAGCATAATTTTCTGAAAGAAAAGTCTATACGGTATACATTCAGATGATTTTCTGCTGCCTTTTTCACAACTCTGAATAATGCTTCCATGAAAGTGTCAAAGTCTTCCACTGCGTCTCTATTACCCTAGGATAGGTTCCTAGAGTCAAGGCATTTGAATGTATGCGTGTGTGTAATACATTGAAAAGCTGTCAGTGTTTTATGTGAAAAATGGTATTTCCTTTGATTTGCTTTTTTTTGCTTATATGTCTAATCTTTCTTTATATATATCTATATCTATATCTATCTATCTATCTATCTATATATATATCTATATATATATATATATATTGCTTTTGGGGCTTCCCTGGTGGCTCATTGGTAAATAATCCACCTGCCAATGCAGGAGATGCAGGTTCAGTCCCTGAACCAGGAAGATCCCGTATGCTGCGGGACAGCTAAGCCTGTGCGTCCCAGAGCCACAAGCAGGTTACAGCACTCCGTGCAACAAGAGGAACCCACAGATCACAACCAGAGGGTAGCCCCTGCTCACTGAAACTAGAGAAAGCCTGTGCAGCAAGGAAAACCCAGCACAGCCGAAGGTAAATAAATCAATAGAACTATTCAAGTATATCTATCTATCTATCTATCTATATGTGTGTATATATAACTGCTTTGTAATGTTGTGTTAGTTTCTGCTGCACAAAGTGAATCACTGTCTGTACACTCGTATCCGCTTCCTCTCGGTCTCCCCCATCCCACCCCTTGTACGTCATCCTAGAGCACCGAGTTGAACTTCCTGTGCTTTCAGCAGCTCCTGCTGGCTGTCTCTTTTATACATGGTGATGCATAGATGTCAATCCCAACCTCCCAATTCATCCCACCTTCCTCTGCTTTTCTTTGATTACTGGTAAACCAAAGAAGCATTTCAATGATCAGGCGATATCAAGGGGAGAAAAGGACACAGAACTTTCCCTTTCGAAGGATCCCTTTCAGTGTGCGCTGCATCTGCGTTTGTGGTTGGAAAGTGTGAGCCGTAGGGTGTTGGAGCTCCTGGGAAGTGCTAAGTCATTTCCATCCTGTTTTAGCAACCCTATGCATGGTACCCCGCCAGGCTCCTCTGTCCATAGGGAATCTCCAGGCAAGAATACTGGAGTGGGTGGCCATGCCCTCCTCCAAAGACCTTCCCGACCCAAGGATTGAACTCGCGTCTCTTAGGTCTTTTGCATTGGCAGCAGAGTTCTTTACCACGAGCGCCACCTGGGCAGGTGTCTTGTTCATTTCTCTACCTGTAAGAACAGAGTCACGGGATTACTAACCCCTGTGTCCTGTTTCAGCCTCATGCGGCAATCCACGTGAGGCTCACTGCTGCGATGTAAACACATCACCCTCAGGGGCATGACTTGAACGGACATTTGGAAATATTCCAAACTATTAACAGAGATTATCGCCAGATGGTAGCATGATGTGTGATTTGGGGTTTTCCTTTGTTTTCTTACCTTGTTATGTATTTTTGAAGGTTTTTTTGAAATAATTATCGTGTTACTTTAATGAATTGAAACGACTCTAAAACAGTCTGTAAAAATGTAGCAGTCCCCAGTTGGACGCCCTCATTCCCAAGATCGGCAAACAGTTCAGTACCAAGTTGGCGCTCCAGACAGCCGCCTCCCCACCCCGTGCCCTGCAGTTGCCTGCCCCTCCTCTCAGAGGCTGCAGGGAACTATATCTTGGGGCTGCCTGCCAGGTGCAGACATGACCCCTTACACCCCGAGCTGCTCCCGCCCTGGCAAACTGAGGGGCCAGCTGGTGGGGGAGAGGGTCCTCCTGGAGTTGAGCAGGCAAGGGGGCACCCAGAAGGGCCATGAAACCCCAACCCAGCTGGTACCACCATCTGCATCTCTGTCCTGGCAAGCCCCAACAGGCCCTGGATTATTTTTAGAATTGACAGAGGCCTTTTGGATCACCCACCCTTGTGGCCCTGCCTCGCTGTGCATGAGAATCAGGCAGTAAGTGTCTTAAAACACACAGATGCTCTGGCTCACTCCAGACCTGTTAGATCAGAACTTCCGGAGGTGGTCCCTGTCGTCGGCAGGTGAGTCAGTTGGTCAGACAAGGTTGAGAACCACTGAGTCCACACTCTCCCTCTCATTATAAGAGATGCTCCACTACCTGATATCCCACGGCCCCGAGAGGACTTGAACACACACTGCCACGGGTCGCGTACCTCGATTCGTCACTGCCCTTCCTTACATCTTGAAGGCGCCTGGTGGTTTACATAGATGTTCTGAGATACCATCTCCATGGATCCACCTAACACAGGATGAGGAAGGTAGGCAGATGTTGTCCCTGTTTTGAAGACCAGGAAATGAGGCCCACAAGGGTGACGTGCATTGCAGGTCTGAGAGGGACCCAGGACTGTATTGATTCCATTCCCAGTCACCCACGGGCAGGACCCCTTCCACGGGAGTCACGCTGGTGTGGATGCCCTGAGGCTCCACATTCCTGAGCTCTGCTTCAGACCCACGGTATCAGCGCATACGGGTGTGGGAGGGAGTGCATGAAGTTTCTAGAAACTCCTGGGAGATGGACACTAAAGTCTGAGGATCATTTCAAGTGCTTCCACGGTGGTGAACTGACGCTAAATAGCAACACATATGCTTATGTGCGTGCCTACCTGTGTGTTCACTCACTTCAGTCGTGTCCAACTCTCTGTGACCCCATGGACTGTAACCCACCAGGCTCCTCTGTCCATGGGCTTGTCCAGGCAAGAGTACTGGAGTGGGTTGCCGTGCTCTCCTCCAGGGGATCTTCCCGATCCAGGAATCTAACCCCAGTCTCTTATGTCTCCTGCATTGGCAGGTGGATTAGGCACCTGGGAAACCCCTGGGGTGGTGACCTGAGGCTAAACAACAACATATATGCTTATTTACAGTTTGAAATTGGGGGGGATTTTAGTTCAAGATGGGCCAAAGGGGGGGGCCCCAACAGGCCCCTGGTACCACCATCTGCATCTCTGTCCTGGCAAGAATTTTTAAAACAGAGGCCTTTTGGATCACCCACCCTTGTGGCCCTGCCTCGCTGTGCATGAGAATCAGGCAGTAAGTGTCTTAAAACACACAGATGCTCTGGCTCACTCCAGACCTGTTAGATCAGAACTTCCGGAGGTGGTCCCTGTCGTCGGCAGGTGAGTCAGTTGGTCAGACAAGGTTGAGAACCACTGAGTCCACACTCTCCCTCTCATTATAAGAGATGCTCCACTACCTGATATCCCACGGCCCCGAGAGGACTTGAACACACACTGCCACGGGTCGCGTACCTCGATTCGTCACTGCCCTTCCTTACATCTTGAAGGCGCCTGGTGGTTTACATAGATGTTCTGAGATACCATCTCCATGGATCCACCTAACACAGGATGAGGAAGGTAGGCAGATGTTGTCCCTGTTTTGAAGACCAGGAAATGAGGCCCACAAGGGTGACGTGCATTGCAGGTCTGAGAGGGACCCAGGACTGTATTGATTCCATTCCCAGTCACCCACGGGCAGGACCCCTTCCACGGGAGTCACGCTGGTGTGGATGCCCTGAGGCTCCACATTCCTGAGCTCTGCTTCAGACCCACGGTATCAGCGCATACGGGTGTGGGAGGGAGTGCATGAAGTTTCTAGAAACTCCTGGGAGATGGACACTAAAGTCTGAGGATCATTTCAAGTGCTTCCACGGTGGTGAACTGACGCTAAATAGCAACACATATGCTTATGTGCGTGCCTACCTGTGTGTTCACTCACTTCAGTCGTGTCCAACTCTCTGTGACCCCATGGACTGTAACCCACCAGGCTCCTCTGTCCATGGGCTTGTCCAGGCAAGAGTACTGGAGTGGGTTGCCGTGCTCTCCTCCAGGGGATCTTCCCGATCCAGGAATCTAACCCCAGTCTCTTATGTCTCCTGCATTGGCAGGTGGATTAGGGCACCTGGGAAACCCCTGGGGTGGTGACCTGAGGCTAAACAACAACATATATGCTTATTTACAGTTTGATTTTAATTGTGGGATGGGAGACTTTTGAGTTCAAGATGGCAGAGCAGAAGAACATCTCGAAGAAACTGTAATTAAAGTCTTCAGAGAGATAAGACAGTCTGTTCGTTAGGCTAGGATAGGATGGTCTTTCATTTTAAAAAGGAATGACAACATTGAAAGACAAAAGGCGATGGAATTACACTTACAAAGTCCTGAGTGACAGTTTTTAACCTAGCCAACTGTCATGATGTGTCCATAAAATGAAGATATTTTTCCGACTTTCAAACTGAAAAAGGGATCAACTAGAAAATAATCCCACAAGAGAATGTGCCCTGGGACTTCCCTGCTAGTCCAGTGGTGAAGCCTCTGGGCCCCCAAATGCAGGGATCCCTGGTTTGATCCCTGGGAAGCTATGATCCTGCATGTTGCACAGTGCACTCCCAAGAAAAGAAAGAGAAGAATGTCCTTTCTCAGAAAGCTACTGTGCCTCACACCTAGAAACTAACCAGCTCAGACTGGAGGACAGAGATCTTGAAGATGGGTGTCTCTGGGAAAACAATGGACTGGAAATATTCTACCCAATGGAACATCATGCTACGAGACATTGACTAGAGCTGTTGGGGATGCTGGAGGAGACGTGGCCAGAGATTCAGGGTAAGTTCAACAAATGAGAAAGAATGAGGTGAGCACAAAAGGTTATGTTAAAACACAATGTAATCTTAATACTCTACGTGACTTAGGGGTGAACCATATTTCATAGGCAGAATAATGGGAACCTGATTATCAATTTCATCAAAAATGGTGATATATTTAAAGGGTGGAGGAGAGTGGGTTTTCAGAGAGCTGAAGTGCCTTTCTTCCACGATGGAAGGTCAGCGAATAGTGAATGAAGAGTGAATAAGACTGATGATTAACAGATGACAGAGCATGCATATTGTTTAAAAATGTAGAGGTATATGCTAACAAAAAGAAAACAATTGAAAGGGATTGCCTCTAGAGAGTTGGGGAGGGAAAGAAAGGGGAGAGAAGGTAGGAGCCAGCAAGTCTTCCCGATCCAGGAATCTAACCCCAGTCTCTTATGTCTCCTGCATTGGCAGGTGGATTAGGCACCTGGGAAACCCCTGGGGTGGTGACCTGAGGCTAAACAACAACATATATGCTTATTTACAGTTTGATTTTAATTGTGGGATGGGAGACTTTTGAGTTCAAGATGGCAGAGCAGAAGAACATCTCGAAGAAACTGTAATTAAAGTCTTCAGAGAGATAAGACAGTCTGTTCGTTAGGCTAGGATAGGATGGTCTTTCATTTTAAAAAGGAATGACAACATTGAAAGACAAAAGGCGATGGAATTACACTTACAAAGTCCTGAGTGACAGTTTTTAACCTAGCCAACTGTCATGATGTGTCCATAAAATGAAGATATTTTTCCGACTTTCAAACTGAAAAAGGGATCAACTAGAAAATAATCCCACAAGAGAATGTGCCCTGGGACTTCCCTGCTAGTCCAGTGGTGAAGCCTCTGGGCCCCCAAATGCAGGGATCCCTGGTTTGATCCCTGGGAAGCTATGATCCTGCATGTTGCACAGTGCACTCCCAAGAAAAGAAAGAGAAGAATGTCCTTTCTCAGAAAGCTACTGTGCCTCACACCTAGAAACTAACCAGCTCAGACTGGAGGACAGAGATCTTGAAGATGGGTGTCTCTGGGAAAACAATGGACTGGAAATATTCTACCCAATGGAACATCATGCTACGAGACATTGACTAGAGCTGTTGGGGATGCTGGAGGAGACGTGGCCAGAGATTCAGGGTAAGTTCAACAAATGAGAAAGAATGAGGTGAGCACAAAAGGTTATGTTAAAACACAATGTAATCTTAATACTCTACGTGACTTAGGGGTGAACCATATTTCATAGGCAGAATAATGGGAACCTGATTATCAATTTCATCAAAAATGGTGATATATTTAAAGGGTGGAGGAGAGTGGGTTTTCAGAGAGCTGAAGTGCCTTTCTTCCACGATGGAAGGTCAGCGAATAGTGAATGAAGAGTGAATAAGACTGATGATTAACAGATGACAGAGCATGCATATTGTTTAAAAATGTAGAGGTATATGCTAACAAAAAGAAAACAATTGAAAGGGATTGCCTCTAGAGAGTTGGGGAGGGAAAGAAAGGGGAGAGAAGGTAGGAGCCAGCAAGCTAGTGATTTTATTAAAGACTTTTAGCCGGGCTTCCCTGGTGGTCCAGTGGGTAAGGACACCGCCTTGCAGTGCAAGGGGCGCCCGTTCGATCCCTGGCCTGGGAAGATCCCACGTGCCACGGAGCGGCTGGACCCATGTGTCCAATTACCGAGCCGTAGCTCTGCAGCGCATGCGCCCAGCACCGGTGCTCTGCGGTGAGAGAGGCCACTGCAATGGGAAGCCCATACAGGCCAAAGAACAAAGATAAATAAATGAAAGATCAATAGAAGTGGCCATAATAATAATAATAACTCTCGGGCTTCCCTGGTGGTTCAGTGGGTAGGGACTCCGCCTTGCAGTGCGGGGAGCGCCAGTTGGAACCCTGGACTCTGGAGGATCCCACGTACCGCGGAGAGGCTGGATCGGAAAATAGGGTCAGCGCTCTGGAGCTCATGCGCCCAGAATCGCTGCTCTGCAAGGAGGCCACTGCGATGGGAGGCCCACACATGACAAAGAATAAAGATGGATGAAAAAAAAAACCCTCTCATGATCTCCAAAGGTTAATTCCAAAAATGTCTGACCCAATAGCGTTACTGCTTGGTTGAATTTCAGAAAGGAAGAAGATATTCACAGCACATAGACTAAAGGATCTGTAGGGCGACTATACAAAGAAATCTTACAGATAAATAAAATGAGGGGGACCTGAATGCAAAAGAAAACTGGATAAAAACGTTGAAGCAGAGCTCCATGAACGGTTTGAAAATATATAGAACGTTTCTCATTAAAATTCAAATGAGTGAGCACAAAAGGTTATGTTAAAACACAATGTAATCTTAATACTCTACGTGACTTAGGGGTGAACCATATTTCATAGGCAGAATAATGGGAACCTGATTATCAATTTCATCAAAAATGGTGATATATTTAAAGGGTGGAGGAGAGTGGGTTTTCAGAGAGCTGAAGTGCCTTTCTTCCACGATGGAAGGTCAGCGAATAGTGAATGAAGAGTGAATAAGACTGATGATTAACAGATGACAGAGCATGCATATTGTTTAAAAATGTAGAGGTATATGCTAACAAAAAGAAAACAATTGAAAGGGATTGCCTCTAGAGAGTTGGGGAGGGAAAGAAAGGGGAGAGAAGGTAGGAGCCAGCAAGCTAGTGATTTTATTAAAGACTTTTAGCCGGGCTTCCCTGGTGGTCCAGTGGGTAAGGACACCGCCTTGCAGTGCAAGGGGCGCCCGTTCGATCCCTGGCCTGGGAAGATCCCACGTGCCACGGAGCGGCTGGACCCATGTGTCCAATTACCGAGCCGTAGCTCTGCAGCGCATGCGCCCAGCACCGGTGCTCTGCGGTGAGAGAGGCCACTGCAATGGGAAGCCCATACAGGCCAAAGAACAAAGATAAATAAATGAAAGATCAATAGAAGTGGCCATAATAATAATAATAACTCTCGGGCTTCCCTGGTGGTTCAGTGGGTAGGGACTCCGCCTTGCAGTGCGGGGAGCGCCAGTTGGAACCCTGGACTCTGGAGGATCCCACGTACCGCGGAGAGGCTGGATCGGAAAATAGGGTCAGCGCTCTGGAGCTCATGCGCCCAGAATCGCTGCTCTGCAAGGAGGCCACTGCGATGGGAGGCCCACACATGACAAAGAATAAAGATGGATGAAAAAAAAAACCCTCTCATGATCTCCAAAGGTTAATTCCAAAAATGTCTGACCCAATAGCGTTACTGCTTGGTTGAATTTCAGAAAGGAAGAAGATATTCACAGCACATAGACTAAAGGATCTGTAGGGCGACTATACAAAGAAATCTTACAGATAAATAAAATGAGGGGGACCTGAATGCAAAAGAAAACTGGATAAAAACGTTGAAGCAGAGCTCCATGAACGGTTTGAAAATATATAGAACGTTTCTCATTAAAATTCATGGGGGGAATTCCCTGGAGGTCCAACAGTTAGGAGTCTGGGCTTCACTGCAGAGGCCTGGATCTAATCCCTGTTCATAAGAGTATGATCCCATAAGGCAAATGACAGGGACAAAAACAAACAAACAAAAAAAAGCAATCAAAACAAAATTCAAGGACATCCACATTAAAAGCACAATATCAGAGGTGCTTCCTTGATGGTCCAGTGGTTAAGGACACCGCCTTGCAGTGCAAGGAGCACTGGTTCGATCCCTGGCTTGGGATGATCCCATGTGCCACGGAGCGGCTGGACTGATGTGTCCAACTACAGAGCCGGAGCTCTGGAGCGCATGCGTCCAGAGCCGGTGCTCTGCAACAAGAGAGGTCACTGCAATGGGAGGCCCACACAGGCCGAAGAACAAAGATGGAAATAAATGAAAAACCAATAGAAGCGGCCAAAAAAAAAAAAAAGTTTTTTTTTTTTTTTTTTTAAAGTTGCAAAGAAAGACCACCCAGGGGGGCAATAATCAGATAGATGGACAAAAATAAGTGTCAGGAAGGATGTGAATTAATTGAAACCCTACACAGTGCTAGTGAATGGAAAATAGTATAGGTATTGGAGAAAGCAATTTGACTGTTCATGAAATAGTTCAACAGAAAATAAGCAACTAGGATATAGTGTACAGCATGGGGAAAGATGGCTACTAGCCTGTAAAAACGTTTGCTGTAATATGATCTATAAAAGTACAAATTCACTATGCTGTAACTTAAAATGAATAGACTACTGCAACTTTACTTCAATAGAAAATTCAATATAGTTATCATATCCAGCAATTCCATGCTTTGACATATCTCCAAGAAAAACTAAAACATTTCCACACAATAACTTATATGTGAGTGTGCACAGTAATGTTATTTGGAATAGTGAAAAAGTGGAGACAACTTAAATGTTCATCCACTTGTGAATGGATGAGCAAAATATGGTATACCCATATAATGGGATATTATTTAGCCAAAAAAGAAAAACAAATGGAGAATTGATACATTCAACACAGGTAAATCCTGAAAACATACTGAAACAAGCCAAACACAAAGACCGCACATTATGTGATTCTGTTTATATGAAACATTCAGAATAAGCAGATCGATAGAGACAGAAGGCAGACTGATCATTGCTTAGGGCTGAGGTGAGAAGAGAGAGTAAGTTGGGAGTTGGGAGTGAAAACTAATGGGTACAAGGGGGGATGAAAATGTTCTAAAACTGAGTGTGAACAGAAACCTAAAGTCCATCAACAGATGAATGTGGTACATGCATACAATGGAATACTACTCAGCCATAAAAAAGAACAAATGCCATTTGCAGCAGCATGGATGGATTTAGAGATTTTCATATGAAGTGAAGTAAGTCAGAAAGAGAAAAACAGGGCTTCCCTGGTGGTCCAGTGGGTAAAGAGTATGCCTTGCAGTGCAAGGGGCACTGGTTCGATTCCTGGCCCGGGAAGATCCCATCTGCAGTGGAGCAGCCAGATCGGTGTGTCCAATCACAGGCCAGTGCTCTGGGGCACATACACCCAGAGCTGGTGCTCTGCAGTGAGACGGGCTACTTCGATGGGAGGCCCACACGGGCCAAAGAATAAAGATGGATGAAAACAAATATGGAAATAAAAGAGGCATGATGGGGAAAAAATTATTAAAAAAAAAAAAAGGAAGAGAAAAACAAATACCAAATGGTATCATTTATATGTGGAATCTAAAATATGACATAAATGAGCTTATCTACAAAACAGAAACAGACTCACAGACAAGGAAAACAGACTTGTGGCTGCCAAAGGGAAGGTGAATGGAGGAGAGATGGACTCGGGGTTTGGGATTAGCAGATGTAAACTATCATATGTAAAACAGATAAACTAAGCCCTGCTATATAACCCAGGGAGCTATAATCAATATCCTGTGACAAACCATAATGGAAAAGAATATGAAAATGAATATATACATATATAAAACTGAATCACTTTGCTGGATAGTAGAAATGAACACAACATTGTAAATCAACTATTCATACTTCTGTAAAATAAATTAAAAATAAAACAGTGCTCATAATTGTATAACCTTATGAATATACTAAAAACATTGCATTGTGTACTTTAAATGGGTGAATCATATGTCATGTAAATTATCATCTATTTCAATAAAGCTATTTTAAAAAGATATCAATTTAGTAATTCAATTCCTTGGTATTTACCCAAATAAATTGAAAACTTATGTTCACCCAAAACCTGCCAAGGGGTTGTTTATAGCAGCCTTATTCATTATTGCCAATACCAAGATAGCTTTCAGTCGGTGACTGGATAAACAGACTATAGTATACTCAAACAGCTGAACATTATTCAGTGTTAAAAAGAAAATGAAAGTGTTCTACCTCGGATTGAGACTTAAACCCAGGTCCCAGACCTGATCAAACCGTGCTTGGGACTTAAACCCATGTGGCTAGGACTCAATCCAGCCAAAACCCTGCCTGGGACTTGAACCCACGTGGCTGAGGCTTAACCCCTGCCAAAATCCTGCTTGAGGCTTGAACCCATGTGGCAGGGGCTCAGACCTGATCAATCCCTGCTTGGGACTTATACCCATGTGGCTAGGACTCAGTCCAACCAAACTCTGGTCTGGGACTTGAACCCACGTGGCCGGGACTTAATCCAACCAAAACCCTAGTCTCGAGCAATCTTTGAATTAAAATCACTCACCCAACGTCTGGACCCATGGAGGCTCAGGTTCTTTGTGCCTCAATACAGGAATTCAGTGAGAGGCAGAGTGATAGGCAAGAAGAGGATTTATTAGGATAGAACGCTTATAAGAGGTACAAGCGGGCAGGTGGGAAAGCTCTGCTCTCACGATTTGGTGGGCAGCAATATATATATGTACGGGAGGGCAGAAGACTGCCTTCTTCAAGCAGACGTAGATTCAGACGTAAATAGCTCCTCCTTCACTAGCTCTTCTTTCATTAGCTGCTTATACTTAGTCAAGCCTGCTTTATTAAATAAGGAGCAGCTTTCTTGAGTTATCGTTAACTTACTGGCCTCCCACCTTTTCTTTGGTTTTACGTTTCTACTTACAGTCCCCTACTAGGACTTTACAACTGCCTAACTATTCTCTTCTGTCCCTCGTGGTCCGGTGGTTGGATCGGCCTGGCAGTGCAGGGGACACGGGTTTGATCTCTGGTCTGGGAGCATTCCACACGCCATGGGCCAGCTGGGGCCATGCACCACAACTACTGAAGCCCACACACAGAGCCTGTGCTCTGCAACAAGAGCAGCCACCACAGTGAGAAGCCTGTGCACCTCAACTAGAGAGTAGCGCCTGCTCCCCACACAGGGGAGCAATGAAGACCCAGCACAGCCAAAAATAAATTTAAAAATTTTTAAAAAGAAATGATCAAGCCATGAAAAGACATTGCAACAAATGTACTCTGGCGTATGTGTCTGGTGTAGCGGTGGATGTATGAGAACTCACGGTACTTGCTGCTCAATGTTGCTGAACCTCAAACTGCTCCAAGAATAAAATATATTTTAAAAATTAAAAAGTGACAGTCACTTCTATTTTTTTTTAAATTTTGGCCCCTTTTATTGGTCCTTCATTTATTTGTCTTCATCCACCTTAATTCTTTGGCCAGTGTGGGCCTCCCATCGCGGTGGCCTCTCTCACTGCAGAGCACAGGCTCTGGGCACATGCGCTCCAGAGCGCTGACTTGTACTTGGACGCACTGGTCCAGCTGCTCCATGGCGTATGCGATCTTCCCATGCCTGGGATCGAACCGGCGCCCCTTGCACTACAAGGCAGACTCTTTACCCACTGGACCACCAGGGAAGCCCTAAGAGAGATTTTTTTTTTTTAAAGACCACACAAAAGGGACTTCTCTGGCAGTCCAGTGGTTAAGACACTGTGCTTCCACTAAAGGCGGCACATGTTCACTCCCTGGTTGAAGGACTAACATCCTGCTTGCTGCCCAGCGGGGCCAAACAATAGAGAAAAAAAAAGACTATAGAAAAAAGTTCACCTAAAAGAAACTACAATTAGACTAGTGCTAGTTTTCTCATAGCCATTATAGAGGCCATAAAATGGTGAAATAATCTTTCTATAGAAAAAAAATAGAGGGCTTCCCTGGTGATCCAGTGGGTAAAGAGTCCGCCTTGCAGTACAAGGGGCGCCGGTTCGATCCCTGGCCCGGGAAGATCCCACGTGCAGTGGAGTGTGGCTGGACCAGTGTGTCCAGTTAGGAGCCAGTGCTCTGGAGCGCATTTGCCCAGAGCTGGTACTTTGCAGTGAGAGAGGCCACTGCAGTGGGAGGCCAACACAGGTCAAAGAATAAAGATGGATGAAAATAAATGGATAAACTATCAATAAAAGAGACCAAAAAATTTTTTAAAATCCTTTAATTAAAAAAATAAAAATCTCTCTTAAGTGCTCTGCAATTTCACCACACTGTGTAGGTGTCGAGGTCTTTTTATTTGTTTCCTGCATCTATGAATCTGGTCTACCCTCCGTTCTAGAAATTTCTCATCCATTAGCTTGCTAAAGATTTCTCTCTTCTGTCCTTTGTATTCCCTCTTCTGGAGTTCTGTAGGTACATGCTGGACCATCTCATCCTGTTAATTTCTTGTTTTAATTTACACACACACACACATATATTCTTTTTCAGATTGTTTTCCCATATAGGTTAATACAGAGTATTCAGTAGAGTTCTCTGTACTACACACCAGGTCTTTGTTGGTAATCTATTTTATATAGTAGTGCATATATGTTAAACCCAAGCTCCTAATTTATCCCTCCCCCTACCCAGGCAGTTATATTTAAAATGTCTAAATATTCTACTTAATTTGCTTCAAAAAACTGCCTTGTAACTGACAATCTCTTGTTGCTCTCTGTTTTGTGTTTCCGTAGTGATAAGAGATGGTGAGCTGATATTTGATTTATTCTGATCAGGGGAAATCCCAAGGGCTTACACTGGGGAAGATTTCCTCCAAGTAGAATTGCATTTCTTTATGCTGGGTGTGCGGGTCAGAGAACCAGTCTCCTGGGTCTCTTTCAGCCACTAGGTACCCTCCCATCAGAGTTTCAGGCCCAGCTCCCCACCCGGCCTTTTTGCTGCTGGTCTAAAGCCTGATCTCCCAATGGCAGACCTGTTAGAATCTACTGTCCAAGCAACTCTGCCTTTTCAGGGATTTTCCTCTCTATTCCTTGCAAATACACAGTAGAAACAACGGTTTTTGTGCTTGTGGAAAATCATCTAAGAATTTCTATTCCACTACAGGACTGGCAGCAGAATTAGATTCTCACTTCACATCTATCAGAGTGGCAAACACTTCAATACCCGACATGACATGCATTGAGGACATGAGCAAATTAAACCCTTACGCAATTAGTGGTTGGAGCATAAATTTGAACAGCCATTTGAGAGAGTTAGTTATCTAGAAAAATTTAAGTTGTGCGTATCGTACATTCTACTCTTGGTATGTAGTCTAAAGAAACACTTCCATGATCTAATAGACAAGTACAAGAACATCCACCATGGACGGTCTGTAAGAGAGCTCATTGGAAGCAACGTTCATCTAAAAGCATACATTATTGTGTATAGGCTTCCCTGATAGCTCAGCTGGTAAAGAATCTTCCTGCAATGCAGGAGACCCCAGTTCAATTCCTGGGTTGAGAAGATCCCCTGGAGAAGGGAACAGCTACCCACTCTAGCCTGTGCTTGTCCATGGGTGGCAAAGAGTTGGATACAACTGAGCAACTTTCACTTCACTTTACCTCATATACAATAGAATACTAGGAAGCCTTGGAAAGGAACAAACCAGAGCTACATGTATTAATATGGATAAATCTCACAAACATAATGTGAGCGAAAAAAGCAACTTGCAGAAAAAAACTTGTACTATGATTTGCATAAAGACTAAACCATGCAAAACAACAGTAAATATGTCTTAGTGATGCATCCATATGTAACAATATGAAGAAACAGATATTATGTAATACAATACCAAACTTAGAACAATTGCTTCCAGAAAAAAGGGTACAGGGACTTCCCTTGTGGTTCAGTGGCTAAGATTTCAAGCTTCCAATACAGGAGGCCTGGGTTTGATCTCTGGTCAGGGAACTAAATTCCACATGCTGCAACTAAATAAAATAAAATAAAATAAAAAATCCTTTATGCTGCAATGAAGATTGAAGATTCCACAAGCCACAGCTAACACAGATAAATAAATAAAGACAATAGAAAGAAGGGGGACGTAGGTGCTTCAGTTGAATTCATGTTGTTTTTTTTAAAATATAGTTTGATTTACTTATTTATTTTTGGCTGTCCTGGGTTTTCGTTGCTGAGTGGGCTTTTCTCTAGTAGATTCTCTTCATTGCAGTGGGCAGGCTTCTCACTGTGGCTTCTCTTCTTGCACAGCACAGACTGTAGGGTGCACAGGCTTCAGCAGTGGCGGTTCCTGGAGCACAGGCTCAGTAGTTGTGGCACACAAGTTTCATTGTGCCACGGCAAGCCATTTGAGAGAGTTAGTTATCTAGAAAAATTTAAGTTGTGCGTATCGTACATTCTACTCTTGGTATGTAGTCTAAAGAAACACTTCCATGATCTAATAGACAAGTACAAGAACATCCACCATGGACGGTCTGTAAGAGAGCTCATTGGAAGCAACGTTCATCTAAAAGCATACATTATTGTGTATAGGCTTCCCTGATAGCTCAGCTGGTAAAGAATCTTCCTGCAATGCAGGAGACCCCAGTTCAATTCCTGGGTTGAGAAGATCCCCTGGAGAAGGGAACAGCTACCCACTCTAGCCTGTGCTTGTCCATGGGTGGCAAAGAGTTGGATACAACTGAGCAACTTTCACTTCACTTTACCTCATATACAATAGAATACTAGGAAGCCTTGGAAAGGAACAAACCAGAGCTACATGTATTAATATGGATAAATCTCACAAACATAATGTGAGCGAAAAAAGCAACTTGCAGAAAAAAACTTGTACTATGATTTGCATAAAGACTAAACCATGCAAAACAACAGTAAATATGTCTTAGTGATGCATCCATATGTAACAATATGAAGAAACAGATATTATGTAATACAATACCAAACTTAGAACAATTGCTTCCAGAAAAAAGGGTACAGGGACTTCCCTTGTGGTTCAGTGGCTAAGATTTCAAGCTTCCAATACAGGAGGCCTGGGTTTGATCTCTGGTCAGGGAACTAAATTCCACATGCTGCAACTAAATAAAATAAAATAAAATAAAAAATCCTTTATGCTGCAATGAAGATTGAAGATTCCACAAGCCACAGCTAACACAGATAAATAAATAAAGACAATAGAAAGAAGGGGGACGTAGGTGCTTCAGTTGAATTCATGTTGTTTTTTTTAAAATATAGTTTGATTTACTTATTTATTTTTGGCTGTCCTGGGTTTTCGTTGCTGAGTGGGCTTTTCTCTAGTAGATTCTCTTCATTGCAGTGGGCAGGCTTCTCACTGTGGCTTCTCTTCTTGCACAGCACAGACTGTAGGGTGCACAGGCTTCAGCAGTGGCGGTTCCTGGGCTCTGGAGCACAGGCTCAGTAGTTGTGGCACACAAGTTTCATTGTGCCACGGCAAGTGGGATCTTCCTGGACCAGGAATCACACCCATGTCTCTTGCATTGGCAGGCAGATTCTTTACCATTGAGTCATCAGGGAAGCCCTGGATGAGTATTTTCTCTCTTAGACTGGGTGGTGAACACATGGCTATTCTTTGTAATTTTTTATGTGTTTTTTTTTTTTTTTTTACAAGTCTTACCCTTGTCATTGAGCCAGATTGGTACTTCTGAGTACTTTTAATGAACTGAATCCCAGAGTCATCCATGGTAATGACACTGAGTTCAGTCAGGAAGAAGGCGTGGTGTGAGAAGACAGCTGAGGTCCACCAACATCTCTGAAGGCTGAAAGGCGGAGGACTTGGAAATGTGGTGTTTATAAATCCAGAGAAGAGAATTTCAAGAATGCTGCTTCAGTAGGCAGCTTCTGAAATGGCTCCCAAAGACTCCCCGTCTTGGATTTATACCCTTGGGTAATAACCCCCCATTGCACATGGACTAGACACCGTCAGTTGATTCTGACAAGTGTGAGCCACTCGATCGTGTCCGACTCTCTGGGACCCCACAGACTGTAGCCCACCGGCTCCTCTGCCCATGGGATTTCCCAAGCCAGAGCACTGGAGTGGGTAGCTGTTCCCTACATTGGGAAGATGCTCTGGAGAAGGCAACGGCTACCCACGTCTCATTTGGGTGGCTTTTCTTTTTGCAGAGCTCTGGTTCGAGAGCACGCAGCCTCAATACTTGTGGTACATGGGCTGGATCGCCTCACAGCATGTGGAATCTCCAAGGACCAGGGCTTGAACCTGTGTCCCCTGCATTGGCAGGTGGATTCTTTTTTTTTGGACAGATCTAGGTCTGCCTTCTTTTTTTTTTTTTTTTAATTTTTTAATTTATCTTTTGGGGGGCTGGGGTGGGGAGGGAGGGGGATGGGCAGGCCACTTCTATTGGTCTTTCATTTCTCTATTTTCATCCGTCTTTGTTCTTTGGCTCCTGTGGGCCTCCCATCGCGGTGGCCTCTGTTGTCGCAGAGCGCCGGCTCTGGGTGCACGCGTGCCAGAGCTCCGGCTCGGTAATTGGACACATCAGTCCAGCCGCTCCGCGGCACGTGGGATCTTCCCAGGCCAGGGATCGAACCGGCGCCCCTTGCACTGCAAGGCGGTGTCCTTACCCACTGGACCGCCAGGGGAGGCCTGGCAGGTGGATTCTTAATCCCTGGATGACCAGAAAGGCTGGAGTACTTTTTATCGAATGGAATGAACTCCATTGAGGTCCAGAGAAGCTCCACAACATTTCTGAAAAAACCACATAAGCAAAAATACTGCTGACTTGGGCTAAAAGAAATAGAGATGTACAAAGAGAAAATAAGGCCGCTGGATCTTCAAAATTTTGCTGAAAGGAAGCAGGTTGAACAAAATGTTTGGGTGCAAACATGCACTCATCATGATAATTAGAGGGTGAACTCAGAGGCAAAACCCAGAGCCTACAGAGTGTAGCCAAAAGTCATAGAGAACTATTCGCAGACCTTGAAAACTGATCAATGAGCCTGCAGGGTCTAGTTAGTTGGCTTTCAGAATTTCTGTGGACCAATAATTTCCTTTCCTAATTGTCTCGACGTTTGAACAGGAATGTCCGTAGCATCTATCCCAGGTCGTCCCAGGACTGTCTAGGGACGGGAGCAGAATCTGGAGGGATGGGCAGAAGCAGATAACCCAACTTGTCAGTTTCACGAATTCCCTGAGGGAGGCACGGTATTCAAGAGCTGGAATCACCCCTGAGCTGCTTCATCCACAGCTGGGTCTGATTTCGATGAGGACATTCTGGACTTGGAGCTGAGGCTCGGATGGGAGGAGACTTTGGGGGACCTTGGGAATAAGAGAATGTATTTTGTACGTAGGGGGTCCTGAATCCCTGAGAGCCAGAAGGTGGGCGGTGACTGGTAGCTTCTAAGAAGTGCTTGTCGCTCGGTCATGTCTGACACTTTGCAACTACCCGGACTAGAACCCACCAGGCTCCTCTGTCCATGGGATTCTTCAGACAAGAATACTGGAGTAGGTTACCACTTCCTTCTCCAGAGAGCTTCTAAGAGGGACCTCAATATTCCCTGCCTCTGAGTATTCCCATCTTGACTCATCCTGTCTTCTTGAATGTGGGCTGCTGGACCTATTGACTCACCCTGAAACCAGTGCCCCTAAAGCCAGCCACTGGGGACCTAGTCCAATGCAGAGCAGACCACGCATCTCCAGGCGGCTCTGGAGCCCCTGCTTCTCCTCCAGCCTCTGCTGCAGCTTCAAATCTCCCGCATGTCCTCTTTGTTCATCCCTTGAGGGCGGCACCTGATCTGTCCTAGGCCGCAAGCTTTACCCTCTCCCTCAGAAATCGCACACTTGGCAGGAATCCTGGAGAGAAAAGCTATCTAGGCCTTTTTTGGACATTTAAAAGAAATTTAAAAAAAAATTGTTTTGGCCTCATCTCATGGAGTGTGGGGCCTTAGCTCTCCAACTAGGGAACAAACCCATGCCCCTTGCATTGGAAGCTCAGTTTTAACCACTGGACTGCCAGGGAAGCCCCAAGGCCGTCTTGGAAATGTGCAGGAAAGGAAATTGTCTGATTGTTCAGGGCCCTCACTGTCCTCGGAGCCCATTCTATGGGAGGGAAGAGGCACTGGACCCTCTGCCAAGTTGCCAGTCCTTCGTCACCTCCTGCTGCTGGCCAGACTTCCTGCAGCTACGCCCTGTGTCTCTGCTCCCCCGCCTCTTCCCTAAGACGGAGGTTGGGCTGGGAGCCAGTGTGATTGACAGCTGGCGCTCCCATGGGGCTCATTAGGAGAAACTGGACAAGAGATCCAGGAGGGTTTGCCCTCTTCTGCCAACTTGAGACCCGTCAGTGGCCTGCAGGCATGGGGAGAGTTCTGGGCTGGATGCCTTCTGCCTCCTGCCAGCTCAAGGCCCACCTGTGCCCACTGCCAAGGGTGGCACTGCCCTTGAAGGCCCAGCAGCTGAACTGGAATATTCCTACGTGCCAGAGCTCCCCATCCCCGGGCCCGTGGGTCTCCTCAGCCCCCTCACACAAGACTGTCACTGCTTTCTGTTGTAGAGATCCCACAGGCTACTCTGGACCCCTCCCAACTCTTCTTCCTCCCCATCCAAATGCTCTCCTTTCCAGATTTCCCAGTCTCGCGACAACCTGAGCCGGCCTATCACCATCTGACTGGTTAATTTCATTTCCAAAGATCTGGTTGTGATACAGAGTGTTTAAGAACCAGCTGTAGACTTTATGGCCACATAATTATATTCAACTTGGGTTAGTTTTCTTTTTTTTAATTTTTATTTATTTATTTTTGGCTATTCTGGGTTTTCACTGCTGCCACGGGCTCTTCTCTAGTTGCAGGGAGTGGGGGCTACTCTCTAGCTGAGGTGAGCAGGTTTCTTGTGGTGGTGACTTCTCTTGTTGTGGAACTCGGGCTCCAGGGCACACGGGCTTCAGGAGTTGCAGCCCATGGGCTCCATAGTTGAGGTTCCGAGGCTCTAGAGCACAAGCTCCATAGTTGTGGCTCATGGGCTTTGTTACTCCACAGCATGTGGGATCTTCCCAGATTGGGCGAACTCTTCACCAGTGAACAACCAGTGGGAAGCTCCAACTTGAGCTAGTTTTCTTTTTCTGTCTATACTTTGCATTGTTCAAAAATTTTGATGGCTCTTTCATTACTTTCAACCTTAGGAAGAACAATGTGTGCATTCTCAGTTGTGTCCGACTCTGTGGGACCCCCATGAACTGTAGCCCGCCAGGGTCCTCTGTCCAAGGAGTTCTCCAGGCAAGAATACTGGAGTGAGCCGCTGTGCCTTTCCCAATCCAGGCGATCTTCCCAGCCCAGGGATCGAACCCTGGTCTCCTGTCTTGCAGGCAGACTGTTTACTGTCTGAACTACCCAGGAAGTCCCAGGAAAACTAACAGATACTTCCCATTGGAAGGTCATTGTTTTCTCACCTGATGATCAAGGGCAAGGACTCTGGAGGCCACAGTATTTGAGTTCCGCACCTGGGTGAATTTGGGCAAAATCACTCTAAAACTCTCCCTGAGTTTTAGAATTCTCATGCGTGAGGTGGAGTCAACCATTCCTTCCACAGAGAGTTGTGGTGAAGATTGAATGAGTTAGTGTGTATAAAGTTCTTACTGATACACAGGACATCCTATAAAGGAATTTCTTTTTAAAATGTATACATCTGGCTGTGCTGGGTCCTAGTTGTGGGACATGGGATCGTGTATCTTGATGTGGCGTGTGGGATCCTTTAGTTGTAGCACACAGGATCTTTAGCTGTGGCACGCAAACTCTTAGTTGGAGCATGTGGGATTTACTTCCCAGACCAGGGATCAAACCTGGACACTCCGCATTGGGAGCAAGGAGTCTTAGCCACTGGACGATCCAGGAAGTCCCTACTATGTCCAAAATAAATATTTTTTTAGTAAAAATTTGAAGTTCAGCTCAGCTACCAGTGAAAGGCAGGTGAGTCATGGGTTTCAGTGGCTCCCATCTTAACCCCTGCTCTTGCCACTCCCTGTTGTGGAACTCGGGCTCCAGGGCACACGGGCTTCAGGAGTTGCAGCCCATGGGCTCCATAGTTGAGGTTCCGAGGCTCTAGAGCACAAGCTCCATAGTTGTGGCTCATGGGCTTTGTTACTCCACAGCATGTGGGATCTTCCCAGATTGGGCGAACTCTTCACCAGTGAACAACCAGTGGGAAGCTCCAACTTGAGCTAGTTTTCTTTTTCTGTCTATACTTTGCATTGTTCAAAAATTTTGATGGCTCTTTCATTACTTTCAACCTTAGGAAGAACAATGTGTGCATTCTCAGTTGTGTCCGACTCTGTGGGACCCCCATGAACTGTAGCCCGCCAGGGTCCTCTGTCCAAGGAGTTCTCCAGGCAAGAATACTGGAGTGAGCCGCTGTGCCTTTCCCAATCCAGGCGATCTTCCCAGCCCAGGGATCGAACCCTGGTCTCCTGTCTTGCAGGCAGACTGTTTACTGTCTGAACTACCCAGGAAGTCCCAGGAAAACTAACAGATACTTCCCATTGGAAGGTCATTGTTTTCTCACCTGATGATCAAGGGCAAGGACTCTGGAGGCCACAGTATTTGAGTTCCGCACCTGGGTGAATTTGGGCAAAATCACTCTAAAACTCTCCCTGAGTTTTAGAATTCTCATGCGTGAGGTGGAGTCAACCATTCCTTCCACAGAGAGTTGTGGTGAAGATTGAATGAGTTAGTGTGTATAAAGTTCTTACTGATACACAGGACATCCTATAAAGGAATTTCTTTTTAAAATGTATACATCTGGCTGTGCTGGGTCCTAGTTGTGGGACATGGGATCGTGTATCTTGATGTGGCGTGTGGGATCCTTTAGTTGTAGCACACAGGATCTTTAGCTGTGGCACGCAAACTCTTAGTTGGAGCATGTGGGATTTACTTCCCAGACCAGGGATCAAACCTGGACACTCCGCATTGGGAGCAAGGAGTCTTAGCCACTGGACGATCCAGGAAGTCCCTACTATGTCCAAAATAAATATTTTTTTAGTAAAAATTTGAAGTTCAGCTCAGCTACCAGTGAAAGGCAGGTGAGTCATGGGTTTCAGTGGCTCCCATCTTAACCCCTGCTCTTGCCACTCCCCTGGGGTCCTGTCTCCCCAGGCCTGGGCGTCTGAACTGGTGCTTCTTACAGTTACTACTCCAAACTATCGGCTCAGGACACTGCCATATCCTCAGGCCCTGCAGGTCCTGTGTAGTTCTGGCCACCTCTGACCTCTGCATGTGAGCACTACCCTGCCAATCTTCAGGGCCTGTGGACAGGCCGTCCTCCCCCATCTGACTTCCCTGGGTCGCTGAGTCCCCTCCTGTTCCTGAGGCCACCATGGGACTCTCCTCGATGGCAACTTCTGGGTCCTTCCACAGCATTACACCAGGTGGTGCTACTGCAGGAGATGTAAGAGACATCCCTGGGCCAGGAGGAGACCCTGGAGAAGGGCATGGCAACCCACTCCATGATTCCTGCCACAAGAATCCTATGGACAGAAGAGCCTGGTGGGCTACAGTCCATGGGGTCTCAAAGAGTTGGACAGGACTGGAGGGACGTGGCACGGCCTAGCATGGTGCTGACCCTTCACCATGGGGCATGATCAAGGACCAAGTCCCTGCCCCCACTGCCTTGCTGGATGTGAAGACCACCTCTCCCTGCCTGCGAAGCTTGTGGCTCCCTCCTGAGGGCCTGACTCTGTCACCATCCTCTCTCAGCCCTGCCCTGCTCTTGTGAGCTTGAAGATTCACCCACTGCTTGATTGTGGCTGAAATATCTGCTTCCAAATGCTCTCTGGTGGCTGTTTCCAGGCTGTTGTCCTGCTGGTCTCTGGTCTCCTCTGGCTCTTTTTGCCATGGAGACCTCCCCACAGCATGGCTCACAATGTGGCGGCTGGCTTTCCCTAGAAAAACAAGTGAGAGAGGCAGAGGGAGGACACCCGCCAGGTGGAACTCAGAGTTGCTGAGTAACCCGTGATACAGTAAGAAATATATATGGATCTTCTTCTCTGGTTCCTGACACCCGAGTTCCCATTGGGAGCAAGGAGTCTTAGCCACTGGACGATCCAGGAAGTCCCTACTATGTCCAAAATAAATATTTTTTTAGTAAAAATTTGAAGTTCAGCTCAGCTACCAGTGAAAGGCAGGTGAGTCATGGGTTTCAGTGGCTCCCATCTTAACCCCTGCTCTTGCCACTCCCCTGGGGTCCTGTCTCCCCAGGCCTGGGCGTCTGAACTGGTGCTTCTTACAGTTACTACTCCAAACTATCGGCTCAGGACACTGCCATATCCTCAGGCCCTGCAGGTCCTGTGTAGTTCTGGCCACCTCTGACCTCTGCATGTGAGCACTACCCTGCCAATCTTCAGGGCCTGTGGACAGGCCGTCCTCCCCCATCTGACTTCCCTGGGTCGCTGAGTCCCCTCCTGTTCCTGAGGCCACCATGGGACTCTCCTCGATGGCAACTTCTGGGTCCTTCCACAGCATTACACCAGGTGGTGCTACTGCAGGAGATGTAAGAGACATCCCTGGGCCAGGAGGAGACCCTGGAGAAGGGCATGGCAACCCACTCCATGATTCCTGCCACAAGAATCCTATGGACAGAAGAGCCTGGTGGGCTACAGTCCATGGGGTCTCAAAGAGTTGGACAGGACTGGAGGGACGTGGCACGGCCTAGCATGGTGCTGACCCTTCACCATGGGGCATGATCAAGGACCAAGTCCCTGCCCCCACTGCCTTGCTGGATGTGAAGACCACCTCTCCCTGCCTGCGAAGCTTGTGGCTCCCTCCTGAGGGCCTGACTCTGTCACCATCCTCTCTCAGCCCTGCCCTGCTCTTGTGAGCTTGAAGATTCACCCACTGCTTGATTGTGGCTGAAATATCTGCTTCCAAATGCTCTCTGGTGGCTGTTTCCAGGCTGTTGTCCTGCTGGTCTCTGGTCTCCTCTGGCTCTTTTTGCCATGGAGACCTCCCCACAGCATGGCTCACAATGTGGCGGCTGGCTTTCCCTAGAAAAACAAGTGAGAGAGGCAGAGGGAGGACACCCGCCAGGTGGAACTCAGAGTTGCTGAGTAACCCGTGATACAGTAAGAAATATATATGGATCTTCTTCTCTGGTTCCTGACACAGAGTTCCCAGATTCCAGGGAATTTCCTGGTAAGAGAGACAGCAATCTTTTGTTCTCCCAAGGCAACTCTTGGCAGCCCCTAGATGGCTTTGGGGTGGGTGCCGGTCACAGAAAGACAGAGGGAGGATTAGAGGGTCAGGACTTTTAGACCCGTCCTGCCAATCTCTGGGGAAGAAAAAGAGGTTGGAGATGGACCTAATCACTATAGCCAATGTTTCAAGTAACTATGCCTACATAGTCAAACCTCGGGCAACTTTCCTGGTGGTCCGATGGTTAAGAATTCACCTTCTGTCTCTGGCCATACCACCCTGAATGAGCCCAGTCTCGTCTGATCTTGGAAGAATCCACCTTCCAATGCAGGTTCTAGGGGATGCGGGTTCAATCCCTGGACAGGGAACTAAGATTCCACACATTCGTTGTTGTCCAGTCACTGAGTTGTGTCTGACTCTTTGTGGTCCCATGGACCACAACACACCGGCTTCCCTGTCCTTCACTATCTCTCAGAGCTTGCTCAGACTCATGTCCATTGAGTCAGTGATGCCATCCAACTATCTCATCTTCTATCATCCTCTTCTCCTCTTGCCTTCAATCCCAGCATCAGGGGCTTTTCCAGTGAGTCGGCTCTTCACATCAGGTGGCCAAAGGACTGGAGCTTCAGCTTCAGCATCAGTCCTTCCAGTGGATATGCAGGGTTGATTTCCTCTAGGATTGGCTGGTTTAGTCTCTTTGCAGTCCAGGGGACTCTCAAGACCCTTTTCCAGCACCACTGTGGCGCAACTAAACTCACACATCACAACTAGAGAGCCTGGGCACTCTAGAGCCAGCACTTGGCAACAGGGGAAGCCCACAGGCACCACAATGAAGAGAAAGTCCATGCAGCTCAATGAAGGGCCTGTGCACCACAACGAAGACCCAGCACAGGACACATAGAGAGAAAATTTCGTAAAACCATAAAGCGATGGCTTTCCAGGTTGATGAGAACAGGGCGGTGCTGGGAAGGTGGTGCACTTGGGGAAGGCAGGGGAGCCCGAGACCCTTTCACCATCCCTCACCCTGTGCGTCACTTCCACTTGGCTGTTCCTGGGTTGTATCCTTTATAATAAACTCATGACAATAAGCAAAATGTGAACCTGATAAAGGGGGCCGTGGAAACCCCTATTTTATAGCTGGTTTGTCAGAAGTACAGGTGACAGTGCCGGGACTTGTGACTAGCATCTGTGGCTGGGGCTGGGTGAGGAGGACACTCTTGTGGGACTGAGCCCTGAATCTGTGGGGTCTGACTAACTTCATTCAGAGCTGAACTGAACTGTAGGATACTCAGTTGGCATCAGAGCTGCTTGTTGATATGGAAAAACCCACACATTTGGTGTCAGAAGTGTTATGAGTGAAAACAGCTTTAAAAATAAATAAAAGGCAGGGCGTCCCCAGTAGCTCAGTGGTGAAGAGTTCACCTGCCAATGCAGGAGACATGGGTTCAATCCCTGGACAGGGAACTAAGATTCCACACATTCGTTGTTGTCCAGTCACTGAGTTGTGTCTGACTCTTTGTGGTCCCATGGACCACAACACACCGGCTTCCCTGTCCTTCACTATCTCTCAGAGCTTGCTCAGACTCATGTCCATTGAGTCAGTGATGCCATCCAACTATCTCATCTTCTATCATCCTCTTCTCCTCTTGCCTTCAATCCCAGCATCAGGGGCTTTTCCAGTGAGTCGGCTCTTCACATCAGGTGGCCAAAGGACTGGAGCTTCAGCTTCAGCATCAGTCCTTCCAGTGGATATGCAGGGTTGATTTCCTCTAGGATTGGCTGGTTTAGTCTCTTTGCAGTCCAGGGGACTCTCAAGACCCTTTTCCAGCACCACTGTGGCGCAACTAAACTCACACATCACAACTAGAGAGCCTGGGCACTCTAGAGCCCGCACTTGGCAACAGGGGAAGCCCACAGGCACCACAATGAAGAGAAAGTCCATGCAGCTCAATGAAGGGCCTGTGCACCACAACGAAGACCCAGCACAGGACACATAGAGAGAAAATTTCGTAAAACCATAAAGCGATGGCTTTCCAGGTTGATGAGAACAGGGCGGTGCTGGGAAGGTGGTGCACTTGGGGAAGGCAGGGGAGCCCCGAGACCCTTTCACCATCCCTCACCCTGTGCGTCACTTCCACTTGGCTGTTCCTGGGTTGTATCCTTTATAATAAACTCATGACAATAAGCAAAATGTGAACCTGATAAAGGGGGCCGTGGAAACCCCTATTTTATAGCTGGTTTGTCAGAAGTACAGGTGACAGTGCCGGGACTTGTGACTAGCATCTGTGGCTGGGGCTGGGTGAGGAGGACACTCTTGTGGGACTGAGCCCTGAATCTGTGGGGTCTGACTAACTTCATTCAGAGCTGAACTGAACTGTAGGATACTCAGTTGGCATCAGAGCTGCTTGTTGATATGGAAAAACCCACACATTTGGTGTCAGAAGTGTTATGAGTGAAAACAGCTTTAAAAATAAATAAAAGGCAGGGCGTCCCCAGTAGCTCAGTGGTGAAGAGTTCACCTGCCAATGCAGGAGACATGGGTTCAATCCCTGATTCGGGAAGATTCCACATGCTGCAGAGCAACTAAGCCTGTGAGCCACAACTATGGAGCCTGTGCTCTAGAGCCTCGAGCCGCAACTACTGAGCCCATGTGCTGCAACTACTGAAGCCTGTTTGCCCTGGAGTTCGAGTTCCACAACAAGAAAAGTCACCGCCACAAGAAGCCTGTTAACCTCAGCTAGAGAGTAGTCCCCACTCCCTGCAACTAGAGAAGAGCCTGTGGCAGCAGTGAAAACCCAGAATAACCCCCACCCCCACGAAACAAGAAAGAAAAGAAATGAAAGGCAAAGAGATTGGAAAAGAAGAAGTGAAATCATTTCTGTTGTTAGATGATATGATTGTCTAAGTAGAGAATCCTAGAGACTCTACAAGAGAAACTCCTTGAAATAATAAGTGAATTTAGCAAAGTCATAGGATACAAGGTCAACATGCGAAAAAAAAAAACCTCTATTTTTATTTGTTGCTAATGTACAAGTGGAAACTCAAATTAAAAAAAAAAAAATCAATACTGGAACTCCCCTGGTGGTCCAGTGGTTGAGAATCTCACCTGCAAGACAGGAGATCCAGGTTCAGTTCTGGTTAGGGAATTAGTATCTCTCATTTCTCACACGATGTAACAAAGATCCTGCTTGCCACACCAAAACCCAATGCAGTCAAAGAAACATTTTTAAAATACAGTTTATAATACCAAAAATACAAAATACTTTGGTATGACCTAATATATGTACAAGATTGCCATGCTGAAAACTACAGTACTCTAATGAGAGTCATTAAAGAAGACCTAAATAGAGAGGCATACCATGTTCATGAACTGGCACACTTAGCATAATAAAGATCATTCTCCCTAAATTCATTAAGCTCAATCCAACAAAAAAATCTCAGCAGAAGACAGAGACAAGATATTCTAAAGTTAATAAAGGCAAAAATAGCTAGAAAAATGTTGAAAAAGAATGAAATGGAAGGAATTACAGTACCCCTGCTTAAAAATTTTATTTATTTATTTATTTTTGGCTATTCTGGGCCTTCACTGTTGCCACAGGCTCTTCTCTAGTCGCAGGGAGTGGTGGCTCCTCTCCAGTTGAGGTGAGCAGACTTCTTGTGGCAGTGACTTTTCTTGTTGTGGAGCTGGGGTCTAGGGCATGTGGGCTCAACAGTTGCAGCTCACGGGCTCAGTTTGCTCCTCAGCATGTGGGATCTTCCTGGATCAGGGATTGAACTTGTGTCTCCTGCATTGGCAGGTGAACACTTTACCACCGAGCTACCAGGGAAGCCCCTACAGTACCCCTTTTAAAGCTAAAGTAGGGACTACCCTGGTTGTTCAGTGGTTAAGATCCTTCATTTCCAATGCAGGGGGTGTGTATGCATTTGATCCTTGGTCAGGAGAGTAAGATCCCACGCTCTGTGGTGAAGCAAAAAGAAAAAGAAAAACATAGTAACCCAGAAAATGTACTATTTGTGAACATTTAGATATACAGATTAAGGAAATAAGATAGAGAAATGGAGACTTGATTTTTGATATTGAGCAGAGGAAGGATAATATTTCCAACAAATGATACTGAACTAATTGTACATTCATAGGGGGAAAAATGAACTTCATTTAACTTTGTGCCTTATTTTTAAAAATTAACTCAAATGGATTATAGAGACAACATAAAAAACTTCTGTGTGGGGCTTCCTTGGTGGGCCAGTGGGTAAGGACACTGCCTTGCAGTGCAAAGGGCACTGGTTCGATCCCTGGCCTGAGAAAATCCCACATGCTGTGGAGCAAACAGCCCAAGTGCCACAACTACTGAGCCCACATGCTGCAACTCGACTGAAGCCCACACTCCCTAAAGCCCATGCTCTGCAACAAGAGAAGCCACCGCAATGAGAAACCCAGGGACCACAACAAGAGAGTAGCCCCAACTAGAGAAAAGCCTTGTAGCAATGAAGACACAGCACAGCCAAAAATAAATAAATAAAATTATTTTAAAAATCCCAAACTTTTGTACATCAAAGAACACTATCAAGAGGGTGAAAAGACAATCCACAGAATGACAGAAAATGTTTCATATAAATCATATACCCAGTTTAAAAAATGGACAAAGGGTTTAACTTGACATCTTTTTTTCTTTTTTTAAAAGATTTATTTATTTATTTATTTGGGGGAGGTGGGGAGGGAGGGGAGCAGGCAGGCTACTTCCATTGGTCTTTCATTTGTCTATTTTCATCCATCTTTTTTCTTTGGCCCGTGTGGGCCTCCCATCGCGGCAGGCTCTGTTGTCACAGAGCACCGGCTCTGGGCGCATGCACTCCAGAGCTCTGGCTCGGTAATTGGACACATCGGTCCAGCCGCTCCGCAGCACGTAGGATCTTCCCAGGCCAGGGCTCGAACTGGCACCCCTTGCACTGCAAGGCGGTGTCCTTACCCACTGGACCACCAGGGAAGCCCTAACTTGACATCTTCTAATAAGATATGCAGATGGCCAGTATGCACATGAAGAGATGCTCAGTCTGACTAGTCATAGTGTGAGTCACTCAGTTGTGTCCAGCTCTCTGTGACCCCATAGACTGTAACCCACCAGGATCCTCTGTCCATGGAATTCTCCAGGTAAGAAGACTGGAGTGGGCAGCCATTCCCTTCTCCAGGGCATCTTCCCAATGCAGGGATCAAGCCCAGGTTTCTTGCACTGCAGGCAGAGTCTTTACCATCTGAGCCACTGGTACTCACTAGTCATAGCGGAAATGTAAACCAAACCCACAATGGATAGCACTTCACATTAACTAGAATGGCAATTTTTTTAAATGGAAAATAAGTATCTGTGAGAATGTGGAGAACTTAGAACCCTGGACACTGGTATTGCAACTGGAAAATGGTGCAGCTGCTGTGGGAAACAATGAAAATGGTGAATTTTATATTATATGAACTTGAAATCAATAAAAACGGAACATCATTAAAATAAAAGCCTTCGCTCTGTGAAAGAGATTATTAAGATAATGAACACATAAAGCACAGACTGGGAGAAACTGTTTACACCACATACATATGGTAAGCACTCGTTTCCAGAATATATCAAAGCCAGTCAAGACATGGGAAAAATAAACGTGTCACCAAAGAATATATATGAGTGTCTAAGAAGCAGATGAAAGATGTTGAAGGTCATTTTGTTGTTGCCGTTCAGTTGCTCAGTCGTGTTCGACTGTTTGCAAACCCCTGGACTGCAGCCTTCCAGGCTTCCCTGTCCTTCACCATCTCCTGGAGCTTGCTCAGACTCATGCCCATTGACTCAGTGATGCCATCCAACCTTCTCATCCTCTGTCGTCCCCTGCTCCTCCTGCCTTCAATGTTTCTCAGCATCGGTGTTTTATGAGTCGGCATACTGATGCTGAAACTCCAGTACTTTGGCCACCTGATGCGAAGAGCCAACTCACTGAACGTCGTTAGTCAATTTGGAAAAGTAAATTAAAACCACATGGAGATGCCATTCTATTCCCATTCAAATCACTATAATTAAAAGAACTCTTGGGATTAAGCCAGCTATCAAGTCTTTCCAACACAGGTGGGGGACAAGTGAAATGCCCATGGGATAGTGCAAACCTCAGTGGACCTGCTCCAAAGTGGACACTGGCTAGAACTCCACTGACAGCCATTTACTCCCTTGCGGTACAGGTTCCTGTCCTAAAAAGGGGCCAAGTTCAACTGGGAATCTGTGGGCAAATATTCCTCAAATGTTTAAGTATTTCCTAACGCTCAGTCACCCAAGTTAGTAGCCATAGGTTCCATTTGGGAGAAGGCCAGAGGACTCATTACCATATTCAGTTGCCCTGGGTCGCCAGGTCCATCTTCCTGGAGTTTCAGCCTCTTCCTGTATTTTTTGGCCATGGTGCACTGCTTGCAAGATCTTAGTTCCCCGACCAGGAATTGAACCTAGGCCAAGGCAGTGAAAACGTTGAGTTCTAACCACTGAATCATCAGGGAATCCCCCCAACCTCTTTTTCGGTCAATGGATTTTGGGTTCAAAAACTGGCTTGGGGGGCTTCTCTGGTGGTCCAGTGGGTAAAGAGTCCGCCTTGCAGTGCAAGGGGCACCGGTTCGATCCCTGGCCCGGGAAGATCCCGCGTGCTGCGGAGTGGCTAGACCAATGTGTCCAATTGTGAGCCAGTGCTCTGGAGTGCATGTGCCCAGGGCCAGTGCTCTGCAAGGAGAGAGGCCGCTGTGATGTGAGGCCCACAAAGACCAAAGAATAAAGATGGATGAAAACAAATGATGACTTAGAGGCCCCCCAAATAAAGCTGGCTCAGTGTAGAAATAGGCAAGGGGATGTGCATTCATCAGGCCTTCCCTGGTGGCTCAGGGGTAAAGAAGCCAATGGCAATGCAGGAGACCCAGGTCTGATCCCTAGGTCGGCCCTGGAGAAGGAAATGGCAACCCACTCCAGTATTCTTGCTGGAGAATCCCGTGGGCAGAGGAGCCTGGCGGGGTCCAGTCCATGGGTTGCAGAGTCAGATGTGATTGAGCATGCACATGGCTTCATCATCAACATCCAGGACTTTTCCATTTGAGTACTACTCTTGCTGGCTGACCAACCGCTTTGTCTGTGGTTGAGCCAAAATGTTTCTACCACCATCTCCATAACTCCTTTCTGCTCTGACCCACCATCATCTGCCACCTCAGTCTTGCTGCTTGCGGTGAGCATCACAACCCCCTGGTTTAAAGCGATGCCCCTTGTTCCCTATTTCTTTGTAGTCCTGCCCAGCCCATTGTTGAGTGAGCCTTTGTCGAGGAGGAAACACTATACCATTGCTCCGGAAACCCATGAAGTGAAAATGTGTTAGTTGTTCAGTCCTGTCTGACTCTTTGTGATCCCATGGACAGTAGCACACCAGGCTCCTCTGTCCATGGGATTTCCCAGGCTGGAGTGGGGTGCCATGCCCTCCTCCAGGGGATCTGCCCAACACAGGGATCGAACCCAGGTCTCTGGCTTTGCAGGCAGATTCTTTACCGTCTGAGCCACGAGGGAGGCCCCGGAAACCTGTTTCGTGTGTATACATGTGAATGTCTATGTGTGTATGTGCATATGCATGTTTAAGTCAATATTATAAAGGACCTCGTGGAGACCTTCAAGAGGACCAGGAGGTGGGTTGCCTTTCCATTTACTGTTGATGCACTGCCCCCAGGTGGCCACATCTTGAACTTCATCCTTGTGCAGGCAGGCTCTCCAGATTCTCTTCCTGAAGACCCTCCAACCTCATCCTGCTGGAGCACAACCCCCCTCCACTGGCCAGCATGACTGGGGCAGGTTACCTAATCCTTCTGGGTCTCAAGATTAGGGTCTTTGTAAAATGGGGTAATGATAGTGAATTAAATGAAATGATGAAATTATACAACTAAATTCCTGGTTTAAACTAAGGACACAAAAAACATTAAACGTTTGGTACTGGCAGGGTTTCCCAGGTAGCACTAATAGTAAAGAACCTACCTGCAAATGCAGGCGAAGTCAGAAATGTAGGTTCAATCCCTGGGTTAGAAAGAACCCCTAGAGGAGGGCATGGCCACCCATTCCTCTATTTTTGCCTGGAGAGTCCCATGGGAAGGGGAGCCTGGAGGGCCAGAGTCCATGGGGTCGCAAAGAGCTGGACACAACTGAAGCGACTTAGCACTCACTCATGGTACTGACGAGCCTAATTCTTTTCTGTTTAAATAGGGAGGCCTCGTTGCAGAATCCATATTCAACACGAAGTTGCCCGTTTTCAAGGCTCCTTGAAAAAATGCTTTGCTTGTTTCTTTTTTAAGATTGATTCATGGGCTTCCCCTGGTGGTCCAGTGGGTAAGGACATCGCCTTGCAGTGCAAGGGGCGCCGGTTCGATCCCTGGCCTGGGAAGATCCCACGTGCCGCGGAGCGGCTGGACCCATGTGTCCAATCACCGAGCCGGAGCTCTGGAGCGCATGCGCCCAGAGCCGGAGCTCTGCAGCGACAGACACCACAGCGATGGGAGGCCCACCCACACGGGCCAAAGAACAAAGACGGATGAAAATGGAGAAATGAAAGACCAATAGAAGTGGCCTCCCCGCTCCCCTCCCTCCCCAACCCGACCCCCGCCCAAAAAAAAAAATAAATAAAACTTAAAAAAAGAAAAAGGTTGATTCATTTAGGGCTTCCCTGGTGGTCCAGTGGGTAAGGACACTGCCTTGCAGTGCAAGGGGCGCTGGTTCGATCCCTGGCCTGGGAAGATCCCACGTGCCGCGGAGTGGCTGGACCTATGTGTCCAACTGCCAAGCCGGAGCTCTGGAGCGCATGCACCCAGAGCCGGTGCTCTGCAGCAAGAGAGGCCACTGCGATGGGAGGCCCACACGGGCCAAAGAACAAAGACGGATGAAAATGGAGAAATGAAAGACCAATAGAAGTGGCCTCCCCGCTCCCCTCCCTCCCCAACCCGACCCCCGCCCAAAATAAATAAATAAATAAATCTTAAAAAAAAAAAAAGATTGATTCATTTAGGGCTTCCCTGGTGGTCCAGTGGGTAAGGACACTGCCTTGCAGTGCAAGGGGCGCTGGTTCGATCCCTGGCCTGGGAAGATCCCACGTGCCGCGGAGTGGCTGGACCTATGTGTCCAACTGCCAAGCCGGAGCTCTGGAGCGCATGCACCCAGAGCCGGTGCTCTGCAGCAAGAGAGGCCACTGCGATGGGAGGCCCACACGGGCCAAAGAACAAAGATGGATGAAAATAGACAAATGAAAGACCAATAAGAGTGACCAAAATAAATCATTAAAAAAAAGAGATTTATTCATTCAGATTTATTTTTGGCTGCTCTGGGTCTTTGCTGCTCTGTGTGGGCTTTCTCTAGCTGCAGCAAATGGGGACTACTCTTTGTTGTGGTCCGCAGGCTTCTCACTGCAGTGGTTTCTCTTGTGCAGAAAAAGAACCTCTAGTCTTGTGGCTTCAGTAGCGGTGGCTCAAGAGCTTAGCTGCTCCTTGGCATTTGGAATCTTCCTGGAGCAGGGATCAAACCCATGTCCTGCACTAGCAGGCAGATTCTTTACCACTGGACTACCAGGGAAGTCACTCTGCTGGCTTGACTGGACCACCGTTTTGTAGAAGGTTAAACGCTGCTGAGATGGTGCAAAGCTTGACTTAGATCCCTGATTGTGAGACTGTTCAGACATCTCAGCAGACATCGCCTTCCTGCTCTGAGAGCTGAAAGATCGGACTTTCCATGATCCATGGCTGGGGTCGTGGAAGCATGCATCTCCCCCAAACCTCTCATTACTGTACTCACTGTGGGGGCTTCTTGGTGTGGAAGTGTTAGGTGATTTCACAGACTTGACGTCTGCTTCCGTGCGGAAGTTATTAGTCCTTGGGTCTCACAGAGCAGGAGAGTCGGGCTCAGAGGAAAGAAGCAGTGAAATCCCAGCCTGATCCAGAGCTGGAATTCATTCCGGAACCTGCACTTCCCAAGGCTTCCGGCCTCAGCCCGTTCACGACAGCTGATCACCAGCCCCTCGGATGAAGCCAGGGAGGGCTGCCACTGCCCCTCTACCTCTCACCAGTGAGGAAGGCGAGACAGCAGAATCTGCTGCCTCCACCTCCCAGGAATGAACCAATCTCATCCATCTCGATGACAGAAGAGGCAGTGGAAAGGCCAGGCTGACAACCGCCGTGCCATGACTTCTGTGTTCCTGGTGGTGATGACTTCCAGCATTTGGAAATGACAATTGGAGAGTCAGTATTCAAGTCTAGTATGAATGCTACCAGTCTGATTTCTAATCTGGGGAAAGACATGTATGTGTAGTCCTAGGCCATAGTTCCTAAAAGTTATCGGTGGCTTTAAGCGTCCTACCCCAAATCTTCCCGAGGATGACTATCCACACGTCCCCAGAGAGGCTTTTCAGATTTAGCTGCTGGGCTTGCTGCTCTGTGGGCTTTCTCTAGCTGCAGCAAATGGGGACTACTCTTTGTTGTGGTCCGCAGGCTTCTCACTGCAGTGGTTTCTCTTGTGCAGAAAAAGAACCTCTAGTCTTGTGGCTTCAGTAGCGGTGGCTCAAGAGCTTAGCTGCTCCTTGGCATTTGGAATCTTCCTGGAGCAGGGATCAAACCCATGTCCTGCACTAGCAGGCAGATTCTTTACCACTGGACTACCAGGGAAGTCACTCTGCTGGCTTGACTGGACCACCGTTTTGTAGAAGGTTAAACGCTGCTGAGATGGTGCAAAGCTTGACTTAGATCCCTGATTGTGAGACTGTTCAGACATCTCAGCAGACATCGCCTTCCTGCTCTGAGAGCTGAAAGATCGGACTTTCCATGATCCATGGCTGGGGTCGTGGAAGCATGCATCTCCCCCAAACCTCTCATTACTGTACTCACTGTGGGGGCTTCTTGGTGTGGAAGTGTTAGGTGATTTCACAGACTTGACGTCTGCTTCCGTGCGGAAGTTATTAGTCCTTGGGTCTCACAGAGCAGGAGAGTCGGGCTCAGAGGAAAGAAGCAGTGAAATCCCAGCCTGATCCAGAGCTGGAATTCATTCCGGAACCTGCACTTCCCAAGGCTTCCGGCCTCAGCCCGTTCACGACAGCTGATCACCAGCCCCTCGGATGAAGCCAGGGAGGGCTGCCACTGCCCCTCTACCTCTCACCAGTGAGGAAGGCGAGACAGCAGAATCTGCTGCCTCCACCTCCCAGGAATGAACCAATCTCATCCATCTCGATGACAGAAGAGGCAGTGGAAAGGCCAGGCTGACAACCGCCGTGCCATGACTTCTGTGTTCCTGGTGGTGATGACTTCCAGCATTTGGAAATGACAATTGGAGAGTCAGTATTCAAGTCTAGTATGAATGCTACCAGTCTGATTTCTAATCTGGGGAAAGACATGTATGTGTAGTCCTAGGCCATAGTTCCTAAAAGTTATCGGTGGCTTTAAGCGTCCTACCCCAAATCTTCCCGAGGATGACTATCCACACGTCCCCAGAGAGGCTTTTCTGGGTTGACTTTGTTGTGATAAAGCAGAAATTTTCTTTTTAATTTTGGCCTTTTTTTATTGATTTTTTATTTGTTTTCACGCATCTTTATTCTTTGGCCTGTGTGGGCCTCCCATCACAGTGGCCTATCTCACTACAGGGCACCAGCTCTGGGCACATGCACTCCAGAGCACTGGCTTGTAATTGGACACACCGGCCCAGCCGCTCCACAACATGTGAGATCTTCCCAGGCCAGGGATTGAACCAGTGTCTCTTGCATTGCAAGGTGGACTCTTTACCCACTAGACCACCAGGGAAGCCCTAACACAGAAATTTTGAAGATGTCAGAGGATTACATTACCCGCACATCTTCTTTTGTCTTTAGTTTAAGATGCTGTTTAAGGCAGAGGTTTTGTGGCCATCTTGGTGAGTTACTCAGTTTTCCTGGGCCCCTTTCACGGATGTGTGTTCAGTCATTAAGTCGTGCCCAATTCTTTGCAACGCCATGGACTGCAGCACGCAAGGCTTCCCTGTCCATCACCAAAGGAGGGCTCAGCACACGGAGTGAAAGGCCAGGTGGAAGAGTCCTTGGTATGCCCTTGGTCCATCTTACTCTTTAGACGTGTGGTCATCTGGCCTAGAGAGATACCTCCCTCGCCTGATCTCAGATTCTTCAGAGAGAGCATCTTGAGCTTCTGTGGTTTTTACTAGGTAAAAACCACATGGGAGCCTCATGGAGATGGTTGCCAGAATCTTTTACAAGCGTCGGAGGGAGGGCAGGCTAACTGAATCAAGACGCTGCCTTTTCAGAGGCCCGGGTCACCTTCCATCCAGAGCTTGTTTCCAGGCAAAATCTTCACGCTGTTCTCAGACGCCTGATCTACCACCTTCCGTTGATTGAACGGTTGGCTACTTTGCATCAGGCTCTGACTGAGCACATGATTTAACACTTTTATTAGTTTCATTTAATAGTGAGGAAGTAGGCACAGTTTAATTAAGGCTAATTATTTCTGTCATGATCACCCCGCTAGCAAGTGGTAGATCTAGAGTTGAAACCCACACCTGTGCTAACATCCACTGTGCCTTAACATCTCCCTGTCACTTATCAGGAGCGTTTTCGAGGAGACTCCTGCCTTCAGAGGGCAATCAGACCATTCCAACTCTGAACTTTAATCCCAGAGGTCTAGTCTCCAGGTTTAAACTTGACCTTGAACTCAGCTCCCTTTCAAGCCCCATCCACTCCTCTTGGCTTGAAAGCGTGCATCTTTTAATCCAGTTTGTAAATTTCAAATTCTAACCTTTGATTAAGGAACATCATCATCTCCTCACTCCCTCAGGGTGAGCAATGTCATTAATCCAAGGAATCCCACAAAATTTCAGACTCTTGACCAATGATTGTCCAGGACTTGTCTTCTAGGCCAGTCATGATTTGGGTACAATGGCTTTTTTTTTTCCCTTTGACCACACCAAGTGGCTTGTGGGATCTTTGTTGCCTGACTGGGGATAGAACCTGGGCTCCCACAGTGAAAGAACTGAATCCTAATCATTGGACCACCAGGGAATTCCCTGAAAAATCGGTTCTTTGGAGGTGGGAGAGGGAAGCCTTAGGTGATGAACGGAACCCTAATTGCTTTTCTTTTTAATTATTCATTTATTTGGTTTTGTTTGTGCTGGGTCTTCATTGCTATGCATGGGCTTTCTCTAGTTGCGTGGAGTGGGGGCTACTCTTCCTTGTGGGGTGCAGGCTTCTCATTGTGATGGCTTTTCTTGTCGAGGAGCACAGATTCTAGGCACATGGGTGTCAGCATGTGGGCTCAGTAGATACAGCTTGAGGGCTTCAGTTGCTCCAAGGCATGTGGAATCTTCCCAGACCAAGGACTGAACTGAACCTGTGTCCCCTGCATTGGCAGCAGGATTCTTATCCACTGTACTGCCAGGAGAGTCCTGAACCTTAATTTTCAATGGTGAACATTCATATCCATTCATCATTCATTGTAATCTTTCCAGCATTTCTCCTTTCCACCAATCTTATTCCATTCTTTTTCCTAACCACCATTATGACTGTTAAATTTATAAGCACCTAAAAGGTGAGCATTTTCCAAATACTTCATCAAATACTGCCCTAAATTCTAGGTGAAATGCTCAATAACAATGTTTACCTTATAACTGCATAGTAAATTGTGAAAAGCTATATTTGTTGCATCGTTTAAGAAGTCTAAGCCAATCCTTGGCTGCCCGGAAGGCAATCTGAGATCAGGCAGTGTGAAGGGAATGGTTCCTTGGCCAATGGACAAACACTCAGAATTTTCATGTGGGTTTTGACTTAATCAGACGGACCCGTTTGGTGCTCTGTAACCACAGAGTGGTGAGCAATCAGAAAAACACTACAAAGAATTGAAACTCATTAAAATATACTAAAGGTGATCTTAAGAGATACACACCATCTTGCCTCCCGAGACCACACTACTCCCGCCAATAGACTCAACCCCTAGGGCCCTAGGCTAAAGTGAAAGGCTCTTGTTCAGGGAGATGCCAACATTTTATGATAATTTCGCCAATCGCTTTTAACTTGCTTTTATTCATTGGAGCCATATTTGTGGCTGTTTGAAATGGGAAAAACCAACAACACCCAAAAGGCCAACAAGGGAGTTCCCTGGCAGTCCAGTGGTTAAGAATCTGCCTGCCAATGCAGGGAACATGGGTTCGATCCTTGGTCTGGGAAGATCCCACATGCCTCAGAGCAACTAAGCCCATGCAACACAACTAGTAAGTTTGCCTGGTGCTACTATTAAAGCCCATGGGCCCCTACTCTTCCTTGTGGGGTGCAGGCTTCTCATTGTGATGGCTTTTCTTGTCGAGGAGCACAGATTCTAGGCACATGGGTGTCAGCATGTGGGCTCAGTAGATACAGCTTGAGGGCTTCAGTTGCTCCAAGGCATGTGGAATCTTCCCAGACCAAGGACTGAACTGAACCTGTGTCCCCTGCATTGGCAGCAGGATTCTTATCCACTGTACTGCCAGGAGAGTCCTGAACCTTAATTTTCAATGGTGAACATTCATATCCATTCATCATTCATTGTAATCTTTCCAGCATTTCTCCTTTCCACCAATCTTATTCCATTCTTTTTCCTAACCACCATTATGACTGTTAAATTTATAAGCACCTAAAAGGTGAGCATTTTCCAAATACTTCATCAAATACTGCCCTAAATTCTAGGTGAAATGCTCAATAACAATGTTTACCTTATAACTGCATAGTAAATTGTGAAAAGCTATATTTGTTGCATCGTTTAAGAAGTCTAAGCCAATCCTTGGCTGCCCGGAAGGCAATCTGAGATCAGGCAGTGTGAAGGGAATGGTTCCTTGGCCAATGGACAAACACTCAGAATTTTCATGTGGGTTTTGACTTAATCAGACGGACCCGTTTGGTGCTCTGTAACCACAGAGTGGTGAGCAATCAGAAAAACACTACAAAGAATTGAAACTCATTAAAATATACTAAAGGTGATCTTAAGAGATACACACCATCTTGCCTCCCGAGACCACACTACTCCCGCCAATAGACTCAACCCCTAGGGCCCTAGGCTAAAGTGAAAGGCTCTTGTTCAGGGAGATGCCAACATTTTATGATAATTTCGCCAATCGCTTTTAACTTGCTTTTATTCATTGGAGCCATATTTGTGGCTGTTTGAAATGGGAAAAACCAACAACACCCAAAAGGCCAACAAGGGAGTTCCCTGGCAGTCCAGTGGTTAAGAATCTGCCTGCCAATGCAGGGAACATGGGTTCGATCCTTGGTCTGGGAAGATCCCACATGCCTCAGAGCAACTAAGCCCATGCAACACAACTAGTAAGTTTGCCTGGTGCTACTATTAAAGCCCATGGGCCCCAGCTCCATGCTTTGCAATGAGAGAAATCATCACAGTGAGAAGCTTCTGCACTGCAAAGAAGAGTAGCCCCTTTCTGGCCACAACTAGAGAAAGCTCTTGCATAGCAATGAAGACTTAGCACAGTCCAAAAAAAAAAAAAAAAAAAAATATATATATATATATATATACACACATACATATATATATATATAAGCCAACAATAACTTTGAAGGGGTAAAAATGGATGAGGAGTAGGTTTTTTAATTTATTTATTTATGGCTATTTTGGGTTTTCACTGCTATCACAGGCTCTTTTCTAGTTGCAGGGAGTAGGGGCTTCTCTCTAGTTGAGGTGAGCAGGCTTCTTGTGGCGGTGATTTCTTTTGTGGAACTCGGGCTCTAGGGCTTATAGGCTTCAGCAGTTGCAGCACATAGGTTCCATAGTTGTGGCTCCGAGGCTCTAGAGCACAGGCTCCATAGTTGTGACTCACAGACTTAGGTGCTCTGCAGCATGTGCTCTTCCTGGATCGGGGATCAAACCTGTGTCTCCTGCATTGGCAGGTGAACTCTTTACCACTGAGCTACCATGGAAGCCTGAGGAGCAGTCTTTGCATCTTCTCAGGTGGTGGGACTTGTGTCGTGCAGATGAAGTTCTGGGGTCTCCTCTCCCGTTCCTTCTCTGTAGTCTCAATTGTCCTGTGAGGGAGGAACTATTCCAAAGTCGTTGTTTGGACTGAGCAGAGGCCCGATCTTAAGAGATACACACCATCTTGCCTCCCGAGACCACACTACTCCCGCCAATAGACTCAACCCCTAGGGCCCTAGGCTAAAGTGAAAGGCTCTTGTTCAGGGAGATGCCAACATTTTATGATAATTTCGCCAATCGCTTTTAACTTGCTTTTATTCATTGGAGCCATATTTGTGGCTGTTTGAAATGGGAAAAACCAACAACACCCAAAAGGCCAACAAGGGAGTTCCCTGGCAGTCCAGTGGTTAAGAATCTGCCTGCCAATGCAGGGAACATGGGTTCGATCCTTGGTCTGGGAAGATCCCACATGCCTCAGAGCAACTAAGCCCATGCAACACAACTAGTAAGTTTGCCTGGTGCTACTATTAAAGCCCATGGGCCCCAGCTCCATGCTTTGCAATGAGAGAAATCATCACAGTGAGAAGCTTCTGCACTGCAAAGAAGAGTAGCCCCTTTCTGGCCACAACTAGAGAAAGCTCTTGCATAGCAATGAAGACTTAGCACAGTCCAAAAAAAAAAAAAAAAAAAAATATATATATATATATATATACACACATACATATATATATATATAAGCCAACAATAACTTTGAAGGGGTAAAAATGGATGAGGAGTAGGTTTTTTAATTTATTTATTTATGGCTATTTTGGGTTTTCACTGCTATCACAGGCTCTTTTCTAGTTGCAGGGAGTAGGGGCTTCTCTCTAGTTGAGGTGAGCAGGCTTCTTGTGGCGGTGATTTCTTTTGTGGAACTCGGGCTCTAGGGCTTATAGGCTTCAGCAGTTGCAGCACATAGGTTCCATAGTTGTGGCTCCGAGGCTCTAGAGCACAGGCTCCATAGTTGTGACTCACAGACTTAGGTGCTCTGCAGCATGTGCTCTTCCTGGATCGGGGATCAAACCTGTGTCTCCTGCATTGGCAGGTGAACTCTTTACCACTGAGCTACCATGGAAGCCTGAGGAGCAGTCTTTGCATCTTCTCAGGTGGTGGGACTTGTGTCGTGCAGATGAAGTTCTGGGGTCTCCTCTCCCGTTCCTTCTCTGTAGTCTCAATTGTCCTGTGAGGGAGGAACTATTCCAAAGTCGTTGTTTGGACTGAGCAGAGGCCCTACCTTCACCATCTGGTTCCACAATCTTCACAGTCATCCCAAGTGCCAACAGCAATGAGTTGTAGGGTAACCAGACTAGGTCCTGAAAATTCTGTAGGCAAACGGAGCTAAAACCTCAGGTGTCCCTGAAAGCCTTAATGAAACATACACACAGATGGAAGACAGAGGAGATAGGAAAGGAAGCAGTGAGAGACAAGAGGAGTAAGATACTCATTGGGGTATTTAAAACTACAGAAAATTCCCTGTAGAGCAGCTAAGACACTGGTACCACCATGTCTGTTGAACATTTAAATATGTAAGCAACAGAGTCACTGAAGTTCCATGAATGAAATGAAAAGTGATGTATGTACCATAAACTATGTTTATATATGTACCCCAAAATGTCTTCAAGTCAGAACACAGAGATAAGCTGGGTGACCAAGTGATGATGTTATAAAAGGTAATCCATGTTAAGGAGTCAGTGTAAATTAGTCTGGGAGCCTGTTACATTATAATTTACTTAAAAACACTGTCGTATAGTCCGTAGGATGTTTTTCAAGGTAAACTTGAAAGTTTACCTTGTTTTCTTTTTAAATTTTGGCCTATTTTATTGATTTTTTAATTTTATTGTTTGGCCTGTGTGGGCCTCTCATCGCAGTGGCCTCTCTCACTGCAGAGCACGGGTTCTGGGCACATGTGCTCCAGAGTGCTGGCTCGTAATTGGACACACTGGTCCAGCTGTTTCACGGCATGTGGGATTTTCTCAGACCAGGGATTGAACCGGTGCCCCTTGCACTGCAAGGCAGACTCTTCACCTGCTGGACCACCAGGGAAGCCCCTAAGGTTAACTTTAATTCAGAGTGGTCCGTGAACACGGTGGCTGCTGTTCATTTGGGTCCACTCCATCAACAAGCTCTTTTGCAAAGTAGCAAATTTTCACTAGCAAGCTGCATCTTCCTGGATCGGATCAAACCTGTGTCTCCTGCATTGGCAGGTGAACTCTTACCACTGAGCTACCATGGAAGCCTGAGGAGCTCTTTGCATCTTCTCAGGTGGTGGGACTTGTCGTGCAGATGAAGTTCTGGGGTCTCCTCTCCCGTTCCTTCTCTGTAGTCTCAATTGTCCTGTGAGGGAGGAACTATTCCAAAGTCGTTGTTTGGACTGAGCAGAGGCCCTACCTTCACCATCTGGTTCCACAATCTTCACAGTCATCCCAAGTGCCAACAGCAATGAGTTGTAGGGTAACCAGACTAGGTCCTGAAAATTCTGTAGGCAAACGGAGCTAAAACCTCAGGTGTCCCTGAAAGCCTTAATGAAACATACACACAGATGGAAGACAGAGGAGATAGGAAAGGAAGCAGTGAGAGACAAGAGGAGTAAGATACTCATTGGGGTATTTAAAACTACAGAAAATTCCCTGTAGAGCAGCTAAGACACTGGTACCACCATGTCTGTTGAACATTTAAATATGTAAGCAACAGAGTCACTGAAGTTCCATGAATGAAATGAAAAGTGATGTATGTACCATAAACTATGTTTATATATGTACCCCAAAATGTCTTCAAGTCAGAACACAGAGATAAGCTGGGTGACCAAGTGATGATGTTATAAAAGGTAATCCATGTTAAGGAGTCAGTGTAAATTAGTCTGGGAGCCTGTTACATTATAATTTACTTAAAAACACTGTCGTATAGTCCGTAGGATGTTTTTCAAGGTAAACTTGAAAGTTTACCTTGTTTTCTTTTTAAATTTTGGCCTATTTTATTGATTTTTTAATTTTATTGTTTGGCCTGTGTGGGCCTCTCATCGCAGTGGCCTCTCTCACTGCAGAGCACGGGTTCTGGGCACATGTGCTCCAGAGTGCTGGCTCGTAATTGGACACACTGGTCCAGCTGTTTCACGGCATGTGGGATTTTCTCAGACCAGGGATTGAACCGGTGCCCCTTGCACTGCAAGGCAGACTCTTCACCTGCTGGACCACCAGGGAAGCCCCTAAGGTTAACTTTAATTCAGAGTGGTCCGTGAACACGGTGGCTGCTGTTCATTTGGGTCCACTCCATCAACAAGCTCTTTTGCAAAGTAGCAAATTTTCACTAGCAAGCTGCATATTCCCAAACGGTTTTTTTATTGGTGAAACTTGTGTCATGTTGTGGCTTCCCAGGTGGTCCTAGGGGTAAAGAACCTGTCTGCCAATGCAGGAGACCTAAGAGATGCAGGTTTCATTCCTGGGTTGGAAAGATCCCCTGGAGAAGGACATGGCAGCCCACTCCAGTATTCCTGACTGGAGAATCCCATGGACAGAGGAGCCTGGTGGGTTGCAGTCCATGGAGCTGCAAAGAGTTGGACACGACTGAAGAGACTGAGCATGCTTGCAGTGTCCTGTTGCCATGAGAGACTCTCATGGACAAAACTGAAGGCATTTCCGTTTGGCCAGATTAGCTTAATACGACTAGGGTGTAAAAACCCATAAAATCTTCCACTGGAAAAGGCTGTGGGTGAGGCCCGCTTCCCAGTTGGTCTGGCACACGTGCTGATTTAGGAGTATTACAGAACCTTATGAGAATGTATCTGCATCTACTCAAGTGTTTACACCTTTTATATTTGTAGTCAGATCTAAAAGGAGGGCGTTAGGACTTCATTCAAGCTTACAGAATAGGATGTCCAAAGTTTTGTAATAACTTTGCTATCAAAGGGCTTCCCTGGTGACTCAGTAAAGAGTCTGCCTGCAATGCAGGAGAGCTGGGTTCCATCCCTGGGTCGGGAAGATCCCCTGGAGGGCATGGCAACCCACTCCAGTAGTCTTGCCTGGGAAATCCTATGGACAGAGGAGCCTGGTGGGCTACAGTCCATGGGGTTGCAAGGAGTCAGACACGACTGAGTGGGTAATGCTTTTGTGGTCAAACACAGGCTAATATTTCACGGGTAAAGCAGGATTCTTAAAAACACTCACTCTAGTCTGATAGCAAGATTGGAAGGAGTAGCTCACTCACCTGATCAGATTGGTCACCTAATCTACCAAATGGCGTGGTGATCCTTGAAAACACTCCTAATTGAGAGAGAAAGGTCCTTCTAATACAATCTCTGAAGAACTTGCTTACAAGGTATGTCTGTAAAACTCTTTAAGTTGTAAATGATGCTTAAGCTTCGACCAAAGCTCTGTGTACCCACCAAGAGTTCAAGAAGTACCTATGAGAGAGGTGGTGACGGTTTTTGGAGACAGAGGAGCCAATAAGCCACATGCCACACCCACTGGCTGCAAAGAAGTGCAGACTGGGTTCCTGATGGTTTTTAAGGGGTCAGTGAAGACTATCAAACCAGAAAACTCATCACTCTAGGCGAAGAGTGACCGTGGGAAGGTGCATGCACACTTGGCCGACAGGGCTTCGGGTCAGACACACACATTCGTTAGCTTTTGTGCGCCGAGCATGGCCGTCAGGGACACAGAATCATACTGAAGGCTTTAAATTGAGCCATCTCTTCTGCTAGCTGTTGTAAAGTTCTACTGACTTTACGAGACCTTGAGAGGAGCACTGTACTTTGTAACTTGAGGCTAGCCTTTAAAAAAAACTGGAAAAGGCTGTGGGTGAGGCCCGCTTCCCAGTTGGTCTGGCACACGTGCCGATTTAAGGGTATTACAGAACCTTATGAGAATGTATCTGCATCTACTCAAGTGTTTACACCTTTTATATTTGTAGTCAGATCTAAAAGGAGGGCGTTAGGACTTCATTCAAGCTTACAGAATAGGATGTCCAAAGTTTTGTAATAACTTTGCTATCAAAGGGCTTCCCTGGTGACTCAGTAAAGAGTCTGCCTGCAATGCAGGAGAGCTGGGTTCCATCCCTGGGTCGGGAAGATCCCCTGGAGGGCATGGCAACCCACTCCAGTAGTCTTGCCTGGGAAATCCTATGGACAGAGGAGCCTGGTGGGCTACAGTCCATGGGGTTGCAAGGAGTCAGACACGACTGAGTGGGTAATGCTTTTGTGGTCAAACACAGGCTAATATTTCACGGGTAAAGCAGGATTCTTAAAAACACTCACTCTAGTCTGATAGCAAGATTGGAAGGAGTAGCTCACTCACCTGATCAGATTGGTCACCTAATCTACCAAATGGCGTGGTGATCCTTGAAAACACTCCTAATTGAGAGAGAAAGGTCCTTCTAATACAATCTCTGAAGAACTTGCTTACAAGGTATGTCTGTAAAAACTCTTTAAGTTGTAAATGATGCTTAAGCTTCGACCAAAGCTCTGTGTACCCACCAAGAGTTCAAGAAGTACCTATGAGAGAGGTGGTGACGGTTTTTGGAGACAGAGGAGCCAATAAGCCACATGCCACACCCACTGGCTGCAAAGAAGTGCAGACTGGGTTCCTGATGGTTTTTAAGGGGTCAGTGAAGACTATCAAACCAGAAAACTCATCACTCTAGGCGAAGAGTGACCGTGGGAAGGTGCATGCACACTTGGCCGACAGGGCTTCGGGTCAGACACACACATTCGTTAGCTTTTGTGCGCCGAGCATGGCCGTCAGGGACACAGAATCATACTGAAGGCTTTAAATTGAGCCATCTCTTCTGCTAGCTGTTGTAAAGTTCTACTGACTTTACGAGACCTTGAGAGGAGCACTGTACTTTGTAACTTGAGGCTAGCCAAGGTCCTACCCACTGGATAACAACTAAAACATCATGTGGACTATCGGTTCTGGACATTAGCCTGAGATGAGTGATCTTTCATATCTAAACCTGCTGACCAAGCTAGCAAGGCTTGCTGTAGGATTCCTTAAAGAAGGAACTTTCTAAGCTTGTGTATGTATTTATAGCCCAATTATTGGACAGATACGTGTTGAAAACTAGAGGACTAATCAGAAACAAGGACACAGTATTCATTGCTTATGCGTGGTTGAAGTTGATGAGCACAAGGAAATAGATTTTTAGACTATTCTGAAAAAGTCATCTGAATTTGGCTATGGGATACTATGATGAACTTATTCAGATTAAGGCCATGTTTAAAGCCACAGAATTTCACAACATTGTCACAAATGACCAGAAAGTCTGGAAACTGCTGCTGCATCTTACGTTCCAATTTTAACATCTCTCTACCTCAGCCTAGACACAGGGCTTCCGTTATCACGTCTCAGGGAAGAGTTGAGTTTTTAAATGTCTACTGGAACTTTATAAACAGCATGGAGGGAACTCTTAGGCAATCCAGCCGTTAGGCCACTGCCAGGACCCGAGTTCAACACCTGGTTGGGAAACTAAGATCCCACAAGCTGCAAGGTGAGGGTCCCTCAATCCCGACTTCCCAAATAGAGCATGGAAAAGCATGGCCTTTGTGCCAGAACTAAGTTCAGCATGTAATTCTAGGAACTCAAAGCTCTGTGTACCCACCAAGAGTTCAAGAAGTACCTATGAGAGAGGTGGTGACGGTTTTTGGAGACAGAGGAGCCAATAAGCCACATGCCACACCCACTGGCTGCAAAGAAGTGCAGACTGGGTTCCTGATGGTTTTTAAGGGGTCAGTGAAGACTATCAAACCAGAAAACTCATCACTCTAGGCGAAGAGTGACCGTGGGAAGGTGCATGCACACTTGGCCGACAGGGCTTCGGGTCAGACACACACATTCGTTAGCTTTTGTGCGCCGAGCATGGCCGTCAGGGACACAGAATCATACTGAAGGCTTTAAATTGAGCCATCTCTTCTGCTAGCTGTTGTAAAGTTCTACTGACTTTACGAGACCTTGAGAGGAGCACTGTACTTTGTAACTTGAGGCTAGCCAAGGTCCTACCCACTGGATAACAACTAAAACATCATGTGGACTATCGGTTCTGGACATTAGCCTGAGATGAGTGATCTTTCATATCTAAACCTGCTGACCAAGCTAGCAAGGCTTGCTGTAGGATTCCTTAAAGAAGGAACTTTCTAAGCTTGTGTATGTATTTATAGCCCAATTATTGGACAGATACGTGTTGAAAACTAGAGGACTAATCAGAAACAAGGACACAGTATTCATTGCTTATGCGTGGTTGAAGTTGATGAGCACAAGGAAATAGATTTTTAGACTATTCTGAAAAAGTCATCTGAATTTGGCTATGGGATACTATGATGAACTTATTCAGATTAAGGCCATGTTTAAAGCCACAGAATTTCACAACATTGTCACAAATGACCAGAAAGTCTGGAAACTGCTGCTGCATCTTACGTTCCAATTTTAACATCTTTTACCTCAGCCTAGACACAGGGCTTCCGTTATCACGTCTCAGGGAAGAGTTGAGTTTTTAAATGTCTACTGGAACTTTATAAACAGCATGGAGGGAACTCTTAGGCAATCCAGCCGTTAGGCCACTGCCAGGACCCGAGTTCAACACCTGGTTGGGAAACTAAGATCCCACAAGCTGCAAGGTGAGGGTCCCTCAATCCCGACTTCCCAAATAGAGCATGGAAAAGCATGGCCTTTGTGCCAGAACTAAGTTCAGCATGTAATTCTAGGGAAACGTCATACCTGGCAATTTACTTATCATTGCACATGTAATTAATTTTGCACGTTTACCTCCTGTGTCTGCAAATAGGGGAGAGAGACATGGCAGCTCTCTCTTATGCTGGACCCTGAAGCAGGGCTTTTTCCTACAAAAGGGATACACTTGTTAAACAGCTCCTAGCACCCACCCCCAGTACACCTGGATAGTGTTTTACCCACTGCTGCTTCCCAGCGCTGTGCCAATTGTATGAAATTCCAGTTCCAGTTGACTTACCTGTTTTACCGGACCTTTTCAGCAGCTGGGCCTCACAGAAGACCCCTTTCTGCCAGCTACTTCCTTCCACTCTTTCCTCTTGACCACCTTTCCTTATATGGCCTTAAAAAGAGCTATGAGGGGCTTCCCTGGTGGTCCAGTGGGTAAGGACACCGCCTTGCAGTGCAAGGGGCGCCGGTTCGATCCTTGGCCTGGGAAGATCCCACGTGCCACGGAGTGGCTGGACCAATGTGTCCAATTACCGAGCCGGAGCTCTGGAGCGCATGCGCCCAGAGCCGGAGCTCTGCAGCAACAGACACCACAGCGATGGGAGGCCCACCCACACGGGCCAAAGAACAAAGACGGATGAAAATGGAGAAATTAAAGACCAATAGAAGTGGCCTGCCTGCTCCCCTTCCTCCCCACCCCACCCCCTCCCAAATAAATAAATAAATAAATCTTTAAGGAAAAAAAAAAAAAGAGCTATGAGTTTTTGAAGTCTGAGACTCCCAAAAACTATGGAGTAAAATATACAAATGAAGTAGAATATTTGCTGTGAGGAGCCATCGAGAGAACTCTAACTTCTTATCTGTTATTATTATTATTTTTATCTGTTATTTTAACTGCGGCTCACAGACCAGAAACACATGGGCTTTATTTTTTATAAAATCTCTTTGTATGTTACTGAAAATTCAAGTATCGAGAGGGAACAAACTGGAGGGAGAGGATAACGGGATGGACAGATTTTTGCGTTGCTCCTGTTATGCTAGTAATGTAATCTGATTTCCTAAATTACCTTTCTTTGTGGGTCATTCATAGGAAGAGGGGCCTTCTCTTATATTGCCTGAGTCTAATTATAAATAAGAATCTACTATGTAACAACCTAGGCATCAACTCCATGGGTTAAAAAGAAAACAGACAGGGGGCTTCCCTGGTCGTCTAGTGGTTAAGAACCCACCTGTCAATGCGAGAGGCACAGGTTCAATTCCTGATCCCGTAAGATCCCACATGCTTCAGGGCAACTAAGCCAGGGCTCTACAAGTACTGTGCCCACAAGTTGAAAACTACTGAAACCTGAGCACCAAGACCCTGTGCTCTGCAGCAAGAGAGGCCACCAGAATGCAGTGTACTGCACCAAGTAGCTCCTGCTCCCCTGCAACTAGGGAACTAGAGACAACGCATCAACGGAGACCCAGCACAGCCAAAAATGAACAGATCTTTTAAAAAAGCAGACAGACAGAAGACCATTACAATCTAAATTCAAATCCAAGTATTTCACAGTAGCAAGTGATAGAAATCATCTTGACTATGGCTAGAAAAGCAGAGACATTTCTATTTGTTCAAGAGAGCTGAAATAAAAAAAAAATAATAAAAAAAAAAAATAAAAAAGGGGCTTCCCTTGTGGCTCAGTGGATAAGAACACGTCTGCCAGTGCAAGAGACACAGGTTCAATCCCTGATCTGGGAAGATCTCACATACCACAGAGCAGCTAAACCCAGACATCAACAAAGACCCAGCACAGCCAGAAATAAATAAAGTTTTGAAAAAAAAAAAAAAAAAGAGAGAGCTGAAATATTTTAGAAAACTAAACGAATGAAAAACCACCTGAGGCTGTCATGAGGTAGATTCTACTCTTCAGTCAAATTCCAAAATTTAGTTGTCCTTTGTGATTAAATATCCAGGAGGGGGAAGCCTGGGACCTCCTACCCAGTTACAATTTAGCAGGAAGTACTTCAGGATTCTTAAAACACACTATGTTCTAGCTCATGCATTTCACAGAAATAGAAACAGCTATAGTTTCAACATTCCCTGCAGGTCTCCCTTTTCACTAGACATGTTTTTTTGGGGGGTGGGTGGGTGGGTAAGGTGTTCTATGAGTCGTGACATTAAACTTCTTCTAGAAAGTCAAGAGCAGAAAGATTTACCTTATTTCCAAACAGAAGGCAAACACATCCACTGTGGAACACGTACACACTTACACCCTACACGCTTGAAACTCAACAAACAAAAACCTCTCTAAAATCAGGATCTGGTGCTTAGAAACTTGAAGCTGTAGCCAAGATGAGCATTGGGAATACTGATTTTTCTCTCCTCTCCATCGCAGTTCATTGTAATTATCTTTATTCAATAATTCCAATCATATGATGTTAATTCAGAAACTAAAGAAAAAGGACACAAGAATGTGAAGGGCTTAAATATATTCTTTATATTGATAATCTGTGTCTTTCTACCCTAATACATTATTATTGATTACATACAGAATGAGGTGAGGTATTTGTAAAATATCTGGTAAAAAATAATTAATATACAGTATTCTATATGAGATGGAATTTCATGAACCTTTAGGTCTTCTGAAGTGTCAACTGATCTAAGTTAAAATGCCCTGACTATACTTACAGTTGTTCCCTTAAACTATGCTAAAAAAAGGATCTTACATTTCCCCAGAATTTGTGCAGAAAAGGGAAAAAGCACATAACTGGCAATTTCTGTTTCTCACACCCAAAGAAATGCATTCATACAGAATCAGGACTTCCAAGTCAAGCATGAAAAGAATAGAAAGTAAACAAACAAATAAAACAAAACTGGATTAGGGATATGTAATCTCTGAATAATAGGCTAATTTACCAACACCAAAGAAATCCAAGTGGTCAACAGTCTTGAAAATGCTTTATTGAAATGTGTGACGTATGTGCAGAAGATGTGTGTGAAAAGACCACAGCTTGAAAACTGGTTTTTGAAACGTCAACAACCAATTGGAAAAAAAAAAATTCCTACCGGACTGGACTTCTAGCATTAACCAGAAGCCTGGTGTAAAATTTTCCTTTAAAACATTTTCCATCACAGAAGCTAAAGAAAACAAAGCTAGGGTATCTGGAAATTGTTGGAGTTTGACGTTTCGGAGGAGGAGAAGCAACAGTGTTTTTTTAGAAATGTGGGGTGACATCTTTTTTGGTTACATCTGGACGAGCCTGGGCTTCACAGTTCTCAGGAGAACACCGGGCGGTGTGAGTCTGTCTGCTCGTTGAAGAAACAGAGAAACACAGAGGCGGAGGCAGAGGGAAGGACTCAGAGGAGAGAGCACTGGAACAAGACATGATTAGGTTAAGTCTAGGTATAAATTTATCAGAAGCTGTGCGCACCTTTTTTTAAAAGTCCTAAATTTACATTCCAAAAACTGCCCCCCAACCCCCAAACCCCGCTGTCCCTGCCTTGGAGCTATTGTGAAAGTCTATGCACAAAAAAACGTGAAAAGAAAATAAAAAATATCCCGGCCTCTTCAAACCCCAAAACAAACCCAAAAAAGCTGTACAGTTTTGTTTTGAAAAAAAATTTTACCCTAATACATTATTATTGATTACATACAGAATGAGGTGAGGTATTTGTAAAATATCTGGTAAAAAATAATTAATATACAGTATTCTATATGAGATGGAATTTCATGAACCTTTAGGTCTTCTGAAGTGTCAACTGATCTAAGTTAAAATGCCCTGACTATACTTACAGTTGTTCCCTTAAACTATGCTAAAAAAAGGATCTTACATTTCCCAGAATTTGTGCAGAAAAGGGAAAAAGCACATAACTGGCAATTTCTGTTTCTCACACCCAAAGAAATGCATTCATACAGAATCAGGACTTCCAAGTCAAGCATGAAAAGAATAGAAAGTAAACAAACAAATAAAACAAAACTGGATTAGGGATATGTAATCTCTGAATAATAGGCTAATTTACCAACACCAAAGAAATCCAAGTGGTCAACAGTCTTGAAAATGCTTTATTGAAATGTGTGACGTATGTGCAGAAGATGTGTGTGAAAAGACCACAGCTTGAAAACTGGTTTTTGAAACGTCAAAAAACAAATGGAAAAAAAAAAATTCCTACCGGACTGGACTTCTAGCATTAACCAGAAGCCTGGTGTAAAATTTTCCTTTAAAACATTTTCCATCACAGAAGCTAAAGAAAACAAAGCTAGGGTATCTGGAAATTGTTGGAGTTTGACGTTTCGGAGGAGGAGAAGCAACAGTGTTTTTTTAGAAATGTGGGGTGACATCTTTTTTGGTTACATCTGGACGAGCCTGGGCTTCACAGTTCTCAGGAGAACACCGGGCGGTGTGAGTCTGTCTGCTCGTTGAAGAAACAGAGAAACACAGAGGCGGAGGCAGAGGGAAGGACTCAGAGGAGAGAGCACTGGAACAAGACATGATTAGGTTAAGTCTAGGTATAAATTTATCAGAAGCTGTGCGCACCTTTTTTTAAAAGTCCTAAATTTACATTCCAAAAACTGCCCCCCAACCCCCAAACCCCGCTGTCCCTGCCTTGGAGCTATTGTGAAAGTCTATGCACAAAAAAACGGGAAAAGAAAATAAAAAATATCCCGGCCTCTTCAAACCCCAAAACAAACCCAAAAAAGCTGTACAGTTTTGTTTTGTTTTTTTTTACACACAGGATTAATAATATAGGCATACAGGTGGCATGATTCAATTAAAAGGCTTTACTGTTTAGGCTGGAAAAAAAAAAAAACCCAATAAATAAAAAGGTGCTAAAGTTAGCATTAAGAATTTGGTTGTAATATATTGACAAAGACTGGGAAGGCAAATCCTCAAAGCTCCCCTGATACTGATCTGTCTCAGCAAACTATGAAGCAAATACATAAATAACGCAACGACGACGAACGATTCAGCATGTGAGATTTTTCAAAAAACAGAGACAACATAATCCAGGTTAACTTTGTTGAACAGTGAATAAATGAAATTCATCTACACCTGAATAGAACATATTTAACAATTGAAAAAAAATCGTCAACAACCACAGAAAGTAAAATCTTTTCGAACAAAGAGAACAGGATTTGTTTTCCAGGGCACACAGACAGACGCCTGCAGCGGATTCCCACAGCAGCGGCACCGGTGCATCTGGTGCATCTTCCAGGGCCGAGCCAGACAGGCTGAGCGCTGCGCGGGGCAGCACCGGGGCAGAGCCCCGCCCCGCCCCGCCCCGCCTCGGGGTTCCACTGCAGAGCTGACTTGTGCGTAGGAGGCACACAAAGAAAGGTGATTCAGGCAGACATTATTCAAGAGCTACTTGGTCAAGGTACTCTTTTCGACGGGTAACCATTGAATAATGTTTGGGAAAGCTTTGGGCTTTTACTTTGAAGTTTTACTCCTTGTATTTAAATTTCTTAAATAACAAGGGCACTAAAACTCATGCACGCTGCAAAAAACCTCATGCAGTAGTTAAGGTGAACCATCCAAGCAGTTTTTATTCATTAATATTCATAAATACACACAGCAGCTTCATTAGAGATTTCAATCTTCCTCTTCAGTTTGAATGTGGAGTATTAGGAGAGCTTTTTGCATGTCAAGGTACAGGAAGCAGAGCTCACCCCTGCGCTGCTACCTACATTTACCTGCTAGAAGTAAAAATTAGTTACGTGGAAATGATTATCATATATATTTTCTCTCTTCCTTTTGAATGTACACAATGTAACAAGAGTGACAGACCTGAAGTTACAATCACCAAACAAACCCAAGATAGTTGTTGTCCACTTTCATTGGCAAATACACAGAGGACATTGTCTGCGAATTGGGATGTCATCAAAGAGGAGGTGGTGGAGGCTCATTTCCTTTATTACTCTCTTTTAAATTTAGGTTTTCTAAAGCAACATCTAAAGGCATAATATCTACACAGCCCATAGCACCAAAATCTGCCACTTCCCCCCGTTCCTCCTCGTCCGAGGACGAGCTCTCTTCGCGCACTAGGGTGGACAGAAGGAGCTCTTGGACAAACAGGCTGCGGTCCGCGCGCTCACTTTCCATGCACTGACGCTCTGTTTCAGACATTTTAGGATCATTCAACCTGTGTGAATTAAAAAGAAAAGAGCTTATTGGTAGGAAGTCAAGGAACAATGGTGTGGTCAATTTATACAATGTCCTACGCTGTGCGAGCTTCCCAGAGTCTGAGAGGTTATTACTGGAACCCCTTGCTCTAATTCACCTCCTTAATTATGTGGAGGTGAACTCCCTACACTTGTAACAACACAGAGGTGCACATCTATGCTTTAATTAGATGCAGTGAGGAAAACCACATCTAGACTTCTCATACTGCCTTTACAGAAAACCATGGTGAAAAATTTCCTATGGAAAACAGAATTTCTAACAGATTAGCTGCTGGGGGAAGTAGTAATCTCCCTAACTAGAATTCCAACAGCTGGTAGTAAAAAGAGCTCCACCAAGTCTGGAACTGGTCAGAAAAACAAAACCTGTAGCGACTAGAAATAGTCAACTAAAAAAAAAAAATCCTCAGAGTTCTCTTGGCCTTTCTCTATTATTCCCATCTAATTTGTCCTGAAACCACGATATGTCCAGGAGCACGAGAGGGCAGACACAGGTGCAAACATACACATGAACACGTGTGCACCTACACGTCTCCGACCAGGGAGCATGTGACGGGGCTGGCCCGGTGGACCGCTGGGCTCACCTCACACACACACTCACACTGGGAAACTTGGTTCATCCGCATGAAGACTGGGCAGATGTTAAGATGTTCTAACCTGTTAAGTGACTTATGCAAAATTCTGCTTTTACCACTAATTTTATTTCTCTACATTCTTAGTGGCCAAGAAGGAAAGGGGGACTGGTTGGAAGACCAGGGCCAGGAATCACAGGGGAAGATGGCGACCGTGAGGAGGTCCAGCTGGCATGCGGGGCAGGTGCACCCCCAGGGAGGCCAGGTGCTTGGAACCTTCGCTCCTCTGCACCCAGCACCTGCTCTCTGCTGTCCCAGATTTGCTGGAAGGCACAGGGCATTTCAAAGTAGCAAGGAGGGAGACGTGTTGTGCACTCATTCTGGGCTTCATGTGCTTTTTGTAATGGATTGTCTCTTTTAAGTCCTATGAGGTAGGATTGATTATCATCAATTTACAGGAAGAAGAAACTGAAGAGATTAAAGTGACTTGCTGGCTGCCCGGCTAGCTCAGTCGGTAGAGCATGAGACTCTTAAAGTGACTTGCTCAAAAATTTCACAGCAATCAAGTTCAAAGGGCTTCCCAGGTGGGGCAAGTGGTAAAGAACCCACCTGCCACGAAGGAGACTAAGAGACATGGGTCGGGACGATTCCCTGGACAGAGAAATCTGGTGGGCTACAGTCCATAGAGTCGCAAAGAGTTGGACATGACTGAAGCAACCTAGCATGCACACATGCATCAAGTTCAAAAACCGCTCAATAATTAATCAGCGGCTTAGGAAACAAAAGATCTAAATTTCAAAACTGCAAGAACACAAAAGAACCTGGACGCTAACTACATAAAAGCCTTTAAATCCACACTGAAAGGAAATGACTGATGACATTTATAATTAAAACCAAATAAAGGGTACAAGAGAGTATCTAATGATAGAGGAGACTTAGTAATAGGCTACATATGCTCAATCAAAAACTCTGAAAATGTTAAGAAATGAAGTACAGTCCATGTCCTTAATTTTGAAAAGGCCTTAAAAAGGCCTTCTCTTACAAAAGAAAGGAGGCACAGAAGACTATTTACACAGCAAGCAGAAATGTCCTTAATTTTGAAAGTATAGTTTGTTTTTGCTTTTATTTTTGAAACTTGGTTGGAAGACTGGGCAGATGTTAAGATGTTCTAACTGTTAAGTGACTTATGCAAAATTCTGCTTTTACCACTAATTTTATTTCTCTACATTCTTAGTGGCCAAGAAGGAAAGGGGGACTGGTTGGAAGACCAGGGCCAGGAATCACAGGGGAAGATGGCGACCGTGAGGAGGTCCAGCTGGCATGCGGGGCAGGTGCACCCCCAGGGAGGCCAGGTGCTTGGAACCTTCGCTCCTCTGCACCCAGCACCTGCTCTCTGCTGTCCCAGATTTGCTGGAAGGCACAGGGCATTTCAAAGTAGCAAGGAGGGAGACGTGTTGTGCACTCATTCTGGGCTTCATGTGCTTTTTGTAATGGATTGTCTCTTTTTAAGTCCTATGAGGTAGGATTGATTATCATCAATTTACAGGAAGAAGAAACTGAAGAGATTAAAGTGACTTGCTGGCTGCCCGGCTAGCTCAGTCGGTAGAGCATGAGACTCTTAAAGTGACTTGCTCAAAAATTTCACAGCAATCAAGTTCAAAGGGCTTCCCAGGTGGGGCAAGTGGTAAAGAACCCACCTGCCAACGAAGGAGACTAAGAGACATGGGTCGGGACGATTCCCTGGACAGAGAAATCTGGTGGGCTACAGTCCATAGAGTCGCAAAGAGTTGGACATGACTGAAGCAACCTAGCATGCACACATGCATCAAGTTCAAAAACCGCTCAATAATTAATCAGCGGCTTAGGAAACAAAAGATCTAAATTTCAAAACTGCAAGAACACAAAAGAACCTGGACGCTAACTACATAAAAGCCTTTAAATCCACACTGAAAGGAAATGACTGATGACATTTATAATTAAAACCAAATAAAGGGTACAAGAGAGTATCTAATGATAGAGGAGACTTAGTAATAGGCTACATATGCTCAATCAAAAACTCTGAAAATGTTAAGAAATGAAGTACAGTCCATGTCCTTAATTTTGAAAAAGGCCTTAAAAAAAGGCCTTCTCTTACAAAGAGAAAGGAGGCACAGAAGACTATTTACACAGCAAGCAGGGAAACTAGAAATATGCAGGCTGAGGCCTCCAAATCCTTTGGAAATCACGTAATTCTAGTATTAGTTTGTTTTTGTTTTTTTAAATTTTGGCCCTTTTATTGTTTGTTTATTTATCCATTTTCATCCATCTTTGTTCTTTGGCCTGTGTGGGCCTCCCATCGCAGTGACCTCTCTCGTTGCAGAGCACCGGCTCTGGGCACATGCGCTCCAGAGCTCCAGCTCGGTAGTTGGACACATCGGTCCAGGTGCTCTGCGGCACGTGGGATCTTCCTGGGCCAGGGATTGAACTGGTGCCCCTTGCACTGCATGGTGGGCTCTCCACCCACTGGATCACCAGGGAAGCCCCTCTAGTATTAGTTTTGATTTTTAGGAAATAACTGAGGAAATGTTTCGTTCCTGAGGAGGGGGAGATAAAATCAGAATGAGTGTTAGATTTCTGGATAGGCCAGAGTTCATATGGGATCTAGAAGTAACTGCAAAGCTTGTATGGAGTTTTAAACAGGGGTGAGCGGACTCCATGTTGCCTCCATGACCAAGAGACTGGAACCCGACCCAGGCACTTACACAGCTGCTTTCTAAAAAGTCCACCATGTCTGGACCTCGAAGAAGCTGCGCCGCACCATCAATTCTGAGGCAATGTGAACAGAAACTGCCCTCGGTCCAAGAGACCAAAGACAAAGATTCCCCCTGGAAATGTCACAGCCACTCTCCTGGCCTTGGAGATTCTGACTGTGTACATCAATGTATTTGAAGTTGCACGATGCCCCACAGGAAATAAACTATTTTTGTTGCTTAGTTTTGCTCAAGCTTATTCACCAGGAAAATAACCTTGAATATAAATAACTATTTATATTTCTTAGACTATACAAAGTTCTAAGCATTATCTTGGGGAAATATTACCTAAGATAAACCATATGAGTAAGAGAAACTGAATAGGCTACATATGCTCAATCAAAAACTCTGAAAATGTTAAGAAATGAAGTACAGTCCATGTCCTTAATTTTGAAAAAGGCCTTAAAAAAAGGCCTTCTCTTACAAAGAGAAAGGAGGCACAGAAGACTATTTACACAGCAAGCAGGGAAACTAGAAATATGCAGGCTGAGGCCTCCAAATCCTTTGGAAATCACGTAATTCTAGTATTAGTTTGTTTTTGTTTTTTTAAATTTTGGCCCTTTTATTGTTTGTTTATTTATCCATTTTCATCCATCTTTGTTCTTTGGCCTGTGTGGGCCTCCCATCGCAGTGACCTCTCTCGTTGCAGAGCACCGGCTCTGGGCACATGCGCTCCAGAGCTCCAGCTCGGTAGTTGGACACATCGGTCCAGGTGCTCTGCGGCACGTGGGATCTTCCTGGGCCAGGGATTGAACTGGTGCCCCTTGCACTGCATGGTGGGCTCTCCACCCACTGGATCACCAGGGAAGCCCCTCTAGTATTAGTTTTGATTTTTAGGAAATAACTGAGGAAATGTTTCGTTCCTGAGGAGGGGGAGATAAAATCAGAATGAGTGTTAGATTTCTGGATAGGCCAGAGTTCATATGGGATCTAGAAGTAACTGCAAAGCTTGTATGGAGTTTTAAACAGGGGTGAGCGGACTCCATGTTGCCTCCATGACCAAGAGACTGGAACCCGACCCAGGCACTTACACAGCTGCTTTCTAAAAAGTCCACCATGTCTGGACCTCGAAGAAGCTGCGCCGCACCATCAATTCTGAGGCAATGTGAACAGAAACTGCCCTCGGTCCAAGAGACCAAAGACAAAGATTCCCCCTGGAAATGTCACAGCCACTCTCCTGGCCTTGGAGATTCTGACTGTGTACATCAATGTATTTGAAGTTGCACGATGCCCCACAGGAAATAAACTATTTTTGTTGCTTAGTTTTGCTCAAGCTTATTCACCAGGAAAATAACCTTGAATATAAATAACTATTTATATTTCTTAGACTATACAAAGTTCTAAGCATTATCTTGGGGAAATATTACCTAAGATAAACCATATGAGTAAGAGTCTATTGATACAACGAAGGCTGTGTAAGGTGGTCAACACACTGCTAGGTACCAGGCAGTGCTCGGTGTCTGACGACTGCAGGGCCTCCAGAAGCCCCCGCCAGGCTCTGAGGCGGGCACCGCACTGTGCCCTCCCCGCTGGGGGTGTTGTGTGCAACAACCACACAGAGAAAAGCCCAGACCACGCCCCCTGAGCGTGGAGCTCCAAAAACCAAAACCAAAACCAGAGCGGAGCCAAGGCGGAAGGTGTGTTTTTCAAAGAGCAATGAGACAAGACGCTCCTTCTTCTCGCAGGCCAGTGAACCCACAGCTGACCATGCACTGGAGGGGCCCCCTTTGGAGGTCGGCACCTGGCCTGGGAGGTGGGGCCTGCCGTCGGTCAGTCCCTGCAGTGCATTCCACGGCAGCAGCACGGATCCACCTGTGGCTCTGTGAGTTCTCTATGTTGAAGCAACATTTTCTGGCAATAATCAAGCAGTTACTCACTTTACAGAGATAGTCCATAGGTAAACTGCCCACTTGAATCTTCCTCCTTAGGTCCACAGCAAGCGATGCTACTGGACCTTTATTACCTGCCCAGCGCCGCCAGGCCGTACGCACTCCAGCCCTCCATTTCATCCTCAGGACAATCCTCACGCCAGGGAGGCAACGCTCATGCAGTATGAGCGCGGAACTTAGGTCTAGAGAAGGAAAGTGACTTGGCTGAGGTCCAAACTGGTCAAAGCTGGGGATCCTGACAGGGTCCTATCAGCAGGAATCTGCAAACATTTTTTATTCTGCATCCAGAGTATGTCATTTACAGCTACATAGAGGACACTCTACTAACATCTCTGTTAGTTAGGAGAGTGAGACAGGAGAAACAGACATAGAAATCCTGTTTTCTTCCAACATCTACTTGTCACATACTGCTTTTTTGGAGATAACCACTATACTTCACTGATTCTCTTCTTCATTTAACATATTCCTCTGTATTCCATTAAAAGTCCAAATTAGTCCAGGTTCATCATCTGTTGAGCCCGTGTCTACTCATCATGGCTCTTTCTAAAATTCTTCTGTTTTTAAAAGTCATATAAAATGCCCATGAGGTCTTGGCGGAAGAACATCTTCAGATGCTGATGGCAGCTTTCAGAACAAATATGAACTCCACTTTATCCCGCAGAACCATTCACTGTATGTACTGAGTGTTTTTTTACACCGTGGTGAACCATTTTAAATACAGTTACTGGGCCTCCAGAGGGCCCCGCCCCAGGCTCTGAGGCGGGCACCGCACTGTGCCCTCCCCGCTGGGGGTGTTGTGTGCAACAACCACACAGAGAAAAGCCCAGACCACGCCCCCTGAGCGTGGAGCTCCAAAAACCAAAACCAAAACCAGAGCGGAGCCAAGGCGGAAGGTGTGTTTTTCAAAGAGCAATGAGACAAGACGCTCCTTCTTCTCGCAGGCCAGTGAACCCACAGCTGACCATGCACTGGAGGGGCCCCCTTTGGAGGTCGGCACCTGGCCTGGGAGGTGGGGCCTGCCGTCGGTCAGTCCCTGCAGTGCATTCCACGGCAGCAGCACGGATCCACCTGTGGCTCTGTGAGTTCTCTATGTTGAAGCAACATTTTCTGGCAATAATCAAGCAGTTACTCACTTTACAGAGATAGTCCATAGGTAAACTGCCCACTTGAATCTTCCTCCTTAGGTCCACAGCAAGCGATGCTACTGGACCTTTATTACCTGCCCAGCGCTCGCCAGGCCGTACGCACTCCAGCCCTCCATTTCATCCTCAGGACAATCCTCACGCCAGGGAGGCAACGCTCATGCAGTATGAGCGCGGAACTTAGGTCTAGAGAAGGAAAGTGACTTGGCTGAGGTCCAAACTGGTCAAAGCTGGGGATCCTGACAGGGTCCTATCAGCAGGAATCTGCAAACATTTTTTATTCTGCATCCAGAGTATGTCATTTACAGCTACATAGAGAGGACACTCTACTAACATCTCTGTTAGTTAGGAGAGTGAGACAGGAGAAACAGACATAGAAATCCTGTTTTCTTCCAACATCTACTTGTCACATACTGCTTTTTTGGAGATAACCACTATACTTCACTGATTCTCTTCTTCATTTAACATATTCCTCTGTATTCCATTAAAAGTCCAAATTAGTCCAGGTTCATCATCTGTTGAGCCCGTGTCTACTCATCATGGCTCTTTCTAAAATTCTTCTGTTTTTAAAAGTCATATAAAATGCCCATGAGGTCTTGGCGGAAGAACATCTTCAGATGCTGATGGCAGCTTTCAGAACAAATATGAACTCCACTTTATCCCGCAGAACCATTCACTGTATGTACTGAGTGTTTTTTTACACCGTGGTGAACCATTTTTAAATACAGTTACTTTTCTGTATGCTAACCACAAACATTTAAATTCTATTTCTTCAGAAATTCTCAGGAGAAAACCACCACATTATAAAATCTTCTCTTGTAGTTTTGGCTATTTCAGAGCAGACAGAAACTGACCATCAAACAAAAGCAATGTTAATTATGACAACAACTGTACTTCATACATCCCATACATGGTATGGTGTTTATGTATTATGGGCAATGTGGGAAAGGAAATTCCTATCAGATGATGACACGCTGTTAGAACAAGCCCATCAGCATTCCTAGTTTATTTAAAGGAAGTTATTATGTTTCATATTTTTAAGGAAATACTGAATATAGGTTTTGATTAGACTATTTTTTTTTTTTTAAATTTGGCCTCTTCTATTGGTCTTCTATTCACTTATTTTCATCCATCTTTTATTCCTTGGCCTGTGTGGGTCTCCCATCGCGCCAGAGCATGGGCTCCTAAATGGACACACCTGCCCAGGCGCATGCGGGATCCTCCCGGGGCAGTGACTGAATGGGTGCCCTCTGCACTGCAAGGCGGACTCTTTACCCACTGGACCACCAGGGAAACCCCTCTCCTGTGAGCTTTAATGGTGTGATCAAAGGTTGAGGATTTAAGAACGCACGTAAGGACAGAAGGCAAGAGATCATCTCAGACTGTGCGGTGTAACAAAATCCTACTTCTGAAGGCCACACGAACGAACAGACTACCTTGTTAAGAGAAACTGGGAGTTCTGGACCGTCTGCTGGCTGCTCTCCGTGTTGGCTGGGTTGGCTGTTCCCGTGGACTGCGTGATCGTCGTGGTGACGCTGCCTGTGTTCGTGCGCCGGGTCGCGTTGCGCGCCGTCTCCAGTTGCTGCCGCGCCGCCTGGGCATGCTGCCGCTCGAGCTGCAGCTGCATCTGCAGTTGTTGTAACTGAGACGCGGAAGGGCCAGAGGAGTTCAGCTGTCCTCCTGCGGAGCGTCTCACTCCTGACAACTGAGATAAAAGCTCTGCCAAAGGAAACGAAGAGATTAATGCCCCCTGCAGGAGGAGCGAAGCCCAATGTAACAACCACTCATTTACCAGAGGAGCATTCAAAGCTATCTCCCAGGAAGGTAAACCTGTGGCAACATAGTTTCAGCTTGGAGCTTCCTACCTTTCAGGATGCCTCCTGGAGGCAGGAATTGTGTGTGGGAAAGGCAAATAGGTAAGGCTATTACCTCACGTTAATTCTTCTTCTTCTTTTTAAATGCACGTGTTCATTGAACATTAATTATTCTTAAGCAAAACACAGCAACATGGTTTTTCAGCTGTTCACCTATGGACTAATTTAGTTATCCTTTCTCTGTATTTTAGTACAGTAAGGTGCTTCATCTACTGGTCCAATCACAGTAGAAACCTTCTCAACATGAGCTCCATGAAAGCAGGGATCAGGTCAACTGTTTGTGACATGTCTGGTTCTCGGAAGAGTGCCCGACACACAGCAAGCACGCCAACATGTATGTCATGACTGAATGACTCCCAGAATTAAATCTGAGAGACCTGCATCATTTCTCATCATGGTCCTTGCACACTTGCCTCTGCCTTCTCTCTCTGGTACCTTCGGAGGCTGCTCTCTGAGAGCCGCAGGGCAATGAGGACCGCAGTGATGCCCAGGGAGGAGGACTGGCTTCCGACTGCACAGCCTATTTTACTTAGACTCCCGCATGAACACAGTTGTGCTCCCTGGGAGCCATGTGGCTCCCTGGCCCTGCCCTCTCAGCTAAGCGAGGGGCAGTGCCCGCCTTCTTCCACTGGCTCCTGTGGAGTTGTTGATGGCCTTCTGGACAATCCCATGCTGGCAAAGCTCTTCATCATTAAAACTGATTTCCTGGGCACGCTTCTGCCTTACTGCTCACTGGTGTTTAATCCCTGGGGTTCTCAACACCATTCTTTCATCTAGTGCATCACTACCATAAACGGATTTTCACTAACAGAAAAAAACTGAACAGAGAAAATGTCTGAATTTTGAGTCTGCCCCCGAAATTGCTTTTAGAGGCTGCTATAAGACAGCAGGTAGATTCCTTATGGATGAAGCAGTAGTTTTGAAAATTAGGAAAATTCAAGTTTTGGGGGGCTTACTGCACATCCAAATGCCCAAAGCACGTCTGGAATTCAGATTCTTCACTGCATGCCTCCTGCCTTAGGGAGGACCCTATGAGCATCACTGATCCTACTTTTGACTACAGGCCTACGCTTGGCACACCCCAGCCTGTGGATATAGGACGGCTTCTGCTGTGCCCACTGCTGGAATTGCACAGGCTCTGCTGCCCGCGTCTCAGGTTGGCCACACCTCAGACCAGAGCTCGGCCATGAACTACATGCTCAAATGTTTCTCAAGTAAGACTTTCCTAAGTTACTGAAACACAAATGTTTCACAACAATACAGTTCTCAAGTTAAGGCAAGGACAAGACGTTCCTACTTGACTTTCTTTCAATGAGAAGAGCTTAATTCTTTAGTCTTGTCAATTAGTTTTCTTATCTATGTGCCCATGGAGGGTTTTTTTTTAGTTTTTTTTTATTTTGGGGTGGGCGGGTTGAGGAGGGAGGGTCGGGCGGGCCACTTCTATTGGTCTTTCATTTATCTATTTTCATGCATCTTTGTTCTTTGGCCTACGTGGGCCTCCCATCGTGGCGGCCTCTGTTGTCGCAGAGCATGGCTCTGGATGCAGAGTTCCGGCTCGGTAATTGGACACATCGGTCCAGTCACTCTGCGGCACGTGGGATCTTCCCAGGCCAGGGATCGAGCCGGCGCCCCTTGCACTGCAAGGTGGTGTCCTCACCCACTGGGCCACCAGGGAAGCCCCAGCCCATGGAGGCTAAGCCACAGAATTCTGGAGGTCTTTCAGCTCTGAAATCTTCTATGATTTTCTTGAGTTTCATTGAGGTCACAAATAGAACACAGATGTTCTTTATTATCTTATACCTCTAAGTACTTGCACATCAGAATAATGCTCTTTCATCTTAAAACTTTTTGGCACGCTTCTGCCTTACTGCTCACTGGTGTTTAATCCCTGGGGTTCTCAACACCATTCTTTCATCTAGTGCATCACTACCATAAACGGATTTTCACTAACAGAAAAAAACTGAACAGAGAAAATGTCTGAATTTTGAGTCTGCCCCCGAAATTGCTTTTAGAGGCTGCTATAAGACAGCAGGTAGATTCCTTATGGATGAAGCAGTAGTTTTGAAAATTAGGAAAATTCAAGTTTTGGGGGGCTTACTGCACATCCAAATGCCCAAAGCACGTCTGGAATTCAGATTCTTCACTGCATGCCTCCTGCCTTAGGGAGGACCCTATGAGCATCACTGATCCTACTTTTGACTACAGGCCTACGCTTGGCACACCCCAGCCTGTGGATATAGGACGGCTTCTGCTGTGCCCACTGCTGGAATTGCACAGGCTCTGCTGCCCGCGTCTCAGGTTGGCCACACCTCAGACCAGAGCTCGGCCATGAACTACATGCTCAAATGTTTCTCAAGTAAGACTTTCCTAAGTTACTGAAACACAAATGTTTCACAACAATACAGTTCTCAAGTTAAGGCAAGGACAAGACGTTCCTACTTGACTTTCTTTCAATGAGAAGAGCTTAATTCTTTAGTCTTGTCAATTAGTTTTCTTATCTATGTGCCCATGGAGGGTTTTTTTTTAGTTTTTTTTTATTTTGGGGTGGGCGGGTTGAGGAGGGAGGGGTCGGGCGGGCCACTTCTATTGGTCTTTCATTTATCTATTTTCATGCATCTTTGTTCTTTGGCCTACGTGGGCCTCCCATCGTGGCGGCCTCTGTTGTCGCAGAGCATGGCTCTGGATGCAGAGTTCCGGCTCGGTAATTGGACACATCGGTCCAGTCACTCTGCGGCACGTGGGATCTTCCCAGGCCAGGGATCGAGCCGGCGCCCCTTGCACTGCAAGGTGGTGTCCTCACCCACTGGGCCACCAGGGAAGCCCCAGCCCATGGAGGCTAAGCCACAGAATTCTGGAGGTCTTTCAGCTCTGAAATCTTCTATGATTTTCTTGAGTTTCATTGGAGGTCACAAATAGAACACAGATGTTCTTTATTATCTTATACCTCTAAGTACTTGCACATCAGAATAATATGAACTACTGTATGTGGTCTACTCTATTTTTGATATTTTACATATTTTTATTTTTTGCCGTGTGGCTTGCTGGATCTTAGTTCCTTGACCAGGCATTGAACCGGGGCCCTCAGTGGTGAGCACACAGAGTCCTAACCACTGCACCACAAGGGAATTCCTTACATGGTCTACTTTAAACACACTTTATACTTACATAACTTAGGGGAATTCTGTCAAGGAACACAGGAGTGTGATGAGACCAAGACTGCAAATCCTACCCCCTAAAATCGTACAGGGAGCACCCCCCTCCCCGCCAGTCATTTAGTTTATGGATGTGAGGCTGACTTACCAGCTATGGGATCCATGGCTTCCCTATTGCTTGGAGAATATGAACTCTGAGAAGAGGAAAGTCCACCAGTAGAACTGCTGGTAAAGTGCATGTTTGATCTGCGCGCACGAGGACCTCCCAGTCCCCGGCCAGGATGAAACATTCTACGTACATGTCGAACACCACTCGATTCATCCTAACTCCACAGTTAAGAAAAGGACTCAGGGACTTCATGGACAGAATAAAATTAAACAAACACACACGTAAGCCCTTGCAAGACTGGCACGCAGACTTCTCCACATCACACACCTTTTCCTGAGAACACACATCAGCACAGCTCTGTCTCAAATGGACACTGGAACACAGAGCAATGTGTGTGTGTTTATATACAGGGTGTGTATATTCGGTATCTGCGTGTGTTTGTTTTTGAAGAGAAGTAAACATTTCCCCAGGTGGAAGGAAGCCTCTTCCTAGGCTCCAGCCAGAAGAACCAGAGTTAACACCGCCCGGCCAGATACCCGGGGGAAAGAGTCTCTCGCCTACAACTGTTCATACCAAAGTAACTACACGTAACAGTCATCAGTTTTTATATCTGGTGAGAGTTGTGCTAATACACAGGTTAGTCAGATCTCAGCAACCATTCGTAATGAGAAAGGAATAGTACAGAGAATTTAAATTTGGAGTCAAAGATTCCTTTTAGTTTTAATCCATTGTTTCTCCCCTCCTCCAAATAATGCTGCTAAGCAGAAAACCGGACTTGAATTTCCTGTGTAAGTGGACAAGAGTCCACAGTGCGTTTATCAAGAAGTCGAGTTCCCAGCGGCCTCAGCCACCTCGTACACCCGCATGTGAGTTCAACTAAAGAAGGGCCTGAGGAGGGCTTTCCCTGGTGGTCCAGTGGGTGGGGACACCGCCTTGCAGTGCAGGGGGCGCCGGTTTGATCCCTGGCCTGGGAAGATCCCAGTGCCGCGGAGCGGCTGGACTGATGTGTCCAATCGCCGAGCTAGAGCTCTGGGCGCATGTGCCCAGAGCCGGCGCTCTGGGAACCCATGGGCCCAGGAGTCAAGAACAAAGACGGATGAAATCGAAGACCCCCAGTCATTTAGTTTATGGATGTGAGGCTGACTTACCAGCTATGGGATCCATGGCTTCCCTATTGCTTGGAGAATATGAACTCTGAGAAGAGGAAAGTCCACCAGTAGAACTGCTGGTAAAGTGCATGTTTGATCTGCGCGCACGAGGACCTCCCAGTCCCCGGCCAGGATGAAACATTCTACGTACATGTCGAACACCACTCGATTCATCCTAACTCCACAGTTAAGAAAAGGACTCAGGGACTTCATGGACAGAATAAAATTAAACAAACACACACGTAAGCCCTTGCAAGACTGGCACGCAGACTTCTCCACATCACACACCTTTTCCTGAGAACACACATCAGCACAGCTCTGTCTCAAATGGACACTGGAACACAGAGCAATGTGTGTGTGTTTATATACAGGGTGTGTATATTCGGTATCTGCGTGTGTTTTTTTTTGATGAGAAGTAAACATTTCCCCAGGTGGAAGGAAGCCTCTTCCTAGGCTCCAGCCAGAAGAACCAGAGTTAACACCGCCCGGCCAGATACCCGGGGGAAAGAGTCTCTCGCCTACAACTGTTCATACCAAAGTAACTACACGTAACAGTCATCAGTTTTTATATCTGGTGAGAGTTGTGCTAATACACAGGTTAGTCAGATCTCAGCAACCATTCGTAATGAGAAAGGAATAGTACAGAGAATTTAAATTTGGAGTCAAAGATTCCTTTTAGTTTTAATCCATTGTTTCTCCCCTCCTCCAAATAATGCTGCTAAGCAGAAAACCGGACTTGAATTTCCTGTGTAAGTGGACAAGAGTCCACAGTGCGTTTATCAAGAAGTCGAGTTCCCAGCGGCCTCAGCCACCTCGTACACCCGCATGTGAGTTCAACTAAAGAAGGGCCTGAGGAGGGCTTTCCCTGGTGGTCCAGTGGGTGGGGACACCGCCTTGCAGTGCAGGGGGCGCCGGTTTGATCCCTGGCCTGGGAAGATCCCAGTGCCGCGGAGCGGCTGGACTGATGTGTCCAATCGCCGAGCTAGAGCTCTGGGGCGCATGTGCCCAGAGCCGGCGCTCTGTGACGACGGAGGCCACCCGATGGGAGGCCCACAGGAGTCAAAGAACAAAGACGGATGAAAATGGAGAAATGAAAGACCAATAGAAGTGGCCCGCCCGCTCCCCTCCCTCCCCAACCCAACCCCCGCCCAAAATAAATAAATAAATAAATCTTAAAAAAAAAAAAGAAGGGCCTGAGGAGCAAACGGCCGCCCAAACTCACGAAGACAACACTGTCTCCACATGAGCAAGTGTGAGTGTGCGAGGAGGGGCTGCACAATGTGGACTAGTTTGTGTGCTGGATTCTCAGTTCTTCAGCTGGTGGCTCAGGAGCCACGTGGGCACAGGGCGGGCGACTCAGGAAATCGCAGGTACCGCCACAATGTGCTGCGCCACGCCAGCATTCGTGACCCTGGCGTGGGTTCTACAGAAAGCACTGTTACGATTATCACATTTTACTTTTTTTTAAATTTTGTCCTCTATTATTATTATTATCTTTAATTTTCATCCACCTTAATTCTTTGGCCTGTGTGGGCCTCCCATTGCAGTGGCCTCTCTCGTCACAGAGCACCGGCTCTGGGCACATGCGCTCCAGAGCACTGGCTCGAAAGTGGACACACCGGTCCAGCCACTCTGCGGCATGTGGGATCTTCCCAGGCCAGGGATCGAACCGGTGCCACTTGCACTTCAAGGTGGACTCTTTCCCCACTGGACCACCAGGGAAGCCTCACATTTTATTTTAAAAAGTATAAAAAGTATACTTTAGGACGAGTTCTATTAAAGTAGCAAGAAAAAGAAAAAAGTCTGGTTACTTAAGAGGCTTAGAAAGAAGTCACTCCCTCATGTCACACAAAATGACCACAGAGTAGCACTTAAGAGTACTTGAATACTTAGTTACATTTCCAGGAAAACTGCTAAGGCATTTTACTTTCTAGAATTTAATAATACTTGTTAGTGATCTAACTCAACACATGACCTCTCTTGTTCTTGTATTTTACATCATTTGTCTCTTGTAGTAATGAAACTCATAAAAATAAACAAAAATGGACGTAGATGACGTGGGACACACTACTGAATGAAGGCCAATTTCAATGGGGGTCCTGGACCTGTTGGAGAAGTGCAGGATCACGGCATGGTTCTGAAGTTCTGTTGCCTGGCTTTTCCATGAAGACCCGGGGAAGCATGGGTCAAGTGTAACTCTTCTGGGTGCTGTTACAGAATTCTTTTATACAAAGTGGGCAGTAACTTAAAGGCTACTGTTGGCTCTTTTGATTTTCAGTCTCTCGGAAGAACAAAAAACCAGCAAGCACCCCCTTTTCATTCTGTGTGCAGTGTCTCCTGCACTGACGAGCATGGATGAGGGGCTCCGCTGTTTATTCAGTGCACGCCCTAGACTAGCTCAGACAAGGCTGATCTTCCCATTTCTCAGGATGGTTCTGTACCTTTATCCGTCCATTAGTTTCCATTTGAAAGTCGTGTCCAACTCTTGGAGACCTCATGGCCTGTAGCCCACTAGGCTCCTCTGTCCATGGGATTCTCCAAGCAAGAATACTGGACTGGGCTGCCACTCTTGGGGATGACCTCATGCCTAGTTTTCATCCACCTTAATTCTTTGGCCTGTGTGGGCCTCCCATTGCAGTGGCCTCTCTCGTCACAGAGCACCGGCTCTGGGCACATGCGCTCCAGAGCTCTGGCTCGAAGTGGACACACCGGTCCAGCCACTCTGCGGCATGTGGGATCTTCCCAGGCCAGGGATCGAACCGGTGCCACTTGCACTTCAAGGTGGACTCTTTCCCCACTGGACCACCAGGGAAGCCTCACATTTTATTTTAAAAAGTATAAAAAGTATACTTTAGGACGAGTTCTATTAAAGTAGCAAGAAAAAGAAAAAAGTCTGGTTACTTAAGAGGCTTAGAAAGAAGTCACTCCCTCATGTCACACAAAATGACCACAGAGTAGCACTTAAGAGTACTTGAATACTTAGTTACATTTCCAGGAAAACTGCTAAGGCATTTTACTTTCTAGAATTTAATAATACTTGTTAGTGATCTAACTCAACACATGACCTCTCTTGTTCTTGTATTTTACATCATTTGTCTCTTGTAGTAATGAAACTCATAAAAATAAACAAAAATGGACGTAGATGACGTGGGACACACTACTGAATGAAGGCCAATTTCAATGGGGGTCCTGGACCTGTTGGAGAAGTGCAGGATCACGGCATGGTTCTGAAGTTCTGTTGCCTGGCTTTTCCATGAAGACCCGGGGAAGCATGGGTCAAGTGTAACTCTTCTGGGTGCTGTTACAGAATTCTTTTATACAAAGTGGGCAGTAACTTAAAGGCTACTGTTGGCTCTTTTGATTTTCAGTCTCTCGGAAGAACAAAAAACCAGCAAGCACCCCCTTTTCATTCTGTGTGCAGTGTCTCCTGCACTGACGAGCATGGATGAGGGGCTCCGCTGTTTATTCAGTGCACGCCCTAGACTAGCTCAGACAAGGCTGATCTTCCCATTTCTCAGGATGGTTCTGTACCTTTATCCGTCCATTAGTTTCCATTTGAAAGTCGTGTCCAACTCTTGGAGACCTCATGGCCTGTAGCCCACTAGGCTCCTCTGTCCATGGGATTCTCCAAGCAAGAATACTGGACTGGGCTGCCATTCCCCTCTCCAGAGGATCTTCCTGACCGAGGGACTGAACCACGGTCTCCTGCATTGCAGGCAGATGTTTTCCATCTGAGCCACCAGGGAAGTTTTCCACTAGTTTCTACGTACCTTCCCGTAAACTCTAAAGGAACAAATTTCTAGTTAGCAAATTGCCAAATGTGAGCAAGGAGATGAGAGCTGTTGGATAGGAACACCAAACCTAAGGTTGATTTCTGGTTGCTGGGAGGACAGCAAAGGAATCAGAATGGAGTCATGCAAGGAGAAAGGCTGTGATTAGCTCTTGATTGCTTCAAATTGCAGTGAACACTAAACCCTTCCCATGAGCACAGAGCCCCGAATTGATAGGTGAGAGTTTTAGAAAAACAGTTCACAACTTGAAACCAGATGCCCCGAGTCTACAAATTCATGTGCTGTGGAGCCAGTCACCTCATGGAGCGTATGGGGAATATTGCCAGGAACTGTCAGGAGACTGGCTGGGGGAGGGAAGCAGTAATCAGAGCGGCAAAGGAATTCAGAGCTGGACCTGACCTTATGTTCCTACTCAAGTGGGCAGGAAATGGGTCTGACTGAGGGAGACTCTGAAAGGCAAGGAAGCCCACCAGGCACCCCTGCCCACCAACCAGCCTGGAACAGAGTAAGGCAACAGAGGACTGGGATGGTGAGCAAATACTCTATCCATAAATTAATGAACTACATTTTAATTTGGATTAGCATTTTCTGCTTTTGTATGAAAATACCCCCCTGAAGACTTATATCCTGGTCAAATTGTCTTAAAAACAAAACAAAACAAAATGAAACCTGGGACTCCTCTGGCAGTCTACAGTGGTTAAAACTGTCCTACTTGCAGGGCGATGGGTTCAATCCCTGGTCAGGGAACTAAGATTCTACAAGCTGCTGTGGGCGCAGCAAACAAACAAACGAAAAACCAACCATAAAACCCTGATGGTAATGGACTGAAGATAAGGAAGAGGTGAGCATTCACTTACTGAGCACAGTTCATGTAACAATCACAGCACAGAGAAAGAGAAGTAATACACTGCACCTCAAAGCTGAGCCAGACAAACGTTAAAACACCACTTTCCCTGGTTGCCTCTGGAAAGGATATTAAATCTCTAGGGGCTCTGTGTTCAAGTGTAAGATGAGCGGCGAAGTCATCTGTGACATGATTCGGGTCGCCTCCAGGCAACGCTGCACATATAGGACAAATCTGAAACGAAAGGAGACACGGCCAGTTTAGAGACGAACATTCATGAGGCAGCTTTCTGGATGACTGTTTCATCGTGACTTTTACCTCGACCAGGTGTTAACCAGGCAGAAACACAGGAGATGCTAAACTAGTGAACAACCGTGGAGGCTGAACCCGAGGCACAGGCCTCCAGGCGGTGACTTTCCGCTGACATAGACCGTCTGCTGGGGTCAGACATGCCATCTGGAACACACAGGTCAAATCGGAGCTCTGGCAAATTCATCTGTTTGGTCTCACAATATAGTTTCCATAAGATAAGAAGGCTTTTCAGTGTGCCATTGAGTGTACATTTGTGTCTCAGCCCCGTCTTGATGAGTAAATGCTGAGACACGAGCTTCCCTCAAGACCGCCGGGGCCACCCATCAAACAAGACCGCAGAGCTCTTACTAGAAACGCAACAGCACAAACTTGAACCCTCTGAATGTGGCACATGAAGACAATGACCATTGATACTATGGCAAATATGTTCTAGTAGTTCATGAATGGGACTTCCAAGAGGGAGAGAGGGGACGAGAGAACATTTTCAGGGCTTCATTTGCAGAGGGATGGGGAGGCAGGACAAAGCCTTGAGATTTGAGTAAAATCCTGGAGTAGACCACAACATCCCAGTGGTCGTCAGGGCAAGGGATAGCAGAAAGGTGAAATAAAATGATGTGCTCACTGGCAGAGGAGGCTGGAGAGGGGACGGATAGAAAGAACATGGGATTTTCAGGGTTAAGACCCTTACTCTTCCAGAATCCAAAGGGACAGATGATGGCCTAACAGTGGTCGCCAGGCCCTGAGATATGAAGAACTTCAACCTTCAAGAGAGCCAAGGGCTTCCCTGGTGGTCCAGTGGGTGAAGAGTCTGCCTTGCAGAGAAGGGGGCACCAGTTCAATTCCTGGCCCAGAAAGATCCCACGTGCTGCAGAGTGGCTGGACTGGTGTGTCCAATTATAAGCCAGCACTCTGAAGCGCATGAGCCCAGTGGTGCTCTGCAACGAGAGAGGCCACTGCAATGGGAGACCCACACTGGCCAAAAATACAGATGGATGAAAATAAACAAACAAAAAATCAATAAAAAGAGGCCAAAATCTTTTTTTAAAAAAGAAGTAGGCCAAGAAGAAAGATCTGTGCTAAGGAGTACAACCTGGATGGTAGAAGGTTCTGGCCTGTGCCCTCCAGGGGTAAGGGGAGCTGAGGGCAGGGTACAAGACTCAACCCATCACTACGTGTATCATATATCCAAGTTCCTTCACCCGGAGTAAAACCAGGCAACTGGCCAACCCTACTGCCAGCTCCCTGCAGAGGTGGAGTGGAGAGGCACTGGAGAGGAGGTGGCAGGAGAAAGGTGAGACCTGGAAGGACAGTCCCGAGAGACGGGCGGCAGGAGGAGACAAACGAGACCGATTCCCCAAGTCTAAGCAACACAAATCCTCGTCTCTAGTGACTAGAAAGTGGAAGTCCCCAGAGGCTCTGATGTGATCCATTTCCTCCTAGTGTGTGAACAGCCAGCTGGCCTGATGAGCTGCTTCGGGACAAGAGAAATAGCCTCAAGAAGACCTAAAGATGCTCATAAAAATCACACCAAAGCAGAACCGTGGGATAAGAAGTGGAGCGGTCATGACAGGATGTACCTCTGAGGCAAAGGAGAAACTAGAGAAGAGAGAGGCCAGTGCTTTTTTCAGAAAATGCCAGAAAAGGTGGTCGCTGTCTCTGTGTCTGAGAGAAAAGCACCTGGGTCTGTTTATAAGTTCATCGATAACCAGCTCTGTCCTTACCTGAAAGTGGCTTTTACTGTGCAGCTTCCTGTGCTGTGGCACGGTGGGAAGATGGACTTATTCTGCTTTTCACAAGCTTCTGGCTAGACGGTAAGCTCTTGGACAAAGGCAGGACAGTGTGACCTCTTTCTTGTTTGAGAACTGTGACCAGATTTGTTAAACGTGGAAAGATCAACGTGGTTTGGACAGGCAAAAACAATCTCCAGTCACATGTCTCAGATTTTTATCCAGAAAGAAAATACCCACCAAAAAGGAAAAGGCATCTTCCTTCTAAGATATTTTCTTTTAGATTGCCCTTTGGATACAATCTATGCAAAACCTGAACTCACAAAGATAGCTACAGAAGTTGCAGTCCTTTCATGAGGCAAGTAAGTGGACAGAGCTGAGAAGTCTCCTTAAGACAATGCATTCCTGGAAGGAAGACAGAAGTACAGATACCAAACGTACTAGGAATGTCCTAGTAAGACCAATAATCTATTAACCAGAAAAGTGCCTTTGATTGAGTTAGAGATGTAGAACAGAAAGAAAAAAAAAAATCAAGCTCTTTCAATAATGTACAAAAATCTCAGTTCTTTAACTCAGCAATCTTGTAGATTTCACTGTGGGGATAAGGCAAGCTGCAGGTACCCAGATCACTCCATCCAGAGAGAAACAGCGCAAAGACAAGCACCTCCCTAGTAACTAGGGGTAAAGAATTACTGGGGTGGGAGGGCCACCTAGTTTGGAAGCCAACCCAGGAGAATCAAGAGGCCAGATGAGCACCCAGTGGAAGCTGCTGTCACCCTTGGACACAGGGCTAACTCACTCAAGGACCCAGAAGGGAAAAGGAAGTGCTGCTAGGACGAGAGGCCTGGTCACTCTGAAGTTTTTACATTTTATATGGAGCAAGTGAACTCAGGTTTCAGGATACAAACCTTGGTAACTCAAGGGTGTCCTTTGAGAGACAATGGAGGGAACAAGAGGAAGAGAGGAAAACGAGAGTGAAGTGGGGCAGGAGGAACAGAGAAGAGGTGGGAATGGAGAGAGACGCCACCTCACACCCAGGGGCCCAGATGCAGCCTAGCTCTGAGTGCGCCTTTACTTCCCCCGAGATGGCCCCTAGTACCTTTTACACGACAGGCAAATTCCACACAAAGGATAAATTACTGACCCTCAAAGTACGAGCCTGTCAACATTAATATTTATCACACTTCTACTGCCATGTGATAGAGACACATCTAGCACTCAAACAAGAACAGTCCATTAATTTTAAGTTAACACATTAACTTAAAATTCTGAGAGTCAACACTGTAAATCAACCGTACTTCAGTGAAACACAATTTTTAAAAAATCACAACTTTGACCAGGCTTCCTTCTAAGATATTTTCTTTTAGATTGCCCTTTGGATACAATCTATGCAAAACCTGAACTCACAAAGATAGCTACAGAAGTTGCAGTCCTTTCATGAGGCAAGTAAGTGGACAGAGCTGAGAAGTCTCCTTAAGACAATGCATTCCTGGAAGGAAGACAGAAGTACAGATACCAAACGTACTAGGAATGTCCTAGTAAGACCAATAATCTATTAACCAGAAAAGTGCCTTTGATTGAGTTAGAGATGTAGAACAGAAAGAAAAAAAAAAATCAAGCTCTTTCAATAATGTACAAAAATCTCAGTTCTTTAACTCAGCAATCTTGTAGATTTCACTGTGGGGATAAGGCAAGCTGCAGGTACCCAGATCACTCCATCCAGAGAGAAACAGCGCAAAGACAAGCACCTCCCTAGTAACTAGGGGTAAAGAATTACTGGGGTGGGAGGGCCACCTAGTTTGGAAGCCAACCCAGGAGAATCAAGAGGCCAGATGAGCACCCAGTGGAAGCTGCTGTCACCCTTGGACACAGGGCTAACTCACTCAAGGACCCAGAAGGGAAAAGGAAGTGCTGCTAGGACGAGAGGCCTGGTCACTCTGAAGTTTTTACATTTTATATGGAGCAAGTGAACTCAGGTTTCAGGATACAAACCTTGGTAACTCAAGGGTGTCCTTTGAGAGACAATGGAGGGAACAAGAGGAAGAGAGGAAAACGAGAGTGAAGTGGGGCAGGAGGAACAGAGAAGAGGTGGGAATGGAGAGAGACGCCACCTCACACCCAGGGGCCCAGATGCAGCCTAGCTCTGAGTGCGCCTTTACTTCCCCCGAGATGGCCCCTAGTACCTTTTACACGACAGGCAAATTCCACACAAAGGATAAATTACTGACCCTCAAAGTACGAGCCTGTCAACATTAATATTTATCACACTTCTACTGCCATGTGATAGAGACACATCTAGCACTCAAACAAGAACAGTCCATTAATTTTAAGTTAACACATTAACTTAAAATTCTGAGAGTCAACACTGTAAATCAACCGTACTTCAGTGAAACACAATTTTTAAAAAATCACAACTTGTTGACATTAAGGCTGACTGAAATGGCTGAAGTGTTTCCTAAACTTGGCTAAGGATATCATTCATCTGGAGCATTTGTTAAAAATATAATTTCCTAGACTCCTGCTTGGAAAGTGATTCTAAGTTGGAGAATCTGTATTTTGACTAGGGCCCCAGTTAGTTTATAATTAGGAAGCTTGGCGAACACTGCTTTAAACACACAGTGGTGATGAGAAATAACTCACCCTGGGGGAGACATGAAACGCTGTCCTGCCTCCCTCCCACCTCCTGAGTCACAATGTCCTGGCTATTCCCAGTCTCAGCGATCTCTGCTATCCCTCGAGACGTCCCCTCCCGCTTCATCCTGCCCCCGAGGGTCAAGTCAATCCTGCTTATTACCAAAAGTGTGGAGGTGAGACCCCATGCCAAACACACAGCAGAGTCTCCATCTGTCCTCATGGTGCCAACACGTGACGGCCAGTGAGGAGTTGGTCCAGGCAGTGTCTCACCACGGCGGCCACCCGTGTGGCCCACGTCTAGAACAGACCTGCTCAAGTCCTTATTTCACATGGAAGGTGCTAAGCCACCACTAAACTTACAAAACCCTTTCCCGGTGACAGGGTATGTGCATTTTAAAAATCTACAATCCGCTTGTTTTTAAGCCAGCCTGCCCGCTCTACAGTTAACAACCAGTCTAAAGCAGGTTCTGATTTCCTCGAGCCCCTTTCTTGAACTCGAACAGCCCTCCAGCTGGTGCTCTCTGCCTGGCTCTGTACAGTGCTTAAAAACAGTAAGAGGGACTTCCCTGGTGGTCCAGTGGTTAAGACTCTGTTCTTCTAATACAGGGGGCCTGGGTTTGATCCCTGGTCAGCAAACTAGATCCCACATGCCACAACTAAGACCCAGTGCAGCCAAATTAAGATAAATAAAGCAATAATTAAAAAAAAAAAAGAGAGAGAGGAGTCGTCAAGTTCTCATGACGGGGTGAGTTCTCGTGCTCTCTCTTTCCCTCCCTTTTGGACAGGCTATAGGTGCACTCAAACAAGAACAGTCCATTAATTTTAAGTTAACACATTAACTTAAAATTCTGAGAGTCAACACTGTAAATCAACCGTACTTCAGTGAAACACAATTTTTAAAAAATCACAACTTGTTGACATTAAGGCTGACTGAAATGGCTGAAGTGTTTCCTAAACTTGGCTAAGGATATCATTCATCTGGAGCATTTGTTAAAAATATAATTTCCTAGACTCCTGCTTGGAAAGTGATTCTAAGTTGGAGAATCTGTATTTTGACTAGGGCCCCAGTTAGTTTATAATTAGGAAGCTTGGCGAACACTGCTTTAAACACACAGTGGTGATGAGAAATAACTCACCCTGGGGGAGACATGAAACGCTGTCCCTGCCGCTCCCCTCCCACCTCCTGAGTCACAATGTCCTGGCTATTCCCAGTCTCAGCGATCTCTGCTATCCCTCGAGACGTCCCCTCCCGCTTCATCCTGCCCCCGAGGGTCAAGTCAATCCTGCTTATTACCAAAAGTGTGGAGGTGAGACCCCATGCCAAACACACAGCAGAGTCTCCATCTGTCCTCATGGTGCCAACACGTGACGGCCAGTGAGGAGTTGGTCCAGGCAGTGTCTCACCACGGGCGGCCACCCGTGTGGCCCACGTCTAGAACAGACCTGCTCAAGTCCTTATTTCACATGGAAGGTGCTAAGCCACCACTAAACTTACAAAACCCTTTCCCGGTGACAGGGTATGTGCATTTTAAAAATCTACAATCCGCTTGTTTTTAAGCCAGCCTGCCCGCTCTACAGTTAACAACCAGTCTAAAGCAGGTTCTGATTTCCTCGAGCCCCTTTCTTGAACTCGAACAGCCCTCCAGCTGGTGCTCTCTGCCTGGCTCTGTACAGTGCTTAAAAACAGTAAGAGGGACTTCCCTGGTGGTCCAGTGGTTAAGACTCTGTTCTTCTAATACAGGGGGCCTGGGTTTGATCCCTGGTCAGCAAACTAGATCCCACATGCCACAACTAAGACCCAGTGCAGCCAAATTAAGATAAATAAAGCAATAATTAAAAAAAAAAAAGAGAGAGAGGAGTCGTCAAGTTCTCATGACGGGGTGAGTTCTCGTGCTCTCTCTTTCCCTCCCTTTTTTGGACAGGCTTCGTAATACATTTCTTGCCCATTTTGTTCATTGCTATAGAAAAATGCATTAAAAATACCCCTGCCTATCTGATCCAGCTTACAACCTCGCTTGCACTGAAGCTAGACTGCAGCAGCAGCAGCAGCAGAGAGGCTGGCCTTTCACCAGAATCACCCGGCAGCTGCTGAGGAGCTGGGATGCTCCGACGGTCCACTTTAAGGCACCATCCTCCCGGACCCCTTGACTCTGCTTTGAACTCAGATTCTGGGACACTGTGCTTTTTCTCAACAGCAAATGCCTTCCGTGAAATAACTGCCTAGGAAATTGGTCTTCTTTGGCCAGAATTCTAGATCACAAACTTGATAAACTGATTTATTTCCATGGTCTAATTTTAGGTCCATGAGAAATAGTTTCCTTTTGAGAATATGGGTTCCAAAGTTGTGATTTCCCCACATCATCTTCCATGTTACTTTCTGGCGATGCCAGATGTCTGAGGCATCATTTCTCTGACAGTCGCTGTCCTTGGTTGTTGCTCAGCTGCTAAGTCAGGCCCAACTCTTTGCAGCCCTGTGGGCTACAGCATACCAGGCTTCCCTGGCCTTATAATAGGGAGCAAACACTCAGTGTAATTGCTCCCCTTTTCAGATTCATGTTCATCCACATAATCATTATGTTTAAGTTCATCCTGTTTTAAAAGAACTACAGAATAACTTAGCCCCTACCGTCCTTTCCTTCCCAAATCAGAGCCTAGATGGCAAGAGGGTGAAGAAAGCTTGTTTCTCAGTACAGAGGCGAACACTTTGCTAAGCACCAAACCAAGTGGACAAATACCTGGGCTCTGAAGGTTCTCTATCATCTGGTCCCATCTGGAGGATTTGATTCCCCCCCCCCCCCCCCACTTTCCACAACAGTCAATGCCCTTCCATCCTCTCCATCCACCATGTTCTGCCTGACTCTGCATCCTGGTTCATGTCTCTTCCCTCTGAGTAACACCATTCCTTCCCGTTCTGTCCACTTTTTCATATAACACACATTTTCAAGGTCTACCTCAAGTCACAAAACCCTGACTCCTTCTGGCATTTTTCTTTGATTGTGAAAGGCTAGTTTGGTCTTTAGACATGCCGTCAGATGTGTGGTGGAGGCATGTTTTCCATCTATTAGGCTGACAGCCATTGTGCCTTACTCCAAAAACCTGGTGCCTTCACAAAGTACTAGTTCACACGACGTAATACGAGTAACGTGTGTGTGTGTGTGTGTGTGTGTGTGTGTGTGTGTGTGTGAGCTGCTCAGTCATATCTGACTCTTTGCAACTCCTTGGACTAGCCTGTCGGGCTTCTCTGTCCATGGGATTCTCCAGGCAAGAAGACTGGTGTGGGTAACCATTTCCTTCTCCAGGGGATCCTCCTGATCCAGAGAGCAAACCCAGGTCTCCCGCACTGCAGGCAGACCCTACCATCTGAGCAACCAGGGACGCCCCTAATTAGAAGCAATAACCCTTGGTTAATACTTGAAGAGACACACTGGGAAGTTAGGAATGTACGGAAGGTTAGCAAACGTTTCCTGGCCAAGCTGTCCTTAACAACAGACCCAGGAAAGACCTAGAACAGCCTTTCTTCTGACACTATCCATCTGAGAGCAAAGAGGAGGGCTGAAGTAAGTTCTGTGCTCCTTCGACCTGCTTCCTCATCATGGCTAACAACGCGGTTAATTTCTGCTCAGGTGCCCCCACTTTTTCTCACACACAGCCCTTCTGTAGCCCCCGTCCCATGTTTCCCTGTCATCTCTTGAAAACTCCTTCACCCTTGCCATACGTATAATTCCATAATTATAGCTGTGAGTCAAGTTATGAAATTAATCATGGCTGAAAAGAGTACATGTAATGATATCCTTGTTATCTGAGGACTTACAAGCACTGAAGCAAAATTAAAGTGTGAAGAAGGGCTTCCCCTGGTGGTCCAGTGGGTAAGGACACCGCCTTGCAGTGCAAGGGGCGCCGGGCCCATCCCTGGCCTGGGAAGATTCCACGTGGACCAATTACCGAGCCGGAGCTCTGGAGCGCATGCACCCAGAGACGGCGCTCTGCAACGACAGACGCCACCGTGATGGGAGGCCCACAGGAGCCAAAGAACGAAGACGAATGAAAATAGAGAAATAAAAAAGACCAAGAGAAGTGGCCTGCCCACTCCCCTCCCTCCCCAACCCACGCCCAAAGTAAATAAATAAATAAATCTTTAAAAAATAAAATAAAGTGTGAAGAAGTTGCCCACTGCCATTGCTCTACTGCCTTCAGAAAAGCTCTGCTTATTTCTTCATCCTGAAGGGATTGCGCTTTTTCCTCCAAATAATAACACAAGAAGAACACTTAACTGTCCTGTGTTGCTTAAACCAATACTAACTGTCTAGTTTAAGGTCACCTAGGCTTTCCCAAGCTAGCTTTGAAATCAAAGCTCACTTCATGAGAAAAAGAAAAACTAAAACCACCACCAACAAAGGTCACTACCTGAGGTGTTCTGCCGACTTACGTGCTTATCATGATCTGAGTGCTAAAGGACATTTACCAAAACAGCCTCTTTTAAAAGCTGGGGTCTTCCCTTTTTGCTTTTTAATAAAATATATATATAGACTGTAGTAAATTCAAATCAAACATTTAAGCAAAGTCTGTTGTGTGGTGTTTAAGACGGGACAACTCCTAGACACGCAATAAGCTCATTTCTCTTCCGCTGCTCTTTTCAACTGCGTCCTGATTTCCGTAAGTTAAAGGACCTACACTGTGAAATCCATGTGACCTGGTAAAATTGAAGTTCTGACTGGTTACATTTGTTATACAGTATAATTCTGGTATCATGGATTAGCTAAGCATTTACTGAGTAAATATTCAGGTACAATTCACGTCTGGGCTTTCCAGGTGGTACAAATTGTCAAGAATCTGCCTACCACTGCAGGAGATGTAACAGACCCGGGTTTGGTCCCTGGCTTGGGAAGATCCCCTCGAAGAGGAAAAGGCAACCCACTGCAGCCTTCTTGCCTGGAAAACCCCATGGACAGAGGAGCCTGGAGGGCTATAGTCCCTGGGGTTGCAAAGAGCTGGACATGATTGAAGCGACTGAGCACACACACAGCCTCCCTGCAAATTTTTCTGCAGGCCCTGTGAAGAAAACTCCCAATTTTATGTACTGTCTTGAAATTAGCTGTCCAGTCACTGAACTAGACAAACCAGCATTTCACAGGACAAAGAAGAAAGCAAACCAGTGGCCAAAGGGAAAAAGAACTCAAAATGAATGTCTCTTCACCGGCTGTGCTCTTTATCTAGTGCTCCTTGCCTTCATACCTGGGGTTCTTCTCGATCTTAGACCTACCTGCTCACTTCCCCCTATAGGAGTTCACTTCAACCCAGAGGAATGCATGGAGCAGTGAGAATCTACCCAGGATAAAGACATGCTCCAAAACACCAGGCATGGCACCTTCCTGGGAAAGCTCCTGTCATCTCATTCTTGAGACATTTTTTTTTTCTCAAAATATTTAAAATGATTCCCCTGCTAGTTTTCCTATCACCTTAAGGAACTGATTTCTCATAGTAGTATCTTTTAAAATACCATGACATAAATAGAATTATTCTGGAACAATCTGGAATCCCCAATGTGCCTCCTATCATTTCCTTCCCTGCTATCAACTCAAAAATCTACTGGGAGGGGGTTTCCCTGGTGGTCCAGTAGGTAGAGAGTCCACCTTGCAGTGCAAGGGGCACTGGTTCGATCCATGGCCTGGGAAAATCCCACGTGCAGAGGAACGGCTGGACCGGTGTGTCCAGCTGTGAGCCAGCGCTCTGGAGTGCATGTGCCCAGAGCTGGTGCTCTGCAGTGAGAGGTTGCTGTGATGGGAGGCCCACACAGGCCAAAGAATAAAGATGGATGAAAAATAAAAATGAGGGCTTCCCCTGGTGGTCCAGTGGGTAAGGACACCGTCTTGCAGTGCAAGGGGCGCCGGTTCGATCCCTGGCCTGGGAAGATCCCATGTGCCGCAGAGTGGCTGGACTGATGTGTCCACTTACCGAGCCAGAGCTCTGGCGCGCGTGCGCCCAGAGCCAGTGCTCTGCGACAACAGAGGCCACCGCGATGGGAGGCCCACAGGAGCCAAAGAACAAAGACGGATGAAAATAGAGAAATGAAAGACCAATAGAAGTGGCCCGCCCACCGCCCTCCCTCCCACCCCACCCGCAAAAAGAAAAATTAAAAAAAAAAAAAATTTAAAAGAAAAAGAAAAAGAAAAAGAAAAATGATGACTTAGAGGCATATCTATCTATCTATCCATCTATCTATCTACCTACTAGGAAACCAACAGCTGTACTACTCTTAATAAGCAGGAATATTACTACCACCCTTAATAAGCAAGACTCTTACTTATCTGATTTTAAGCAAGTAAACATGCTCAAAATAACTATTATTTAAAATGTGCAAAGTAAGCCAAATACTAAAGATACATAAACATCATTTTAAAACAGAAAGTGTTCTGAGTCAAAAGTAATGAACAACACAAATGGTAAAATGCCAAGTCCTGGCTGCCTATATGTAGTGCAGCTGAGTATTCCCCTGTCATCTCAGAAATTTTCCTATTTAAAATGATTCCCCTAGTTTTCCTATCACCTTAAGGAACTGATTTCTCATAGTAGTATCTTTTAAAATACCATGACATAAATAGAATTATTCTGGAACAATCTGGAATCCCCAATGTGCCTCCTATCATTTCCTTCCCTGCTATCAACTCAAAAATCTACTGGGAGGGGGTTTCCCTGGTGGTCCAGTAGGTAGAGAGTCCACCTTGCAGTGCAAGGGGCACTGGTTCGATCCATGGCCTGGGAAAATCCCACGTGCAGAGGAACGGCTGGACCGGTGTGTCCAGCTGTGAGCCAGCGCTCTGGAGTGCATGTGCCCAGAGCTGGTGCTCTGCAGTGAGAGGTTGCTGTGATGGGAGGCCCACACAGGCCAAAGAATAAAGATGGATGAAAAATAAAAATGAGGGCTTCCCCTGGTGGTCCAGTGGGTAAGGACACCGTCTTGCAGTGCAAGGGGCGCCGGTTCGATCCCTGGCCTGGGAAGATCCCATGTGCCGCAGAGTGGCTGGACTGATGTGTCCACTTACCGAGCCAGAGCTCTGGCGCGCGTGCGCCCAGAGCCAGTGCTCTGCGACAACAGAGGCCACCGCGATGGGAGGCCCACAGGAGCCAAAGAACAAAGACGGATGAAAATAGAGAAATGAAAGACCAATAGAAGTGGCCCGCCCACCGCCCTCCCTCCCCACCCCACCCCGCAAAAAGATAAATTAAAAAAAAAAAAAATTTAAAAGAAAAAGAAAAAGAAAAAGAAAAATGATGACTTAGAGGCATATCTATCTATCTATCCATCTATCTATCTACCTACTAGGAAACCAACAGCTGTACTACTCTTAATAAGCAGGAATATTACTACCACCCTTAATAAGCAAGACTCTTACTTATCTGATTTTAAGCAAGTAAACATGCTCAAAATAACTATTATTTAAAATGTGCAAAGTAAGCCAAATACTAAAGATACATAAACATCATTTTAAAACAGAAAGTGTTCTGAGTCAAAAGTAATGAAAAACACAAATGGTAAAAATGCCAAGTCCTGGCTGCCTATAATCTCTCTAGCTAAGTGCAGCTGAGTAGCAGCAATATGGTTGCCTGGAGCAACGGTATTTTTCAAGTCCTGTGTGTATTAAATAAAATACTGTTGTTAGTTCATAGAAAAGCAGACTGTGCAAGCAGTATCACTCAATCTAAGACTACTTTTTAAACGCTGTGTATTTGGCTTACTTTTCTTGATTACCAGATTATGAGAGTAGCTAGGTAATCACAGTATTTAAGAAGATGTACCAGATTAGCAGATTTGTGAGAATTACGGTTCACTCCACTATCACTGCTGCTAACAGGAATGGCTGTGTTGGGAAGATGTCGGCTCTGTCTGTCTACATGTTCAAACGGCCTTTCAGGGAAACACAGATACACTCTCAAGTCCTACACACAACTACAACACATGGGATTTTTCATAGCCCGGATGCACACACAGTTTCTGTCACATTATTCTGGTCTGCAGGCATGTCATCTGTGTTTTCCTGCCTGTCTGCTTTAGGAATCAGGTGTATCTCCCTGTCGGCATGCCAAATGCCACAGTAAGGAGGGCGCTTCTCTTCCGGGCTCCACGGCTCTGTTGAGTCGACACTGAGTTGTCTACCTATCAGATAAACTAGCAGCTAAAACAGATGACACTGACTCACTAAAAAAAGACTTAACAGTCCTTTTACGTCATCATGTTTCTCCGTAAGAATAAAATTGTCTAAAGTGTGATTATGAAAAACTTCTAAAATCATCCTTTCCCTTGATTTTTACTGCTTTTCAATTCAGTATCTATGGGACACAATACAACCATGCTATTTCAGAACTAAAACCAATTTGTTCCAAACCCATCTAGGTCTTCACTGAAAGGGAGGGAACTCAATCACTTGCATGTCGAAGAGCACCAAAAAGCGGGAGACTGTCCTCACCTCCTCCCCTTTCTGGAGAGTGAAGAATACAAAGAGGAAACCAAATGAAAGAAAGCAAAAAGCTTCCAGCAGGGAATGACAGAGAACTGATACAATTATGAACAACATAATATACTGAACATATACACTGCTGAAGCTGATGATCCACTACCTTGGTCACCCGATGGGAAGAGTCAACTTGTTGGGAAAGACATCAGGATGCTGGGAAAGACTGAGGGCAAAAGGAGAAGGGGGCGGCAGAGAAGAGATGGTTGGATGGCATCACCAAATCAATGGCCACGAGTTTGAGCAAGCTCGGGATATGGTGAAGGTCAGTGAAGGCTAGCCTGCCGCAGTCCATGGGGTCACAAAGAGTCAGACGTGACTGAGCAACTAACTAAATATACTGCAACACAAATTTCTAGGAGTGAGGAGAAAATGTTGGTGAACTAAAAACTGCTTTCACCTTTTAAAGCATAATGTTCTTAATATAAATTGCAAGTGATTTATAAAACAAAGAACTGAAGCACATCATTAATTAGAGGTAAAGGTACATTTCATTTAAAAACAACAGAAATCCCTGAAAGCTTTCTAGATAGCCGCACTGCAAGTCCGCTCCAAGGTTAAGATTTAAGACAACGTACGGGAGTCCCCCTCAATGCATTTCTGCTCAGAGCTTTCCCACCGCCTGTCCTCCACACGCCTTGCCCTCCTCAGCAGAGCCTTCATGCTTACAATCCCACTCGACCTCAGCGCTCACTTCTATTACCAGCTTGATGGACTCTGATAATTGTGCATTGTGCTACTTTCCTTCTTAATAAAAAGAAGTAAAGTAAAAATTCTTCCCACAATCAAAACTAGTTAGCTGTCCCAATCTACCAAATTTCACAACTACGAGGGTTTTTTAAGAACTTGTGCTTACTTCAAAATCACAGTTTTATAAATATTCAGTGTTTACAAACACTCCAAGACCACACCCAATCCTTTTGTAAATTTCTTTTTTTTAAATTTTATTTATTTACTTTTGGCTATTCTGGGCTTTCACTGCCTCCACAGGCTCTTCTCTAGTTGCAGGGAGTGGGGGCTGCTCTCTAGTGGAGATGAGCAGGCTTCTTGCTGCAGTGACTTCTCTTGTGGAGCTGGGGCTCTGGGGCTCACGGGCTTCAGTAGTTGTGGCACGTGGACTCTAGTTGTAGCTCTGAGGCTCTAGAGCACAGGCTCAACAGTCGTGGCTCACGGGCTTAGTTACTCTGCGGCATGTGGGATCTTCCCGCATCAGGGATGGAACTCATGTCCCCTGCATTGGCAGGCGAACTCCTTACCACTGAGTTACCAAGGGAGCCCCCCTCTTGTAAAAGTTTCAATCAATTTCACTATGCATTCTATGTCAGGTTTTTCATTAGATCTAGTCTTGAAGGATCCTCCATATCTTTAACATCAAAAGCTCCTGAGTAATCTTAAATTACACCAGGCTTCCCTGGTGGCTCAGATGATAAAGAATCCACCTACAATGGGGCAGACCCAGGTTTGGTTCTTGGGCCGGGAAGATGCCCCAGGAGAAGGGAAGGGCAACTCACTCCAGTATTTTTGCCTGGAAAATCCCATGGACGGAGGACCCTGGTGGGCTATGGTCCATGGGGCTGTGAAGACTCGGACCTGACTGAGAGACCAACAACTAAAACTCTTTCTCATGTTAAGCTGCCACATCCTCAACCTCAAAAACTGAGTAATCTTAATCTTAAGAAAGGAAGTGAATCTTAGGTGAGGGCCTTAGAGTCCCAAGGTGAAGAAACAAGACAAAAATACAGAAGGGCTACAAAATTATTCTAAAATGAACCTCCCAGATTTCTAGTGGTCAAGATGCCAGCGCTCACTTCTATTACCAGCTTGATGGACTCTGATAATTGTGCATTGTGCTCCTTTCCTTCTTAATAAAAAGAAGTAAAGTAAAAATTCTTCCACAATCAAAACTAGTTAGCTGTCCCAATCTACCAAATTTCACAACTACGAGGGTTTTTTAAGAACTTGTGCTTACTTCAAAATCACAGTTTTATAAATATTCAGTGTTTACAAACACTCCAAGACCACACCCAATCCTTTTGTAAATTTCTTTTTTTTAAATTTTATTTATTTACTTTTGGCTATTCTGGGCTTTCACTGCCTCCACAGGCTCTTCTCTAGTTGCAGGGAGTGGGGGCTGCTCTCTAGTGGAGATGAGCAGGCTTCTTGCTGCAGTGACTTCTCTTGTGGAGCTGGGGCTCTGGGGCTCACGGGCTTCAGTAGTTGTGGCACGTGGACTCTAGTTGTAGCTCTGAGGCTCTAGAGCACAGGCTCAACAGTCGTGGCTCACGGGCTTAGTTACTCTGCGGCATGTGGGATCTTCCCGCATCAGGGATGGAACTCATGTCCCCTGCATTGGCAGGCGAACTCCTTACCACTGAGTTACCAAGGGAGCCCCCCTCTTGTAAAAGTTTCAATCAATTTCACTATGCATTCTATGTCAGGTTTTTCATTAGATCTAGTCTTGAAGGATCCTCCATATCTTTAACATCAAAAGCTCCTGAGTAATCTTAAATTACACCAGGCTTCCCTGGTGGCTCAGATGATAAAGAATCCACCTACAATGGGGCAGACCCAGGTTTGGTTCTTGGGCCGGGAAGATGCCCCAGGAGAAGGGAAGGGCAACTCACTCCAGTATTTTTGCCTGGAAAATCCCATGGACGGAGGACCCTGGTGGGCTATGGTCCATGGGGCTGTGAAGACTCGGACCTGACTGAGAGACCAACAACTAAAACTCTTTCTCATGTTAAGCTGCCACATCCTCAACCTCAAAAACTGAGTAATCTTAATCTTAAGAAAGGAAGTGAATCTTAGGTGAGGGCCTTAGAGTCCCAAGGTGAAGAAACAAGACAAAAATACAGAAGGGCTACAAAATTATTCTAAAAATGAACCTCCCACAGACTTCGTTACTAGCTGGGTCAGAGATGTCCAGCCTCACAGTGAGGACAGGCCCTCCTGCTCCAAACCTTCCAAAGGGACGCTGGTGGGAGGAGTGCGGGCCCCGAGGAGGGAGGTGCAGGAAGCACAGGGAAAGAGGAGAGCAGACCCAGCATTTAAGAGAAAAACAGAGGCAGGAAGGGAAGAGGAGATACAGTTACCATGTGAATCTAATTCCCTACCCACCCGACCGGCATGAGTCCCCCTGAACTCCAGGTTTCAAAAGTGACTCAATCACCACCACTTGGCAGACCACCGGGGGGAGGGTGCTGAGGGGGAGCCATAGAAAAGTCGGGTGGACATTTACATATACCTGTAACACATCAGAGTTCGTGACATGGTGCCCATATATACTTAAGAGGCACTGAAAATACTCAACAACTGGCACGGTATAGGCAGCAATCCCTGAGCACAGACCCTAGGTGGTACACCACACGCGGTACACCTGCTGAACGCAGCCCTGGATCCAGGACACAACCTACACAGTTCAAAGAATCAGGCACGTTCGACTCAAGATTCCTGTCTGCTTGCTATCTTTCACTTCAATGTCTGGACAAGCTATGAGTAGGAACCGAGGTAGATGTGATGCCCATGCAGATTAAGAGCTGATGAAGAGGGAGAAATCCTTATAGTGTTTCACAAATACTAATATGAAAAACACAGTATGGGGGCTTCCCTGGTGATCCAGTGGGTAAAGAGTCCGCCTTGCAGTGCAAGGGGCGCCGGTTCGATCCCTGGCCTGGGAAGATCCCACGTGCTGCGAAGCGGCTGGACCTGTGTGTCCAATGACGAGCCAGCACTCTGGAGCACATGCGCCCAGAGCCAGTGCTCTGCGACAACAGAGGCCACTGCGATGGGAGGCCCACACGGGCCAAAGAACAAAGATGGATGAAAAATAAAAAATAAAAAATCAATAAAAAATGGCCAAAAAAAAAAAAAGAATGCTGAAAGTTAAAAACGAACCAACAAACACATACACAGTATGGCTGCTGCCTTGAGCTATGTTTCCAAAACTGGGGAACTAAATGAAGGCATATAACTGAATACAACTTATAAGCGACAGGCCACAAAACCACGTGTACATGGTATTTAATTTTCAAACTGCATATCATGTACAAAGGACTATAAACACATTTATTTACTTTCTGGAAAAAAAAAAATGGCAAGGCTGCTGGTGGTTGATTCTCATTAAAAAAAAAAAAACAACTATTTTAATGAAGTTGTTTAAGATTTATTTCTCTCTGGCCACGCTGGTGCTGTGTTGCTGCATGTGAGCTCTCTCTAGGTGCAGGGAGGCACTGTGGGCTCTAGGTACACAGGGTTCAGGAGCTGTGGCTCACAGGCTCTAGAGTGCTGGCTCAGGAGTGGCAGTGCAGGCGCCTAGTTGCTCCACAGCACGTGGGATCTTCCCAGGCCGGGACTTGAACCTGTGCCCCCTGCACTGGCAGGCAGATTCTTAATCACTAGACCACCAGGGAAGCTCAGATCCTCATTTTAAAAAATGACCTGCAGTTTCACTGGATTCTCTGTGGAAACCGACACACTGTCCTGCCCTGATGGGGTGATGCAGGCACAGTACTGCCAGAGGGCTCACGGCCAGTAGTGGCCTACAGCCAGGAGACCCTGCCTTATTATGGTAAATAAACAATCAAACTTAACAACGCAAATCAAAGAGAAAATATTCCAATTTTCCCACAACAACCAGGGTAGAGACGCAATCAAGTCATCGTTCTTCCCACTGGTATCAGGGTCTGTTCCAAAAGGAAGCCAATTCACCTCTGTGGAATAAAAAGAACACGCAAAGAACAATACAAAGAATAAATAAGTAAACCATGACAGTGACGTTCCTAGGTCCGCCAGGGTGTAAGAAGAGGGCATGTGAGCTGTTATACGCGAGATTTGGTTTGAGAACCACATGGCGTAAATTTACCAACCATCTGAACTGTAAACCTTACAGCAACATTACCATGAGATCAACAGTGTAAACAGGAACGAGAGTGGACCTCACAGCTGTAAGAGCAGGGCCACAGTAGAGACGGAGCAGCACAGTGGCTAAGCAGGGGGTCTACTAACACCCAGAGGGGCTCTGCGTGAGCTCAGACACCTGGATGGCCTTTGAGTTTGGGCTGATTTGTTTTGAGCACGTCCAGGGGCTTAGGCGCTGAAGCAGGGCACAGCTGCTTATGCCCGCAGGCCCGGCTCTCGTGGCTCACTTCATCTATTGCTACCGACGGTCAAAGGGGGAGGGGGCTTTCTGGCATGACTCATCATTTCTTGTATTGGAAATAGGCTGACGGTCAAATAAAATATCTTATAAGTTTTCAAGGCATGACTCTCTTTGTGTATTATTCTGAGTCCCCGGCCACCGGCAAAGAACAGAGGAAAAACTTCTAGGGACTCAAGGCTCCGACCAATGAAGCACAAGGTCTAATCTGATGAAAAACAAGTAAAATCAATGGTACACTGCAACGAGACAGGACAGTGGATTACTACCTACTCTATGACCAAGACTTCTAAAATTTGCTTATGAATGTTTCCTCACAGAAGAAAAATCAACCAGGTAGCAAGGATACGATACACAGCAATGCGCGGGGCTGCCCAGGCTCAGTGGTGGAGACGCAGCAGACACGGGTCTGACCCCTGGGCCGGGAGGCCCCACCTGTCCAGGAGCTCTGACTACTGAGCCTGCGCCCCAGAGCCCGGGAGCCACAACTGCCTGGCTCACGTGTCACACCGACTGAAGCCTGGGAGCCCTAGAGCCTGTGCTCCACAGCAAAAGCAGCCACCACACCGACAAGCCCAAACACCCCAACTGGAGAGTAGCCCACACTCCCTGCAACTAGAGAAAAGCCCATGCAGTAACCAAGATGCAGTACAGCCAAGAATAAACAAATACGTAAATAATTTTTTTTTTTTAAAAAGAGAGATGCATTGCACATTGGGATGTTTTTAAGTCTTTTCACCAAGCGTTTACTGAAGGCTCCTGATCTGTGCTTTAGCAACAGGGGGAGGAAGGCTGGTGGGGACATTATCTTATACATACGCAGCCTCCAGGGATGTGTAGAATTGGCTGTTAAGAGGTAAGCTGAACAATTATCATGCAAACAGTATCAGTGCACTTAGCAGGTGGGGAGAGGACAGAGACTCGGCACTCGACCCCACGATTTCCGCACAGGCCGCTTCACTTACCACTTCTGTGGATGTTTCTGCGTGTTCAGAAGTCACGTGCTCTTGAAGTGACGTCTCCGTGTAGCCCATCTTCCCACAATAGGGACAGGTGAAGGACTGCGGCTGCTCTACAGAGAAGGCCTCCCCACCATAGTACAGATCTGAGAAACACAGAGGAAGCGCACTGAGAAATAAGTACAATCCATTTTATAAAAATACAGAACAATGCAACCATCTGCTGTTGCTGTTCAGCTGCTCAGCTGTGTCTGACTCTTCTGTGACCCCCCAGACTGCAGCCCGCCAGGCTCCTCTGTCCACAGGGTCAAGAAGACTGGAGTGAGGGACTTCCCTGATGGCCAGTGGCTGACTCCAGGCCCACGGTGGCAGGGGGCTTGGGTGTGATCCCTGGTCAGGGAACCAGATTCCACGTGCTGCAACTAAGACCTGGTGCAGCCAGACAAATAAATAAAATTAAAAGAAAAAAAAAATACTGGAGTGTGTTGCCATTTCCTTCTCCAGGGAATCCTCCCAACCCAGGGAAAGAAGCCGAATCTCTTTCATGGCAGGTGGATTCTTTTACTGCTGAGCCACCAGGGAAGCCCGTAATATGTTACAATAATATTAAAAAAAAAAAGACAAAGAAAAAAAAATGTGCGCCTGAAATCTCCACCACCAACCTCACTCTGTCAAGCAGTGCTTAAGTACCTCCCTGCTTACATCTGTAACATCCTTATTCTCCCAAGGACTCTACGCCACTCTTCCAGTTCCCTCTCCACTTGCTACTAGAGCCTTAAGAAAAAAGCAAGCGAACAGCCTTATATTCCTTCATCTAATTCTGAAACATCTCTAATTTCACATCTGTTCTAATTTTATTGTAACTTATTTTTTTCTTTATCTCTGTATATCCTGTGGCAACACCAATGTCAACACAAAGACTCAGCGGGGTGTATTATACATAAGAAGGTGAGTGCTCAGAGGGAAAGGACAGAGAACAGCCAACACGCCAACTCCCAGATGCCGCTGTTTGTCCAACAGAACATACCATTCGTGCAGCAGGAAGGACTTTAAACAGGCAGTTCTTATAAATGCTGAGTTGAATGAGGAACTACCACAACATACTCTGCCCAACTTGGTTACTGAAAAACTGACCAATTACTGAGAATCTGTGGAAATAATGTGTTTGGCTAATTAATACATTTCAAGGAATACCTATTTTTCTCCATTGGGAGCACAAAAGGAAATGCAACTAGGGACTTCCCTGGTGGTCCAGTGGTTAAGAACCGAACTTGCAATGCAGGGAGGGTGGGTTCAATCCCTGGTCAGGGAGCTAAGATCCCACATGCCATGGAACAACTAAACCTGTGTGCCACAACTAGAGAGTCTGTGGATCACAATGAAAGATCTTGCATTTTGCAGCTAAGATCAGATGAAGCCAAATAAATAAATATTTTAAAAATGTAATTAAAAGGACACTTAGTATGTTATGGCTTCCCAGGTGGTACAGTGGTAAAGAATCCACCAGGCAAGGCAGGAGACGCAGGAGCCTTAGGCTCAATTCCTGGGTTGCAAAGATACCCTGGAGGAAATGGTAACCCCCTCCAGTATTCTTGCCTGAAGAATTCCACAGTCAGAGAAGTCCGCTGGGCTACAGTCCATGGGTCTCAAAGAGTCAGACATGACTGAACACACACACCTTTTCTTTGGTACATCACCTCATTACAAACATCTCATTATTTAACATGAAACAAATACGCAATTTTAGAGGATAGTGTGAGAAGAAGATAAGTGTGTTTACTACACAACAGATTTCTTCATTTTTTTAGGGAGATTTTGACTACCTTAAAAACATACACCCATTATGTATATATTGACAATTTATTATATGCGTAAGACTTGCCAGGTGATTTTGGGGTAGGTGGAGGTAAACATATATATAACAGAACTTCCTTACCTGATAAGGGGCATCTATGACCCCACAGCTGACATCATACTTATTGGTGAAAGGTGGGTGCTTTCTCTCTAAGAAGAGGACTAAGACAAGAATGACCACTCCTGCCATTTCTATTCAATATTTTAGTGGAGAATCCAGTCAGAGTAAGTAGGAAGAAGATGAAATGAAAGGCATCCAGATGGAAAGAAAGAAGTAAAACTATCTCTATTAGCTGATGATAGGACCCTATACATAGAAAATTCTAATGAAGCTACTAAAAAAACTATCAGAACTCATATACGAGTTCAGTGACATTAAAGGACACAAGATCTACACATGGAAGGGGGGGCCTGGGAGACTGGCACTGACATACACACACCGGTAATTTAACAAGGGCCTACTGCAGAGCACAGGGACCTCTACGGGATAAGAAACTAAAGCAGAGTGGACCTATGTATACACATAACTGATTCATTTTGTTGTACACCTGGAACTAACACAACCTTGTAAATCAACTGTACTTCAATAGAAATTTATAAAATTAAAAAAGAAAAAAAACAGACACAGGAGAAGGTCCAAACACTGAGTAGAAGTTACCTTTTCTAATAGATGTTTTACATTATGAGCTTCTCCATCTTACGGGTGTCTCTGCACCAAGAAGAGAAGGCTGATTCTAAACCTCTAGAAACTCTATGTAGGTAAAGAATCCACCAGGCAAGGCAGGAGACGCAGGAGCCTTAGGCTCAATTCCTGGGTTGCAAAGATACCCTGGAGGAAATGGTAACCCCCTCCAGTATTCTTGCCTGAAGAATTCCACAGTCAGAGAAGTCCGCTGGGCTACAGTCCATGGGTCTCAAAGAGTCAGACATGACTGAACACACACACCTTTTCTTTGGTACATCACCTCATTACAAACATCTCATTATTTAACATGAAACAAATACGCAATTTTAGAGGATAGTGTGAGAAGAAGATAAGTGTGTTTACTACACAACAGATTTCTTCATTTTTTTAGGGAGATTTTGACTACCTTAAAAACATACACCCATTATGTATATATTGACCATTTATTATATGTAAGACTTGCCAGGTGATTTTGGGGTAGGTGGAGGTAAACATATATATAACAGAACTTCCTTACCTGATAAGGGGCATCTATGACCCCACAGCTGACATCATACTTATTGGTGAAAGGTGGGTGCTTTCTCTCTAAGAAGAGGACTAAGACAAGAATGACCACTCCTGCCATTTCTATTCAATATTTTAGTGGAGAATCCAGTCAGAGTAAGTAGGAAGAAGATGAAATGAAAGGCATCCAGATGGAAAGAAAGAAGTAAAACTATCTCTATTAGCTGATGATAGGACCCTATACATAGAAAATTCTAATGAAGCTACTAAAAAAACTATCAGAACTCATATACGAGTTCAGTGACATTAAAGGACACAAGATCTACACATGGAAGGGGGGGCCTGGGAGACTGGCACTGACATACACACACCGGTAATTTAACAAGGGCCTACTGCAGAGCACAGGGACCTCTACGGGATAAGAAACTAAAGCAGAGTGGACCTATGTATACACATAACTGATTCATTTTGTTGTACACCTGGAACTAACACAACCTTGTAAATCAACTGTACTTCAATAGAAATTTATAAAATTAAAAAAGAAAAAAAACAGACACAGGAGAAGGTCCAAACACTGAGTAGAAGTTACCTTTTCTAATAGATGTTTTACATTATGAGCTTCTCCATCTTACGGGTGTCTCTGCACCAAGAAGAGAAGGCTGATTCTAAACCTCTAGAAACTCTATCAGAGGAGAGACAAAGACTGAATTTGTATAACAACAACTTAACTCTCTGCATAACACCCTTACCTTTGTTTACCTCGTAACCTCCCAGGACTGGTGGTAACCTCCCAGGACTGGTGGTCTCCTCACCTAGCCCCTCAATCAAATCTGCTGTCTTCAACTAGTGGTGGCATTTAAGACGACGGTTTGGAACACTGCAAAGTCACCTAGTTTTCCTGGGCATCGCCCATGTATACACAAGATAGACTTGTTAACAAACCTGTTTTTTATTTTTTTTTCTTTTAAATCTATGTTCAAATTGTTTTTCTGTAAGTTGGAGTGAAAAATCCAAAACAAATATTTAAAAAAAAAGTCCATTTATAATAGCAAAAAGAATAAAACATTTAGAAATACATTTAATGATGTGTCAAACTTACCCTTTTATAACTATAAAAATTTGTTGAAAGAAACAAAAGATGATCTAAATAGACAGACACCTTTACATTCACAGGCTGGAGGAATTAGTATCACTGCTCTCCAAATTTTTCTACAGGTACCAAAAAAGTTCCTATCAAAATCCTAGCAGGCTCCTTCACAGAAATTTAGTGAGCTGATTCTAAAATTCACCCAGGGGCTTCCCTGGTGGTCCAGAGGGTAAGGACACCACCTTGCAGTGCAAGGGGTGCTGGTTCGAGCCCTGGCCTGGGAAGATCCCACGTGCCGCGGAGCGGGTGGACCTATGTGTCCAATTACTGAGCCGGAGCTCTGGGGCGCATGCGCCCAGAGCCGGTGCTCATGCGATAGGACCCTATACATAGAAAATTCTAATGAAGCTACTAAAACTATCAGAACTCATATCGAGTTCAGTGACATTAAAGGACACAAGATCTACACATGGAAGGGGGGGCCTGGGAGACTGGCACTGACATACACACACCGGTAATTTAACAAGGGCCTACTGCAGAGCACAGGGACCTCTACGGGATAAGAAACTAAAGCAGAGTGGACCTATGTATACACATAACTGATTCATTTTGTTGTACACCTGGAACTAACACAACCTTGTAAATCAACTGTACTTCAATAGAAATTTATAAAATTAAAAAAGAAAAAAAACAGACACAGGAGAAGGTCCAAACACTGAGTAGAAGTTACCTTTTCTAATAGATGTTTTACATTATGAGCTTCTCCATCTTACGGGTGTCTCTGCACCAAGAAGAGAAGGCTGATTCTAAACCTCTAGAAACTCTATCAGAGGAGAGACAAAGACTGAATTTGTATAACAACAACTTAACTCTCTGCATAACACCCTTACCTTTGTTTACCTCGTAACCTCCCAGGACTGGTGGTAACCTCCCAGGACTGGTGGTCTCCTCACCTAGCCCCTCAATCAAATCTGCTGTCTTCAACTAGTGGTGGCATTTAAGACGACGGTTTGGAACACTGCAAAGTCACCTAGTTTTCCTGGGCATCGCCCATGTATACACAAGATAGACTTGTTAACAAACCTGTTTTTTATTTTTTTTTCTTTTAAATCTATGTTCAAATTGTTTTTCTGTAAGTTGGAGTGAAAAATCCAAAACAAATATTTAAAAAAAAAAAAGTCCATTTATAATAGCAAAAAGAATAAAACATTTAGAAATACATTTAATGATGTGTCAAACTTACCCTTTTATAACTATAAAAATTTGTTGAAAGAAACAAAAGATGATCTAAATAGACAGACACCTTTACATTCACAGGCTGGAGGAATTAGTATCACTGCTCTCCAAATTTTTCTACAGGTACCAAAAAAGTTCCTATCAAAATCCTAGCAGGCTCCTTCACAGAAATTTAGTGAGCTGATTCTAAAATTCACCCAGGGGCTTCCCTGGTGGTCCAGAGGGTAAGGACACCACCTTGCAGTGCAAGGGGTGCTGGTTCGAGCCCTGGCCTGGGAAGATCCCACGTGCCGCGGAGCGGGTGGACCTATGTGTCCAATTACTGAGCCGGAGCTCTGGGGCGCATGCGCCCAGAGCCGGTGCTCTGTGACAACAGAGGCCACCGCGATGGGAGGCCCACAGGAGCCAAAGAACAAAGATGGATGAAAATAGAGAAATGAAAGACCAATAGAAGTGGCCCGCCTGCTCCCTCCTCTCCCCAACCCGACCCCCGCCCAAAATAAATAAAATAAATCTTTTTAAAAAAAAATTAAAAAAAAAAGAAAATAGACAAATCAAAGACCAATAGAAGCGGCCCACCCGCCCCCGCCTCCCTCCCCACTCCACGCCACCCCCCCAAAAAATAAATAAATAAATGTTAAAATAAATAAATAAATAAAAATAAAATTCACCCAGAACTCAAGGGGTCTTCAATACCCACAAAAAGCTTGAAAATAAACAAAGTCAGAAGACTCATGTTTTGATTTCAAAGCTTACTACGTAACTGAGACTCAGAGTCCAGAAATTAAAACTGACATTTAGGGTCAACTGATCTTTCTTTTTTAACACCTTTATTGATATATTTTGACATATAAAAATTGTATATATTTATAGCATAAAAGAATGTTTTGACATATGTATATACTGTGAAAAGATCACCACAATCAAGCGAATTATCATCTCCATCACCTCTATACCTCCTACACAGTTACCACTGTGTGTGTGCTGAGAAGATTCAAGACCTACCCTCTTCAAAAATTTCCAGGATACAATATTGTTACCTCGATCACCATGCCATAACTTAGATCTCTAGAACTTACTCATCTTGCATAGTAAGACTCTGCACTCTTTGACAAACATCACCCCCTTTCCCTTCCCTCTGGTCAACCCATCTGACAGGAACTTATCTTTTTATAACTATAAAAATTTGTTGAAAGAAACAAAAGATGATCTAAATAGACAGACACCTTTACATTCACAGGCTGGAGGAATTAGTATCACTGCTCTCCAAATTTTTCTACAGGTACCAAAAAAGTTCCTATCAAAATCCTAGCAGGCTCCTTCACAGAAATTTAGTGAGCTGATTCTAAAATTCACCCAGGGGCTTCCCTGGTGGTCCAGAGGGTAAGGACACCACCTTGCAGTGCAAGGGGTGCTGGTTCGAGCCCTGGCCTGGGAAGATCCCACGTGCCGCGGAGCGGGTGGACCTATGTGTCCAATTACTGAGCCGGAGCTCTGGGGCGCATGCGCCCAGAGCCGGTGCTCTGTGACAACAGAGGCCACCGCGATGGGAGGCCCACAGGAGCCAAAGAACAAAGATGGATGAAAATAGAGAAATGAAAGACCAATAGAAGTGGCCCGCCTGCTCCCTCCTCTCCCCAACCCGACCCCCGCCCAAAATAAATAAAATAAATCTTTTTAAAAAAAAATTAAAAAAAAAAGAAAATAGACAAATCAAAGACCAATAGAAGCGGCCCACCCGCCCCCGCCTCCCTCCCCACTCCACGCCACCCCCCCAAAAAATAAATAAATAAATGTTAAAATAAATAAATAAATAAAAATAAAATTCACCCAGAACTCAAGGGGTCTTCAATACCCACAAAAAGCTTGAAAATAAACAAAGTCAGAAGACTCATGTTTTGATTTCAAAGCTTACTACGTAACTGAGACTCAGAGTCCAGAAATTAAAACTGACATTTAGGGTCAACTGATCTTTCTTTTTTAACACCTTTATTGATATATTTTGACATATAAAAATTGTATATATTTATAGCATAAAAGAATGTTTTGACATATGTATATACTGTGAAAAGATCACCACAATCAAGCGAATTATCATCTCCATCACCTCTATACCTCCTACACAGTTACCACTGTGTGTGTGCTGAGAAGATTCAAGACCTACCCTCTTCAAAAATTTCCAGGATACAATATTGTTACCTACGATCACCATGCCATAACTTAGATCTCTAGAACTTACTCATCTTGCATAGTAAGACTCTGCACTCTTTGACAAACATCACCCCCTTTCCCCTTCCCTCTGGTCAACCCATCTGCAACAGGAATGCCAAGACAGTTCACTAGGCAGAGAAGAATCTTTTCAAGAAAGGACACTGGGATACCTGGAAGTTTATACCCCAAAGAATGAAGCTGGACCTCTACCTCATTCCACGCACAAAAATGAACTCAAAATGGATCAAAGATCTAAAAGTGAATACTAAAGTGACAAAATCCTTAGAGAAACACATAGTTTAAAATTTTCATGATGCTGCATTACACAATAGTTTCCTATCTATGAGACTAGAAGTATAATAAAGGACAAAAAACCCCAACAAAGTAGACATCATCAAAATGAAAACTTCTGTGCTTCAAAATATACCATGAAGAAAGTGAAGAGAAGAGACAACCCACAGAAAGGGAGAAAATTTCTGCAAATCATTCACCTGAATACACAAAAAACTATTAGAACTCAATAATAAAAGACCCAATTAAAACATGGGCAAAGGATTTGACTAGATATTTGTCCAAAGCAGATAAGAAAGCAACTAATCAGTGTTAGAAAAGATGGTCAACATCACGGGCCAGAGAAATGCACATGAGATACTACCACGCCACACCCGCGGAGAAGTCTATGGCCTGACAGATTACAAGTGCTGACTAGGTAGGAAATTACAGCACAAGACATGCAGAGCTTTCCTCATGAATCGAGAGTGTCCTCTAGTCACCTGTAGAAACAATCTGCGCTCTGATAACTAGAGCAAGAAGAGTTCTGAGCTGCGAGCAAACACAGTCAGTTCACACTTCATTCCTTCTCTACGGAGGCCCTCTTTCCTTTCCTACGTTGCCAGCTGTATTTATTCCTGAGTGGCTTTCATAAGTAAACTGTAAGAGAAAAAACAGCATAGAAAAGAATGTAAGAGTTGTGTTATTTTAATGAATTTGGGGCCTCATTATGTGACTGGCAATAGTTCAGAATGTCCCGCCTGGACTCCTTCATGCACCTGCACAAAGCTCTAAAGGATACTTTGTTCAACGGTAGATACGCACCGAAATCTACCCTTGTTAGTATGCACTGCATTGGGTGGTCAGTCGTATGCCTTGTTGTCGTCGCACCACTTTCATAACAAGATGCACAAGATCCATCACCCTTTCCCCTTCCCTCTGGTCAACCCATCTGCAACAGGAATGCCAAGACAGTTCACTAGGCAGAGAAGAATCTTTTCAAGAAAGGACACTGGGATACCTGGAAGTTTATACCCCAAAGAATGAAGCTGGACCTCTACCTCATTCCACGCACAAAAATGAACTCAAAATGGATCAAAGATCTAAAAGTGAATACTAAAGTGACAAAATCCTTAGAGAAACACATAGTTTAAAATTTTCATGATGCTGCATTACACAATAGTTTCCTATCTATGAGACTAGAAGTATAATAAAGGACAAAAAACCCCAACAAAGTAGACATCATCAAAATGAAAACTTCTGTGCTTCAAAATATACCATGAAGAAAGTGAAGAGAAGAGACAACCCACAGAAAGGGAGAAAATTTCTGCAAATCATTCACCTGAATACACAAAAAACTATTAGAACTCAATAATAAAAGACCCAATTAAAACATGGGCAAAGGATTTGACTAGATATTTGTCCAAAGCAGATAAGAAAGCAACTAATCAGTGTTAGAAAAGATGGTCAACATCACGGGCCAGAGAAATGCACATGAGATACTACCACGCCACACCCGCGGAGAAGTCTATGGCCTGACAGATTACAAGTGCTGACTAGGTAGGAAATTACAGCACAAGACATGCAGAGCTTTCCTCATGAATCGAGAGTGTCCTCTAGTCACCTGTAGAAACAATCTGCGCTCTGATAACTAGAGCAAGAAGAGTTCTGAGCTGCGAGCAAACACAGTCAGTTCACACTTCATTCCTTCTCTACGGAGGCCCTCTTTCCTTTCCTACGTTGCCAGCTGTATTTATTCCTGAGTGGCTTTCATAAGTAAACTGTAAGAGAAAAAACAGCATAGAAAAGAATGTAAGAGTTGTGTTATTTTAATGAATTTGGGGCCTCATTATGTGACTGGCAATAGTTCAGAATGTCCCGCCTGGACTCCTTCATGCACCTGCACAAAGCTCTAAAGGATACTTTGTTCAACGGTAGATACGCACCGAAATCTACCCTTGTTAGTATGCACTGCATTGGGTGGTCAGTCGTATGCCTTGTTGTCGTCGCACCACTTTCATAACAAGATGCACAAAGATCGTAATCGTAGCAAATTAAACACTTGTATCTGCGACCTCGAAAATTTCCTTTTAAACATGCATCACAGCTGACACCTATAAAAAAAAGAAACACCATTAGTTAGCAGCTGTAAAAGGCCACTCTTCATTTCATTTTTATGAATAAAAAGATGCACATTTAACCCCAGATTTCTCTTCCAAAATGACGATAGACAACAATGTGAAATGACAGAGAAATTTCCAACTATATGGTGAATTTGTTCCCCAGATTTACATTTCTCATGGAAATGATTTAAAATGTTTAATAAAATGTAAGAAAACTTTTTTAAAAAATGTTTTTGTCCCCCATCACGCATCTTTTTTTATTTATACTTATTTTTCATCCATCTTTATTCTTTGGCCTGTGTGGGCCTCCCACTGCAGTGGCCTGTCCTGTAGCAGAGCACCAGCTCTGGGTGCATGCGCTCCAGAGCACTGGCTCGTAACTGGACACACTGGTCCAGCTGCTCCACAACACGTGAAATCTTCCCAGGCCAGGGATTGAACCGGTGCCCCCTGCACTGCAAGGTGGACTCTTTCCCTACTGGACCGCCAGGGAAGCCCGTAAGAAAACTTTTTAAATGTCTTGATGAACCGGTAAGAGGGCAAAAACCAAGAGAAAGAGGAACGAGTAACTGGCATCCCTCAGGGAGACAGGCAACTACTTGGAAAAGCCTGAGCTTAGATTTCCACAGCACTGCCGGACAAAGCACAAGCAGCGAAGACCAAGGTCTGCCTGGTGGGCTCTGAACAGGTGAAGACAGGCATAAAAATGAAACTAAGTTATAAAGCAAGGTGGAAGATACCTGCCATGAGGAGAAAGAAGCAAAAACGGATAAACAGTGTGGGCGGAGAAAGCTCACCGCAAGGACGAGGAGCAAAAAGTTGGAATCCTTCAGAATCTGCCTATTCCAAACAGCTTCCAAGCATGACAATGCACAACACTGAAGGTCCCAAAAAGGGGTACATACTTAAGAGTCACAAATGAAAGTTGAATTCAACAGAGCACAGTAACTTTGTCAAATAAATGTATCATGAACTGGGCTACACCCCTTTAGAGTGCCAGAAAGGTAAGTTCAGTTTTAGACACTAACATTTTGGTGCGTCCCATCCAACACAAGGGTTTCCCAGGTGGCACCAGTGGTAAAGAACCCACCTGCCAAAGCCAATGCCAATGCCGGAGACCTTAAGAGACGTGGATGGGTTTGATCCCTGAATCAGGAAGATCCCCTGGAGGAGGGCACGGCAATCCACTCCAGTATTCTTGCCTGAAGAATCCCATGCACAGAGGAGCCCAGAGGGCTACAGTCCATGGGGTCACAAAGTCAGACACAACTGAAGCAGCTTAGCACGCACACACGCATAGCCCAACTCTGTGGGCTCTACTTTTCTTTCTGAGGATGCCCACCGATGAATGTAAATGAACAAAGCTTAAGGCGACCGTGGATGGTGACACGGTCTGCCCATTCTACTCAGCTTGGACCCAAGTAAAATTCAAAGCTATCTAAATCGCTTAAGGGATGACTTAGCAGGCTTCCCCAACAACCCAGCTCACGTTCTGTATTTGTTAGAAATTGGGGTTCTTTAAAAAAAATTAGCAACTACTTTTGAGTCATTTTGACACTGTATGTTTTCTGGGAATTTCCTAGTGGTCCAGTGGTTAGGGCTTGGTGCTTTCACTGCTGTGAGCCGGAGTTGAGATCCCTGGTTGGGAAACTAAGATCCAGCAAGCCTCCTGCCCCACTTCCCCACAAAGTTTTTTTTTTCTAACTTAAGCACTGCAAGACATTTGACAGTTTTTGTGATTCAAGGTCATTACTTTAAACACAAATATATATTTCAGCCAGACATTATGTCAGGTAAACCCTCAGTGGAGTTTCTTACAATATAAAGAAGAGTAACTATAATAATCCATCATGGAAAGTATGCTATAGGGGATTTTGCTCTGGTGATGAGTGTACTGGGAATAAGAAGTCAGGGAAGTAAAAACGTTTCATCACATACAGTTTTCCATATATCCTGCTACTCCTTCTCACTGTAACAGTCCTGCCAATTTAACACTTCTAATCTGTCATCGTAAGCCCGAGTCAGAATCTCGCTTCAGAGAAGGTTCCCTACCACCTCTCGTGACAGTAGCTCAAAGCCTCTAAACAAAAGCATGGAAGGAAGGATGCAGAGCTTTGCCAGCTTCTCGGCAGCAACCCTGTCTCCCTCTGCCCCCACTGAAAATGACTAAATCTCATTTACTTTGAAAAGGGCTGCAGATTTCTCACTCAAAACAGAATCTCTTCCAAGTATATCTGTCAGAATTCACTTTATAATACAGACACCCTTCGTGCCTACTCCAGGTGCTTTCCTCTCAGGGAAAACAAACCACCTCCTCAATGGCTAATTCTTGAATTAACCACTCATGAAATGAATGATATTCTTGGTTAATAATGGTTCTAACTGGTCCCAGGCGACTCAGGAAATCAGAAACAGAACATATATGTGGCATATGCAAAACGATCAATTCATTGATAGAAAGAATGAAGTTACTTCTGGTAAGATATTGGTAAGACAGGCTTAAGATCTTAAGAAGAAAAATTCCTATAGAAAAAATGTCATGTTATAATAGAAACAAGAGTGCAAATGCTGTCAAATAAAACACTGCCTTAAGAGGCAAGGCTGGAGGACCACTGAGTGTCAGCACTGAGATCTCCTGGCTTCAAAAACTGTTAGGTTTCATTTGCTCCATATAACACATGTGTGTGCTAAAGTGCTTCATTCATGTCCAACCCTTTGTGACTCTAAGGATCACAGCCTGCCAGGCTCCTCTAAGAGATTCCCCAGGCAAGCATACTCGGGTGGGTTTCCATTTCCTCCTCCAGGGGTTCTATACAATATACACCCAGCAAAAACTGAGTTAACCAAATAATAAAATATGCGACTCATCCATGAATTAACGTGGCTTCAGCCATACGGTCATATAAAAAAATCTGGACAATCACTACTCTATAAAATAGCAACAAATACAAGCTACATCTTTTTTTTTTTTTTAAAAGATGTATTTATTTATTTATTTGAGGAGGGTGGGGTGGGAGGGAGGGGAGCAGGCGAGCCACTTCTATTTCATCTGTCTTTGTTCTTCGGGCCGTGTGGGCCTCCCATCACGGTGGCCTCTGTTGTCGCAGAGCACCGGCTCCGGGCGCATGTGGAGGCTCCAGAGCTCCGGCTCGGTAATTGGACACATGGGTCCAGCCGCTCCGCGGCACGTGGGATCTTCCCAGGCCAGGGATCGAACTGGCGCCCCTTGCACTGCAAGGTGGTGTCCTTACCCACTGGACCACCAGGAAGCCCCTTTTAAGTCGAACTGGCGCCTGCTGCATAAAAAGACACCCTAAACAGAATCTCTTCCAAGTATATCTGTCAGAATTCACTTAAAACAGATCCAAGGTGCTTTCCTCTCAGGAAAACAAACCACCTCCTCAATGGCTAATTCTTGAATTAACCACTCATGAAATGAATGATATTCTTGGTTAATAATGGTTCTAACTGGTCCCAGGCGACTCAGGAAATCAGAAACAGAACATATATGTGGCATATGCAAAACGATCAATTCATTGATAGAAAGAATGAAGTTACTTCTGGTAAGATATTGGTAAGACAGGCTTAAGATCTTAAGAAGAAAAATTCCTATAGAAAAAGTGTCATGTTATAATAGAAACAAGAGTGCAAATGCTGTCAAATAAAACACTGCCTTAAGAGGCAAGGCTGGAGGACCACTGAGTGTCAGCACTGAGATCTCCTGGCTTCAAAAACTGTTAGGTTTCATTTGCTCCATATAACACATGTGTGTGCTAAAGTGCTTCATTCATGTCCAACCCTTTGTGACTCTAAGGATCACAGCCTGCCAGGCTCCTCTAAGAGATTCCCCAGGCAAGCATACTCGGGTGGGTTTCCATTTCCTCCTCCAGGGGTTCTATACAATATACACCCAGCAAAAACTGAGTTAACCAAATAATAAAATATGCGACTCATCCATGAATTAACGTGGCTTCAGCCATACGGTCATATAAAAAAATCTGGACAATCACTACTCTATAAAATAGCAACAAATACAAGCTACATCTTTTTTTTTTTTTTAAAAGATGTATTTATTTATTTATTTGAGGAGGGTGGGGTGGGGAGGGAGGGGAGCAGGCGAGCCACTTCTATTTCATCTGTCTTTGTTCTTCGGGCCGTGTGGGCCTCCCATCACGGTGGCCTCTGTTGTCGCAGAGCACCGGCTCCGGGCGCATGTGGAGGCTCCAGAGCTCCGGCTCGGTAATTGGACACATGGGTCCAGCCGCTCCGCGGCACGTGGGATCTTCCCAGGCCAGGGATCGAACTGGCGCCCCTTGCACTGCAAGGTGGTGTCCTTACCCACTGGACCACCAGGGAAGCCCCCCCCCCCCTTTTAAGCTACATGTTTTTAAATAAAATTTTATTGTAGTTGATTTACAATGCTGTATTAATTTCTGTTGTACAGAAAAGTGATTCGGTTATTTACGTGCACAGCCTTTCCTCCATATTCTTTTCCTTTATGGTTTATCACAGGATACTGAATATACCTCCCCATGCTATACAGTATGACTTTACTGTTTATCCATCCTACATGTAATAGTTTGCACCTGCTAAACCTGAACTCCAAATCCTTCCTTCCCCCAGCCCTTCCCCTTGTCAACCTCAAGTCTGTTCTCTATGTCTTGTGAGTTTGTTTCTGTTTCATTGGTAAGTTCATTTGTGTTGTATTTTTAGATTCCACATATAAATGATATCATATATTATCTGTCTTTCTCTGATGTATTCCACTTAGTATAACTTCTAGGTCTACCCATGCTGCTGCAAATGGCATTATTTCATTCATTTTTTTTTTTTAAAGATTTATTTATTTATTTTTGGGCGGGGGTCAGGTTGGGGAGGGAGGGGAGCGGGCGGGTCACTTCTGTTGGTCTTTCATTTTTCTATTTTCATCCGTCTTTGTTCTTTGGCTCCTGTGGACCTCCCATTACGGTGGCGTCTGTCGCTGCAGAGCACCGGCTCTGGGCGCATGCACTCCAGAGCTCCGGCTCTGCAACTGGACACTCGGTCCAGCCGCTTCACAGCAGGTGGGATCTTCCCAGGCCAGGGATTGAACCGGCGCCCCTTGCACTGCAAGGGTCCTTACCCACCGGACCACCAGGGGAAGCCCTATTTCATTCTTTTTTATGGTTGAGTAATATTCCACTGTGTGTGTGTATGTATACATCTACATCTACACAAGCTAGATCTTAAAAGTTATGATCAGCTAGCTGTGATTTCCCCCATCTGATCAAGCTCATCTAACAAGACAAACGAAAATGCTATGAAACATAGAGAACTTCCCTGGCAGTTCAGTGGTTAAGACTCCACACTGTCCAATGCAGCATACATGGGTTTGATCACTGTTTGGAGAACTAAGACCCTACAAGCCACATTGCACTGTCAAAAAAAGAAACAAAAAAACAACGCTGGGAAATGGAGCTCAACCTCAGTTCTGACACTGCCATGTGTGGAACTTACATAAAAAGAACAGTGCCCAGCTATCTGCTGACCCTGTGTATAAAAGGCAAATAAACACATTCATACCCTCAACAATTACTTTACACTTAGCAGTTCTGTAAAATACCGACATAAAATCTATGAACTAAAATCAAAGGAAAGAATGCCCTCTAGTGGGAAGAGATGCTTTAAAAGCCACTGAAGTAAGATGTGTTCTTGTCTTTGTTTTAATTTTCTAAAATAAATGTGTATTGACTAATACTTATATGTTACATGAACATTACATATACATTTATATAGCTTTTAAAAGAAAGCCTCAAGTCTGTTCTCTATGTCTTGTGAGTTTGTTTCTGTTTCATTGGTAAGTTCATTTGTGTTGTATTTTTAGATTCCACATATAAATGATATCATATATTATCTGTCTTTCTCTGATGTATTCCACTTAGTATAACTTCTAGGTCTACCCATGCTGCTGCAAATGGCATTATTTCATTCATTTTTTTTTTTTAAAGATTTATTTATTTATTTTTGGGCGGGGGTCAGGTTGGGGAGGGGGGGAGGCGGGGGGGTCACTTCTGTTGGTCTTTCATTTTTCTATTTTCATCCGTCTTTGTTCTTTGGCTCCTGTGGACCTCCCATTACGGTGGCGTCTGTCGCTGCAGAGCACCGGCTCTGGGCGCATGCACTCCAGAGCTCCGGCTCTGCAACTGGACACTCGGTCCAGCCGCTTCACAGCAGGTGGGATCTTCCCAGGCCAGGGATTGAACCGGCGCCCCTTGCACTGCAAGGGTCCTTACCCACCGGACCACCAGGGGAAGCCCTATTTCATTCTTTTTTATGGTTGAGTAATATTCCACTGTGTGTGTGTATGTATACATCTACATCTACACAAGCTAGATCTTAAAAGTTATGATCAGCTAGCTGTGATTTCCCCCATCTGATCAAGCTCATCTAACAAGACAAACGAAAATGCTATGAAACATAGAGAACTTCCCTGGCAGTTCAGTGGTTAAGACTCCACACTGTCCAATGCAGCATACATGGGTTTGATCACTGTTTGGAGAACTAAGACCCTACAAGCCACATTGCACTGTCAAAAAAAGAAAAAGAAACAAAAAAACAACGCTGGGAAATGGAGCTCAACCTCAGTTCTGACACTGCCATGTGTGGAACTTACATAAAAAGAACAGTGCCCAGCTATCTGCTGACCCTGTGTATAAAAGGCAAATAAACACATTCATACCCTCAACAATTACTTTACACTTAGCAGTTCTGTAAAATACCGACATAAAATCTATGAACTAAAATCAAAGGAAAGAATGCCCTCTAGTGGGAAGAGATGCTTTAAAAGCCACTGAAGTAAGATGTGTTCTTGTCTTTGTTTTTAATTTTCTAAAATAAATGTTTATTGACTTATACATATATATTACATGAACATTACATATACATTTATATAGCTTTTAAAAGAAAGCTCAGAGGTTGATACAGCCTTTTCTTTTGATTTGAACTAATTTTTAGGAAGAGGACAGAGAAGTGGTGTGAAGAGAAGGTCAATAAAGAGAAAGCTACCTGTTGAGATACACATGAAAACAGCTCAACAGGAAGAGATTCCTGGCATCTGAAGCCCTGGGATTATTCAGCATTTGCCACTGACAATTTATGTTGACTTCTAGATGCCATCCACTTTGGAGAGAAGGCCCTCTATTTACTTCAGTGAATTATCTCTTCAGGGCTTATGCATCTCCAAATAAATGTGACTTTAAAAAAAACAAAGGAATTTATGTGTTACATACTATATTCCCAAAGAGGCCCTTTACATTTAGATGGCTGAAAAATCATAGAATACTTTGAAGAGAATCACAAATGAACGCAGAAACAAATAAAGAAATGAACTTTATCTCTAGGTGAAAAGCAGAAGTAGCCAGAACTAAAGATGATGATCAAGGGATATCTCTAGAAGCAACATCGCTGGAACCTAAGACAAATGTTCTAATGCTGTGCAAGCGGGGAGCCTAGTTCAGTCCCCCCTTCCATTAAAGAAACAGGGGAAATGCACTCAGTCGTGCACTGCAAAGGTCAAGTAAAACGAGGAGTTTCTTTTCAAAGAAAAAAACAATCTCTAATTAATTTATTTGTAGTATTAGGAAGAGACTCTCCCCTCCAATTAAATATACACATTAAAAAAAAAACTCTATGTCATATGATAAAGGGAGACTCAAAAGGAGAAAAAATTGGGTCGAGAGACCCAGAAAAGCATGCCATTCAAGAAAAGACCAATAGTTAAAGAGCCTCCGGGAAAGAGAAAGAGGAGAAAGGAGGCAGAGAGCTGTCGAGGGCACCATTCAGGAGAGGGCTGGTGCCGGAAGGGCGCTTCTGAGCAGGGAAACACGCCTGATGAACAGGTTCTGTACTCTGTGTGCTCTTTGCACTTAGTAGACTGGCTGGAACCTGTGGTACATGTACCTGGCTATTTAAAACAACCTTTTCTGTCCTGGGACTCGGCTTTCTAACTTTTACTTTATAGTTTTCAGGTGGAATTCTATGAGTGTGGTAACATGTCACAACAAAGAGCATCCATCTGTCTTTCCACTATTATCTACCAAATCACTGCAGTGAGTAGAGGTCCTTGCCACTCAGAGCTAACACTGGTATTGGCAAAAAACTTCCATCACCATTTACTGTAGGCCAGACGATTTTCAGACGTCTGCATTAATCTTCAGGACAAAGTCACAAGGCAGTTGGAAAATAGGATAAAACTTCTTTCCTGGCTACGGATGAGTCAAAGCTAGTTCCTATCTGACCAACAAAGTGGACAGAAAGGCAGGGAAGGGCATTATATTTAAGGCGATCCTCATGCATTTTTTTCAAAGAGGGAAGGTTAATTCATTTCTGAAAGTTTTTAGTGTAGCAGAATTTGGTCCAGTTTGCAACAATGGGCTGTTTTGCTTAGTTTTAAAGAACTGTTCCATGCTCTTATTTCACAGAAATGCATCCCTGGCCTGGGAACAGAAACCTGTCTTAGGGACAATGGACTTGCTCATGAGCAAGCTTAGTAAGGAGCAGCCTTTCAGAACCTCTTATCTGGAAACAGAGAAGCTTCAATCTACTATTATCCTCAGCCATGATGAGAGCTATTTTCTGACTCACACATAACACGAAGGAAGAAGAGGTGTGTAAGGTATGCCTGGGACAAGGCAGGAATTCAGCAGGTATCTGATGAATGAATGAAGTGGATGAAAAGAGAAAGAGACATTTTCCTAGAGTGATTAGATAAGAGCATACAAGAGAGAAGGGAAACAGGGATTAATGTGTGTCCAGAATAGACTTCTGGATGTAAAGATGATTGAATGATGAAAGAGCGGGATGGGGAGGAAGGGACTGAACAACCGGCACTTGTTTTCTGAGGGAGAAAAGAAAATTAAGTCGGTAAAAACGCGGTGCCAAATACTTCGAGGCACCAGCCCCTATTTGGCAACACAACCCAAAAGAGCTCGGCTGCCAGCTGTGCAACGACGCAGTAGTTCTCAAGAAACAGGTTTTTTTGTCAGCTACAGTTTTGTGTTAACAATTTCCCATATGTAAAAGCCCCAAATAAAATCTCCGTATTTTCAAATATCGTTCCACTCCGTGAAGCGACTTTAAACATCGTGCATTCATCAGAACCACTGCCCTGTGCTGAAGACCCTCTAGGGAAGGCCAAATCACTGCAGTGAGTAGAGGTCCTTGCCACTCAGAGCTAACACTGGTATTGGCAAAGACCTTCCATCACCATTTACTGTAGGCCAGACGATTTTCAGACGTCTGCATTAATCTTCAGGACAAAGTCACAAGGCAGTTGGAAAATAGGATAAAACTTCTTTCCTGGCTACGGATGAGTCAAAGCTAGTTCCTATCTGACCAACAAAGTGGACAGAAAGGCAGGGAAGGGCATTATATTTAAGGCGATCCTCATGCATTTTTTTCAAAGAGGGAAGGTTAATTCATTTCTGAAAGTTTTTAGTGTAGCAGAATTTGGTCCAGTTTGCAACAATGGGCTGTTTTGCTTAGTTTTAAAGAACTGTTCCATGCTCTTATTTCACAGAAATGCATCCCTGGCCTGGGAACAGAAACCTGTCTTAGGGACAATGGACTTGCTCATGAGCAAGCTTAGTAAGGAGCAGCCTTTCAGAACCTCTTATCTGGAAACAGAGAAGCTTCAATCTACTATTATCCTCAGCCATGATGAGAGCTATTTTCTGACTCACACATAACACGAAGGAAGAAGAGGTGTGTAAGGTATGCCTGGGACAAGGCAGGAATTCAGCAGGTATCTGATGAATGAATGAAGTGGATGAAAAGAGAAAGAGACATTTTCCTAGAGTGATTAGATAAGAGCATACAAGAGAGAAGGGAAACAGGGATTAATGTGTGTCCAGAATAGACTTCTGGATGTAAAGATGATTGAATGATGAAAGAGCGGGATGGGGAGGAAGGGACTGAACAACCGGCACTTGTTTTCTGAGGGAGAAAAGAAAATTAAGTCGGTAAAAACGCGGTGCCAAATACTTCGAGGCACCAGCCCCTATTTGGCAACAGCAACCCAAAAGAGCTCGGCTGCCAGCTGTGCAAACGACGCAGTAGTTCTCAAGAAACAGGTTTTTTTTTTTGTCAGCTACAGTTTTGTGTTAACAATTTCCCATATGTAAAAGCCCCAAATAAAATCTCCGTATTTTCAAATATGCGTTCCACTCCGTGAAGCGACTTTAAACATCGTGCATTCATCAGAACCACTGCCCTGTGCTGAAGACCCTCTAGGGAAGGCTTACGTGGCCAGGCAGAGTGCTCCAGCCTTCCGCGAAGACAGGTGCCCTCAGAGACGGGTGCTCAGCTGCTTCACTCATGTCCAGCTCTTTTCAACCACATGGACCGCAGCCCACCAGGCTCCTTTGTCCATGGGATTCTCCAGCAAGAGCACTGGAGCGGGTTGCCATTCCCTTCTCCAGGGGATCTTCCCGACCCTGGAATGGAACCCATGTCTCTTACATCTCCTTCATTAGCAGGCGGGTTCTTTACCACTAGTACTGCCTGTGAAAATATTTATGTTTCAAACCTACAGAGGCTGCTCTGAAAAACTAAAGCCTTCAAACGGGTATAAAATGCGAGAGGAGACTCTCCCTCAGATCATCTCCACATGGCTATGCTCTTTCACTAATCCATCAGTGACTGACTGACCTGGATGCCCCAGGCACCTGCCAAGGGCCCATCCCTGAACTGCGGTCCTGCTTTTACGGATGAATAAAGAGAAGTCCACAGCACTAAGGAGCCTGCTCCAAAGGCACAGTCGCGCGGTGACACGAATGACAGCGGCTGAGACGCAAGGTCACTCAGGGGAGCAGGTCCTCCGAAGCAGAGAACCTGCCCTGTTGGGTCAGGAGAATTGCGCTCGGAGCTTCTTATCCACACAGATACACATTCAGTGTCATGTTTCTTGTTCTTAACTATTTTGTAAGAGACCTTGATTGTACTGATCATTTAATTTCTCTTAAAACGAAACCCTGAACTTAAGGAATTACTTTCAAGGCAGGTGTTAGCAGGTATTTATTTATTTCCAGAGGTTGATAATCAGTCAAACACAGCTCTAGCTGAAGTCACTAATTTGAAAGTTTCTTATTCTAGAATACTGTTCTTTTCTAACTTTTTGAAAATCCTATCCCGGTAAATGTTTGACAATATTACCACCTCCTTTGTTTAAAATTCCACTAAGCGAGAAACATGTCTGCCCTCACTCTTTCAAATCACAGAAAATCAGTATGATTCTCAAATTTATAATTTATTTAAAATTTTGTTGTCTTCAAACATATAAAGAAATACATATATGTACATCTTTGGAGATGGGAATCAACAACCTAAAGCACATGACAAATTTGCTTAACGAAACTCTAGACCACTGTGCTCCAACAAACTGCTATTATCACGTGTAAGTCAAATCTCCACAAAAACGACTCATGAAAGGATACAAACCACATGGAAGCACTTATGTGAGTTTTAAAACACAATCAATGCTCTGTAGTTACAGTGTGTGGACACATGCTTATGTGGAAAGCATGCTGAAATGTGGATGGAAAGGATCCACACCAATTCCAAAAGCAAAGGCCTCTGGGAGGGAGGGAGAAAACGGAAAGAAACAGAATGGAATCAAGAAAGGATACAAAGTGGAATGTGTCCACATGCTCCATCTGCAAAGTCTTGTATCTTTGTATATGTTTTCAGTGCTTCATTAAAAACAAAAAAACCCACAAAACCAGACACAGACCAAACCCTGCCACCCCATCTCCCCTTGCATAGCTCCGACGGCAACAGGACGGCTGGTTTGCAGTGGGGAGAAATGGGTGAAACAGCTGCCCTGGGGAAATGACAGAATACAGCTAACTTTCTTGGCCTCAGAGATGGATTCTATATCCCCAACTCGCTAATTCCTGCTGAAGTATCAACTAGTCACGGAGTTTCAAACTCCGTGTTCACAGAGCAACTTTGTCCAAGCACCGTGTACCATCGGGCAGGCCACCCCTAGACAGCACAGAAGGTGCGCCCAAGGGCCGGGCGCTGCTGAAGGCCCTCCGTCCGCTGGCCAGTGTAGATTGGGGAGCGGAGGCCTTCCTGTCTTCCCAAAGACAGCCACACATGTTTGTGAGAGAAGAATGTCACTTTTAACAACTAAAGGGTGAAACATACGTAAGGTGTTAGCAGGTATTTATTTATTTCCAGAGGTTGATAATCAGTCAAACACAGCTCTAGCTGAAGTCACTAATTTGAAAGTTTCTTATTCTAGAATACTGTTCTTTTCTAACTTTTTGAAAATCCTATCCCGGTAAATGTTTGACAATATTACCACCTCCTTTGTTTAAAATTCCACTAAGCGAGAAACATGTCTGCCCTCACTCTTTCAAATCACAGAAAATCAGTATGATTCTCAAATTTATAATTTATTTAAAATTTTGTTGTCTTCAAACATATAAAGAAATACATATATGTACATCTTTGGAGATGGGAATCAACAACCTAAAGCACATGACAAATTTGCTTAACGAAACTCTAGACCACTGTGCTCCAACAAACTGCTATTATCACGTGTAAGTCAAATCTCCACAAAAACGACTCATGAAAGGATACAAACCACATGGAAGCACTTATGTGAGTTTTAAAACACAATCAATGCTCTGTAGTTACAGTGTGTGGACACATGCTTATGTGGAAAGCATGCTGAAATGTGGATGGAAAGGATCCACACCAATTCCAAAAGCAAAGGCCTCTGGGAGGGAGGAGAAAGCGGAAAGAAACAGAATGGAATCAAGAAAGGATACAAAGTGGAATGTGTCCACATGCTCCATCTGCAAAGTCTTGTATCTTTGTATATGTTTTCAGTGCTTCATTAAAAACAAAAAAACCCACAAAACCAGACACAGACCAAACCCTGCCACCCCATCTCCCCTTGCATAGCTCCGACGGCAACAGGACGGCTGGTTTGCAGTGGGGAGAAATGGGTGAAACAGCTGCCCTGGGGAAATGACAGAATACAGCTAACTTTCTTGGCCTCAGAGATGGATTCTATATCCCCAACTCGCTAATTCCTGCTGAAGTATCAACTAGTCACGGAGTTTCAAACTCCGTGTTCACAGAGCAACTTTGTCCAAGCACCGTGTACCATCGGGGCAGGCCACCCCCTAGACAGCACAGAAGGTGCGCCCAAGGGCCGGGCCGCTGCGCTGAAGGCCCTCCCGTCACACGTCTGGCCAGTGTAGATTGGGGAGCCGGAGGCCTTCCTGTCTTCCCCAAAAGACAGCCACACATGTTTGTGAGAGAAGAATGTCACTTTTAACAACTAAAGGGTGAAACATACGTAATGGGATTTGCACCTCTTTGGAACATCCAACTTCTAGTTTAAACATGTTCAGTCTGATTTTCTGCAACTGTTTTAGGGGAAGGGGAAGAAAACCACAGATGAATAGGGAGGGAGCAGAAAACATACTACTTAACACTTTTTTGAGCTAGAACTGTCTGCACATTTACTTGTGATACATTCCCAGTCTGCATATGACAGCTCTACCAGTGTAAAGGGTCTGTCCCGCATGGATATTAGGAGATCATTTTGCATTAAATTACCATAACAACAGTATTTCAGTGAATACAAGTTTCTGAGCACCTAGAGTACCTATTTTAGTGTTTAAAGTTTAATAGGGAAGAGAGGTAAGTAAACAAGCAATTAAATTACAGTATGAAGAGTGAGTGGCAGAGACCTGTGGGAGCAGGTCAAGAGATAAGAGCAACACAGGATGACCTGTTCCAGTGGGGAGGGTCCCAGGGCCCCGGTCAGTCTCTCCTGACACAGCGCTTCACACCAGGCAGGCCCTGAGCTACCTTCTCCTCAGAACACTGCCACACAGGTCCCTCTGTTCCATGTTTCCCCTGTGCACACAGAGCAGTTACTCTGAACCCATTCTCAGAAACCCGTGCACAGTGGAAGACAAGATTGTAGTCACTTCCTCCTTTCCTCACAGATCGATTTCAAACCTAACAGGTCTTCAAAACTCCTACCTTCAACAGTTATGTTATGCTCACACCTGCTCTACTTCCTTCGCTGATTTTAAACCATCACAACAGATCTGAAGCTCTGGAGGGACTAGGAAGAAGGCAGAGGACAGAGACCGCTCTGGCACTGGAAGAGAAGCAGCGGCTTGGGCCTGGCTCAGAACACACACTAGCCTAACTCTGTCCAAATCTGCGACAATTTGAGCATTAAAATCAGTAATAAAAAAATGCCCACTGAATAATACAGAAACTCATGTGTCCATAGTGATATAAATGAATAAATAAATAAAGGAAAAGGAAAAAGGAAAAAAATGTCCATGTAGCAGAGAATATTGACTCGAACTTACATTCCAACTCCAAGATTGTCAGCTCTGAACCTGCATGTCCAGTATATCGTAGCCACTAGCTGCATGTGATTATTTAAATGTAATTTGTTAAAATCAAATAAAGAGAATTCCTGGGTGGTCCAGTGGTTAGAGGTCCACACTTTCACTGCAGGGGTTGTGGGTTTGATCCCTAGTCAGAAACTAAGATCTTACAAGCTGTGAAGCATGGTCAAAAAAATGGTAATAAAAATTCAGTTTCACACTGAATTCCACTGCTTCCTTTCAAGGGCTCAGAAAGTGCATTAAACAATAACATCTGAGACTGAATCACAATTCTGTGACAGTAAGGTCTAGAACAGATAATAAGATTTAACTTTGCTCTTTTCTAAAAATCTTAAACTTTAGAATTGGAATTTTAAAAAATACAATTACATAAAGATAAAGAGAATAAGAATAAACAATAGCAACAAAATTTTGGAAGCTGAAAAGCAGATGGTGAGTGGTAACTGGGTTAAAGCTTTAAAAAAAGGATGACCTGTTCCAGTGGGGAGGGTCCCAGGGCCCCGGTCAGTCTCTCCTGACACAGCGCTTCACACCAGGCAGGCCCTGAGCTACCTTCTCCTCAGAACACTGCCACACAGGTCCCTCTGTTCCATGTTTCCCCTGTGCACACAGAGCAGTTACTCTGAACCCATTCTCAGAAACCCGTGCACAGTGGAAGACAAGATTGTAGTCACTTCCTCCTTTCCTCACAGATCGATTTCAAACCTAACAGGTCTTCAAAACTCCTACCTTCAACAGTTATGTTATGCTCACACCTGCTCTACTTCCTTCGCTGATTTTAAACCATCACAACAGATCTGAAGCTCTGGAGGGACTAGGAAGAAGGCAGAGGACAGAGACCGCTCTGGCACTGGAAGAGAAGCAGCGGCTTGGGCCTGGCTCAGAACACACACTAGCCTAACTCTGTCCAAATCTCGACAATTTGAGCATTAAAATCAGTAATAAAAAAATGCCCACTGAATAATACAGAAACTCATGTGTCCATAGTGATATAAATGAATAAATAAATAAAGGAAAAGGAAAAAGGAAAAAAATGTCCATGTAGCAGAGAATATTGACTCGAACTTACATTCCAACTCCAAGATTGTCAGCTCTGAACCTGCATGTCCAGTATATCGTAGCCACTAGCTGCATGTGATTATTTAAATGTAATTTGTTAAAATCAAATAAAGAGAATTCCTGGGTGGTCCAGTGGTTAGAGGTCCACACTTTCACTGCAGGGGTTGTGGGTTTGATCCCTAGTCAGAAACTAAGATCTTACAAGCTGTGAAGCATGGTCAAAAAAATGGTAATAAAAATTCAGTTTCACACTGAATTCCACTGCTTCCTTTCAAGGGCTCAGAAAGTGCATTAAACAATAACATCTGAGACTGAATCACAATTCTGTGACAGTAAGGTCTAGAACAGATAATAAGATTTAACTTTGCTCTTTTCTAAAAATCTTAAACTTTAGAATTGGAATTTTAAAAAATACAATTACATAAAGATAAAGAGAATAAGAATAAACAATAGCAACAAAATTTTGGAAGCTGAAAAGCAGATGGTGAGTGGTAACTGAGTTAGGAGGCTGAAGAAAGCTGAACCCTCACATGGCCAAAGGGGGAAAGCAAAGAAACCCCTCAATATGATGGCAGCATCAGGTATCACTGGAACTTGGGTTAGAGTGGAGAACTGTTTAAAGATGAAAGATGTAGGAAGTTCTTCCAGAAGCAGTTACATTTGTAAGCTGCCTTTCCGATATACTCTACTCCAAGTGGAAACAGGAAGTAGGGTAGGAGAGAGGGCCTCTGACCTAGGGAACTCAAGGCGCTGCTGACCACACGGTAATATGCACAGCTCACTGAGAAGGAATCTGAGTTAATTCTTAATTGTTCTCAGTAGGAGAAAGCGGAGAAAGGCAAAGAGAATAGAAGATTAAAGAGACGAAAACTGGAACTCAAGTCTAGAAGTTTCAATATCCTGAAAATGATCTTACAATTTATGGGAACTAGAAAAAGAAGAACAAACAAAATCCAAAGTTAGCAGAAGAAATGATAACAGAGAGCAGAGACTTAAAAAAAAAAAAAACAGTGAAACTAAGAGCTGCTTTTTGAAAAGATAAACAAAATGGTTTATAACGATCTTTTAGCCAGACTCATCAAGGAAAAAAGAGAGTGTAAATCAAAAAAATTATAAATGAAAAAGGAGAAATTACAACTGAGACCACAGAAATATAAACGATCATGAGAGATTACTACAATTATATACCAATAAATGGGCAAATTCCTAGAAATGTACAATTTGCAAAGACTGAATCAGGAAGAAGTACGAGCAGACCAATTATCAGTAATGAAATTGAATCAGTTATCAAAAAATTCTCAACAAACAAAGGTCCAGGACCAAACAGCTTCATAGGTGAACTCTGCCAAACATTCCCACCTATCCTACTCAAAAAACCTGCAGAGGCAGAAGCTCTTCGGAACTCATTCTACAAGCTTAGCATCACCCTGATGCCAAAACCAGACAAAGACATCACACACAAAAAGGCAAAAGACCAGGATCACTGATGGACAAAAATTCTCAACATGAGCAATCTAATTAAAAATACATTAAAATAGCGGTCCGCAAGATTTGTGGCACCAGGGGCTGCATTCTCAGATGACAATTTTTACACAGACTTGAGGGGGTTGGGAGCGGGGGGTGCAGGGGGTAATAAGTATGGTGAGGAGTGACAGACAAAGCTTCTCTCGCTCACCTGACACCCAGTTCCTGCTGTGCGGCCCAGTTCCTATCAGGCTGAGGACCACCGGTCTGCAGCCCTGGGGCTGAGGACCCCTGCATTAAAAGGACCATACACCATGATCAAATAGTATTTACCCAGCAGTGCAAGGATGGTTCAATATCCACAAATCAATGTGATACACATCAATAGACTGAAATGTAGAAATCATATGATCATCTCAATAGATACCAAAAAAGCTTTTGACAAAATTCAACATCCATTCATAAATTAAAAACTGGGCTCCCATGGTAGCTCAGTGGTAAAGAGTCCGCCTGTCAATGCAGAAGACACGGGTTCGATCCCTGATCTGGGAAGATCCCACATGCTGTGAACCAACGAAGCCCGTGGGCCACAACTATGGAGCCTGGGAGCTGCAACTATGGAGCCCATGTGCTGCAACTACTGAAGCCCGTGAGCCCTAGAGCCCAAGTTCCACAACAAGAGAAGTCACCACAAGAAGCCTCCTCACCTCAACTAGAGAGTAGCCCCCACTCCCTGCAACTAGAGGAGAGTCTGCAGCAGCAGTGAAAACTCAGAGTAGCCAAAAATAAATAAATAACATAATAAAAAAAAACTCAACAAAGTGGGTATAAAGGGAACAAACATCAACATAATAAACGCCACATATGCATCATACTCAAGGGTGAAAAGCTGAAAGCATTTCTTTTATGATCAGAAGAACAAAAGGATGCCCGCCTTCACCACTTTTATTCAATATATAGCACTGGAAGTCCAGCCACAACAATGAGACAAGCAATAAAAGTATTCTAGGACTTCTCTGATGGGACAGTGGATAAGAATCTGCCTGCCAATGCAGGACACATGGGTTTGATCCCTGGTCTGGGAAGATTCCACATGCTGAGGAGCAACTAAGCCTGTGTGCCACAACTACTGAGCCTGCATGCTGCAGCTATGGAAGGTCCCACGCCTAGAGCCTGTGCTCCACAACATCAGAAGCCACTGCAATGAGAAACCTGTGCATCGCAATTAAGAGAGTTGCCCTGCTCACTGAAACTGGAGAAAGTCCGCACATAGCAACGAAGAACCTGCACAGCCATAAGTAAATACATACTTAAAAAAAAAATTCTAAATTGGAAAGGAAGAAGTAAAACTGTCACTGTTTCCAGATGATAATATACATAGGAAATCCTAAAGACACCACCAAAAAACTGTTAGAATTCATAAATGAATCTGTAAAGTTGCAGGACACAAAATAAATACGTGAAAATCTTTGGTGTTTCTACACACTAACAACTATAAGAAAGAGAAAGTAAGAATGTAATACCACTTAAAGTCACATTGAAAAGAATAAAATACCAAGGCATCAGTCTAAGGAGATAAAAGACCTGTACTCAGAAAACTGTTAGACATGAATGGAGGAAAACTCAAGTCACCACAAACAGATGGAAAGATTTAATGTGCTTATGGACTGAAAGAGTTAATATTGTTAAAATGACCACATTACCTAAGGCAATCTAGAGATTCACTGGATTCCCCATCAAAATATCACTGGCCTTTTCCACAGACCTAGAGCAAGTAATTGTAAAATGTGTATGTAAACACAAGCTACCCTGAATAGCCAAAACAATCCTGAAAAAGAAAAGAGCTGGAGGAATACTGCTCCCTGACTTCAGACTATACCAAAGAGCTATAGTAATCAAAATGGTATGGTATTAGCACAAAAAAAACCCAGACATACAGGTCAACTGAAGAGAGTAGAGAGCCCAGAAATGAACCCACACTTATACAAGCAATTCATCTATGACAAAGCAGGCAAGAATATACAATGGAGAAAAGACAGCCTCTTTAATAAGTGGTGTTAGGAAAACTGGACAGTTACACGCAAAAGAATTAAATAGACTACTATACACAAAAATAAATTAAAAATGGATCAAAGATTTAAATGTAAGACTTGAAGCCATAAAACTTCTAAAAGAAAACAGAGGCAGCAGGCTCCTGTTGGTCTTAATAGTACTTCTTTGGATATGTCTCCTCAAGCAGGAGAAACAAGAGCCAAAGTAAACGAATGGGACAATGCCAAACTAAAAAGCTTCTGCACAACAAGGGAAACTACCTAAATATCACTAAAACAAAAAAGCCACCTAGGGAATGGGAGACGATATCTGCCAAAGATATACCCAATAAAGGGTTAATATGCAAACTATACCACAAATTCATACAGTTCAACATCAAAAGAACATAAAACAACAACAACAAAGCCTGACTGAAACCTGAATAGATTTTTTCTCAAAGAAAATACTCAGATGACCAACAGGCCTACGAAGAACACTCAAATCACTAATCATCAGGGAGATGGAAATCAAAACCACAAGGAGACACCACCTCACACCAAAACAATCCCTATGAACAACAAGTGCTGGCGAGGATGGGGAGAAAAGGGAATCCTCACGCACTGTTGGTAGGAATATAAACTGGAGCAGCTACTATGGAAAACAGTATAGAAATTCCTCAAAAATTAAAAATAGAACTATCCATATGATTCAGCAACTCCATTCGAATATTTTTCAGAACAAAACACTAATGAGGAAGAACGGAATAGCGGTCACACACGGTTAAGAAATGGCTATGTACACCAGAACACTGGGCTGTAAAAGGTAATGCATTAATGTCATCAAACTTCTGAAGGAAAGAACTTCCAAATTAAAATTGTATACTTTGAAAAGATATCATTCAAGTATGAGGATAGTGTTAACAATACTTCCAGATCTACTAAATTAAAAAAAAAAACTATTTCCATCAGACCCTTTCTCGAGAAACTACAGTAGAGTGAGAGGAGGAAGTAATAGATTGAATCTAGGAAACAGGTGTTCCAGAGTAAGAATCAACTAAAATCACCAGGAAGATGGTAAAGTGGGAACCCCCAGAACAATGGCCACGTAGTCGCTGAGGACAGCTTGTCCACCCTGATGCAGTGACACTCAAGAGCTCCACAGAACGAGTGGTCATCACCCAGGTCCTAAGGCCACAGTGTTATTTGTTTTACACTGTTTACGGAAGTAGAACATCATTTAGAAAAGTACACAAATCATAAACACACAGCTTGGTTTTCACAGAGTGAACATAGCCCGTGTCACCCAGATCAAGAAATGGGACACAAGTCTCCCTGATGGCCCCTCTAGAAACCACCACAGGCTCCTATTCTGACTTCTAACCCTGGACTAGTTTCCTGTGCTTTGTGTGTATATACGTACACATACACATGTACACAGCAGCACTGGCAGTGCTTCCTCAGTCACTTGTGTACATCTGAGCTACCACCAGGTACATTTCTCAGTGAACTCAGACAAGCGGCCGCTCTGCCTTCTTATTTCAGGTCTTCCTGCAATGAGCATCCTTTTCGTGGTCTGTGTATTGCCATGTATTTCAACTCTGTGCACTGTTTGCAGGTGATTTCACTGTTTAAAACAGCCCCTAATGAAGTGCTGGAGATCTCTCTAGTATTCCTAAGCACCACAAACTGGAGACAACGTGTGTCCAATTCTGGTTAGCCATAAGTTACAGTGCTGTTAGGTATGACTTCTATATTTATGAATCAACTATATATGAAACAAGGTGTCTTTCAACAGAAACACACAGAAAACAAGGTTATGGACTGATCTCCTGATGAAGAATGACCACAGGTTCACAAGAGCCTAACCTTGGATGTCCACTAGGAGCACTGGTTCAGTGTTTGCTAATTCAGTGCTCATGGCAATGTTATAGAACACAACTATCAAGAATAACAAGAGCCAGCTACACACACACACAGACAATCATATCCTTTTTGTTTCTGGGCTGAGGACAGGAGGATTCCCAGGTAGTCTGGCCCCAGCTCCGCTACTCCCATGGATTTAGCAGATGAAATTCCTGCTCTTCCCTCCGGGAAGGAGGTCCAGCTGAGGACCCTTGCCTCACCCAGTAAACGTTCTGCTCTGACCTGCTCCTGAGAGCTGTGGGTCGGCCACACAAAGCAGCTGTCCTCTGACCACATCTCGACTGGAGATCCACGCGGGTCCACATGAGGGCCCAGCCACCCCTGCCCCTCTGCAGTGGCCATGCTCTTTCAAGGCTCTCTCATGGCCTCACCCAACGACTTCTGCAGAGGGTCTCTGGGAAGCTCTCAGGGAGGCTGAAGGCAGAGGGTGTTCAGCTTCTGCTCTCCCACGAGCTTATGTCCAATGGAGCAAACTGGCCTTTCCTCACACAGTGAGCTCTGAGCTTGTCACTCTGGGCTTTGAAACTCAACAATACGCTGCTCAGATGGCAAGAGATTTACAGAGAGTGAAACTAAACAGAAAGGCAAGAGGACCATCAAGACAAAGGTCCAGATAGTGATTACATGTCTGTGAGATGGTCTATGTTTTAATATAGATGGATACAAAGTCCTTTATTTTAATATCTTTTTACTAAATACAGATATGCTGCACATTTCTGAATGCATGACACGTTCCTTACACATGCATAAAAATTGCTTTCTCAGAAGGACTGACTGCTTGGCATGCATCTTAAAAATGGCAAATATGTTTAGATTTTTTGAAAATGCTATAAACTTAGAAGAAACCATAGAAGGACCTTTTTATTTCACTTGGTGTGTGAGAACTTTCTAAGCAATACAGAGCAAGGAAGCACAATGTGAATTTGATAATAAGTAAGTACAAAACTTCAATACTGAAAAGGAGCCACAAAAAAGTCAATTATAGGGCTTCCCTGGTGGTCCACTGGATAAAGAGTCTGTCTTCCACTGCAGGGGGCACTGGCTTGACCCCTGGCCCGGCAAGATCCCACATACCACGGAGCAGCTGGACCGGTGTGTCCAATTCCAAGCCAGAGATCTAGAGCACATGCGTCCAGAGAGGCCACTGCAATGGAAGGCCTACACAGGCCAAAGAACAAAAATACGGATGAAAATAAATGAAAGACCAATTAAAAAGAGTCCAAAATTTTTAAAAAGTCAATTATAACAAATGGAGTGACATATTTGCAACAAATACAACAATCATCGGGCTCTTAAAGATTAAAAAAAAGACGAACAGGAAAAAACAAAAAAGGAACATGGAAAATGATACATAATGAGGCACTACAGAAAAGGATATTATTCAGATACATCCTTGGTAACAGTGTGTCTAAAGCCCTCCAGAACTTTCAATTCCATTCACAAAAAGGCCTAATTCAAGAGGCTCACGCAACCTTAAAGTAAAAGTTTCAGGCATGTCCAGTCAAATGAAAGCTAGGCTGACAATCTTACGAATCACAGCTGGCTTCTTCCCGGGTGAAACTGACCCTCCACCCATCAGTCCCCCTCCAAAACATCCATTTGCTCTCATTCTGCAAGAGTTCCTTCTAGTTTAGATACCACCCCGTTAGCACAGAAGACTAAATCACGGCTTTCACCCTACGCTAACAGCACATTTTAGCTTCCTTGTACAGCTGAATGCTTGGTACAGCTTCAGTTTCATTCGCCACTTTGTGCTATGGTAAGGTCCTGTACTTGGATCCTATTCTAAACACTATTTCTATTAGCATCTTAGGAAATGAAAGAACACATACTTACAAGCTTTGCATAAAAGAAACAGGTAAAACACCAGAGGAAAGAATAGAAATGCTAAGAGGCAAATGGGTATGCCAAAACCAAGGAGATGAATTTTTAAAGGAATTCCCATAAAACCTTGCTGTTGGATTAAAGAGCAATCTATGTGACGTAAAAACAAAAGTAAACTCTCGATGAATTAACGAAGCAAAATTTCAGCTTCAGTATTAGACTAATACGGGATGTAGTTTTGTTTTTTTTTCCTTAAAAAGGGCAGGAAATAAACAAGCTCAGGCTACAATAACCGTCGTGCAAGACACACAACCGCAGCATTTTCACCACATTTTGCTCCTGTCGGACCGCACTGCATTCAGTTCTGGGTGTCCTGTTGTTTTTTTTTTTTTTTTTTAATACGTGAACAAGTTTTTTTTGTTGTTAATATTTTAGCCACTTTTATTATTGGTCTTTCATTTATTTATTTTCAGCCATCTTTATTCTTTGGCCTGTGTGGGCCTCCCATTGTAGTGGCCTCTCTTGTTGCAGAGCACCGGTCTGGGCGCAGGTGTTCCAGAGCGCTGGCTCGTAATTGGACACACAGGTCCAGCTGCTCCGTGGCACGTGAGATCTTCCCAGGCCAGGGATTGAACTTGTGCTACCTGCACTGCAAGGCGGAGTCCTTACCCACTGGACCACCGGGGAAGTCCTGGGTTTCCTGTTTTAAAATGAGAAATAGGACTTCCTTGGTAGCACAGTGGTTAAGAATTTGTCTTCTAATGCAGGGGACGAGGGTTAGATTCCTGGTCAGGGAACTAAGATCTTACATGCCATAGGGCAACTGAAGCCTGTGCACCACAACCCCTGAGCCCACACACTACAGCAAAAGACCCCACCTGCCACAAGGAAGACCCTGCGTGCCGCAACTAAGACCTGATACAGCCCAATACATTAAAAAGTCATTTAAAAAATAAAATAAATAAATATAGTATACTGACAGCATGGTGAAAGGTCTAAAAACGGACAAGCAGCAGCAGGCAGTGTGGAGAGGATGTGGGGCTCGCACAGAGCCAGCACAGAGAAGGAGCCCACGGCTCCCCTGCAGCAACTCAAGATCAAACCAGGAGGCCCCAAGTGCAACACGGCATTCTAGACTGGGTCCTGCAACACCGGGGAGAGGTAAATGGAGAACCTGGTAAAATTTGAGTGTGTCGTTTAGAGAGAAACAATACACCAGTTGTTGTCTTAGTTATATCTCAGCTCTGACAAACGTGTCAAGGTGGTATGTTAACATCTGGGGAAACTGGGTGAAGGATACATGGGAATGTTACAACTTTTCTGTAAATCTAAATAAAATTACTACAAAATAAGAAGTTTATTGATAAACAAAACCAAGAAACAAGGAGGTAGATGGTTCAACCACTGACACTCAAAAGAGCGCAGTGACTGTTACTGACCTCAGAGGCTGACTTTTTGCATGCATACAAAATTATCTTTCGTAAGATTTTAATACACACGCTGAAAACACCAACTGGACACAAAAAAACTGCTCAAAAGAAACACTGATGGCAACATTGTTGAAGGTAAATCACTAGACACAACTTGTCTGTTACGGATGTGTGTCCTCAGTTGCAAAGTCTCATCCAACTGCTTGAGATCCCACAGACTGCAGCCTACCAGGTTCAGACTCTGTCCATGGAATTTCCTAGGCAAGAATATGGGAGTGGTTGCCGTTCCTTCTCCTCAGTGAATCATATATACATACAAGTATATACATCAAGGCGGAGTCCTTACCCACTGGACCACCGGGGAAGTCCTGGGTTTCCTGTTTTAAAATGAGAAATAGGACTTCCTTGGTAGCACAGTGGTTAAGAATTTGTCTTCTAATGCAGGGGACGAGGGTTAGATTCCTGGTCAGGGAACTAAGATCTTACATGCCATAGGGCAACTGAAGCCTGTGCACCACAACCCCTGAGCCCACACACTACAGCAAAAGACCCCACCTGCCACAAGGAAGACCCTGCGTGCCGCAACTAAGACCTGATACAGCCCAATACATTAAAAAGTCATTTAAAAAATAAAATAAATAAATATAGTATACTGACAGCATGGTGAAAGGTCTAAAAACGGACAAGCAGCAGCAGGCAGTGTGGAGAGGATGTGGGGCTCGCACAGAGCCAGCACAGAGAAGGAGCCCACGGCTCCCCTGCAGCAACTCAAGATCAAACCAGGAGGCCCCAAGTGCAACACGGCATTCTAGACTGGGTCCTGCAACACCGGAGAGAGGTAAATGGAGAACCTGGTAAAATTTGAGTGTGTCGTTTAGAGAGAAACAATACACCAGTTGTTGTCTTAGTTATATCTCAGCTCTGACAAACGTGTCAAGGTGGTATGTTAACATCTGGGGAAACTGGGTGAAGGATACATGGGAATGTTACAACTTTTCTGTAAATCTAAATAAAATTACTACAAAATAAGAAGTTTATTGATAAACAAAACCAAGAAACAAGGAGGTAGATGGTTCAACCACTGACACTCAAAAGAGCGCAGTGACTGTTACTGACCTCAGAGGCTGACTTTTTGCATGCATACAAAATTATCTTTCGTAAGATTTTAATACACACGCTGAAAACACCAACTGGACACAAAAAAACTGCTCAAAAGAAACACTGATGGCAACATTGTTGAAGGTAAATCACTAGACACAACTTGTCTGTTACGGATGTGTGTCCTCAGTTGCAAAGTCTCATCCAACTGCTTGAGATCCCACAGACTGCAGCCTACCAGGTTCAGACTCTGTCCATGGAATTTCCTAGGCAAGAATATGGGAGTGGTTGCCGTTCCTTCTCCTCAGTGAATCATATATACATACAAGTATCTGACTTCATCATCATTTCCTGTAACTTAATTGTACCTGAGCATTTACATTTTGAAAAACATACTATACGTTACTTCATTTCTCCTTTACAAGGCATTACAGTGATTTTTAAAAAACTAATCATTGATGGGTTGTGAATTATTTGTTTCAAAAAATATTTATTTATTATGGCTGGACCAGGTCTTAGTTGTGGCATGCGGGTTCTAGTTCTCCAACCAGGGATCAAATCTGGGCCCCCTGTACTGGGAATGTGCAGGCTTCCTCACGGGACTACCAAGCAACTCCTTACTTAAGAGTTCTTTACAGGGCTTCCCTGGTGATCCAGAGGGTAAAGAGTCTGCCTTGCAGTGCCAGGGGCACTGGTTCCATCCCTGGCCTGGGCAGATTCCACGTGCTGCAGAGCGGCTGGAACGATGTGTCCAATTACGAGCCAGTGCTCTGGAGCGCGTGCGCCCAGAGCCAGTGCTCTGCAATGAGAGAGGCCATTGTAATGGGAGGCCCACACAGGCCAGAGAATAAAGACGGATGAAAATAAATAAATAAGAAGCCAATAAAAGAGGCCAAAATTAAAAAAAAAAAAAAAAAGTTCTTTACAGAAAAATTAAAATGAATAAAGACAGGAAAAATAAAAAATGGAAAAATCGACACCTTACGACCACTACTAGACAACAGCTCCAGGCAGCTTACATCAGTAACCCGACGGAGGGACACCTGCCATCTGAACCCTGAGACAACCAGTGATTATGGTCCTCTTCTTGGGATGTAGTAACAAGTATTACAAAATAATCAGCACCTATTGTGTGACAGTCTGGAGGGGTGGGATGAGGGGGGGAGGATATACATATGACTAATCTGGGAACATACATATCTGTAAACAACAAAACTCTGTAAAAGTTAAAGGTAAAATAAAAGCTAAAAAAAAATAGTATACAGCACCTATAAAATATTCTATGAAACAAACATCTGAATCAACCCTTCCTTAAAAACACAACTTGTCTGTTACGGATGTGTGTCCTCAGTTGCAAAGTCTCATCCAACTGCTTGAGATCCCACAGACTGCAGCCTACCAGGTTCAGACTCTGTCCATGGAATTTCCTAGGCAAGAATATGGGAGTGGTTGCCGTTCCTTCTCCTCAGTGAATCATATATACATACAAGTATCTGACTTCATCATCATTTCCTGTAACTTAATTGTACCTGAGCATTTACATTTTGAAAAACATACTATACGTTACTTCATTTCTCCTTTACAAGGCATTACAGTGATTTTTAAAACACTAATCATTGATGGGTTGTGAATTATTTGTTTCAAAAAATATTTATTTATTATGGCTGGACCAGGTCTTAGTTGTGGCATGCGGGTTCTAGTTCTCCAACCAGGGATCAAATCTGGGCCCCCTGTACTGGGAATGTGCAGGCTTCCTCACGGGACTACCAAGCAACTCCTTACTTAAGAGTTCTTTACAGGGCTTCCCTGGTGATCCAGAGGGTAAAGAGTCTGCCTTGCAGTGCCAGGGGCACTGGTTCCATCCCTGGCCTGGGCAGATTCCACGTGCTGCAGAGCGGCTGGAACGATGTGTCCAATTACGAGCCAGTGCTCTGGAGCGCGTGCGCCCAGAGCCAGTGCTCTGCAATGAGAGAGGCCATTGTAATGGGAGGCCCACACAGGCCAGAGAATAAAGACGGATGAAAATAAATAAATAAGAAGCCAATAAAAGAGGCCAAAATTAAAAAAAAAAAAAAAAAGTTCTTTACAGAAAAATTAAAATGAATAAAGACAGGAAAAATAAAAAATGGAAAAATCGACACCTTACGACCACTACTAGACAACAGCTCCAGGCAGCTTACATCAGTAACCGCCGACGGAGGGACACCTGCCATCTGAACCCTGAGACAACCAGTGATTATGGTCCTCTTCTTGGGATGTAGTAACAAGTATTACAAAATAATCAGCACCTATTGTGTGACAGTCTGGAGGGGTGGGATGAGGGGGGGAGGATATACATATGACTAATCTGGGAACATACATATCTGTAAACAACAAAACTCTGTAAAAGTTAAAGGTAAAATAAAAGCTAAAAAAAAATAATATACAGCACCTATAAAATATTCTATGAAACAAACATCTGAATCAACCCTCTAGAAATGATGACCACTTAAAAGAAATACGGGGAACGAAAAAATATGCTAAAATGGTATCTAAAAAATGCAAACCAAAATACAGGAAATACTATATAGAAATGATTGTTTCTTCAACAAATACACAGCATTTTTAAATGGGTAAGGGCTGTTACAGAGATTCTGAAGGACGTACCATCAAATGAAATTACATGGACCTTTGTGGGGTCTTAATTTTAACACGCGAACTTTAGGAAGGCATTTCTGAGACAACTGGGGAAACTGAACACAAAGTGGCATTATTAAATACTAAAGAATGATTAGGAAAAAATAAAAACAACGATTAGCCTTGCGAGGTGTGATAATGATATGGCGGCACACATGCACCTGTGTGTCTGTGAGGTGCACCCCTGTTAACTAGGGTAAGTGCCGAAATAACTGTAGGTAAAATAACACATGGGTCTCAGATGTAATTTAAAAATGTCAGAACCCTTCTAAAGGAAGGGAGCTGGAAATTGACATAAAAATGGGAAAATGCTGATGTGATGAAAAACTGGGAAACAGAACAGGGGAATACATTCATTACTAATGAGTTAATCTCAGTCAATTAAAAAAAAATCTTAGAAAAAAGAGGCACAGAATTACCTCTTGGTCCTCTCTTTGCTTTGAAAAAGTAAAGGTGCTAGTGGCTCAGTTGTGTCCAGCTCTTTGCAACCCCACAGGCTGCCAGGCTCCTGGGGATTTCCAGAATGTTAGGAAAGAGGCTATTCATAGCTTTTACTGCCCTGTGATTTTAAATAGGTAAGCCTTTTAGTATCTCCAGTATTTTAAAACTTCTTCCATTATAATGCAAATCCCTTGGGGGCGAGGACGATGTTACCTTACATACTTTACTTTACCTTACTTCCTGTATCTTCTCTTATATGCTTAGTATAACATTAACACTCAGGCACAGAGCTTAAAAGTGGTAGAGATGAAAATGCTGACGATGGCTCAACGAACGCTTGCCGTACCACCAGGCTCTATTACAAACATCTTACATACAGTAACGAGCACATACAACGACGCTGGCAGTAAGCCTGCCTCAGGAAACAACACACACGGGGGCAACAACTCGCGCAAGTCACAGTTTGTAGAGTAAGGGACCAGGCTGGGGTTTGGACCCCAGCAGTCTGGCTTCAAGGTCCCATTGATAAATGTACTGTTCAGCATCTTAGGAAAAACTTGAGTAAACAGAAAATTTTACCCACTGAAGCAATCTAGCCTGGGAGCATCTATAACTCACAAACCCTTCACGCCTGTGGCTTTGGGAAACCTCATTTCAGCAGCACAGACAGCACAAATCGAGCCTGGAGTAAGCCATGAGATCTGAATACTAGTCCTTGCTGGGGTCTCCAAGTAGTAGGAGTCAGCCTTTCTAGACAGCAATTTTATTTGTGGGGGGGGGGGGGGAAAGGCTGACTTCCTTCTGGACCAAAAGGTCTGTTATTCTATCGTCTCTTGCTTTTATTGGAGAGAAAAGGACTAAAATAAATGAATTCATTATCCAGCTGCCAAACTGGCCCAGTTCCCACCTGAGCTCTCCTGGCCTAGCCTGGCACCCACTGCAACACGGGTGCGGGAGGCACATCAGGCTTGCAATCTCTGTGCGTCCTCTCTCTTGCTGCTTTGGGGAAGAAAACAAGGTTCACAGGCCCCAGGCAGACCCCTATCTACCGGATAAAAGGCTTAGGGACTCCAGCCACAGTGAACTAGAAGAAGGCAGCAGAGCAACCTCAAGTCTTGACTTTAAGGTCCCTAACCCCACAGGCTGCCAGGCTCCTGGGGATTTCCAGAATGTTAGGAAAGAGGCTATTCATAGCTTTTACTGCCCTGTGATTTTAAATAGGTAAGCCTTTTAGTATCTCCAGTATTTTAAAACTTCTTCCATTATAATGCAAATCCCTTGGGGGCGAGGACGATGTTACCTTACATACTTTACTTTACCTTACTTCCTGTATCTTCTCTTATATGCTTAGTATAACATTAACACTCAGGCACAGAGCTTAAAAGTGGTAGAGATGAAAATGCTGACGATGGCTCAACGAACGCTTGCCGTACCACCAGGCTCTATTACAAACATCTTACATACAGTAACGAGCACATACAACGACGCTGGCAGTAAGCCTGCCTCAGGAAACAACACACACGGGGGCAACAACTCGCGCAAGTCACAGTTTGTAGAGTAAGGGACCAGGCTGGGGTTTGGACCCCAGCAGTCTGGCTTCAAGGTCCCATTGATAAATGTACTGTTCAGCATCTTAGGAAAAACTTGAGTAAACAGAAAATTTTACCCACTGAAGCAATCTAGCCTGGGAGCATCTATAACTCACAAACCCTTCACGCCTGTGGCTTTGGGAAACCTCATTTCAGCAGCACAGACAGCACAAATCGAGCCTGGAGTAAGCCATGAGATCTGAATACTAGTCCTTGCTGGGGTCTCCAAGTAGTAGGAGTCAGCCTTTCTAGACAGCAATTTTATTTGTGGGGAAAGGCTGACTTCCTTCTGGACCAAAAGGTCTGTTATTCTATCGTCTCTTGCTTTTATTGGAGAGAAAAGGACTAAAATAAATGAATTCATTATCCAGCTGCCAAACTGGCCCAGTTCCCACCTGAGCTCTCCTGGCCTAGCCTGGCACCCACTGCAACACGGGTGCGGGAGGCACATCAGGCTTGCAATCTCTGTGCGTCCTCTCTCTTGCTGCTTTGGGGAAGAAAACAAGGTTCACAGGCCCCAGGCAGACCCCTATCTACCGGATAAAAGGCTTAGGGACTCCAGCCACAGTGAACTAGAAGAAGGCAGCAGAGCAACCTCAAGTCTTGACTTTAAGGTCCCTAACGACCCTGCTGGGCGTGTGCTGTTCACACTCACTCAGCCAGCTCCAGTTCATTCCTTACACACCTCCACTCAAACATCTAATGGACGCCTCCTACCTTGGATGTCTGAAACAGAACTCTTGCCTTCTGCCTCTGAAAATGCTCCTCCCCTCTGCATGTCAGTCAGTGGCGCTCCTCCCACCCACCTGGCTTGCCTGTGTCTTGTTGATAAGAGTCCTTTAGTCAAAGGACTGAACCCCACGCCTCGCCATCTCCTACGAGGCCCCATCTGGACCCAGTCTGCTCCACCTCCTCGCCCAGTCAACTCCAGCCGTCCTGTTCCTCACACAACCGACTTTATTTCTAGTCCCATGGCTTTTATATCTGAAGTCTCTGCTTGAGATGTGTTACCTCCTCTGGAAGGCTTTCCTCACCACTCTTTTAAAAATAAACACAAATGTAACAGGAGGAAAAGGGGCAGGGTACAATTTTTGGAAAGAATGACATGGCCCAAAGACACCACATGAACCCATTAGAATCAAATGGGTCCAAGATGGCAGACTAGACCTTGATCCTCAGTCACCAAGCTAAATGACACACCCAGAGGCACCAAGACAGTTCCTTCCCTTTCTTAAAAGAGTTGGAATAATCCTCCCACTCATTAGCACATGCAGTTACCTAGGCCATAAAAGATAAGAATGCTATGTTTTCAGGCTGCTGGATTTGCCTCTGTGATGGTCCACACTCTGTCTGTGGAGTGCGCTTGTCTCTGAATCTGAATAAATCCATTTCTTACCCATCACTTTGTCTCTCACTGAATGCTTTTCTGCAAAAGGACATGAAGAGCCTGAGCTCCATTAGGTCCTGGAACCAGGTATGGTAGGTTTTGGCTGGGTTTGAGCCCCAGCCACGTGGGTTCAACTCCCAGACTGGATTTTGGGCTTAAGCCCCAGTCTGAGGTAGAATGGCCTCACAAAGACCACTCAGTCACTTGCCAGCGCGCAGTCCTTCAGCCCTCCCCGCCGCCGCTTTACTTTCTTCAGAATATTTACAACTAACCAAAATTAAACTCTCTTTTCTCCAGCCCTGCCCCATTAAAACGTGAGTTTGACAATGAGAACTTGCCCTTGGCAGTCATCACTCCCTCCCCAGCTTCACACCAGCCCCTGCCACAGCGCTGCCTGAGGGAAAGACTGCCCTGTCTGCAGCACCTCCCTTAGAGAGGCACACACCCGCCTTGCCTCCACAGCCAAGCCTTTCGGTAGGGCTCCCAGTCTCCCAGGCTCATCTGGGATTGAAGAGACTGGGCTCCGGGCTCCAGCCTGCACCTCCGAAAGTACTCACGAACTTCCCAATCTTCCCCAGTGCAGAGGCCCCGGCCAGAGAACACCCACTCCTTATCTTCTTGACCTTTCTGCAGCAATGCTGACTGCATTCTCCTTCTAGAAAAATCACCTTCCTAAGTCCCAATGACAACACTCCCTCCTCGCTCTCCTCTGACTCCCCAGGCTATGCCCTCCAGTCTCTCCTGCTCCTTAAAGGTAAGGATGGCTCTCCCCATCTGCATTCCCAGCATCACTGAGCAGTCGAGGCTACCACTGTGGGTTTATCTCAGCCCAGAGCTATTCCTCCTGACGGCCAGACCCACTGTTCGGCTGCCCCTGGACTTCTTTACCAGGATGTCCCAGGCACTGTAAGTATAACCTGCTACCAATGGAAGTCACTTTGCTTTCTCTGCTTCCAACCTTTATCCTCGAAGAGCGTGAGTCTTTGTCCTAGAAATGCAGTTACCTAGGCCATAAAAGATAAGAATGCTATGTTTTCAGGCTGCTGGATTTGCCTCTGTGATGGTCCACACTCTGTCTGTGGAGTGCGCTTGTCTCTGAATCTGAATAAATCCATTTCTTACCCATCACTTTGTCTCTCACTGAATGCTTTTCTGCAAAAGGACATGAAGAGCCTGAGCTCCATTAGGTCCTGGAACCAGGTATGGTAGGTTTTGGCTGGGTTTGAGCCCCAGCCACGTGGGTTCAACTCCCAGACTGGATTTTGGGCTTAAGCCCCAGTCTGAGGTAGAATGGCCTCACAAAGACCACTCAGTCACTTGCCAGCGCGCAGTCCTTCAGCCCTCCCCGCCGCCGCTTTACTTTCTTCAGAATATTTACAACTAACCAAAATTAAACTCTCTTTTCTCCAGCCCTGCCCCATTAAAACGTGAGTTTGACAATGAGAACTTGCCCTTGGCAGTCATCACTCCCTCCCCAGCTTCACACCAGCCCCTGCCACAGCGCTGCCTGAGGGAAAGACTGCCCTGTCTGCAGCACCTCCCTTAGAGAGGCACACACCCGCCTTGCCTCCACAGCCAAGCCTTTCGGTAGGGCTCCCAGTCTCCCAGGCTCATCTGGGATTGAAGAGACTGGGCTCCGGGCTCCAGCCTGCACCTCCGAAAGTACTCACGAACTTCCCAATCTTCCCCAGTGCAGAGGCCCCGGCCAGAGAACACCCACTCCTTATCTTCTTGACCTTTCTGCAGCAATGCTGACTGCATTCTCCTTCTAGAAAAATCACCTTCCTAAGTCCCAATGACAACACTCCCTCCTCGCTCTCCTCTGACTCCCCAGGCTATGCCCTCCAGTCTCTCCTGCTCCTTAAAGGTAAGGATGGCTCTCCCCATCTGCATTCCCAGCATCACTGAGCAGTCGAGGCTACCACTGTGGGTTTATCTCAGCCCAGAGCTATTCCTCCTGACGGCCAGACCCACTGTTCGGCTGCCCCTGGACTTCTTTACCAGGATGTCCCAGGCACTGTAAGTATAACCTGCTACCAATGGAAGTCACTTTGCTTTCTCTGCTTCCAACCTTTATCCTCGAAGAGCGTGAGTCTTTGTCCTAGAAATGCATCCTGGTGAACAGAACTACCCAACTGATCAAGCCCAAGCCCTGAGTTCTCCTAGACTTTTCATTATTCCAAAATTCCCGTCTCATAGTCCACCAAACATGTCTCCTACTTGCATATGTCTGTGTGTGCATGCTCGGTCCTGTCTATTTGCGACCCAATTTGCAGCCACTACGGCAATGATCTCGTGGTAACTGACCTGTTCGTCCTCCCCTTCCACCCCCTGAAAACCCATCCTTCGGAGTCTCTCTTTCCAGAACACAAAAATCATCTTGATTTAAAATTTCCTAAAACCTCATTCCCATTTATTTACCTTAGTGACAGGGTTTACTTCCCAGCATCAGTCCCTCCCTTTCTGCTCCAATAATGTTAACTTTCTTATGGCTTCCTCTCAGAGGAAAATTCTTTCTGCTCATCTCTCTGTCCATGGGATACCCTCCCTAACATCAGAGACACTCACTCCCTTTGGGATGCATTCATAAATTTGTCCACGACACTGAGCAGCCTCCCATATCGACTTCTTCAGTGTATCTTCCAAGTATAAATTTATTATAGTTCATACCATGATGAACTACACCATCACAGTTCATAATTCATATGTCATATTATAATTCCCTGTCTCATCTTAGAAGGCTGGAAATGGAACTCCCTTTGTTTTTTGTCCCAAGTGCCCAACACAATGTCTCCACAAAGAGACGGCATTCAATGCATATTTATTAATTTAATGAATTAAAGTAGAAGTCAGCAAATTATGGTCCATGGGCCAAAACTGGCTTACCACCTGTTTTTGTCCAGCCTGTGAGCTAAGAACAGCTTTTACATTTAAAAATGTTTAGAAAACAAAAATTTAAAAGAATCTTCAGTGATGCCTGGAAAATAAACTCAAATCTCAGTTTCCACACAGAAAGAGCCAGTGGCTCCGAGCCAGGCTCCTCCGTGTGCACGAGTTGCACAGCTGCCTTCGTCCCGTAGAGCGAGCAGTCGGGACCGCGCCGCCGGCAAAGCCACACGTGCTATCCAACCCTGTACCGAAAGCGTACTGACCTGAGTCAAAGAAAATGACGCGGGCTTTGGATGGGACAGAACTCAGTCCTGGCTTCACCACGTACTGCCTACACGTGTGTGGGCGCTCAGGTGCTCAGATGTGTTCAACTCTGTGCGACCCCAAGAAATTGCAGTCTGCCAGGCTCCTCTCTCCATGGGATTCCCCAGACAAGAAGACTGGAGTAGTTACCATTTCCTCCTCCAGGGGATCTTCCCGACTCAGGGGTCGAACCCACATCTCCTGCATGGGCAAGCAGATTCTTTTCAACTGAGCCCCGCGCGACCCAAAACAAACAAGCTAACCTTTCCTGCAAGTGTGTGTGTTAAGTCGCTTCAATCATGTCAACCTCTCTTCTTAGACTCAAATTCCTAATTTGCAGAGCAAGATGACAGGTCTTGCTGGGTTGTCTGAAACTTTGCTAAGCCTTATAAGCCTTATAACTGAGATCCCTGCTGTAGGAACAGTCTATAAAGCGCCTGGGACAGGGTGCGCTAAAGCTTATAAGCCTTAACTGGGAGATCCCTGCTGTAGGAACAGTCTATAAAGCGCCTGGGACAGGGTGCAGCTTAAAAGACTTGATGCTGGCGAAGACTGAGGGCAGAAGAAGGGATGAGAGAGGATGAGATGGTCTTCAGTGTATCTTCCAAGTATAAATTTATTATAGTTCATACCATGATGAACTACACCATCACAGTTCATAATTCATATGTCATATTATAATTCCCTGTCTCATCTTAGAAGGCTGGAAATGGAACTCCCTTTGTTTTTGTCCCAAGTGCCCAACACAATGTCTCCACAAAGAGACGGCATTCAATGCATATTTATTAATTTAATGAATTAAAGTAGAAGTCAGCAAATTATGGTCCATGGGCCAAAACTGGCTTACCACCTGTTTTTGTCCAGCCTGTGAGCTAAGAACAGCTTTTACATTTAAAAATGTTTAGAAAACAAAAATTTAAAAGAATCTTCAGTGATGCCTGGAAAATAAACTCAAATCTCAGTTTCCACACAGAAAGAGCCAGTGGCTCCGAGCCAGGCTCCTCCGTGTGCACGAGTTGCACAGCTGCCTTCGTCCCGTAGAGCGAGCAGTCGGGACGCGCCGCCGGCAAAGCCACACGTGCTATCCAACCCTGTACCGAGCGTACTGACCTGAGTCAAAGAAAATGACGCGGGCTTTGGATGGGACAGAACTCAGTCCTGGCTTCACCACGTACTGCCTACACGTGTGTGGGCGCTCAGGTGCTCAGATGTGTTCAACTCTGTGCGACCCCAAGAAATTGCAGTCTGCCAGGCTCCTCTCTCCATGGGATTCCCCAGACAAGAAGACTGGAGTAGTTACCATTTCCTCCTCCAGGGGATCTTCCCGACTCAGGGGTCGAACCCACATCTCCTGCATGGGCAAGCAGATTCTTTTCAACTGAGCCCCGCGCGACCCAAAACAAACAAGCTAACCTTTCCTGCAAGTGTGTGTGTTAAGTCGCTTCAATCATGTCAACCTCTCTTCTTAGACTCAAATTCCTAATTTGCAGAGCAAGATGACAGGTCTTGCTGGGTTGTCTGAAACTTTGCTAAGCCTTATAAGCCTTATAACTGAGATCCCTGCTGTAGGAACAGTCTATAAAGCGCCTGGGACAGGGTGCAGCTTAAAAGACTTGATGCTGGCGAAGACTGAGGGCAGAAGAAGGGGATGAGAGAGGATGAGATGGCTGGACAGCATTACCCAATGGACATGCGTTCAAGCCGACTCCGGGAGAGGGTGGAGGACTGGGAAGCCTGGGGCGCTGCAGTCCATGGGTTACAGAGTCAGATACGACTGAGCGACCGAACAACAGTAACGCTGAGAAACCAGGCCTGGGTTTGCATTCTTGTTCCATCACAGGTTGTGTGACGAAGAACTTCTCAGTGCTTCCATTTCCTCAGTCAGTACACTGGGGTCATGCTAATCACAGACACCTTACAGGACTGCTGTGAGACTGGATGAGCCGGTTCCTGAGACATGCTGCGCACAGTGCCCCGCAGATGGTAAGCACCTGGGAGATGTCACTATGACTACAACAGATACTTGGTTAGCAGTAGTTTCTCCCCATCTACTCTGTTTCACCCTGAGTCCAAAAAAGCCAGCATCTGAAGGAGCAAGTCAACAGTGGCATGACAGGTGCGACCACCGCTAAGGGATGGATTGGTCAGGAACGGCCTTTATGGCTTCAAGTCACACCACAACCAACCACGGTCTTCCCTGTGCTCTCAGATCCTTCCTCCTTAAGATGTTTTCTTCCTCAGAAATCTAGCCACTCCCCAGATGTCCATGTGGGGGGCAAAAATTTTTTCTAAACAAGATTTCTCTCTGCTGAGGGCCCCAGTGCACTATTTCTCAACTCCTGATTTCTACCTAACGGCCTTCCTCTCCCCAGGGGATCTTCCAACTCAGGGGCCGAACCCAGGTCCCCTGCATTGCAGGCAGATTCTTTACTGTCTGGGCCACCAGGGAAGCCCACCTAATGACCCATCATCACCTAAATTCAAAATGTCAAAAGTTGGCTTCCCTAGTAGCTCAGCGGTAAAGAGTTCGCCTGCCAATGCAGGAGACACAGGTTTGATCCCTGAGCCAGAAAGATCCCACATGCTGCGGAGCAACTAAGCCCATGAGCCACAACTATGGGGCTTGTGCTCTAGAGCCTCGGTGCTGCAACTACTGAAGCCTGTGAGCCCTAGAGCCCGAGTTCCACAACAAGAGAAGTCACCGCAACAAGAAGCCTGCTCACCTCCATGAGAGAGGCGCCCCCACTCCCTGCAACTAGAGAAGAGCCTGTGGCAGCAGTGAAAACCCAGAAGAGCCAAACATAAATAAATAAATTTTTTTTTAAATGTCAAAAGTCAAAAATGGTTCTTTTTTCCCATCTTCCTCCCACCTCTCCCTTCCTATCTTCCCTAACTAACAGAAGAACCTGCTACTCTTCCAGCACTGTGGCTGGTTGTCCTAAAATTATACTTCAATCCTTGCCCTCGTGAAAAGAGAATTTATCTCAAATCATAGTTTTTCTTTTTGTTCCTACTGCCACTGACTAATTCAGGTCCTTTTAGCTTCAAGTTTGTTCCAACAAAAAGAGTCTCTGGTTCCTGCCACAGGCACTGACCTAGTCCGCACACGCCACCACGCTCGTCCTCCTGAAACCTGCCCCTCTTCATCACATTCTTTTTTTGCTTCAAACTTCTGACCCCCTTTCCATCCCATAATCTATATGTTAAAAGGAAAAGACCGACCTTAGTATCGCAATCAAAATTCTCCCCTATCTACCTTGCTCCAATCTTCCTTTCTAATCTTATCTTCCGTAATAAAAATGCCATCACTTTCTATTTATGCAGTGTATCATGTATCTTAGAAAACACTCCTATATGTGCTGGTGTTTCACCGCCACAGTGACCCTTGGAAAGAGGCCAAAGCAGCAGCTGGATCCTTCTTTCACAGTGAACAGACTCCTCGAATTGAGTGAGAAGTGGGGACTTGGGTATGAGTGCATCCAGTTCTAAAAGCCCTGGTCTCCCCAGTGTCGTCCCACAGCCCTTAGCTCCCACACACTGCTGGCCTCTCAGCTCTGCAGGCCACTCCCTGCCGTTCTCCTGCGTGCTGCCATCCTGGAAGTGAAGAGCGTAGGGGAAAGTTCATAAAGCAGTGCTTCTTAGAAATGCTGGAATGTGCTACGCTAGGTGCTTAGTTTCCAGCCTCTGCCATGTATAGCCAAACAGATCCCTCTAGAGAAGGGCTTCTATAATGTACTTCTCCAAGCACTCACAATGAGACATCCTCAGCCCACAATACAGGGTATGCAGCATCTGAACTACCTATGCTGACTACATTTCATACCTCTTCCCTCTCGACCATGGCTCTCCATCCACAGGGAGTTCGCTGCTGTTCCCAGAACATCCAAGTCTCAGGGCCTTTGGACTTGCTGTATTCTCCTTTATACATCCTTCACTTAATTCCGATTCTTTCCGTTAAAGTTCTATCTTCAGAAAAGCTCTCCCTGACTGCCGTGATCTGAAGAAGGCCTCTATTCTCTATGCCCTCAAGCCGGCTGTATAGGCTCTCATAACACCTGTTGCCTCCTAACATCTTATTTATTCCTTTAAGGTCTTTCCCAGGGACTCTTCTGTCAAGAGCCAGAGAGTCAATATATTCAGGATCCTCTGCCACAACGACTCAACCCTGCCATGGAGCACAAAGCAACTCAGACCGTGGAAATCAGCAGACGTGGCTGTGGCCTATAAAACCTTATTTAGCAAAGTAGGCAGTGGGCCAAGTCACAGGCCGACACCTCGGTGTATTTTTCTTTTGGTGGAGTGTGAGTGTCAGAAGAATAGGAAGCTTCTCCGTTTTGTTCACTATGGTCTCCTTGTGGCCGGAATAAGGCCAGACCCCAAGGACACATTTAATACATAAATATGCGCTGAGTAATCAAAAAGAACTCATCTGGAGTGGGGAGCAGTGCTCCTCTCCTACCTTCTCAGGTAACAACAGCCTGATGTTCAAGAAGAATGAGGCCACGGTCACCAGCTCCATTTCCGTGTGGTGAGAATCACACCATGAAAGGTGCTCCCACGACCAGTCTCAAAGCCCACTCATGTAGACCTCCTCGGGGAAAAGGGACTTGGGTATGAGTGCATCCAGTTCTAAAAGCCCTGGTCTCCCAGTGTCGTCCCACAGCCCTTAGCTCCCACACACTGGCCCACTCCCTGCCGTTCTCCTGCGTGCTGCCATCCTGGAAGTGAAGGCGTGGGGAAAGTTCATAAAGCAGTGCTTCTTAGAAATGCTGGAATGTGCTACGCTAGGTGCTTAGTTTCCAGCCTCTGCCATGTATAGCCAAACAGATCCCTCTAGAGAAGGGCTTCTATAATGTACTTCTCCAAGCACTCACAATGAGACATCCTCAGCCCACAATACAGGGTATGCAGCATCTGAACTACCTATGCTGACTACATTTCATACCTCTTCCCTCTCGACCATGGCTCTCCATCCACAGGGAGTTCGCTGCTGTTCCCAGAACATCCAAGTCTCAGGGCCTTTGGACTTGCTGTATTCTCCTTTATACATCCTTCACTTAATTCCGATTCTTTCCGTTAAAGTTCTATCTTCAGAAAAGCTCTCCCTGACTGCCGTGATCTGAAGAAGGCCTCTATTCTCTATGCCCTCAAGCCGGCTGTATAGGCTCTCATAACACCTGTTGCCTCCTAACATCTTATTTATTCCTTTAAGGTCTTTCCCAGGGACTCTTCTGTCAAGAGCCAGAGAGTCAATATATTCAGGATCCTCTGCCACAACGACTCAACCCTGCCATGGAGCACAAAGCAACTCAGACCGTGGAAATCAGCAGACGTGGCTGTGGCCTATAAAACCTTATTTAGCAAAGTAGGCAGTGGGCCAAGTCACAGGCCGACACCTCGGTGTATTTTTCTTTTGGTGGAGTGTGAGTGTCAGAAGAATAGGAAGCTTCTCCGTTTTGTTCACTATGGTCTCCTTGTGGCCGGAATAAGGCCAGACCCCAAGGACACATTTAATACATAAATATGCGCTGAGTAATCAAAAAGAACTCATCTGGAGTGGGGAGCAGTGCTCCTCTCCTACCTTCTCAGGTAACAACAGCCTGATGTTCAAGAAGAATGAGGCCACGGTCACCAGCTCCATTTCCGTGTGGTGAGAATCACACCATGAAAGGTGCTCCCACGACCACCCTGTGCCTGTCACCAGCAACGCCCACCTCATGTACACAGTGCCTTCGATTATAACCAGGTTCAGGTATGAGCCTGTGGAAACACAGGCTGCTGGGCCCCACTCCCAGAAGTTCTGATTCAGTAGGTGTGGGGCAGAGTGTCCAAGAATCCGTGTTTCGAGCAAGCTCCCAGGGCACACTGATACTGCTGGGCCTAGCCGCACTGGAGAAAAATGCCCCAAACCAACAGTGAGTGTGTGCTCAGCTGCCCAGCCATGTCTGACTCTTTGCAACCCTTTGAAATGTAGCCCACCAGGTTCCTCTGTTCATGCGATTCCTCAGGCAAGAAAACCGAGTGGGTTGCCATTTCTTCCTCCAGGGAATCTTCCCCACCCAGGAACTGGACCTTTATCTCCTGAGTCTTATACTGCAGGCAAAGTCTTTACTGCTGAGCCACTGGGGAAGACCCCAAAACAATCGTCCTAGCATTTTTATATCACTAGAAGGAAGAGTCACAGATTCATGATGTCCCACTGACCTGGCTGGAGAAGTGGTGCGGGAGGGTGGGTGGGTGTGTGTGGGTGTGTGTGCGTGTCTCTGTGTGTGTGCATGTCTGTGTCTGTGTGTGTGACCTCAAGCTGACAGCCCAGAGGAGCTGTGGCTCCAGTCAAGTGAAAGCAGGAAACACCAAGCCTTTAGTTTTTACCAGACTGTCTTCCAAACACTATTTTCACTTGCAAATCTAGCTGTAGCTGGCTAAACAATAAGTAAAACAGGTAAAAGAGAGATGTCACCAGTGGGTGGCTAACCTTGATAGTGGGCTAAGTATTAACTTCCCCGATGGCTCCATAATAAATTTCCTCAAAATTAAAAGCCATGAAAATTAAAAGATGCTTGCTCCTTGGAAGAAAAGCTCTGACAAAGCTAGACAGCGTATTCAAAAGCAGAGACATCATTTTGCCAACAAAGGTCCGTATAGTCAAAGCTATGGTTTTTCTAGTAGTCACGTATGGCTGTGAGAGCTGGACCATAAAGAAACATGAGCGCTGAAGAACTGATGCTTTTGAACTGTGGTGCTGGAGAAGACTCTCGAGAGTCCCTTGGACAGCCACACAGTCAATCCTGAAGGAAACCCACCCTGAACATTCACTGGAAGGACTGAAGCTGAAGGTACAATCTTTGGCCACTTGATGCAAAGAAATGACTCAATGGAAAGGACCATGATGCTGGGAAAAATAGAAGGGAGAGGACTAGATGGTTGGACGGCACCACTGACTCAATGGGTATGAGTTTGAGCAAGCATCAGGAGATGGTGAAGGACAGGGAAGCCTAGCGTGCTGCAGCCCATGGGGTCACAAACAGTCAGATGTGACCGAGTGACTGAACAACAACAAAGAATCATAACCACTGGTCTTTCTACTGCAAGATGCCAGGAACCTTTTGGAGATGGATACTAGAGATCTCATTTATACTCAAAGTGTGAGTCACTCAGTTGTGTTCTACTCTTTGCAACTCCATGGACTGTAGCCCACCAAGCTCCTCTGTTCATGGGATTCTGTAGGCAAGAATACTGGGGTGGAGCTTTCTGCTCAGGGGTAGAGTTCACCTGCCAGTGCAGGAGACGCGGGTTTGATCCCTGATCCAGGAAAATCCCACATGCTGCAGAGCAACTAAGCCCATGAGCCAAAAAACCCCAAAAATTGAAAGCCCATGTGCCCTAGAAACCCAGTTCCCACCCAAAAAAGAGAAGTCACTGCAACAAGAAGCCTGCTCACCTCAACTAGAGAGTAGCCCCACTCCCTGCAACTGGAGAAGAGCCTGTGGCAGCAGTGAAAACCCAGAATAGTCAAAATTTAAAAAAAAAAAAACAAAAAACTGGAATGGGTAACCATTCGCTTCTCCAGAAGATCCTGCTGGCCCAGGGGTTGAACTCACATTTTCTGCACTGCCAAAATGACTAAGCCTAGGGGCACATTCTTCAAATGATGAATTCACCCTAATAGAACTTGATATGGACTAGTAACAATTTTGCAAATTTTACCTTTGTCAACACAAAGGACTTCAAAGTAACTCCCCAAACTCACATTAAAACTACCACAAAGTCATTACTTAAACCTCACCAATCTGAACAGCCCTCAATCGGATTAGAATTTATATACATTTGTAGCTGTTTACAAAGCGGGTTTCTCACCGAATCTTAAGCTGAAAGTAGGGGCCTAAAAGGGTAGAATTACAGCCACACAGTCAATCCTGAAGGAAACCCACCCTGAACATTCACTGGAAGGACTGAAGCTGAAGGTACAATCTTTGGCCACTTGATGCAAAGAAATGACTCAATGGAAAGGACCATGATGCTGGGAAAAATAGAAGGGAGAGGACTAGATGGTTGGACGGCACCACTGACTCAATGGGTATGAGTTTGAGCAAGCATCAGGAGATGGTGAAGGACAGGGAAGCCTAGCGTGCTGCAGCCCATGGGGTCACAAACAGTCAGATGTGACCGAGTGACTGAACAACAACAAAGAATCATAACCACTGGTCTTTCTACTGCAAGATGCCAGGAACCTTTTGGAGATGGATACTAGAGATCTCATTTATACTCAAAGTGTGAGTCACTCAGTTGTGTTCTACTCTTTGCAACTCCATGGACTGTAGCCCACCAAGCTCCTCTGTTCATGGGATTCTGTAGGCAAGAATACTGGGGTGGAGCTTTCTGCTCAGGGGTAGAGTTCACCTGCCAGTGCAGGAGACGCGGGTTTGATCCCTGATCCAGGAAAATCCCACATGCTGCAGAGCAACTAAGCCCATGTGCCACAACTACTGAAGCCCATGAGCCCTAGAGCCCGAGTTCCACAACAAGAGAAGTCACTGCAACAAGAAGCCTGCTCACCTCAACTAGAGAGTAGCCCCACTCCCTGCAACTGGAGAAGAGCCTGTGGCAGCAGTGAAAACCCAGAATAGTCAAAATTTAAAAAAAAAAAAACAAAAAACTGGAATGGGTAACCATTCGCTTCTCCAGAAGATCCTGCTGGCCCAGGGGTTGAACTCACATTTTCTGCACTGCCAAAATGACTAAGCCTAGGGGCACATTCTTCAAATGATGAATTCACCCTAATAGAACTTGATATGGACTAGTAACAATTTTTGCAAATTTTACCTTTGTCAACACAAAGGACTTCAAAGTAACTCCCCAAACTCACATTAAAACTACCACAAAGTCATTACTTAAACCTCACCAATCTGAACAGCCCTCAATCGGATTAGAATTTATATACATTTGTAGCTGTTTACAAAGCGGGTTTCTAGTGTGAGGGTTTTATGTAGCTAACGTTGGCTAAGGATAATCTTAAGCTGAAAAAGTAGGGTAAAATCTAACTTCTTAGGCAAAGAATTCAGTTAACAGAAATCCTGAATGCTAATGAATGGACAATTAAGTAGATGGCAATACAGCATCAACAGATACTTATGAAAAGAGACAGTGTCATGATCAAAATATGAATGAGCACACTCTCAATATATGAGTTTAAAGTATTTCTAAGCTAAGACCAAGTATTTTTTTAATGAAAATTTAGCATCTGACATAAAAAGGTTAAGTGTGGAATATATCCTAGATTTTTATAGTGTTGTAAAGAAAAAATAAGGTAAAAATATCTCATTAGCAATCTGTATACTGATTATATGCTGAAATATTACTTTGTATATATTTGAATTAAAGCATTAAATTATTAAAATTAATTTCACCTCTTGAGTTTTGTTACCATAGCTCCTGGAGAATTTTAAATTACATGTGACTTGAAACTAGATTTCTATTAGATGGTGTGATCATGCATCCCAATTCTGCAAGAAAATCTGCTCTCTCTTCTTCCCTTTGGGTGATTTCTAAAAAGCCTGCAAAAAATGACAGGCAGCCATGAAGGAGCATGAAGATATGCAGCGTGTCTGACACGGAGTGAAGCTCTTAGATCCTGGCTTAAAACAGGATCACCTCAGGTCAGGTGCTCATTCACTGCAACCTGAGGTTCTAATCACCAGTTTTCCCAGGGAAAGGAAGCCTCGTTCCACCTCAGAGACTACTATCCATCCATGTGTGTGTTTAGCTGCTAAGTTATGTCTGACTCTTTTGCAACCCCACAGACTGCAGCCTGCTAGGCTCCTCTGTCCATGGGATTTCCCAGGCAAGAATACAGGACTGGGTTGCCATGTCCTTGTCCAGGAGCTCACATTTTCTGCACTAAAAAAATTCTTCAAATGATGAATTCACCCTAATAGAACTTGATATGGACTAGTAACAATTTTGCAAATTTTACCTTTGTCAACACAAAGGACTTCAAAGTAACTCCCCAAACTCACATTAAAACTACCACAAAGTCATTACTTAAACCTCACCAATCTGAACAGCCCTCAATCGGATTAGAATTTATATACATTTGTAGCTGTTTACAAAGCGGGTTTCTAGTGTGAGGGTTTTATGTAGCTAACGTTGGCTAAGGATAATCTTAAGCTGAAAAAGTAGGGTAAAATCTAACTTCTTAGGCAAAGAATTCAGTTAACAGAAATCCTGAATGCTAATGAATGGACAATTAAGTAGATGGCAATACAGCATCAACAGATACTTATGAAAAGAGACAGTGTCATGATCAAAATATGAATGAGCACACTCTCAATATATGAGTTTAAAGTATTTCTAAGCTAAGACCAAGTATTTTTTTAATGAAAATTTAGCATCTGACATAAAAGGTTAAGTGTGGAATATATCCTAGATTTTTATAGTGTTGTAAAGAAAAAATAAGGTAAAAATATCTCATTAGCAATCTGTATACTGATTATATGCTGAAATATTACTTTGTATATATTTGAATTAAAGCATTAAATTATTAAAATTAATTTCACCTCTTGAGTTTTGTTACCATAGCTCCTGGAGAATTTTAAATTACATGTGACTTGAAACTAGATTTCTATTAGATGGTGTGATCATGCATCCCAATTCTGCAAGAAAATCTGCTCTCTCTTCTTCCCTTTGGGTGATTTCTAAAAAGCCTGCAAAAAATGACAGGCAGCCATGAAGGAGCATGAAGATATGCAGCGTGTCTGACACGGAGTGAAGCTCTTAGATCCTGGCTTAAAACAGGATCACCTCAGGTCAGGTGCTCATTCACTGCAACCTGAGGTTCTAATCACCAGTTTTCCCAGGGAAAGGAAGCCTCGTTCCACCTCAGAGACTACTATCCATCCATGTGTGTGTTTAGCTGCTAAGTTATGTCTGACTCTTTTGCAACCCCACAGACTGCAGCCTGCTAGGCTCCTCTGTCCATGGGATTTCCCAGGCAAGAATACAGGACTGGGTTGCCATGTCCTTGTCCAGGAGATCTTCCTGACCCAAGAGTTGAATCCGAGTTTCCTCCATGGCAGGCAGAGTCTTTACCACTGAGACTCCAGGGAAGCCCTCTGTGACTACTAGGTATATGCATATCTATAGCTATTCAAACATGTGAAATTAATTTCAAACTACAACTAATTGCATCAGAATCCCTGCAGTGTTAATAAGGATGAACATAAGATCTGACTATGAAAACTACCTGGTTCCCAACACCCAAACTCTCTCTGGCTCCCAGCATGTATTTCATTCTTGCAGAGAAAGGACACATCTGTAATACTTCCTTTATATAATCCCTGACCATCTGACTTCAATGTCTTTAACTCCTGATTTAAAAGCTTCTGATTTCCTTGTACTGTCAAACTTCTAAAATCGCAGCAGACACCAAAGGAGAATGCTGGCTGAGGAAAAATACCAGAAGGAAGTAGGATCCAGTTGCTCAACCTCTATGGTTTCTATATAACCGTAAGGACTCCACACACACACACACACAGAAAAACTATATGGAATACAAAATGCTTAATCCCTTGAGCTCTTTTTTGCAAAGTATCAAAGCTAGTTATATGCGCAGATGTGTGTTGAGACCTTCAGTCTAAGGATAATATTGGTAGAGAAAGACATGTACCGCTGGACAGAATTAGAAATGATTGTGACGCCTGAATGAAAATAAGCTTATAAAAAAAGGAGGGGGCGCAAATATTGCCAAAACATTAAAGCGCTTACATGACTTAGTGACCCTGTCATAAAGTATAAACTTCAAGGACTGACTTGAGCACACTGGAAGAGAGCCATAACCTATGCAACAGCAAAGAAGTTAATTTCCCCACATGTGTTTCTAACCGGCTAAAGACTGTCATCCTGCAGCCAGGGTCAACAACTCGTGGCCACTCTGGAGATGCCTTCGAGTGGTACTTGAGTAGGTAGCCATAAATATTCACTGAATGAATGACTGAATGAATCAGGAAACTCGCAATTAACATGCAGATCCCACAGCCAGCTCATCTGAAGCCAGAGCCAGAGGGAGACGAGAACAGCACCGTGGAGTCCTGGCCCAGGCCATTCCCCCCAGATCTGCTACTCTGAGTTACTTTCATGCTACTTACACATGGTTTACCCTTGCCCTCTAACTTTTATGAAAGTTTCAAGTTCTCTTTCCTACAGTTTCTCTCCTTCCTAATTAGTTCCCCTGTATAAAAGCATTAATATACTTTCGAGTCTCATCGCTTTTAAGACAAGTATTAACACTTCTATTACCCGCAAATGTTCACTGGGCCTCCCACAGGCCAGACACGATGCGAGGTGGTGGCGTACCAAGGCGAACGTGTAACACTGCACTGCCCGGGGCCGTCAGACAAGTGAACAGTGACAGCACAAACAACGCCCAGAGAATGAGGCAGGAGGGCCCACTGAAAGCACTAGGCTTTGCTGGGGAGGGTGACAGAGTCTCAAAAGAACAAAAGAAGTCAGAGGTGAAACCCAAATATTACAGCTGACTATATCCGTGACTGTCCTGATGGTCACCTCCTCAAGTTGGCCCTCTGAATGAAAAGCCTCTGCCTATAAAAAAAAATCTGAGGTTCACTGACGGTGGCACTGAGTGCGAGCAAGAGAAGGAACACACACACACTCCAGCAGAAGATCAAGTGCAAACCTAATCAGTCCTGATGTCCAGAGGCTTCACCCACTTCCTGTCTGTCCCTCTGAGCTGGAGGTGACTGGACTGACCCCTTCTGTGACCCCAGTTGGTTTCTTCTCACAGCAATGATGCACGTGCAAGGATCCACACCAACTTTCTCCCTGATCTCCCTTTGTGGCCAACGGCAAAGCCTGTTGGACTGCTGGTTGGTACTGTGGCCCCCAAGAGATAAACAGACCCTCAGGTGAAGAGGGATGGACCCCCACTCTGCTTCAGCGCTGTTCAGAGAGGAAGAGTTAAAAATCTGGATTTGGGCTTCCCTGGTGGTCCAGTGGGTAAGGACACCGCCTTGCAGTGCAAGGGGCGTCGGTTCGATCCCTGGCCTGGGAAGATCCCACGTGCAGCGGAGCGGCTGGACCAATGTGTCCAAATACCGAGCTGGAGCTCTGGAGCACATGTGCCCAGAGCCGGTGCTCTGCGACAACAGAAGCCACTGTGATGGGAGGCCCACACAGGCCAAAGAGCAAAGATGGATGAAAATGGATAAATGAAAGACCAATAGAAGTGGCCCGCCCGCCCCTCTCCCTCTCCAATCCCCGCCCCCAAAATAAATATTAAAAAAAAAAAAAAACAACCCTGGATTCACAGACAGGTGGAAGGGCGGTGAGAGAGGCTGCCAGGATGGCACTGGGGAAGGCAGGCGCCTATCAGGCAGTTCCTCTCCTGCCACTTCTATTACCCGCAAATGTTCACTGGGCCTCCCACAGGCCAGACACGATGCGAGGTGGTGGCGTACCAAGGCGAACGTGTAACACTGCACTGCCCGGGGCCGTCAGACAAGTGAACAGTGACAGCACAAACAACGCCCAGAGAATGAGGCAGGAGGGCCCACTGAAAGCACTAGGCTTTGCTGGGGAGGGTGACAGAGTCTCAAAAGAACAAAAGAAGTCAGAGGTGAAACCCAAATATTACAGCTGACTATATCCGTGACTGTCCTGATGGTCACCTCCTCAAGTTGGCCCTCTGAATGAAAAGCCTCTGCCTATAAAAAAAAATCTGAGGTTCACTGACGGTGGCACTGAGTGCGAGCAAGAGAAGGAACACACACACACTCCAGCAGAAGATCAAGTGCAAACCTAATCAGTCCTGATGTCCAGAGGCTTCACCCACTTCCTGTCTGTCCCTCTGAGCTGGAGGTGACTGGACTGACCCCTTCTGTGACCCCAGTTGGTTTCTTCTCACAGCAATGATGCACGTGCAAGGATCCACACCAACTTTCTCCCTGATCTCCCTTTGTGGCCAACGGCAAAGCCTGTTGGACTGCTGGTTGGTACTGTGGCCCCCAAGAGATAAACAGACCCTCAGGTGAAGAGGGATGGACCCCCACTCTGCTTCAGCGCTGTTCAGAGAGGAAGAGTTAAAAATCTGGATTTGGGCTTCCCTGGTGGTCCAGTGGGTAAGGACACCGCCTTGCAGTGCAAGGGGCGTCGGTTCGATCCCTGGCCTGGGAAGATCCCACGTGCAGCGGAGCGGCTGGACCAATGTGTCCAAATACCGAGCTGGAGCTCTGGAGCACATGTGCCCAGAGCCGGTGCTCTGCGACAACAGAAGCCACTGTGATGGGAGGCCCACACAGGCCAAAGAGCAAAGATGGATGAAAATGGATAAATGAAAGACCAATAGAAGTGGCCCGCCCGCCCCTCTCCCTCTCCAATCCCCGCCCCCAAAATAAATATTAAAAAAAAAAAAAAACAACCCTGGATTCACAGACAGGTGGAAGGGCGGTGAGAGAGGCTGCCAGGATGGCACTGGGGAAGGCAGGCGCCTATCAGGCAGTTCCTCTCCTGCCAGTTTCGCAGGAAATTGTTGTTACCTCCCGGCGCCCAGTTCTCAGCAGGCACGAGTCTTCTGCTTCTGACTTCCTGGGACTACAGGTCATTCCTAAGCTTCATGCCCACCTGCCTTGCCTAACTTCCTTCCTCCATCACCCTTCTGGCCTCACCCTCCCCAAAACACTCACTTCCTTCTCATGGAACACAGGTACTTTATTCCTCCAGAAACTACCTTATCCAGTATCTCCAACATGAATCAGGACAAAAATAATACATAAAAAGTACCACACTTAAAAAACACTCTCATCTGCATTACCTCCCGGAGCCTCTTTCCTCCATTTTAATAAATTAACTTACGTGGCTAAAAAATATATCGCTCCATTTTAAGAAAATGAAAAAATCATGGCTCCTAGCACAATACTAAAATTAATGTGAAATTAAGCTTTTATTAACAAAGATTTTAATTTTGAATGGCATTACTTTTATATTTTATGAGTATGAAGGGCAGGAAATGTTTCCATATTCATGAAAGTCCCACAGCACTACTTATAATGGACTTAAAAACACACTATTTTTAGCATAATATATTCTAAATAATACCTTAATCACTACTAAAAACAATTTCTGGAACCCCTGGTCAAAAAACAATCCAAACCTCAGCAAACATATATGTTAGATGTTATAAAGCTGATGCTTTGAAAATTAAATTATGACTCATAAGGACATGGATTTCGTTTTTGAAATGTTGCAAACCTAATGTGAAGGAATTTGGTCATTTCACATGAGACACTTTCTAATTTTCCACTGTGAAAATGCTTTCAATCTTTAAACAAGATTGCTGCTAATAAATTATTAAAGCTCTAAGACTATACGGAATTCCTTCCAAATTAAACTTCCAATGTAAAACAAGATAAGAATGCCATAGTTTGTCATACTTTAACTTCAACATAGATGTCAATATATGAGGAAAATGGGTTTCAAAATCAACTTTATACAAAGTCATGAAATCAGACTCCAGAAATTAAAATATTTACATTCTCTTCTTTATTGAAAGTCAAGGTAAATGTAATTCAATATTTATTGAAATTTAAAGTCAAGTAAGAATGACATAATCTTTTTAACAGATCATTTAAGTGAAATAAGTCATCTGACAATGATGGCAGAGATCTTTTCAGTGGGAGTAAAGTTACTTTGCCACAGGAAAGCAAAAGTCACCACCATGTTAAAAATCACATATTAATTGCCAAACCTGGCTTTCTAGTCCCCAAATCCTGAAAACAAAAGTATTGCAATTTCCTCTGGGACATTAGACATCACTTGTAGAGAAGAGAAACTAACAAAAATGCGGTACAATTTCAAAAAATGGCACAACTTTCAAAAACCAGAGTAATGACCTACCGTTGTACTTAACATTTTGAAAGGAAACAGCTTCAAATACTTCTGAGAATAACATGTTAGGCTATCACTTGTCCATTTATTCACTATTACTTCTACATAAGGAAATCTTTAAGCCAGGGGAACTATAAATCAAGTAGAGATCAGTTCAAATAGGAACTCTATTTGAAATCTCAAACAATCTTAACCAAACTTGAGAGAAGCCCACAAAAAAGCTAGGACGCATTCAAGAAAAAGCAATTCGAAATCACAGTAGCTTCTCACCCTGAAGTTGGGCAAAATCAGTAAGAGGAACGTTGGCAGCTATGTTGTCACCCATTTGTCTATGCCTTCCTCATAGCAAGTGTCACACTGTGCTGGGAAGCTGTGGACACCTGCATCTTCCCCTGTGCCTTGGGTGAGCAGCTGTGCCCTGCATTCCCCCACTGATCAGGAGTACCTAGCCCAGGCCCTTATACATAGTAGCCAATGGAAAAAGGTTGAATGATTTAAGGTAATAAAATGCATTCCTAAGTGGTAATCAATTAGCCTCCAACTCATGCAAGAACATCCATAATTTCATTTTAGCTAATAAGCACTGAGCAATTTTATGTGTTTTTAAAAACATCTGCAAAGCTATTAAATAGATTTTAAGCTCGGAATAACATAGTTATACTTTAAACGTATTTAAGAAGAAAGTATATAGTTAAACACGAAAAAAATACTCCTGCCAATGAAAGAAAATGATAAGTTTCACTGTATATACCATGGAACTAGATGGTGTTGCCATATTGAACATAAAGTGACTAGGAACTGATGCTGTAAACTGTTGATGTGACAAGAGCATTACAAAGTGAATTTTCAAAGGCCCTGGGACTCTGGATGTAAAAGTCACGCTGGGCAAGCAGGAGACAAAGTAGAATCCCGCCATCTCCACTCCAACAGTGTCTGAGGTGGTGGGTGGGAAGGCCGTTTCTCAGGAACAATGACTTGGATCCCAGTGTACACGGTACTGCTAGAAACAGATACAGAACCGGTTCAGACCACGGAGTCAATCTCCAAAGGAAATGATGAAATCCCAAGCAGAGTGGGTTCTTTCTGGACTTCCAACAATTCCAGTTCCATCAACTCTCTAAAACTCAAGTCTGGTGCAAAAGTAGGCAAATTATAGCCTGCAGGCCAAAATGGGCCAAATGTGACCGCTTCCTGTGCTTGTACAGCCTCAAGCTAAGAATGGTTTTTACATTTTTCAATGGTAAAAACGACGAATCACCTTTTGTGACACATCGAAATTATATGAAAATCAGGGCTTCCCTGGTGGTCCAGTGGGTAAGGACACCGCCTTGCAGTGCAAGGGGCGCCGGGCCGATCCCTGGCCTGGGAAGATCCCACGTGCCATGGAGCGGCTGGACCGATGTGTCCAATTACTGAGCCGGAGCTCTGGAGCGCATGCGCCCAGAGCCGGTGCTCTGCGACAACAGAGGCTACCGTGATGGGAAGCCCACACAGGAAAAGAGAAAATAAAAATTATATGAAAATCAATGTCAGTTTCATAAAGTTTTCCTTGGAACACGGCTGTGCTCATTCATTCCACGTTGTCTGCTTTTCCACAACGGCAGAGGAGACCTTGGAGCTCGCCGAGCCTGTGATATTTCCTACTCGGCCCTTCACTTCCAAAAAGCACGCTGACCCCGAGAACACGCCTAGAACATTTCTGTGCTTCCAGCTGCATCTCCTTTCTCAGAAGCAATCCACTGCTTCGCAAGGTAGAGCCTGGAAGCCTGACAGATACCCACCTTGGGGCTGTGTTGTTCAAACTTATAGGTTACAGACAACATAGTGCAACTCATCAGGGTGGGCCCAAAGGCAAAGCAACAAAGCTCTCGCATACAGAAGGCGCCCAAAGGAAGCACCTTACAGGCGGCAGCACGGTTCAGGTTTCTTCCCAAACTACGATAGCCAGTTCTGGGTCACACTGCTGTAACGAAAACAGAACTACAGAGAATTTGGAGGTGGGCAGATGATCAGAAGAGCTCAGAGGTCTGACCACTAGAGAAATGGGATTAGTTGGCCCAAAAAAGAAAGGATGCGAAAAAGAGCTATACTAACAAGGCGTCAGACTCTGCATTTGTCGACAGGTTAAATTCCAGCTGATGAAATGGGTCAACTAAAATCTACAAACCATTACGAATTATACGTGGCCCAAAAAGAAAGGAGCTTGTACAGTCCATCAACTCTCTAAAACTCATTTCTGGTCAAAAGTAGGCAATTAGCCTGCAGGCCAAAATGGGCCAAATGTGACCGCTTCCTGTGCTTGTACAGCCTCAAGCTAAGAATGGTTTTTACATTTTTCAATGGTAAAAACGACGAATCACCTTTTGTGACACATCGAAATTATATGAAAATCAGGGCTTCCCTGGTGGTCCAGTGGGTAAGGACACCGCCTTGCAGTGCAAGGGGCGCCGGGCCGATCCCTGGCCTGGGAAGATCCCACGTGCCATGGAGCGGCTGGACCGATGTGTCCAATTACTGAGCCGGAGCTCTGGAGCGCATGCGCCCAGAGCCGGTGCTCTGCGACAACAGAGGCTACCGTGATGGGAAGCCCACACAGGAAAAGAGAAAATAAAAATTATATGAAAATCAATGTCAGTTTCATAAAGTTTTCCTTGGAACACGGCTGTGCTCATTCATTCCACGTTGTCTGCTTTTCCACAACGGCAGAGGAGACCTTGGAGCTCGCCGAGCCTGTGATATTTCCTACTCGGCCCTTCACTTCCAAAAAGCACGCTGACCCCGAGAACACGCCTAGAACATTTCTGTGCTTCCAGCTGCATCTCCTTTCTCAGAAGCAATCCACTGCTTCGCAAGGTAGAGCCTGGAAGCCTGACAGATACCCACCTTGGGGCTGTGTTGTTCAAACTTATAGGTTACAGACAACATAGTGCAACTCATCAGGGTGGGCCCAAAGGCAAAGCAACAAAGCTCTCGCATACAGAAGGCGCCCAAAGGAAGCACCTTACAGGCGGCAGCACGGTTCAGGTTTCTTCCCAAACTACGATAGCCAGTTCTGGGTCACACTGCTGTAACGAAAACAGAACTACAGAGAATTTGGAGGTGGGCAGATGATCAGAAGAGCTCAGAGGTCTGACCACTAGAGAAATGGGATTAGTTGGCCCAAAAAAGAAAGGATGCGAAAAAGAGCTATACTAACAAGGGCGTCAGACTCTGCATTTGTCGACAGGTTAAATTCCAGCTGATGAAGTAACTGGCAGCCTCAACTAAAATTCTACAAACCATACAAACCATATAGCTAACGAATTATACGTGGTTCTTAAGGAGATTGCCATTCCTGCCTTAGGCCATTAGCTAGACCCTTAAAAAGTAATCCCGGGTCTCCTATTGTTCCCTAAGTCTTCAATGGAGGCATCAAAGGGATGTTCCTTTTTTCAGAAACATCTGGAAGGCTGTGACAGAAAAGGTGTGCTTCCACTGCTGAAAGGTTCAGTAATATTCAAGTAACTAGGAGGTAAATGGAAGTTTCATGACCACTTGTCCTTCCACAGGACCAAACAGGCTTAAATTACAGAATTTGTGTTACACTCAAGAATGTTCACACTGTGGAATTTTAATTATTCTAAAAGATTACTGAGAGTAAACGAATTTTCCCAGGACCCCATTCAACTCCCATACTCTGTCTGCAACTATCTGGATACTTAAGGAGAATGGGTCTCAAACACCCATGGCTATGACTCTCCAACTTCAACTCTCTCGGCTCTTCTGAGTAACACAGTCTGCAGCCATCACTCACTGTCATTTTGTCTTGAAGGTGGTCAGTGCACACGACTTCCCAAAGTCTAAGATAAACTTCACATCCCAAATTAAACGCGTCTAAGATAAACTAAGATAAACTTTACATCCCAAATTAAAATCTGATTATAACTTTAATTACAACTTATTTTAAATTACAAGGTAGGAATGTTTCCAATAACTTGAAAAGAAAGAGCAAAAAAAGGCATAGTTTCTAAATATTTCTATGAGCCTATGAACTTTACTATTTCAGAATGTCCAACACTGGTACACAGTAAGTGAAGAAAATCTGGTCTATCTCCTTCTTTGCTTTGCCGAACTTAAATACATCCATACAGAAGGCGCCCAAAGGAAGCACCTTACAGGCAGCACGGTTCAGGTTTCTTCCCAAACTACGATAGCCAGTTCTGGGTCACACTGCTGTAACGAAAACAGAACTACAGAGAATTTGGAGGTGGGCAGATGATCAGAAGAGCTCAGAGGTCTGACCACTAGAGAAATGGGATTAGTTGGCCCAAAAAAGAAAGGATGCGAAAAAGAGCTATACTAACAAGGGCGTCAGACTCTGCATTTGTCGACAGGTTAAATTCCAGCTGATGAAGTAACTGGCAGCCTCAACTAAAATTCTACAAACCATACAAACCATATAGCTAACGAATTATACGTGGTTCTTAAGGAGATTGCCATTCCTGCCTTAGGCCATTAGCTAGACCCTTAAAAAGTAATCCCGGGTCTCCTATTGTTCCCTAAGTCTTCAATGGAGGCATCAAAGGGATGTTCCTTTTTTCAGAAACATCTGGAAGGCTGTGACAGAAAAGGTGTGCTTCCACTGCTGAAAGGTTCAGTAATATTCAAGTAACTAGGAGGTAAATGGAAGTTTCATGACCACTTGTCCTTCCACAGGACCAAACAGGCTTAAATTACAGAATTTGTGTTACACTCAAGAATGTTCACACTGTGGAATTTTAATTATTCTAAAAGATTACTGAGAGTAAACGAATTTTCCCAGGACCCCATTCAACTCCCATACTCTGTCTGCAACTATCTGGATACTTAAGGAGAATGGGTCTCAAACACCCATGGCTATGACTCTCCAACTTCAACTCTCTCGGCTCTTCTGAGTAACACAGTCTGCAGCCATCACTCACTGTCATTTTGTCTTGAAGGTGGTCAGTGCACACGACTTCCCAAAGTCTAAGATAAACTTCACATCCCAAATTAAACGCGTCTAAGATAAACTAAGATAAACTTTACATCCCAAATTAAAATCTGATTATAACTTTAATTACAACTTATTTTAAATTACAAGGTAGGAATGTTTCCAATAACTTGAAAAGAAAGAGCAAAAAAAGGCATAGTTTCTAAATATTTCTATGAGCCTATGAACTTTACTATTTCAGAATGTCCAACACTGGTACACAGTAAGTGAAGAAAATCTGGTCTATCTCCTTCTGGCTTTGCGACTTTAAAATACAGATCCTTGGACATACTATATTCTCAGAATCAATCTTAAGTTACATCCTAATTAGCAATGCGAATCCTGAAACTCGCTCAAAATATAATTCTGATCAATCTGAGTTTTTCCATTTGAAAACTGTAAGGCCTATCTTTCTCTAAGAATACCCTTCCAACTGGTGTGATGAATCTGACTCACTAAACTTTCTCCACTCTTACATCACCTCTATAGGATTTTAACAGCAACAGGACAAAATTTCTTCAAGCCGCTTCTGCTATGTTGCATTAACCTTACCGGGATAAACTTTTCGCCAAGTCTCGTCGTACTTTTTATTTAAAGACCTGCGGTAGTGAAACAAAGAAAACACAACCCCCTCCCCCTTTTCTAAACCATATGGCAGCAAATTCAAGTTAACTTATTTTTTTACCAGCTCAACGCCTATACCTCGGCCCTGACCATTTTTCTCTTTGTGCCCTGGGACCCGGCTGGAGCTGTCTGCTGATTGCAAAGGTTCTCCCATCGTGTTTATAAATCACAAAACAAAGTCCCAAACACCCCCTGACCACTAACAGACCTCGCCACGGTCACCTACTAAAACGTGCTGGAGGCAGGCAGTGCACGCCGGGCGAGGGGCCCGCGGCCCGCCGGCAGCGAGTCCCCTCCGACCTAGGGACCGAGCAGTGCGCGAGTCGGCTCGCCCGGCCGCGCCGGATCCGCCCCGGGAACTTGGTTACCCGAGCCCAGGGACGCGCCGAGGCCTAGCCGCGCGGCCGGGGCGGGCTCCGGGCGGCGGGGGCTGCCCGTTCCCCGGCCGCGGAGCCTGCCCGCCCGGCCCGCGGGCGCCCTTCAGCGCCTGCCGGCAGGGGCACCCGCCGCCGTCTCCCGGCGACCAGACGCGCCCGCCGGGTCCCGGGCCGGCTCCGCGGTCTCCCGCCGCCGTCCGCAGCCCCGCTCGGCGCCCGCGCGGGGCCCTTCCGGGACAGCGAGAGCGCTAGGCCGCGCCGGGGCCCCGCGGCTCCGGGGCCGGCCGGGCGGGCCGCGGCGGCCGGTATCCGTCCCGAGGGACGGGCTCCCGCCGGTAACGGGCCCCGCCGCCTCCCCTCCCCCTCCCCCGCCCCATGACAGTGCAAACCCTCCGGCCGGCCCGGCCGCCCCGCCTCCGGCACCAGGCCCAGCGCAGGGCCGCGGCCGCGGCGGCGGCGCGGCTCTCCGCCCTCGTCGGCTCGCCCGCGGGCTCGGCGCCGCGGGCCCGGCACCTCGGGCCCGGCCGACGTCCCCGCCGCTCCCCGGCCGCCGTCCGCGGCGCCCGGCCCGGGCGGGGTAGGCCGAGGCCCGGGCGGCGGGGGTGGGGGCGGGGGCTCCTCTCACCTTCATGTCGGGACATCCTAGTTCAGACGGTGGCGGCGCGGCCCCTCCCGGGCTCCGGCTGCAGTGTCCCCCGCGGGGTCCCGGCGCTGCCCGCGCCGGCCGGCCGACTCCCACTCGACTCCCGGGCTCGGCCGCGGGGGCGGGGTGGACAGGGGAGCGCTCCCGCGGCGGCGGCGGCGGCGGGGAGGCGGCGCGGGGCGGGAAGGGGGCCGGGCCTGGCCGGGGCTGAGCTCCTCCAGGAGGCGGGTCCGACGCCGCGGCTCCGCCGGCGCCCGCCGTGACTCGGTCACTCTCGGGCCCGCCGTCTCCCGGCTGCGGCGCCGCGCTCCGCAAATCCCGCTCTTCCCCTCCCCCGGCCCGCCCCCCGCCCCTCGCCCCCGGCTCCCGGCCACCGCCTCCTCCTCCTCCTCTTCCTCCTCCGCCTCCTTCCGCCGGCCGCACGCCGGCCCCGCCTCTCGCTGCCCGCGCCGGGCCCAGCTGCCCGGAGCCTTGCGGCCGGAGGGCGCGGCGGCGGCGGCGGCGGGAGGCGGCGCGGGGCGGGAAGGGGGCCGGGCCTGGCCGGGGCTGAGCTCCTCCAGGAGGCGGGTCCGACGCCGCGGCTCCGCCGGCGCCCGCCGTGACTCGGTCACTCTCGGGCCCGCCGTCTCCCGGCTGCGGCGCCGCGCTCCGCAAATCCGCTCTTCCCTCCCCGGCCCGCCCCCCGCCCCTCGCCCCCGGCTCCCGGCCACCGCCTCCTCCTCCTCCTCTTCCTCCTCCGCCTCCTTCCGCCGGCCGCACGCCGGCCCCGCCTCTCGCTGCCCGCGCCGGGCCCAGCTGCCCGGAGCCTTGCGGCCGGAGGGCGCGGCGGCGGCGGCGGCGGCGGCGGCGGCGGCGGCGGCTCGGGGCGCGGCTTTTGCCCTCGCTCGTCGGCAGGCCGCAGTCGGGCGCCCGAGCCCGGCCTGGGCCTGGCCGCCGCCGCCGCGCCGCGCGTAGGGTGGGAGAGGAAACGCCCGGCCGCCGGCGCTCGCCGGTACGGCCGGCCCGCGCGGCCCCCAGGGGCGCCCGGCCGCCCCCCCAGCCCCGGCTGGGGCCTCCCCGGAACCGGGCCGTGGGCGCCCTGCCGTTGGGCCGGGCCGATCGCGTCGGCAGGTGCTTCCCGGCCGCGAGCTGGGACCGCTCGAGGCTGCCGCCTTCGGGCGCTTGGCTGCGGCGCCGACCGCTGGGAGCGCCCCGCTGCCCCCTAACCCGGACGGGAGGCTGCGCACAGCCCGGGGACACGTGTTTGTGTTTCTTTCCAGGCCGGTGGCCCCGCGGGAAAGGCGGCTGGCCTCCGGGCGTCGTCCCGTGGGACCCCGCCGGGTGGCTCTTTCGGGAGGAGGCCCGGCCGGGCTGCTGAGCCCCACGGCCGGCTCCTCGGGAAATGTTTCGGTCGAAGACTCCGCGCCCGGCTGGCGGCCCCAGAGCAACGTCTGTTCCAGCTGGAAACTCCTGGGCGTGTGTTTGTATAGGTTTCCTTTTTTCCTTTTTTTCCCAGTCCTTGAACTACTTTTCCGTTTTTAATCTATGTTTTGTATTTTTACCATCTTCCTTGTCAACTTCTGTTTTCAGGCATTCTTAATTCATCAAGTATGTAGACGTCCCTCGCCACATGTCGGTCAGCAGCGTGATTTGGGGGAAAAAGTCGGCACTTGGGAATCAAGACAGGTCTGCCATGGCTTCTGGTGCTCGTATCCTCTTGCTAACCATGGACAAACTCATTGACCTTGCTGAGTCTCGGTTTCCTCTTGTCTAGTTTTTGACTGTTATTTTAACTTACCCTTTTGTATTTGTTTTTTGTTTTTCTCTTTTTTTGTTATTTTTTTTCTCATACCCTTTTATATTTGAAATTCCTTTTATGTGGGTGTGTATATGTGCAAAAACTGGAACTTGTGTCCCTTGGCTAAGACTACCAAAATAGAATTCTAAAGGACTTCTTGTTTTGGGATTATTCTTACTCCTTTCCACCACTGCTGGCTGTATGACTTGGAGAAAATGATAGCTTTCTTGTACTTTGACTTTTCCATCTTTAAAATGGGCGTGAGTACAGATGATGATGACCATAATAATAACAACAACAGGTATTTGGAGGATTAAGAGCTAAAATGTATAGTAACTAGCAGAGGACACAGTAAAAACAGTTTGTTACCGTATTTCATTAAATCTGATTTTAAGACGCGTCTTGATTTCAAAGGTATTTAGAAGCTCGTCTTAAAGTCAAGGAAATAAGTATGAGGTCACTCAGCTCCACCCAAGGGGTGTGTGTGGTTTTTTGTAACTAATGATCAGCCAGACTAAGGTCTGCCCCAACCCGGACGGGAGGCTGCGCACAGCCCGGGGACACGTGTTTGTGTTTCTTTCCAGGCCGGTGGCCCCGCGGGAAAGGCGGCTGGCCTCCGGGCGTCGTCCCGTGGGACCCCGCCGGGTGGCTCTTTCGGGAGGAGGCCCGGCCGGGCTGCTGAGCCCCACGGCCGGCTCCTCGGGAAATGTTTCGGTCGAAGACTCCGCGCCCGGCTGGCGGCCCCAGAGCAACGTCTGTTCCAGCTGGAAACTCCTGGGCGTGTGTTTGTATAGGTTTCCTTTTTTCCTTTTTTTCCCAGTCCTTGAACTACTTTTCCGTTTTTAATCTATGTTTTGTATTTTTACCATCTTCCTTGTCAACTTCTGTTTTCAGGCATTCTTAATTCATCAAGTATGTAGACGTCCCTCGCCACATGTCGGTCAGCAGCGTGATTTGGGGGAAAAAGTCGGCACTTGGGAATCAAGACAGGTCTGCCATGGCTTCTGGTGCTCGTATCCTCTTGCTAACCATGGACAAACTCATTGACCTTGCTGAGTCTCGGTTTCCTCTTGTCTAGTTTTTGACTGTTATTTTAACTTACCCTTTTGTATTTGTTTTTTGTTTTTCTTTTTCTTGTTATTTTTTTTCTCATACCCTTTTATATTTGAAATTCCTTTTATGTGGGTGTGTATATGTGCAAAAACTGGAACTTGTGTCCCTTGGCTAAGACTACCAAAATAGAATTCTAAAGGACTTCTTGTTTTGGGATTATTCTTACTCCTTTCCACCACTGCTGGCTGTATGACTTGGAGAAAATGATAGCTTTCTTGTACTTTGACTTTTCCATCTTTAAAATGGGCGTGAGTACAGATGATGATGACCATAATAATAACAACAACAGGTATTTGGAGGATTAAGAGCTAAAATGTATAGTAACTAGCAGAGGACACAGTAAAAACAGTTTGTTACCGTATTTCATTAAATCTGATTTTAAGACGCGTCTTGATTTCAAAGGTATTTAGAAGCTCGTCTTAAAGTCAAGGAAATAAGTATGAGGTCACTCAGCTCCACCCAAGGGGTGTGTGTGGTTTTTTGTAACTAATGATCAGCCAGACTAAGGTTTAAACAAACTGGGCTTTGAATGCGGACTTTGTCACCAGAAATATTTCCAATGCATGTATAGAGATTTCGCCTAAGTTCAGTCCAGCACAGCTGTTGAAGAAAGCTTCATCTAGGTGGTGACGGGGTTTGGAGAGATGGAGAGAATAGGACTTACAAGGCTAACTGAGGCTTGTCCTGACGCTTGTCCTATCTACTGACGCTTGTCCTGTGCCCAGTGTCTTTCTGCAGTATTGTGTGTGTGATCCAGGGTACCAGACGCTTAGGACCCTCAATTTCTTGGGCCATAAAAGTGAAGACAGCAGTAATCCATAGTCTTGTGATGAATAAATGGTGCCTGTAACTATATTAAGTGATAGTAAGCATTATCAATAATATAGTCCGACATGCTAGAGCAGGCAGGAATGCTGACAGAAATACAGCATCTTCAGGAAGGAAGAAAAGTCTGTCTTGGTTTGGGAAATTGTTAGCTGATCCTGTTAAGGAGAGCATACGTGTATGATGATGGTCTAAACCTGAAAGGAATGTCAGATCGTTGACATTTTTCTTAATGTTTTCAATCAGGCAAAAGTAAGTAAATGAAGAATCTGACTCAATATATGGTTTTTTTTCCTTTTTGAATAAGAGTAGGAATATTATGGTTTTTCGGGGTTTTCGTGACTGGAAGAAACATTTCCTTAATTCAGCTTGAGATTAGCCTCTCAGCTAAAATAGAATTCTAAAGGACTTCTTGTTTTGGGATTATTCTTACTCCTTTCCACCACTGCTGGCTGTATGACTTGGAGAAAATGATAGCTTTCTTGTACTTTGACTTTTCCATCTTTAAAATGGGCGTGAGTACAGATGATGATGACCATAATAATAACAACAACAGGTATTTGGAGGATTAAGAGCTAAAATGTATAGTAACTAGCAGAGGACACAGTAAAAACAGTTTGTTACCGTATTTCATTAAATCTGATTTTAAGACGCGTCTTGATTTCAAAGGTATTTAGAAGCTCGTCTTAAAGTCAAGGAAATAAGTATGAGGTCACTCAGCTCCACCCAAGGGGTGTGTGTGGTTTTTTGTAACTAATGATCAGCCAGACTAAGGTTTAAACAAACTGGGCTTTGAATGCGGACTTTGTCACCAGAAATATTTCCAATGCATGTATAGAGATTTCGCCTAAGTTCAGTCCAGCACAGCTGTTGAAGAAAGCTTCATCTAGGTGGTGACGGGGTTTGGAGAGATGGAGAGAATAGGACTTACAAGGCTAACTGAGGCTTGTCCTGACGCTTGTCCTATCTACTGACGCTTGTCCTGTGCCCAGTGTCTTTCTGCAGTATTGTGTGTGTGATCCAGGGTACCAGACGCTTAGGACCCTCAATTTCTTGGGCCATAAAAGTGAAGACAGCAGTAATCCATAGTCTTGTGATGAATAAATGGTGCCTGTAACTATATTAAGTGATAGTAAGCATTATCAATAATATAGTCCGACATGCTAGAGCAGGCAGGAATGCTGACAGAAATACAGCATCTTCAGGAAGGAAGAAAAGTCTGTCTTGGTTTGGGAAATTGTTAGCTGATCCTGTTAAGGAGAGCATACGTGTATGATGATGGTCTAAACCTGAAAGGAATGTCAGATCGTTGACATTTTTCTTAATGTTTTCAATCAGGCAAAAGTAAGTAAATGAAGAATCTGACTCAATATATGGTTTTTTTTCCTTTTTGAATAAGAGTAGGAATATTATGGTTTTTCGGGGTTTTCGTGACTGGAAGAAACATTTCCTTAATTCAGCTTGAGATTAGCCTCTCAGCTAAAATGACCCGCTTTCTCTCCTGCCCTAGAAGGGGACTCCATTTCCCCTAAAAGGCTTCATGTAAACGCTCATACCAAGTTGTTCATCAGATGATGTTTGTTCTTCAGAAATGCCCCCACCAGTGCTTTTCCTCCACTTCCTTGAGTTCTCCTCGTGTGTCCAAACCCATGCTACGGCCCAGTTACACTCCTTGAACGTGTTCGTTGCTCAGTCGTGTCCGACTCTTTGCGACTCCATGGACTGTAGCCCCCCAGGCTCCTCTGTCCATTCTCCAGGCAAGAACACTGGAGTGGGTAGCCATTCCCTTCCCCAGGGGATCTTCCTGACCCTCCTCTTTTGCGTTGCAGACAGATTCTTTCCTGTCTGAGCCACCCGGAAAGCCCAATTATGTTCCTTAAAACAAGCTAATACGCGTAAACATTGGCGAAATCAGAATAAGGTCTGTATTAAGGACACTCATGTCAGTTTCCTGGTTTGATATTTTTCTGTAGTTTTGTAAGCTATTACCATTGAAGGGAGCTGGGGGAGGGTACATGGGTTCTCTCTGCAACTTCCTGTGAGTGTATAATTAGTTTATAAAGTGAAAACTTAGGGAGTTTCCCTGGTGGCCTAGTGGTTAGGATTCCACTGCCATGGCCCAGTCCCAGGTCAGGAAACTGAGATCCTGCTCGCTGTGTAACAGAAACAACAAACTATAAGAACAAACTATAAGAATAAAAGTCGGATTAAGAGTTCCTGTACCTGAGAAGGTGGGGATGGGCTGTATAGGACGTATTGAGGTGACAAGCATCTTGTCTTGACTTGTGTACTGTATACCTCGGTCACAGCTTATAGGTATGTAAACCTAGAAGATGACTGCATTTTACTTTTGTATAAATTGTGTCTCATTAAACCTGTGCTTTGTTGTTCTATATTGATTCCTGCCTCTGGGCCTTTGCATGCGCTCTTCCCTCTGCTTAAAGGAAGGAGCACAGGGAATTCAAGCCTAAATTCAACTTTCTTGTCCCTTGCCTCAGACACACCAGTAAGTTCCTACTCTGAGCTCACTGAACGCTGGGTCATTTTGATTTGTTTTCATCTGATTCTTAGCTAAACTCCTCCCAGACAGTCACCTGTTTCTTTTCTGTCTCTGGGATCCGTAGTGTTGAATGGGTGAATGAATGAATGGCTTAAAGCAGGAAGAGAGGGACTTCCCTGGTGGTCCAGTGGTGAAGAATCTGCCTGCCAATGCAGGGGCAGTGGCTCCCATCCCTGGTCTGTGACTGAGATCCCACATGCCCTGTAGCTACGAAGCCTGCTGGCTGCAACAAAGACCCCACTCAGCCAAAATTTAAGGCATAAAGCTGGATGAAAGCGGAAAGTAACCGTTTTCAAAGTGCAGTCCGGGGTTTCAAGACCCTTTCAGAGGGTTCACAGGTTGCTTGGGTTTTCTTATATGTGAACACTCAAATCAGCACAGCTCAATAGATAGAAAGCAGAAGCAGCGAAGAGAATCCAGGTGTCTTCAATCCAGCCAGCCGTCAAAGGTACCGTCTGCAAAGATGTAAAAGTGCCATTCTTGCAAATGCTTTTTATTTTATCTGCAAAAAAATTTTTTTTGTTAAAAATATTTGTATTATTAGGAAATGGATCATGGTCAAGTTTTTTTTCTCAGTTTTAATTTTTAAATTAAAACTCAGTAGATATAATACAGGCTTTTAAAAAAGTTATTTGGGATCTTTGATACTTTTTAAGAGCGTAAAGGGATTCTAAGACCAAACACTTTGAGAGTCTCTGCCTTAGAGACTGTTCCAACCCTTTCGTTGCTCAAGTAGGGAATGATAATGAATTGACACTGAAGCAGTGCTCAGGCCCTGGGGGCAGGCCTTGTGATAAGTGTTTTACGTGTGGGTGCTGTGTTTCCATTTTACTCTTAAGGCAAATGAGGCGCAGGGAAGGTAATTGGCTTGGCCATGGATCCTAATCAGGATTTCAAGCCCTGTGTGTTTCAGAGGTCCTGCTGCTAACAGTTCTCTCCTGCTTTCCTAGAGGCCTGGCAAGGGCCAGAAAGCCTGGTGCCGTCTGGCCCCTTCCTTCCCTGTGCTCTCCACTGACCTCACAGTCACTAGGCAAGAGTCAGGGAAGCCTCTGACTTTCCAGTGTTCACTTCAGACTCTGCCACCCCGCGTGTTTTCAAGCAGAGCCTGCAGTGCCTTGGTTTCTAACAATCGAGCCACGTGCACCTGCGCTTCAGCCACCCATTCCCCTCTCCTGACCACATCCGGAACTCTAGTAGGAGCCTTCCTGTTTTATGTGACCGCCTACTTCTGCAGTTTTCTTACTCTGCTGTTCAGTCTATTCGTTTACTTCTCCAGGACCTCAATCCTTTTGATCTTTCCACTTCTTTTTTTTCTCTTTTAATCCCATTCTCTTCCCGACCCAGTGGGTTCCCTGTTGTCAACTAAAACTCTTCTCATTCACGACCTTCGACTCTTGAGATCCCTCATCCTCCAATGGCACCACCCTTGCAAACACCCAATCCTGAATTGGTTGCACAACCATCCCCTCCCCACATATCTGCTTGACATGCAGAACACACTGTAAAATATGAAAATATAGAGATTCAGTGTGCGTCTGGGGGGAGGTAGGGAGAGCTGTTAGAAAATCTAGGAAATCCAGCTGCAGTTGGACCTCAAGACCAGTGAGTGGTTCTTCTCCGATCAGTACACTCTGCCATCCTCACCGAGTTACAGACCTCCACCCCTTGGCTTCACTGGCCTAACCTATCCACAGCCTCAGTAGATAACCTTGCCTTCGCATTCACAGAGGGAGCATAGTGTGCAAAGAGCCTCTTCCCCTTTCCATATGGAACGCCCTATGTATAGCAATCTGTACAGGTGTATCCTGTGGCCTCATGCTCACACTTCCATCCCAGAAGAACCGAGAGGTTCTTTTTCCAGCTCAGTCCCACCTCTGCTTAGGATCCCTCTTCACCCCATCTTGGACCAGGCTTCTTCAGCCACCTCCTTGACACCTGTACTTTCAGGCGTTCAGCCTCTGCTGGTTTGCTTCCCTTGACTGAGAAACACCCCAACCCGCCCTTCCCCTGGTTACCACCCAGTGGTTTCTTTCTCTTCATAGTTAACCCTCTTAAAATAATGGTTGTTCCTGCTCCTCAGCTTTATAACCTGATTTATCGGATTGCTTGGCTTTCAGTGTTGCAGGTCAGCCTTCTGTGACATCGCTCTTCCCTTCCTCCCGTGCCTGTGTTCTTCTTGGATCCCCTGTTGGGCTGAGAGTCACCACCAACCTGGTCGGTGACCCAGGATGAAACCCAGCAGTTACCCAGACTTTCCTCCTGTGGCCAGCCAATCACCAGTGGATCCTTAAAAACTATAAAATTCATCCATATGCACTGGAGAAACTCTGGCAATTTCAGAAAAGTGTAAAGAGAAGAAACTAAAGATCATTTAGAAACCTGCCACTCAGAGGTAAGCAATAGGGGCTTCCCTGGGGTCCAATGGTTAAGAATCCTGCCAAGGCGAGAGACACACAAGCACCACAACTAGAGTGGCCCCTGCTCTCCACAAGTAGAGAGAGCCCATGCACAGCAGCCACAACCCAGTACAGCCAAAAATAAATGAATATTAAAGAAAGTGGTAAACATTGTTATATCGTTATTCAGTTGCTAAGTCATCTCTGACCCTCTTGTGACCCCCGTGGACTGTAGCCCGCCAGGTTCCCAAGACCAGTGAGTGGTTCTTCTCCGATCAGTACACTCTGCCATCCTCACCGAGTTACAGACCTCCACCCCTTGGCTTCACTGGCCTAACCTATCCACAGCCTCAGTAGATAACCTTGCCTTCGCATTCACAGAGGGAGCATAGTGTGCAAAGAGCCTCTTCCCCTTTCCATATGGAACGCCCTATGTATAGCAATCTGTACAGGTGTATCCTGTGGCCTCATGCTCACACTTCCATCCCAGAAGAACCGAGAGGTTCTTTTTCCAGCTCAGTCCCACCTCTGCTTAGGATCCCTCTTCACCCCATCTTGGACCAGGCTTCTTCAGCCACCTCCTTGACACCTGTACTTTCAGGCGTTCAGCCTCTGCTGGTTTGCTTCCCTTGACTGAGAAACACCCCAACCCGCCCTTCCCCTGGTTACCACCCAGTGGTTTCTTTCTCTTCATAGTTAACCCTCTTAAAATAATGGTTGTTCCTGCTCCTCAGCTTTATAACCTGATTTATCGGATTGCTTGGCTTTCAGTGTTGCAGGTCAGCCTTCTGTGACATCGCTCTTCCCTTCCTCCCGTGCCTGTGTTCTTCTTGGATCCCCTGTTGGGCTGAGAGTCACCACCAACCTGGTCGGTGACCCAGGATGAAACCCAGCAGTTACCCAGACTTTCCTCCTGTGGCCAGCCAATCACCAGTGGATCCTTAAAAACTATAAAATTCATCCATATGCACTGGAGAAACTCTGGCAATTTCAGAAAAGTGTAAAGAGAAGAAACTAAAGATCATTTAGAAACCTGCCACTCAGAGGTAAGCAATAGGGGCTTCCCTGGGGTCCAATGGTTAAGAATCCTGCCAAGGCGAGAGACACACAAGCACCACAACTAGAGTGGCCCCTGCTCTCCACAAGTAGAGAGAGCCCATGCACAGCAGCCACAACCCAGTACAGCCAAAAATAAATGAATATTAAAGAAAGTGGTAAACATTGTTATATCGTTATTCAGTTGCTAAGTCATCTCTGACCCTCTTGTGACCCCCGTGGACTGTAGCCCGCCAGGTTCCTAAGTCCGTGGGATTTTTCAGTCAAGAATATTGGAGTAGGTTGCCATTTCCTCCAGGGAATCCTTCCGACCCAGGGGTTGAACCCTTGTCTCCTGCATTGGCAGGTGGATTCTTTACCACCGAGCCACCAGGAAGCCATTCCTCTGCTTAGAACCCTTCAAATGGTTTGCATCAGTGCTCCCATAATCTCTCTCTCTCTCTCTCTCTTTTTTGGCTATCTGGGTTTTCGCTGCTACCACAGACTTTTCTCTAGTTGCAGGGAGTAGGGGCTACTCTCTATTTGAGGTGAGCAGGGTTCTTGCTGCAGTGACTTCTTCTTGTGGAACTCTGGCTCTAGGGCTCATGGGCTTCAGTAGTTGTGGCACATGGGCTCCAGAATTGTGGCTCACGGGCTTAGTTGCTCTGCCACATGTGGGATCCTCCAGGATCAGGGATTGAACCTGTGTCTCCTGCATTGGCAGGTGGACTTTTCACCGCTGAGCCACCAGGGAAGCCCAATGCTCCCATCTCTTACAGACTGTCACTGAAATTCTTATCAAGGTATAAGTCCTGACAGGGTGTGCCTCCACTGTGTAATCCGTGTTAGATAGACTGAAAACATACTGCAAGTATATTTCTAGCTTCTTTGAGTTTGGATAAACTGTAATTTATTTAGGTTGTCTTTATTCTTGGCTGCAGAGTGGTTTACTTTCTTCCTGTCCCTGGAATGTCTGTACCTGACTCTTCTCATAACAGCCTTAACCTAGTCATCTCAGAGAAGCCTGTCTTGACCACTTTACGTGATATAAGATCCTCCCCACCACAAAATTTTTTTTGTCTTCTTTATTTTTATTAATAACAATTCACATGAATTATTGTAACCATTCCAAAACAGGATTTCAAACAGCTGTAGAATTTTGCTGAGTCTTTGATACAGCAGTCCCACCTGGACCCATTTGGTCTCTTGAAATCATGATTGATACAGGCAAAGACTTTAGCGACAAGGACATTTATCACAATGTTCTTTTTAATATTTAAGATTGAAAGCAACCTAAATAAATTATGGTGTGTTGCAACTGAAAGCAGATAGGAATATGTTTATGGTATGTTTTCAATAAGATAATCAGGCTTCACACCTACACTGATCCTCTTCTAAATGACATGTATACAGCACGATGTCATTTTTGTTTTCTAATAAAGCAAATACATAAAGACTAGATCATATGAATGATTTATGTTATTTGTTCAATTTATTCATGTTTATTGAGAGTCTTCTGTGTCTCCTGAGGATACAAGGATGAAAAAGAAAATCATGTCCACGTCCTCCGCCCTTTACAGTCTGATGACAGAATGAATTGCATGGCCACTGTGGTGAGTGTCCAGGGGATCCCAAGAGCTTGTGATGTGGTTCTGAAGGGCCTTTTCCACTTTAGTTTTGAAATTGTCTAAAATCAGGGTGGACTAGTTTCCTAGCCCTTTTGTTTCTTTTTCTTTTATATTTAAAGAAGTTTCTCACTGAAATAAATGTGGGGGACTTCCTTGGTGGTCCAGCGGCTAAGACTCTGAGGTCCTGATGCAGGGGTTCCAGATTCGATCCCTGGTCAGGGAACTAGATCCCACCTGCTGCAACTAAGTGTTTGCATGCCCCTGCTAAGACCTGGCACAGCCAAATAAATAAAATATGAAAGAAAGAAAGAAATAGGAGCTAGAAGGCGGTCAATGGAGGGGCCCCGGGTGAAAAGGGATTGTAAAGGTTTGGGGGGTGGGGGAAGTCCAGTGTGCTTAGAGGCCTAGGGGAAGGGGTGTGTGTGTGTGCCCCAGTGTGACAGCAGTGAGGAGATGGAGGAGCCCAGGTGACGTTACCTTTCTCCAGGGGGTAGGATAGCTCGTTCTGCTGACAGCCTTCAGCAGAAATAAAAATCAGTTTAGGTAGAGCTGGTCTTCAGTTTCTCAAAGTCAAAGGTAAGATCACTCCATTGCGTCCCTGTGTGCCTAGTAAGTTTCTACCTCATCCTCTCTTAAAAACAAGCCATAGAGGAAGTCCCCTGATTACTGGTTAGAATTCGGCTCCCTTTTAAAACAAGCCATTAGACCTTCTGTGAAGTAACCCTGGTTCTTTTTAATATTTAAGATTGAAAGCAACCTAAATAAATTATGGTGTGTTGCAACTGAAAGCAGATAGGAATATGTTTATGGTATGTTTTCAATAAGATAATCAGGCTTCACACCTACACTGATCCTCTTCTAAATGACATGTATACAGCACGATGTCATTTTTGTTTTCTAATAAAGCAAATACATAAAGACTAGATCATATGAATGATTTATGTTATTTGTTCAATTTATTCATGTTTATTGAGAGTCTTCTGTGTCTCCTGAGGATACAAGGATGAAAAAGAAAATCATGTCCACGTCCTCCGCCCTTTACAGTCTGATGACAGAATGAATTGCATGGCCACTGTGGTGAGTGTCCAGGGGATCCCAAGAGCTTGTGATGTGGTTCTGAAGGGCCTTTTCCACTTTAGTTTTGAAATTGTCTAAAATCAGGGTGGACTAGTTTCCTAGCCCTTTTGTTTCTTTTTCTTTTATATTTAAAGAAGTTTCTCACTGAAATAAATGTGGGGGACTTCCTTGGTGGTCCAGCGGCTAAGACTCTGAGGTCCTGATGCAGGGGTTCCAGATTCGATCCCTGGTCAGGGAACTAGATCCCACCTGCTGCAACTAAGTGTTTGCATGCCCCTGCTAAGACCTGGCACAGCCAAATAAATAAAATATGAAAGAAAGAAAGAAATAGGAGCTAGAAGGCGGTCAATGGAGGGGCCCCGGGTGAAAAGGGATTGTAAAGGTTTGGGGGGTGGGGGAAGTCCAGTGTGCTTAGAGGCCTAGGGGAAGGGGTGTGTGTGTGCCCCAGTGTGACAGCAGTGAGGAGATGGAGGAGCCCAGGTGACGTTACCTTTCTCCAGGGGGTAGGATAGCTCGTTCTGCTGACAGCCTTCAGCAGAAATAAAAATCAGTTTAGGTAGAGCTGGTCTTCAGTTTCTCAAAGTCAAAGGTAAGATCACTCCATTGCGTCCCTGTGTGCCTAGTAAGTTTCTACCTCATCCTCTCTTAAAAACAAGCCATAGAGGAAGTCCCCTGATTACTGGTTAGAATTCGGCTCTCACATGTGAAGACCTGTCTGTGAAGAACTGACACGCCATTAGCGGCACCTTGCTGTGCAACCAAAAAAAAAATCAATGGTGGACCCCTGCCCTTATGAGCCATTTCCTTAAGATGGGCTGGGGTTACTTCCTGTAGAATCACCTTCATGGGGGGTTGGATATGTGCTCAGACCTACTGAGCCAGTGGGGCCCAAGGATCTGCATTTGAAAGCACATCCACATCCTGGTCGTGCAAAGTTGGAGACTCACCCTGCCAAGTGCTCCCAATTCATTTTGTAATTCTCCATGATTACCACGAAACTATTCCCTTTTCCCAACTAGCTACCCCTGGGAGGGAGGGTCTCTTCATTTACTGCCGTGGAGGGCTGTAGGTCCTAATTTGTGAAATTGTTAGGGGAAGCCCACTGACTGAAACTGCCCACCCTGGCCAGGCACTGTAGTAACCATGTGTGAGTTATTCTACAACAAGAGGTCCTGGTAAGGAAGCCAGGACTAACAAGCCACTGTGACAGTTCAGGAACGTAAGCACTAGGTGCGCAACCTCCTCCCAGAATCCTCCATCCTGGCTGAGCGATGCGTGGCCACCAGGAAGGACTGAGTCAGAATGGCCAAAGACAACCCGGAAACGAATCCCGTCCCCATGAACCCCCAGACTGCGAGCCTCATGATGGCAGTTCTCGGTTCCCTTACCCTCCTGCTCTCTGGGTGCCCTTTCTAATAAAATCTCTTGCTTTTGTCAGCTCGTGGGTCTCCCTAGGCAATTTGTTTCCAAATATTATACCCTTGGGCCCCGGAAGGGCTCCCCCATCCTGCAACAAAATAATTGATGTGTCCAAAATGAACCCAGGGGTCCTGACCTCCAGGTCCACGGTGGTTCCTCTCACATCATGGTTTCTCTCCCCAGGCTGCTGAATTTTCGTGAGCATTTCCTGCTTAGACTATGCCAAAAAATCACATAGTAATTAAACACCTCAGGAACCCACCTAGGAAGATCCTGGGAGGGATGGGACTTAGGGAGGCGAAGTGGCTGTAAGCAAAGTCAGAACATGTGACCCTTTGAAAGTGAAGTGAGTTAAGTTCACACCAAATAGATGAGTCAGCCCCTGCGGCTGGCGGGGGCTTCCTCAGACTGTCACCTAGGCTTCCCTGGTGGTCCAGTGGGTAAGGACACCACCTTGCAGTGCAAGGGGCGCTGGTTTGATCCCTGGCCTGGGAGAATCCCACGTGCCGCGGAGCCGCTGGACTAATGTGTCCAATTACCGAGCCGGAGCTCTGGAGCGCATGCGCCTAGAGCGGTGCTCTGTTGCGAGAGGTGCCACTGCAATGGGAGGCCCACACAGGCCAAAGAACAAAGATGGATGAAAATAAATAAATGAAAGACCAATAGAAGTGGCCAAAAAGGAATAAAAAAGACTGTCACTTGTCTCCCCCACACCCATCAGGCTCTGGGAAAGAGCCCTGGAATGATAACAGTTAATAAGGTGAGGGCTCAGCAAGCAATGAGTCATAACAAAAGGCTTGCAGGAATCCAGAGGAGGGGTGGCCTCAAGGTTGGAAATTAGAGTGTGTCTCCCACACTGTCCAAGGACAGAGACACATCGATACTGTCGGTCAGTGTTCCTCATTTAAAGAGAGCTGTCCAAAGGATAGCCACTTCATCTTAGGAGAAATGAGATCGATCCACAGTCTTTAATGCAAGTCTTTACTGAAGCACCTTCCGTGGGTCCGGGGCTGTATCAACTGCTGGGGAAGTGACGGTGGGCAGCACAGGCACAGCACCTGTCCATCAGGAGTCTCGGCGTCGTTCTCACTCACCCAGTGCCCAGTCTGTTGGGCCTTTGGCCCTTTCTAATAAAATCTCTTGCTTTTGTAGCCGTCCCTAGGCAATTTGTTTCCAAATATTATACCCTTGGGCCCCGGAAGGGCTCCCCCATCCTGCAACAAAATAATTGATGTGTCCAAAATGAACCCAGGGGTCCTGACCTCCAGGTCCACGGTGGTTCCTCTCACATCATGGTTTCTCTCCCCAGGCTGCTGAATTTTCGTGAGCATTTCCTGCTTAGACTATGCCAAAAAATCACATAGTAATTAAACACCTCAGGAACCCACCTAGGAAGATCCTGGGAGGGATGGGACTTAGGGAGGCGAAGTGGCTGTAAGCAAAGTCAGAACATGTGACCCTTTGAAAGTGAAGTGAGTTAAGTTCACACCAAATAGATGAGTCAGCCCCTGCGGCTGGCGGGGGCTTCCTCAGACTGTCACCTAGGCTTCCCTGGTGGTCCAGTGGGTAAGGACACCGCCTTGCAGTGCAAGGGGCGCCGGTTCGATCCCTGGCCTGGGAGAATCCCACGTGCCGCGGAGCCGCTGGACTAATGTGTCCAATTACCGAGCCGGAGCTCTGGAGCGCATGCGCCTAGAGCGGTGCTCTGTTGCGAGAGGTGCCACTGCAATGGGAGGCCCACACAGGCCAAAGAACAAAGATGGATGAAAATAAATAAATGAAAGACCAATAGAAGTGGCCAAAAAGGAATAAAAAAGACTGTCACTTGTCTCCCCCACACCCATCAGGCTCTGGGAAAGAGCCCTGGAATGATAACAGTTAATAAGGTGAGGGCTCAGCAAGCAATGAGTCATAACAAAAGGCTTGCAGGAATCCAGAGGAGGGGTGGCCTCAAGGTTGGAAATTAGAGTGTGTCTCCCACACTGTCCAAGGACAGAGACACATCGATACTGTCGGTCAGTGTTCCTCATTTAAAGAGAGCTGTCCAAAGGATAGCCACTTCATCTTAGGAGAAATGAGATCGATCCACAGTCTTTAATGCAAGTCTTTACTGAAGCACCTTCCGTGGGTCCGGGGCTGTATCAACTGCTGGGGAAGTGACGGTGGGCAGCACAGGCACAGCACCTGTCCATCAGGAGTCTCGGCGTCGTTCTCACTCACCCAGTGCCCAGTCTGTGATTTGGGACGCTTTGTGGATTGGCCTGATAAGGTACGAGACTCTTGAGCAAATAACTAGAGCCAATTATTTTGCAGTTAGGCCTCTTGTCCTTACATCAATAACATTCTAGTTTTGAGTCACTTGTGACTCAGATGCTTGGAAAACAGCCATTTCCTCAGAGTTGGATTTCCTCTGGGCTTGTGGATGAGCTGGACTAACATCCCTGGCCTGGGAAGCCCTGCAGTGGCCACAGCCCGCCTTCAGTAGCTCTCCGTGTCTGCGCAGCCTCAACAAACCCCCTCACCACCAACACCACTAGGGTCGCCTGTGTGCTTTCCTGCCCCTGTGGCCCACTGAGGTTCTTGGGAGGATTCTTGAATTCCCCAGTGTCTTAAATTCCAAAGTGGTGAGTCAGCAGAAACCACTGGGATCCTGGGATTGCTTTTAAAAGCAAAGGGAACAGGACCAGCTGCTTGTTGTTCAGTCCATAAGTCATGTCTGATTCTTTAAGATCCCACAGACTGTAGCCCACCAGGCTCCTCTCTCCACGGGGTTCTCTAAGGTGAAAATACTGGAGTGGGCTGCCAATCCTTTCTCCAGATCTGCCTGATCCAGGCATCGAACCCATGATCTCCTGCATTGCAGGCAGTTTCTTTATCATCTGAGCCACCAGGGAAGCTGTGACTAAGTGGAGGATGGATATACAAGGAACCACCATGAATTCACCACACCTGCGATGTTGAGGGCAGCCCCTGGGTTCTTAGTTGCCTTGAGAAAAACACTGAGAGCCCAAGTCAAGGGTTAGGCTTACCTTAATGCCTGGTAATTCCTAAAAATAGTGTTTCACAGACCTGGCTCTGAGAAACAGTCACTCAAGGGCGGATCCAGATTTAGGAGCCTGAGGCCTACATGTTTCTGAGAGGGGACTCTTAAGAAAAATACAAAATGAGACACAGGGTCTTAGGAAGCCAGGGATCCTGAAGCTTTAAGTTTCAATAGTTTTATGGTAAACCACCTGTGTGTTCATACTAAAAGAGGAAAATATTAGGTGTTTCGATGGCACAGCCAACCTGCCCCTCGGCGTCGTTCTCACTCACCCAGTGCCCAGTCTGTGATTTGGGACGCTTTGTGGATTGGCCTGATAAGGTACGAGACTCTTGAGCAAATAACTAGAGCCAATTATTTTGCAGTTAGGCCTCTTGTCCTTACATCAATAACATTCTAGTTTTGAGTCACTTGTGACTCAGATGCTTGGAAAACAGCCATTTCCTCAGAGTTGGATTTCCTCTGGGCTTGTGGATGAGCTGGACTAACATCCCTGGCCTGGGAAGCCCTGCAGTGGCCACAGCCCGCCTTCAGTAGCTCTCCGTGTCTGCGCAGCCTCAACAAACCCCCTCACCACCAACACCACTAGGGTCGCCTGTGTGCTTTCCTGCCCCTGTGGCCCACTGAGGTTCTTGGGAGGATTCTTGAATTCCCCAGTGTCTTAAATTCCAAAGTGGTGAGTCAGCAGAAACCACTGGGATCCTGGGATTGCTTTTAAAAGCAAAGGGAACAGGACCAGCTGCTTGTTGTTCAGTCCATAAGTCATGTCTGATTCTTTAAGATCCCACAGACTGTAGCCCACCAGGCTCCTCTCTCCACGGGGTTCTCTAAGGTGAAAATACTGGAGTGGGCTGCCAATCCTTTCTCCAGATCTGCCTGATCCAGGCATCGAACCCATGATCTCCTGCATTGCAGGCAGTTTCTTTATCATCTGAGCCACCAGGGAAGCTGTGACTAAGTGGAGGATGGATATACAAGGAACCACCATGAATTCACCACACCTGCGATGTTGAGGGCAGCCCCTGGGTTCTTAGTTGCCTTGAGAAAAACACTGAGAGCCCAAGTCAAGGGTTAGGCTTACCTTAATGCCTGGTAATTCCTAAAAATAGTGTTTCACAGACCTGGCTCTGAGAAACAGTCACTCAAGGGCGGATCCAGATTTAGGAGCCTGAGGCCTACATGTTTCTGAGAGGGGACTCTTAAGAAAAATACAAAATGAGACACAGGGTCTTAGGAAGCCAGGGATCCTGAAGCTTTAAGTTTCAATAGTTTTATGGTAAACCACCTGTGTGTTCATACTAAAAGAGGAAAATATTAGGTGTTTCTGATCCCAAAGAATTGGAGGACTCTCAAGATGCTTAGAGGAAAGAATAAGCCAGAGATTAAAGCAACTTCAGTATTTTACCTCTTTGATTTTATTGAAAAATCACACTTCCTTTTCTTCACCCCCACATCCAGTTACAGGTTCAAATGCTAGACTCTGTAATCCTCAAGGACAGGAATCACATCCCATTCATCTTCGAGTCCCTAAGTACTTCACAAAATTCGGGAGATTTTCTTCAGTCACTAAGTCGTGTCCAGTTCTTTGCAGCCCTATGGACTATAGCATGCCAGGCTCCTCTGTCCTCCACTCTCTCCTGGAGTTTGCTCAAATTCATGTCCACTGAGTCAGTGATGCTATCCAACCATCTCATCTTCTGTCTCCTGCTTCACCTTTTGCTTTCAATCTTTCCCAGCATCAGGGTTTTTTTCCACTGAGTCAGTTCTTCGCATCAGGTGGGCTAAGTATTGGAACTTCAGCTTCAGCATCAGTCCTTCCAATATTCAGGGTTGATTTCCTTTAGAACTGATTGGTTTGATCTTGCTTTCCAAGAGACTCTCAAAAATAACATAAAGCAAAATCTCTGTTGAAGGGATGAATGAATGAGGGAGGGAGTGAATTCTCTCGGGCACCAAGAACTGGCAGGGGTATTCAGCTGCCCTCCTTTCTTCCTGCCTGCCTCCAGGTGGTATGGGATAAAAACCGGGGCTCTAGAGCCGGAACTGATTTTGAATCCTAAGCTTGCCATATTACCAACCTTGGGCAAGCTATCCAACAGGACCAGCTGCTTGTTGTTCAGTCCATAAGTCATGTCTGATTTAAACCCCGACTGTAGCCCAGCTCCCTCCAGTTCCTAGGAAAAATGAGGGTCATCTACTTATCCGGATCAACCATGTTTCCGACTGCGAGAACAGTCACTCAAGCATCCAGATTTAGGAGCCTGAGGCCTACATGTTTCTGAGAGGGACTCTTAAGAAAATACAAAATGAGACACAGGGTCTTAGGAAGCCAGGGATCCTGAAGCTTTAAGTTTCAATAGTTTTATGGTAAACCACCTGTGTGTTCATACTAAAAGAGGAAAATATTAGGTGTTTCTGATCCCAAAGAATTGGAGGACTCTCAAGATGCTTAGAGGAAAGAATAAGCCAGAGATTAAAGCAACTTCAGTATTTTACCTCTTTGATTTTATTGAAAAATCACACTTCCTTTTCTTCACCCCCACATCCAGTTACAGGTTCAAATGCTAGACTCTGTAATCCTCAAGGACAGGAATCACATCCCATTCATCTTCGAGTCCCTAAGTACTTCACAAAATTCGGGAGATTTTCTTCAGTCACTAAGTCGTGTCCAGTTCTTTGCAGCCCTATGGACTATAGCATGCCAGGCTCCTCTGTCCTCCACTCTCTCCTGGAGTTTGCTCAAATTCATGTCCACTGAGTCAGTGATGCTATCCAACCATCTCATCTTCTGTCTCCTGCTTCACCTTTTGCTTTCAATCTTTCCCAGCATCAGGGTTTTTTTCCACTGAGTCAGTTCTTCGCATCAGGTGGGCTAAGTATTGGAACTTCAGCTTCAGCATCAGTCCTTCCAATATTCAGGGTTGATTTCCTTTAGAACTGATTGGTTTGATCTTGCTTTCCAAGAGACTCTCAAAAATAACATAAAGCAAAATCTCTGTTGAAGGGATGAATGAATGAGGGAGGGAGTGAATTCTCTCGGGCACCAAGAACTGGCAGGGGTATTCAGCTGCCCTCCTTTCTTCCTGCCTGCCTCCAGGTGGTATGGGATAAAAACCGGGGCTCTAGAGCCGGAACTGATTTTGAATCCTAAGCTTGCCATATACCAACCTTGGGCAAGCTATCCAACAGCTCTCGGCCTCAGTTTCCTTCCCTGTAAAATGGAGTCAATAATCATTTCCTGCAAGGTTGGAAGAGTCCTCAACAATGTCTGAAAACTGCCGGGTACACATTAGGTCTCAGTGGAGCAGTCCTCTTGTTACTTTAGGTCGAGGCTAGGCAAACAGTGGTGCATAGGCCAAATATGGCCCCTACCTCCGTTTTCGTAAAGAAAGTTTTATTGGAACATGTACATATGTGTCTGTATGCTAAGTCATGTCCGACTCTCTGCAGCCCCACGAACTGTAGCCCACCAACTCCTCTATCCATGGGGTTTTCTGGGCAAGAATATTGGAGTGGGTTGTCATTTCCTCTTCCAGGGGATGTTCCCAACCTGGGGATCGAACTTGTGTCTCTTCCATCTCTTGCATTGGCAGGTGGATCCTTTATCACTAGTGCCACCTGGGAAGCCCACGGCCGTGTGTATTGGCTACAGATTGTCTCTGGCAGCTTCTGTGCTACCACGGAAGAGCTGAGTGGCCGTAACAGAGACTGCATGGTAAACAAAGCTTAAAATGTTGTCCGTCTCTGATCTCGGCCTTCATCACTTGACTCTCGACTTGTGCTGGGCTAAGTTGCTTCAGTCATGTCTGTCTCTTTGTGACCCCATGGACTGCAGCCAACAGGCTCCTCTGTCCACAGGATTCTTTAAGAAAGAATACTGGAGTGGGTTGCCATGCCCTCCTCCAGTGGATCTTCCTGACCCAGGGATCAAACTCATGACTCCTGTGTCTTCTGCACTGCAGGTGGATTCTTTTCTTTTCTTTGATATGTATTCATTTATGTATCTATCTGGCTGCCCTAGGTCTTAGTTATGGCACTCAGGATCCTCTTTGTTGCATCTCGAAGGCTCAGTAGTTGTGGCATGCAGGCTTCGTTGCCCTGCAGCAGGTGGGATCTTAGGTCCCCAACCAGGGATCGAACTCATGTCCCCTACACTGGAAAGCGGATTCTTAACCACTGGACCACCAAGGAAGACCCTGGATTCTAAACTCCTAATGGGAGAAAAACCGGGGCTCTAGAGCCGGAACTGATTTTGAATCCTAAGCTTGCCATATACCAACCTTGGGCAAGCTATCCAACAGCTCTCGGCCTCAGTTTCCTTCCCTGTAAAATGGAGTCAATAATCATTTCCTGCAAGGTTGGAAGAGTCCTCAACAATGTCTGAAAACTGCCGGGTACACATTAGGTCTCAGTGGAGCAGTCCTCTTGTTACTTTAGGTCGAGGCTAGGCAAACAGTGGTGCATAGGCCAAATATGGCCCCTACCTCCGTTTTCGTAAAGAAAGTTTTATTGGAACATGTACATATGTGTCTGTATGCTAAGTCATGTCCGACTCTCTGCAGCCCCACGAACTGTAGCCCACCAACTCCTCTATCCATGGGGTTTTCTGGGCAAGAATATTGGAGTGGGTTGTCATTTCCTCTTCCAGGGGATGTTCCCAACCTGGGGATCGAACTTGTGTCTCTTCCATCTCTTGCATTGGCAGGTGGATCCTTTATCACTAGTGCCACCTGGGAAGCCCACGGCCGTGTGTATTGGCTACAGATTGTCTCTGGCAGCTTCTGTGCTACCACGGAAGAGCTGAGTGGCCGTAACAGAGACTGCATGGTAAACAAAGCTTAAAATGTTGTCCGTCTCTGATCTCGGCCTTCATCACTTGACTCTCGACTTGTGCTGGGCTAAGTTGCTTCAGTCATGTCTGTCTCTTTGTGACCCCATGGACTGCAGCCAACAGGCTCCTCTGTCCACAGGATTCTTTAAGAAAGAATACTGGAGTGGGTTGCCATGCCCTCCTCCAGTGGATCTTCCTGACCCAGGGATCAAACTCATGACTCCTGTGTCTTCTGCACTGCAGGTGGATTCTTTTCTTTTCTTTGATATGTATTCATTTATGTATCTATCTGGCTGCCCTAGGTCTTAGTTATGGCACTCAGGATCCTCTTTGTTGCATCTCGAAGGCTCAGTAGTTGTGGCATGCAGGCTTCGTTGCCCTGCAGCAGGTGGGATCTTAGGTCCCCAACCAGGGATCGAACTCATGTCCCCTACACTGGAAAGCGGATTCTTAACCACTGGACCACCAAGGAAGACCCTGGATTCTAAACTCCTAATTGGTGGTTGCCTCCTAACTGGTCTCTTCCCACTCTGTTCTCTATTCTGCACTGGTTGTTTTCCTAATGTATGTAATCCTACTAGGGTTTTACTCAATGAAATCTCTGCTGGCTCCTCATTTTCTGCAACTTCTTAGTGTATTTTTGAGACATCTGGCTGCTAGGTTTCCCTGAAGCCTCTCTCTCTGCCTCCTCCCTCTCCCCTCTGTGTGCTGTACAATGGCTACATCAGACCACACTGGCTCAAGTGGCCCTGTGATTCTACACCCCCTGGAAGGTCCCTTTCTCTGTTCTCTGCTACTCCTTGACTTCATGTTCCCAAGTTTCTCTGTGACACCCATCCTGATTTCCTTCGTGCGTGCTCTTGGATCAATCAGGACAAGGTCAGTTACGTTGCAGTAACAACCACCAAGTCTCTGCAACTGAAAACTACAAAAAAAAAACAAAGAATAACACGTATACAACCGTCCTACTCCTGGAGTGCTTGACAGGTATCTATGATGTTTTATTTTCCTCCCAAGAATAGAAAAAAACCCAACCTACCTAACCTTTTCTTCTCCCCCCTATAATAAAGAAGACAAAGATCTTAACAGATACTTGTCATTTTGCCTAAAATGAAGCCTCTTGTAGAAGGTTGTGGTTGATAAGTAATTGTAAAAGAGGAACTTCATTTAAGGAAGGAAGAATGGAAAGTCTGGATAGAAGAACTGTAACTGAAAAGTTGGCTTCCCTGCTGGCTCAGCAATAAAGAATCTGCCTGGCAAGCAGGAGATATGAGTTTGATCCCTGACTTAGGAAGATCCCCCTAGAGAAGGAAATGGCAACCTACTCCAGTATTCTTGCATGGAGAATCCCATGGACAGAGGAGCCTGACGAGCTACGGTCTATGGTAGCTACAGTCACAAAGAGTCGAATGCGGCTTAGTGGCTGAACAGCAACAGCAGACTGAAGAGTCACTTTTTAGTACCATTTGGGCCACAGTAAAAGCTCAATAGGCCCAGTATGTGGGATCTTCGTTCCCCACTCAGGGATCGAACCCCTGCACTGGCGGCGTGAAGTCTTGACCACCAGACTGCCAGGAGGCTCCCCTAGGCCAGCACTAGAGCGAGTCCTCCCCAAGGCCTGGTCATGGGCTTGAATGAGGAGGGAGGGAGGACCCGGTCTGTGTCTGAACCAGCGTGTGTTGTGCAGTCGTAAGTCCCCTCTTCCCAAGGGACACAAAACCATATTTTGAGCTGCTCCAAGGGTCATGGGGAAATTTCTCCAGAGCTCTCTTCTCTCTCCGTTCTGAGTATCCTTGTCCTTGCCTTGCCCTCTGAGAGCTGGTTTCTGCCCCACCCCTTCCTGTCTGGCAGGCAGCCCATGGGGCCCACCTTCATTCTATGGAGCATGTTAAGGGCAGAGAGAGCTCTGTCAGCCCTGGGCTGTGCCCTGAGCTCCCCTGTTGCCCTTTCCCCACCTATGCTTAATATTCTGGCCCCCGGAGTCTCTGGCCCAAGGACATCCATGTAGCCTCCATGCTTCTGAAATCATTTCTTGCCCTTCCCATGATCCTCCATCCTTGGGCTTGGCCTTCTTTAGGATCTTACTGGTCTATCTTGCTCTCTTGTCCTGTGCACTGGATCCTTGACTCTGAGCACCACCATTGGCTCCTGCCCTTATTCTTCCAGGCAGTGCCACATCAGAACTCACGGGAAAACCAGGCTTGGAAATCCATACCGACCTCCTCCCAGATTCACATCCAGATCTCTGCTGCATGCCCCATCCCTCTAGGCCCCAGTCTTGCTCCATGTGCATCCCTTAGATCTCTTGATGTAGAAATGGATTACAGTTACCATGAGGGGGAGCTTCCCTGGTGCACCAGGGGCCAGGACTCGGTGCTCCCAATTCAGAGGGCCCAGCTTGGATCCCTACTCAGGAAGCTAGATCCCACACACTACAACTAAAGATCCTACGTGCCACAACAAAGATCAATCAAAGATCCTAAGTGTGGCAACTAACACCTGGCATGTGTGTGCATGCTAAGCCGTTTCAGTCATATCAGACTCTTTTGCGACCTCATAGACTGTTGCCCACCAGGCTCCTCTGTCCATGGGATCCTCCAGGCAAGAATACTGGAGTGGATTGCTTTGCCCTCTTCCAGATGATCTTCCTGATCCAGGGTTCAAACCCAAGTCACTTGTGTCTCCTGCTTTGGCAGGCAGGTTCTTTACCACTAGTGCCATCTGGGAAGCCCCAAGACCCTATAGACCCAAATAAATAAATATTAATATTTAATATTTATTTTAAAAGCTAAATGAAGTTACCAGGCTTTATTGGGATTCAGTGTTGTAGAATGACCCCCGTATGGGGCATGGAACATCCTCCTTTTTCGAAAACCCATAACCGACTCTGATTTCTTTTCCAGTCTCAGTTTGTAACTGGTTCCTGATACTGAGTTTCACCTTGTTGCTCAGTTGCTGGCCACTGGCTTGGCTCTCCTCTACCACGGTTCTGAGTTTTTGTTTGACCTCCTGAACCCAGTGGTCTGTGTTTTCTCTGCTGCTCACCATCCCACTGAGGCCAACTCTTCAGAACTTTCACGGGAAGACCTCAGGGACCACTGGTTCAAAAGCACAGACAATGGCGCCCCCCTCCCAATAAATGTGTTCAGTCATGAAGCACTAAGTGTCATGTCTGGCCCAGGAGCCTAGTTAAGTGTCGCTGTTGTTGTTTTTGTTGTTGTTGAGTCCCTAAGTTGTGTCTGACTCTTTGTGACTCCATGGACTGCAGCACGCCAGGTTTCTCTGTCCTTCACCATCTCCCAGAGTTTGCTCAAACTCCCATTCATCGAGTCAGTGGTGCTATCTAAGCATCTAACCATGTTTGTATTATTGTCACCGTATAATTAGATGAGGTATAATTAGAAGAAGAAGACCTACATGGCAGTTTAAAACAATAATCCTTGAACTTCCCTGGTGGTCCGGTGGTTAAGAATCTACCTTCCAATGCAGAGGACATGAGTTCAATCTCTGGTGTGGGAATTAAGATCCCACATACCACAACTAGAGAGAAGCCGGCCTACTGCAGCAAAGATCCCAGGTGCAGAAAAAACTAAATTAATTAATTAAAAAATAATCATCTGGTCTTCTCTGGTGGCTCAGTGGTAAAGCATCTGCCTGCCAGTGCAGGAGACAGAGGTTCCGTCCCTGACCTGGGAAGATCCAACATGCCTCGGAGCAACTGAGCCCATGCGCCACAGTTATTGAGCCTGTGTCTAGAGTCCAGGAGCTGCAACTACTAAAGCCTGAGTGCCCTAGAGTCCATGCTCTGCAACAAGAGAAGCCACTGCAATGAGAAGCCTGCACACCCCAACTGGAGTGTAGCCCCGGCTTACAAAAACCAGAGAAAAAAACCAGTGCAGCAATGACCCAGCACAGCCAAAAATAAATAAATAAAAATAAAAAATAAATCTTATTGTGGGAGCTCCCTGGCAGTCCAGTGGTTAAGATTCAGAGCTTTCATGATCAGGGCCCATGGTTCAATCCCTGGTCAGGGAACTGGATTCTTCAAGCCCTGCAACTGAGTTAAATAAATTTTAAAAAAGCTTATTGTACTGGTAGTTGGACACCCAGCTTACCCCTGCTGTGTTGCCTCAAACTGTGCTCTATGCATCTTGCTTGTAAGACTCACCTTGACCTTTCATTAACGAGTGCTCTCTTGGTCTATTTCTTCAGCTTTGCTCTCAGCTTGGGACCAACGATCCTTTTATCTAGTCCTGTGCCCCTATGAAGTCATCTCTTCTCTGCTTCACCACAAATGACCCTCCGTCCGGACTCAGGGTTGCTATCTGTCTTTTCCCTAATGACCTAGGGAAGTGTGAGGAGCTGGTAAGTTGAAGAGTGCCTAACATCTCCTGACTTCTTTCGTTGTAAATACACTGCGAGCAAGAGGTGTGTCTTAAGCAGGAAGCTTAACTCCAGTGAATACGGGCCCTGAAATAGGAAGACAGGAGGAATGGGCTTCTGGTTGTCAGAAGTTGCTGAGGCATTGCTGACACGCTCCAGGAACAGAAGGCGTATGCCAATGTGGCCACATGGCTGCTAGGAACCGTCAGCCAGGACAGCAGCTGAGAATAATCGAGAAGTAGGAGGGACTTCTCTCATGGTCCAGTGGTTAAGACTCAGTGCTTCTGATGCAAGGGGTGCAGGCTCAATCTCCGTTTGGGGAATTAAGATGCCACATGCCGAATTGCCAAAAATTACAAAAAAAAAAAAAAGCAAGAGAGAAGGAGAAGTTTCACCAAAGGGAAGAATAAACCTGAGAGAGCACATGCAACTTCCTCAGGACCTTGAGCCTGGACCATAGGAACGATGCAGATGGATGAATGGATGGGCTCAAGGAGGAGAAGGAAAGAGAAAATAAAATAGAAAGTATCCTGTAAATCAAATAAATCAGTGAGTCAAGAGCGAGTTCTGGCTTCCCCTGACCTAGGACCTTCCTTCCCTGCCTCCCTCCGTCTTTCCCTCTCCCTCTTCCCCCTCAATCTCTCTGTCTCTCTCTCTCTCTCTTTTTCCCACTTCTGTTGATCCTTCATTTATTTATCTTTGTTCTTTGGCCCATGTGGGCCTCCCATCGCTCTGGCTCGGTAATTGGACACATCGGTCCAGCCACTCTGTGGCACGTGGAATCCTCCCTGGCCAGGGATGGAACCAGCGTCCCTTGCACTGCAAGGCGGTGTCCTTGCCCACTGGACCACCAGGGAAGCCTCTCTGTCTTTTTCTTTAAAAAAAAATTGACCTGGTTCATGTTAGAATCATTTCATTTATTTTATTTTATTTTTAAAATTTATTTTGCTTGAACCACTTGGCATGTGGGATCCAGTTCCCTGGCCAAGAATTGAACCTGTCCCCCTGACTTGGAAGCACAGTCTAAATCACTGGATTCCAGGGAAGTCCCTTGTCTCTTTCTTTAATGAGGCTGTTTCCGTTGTGGAGGGGCTCTATCTTCTGTCCCCACCTGGGTGGCAGTCTGGCAGAGCAGGACACTGTGTACAGGAAGCTTAACTCCAGTGAATACGGGCCCTGAAATAGGAAGACAGGAGGAATGGGCTTCTGGTTGTCAGAAGTTGCTGAGGCATTGCTGACACGCTCCAGGAACAGAAGGCGTATGCCAATGTGGCCACATGGCTGCTAGGAACCGTCAGCCAGGACAGCAGCTGAGAATAATCGAGAAGTAGGAGGGACTTCTCTCATGGTCCAGTGGTTAAGACTCAGTGCTTCTGATGCAAGGGGTGCAGGCTCAATCTCCGTTTGGGGAATTAAGATGCCACATGCCGAATTGCCAAAAATTACAAAAAAAAAAAAAAGCAAGAGAGAAGGAGAAGTTTCACCAAAGGGAAGAATAAACCTGAGAGAGCACATGCAACTTCCTCAGGACCTTGAGCCTGGACCATAGGAACGATGCAGATGGATGAATGGATGGGCTCAAGGAGGAGAAGGAAAGAGAAAATAAAATAGAAAGTATCCTGTAAATCAAATAAATCAGTGAGTCAAGAGCGAGTTCTGGCTTCCCCTGACCTAGGACCTTCCTTCCCTGCCTCCCTCCGTCTTTCCCTCTCCCTCTTCCCCCTCAATCTCTCTGTCTCTCTCTCTCTCTCTTTTTCCCACTTCTGTTGATCCTTCATTTATTTATCTTTGTTCTTTGGCCCATGTGGGCCTCCCATCGCTCTGGCTCGGTAATTGGACACATCGGTCCAGCCACTCTGTGGCACGTGGAATCCTCCCTGGCCAGGGATGGAACCAGCGTCCCTTGCACTGCAAGGCGGTGTCCTTGCCCACTGGACCACCAGGGAAGCCTCTCTGTCTTTTTCTTTAAAAAAAAATTGACCTGGTTCATGTTAGAATCATTTCATTTATTTTATTTTATTTTTAAAATTTATTTTGCTTGAACCACTTGGCATGTGGGATCCAGTTCCCTGGCCAAGAATTGAACCTGTCCCCCTGACTTGGAAGCACAGTCTAAATCACTGGATTCCAGGGAAGTCCCTTGTCTCTTTCTTTAATGAGGCTGTTTCCCGTTGTGGAGGGGCTCTATCTTCTGTCCCCACCTGGGTGGCAGTCTGGCAGAGCAGGACACTGTGTACAGGAAGCAAGTCAGTGGGCTGTGGCTGAAGTGTGGCCTGGGGCCCACAGCAGGGAGAACCAGAGGCTGAATCAGGTCCCTTCAACTACAGGGCTGAGCAAAGAGCTTGGTTTCAAAAAGGAACTAGCAGGATTCGCTGGACTGAGGGCTCAGGTGGGACGTACTAAAAGTAAGCAAATGAAGCAAATATTCTCTCTTGTACAGAGATATTTTTGGCATAAATGGTTAAGGCTAATCAACAATGAAGTTCATTGATATGACCATGTGTAGCTGTTAAAATATTTCATTCACATACCAAGAAATTCACCATTTAAAACGGTGAACCTAGCAGCTTTTACTTATTCATAGAGTTGCTCAATCATCTCCACTGTCTATTTCTAGAATATTTCATCACCCTGAGTCTACTAGCAGTCACTCTCCATTCCTCCTCCCCAGCCCCAGGCTACCCGTCATTTACTTCCAGTCCCTTGATTTGCCTCTTCTGGACATTTCATAGAAACGGAATCATACAGCCTGTGTGTGGCCTTTTGTGTCTGTTCTTTCACTTAGCACCGTGTTTTCAAGACTTACCCAGGTTGGAGCCTGTATCCGGACTTCATTTCTTTTTATGGCTGAGGAATATTCTATTATATGGATAGACCACATTTTGTTTACCCATTCATCAGTTGTCAGATATTTGTGCTGTTTCCACATTTAGGCTTTTTGAATAATGCTACTGTGAACATTTGTGTACGGGTTGTTGTGTGGACACAATTTTATGTGTCTTGAGTAGACTTTCTAAGTCGTTTATGGTAGGTAGTTCTATGTTTATCTTTTTTGGGGAACTACCGAACTGTTTTCCGCAGAGGCTGCACCACTTAATGTTCCCATCATCAATATATGAGGGCTCCAGGGCTCACACATTCTTGCTAACACTCGTCATTATATGTCCTTTACTAGAGCCATCTTAGTAGGTGTAAAGTTATGTCTCACTATGGCTTTGATTTGTACTTCTTTAATTACTAATGATGTTGAGCATCTTTTCATATATTTATTGGCTGTTAGTATATCTTCTTTGGGGAAATGCCTATAATAATGTATAACTGTAACTCTACACACATATGTTCATGTTCCCCAATACAGTCTGAAACTGTACAAGTTCTGATAATTGCTTCACTGGTAGTCAGAGCGGAAGAGATTATCCCTGAAGCTTCTTGGAAGGGAGAGGGGTTTTGTGAGGGTTGATGTTTTTCCTCCCAGTTGGTTTTCTTGACTGTCAAGTGGCCTATTACTGTGGAGATCACATTTGAGTTAATGCAGACAGCATGATATGCAGCAGCTCATGCTGGTCAGTAGCCAATTATTGATATTTAAGGTCTGACATGAAAATAAAAGATGCTTGCTCAAAAAAATTTGGAGTTAATGCAGACAGCATGATATGCAGCATCTCATTTTCTTTCTCCACTGTCTATTTCTAGAATATTTCATCACCCTGAGTCTACTAGCAGTCACTCTCCATTCCTCCTCCCCAGCCCCAGGCTACCCGTCATTTACTTCCAGTCCCTTGATTTGCCTCTTCTGGACATTTCATAGAAACGGAATCATACAGCCTGTGTGTGGCCTTTTGTGTCTGTTCTTTCACTTAGCACCGTGTTTTCAAGACTTACCCAGGTTGGAGCCTGTATCCGGACTTCATTTCTTTTTATGGCTGAGGAATATTCTATTATATGGATAGACCACATTTTGTTTACCCATTCATCAGTTGTCAGATATTTGTGCTGTTTCCACATTTAGGCTTTTTGAATAATGCTACTGTGAACATTTGTGTACGGGTTGTTGTGTGGACACAATTTTATGTGTCTTGAGTAGACTTTCTAAGTCGTTTATGGTAGGTAGTTCTATGTTTATCTTTTTTGGGGAACTACCGAACTGTTTTCCGCAGAGGCTGCACCACTTAATGTTCCCATCATCAATATATGAGGGCTCCAGGGCTCACACATTCTTGCTAACACTCGTCATTATATGTCCTTTACTAGAGCCATCTTAGTAGGTGTAAAGTTATGTCTCACTATGGCTTTGATTTGTACTTCTTTAATTACTAATGATGTTGAGCATCTTTTCATATATTTATTGGCTGTTAGTATATCTTCTTTGGGGAAATGCCTATAATAATGTATAACTGTAACTCTACACACATATGTTCATGTTCCCCAATACAGTCTGAAACTGTACAAGTTCTGATAATTGCTTCACTGGTAGTCAGAGCGGAAGAGATTATCCCTGAAGCTTCTTGGAAGGGAGAGGGGTTTTGTGAGGGTTGATGTTTTTCCTCCCAGTTGGTTTTCTTGACTGTCAAGTGGCCTATTACTGTGGAGATCACATTTGGAGTTAATGCAGACAGCATGATATGCAGCAGCTCATGCTGGTCAGTGACGCCAATTATTGATATTTAAGGTCTGACATGAAAATAAAAGATGCTTGCTCTTTGAAAGAAAAGCTATGTAAAGCCTATTAAAAAGCAGACACATCACTTTGCCAACAAAGGTCTCTATAGTTAAAGCTATGGTTTTGACAGTAGTCATGAATGGATATGAGTGTTGGACCATGAGGAAGGCTGAGTGCCGAAGAATTGATGCTTTTGCACTGTGGGGTTGGAGAAGGCTCTTGGGAATCCCCTGGACAGCTAGGAGGTCAAACCAGTCAGTCCTAAAGGAAACCAACCCTGAATATTCATTGGAAGGAATGATGCTAAAGCTGAAGCTCCGATACTTTGGCCACCTGAGGCAAAGAGGTGACTCATTGGAAAAGACTCTGAAGCTGGAAAAGATTGAGGGGAGGAGGAGAAAGGATGGACAGAGGAAGAAGTGGCTGGATGGCATCACCGACTCAATGGACATAGTTTGAGCAAACTCCAGGAGATGGTGAAGGACAGGGAAGCCCAGCGTGCTGCGATCCATGGGGTTACAAACAGCCACAACGTAGCGACTGAACAAAACACAAAGTCTGGGTCTGTTCTGATTGGTTGATGTCCATACCGTAATGGTTATTTAACACATGGAACACCATTCCTGTAGAGTATTTTGCTTGCCTGTCTGGCGTAGGGTTGGTAATTGTTAACTTTATTTTATTTTGGGGGGCCCTATTATGTTCCAGAAGGAGAAGAGGGTGACAGAGGAGGAGATGGTGGGATGGCATCACTGGCTCAATGGACATGGACTTGGGCAGACTCTGGGAGGTGGTGAGCGATGGGGTGGCCCGGCGTGCTGCAGTCCATGGGATCTCAAGGAGGTGAACATGCCTAGGTAACTGAACAACATGTTCCTCCACCACCAAGAGCAGGCCATTGTCTATTTTCCATTGTCTTTTATCCCTGAATTGTCACCTAATCCTGCCCCTGGAGGGTACTCTGATGCTTGTGGTGGGTGTCCTGGTTCTTTTTCATGAAAACAAGATCTCAACGATGTTGGCCATCACTGGGTTTTCTTTGACTGTCAAGTGGCCTGTTACTGTTGGAGATTTTTTTCCCACATTTGGAGTTAATTTGGGCAGACAGCATGATATGCAGCAGCTCATGCTGGTCAGTGACGCCAATTATTGATATTTAAGGTCTGACATGAAAATAAAAGATGCTTGCTCTTTGAAAGAAAAGCTATGTAAAGCCTATTAAAAAGCAGACACATCACTTTGCCAACAAAGGTCTCTATAGTTAAAGCTATGGTTTTGACAGTAGTCATGAATGGATATGAGTGTTGGACCATGAGGAAGGCTGAGTGCCGAAGAATTGATGCTTTTGCACTGTGGGGTTGGAGAAGGCTCTTGGGAATCCCCTGGACAGCTAGGAGGTCAAACCAGTCAGTCCTAAAGGAAACCAACCCTGAATATTCATTGGAAGGAATGATGCTAAAGCTGAAGCTCCGATACTTTGGCCACCTGAGGCAAAGAGGTGACTCATTGGAAAAGACTCTGAAGCTGGAAAAGATTGAGGGGAGGAGGAGAAAGGATGGACAGAGGAAGAAGTGGCTGGATGGCATCACCGACTCAATGGACATAGTTTGAGCAAACTCCAGGAGATGGTGAAGGACAGGGAAGCCCAGCGTGCTGCGATCCATGGGGTTACAAACAGCCACAACGTAGCGACTGAACAAAACACAAAGTCTGGGTCTGTTCTGATTGGTTGATGTCCATACCGTAATGGTTATTTAACACATGGAACACCATTCCTGTAGAGTATTTTGCTTGCCTGTCTGGCGTAGGGTTGGTAATTGTTAACTTTATTTTATTTTGGGGGGCCCTATTATGTTCCAGAAGGAGAAGAGGGTGACAGAGGAGGAGATGGTGGGATGGCATCACTGGCTCAATGGACATGGACTTGGGCAGACTCTGGGAGGTGGTGAGCGATGGGGTGGCCCGGCGTGCTGCAGTCCATGGGATCTCAAGGAGGTGAACATGCCTAGGTAACTGAACAACATGTTCCTCCACCACCAAGAGCAGGCCATTGTCTATTTTCCATTGTCTTTTATCCCTGAATTGTCACCTAATCCTGCCCCTGGAGGGTACTCTGATGCTTGTGGTGGGTGTCCTGGTTCTTTTTCATGAAAACAAGATCTCAACGATGTTGGCCATCACTCATAATCGTGGAATCACCACCGTGCCGTCTTTGTTAACACAAAGACCCTTTATTATTATTATGCATCATCATTATTATTGGCCATGTTGTATGGCTTGTGGGATCTTAGTTCCCTGACCACAGGTGCCCCTGCCGTGGCAGCATGGAGCTCTAACCACTGAACAACCAAGGAATTCCCTGGCACATGTTTTCTGCAAATAATCAGATAGTGATGTTTTAGGCTTTATGGGCCATTAGAGTCTCTCATGCAACTGTTCATCTCAGACTGTTGTGTAAGACCAGCCACAGACAACATGGGAACGAATGGGCCTGCTGTATGCCAGTAAAGGTTTATTTAGGTGCTGGGCTGTCTTTGGCCTGGAGGCTACTGTTTGCTGATGGTCTGATATGATATCTGGCTATGTGGCTATTAAAAAGAATCAAAACCAGAATTATTATTATTATTTTGGCTATTCTGGGTTTTCACTGCTGCCACAGGCTCTTCTCTAGATGCAGGGAGTGGGGGCTACTCTCTAGTTGAGGTGAGCAGGCTTCTTGTTGTGGTGACTTCTCTTGTTGTGGAACTCAGGCTCCAGGGCTCACAGGCTTCAGTGGTTGTGGCCCATGGGCTCCATAGTTGTGGCTCCGAGGCTCTAGAGCACAGGCGCCATAGTTGTGGCTCACGGGCTTAGTTGCTCCTCAGCATGTGGGATCTTCTCAGATCAGAGACTGAACCCGTGTCTCCTTCATTGGCAGGCGAACTCTTCACCACTGAGCTACCAGGGAAGCCCAGAATTAGGTGTTTTGATAAAGATTTTCATCCTTTTTTTTTTTTTTTTTTTTTGAGAGAGGGAGTAAAATTGCACCCACCTTTGTATAGGGCTGAAGAAGAGTCTTCGAGGACACACACCCAACCGTTAACAGTCGTCACATCTAGAGATTAGGTTTGGGGAAGTGGGAGGTTGGAACAGATGAACACTTTTCCTGATTTTATGTATCTGTTTTTGTTTGGGCCTCCGGGTGTGCAGGATCTTCGTTCCCCCAATAGGGATCAAACCCATAATCTCTGCCGTCGATGCTCAGAGTGCTGAACCACTGGATGGCCAGGGAAGTTCCTCCTGACTTTATTGAAAGTTGTGCATGGAGAGAGCTTTGCTTTTGTAAGTAAGTCAAATTCAAGGGGGATTTTTTTGTAATCAAAAGAATTTGACTAGTCTTAGTCATAGTGCAAATACAGTCATATGCTACATAGAATAGAACAAGTCTCATAATTGTAGTGACCACACAATTTCCATAAGCCATGGCATCTCATGGCTATATATGAGCGTTTACAGGGGTCCATGGACGGAGAGGGGGCGGGCTGGTTGAGAAGCCAGGTCAGAGCCTCTGTAGAGAGGTATGAGGCTGTGTCTGGAGCCAGGGTGTGGGCAGAGCTGGAGACCGAGGCATGAGCCTCAGCTCAGGCCTCCACTCGTCAGCACCCCTCCACCCCTGACATCCAGCCGCTTTGAGGTCTGAAGGGTCTCAGGAATGTTTCAGCAGCTTCTGCTTTCCAGGCCGTCGGTGCACATTCACTGGTCAAGAGCCCTTGTTTCCTCATTTGCTGAAGATCCGTTGAGGACCAGTCCTGATGCCAGTGGGTGGAGGAGGTCTTTCTTGTACCCTCCCAGCTGGAACTGGGGAGAGATTTGTGAATAGGTGACGTTCTCGGCCCTGGAATCCGTGCAACCCAGAGGTGAGTGGGAGTAGGCGTGGATCTGTGTGCAACAAGTCACATCTGAGTCACCGCTGAGTCATTGTGAAGGGTGGATAGGGGTTTGCCACATCAACTAAGGCAGGGCAGGAAATTCCAGGCAGACAGAAGAGCAGAGGTGAAGATCCAGAGACGGGAAATACTGTCCAGGGAACCCTGAGAAAGTTACGAACAGAGGTGAGGCGGAGAGGCCACAGATCAGGAAGGGGAACTAGCAGAGAGTTGTGGGCAGAGGAGACAGGAAGTCAAATGTGAGCTTTAGGGAGGTTTTCTGGTGGAGGAGAATGGATAGGGAGATCCGTTAATGATCTCTTGTCTCCGCTGCCCTTACCTCTGGGTCATTCTCGAAGCTGCCTACTCTACTCTCTATACCCCTTCCCTTCTCTTGCCATAACCAGTTCTCCTTTAAACTTTCAAAATTCAGGCATCCCCCTACTGAGAAAAGGTCACTGAGGGGCTTCCCTGGTGGTCTAGTGGCTAAGACTGCACTCCCAATGAAGGGGGCTGGGGTTTGATCCCTGGTCAGGGAACTAGATCCCATATGCCGCAACTAAAGATCCTGCATGCCTCAACTAAGATCAGCACAGCCAAAAGGAAATAAATGAACAGACAAGTAAATAAATAAGCATTTAAAAGGAAAAGAAACATTCACTGACATCACCACCATTCCCAGCTGGACCTCTGCTCTGGGCTTCATGAGGCCCTAGGCATTTCTTTATTTCTGTGTGAATTTCATTGCTTTGTGATTCTATTTTTGATTCTAAATCACCAGAGGGTGGTTTTCCTGGGCAGGGCTAATGGTGAAGGTGGGCAGTGTGGTGTGGCATCTCAGCTCAGGCCTCCACTGTCAGCACCCTCCACCCCTGACATCCAGCCGCTTTGAGGTCTGAAGGGTCTCAGGAATGTTTCAGCAGCTTCTGCTTTCCAGGCCGTCGGTGCACATTCACTGGTCAAGAGCCCTTGTTTCCTCATTTGCTGAAGATCCGTTGAGGACCAGTCCTGATGCCAGTGGGTGGAGGAGGTCTTTCTTGTACCCTCCCAGCTGGAACTGGGGAGAGATTTGTGAATAGGTGACGTTCTCGGCCCTGGAATCCGTGCAACCCAGAGGTGAGTGGGAGTAGGCGTGGATCTGTGTGCAACAAGTCACATCTGAGTCACCGCTGAGTCATTGTGAAGGGTGGATAGGGGTTTGCCACATCAACTAAGGCAGGGCAGGAAATTCCAGGCAGACAGAAGAGCAGAGGTGAAGATCCAGAGACGGGAAATACTGTCCAGGGAACCCTGAGAAAGTTACGAACAGAGGTGAGGCGGAGAGGCCACAGATCAGGAAGGGGAACTAGCAGAGAGTTGTGGGCAGAGGAGACAGGAAGTCAAATGTGAGCTTTAGGGAGGTTTTCTGGTGGAGGAGAATGGATAGGGAGATCCGTTAATGATCTCTTGTCTCCGCTGCCCTTACCTCTGGGTCATTCTCGAAGCTGCCTACTCTACTCTCTATACCCCTTCCCTTCTCTTGCCATAACCAGTTCTCCTTTAAACTTTCAAAATTCAGGCATCCCCCTACTGAGAAAAGGTCACTGAGGGGCTTCCCTGGTGGTCTAGTGGCTAAGACTGCACTCCCAATGAAGGGGGCTGGGGTTTGATCCCTGGTCAGGGAACTAGATCCCATATGCCGCAACTAAAGATCCTGCATGCCTCAACTAAGATCAGCACAGCCAAAAGGAAATAAATGAACAGACAAGTAAATAAATAAGCATTTAAAAGGAAAAGAAACATTCACTGACATCACCACCATTCCCAGCTGGACCTCTGCTCTGGGCTTCATGAGGCCCTAGGCATTTCTTTATTTCTGTGTGAATTTCATTGCTTTGTGATTCTATTTTTGATTCTAAATCACCAGAGGGTGGTTTTCCTGGGCAGGGCTAATGGTGAAGGTGGGCAGTGTGGTGTGGCATCTAAGCTGAGGCCAGGTTTTCTGGTTTGGGAGCTGGAGAGGCTTGAACTGTTTTTGCTTAAGATTATGTGACATCCAGTGTGGGGGTGTTTTCTTCAGCAGCTGGTTCTCCAACTCTCCTGTTACCAGCTTTATGTGTGTGTTCAGTTGCTCAGTTGGGTCCGACTTTCTGTGACCCAATGGATTGTAGCCTGCCAGACTTCTCTGTCCATGAACTCTCCAGGCAAGAATACTGGAGTGGATCTGGGAACATACATGTCTGTGAACAACACAACTCTGTAAAAACTTTTAAAAAAAATTAAATTAAAAAAAAGAGAATATACTAGAGTGGTTTGTCATGCCTTCCTCCAGGGGATCTTCCCAACCCATGGCCAATCAGGTGTACATCAGGGATTTTGACAACTCACTCCTCAGGTTTAGTCACTTTTTAGAGTGGCCCATAGAACTCAGAGAAACACTTTACTTGTCTCCACCAGTTTATTATAAAGGATATGACTCAGCAACAGCCAAAAAGAAGGGTTTTGATAGTTAAATGTCAATCTCTCTAGGGAAGTACAGACGCGAAGGCAAAATCCGCAAACATGGGGAAGTTGCAGAGAGTCAAGAAATCCCTTAAGGTTAATTCAGCTGTGGTCCTTATTCTAAGAATATTTCCCATTCTTTTTCCTAGGTGGAAGCTAGGAGCCCGGCTGATTTATTTGTTCACTCATCTGATAAGCATTTATTGATGACCTCTTCCGAACCAGACCCTACAGCCACAAAGATGGCTGAGGCTCAGTGTTAGCTCTTGGTGGGTTCTCAGGCTAGAGCTGGGGAGACTGGCCCAATGAGCATCCTGAAATTTGATGACAGCAAATAATACAGGTATAAAGGAAGAGCTTCGGAAGGAAGGAACTTCCCTCTTCCCCTGGGACTGAGCTACCTACGCAGGTTCTCAGCACAGTGGGGTTGAAATCATCTCAATTCTTGCCTGGAACTTGTGCTCTGAATTGCAAGTGGAGGGTACAGCTGGCATGGATTTTATGTAGGTAAACTTGACAATGTCGAGGAAAAATGGTCCCCGTGTCTTATCTTCTGGGCATGTACCTTTCCTTGTACCTGTAAGACGTTACATAGGTGTAAGGTTTTTTCACTGTAATGCTGTCAGTAATAACAAAGACTGGAAATCATCTTTTGTTTTTGTTTTTTTTTTTGTCTTTTCTGGGAATAATCTTAATGTTCAACATTAATAGAAAAGGATTGTGCAGCCATACAAAGGAATCCTATGCAACCATAAAATTGAAGAGGAAGCTGTGTATGGGATCTGGAACATTCTCCATGACATATTGAGAAGTGAAAAAACAAATGTCTCAACTGTGTGATCATAAGCTATCCTTTCAAGAAAAAAAATATACATATATTATACATATAAATGGCATGTATTATGTCTTATAATGTACAAACTAGCTCTGGAAGGAAATAAAAGAAACATAATTCTTTAGGGAGAGAAACTGGCACAATGAGAGGGAAACTTAAGCGTGTGCTTTTTTTTTAAGATTGATTTATTTTTTGGCTGTGCTGGGTCTTTGTTGCTACACATGGACCTTCTATAGGTGCAGAGAGTGGGGGCTACTCTTTGTTGCAATGCTCAGGTTTCTCACGGTGGTGGCTTCTCTTATTGAGGAGCATGGGCTCTGGAGCACAGGCTCCGCAGTCTGGTTCCCTGGCTCTGGAACACAGGCTCCGTAATTGTGGCACAGGGGCTTAGTGGCTCCACAGCATGTGGGATCTTCCGGGACCAGGTATGAACTGGTTTCCCTTGCATTACACAGCAGGTTCTTAACGACTGGACCACCAAGGAACCCCTCAGTGTGTACTTTATACCACTTAACATTTTAATGCATTGTCTATTTTTGTTTTTTAAAGGTGCCTCTCTTCTCCTTAGCTGAGGACAAGGAGGGGGATGCCAATGTGCAGCTTTCGGAGGGTGTTTCTGGCAGAGTCTGTAAAACTGGGAGGACAAGGAGGGATGCCATGTGCACTGAGCTTACGAGGTTCTCAGCACAGTGGGGTTGAAATCATCTCAATTCTTGCCTGGAACTTGTGCTCTGAATTGCAAGTGGAGGGTACAGCTGGCATGGATTTTATGTAGGTAAACTTGACAATGTCGAGGAAAAATGGTCACCGTGTCTTATCTTCTGGGCATGTACCTTTCCTTGTACCTGTAAGACGTTACATAGGTGTAAGGTTTTTTCACTGTAATGCTGTCAGTAATAACAAAGACTGGAAATCATCTTTTGTTTTTGTTTTTTTTTTTGTCTTTTCTGGGAATAATCTTAATGTTCAACATTAATAGAAAAGGATTGTGCAGCCATACAAAGGAATCCTATGCAACCATAAAATTGAAGAGGAAGCTGTGTATGGGATCTGGAACATTCTCCATGACATATTGAGAAGTGAAAAAGCAAATGTCTCAACTGTGTGATCATAAGCTATCCTTTCAAGAAAAAAAATATACATATATTATACATATAAATGGCATGTATTATGTCTTATAATGTACAAACTAGCTCTGGAAGGAAATAAAAGAAACATAATTCTTTAGGGAGAGAAACTGGCACAATGAGAGGGAAACTTAAGCGTGTGCTTTTTTTTTAAGATTGATTTATTTTTTGGCTGTGCTGGGTCTTTGTTGCTACACATGGACCTTCTATAGGTGCAGAGAGTGGGGGCTACTCTTTGTTGCAATGCTCAGGTTTCTCACGGTGGTGGCTTCTCTTATTGAGGAGCATGGGCTCTGGAGCACAGGCTCCGCAGTCTGGTTCCCTGGCTCTGGAACACAGGCTCCGTAATTGTGGCACAGGGGCTTAGTGGCTCCACAGCATGTGGGATCTTCCGGGACCAGGTATGAACTGGTTTCCCTTGCATTACACAGCAGGTTCTTAACGACTGGACCACCAAGGAACCCCTCAGTGTGTACTTTATACCACTTAACATTTTAATGCATTGTCTATTTTTGTTTTTTAAAGGTGCCTCTCTTCTCCTTAGCTGAGGACAAGGAGGGGGATGCCAATGTGCAGCTTTCGGAGGGTGTTTCTGGCAGAGTTTGTCACAAAGGTCCCTTTATCCTGCAGCAGAAAGGTCACCTGGGGCATCTGTCTTCACATGGAATGGGCCTGAGCATTTTTTTCTTTCAAATAGCAACATGAATCAGCCGTAGGGATACACATGTCCCCTTCCTCTTCTTTTGAGGTGGGGAGTGAGGTGGGGAGGGAGAGGGCAGGTGGGCCACTTCTATTGGTCTTTCATTTACCTGTTTTTCATCCGTCTTTGTTCTTTGGCCCGTGTGGGCCTCCCATCGCGGTGGCCTCTGTTGTCGCAGAGTGCCGGCTCTGGGCGCATGCGCTCCAGAGCTCTGGGTCGGTAATTGGACACATCGGTCCAGCCGCTCTGCGGCACGGGGGATCTTCCCAGGCCAGGGATGGAACCGGAGCCCCTTGCACTGCAAGGCAGTGTCCTTACCCACTGGACCACCAGGGAAGTTCTGTCCCCTCCCTCTTGAACCTCCCTCAGGTCTCCCCACCCATCCCACCCCTCCAGGTGGTTACAGAGTGCCTGATTGCAGTCCCTGAATCACACAGCAAATTCCCACTGGCTCTTTGTTTTACATATAGTGATGTAAGTTTCCATGGTATTGTCTCCATACCCCTCACCCTCTCCCTTCCCTCCCTGCCAACCGGTGTCCTGAACTTTGAGTGTTACCTGTAACTGCTCAATCTAATGTCAGCTTTCTTTCCTGCTCTACCGCCTGTAAAAGGCTTTGTGCTTTCACAGCTCTCAGGGTTTGGTCTGAGGCATGTTCTGAGGTTGGATGCACGGGGGCTTCTCTTATTGAGGAGCATGGGCTCTGGAGCACAGGCTCCGCAGTCTGGTTCCCTGGCTCTGGAACACAGGCTCCGTAATTGTGGCACAGGGGCTTAGTGGCTCCACAGCATGTGGGATCTTCCGGGACCAGGTATGAACTGGTTTCCCTTGCATTACACAGCAGGTTCTTAACGACTGGACCACCAAGGAACCCCTCAGTGTGTACTTTATACCACTTAACATTTTAATGCATTGTCTATTTTTGTTTTTTAAAGGTGCCTCTCTTCTCCTTAGCTGAGGACAAGGAGGGGGATGCCAATGTGCAGCTTTCGGAGGGTGTTTCTGGCAGAGTTTGTCACAAAGGTCCCTTTATCCTGCAGCAGAAAGGTCACCTGGGGCATCTGTCTTCACATGGAATGGGCCTGAGCATTTTTTTCTTTCAAATAGCAACATGAATCAGCCGTAGGGATACACATGTCCCCTTCCTCTTCTTTTGGGGTGGGGGGATTGGGGTGGGAGGGGGGCGGGTGGGCCACTTCTATTGGTCTTTCATTTACCTGTTTTTCATCCGTCTTTGTTCTTTGGCCCGTGTGGGCCTCCCATCGCGGTGGCCTCTGTTGTCGCAGAGTGCCGGCTCTGGGCGCATGCGCTCCAGAGCTCTGGGTCGGTAATTGGACACATCGGTCCAGCCGCTCCGCGGCACGTGGGATCTTCCCAGGCCAGGGATCGAACCGGCGCCCCTTGCACTGCAAGGCGGTGTCCTTACCCACTGGACCACCAGGGAAGTTCTGTCCCCTCCCTCTTGAACCTCCCTCAGGTCTCCCCCCCCCTCCCACCCCTCCAGGTGGTTACAGAGTGCCTGATTGCAGTCCCTGAATCACACAGCAAATTCCCACTGGCTCTTTGTTTTACATATAGTGATGTAAGTTTCCATGGTATTGTCTCCATACCCCTCACCCTCTCCCTTCCCTCCCTGCCAACCGGTGTCCTGAACTTTGAGTGTTACCTGTAACTGCTCAATCTAATGTCAGCTTTCTTTCCTGCTCTACCGCCTGTAAAAGGCTTTGTGCTTTCACAGCTCTCAGGGTTTGGTCTGAGGCATGTTCTGAGGCTCTGTGGTGCCCCGGGTTGGTTCCAGCTGCTGGCAGCTGTGTGGACAACCCGGCGTTCAAGCTTACTGCTCTCCAAAACCTCTTGCTGCTTTCAGGAGGAAAGTCTCCTTTTACGCCTCGTGCTTTAAACTGAAACCCAAGTGTAACAGCTGCAGGCCACCACCAGGGTCTCTGTCTCTCAGTCATGTCCGACTCTTTATGATCCCATGGATTGGAGCCCTCCAGGCCTCTGTCCAAGGAATTCTCCAGGCAAGACTACTGGAGTGCGGAGTCCTTTCCTTCTCCAGGGAATCTTCCCAACCCAGGAATCGAACCCAGATCTCCTGCACTGCAGGCAGATTCTTTACCATCTGAGCCACCAGGAAAACCTGATGCAGGGTCTCACGTACCTTCTAAACCTCACTGATATCCTACTTTGGTAGTATGCTCAAGGCCAGTGTGACTAGAGGAACCCAGCTCCCAGTAATTTTGAAATCTAGACTTGTTTTCCCTCAAGGGAGGAATGTTGTCCCTTGCCTCTCTCCCACTAACCCTATTCTTTTCTGATTCACATTTTAAATTTAGCCAAGAATTGCAGAACATTTAAAAATTTTTATTTTTAAAATATTTCTTAGGAACCTACTATGTGGCAGGACTTCCTTGGTGGCTCAGATGGTAAAGAATCTGCCTACAATGCGGAAGACCTGGTTGGGAAGATTCCCTGAAGAAGGGAATGGCTGGGAAATTCCATGGATCAATGGAGCCTGGAGGGCACAGTCCATAGGGCTGCACAGAGTTGGACACAGCTAAGCACTCATGTTGCAATGCTATCCATCAATTAAATCTTCATATTTTAAAAAATGAACAGATCATTTTTAGAACAGTTTTAGATTTACGGGAAAATGAGTAGATAGTAAAGCAAGTTCCCACAGTACCAACCTTCCGCTTTCTCCAATTACTAACATCTTGCATTTTCTTGTGGTGCCTTTTTTTTTCTTTTTTTCTTTTTGGCCACTTCTATTGGTCTTTCATTTATTTCCATCTTTGTTCTTTTGGCCCGTGTGGGCCTCCCATCACAGCGGCCTCTCTCGTTGCAGAGCACCAGCTCTGGGCACACGTGCTCCAGAGCTCCGGCTGGGTAGTTGGACACATTGGTCCAGCCGCTCTGTGGCACGTGGGATCTTCCCAGGCCAGGGATCGAACCGGAACCCCTTGCACTGCAAGGCGGTGTCCTTACCCACTGGACCACCAGGTAAGCCCCATGTGGTCCCTTTGCTACAACTAAAAAACGCAATACTTTTGATACATAATCATTTAAATTTTCTTGTTTACCTTAAGGTTCACTCTTTGTGTCTATAGTTCTGTGGGTTTGGATAAATGTATTATGTCTTGTTTTATCCTTAAGCATCATTTAGAGTAGTTTCACCATCTTAAAAACATATTTTCTTCAGGAAAAAGTTTCTGATATGTAAAATACCTTAAAAAACCCTCCCATGCTTAATTAATCTTTTCATCCCCTACCCCTCAGCCCCCTACGACCACTGATTTTTTTTTTTTGTCTTTTTTTTTTTTGCTTTTACAGAATTTTGTTGTTTACAGATGTGGCCATTGATTTTTTTTAATCATCTCTAATAGTTTTGCCTCTTCCAGAATGTCAGATAGTTGGAAGCATATAGCCTCTTCAGATTGACTTCTTTCATTTGGCCATATGCATTGCAGATTCCTCCATGACTTGAGAGCTCAATTCTTTTTATCTCTCAATAATATTCTATTGAGGCAAGAGTATATAATGAAATAAAAACAGTCTCTTCAGCAAAGTGGTGTGGGAAAGTTGGAAAACTGCATGTAAATCAATGAACACACCCTCACATCATGCATGAAAATAAACTCAAAATGGCTTAAAGACTTACGTAAGATAAGACAACACAAAATTCCTAGAAGAGAGCATAGGCAAAACATTCTCTGACATAAATCGTACCAACATTTTCTTAGGTCAGTTTCCCAAGGCAAGAGAAATAAAAATAAACAAATGGGACCTAATCAAACATACAAGCTTTTACATGGCAAGGGAAACCATAAATAAAGCAAAGAGACAGTCTATGGAATGAGAGAAAATTCTTAGAAATGGTATGACCAACAAGGGCTTTATTTCCAAAATATATGAACTGTTCATACAACTGAAAAACAAGAAAAAAGGCTTCCCTGGTAGCTCAGTGGTAAAGAGCTTGCCTGCTAATGCAGGAGACACAAGTTCTATCCCTGATCCAGGAAGATCCCACATGCGGAGCCACGAAGCCCGTGAGCCACGAAGCCCATGAGCCACGAAGCCCGTGAGCCATGACTATGGAGCCCGTGCTCTAGAGCCTCAGAGTCGCAACTATGGAGCCCATGTGCTGCAACTCCTGAAGCCCGTGAGCCCTAGAGCTCGAGTCCACAACAAGAGGTCACTGCAACAAGAAGCCTGCTCACCTCCACTAGAGAGCAGCCCCCACTCTCTGCAACTAGAGAAGAGCCTGTGGCAGCAGTGAAAACCCAGAATAGCCAAAAATAAATAAATAAACAAGGAAAAAAAAAAGCAATCAACCCAATTGCAAAAAGGACAGAAGACCTAAATAGACATTTCTCCAAAGTAAACATACAAAAGAGGCTCAACATTGCTAATTATCAGAGAAATACAAATCAAGACTACAACTAGGTGCCACCTCAGAGGAGTCAGAATGGCCCTCATTAAAATGTCTACAAATAATAAATGCAGGAGAGAGTGTGGAGAAAACCTATCCACAACTGGTGGGAATGGATGTTGGTGTAGCCACTATGGAAACAGTACAGCGGCTCCTCAGAAGACTAAAACGAGAGCTACCATCTGATAACAATTCCACTCCTAGTAATGTATATATCTGCCGCGGCACGGCAGCTGGGTGCAGAGACGATAAGAAACACACACACACACACACACACACACACAGAGGATGGGAACGGGAGGCTCAAGACCTCTTGGGTCAAGGCCCGGAACACATTCTCCAGTCTGCTTTTATTGAGAGCTGAAGCTCCAGGTGTTTGCCGGGCATGGTGTTAGCAAGGGCTGGGACTCACTCACAGGCCTGACCAATGAGAGTGGAAAGGGTGTGTTGCAGCTGGGGGAACAAACCAGGGTTGGTGAAATAAACAAATGGGACAAAAAGCTTTTACATGGCAAGAAACCATAAATAAAGCAAAGAGACAGTCTATGGAATGAGAGAAAATTCTTAGAAATGGTATGACCAACAAGGGCTTTATTTCCAAAATATATGAACTGTTCATACAACTGAAAAACAAGAAAAAAGGCTTCCCTGGTAGCTCAGTGGTAAAGAGCTTGCCTGCTAATGCAGGAGACACAAGTTCTATCCCTGATCCAGGAAGATCCCACATGCGGAGCCACGAAGCCCGTGAGCCACGAAGCCCATGAGCCACGAAGCCCGTGAGCCATGACTATGGAGCCCGTGCTCTAGAGCCTCAGAGTCGCAACTATGGAGCCCATGTGCTGCAACTCCTGAAGCCCGTGAGCCCTAGAGCTCGAGTCCACAACAAGAGGTCACTGCAACAAGAAGCCTGCTCACCTCCACTAGAGAGCAGCCCCCACTCTCTGCAACTAGAGAAGAGCCTGTGGCAGCAGTGAAAACCCAGAATAGCCAAAAATAAATAAATAAACAAGGAAAAAAAAAAGCAATCAACCCAATTGCAAAAAGGACAGAAGACCTAAATAGACATTTCTCCAAAGTAAACATACAAAAGAGGCTCAACATTGCTAATTATCAGAGAAATACAAATCAAGACTACAACTAGGTGCCACCTCAGAGGAGTCAGAATGGCCCTCATTAAAATGTCTACAAATAATAAATGCAGGAGAGAGTGTGGAGAAAACCTATCCACAACTGGTGGGAATGGATGTTGGTGTAGCCACTATGGAAACAGTACAGCGGCTCCTCAGAAGACTAAAACGAGAGCTACCATCTGATAACAATTCCACTCCTAGTAATGTATATATCTGCCGCGGCACGGCAGCTGGGTGCAGAGACGATAAGAAACACACACACACACACACACACACACACAGAGGATGGGAACGGGAGGCTCAAGACCTCTTGGGTCAAGGCCCGGAACACATTCTCCAGTCTGCTTTTATTGAGAGCTGAAGCTCCAGGTGTTTGCCGGGCATGGTGTTAGCAAGGGCTGGGACTCACTCACAGGCCTGACCAATGAGAGTGGAAAGGGTGTGTTGCAGCTGGGGGGACAACCAAATCAGCCAGAGGTTTAGGAGTCTGTTCTGCACGCGCATGCAGCCTTCTAACGTGTGCTGCCATGGGGTCTCAAAGTCCACAGAAGATCTCTCACCTGTTGCTGATCAGTATGTTCCCAGCTACTAAGCCCATGTGAATCGAATCACTTATTTTGTCTTAGATTTTTCTAGTATGTTTTTCATTCCCAATGTGCTTTTCTCCTGGTTCAGCCAAAGCCACAAAAACCTCCACCAGTTTATTTCCCACATATATCAAGACAAAACTATAATTTAAAATGACGCATGCACTCCCATGTTCATAGCAGCACTATTCACAATGACCAAGACATGGAGACGGTCTAAATGTCCATCGAGAGATGAATGGATAAGGCAGATTTGGTGCATATAAACAATGGAATACTAGTCAACCATAAAAAAGAATGAAATAATGCCATTTGCAGCAACATGGATGACTCTAGAGATGATTATACTAAAAGAAGTAAGCCAGAAAGAGGAATACTGTATAGGATCCTTCTATGTGGAATCTAAAATATGACACAAATGAACTTATCTATGAAATAGAAACAGACTCACAGTCAGACATAGAGAACAGATTTGTGGTTGCCAGCAAGGGGTCAGGAGGATGGACTGGGCCTTTGGGATTAGTAGATGCAAACTATTATATATAGATTGATGGACAACAAAGTCCTACTGTTTAGAGACTTGGGTTCAACCCCTGGGTTGGAGAAACCTATCCACAACTGGTGGGAATGGATGTTGGTGTAGCCACTATGGAAACAGTACAGCGGCTCCTCAGAAGACTAAAACGAGCTACCATCTGATAACAATTCCACTCCTAGTAATGTATATATCTGCGCGCACGGCAGCTGGGTGCAGAGACGATAAGAAACACACACACACACACACACACAAAAGAGGATGGGAACGGGAGGCTCAAGACCTCTTGGGTCAAGGCCCGGAACACATTCTCCAGTCTGCTTTTATTGAGAGCTGAAGCTCCAGGTGTTTGCCGGGCATGGTGTTAGCAAGGGCTGGGACTCACTCACAGGCCTGACCAATGAGAGTGGAAAGGGTGTGTTGCAGCTGGGGGGACAACCAAATCAGCCAGAGGTTTAGGAGTCTGTTCTGCACGCGCATGCAGCCTTCTAACGTGTGCTGCCATGGGGTCTCAAAGTCCACAGAAGATCTCTCACCTGTTGCTGATCAGTATGTTCCCAGCTACTAAGCCCATGTGAATCGAATCACTTATTTTGTCTTAGATTTTTCTAGTATGTTTTTCATTCCCAATGTGCTTTTCTCCTGGTTCAGCCAAAGCCACAAAAACCTCCACCAGTTTATTTCCCACATATATCAAGACAAAACTATAATTTAAAATGACGCATGCACTCCCATGTTCATAGCAGCACTATTCACAATGACCAAGACATGGAGACGGTCTAAATGTCCATCGAGAGATGAATGGATAAGGCAGATTTGGTGCATATAAACAATGGAATACTAGTCAACCATAAAAAAGAATGAAATAATGCCATTTGCAGCAACATGGATGACTCTAGAGATGATTATACTAAAAGAAGTAAGCCAGAAAGAGGAATACTGTATAGGATCCTTCTATGTGGAATCTAAAATATGACACAAATGAACTTATCTATGAAATAGAAACAGACTCACAGTCAGACATAGAGAACAGATTTGTGGTTGCCAGCAAGGGGGTCAGGGAGGATGGACTGGGCCTTTGGGATTAGTAGATGCAAACTATTATATATAGATTGATGGACAACAAAGTCCTACTGTTTAGAGACTTGGGTTCAACCCCTGGGTTGGGAAGATCCCCTGGAGAAGGAAATAGCAACCCACTCCAGTATTCTTGCCTGGAGAGTCCCATGGACAGAGGAGCCTGGCAGTGTGCAATCCCTGGGTTCAGAGAGAGTCAGACATGACTGGAAAGAGTGATCCTCAGATAGGCTCTGTGCATGTTTTGTCACATTTATTCCTATGTATTTATCTTTTGGGGATGCTGATGTAAATAGGATCACAGTTTTAAATTCAAATTCGAATGGTTCATGGTATTAGATAGAAAAATAACAGACTTGTATATTAGCCTTCTATCTTGTGACTTTCTTATAATGCTTATTGGTTTCAAGAAGTTTTCTGTTGTTGATTCTTTGGGCACATAGACATTCATGTCATCTGTAAGCAAAGATAGTTTTATCTTTTCCTTTACAATTCATATACTCTTCACCCTCTTTTCTTATTTTATTGCATAAACTAGGACTTTGAGTATGATGCTCAGTAAGAGGAATGAGAACAGATTATCTTTTCCTTGCTTTTGATTTTAGGGGGAAAGCATCTCGTTTTTCACCATTATGCATGATGTTAGCAGCAGGTTTTTGTAGATATTCTTTGTCAACTTGAGGAAGTTCCCTTTATGTCTAGTTTGCTGTTCATTTATTATGAATGGCTGTTGAATTTTGTCAAATGCATTTTTCTGCATCAGTTGATATGATTATATGATTTTTCTTCTCTAACTTGTTGAGATGCTAGAGTACATTAATTGATTTTGTTTTTAAAAAATAATTATAAGCTTACTTTTTTGGGAACATATTTATTTGTTGGGCCTTAGTTGCAGCACCTGTTATCTTCGATTTCCCATTGTAGCGTGCAGTATCTCGTTCCCTGACCAGGGATCAAATTTGGACCCCCTGCATTGGAAGCATGGAGTCTTAGCCACTGGACCACCTATGTTAATTTATTTTGAATATTGAATCAGTATTGCATATTTGGAATAAGTCCCCCTTAGTCACGGCAATAATTATTTGTAAACATTGGTTTGATTTGCTAATGTTTTCATGAGGATTTTTGCATCTATATTTATGAGTGATACTGATTTGTTGTTTTCTTATGATATCCTTATCTGATTTTGGTGATAGGGTAAGACTGGCCTCATTCAGTAAGTCAGGAATTTTTAAAATAAATTTATTTACTGTTAACAATTCTGGGTTTTCACTGCTGCCACAGGCTCTTCTTTAGTTGCAGTAAGTGGGGGCTACTCTCTAGCTGAGGTGAACAGGCTTCTTGTTGTGGTGACTTCTCTTGTTGTGGAATTTGGGCTCAAGGGCACATGGGCTTCAGGAGTTGCAGCACATGGGCTCCATAGTTGCGGCTCCAAGGCTCTAGAGCACAGGCTCCATAGTTGTGGCTCACAGGCTTCGTTGCTCCGCAGCATGTGGGATCTTCCTGGATCAGGGATAGAACTCATGTCTCCTGCACTGGCAGGCGAAGTCTTCACCACTGAGCTACCAGGGAAGCCCAAGTTAGCATGTTGCTCTAAAATATGTTCTTAGGATTTGTTTTGACCAGGTGACAGATATGAAGATAACTGCCTTTTTTTCTCCCCTTTTCTTTTTAAATTTTGGCCTCTTTTGTTGTTTTTTTATTTATTTATTTTCATCCATCTTTATTTTTTGGCCTGTACGGGCCTCCCAGTGCAGTGACCTCTCTCGTTGCAGAGCACCAGCACTGGGCGCATGCACTTCAGACCGCTGGCTCTTAATTGGACACACCGGTCCAGCCAGGGTCAGGCAGGGTCACCTGGGAAAGTACCAAGATTTGTCAGGAGGCAGAGGGAGTAAGAAAGCCTGGGGCAGAGCCTTTATCGTGTCTTCCATGGAAAAAGCCAGGTAAGTAAAGGAAACAGCTGAGGCCTGGCCAGTTTGAACAATTCTGGTGGACTTTGGGACATCAGGGCTGTTCCTAGTTGTCCAGTTCTTGGCCCTGGATTGACTGAAGGAAGGAGAAATACTGTCTTAATTTGTGAGAACTAGAAAAGGGATATGGGGTCTGGATTGAAGGAGAGTTGTGAATAACTTTGGTTATAATTTATCCCTATGACTAATGAATGACATATAGATAAATATAAAAATCTAAGAAAACAGATCAGAAATATCCTTTCTGCTTCCATTTTCTGGAAGAGATTGTTGAAAATTGATATTATTGATATTATTTCAAAAATATTGGGTAGACTTCACCACTGAAACTATCTCAGTTTGGTACTTTCCTCTATGGGGAAGTTATTAATTACTGATTCAATGTCTTTTTTTTTTTTTAAGATTTATTTATTTATTTATTTTTGGGCGGGGGTCGGGTTGGGGAGGGAGGTGAGCGGGTGGGCCACTTCCATTGGTCTTTCATTTCTCTATTTTCATCCGTCTTTGTTCTTTGGCTCCTGTGGGCCTCCCGTCGCGGTGGCGACGTGTCGTTGCGTGTGTCGTTGCATGCGCACCAGAGCTCCCGCTTGGTAATTGGACACATCCGTCCAGCCTCTTTGTGGCACGTGGGATCTTCCCAGGCCAGGGATCGAACCAGCACCCCTTGCACTGCAAGGCGGTGTCCTTACCCACTGGACCACTAGGGGAAGCCCCTGATTCAATGTCTTTAATAGCTGTAAACCTATTTGGAGGGTCTATTTCCCCTTGTGTGGCTTTTGGTAGCTTGTGTCTTTCAAGGAACTGGTCCATTTTCATCTAAGTTATTAAACTTGTGGGTGGAATTGTTCATTATATTCCTTTATTATCCTGTGGTATTCAGTAGTGATGGGGTCAGTAGTGATGACCCCTTTTTCATTTTATTATTAGTGGTTTGTGTCATCTCTTTCTTTCTTTTTTTCTTTCTTGGTTAGCCTAACTAGAGTTTTATTGGTGTTTTTGAAGAACCAGCTTTTGGTTTCATTGATTTTCTCTATTGATTTCCTATTTTAAGTTTCATTGATTTTTTAAATCTTTTTTTAAAATTTTGGCCTCTTTTTATTGTTTTTTTTTTAAAATTCATTATTTATTTTCATTCATCTTTATTCTAGTTGAGGGCCTCCCATTGCAGTGTCCTCCCTTGCTGCAGAGCACTGGCTCTGGGCACATGCACTCCAGAGCGCTGGCTTGTAATTGAACACACCGGTCCAGCTGCTCCGCGACACGTAGGATCTTCCCGGGCCAGCGATCAAACCGGTAACCCTTGCAAAGTGGACTCTTTACCCACTGGACCACCAGGGAAGCCTAGTTTCATTGATTTTTGCTTTAATTTTTATTATTTCTTTTCTCCTCTTTGCTTTAGACTTATATTGTTCTTCTTTCTCTAAGTTTATAATATGAATCTTTGATTTTTTTATTTTTTGAAATTTCTTTTCTGTTATATGTATTCAATGCTATACATTTCCCTTTAAGCACCACTTTCATCACATCCCACAAATTTTGATATGTTGTATTTTCATTTTTATTTAGTTTAAAATATTTAGAAATTTCTCTTGTGAGCTCTTCTTTGATTCATTATTTAGAGATGTGCTGTTGAAACTCCAAATATTTGGGGATTTTCCAGCTATGTTTTTCTCTTACTGATTTCTAGTTTTATTCTATGGTGAGTACGAAAAAAGAATGTGTATTCTGCTGTGGTTGGATGAACTGTTCTACAAATGTCAATTAGATCAGTTGATTGCTGGCGCTGTTTGGGTCAAATATATCCTTATGATTTTCTGCCTGATAGATCTGTCCAGTACTGACAGATGCTGAAGCCTCTAACTAAGAGTGATTTTCTCTATTTCTCATTGAGGTTCTATCGGTTTTTGTCTCATGAATTTTAACACTCTGCTTTTATGTGCGTACAGAACAAAGGTTGTTACATCCTCCCGGAGAACTGACCTCTTTTATCATTACATAATGCCTTCTTTATCTCTGATATGTTCCTTGTTCTGAAATCTGCTTGGTCTAAAATTAATATAGCTATTCTAGCTTTCTTTTCTTTCAATGGGGGTATATTTGTTTTACAATGTTGCGTTAGTTTCAGGTATATAGCGAAGTTATTGTTATACAATTCTGGCTTTCTTTTGATTATGCTTAGCACGGTATGTTTTTCTCTATCCTATTACTTTTTTTTTTTCTTTCTAATTTTGGCCTCTTTTATTGGTCTTCCATTTATTTATTTTCATCCATCTTTATACTTTGGCCTGTGTGGGCCTCCCACTGCAGTGGCCTCTCTACGCGCTCCAGACTGCTGGCGCTAGTTGAACACACTGGTCCAGCTCCTCTGTGGCATGTGGAATCTTCCGACGCCAGGGATCAAACCGGCTCCCTTTGCACTGCAAGGCAGACTTCTCATCCACTGGACCAGGGAAGCCCTACTTTTTTTTTTTTTAAATTTTTATTTTACTTTTTACTTTTACAGAGTTTTGTTGTTTACAGATGTGGATGATGCCAGATTAGTCATATATATATTCCCCTCATCCCACTGCTCCAGGCCATCGCACAGAGCCCTTGCAGAATCCCCTTTTCTCATAGCACAATGACAATACCTATTTTTTTCACATATGATAGTATAGGTTTTCATGCTACTTCTTTTACACCTCCCACCCACTGTTCATATCCCACAATGTCCATATGTCTACTGTCAATGTCTGTTTTTCCACCAATTCGCTGTGTGTGTTACCATTACCCTCTTACTAGATTCCATATATATGTGTTAATATACTGTACTTGTCTTTCTCTTTTTGGCTTACTTCACTTTTTTATGATAGGTTCTAAACCAATCCACCTCATTAGGGCTGATTCTTCTGCATTTCTTTTTACAGCTGAGAAGTACTCCACTGTAAATATGTACCAGAGTTTTTTTATCTTTTCATTCATCGATGGACCTCTAGGTTGCTTCCATGTTCTAGCTATTGTATAGAGAGCTGCAATGAACATTGGGGTACAGGTGCTTCTTTTAGTTTTGATTTCATCAGGGTATAAGCCTAATAGTGGGATTGCTGGGTCATATGGTACTTCTATTTTTAGTTTTTTAAGGAATCTCCATACTGTCTTCCATAGCAACTGTACCAATTTACATTCCCACCAGCAATGCAGGAATGTTCCCTTTTCTCTGCACCCTCTCCAGCATTTACTGTCTGTCGATTTGTTTTACAATGTTGCGTTAGTTTCAGGTATATAGCGAAGTTATTGTTATACAATTCTGGCTTTCTTTTGATTATGCTTAGCACGGTATGTTTTTCTCTATCCTATTTCTTTTTTCTTTTTTTAATTTTGGCCTCTTTTATTGGTCTTCCATTTATTTATTTTCATCCATCTTTATACTTTGGCCTGTGTGGGCCTCCCACTGCAGTGGCCTCTCTACGCGCTCCAGACTGCTGGCGCTAGTTGAACACACTGGTCCAGCTCCTCTGTGGCATGTGGAATCTTCCGACGCCAGGGATCAAACCGGCTCCCTTTGCACTGCAAGGCAGACTTCTCATCCACTGGACCGGGGAAGCCCTACTTTTTTTTTTTTTAAATTTTTATTTTACTTTTTACTTTTACAGAGTTTTGTTGTTTACAGATGTGGATGATGCCAGATTAGTCATATATATATTCCCCTCATCCCACTGCTCCAGGCCATCGCACAGAGCCCTTGCAGAATCCCCTTTTCTCATAGCACAATGACAATACCTATTTTTTTCACATATGATAGTATAGGTTTTCATGCTACTTCTTTTACACCTCCCACCCACTGTTCATATCCCACAATGTCCATATGTCTACTGTCAATGTCTGTTTTTCCACCAATTCGCTGTGTGTGTTACCATTACCCTCTTACTAGATTCCATATATATGTGTTAATATACTGTACTTGTCTTTCTCTTTTTGGCTTACTTCACTTTTTTATGATAGGTTCTAAACCAATCCACCTCATTAGGGCTGATTCTTCTGCATTTCTTTTTACAGCTGAGAAGTACTCCACTGTAAATATGTACCAGAGTTTTTTTATCTTTTCATTCATCGATGGACCTCTAGGTTGCTTCCATGTTCTAGCTATTGTATAGAGAGCTGCAATGAACATTGGGGTACAGGTGCTTCTTTTAGTTTTGATTTCATCAGGGTATAAGCCTAATAGTGGGATTGCTGGGTCATATGGTACTTCTATTTTTAGTTTTTTAAGGAATCTCCATACTGTCTTCCATAGCAACTGTACCAATTTACATTCCCACCAGCAATGCAGGAATGTTCCCTTTTCTCTGCACCCTCTCCAGCATTTACTGTCTGTCGATTTGTTGGTGATGGCCATTCTGACTGGTGTGAGGTGATATCTCATTGTAGTTTTGATTTGCATTTCTCTAATAATAAGTGAGGTTGAGCATCGTTTCCTGTGTTTTTTGACCATCTGTATGTCCTCTTTGGAGAGGTGTCTGTTTAGGTCCTTTTCCCATTTTTTGATTGGGTTGTTCATTTCTCCGATGTTGAGTTGTCTGAGTTGCTTGTAGAGTTTGGAGATTAATTCTTTGTCTGTTGTTTCATTTGCTATGGTTTTCTCCCATTCTGTGGGTTGTCTGTTCAGCTTTTTTATAGTTTCTTTTGCTGTACAAAAACTTTTAAGTTTCATTAGATCCCACATGTTCATTTTTGGTTTTAGTTCTGCTATTCTAGTAGTTGGGTCATCTTGTTACTTTTAATCTGTCTGTATCTTCATATTTAACATGGGTTTCTTCTATATAATACATATTTGGGTCTCTCTTAAAATCCACGCTGAGACCTCCATGGTGGTCCAGTGGTTAAGAACCTTCCAATGCAGGGGATGCAGGTTCAAGTCCTGGCCAAGGAGCTAAAAGCCCAAATGCCTTGGGGCAACTAAGCTCAAACGCTTCAACTAGAGAAGCCCAAGCATTGCAGCTAGTGATCCTTCATGTTCTGTGCTCTACAACAAGAGAAGGGCGCATGCCCCAATGAAGACCCGACACAGTCAGAAAAAAAACAAAAACAAAACCAAAAAAACCCAAACCACTTTGACAGTCTCTCTTTTTTTTTGGTCTCTGTTTTTTAATTGGGGTATTTTTACTTCTCAAATTTACACCGATTGTTGACAAAGTTATATTCATATCTACCATGTTTATAACTGTTTTCAATTCATGGCATTTCTACTAAATTTCTTTTTTTTTTATTGTGGCAAAATATACAAAACATAAAATTTACCATTTTAACAATCTTACGTGTTTGATTCAGCAGCATTAAGTACATTTGCAAGGTCCAGGGTTGTATAACCATCACTATTATCTATTTACAGAACTGTTCACCATCCCAAACAGGGAATCTCTTGCCACTAAACAATTACTTTCCATTCGCCTCTCATACTACCCCATGGTGAGCTCTATTCGATCAGTATTTTCTGTCTCTGTGAATTTGTCTGTTCGAGGTACCTTACGTAAATGAAATCACACAATATTTGTCTTTTTGTGTCTGGCTTCGTTCACTCAGTGTAATGGTCTTGAGCTTTGCCTATGCTGTAGCGTCCATCAAAATTTCATTCCTTTTTTTTTAGGATGTATAATAATCCATTGTATTAATACACTATATTTTGTTTATCCAGTCTTCTGTTGATGGATGGACATTTATTGCTTGATAAAAGTTGTTTCCACTTTTGGATATTGTGAAGGTGCTTTGAACGGACTTTTCTTTGTTTCTTTTTTTTTTGGGCGTGGGGTGAGTTGGGGAGGGAGGAGGGTAGGTGGGCCACTTCTATTGGTCTTTCATTTATCAATTTTCATCCATCTTTGTTCTTTGGCTCCTGTGGGCCTCCCATCGCTGTCGCGTCTGTCGTTGCAAAGCACAGGCTCTGGGCGCATGTGCTCCAGAGCTCCAGCTTGGTAATTGGACACATCGGTCCAGTCGCTCCGCGGCACGTGGGATCTTCCCAGGCCAGGGATCGAACCGGCGCCCCTTGCACTGCAAGGTGGTGTCCTTACCCACTGGACCACCAGGGAAGCCCTCTTTGTTTCTTTTTTATCCTCCCTGCCTTTCCTTCTTTTTTCTGGTTTTGGTTAAGTATTAAGTAAATTTTACTTTTCTCAGCATATCAAGTATATTTCTTTAAATTTTTTTACTAGTTACTCTAGAGTTTACTGTATAAATTTACAATTAAATTCGTCTGTTGGTGGACATTTAAGTCACTTCCATCTTGGAGAACTCCTTTTTTTTTTTTAATAAAAATATTTTATTTTATTTGGCTACACCAGATCTTAGTTGTAACATATGGACATACGGGATCTTTATTTGAGATATGTGAACTTTTCTTTTTCTTTTCCCCCATCATGCCTCTTTTATTTATATTTATTTTCATAGATCTTTTTTATTCTTTGGCATATGTGGGCTTCCCATTGCAGTGGCTTCTCTCACTGGGGAGCACTGGCTCTGGGCGCATGTGCCTCAGAGCACTGGCTCGCAATTGGACACACTGGTCCAGTCGCTCCACGGCATGGGGAATCCTCCTGGGCCAGGGATCGAACTGGTGCCCCCTGCACTGCAAGGCAGGCTATTTACCCACTGGACCACCAGGGAAACCCAAGATATGTGAACTTTTAGTTGCAGCATGTGGGATCTAGTTCCCTCACCAGAATGTAGGCCCCCCACATTGGGAGCCAGGAGTCTTAGCCACTGAACCACCAGGGAAGTCCCAGGACTCCTTCCCAGAGTTTGTATATTGCAGCTATCTTGGGCTTCTCTGCTGGCTTAGCAGTAAAGAATCTGCCTGCCAATACAGGAGACATAGGTTTGATCCCTAGGTTGGGAAGACCCCCTGGGGGAAGAAATGGCAGCTCACTCCAGTATTCTTGCTAGGAAAATCCTATGGAAAGAGGAACTTGGTGGGCTACAATCTGTGGGGTCCCAAAGAGTCAGATACAACTGAGCGAGCACTCGCTCACTCATTTCTGTCTCTGTTGTAATTCATTGTTATTGTTTTGGAACCCTGTTGAAATGGTAGTATGGTATTGAGGGGGAAAGCATTTTATGATCTTTTGAATAAATCTCAGTATTTTTTTGTGAGGTGGGAAGAGTGGGAAACCTGAGTCCTTGAACTGGGACTTTCAGAAGAATTTCCTTGCTTTTCCGCCCCCTCACCTGACTTGAGACCAGAAGGCTAAAGGAGGCTGGAGTTCTTAAAGTCCCCTCATCCCCTCCCTGAGGTCAGATAAGGCTCTGGTGTATTAGTTGCCCTTAGTGGGCAGACATCTGTAATAGAGATTGATTTGGACATACTTCACGATGGCTACATTTCCCCTCTCCTTACTTGGGTCTTTACTGTGAGAATCACATGGGGTTCCTGGTGGTAAAAACTCAGGAAAATGTGGAAGCCCTAAGACTGGACTGCTAGGAGCTTCTCGCCCTCAGTCTAGTCCACACTTAGCCTCCAAGTATCCATCAGAATAACTCTTACGTTCCCTACCTAAGAGTTTTCTGGCTTCAGCAGCCTCTGCTTGACTTTCAGGGTTTCTGCTCACCTTTCCCTCCATTTTATAGTTTTCATTTATTTTATGTTTATTTTTTGGCTTTATTTTTTGATTACTTATTTTTATATTTTATTTTTTGGGTCTTCATGGTACCTCATGGGCTCTCTAGTTGTGTAGCTTAGTTGCCCTGTAGCATGTGGGATTTTAGTTCCCTGACCAGTGATTGAACCCACATTCCCTGCATTGCAATGTGGTTTCTTTTCTTTTTTTTTGTAAGGTGGATTCTTAGTTGCTGGACTATCAGGAAAAGTTCCTCTCCATTTTTCCTCATGCTGATTTGCCCTACCTCCTAGATTTGTTTGTCTGTTTGTTATTTAAAAAAATTTTTGGCCTCTTTTAATTGATTTTCCATCCATTAATTTTCATCCATCCTTATTCTTCAGCCTGTGTGGGCCTCCTGTTGCAGTGGCCTCTCCCGTTGCAGAGCTCTGGCTCTGGGCGCATGCGCTCCAGAGCACTGGCTCCTAATTGGACACATCGGTCCAGCTGCTCCTCGGCACATGGGATCTTCCCAGGCCAGGGATTGAACTGGTGCCCCTTGCACTGCAAGGTGGTGTCCTTACCCACTGGACCACCAGGAAAGCCCCCTCCTAGATTTTTTGATGGAGCTAAGAAAGGTTGCTAATTTTCAGTTTGTTTTATTTATTTTTTCTTGTTGTAAGGATGGGGGTGACAATTTCCCAGCTGTTCACATGTTCTAGCTGAACCTGGAAGCCTTCATATGTATTTTTTAAATTGGGGTGTATTTGTTTTACAGTGTTGCATTAGCTTCAGGTATACAGCACAGTGATCGTTATATGTTTTTCTGACTGTTTTTGTTTATAGGTATATATAATCCCCAAACAGTCATAGGCATATCCCTGACCCCTCTCTCCTGAGCCTTCCCTCCCTTTTCCCCCTTCCCACCACCCCAGGTTGATGCTTAGTCCCCACGTAGGTTCCTTATCACCATGGTCATCTCTATTGCATATGATTGTGTAGGTTTCCTATTGTTCATTCCATACCTCTCCTTACTTGGGTCTTTACTGTGAGAATCACATGGGGTTCCTGGTGGTAAAACTCAGGAAAATGTGGAAGCCCTAAGACTGGACTGCTAGGAGCTTCTCGCCCTCAGTCTAGTCCACACTTAGCCTCCAAGTATCCATCAGAATAACTCTTACGTTCCCTACCTAAGAGTTTTCTGGCTTCAGCAGCCTCTGCTTGACTTTCAGGGTTTCTGCTCACCTTTCCCTCCATTTTATAGTTTTCATTTATTTTATGTTTATTTTTTGGCTTTATTTTTTGATTACTTATTTTTATATTTTATTTTTTGGGTCTTCATGGTACCTCATGGGCTCTCTAGTTGTGTAGCTTAGTTGCCCTGTAGCATGTGGGATTTTAGTTCCCTGACCAGTGATTGAACCCACATTCCCTGCATTGCAATGTGGTTTCTTTTCTTTTTTTTTGTAAGGTGGATTCTTAGTTGCTGGACTATCAGGAAAAGTTCCTCTCTCCATTTTTCCTCATGCTGATTTGCCCTACCTCCTAGATTTGTTTGTCTGTTTGTTATTTAAAAAAATTTTTGGCCTCTTTTAATTGATTTTCCATCCATTAATTTTCATCCATCCTTATTCTTCAGCCTGTGTGGGCCTCCTGTTGCAGTGGCCTCTCCCGTTGCAGAGCTCTGGCTCTGGGCGCATGCGCTCCAGAGCACTGGCTCCTAATTGGACACATCGGTCCAGCTGCTCCTCGGCACATGGGATCTTCCCAGGCCAGGGATTGAACTGGTGCCCCTTGCACTGCAAGGTGGTGTCCTTACCCACTGGACCACCAGGAAAGCCCCCTCCTAGATTTTTTGATGGAGCTAAGAAAGGTTGCTAATTTTCAGTTTGTTTTATTTATTTTTTCTTGTTGTAAGGATGGGGGTGACAATTTCCCAGCTGTTCACATGTTCTAGCTGAACCTGGAAGCCTTCATATGTATTTTTTAAATTGGGGTGTATTTGTTTTACAGTGTTGCATTAGCTTCAGGTATACAGCACAGTGATCGTTATATGTTTTTCTGACTGTTTTTGTTTATAGGTATATATAATCCCCAAACAGTCATAGGCATATCCCTGACCCCTCTCTCCTGAGCCTTCCCTCCCTTTTCCCCCTTCCCACCACCCCAGGTTGATGCTTAGTCCCCACGTAGGTTCCTTATCACCATGGTCATCTCTATTGCATATGATTGTGTAGGTTTCCTATTGTTCATTCCATACCTCTTGTCCAATCTTCCCTCCCCGCAGTGACCATAGGTCTGTTCTCTAAGTCTGTTTCTCCATCGCTGCTCTGCATGTGCATTTATCCGTGCCATCTTACTAGATTCCATATATATATGCATTAGTATACTGTATTTGTCCTTTTCTTTTTGACTTACTTCACTTTGTATAATAGGTTCCAGATTCATCCACCTCATTATTATTTTGAATGAAACAAACATATTGAAAAGTACAAAGAACAGAAAAGGAACCCCCATAAACTCATTGAAAGTGGCAGTGTTAGTCACTCAGTTGTATCTGATTCTTTGTGATCACATGGACTGTAGCCCGCCAGGCTTCTCTGACCATGGGATTCTCCAGGCAAGAAGACGGAATTGGGTTGTCATTCTTTTTCCAGGGATTGAATCCGGGTCTGCCACATTGCAGGCAGACTCCTTACCAACAGAGCCATCAGGGAAGCCTATCATAAACCCATTACTCAAAGCATATGAACATTTCCCCCACATTCGTCTCTGTCACTCTGTCCTTTTTTCCCTCATTTTTCTTCTTTTAATCTCTATTGAAGTAGTTTAAAGCAAATCCCAGACATCAAACAGTATGCAATCATCTTACAGTTCTTAAAAAAAGAAGAACTTTTTGGAAGCTCTGGTACATATATACAACGCAATACTACATAACTGTAAAAAGAAATGCAGAAAAATCAGTCCTAATGAGGTGGCTGGATCTAGAACCTATCATAAAAAGTGAAGCAAGCCAAAAAGAGAAAGACAAGTACAGTATACTAACACATATATATGGAATCTAGTAGGATGGTAATGATAACATACGCAGTGAAGCGATGGAAAAACAGACATGGAAAATAGACATATGGACATTGTGGGGAAGGAACAGTGGGTGGGAGGTATAAAGGAAGTAGCATGAAAACCTATACTATCATATGTGAAAAAAATAGCTATTGTCATTGTGCTGTGAGAAAAGGCGATCCTGCAGGGGTGCTGTGCGATGGCCTGAAAGGGTTGGGTGGGTGGGATATACATATGACTAATAAAAAAAAAAAAAAAAAGCTTTTTGGGTTGCTGATTGATTTTGCTCATGTAACTTTGGTATTTTCGTATGCAGTTTTTTGGTTTTATTTTGCTGACAAATTTGATGGCTGAAGCATTTTCTTTAAGGAATTAAACTGTGGTTTTTAATATTAAATACTGAAATATTCCTAAATCAAGTTTTCTACCTAAACCAATATTTCTGAAATTGTTTACTCAGAAAACACTATGATTATACCTGGCAATTGCTTGGGAGTTTAGTTGTTTTTTTAAATATGTGTGAGTTGAAGATTCGCTTGACCTTGGACTCTGGACCAGCCTAGCGTGTTTTGATTCTTTTTATAGCATTTGTGCCACCTTGGGTATGGGAGGAGTCAGTGTTCTTGGCTGACTTGTTTCCACCAGTGCCTCAGTGATGCCTGTCCATTTTGGCATTAGCTCCTGGCTGAAGTAGCCTTTGGACACCAACGCTTGCCTTGCTTTCTGTTTGCTGCTTCTGGTTGTCCCCTTCTGACCTGAGGGACTTCCCAGGGAGCACTAATGGTCAAGAACCCACCTGCCAATGCAGAAGACACAAGAGATGCCGGTTCAGGCATCCCTAGTGGTCCAGTGGGTGAAGGGTCTGCCTTGCAGTGCAGGGGGCGCCTGTTCGATCCCTGACCCGGGAGGATCCTACATGCGAAGGAACGGCTGGACCTGTGTATTCAATTAAGAGCCAGTACTCTGAAGCGCATGTGTCCAGAGCCGGTGCTCTGCAACGAGAGAGGCCATTGCGATGGGAGGCCCACACAGGCTAAGGAATAAAAATGGATGAAAAATAAATAATGATTTAGAGGCAAAAAAATAAGAGAGAGATGCGGTTCAATCTCTGGGCCAGGAAGGTCCCCTGGAGGAGGGCATGGCAAACCACTCCAGTCTTCTTGCCTGGAGAATCCCATGGACAGAGGAGTCTGGTGGGCTATGGTCCATAGGGTCACACAGGGTTGAACATGACTGAAGCAACTTAGCACACACACACATGACCTGAACACGACTTCTGCCCCCTCCTGATCCAACCTGGGTATTTCCTTCCCTCACTAGTCACTCATTAATGGATTCAAGACTTATTATTCGTCAGTATACATAACTATGGGCTTCCCAGGTGGCGTTAGTCGTGAAGAACCCACCTGCCAATGCAGGAGACCTGAGAGATGTGAGAAGAGGGGATCTTCTCCACCCATTTGATCCTTAGGTCAAGAAAAGCGTGACAACCCACTCCAGTATTCTTAAACATTTATTTTATTTATTTATCTTTTTGGGGGGTGGGGTGGGGAGGGAGGGGGATGGGTGGGCCACTTCTATTGGTCTTTCATTTCTCTATTTTCATCCGTCTTTGTTCTTTGGCTCCTGTGGGCCTCCCATCGCGGTGGCCTCTGTTGTCGCAGAGCGCTGGCTCTGGGCGCACGCGCGCCAGAGCTCCGGCTCGGTAATTGGACACATCAGTCCAGCCGCTCCGCGGCACGTGGGATCTTCCCAGGCCAGGGATCGAACCGGCGCCCTCTGCACTGCAAGGCGGCGTCCCTACCCACTGGACCACCATGGGAAGCCCTACTCCAGTATTCTTGCCTGTAGAATCCCATGGACAGAGGAGCCTGTGGTGCTGCAGTCCATAGGGTTGCACAGAGTTGGAAAAAATGGAAGCAACTTATATATGTCCACCACAACTTATACCAGAATAGATTCAACGTGACTTAAAGAAACATTTACAATGCAAGAAAATAAGAAAGAAGACAAACATCAGCCAGGGAGAGAATTGCAAGGATCATAAACACAAATGCTCCATGTAAATTTATTATTCTTAATTAAGAAAATATGTAAGCTCTGTGGCATCTTTTCCTCTTACCAACAGCTTGGGGAGTGGTCACTGACGCCCAATCTGCTTTCCTCAAAATCCCTTCAAACCTACCTTCCTTTCTGTCTCCTGGTGGTGGTCGGCAGTTACGGTGATAAAAAAGGGTGGCGGGTTTGGGACTCTAACTCAGATCAAGCTTGTGTTGAGAGATGTCCAACTCAGGTGTGTGAGTGTGGATGGAAAGCAGCTTAAAACAGGTACATAGACCTCTGAATTTAGAGGCAAAAAATAAGAGAGATGCGGTTCAATCTCTGGGCCAGGAAGGTCCCCTGGAGGAGGGCATGGCAAACCACTCCAGTCTTCTTGCCTGGAGAATCCCATGGACAGAGGAGTCTGGTGGGCTATGGTCCATAGGGTCACACAGGGTTGAACATGACTGAAGCAACTTAGCACACACACACATGACCTGAACACGACTTCTGCCCCCTCCTGATCCAACCTGGGTATTTCCTTCCCTCACTAGTCACTCATTAATGGATTCAAGACTTATTATTCGTCAGTATACATAACTATGGGCTTCCCAGGTGGCGTTAGTCGTGAAGAACCCACCTGCCAATGCAGGAGACCTGAGAGATGTGAGAAGAGGGGATCTTCTCCACCCATTTGATCCTTAGGTCAAGAAAAGCGTGACAACCCACTCCAGTATTCTTAAACATTTATTTTATTTATTTATCTTTTTGGGGGGTGGGGTGGGGAGGGAGGGGAGCAGGCGGGCCACTTCTATTGGTCTTTCATTTCTCTATTTTCATCCGTCTTTGTTCTTTGGCTCCTGTGGGCCTCCCATCGCGGTGGCCTCTGTTGTCGCAGAGCGCTGGCTCTGGGCGCACGCGCGCCAGAGCTCCGGCTCGGTAATTGGACACATCAGTCCAGCCGCTCCGCGGCACGTGGGATCTTCCCAGGCCAGGGATCGAACCGGCGCCCTCTGCACTGCAAGGCGGCGTCCCTACCCACTGGACCACCATGGGAAGCCCTACTCCAGTATTCTTGCCTGTAGAATCCCATGGACAGAGGAGCCTGTGGTGCTGCAGTCCATAGGGTTGCACAGAGTTGGAAAAAATGGAAGCAACTTATATATGTCCACCACAACTTATACCAGAATAGATTCAACGTGACTTAAAGAAACATTTACAATGCAAGAAAATAAGAAAGAAGACAAACATCAGCCAGGGAGAGAATTGCAAGGATCATAAACACAAATGCTCCATGTAAATTTATTATTCTTAATTAAGAAAATATGTAAGCTCTGTGGCATCTTTTCCTCTTACCAACAGCTTGGGGAGTGGTCACTGACGCCCAATCTGCTTTCCTCAAAATCCCTTCAAACCTACCTTCCTTTCTGTCTCCTGGTGGTGGTCGGCAGTTACGGTGATAAAAAAGGGTGGCGGGTTTGGGACTCTACCCACTCAGATCAAGCTTGTGTTGAGAGATGTCCAACTCAGGTGTGTGAGTGTGGATGGAAAGCAGCTTCGAAAAGCAGGAAAAATCCCACAGTAGACCTCTGAGCTTCTGACGGCTGCACTAACACCCTCTTTTAAGGGTTCTCTGAAAGGCTCCTCTAGGAAAGTTGCACTCCGTTTACTTCTAAACGCTTCTCAAGCTTAAAGGTAAACAAGCTGCGTACTGAGCTTAGTCACTCAGTCATGTCCAACTCTGTCGCTACCCCATGCACTGTAGCCTGCCAGGCTCCTCTGTCTAGGGGATTCACCAAGCAAGAATACTGGAGTGGGTTGCCATGCCCTCCTCCAGGGTATCTCCCCAACTCAAGGACTGACTGGGTGGCAGGTGGATTCTTTACCAGCTGAGCTACCAGGGAAGCCTCAAACAAGCTATAGAATGCTGAGTAAGAACTCGTTGAGTGCAGGGATCTGTAGGAAAGCTCACCAGAAAACGGAGCATCCCAAGAACCCAAACTTAGCTCCAAAGTTGCGTCAAAGCAGGAGGCTTTCCAAGATCAAGAATTCATAAAGGATCCTCCACCCCCAACCCTCCCCTGTTTGGGAAACATGGAAGAGGTCAATTGTGTCAGAGAAGAGGGAAAGTGTTAATTTTTTTTTTTTTCTGGTATGCTGTAGCCTTTAGGTTGTTTAGTTACTAAATCGTGTCTGACTCTTTTGAGAGCCTGTGGACGGTAGCCCGCCAGGCTCCTCTGTCCATAGGCTTTTTCCAGGCAAGAATACTGGAGTGGGTTGCCAGTCCCTTCTCCAGGGGATTTTCCCCACCCAGGGATTGAACCCACGTCTCCTGCATTGTAGGCAGATTCTTTACCACTGAGTCACTAGGGAAGCCCCTAGATACTACACTACTCTCAGGATTTCTTTCTTTCTTTCTTTCTTTTTTTCTGCTTTGCTGAAGTCAAACGGAGTTTGAGCAAAATACGTTTCCCATTCTCTGTGGCTACTCCAGAAATGACCACCAGATGGCGCCGTTCCCTCTTTAAGGTCTTTGCTCTCCACCGGCCCCAGAACCAGCAGGTTTGAGTTCTTTCGCGTCCCTCTCTAACCTTGCATGAAAGAAGGCTGCTCTCCCTCTCCCATCTAGGGCTTCCTCTATGGAGAACAGAGGCACAGAGAATGGGGATACCTGTTCCAGGGAGGAAGGAGGCAAACCTTGAAACAGGAACAGCCCAGACGGTGTTGATCTAACCAGGAGAGGGAAGCTGATCCTGCAGTTAAGTGCTCTGTGTCCGAGGTCCACCGGCTTCCTGGTGGCTCAGTGGTAAAAATATCCACCTGCAATGCAGGAGACACCCGGAGATGCCCGGCAAGTGGAAATGGCAACCCACTCCAGTATTCTTGCCTGCAGAATCCTGTGGACAGCGGAAACTCGTGGGTTACAGTTCATGGGTTGAAAAAGAGTCAGACACGACTGAAGAGACTGCACCCACCTCCAGGGGCCAGCCCCAAGGGACCAGGTCAAGCCTTTCCTTGGGAGCCTGTGTACCTCATACAGTGATGACGAGTACTGTGGGGACGGAGACCTCACCCCCGCACCATCCCATGAGAGGGAATGGAGGGTAATGGCACCCCTCCTATCACTGACAGGCACGCCTCTCTCCTCCTCTGGTTCCTAGGTGTGCTATCCAGAAGCAGCACTCCTTGATCTTGCAGTCATAAACTCACATGTTTCGTGGCTGGAGAAGTGACACACAGGGGTGAAGCTGGGCAGAACTGCGGGCTACAGGAGCTGGAGGGGTCTGCTCTTCCCCTTGAAGACACTCCAACTAGAAATTTCTTTCTTTCTTGTAACACCGCTTGGCATCCAGGATCCTAGTTCCCCAACCAGGGATCGAACCCCCATCTCCTGCCTTGGAAGCCCAGAGTTGTATCCACTAAACTGCCAGGGAAGTCCCTCAAACGTTCTTTAAATGCTGTGCTGGCCTCACAATGCATATCCACAAGCTACTGAAAACGTCTGGTCCAAGAAAAAGCCTGAGTTGCCCAGCATCGCCCTGGGGACCCTTCACAGCCCTCCCCACCCTCCTTTTTCATCCCCTCCGCACCGGCCTCCACAACCTTTGTCCTCGGTGCAAACCCTTTGTCCAGAAGACCCCTCCTCTAGAACAGAGGCCCCACCTTGCATAAAGAACTGCCTCCTCTCCCATCTAGGGCTTCCTCTATGGAGAACAGAGGCACAGAGAATGGGGATACCTGTTCCAGGGAGGAAGGAGGCAAACCTTGAAACAGGAACAGCCCAGACGGTGTTGATCTAACCAGGAGAGGGAAGCTGATCCTGCAGTTAAGTGCTCTGTGTCCGAGGTCCACCGGCTTCCTGGTGGCTCAGTGGTAAAAATATCCACCTGCAATGCAGGAGACACCCGGAGATGCCCGGCAAGTGGAAATGGCAACCCACTCCAGTATTCTTGCCTGCAGAATCCTGTGGACAGCGGAAACTCGTGGGTTACAGTTCATGGGTTGAAAAAGAGTCAGACACGACTGAAGAGACTGCACCCACCTCCAGGGGCCAGCCCCAAGGGACCAGGTCAAGCCTTTCCTTGGGAGCCTGTGTACCTCATACAGTGATGACGAGTACTGTGGGGGACGGAGACCTCACCCCTGCACCATCCCATGAGAGGGAATGGAGGGTAATGGCACCCCTCCTATCACTGACAGGCACGCCTCTCTCCTCCTCTGGTTCCTAGGTGTGCTATCCAGAAGCAGCACTCCTTGATCTTGCAGTCATAAACTCACATGTTTCGTGGCTGGAGAAGTGACACACAGGGGTGAAGCTGGGCAGAACTGCGGGCTACAGGAGCTGGAGGGGTCTGCTCTTCCCCTTGAAGACACTCCAACTAGAAATTTCTTTCTTTCTTGTAACACCGCTTGGCATCCAGGATCCTAGTTCCCCAACCAGGGATCGAACCCCCATCTCCTGCCTTGGAAGCCCAGAGTTGTATCCACTAAACTGCCAGGGAAGTCCCTCAAACGTTCTTTAAATGCTGTGCTGGCCTCACAATGCATATCCACAAGCTACTGAAAACGTCTGGTCCAAGAAAAAGCCTGAGTTGCCCAGCATCGCCCTGGGGACCCTTCACAGCCCTCCCCACCCTCCTTTTTCATCCCCTCCGAAGCACCGGCCTCCACAACCTTTGTCCTCGGTGCAAACCCTTTGTCCAGAAGACCCCTGCTCAAGTGTGCTCTCTCCTCCAGTGGCTTGAGGGTCCCTCACAAGCTGAGACAAGACGCACAGCATCGTTTCACTCCAAGGGGCAACTTTACACTGGACTCTTGAAAACCTCATTTGGCACGGAGCGTGCTCTCTGTGACAAGTTTACCGGGATCACTCTCTCTGTGTGGACGCCTCCAAGGTCGGCCGCCAGATGGCGCTTGTCCGCCCCGCGGGGACTCTGCGATCAAGGGCGGACGAGGACCCTGGAGGCAGGTTGGTGGCAGTTTTGAATCTCAAGCTGCCTTTTGCCCTGGACGACCTGGAGCCCTGAGCCCAGCAGAGACCGGATCAGGCCTTCATTCCACTCCCTTCTGCGCCATGGCTGATCTTGAACACCCCCAGGCTCAGTTCGTCCCCATGTAGACCGTGCTGACTCAAGAAGCTCTTATCCTAGTTAGCAGACCGAGTCACGAGGCTCGAATTGAAAATAACAGCCCTGAGCATTCTGCTTGCCTAGACCTGCCCTGGATCCGAGGGCTTCCTGGATGACTTAGACGGTCAAGAATCGGCTTGCAATGTTGGAGACCCAGGGTCCACCCTGGGTTGGGAGAATCCCCTGAAGATGGAAATGGCAACCCTCTCCAGTGTTCTTTCCAGGAGAATTCCATGGACAGAGGAGCCTGGCTGGCTACAGTCCATGGGGGCCCTTCAGACATGGCTGAAGTGACTTAGCATGCAGGCATGGTCTGGATCTGCCTGTGGCCTTGGGGCTTGAGGAGGCTGTGGATTAAGCTTGGCATCTAGGGGGGCCAGGCAGACACCGGACCCCTCCACCCCCAGAGTGTGACAGAGGGGTTCTGGGAAGACCCTCTCAACACCCTGAGCCTGTGGTCAGAGGGGAAGACAAAACCGTGGGAGGGTTTTCAACAGCTGGATAGCTCCCGGCATAAATGATAGGACAACCTTGGCTAAAGGGCTTTCATCTGCCTTGTGTCTACGGTCTATAAGGCCTCTAGAATTTCTGAAAAAAAAAGGGGCTAGCCAGCGGTCTGTTTGGATGAGGGTATGGGAGTGAGGGAAGAAAAAGCCTGAGTTGCCCAGCATCGCCCTGGGGACCCTTCACAGCCCTCCCACCCTCCTTTTCATCCCCTCCAGCACCGGCCTCCACAATTGTGGCAAACCCTTTGTCCAGAAGACCCCTGCTCAAGTGTGCTCTCTCCTCCAGTGGCTTGAGGGTCCCTCACAAGCTGAGACAAGACGCACAGCATCGTTTCACTCCAAGGGGCAACTTTACACTGGACTCTTGAAAACCTCATTTGGCACGGAGCGTGCTCTCTGTGACAAGTTTACCGGGATCACTCTCTCTGTGTGGACGCCTCCAAGGTCGGCCGCCAGATGGCGCTTGTCCGCCCCGCGGGGACTCTGCGATCAAGGGCGGACGAGGACCCTGGAGGCAGGTTGGTGGCAGTTTTGAATCTCAAGCTGCCTTTTGCCCTGGACGACCTGGAGCCCTGAGCCCAGCAGAGACCGGATCAGGCCTTCATTCCACTCCCTTCTGCGCCATGGCTGATCTTGAACACCCCCAGGCTCAGTTCGTCCCCATGTAGACCGTGCTGACTCAAGAAGCTCTTATCCTAGTTAGCAGACCGAGTCACGAGGCTCGAATTGAAAATAACAGCCCTGAGCATTCTGCTTGCCTAGACCTGCCCTGGATCCGAGGGCTTCCTGGATGACTTAGACGGTCAAGAATCGGCTTGCAATGTTGGAGACCCAGGGTCCACCCTGGGTTGGGAGAATCCCCTGAAGATGGAAATGGCAACCCTCTCCAGTGTTCTTTCCAGGAGAATTCCATGGACAGAGGAGCCTGGCTGGCTACAGTCCATGGGGGCCCTTCAGACATGGCTGAAGTGACTTAGCATGCAGGCATGGTCTGGATCTGCCTGTGGCCTTGGGGCTTGAGGAGGCTGTGGATTAAGCTTGGCATCTAGGGGGGCCAGGCAGACACCGGACCCCTCCACCCCCAGAGTGTGACAGAGGGGTTCTGGGAAGACCCTCTCAACACCCTGAGCCTGTGGTCAGAGGGGAAGACAAAACCGTGGGAGGGTTTTCAACAGCTGGATAGCTCCCGGCATAAATGATAGGACAACCTTGGCTAAAGGGCTTTCATCTGCCTTGTGTCTACGGTCTATAAGGCCTCTAGAATTTCTGAAAAAAAAAGGGGCTAGCCAGCGGTCTGTTTGGATGAGGGTATGGGAGTGAGGGAGGCACCTACAGACTTGCTTTGTAAGGACACTATTTACAGCTTAATAAAAAGACCAGCATTTTATAGCATTGTTTTTATTTTCTTTACACGAGGGTATTCTGCTTAGATGTTCAATTGTGTCCAACTCTTTGCAACCCCGTGGACTGCAGCCCACTGGCTCCTCTGTCCATGGGATTTCTCAGGCAAGAATGCTGGCAGGCGTTGCCATTTCCTCCTCCAGGGGATCTCCTCGACCTGGGGATGAAAATCATGCATCCTGCATTGGCAGGCAGATTCCTTACCACTAGCGTCCATGGAAAACTCTCATGGAAAGCCATGAGGGTATTCTTGTAAGTGTTTATATACTAGTTTGATAAAGATTATAGTGGGGTGGGATTTCCCTGGTGGTCTAGTGGCTAAGACTCCGCGCTCCCGATGCAGGGAGCCGGGGATGGATTCCTGGTCAGGGAACTAGGTCCCACATGCCGCAACAAAGAGACCCAGTGCAGCCAAATATTGTGGGTTATAATGGGACAAACATCCCTTGGTACAAATCATGCTCTGTGTGGCAGGGTGTTGGTGAGCAGTGCTGGTGAGAAGCAAACTCTGATGGATTTGGCATCCATTAGGCTAACCCAGGAGGGAAGGATCAGGGGTGGTTCTAAAAACTAATCAGGGGGAGCTTACGTAGACTGAGTCCAATAGAAGAGGCTAGGGAGGAAGAGGCGTGGCCTTCCCAGGTGGCTCAGTGGTAAAGAATCTGCTTGCCACTTCAGGAAATGCCGGAGAGGAGGGTTTGATCCCTGGCCCAGAAAGATACCCTGGAGAAGGAAATGGCAACCCACTCCATTCTTGCCTGAGAAATCCCTTGCACAGGGGAGCCAGGCGGGCCACCGTCCACGTAGTTGCAAAGAGACAGACATGACTGAGCATGCACGCACCCACAGGGAGGAAGTGACAGAAACTTCCGTTTTTTTCTCTAGAAACTCTGACTAATTTCTCTCATCTTATTGGACTCTTACTGCGTTTCTACCAGTACAGTTTTAACAGTGCTCTGTACATTTCTTGCATAGTTTCTTGACAAAAATCGGGCCTTTGTGATAGCTATGATAGGACAACCTTGGCTAAAGGGCTTTCATCTGCCTTGTGTCTACGGTCTATAAGGCCCCTAGAATTTCTGAAAAAAAAAGGGGCTAGCCAGCGGTCTGTTTGGATGAGGGTATGGGAGTGAGGGAGGCACCTACAGACTTGCTTTGTAAGGACACTATTTACAGCTTAATAAAAAGACCAGCATTTTATAGCATTGTTTTTATTTTCTTTACACGAGGGTATTCTGCTTAGATGTTCAATTGTGTCCAACTCTTTGAAACCCCCGTGGACTGCAGCCCACTGGCGCCTCTGTCCATGGGATTTCTCAGGCAAGAATGCTGGCAGGCGTTGCCATTTCCTCCTCCAGGGGATCTCCTCGACCTGGGGATGAAAATCATGCATCCTGCATTGGCAGGCAGATTCCTTACCACTAGCGTCCATGGAAAACTCTCATGGAAAGCCATGAGGGTATTCTTGTAAGTGTTTATATACTAGTTTGATAAAGATTATAGTGGGGTGGGATTTCCCTGGTGGTCTAGTGGCTAAGACTCCGCGCTCCCGATGCAGGGAGCCGGGGATGGATTCCTGGTCAGGGAACTAGGTCCCACATGCCGCAACAAAGAGACCCAGTGCAGCCAAATATTGTGGGTTATAATGGGACAAACATCCCTTGGTACAAATCATGCTCTGTGTGGCAGAGGTGTTGGTGAGCAGTGCTGGTGAGAAGCAAACTCTGATGGATTTGGCATCCATTAGGCTAACCCAGGAGGGAAGGATCAGGGGTGGTTCTAAAAACTAATCAGGGGGAGCTTACGTAGACTGAGTCCAATAGAAGAGGCTAGGGAGGAAGAGGCGTGGCCTTCCCAGGTGGCTCAGTGGTAAAGAATCTGCTTGCCACTTCAGGAAATGCCGGAGAGGAGGGTTTGATCCCTGGCCCAGAAAGATACCCTGGAGAAGGAAATGGCAACCCACTCCATTCTTGCCTGAGAAATCCCTTGCACAGGGGAGCCAGGCGGGCCACCGTCCACGTAGTTGCAAAGAGACAGACATGACTGAGCATGCACGCACCCACAGGGAGGAAGTGACAGAAACTTCCGTTTTTTTCTCTAGAAACTCTGACTAATTTCTCTCATCTTATTGGACTCTTACTGCGTTTCTACCAGTACAGTTTTAACAGTGCTCTGTACATTTCTTGCATGATTTTTTCTTGTTTGCTGCTGAACAAAAACTCCAAAATTACTGCCTGTGACTGTTTTGCTCTCTGATGTCTTCTGTGGAACAGGGCCATGTTTGTGTGTGTGTGTGTGTGTGTGTGTGTGTGTGGTGAAGTGTGCATGATGTAAAATAGAGTCAGACACGACTGAGCGACTAAGCACGCACTGTTAGTCAGCTCCTTCCCCCAACCCCTGGTAACCTCTGCTCTGTTTCCTGTCTCTATGAATTTGCCTATTCTAGGTCCCTCACACAGCTGAAATCATGCAGCATTTGTTCTTCTGGATCTGGCTTATTTCACTAAGCATAATGTTTTCAAGGTTCATGCATGTTGAAGCAGGTATCAAAATTTCATTCCATTTTATGGCTGAATACACATTTGAATGTATTTATCGTAGTATTTAATTCTTTCAATTGAAGGATAATTGTTTTAGAGAGTTTTGTAGTCTGCTGTTTAACATCCACGTGGATCAGCCATAGGTATCTTATGTCCCTTTCCTCTTGAACTGCCCTCCCGTCTCCCTCCCCATCCCACCCCTCCAGGTTGTTACAGAGCCCCTGTTGGAGTTTCCTGAGTCTTACAGCAAATTCCGATTGTCTCTCTGTTTTACATATGGTAATGTAAGTTTCCATGTTATTCTTTCCACACATCTCACCCTCCTCGCAGTAGTATTTTATTAATCCATTTATCTGTTGATGGGGCTTAAGGTTGTTTCTACCGTTTGGTTGTTTCTATCATGTATATCATGTTATTGTGAATAATGCGGCCATGATCATGAGTGTGCAAACATCAGTTCAAGTTCTGCTTTCAGTTCTTCGGGGTATGTACCCGAGAGTGGAAGTATTGTTGTTTAGCCACTCTGTTGTGTCTGACTCTTTTGTGATGCCACGGACTGTAGTCCGCCAGGCTCCTCTGCCCATAAGATTTTCTGGGCAAGGTTACTGAAGTGGGTTGCCATTTCCTTCTCCAGGAGTGGGTTGCCATTTCCTCCTCCAGGAGAAGAGTGAAATTGCAGGGTCTTATGATTGCTCCATGTTTAACTTTTGGAGAAATCTCCAAACTGTTTTCCATGCACTGTTTCGCATTCTGTGGGGCACAAGTTTGAGTAGGTTCAACTGGGCAATGCTGCTCCTTGTCACTCAGTTGAATTCACTTCTTAGTACTCAGGTAGCAAATGGGATGATCTAGAAGTTCCAAAGTGGGGTCATCCCACATCTGGCCCCTTGATGGGGATGCTGGAAGGCTGGGCTCAACTGTGACCGTGGACGACTCTAGACGGGAGCGCTAAGAGCAGCCCCTCCAACCTGGTGGCCACAGAGGATAGGACTTCTTACCTGGCAGATGGCTGGAATCAGGCAACCCAGGGGCACCAGGCATGACCTTTTAGGCTTAGCCTTCTGGATCTGGCTTATTTCACTAAGCATAATGTTTTCAAGGTTCATGCATGTTGAAGCAGGTATCAAAATTTCATTCCATTTTATGGCTGAATACACATTTGAATGTATTTATCGTAGTATTTAATTCTTTCAATTGAAGGATAATTGTTTTAGAGAGTTTTGTAGTCTGCTGTTTAACATCCACGTGGATCAGCCATAGGTATCTTATGTCCCTTTCCTCTTGAACTGCCCTCCCGTCTCCCTCCCCATCCCACCCCTCCAGGTTGTTACAGAGCCCCTGTTGGAGTTTCCTGAGTCTTACAGCAAATTCCGATTGTCTCTCTGTTTTACATATGGTAATGTAAGTTTCCATGTTATTCTTTCCACACATCTCACCCTCCTCGCAGTAGTATTTTATTAATCCATTTATCTGTTGATGGGGCTTAAGGTTGTTTCTACCGTTTGGTTGTTTCTATCATGTATATCATGTTATTGTGAATAATGCGGCCATGATCATGAGTGTGCAAACATCAGTTCAAGTTCTGCTTTCAGTTCTTCGGGGTATGTACCCGAGAGTGGAAGTATTGTTGTTTAGCCACTCTGTTGTGTCTGACTCTTTTGTGATGCCACGGACTGTAGTCCAGGCTCCTCTGCCCATAAGATTTTCTGGGCAAGGTTACTGAAGTGGGTTGCCATTTCCTTCTCCAGGAGTGGGTTGCCATTTCCTCCTCCAGGAGAAGAGTGAAATTGCAGGGTCTTATGATTGCTCCATGTTTAACTTTTGGAGAAATCTCCAAACTGTTTTCCATGCACTGTTTCGCATTCTGTGGGGCACAAGTTTGAGTAGGTTCAACTGGGCAATGCTGCTCCTTGTCACTCAGTTGAATTCACTTCTTAGTACTCAGGTAGCAAATGGGATGATCTAGAAGTTCCAAAGTGGGGTCATCCCACATCTGGCCCCTTGATGGGGATGCTGGAAGGCTGGGCTCAACTGTGACCGTGGACGACTCTAGACGGGAGCGCTAAGAGCAGCCCCTCCAACCTGGTGGCCACAGAGGATAGGACTTCTTACCTGGCAGATGGCTGGAATCAGGCAACCCAGGGGCACCAGGCATGACCTTTTTAGGCTTAGCCTCAGAAGTCAGTTGAATTCTATTGGTTCTAAGCGAGTCCCAGGCTGAGTTCAAGAGCCAGGGACCTCAACTCTATCTCTCGTGGGGAAGTGACCAGGACATACTGAAGGAGAGCATGCAGGTAGGATTGACTGTTGCTGAGAATTTAAAAGATACAGTCTGCCAGAGCTGATTGAAAATACAATCTGCTAGGTTTTCTTTTTACTTTATGAATGGCGTTTTTTCTATGTATATTCTAACTGATTATTGGTGCAATTGCTTTACTAAATAATCTCACCAAACTCTTCGAGTAATTTTAACATTTATTTACTGACTCTTACTTTGGATAGCTGTATTATTTGTAATTTGACATTTTTCTCTTTGCCTTTTCATAATAATTTCTCTGATTTCTTTTTATTGCCTTATGGTGATAATTAAGACTTCAAAAATGATGTTAAAACACAGTGGAGCTAATTCACAGCCTTAACTCTCTCCTGATTTTAAAGGGAATTATTCTGCTGTTTTGCCATTAGATAAGATGTTGGCTGTTAGTATGAGCCAGATATTTTTAGTTCTTTCAAGAAAGAACTCTTCTATGATTAGTTTACCAAGCACTTAAAAAATATCAGATATATTTTAAAAATGTATCAGATATAGCTCTTGGAATTAGAAAAAAAACCAAACTTTGAGGTTCATGTCAAGGTAAACATATTTTTTCCTTTACCAATAAATGTGCTGAATGATGACAATAGATTTCCTGATATTGAAATAGTCTTACTTTCTTGTAGTAAGCTCTAATTAGCAGCATTGTTGTAGTATAATTTTGATATATTTCTGCATTAATTTAGCTAGTATTTTTATTTAGAATTTTGCAATGATATTCATTGTAGGTTTTGTTTATAAGAATAAATTTTGGCTGTTTGCTACTGTAAAATATTTTTGGTAGGCATATGCCTGGCCCTTGATGGGGATGCTGGAAGGCTGGGCTCAACTGTGACCGTGGGCGACTCTAGACGGGCGCTAAGAGCAGCCCTCCAACCTGGTGGCCACAGAGGATAGGACTTCTTACCTGGCAGATGGCTGGAATCAGGCAACCCAGGGGCACCAGGCATGACCTTTTTAGGCTTAGCCTCAGAAGTCAGTTGAATTCTATTGGTTCTAAGCGAGTCCCAGGCTGAGTTCAAGAGCCAGGGACCTCAACTCTATCTCTCGTGGGGAAGTGACCAGGACATACTGAAGGAGAGCATGCGAGGTAGGATTGACTGTTGCTGAGAATTTAAAAGATACAGTCTGCCAGAGCTGATTGAAAATACAATCTGCTAGGTTTTCTTTTTACTTTATGAATGGCGTTTTTTCTATGTATATTCTAACTGATTATTGGTGCAATTGCTTTACTAAATAATCTCACCAAACTCTTCGAGTAATTTTAACATTTATTTACTGACTCTTACTTTGGATAGCTGTATTATTTGTAATTTGACATTTTTCTCTTTGCCTTTTCATAATAATTTCTCTGATTTCTTTTTATTGCCTTATGGTGATAATTAAGACTTCCAAAATGATGTTAAAACACAGTGGAGCTAATTCACAGCCTTAACTCTCTCCTGATTTTAAAGGGAATTATTCTGCTGTTTTGCCATTAGATAAGATGTTGGCTGTTAGTATGAGCCAGATATTTTTAGTTCTTTCAAGAAAGAACTCTTCTATGATTAGTTTACCAAGCACTTAAAAAATATCAGATATATTTTAAAAATGTATCAGATATAGCTCTTGGAATTAGAAAAAAAACCAAACTTTGAGGTTCATGTCAAGGTAAACATATTTTTTCCTTTACCAATAAATGTGCTGAATGATGACAATAGATTTCCTGATATTGAAATAGTCTTACTTTCTTGTAGTAAGCTCTAATTAGCAGCATTGTTGTAGTATAATTTTGATATATTTCTGCATTAATTTAGCTAGTATTTTTATTTAGAATTTTGCAATGATATTCATTGTAGGTTTTGTTTATAAGATAATTTTGGCTGGGTAAAATATTTTGGTAGGCATATGTCTTTTTCCAGCTACTGAAACAAATTTTGAAGTATTGAAGTTACTGCTTTCTTGCAGCTTTGAAAGAAATCATCTGTGAAACCATCTGGACCTGGCTGTCTTCTAAGTGTAACAATGTGTGTGTGTGTATGTGTGTATGTGTGTGTGTGTGTGTGATGTTGTTCAATGCATTAAAGTTGGCAAAGGTGTTTAAGACAGTGGCAATATTAAACAACACTCTTTAATTGTTTCCTTTTTCTCTGGCTTGGATTTTACTTTGTTAACACCCTAACCTTTTTGAAAACAGTTGCTGATGTGCCTTTCCTGAAAAAAATTTATGACCCCAAATGGTTTAGACCCAATCTGTGAGTCTCTTAGAAGGATTTAAGAAATGAACTTATATTTATGGTTTAAAAAATTCCTCTAGTATTATTTCCATCTGTTTTCTTTTCTTTCTTTTTTTTTGTGGGGAGGGGCTGCTGAACAGCCTGTGGGATCTCAGTTCCCCAACCAGAGACTGAACTTGGATCACGGCAGTGAAAGCCCAGTGAAAGCCTAACTATTTGGCCACCAGGGAACTCCCTTATTTCTGTCATCTTGAATTATGCTTTATTTATTTATTAATTTTTTAAAATTTTGGCCACTTTTTATTGATTTTTTATTTATTTATTTTCATCCGTCTTTATTTTTTGGCCTATGTGGGCCTCCCATTACGGTGGCCTCTCTCATTGCAGAGCACTGGCTCTGGGCGCGTGTGCTCCAGAGCTCTGGCTCGGTAGTTGGACACATCGGTCCAGCCACTCCGCGGCACGTGGGATTTTCCTGGGCAAGGGATCAGACTGATACCCCTTGCACTGCAAGGCAGTGTCCTTCCCCACTGGACTACCAGGGAAGTCCCCTGCTTTATTTGTCAAAATGGCTCCTTGCTTAGTACTTTATCATCTTAAATGAGTTACTTGTTCTTTGGTTTTTGTCTTGCATAGAATCAGGCTCCTATAGCAGCTGGATGTAACAGAAAATCCCCCTAAACCCAATAACTTAAATATCATAGAAATTTTTCCCTCTCCCTCAAAAGAAGTCTGTAAAGTAGGCAACATAGGCCTGGAACAGTGGCTTGAAAGTCCTGGGCTCGTAACTGAGGCACCTCCTAGTTTTCTGTTCCACATGCAACATATACTTCATTTCCTGGCCCTGGATGTGATTCAGACTTCTCGATATTCCTTGCTGCCAGCCAGGCTTGGTATAACAAGGACTTGTTCCCAGATCCAAGGAGGCAATGCCTGAGGGAATCTAGGTGCTTAAGAAGATAAAATGGACAGTCATCCCCAGGCACTGTGATGATTCTCAAGGCAAGATGATGGAAAAACAGAAAGCAGAAGGAGAAGGGGAATGACAGAGGACAAAATGTTTGGGTGGCCTCACTGAGTCAATGGATGTGAGTTTGAGCAAGCTCCAAGAGAGGGTGAAGGTCGGGGAAGCCTGGCGGGCTGCAGTCCGTGGGGCCGCAGAGTTGGACACAGCCGAGGGGCTGAACTGACTGTGATGACGCTTAACTTCTTGTGTTCACTTGATGACGATGCCCAGTTATTTGGTCAAACACAATCTAGATGTTGCTATGGAGATATGTTGTAGAGGTGATTAACATTTATAATCAATTAACTTGAAGTAATTAATTTCAGCAAGCTCTTGGAGATGGTGAAGGACAGCGAAACCTGGCGTGCTGCAGTCCCTGGGGTCTCCAGGAGTCAGACATGACTTAGTGACTGAACAATGACAACAGACTTGAAGTAAAGGAGACTGTCAGCCATCATATGGATGGGCCTCATTTGGTCAGTTGAAGGCATGAGGAGCAACAGGTGAGGTCTCCTGGAGAAGAAGGAATTTTTCTGGAAAACTACTGTGGAAGAACTGTCCGAGTTTCCAGCCCGCTGACCTGCTGTATAGAGATTGCACTTGCCGGTCCCTATAATCCTGTGAGCCAATTCCTTAAAAGCTTCTTTCTCTCCAGGGATAGCATGAGATTTAGTTTTTTAATCCTAGTTTACTTCTTTAAAATTAATTTTTATTGGAGTATAGTTGGTGTTTCTGCTGTATAGCAAAGTAACTCAGTTATCTATATAGATACATGCATCCTTTTTAGACTTTTCTCCCATAGAAGTCATTATAGGACCTAGTTTTATTTTATTTTATTTTATTTAAAAACATTTTTTTTAAAAAAACCTCATTTTTATCTATTTGGCTGCCCTGGTTCTTAGTTGTGGCACGCAAGATCTTTGAGATGTGGTGTGCGAACTCTTAGCCGTAGCATGTGGGATCAAGTTCCCTGTCCAGGGATTCGAACCCAGACCCCCTGCATTGGGAACATGGCGTCTTAGCCACTGGAACACTGAGGGGAATCTCTATAGGACCCAGGTTTAAACCAAGCTCTGTGCCTTATCCCAGTCAGTGAGATTGTATCAAGGATGGACACTTGATCTAATGCAGGTAGTTGAAGATTAGATCCAGGGTTTTTGTTTGAACTGGTTGAAGTTCTCTCTTCTCTGATGTTCTTACCACTGAGGGGTTGGAGTCTCTGGGCTCCGGCAGCTGTATTATCACCATGAGAGCAAGTGTCGGCCTGAAAAGAAGTTTGAAGTGAGAGACGGTGAGAGAGAAACCAGGTTCCTGTGACATCCCTTGACTCTCATCACATCAGCTCACCCGAAACAGAACCTCCTCCCTGGCGTTTTTGTTGACATGAGTAAATAAATCCTTTTTGCTTAAGCCAGGTTGGATACAACTTTTAAAAAGTAAAGAAAACCCAGAGAATCCTATGATACGATGATGTACTCTACTGATTCTTTTTCCCCCTAAAAACAAGCCATATCAAACAACCTGGCATCTGAGTAGTAGGAAGCAAAGTCAGGGACAGCCTGGCAGGAGGTAACATTTGAAAGGAAAAAAGTAGCTCAGAGGGCTTCCCTGGTGTCCCAGTGGGTAAGGACACCGCCTTGCAGTGCAAGGGGCGCCAGTTCAATCCCTGGCCTGGGAAGATCCACGTGCCGCAGAACGACTGGATCGGTGTAAGAGCCAGTGCTCTGGAGCGCATGCACCCAGAGCCGGTGCTCTGCAACGAGGGACTGCAATGGGAGGCCCACGCAGGCCAAAGAACAAAGATAAATAAGTGAAAGATCAATAGAAGCGGCCAAAAAAAAAAAAAAAAAAAAGGAGCTCAGAGGATACATTCCTTTTAGCCACAGATGCCTCAGATGAAGGTTCTGGGGATGTACTGATACGAGAGTGAGATTTTTTTCTGTTTCCTAGAGAAGAGGATTTCTCCATAATGCAGAACGTATTCTCAGCTGTGGTTTGGGTGCTCAGTCATCTTGCAGAGCATTCATGGGGCCAGTGGTGGTTTTTATCTTCTTACCAATAACCAAGTCCTTCTGATCTTATTGATTTGTATGAAACGCATCAATTTAACGATACAGGGATAGAGATGCTACAGAGCTTCAGCGTAAATGCTGAAAAGCGCCAGGGCTGAGCCAGCAGGGCCGTCTCTCAGTGTTAAGTGTCCAGGCTTTTGGGTTTCACCAGGAAGTTAAGTAAAATAAGACCAGTGCCCTTGTTTTAAATCGTTAATCGTTAATCTAGGTTATCTGTTCATTTTACCTGTAAGAGAAGGAGGTCCAGGAAATCCATTTTATTTATCCTGAGCATACTTAACCTAGGACTCAGGACTTAACAGATGTTGAATGCATTGTGGTTGGATACCCGGAGAATGGAATGGATTGATTGGACTTCCCAGGTGGCTCAATGGTAAAGAATCTGCCTGCCAATGCAGGAGATGTGAATTCTATCCCTGGGTCTGAAGATCCCCTAAAGGAGGAAATGGCGACCCACTTCAGTATTCTTGCCCGGAAAATGCCAATGGACAGAGGAGCCTGGAAAGGCTACAATCCATGGGGTTGCAAAGAGTCAGGGGCGACTGAGTGACTGAACATGCACACACAATGGATCGATTAATGAACTATTAGTATCTCCACTCTGTCTGGCCCCAATAGCTTGCCAATTCTGGCCAGCCTAGCCTGCTTCCCTCCCACCACGTACTTCCCCCCAGACTCCCACTGATGTTTTGCCCGATGCAGGTTCTGGGACACTGTGATGTCTTACAAGTTCACCCTGCCCTTCCCAGGGCTCAGTGCCAAAAGCATCCATGGCCAAAGCATGGCCTCATTTTATTGTATCTCCGTACAGTGTGTTGGTCATAAAATTGATTTATGATACTCATTTGGGTACTGTAAAATCACTCTCCAAAGTGCTTCTGTGTCTCTCAGTGTACTTTCCGGGAAATGCCCTGCTTATTGGATGCTTTGATCTTCTGCTCTTGAAGCACAGAAATGAAGTCAGAGACGAGCAAGAATTTGTTTCTGTTTGTCTGTTTGTCAGATTACAGCTTCTGTCATCGCCCACACGATCTGAAGTCTTACTAAGGCTGCCTCTGTGCAATATATTGTGTCTGTCCTGGTTTGCTATCCCCACGGCCAGCGGTGTGCTGGAGCCAGTTGGTGTCGTCCTGCAAAGATCCAATTGTTGAATTTTCGGGAAGCAGGCAAGTTGATGGTTAAATTGTTGGCGGCTTGAAACTGGCAATACTTCTACTATAGACATTGGCAAATGCTGCTAACGCGGCTCCTCTCTACCTCCTCCACCCTAAACTGAGAGCTCGTTGAGAAACACTTCCCAACACGCCACCATGTACTGGTCTTTCCCTCCCTCGCATCCTCATTGCCTCTTTTTGTTTGTTTGCTTTTTGTTTTGGCTGCGCTGGGTCTTTGTTGCAGCACGCAGGCTTAGTTGCCTTGTGGCAGGTAGGATCTTAGTTCTGGGACCAGGGATCAAACTTGTGTCCCCTGCACTAGAAGGCAGACGCATAAAAATGGGACCATCATGGAAGTCCCCTCATTACCTCTTGCGTGGGTGATGACAAAACCCCGCATATCGGCATCTCTGTCCCCAGAGTCTTTTCAGGTGATTGTAGCATACTTTTGACTACCAGGAACAGAAAACTCAATTACAGATTTCTTAAATATAAGAAAAATGTATTATTTCATGTAACAAAAAGTTCAAAGATGAGGCATTTTCAGGAAAACTCAGCAGCTCAAGAGCTCCTCAGGACCCAGCTTCTTTTCATTTTTCCACTCTCAGCATCTTGGCATGGCCCGTTGTGGCTTCAAGAAGGATGGGTGTGGTCCAAGGTTCACATTGCCACATGGTAACATGTCCAGTTTTCCTTATGTCTTCAAAGCACAAATGCTGTCTTCTTAGAAGTCCCTTGAAGTTTTTGGGATAAAATTGATTTATACTCATTTGGGTACTGAAACTAAGTGCTTCTGTGTCTCTCAGTGTACTTTCCGGGAAATGCCCTGCTTATTGGATGCTTTGATCTTCTGCTCTTGAAGCACAGAAATGAAGTCAGAGACGAGCAAGAATTTGTTTCTGTTTGTCTGTTTGTCAGATTACAGCTTCTGTCATCGCCCACACGATCTGAAGTCTTACTAAGGCTGCCTCTGTGCAATATATTGTGTCTGTCCTGGTTTGCTATCCCCACGGCCAGCGGTGTGCTGGAGCCAGTTGGTGTCGTCCTGCAAAGATCCAATTGTTGAATTTTCGGGAAGCAGGCAAGTTGATGGTTAAATTGTTGGCGGCTTGAAACTGGCAATACTTCTACTATAGACATTGGCAAATGCTGCTAACGCGGCTCCTCTCTACCTCCTCCACCCTAAACTGAGAGCTCGTTGAGAAACACTTCCCAACACGCCACCATGTACTGGTCTTTCCCTCCCTCGCATCCTCATTGCCTCTTTTTGTTTGTTTGCTTTTTGTTTTGGCTGCGCTGGGTCTTTGTTGCAGCACGCAGGCTTAGTTGCCTTGTGGCAGGTAGGATCTTAGTTCTGGGACCAGGGATCAAACTTGTGTCCCCTGCACTAGAAGGCAGACGCATAAAAATGGGACCATCATGGAAGTCCCCTCATTACCTCTTGCGTGGGTGATGACAAAACCCCGCATATCGGCATCTCTGTCCCCAGAGTCTTTTCAGGTGATTGTAGCATACTTTTGACTACCAGGAACAGAAAACTCAATTACAGATTTCTTAAATATAAGAAAAATGTATTATTTCATGTAACAAAAAGTTCAAAGATGAGGCATTTTCAGGAAAACTCAGCAGCTCAAGAGCTCCTCAGGACCCAGCTTCTTTTCATTTTTCCACTCTCAGCATCTTGGCATGGCCCGTTGTGGCTTCAAGAAGGATGGGTGTGGTCCAAGGTTCACATTGCCACATGGTAACATGTCCAGTTTTCCCTTATGTCTTCAAAGCACAAATGCTGTCTTCTTAGAAGTCCCTTGAAGGTTTCCTCTTGGGTCTTCTTGGCCAGAACTGCAACCCATACCTATTCTTCCATCAGTTACTGCAGGGCAATGGAATTCCCATAAATTGTTCAGGCCACTCATTCTCAGGTTCATAGAACCAACATCTCCTTTTGTGTAAATATTTTATGGCACTCTTCTTTCCTGAAATGAAAATGGAAGATAATCTTATCTCTACATCTGTACTTGAAAAACGAATCAATACAAGCCCTCATTGGAATATCACGGTGAAATAAAGATCACTTTCAAAAATTGAATATATAGCCATTTTAGTATATATCGTACATTATATTATGACTCCAAATTACTTCCTGCTGGGGCTTTCCTGGTGGCTAAGATGGTAAAGAATCTGCCTGGGATGCAGGAGACCCCGGTTCGATCCCTGGGTTGGGATGATCCCCTAGAGAAGGAAATGGAACCCATTGTAGTATTCTTGCCTAGAAAATCCCATGGACAGAGGAGCCTGGTGGGCTACAGTCTGTAGCGTCCCAAGAGTCAGATACACTTTACTTTGCTATAAAAGTGTATACAAAGATACACTTTACTTTGTTTATACATCCCATCCTGATGGCATTGGAGTTGTATCACCTCACCCATTGACATCAGGCTTGTTTTATGGCTTGCTTTGGTCAAGGTGATGGGAATGGGTATGTCACATCTGGGAGGAGCTTGAATTGCCATTGTGTGGTTCTGCCATCCCTCTTTCCTTTTGCTCTGACAGCAGCACGCATCAGGTAAAGCGCCTCCTTTAGCCCGGCTCTCACAACGAAAAGCCTTGTGGAACAGGAGCAGGGTTTCAGTCGGTGCGTATACGAACAAAAAAGATATGTTTTGTCATTGTAAACCATTGGGATTTTTGGAGTTGTTTGTTACAGCAGCACAAGCTCTCAAAACCTGACAGCACATATAAAAGGGAAAGGGTTTGCGTCCGTAGTAGTGAGGTGGATGTATCTAGAACCTGTTATACAGAGTGAAGTCAGTCAGAAAGTGAAAACAAATACTGTATATTAACGCACAGATATGGTCTTCAAAGCACAAATGCTGTCTTCTTAGAAGTCCCTTGAAGGTTTCCTCTTGGGTCTTCTTGGCCAGAACTGCAACCCATACCTATTCTTCCATCAGTTACTGCAGGGCAATGGAATTCCCATAAATTGTTCAGGCCACTCATTCTCAGGTTCATAGAACCAACATCTCCTTTTGTGTAAATATTTTATGGCACTCTTCTTTCCTGAAATGAAAATGGAAGATAATCTTATCTCTACATCTGTACTTGAAAAACGAATCAATACAAGCCCTCATTGGAATATCACGGTGAAATAAAGATCACTTTCAAAAATTGAATATATAGCCATTTTAGTATATATCGTACATTATATTATGACTCCAAATTACTTCCTGCTGGGGCTTTCCTGGTGGCTAAGATGGTAAAGAATCTGCCTGGGATGCAGGAGACCCCGGTTCGATCCCTGGGTTGGGATGATCCCCTAGAGAAGGAAATGGAACCCATTGTAGTATTCTTGCCTAGAAAATCCCATGGACAGAGGAGCCTGGTGGGCTACAGTCTGTAGCGTCCCAAGAGTCAGATACACTTTACTTTGCTATAAAAGTGTATACAAAGATACACTTTACTTTGTTTATACATCCCATCCTGATGGCATTGGAGTTGTATCACCTCACCCATTGACATCAGGCTTGTTTTATGGCTTGCTTTGGTCAAGGTGATGGGAATGGGTATGTCACATCTGGGAGGAGCTTGAATTGCCATTGTGTGGTTCTGCCATCCCTCTTTCCTTTTGCTCTGACAGCAGCACGCATCAGGTAAAGCGCCTCCTTTAGCCCGGCTCTCACAACGAAAAGCCTTGTGGAACAGGAGCAGGGTTTCAGTCGGTGCGTATACGAACAAAAAAGATATGTTTTGTCATTGTAAACCATTGGGATTTTTGGAGTTGTTTGTTACAGCAGCACAAGCTCTCAAAACCTGACAGCACATATAAAAGGGAAAGGGTTTGCGTCCGTAGTAGTGAGGTGGATGTATCTAGAACCTGTTATACAGAGTGAAGTCAGTCAGAAAGTGAAAAACAAATACTGTATATTAACGCACAGATATGGAATCTAGAAAAATGACACAGATGAACCTATTTGTAGGGCAGGAACAGAAATGCAGTCATAAGACAGACTTGTGGACACAGAGGGGGAAGGAGAGGGTGAGACAAATTGAGAGAGCAGCATCGAAACATGTATGTGACCATATGTAAAGCAGATAGCTAGTGGGAAGATGCTGTGGAGCACAAGGCGCTCAGCCCAGGACTCAGGGCAGCCTCGAGGGGAGGGATGGGGCGGGAGCGGAGAGGGAGGCTCAAGAGGGAGGGGACATATGTCTACTTATGGCTGATTCACGTTGTCTCAGGGCAGAAGTGGCTTCATATCTAAATCCAACGGGGCTTCCATTGGCTGTGAAGAAGGCAGGAGCGGAAAGGGTGAGACGTGAGTGGTGTGAGGGTAGTGGCCGTGTTAGAAGTGGGGTGATGGTGTGATGGCAGCGGTGGTGATGGTCAGATTGTGGTCGGGTAGATAACCCCTGTGTCTGCCACAACGTCTTTCACATGCTACCAACTACATTCCAGAGCACTTTTTCCCCTCCTCAGCTCTGTAGGGGCTCTCAACTGTCTCCAGGATAAAGAGCTCAACTTGGCTTTCTAGACTAATTTTGAAGCTTCTACTGTTTTCACTGAGCCATTGCTCTTGCTCTCCCCCCCATGGAAGTGCTATGATGTGACTACGCATTGCTCCTCCTTTCTGTTAAGAAAGCTTCCTCCCATTCTCGTTCCTCTGGGTCTTCATTCAAATGCTTCTTCCTCACTAGGCAGCCTCCTGTTCAGAGTTAACAGCTCCTTCCTATCCATTCCCAGGGTGCTGGGCTTATCACTGTCTTTACCATTTACCTCATCACACCTTTCATATATTTTCTTGGCTTGTGCCTTTTACAGCTTCTGTAGGCTTTGTTCAATGATGAGAACTCACGGGGTGCTCCAACAATGCCTGCTGAGTTGAATGGCACATGAACAAAGCCTCTGCATCTCACAAAGCCTGCAAGGTCTAGACTCTGAACGACTTGAGACTCACGGTTGCCATCTGGGTGGTTATAAGTAGCTTTCCATCAACAGTCTCCCTTGTGAAGTCGCTGTGCTTCCCCTCATTGTCACAGGACGCATCCTGTTCTGGTTCTGGGATGGAAATGAAGTCGTTTGGCTTCCCTGAGCCATGGTCACTCGCAGGCCTCCCATCATGCTTAGGTCCTCTCAGTGTATAAGAGGACACACAGTAACACACCAGGGGCCTGGGAGCAGCCTGGCTTCCGTGTGGCTGAGACGAAGCAGGTGAGGCAGTGGGAGTGCGGTATTTCAGGGACAGTTCCATACCTGCTTTTTGAGTGTTAGTTATGTGCTGGCTACTGTGGAGGTCACCAGTCTCAGGGACACATCCTCCCTTCATTCAAGAAGAAGCTGATGGGGCTTCCCTGGTGGTCCAGTGGGTAAGGACACCGCTTTGCAGTGCAAGGGGCGCCGGTTCCATCCCTGGCCTGGGAAGATCCCACGTGCCGCAGAGCGGCTGGATGGATGTGTCCAATTACTGAGCCGGAACTCTGGAGCGCATGCGCCCAGAGCCAGTGCTCTACAAGGAGAGGGGCCACTGCGATGGGAGGCCCACACCGGCCAAAGAACAAAAAAGATGGATGAAAATAGATAATGAAAGACCAATAGAAGTGACCCGTCCCCCCCGCCTCCCTCCCCAACCCTCCCCCCCAAAAAATCCTTAAATAAAAAAAAAAGAAGAAGCTGATGGATGTGTCCAGGAACCAACAGAGAGAGGCAGGTTGAACGGAGAGAATGCCATTAGTTGGGAAATCCAGGTGGGCAAATCGGAGAAGGAGTGATTCGCAAGGCCTTATAGGATGGCTAATATTTGACCAATTAGAGAAAACACTCAAAGGCAGGGAAGAAGGAAGGAAAGGCCAGAGGAAAATGTTCCCTCTGGATCCAGATGCAGGGTTTGCTTACAGTCTTCTGCTCTTTCTTCTGAGCTAATAGTATGCAGTCTTACAAGCTGGGGATCCTTAGCTCTTCACAGGATTAAAAAATCTTCTTATTGAAGTAAAACATACATATGGTGAAGTGCATGTCAACCTAATGTTAAGGGTCCATCCTGATAACTTTTACACATACACACTCACCCAGTGACCACTCTGATCAAGGCATATGATGTGTCCATCACCCCTGATAGTTTTGTTCCTTGTAGCATCAAAAAGCAGTCTTGCCTTTTCTAGACTGTCATCCGAATTCAGTCCCACAATCTTAGGTGTCAGCACTGGGCCCCCTTTTTATGGATGAGTGACTCAGTGACTGTGTGTGTGAATGCATCTGTCTATTCATTCTGTTGATGGACATTTGGGCAGATTTTGCTCTTTGGCTAATAGGAGTGCAGCATTCTTGGGCATGTTCTTTGGTGGACACATGTCTCTGGAATGCCTCTCTAGGCCTGGGGTCACTGGGTCTCAGTGGCATTCTGCCCAACCTCAGTCTATTAGATGCGTACTGTCAAGCTGGACTGGCCATTGGTGTCTGAAGTGGGGAAAGGGGGCAGTTTTGTGGCACTGAGCCCTTACCCTGTGGCCTCTGCTGCCAACTCCAGGTAGGCAGAGTCAGACCTGTATTGAATCGTGGGACATCCAGTCAGTGTCTGGAAAATCAGAGAATCATTTGGTGTGGAAAACCCATCCATTTGGTCACCTGAGGTAAAGTATTCTGTGAATAGAGTGTGTCAGAATTAAGCAGAAACAGAAATAGAGAAATAGAAATAGAGCGTTGGAATTCAGAGGAGTTTTTCCTGCCCATCTGACTGAGTACTGCAGTAAGAGTAAAGAGGAGAAACACAGGAGGGTTTTTCCCATTCAAGGAAAATGACAGAAGGTAGGGAAAAGCATGGGAACAAAGTCACGTAATGTTTTCTTTCCACTCCAAAAAGGATGAGGTGCAGCTTACAAAAGATACCTCTAGAATATCAGTCCAATCGTGGGAAAACCAGACAAACCCGAATTGACTTATATTCAACAGAGACTTGACCATACTCTTTGTAAGTGGCAAGGTCTTAAAGAACAAGGAGAGACTGGGGACCTATCACAGATTGCAGGAGACTAAAGAGAAATAACTGAATGGTATGTGGGGTCCTGGAACAGAGAATGAACATCAGTGGAAAAACTGGTGAAATTTGAATAAGATCTTTAGTTAATAGTTTTATAATTAAACTTTTTTATTTGTAAGAAAATACAGTGTGGTTGAAGGATACAGTATAGTTGATTTATAATGTTATGTCAGTTTCTGGTACTCTGCCTAGTAATTCAGTTATATATACATGGAGTCGCAAAGAGGTGAACACAACTGAAGCAACTTAGCACCGGTGCACACACACATACATGCCGTGTGTGCTTAGTCACTCAGGTGTGTCAGCTCTCTGTGACCCCTGAACTGTAGCCTGCCCGGCTCCTCTGTCCACAGGGTTTCCTGGGCAACAACACTGGGTTGGGTTGCCATTTCCTCCTCCATATATGCTTACACACACACACACACACACACACACACACACATTCTTTTCCATTATAATTTATCACAGAATATTGAATATAGTTTCCCGTGCTATAGAGTGAAAGTGTTGGAGAGTAGAAAGTGCTAGTCATTCGGTCGTGTCCAACGCTTTGTGACCCCATGGACTCCTCTGTCCATGGAATTCTCCGGGCAAGAATACTGGATGGGCAGCCATTTCCTTCTCCAGGGGGATCTTCCCAACCCAGGGATCGAACCCAGGTCTCCTGCATAGCAGGCAAATTCTTTACTGTCAGAGCCACAAGGGAAGTAGAAACTTGTTGTTTATCCATCCTACATATAATAGTTTGCATCTGCTAGTCCCAAACTACCAGTCCTTCCCTCCCCCATCCACCTCCCCTTTGGCAACCACAAGTCTATTCTCTAGATCTATGAGTCTGTTTCTGTTTCATAGGTAAGTTTATTTGTGTTGTATTTTAGATTCCACATATAAGTGATAGCATATGGTATTTGTCTTTTTCTGACCTACTTAGTATGATAATTTCTAGGTCCATCTATTTTGTGACAAATGGCATCATTTCATTTTTTCATGGCTGAGTAATATTCCATTGTATATGTGTACCACATCTTCTTTATTCCTTCATCTGTCAATGGACATTTAGGTTGTTTTCACATTTTAATTATTGTAAATAGTGCCGATATGAATGCAGGGGTACGTGTATCTTTTTGAATCATAGTTTTGTCTGGGTATATGTCCAGGAGTGGGATTAATGGTAGTGTAACATTCATCTCTTAACTGTGATCATTGGACTATGCTGAAGTAAGATGCTAATGCTGGGGAGGCTGAGTGAGGGATCTAGGCAGACGACTATTTGAAGCCACCAAATATAGCCTGAGAGGAGAAAGCGTTTGAGGATGAGAGAAGAGGGTGGGAGAGCGATCTGGGGAACTGGGAAGTGTGGGCTCTTCCTTCTAATCTAGCCCAGGTGCTCCCCATCTGGTTTCCCAGCGTGAGCAGCCCGGGGTACATACCAGGCACTGAGCACATGCTTGGTGAACAGGAGGTCGAGTGTGTGTGTGTATGGGGACCTTCTGTTTTCCTGAGTTCCCTGGAGCAGCCTAAGACAGTGGAAAGTGCTAAATCCTCAGCCCTGTTCATAACAGGGAGGCTTCGTTCTCTTATTTCATTTAAGACAAGCTTTGATATTTAGGCGCTGGTTTAGACTCTGCACTGCCGACACAGGGGACCTGAGTGTGATCCCTGGTCAGACAACTACATCCCACATGCTGTAGCTCAGACTCAGTGCAGCCAAGTAAAGAAATAAATAATTTAGAAACAAACAAACAAACAAACAAACTAAACTAACCGAGGACGTCCCTGGTGGTACTGTGGAAAGGCATCTGCCTGCTAACGCAGGAGACATGGGTTTGATCTCTGGTCCGGGAATATTCCACATGCTGGGGAGCAACCAGAGCCGATGCGCCCCGACCACGGAGCCCACGAGCCGCAGCTACTGAAGCCTGTGCGGCCTGGAGCCCGTGCTCCAAAACAAGAGAAGCCACCACAGCAAGGAGCTTGTGCAGCTAGAGGTACCCCTGCTCTCTGCAACCAGACGAAAGGTGGCGCAGCAACCAAAACCCAGCTCAGCCAAAAAAAAAACCAAGAAAGAAAATGAAACCAGAAATTCAGGTGTGTTTAAAAAGAAACGTTATAGTTGTATTTTAGTTTCAGAGTCTCACTTCGTGATTAGACCAATTACTCGTGTCTCAGTGCTTAGGTAGCAGGAAAAGGGCAGAAAGCAGTAATTCAGGGGAACTCTCCCAAGCCTGTCAGTCTCCCTTGGGGAGTGAGGAATAGACATGGTGGGATAAGGGAGAGAGGACGGGGGGCCTGAGGTGCTTCAGTATTCTCTGACACCCCAATTCTGGCTTCTGGTGCCCATAGGATTCCTTGGGATCAACCAGGGGAAGAGGGGCGGCAGGGCCTAGCAAGGTGGGCTTCTTGGCCAGTCCTTGGCCTTCTGGGTCTGTCTTCTGCGGGTCCTACTCTTCAGGCTGAGAGGTATCTAGGTGTGCACCCACTTGAAGCAGCTCTGGAGCTGGGATGGGCTGAGGCAGGCTGGGCTTACCTCGTAAACCAACGCAGTGTGATCTGATTTCTGCAGATGATAACCCACATCCCGGTCTTCAACCGCATCCCCGTTCCCCACCTGGGCTGGGCCTCATTCAATCAGCTCATTGTCTCCAGGTGGGAAAGCAAAAGACATCTTTGAGGATCCTCTGGATTTTTGTCTTCTTAAATTCTTGGGACGAGCAAGGCTCTCATGGAGTAGAGAATAGAAAGGATTTCCTGGTTGTGGGGGGAAGTCATGGGAATCTTCTGAGAGGAAGGGGGTCCCAGGAATGAGACTCTGGAGCTGTTCTCCTGGGGCAGCCCATCAGGGATGAGGAATTGGCGGGATCTGGGAGTTAGAGGGCCTGGGACCTGCGTTCCAATGGAGCCTCCGGAGAGCAGTTTGGTCCAGAAGAGGCCTCAGGGGGTTCTGCCCAGACAGGATGCTTCATCCCCTTGAGGGGTGCCTCTGGGTGGGTGGAGGGAACCCCTCAGCAGTCGGTCTTGCAGCAGCCCAAGGGCCTGCTTCCCCATCTCTTGGCCTCTCTCACCTCCCTACCGAGGCCCGGCTCACTCCAGCCCAGCTTTTTCTTCCTCCTCAGCTGCCACTGGGTGAGGTGCATTTGCTATTTCTCCCCCAGGGAATGGGCTTATCTTATCCTTCCAGGTGTTTACTTTTCTCCTCCTGGCACCTTCTCTGAGAGACCTTCCTTGACCACCCAAAACCGCTGAGGAGTTCCCAATCTCTCACTGCAGCCCAATGATCCCCACCCAGCTTTACTTTCCTCCTGAGCCCTCTTGCCCAGCAACGACTGTGTTAACTGTTTTGGAACGTGGCAGTGATTTCTTGTTTCCTTGTCTTCAATCTCTCAACAGTAGACCCCAGTTGGGCAATTATAAATGTTTCAAGGAGTGGATGCTCATGAAACGGTGGACCCAACAGATATCCCGAACACTGGGGTTAAACATCCCCCAAAGCATCCTCCTAGCTCCAGATTTTGGCTCCACTGCTCACTAGCTGTATGTCATTAGCAAATTCCTACTCCCTCTGAACCTCAGGTTCCCCATCTGTAAGATGGGATGATCATCATTCCGCCTTAATGCCTGTGTGCATGTGCGTGCTCAGTCTTGTCCAACTCTTCTGTCACCCTGACCAGAGGCCACCGGGCTCCTCTGTCCATGGGATTTCCCAGACAAGAATACTGGAGTGGGTTGCAATCTCCTTCTCCAGGGGATCTTTTGGACCCAGGGATTGCATGAATTAAGGCTGTCGTCATACCTTAAAAGAGATCCTGAGAATTAAAAGGTCCGAGGCACGCTGCCTGGCCCACAGCACACCCTGAGTGAAGATAGTGTGCCTTGGCCCCGTAGGCTCAGTGTGCTTTCTCCTCCCCAGGCCTGCTTCCCCTCCACAGCGCAGGTCTGTCAAGCCCCTCCATGGCAAACGGGCAGGGACTCCCTCAGCCTAAGTGTCCCTGACTGTGGTCTACGGTGACAGAGGTCTCACCCACTTAATTTTAGAGCCCCTGTGGACGGGGGTCACACTTCATTCAAATTACCTGCCCTCACCCAGCCCGATGGTCAGGCAGTGCGTGCGTGCTGTGTGTCCACTCTGCAATCGCTGTGGACTATATAGCCCACCAGGCTCTCTGTCCATGGGATTCTCCAGGCATACGGGAGTGGGTTGCCATTTTCTTCCCCAGGGCATCTTCCCCACCCAGAGATCAAACCCGCATCTCCTGTCTCCTGCATTGGCAGGCAGATTCTTCACCAGTGAGCCACCAGGGAAGCCTGATGGTCCCCTAGATAGAGGACACAATGTGTCATTTCCTCCCTCCTTTGAAGGAACTCCACCCGCTCCCCACACTAATTGCAAGCCTGTTTCTTGTGCTTCAGAAAGCCCCGCAGCCCCAGGCTCTACTAGTCCTCTGGGCTGACACCCCTCTTCCCAGTGGGTCCAGAGGGTGTGACCCAGCAGGGTTCTGTTGCTGCCCCCGCTGGCGCCAGCCGGCCCTCCACGCCCCCACCCTTCCTGCTGACCACAGCAGCCGAGGCAGCTCAGCCCAGCACTCCCTCTAATGGCTAACGCTTCCGTGGAAGGTTCTGAGCTGAAAAGACAAAAAGCTAGGCTGTGCCCCGCAGCTCCTCCAGTTTCTGTGTTCTCGTCGATTCTTTCCTAGGATCCTGCCTTTGTTTTTGTTCCAGTGCCTCCTCTTTCAAGCTCCAAGAGAAAGCCACTGGGGGACTTTGGTCCTTTTCCCCCTTTCTTTTCAGACTTGAAATCACTGTTCTCTCCTGGTGTTAATCAGAACTAGGAGGCCAGAAGAAAACAGGGGGGGCTGGATAAGCTTATCAAAACCAAAATTCTGCTCGGAGAAAGCATTTTCCAGGACGGCTTCCAAGAAATGCAAGGTGGAATTAGATTTTGCATCGATGGCATTTATAAGCAAGGTAATGGATATAAGCAAGATAATGCTTCTCTCTCGGAGAAGCAGGTAAACCCCAAACTAAAAGATGGTCCCCTCCAAGCCAGCCCCCTCCCCCGCTCTGCGGCAGGAACTCCGACTCCTGCGCGCGCCGAGCTCCGCTGCAGCGGCACTGCCCACGCATACTCAACGAAGAGAGGAGAGCACGCCAGCCATGCCACGAGGTGTGTTTTATTTTCATTACTCATACAAATAATTTTCTATAATATCCCAGGGCAAACCGGAGAATTTGGCAGTCCGATTGGAGGGTCCCCTGGGGGACCCGCGGGCCGGTGGCAGCGGCGCGGAGTGCCCGGGTTCACAGTGCAGCTTGTCGCGTGTGTACATCTTGCAGGTGGCTCTTCCTCCACATCACGACTAGGGTCTCCAAGATGATGCGGTGGAGAATCCTCCAGGTCTCAGGAAATATCACTTCGCTTGCTTCTCCTGCTCAATGGCTGTGGAGAGCAGGAAGCGCACGCTGGGGGATGGGGACCCCTGGCCACCCCTCCACCGAGGCGCTCACAAACCTGGAGTGGGTAAGGCACCCACGAGGTCTGGGGATTAAGAAAGAGGCTTGGGGTTGGGAGGAGAGAGGCGCTTTGTGCAACGGAAAGGGGGGCTGGGGCCGCCCAAAGAGCGGCATCTGCCGGATGGGGTGTGGGGCCGGGTAACGGGAAGGGCGGGGCGGGGACTGGGCCGGGAGCCCGCGGACCCGGAGGCGGGGGCGGACTCACTCTCTTTGGTCGGCAGGGTGTTCTTCTCCTGCGTCTCAGTCTTCTTCAGCTTGGCCTTATCGAAGCTGTTGATTTCTCCCATGTCGGGCTTGTCTGCCATTTTCTTCAAACAATCCTAGCGGGCAAACCAAGGCTGTTGGCCGCAAGCCAGCGGCCCCCTCCTCGCCCCCCGCCGTCGCCGCCCCTCGACGTGGCACTCCGGCCGGGGCGTTCCCGGCAGCCCAGAGGCCGGGGGTCTGGGCGCGTCCCGCACCCCGTCCGCAGCCCCTGGGGTGTGGCCGGCCAGCCCGGGCGCGCCCGTGGAGGCCGCTGCGCACCCGCCGGGGAAACCCGCTCCGACCCCACTCGGATGGGGCCTCCGCCCCAGGGCGCCGCTCACCGAGAAGTTCCGCTGCAAGTCCGAGGTCCCGAGGCTCGCAGTCGCGTCGCTGCAGCAAGAGACAAAAGAGCGGCGCCCGCCCCTCGCTTTATATAGGCCGCGCCCGCGCCGCCCCGCCCCTCGCCCGCCGCAGCCGGGGCGGGGCCGGCGACTAGGGGGCGGGGCCAGCGCGGGCCGCCTGCGTCCCCGCCGCGCCCTCCGCGGGGCAGCCCGCCGGGTTGGGCGCGGCTCTTGCCGCGCGCCGGGCCCCCTTCAGCCGAGTGCCCCCTGGCTCGCTGGGCCTCCAGCGTGGAGACGGCAGGCCCCGCTGGGCTGGTGTCCAGGCCCTCAGGGCTCCTAGGGGGCTGCACTCCCCTCTCCCCGGAATCGGCTACTCAGCCGCAGCAGGGGCGTGGGAGGTCGGCGGGGGGAGGGGTGCAGGGTCAGGGTTGGGTGTGGGTGTAGTAGGTGTGTAACGAGTGTGTCGTTGTGGCGTGTGGCTCTGCGGACGTGCTCGCGCGCTTTATAGCAGTCCCAGCTTGCAGGAGACAACCCATCCCTGTGCAGTCCCCGCGTCTTTTGCGTTTAGTTCCCCGGAAGTCCCCCACCCCCTTTCCCTCTCGTGCAGGAGGTGAACGCCTGCAGCGTCTCACTCTAAAAGAATCCGAGCCGGGGGTCCTAGAGGTGAAAAACCGGGGAATACAGATCGGTTTCCACTGCTCTTTGCTGCTGTTGGGGGCCGGTTGACACCCTTCCTTGTGCTGGGCAGTTGCTGCAGGACCCGCGGCTGGGCCTGCCTTAAGACGCTTGTTACAAGCTTTGTCTGAAAGGCAAGGGTGGGAGCAGGCGGTCCCCAGGGGTGTGCAGTGTTCTTTTTCTCCCAGGGCTCCCAGGGACACTGTGTTCCAAGGTTTGGTTTTTCCTCGAGTTAACCTTGAAGATGTCCCTACGAAGACTCTTGCTTTCCTTTTCAACCCGTTTCTAGGAGTACACTGTAACTATTCCAATCTTTCTTAGAAAAGTCGTATTTGCATTCCGTGCAGTATCTTTAGTTCCATAAATGAACAACCAAGGTGAAGCTGGGGATTGTTTTATTTGTTCTGAGCTTACCAAACGCCAAGGAGTATTATGAAGCACTAGTATTTTTTATTTTGGGCGGGGAGGGGAAGTGGGTTGCCCTGGGTCTTTGTTGCTGTGCTGGCTTTCTCTAATTGCAGCGAGCAGGGGCTACTTCTCATTGAGATCCAAGAGCTTTTCATTGTGGTGACTTGGCTTGTGGAGCCCAGTCTCTAGGGCTTGTGGGCTTCAGTAGTTGTGGCACACGGGCTTAGTTGCTTCACCGCTTGTGGAATCTTCCCAGACTAGGGGTAGAACCTGTGTTCCCTGCATTGGCAGGTGGACTCTTACCCACTTCACCACCAGGGAAGTCCAACCAAGCACTTTTACAATGGCATTTCGTAGAAACATTCTAAGGTCTGTCCCATTCCTTCCTGATTTTGTCTGCTTTTGTTTTTTCACATTTCCTCAATGCATTTGGAACAGAAAGAAAGAAATTCGGACTTATGAATTTGATACACTGAGCTCCTTGTGTGACCCTGTGTGTGTATATATATATATATGTATATATAATTTTATTTATTTTTGACTGTGCTGGATCTCTGTTGCTGTACAGGCATTTTCGCTAGTTGTGGACGGTGGGGGTCTACTCTCTATCTGTAGTGTGCACACTTTTCAATGAGGTGGTTTCTCTCCTTGCAGAGCACAGGATCTAGGGTGCCGGGGCTTCCTTAGGTGGAGCTCACAGGCTCAGTTGTTGTGGGTCCCGGGGCTCTAGAGCACAGGCTCAACAGTTGAGGTACACAGGCTTAGTTGCTCCAAGGCATGTGGCATCTTCTCAGGTCAGGGATCGAAGCACGTCTCCTGCGATGGCAGGTGGATTCTTTACCAGTGAGCCACCAGGGAAGCCTGGGCAAGTCTTTTCTTGTACCTCTTCATTTTTAAGCGTCTTGGCGTAAAACTTGAGATAAAGAACAGGTATCACGTGGAAGGTTAACAGGGCAGCCCTGTGAGAAAGGCACGCACACTTCATTAGTGTTTCACTGGAAAAGACCCTGATGCTGGGAAAATAGGAGGCAGAAGAAGGGTGCAGCAGAGGACAGGATGGTTGGATGGCATCACCGACTTAATGGATGTGAGTTTGAGCAAGCCCTGGGAGATGGTGAAGGACAGGGAAGCCTGGTGGCCTGCGGTCCATGGGGTCACAAAGAGTCAGACACGACTGAGCAACTGAACTGAACTGAGCTACTGAACAGGTTTTGCCACCGGGTGCTGTGTAACAAGCTATCACAAAAGTCGATGGGTAAAAGGAGGATCACTTATAGCTCACAGTGATAAGTGCTGTGTTGGGCTCAGCTGAGCCTGGCCCCACCCTGTTCTCTGCATGCAGGTCTGCTTCTCAGGTGTCTCATGCTCTGGCCCAGGATCTAGCTGGAGATTGTTCTCAAAGAGATGAGAAAACAGCAAGAGAGCTGTTGCGTAAGAGAGTGCAGAATTGTTGAAGTGTGTGTTCAAGCCTGTCACGTCACCTCTCATCTGTTAACATCCCGTAGGCCAAGCCAGCCATCGGTGGAATGGAGAAGTGTATTCCACCCAGGGCAGGAGAGGGAGGGGAATGGATATGTCTTACATAAACATCCAATTTTACAAGGTAGGCTAACAAACATAACAAACAACGCCCAGAGGGGCTCAGGGCAGTAAAAGTTTATTCTCCGTTCATGCAGCAACGTTTTAGGCTCTTTCTGTTCAGAACTCATTCCTTCTTGTAGTGAATCATGCACCCAGGTGCCTTCACTGGGTCCTGGATGTTTACGCCAGCGAGCCAGCGGATGGGAAGAGAGAAGACAGAGGACTGCGTTAGATTTTTTATGGACCAGGCTTGGAAGTGCATGAGTGCTCAGTTGTGTCCGACTCTTGGAGACACTATGGACGGTAGCCCGCCAGGCTCCTCTATCCACCGGATTTTCCAAGCAAGAATATCAGTATGGGTCATCATTCCGTTTTCCAGGGGCTCTTCCCAACCCAGGGATCAAACCTGCATCTCCTGTGGCTCTTGCATTGGCAGGGAGATTCCTTACCACTGAGCCACCAGGGAAGCCTATCTGGGGTTTAGAAGTGGTCTCCATCAGTTCTGCCTTCATCTCTTTGGCCAGAGCTCACACGATCTCACCTAAATACAAGGGAGGCTGGGAAATGTAGTCAAGCTGTGTGCCCAGGCGGAAAACAAAGGGGTGGATGGACTTGAAGCAGACTCTGCAGTACAGGATGGAATGATATGCCAAACTTGAACATGAAGATATCGAGGCATCCAGAGAAGTCCACTCTTCGGAGGGTCTCTTTGGCATTGGGTTCCTTTTCAAATGCAGTGCCAAGCATTATTTAGGTATTGCTTTCATGGGCTCCTGGTGACTCCGACTGTAAAGAATCTGCCTGTTGGGAATCTGGGTTCCATCCCTGGATTGGGACCCCTGGAAATGCAGGTGCTTCTCAGGGGGTCTCCATGCTCTGGCCCAGGATCTAGCTGGAGATTGTTCTCAAAGAGATGAGAAAACAGCAAGAGAGCTGTTGCGTAAGAGAGTGCAGAATTGTTGAAGTGTGTGTTCAAGCCTGTCACGTCACCTCTCATCTGTTAACATCCCGTAGGCCAAGCCAGCCATCGGTGGAATGGAGAAGTGTATTCCACCCAGGGCAGGAGAGGGAGGGGAATGGATATGTCTTACATAAACATCCAATTTTACAAGGTAGGCTAACAAACATAACAAACAACGCCCAGAGGGGCTCAGGGCAGTAAAAGTTTATTCTCCGTTCATGCAGCAACGTTTTAGGCTCTTTCTGTTCAGAACTCATTCCTTCTTGTAGTGAATCATGCACCCAGGTGCCTTCACTGGGTCCTGGATGTTTACGCCAGCGAGCCAGCGGATGGGAAGAGAGAAGACAGAGGACTGCGTTAGATTTTTTATGGACCAGGCTTGGAAGTGCATGAGTGCTCAGTTGTGTCCGACTCTTGGAGACACTATGGACGGTAGCCCGCCAGGCTCCTCTATCCACCGGATTTTCCAAGCAAGAATATCAGTATGGGTCATCATTCCGTTTTCCAGGGGCTCTTCCCAACCCAGGGATCAAACCTGCATCTCCTGTGGCTCTTGCATTGGCAGGGAGATTCCTTACCACTGAGCCACCAGGGAAGCCTATCTGGGGTTTAGAAGTGGTCTCCATCAGTTCTGCCTTCATCTCTTTGGCCAGAGCTCACACGATCTCACCTAAATACAAGGGAGGCTGGGAAATGTAGTCAAGCTGTGTGCCCAGGCGGAAAACAAAGGGGTGGATGGACTTGAAGCAGACTCTGCAGTACAGGATGGAATGATATGCCAAACTTGAACATGAAGATATCGAGGCATCCAGAGAAGTCCACTCTTCGGAGGGTCTCTTTGGCATTGGGTTCCTTTTCAAATGCAGTGCCAAGCATTATTTAGGTATTGCTTTCATGGGCTCCTGGTGACTCCGACTGTAAAGAATCTGCCTGCGATGTGGGAGATCTGGGTTCCATCCCTGGATTGGGAAGACCCCCCTGGAGAAGAGAATAGCTGCCCATTCCAGTGTTCTTGCCTGGAGAATCCTGCGGCCAGAGGAGCCCCGTGAGCTGCAGTCCATGGGACTCAGAATGGGGCACAACTGAGTGGCTTTCGCTTTCACTCTTGTGGGCCCCAGCCTTTGAAGTTGTCCTAAATTTGGACCCATGGTAAAGTCCAATTCCAACTTCCCTTTATTTGGGAAACGAAATCTGTTTCTTCTAGATACAGTTGTGGAGATGCGTGTTTCAAACATACTAAGCTTTCAGGATTCCCAAACTAAGGAGCTCTAAGTAGACTTACATTCTTTTTTGTTTTGTTTCATTTTCGCTGCGCTGGGCTGTGCATGGGATCTTAGTTCCCCGGCCTGGGGTAAAACCCGAGTCCCCTGCTGTGGAAGCGCAGAACCTTAACCACTGCTGCATTGGTTGAGAAGGCCCCACATTCTTTATTCTCACTCCATACTTTTTTGTGGCTCGTCTTTTTAAAAAAGCAGGGAGCGTCTTTGGCATTTGTTTCTTAAGAACAAAGGTCCAATTTTGTTTGTCTTGTTCAATCCTATGGATGGTAGTTTTAAAATGTCTACAGGGGCTTCCCTGGTGGTCCAGTGGGTAAGGACACCGCCTTGCAGTGCAAAGGGGCCCGGGTTTGATCCCTGGCCTGGGAGGATCCCATGTGCCACGGAGCGACTGGACTGATGTGTCCAACTACCCAGCCAGAGCTCTGGAGTACACGCGCCCAGAGCCGGTGCTCTGTGACGAGAGAGGCCACTGCGATGGGAGGCCCACACGGGCCAAAGAACAAAGATAAATAAATAAAGGATCTGCAGAAGTGGCCAAAAAAAAAAAAAAGTCTACATATTCTTTGACCTTGTCCCACCTATTATTTTTTGGACTACCCTTCCTGACTATCCTTTATGAATAGAATGTGGCAAAAAGTATGCTTTTCGACTTCTGAGCTTCACAGTTCTGCCTGACTCTCAGGGTGCCTCCACACTCTTGAGAAAACACAGCACCTATAGGGGTAGGTCGCCTGCAGGCCTTCTAACCCCAAGGCGTAGCTGAGGTCTGAACTGGCATCCGCCACTAAGCGCACAAGCCCATGACGTAATGCCTAGTGGAGCACTCTGCTAGGTCAGAGCTGCAGTCCATGGGACTCAGAATGGGGCACAACTGAGTGGCTTTCGCTTTCACTCTTGTGGGCCCCAGCCTTTGAAGTTGTCCTAAATTTGGACCCATGGTAAAGTCCAATTCCAACTTCCCTTTATTTGGGAAACGAAATCTGTTTCTTCTAGATACAGTTGTGGAGATGCGTGTTTCAAACATACTAAGCTTTCAGGATTCCCAAACTAAGGAGCTCTAAGTAGACTTACATTCTTTTTTGTTTTGTTTCATTTTCGCTGCGCTGGGCTGTGCATGGGATCTTAGTTCCCCGGCCTGGGGTAAAACCCGAGTCCCCTGCTGTGGAAGCGCAGAACCTTAACCACTGCTGCATTGGTTGAGAAGGCCCCACATTCTTTATTCTCACTCCATACTTTTTTGTGGCTCGTCTTTTAAGAAAGCAGGGAGCGTCTTTGGCATTTGTTTCTTAAGAACAAAGGTCCAATTTTGTTTGTCTTGTTCAATCCTATGGATGGTAGTTTTAAAATGTCTACAGGGGCTTCCCTGGTGGTCCAGTGGGTAAGGACACCGCCTTGCAGTGCAAGGGGCGCCGGTTCGATCCCTGGCCTGGGAGGATCCCATGTGCCACGGAGCGACTGGACTGATGTGTCCAACTACCCAGCCAGAGCTCTGGAGTACACGCGCCCAGAGCCGGTGCTCTGTGACGAGAGAGGCCACTGCGATGGGAGGCCCACACGGGCCAAAGAACAAAGATAAATAAATAAAGGATCTGCAGAAGTGGCCAAAAAAAAAAAAAAGTCTACATATTCTTTGACCTTGTCCCACCTATTATTTTTTGGACTACCCTTCCTGACTATCCTTTATGAATAGAATGTGGCAAAAAGTATGCTTTTCGACTTCTGAGCTTCACAGTTCTGCCTGACTCTCAGGGTGCCTCCACACTCTTGAGAAAACACAGCACCTATAGGGGTAGGTCGCCTGCAGGCCTTCTAACCCCAAGGCGTAGCTGAGGTCTGAACTGGCATCCGCCACTAAGCGCACAAGCCCATGACGTAATGCCTAGTGGAGCACTCTGCTGTCTCAGGTCAGATTGCAGATTCATGAGCAAAATAAATGTTGCAGTTTTTATAAGTCACTAAGTCTTGGGAATTTTTGTTCTGTAGCAACCCGGCTCATTTTCCCACGAGACAGAAAACTCATAACTTAGCAGTGCTAGGGTCTTTGGTCTCGCTGGGGAATTTTTCCCTAAATAACTTCCATAATACTCACACACAGACGTTTCAACAAGGGTGTATCCGTGGCTGTGTTCTGGATGTGGAAGATAGGAAGAGGATGAGACACTTAGCGACAAGTCTCGCGTAGCAGCTGGATAACCGAATCATCAACACGCTGATGCACGTGCCTCGTGTCTCCTCGTGTCTTGGGGTGTCATTTGTTTGACAGCATGTCAGCCTGCTGTTTGGAGCAGATCGCATACTGTTCACAGATGGTATAGGGAAAGCAGAGCCACTCAACAACGATTGCATTTCCATTGAGAAGGCTCTGCTGGAAATCAAAGAGCTAATGAGAAGGATGGAAGGAAGTGTTTTCTGTTTTCTTTTTAAAGTACAGTATCTTACTTCGCTGACCAAGGATTGAACCTGTGGCCCACTGGCAGTGAAAGCGCAGAGGCTTAACCGCTGGACTACCAGGGAAGCTGGTAAGAGCCTTTGGAGATTTGCTGGGGGACTCCAGCCCTCAGACCCGGCCAGGGTGACTTTATTTGTCGGAGACTTGAATGGAAATGTAGATAGAACGCTGACTAGATTGTTCATAGCAAGGATGCGACACTAAAAACACCAAAGCAAACAGGATCCAGTGGAGAAATGGACAGACTCTGATGACATGGGCCCCATAGGACAGACACAGAGGCTTCTCAGCCCGACTGTTAATCCTACAAGTACAGGGAGACATGAGGAACAGGATTAACTCTAAAGTGGCAAGGAGATTTGTGGCTGTGTGAATAGGGGGAAAGAGTTCTGTTCAGATTTCCTTGACCAGAGGGAAGACATTTACTCCTGCCTTGTTCACTCCTGGTTGAAATGTTCGGGTGAGATGTTCTCCTTAGTCGGGGCGTTCACATTGTGTACGGTCTCTTTTCATTAAGAAAGCTGCTTGAGGGCTTCCCTGGTGGTCCAGTGGGTAAGGACACCACCTTGCAGTGCAAGGGGTGCTGGTTCGATCCCTGGCCTGGGAAGATCCCACGTGCCACGGAGCAGCTGGACTGATGTGTCCAGAGCCGGTGCTCTGCGACAACAGAGGCCACCGTGATGGGAGGCCCACAGGGGCCAAAGAACATAAGATGGATGAAAAATAGATAAATGAAAGACCAAGAGAAGTGGCCCGCCTGCCCCCTCCCTCCCCAACCCGCCCCCTCCAATAAATAAATAAATAAATAAATAAATAAATAAATAAAAATCTTAAAAAAAAAAAAAAAGAAAGCTGCTTGAGGGACTTCCCTGCTAGTCCGGTGGTTAAGATTTTGCCTTCCAGTGCAGATGATGTGAATTCGATCCCTGGTCGGGGAACTAAGATCTCACATGCCCCAAGACCAAAACAAAGAAAGCCTCATGAAAACAGAAGCAGTAAAAATGGTCCACATAAACATCTTAAAAACCAAAAACCAAGACAACAAAAAAGAAAGCTGCCTTCAGTGTTCTCGTCTCAGAGAACCCTCCTTGACCATAGCTTTGTTTTTTTTTTTTTTTTTGACCATAGCCTTGTTTAACTTTTTTTTTTTTAAATCTGATAAAAGAAGTTTGTGTCTGTTGAGGTATGAGGAAGTCATTCTGGCTTACACATGCATTAGCTTGAATTTTATGCTAATTTGAACAGCGTATTTGTGGTCTATCAAATATACATTGTACTTCTTTTCTCAGTGGAGAATGCAGAAAAACAAGGATGCGACACTAAAAACACCAAAGCAAACAGGATCCAGTGGAGAAATGGACAGACTCTGATGACATGGGCCCCATAGGACAGACACAGAGGCTTCTCAGCCCGACTGTTAATCCTACAAGTACAGGGAGACATGAGGAACAGGATTAACTCTAAAGTGGCAAGGAGATTTGTGGCTGTGTGAATAGGGGGAAAGAGTTCTGTTCAGATTTCCTTGACCAGAGGGAAGACATTTACTCCTGCCTTGTTCACTCCTGGTTGAAATGTTCGGGTGAGATGTTCTCCTTAGTCGGGGCGTTCACATTGTGTACGGTCTCTTTTCATTAAGAAAGCTGCTTGAGGGCTTCCCTGGTGGTCCAGTGGGTAAGGACACCACCTTGCAGTGCAAGGGGTGCTGGTTCGATCCCTGGCCTGGGAAGATCCCACGTGCCACGGAGCAGCTGGACTGATGTGTCCAGAGCCGGTGCTCTGCGACAACAGAGGCCACCGTGATGGGAGGCCCACACGGGCCAAAGAACAAAGATGGATGAAAAATAGATAAATGAAAGACCAAGAGAAGTGGCCCGCCTGCCCCCCCCCCCCCCCAACCCCCCCCCCCCAAAAAAAAAAAAAAAAAAAAAAAAAAAAAAAAAAAAAAAAAATCAAAAAAAAAAAAAAAAAGAAAGCTGCTTGAGGGACTTCCCTGCTAGTCCGGTGGTTAAGATTTTGCCTTCCAGTGCAGATGATGTGAATTCGATCCCTGGTCGGGGAACTAAGATCTCACATGCCCCAAGACCAAAACAAAGAAAGCCTCATGAAAACAGAAGCAGTAAAAATGGTCCACATAAACATCTTAAAAACCAAAAACCAAGACAACAAAAAAGAAAGCTGCCTTCAGTGTTCTCGTCTCAGAGAACCCTCCTTGACCATAGCTTTGTTTTTTTTTTTTTTTTTGACCATAGCCTTGTTTAACTTTTTTTTTTTTAAATCTGATAAAAGAAGTTTGTGTCTGTTGAGGTATGAGGAAGTCATTCTGGCTTACACATGCATTAGCTTGAATTTTATGCTAATTTGAACAGCGTATTTGTGGTCTATCAAATATACATTGTACTTCTTTTTTAAAAGATGTGTGCTGTGCTTACTTGCTCAGTCATGTCCAGCTCTTTGGGACCCCATGGACGTTTGGCCACCAGGCTCCTCTGTCCATGGCGTTTTCCAGGCAGTAATATTGGACTGCATTGCCATTTCCTTCTCTAGGGGAGCTTCCTGACCCAGGGATTGAATCCATGTCTCTTGCATCTCCTGCACTGGCCAACAGGGATGATATTTATTCATTTGGGTATGCTGGGTCTTAGTTGTGGCATGTTGGATCTTTAGTTGCAACCTGCAGGATCTAGTTCCTTGACCAGGAATTTAGCTCAGGGCTTCTTACATTGGGAGCGCAGTGTCTTAGACACTGGACCACGAGGGAAGTCCCTACATTTGTTTTAATTATTGAAGAAAGGGGCGCATTGACCAGAAGTAAAGTATGTCCATGTTAAAGATTAAATGTTTCCCTTTCTTGGACACCAGTGCTGGTACTTCTTGAATGAGAAGACTCCGTTCCCAGGTGCCAAGGCCATACTGACTTGCTGTGCTTGTGCTGATTTTTTTTTTCTTTTTGAAATCTTGAAGGAATGTATCTGTGATTTGTTTAATGTTCTTTGTTCTGACAAGATATAAAACTGCTGAAAACTATGCTTCTCTGGAGTAGTTCCTTGGAGTTACCTGAGAGGCTGTCTTCTGGGTTATAGTCCACAGTTTGACTCAAATGTAACTCCTTTCTATTCCTATTACAGATTGCTTATTGATTATTTTGTCAACTAATCTGTCTCTCCCGAACATGTTATATATTCATTTCTTTATGTTTGTCTCCCATGCTAGGACGCGGGAGACCTCATTTGTCTCATTTACCATCATACCACCAGTACCAAAAGTAATGCCTGAGATATAGCAAGTGCTCAGTCAATATTCCTGAAATACATGCATAAAATTCTTAACCAAAATGGAATAAGCTCCTCTGAGGTGGCGGCGGGCGGTGGGGATGGGCTCCCTGTCACTGGAGGCATTCAATGAGAAGTGGATAGCCAGGGGTGTGGACTGTGATAGAGATGGTTCAGATCTTGGATTAGAGTAGGGTCACAACTGCTTCTCCCTAGATGACCTCCCTGGTCCATTCTATGCTGTTGAGCCAGTTGTGAAACAAGGCTTCTTTGGGCTGCCAGCTCTGGCAACCTGAAAATAGCCATGTGACTCTCATACCGAGGCAGCTGAGGAAGCAAAGAAATCAAGATACGACGTTTGTGGTTTCTATACCATCAAAACACTGTCTCTCTCTGCAGGTCACGGAGGCTAAGGACGCCTCAAGATAAAATTGTGAAGAAAGAAGAGCGGGCCTTTGAGGTTCAGCCTCAGTAATGATTGTCCTGCTCTGGAAATATGTGAATGAACCCCTGAATCAAGCCTGGCAGTTGGTGAAGTCACCCAAGTGGCTAACAGTCCCTGTGGGGGTGAGGATGTTATTCTGTCAGTTTTCACCTCTGGTATAAGAACAGCAATGGGGGCTTCCCCTGGTGGTCCAGTGGGTAAGGACATCACCTTGCAGTGAAAGGGCTGTCAGTTCGATCCCTGGCCTGGGAAGATCCCACGTGCCGCGGAGCGGCTGGACCGATGTGTCCAATTACTGAGCCGGAGCTCTGGTGCGCATGCGCCCAGAGCCGGTGCTCTGCGACGACAGAGGCCACCGCGATGGGAGGCCCACAGGAGCCAAAAAACAAAGCTGGATGAAAATAGAGAAATGAAAGACCAATAGAAGTGGCCTGCACGCTCCCCTCCCTCCCCAACCCGACCCTTGCCCAAAATAAATAAATAAATCTTTAAAAAAAAAAAAAAAGAATAGCAATGATAAAAGTAGTATTTTTGAGCGGTTGTTGTGTCCCAGGGCTTGCATAAAGGATTTCATGTATTGTATCACTAAAACCTCAGCAAAACCGTGTGAAATGGCATGATTTTGATCCATTCTGCTTTACAGGGTAGGCTCTGAGGTTTGGTCAGGGTCACACGGCAGGTCATGGATGTGGCTAGATCTTAAATTCAGTTTTGCCTGACTCTAAACCTGAGCTCTTAACCATGGTACCACCCTCTTTTGGACCTTGCAGCAGGCTTTGTAAACTGGGTCCCTGTCACTGGAGGCATTCAATGAGAAGTGGATAGCCAGGGGTGTGGACTGTGATAGAGATGGTTCAGATCTTGGATTAGAGTAGGGTCACAACTGCTTCTCCCTAGATGACCTCCCTGGTCCATTCTATGCTGTTGAGCCAGTTGTGAAACAAGGCTTCTTTGGGCTGCCAGCTCTGGCAACCTGAAAATAGCCATGTGACTCTCATACCGAGGCAGCTGAGGAAGCAAAGAAATCAAGATACGACGTTTGTGGTTTCTATACCATCAAAACACTGTCTCTCTCTGCAGGTCACGGAGGCTAAGGCGCCTCAAGATAAAATTGTGAAGAAAGAAGAGCGGGCCTTTGAGGTTCAGCCTCAGTAATGATTGTCCTGCTCTGGAAATATGTGAATGAACCCCTGAATCAAGCCTGGCAGTTGGTGAAGTCACCCAAGTGGCTAACAGTCCCTGTGGGGGTGAGGATGTTATTCTGTCAGTTTTCACCTCTGGTATAAGAACAGCAATGGGGGCTTCCCCTGGTGGTCCAGTGGGTAAGGACATCACCTTGCAGTGAAAGGGCTGTCAGTTCGATCCCTGGCCTGGGAAGATCCCACGTGCCGCGGAGCGGCTGGACCGATGTGTCCAATTACTGAGCCGGAGCTCTGGTGCGCATGCGCCCAGAGCCGGTGCTCTGCGACGACAGAGGCCACCGCGATGGGAGGCCCACAGGAGCCAAAAAACAAAGCTGGATGAAAATAGAGAAATGAAAGACCAATAGAAGTGGCCTGCACGCTCCCCTCCCTCCCCAACCCGACCCTTGCCCAAAATAAATAAATAAATCTTTAAAAAAAAAAAAAAAGAATAGCAATGATAAAAGTAGTATTTTTGAGCGGTTGTTGTGTCCCAGGGCTTGCATAAAGGATTTCATGTATTGTATCACTAAAACCTCAGCAAAACCGTGTGAAATGGCATGATTTTGATCCATTCTGCTTTACAGGGTAGGCTCTGAGGTTTGGTCAGGGTCACACGGCAGGTCATGGATGTGGCTAGATCTTAAATTCAGTTTTGCCTGACTCTAAACCTGAGCTCTTAACCATGGTACCACCCTCTTTTGGACCTTGCAGCAGGCTTTGTAAACTGGATCCATATGGTTTACGCATTTTATTTGGTCACATTAAACTTAACAAAAAACTTCAAACAATACTCAAATATTGGACAATTTCCAAGTTGACGATCTAGCAGCTCTGGGGCTGTTTTTTCATGGCCACACCATGATGAACAATTGCCCCATTACAATGGGGTATGTCTGCTTCACTCTGCTGGATTCTCCACCTCTCCCTAATGTCTTTGCAGCATGGGATCCATGTCAGTTGCTGCTTATCATAGATTACAGGTGTTTCACTTATAGGAGATAAATATGTCTTGTTCCCAGGTCTCTATCTATGGACGTCTGCCTTCAAGATGGCCTCTAATGATCTTGCCTCTTATTCCTATGTTCTTCTTTGTGTTAGCCCCTCCTCTGTTGTACTAGGGTTTGTCTGTGTGACCAGTGGCATATGGTAGAGGAAATAGTATGCCATGTATTTCTCTCTTTTTTTCAATTTTTTAATGTTTTGACTGAGCACACAGCATGCCGGATCAATCTTAGTTCCCTGGCCAAGGACTGAAGCTGCATCCCCTGTGGTAAGCACAAAGTCTTAAGCACTGAACCCCCAGGGAAGTCTCAAGATGCCATTTCTGAGATTAAGTTATAAAAGAGGAACGTCTTTTTGATGTCTGACTTTCTCTCCTATCCCTCCTTCTGGGGCAAGCCAGCAGCCACGTTGGGAACAGCCCAATAGTGATGCCCATGTGGTGAGCAGCTCAAGTCTCTGGTCAACCATCAGTGAGGTGCTGAGACTTGTGGACTAGTGAGCTTGTCAGTCGATCCTCTGGCTGCATGTGGGTCTTCAGACAGCTGCAGCTTTGGCTGACAAGCTGATGGAAACGTCCTAGGAGACCCTGAATGAGAACCACCCCAACTAAACCATTCCCAGAAGCCATGAGATGATAAACATGTGTTGCTAAGGATCTGTGAAAAAATGGCATGATTTTGAACCATTCTGCTTTACAGGGTAGGCTCTGAGGTTTGGTCAGGGTCACACGGCAGGTCATGGATGTGGCTAGATCTTAAATTCAGTTTTGCCTGACTCTAAACCTGAGCTCTTAACCATGGTACCACCCTCTTTTGGACCTTGCAGCAGGCTTTGTAAACTGGATCCATATGGTTTACGCATTTTATTTGGTCACATTAAACTTAACAAAAAACTTCAAACAATACTCAAATATTGGACAATTTCCAAGTTGACGATCTAGCAGCTCTGGGGCTGTTTTTTCATGGCCACACCATGATGAACAATTGCCCCATTACAATGGGGTATGTCTGCTTCACTCTGCTGGATTCTCCACCTCTCCCTAATGTCTTTGCAGCATGGGATCCATGTCAGTTGCTGCTTATCATAGATTACAGGTGTTTCACTTATAGGAGATAAATATGTCTTGTTCCCAGGTCTCTATCTATGGACGTCTGCCTTCAAGATGGCCTCTAATGATCTTGCCTCTTATTCCTATGTTCTTCTTTGTGTTAGCCCCTCCTCTGTTGTACTAGGGTTTGTCTGTGTGACCAGTGGCATATGGTAGAGGAAATAGTATGCCATGTATTTCTCTCTTTTTTTTTTTCAATTTTTTAATGTTTTGACTGAGCACACAGCATGCCGGATCAATCTTAGTTCCCTGGCCAAGGACTGAAGCTGCATCCCCTGTGGTAAGCACAAAGTCTTAAGCACTGAACCCCCAGGGAAGTCTCAAGATGCCATTTCTGAGATTAAGTTATAAAAGAGGAACGTCTTTTTGATGTCTGACTTTCTCTCCTATCCCTCCTTCTGGGGCAAGCCAGCAGCCACGTTGGGAACAGCCCAATAGTGATGCCCATGTGGTGAGCAGCTCAAGTCTCTGGTCAACCATCAGTGAGGTGCTGAGACTTGTGGACTAGTGAGCTTGTCAGTCGATCCTCTGGCTGCATGTGGGTCTTCAGACAGCTGCAGCTTTGGCTGACAAGCTGATGGAAACGTCCTAGGAGACCCTGAATGAGAACCACCCCAACTAAACCATTCCCAGAAGCCATGAGATGATAAACATTGTTTTATGTTGCTAAGATTTGGACTCATTTACTACTGGGCAACAGAAAAACTAATTTACTCTCAAACATAGGGAGAGCACATAGATTAAGGGTGCCATGTAGTTACTATCTGTAGAAGTAAAGAATATCTCTATCATTATGAAATCACAGTAAGAATTGTGATGGATATATGGGAAAGAGGGGTGATCTTCATAAGCCAGGCCTGTCTTCTTCATACCAGCTGCTTGGCCCCTTCTAGGTCTCTGAGTCTTCCAAGTTGCTGTAAAGCAGTGGTTTTCAAAACTGATGTTGACCTTGATGATGCCATCCCACCTCCCAAAGAAGTACATTGAGTACATTTCACACGGTGACTCGGGACTCACAAGAGCCCACAGATGAAACAAAATTTCACCGGAACAATAATCATACTGTAAGTATCTCTTCTCTTGAGATTCTCTCATTTATCCTTTATTCATTTTTGAAACCTTTTTATTTTGAGATAACTATAGACTCAGAGAAAGTTGCAAACATAGTACACGGAAGTCCTCTGTGTACTTGATGGTAACATCTTGTACAAATGCTGGATCAGATTCAGGACACTCACTTGCGTGCGATTTACAGACCTTTCCCAGATTTTACTAATAATTATATGTACTGTGCTGTGTGTGTGTATGTGTGTATGTAGTTCTATGCAAATTTTTATTTACTTATTTTTTTAAACAGTATGTTTTTTGTTTACTTATATATTTTTGGCTATTCTGGGTCCTCACTGCTGCTACAGGTTCTTCTCTAGTTGCAGGGAGTGGGGGCTCCTCTCTAGTGGAGGTGAGTGGGCTTCTTGCTGCCATGACTTCTCTTGTTATGGAACTTGGGCTCTAGGACACACGGGCTTTAGTAGTTGCCGCACATGGGCTCAGCTGTTGTGGCTCGGAGGCTCTAGAGCACAGGCTCCATAGCTGTGGCTCACACGCTTAGTTGCTCCACAGCTTGTGGGATCTTCCTGGATCAGGGATTGAACCCATGTCTCCTGCATTAGCAAGTGAACTCTTCACCACTGAGCTACCAGGGAAGCCCTCTATGCAAATTTTACCACATGCATAGATTTGTACAACCACCTCAATCCAGATACAGACCTATTCCATCGCCATGAAGGGAATTCCTGGTGCTACATACTCTTACTTGCTCATTGGAAGGAAAGCTATGACAAACCTACACGGCATATTAACAGCAGAGACATCACTTTGCTAACCAAGGTCCATATAGTCAAACCTATGGTTTTTCTAGTAGTCATGTATGGATGTGAGAACTGGACCATAAAGAAGGCTGAGCACCGAAGGACTGAAGCTTTTGAATTGTGCTGCTGGAGAAGACTGTTGAGAGTCCCTTGGACTGCAAGGAGATCAAACTAGTCAATCCTGAAGGAAATCCACCCTGAATATTCATTGGAAGACCTGATGCTGAAGCTGAAGTTCCAGTACTTTGGCCACCTCATGGGAAGAGCTGCCTCATTGGAAAAGACCTGATGCTGGGAAAGATAGAAGGCAAAAAGAGAAGGAGACGACAGAGGATGAGATGGTTGGATGGCATCATGGACTCAATGTATATGAGTTTGAGCAAACTCCAGGAGAGAGCGAAGGACAAGGAAGCCTGGCATGCTTCAGTCCATGGAGTCACAAAAAGTCAGACATTGAATGACTGAACTGAACTGATGGATGCTCTTGGTCTCTTTGAATTTTTGTGCCCATGTGGATGCATATCCAAATATCACCAGCCCTTGATGCCCTTCTTTGAAGCAACTATGACTATAAGGCTGGTTTTGTGGGTTAAGAGGAGGGGAAACTCTATATTTTTTGTGACACAGCCCTCTGGGTACCATGGGAGGTCCCTCCTTCCCCACTGGATATTTCCTAGGCAGCCCCAAACTTCTACTTTCTCAGCTTCTCCTCTTTTCCATTTCCGGATTTCCTCCTTTTCGCCACTCTTCCCTTTGAGAGATACCAACTCCCCTTTTTCTCTCCAGCAGAGCAGTGTACTTGTTCTCTGCTGCCTTGGTTTTTGTTGAAAGGAGATTTCTGGGCCTCATGAGTAACTGAGGGAGATATTCCTCTGAAACTGGTTCCCTTCCTCAATGAACTTTTGATGTTAGCTCTTAAGATAAATAATACTTGTGGGACTTCCCTGAGGGTCCAGTGGTTAAACCACTGTACTTTCACTGCAGTGGGCACAGGTTTGACCCCTAGTCATGGAACTAAAATCTCACATTGCTTTGTGGCATGGGCAAAAAATAGAAAAAACAAAAATGATTTGTGTCTTTTGACAGGATAGCATGTTTTCTGTGTTTTTCTTTCATTTAAATGTTAAAGAAGTATTTTTTTCCCCTAATGAATACCATCCCCTTGCCCTGCTAGTGTATATTTCAGTGGGAGCCCTGAGGTCCTGGATTTTGCCTGCCCTTGATCTGCATGTGAAATCTGCTCTCTGCATCAGTACTTGCCAATGCGCTTCAGTCCTTTATTTTCTATTCCAGTGGACTTAGTCTGTTGGAGCTGCTATATCAGCATATTATAGACTGAGGGACTGGCAAACAACATAGTTTTCTCTCTCAGTGTTCTGGAGGTTGGAAAGTCCAAGGTCAAGGGGCTGGCAGGTTCAATGTCTGGTTAAGATGTGCTTCCTGGTTCACTGACAACCATTGGCTCCCTGTTCTTATAAAGTGGAAGGAGCAAGGCAGCACTGTGGTCTATTTATAAGGGCACTAATCTCATTCATGAGGCTCCACCCTCATAACCTAATCACCTCAAAGGTCTCACCTCCTAACACCATCACCTTGGGGCTAGGATTTCAGCATATGAATCTTGGGGAGACATGAACATTCAATCTATAGCACCAATGTCCTTAGTTGATAATATTTTTTGAAAAGTTACTCTGATACAAGATGCATCTACCTCGAAACAGATGAGGTTTTGTTCCTAAGGTTGTGAATTTTAATCTCTGTGGCATGATGTTAGCCAATGAAGAGATAGGGGGAATACCTGGGATTAGGAAATAAAGAATAAAAGGACTGTGAAACAAATGAGGACATGGATTCTTCTTTTTTTTTTTTTGTAATTGATATATAATTGATTTACAATGCAGTGCTCATTGGGACATGGATTCTTTTTTTTTTTTTTTTTAACTTTGGCCTCTTTTATTGTTTTTTTAAATTTATTTACTTTCATTCATCTTTATTCTTTGGCCTGTGTGGGCCTCCCACTGCAGTGGCCTCTCTTGTTGCAGAGCACTGGCTCTAGGCACATGCGCTCCAAAGTGCTGGCTTGTAATTGGACACAGGGGTCCAGCTGCTCTGGGGCATGAGGCATCTTCCCAGGCCAGGGATCGAACCAGTGCCCCTTGCACTGCAAGGCGGACTCTTTATCCACTGGACCACCAGGGAAGCCCAGGGCATGGATTCTTATTTCTTCATTCCTCCGCCAAGATATTTCTGAGTACCTATCCTACGTTCTGTGAGTGACACAGAGCTGAATAAGCTGTGGTTCTTGCCCTGCTAGTGTATATTCCCAGTTGGATTTTGCCTGCCCTTGATCTGCATGTGAAATCTGCTCTCTGCATCAGTACTTGCCAATGCGCTTCAGTCCTTTATTTTCTATTCCAGTGGACTTAGTCTGTTGGAGCTGCTATATCAGCATATTATAGACTGAGGGACTGGCAAACAACATAGTTTTCTCTCTCAGTGTTCTGGAGGTTGGAAAGTCCAAGGTCAAGGGGCTGGCAGGTTCAATGTCTGGTTAAGATGTGCTTCCTGGTTCACTGACAACCATTGGCTCCCTGTTCTTATAAAGTGGAAGGAGCAAGGCAGCACTGTGGTCTATTTATAAGGGCACTAATCTCATTCATGAGGCTCCACCCTCATAACCTAATCACCTCAAAGGTCTCACCTCCTAACACCATCACCTTGGGGGCTAGGATTTCAGCATATGAATCTTGGGGAGACATGAACATTCAATCTATAGCACCAATGTCCTTAGTTGATAATATTTTTTGAAAAGTTACTCTGATACAAGATGCATCTACCTCGAAACAGATGAGGTTTTGTTCCTAAGGTTGTGAATTTTAATCTCTGTGGCATGATGTTAGCCAATGAAGAGATAGGGGGAATACCTGGGATTAGGAAATAAAGAATAAAAGGACTGTGAAACAAATGAGGACATGGATTCTTCTTTTTTTTTTTTTGTAATTGATATATAATTGATTTACAATGCAGTGCTCATTGGGACATGGATTCTTTTTTTTTTTTTTTTTTTTTTAACTTTGGCCTCTTTTATTGTTTTTTTAAATTTATTTACTTTCATTCATCTTTATTCTTTGGCCTGTGTGGGCCTCCCACTGCAGTGGCCTCTCTTGTTGCAGAGCACTGGCTCTAGGCACATGCGCTCCAAAGTGCTGGCTTGTAATTGGACACAGGGGTCCAGCTGCTCTGGGGCATGAGGCATCTTCCCAGGCCAGGGATCGAACCAGTGCCCCTTGCACTGCAAGGCGGACTCTTTATCCACTGGACCACCAGGGAAGCCCAGGGCATGGATTCTTATTTCTTCATTCCCTCCGCCAAGATATTTCTGAGTACCTATCCTACGTTCTGTGAGTGACACAGAGCTGAATAAGCTGTGGTTCTTGTCCTTGAGGGTCATACAGTCTGATGGATGGCACAGACTTGAAAAATCAGTGTATAATACAGGCTAAATGAAATAAGGGCAATGAGAGAGGAAAGACCACAGACATCATGGAACAGGAACGAGTCTGTCTGATGGACTCTGTCAGAATCCTTAGCCTAGAGAAACCATGAAAAATACATGACTGCTGTTTTAAGCCAGTAAGCTTTTGGGTTGGCTTTGTTACAAAATAACTGGGACACTGGACTTCCCTGGTGGCTCAGTCTGTAAAGAATCTGCTGCAGTGCAGGAGACCCTGGCTTTATGGCTGGGTTGGGAAGATCCCCTGGAGAAGGAAAGGGCAACCCACTCCCGTATTCTTGTCTGGAAAATCCCATGGATAAAAGAACCAGGAGGCTACCGTCCCTGGAGTCACAAAGAGTGGAACACAGCCGAGTGACTAAACCACTAAACCAACTAGGACCCACTGTGAAAAGTCTCGCTTTCACCTCCAAGCCCCAGATCTCCCACTTCCTTCCCCGAAAGCAATCACTATTGCCAGTTTTTTGTAGAAATACAAGCCTATCTGTATACACACAGATTCTTTTATGTATTTTCACAAATGATTATATTATTACATACTGTACATTTTGCTTTTCCCCCTTACCCTACCTTTTAAAAAATATTTCTTTATTTGGCTCTGTTGGGTCTAGTTGTGACACATGGCATCTTCCATTCTCATTGTAGCACGGAGGATCTAGTTCCCTGACCAGGAATCATACCCAGGCCCCTTGACCTGGGCATGTGGAGTCTTATCCACTGGACCACCAGGGAAGCCCAGGGCATGGATTCTTATTTCTTCATTCCCTCCGCCAAGATATTTCTGAGTACCTATCCTACGTTCTGTGAGTGACACAGAGCTGAATAAGCTGTGGTTCTTGTCCTTGAGGGTCATACAGTCTGATGGATGGCACAGACTTGAAAAATCAGTGTATAATACAGGCTAAATGAAATAAGGGCAATGAGAGAGGAAAGACCACAGACATCATGGAACAGGAACGAGTCTGTCTGATGGACTCTGTCAGAATCCTTAGCCTAGAGAAACCATGAAAAATACATGACTGCTGTTTTAAGCCAGTAAGCTTTTGGGTTGGCTTTGTTACAAAATAACTGGGACACTGGACTTCCCTGGTGGCTCAGTCTGTAAAGAATCTGCTGCAGTGCAGGAGACCCTGGCTTTATGGCTGGGTTGGGAAGATCCCCTGGAGAAGGAAAGGGCAACCCACTCCCGTATTCTTGTCTGGAAAATCCCATGGATAAAAGAACCAGGAGGCTACCGTCCCTGGAGTCACAAAGAGTGGAACACAGCCGAGTGACTAAACCACTAAACCAACTAGGACCCACTGTGAAAAGTCTCGCTTTCACCTCCAAGCCCCAGATCTCCCACTTCCTTCCCCGAAAGCAATCACTATTGCCAGTTTTTTGTAGAAATACAAGCCTATCTGTATACACACAGATTCTTTTATGTATTTTCACAAATGATTATATTATTACATACTGTACATTTTGCTTTTCCCCCTTACCCTACCTTTTAAAAAATATTTCTTTATTTGGCTCTGTTGGGTCTAGTTGTGACACATGGCATCTTCCATTCTCATTGTAGCACGGAGGATCTAGTTCCCTGACCAGGAATCATACCCAGGCCCCTTGACCTGGGCATGTGGAGTCTTAGCCACTAGACCACCAGGGAAGTCCCACCCTTACTGTATCTTAGAGATTGTAGCCACAGAAGTGCACATAATGAGCATAACCATACCCAGAGTAAAAACTAACATACAGGGCTTCCCTGGTGGTCCAGTAGGTAAGGACACCACCATGCAGTGCAAGGGGCGCCGGTTCAGTCCCTGGCCTGGGAAGATCCCACACACCACAAAGCAGCTGGACCGATGTGTCCAACTCTGGAGCTCTGGAGCGCATGCGCCCGGAGCCAGTGCTCTGCAACAAGAGAGGCCATGGTGATGGGAGGTCCACACAGGCCAAAGTACAAAGAAATAAATGAAAGACCAATAGAAGTGGCCAAAAAAAAAGACTGACATACAATTTTTATGTGTCCATCACTGTTCTAAGCACGTTATGCATATTGACTCAGAGTCCCATGAGCAAAGTACTAGTACTTCTGTATTTACAGATGAAGACAGTGAGGCACAGGCAGGTTAAATAAATCAAGGTTACACATCTACTGAGTGCTAGAACCAGGATCTGAATCCTAGTCATTTGGTTCTGGATCCACTATTTAAACTTTTCTTATTAAAGGCTGTTTAATATTTTGGCCACCTGATGTGAAGAGATGACTCATTGGAAAAGACCCTGATGTTGGGAAAAATAGAAGGCAGAGGAGAAGAGGATAACAGAGAACGAGATGGTGGGATGGCATCACTGAGTCAATGGACGTGAGTTTGAGCAGGCTCCGGGAGATGGTGAAGGACAGGGAAGCCTGTCATGCTGCAGTCTGTGGGGTCACAGAGAGTCAGATACAACTGAGCGATTGAACTGACTGAACTGACTGAAGATTCTCCAATATTGTATGGGTGAATCATATAGTATTTAATTAATACACATTGATTTACATTTATATTGTATTCAGCACTTTGCTACTATCTTTAAGGTTTGTAGATTCCAGGGCAAAAATGTAAGTGGAGACTCATATGCCACATATTTAAATATTTAAGTTATAAAGCAAACTAGCCAACCAATAAACAAAATATATTTTATCTTCTTGCATAAAAGATTCAATTCTATAACATAATTTAAAGAGTGTGGGGGCTTCCCTGGTAGCTCAGTGGTGAAGAGTTCACCTGCCAATGCAGGAGACACAGGTTCAATCCCTGATCTGGGAAGATCCCACATATTGCAGAGCAACAAAGCCCGTGAGCCACAACTACGAAGCCTGTGCTCTAGAGCCTCGGAGCCACAACTATGGAGCCCATGTCCCACAACCACTGAAGCCCGCGTACCCTGGAGCCCAAGTTCTACAACAAGAGAAGTCACGGCAACAAGAAGCCTGCTCACCTCAACTAGAGGGGAGCCCCCACTCCCTGCAACTAGAGAAGAGCCTGTGGCTGCAGTGAAAACTCGAAATAGCCAAAACTAAATAAATAAAAAAAAGATTTTAAAAAAAGTATGACAAGTGATGGTTTTTATATGAGTGAAAGTAGGAAAAATAGCACAAATAATTGAATTTGAAAAATATTATGTGGGTCTGGGTGTTCTATTCATGAACTGGGAACATTAAAAAGAAGACCATAATTAAGACATACTCATAAAAGCATTTCTACTATATTGCTGGAAATTTATTCCACAAATTTTTTTCCTGCTCTTACCTAAGCATAATTAGTAATTGTGTTGGTATCAATATTTTTACATAATTTGTGTTCTATACATAGTAATGACCTAAACAATTAAAAAAATAAAACGCAATTGTATTCAAAGTGTACACATTTAAACATGCAGATGATTATCATTATTCAGGGTAGTTTTGTACCATAAAGATATTATTTGATATCACATAATATCAAATGGTTGTTCTAAGAAATAGAGTTAGATTCCTGTAAACCTTTGGTCAGAACATTTTCATCAGCACATACACAAATAAGTTTGTTTTATGTGTGTTTCTCTTGAAAGACACCTTATTTAGGATAGCTTGTTGACTCATGAACAGTGAATGTACTCAGCCAACAGCAAAAAATGCCTGGACAAAGCTTACATAACAAGAGCATTTTTCTCTGTACAGCATATCACAGCCTTCATACCCTCAAGAGCACTAGATAGCACTTTAGCACTCTGGTCGGGTCATTCTAAACAGTGAAATCACCAGCAAAAATGAGAAAAATGAGGTACTAAATGGCCTGCAAAAAAAACACTTATTTATAGTATAAGAGCTGAAACAAGAAGGCAGAGTGTTACCTGGTTTGGCTTCCTCTGGGAATGTGGGCCTTGTGGCCTCAAATGTTCAGGCATTCCACATGGGTCTTCACATAACTGCAAATTTGTGTGAGCTTGGTTTGGGGATTAAAAATCAATTTTAGCAAATAGCTCATTCTCAACTATGGTATCCATGAGTAATGAGAATCAACATTATTTTCATAAAAAATGTGAATTCAATTAGGTTACAAAATAAAAAACATTACATTTCATGCATGCTTGGAATGAGATAATTTCTTTTAGAATATTATCTAGTATTCAAAAACAAAATATAGGGACTTCCCTGGTGGTCCAGTGGCTAAGACTCTGAGCTCCCAAGGTAGGGGGCCCAAGTTCGATACCTGGTCAGGGAACTAGATCCCACATGCCAAAACTAAGATCTGGTGCAGCTAAATAAATAAATAAAACAAGAAACAAACAAAAAAACCAAAATATAAATATGTGTTAATAAATTTCAAAGTTTTAAGTCAACATTTTTAAAAATAAAATATTTGATTCATCCTTTTGTTGGTGTAATTGAATTCAATGAATAAGTGTATAAAATTAAACTATTTGCCATTCTAGCATTCAGTGTCTATCTCGGGGCCCACAGAAAGAATCCGTATTTTGCTTCCCGGGTGTTCTGCCCAGACTTCCACGTGTACACCATAGAGAATAATTTGAGCTGTTCATTACTGCAGAATATTCCTTCGCTGTCACTCGCAGCTGTTGGGGATATTGTGCTAATCTATGAGCTGTTCCTGCAGTTGCAGGAATTCCTGTGCTAATTTTTGGAGGCTCAGAATGGAACAGGAAAAGCAGCGAGATAAGGGGCGCTTGGTACTCCTGGGAATCATCGTTAAGCGAGAATCTATGGGAGAAAAGGTCTGAGTGACAGAAGTGCTTGGCTCAGTGCCTCTTTCAGTCCAATCGTCCCCAAACACAGAAGCACATCAACGCTGGCTATCAGCCGCATGGCCCACAAGGCTCCCCGGCACTGAGATGTGGTCACCCTTGGCTTCCGGGACGCAGAGCAGAGGAAGCCTGTGCTCAGGCTCTGTGGGTGCTTGTATGTGGAAATGTGCGTGTGTGCTAAGTCGCTTCAGTTGTGACCGACTCTTTGAGATCCTACAGACTGTAGCCCCCCATGCTCCTCTGTCCATGGGATTCTCCTGGCGAGAATCCTGGTGTGGGTGGCCAGGCCCTCCTCCCGGGGATCTTCCCAACTCAGGGATCAAACCTGCATCTCCTGTGTCTCCTGCCTTGCAGGTGGATTCCTTACTGCTGGGTCACCCGGGGAGCCTTGTGTGTGGAGGGGCGTCTGCAAGTGGTGCCAGCACCCCTTGCCTGGGTCTATGGAGAGGGGCCCCCACAAGCGAGGCTGCATACGGATTAAAGCAAACAAAACCTGGGCGAGTATCTGTGTAGGATAAATTCTGTTTTGTTTGACTCATTGTTGTAGTTGTCACCAATCTTCATTCATTTCTGACTTCTTTTTACTTTGCATACTTTCCAGAAAACTGGCTCCTTCTGCGTACTCTATCTTTTTAACCCTCTTCCTTACAGAAAATGTAAAATGTCTATTTTCTTTTTACTCAACTTGCTGATTTGGAAATTCATATTCTCTTTCTCTTTGCTGGTCTGTTTTCCTCTTTGTCTTGAAGCCAAATTTGTGAGATTGCTCCCAGTGAAGTCATATGAAAAGTCAATTCCAGAGAAAGGAGATATCATTTATGACAGGCAAGTAGAAAAAAAAGGTTTTGATCATTGTCTTTGTACCTTCAAAATGTGACAAACGTGTGCTTTCAGGTTGTTGTTGTTGCTCAGTTGCTAAGTCATGTCTGACTTCCACGTGTACACCATAGAGAATAATTTGAGCTGTTCATTACTGCAGAATATTCCTTCGCTGTCACTCGCAGCTGTTGGGGATATTGTGCTAATCTATGAGCTGTTCCTGCAGTTGCAGGAATTCCTGTGCTAATTTTTGGAGGCTCAGAATGGAACAGGAAAAGCAGCGAGATAAGGCGCTTGGTACTCCTGGGAATCATCGTTAAGCGAGAATCTATGGGAGAAAAGGTCTGAGTGACAGAAGTGCTTGGCTCAGTGCCTCTTTCAGTCCAATCGTCCCCAAACACAGAAGCACATCAACGCTGGCTATCAGCCGCATGGCCCACAAGGCTCCCCGGCACTGAGATGTGGTCACCCTTGGCTTCCGGGACGCAGAGCAGAGGAAGCCTGTGCTCAGGCTCTGTGGGTGCTTGTATGTGGAAATGTGCGTGTGTGCTAAGTCGCTTCAGTTGTGACCGACTCTTTGAGATCCTACAGACTGTAGCCCCCCATGCTCCTCTGTCCATGGGATTCTCCTGGCGAGAATCCTGGTGTGGGTGGCCAGGCCCTCCTCCCGGGGATCTTCCCAACTCAGGGATCAAACCTGCATCTCCTGTGTCTCCTGCCTTGCAGGTGGATTCCTTACTGCTGGGTCACCCGGGGAGCCTTGTGTGTGGAGGGGCGTCTGCAAGTGGTGCCAGCACCCCTTGCCTGGGTCTATGGAGAGGGCCACCACAAGCGAGGCTGCATACGGATTAAAGCAAACAAAACCTGGGCGAGTATCTGTGTAGGATAAATTCTGTTTTGTTTGACTCATTGTTGTAGTTGTCACCAATCTTCATTCATTTCTGACTTCTTTTTACTTTGCATACTTTCCAGAAAACTGGCTCCTTCTGCGTACTCTATCTTTTTAACCCTCTTCCTTACAGAAAATGTAAAATGTCTATTTTCTTTTTACTCAACTTGCTGATTTGGAAATTCATATTCTTTTTCTCTTTTATGCTCTGTGTTCCTCTTTGGCTTGAAGCCAAATTTGTGAGATTGCTCCCAGTGAAGTCATATGAAAAGTCAATTCCAGAGAAAGGAGAAATCATTTATGACAGGCAAGTAGAAAAAAAAGGTTTTGATCATTGTCTTTGTACCTTCAGAAAGGAATGTGACAAACGTGTGCTTTCAGGTTGTTGTTGTTGCTCAGTTGCTAAGTCATGTCTGACTTTTTGCAGCCCCGTGACCTGCAGCACCCCAGACTTCAGTGTCCTTCACTGTCTCCTGCAGTTTGCTCAAACTCGTGCCCATTGAGTCGGTGATGCCATCCAACCATCTCATCCTGTCACCCCCGTCTCCTTTTGCCTTCAGTCTTTCCCAGCATCAGCGTCTTTTTCCAATGAGCTGGCTTTTTGCATCAGGTGGCCACAGTATTCAGCTTCAGCATCAGTCCTTCCAATAACCATTCAGGTTGATTTCCTTTAGAATTGATGGTTTGATCTCCCTGCAGTCCAAGGCACTCTCAAGAGTCTTCTTTAGCTCCACAGTTTGAAAGCATTAATTCATCAGTGCTTAGCCTTCTTTATGGTCCAACTGTCTCATCCATATATGAATTTTAGATAAGACTCCTCTTTTCTCATAAAGCATCTCAGACAGCAGCAGGTTCAGGAGACCTGGGTCCCAGGGCTGGTACCATTACCTACTAGCCCTGAGTTCTTGGATAATCATTTCATTCTCTGAGCTTCAATTTTTGCATCTCAAAAAATGAAGACAGCAACTGAGTTGTCATGATGATCAGTGAGATCAAGTATCTAAAAGAATATTGCAGCTGAGATGTAATATATGAGAAGGAGTGGTTCAACTACTTTAGTTCACTTTTTTTGGGGTGGGGGTGGGAGGGGTGGGGAGGGAGCGGGGCGGGCGGGCCACTTCTATTGGTCTTTCGTTTATCTGTTTTCATCCATCTTTGTTCTTTGGTCTGTGTGGGCCTCGCATCGCGGTGGCCTCTGTTGTCGCAGAGCACCGGCTCTGGGCGCATGCGCTCCAGTGCTCCAGCTCCGTAGTTGGACACATCGGTACAGCCGCTCCGCAGCACGTGGGATCTTCCCAGGCCAGGGATTGAACCGGCGCCCCTTGCACTGCAAGACGGTGTCCTTACCCACTGGACTACCAGGGAAGCCCTTAGTTCACTTTTATAATTTTCCCTGCACTAGTCTGATTACTTCTATGGAGCATTTTCTGAGCTAGTCTCAGTAGGATTCTATTTGTAGCATCCCATGCTGCACATTAAATGCTTGCAAGCTGATAATGAATTCTTCCCAAGGGCTTTCTGGACATGTTAAAGGGACAGGGTCATTTTGGGCATAGGGATGATGAGTGGAAGAAACTGTCGGAGTCCTAAAAGTAAGATCAGATGATATCCGAAACTGATGGGGAAATGTTTGCCAGGAGGTTGGGGGAGTGTCCAGATAGACAAGTAGGAGGGGGAGCAGGAACTGGAACTCACTCAATGTATTATTTTGGTAGGGCAGCCATAGCAAAACACCACAGATTGCGGCTTTAGCAACGAAAGTCTGTTTTCTCACTGTGTGCATGCTGAGAGTCCGGAGTCAAGGTGTGGGTAGGTTTGGCTTCCTCTGAGGCATCTCTCCCTGACTGGTAGATGGCTTCCTTCTCACCATTCAGTTCAGTTCAGGCGCTCAGTCGTGCCCAACTCTTTGTGACCCCATGGACTGCAGCCCGCCAGGCTTCCCTGTCCTTCACCATCTCCTGGAGCCTGCTCAAACTCATGTTCATTGAGTCAGTGATGCCATCCAACCATTCCGTCATCCCCTTCTCCTTCTGCCTTCTATCTTTCCCAGCATCAAGGTCTTTTCCAATGACTTGTTTCTTTGCATCAGGTACCCAAGGTATTGGAGCTTCAGCTTCACCATCATGTGAGGGTCCAGTAAGAGGGTCTGGCTTTATCACCAGACCCTCACGTGATCTTCTTCTGTGGATGAACACCCCTGATGTCTCCTGGGGGAGGGGTCCGTATTCCTCCTCATGAGGACAACAGTCAGACTAGATTTGAGCCCCGCACTAATAACCTGATTCATTTTAATTTAATCATTTCTTTTAAGGCCTTATATGCAAACACAGCTATATTCTGACTTCAGTGTATGGATTTGGGGAGGAGACATACACAGTCCATATCACCCATCAACATGTAAATCACATACCAGTCCAGGTGTCACGTTTGGTCCAGGGCAGGAGCTCTGACTCCTAGCTCTCTGGGAACTGACAGAAACATGCGGACTTTTGTCCGCAAAGCACAGGCTGATCCATGGTGTAACCAGTTGAGGGAACCAGGGAGCCCTCACCTGGGAACCTGAGTGTCACTTGCCCTGGCTCATTCTGTGCTCATGTATTTATTCACCAAGCATTTCTTGGTGCCCATCAGGTGTTCCACAGCAGACTGGGCACAGGCATCTTGACCTCTAACCTTGAGATGTCCATAGTCTGTAAAGGGAAACAGACACATACATACATGGGTGTGATGATGTGTGATGGGTATAACAGGACAAGTCTATGCAGATTCAGTGGGTATGTGGGCTGATGCCCATGACTGGACATTTGAGTGGAGTCATAAGGAATGTGTAATGCCACTAATAATAACAGCTGATATGTAGGCGATCTTTTCCAGGTGGTCAGCTTGGTCCTTTAAGTTATAATTATGTTATCTCAATAGTCATACTCAACCGCAATTACTACTGGTTGTTGAGTCCTTATGACAACCCTGGGAGACATATTATTACCCTCAGTTTTGTTGTTGGTCAGTCGCTCATCATGTTCGACCCCATGGACTGCAGCGCACCAGGCTTCCCCATCCTTCACCATCTCCCAGAGCCTGCTCAAACTCATGTCCATTAAGTTGGTGATGCCATCCAACCATCTCATCCTTGGTCATCCCCTTCTCCTCCTGCCCTCAACCTTTCCCAGCATCAGGGTCTTTCCCAATGAGTCATCTTTTTGCATCAGGTGGACAAAGGATTGGAGCTTCAGCTTCAACATCAGTCCTGCCAATAAATATTCAGGGTTGACTGCCTTTAGGATTGACTGGTTTGATCTCCTTGCTGTCCAAGGGACTCTCACGAGTCTTCTCTAATACCACAGTCTGAAAACGTCAATAGTTAAAACAACAACAACAACAAAATTCTCATTTTACAAATAAGCAAATAAAGACCTAGGGAGCTTGTTACAGACTGAATGTTTGTGTCCCCTCAAAATACATATGTTGAAGCCCAACACCCAGAGCACTGGTGTAGGACATGGGGCTCTTGGGAGGCAATTAGGTTTAGATGAGGCCATGAGCAGTGGAGACCTCATTTTAGAATTAGTGCTCTAATCTAAGAAAAGGGTGAGCGTATGTGCTCAGTTGTGTCTGACTCTTTGTGACCCCATAGACTGTTGCCAGTCAGGCTCCTCTGTCCATGGAATCCTCCAGGCAAGAATACTGGAGTGGGTAGCCATTTCTTTCTCCAGGGGATCTTCCTGACCCAGGAATTGAATCTGGGTTTCCTGCATTGGCAGGCAGATTCTTTTACCACTGATCCACCTAGGAAAGCCCCCATCTAAGAAAAGGAGAAAACACGGAAGATCCCCCCTCTCTCTCCACATGTACAGGGAGGAAAGGCCATGTAGGCACCAGTAAGAAGGCGGCCATCTGCAAGCCCAGAAGAAGGCCCTCACCAAGAGCAGAAATGGCTGGTCTCTTGATTCTAAACATCTCAGCTTCCAGAGCTGTGAGAGATAAGCAACTTGTTTAAGCCACCCAGTCTCTCGGGCTTTGTGATGGCTGGCCAAGCTATAATAGAACCAAAGGCACATGCCCAGGGGCTCAGGGTTCTGAGTGGTGGAGCAACAATTTGAATCTTTGTTGGTATAAATCTCAACAGCATTTAGGCAGAGAGGAGCAAGGACAGAAGGCAGAGTGGGATGGAAGAGGCTGTCCACGTAAGAGATCAAAAGGGCAGACACAGTAGGGGTGGGGATAAAAACCTGAAGAATCTGTGATGCCATCCAACCATCTCAGGTACCTTTGCCCTCAATTAAATTTATGAGTCATCTTTGCATCAGGTGGACAAAGGATTGGAGCTTCAGCTTCAACATCAGTCCTGCCAATAAATATTCAGGGTTGACTGCCTTTAGGATTGACTGGTTTGATCTCCTTGCTGTCCAAGGGACTCTCACGAGTCTTCTCTAATACCACAGTCTGAAAACGTCAATAGTTAAAACAACAACAACAACAAAATTCTCATTTTACAAATAAGCAAATAAAGACCTAGGGAGCTTGTTACAGACTGAATGTTTGTGTCCCCTCAAAATACATATGTTGAAGCCCAACACCCAGAGCACTGGTGTAGGACATGGGGCTCTTGGGAGGCAATTAGGTTTAGATGAGGCCATGAGCAGTGGAGACCTCATTTTAGAATTAGTGCTCTAATCTAAGAAAAGGGTGAGCGTATGTGCTCAGTTGTGTCTGACTCTTTGTGACCCCATAGACTGTTGCCAGTCAGGCTCCTCTGTCCATGGAATCCTCCAGGCAAGAATACTGGAGTGGGTAGCCATTTCTTTCTCCAGGGGATCTTCCTGACCCAGGAATTGAATCTGGGTTTCCTGCATTGGCAGGCAGATTCTTTTACCACTGATCCACCTAGGAAAGCCCCCATCTAAGAAAAGGAGAAAACACGGAAGATCCCCCCTCTCCACATGTACAGGGAGGAAAGGCCATGTAGGCACCAGTAAGAAGGCGGCCATCTGCAAGCCCAGAAGAAGGCCCTCACCAAGAGCAGAAATGGCTGGTCTCTTGATTCTAAACATCTCAGCTTCCAGAGCTGTGAGAGATAAGCAACTTGTTTAAGCCACCCAGTCTCTCGGGCTTTGTGATGGCTGGCCAAGCTATAATAGAACCAAAGGCACATGCCCAGGGGCTCAGGGTTCTGAGTGGTGGAGCAACAATTTGAATCTTTGTTGGTATAAATCTCAACAGCATTTAGGCAGAGAGGAGCAAGGACAGAAGGCAGAGTGGGATGGAAGAGGCTGTCCACGTAAGAGATCAAAAGGGGCAGACACAGTAGGGGTGGGGATAAAAAACCTGAAGAATCTGTGAATTGATTGCCACAGAAAACAGGCCGTGGTGGATCTGATATAGGGGCTGACAGAGAGAGGTTTCCAGCTGGTTCAGGCAACGTAGAGACATGAACACAAATAACTAAAGCTATGTGCTGGGCTTTGTGCTTAATGTCCCTCCCTGTGTATCCAGAGCCTCACCCAGCTTGATTGTTTTTTCGTAACACCATACCAGGTGACTTACGTTTGGGTGTGTGCGTGGAGAGATAGTTAATGAACAGCCAGAACTATAGCCTAATCAAGCTGACACATTAAAAACCCTCCCTGGGGGTCCAGCAGTTAGGACTCGGTGCTTTCACTGCTGGGGCCTGGGTTCAGTCCCTGGTTGGGGAACTGAGATTCTGCAAGCCATGTATCACATCCAGAAAAAAAAAAAAAAGACACTACAGACGTCAGCAACCTGGCTTTAGAGCGCAGCTAGTTCCCTTTACCTGCATGATCAACTCAGCCCGTACAGAGGCCCAAGAACGCCCAGGGCCTCAGAGAGAGAAACATACAAGTTCCCTGAGGGACTGGCTGATAGATTTGCAGAGAGGAGAGTGTTACTACTGCATCTGTGAACTGACTCCACAAAGAGGCCCCCAGGGAAGGTTGCCCAAGTCAGAGATTAAGGTAAAGCCGCAGTCAGAGTTTAGCTAATCTGCAGTCAGGAGGTCAACCAGGAAAATAGGCTCTGGGTTACACCAGCAGCAGATACTTCCATGACAGGTGAGCCTCTGTCTCTTGGACCTCCTCGAGGAGGTAGGAAAAAGAAGCAAATACCCCAGAGGGAGCATTTCTCCCTGGGAGGAGGGGTTTGCAGGGGGGTGGGCAGTTGAATGAAGTCCTAGGAGACTGCCTTGAGCAGGAAGAGACTGAATTACCTTTCACTGGCTCACCCACTCGCCATCTGCCGGAGGGGGCTCCTCAGCCCTCCTAGAGAAATAAAGCAAGCTGCCTTCCCCTCCCCACCAAATATGCGTTGCATGTTTCCCGGACACATACAGTGTAAATGTCTCTCCCATTTGTCTTCTTAGAGAGGAGCAAGGACAGAAGGCAGAGTGGGATGGAAGAGGCTGTCCACGTAAGAGATCAAAAGGGCACGTAAACAGGCGTGGTGGATCTGATATAGGGGCTGACAGAGAGAGGTTTCCAGCTGGTTCAGGCAACGAGAGACATGAACACAAATAACTAAAGCTATGTGCTGGGCTTTGTGCTTAATGTCCCTCCCTGTGTATCCAGAGCCTCACCCAGCTTGATTGTTTTTTCGTAACACCATACCAGGTGACTTACGTTTGGGTGTGTGCGTGGAGAGATAGTTAATGAACAGCCAGAACTATAGCCTAATCAAGCTGACACATTAAAAACCCTCCCTGGGGGTCCAGCAGTTAGGACTCGGTGCTTTCACTGCTGGGGCCTGGGTTCAGTCCCTGGTTGGGGAACTGAGATTCTGCAAGCCATGTATCACATCCAGAAAAAAAAAAAAAAGACACTACAGACGTCAGCAACCTGGCTTTAGAGCGCAGCTAGTTCCCTTTACCTGCATGATCAACTCAGCCCGTACAGAGGCCCAAGAACGCCCAGGGCCTCAGAGAGAAACATACAAGTTCCCTGAGGGACTGGCTGATAGATTTGCAGAGAGGAGAGTGTTACTACTGCATCTGTGAACTGACTCCACAAAGAGGCCCCCAGGGAAGGTTGCCCAAGTCAGAGATTAAGGTAAAGCCGCAGTCAGAGTTTAGCTAATCTGCAGTCAGGAGGTCAACCAGGAAAATAGGCTCTGGGTTACACCAGCAGCAGATACTTCCATGACAGGTGAGCCTCTGTCTCTTGGACCTCCTCGAGGAGGTAGGAAAAAGAAGCAAATACCCCAGAGGGAGCATTTCTCCCTGGGAGGAGGGGTTTGCAGGGGGGTGGGCAGTTGAATGAAGTCCTAGGAGACTGCCTTGAGCAGGAAGAGACTGAATTACCTTTCACTGGCTCACCCACTCGCCATCTGCCGGAGGGGGCTCCTCAGCCCTCCTAGAGAAATAAAGCAAGCTGCCTTCCCCTCCCCACCAAATATGCGTTGCATGTTTCCCGGACACATACAGTGTAAATGTCTCTCCCATTTGCTTTGTCTTTCTCCTGTCCTGATGTCTGTAAATCTTCTGTGAATGGGCGTGTCTCATCCAAGTACTAACTAGGCCCGACCCTGCTTAGCTTCTGAGATCAGACGAGATGGGACGCGTTCAGGGTGGTATGGCGGTAGACTGAATGGGGTGTCATAGTCCTCACTGCCCCAGTAGGATGACTCTCTGGGTGATTGTATTCATAATGCTTTTAATTAAAAAAATTTATTTATTTATTTTTGGCTGTGCCGGGTCTTCATTGCTACATGAGCTTTTCTCTAGGTGCTGCCCGTGGAGGGCGGGGGGCAGCTACTCTTTGTTGCTGGGCTCTGGTTTTTCATTGTGGTGGCATCTGTTGTTCTGAGCGAAGGCTGCAGAGCACACGGGGTTCAGTAGTTGCAGCTCCTAGGCTATAGAGCACAGGCTCATTGGTTGTGTGGTACATGGGCTTAGTTGCTCCACGGCATGTGGTATTTTCCTGGGTCAGGGATCGAACCCGTGTCTCCTGCACTGGCAGGTGGATTCTTTACCACTGAGCCACCAGGGAGGCCCTAAAATGCGATTTAGAGACAAGTGGTGTTGCACGTTGGGCTTCCGGGGAAGCAGACTCTGAGATGGTTTAAGGCACAGGGTGTTTATTAAGATGTGACCTAGGATTGCCTTCTGAGAAAAGGGAGGAAGGAAGTGAGATTGGGCAAAGGCAAGAGGTGAGCTAAGATGGCCTCAGTCTCTCCGGGGGCTCTGGAGCTAGAGTTGTCCCAAAAGGGACTAAGCAGGTGCCTTCTGCGGCTTAGACACTATAGAAGGACCTGACCCCAGTCTGCAGGCAGTGCCCCCAGCTAGCTAGGGGAGCTTGCCCTCTCTTGAACTAGGATCTGGGCTGTGCCTCACATGTGCATCTCAGGAGATTTAGGGTAAGAATGTCATAGGTTTGGAACTCACCTGTCAGCAGTCCCCCAGAAATTCCGAGTGCCCCTTGCCCCCTGCTACACTCTACAATTTTCATGATGCCTATGCTTCCTCTGTGGGTCTGGTCTGCTCTTTCCCGAACACTGCCTGGGTCATCCTCATCATGTTTTCTGACCAAGTCCTGGAGGAACTACTCATGTTGACCGAGGTCTGGGTTCCCAAATTCTTCCATGGGACGCTGGTTCTGGAGATGCTAACATGACCTTCACCAGCAGGGTGATACACACACAGGTTTATCTCTTCTCCCTTCTTTGGTCTGTGTGTTGAAATCTCACTCCTGGGCCTAGACCCAGAGGAAAGCCTGGTCTGAAAGGATCCACACACCCCAATGTTCATTGCAGCACTGTTTACAATGGCCAAGATATGAAAGTAACCTGAATGTGTATTAACAGAAGAATGGATAAGAAAACTGTGGTATATATATATGATGGAATATTACTCAGCCATTAAAAAGAATGAAATAATGTCATTTGTAGCAAAATGGACACGGACGGATCTAGAGATTATCATGCTGAGTGAAGTAAGTCAGATGGAGCAGGAGAAATATCGTATGCCATCTCTATGCAGGATCTAAAAAGAAATGGTGCAAATGAACTTATTTATGAAACATAAAACAGACTCACAGACTGAGAGAACAAGCTTATGGTTATTAGGAGGGAAGACTAGGGGGAGAGATAGGGAGTTTGGGATTGACGAGTACACACTATTGTATTTAAAATGGATAACTGACAAGGACCAACTTATAGCACAGGGAATTCTGCTCAATGTTATGTTGCAACCTGGATGAGAGGGAAGTTTGGGGGAGAGATGATACATGTCTACGTATGGCCGAGTGCCTTTACTGTTTACCTGAAACTATCACAGAATTGTTAATCAGGTGTGTGTGTGTGTGTGTGTGTTTGTTAATTTCTCTGACTCTTTGTGACCCCATAGACTGTAGCCTGCCAGGCTTCTCTTTCCATGGGATTCTGCAGGCAATAATACTAGAGTGGGTTTCTATTTCCTTCTCCAGTTAACCAGTTATACTCCAATTTAAAAATACAAATGAAAATAAAGAGCATTCACAATACTATTATCATCTTCAACAAGATAAACAATAATTCCTTATGATGAATGGTTCATTGCCATGTCAGCAGTCCCCAGAAATTCCGAGTGCCCCTTGCCCCCTGCTACACTCTACAATTTTCATGATGCCTATGCTTCCTCTGTGGGTCTGGTCTGCTCTTTCCCGAACACTGCCTGGGTCATCCTCATCATGTTTTCTGACCAAGTCCTGGAGGAACTACTCATGTTGACCGAGGTCTGGGTTCCCAAATTCTTCCATGGGACGCTGGTTCTGGAGATGCTAACATGACCTTCACCAGCAGGGTGATACACACACAGGTTTATCTCTTCTCCCTTCTTTGGTCTGTGTGTTGAAATCTCACTCCTGGGCCTAGACCCAGAGGAAAGCCTGGTCTGAAAGGATCCACACACCCCAATGTTCATTGCAGCACTGTTTACAATGGCCAAGATATGAAAGTAACCTGAATGTGTATTAACAGAAGAATGGATAAGAAAACTGTGGTATATATATATGATGGAATATTACTCAGCCATTAAAAAGAATGAAATAATGTCATTTGTAGCAAAATGGACACGGACGGATCTAGAGATTATCATGCTGAGTGAAGTAAGTCAGATGGAGCAGGAGAAATATCGTATGCCATCTCTATGCAGGATCTAAAAAGAAATGGTGCAAATGAACTTATTTATGAAACATAAAACAGACTCACAGACTGAGAGAACAAGCTTATGGTTATTAGGAGGGAAGACTAGGGGGAGAGATAGGGAGTTTGGGATTGACGAGTACACACTATTGTATTTAAAATGGATAACTGACAAGGACCAACTTATAGCACAGGGAATTCTGCTCAATGTTATGTTGCAACCTGGATGAGAGGGAAGTTTGGGGGAGAGATGATACATGTCTACGTATGGCCGAGTGCCTTTACTGTTTACCTGAAACTATCACAGAATTGTTAATCAGGTGTGTGTGTGTGTGTGTGTTTGTTAATTTCTCTGACTCTTTGTGACCCCATAGACTGTAGCCTGCCAGGCTTCTCTTTCCATGGGATTCTGCAGGCAATAATACTAGAGTGGGTTTCTATTTCCTTCTCCAGTTAACCAGTTATACTCCAATTTAAAAATACAAATGAAAATAAAGAGCATTCACAATACTATTATCATCTTCAACAAGATAAACAATAATTCCTTATGATGAATAAAAGCCCAGAGTTCAAATTTCCCCAAAGTCTCTTAAACGTTGTTATTATAATTTGTTTGGATCATGATCAAATAATGCCCACTTATTCCAATGGGTTAACAAGTCTCTTAAGTCTCTTTAAACCTCTAGAGTCCCTTTTATCTTTTCTTTTCATTTGTAATTTATTTGTTGAAAAAAAATCCAATTATTTTTCCTGTAGAGTTAGTGTCCCACATGAACTAAATTTTTCTATTTGCATCCCCTGTGGTGTTGTTTAACACTGCTCTCTGTTACTTGTATATTAAAGAAAAAAATCTAATAGGAAAATAATATGTCATTACCTGAATAAAATGATTTTTATTCCTGAAAAAACTCTTCATAGTGGAAGAGATAAACAAATACATCTCCTTCTTCAAGAAAATGGGAGCTGGTAAAGAGAAGAGGAGGTTTAGTGAAGCAGGTGAAAGTCTGGATTCTAAAGTTAGGGTATGTGAGTTTCAAACTAACACCTGCCAGATGCAATGACCTGGGCAAGTGACTTCACCTCCATAACCTGTGTTCTGTTTCCCTGAACAAGGTCAGGGAGGTCACGACAGATGGGACACTGTCCATATCCACGCAGTTATTCTATTGAAAAAAAAAATCAAATAGGTAAAGAGAAAAGACCCTAAAAAAAAAAAAATCAAATAGGAAACCCATCATGTATTTTTTGAACCAATGGGAGAAAATAATTTTTTGGATGCCTCACTTCTAGGAGACTGTAAGACATATTTTCTCTGTAGATGGATCTCTGTTTTTGGGCAGTGTCCATATACACGTGGAGAGAAGCTGACCCTTGGACTGGAATTTTGGGCCACAAGGGAGATTAGATCAGAATCTAATCTTCATTAGATTCAGCCTCACAGGATGCTGAGGAAGAAGGAAAGCAGAGCTCTGAGCCCCCGGGAAGGATGACTTATGGCCTGCAGGTGAGAGGGGATGCCAGCAGAGGTGCTTGCTCACTAAGGCCACTAACAGTCAGTGGAGCTGGGCTGCATGCTGATCGCCATTCACGTGGCAAAAAGAACCTACAGTTCTGGGAACAGCATACCTTCGGCAAGGAATGAAGAAGCAAGGACGAGAAATTTCCACTTTCCGTCATGGAAATATCAATTGCCAGGTGCCAGGGTGGTGACGTTCAAAGGCTGGTGGAGTCTCAGGGGCCATCCCAGCAGAGGACAGGAGAGAGATGGTGGCGGGGGATGCTGGTCACACGTTGCATCTCTTGGAGGAGAACTGCCACTCGGAACCACTGCTCCTAACAGACAAGTCAGAGTCACAAGAATACCCATGGTTTCCTCAGCCCTGCTTCTCTCCCCAGGGCTCTTTCCTGCAGAATTATTTATGATCATGAAAAACGACAGGGAGACTCTGTTGTGGAGAGTGCTGTAGCTGTTGGAGAAGAACATGCTCTGTAATAGAAAGAGGGAAGAGATAAACAAATACATCTCCTTCTTCAAGAAAATGGGAGCTGGTAAGAGAAGAGGAGGTTTAGTGAAGCAGGTGAAAGTCTGGATTCTAAAGTTAGGGTATGTGAGTTTCAAACTAACACCTGCCAGATGCAATGACCTGGGCAAGTGACTTCACCTCCATAACCTGTGTTCTGTTTCCCTGAACAAGGTCAGGGAGGTCACGACAGATGGGACACTGTCCATATCCACGCAGTTATTCTATTGAAAAAAAAAATCAAATAGGTAAAGAGAAAAGACCCTAAAAAAAAAAAAATCAAATAGGAAACCCATCATGTATTTTTTGAACCAATGGGAGAAAATAATTTTTTGGATGCCTCACTTCTAGGAGACTGTAAGACATATTTTTCTCTGTAGATGGATCTCTGTTTTTGGGCAGTGTCCATATACACGTGGAGAGAAGCTGACCCTTGGACTGGAATTTTGGGCCACAAGGGAGATTAGATCAGAATCTAATCTTCATTAGATTCAGCCTCACAGGATGCTGAGGAAGAAGGAAAGCAGAGCTCTGAGCCCCCGGGAAGGATGACTTATGGCCTGCAGGTGAGAGGGGATGCCAGCAGAGGTGCTTGCTCACTAAGGCCACTAACAGTCAGTGGAGCTGGGCTGCATGCTGATCGCCATTCACGTGGCAAAAAGAACCTACAGTTCTGGGAACAGCATACCTTCGGCAAGGAATGAAGAAGCAAGGACGAGAAATTTCCACTTTCCGTCATGGAAATATCAATTGCCAGGTGCCAGGGTGGTGACGTTCAAAGGCTGGTGGAGTCTCAGGGGCCATCCCAGCAGAGGACAGGAGAGAGATGGTGGCGGGGGATGCTGGTCACACGTTGCATCTCTTGGAGGAGAACTGCCACTCGGAACCACTGCTCCTAACAGACAAGTCAGAGTCACAAGAATACCCATGGTTTCCTCAGCCCTGCTTCTCTCCCCAGGGCTCTTTCCTGCAGAATTATTTATGATCATGAAAAACGACAGGGAGACTCTGTTGTGGAGAGTGCTGTAGCTGTTGGAGAAGAACAGAGTCATTAGGTGTGGAGGCACGCTCCTCACTAGCTTAAGCTCGCCACAGAGTGAGTGCTCAAGAAACATTCAGTCAAAAAATAAAGAATCGAGCTTCCCTGGTGGTCCAGTGGGCAAGGACACAGCCTTGCAGTGCAAGGGGCGCCGGTTTGATCCCTGGCCTGGGAGGATCCCACGTGCCATGGAGCAGCTGGATCGATGTGTCCAATTACCAAGCCGGAGCTCTGGAGTGCATGCGCCCAGAGCCGGTGCTCTGCGACAACAGAGGCCACTGTGATGGGAGGCCCACACAGACCAAAATAAATAAATGAAGGACCAACAAAAGAGGCCAAAATTAAAAAAAAAAATATATATATATATAAAGAATTATTAAGGACTTCTGTGGTAGCTCAATGGTAAAGAATCCACCTGCTAATGCAGGAGACGTGAATTCGATCCCTGGTCAGGGAAGATCCCATGTGCCACAGAGCAACTAAACCTGTGCACCACAACTATTGAGCCTGTGCTCAGAGCCTGTGGTCTGCAACAAGAGAAGCCACCCCAATGAGAAACTCGTACATTGCACTGAAGCATAGCCCCTGCCCCATGTAACTAGAGAAAGCCCTTGCAGCAACACTCAGAGCACTCAAAATAATCAATCATTAAAAATCATTAAAATTCAGTGAATTACAAGAGTTGTGTTTGGTATAAAAAAATCAGCAACATAGAAGCACAGAGAATCAAAACGGAAGTATCTCCCCTGAAGTCATGAGTTTGGTATGAACCTATTCCACTTTCGGACGAATTTCCACTTTCCGTCATGGAAATATCAATTGCCAGGTGCCAGGGTGGTGACGTTCAAAGGCTGGTGGAGTCTCAGGGGCCATCCCAGCAGAGGACAGGAGAGAGATGGTGGCGGGGGATGCTGGTCACACGTTGCATCTCTTGGAGGAGAACTGCCACTCGGAACCACTGCTCCTAACAGACAAGTCAGAGTCACAAGAATACCCATGGTTTCCTCAGCCCTGCTTCTCTCCCCAGGGCTCTTTCCTGCAGAATTATTTATGATCATGAAAAACGACAGGGAGACTCTGTTGTGGAGAGTGCTGTAGCTGTTGGAGAAGAACAGAGTCATTAGGTGTGGAGGCACGCTCCTCACTAGCTTAAGCTCGCCACAGAGTGAGTGCTCAAGAAACATTCAGTCAAAAAATAAAGAATCGAGCTTCCCTGGTGGTCCAGTGGGCAAGGACACAGCCTTGCAGTGCAAGGGGCGCCGGTTTGATCCCTGGCCTGGGAGGATCCCACGTGCCATGGAGCAGCTGGATCGATGTGTCCAATTACCAAGCCGGAGCTCTGGAGTGCATGCGCCCAGAGCCGGTGCTCTGCGACAACAGAGGCCACTGTGATGGGAGGCCCACACAGACCAAAATAAATAAATGAAGGACCAACAAAAGAGGCCAAAATTAAAAAAAAAAATATATATATATATAAAGAATTATTAAGGACTTCTGTGGTAGCTCAATGGTAAAGAATCCACCTGCTAATGCAGGAGACGTGAATCGATCCCTGGTCAGGGAAGATCCCATGTGCCACAGAGCAACTAAACCTGTGCACCACAACTATTGAGCCTGTGCTCAGAGCCTGTGGTCTGCAACAAGAGAAGCCACCCCAATGAGAAACTCGTACATTGCACTGAAGCATAGCCCCTGCCCCATGTAACTAGAGAAAGCCCTTGCAGCAACACTCAGAGCACTCAAAATAATCAATCATTAAAAATCATTAAAATTCAGTGAATTACAAGAGTTGTGTTTGGTATAAAAAAATCAGCAACATAGAAGCACAGAGAATCAAAACGGAAGTATCTCCCCTGAAGTCATGAGTTTGGTATGAACATAGAGATCTTCCTCATTTATTCAGACAACCACGTAACTTTTCATTTTAAGGACTGAGATAGTTTTTTTCATCGTTCTCATGCTTCAAGGAGCCCAGCTTCATTTCTAATGCTTCAGTGTGTGAGTGTGTGTGTGAGTGTGTGTATGTGTGCACATGCTTGCACATGTGTGTCAATATTTCCCTTGGGCAGATTCCTGCAGTGGCATTTCTAGGTTAGAGGGCATGCACATTTTAAATGGTACTGAACGGCCTTACACAAAGCCTGTACATTTCTACTGAATGTTGCCAGGCGTTTACTATTGCCAAGTTAAGAGGTGAAAAATGTAATAGTTTGCTTTATTCAAGGAGTAGTTTATTTTATCTTTGAAATTGTGGTAAAATACACTTAACTAAATTTACCACTTTAATCATTTTTGAGTGTCTGTTTCTCCTAAATTAAGTCTAGACTTATTGTACAACCATCATCACTATCCCTCAGCAGAAGCAAGTACATTTGATTAGAGAAGATGCTTCTCATTTATCTGTCGGCTGTTGTAACTTTCTTTTTCTCTTTCTTCCCTCCCTCCATTTCTCCCTCCTCCTTCTGTTTCTTTCTTCAGCCTCTTCACGATCTTTGCAGATTTTCTGACCTGACTTATTTCTTTTTTTCTTTCTTCTCTTTTTTAAAGAGATGCATGCTCAGTCACGTCTGACTTTTTAGCAACCCCATGGACTATAGCCCACCAGGCTCCTCTGTCCATGGTGTTCTCCAGGCAAGAATACTGGAATGGGTTGCTGTGCCCTCCTCCAGGGGATCTTCCCGATCCAGGGATTGAACCCGTGTCTTCTGCGTCTCCTGCATTGGCAGATGGGTTCTTTACCACAGAGCCACCAGGGAAGCTGTTAAGAGAGGAGCTTTTCTGTATTATTGGTCTCATCTATTTTCAGTTTTATATCATTTGCTTGGTTCCTCTTATGTTACATTGGTTGTTTATCTTCACATCTCTACAAGACAAGTGTTATAATTCCTGTTTTGCAGACTGAGCAGCTAAAGTTGACTGAGTTTCCGTGAGATGACTTGCGAAAGGCCATGAGGGTAACAGGAGGCAGAGGTGAGATGGGATTCTAGGTCTGTCTGGCTTTTTCACTTGGGGGCTGAAAGGAAGCTTTCTGAGGCAGTAAGACTTTGCTAAGGGTGGGCCGGGAAAGTTCAAAGGACTCCAGGGTGAGGCCAAGGTGAAGGAGTTTGGGAGGATCTAGAAGTGGGTGTTCCTAAGTGTGGAGACAATGAGAGACAGGCTCCCCCCTTCCCCTACTGCGCTTGCTGCAGGAAGCGCCACTGAGGAACCTTTGATGTGAGGGGCTTGTGGCTGCTGAGTACAAGCCAGAGGCTGCGGTCAGGAGGCCTTTTCTGGGTGCTAATTCCAGGAAGTTTCTTGTTCTCCTTCTCTCCTATGTCCAACACACCGCCCAGCACCGGGGTGGGTTTCACTTCCTAGTTATCACTTCATTTTTCTTCAGCCTCTGTCTGGGCCTGGCCCAGGGCCCCCATTGTCTCTTCTAACTGCTCTTATCACTTCTACTCTGGCTCCCTCCAATCACCTCTCCCCCTGTGGAGCCTGGATGCGAGGGGGACTTGGGGGAGAAGGGATACATGTGTATGCATGGCCGGGTCCCTTCCCTATTTACCTGAAACTTTCACAACATTGTTAATTAATGTGTGAATTGCTGTCCAACTCTTTGAGACCCCATGGACTCTAGCCCACCAGGCTTCTCTGTCCATGGAATTCTCCAGGCAAGAACACTGGAGTGGATTGCCATGCCCTTCTCCAGGATTCATTGGTACACCCCAATACAACATGTCTTTGGTGCTAAAGTGCACATTTGATTGTGCAACTCCTCGGCTGAGGACTCTTGGGTGCTCAGTGGTGCCTTCTGGATGGGGGGCCCTTTCTGCCCAGCGCGCAGGCCCTTCATCTACTGGAGCCTCTTATCTTCCTGCCTCCCTGTCACCTGCTTCCAATGATGGGTCCATGAGGCTGAATTCTGTGGACTAGCTAACTCTCCCTCAGGCCTCAAGGCCTTTGCCTGTTCTGTTCTGTTTCCCTGGAATGCTGTTCTCCCTCTAACTCCTACTCAAAACCTAAGTCTCTGTTGAGATAACATTCCGCTGGGAGGCCCTCCCTCCAGGTTGCAGGCTGCCTTTGATCATTGTTACATACACTCCACCACCTTGTGATTTTCCTTTTGTCGGTCTGTCTCTTGATCCTGGCTGCACACAGCGTCACCAGGGAAGTGCGGCCTTTCTGAGGCAGTAAGACTTTGCTAAGGGTGGGCCGGGAAAGTTCAAAGGACTCCAGGGTGAGGCCAAGGTGAAGGAGTTTGGGAGGATCTAGAAGTGGGTGTTCCTAAGTGTGGAGACAATGAGAGACAGGCTCCCCCCTTCCCCTACTGCGCTTGCTGCAGGAAGCGCCACTGAGGAACCTTTGATGTGAGGGGCTTGTGGCTGCTGAGTACAAGCCAGAGGCTGCGGTCAGGAGGCCTTTTCTGGGTGCTAATTCCAGGAAGTTTCTTGTTCTCCTTCTCTCCTATGTCCAACACACCGCCCAGCACCGGGGTGGGTTTCACTTCCTAGTTATCACTTCATTTTTCTTCAGCCTCTGTCTGGGCCTGGCCCAGGGCCCCATTGTCTCTTCTAACTGCTCTTATCACTTCTACTCTGGCTCCCTCCAATCACCTCTCCCCCTGTGGAGCCTGGATGCGAGGGGGACTTGGGGGAGAAGGGATACATGTGTATGCATGGCCGGGTCCCTTCCCTATTTACCTGAAACTTTCACAACATTGTTAATTAATGTGTGAATTGCTGTCCAACTCTTTGAGACCCCATGGACTCTAGCCCACCAGGCTTCTCTGTCCATGGAATTCTCCAGGCAAGAACACTGGAGTGGATTGCCATGCCCTTCTCCAGGATTCATTGGTACACCCCAATACAACATGTCTTTGGTGCTAAAGTGCACATTTGATTGTGCAACTCCTCGGCTGAGGACTCTTGGGTGCTCAGTGGTGCCTTCTGGATGGGGGCCGTTTCTGCCCAGCGCGCAGGCCCTTCATCTACTGGAGCCTCTTATCTTCCTGCCTCCCTGTCACCTGCTTCCAATGATGGGTCCATGAGGCTGAATTCTGTGGACTAGCTAACTCTCCCTCAGGCCTCAAGGCCTTTGCCTGTTCTGTTCTGTTTCCCTGGAATGCTGTTCTCCCTCTAACTCCTACTCAAAACCTAAGTCTCTGTTGAGATAACATTCCGCTGGGAGGCCCTCCCTCCAGGTTGCAGGCTGCCTTTGATCATTGTTACATACACTCCACCACCTTGTGATTTTCCTTTTGTCGGTCTGTCTCTTGATCCTGGCTGCACACAGCGTCACCAGGGTGGCTTTTAACATACTGATGCTGGGGGAAATTCCCTGGTGATCCTGCGATTAGGACTCTGCACTTTCACTGTTGAGGGCATGGGTTCAATCCCCGGTCAGGGAACTAAGATCCTGTAAGCTGCATGGCATGGTCAAAAAAAAAAAAAAATATATATATATATATATATTTAGTGGGGACCTGGGCCTCACTCAGTGTGGGCTTCATCACCAGTGTGATGAACCTCTGGGAATAAGAACATTGCTCCATCATGGGGCCAGGAGTGCTGTCTGTTAGAGGCATCATTCTAAACCCCTCACTGGGCATTGCAATGCTCATGTATTAATATTTGGTAAGTGTGCTAAAGAAACGAGTGAAGTCCTTTCTAGAAGGGATGCAGGAACCACTGGAGACAAAATTCAATGCACACCAAACATACGTTGGGAAGCAGCTTTTGAGAGGTTTTAGAGAACAATTGGGGCTTCCCTGGTGGCTCAGTGGTAAAGAATCCACCTGCCAGGCAGGAGACATGGGTTTGATCCCTGGGTCAGGAAGACCCCTTGGAGAAGGAAATGACAACCCACTCCAGGATTCTTCCCTGTATGTCACAGGGACAGAGGAGCCTGGTGGGCTATATACAGTCCATGGGATCTCAGAAGAGTCCCACACAACTTAGCCACCAAACAAGAAGAGAACAATCAGTCACCTGTCATGTAGAAATGCACTGATCATTCAGGTCACTTTTTTAAAAATTATACTTTTGTGTAGATGCTTAGTAAAAAGGACCCATTTGGAGTGTTTTCACTTGTGTGTGACTGGGCCCCCTTTGGAAGCCTTCTCTCCCCCAAGGCCTCCATGAAGCCAAATGCTGCACTTTCAAGAGACCCCAAGACTCATCGCCCAAAGGCTGGAGTGTAATTTAAATCTTATTGAAAATTTCCTGAGTTTTTCTTTACTCACGTACAATAAAACATTATAAAAACTCCTGGCCAACACCCTCCACTTTCTTTCTTCTCTAATAGCCTTCTGCAGTTTCCCTGTCTCTAGTGTCTTTGTCTTTCCTCCCATCTCTGAAAAAACAAAAGAAAGAAAAAAAACCCCAGCTCTCAAATGTCCAACAATCCAGCTCTTTGCCTCTGGCTGCTTATTCCACTGAAGAAGCCAAAGCCAGAAGCTGGGTAAGCAGTGATCACTCAGTTTCTCCAGCGCTCTCCTGGGAGGCCTCCGTTCATCCAAATATACCACCAAGCCCCTTCTGGAAAAAAATCATTCGCACAGGCACCAATCGCTGTGCCAGGTTTCCTCAAACTAGGTATCACGCACCTCAGTGCCGAGGCACCCATGTGGATGTGGGGACGGAAGGGGCGGGAGAGAAGGAGGCGGCGCAGAAACTGGCAACAGGTCACCAATGGGAGAGCTTCCGCCCACAACTGGTCTGACATAAGCCCAGTGGAAACACAGGGATGGCCTGGAGTCCTGGTCAAAGTGGCTTCAAGCCGGCGTTTTGGTAAGTGTGCTAAAGCAGTGAAGTCCTTTCTAGAAGGGATGCAGGAACCACTGGAGACAAAATTCAATGCACACCAAACATACGTTGGGAAGCAGCTTTTGAGAGGTTTTAGAGAACAATTGGGGCTTCCCTGGTGGCTCAGTGGTAAAGAATCCACCTGCCAGGCAGGAGACATGGGTTTGATCCCTGGGTCAGGAAGACCCCTTGGAGAAGGAAATGACAACCCACTCCAGGATTCTTCCCTGTATGTCACAGGGACAGAGGAGCCTGGTGGGCTATATACAGTCCATGGGATCTCAGAAGAGTCCCACACAACTTAGCCACCAAACAAGAAGAGAACAATCAGTCACCTGTCATGTAGAAATGCACTGATCATTCAGGTCACTTTTTTAAAAATTATACTTTTGTGTAGATGCTTAGTAAAAAGGACCCATTTGGAGTGTTTTCACTTGTGTGTGACTGGGCCCCCTTTGGAAGCCTTCTCTCCCCCAAGGCCTCCATGAAGCCAAATGCTGCACTTTCAAGAGACCCCAAGACTCATCGCCCAAAGGCTGGAGTGTAATTTAAATCTTATTGAAAATTTCCTGAGTTTTTCTTTACTCACGTACAATAAAACATTATAAAAACTCCCTGGCCAACACCCTCCACTTTCTTTCTTCTCTAATAGCCTTCTGCAGTTTCCCTGTCTCTAGTGTCTTTGTCTTTCCTCCCATCTCTGAAAAAACAAAAGAAAGAAAAAAAACCCCAGCTCTCAAATGTCCAACAATCCAGCTCTTTGCCTCTGGCTGCTTATTCCACTGAAGAAGCCAAAGCCAGAAGCTGGGTAAGCAGTGATCACTCAGTTTCTCCAGCGCTCTCCTGGGAGGCCTCCGTTCATCCAAATATACCACCAAGCCCCTTCTGGAAAAAAATCATTCGCACAGGCACCAATCGCTGTGCCAGGTTTCCTCAAACTAGGTATCACGCACCTCAGTGCCGAGGCACCCATGTGGATGTGGGGACGGAAGGGGCGGGAGAGAAGGAGGCGGCGCAGAAACTGGCAACAGGTCACCAATGGGAGAGCTTCCGCCCACAACTGGTCTGACATAAGCCCAGTGGAAACACAGGGATGGCCTGGAGTCCTGGTCAAAGTGGCTTCAAGCCGACGTTATCAACCCCCTTCAGGCAAAGACCACCAGAGACACACCTGAATTAGCTGGAGTTCTTGCTCTTTGCAACAAGGAAGAAGGCATACTTCGGGGAATGCACGGGCATCTCAGTAAGAGGGTGTTAGTAAAGCTTATTAAAGGATTTGGCTTGTGTTGTTAAGTGATCTTGGGGAAAGTTCAGGGAGGCAGGGCTTTGCTCTGGATTGAGTATTTTCAGGAAGTGCGTGTAATTCTAAAATTTCGATTGAGTGTCTGTAAGAGTCTGCTAGGGCTGCCATATCAAAAATACCTTAGACTGGGTGGCTTGAACATTAGAAGTTAAATTTCTCACGTTTTGGAGGCCAGAAGTCCAAAATCAAGAGGTCGGCAGGTTTCGTCTCTCCTGAGGCCTCTTTCCTTGGCTCAAAGACGGTCCCCTTCCTGCTGTGCCCTCCGATGGTTTTCCCTCCGGGCCCAAGTGCCCCTGTGGGTCCAAATGTATTTTGTGTCCTAATGTCCTTTTCCTATAGGGACAGTAGACAGGTTAGATTAGGACACACAAGGCGGTGCGTGCTCAGTAGTGTCTGACTCCTTGCACTGCCCAGGCTGTGGTATTTTGTTATGGCAGTCTTAGCAAACTCTTTCTGACTCCATGGACTATAGGCCCATCAGGCTCCCCTGTCCAAGGGATTTCCCAGGCAAGAATACTGGGGTGGGTTGCCATGCCTTACTCCAGGGGCTCTTCCCAACCCAGCGATCTGTCTCTTGTGTCTCCTGCATTGACAGGTGGCTTCTTTACCACTAGCACCACTGGGAAATCCAGGACACATCATAACAGCTTCATTGAATGTAACCGCCTCTTTTTATTTTATTTATTTTTGGCCATTCTGGGTTTTCACTGCTGCCGCAGGCTCTTTGCTAGTTGCAGGGAGTGCGGGCTACTCTCTAGTGGAGGTGAGCAGGCTTCTTGCGGTGGTGACTTCTCTTGTGGAACTCGGGCTCTAGGGCTCACGGGCTTCAGCAGTTGCGGCCCATGGGCTCCCTAGTTGCAGCCCCGAGTCTCTAGAGCACAGGATCCATCGTTGTGGCTCACGGGCTTCGTTGCTTCACGCATGTGGGATCTTCCCAGATCAGAGGTTGAACCCGTGTCTCCTGCCTTGGCAGGCGAACCCTTTACCACTGAGCCACCAGGGAAGCCCTAATGTAACCCCTTCTTAAAGACTATATCTTCAAGTAGAGTCACCTCCTGAGGTACAGGGCTATGGACTTCAACATATGAATGTTGGAGGGTTGTAAATAGCATCTTAATACACCTTGTCTATAAGAAAGGGGGAGTGATGGGCGGTGGAGCTGGGATTGGTAAAGAAGCAGCAGTCACTCGTTTATTAGGAGAGGGGATGTTTAGCCCTTTTTGTGGCTTGGGTAATAATCACATTTGGTCTGTGCTGTAATGGGATTGTGCAGTGCTCTTGTTTTTGTCTTTATCCATCATAGCCCCAGTGTGGCCTTCGCCAATGTTGATAGTCTGTGGATTATCTATGCTCTGCAGGAGAGCACCGCAACCTGGCTGTGGATACTGGCCAGCTTGTAGCAATGCCAAGGCCCTGCTGATAGAGCCAGGGCAGCTCCTGGCTGTCAGGGGCTGTTTCTTCCTTTTGGAGATCTGTGAACTTCCTAAGCCAATACAGCTTCAGGGTGATAGCCACCCTTTCCCACTTAGAAATTCTGGTGTCAACCATGGGTGACCACGAGAGCAGGATAGAACCCTAGCCCCCTTCTAGGAGTGCATGGAGCCTGAAGACTGAGACGTGTCGGGAATCAGCCTCCAGCTGCCCACTTCAGAAACACACCCTGATGGTGGAGAGTCACGCTGGAACTCCTGGGAATTCCTTGGCACCCCACTTCACCTGGTGTATTTGTTTCCTGTTGCCGTGTAGCAAGTCACCTCTAATCAGTGGCTTCCCATAGCACACACTTATTCTGCAGTTTCTCTGGGTCAAGAGTTCAAGCATAACTTAACTGGATCCTCTCACAAGGCTGCACTCAAGCTGTTTCCCAGAACAGAGGTTCTGTTTCTGCGCTCTGGCGGGTTGTTGGCAGAATTCATTTCCTCATGGCTATAGGACTCGTGGCAACTTGCTTTTCAAAGACAGCAAGGGAGAGAGACTCTAGAAAGCCCATCACTCTGCAGAGCTCCCATCCCTCTTTCCCCATTTCATCCCTCTTGCCCCATTCCTGTCATTAGAAGCAAGTCACACTTGCTCACACTCAAGCACAGGGGATTAAACAGAAGCATGAACACCAGGAGGCAGATCTTTTCACCCTTTGGGGAAACCTGTTGTGTAGTGACTCAGGACTTGATGGCTGTAGGTTGGCCAAGCCAGGGCGGGCGAAGGTAGAGAGGTACTACGGAAGCCACGGCAAATCCTCTGTGTGTCCTGAAAGCTTTGCTTTTGAGGAAAGATCTGACTTCGGGGAAAGCGCAGGAAGATGTCCAGAGCATGATTTCCTCAGGTGACTGCTAGGTAGGGACCGAGACGCGCAGGCTGGTGTAAATTCAGGAAGCCATCGGTAGGAGCCCAAAGGAAGACATTAGCAGCATGTAAACAGAAGGAGGGCTGCGGGATATCTTGAAGGAGAAACAGAAAGGAGCAGGGAAAGGCTTAGAAATGGATCTCGGAGAGTGGGATGTGAGAGGTATGGGCCAGGGCAGCTCCTGGCTGTCAGGGGCTGTTTCTTCCTTTTGGAGATCTGTGAACTTCCTAAGCCAATACAGCTTCAGGGTGATAGCCACCCTTTCCCACTTAGAAATTCTGGTGTCAACCATGGGTGACCACGAGAGCAGGATAGAACCCTAGCCCCCTTCTAGGAGTGCATGGAGCCTGAAGACTGAGACGTGTCGGGAATCAGCCTCCAGCTGCCCACTTCAGAAACACACCCTGATGGTGGAGAGTCACGCTGGAACTCCTGGGAATTCCTTGGCACCCCACTTCACCTGGTGTATTTGTTTCCTGTTGCCGTGTAGCAAGTCACCTCTAATCAGTGGCTTCCCATAGCACACACTTATTCTGCAGTTTCTCTGGGTCAAGAGTTCAAGCATAACTTAACTGGATCCTCTCACAAGGCTGCACTCAAGCTGTTTCCCAGAACAGAGGTTCTGTTTCTGCGCTCTGGCGGGTTGTTGGCAGAATTCATTTCCTCATGGCTATAGGACTCGTGGCAACTTGCTTTTCAAAGACAGCAAGGGAGAGAGACTCTAGAAAGCCCATCACTCTGCAGAGCTCCCATCCCTCTTTCCCCATTTCATCCCTCTTGCCCCATTCCTGTCATTAGAAGCAAGTCACACTTGCTCACACTCAAGCACAGGGGATTAAACAGAAGCATGAACACCAGGAGGCAGATCTTTTCACCCTTTGGGGAAACCTGTTGTGTAGTGACTCAGGACTTCGATGGCTGTAGGTTGGCCAAGCCAGGGCGGGCGAAGGTAGAGAGGTACTACGGAAGCCACGGCAAATCCTCTGTGTGTCCTGAAAGCTTTGCTTTTGAGGAAAGATCTGACTTCGGGGAAAGCGCAGGAAGATGTCCAGAGCATGATTTCCTCAGGTGACTGCTAGGTAGGGACCGAGACGCGCAGGCTGGTGTAAATTCAGGAAGCCATCGGTAGGAGCCCAAAGGAAGACATTAGCAGCATGTAAACAGAAGGAGGGCTGCGGGATATCTTGAAGGAGAAACAGAAAGGAGCAGGGAAAGGCTTAGAAATGGATCTCGGAGAGTGGGATGTGAGAGGTATGGGCCAAGAACAACATTCACATGGGGGAGTTGAATCCGAGACAGAAACTCTCTGGAGAGGCGAAGAGGAGGCGAGGGGGAGCTTTAGCATCTCCTTTCTGACCTTGAACGGGAAGCAGGGAAGACCTTCGGCCCAGATGCCTTTAGAAGGTAAGCCAGGATCAGGTCCTCCTCACCTGCTAGTCACCAGGTCAGAGGCAGCACTCTGGAGTGATGGGGGACAATGTATGTAGGGTAGATGTTATTCTAATGGACTTTTGGACACAGAGTCTTGCAGGACAAATCATCCATAAGGATGGGGCTTGGGCTTCCCAGGGGGTGCTAGTGGTGAAGAACCAAGACTGCCAATACAGGAGACATTAACAACAACAACAACAACAAGCCATGAGTTAGATCCCTGAGTCAGGAAGGTCTCCTGGAGGAGGGCATGGCAACCCACTCCAGGATTCTTGCTTGGAGAAACATGGACAGCGGAGCATGGTGGGCTACCGTCCATGGGGTCACAAGGAGTGGGACACGATTGAGCAGCTAAGCACTCATGCAACGATGGGTCTCACAAAGGCACGAAGCTCCACCAGAAAAGTGTTAGAACCAAATTTATCCATATGCCAGACGTTTCAAATTCAGTGTCTGACCATGTCCTGGGCCATGAAACAAATCCCAGTACATTTAAACTATCTTAAATTATATTGAGTGTGTTCTCTGACATTAGAAGTCACACTTGCTCACACTCAAGCACAGGGGATTAAACAGAAGCATGAACACCAGGAGGCAGATCTTTTCACCCTTTGGGGAAACCTGTTGTGTAGTGACTCAGGACTTGATGGCTGTAGGTTGGCCAAGCCAGGGCGGGCGAAGGTAGAGAGGTACTACGGAAGCCACGGCAAATCCTCTGTGTGTCCTGAAAGCTTTGCTTTTGAGGAAAGATCTGACTTCGGGGAAAGCGCAGGAAGATGTCCAGAGCATGATTTCCTCAGGTGACTGCTAGGTAGGGACCGAGACGCGCAGGCTGGTGTAAATTCAGGAAGCCATCGGTAGGAGCCCAAAGGAAGACATTAGCAGCATGTAAACAGAAGGAGGGCTGCGGGATATCTTGAAGGAGAAACAGAAAGGAGCAGGGAAAGGCTTAGAAATGGATCTCGGAGAGTGGGATGTGAGAGGTATGGGCCAAGAACAACATTCACATGGGGGAGTTGAATCCGAGACAGAAACTCTCTGGAGGCGAAGAGGAGGCGAGGGGGAGCTTTAGCATCTCCTTTCTGACCTTGAACGGGAAGCAGGGAAGACCTTCGGCCCAGATGCCTTTAGAAGGTAAGCCAGGATCAGGTCCTCCTCACCTGCTAGTCACCAGGTCAGAGGCAGCACTCTGGAGTGATGGGGGACAATGTATGTAGGGTAGATGTTATTCTAATGGACTTTTGGACACAGAGTCTTGCAGGACAAATCATCCATAAGGATGGGGCTTGGGCTTCCCAGGGGGTGCTAGTGGTGAAGAACCAAGACTGCCAATACAGGAGACATTAACAACAACAACAACAACAAGCCATGAGTTAGATCCCTGAGTCAGGAAGGTCTCCTGGAGGAGGGCATGGCAACCCACTCCAGGATTCTTGCTTGGAGAAACATGGACAGCGGAGCATGGTGGGCTACCGTCCATGGGGTCACAAGGAGTGGGACACGATTGAGCAGCTAAGCACTCATGCAACGATGGGTCTCACAAAGGCACGAAGCTCCACCAGAAAAGTGTTAGAACCAAATTTATCCATATGCCAGACGTTTCAAATTCAGTGTCTGACCATGTCCTGGGCCATGAAACAAATCCCAGTACATTTAAACTATCTTAAATTATATTGAGTGTGTTCTCTGATTATAACGGAGTCAGATTGGAAATCACTAACAACAAAATGCCTAGGAAAAATCCATAACTTGGAAATTATAGAACATTCTGCTAAACTATCCATGGTCAAAGAAAAAAACTCACCAGGGAAATTAGAAAGTATTCCCAGCAGAATGGTAAAGAAACGAAAACGTTTCAAAGCCTATGTGACACAGCTAAAGCAGTGCTTCAAGGGAAATTTATAGCTGTAAATATTTATATTAGAAAAGAAGAAAGCTTAAGTCAATGATCGGGACTTCCCTGGTGGTCCAGAGGCCAGGACTATCCTCGCTTCCAATGCAGGGGGCCCAGATTCAGTCCTCAGTCAGGGAGTCGGATCCCACATGCTGCAACTAACACCCTGAGTAGCCAAAGAAAAACGTATTTTAAAAAGTCAGTGATCTAAGGTTCCACCTTAAGAAGTTATTAATAGAAAAAGAAGAGCAAAGTAAATTTAAAGTAAAGAGAAGGAAGGGCATAATAAAGGTAGGAATAGAAATCAAAGGAATAGAAAGGAGACAATAAGAGAAAATGAACGAGCTCAGTCATACTTTCTGACACATTATTGCTCCTCCACTTCCTTCTAGTCACAGCACACTGAATGAGAATTCATTTGGAGTGGGGGAAGGGGTATGAAATAATAGTCAACTCCTTCCTTTTGAGTTCTCCAGGCTTGCTTGCCTCTCACAACCAAACAGAACTTTTTTTTTTTTTTGGTAGTGGGTGGTGGCGCTGTTGCCCTGAAAACCTGGACTGGCTGCCTTCTGGGTCAGCTGGGGGACCAATGATAGCCTGGGGCTGAAACAAAGGAGAGTCGGTTCAGGAAGGGAGAGTCAGTTCCAGAAAGCAAATCCTCACATGAAATTAGAACAGGGAAAAATTAGAGACTACACACACACACACACACACAAATTAGAGATTACACACACACACATACACAAGTTAGAGATTACACACGCCCACAGGCAGTTCCTGAAGCTGAAACTGCCCTAGAATCAGAAGTTTGAAAAACCTGTGTTTTAAAACCTCGGGTTCTGGAGACTTCCCTGGCGGTCCAACGCAGGGGGCCTGGGTTACATCCCTGGTTGGGGAACTAAGATCATGCTTGACACCCCGGTGAGGCCTCCCCCCAAACAAAGAACGCCAAAACAACTCCTTCACTTCTAACTGGAAGTACTGTGGGTGGCCACCTGAGGCTCAGAAAACTCCTCCCCTTATGCCCAAATCAGGGTCACCCTCTCTCCGCCTCCCATTCTAAATTTCTATCAGTTCAGTTCAGTCGCTCAGTCATGTCTGACCCTTGGCGACCCCACGGACCGCAGCACGCCAGGCTTCCCTGTCCTTCACCATCTTCCAGAGCTTGCTCAAACTCATGTCCATTGACTCAGTGATGCCATCCAACCATCTCGTCCTCTCTCATCCCCTTCTCCTTCTGCCTTCTATTTTTCCCAGCATCAGGCACTTTTCCAAGTCTCTTCGCATCAGGCGGCCAAAGTATTGGAGCTTCAACTTCACATCATTCCTTCCAATGAATATTCTGGGTTGATTTCCTTTAGGACTGACTGGTTTGATCTCCTTGCTGTCCAAGGGACTCTCAAGAGTCTTCTCCAACACCACAGTTCAAAGGCATCAATTCTTCCTCACTCAGCCTTCTTTTATGGTCCAACTGTCACATGACTACTGGGAAAACCATAGCTTTGACTATACACACTTTTGTTGGCAATTTCCATCAAATTCCCCAAATGCACAAAATGGGCAGGGACTTAATTAAGATACCCTGCCTGTGAATGCTCCATTAAACACCACTAAGAAGCTAATCAACCAGTGAGTCTGCTGTAAAGGGAGGTGGTGGAATGCCCTCAGGCCTTGGATGGGAGGTGGGAGAGGCCAGAAGCAGCCAGTTGCTTTTATAATGTTTTCTTACTGAAAGGTCTCTGCTGTGAAAAGCCCCTTGGGGAGTTTGGAGTGGAAATTTTACAAACTTGCTGTGTGAAACTGCTTGCGTACTAGGTTGCTTCAGTCGTGTCTGACTCTTCCCGACCCTATGGGCTGTAGCCCACCAGGCTCTTCTCTCCATGGGATTCTCCAGAAAAGAATCCTAGAGTGGGTTGCCATGCCCACCTCCAGGCGATCCTCCCACACACACACACACACAGGGATCGAACCTGTGTCTCTGGCAGGCAGGTTCTTTACTACTAGCGTCACCTGAGAAGTGCCTACCCAGGTGCTTTTCCTAAATGTTCTCATTTAATCTTTGCAGTAAGCTTTCGAGTTCGCTATTAATCCTTTCTATTAGCCTTCCAAATCCCTTAAGAAGGCATTTAATGGAGTGCCGGCTTTCCTGGTTCCGGATTTTAAGCGACTGCACACACTGACTACTTGCCTCTTTTACACACAGGACTTCTGTGCGATTCCCTTTGTTTCAATGAACGTGCCTTTAAAAACAGCCTTTCATTCATTTCTTTGGTCTATTCCTTTCCATCAAGAGCCACCCTCAGAATTGGCAGCAGGAAGGGCAAGAGCCAGTTCGATTTTCGGTTGAATTTAGAAGACATATTCCTGGAGCCTCACTTCCCTTCTGGCCGGCTCACGAGGGGCCGGCGGCAGGGCTGGGCTGGGGCGGGAAAACCCGGGCTGCAGCTCCCGCGGCCGGAGGGGCGTTGGGGCGGCTGGGTGGGGTCGGGGTCCGGCCCCTCGCGGCCGCCACTCTGCTCGCCCGCGCCCCGCCCGGAAGCGGCCGCGCCACACGCGACGGGAGCCGGCGAGACGCGCGGGGAAGCGGGCGAGCGCCCCCGAGGCCCGGGTGCGCCGCGGCCGGCGACTGGCGAGCCCGCTGCCTCGAGGCTGCCGGCTAGCCGGGATTGGAGGCTCCTGCTGCGCGCTCCTTCCCTCTGCGTCCCGGGCCTCGGAGCCGCCGAGAGGAGGATGAGTCCCTGGAGCTGGCTCCTGCTGCAGCCCCTCCGCGCGGCGCGCCCACCTCTGCCACCTGCGAGCTCAAGCCCCAAGTAAGGCGCGCGGCGGGCGAGGGCGCTGCGGCTCCTGGCACCTCCCCGGGGCGGGGTCTTACCTTCCAATCCCGCCGAGCCCTCCGCTCTCGGGCCCTGAGCCGGCTCAGCAGGCCGGGCTCCCACCTTGCAGGGTGGTGCCTCCTAGTTCGCGCTTCCAGCTGCGCCCCCGATGACCCTTTCCGCCGCAAGAGACTCGGTGCCCCAGACTTGCAGTTTGTCAGACGAAGGGAGTCCCGGGCCAGATCTCCCGGGTCTCGCCAGCCTGCTTCGCGGGAGACTGGGGGACGAACCCACAAAGACCCCGTGGGCCCGGGAGCTGGGCTCATTTATGTTGAAGCTTGTTCTGCGCTCCTTTTACTAGCGTTTTATTTCTGTTCTTACGAAAATGGTAACGAGCCCCCAGCAGTTGCTTGATTGAACCTTCGTGTATTCAGTGCCTGAGTGAGGAGGGATTTGGGGGAACTGAAGTCACCCCTCCTTGTTTCACTGAGAGGGGAAACTGAGGCTCACGGAGGGACTTCTACTGCAGGTCGCCAAGCGCGTGGGTGGAGAGACCAGAGCTGACAGGCACCTTGCTCCGCCTTATGATCGCTGCCAGGCAGCGGAGAATGTTGGCATGAAGCAAGGTCTTAATTCCCTGCCAGGGATTGAACTTGAGTCTAGCCACCGAACCAGCAAGGGCTAGAGGCCAATTTTCCCTGGCTCTTAGTCCCCAGTGAAAAATACATTTATCTCAGAGGCAAAAACTGTAACTGCAGGTACAAAGTTTATTATTAGCGACATAGCACAGCAACAAACAGGAGAGCACATAGATAAACAGTTCATTTAGACGAGTTAGAAGCAAGGCAGAGATGCACACCTGGAGAGAAAGGGCGGGAGTCCCCCTAGTGAGGAGGAGCCCGGCGACTGGCGAGCCCGCTGCCTCGAGGCTGCCGGCTAGCCGGGATTGGAGGCTCCTGCTGCGCGCTCCTTCCCTCTGCGTCCCGGGCCTCGGAGCCGCCGAGAGGAGGATGAGTCCCTGGAGCTGGCTCCTGCTGCAGCCCCTCCGCGCGGCGCGCCCACCTCTGCCACCTGCGAGCTCAAGCCCCAAGTAAGGCGCGCGGCGGGCGAGGGCGCTGCGGCTCCTGGCACCTCCCCGGGGCGGGGTCTTACCTTCCAATCCCGCCGAGCCCTCCGCTCTCGGGCCCTGAGCCGGCTCAGCAGGCCGGGCTCCCACCTTGCAGGGTGGTGCCTCCTAGTTCGCGCTTCCAGCTGCGCCCCCGATGACCCTTTCCGCCGCAAGAGACTCGGTGCCCCAGACTTGCAGTTTGTCAGACGAAGGGAGTCCCGGGCCAGATCTCCCGGGTCTCGCCAGCCTGCTTCGCGGGAGACTGGGGGACGAACCCACAAAGACCCCGTGGGCCCGGGAGCTGGGCTCATTTATGTTGAAGCTTGTTCTGCGCTCCTTTTACTAGCGTTTTATTTCTGTTCTTACGAAAATGGTAACGAGCCCCCAGCAGTTGCTTGATTGAACCTTCGTGTATTCAGTGCCTGAGTGAGGAGGGATTTGGGGGAACTGAAGTCACCCCTCCTTGTTTCACTGAGAGGGGAAACTGAGGCTCACGGAGGGACTTCTACTGCAGGTCGCCAAGCGCGTGGGTGGAGAGACCAGAGCTGACAGGCACCTTGCTCCGCCTTATGATCGCTGCCAGGCAGCGGAGAATGTTGGCATGAAGCAAGGTCTTAATTCCCTGCCAGGGGATTGAACTTGAGTCTAGCCACCGAACCAGCAAGGGCTAGAGGCCAATTTTCCCTGGCTCTTAGTCCCCAGTGAAAAATACATTTATCTCAGAGGCAAAAACTGTAACTGCAGGTACAAAGTTTATTATTAGCGACATAGCACAGCAACAAACAGGAGAGCACATAGATAAACAGTTCATTTAGACGAGTTAGAAGCAAGGCAGAGATGCACACCTGGAGAGAAAGGGCGTGGGAGTCCCCCCTAGTGAGGAGGAGCCCAGTAAAGAGATGGTTACGGCTTTTATATAAGGTGATTCTTCTGGGTCTTTGTCTTCCTTCAGGCCAGTAATCTGGTTTCCTTTTCCACCCCTGTGCTACCCTGGGACACCCCCTGGGGTGCTAAGATGGATCAGCTAAGATGGATCTCCAAGTCAAGGCTTCTGGGAGAAGCAAGACTCACTATGGCCTGGAATTATCCTCTGACTTTTGATTCCAAGGAGCCTTTCTGAGCTTGTCTAGTGTCTCCTTTCTCTTTTACTCAGAAGGGTCTTTACCTCTGTTTGTCTTTGCCATGATTATTCCCTGCAGGATTTAACAAGAGACAATGACTGGCTATTTACCCTGTTTCTGTTACTTCCACTTCCCAGAGCAATTGAGGACTGGTAGTAAATTCCTCAGCTGGAGCCCACCCATTTCTTATCTCAGGGAATGCAAGGAGGAGCCTGGCTGATTGTAAATGTCCATCCTGGAGCCGCCTCTCTCCCACCTCAGTGAGGTCTTTGGGTCAGCATTTTGGGGTGAGGGGAACCTAGACGAGAGAGGCCCAGTGACCCGCCCGGGGCCAGCCAGCCAGGAGCAGAAGCCAAGTGGAAACCCAGCCTGTCTAAGGTCTCCTGGGCTGGACCTCCTTCCAGGAGAGTATTTCCTTTTCATGATCAATTTTCTTGCTGTCAGAATTTTCTGCCTTTCTAAAGTCCCTCTCTTCTGAGCGACATGCAAATTGAATTTTGTGAGGTTGTATGGGTGGGTTCAGTCTCTGTGGGTTCAGTCTCTGTGGAGCCCTGACAGTGGGGTGGGTGACCATAGACTGTGCCCTCTCTGATGCCCAATGTCGGAGTTCAGGGGTCTGCTCACCTTCGACGATACCTGTGCAGCATCCGAGGCCGTGTGCTCCTCTGTCTCTGATTTTATTCATTGTCCTAACTGATAGGGACAGAGTAGAATAGGTAGGTGGTTGTAGAGCCCTAGTAGGTGATGGTAGGTAGAAGGGAGACACCTGAGAAAAGTTAGGAGGCCAGTGAGTTGACGATAACTCAGGAGAGCTTTTCCTTGTTCAGTAAAGCAGGCTCGATTGGGTATAAACAGCTGATGAAGGAGGAGCTGGGGAAGAAGCAGCCAATGATGTATGTCCTGCATCTGCGTCTACTTGAGGGGGGCGGTCTTCTACCATCCTATATATATGGCTGCCCACTCAATTGAGGGAAGGCAGAGCAGAGCTTTCCTGCCTGCCGGCTTGCACTGCTTACAAGCACCCTATCCTAAAAATTCTCTTCTTGTCTATCACTCTGATTCTCGCTGAATTCTTTCTGCATTGAGGCAGGAAGAACCTGAGCCTCGGTGGGTCCAGACATTGGGTGAGTGCTGGATGAAGTCCCGGCCGTGTGGGTTCGAGTCCCAAACAGGGTTTTGGCCGGGATTGAGTCCTGACTACATGGGTTCAGGTCCCAAACCGGTTTTGGCTAGGTTCAAGCCCCAGCCACATGGGTTCAAGTCCCAAACAAGGTTTTTGCTGGAATTCAAGCTCCAGCCACATGAGTTCAAGTCCCAAGCAGGGTTCGATCAGGTCTGGGCCCTGGGTTTAAGTCTCAAATCGAGGAAAAACCCTTTCATAACCACAGAGAGGGAGAAGGTGCCCTTGCTGAGCCATTGAGGTCTGGAAGCCACACTTAGTCCCTAGGGTTCCCTGGGCTGCAGACACACGGCGGCTCTCTATCTAGAAAGGCCGGGAGCATCCTGGCCGGAGAGGGATCATGCCAGACTCTGCCGTGGTGTGGCAGCTGTGGGCTGGCTCTACCAAGCAGAGGTCCATCCTTTTACATGAAATTAGAGTGTCTTGCACTTCTGCAAATCTATCACCGACTCATCATTATATGTGTTAGTCGCTCTGTCATGTCCAACCCTCTGCGACCCCATGGACTGTAGCCCACCAGGCGCCTCTGTCCAGGGATTGTCCAGGCAAGAATACTGGAGTGGGTAGCCATTTCCTGAGTGAGTCTTGCTTGATAAAGTCTCTGTCTCTCCCTTCTCTTGAACCTGTTGTCCTGAGTCTCTAATTCTATCAGTTCTCAAACTCTTTGGTCTCAGGAAGGGGACTCACCTGAGAAAAGTTAGGAGGCCAGTGAGTTGCGATAACTCAGGAGAGCTTTTCCTTGTTCAGTAAAGCAGGCTCGATTGGGTATAAACAGCTGATGAAGGAGGAGCTGGGAAGAAGCAGCCAATGATGTATGTCCTGCATCTGCGTCTACTTGAGGGGGGCGGTCTTCTACCATCCTATATATATGGCTGCCCACTCAATTGAGGGAAGGCAGAGCAGAGCTTTCCTGCCTGCCGGCTTGCACTGCTTACAAGCACCCTATCCTAAAAATTCTCTTCTTGTCTATCACTCTGATTCTCGCTGAATTCTTTCTGCATTGAGGCAGGAAGAACCTGAGCCTCGGTGGGTCCAGACATTGGGTGAGTGCTGGATGAAGTCCCGGCCGCGTGGGTTCGAGTCCCAAACAGGGTTTTGGCCGGGATTGAGTCCTGACTACATGGGTTCAGGTCCCAAACCGGTTTTGGCTAGGTTCAAGCCCCAGCCACATGGGTTCAAGTCCCAAACAAGGTTTTTGCTGGAATTCAAGCTCCAGCCACATGAGTTCAAGTCCCAAGCAGGGTTCGATCAGGTCTGGGCCCTGGGTTTAAGTCTCAAATCGAGGAAAAACCCTTTCATAACCACAGAGAGGGAGAAGGTGCCCTTGCTGAGCCATTGAGGTCTGGAAGCCACACTTAGTCCCTAGGGTTCCCTGGGCTGCAGACACACGGCGGCTCTCTATCTAGAAAGGCCGGGAGCATCCTGGCCGGAGAGGGATCATGCCAGACTCTGCCGTGGTGTGGCAGCTGTGGGCTGGCTCTACCAAGCAGAGGTCCATCCTTTTACATGAAATTAGAGTGTCTTGCACTTCTGCAAATCTATCACCGACTCATCATTATATGTGTTAGTCGCTCTGTCATGTCCAACCCTCTGCGACCCCATGGACTGTAGCCCACCAGGCGCCTCTGTCCAGGGATTGTCCAGGCAAGAATACTGGAGTGGGTAGCCATTTCCTGAGTGAGTCTTGCTTGATAAAGTCTCTGTCTCTCCCTTCTCTTGAACCTGTTGTCCTGAGTCTCTAATTCTATCAGTTCTCAAACTCTTTGGTCTCAGGAAGCCACTATTCCAAAAAAGTAGTGAGGACTCCCAAAACCTGTTATTTATGTGGCTTAATGGAATATTTAATAAAACACTTATGTGGGTTAAAGGAAATATTAATAAAATGAAAGAATACACATGGCATTAACCATCAGAGGGTCATGTTATCTGGAGATCAGTTCAGTTGCTCAGTCGCGTCCGACTCTTTGCGACTCCATGGACTGCAGCACGCCAGGCTTCCCTGTCCTTCACCATCTCCTGGAACGTGCTCAAACTCATGTCCATTGAATCACTGATGCCATCCAACCATCTTGTCCTCTCTCATCCCCTTCTCCTTTTGCCTTCTATTTTTCCCAGCATCAGGGTTTTTTCCAATGAGTTGTTTCTTTGCATCAGGCGGCCAAAGTATTGGAGCTTCAGCTTCAACATCAGTCCTTCCAATGAATATTTCGGGCCGATTTCCTTTAAGATCGACTGGTTTGATTTCCTTGCAGTCCAAGGGACTCTCAAGAATCTTTTCCAACAGCACAGTTCCAAGGCATCCATTCTTCAGCGCTCAGCCTTCTTTATGGTCCAGTTGTTACAGTCATATATGACGACTGGAAAAACCATAGCTTTGACTCTATGGAATTTTGTCGGCAAAGTGATGTCTCTGTTTTTGAATATGCTTGTCTAGATTTGTCAAAACTTTTTTCCCATGGGACAAGCGTCTTTTAATTTCATGGCTGCAGTCACCATCCGCAGTGATTTTGGAGCCTCGGGATATACAAATGACTAATCTGGGAACATACATATCTGTAAACAACAAAACTCTGTAAAAGTTAAAAGTAAAATAAAAATTTTAAGAAAAAAGAAAAAGAAAATCTGTCACTGTTTCCACATTTTCCTCTTCTGTTTGCCATGAAGCAATGGGACTGGATGCTGTGACCTTAGTCTCTTTAATGTTGAATTTTAAGCCAGCTTTTTCACTCAGGCCATGTTGTATGGCTAGAGAAAAAAGGGTTCGTGGGGAGTCAGGTGGTCCTCCTGAGTGATTGCAGAGTACAGATGGAGAAAGATGTAAATCTGAATCTTGAGGGAAGTCTGTGGCATGTTAAGCCAAATAATGTGGGGGTTAACACCTGAGGCTCAGGAGTCAGCCTGCCTGGCTGCAAATCCTGGAGGTAAGACCTTGGTAACATAATCAACCTCCCAAGGCCCCCATGTCTGGAAATGTTCAGTGTCTTACTTAGATGTGTATCTTCCCTTTGCTCTCTTCCTCATCTTTCCTACATGGACACCAGGCGGGCATTCACCCTCACCGTGCCACCAGAACTGTTCTTGTCTATGCCCCCAGTGACCTCAGGGTCAGTCTATCTGAGAGGTCAGTTGTCAAAATCCTTGACTTATTTGGTCCACCAACCACACCCTACTGGCTTACTTTCTCCTCCCTGGAGTTCTTCCTTCAGGGGGCTTCCTGTTCTGATTTTCCAGCCACCTGGCTGGGCATGTCTCTTTTTCTGGCTGTTCTTTTCTCTTGACTTCACAAGGCTGAACCCTTTCTAGACCCATTCTCTCCTACTTGCACCAAGTCCCTTGGAGATCTCTTGTCCCTGTCTTTAAATAGCATCAAGATGGTGACAAAAATCCTCATTTTTATCTGGGGCCTGGACCTCTCCCAGGCTCCAGACAACGTGCATCCATTCGCCTATTCACTCGATCACCCCACTTGAAGGGTTTCCTTGACTCCAACTTGCAGGAGACAACACCAAATTTCTGACCTTCCCCCCTGAATCTTGATCCACCCATCTTTTCCATCTGGGTTATTTTAGTTTCATTTTTTTACCACATTACTTACTGGGGGAATTTTGTAGAAACTAATGCCTGTGGCTGGTGATTTGTTATGTAAGTCAATACTGGAGCACTCCAGCACTCTGGTCGATAACCTATAGCCCACCAGCCTCCTCTGTCTGTGGGATTCTCCAGGCAAGAATACTGGAGTGGGTAGCCATTCCCTTCTCCAGGGAATCTTCCCAACCCAGGGATCGAACCAGGGTCTCTTTCTTTGCAGGCAAATTCTTTACTGTCTAATCTGCCTGCAGTGCAGGAGACCAGGGTTCCGTTCCTAGGTTGGGATGATCTCCTGGAGAAAGGGAAGGCTCCAGCATTCTTGCCTGCAGAATTTCAAGGACAGAGGAGCTTGGTGGGTTTAGCCCATAGCATTGCAAAGAATTGGACACGACTGAGCGACTAACATTAAATAGTCAATAACGTTTGGGTAACGAAAAATGTATGAATATATCTCCGGTCAATAACATGTTAATGAACTGGTTGATCAGCAAATTCTTTTCACTCTTGCTTCCAGAATGCATCCAGCATTTCACTTCTGATCGCATCCCCTCAATTCTGTCACTACCACTCTGTTCTCTCACTTGGATCCTTTCAGTAACATTGTAACTGACCTTTCATCTGCTCTCATCTCTCAGCAGCCTGTTCGTCACAGCCACCACTGTGATCCCGTCAACACATTTACTCAGCTCATGTCACTTTTCTCATGAAAACCTACACCAAGCTCCATCCTGTGCAGCACAAAGCCTTAACCGTTCCAGGAGCTCACGGGTGGTGTGCAGCCAGGCCTTGTCAACCTTTCTGACCTTTGCCTCCTGCTTGCCTCTTGAAATGCCCAGCTTAAGTCATACTGGCCACCTCTCTGCTCCTACAGAACATTGAGGGCCTGTCTGCCCCAGGGCCTTTGCACTGCTATTGCTTCTTCCTGGAGGGAACACTCTTCTCCCAGAGAGCCCCGTGCTTTGACCTCTTACCTCCTTCACAGGAAGTCTTAAACGTCCTACTGGGCATTCAGGGACTTTCCTGGTCACCCTATTTAGGACAGCCTCCCTCCCCCACCAGTACTTCCTGGTTGCTTTCTGCTTCTGTGTTCTCCTCAGCAGTTACCGCCAACATACAGGAGGTAGGGACCATGCTTCGTTTATTACTATTCCTGGTGCCACGTGCCTAGAGCCGTGCGCTTGGTGGGCACAGCCTTGGTAGTTAGGAAATAAACGAGGGTTGAACCAGTGCAGCAGAACCCTCCCCCTGCAATGCTTGGATGGTGTCTGACACACAGTCAGTGTGAGCCAACTGCTTTCTGCATCGTTACTCTCAGCATGTGGCTAGATGCCAGAACATGAGTGTCATTTATTTATTTTTCTTTTTAAAAAAAGCTGAGCAGTTGTGGGAACGTCCCTGTCACCCATTAGGACTCTGCTTCCAATGCAGAGGGCGTGGTTCAGACTCTGATTGGGGAACTCGGATCCTGCGTGCTGAAGAGTGTGGCCAGAAAATGAAAAAACCCTGAAAAAAGAAAAAAACCCATCTGAGCAGTTTGTTCATTCAGTGACCCTATTTCTAGACTCATACCAGTTGAAAAGGGAACCATAAAATAAATAAGGAATAAATGAGAAAGGGACACATATAATTGAACAGAATGTGTTTCTGGAGAAGCGCAGGCGTTTTGAGTCAGACGGGGTGTTAGGGAACTTACGTGTGTTTGGGTAGAGACAAACCCAAACCAGATCAAAGTGAAACAGTCCCCACTCTCCGCTCCCCCTACACTCTGGCTCCACACGAGGATTCTGCAGTGCGGGTTTGGTTTTTCTGGAAATATGCTTGTTTGCTATCATGGTCTCCTGATGGATGAGAGTGAATCAGGTGCCCATGGGTTTTGTAATAATATTTCAGCTCTTGGGTGTGTCTTTCAACTGAAAACTGGGGAGCAGTGGTAGATGGCGCGGAATCGTGTGACCAGATGCAGAGGTCAGTGGTCTCCAGCCGTACCATCCTTCAGGACTCCTCTGATCACTGACTCTTCCCGCTGAAATGCACAAATGTGTATCCTCAGTTGCTCAGTTGTGTCTGACTCTTTGCGACCCTATGGACTGTGGCCCTCCAGGCTCCTCTGTCCATGGGATTTCCCAGGTAAGAAGACTGGAGTGGGTTGCCATTTCCTCTTCCAAACTGAACAGACAAACCAAACTAAACCTGTGCTCGGAAGGCCACTTCTAGCAAACCAGTTATGTTTTTAGCTGTGGCACTCAGATCTTTACTGTGTTGCATGGGATCTTTCCTTGTGGAACACAGACTCTGCTTGTGACACGGGGCTTCGTTGCCCTGAGGCAGATGGGATCTTAGTTCCCTGACCAGGGATTGAACCTGGGTCCCCTGCATTGCAGGGCAGATTCTGAACCCTTGCACCACCAGGGAAGTCCCTTTGTCACCCATTTAAAATTAAGCAAAGCCATAACTGTCAGCTTCTGTTTTTGCTTACCATCTGAACAGTGTTTTTCTACCAGCTTGATATAATTCTAACCAACAGTGAGACATCTGATTGCTTAATTAACTTTGACGACCATTTTTCAGTAGACTTTAGTTTCTATCTGAAAAAGAAAAACCCTCTGAAGAGTGGGCAGAAAATGAACCCTATCTAGACTCATACAAGTTGAAAAGGAAACCATAAAATAAATAAGGAATAAATGAGAAAGGGACACATATAATTGAACAGAATGTGTTTCTGGAGAAGCGCAGGCGTTTTGAGTCAGACGGGGTGTTAGGGAACTTACGTGTGTTTGGGTAGAGACAAACCCAAACCAGATCAAAGTGAAACAGTCCCCACTCTCCGCTCCCCCTACACTCTGGCTCCACACGAGGATTCTGCAGTGCGGGTTTGGTTTTTCTGGAAATATGCTTGTTTGCTATCATGGTCTCCTGATGGATGAGAGTGAATCAGGTGCCCATGGGTTTTGTAATAATATTTCAGCTCTTGGGTGTGTCTTTCAACTGAAAACTGGGGAGCAGTGGTAGATGGCGCGGAATCGTGTGACCAGATGCAGAGGTCAGTGGTCTCCAGCCGTACCATCCTTCAGGACTCCTCTGATCACTGACTCTTCCCGCTGAAATGCACAAATGTGTATCCTCAGTTGCTCAGTTGTGTCTGACTCTTTGCGACCCTATGGACTGGGGCCCCTCCAGGCTCCTCTGTCCATGGGATTTCCCAGGTAAGAAGACTGGAGTGGGTTGCCATTTCCTCTTCCAAACTGAACAGACAAACCAAACTAAACCTGTGCTCGGAAGGCCACTTCTAGCAAACCAGTTATGTTTTTAGCTGTGGCACTCAGATCTTTACTGTGTTGCATGGGATCTTTCCTTGTGGAACACAGACTCTGCTTGTGACACGGGGCTTCGTTGCCCTGAGGCAGATGGGATCTTAGTTCCCTGACCAGGGATTGAACCTGGGTCCCCTGCATTGCAGGGCAGATTCTGAACCCTTGCACCACCAGGGAAGTCCCTTTGTCACCCATTTAAAATTAAGCAAAGCCATAACTGTCAGCTTCTGTTTTTGCTTACCATCTGAACAGTGTTTTTCTACCAGCTTGATATAATTCTAACCAACAGTGAGACATCTGATTGCTTAATTAACTTTGACGACCATTTTTCAGTAGACTTTAGTTTCTATCTGGCTTTTTGAAGTAGTATTTAAAAACCCCTGGGGACTCTCATTACTCCCTAAGAGGAGGCTTGAATACTCGCTGGAGACCCTGTACAGAATTCATTTCTTAATACTAATTTGACCATTAACAGGTTTTTTTTGTTGTTGTTGCTTAAATTTTGACCTCTTTTATTGTTTTTTTAAAATTATTTATTTTCATCCTTCTTTATTTTTGGCCTGTGTGGGCCTCCCATCGCAGTGGCCTCTCTCGTTGCAGAGCGCTGGCTCTGGGAGCATGTGCTCCAGAGCGCTGGCTCGCAACTGGACAACCAGTCCAGCCGCTCCGTGGCACATGGGATCCTCCTGGGCCAGGGATCGAACCGGTGCCCCTTGCACTGTAAGGGGGGGCTCTGTACCCACTGGACTACCAGGGAAGCCCCCATTAACAGTTTTAAAAAATTATTTGAAAAAAATGTACTCTTTCTTTCACTTCTTCAGTCGTTTAACTGTTACCTGTGTAACTTGCTTAGTAACATTACTTATGATAAAGGTAATGGCAATAAACCTGCTTGATTTGTGTCACACGTTCGTATCCTCCCAAGTTGCCAGCATCTCACAACCCCATCCTTCCCCCACACCCCATGACGTCCCACAGTCTCCCTGAGGTGGGCCTGGTGGGTGAGGGTCAGGGAGCCAGCTCCGCCTGGGTGGGGAGGCCCTCTGGTTATACCCCGCTCTCCCAAAGTGTCTTGAGCCAGAGGTCCTGAAAGTCCTCTTTGCGATGCCATGGACTGTAGCCTGCTCGGCTTCTCTGTCCATGGGATTTCCCAGGCAAGAATACTGGAACGGGTTGCCAATGTCTTCTTGCGTATATGATAAAGGTTACTATCTGACTTTTACCAATGAGGAAACTAAGGTGTAGAGAAATCAAGTGGCTTTAAAAAATTTCACTGGGGGGAGTTCCTTGGTGTTCCGGTGGTTAGGATGCCGAGATTTCACTTCTGTGAAATCTTGGGTTCTATCCCTGGTCAGGGAACTAAGCTCTCACAAGCCACACAGTTTGGCCAAAAATTAAAAAAAAAAAAAAAATCTCAGTGGGGTGGCTGAGGCAGAAGTAGAATTTGGACTTCTTTTGCTCAATTAGTGCATTCTTGAAAAAAAAAAAACTGATGTGTAAGTAGAATTGGAATTGGAGTACTTTAAAAAACAAAGTCAGGACGTCCTTGGTGGTCGAATAGCCAAGACTCTGTGCTCTCAATGCAGGGGGCCTGGGTTCAAGCCCTGGTTGGGAAACTAGATCCCCTATGCCACAGCTAAAGATGCTACACTCGCAAGGAAGACCCTGCATGCTACAACTAAGACCCAGTGTAGCCAGATGGAAAAAAAAAAAAGAAGAAAATTAACAGCCTGGAGGCTACTGAGATGCGTTCTGCCTGGTGTGGGTGATATGTGAGAAAACTGAGGTCTCAATTCCCAACTGAAAGATTTTCTTTAACATCAGGATTTCTAGTTTCTTTGGAGAAGTCTCTTCTAGGGAACGAGGCCTGTTCCTCTGTGGCCGGCCCTGCTTGGGCTGCTTAGCCAGTGTCCTTTGTGGAGAGTTGTGAGCTTGTTGGCCGCTGACTGGCCCTCACTCTTTCGTCAACCCCAGCCTGTGTGTTTCCCCGCCTGTCTTTGGCCTCATCTGGGCAGTCAGGTGGTGCTTTTGGGAAACACCAAAAACAGGGGCTGGGTGGAAAAGAGCAGGCCGTGAGAATAGGGCCCCAGACCCAGCCAGGCCTACCTTTATCAATCTTAGATGTTGAGATTCTGTGTCACATTTCGTTTGAGGTTGCTGCTGCTGAAACTGTGACAGAGAAATGCGAATATCGTCAGTCCTCGCTGCCTGTGAGACAGGAGGCCTGTATTCCATCCCTGGGTCAGGAAGATCCCCTGGAGGAGGAAATGGCCACCTGCTCCGGGATTCTTACCTGGAAGATCCCAGGGACAGGTGCCTGGTGGGCTACAGTCCACGAGGTTGCAAAGAGTCAGACACGACTGAGTGACTAGCGCTTTCACTTCCACACTTTGATTATTTATAGATTCCGTGTTTGTGAATTTGCCAACATCCTAAAACTTATCTGTAACCCCAAGCCTGTGGTGCTTGTACAGACATGCCCAGACTGAAGAATTTGAGTGGTTCGGTGCACATGCTCCCGGCTGAAGTCCAGTAAGTCAATGCTTTGCCTGTCCTTTCAGCTCTCAAACCGGAAACACGCCAACAAGGGGACCGTTTGTGGTCTACTGAGTATCACATTTTTTTTTTTTTTTTTGCAGTTTTGTGCTTTTTGGAGGTGATTTCACTGTTTCAGATGAACTCAGGCTCTGTGCTAAAATGCTGTCTAGTATTTCTAAGCACAGGAAGTCAGTGGTGTGCCTTAGGGAGAAAATACATGAGCTAGATGGGCTTCATTCAAGCATGAATTACAGTGCTGTTGGGTGTGAGTTCAATGTTCATGAATCCACAAAACATATTCATAAAGTGCTTTTCAACAGAAGCACACTTAAGACATGGTTTATGTATTGATTTGCTGATGAAAATGTCATGACCATAGTGACTTCCCTGCTGGTCCAGTGGTTAAGACTCCTTGATTCCAGTGCAGGGGGCACAGGTTTGATTCCTGGTTTGGAAACTAAGATCCCATGTGCCAGACAGTGAGGCCAAAAAAAAAAGTCATGACCAGAGGCTTGTAGGAACTTAATCCTTAATTTCCCCTAGAAGCAGTGGTTGAGTATCTGGTAATTTGGTGTTCACAATGACTTTCATAACTATGACAAATAATGACACTGATCATAAATCGAAACCCCACAACCCAGGAAAGCATGTTACGTAGAGATGGCTGACATAAAGCCTATCTAAACAGAATGCATTCCAAATCTTCTTTCCTATAAAACTTGGATTTTCACATTTCTGTATTGCTAGATATGTGACTCACTCCAATATATCTGATGTTTACATGTGAACTTCTTTTTTAAAAAACTTTTTCGCTGTGTCCCACAGCATGTGGAATCTTAGTTCCTGACCAGTGATCAAACCTGCACCCCCTGTACTGGAAGCGAGGAGTCTTAGCCATTGGTTCTCCAGGGAAGTCCCTCCAGTTGAACCCCCTTTTTTCAAGTGGTTTGGTGGAATTGGGGCCACATCCCTAGTGACTAGCGCTTTCACTTCCACTTTGATTATTTATAGATTCCGTGTTTGTGAATTTGCCAACATCCTAAAACTTATCTGTAACCCCAAGCCTGTGGTGCTTGTACAGACATGCCCAGACTGAAGAATTTGAGTGGTTCGGTGCACATGCTCCCGGCTGAAGTCCAGTAAGTCAATGCTTTGCCTGTCCTTTCAGCTCTCAAACCGGAAACACGCCAACAAGGGGACCGTTTGTGGTCTACTGAGTATCACATTTTTGTGTTTTTTGCAGTTTTGTGCTTTTTGGAGGTGATTTCACTGTTTCAGATGAACTCAGGCTCTGTGCTAAAATGCTGTCTAGTATTTCTAAGCACAGGAAGTCAGTGGTGTGCCTTAGGGAGAAAATACATGAGCTAGATGGGCTTCATTCAAGCATGAATTACAGTGCTGTTGGGTGTGAGTTCAATGTTCATGAATCCACAAAACATATTCATAAAGTGCTTTTCAACAGAAGCACACTTAAGACATGGTTTATGTATTGATTTGCTGATGAAAATGTCATGACCATAGTGACTTCCCTGCTGGTCCAGTGGTTAAGACTCCTTGATTCCAGTGCAGGGGGCACAGGTTTGATTCCTGGTTTGGAAACTAAGATCCCATGTGCCAGACAGTGAGGCCAAAAAAAAAAAAAAGTCATGACCAGAGGCTTGTAGGAACTTAATCCTTAATTTCCCCTAGAAGCAGTGGTTGAGTATCTGGTAATTTGGTGTTCACAATGACTTTCATAACTATGACAAATAATGACACTGATCATAAATCGAAACCCCACAACCCAGGAAAGCATGTTACGTAGAGATGGCTGACATAAAGCCTATCTAAACAGAATGCATTCCAAATCTTCTTTCCTATAAAACTTGGATTTTCACATTTCTGTATTGCTAGATATGTGACTCACTCCAATATATCTGATGTTTACATGTGAACTTCTTTTTTAAAAAACTTTTTCGCTGTGTCCCACAGCATGTGGAATCTTAGTTCCCTGACCAGGGATCGAACCTACACCCCCTGTACTGGAAGCGAGGAGTCTTAGCCATTGGTTCTCCAGGGAAGTCCCTCCAGTTGAACTTCTCGAAGGCTGCCCTGTGCACTTCTTTGTACAGTATCTCTTAGTACACAGATGCTTCAGTAATGCCCAGTGTTGAGACTGAGAGACCCAAAGGGCAAACTGGCAAAGGAGACCAAAGGGCAATGTGGCCTGGCCTCTGGTGGACGTAACCCCTGCTAAAGCTATCAAACTGCTGGGAGAAATCTGTGGAACACCATCCATTTCTCTGCTGTTGAACCAAAAGGCTTGTGTAAAAGAGAAACACAGGAGGACAATCCATATCCTAAAGGGACATGAGTCTTGGGCTTCCCAGGTGGTGCTAGTGGTAAAGAACCAGCCTGCCCATGCAGGGGACATAAGAGATGAGGTTCGATCCCTTGGTTGGGAAGATTCCCCCGGAAAAGGAAATGGCAGCCCACTCCAGTATTGTTGCCTGGAGAATCCCATGGACAGAGGAGCCTGGCAGGCTACAGTTCATGGGGTCGCAAAGAGTTGGATACAGCTGAGTGACTTAGCACAAAGGGACAGGGCAAACTGCAATTAGTTTATCAAATTGGAACTGCAGAATCAGCCTTGGCTGCACATTGGAGTCACCAGGGGAACTTGAAGAACACACCCTCTGATCTCACTTCCAGAGACACCAGTATTACTGATCGGGTTGAGACCCAGATATTGGACTTCTGGACGCTTTGTAGGTGATTCCACATGTGCAGCTGGAGTTGAGAGCCTCTGCCCCTGGGAATGTTGAGTTTGAGATCTGAAGAAGCAGACACCACCTGGTGAGCTGGGAGATAGCAGGGGCTCCGCAGTTCCCTTACGTGTACCAGGTGCATCCTTGTGGTCCCCCAAGAATCCCTTTTTTAACTCTTGTCCAATTGCTAGAGCAGGCATGGGGCAAATTCAGTGCTGGAGATTGTACCGCTTTCTCATCTTTAATCAACGTTTAAAAAAGAATTTATTTACCGGCTGTTCTGGGTCTTCGTTACTTTTCTCTAGTTGCAACAAGTAGGGGCTACGCTCTAGCTGCAGTGTGCAGGCTTCTCACTGAAGTGGCCTCTCCTGTCACGGAGCATGGGGCTCTAGGGCATACGGGTTCCGTAGTTCCAGCTCCCGGTCTCTAGAGCACAGGCTCAGTAGTCGTGGTGCGTGGGCTTAGTTTCTCTGAGGCATGTGGGATCTTCCCAGATCAGGGATCAAACCCAGAGTCTCCTGCATTGACAGGCAGCTTCTTTACCACTGAGTAACCTGGGGGAAATGGGGAACTCTGTTCTGTTCGCAGAGCCAAAGAATGGACTTGGCAAACTCTCAAGCACGCATGCAGACAAGTTTTATTTTAAAGGATATAGATACAAAACTGTCAGCATAGACCCTGAGAGGGGGTGAAGAGCCCCGAAAGGCAGGCATAACAGCAGTTTTTATATCTTTATTAGAATTGATCTGTTTGTTTTTGGTTGGCTTGGGGCCAGATGCATGTAATTTCTGACCAATCAGTTTAAATGTTGCTGTGTTCAGTTTGTAAAGAACCAGCCTGCCCATGCAGGGGACATAAGAGATGAGGTTCGATCCCTTGGTTGGGAAGATTCCCCCGGAAAAGGAAATGGCAGCCCACTCCAGTATTCTTGCATGGAGACTTCCATGGACAGAGGAGCCTGGCAGGCTACAGTTCATGGGGTAGCAAAGAGTTGGATACAGCTGAGTGACTTAGCACAAAGGGACAGGGCAAACTGCAATTAGTTTATCAAATTGGAACTGCAGAATCAGCCTTGGCTGCACATTGGAGTCACCAGGGGAACTTGAAGAACACACCCTCTGATCTCACTTCCAGAGACACCAGTATTACTGATCGGGTTGAGACCCAGATATTGGACTTCTGGACGCTTTGTAGGTGATTCCACATGTGCAGCTGGAGTTGAGAGCCTCTGCCCCTGGGAATGTTGAGTTTGAGATCTGAAGAAGCAGACACCACCTGGTGAGCTGGGAGATAGCAGGGGCTCCGCAGTTCCCTTACGTGTACCAGGTGCATCCTTGTGGTCCCCCAAGAATCCCTTTTTTAACTCTTGTCCAATTGCTAGAGCAGGCATGGGGCAAATTCAGTGCTGGAGATTGTACCGCTTTCTCATCTTTAATCAACGTTTAAAAAAGAATTTATTTACCGGCTGTTCTGGGTCTTCGTTACTTTTCTCTAGTTGCAACAAGTAGGGGCTACGCTCTAGCTGCAGTGTGCAGGCTTCTCACTGAAGTGGCCTCTCCTGTCACGGAGCATGGGGCTCTAGGGCATACGGGTTCCGTAGTTCCAGCTCCCGGTCTCTAGAGCACAGGCTCAGTAGTCGTGGTGCGTGGGCTTAGTTTCTCTGAGGCATGTGGGATCTTCCCAGATCAGGGATCAAACCCAGAGTCTCCTGCATTGACAGGCAGCTTCTTTACCACTGAGTAACCTGGGGGAAATGGGGAACTCTGTTCTGTTCGCAGAGCCAAAGAATGGACTTGGCAAACTCTCAAGCACGCATGCAGACAAGTTTTATTTTAAAGGATATAGATACAAAACTGTCAGCATAGACCCTGAGAGGGGGTGAAGAGCCCCGAAAGGCAGGCATAACAGCAGTTTTTATATCTTTATTAGAATTGATCTGTTTGTTTTTGGTTGGCTTGGGGCCAGATGCATGTAATTTCTGACCAATCAGTTTAAATGTTGCTGTGTTCAGTTTGTCATTTTTTTGGCTTTCTTGGATCCCCTAGTTTCTCAATTTTTCCATACATTGCGTCGTCAGCCCTCCACCCTTTTTCAAGCCTCCAGACCATTATTTAGGGACCAGATGTATGTCTAGGAGCTAATTGTCTGCCTGGAGTTTTTTTTCCTTGATAAACTGGACAGCAGTTAATGATTGTCTTGTCCTGGGTCTGAATGTTCTATGACCCTCCAGACCAGGGATGCATTCCTCTAAAAGCCTGGACGATGGAACAAACATAGCTTTGGGCTAGTGGAACAAAACGTTTATGCAAGAGAATAAGTCGAAAGTAAAATTGAAATTAGAAAAAGAACAAGGCTCTGACGCTACACTGACTACCTAATCATTTCTACCTCATGGGAACTCATTTAATCAACATTTTGGTGGAAAAGAATGCTAAAATTCAGCCTGCATTGATGACTCCTGCTCCTGGCAGGTGCATCTACCTGAACTCAAAAGTCTTAAGTCCTATTTTGATCATTTTTCTCCTGCAGAATGACTTGTCTCTCTGACTTACCTCTCAGGTTCCTGATCCTGCATGTCATGTCTGGATGTTGTCTCTTTTCCTTTTAGCAAAGTGAGTTGAATTCCTTCCTGTGGACTGTAGAGCGAGGCCTGCCTTCTTACTTCTTTGGCATGATCTGTGTGTCCTGTACTTCTGTGTTACGGACTTCATCCTTGACAACTCCAAGGAGGCTTTTTAGCAGAGCAGGATTGTGTCCTCGGAGCTGGACGTCATGGACCCATGCACTATCTCAGCCCTCATCAGCCACCAGGTGCTGCTGCAGGGTGAGCACCTGCAGGATGTGCTCCCCAGGGACATCTACTGCTGCCTCAAGTGCTACCTCGAGTCTGTCAAGCTCAGGATGCTGTCGTGGATGACGTGAGACCAGTGCAGTGAGAGGCTCTAGGCAGACTATCTGTCCAATGCCATCGCAGGCCGTTGGGAGCAGACTGCTGGGTGATGCTCATGGTCCACTTCCTGACCCAAGTGGACCTCAAGACGGATGCCCATCTTAGACCTGTACCGCTCAGCTGGTAAAGAATCCGCCTGCAGTGCAGGAGACCCCAGTTTGATTCCTGGGTTGGGAAGTTCCCTAGGAGAAGGGAGGCTACCCATTCCAGTATTCTAGGAGCTAATTGTCTGCCTGGAGTTTTTTTTCCTTGATAAACTGGACAGCAGTTAATGATTGTCTTGTCCTGGGTCTGAATGTTCTATGACCCTCCAGACCAGGGATGCATTCCTCTAAAAGCCTGGACGATGGAACAAACATAGCTTTGGGCTAGTGGAACAAAACGTTTATGCAAGAGAATAAGTCGAAAGTAAAATTGAAATTAGAAAAAGAACAAGGCTCTGACGCTACACTGACTACCTAATCATTTCTACCTCATGGGAACTCATTTAATCAACATTTTGGTGGAAAAGAATGCTAAAATTCAGCCTGCATTGATGACTCCTGCTCCTGGCAGGTGCATCTACCTGAACTCAAAAGTCTTAAGTCCTATTTTGATCATTTTCTCCTGCAGAATGACTTGTCTCTCTGACTTACCTCTCAGGTTCCTGATCCTGCATGTCATGTCTGGATGTTGTCTCTTTTCCTTTTAGCAAAGTGAGTTGAATTCCTTCCTGTGGACTGTAGAGCGAGGCCTGCCTTCTTACTTCTTTGGCATGATCTGTGTGTCCTGTACTTCTGTGTTACGGACTTCATCCTTGACAACTCCAAGGAGGCTTTTTAGCAGAGCAGGATTGTGTCCTCGGAGCTGGACGTCATGGACCCATGCACTATCTCAGCCCTCATCAGCCACCAGGTGCTGCTGCAGGGTGAGCACCTGCAGGATGTGCTCCCCAGGGACATCTACTGCTGCCTCAAGTGCTACCTCGAGTCTGTCAAGCTCAGGATGCTGTCGTGGATGACGTGAGACCAGTGCAGTGAGAGGCTCTAGGCAGACTATCTGTCCAATGCCATCGCAGGCCGTTGGGAGCAGACTGCTGGGTGATGCTCATGGTCCACTTCCTGACCCAAGTGGACCTCAAGACGGATGCCCATCTTAGACCTGTACCGCTCAGCTGGTAAAGAATCCGCCTGCAGTGCAGGAGACCCCAGTTTGATTCCTGGGTTGGGAAGTTCCCTAGGAGAAGGGAGAGGCTACCCATTCCAGTATTCTTGGGCTTCCCTGGTGTCTCAGATGGTAAAGAATCTGCCTGCCATGCGGGAGAGCTGGGTTCGATCTCTGGGTTGGGTAGATCCCCCGGAGAACGGAATAGCTACCCAGTCCAGTATTCTTGCCTGGGGCAGAGGATTCTTGCCGTGGACAGAGGAGCCTGGCAGGCCCCAGTCTAGGGATTGGAAAGAGTCTAACACGACTGAGCGACTTTCACTTCGCTTACCCAGGAGGCCAAGGGGCTGAGGAAACAGACGGGGCGGTGGAGAGTGTGGCGCTGGAGAAGAGCAGTGCCATTCTGAATATGGGCTGAACGTCTCACAGGTGAGACCCTCTCTGCAGGTTGGAATTGGTGGGAGTTGATTATGTGGCTGAACCTACTTTTTTTTTTTTTAAAGATTTATTTATTTATTTATTTTGGGCGGGGGTCGTGTTGGGGAGGGAGGGGAGCAGGCGGGCCACTTCTATTGGTCTTTCATTTCTCTATTTTCATCCGTCTTTGTTCTTTGGCTCCTGTGGGCCTCCCATCGCGGTGGCGTCTGTCGTTGCAGAGCGCCGGCTCTGGGCGCATGCGCTCCAGAGCTCCGGCTCGGTAATTGGACACATCGGTCCAGCCGCTCCACGGCACTTGGGATCTTCTCAGGCCAGAGATCGAACCGGCGACCCTTGCACTGCAAGGCGGTGTCCTTATCCACTGGACCACCAGGGGAAGCCCTGAACCTACTTTAACTATGAGACTACAGGAAGTGGGCCACAAGCACAGTTGACCTCAAGATTGTTTTTGCTCAAGAAATTTATTCTGGAGATAAAACAATAAGCTTGATTTGTATCTTTTATTTGTGCATTATCAAGAAAGAAAACTTGTTCTTTTCTTGCCATCCCCAATAAATATCGTGTGTCTTTGTTACTTGTTTGAATTCAGGTCATCAGGAATGTGAAGGCCGGACTGGCTGTCATGGGGTGTGGCTTGCGTCACAAATGACACTGGCCATGACCGTTTCAGGTAACATCAGTGCCTTTGAGATCATGTCCCTCTTCACGACACTTGCCCTGGACATTCTTTCTAAACCAGAGGTAAGATTCTCTACTCATGATTTAGAGATCCAACCCCAGGGCATTAGAATTTAGGTTGATTTTCAAGAAGTTCTTCACTTCTTAAAGACAAGCAATACTTTATTAAATTGCCACTGTTCAACTATTTCGGTGAAGTTTCTTGTTGCTTTATTTTAAATAAATAAATATTTCTTTGGCTGCGTTGGGTCCTAGTTGTGGCACATGGGATCTTTAGCTGTAGCTTGCAAACTCTTAGTTGCAGCATGTGAAATCTAGTTTCCTTACCAGGGATTGAACCCTGGCCCCCTGCATTGTCTGAAGGGGATCTTAGCCACTGGATCATAGGGGGAAGTCCCTGTTGATGTGCTTTTTTTTTTTGTCCTGTTGACGTTTTAAAGTGCATTAGATACCTCTAGAGGCCAGTGGAAATTTTGCAACATGAAATAAGTATTCTTGTTTTACAATCTCTGGCTTGGGATGTTGATGCTCAGAATAAAACCCAATCATCCAGGCCTGCAGATCTTAAAGTGATGAAACTGGATTGTTATTTAAAGGTTTAAGGACATTCAACAGCGTAAAAATGGCATTCTGAAATTGAACATGCAAATGTTTTAAAATACTTATTTACTTATCTGACTACGCCGGGTTTTAGCTGCAGTAAACGGTGTCTTTCGTTGTAGCGCATGAACTCTCTCCTTGTTGTTTGTGGCTCAGTAGTTGCGAGGCACAGGCTTAGTTGCTCTACAATATGTGGGATCTTAGTTCCCTGACCAGGGACTGAACTCGAGTCCCCTGCATTGCAAGGCATATTCTTAACCACTGGACCATTAGGAAAGGCTAAGGAAATTTTTAGGAAACTTACCTTTCTAAAATTTTATAATATGAATAAACACTCAGATACTAAAACAGAGTATTTGTTTGGCATGTTGAGATTTATAGACAAAATGGGGACCACTGATTTTACTGGTCTCCTGGGGAAGTTTCCTCGCACTATTTTGGAAACACCCAAAACCAGTATTTTAACTTTTTCATTGTCTGCATTTAATATAAATGTCTTAAAGAAGAAAGGTGTTTTGATTTAAAGGTTCCTGAGCCCATTTTCCTAACTAGGAAGAGACCATAGAAGCAGGAAGAAGCAGAGAGGTGAGGAGGGTCAGAGTTTAGCCTTTGAGGACTGTGAGGAACCCTGAGGCCTATGCTCCACAGCTCCTTACTTGCCTCATGGGGTCTTCCTGGACCAGGGATCGAGCCAGTGCCCCTTGCACTGTGAGGCGGACTCTTTGACGACTGGACCACCAGGGAAGCCCGAATTTATTTATTTTTAATTGAAGGAGAATTATTTTACGGTATTGCATTGGTTTCTACCAAACATCAATAGGAATCGGCCATAGGTTTCCCTGTGTCCCCTCCCACTTGAACATCCATCCTGTTTTTTTTTTTTTTTTCTTTTTTAATGTGACTACTTACTAGAAAATTAGATGTGCAGCTCACACTATATCTAGAAGGTGATGGAACACTGATCCAGTGGGTTCTGGAGGAGTGAGGCTGAGGCAGGCCCAGTTGGAGGCTGTGCTGCCTGTGATCAGGCCCGTTACTCTGCACTCCAGTGCCGGCTCAGAGCCCATCTCTGGGGATTCTGCATGGCTGTGGCTCCCTCAGCTGGTGTTTCTGGCCTGGGTCAGCTTCTCTCCATTGATCTATGACTGTCTTTGTTTTTAGCATATCTCCATTACACACACACACACACTCACTCTGTTTCTGGACTTTCCATTTTGTTTCATTGATCTGTTTGCCTATTCCTGGGTCAATAAGACATTCATTCACTTTATGCTACATTAAACAATGGATAATGATGCCATTTTCCTTAATGATTCTTAAAACCATTTTGATTGTGATTTTGTTAATTTATTGACCAGTTTGGGAAGCACTGAGAGTTTTCCTCACGTTAGGTCCTGTGATCCAGAGCATGTTACTCTTTCCATTCAAGTTGGCCCTCTTTTTTATTTTGTAGCATTCTTGATCTAGGTTTGGCTCAAGTCATAAGTTTATTCATTGTTTTTTTTAACTTCTCTTCTATTTCATTGTTTTTAACATAAACTTTGCTGGTGTGAAGACTCTTTTTTCATTTTATTTCCCACCAGCTTACTAATGTTTATATATCGATTTAGTCACTTAATGAGAAATCTGGTATGCTAACAAATTGCTAGTTGTTTCTCTTGTTTTTGTAGTGATTAGACGTATCATTGATAAGTCACTATTTTGTGTTTTGAGTCACTGTCTGTCTCATTTCTTTTTCTTGCCCTCGTGTGTTGGCTAGGAGGCCTAGAACCGCACTGCATAGCAGTGGGAAGAACCGGCATTCTTCCTTTCTAACTTGGATGGGAAAGGCTTGGTTAGTTTACCATTAAACATGTGTTGGTAGTGGATCAGTCTTTATGATGTGAATGAAACATCCTTGAATTTTTATTTTCCTGGGAATTTGATCAGAAGCAATGGTTGCTATTAGTGGAAGCAGTTATTAAGTTTTTTTGTTCTTGTTTCTCTTGTGATATTTTGTTCTTGTTTCCCTTGTGATATTTTTTGAAAAAATTGAGATATAAGTAACATATAACATGATATTAGTTTCAGAGGTAGAACATAATGATTTGACATTGTATATATTGTGAAATGATCATCACAATAAGTCTGCTTAATACCTGTGACCATCTATAGTTTCCAAAAATTGTTCTCCTTGTGATGAGAACTCTTGTAGCAACTTTCAGTGATGTCTGAATCTTATGACTTTCAGATCTCTAAATTAAACCATCCCTCACCAGCTAGCCCTAAACTTCAAGGACCAGAGTATGAGCTTATCAAGAATTACTTTCCTAACCACCCAGGCCTATATTAATTTAGTCATCATACCCATTGAGTTCTCATTGAACATGGTGCTCCATAAAAATGATAAGGTGTAATCTGGTTGTTGCTCCCTAGAACCTGAGGTCTTCATAATCCAGGTGACCAGGTTCTCATGGGTGGGCTCATCACTGTTTTCCTTGGACTTATTTCCCATGTCGGCACGTGGCAGATGCTCAGTAGGCTTGTATGTGGTAAGTGATTGAAGGAGTCTGTAACTCTGCCCGGCAGGGGAGCACAAAGTCTCTCTCTGTTGAGGTCCCTCCTGATTCCATTATTTTTTCCCCTTCTCTCTTCCCTTTTACCTCTTCTCTACTGTCTGAGAACTAATTGTTCCCTTTGGCTATCTTGATTTGGCATCAGGGAAAGAATGCCTACTTCCTATACATGGATTTGATCTTTTTTGGGGGGGTGGGGTGGGGGCAGGTTGGGGAGGGAGGGGGGCGACTGGGCCACTTCTAGTGGTCTTTTCATTTATCTGTTTTCAGCCATCTTTGTTCTTTGGCCCACGTGGGCCTCTCATCACAGTGGCCTCTGTTGTCACAGAGCACCGGCTCTGGGCGCATGCCCAGAGTAATTGGACACATCGGTCCAGCCGCTCCACGGTGCATGAGATCTTCCCAGGCCAGGGATCGAACTGGCGCCCCTTGCACTGCAAGGCAGTGTCCTTACCCACTGGACCACCAGGGAAGCCCCTGGATTTAATCTTATATCTCAGCTCAGACACCACTCTTACCCTGCAGAATGGAGTCAGATTATGACTTCTGAGTTTTTTCATCCAAAGTTCATGCCTACCTAATACTCCTGGCAGCATGGCCATTCCCTGTGTGAAAAAAGCACTTGAGCTCAGCCATGGGCCTCACCTCGCTTCCCTCTCCTTCTGCCCAGATGGGTTCCAATTCAAGATTTTGAGTTCCTTAGAGCAGTGATCTCTCTCAGTCCCATTTCCACAATCATATACCACCAGCCATGTCTGCACAGGCTCCAAACATGGTCCTTGTGTACTTCCTCTGAGGAACTAACCAGGATGACTGTCCAACCACAAGATTGTCCTGCCTGCTTCCCGAGGGACTGATGTCAGGGTGGAGTGTGGTGGGAATTTGAGACAGCCCCTGTCTCCTTGGCATTGAGGTCCGTCCTTGGGACTGGGTCTGCAGTCTGAGTCATGGGCTCTGAGAGCTGATATGAATACAGGCAATAGGGCTGGGGTTGCCCTTAGTTTTCCACGTGCAAGGCCTCATCTCTGGGCTTCCAGAAACCTAAGAGGAAGTTAGTGGGTAGAAAAGTCCCATGCAAAGCTCCCAATGCCCTTTAGGTGGTGCCTTCATGTTCTTACTATCTTAATTGCTGTTGGCCAAGAATGGTTCCTTTGACACTGTTTAGTCTGGCAAATGGGCTTCCCTAGTGTCTCAGATGGTAAAGAATCTGCTTGCAATGCAGGCTAAGACTCAGGTTCCATCCCTCAGTTGGGAAGGCCCCCTGCTAGGCCCAGGGGAGGCTGCTCACAGGAACACTGCCCACGGTACCTTGTTTCATATCGGCAGTTTTCTCTGCATCTTCTCACATCAGTGTGTTGGATCTTAAGCAGCCCTGTGAGGCTGGCAAGTCTCCGTTCCCAGAGGCCATGGAAAGAGCGAGGGTGGGTCATCGAGCAGGAGCCACTGGGGACCGTGTCCTAGTGGAAGGGTCCGGGTGGATGGCTTGGGTCTTCGAACCGTTTGCATGAGATCTTCCCAGGCCAGGGATCGAACTGGCGCCCCTTGCACTGCAAGGCAGTGTCCTTACCCACTGGACCACCAGGGAAGCCCCTGGATTTAATCTTATATCTCAGCTCAGACACCACTCTTACCCTGCAGAATGGAGTCAGATTATGACTTCTGAGTTTTTTCATCCAAAGTTCATGCCTACCTAATACTCCTGGCAGCATGGCCATTCCCTGTGTGAAAAAAGCACTTGAGCTCAGCCATGGGCCTCACCTCGCTTCCCTCTCCTTCTGCCCAGATGGGTTCCAATTCAAGATTTTGAGTTCCTTAGAGCAGTGATCTCTCTCAGTCCCATTTCCACAATCATATACCACCAGCCATGTCTGCACAGGCTCCAAACATGGTCCTTGTGTACTTCCTCTGAGGAACTAACCAGGATGACTGTCCAACCACAAGATTGTCCTGCCTGCTTCCCCCGCGAGGGACTGATGTCAGGGTGGAGTGTGGTGGGAATTTGAGACAGCCCCTGTCTCCTTGGCATTGAGGTCCGTCCTTGGGACTGGGTCTGCAGTCTGAGTCATGGGCTCTGAGAGCTGATATGAATACAGGCAATAGGGCTGGGGTTGCCCTTAGTTTTCCACGTGCAAGGCCTCATCTCTGGGCTTCCAGAAACCTAAGAGGAAGTTAGTGGGTAGAAAAGTCCCATGCAAAGCTCCCAATGCCCTTTAGGTGGTGCCTTCATGTTCTTACTATCTTAATTGCTGTTGGCCAAGAATGGTTCCTTTGACACTGTTTAGTCTGGCAAATGGGCTTCCCTAGTGTCTCAGATGGTAAAGAATCTGCTTGCAATGCAGGCTAAGACTCAGGTTCCATCCCTCAGTTGGGAAGGCCCCCTGCTAGGCCCAGGGGAGGCTGCTCACAGGAACACTGCCCACGGTACCTTGTTTCATATCGGCAGTTTTCTCTGCATCTTCTCACATCAGTGTGTTGGATCTTAAGCAGCCCTGTGAGGCTGGCAAGTCTCCGTTCCCAGAGGCCATGGAAAGAGCGAGGGTGGGTCATCGAGCAGGAGCCACTGGGGACCGTGTCCTAGTGGAAGGGTCCGGGTGGATGGCTTGGGTCTTAGCGAGACTGTGCAGGGCCTGCCTGGCTTCCTGGTCTCCACTTTTCTCGTCTCGTTCTGCCTCTGAGCGCTCCCTGATTAACAAAGCAGACTGTCAGTCCACCTCCCAGATTGACAGTCTGATTTGCTGAGTGAGTTCCTGCTGCTCCCTAGTCATAAATTCCAATAAAAACAAGCGATCTTATCTTTGAGATTGACCATGTTTTCCATAATTGAGATGCAATGTGTTTGAAGATGGAGATGTTGATACAAATGAAATTATTTGCAAAACGAAACAGACTCACAGACATAGAAATCAAAGTTACAGTTCCCAAAGCGGGAAGTGGGGAGAGGGATAAATTAGGATCTTGGGATTAGAAGATACACATTACTGTATATAAAACAGGTAAACAACGAGGACCTACTGTGTGGCACAGGGAGCTATATTCAATGTCTTCCAATAACCTTTAATGGAAAAGCATCTAAAGAAGAATATATAGATATATATATGTAGAACACAATCACTTTGCTATATACCTAAAACTAACACAACATTATAGATGAACTAAAATTAAAAAAAGATGGAGGTGTTAACATTGTACATTTCCTTGGCAGGCTTGATTTACAATAGAGACCTGGAAAAAAAAAAATGTGAATTCTTTGAAAGGGATGTATGTGCTCAGTTGCTAAGTCATGACTGACTCTTTGTGACCCCATGGACTATATAGCCCACCAAGCTTCTCTGTTAATGGGATTTCCCAGGCAAGAATACTGGAGTGGGTTGCCATGTTCTTCTCCAGAGGATCTGCCTGGCCCAGGGATCTAATCCAGATCTCCTGCATTGTAGATAGATTCTTTACCACTGAACCCACCTGGGAAGTCATCTCTGAAAAGGAACTGACATTGGCTTGTGAATAAGAACATCCTTCCAGGAGTTCCCTGGTGTTCCAGTTGTTAGGACTCTGTGTTTTCTCTCTGGAGGGCCTGGGTTTGATCCCCAGTTGGGGAAGCCATAAAAAGAACAGAAAAAAAGAACATCCTCCTTAACCTAGCGAAGGACACAGGCAAGCCAAGTGTAGGTACACGCTGTGCCCTCTGCAGAGAACCCTTGCCATGCTGAGCTTCTGACCCACAGCTGAATCAGCTAACATACTGGATCCTTTGTGAAGGCCTTCCAAGTCCACCATTGACCCTCTACTGTCCTCGGTGTCCCCCTGGCAGCCTCTGACCTGATGACTCTCTCTGCGGGGACCTTCCGCAGAAAGGGAAGGCAGCAGGGATTACTCCCGGCGGAACCGGGAGATCTCGGAGAAAGGCGAATCTTGAACTGTCCGCCCCGCAGCCCCCTGGCTGAAGGCAGGGGACAATCAGATGCGACAGGGGTTCCATCGAAGTAGTTCCGCTTTATTAGAGTAAACTAACAGTTTTTATAGGCAAACGAAAAGGGGGGTTTGCAAGGGACTTCCTATAGTTACACCAATCAAGCTAAAGGTCGAGCAACCACGCATTTACATTGCAATAGGAACTCAGGTGAGCCTGCATTGCCCAGAGCACGGAAACCAGGGGGATCAATCAGAAGCTTTGACAATGGACCTTAGATCATGCCCTGTCTCTTCCTGTCGGCATCCTTTTAGTACCAAACTGCAAATGTGTGCTTAAGTTTCCTTATGCTTGCAAAGGCCCTCTTTCCTTCAGGGCCCCACATCTCTCCACAGAAGGCACAGGCTCCCTCAAAGCTGGACCACCGTCTCTTGGTCGTTGTACCTCAGCTCCTTACATTGCATCTGGCACCTTGGAGGGGCTCACTAGTGGCTGTTGACTAATGAGTGGCCACTGTGGAATGCATCAATCACATAGGAGGTGTGAAAGTCTGAACTCAGTGGCCAGAGCTTGTAGAGAACAATGGAAACCAGTGAACTTATGAATATCTTGCTAAATGGGGATCTAACATGTGTATGTGCTGATAATATACAGAAATTGAATGCAGCCTTTCTAACAGCAGTTTATGATATACATAGACTGGCATTTTAAAATTCACATTAAGCCCAATTTTTTTTGCTCCTAGCGAATTCTTTTGCTTTTTAAAGATTTTATCCCAACATCGCCATATAATATTTTCGTGTTCTTTTGTAAAAATTACAAAAGATTAAAAAATATTTTCGAGGGGCACACCATATGACATGCAGGCTCTTAGTTTCCTGATAAGGAATCGAACCCACGCCCCCTGAAGGGGCGACTTGGATTCTTTCCTGGCCCACCAGGGAAGTCCCTATTTTTGTGTTCTTATGCAGAGCAGGGTGAAGTGTTAGGGTTACTGTAAATGCCCCAGGAGCATTGAGACCTATTTCTGGATTTAACCTGCCTCTGCTTTCACATAAGCATCCGCACTGTCTTCAGAAATTGAAAGTCTGGGCACGGCCATTAGCGCTCTCAAGAGGGAGTCTTACACAGCATTTCTTCACCTTGCCCATCCCTTTAATTCCTTATTGTTTGGTCAAAAATGGAAAATTGAACCCACTGTGTCCCTTTGGCTGGCTGTGATGTCAGACACCGCAGATGTCAGCTCTGGGTTTCCAGCTGGGGACAAGGCCCGCTAGGGATCTGAGTCATCATTCCTTTCATTGCTAGGCTTTATTTGGGACACATTTGCTTAAGCCCTCAGCATAGACGGGACTCTGCTTCTCATTCTCAGGATTCAAAGACAAAGCAGGTGTCGACCTTGCTTTTACTTGGCTCTTGGTGGCCCCTCTAAAGTCTAAAGTGAATTTTTAAAAAATAGGTCTTTTGGTACACGTGTGTGGATCCCACATATGTAGCTAGGGGTCTGACCTCATCTGGGTCTGCCTCTACTAGGCTGCCTTTGGGGTCACAAGAGAAACACTTCAAGGGACCATGCAGTCTCATTTTGGCTCATTTTAACTTAATTACCTCTTTAAAGACCCTTCTCCAGCATCAATAATTGGACCAAAAAAGAGGGTTGAGTGCCAAAGAATTGATGCTTTTTTTTTTTTTAAAGATTTATTTATTTATTTTGGTGGGGGTGGGGTGGGGAGGGAGGGGAGCAGGCGGGCCACCTCTATTGGTCTTTCATTTGTCCATTTTCATCCATCCTTGTTCTTTGGCCCATGTGGGCCTCCCATCACGGTGGCCTCTGTTGTCACAGAGCACCGGCTCTAGGCGCATGTGCTCCAGAGCTCCGGCTCGGCCACTGGATACATCGGTCCAGCCGCTCCACGGCACGTGGGATCTTCCCAGGCCAGGGATTGAACCTGAGTCTTTGACATCTCCTGCAATGCTTTTATAGTATTTTAAATTGGCTGTATTATTTACTGTAATAGGTTGAAAATACTTTTTACATAAATAATATATAAAAAATAAACACAAAAAAATAAAGCATTTTTGACCTTTGTACAGTACCTTGAAAAGTACAGTTGTCCAGGACAACAGTTGGCATCCAGGGTCTGGCATCGAGTGATCAGGCAGGAAGAGTTACTGGCTGGAGGAGGGAGTGGAGGCGGGAGATGGTAGAGCTGAAGAATCGTCACCAATAGGAGACAGAGGGCAAGCTGCAATATCACTCATACCTGATGTTGATGGCCCAGGTTCTGGTTCCTTGCTGGATTAATTCCATCTCCCCTCTTGAAAAAAACGATCCAGGGGTGTCTAGGTTGTAGCTCTTTTTTCTCATCCTTGATAACAGGATAGCAGTGGATTGCGTTCTGAACAGCTGTTGCAATCTTCATGCTTTTTCTCCCACGATTGGATCCTGTGCCTCCTCACATCAAACTCACTCACATGACTGAATGTGAGAACACACGTTCACACTTTCCAAAGTCCACAGCTTGAAGGTTCCTAGGTAGAGGGCTTACTCTAATAGTCATCTTGTGTGTCTGACTCTGCGACCTCATGGACTATAGCCCACGACGCACCTCTATCCATGGAATTTCCCAGGCAAGAATACTGGAGTGGGTTGTCATTTTCCTTCTCTAGAGAATCTTCCCTATGCAGGGATTAAGCCTGCATCTCTTGCATCTCCATCATTGGCCAGTGGATTCTTTACAACTGCATAACCTGGGAAGCTCCTCCTAATATAACTGATAGGGACAGAGTAGAATAGGTAGGTGGTTGTAGAGTCCTAGTAGGGGATGGTAGATAGAAAGGAGACCCCTGAGAAAGGTTGGGAGGCCAGTGAGTTGATGATAACTCAGGAGAGCTGCTCCTTGTTCAGTAAAGCAGGCTCGACTGGGTATAAACAGCTGATGAAGGAGGAACTGGCAAAGAAGCAACCAATGATGTACGTCCTGCATCTGTGTCTACTTGAGGGGGGTGGTCTTCTACCATCCTATATATATATTGCTGCCCACTCAATTGAGGGAAGGCAGAGCAGAGCTTTCCTGCCTGCCTGCTTGCACCGCTTACAAGTACCCTATCCTAATAAATCCTTTTCTTCCCTATCATTCTGCTTCTCGCTGAATTCCTTCTGTGTTGAGGCAGGAAGAACCTGAGCCTCGGTGGGTCCAGACATTGGGTGAGTGCTGGATGAAGTCCCGGCCGCGTGGGTTCGAGTCCCAGACAGGGTTTTGGCCGGGATTGAGTCCTGACTACATGGGTTCAGGTCCCAAGCAGGGTTTTGACTGGGGTTAAGCCTTAGCCATGTGGGTTCAAGTCCCAAACTGGTTTTGGCTAGGTTCAAGCCCCAGTCACATGGGTTCAAATCCCAAATGAGGTTTTTGCTGAAATTCAAACTCCAGCCACGTGGGTTCAAATCCCAAGCAGGGTTCAATCAGGTCTGGGCCCTGGGTTTAAGTCTCAAATCGAGGTAAAACCCTTTCATAACCATATTATTTTCTAATTGTTACCTGCTTATGTTCATACGCATATCGTTAATAAGCATATCAGAATTTGAGCTGATTTTCAAGGAAAGGCTGGGATGTACCCAGGCAGAGGACACTGAGGGAGCTAGTTCAGATGAGCCAGCAGGGCAGGTGCATCTGGCTGAAAGCATGGTGTGCCGCTGAGGGTGGCAGGCTGGGCTGTGTCGGGTGAGATGGGCGATGAAGCTGGAAAATGAGTGTGGGGTGGGAAGCCCTCTCTACCCCAAGAGATGGGGACATTAGGGGGATGACATGGCTATTTTCCAGGGTCAGTGAGAGCACAAGGAGCTGAGCTGCAGGACATGCATCTGGCTGCTAAGTGTGGGCTGGATGGGGCTGAGACGGTGGGCACTACTGCCGGGCTCTGGGCGTTCGTCAGCCTCCTGACGGAGAGCTCAGCTGCTGTAGCTCAGGCCATAGAGCCCGTCAGGAGGGAGCCACCACAGGTCTGGGGAGTAAAAGAGCTTGGAGGGGAGTGTCTGCCCCTCAGAGTCACTCTCTGTGTGGACTTGATTGTGTGCATCATGTAAGTTGTTGCATGAAGGAAAACCTACGCCTGGCTGACTTTGGAGAAAGTGAAAAATAAGAGAAAAGCCAGAAGCAGGTTGGACTTCAGGAGTGTTGACTAAAGTAAAACCACACAATGTGAGAGCTGTGAGTTTTGGTTTTATTTGGGGGCTTACTGAGGACTGGTAGCTCAGACAGTAAAGAATCCGCTTGTAAGGCAGGAGACCTGGGTTCCATCCTTGGAATGGGAAGATCCCCTGGAGAAGGGAATGGCTACCCACTCCAGTGTCCTTGCCTGGAGAATTCCATGGACAGAGGAGCCTGGAGGGCTACAGTCTATGGGGTCTCAAGGAGTCGGACACGACTAAGTGACTAACACTTGCATTTTCACTTCTCACTGAGGAGTATAGCTTGGAGGCAGCCTCTCAGAGAGCACTGGAGAACTGCCCCCAGAGGCACGGGAGGCCGCCGGCGATGAGGGGTCATGTGCAGCCAGGCACACGTCTTGGTAAGAACATAGCTGCTGGCCACAGGGACAGGTGTCCCTGTTAATGGGTTTAGTGCTTTTCTAAGTATGAGAAGATGCTGAAATCTAGGTTCATAAAACATTTCTCCTAAAAACCTCTTTCTGAGGGACTGTTCTGCCGGTTTTTCCCAGAGCACCGAGTGCCTCATTTCTGATCTCCAGCCTGAACTGCTGTCAGCATGGGTCAAAGATCAGTGACTACGGTCACGAGTGACTCAACTCTTGCCGGGCCAGAGGATGGACAACCTTCTTTGCTTGGTGGTATGTAGCCCTTTCGTGAGCGGCTGTCCACCTGCCCCAGCCAAGGGTCCAAACATGGCCGTGTGTGAAGTTAGCTTTATGGTGCCTGTCCTTTTGTTCTTCCTATGACTCGTCATAGTTTGTTGCTCCCAAGGCTTGTCTGTCTTGTCAGAACTTCAAACAATTCAAAGGGAAATTACCTTTCAGGGTTCCCTTGGTGGCTCAGTGGTGAAAAATCCGTGTGCAATGCAGGAGACCTGAGTTCAGTCCCTGGGCTGGGAAGATCCCCTGGAGAAGGGCATGGCAGCTCACTCCAGTCTTCTTGCCTGGAGAATCCCATGGACAGAGGAGCCTGGCGGGCTGTAGGCCACGGAGATGCAAAGAGCTGGGCGTGACTGAAGCGACTGAGCACCAGCACACCACCTTTCAGGGCAATGAAAATGACAAGAGTGGAACTTTCCAGGAAGTGGCTGAGATAGTCCTGATGGGTTTAGCAGAGGCTGAAGCTTTCACTGGGACGTGGAGGTGGAGAGATTGGTGTCAGTTCTTACTGTTACTCCAGCACTGTGGGGGATTTGGGGGAGGAGGTATGCTTATCTGCTTGAGCTGCTGCCACAGGATACCACAGACGGTGTGGCTCAAACAACAGAAATTGATTTCCTCAGAGTTCTGGAAGCTTCTGTGCCAAATCAGAGTGCGGGCTGGGCTGGCTTCTGAGGAGGCCTCTCTTCAGTTTACACATGGCAGCCTTCTTGCTGTGTCCTCACATGGCCTTCAGAGGGCGCAGGAGAGTGCTCTGGTGCCTCTTCCTCTTCTTATGAGGACACCGATCCTATGTGATCAGGGCCCCATCCATATGACCTCACTGAGAGCTTCCCAGGTCGCACAGTGATAAAGAATCCACCTGCCGTTGCAGGAGTTGCGAGAGACATGGATTTGATCCCAGGGTCAGGAGATCCTCTTGGAGTAGGATATGGCACCCTGCTCCTGTATTCTTGCCTGGAGAATTCCATGGGCAGAGGAGCCTGGTGGGCCGTGGTCTATGGTGTCACCAAAAATTGGACATGGCTGAGCACGCATGGGTGCTCACGCATCTTAATGACCTGCTAAAAGTCCTATCTCCAAATAGAGTCATAGGAAGGGTTAGAACTTCAGCCTATGAATTGGTGGGTGCAGAGGGGCCGGGATGGTGGAGACAGTTCAGTCCACTTCCATAATAGAAGACTGGGCAGGTGTGGGCTGGGTGGAAGGTGAGAGGATGGTCAGGGGAACCTGACCAAGGGGAGGCGAGCTGGAGGGGTGCAGGCTGTGGCAGGGGTTGAAGGAAGAGAGGCCCAGTGCTCTCTTCCAGTTTGTCTCCCTGTGCTCTCCTGGAATTCAGGAATTATCATCATTAACAAAATGATACTTCAGGTTAGAACATCACTGAAGATTAATTTCTCTGGTCTTCATGCCTGCATCCTTTGTCTGAGAAGTGCTCAGGTCCGAGGTTTGACAAGCACCTTTTCTCTCTGAAAGGAAGACCTCACTTTAGCTCCCAAGCCTGACAGCATCTATTAACATGACGAGAAGAGGACTTTCACCATCATTTTGCCATAGAAGGCCCGTTTAGGCTATTCAAAGGGTATAGCATCCTTTCAGGCAAAAAAAGAGAAGAGACTTTTAAGAGTGGCCAAAGGCTTCCCTGGTGGCTCAGTGGTAAAGAATCCGCCTGCTAATGCAGGAGACTCAGGTTCGATCCCTGGTCCAGGACGATCCCACATGCCGCGGGGTACCTTACCCCATGTGCTACGACTATCGTGCCTGTGCTCAAGAGCCCAAGAGCTGCAACTCCTGAGGCCTGTGAGCCCTCGAACTGGTGCTCAGCAGCAGGAGAAGCCACTGCAATGACAAGCCTGTGCGGTGCAACTAGGGAGTAGCCCCTGGTCGCTGCAACTTTGGAAAACCCCGCACAGCAGGAACACCCAGCACAGCCAATAAATGTGAATAAATAAATAGATAAAATATTAATAAAATAAAAGAGTGGCTGAGAAGGGGGGACATATATTAACTTGAGAGGGATGTGCTAACTGCCTTAATAATCAGGTGAGGTGGGAGAGGTGAGGACCAGAAATCCTCAAGGTGTCCTGAAAAATGATGTGAGTGGAATGATCTCAGGGTGAGAGAGATCTTCCCCTCTGCTCCCAAACTCTACTTCAAGGGACTGAATAGCCCTTAAAAGTGAATTAAGAGAAAAGAAGACTCAACAGCCCAGTGCCCCAAAAGATGAGGGCTGCCCCTAAACAGATGCCAGGGTCTTTGTTAAGAGAGAGAGCTGGGGCTCTGGTCCAGTGGTTAAAACTCTACCTTGCAATGGAAGGAACACCAGTTTGACTTCTAGTCTGGGAAGATCCCACATGCCTCAGGGCGGCTAAGCCCATGAGCCACAGCTACTGAGCCCTCACTCCTAGAGCCCCATGCTCTGCAACGAGAGAAGCCACCGCAGGGAGAAGCCCACCAGCCACAGCTAGAGAAAACCTGTATGCAGTATCGAAGACCCATCACAGCAAAAGTAAGAATAAATAAATGTCTTTTTTTTTTAAAAAAAAAAGAGAGTTGGGCAGCTGTTGGGGTCAGGTGGGAGCTATGGAATGGGCAGTGCCTTTCCTATGCCCTTTAATCTGAGTGAATGAAAATGCTGGAGAGGCTCGATGGTTGGGGGGCTTTGTCTTTGACAAAACAGGCATCTTCCTGACTCCAAACCCCTTGCCTGCTCCTTCAGCCCATGGGCTCCCATGACAATGACCCAGCTAGAACCTGGGTCTCCCCACAACTGAAGAAGTCTCAGGAAGGTGAAAGAAGCCTGCTGCACGTGGTTGGACAGGGGGCTGAATCAATTCTTCCCACAGCCCGGAAAGAAAGGGAGAGAGAGAAGAGAGGATGTGTGGAGACAAGCAGAGAGTGGAAAGGGAGACATGGTGGGAAGTGCGGATGGAAGACTGACATTCAAACACTGAAATAAACTGTTGGGTGATAAGCTTGTTGTCTTTCCCGGTGAACATGACTTTTCAGAAAAAAGTGCAGATGGAATTAGTATGTGTCATTGGAGTGAGGGAAAAGAGTATTCAGCTGCCATGATTTCTGGTGGATTGATAATTTTTTCCCCTAAAAGGCAGTACTGTTGTTAGTCGCTAAGTTGCTCAGTTGTGTCTGACTTTTTGTGACCTGTGGACTGTAGCCTGCCTGTCTCCTCTATCCATGGGATTTCCCAGGCAAGAATACTGGAGTGAGTTGCCATTTCCTCCTTCAGGGATCTTCCTGACCCAGGATTGAACCTGCATTTCCTGCACTGGCAGGGACTTTTTTTTACCAGCAAGCCACCAGGGAAGCCTGCTCAAAGACAGTATAATACATGACAGGGAAAGCAGAAATCTGTTTATCCAGCTGTGTTTTCGCAGGGGAAAATGGAGTCCCTGCAAGTGTTGGCACTGTTAGAAATGTTGAGCTAATTGGAATTTTATCACCATTGCAATCATTTCGAGAAGTTCTTCCTTTCTTGCCATTTCTTACCCTGCAGAACCTGAGGTAACTAGATCAGCTTCTCTCATCTGTGGTCTCCTAGACCCTCCTGACGGGGCTGTAGAGAGGGCAGAAACAGGTCTGTTCCCTACGTATGAGGTGCCTAGTTCTGTGATCACGAAGTGTACTGCAGACTGAGCTGGATTCTAGAGCCTGGAAATCTGAAATCAAGCCATTGGGAGACCCATGATCCTTTTGAGGAATCTGGAGGAAAATGCTCCCTTGCCTCTTCCAGTTTCTTGTAGTTGCTGGCCATCCTTGGCTTGTAGACGTCTTACTCCAGGCTTCACCTCCATGGAGACATGGCTGCCTTTTCCCTGTGTGTCTTTTTTTTTTTGGCCACTTCTGTTGGTTTTTCATTTATTTGTTTTCGTCCATCTTCATTCCGTGGCCTGTGTGGGCCTCCCATCGCAGTGGCCTCTGTTGTCGCAGAGCACTGGCTCTGGGCACATGTGCTCCAGAGCTCCGGCTCGGTAATTGGACTCATCAGTCCAGCTGCTCCGCGGCACGTGGGATCTTCCCAGGCCAGGGATCAAACCGGCGCCCCTTGCACTTCAAGGCGGTGTCTTTAGCACCACGGAAGCCCTCCCTGTGTGCCTTTACGTTGTCTCCCCTCTGTGTGAGTGTGTGTGTGTGTGTGTGTGTGTGTCTGTGTGTGTGTCTGTCTGTGTATGTATTTCTCCTTCTTACAAGGTCACCATTCATAATGGAGTAGGGCCTGCCCCTGTGACCTCATTTTAATGTGATGACATCTGTAAAGACCCCATTGCAATGTGAAGTCACATGCATAGGCTGTGGGGGTTAGGATGACCGTGTCTTTTGGGAAGACCAAATCCAGCCCATAGCACCCTCCTCTTATGCTGTCTAGTACCTCTATGGCTGGTTAAGGGGATGGCTTCTGGGTTGACCAGTTTTCCTTGTCCTGCAGAAGCTTTCACCTGCCCTGTGTGGATGGTGACTCTTCCCATCAGGAGCTGGATCTTTCTTTTTCTTCTTTCCTTCAGGGCTTCAGCACTGGCCCTCTGGCTTCCATGTCGCTCACTTTATGGAGTGTTCACTGTTGCGACGTCTCATCACCTGATCATCAGCTGTTTCTCCCACGGGCCTCCTGGTTGTCTTGGCAGTTGCCACGCTCCTTCTGCCCCACGGGGAGGACTGGCTCCTGGGAACATGCTGGAAACACCCCCAGGGCAGGCTTGCAACACCCTCCCTTCCTGCCTCTCCCGACACGGTCATGCTGACCGTGCTTCCTCCTGGACCCTTGCGGGCTGCTCCTGGTGTTGCTGTATTGTCCTGGGCCTGCAGACATGGCTGATACCCTGCTCATGGCCGCGGCTGCCTTCACTGTGGCTGCCCCTGTTGTCGCCCCTTCTGAAGCCCTGTAGATTTCATGACCGTAGACGTGTGTGTGCTTGGAGTGGATGCCCTGGTCTTTACACACACACAGTTGTTTTATTTATTATTTATTTATTTTTGGTTGCGTTGGAGTCCCTCTATGCACTATCACCAAAGGAGGTGGTTCAGATGCCTCAGGGACCACTTGGGGGCTCCTGATGGGCACCTACCTGGTCCCGATGCTTTTCTCCGTGGAGCCTCATGGACGGTATTGAGGAGAGGAGAAACAAGGGAGGCAGAGAGGGCAGAAAGCGAGACCAGAGCATCTGTTCCCCTCGCTGTCTGAGATGGAACAACTCAATACCTTATAAGTGGAAGGCCACCTGAGGTCATCACCTTCAGTCTTCCTTCCCGTTTGAAGTAGGAATCCCTTCCGTGTGGTCATTCCAATTTTGGCTGAACAGCCCTAGTGCCAAGGAGAACTCTGTTCCAGTTCCTTGGGGACTTACATGTTTATTACACCTGTGCTTACATGCATATTACTTGTGCTCCTCTTTTTCTTTCTTCCTTCCTTCCCTTCATTTGTTTGGCTGCACTGAGTCTTCTTGTGGCATGTGGGATCTTTTAGTTGTAGCACGGGAACTCTTAGGTATACTGCAGCCTGTGGGATCTAGTTCCCTGACCTGGGATAGAACCCCGGCCCCCTGCATTGGGAGCACAGAGTCTTAGCCACTGGACCACCAGGAAAGTCTCTATGCTCATATTTCTATGGGAGGGATTCCTAACGTGGAGCATGCACATTTTCCATTTGATGCCTGCTAGCAAATTATGAATATGTGGAAACACACGCTATTGATAAGCACCAAAAATGAGCAAATGTCCATCATAGTGAGACAGGGGAGCTCAAAAGGAGGGGCTTTCTAGCAGTTCAGAGGGTCGCATAGTAGAGCAGAGCACCTGACTTGAGAGGGAAGATGTTCAGAAGGTCGAGCCTCTGGAGGAGCACTGGGAAACCTCCAGGAGGTGAGCGCCTAGTGGCGGCTTCTGTGACCATCCATCCGTCCAAATGCAATGCATTTTCCAGGGAGCTCAGACACAGCCAGGGCTCTGCAGGACCCATCCTGCAGCTGTCTGAGACCCTCTAGGCTTCACTGGGTAGATTTCATGACCGTGAGACGTGTGTGTGCTTGGAGTGGATGCCCTGGTCTTTACACACACACAGTTGTTTTATTTATTTTTATTTATTTTTGGTTGCGTTGGAGTCCCTCTATGCACTATCACCAAAGGAGGTGGTTCAGATGCCTCAGGGACCACTTGGGGTTCCTGATGGGCACCTACCTGGTCCCGATGCTTTTCTCCGTGGAGCCTCATGGACGGTATTGAGGAGAGGAGAAACAAGGGAGGCAGAGAGGGCAGAAAGCGAGACCAGAGCATCTGTTCCCCTCGCTGTCTGAGATGGAACAACTCAATACCTTATAAGTGGAAGGCCACCTGAGGTCATCACCTTCAGTCTTCCTTCCCGTTTGAAGTAGGAATCCCTTCCGTGTGGTCATTCCAATTTTGGCTGAACAGCCCTAGTGCCAAGGAGAACTCTGTTCCAGTTCCTTGGGGACTTACATGTTTATTACACCTGTGCTTACATGCATATTACTTGTGCTCCTCTTTTTCTTTCTTCCTTCCTTCCCTTCATTTGTTTGGCTGCACTGAGTCTTCTTGTGGCATGTGGGATCTTTTAGTTGTAGCACGGGAACTCTTAGGTATACTGCAGCCTGTGGGATCTAGTTCCCTGACCTGGGATAGAACCCCGGCCCCCTGCATTGGGAGCACAGAGTCTTAGCCACTGGACCACCAGGAAAGTCTCTATGCTCATATTTCTATGGGAGGGATTCCTAACGTGGAGCATGCACATTTTCCATTTGATGCCTGCTAGCAAATTATGAATATGTGGAAACACACGCTATTGATAAGCACCAAAAATGAGCAAATGTCCATCATAGTGAGACAGGGGAGCTCAAAAAGGAGGGGCTTTCTAGCAGTTCAGAGGGTCGCATAGTAGAGCAGAGCACCTGACTTGAGAGGGAAGATGTTCAGAAGGTCGAGCCTCTGGAGGAGCACTGGGAAACCTCCAGGGAGGTGAGCGCCCTAGTGGCGGCTTCTGTGACCATCCATCCGTCCAAATGCAATGCATTTTCCAGGGGAGCTCAGACACAGCCAGGGCTCTGCAGGACCCATCCTGCAGCTGTCTGAGACCCTCTCCTCTTCGAGGCTTCCACTGGGCTCTGCTGGTCCGCTGCTATAGACAGGAGCCCGTTCACTGCATCCCCCTCTGGGATGCCCTGGGTTCTGCCGGGACCCTCCCCTGGTGGCCTCCAGAGATAAATGCATTTCCTCAATAGGTCAGAAGTCTTCCTGTGTACTCAGGCGGACACCCTGAAGACAGCAGGAATGGCCGATGGCAAAGCTTTAGGCAGAGCTTCTATTTCTCATGTTTGAGGACAGAAATTTTTACAGCTTTCAAGGGATGTAGCCCCTTTTGGTCTGAGGTCTTCGTGGCTCTTGGTGTCACCTTTGTTTTTTTTTGATGTGGGTGGGGGAGCACACTCGTTTCTAGGGTGAGGGAGTGACTGTGATGTTTTCTTTCTGGGGGTCCACCTGGTCCTGAGCGCCCCTGAGTGTTCATGTTTATCTTTTTCTGCCCTCTTGTGACCGGTTGCCATCACCTACCTTTTTACCCTGTCTTCCCACCTCCAGCCTGCCAGCAGCAACCCCTCAGGGCAGAGACCCCCCATTTTTCCTTCCAAATGCAGCTCCACCTCCCAGAGGACAGGCTGACTCTGCATGGTGAGGTAAAACTTGTTGCTGCTTTTATTCTTATCATCATTCATTCATTAATATATTTGGGGCCGCACTGAGTCTTAGTTGAGGCATTTGGGATCTAGTTCCCTGACCAGGGATTGAACCCCGGCCCCTTGCATTGGGAGTGTAAATTCTTAGTCACTGGACCACCAGGAAAGTCTCTATTGCTATTATTATTACTATTATTGTAAATACATCACGCTGACTCTTTAGTCCTAATATTCTGTCTCCTCCCCCTCTCGTCCTCTTCTCTAATGAATCTCTCTTTGCTCTCAGGTGCTGCTCACAGATTTGACAGTGAGAGAGGCAAGAACGTCTGGGAAGGCAGCTACTACCCGGCAGTTTTCCTTTAAGAGAATCTGTTGATGCTGCGTCAGCACAGTAGCTTGGCCAGAGAATAACCATATGGAAAGCATTAGAGAGGAATTCTTGGCGCTTCCTGGTACATTCCCAAAGTTGGGCTCGAGAAGGCAGAATGTGGATTTCTTTTGAAAGAATGTTTTATTTATTTATTGGCGTTTAGTTGCTTTACAATGCTGTGTTAGTTTCTGCCGCACAGCAAGGTGAACCAGCCATCCATACACATGTATTCCCTCTTTGTCTCCATGTTCCCAAGTCCAGGCTTTCACTGCTCATCTCACCCTAGGCCAAGAAATCTGAGAGACGAGGTGTTGAGGTAAGGAATATGACTTTATTCGGAGAGCAGGCTGATCGACAAAGATGGCAGACTAATAACCAGATGTCAAGTTCTTTTATGAAACAAAGTTAGGGGTGGGGAGATGAGGAAGTAGAGTAAAAAGGCCATCAGTCTTGCAAATATCTTCTGGAAGGACCAGCCTCTGAGACAGAATGTGTTCATTTCTTCCTTCCTGTAGCCTTCCACAGGTGCAGGGGTCCGGAACAAAGGCACGTTGGTTTAACATTCAGGCAGAGGGGCGGGGTTCCCGGAGGCTGGATATGACGTATGGACAGATCCTTTCAGTGAACAAAAGCAACAGGAAGCACATGTTCAAGGAAGAGAAACAGATCTCACGTGGAGTCAGTTTCCCGTGTTACACAGTGGGTTCTCATTAGGTATCTGTTTTACGCGTAGTGGTGTATATGTGTCGATCCCAATCTCCCGATTCATCCCGCCGCCGTGACGTAATGTATCAAATGCTGGTTTCTTGCTGGCTGAGTCCCGGGAAAGGCTTGTGTCTGTGAGGAAAAGCCGTAGAAGCGGGACTGTTGCAGAAGCATGCAGGCCCCGCGCGCCCGCTCCCTGACAGCCCACATCCTTCCTTGTGAGGATGTGACTCAGACCCCGAGCTCCATGGTGCAGAGGATCGTCCGTCAGGGTTGGAGGACTGAGCCAGGAACTGACTGCAGCTCTGGGGAGATATTTCATATTTGAATGAGTTGAATGTGGTCTGCCCGCGTCTCTGGAGCTTCTTGGAGCTCTGACCCTGACTGAATTCTGGCCATCGCTCCCAGCCCCGCCTGCGTAGCCGAGTCATCTGGGGGCGGGTGTAGCTAGTGATTGACACACCGGCCACCCCCGCTGCCCTGACAGAAGGGGCCCATTCTGGGGGGCTGCTGCACCAGCTTGTCCTGGTTTACAGGCGGCCATTAGGAAGCATGGAGGGGCCCAGGAAGTGCACTGTGTGGACTGAGGCCCCGATAAAAGAGATGAACAAGCTACGGCGGGGGGTGGGGCCTGCCAAACCTCAGGTCCATCACGACATGATGGATAATCTGTGGCTTGGGAAAAATGGCTTTGGGAGGCTTCTGGGATAAACGGACGGTCTGGATGTGTGGAAGGGAAGGCTTATTTGAGATCTTGGAGGAATGAGCCTGACTCTGTAGGATTGTATGAAATCTTCAGCTGCAGAGTTCTGCCTGGGGAGTGCCCAGGGGAGTGCCTGAGTCAGCCTGAGCCCAGAGCAGAGGCCCCAGGATAGCTGTGGCGTAAGGGCCGTGAGGTCACTTCCTGGGTGAGGTCACCTCCCAGGGGCTTCTGCATCTAATCCGCTTTCTCACTGGAAAGGCAGCCTTAATTTTGTTCCTTCTTGCTCTCAGAATGTTGCCTTTTCCTTTTTTGTGTAGCTTAGTCACTGATAGAAAGCCTCAGGCTCCATTTACTTCAAAAACAATAGAGTATCTCTGTTTGCTGAGATTTGGCTTTTTATTCCTTGATTGTTTTACCTTACACTGTAATATATAGCTTCAGTATTTTTTTACCAAAAGATTTTTATTTGACTGCTTAAAGACCAAAGGAGCAAAAGCAAAAACGAAAAAGTGGAGGAGATATCTCTGCTTCTCTCTCTCATCTATCTGTCTGTCCATGTATCCATCTGACTGTTTTTACATGCACCGACTATTCTTGGAAAGAGATACAGGACAACAGTGTCTACATTTTTTTTTTTTTTAATATTTAATTAGGTTACACCAGTTTTTTTTTTTTTTTTAAAGATTTATTTATTTATTTATTTTGGGTGGGGGTTGGGTTGGGGAGGGAGAGGAGCGGGCGGGCCACTTCTTCTTCTTTTTTTTTTTTTTTAATTTATTTATTTATCTTCTTTGGGGGGGGGGGGGGGGGAGGGGGATAGGCGGGCCACTTCTATTGGTCTTTCATTTCTCCATTTTCATCCGTCTCTGTTTTTTGGCTTCTGTGGGCCTCCCATCATGGTGGCGTCTTTCGTTGCAGAGCACCGGCTCTGGGCGCATGCGCTCCGGAGCTCCGGCTCGGTAATTGGACACATCGGTCCAGCCGCTCCACTGCACGTGAGATCTTCCCAGGCCAGGGCTCAAACCCGTGCCCCTTGCACTGCAAGGTGGTGTCCTTACCCACTGGACCACCAGGAAAAGCCCAACAGTGTTTACTTTTAAGGAGGGTGATGTGGGAACAGGAATGGGAGGAGATTAATTTCTTTATACTGTTTGAAATTTTTTATTTTAAATTTTGACCTTTTTTTTTTTCATCCATCTTTATTCTTTGGCCCATGTGGGCCTCCCATCGCAGAGCACTGCAGAGCACTGGCTCTGGGCGCATGCACTCCAGAGCACTGGCTCGTAATTGGACACACTGGTCCAGCCTCTCTGCAGCACGTGGGATCTTCCAGGGCCAGGGATCGAACAGGTGTCCCTTGCACTGCAAGGCAGACTCTTTACCCACTGGACCACCAAGGAAGCCCTGTTTGAAAATTTTAATGTATGCATGTGTGCATACATGCCAAAGCATTTTAGTTGTGTCTGATTTTTTGTGACCCTATGGGCCCTATGGCCCGCCAAGCTCTTTTGTCCATGGGATTCTCCAGGCAAGAATACTGGAGTGGGCTGCCGTGTCCTCTTGCAGGGGATCTTCCTGAGCCAGGGATCAAATCAGTGTTTCCTGCACTGGTAGGTAGACTTTTTACTGTCTGAGCCACTAGAGACTGACTTTCATTAAATGTGTTTCATGGAACAGATAACGAGTGCTGTGTTTGGTGCTTGGGATCTGCCAGGGAGCACCGTGGGCCATACTCTGTATTCTTCCCAGACAAGAAAAGCCACCCCCCTCCACCAAACCTCTTAGGTGGGGGTTTGAGGCTTCGTGATCAGTGACTTACCCTGTGCTGACTTTTAATCTGTAAGATGCTTATGGCCTCTTACAAGTAGTTCGACTACAAATAAGCACAGTATAAAAGTCTGCAAGGTTAATAGAATCATGGTAGCAGCTCTAGAAGGAAAGACTCTATAGGAAACTGTATTAGCGATTCAAAAGGGGCATTTGTGTGTTTTCTTAGGAACAAAAGAAACACCTGGCATCAACTCAGACACAGGCACAGTTCACTTCACACTTCCTTAAAAGACAGTGATTTGGGGCTTCCCTGGTGGTCCAGTGGGTAAGGACACCGCCTTGCAGTGCAAGGGGCGCCAGTTCGATCCCTGGCCTGGGAAGATCCCATGTGCTGCGGAGCGGCTGGACCGATGTGTCCAACTATCGAGCCAGCGTTCTGAAGCACATGTGCCCAGAACCAGTACTCTGCGACGAGAGAGGCCACTGCGATGGGAGGCCCACACAGGCCAAAGAACAAAGATGGAAATAAATGAAAGATAAATAGAAGTGGCCAAAAAAAAAAAAAAAAGACAGCGATTTGTAGTTGGCCTCCTCAGAGTTGCTCGGTGATGCAAGACGACCTCCTTCCTGCCAAGGCAAAGCAGCAAAAGGTAAACTTGGGAAGGGTTTTGATTTGCTGTGGATGGACTGGCCCAAGAAGCCTGGAGTCATCGAGTGGAAATTTAACTTTGTGTCACTACCTTTGGAAGAAGGATGTCTTTCTGTGGTAGGCCAGCCCCTAGCTTCTTGACATTACCTCCCTCACTTTCAGGTAAAATGAAACCCCAGGAGAGCATGGATCTTGCCTTTCCTGTTCATTACTGTATCTTCAGTGCTTGGATCAGGAGGCATCAATCACAGTTAATTGACTGAATTAATGAATGGAAGAGAAATGAATGAGCTAAAGGAAGTTGAGCGTTATACTTGGTGCTGTGATTCTGTTCTCTATCAGTTGACATAGAATGGTCATTGACCTTCCTGTGACACCTTTCATGACCTGTTACATTCTCTTGAGCCAACTCATTGGAAAAGACCCTGATGTTGGGAAAGACTGAAGGCAGGAGAAGAAGGGGATGACAAAGGACAAGATGGTTGGATGGGATCCCTGACTCAATGGACATGAATTTGAGCAAACTCTGGGTGATGGTGAAGGACAGGGAAGCCTGGCGTGCTACAAACCATGGGGTCACAAAGAGTCAGACGCAACTGCGCGACTTAACAACAACCCTCTCTTGTTCTTGATAATGCTTTGTTGGCCAGCCACTCAATTTCCAGCATTCTAGGTTGACCCAGGGTTATGACTGGCATTTTGCTTCCTATTTCTGTTATCCCACCCCTGTCTCCACCCTGCTTGAGGACCCGGGAAAACAAAAAAAAACCTGGCATCAACTCAGACACAGGCACAGTTCACTTCACACTTCCTTAAAAGACAGTGATTTGGGGCTTCCCTGGTGGTCCAGTGGGTAAGGACACCGCCTTGCAGTGCAAGGGGCGCCAGTTCGATCCCTGGCCTGGGAAGATCCCATGTGCTGCGGAGCGGCTGGACCGATGTGTCCAACTATCGAGCCAGCGTTCTGAAGCACATGTGCCCAGAACCAGTACTCTGCGACGAGAGAGGCCACTGCGATGGGAGGCCCACACAGGCCAAAGAACAAAGATGGAAATAAATGAAAGATAAATAGAAGTGGCCAAAAAAAAAAAAAAAAGACAGCGATTTGTAGTTGGCCTCCTCAGAGTTGCTCGGTGATGCAAGACGACCTCCTTCCTGCCAAGGCAAAGCAGCAAAAGGTAAACTTGGGAAGGGTTTTGATTTGCTGTGGATGGACTGGCCCAAGAAGCCTGGAGTCATCGAGTGGAAATTTAACTTTGTGTCACTACCTTTGGAAGAAGGATGTCTTTCTGTGGTAGGCCAGCCCCTAGCTTCTTGACATTACCTCCCTCACTTTCAGGTAAAATGAAACCCCAGGAGAGCATGGATCTTGCCTTTCCTGTTCATTACTGTATCTTCAGTGCTTGGATCAGGAGGCATCAATCACAGTTAATTGACTGAATTAATGAATGGAAGAGAAATGAATGAGCTAAAGGAAGTTGAGCGTTATACTTGGTGCTGTGATTCTGTTCTCTATCAGTTGACATAGAATGGTCATTGACCTTCCTGTGACACCTTTCATGACCTGTTACATTCTCTTGAGCCAACTCATTGGAAAAGACCCTGATGTTGGGAAAGACTGAAGGCAGGAGAAGAAGGGGATGACAAAGGACAAGATGGTTGGATGGGATCCCTGACTCAATGGACATGAATTTGAGCAAACTCTGGGTGATGGTGAAGGACAGGGAAGCCTGGCGTGCTACAAACCATGGGGTCACAAAGAGTCAGACGCAACTGCGCGACTTAACAACAACCCTCTCTTGTTCTTGATAATGCTTTGTTGGCCAGCCACTCAATTTCCAGCATTCTAGGTTGACCCAGGGTTATGACTGGCATTTTGCTTCCTATTTCTGTTATCCCCCACCCCTGTCTCCATGTTGGGCTGTTCTCAGTCTTTCTGCTGCTTGAGGACCCCAGGCTGACAGGGAACCTTCATGATGGGCACCCCTAGCCAGGTTACCATCTGGACGTCCTTCCATCAGGGGCTGTTTGTAATTCTGAATAGAGACGCATCTGATATGAATCTCTGTAAAGTACTAAACTCCCCATCAACTATTTTAACGCCTCAAGGACATTCTCTATCCCTGGCAAATGGGAAGACTACATTTCCCAGCACCCTTAAGGATTAGGCAAGACCTCGTGAGTACGTCTAGCCAATGAGTTGTGGGAATTCCAGGTGAACTGTAGGTTGTCTGCCATGTTTACTCCATGGCAGCCCCTGGAAACCATATTTTGGGAGGTGTCACAAGATAAACAAAATTTGGGATTCCCAAGTAACTAGATGGATGAAAGGGCCACTAAGTCACTCAGACTTTGTGTGAGCAAGCTAAACATATCCCTTAGGCCATTGAGATTTCATGTTTATTGTGAGACCTAGCTTACCCAGTTTTCCAGGCAAGGATACTGGAGCAGGTTGCCATTTCCTACTCTGGGGCAACTTTCCCGACCCAGAGGTAGAACCCATGTCTCTTGCATCTCCTGTGAGTGGATTCTTTACTACTGTGCCACTTGGGAAGCCCCTAATCCTGACTTATATCAGGGGAGAATATGGGAGTTTAAGAGAAGGCAGGCTTGGTCAGGACAGGCTTTTAAGGAATAAACTCAAATGCAGACCTAGCAAAGCTGAGAGAGCAGCTCAAATAAAATGTGTCTCTGGGGCTAAGACTCACTTCCCTCCCCCATTCGGCTCAACACTCCTCCCCCTCGCCCTCCCCCATTTACTTTTCTGAGAAGTTTGGTGGGTCTGGGTTTCCGGGAGATGCTTCCTGTTTGTCTTCGCTGGTAAAAATTTGCTGAGCTTCCTTTCTTAGTCTCTACCCCGCCTCAGGCTTCAGGTTTTGGCAGAGTCATTTCTGAACTTCATTCAGTCAACATTTATTGAACGTTGACAGTATACCAGATCTTGTGTACCAGATGGGAAGAATGCAGAGGTGAGTCGGCATACCCTTGGGGAGACGAAACAGGGTGATGCCCTTAGCGGTGCAGTAGGCTAGGCCCTAGATGCTCTGGGCAAAGAGGAGGCGGTCTCACTTTGCCCTGGAGTTAATGACAGGGGCTTCACGAGGAGATTTCGCTGCTGCGATTTCAAAGGACAAGTGTGTATCACTCAGGGAGATGAGGAGAGGAGGAGCTTTGCAAACAGAGGGAACTGTGCGTGTACAGTAGCAGCTGCACGATTGCCCTGGCCTATTGCTGGGGTTGCATCAGTATGGAAGTACAGATGGTGTGGGAGGCGCGGCTTCTGTATAAAATCGGCTTCGGGAGATTGTGTTGCCACTTAATGCTTATTGGATTTGTTCTAATGGAGAATTAAATGTTTACTAAAAAAATAAATAAACAAAAAAAAGCACAAGGTTGGGCTTCCCTGGTGGTCCAGTGAGTAAAGAGTCTGCCTTGCAATGCAAAGGACACAGGTTCGATCCCTGGCCCAGGAAGATCTTACATGCCCGGGAGTAGCTGGACGGATGTGTCCAATTGAGAGCCAGCGCTCTAGAGCACATGCGCCCAGAGCCGGTGCTCTGCAATGAGAGGCTGCTGCCAATAGACGGCCCCCACACACCAAAGAATAAAGGGATGAAAATAAATAAACATTTTTTAAAAAGTACAAGATAAAAGAAGTTTTTAGAAAAAACTCATTTGGCCTGGTCTTGGGAATCTATTCTAAGGAAATAATTAGAAAAATAGGAAGAACTTTCTGCTCCCAGATGCTCTTGATGCTGTTATTCATGAGAGTGGGTGGTGGTGTTTTTTCAAATGAAGACTTAAGGATTTGACAGGAGAAAGTTCAGCTGAATGATGGCATGCACTGTGATGCTAAGAACTCTGTCCTCTGGGGGAAGTGCTTTTACCCTTTCACACAAAAAAGTCCTCCAGGCGGTGCAGTGGTGAAGAATCCACCTGCCAGTGAGGGACAGGAAGGAGCGGTGAGTTTGATCACTGGGTGAGGAAGACCTCCTGGAGTAGAAAATGGCAAGCCACTCCAGAATTCTTGCCTAGAAAATCCCATGGACAGAGGAGCCTGGCGGGCTACAGTCCATGGAGTCACAAAGAGTCAGACATGACTGAGTGACTGAGCATGCAATAATGTTATATATAATACAATCAATTGTATAAAATAAATAAACTGAAAGGAACTACACTCATATGTTTTAAAAGCAAATATAACTTGAGTGTTGAATTATGGACAATTCAAAGTTTCTTTTGTACAATACTTTCTGTTTTTAAATATAGTGTACATGCTATGCTTATTTGGATGAAAAAAAGCTTTTGTGTGCCCTTCCTTCTGTCTCCTTATCTGCCTTCCTCTTTCCCTCTTTTTTCCCTCCTCTCACTCCTTCTCCCTTCTTCCCACCCTCCTTCTCTTTTTTCAAGTTTCAGATTTTTAGGTCTTCAGTGTAAGCCTGTTAGATCCCAGGGTTGGGAAGATCCCCTGGAGGAGGACTTGGCAACCTACTCCAGTGTTCTTGCCTGGAGAATCCCATGGACAGTGGAGCCTGGTGGGCTAGAGTCTATGGGGTCTCAAAGAGTCAGACATGACTGAGTGACTAACACAACAGCAATAATTTAAATTAGACCATGTGACTTTTGCCAAAAGTTACACAGCATACCTTATGTACAGCATGGTAGTGTTGAACTGTTTGTGTTCACACACATTGTGGGGTTCTGTTTACTAAACTTTGTGATCGTAAACAAGTTATTTAACTTCCTTACCCCTCATTTTCTTCTTTAAAATAGATTTAAAACAGTTACTACTTCAGGATGTTGAGAGGATTCAATGAAAACAGAAGCAAACCATTGTAGCCAATGGTACGCTTGGGAATCTATTCTAAGGAAATAATTAGAAAAATAGGAAGAACTTTCTGCTCCCAGATGCTCTTGATGCTGTTATTCATGAGAGTGGGTGGTGGTGTTTTTTCAAATGAAGACTTAAGGATTTGACAGGAGAAAGTTCAGCTGAATGATGGCATGCACTGTGATGCTAAGAACTCTGTCCTCTGGGGGAAGTGCTTTTACCCTTTCACACAAAAAAGTCCTCCAGGCGGTGCAGTGGTGAAGAATCCACCTGCCAGTGAGGGACAGGAAGGAGCGGTGAGTTTGATCACTGGGTGAGGAAGACCTCCTGGAGTAGAAAATGGCAAGCCACTCCAGAATTCTTGCCTAGAAAATCCCATGGACAGAGGAGCCTGGCGGGCTACAGTCCATGGAGTCACAAAGAGTCAGACATGACTGAGTGACTGAGCATGCAATAATGTTATATATAATACAATCAATTGTATAAAATAAATAAACTGAAAGGAACTACACTCATATGTTTTAAAAGCAAATATAACTTGAGTGTTGAATTATGGACAATTCAAAGTTTCTTTTGTACAATACTTTCTGTTTTTAAATATAGTGTACATGCTATGCTTATTTGTATTAAGAAAAGCTTTTGTGTGCCCTTCCTTCTGTCTCCTTATCTGCCTTCCTATTTCCCCTCTTTTTCCCTCCTCTCACTCCTTCTCCCTTCTTCCCACCCTCCTTCTCTTTTTTCAAGTTTCAGATTTTTAGGTCTTCAGTGTAAGCCTGTTAGATCCCAGGGTTGGGAAGATCCCCTGGAGGAGGACTTGGCAACCTACTCCAGTGTTCTTGCCTGGAGAATCCCATGGACAGTGGAGCCTGGTGGGCTAGAGTCTATGGGGTCTCAAAGAGTCAGACATGACTGAGTGACTAACACAACAGCAATAATTTAAATTAGACCATGTGACTTTTGCCAAAAGTTACACAGCATACCTTATGTACAGCATGGTAGTGTTGAACTGTTTGTGTTCACACACATTGTGGGGTTCTGTTTACTAAACTTTGTGATCGTAAACAAGTTATTTAACTTCCTTACCCCTCATTTTCTTCTTTAAAATAGATTTAAAAACAGTTACTACTTCAGGATGTTGAGAGGATTCAATGAAAACAGAAGCAAACCATTTAGCAGGTACATAGCACTCAAGAAAATCATTAATACTCTTGGAATGTATGGTTACGGCAGGGAAGGAAGGGGAGAAGGGAGAGTTGGAGAGTTTGGGATGGACATGTACACACTGCTCTATTTAAAATGCATAGCTAACGAGGACCTACTGTGTACCACAGGAAACTCTGTTCAACGTTATACAGCAACCTGGATGGAAGGGGAGTTAGGGGGAGAATCAGTTCAGTTAAGTCGCTCAGTTGTGTCTGTTTCCATGGACTGCAGCACGCCAGGCTTCTCTGCCCTTCACCGTCTCCCGGAGCTTGCTCAAGCTCATGTCCATTGAGTCGGATGCTATCCACCCATCTCGTCCTCTGTCGTCCCCTTGTGCCTTCTATTTTCCCCAGCATCAGGGTCTTTTCTGATGAGCGGGCTCTTGGTGTCAGGTGGCCACACTATTGAAGCTTCAGCTTCATCTTCAGTCCTTCTAATGAATATTCAGGGTTTATTTCCTTTAGAATTGACTGGTTTGATCTTGCAGTCCAAGGGACTCTCGAGAGAATGTATATGTATATGTCTATGTCTATGTCGATGTATATGTATGATTGAGTCCCTTTGCTCTCTGTCTGAAACTATACAACACTGTTAATTGACTGTACATTGAAATAAAAAGTTTTTTTAAAAGATAAACTCATTAATGTTATTGGCTTAGTTTTGGTATGCAAGCTTCTTTAATGTGTAATCATGAAAAGCAAAGACAAACATCCCAGCAAGTCTTATAAGTGTCTCATGAACAGGTGACACCTGAGTATAAGGGCCTGAATAAACAAAGTTCTTTTTTTTTAATTTTTGAGAGATATTAACTGGTGGGCTAGAGTCTATGGGGTCTCAAAGAGTCAGACATGACTGAGTGACTAACACAACAGCAATAATTTAAATTAGACCATGTGACTTTTGCCAAAAGTTACACAGCATACCTTATGTACAGCATGGTAGTGTTGAACTGTTTGTGTTCACACACATTGTGGGGTTCTGTTTACTAAACTTTGTGATCGTAAACAAGTTATTTAACTTCCTTACCCCTCATTTTCTTCTTTAAAATAGATTTAAAACAGTTACTACTTCAGGATGTTGAGAGGATTCAATGAAAACAGAAGCAAACCATTTAGCAGGTACATAGCACTCAAGAAAATCATTAATACTCTTGGAATGTATGGTTACGGCAGGGAAGGAAGGGGAGAAGGGAGAGTTGGAGAGTTTGGGATGGACATGTACACACTGCTCTATTTAAAATGCATAGCTAACGAGGACCTACTGTGTACCACAGGAAACTCTGTTCAACGTTATACAGCAACCTGGATGGAAGGGGAGTTAGGGGGAGAATCAGTTCAGTTAAGTCGCTCAGTTGTGTCTGTTTCCATGGACTGCAGCACGCCAGGCTTCTCTGCCCTTCACCGTCTCCCGGAGCTTGCTCAAGCTCATGTCCATTGAGTCGGATGCTATCCACCCATCTCGTCCTCTGTCGTCCCCTTGTGCCTTCTATTTTCCCCAGCATCAGGGTCTTTTCTGATGAGCGGGCTCTTGGTGTCAGGTGGCCACACTATTGAAGCTTCAGCTTCATCTTCAGTCCTTCTAATGAATATTCAGGGTTTATTTCCTTTAGAATTGACTGGTTTGATCTTGCAGTCCAAGGGACTCTCGAGAGAATGTATATGTATATGTCTATGTCTATGTCGATGTATATGTATGATTGAGTCCCTTTGCTCTCTGTCTGAAACTATACAACACTGTTAATTGACTGTACATTGAAATAAAAAGTTTTTTTAAAAGATAAACTCATTAATGTTATTGGCTTAGTTTTGGTATGCAAGCTTCTTTAATGTGTAATCATGAAAAGCAAAGACAAACATCCCAGCAAGTCTTATAAGTGTCTCATGAACAGGTGACACCTGAGTATAAGGGCCTGAATAAACAAAGTTCTTTTTTTTTAATTTTTGAGAGATATTAACTGAATTTTTCTTTTTTTTTTTTAAACCTTTATTTTGCTTTTAACTTTTACAGAGTTTTGTTGTTTACAGATATGTATGTTCCCAGATTAGTCATATGTATATCCCCCTCTTCCCACCCCTCCCAACCATCACACAGCACCCCTGAAAGATCCCCTTTTCTCACAGAGCAATGACTAGAGCTATTTTCTTCACTTATGATAGTACAGGCCTTCATGCTACTTCCTTTACACCTCTCACCTAGCTGTAAAGAGAAATGCAGAAGAATCAGCTCTAATGAGGTGGCTGGATCTAGAACGTATCATCAAAAGTTCTTATTTAATGGATCCTGTCCCTGCAACTTAGCATGCCCATACACCTGCACGTCTCATACAGTGTTCCCCCATTTGCAGACAGGTGTGTCCACTAGCATGAGTGACACAGTCTTTAATGACCAAGAACACTTTAAGGAAAACATTTCAGAATCAGTGGAAACTCTTGGAGGAAGGTCTCTTAGCAACAGGTCACCTGGGCTCGTCCTTAATGTTTTTAGAACATCCAGAGCCATCAGCAGGTGTTTGTGAGCTGACCAGACCCCGGGAACCTGATCTGGAGGAGTTAGACGGAGGAGACCTTAGCCAGGGGTGTGGCAAACCTAAGAGGTGCCTCATAATGCCCTCTGGCACTCCTCACTCAAGGTTCCTTCCTCCAGCTGATCAGAAGCCATTTAGCAGTTCACAGTGGTGTGGATAGGCCCTCATTATATGGTTTTAGAACCCAGAAGCTCTTCTTGAGCTTTTGCACTTAGGCCATAATTTGCGGACCTGCCGAAGGATGGATATATCTGCCTCTGTCAACTCACATCACCAGCAGAGGGGTAGGGAGGTTGGGCACACGGCATCGTTTCAATATGCAGACTTATTTAAAGCTTAATCATCAAAAGCAAAGACTAACATCCCAGCAAAGCTTTGTAAGCTTCTTGTGAACAGGTGAGAACCCCCAGGACCCTCAGAGGGTCTTGTCCCAAGACAGAAGAGGCTGGTCTGTAGATCCCTGGGGAGCTGACCTCCGGGAGAGGGTGGAGGAGGTGTCTCTGATGAGGGGGCATGTGGAGAGAAAAGAAGAGAGGACGGGGTTTTACAAAGAAAGGTCTGTCCCCTCCCTCTTTGGTTAAGGCCTCTTGATGGGGACAGAGTAACCGAGGGAGTAAGGGATGTGGAGGGAGGAGGTGTGATAAGGAGGCCCACGCACGGTGGGCTGTGGGGAGCACAGTGACAAGACTCATGGCCTCTCGGCCACTCAGAATAAAGAAGAGCAAGCGTGAAAGGAAAAAGATGCCCATGGGGGTTGCAGAGTGTCATTTGATCACTTGAGATTTGCAATGTGTGATCTCCAGAGAATTGAAAACTTGTTGCTGAAGACCTCACGGTCAGACAAGGCCCCACCTGTGTGCCTTTCAGTCAGAGGGGTGGGGCGGGCATTCCAGCACAGGCAATATCCTACACACTGGCTACTGGGGCATCTGTCAAAGGTGATATGTCTGCATCCATACTGGGGTGAATGAGAGATAAAAAGCCCTAGCATCTCTGGGGCTCTCAGAAGCCTTGAGGAGAGTGGTGGTGGTTTTAGTCACCAATGTTATGTCTGTCTCTTTGCGAACCCATGGACTGTAGCCCGCCAGGCTCCTCTGTCCATGGACTTTTCTAGGCAAGAATACTGGAGTGGGTTGCCATTTCCTCCTCCAGGGCATCTTCCCCACCCAGGGATTGAACCCACGTCTCCTGCATTGGCAGGTGGATTCTTTACCACTGAGCCACTAGGGAAACCTTGTGGAGGATGCCTGACCCCAATTCCCACCTGGTGCCAGAATCTTTGCCTTTCCCCCTCTGACCTAGGTCTCCAGTGCCACAGAGAGTTCAGTTCAATTCGGTCACTAAGTTGTGTCTGACTGTTTGCAGCCCCATGGATTGTAGCATGCCAGGCTTCCCTGCCCTTAACTGTTTCCCAGAGTTTTCTGAAACTCATGTCCATTGAGTCAGTGATGCCATCCAACCATCTCATCCTCTGTTGCCGGCTTCTCCTCCTGCCCTCAATCTTTCTCTGCATCAGGATCTTTTCCAGAGAGGTGGCTCTTTGCATCAGGTGGCCAAAGTATTGGAGCTTCAGCTTCAGCATCAGTCCTTCCAATGAATATTCAGCATTGATTTTCCTTAGAGTTGGCTGGTTTGATCTCCATGAAGTTCAAGGGACTCTCAAGAGTCTTTTCCAACATCAGAGTTTGAAGACATCAGTTCTTTGGTACTCAGCTTCTTTATGATCCAACTCTTAACATTCATACATGACTACTGGAAAACTATAGCTTTGACTATATGACCCTTTGTTGGCAAAGTGATGTCTCTGTTTTTAATATGCTGTCTAGGTTTGTCATTTGCATTGCAATGTGTGATCTCCAGAGAATTGAAAACTTGTTGCTGAAGACCTCACGGTCAGACAAGGCCCCACCTGTGTGCCTTTCAGTCAGAGGGGTGGGGCGGGCATTCCAGCACAGGCAATATCCTACACACTGGCTACTGGGGCATCTGTCAAAGGTGATATGTCTGCATCCATACTGGGGTGAATGAGAGATAAACAGCCCTAGCATCTCTGGGGCTCTCAGAAGCCTTGAGGAGAGTGGTGGTGGTTTTAGTCACCAATGTTATGTCTGTCTCTTTGCGAACCCATGGACTGTAGCCCGCCAGGCTCCTCTGTCCATGGACTTTTCTAGGCAAGAATACTGGAGTGGGTTGCCATTTCCTCCTCCAGGGCATCTTCCCCACCCAGGGATTGAACCCACGTCTCCTGCATTGGCAGGTGGATTCTTTACCACTGAGCCACTAGGGAAACCTTGTGGAGGATGCCTGACCCCAATTCCCACCTGGTGCCAGAATCTTTGCCTTTCCCCCTCTGACCTAGGTCTCCAGTGCCACAGAGAGTTCAGTTCAATTCGGTCACTAAGTTGTGTCTGACTGTTTGCAGCCCCATGGATTGTAGCATGCCAGGCTTCCCTGCCCTTAACTGTTTCCCAGAGTTTTCTGAAACTCATGTCCATTGAGTCAGTGATGCCATCCAACCATCTCATCCTCTGTTGCCGGCTTCTCCTCCTGCCCTCAATCTTTCTCTGCATCAGGATCTTTTCCAGAGAGGTGGCTCTTTGCATCAGGTGGCCAAAGTATTGGAGCTTCAGCTTCAGCATCAGTCCTTCCAATGAATATTCAGCATTGATTTTCCTTAGAGTTGGCTGGTTTGATCTCCATGAAGTTCAAGGGACTCTCAAGAGTCTTTTCCAACATCAGAGTTTGAAGACATCAGTTCTTTGGTACTCAGCTTCTTTATGATCCAACTCTTAACATTCATACATGACTACTGGAAAAACTATAGCTTTGACTATATGACCCTTTGTTGGCAAAGTGATGTCTCTGTTTTTTAATATGCTGTCTAGGTTTGTCATAGCCTTGCTTCCATGGAGGAAGAGTGTTTTAATTTTATGACTGCAGTCACCATCGACAGTGATTTTGGAGCCCAAGAAAATAAAGTCTGTCATTGTTCCCACCTTCCCCCCATCTATTTGCCATGAAGTGATGGGACCAGATGCCATGTTCTTAGTTTTTTGAATGTTGAGTTTTAAGCCAGATTTTTCACTCTCTTCTCACCTTCATCAAGAGGCTCTTTAGTTCCTCTTTGCTTTCTGCCATTAGGGTGGTGTCATTTGCATATCTGAGGTTATTGATATTTCTCCTGGCAATCTTGATTCCAGGTTGTGCTTCAGTTCACTGCTTTGTAAAATTCTTTGAGCTGGATTGTCCCCAAACATGTTCCAGCCAACCCTTCTCTTGCGATGTGTGCCCAAAATCAGCTTAGGAAACTCAGTACACACTTACCCGCCTTGGGGAGAAGCACAGTGCACTTTAGTTTGTCAAGATTCTGTGAAGTTTCTTAAAGATAAAAACTTGTTTGGCTCTTACACTGTTGGTGGGAATGTAAGTTGGTGCAGCCAATATGAAAAACAGTATGCAGTTTCCTCAGAAAGCTAGAAATAAGATTACTGTATGGTTTAGCAAATCCTACTCCTGGGCATATATCCGGACAAAACTACAATTCAAGATATATGCACTCCTGTGTTCATAGCAACACCATTCATAATAGCCCCAAACATGGAAACAACTTAAATGTCCATTGACAGATGAATGGATAAAGACGTGGTACATATATACTATGGAATATTACTCAGCCATAAAAAAAGAACAAAATAATGCCATCTGCAGCACCATGGATACAACTAGACATCACCATACTAAATGATGGAAGTCAGAAAGAGAAAGACAAATAGCCTATGATATCATATGAAGTCTTAAGACACAAATAAACATGTCTATTGAGCAGAAACAGACTCATGGATGTGGAGACCAGACCAGTAGTTTCCAAGTGGGAGGGAGGAAGTGGGAGGTTGGGGTGAACCAGTGTAAGGTATTGTATATAGAATGGATAAACAAGGTCCTGCTATATAGCCTAGGGAACTGTATTCAATACACTGTGATAAGCCACAATGGAAAAATATTTAGCAAGAATGTATGTATGTGCAACTGAATCACTTTGCTGTACAACAGACAGTAACACACCATTGTAAATCAACTATACTCCAATAAAATTTCTTTAAAAAGAATAAAACTTGTTTGATATTTTTTGGGGGCGGGGGAGGAGGGGAAGTGGATTGGGGAGGGAGAGGGGCGGGCGGGCCACTTCTATTGGTCTTTCATTTATCTATTTTCATCCATCTTTGTTCTTTGGCCCATGTGGGCCTCCCATCGCAGTGGCCTCTGTTGTCGCAGAGCACCGGTTCTGGGTGCATGTGCTCCAGAGCTCCGGCTTGGTAATTGGACACATCGGTCCAGCCGCTCCGTGGCACGTGGGATCTTCCCAGGCCAGGGATTGAACCAGTGCCCCTTGCTCTGCAAGGCGGTGTCCTTACCCACTGGACCACCAGGGAAGCCCCTCGTTTGATTTTTTTAAAAAATTTTTGGCCTCTTTTATTGGTCCTACATTTATTTGTTTTCATCCATCTTAATTCTTTGACCTGTGTGGGCCTCCCATCACCGTGGCCTCTCTTGTCGCAGAGCACCGGCTCTGGGTGCACTGGCTCATCATTGGACACACAGGTCCAGCCACTCCACAGCACGTGGGATCTTCCTGGGCCAGGGATCAAACCGGTGCCCCTTGCATTGCAAGGCAGACTTTTTGCCCAGTGGACCACCATGGAAGTCCAAAACTTGTTTGATTTTGTGTAGTCCTCCTTTCTCCCTTCTTTCACCATGGTAACTTCCATTAAAATCCTGTGGACTTAATGAACTCCTTAGCCAGCAAATGCTGCCATGATAATTGGAAAAGACCAGTGTGTATTATGTATAATCTGATCCAGTCTTTCATGTAATTTGGACCTGTTGGACTGTGTGTCTGTCCGTGTGTCCATCCCTCCCTCACTTCCTCTGCTTCAGTCAGTCCTCACATGTCAGCGTGTTGGGTCCCTCACCTGTCGTCACCCTTTGAGAGAATGCCAGTTTGTCAGTCTTGCAGGTGCTATCTGATGGGCTGACTTAAGCAGGACTCTCCTCTTTTTCTTTGGACACCATGCAGGAATTTGAGTTCCTTTTTTTAGTAGCAAGGTCCACATCCTTACATAACCAACATAGGTGAAGCTCTTTGCCAACCACAGACAACAGAAATAAGAGGACGGCTTGCGGTTGCTGCGTCAACGGACTTAGAGGAGACCTGTGTTGACTCCCCTCAGGTCCTCTTTGCTTTGAATCAGACTTTCCTGCAGCAGGAGAGCCTTCAAGCAGGCAGCCTTCAGTCATGACAGAGGGCCTCCTCAAACACTAACTGCAGGGACCTCGACTCCATCGTCTTCAGCCATGACAGCTCCCAGAGGAGAGCCCTTGACCCCTGCCCAGCTCAGCACATGAGTAAGCACCTTATCTGCTGACACCTGGACATCCTGTGTGCCAAGGATGGAGGTCATGAAAGGCTCTCAGAATAACTGCGCCCTTGTTGGTGCTGAGTGAGAGGGTGCAGCAAACAAAGGCATTCTTTAGGGAACTTAGGTACTGCGGAGCGTTTTTTTTAAAAATTTTGGCCTCTTTTATTGGTCCTACATTTATTTGTTTTCATCCATCTTAATTCTTTGACCTGTGTGGGCCTCCCATCACCGTGGCCTCTCTTGTCGCAGAGCACCGGCTCTGGGTGCACTGGCTCATCATTGGACACACAGGTCCAGCCACTCCACAGCACGTGGGATCTTCCTGGGCCAGGGATCAAACCGGTGCCCCTTGCATTGCAAGGCAGACTTTTTGCCCAGTGGACCACCATGGAAGTCCAAAACTTGTTTGATTTTGTGTAGTCCTCCTTTCTCCCTTCTTTCACCATGGTAACTTCCATTAAAATCCTGTGGACTTAATGAACTCCTTAGCCAGCAAATGCTGCCATGATAATTGGAAAAGACCAGTGTGTATTATGTATAATCTGATCCAGTCTTTCATGTAATTTGGACCTGTTGGACTGTGTGTCTGTCCGTGTGTCCATCCCTCCCTCACTTCCTCTGCTTCAGTCAGTCCTCACATGTCAGCGTGTTGGGTCCCTCACCTGTCGTCACCCTTTGAGAGAATGCCAGTTTGTCAGTCTTGCAGGTGCTATCTGATGGGCTGACTTAAGCAGGACTCTCCTCTTTTTCTTTGGACACCATGCAGGAATTTGAGTTCCTTTTTTTAGTAGCAAGGTCCACATCCTTACATAACCAACATAGGTGAAGCTCTTTGCCAACCACAGACAACAGAAATAAGAGGACGGCTTGCGGTTGCTGCGTCTACGTACTTAGAGGAGACCTGTGTTGACTCCCCTCAGGTCCTCTTTGCTTTGAATCAGACTTTCCTGCAGCAGGAGAGCCTTCAAGCAGGCAGCCTTCAGTCATGACAGAGGGCCTCCTCAAACACTAACTGCAGGGACCTCGACTCCATCGTCTTCAGCCATGACAGCTCCCAGAGGAGAGCCCTTGACCCCTGCCCAGCTCAGCACATGAGTAAGCACCTTATCTGCTGACACCTGGACATCCTGTGTGCCAAGGATGGAGGTCATGAAAGGCTCTCAGAATAACTGCGCCCTTGTTGGTGCTGAGTGAGAGGGTGCAGCAAACAAAGGCATTCTTTAGGGAACTTAGGTACTGCGGGCGTTAATGCGAGTTAGTTCCAGCGGAAGTCAAAGGATGGTGCATTGAGGGACTGGGCAGCAGGCAGCATGAACCAGCCTGCAGAGAGGGCAAGGAGTCTGAGTCTGAAAGCCTCCTGGCCAACTTAGCTAACTTTTGAGAAATGATGGAGCAGAGCATTGGCTTCTGCTTTGGGTGGCTTCTAGAAACATGTGAGCACAGTACATTTAGGATGTGTTCATGGTATTCTTACAGGCAGGGGCACAGAAGAAGCTGGGGAGGCTGCCAGCGTTTCCAGACGTGGGATTGCGTCCTGCAGTGTACATTGAGTGTGGCTGAACTGTGCATGAGTATAGATGCGGGACAGATCTTACTCGGGGGGCCTCTGGAGAAGAAAGCAGCTGTCCAGGGCTCAGAGGACGGCAGACTCGCCACAGGAGGGAGGGAGGTGGACAGATGCTTGTTATGTTTTGATCGACAAGCGTCCCTTGAGACAGACCCTGGCTTCCTTCTCTCCTCCGATAAGATCACATGAACGTTGTGAGTTCAGCTGAGCTGGGGGAGTGTGCTGTCTCCCAAACTCAGGAGAAAGAGAAACAGAGAGGTGGGGAGCTGGTGAGTGTGAGTGACGCTGCCCGGGCCTGTCAGATCTGGGAATCTTGTCCTATCAAATGTGAGGGAGTGTAAGATGTGCAAACGGAATGTCCCAGGGAGAGGGACTTGCCCGGCCAACGTCAAAAGAGAAAGTGAACTTTCTGGAGAGGCTAGAGTGAGAGGAAGTAAAACCAACCCCAAGCAAACAAGAGGAAGGGGAAAACAAGAAATATACTTGAGAAGGCATGGCAGAGTTTATGGTGATGTGGATTCTTCTGTGCATTCTGGGTGGAGGTAGGGAAGCGGGGAGAAGGGTCAAGACCAACTGGAACAGTAAAATTTAAAGCAGTAGATAAAAGTAACATGGGGGCTTCCTGGTGGTCCAGTGGGTAAAGAGTCTGCCTTGCAGTGCAAGGGGCACAGGTTCAATCCCTGGCCCGGGAAGATCCTGCGTGCCGCAGAGCGGCTGGGCCGGTGTGTCCAATGAGGAGCCAGCGCTCTGGAACGCATGCGCCCAGAGCCGGTGCTCTGCTACAGGAGAGGTCACGGCGATGGGCGGCCCACACCAGCCAAAGAACAAAGATGGATGAAAATAAATAGAAAATCAATAAAGAGGCCAAAATTAAAAAAAAAAAAAAAAAAGAACTTTAAAATATTAAAAAAAAAAAAGGAACTATCATGAGCGGGGACGGTGGGGTGGGGGGGGCGGGCTTGGAGGTTATTTGGACAGAAGGCAACTCTGTTGGAGCTCCCAGGGGATAGAGGCTTCATGTGTTCCTCTCCGGTGACTCCACGCCTGTCCTGCCCACGGGGCCCCTGTGGGTGGTGTGGACTGTGCGGAACGTGCCTGCCCCAGTGGAAGGAGAGCCGGGCGGGTGGCCGAGCGGTGCAGGTCTCAGGTCGTGTCTGGCATGTAGGAGGTGGAGCAGGACGGCAGGAGGATGGCTTGCACATTCAGGGCTGATGGAGAGGAGAGGGTGATGGGGCGAAGGAGCGCTGTGCAGAAGAGAAGAGATTTGGGGAAATGAACAAGAAGATCTTACATAAATGACACGATTAAAGAAAAAGATGACAAAGGAGAAGATGAAGTTATTTGACTTGAAAGTGACACAGCAAAACAGCAGAAGGAGAACTGCTGTCCCTAAAGTGGGAATTGATGACTGCATTTAAGAGAGTGAGCTCTTCCAGATGGTGCTCGTGGTGAAGAGCCTGCCCGGCAGAGAGGCAGGAGAGGTAAGAGACGCAGATTGTTGGGAAGATGCCCTGGAGTAAGGGATGGCAACCGTGCTCCTGCCTGGAGAAGTCCCACGGGCAGAGGAGCCTGGTGGGCTACAGTCCATGGGTCACAGAGTCGGACAGGACTGAAGCGACTTCGCCCGCACACGGAGGCTGCTGGAAGTTGGAGAAGGAGGAGGGTAGATGTCCTGCTCTGTGTGGGGCTAGAGCAACGGTTAAATTTGTTAAGCCCCAGGGAGGAGGAGAGAAGGTGGGGGCGGGGAGGCCGAGGTTTGAGGTGGGGAGAGAACCCCCTGATTGGCACACAGTTGGTGTAGCTGTACCCTACTGTTGGCCAAAACACAGAAGCTGGGGAACACGTGCAGCAGAATCAGGTGAAATACTTACCAGTATGGTAAAGAACATGGGAGAAAGCAAGAGGGAGAAACAGGAAATAAAAAAAATAAGGAAAATTTAAATATATGGAATTTCCTAAAACAGCTGAATGTGTATAGAATTTCCATGTCTTTAGTAATTGAATCACAATGGTTGACTCTAAAGTATGTAAATGTGTACAGTTCTTTTACAAAAAATATTGTTTGTGAAAAAAAGAAGTTAAAACAATGATGGGCTAGAGAAGCAACCCAAGTGTTTATTGATGAATGAAGAGGACATGGTACATAAATACAATGGAATATGACAGGGTCATAAAAAGAATGAAATAATGCCATTTGTAGGTAACATGGATGGACCTACAGATTATCATACTGAATGAAGTAAACCATACAGAAAAGCACACATATTATATGATATTACTTACACGTGAATCTAAAAAAATAATATAAAAGAAAGTATTTATAAAACAGACTCACAGGCAGAAAATAAGCTTATGGTTTTCAAAAGGGAAAGAAGGAAGGGAGGTATAAATCTGGGGTATGGGATTCACAGATACAAACTACTATCCATAAAAAAGAGAAATAAGAATTCCCTGTATAGCACAAGAAACTATATTCAATATCTTTTAATAACATATAATGGAAAAGACTTGGAAAAAAAAATGTATAATTTAATCACTTTGCTACATACCTGAAACTAACACAATGTTGTAGATTGACTTTACTTCAATTAAAAAAAGAAAAAACTGTGAGTGTCTTATGCACAGGAAATATTTCCTTTCTTCCTCAAAGCCCCCTGCCATCCAGGGTGGCACACAACATTGAATGAAGTTCCATGCTCTGTACAGTAGGTTTTTGTTGATTATCCATTTTTAATATAGTCCCTTCGCTGTCCACTTGAAGCTATCATAACATGGTTAATCAGCTATACCCCAATACAAAATACAAAGTTTAAAAAAAAAGAAATTGTTTTCTTATAGAAACGTGGCATCAAACAAGCATTTAAATAGAAAAGAAATATTGTTCGAAACAGGTTAAGAGTTCTTTCAGGGCTTGATTGAATATTGTTTCACTTGGGTTACAGGGAATAATGTCCCAGTCTGGAAAAACAGCAGGCAGGGGCTTCCAGAATGGTGTGTCTCTCTACTTTTTCCTTGACAGCGTCTCGACCCTCTGGGCTAGGTGATCTGATGCTCAAAGTTAAGCAACTTCGTTCACAGCTCTGTTGCCCTTAACCTTTTCCTCTTTATTTTTTATTATTTTTTAAATTTTGGCCTCTTTTATAGGTTATTTATTTATTTACTTTCATCCATCTTTGTTCTTTGGCCTGTGTGGGCCTCCCATAGCGGTGGTCTCTCTTGCAGCAGAGCACCGGCTCTGGGCTCATGCGCTCCAGAGCGCTGGCTCCTCATTGGACACACAGGTCCAGCCTGGGATCCTCCCGGGCCAGGGATCGTACCTGTGCTCCTTGCACTGCAAGGCGGACTCTTTACCCACTGGACCACCGGGGAAGCCCATTTCTCGTTATTTTGACAGAAGTTCCCAATTTTATTAACGCCATGCTACCAGCTACCACTGCAGGCACAACTCACTGTTAAGGAGACTGATACCTACTTCCTCCTGGAGCTAATCTACAAGCATAAGGAGAGGGTGGGGAGGTGGCTGAAGGCCCTTCTGGAGGAGTTCTCTGACAAAGGCTGATTCTCAGGCATGTTTTTCATCCGGCTGCAGCTCCAGAGAGAGACCTCGCAGTCCCCGGGCACGCTGGGTGTTAGGAGTGTCCTGGAAAACCCACCAGGGCCAAGCTGTTTTTTCGTGGAGCATCTTTCTCCACCACAAGAGTCCATGTCTCCTGGTGCCTTCTGAAGGCTGAATCGACCAGAAGGAACCACGGAAATTCAGAAGCTGCTCCCACACTCTTAGCCTAGGCAATGTGAGACTGAAAAAGCTGTGAGGTCAGCACACTTTTCATGGTTAAGTGAGGACAATCCCAAATGGAAAGCTCTAGAGGTTTAAAAGGAAACAGCAGCTTTTGTCCTGGGGACCTGAAGATGATATTGAAAGACGAGATGTGGAACTCACTTTGGAGTAGGAGGAAATTGAAGTGGCGCAGAATTGATGGTCCACAGTGATAGCGGTTGCTGATTGGGGCTGTTCATTCCCTGGGCGATTACTGTTTTCATTCCTATTTGGTTGAGACAGTGAGGACGCTGGAGCCAGACCACCAGGGCCTGAGTTGAAATTTGCTTAATCTGTCTGCACCTCTTCCTCATGTGTATGATGGGGTTCATAATGCACCCTGTTATGTTTATGCTTATTAGGATGGGTGCGGGGAGGCTGAATGGTGTGTAAAGCACAAGAACAGCGCGTGGCACCTTGTGAAATGTTGGCTGATTTTACTGTTGTGGTTTCTCCCCGTTAACACGGCCTGGGTCATGGCTGGCGGGATGACCGCCATCACTGCAGCACTCTGCAAGCTCAGTGCTGCCTCCGAGCCCAGGCACACTCTGTACAGCTTGCTTCACTTCTACACTGGACCTTGCCGAGGTCCTCTTCATTGGCGTCAGTTGCATGTGTGTGCTCGGTCGTGCCTGACTCTTTGGGACCCCATGGACTGTAGCCTGCCAGGCTCTTCTGTCCCTGGGCTTCTCCAGCAAGAATACTGGAGTGGGGTGCTATTTCCTCCTTCATGGGATCTTCCCAACCCAGAGATCTAGCCTGCGTCTCCTGCATCGGCAGGCAGATTCTTTGCCAATGAGCCTCCTGGGAAGCTCTAAGTCAGTTGCCCCTCATCAGTCCTGGGGTCCTAGACTAGGGTTGGCCCCAAGAATGCAGTAGAGCCCAGTACCTTCTCTCCTGAATACCACCCATAGGCTCCCCAGGCTCTAAGTTCCATCTGCTTCTCAGTGCTATGGAGTTGGGATCAGGAAGAATATGGACAGACCTTAATTTACCTTCCTGGTCTCTGGCTCTTGAGTGTTCTGTTAAAATTGCACAAACCCTGGGGCTAAGCTGCCTGGGTCTAGATTCTGTCCTGCGGCTGCTTTGTGTGAGGTCCCAAACCTGCTTTGCCTGTTTTCCTTTTTCAAGTGGTGATAATAACCATGCAGCTAAGTTGCTTCCTGGATCGGATGCTGGTACGCTGCAATGTAGTGAGCTATTTAGGACATTCCTGTGCGAACTGTCACAGAAGGGACATGGTGACCCCAGCAGATCATGTCACTTCTGAGCATCAAAACCTGAAATGAAAGCAGACGACTCCCAGGATCTACCTTTTGAAGTATTTATTTTAAGATGCCCCTGTAAATGTGACTGGTTGATCTTTGCTCCTTTTTACCGAAAAAGAAAAAAAGTGAAATGAAACTCAGGTTGCGGTTTCCAGCTATGGCGGCTTCCGCTAGACGGAGGGGTTTATTGTGTTTGTCAGTGGACACGGGGCAGAAGAGGGCTGGGGTCTTAGAGGTGCTCCATGTACACCCCATGGGCAGGACTGTCAGCACGGAACTTCGAGGAGGAAGGCGGGCACCGGGCGCCCCCTGAGCTGTGTGGCCCGGGGCCGCGCACTGCAGGGTTCTGACCTTCGGAGTCCTCATCTCTAAACTCTGCGGATCTCACCGCGCGGCCAGGCGGGGCTGTGGCCCCAGTGCAGATGCTCTCTGAATGGTACTGGGCTGGACTGAAGGGAGGGGGTGGCAGGGCTCTTTCTCGGGCCTGGGATGTGTCTGGGTGTGTGTGTAGAGGCCACAAGGGCCGCCCCATTTCTGATCATTTTTCACACTGCAGGGCATTTCACGGGCACCCACACCGTTCTCCGCGGTCTGTGGCCTGAAGGCTATGAAGTGGAACCCGCCTCCGCCGAAGGACTCATCAAGCAAGCTTCCTGTGCTTCGGTCCATGTTTTGGAGCAGTGAGGGGAGCCCAGAGCCCCATGGGGCTGCCTAGGCACCAGGGCGAGACGTGCCCCCAGGGGCTCCAAGGGCCCCTGCCCGGCCGGTCCGCAGCCCCTCTACTTCTGGCTCAGCGGGCGTCCCCTTGGGGCTGGGAATGTCCACGTGGGCTGGCCAAGAGAGCAGGTGGGGCAGCAGGGGCCCCGCCCCAGTGGCCTTTCATTAGAAAGGAAGTCGGCTCTGGGGTCCTGGGGCCCAAAAAGGGTGCTTCAGCTCAGTGCTCAGTGCCTTTCCTGCCATTAGTGAAGTTTTAGGGAGGGAGATGGTGGAGTCAGCCATAATGTATGGTCAGGGGGGCCGGAGATCTGTCAGATCCGTCTCTTGGGCAGGAACAAAGCCCTTTCGCTTTCTGTTTCCTCCTTCGGGTCTGCTTATTTCTCATTTTTGTGCAGAGTCACCCTCCTGCCCTGTGGATCCTCCTGTGAAGAATTCAGGAGGCCAGGACCCCCTCTCAGCAATGCTCGTGGTCACTCTGCTGGCCTGTGCCCCGTGCCCAGTCCTTGTGGTCACAGGGTGGCCCTTCCTACCCACCTCTGCATGTCTGCTTGGGCTGCCATAACAAAAATACCACGGACTGGGTGACTTAACCAGTGAAGACTCATTTTCTCATGGTTCTGGAGGCCAGAGTCCAAGATGTCGGCAGGTCTGGTCTCCCCTGAGGTCTCTCTCCTTGGCTTGCAGGAGGTAGATTCTCAGGGTCCCCAGGGGGCTTCTCCTGGTGTCCATAATTCTGCTTCGGAGGATGCCAGTCAGACTGGGACCCACCCTTACAAAGTCTCATCCCCAGATACAGTCCTGTTCTGAGGCATCGGAGTTAGGGCTTGGGCCTGTGAATTTTGAGGGAGCATAGTTGTGCGCCCCTTCCCTGTGGGCTCGCTCCCTCCAGATCGTGGTCACCAGCGCCCTCTGCTGGCAGAGTCCTTAGCGGTGGCGACCGGACCCAGGAGGAAGCACCAGACCTTCCGCGGAGGGGATGGGGCAGGACCCAGCTGTGCTGTCTGCCCCAAGCCTGCCTCTCTTTCCCCTCCTGTCCTCTCAGGCCAAGTCCTCGTCTGTCCCTTCACTGCAGAGGTTCCCCCTGGAAGGCCACCTTCCATCCCAGGAGCCAGGATTCTCTGGGTCTCCCTCTCAAGGGAACAGCTTGGCTTCGTCCTGGGCTTGTCTCGACCCCTGCCCCCCAACCCCTCTCTCCACATCCTGCATTCCCTGTATCGGTGCTAGCAGTTCCTCACTCGGTACTTTCTACTTTACAAAAGCCCTGACCTGAGACTTCTCATTTTCCACCTCCACCATGCCTCTGGCGTCTTCTAGGGGAACCACTCTCAGATTTCCCCCATTTGTTTCTAAGGTCATTGTCCTCCAGCCCCTTCTCCACCTTTCTGTGGGACTCATCTGGCAGCTTTCTCTTACTCAGAAACCTTCTCATTGTTCTCTTCCAAAGTCCAGCGTCTTCAGGCTGATGCCTTGGCACCCGGGCACCACATTTTCCCAGCATGGACCTGCCTCTGATACCAGAAAATTGTCTGTCCGCACTCCTGTGTCTCCACCTTTGCTAATGTGGTAGAGATGTTTGTCCCGAATCTCACATACCTTACTTTGATTGCTTGGGCTTGCAGTTCTGTGGCCCTCCATTCCGTTCTAGAGACTCTTGTGGGTTTATTCTGGGTCATTTCTAGGGCCAGGAAGGTCTTTGGGGGTCCCCTGGGAAGGGGGATGGGATGGCACTCTGGATCCATGGCCACCACCTTTGTTTGCCCCACTCTGCGCCTCCTGGATTTCAGGCGTGGGAGGGCCGAGCTTTCCCAGATCCCCTTGCTGCTGTGATCGAGAGCAATGGGTGTGATTTGGAAGCTGAAAGGGGCAGGCAGGAGACCTTTCTCTTCAATAGTGTTGGCAGTTACGTGCCCACTCCAGCAGACCCAAGTGTGTGCAGAGCCAGGCTCTGCCTGAGGTCGGCACAGTTTTCTGCAGCTTTCTGACCTTGGACTGCAGCTGTGGAGGTGCCCAGCATCAACCCTCTTGACTTTGGCAGCTGCGGCTACTCCTGTGGCTCTAGGAAGCGCCTCTTTCTGCTTGAAGCACCAGGAGGGCTTGCTGATTCCCGCACTAACAGAAGTGGTGCTCTGCTTCTCAGTTGAGTCTGTTCTTATCTTTGGCAGGTAGGGGGATGAAGGTGGGTAGGGGGAGGTAAACAGGAAGGTTAAACAGGAAGGCAAACGGGAGGGAAGGATAACTGGCTGATCCTGCCCCCAACCCCTCTCTCCACATCCTGCATTCCCTGTATCGGTGCTAGCAGTTCCTCACTCGGTACTTTCTACTTTACAAAAGCCCTGACCTGAGACTTCTCATTTTCCACCTCCACCATGCCTCTGGCGTCTTCTAGGGGAACCACTCTCAGATTTCCCCCATTTGTTTCTAAGGTCATTGTCCTCCAGCCCCTTCTCCACCTTTCTGTGGGACTCATCTGGCAGCTTTCTCTTACTCAGAAACCTTCTCATTGTTCTCTTCCAAAGTCCAGCGTCTTCAGGCTGATGCCTTGGCACCCGGGCACCACATTTTCCCAGCATGGACCTGCCTCTGATACCAGAAAATTGTCTGTCCGCACTCCTGTGTCTCCACCTTTGCTAATGTGGTAGAGATGTTTGTCCCGAATCTCACATACCTTACTTTGATTGCTTGGGCTTGCAGTTCTGTGGCCCTCCATTCCGTTCTAGAGACTCTTGTGGGTTTATTCTGGGTCATTTCTAGGGCCAGGAAGGTCTTTGGGGGTCCCCTGGGAAGGGGGATGGGATGGCACTCTGGATCCATGGCCACCACCTTTGTTTGCCCCACTCTGCGCCTCCTGGATTTCAGGCGTGGGAGGGCCGAGCTTTCCCAGATCCCCTTGCTGCTGTGATCGAGAGCAATGGGTGTGATTTGGAAGCTGAAAGGGGCAGGCAGGAGACCTTTCTCTTCAATAGTGTTGGCAGTTACGTGCCCACTCCAGCAGACCCAAGTGTGTGCAGAGCCAGGCTCTGCCTGAGGTCGGCACAGTTTTCTGCAGCTTTCTGACCTTGGACTGCAGCTGTGGAGGTGCCCAGCGTCAACCCTCTTGACTTTGGCAGCTGCGGCTACTCCTGTGGCTCTAGGAAGCGCCTCTTTCTGCTTGAAGCACCAGGAGGGCTTGCTGATTCCCGCACTAACAGAAGTGGTGCTCTGCTTCTCAGTTGAGTCTGTTCTTATCTTTGGCAGGTAGGGGGATGAAGGTGGGTAGGGGGAGGTAAACAGGAAGGTTAAACAGGAAGGCAAACGGGAGGGAAGGATAACTGGCTGATCCTGTTCTTCCAACTTCCTGTAAGTGGGTTGCAGTGATATTCTCCAGAGGCCCCCATCCTGAGTGGTACCTGATTTCTCGGCTCACATTAGGGCCAAGGAAGCAACAGACGCTATTGGAAGGGCTGATGCACAACTGTTTGCAAACCGCTGTGGCTGGACTTGCCTGGTGGTCCAGAGGATAAGAATCCACCTGCCGATACAGGGGACAATGGTTTGATCCTTGGTCTGGGAAGATTCCAAATGCCACTTGTGCAGCAACTAAGCCCGGGTGCCACAGCAACTGAGCCTGAGCTCTAGAGCCTGAGAGCTGCGACTGTCGAGCCTGTGTGCTGTAACCACTGAAGCCCGAATGCCCTAGAGCTTGCATGCTGCTACTATGGAAGCCCTCAGGTCTGGATCCTGTGCTCTGCAACAAGAGAAGCCACCACAAGAAGAAGCCCACACTTCGCCACCAAGACCAAACCCCCGGCCCCCCACTAGCTGCAAGTAGAGAAAGCCTGTGTAAAACAATGAAGACCCAGCACAGCCAAGTAAATAAAAAAGCAAAAACCAAATAAATACAAAAGCAAAAAACCCCACAGTGACTGTTGCATCTCAGCACTGACCCAGCCACCTCTGCTTTTGAGGTGGCAAGGGGTACCAGTGCACCTGGGGCAGGGGGAACTTGGCCAGTTTTCCCCTAGTTTTATCCTGAAGTGGAAAGATCCTTTGCACTTGGGCAGGAGCGACCTGCTGCTTTGTGAGAGCATCCCAGGATCTTCTGAAGATTATAATCCAGCCCCGCAGGGTGGAGGAAGGTCGCCATGGGCCCAGATCTCATACACTGGGCTCTGAGCCTTAATCTGGAAATTTAGAAATGGAAAGACCTAGGGCCATGGGACGAGTACACCAGACCTTTCCTAGTTGTGTAACGAGGAAGGAAGCCCACATGAATGAGGTGGTGCTGGGCTTGCCCTCTGCCCAAGTCCCCCCACCCCGCCTCCAACTCCTGCCATTTATAGAGGGGAAGGGGACCAGACCTAAGAGGTGAGGACTGAACCCACTGCTTTTACAGCAAAGCTTGAATTACCAACAGAAAGAGAGAACTCAAACACTTTATTGTAGGTTATACAAGAAATAAAAGCCACACTAGGTACATTTAAACCAGATGACGAGGACACCTGTTTTGCTCCTGTGTAAGTTAGGCAGACTTTCCTCCCCCCATCATGAAAGATCTCTGGTTGGGTTCTTTTTCAGCACAGAGGTGGCACATTTTCACTCATTTAGCTGGCAGAGCAAAGCCGATCCCTTGGCGATCCAGTAGTGCTTGGACCGCTTGGAGGGTAAGAGGACAGTCACCACAAAGTTGGTTGAATGACCTAGTTAAGGATACAAAGAAGAAAGGTTTGTTACTTAAAGACTAACTGTTTAATGTAAAAATCATTGTACCAGGAATCAAGGCATCTGAGTTCCAGACCCGTCTCTGCCTCTAAAGATGAGGCAACAATCCTCAGTTTTAAGGACAAGTGATCCTTTAGGACCTGTCTAACTTAGATCTTATATAACCTTGTACTCTATGTTTCAATTTCCCTGTTTCAGGGAGCACTGGACTAGCATTGCACTTTTAGGGGGACTCAGGGAATGCAGTTGGTAGGTTAGGCATCTGTCCATTTGGCCATCTTCTTGTCTGTCCATCCATCCATTCATCTATCCATCCAACCATCCACTTGTCCATAAGCTTGTCTCCCTCGCTCTCTCATTCCATCCATTTATCCATCTGCTTGTCTGTCCGTCTGTCCATTCATCCATCCATCCTTTGTTCAACCCAGCAGGTAGGCACGGGGGTTGAGAGTCACAGGTATTTTGTCCTCAGTTATGGGACATCTGAAGTAAGAGACGGCTTTTGCAGTTTCTTCACTATGGGTCTGTGTGAGGGGGCTGGGACCAGAGTGAGAAGAAGAAAACTCTCCCCTCAGAATCGAGCTGCTGTTTCTGGCATCCACAGCAAACCCCATCTGCCTGAGAGTCGGGAAAGGTGGTGCTGTGCCCAGCAGAGAATGACTAAATCTCCTCTCTCCTTACCTTTTGTATGTCATTCCCTACCTGGTGCCTTGGCAGGTGGTCGAGTGACATTTTATAGTCCCTATTGCAGCATGTATATGTTTCAGAGTGAAAGTGTTAGTTGCTCAGTTGTGTCCGACTCTTTGAGACTCCATAGACTCCAACACACCAGGCTCCCTTGTCCATGGAGTTCTTCAGGCAAGAATACTGGAGAGGTTGCCAGGCCCTTCCCCCGGGGATCCTCCCGATCCAGGGATTTAACCTGGATGTCTCACACTGCAGGCAGCTTCTTTGCCATTTGAGTAACCAGGCTTGCATGTACACGTATAGTAACCATTAATTTGATTTGAGATACATATAAGGTCCATACCTTTCAACAATGATGTGTCTCTTAGGTCTCTTTCATTGGTAGTTTCCCTCTGTGTTCCTAGAAGGATACAAAGAAGAAGTTTTAAAAATCATTTTGTACCAGGAATCAAGGCATCTGAGTTCCAGACCCGTCTCTGCCTCTAAAGATGAGGCAACAATCCTCAGTTTTAAGGACAAGTGATCCTTTAGGACCTGTCTAACTTAGATCTTATATAACCTTGTACTCTATGTTTCAATTTCCCTGTTTCAGGGAGCACTGGACTAGCATTGCACTTTTAGGGGGACTCAGGGAATGCAGTTGGTAGGTTAGGCATCTGTCCATTTGGCCATCTTCTTGTCTGTCCATCCATCCATTCATCTATCCATCCAACCATCCACTTGTCCATAAGCTTGTCTCCCTCGCTCTCTCATTCCATCCATTTATCCATCTGCTTGTCTGTCCGTCTGTCCATTCATCCATCCATCCTTTGTTCAACCCAGCAGGTAGGCACGGGGGTTGAGAGTCACAGGTATTTTGTCCTCAGTTATGGGACATCTGAAGTAAGAGACGGCTTTTGCAGTTTCTTCACTATGGGTCTGTGTGAGGGGGCTGGGACCAGAGTGAGAAGAAGAAAACTCTCCCCTCAGAATCGAGCTGCTGTTTCTGGCATCCACAGCAAACCCCATCTGCCTGAGAGTCGGGAAAGGTGGTGCTGTGCCCAGCAGAGAATGACTAAATCTCCTCTCTCCTTACCTTTTGTATGTCATTCCCTACCTGGTGCCTTGGCAGGTGGTCGAGTGACATTTTATAGTCCCTATTGCAGCATGTATATGTTTCAGAGTGAAAGTGTTAGTTGCTCAGTTGTGTCCGACTCTTTGAGACTCCATAGACTCCAACACACCAGGCTCCCTTGTCCATGGAGTTCTTCAGGCAAGAATACTGGAGAGGTTGCCAGGCCCTTCCCCCGGGGATCCTCCCGATCCAGGGATTTAACCTGGATGTCTCACACTGCAGGCAGCTTCTTTGCCATTTGAGTAACCAGGCTTGCATGTACACGTATAGTAACCATTAATTTGATTTGAGATACATATAAGGTCCATACCTTTCAACAATGATGTGTCTCTTAGGTCTCTTTCATTGGTAGTTTCCCTCTGTGTTTCTTTTGCCACCCCCTGATTATATATTTGTTGGAACAACCAGGCTGTTTGTTCTGTGAGGTGTCCCAGAGTCTTATTTTTGCTGACAGCGTCCCTGTGGTGATTTTGCATGTGTTCCTCTATCCCTGCAAGAGTGGTTAGATCTAGAGGTGTGATCCCATTCAGGGTTGAGGTTTCTTTTGGCAAGAACACTTCCTAGGTGGTGTGCACTTCCATCAGGAAGTGCCTTGGATCTGGTTGTCTTTCTCTGATAGGACTGTCCAAAGCTGATCATTTTTACTTGCTGTTTAATCACTATATCATGTCTGACTCCTTTGCGGTCCCATGGACCATGGCCCGCCAGGCTCCCCTGGCCATGGGGTTTCCCAGGCAGGAATACCGTAGTGCGTGTCAACCTTTTCCAAGTGATCTTCTCAACCTAGGGATCAAGTCAGCATCTCCTGCAGTGGCAGGCAGTTTCTTTACTACTGAGCCACCAGGGAAGCCCAAGTATTACTTAGAACCATTATTTCATTCAGGTTAATAATTCAAAATTTTACTGATGATTAAGTCTATAGAGTCCATGTTTGATTCAGTTTTTGTATGTGCTGAGATAAGGATCTAAGTTTGCTTAACCAAACATCATTTGTGAAATAATTTCCCTCTTTCTGACCAATTTTAAAGGATGCTGCTATTATATGTCAAGGTTCCACATATGCACAGTGTGTTTCTGGGCTCTCTGTCTAATACATTGGATCTGTTTAATTGAGTCTTCTACCAGTGCAATGTCATATTAATTACTGCCTTTTCCTCTTCCTGAAAACCACAGAGAGATCCTATTGGAATTTTAACCAATAATTAGAAGAGAAATGACTCTGTTCAAAAGTGGGCAAAACACTGGAACAGACACTTCATTTGAGAAGATATAAATAAGCACCAGAAAATATGGTTACTATCACTAGTCATTGTTGTTGTTATTGTTATTCACTTGCCCAGTCGAGTCTGACTCTGAGACGCTATGGACTGAATTTGAGATACATATAAGGTCCATACCTTTCAACAATGATGTGTCTCTTAGGTCTCTTTCATTGGTAGTTTCCCTCTGTGTTTCTTTTGCCACCCCCTGATTATATATTTGTTGGAACAACCAGGCTGTTTGTTCTGTGAGGTGTCCCAGAGTCTTATTTTTGCTGACAGCGTCCCTGTGGTGATTTTGCATGTGTTCCTCTATCCCTGCAAGAGTGGTTAGATCTAGAGGTGTGATCCCATTCAGGGTTGAGGTTTCTTTTGGCAAGAACACTTCCTAGGTGGTGTGCACTTCCATCAGGAAGTGCCTTGGATCTGGTTGTCTTTCTCTGATAGGACTGTCCAAAGCTGATCATTTTTACTTGCTGTTTAATCACTATATCATGTCTGACTCCTTTGCGGTCCCATGGACCATGGCCCGCCAGGCTCCCCTGGCCATGGGGTTTCCCAGGCAGGAATACCGTAGTGCGTGTCAACCTTTTCCAAGTGATCTTCTCAACCTAGGGATCAAGTCAGCATCTCCTGCAGTGGCAGGCAGTTTCTTTACTACTGAGCCACCAGGGAAGCCCAAGTATTACTTAGAACCATTATTTCATTCAGGTTAATAATTCAAAATTTTACTGATGATTAAGTCTATAGAGTCCATGTTTGATTCAGTTTTTGTATGTGCTGAGATAAGGATCTAAGTTTGCTTAACCAAACATCATTTGTGAAATAATTTCCCTCTTTCTGACCAATTTTAAAGGATGCTGCTATTATATGTCAAGGTTCCACATATGCACAGTGTGTTTCTGGGCTCTCTGTCTAATACATTGGATCTGTTTAATTGAGTCTTCTACCAGTGCAATGTCATATTAATTACTGCCTTTTCCTCTTCCTGAAAACCACAGAGAGATCCTATTGGAATTTTAACCAATAATTAGAAGAGAAATGACTCTGTTCAAAAGTGGGCAAAACACTGGAACAGACACTTCATTTGAGAAGATATAAATAAGCACCAGAAAATATGGTTACTATCACTAGTCATTGTTGTTGTTATTGTTATTCACTTGCCCAGTCGAGTCTGACTCTGAGACGCTATGGACTGCAGCATGCCAGGCCTCCCTGTCCCTCACCACCTCTCTGGTTTGTCCAAGTTCATGTCTGTTGCTTCGGTGAAGCTCTCCAGCCATATCATTCTCTAATGCCTTCTTCTCCCTCTGCCCTTGATCTTTCCCAGCATCAGGGACTTTTCCAGTGAATCGTTTGTTTGCATCAGATGACCATAATACTGGAGCTTCAGCTTCAGCATCACTCTCTCCAATGAGTGTTCAAGATTGATTTCCCTTGAGATTGACTGGTTTGATCTCTTTGCTGTTTCTTCTTGAACCTGCACACAAGTTTCTCAGGAGACAGGTCAGACAGTCTGGTATTCCCATCTCTTTAACAGCTTTCCACAGTTTGTCATGATCCACACAGTCAATGGCTCCAGTGTAGTCGATGAAACAGAGGTAGATGTTTTTCTGAAGTTCCCTTGCTTTCACTATGATCCAGTGCATGTTGGCGATTTGATCTCTGGTTTCTCTTCCTTTTCTAAACCCAGCTTGGACATCTGGAAGTTCTTGGTTTGTATAATGTTGAAGCCTAGCCTGCAAGATGTGAAGCATGACCTTTCTAGCATGGGAGATGAGTGCCATTGTTCAACAGTTAGCATGTTCTTTAACACCATCCTTCTTGGGAACTGGGATGAGGATTGACCGTTTCCAATCCTGTGGCCATTGCTGGATCTTCCAGATTTGAATGAATGCAAAACCCTGATGGCATTATCCTTCAGGGATGTGAATAGTTCCTGGACTTCCATTGCATAGCTTTATTAACAGCAGTGCTTCCTAAGGTCCACTTGGCTTTGCTCTCCAGAATGTCTGGCTGTGGTTGACTTAACCAGCTCATTAAGATCTTTTCCATACATTTCTTACATGTATTCTTCCCATCTCTCCTTGATCTCTTCAGCATCTAATAGGTCTCTACCATTTTTATCCTTTATTGTGCCCCTCAGTCATGGAAACCCTCTGAAAAAAAAAACTTGCAAAAGTGGGCAAAACACTGGAACAGACACTTCATTTGAGAAGATATAAATAAGCACCAGAAAATATGGTTACTATCACTAGTCATTGTTGTTGTTATTGTTATTCACTTGCCCAGTCGAGTCTGACTCTGAGACGCTATGGACTGCAGCATGCCAGGCCTCCCTGTCCCTCACCACCTCTCTGGTTTGTCCAAGTTCATGTCTGTTGCTTCGGTGAAGCTCTCCAGCCATATCATTCTCTAATGCCTTCTTCTCCCTCTGCCCTTGATCTTTCCCAGCATCAGGGACTTTTCCAGTGAATCGTTTGTTTGCATCAGATGACCATAATACTGGAGCTTCAGCTTCAGCATCACTCTCTCCAATGAGTGTTCAAGATTGATTTCCCTTGAGATTGACTGGTTTGATCTCTTTGCTGTTTCTTCTTGAACCTGCACACAAGTTTCTCAGGAGACAGGTCAGACAGTCTGGTATTCCCATCTCTTTAACAGCTTTCCACAGTTTGTCATGATCCACACAGTCAATGGCTCCAGTGTAGTCGATGAAACAGAGGTAGATGTTTTTCTGAAGTTCCCTTGCTTTCACTATGATCCAGTGCATGTTGGCGATTTGATCTCTGGTTTCTCTTCCTTTTCTAAACCCAGCTTGGACATCTGGAAGTTCTTGGTTTGTATAATGTTGAAGCCTAGCCTGCAAGATGTGAAGCATGACCTTTCTAGCATGGGAGATGAGTGCCATTGTTCAACAGTTAGCATGTTCTTTAACACCATCCTTCTTGGGAACTGGGATGAGGATTGACCGTTTCCAATCCTGTGGCCATTGCTGGATCTTCCAGATTTGAATGAATGCAAAACCCTGATGGCATTATCCTTCAGGGATGTGAATAGTTCCCCTGGACTTCCATTGCATAGCTTTATTAACAGCAGTGCTTCCTAAGGTCCACTTGGCTTTGCTCTCCAGAATGTCTGGCTGTGGTTGACTTAACCAGCTCATTAAGATCTTTTCCATACATTTCTTACATGTATTCTTCCCATCTCTCCTTGATCTCTTCAGCATCTAATAGGTCTCTACCATTTTTATCCTTTATTGTGCCCATCTTTGGGTGGAATGTTCCCTTGATCCAATTTCCCTGAAGAGATCTCTAGTCTTTCCCCTTTTCTTTTTCCCTTCTATTATTAAGCACTGTTCATTGAAGAAGGCCTTCTTGTCTCTCCTAGTTATTCTTTGGAACTCTGCATTTAGTTGAATGTACCTTTCTCTTTCTCCCTTGCTTTTTGCTTCTCTTTGTTCTTCCACTATTTGTAAAGCCTTCTCAGGCAACCACTTTGCCTTCTTGTTTTTCTTTTTCTTTGTGATGGTTTTGTTTGCTGCCTCCTGCACAATATTACAACCTTCTGTCTGTGGTTCTTCAGGCACACTGTTAACTAGGTCTAGTCCCTTGAATCTATTTGTTACCTCTACTGCAAATTCATATAGGATTTGATTTAAGGCATAGCTGGTTTGCCTAGTGGTTTTCCTTAGTTTAAGCCTGAATTTTGCTATAAGAAGTTGATGATCTGAGCTGCAGTCAGCTTCAGGTCTTGTTTTTGTCAACTGTATACAGCTTCTCCATCTTCGGCTACAAAGAATGTAATCAACTTGATTTGGGTATTGACCATTTGGTGATGTCCATGTATACAGTTGTCTCTTGTGTTGTTGAAAAAGCATATTTTCTATGACCAGTGCATTCTCTTGGCAAAATTCAGTTAGCCTTTGCTCTGCTTCATTTTGTTCTCCAAGGCCAAACTTGCCTGTTACTCCAGGGATCTCTTGACTTCCTACTTTGGCATTCCAATCCTCAATGATGAGTAGAACATCTTTTTTTTTTTTTAATTAATTTAATTTTTAAATTTTTTGTTGTTTACTGCCACATGTCGACCTGAATCTGCCATAGGTATACATATGTTCTCCTCTCCCCAAACCTCCCCCTGCATCTCTCTCCCCATCCCACCCCTTGAGGTCACTGCAGAGCCCCTGTTTGAGATCTCCGAGTCCCACAGCATATTCTCCTCCCTCACCACAATGTCCATAAGGCTGTAGCAGAACATCTTTTTTAAGTGTTAGTTGTAGGAGGTCTTCTGGCCTTCATGGAGCTTATCAACTTCAGCTGCTTTGGTATCAGTAGTAGGGGCAGAGACTTGAAGTACTGTGAGGCTGAATGGCTTGCCTTGGAAACAAACTGGGATCATTCCATCATTTTTGAGATGGCACCCAAGTACTGCATTTTGGACTTTTTTTTTCTTTTCTTTGGGCAGGAAAAGTGGATCTTGTTGATGATGAAGACTACTCCATTTCTTCTATGGAATTCTTGCCACAGTAATAGATAAAATGGTCATCTGAATTAAATTTGTCCATTCCTGTCCATTTTAGTTCACTGATTCCTAAGATGTTGATGTTTATTCTTATCATCTTCTGCTTGACCATGTTCAACTTTCCTTGATTCATGGATCCAGCATGCCAGGTTCCTATGCAATACTGTTTTTGCAGCATTGGATTTAACTTTCATCACCAGATACATCCACAACTGGGTGTCATATCGCTTTGGCCCAGCTGCTTCATTCATTCTGGGGCTATTAGTTGTTGTGTTCCAGTCTCCCCTGGTGGCACATTGGACACCTTCAGACCAAGGGACTCATCTTTCAGTGTTTTACCTTTTTGTCTTTTTATATAGTTTTTGTCCTTTTATACACTAGTCATTAGGGAAATGAAAATCAGATACCACTCTATTCTCTTATCTATCTGTCATCTACCTGTCAAGTCATCTGTCATCTGAAATTAAAGGGACTCATCCTACTTAGTGGTGGTGAGGATTTGGAAGATCTGGAACCCCCATACACTGATGGTGGGCATGGTAAGTGCTGTGATCACTTTGGCAAACATTTTGGGTGTTTCTTAAAAAGCTAAACATATACCTACTACATGAGTCAGTCATCCCATTCCTAGATACTTATCCAACATACATAAAAGCATATAAATCAATATAATTATTAATTTAAAAATACCTTTGAACCATCTCCAAACTGCCCCCCATTTCCCACCCCTTGAGGTCACTGCAGAGCCCCTGTTTGAGATCTCCGAGTCCCACAGCATATTCTCCTCCCTCACCACAATGTCCATAAGGCTGTAGCAGAACATCTTTTTTAAGTGTTAGTTGTAGGAGGTCTTCTGGCCTTCATGGAGCTTATCAACTTCAGCTGCTTTGGTATCAGTAGTAGGGGCAGAGACTTGAAGTACTGTGAGGCTGAATGGCTTGCCTTGGAAACAAACTGGGATCATTCCATCATTTTTGAGATGGCACCCAAGTACTGCATTTTGGACTTTTTTTTTCTTTTCTTTGGGCAGGAAAAGTGGATCTTGTTGATGATGAAGACTACTCCATTTCTTCTATGGAATTCTTGCCACAGTAATAGATAAAATGGTCATCTGAATTAAATTTGTCCATTCCTGTCCATTTTAGTTCACTGATTCCTAAGATGTTGATGTTTATTCTTATCATCTTCTGCTTGACCATGTTCAACTTTCCTTGATTCATGGATCCAGCATGCCAGGTTCCTATGCAATACTGTTTTTGCAGCATTGGATTTAACTTTCATCACCAGATACATCCACAACTGGGTGTCATATCGCTTTGGCCCAGCTGCTTCATTCATTCTGGGGCTATTAGTTGTTGTGTTCCAGTCTCCCCTGGTGGCACATTGGACACCTTCAGACCAAGGGACTCATCTTTCAGTGTTTTACCTTTTTGTCTTTTTATATAGTTTTTGTCCTTTTATACACTAGTCATTAGGGAAATGAAAATCAGATACCACTCTATTCTCTTATCTATCTGTCATCTACCTGTCAAGTCATCTGTCATCTGAAATTAAAGGGACTCATCCTACTTAGTGGTGGTGAGGATTTGGAAGATCTGGAACCCCCATACACTGATGGTGGGCATGGTAAGTGCTGTGATCACTTTGGCAAACATTTTGGGTGTTTCTTAAAAAGCTAAACATATACCTACTACATGAGTCAGTCATCCCATTCCTAGATACTTATCCAACATACATAAAAGCATATATCCCTGTAAAAGCTTGTCAATATAATTATTAATTTAAAAAATACCTTTGAATACTTTCTTAGATTTGTCATAGGAGTGGGAGATCATATGATCAAAAGGTCTATTTTAGTTCTATTCTGTACATTGCCCTAAGAGAACACCCTTTCATTGAATATTTATTAGAAAAAATAAATATCATCAGTGTCTACATCCTTAATTGAAATGAGAAAGATGTTTTTTGTTCTTTCTGCCCTGTTCCCCTCCCATATTTCTATCATATAGAAATTTAGTTCCAAGTTATTATAAATTCACTTTTATCATCAAACTATTAAAGATTTAACTCTCTATGTGTGTTTTAAATAGAGGAGCAGTGGTGATTAATTTAGAGACTTTCTATGTCCAAGATAGGCTTTATTACAGCTTTCCTTTCAGATGATAATTTGGTTGCATTTCCAATTCTGGTTCAAAGTTGTTTCTCCTCAATACTTTGAAGAAGTTTCCCCATTATCTTTTTATAAGCACTGTGGGTAAAGAGACATGTCTGAAGTTAATCTGATTCTCTTTTTCTGAAATTTTAGTTCCAGCCTATTAATACATTTCTGCCCTTATGGCAGAAAGCCAAGAGGAACTTAATAGCCTCTTGATGAAGATGAAAGAGAGTGAAAAAGCTGGCCTAAAACTCAACATTCAAAAAAATGAAGCTCATGGCATCTGGTTCCATCACTTCATGGCAAACAGAAGGCAAAAAAGTGGAATCAGTGACAGACTTTATTTTCTTGGGCTTCAAAATTACTGTGGGTGGTGACTTTAGCCATGAAATTAAAAGACACCTTTTAAAAACTATGACAAACCTAGACAGCATATTAAAAAACAGAGACATCACTTTGCTGACAAAAGTCTGTATAGTCAAAGCTATGGTTTTTCCAGTAGTCATATGGATGTTAGAGTTGGACCATAAAGAAGGCTGAGCACCAAAGAATTGATGCCTTTAAACTATGGTGTTGGGAAGACTCTTGAGAGTCCCTTGGTCTGCAAGGAGATCAAACCAGTCAATCTTAAAGGAAATCAATACTGAATATTCATTGGAGACACTTATGCTGAAGCTGAAGCTCCAGTATTTTGGCCACCTGATGCAAAAAGATGACTCACTGGAAAAGACCCTGATGCTGGGGAAAATAGAAGGCAGGAGGAGAATGGGATGACAGAGGAGGAGATGGTTGGATGGCATCACTGAGTCCAATGGACATGAGTTTGAGCAGGCTAAAGGAGGTGGTAAAGGACAGAGAAGCCTGGTGTGCCACAGTCCATGGGGTTGCAAAGAGTTGAACATGGCTGACTGACTGAACTGATTAATGTATCTTATCTCTTTAAAAATTTTCTTTCCTCTCAGATAATCTTTTTTTTTTTTAATTTTGGCCTTTTTTTTACTGGTCCTTTATTTATTTATTTTCATCCATCTTAATTCTTTGGCCTCCCATCACAGTGGCTTCTCTCATTGCTCTTGCATGCACTCCAGAGCACTGGCTCCTAATTAGACATACCTGTCCAGCTGTTCTGTGGTGTGTAGAATCCTCCCAGGCCAGGGATTGAACTGGCGCCCCTTGCATTGCAAGGTGGACTCTTACCCACTGGGAACCCTCTCTTTTTCTGAAATTTTAGTTCCAGCCTATTAATACATTTCTGCCCTTATGGCAGAAAGCCAAGAGGAACTTAATAGCCTCTTGATGAAGATGAAAGAGAGTGAAAAAGCTGGCCTAAAACTCAACATTCAAAAAAATGAAGCTCATGGCATCTGGTTCCATCACTTCATGGCAAACAGAAGGCAAAAAAGTGGAATCAGTGACAGACTTTATTTTCTTGGGCTTCAAAATTACTGTGGGTGGTGACTTTAGCCATGAAATTAAAAGACACCTTTTAAAAACTATGACAAACCTAGACAGCATATTAAAAAACAGAGACATCACTTTGCTGACAAAAGTCTGTATAGTCAAAGCTATGGTTTTTCCAGTAGTCATATGGATGTTAGAGTTGGACCATAAAGAAGGCTGAGCACCAAAGAATTGATGCCTTTAAACTATGGTGTTGGGAAGACTCTTGAGAGTCCCTTGGTCTGCAAGGAGATCAAACCAGTCAATCTTAAAGGAAATCAATACTGAATATTCATTGGAGACACTTATGCTGAAGCTGAAGCTCCAGTATTTTGGCCACCTGATGCAAAAAGATGACTCACTGGAAAAGACCCTGATGCTGGGGAAAATAGAAGGCAGGAGGAGAATGGGATGACAGAGGAGGAGATGGTTGGATGGCATCACTGAGTCCAATGGACATGAGTTTGAGCAGGCTAAAGGAGGTGGTAAAGGACAGAGAAGCCTGGTGTGCCACAGTCCATGGGGTTGCAAAGAGTTGAACATGGCTGACTGACTGAACTGATTAATGTATCTTATCTCTTTAAAAATTTTCTTTCCTCTCAGATAATCTTTTTTTTTTTTAATTTTGGCCTTTTTTTTACTGGTCCTTTATTTATTTATTTTCATCCATCTTAATTCTTTGGCCTCCCATCACAGTGGCTTCTCTCATTGCTCTTGCATGCACTCCAGAGCACTGGCTCCTAATTAGACATACCTGTCCAGCTGTTCTGTGGTGTGTAGAATCCTCCCAGGCCAGGGATTGAACTGGCGCCCCTTGCATTGCAAGGTGGACTCTTTACCCACTGGACCACCAGGGAACCCTCTCTCTGATAATCTTAAGTATCACTTTGATTTATCTAGATTTCTTTTAAAATTTGACTGTTTATTGGTTTGTTGTATATTTTAAAAAATTACCTATACCACTTTGTGAGACCTCTTAAGCTGAAGACTCAAGTGTTTCTTCAGTTCTGAGAAATCATCAGCCATGCTTTCAAATATTATTTCTCTTCCATTTTCTCTCTTTTCTCTTTCCAGATTTCCTACTGGATAGATGTTGGAAATTTTTATTCTTTCCACAGAGTTATGTAAAAAAAATTGCATTGAGCTGTATTTTTAGGGATTTCCTTGGTGCAGTCTCTTGGCTCTCTTTAGTTGTCTGCATCAATTCTTCAGTTTCCCTGTTGACATGGCTTTCTTTTTTATCTGGTTCCTTTTTCTCGGGACTGTATCTCAGTTTCAGGCTTACTAAGCTTTATCTTTTTGTATCATGGCATTCCATTTGTTTATTTTAAAACCTCTTTTCTACGCTGGGTCTCAATGGATTTTAGTGTTTAGCATACTCAGTCCATCATTTTGAAATGAGAAGGTATTGCTCAAAAAACTGTTCTCTACTCATTAGACTAATAGAATCAAGCATTCGTTTTATAATATTAATCTACACTCAGCATAAAGCAAGTAGAATTCGTGCATTTATGAATTGGTATGTTTTAAGCAGCCTTATTTTAAGCCGGGCTAATTGAGCCAAGATCACCTGCTGTACTTTATAGCTGAGTAGGACATAGTTTGAGCAGGCTAAAGGAGGTGGTAAAGGACAGAGAAGCCTGGTGTGCCACAGTCCATGGGGTTGCAAAGAGTTGAACATGGCTGACTGACTGAACTGATTAATGTATCTTATCTCTTTAAAAATTTTCTTTCCTCTCAGATAATCTTTTTTTTTTTTAATTTTGGCCTTTTTTTTACTGGTCCTTTATTTATTTATTTTCATCCATCTTAATTCTTTGGCCTCCCATCACAGTGGCTTCTCTCATTGCTCTTGCATGCACTCCAGAGCACTGGCTCCTAATTAGACATACCTGTCCAGCTGTTCTGTGGTGTGTAGAATCCTCCCAGGCCAGGGATTGAACTGGCGCCCCTTGCATTGCAAGGTGGACTCTTTACCCACTGGACCACCAGGGAACCCTCTCTCTGATAATCTTAAGTATCACTTTGATTTATCTAGATTTCTTTTAAAATTTGACTGTTTATTGGTTTGTTGTATATTTTAAAAAATTACCTATACCACTTTGTGAGACCTCTTAAGCTGAAGACTCAAGTGTTTCTTCAGTTCTGAGAAATCATCAGCCATGCTTTCAAATATTATTTCTCTTCCATTTTCTCTCTTTTCTCTTTCCAGATTTCCTACTGGATAGATGTTGGAAATTTTTATTCTTTCCACAGAGTTATGTAAAAAAAATTGCATTGAGCTGTATTTTTAGGGATTTCCTTGGTGCAGTCTCTTGGCTCTCTTTAGTTGTCTGCATCAATTCTTCAGTTTCCCTGTTGACATGGCTTTCTTTTTTATCTGGTTCCTTTTTCTCGGGACTGTATCTCAGTTTCAGGCTTACTAAGCTTTATCTTTTTGTATCATGGCATTCCATTTGTTTATTTTAAAACCTCTTTTCTACGCTGGGTCTCAATGGATTTTAGTGTTTAGCATACTCAGTCCATCATTTTGAAATGAGAAGGTATTGCTCAAAAAACTGTTCTCTACTCATTAGACTAATAGAATCAAGCATTCGTTTTATAATATTAATCTACACTCAGCATAAAGCAAGTAGAATTCGTGCATTTATGAATTGGTATGTTTTAAGCAGCCTTATTTTAAGCCGGGCTAATTGAGCCAAGATCACCTGCTGTACTTTATAGCTGAGTATTTGGATTTTGGTTGTAGTTTGCATTCAGTCCTTATGTATATACCATAGCATGTCCTTACCTGTGGTGGAGAGTGTGCCTGCTCGGGCGCCTGTCTTATACAGTGGGCACTGGTAGAGGGTTGGGCTTGGTTCATAGTTCTGTTGTGGTTCAAAGTGCACCACAGGAAGCATTGGGTTCATCTGTCCAGGGAGTGCGTCTTCTATCACCATGTCCTTATTGTCCCATCGAGAAGCATCCATGAACATCCCATGAACAAGAACGCCGTCCTCGGGAGAAGGCAGCTGAAGGACAGGCACACGTCCAGAGGTGAGAAAAGGGGGAGGGGCCAGCATCGTGGCCCCGCCCAGCCCCGCCTCCTCAGTCAGTCCTAAGAGCTAGATCAGTTCTAAGAGCTAAGAGACTCTCTTATCCCTCATATCTTACACAGGAGAATGCTCAGACTCTGAAAGGTGAATGAATTAGGTTTTCAGTGTGTTACCAGGTCTCATCCTGTTCACACTCCACTAGGCTGGCTGATAGGTGGTAATCCAGGAAACCTACTGATGGCCTTCAGATTCTGATACACGGACATGAGGGTTTTGTCCTTCTCATAGGAAGTAGGCAAGAGGGCTGTGATTGTCATCTTATTATTTTTCTTCTTTTCCCCATCATGCCTGTTTTGTTTATATTTATCTTCATCCATCTCTTTTATTCTTTGGCATATGTGGGCCTCCCATTGCAGTGGCCTCTTTCACTGCAGAGCACTAGCTCTGGGCACATGTGCTGCAGAGCACTGGCTCATAATTGGACACACTGATCTAGCTGCTCTGTGGCACATGCGATTCTCCCAGGCCAGGGATTGAACTGGTGCCCCTTGCACGGCAAGGCAGACTTTTTAACCATTGGACCACCAGGGAAGCCCTCATTTTACTATTTTTAGCAAGACCTTTCAAAGATCTGAGGGCTTTTCCAGAAGATAGATTATGTGTCCGTGACAGTATTTGCAGAATGCCTATGGAATTTTTTTTAAAGATATTTTGCCAGAGAAAGGGACACAGAGACAGAGACCCTGTCCCTCAGTGTCCCATGATTAGATGTCATCATTAGTGCTCAAGTACTGCCACACGCGGGCTTTGTGAGTCCTTCCTCAAACACTGAGCGAATTTGGTCCGTCCTGGGACGCTAGACCTTTGGATCACTGGAGCTCCACACCTACAGGCAGAGAACCAAGCAGAGTAGTCCCAGGTGGTGTGTTTTATAGTGAATGGAAGCATGCTAAGCTCTTTTTGGTTGGACTTTACATTCTGGCATCCTGCAATCTGCTGCTTGGGTGCAGCAGAGTGGAGCGGGCCTTCCTGTTTTGGGGGTTGCTATATACTCTTGGGTAGGTATGCCTAAGTAGAGAGTGAACCCATCCTGCCAGGCACTTGCCAGGCTGTATGCAGGAGCCATCTGCACACACCCAGAGAGGGTGCCTCTTTCTAAATGGCACAAAGGCAGCACTGGGCAGACAGAGGCCCTGTTGATGGTAACAGAACTCGTCGTCTAAATCTCTTGCTGTGTTTGCAGGCGTTTGCTGGGAGGACCAGGAGATGGGCTGACTCTGTTATCTGCAGTCTCCACAGAAGACAGAGATTCCCTGGCATCGTCGCGGCTTACTGCACATGACTCACGTGGAGCCATGTGTACTGGTGCGGGCTGGAGGGACAGAGGCCTAGTGGTCGCTTTGAACGTCTGTCAGAGGTGGCCTATGTGGCAGACACTCGAGTGTGCCAGACACAGAGCAGGGCCAGCCTCCAGCATGGCCTGGACTAGGGCTTTTATGTGGGTTCGTCCTGCCCTCCTGCAGTCTCAATTATTCCTGGTCTGGGCCTGTGACACCCTCCTGCTAAGAAGGCTCTCAAAATAACAGGAAGTGCATCTCTAAATTGACTTCCTCCTTACTTTGCATGCTAATACTTAAGCATAAAAATTTTTCTGATGCTAAAACAAATGTTCCTAAAGATGTAAACTCTTTGTCCTTTTAAGATATAGGCCATTAAGAGGCATGGGGTATCACAGTATTTAAGAGCGTAATCCATGAATATGGGACCAATCTTACCTTTTTGTTTTTGCTAATAAGAGCAAAGGCTAGATGGAGCAGATGTGAGTGGGGGGACACTGATTAAATTGTGCATGCATGCCAAGTCGCTACAGCTATGTCTGGCTCTCTGTGACCCTATGGACTGTAGCCCACCAGGCTCCTCTGTCCATGGGATCCTTTGGGCAAGAATACTGGAGTGGGTTGCCCTGCTCTCCTTCAAAGAATCTTCCTCACTCAGGGATCGAACGCGTGGTCTCTTATGTCTCCTGCATTGGCAGGTGGATTCTTTACCACTAGTGCCACCTGGGAAGCCCACTGATTAAATTACCCAGGAGCAATTCCTATTACTACTACGGTATTTTAAGGAAAGTTACTAAAAGCCACTTACCCCATCTATATCTACCAGTTAGTGAACACATTTTTGGCAAAAGCATTCTAGACAGCTCTTTGATTTCATAGCACATGTAGAAAATTACATGTACAAGGCCCACCAGGATGGACAGATGCTTTGGGGCAGAGGCTCCATGGCCCCATCTGTATCTCAGCACACTGAAGGTGGGCAGCTCAGATTGGCAGTGGTGGATCTCAGCCCTGGCTGTAAAGTAGAACCATCCAGCGAGCTTTCAAAAAATAGATGATGAGAGAGAAAAAAAGTATAGATGACCGATGCCACTGAGGTGATTTTGATGTAACTGGGTGTGGCCTGGTCATCAGGATGTTTCTAAAGCTCAAAAGATGATTCTAACCTACAGTCCAGGTTGAGATGTTCTAGAGGAGAGGATCTCTAACTCGAGTGGGCTACGCACATCCTGGAGGACTTTCCTATTCTTTTTTCAGATTCTTTTTCCTTCCAGATTATTAGAAAATACTGAGTATAGTTCCCTGTGCTATACAGTAGGTCCTTGCTAGTTATATATTTTATATATAGTAGTGTGTATATGTTAATCCCAACCTTCTAATTGATCCCTCCTCTTCCCTGTCCTTTGGTAACCATAGTCTCCTTTGTACATCAGTGGTCTGTTTCTGTTTTGTAAATAAGTGTATTTCTATTAAGTGCCCATGTTGATGCTGATGAGGCTGGTCTGGGGACCACACTTCAAGAACCTCTATTTCAGAGGAGTAAACTAGGCAAGAAAAGAGTCTGAACTGCTTCTCTAGTGTATTCCTATTGGTTTTGTCATGCAGTTATAGTAACGTAGGAAGTTAGCATATCAATTCTGCTAGGAGGCAGCTGAGTGAATGAGGTAAGTAAGATTAGCTGATGATAATAGTTATTTATTGTGGGTGTGCTATGTGGTTGTCACGTGAGACCTACAGTTTCTCTGAGAACGCCCTTACACCTCTGAAGGTAGTGGCACAATCCCTGATTTGCAGAGGTGAACACTGAGGTGTGGACATGTTAGTCACTGCTCTGGCTCACACAGCTGGGGAGAGGGGAAGTCAGAATTGACTCAGGCCTCCCTGATGCTGAAACTCTGTTTTTAACCTCTTGCTACATCGCCTTTACTGGTGGCTCAGTGGCAACCAACTGGCCTGACAATGTCAGAGACGTAGGTTCGATCCCTGGATTGGGAGAGATCCCCTGGAGAAGGGCATGGCAACCCACCCCAGTATTCTTGCCTGAAAAATTCCATGGGAAGAGATGGGCTCTAGTCCATGGGTTGAAAAGAGTAGGACGCGGCTTAGCAACTAAACAATGACAACAAATATTGCCTCTGCAAGAATGAGAAAGTTACTAGGTATCTAAAGAAATCAGCAGTCTTGATGTAAAGTACATTTCTATAGATCCAGTCACTGCCATCTGGGAGCTTGTCTTTGGGGTGTGGTCTAGTTCTTCCCTCTCCCACTCCTGCAAATGCAAAGTGGAAGGGGTGGGGCGGGGGAGATTGCCTGAGATGCTGGATGACATTGGACAGAAGCTTCTTTACTAACGGGTCGGGGAACAGTACCTCCATGTCCATCGGCAGTTCTTGTCCAAATTGCATGGTCTTGGCAGCTTCAACAACTGTGGCTTGATCCCGATAGACAGGAATCATGTTGTACTTGAAGCTCAGCTCATCTATAGGCAAATTGTATTTCCGAGCATGATTTTGAAGAGTGCCTGTGAATATGAAAGCTAGTAATCTGGGTTGCTGTTGTCCAAACATGGCCCCCACTTGCCTTGACCTGGATGCTGTAGCATTACAGAGCTGCCTCTTCATCTGGAAGACCCAACCGTTAACATTTCACTCAGAATTAGTTGGGAGGGGCAGAGCCCAAGTAGGTATGCATTTTGGTTCTGGTGGGGAGGAGAGAGGCCAAGTCTAAAGTGCACAGCTCTGTCAATGGGGGAGACAAGCCAGTGAGGGCGTTTCAGAGCCCAATATCCCCAGCTTTAGCATCTTACTTAACTTGTCTCGTATGGGCTGTTTCTGGGCCGAGACAGATTAAGAGCTGGGGTAATTGGTATCTAGGGTTTCCCTAGTGGCTAAGCAGTAAAGAATCTGCTTGCCAGTGCAGGAGATGCAAGAGATGTAAGTTCCATCCTTGGGTCAGGAAGATCTCCTGGAGAAGGAAATGGCAACCTACTCTGGTACTCTTGCCTGGGAATCCCATGATCAGAGGAGCCTGGTGGGCTAGAGTGCATGGGGTCACGAAGAGTTGGACATGACTTAGTGATTAAACAACAACAAAATCAGCCTCTAGGAGCCCAGAGGCCTTGGTCCCCCCTGGGGCTCCCTGGCCAGAATCACTGAGGACCATGGAAGGGGCAGCAAGAGTATTTTTTTAGAGAGAAAGAAGCTGCACAGTGTTGGGGCCAAAGACTGTGGAGAGCAGGTGATGCCCCTGAGTCTGGGTCACCTGGGGATTTAGGGCAGCTGTGTGTGTTCCCAGGGCAGCTGTGCTTACACTTGTAACCTGAGAGGAGTGGGGATTAGGTTGTTAGGGGAACATCTGCTATTTCTGCCATTCTTTTCCCCAGCAAGCGAGGAAGAACAGAGGCTTGTTCCGTTACTTGATCACCAATAACCCCTTGGTTCAGCCATCGGCAGCTATGCTGTTTTCTCAGTTTAACTCAGCACAACTCATCATATATCCTGATTTTTTCCTATGGGATTTTTCTGTGGTAAGCGGTGGTACCTGTTAGAAATCCTTGAGGAAAGAAGAAACCGGAGATCCAGAAGGACTTCGGCTGTCCTCTTTTGAGCCACAGCTAAAAGAGAAACATGACACCATAATGTACTTTTTTTTTTTTTTTCCTGAGATAGCCTCTGTAGTTGAAATCCAAGTTGTATTTTGGAGGGTCTCTTAAGAGGCAGAATCTAAACCGATCCTGAGTTATCACTGGCCCCACTGTTACTGCCAGTCCTGTCCCCCTTCCTCACCCACCAGACTGACCATAAACCCAGAACCTGGTTATTGCAGAAGTTTTAGAAGAGGGAAATGATGGCAAGGTCACACCTGGCCACTTGGATCCATGTCAGATTGGTTCTCTACCTCATGATGGGGTCCCATGAACTAGATCTGAAACCCAAGGGTGGCCTGGAGTTAAAATGGGAAGGGCACAAGGACAAATGCACTATCATCAATGCAAGACTTTCAAAACGATGCTATTCTGGAAGTCTTGGTTTCTTTCGATTCAGAGGACCCCTCAATGGTTGTCAATATTTCAGGCATCGAGGGCTTCCTAAGCCCTGACACCTTAGGGCCAACCGTGTCATCAGACTCTTCAGACCCCACAGGAGTGAATTTTCTTACGTCCACAAACGCAGTCCTCAGAATCAGGTCTTTGACCCACGATCCTAATGGCTTCAGGGATGGGTAGGCGGTGTTGGACCACAGAGAGGGAACCTGGTTGTTGAGGAAACTGCTGTACACCTTTTCCATTTCTTCAGACATCACCACCAATCCAGCAATGGCTTTGTTGAGCGTATCTAGAGAGGTCTGAAAGGACAAGGAAGGGTTGATGACCTTCACGAATGCTGTTATCAGGTGGGAATGACCCTCATTCATGGTGGCAAGTGTTGCCTTGGCCTGAAGGACCTGCTTGCTGGGTTCTATCCTCTCTACAGACCCTCTGCTGGTCAGACCTTCCCATCTTTCATGCATTTTTTTTTTTTTTACAACATGTGACCAGAGGGGTGTAAGACCTGGGAGTGGGCTCAGTTTAGGCAGTTATTAGCACGATCCAAGGAAGCGGAGAAGGAAGGTGGAGAAATATCCCCAAGCATTTTGAAAAATGCCACTATCCAGTCCTCCTCCAGGCTGAAGGAAGAACGGGCCTGATGGTCACTCATTTGAGAACCATAGAGGGGGTTGAGGATGTTGGAATTACCTTCAACCCTGCCCAGGGGGGTGCCCGTGGCATAAGGAGTTATACCAGAAAGGGAGATTTTTAGATGAGACCAATCTTTTGGCTGATACCAGAGCACTTCCTTATACACACGGTACACTCCTTAACCTCCTCTCATCTCAACAAAATACAGAAGCCAGTAGTAGTCCTGGGAGATGCTGGACCAGCAGCAGCCATGGAAAGTACACAGTAATATCTGCCGCCTGGCTAAAGGTAAAGGCAGAGCATACAGATTTGTATAGGGTTTTCCTGGTTGGTTCAGCAATAAAGAGTCTGCCTGCAGTGCAGGAGACACTGGTTCGATTCCTGGGTCTGCAAGATCTCCTGGTGAAGGAAACGGCAACCCACTCCAGTATTCTTGCCTGGGAAGTCCCAGAGAAGCTTGGTGGGCTACAGTGCAGGGGGTCTCAAAAGGATTGGACATGACTTAGTGACTAAACAACAACATAGATTTGTGTATGGCTTTTGTGGGTTCCAGTTTTGTGAAAACTGTTGCCATATATGGGGAAAATATTACAGGAAATATATTATATTACATATATTACACATATTACAGGAAAATATTAGAAGGCAAATTTATGTTGATTAAAGTGTCTGACTCTTTGCAATCCTATGGGCTGTAGCCCACCAGACTCCTCTGTCCACGGGATTCTCCAGGCAAGAATACTGGAGTGGGTAGATGATAGTTTTGGCTAAGGGGATCTAAGAAAAAATGATGTATGCCACATCTGGGTGATATTTTTAAGGAAGCTGCTCTCTCTCAGCCCCCTTTCCCCTGTTGCAGGGGCTGGAAAAAGGGGACAGGTGAAAACACCACCTTAGTCCCAAAGAGGGAAGCCACCCGTTGAGGCTGGAAGAGCCAGCTGTCCAGCTGGGACTCCTGGATGAGCTCACAAAGCAAGAGTAACTACCTGCCTTAGACATGGCTTCCTCTGGGTTCTTAGCTGAGAGAGAAGTAAATTCCTGTCTTGTTTTGTTGTTGCTGTTATTCAGTATCTCAGTTGTGTCCAACTTTTTGCAAACCCCTGGACTGCAGCACACCAGGTTTCCCTGTCCTTCAACATCTTCTGGAGTTTGCTCAAATTCATATCCTTTGAGTTGGTGATGCCATTCAACCATCTTGTTCTCTGTCGTCCCCTTCCCCTGCCCTCAATCTTTCCCAGCATTAGGGTCTTCTTTAATGAGTCAACTCTCCCCATCAGGTGGTCAAAGTATTGGCGCTTCAGCATCAGTCCTTTCAGTCCTTCCAATAAATAATGAGTTGATTTCCTTTATGACTGACTGGTTTGATCTCCTTGAAGTCCAAGGGACTCTCAAGAGTCTTCTCCAACACCACAGTTTCAAAGCATCAATTCTTCTGAGCTCGCCAATCTTTTTTTATGGTCCAACTCTAACATCCATACATAACTACTGGAAAAACCCTAGCTTTGATTATATGAACCTTTGTTGGCAAAGTGATGTCTCTGTTTTTTAGTATGCTATCTAGGTTTGCCTATACAGCTTTCTTCCAAGGAACAGGCGTCTTTTAATTTCATGGCTGCAGTCACAGTGTTGGCTGTTGTATTTGGGATCTTTATCACAGCAGCTTAATCTATACCTTGATTCACTAATGTGGACAATGATAAGTGCTGACCAGACCACCTGGCCTACTGACACTGCAGTTAACCTAACAGGCCCAAGTGAAGACGTCACATATTCGGCTGACCTTCCCCCATCCCATTCCACAAGCTTGGGTATTGTCAGACAACCAGAAACATTTAGAGATTTGGCTTCCTAATAAGGAACAGATGGCCTTTAAAAGATCTACTCTAGGGCTTCCCTGGTGGTCCAGTGGGTAAAAAGAGACTGGTAGTGCAAGGGGCACTGGCTTGATCCCTGGCCCGGAAAGATTCCACGTGCCACAGAGCAGCTGGACCAGTGTGTCCAATTATGAGCCAGAGTTCTGGAGCTCATGTGCCCAGAGTTGGTGCTCTGCAACAAGAGAGGCCACTGCAATGGGAGGCTCACACAGGCCAAAGAATAAAGAGGGATGAAAACAAAATGATGACTTAGAGGCAAAAAAAGGTCTACTCTAGGGCTTCCCTGGTGGTCCAGTTGTTAAGAATCGACCTGCCAATGCAGGGGACATGAGTTCCATCCCTGGTCCAGGAAGATTCCACAGGCCGCAGGACAACTAAACCTGTGAACTGTAACTATCGAGCCTTTGCTTTAGAGCCCAGGAACTGCAACTACTGAGCCTACGTGCCACAACTACTAAAGCCCATGCACCCTACAGCCTGTGCTCTGCAACAAGAAAAACCACCATGATGAGAAGCCTACCCAATGCAACTGGAAAGTAGCATGTGCTTGCTGCACCTAGAGGAAAGCCCATGGGCAGCAACAAACATCCCACAAAGCCAAAAATAAAAATAAATAAATAGAGCTCGTTTATGTTAAAAAAAAAAGTTTACCCTAGCTGTCCTCTCCTAGTCTTATCACTGAGCCTTAATTCTGTGTTAGGTATTTGATTCTCTGCTTGGCAGTAAAACTTCTCTTGTTACTGCTCAATAGTTGGTCTCTGTTTCCCTTATTAAACTTTTGCACAGAGAAACCAGGAGGTCCTGTAGCAGGCAGAACAAAGTCAAGGGCATGCTCAGAAAACATTCCTGAGCATAAGGCACAAGTCTAAAGAGCTGTTCTCAAAGTTTAGTTTCAGTGACATCCCTGGAGGGGTTCATTTAAAATTCATATGCCCAGGAATTTCTCAAGGAGTCCAAACTCCATAGGTCTGCAGTGGAATCAGGGAATCTACATGTTGAATACACAGTATAGCGAACCCTAGCAGGTGTTTTATGGCCCACACTTTGAGAAGCTCTGGGTTTCAGTCTTCATGAAGACTACGGTGGTGTTGGTTTAGTTGCTAAGTTGTGTCTGACTCTGGTGACCCAGGGACTGTAGGCCGTCTGTCCGTGGCATCTCTTCCGTCCATGGCTCCTCTGTCCGTGGGATTTCTCAGGCAAGAATACTGGATCGGGTTGCTATTTCCTCCTCCAGGGGATCTTCCTGATCCAGGGATCCAACCCTGGTCTCCTGCCATGTAGATGAATTCTTTACAGACTGAGCAACCAGGGAAATTCAAAGACTATGGTATTAAATACAACCCAGACATTGGGAACTGAGTATCTCTTCATTGAGTGCTTAGGTCCCTGGTCAAATTCCTAATGAGTCAGTGATAATTCTAGGGGCTTAGGTCCCACGTTTAAGGTGGGGGGACATGAGTTCCATCCCTGGTCCAGGAAGATTCCACAGGCCGCAGGACAACTAAACCTGTGAACTGTAACTATCGAGCCTTTGCTTTAGAGCCCAGGAACTGCAACTACTGAGCCTACGTGCCACAACTACTAAAGCCCATGCACCCTACAGCCTGTGCTCTGCAACAAGAAAAACCACCATGATGAGAAGCCTACCCAATGCAACTGGAAAGTAGCATGTGCTTGCTGCACCTAGAGGAAAGCCCATGGGCAGCAACAAACATCCCACAAAGCCAAAAATAAAAATAAATAAATAGAGCTCGTTTATGTTAAAAAAAAAAGTTTACCCTAGCTGTCCTCTCCTAGTCTTATCACTGAGCCTTAATTCTGTGTTAGGTATTTGATTCTCTGCTTGGCAGTAAAACTTCTCTTGTTACTGCTCAATAGTTGGTCTCTGTTTCCCTTATTAAACTTTTGCACAGAGAAACCAGGAGGTCCTGTAGCAGGCAGAACAAAGTCAAGGGCATGCTCAGAAAACATTCCTGAGCATAAGGCACAAGTCTAAAGAGCTGTTCTCAAAGTTTAGTTTCAGTGACATCCCCTGGAGGGGTTCATTTAAAATTCATATGCCCAGGAATTTCTCAAGGAGTCCAAACTCCATAGGTCTGCAGTGGAATCAGGGAATCTACATGTTGAATACACAGTATAGCGAACCCTAGCAGGTGTTTTATGGCCCACACTTTGAGAAGCTCTGGGTTTCAGTCTTCATGAAGACTACGGTGGTGTTGGTTTAGTTGCTAAGTTGTGTCTGACTCTGGTGACCCAGGGACTGTAGGCCGTCTGTCCGTGGCATCTCTTCCGTCCATGGCTCCTCTGTCCGTGGGATTTCTCAGGCAAGAATACTGGATCGGGTTGCTATTTCCTCCTCCAGGGGATCTTCCTGATCCAGGGATCCAACCCTGGTCTCCTGCCATGTAGATGAATTCTTTACAGACTGAGCAACCAGGGAAATTCAAAGACTATGGTATTAAATACAACCCAGACATTGGGAACTGAGTATCTCTTCATTGAGTGCTTAGGTCCCTGGTCAAATTCCTAATGAGTCAGTGATAATTCTAAGGGTGCAAGTTAGGATAATGAAGGGTTTGTAATGCCCTGTGGTCACTAAGCTGTTATTAGAGAAAGGGCACATGGACCAGTGAGAGGAGGGTGAATTCAGCTTTAGAAAAGTGGGGCTAGAAGGGTTGTTTAGTACATCCAGAAGGAAATGTTGAAGTGATAGGAATGGAAACTTCACATTGTTACATATTCTCCACAAAGCTTTGATCCCCAAGAACAAGGATGGCAGTGAGTGCTCATACGTGTATTAGCCTCAGCAGATTGTTAAACCGGTCCACTTCCTGTCCAAGAACGGTGGTCAAGGAGTTAAGGCGTCCTTGAGGATCCTTGACAAAAAGGCTCTCGGACGCATTCTCCATCTCCAGAATTTCTGAAACACACATGGCTGATTCATCAGTGAATTATCATAGGATTTTCTCTCCTTATCACATTGTGCTTATCTTAAGCTTTCTTTTTTTTTTTTCTTTTAAATATTCTTTTATTTATTTGTGGCGGGCAGGGGGCGGGTTGGGGAGGGAGGGGGACGGGCAGATCACTTCTATTGGTCTTTCATTTATCTATTTTCGTCCATCTTTGTTCTTTGGTCCGTGTGGGCCTCCCCTTGCAGTGGCCTCTTGTCGCAGAGCACCAGCTCTGGGCGCATGCGCTCCAGAGCTCCAGCTCGGTAATTGGACACATCGGTCCAGCCGCTCCACGGCACGTGGGATCTTCCCAGGCCAGGGATCGAACCGGTGCCCCTTGCACTGCAAGGCGGTGTCCTTCCCCACTGGACCACCAGGGAAGCCCTATCTTAAGCTTTCTTAAAGCCAACTTCTCCTGTCCCTAGGCCTACGCGGAAGGACGTCTCAGGTGACGTCTCTGATACCAGAGGTGCCAGGGGTCCTGAGTCACCTCCTCTGCCTTGTCTGTACTCGGGTATGAAAGCCTAACTCTTCCCTGCACTTACACATGGCACCTGGTTACTCAGTCATGTCTGACTCTTCTGTGACCCCATGGACTGTAGCCCACCAGGCTCTTCTGTCCATGGAGTTTTTCAAGCAAGAATACTGAGGTGGATTGCCACCTTCTAATCCAGGGGATATTCCCCACCTATTTGTTTCCTGCATTGGCAGGCATGTTCTTTACCGCTGCAACACCCGAGAGTGCGTCTGTGATGTAATAAGAAATGTGTATTTTGGTCTTTGTCTCCATCTTCTGGTCAGAGTGCCTAAGACCCTTATAATTTCCTTATTGATAAGAGTGGTAGAAGCATCATTTCTATAATTACTGAGTCTTGACCCCAACTCCTGAAATAGTTGCTGAGTGATGAAGGTGAAAAGGGCACCATTTTTATTGATAACAAGCCCCTTTCAACCACACCTGAGTTTACATTAATTAGGTGACTCTAGGACCATCCCCAAGGATGAAGGGCTGATTGTCAGGGGAACTAACCATGTGATTAGAGGTTTGGAACTTCTAGCTCCACTTTCTGACCTCCTGGGAGAGGGGAGGGGCTGGAAGTTGAGTTACTTAAGGACAATTTACCCAATCATGCCTATGTACAGAAGCTTCCATAAAAACCTAACTGAAGGAGTTTGGAGAGTTTCTGGGTTGGTAAATGTGTCCATGTGCCAGGAGGGTGGTGCACCCCGACTCCACAGGGACATAAGCTCCTGCCCTCGGGGCTCTTCTGGACCTTACTTTATAGACCTCTTTATCTTGTTGCTTATTTTTGTCCTTTATTACATCCTTTAAAATAATCTAGTAAATGTAATTAACTCTTCCCCTGTGTTCTGTGAGTCATTCTTGAAAATTACTGAGCCCCAGAAGGGCTTGTGGGAATCCTCAGTTTATGGCTGGTGGGTCAGAAATACAGGTCAGAACCTGAGAACTTGCAATGGACATCCAAAGTGGGGACAGTCTTATGGGACTGAGCCCTTAATGTGTGGAGTCCGTGTGAACCCTGTATAATTAATGCCATAACTGAGTTGTAGGATGCCCAGTTGGTATCCAGACAGTTGGAGAATTGCTTCATATGGAGGGGAAACCCATATGCCTAGTGTCAGAGTACTGTGAATATAGTTTACATTTGTGGTCACTAAATTCTTTTTCTGCCTCATCTTTCTTTTTCCTATAATGACATTTCCAACCACGAACAATAGAGTAAGACATCTAAATCTACAATCACTACAAGAACAGTGTGAAAGGATCTCTGTGATGGATCATTCAGAGATTCCCTGACTCACCAGAAAACACAGTGAAATCATAAATTATTCTTCTCCCACTTCTCTTGGAGAAAAAAAAGCAACAAAATAGATTCTAGAGCAGAGCTCTTCAATAGAATATTTTATGATGATGGAAATGTTCTCCATCTGTGTTATTCAATATGGCAGCACTGAAAATGTGGCTAGTGCCATAAAAACAAATGCAGAAGAATCAGTGCTAATGAGGTGAATGAATCTAGAACCTATTATACAAAGGGAAGTAAGTCAAAAAGCAAAGGACAAATACAGTATACTAATGCATATATATGGAATCTAGTAAGATGGTACCGATAAATGCACATGCAGAGCAGCAATGGAGAAACAGACTTAGAGAACAGACCTATGGTCATTGTGGGGAGGGATGAGTGGACGAGAGGTATGGAAAAAGCAATAGGGAACCTACACTCTCATATGTAATAGAGATTACCAAAGTTATTAAGCTGTAAGACTATGGGAACCTACATGGGGACTAAGCATCAACCGAGGTGGGAGGTGGTGGGAAGGGGAAAAGGGAGGGAGGTTCTCAGGAGAGAGGGGTCAGGGATATATCTATGACTCTTTGGGTATTATGTATACCTGTAAACAAGAAAACTCTGTAAAAACGTGTAATAATAACTTTGCTGTACACCTGAAGCAAATGCAACATTGTAAAACAAATATACACCAATAAAAAATATATGAATATAAAAAAATGTGGCTAGTGAAACTGAGGAAATAAATTTTGGATTTAATTAAATTTGACATTTGACTAGTGGCTACTATCTTGGACATTCTAGGTCTAGAGACATTAGGAAGCTCAGGAAAAAGTCTGGTTAAAGTTGTTGTTCAGTCGTTAAGTTATGTCCAACTCTTTGCAACCCCATGGACTGCAGCATTGGGCTAGAAACCAACTTGCTCCTCCGGAGATGAGATGTAGCACCTTGGGATGATTATATAAGTATCTGGAGATGTCAGGGTGCTCTATAGTCTTCTAATTCATAAACAGAGAGCTCTGCATTGAAAGATCTCGCAGGTAAAGAAAAAATGCTAGGTAATAATGAAGCAGATTTGGACACGTGACTGTGACTCAGTTTTCTGAGGTTATTCCTAAAAGTCTCACTGTACGTATATGCCAGGACTTGTTTACTACCTGGAACTCTAGTCCGGACAGAAGCAACAAGTTCTTGGACAATTTCGTCATTGCTCTTTCCCTCTCCACCAGCAGATGACCTTGGCTGAACCTCAAGTATGGTGTTGATCAAAGTGTTGGTCTCTTTGTACTGTAATGGGGAGAAGAGACAAAACAGTGAAGACCCAAGTTCTTAGAAGAATAGTTTTGCAGGATAGGTAATTTATTACAGAAATAATGGCAGGTGCCAAAACCAAGGCCATTTTATTTTTTATGTTGAAGATAAGAGTTGGTAATATGTGCTCATTGGAAATGCATAGCACTTAGTCCATAAGGTTATGGCTAAATATTTTTGATTGAACAACATTTTAATGTACTGAATGTCATTAAATCATATTCTTAAAAATAGATAAAATGATAAATTTTATGTTATATATGTTTTACCACAGTAAAAATGGCTAAATAATTTTTGACTAATTATTTAAAAGGCAGTTATGAAAGTGAGGATCAAAGAATGAGAATCCAGGTTTAGAACACACTTTTATTTAAATAACATTTTCTCAATTATAAACATGTTATGTGTTATTATTAATATTTTAGAAAACATAGAAAAGTAGAAAGTATTCACGATCCCACTTTCCAGAAATGTTTATAACTTTTGCTTACCTGCCCCACCCCTGAATTGGGATCGTGCAGTCTTAGTCCCCAGTGGCTCTTTCTAATATGATGTATTTTTCCTTTGATTTCATGCTTAGAAATTCCTATTCCAAGATCAGTTAAATATTCTCAATATTTCTAGATTTTTCCTTTATTCAGAAACATGGTCTAATGTGTCTTTGTTGGAATCTCTTAGAGGTTTTCTTTATACTCACAATACTTATCATCCAGTTACCCCAGAAAAGATTTCAGAGTCTAGAACTGCAGATCTTGATTATAAAAATTATATTTTATATGACAGATCTTCTTTCAAACATTACTTTTTTAATAAAATTTTGGTCTCTTTTATTGGTGTTTTATTTATTTATTTTCATCCATCTTTATTCTTTGGCCTGTATGGGCCTCCCATTGCACTGGCCTCTCTCGTTGCAGAGCATTGGCTCGTAATTGGACACACTGGTCCAGTCACTCTGCAGCACGTGGGATCTTCCTGGGCCAGGGATTGAACTGGTGCCCTTTGCACTGCAAGGCAGACGCTTTACCCACTGGACCACCAGGGAAGGCCCCAAACATTACTTTTGACATTAGGTCCTAAACAACTGTGATGTTGTTTTCTTAAGGCTATAGTAAAATAGTCTGGATTTCTTGCTCAGTGCCAGCCATTTAATAGTGACTTTTCCATTTTAGTTTGGGCTTCCCAGGTAGTGCTAGTGGTAAAAAATCTGCCTGCTAATGCAAAAAACACAAAAGATGAGGGCTCAGTCCCTGGGTTGGGAAGATTCTCTGAAGGAGGAAATGGCAACCCACTCCAGTATTCTCACCTGGAAAAGTCCATGGACAGAGGAGCCTGGTGGGCTACAGTCCATGGGTTGCAAAGAACCAGATATGACTAGCACACACACCATTTTAGTTCTTGATTTCTTGGTTAGACAAAAGTCTTGAAACATTTAGTGCATCCAGGCCCAGTTTTCTTTACTAGTCTCTAGTACACATTCATGTAAATATAGTTTGCGAGAATCAATTACATCTTTTGCATTAAGACTTGGTGGATGGTAAGAGACAGAAATACCTAACCTAAAAGAAGGAATACCTCACAATGAGAAAGAATCTGTTGGTACACATTGCTGAGAAGAAGAGAACACAAGGCATGTGGGTTTCAGGCATGGATGGATCCAGCACTCTTTTTCTCATGCATGTTTTGTTGTTTCTCTCATTCTTTCCTATGGCAGATGACCTCCTTTCATGTGGTAGGGAAAAGGGGTGGGGGGACTCAGGGATAATGCAGCATTCTAGATAGTCATTCCAGTGAAAAGACAGCCCCACCCATCCCAACATTTAGATATCCTGTCTTAGGAAAGGACTCCCATTCTCCTGGCATGGGCCATGGGCCTTCTCCTTGGACCAGTTCCAGTAGCTGGGTGATGCTGTGATGCCTTTGGCCAAGCTTGTGTCACACGCCCACCTCTGTGAAGGTAGGGAGTGGTTGGAAGTTGTACCAGAATCTAATGGAATGAGGAAGAGGAAGTTGTCCCAAGAGAAAGAGGAGGGGGTAGGGCATGTACTGTGACAGGAAAATGGAGGAAAGGAGGTGGGACAAACATGGGGGCCTCCCTCCATGCCTACTGTCTTATTCTCAGTCATTCTAAACTGATGGAACACACAAAACCCTGCATTCCCAGGTGTACACTGCCCAGAGGGTTGCTCCTCCTCGAAGTCCTGTGCTTCTCACTGGATGCTGCAAGCCCACCATTTCCATACTGCTCTCTCTCTTCTCTCACCTCCACACCTACCCACTCCAGCGCAAACAGATGATTGAATGCTAACACTAGGTCTGGCTACCTCCTTTTCCTCCTGAAAGTAGAATCAGGAAAAGTGAGGTATTTCAATTCTTCACTGAATAGCAAAGCAATTCTTAGGGCAGATAGCATGATGTAGGCCTTGGATCACTGAGAAGTGCCACTCTGGTTTTGTATAGATTCCTTGATATCTAGGCTGAGCTTATCTTCTAATTTCTATCTAATTTGTAGGGGCAAAATTTAACTTGAAAAGAAAGGTGATTCCCTTCAGCTTCATGAAACCATGAATATTCCACAGCCCCAGGGACGTACTTCCTTTCATGGGTTTGGTTCATCTAAAGAAACCTGACTCTGATAGACAATAAAACTGGAAGGATATGAAATGGCCCAGTCATGGGGAGTCTTGAGTGCCATGCTGAGGAGCCTGGACTACCCTTAGGCAATAGCATGGCATCATAGAGTCTTAGAGGAGTAAACATATCCAGTTTGCTCTTTGGACCTACTGCTGTGGTCTGGTTGTTCAGTTGGTAAGTCATGTCTGACTCTTGGCAGCCCCCATGGACTGCAACTATGGTCTCTGTCCTCCACTATTTCCTGGAGTTTGCTCAAATTCATGTCCATCGAATCAGTGATGCTATCTCATCGCCTCATCCTCTGCCACCGCCTCCTCCTGTTGCGTTCAGTCCTTCCCAGCATCAGGCTGTTTTCTAATGAGTAGGCTCTTCACATCAGGTAGGCAAATGATTGGAGCTTCAGATTCAACACCAGTCCTTCCAGTGAATATTCAGGGTTGATTTCCTTTAAGACTGACTGATCTGATCTCCTTGCTGTCCAAGGGATTCTTGAGAGTCTCCTCCAGCACCACAGTTGGAAAGTCTCAATTTTTTGGCACTCAGCCTTGTTTATAGTCCAACTCTCACAGTCATACACGACTATTGAAAAAAAAAACTATAGCTTTGACTATATAGACCTTTGTAGGCAAAGTGATGTCTCTACTTTCTACCATGTTGTCGAGATTTGTCATAGCTTTCCTTCCAAGGAGCAAGTGTCTTTTCATTTCATGGCTGCAGTCACCGGCTGCAGTGATTTTTGAGCCCAAGAAAATAAAATCTGTCACTGATTCCACTTTTTTGCCTTCTATTTGCCATGAAGTGATGGGACCAGATGCCATGATGTTAGTGGTCTAGTGCTTTAATCTTGATGAATTGTGCTTTCATTGTTAATTTAATTTTTAAATTATTTTTTAAAATTGAGATATAGTTGATGTACAATATTATGTTACAGGTGAATAGCAGAGTGATTCTTGATTTTAAAGGTTATATTCCATTTATAGTTATTATAAAACATTGCCTATATTCCTTATGTGGCACAATATATCCTTGTAGCTTATTTATTTCATACACGACACTCTGTACCTCTTCAGCTCCTATCCCTGTTTTGCCCCCACTCTTCCCTCTCCTCATTGTAACCAGCAATCTGTTCTCTGTGACTGTGAGTCTGCTTCTTTTTTGTTATCTTCACCAGTTGGTTGTTATTTTTTAGATTCCACATATAAGTGATATCACACATTATTTGTCTCTCTTTCTGACTTCCATTCAGCATAATGGCCTCCAAGTCCATCCCTGCTGTTGCAAAGAGCAAAATTGATGATTGGTGCTTTTAAAGAACAGTGTTTTGATTTATCTGCCTTGGATATTTGCAGTTGTACTTTTATAAACTATTCATCTATAGATCCATAAATCTTTGTATAGGATGATAAAATATCCCCAGAATGGAAGGAGAAGAGTGAAATAAAAGAACTGTCTGGCTTACCATCCAAATTTTCATGTTATGGGAGACTTGCAGGGAGATTATGAACTAGATTATGGAGCAGCTGGAAGGTGATGGGTTGGCCAGTGACAAGGAGATGAGGCCACATACCTGGTAAACTAGGTTGGCATTTTCATGCATTCCAAATATTTCTGGGTCATCTATCAAAGGCAGGTTTTCAATGTAGTCTTTAAACTCTTGTAGGCTGTCAGCCAAGGGCGCAAAATAGATCCCTGTTATTGAAAACATAGAAGATGGGCTTTGAGTACTGCCAAGTTTGGCGCTTCTCTGTTCAGATGGCTACAATCCGCTGCCTTAGGGAAAACAGGGATGGTTTCCAGCAAGCTCCCCTTCCCCCCAGCTTTCATCACTGTGTCAAGTTCCTTTGCCTTATCTGGAGGTCTTTAGCTTCTAATTAGTGTCCTAACTTTTCAAGGTGCTACCTACAGAATGTTCCAAGATACTGAGAATCCAGGGATGCGCCACTGAAAGGTGTGCTCTCAATTTACAGAATTTTGAAAACACATTTAGACAGAACAGAACTTATTTGAGAGTGGAAATAATTCAAAATGGTTATCATACAATACAAAGCCAAATCTATAATGAATCTGAACAATGTATTAAAAAACAGAGACACAACTTTGCCAACAAAGGTTCATATAGTCAAAGCTACAGTTTCTTCAGTAGTCATGCATGAACATGAGAGCTGGACCAACGAATTGATGCTTTCTGACTGTGGTGCTGGAGAAGACTCTTGAGAGTTCCTAGCAACCAGTCAATTCCCGAAGTAAATCAACCCTGAATAGTCACGGGAAGGACCAATGCTGAAGCTCCATTATCTTCACCAGTTGGTTGTTATTTTTTAGATTCCACATATAAGTGATATCACACATTATTTGTCTCTCTTTCTGACTTCCATTCAGCATAATGGCCTCCAAGTCCATCCCTGCTGTTGCAAAGAGCAAAATTGATGATTGGTGCTTTTAAAGAACAGTGTTTTGATTTATCTGCCTTGGATATTTGCAGTTGTACTTTTATAAACTATTCATCTATAGATCCATAAATCTTTGTATAGGATGATAAAATATCCCCAGAATGGAAGGAGAAGAGTGAAATAAAAGAACTGTCTGGCTTACCATCCAAATTTTCATGTTATGGGAGACTTGCAGGGAGATTATGAACTAGATTATGGAGCAGCTGGAAGGTGATGGGTTGGCCAGTGACAAGGAGATGAGGCCACATACCTGGTAAACTAGGTTGGCATTTTCATGCATTCCAAATATTTCTGGGTCATCTATCAAAGGCAGGTTTTCAATGTAGTCTTTAAACTCTTGTAGGCTGTCAGCCAAGGGCGCAAAATAGATCCCTGTTATTGAAAACATAGAAGATGGGCTTTGAGTACTGCCAAGTTTGGCGCTTCTCTGTTCAGATGGCTACAATCCGCTGCCTTAGGGAAAACAGGGATGGTTTCCAGCAAGCTCCCCTTCCCCCCAGCTTTCATCACTGTGTCAAGTTCCTTTGCCTTATCTGGAGGTCTTTAGCTTCTAATTAGTGTCCTAACTTTTCAAGGTGCTACCTACAGAATGTTCCAAGATACTGAGAATCCAGGGATGCGCCACTGAAAGGTGTGCTCTCAATTTACAGAATTTTGAAAACACATTTAGACAGAACAGAACTTATTTGAGAGTGGAAATAATTCAAAATGGTTATCATACAATACAAAGCCAAATCTATAATGAATCTGAACAATGTATTAAAAAACAGAGACACAACTTTGCCAACAAAGGTTCATATAGTCAAAGCTACAGTTTCTTCAGTAGTCATGCATGAACATGAGAGCTGGACCAACGAATTGATGCTTTCTGACTGTGGTGCTGGAGAAGACTCTTGAGAGTTCCTAGCAACCAGTCAATTCCCGAAGTAAATCAACCCTGAATAGTCACTGGAAGGACCAATGCTGAAGCTCCAGTACTTTGGCCACCTGATGCAAAGAGATGGTTCATTAGAAAAGATCCTGATGCTGGAAAAGACTGAGGGTATGAGGAGAAGGGGACAACAGAGAGTGAGATAGTTGGATGGAATCACTGACTCAATTGACATGACTTTGGGCAAACTCTGGGAGATGACGGACAGGGAAGCCTGGCGTGCTGCAGTCCATGGGGTCCCAAAGAACTGGACACGACTGAACCACTGAACAAGGAACAAAGCATGGGGGAAGCTGGGATGTGGGATCTGGGTTGTGAGAACTAGACAGCTCCTGGATGGAAAATTGAGAGATGCTGTTAACGACTTCTTGGAAAAGATCTTTCCCTGTAATACTGAAAAGTCACTCACCTGATTCAGAATACTTATAATTGTCTTGTAATGTTTCAGGAGAAAAAAATTTTTTCAAGACAGTACGAAGGCATCTTTGATCCCAGGTATCTGTAACTCTTCCACCATAGGTAATTTCACCTGAAAAGGAGTTTGCATTTAAAAACATTACGTGTTTTTAACTGATATACATACCCACATTCTAATAGGTTTATTTATTTACACATTTATTTGGTGCTGAAAGTGGAAATGACACACTGAGTTTCATTCCACTAACCTGCTCCTAAAGACAGTAAAAGTCAATTTTTAAAAAGCAGAAAAAATATCTAGTATATGTTGTTGTTGTTGAGTCAGTAAATCATGTTCAACTTTTTTGTGACCCCATGAACTATACAGCCTGCCAGGCTCATCTGTCCATGAGATTTCCCAGTCAAGAATACTGGAGTGGGTTGCTATTTCCTTCTCTAGGGGGGATATCTTCCTGACCAAAGGATGGAACCCACATCTCTGTGTCTTGCACTGCAGGCAGATTCTTTACCACTGAGGCACCAGGGAAACTCATACTCTCCCCCAGCTATTTCTCTTTACCCAGATAAGTGAAACTAAAGCTACTGAGGTTTATTTACACATTTCTCCCCTCTTCCTGTTTTTTCCCTTTTTTCTTTTGCTTCAAAAATATTGATCTTGTGTCTTACCCAATCATTGACTGCAGTATTCTAAAACATATATATTTGCATAAAAGACTGCCTTCTTTTGGGGGCCAATGAGCTCTATACATACCTTATATGTATTGATCATAAGCCAAGGAAGAAAGATAAATCCAAGATGAAAGAGACAATTTGCCTTACAGAAATTATATTATGGGGAATTAAAGCTTGTTGATATCACGTCTCACTGTTCCCACAGAGAGAAGCAAAGCTCCACTGTAATCCCTAAATTACAGATAGAAAAGATAGTTATTCTTCATTGTAATGATTGTTTTGCTGATCCGGTGATGGCTTAGTTGGTAAGTCATATCGAATCTTGTGACCCCATGCCTGCCAGGCTCTTCTGTTCATGGTAATTCCCAGGCAAGAATACTGGAGTGGGTTGTCATTTCCTTCTCCAGGGGTCTTCTCGACCCAAGATTGAACCTGCGTCTTCTGCATTTCAGGTGAATTCTTTATCCCTGAATCACCAGCGAAGCCCATTGCTGATATAATTCCTTGGAAAAATTCCAGACCCATTGCTACAATTCATTATTAACTGTGGTAGTGTTCCAAAAAGGATTTTACCTATGACATTAATAATGTCAAGTTCTGAATCCTTTAAATATTCATCTGCTCATCTCCATCTCTTTTATTATGTCAAGATTTTTTTTTTTTTCTGTTTTCTCTCAGGCTGAGATGGTTGGTGGAGAGAAAGTTATTTGTGTTTGGATATCCATAATTTATTTCTTCCAGGATAGCAAGGTCCTAACCTGCATCTATCTTCCTTCTCCTGTTGAAACACTTTTGGTCAATCCATTGGCTCAGCCACTTAGAGTGAGGGAGTTGGAGAGTAGATACCAGAGCTGATGGTCAAGTAGCTGACTCCCCGAATCAGCAGTTCTACTATAGGTGAAGAAGGAGCTGCTGTTTTACTTTCCTGAGAATAATTTTCAGTCACCCTCTGGGAAGTCCTGGAACACGAAGTTGGGTTAAATCTTTGGACTAACTTTAAGCTCCTCTTGGATCCTGGGGGCTGAATGGGAATGTAAAGGTCAAGTTTCTTCAGTTGCATGATGATGTCTGGGAAAGGAGGGCAGTGGGAAAACTCAGGCTCCAATAATTAGTCATAGGGACAGCAACATGCATTATTCAAAAAAAAAAAAAAAATTCAGGGACTTCCATGGTGATACAGTGGTTAAGACTTTCCCTGCTTCCATTGTTGGGGGGATCGGTTCTATCCATGGTCAAGGAACTAAGATCTCACATGCTGCACAGCAGGGCCAAAAGAAAAATTCAAGCTAAAGTATCTGCATTCTGTGAAGCAGCATGGAAATATCTGCCTTAAAAATCATCACACTTTGTGATCCTGCATCTAGATTTAGTGTATTTTTTTTCTTGGAGCAAATGAATAAACCAGGAGGTTGAATAATTTGACTCAAAGTGTTTGATTCACTTTTAGGCTTACTTGTAGATGGGAGTTGTCTGGGTTTAGACGAGGAGCATTGGGAAGGGGCCTCCACCACACACACCTACCACTTGTCTTGGCCTTGCCAACAGAGTTTCTGAGGGTCTCGTTGCAAATCGTGATGTCTCTTCCATTGGAAAAATTTACCTATGACCCATTGCTACAATTCATTATTAACTGTGGTAGTGTTCCAAAAAGGATTTTACCTATGACATTAATAATGTCAAGTTCTGAATCCTTTAAATATTCATCTGCTCATCTCCATCTCTTTTATTATGTCAAGATTTTTTTTTTTTTCTGTTTTCTCTCAGGCTGAGATGGTTGGTGGAGAGAAAGTTATTTGTGTTTGGATATCCATAATTTATTTCTTCCAGGATAGCAAGGTCCTAACCTGCATCTATCTTCCTTCTCCTGTTGAAACACTTTTGGTCAATCCATTGGCTCAGCCACTTAGAGTGAGGGAGTTGGAGAGTAGATACCAGAGCTGATGGTCAAGTAGCTGACTCCCCGAATCAGCAGTTCTACTATAGGTGAAGAAGGAGCTGCTGTTTTACTTTCCTGAGAATAATTTTCAGTCACCCTCTGGGAAGTCCTGGAACACGAAGTTGGGTTAAATCTTTGGACTAACTTTAAGCTCCTCTTGGATCCTGGGGGCTGAATGGGAATGTAAAGGTCAAGTTTCTTCAGTTGCATGATGATGTCTGGGAAAGGAGGGCAGTGGGAAAACTCAGGCTCCAATAATTAGTCATAGGGACAGCAACATGCATTATTCAAAAAAAAAAAAAAAATTCAGGGACTTCCATGGTGATACAGTGGTTAAGACTCCATGCTTCCATTGTTGGGGGGATCGGTTCTATCCATGGTCAAGGAACTAAGATCTCACATGCTGCACAGCAGGGCCAAAAGAAAAATTCAAGCTAAAGTATCTGCATTCTGTGAAGCAGCATGGAAATATCTGCCTTAAAAATCATCACACTTTGTGATCCTGCATCTAGATTTAGTGTATTTTTTTTCTTGGAGCAAATGAATAAACCAGGAGGTTGAATAATTTGACTCAAAGTGTTTGATTCACTTTTAGGCTTACTTGTAGATGGGAGTTGTCTGGGTTTAGACGAGGAGCATTGGGAAGGGGCCTCCACCACACACACCTACCACTTGTCTTGGCCTTGCCAACAGAGTTTCTGAGGGTCTCGTTGCAAATCGTGATGTTCTCTTCCATTTTTATTCCCATGGGTTGGCTCAGGGATGGCTAGGTCCAAACTGAATAGCCCTTAAGTTTGGCTTTGTCCTTGTCCATTTTGAGCTCAGAGCTGCTTTCTGGACTTAAACATCATTGTAGCTTACTCTCAAATTTTAAGGACCCCCCCTTCATTTATCCAACCCCCAAGACCTTCCCATATTCAAAGTCTCCTTAATCTTTGTCTATTCTCTCTTGTCTAGTCTCCTCCTTGGTGCTGCTATATCCCCTCATTCAACTCTTCATCTAGCTTTTATTATAACATTATAAATGATTGCATCTCTTCTCAGCATAAAAGACTATAATTGCCAACAGTTCAAACTTCTAACAACACACACAGGCTTTCAAGATGTACCCACAGATCACTTTTCTTTTTTAGTTTTGTTGAAGGTAAAGCTTTCCTCCACATACATCGCCTTTTTTTTTTTTTTAAAGAATATTTATTTTATTTTTGGCTGTTCTGGGTCTTCATTGCTGCACATGCTTTTCTCTAGTTGTGGAGAGTAGGGGCTACTCTCCAGTTGCAGTGTGTGGGCTTCTTGTTGTGGTGGCTTCTCTTGTTTTGGAGCAGGGGCTCTAGAGCACATGGGCCTCAGTAGTTGGGGTTCCCCAGGCTCTAGACAGTGGGCTTAGTAGTTGTGACATACGGCCTTAGTTGAGAACAAATGGATCAGACCTATGTCTTCTGCACTGGCAGGTGGAGTGTTTGCCCCTGAGCCACCAGGGAAGCCCACGTCACCTCTTGGTAGCCTGCTCCAGCTACTGAACTACTCTTAGCATTCTGTGAAGCAGCATGGAAATATCTGCCTTAAAAATCATCACACTTTGTGATCCTGCATCTAGATTTAGTGTATTTTTTTTCTTGGAGCAAATGAATAAACCAGGAGGTTGAATAATTTGACTCAAAGTGTTTGATTCACTTTTAGGCTTACTTGTAGATGGGAGTTGTCTGGGTTTAGACGAGGAGCATTGGGAAGGGGCCTCCACCACACACACCTACCACTTGTCTTGGCCTTGCCAACAGAGTTTCTGAGGGTCTCGTTGCAAATCGTGATGTTCTCTTCCATTTTTATTCCCATGGGTTGGCTCAGGGATGGCTAGGTCCAAACTGAATAGCCCTTAAGTTTGGCTTTGTCCTTGTCCATTTTGAGCTCAGAGCTGCTTTCTGGACTTAAACATCATTGTAGCTTACTCTCAAATTTTAAGGACCCCCCCTTCATTTATCCAACCCCCAAGACCTTCCCATATTCAAAGTCTCCTTAATCTTTGTCTATTCTCTCTTGTCTAGTCTCCTCCTTGGTGCTGCTATATCCCTCATTCAACTCTTCATCTAGCTTTTATTATAACATTATAAATGATTGCATCTCTTCTCAGCATAAAAGACTATAATTGCCAACAGTTCAAACTTCTAACAACACACACAGGCTTTCAAGATGTACCCACAGATCACTTTTCTTTTTTAGTTTTGTTGAAGGTAAAGCTTTCCTCCACATACATCGCCTTTTTTTTTTTTTTAAAGAATATTTATTTTATTTTTGGCTGTTCTGGGTCTTCATTGCTGCACATGCTTTTCTCTAGTTGTGGAGAGTAGGGGCTACTCTCCAGTTGCAGTGTGTGGGCTTCTTGTTGTGGTGGCTTCTCTTGTTTTGGAGCAGGGGCTCTAGAGCACATGGGCCTCAGTAGTTGGGGTTCCCCAGGCTCTAGACAGTGGGCTTAGTAGTTGTGACATACGGCCTTAGTTGAGAACAAATGGATCAGACCTATGTCTTCTGCACTGGCAGGTGGAGTGTTTGCCCCTGAGCCACCAGGGAAGCCCACGTCACCTCTTGGTAGCCTGCTCCAGCACTACTGAACTACTCTTAGCATCTATAGGCATAGCTCATCCTGACCGCTGCTGGGCCTTCCACCACTGTTCTCTCCGCCAGTGCACTCTCCTCCTGAGCCCAACACATTTTCAGCGACCTGCTCTACCATCACACTTCGGTGGAGTGTTCCCAGATTTCTCCAGGTAGCCTTATTTGTTCCATTTGAATTTCCATGTGTACATGCTCAGTCGCTTCAGTCATGTCTGACTCTTTACAACCCCACGGACTGTAGCCCTCCAGGCTTCTCCGTCCATGGGATTCTCCAGGCGAAAATACCACAGTGGATTGATTCCCTCCTCCAGGGGATCTTCCCAACCCTTTGAATTCCCTTAGCATTTTTCTTATATGTCTATTTTGGTAATTTTCATACCATATTACAGTTTATTTATTATCTCCATCCATGAATTTTCAGTAGGTGGAGGCTACGTCTTTTTTGTATTTCCAGCATTTAGCATAGTAGTACTAAGCTGTATTTTCTGGATTAATCCATAAATGACCACCTCAAATTCCACTGTGAGCAAATACCATTGCCCAGGAACAGCACTGCCTTTTTTTTTTTTAAATTTATTTTTGGCTGCACTGGGTCTTCGTTGCTATGAACGGACTTTCTCTAGCTGCAGTTAGATCAGGGGCTCCTCTTCATTGTGGTGCATGGGCTTCTCATTGTGGAGACTTCTCGTATTGCAGAGGACAGGCTGTAGGCTTCCATAGTTGTGACCCATGGGTCCAGTTGCCCTGAAGCATGTGGAATCTTTCTGGACCAGGGGTTGAACCTATGTCTTCTGCACTGGCAGGTGGGTCCTAACCACTTTGAATCACCAGGGAAGTCCCCAGCATTGCCTTTTTTCCCTCCTATTGTTTTCATTTCTTTTTAATGAGCTATCCCTTTAAGGTCATAAAAGTCACTTAAATGGTACATGTATTATTAAATAGTTTTTAGTAAATTTACAAGTTGTGCAACCATCATTAAAATCTAATTTTATAATATTTCTATCATCTCCCGACAATAAACTTCATGCCCATTTTCAGTCCCAGTCCATTTCTATCCTGCCCCATGCAGTCACTCTTCTACACTCTGTATTTGTTTGTTTCTGGAAATTTTACATAAATAGAATGTAAAGCATGTGATGTTTTGTGCATGGCTCCTTTAACTTCACATCATGTTTTTAAAGTTTATCCATGTTGGAGCATGTATCAGTACTTTTTTCCTTTTTGGGGCTTCCCTGGTGGCTTAGTAAAGAATGACCTGCAATGCAGGAGACACAGGAGATGTGGGTTCTGTTCCTGGGTTGGGGAGATCCCCTGGAGAAGGAAATGGCAACCCACTCTAGTATTCTTGCTTGAGAAATTCCATGGACAGAGGAGCCTGGAGGGTTACAGTCCATGGGGTGACAATGGAGCAACTGAGCATGCGTGCAGAGTGTCAATATTACATCGTATGGAATATGCCTTGTTTTATTTATCCATTCATCAGTTGATGGACATTTAGGTTGTTTCCACTTTTTGGATTTGTAAATAATGCTGTTATGAACATTTATGTACAAGTGTGAGTGTGGACATGTGTTTTCATTTTCCCTGGCATGTATGCATGAGTGGAATGGAATTTCTAGGTTTTATGGTAAGCCTATTAAAACATTTTGCAAAGCAGCAGCACCGCATTCCATTGTCACTAGCAAATGTATGAGGGTTTCAATAGCTCCACTTCCTTGCTAACACTTGCTTTGGTCTTTTTTTTTTATTATTATAGTCATATTAATAGGTATAAAGTGGTTTCTCATTATGATTTCAATGTTCATTTTCCTAATGACTAATTGAGCATCTTTTCATGTGCTTATTAGGTATTTGTGTGTCTTTTCTGGTGAAATGTACATTCAAATCTTTTGCCCATTTTAAAATTGAATTATTTTTCTTCTTACTGGTGTAGGAATTCTTTATGTACTGCATATACAGGTGTCTCATCAGATACATCCTTTGCAAATATTTTCTATCAGTTTACGGCTTAATTTTTCATGTTCTTGATGGTGTTTGCCGAGGTGTAAAAGTTGTGCAACCATCATTAAAATCTAATTTTATAATATTTCTATCATCTCCCGACAATAAACTTCATGCCCATTTTCAGTCCCAGTCCATTTCTATCCTGCCCCATGCAGTCACTCTTCTACACTCTGTATTTGTTTGTTTCTGGAAATTTTACATAAATAGAATGTAAAGCATGTGATGTTTTGTGCATGGCTCCTTTAACTTCACATCATGTTTTTAAAGTTTATCCATGTTGGAGCATGTATCAGTACTTTTTTCCTTTTTGGGGCTTCCCTGGTGGCTTAGTAAAGAATGACCTGCAATGCAGGAGACACAGGAGATGTGGGTTCTGTTCCTGGGTTGGGGAGATCCCCTGGAGAAGGAAATGGCAACCCACTCTAGTATTCTTGCTTGAGAAATTCCATGGACAGAGGAGCCTGGAGGGTTACAGTCCATGGGGTGACAATGGAGCAACTGAGCATGCGTGCAGAGTGTCAATATTACATCGTATGGAATATGCCTTGTTTTATTTATCCATTCATCAGTTGATGGACATTTAGGTTGTTTCCACTTTTTGGATTTGTAAATAATGCTGTTATGAACATTTATGTACAAGTGTGAGTGTGGACATGTGTTTTCATTTTCCCTGGCATGTATGCATGAGTGGAATGGAATTTCTAGGTTTTATGGTAAGCCTATTAAAACATTTTGCAAAGCAGCAGCACCGCATTCCATTGTCACTAGCAAATGTATGAGGGTTTCAATAGCTCCACTTCCTTGCTAACACTTGCTTTGGTCTTTTTTTTTTATTATTATAGTCATATTAATAGGTATAAAGTGGTTTCTCATTATGATTTCAATGTTCATTTTCCTAATGACTAATTGAGCATCTTTTCATGTGCTTATTAGGTATTTGTGTGTCTTTTCTGGTGAAATGTACATTCAAATCTTTTGCCCATTTTAAAATTGAATTATTTTTCTTCTTACTGGTGTAGGAATTCTTTATGTACTGCATATACAGGTGTCTCATCAGATACATCCTTTGCAAATATTTTCTATCAGTTTACGGCTTAATTTTTCATGTTCTTGATGGTGTTTGCCGAGGTGTAAAAGTTTTACATGTTGAAAAAGTTGAATTTATTTTTTCTTTTATTTCTAGTTCTTTTTGCACCAAATCTAAGAAGCCATTATTAACCCAAAGTTATGAGGATTTACTTACAAGCTTTCTCATAAGAGTTTTATAGTTTTAGCTCTTACATTTAGATATATCACACACTGAATTATTTTTTTTATATGGTGTGAGATAAGGATTTAAATTTATTTTTTAATAGCTGGGTATCCAGTTTTCCCAGCATCATTTGTTGAATTGTCCTGGTGCCTTTTTTTAATTAAATATATATATTTTATATATTTAATTAAATATATATATATATATATTTGGCCACTTCTGTTGGTCTTTCATTTATTCATTTTCATCCATCTTTGTTCTTTGGCCCATGTGGGCCTCCCATTGCAGTGGCCGCTCTTGCTGCAGAGCACCGGCTCTGGGCGCATGTGCTCCAGTGCTCCGGCTTGGTAGTTGGACACATAGGTCCAGCTGCTCCATGGCACGTGGGATCTTCCCAGGCCAGGGATTGAACCGGTGCCCCTTGCACTGCAAGGCAGTGTCCTTACCCACTGGACCACCAGGGAAGCCCCATCCTGGTAACTTTTTAAAAAATAAATTGGCAATAAATATAAGGCCTTGTTTCTGGATTCTCAAATCTGTTGCATTGATTATATGTCTATCCTTATGCCAGTACTGTATAGTTTTTAAAATTGATCTAACTGATTTATAATACCATGTTAGTTTCAGGTTGTACATATATGTGTATATATCTATAATCTTTTTTCCAATTATTTTCCTTTATAACTTATTTCAAGATTTTTCAAGTTCTCTGTTCTATACAGTAAATCCTGTCTTGATTATTGTAGCTTTGTATTAACTTTTTAAATTGGAAACTTTACTTCTTCTGACATTATTCATTTTTTTCAAGATTGTTTTTGCTTTTTGGAGCTCTTTTGTTTCTACAAATTTTAAGATCAGCTTGCTGATTTTAGCAACAGTGTTGGCTGAGATTTTGACAGTGATTGTGTTAAGTCTATAGACTGAGGAATATTACCACTTAAACTATATTGTAGTTCTCAATCCATGAACATGTCATGTCTCTTTATTTATTTAGATTATCTTTAATTTTCCATAGAAATGCTTTGCAGGTTTCAGTGCACAAATCTGCATTTTGTTTATTAAATTGATTCTTAAGCTTTTTATTCTTTATGATGTTATCATGAATAGAATGAAAAATATTTTCTAATTGTTCATTGCCAGTGTATAGAAATACAGTTGATTTTTGTATATTGACTTTGTATCCCATAACCTTGCTGAACTCATTTATTACTTCTAGTTTGTGTGTGTGTGTGTGTGTGTGTGTGTGTGTGTGTGTGTGAATTTCTTAGGATTTTCTGCATACAAGATCTTGTTGTCTGCAAATAATTTACTTCTTCCATTCTAATCTATTTCTTTTCCTTGTCTAATGTCTCTGGCTAGAATCTTCAGCACAATATTGAATAGCAATAGTGAGAAAAGATCTGTCTTTGTCTTATTCCTTTCTATGCTTTTCAAAACCCAGTTACTTCCACGGCAGTAGAAATTTGGGGGACAGAAATGTCAAGGGTTCTAGGAGAGAAATAAAGCCGAAAAAAGCTAGGGAGCAGAAAGTTCAGGGTACTTACAGGCTGGCAGAGAAGAATACAGCCTCGCTCCCTGTTATGCTAAGCAGTCTGGGCCCCACAGGAGCTGGTGGGGAGGGAGGCAGAAGTACAGAGGAGCAGCCCAGGTTCCATACCCGCCCTTCTTGGTCCACTCATTGGGTCCTCTTCCATTTCCACTGTTGTTTTGCTGCCCTTCACTTAAACACGTTCCAAGGTGTCCTGTGCTGTTCACGGCTCTAATCCCTCTCTGCTACTCTTGCTCCCTGCTCTTGCTCTTGCCTACCAGCAAAAACCATCCATTTTCATTCTGCTCCTTGTCAGAATCTCTCCCTCTCCCACCTCTTAGTGGGAATCTTTTCTTCACTATTTGGGCCTCTGTGGTCTAAACTGAATCGAATTTTGGCAGTAAGATCTCATATTGCTGCAATTCATATTTGCTGATAACTGTAATTCCTGAAATATATATATGTATATATATTTTCATAAGTACATTTGACTTAACAGGCCAACCATGCTCAGATACATTTGAATTTAAAAGTACAGACTCTGGAGGCTGCAGACTCTGCCTGCATTTAAATCTTTGGTTTCACCCTTGTAAACGGTGTGCTTCGGTTTCCTTAAGTATAAAAGAGGGATACTGCAGTCTTCACCTTATATGATTTTTGTAAGGACTAAATCTGCTAATGCATGAAAGTGTTAGTACCTCAGTCATGTCCAGCTGTAGCCCACCAGGCTCCTCTGTCCAGAGGATTTGCCAAGAATAGTGGGCAAGAATAGTGTAGTGGGTTGACATTTCCTCCCCCAGGGAATCTTCCTGAGCCCAGAGATTGAACCTGGGTCTCCCACATTGCAGGCAGACTCTTTTCCGTCTAAGTCACCAGGGAAGCATTTTTCTAATTCATAGGACATGCTTAAAACATGCTTGGCATATAGCAAGAGTTTGCTATTATTATCTGGGAAAGCATCTGTCCTGTTTTCTCTATGTAAGCCTTCTTATGATATTCTTATCATGGTCTTATCATCTCAAAGGGAATATCAGCAGTCATCACCATCCTCACCAGACACGTGGAGGACGTTATCATATTTGCTGACAACTGGTATAAGCCAGGTGGGTGTAAACCAACAGCTGTGTGGTGCATAGTAGGATGTCAGGCTACGTGGGCATACTGACCAGTGATGTAAATCAGCGCATCCCAAGGGATCTTCCCTTCTTGACAGTAAAGGTTGAGGTTCAGCAAAGCACATTCCCTGTCGCTATCATTAAATTCATAGCAGATATTCCAACCAAGAGGGCCAAACTTTTTTCTCTCCTAGAATAGAAAATGAAAAGGATCTTCAAATTTGATAAAATAAACTCTGTGTAAAATACTGAAAACTAGAGTTTCCGTTGAAGTTGGGCATCCTCATTGTGCAAAATCATGCTGTTCGACTTGAGAGAGGCTTTATGTTTGACTTTCACCAAATAGGGAAGGCACCTCTTCCCCCAACCCTGGCTTTTTCCCAATTTTCCGAAAGAAGATTCGTATTACTGAAACTGTCAAATTTTGGTAGACTGGTCAAAAGAACATTTGTCCTTCATGGTAAAATAAAATATTTCCCCATCAGAATAGGGAAAAATATCTAATCACTCATCTGATGGAGAGAGCTGCCCCCTACCCTTCCAAGAAGCCTGTCTATCTCCCAGGCTTTTCAGTCTTCCCACACTGACTTCTTCAGAGAGATCTTTTTATTTATTTATTTTTAAACTGGTAACCAGAATCTCAGTTCCTGTGTTTCATGACTCCCCATAGTGAAATCTTTCCCTCTCTTTGTTTTATCCCTATCCCACCTAATTTCTTAATTCTAAACTATTGATTCTATCAGAGGATGACTCTCCTGTTTCCTCCTCTTTTCATTAGTCTGTCATATTGTTTAGATTCCACATGTAAGTGATGTCATATAGTATTTGTCTTTCTCTGACTTATTTCACATAGTATACTGCCCTCCAAGTCCATCTGTGTTGCTACAAATGCAAAGTTTTGTTCTTTTTAATCTATTCATCTTTGAGGGCCACTTAGGTTGTTTCCATTTACTGGCAATTGTACACTGTTTGTTCCTCTTGCTTTCAAAATTTCCCTAAATCTTAAACCGCCTCCCACATCTCAGCTGCTCTTGGAGTAGAACAAAGCCCTCCCACTTAGACCCTTAATCCCAGAGTCTTTGCTATTCTCTAGGGCCTTATTTACATATTTATTCCATATCTTGAATCTTGAATCTTTGTTTTTTTCTCTACTGATTCTTTCTTGGGAGATGAAATACATTTGAAAAGCAGGTGGCCCATCTAATTAAGGTACCCTACCGAGATACAGAGCTGAAGTCAGAGTTCCACTACAAGGCCACAGAATAGACACCACATCAGGGCAGAGAGGCTTAAACAGAGAGGGCGGAAAGGAGTGCCGAGTTGAAGGTCACTGGTTACGGGACCCTAACAACAGGGAGGAAGCTGTTAAGGGTGGTAAGCCCACTCAAACAGAAACAGAGAGTGAAATTATTGTAAGTAAAAATGAAAATTTGCTGACCGGCATGATATATGTGTGTAAAGGGGGAATACTAATAATCCTAAAACTTTGTAGGTGATTGAAAAAAATGGGACCACTGATTTCAGGAATAGAGTCTGGAGGGAAAGCAGATTTTGTGAGTGAGGCACAGCTGAGGAGACAATGTCATGCTCTTGAATATCCAGGCGATGTTGCTCTTTAGGTCAGAGTGGAGCTAGGAGGCTGGGAGGTACAGAAGCAAGGGTCATACAGAGATCAGAGTGTGTGTATGTCTGTTAGTCACTCACTTGTGAGTGACTTTGCAACCCCATGGACTATAACCCGCCAGGCTCCTCTGTCCACGGGATTCTCCAGGCAAGAATACTGGAGTGGGTAGCCATTCCCTTCTCGGAGGGATTTTCCCCAACCAAGAGATTGAACCCAGGTCTCCCTCACTGCAGGCAGATTCTTTACCATCTGAGCTACCAGGGAAGCCCAGGGACTGAGTTAAAACCACTTGGGTTCAGACAGAACAGGGAACTCGGCATTTCACAATGCCATTTGCAAGCTTAAATTCTTACTTTTTATTGATTTAAAGTGTTAGTCGCTCAGTCATGTCTGACTCTGCGACTCCATGGACTGTAGCCTACCAGACCCTTCTGTCCATGGAATTCTCCAGGCAAGAGCATTGGAGTGAGTTGCCATTCCCTCCTCCAGGGGATCTTCCCAACCAGGGGTTGAACCTGGGTCTCCCACATTGCAGGCAGACTCTTTACTGTCTGAGCCACCAGAGGAGACCCATGTTTATGTTTAACCTCAAACACGTCTCTTTGTCTCTTAAAAAAATAGCAAATTGAGTGTACCTGAATAATCGCATGGAAGAAACAAATGCCGAATATTATTTGTCTCCATTTTCTTCCAAGTATATTTTCTTCAAAAAATGAAGGCGTCATTTCAGTAAATGCTCGTCTTATATTTGCACGTAAACCTTTTGGAGGCTCATTGGTTACCTGGATTTAGAGACACACAGGACAGAGAGGGTAGCTGTGCAGATGTGTACAGTATGTAGTACTCAGATTATTTCTTGAGTAACACACAGAGAAGCCAAGGAGGGGATGTAGGTGACTGATGCCTGGGAGGCCTTCCTGCCCTACTCAGGTCAGCTCTGTATCTTTCTCAGTCATGGCCTCTGGAGAATGGAGGATTCTTAGACCTTCAGTGGGTGAGCCACCTCCACAAGACCTCAGATACTCCCATTTAGTGTCCATTTTCCTAAACACAGGCCAGGAAGGATGCTCAGGCCTTCTGCACTGGACTTTCTGGTTATCTCAATGTATACCCCACCCTTTGCTTTGATGGCATGGGCACCAGTGACAAGGCAACCCTGGCTCCTGAGTGATCATTCATATGCACAGGCTTCCCATATATTGGAAAATTCCATCCCTGATTGGGGGAAACAAGATCCCACATGCTGTGCAGCATGGGAGAAAAAGAAAAAAAAAATGCCTTCCAAGCCTTGCTACGGGGTCTCCAGTCCTCAGCTTGAGGGTCTATTTTACTTAGTAAGTCCCTCTATCCAAATTTTCTGAATTAGGTGAACATGGAGGTAACGGTGATTGAGGTTTCAGTCCATCAGCCATGCTACCTGGGGGCCTTCCTGTCTCCCAAATACGGAAGCTGTCTCTTAACTCTAGGAAGGGTTCTGTTCTTAGCTCTCTGCATCCTTGATGTCTTTCTTAAAGAGGGGAAGTAGGGAGGCATTGAATGACCAGCAGGAGGAGGACACACAAGGGTGGGCAGGGAAACTATTTTCCCCCTCACTTTCTGGTGAACGGACACCCGCTCCCACCTCCCCACCTTAGCCTCTCAGACCCTGACACAGCCCGGCAGAGGTTGGGCTCCCTGGATCCATTCAGCAAGCACCCTGAAGCCAATCATGTCACAGAGTTCAACCATGTGCATACATTACCTTGACTGAATTTTGAAGAACTGTCACAGGAAATGTATTACTAGGCAATGGAACTGGCGTCATTTCAGTAAATGCTCTCTTATATTTGCACGTAAACCTTTTGGAGGCTCATTGGTTACCTGGATTTAGAGACACACAGGACAGAGAGGGTAGCTGTGCAGATGTGTACAGTATGTAGTACTCAGATTATTTCTTGAGTAACACACAGAGAAGCCAAGGAGGGGATGTAGGTGACTGATGCCTGGGAGGCCTTCCTGCCCTACTCAGGTCAGCTCTGTATCTTTCTCAGTCATGGCCTCTGGAGAATGGAGGATTCTTAGACCTTCAGTGGGTGAGCCACCTCCACAAGACCTCAGATACTCCCATTTAGTGTCCATTTTCCTAAACACAGGCCAGGAAGGATGCTCAGGCCTTCTGCACTGGACTTTCTGGTTATCTCAATGTATACCCCACCCTTTGCTTTGATGGCATGGGCACCAGTGACAAGGCAACCCTGGCTCCTGAGTGATCATTCATATGCACAGGCTTCCCATATATTGGAAAATTCCATCCCTGATTGGGGAATCAAGATCCCACATGCTGTGCAGCATGGGAGAAAAAGAAAAAAAAAATGCCTTCCAAGCCTTGCTACGGGGTCTCCAGTCCTCAGCTTGAGGGTCTATTTTACTTAGTAAGTCCCTCTATCCAAATTTTCTGAATTAGGTGAACATGGAGGTAACGGTGATTGAGGTTTCAGTCCATCAGCCATGCTACCTGGGGGCCTTCCTGTCTCCCAAATACGGAAGCTGTCTCTTAACTCTAGGAAGGGTTCTGTTCTTAGCTCTCTGCATCCTTGATGTCTTTCTTAAAGAGGGGAAGTAGGGAGGCATTGAATGACCAGCAGGAGGAGGACACACAAGGGTGGGCAGGGAAACTATTTTCCCCCTCACTTTCTGGTGAACGGACACCCGCTCCCACCTCCCCACCTTAGCCTCTCAGACCCTGACACAGCCCGGCAGAGGTTGGGCTCCCTGGATCCATTCAGCAAGCACCCTGAAGCCAATCATGTCACAGAGTTCAACCATGTGCATACATTACCTTGACTGAATTTTGAAGAACTGTCACAGGAAATGTATTACTAGGCATGGAACTTAAAAAAAGTCGAAATGTGTCCTTTATAAAAATATCTGTTTAAAACAAGACAAAACAAACAAAAGAGGAAAATGCTTAACTCTTGGTAATACTTTCCTATAAGAAATAATGCTTATTATTGGGTAGCCAAAAATAATAGAAGCTCTGATTAAGGACGAGTTTATTTTAAATATTTGATGTTGTAAAATACCCTAAAATAGGGGTGAGGTGAATCTTTCCAGAAGCTCTTAACACAGGTAAGTCTGGCAGTTTGGAGTTGGCATATTTCAGTAAAGAAATTAGGAATATGGTTTTTTAAATAATTATTTTGACTGTGTTAGGTCTTCATTGCTGTGCATGGGCTTTCTCTAGTTGCAGCGAGTGGGGGCTGCTCTCAGGATGTGGTGCTTGGGCTCTAGAGCTCAAAGGCTTCAGTAGTTGTGGCACATGGGTCCACCTGTTCCATGGCACATGGAATCTTTCTGAACCAGGGGCTGAACCTGTGTTTCATCTCCTGACCTGGCAAGTGGACTCAACCATAAGACCACCAGGCAAGTCCAGGAATGTGTTAATTTTCAATACTTGATAGAGATGTTAAGGACCATTCCTCTGAAATTAGGTAATTTTTCAATCAAAAAACAGGACATGTAACGTCTTTATGCTCATGAAGTGGTTTTAGTTTTTGTTTGCTTGTCTTCAGTCATTCAAAGCTTTAGAAAGCTTCATGGAGAATAAAGCAATGTGTCCCTTCTTGCAGAGAAGCAGCATAGGGAACTCAGGGAGCAGGGAAACAGAGAGACCTTGTCAGAGGACAAGCTCTGCATCCTTGATGTTTTTAAAGAGGAAGTAGGGAGGCATTGAATGACCAGCAGGAGGAGGACACACAAGGGTGGGCAGGAAACTATTTTCCCTCACTTTCTGGTGAACGGACACCCGCTCCCACCTCCCCACCTTAGCCTCTCAGACCCTGACACAGCCCGGCAGAGGTTGGGCTCCCTGGATCCATTCAGCAAGCACCCTGAAGCCAATCATGTCACAGAGTTCAACCATGTGCATACATTACCTTGACTGAATTTTGAAGAACTGTCACAGGAAATGTATTACTAGGCATGGAACTTAAAAAAAGTCGAAATGTGTCCTTTATAAAAATATCTGTTTAAAACAAGACAAAACAAACAAAAGAGGAAAATGCTTAACTCTTGGTAATACTTTCCTATAAGAAATAATGCTTATTATTGGGTAGCCAAAAATAATAGAAGCTCTGATTAAGGACGAGTTTATTTTAAATATTTGATGTTGTAAAATACCCTAAAATAGGGGTGAGGTGAATCTTTCCAGAAGCTCTTAACACAGGTAAGTCTGGCAGTTTGGAGTTGGCATATTTCAGTAAAGAAATTAGGAATATGGTTTTTTAAATAATTATTTTGACTGTGTTAGGTCTTCATTGCTGTGCATGGGCTTTCTCTAGTTGCAGCGAGTGGGGGCTGCTCTCAGGATGTGGTGCTTGGGCTCTAGAGCTCAAAGGCTTCAGTAGTTGTGGCACATGGGTCCACCTGTTCCATGGCACATGGAATCTTTCTGAACCAGGGGCTGAACCTGTGTTTCATCTCCTGACCTGGCAAGTGGACTCAACCATAAGACCACCAGGCAAGTCCAGGAATGTGTTAATTTTCAATACTTGATAGAGATGTTAAGGACCATTCCTCTGAAATTAGGTAATTTTTCAATCAAAAAACAGGACATGTAACGTCTTTATGCTCATGAAGTGGTTTTAGTTTTTGTTTGCTTGTCTTCAGTCATTCAAAGCTTTAGAAAGCTTCATGGAGAATAAAGCAATGTGTCCCTTCTTGCAGAGAAGCAGCATAGGGAACTCAGGGAGCAGGGAAACAGAGAGACCTCACAGGTGGCATCAAGAAGGTAAGTCAATACGCTTCCTTCTGAGCTGTGGACAGGTAATCTAAGAAAGAACAAGATGCCTTCTGGATCCAAAAGGCCAAAGCAGAGATGAGAAAATCACTACTCCCATCCCAGGAGGCCACAGGCATCATTGAAGTAAGTTGTTCTTGGTTTTGGTTTCTAAGCACACGTGATGGTGGTCCTCTGACACGTGCAGCTGGCTCTCTCCTGAAGGGAGCCCGGGTGCTAGCTGTTCCTTCTGCCTGGACCATCTTTCTTTTTGACTCCCGCACTTTCTTCAAGTGTTGGTCAGATGCCACCTTCTCAAGGAGATCTGCTCAGACCACGCCACTTAAAACTGCTCTTCACCCTTCCTCATCATCCTTCCATCTCAAGGTGTCTGTCTTCCTTACGTTCCTTTTTTCTCCTCACAAAGCACTGGTTACATTCTATCATACCATATGTATTACTTATTTGTTATGTGGCTTGTTTCCACTCACTGGCATGTAAGGTTAAGGAAGACAGATGACGGTGGCTGTGTCATTCACCCACATGCCCTAAGCAGTTAGAACAGTGCATGTGCATGCGTCCCAAGTCACTTCAGCTGTGTCTGACTCTTTGCAACTCTATGGACTGTAGCCCACCAGGCTCCTCTGTCCATGGGATTCTCCAGGCAAGAATGGTGGAGTGGGTGGCCATGCCCTCCTTCAGGGGATCTTTCTGATCCAGGGATCAAACCCATGTCATTTATGTCTCCTGGAATGGCAGGTAGGTTCTTTAATACTAGCGCCGCCTGGGAACAGTGCATGGTACACAGTAGGTTCTCAAATATTTATTAAATGAATGCCTGCAGATTAAAGCTGAACGTATGCTTCATGGTTTGGGACTCTAAACTCATGAGCTACATTACATAGCTAAGATTATGTTAATTCTAGAATTGGGTTTGCCAAAAAGTTCAGCAGAAATACATGGATAAACTTTTTGGCCAACCCAATGCAAATTCTACTGCAACACTGATGCGGCTTACACGGTAAAAACTTTTAGGCATAGAAGTTAGATGTTATCAAATCTTAAGGTTAATGATTTCATTAACCAAAAAGAACCCCCAAAAAACTGAAGAGTGAAAAAGCCAGGTTTAGAGAAGCATTTTAAAAATTTCTTTTTTCTCTTATGACTGCAAAATCATCAAGGATCTTAACGTTCATAGACATCATAAAAGTTGAGACCTGGAATGGAATTAGAAAGCATCTTCCTATGGGATTTATAGCAATGAGGATGTGTAGCCATTTTACTGCTGGGAAGACAGAGGCCCAGAGAAGAGGTGCAATACATACAAGTCAGGCAGTTATAGGGGCTGAACTCTACTCAAGTTCTCAGAATGTCAAGTCCAGAGGCTTTTTTTCCTTCCTTTCTCTCTTTTCTCTTTCATTCACTTTCTCTTTTCAATTTATTACCTGAATGTATTTTTAAAAAATATTTTATTTATTTGGCTTCTCCTGGTCTTAGTTGCGGCACGAGGGATCTAGTTCCCTGACCAGGAATCAAACCCAGGCCCCCTGCATTGGGAGCACAGAATCTCAGCCTCTGGACTACCAGGAAAATCCCTACCTGAATGTATTCTTTTTTTATACTGGTTCAGGTTAAATGTTAGAACCCAAATAGTTATGTTAGTAAACAATTGTAACAGAGGCCAGAAAGGATTTTTCTATCCACTTCAGCACTTAAACTCCATCAACAACTTCGCTGGCTTCCATGGCCCATCCAGCCCTCTTGAAGGACTGGCAAACACCCTGCCCAGGTCATTATGAAGATGAATGACCAGTCTTTATTCAGAAGGCTCCCATGGTTCCCCTGCAGCCAACTGCTTTTAAGATGCCTTCCCTAGCATTTTTCGTCTTAATCATCACCCTAATTGTCAGGGTTAGGAACTGCAGTAAAGACATTCTTGTCACTTTTCTTTACTTATTTAAATAGAAATAATCTACTGGCCCAGCGGGAAGCAAGCCTTCTCTTGTTTGTACTGCTAGGAGTGGAGATTCTGGAAGTAGATGCCAAAGTCTCTTTACCCTTGATGGGAGGAGGCTGCAGAAGGGAGTGAGGGGCCTTTGGGGAGGAAGGCAGCTAAGCCCTGGTTGTGGCTTGGTGATCAGCCACTTTGTAAAGGAGCAGTTCTTCACCTTAATAGGCAGCAATAAGGAAAGTCGTAGGCATGGCTCGCACCTTCCTAGAAAGCCCTCTGTGGTCAGGGCACAAAGTAGAACCCCAGAGAAAAGGCCCGGGAGAACCCTGGACAGGCGTTTCTACTCCATGTCCTCCTCGGGTTGTGACAAAGTGCAGCCCCACATCTTATTACCAACCTTATAGCTCCTAAGGTCTCAGCTGTGTTTACACTAGTGAATAAAGATGAGGAGATTCCAACTCCACTTCTCTCTTTGCAGTACATTATACTTTCTTGAGTGGGAAAGAAGGTAGTGATATTATAGTTAGCAGTGGCAACTGTACTCACGCTAGGCACACCCACGTGTGTGTGTGTCTGTGTCTATGAGACACAGGTGAAGATTAATTGTCATGTGAGTTTCAGAGGCTAAAAAGTGGTAAAACACTACTGTGAGACTTGTTGCTAATTTGAACTCTGTTCCCAAACGTCTTTCATTCTATGGTGAAAAATATAATTTCCTTCTTTTGTCCTAGGTCTACTTTCTATTTCTTTTTTTATTCATATCATGCCTAGATGTAATTTATTTTGAATTCAAATGGTCTCCCATAGAAGGCAACTTGAAATGACTCAGGGGATTGTACCCTCAACTTGAAGTCTGAACACTTTTATTTGAATCTGGGTCATGTTAACCTAACTAAACCCCTCTAGATCTCAAAGTTTTCCTTTTTAATATAGGAAAACCAACAATAATTATTATAAGGGCTGAATTCAACAAGAAAGACCACATAAAATGGTATTATTATTATATAACTGCTATGTGCTCAACATACTTGAATCTGTGAAGGTTTTAATTAGCTCCTCCATTGCCAACATCCACGAGACAGCAAGATGGCAGTTCTGCAGAAACACCCAGTTTCCTGATTTCATCGCATCTTTGATCATTTTTTCAGCGATGGGTCCTTGTCCTTGCCCCAGTGAAATTGACTGCACTCTGAAATGAACAAAGACAACAGAATGCTATTTCATATTGCTTTTAAGTAATGCCACTATGAGGAAATATAAATCTGGTAGGCTCCTAGAATATGCACATATTTCAAATTTTCATCCTGATAGATGTGCAGTTTATTTTCTTTTCTTATTTTTAAAAATATTTTTTATGGTCACACACAAAAGTGCATACAACAAATAGACAGTTCTTTGAATTACCACAAATAAGCATTTGTGACTGAGAACTTCCCAACACCCCAGAGACATCTTTCCTATGCCCCTCTACTCCAATCATTTTTCCTTTCTCTATCCCAAAGGTACCCTTTGTCCTGACTTCTAATGCCATAGCTCAGCTTTTGAAAAATTTAAATCCAACACATATACAAAAGTACACAGATCATTAGTGTTGGGCTTACTGAATTCTCTCAAAGAGAATGTACATACACATCACCACTCAGGGCAAAAAAGAGAACATTACTAGCACCTTGTCAATCAGTTTCCTCCCTTTCTCTCAAAGGCAACAATTATTTTGAATTCTAACATCATAGATTAATTTTGGTTGGTTTTGAATTTATGTAAATGGAATCATATAGTATTCCTTGCTTGCTTAAGTCACTTCAGTCATGTCTGACTCTTTGCAACCTTATGGACTATAGCACACCAGGTTCTTCTGTCCATGGGGTTCTCCACATATATATAAATATATATACTTGTGTTTGGTCTGTTTCAATCAATATTATTTCTTCAGATTAATTCATTTTATTGTGTGTCATTGTCATTCATTTTCATTGTTGTATTATATTCTACTGATGCTTATATCACAGTTTATTCATCCATTCTGCTTTTGATGGTCATTTGGGTTACTTCTGGTTCTTGGCTATCATAAACTATGCTGCAATTGACTTTCTCGTAGATCTCTCTTATCATACGTGTGTACTCCATTTTGTTGTGTATATTCTTAGGAATGCAGCCACTGTTCGACGGAGTATGTGTATGTTTAACTTTTTTACTATATCAAGCTGTTTCTCAAAGTGACGCCACCATTCTGCACTTTTACCAGCAGTATATCAGAGTACTTCTTTTTCCCCAACTTTGCTAACACCTGATAGATATATAATGGTATCTCATGGAGGTTTTGAATTATTTCCTGACTTCATAGATTTATTTATTGGCCATTTGGCTATTTCTTTTATATTCCTCTCCCCATTCTTCCTTCTGGTTCACCCGTCTTTTTCTTATTTTTATGGTCACACACAAAAGTGCATACAACAAATAGACAGTTCTTTGAATTACCACAAATAAGCATTTGTGACTGAGAACTTCCCAACACCCCAGAGACATCTTTCCTATGCCCCTCTACTCCAATCATTTTTCCTTTCTCTATCCCAAAGGTACCCTTTGTCCTGACTTCTAATGCCATAGCTCAGCTTTTGAAAAATTTAAATCCAACACATATACAAAAGTACACAGATCATTAGTGTTGGGCTTACTGAATTCTCTCAAAGAGAATGTACATACACATCACCACTCAGGGCAAAAAAGAGAACATTACTAGCACCTTGTCAATCAGTTTCCTCCCTTTCTCTCAAAGGCAACAATTATTTTGAATTCTAACATCATAGATTAATTTTGGTTGGTTTTGAATTTATGTAAATGGAATCATATAGTATTCCTTGCTTGCTTAAGTCACTTCAGTCATGTCTGACTCTTTGCAACCTTATGGACTATAGCACACCAGGTTCTTCTGTCCATGGGGTTCTCCACATATATATAAATATATATACTTGTGTTTGGTCTGTTTCAATCAATATTATTTCTTCAGATTAATTCATTTTATTGTGTGTCATTGTCATTCATTTTCATTGTTGTATTATATTCTACTGATGCTTATATCACAGTTTATTCATCCATTCTGCTTTTGATGGTCATTTGGGTTACTTCTGGTTCTTGGCTATCATAAACTATGCTGCAATTGACTTTCTCGTAGATCTCTCTTATCATACGTGTGTACTCCATTTTGTTGTGTATATTCTTAGGAATGCAGCCACTGTTCGACGGAGTATGTGTATGTTTAACTTTTTTACTATATCAAGCTGTTTCTCAAAGTGACGCCACCATTCTGCACTTTTACCAGCAGTATATCAGAGTACTTCTTTTTCCCCAACTTTGCTAACACCTGATAGATATATAATGGTATCTCATGGAGGTTTTGAATTATTTCCTGACTTCATAGATTTATTTATTGGCCATTTGGCTATTTCTTTTATATTCCTCTCCCCATTCTTCCTTCTGGTTCACCCGTCTTTTTCTTATTGGCTTTCAAGACTTCTTTACATTGGACATAAACTCTTTGTTACGATTATTATTATTTTTTACTATCTCCATAGTTTGCCTTTTCCAGAATGTCATATTCTTGGAACCATCTTGTATATATAGTCTTTTCAGATGGACTTCTTTCACTTAGCAATATGCATTTAAAGTTCTTGCATGTCTTTTCATGACTTGATAGATAGCTCATTTCTTCTTAGCACTGAATAGTATCCACTGTATAGATATACCACCATTTATACATCCATTCATCTACTGAAGGACATCTTGGTTGTTTCTAAGTTTTGATAATTATGAATAAAAGCTGCTATGTGTTTAATGTAGGCTCTTGTGTAATGTAGGTTCTTGGGTGAACATAAGTTTTTGACTCCCTTGGGGAAATTTTGCTGATCATGTGAAACACCAAACTATCTTCCAAAGTGGCTGTACCAGTCTGCATTCTCACCCACAATGAATGATGATTACTGTTGATAATATGCATTAATACAAAATATTTTATGTCCAGTAGCTTTGCTAAAGTCACTAAAAATTTTTATATCTTAAAAAATTTTGTCAGCGTAGAAGACTGTCCTATTTCTGCTTTTCTCTAAGAAATGATTTCCAGATTCTTTTTTTTTTTTAATTTTGGCCACTTTTATTGGTTTTTTATTTGTTTATTTTCATCCATCTTTGTTCTTCAGCCTGTGGGGGCCTCCCATTGCAGTGGCCTCTCTTGATGCTTATATCACAGTTTATTCATCCATTCTGCTTTTGATGGTCATTTGGGTTACTGGTATCATAAACTATGCTGCAATTGACTTTCTCTAGATCTCTCTTATCATCGTGTGTACTCCATTTTGTTGTGTATATTCTTAGGAATGCAGCCACTGTTCGACGGAGTATGTGTATGTTTAACTTTTTTACTATATCAAGCTGTTTCTCAAAGTGACGCCACCATTCTGCACTTTTACCAGCAGTATATCAGAGTACTTCTTTTTCCCCAACTTTGCTAACACCTGATAGATATATAATGGTATCTCATGGAGGTTTTGAATTATTTCCTGACTTCATAGATTTATTTATTGGCCATTTGGCTATTTCTTTTATATTCCTCTCCCCATTCTTCCTTCTGGTTCACCCGTCTTTTTCTTATTGGCTTTCAAGACTTCTTTACATTGGACATAAACTCTTTGTTACGATTATTATTATTTTTTACTATCTCCATAGTTTGCCTTTTCCAGAATGTCATATTCTTGGAACCATCTTGTATATATAGTCTTTTCAGATGGACTTCTTTCACTTAGCAATATGCATTTAAAGTTCTTGCATGTCTTTTCATGACTTGATAGATAGCTCATTTCTTCTTAGCACTGAATAGTATCCACTGTATAGATATACCACCATTTATACATCCATTCATCTACTGAAGGACATCTTGGTTGTTTCTAAGTTTTGATAATTATGAATAAAAGCTGCTATGTGTTTAATGTAGGCTCTTGTGTAATGTAGGTTCTTGGGTGAACATAAGTTTTTGACTCCCTTGGGGAAATTTTGCTGATCATGTGAAACACCAAACTATCTTCCAAAGTGGCTGTACCAGTCTGCATTCTCACCCACAATGAATGATGATTACTGTTGATAATATGCATTAATACAAAATATTTTATGTCCAGTAGCTTTGCTAAAGTCACTAAAAATTTTTATATCTTAAAAAATTTTGTCAGCGTAGAAGACTGTCCTATTTCTGCTTTTCTCTAAGAAATGATTTCCAGATTCTTTTTTTTTTTTAATTTTGGCCACTTTTATTGGTTTTTTATTTGTTTATTTTCATCCATCTTTGTTCTTCAGCCTGTGGGGGCCTCCCATTGCAGTGGCCTCTCTTGTTGCAGAACACCAGCTCTGGGTGCATGTGCTCCAGAGCACTGGCTTGTAATTGGACACACAGGTCCAGCCACTCCGTGGCATGTGGGATTTTCCTGGGCCAGGGATCAAATCGGTGTCCCTTTCACTGCAAGGTAGACTCTTTACCCACTGGACCACCAGGGAAGTCCTCAGATTCTGTTTTTAATAATGAATTCAATAAAATTTGTTAGACTATTTAGATATTCTAATTATTCCTTAGGTTTTTTCTTCCATTTATCATTGTTTTCAAATTCACTGGCAAAGTTGTTTTTAAATAATATGCTCCTCTGATCACTTTAAAGTCTGATGGTCTGTAGTAATATTATTTTATGCATTCATGATACAGGGTTTGGATCTATTTATTTTTCTCTCTGTATCAGCAGTTTCAAAAAAAAATACAAAAAACCAGCCTTTATTCATTTAGATCTTTTTTCTTGAATGTATGTTTTCTACGTCACTAATTTCTGCTCTTAGCTTACTTAATATTTTTCTTTCTACTGTGCTTAAAAACTAAGTTTCAGATTGCCTAATTTTTCTCAGTGGGAATATCAGCCTGAGTTCTTAGTCTGACATTTCTGGAACCAGAAGTCATTAAATATGTATACATTTATACTAAGTGCCTTGCTACTAAATCTCACTGATTTATGATATGTTCTATTGTCCACTTATTGGAAAGCTTCCATTCTGATTTCCCTTTAACAGGTAAGTTGTTCAGGAGGATATTTTTTATTTTCCAACTATTAAAAAGTTAAGTTTTAGGATTGATTTCTGAGATTTATTGTGGTCAGAGAATAAGTTTTTCTTTTTTTGAAATACATATCTTAGAATATCATCACTTTTTTTTTTTGGCCACTTCTATTGGCCTTTCATTCATTTCCATCTTTGTTCTTTGATCTGTGTGGGCCTCCCATCACAGTGGCCTTTCTCGCTGCAGAGCACCGACTCTGGGTGCATGTGCTCCAGAGCTCTGGCTTGGTAGTTGGATACATCGGTCCAGTCGCTCTGCGGCTCGTGGGATCTTCCCAGGTCAGGCACGAATGGGCACCCCTTGCACTGCAAGGCAGTGTCCTTGCCCACTGGACCACCAGGGAAGCCCCAGAATATCATTACTTTTCATAAATGTTCCATAAATACTTGAAGATCTTGCATTTGTTTTATTTGTTGAATGTGAGTGTAAAGATTAAGGCTCTTAATTTCATCATCTAAATATTTTATATCCTTACCACCTTTATAACAAAAGTTATGTAGACAAAATAAGTATCCACGTACCCACACCCAGCTTCAGAAGTCACACATTATTTATATGGTCTGAACCTGTATCATGCTCACTGTTTTCATTACCCAAACTTCACCTCCTGCAAGATCACTGCTCTCCTGGACTTGGTATAACTTTTCTATTTTCCTTTATATTATTACTGTAAAAATGTGAATTCCTAAATAATATATAATATATCCTACATATAACATGCATATAAATATATAGGATAATATTGTCAAAGCTATGTTTTTTTCCAGTAGTCATGTATGGATATGAGAGTTGGGCCATATAGAAGGCTGAGCACAAAAGAATTGATGCTTTGGAACTGTGGTGCTGGAGAAGACTTGAGATAAATATATCTATTTAAAAATTTTATATATTTTATCAAACTTATCCTATATCATACAGTCTTTCTGCAGCTTACTTTTTTGGTCAATATTAGTTGGTGTGACCCATCCACAGTAATGTACATAGTTCTAGTTTATTTATTTTTGTGTGTGTGGAAAAACTGAATGTTTGTCAGGAATCATTTGGGAAGGTTTTGGCGGCTGATGATTTTTTTGATGACTTGGTGATGTACTTGGATGGAGATTTCTTAGAGGCAGTTGGAAAATGTCATATTCAAAATCATTCATTCATTTTCTCCATAGAAGTCAGAGTTCTATTTTCACTTTAATTTTGTTTTTAATCAACAAAGGCAGAAAAACAGCCCTATGGCTATCATATCTTCAGGAGCCATGATGTACCTCTTGTTTCAGAACTCCTTTTGGCATGACTGTGGAGTTGGAGAGCTGTGGCTTTCCCTCGGCTTTCTCCTCCCTGCCTCTTGTCCTTCTTTGCAGCTCCTTTCTCAGGACCCCATTACGCATGGTTGCCTAATTCCTCCCACCTTTCTAGGAAGCTCATGGTCATATCAAATTCACATTAAGGCAATAAAAGCTTCCCGCCATCATTTTTCTGGCAGCCCTCCCATTTAAAAAACAAACTGAATGATGAGAATCATGTTTAAGGAAAAAAACTAAAACATGAACAATGGCATTGCAGGAAGGAGAAATTTTGCAGAAGAAATTATGGCTCTCTCAGGTCTCTGGAAAGCACCTCCCCAGAGAATCCTGGTTAGATGTGCAGAATGAGGTGAGTGGGTGGGGGATTCGGTGACTCACAGGCAGCCAGAGTGGTAGACGGTCATTGGGAGGAGGTCACTGAGTCACCTAGGCAATATAACTGTGGAGACAGTGGGGACAGAAATCAGTGGGGCATTCAATATACCATGTTCCTCTGGCACAGAATCATATCTTCTAAGCAGAACAGAGCCATGCCTCCAAGCTTTACCTCGAAGTGTTCAGGAGACTGAGGATTCAAGGACGGTTTCAGAACCTTTCTCTCACAGGGACTTACAGGTGCCTTCATCACAGTGCCCACAATTGGGTGCTATGACTTGGAACTGTTGTTGCCATTAGTTCTAGTTTATTCACTTTTATGGGTCTAGTGCATCAAATTCAATTTTATGATGTTTCTGAACATTTATGAGGTTCCTTGCACATCTGTGTCTGGCTTGGTTTGATCACGCAAATTCAATAGTAAATTGTTGGGATATGGAGAATGCTATGTGCAGGTTTGGTATGCTGCTAATTTCTCTTCAAAATGACTTTACCCGCTTTTTCAGTCCCACTTGCAGTATGAATTGGCACAATTTTGCTAATTTAATGAGTATGAAATATCTTCTTATTGTTTTAATTTATTGTTTCCTAGTTACTAGTGAGGTTGGATTGGGTCACATGGTGCCTAGACATTAAGTTAAACATCATTCTGAATGAGTCTGTGGGCGTGTTTCTGGGTGAGATTAATATTTGAATCAGCAGACTGAGCAAAGCAGAGTTTCCACCTTAATGAGGATGGGGCCAAGCCAATCAATTGAAGACCTGAATAGAAAAAAAATAAGGTTGAGGAAGAGGGAACTCTTCCTGCCTCTTGGAGCCAGGTCACCCCCACCCCCAACCACAGCCTTTGGATTCAGATGAAAACACTGGCTTTTCTTGGGTCTTGAGTCTGCTGGCTTTCTGACTGCAACTTGTGTCATTTTATTATTTCTGGTTTTCAGGTCCTTGGACTTGGACTAGAATAACATAATGACTTCCTTGTGTTTCTTTCTTGTTGAGTGCATATTTTGGAGCTTATTAAGCCTCCATAACCATGTAAGCCAGAATCTTATTTTGCATATAATATATATAGATGCATATATAGGATAATATAGTCAAAGCTATGTTTTTTTCCAGCAGTCATGTACGTTTATGAGAATTGGACAATAAAGAAGACTGAGCACCAAAGAATTGATGCTTTCAAACTGTGGTGCTGGAGAAGACTCTTGAGAATCCCTTGGATAGCAAGGAGAGCAAATCAGTCCATCCTAAAGGAAATAAACGTTGAATATTCATTGGAAGTACGGATGCTGAAACTGAAGCTCCAATACATTGGTTACTTGAGGCAAAGAGCTGACTCATTAGAAAAGACTGTGATTCTGGGAAAGATTAAGGATACGAGGATAAGGGGGGTGACAGAGGATGAGATAGTTGGATGGCATCATCGACTCAATGGATGTAAGTTTGAGCAAGCCACAGGAGATAGTGAGGGACAGGGAAGTCTGAGACAGTGAAGGACAGGGAAGCCTGGCATGCTGCAGTCTATGGGGTGTAGGATTGGACACTACTGAGAGACTGAACAACAATAATAGGGTTATACATATGTATATATTATTTGTATAACATATATATGTATATAAACTTGTATATATATATATATATATCCCATTGGTTCTGTTTCAGAGAAGAGAAGGTTGACTAATACAGATTAGGAATGTCAAAGAACATCTGGGATCCCTCATCTTGTAATCTCCAGACAAGGCACCAGGTAAGACTAGCCATGCCAAGTAAGGGCTTATCACAGCTAGAGATTACCTCCTAGATGTGAGACCCCACTGTCCCCTGCTACTCTGTGGTCTTGTGTACTTCTACTTTCTTACTCCTCAGAACACCATCTTGGGAAGACTGGGGGAAGAAGAAGTCAGGAAGACAGAGTTTTTATAAGAAAGGAGTCAAATCAGCCTACTGTGGAGAGATTAAGTCAGGAGAAAATATAATAGTGTAAATTCCCAAGTTTGAACTTCCTCCTCGCTTTCTCACTCAGCAGAATAGAGGCTCAAGAGAAAGAAGAGATTAATAATACAACATAAAGAACTATGGGATTTTTTTTGTACTCCTGAGTATAAGGAATATACTATAGTCCTTCTACAGCTACATTATAATAATGTCTTAAATAGCAAATGCTTTAATCACAATTCCATTAGATTATTATACTTCAACATTTAAACAATCTCCTTTTGTCCAAACAAAGTTTACATCGCCTTTTATGAATTTACTACCACTTTAAGGACATGCATAGCTAAATATTAAACTATTTTAATTTATTTAGTAAAGGATACTTGAATTAGGAATTCACACTCCACAGAGCAAAGGGAAAAAAGAGATAAATTTTAACTAGGAGATGTTCATATGAATGATTAAAACTACACAATGTGACCTTACCGTTCTGAATACCCGCTCTCTCGGGCAAATCTCTGAAATGCACCCATGGGATCTGAGCCTGTGCTTAAGATAAATACCAGTGGAGTGTTGTATGACATGTCTTGATACAGAGTGGGCAGGTCCACAGGTGGTATCTCTATAAAGGCTTTCCCAAGATTTTCTATTACGAAGTCTGTAAGAGCAAAAACCACCTGAAAGTTGAAAGAAAAACATTTAAAAAATATTGGATAAGGAACTGCTTCAACACAGTATCAGAAGTTCTAACCAGAGTCATTAAGCAAGACAAAGAAATAAGTCATCCAAATTAGAAAGGAAGAATTTAAAATGTTCCTATGTGCACATGATATGATCTTATACAGTCAACCCTCGAACAACATGAGCTTGACCCAAGATACGGATTTACGTTCATTTTTCTGCATGCAAATATCAAATTTGCCCAACTCAATTTACTGAAGAGACTCTCCTTTCCCATTCTGTTTCCCACAGTGGCTATACCAATTTACATTCCCGCTCACAACACTCATAAATATTAACTCAAAAAGAATTAAAGATTCAAATATAAGACCCAAAACCATAAAACTCCTAGGTGAAAACAGAGGGGAAAGGCTCCTCAACATAAATTTTGGCAACAAGTTTTTGGATATGACACCAAAGCACAAGCAACACAAGCAAAGAAAAGCAACACAAGCAAAGATAAGCACGTGGAACAGTAACAAATAAAAAAGCTCCTGTGCAGCAAAAGAACCAACCAGCAAAATAAGAAGGCAACCTATGGAATAGGAGCAAGTATCTTCAAATCATATATCTAATAAGGTGCTAAAATCCAAAATATATGAGAAATTCATGCAACTCAATAGGAAAAAGCCCAAGCAATCCAATTAGAAAATATGCAGAAGATCTGAATAGGCATTTTTTCAGAAAAGACAAATAACTGCCTAAATAAAAACCACAATGAGATATCATTTTATACCTGTTAAAATTACTATCAAAGAGATATCAAAGAGACAAGGAATATATGTTGGTGAGGATTTGGAGAAAAGGAACCCTTTGGCATTGTTGGTGAGAGTTCATATGAATGATTAAAACTACACAATGTGACCTTACCGTTCTGAATACCCGCTCTCTCGGGCAAATCTCTGAAATGCACCCATGGGATCTGAGCCTGTGCTTAAGATAAATACCAGTGGAGTGTTGTATGACATGTCTTGATACAGAGTGGGCAGGTCCACAGGTGGTATCTCTATAAAGGCTTTCCCAAGATTTTCTATTACGAAGTCTGTAAGAGCAAAAACCACCTGAAAGTTGAAAGAAAAACATTTAAAAAATATTGGATAAGGAACTGCTTCAACACAGTATCAGAAGTTCTAACCAGAGTCATTAAGCAAGACAAAGAAATAAGTCATCCAAATTAGAAAGGAAGAATTTAAAATGTTCCTATGTGCACATGATATGATCTTATACAGTCAACCCTCGAACAACATGAGCTTGACCCAAGATACGGATTTACGTTCATTTTTCTGCATGCAAATATCAAATTTGCCCAACTCAATTTACTGAAGAGACTCTCCTTTCCCATTCTGTTTCCCACAGTGGCTATACCAATTTACATTCCCGCTCACAACACTCATAAATATTAACTCAAAAAGAATTAAAGATTCAAATATAAGACCCAAAACCATAAAACTCCTAGGTGAAAACAGAGGGGAAAGGCTCCTCAACATAAATTTTGGCAACAAGTTTTTGGATATGACACCAAAGCACAAGCAACACAAGCAAAGAAAAGCAACACAAGCAAAGATAAGCACGTGGAACAGTAACAAATAAAAAAGCTCCTGTGCAGCAAAAGAACCAACCAGCAAAATAAGAAGGCAACCTATGGAATAGGAGCAAGTATCTTCAAATCATATATCTAATAAGGTGCTAAAATCCAAAATATATGAGAAATTCATGCAACTCAATAGGAAAAAGCCCAAGCAATCCAATTAGAAAATATGCAGAAGATCTGAATAGGCATTTTTTCAGAAAAGACAAATAACTGCCTAAATAAAAACCACAATGAGATATCATTTTATACCTGTTAAAATTACTATCAAAGAGATATCAAAGAGACAAGGAATATATGTTGGTGAGGATTTGGAGAAAAGGGAACCCTTTGGCACTGTTGGTGAGAATGCAGATTGATGCCTCCACTATGGAAAACAGTATTTATATTCTGCAGAAAATTAAAAACAGAACTACTACCACAGCAACATCCTTATCTGACATGTTTTTCCTTTCACATTTGCTTAGTTGTTGATACAGCCCTTACCTTTGGCACCCATGCAGAAACCAGGAGCTATACCAGTTGCTCCGTCTCCACATCCCTCCATCTCTTTACTGTTGCTCAGTCACTTCCACTGTGTCTGACTCTGTGTGACCCCATGGACTGCAGCCTGACAGCCTTCTCTGTCCATGGAATTTTCCAGGCAAGAATACTGGAGTGGGTGGCCATGCCCTCTTCCAGGAAGATCTTTCCAACCCAGGAATGGAACCCAGGTCTCCTGCATTGCAGGCAGATTCCTTACCACAGAGCCATCAGGTAAGCCCTCTATCTATCTATCTATCTACCTATCTATATATTTGAGACCCCATGGACTGTAGCTCACCAGGCTTCTCCATCCATGGAATTTTCCAGGCAAGAATACTGGAGTGGGTTGCCATTTCCTTCCCTCCTGTATTCTACTGCCTATATACTAATTCAAGTTGCCATAGTTAAAAAATTATTGGAGTACAGTTGATTTATAATGCTGTATTAGTTTCTGATGTACAACAAAGAAAAATATATATATATATATATATATATATATATATATATACACTACATATACACATATGTGTGTGTATATGTATGTATATGTGTATATATATATATATATATATATATCCCCATTCTTTTTCAGATTCTTTTTCTCATATAGGTTATTACAGAATATTGAGAAGTGCTCGCTGTGCTGTACAGTAAGCCCTTGTTGGTTATCTACTTTATATATAGTTGTGGGCATATATTAATTCCAATCTCCTAATTTATTACTTCCCTCCTTTGGTAAGCATACATTTGATTTCAAGAGGTGTGAATCTGTTTCTGTTTTGTAAATAAGTTCATTTGTATCAAAAATTCTGTTTCTGTTTTTCCAATTAGAAAATATGCAGAAGATCTGAATAGGCATTTTTTCAGAAAAGACAAATAACTGCCTAAATAAAAACCACAATGAGATATCATTTTATACCTGTTAAAATTACTATCAAAGAGATATCAAAGAGACAAGGAATATATGTTGGTGAGGATTTGGAGAAAAGGGAACCCTTTGGCACTGTTGGTGAGAATGCAGATTGATGCCTCCACTATGGAAAACAGTATTTATATTCTGCAGAAAATTAAAAACAGAACTACTACCACAGCAACATCCTTATCTGACATGTTTTTCCTTTCACATTTGCTTAGTTGTTGATACAGCCCTTACCTTTGGCACCCATGCAGAAACCAGGAGCTATACCAGTTGCTCCGTCTCACATCCCTCCATCTCTTTACTGTTGCTCAGTCACTTCCACTGTGTCTGACTCTGTGTGACCCCATGGACTGCAGCCTGACAGCCTTCTCTGTCCATGGAATTTTCCAGGCAAGAATACTGGAGTGGGTGGCCATGCCCTCTTCCAGGAAGATCTTTCCAACCCAGGAATGGAACCCAGGTCTCCTGCATTGCAGGCAGATTCCTTACCACAGAGCCATCAGGTAAGCCCTCTATCTATCTATCTATCTACCTATCTATATATTTGAGACCCCATGGACTGTAGCTCACCAGGCTTCTCCATCCATGGAATTTTCCAGGCAAGAATACTGGAGTGGGTTGCCATTTCCTTCCCTCCTGTATTCTACTGCCTATATACTAATTCAAGTTGCCATAGTTAAAAAATTATTGGAGTACAGTTGATTTATAATGCTGTATTAGTTTCTGATGTACAGCAAAGTGAAATATATATATATATATATATATATATATATATATATACATACATACATATACACATATGTGTGTGTATATATGTATGTGTATATATATATATATATATATATATCCCCATTCTTTTTCAGATTCTTTTTCTCATATAGGTTATTACAGAATATTGAGAAGTGCTCGCTGTGCTGTACAGTAAGCCCTTGTTGGTTATCTACTTTATATATAGTTGTGGGCATATATTAATTCCAATCTCCTAATTTATTACTTCCCTCCTTTGGTAAGCATACATTTGATTTCAAGAGGTGTGAATCTGTTTCTGTTTTGTAAATAAGTTCATTTGTATCATTTTAAAAAAAATTAGTCTTCACATAAGACTAATATCATGTGGTATCACATGATATTTTTCTTTCTCTGTCTGGCTTCACTTAATGGTCTCTTGGTCTATTCATGTTCCTGCCTATGGCATTATTTTGTTCTTTTTATTCAGGCTGCCATAGTTTCTTTCATAAACTATGCCAACTGTCTTCACACTGGTCTTTGTGTCTATGGCTTTTCCCTCTTCAAATGCCTCCTTTCCATTGCTGCCAAGGTCTGACAGGCCCATCAGTTCCCGGCTAATGTCGTCCAGCAGAGCCCGGCCATCCCTGGCAGCGAAGACAAGCTCCCCATGTCACACATTAAGGAAGGACTTAGTGTGTGACACATTAATTAAGGACACACATCCAGGTCCCTGGATGGCTCTCCAGCCTTTTCTTTCATCATTTTCTGCATAAAATATTGTGTCCTATTAATAACACAAAATGTCTATTTCTCATTAATAACACAAAGTCACAAACCAGCTCCCAAACCTGGCCATTGTTAACTCTCTACACAATTCTAATCAATCCATAAATCATAACTGGCTGGTGAGCTTTAGCAGAAATAATTATAACACAGTTCTTTAGTGAAAAAGATCTTACCTTTTCTTCTCTACAGCATTTAATAAGAATTAACTTATGGAAAGAACTTAATTCTGGATGCCAAAAATTAAAACTTGTGGGCACCCTTTCAGCTGTGGGTTGATCACCCTCCATTTTCAAATAGGCATCCTTATTGGGTGGGTTAATAAAAGTCTCAAAAGATCCTGCAAACACAAGTTAAAAATATGTTTTAATTACAGCTGCTATGACTGTGATATTAAATAAATAAGTGTGCTTAGTTGCTTAGCCTTGTCCAACTCTTTGCAACCCTTTGGACTATAGTCCATGGGATTCTCCAGGCAAGAATATTAGAGTGGGTTGCCATGCCCTCCTCTAGGTGATCTTCCCAACCCAGGAATCAAATGCGCATTTCCTGTGTCCCCTGAATTGCAGGTGAATACTTAACCCACTGAGTCATAAGGGAAACTCATTAAATAAATATATTTGATAGTTAAAAATTTCTACATTTACTATCAGTTTTTATATTACTACAACTGTAAATATATTAATCTCCCCCAACCCAACCTAGTTAGAAAATAGTGAATTTAAAAGTGGATCGGGTGGAGCTAAGACGGCAGCGTAGAAGGATGTGCACTCATCTCTCCTGCAAAATTGCCTAATTGCAACGAGTTCCTGGGAAACCATCGACAGGAGGAGGTTGGATCTGATCACAGAAAGATACCCCACATCGAAGAACAAAAAAGAAGTGCAACAAGATGGTAGGAAGGGCGCAATCGCACTTTTAAAAGTCAAACCTCATACCCGCCAGAGAGGTTGGGTGGGCCAAAGGCGCAAAGCCTGTTGCAGATGAAGACCCGGGAAAGGAGTGGTGATGCCCACAAGGGACTGAGCCAGACTTGCTTTGGAGGGCCCAAGTGCCCCCTTGAGCTAGAAGTGCCAGGAAGGGCACCACTCAGTTCCCTTTGAAGGAGGTTACCATTAACTGGAGCCGCCGAGTAGGACTGGAAACTCTGTGCGCACCGTGATCTGGGAGAGGGGAACAGCGATCCTGCAGGAGACTGAACCAGACTCACCTCGGATAAATCTGACTTCTCCCGTGGTGGCGGGGGTCCACGATGGCTTGCAGCAGGGTCGGGGTCACTGCAGAAGTGCTTCGCATAGAGTGTGGGAATAAATCCTTTGTGGGAGAGACGCCATTTTCGCTACTGTAGTTTGGCTGCTGGTCAAACTACAGGGCGGGAACTTAGCTCCACCCAGCAAGAAAAGGGATTTGGATTGATCATTAAGAAACTCCCAGGTCCAGCCTGGGCGGGTCTTTTATTTCTGGAATAGGTGGAAATAAACAAGCAGTCAAAGAGGTCTTCAGATCCAACCACTGCCAGAGGCAAGAAAAAGACTGATAATTCCTGAATAGTCAGCAAGAGACAGAAGAACATAAACACTATTTTTACTTGTCTGAAGCTGGAGTTACTGCTGGATTTTTAAATTTTCCCTTTATTTCTTATTCTTTTTTATTGCTTTTGTTTTGTTTTGTTTTGTTTTGAATTGTTTTTTTCCCCCTTTTTTCCAAACCCCCTCAGTGCCCGCCGGTTTTTTTTTTTTTTTTTTGGGTGTATGAGTGTGGGTGTATTTATTTCCTCCATTGAATTCTATTGAAGCTACTAATCTTATCAGTAAGACTGAATATATTCAAGTTTACGTTTTTTTTTTTTCTTTTTCCTTTTAAACCACACATTTTATTTTGGTATAAACTTCTGGTTCCACATTGGCCTTTTAAGGTTCTGTGGGGGCTTTGTTTGTTTTTATTGTTTTTGTTTTGCTTTTCTATATACTTATCTCTGTTTTAATTTTGAAATTCTTTTATTTGTACTATTACTTCCTCTATAACTCTTTGCTTTCTCTGATGCTTCTTTCTTACAGCACTAAACTCTAATACATACAAATCTTTATCTCCTTATATTTAACTTTGCAGTATTATTCTATATTTCTCATCTATCCTCCCTTTCTCTTTTTCCCTTTTCCCACCATATTTCTTAGTCTGTTCTGTCCTCATTGCCTTATCCCCAACGGGGACCCTGCTCTAGTATTATTCTCCAATTTGTGCTCTACATGGTTTGCTTATTAACTGGTGGATATCATTCTTGGTTTTCTGTATTCGCCGTGCTAACAGACCGGAGACTGAACCAGACTCACCTCGGATAAATCTGACTTCTCCCGTGGTGGCGGGGGTCCACGATGGCTTGCAGCAGGGTCGGGGTCACTGCAGAAGTGCTTCGCATAGAGTGTGGGAATAAATCCTTTGTGGGAGAGACGCCATTTTCGCTACTGTAGTTTGGCTGCTGGTCAAACTACAGGGCGGGAACTTAGCTCCACCCAGCAAGAAAAGGGATTTGGATTGATCATTAAGAAACTCCCAGGTCCAGCCTGGGCGGGTCTTTTATTTCTGGAATAGGTGGAAATAAACAAGCAGTCAAAGAGGTCTTCAGATCCAACCACTGCCAGAGGCAAGAAAAAGACTGATAATTCCTGAATAGTCAGCAAGAGACAGAAGAACATAAACACTATTTTTACTTGTCTGAAGCTGGAGTTACTGCTGGATTTTTAAATTTTCCCTTTATTTCTTATTCTTTTTTATTGCTTTTGTTTTGTTTTGTTTTGTTTTGAATTGTTTTTTTCCCCCTTTTTTCCAAACCCCCTCAGTGCCCGCCGGTTTTTTTTTTTTTTTTTTGGGTGTATGAGTGTGGGTGTATTTATTTCCTCCATTGAATTCTATTGAAGCTACTAATCTTATCAGTAAGACTGAATATATTCAAGTTTACGTTTTTTTTTTTTTTTTTTCCTTTTAAACCACACATTTTATTTTGGTATAAACTTCTGGTTCCACATTGGCCTTTTAAGGTTCTGTGGGGGCTTTGTTTGTTTTTATTGTTTTTGTTTTGCTTTTCTATATACTTATCTCTGTTTTAATTTTGAAATTCTTTTATTTGTACTATTACTTCCTCTATAACTCTTTGCTTTCTCTGATGCTTCTTTCTTACAGCACTAAACTCTAATACATACAAATCTTTATCTCCTTATATTTAACTTTGCAGTATTATTCTATATTTCTCATCTATCCTCCCTTTCTCTTTTTCCCTTTTCCCACCATATTTCTTAGTCTGTTCTGTCCTCATTGCCTTATCCCCAACGGGGACCCTGCTCTAGTATTATTCTCCAATTTGTGCTCTACATGGTTTGCTTATTAACTGGTGGATATCATTCTTGGTTTTCTGTATTCGCCGTGCTAACATATTGTACTGTATTTTTGGTTAGAATGCTTGGATTAGGTTACAGTTATATGTGTTTGTGTGTATAATTCAATACGCTAGATAGTATTTGCATAATATTTTAATTGCCATTTGTCAAAGGTGTACCTTCTGTTTCTCATTCGAGTATATATGTTTTAATATTTAATGCCATAACAAACCAGCCATCAAATCTTCATTCCCTGGTTAGGCAACAAGAGCAGGGGTTTTAGGGAGGGAGCACTGACTCCACAACTCTACAATACTAGAGAACACCTAACACTAGAGAGCAATAAACAGTGAGAACGCCAACAAAGGTAATCACTTGTATGCAAGTCCTGACATAAACCAACCACCAGCATCACCCAGAATAAGAAGCCCCATCCAAACAACAAACACCAACAGACATAACTCAAAGTCTGGGAAAAGGAAACCGCAAACAGAGTTAGTTAAAAAATTAATAATATCAATGAAATGGCAGAGAAATACCACACAAGTGAAGGAACAATCTACAAATATACAAGATCAAATCAATGAAGAGGATTTGGACAAACTTTCTGAAAGTGATTTCAGAAGAATGATAGTAAAGATGATCAAAGACATTGAAAACAGAATTTCAGAGAAATTTCAAGACACAACTAACACACTGAATAAAGAAATACAAGGTCTTACAAAATAAGTAGCAGAGACAAACAACTCAATTGCTGAACTTAAAAACACTGTAGAAGGAAACAAGAGCAGAGTATCTGAGACAGAAGACTGGATAAGTGAGCTGGAAGATAGAATGGCAGAAGTAACTGCTGAAAAACAGAATCTAGCTCAAAAAATGAAAAGAGCAGAGGATAGCCTCAGAGACCTCTGGGATCATATCAAACACACAAATATTCAAATTATAGGGGTTCCAGAAGAAGAAGAAAAAAAAGAAAGGCTATGAGAAAAATTTTGAAGAGATTCTAGTTGAAAATTTCCCCAACATGGGAAAAGAAATAGTCAATCAAGTCCAAGAAGCGCAAAGAGTACCATACAGAATCAATCCGAGAAGAAACACACCAAGACACATATTAATGAAGCTAACACAAATTAAACACAAGGACAGAATTCTCAAAGCAGCAAGGGAGAAGCAACTAGTGACATACAAGGGAAAGCCCATCCATTTAACAGCTGATCTTTCAACAGAAACTCTGCAGACCAGAGGGGAATGGCAGGATACATTTAAACGGCTAAAAGAGAATAATCTGCAACCAAGAATCCTCTACCCTTCAAGGATTTCATTCAAATTTGATGGAGAAATCAAAAGCTTTACAGACAAGCAAAAATTAAAAGAATTTAGTCACATCAAACCAGCCTTACAACAAGTGTTAAAGGGATTTCTATAGACAACAAGTATAAGAGAAGATCCACAAAACAAAGCTATCATAACATCTAAGAAGACGACAATAGGATCATTTGTATCAATAATTACTTTGAATGTAAATGGACTAAATGCACCAACCAAAAGACACAGAGTGGCTGAATGGATTCAAACACACGACCCATACATATGCTGCCTCCAGGAAACTCACTTCAGACCTAGAGACACTCATAGACTGAAAGTGAGAGGCTGGAATAAGACATTCCATGCAAATGGAAATCAAAAGAAAGCTGGAGTAGCAATCCTCATATCAGACAAAATAGACCTCAAAATAAAGAAGATTAGAAGAGACAAGGCAGGACACTACATAATTATCAAGGGATCGATCCAAGAGGAAGACATAACAATCATAAATATCTATGCACCCAATGCAGGAGCACCCCAATACATAAGACAAACGCTTTCAGACATAAAAGAAGACATTGACACTAACACAATCATAGTAGGAGACTTTAACACTCCTCTGACACCAATGGACAGATCATCCAAACAGAAAATTAATAAAGAAACACAAGCCTTAAATGCTACACTAGAAGAGATGGACCTCATGGATATCTTTAGGACCTTCCATCCAAAAGCAGAAGAATACACTTTCTTCTCAAGTGCTCATGGAACATTCTCCAGGATAGACCACATCTTGGGCCACAGATCAGACCTCAGTCAATTCAAGAAAATTGAAATTATATCAACCGCCTTCTCTGACCACAATGCAATGAGACTAGAGATCAACTACAGGAAAAAAACCTGCTAAAAACACAAACACATGGAGATTAAACAACACATACCTAAAAAAACTGATTATCGAGCAAATCAAAGGAGAAATAAAAAAAATTCCTAGAAGAAAACAACAATGAACACATGACAGTGCAAAACCTATGGGATACTGCAAAAGCAGTTCTAAGAGGGAAGTTTATAGCAATTCAATCCCACCTCAAAAAACAAGGAAAATCTCAAATAGACAACCTAACTTTACACTTAAAACAACTGGAGAAAGAAGAACAAAAACACCCTAAAGCCAGCAGAAGAAGGGAAATCATAAAGATCAGAGCAGAAATAAATGAAAAAGAAACAAAAGAAACAATAGTAAAGATAAATAAAATGAGAAGCTGGTTCTTCAAAAAGGTAAATAAAATAGACAAGCAACTCACCAGACTCATCAAGAAGAAAAGATAGAAGACCCAGATCACCAAAATCAAAAATGAAAAAGGAGAGATTACAACAGATAATGCAGAAATCCAAAGGATTATAAAAGACTATAATGAATAACTCTATGGTAACAAACTGGACAACCTGGAAGAAATGGACAGTTTCTTAGAGAAGATTAATCTCCCAAGACTCAACCAGGAAGAAATAGAAACTATGAACAAGCCAATCACAAGCTCAGAAATAGACTTTGTGATAAAAAATCTACCCAAAAATAAAAGCCCAAGAGACAAGGAGGACACTACATAATTATCAAGGGATCGATCCAAGAGGAAGACATAACAATCATAAATATCTATGCACCCAATGCAGGAGCACCCCAATACATAAGACAAACGCTTTCAGACATAAAAGAAGACATTGACACTAACACAATCATAGTAGGAGACTTTAACACTCCTCTGACACCAATGGACAGATCATCCAAACAGAAAATTAATAAAGAAACACAAGCCTTAAATGCTACACTAGAAGAGATGGACCTCATGGATATCTTTAGGACCTTCCATCCAAAAGCAGAAGAATACACTTTCTTCTCAAGTGCTCATGGAACATTCTCCAGGATAGACCACATCTTGGGCCACAGATCAGACCTCAGTCAATTCAAGAAAATTGAAATTATATCAACCGCCTTCTCTGACCACAATGCAATGAGACTAGAGATCAACTACAGGAAAAAAACCTGCTAAAAACACAAACACATGGAGATTAAACAACACATACCTAAAAAAACTGATTATCGAGCAAATCAAAGGAGAAATAAAAAAAATTCCTAGAAGAAAACAACAATGAACACATGACAGTGCAAAACCTATGGGATACTGCAAAAGCAGTTCTAAGAGGGAAGTTTATAGCAATTCAATCCCACCTCAAAAAACAAGGAAAATCTCAAATAGACAACCTAACTTTACACTTAAAACAATTGGAGAAAGAACAAAACACCCCAAAGTTAGCAGCAGAAGAGACATCATAAATATTAGAGCAGAAATAAATGAAAAAGAAACAGAAGACACAATAGTAAAGATAAATAAAATGAGAAGCTGGTTCTTCAAAAAGATAAATAAAATTGACAAGCAACTCACCAGACTCATCAAGAAGAAAAGATAGAAGACCCAGATCACCAAAATCAAAAATGAAAAAGGAGAGATTACAACAGATAATGCAGAAATCCAAAGGATTATAAAAGACTATAATGAATAACTCTATGGTAACAAACTGGACAACCTGGAAGAAATGGACAGTTTCTTAGAGAAGATTAATCTCCCAAGACTCAACCAGGAAGAAATAGAAACTATGAACAAGCCAATCACAAGCTCAGAAATAGACTTTGTGATAAAAAATCTACCCAAAAATAAAAGCCCAGGGCCAGATAGCTTCACAGTTGAATTCTACCAAACATTTAAAGAAGAGCTAATGCCTGTCCTTCTAAAACTCTTCCAAACAATTGCACAGGAAGGAACACTTCCAAACACATTCTATGAAGCCGCCATCACCCTGATACCAAAGCCAGGCAAAGACAACACAAAAAAAGAAAATTATAGGCCAGTTTCACTGATGAATTTAGATGCCAAAATCCTCAACAAAATCCTAGCAAACAGAATTCAACAACACATCAGAAAGCTCATACATCATGATCAAGTTGGGTTCATCCCAGGCATGCAAGGCTTCTTCAATATTCAGAAATCAATCAATGTGATACACCATATCAACAAATTGAGAGACAAAAATCACATGATCATCTCAATAGATGCAGAAAAAGTCTTTGACAAAGTACAACACCCATTTATGATAAAAACTCTTTGAAAAATGGGCATAGAAGGAACCTATCTCAACAAAGTGAAAGTCATATATGAGAAGTCCACAGCGAACATTATCCTCAATGGTGAAAAACTGAATGCATTTCCTCTAAGGTCAGGAACAAGACAAGGATGCCCACTTTCACCACTCTTATTCAACATAGTCCTGGAAGTTCTAGCAACAGCAATAAGAGAAGAGAAAGAAATCAAAGGAATCCAGATTGGAAAGGAAGAAGACAAACTCTCTCTATTTGCAGACGACATGATATTGTACATAGAAAATCCCAAAAACACTATTACAAAACTACTAGAGCTAATCAGTGAATTCAGCAAAGTCACAGGATACAAAATCAATACACAGAAATCACTGACATTCCTATACACAAACAATGAAAAATCAGAAAATGAAATCAAAGAGCCAGTCCCCTTCACCATTGCAACCAAAAGAATTACATATCTAGGAATAAACCTACTCAAAGAAACAAAAGAACTGTACATAGAAAATTACAAGACACTCATGAGAGACATTAAAGAAGACTTAAACAGATGGAGAGAGATTCCATGTTCCTGGGTCGGAAGAATTAATATTGTGAAAATGACCATACTACCAAATGTCATCTATAGATTCAATGTGATCCCTATCAAACTACCAATGACATTCTTCACAGAAGTAGACCAAAGAATAACACAGTTCATATGGAAACACAAAAGACCTCAAATAGCCAAAGCAATCCTGAGGAAGAAGAATGGAGCTGGAGGGATCAGTCTCCCGAACTTCAGACTATACTACAAAGCAACAGTCCTCAAGACAGTATGATACTGGCACAAAAACAGAAATATAGACCAATGGAACAAGACAGAGAACCCAGAGATAAACCCACGCACCTTCATGAGTACCTTATTTTTGACAAAGGAGGCGAAACTATAAAATGGGACAAAGACAGCCTCTTCAACAAGTGGTGCTGGGAAAATTGGACAGCTACATGCAGAAAAATGAAGTTGGAACATTCCCTGACACCGTACACAAAGATCAACTCAAAATGGATTAAAGACCTAAATGTAAGGCCAGAAACCATCAAACTCTTAAGGAAAACAAAAATTAAAAGGCATAGAAGGAACCTATCTCAACAAAGTGAAAGTCATATATGAGAAGTCCACAGCGAACATTATCCTCAATGGTGAAAAACTGAATGCATTTCCTCTAAGGTCAGGAACAAGACAAGGATGCCCACTTTCACCACTCTTATTCAACATAGTCCTGGAAGTTCTAGCAACAGCAATAAGAGAAGAGAAAGAAATCAAAGGAATCCAGATTGGAAAAGAAGAAGTAAAGCTCTCTTTTTGAAGACGACATGATATTATACAAAGAAAACCTCAAAAACACTATTACAAAACTACTAGAGCTAATCAATGAATTCAGCACAGTCACAGGATACAAAATCAATGCACAGAAATCACTCGCATTCCTATATACAAACAATGAAAAATCAGAAAATGAAATCAAAGAGCCAGTCCCCTTCACCATTGCAACCAAAAGAATTACATATCTAGGAATAAACCTACTCAAAGAAACAAAAGAACTGTACATAGAAAATTACAAGACACTCATGAGAGACATTAAAGAAGACTTAAACAGATGGAGAGAGATTCCATGTTCCTGGGTCGGAAGAATTAATATTGTGAAAATGACCATACTACCAAATGTCATCTATAGATTCAATGTGATCCCTATCAAACTACCAATGACATTCTTCACAGAAGTAGACCAAAGAATAACACAGTTCATATGGAAACACAAAAGACCTCAAATAGCCAAAGCAATCCTGAGGAAGAAGAATGGAGCTGGAGGGATCAGTCTCCCGAACTTCAGACTATACTACAAAGCAACAGTCCTCAAGACAGTATGATACTGGCACAAAAACAGAAATATAGACCAATGGAACAAGACAGAGAACCCAGAGATAAACCCACGCACCTTCATGAGTACCTTATTTTTGACAAAGGAGGCGAAACTATAAAATGGGACAAAGACAGCCTCTTCAACAAGTGGTGCTGGGAAAATTGGACAGCTACATGCAGAAAAATGAAGTTGGAACATTCCCTGACACCGTACACAAAGATCAACTCAAAATGGATTAAAGACCTAAATGTAAGGCCAGAAACCATCAAACTCTTAGAGGACAATATAGGCAAAACACTCAAGGACATAAATCAAAGCAAGATCTTCTCTGACCCACCTACTAGAATAGCAGGACTAAAAAGAAAAATGAACACGTGGGACCTAATGAAACTTAAAAGCTTTTGTACAGAAAAAGAAATCACAAAAAATCTGAACAGACAGCCCACAGAATGGGAGAAAATCATAGCAAATGAAACAACAGACAAAGAATTAATCTCCAAAATCTACAAGCAACTCAAACAACTCAGCATCGGAAAAATGAACAACCCAATCAAAAAATGGGAAAAAGACCTAAACAGACACTTCTTCAAACAGGGCATACAGATGGCCCACAAACACATGAAATGATGCTCAACATAGCTTATAATTAGAGAAATTCAAATCAAAACTACAACAAGATATCACCTCACACCTGTCAGAATGGCCTTCATCCACGAATCAACAGACAATAAATGCTGGAGAGGGTGCAGATAAAAGGGAACACTCCGCATTGCTGGTGGGAATGTAGATTGATACAGTCGAAGACAGTATGGAGATTTCTTAAAAAACTAAAAATAGAAGCACCATATGACCCAGCAATCCCACTCTTAGGCTTATACTCTGATGAAATTAAATCTGAAAGAAGCACCTGTACCCCAATGCTCATTGCAGCTCTCTATACAATAGCTAGAACATGGAAGCAACCTAGATGTCCATCGACGAATGAATGGATACAAAAGCTCTGGGACATATATACAATGGAATACCACTCAGCTGCCAAAAGAAATGAAGAAGAATCAGTCCTAATGAGGTGGCTGGATCTAGAACGTATCATAAAAAGTGAAGTCAGTCAGAAAGAGAAGGACAAGTACAATATACTAACACATATATATGGAATTTAGTAGGATGGTGATGATGGCACATGCAGTGAAGTGACGGAAAGACAGACATGGACAGTGGACATATGGACATTGTGGGGAAGGAACAGTGGGTGAGAGGCATAAAGGAAGTAGCTTGAAGGCCTGTACTATCATATGCGAAGAAAATAGCTATAGTCATTGCTCTGTGAGAAAAGCAGATCCTTCATGGCTGTTGTATGACAGTTTGGAGGGGTGGGATGGGGGGATATATATATATATATATATATATATATATATATAACTAATCTGAGAACATACATATCTGTAAACAACAAAACTCTGTAAAAGTTAAAAGTAGAATAAAAGTTTTTAAGAAAAAACAAACAAACAAAAAATACTGGATCAGAGGGCTTCCCTGGTGATCCAGTGGGTAAGGACACTGCCTTGCAGTGCAAGGGACACCAGTTTGATCCCTGGCCTGGGTAGATCCCACATGCTACAGAGCGGCTGGACCAATGTGTCCAACTGCCGAGCCAGAGCTCTGGGGCACATACTCCCAGAGCCGGTGCTCTGCAGTGAGTGAGGCCACTGCAATGGGAGGCCCACACAGGCCAAAGAACAAAGATGGATGAAAATAGATAAATGAAAGACCAATGGAAGTGGCTGCCCTCCCTCCCACAAAAAAACTGGATCAGAAAATGAATTCAAATCACTTACAAAAGGCAAAGCTAAAACAAATGACAGAGAAGTTAAAAATTAAAGGATGCATAGAGATGTGTCAATCAAATGTGAGCCAAAAAACCCCAAAAAACTAACCCCTAAGTGATAAGAGTAACATTGGACATACAGAATTCAAGGCAAACATAATTAATTGGCACAAAATAGGTCAAGTTATATATTAATTACAATTCAAACCCAGTAATAAAAGTACAATAAAATAAATTTACATGCATCAAACAATAGCATCAAAATACACTGCTGGGACTTCCTTGGTGTTCCAGTGGTTAAGACTCTGCCTTCCTATGCAGGGGATGCAGGTGCAATCCCAGATTGGGGAACTAAAATCCCACATGCCACAGGGAAAGTAATCCTGAGTGCTGCAACTAGAGGAAGCCCAAGTGCTACAACAAAGACTCGGTGTGCCCCCACCCCGCAAAGCCCCCCAAACCCCATCCCTGCTGGAGGTAGAAAAAAAAGCAAAGAAACCCATAGTGATAGGAAATAACACAATTATTGGTGTGTATGATGAAGCAAATAAAATATTTTGACATATATAGCTTTTTACTATATAAGTAGTACATGAGGAAATTGTATATTATATATGAGTGCTGAAGAATTTATGGTTTTGAATTGTGGTGCTAGAGACGACTCTTGAGAACCCTTTGGACAGCAAGGAGATCCAACCAGTCAAGCCTAAAGGAAATCAACCCTGAATATTCATTGGAAGGACTGATGCTGAAGCTGAAGCTCCAATACTTTAGCCACCTAATGTGAAAAGCTGATTCATTGGAAAAGACCCTGATGCTGGGAAAAAGAGAAGACAGAAGGAGAAGAGGACAACAGAGGGTGAGATGATTGGATGGCTTCATTGACTTCAATGGACATTCTTGCGTGCTCAGTTGCTTTAGTCACGACTGACTCTTTGTGACCCTGTGCACTGTAGCCCTCCAGGCTACTCTGTACATGAGATTCTCCAAGCAAGAATACTGGAGTGGGTTGCAGTGCCCTCCTCCAGGGAATCTTCCCAACCCAGGAATCAAACTGGCAACTCCTGCATTGCAAGTGGATTCTTTATCCTCTGAGCCACCTGATTTGAGCAAACTCTGGAAGATAGTAGAGAACAGGGAAGCCTGGTGTGCTGCAGTTCATAGGGTTGCAAAGAGTCAGACGTGACTTTGGGACTGAAGAATAACAATGAATAAATTGACAGATACAACTTTATGCCTTAATAAACAGAATATATGTCAAATTTAATGATAAGAAATCAGCTTGCATCTTGTATGAGGGTTAGGATCCTAGATAGCCCTATTCTGGTTATGACATGTGGTTAGAATTAGCACTGAGGTACATGGAAAGCACATCTTGGGGCAGAATGTTGCAGACTACATGCCTTATCTGATGAGGATGCCTATGAGAAATAATTCTCTCAGTATATAAAGAACAACATAACTCTAGACACAATGAGGAGATGTATAAGAAAACTCATGCTGCAATATGAGAGAATCCAGTGTATGAGAAGAAGCCTAAGAAAGAAGTTAAAAAGAAGAGGTGGAACCATCCCAAAATATCACTTGCCCAAACGAAAAATCAGGTAGCTCAGAAGAAGGCAACCTTCCTTACAGCTCAGAAACGGGCTGCCGAGAGTTAATAAACCAAACCACAGTTTTCTATCAAGATTTTCAGATAAAGATAATAATAAACTTATTGAACAAGTGGCAAACACTGAAGAATTTATGGTTTTGAATTGTGGTGCTAGAGACGACTCTTGAGAACCCTTTGGACAGCAAGGAGATCCAACCAGTCAAGCCTAAAGGAAATCAACCCTGAATATTCATTGGAAGGACTGATGCTGAAGCTGAAGCTCCAATACTTTAGCCACCTAATGTGAAAAGCTGATTCATTGGAAAAGACCCTGATGCTGGGAAAAAGAGAAGACAGAAGGAGAAGAGGACAACAGAGGGTGAGATGATTGGATGGCTTCATTGACTTCAATGGACATTCTTGCGTGCTCAGTTGCTTTAGTCACGACTGACTCTTTGTGACCCTGTGCACTGTAGCCCTCCAGGCTACTCTGTACATGAGATTCTCCAAGCAAGAATACTGGAGTGGGTTGCAGTGCCCTCCTCCAGGGAATCTTCCCAACCCAGGAATCAAACTGGCAACTCCTGCATTGCAAGTGGATTCTTTATCCTCTGAGCCACCTGATTTGAGCAAACTCTGGAAGATAGTAGAGAACAGGGAAGCCTGGTGTGCTGCAGTTCATAGGGTTGCAAAGAGTCAGACGTGACTTTGGGACTGAAGAATAACAATGAATAAATTGACAGATACAACTTTATGCCTTAATAAACAGAATATATGTCAAATTTAATGATAAGAAATCAGCTTGCATCTTGTATGAGGGTTAGGATCCTAGATAGCCCTATTCTGGTTATGACATGTGGTTAGAATTAGCACTGAGGTACATGGAAAGCACATCTTGGGGCAGAATGTTGCAGACTACATGCCTTATCTGATGAGGATGCCTATGAGAAATAATTCTCTCAGTATATAAAGAACAACATAACTCTAGACACAATGAGGAGATGTATAAGAAAACTCATGCTGCAATATGAGAGAATCCAGTGTATGAGAAGAAGCCTAAGAAAGAAGTTAAAAAGAAGAGGTGGAACCATCCCAAAATATCACTTGCCCAAACGAAAAATCAGGTAGCTCAGAAGAAGGCAACCTTCCTTACAGCTCAGAAACGGGCTGCCGAGAGTTAATAAACCAAACCACAGTTTTCTATCAAGATTTTCAGATAAAGATAATAATAAACTTATTGAACAAGTGGCAAACAAACAAAAAAAAAGAAAAAAGAATCAGCGTTGAAATTCCTGCAGGTGCAGGACACGCAGTGTACTGTAAGCTGCTCAGCAGACCAACATGGCGATCTAGTGATGAAACAGGCTGCTGGGGCTGAATATTATACAAAGCAGTTGGTTTCCATGGTGGACTAGAAAACCACTTTCTCTAGTCTGCTGGAGCTTTCCTATGAGGCTGAACAATAGCAGCCACAGAGTTGGTGACAGAAATTTAGTGACACTTAAGGCCATGGTCCTGGAGCAGTATGTACTTCTGTAAGATTTCTAATCTATGTGAAGTATAGACAATTACATGGCATGAGACCACAGGGCACAACACACCACAGTGCTTTTCAGTGGATGCATTATTCTGAGGACCAAGTAGTAGAAGCATTTATTCCAAAAGGACACCTTTTCTTCTCAGGTTCTTATTATTGTAATGTAATGATCACTAGGGCTTTGGATAAAAAGGCAGGATAGTGTACAATTCTGACTCCCAACTAATAGGACTTGAAGTACTTAGAAACCATCAAAGATACAAGATTAGGGCAATTAGAAAACCTTTGAATGTAAGAGTGGCTTCAAAATTGCTTATTAAACTTCACCTGCAAAGCTCTGATGCTCACTTTTAGAACACCAGCCATCCTACCACATATAAATCTTCATGATTCCACTGGATTTGAAGAATCAATCTTGGAATTTAACAAAGGAAAGCAGGAACTTTGTTTTAAATTGCTAAAATTTTAGTCCCAGATGACAGAAATAACATGATGACTTTTTTCCAAACACAATGAGTTGTTCCCAGAATTACTTTGTCTTTCAGTCTCTGCATCTTGTATGAGGGTTAGGATCCTAGATAGCCCTATTCTGGTTATGACATGTGGTTAGAATTAGCACTGAGGTAATAAGCACATCTTGGGGCAGAATGTTGCAGACTACATGCCTTATCTGATGAGGATGCCTATGAGAAATAATTCTCTCAGTATATAAAGAACAACATAACTCTAGACACAATGAGGAGATGTATAAGAAAACTCATGCTGCAATATGAGAGAATCCAGTGTATGAGAAGAAGCCTAAGAAAGAAGTTAAAAGAAGAGGTGGAACCATCCCAAAATATCACTTGCCCAAACGAAAAATCAGGTAGCTCAGAAGAAGGCAACCTTCCTTACAGCTCAGAAACGGGCTGCCGAGAGTTAATAAACCAAACCACAGTTTTCTATCAAGATTTTCAGATAAAGATAATAATAAACTTATTGAACAAGTGGCAAACAAACCAAAAAACAAAAAGAATCAGCGTTGAAATTCCTGCAGGTGCAGGACACGCAGTGTACTGTAAGCTGCTCAGCAGACCAACATGGCGATCTAGTGATGAAACAGGCTGCTGGGGCTGAATATTATACAAAGCAGTTGGTTTCCATGGTGGACTAGAAAACCACTTTCTCTAGTCTGCTGGAGCTTTCCTATGAGGCTGAACAATAGCAGCCACAGAGTTGGTGACAGAAATTTAGTGACACTTAAGGCCATGGTCCTGGAGCAGTATGTACTTCTGTAAGATTTCTAATCTATGTGAAGTATAGACAATTACATGGCATGAGACCACAGGGCACAACACACCACAGTGCTTTTCAGTGGATGCATTATTCTGAGGACCAAGTAGTAGAAGCATTTATTCCAAAAGGACACCTTTTCTTCTCAGGTTCTTATTATTGTAATGTAATGATCACTAGGGCTTTGGATAAAAAGGCAGGATAGTGTACAATTCTGACTCCCAACTAATAGGACTTGAAGTACTTAGAAACCATCAAAGATACAAGATTAGGGCAATTAGAAAACCTTTGAATGTAAGAGTGGCTTCAAAATTGCTTATTAAACTTCACCTGCAAAGCTCTGATGCTCACTTTTAGAACACCAGCCATCCTACCACATATAAATCTTCATGATTCCACTGGATTTGAAGAATCAATCTTGGAATTTAACAAAGGAAAGCAGGAACTTTGTTTTAAATTGCTAAAATTTTAGTCCCAGATGACAGAAATAACATGATGACTTTTTTCCAAACACAATGAGTTGTTCCCAGAATTACTTTGTCTTTCAGTCTCTGCCTCAGTCCTCTTTCTTTGCCTCTGTGATTATGTGGCTCCATCCAGCCCCTTCTGCTTGGGATTTGTCCCCACCTGTCCATCAGTAGGCCTCTCCTATGACTATTTTCCTTCTGTCTTGTTTAATTGGTCCACAGTATAGAAACATTATTTATTGAGGAGTACTTTATTTTTTCTAGTCTTTATTTAGAAATAAAATGAACAACTAAAGCAACTGAGCACGTAAGAATGTTCATTGAAGTCAATGAAGCCATCCAATCATCTCACCCTCTGTTGTCCTCTTCTCCTTCTGTCTTCTCTTTTTCCCAGCATATTAAAATCCCCAAAACTCTGGTCCATGTAGACTTTCAACCACCAGACTTGCTGGATATACACAGGTAAAAAACACATTCATATGAGAAGTAGACATATAATGACTAAAAATAGCAACAGAACACAGACCTTCAAATCAGTACAAGGGAAATAAAAAAAGAATGTGGACAATTTATCTGAAGGCAAGAAAGAAGAAGTAAAAAATAAAACAAAGGAAAAGCTTGCTGAGGAAAAAATTCCTCAAAGAAGGTGACAGAAGTAAGTCCAAACAGATCAGAGTTTCCAGCCCTACCACTACTGCCATTTGGGCCAAGTGGTCATTGGTTGCGCTGGGTTATTCCGGTTGTTCTGAGCATTGTAGGATATTTAGTATATTTCTGGTTTCTACCTATCAGATGCCTGTAGCACCATCCTGTTGTGGTAACCAATTATGTCTTCAGAATGTCCCCTGGGGAACCAAATCTTCCCTGGCTGAGAGCCTCAGAAACAGATCAGTGACCAGCCTTACCATAATTGGATTAAAACTTGTTGAAAACAGAGATGACCACATTGCTCAAAACAACAAAGTCATGTGGTGAAACATGATGATGACCCAAGAGAGTTAAGAATAAAGAGTGCAAAAAATTGAGCTAGAAATACATAGAGGGAGGATACTTAATGAAGACAAGCCTGCTGTAATAATATTAGAAAATAGACTTTAAGGCAAATAACACCATTCAGGTATTTTATTTTCTAGGAAGATAACCCTCTTAAACCTATTAACAACATCAGTTCCAAAAGATATAATAGAGAAATTCCAGAATAACAAAGAGAAATTTTCATAGTGGTGTACCTTAATATACCTCTCAGAAACTGGAGATTAAGGTTGAAAACAGTCAAATAAGTGCTACAATTAATAGGTTTGAAATAAAAGATCACATGAGCTTTCCTGGTGCCTCAGGGGTAAAGAATTCGCCTGTTAATGCAGGAGATGTGGGTTTGATTCCTGGGCCAGGAAGATCCCCTGGAGGAGAAAATGGCAACCCACTCTAGTATTCTTGCCTGGGAAATACCATGGACAGAGGAGACTGGCAGGCTACAGTCCATGGGGTCACAAAGAGTTAAACACAACTTAGTGACTAAACAACAACAATACCATAACCTCTAGGGAAGAAGCAAAGGGCCTTTGAAAGGAGGAGAAGGAGATTCTATGATGCTAGTGCTGGTCTAGTTCTTGACTTGGGTGGTGGCTCATAAGTACAGTCAGTTTTTGATAATCAAGTTGATTTTGACTTGTATACTTTTCCATATGCATGTTATCTTTCAATAATAAATTAAAAAACAGTGTGGGGTACCACCAAAATATTTTGAGGTAATCCGATCTCCTTAAAATGGGTATAATTGTAAACATAAAATATTGAAAATTCATTGTCCAAGCATTTGACTCAAGAAATTGGGAAAACAAGTAACTCAAAATTTCTTAATCATGAAGGCATTTCCTAGTTAAAAATACTGATATTGCAGAAGAAGTTAGAGGAGACCTTTAAAGGTAAGATTCACGAGTTTCTTTAAAACCCCCTATAGAAGATCCTATTTGAGGTATTACCTATGCGTATGGAAATAGGATGCAACACTAAATATTCTGTGAGTCCTTTAAAAACTGGAAATAATTCTTCTAAGTCACAGCAGGCAAACCACATGGCAGTAACCAGCCAGGGAACCTCAGGCTTAGGTGGACGTTCCTATTAGAAGACAGAAAGAAAATGAGTGGTAATTCACAAAGACAGCCATAGAATATGCTTTCACCTTGTCAAAGTGATAAATCAAGCTCTAATAGCATATTAAAAATAACCATTTTCCCAGGGCACACAGAAGATTCGGTGAAATGGATATGGTGTTGAATCAGCTCTACCTGTTGGCGTCTGAGCTTAAGCAGAGCTAATGAAAGCTTTTCATGGTGACATGGGCAGAAAGAGGTTGATCTGATGAAGAAATAACATTGAATCTGTAAAGTCTACTTCTAGCCTGTTCTCCACCACACCACACCTGTCTCTCCCCACCTCTCAAATACTTCTATATTAGCAATCTTTTTCCTAGAGAACTAGTCTCCAAATCCAGTTCCTAGATATTCTCACCTCTAGCAGACAGGAAAAACAGAGGAGCAGAGCAAAATCAGTAATCAGACAAGTGGTAATCTCATTCCAGCTGGGCTGTGTGTGTGTATTTGTCTAGTCATTTCATATACTCAGAAATTTCTGGGAAAAGTATCAATATAATACCATCTGGCAATATTCCACGAAGCTTTTATGTGTGGGTAAACAGTTTTAAAAGAGAAAGAGAAACAGCTATAACTGTGGAATGAAACTATCTCTTGGGAAATTAAGTGAATATTTGCCTGAGGTTTTATACTACAATTTAAAACAGCTTCATGTGCTTGCTAAGTTGCTTAGTTGTGTCTGGCTCTTTGCAATCCCATGGACTAGCCTGTCAGGCTCCTCTGTCCATGGAATTCTCCAGGCAAGAATACTGGAGAGGGTTGCCATTTCCTTCTCCAGGGGATCTTTCCAATTCCTAAATCAAACCCATGACTCCTGCATTGGCAGGTGCGTTCTTTACCACTGAGCTACATGGGAAGCCCTAATATAGCTTTATTGAGGTATGATTCACATACCATGCAATTTATCCATTTAAAGCATACAATCTAGTTTATTTTAGCAAATTCATAGTTATTGTAACCATGACCATAGTCAATTTTAGAATATTTTAGAATATTTCATCTCCTCCAAAAAAAACCTCCATGTATTTTTTAGCAATTTCCCTCCCATCTGCCCATGCCCTTTAGACCTAAACAACTAAAATTAGTTCTTTGAAAATTCAGTGCTGGGAAACTAAAAGTTTTCTGTCTCTATAGATTTGCTTATCCTTAATGTTGCTCTTCACCTGCTTAGTTATGTCTGACTTTTTCTGACCCCATGGATTGCAGCATGCCAGGCTTTCCTGTCCTTCGCAATCTCCCAGAGTTTGCTCAGACTCATGTCCACTGAGTTGGTGATGCTACCTAACTCTCATCCTTTGCTGCCCTCCTCTCCTTTTCCCATCAATCTCTCCCAGAATCAGGGTCTTCCAACGAGTCAGCTCTTCACATCAGATGGCCAAAATATTGGAGCTTCAGCTTCAGCATCAGGCCTTCAATGAACATTCAGGGTTGATTTCCTTTAGGATGACTGGGTTTATATCCTTGCTGTCCAAAGGACTCTCAAGAGCTATCTTCAGCACCACAATTTGAAAGCATCAATTCTTTGGCATTCAGCCTTCCTTATGGTCCAACTTTCACATCTATACATGACTACTGGAAAAATCATAGCTTTGACTATATAGACCTTTAGTCTAACAAAACATGGAGAAGGGAATGGCAAACCACTCTAATATTTTTTCCTTGAGAACACACGAACAGTATGAAAAGGCAAGAAGATAGTATTAAGCAAGGGTTGATAGAACATGGATGGATGGAGGGTGGTTTGGGGTCAGGGAAGAAGGACTATTGGGTGAAGAGGTCTTGCCTGGGCTTGTCCTGGGGGCACAAAATGCTAAGTCAAACAAAAGCATGAAGTCCAGTGTCCCAGTTACACATTGAAGCTCAAATACTGGCAAGCTTGTGCAAGTGTTAGGTCTCTAGGACCACGGATGGGACTTGAGATGGACAGAATAGAGTCAAGAGTTTAAAGTTGAGCTGGATGAACTTGCAGGCAAGGATTGAAGTCTGTGCCATGTGGCTGAGTTAGGCCATTTAGAGGGACTAGAGCAAGTTAGACAAATATTATGGTATTACAGAAGGCAACAATCAGGTTCTGTTTCTCCTCATGCTTTATAACAGAAGACGTGCCCAGGTAAGAAAGGGGCATGACTTCACAAACACTATGGTCAGATCTGTGAATTAAAACGTTTACGGGATTTTAACTCTTCCATTGGTAAATGGTCAACTTTTAAAAATATGTTCTCATTAAAACCTATCAGGACTGTGTAGGGCTTGTAGGCACAAAACCTTTCTGTTTCCCCTTTTTCTTGATTACAGGAAATAGACTTCATTCAGCCCCTATGACCCTTCCTGAGTTCCAAGAAGAAGGTTCAATCAGTGGTTAATCAGGGAAGGGAGAGAATATGCAGACAAGAAAGGAATAGTCAAGAAACAGTAGTAAAGCCTTGGGGCAGAGGCCCTTTCCCCCTCAAGGATATATATAAAAATATCATTTGTCTGCTTTGCAGATACTGAAACCCTCTTGGGGGAGAAGTGAAACATTTAGGTGGGAGAAGTTAAATGTTAATGATGGTAGGCTTCCCACAAGCATGGAGATCCCAGACCGGTTGAAACCAGAAGGTAGATGATGCTGACTCCCACTCACCTCATCACCAACAGATAGGAAGAATGTCCCACAAGCTGATCATGTCCTCTTTGAACTGTTACTATAAAAACCTTCACTACTTGCTCCAAGTTGGGACACACAGTTTGGAGGGCATTATTCTACTATGGCCCCCTTTGTCTAGAAAGCAATAAAGTTATATTCTTTTCTATCTTGCCCCAAACTCTGTCTCTAAGATTTAATTTGGTATGAGGGTACAGAGGCTGGATTTGGTTTCACCATGTACTAGCTCACTTGTTCCTTCCAACATCCTTTTTCAATAGGTGAGGACATCACTGCATAAAGAGGTCAAGTATTATAGTCTTGACACAGCTCTGAAAGACAGAACTAAGTCGTAGCCTGGGCCCCAGACTCTCCAGTGGGTCACACAGCCGAATGTAAACCCTCAGTCACCAGAGTCACCATGGAGAATTGGTAAGTACTTCTGAGCTCTGTCTAGTAAGGTTCACTGTCTAAACATGAAACAGTTACCTTTTCCAGTCCTGCAGAACCTCGGAGAAAGAAATTCCATTCAGCATCAGTTAAGCGTCCTTGCTGACGCATGATCTCAACACAGAGCATAAAGCTGTAGATGAGTTTATGTTGTTCAAAAAGTCCTCTTGAGACATTGACATAAGCAGTTAGGAGAGTCTGTTCCAGCAGTATTTCCATGCGTTGCTGCAGATCATCTGTCTTCATGGAGGTTTCAATTGTTGTATTGAACAACTGTGAAAGAAAACTCTGTCAGTGTCTCTGACTTAATTCAGCTTTGTGGAGGAAAAGAAAATCCGGCTCCTCACCCTGCCTCCCCCCAATACAGGGAGTAAATGGATAGCAGCATGCGAAGTGCATACTGCCCCATGAAAAAGTCCAGAATTCATCCCCAATGACACATTTTTATGTGCTGCTTTGTGTACACTTCTTTCCCTCTTTTCTAGAAATAGACCCATACCAAATTCTTGACTATCTTGACGTGGGACAGAAATGGAAAATGAAGGTGAGCTGGCAGTACTAATTTCTCATGTCCTCAAATCACATTTGATAATCACTTTGGATGAGAGGTATAAGTGAAACAGGACAGAAGGGGTCAGGGCACAACCTTTAACACAATAACACAGCCCTGAGCACACGTATTTGGTTCTATTTGCTTAGAATCAAATAGGTACAACACGCGGACGAGTCAACTTCCACTAGATCTTGAGCCTCATTGTAACAGATCAGCAAGCTAAATGATGCATCTTCAGGTGCCATGACAGTTCTAAGGCCAACTATAAAGGTCAAAAAGTAGGCCCAGTTCCTGTAAGTTCACCACATACCCATATAGCTTGAATATTCCTCCCCCTCATTGGCCCACAAAATCACCCAACCTTTTAAAAACTGACAACTCCATATCCTGGGACCGCTCTTGCCTTTTGAGATAGCCCATACTCTGTCTATGGAATGTATTTCTTTCTAAGTAAATCCACTTCTTATTTTATCACCTTGTCTCTCATTGAATTCATTCTATGAAAAGACATCAAAAACCTGAGCTTCATTAGGTCCTGAGACCAGGCACGATCTCAGTTAAACGACTGTGGGGTCAAGTCCCAGTTTAGGTTTCATGGTTTCAGCAGGACAAGGTGTCAGGGTCATGCCCTCTTGGCATTTCCTCAAGATAATTCTTAGTGTGTGGGAGATTCCACGGACAAAGGAACATGGCAGGCTGCAGTCTATGGGGTCGCGAAGAGTTGGACATGAATGAGCATGCACTTTCTCAATTTTAAAGGAACTTCACCCTGCTTCCCACCTGGACATTCTGGGAACAGACCTCCTCCCCTCAAGATGCCCCCATTTACAGGGATATGAGGAAGGCAGCAGAGATGCTGGCAGAGAGGCCTCCTATGAGGGCAGGAGGAGCAGGGGTGGCGGAGGATGAGATGGTTGGGTGGCATCACTGACTCATGGACATGAGACTGAGCAAACTCAGGGAGACAGTGACAGACAGTTAAGCCTGGTGTACTGCACTTCATGGGGTCAAAAAGAGATGGACATGGCCTAACAATTGAACAAACAAAATGAAAATATGTATATGTATGACTGACTCACTTTGCTGTATATCTGAAACTAACACAATATTGTAAATCAACTCTACTCTAATAGAAATTATTCAAAAAAAAAAAAGGGCTTGGAAGAGGCGAACCCTTATTCTAGAGAACTGGGAACATGTTCTCAGCACAGAATAATAGAATTGTTATTTCAATTGATCTTTCTTTAACAACCTGACCAGAGGAAGAGTTTAAAGTCCAGTGAACAGGTGGTAGGTTTGGTGCCTAAGTAAAACATAGTGAATCTGAGACATTCTAAATAATTTCGGTGCAAAATGGACTTACGGATATCTTGGCCTGGGCTGTCACCTATAATTTTATTTTGGATTTCTAGTTTCCTTTGCAGACTGCAAAGGAAATGAACAATGATTCCAATGGTTCATCCTATAACTCTTATTTTTTTTTTCAGCCAATATATCTTCAGAGCACCTTCATTTTTATTTCTTGAAGGAGATTTCAAGATTTTTGAAAAGCACTGGATCTGGTGTTCCAGTGGTTAGGACTCAATGCTTTCATTGCCCAGGGCTCAGGTTCAATTTCTGGTCCAGGAACTAAGATCCCTCAAGCTGCATGGTCGGATCAAAAGAGAAAAAACAAAAACTTGAAAAGCATGAACTCCCAAACATCCAGGATGAGAAAACCATTATCAAAGTCACTTAGGTGGGAATGAAAGAATTTACCTCTCCTTACCTTGCTTGGTTTAATGTGTGTATGTGTGCTGAGTTGTGCTGATTCTTTGTGACCTCATGGACAGTAATCCTCCAAGTTCCTCTGTCCATGGAATTTCCCAGGCAAGAATTCTGGAGTGGATTGCCATTGCCTCCTCCAGGGGATCTTCCTAACCCAGGGATTGAACCCCCATTGCAGGCAGATTCTTTACCATCTGAGTTACAATAGAAACCCTGTGCAGCAGTGAATTAGCTACATGTATACATATATCCCCTCTTTTTTGGATTTCCTTCCCATTCAGCTCATCACAGAGCACTGAATAGAGTTCCCTGTGCTATACAGGAGGTTCTCCTTAGTTACTTATCTTATTCATAGTATCAATAATGTATATATGGGCTTCCCTGGTGGTCCAGTGGGTAGAGAGTCTGCCTTGCAGTGCAAGGGGCACCGATTCGACCCCTGGTCTGGGAAGATCCCACATGCTGTGGAGCAGCTGGACCGGTGTGTGTAATTACGAGCCAGAACTCTGGAGCGCATGCACCCAGAGATGGGAGGCCCACAGAGGCTACAAAATTAAGATGGATGAAAATAAATAAATGAAGGACCAATAAAAGAGGCCGAAAATTAAAAAAAAATAGTGGACATGTGTCAATTTCAATCTCCCACTTCACTCCACCCTTTCCTTCCTCCTTGTATCCATACTTTTGTCTTCTACATCTGTGTCTCTGTTTCTTTTTCTTTCTTTTGGCCATACTTTGTGGCATGAGGGATCTTAGTTCCCTGACCAGAGATTGAACTCATTCCCCCCTGCACTGGGAGGGCAGAGTTTGACCAGTGGACCATCAGGGAAGTCCTCACCTATATTTATGGAGGGTTGGAAACAGCTTCTTTGCTCATGAGACACCAATACATTTCACTAATCATAACAATGATGCACTTACTTGTTTAAAATATTTTAGTGAGTACTGATACATAGGATCTATTTCTGAGAGGCTCGCAATGACAAAGTACATAACAGAGCCCTGAGTGGCCACTGGACGATACTTCTCACGAGCGATGTTTATCATCTGTTCAGTGGACTCTGCTTCCTTCAGTCTGACTTTAATGGCACCGGACGTGACCTGAATAAACATAAGAAAACAAGTCCTTGAGGAAGTGTTTCCAATGGTGGGATCTAGGGAACATACCCATGTAGGTCTAGTAAAGAAAGGAGAGGATGTATTGATGATTATAATAAGGAGGTCCCCAGACAGATGACTCAGTCTCAGAACTCACTGATCTTCTTCTGACTAACCTGACTTCCTTTCCAGGCTGAGTTAAGGATGGGTAAAAGAAAATAAGTGACACAGGAGACCATGAATACTATGTATACATATATCCCTCTTTGGATTTCCTTCCCATCAGCTAGACACTGAATAGAGTTCCTGTGCTATACAGGAGGTTCTCCTTAGTTACTTATCTTATTCATAGTATCAATAATGTATATATGGGCTTCCCTGGTGGTCCAGTGGGTAGAGAGTCTGCCTTGCAATGCAAGGGGCACCAGTTCGATCCCTGACCTGGGAAGATCCCACATGCTGTGGAGCAGCTGGACCGGTGTGTGTAATTACGAGCCAGAACTCTGGAGCGCATGCACCCAGAGATGGGAGGCCCACAGAGGCTACAAAATTAAGATGGATGAAAATAAATAAATGAAGGACCAATAAAAGAGGCCGAAAATTAAAAAAAAATAGTGGACATGTGTCAATTTCAATCTCCCACTTCACTCCACCCTTTCCTTCCTCCTTGTATCCATACTTTTGTCTTCTACATCTGTGTCTCTGTTTCTTTTTCTTTCTTTTGGCCATACTTTGTGGCATGAGGGATCTTAGTTCCCTGACCAGAGATTGAACTCATTCCCCCCTGCACTGGGAGGGCAGAGTTTGACCAGTGGACCATCAGGGAAGTCCTCACCTATATTTATGGAGGGTTGGAAACAGCTTCTTTGCTCATGAGACACCAATACATTTCACTAATCATAACAATGATGCACTTACTTGTTTAAAATATTTTAGTGAGTACTGATACATAGGATCTATTTCTGAGAGGCTCGCAATGACAAAGTACATAACAGAGCCCTGAGTGGCCACTGGACGATACTTCTCACGAGCGATGTTTATCATCTGTTCAGTGGACTCTGCTTCCTTCAGTCTGACTTTAATGGCACCGGACGTGACCTGAATAAACATAAGAAAACAAGTCCTTGAGGAAGTGTTTCCAATGGTGGGATCTAGGGAACATACCCATGTAGGTCTAGTAAAGAAAGGAGAGGATGTATTGATGATTATAATAAGGAGGTCCCCAGACAGATGACTCAGTCTCAGAACTCACTGATCTTCTTCTGACTAACCTGACTTCCTTTCCAGGCTGAGTTAAGGATGGGTAAAAGAAAATAAGTGACACAGGAGACCAGGAGGAAGTGGAGCAGAATTTCTCTGAGCCTGAACCTGAGTGACTTGTGAAATGGAAACACTAAGCAGTCCTCAAATGACTCTGGGTTCCTGTAATGAAAGAAGGTAGAAGGAGAGAAGGGAAACCCATGAAACTGCCCATAAGAGGAGTGTAGAGAGGCTGGAAGGCAGTGGTACCACGTTCCACTCTGGAATAACAAGGAAGCCTAACACTCTCTCTCTCTTTGCCTGGCACCCCAGGTATACATACAGGGGAGTATGGAAATAGAGGCTATGAAGGGTTTGTTAAGGGTTACTGGCCCTGTGATAAAGAACCACTTATGCAGCAGACATAGGAGACTCAGGTTCCATCCCTGGGTAGGGAAGATCCCCTGGAGGAGGAAATGGTAACACACTATAGTATTCTAGCCTGGCGGGCTACAGTTCTTGGGGTCACAAAGAGTTGGACACGACTTAGTGAGTAAGCAACAACAGCAACATAAACCTAAGTACATTGGAGATGTTGTCAAGGTCTCTTGCTGTTCTCTTGGTTTTCTGTCTTTTGGGTTTGTGGCTCTGGGGAGCCTTCTCACCAGTGGGCTTTACAAGAGTCCCTTCTTTGTCTCCCTCAGTCTGTCTTTCCTTATTGCTGTCTGCCTCTGCTCACCGCTCTTTCATACTCTTCAGGTGTGGACATCCCTAAGTTGGGAAGTCCTCTGTCTTGAGGAAGTGACAGGGTCTAGGGCAGGGAGTATGAACAATCACCATGGGACAGCTGGTTAGCATTTGCTTTATTGAAGGGGACCACTGGGTCCCTGGCTAAAGCCACACTGCCCCATGGAAATACAATGTGAGTCACAAAAACAATTCTAACTTTTCTAGTTTAAGGTAAGAACAAACAAGTAAAGTGAATTTTTACAATACATTTTATTTCCCCCAATACAACCCAATCTATCATGACATATATATGGATAATTGGGTTAGCCAAAAATTTCGTTCAGGCTTTCTTGTAAGATGTTATGGCCAGAAGAACATTTTGGCCAATAAAGATTATTGAGATACTTTTATATTTGGGGGGATTAAGTCTTGGACATCTGGTGTGTATTTTATACTGACAACACATCTCAGTTCAGACTAGCCACATTTCAAGGACTCACCAGCCAGATGTGGCTAGTGGCTGAGTTTAGACAGTCCTCCCAAGCCCCCTAGGAGGTGGGATTGGGGGACTTGGTACAGAAGCTGTGTTCCAGGATCAACGGCTACTCTCTCCGCATACTGACTCCTTAAGGAAACTGAGGAGGCAAGAAAGGACAGACAAGTAGGAAACACCGATCTTATCACTGGACTCAACTAGAGCTTTTACATCTGAGCAAAAAAAAGGAAGCTGACATGAGAGCAGCTGGATCATGGGGATCCACCCAGAGACAATGCTTTAGTTCATGATGATACAAGGCCCTGATAATACAGGGTTAAAGAGAAAGCAGAGTGGACCATTTTCTTCTTTTGGTCAGAGAGTATTAGTAGACTGTATGGTTCAGCTGAGTTTAGTAACTACTGGTAGATTCTATGTCCCAGAAACTTGAGACTTCAGCACTGGTGAGGGAAGATGAGACCTATTGCTAAGTAAGGGCTCTGGGGGTTTAGGGGACTATGAGCTACAGGCAGAAGTGGCAGGAAATGCAGCTTGGGAGCAATGAAGCCTGACTGTATTCTTTCAAAAAAAATTTTTAATTGGAGGAAAATTGTTTTACAACACTGTGTTGGTTTCCACTGTACAACAATGATGTCTCTACTCTAGAGGAAGGATGTCTTCAAGACAACTCCTTGCAAACAGAAACTAGTTTACAGATAAAGATGGTAGGGTACTAGAGAAGAGCCCCCACATGCTACAGCTAAAGAAAGCCTGTGCATAGCAACAAAGATTCTAAACAGCTAAAAATAAAACAAAATGAAAAATTGGCAGGACTCTTAAAGGCTATAGTTAAATCTCTCAAAGTAACACACGGTTTATAAGTAATAAAAATATTTTACTTGCCTTTGAATCCTGGAGTGTGTCAATGAGTTCTTCATTGTCCAGAATATTTCCCTCAGATGTAAGATGTTATGGCCAGAAGAACATGTTGGCCAATAAAGATTATTGAGATACGTTTATATTAGGGGGGATTAAGTCTTGGACATCTGGTGTGTATTTTATACTGACAACACATCTCAGTTCAGACTAGCCACATTTCAAGGACTCACCAGCCAGATGTGGCTAGTGGCTGAGTTTAGACAGTCCTCCCAAGCCCCCTAGGAGGTGGGATTGGGGGACTTGGTACAGAAGCTGTGTTCCAGGATCAACGGCTACTCTCTCCGCATACTGACTCCTTAAGGAAACTGAGGAGGCAAGAAAGGACAGACAAGTAGGAAACACCGATCTTATCACTGGACTCAACTAGAGCTTTTACATCTGAGCAAAAAAAAGGAAGCTGACATGAGAGCAGCTGGATCATGGGGATCCACCCAGAGACAATGCTTTAGTTCATGATGATACAAGGCCCTGATAATACAGGGTTAAAGAGAAAGCAGAGTGGACCATTTTCTTCTTTTGGTCAGAGAGTATTAGTAGACTGTATGGTTCAGCTGAGTTTAGTAACTACTGGTAGATTCTATGTCCCAGAAACTTGAGACTTCAGCACTGGTGAGGGAAGATGAGACCTATTGCTAAGTAAGGGCTCTGGGGGTTTAGGGGACTATGAGCTACAGGCAGAAGTGGCAGGAAATGCAGCTTGGGAGCAATGAAGCCTGACTGTATTCTTTCAAAAAATTTTTAATTGGAGGAAAATTGTTTTACAACACTGTGTTGGTTTCCACTGTACAACAATGATGTCTCTACTCTAGAGGAAGGATGTCTTCAAGACAACTCCTTGCAAACAGAAACTAGTTTACAGATAAAGATGGTAGGGTACTAGAGAAGAGCCCCCACATGCTACAGCTAAAGAAAGCCTGTGCATAGCAACAAAGATTCTAAACAGCTAAAAATAAAACAAAATGAAAAATTGGCAGGACTCTTAAAGGCTATAGTTAAATCTCTCAAAGTAACACACGGTTTATAAGTAATAAAAATATTTTACTTGCCTTTGAATCCTGGAGTGTGTCAATGAGTTCTTCATTGTCCAGAATATTTCCCTCAGATGTAAAGAGCATTTTCAGGATTTTCTCTTCAATAGCTTTCAGCTGGTTTTTATCAGTGTTGATCCTCACTATGAGCTTGATCCTTTGTTCTTCCAACTCAGGCTTCTCGAGTCGCACGACATCACTGATGCCAAAGTGAATTCCTAGGTTAAGTCTTTGCCAAGGCTCTAGAGTTCTACTATTCCCTCCCCATTTCTCATTGCTCATATCCTGAATACTATTTAGCTGATTACTAACATTATTAGCAAATCCAAGTGAAAAAGGCCCCTCTTTGACTGGCAATCCCCAGTGACTATTCATTGCACTATGGATAAGTTCTGATTCTTGTATTTCAGAGACCTGCAACTGACCACAGCCCTCACGGCTTCTGCTCATCTTCTCTTAGGAAAACCTGCTCTGTGCTTGATCTCTCTCATCATTCAGACTCTGTTTATAACGGCTGTTTGTGCCAAGCTGAAAATGGTGCCTGGAACATTCTCTTCCCACAAACATGGGACATTCATGAAATCCGACCACCTCTATGAAACAATTCTTGGTTGCATCTAAAAAGGGGGCTTTAGTGCTTCCCTGGTGGTTCAGTGGGTAAGGACACTGCCTTGCAGTGCAAGGGGCGCCGGTTCAGTCACTGGCCTGGGAAGATCCCATGTGCTGCAGAGCGGCTGGACCGATGTGTCCAACTACCGAGCTGGAGCTCTGGAGCACACGTGCCCAGAGCCAGTGCTCTGAAACCGGAGAGGCCCCTGATGGGAAGCCCACACAGGCCAAAGAGCAACAACAACAACAACAACAACAAAATGAAAAACAAAAAAAGATAATTGAATGAAAGATCAATAGAAGTGGCCCCCTCAAAAAAAGTTAAAAAAGGGAGGGCTTTATACGAAAGCACAGGACACTGGCCCCAGATAGCTGAGGTACACATCAAAGGAATCATTTCAGTAAGCCCAGATTCTTGCGTCTTCCCTGTACATAGGAAATCACTAAATTACTTAATGACTTATTTGGTTTTCTTTAATTACCAGCAATATTTTGGCTATTTTGTGGCAAAAACTCTGATATATCCTGGCTCCTTTCCTCGCCTTTTTGGAGCAGTCCCTCAGAGAGATCTGAGAGTCCTGTCTCTCAGACTTGAAGCATTCAACGTCCACAGAATAACCAACTCTCAAAACAAAAAAAAAAAAAAAGAAAAGAAAAAGACAAAGAGGGCTTTACTTCTAGATTCTTTCCTTTAAACATGTGAACTGTTGCTCCTCACTTGTCCTTTCATTTGCTCCCATCCCTCTACTTGCAAGTTAATACTTTTCTTAGTCAAAGTTTCTGAACAAAATATCAGGAAATATTTGTCCCCCTACTTTGTTTTTTACCTTAACAACTGATCCTCCAGACCTGATTTAGTTACGGTGAAATTGATGATGGTAACTTTGATGCACACCTAGAAGAGAAGCATAGAGTAACTGGTTCAGACTAACAATATACAAATGTCTTTATTAGGACAGGGCTCATTATTGCCAGCTGAATGTATTCCAGGTCTAAGGATGTGAGCAGTACAATCCTAGTCTCACAGAATTCTTAAAAAAAAATTTTTTTTTTAAATTTATTCCTATTATTTGGTTTGCTGGGTCTTAGCTGTGGCACATGGGATCTTCAATCCTCACTGCAGCATGTGGAATCTTTATTGCAGAATGTGGGATCTATAGTTCTCCTGACAAGGGATCAAACCTGGGCCCCCTGAATTGGGAGTGTGGAGTCTTAGGTGCTGGGCCACCAGGGACGTCCCATAATTTCACAAAATTATAATGCTATTTTTCCTACTGCCATGAGTGATAATCTTGTTCCTTAAATGCCACCATTAAAGAATAGTATTTTAAGGAAAGGTGAGTCAGTGAAGGATTAGAAAGAAGCAGGGTTTAAATTCTAGCTGTATTTGTCAGTGTGTATATGATGTAGAATAAGCCAGTCCATTTTGAGCTTCAGATCCCGATCCTTAAAAATTGAGAAAATAGAGGGACTTCTCTGCTGGTCCAGTGGCTAAGATTCTGCACTTCCAATGCAGGGGGTACAGATTTCATCCCTGATCAGGGAACTAAGATCCCATATGCCATGTAGTGAGGCCAAAAAGTTTTTTTTTAAATAACTTTTCTCCTTTTATCTTCAGTCTTTCTCAGCATCAGGGTCTTTTCCATAAATCAGCTCTTCACATCAGGTGGCCAAAGTATTGGAGCTTCAACATCAGTCCTTCCAGTAAATTTTCAGGATTGACTTCCTTTAGGATTGACTGGTTTGATTTTGTTGTATAAGGGACTCTCAAGAGCCTTCTCCAGCACCACAGTTAAAAAGCATCAATTCTTTGGTCCTCAGCCTTCTTTATGGTTCAACTCTTACATTCATACATGACTACTGGAAAAACCATAGATGGCATTGACTATACAGACCTTTGTCAGCAAAGTGATGTCTCTGCTTTTTAATACGCTGTCTAGGTTTGTCATAGCTTTTCTAAGCTAGTGTCTTAATTTCATAGCTGCCGTCACTGTCCACAGTGATTTTGGAGCCCAAGAAAATAAAGTCTGTCACTATTTCCATTTTTTCCCCACCAAATAGCCATGAAGCGATGGGACCAGATGCCATGATCTTAGGTTTTTGAATGTTGAGTTTTAAACCATCTTTCTCACTCTCCTCTTTCACCTTCATTAAAAGGTTCCTTAGTTCCTCTTTGTTTTCTGCCATTAGGATGGTGTTGCCTGCATATATGAAGCTATTGATATTTCTCTGGGCAATCTTGATTGCAGCTTGTGCTTCATCCAGCCTTGCATTTCACATGATATATTTTGCATATAAGTTAAATAAGCAGGGTGACAATATATATCCTTGACATAATCTTTTCCCAATTTGGAACCAGTCCATTGTTCCATGTCCAGTTCTAATTGCTGATTCTTGACCTGCATACAGGTTTTTCAGGAGGCAAGTAAGGTCTTCTGATATTCCCATTTATTTGAGCATTTTCCAAAGTTTCTTGTGATCCTCACAAAGACTTTAGTGTAGTCAATGAAGCAAAAGTAGATGTATTTTTCTGGAATTCTCTTGCTTTTTCTTTCTTTTTTTTTTTTGGCCTCTTTTATTGTTTATTTATTTATTTATTTCCATCCATCTTTATTCTTTGGCCTGTGTGGGCCTCCTATTGCAGTGGCCTCTCTCGTTGTAGAGCACCAGCTCTGGGCACATGGGCTCCAGAGTGCTGGCTCGTAACTGGACATACTGGTCCAGCCAGGATCTTCCCAGACCAGGGATCGAACTGGTTCCCCTTGCACTGCAAGGTGGACTCTACCCACTGGACCACCTGGGAAGCTCTCTCTTGCTTTTTCTATAGAGTTTTACATATTTTTTCTTATCATACTATTTTTATGAAAAATTGTTGCTATAATATTCTGACATTACTTGAACAAATCAATAGCAAAATCATACATATCGTGTTTGAATGTCATATATCTTATACACATTCTTATAAAATTTAAAAAATTGTTGACATATAGTTGATATATAATGTATTAGTTTCTGCTGCACAGAAAACTGGTTTAGTCATATATATATATGTATATATATTCTTTTTCATATTCTTTTCCATTATGTTTTATCATAGGATACTGAATATAGTTCCATGTACTATACAGTAGGACCTTGTTTCTTAATCTGCACATACTATTATTTAATATTCACAGAAAAATCCTTGAAATAAATTTATCTCCACTTCATAGTTGATAGACTCAATCCAAAAAATGGACTAATTTACCTGAAGTCACAGAACTGAGATTGGAGAGGTATGTGATGTTCTCTCTTAAAAGTTAAATACGTGAGCAATCGAAGACTGTGAGTCAGCAAGTGGGTCAACTTTCTCAGCTCTAAAAGGGCCCTTGGGATGTGAGCTCTGGTTGTGGCTGTACATTTAAACCACTCGAGGCTGACAAGGAAAACTTTGACTTATGCTCTTAATAGCATTTCTCTTATTTTATGCAAGAAAGGTGTCAATTTCATTCAACCTGAACACACTGAGGGAGGACAGGTAGCTAAGAAGATTCAGTAATTAAAATGAAATGACACTCTTTGGAATGTTATGTTCCAACATGATATTTGGGCTTCCCTGGTGGCTCAGGTGGTAAAGAATGTGCCTACAATGTAGGAGACACGGGTTTGATCTCTGGGTTGGGAAGAGCCCCTGGAGAAGGGAATGGCTACCCACTCCAGTATTCTTGCAAAAGAGGTCATATTCCATGCATTCTGCAAGAGTTAGACAGGACTAAGCAACTAGCACTTTCACCTTCAAGATGATATTTAGGGAGGGCTTTAGAGGAGTGAAGTTCTGACTGGTGAGGTCCCTTCTCACTCTGCTTGGACCACACTCGAGAAGGGGAAGGGGCCTGTGGGGCTGAGAAGACCCTGCAGAATGAGGGGCTGTGCCTGGAGCGGAGGCATCCCCAGGATTTGGGGGCAGGTGGGGGACAATGGGGAAGGAGAGAAGAATCCAGCTGTCTTCTGTTACCACTGCCTGGGGCTCTGCAGCCCAAGAGGAGGGCATCTCATGGCTTTATGGTGGTTTGGAACCCACATGGGGCTCACACTGCTCCTCTTTAACAGTCTGAGACGACGGGGAAGAGGACAAGATGCCTCTCCTTCAGAACTCTAAGTACAGATGCTGGATGTTAGAATCATGACCCTCAATGCTGTCAGGCATGAGAATTTCCTGGCAGGCCACCTCATTTGAAGCTGTCTGCCAGGCACCCGCACACTTAAGACATCAACAGGTCCCCCACCCTTGAAGGCTCTCTTAGGCTCTGAATCATTTCTCAGCCTCAGTAAGAGGAGACGAATGGCCTTGTTTTGAGGAGACAGAAGAATGGTTAGAAGAGAGGGGTGTCCCGCATCATACGGAGTGGCTAGGGACTACGAGGGACAGGACAGGAGTGGAAAAGGAACACAGGGAAGTGAGAAAGGGTGGGGCTGGGAGTGAGCAGTGGGAGGGATCTAATCAGAAGGTGAGCAGAAGGGCAACTCGAGTCAGACTCAGGAAGAAGTGAGCAGAGGATGATGGGGGAGGAGTGACAGAGGGGAAGAGGGGGCAGCGGGAGTCACTTCCTTCCCTTCAGCAAAAGGAGACCCATCATACCAGCAAAGTCCTCTCAGGCTGGCAGTTCTAGGCTGGGCGTGTTACCAGTTCAAGCTTGCTCTGCTCAATGCACGACAGAGCAATAAGCTTCCCTGGTGGCTCAGGTGGTAAAGAATGTGCCTACAATGTAGGAGACACGGGTTTGATCTCTGGGTTGGGAAGAGCCCCTGGAGAAGGGAATGGCTACCCACTCCAGTATTCTTGCAAAAGAGGTCATATTCCATGCATTCTGCAAGAGTTAGACAGGACTAAGCAACTAGCACTTTCACCTTCAAGATGATATTTAGGGAGGGCTTTAGAGGAGTGAAGTTCTGACTGGTGAGGTCCCTTCTCACTCTGCTTGGACCACACTCGAGAAGGGGAAGGGGCCTGTGGGGCTGAGAAGACCCTGCAGAATGAGGGGCTGTGCCTGGAGCGGAGGCATCCCCAGGATTTGGGGGCAGGTGGGGGACAATGGGGAAGGAGAGAAGAATCCAGCTGTCTTCTGTTACCACTGCCTGGGGCTCTGCAGCCCAAGAGGAGGGCATCTCATGGCTTTATGGTGGTTTGGAACCCACATGGGGCTCACACTGCTCCTCTTTAACAGTCTGAGACGACAGGAAGAGGACAAGATGCCTCTCCTTCAGAACTCTAAGTACAGATGCTGGATGTTAGAATCATGACCCTCAATGCTGTCAGGCATGAGAATTTCCTGGCAGGCCACCTCATTTGAAGCTGTCTGCCAGGCACCCGCACACTTAAGACATCAACAGGTCCCCCACCCTTGAAGGCTCTCTTAGGCTCTGAATCATTTCTCAGCCTCAGTAAGAGGAGACGAATGGCCTTGTTTTGAGGAGACAGAAGAATGGTTAGAAGAGAGGGGTGTCCCGCATCATACGGAGTGGCTAGGGACTACGAGGGACAGGACAGGAGTGGAAAAGGAACACAGGGAAGTGAGAAAGGGTGGGGCTGGGAGTGAGCAGTGGGAGGGATCTAATCAGAAGGTGAGCAGAAGGGCAACTCGAGTCAGACTCAGGAAGAAGTGAGCAGAGGATGATGGGGGAGGAGTGACAGAGGGGAAGAGGGGGCAGCGGGAGTCACTTCCTTCCCTTCAGCAAAAGGAGACCCATCATACCAGCAAAGTCCTCTCAGGCTGGCAGTTCTAGGCTGGGCGTGTTACCAGTTCAAGCTTGCTCTGCTCAATGCACGACAGAGCAATAAATCCAAGAGAAGAAGTGCTGAGGTAAGCAATACGACTATTTGCAAAGCCAGTCGACTGAGAAGATGGCAGACTAGTGCCTCCTAATAACCATCTTGTCGGGCTGGATGCCAGGGTCTTTTATGGATCAGAGATGGGGGGAGGTGAGGAAACAAAGTAAAAAGACCATTTGATCCTTGCAAATATCTCCAGGAATGGCAAGCCTCAGACAGGGAGATGGGATAGCTTCACTACCACACAGTCCGCTACAGGTGCGCAGGTGGGCTCAGACTATCTCCCCGAGGCAGACCATCATGCATGCCTGTAATAATAAAACCAGCAAGATAAGGGTTGAAGTCACAGAAAGCAGATGCAGCAGGACTTCAAAATTCCCCCTTACAGTTACCGCAGCTCGTACCTCAGGCAGGTAGTGGGGATTCGGCAGTTTGGTCGTCATGTAGAACCTGAAGTTTTTATCGTAATCAATGTCCGCATCTCCAAGGCGAATGAGCAGTCGTCCACCACTGATGAAAGTCTGTTTCAACAGGATGGGTTCCAGGGCTGGATCCAGGGTCTCTCTAATCTTCATCATTGAAACAAACAAAGTCATTAAGCCGATGGCAGCAACTTTGTCCAATTTCTTAAGATCTCAGACTTTACTCTGAATGAGGAAAATTTTCAGTGATCTTATGGATATTTCTTAAACTCCTCTCAGTACCTCTAACAGTGCATATTTTCCAGGGATTGTTTCACTGATATTCTAAAGAGATTAGAGCACAAGAAGGTCATATATTTATTTGGACTGAGTACAGAGTGCATGTGAGCTCAGTTGTGTCTGGGTCTTTGCAACCCCATGGACTATAGCCAGTGAGGTTCCTCTGTCCGTGGAATTTCCCAGGCAAGAATACTGAAGTGGGTTGCCATTTTCTTCTCCAGGGGATCGTCCTGACCCAGGGACAGAACCCGTGTCTTTTGCGTCTCTTGCATTGGCAGGTTGGTTCTTCACCACGGAGTCACCTTGTTTGAAAACCCCTTGTTTGAACTAAATTTATATACAATTCATCCCCAAGAGAAATAAGAGCCCAAAGCTCCAGATAAAGGAAATTATTCACCTTCATAGTTTTCCTAGGTTGGGAGCTGACAATGATTTTCAGCCTGCAGGCTGAATTGGGCCCTCTGTGGTCTGTTTCTTTACAGCTCCTGAGTTAAGAATTTTTTTTTTTTTATCCTTTTAAAAGGGTCATGAAACAAACAAAATCTCAAAACTAAACAAAACAAAGAGGAATATTTGTTCAGAGAATATCTGTACAGAGACTGTATGTGACCTGAAAAACCTAAAATATCTGCTTCTTTACAGAAAGTTTGTGGATCTCGATTCCACATGACAGTATTTTTTTTCCCACTCAAAGCAAATCTGATGGTTGCTAAGAACACTGGCATGGGGACATTGCCAACAGACCCCATTATAAACATTTTTGTATCAGCTTGCATGTGACAGGGGTCTGTGGCCCAGGAGTTGCCAATGTTTAACGTCATTTATAGTTAATCTATTTCATATTGTGATGTGGTACTCGAACATGTAAACAAACATTTATGAGATAAGGTTTCCCTTACTATCCACAATATAATTTTGTGTGTGTTTTTAAATTATTTTTATCTTTTAATTATTAAAAAAAAAACCCTTGTATTTATTTATTTGGCTGCACTGGGTCTTAGTTGCAGCCCAACTGATCGTTTTTTTTTTTTTTTTTTTTTTTCCAGTTGTGGTATGTGGGATCTAGTTTCCTAACAAAGGACTGAACCCGGGTCCCCTCTATTGGGAGGATGGTCTTAGTCCCTGGATCACTAGGGAAGTCCCCGGTTTTGTGCTTTTTAAAAGTCTATTCTATGACACATTCCACATGGAAGAAGATTAAACTCTGCCTAAGGATTTCCTTGTAGTTGGGCTGGTAAAGAATCTTCCTGCAAGGTGGGAGACCTGGGTTTGATCCCTGGGTTGGGTAGATCCCCTGGAGGAGGGAATGGCTGCCCTCTTGGGTACTCTTGCCTGGAGAATTCTGTGGCTTATGCATGGGTTGTAAAGAGTTGGACATGACTGAATGACTTCACTTTCATTTTTTTTTAAGGATTATTTGGTTACATGTTCAACACTGTCTCCATTCCCTATGAAAATATATTTTCAAGTATTTCTTTATTTTTATTAATATTTAAAAACCTGTATGGCATGCCAACCACTAAAGGGGAAGATAAGATTTCTTCCTACTAAGTGTGACACTGGGATGTTTTAGGTACTAAATCAGAGCTAGTTTTTCTTTTCTAGTTTCATGGTGGCTTATTTTAACAGATTGAAGTAGTGTTTCTTGTAAGGTGTGGGTAGCCTATGTTAACTTCGTGGCCTGAAGGATTCAGTTATTAAGCAGATTCTTTAGTGGACCAAATCTTTTGTCACTGATGTGTTCTTAAGTATTAATATATACCTTGATGCTTAAAAGAAACATACTCAAGCTGGCCTCCCCTGGTGGCTCAATGGTGAAGAATCCACCTGCCATGCAGGAGACTCAGGTGTGATCCCTGGGTTGGGAAGATCCCCTGGAGAAGGAAGTGGCAAACTTACTCCAGTATGCTTGCCTGGAGAATTCCATGGACAGAGGAGACTGGCAGGCTACAGTCCATGGGGTCGCAAAAGAGCCAAACATGACTGAACAATAAACAAGAATAACAACAACTCATTAAAGCAGCTTTCATCTTCTGGGATCTATTTTTTATTTTTTATTTTTATTATTTTTAAAAACATTTATTTATTTATTTGGGGGGGTGAGGAGGGAGTGGGGCAGGTGGGCCACTTGTATTGGTCTTTCTTTTCTCTATTTTCATCCATCTTTGTTCTTTGGCACGTGTGGACCTCCCATTGCAGTGGCCTCTGTTGTTGCAGAGCACTGGCTCTGGGCGCATGCGCTCCAGAGCTCCGGCTCAGTAATTGGACACATCGGTCCAGCCACTTCATGGCATGTGGAATCTTCCCAGGCCAGGGATCGAACCGGCACCCCTTGCACTGCAAGGCAGTGTCCTTACCCACTGGACCACCAAGGAAGCCCCGGATCTACTTTTTAAACCTCTCATCCTCTGTAGTTGATCAACTGCATGTGCAAAGCCTCTAGAAATTAGTATGTTAAACTGAACCGATTTGATAGGAATGACTATCTATAAGGGCTTGTTTTCCAAAGAAAAGTATTGCTTAGAGTAGCACATTTATAAGCCTACCTAGGCATGCTGTGAAACCTTTTGAAAGGTAACTCAGAGCAAGCTTTGTGAATGGAAATGTAGTGCTTACATCGCATGCTAGCTTAAAAGTCATCATGAATACAGACTGATTAAAAATTAACAAAAGTCTGTCCTAATTTCATTAAAACATGCTGATTGAGATTGGCTAACTTGATTTCATGCCCATGAGTGGGTGGAGGCAAAGTCTGAACATACTACTCCATAAATGTAGAAAGCAGGTAGGTGTATAATCTGAATGATACCAAGTCACAGAAAGCAAGAAAAGCCTCCATCACATGGTCCTGTTCCTGGTCTCACCCCAACCAGGACTTCACCTCCACTCCCAAGAGCACTCTGGTAGAGTTAAAAGGTTATGCTGTCCAGGGGCAGAAAGCCACAGTCTTTTGTCCATTGCCATGAGAGAAGAAATTCCCTAGGGACCTCCTGTGTCATGAAGGAAATTGAGGTTTATAAATCCAGTTTGGGGTTAACATAACTCTGCTAAAAGTTTTTGGAGAGCCACCTTCTCCTCTAATTTCAGAGTTTGAATGGGGGCTGGGACCCATTACAGAACCTTGGCCATTTTTGTTAAGGTCACAGTCACATGTGGAAGGCTTTCTGTGCTCTTTGGAGCTCAGACTAGGAGCCTGGCAACTTGCTGTGGATTTTCTAGACAGTCAAGGTTGCTTGGATGGTTTACTTAGCTCTTCTGTGCCTCAGATTCCTCATTGGGAAAATGGGATAATAGCAGTAACCACCTTGAAAGGTGCAGTGAAGATTAAAGAGTTCATAGATATAAAATACCAACAGCAGAGTCTAGTGTGTAGGAAGCACTCCATGAGAGATGCTTGGTGCTCAGTTGCTTCAGTCGTGTCCAACTCTTTGTGACCCTCTCATTGTCCCTCAGGATCCTCTGTCCATGGGATTCTACAGGCAACAATACGGGAGTCAGATGCCATGCCCTCCTCCAGGGGATCTTCTCAACCCAGGCTTGGGACTGGTTCAGACATGGGACTGAACCCATGTCTCCTGGGTGTCCTGCATTGCCAGCAGAGTCTTTACTGCTGGGCCACTAGGGAAGCTGCTCAGTGAGTGGTAGTTGATGCTAATATTACTGATTATTCCAGGCACCACCCCAGGGTTGCAGCTAAGATGCCCCAAGTCCTCAGTCTTTTCTGTTTTTAAATTTTGGCCTCTTTTATTGGTCCTTCATTTATTTATTGTCATCCATTTTAATTCTTTGGCCTGTGTGGGCCCCCCATTGTAGTGGCCTCTCTCTTTGCAGAGCACTGGTTCTGGGCACATGTGCTCCAGAGCGCAGGCTTGTAATTGGACATATCGGTCCAGCTGCTCTGTGGCACATGGGATCTTCCCAGGCCAGGGATCGAACCAGTGCCCCCTGCACTGCAAGGCGGTGTCCTTACCCACTTGACCACCAGGGAAGACCCCCTACATCTTTTCTGAGCTTCTCACCATTCTGCTTCAGAAGAGATCCTTCTAGACACAGTTACCCTGATATTCAGCTCACAACATTCAGTCACTCATTCTTCTCTTGTACAAATAGGATGGGAAATTAGGGAATAAACCACAATTATTATCCAGTTTCTTTTGTGCCCAAGGCTGTTGTACATGCTGTCCCTTATGCTTTGGGAAGCCCATCTCTATTCTCATGGTGAACTCTTGGCCATTTTGTTAAGGTCACAGTCACATGTGGAAGGCTTTCTGTGCTCTTTGGAGCTCAGACTAGGAGCCTGGCAACTTGCTGTGGATTTTCTAGACAGTCAAGGTTGCTTGGATGGTTTACTTAGCTCTTCTGTGCCTCAGATTCCTCATTGGGAAAATGGGATAATAGCAGTAACCACCTTGAAAGGTGCAGTGAAGATTAAAGAGTTCATAGATATAAAATACCAACAGCAGAGTCTAGTGTGTAGGAAGCACTCCATGAGAGATGCTTGGTGCTCAGTTGCTTCAGTCGTGTCCAACTCTTTGTGACCCTCTCATTGTCCCTCAGGATCCTCTGTCCATGGGATTCTACAGGCAACAATACGGGAGTCAGATGCCATGCCCTCCTCCAGGGGATCTTCTCAACCCAGGCTTGGGACTGGTTCAGACATGGGACTGAACCCATGTCTCCTGGGTGTCCTGCATTGCCAGCAGAGTCTTTACTGCTGGGCCACTAGGGAAGCTGCTCAGTGAGTGGTAGTTGATGCTAATATTACTGATTATTCCAGGCACCACCCCAGGGTTGCAGCTAAGATGCCCCAAGTCCTCAGTCTTTTCTGTTTTTAAATTTTGGCCTCTTTTATTGGTCCTTCATTTATTTATTGTCATCCATTTTAATTCTTTGGCCTGTGTGGGCCCCCCATTGTAGTGGCCTCTCTCTTTGCAGAGCACTGGTTCTGGGCACATGTGCTCCAGAGCGCAGGCTTGTAATTGGACATATCGGTCCAGCTGCTCTGTGGCACATGGGATCTTCCCAGGCCAGGGATCGAACCAGTGCCCCCTGCACTGCAAGGCGGTGTCCTTACCCACTTGACCACCAGGGAAGACCCCCTACATCTTTTCTGAGCTTCTCACCATTCTGCTTCAGAAGAGATCCTTCTAGACACAGTTACCCTGATATTCAGCTCACAACATTCAGTCACTCATTCTTCTCTTGTACAAATAGGATGGGAAATTAGGGAATAAACCACAATTATTATCCAGTTTCTTTTGTGCCCAAGGCTGTTGTACATGCTGTCCCTTATGCTTTGGGAAGCCCATTTTCTATTCTCATGGTGAACTCATGATGTAAGCCACTGCTTAAATGTTACCACCTGTAGCCATGACATCAGTTAGCTCTTCCTTCCAACATCATTCTTGCCTATGTAAGCAGTGGGCTTGTCCTTTCAAAGCCCCTACCACAAGTTTTCTTTCTTGCCTTCTGTCTCATTTCCTCTCTTTTCTCTGTTCCCAATTAGACAGTCAGCTACTAAGGGCAAGAATCACCTCAGTATTATTTGCCACTGATTCTCAAAAAATGTGCATTGAATGAACGGTTTCAAAAACACCCACTTTTGGAGTGATTCTGAAGAAATGAAGCATGAAGGCTCAACAAGTGCCTATTTTTTTAAAAAAGAAGTTTATATCATACCACTTAATCTAATTCCAAATTATGTCTAACTGGAAAATAATAATTTTACTTCTGGAGTAGGAAATGGCAACCCACTCCAGTATTCTTGCCTGGAAAATTCCAGGGACAGAGAGGCCTGGCGGGCTACAGTCCATGGGGTCGCAAAGAGTCAGACACAATTGAGCATGAGCGTGTACTTGTTTTGAATCACTGGTACTGGGAGACATGTCCTGATGCTGTTGTTGCTTCAGATTTTCAGGGCTGCTAATGATCAAGAATGACGTGAGACCGGAGAATCAGCATTGTCAGAAGACAGTGCCCATCCCACTTAACAGCAAAGCAATGTCTTCCCAAAACTGGTTCAGTCACAGAATGTTCCCCATGTGAGAGTGTGCTGTTCATGGAGCAAAGCAATTGGTTCAACCTGTTAGATAAGGGAGCTGACTGGTGTCTTTGATGTAATGTAGGCATGGCCTGTATAGGATCCAGCTATGATCTGAAGGCTGGAAACTAACACAAGAGAAGTGAAAAGCAAACCTCTTCCAGCAAGATGGGTAAACCAGGGATTGAATTTTCCAGTGTGCGTAAAAATTACTGTCCTTAGCCCACAAGTTTTTTAGCTTCTCACCATTCTGCTTCAGAAGAGATCCTTCTAGACACAGTTACCCTGATATTCAGCTCACAACATTCAGTCACTCATTCTTCTCTTGTACAAATAGGATGGGAAATTAGGGAATAAACCACAATTATTATCCAGTTTCTTTTGTGCCCAAGGCTGTTGTACATGCTGTCCCTTATGCTTTGGGAAGCCCATCTCTCTATTCTCATGGTGAACTCATGATGTAAGCCACTGCTTAAATGTTACCACCTGTAGCCATGACATCAGTTAGCTCTTCCTTCCAACATCATTCTTGCCTATGTAAGCAGTGGGCTTGTCCTTTCAAAGCCCCTACCACAAGTTTTCTTTCTTGCCTTCTGTCTCATTTCCTCTCTTTTCTCTGTTCCCAATTAGACAGTCAGCTACTAAGGGCAAGAATCACCTCAGTATTATTTGCCACTGATTCTCAAAAAATGTGCATTGAATGAACGGTTTCAAAAACACCCACTTTTGGAGTGATTCTGAAGAAATGAAGCATGAAGGCTCAACAAGTGCCTATTTTTTTAAAAAAGAAGTTTATATCATACCACTTAATCTAATTCCAAATTATGTCTAACTGGAAAATAATAATTTTACTTCTGGAGTAGGAAATGGCAACCCACTCCAGTATTCTTGCCTGGAAAATTCCAGGGACAGAGAGGCCTGGCGGGCTACAGTCCATGGGGTCGCAAAGAGTCAGACACAATTGAGCATGAGCGTGTACTTGTTTTGAATCACTGGTACTGGGAGACATGTCCTGATGCTGTTGTTGCTTCAGATTTTCAGGGCTGCTAATGATCAAGAATGACGTGAGACCGGAGAATCAGCATTGTCAGAAGACAGTGCCCATCCCACTTAACAGCAAAGCAATGTCTTCCCAAAACTGGTTCAGTCACAGAATGTTCCCCATGTGAGAGTGTGCTGTTCATGGAGCAAAGCAATTGGTTCAACCTGTTAGATAAGGGAGCTGACTGGTGTCTTTGATGTAATGTAGGCATGGCCTGTATAGGATCCAGCTATGATCTGAAGGCTGGAAACTAACACAAGAGAAGTGAAAAGCAAACCTCTTCCAGCAAGATGGGTAAACCAAGTCGGATTGAATTTTCCAGTGTGCGTAAAAAATTACTATCTGTGAGCTTAATGATCTTTAAACCACTTTTGCTTTCTTTGTTTCTTATCCAACGGTTTGCCTGTAGAGAAAGCACAGAGTAGGACATCGAGTTTGTAAAAAAGTGCAAGTTTTTAAAGTTTAGAAATTGTGTTTAATCTAGGAACAGGTTTAAAGGATTTTACAGAGGAAAGGAAATCATAAACAAAATGAAAAGACAACCCTCAGAATGGGAGAACATATTTGTAAATGAAGCAACTAACAAGGGAATCTTTAAATTGGAATCTCTAAAATATACAAATAGCTCATGCAGCTCAACATCAAAAAGCAAGCAACCAAATGAAAAAAATGGGTAGAGATCTAAATAGACATTTCTCTAAAGAAGACATACAAATGGCTAAAAAACACATGAAAAATGCTCAATATGACTAATTATGCAGACTTATTAGACAAATGCAAACCAAAACTAAAATGAGGCATCACCTCATCTCACACCAGTCAGAATGGCCATCATCAAAAAATCTACAGACAACAAATGCTGGAGAGGGTGTGGAGAAAAGGGAACTCTCTTACACTGTTAGTGGGAATGTAAACTGGTACAGCCACTATGGAGAACAGTATGGAGGTTCCTTAAAAAACTAGAAATAGAGCTGTGATATGATCCAGCAATCCCACTCCTGGCCATACAGCTGGAGAAAATCATAATTCAAAAGTGTATCAATACATGCATCCCAATGTTCTTTGCAGCACTGTTTACAATAGCCAGGAAATGGAAGCAACCTAAATGGCCATCAAAGAGGAATAGAAAAAAAATGTGGTAATATATACAATGAAATATTACTCAGTCCTAAAAAAGAATGAAATACTGCTATTTGCAGCAACATGGATGGATCTAGAGATTGTCATATTGACTGAAGTCAAAGACAAATATCATGATATCACTTATATGTGGAATCTAAAACAAAAGAGCACAAATACATTTATTTACAAAACAGAAGTAGAATTACAGATTTATAAAACAAACTTCGGTTACCAAGGGGTAATTGGGGGAGGTATAAATTGGAAGACTGGGATTTCCATATACACACTACTATATATAAAATGGATCACTAATAAGAACCTACTGTATAGCACAGGGAACTCTACTCAGTACTCTGCAGTGGTCTATATGGGGAAAGACTCCTAAAAAGAGTAGATATATGTATAACAGATTCACTTTGTCATATACTTAAAACTAACACAACAATGTAAATCAACTATACTCTGATTAAAAAAAGATAAGATAAAAAAAATACCTCTCCCTTTGCAAATAAAAACACCTTTCAATTCTAACGCTTGGAATTTTTTGTTGTTACTATTCAAAATTTGGAAAAAATAAGGAAAAGACTCATCTAGGAATAGAAAAGCCCACACGATGTGTTCAAGTTTGTCTTGCTTTCAAATTGACTCCTTTTTCTAAACTCCATTTAGAACATGATGAGATGGTTAGATAACATCACTACTCAATGGATATGAATCCGAGCAAACTCCAGGAGACAGTGAAGGACACAGAAGCCTGGTGTGCTGCAGTTCATGGGGTTGCAAAGAGTCAGACACAATTGAGAATAACTGATCCAAGGACTTAGGAGTCCAATAATGGGATTCAGTAAATTCCAGGAATTCTTGCCCCAAATTCATCATACACTGACTTCATTCTGACTCTTCCGACCTTTTAGGAACAAGGACTATACAAGAATGAACTTATGCTCCCACAGAAAACAACAACAAAAAAGGTCAACCCTCTAAATAAGACCCATACAAAGCAAGTGTACAGAGCACTTGGACTCTTCCCTTCTTTCTTTCTACTTCCATAAAATGAATGATGTGGATTAGAAGACATCTCATCATCCTTGTGGGTCTAAACCCCCAAGATCTTACAAGTACGTTAAAGTCTACTTTTAGAATTTGCAAAAACATGATATTAAGCAGAGTGAATAGGCTGCTCTTTATCTGAAGTGCTGGTTACATACTTGATCTTGGGGATCAATCATCAAAGGCCATCGTCTCCCTTGAGTGACCAGGATGCCATTTTCCGTTGATATCAGGTCCCGGGGCAGCCCGTCCGTGTTCCATTGTCGTATTTCATAGGGATCACCAAGAGTGTTAATGAGACTGAAGTCAGGATTGATTGGGATCTCCAGAGACTGACAGTCCTGGATCCAACACTCGATAAGCTGTTGAAGAAGAAAAGTGTGCTTGTATAGAATCAGGAACACTCATTAAATGAGGATACACATGACAAGTCCTACCAGGTTCCACAGGCATCCTAAATCAGACCGTAGGTCACAACAAGTGGGCTAACAATCAGGAGATCCAGGGGCTAGAACTACACCACTAGCTAGCTGTCACTTTGGGCATGTCAAACGCCCTGTCTGGACCCCAGGTTTCTCAAGTATAAAACACAGGGGTTGTCATAGCAGTCTTCACTCTAGAGAGAGAGTCTGGGAGAATGTGGAGAAGTTGAAGGTGTCCCCAATAAGCACGGGTGCTCCTGGCAATTGGCGGATGGGCAGAGGGCTGTTAGCATTCACCTCCTACAAAGAGTGGCACAGTCATGTGCAATAGGGACTTGTCCCCCAAGAGCAGCCCTGGCCCCTCTGCTCACCCAGCATCAGTTGACCTCTGAGCTCCTGGAGTCTCTATGAGACTTACACCAACTAGCTTTTAGAGCTCAAGGTCAGGGCAAAACAATTTCAGGAAGGCGTTTCATAGAAGTGGTTTGCAAATATCTGTAAATAATTCAGGTTCCCACTCTTTCCCATTGCTAAGCCTGTGTAGCAGTCTCGCCAATTCAGAACACTTCCTCCTGGCTGAATCAGATGCCACTTCTGACCCTAAAGGTGGAAGACTTCCTGTCTCTTTTCCTTCTCCCAGATTTCTGTGTTACGTAAGCAAAGCCATGAGTAACTTTCTAAGGTGGGAGACAAAAAGGAGCACTGTGTTAAGGAAAGTCTAGGGGTAGAGGGGAAATCCCCTGGACAGAAAGAAGATCAAACCAGTTAATCCTAAAGGAAATCAACCCTGAATATCCATTGGAAGGACTGAGGCTGAAGCTGAGGCTCCAATACTTTGGCCACCTGATGTGAACTGACTCATTGGAAAAGACCCTGATGCTGGGCTGGGAAACACTGAGGGTAGAAGGAGAAGGGGATGGAAGGATCAGAAGCATCAGTGACTCAATGCACATGAATTTGAGCGAACTCCAGGAGACAGTTGAGGACGGAGGAGCTGATGTGCTGCAGTCCATGGGGTCACAAGGAGTCGACACGCCTTAGCGATTGAACAACAGGGGAGGTGGGGGTAGTGGAATATATACTAAATTTTCATAATGGAGATCCTCCCTCTAAACTCAGAAAAATGATGCACACATCCTGCCTCCCCCAGTTTCAGTTGCTTCTCAATCCTCCTCACAGGAAGCAAGTTTGCTCACCAATTGTCTGTACTGGGCTGTGAAGGCCCCGTAATAAGCCACACAAGCTGAGGCTATGAACACATTCCCAATGATATTTGATATCTCCTCAGTGAATTTCTGGATGCTTTCTTCCCATCGGACTTGCTCATCTCCTAACGCAGCTGTCAGCTTTCCAGCACGTACCAGACGTGCTTTGGTCAGCGTCATCGTCTTCGCTAGAAAATTGAAAGAACATCAGGTTATGTTATTCAGGGTTTTCCTACAGTATAACAAGTTTACGCACCTGCTTCTGCTTAATGATGAGCAGAACGAGCCTTATTTGGCTAATGATGTCAATACACCTCTGGGAAGCCTCACACCAATTTAGCCCAAGTTCCCGTTCAGAACCAAGTCCAAGTTTGTCTCCTATGCACAGAGCTCCTTGTATTTTATTTTAATCAATGAATTTTTAATTGGGGTATAGTTGCTTTACACTGCCGTGGCAGTTTCTGCTGTACCACAAAGTGAATCAGCCATATATATAAATATATCCCTTCTTTTTTGGATCACCTTCCCATTTAGGTCACCACAGAGCACTGNGCAGAGTTCCTGAGCTATACGGTAGGTTCTCATTAATTGTCTACCTTATGGGAATTCCTGGTGGCTCAGACAGTAAAGAATCTGCCTGAAGTGCAAGAGACCTGGGTTGGATCCTCGGTAGGGATCCCTGGACAGAAAGAAGATCAAACCAGTTAATCCTAAAGGAAATCAACCCTGAATATCCATTGGAAGGACTGAGGCTGAAGCTGAGGCTCCAATACTTTGGCCACCTGATGTGAACTGACTCATTGGAAAAGACCCTGATGCTGGGCTGGGAAACACTGAGGGTAGAAGGAGAAGGGGATGGAAGGATCAGAAGCATCAGTGACTCAATGCACATGAATTTGAGCGAACTCCAGGAGACAGTTGAGGACGGAGGAGCTGATGTGCTGCAGTCCATGGGGTCACAAGGAGTCGACACGCCTTAGCGATTGAACAACAGGGGAGGTGGGGGTAGTGGAATATATACTAAATTTTCATAATGGAGATCCTCCCTCTAAACTCAGAAAAATGATGCACACATCCTGCCTCCCCCAGTTTCAGTTGCTTCTCAATCCTCCTCACAGGAAGCAAGTTTGCTCACCAATTGTCTGTACTGGGCTGTGAAGGCCCCGTAATAAGCCACACAAGCTGAGGCTATGAACACATTCCCAATGATATTTGATATCTCCTCAGTGAATTTCTGGATGCTTTCTTCCCATCGGACTTGCTCATCTCCTAACGCAGCTGTCAGCTTTCCAGCACGTACCAGGCGTGCTTTGGTCAGCGTCATCGTCTTCGCTAGAAAATTGAAAGAACATCAGGTTATGTTATTCAGGGTTTTCCTACAGTATAACAAGTTTACGCACCTGCTTCTGCTTAATGATGAGCAGAACGAGCCTTATTTGGCTAATGATGTCAATACACCTCTGGGAAGCCTCACACCAATTTAGCCCAAGTTCCCGTTCAGAACCAAGTCCAAGTTTGTCTCCTATGCACAGAGCTCCTTGTATTTTATTTTAATCAATGAATTTTTAATTGGGGTATAGTTGCTTTACACTGCCGTGGCAGTTTCTGCTGTACCACAAAGTGAATCAGCCATATATATAAATATATCCCTTCTTTTTTGGATCACCTTCCCATTTAGGTCACCACAGAGCACTGAGCAGAGTTCCCTGAGCTATACGGTAGGTTCTCATTAATTGTCTACCTTATGGGGAATTCCCTGGTGGCTCAGACAGTAAAGAATCTGCCTGAAGTGCAAGAGACCTGGGTTGGATCCCTCGGTAGGGAAGATCCCCTAGAGAAGGGTATGGTAACTCTCTCCAGTAGTCTTGCCTGGAGAATTCCATGGACAGAGGAGCCTGGTGGGCTGTAGTCCTTGGGGTTGCAAGGGGTTGGACACGACTTTTTGCACAGTATTAATAGTGTATATATGTCAATCCCAATCTCCCAATCCATTCCTCCCCTTCCCTCTTTGGTACCCATATGCTTGTTTTCTATGTCTGTGACAGAGAGCTCCTTTTTGATACTTGTTTCCTTTCGCTGAAGATAGAGCTCTCTTCCTGTCCCTGTAGTACTTATTTTCTGGATCAAATTGATCTGCTGCTCTGTCTTATTCAGACATAGGAGTTGAATATATATGGTATATTCAGCTCTACTAATGTTATACTTGAAGGTTAAGACTGTCCAGCTAATGCAAATATGCTCTCCATGTTGAATGAAGGCTGAAATTTGACTGTCTGAAAACTTTTTCTTTCTGAAAAATCTGATACTTCCTGACCAACATAATTTTTATGAATTACTTACCAAGACTTTCTTTCTCATTTATGCTTTTGTCATATTCATCTTGTAAGGCTTGTATTTGTTCTTCTACTTTCCTCAGTAATGCTTGCTTTTCTTTCAGAGTAGCCATAGTGACATCAAGTTCAGCCTAATAAAATCAAGTAAATATTTAAGAATAAGCCTGAAAGAGGGTTGAATTTGCCCATTTATAATTTTTTTTAAATCAGATTTATGTTCCCCCTCTCTCAAAAAGATTTTGCCCTAAAAATTTTGATATCATATACAAAATTAAACCAAATATAAAATAGAATAAAATATAAGAGCAGGAGCAAACAGAACAGAACAACTTTCTGAGCCACCAGGGAAGCCAAACAGAACAAAACAGAGCACAACAAAATGAATCATAGAAAGATGAGCAAAACAGATGTACTAAGCATTTGGGATTGAATTAATTACTACAAAGGACTATTAACTGTAAATGATAAAATAGGGCTTCTCTGGTGGCTCAGTGGTAAAGAAGCCTCTTGCCAATGCAGGAGACATAGTTCGATCCCTTGTCTGGGAGAGGCCCACATGCCATGGAGCAATTAAACTTGTGCCATCTACTGAGCCTGTGCTCTGGAGCCTGGGAGCCTTACCTACTGAGCCCATGAGTTGCAACTACTGAAGACCACCAACTCTAGAGCTGGAGTTCCACAAAAAGAGAAGCCACAACAGTGAGAGGCCTGCATACCACAACTAGAAAAAAAGCCTGAGCAGCAACTAAGACAGCACAGTCATAAAAAACTAAATAAATACAATTCTTTAAAAAATGATAAAACAAATGAAATAGTCACGCAATAGTGAAAACGAACCTTTCCTAGATAGTTCTCTAGGGCAGAGGTCTGCAACTATGGCCTAACCCTGCAGGCCCAATACAGTCTGCTGACTATTTTTGTGTGGTTATAGTTTTAAATGATTGGGGGGAAAATCAAAAGAAGAATATTTCATAACACATGATTATTGTATGACATTTGAATTTCAATGTCCATAAAGCTATATTGGAACACAACCATACTTTTTCATGTTCAAATCTTTAAAAATGTTCACTTATTCATTTGGCTGTGCTGGGTCATAGGGGCAGTATGTGGGATATTGAACTGTGGCATGTGAACTCTCCATTGCAGCATGTTGAATCTGCCTCCCTGACCAGGGATCGAACCTGGGTCCACAGCACTGGGAGCGTGGAGTCTTAGCCACTGGAACACCAGGGAAATCCCTCATGTCTGAATGGCTGATAGCTGTTTTGGTGCTGCAACAACAGAGCTGGGCAATTACAACAGAGACCAGATAGCCAGCAAAACTTGAAATCTTTACTGTCTGGATTTCTATAGAAAAAGCTTGCCAAGCCCTGTCTTTCAGTCACGGAATTTTTGCTCCACCTGTTCCACTGAATGATCATTCTTTGTTTGGCTTGTGGTCTCACATCTGATTGTGAAGTAGGCTCCTTTTTTTTTAAGAACCTCAGATACCACCATCAAGTGTGGGAGAATTTATCAAATAGAAACACACAGCATCAGATGCCAGAGCTAAAATACAGCCAAAAATTACCATAAGGCCTGACAATACGAATACACTAAGGACTCATTTTCCTTATATGCTGGAAAAGAGCTGATTTTAGGGGTTACTGCTGAAATGACACTCTTTGCTAGTTATTTTGGGCTTCCCTGGGGCCTCAGACCGTAAAGCATCTGCCTGTAATGCAGGAGACCTAGGTTCCACCCCTGAGTTGGGAAGATTCCCTGGAGGAGGGCATGGCAACCTGCTCCAGTATTCTTACCTGGAGAATTCCATGGACAGGAAAGTCTGGCAGACTAGAGTCCATGGGGTTGCAAAGAGTTGAACAGTGACTAACTCTTTTTTGAAAATAAAAAATAATCTCAAAAGTATTGGTACTATCTATATTGTATAGGGCTTCACTGGCACCACAAAGGGAGCTTGAATGACTGATGATCATGGTGACTGATTCTATAAAACATCATAGCACAGACAACATACCTGTGCGGCGCGGAGTTTCTGTCTCTTTGGCTCGACTTCTTTGACCACCCGAGAGTACAGATCCATGGCTCTCACCCACATGCACATGGATTTACATGCTTTGGATACTTTCTCTACTTTTTCAGGCACAAAATCAGGATTATTAATATACTTTTGAAGTTTTGCCAGGATTTGAGGCTTAATGTTTTCCTTATCATATTCTAAAAGTCTTCTTAGGAAGTTAGAATCACCAAGGAGTTGCTTTGCTGTTGGCCAATCAGGTCTGAAAGGCACACGTGATAAGTTAATAGCATTGTAATAAAGGAACATGAGAACAAAAGAAATGCATTCTTTTGAGAGTATTAGGACATTATCCCACAGGTTAAAAAAAATCAAACTACATGTCAATTACATATGATTAGATGGAATTCAGACAATAATGTCAATTGTCATCAATTACGTAACTAGTTTAACTTGTCTTGAATCTTCCCATTATTCAGCAAATGCAGCACAATTTATCAGAAGCATTTTACTAGGCTTTAAGAGCACCACAAGCTATTAATTTTATTTTCTAGACATAATTTATGCTATTTTACTTTTATAGTGTGGATCATGGCACTAAACAATACACTAAGGGAACTCATCAGATGCCAGAGCTAAAATACAGCCAAAAATTACCATAAGGCCTGACAATACGAATACACTAAGGACTCATTTTCCTTATATGCTGGAAAAGAGCTGATTTTAGGGGTTACTGCTGAAATGACACTCTTTGCTAGTTATTTTGGGCTTCCCTGGGGCCTCAGACCGTAAAGCATCTGCCTGTAATGCAGGAGACCTAGGTTCCACCCCTGAGTTGGGAAGATTCCCTGGAGGAGGGCATGGCAACCTGCTCCAGTATTCTTACCTGGAGAATTCCATGGACAGGAAAGTCTGGCAGACTAGAGTCCATGGGGTTGCAAAGAGTTGAACAGTGACTAACTCTTTTTTGAAAATAAAAAATAATCTCAAAAGTATTGGTACTATCTATATTGTATAGGGCTTCACTGGCACCACAAAGGGAGCTTGAATGACTGATGATCATGGTGACTGATTCTATAAAACATCATAGCACAGACAACATACCTGTGCGGCGCGGAGTTTCTGTCTCTTTGGCTCGACTTCTTTGACCACCCGAGAGTACAGATCCATGGCTCTCACCCACATGCACATGGATTTACATGCTTTGGATACTTTCTCTACTTTTTCAGGCACAAAATCAGGATTATTAATATACTTTTGAAGTTTTGCCAGGATTTGAGGCTTAATGTTTTCCTTATCATATTCTAAAAGTCTTCTTAGGAAGTTAGAATCACCAAGGAGTTGCTTTGCTGTTGGCCAATCAGGTCTGAAAGGCACACGTGATAAGTTAATAGCATTGTAATAAAGGAACATGAGAACAAAAGAAATGCATTCTTTTGAGAGTATTAGGACATTATCCCACAGGTTAAAAAAAATCAAACTACATGTCAATTACATATGATTAGATGGAATTCAGACAATAATGTCAATTGTCATCAATTACGTAACTAGTTTAACTTGTCTTGAATCTTCCCATTATTCAGCAAATGCAGCACAATTTATCAGAAGCATTTTACTAGGCTTTAAGAGCACCACAAGCTATTAATTTTATTTTCTAGACATAATTTATGCTATTTTACTTTTATAGTGTGGATAGCTCATTTTTTATTTTAATATTTGCAATGATGTTTCTGCAAATGCTTGTTTACTTGTTGTGCTATAGTTATAAAGACTCATTTTGCTTGTATCTGACTTTAAAAATTTGTAGAATGACACTTATGTTGATTGGCCCAAGGGCAGGTATTACTGTGATCAGTTCCAAGCAAGACAGAAAATTGAAGTTAATCTAAAGAAGCTACAAAGATGTGTTTTTAATGATGTTCAATCTAAGTGTCAGTTATAATTAAAAAAAAATACCATTAGGACTTTCCTGATGGTCCCATGGTTGGAATTATGCCTGAGCAGAGAACACAGGTTCAACACCTGGTCTGGGAAAATTCCATATGCTGTGGGGAAACTCAGCCCTCGTGCCTCTCCGGAGGCCAGCCTGCCCTACTGCTCTAGTGTCCCTGCTCTGCAACAGGAGAAGTCAGGTGCCACAGCTGGAGAGCAGCCTCTGCCTGCCGCAGCCAGAGAAAGCCCACACAACAATGAAGATCAAACAGACAAAGTAAAAACCAAAAAAATACTACCAAAGGACCAATCTGGTAAAACAAAATACTATTCCATAAACGGCTACTAGACTTATTGTGGTGACTGTTTCACAATGAATGCAAATGTCCTATTGCTATGTAGCACACCTGAAACTGACACAATATTGTATGTCAACTATCTCTATAAATATAAATTAAATAAAACCCAAATGTTTATCTTAGTACTATAGTCTCAGTAATTGATAGTTTTGCCAGGATTTGAGGCTTAATGTTTTCCTTATCATATTCTAAAAGTCTTCTTAGGAAGTTAGAATCACCAAGGAGTTGCTTTGCTGTTGGCCAATCAGGTCTGAAAGGCACACGTGATAAGTTAATAGCATTGTAATAAAGGAACATGAGAACAAAAGAAATGCATTCTTTTGAGAGTATTAGGACATTATCCCACAGGTTAAAAAATCAAACTACATGTCAATTACATATGATTAGATGGAATTCAGACAATAATGTCAATTGTCATCAATTACGTAACTAGTTTAACTTGTCTTGAATCTTCCCATTATTCAGCAAATGCAGCACAATTTATCAGAAGCATTTTACTAGGCTTTAAGAGCACCACAAGCTATTAATTTTATTTTCTAGACATAATTTATGCTATTTTACTTTTATAGTGTGGATAGCTCATTTTTTATTTTAATATTTGCAATGATGTTTCTGCAAATGCTTGTTTACTTGTTGTGCTATAGTTATAAAGACTCATTTTGCTTGTATCTGACTTTAAAAATTTGTAGAATGACACTTATGTTGATTGGCCCAAGGGCAGGTATTACTGTGATCAGTTCCAAGCAAGACAGAAAATTGAAGTTAATCTAAAGAAGCTACAAAGATGTGTTTTTAATGATGTTCAATCTAAGTGTCAGTTATAATTAAAAAAAAATACCATTAGGACTTTCCTGATGGTCCCATGGTTGGAATTATGCCTGAGCAGAGAACACAGGTTCAACACCTGGTCTGGGAAAATTCCATATGCTGTGGGGAAACTCAGCCCTCGTGCCTCTCCGGAGGCCAGCCTGCCCTACTGCTCTAGTGTCCCTGCTCTGCAACAGGAGAAGTCAGGTGCCACAGCTGGAGAGCAGCCTCTGCCTGCCGCAGCCAGAGAAAGCCCACACAACAATGAAGATCAAACAGACAAAGTAAAAACCAAAAAAATACTACCAAAGGACCAATCTGGTAAAACAAAATACTATTCCATAAACGGCTACTAGACTTATTGTGGTGACTGTTTCACAATGAATGCAAATGTCCTATTGCTATGTAGCACACCTGAAACTGACACAATATTGTATGTCAACTATCTCTATAAATATAAATTAAATAAACATGTTATCCCCCAAAGTGGGTAGCTTTCATCTTAGTACTATAGTCTCAGTAATTGATAGTTTTGTGCACCACCATGTATGGGGAGACAGGGAGTTGGATGACTGATGTTCTACCAAATTTGGTAGAGAAAGAATTATAAAATCACGGAGACATAGAAATGTAAGGCATTATAGGAATGATAGTTTTATCTGACAAATGCCTCAGAAATTCACACATTTGATCTCCGTTGCCTGAAAATTTCTTGTCAGGACACTGCGACTGCCTTCCAACAGTCTCTCAGTCAAACTTATCACTTGGGAACTTTGACCAGGTGGCGAGTAGCCTCTGCCTGCCACAGCCAGAGAAAGCCCACACAGCAATGAAGATCAAACAGACAAAGTAAAAACCAAAAAAATACTACCAAAGGACCAATCTGGTAAAACAAAATACTATTCCATAAATGGCTACTAGACTTATTGTGGTGATTGTTGGTCACATGAATATCCAATTATGTTGACAGTGTTCATGATGCTCACTCCCCTGTGGCTGGGGCTCTCTATTTGTGCTTGAAGAGCCCCCGGGACTCACCAAGGCCCTGGTTAGAGGGTGAAGAGGGAAGCCTGGCAGGAGAGTGCTCTGGGCCCTCTACTCTCATTCTAATCACTTTTATTTGGAACGTTTTATTGTAACTTGGAACACTTTTCATTGAAGAGAAGGCTGTATTACTGAAGACAGTCTGAAAACTGTATGCCTCCTAGATGAAAGCTGAACTGCTTAGCACGGCACACAAGTACATGCACGATGCAGTCACTGTCCTTCTCTCCAGTCCCACCCAATGCATGAGCATCCAAGGTCTGTTAGCTCTCCCCACAGTCCACTCTGCACCTGAGCATCATCTCCCAAAACACCTGCTCATCCTTCCTCAGGGAAGGGCCGTAGGCCCTCATTTCTTGGCAATCCTAATGCGAATACTAAACAGCTCTCATGTGTCTTGAAATGATTATTTTTCATGACTGTCTCCCCACTAGACTGTAAGTGCTTGTACAGAAGAACACTGTATCTTTTGTCATTTATCATTCTCGCACAAAGTAGATGTTCAAGAAAATGCTAGTGGAATCAATTTGTTGAACGGCAGCTTGAATAAGCAAGATGGTAGAGAAGAGAATGAAAACATGTAAATGAAAATGAAGAAAAAAAGCCAAAAAAATCCACCAGGTATTTTGGTAGTGGATGATTGGGAGATACTCACTTGGCATTCAAGAGAATGGAGATGGCTTCCATCACAGTCATGACCATATCTGGGGGCTTTGTGAAAACTCTGATTTCAGATATATCCGCTTTGTCTAAGGAATCCAAAGCTTTGTTAGCAGCATCGAGGGCAGGGAGAGCTTCTTCAAGATCTCGCTGAGCATCGTCAGCTATGGCTTGGGTTTCTTCAGCTTTCACTTTTGCTATTGCTTCATCTTCTTGCACAATGCTTCGGACCTATCCATTGAAACATGATTGCTTAAGTGGCCTCAGTATTTGAATTTCAACGCTTAAAAACAAAGTAAATAATGGATAACCAATAATGATGTACTGTTTAGCACATAGAACTCTGCTCAATGTTATGTGGCAGCCTGGATGGGTGGGAGGTTTAGGGAAAAATGGATATATATATGTATGGTTGAGTTCTGTCGTGCTTCTACCTGAAACTATCACAACATTGTTTCTTAATTGGCTCTATCCCAAAACAAAATAAAAGATTTAAAAAGTAAAAAAAAGAAAACAAGGTGAATAATAATAAGTCATATTTGCCCCTTTGGGTTAGATCAATGATCAAAGAAGATTAGCTATACTGAATTTTACCCTCTCCTTTGTCCATCTCAGGCCATGTTGAGAAAAAAGGGAGACAGAGTTATTAGAATGAACAGTTCCTTCTCAGGGTAAGATTGCATACTTTATATTTGTAGCTGGTACATTTTTTACAACCTGGTACCATTCATTGCATTTCCTCATTCTCAGGTACAGAGCCAGTTACTTTTGGTTTAATAACACATTTAAATTAAATTTAATGACATATTTTAAAAGTCCTGTCATTTATCATTGTATATAAGGGATCAGCTGGTGGTCAAAGCCTCCTTGCCCACTGTGATGTTGCATACCTGATCCGCGTTTTCTTGATCCACTGCCAATTTGTCCATCAGGGCTTCAACATCTTGTGATTTTGTTAAAAGGACAGGCTCTAAAGCTGAAAGATCTAATTTCATTTTATCTACTAGTATGTTTGTTTCTAATAGCTTGGTGAGACCATTCTTCACCCTTTCACATGCCTAGATGACAAGGAAAATAACTATTATGATGAGTATTATAAACCATGATTTTATTAGCATCTCTTACTTATGCACTAGAATTTTGCTTCTGCAGAAGTGTTGAGTCAGTTTGTAATGTCTGACACTGTGCGTATACAGAAAACACATGACCCTGAAGTTCACCACAGGGGGTTTGGATCCATGGCTCCTGGCCAAGGAATAAGGTATCACTGAGGGTGCACCCTGTATTATTATCCCTGTGGTAGCTTGGTAGCATGGTGAATGAAGCAGGGTCAGGCTCAGATAGAAGCTTCCCATTGCTCAAACATTTAAATTGCTTAAGTGGCCTCAGTATTTGAATTTCAACGCTTAAAAACAAAGTAAATAATGGATAACCAATAATGATGTACTGTTTAGCACATAGAACTCTGCTCAATGTTATGTGGCAGCCTGGATGGGTGGGAGGTTTAGGGAAAAATGGATATATATATGTATGGTTGAGTTCTGTCGTGCTTCTACCTGAAACTATCACAACATTGTTTCTTAATTGGCTCTATCCCAAAACAAAATAAAAGATTTAAAAAGTAAAAAAAAGAAAACAAGGTGAATAATAATAAGTCATATTTGCCCCTTTGGGTTAGATCAATGATCAAAGAAGATTAGCTATACTGAATTTTACCCTCTCCTTTGTCCATCTCATGCCATGTTGATAAAAAATGGAGACAGAGTTATTAGAATGAACAGTTCCTTCTCAGGGTAAGATTGCATACTTTATATTTGTAGCTGGTACATTTTTTACAACCTGGTACCATTCATTGCATTTCCTCATTCTCAGGTACAGAGCCAGTTACTTTTGGTTTAATAACACATTTAAATTAAATTTAATGACATATTTTAAAAGTCCTGTCATTTATCATTGTATATAAGGGATCAGCTGGTGGTCAAAGCCTCCTTGCCCACTGTGATGTTGCATACCTGATCCGCGTTTTCTTGATCCACTGCCAATTTGTCCATCAGGGCTTCAACATCTTGTGATTTTGTTAAAAGGACAGGCTCTAAAGCTGAAAGATCTAATTTCATTTTATCTACTAGTATGTTTGTTTCTAATAGCTTGGTGAGACCATTCTTCACCCTTTCACATGCCTAGATGACAAGGAAAATAACTATTATGATGAGTATTATAAACCATGATTTTATTAGCATCTCTTACTTATGCACTAGAATTTTGCTTCTGCAGAAGTGTTGAGTCAGTTTGTAATGTCTGACACTGTGCGTATACAGAAAACACATGACCCTGAAGTTCACCACAGGGGGTTTGGATCCATGGCTCCTGGCCAAGGAATAAGGTATCACTGAGGGTGCACCCTGTATTATTATCCCCTGTGGTAGCTTGGTAGCATGGTGAATGAAGCAGGGTCAGGCTCAGATAGAAATTCTTGGCAGTCACAGCTCTGGGGAGCTTGCTTCCTGAAGCAAGGACCAGCTTGGACCAGCAGGGCTGAGACCCCCTGGAGGTCATGTCCCAGGTATTTACCTCTGGTGGTGGACCTGAACCTTACTTCGCAGGGGTAGGAAACTCTTGACTAGGATCAAAGGGATGATATCTGATAAAGAAGACACCTGGAAATAACCATTTTTTGAGGATAAGACAGAAAACAGAGTTCTAACTGGCTAGTTTCAAAAATACCTCTCACATTATTTTACTAGGCATATATGTACCAGGCAAGATCCCCTAAAAGACACTTAAAATGTCTAAATGATAAATGATTCCACTTTTGCTATTTAAAATGTTGAAAATTTAGGTCCTGCTAATAGCTTAATGATGATGACAGTGATGACGACGATGACAACCGTCCCTATTCCGGACACCTCGTATGTGCCAGATCATATTCCAAGCCCTTCACCAATAGTCACTTATTTGAACTGTACAACACTCCAAGAAATACAGATTTTTGAAAAGCTTATTTTCTACTAAGGTTGGAGTGGTTATTCATTGTGCCCAGGGTTGTGCAGGAAGAAAGAGGCAGAGCAGAGGGGCTACCTGGTCTGCCTGATGTCAGAGTCCTTGCTCTGAAGGGGAACCTCTGGCAGGTAAGACCACCAAACTGCCATCTCTGTTACTTAACCAAAAGCTTTTCTCCTTACTAAACAATGCAGAGGTGACTAGATCTTGGCTTAATTTTAATTCTGTTATGATGCCCCTATCACACCCATTAGTCAAGGACACTTCAAAATGTCAGGAAGGGAAGATGAGTATTATAAACCATGATTTTATTAGCATCTCTTACTTATGCACTAGAATTTTGCTTCTGCAGAAGTGTTGAGTCAGTTTGTAATGTCTGACACTGTGCGTATACAGAAAACACATGACCCTGAAGTTCACCACAGGGGGTTTGGATCCATGGCTCCTGGCCAAGGAATAAGGTATCACTGAGGGTGCACCCTGTATTATTATCCCCTGTGGTAGCTTGGTAGCATGGTGAATGAAGCAGGGTCAGGCTCAGATAGAAATTCTTGGCAGTCACAGCTCTGGGGAGCTTGCTTCCTGAAGCAAGGACCAGCTTGGACCAGCAGGGCTGAGACCCCCTGGAGGTCATGTCCCAGGTATTTACCTCTGGTGGTGGACCTGAACCTTACTTCGCAGGGGTAGGAAACTCTTGACTAGGATCAAAGGGATGATATCTGATAAAGAAGACACCTGGAAATAACCATTTTTTTGAGGATAAGACAGAAAACAGAGTTCTAACTGGCTAGTTTCAAAAATACCTCTCACATTATTTTACTAGGCATATATGTACCAGGCAAGATCCCCTAAAAGACACTTAAAATGTCTAAATGATAAATGATTCCACTTTTGCTATTTAAAATGTTGAAAAATTTAGGTCCTGCTAATAGCTTAATGATGATGACAGTGATGACGACGATGACAACCGTCCCTATTCCGGACACCTCGTATGTGCCAGATCATATTCCAAGCCCTTCACCAATAGTCACTTATTTGAACTGTACAACACTCCAAGAAATACAGATTTTTGAAAAGCTTATTTTCTACTAAGGTTGGAGTGGTTATTCATTGTGCCCAGGGTTGTGCAGGAAGAAAGAGGCAGAGCAGAGGGGCTACCTGGTCTGCCTGATGTCAGAGTCCTTGCTCTGAAGGGGAACCTCTGGCAGGTAAGACCACCAAACTGCCATCTCTGTTACTTAACCAAAAGCTTTTCTCCTTACTAAACAATGCAGAGGTGACTAGATCTTGGCTTAATTTTAATTCTGTTATGATGCCCCTATCACACCCATTAGTCAAGGACACTCATGTAAATGACGGAAGACAAAATGTCAGGGAAGGGGAAGACCTGTGGACCACCAGCACAAAACACGTTTTGGTCATATTGTAGGACGTCAAGGGCATGTTAAGAGGGAGAGAGATCCATCAGGCAAGATGGCATATGGATCTTCCACTCGTTCTGGCAAATGTTTTGAGTTCAAACAACAAAAATGTTTTTAAAAAATTACTAATACTAAGCTTACCGAAACCAACTGCTTCCTTTTTTGTGTCAGCATAGACAGGTAGAGATTGATGAGCTCCAAGTAGGAGGTGGGCGTTGTGTAGTACCGTCGACGGAGCTCCGTGTAATAGCGTTCCGCCATATTGGAGACACTCAGGTGGACATTCACACACATGAGGGAAAGCTTTTCTTTCAGTTCTTCCTTTATGGCATCGACACTTGAGAAAAACGTCTTTGATACAGAAAGAAGTGCTTCTCTGGGCCACTGTAAATAAAGATTTGAAAAGTTTGTTGCTCATTTCCATAATGCACAATTTAACTATTAAGAAAAATGAATTTCTCTGCAACTCTTCTTCACCTTGGCCCCCTTCACCTTAACTCCTACTTGTGTCCATGATGTTTCATGAACTGAATGACTGCTCATCAGAAGAGGGTCTGATCTGCATTTACTGACCCCAGCACAGTGTCTGCTACATAGAAGTTGTTCAATAACTACTGTTGATTGAATGAATGATTGTCTTTAATTTCATAACTAAACTCACTTACATTACGAGGAGCTCGTGTCCTTTTTTTTTTTTTTAAAGATTTATTTATTTATTTATTTTGGGATGGATGTGGAGGGAGGGGAGCGGGCAGGCCACTTCCATTGGTCTTTCATTTCTCTGTTTTCATCCGTCTTTGTTCTTTGGCCCCTGTGGGCCTCCCATCACGGTGGTGTCTGTCATTGCAGAGCATCCACTCTGGGCGCATGCACTCCAGAGCTCCGGCTCGGTAATTGGACACATCAGTCCAGCCGTTCCGCAGCACGTGGGATCTTCCCAGGCCAGGGCTCGAACCGGCGTCCCTTGCACTGCAAGGCGGTGTCCTTATCCACTGGACCACCAGGGGAAGCCCGAGCTCGTGTCCTTGCTATGTTTATTATACAGTTTGAACGTCTGTCCTGTTCACCTCAATTCTTTCGCTCCTCTCTTGTCTTTTTCAGCTCACCTGAACCTCTCTCAAGGGCAACTCCCTGTTACCTGATGTCTGCAGTCATGCAGCTCGCATGACTAGAGAAAAACCCATTGCTGTGCTAACAGGCCTCACGGTCAATTCATGACAACTAGATCAAGTGAGTTCTTAGTGCAGCCAGTAATGCTTCTACATTGTATCACCCATTACGGCTGTATCTTCAAGTGAGTATTTTTCACCCCCTATGTTACTTCTTCAGACTGCTAACACTTCTCTCCTTTTCATTCTCAGTTCATGAACTTGCTCTCTACATCGTAAAAAAAAATAGTGCAAACAAAATTTCAATGAGCTTTCACCTCACCTTCTCGTCTACCTGCATCGGTGGGCTGACATTCTGGGGTGAGTGGTGAATGGTCCCTGCCCAGGTCAGCCCCTTCACTGATGACTCCATCCCATCCCTTCTTGCCTATTCAGTGACATTGGTCTGACAATGCCTAACTGTCTGCTGCACCATTAATATACTTCTGGTTTACAAATCATTTCCATCTGCATATGTGTGTTGTTTGTGTTCCCAGCTTAAACATACTCTTTCCTTGACCTCACAAATCCCTCTAATTATGACCAGTCTCTTCATGTCCTTTTGGGGCAAAACTCTTTGAAAGATTTCTCTCTGATTCCTCTCCCTTCTTCTCTCTTGAATCTTCTCCCCAGTCACTACACTGAAATAGCTCTTGTCAAGATCACTGGTAAACTCTACGTTAGTAAATTTAATAGTTTCCTCTTCTTTATAAATTTTATTTTGCCTTTATTCAATGACTGTCATTGTCAGCCCTTGCATATGAGTAAATTCCCAGTGGGCTTTGAAGCTAATATAAGTGCCCTTGAGTTATTAATGGACAGTGTTATTTCTTTAAAACAAAAGCAAGTTCAGACATATGCCTGAAAAAGATGAAAACTCTAATTCAAAAAGGATACATGCTCCCCAGTGTTCACAGCTACACTGTTTACAATAGCCAAGACATGAGATGGACCTAGTTGTCCATCTACAGATAAATGGATAAAGAAGACGTGTGAAGACACTTGAGAGTCCCTTGTAAAGCAAGGAGATAAAATCAGCCAATCTTAAAGGTAATCAAACCTGAGTACTTTCTGGAAGAACTGATGCTGAAGCTGAAGCTCCAATACTTTGGCCACCTGATACAAACAGCTGACTCATGGAAAATACCCTGATGCTTGGAAAAATTGAAGTCAGAAAGAGAAGAGGGGGACAGAGGATGAGATGGTTGGATGGCATCACTGATTAAACAGACATGAACTTGGGCAAACTCCTGGAGATGGTGAGGGACTGGTAAACCTGGCATGCTTGAGTCCATGGGGACACAAAGAGTCAGACATGACTTGGTGAATCAACAACAAGAACATCAATACACACAACACACACACACACACACACTTATATATGATAGAATACTACTCAGTCATTATAGAGAATGAGATAATGCCACTTGGAGAGACAAGGACAGACCTAGAGATTATCATATTAAGTCAAGTCAGACAGAAAAAGACATATAACATGATATCACTTACATGTGGAATCTAAAAAGTAATACAAATGAACTTACAAAACAGAAATAGACTCATAGACATAGAAAAGAAATTTACGGTTACCAAAGAAAGAAGGTAGAGGGGAGGGACAAATTGGGAATTCGGGATCAACATATACACACTACTATTTATAGAATAAACAACTGGATCATTTCCATCTGCATAGGGTTTTGTGTTCCCAGCTTAAACATAGACTCTTGTCAAAAATCTACTCCTTCTTCTCTCTTGAATCTTCTCCCCAGTCACTACACTGAAATAGCTCTTGTCAAGATCACTGGTAAACTCTCGTTAGTAAATTTAATAGTTTCCTCTTCTTTATAAATTTTATTTTGCCTTTATTCAATGACTGTCATTGTCAGCCCTTGCATATGAGTAAATTCCCAGTGGGCTTTGAAGCTAATATAAGTGCCCTTGAGTTATTAATGGACAGTGTTATTTCTTTAAAACAAAAGCAAGTTCAGACATATGCCTGAAAAAGATGAAAACTCTAATTCAAAAAGGATACATGCTCCCCAGTGTTCACAGCTACACTGTTTACAATAGCCAAGACATGAGATGGACCTAGTTGTCCATCTACAGATAAATGGATAAAGAAGACGTGTGAAGACACTTGAGAGTCCCTTGTAAAGCAAGGAGATAAAATCAGCCAATCTTAAAGGTAATCAAACCTGAGTACTTTCTGGAAGAACTGATGCTGAAGCTGAAGCTCCAATACTTTGGCCACCTGATACAAACAGCTGACTCATGGAAAATACCCTGATGCTTGGAAAAATTGAAGTCAGAAAGAGAAGAGGGGGACAGAGGATGAGATGGTTGGATGGCATCACTGATTAAACAGACATGAACTTGGGCAAACTCCTGGAGATGGTGAGGGACTGGTAAACCTGGCATGCTTGAGTCCATGGGGACACAAAGAGTCAGACATGACTTGGTGAATCAACAACAAGAACATCAATACACACAACACACACACACACACACTTATATATGATAGAATACTACTCAGTCATTATAGAGAATGAGATAATGCCACTTGGAGAGACAAGGACAGACCTAGAGATTATCATATTAAGTCAAGTCAGACAGAAAAAGACATATAACATGATATCACTTACATGTGGAATCTAAAAAGTAATACAAATGAACTTACAAAACAGAAATAGACTCATAGACATAGAAAAGAAATTTACGGTTACCAAAGAAAGAAGGTAGAGGGGAGGGACAAATTGGGAATTCGGGATCAACATATACACACTACTATTTATAGAATAAACAACATGGACCTATTATATAGCACAAGGAACTGTATTCAATACCTATGCTAATCTATAATGGAAAATAATCTTAAGTATATATATGTACTTATATATAAATATTGAATATGTATGTAACTGAATCACTTTGTTATATACCTGAAGCACTGTAAATAAATTACACTTCAATAAAAAAACCTAAAATCAAGCAGGTCCAACTTCTCAAAGAGATATCTTGTGACATCACCAACCTGGACAAACCAGTCAATGGTGCAGCAGTTCACAAGGGATGGAAACATCCGGCATCGAGACCGGAAGGCTTCCCCAACGGGGCTCACGCAGAGCACAATGTGCAGCTTCTGACGGACTCTGCTGATGAAGTACTGAAACACCTGAGAAAAAAGAAGATATTTTCAATTCAGAATAAGGCTGAACCCACTATGAAGATAAGTGCTGGCTAATGCATCTGACTCTATACCAATACCAAATTTAAAAAACATTAGTGGAGTGAATGTGTGAATTGTTTTAACATCCCATTCCAACATCCTTTCCTCACGCAGATTGGAAAGGTGAAATGGCATTTTGCAGACTCTGCTGGAACTTGGGTTTGGGATGGGATGTGGGCCCTCTTCATCATTGGATTTAAGGAGACCCCTTGAATAAAGTGGAGAGACCTATTCACACAAGGTTTTGCTTTGGGGTAGAAGAGCACTGGGAGAGAGAGACATGGTGCAAGGCAAGTAGTTCTGCAGGTGAAGAGCCTGGCAGGCATGGCATGGGCCTAGAGTCAATCTCTCTGGATGTGGCTCCTTACTTCAGCGGCTCCCAGCACGGTGGGGAACACATGGCTTGGGAGCTGGCAGCTGAAGCAGCGGCACACTGACTGGTTAGAGCCTTGCTGGCTCAGCAGAATGGTTGTGGCGGACAAGCAGTGTCCTTGACTGTGGACTTCTACAGTGCCATTTCATAATCATTCCAAAGAATTCATCTTGGCATCCCTTTCTTTAGCTCTCCCAGTGTTCTGTGTCCCTCAGTAAAGCCACTTCTGCTTACCTTAGTTGTCTGTGCCTTTCAGTCCTGACCTAGCTGTGGAAGGAATTCTCATGAAAGGACACAGAAGAGATGACATGAGAAAGAGGAGGCAAAAAAGTTAGATACGATGCAGAAAGAAGAAAAAAACCTGGGATAGACAAACAATGACTTAGAGAATACAGAATGGTGTTGGATAAAGGGAACTGGACAGCAGGTGTGTTGCATGTACATGTGTGTGAGAGAGAATGCATCTCATAAATCTTGCTGATAGGTTGGTGTTTAGTCACTAAATCATGTCCAACTCTTGCAGACCTGGACTGCAGCCTGCCAAGCTCCTCTGTCCGTGAGATTTTCCAGGCAAGAATCCTGGAGGGTTGGGTTGCCATTTCCTTCTCCAGGGATCTCTGACCCAGGATTGAACCTGTATCGCCTGCCTTGGCAGGTGAATTCTTACCACTGAGTCACCTAGGAAGTCCCTTCCTATTTCAATTCAGAATAAGGCTGAACCCACTATGAAGATAAGTGCTGGCTAATGCATCTGACTCTATACCAATACCAAATTTAAAAACATTAGTGGAGTGAATGTGAATTGTTTTAACATCCCATTCCAACATCCTTTCCTCACGCAGATTGGAAAGGTGAAATGGCATTTTGCAGACTCTGCTGGAACTTGGGTTTGGGATGGGATGTGGGCCCTCTTCATCATTGGATTTAAGGAGACCCCTTGAATAAAGTGGAGAGACCTATTCACACAAGGTTTTGCTTTGGGGTAGAAGAGCACTGGGAGAGAGAGACATGGTGCAAGGCAAGTAGTTCTGCAGGTGAAGAGCCTGGCAGGCATGGCATGGGCCTAGAGTCAATCTCTCTGGATGTGGCTCCTTACTTCAGCGGCTCCCAGCACGGTGGGGAACACATGGCTTGGGAGCTGGCAGCTGAAGCAGCGGCACACTGACTGGTTAGAGCCTTGCTGGCTCAGCAGAATGGTTGTGGCGGACAAGCAGTGTCCTTGACTGTGGACTTCTACAGTGCCATTTCATAATCATTCCAAAGAATTCATCTTGGCATCCCTTTCTTTAGCTCTCCCAGTGTTCTGTGTCCCTCAGTAAAGCCACTTCTGCTTACCTTAGTTGTCTGTGCCTTTCAGTCCTGACCTAGCTGTGGAAGGAATTCTCATGAAAGGACACAGAAGAGATGACATGAGAAAGAGGAGGCAAAAAAGTTAGATACGATGCAGAAAGAAGAAAAAAACCTGGGATAGACAAACAATGACTTAGAGAATACAGAATGGTGTTGGATAAAGGGAACTGGACAGCAGGTGTGTTGCATGTACATGTGTGTGAGAGAGAATGCATCTCATAAATCTTGCTGATAGGTTGGTGTTTAGTCACTAAATCATGTCCAACTCTTGCAGACCTGGACTGCAGCCTGCCAAGCTCCTCTGTCCGTGAGATTTTCCAGGCAAGAATCCTGGAGGGGGTTGGGTTGCCATTTCCTTCTCCAGGGGATCTCTCTGACCCAAGGATTGAACCTGTATCGCCTGCCTTGGCAGGTGAATTCTTTACCACTGAGTCACCTAGGAAGTCCCCTTCCTATTAGGACAAGGAGCCAAAAGCACAGAACTCCTCAGACAGGGCACTGGGGGTGTGTGAAAAAAGTTTGTGTTGAGGAAGGATAAAAGAAACTTTCCAGTTTGGACAGAACTATGACCCTTTGTAGGGTAGTAGGGCTTCTATTTTCCTCTTTGCATAACCATTTCTGGAAGTCTGATGAACTAATGTTTAAATCTAGGAAATAAGATACATAGGAGTAAAAACAAATTATATTGAAAAAATTCTATTCATGGGCTGCTTTTACGGGGATTCAGAGAGTATTGGAAAAAAGGGTCAGACAACTTTTTGTTTTCCAAAACCTTAGTACCATTCTGACATGTCCTACCTCATCTCTATTCCCCTCAGAAATTCCTGCTTCTTTCGCTCTAGGTCTGGTGGCTGCTAAAACCTGCTCCAGTTCATCCTTTTCAAATAAGTTAGGCACTTCACCTGAGTTCAGGATGTTATTTATATCTTCTAGAAACTCTTCCACTACAATCTGCAGAAGAAAACAGAGTGATCATTATAATGTATTCGACCATTTTATATTTACTTCCTGTATATTATAAAGCAAATATATGATCTAAAATTCACATTGAGTTAATTTTATCTTTAAGAGGAGATAAACTTGGGGGGAGCAGCCAAGATGTTAATGAAGGATAAGCCTGAGCTCACCTCCTCCCATGGCCCACCCAAATTACAACTATTCACAGAGCAACAATGAATGAGAATGGCCTACTTAACACATAGACATAAAACCAGAGAATTAGGCAAAATGTGGCAACAGAAGAGTATTTTACAAGCAAAGGAATGAGATAAAACCCTGGAAGAAGAGTGAGTGATGTTCTCTTTCAGTTCTTCTAGGGGGTTTTCACTAAATCATGTCCAACTCTTGCAGACCTGGACTGCAGCCTGCCAAGCTCCTCTGTCCGTGAGATTTTCCAGGCAAGAATCCTGGAGGGGGTTGGGTTGCCATTTCCTTCTCCAGGGGATCTCTCTGACCCAAGGATTGAACCTGTATCGCCTGCCTTGGCAGGTGAATTCTTTACCACTGAGTCACCTAGGAAGTCCCCTTCCTATTAGGACAAGGAGCCAAAAGCACAGAACTCCTCAGACAGGGCACTGGGGGTGTGTGAAAAAAGTTTGTGTTGAGGAAGGATAAAAGAAACTTTCCAGTTTGGACAGAACTATGACCCTTTGTAGGGTAGTAGGGCTTCTATTTTCCTCTTTGCATAACCATTTCTGGAAGTCTGATGAACTAATGTTTAAATCTAGGAAATAAGATACATAGGAGTAAAAACAAATTATATTGAAAAAATTCTATTCATGGGCTGCTTTTACGGGGATTCAGAGAGTATTGGAAAAAGGCTCAGACAACTTTTTGTTTTCCAAAACCTTAGTACCATTCTGACATGTCCTACCTCATCTCTATTCCCCTCAGAAATTCCTGCTTCTTTCGCTCTAGGTCTGGTGGCTGCTAAAACCTGCTCCAGTTCATCCTTTTCAAATAAGTTAGGCACTTCACCTGAGTTCAGGATGTTATTTATATCTTCTAGAAACTCTTCCACTACAATCTGCAGAAGAAAACAGAGTGATCATTATAATGTATTCGACCATTTTATATTTACTTCCTGTATATTATAAAGCAAATATATGATCTAAAATTCACATTGAGTTAATTTTATCTTTAAGAGGAGATAAACTTGGGGGGAGCAGCCAAGATGTTAATGAAGGATAAGCCTGAGCTCACCTCCTCCCATGGCCCACCCAAATTACAACTATTCACAGAGCAACAATGAATGAGAATGGCCTACTTAACACATAGACATAAAACCAGAGAATTAGGCAAAATGTGGCAACAGAAGAGTATTTTACAAGCAAAGGAATGAGATAAAACCCTGGAAGAAGAGTGAGTGATGTTCTCTTTCAGTCTTCACTGGTTCATTTTGGTAGAGACTGTTTTCACCAGTCAGCTCAGTTTGGGTTTCTGAACATGTCAACTGGTAACATCTTTGAGTAGGTGGGCCTTGATGTTTTAGTGTCTATTTTGGGGTGATGACAATGCCTGAGCTTTAAGGTCATGGGTGATGCTACTGGCTGAGAACAGCTGGACAGGACTCTGATTTGGTTTTGAATTAGCAAGGCTATAGGGTGAGGTCTGTGACTGCCTGGGTTCAGGTTTCCTAGACTATCAGAACTGGGTACTGTACTTAGCAGTTGGTGGGGCTAGGAATTAGCTTCCCTGTCTTGGCAGAGTGGGATAACTGGCTTCTCGTGTAACAAGGCCGTCTGTGGTCTTGACCCAAGCCAACGTGCCTGGCTGAAGAGGACAGTCTGCTCTTCCTATCAGACTCTGCTCTTGAGCTTTACTGGGCTACACAGCTTTCCAGGTGTTCTGGCCAAGCTTTCTGACTGGGCAGGGCCAAGCGCTACACTCAACAGTGAGCAGGGTGTGACTCAGCTCCCCGGCCTGGGTGGGTAGCTGGTCCAGGCTCCAGGACTGGCAAGGCACTTTCATTTGAGGACTTGAATCAGGCAGACCTGTACTTGCTGAATTCCCTGGTCAGACTGAGCAAAGCTCCTGTCTTGGACCACTACTTGGTACTGAGAGTAAGAACTTGAATGGTCATGATCTAAGCACTGGTTTTTACATCTTCATGTCTTCTACCACACAACCAGACTTCCAGGCGACAAATGCTGCAGGCTCCTCCACCACCTCTGTGATGAGAGACTGGAGTGAAACCCTAATCCGACCCAGAACACCAGGGACCTGGATGTCCACCCTGGGCCCTCTGCTCCCACTGGAGGATCAGGATACCTCTTAAAATGTGGAGCTGTGATGGCCTGGGGGTAGGGCGGTGTGCTCAGTGAGTAACTGCTCCTCTTAGCCTTCTAACGTGGTCTATCTTGGTCTCTGTAGAGCAGTGGTGTGCTTCAGCCTCACTCCTATGTTCTAGGACTTTCTTTGTGTCTCATACATGAATCTAGGCAAAATGTGGCAACAGAAGAGTATTTTACAAGCAAAGGAATGAGATAAAACCCTGGAAGAAGAGTGAGTGATGTTCTCTTTCAGTCTTCACTGGTTCATTTTGGTAGAGACTGTTTTCACCAGTCAGCTCAGTTTGGGTTTCTGAACATGTCAACTGGTAACATCTTTGAGTAGGTGGGCCTTGATGTTTTAGTGTCTATTTTGGGGTGATGACAATGCCTGAGCTTTAAGGTCATGGGTGATGCTACTGGCTGAGAACAGCTGGACAGGACTCTGATTTGGTTTTGAATTAGCAAGGCTATAGGGTGAGGTCTGTGACTGCCTGGGTTCAGGTTTCCTAGACTATCAGAACTGGGTACTGTACTTAGCAGTTGGTGGGGCTAGGAATTAGCTTCCCTGTCTTGGCAGAGTGGGATAACTGGCTTCTCGTGTAACAAGGCCGTCTGTGGTCTTGACCCAAGCCAACGTGCCTGGCTGAAGAGGACAGTCTGCTCTTCCTATCAGACTCTGCTCTTGAGCTTTACTGGGCTACACAGCTTTCCAGGTGTTCTGGCCAAGCTTTCTGACTGGGCAGGGCCAAGCGCTACACTCAACAGTGAGCAGGGTGTGACTCAGCTCCCCGGCCTGGGTGGGTAGCTGGTCCAGGCTCCAGGACTGGCAAGGCACTTTCATTTGAGGACTTGAATCAGGCAGACCTGTACTTGCTGAATTCCCTGGTCAGACTGAGCAAAGCTCCTGTCTTGGACCACTACTTGGTACTGAGAGTAAGAACTTGAATGGTCATGATCTAAGCACTGGTTTTTACATCTTCATGTCTTCTACCACACAACCAGACTTCCAGGCGACAAATGCTGCAGGCTCCTCCACCACCTCTGTGATGAGAGACTGGAGTGAAACCCTAATCCGACCCAGAACACCAGGGACCTGGATGTCCACCCTGGGCCCTCTGCTCCCACTGGAGGATCAGGATACCTCTTAAAATGTGGAGCTGTGATGGCCTGGGGGTAGGGCGGTGTGCTCAGTGAGTAACTGCTCCTCTTAGCCTTCTAACGTGGTCTATCTTGGTCTCTGTAGAGCAGTGGTGTGCTTCAGCCTCACTCCTATGTTCTAGGACTTTCTTTGTGTCTCATACATGAATCATTGTTAGGTGCTCTTGTGAAGGGGAGCAAAATCCGGACTGACCTATATTGTCATGGTGATGTCACTTGCTGTCACTTTGTTCTTGCACAATTTTCCTGATGTCATGAAACTGTGTTCTTTTGTGGCTCCTTGAGCATCTTTAGAACAGTTATTCTGAACTCTTTGTGGGGCAATTTGTGGACCTATTTCTTGGGGTCAGCTATTGAGGTTTACTGTGGAGTAGCTGTGGATTCTTCTTGATGCCTGTAGACTTAATGTAGTTGTCCACACATTCAAAGAAGCAGTCACTTGCAGATTTTATGGTATGACTTCAGTAAGGGAAGACTTTCACCTATGGCTGGGGGCACACTGGGGCATTAGACCTCAGGGTCTACTTAACACATAGACATAATTGGGGCAGGGCATCAAATGTAGGGGCATGCAAAGGCATGCAATATGGAGAGGTTATTTCTAGGCCACTGGGGTCCACAGGATCAAAAACTATGAGTACCCTCATGAGTCCTGCAGGAGGTTCACAGAGGTGGCAAAGGTCATTGGTGTCCTCAACAGTGCCTCCATGTGCAGCTACTGGGACCTAAGGCCAGGACTGGTGGTTGCCACACACTCAATGGTGTGTCTTTTCTCATTTGTACAAAATATTTACATTCTCAGATATAAGCTCACTGCATGTCACAGATGCCTATTTTATGACTGTACTTTAGTCATGTTTATAGTATTTTTGAAATTAAAATGAAATTTAAAATATTTATGGATCAGATTTATTACTGTCTTACTCTTTAGCTTATTTTTTAAAAAATCTTTAATTAAAAATTATATATATATATTTTAAAATTTTCACTGGAGTATAATTGATTTACAATGTTGTGTTAGTTTCAGGTGTAAAGCAAAGTGAATAGTTATACATATACATATATTCTAACTTTAATTTTTTAAGATTCTTTTCATTACAGAATACTGAGTGGAGTCACCTGTGTTATACAGTAGGTCCTTATTATTTATCTATTCATTTTCCCTAACATTAAAATCTCATCTCATCATCTCATTTCAGTTGCTTGAGTCGTGTCTGACTTTTTGCGACCCCACGGACTGTAGCCCGCCAGGCTCCTCTCTCCATGGAATCCTCCAGGCAAGACTACTGGAATGAGTAGCCATTCCCTTCTCCAGGGGATCTTCCTGACCCAGGAATTGAACTGGAGTCATCTATATTGCAGGTGAATTCTTTACCAGCTAAGCTACAGGGGAAGCCCAATGTTACCCATGTGTAATCAGTGTAGAAATTCTTTATTAGAGAATAAATTCAAGATCAGTTAAATCAGTTGTTGTAATCTTATTTTAATTTTAAAGTTGATTTAAATAAAACATAGCTATTATTTTTTGCTTTTCTTGAGTAAAGCATCTCACTCTAATTGATTTCACTTAGGGAATTACTTTCTTATATTAACCTCTTATACTTACAGAAATAGTTATTTACTGTCTCCTGTCTATGCTCTTCCCTTCCAAGGAAAGTTAAGTCTTTTCTTACACAGCTAACCTCTGATCAAATTTACTTAGAATTTAAAGGGGGAAGCAGTAGTTGTTAGAAGTAAAAATGCATCATAACAATCTTTTACAAGGTCCAAGAACTCTGTTATTAGACAGAAAGATTCCCTGAACTACATCATACAAAGCAACCATAGGAATATGCGTGTCTTTTTCCTGTTCTTGATTGTTGGCTATTTAAATATGTACCTGGGTGTCTGTGAAGAGGAAAACCATATTCTTGTCTTCTACACCGGCCAGTTTGTACAGCTTCCTCAGGTCATCATGAAAACTGTCAATTTTAAATTTAATATGACTGTACTTTAGTCATGTTTATAGTATTTTTGAAATTAAAATGAAATTTAAAATATTTATGGATCAGATTTATTACTGTCTTACTCTTTAGCTTATTTTTTAAAAAATCTTTAATTAAAAATTATATATATATATTTTAAAATTTTCACTGGAGTATAATTGATTTACAATGTTGTGTTAGTTTCAGGTGTAAAGCAAAGTGAATAGTTATACATATACATATATCTACTTTATTTTTTAAGATTCTTTTCACACTCTTTTTTTTTTAAGATTCTTTTCATTACAGAATACTGAGTGGAGTCACCTGTGTTATACAGTAGGTCCTTATTATTTATCTATTCATTTTCCCTAACATTAAAATCTCATCTCATCATCTCATTTCAGTTGCTTGAGTCGTGTCTGACTTTTTGCGACCCCACGGACTGTAGCCCGCCAGGCTCCTCTCTCCATGGAATCCTCCAGGCAAGACTACTGGAATGAGTAGCCATTCCCTTCTCCAGGGGATCTTCCTGACCCAGGAATTGAACTGGAGTCATCTATATTGCAGGTGAATTCTTTACCAGCTAAGCTACAGGGGAAGCCCAATGTTACCCATGTGTAATCAGTGTAGAAATTCTTTATTAGAGAATAAATTCAAGATCAGTTAAATCAGTTGTTGTAATCTTATTTTAATTTTAAAGTTGATTTAAATAAAACATAGCTATTATTTTTTGCTTTTCTTGAGTAAAGCATCTCACTCTAATTGATTTCACTTAGGGAATTACTTTCTTATATTAACCTCTTATACTTACAGAAATAGTTATTTACTGTCTCCTGTCTATGCTCTTCCCTTCCAAGGAAAGTTAAGTCTTTTCTTACACAGCTAACCTCTGATCAAATTTACTTAGAATTTAAAGGGGGAAGCAGTAGTTGTTAGAAGTAAAAATGCATCATAACAATCTTTTACAAGGTCCAAGAACTCTGTTATTAGACAGAAAGATTCCCTGAACTACATCATACAAAGCAACCATAGGAATATGCGTGTCTTTTTCCTGTTCTTGATTGTTGGCTATTTAAATATGTACCTGGGTGTCTGTGAAGAGGAAAACCATATTCTTGTCTTCTACACCGGCCAGTTTGTACAGCTTCCTCAGGTCATCATGAAAACTGTCATAATTATATCCCCGGCTCAGTTCAATCTGCAAACATCTGTAACCACATATGTGAGCTGCAAGTCTTGTAAGAGACTGCTTTCCTGTGCCTCCTACTCCAACCAGGAGGGAGTTGCCTCTTTCCTGACGAATCATGCGGGCAATCCTGTAAGAGACAAAGCAAAGAAAGGTTTAGTTCAAGGGTACAGGCATGCTTTCAGGTTTGAGGACCCACCCAATGTGGAATGCTGGGTTATCTCTCAGCCAAAGGTCATTGGAAAGAACAGGGTATGGCTGAGGTTTACGGTTGAGAGAAAAGCACTGAAGTTTTCCTTAAATCCATCTCTAGTCCATTTCCTATGGGCTGTTGACCTTGGTCACGAAAATTAAGAGAAAAAAAATATACTATATTAAATGCATACATGTGGAATAAAAAAAATGGTAAAGATGAAGCTATTTGCAGGGCAGGAATAGAAACACGGATATAGAGAATGGACATGTAGACACAGGTGGGGAAGGGGAGGGTGGCCTGAATTGAGAGATTAGGTTTGATGTGTATACACTACCATGTGTAAAACAGATAGCTAGTGGGAGCTCACTGGTGCTCTGTGATGACCTAGCCAGGTGGGATGGGAGTGCGTAGGAGGGAGGTCCAAGAGGGAGGGAATACATGTAGCCGCTTCACTTCATTGTACAGAAGAAACTAACACAATATTGGAAAGCAATTATATTGCAATAAAAATCTCTCTTCTCACTTTTTAAAGTATAAAGTATTCTGTCACAAACATGGGCTGGTCTAGCCCACTACTTATATTAACCGTTATATTGGTAAGAAGGTCTTTTTAATTTCTAAAAGATAAAAAATCAACAGGAACAATCTTTTACAAGGTCCAAGAACTCTGTTATTAGACAGAAAGATTCCCTGAACTACATCATACAAAGCAACCATAGGAATATGCGTGTCTTTTTCCTGTTCTTGATTGTTGGCTATTTAAATATGTACCTGGGTGTCTGTGAAGAGGAAAACCATATTCTTGTCTTCTACACCGGCCAGTTTGTACAGCTTCCTCAGGTCATCATGAAAACTGTCATAATTATATCCCCGGCTCAGTTCAATCTGCAAACATCTGTAACCACATATGTGAGCTGCAAGTCTTGTAAGAGACTGCTTTCCTGTGCCTCCTACTCCAACCAGGAGGGCGTTGCCTCTTTCCTGACGAATCATGCGGGCAATCCTGTAAGAGACAAAGCAAAGAAAGGTTTAGTTCAAGGGTACAGGCATGCTTTCAGGTTTGAGGACCCACCCAATGTGGAATGCTGGGTTATCTCTCAGCCAAAGGTCATTGGAAAGAACAGGGTATGGCTGAGGTTTACGGTTGAGAGAAAAGCACTGAAGTTTTCCTTAAATCCATCTCTAGTCCATTTCCTATGGGCTGTTGACCTTGGTCACGAAAATTAAGAGAAAAAAAATATACTATATTAAATGCATACATGTGGAATAAAAAAAATGGTAAAGATGAAGCTATTTGCAGGGCAGGAATAGAAACACGGATATAGAGAATGGACATGTAGACACAGGTGGGGAAGGGGAGGGTGGCCTGAATTGAGAGATTAGGTTTGATGTGTATACACTACCATGTGTAAAACAGATAGCTAGTGGGAGCTCACTGGTGCTCTGTGATGACCTAGCCAGGTGGGATGGGAGTGCGTAGGAGGGAGGTCCAAGAGGGAGGGAATACATGTAGCCGCTTCACTTCATTGTACAGAAGAAACTAACACAATATTGGAAAGCAATTATATTGCAATAAAAATCTCTCTTCTCACTTTTTAAAGTATAAAGTATTCTGTCACAAACATGGGCTGGTCTAGCCCACTACTTATATTAACCGTTATATTGGTAAGAAGGTCTCTATTTCTAAAGATGAGCAAGTAGAAAAATCACTGAACATAAGAAAAGAGACTACAGCTCAAAAAAGATCAACAGGAACAATCTTATATGCATTTATTATACCAACAAAATTTTAGACAATTTCTGGTTCATGTTAACAGTAAGAACTCTGTAAACATTGCAGTCATAATACTAGAGTGAACACTCAAAAAGGGGGAAAATATCCAAGTATAGGAAAAACTAATTGGAGATGGAAAATCTGATTACTGAAGTGAAAACATCAGTGGAAGATAGGCCTTGAAAATAGGATACGAAGGAAAACTGAATGGGTGAAGTATAAAACAAACTCAAGGGATTTACCCAGAACTCAGAGAAAAAAGATAAAATTACAAGAGAGAAAATGGAAGATAAGGCTGACAAATCAAGAAACCACACTATAGGAGTTATAGGAGAAACAAGAGGGAATAGAGTTGAACTAACAAAGCTGAGCCCATAGATCTGAGGAAGTCACTGAGGGTCAGGAAAGAAAGCTAAAGAAGAGAAGCAAAACACTAAATGTTTTCTAGCATAAACATAAATATAAAATAAATTATGTGTGTGTATGTATTTGTGTAGGTAAATGCACATATGTGTGCATATGTGAATAAATATATGAAATAGAAATCCATACTTTAGACATAACTAAAAATTTGTGAGCATCTAACAAGCTATGGTTTTTTCCAGTAGTCACGTATGGACGTGAGAGTTGGACCATAAAGAAGGCTGAGGGCCAAAGAATGCCGACTTGCTGGAGAGAGTGATGGGGTAGCTTGATGTGAAATGGGGAAGGGAGTGGCCTGAATTGAGAGATTAGGTTTGATGTGTATACACTACCATGTGTAAAACAGATAGCTAGTGGGAGCTCACTGGTGCTCTGTGATGACCTAGCCAGGTGGGATGGGAGTGCGTAGGAGGGAGGTCCAAGAGGGAGGGAATACATGTAGCCGCTTCACTTCATTGTACAGAAGAAACTAACACAATATTGGAAAGCAATTATATTGCAATAAAAATCTCTCTTCTCACTTTTTAAAGTATAAAGTATTCTGTCACAAACATGGGCTGGTCTAGCCCACTACTTATATTAACCGTTATATTGGTAAGAAGGTCTCTATTTCTAAAGATGAGCAAGTAGAAAAATCACTGAACATAAGAAAAGAGACTACAGCTCAAAAAAGATCAACAGGAACAATCTTATATGCATTTATTATACCAACAAAATTTTAGACAATTTCTGGTTCATGTTAACAGTAAGAACTCTGTAAACATTGCAGTCATAATACTAGAGTGAACACTCAAAAAGGGGGAAAATATCCAAGTATAGGAAAAACTAATTGGAGATGGAAAATCTGATTACTGAAGTGAAAACATCAGTGGAAGATAGGCCTTGAAAATAGGATACGAAGGAAAACTGAATGGGTGAAGTATAAAACAAACTCAAGGGATTTACCCAGAACTCAGAGAAAAAAGATAAAATTACAAGAGAGAAAATGGAAGATAAGGCTGACAAATCAAGAAACCACACTATAGGAGTTATAGGAGAAACAAGAGGGAATAGAGTTGAACTAACAAAGCTGAGCCCATAGATCTGAGGAAGTCACTGAGGGTCAGGAAAGAAAGCTAAAGAAGAGAAGCAAAACACTAAATGTTTTCTAGCATAAACATAAATATAAAATAAATTATGTGTGTGTATGTATTTGTGTAGGTAAATGCACATATGTGTGCATATGTGAATAAATATATGAAATAGAAATCCATACTTTAGACATAACTAAAAATTTGTGAGCATCTAACAAGCTATGGTTTTTTCCAGTAGTCACGTATGGACGTGAGAGTTGGACCATAAAGAAGGCTGAGGGCCAAAGAATGGATTCCATTGAACTGTGGTGCTGGAGAAGACTTTTGAGAGTCCCTTGGACTGCAAGGAGATCAAATCAGTCAATTCTAAAGGAAATAAACACTGAATATTCATTGGAAAGACTGAAGTATTAGAGCTTCATTATTGGAGCTAAAGTTCCAATACTTTGGTTACCTCATGTGAAGAGATGACTCATTGGAAAAAACCCTGATGCTGGAAAAGTAGAAGGCAGAAGGAGGAGGAAATGACAGAGGATGAGATGGCTGGATGGCATCACCGACTCAATGGACATGAGTTTGAGCAAGCTCCAGGAGATGGTGAAGGACAAGAAAGCCTGGCATGCTGCAGTCCATGGGGTTGCAAACAGTCAGACATGACAGAGTGATGGAACTGAACTAAAAAAGTAGATGTAATAGATTACTCCCCAAAGGGCTTCCCTAATGACTCAGACTGTAAAGAATCTGCCTGCAATGCAAGAGACCCACGTTTGATCCCTAATTTGAGAAGTTCTCCTCAAGAAGGGAATGGCTACCTATCCCAGTATATTAGCCTGGAGAATCCCATGGACAGAAGAGCCTGGTGGGCTACAGTCCATGGGGTTGCAAAGAATCTGACATATCTGAGCAAATAACACTTTTGGCTTGGCATGCCTATATGAATCAATATATGAAATATAAATCTATATTTTAGACATAACTAGAAGTTATGAGCATATAAAAAGTAGATATAATAGAGTACTCCCAAGGAGTCAAATAATTAAAGGCTGGCTTCAGGTATCTCTTTTATGAGATGTCATTTCACAACAGTTAAGAGGAAAATGATCATGTCATTTCTCAGAAAATAAACCAGCTGCAAATGCTTGCTAAAAGATTCCTTGAGGTATATAGGGAAGTCACTGAGGGTCAGGAAAGAAAGCTAAAGAAGAGAAGCAAAACACTAAATGTTTTCTAGCATAAACATAAATATAAAATAAATTATGTGTGTGTATGTATTTGTGTAGGTAAATGCACATATGTGTGCATATGTGAATAAATATATGAAATAGAAATCCATACTTTAGACATAACTAAAAATTTGTGAGCATCTAACAAGCTATGGTTTTTTCCAGTAGTCACGTATGGACGTGAGAGTTGGACCATAAAGAAGGCTGAGGGCCAAAGAATGGATTCCATTGAACTGTGGTGCTGGAGAAGACTTTTGAGAGTCCCTTGGACTGCAAGGAGATCAAATCAGTCAATTCTAAAGGAAATAAACACTGAATATTCATTGGAAAGACTGAAGTATTAGAGCTTCATTATTGGAGCTAAAGTTCCAATACTTTGGTTACCTCATGTGAAGAGATGACTCATTGGAAAAAACCCTGATGCTGGAAAAGTAGAAGGCAGAAGGAGGAGGAAATGACAGAGGATGAGATGGCTGGATGGCATCACCGACTCAATGGACATGAGTTTGAGCAAGCTCCAGGAGATGGTGAAGGACAAGAAAGCCTGGCATGCTGCAGTCCATGGGGTTGCAAACAGTCAGACATGACAGAGTGATGGAACTGAACTAAAAAAGTAGATGTAATAGATTACTCCCCAAAGGGCTTCCCTAATGACTCAGACTGTAAAGAATCTGCCTGCAATGCAAGAGACCCACGTTTGATCCCTAATTTGAGAAGTTCTCCTCAAGAAGGGAATGGCTACCTATCCCAGTATATTAGCCTGGAGAATCCCATGGACAGAAGAGCCTGGTGGGCTACAGTCCATGGGGTTGCAAAGAATCTGACATATCTGAGCAAATAACACTTTTGGCTTGGCATGCCTATATGAATCAATATATGAAATATAAATCTATATTTTAGACATAACTAGAAGTTATGAGCATATAAAAAGTAGATATAATAGAGTACTCCCAAGGAGTCAAATAATTAAAGGCTGGCTTCAGGTATCTCTTTTATGAGATGTCATTTCACAACAGTTAAGAGGGAAAATGATCATGTCATTTCTCAGAAAATAAACCAGCTGCAAATGCTTGCTAAAAGATTCCTTGAGGTATATAGGGAAGTATGAATAAAACTGAAACACTCAAGAGGGGGGAAGGAATGTTAGTATAAAAATGAGCAATTTGTATGACAGTCAAGCCCACACACTGTTGTCGGTTAGGGTCATCTCTGGTGGTCCTGTGGTTGAAAATCCACCCTGCAATGCAGAGGTTGCAGGCTCAGTCCCCGGTGGGGGAACTAAGATCCAACATATTGAGGAGCAACTAAACCTGCACACAACTAGAGAGCCCATGTGTCATAACTAAGACCTGATGCAGCCAAATAAATAAATATTTTAACAGGTAATGGTAATATCAACAAACTCTCCTTAAAAAGAAGATGGAAATGTAAAAAAGTTCTTTAAAATATCATTGAAAATCTCAGATTGGGTCATCAGAAACTAGGAAACCATGAAATGTTGTTGTATGCTTAGTTGTGTCTGACTCTGCCATCCTATGGACAATAGGCCTGTCAGGCTCCTCTACCCATGGAATTCTCCAGGAAAGAATACTGGAGTGGGTTGTCATGCCCTTCTCTGGGGAATCTTCCTGACCCAGGGATTGAATCCAGTCTCCTGAATTGCAGGCAGATTGTTTACCACTAAGCCACTGGGGAAAGCCCAGGAAATCATGGGAGCAATGTAAAGGCAGGTTTAATTACACTGTCTCTATTTTTTCTTCTTCTTCTTCTTTTTTTTTTTTAAAGGAAACTATCTACCTATCTTCTGTCTTCTCTATTTTTAATTCATGATGCTGATAACAGGAAAAAAAAGGTTTAAATATTTGAGAAGGATAATGGCTTTATTATTTTTTTAATTAAGAAAATATACTATGCCATTGTAACTGATTGGAGAAAAAAACATTGCTAGAAGAACTATACAAAAAAAGATCTTAATGAGCTGGATGACCACAATGGTGTGATAACTCACCTAGAGTCAGATATCTTAGAATGTGAAGTCAAGCAGGCCCTAGGAAGCATTACTATGAACAAAGCTAGTGGAGGTTATGGAATTCCAGTTGAGCTATTTCAAATATTAAAAGAGGATCCTGTTAAAGTACTACACTCAATATGCCAGCAAATTTGGAAAAGTCAGAAGTGGCCTCAGGACTGGAAAAGATCAGTTTTCAATTCCAATCCCAAAGAAGGGGAATGCCAAAGAATATTCAAACTACCACACCACTGCGCTCATTTCATTTGCAGGCCAAGTCATGCTCAAAATCCTCCAAGCTAGGCTTCAACAATAGGTGAACTGAGATTTAGAAAAGTCAGAGGAACCAGATGTACAAGCTGGATTTAGAAAAGGCAGAGGAACCAGAGATCAAATTGCCAACATCTGTTGGATCATAGAAAGAGCAAGGGAATTCCAGAAAAACATTTACTATGATAAAGTCTTTGACTGTGTGGATCACAACAAACTACAGAAAATTCTAGAAGAGATGGGAGTACCAGACCACCTCACCTGCCTCTTGTGAAACCTGTATTCAGGACAAGAAGTAACAGTTAGAGCCAGACATGGAACAATGGATTGGTTCCAAACTGGGAAAGGAGTATATCAAGGCTACATATTGTCACCTTGCTTATTTAACTTATACTCACAGTACATCATGCTAAATGCTGGTCTAGATTAACCATGAGCTGGAACCAAGATTGCTGGGAGAAATATCAATAACCTCAGATATGCAGATGATACTACCCTTATGGCAGAAAGTGAAGAGCATCTAAAGAGCCTCTTGATGAAGGTGAAAGAGGAGAGTGAAAAAACTGGCTTAAAATTCAACATTCAAAAAATGAAGATCATGGCATCTGGTCCCATCACTTTATGGCAAATAGATGGGCAACAATGGAAACAATGACAGGCTTTATTTTATTGGCCTCCAAAATCACTGCAGACAGTGACTGCAGCCAGGAAATGAAAAGACACTTGCTCCTTGGAAGAAAAGCTATGATAAACTTAGACAGTGTATTAAATAGAGACATCACTTTGCTGACAAAAATCCATATAGTCAAAGCTATGGTTTTCCCAATAGTCATGTATGGATGTGACAAATGGACCATAAAGAAGGCTGAGCACTGAAGGATTGATGCCTTTGAACTGTGGTGTTGGAGAAGGCTCTTGAGAGTCCTTTGGACAGCAAGGATATCAAACCAGTCAATCCTAAAGGAAATCAACCCTGAATATTCACTGGAAAGAGTGATGTTGAAGCTGAAGCTGTACTACTTTGGCCACCTGATGCAAAGAGCCAACTCACTGGAAAAGACCCTGATGCTGGGAAAGGTAGAAGGCAGAAGGAGAAGGGGACGACAGAGGATGAGATGACTGGATGGCACCACTGACTCAATGGACATGAGTTTGGGCAAACTCCAGGAGATGGTAAAGGACAGGGAAGCCTAGCATGCTGCAGTCCATGGGGTTGCAAACAATCAGCCACGACTGAGTGACTGAACTGAACTGAATCTATTACCACTTGTACGCTCCACCATGAGGGCCTGGAACTGTCCTGTTCTCTGCGGGAGCAGTCTGGTTTTACGAGAATGAAGTCACTTGTCACTGCAGTTGCTGACCTTCAACACACCCTGAAAAGAATTCATGGTGGAGATCAGGTGCTCTGTGCTCAGGGAAAAACTGGAAGGACAAGCCTTCAGACATCCACTTGTAGGAGATTTTATGAGTGCCATTTCTTATATCCTCTTGTGTCCAGAAGAGCACTAAAATCATTAGAAGAGACATCTGCTCCTGTGATGAGCAGCAACCTTCCCCCTTCACCAAAATCACACACATACTCACCTTCCCTCTACCTCTTTGGAGCAGTTCCTTGGAGTTATCTGAGAGGCTGTCTTTAGGGCTATGACCCTCCTTTCCCCTTCAATAAAATTTAATTCATGTAACTCACACTGTGTGTGCGTGTTTCCTCCAGATGACAGATACTTTCCTCCCCAAAGAACATTGCTCCTTTTGGAATAGATGGGCAACAATGGAAACAATGACAGGCTTTATTTTATTGGCCTCCAAAATCACTGCAGACAGTGACTGCAGCCAGGAAATGAAAAGACACTTGCTCCTTGGAAGAAAAGCTATGATAAACTTAGACAGTGTATTAAATAGAGACATCACTTTGCTGACAAAAATCCATATAGTCAAAGCTATGGTTTTCCCAATAGTCATGTATGGATGTGACAAATGGACCATAAAGAAGGCTGAGCACTGAAGGATTGATGCCTTTGAACTGTGGTGTTGGAGAAGGCTCTTGAGAGTCCTTTGGACAGCAAGGATATCAAACCAGTCAATCCTAAAGGAAATCAACCCTGAATATTCACTGGAAAGAGTGATGTTGAAGCTGAAGCTGTACTACTTTGGCCACCTGATGCAAAGAGCCAACTCACTGGAAAAGACCCTGATGCTGGGAAAGGTAGAAGGCAGAAGGAGAAGGGGACGACAGAGGATGAGATGACTGGATGGCACCACTGACTCAATGGACATGAGTTTGGGCAAACTCCAGGAGATGGTAAAGGACAGGGAAGCCTAGCATGCTGCAGTCCATGGGGTTGCAAACAATCAGCCACGACTGAGTGACTGAACTGAACTGAATCTATTACCACTTGTACGCTCCACCATGAGGGCCTGGAACTGTCCTGTTCTCTGCGGGAGCAGTCTGGTTTTACGAGAATGAAGTCACTTGTCACTGCAGTTGCTGACCTTCAACACACCCTGAAAAGAATTCATGGTGGAGATCAGGTGCTCTGTGCTCAGGGAAAACTGGAAGGACAAGCCTTCAGACATCCACTTGTAGGAGATTTTATGAGTGCCATTTCTTATATCCTCTTGTGTCCAGAAGAGCACTAAAATCATTAGAAGAGACATCTGCTCCTGTGATGAGCAGCAACCTTCCCCCTTCACCAAAATCACACACATACTCACCTTCCCTCTACCTCTTTGGAGCAGTTCCTTGGAGTTATCTGAGAGGCTGTCTTTAGGGCTATGACCCTCCTTTCCCCTTCAATAAAATTTAATTCATGTAACTCACACTGTGTGTGCGTGTTTTTTTTCCCTCCAGATGACAGATACTTTCCTCCCAGAAAACAACTAAGACCTATAGGTACTATTTCCACTGGTATGTTTCTATCGTAACACACATTTAACATAAGACACTTCAGACCATCAATTTGCTTATATCTCCTCAGTTACTCTGAGAGTATAGAATTGAAGGATGAATGGGTATTAACAATGGGTTTGTTATTTTTTCCCATAATGCATGAATGTCTACAGTGGATGAAATATTGAATATTATTAATATCATGCAATTTTTATGTTACTCTTTCCTTGCTTCATTTACATTCTAGTAACTTGTTACTTCCATTTGAGATTACTGGAAACAAATGGTTTGTGCACCTGTTTCCAAGTCTTATTTTTTTCTGTCAACTTACATAACAATGGATAAAAACCTCCCTCCGTCAAGAATCGTCCTAAGCTACATTTTCTCTGCTGTCGTAGGCAAGAGATACCTTTCCTAATTAATGGTTTAATTTTATTCCTATTTAAAAAACATTTTTTGGCTGTGCCACACAGCATGTGGAATCTTTGTTCCCAGACCAGGAATAAAACCTATACCCCTGCATTGGAAACTCCAAGTCATTCTCTCTCTCTCTCTCTCTTTTTTTTTTAACTTTTAGCGTTTTTAAATTTTTTTTATTTTTTAAAATTCTTATTTTAAAGGTTTTACAGAGTTTTGTTGTTCACAGACATGTATGTTCCCAGATCAGTCATATGCATATCCCTGGTCCCCAACCCCCCAGTTCCCCTCATCCCACCCCTCTGGACCATCGCCCGATGCCATTGTGAGCACTTCTATTCCCTTGTCTTAAGCACTGAATTGCCAGGGAAGTTCATTAATGGATTTGTTTTAATAGAGAGATCCATTGGACCATCCTTCCAGTTTGGTGACAACTTTGGGGGCATGGCCTGGGTTCCTTCCTGGGTTGGGAAGATCCCCTGGAGAAGGGAACGGCTACCCACTCTAGTATTCTTGTCTGGAGAATTCCATGGCTTGTGCATAGAATTACAAAGAGTCAGACACAAATGAGTGACTTGTACCTTCTGTAGATAAACTTCCTGGTGCAAACTGCTCTTGGAAAGCACAGGCTCTGAAGTCAATTTTAATTTTTTCTGAGTTGAGAAGGCTTTCATTTAGTTATTCAATGTAATACAAGCCTAGGGTGCTAACAAATGGAAATGTATTATCTGCTATATTACTGAATATTTGGTAATTGTCCTCAAATTGCTTTCCACAATGGAAGCCCTTTCCATTACTAATTGGCAGTATATGTGACAAAGCTCTTATTGCCTCTAATTTCTAATTTCATCTTAATTCCTCTTATTTCCAATCCTTGCAAGACAAAAGAAAGAGCATCTAAATTATTATTCACATGGTGGTCCTTTATGCGGGAAAACCAGATCTCCCCCATTCTACACATGGTTTTTAATTTCTTTCTGTAACATTTTAAGCATATCTTAAGTAGCCTGGTGAAACCTATTCACAAAAGTAAGAGAGAATATAAATATAATGAAGCCAACTTTTCCTATTGCCTGGTCTATTCTTCAGGAAGTTTCTCAGACCAGGATTCTGACATTATTTATTTTCTTTAAGGCTTAGGGCCTTGCCAGAGCCCTGGGAATAAAAGTTGTTAGGTGATAGCATGTGGGTATTTTGGCAGAGGAACAGATGAGAAGCAAGTGCTATCTTGACAACCCAATGATAAACTATTACATGCTACTACCCTTGAGCTATAAGGAGCATAAATCCTTGAATTAGTTAATTAAATAGCAGAAGTATAGGAAGCTCCAAAAGACTTGATTTGGTTATGGAAAAAAATTCCTGGAGATCTGTCAATCTTAATAAGGTCCAACACTAAAACATAGGTGACAAGTGAAACAAACAAAAGCCATTAAAATCTCCCAGGGTCGTAGCCTGTGGGAAATCATGTCCTCACACACATTTTGCACAGCTTATTCCACAGAATACTGTATCAGATCTGCACATCACATGCTAAGTGAAACACTGAAAAATGATAAAGGGCTCAGTATGTTGAAGACTGCAAATAATTGCTCGCAGGAAATAGTGAAAGATCTGGGATAATTATGCATGGAAAAGGTAAAGCTAACCAGAGCTTGGTGATAACTGTCAAATATTTGGAGGAACCGTTATGAAAAAGAGTGGATCCATTTTGGGTGGAGGTGTCTACAGTGAAGTTAGACTCTACAGCCTGCTACTTGTCAGCGAGAGGTTGCTGTTTGGTCACTAAGTCGTGTCCAACTCTCTGTGACTCCACGGACTGTAGTCAGCCAGGTTTTTCTTGTCTACGTGATTTCCCAGGCAAGAATACCAGGATGGGCAGCCATTTCTTTTCTAGGGATCTTTCCAATTCAGGGTTTGAACCCACCTCTCCTGAATTGGTAGACGGATTCTTTACCACTGAGCCACCGGAAGCCGGAAGAAAAGATCATCTAAATTATTATTCACATGGTGGTCCTTTATGCGGGAAAACCAGATCTCCCCCATTCTACACATGGTTTTTAATTTCTTTCTGTAACATTTTAAGCATATCTTAAGTAGCCTGGTGAAACCTATTCACAAAAGTAAGAGAGAATATAAATATAATGAAGCCAACTTTTCCTATTGCCTGGTCTATTCTTCAGGAAGTTTCTCAGACCAGGATTCTGACATTATTTATTTTCTTTAAGGCTTAGGGCCTTGCCAGAGCCCTGGGAATAAAAGTTGTTAGGTGATAGCATGTGGGTATTTTGGCAGAGGAACAGATGAGAAGCAAGTGCTATCTTGACAACCCAATGATAAACTATTACATGCTACTACCCTTGAGCTATAAGGAGCATAAATCCTTGAATTAGTTAATTAAATAGCAGAAGTATAGGAAGCTCCAAAAGACTTGATTTGGTTATGGAAAAAAATTCCTGGAGATCTGTCAATCTTAATAAGGTCCAACACTAAAACATAGGTGACAAGTGAAACAAACAAAAGCCATTAAAATCTCCCAGGGTCGTAGCCTGTGGGAAATCATGTCCTCACACACATTTTGCACAGCTTATTCCACAGAATACTGTATCAGATCTGCACATCACATGCTAAGTGAAACACTGAAAAATGATAAAGGGCTCAGTATGTTGAAGACTGCAAATAATTGCTCGCAGGAAATAGTGAAAGATCTGGGATAATTATGCATGGAAAAGGTAAAGCTAACCAGAGCTTGGTGATAACTGTCAAATATTTGGAGGAACCGTTATGAAAAAGAGTGGATCCATTTTGGGTGGAGGTGTCTACAGTGAAGTTAGACTCTACAGCCTGCTACTTGTCAGCGAGAGGTTGCTGTTTGGTCACTAAGTCGTGTCCAACTCTCTGTGACTCCACGGACTGTAGTCAGCCAGGTTTTTCTTGTCTACGTGATTTCCCAGGCAAGAATACCAGGATGGGCAGCCATTTCTTTTTCTAGGGGATCTTTCCAATTCAGGGTTTGAACCCACCTCTCCTGAATTGGTAGACGGATTCTTTACCACTGAGCCACCCGGGAAGCCGGAAGCACTGCTTATGATCCCCTGCCTGACACTCGCCATCTAGAGGGCATGGGAAAATTCACCTGATCTCTTTGTGGCATATGGTATTGTCCCAGACTGGCTCCAATGTTTCTGGTTCTACTGTCTTTGACTCTAAGAAGAGATAGAGTCTCTGATTCTGTCTTGTGAACCTGGGTGGGCCTGTATGACACCTTGGACTGATAAGAGTATGGAAGAAGTGATGCTGAGTGACTTCCAAGATTATGCTGTGAAAGGCTGTTTGCCTTTGGCCTCTTGAGGCACAAGCCTTTGGAGTCCTGAGTCACCATGCAAGAAGTCCCGACACTCTGATGCCACCTTACTGGACAGACTGGAGCTTGCACAGAGGCAGAGATGGGCCAGGTGTCACAAGCACTGTCTGACTGCAGCTGCATGAGAGATGCCAGGGGAGGATGCCTGAGAACCATGAGAAATAATACAAAAATGAAGCAACTAAGTATTATAGTGGAGTATTATGTAGCATCAGACCACGGGAACTTTCTCTGAGCCACATATTTAGAAAGATCATGATACTGAGCCATAGATAAGTGTTATCAGAGTTAAATGAGATACTCCAATGCTGTTCAGTTGCTAAGTCATGTCTGACTCTGCAACCCCATGGACTGCTACATGCCAGCTTTCCCTGTCCTTCACTATCTCCTGGAGTTTGTTCAAACTCACGTCCACTGAGTCAGTAATTATGCATGGAAAAGGTAAAGCTAACCAGAGCTTGGTGATAACTGTCAAATATTTGGAGGAACCGTTATGAAAAAGAGTGGATCCATTTTGGGTGGAGGTGTCTACAGTGAAGTTAGACTCTACAGCCTGCTACTTGTCAGCGAGAGGTTGCTGTTTGGTCACTAAGTCGTGTCCAACTCTCTGTGACTCCACGGACTGTAGTCAGCCAGGTTTTTCTTGTCTACGTGATTTCCCAGGCAAGAATACCAGGATGGGCAGCCATTTCTTTTTCTAGGGGATCTTTCCAATTCAGGGTTTGAACCCACCTCTCCTGAATTGGTAGACGGATTCTTTACCACTGAGCCACCCGGGAAGCCGGAAGCACTGCTTATGATCCCCTGCCTGACACTCGCCATCTAGAGGGCATGGGAAAATTCACCTGATCTCTTTGTGGCATATGGTATTGTCCCAGACTGGCTCCAATGTTTCTGGTTCTACTGTCTTTGACTCTAAGAAGAGATAGAGTCTCTGATTCTGTCTTGTGAACCTGGGTGGGCCTGTATGACACCTTGGACTGATAAGAGTATGGAAGAAGTGATGCTGAGTGACTTCCAAGATTATGCTGTGAAAGGCTGTTTGCCTTTGGCCTCTTGAGGCACAAGCCTTTGGAGTCCTGAGTCACCATGCAAGAAGTCCCGACACTCTGATGCCACCTTACTGGACAGACTGGAGCTTGCACAGAGGCAGAGATGGGCCAGGTGTCACAAGCACTGTCTGACTGCAGCTGCATGAGAGATGCCAGGGGAGGATGCCTGAGAACCATGAGAAATAATACAAAAATGAAGCAACTAAGTATTATAGTGGAGTATTATGTAGCATCAGACCACGGGAACTTTCTCTGAGCCACATATTTAGAAAGATCATGATACTGAGCCATAGATAAGTGTTATCAGAGTTAAATGAGATACTCCAATGCTGTTCAGTTGCTAAGTCATGTCTGACTCTGCAACCCCATGGACTGCTACATGCCAGCTTTCCCTGTCCTTCACTATCTCCTGGAGTTTGTTCAAACTCACGTCCACTGAGTCAGTGATGTTATCTAACCACCTCATCCTCTACTGCCCCCTTCTCCTCTTGCCCTCAGTCTTTCCCAGCCTTAGGGTCTTTTCCAGTGAGTCGACTCTTCACATCAGGTGCCTTAAGTACTGGAGCTTCAGCTTCAGCATCAGTCCTTCCAATGAATATTTAGAGGTGATTTCCTTTGGTTTATATTCATACTTAGTGCCATTAGTATTATAATTGCTGCTCCACAGGATGGAGTGAGTATCAGAAGTCACAGGGAAGAGATTTTGACCTACCCTAGAAGGGTCATTTCAATACTTAAAAAAAAAAAAATATATATATATATATATATATATATATTTTACTGAAGTACAGTGGATTTACAATGTTTTGTTAATTTCTTCTGTATAGCAAAGTGACTAGCTATAAACACACATATATATTCTTTTTCATACTCTTTTCCATTATAGTTTGTCATAGGATATTGAATATAGTTCCCTGTACTATACAGTAGGACCTTGTCCTTTGATACTTTTAACACATATTTACAATTAAAGAATTTTTCAACAGGACATGAGTCATTTCAAAAAGTCATGTGTGCCTCAAGGACTGCAGATACTCAGGCTAGATACCTAGACATCAGGGACGATCCTCAAAGGATATTTGTAATACGTATGAGTCAGGCTCATAAGCAGATGGAATCTATGGTCTTTGCATTCAACTTGTTTTGCTGCAAACAAAACAAAATCCCCTATTTCTTTAGGCATGCATGTTAAATCAGCCTGGTTACTCTGTGTTTCTGTGTAAGTTACATTTAGCTTTTTAATATATTTTTTTGCAATGACACAGGAATTTTAAAGACAAAAACCAATCTATGAATATCTAGAAAAAATAATCCCTGAGACTGCATAAAAAGTTCATGACAGGGCTTCCCTGTGGTGGTCCAGTAGGTAAAGAGCCCTCCTTGCAATGTAAGCGGCACAGGTTCAATCTCTGGCCTGGGAATATTCCATATGATGAGGAACGGCTGGGCCAGTGTGTCCAATTATGAGCCAGCACTCTGGAGCACATGTGCCCAGAACTGGTGCTCTGAAACAAGAGAGGTCACTGTGGTAGGAGGTCCACACAGGCCAAAGAATAAAGATGGATAAAAATTAATAAAAAACCAATAAAGGAGGCCAAAATTTAAAAAAAAGTTCATGCCACACATACTTTGAACATATCAAAGAATAATTTTTACGTTATCCTAAGATTTGGTAATAGACCTTTGTCCATCCAGGAATCAATTTATAGAGTTTTATACAATTTAATCCTTACCTTTTAATATAAAAAATTTAGACCAATGCATTATTGGACACTTTATGGCACTTTACCTTGAAACGTGCTCTATAGCATCTTGGAAGAACACCAGCTTTACTTCCTTGGGGTTTGTAAGATTATAGTCATCAAGATAGTCCTGTAGAACATTTGCGATTTTCTCCATATCAGGCATGTCGTCATAAATCCGGTCAGATTTATCTCCTCCAAACTAGAAGATGATTTATTGGAGAAGAACCAAGTTGGAGCAGTTCTGATATATAAATCTATATAAATATCTGATATATAAATATATATAATATACATAATATTATTTTATTCATATTTATATTTAATCATTTGCTTATATATGCCAGCAGGGCTTTAAAACCAAGGTAATGGGATTAAAGAAACTCAGATGTTCATGGTTAACTAAAGCTATGACTAACTGAAATCCATTTAATTCAGCCTCTTCAAGTGAGATGCTGGAATTTCAAATGATCTTTGCAATAAAATTCACAGAAAAGTTCAGAAATAATTTAAAAATTTCTCTCACTACTCTCTCATTTAACTTACTTTTTTTTGTTTTCACTTTTACTTCATACTTTTGTTCCTAGGCTGTTGAGATCAGAAAAGCGAAATGGTTGAAAATTATGTTTGGCAGACTGTTTTAAAAAAATCATGCCAGAACTATATGTAGTTTTTACAGGCTAGTCATTTATTTAAAGAAATCATTGAGAATGATATTCCATATAAACTATAGGGAACTGAGTTCCTCTTTGGACCTATTGGTCATTTCTCATCTTTGCCATACCAATTGCCCTGGGGTTATCTTTTTTAGACATCTTTGACTCTCATACACATAGGCAATGGAAAAAGAGTCCAACTGTGCTTTTTGCTTTGCTTTGTTTTCCCATTTGACAATAACATCATTAGAAACACATAGGAAATATAATCACCACCTGAAAATAAACTTTGAACTCTTTTTAGGAATACATTTTATAGATATGGTTTATAGAATAAATTATTTATTAGTATCACTTTTTGTTGTCTAGGGTTACCAGAGTGGTAAAGATATTGCATATGTATAATATAAGATGAGTCCATTCATCTGTTTAAACAACACTGATTGAAAGTCTGCTATATACTTCACTCTGCAGGAAACTGAGGATTTAGGGTGAACAGAACAGACATGGCCCTTGTCCTCTCAGAGACAGAATGACCCAAGCAAGGGTCAGCTTGGTAAAACAAGATGGCTGCCTGTCAACATAGAGTGGGTAGCTAGATGGAAGTCTTCTTACCTAGAATAAGGTTATTCATCTAGAAGTATATTCTAGGTAGGTTAGAAGGTAAAAATAGGCCTTTGTGTAGAAGTCATTGGAGGGGACAGACTTGAAGAACTTAGTAAAAGGAAAGTTTTGCTACTAGTGAGAGCTACCCCTAAATGAAGAAGACAGAACTACTAAGTAATTAGATTCTCATCGCTGGAGACATCTGAGCAGAGGGTGAAGTGCTACACAGAATACAGTGAGGGAATGCTAGTCTTGAGTTGAGAGACTAAACTTCTTTGCTGTCTTCCAAATGGAAAACCTGATAATTCAGTCTCTGATTCATTATTAACAAAATGAATGTAACTAGATCAGAAGTCAGCAATCTTTTTCTCTGAAGGCCATATGGTAAACATTTTAGGCTTTGGAGGTCATATTGTCTCTGTTGCTACTACTCTACTATGCCTGGTTATTAATTAGAAAGCAATGATATAAATAGAACACAAATGGACCATGGCTGTGTCTCCACAGGACCTCACCACTGGGTGGTGGGTGGATTTGGACAACGGACTATACTTTGATGACCAACCCCATCCAGATCTTGAATCTTCACATGTGCAGAGCTCATTGAGAATGTATTCCATATAAACTATAGAACTGAGTTCCTCTTTGGACCTATTGGTCATTTCTCATCTTTGCCATACCAATTGCCCTGGGGTTATCTTTTTTAGACATCTTTGACTCTCATACACATAGGCAATGGAAAAAGAGTCCAACTGTGCTTTTTGCTTTGCTTTGTTTTCCCATTTGACAATAACATCATTAGAAACACATAGGAAATATAATCACCACCTGAAAATAAACTTTGAACTCTTTTTAGGAATACATTTTATAGATATGGTTTATAGAATAAATTATTTATTAGTATCACTTTTTGTTGTCTAGGGTTACCAGAGTGGTAAAGATATTGCATATGTATAATATAAGATGAGTCCATTCATCTGTTTAAACAACACTGATTGAAAGTCTGCTATATACTTCACTCTGCAGGAAACTGAGGATTTAGGGTGAACAGAACAGACATGGCCCTTGTCCTCTCAGAGACAGAATGACCCAAGCAAGGGTCAGCTTGGTAAAACAAGATGGCTGCCTGTCAACATAGAGTGGGTAGCTAGATGGAAGTCTTCTTACCTAGAATAAGGTTATTCATCTAGAAGTATATTCTAGGTAGGTTAGAAGGTAAAAATAGGCCTTTGTGTAGAAGTCATTGGAGGGGACAGACTTGAAGAACTTAGTAAAAGGAAAGTTTTGCTACTAGTGAGAGCTACCCCTAAATGAAGAAGACAGAACTACTAAGTAATTAGATTCTCATCGCTGGAGACATCTGAGCAGAGGGTGAAGTGCTACACAGAATACAGTGAGGGAATGCTAGTCTTGAGTTGAGAGACTAAACTTCTTTGCTGTCTTCCAAATGGAAAACCTGATAATTCAGTCTCTGATTCATTATTAACAAAATGAATGTAACTAGATCAGAAGTCAGCAATCTTTTTCTCTGAAGGCCATATGGTAAACATTTTAGGCTTTGGAGGTCATATTGTCTCTGTTGCTACTACTCTACTATGCCTGGTTATTAATTAGAAAGCAATGATATAAATAGAACACAAATGGACCATGGCTGTGTCTCCACAGGACCTCACCACTGGGTGGTGGGTGGATTTGGACAACGGACTATACTTTGATGACCAACCCCATCCAGATCTTGAATCTTCACATGTGCAGAGCTCTTGTAGAATATAAATTTGAACTTGAAAACAGTAAATGCTTTATAGTCTTCAAATGTACAAGTCACTACAACATACTTACTTTAATGAAATCTCCAAATATGATGGGCTTAGTCAGAAAATATTCCAGGCCTATTGTAATTCCAAAGTGCTTATCTATTTCAAAAACAAAATCAATTTTAGTATAATGAGAAGCTTCAAGATTAATGGTAAGGTGCATAGAATAATAACCTCTGTGAACCTCCAGCTGGAAAGTTTAATTAATTAAACTTAGAAGTTTAATTAATACATATGAAACTTAGAGAAAGCCATGTTAATACCACATCACTTTAGTCTGGTTGATAATCTTCTGAATTTAAGATTCAAATATTTGCTATTAATAAACATTTTATTAAATAACAGATATAAAATACATATTAATAAATAAATACTTTGTAAGTATGCTGGCTTCTTATCTGACAAATGCTATTTTTCTACTTTCCCTCCTCTACTTAGAATTCTATACTGAATTAAGAATATTAACTCTTCCTGAACTATAATAAAATGATTATCATATTTTGTATCCTGTTATTTGGGTCATCAAAGAAGAAAAGTTTTATTTGGGAATGATTATAATTAATTTTGCCTATTTTAGAAACCAAATTGTGCATCTCTGGTGGTCTACTGGCTAGGATTAGAAACAAAATTGTTTTTCTACTAAAGAAACAAACCCCCCCTCCCAACTTAAATAAAGAGTGATATAAAGATTGACATTTACTGGCCATTTCTGTCAAAATAACATGGAAATAGTGCTTATCTTCATTATTAATTAAGCGGTCATGGAAGACTCTCTGACATTCGTGGCAAAAGAGTCTGAAGATCTGCATTTCTTCTCTTATTGCTCCTGGATCACACTGAAGGATACCTGTTTTTATGGAAAAGGAGAAAAGAAAAACTCTACAATTGTGGAAGATCTAGTGACAGTTTAATTAATGAGGAAATCCTTAAGTCTAACTTTATCCTCCCATTATAGGAAATGGGAAGTTGCCCAGTGATGTACACATATATAATCACAGTGACTTCAATTTCTGAAGCAGAACTGGGGACACATTATCAGTGAAACTGAGGAGGGCAGTAGAAGGGGATATGGGGCCTAAGTCTTCAAATGTACAAGTCACAAAATTTTAGAAATCTCCAAATATGATGGGCTTAGTCAGAAAATATTCCAGGCCTATTGTAATTCCAAAGTGCTTATCTATTTCAAAAACAAAATCAATTTTAGTATAATGAGAAGCTTCAAGATTAATGGTAAGGTGCATAGAATAATAACCTCTGTGAACCTCCAGCTGGAAAGTTTAATTAATTAAACTTAGAAGTTTAATTAATACATATGAAACTTAGAGAAAGCCATGTTAATACCACATCACTTTAGTCTGGTTGATAATCTTCTGAATTTAAGATTCAAATATTTGCTATTAATAAACATTTTATTAAATAACAGATATAAAATACATATTAATAAATAAATACTTTGTAAGTATGCTGGCTTCTTATCTGACAAATGCTATTTTTCTACTTTCCCTCCTCTACTTAGAATTCTATACTGAATTAAGAATATTAACTCTTCCTGAACTATAATAAAATGATTTATCATATTTTGTATCCTGTTATTTGGGTCATCAAAGAAGAAAAGTTTTATTTGGGAATGATTATAATTAATTTTGCCTATTTTAGAAACCAAATTGTGCATCTCTGGTGGTCTACTGGCTAGGATTAGAAACAAAATTGTTTTTCTACTAAAGAAACAAACCCCTCCCAACTTAAATAAAGAGTGATATAAAGATTGACATTTACTGGCCATTTCTGTCAAAATAACATGGAAATAGTGCTTATCTTCATTATTAATTAAGCGGTCATGGAAGACTCTCTGACATTCGTGGCAAAAGAGTCTGAAGATCTGCATTTCTTCTCTTATTGCTCCTGGATCACACTGAAGGATACCTGTTTTTATGGAAAAGGAGAAAAGAAAAACTCTACAATTGTGGAAGATCTAGTGACAGTTTAATTAATGAGGAAATCCTTAAGTCTAACTTTATCCTCCCATTATAGGAAATGGGAAGTTGCCCAGTGATGTACACATATATAATCACAGTGACTTCAATTTCTGAAGCAGAACTGGGGACACATTATCAGTGAAACTGAGGAGGGCAGTAGAAGGGGGATATGGGGCCTAAAGAGAATAATATTATTTTTAATATCCCTGTAGCTTATTTTTAAAAAATTTCAGGGGGTTTACCTGTCATCCAGTGGGTAAAGAGTCTGCCTTGCAGTGCAAGGGGCCACCAGTTCAATCCCTGGCCCGGGAAGATCCTGCGTGCCACGGAGCAGCTGGACTGATGTGTCCAACGACTGAGCCGGAGCTCTAGAGCACATGGGCCCAGAGTCAGTGCTCTGCAGTGAGAGAGGCCACTGCAATGGGAGGCCCACACGGGCCAAAGAATAAAGATGGATAATAAATAAATAAATAAAAAGAGGCCAAAGTTAAAAAGAATTTTTTTTGACTGCACCCCTAAAGCACATGGGATCTCAGTTTCCTGACCAGGGATTGAACCTGCACCCCCTGCACTGGAAGGCAGAGTCTTAGTCATTGGACACCCGAGGAAGTCTCAAGAGAATTATCTTTTTTAAAGATGGGAGATACTATCACAGATTTTTATATTGTTACAGATGATCTGACAGAGATGAAGCACTGACAATGAAGAAGAGTTGAGGGGCTTATAAGAGCAAAATCACAGCCTCAGCAGGATGGGATGAGGTTCGGTATCAGGAGGACTGTTGGCAGGGACAGCTGAACTCCTGCAGTGGGAGGGAAGGCAGGTGCAGAGTGTCTGAGAGATTTGGAAGAGGAGACCCTTCTGATTTGATTCTTTTTTTTTCAGTTAAAAATAAGACAGGCCAGGACTTCCCTGGTGGTCCAGTGGGTAAGGACACCGCCTTGCAGTGCAGGGGGCGCCGGCTTGATCCCTGGCCTGGGAAGATACCATGTGCCACGGAGCAGCTGGACCGATATGTCCAACTACCGAGCTGGAGCTCTGGAGTGCATGTGCCCAGAGACAGTGCTCTGCAAAGAGAGAGGCCACTACAATGGGAGGCCCACACAGGCCAAAGAATTAAGATGGATGACAATAAACAAATGAAGGATCAATAAAAGAGGCCAAAATTTAAAAATAGAAAAGACCGAGGACTTGGGGCATCTTAGCTGCAACCCTGGGGTGGTGCCTGGAATAATCAGTAATATTAGCATCAACTACCACTCACTGAGCAGCTTCCCTGGTGGCCCAGCAGTAAAGACTCTGCTGGCAACGCAGGACACCCAGGAGACATGGGTTCAGTCCGATGTCTGAACCAGTCCCAAGCCTGGGTTGAGAAGATCCCCTGGAGGAGGGCATGGCATCTGACTTCCGTATTGCTGTCTGTAGAATCCCATGGACAGAGGATCCTGAGGGACAATGAGAGGGTCACAAAGAGTTGGACACGACTGAAGCAACTGAGCACCAAGCACCTCTCATGGAGTGCTTCCTACGCACTAGACTCTGCTGTTGGTATTTTATATCTATGAACTCTTTAATCTTCACTGCACCAGAGCCGGTGCTCTGCAGCAGGAGAGGCCACTGTCATGGGAGGCCCACACAGGCCAGAGAACAAAGATGGATGAAAAGAGATAAATGAAAGACCAATAGAAGTGGCCAAAAAAAAAAGAAGACAGGCCACTAGCAAGGAGGGAGGAATGGGAAAGGGGTAGGGGTGGAACGTAACTAGAACAGAGACATTGCAGTGGGATTTCCAGGCAAAACTCAGACACCCACATACGTACACTTCTACAGAGGGATTGGGGTGTGAACGGAAATGGAAGGAGGGTGCAGGCCAGGGAACGGGGGTTCTGTAAAGTACCTTGCACACATTTAGATAAATCCCTCAAGTTAAAGACGTAATGAGACTTGGCCGGTGTTGGCAGAAGATCAACACTCATTCGGTTGTAGATCTCAACCGACGCTTCCACAATGTTGGACGCGGTTTGCTTTACAGCTGGTGTGAAGTCACTCAGGAAGCCGTTTAAGATGGCCTAGAACCAAAACGTCATGTGAGAGGGTCAGAAGGTTTTTAATCAAAATTTATCTTTCAAATGCTCCAGATCTGATGTTACTTTTTCTAATAATAGTAAAAAAACCAAACTCCAATGCAAGGACTTGTGGATGTTAAAATTCATATTTTCTGAGGAAAGGAGTAAATCAGGCATTTGGGCTTCCCTGATGGCTCAGACAGTAATGAACCCACCTGCAATGCAGGAGACCCAGGTTTGATCCCAGGGGTTGAGAAGATCCCTGAGAAGCGAATGGCTACCCACTCCAGTATTCTTGCCTGTAGAATCCCATGGACAGAGGATCCTGAGGGACAATGAGAGGGTCACAAAGAGTTGGACACGACTGAAGCAACTGAGCACCAAGCACCTCTCATGGAGTGCTTCCTACGCACTAGACTCTGCTGTTGGTATTTTATATCTATGAACTCTTTAATCTTCACTGCACCAGAGCCGGTGCTCTGCAGCAGGAGAGGCCACTGTCATGGGAGGCCCACACAGGCCAGAGAACAAAGATGGATGAAAAGAGATAAATGAAAGACCAATAGAAGTGGCCAAAAAAAAAAGAAGACAGGCCACTAGCAAGGAGGGAGGAATGGGAAAGGGGTAGGGGTGGAACGTAACTAGAACAGAGACATTGCAGTGGGATTTCCAGGCAAAACTCAGACACCCACATACGTACACTTCTACAGAGGGATTGGGGTGTGAACGGAAATGGAAGGAGGGTGCAGGCCAGGGAACGGGGGTTCTGTAAAGTACCTTGCACACATTTAGATAAATCCCTCAAGTTAAAGACGTAATGAGACTTGGCCGGTGTTGGCAGAAGATCAACACTCATTCGGTTGTAGATCTCAACCGACGCTTCCACAATGTTGGACGCGGTTTGCTTTACAGCTGGTGTGAAGTCACTCAGGAAGCCGTTTAAGATGGCCTAGAACCAAAACGTCATGTGAGAGGGTCAGAAGGTTTTTAATCAAAATTTATCTTTCAAATGCTCCAGATCTGATGTTACTTTTTCTAATAATAGTAAAAAAACCAAACTCCAATGCAAGGACTTGTGGATGTTAAAATTCATATTTTCTGAGGAAAGGAGTAAATCAGGCATTTGGGCTTCCCTGATGGCTCAGACAGTAATGAACCCACCTGCAATGCAGGAGACCCAGGTTTGATCCCAGGGGTTGAGAAGATCCCCTGGAGAAGCGAATGGCTACCCACTCCAGTATTCTTGCCTGGAGAATTCCATGCACAGACAAGGCTGGTGGGCTACAGTCCATGGGGTCACAAAGAGTCAGACACAGCTGAGTGAGTAACAGTTTGCACAAATTAGGCATTTGGGATCAGCAGATACAACTTACTGTCTATAAAAGATATAAACCACGAAGTCCTACTCTATAGCACGTAGAACTTTTGCTGTACACCTGAAACTAATACAACATTGTAAATTTACTCTTCCTCAATTAAAAAATACCCCCCAAACCAAAAAAAATCACCTCTTATTTTCACTTCATAACATGTTCTCCAGAATTGTCTCACCCTGCCTTCTGTCTTCACTGATCAACTGGTGATGTTTGAGTAGTATTTATATCTGACCCGTGAACTTAGCACGAACCTGTGTGTGTGTGTGCTCAGTCACTTCAGTCGTGTTTGACTCTTTGCAACTCTATGGACCATACCTCGCCAGGCTGCTCTGTCCATGGGATTCTCCAGGCAAGAGAACACTGGAGTGGGCCGCCATTCCCTCCTAGGGATCAAACTCACCTCTCTTATTGCCAGGAGGGTTCTTTAGCACTAGTGCCATCTGGGAAGCCCTTATCATAACCCACTTTCAAGTAATTTAGACCTCTGCTGGCTGCGGGTCCAGAGGTCTTCATGGAGTGCCCACATTATCTGGAAATGAGCTGAAGTCCTCTCTGGTGTTTATGGATGAATGACCAACAGACCCATAGACACACATCTTCATATATATCGAGAGTGCAGCTAACTGACAGCTGTGAACCCCCACCCTTCGGTATCCCCAACTCAGTGCATGGCTGTGCCCTCCACCCAGATTAGAAACTTAGAAGTCTCTTGATACCCCCCTTCTCCATCCCCCAGGGTCACTCTTGAATCTATCTCTTGAATCCGTCTGATTGCTTCCGTTCCCCCTGATGTCACACCATTCCGGCCCTGCTCCTATCCATCTAGGCTTCTTCACGCCTTCCTTACTTACTGGGCTCTCATTTCCACTTGTCTCCCTTCTGTTACTTCTAATCAGAGAAAAAAGGCTTTGCATCCCCATCAGTGAATGCACTGGCCCATTCTTATCCCCACCTCCCCAGCACTTGTTGTGTCCCAGCACCCTGTCCTCACCACGCATGATGCTCTCTCCTCCCCAAGGTTCTACTCCCACATGGCATCTGCTTTGCAGGGACTTTCTTATCCTTGTGTTAGACATTACATGTCCTTCAGAGAGGCCTTTCCTGACCACCCAGCCTAAGATAAATCTTGCTGTCAGTCTGTCTTATGGCTGTCTGATCTCATCAATTTTTTGCCATAAGCTGAAAGTACATATATATATATATATAAGCTTTCTACTCCTGGTTGTCAGGGAAAATGATTATAGATTTTTAAATAGATAAATTCCCATTACCATCAGCCTTGGAATTACTTATGGGGAAGTGATTCTGGGGAAGCCACCAGGATGCATAGCAAATGCTTGCAGGTCAGTCCTTGGGACTTTAGATTTGGGGTTCATATATGACATATTTTGAAATAAACCAAAGTATTTATTTTCAGTGAGTCTCCTGTTGAACATTATTCTTATCTTATTACTACTGTTGTTTTTTACCTTGGCCATACCCATGGCATGTGGGATCTTAGTTCCTTGAACAAGAATCATGAACACTATTTTTTAAAGCAGTTTGTGAGGACTATCTTTCTGAGGTACCATCTTCCTGGGTCCCCAACATGAATTTACATTCTCTTTTATGGACCTTATATTTAGCAGTAGCATCTGAATGCATATAAAATTTAAAAATTACTGGACTTCCCTGGTGGCTCAGTGCTGAAGTCCTCTCTGGTGTTTATGGATGAATGACCAACAGACCCATAGACACACATCTTCATATATATCGAGAGTGCAGCTAACTGACAGCTGTGAACCCCCACCCTTGGTATCCCCAACTCAGTGCATGGCTGTGCCCTCCACCCAGATTAGAAACTTAGAAGTCTCTTGATACCCCCCTTCTCCATCCCCCAGGGTCACTCTTGAATCTATCTCTTGAATCCGTCTGATTGCTTCCGTTCCCCCTGATGTCACACCATTCCGGCCCTGCTCCTATCCATCTAGGCTTCTTCACGCCTTCCTTACTTACTGGGCTCTCATTTCCACTTGTCTCCCTTCTGTTACTTCTAATCAGAGAAAAAAGGCTTTGCATCCCCATCAGTGAATGCACTGGCCCATTCTTATCCCCACCTCCCCAGCACTTGTTGTGTCCCAGCACCCTGTCCTCACCACGCATGATGCTCTCTCCTCCCCAAGGTTCTACTCCCACATGGCATCTGCTTTGCAGGGACTTTCTTATCCTTGTGTTAGACATTACATGTCCTTCAGAGAGGCCTTTCCTGACCACCCAGCCTAAGATAAATCTTGCTGTCAGTCTGTCTTATGGCTGTCTGATCTCATCAATTTTTTGCCATAAGCTGAAAGTACATATATATATATATATAAGCTTTCTACTCCTGGTTGTCAGGGAAAATGATTATAGATTTTTAAATAGATAAATTCCCATTACCATCAGCCTTGGAATTACTTATGGGGAAGTGATTCTGGGGAAGCCACCAGGATGCATAGCAAATGCTTGCAGGTCAGTCCTTGGGACTTTAGATTTGGGGTTCATATATGACATATTTTGAAATAAACCAAAGTATTTATTTTCAGTGAGTCTCCTGTTGAACATTATTCTTATCTTATTACTACTGTTGTTTTTTACCTTGGCCATACCCATGGCATGTGGGATCTTAGTTCCTTGAACAAGAATCATGAACACTATTTTTTAAAGCAGTTTGTGAGGACTATCTTTCTGAGGTACCATCTTCCTGGGTCCCCAACATGAATTTACATTCTCTTTTATGGACCTTATATTTAGCAGTAGCATCTGAATGCATATAAAATTTAAAAATTACTGGACTTCCCTGGTGGCTCAGTGCTAAAGAATCTACCTGCTGCTGCAGGAGACCCGGGTTTGACTTCTAACCTAGGAAGGTTCCAGAGCAAACTACTGTGGCTGTGCCCCAGAGCCTGGGAGCTGCAACTACTGAGCCCACGTACCACAGCTGCTGAAGCCCCTGCACCCCAGGGTCCTTGCTTTGCAACAAGAGAAGTCACCACAGTGAGGTACTCGAGCACCACAACTACACAGTAGCCCCTGCTCCTGGCAATTAGAGAAAAACCTGAGCAGCAACAAAGACCCTGCACAGCCAAAATTAAATAATATTTAAAAACCTTTTTAAATTGCCAGATATTTATATATACATTATACATGAAAAAAATAAAAATTCTAGTCTGTTTATCCTCCATCACACAAATACCAATAGTTACATCTATATATCTAACATGCAATACACAGTTACATATAAGTAAACATAATTATATACATATACAGTTGAGTATGTATATACACAGTACTTCATATAGAAATATAGTTGTAACTTACACAAGTACAGATACATATAAAATTTATAGTTATGTATATGTTAGTTCATTTGTCTGTTTATTATCTCTCTCTGTGGTAGACAATCCATGAGGATAAGGGTAGCATCGTGTTGTTTAAAGTGATATACCAACAGGGTATGACACATGGTAGCTACCCATGTATTTCTTTTTTTTTTTTTGGCCACTTCTATTGATCTTTCATTCATTTTTATCTTTGTTCTTTTGGCCTGTGTGAGCCTCCCACTGCAGTGGCGTCTCTTGTAGTTGGACACATTGGTCCAGCTGCTCCGTGGCACGTGGTATCTTCCCAGGGCAGGGATTGAACCCACGCCCCTTGCACTGCAAGGTGGTGTCCTTACCCACTGGACCCCCATGTATTTCTTTAATGACTGAATGAAGGGCTATTACATCGCTATTCATAAAATTAGCAGGCCTTTATGCAGTTTATGGAGGACCACAGCTTGATATTCTATCCAAAGCTCTGGCTTATGTGATGTGTTTGGCAACTTTGGAAAGCTTTACAGAGAGCATGCATATAAGATAGAGACAGATTTCCCACAGTTTAAGGAATGAAGGCTTTGTCATCAGGACATCAGTAATGTGTTATGAAGTTGATCATGGCTTTCAGTCACTGATATCTTTCTAATGAGAATTTCCAACTAATTTTTCGAATTTCTCTGGCAGTTCTGTGGTTAAGATTCTGCACTTCTAGTGCAGGGGGTGTGGGCTCGATTCCTAGTCAGGGAACTAAGACCCCACAGGCTGAGCAGCCAAAAAAAAAGAAGAAAAGAATTTACATCTAATTTAGAGACATTATCCATTTACTTTGTTGTGTGCCCTTCAGTTTACCTTCAGAATGTATAGTGATGCATATTTTTCACATAAAAGTTCCAGAAGATAAACACAAAAATGTGTATGTGCTGTGGTTCTTGATGGCTGACCCATTACTGTACATAATCCAAATTGCGCAAATTGTGACCTACTGTTAGTGAGGTTCTGCCTGCTTATATGTGCTGATTAAATAACTTGCAATAGACACTCAAGAAAGCAGTGATATTGTTTTAGAACTAACAGATGATTAATACATTATATACTATAAACATTATATATATATATACACACACACATATATATTATGTAGACTCATAGATTTCTTTTATACAGCAGAAATAAATCCGTTTATTTGTGTTGCTATCAACAAATTTACTTTCACTTGTTGATTTTGCTTTTTCAATTCTTGTTTACCCACAAGTTCTTTTTCCTCCACACAATTACCAAGGACCGGAAAGGTGGGCGGCAGATTCTTGATCTTTGCTTAGATGGGTTGTGATTAAAAAGAAAGCCTGGGATCCAAGTCCTTTGCTTTGACAGATAAAATATCCAGTCTGTCTGAAAAGGAGGAAAGTGCACATCCCCATCTGAATACAGTCCCTCCCGGTGGCCCCCAGAACCTTGGTGTGGCCACCCTTGGCTAGTGAGCGTGTAAGCCCTAGCCTCTAAGCTCCAATCCTTTGCTGTGACATGTTTGCTGTCCGATGTTTAGCTTGGCCTTATAAAGCTCTGGCTTATGTGATGTGTTTGGCAACTTTGGAAAGCTTTACAGAGAGCATGCATATAAGATAGAGACAGATTTCCCACAGTTTAAGGAATGAAGGCTTTGTCATCAGGACATCAGTAATGTGTTATGAAGTTGATCATGGCTTTCAGTCACTGATATCTTTCTAATGAGAATTTCCAACTAATTTTTCGAATTTCTCTGGCAGTTCTGTGGTTAAGATTCTGCACTTCTAGTGCAGGGGGTGTGGGCTCGATTCCTAGTCAGGGAACTAAGACCCCACAGGCTGAGCAGCCAAAAAAAAAGAAGAAAAGAATTTACATCTAATTTAGAGACATTATCCATTTACTTTGTTGTGTGCCCTTCAGTTTACCTTCAGAATGTATAGTGATGCATATTTTTCACATAAAAGTTCCAGAAGATAAACACAAAAATGTGTATGTGCTGTGGTTCTTGATGGCTGACCCATTACTGTACATAATCCAAATTGCGCAAATTGTGACCTACTGTTAGTGAGGTTCTGCCTGCTTATATGTGCTGATTAAATAACTTGCAATAGACACTCAAGAAAGCAGTGATATTGTTTTAGAACTAACAGATGATTAATACATTATATACTATAAACATTATATATATATATACACACACACATATATATTATGTAGACTCATAGATTTCTTTTATACAGCAGAAATAAATCCGTTTATTTGTGTTGCTATCAACAAATTTACTTTCACTTGTTGATTTTGCTTTTTCAATTCTTGTTTACCCACAAGTTCTTTTTCCTCCACACAATTACCAAGGACCGGAAAGGTGGGCGGCAGATTCTTGATCTTTGCTTAGATGGGTTGTGATTAAAAAGAAAGCCTGGGATCCAAGTCCTTTGCTTTGACAGATAAAATATCCAGTCTGTCTGAAAAGGAGGAAAGTGCACATCCCCATCTGAATACAGTCCCCCCCCCCCCGCCCCGGTGGCCCCCAGAACCTTGGTGTGGCCACCCTTGGCTAGTGAGCGTGTAAGCCCTAGCCTCTAAGCTCCAATCCTGCTCATTTTCAGCTGTGACATGTTTGCTGTCCGATGTTCCTGTAAGTGACACATTTCTGTGGATGTGACTCTCCCACAGGTAGAGGAAGAGGCTGAGGGTTGGGATCAATTTAATTTCTAGAAGCTCAGACTCCCTCTCTTCTTCTTCTTCCCACCCAAGAGAGCATTCTGGAATGAGTAAGAATGCCCTTTGTTTTTGGTTGAGATAACTCTGAATTTGCTGAAATTCATTAAAATGTAAAATAATTTGCAAATTCAGTACTTTATGTGAGGCGTAAGTTACTCAGGACACTCCCTTCCCACTGAACACATCACAAACTGTTAGGACAATATGGTTGTGAATCACTCGTTGAAAATTTCAGAATATACACAGAAAGGTATTCAGCAAAAGGTGGGGAAGATTTTTAAAAAGTCTTCTAACACCTGTATTGGTTCCTATTATCTGCTTCCTGTCACGTTCTCTACTTGCTGCTTAATTATGGGAGATAAGCTCTCATCTTTCCTCATTCTAAAGTACACTCTGAAGTCTTTCAAAATGTGGCCGTTCTTAGGTATCCTTTTGGCCTTAGCTCTTAAACAGCTTATTGGAACAACTTCGAATTTATTAAAAATAATTTCCCACAGATGTAGGCTATTTCAATATGAGCACTGCTTTCCATAGACTGTTGTGTACGAGCTGGTCCTGGCCCTTTCTCTCCTCTAAGAAGGCCCCACTGGAGGAAGAGGCAGACAGTGGTAAATGCAGAGGCTCATTTCATGGCTAGATCACTGCCTTCTCAGCTCTGGGGGGACTGTTGCCAAAGACAGTTTCTCCTGACCAGTCATGTGGATGCCCACATGACCACTTCCTGCCTCCGTGACCACATTCACCTGTGTGTTTGTGTTCCTTCCTGTCAATTTCACCCCATAGCACTCAACTCACTGGCTGTCTCCTCTGAGCATCTTTGCTCTTCACAGTTGGTATGACATACTCATTCTGGCCATGCTGTTTCATGGTCTCTCAAGGCTCTAGTCAGAATAATGCCTCACACTTATGAACACTCCTGCTGAGCACTTACAGGGCAGACACAGATACTTCTCCCATGTAAAGGACGAAGAAGTGGTCCCCTGGGGAAGTTTGTACAGATGGAAGAAATATTTATTTCTGTTGGCAGGGTGGTGGCAGCAAGGGTGATGAATTCTGGTTAAGCGAGTTGATCTTGACCTCACTGGCTTATGAGGGGTGGCATTTGCTGGGCCAGAGGACACACAGACACGGCAGTCAGGGAGGAGATGAGGACAGAGGTGGGGGCAAAGTAAGGATGAGATCTGAGAGTCAAGGGACCAGGTTGCAGCCTTCCTTAGAGCTAAAGGAGGTGCTCTGGTTCTCCTTCAACATCAGTGAAACTCCCTCTGAAGCCATAGACACAGAATGAATATGCCTACCAACTACAGCTTGGGTGCCCCCTTGTGCTTACCTGGTTTCTGCTCAGGCACAGATGGATGGGTAGAATCACAACAGACTGCGCTGATTATGTGAGCCTTGGGATAAGTATGTTTTCTTTACCTTTGGTTTCTGCTCAGGCACGATGGATGGGTAGAAAGTTATTAGCTCTCATCTTTCCTCATTCTAAAGTACACTCTGAAGTCTTTCAAAATGTGGCCGTTCTTAGGTATCCTTTTGGCCTTAGCTCTTAAACAGCTTATTGGAACAACTTGAATTTATTAAAAATAATTTCCCACAGATGTAGGCTATTTCAATATGAGCACTGCTTTCCATAGACTGTTGTGTACGAGCTGGTCCTGGCCCTTTCTCTCCTCTAAGAAGGCCCCACTGGAGGAAGAGGCAGACAGTGGTAAATGCAGAGGCTCATTTCATGGCTAGATCACTGCCTTCTCAGCTCTGGGGGGACTGTTGCCAAAGACAGTTTCTCCTGACCAGTCATGTGGATGCCCACATGACCACTTCCTGCCTCCGTGACCACATTCACCTGTGTGTTTGTGTTCCTTCCTGTCAATTTCACCCCATAGCACTCAACTCACTGGCTGTCTCCTCTGAGCATCTTTGCTCTTCACAGTTGGTATGACATACTCATTCTGGCCATGCTGTTTCATGGTCTCTCAAGGCTCTAGTCAGAATAATGCCTCACACTTATGAACACTCCTGCTGAGCACTTACAGGGCAGACACAGATACTTCTCCCATGTAAAGGACGAAGAAGTGGTCCCCTGGGGAAGTTTGTACAGATGGAAGAAATATTTATTTCTGTTGGCAGGGTGGTGGCAGCAAGGGTGATGAATTCTGGTTAAGCGAGTTGATCTTGACCTCACTGGCTTATGAGGGGTGGCATTTGCTGGGCCAGAGGACACACAGACACGGCAGTCAGGGAGGAGATGAGGACAGAGGTGGGGGCAAAGTAAGGATGAGATCTGAGAGTCAAGGGACCAGGTTGCAGCCTTCCTTAGAGCTAAAGGAGGTGCTCTGGTTCTCCTTCAACATCAGTGAAACTCCCTCTGAAGCCATAGACACAGAATGAATATGCCTACCAACTACAGCTTGGGTGCCCCCTTGTGCTTACCTGGTTTCTGCTCAGGCACAGATGGATGGGTAGAATCACAACAGACTGCGCTGATTATGTGAGCCTTGGGATAAGTATGTTTTCTTTACCCTTTGTGCCCAAGTCTGAATCCACACTCACCTGAAAGATCTGTTTCAGACTGTGCTCCGAGGGCATGGGGAGGCAGAGCATGCTGAAGTGCCGGATGAAGCGAGGGGTCACCGGGTTGCGGCCACCGCCTGGGGGTGCACAGGCTGATACGATCGTTACATCCTGCATGGAGAGAAATCCACTCGGGTCATGCTTCTAAGCAGGGCTCAACCGACATTTCTGGAGGACCTAACACAGGACTTCCCCAGTGGCTCAGTGGTAAAGAATCCACCTGCAGTGCAGGAGACTTGGGTTTGATCCCTGGGTCGGGAAGATCCCCTTGAGAAGGAAAGGTCAACCCACTCCAGTATTCTTGCCTGGGAAATCCTATGGACAGAGGAATCTGGTGAGCTACAGTCAATGGGGTTGCAAAAGAGTCAGACGTGATTAGTGACTAAGCAACAAGAACAACGTCATAGGATAGCATTCTGTTGTATTTTCCTACATAGTATCTGGAAATCACTGTTGTTACCTCTACTTTGTAGGTAAAATAAAATCAAGGCCCAAGATGGTTAAATTAAGTTACTCAAGGTCATTCAGCTAGCTTACTGACTTGCATAAGTATTATTAAGTAATACTTTAATATTAAAAAATTGTAAGAATTTGTACCTTCGGTTAAAATACATTCAACAAATAGTAAGAATACTCAGTTCTTGTTATTTGTGGTAGCTATGCTCTATAAACCCACCAGGAACCCTGAATTAATACACCCTGCACCATTACTACTCGGGGAGAGACAGCATCAGGCTCCTGAGAGCCTCTGTTCATACCATGCTGAGCTGGTCAACATATTATACTGCAGGGGCTCTGAGCTAGCCTCCTCTCTGGTCTACACCTGCCCTGAAGCCAAGGATCTTTCTACAATGTTTCCTTCAGAGCCACCCCATCACTTGGAGCAGTGGTTCACAACCTTTCTGGCATCAGGGGCTGGTTTCATGGAAAACAATTTTTTGCTGCAGGCACAGATGGATGGGTAGAATCACAACAGACTGCCTGATTATGTGAGCCTTGGGATAAGTATGTTTTCTTTACCCTTTGTGCCCAAGTCTGAATCCACACTCACCTGAAAGATCTGTTTCAGACTGTGCCCGAGGGCATGGGGAGGCAGAGCATGCTGAAGTGCCGGATGAAGCGAGGGGTCACCGGGTTGCGGCCACCGCCTGGGGGTGCACAGGCTGATACGATCGTTACATCCTGCATGGAGAGAAATCCACTCGGGTCATGCTTCTAAGCAGGGCTCAACCGACATTTCTGGAGGACCTAACACAGGACTTCCCCAGTGGCTCCGTGGTAAAGAATCCGCCTGCAGTGCAGGAGGCACGGGTTTGATCCCTGGGTGGGGAAGATCCCCTTGAGAAGGAAAGGTCAACCCACTCCAGTATTCTTGCCTGGGAAATCCTATGGACAGAGGAATCTGGTGAGCTACAGTCAATGGGGTTGCAAAAGAGTCAGACGTGATTAGTGACTAAGCAACAAGAACAACGTCATAGGATAGCATTCTGTTGTATTTTCCTACATAGTATCTGGAAATCACTGTTGTTACCTCTACTTTGTAGGTAAAATAAAATCAAGGCCCAAGATGGTTAAATTAAGTTACTCAAGGTCATTCAGCTAGCTTACTGACTTGCATAAGTATTATTAAGTAATACTTTAATATTAAAAAATTGTAAGAATTTGTACCTTCGGTTAAAATACATTCAACAAATAGTAAGAATACTCAGTTCTTGTTATTTGTGGTAGCTATGCTCTATAAACCCACCAGGAACCCTGAATTAATACACCCTGCACCATTACTACTCGGGGAGAGACAGCATCAGGCTCCTGAGAGCCTCTGTTCATACCATGCTGAGCTGGTCAACATATTATACTGCAGGGGCTCTGAGCTAGCCTCCTCTCTGGTCTACACCTGCCCTGAAGCCAAGGATCTTTCTACAATGTTTCCTTCAGAGCCACCCCATCACTTGGAGCAGTGGTTCACAACCTTTCTGGCATCAGGGGCTGGTTTCATGGAAAACAATTTTTCCACCTACAGAAGTGGCAAGGGATGGTCTGTTTTTTTTAATTTTTATTTATTTTTAATTGAATTATAATTGACTTCTTTTGGAAGGGGGCTGATTGGGAAGGGAGAGGGGCGGGTGGGCCACTTCTATTGGTCTTTCATTTATCTATTTTCAGCCATCTTTGTTCTTTGGCCCGTATGGGCCTCCCATCGCAGTGGCCTCTGTTGTTGTGGAGCACCGGCTCTGGGCACATGCGCTCCAGAGCTCCAGCTCGGTAATTGGACACATGGGTCCAGCCGCTCCATGGCACGTGGGATCTTCCCAGGCCAGGGATCGAACTGGCGCCACTTGCACTGCAAGGTGGTGTCCTTACCCAATGGACCACTAGGGAAGCCCAAGGGATGGTTTGGAGATGAGCAGATTCCACTCACTGTGCATTTAATTTCCATCATTACATCAACTTCACCTAGACCATCAGGCGGTAGACCCTGGCGGCTGGGGACGCCTGCCTTAGAAGATAAGTCGACATTCTTTGTCCTGGCACCACGATGCCCTGGTCTGACCTCTGTGTCTCTGGATGCTTTGGTGCCCACTATACACACCCCCACGAAGTGTTCCACACTATCTGCTATGAGATGCAGACAGCTCCCTTTCTTTGCTTTGCCCTGCCTGCCAAATCCTGTTCTTATGTCACCTCTTCTGGGAAGGACTCTCTCATTGTTAACCCACTGCCCGTGGCTGCCTCCCTCCACACTCTCTCTGCATTGTATCACCTTGAGTTATAAACACATGCTCTTCCACCTTCCAAAGCTGAGGAGGCCAAGGCTCCTCAAGAATCAAGCATGGTGAGAACCCAGCATAGACTGAATGGAGTTCCATATAAGAAACATCAAAGCCATTTATCATGGGCTGACTTATGCGTCTGTCTCTGCCTCCTTTTGGCCAATCATTTCTGAAACCTTAACTCCTGGTGGCACAGCAGTAAAGAATCTGCCTGCCAATGCAGGAGACGCAAGAGCACTGGTTCAATGCCTGGGTCAGGAAGATTCCCTGGAGAAGGTAAAGGCAACCCACTCCAGTATTCTTGCCTGGAGAATCCCATGGACAGAGGAGCCTGGCAGGCAACAGAGCAGAGGATCACAAAGAGTCAGATGTGACTGAGTATGCACATAAGAAACATGGAAGCCATAAGCCATGGGCTAAATCACGTGTCTGTCTCTGTCTCCTTTTGGCTAGTCACGTGCTGAAGACTTAACTCCTACTATCCACAACCTGACGCTATTTGGAGATGGGGTAGTTAAAGAAGTAATTTAGTTAAGAGGAGGTCATTAGGATGGGCCTTAGTTCAATATGATTTGTTTCCCTATAAGAAGAGGCGATATGAATAAAGATGGGCACAGAGGGAAAAATCATAAGAAGACACAGGGAGAACATGGCCATCTGTAAGCCAAGGAGAGAGTCCACAGAATAAAGCAACCCTCTGACATCTCAATCTTGGACTTCTACCTTCTAGAACTGGGAGAAAATACATGTCTACAGTTTGTGTCACCCAGTCTGTGGTACTTAGTTATGGCAACCTTAGCAAATGAATACACTGTATTTCACTGCTGTTTAATTCTAACACACAAAGTCATTTAAAACTTAAAGTAACCTGTATGTCTTTCCAAAAGAGTTTGTTTCTGTCATAAAATCCACTGAAATCTTGATATTGCCGAAGTAATTCAATGGGAGGTTGGGAGCCATAGCTATCCAGCCTGGGCATGTTTAAGTCATCAACAAAAATCACAACTCGCTTGTTTCCCGGTGCTCCTAGGGAAATAAAAAGAATTTAAGAGTTATGATTTGTCCTTGGTAAACATAAGACAAAGCTTAGGCAAGGCCTTGGACTCAATGCACACCAGGTTGGTTACAATGTACTCAGTGCTTCCCTCGAGTGTGAGCAGGGCCCTAGAGGAGTCTCATCTTGAGGAGGAGAGACCTCCCTCTGGCCCCTCCAGGCCTTGATAAGGAGCTCTGCCTCCTTTTGGCCAATCATTTCTGAAACCTTAACTCCTGGTGGCACAGCAGTAAAGAATCTGCCTGCCAATGCAGGAGACGCAAGAGCACTGGTTCAATGCCTGGGTCAGGAAGATTCCCTGGAGAAGGTAAAGGCAACCCACTCCAGTATTCTTGCCTGGAGAATCCCATGGACAGAGGAGCCTGGCAGGCAACAGAGCAGAGGATCACAAAGAGTCAGATGTGACTGAGTATGCACATAAGAAACATGGAAGCCATAAGCCATGGGCTAAATCACGTGTCTGTCTCTGTCTCCTTTTGGCTAGTCACGTGCTGAAGACTTAACTCCTACTATCCACAACCTGACGCTATTTGGAGATGGGGTAGTTAAAGAAGTAATTTAGTTAAGAGGAGGTCATTAGGATGGGCCTTAGTTCAATATGATTTGTTTCCTATCAGAAGAGGCGATATGAATAAAGATGGGCACAGAGGGAAAAATCATAAGAAGACACAGGGAGAACATGGCCATCTGTAAGCCAAGGAGAGAGTCCACAGAATAAAGCAACCCTCTGACATCTCAATCTTGGACTTCTACCTTCTAGAACTGGGAGAAAATACATGTCTACAGTTTGTGTCACCCAGTCTGTGGTACTTAGTTATGGCAACCTTAGCAAATGAATACACTGTATTTCACTGCTGTTTAATTCTAACACACAAAGTCATTTAAAACTTAAAGTAACCTGTATGTCTTTCCAAAAGAGTTTGTTTCTGTCATAAAATCCACTGAAATCTTGATATTGCCGAAGTAATTCAATGGGAGGTTGGGAGCCATAGCTATCCAGCCTGGGCATGTTTAAGTCATCAACAAAAATCACAACTCGCTTGTTTCCCGGTGCTCCTAGGGAAATAAAAAGAATTTAAGAGTTATGATTTGTCCTTGGTAAACATAAGACAAAGCTTAGGCAAGGCCTTGGACTCAATGCACACCAGGTTGGTTACAATGTACTCAGTGCTTCCCTCGAGTGTGAGCAGGGCCCTAGAGGAGTCTCATCTTGAGGAGGAGAGACCTCCCTCTGGCCCCCTCCAGGCCTTGATAAGGAGCTGTGGACTCAGTCAGGATACTTCACGTTGTTAGGTGGTCCCTCACAGAAACAACAACCCACTCCAGTACTCTTCCCTGGGAAATCCCATGCATAGAGGAGCCTGGCAGGCTCCAGTTCTAAGGTTGCCAAGAGTCAGCATGACTGAGCAACTAAGTACAGCACTCACTTCCGCCCTCCCCAGTGCAGGAGACTGGCAGCCTGTCAGGTGACCTTCCATGATCCCAGCCCTCCCAGATGCCCTCACAGCTGTGCGGCCTGGGCCCCGGGTGAGGAAGGTCATTTCCAGTTCACATGAGGAGGCAGAAGAATGCCAAAGCTTCCTTACATAAATGCCATCCCACCACCTTCTCCACAGAAAGCAGGGCTGGATTTTCAAAAGCACCCTCACTAAGTCAAAGAGAAATCCGGTGCAGTGGAGCTGTACAAGGCCGCACTGAACTTAAAGAAAGTCAATATCTACATTGCAAAAAAACCAAAAAAGAGTGATAATAGAGAAAAGAGAACAACTTAAGCAGAGGAAGTGACTCCACCCACTCCAGTCACTCATGTATCCAGCACGTGACAAGGTCAAAGAAAATGAGGCAAACCTGTGCCCCACTTCATTTTATGGCCTCTGGAAGTCAAGAAGCAGGTCAAAAGTGTGGAGGGGTTCTAAGGGAATCATTCATAAAAATTTGGGGCCCCCACCAGAAAAACTTGGCATCCACTGCCGCACTACTACTTAGCCAATGAATTAAAAACTGTATTTCACTGCTGTTTAATTCTAACACACAAAGTCATTTAAAACTTAAAGTAACCTGTATGTCTTTCCAAAAGAGTTTGTTTCTGTCATAAAATCCACTGAAATCTTGATATTGCCGAAGTAATTCAATGGGAGGTTGGGAGCCATAGCTATCCAGCCTGGGCATGTTTAAGTCATCAACAAAAATCACAACTCGCTTGTTTCCCGGTGCTCCTAGGGAAATAAAAAGAATTTAAGAGTTATGATTTGTCCTTGGTAAACATAAGACAAAGCTTAGGCAAGGCCTTGGACTCAATGCACACCAGGTTGGTTACAATGTACTCAGTGCTTCCCTCGAGTGTGAGCAGGGCCCTAGAGGAGTCTCATCTTGAGGAGGAGAGACCTCCCTCTGGCCCCCTCCAGGCCTTGATAAGGAGCTGTGGACTCAGTCAGGATACTTCACGTTGTTAGGTGGTCCCTCACAGAAACAACAACCCACTCCAGTACTCTTCCCTGGGAAATCCCATGCATAGAGGAGCCTGGCAGGCTCCAGTTCTAAGGTTGCCAAGAGTCAGCATGACTGAGCAACTAAGTACAGCACTCACTTCCGCCCTCCCCAGTGCAGGAGACTGGCAGCCTGTCAGGTGACCTTCCATGATCCCAGCCCTCCCAGATGCCCTCACAGCTGTGCGGCCTGGGCCCCGGGTGAGGAAGGTCATTTCCAGTTCACATGAGGAGGCAGAAGAATGCCAAAGCTTCCTTACATAAATGCCATCCCACCACCTTCTCCACAGAAAGCAGGGCTGGATTTTCAAAAGCACCCTCACTAAGTCAAAGAGAAATCCGGTGCAGTGGAGCTGTACAAGGCCGCACTGAACTTAAAGAAAGTCAATATCTACATTGCAAAAAAACCAAAAAAGAGTGATAATAGAGAAAAGAGAACAACTTAAGCAGAGGAAGTGACTCCACCCACTCCAGTCACTCATGTATCCAGCACGTGACAAGGTCAAAGAAAATGAGGCAAACCTGTGCCCCACTTCATTTTATGGCCTCTGGAAGTCAAGAAGCAGGTCAAAAGTGTGGAGGGGTTCTAAGGGAATCATTCATAAAAATTTGGGGCCCCCACCAGAAAAACTTGGCATCCACTGCCCCGCATCTACCTGAGCAGGAAAAGGGGATGAGAGGGGCTGGCAGAGCAGTTGGCAGGGCTGGGCCTGTGAGACAATGGACTTTGTGGAGGGCAGCTGGGTCTGAGCCCTGCCTAGTGCCCCAACCAGGAGGGCTGTGGGCTGGGTGAGAAGACCCTCGCACAAGAGGCTGCAGGATATGTAGCTGGAGGTGGGACAGAGTGGGGCTGAGACTCTCAGTGCCAACATCAGGAAACTTTCCAATGGGAAGATCAGGGCTTGGCTTGTGCAAGGAATCCCTCAAGACAGCCTGCTCCTGGAAGCCCATCTTACCTAAAGTGTGAACCACCATCAGGCCAACAGGGAAGCAGGGGCAATCCACAGAGATGCACCTAAACTTCATTTACAGAGAATCTTGTCTTTCCCTTCTCCTCCCATCCCTACACACTCAAGCCTTCCAGAGGTAGGAAGAGTACATAAAAGAGCACCCATGCCCTTTTCCACCTCCGGCATGTCAAACCTGGCTTAGAGCAGACCAGAAGAAGAGGTTTTTCCTGTTTTTTAAAGTCCTTATTAAATTTGTTACAGCATTGTTTCTGTTTTATGTTTTGGGTTTTGGTTGTGAGGTGGGATCTTACTTTCCCCACCAGGAACTGAACCTGCACCCTCAAATTAAAATCTTAACCACTGGACCACTAGAGAAGTCTCTAGGATGAGCTTTAAATTGGGCTTGGGGGCTTCCCTGGTGGTCCAGTGGGTAAAGAGTCCAAGGGGTGCAAGGGGTGCAATGGGTGCTGGTTCAATCCCTGGCCCGGGAGGATCCCAACATGCCCTGGAGTGGCTGGACTGGTGCGTACAATTACAAGCCAGCACTCTGAAGCACATGCCCCCAGAGCTGGCGCTCTGCAACGGGAGAGGCCACTCCAATGGGAAGCCCACACAGGCCAAAGAATAAAGATGGATGAAAATAAATGATGACTTAGTGGCAAAAACAAACAAACAAACAAAAAACACCTTAAATTGGGCTTGGGATTGCTAAACAGCCAGTCCCACACAGGGAACTATATTCAATCTACTGGGATAAACCATAATGGAAAAGAGTACAAAAAAGAATGTGTATATGTGAACAACTGAGTCATTTTGCTGTGTAGCAGAGACGAACACAACTACACTTAAAAAAAAAAAAAAGACAAAAACAATTGGGTTTAGGATTGAAGCTTTATATTGGATCAGACTCAAAATAACTGCAAGTGACCAGAAAGATACAGTATTTATCTAAGCATTTGAAAAGGTGAGAAAGATCCCACAAAACCTGGCAAAAAGTGCTGCCTGAAGGAAAAACCAAAGCAGTTTCATGTTTATTCCCTACTGGGTTCGTGTAACTCGGTGCACCAGATATAAAGAGGTTTGTTTGTTTTAAATAAAGGGAAGTCAATGCAGATTTGGAAGAAGAGTCTGAATGGAGAGCAGGAGAGCCTTGGAGAGGTAGAGATAGATGTTCTGAGTTCAGGTGATGACAGACATAAACCACTTGCTTGCTAACAGTAAGATATCTAGATACAAACCCAGGAAAGAATAACCTTTACAAATAAACAAAGAAAATATCCAATTGTGACTTGATTACACGCACTGTTTCTGTGACTTGTTAGCTTAATAAATAGTGTGAGGCAAATGACAAGAATAATTCTCACCTAAGATATTTTTTCTTTTCCTTTCCAGTTTTGACTCAATGATCTCTTGTGTTCTTGCAGATGAAGTTTGAGCAGAAAAATTCAGATAAACAGGGACATAGCCAGCTGATTCTTGAATTCTATTCAGCAGTCCTTTTGCAATCACAGACTTAAGAAATATGTTAATTGATTTATATTCAATAACTTCCAATTATGTATATCAGTAATAATTTAGTATAATAAGTAAAAACAGGATAAAAGGAGGGAGGGAAGCTAAAGCTAGACTGGAATGTGCTTTTCTTTCTGGAGATTCCATTTAATTATATCAGAACCAAAGAAATATCCTCATCAGCTCTATGTCAGCAAAAATTCTTATTTTAGTTTTATACCAAAATCCATCTTGGTTACTACCAAGTTAATTTGATAGCAAGAGTCAGAGACTTTGAAATAATTTAGCTGGGCAACAGTGAGTCCTGTTACACAGACTCCCCTAAAATCAAGAAGATGAAATAATCAGCATTTTCCCTCTATTCTACTTTCTCTAAACACAATTGCCATTTTGGGTAGAAGTAAATGGGCAGGAGGGGACAGACTGGCCTTCATCAACAGTTCACAGGGACACAGACTACCTTGACTGGTTCCCACCCTATCTTGTGCAGAGCAAGCCCCATAAATTCTAAGGGATGCAACATAAAAGCCCCCAAACACAAAAGACTGGTCCACAGGGTCCTCTGGTTAATATATATTATTGACACTAGGATTTATTCAGAAAGTGGCAAACTGTGGAGTTATTATAGATTCAGTATAGCTGCATGCTTCCTGAAAAAATAATCAAAATTCAAGAGAAATTCCCATGAGAAATACAGGGTTATTTATGGAGCTTACAATGCTAGGTTCATCATACCGTCATTTTGGACAGAGCTTCTTGTATGATGTGGGGTTTTCCCCCGTGGCTCAGATGATAAAGAATCTGCCTGCAAGGGCAGAGATTCAGGTTTGATCCCTGGGTTGGGAAGATCCCATTGGGAAGGGAATGCTACCCACTTCAGTATTCTTGCCTGGAGAATCCCATGGACAGAGAAGCCCCAGGACACAGTCTATGGGGTCGCAAAGAGTCAGACACGACTAAGCAACTAACACTTCCTCGTTTGATGTAGGTGTCCTACCTTGCCAACTCCGGTGATTCCGGTAAACAACAAGAAATAGTGTTACAAGAATAATTCTCACCTAAGATATTTTTTCTTTTCCTTTCCAGTTTTGACTCAATGATCTCTTGTGTTCTTGCAGATGAAGTTTGAGCAGAAAAATTCAGATAAACAGGGACATAGCCAGCTGATTCTTGAATTCTATTCAGCAGTCCTTTTGCAATCACAGACTTAAGAAATATGTTAATTGATTTATATTCAATAACTTCCAATTATGTATATCAGTAATAATTTAGTATAATAAGTAAAAACAGGATAAAAGGAGGGAGGGAAGCTAAAGCTAGACTGGAATGTGCTTTTCTTTCTGGAGATTCCATTTAATTATATCAGAACCAAAGAAATATCCTCATCAGCTCTATGTCAGCAAAAATTCTTATTTTAGTTTTATACCAAAATCCATCTTGGTTACTACCAAGTTAATTTGATAGCAAGAGTCAGAGACTTTGAAATAATTTAGCTGGGCAACAGTGAGTCCTGTTACACAGACTCCCCTAAAATCAAGAAGATGAAATAATCAGCATTTTCCCTCTATTCTACTTTCTCTAAACACAATTGCCATTTTGGGTAGAAGTAAATGGGCAGGAGGGGACAGACTGGCCTTCATCAACAGTTCACAGGGACACAGACTACCTTGACTGGTTCCCACCCTATCTTGTGCAGAGCAAGCCCCATAAATTCTAAGGGATGCAACATAAAAGCCCCCAAACACAAAAGACTGGTCCACAGGGTCCTCTGGTTAATATATATTATTGACACTAGGATTTATTCAGAAAGTGGCAAACTGTGGAGTTATTATAGATTCAGTATAGCTGCATGCTTCCTGAAAAAATAATCAAAATTCAAGAGAAATTCCCATGAGAAATACAGGGTTATTTATGGAGCTTACAATGCTAGGTTCATCATACCGTCATTTTGGACAGAGCTTCTTGTATGATGTGGGGTTTTCCCCCGTGGCTCAGATGATAAAGAATCTGCCTGCAAGGGCAGAGATTCAGGTTTGATCCCTGGGTTGGGAAGATCCCATTGGGAAGGGAATGCTACCCACTTCAGTATTCTTGCCTGGAGAATCCCATGGACAGAGAAGCCCCAGGACACAGTCTATGGGGTCGCAAAGAGTCAGACACGACTAAGCAACTAACACTTCCTCGTTTGATGTAGGTGTCCTACCTTGCCAACTCCGGTGATTCCGGTAAACAACACTGAATGCCTGACTGCCAACAGTTTTTCCATTAGGTACCCAAAGCGCACGGTGTCAACTGTGGGGACAAGCATTTCAAAAAACGGAGTATCTCGGCTGTACTTGAAGGTGGGTATGATTCGCTCCCAGGGATCCAACCGTTTGGTGTCAAAATCCATGTGAATGCTCCACAGGTCGCCAGAACTGGGAAGCTAGAGTTAAAATTAACACTGCTTTCAGTAGGATTGACACATGGTCACAGAAATATTCACACAGAAATAAAGGCAGTCACTAAACATGGATGCATTTGTGTTTCTTGTTTCTTTGTAGCTATTGAAAATGGTGCTGCAGTGATCACTGGGGTACATATGTCTTTTTCAATTATGGTCTTCTTGTGCTATATGCCCAGTGGTGGATGGGTGAGTCATATGGTAATTTTATTCCTAGTTTTTTAAAGAAATCTACATACTGTTCTCCATAGTGACTGTATCAATTTACATTCCTGCCAACAATGCAAGAGAGTTCCCTTTACACCACACCCTATCCAGCATTCATTGTTTGCAAATTTTTTGATGATGGTCATTCTGATCAGTGTAAGGTGATACTTCATCGTAGTTTTGATTTGCATTTCTCTAATAGCACTCATTCACTGAGTAAAGGGTGAATTTGCTTTTCCTTCTGACTGGAATACTTCCCACCTAAGTAACACTTGATCTTTGACTTCGGGACACCATAGGTAAGCTAATTAGCAAAGATTTGCTGACTAATATTAACACATACAATAGCTTGCAACTGACCCTCATCACTCCCTACCATCCTTTCTCTGCTCCATTCATCTCTGTGGCACTTACTGCCACTTGGTGCGTATTTGTCTATGTCTGCGTGTAATGGAAGATCTATGAGGCTGGAGACTTTGGTTACTTGCTTAGCTCCCATATTCAGAATGGTGTCCACCGTGTAAGAGGTTTTCAATAAATATTTATTGAGCTGAATATCTGCTCTGGATCATCTCCCACAGCCCATCTGATGATCCCAGATCGTTTTCCTAGACCCAGAGGGATCTGTCTCTCTGTCTCAGATTCTTAGTTGTCTTTAGTTTGGTTCATCTTGTCCAATTATCACACAGTGATCTTGAATATCCAGCAGGGTTTCCTATCTAGTAGAAGGCCCTAATCCACAGGCCTCAGATTCTTATCTTAGGGGTTTTACTTTTGGTAGCTTTTTATTTGCTTCTAATTTAAAACTTACAGAAAAGTTTAAAGACAAGTACAAAGAATTCCCACATATTCCTCATATAGATTAACTGATTGTGCACATTTTGCCTCTTTTGATTCAATATTTCTCTTACTCTAAGAAGTCTGTTATATACACTATTCCACGTTACCCTAAGTATGTATTTCCTGAAGAATAGGGAAATTTTACAACCGCACTAAAAAGATGAAAATCAGGAAACTGAATATTAATACAATGCTATTGCCCACTTTACATTCTGTATTCGAGTATTGTCTATTAACAATATCATCTATGGCTATATTTCTTTTCATTCTAGGATCCAATCCAGGATATTGCATTACATTTGGTTATATCTTTTTAGTCTCTTCATCTAAGAAAGTTCTTCAGTTTTCTTCCATGACAGATATTGTTGAAGAATATAGCCTGGTTTATTTTACAGAGTGTTCATCAGTTTGAGTATTCCAGGTATATCCATAGTCAGAGTAAGGCTATACATTTTGGAAGGAATGACTCAGAAGCAAGGCAGCATCTTTCTTCATGTATCACATCAGGAGGCACAGGTAATACTGATGATAAATTGATCACTTAGTTAAGATGGTGTCTATGAGGTTTCTTCAGTATGATACTATTCTTCTCTTTACAACTAATCAGTAATTTGAAGATGTTTTGAAACTATGTAAATGTGGTTTCTTCACCCACGAGTTTTTGCAACCATTGATGATTCTTGCCTAAATCAACTATTACTGCAATGGCTGCAAAGTAATAATGTAATAACCTCATCATTTTTCTTGTACGGATTAGTCTGATATTCTTCCAAAGAGCTCTCCCTCCTCCTTATTTATTCACATATATTTTTATGTGGATGGGCTCACAGATTTTTACTTCTCTCAATGGCTTGTAATCTACACCATCATTATTTTGATGCTCAAGCCTGCCTAGATTTGTCTAATGGGAAACCCTTCTAACTGGATCCTGTGCTCATTTGACATGCACCTTTGTTCTCCAAGCACTTCTTCACTATCCAATCGAAGATATTCTGGGTTCACTTTGTTTTTTGTTTTTTCAATTTATTGATTTTCACTCGTCTTTATTCTTTGGCCTCTGTGGGCCTCCCATTGCTGGGGCCTCTCTCATTGCAGAGCACCTGGCTCTGGACGCATGCACTCCAGAGCAATTGTATATAATTGGATACACTGGTCCAGCTGTTCCACTGCACATGGGATCTTCCCAGGCCAGGGATGGAAATTGTGCTCCTTGCACTGCAAGGCAGACTCTCCATCCACTGGACCAGCAGGGAAGCCCCTCTGGGTTCACTTTGAACTTTCCCTGCCTCAGCCCTGGGAATCAACCGTTTTGCTAAGGTGCTTTGGTTCCCTTTCATGGAGAAGAGCATTTAGAAATTAGCAACTAAGCATGCTCATTGCTACTGAGATGCCATTGCTTCTAGTTCTTCTCAGCACACAAAACTAGGACATTTATGAATGTATGGATATATAGATCATACATATATATAGACCATATACATATATATATACACACATATATATATGTATATATACATTTGGTGTCCCTCTCTCTATATATATATCTATTCCATGAGTACCAAAACCTCTAATTCCAATCTAGTAACACAACGTACTTTTGAATCTTTCTCCTCCATATTTGCAATATCGCTTCTTTCAACAGTGAGAAATCTAGTTGCCATTATCTTTAATATACTGGCTCATTTGTCTGGTTTTAGAACATACTGAAAGTAGCTTCAGAATTGCTAAACCATAACACTGTGAAAATATCAATTTAATAACTGGGATTCAATGTTTCTGTTAGTAGTAGGGAGCTTTTATTCACCTTTACAAATTACTTTCTTCATATGGCCTGAAGAGAATGTCTAAAAACACAATAAATGCTATCTATAGTTTAAGGAAGTGAATAACTTTAGAAACCTTATACGTGAAAAATTTATATTTATACTAGAACTAAGGCTTTTAAAGTTTTAGACTCAGTTTAATTTTGATGATTCAGAGTTATTATGTTAAAATGAAATTTACTTGATTCTTACCCTGGCATCAGGATTATCATCAAACTGTGTTCTAATAAATGTATCAAAAGAATCCCAGTGGTTTTCAGTTAGATTTCCGCCTAAAGACCATAAGTAACAGAATACAAAAGTCTGACACAGTACAGTGTTCAGTTTTGTTTGCTCCTGAAAGAAAAAAGAGAAAGATTTTTAATATTTTATATGTTAACATAAAAAATCCTAAATTGCAAAGTCTAAAGACTGTTTTTTACTGTTTAGACTTATGTATTTTTAAAAGGGTACCACTTATGTTTTTAATATTTCATTCAATCGTGCACAGACTGATGTTTTATAGTGGCATATGTTTAAAATGAGAAAATGAATGGCAAAAAGCATCGACAACAAATGTTCAAGGTTGTCTTTAAACTATTATAACTATGTCTATGCTTGCATGAAGTTATTTAAGTAGATACATACTGGGTATATGTAATAGACTGTAAGGAAATTAAACATTAAATAGAGAAGCAAACTATAGGCTAAAATTCCTTTCAAATTTGAGGTTCTACAAATCTATTCACAGTCATTAGTCCTCTAAAAAACTTAACTTGAAAATCAAATAACTGTAATGATGGGAAGTTTGAAGCTGTTTATTTGCAAAAGATCTATATGAAAATCACATTTTCCTAGCTTTACAGTAGTTAAGAAAATCCTTCCTACCATTGTCAAATTAACTCCATCTTTCCCAAGTACCAAGGACTCCAGTAAGCAACAGAGTGTAGTGACTTTGCTGATGTTCACTTGAGGAATTGCTTGGTGGCATTTTTTATTGATAAAATTTAAACCATCATCAACATAACGCTGGAAAAGATTCAATATATATTCTTGAGTTTCTTCACTCAGCTGAAAATCAAAGAAACAATATTTTAGCAGGATCAGTTAAAATATGTAATTAAGTTTAAAAAGGTTTGGTTCCAACTTGTATATCACACTATATCCTGTGCCTTTTGGATTAAAAGATATAAGCATCACAATATCTGAGACAAGTTCAATTAAAACAAAACCTTCTATTGGAGATTCTGGGTCACTGATAAATGTTCTACATCTTGATCTAATAGTGGGTACACAGGTATTTATTTTATAATCCTTTGTTGGTAATTTATTTCTATTTGATGAAATTTACTTGATTCTTACCCTGGCATCAGGATTATCATCAAACTGTGTTCTAATAAATGTATCAAAAGAATCCCAGTGGTTTTCAGTTAGATTTCCGCCTAAAGACCATAAGTAACAGAATACAAAAGTCTGACACAGTACAGTGTTCAGTTTTGTTTGCTCCTGAAAGAAAAAAGAGAAAGATTTTTAATATTTTATATGTTAACATAAAAAATCCTAAATTGCAAAGTCTAAAGACTGTTTTTTACTGTTTAGACTTATGTATTTTTAAAAGGGTACCACTTATGTTTTTAATATTTCATTCAATCGTGCACAGACTGATGTTTTATAGTGGCATATGTTTAAAATGAGAAAATGAATGGCAAAAAGCATCGACAACAAATGTTCAAGGTTGTCTTTAAACTATTATAACTATGTCTATGCTTGCATGAAGTTATTTAAGTAGATACATACTGGGTATATGTAATAGACTGTAAGGAAATTAAACATTAAATAGAGAAGCAAACTATAGGCTAAAATTCCTTTCAAATTTGAGGTTCTACAAATCTATTCACAGTCATTAGTCCTCTAAAAAACTTAACTTGAAAATCAAATAACTGTAATGATGGGAAGTTTGAAGCTGTTTATTTGCAAAAGATCTATATGAAAATCACATTTTCCTAGCTTTACAGTAGTTAAGAAAATCCTTCCTACCATTGTCAAATTAACTCCATCTTTCCCAAGTACCAAGGACTCCAGTAAGCAACAGAGTGTAGTGACTTTGCTGATGTTCACTTGAGGAATTGCTTGGTGGCATTTTTTATTGATAAAATTTAAACCATCATCAACATAACGCTGGAAAAGATTCAATATATATTCTTGAGTTTCTTCACTCAGCTGAAAATCAAAGAAACAATATTTTAGCAGGATCAGTTAAAATATGTAATTAAGTTTAAAAAGGTTTGGTTCCAACTTGTATATCACACTATATCCTGTGCCTTTTGGATTAAAAGATATAAGCATCACAATATCTGAGACAAGTTCAATTAAAACAAAACCTTCTATTGGGGAGATTCTGGGTCACTGATAAATGTTCTACATCTTGATCTAATAGTGGGTACACAGGTATTTATTTTATAATCCTTTGTTGAACTGTTAACATCTATTTCATGTAATCTTCTATACTGATGATATCACTTACAATTAAGAACAATGAAAAAAGAAATATAAAAAGAAACATTTACTCAAGGTAAAGTACTAATTCCCAAAGAATTAAAAAAAATGTTTCCCCTCTCACCACTTTATTAACATTGTACTGAAAGTCTTAGCTAAGGTGATGGGACAATAAAAAGGGGAAAAGTTAAACAAATTAGGAAGAAAAAAGAAATATTGTCTTTATAATAATCCACACAGAATAGCCCAAAGAATTGACCAAAAACTCCTGGAACTAGTAAGTAGCGATAGCAAAGTAGTAGGATACAAGGCAAATATACAAACTTCAATTGTTATCCTATATTTCAGCAATGAATAATTAGAATTTGAAATTGAATTTAGCACCATTTACATTAGCACCAAAAATTAAAACACTCAGGCATATTTTTAACAAAATATTTCCAAGATCTTTGTGAAGAAAATAACAAGATTCTGATGAAAGAAAGCCAAGAACATCTAAGTAAATAGAGAGATAGCTTATGTGCTTGGATAGAAAGACTCAATATTGTGAAGATGCTAGTTGTTCCTAATCTGAATTGATGTAATCTGAATCAAAATACCAGTAATTTATTTATTGGTATCAATAACAAATCAACAAAGTGAGTCTTAAGTTTGTATGGAGGGAGAAAAGGCCCAGAATAGTGAACACAAAATTGGAGAACAAAGTTGAAGGACTGACACTACTTCATGAGACTTACTGTAAAGCTACAGTAATTGACAGTGTGATATTGGCAAAAAAATATACAGACAAATAGGCTAATGGAAAAAAACAGAGAGCCTATAAATAGACTCAGATAAATACAGTAAGCCAATTTTTGACAAAGGAACAAAATCAATTCAGTGGAGAAGTAATAATGTTTTCAACAGTGGTGCTAGAATTGGACATCCACATACCAAAGAGAGGGAGAGAGAATTCAGACATTGATACTATGCCTTTCACAAAAAGTAACTCAAAATGGATCATAAGCCTACATGTAAAATTCACAACCATAAACTTGTAGAAGGTAACAGAGGAAAATATTTAGGTGATTTTAGGTTTGGAAATGAGGTTTTTTGGGGTGGGAGGGGGCAGGTTGGGGAGGGAGGAGGGGCCGGTGAGCCACCTTTATTGGTCATTCATTTATCTATTTTCATCCATCTTTGTTCTTTGGCCCGTGTGGGCCTCCCATCGCAGTGGCCTCTTTCATTGCAGAGCACCGGCTCTGGGCGCATGCACTCCAGAGCTCCAGCTCAGTAATTGGACACATCGGTCCAGCCACTCCATGGCACGTGGGATCTTCCCAGGCCAGAGATCAAACTGGGGCACCTTGCACTGCAAGGTGGTGTCTTTACCCACTGGACCACCAGGGAAGCCCCTGTAAATGAGTTTTAAGATACAATACCAAAAGCACAAACCATGCAAGAAAAATTGATAGCTAGACCATTAAAATAAAAGCATATATGTTGGGAAAGATATTGTTAAAAAAATAAAAAGAAACCCAGACTTGGAGAAAATACTTGAAAAACGCATATCTGATAAGGAAACCTGTAACCAAAATACAAAAAGAACTCCCCAAACTCAAAAACAAGGAAACATACAACCCAATAATAAGTGGACAAAAGATGTGAACAAATACCTCATCGAAGAAGACATATGGATGGCAAATAAACGTATGAAAAACACTCAACATCATATATAAGAAAACTGCTTACTGAAACCATTATGAGCTACAACTATGTATTAGTGAAGTTAAGTGTTAGGTTACTCAGTCATGTCCGACTCTTTGTGACTCTATGGACTGTATCCTGCAAGGTTCCTTTGTCCATGGGATTCTCCAGGCCAGAATACTGGAGTGGTTGCCATTCCCTTCATACTAGAATGGCTAAAATCTATAACACCACACCACTACATGTTGGTGAGAATTTGGAGCAACAGAGAATTTTCGCTTATTGCTGGTGGGAATGCACCATGGTACAGACACTTCAGAAGACAGATTGGCAGTTTCTTAATAGTTTCACCATATGATTGAGAAATCAAAGTCTTAGGTATTTACCCATATGAGTTGTAATCTTATGTCTATATAAAAACCTGCACAAGAATGTTCATAGGAGATTTACAGTAACTGCCAAAACTTGGAAGCTTTGAGATGTCTTACAGTAGGGGAGTGGGTAAACTTGTTAAATGCATACAATAATACTGAGTATTACTCAGTGCCAAAAAAAAATGAGCTATCAAGCCACAGAAAGACATGAAGAAACAGTAAATGCATATCAGTAAGTGAAATAAGTCAATCTGGAAAAGCTATAAAACATACAATTCCAACTATATGACTAAAAATTCAGTAATTGACACATCGGTCCAGCCACTCCATGGCACGTGGGATCTTCCAAGGCCAGAGATCAACCTGGGGCACCTTGCAATGCAAGGTGGTGTCTTTACCCACTGGACCACCAGGGAAGCCCCTGTAAATGAGTTTTAAGATACAATACCAAAAGCACAAACCATGCAAGAAAAATTGATAGCTAGACCATTAAAATAAAAGCATATATGTTGGGAAAGATATTGTTAAAAAAATAAAAAGAAACCCAGACTTGGAGAAAATACTTGAAAAACGCATATCTGATAAGGAAACCTGTAACCAAAATACAAAAAGAACTCCCCAAACTCAAAAACAAGGAAACATACAACCCAATAATAAGTGGACAAAAGATGTGAACAAATACCTCATCGAAGAAGACATATGGATGGCAAATAAACGTATGAAAAACACTCAACATCATATATAAGAAAACTGCTTACTGAAACCATTATGAGCTACAACTATGTATTAGTGAAGTTAAGTGTTAGGTTACTCAGTCATGTCCGACTCTTTGTGACTCTATGGACTGTATCCTGCAAGGTTCCTTTGTCCATGGGATTCTCCAGGCCAGAATACTGGAGTGGTTGCCATTCCCTTCATACTAGAATGGCTAAAATCTATAACACCACACCACTACATGTTGGTGAGAATTTGGAGCAACAGAGAATTTTCGCTTATTGCTGGTGGGAATGCACCATGGTACAGACACTTCAGAAGACAGATTGGCAGTTTCTTAATAGTTTCACCATATGATTGAGAAATCAAAGTCTTAGGTATTTACCCATATGAGTTGTAATCTTATGTCTATATAAAAACCTGCACAAGAATGTTCATAGGAGATTTACAGTAACTGCCAAAACTTGGAAGCTTTGAGATGTCTTACAGTAGGGGAGTGGGTAAACTTGTTAAATGCATACAATAATACTGAGTATTACTCAGTGCCAAAAAAAAATGAGCTATCAAGCCACAGAAAGACATGAAGAAACAGTAAATGCATATCAGTAAGTGAAATAAGTCAATCTGGAAAAGCTATAAAACATACAATTCCAACTATATGACATTCCGGAAAAGGCAAAATTACAGACAGGAAAACAATCAGTAGTGTCAGGGGTTTGGAGAGGGTGTGGATGGATGAAATGGTGGAGCACAGATTCCTCTGGCAGTGAACTATTCCGCATGAGACTGTACATGATATTATTCACTTATCAAAATTCATAGAACTGAACAATACAAAGTGTGAATTATAATGTAAACCATGGACTTTAGTTTGTAAGAATGTATCCATATTGGTTCATCAGTTTTAACAAGATTTAGGTTTATAGAAAAATTTAACAGAAAGTATAAGAAAGTATAAGAGCACACCAATGTGCTTAGTCACTCAGTCTTGTCTGACTCTTTGCAACCCTATGGACTACAGCCTGCCAGGTTCCTCTGTCCATGGGATTATTCAGGCAAGAATACTAATAAAGTGGGTAGCCATTCCCTTCACCAGCGGATCTTCCTGACACAAGGATGGAATCTGTGTCTCCTGCATTGCAGGCAGATTCTGTGTCACCAGAGGCACCCGGGAAGCCCACCTCGACCAAAGCAAAATGCTAATAAAAGGAAGAACTATGTTTGGAGGAGAGAAAGTATATGATAACTCTTATACTTTCTGTTAAATTTTTCTATGAACCTAAATCTTCTCTATTTTAGTCTATTAAAAAAGTGAGGCAATGATAACACACGCAGTGAACCAATGGAAAAACAGACTTAGAGAATAGACATATGGATATTGTGGGAAATGAATAGTGGGTGGGAGGCATGGAAACCTAAACTATCACATGTGAAAAAGATAGCTATCATCACTGCGCTGTGGGAATAGGAGTTCCTACAAGGGCTTGGTGTGACAGACTGGAGGGGTAGGATGGGGGGACTGGGAGAGGGGAGGGGGCCAGGGATATGCTTATGACTGATCTGGGAACATACATGTCTGTGAACAACAAAATTCTGTAAAAATTAAAAAAAAAAAAGCTTCATTCTCCTATAAACAGCTCTGAAAGACAAAGTTTTTATTTAGTTCTCAGAAGATACATTTTAAGCAAAATTCTCATTAAAGTAATATATGACACTTAGAGAATAGTATTATGTATTAGAGAATATCATATTGATTTGTCAAAATTTTGCAATTCGGTTGAGATATAATCTTACTTGGAGTTGCTCTTCCAGAAATAATCTAGATTACTTACTATGGATTGATTATATCAACTTTGTATAAAATTTGAAAATAACTGAAAATAAAGATATAAATTTTGTAGAAGATGTTTGTATCTTTAAGCACTCCACATTTGCCTAACATAAAAATTGCCTTTGGATAAAGTCATGCTTTTCTAACAGATAAATTATGATTATTTGCATGAAAAAACGATTAATTGGAACTTTTTTGAATTGAGGTAACTGGTATATCTCTTTTATATGTGGTCAGTAGTGGCCAACTCTTGGTGACCCCACAGATTATAGCCTGCCAGGCTCCCTTGTCCCTGTAATTTTCCAGGCAAGAATACTGGAGTATGTGGCCATTTCCTTCTTTTTTATATGAAGAACCGTACATTGTTTGACTAGTTCCCTATTTAGAACAATAGCAGAAATCCTATGTTAATGCTTGAAATGTGGTTCCAGAGCAAATATGAGAGACTGATTAAAATAAATCATTATGTGAAATGATGTGAAAAAAAAAAAAGTAAATTCAGAAAAGCTTAATATCTTATGTCAGCCCATGATAAAGTCTCAATTCTGAGAATTACTTTAACAGTGCTTTCTGTTCATTTTATGTACACCTGAAACTAATACAACATTGCAAATCAACCATACTTCTGTAAAAATTTCAAAAAAATAGAATACTCTAAAATAGTACAGATAAATTTATTTGCAAAACAGAAAGAGATAAAGACATAGGGAATAAACATATGGATACCAAACCCATATGGAGTGGGTGTGGAATGGTTTAGGAGATAGGATGGACATATTTGTATATACTACTATGTATAAAATAGATAGATAATGAGAATAGACTGTATAGCACAGGGAGCTCTACTCTCTGGTGAACTAAATAGAAAGGAAATCCAAAGAAGAGGAGATCTATGTACACATGTGGCTGATTTAATTTGCTGTACAATAGATACTAACACATTATAAAGTAACCATGTGCTGTGCTAAGTTGCTCAGTCGTGTCTGACTCTTTGCCACTCCCTGGACTGTAGCCTGCCAGGCTCCTCTGTCCATGGGGATTCTCCAGGCAAGAAGACTGGAGTGGGTTACCATGCCCTCCTCCAGGGATCTTCCCAAATCAGGGATCAAATCCAGGTGTCCTGCATTCCAGGTGGATTCTGTACCGTCTGGTGATTTTTAAAAAGTTACCCATAGGGAAAAAAGTAAGGTACTCTGAGAGTAGGTCACAATATTCTTAAAATGTTGATGTTAAGAGAAAAACAGAAGTTTTTTGATTGATCTTTGGAGGAGGAGAGGCAGAAAGAACATGACTTTCTCAGAGTGGGATTGAGATGAGATGGGGGAAAAACATTTAAAAAGATCACTAAGTTAAGGTAAAGGGAAAGCCTATTTTAGGATGGAGAGCACACAGAATATGGAACAGAGCTGTTCTGAATAATTAAAAGCGTTTCTTCATTTTGGATGGAATGCTACCTCTGAGGTTAGAATGTGTCTTGGGTAATCGACCTGAGGTGGGTGGGAGGGTGGAGGTAGGGGAAGAGCTAGGCAGGGTAGGCAGGACCCAGAGTGACTAGGTGGGCTGGTGGGCTGAGGTCACAAACAATGGAGACAGCTGTGGGGTGTATAACTTCCATGGAAGATCCCAAGAATTGAAGGCAGGGGACCAAGTACAATGATGGGGTTTAGGCACAGCGAGGCACCAGAATTAAAAAAAAATAAATTCAGAAAAGCTTAATATCTTATGTCAGCCCATGATAAAGTCTCAATTCTGAGAATTACTTTAACAGTGCTTTCTGTTCATTTTATGTACACCTGAAACTAATACAACATTGCAAATCAACCATACTTCTGTAAAAATTTCAAAAAAATAGAATACTCTAAAATAGTACAGATAAATTTATTTGCAAAACAGAAAGAGATAAAGACATAGGGAATAAACATATGGATACCAAACCCATATGGAGTGGGTGTGGAATGGTTTAGGAGATAGGATGGACATATTTGTATATACTACTATGTATAAAATAGATAGATAATGAGAATAGACTGTATAGCACAGGGAGCTCTACTCTCTGGTGAACTAAATAGAAAGGAAATCCAAAGAAGAGGAGATCTATGTACACATGTGGCTGATTTAATTTGCTGTACAATAGATACTAACACATTATAAAGTAACCATGTGCTGTGCTAAGTTGCTCAGTCGTGTCTGACTCTTTGCCACTCCCTGGACTGTAGCCTGCCAGGCTCCTCTGTCCATGGGGATTCTCCAGGCAAGAAGACTGGAGTGGGTTACCATGCCCTCCTCCAGGGATCTTCCCAAATCAGGGATCAAATCCAGGTGTCCTGCATTCCAGGTGGATTCTGTACCGTCTGGTGATTTTTAAAAAGTTACCCATAGGGAAAAAAGTAAGGTACTCTGAGAGTAGGTCACAATATTCTTAAAATGTTGATGTTAAGAGAAAAACAGAAGTTTTTTGATTGATCTTTGGAGGAGGAGAGGCAGAAAGAACATGACTTTCTCAGAGTGGGATTGAGATGAGATGGGGGAAAAACATTTAAAAAGATCACTAAGTTAAGGTAAAGGGAAAGCCTATTTTAGGATGGAGAGCACACAGAATATGGAACAGAGCTGTTCTGAATAATTAAAAGCGTTTCTTCATTTTGGATGGAATGCTACCTCTGAGGTTAGAATGTGTCTTGGGTAATCGACCTGAGGTGGGTGGGAGGGTGGAGGTAGGGGAAGAGCTAGGCAGGGTAGGCAGGACCCAGAGTGACTAGGTGGGCTGGTGGGCTGAGGTCACAAACAATGGAGACAGCTGTGGGGTGTATAACTTCCATGGAAGATCCCAAGAATTGAAGGCAGGGGACCAAGTACAATGATGGGGTTTAGGCACAGCGAGGCCCTAACCAGTGCTACCTGGGCACTTGAGGCAAGGGCAAGCCTGGACAGAGGGAGGCAGTGGGGACTGTCTGGTTGCACTTACTTTTTTAGAAACATTTTGCATCCAGGTTTTAACATAAGGCATCCACTTCAGTTCTTCAGGATCCACGAACACCATTCCACATCTACTGACTGTTGCAGGAGAGGCAACCTTTAGATCTTGTACCTGAAAAAAAAGAGAAAATGTCTAACAAGAAGTGGCTAATGTGGTACTTCCTTATCTCTCCTAGTTCAATATTAATGAATCACACATTTAATGTTTAAGGTAACATAGTGTAAGGCTTTGAGTGGAAGAGAATGGAGGAGCTATAAGTGATTTAAAGTGGTGAACAAAAATTAAGTGAGGCATAGGGGAAAAAAATATATCTAGGTATATAGAAAAAATGTGTGTGTATATATACATATATATATGGACATTGTCAAATCCTTATAGGAAGGCATACATATTTATTACCGTCTTTTTTTTTTCTTCTTACCTTTTTCATCCTTATATACAATACTTAGTCTAATACCTGGACTTCTCTGGTGATTTAGATAGTAAAGAATCTGCCTGCAGTGTGGGAGACCTGGGTTTGATCCTTGGGTTGGGAGGGTCCCCTGGAGGAGGGCATGGCAACCCACTCCAGTGTTCTTGTCTGGAGAATCCCCATAGACAGAGGAGCCTGGTGGGCTGCAGTCCATGCAGTCACAAAGAGTCGGACATGACCAAGCAAATAAGCACAACACAGCCTAATACCTAGGACACAGTAGGTATTCAATTAATGTCTGATGAATGAATACGGCAGGGGTGGTATCTTCCAGAATATTTTGTAATCATATTTCGCCTATATTCCTTTTCTGATACCTTCACCAAATATTCATATCACAGAAGGATGATTTATTCATCTTAAATGTGTGTTAGTCATTCAGTTGTGTCTGACTCTCACATATATAAATATGTGTGTGTATGTATATATATACATACATATATATACATACACACACACATACACACACACATATATAACTACTTCCTGCTTAACATACTTCTCCCTACCAAAGAGAAAGAAAAGTGCTGGTAAAGACAGAATTTCTTGTATTTCCCATTTATAGAGAGACAGGAACATTTGAGAGACACTGTCAGAATGGAAAATCTATTATAAAAGAACAATTTGATAAACGTTTAGTATGTAAATGAAACACCATGGCAGGCCTTACAGATAGTTCACGCTACATCAATATTAGGAAAAAAATTAATTATGGTATGTCAATCTAACAAATGATTTCATTCCACAGTAAGGAATGCATATTTACCTCAAAAAGCATGTGGATTTGAGGTGTGAGTTTAATCCTCTCACTGTTAGCCAAGCAAAGCATCTTGTTATCATCCAGGACTGTATTCATATTTTCAATCCAAAGAGCATCTACTGGCCCGTCACTGATGATCCACTTATGGTCTTCTGAAGTATCATTCACAGCCGCTCGGACACTGAGTGCCATTAAACCATCCTTCCATTCCAAGGTTATGTTATTAACTTCACCATACAATTCACCCATCGTAATTGATTTAGGATTAAGAACATATGTTTTAACTGGTTGGTAGAAAGGATTATCTACACCAAGCTTTCGCAAATTTCCTAAAGTTTCTGCTAGGACTCGGTAAACTGTGGTCTTGCCACCGCCTGTTGGCCCAACTAACATAACACCGTGCCTTACTAGCATTGTTTCGTAGAACTGTATCACTTTTTTGACCATACATGCCTCAGGCTGAAGATTTTGTTTCTTCATGACATCTATAATTGTTGACTGTAATATACCATAATCATGTTCTGGAATTTGGACTCCAGGAAAAAGATCAGATATGATTCCACTGGAAAAAAAAAAAACAAAATCAATTAGGAACTACTGGTCATTGATACTTCCCATGTTTGTTAAAATGAATTTATTAAACATTACCATGGGCCTTATTTTTCTCTTTATCTTTTCTTCTAAACACACAGTGCTAGATTATCCAAGTCCTATATCAGAATCTATCATTTCTTTGAGTTTGCGTAAGATTTTGTTTGCTTTTTATACAGTAAACCAATGTATTTAGAATATTGGGAGCTTTTTAAGGTATGGAAATCTCTTACCTTTTTGTATTATATACCATATTTGGCATAATATCAAACATATAGGTGATTTCATCTGTGCCTGTTGGAGGGGACACAGAAGAGGCGGGACACTACAGGGGCTCGGAGATCCTCCCTGGTGAGTAAGGAGTTTGAACCACATTGGGCACTGCAGTCCTAGGGACAGATACTGGGAAGACAAGTCCTCTTATCTGGTTGGAAGTCCAGTGGACCTAACCACAGAGCAGCAATAAACCCAGATTCTACTTGTGAAGGTTGTACACATGGTTGTTCATTCCAAGAACAAGAGACAGGAAACAGCATGAAACCACTGTGGGCTCTGGCTGTCTCTCACAGCCCTCACCCTCCACCTTGTGCCTGACCCAGGCTGAGCACCTGCTCCAGAACTACTGGCTCTACTACAGCTAAGGGGAAGGAGCAGGCCTGGATCCAGCACTCAGTCTGAACAGGGCGAGGGTGGCTACTACTGGAGCTCTTGCAGGCAGTGAACTGGGAGTGGCCTGGAGCTCTGAGGTACTGAATCACCCCAGCGCTTGCCCCAGCCTGCACTGTGTACCCAGTCTGGCCCCTCTTACTCCATCACTACTCCCCTAGAGTAAAGGTGCCAATCCTGGGAGGGGTGGATCACTCACTTAGAGGGAAGAGGAACAGTCAGACCCAACCCTCAGGACTCTGCTGTAGCACCTTGTGATCCACCGCTGCCCCTGATGGGGCAGAGATGACCACTGCCATAAGGCAAGCCCTGGCTCACACCTGACTCTGGCTCTAGCTGGAGAGAAAATTACAGGCCAATATCTCTGATAATATTCATGCAAAAATTCTCAACGATGACTATCAATGACCCCTGGGCTTATTCCAGGAGTGCAAGAATGGTTCAATATTTGCAATTGAATCAATGTGATGTACCACATTAACAAAAGGAAAACTAAAAACCACACAATCATCTCCAACAGCCAAAGAAAAAGCACTTAACAAAATTAAAAATCCTTTCATGATAAAAAAAACTTTCAAGAAACTGAGTATCGGGGGAACATAACATAATAAATGCCACGTATGACAAACGCACAGCCAACACCATACTCAATGATAAAAAGCTGAAAACTTTCCCTGTAAAATCAGAACAAGTATGTCCACTGCCATCAATTTCACTCTACATAGTACTGGATGTCCACAGCAGTTGGATAAAAACAAGAAATAAAAGGAATCCAAATTACAAAGAAGTAAAACTGTCACTTTTTGCAGATGGCATCATATTATACATACAAAATCCTAAAGACTTCACCAGAAATCTACTAGAATTCATCAATGAATTTGGTAAAGTTGCAGAATACAAAATTAATATACACAAATATGTAGCAACTCTATACACTTACAACAACCTATCAGAAATAAAAATTATGAGAGCAATCTCATTTACATTCACATGAGAAAGTACAAAATATCTAGGAATAAACCTTCCTAAGAAGGTAAAAGACCTGTAATCAGAAAACTATAAGAAATTGACAAAATACATAGAAGACACAAACAGATGGAAAGACATACTGTGTTCATGGATTGGAAGAATCAATACTGTCAAAATGATTGTCTACCCAAGACAATCTATAGATTCAATGTAATTACTCTTAGAATACCAATGGCAATTTTTCACAGAAATAGAACAAATAGCTTTGGGAACTACTTCGATGAAATCCCTGTCGTGTCTGATTGTCCCCTACATGAGCCAGGGGGGCTGGGGGGCAGGCAGTCAAGATTCGCCTCTCTCCGAGATCTCCCGGTTTAGCCGGGGGCAATCCCGCTGCCTTCCCTTTCTGCGGAAGGTCCCCGCAGAAGCTGGCGCCCAACGTGGGTCCTGAAGGCGAGAAAGTAGAAGGCAGCATCACCGTGCGGGTTTGAAAGAGAACTGACAAAGTGGCCAACAGGCCTCAGCACGGCGCCTCCCTCTAGAGAGGCATCTTCTCGGAGTAATCCGGATTTCAAGGTGAGTCTTCCCCTTTATCGCGCCACTCCCGAGAGGGTGGGGATTTAGGGTAGTCACAAAAAAACTGAACACTGCTTTTCCTTGTTCGTCCGTCTTTGCTTTAATTCCTACTTTCACGTTCTCTCCAATTCGAGACTTCCAGCGAACCGGCGGACAGTCTAAAAAGCAACTGACGGGGCCTGGCCAGGGCCACTCTCTGGTGGTCCCAGAAAGGCTTTAAGATAGTTTGCCCCAGTAGCGGTAGCCCGACTGGGTGGAAGCCTCTTTTCTATATTTCAAATTGAGGACACGGCCTAAACATCTCCCTTGTGGGCACAGGTCAGGCACTTAAAAGCCATTAGGGCACCTGCCGCTTGAAGACTCCCGTGACAGGATAAGGGGGTCACGGAACGGGCCAGGGCCTCTTAGAGCGCCCGCCCCCAGCAAGACAATGTCCGTGCAAACACTAGGGACTCCTTCACCGTTTCACAAGCATGACATAAGCCCAACTTCCTGGCCGCCACCACTCCCATTAGGATTTTTGGTGGTAGTCCTCAGTTGTCTTTCTTTTCTGTTCTCTTTCAACAACATGGGAAACTATAGCCAAGCTCTTAACAGAGCCTGGGACTCATTTATAAATGAAGACGAAATTAGCTATGATGAGTGTTTCCCCAATCACTCGGGGTCAAGACCTCAAGACACAGGACTGCACGCCACACTCCCTCCCCACTTTAAAGAGATCACAGAGGCACCACAGGGAGGGAAGGCACTGGGGTCACCTTGGAGAGCGAGGACCTATCCTGAAGAAACTTGGGAGCCCTCAGCGCCCTTCACTGGCCCAACCCAAGCTTTTCCTATAAATGTTAACCCTGGGGGAAACAGACCAGACGCCTGGTATCCATGGGAGGCCAATGACCTAAAGGAACTTAAGAAGGTGATAGCAGAGGACGGCCCAAACTCCCCATGGGCAGAAACCATACTCCAAGGGCTAGCCCACCTACCTTGTACCACCCAAGACTGGAAGATGCTATGTAAGGCAGTACTTCCCAGTAACAGTTATATCAAATGGTGTGCCTTCTTCAAAGAGGAATGCCATGCTCAAGCAGAGAGAAACCAGGCTTCCAATCCCATCATTCCAATAACTTTCGGAATGCTATCGGGAACAGCGGACCGATGGAGCGCTGGTATTCAGCAGGCCGCCATCCCTGCCCCTTATCAAGACCAAGTACGGGCTATATGTCTGGCTGCCTGGAAAAAACTTGCTGAGGGCCCTACTGAACCCCCCATATCGGGTATAGCACAAACGAATAACGAAGACCTTGCCACTTTTGTAGATCGTGTAGAAAAGAGCCTCCAGAGAAAGTTCCCTCCAGGGCCTTTAAGAGATCAGTTCCTCAAAATGTTAGTTTGGGAGGGAATGAATACAGACCATAAATTGGCCTGCGCAGGACAAAAAGATCGTTCCATTGAGCGATGGACTGTGTGCTCTAAAGATATAGGCACACAAAGCCACCAAGTCCGCTCTATCACCAATGCCCTTCAAGCTCAAACTGAGGCTCTCTCTGAGGCAATGACTAAAGCCTTATCCACTCTAATGGGTTACGGGCAGGGCCTTGCCCCAGGGGCCCTCGCCTCACCCGAATCAGGCCACTGCTTTAACTGAGGCCAACACTTTAAGAGAGAGTGCCCCCTAAGGAGATAAGAAAACATCCCACCGGAAACACCCCCTGATGGAAATCAGGGTGGGGCAAGACACTCTGCTCAGGGGAATCCGGTGGAACAGCTCTTTAGATAGGTAAATGACTTTTAAAAAAAACTTTTATTATCTCAATCCCTACATCTCCTTAAAAAAGTGCTAAAGTCCTTCATGAAGATATCACATCCTCATGTCAGGCACAAGCCATTTGTAAAACTAAAGCCTTTAAAAAAACCCTTTCTTTGACATTTAGATTTTCCCCACACTGAAACCCTTGTGTTGGCTTTCCTAACTCTTTGGAGCAGTCTCAGAGCTATCTGGGGTGCTGCTTCAAGGGCTGCAGTCCTAATTTACCTCAAATAAAACTTAACCCGCAACTCTCAAGTTGTTCATCTTTTTAATCGACACTTGTAAGTCTTGCCTCCCTCACTTACAAATTCCTCCCTTACAATCTCCCGGAGTAAACCCTCAGGGACTAAGGCCTAATATGTTGTGGCAGACAGATGTCACTCACTTTTCTCCCTTTGGAAAACTCAAGTACATCTTTATATCCATTGATACTTATTCCTATGCCTGCTGGGCTACAGCCCACTCAGGAGAAAAAGCAAAACATGCCCAGAGTCATTTCTTACAATGCTTTGCAACTCTGGGTCTACCTTATCAGATAAAAACAGACAATGGTCCCTGCTTTGTTAACCAAAATTTACAAAACTTTTTTCACATCCGCCACACCACAGGGATCCCATACAACCCTCAAGGACAGGCCATAATTGAACATCATCATCAAAACTTAAAGGCTCAATTACAAAAACAAAAAGGGGGAATAAGCCCTCACCAGCAACTTGAAAGGGCACTCACTCTTTACTCTAAACATTTTAAACTTTTCAAAAAATGAACTGATGGCACCCTTTCAAAAACACTGGTCCAACCAAGAAATAAAACCTAAAATACAAGTGAGATGGAAGGACCCCATCACTGGCCAGTGGAAGGGGCTTGATCCACTCCTTACGATGGGGAGAGGATTTGGGTGCATATTCCCCATTGGGGAACCCAGCCATATATGGGTACCGGCGAGAAATCTTAAATTTATGCCACAAAACAAGGATCAAACCTTAGAATCTGCTGCAGATAAAATATGACCATACATCAGGCCCAAGAACAGAAAGTTCTTGAGGCATCTCTCTCTCTCCCCTTTAAAAGGTACAACAGTAACAACATTTGTGCTCGGAGTTCAACAAATGCATACCATCACAGCGGTAAACAACATATCCACTGCCTCTGCCCAGGGACTTCAGACCAGCCTGTACCAACTTGAACACCTGAGAACTGCCAGAATGGGACTCCAGCAACAGCTTGATCTACATGCCAGAGCTATCGAGACATTAAGTGTTCTGGCACGCTTGGACTGTGATGTGAGATATCCCCGCTTTTGCATGGCAAAAGGGGGTTAATGAATTTTGGCTATGGATGCAAAGCCCATTCACCTGGTTTAAAAATGTTTTCTATCTGCTTGTTTTTGTTGTCTTGCTAGCTATACTGTTTTATTACAAATTCCTCCCTTCCCGGAGTAAACCTCAGGGACTAAGGCCTAATATGTTGTGGCAGACAGATGTCACTCACTTTTCTCCCTTTGGAAAACTCAAGTACATCTTTATATCCATTGATACTTATTCCTATGCCTGCTGGGCTACAGCCCACTCAGGAGAAAAAGCAAAACATGCCCAGAGTCATTTCTTACAATGCTTTGCAACTCTGGGTCTACCTTATCAGATAAAAACAGACAATGGTCCCTGCTTTGTTAACCAAAATTTACAAAACTTTTTTCACATCCGCCACACCACAGGGATCCCATACAACCCTCAAGGACAGGCCATAATTGAACATCATCATCAAAACTTAAAGGCTCAATTACAAAAACAAAAAGGGGGAATAAGCCCTCACCAGCAACTTGAAAGGGCACTCACTCTTTACTCTAAACATTTTAAACTTTTCAAAAAATGAACTGATGGCACCCTTTCAAAAACACTGGTCCAACCAAGAAATAAAACCTAAAATACAAGTGAGATGGAAGGACCCCATCACTGGCCAGTGGAAGGGGCTTGATCCACTCCTTACGATGGGGAGAGGATTTGGGTGCATATTCCCCATTGGGGAACCCAGCCATATATGGGTACCGGCGAGAAATCTTAAATTTATGCCACAAAACAAGGATCAAACCTTAGAATCTGCTGCAGATAAAATATGACCATACATCAGGCCCAAGAACAGAAAGTTCTTGAGGCATCTCTCTCTCTCCCCTTAATAGGTACAACAGTAACAACATTTGTGCTCGGAGTTCAACAAATGCATACCATCGCAGCGGTAAACAACATGTCCACCGCCTCTGCCCAGGGACTTCAGACCAGCCTACACAAACTTGAACACCTGAGGGCTGCCATAACGGGACTCCAGCAACAGCTTGATCTACACGCCAGAGCTATCGAGACATTAAGTGTTCTGGCACGCTTGGACTGTGACGTGAGATATCCCTGCTTTTGCCTGACAAAAGGGGGTTAATGATTTTTGGCTATGGATACAACATCCTTTCACCTGGTTTAAAAATGCTTTCTATCTGCTTGTTTTTGTTGTCTTGCTAGCTATACTGTTTAAGGTCAAGGGCATTATGGCCCACAGTAGACAGTTACAACAAAAAATAATTATGCTTGCTCAGGTCCTAGAAGAGGAGCCCCACGTTGGACAAAACCCCTGGGTCGATATGGCCCCTCAAGAAATCACTTGAGACATATAATGAGGCCTTTGAATGAAGAATGCTCTAAAAACTCCGTCCAGCCCCTGTGAAATGGCTGGTTAGCCAGTGACGGGTAAGAGGACACCACTGCAGAGCAGGCCTAAGACAGGAGGGCCGCCGCAGCTGCTGCCTGATCCCATGATAGGCTCTGCCTGAATAGTGCTCTGTCCCGACCTAAGACAGGCACAGCCTCAAGGGAGAGTGGACAAGGCTAGAGGCTGGCCACCTCTTAGCTCTATGAGTTGCCTCAGAAAAAGTCTCAATTTTAAAATAAAAGAGGGGCAGATGTGGGGCTCTGAATTGAAAGAGGACCGTTGCAAGCATAAAGAAGCTTATGCACATGTTTGCAGTTTGGAGCTAAAATGGAGCCTACAGGAAGGGATGTGGGAGTGAAAGCAAGCTTAAGCACATTGTTTCGGTTTGGAGCTAAGATGGCGCCTACAGGAAGAGACAGGGCGTGATCTAAATTGTTAATTGATGGTCAAAATTTCTGATTGGTTCCCTTGGTTTCCGCACTCGTGAATGATTGCTTGGCCTTTAGCTTGATTGGTGTAATCTATAGGAAGTCCCGTGCAAGACCCCCTTCACTTGCCTATAAAAGCTGTGGATCTTCACTAATAAAGCGGAGCACTTCGATGGAAAATAAAGAAAAGAACAAATAGTTTTAAATTTTGTATGGAAACATGAAAGACCCCCAAATAGCTAGAAATAATCTTGATAAATAAGAAAAGAGCTTATTTACTTCGAGGAGATATCACACTCTTTGACCTCCAACTATACTAAAAAATGATAGTAATCACACCAGTATGGTGCTGATCCCAAGACAAATTCATAGATCAATGAAACAGAATATAGAGCTCATAAATAAAATCACACACTATGGTAAATTAATCTGTGACAAAGGTGGCAAGAATATATAACAGAGAAAAGAAAATCTCTTCAATAAATGGTGCAGGGAATACTAGACAGCTGCACATAAAACAATGAAATTAGACATTTTCTCACATCATATAAAAATCAACTAAAAATGGATTAAAGACATAAATGTAAGACTGAAAATCATTAAACTCTGAGAAGTAAAACAGGCAGAACACTCTCTGACACAAATTGTACCAACGTTATTTTGGGATTGGTCTTCTAAGGCAAAGGAAACAAAAGCAAAATTAAACAAATGAGACCTATTTAGGTTTAAAAGTATTGCACAGCAAAGGAAACCATTGACAAATTGAAAAGATAACCTACTGAATGGGAGAATATTTGCAAATGATGAGGGGTTAATATTCAAAATATATAAACAGCTAATACAACTCAATATCAAAAACAACTCAGTTTAAAATGGGCAGAAGACCAAAGTAGACATTTTTCCAAAGAAGACATATAGCTGGTCAACAGGTACACGGAAAGATGTTCAACATCACTAGTCATCAGAGAATAAAAATCTAAATGAGATATCACATCACACCTGTCAGAATGGCTACCAACAAAAAGACCATAAATAACAAATGTTGGTGAGGACATGGAGAAAGGGTACCTTGTTCATCTTGGTGGGAATGTAAACTGGAACAGCCACTATGAAAAATAGTATGGAGGGTCCTTAAAAAACTAAAAATAGAACTACCATATCATCCAGTAAGTCTACTCCTGGATATATATTAGAAGGAAATAAAGACACTAATTTGAAAAGATATATGCAGCCCAATATTCATAGCAGCATAATTAAGCATTATTATAATAACCAAGGTGTGGAAGGAACCTAAGTGTCCACCAACAGATGTCGAATAAAGCAGATTTCATATATATGTACACTGGAATATTACTCATCCATAAAATAAAATAAAAAAAACACAAACCTTATTTGATAGTAATCACACCAGTATGGTGCTGATCCCAAGACAAATTCATAGATCAATGAAACAGAATATAGAGCTCATAAATAAAATCACACACTATGGTAAATTAATCTGTGACAAAGGTGGCAAGAATATATAACAGAGAAAAGAAAATCTCTTCAATAAATGGTGCAGGGAATACTAGACAGCTGCACATAAAACAATGAAATTAGACATTTTCTCACATCATATAAAAATCAACTAAAAATGGATTAAAGACATAAATGTAAGACTGAAAATCATTAAACTCTGAGAAGTAAAACAGGCAGAACACTCTCTGACACAAATTGTACCAACGTTATTTTGGGATTGGTCTTCTAAGGCAAAGGAAACAAAAGCAAAATTAAACAAATGAGACCTATTTAGGTTTAAAAGTATTGCACAGCAAAGGAAACCATTGACAAATTGAAAAGATAACCTACTGAATGGGAGAATATTTGCAAATGATGAGGGGTTAATATTCAAAATATATAAACAGCTAATACAACTCAATATCAAAAACAACTCAGTTTAAAATGGGCAGAAGACCAAAGTAGACATTTTTCCAAAGAAGACATATAGCTGGTCAACAGGTACACGGAAAGATGTTCAACATCACTAGTCATCAGAGAATAAAAATCTAAATGAGATATCACATCACACCTGTCAGAATGGCTACCAACAAAAAGACCATAAATAACAAATGTTGGTGAGGACATGGAGAAAGGGTACCTTGTTCATCTTGGTGGGAATGTAAACTGGAACAGCCACTATGAAAAATAGTATGGAGGGTCCTTAAAAAACTAAAAATAGAACTACCATATCATCCAGTAAGTCTACTCCTGGATATATATTAGAAGGAAATAAAGACACTAATTTGAAAAGATATATGCAGCCCAATATTCATAGCAGCATAATTAAGCATTATTATAATAACCAAGGTGTGGAAGGAACCTAAGTGTCCACCAACAGATGTACGAATAAAGCAGATTTCATATATATGTACACTGGAATATTACTCATCCATAAAAAATGAAATCTTGTCATTTGCAACAGCATGGGTGGACCCGGTGGGTATTATGCTTACTGAAGTAAGTCAGACAAAGACAAACAATTTATTATCACTTATATGTGGAATTTGAAAAATATAACAAATCAGTGAATATAACAAAGGAAATAAACTCACAGACATAGAGAACAAACCAGTGGTTACCAGTGTAGAGAGGGAAGTGGGAAGAGCAAGATAGGGGTAGTGGATGAGGGAATACAAACATCCATGTATAAAATAAAGAAGCTGCAAGGATATATTGTTCACCACAAGGAGCATAGCCAATATTTTATAATAAATGAAGCATAATCTATAAAATGTTAAATCACTATGCTGTATATCTGAAATGAATACAATATTATAAATCAATTATACTTCAATAAAAAAGAGCAAGGAAGAAATATGAGATGAAAATATAAGATATGAATTTACAACACTGTGTTAAGAAAGTCTATCTCAAAAAGATTAAAATGTACAATTTTTGAAAAAGTTGATATTGGAAAAAAATAGAAACAAACAGGGAAAAATTAAATTTCTTTGAGGCGAAAGGCTTTATACATAAACCTAAAGAGTGACTGACATACTTTGAGAAATATTTCTAATATTTACAACAGATACAGTTTATGATTTCCCACAAATTGCTAACAGCACAACAGAATAATGCTCTAAAAATAATAATCAGAAATGACTAATGAGCAGAAGAAATGATGCTCAGAAACGACGCTCATAATAAATGCCAATAAAGTAATAGTATATATATAATAGGCTACTATTTTGGTATCTCTTCTCTAAAACATACAGAGGGAAATGGGCATTTTCATAAAACTGTCTACATAAATGTAAAATGCTTTTGGAGGATATATTCATAGGATCTATCTAAATTTAAAAATGTCCACACCCCGTGATCTCAGGAATGCATTTCCTAGAATTTCACTCATAGAAACATTGTTTGTAAGTGTGCAATCGTGAGTGTCTTGGAATGTTCATCACTGTGTTCGGCAACAGTGAGTTGACACAAGGAACCTAAGTGTCCACCAACAGATGTACGAATAAAGCAGATTTCATATATATGTACACTGGAATATTACTCATCCATAAAAAATGAAATCTTGTCATTTGCAACAGCATGGGTGGACCCGGTGGGTATTATGCTTACTGAAGTAAGTCAGACAAAGACAAACAATTTATTATCACTTATATGTGGAATTTGAAAAATATAACAAATCAGTGAATATAACAAAGGAAATAAACTCACAGACATAGAGAACAAACCAGTGGTTACCAGTGTAGAGAGGGAAGTGGGAAGAGCAAGATAGGGGTAGTGGATGAGGGAATACAAACATCCATGTATAAAATAAAGAAGCTGCAAGGATATATTGTTCACCACAAGGAGCATAGCCAATATTTTATAATAAATGAAGCATAATCTATAAAATGTTAAATCACTATGCTGTATATCTGAAATGAATACAATATTATAAATCAATTATACTTCAATAAAAAAGAGCAAGGAAGAAATATGAGATGAAAATATAAGATATGAATTTACAACACTGTGTTAAGAAAGTCTATCTCAAAAAGATTAAAATGTACAATTTTTGAAAAAGTTGATATTGGAAAAAAATAGAAACAAACAGGGAAAAATTAAATTTCTTTGAGGCGAAAGGCTTTATACATAAACCTAAAGAGTGACTGACATACTTTGAGAAATATTTCTAATATTTACAACAGATACAGTTTATGATTTCCCACAAATTGCTAACAGCACAACAGAATAATGCTCTAAAAATAATAATCAGAAATGACTAATGAGCAGAAGAAATGATGCTCAGAAACGACGCTCATAATAAATGCCAATAAAGTAATAGTATATATATAATAGGCTACTATTTTGGTATCTCTTCTCTAAAACATACAGAGGGAAATGGGCATTTTCATAAAACTGTCTACATAAATGTAAAATGCTTTTGGAGGATATATTCATAGGATCTATCTAAATTTAAAAATGTCCACACCCCGTGATCTCAGGAATGCATTTCCTAGAATTTCACTCATAGAAACATTGTTTGTAAGTGTGCAATCGTGAGTGTCTTGGAATGTTCATCACTGTGTTCGGCAACAGTGAGTTGACACATATTCTGGCAAATAGAGGATCCGATGTTGGATCAAGGCAAAGAGGATCCCCAGCAAGGTCATAAATGGACATCCCAGGATGACAGACATGCGTGATTAAAGGTTGTTTTTGTTTTTCTTTGTAGAAGACTTATACTCTGGTGGAATTTTGATATAAATTAGTGACAGATTTATATAAAAGTTGGTAAAGGAATAAAAAGCAAAAATTAAGTCAATAAGTACAGACAGGGAAAATAGGGAGCTAGGTAATTTAATAACAAGGGAAAGACAGTTCAGCTTTGGGTGATGTTTGTATTTCTGTAATAAGTTATAGAAATCCTGCATATTTACTTCCAGTTACATAGCCACATGAACACACAGATAGGATGGCAGGGAGAGATGTGTATCCATAGCTTCACCTCTCTGCTAGGAACTTAATAACATCTAAAACTGAAAAGTCATGAAATGAGACAAACGTGGTCCAAAAAAATATGTAGGGAAATATCAAAATGAAAGGATGCATGGATGAATTTAAAAAATGATTGCCATTAGGAAGTGAGAGTTGGTGAAGGTCAGGAAACTGTTGTTTTTCATGAGAGTAACTTGAAACAGTATTTCATTTTTAAAATCCCATACATAGGGGACTTGAATAAACATAAAACTAAATAATAATAAAAGTTGAAATAGATAAAACAATCACATTTATGTTGAGACCCAAATCTGCTTCTTTTGGGTCTACGGACTTCTCTTTAAGTCAGGAATTTATAACCAACCAGTAATTTGCATAGCATCCATTTTGGTGATCCAATATTTTGAAAAAAGAAGAAAAAAGAAAGGTAGATTGGTACTAAACCCTTACTATTTGAAACTAGTATTTTTAAAATTGTAATGAGTATCTCTGGAAAAGACGATACTTGTTAGAGAGTGACATATTTGAAGATTAACTATTCTTTACCTCTATACAGTAGCTATGCTTTCTCTGTAACCTAGAGGTTTACCTGAATAGAATAGCATCATCTGTTAGGATTCTTTAGCTCATGAGATTTCGAATCATAGGCAAAGGGAGTGAGTTCCATCACTGTGTTCGGCAACAGTGAGTTGACACATATTCTGGCAAATAGAGGATCCGATGTTGGATCAAGGCAAAGAGGATCCCCAGCAAGGTCATAAATGGACATCCCAGGATGACAGACATGCGTGATTAAAGGTTGTTTTTGTTTTTCTTTGTAGAAGACTTATACTCTGGTGGAATTTTGATATAAATTAGTGACAGATTTATATAAAAGTTGGTAAAGGAATAAAAAGCAAAAATTAAGTCAATAAGTACAGACAGGGAAAATAGGGAGCTAGGTAATTTAATAACAAGGGAAAGACAGTTCAGCTTTGGGTGATGTTTGTATTTCTGTAATAAGTTATAGAAATCCTGCATATTTACTTCCAGTTACATAGCCACATGAACACACAGATAGGATGGCAGGGAGAGATGTGTATCCATAGCTTCACCTCTCTGCTAGGAACTTAATAACATCTAAAACTGAAAAGTCATGAAATGAGACAAACGTGGTCCAAAAAAATATGTAGGGAAATATCAAAATGAAAGGATGCATGGATGAATTTAAAAAATGATTGCCATTAGGAAGTGAGAGTTGGTGAAGGTCAGGAAACTGTTGTTTTTCATGAGAGTAACTTGAAACAGTATTTCATTTTTAAAATCCCATACATAGGGGACTTGAATAAACATAAAACTAAATAATAATAAAAGTTGAAATAGATAAAACAATCACATTTATGTTGAGACCCAAATCTGCTTCTTTTGGGTCTACGGACTTCTCTTTAAGTCAGGAATTTATAACCAACCAGTAATTTGCATAGCATCCATTTTGGTGATCCAATATTTTGAAAAAAGAAGAAAAAAAAAGAAAGGTAGATTGGTACTAAACCCTTACTATTTGAAACTAGTATTTTTAAAATTGTAATGAGTATCTCTGGAAAAGACGATACTTGTTAGAGAGTGACATATTTGAAGATTAACTATTCTTTACCTCTATACAGTAGCTATGCTTTCTCTGTAACACCTAGAGGTTTACCTGAATAGAATAGCATCATCTGTTAGGAATTTTGGCAAGTTAGAGTCTCGCAAAGCTCTTATCAATACCACATCTTCATTGAGGTCTGGGTTCTCTCTTTTTAAAGACCTAAATTAAAAAGAGTAAGTCAGATGACATCACAAGTACATAATGTTGAATATGATTTTCTAAACCTGTGGGTTGGGGATTCTGCTGGCAGAAAGTTGTGGAGGGCACCCCACTGCAGATAGCTGTTGGAAGGAGCAGGCCATTTTCCCTGACATGCCCAGTGCTCATGTCCAAACCACCACGTGGACAAGTCAGGCATGGGCTACAGAGCCTTGAGGAGAACGACAAGAACATTTCCTCATGCTTCCCCATGCCTCCAGACTTTGTCCAACCTGAATTTATAGTTCTCTGATTTATGGCACAATGGTTCCAATCCCTGTCACTTTCTTTCCTCTTATCCCAGAATGCTCTGCTTTGGTCTTTTGCTGTCTTCCTATTTTTCCTTCAAAACCCAGCTCAATCATCCCATTCTCTAGAAAGTTTTCCCCATCGCCTACAGTGAACCCTGGGACACAGTCCCATGGTTGCCCTCACATCTAATTGAGATGACTGCTCATCTGTCTGTCTTGCTCTTGGACTGCAGGTGTAGTCTCTGAACACAAGTGTGTCTGAACTCCTTAGTATCTTTCTTCCCTCAATGGAAATTCTGTACAAAGTGGAAATACTGTGTCTGAGAGGCTGAAGGAATGAACAGAGGGTAGATGCCAGGGGAATAGGAGCCAGGCAGAAGAGGCCCTATGTGTGCAGAGCCTGAAGCAGAGAGTCACTGCCTGAGAAGAAGGGGCAGACAGAAGACAGATTCCCTCGGAGACTCTGGACAAGCTGGGGGTTCCAGAACTAGGGGTGTCAAGAGGTACAGAGAGACAAGCTGGGTCCTCAAGAGAGAAAGGGTTCTTGCTCTACTGGCTTCCCAGGTGGTGCTAGTGGTAAAGAATCCACCTGTTAGAGAGTGACATATTTGAAGATTAACTATTCTTTACCTCTATACAGTAGCTATGCTTTCTCTGTAACACCTAGAGGTTTACCTGAATAGAATAGCATCATCTGTTAGGAATTTTGGCAAGTTAGAGTCTCGCAAAGCTCTTATCAATACCACATCTTCATTGAGGTCTGGGTTCTCTCTTTTTAAAGACCTAAATTAAAAAGAGTAAGTCAGATGACATCACAAGTACATAATGTTGAATATGATTTTCTAAACCTGTGGGTTGGGGATTCTGCTGGCAGAAAGTTGTGGAGGGCACCCCACTGCAGATAGCTGTTGGAAGGAGCAGGCCATTTTCCCTGACATGCCCAGTGCTCATGTCCAAACCACCACGTGGACAAGTCAGGCATGGGCTACAGAGCCTTGAGGAGAACGACAAGAACATTTCCTCATGCTTCCCCATGCCTCCAGACTTTGTCCAACCTGAATTTATAGTTCTCTGATTTATGGCACAATGGTTCCAATCCCTGTCACTTTCTTTCCTCTTATCCCAGAATGCTCTGCTTTGGTTTTTTGCTGTCTTCCTATTTTTCCTTCAAAACCCAGCTCAATCATCCCATTCTCTAGAAAGTTTTCCCCATCGCCTACAGTGAACCCTGGGACACAGTCCCATGGTTGCCCTCACATCTAATTGAGATGACTGCTCATCTGTCTGTCTTGCTCTTGGACTGCAGGTGTAGTCTCTGAACACAAGTGTGTCTGAACTCCTTAGTATCTTTCTTCCCTCAATGGAAATTCTGTACAAAGTGGAAATACTGTGTCTGAGAGGCTGAAGGAATGAACAGAGGGTAGATGCCAGGGGAATAGGAGCCAGGCAGAAGAGGCCCTATGTGTGCAGAGCCTGAAGCAGAGAGTCACTGCCTGAGAAGAAGGGGCAGACAGAAGACAGATTCCCTCGGAGACTCTGGACAAGCTGGGGGTTCCAGAACTAGGGGTGTCAAGAGGTACAGAGAGACAAGCTGGGTCCTCAAGAGAGAAAGGGTTCTTGCTCTACTGGCTTCCCAGGTGGTGCTAGTGGTAAAGAATCCACCTGTCAGTGCAGGAGGCATAAGACACATGGGTTTGATCCCTGGCTGGGGATGAGCCCTTGGAAGAGGAAATGGCAACCCACTCCAGTATTCTCATCTGGAGAGTCCCATGAACACAGAATTCTGGCAGGTTACAGTCCATGGGGTTGCAAAGAGTTGGACACAACTGAAGTGACTTAGCATGCATGCATGCTATAGAAACCAGAAAGAAGCTCAGCCTTGGACTGTATTGTAAAGACAGAGGTGGGTGCCAGGACATAGTTTTGGACTGAAGATGGAATGATGAAACTGAAGTTCCTCTGACTGCATCAGACTTTGTCAGGTGATAGGTAGGACTTAATTGTTTATACGTATAACAAAGCATATGCCTTCTTTAAGGCTCATCATGCTAGCTTATGGGGTTTCCCAGGTGGTGCTAGTGGTAAAGAATCCACCTGGCGGTGCAGGAGGCATAAGACACAGGGGTTTGATCCCTGGCTGGGGATGAGCCCTTGGAAGAGGAAATGGCAACCCACTCCAGTATTCTCATCTGGAGAGTCCCATGAACACAGAATTCTGGCAGGTTACAGTCCATGGGGTTGCAAAGAGTTGGACACAACTGAAGTGACTTAGCATGCATGCATGCTATAGAAACCAGAAAGAAGCTCAGCCTTGGACTGTATTGTAAAGACAGAGGTGGGTGCCAGGACATAGTTTTGGACTGAAGATGGAATGATGAAACTGAAGTTCCTCTGACTGCATCAGACTTTGTCAGGTGATAGGTAGGACTTAATTGTTTATACGTATAACAAAGCATATGCCTTCTTTAAGGCTCATCATGCTAGCTTATGGGGTTTTCCAGGTGGCACTAGTGGTAAAGAACCCGCCTGCCAATGCAGGAGACATAAGAGACTGGAGTTTGATTCCTGGGTTAGGAAGATCCCTTTGAGGAGGGCATGACAACCCAGTCCAGTACTTATGCCTGGAGAATCCCAAGGACAGAGGAGCCTGGTGGGCTACAGTCCGTAGGGTTGCAAAGACATGACTCAGACATGACTGAAGTGACTTAGCAGCATCATAACTCATGGTGGTAAAGACTTTTGTATGCTAAAACCTATTGTGTGTGATGAGTTCAGGGGAAACAAAAGTTAGCCAAGTCCCCTGGAGTCTCAGGTTTGGTCTGGGCACAGGCAGCTATGCTGGTTCTCACAATGAAGAAGTGTTGAGGGTGAAGAGAGATGCCCTATTTCATTGTGGTAGGGGAGCGTCAAGGTAAGAATGATGATGTCCGTGGCAGTTAACTAACATTTATTAATCACTTGCTATGTTTCTTTATGATCCATCTGTGAATTACTCATGAAATGTATGAGTAATGCATGACACGGAATTCAACTCTTGCCCATTTCAGATTCTTACCCAGCCATGACCAGAACGGACTTTACAGCTCTCATGCCAAAGTCGTAGTGATCCTGCTGAGAGAGCTGTTCGCTGCAAAGCTTATACATCTGGGTCATTTTTCTTGCTAATACTTTACTGGATTCAAATCCTTCAGAATATAGAATTACCTAGAATGGAAACATAATGCAATGCCTACTGTATTATACTGATAACAAGACAGTAGCACAATACCAATGTATTCAAAATTTACTTAAGATATTAGATCTCTCCAAGTGGTTATACCCTTTATCAAGGAAATATAAAGACTGAGGGGAAAAGGGCTTTGTGCCACAAGGTGGAAGGGGGATACTATCTGGGAAATTCTGAGAACTGATCCTGTTTTCTTTCTACAGATGAACATGTGGTCTGGTGACATTTGGTGTGAGGAGCAGTAGAGCCCAATGTGAAAATGTTCACAGCATACAGGCTGAATGGTAGGGTGAGCCTGAGTATAAAAGCAAGATGTGAGCTTCCCTGATTTGACAGAACCAGTGATGGAACTCCCTTTAGGCTCTCTGAGAGTCAAGGGAAAGCTATGCAAAGGAATGCAGCCTCTCCTCTGCCCTAGGAGGCCACCTTGTCTCCGAAGTTTCTGCACCCTTAGTTAAATAAAACTGTGGAGGTGGAGGTGGGCCCCTCTTTGAATCCATAATCTACTTGAATCACTGCAGTTGGCCTCAGAATGAGATTTGAGATGATGCTGAGATCACATGCTGGTGTCTGTTTTGCTCATTGGTCTATCATGACCTATGAGCACAGTGCTCGGGGCATTGCTGGTGATTAAAAATATTTACTGATTATAGATTGTGATTCATTCAATGTGTGATAATAGGACTAGCAATTAGAAGACTGAATTTTTAAATTTCTCCAATTAATTATTGAGTAATTTAACAAAAGGACAAAACAGGAGATGTGAACACAATGCTGGACTGAGCTTCAAGCCTGGTTTTCTTCCTATCAGCTTTGGACAATGAACAAGTCATTTTCTGTCCTGTCCTCAGAGAGTCTAGGGTCAAAATGCCACCTGCCTTAACTGCCCACCACAGCTCAGTTGGTAAAGAATCTGCCTGCAATGCAGATACTTGGGTTCGATTCCTGGATAGAGACGATCCCCTGGAGAAGGAAGTGGCAACCCACACCAGTCTTCCTGCCTGGACACAGGAGCCTGGCTGGCTAAACTAACTGCCCCACCTTACCCACAGGGAGTGATGCAGGATCCATGAGATGCTGTAGGCATTATATTAACACTAATAAAATTTGTAATTTTTCTAATGATAGGATTTGGCATGGTCTATTCTTCGGCAGTTACTTTTAGTTCATGTAGAGGAATATTTTAAACTAGCTGTGATCAGGTATTTATTATCCACAGGAGTAACAGGTGCCTTCAGAGAAGCTCCATTCTAAAAGGGGTGGTGCCCCTTATAAACTATAGCACTGAGCACGAGGGGACTCCAGAGTCTTGAAAACATCTTATATCTTGGTCTTGGTGATCACACAGGTGAATACATGTATAAGGATTCACTCAGTTGTACCACTATGATCTGTGCACTTTATATAAATTATATCTCAGCAAAAAGTGCCAAGAAAAATACATATAACATTTAGATACACTGGCTATTAGCTCATGTGAAGAAGCCAAAAAGCCCCAGTTTAAATAGAAAGGTTTCTAGACAGATACAGAGAGAACAAATACAATCATAAATAATTAGCTTATTAATGATGGCTATTTTTTGACTAAATTGATACAAATTAGAAACAAATCCCTCCCTGCTTTTCATCATTAGTGATTGGCATTGCTTCTACTCAACATCCCTGGACTCTGATTTTAAAAAATGTGGCAAGAGAAGTGAGAATAACACAGTCTTTTTAGAATAGTCTAGCCATTTTAATTGGTGTTTAATTGATAAACACCAATGAACTGGTTAATTAAGCTCATTTACGCATTCCAATTTTCACAGCTTACTGTACTCCAGAGAGCATCCTGGGCTTTGGGGATGCAGCAGTTACACACACACATACATACACACAGAACAAAACATTATGAATGGTAATAATCATATCTACACACTTAAGAGGAAACAACACTGAATAAGCTTGACCAGGATGCATTCATAAGGAAAACTTCCTACCAAGATAAAAATCAAATACTAAATGAACGACGCTTTTAATTTTAATCAAATCTTTATTTGACTAAAAATTAAAAGACACTTGCTCATTGGAAGAATAGTTATGACAAGCCTAGACAGTGTATTAAAAAGCAGAGACATCACTTTGCTGACAAAGGTCCATATAGTCAGAGTTATGGCTTTTCCAGTAGTCATGTATGGATGTGAGAGTTGAACCATAAAGAAGGCTGAGCGTCGAAGAATCGATGCTCTCAAATTGTGGTGCTGGAGGCTCTTGAGAATTCCTTGGACAGCAAGGAGATCAAATAAGTCCATCCTAAAGGAAATCAACCCTAAAGATTCATTGGAAGGACTGATGCTGAAGTGAAGCTCCAATACTTAGGGCATCTGATGCAGAGAGATGACTCATTGGAAAAGACCCTGAGGCTAGGAAAGACTGAGGGCAAGAGAAGGGCGCCAGAGAGGATGCCATGGTTGGATGGGATCACTGACTCAATGGTCATGAGTCTGAGCAAACTCTGGGAAACAGTGACGGACAGGGAAGCCTGGAGTGCTGTCATTCATGGGGTCACAAAGAATCGGATATGACTTCATGACTGAACAACAACAAACAAAAGAAACAAGGTTAAAGTTCTGCTGCTGTATAACGTGATGCTCACCTCTGCAATCAAGGCATAATTTGGAACCATCATCGCAAAGGGTCTAAACAGGGCTTTCAAATTATCTGGCAACTCTGTTCGGCCTGCATATCCAGGATTCATTGTGATGAAGGCTGCACAAGTCATAACCAACTTTATTTCTCGCCCTTCAAACATGAATCTCGAGAGCTGTTGAAAAGAAAGAGAAGAGGTAAGTTAACGCTTTTTTGGACATCTGTAAATTCTTTCCCATAATTACTACTTGAGTACAGAACTTGTGTGATGCACGTTAAAGAAGAGATTACTGAGTCTTCTTGCTGGGAATGTTTTTCTCCTGATTCTGTCCTACTCACTCTCCATCTCTTTTGGGCTGAGTATTGCCTGCTGTTTACCTCCTGCCCCTGCCTTGCCCCAGGTGTCTTCTCCTTTCTGGCCTGGTCATCATTAAATAAATAAATAATAAATTAAAATGAAATAATAAAAAACTATTAAACAACCGGCAAGGCTGTTCTGGTTTGTACTGGCTGAACACCAGCCTGCTCGCTAGTGACCTCATGACCATAATCTGACAATGTCAACAGGGACTTGGACTTATCCTTCACTACCATCACCTTCCCAGTACAAAACCCTTCTTCAGGAATGGGCTCATATGGGCTAAAACACATTTTAAGTACTGTGGTCATTCTGATACCTTCATCTGGCGTTACACTCTTTGGGCTTTTCCAGTCCAGTGAATTGTGGTGAGTCAAGGACCTTTGGATTCCCCAGGACCTCTCTCATTTTTCTACCAGCAATAAGCTTAGACTAGGGGCCATGAGGAAGGCACCCAGAGGCAACAGCGTTAGAAAAACAAAGCAGCAAAGTCAATGTCACAGGCAAGAATAAGAAAGGAGAGGAGGAAAATAAGAGGTAGAGGACAGACGGACAGGGGGTACAAGCATGTGTGTGTGTGTGTGTGTGTGTATAGGTCTCAGCACAGTGTCTATCATACAGTTGCTTCTCTTTCTTGCCTGCATGAGAAATTGATTCATCCCACTCAGTTCCGCGACTGCAGTACTCACCAGTGATACTGGAAACATGGATTAGAGAGACCGAAGTCAGCACTGTCCTTCCTAACATGCAACATGATGTAAGTTCATTATGAACTTGTTGTTTAGTCGCTCAGGCATGTCTGACTCTTTGCAACCCCATGGACTGTAGCCCGCCAGGCTCCTCCATCCACGGGCTTCTCCAGGCAGGAATGGTATGAATCTAAGAAACATGATCCCACCAACGAGAGCCCGGTGCTTTACCTTTGCAGCTTTGGCGTTCCTGATGGTGATGAGCTGCTGTGCAATGACCGACAGCACTTCTATGTCGATTCGATTAAACTCATCAAAGCAGCACCAGGCCCCTGACTGTGCCAGGCCGCTGAAGAAGCGCCCATCATCTGAAAGCACAAGAACGCCACTCAGCTCTGTACGGCAGAGTTGAACTCTTTCCCATGTTAACTTCTGAACTGAGATATTAAAAGACAAAAGGGGTATCTGCAAACAAGCCGTATTCTCCTTTCTGGCCTGGTCATCATTAAATAAATAAATAATAAATTAAAATGAAATAATAAAAAACTATTAAACAACCGGCAAGGCTGTTCTGGTTTGTACTGGCTGAACACCAGCCTGCTCGCTAGTGACCTCATGACCATAATCTGACAATGTCAACAGGGACTTGGACTTATCCTTCACTACCATCACCTTCCCAGTACAAAACCCTTCTTCAGGAATGGGCTCATATGGGCTAAAACACATTTTAAGTACTGTGGTCATTCTGATACCTTCATCTGGCGTTACACTCTTTGGGCTTTTCCAGTCCAGTGAATTGTGGTGAGTCAAGGACCTTTGGATTCCCCAGGACCTCTCTCATTTTTCTACCAGCAATAAGCTTAGACTAGGGGCCATGAGGAAGGCACCCAGAGGCAACAGCGTTAGAAAAACAAAGCAGCAAAGTCAATGTCACAGGCAAGAATAAGAAAGGAGAGGAGGAAAATAAGAGGTAGAGGACAGACGGACAGGGGGTACAAGCATGTGTGTGTGTGTGTGTGTGTGTATAGGTCTCAGCACAGTGTCTATCATACAGTTGCTTCTCTTTCTTGCCTGCATGAGAAATTGATTCATCCCACTCAGTTCCGCGACTGCAGTACTCACCAGTGATACTGGAAACATGGATTAGAGAGACCGAAGTCAGCACTGTCCTTCCTAACATGCAACATGATGTAAGTTCATTATGAACTTGTTGTTTAGTCGCTCAGGCATGTCTGACTCTTTGCAACCCCATGGACTGTAGCCCGCCAGGCTCCTCCATCCACGGGCTTCTCCAGGCAGGAATGGTATGAATCTAAGAAACATGATCCCACCAACGAGAGCCCGGTGCTTTACCTTTGCAGCTTTGGCGTTCCTGATGGTGATGAGCTGCTGTGCAATGACCGACAGCACTTCTATGTCGATTCGATTAAACTCATCAAAGCAGCACCAGGCCCCTGACTGTGCCAGGCCGCTGAAGAAGCGCCCCATCATCTGAAAGCACAAGAACGCCACTCAGCTCTGTACGGCAGAGTTGAACTCTTTCCCATGTTAACTTCTGAACTGAGATATTAAAAAGACAAAAGGGGGTATCTGCAAACAAGCCGTAGGTTTGTGTGACTCCTGGGCCATGTCAGAAGTTAACATCTTTTTCTTAGAGGAAATGTCTTTGCCTCTCTCTAAATGATTTGAAGCTAATCTTTATTTTTTAAATAAAATGACGATCAGACCCATTTTCCTACGTTTTCATAACCCCCATTCACCTATGTAAATACTGCAGAGATTCTCAAAGAAACTAACACATAGAATACCATTCACCTATGTAAATACTTTACAGGTTCTCAAAGAAACTGATACACAGAATAGACACATGTAATAACTTAAGAAAATCATTGACAGCTTTACTGATGGAAACTTTCACTGTTTTTACTGGGCACTATACACAGCAGGCAACACGTAGGAGCCACTGAGCAGAAGTACAGCCACATGAGCGTGCTAAGTAGCTTCAGTCGTGTCCAACTCTTTCTGACCCTGTGGGCTGCAGTCCACCAGGCTCTTTTGTCCATGGGATTCACCAGGCAGGAATACTGGAGTGGGTTGCCATGCCCTTCTCCAGGGGATCTTTCCAACCCAGGGATTGAACCCAGGTCTCTCATGTCTCCTGCATTGGCAGGCAGGTTCTTTATCACTAGCACCAGCTGGGAAGCCCGCACACTGGGTAATGCAACGACTGTTAATGTCTTCTACAGCAGAATTCTAGGGGCTGATGAGAATGAATATGTACGTGTGGCCATTACAGAAGAAGTTTCTTTGGAGACTTGAATTTTGGGTTAAGCATTTGTACAAATATAGCATCATACCATGTCTCTCTCTTTAACTGATGGGTACTGATAGTTGATTTGGCCTTTTGTTTCTGCTCCTTGAAGAGGCAGCCCCCACCACCTGCCTTATGGAATGGATGAGGTGGAGGTGGCAGAGTGTCACCTTCACACTGAGAAGTCTTCCTACTCCCCCATGTCTGACTGGGATGTTGCCAAGGATGACCTTGGTCTTTTTCTGAAGGTCTGCTACACCAGCAGTCTCCAATCTTTCAAGGAAGACAATTTTTCCACGGACTGGGGTGGGGGATGGTTTCGGGAAAATTCAAGTGCATTGCATTTACTGCATGCTTTATTTCTAATCTAAGGTTGAGTTAACAGTTCATGGCCCAAAGGTTGAGGATCCCTGTTTCACATCCTTCATGGGATACTCAACGTTCCAAATTAGATGCTAACATGTTAAAACAGCAGTTTCTAAAGTGTCATCTGAGGATCCTTGCAAGTCTCAGGGTTTTGTTAGGGGGTCTGTGAGGTTGAAGGACTTTTCTTATAATGTTATTTGTCTTTTCAGTCTCATTTTCTCAGGATAGAACCGAGTATAAAAAAGTTACTGATGGGGTTTCAGTTTCCACATTGCAAATAATCTTTAAGAAACTGCCACTTTTGAAGCTTTAGTATAGTTTCAAAGAAGATGACCAGCAATTATCTGAAGAAGTTATTAACCCATTCTTTTCTTCTAGCATGTATACTTATGCAAGGCGAGATTTCTCTTCAAACACTTCAATCAAAATAACATATCTCGGAAGATTTCATATAGAAGTAGATATGGGAATCTGGTTGTCTTCCATTATATCAAACAAGAGATTTTTAAAAATATAAAACAGTGTCACTCTTCTTACTAATTTTTGCATTTGAAAAATGGTTATTTTCTCTCAAAAAGTGTGTTTATGCTAACATGTGATGAATTGATTATGGTTGTTTTAAAACAAATAAATATTTAAGATGCATCAGTTTTAATTTCTAGCCTGGTAAATATCAACAGAGTGTAGCCCGTACATAAACACAAAAACTCTTTGGAGATCTCAATAACTTTTAAGTTAGACTTTTAAGTCTAAAAGGGTCCTGTGATCAAAGTTTGAGAACTACTCAGCGAAAAAACTTTCCCTGAATTCTCACTTCCTATAAATACTGTTTTCAATATGCAACTCTGAGTTGTTCATCTCTCTCTCTCTCTTTTCTAATATTAATTTATTTATTTGGCTACACCAGATCTTAGTTAAGGCATGTGGGATTTAGTTATGGCATGCCAACTCCTTGGTGCAGCATGTGGGATTTAGTTTCCTGACCATGGGTTAAACGTGGACCCCCTGAACTGACAGCACAGAATCTTAGCTCCTGGACTACCAGGGAAGTCTCTATTCATCTCTTCCTGGAAGCTTATTCCTTATTCCTAGATTTCCTTGCTATTCAGTCTAATATCTCAACTTTACCACCACTTGACAAATCCTCCCCTGGCCTAGATTCCTCCTCAGCCCACCAGATTGTCTTGCCCTGACTATCCTCCCTCGCTCTTGACTCCTCCTGGCCCCACTGGTCTTCCCTCATTTGCTATCACCCCTTTCTCTTCTTTTTCTGCTGTGTCACATTGCAGACAGAGAAAGTCACGTGAAGCACTTAATGGGAGCATTCAGAAAGCAGGACTGTACCTTGTAGTCCAAACCATCAGAGCAGTTAAAGACCACACACTGGATGGCAAGGGACTTTGCGAGGTCTTTGGTGGTCTCAGTTTTCCCAGTTCCAGCAGGACCAGCTGGTGCGCCTCCCAGGTCCAGCTGCAAAGCCCCCATGAGGCAAAGATAGCAGCGATCCTGAAGAAATGGATAAACGGTCATTATTGAAGAGGACTGATGTTGGCCACAAACTTGTTAGTCCTTCTCTTTCCATAGCAGGAGGGTCACTCATTTTTTTCTCACTGATTTTTTTGGGGGCCACTAAAACAGTGTCACTCTTCTTACTAATTTTTGCATTTGAAAAATGGTTATTTTCTCTCAAAAAGTGTGTTTATGCTAACATGTGATGAATTGATTATGGTTGTTTTAAAACAAATAAATATTTAAGATGCATCAGTTTTAATTTCTAGCCTGGTAAATATCAACAGAGTGTAGCCCGTACATAAACACAAAAACTCTTTGGAGATCTCAATAACTTTTAAGTTAGACTTTTAAGTCTAAAAGGGTCCTGTGATCAAAGTTTGAGAACTACTCAGCGAAAAAACTTTCCCTGAATTCTCACTTCCTATAAATACTGTTTTCAATATGCAACTCTGAGTTGTTCATCTCTCTCTCTCTCTTTTCTAATATTAATTTATTTATTTGGCTACACCAGATCTTAGTTAAGGCATGTGGGATTTAGTTATGGCATGCCAACTCCTTGGTGCAGCATGTGGGATTTAGTTTCCTGACCATGGGTTAAACGTGGACCCCCTGAACTGACAGCACAGAATCTTAGCTCCTGGACTACCAGGGAAGTCTCTATTCATCTCTTCCTGGAAGCTTATTCCTTATTCCTAGATTTCCTTGCTATTCAGTCTAATATCTCAACTTTACCACCACTTGACAAATCCTCCCCTGGCCTAGATTCCTCCTCAGCCCACCAGATTGTCTTGCCCTGACTATCCTCCCTCGCTCTTGACTCCTCCTGGCCCCACTGGTCTTCCCTCATTTGCTATCACCCCTTTCTCTTCTTTTTCTGCTGTGTCACATTGCAGACAGAGAAAGTCACGTGAAGCACTTAATGGGAGCATTCAGAAAGCAGGACTGTACCTTGTAGTCCAAACCATCAGAGCAGTTAAAGACCACACACTGGATGGCAAGGGACTTTGCGAGGTCTTTGGTGGTCTCAGTTTTCCCAGTTCCAGCAGGACCAGCTGGTGCGCCTCCCAGGTCCAGCTGCAAAGCCCCCATGAGGCAAAGATAGCAGCGATCCTGAAGAAATGGATAAACGGTCATTATTGAAGAGGACTGATGTTGGCCACAAACTTGTTAGTCCTTCTCTTTCCATAGCAGGAGGGTCACTCATTTTTTTCTCACTGATTTTTTTTTGGGGGGCCACTTCTATTGATCTTTCATTTATTTCCATCCTTGTTCTTTGGCCCATGTGGGCCTCCCATTGCAGTGGCCTCTGTCACCACAGAGCACCAGCTCTGGGCGCAGGCACTCCGATTGTTGACTCATAATTAAACACATGGGTCCAGCAGTTCCGAAGCACGTGGTATCTTCCCAGGTCAGGGATCAAACTGGTGCCCCTTGCACTGCAAGGTGGTGTCTTTACCCACTGGACCACCAGGGAAGTCCTCTCACTGATTTTTAAGTGAAGGATAAGTGCTTGACAATGCTGTGTTGGTTTCTGCTGTGCCACACTGTGAGCCAGTCATAACGATATATATCTATATATCTCCCTTCCCTCTGGAGCCTACCACCATTCACCCCCATTGCAGCCCTCTAGGTCACCACAGAGCAGCAAGCTGAGCTAACTGTACTGTACGGCAGTTACTGTACGAGCCACTGATTTTTTTTTTTTTAATTTTGGCCTCTTTTCATTGGGTTTTTTATCCATTTATTTTCATCTATTTTTACTCTTTGGCTTGTGTGGGCCTCCCATTGCAGTGGCCTCTCTGGTTGCAGAGCACCGGCTCTGGGCGCATGTGTTCCAGAGCGCTGGCTCCTAATTGGACACGCCAGTACAGCCACTCTGTAGCACATGGGATCTTCTTGGGCCAGGGATGGAACCGGTGCCCCTTGCACTGCAAGCTGGACTCTTTACCCACTGGAACGCCAGGGAAGCTCTGAGCCATCGATTTTACACATGGTAGTTAGTGTATGCATGGCAGTGCTACCCTCTCCATTGGTCCCACCCTCTCCTTCCTGCCCTATGCCCACAAGGCTGTTCTCTACCTCTGTGTCTCTATCCCTGCCTGTAAGTTCATCAGGACGACTTTTCTGGATTCCCTATATATGCATTAATATATGAGATTTGTTTTTCTCTTTCTGACTTCCTCCACTCATGAAAGGTTCTCGGCAACAGAAATATACTGAAAAACCTCAAAAAAATTTTTTAAAAAAGGGCTTCCCAGGTAGTCCAGTGGGTAAAGAGTCCACCTTGCAGTGCAAGAGGCACCAGTTCGATCCCTGACCTGGGAAGATCCCACATGCTATGGAGTGGCTGGGCCAGTGTGTCCAATGACGAGCCAGTGCTCTGGAGTGCATGCGCCCAGAGCTGGTGCCCTGCAAGAGAGAGGCCACTGCAATGGGAGGCCCACACAGGCCAAAGAAAAAAGATGGATCTAAATAAATAAATAATAAATAAAAGAGGCCAAAAATTAAAAAGAAAAATTCAGGCACATGATCACATAATGTCAATACATGTCTGCTGTATAAAGATGCACTCATGGCAGATTCCTTCGAGGGTTAATCTTAGGTGGAAACATTTCTGAATGGTTTTGATGGCCCAATTTCAATATGCTGTGTTGGTTTCTGCTGTGCCACACTGTGAGCCAGTCATAACGATATATATCTATATATCTCCCTTCCTCTGGGCTACCACTTTTATCTAGGTCACCACAGAGCAGCAAGCTGAGCTAACTGTACTGTACGGCAGTTACTGTACGAGCCACTGATTTTTTTTTAATTTTGGCCTCTTTTCATTGGGTTTTTTATCCATTTATTTTCATCTATTTTTACTCTTTGGCTTGTGTGGGCCTCCCATTGCAGTGGCCTCTCTGGTTGCAGAGCACCGGCTCTGGGCGCATGTGTTCCAGAGCGCTGGCTCCTAATTGGACACGCCAGTACAGCCACTCTGTAGCACATGGGATCTTCTTGGGCCAGGGATGGAACCGGTGCCCCTTGCACTGCAAGCTGGACTCTTTACCCACTGGAACGCCAGGGAAGCTCTGAGCCATCGATTTTACACATGGTAGTTAGTGTATGCATGGCAGTGCTACCCTCTCCATTGGTCCCACCCTCTCCTTCCTGCCCTATGCCCACAAGGCTGTTCTCTACCTCTGTGTCTCTATCCCTGCCTGTAAGTTCATCAGGACGACTTTTCTGGATTCCCTATATATGCATTAATATATGAGATTTGTTTTTCTCTTTCTGACTTCCTCCACTCATGAAAGGTTCTACGGCAACAGAAATATACTGAAAAACCTCAAAAAAATTTTTTAAAAAAGGGCTTCCCAGGTAGTCCAGTGGGTAAAGAGTCCACCTTGCAGTGCAAGAGGCACCAGTTCGATCCCTGACCTGGGAAGATCCCACATGCTATGGAGTGGCTGGGCCAGTGTGTCCAATGACGAGCCAGTGCTCTGGAGTGCATGCGCCCAGAGCTGGTGCCCTGCAAGAGAGAGGCCACTGCAATGGGAGGCCCACACAGGCCAAAGAAAAAAGATGGATCTAAATAAATAAATAATAAATAAAAGAGGCCAAAAATTAAAAAAAGAAAAATTCAGGCACATGATCACATAATGTCAATACATGTCTGCTGTATAAAGATGCACTCATGGCAGATTCCTTCGAGGGTTAATCTTAGGTGGAAACATTTCTGAATGGTTTTGATGGAATTAAAAAAAAAAGCCATCATAAACCTCAATGATCAGTCACTTACAGTGAGAGGAGTGATAACCAATCTCGGGCAGGCACCCAGATACTCATAGCCGTAGGTGTACTGGGAGAGCGCCATTCTTGCTACACAGTTGTCCAGGTCCACATCCCAGTAATAGCGCAGCTGTCTCTGCCAGTCGAAGGAGTCAACTGCCACCACCTACATGAGCGATGGCGATTGTACACACATTAGACGCATTCACACCAGAAAGAAATACATGATCTTCTTTAAGCAAAACAGTTACCTTGGCCTGAACAAGTTCAGTGACTATGTCTCTTGCATGGACATCAATAGTAATTAAGGCAGTTAAGATGTTTCTGTGTAATTTAGGAAGAGTGCCTCGGACTATTGCTGCCAGAGCATTTAACCTCTACAATGAAAAAAAAAAAGGATAATTAATTTAAAAAATCAGCTTACATGTATATCTTTTTACTATCAGGTTTGAACCAAAACTACCTATAAAGTTGGATATCTATAAAATTAGATAGTTTGGGGACTTCCCTGAAGGACCAGTGGTTAATACTCTGTGATTCCAATACAAGTCCACAAGTTGGATCCCTGGTAGGGGAACTGGGATCCCATATGCCATGTGCACTGCCAAGAAAATATAAAAAATAAAATAAAGATGACAAAGTTATAGTAACATTTTAAAAATTAGATAGTTTTGACAAGTGTTTAATCCAAATTTCGTAAAAATCTGTAATTACTTGACCAAATGGGACAACGGTTTAACTTATTTATTTCCTAGAAGATTTCTGTGAATCATACACTATATTTACCCTCATTTCATGTGAGAGAAAGCTGAAGGTCAGAGAAGGTAAGTAAACTGATGGCAGCCATAAAGGGGAAAAAAACGAGACTTGAGTAGACATTTGCCTCAAGAAAAGCTCTTAACCATTGTAAGATGATGTCTTCAGAGAAGATGGCTCTCCTTAAAAATTGTGATTAAGGTAGACCTTCTCATTGTTTTTGGATATTCAGAAAACTTGGGCATTTTAACCAAGGCAATGACTGAAAGCATTTTTAGGTAGACTGAGCTGGCGACTTTCACATAAATGGTTAAATCTGTTTCAAAGAAGAGAAGTGCCTTTGAAGGCCTTGACCTGCTGAATTTTCACTCAGGTTGACTCTGATCAGGGGTCACCTCTACAAAGAAGTCTGTGGGATTTTCATTAATGAGTCTTTTCTCTCTGCGGTGAAATTCTATTGAGGACCCTCATGAGAGAGTTTTCTCTCATTTCAAGGAAGCTATTTCCTCCTTTTTCTGTTTTAAGTGTGATTTCCTTAAAAAAGAAAAAAAACAACAACGAAAAAACAAAGCTATTTTGACTGAGCCATGCAGCATGCAGGATCTCAGTTCACCAGCCAGGGTCAAACCTGTACCCTCACCTCTGCTCTGCAGTGGAAGAGCAGAGTCCTAACCCCTGGACCACCAGAAAACTCCCCTAAGGTGAGTCTTAAAAAAATGCAACACTGTTTGGAAGTAGAATTGAATTTGGAGGTAAAGAGTTGGTCAGGCTGTAGGTTGCATTTTCCAATGGTAGCACAAATATTTGTACAGAATGGTATTGAATTCATTCAATTATTCATTCCTTTATCAATAGTGGTCAGAGGATTCTAAAAAACGCCTTGGGCTTAAGGACAGAAATGCCACAAATCCTGTGGTTTTCCTGGATTGAATCAACTTCCGGATACCAGGATCCACAATACCATTTCTCCTTAAAAGTGATAAGCCCTTATAATTTGACAGTTTCTCTTAAATTGCTTTTTCTCCTTCTATTTTTCATAGGATTCATATAAATACTGTGCAAACATCAAGGGAGTGTTGCTGAGAAACTTGAAAAGAAATAGTTTTACTGAGCACCTCAAAGTTTTGGCCAACAAGGACTTCCCATGTAGCTCAGCTGGTAAAGAATCTGTCTGCAATACAGAAGACCCTGGTTTGATCCCTGGGTCGTGCAGATCCCCTGGAGAAGGGAAAGGCTACCCATTCCAGCATTCTTGCTTGGAGAATTCTATGGGTCACAAAGAGTTGGACAGGACTAAGTGAATTTCAAAGCTGTGGATGTCAAGTAAGAGCCTTACAATTTCTGAAGTAGTAACTTTGCATCAAGTACTGCCAACAAAGTGAAGGACAGGGAAGCCTGGGGTGCTGTAGTTTATGGGATGACAGAGAGTCCTACACGACTTAGCTGCTGAATGCCAGCAAAAGCCACTGAACCCTCTTGGCACAGCAGTACATCAGATATCACCCGGCCGTAATCTTACCTCAAAGTTTATTTTTTCAAAATCTTCCAGGGCCTCTACAAAGAAGTCTGTGGGATTTTCATTAATGAGTCTTTTCTCTCTGCGGTGAAATTCTATTGAGGACCCTCATGAGAGAGTTTTCTCTCATTTCAAGGAAGCTATTTCCTCCTTTTTCTGTTTTAAGTGTGATTTCCTTAAAAAAGAAAAAAAACAACAACGAAAAAACAAAGCTATTTTGACTGAGCCATGCAGCATGCAGGATCTCAGTTCACCAGCCAGGGTCAAACCTGTACCCTCACCTCTGCTCTGCAGTGGAAGAGCAGAGTCCTAACCCCTGGACCACCAGAAAACTCCCCTAAGGTGAGTCTTAAAAATGCAACACTGTTTGGAAGTAGAATTGAATTTGGAGGTAAAGAGTTGGTCAGGCTGTAGGTTGCATTTTCCAATGGTAGCACAAATATTTGTACAGAATGGTATTGAATTCATTCAATTATTCATTCCTTTATCAATAGTGGTCAGAGGATTCTAAAAAACGCCTTGGGCTTAAGGACAGAAATGCCACAAATCCTGTGGTTTTCCTGGATTGAATCAATTTCCCGGATACCAGGATCCACAATACCATTTCTCCTTAAAAGTGATAAGCCCTTATAATTTGACAGTTTCTCTTAAATTGCTTTTTCTCCTTCTATTTTTCATAGGATTCATATAAATACTGTGCAAACATCAAGGGAGTGTTGCTGAGAAACTTGAAAAGAAATAGTTTTACTGAGCACCTCAAAGTTTTGGCCAACAAGGACTTCCCATGTAGCTCAGCTGGTAAAGAATCTGTCTGCAATACAGAAGACCCTGGTTTGATCCCTGGGTCGTGCAGATCCCCTGGAGAAGGGAAAGGCTACCCATTCCAGCATTCTTGCTTGGAGAATTCTATGGGTCACAAAGAGTTGGACAGGACTAAGTGAATTTCAAAGCTGTGGATGTCAAGTAAGAGCCTTACAATTTCTGAAGTAGTAACTTTGCATCAAGTACTGCCAACAAAGTGAAGGACAGGGAAGCCTGGGGTGCTGTAGTTTATGGGATGACAGAGAGTCCTACACGACTTAGCTGCTGAATGCCAGCAAAAGCCACTGAACCCTCTTGGCACAGCAGTACATCAGATATCACCCGGCCGTAATCTTACCTCAAAGTTTATTTTTTCAAAATCTTCCAGGGCTTCTAAGTGGTCCCCTTCTTCTCTTTTCAGACACTCCGTCAAATCGCGGCACCACATGATTTGAGAAACGGTCAGGATCACCTGCCCGGAAACACCCGTCTTCAGTGTGGTCTGCCTCTCACCCCAACAGGAAGCAGAGGCGGAGAGTTAAGAAGCCTAAAGTACCTGAGAAGGGTGGCCGGCAACCACCCACACTGTCCTCTCTTTTCCCAGATAGTCCGCGATGGCAGCTTTGCACAGGCGGCGCAGAGACGTGAACATGGCTTCCTCCACTTTTCCCAGCCACTCCTCCACGTTGCCCCGGGCCTTGAGGCCTTTCCCCAGGCTTACCTGGAAGGCAATCAGAGCAGTGGTAGCATGGAGGCCGCACAACCTCTGTACTTACCCAACTGGTAATCTCAGCTCGGTAAACCCAGAAGCCTGACAACAGACACTGGAATTTTCTATGGACATCATTACCCAACTCTACTTTAATATATAAACACATATACATGTGTATATATATTATTTGGCTGTGCCACATGTGGGATATTTAGCTGCAGCATGTGCAAGACCTAGTTGCCTGACCAGTGATCACACCCAGGTCCCCTGCATTGGGAGCCTCCAGGAGTCTCAGCCACTGAATCACTAGGGAAGTCCCTACCTGCCTCTCCTTACTGTGCTTTCAGGGCTTCCCTTTGGGGCCAACTTGCTGGAAAGAGGAGAGTGAGTGAGTGAGTGAGTGTGTGTGTTAGTTGCTCAGTCGTACCCAACTCTCTGGGAGCCCAGGCAGGGACGGTAGCCCACCAGGCCCCTCTGTCCATGGGATTTCTGAGGCAGGGATGCTGGGTGGGTTGCCATTTCCTGCTCCATGGGATCCTCCCAATCCAGAGATTGAACCTGAGTTTCCTGCTTTGGCAGGCAGATTCTTTACCACTGAGCCTCCTGGGAAGTGCCTAAGGTGACCAATATTCTTCTGATTGTCCACTTCAACTGACACTTTTCAGCTCTTTTCATATTTATTTCTTGGACTTCAGTGACCTGACTGCCTTGCCTGTCTGGGCTCCTGCATCTGGGCTTCTTCTACTCTCCCTATACATGTCCTGACTTCACCAAATCCTAGCCTAGGTCTTCTCCTCTTTCTTCTTCTGCACTAGTGATGAGCAAAGTCTTTTGCCAGAGGGTCAACTTAGACAAGTAAAAACATTATTGAGGTATAGTTGATTCACAATATTATATCAGTTTCAGGAGTACAACATAATGATTCAATATCTTTATAGATTCTACTCCATTTAAAGTCATTACAAAATTATAGCTATATTGCCCTGTAGAGTACATTATTTCCTTGCCACTTATTTATTTTATACATATTATTTGTAGCTTGTAATTCTTAATCCCATACTTCTAAAACGCCTCTCCCTACCCTTCTCTTCCCACTAGTAACTAGTAACTAGTTTGTTTTCTACATCTGTGAATCTGTTATATTTACTAGCTTGAATTATTTTTTAGATCCCGTATCAAGAGAAAATATACAATATTTGTCTTCCTCTGTCAGATTTATTTCACTTGGCATAAAACCCTCCAGGTCCATGTATGTTGCTGCAAATGGCAAAATTTTATTCTTTTTTATGGCCAAGTAATATGCCATTCTATTGGTATAATCCTCTATACACCTTCTTTATCCGTCTATCTGTTGGACACATAGGTTGCTTCTGTGTCTTGGCTATTATAAATAGTGCTGCTACAAATACTAGGATGAATGTACAGGGCAAGCAAAATGTCTGTGGGCTCCTGCTGGTCCCGTAGATACACCACTGTGCTCTATATGGACTAAAATCCTTAGCGTTTCCCTGCATGACTTCTCTGTATGGTATACTGTCCCTCCTATGGTTCCTCTCCATCTTCCTTGGCTGCCTGTGTGGGTGTGTGTATGTGAGAGAGACAGAGAGAGAGAGAGAGAGGGAGAGAGAGAGAGAATGAATGGCACTCTCCTCTGTGAGGTCACTTGATTTCACACAGTCTGCTAGTGGATTCACTTGCTTGGTGTTTTCTAGATGCCAGGCCCTCTGTAGGGTCCAGGAGACACTGCTGCCAAACCGTGACAATGAACACTTCATAGCACCCACTTGGTACTGTTCTAAAGTAATGCACATAGAGGAACACCTGAAAATCCCAATAACTCATCAGTCAGGCAGTATTACTAAGCCTCATCTTATCGATGAGGCTAAAGATTGGGTGTGGAATCCAGGTGGCCAGACCATAGCACCAGCTCTTATCCAGGCTACTCCTGTGCCTGGAGAATCTTAATTCTCCAGTTCCTTCCACTCTGTTCTCAAGAACAGAGGCACTTGCTTCTGTTTTTACATTTACACCAAGGCTTTTCCATTATTTGACTATGTCCTGCTAGATTTTGAGTTCTTTGAGGATGAGAATTTTATATTGCTTATCTTTGAAACTGCTGAGCCAGCAGAAGACCAGATCTCAGTAACACTTGATGAAAGGTTAGTGTGATGAGGAATAAAATCTCCATCCTTCACCCCAGGAGAATACCAAAGTTTACCCGTAAAGAATTATAAACAAGAAGACCTTACCCTTTCTCCCTCTGGTGACAGCATCGCTAAAATATCATTAGTATGAACCTTTTCTGGTTCTGCATCCATTCCAGGAATTCTTCCCTCAGTAGGAGTTACGAAAGCAAATTCCAACTTTGAAATGGAGTCAAAGCATTTCCTTAAGTGTGGCTGCACAGCCTGGGGGTTTCGTGTCTGGGCCAAAATCTCCAGAAGCTCATCATTTGACAAGAAGTAAAACCTGGATTAAAGAAAGTGCTTAAGACGTAACTTGAGATGGAAGCAAAGCCTTATATAGACATGAAAGATGAATCCCTCAGCCTCGTCTCTTTCCCAGTCATTGATTTCCTGGGTTTCCTCTACCCTGCTAGTCCTGGGTTTCTTGGGGAAGCCATACATGTTTCTAAATATGATTATTATTATAAAGACCAGTATGAATGCATTTCAAACATCTGAAGTTAGTGCTGGTACATAAAAGGTAGAGATTTTTCATAAAAATTGTAAGAATGCTAGTACTTGCTATGATGCTGATTTGGTCACATGTCTGTTACATGGCATTGAGCTCCTAAAGTAAGGATATATTTGTTTTCCTAGAATCTAGCCTTGTACCTCAAAATATACTTGGTCAACACATTATTTGTTGAATAGGGGTGGTTCCTGGAACCTTATTTGGTTCTGTGACTACATACATGTGATCTTGCATGGGATTTCCTTAGATCTTGCCCAGAGGGCCATCTGGAGGCATGAAGATAGTCTATGAAAAAAGCTGGAGAAGGGGCACACCCGGATGCCCATGGAGGAGAGACAGGGATGAAGGTCTGTCTGGAGAAGACACTTCGCTTCTATGGAGGAAGTTGCCTATGGGAGACCCCCCAGGATTAGAGGAATCCCATGAGCTCATGGAAGGCCCTGTGTGAGAGAGGGGGCTAGTTGGGTACCAGCCAACTCAGGTGTCTCCTGCCATATTGCCTCTCCTCCATTCCCTGCCCCAAATCTGGAGACCCCAGGAATCTAACAGGAAGTGGGGATGGTTGACCATTATACACTCTTATCATCACTAAAATCTTCAGCCCTGCCACAGGCCTGAGCCAGAGAGGGAGATGTTTTCACTTTTTTTCTTTTTGGCCACTTCTATTGATCTTTCATTCATGTTTGTTCTTTGGCCTGTGTGGGCCTCCCATTGCAGTGGCCTCTCTCGCTGCAGAGCACCGGCTCTGGGCACATGCACTCCAGAGCTCTGGCTCAGGAGTTGGACATATTGTTTCAGCCACTCCATGGCACATGGGATCTTCCCAGGCCAGGGAACAAACTGGCACCCCTTGCACTGCCAGGCGGTGTCCTTACCCACTGGGAAAGCCCAAGATGTTTTCACTTTGAAAGAAGGTCAGAGTTTCGATGATTATGGATCATTTAGTGGGTTAATGTGACAAGAGATTTTTTTGGTATTATTATCTGAGAATGGACAGAAAACTTAAAAGGTCTGCTCAAAATACTGAGCAGGAAGAAACTAGCCCCAAGTAGGGAATGCAGAGGCAGTCTTTAGAAAGAAAGATGTTTTGAGGTTGCATTCTATCACTTCGTACCAGATACAGACTAATCTGTCTCCCTTTTCAGCTAATGAAACAGACAGCTATCAATGCAGGAACACTGCTGCATTTGCCCATTCAACTTGAGTCCCCAGGACCTAACTTGTGGCCCCAGTTAATTCACTCATATGGTTTATTGCATGTTTTCATTAAGACTTATAAAGTGAAATCAATGGTACACAGAGCCTCTTGACATAATAAATACTGCAGACCTAGTTGATGTAATTCTGAACGAAAGGAAAAATAAAAGCTGATGCTTTTTTGTGCATCAAAAAAATGATCTCTTCTTGGACCACAATGCAACGAGACTAGAGATCAACTACAGGAAAAAAAAAAATTATCATGTGAGTGTTAAGTCACTTAAGTTGTCTCTGACTCTTTGAGACCCCAGGGACTGTAGCCTGCCAGGCTCCTCTGTTTGTGGGATTCTTTAGGCAAGAATACTGGAGTGGGTGGCCATGCCCTTCTCCAGGGGATCTTCCCAGCCCAGGGATCAAACCCAGGTCTCGCACATTCCGGGTGGACTCTTACTGTCTGAGCCACCAGAGAAACCCATAAATGTGTCCAGGTTTCTTTAAAGATCAGAAACAGTGTACAGATTTTCTCTGGCCTTTGGAGATCCAAGTTGGGAACCCACCGATTTAAGAGTGAAATAAAAGTCATATCCCAAACCTCATACTCCTCTGTCTTTTCCCATGTTGCCTGAATCTGTCAAACCCAATTAAATTTTCCAGATTTTAGGTATTTCATGCATACACATACCCTGGCCTGCTACCCATAAACAACACCTCCTAACCAAACAATCCACATAAGCACCTAACTCTGGTTGACTCAGTGCTTGTCCTAGGACAGGTCTTAACAGTCATCTCCATTACAGGTAGCAGGGAAAATCCATGAAAGATGAACATTTTGTGGTATCATCTATGTTACAGTGCAATGTGCCCCAATGATTGAAGTTTGAGGCTCCCGTGACCATCAGGAATAGTCATAGTGTGGTCATATATAATTACACTGAAAAGGTGTATTTACATGACTGTCCACCTGTTGCCCATGAGTTCCATTAGAATACGGATATGAGTTTTTGTTCTTTGTATCTGTAAAACTGATTAAAACCTACGTAATGTTTCTAGAATGAATGCATGAGTAAAAAGTTTCATTTGGAATTTGTGAAGTGACCTCTTAGACAACTTCTACAGTGAACTCAAGAAACCAGCTCAGGCAACAAAGGTCACTAGCTTTTACATATACATCTGTGAACACATCTGTGGATACATGCACGCAGGCAGATGCACACATACACCCATCAGTGAAATGATGCTGTGACCAAGAACCCTTCCAACACCTATCCATTTAGACCACACACTGTATCTTTATCCTTGACATTTACACTCTTCAATCAAGATACGAGTGGGATTGCGATATGAAATTTTCTCATTTCCCTTTTTGGTTGCCTGATGTTTTGAGGTTATAGTTTGTTTTTAAGTACATCCTCAGCAGTTAATGGATACTCAACTCCTAAAAATGTTGTTGGTAGTTTCATAAACTTACCTTGGAAAGATAACTCTTTTTGACTCTAAATATGCCTCTAGACACTTCTGAATTTGGTCAAGTAATGCATTATTATTTTGAAAAGTCTCCAGAAGTCCTGTTCATTGAAAAAAGGCAATGGTAAAGTTGTGTTAAAATAAATAGAGACTATAATTTTAAATATTATATTAACATTTTTTAAAGCTTTGGTTTTATTTGATAAAAAGAATGGTCTAATAAATTAAAATTTGGGAAGGTTGGCTAAGAATGTTAAGTGTTATCTAGCATCTATCTTATTTTATTTTTAATTGAAGTATAGTTGACTTAGAATGTTGTGACAATCTCTGCTGATTTTAGGTATTTCATGCATACACATACCCTGGCCTGCTACCCATAAACAACACCTCCTAACCAAACAATCCACATAAGCACCTAACTCTGGTTGACTCAGTGCTTGTCCTAGGACAGGTCTTAACAGTCATCTCCATTACAGGTAGCAGGGAAAATCCATGAAAGATGAACATTTTGTGGTATCATCTATGTTACAGTGCAATGTGCCCCAATGATTGAAGTTTGAGGCTCCCGTGACCATCAGGAATAGTCATAGTGTGGTCATATATAATTACACTGAAAAGGTGTATTTACATGACTGTCCACCTGTTGCCCATGAGTTCCATTAGAATACGGATATGAGTTTTTGTTCTTTGTATCTGTAAAACTGATTAAAACCTACGTAATGTTTCTAGAATGAATGCATGAGTAAAAAGTTTCATTTGGAATTTGTGAAGTGACCTCTTAGACAACTTCTACAGTGAACTCAAGAAACCAGCTCAGGCAACAAAGGTCACTAGCTTTTTACATATACATCTGTGAACACATCTGTGGATACATGCACGCAGGCAGATGCACACATACACCCATCAGTGAAATGATGCTGTGACCAAGAACCCTTCCAACACCTATCCATTTAGACCACACACTGTATCTTTATCCTTGACATTTACACTCTTCAATCAAGATACGAGTGGGATTGCGATATGAAATATTTCTCATTTCCCTTTTTGGTTGCCTGATGTTTTGAGGTTATAGTTTGTTTTTAAGTACATCCTCAGCAGTTAATGGATACTCAACTCCTAAAAATGTTGTTGGTAGTTTCATAAACTTACCTTGGAAAGATAACTCTTTTTGACTCTAAATATGCCTCTAGACACTTCTGAATTTGGTCAAGTAATGCATTATTATTTTGAAAAGTCTCCAGAAGTCCTGTTCATTGAAAAAAGGCAATGGTAAAGTTGTGTTAAAATAAATAGAGACTATAATTTTAAATATTATATTAACATTTTTTAAAGCTTTGGTTTTATTTGATAAAAAGAATGGTCTAATAAATTAAAATTTGGGAAGGTTGGCTAAGAATGTTAAGTGTTATCTAGCATCTATCTTATTTTATTTTTTAATTGAAGTATAGTTGACTTAGAATGTTGTGACAATCTCTGCTGTATAGCAAAATGACTCAGTTATACACACACACACACACACGCACATATATATGTGTGTGTGTATATATATATATATATATATATATATATTCCTTTCTTTATATTCTTTTCCACATGGCTTGCCACAGGATATTGCATATAGTTCCCTGTGCTATACATTTGGACCCTGTTGTTTATCTATCCATTCTAAGTGTAATCACATCTACCAACCCCAAACTTCAAGTCCATCCCTTACTTTTAATAATACCATTAATTTTAATATTTGCCAAAGATGAGCAGGGATTTAATTTGAACCCTTTTCATCTGGCATCACCCACTTTTGAGGTCTTTAGAAGAGGAACAGAAGGAGATATGAAGGCAGAAACACAGGTTGGAGGGATGTAGTTGAGGCTGGAAGATGACTAGGAACCAAGGAACATAGGCAGCCACTTGAAATCTCGGAGTTTTATGGTTTTCAAGTCTATCATCCCACAGAGTTTTCCTGTTTATTCCTGTTTTCTGGAAGAGTCTTTGGGCCAAGAGCACAGTCTGGCAGGCTGCCTCTGCTTAACAAGGAAGCTACCTGGGGAAATCACCAGGATAGGCCATATGCCGCCATTTGCAAAACAACAAGTCATCATGCTGAGGCTTTGATAGAAAGCATAAAAGTTCAATCACCAAGATATGCACGCAGAAAGACTTTGATCCCACATCCCTAGAAACAGAACTTATTAAAACACCTTTCAGCTGTATAGCACAGGGAACTCAGTACTCTGTAATAGCCTGTACAGTAAAAGAATCTAAAAAACGGTGAATATATGTATATGTACAACTGATTCACTTTGCTGACCTGAAATTACATGACACTGAAAATCAACTGTACGCCAAAAAAGGTTAACTGAGAAACAAAAACACATTTCAACATTGAGATTAGAGTTACCATTAGTGGCAATATTCATAAGTGTGTGCTCCACCACTCAGCTGTGTCTGACTCTTTCTTTTTTTTTTTTTTTTTTGGAGTCATGGAAAAATGTTTATTCTACTAGGAATCTCCACTTACCATTGAGTATTTGCCAAAGTGGAAATTACAAAGGAATTGTCAGGAATAGTCAGGAACAGACTATTCAATTCAACCTCAACATCCATAAATGACTATCATAATAATTAAATCACAACAAAACAGTCCAACATAGTTAGGCTTTAGTACACTGGACCATTATGTTCTTCGAAGATGCTAATAAGCCAAAACCAGAAATATTAAAATCAAAAGATATTACTTGAAGCTAATTATCATACAGATTTTTAGTTGCTTGCTGTATTCTGTCTAGAACAGTAAAAAGGAAATATTTTACTGCAAAGAAAATTTTGTTTTGTATATTACTAGTCATGACCATGGTATGTCCACAATTCACTTCTATATCTACAAACATAATTTTCATGATTTATAAAAGCATGTCTCTCAGTGAAGGTTCAATGCTGAGATGCAATCTAGCATCAGTCCTACTTGCTGTTCTGCAGGTATCAATGCAGGAGAGAAATACTTTACTCCCCTTTCATTTAAGCGACCTCACGTGGGGGAAAAAAAAACACAATAACTTAGAAGTTCTGAGTCTCCAAAGGAGAATTCCAGATGCACTTATAGAAATGCTCACAGACAGTAAGAATTTTAAGAAACATCTTCCATGTCCACATCCTCTTGTAATTTCTGTACCATTTTGTCTTCCAGCTGCTTTCCTTTGCCGGCAAGAGGAGCCCGGATAAGATGGATGTTTTGCTTGACTTCTTTAACGTCCTGAACTTTCTGTAGTTCTTTATTTTTCTTCAACCTGTTCATTATAAATTCAGCCTGTCGTTTCTGTTTGATCTCTTCAACTCTTTTCATTGCATCAATGGTTTTATTCCATAGCTCTCGCTGGTATTTGACAGGTTCATTTCTACGTTTTTCAAATTCAAATGAATTATCCACTGTGAGCTCTTTACCAGATGCTTTCCGGAATGCTTTAGTCCATCTGACCTTGCAAGGATTATGCTTCTTTTTGAAGTTTTTATGGCACTTGGATTTACAGAATCTGAACACCTTGCAACTGTTGCGAATGAACATCATGCCGTGCCCTGGGTAGATAGGGCCCGAACAGAAATAACATTTTTCTATCCTCATGTTGAACTTTGCGTCCGGACTCGTCGATCGCACGCCCGAGCTGAAGAGGCATGTGTCTGACTCTTTGTGATCCCATGAAGTGGTTCCCACCAGGCTCCTGAGTCCATGGAATTTTCCAGGCAAGAATACTGGAGTGGGTTGCCATTTCCTTCCCCAGGGATTTGTAAGTGGTTTTAATGAACTACTTAAAGTGAAAGTGAGGGAATTTCTATGGTTGCTAAGACTGTGAGAACTTTAACAGAATGTAAATGTCAGTGTTGTAACTGAGATGGAAACATCAATGGTTCTGTGTGTGGCAGCATTCCCTAATCCTACACAGAGCAAGAGAAGGAGATTCTCGGGTGCCAAAGCTATGATCTGAGCAGAAATATGATGAAGATGATGGTAATACTAATAACAATAATAGTAATAAAATAACAACAGCAGTGATCAATTCATGTTACGTAGCAAGAGGGTCAAATATCCTACAAATGTTCTTAGTCATCAGTGCTGACTGGAATCAAGGATTGAGCTACCACCAAATTAATGAGTAATAAAATAACCAACAGCAGTGTTCATTCATCTTCCATGTCCACATCCTCTTGTAATTTCTGTACCATTTTGTCTTCCAGCTGCTTTCCTTTGCCGGCAAGAGGAGCCCGGATAAGATGGATGTTTTGCTTGACTTCTTTAACGTCCTGAACTTTCTGTAGTTCTTTATTTTTCTTCAACCTGTTCATTATAAATTCAGCCTGTCGTTTCTGTTTGATCTCTTCAACTCTTTTCATTGCATCAATGGTTTTATTCCATAGCTCTCGCTGGTATTTGACAGGTTCATTTCTACGTTTTTCAAATTCAAATGAATTATCCACTGTGAGCTCTTTACCAGATGCTTTCCGGAATGCTTTAGTCCATCTGACCTTGCAAGGATTATGCTTCTTTTTGAAGTTTTTATGGCACTTGGATTTACAGAATCTGAACACCTTGCAACTGTTGCGAATGAACATCATGCCGTGCCCTGGGTAGATAGGGCCCGAACAGAAATAACATTTTTCTATCCTCATGTTGAACTCGCGTCCGGACTCGTCGATCGCACGCCGAGCTGAAGAGGCATGTGTCTGACTCTTTGTGATCCCATGAAGTGGTTCCCACCAGGCTCCTGAGTCCATGGAATTTTCCAGGCAAGAATACTGGAGTGGGTTGCCATTTCCTTCCCCAGGGATTTGTAAGTGGTTTTAATGAACTACTTAAAGTGAAAGTGAGGGAATTTCTATGGTTGCTAAGACTGTGAGAACTTTAACAGAATGTAAATGTCAGTGTTGTAACTGAGATGGAAACATCAATGGTTCTGTGTGTGGCAGCATTCCCTAATCCTACACAGAGCAAGAGAAGGAGATTCTCGGGTGCCAAAGCTATGATCTGAGCAGAAATATGATGAAGATGATGGTAATACTAATAACAATAATAGTAATAAAATAACAACAGCAGTGATCAATTCATGTTACGTAGCAAGAGGGTCAAATATCCTACAAATGTTCTTAGTCATCAGTGCTGACTGGAATCAAGGATTGGAGCTACCACCTATTATTAGACTCTTACAGGTGATGGATGTTTCAGATGATTGTAACGTCTTTCTGTGTGTTTCTTTTATACCTGGTTGAGTAGCTGCTCGGAGAGCATTAGGCAGTCGGTTCACCTTCCTCATGATCTCCTTCCATGACTTATCCACCTGAAGGAACATCTTGGCCTCTGCAGGCAACTGCCTCTGTATATCTGGAGCATTAAAAATGCTTTCCAGGTAGAGCCAGTTTCTCTGGCAGTTCAGCCACTCTTCCTAGGAGAAAAATAAAGACGTCACATACCACCCCTTCTCTTAGAGACAATCACTGTTAATTGAAGAAACCACAAGTGCAAGGTCAGATCTAAAGTCTGTAGACCTCACTTCTCCTCTGTCTTCTGCTACCTCATGTGCAGGCCTGAGATTCGTGAAAAAGCTTCTCACGTCTCAGTCTAGATTTGCGGGCTATGCCTAAGCCCTAAAGCCCCAACCACTCCCAGGTTTATTTCAGGTTCACACTTTCTCTACAGTTAATTATTCTCTGGAGGGTCCCTGTTATTCAGGGATCAGATTCCAAGGTGTACATCAAAGAGGATCGATTCCTAAAAAAGGTCTCCATGAAATAAAGATAGGAAAAATTGTCTTTTCCTACTTAGTGGTTAAATTAAGTCACAGATAACTTTTCATTTTAGAATATGTGGAGACCTCAACATAATTAAATCAAGGCTAAAAAAAAAAAAAAGAAAAAAAGTTGAAGTAAAAGGAAGACATTGGATGGGAATAAAATTAGACCCTGTAAGTAAGCTCTGTGTTTTATTATGGGATAATCAGAATAAAATGAAAAGGAAGTGTGTATGACAGGAAGGGACCAAGAAGACGTCAAGCAACAGAGAGTAATTGCCTAATAAATATGGTGCTGCTGTGGCAAGGCTCTTACAGTGGTCTCCAAGACTTGGGCTTCATGCTCTGGCGTGATCCTCTCCCCTGGGTGTGGGTGCCACCTGTGACTTGCTTCAAGCTATGGAGAATATGGACTTCCCAGGTGGCACTACTGGTAAAGAACCAGCCTGCCAATGCAGGAGATATAAGAAACTTGAGTTCGATCCCTGGGTCGGGAAGATCTCCTGGAGAAGGGCACGGCAGCCCACTCCAGTATTCTTGCCTGGAGAATCCTATGGACAGAGGAGCCTGGTGGGCTACAGTCCATGGGGTTGCAAAGAGTTGGACACAACTGAAGTGACTTAGTATACAGGGAGAGTACACCCAAGGTAACAGGATGCACACCATTATGTGTACAGGACACAAGACTGTAAACTACATCTTGCCAGGAGACGTTCTTTACCCTGCTAGACTGGTGAAGCAAGTCATTTTGTGGAGGAAGTTCACATGGGCAAAAACTGTAGGCAACACGGAGGAGTTGAGAATGGCCTCTGGCTGACACCCAGTGAGACACTGAATTCCCTAGTCCTGGAATTACAAGAAAATGATATCTGCCACATCCTCCCTTAGGCAAACTTCTCATGGAAACCAAGTCCTGGCCCACATCTTGATTGAACCCTTGTGAAACCCTTGTCCTACGCATAGGACATAGTTAAGCTATGAACTCCAGACCCACAGAAACTGGGGGATAATAAATGTATGTTACTTTATGCCACTAAGCTCATGGAACTTTGTTTCACAACCAAAATAACTAATACAAGTACATAGCATAAACTTGGAAAGAAGAGCTCCATGTATTTGCATGTTCCTTATATTCTGAGCATAATAAAATGTCAATTATTAAATCTTGTATCTAAATACTATAATATCTAACCCTAAGTGACTGAACAGATGATTTCTAAGGGCCTGTGGCTTTCCAATGCTCTGAGTCCATAAACTGAACTTATCCTTACTCACCAGCGTTTGATTAAATAAAGCAAGCTGTTTCTGCCAGTCATCCACTCGAGCTTTCATGGGGCCAACGTACCGCGATGAGGCAATGGTTGCAATGTTGATGGTGCTGTCATCAAGAAGGACCTTTCAGGAAAGGCGAAGAAAATATGTGCAACATCATGGGTTTGTGCCCTCAGAGATCATTACGGATATTTAAAAGCCTATCTATCTATTTTTATTGAAAAGTTTTTATTTTATATTGTAATATACATTTTTACTGGAGTTATAGTGTTATGTTAGTTTCAGGTGTACAGCAAAGTGATTCAATTACACACATACATATTTCCACTCTGTCAGGTTCTTTTCCCATATGGTTTATTACAGAATGTTGAGCGAGGGCCCAGGGTTATACAGTGGGTCCTTGTTGATTATCTGTTTTATATATAGCAGTGTGCATATCTTAGGGCTTCCCAGGTACCACAAGTAGTAAAGAACCCACCTGCCAATGCAGATTAGAGGTAAGAGACACAGGTTCAATTCCTGGGTCCATAGGGTCACACAAGGTCAGACATGCCTGAGGTGACTGAGCATACACACATGCATGGCAACCCCTCCAGTATTCTTATGTGGAGAATCCCATGGAAAGAAGTGCCTGATGGGCTACAGTCCATGGGGTGGCATAGAGTTGTACGTGACTTAGAAACTGATCAACAATTATTTATATTCACATTTTCCCTTTTCACTTAGGTTTTCTATGACAGTCTCATATTTCAGTCTTCGTGCTCATCTCCCATAGGATATTTATGACTAGGTCTGACAGGAACCTTCACTGTTAAGTTTCGACAAGCCAGTTACCCACCTGTATGTCATCTGTGCCACCCAGGATAAACACATCTTTGGAGTCACGGTGAGGAAGGACAACAAATTCAGTTGTTTTCCAAGAATCCTCCACCTAAGAGATAGTTCAAGTCTTAGGATATCTCAATTCATTTTATGTTTAGGTACATGATAAATGCATGTGTAATGAAATAAATGAAAACTCCATAATGATCCTAATGTCCTTTGACTGCCTTTTAAATTCTTAAAATCATCTTCTGTTAGATGACACTGATTTGCTTTATTTTATTGAAGAGCATTAACACATATGAATAACTTGAGTTACTTTACTGTGCATTCCCTCCCATTTTATGCTTTGGTTAAAAGGAAATATTCTTTTCACAGAGGTCCTTTCTAGATGCGTTTGTCTTTTTAGAGTTAAAGAGGTTAAATATCCTAAGCAGAGAAATTGTCTCAATGTGCTTTTGAAGCATTTCACAGAGTGAGCCTTCTCTAGTATGTAGTTTGAAAGATAATGCATTTTGGCATAAGAAATCTTTCTTGGTTTGTGCTTCTTTATACTAAGCATGCAGATGTGTTGCCGTTGGACTAAGATAAGCAGAAAGAAGATGTGTCTAAAGGTGATAACAATAATGATAATAAATGTAAGGAAACAGCAGAAGGATAACTGATAATGAGAGGATGGAAGTTGCAATGTTGAAAAATCCCTTGGATAAAACATAAGTTGATGATCTTCCCACTTCCTATGAAACCTTTACATTTCTTGACCTTCAGAATACACATGTTTTTCAGGTTTACCCTCTTAAGGATTGTTTCTAAGGCAGCTTCCCCAGAAGCCTGTCCAGAAATGTCCTGGATATCTTGGCCAAAGTCGAAAACATGCAACTCAGCAAGCTTCTCCAGGGTGAGTGGAACTTCAAGGTCCACTAAGGTGGCATCCACAGTTTGCTCAATAGCTGCCCAATGTCTAGGCTTCAGAGTAGGGTTCCTCAGGTCAATGATAACTGGAAGCTGGAAAACAAACACTCCCTGAGGTGCCATTCTTTTTTTTCTTTTTTTTTTTAAGATTTATTTATTTATTTGGGGCGGGGGTCGGGTTGGGGAGGGAGGGGAGCAGGTGGGCCACTTCTATTGGTCTTTCGTTTCTCTATGTTCATCCGTCTTTGTTCTTTGGCTCCCATCGCGGTGGCGTCTGTCGCTGCAGAGAGCCAGCTCTGGGCGCATGCTTGGTAATTGGACACATCAGTCCAGCTGCTCCGCGGCACGTGGGATCTTCCCAGGCCAGGGCTCGAACCGGCGCCCCTTGCACTGCAAGGCGGTGTCCTTACCCACTGGACAACCAGGGGAAGCCCATTCTTTTTATCTTAGAGAATACAGTCCAAGACTTCTGGTTTCAGTTTGAGCGTGTAAAAGAGGTGGAGAAAGAACACTACTGACATTCTTACAACAAAGAAGTATCTGGAAAAACTGCAAGTTAATGCCTTGTATTGAACCCAACAGAAAAGTGAGGTTCCAGTGAAACCAGCTAACTCAAAATTTGGAGAGACATGCGGATCCATCGATTTTTCCACAGAGAGAAACAGGACCTGAGAATTTGCTTTCCTTACCTATGAGAGATGCCTTGTGGTGTCATTTAAGCTAGTTATAAGACATTGCTTAATTTTAAAAATAAATTGCTGATACCGAGAGTAAGGTAGTAGAGAGTGTAGAGTCCCTGGTGAGTAAGAGAGTGGGTAAGAAAGCCTACCTTATGGTGTTGGTCAAAAAAATCCCTTGGATAAAAAACCAAAAAAGTTGATGATCTTCCCACTTCCTATGAAACCTTTACATTTCTTGACCTTCAGAATACACATGTTTTTCAGGTTTACCCTCTTAAGGATGGTTTCTAAGGCAGCTTCCCCAGAAGCCTGTCCAGAAATGTCCTGGATATCTTGGCCAAAGTCGAAAACATGCAACTCAGCAAGCTTCTCCAGGGTGAGTGGAACTTCAAGGTCCACTAAGGTGGCATCCACAGTTTGCTCAATAGCTGCCCAATGTCTAGGCTTCAGAGTAGGGTTCCTCAGGTCAATGATAACTGGAAGCTGGAAAACAAACACTCCCTGAGGTGCCATTCTTTTTTTTCTGTTTTAAGATTTATTTATTTATTTGGGGCGGGGGTCGGGTTGGGGAGGGAGGGGAGCAGGTGGGCCACTTCTATTGGTCTTTCGTTTCTCTATGTTCATCCGTCTTTGTTCTTTGGCTCCCATCGCGGTGGCGTCTGTCGCTGCAGAGAGCCAGCTCTGGGCGCATGCTTGGTAATTGGACACATCAGTCCAGCTGCTCCGCGGCACGTGGGATCTTCCCAGGCCAGGGCTCGAACCGGCGCCCCTTGCACTGCAAGGCGGTGTCCTTACCCACTGGACAACCAGGGGAAGCCCATTCTTTTTATCTTAGAGAATACAGTCCAAGACTTCTGGTTTCAGTTTGAGCGTGTAAAAGAGGTGGAGAAAGAACACTACTGACATTCTTACAACAAAGAAGTATCTGGAAAAACTGCAAGTTAATGCCTTGTATTGAACCCAACAGAAAAGTGAGGTTCCAGTGAAACCAGCTAACTCAAAATTTGGAGAGACATGCGGATCCATCGATTTTTCCACAGAGAGAAACAGGACCTGAGAATTTGCTTTCCTTACCTATGAGAGATGCCTTGTGGTGTCATTTAAGCTAGTTATAAGACATTGCTTAATTTTAAAAATAAATTGCTGATACCGAGAGTAAGGTAGTAAGAGAGTGTAGAGTCCCTGGTGATGTTCACAGAGAAGACTGGGAAGAATCCTAAGAAAGCCTACCTTATGGTGTGGTCATAAATCAAGCAAGTAAAAAAATAAAACAAAAAAGTACTTTTACACTGCTGAAAGAAAAACCAAATTCTTCCAACCAGGAATTACATGCCCGTGAAAATATTATTCAAAATAAATGATAAAGACTTTCTCAAAACAAAATTTTGGAGGAGTTCATGTTAGAATACCTACTCAGTAAGATATATTAAAGGATGTTCTTCAGGCAGCCTGGATATGCTATGAGTCAGAAATTTAGATCTCCACAGAGAAAAGAAGAATATTGAAAATGGAAGAGATATAAAATAAATTTCATTTTATTCCTATGTTTAGTCTCCTAAAAATTATATAAAACAAAAAGAATAGCAACACGTTGTGTTTATACTACATATAAAAGTAAAATACATGACAACATTAATAAAAAAGATAGAGGGGGGAATAGGGAGTCTGGTATTATAAGAACTTTATACTATATATGAAGCAGTATAATATGTTTGAAGGTTGACTTGGATGAATTGAAAACCTGAAAATTGCTTAAAAGAGCTATGAATAATAACTCCATGGAGAAGACAAAATGAAATAATAAAATACATATAATTTAATCAAGAGAGGGAAGAAAAAGAGAAAAAAGAATCAATAAACAAGTAAATTAAGAAAACCAGAATTATAGCAGTCTGAATTCAATCATAAATCAAAAAACAAAATTTGGGGAACATGACATTGAAGAAAGTAAAAGACTTAAGAAATCTTTGATTGGATAAAAATACAGTCCAAGACTTCTGGTTTCAGTTTGAGCGTGTAAAGAGGTGGAGAAAGAACACTACTGACATTCTTACAACAAAGAAGTATCTGGAAAAACTGCAAGTTAATGCCTTGTATTGAACCCAACAGAAAAGTGAGGTTCCAGTGAAACCAGCTAACTCAAAATTTGGAGAGACATGCGGATCCATCGATTTTTCCACAGAGAGAAACAGGACCTGAGAATTTGCTTTCCTTACCTATGAGAGATGCCTTGTGGTGTCATTTAAGCTAGTTATAAGACATTGCTTAATTTTAAAAATAAATTGCTGATACCGAGAGTAAGGTAGTAAGAGAGTGTAGAGTCCCTGGTGATGTTCACAGAGAAGACTGGGAAGAATCCTAAGAAAGCCTACCTTATGGTGTGGTCATAAATCAAGCAAGTAAAAAAATAAAACAAAAAAGTACTTTTACACTGCTGAAAGAAAAACCAAATTCTTCCAACCAGGAATTACATGCCCGTGAAAATATTATTCAAAATAAATGATAAAGACTTTCTCAAAACAAAATTTTGGAGGAGTTCATGTTAGAATACCTACTCAGTAAGATATATTAAAGGATGTTCTTCAGGCAGCCTGGATATGCTATGAGTCAGAAATTTAGATCTCTACAGAGAAAAGAAGAATATTGAAAATGGAAGAGATATAAAATAAATTTCATTTTATTCCTATGTTTAGTCTCCTAAAAATTATATAAAACAAAAAGAATAGCAACACGTTGTGTTTATACTACATATAAAAGTAAAATACATGACAACATTAATAAAAAAGATAGAGGGAGGAATAGGGAGTCTGGTATTATAAGAACTTTATACTATATATGAAGCAGTATAATATGTTTGAAGGTTGACTTGGATGAATTGAAAACCTGAAAATTGCTTAAAAGAGCTATGAATAATAACTCCATGGAGAAGACAAAATGAAATAATAAAATACATATAATTTAATCAAGAGAGGGAAGAAAAAGAGAAAAAAGAATCAATAAACAAGTAAATTAAGAAAACCAGAATTATAGCAGTCTGAATTCAATCATATCAAAGCACTTGAAACATGAATTAAAAGACTTAAGAAATCTGATTGGATAAAAGGCAGGAACCACTTACATGCTGCCCAAGAAATCCACTTTAAAGACAGAAAAGAGTAAAAAGACAGAGAAAGTGATATCATGAAAATTCTAAAAGAAAGCTTACTAACTATATTAATTTCAGACAAGGCAAATTATAAGAATAAGAAATCTTATAAAAATAAATAAAGACAATATATAAATGATAAAAGGATCAATTCTCCAAGAAGTAGTAGCAGTACAAAGTGTGAACACATCTAACTACGGAGCATTAAAGTAAATGAAACTCCACCGTCTTGAGATGAAGTATCTTTAGAAGTTACTTGGAATTTTTCTTTATACAAGATTTGTCTATTAACCTTTGTCTATCTGTCTATTCATCCCTCCATCAACTCAGATGTTCATTCATATCCATGTGAACTCATGGACATTTATTTCATAATTTGGGTTATAATGCCATACTGTATTATTTATTGTTTGCTCAAAAATTACAGCTTTGGTCACCGAGAACTCTTTCACTTGATTTTCGTGTCCCTTTGACATATCCCATTATTTTGTTTTTATAGCACTTTCCTTACTGTCTGGCACCAACTTGGCAACTTAAGCTTCCACATAAGAAACTTTGCAGATAAAAATTAAATGTAAAGCAAAAAGAAGAAAGGATGTAACAACGATCAAAAAGGAATCAATGAAATGGAAAACAAAGAAACAATAGAGAATATCAATGAGCCCCAAAGTGGGCTTTTGAAAAGGTCAAAGTGATAAATGACTAGCAGGACAGACCAGAAAAGAAATGGAGAAGATACAAATTGCCAAAAAGGAAGACATTCTTATGACTCCCACACACTTTAAGAGGATAATAAGGAAATGTTACAATAACCTCTGTCTAATAAAATCAAAAACGAGGATCAAAAGGACCATCTCCTTGAAAGATATATGATAAAGCCCCCTCAAGAAGAAATAGGTAACCCGAGTAATTCATATTGTATAAAGAAATTCAATTTGTAGTTAAAATCCCTCAGAAAGAGAAAAACTTTAAGCTCAGATGCTTTTACGGGTGAATTCTACTGAATATCTAAGTAAAAAATTACACTTATTCTGTATAATCTCCTCAAGAAAGTAGAAGAGGAAGGAACATTTACTATTTCATTTTATGAGGCAGTATTTATTCCCCTAACAGTAAAAACAACAAAACTCTGTAAAAGTAAAATAAATCAATAAAAAATCCAAGTAATTAAGGGGAAGAAAACAGAAAAAAAAAGGAAAAAATATGCAATAATGCTTCAAGAAAAGAAAATGAAAGATCAAGTCCCTCATGAACATAGGCACACACACACACAAATCCTCAAATAATACTAGCAAGTTGAAGTCAGTAATATAAAAAAGGATAGATACATCATGACCCAAGTGAGATTCAACTCAGGAATTCTAGCCTGCTTCAACATTTGACCATTCAGACATGATTTAGCAACTAGACAACAACAACACTGACAGATGTAATTCACAATGTAGACAGATTAAAGAAGAAAAACCATATGATCAAAGACATCAGAAAATCATTTGATAACTCTAAACATCCATCTATGATAAAAGGAAACCTCTCAGAAAGCTATGAAACTTTGTTACCTTAATACAGGGCATCTATAAAAAATTGACTAGCATCTTACTTAAAAAGAGACTGAATATTTCCCCTTTAAGATCAGGAACAGGACAAGGATGTTGTTTCTCATCTCTCCTATTCAATATTGTACAGGAAATCTCATCTGGCCAATAGAAAGAAAAGAAATGAAAACAAAGAAACAATAGAGAATATCAATGAGCCCCAAAGTGGGCTTTTGAAAAGGTCAAAGTGATAAATGACTAGCAGGACAGACCAGAAAAGAAATGGAGAAGATACAAATTGCCAAAAAGGAAGACATTCTTATGACTCCCACACACTTTAAGAGGATAATAAGGAAATGTTACAATAACCTCTGTCTAATAAAATCAAAAACGAGGATCAAAAGGACCATCTCCTTGAAAGATATATGATAAAGCCCCCTCAAGAAGAAATAGGTAACCCGAGTAATTCATATTGTATAAAGAAATTCAATTTGTAGTTAAAATCCCTCAGAAAGAGAAAAACTTTAAGCTCAGATGCTTTTACGGGTGAATTCTACTGAATATCTAAGTAAAAAATTACACTTATTCTGTATAATCTCCTCAAGAAAGTAGAAGAGGAAGGAACATTTACTATTTCATTTTATGAGGCAGTATTTATTCCCCTAACAGTAAAAACAACAAAACTCTGTAAAAGTAAAATAAATCAATAAAAAATCCAAGTAATTAAGGGGAAGAAAACAGAAAAAAAAAGGAAAAAATATGCAATAATGCTTCAAGAAAAGAAAATGAAAGATCAAGTCCCTCATGAACATAGGCACACACACACACAAATCCTCAAATAATACTAGCAAGTTGAAGTCAGTAATATAAAAAAGGATAGATACATCATGACCCAAGTGAGATTCAACTCAGGAATTCTAGCCTGCTTCAACATTTGACCATTCAGACATGATTTAGCAACTAGACAACAACAACACTGACAGATGTAATTCACAATGTAGACAGATTAAAGAAGAAAAACCATATGATCAAAGACATCAGAAAATCATTTGATAACTCTAAACATCCATCTATGATAAAAGGAAACCTCTCAGAAAGCTATGAAACTTTGTTACCTTAATACAGGGCATCTATAAAAAATTGACTAGCATCTTACTTAAAAAGAGACTGAATATTTCCCCTTTAAGATCAGGAACAGGACAAGGATGTTGTTTCTCATCTCTCCTATTCAATATTGTACAGGAAATCCTGGCCAGTGCATGAAGACAAACAATAGAAATAAAAGAAGCACATATTGTAAAGGAATAGATACATTTGTCTATATTTACAGCTGAAATAATTTTCTATGTTGACAATTCTGAATATGTACAAAAGCTCCTAAAATTAAAAAGTGAATTTACTAAGATCACAGGCTATAAGATTAATACACAAAGGTCAATAGTATTCCTATGTACCAGAAATGATGCATGGCAAATAGACATGGGAAAAGATGCTCAACATTATATTTTTCACTAGAAAACTGTAAATTATTACTATTATGAAATACAACTACACATTATTATAACACTTAGAATTAAAAACAAAGCAAACCAAATTAAAAGAAAAAAACTCCCTATTGGTAACAAGTACTAGTGAAGATGAGAAACAACTAGAATTTCCATACAATACAACTGCATGATTTAGCCAGTTGAAGAGTCTGCAGTAACTGAATTTATCTGTTGTTTCCTCTCTCTACAAAGCTAATTTAAACATGGAAGAATCATTACTGGCTTTAGTCTCATTAACATCAAGTAGTAACAGATGGATCTAGAGTTTCTGAAATAATTTCATGCAAACTTACCTTCTCTTTCATTTTTTCCATCTTACTTTTTAGCTGGGGCACGACACTGTTGGGTGGTAAGCCTTTTTCCAACTGAGTCACAAATTTGGTGTATTTAGAAACTTGACCATTTAGAAATTCTGGATCCAAGGAGTCAAATTTGGACTATGAAAATTAGGGAGGAAAAAGAAGTTAAACCATCTAATAAAGGGCAAACTTGGAACAGTAAAAAATGCTTTCACTCTACTCAGATGTTGTCAAAGCAAATCAATCCTATACTTTTGGAAATGGTTCTTCTTACTAAGGGTTCTAATAGTGTTTCAGGCATTGCTTGTTTGTTTACATTTCTAAACATCCATCTATGATAAAAGGAAACCTCTCAGAAAGCTATGAAACTTTGTTACCTTAATACAGGGCATCTATAAAAAATTGACTAGCATCTTACTTAAAAAGAGACTGAATATTTCCCCTTTAAGATCAGGAACAGGACAAGGATGTTGTTTCTCATCTCTCCTATTCAATATTGTACAGGAAATCCTGGCCAGTGCATGAAGACAAACAATAGAAATAAAAGAAGCACATATTGTAAAGGAATAGATACATTTGTCTATATTTACAGCTGAAATAATTTTCTATGTTGACAATTCTGAATATGTACAAAAGCTCCTAAAATTAAAAAGTGAATTTACTAAGATCACAGGCTATAAGATTAATACACAAAGGTCAATAGTATTCCTATGTACCAGAAATGATGCATGGCAAATAGACATGGGAAAAGATGCTCAACATTATATTTTTCACTAGAAAACTGTAAATTATTACTATTATGAAATACAACTACACATTATTATAACACTTAGAATTAAAAACAAAGCAAACCAAATTAAAAGAAAAAAACTCCCTATTGGTAACAAGTACTAGTGAAGATGAGAAACAACTAGAATTTCCATACAATACAACTGCATGATTTAGCCAGTTGAAGAGTCTGCAGTAACTGAATTTATCTGTTGTTTCCTCTCTCTACAAAGCTAATTTAAACATGGAAGAATCATTACTGGCTTTAGTCTCATTAACATCAAGTAGTAACAGATGGATCTAGAGTTTCTGAAATAATTTCATGCAAACTTACCTTCTCTTTCATTTTTTCCATCTTACTTTTTAGCTGGGGCACGACACTGTTGGGTGGTAAGCCTTTTTCCAACTGAGTCACAAATTTGGTGTATTTAGAAACTTGACCATTTAGAAATTCTGGATCCAAGGAGTCAAATTTGGACTATGAAAATTAGGGAGGAAAAAGAAGTTAAACCATCTAATAAAGGGCAAACTTGGAACAGTAAAAAATGCTTTCACTCTACTCAGATGTTGTCAAAGCAAATCAATCCTATACTTTTGGAAATGGTTCTTCTTACTAAGGGTTCTAATAGTGTTTCAGGCATTGCTTGTTTGTTACTTTCATGTGTTTTTCTCGCATACTATCAAATACAGTATTGAGATCCCTGTAATTTATTCATGAGGGCCAACAATTCTAAAGTTACAAATAGCTATTTTTTATTCTTGTGACCTAGAAATTTCTTACAAAGTAGTCTCTTGTTACTTGATTATGTACCCCTTTAATATAACTGATTTAAACATGCACTTCAATGTACACATGTATCTATAAATAAACAGAAACTTGTAAGTATATACATATCATATCAGATAGTCATAAGGCAATACAAAATTTGTAAAAATGCAAAAATATTCCATACTCATGGATTAGGAGAATTAATACTGTTAAGATGTTCATACCACTCAAAACAATCTACAGATTCAAAGTGAACTTTATCAAAATTTCAATGGAAGCTTCTCATAGAAATACAACAAACAATCCTAAAATTTGGGTGAAACCACAAAAGACTGAATAACCAAAGCAATCTTGAGAAAGTATAACAAAGATAGAGGTATCAACTCTTGATTTCAGACTATATTCCAAAGTTATAGTCATCAAAACAGCATGGTACTGGCACAAAACCAGACTCACAGATTAATGGAATAGAAATAAACCCACACACATTTGGTCAATCAATTTACAACAAAAGAGTCAAGAATATAGAATGTAGGAAGGACAGTCTTCTCAATAAATGGTGTTGGGAAAATTGGACATCCACAGGGTAAAACAAAGAAATGAAACTGGGTCACACACAAAAAGAACTCAAAATGGATTAAAGATCTGAGTATAAGACCTGAAACCTTAAAACTCCTAGAAGAAAACACAAGTATTAAGCTCTTTGAGATGGGTCTTGGCAATGATATTTTGGATTTTACACCAAAAGCAAAGGCAACAAAGGTGGCACTACGTTTAACTAAAAAGCTTCTGCAAAGCAAAGGAAACCAACAAAATGAAAGGCCAGCCCATTTATATTTGCAAATCATATACGTAAGGATTAATATCCAGAACTCATACAAATCAATAGCAGAAAAACAAACGACCTATTAAAAATGGGCAGAGGTCTAAAACTTCTTGACTCAGATTGAAAATTTTTGGTGTCTTCTTACTAAGGGTTCTAATAGTGTTTCAGGCATTGCTTGTTTGTTACTTTCATGTGTTTTTCTCGCATACTATCAAATACAGTATTGAGATCCCTGTAATTTATTCATGAGGGCCAACAATTCTAAAGTTACAAATAGCTATTTTTTATTCTTGTGACCTAGAAATTTCTTACAAAGTAGTCTCTTGTTACTTGATTATGTACCCCTTTAATATAACTGATTTAAACATGCACTTCAATGTACACATGTATCTATAAATAAACAGAAACTTGTAAGTATATACATATCATATCAGATAGTCATAAGGCAATACAAAATTTGTAAAAATGCAAAAATATTCCATACTCATGGATTAGGAGAATTAATACTGTTAAGATGTTCATACCACTCAAAACAATCTACAGATTCAAAGTGAACTTTATCAAAATTTCAATGGAAGCTTCTCATAGAAATACAACAAACAATCCTAAAATTTGGGTGAAACCACAAAAGACTGAATAACCAAAGCAATCTTGAGAAAGTATAACAAAGATAGAGGTATCAACTCTTGATTTCAGACTATATTCCAAAGTTATAGTCATCAAAACAGCATGGTACTGGCACAAAACCAGACTCACAGATTAATGGAATAGAAATAAACCCACACACATTTGGTCAATCAATTTACAACAAAAGAGTCAAGAATATAGAATGTAGGAAGGACAGTCTTCTCAATAAATGGTGTTGGGAAAATTGGACATCCACAGGGTAAAACAAAGAAATGAAACTGGGTCACACACAAAAAGAACTCAAAATGGATTAAAGATCTGAGTATAAGACCTGAAACCTTAAAACTCCTAGAAGAAAACACAAGTATTAAGCTCTTTGAGATGGGTCTTGGCAATGATATTTTGGATTTTACACCAAAAGCAAAGGCAACAAAGGTGGCACTACGTTTAACTAAAAAGCTTCTGCAAAGCAAAGGAAACCAACAAAATGAAAGGCCAGCCCATTTAATGGAAGAAAATATTTGCAAATCATATACTGATAAGGGATTAATATCCAGAACTCATACAAATCAATAGCAGAAAAACAAACGACCTATTAAAAATGGGCAGAGGATCTAAATAAACATTTTTTCAAAAAAGATGCAACAGATGTCCAACAAGTCATGAGAAAATACTCAACATCACTAATCATGGGAAATTAAAATCAAAACCACAGTGAAATATCACCTCACACCTGTCAGAATGATTAGTCACAGAAAGACAAGAAATAAGCAGTAGAGAAAAGATAAGGAGAAGAAGGAATACTTGTGCACTGCTGGTAAGAAATACAAATTGGCACAACCACTAGGAAAATCAGCAGTAAGATTCCTCAAAAGATTAAAAATAGGACTACCATATGATTCAGTGACTCCATTTCTTGACTTCGATCTTAAGAAAACAAAGACACTAATTTGAAAAGATATATAGACACCCATCTACATAGCAGCATTCTTTACAATCACTAAGAAATAGAGGGAACCTAAGTGTTCACCAGCAGATGAAAGGATGAAGAAAATATGGTATGTGTATATAATGACTATTAACCTGCCCTAAAAAGAATGAAACATTGCTATTTTGACAACATGGATAGACCAAGGGTTTTATATAAAATGAAATAAGTCAGACAAAGAAAAATAACACATGATCTCACTGGTATACCACATGATTATAACTGGTATCTAAAATGAAACAAAACAACAATCTAAAATAAAACAATTAAAATAGAACAGGGGCTTCCCTGGTAGCTCAGTGGTAAAGAGTTCATCTGCCAATGCAGGAGACATGGGTTTGATCCCTGGTCTAGGATGATCCCACATACTGTGGAAAAACTAGGCTCATGAGCCACAACTATGGAGACTGAGCTCTAGAGCCTTGGAGCCACAACTATGGAGCTCACATGCCACAACTACTGAAGCCCATGTGCCCCAGAGCCCGAGTTCCACAACAAGAAAAAAGTCACCTCAACAAGAAGCCTTCTCACCTCAACTAGAGAGTAGCCCCCACTCCTTGCAACTAGAGAATAGCCTGAAGCAGCAGTGAAAACCTAGAATAGGCAATAAATTAATAAATAAATAAAATTAAAACACAAAAACCAAAAAACAGAACAGATTAATGGTTTCCAAAGAGGGATGGGTGAGTGCCATGTGTAAAGGATGTCAAAGGCACAAACTTCCAATTATAAAATAAATAAATCAAGGGAATGTAATGTTCAGCATGGTGACTAGTTAATAATACTTGCATTGCATATTTGAAAGCTGCTAAATGATTAGCTCTTGAAAGTTCTAATTATAAAAAATTTATGACTGTGTATGATGACAAATGCTGGCTAGACTTACTGTGGAGATCATTTTGGAACATACACAAATACAGAATCATCATATTATACACCTGGAACCAATATGGTATGTCAAATATGCCTCAACTAAAAAAAAGAAAATTCATAAACATTCATCTTTTTTCTAGATACAACATTTTCTTTTTGTGCACATCCTATGGTAAATTTGTCCCACTCCGGAAAACAGTGCTCTAATCTATGGTGGGAATCAGAAAACTCTCTAAGCTTCTTTACTATTCTTTTTCGTAGATAAAAACTTAAAATTTTTTCTTTTGTAATTGAAAGGATGAAAAGAAAATATGGAAAAATGTGTTTTATAATGACTATTAACCTGCCCTAAAAAGAATGAAACATTGCTATTTTGACAACATGGATAGACCAAGGGTTTTATATAAAATGAAATAAGTCAGACAAAGAAAAATAACACATGATCTCACTGGTATACCACATGATTATAACTGGTATCTAAAATGAAACAAAACAACAATCTAAAATAAAACAATTAAAATAGAACAGGGGCTTCCCTGGTAGCTCAGTGGTAAAGAGTTCATCTGCCAATGCAGGAGACATGGGTTTGATCCCTGGTCTAGGATGATCCCACATACTGTGGAAAAACTAGGCTCATGAGCCACAACTATGGAGACTGAGCTCTAGAGCCTTGGAGCCACAACTATGGAGCTCACATGCCACAACTACTGAAGCCCATGTGCCCCAGAGCCCGAGTTCCACAACAAGAAAAAAGTCACCTCAACAAGAAGCCTTCTCACCTCAACTAGAGAGTAGCCCCCACTCCTTGCAACTAGAGAATAGCCTGAAGCAGCAGTGAAAACCTAGAATAGGCAATAAATTAATAAATAAATAAAATTAAAACACAAAAACCAAAAAACAGAACAGATTAATGGTTTCCAAAGAGGGATGGGTGAGTGCCATGTGTAAAGGATGTCAAAGGCACAAACTTCCAATTATAAAATAAATAAATCAAGGGAATGTAATGTTCAGCATGGTGACTAGTTAATAATACTTGCATTGCATATTTGAAAGCTGCTAAATGATTAGCTCTTGAAAGTTCTAATTATAAAAAAAAATTTATGACTGTGTATGATGACAAATGCTGGCTAGACTTACTGTGGAGATCATTTTGGAACATACACAAATACAGAATCATCATATTATACACCTGGAACCAATATGGTATGTCAAATATGCCTCAACTAAAAAAAAGAAAATTCATAAACATTCATCTTTTTTCTAGATACAACATTTTCTTTTTGTGCACATCCTATGGTAAATTTGTCCCACTCCGGAAAACAGTGCTCTAATCTATGGTGGGAATCAGAAAACTCTCTAAGCTTCTTTACTATTTAGGAACATTTTCTACATCTAGGATGTGATAAGTGAGTTATACAACAGCACTTAAAATTCTCTGTTTTAATAGCATATGCACATTTGTATTCTACTTTCTCCACCAAAGGTCAATTCTGTGAGGGTTTGGACTCTGCAGCTTTTACTCTCCATTGATATCTACTGCATCCAGAACATTATTTGAGAATCATTCTTGTGTCACTGTGGTTAAACCTAGATGTGTGACTTCTAATTATAGGTACCAGCATGGGAAAGCTGAATAAGCAAGTGTAAAACAATATTTATGAAGTTGGTGGTATTTCTAACATGTCTATATCACACTTTACAGAATAGACCATCTATCCTGTCCCCTAGAGGGTTGATCTTTGTTAAGGTTTGAATATAGGCTTCCCCGGTGGCTCAGGCTTAAATAATCCTCCTATAATGCAGGAGCTGCAGAAGACGTGGGTTTGATCCTTGGATCGGAAAGATCCCTTGGAGGCAGGCATGACCTCCCACTTCAGTATTCTTGCCTGGAGAATCCCATGGACAGAGGGGCTAGTCAGACATGACTGAAGAGATTTAGCACATGCACACACATGGTTTGAATACAAGAGTAGATCCTAAAAACCAAGCTCTGTGATATTTGGTCCCCTAATTTACTATGATTAGAATTTACTATCGAGCTTTCAAGGAAGGCGTCTAGATCTCATTGCCATGATTTAATTTTATCACAGGGAACAAAATGGCTTCCTTTTTAAAAAAAGAACAATAAGGGGCTTCCCTGGTGGTCCAGTGGGTAAGGACACCGCCTTGCAGTGCAAGGGGCGTCAGTTCGTTCCCTGGCCTGGGAAGATCCCACATGCCGCGGAGAGGCTAGACTGACGTGTCCAACCACTAAGGCGGAGCTCTGATGCGCATGTGCCCAGAGTCAGTGCTCTGCAACGAAAGAGACAACTGCAATGCGAGGTCCACACAGGCCAAAGAACAAAGATAAATGTATGAAAGATCAATAGAAGTGTCCCCCCCAAATCAATAAAAACAGTTGATCCTAAAGGAAATCAACCCTAAATATTCATTGGAAGGAATGATGCTGAAGCTAAAGCTCCAATACTTTGGCTACCTGATGTGAAGAGATGACTCTGCATCAGGAAAAGACCCTAATGTTGGGAAAAATAGAAGGCAAAAGAAGGGGATGACAGAGGACAAGATGGTTGGATGGCATCACGCAGTCAATGGACATGCATTTGAGTGAGTTCCAGGGGATGGTGAAGGACAGGGAAGCCTGGTGTGCTGCAGTTCATGGGGTCACAGAGAGTTGAACACAACTGAACGACTGAACTGAACGCAGGCCAACAGAAATCTAACGTGTGTAGATCACAAATAAAATGCTATGATCCTTAATAACACTTGTCCATATGCATCAGGATAACACTGTTCAGAAATCACAAAGCAGTTAAATGCCATACAGTGAGGTCCTTTAATGCCTCCTTCATTTAGTGCTCTTAAACGGAGGACCCGGGAAGTCAGCCTGACAATAATGCATTCTTCTCTGTGGTACTTACAGACTTATGTAGCAGAAAGACTTTTGTGCATTTCACTGGAAAGCTGAAAATAATTTCCATTAAAGTATAACATTACATATTTTACTGAAAGTAAGAATGCACTAGATTATTTAAAAGCTGTAATTCATACTATTATGATTTTAAGGTTAAATAATCTAAAAATGACTTAAGATTTGAGAGGTTGTTTTTTTTTTTTTTTTACCTTTAACCATTCTTGTTGAAGTTGCTCCCATTCAGATAAAGAATCCCAGAGTAATTGTTTAAGCTTCAATTCAGCACTAACTTCTTCCAAAGCCTCAAACTTCGACACTTCTACCTTTAAAAATACAATAAGCAAAACATCCTATTTAATTTTCTGATACAGAGATCTTATATGATTCTATTAGTAGTTTTTGACACAGTGACAGCTTAGCAGAATATGGGTGGATCCTAAAATGGGGAAAGAAAAGAAGAGACAAAAATCAATGAAAAAACAAATCATAAATCCCCACATATACTCAAATTTCTATTTGTATGACAAAATGTAACTATGTATATTTCCTTAATGCTCAGAAATTCTCCAAAGACACAGATATTACAAGATATTTTTTTGTCTTTAAGCCATTTTTGCCTCTTTTATTGGTTTATTTATTTATTTTCATCCATCTTTGTTCTTTGGCCTGCATTCGCTCCAGAGTGCTGGCTCGTAATTGGACATACCGGTCCAGTTGCTCCACAGCACATGGAATTCTCCCGGGCCGGGGATCGAATGGGTGCCCCCTGCACTGCAAGGCGGAATCTTTACCTGGTGACCATCAAGGAAGCCCCAGATATTACAAGACTTTTGAGGGTATTCTTTCTCAAGCTGGCTCATACATGTATATACACCTGCCTCACTTTTTGGGTAAACAGCCTCTAGGGCTCATGTGGAGAAGATGGAAGAGGGATGACAGAAGATGGAGAGAAAGTTTGTATGGTGGTTGGTGGAGGGGATGGAGAGATTTGAGATGAAGAGAACATTCTGATTTCTCACCTGTTTCTAACCCAGTGGACTATATATGAATCCTATAGAGAGAAAGTTTGCAAGAAAATATGAAAAAACCATTTTCATGACTTGGAGGTGAAGAAATCTCCAGAAGCTTGGTTGCACAGAAACTATGAGCCTTGAGATAAGCCAGGATTTCAAACATGCCATGCAACAGTGCCGCAGCATGTCAGCCGGGTGCGTAGAGAATAGCGGGTGAGACGAGACTTTAAGAAATATACACCTAGACATACAGACAGAGAGAAAGGATGGGAACGGGGTGGGGGGCTCAAGACCTCTTGGGTCAAGGCCCCAAGCACATCAGCACTCTGCTTTTATTCAGTGCTGAAACCTCCAGGTGTTTATAGGCAATGATATTAGCATGGGCTGGGAATCAGTCACAGTCCTATTCAATAATCACCCTTTAATACTCTAAGCCACTTACATTATCTTCCCAATGGACAGAGTGCATTGCGGCTGGTGGGCAACGTTACCAGCAAGAAGGAGCCTGCACAGACCTGGAGTTCCAAAGTCCATAGCAGATCTCTTATTTGTTGCTGTTCAGTATGACACCAGCTGATGAGCTCATGTGAATTGAATCAGCTTGTTTTCGTCTTAGTTTTTTCATTTCTAAGATGGCTTTCTCCTGGTTCAGCCAATGCTGTGAAAACCTTCCCTAGCCTGTTTCCCCCACACAACAGCAGCAAAATGCACACTCTTTTCAAGTGCACTCAGAACATTTGCCAGGATAAACCATATGATAGACCACAAAACAGGTCTTAACAAGTTTAAAAAGATTGAAACCATATTAAGCATGTTTTCCTGCCACAGTGGTATGAAACTAGAAATCAACAACAATAGGAAAGCTGGAAAATTTACATACCTGAGAAAACTAAACAGCACAGTCCTAAACAAGCAATGGATTAAAGAGGAAATCGACGGGAAATTTTTAAAAAAAATCTTAAAGCAAATGAAACACAGTACACTAAAACCTATGAGATGCTGCAAAGCAGTTCTGAGAGGGGAGTTTATAGTGATAAATGGATATATTAAGAAAATAAAAAGATCTCAAATAACTTGACACAACAAGGAACTAGAGAAAGAATAAGGTAAGGCCAACATTATCAGAAGAAAGGAAATAAGATCAGAGTGCAAAGAAATAAAATAGGAACCAGAAAAACAATAGAAAAGATCAAGGAAACTAAAAGGTTTTTTTTTTCAAAATTATAAACAAATCTTTAGCTGTATCAAGAAAAAAAAAAAAGGATTCCAAAAATAAAGTCAGAAATAAAAGAGGATACATTACAACTTATACCACAGAAATACATATGATCAGCATGCATGCTCAGTTGTGTCCAACTCATTGCGGCCCCATGGATTGTAAACCACCAGGCTCCTCTGTCCATGGGGTTTCCCAGGCAAGAAGACTGGAGTGGGTTGCCATTTCCTTCTCCAGGGATCAAACTCGCATCTCTTGCATCTCCTGCATTGGCAGGAAGATTCTTTACCACTGAGCTACCTGGGAAGCCATGGTCATTAGAGATTACTATGACAAATTAACTTGTACACCAATAAATTGGATAACTTAGAAGAAATGCATAAATTCCTAGAAATATATAAGCTATCGAGACTGAATCAGGAAGGAACAGAAAATCTGAACAGACCAATAAGGGATAAGAAAATAGAATCAGAAATGAAAAACCTTCCAGCATAGAAAAACCCAGGATCAGATGACTTCACTGGTAAATTCCATTAAACATCTGTGGTGTGGCAGGGGGGATGAATTAATACCAATCTTTCTCAAATGCTTCCAAACTCATTCTACAAGGTCAGTGCTACTCTGACAATAGGGATCCAGCCTTGTCTTCATTAAGAATTAGAAATGATTTCCTATACCACTTAGGGCTTTACCACTATGCCCCAATGACCAAGAGATGCAGTGGAAGGTTGAATATGAGGTCATCCTAAAGGATCATAAAATATAGATACAGAACACGGAAGGAAGAAGACACACTTCTACAGTCTCTGGCTGAAGCAACGCTATTCTTCCTGATCCAAGGATGGCCCACCCATTAGTTACAGCTTTTTTTCAAGTAATGTTTCATCCACAGTTTCCTTCCTACTGCACACTTTTCTGTCTTATAGGTCAGTTAGCTCAATCTGGGAACAACTTCGAAGCATAATTCTCTCATACACAAAACTCCTGCCTCAAATATTCCACTAGTTACACTGTCGAGTGCCAAAGTCATTAATTTGTGGGTTGCTCCACCAAACATCATGTCCGGACTGGACACTTACAGCCCCTAGACCACTTTCTGGCTATCCATTGGTGCTCTAGGAGAAATGTGTGAATCTTCACGTGAGATCCAGGCACTCCTCTGAAATTTGGGGGAGTTTATAACCCTCCCTTGTTTCTGGTGGTTCTCTGGTTTTGGTTGTAGGAATTTTTCCTACTTTCTTTTTTTCTTGGTCTCTCTAGTAGATGTTCCAATACTTTAACTCCAATCCTTTGGCCACCTGATGTGAAGAGCGAACTCATCAGAAAAGACCCCAATGCTGGGAAAGATTGATGGCAAAAGGAGAAGGGGGTGGAAAAGGATGAGATGAGTAGGTAGCATCACCAACTCAAAGAACAGGAAGATTCTTTACCACTGAGCTACCTGGGAAGCCATGGTCATTAGAGATTACTATGACAAATTAACTTGTACACCAATAAATTGGATAACTTAGAAGAAATGCATAAATTCCTAGAAATATATAAGCTATCGAGACTGAATCAGGAAGGAACAGAAAATCTGAACAGACCAATAAGGGATAAGAAAATAGAATCAGAAATGAAAAACCTTCCAGCATAGAAAAACCCAGGATCAGATGACTTCACTGGTAAATTCCATTAAACATCTGTGGTGTGGCAGGGGGGATGAATTAATACCAATCTTTCTCAAATGCTTCCAAACTCATTCTACAAGGTCAGTGCTACTCTGACAATAGGGATCCAGCCTTGTCTTCATTAAGAATTAGAAATGATTTCCTATACCACTTAGGGCTTTACCACTATGCCCCAATGACCAAGAGATGCAGTGGAAGGTTGAATATGAGGTCATCCTAAAGGATCATAAAATATAGATACAGAACACGGAAGGAAGAAGACACACTTCTACAGTCTCTGGCTGAAGCAACGCTATTCTTCCTGATCCAAGGATGGCCCACCCATTAGTTACAGCTTTTTTTCAAGTAATGTTTCATCCACAGTTTCCTTCCTACTGCACACTTTTCTGTCTTATAGGTCAGTTAGCTCAATCTGGGAACAACTTCGAAGCATAATTCTCTCATACACAAAACTCCTGCCTCAAATATTCCACTAGTTACACTGTCGAGTGCCAAAGTCATTAATTTGTGGGTTGCTCCACCAAACATCATGTCCGGACTGGACACTTACAGCCCCTAGACCACTTTCTGGCTATCCATTGGTGCTCTAGGAGAAATGTGTGAATCTTCACGTGAGATCCAGGCACTCCTCTGAAATTTGGGGGAGTTTATAACCCTCCCTTGTTTCTGGTGGTTCTCTGGTTTTGGTTGTAGGAATTTTTCCTACTTTCTTTTTTTCTTGGTCTCTCTAGTAGATGTTCCAATACTTTAACTCCAATCCTTTGGCCACCTGATGTGAAGAGCGAACTCATCAGAAAAGACCCCAATGCTGGGAAAGATTGATGGCAAAAGGAGAAGGGGGTGGAAAAGGATGAGATGAGTAGGTAGCATCACCAACTCAAAGAACATGAATTTGAGCAAACTCCGGAAGATAGTGGTGGACAGAGGAGCCTAGTGTGCTACAGTCCATGGGGTCTAGAAGAGTTGGACAGGACTTAGCGACTGCACAACAATAATAGTTGTTCAGAGCACTCATGACTCTCATTCATTTCTCTTCGTTTTGGGGGGCACATCATTTAGTTTTTTAAACCTACCCTTTTAGGATCTATCTTTTCCCTAGCTTAGCCAAATTCTCTTCTTTCATAAAACCAGCACATCAAAATCAGGGAAAAATCAGGCAATATTGATGGGATCATAATACATACATGAATGAATGTGAAAAAAAAAAAAGCTTGAATATTAAGAAAGAATCAAGGGGTTTCAATTGACCACATTTAAAAATCCACATACATTTTGATATAGAAACTACATTTCCTGGTCTGAGTGTTTGTCTATAATCCATAATTACTTTTTAATAAAAAAAGATATTTTGTCTCTCTTGTGTCTTAACCTTTAAACACTTCAAAGGCAGAGAACACATCATATTTTGTATTTTGTATTGTTCCAGCACAGTGACTACCACACAGGTGTCCAAATATAGCATGCTTAGAGTCACATTATAGAAAAAGAGTGTGCACCAATGTTATTTCTAAGCATACCCATAGAAATGTTTTATACTCCTATACCTTAGGAACCGATGCATAGCATTGTGATTACCTTAAAATTCTTCTGATAGGATTTGTACTGAAATGCACGTTTCTGAAGATCATCCAGAACTGACTGCAGCTCACTCAGCATGACCTTTATTTTGTCTTGGTCAGCATTAATATCCAAAATCTGTGGATCCTGTAAAATGAAGATAGTTTTTGATTAGTCATTCCTACTTTGTGATGGACACCATCAAACTGAATGAATTAATGTTTTCAAAACATATTTTTGCTCATTTCTTCTTCACCCTAATTTTTAGAAAATATATTAAAATGGTTGCTTTTCTTGAATTTCAAAGCAACACATATATATTGTAAAAAGCATAGAAATGCATGAAGAAATACCATGGAGATGACATTGTTTTTAAAGAGAACCTAATATATTTTCCCTCATTTTACTTCATACATTATATTTTTTTCAACGAACAAGATTTCAGGTAAAGAGAGGTGAATGCAATATGGAAAAGAATGAAGGGGATATGATACAAAGAAAACTATTACTTTACTGTAAAGGAATGATTATAATTTATAATAAAGGTAGGATTCTGTCTGATTAAATTTCATAAATAGGCTAAACCAACTTGTTTTAGAATTCATGAAGGGTAGTGGTTGTCTTTGGAGAGGAAGGTAAATTTAATGACTCTAAGGACACCAAAGGCAATAGGTGTGGCTGGAGCAGTAGACATATGGATGTGTTCACTTCCTGAGAACTCATTGAGTTGTACAGTTCTTTCTTTTTTTTTTTTTTTTTTCAATATTTATTCATTTGGCTGTACCGGGTCTCGGTTGGAGCACATGAGATCTTTGATTTTTTTTTCCACAGTCAACTTACTTTTTGAGGGGGCGGGGAGGGGACTAGTTGGGGAGTGAGGGAGGGGGACGGGCCACTTCTGTTGGTCTTTCATCTATTTTCATCCACCTTTTGCTCTTTGGCCCGTGTGGGCCTCCCATCACGGCGGCCTCTTGTTGCAGAGAATCGGCTCTGGGCGCATGCGCTCCAGAGCTCCCGCTCAGTGATTGGACACATCAGTCCAGCCGCTCCGCGGCACGTGGGATCTTCCCAGGCCAGGGATCAAACTGGCGCCCCTTGCACTGCAAGGCAGTGTCCTTACCCACGGGACCACCAGGGAAGCCCGAGTTGTACAGTTTTTAAAGTTATGTGCAGCTTTCTCTGTGCAAAATACCAAAATACTTCAACACAAAAGTAAAAGCAATGCCAAGTCCTTAGACTAACGCTTGGCACATAGCAAGTACACAACAAATATTATCTACTCTTCGCCATATGAACACACATACACGCATGTTGTAGTCTTTAATGGCGGTATTGCATTCCTTTGAGTGGCAGTACCTCAACACATTTTATTAATCCTGTGTTGAGGGACACTAAGTTCTTCCCATTTTTTCTCCTGATTTTACCATGAATTTATATGGCTTTATATTTCTGGGATAAGATTTAGTCAATCTTAATAATTAAATAGTAGATCATTGTAAAATGATCTATTTTCATATATGCTTCAGTTAAGAATCATCCTGATTCTAAGTTCTTAAAAAATTCCTTTTGTATCTTTTGTATAGTAAAATTGGTGCAAGTTAATCAAACATTCTTTATCACTTATCAATTTATACTTTGCCTCTGACTAAAGGGGAATTTTCTAATATGTGATGAAGAAAATTCTGGAATTGTGACAACTGCTACAAAATATGCTAACAGGCTGTAAAAACACTACTCTCAGAATAATAAATAAAAGCCAAGAGAAAGGGAATTCACTACTATTGAACTGAGTGTTTCCCTTTTTGTTTCTGGTTTGATCATAAGTACTAAAGCAATACATACATGCTTTAGTTCGAATGGCCTGGAATTCATTCAGTACCTCAAAGAAATTCAGAAACGCTTTGAATTTTCCGAAGTTGCTCCAAAGCAGCTCCAAAGACATTGTTAATTGATTAGAAGGAAGCATTAAAAAAACAAAAGTTAAACCAGATTAAAATGAAATGCTTCCTAAAATGTTTAATAAAATGTAATAGCCTTTACACAGATTCTTTTTAAAATCTTGCTTCAGCTTACTTGTGCTAGCAGCTTTACTTCATTCACTTCATTGCTTAGATCTTCAAGATCTCTACCCAAATGCTGACAAAACTGCTTAATGCTCGTTTCTCTGTCACCCACAGATTTATCAATGGCATTCCGAACAGCAATGATGGATGGCTTCATAGTCGCAAAAACAGCAAAGTCTTCAGGAGGTGTGGGGACCTGATATTGTTCAATGAGCTTGTACATCTGAACCACAATGTTCCCTTCATCTTCAAGGCTTTCAATCTGAAATAGAAACATTGGTTGCTTGTTAAATAAATCAGTGTCCTGCAACATCCATTAAGAGTGGCTGACAGGAGACAGCTGCTCTATATTGTGAACATCATTTTGCAACGAACCAGCATACACAGGCGTGCACTGAATGCTGGAGCCAGCTGAGTAACCAATACAGGCAATGCTGGGACACAGCTAATGAGACCCACCCAGGAGGCAAGGAGTTCAGAGCTGAGCACAATTAGCATTACTCTTGTAACTATCTCTCTCTTTCTTGTTCTCTAGTAGATTAAGCAATAGTGCTCATTCGCTTTGGTTATGTCAGAAACTTTTGTGTTCCCATGGACTGTAACCTGCTAGGCTCCTCTGTCCATGGAATTTTCTGGGTGAGAATACTGGAGTGGGTTGCCATTTCCTCCTGCAAGGCATCTTCCTGACCCAGTGATTGAACCTGTGTCTCTTACATCTCCCACACTGGGAAGCAGGTTCTTTACCACTAGCGCCACCTGGGAAGCCTCAGATTAAACAGTGCCAATATTTAAGGTTTTCAGAGACAACAGGTGCTGTGCCCATGCTCAACTGTAACATCTGAGATTCCAGGCCTGTGTGTTGAGCAGTGACTGTTCTAGGGCATCCCCTGAGGTGCGTGGACCTTGTACCTGGCTGCAAAGATTCAGAACCCTTATCTACGGTGAGCATCATGCTATCATCTAATAAAGGGTTTTACTACCACTATTACTGACTCCTAACCATCTTTGCTCTGATGCCCTACCTTCAGTGGACAGTGCCTTTCCTAATTTTCTGGCAAGGACTCCCCAGTTTGGAGGGAACCCTCCTCTCTGCCACTCTGCCATAAGGTTATAGAGGAAGCATCTATGTTATAACTTGACCCACCTCCTGGCCACAAGTTGAACCAGGGAGCGTCAAATTGGGACCTAGTGAATCCAGCTCAGTCTGAACACTCTCTCTCGAACTTGGGAAGAGCTAGATTGTAGGCTGTTTGCTCTCATGGCGTAACAAAGCCAGTCCTAAACAGAAGAAAACTGTGGAGAGGTTTTAGAGAGATGGTTCTCAACCTTGAGATGTACCCCAATTGCCCTGGAAAGCTTGGTGAAACACAGGTTGTTGAGTCCCTCCCCTGAGTTTCTGATTCAAAGGGTACATGTTGGGCCCTGAGAATGGGCATTTCTAGTAAGTTCCCCTGGGATACAGCAGCAGGCTTGGAGAACACCCTTTGAGAACCACCGTTCTGGAGAGGAGCAGAGATGAGAGAGGCCTCTTCAGTTTCCTGATGCCGTCCTAGTCCCTGCTTCATGCCTTTTTTGTTAAAGGCTTGGCTCTATCCATACCTTTGGGTTCAAAAAGATGTCCTTGCAAACAGAATGCTCAGTAGCTTCAGTCATGTTTGACTCTTTGAGACCCTATGGACTGTAGCCCACCAGGCTCTTGTGTCCATGGGATTTCCCAGGCAAGAATACTGGAATGGGTTGCCATTAGAAATTTTCTCATTTTTTTTTCAAGCTTGTTACTCTCAACCAAAAGTGTTTTAATATCTTCAACAAGTTACAAATAGAACTTTAGGCCCGGCAACCATGATCTGCTTATCTTCTTGGATTTCTGGTACATGGAGCAAGCATATTCCCACTTTTCTCTGGGAGTATTTTGGTTGACACCAACATATTGTCCTGACAAGGGCTTCCCAGGAGCCCTTGCTAGTGAAGAACCTGTCTGCCAGTGCAGGAGACATAGAGATGTGGGTACGAGCCCTGGGCTCCCTGGAGGATGGCGTGGCAATCCATCCAGTATTTTTGCTTGGTGAATTCTATGGGCAAAGGAGCCTGGCAGGCTACAGTCCATAGGGTCGCACAGAGTTGGACACAACTAAAGCACAGCACAGCACTATCCTGACCTAATGATTATGGGTGCTTCTCTCACTCCCGGAAACGTCTGGTCAATGAATATCTCACCTGTCCTACGTATTTAGACTGGTGATCTACTCATTCCTCATAAAAGGTTATTGAAGAATTATTCCAAATCTCTTGTCCTGTCCCCTCACTTAGTTGCCCACTAAGCCATTTCAATTCTACTAACTTAATAGTGTTAAATACATTCATTCTCTCCTGTCTATAGAAATACTATTTTACCTATGATTTATCTATGCTCTGCCCATAGCATACCAATTGTCATTTCCTGTTCTTGTCCTTCTGCCTCAGGCCTTTGCATGCAAGTTTCCATCTCTTCCAGGAATGTCTACCTGAATAGATGAACTTCAGAACAAAGCTTAAATACTCCATCCTCCACAAAGCCTTCTGCAACTCTTATATTAAAAAAAAATGGCCACACCTTTCCCTCTCCTCGCCTACACCACAGGATAGTATCACATACTTATAACCACTGTATAATAGTCATCTGCTTCATTCTAGACTCTGAGCTCTTTGAAAGCAGACTTACTCGTTGTTGCAATCCTTGTACCCAGCTAAGTAGTTGCATCACAACACTTCCAGAACTAAGGGATGAGGTTCCAAAAAAAGCTGTTGGTGTGTGCCGAGTATTTTCCTACAAGAAGCTGCTTCCCCATCACACCACCCAGCAATGCACTGACAGCCCCAAGGAGATGAGACAGAACTGTCTAGCTTTCTTCATGGCATATCAACTCTCCTGTTCTAGTCCCAGAGTGAGAGCAGTCTACCCTCTGTCATGTGATCCTTCTTTCCATAGTTGATACATCAGGATAGGGATGGGGTTGTTGAATTTAGAACTGATATCAGAAGAGGCTGTTTCTCTCTCTCTCATGTAACCTGGGAGGTGCTGGTGGTAACATTTGCTGCTGAGGATAAAGAAGGAGCGATGTGTTTGTGGAGGGAAAGCAGCAGAGCAGACTCTCAGAAAGATGCAGAGAAATTTTCCCACCGCCTTATTCCTGGTTCTGGTAAGTTCCTATGCCTAGCTACAATACTGGTGTGGGTATGGATGGGGGTTGCTCCATGAAATACTCCTGAATACAGGGTCCTTGTTTTGTCCTAAGCCAGCTCAACTAGGTTTTGGTTATTTGACCAAAAGGCCTAATGACTATAGAGCATAATAAACGCTGGGCATTTTTAGATGCTTGGAATGATGTGTCAGTAAACCTGAGGCTAAACCACAGCCATCTGTCCTTTAAGCAGATGCTGTGTCTTGAAAGGAGGGACAAAACTGTTACTTTCATAGGCGTGTGAAATAGCCTTTACCATGCCTTGATTTCTGTTAACAATGTATAACAGATTATCCAGTTGTTAGTGACTTAAGTTTGTGGTTTTACAGTTTGTGATGTATGTTTGATTTTGAGATATTTCAGATAATGATTTAACTCTATTTTAAACATCAACTGGTATGACTGAAAAGCTGGCTGTTGAAACTAAGTGCTAGATATCCTGCCACAGGGGAGAACCTGGGAGGAAGAAACCAAGTTCCCAGAGAGAGAGAAATAAAGGGAGACAAAGGAATGTGTGCGCTTGTGTGTGTGTGTGTGTGTGTGTGTGTGAGAGAGAGAGAGAGAGACAGAGAGAGAGCGAGCGAGCGAGCTGACCCCAGCACCTGCATCACTTGAGTCTCCACATCTGCTGCTGTCTCCCCACCCCACCTCCCTCTTTAAGCTACTTTAGGTTGGGTTCTTTCACTCCTAATAGTTTCCTGACTATTATGCAAATATACATTAAGGAGAATTAAGACTTCCAATGACCTGATACGTAGTACATCCCCTAAAGATGAACCTTCAACTTGAAAGTTTCTGTGACATGCATGCATCCTCTATGAGTGGTTTTGCCTTTGTGTACTTTACTGTACTCTACTGTGTAGAGTACCGTAGTACAGTATCTTTATTGTAAGCTCAGGATGTTCAGAAGCAAGAGGGTAGATAGAATAGAATCCAGCAAAGAACTAGACCCTGGGCCATCAATGTCAGGCAGGAGAGTAACTGCAGCTTGCCCCTGTCTCCTGTGGCTGATGCTCCTTCAGCTCTACAACCCCCACCTCCTCTCCCTCCTCCAGTCAGTCATTCTTCTTGCCTGCTCACAACACCAGATCCTGGATGCCAGCTGTGGTCCCGTACTCTTGTACTTTTGAAGGTATTGTAAAATTTAGACTGTTTTCTAATTTTTGTGTTTGTTTTTATGTATTATTTGTGCGAAAAGTATTATAAACCTGTTACTATATGGTACTTATATAGGTGATTGTGTTAGTTGGGTACCAAGGCTAACTCTGTTAGACTTAAGAACAATTGGACTTATGAGCACACTCTAGGAACAGAACTTGTTTGTATGCAGGGACTTACTGTATTATCATTCTTAATACATAAGAATTATAATAACTGGAGAGCATTAGCCCTGTGGTCAGAGACCCAAATTTAAATTACAGCTAGACCACATAGAGTCTGTGATCTTGGACACAATAGCTTATTTTGGTCCTTGTTTCCTTATCTGCAGAATAAAAATGAAACTTATCTATACTTCTTAAGTTCTTGTAAAACAAAAAAGTGTAACGTATGTAGAAAATGTAGTACATGCCTCACAAGTAGTGATCAATGTTAGCTGCCATTACTACTATGAGGTAAGACATCCACTTCCTCTTTTTGAAAGTGTTTCTGATATTCCAAGAGCTGTTTCTTGATCTCCAGTCCCTCAACTTCTCTTGTTTGCCTTCCTTATCATGAGATCTGGAATAGTGAGTTTTACAAGAATCAACTCACCCTTTCCTGAATTTCATCAAGAAACACTAAGCTGTTAACATATTCTATGGTGGTAGATGGGGCAAATTCAAGCTTATATTCTGCATCTTGGGCCTCAGAGATGATGGCATCCACTTTTTTCTTGCTTAGACGAGGAAGTATATGATTCAGCACCTAGGTAAGAAAAAGAAATGGTCAACCATAAATACTTAAGTATTTCCATTTTATTATACATTTAGATGAATTCTAACTGAATGTCTCTTTAGTGAGCAGGTAATGGAAGCAGCAGCGTAGATGAACGGGCTTTTGTTCACACTGAAATAATAGGAAGGACTAGTTTTGAAGATCATTTCCAGAACAAACTAGGTTGCACAACTTATTAAAAGTTTACCTAGGGACTTCCTTGTTGGTCCAGTGGTTACAAAACCTTCCTTGTAATGAAGGGACCGTGGTTTCAATCCCTGGCCATGGAACAAAGATCCCACAAGCCGTGAAGCAACTAGGCCAAGTGCTACAACTAATGAAGCTTTCCCGCTCTAGAGCCCATAGGCCATAACCAGAGACCCTTGTGCTGCAAATACTGAGCCCATATGCCACAACTAGAGAGTCTGTGCACCTCAACAATAGATGTCACATATTATAAACCTGTTACTATATGGTACTTATATAGGTGATTGTGTTAGTTGGGTACCAAGGCTAACTCTGTTAGACTTAAGAACAATTGGACTTATGAGCACACTCTAGGAACAGAACTTGTTTGTATGCAGGGACTTACTGTATTATCATTCTTAATACATAAGAATTATAATAACTGGAGAGCATTAGCCCTGTGGTCAGAGACCCAAATTTAAATTACAGCTAGACCACATAGAGTCTGTGATCTTGGACACAATAGCTTATTTTGGTCCTTGTTTCCTTATCTGCAGAATAAAAATGAAACTTATCTATACTTCTTAAGTTCTTGTAAAACAAAAAAGTGTAACGTATGTAGAAAATGTAGTACATGCCTCACAAGTAGTGATCAATGTTAGCTGCCATTACTACTATGAGGTAAGACATCCACTTCCTCTTTTTGAAAGTGTTTCTGATATTCCAAGAGCTGTTTCTTGATCTCCAGTCCCTCAACTTCTCTTGTTTGCCTTCCTTATCATGAGATCTGGAATAGTGAGTTTTACAAGAATCAACTCACCCTTTCCTGAATTTCATCAAGAAACACTAAGCTGTTAACATATTCTGTGGTGGTAGATGGGGCAAATTCAAGCTTATATTCTGCATCTTGGGCCTCAGAGATGATGGCATCCACTTTTTTCTTGCTTAGACGAGGAAGTATATGATTCAGCACCTAGGTAAGAAAAAGAAATGGTCAACCATAAATACTTAAGTATTTCCATTTTATTATACATTTAGATGAATTCTAACTGAATGTCTCTTTAGTGAGCAGGTAATGGAAGCAGCAGCGTAGATGAACGGGCTTTTGTTCACACTGAAATAATAGGAAGGACTAGTTTTGAAGATCATTTCCAGAACAAACTAGGTTGCACAACTTATTAAAAGTTTACCTAGGGACTTCCTTGTTGGTCCAGTGGTTACAAAACCTTCCTTGTAATGAAGGGACCGTGGTTTCAATCCCTGGCCATGGAACAAAGATCCCACAAGCCGTGAAGCAACTAGGCCAAGTGCTACAACTAATGAAGCTTTCCCGCTCTAGAGCCCATAGGCCATAACCAGAGACCCTTGTGCTGCAAATACTGAGCCCATATGCCACAACTAGAGAGTCTGTGCACCTCAACAATAGATGTCACATGATTCAACAAAGGTCCTATGTGCCACAACTAAGATCTGACACAACCAAGTAAATAAATAAATAAATATATTTTAAAGTTTGCCTTAATGCCCTGATCTTTCATAAGCACGCATTTTGCCACTTTGTCCTCTAGAGGGAACACTGGTACTATCCCCAGGGTCAATTCTGCTTCTTTTGTGTTGGGTAGTAGTAATGGTTTGGAGGAAATTCATCTCTCCTTCAGAATTGATCTCATCTTTCAGATGGAGTCTGATCGGTCAGGAGACAAACATGAGCATGGCTTCCTTTGGCTGATGTGAATGGATTAGGGTAAGCCTCTGACATTAGCTGATCCCAATTTAGTAGAAACTCAAGACTTGTGCTTGGTTGTTTAATTTTGGCCTCTTTTATTGGTTTTTTTATGTATTTATTTTCATCCATCTTTATTCCTCCGCCTGTGCCCATGGTAATGCCCTCTCTCGCAGAGCACTGGCTCTGGGCACACTGAGCTCCAGAGGCCAGCTGGTAATTGGACACACTGGTCCAGTCGCTCCACGGCACATGGGATCTTCCCAGGTCAGGGATCAAACTGGTACCCCTTGCACTGCAAGGCAGACTCTTTAATCACTGGCCACCAGGGAAGCCCAAGACTTGTGTGTGTGTGTGTATCTGTGTGTTACTTTTGGCCTCTTTTATTGGTTTTTTATTTATTTATTTTCATCTATCTTCGTTCTTTGGCCTGTGTAGGCCTCCCATTGCAGTGGCCTCTCTCACTGCAGAGCACCGGCTCTGGGTGCATGCGCTCCAGAGCACTGATTCATAATTGGACACACCGGTCCAGCTGCTCCACAGCACGTGGGATCTTTGCGGGCCAGGGATCAAGCCGGTGCTCCTTGCACTGCAAGGTGGACTCTTTACCCACTGGACCACTAGAGAAGCCCCAAGACTTTTGTTTTTTTAAGGCTGAGAGACCTCTCTCTCTCTGGCCATGAACAAGAAATAATTATCCTCTGGAGCCTTTGACAGCCATTTCAGAGATGTAGGGGTATGTGAGCTTTAGGATGAAGCTGGCACATAGAGAATGAAAACGATCAGGTCTTTAGTGACACAACTGAGCCGCTAGATCACACTCCCCGATGCCCATCCACCTCTGTACTTTTTAGATGCACAGACTATACATTTTCTGATTGTGGAAGCCAACCTGAGTTGAGTTTTCTTTGGCTTAGTATATAGTAGTGCTCATAGTGTTCAGAAATGCTTGCCAAAATTAACTTTGCTCCAATTCTATATATTTTCTTCAACGGATGAAGCAGCAAAGCTCTAGAAAGTCCACTGCCACACCACTAATTAGTTACAGAAGAGATACAAGCATTCAGGCCTACAGCCTTAAAGACAGAGCTCTGTCTTCTTTCACCTGAACCAGGGGCCAGCAGAGGTTTTCTATAAGGGCTGAAGTGTAAGTATTTTCGATTTGCAGGACATATGGTCTCTGTCACACCCTCTCTGCTCTGCCCCTGTTGTGAGAGCCACCACAGGCACTGTGTAAGTGGGTGTGATGGGTGTCATGGGTGTGATCTAGTAAAAGGGTGCAAAACAGGGGTTGGGCTGAACTGGCCACGTGGAATGTAGTATGCCAATCCCTGTTCTATATCAGTGTCTCCTTGGAGGCATTTTAAAGTATTTATTGAATTTACTATAGTACGGTTTCTGTCTTATGTTTTTTGATTTTTTTGGCTGTGAGGCATGTGGGATTTAACTCCACAACCAGGGATCGAACCTGGGCCCCCTATACTGGAAGGCAAAGAACCACTAGGGAAGCCCCTCTGTGTAGGTATTTGATGGTATATGTGACTAAAAGAAGAGCCGAACGTTACTGCAGAAGCAATCAGATCTCCTCAGCTCCACCACTCACCAAAATAGAAACAGATCTTTAGAGACAGTTTCAGATCAGGAAATAATAACAGTCTCCTAGAATTAACCAGCATTCCTATGAGGACTCTGAGCTGTTACAGTAGTGTCTTCCCTGTAGGAAGTCTTCAAATGTCCAAACAAAGGAAAAGGAGTGTGTGGAGGCTAGTCTGAGGTGGTTTGCTGAGAGACCTCTCTCTCTGGCCATGAACAAGAAATAATTATCCTCTGGAGCCTTTGACAGCCATTTCAGAGATGTAGGGGTATGTGAGCTTTAGGATGAAGCTGGCACATAGAGAATGAAAACGATCAGGTCTTTAGTGACACAACTGAGCCGCTAGATCACACTCCCCGATGCCCATCCACCTCTGTACTTTTTAGATGCACAGACTATACATTTTCTGATTGTGGAAGCCAACCTGAGTTGAGTTTTCTTTGGCTTAGTATATAGTAGTGCTCATAGTGTTCAGAAATGCTTGCCAAAATTAACTTTGCTCCAATTCTATATATTTTCTTCAACGGATGAAGCAGCAAAGCTCTAGAAAGTCCACTGCCACACCACTAATTAGTTACAGAAGAGATACAAGCATTCAGGCCTACAGCCTTAAAGACAGAGCTCTGTCTTCTTTCACCTGAACCAGGGGCCAGCAGAGGTTTTCTATAAGGGCTGAAGTGTAAGTATTTTCGATTTGCAGGACATATGGTCTCTGTCACACCCTCTCTGCTCTGCCCCTGTTGTGAGAGCCACCACAGGCACTGTGTAAGTGGGTGTGATGGGTGTCATGGGTGTGATCTAGTAAAAGGGTGCAAAACAGGGGTTGGGCTGAACTGGCCACGTGGAATGTAGTATGCCAATCCCTGTTCTATATCAGTGTCTCCTTGGAGGCATTTTAAAGTATTTATTGAATTTACTATAGTACGGTTTCTGTCTTATGTTTTTTGATTTTTTTGGCTGTGAGGCATGTGGGATTTAACTCCACAACCAGGGATCGAACCTGGGCCCCCTATACTGGAAGGCAAAGAACCACTAGGGAAGCCCCTCTGTGTAGGTATTTGATGGTATATGTGACTAAAAGAAGAGCCGAACGTTACTGCAGAAGCAATCAGATCTCCTCAGCTCCACCACTCACCAAAATAGAAACAGATCTTTAGAGACAGTTTCAGATCAGGAAATAATAACAGTCTCCTAGAATTAACCAGCATTCCTATGAGGACTCTGAGCTGTTACAGTAGTGTCTTCCCTGTAGGAAGTCTTCAAATGTCCAAACAAAGGAAAAAGGAGTGTGTGGGAGAGGCTAGTCTGAGGGGTGCTGTCCCTTTACCTGAAAGCTGACTGTGCTGGGGCAGAAAGAAGACTACGGAACTTTCCCTACAAATTAAGGGTGCTCAATTGACTTATATTAATTTTAAATAGCTGCAATACCAGACAATGAAGATAGGCTATTTGCAGGAGAAAAATAAACATAAAAATAGTTGTACAGACCATAACTGAAATTTTTCCTAGTTCATAGTTACCTCCAAGCATCGCAGAGGTGATGGAATTAGTTTTTCTTTTAGCTGCTTAGTGTCAATGAGCAGCAATCCTACATTTCTGGTAGGTCTCAGAGCGACTGCGTCCTTGTGCTGCCTGTGGTATTTTTCCAGTTGTTCGCTAAAGAACTGAACATCTACACAGAATAATTCATATACAGCACCAAATACATCACATTAGACTTTAAAAGACCATTACACAAATATATTAAAAATCATTGCATTAATAAACTTACATACGTATTTCAAATGTATTATCCATAGGTAGAGGATCTTGTAAAAATTTAAAATGTTAATTCATAATGTTTTATATTTTATTCTTGTAGTGAAGAAACTAATATTTTATAATGTAAACATATTTTCTGGTTCCTGTTAAGAATGGATCATGAAAATAACTTGTAACTTAATTAGAGAATCCAGTCTGGAATGTACTAGACTCTAGAATCAGGTTGGTTTGAAGTTGGCTTAATTGAAAGGTTCTTCCTCGTGGTACATCAAAGTTAATATGGATGATCGTGCTCAGTTGTGTCTGACTTTGTGGCCCCGTGGACTGTAGCCCACCAGGCTCCTCTGTCCATGGGATTTTCCAAGTCGAAGGGTGTAATACTGAAGTGGATGGGACAGAAGAGCCGAACGTTACTGCAGAAGCAATCAGATCTCCTCAGCTCCACCACTCACCAAAATAGAAACAGATCTTTAGAGACAGTTTCAGATCAGGAAATAATAACAGTCTCCTAGAATTAACCAGCATTCCTATGAGGACTCTGAGCTGTTACAGTAGTGTCTTCCCTGTAGGAAGTCTTCAAATGTCCAAACAAAGGAAAAAGGAGTGTGTGGGAGAGGCTAGTCTGAGGGGTGCTGTCCCTTTACCTGAAAGCTGACTGTGCTGGGGCAGAAAGAAGACTACGGAACTTTCCCTACAAATTAAGGGTGCTCAATTGACTTATATTAATTTTAAATAGCTGCAATACCAGACAATGAAGATAGGCTATTTGCAGGAGAAAAATAAACATAAAAATAGTTGTACAGACCATAACTGAAATTTTTCCTAGTTCATAGTTACCTCCAAGCATCGCAGAGGTGATGGAATTAGTTTTTCTTTTAGCTGCTTAGTGTCAATGAGCAGCAATCCTACATTTCTGGTAGGTCTCAGAGCGACTGCGTCCTTGTGCTGCCTGTGGTATTTTTCCAGTTGTTCGCTAAAGAACTGAACATCTACACAGAATAATTCATATACAGCACCAAATACATCACATTAGACTTTAAAAGACCATTACACAAATATATTAAAAATCATTGCATTAATAAACTTACATACGTATTTCAAATGTATTATCCATAGGTAGAGGATCTTGTAAAAATTTAAAATGTTAATTCATAATGTTTTATATTTTATTCTTGTAGTGAAGAAACTAATATTTTATAATGTAAACATATTTTCTGGTTCCTGTTAAGAATGGATCATGAAAATAACTTGTAACTTAATTAGAGAATCCAGTCTGGAATGTACTAGACTCTAGAATCAGGTTGGTTTGAAGTTGGCTTAATTGAAAGGTTCTTCCTCGTGGTACATCAAAGTTAATATGGATGATCGTGCTCAGTTGTGTCTGACTTTGTGGCCCCGTGGACTGTAGCCCACCAGGCTCCTCTGTCCATGGGATTTTCCAGGAAGGAATACTGAAGTGGGTTGCTATTTCCTCCTCCAGTGGATCTTCCCGACCCAGGGATTGAACTCACATCTCCTATGTCTCCTGCATTGCAGGCAGTCTTTACCAAGTATGAGGATTTTAACAACAGGAAAAGTTCGACACTCAGGCGATCAAGCATAGCTAACCTTGTCTCCATTTTTCTTTCCAACACCCCTGCCAGCCCTTCCTCACATGGAGGTTAAGGCCACTGTCAATTTTGTCTGTCAGTGCTGCAGTTGCATTTTGATAATCTTCCTATCTCTAATTTCTCCCTTTCCCAAACTATGTGAATTGGGAAATCACCAGCAGAAGGCTGATTATCTTGAAATCATACTATTTGTCAAAAGCAGCTCTTACTTATACACATTTAATACAAAACAACTCTGCTCATCTTTAAAATCCGGTACCCTCTAGGCCTTGAAGAATTCAGCCAACTTAATTTCCAGTTGCTCCCTTCTCTTGAGTCAGATTGTTTTCCTTACTGTTGCCTGTTCTCTTTCTCTAACCCTCCTCTCCCCCCCCCAAGAGAAAAAGGTGTTGATTCCTCCTCTCATTCTCATCATTTCTTGTCCTGGATACAAGGAGCAATCTGACACAGCATAAACTACACATCAGACAAAGCATGAGAAGACCTAGGCCCAAGTCTTGATCAGTGGCTTTGGGTAAGTTCCTTATCTTTCTAAACTTCGGCTTCTTCATGATACAAGAAGGAGATGATACAAAAAATGTCCTACTCATTTCAGAAGGTTTTGATGTATGTATTTTTGAGAAATGAAAAATAATAAGGATATTAACTAATATTTTATAATGTAAACATATTTTCTGGTTCCTGTTAAGAATGGATCATGAAAATAACTTGTAACTTAATTAGAGAATCCAGTCTGGAATGTACTAGACTCTAGAATCAGGTTGGTTTGAAGTTGGCTTAATTGAAAGGTTCTTCCTCGTGGTACATCAAAGTTAATATGGATGATCGTGCTCAGTTGTGTCTGACTTTGTGGCCCCGTGGACTGTAGCCCACCAGGCTCCTCTGTCCATGGGATTTTCCAGGAAGGAATACTGAAGTGGGTTGCTATTTCCTCCTCCAGTGGATCTTCCCGACCCAGGGATTGAACTCACATCTCCTATGTCTCCTGCATTGCAGGCAGTCTTTACCAAGTATGAGGATTTTAACAACAGGAAAAGTTCGACACTCAGGCGATCAAGCATAGCTAACCTTGTCTCCATTTTTCTTTCCAACACCCCTGCCAGCCCTTCCTCACATGGAGGTTAAGGCCACTGTCAATTTTGTCTGTCAGTGCTGCAGTTGCATTTTGATAATCTTCCTATCTCTAATTTCTCCCTTTCCCAAACTATGTGAATTGGGAAATCACCAGCAGAAGGCTGATTATCTTGAAATCATACTATTTGTCAAAAGCAGCTCTTACTTATACACATTTAATACAAAACAACTCTGCTCATCTTTAAAATCCGGTACCCTCTAGGCCTTGAAGAATTCAGCCAACTTAATTTCCAGTTGCTCCCTTCTCTTGAGTCAGATTGTTTTCCTTACTGTTGCCTGTTCTCTTTCTCTAACCCTCCTCTCCCACCCCCAAGAGAAAAAGGTGTTGATTCCTCCTCTCATTCTCATCATTTCTTGTCCTGGATACAAGGAGCAATCTGACACAGCATAAACTACACATCAGACAAAGCATGAGAAGACCTAGGCCCAAGTCTTGATCAGTGGCTTTGGGTAAGTTCCTTATCTTTCTAAACTTCGGCTTCTTCATGATACAAGAAGGAGATGATACAAAAAATGTCCTACTCATTTCAGAAGGTTTTGATGTATGTATTTTTGAGAAATGAAAAATAAATAAGGATATTAACTTATTTTAGAAAGAATGTGACTTTCAGGAGTACAGACCAATCTATTCAAGAGTCCCAGACAATAAATAGTTAATACAGTGGCACCCCAGTCCAAGAACTGAGACAGGAATTGACAAGCCAAGGCAAGACTAGACGAAGGACAGCCTGGGAGCTTGGTGGCCTCATCAAGTTGGATACTCGGTGAGGGAGTAAAGTTATCCAGCGTGAGGAGCACAGGGATGGGAGATAAGGCTCCAGGCTGTGAGGAGACAGTCTAGAGCATTAGAACTGGTTATTTGAATTAGTCAGCTTCATGTGCTGAAACGCCAGGCTCCACATCCTACTGTCACCATGATGCCGACCCAGGAACCTGTCAGTTCCCTTCAGTTCAACACACACCAACTCTCAGTACAACAGTGGTAGTGAAGAATGGTAGACACAGTCTTGTCTAATTTTTTTTTTTAATTCTAAAGTAGGACCCCATTTTGTTTCTTGAGCAAGTTAGTTTTGGGGAAAAAGTGTGTATCAACTGTTTAAAAACTTAGGAGACATAAAATAGGGAATACAGTGCCTATTCTTGGATTAGATTCTGGGCCAAACCAGCTGCAAACTGCTTCATTTGGCAGATTCTTTTCTTTTCTTTTTTTTAATTTTTGGGCTCTTTTATTGTTTTCTTTCTTTCTTGATTTGTTTTCATCCATCTTTATTCTTTGGCCTGTGTGGGCCTCCCAGGGCAGTGGCCTCTCTCACCAGCTCTGGGTGCATGCACGTTGGTTCATAATTGGATCTACCAGCCCAGCTGCTCTACGGCACGGGGGACCCTCCCAGGCTAGGGATCGAACCAGAGTCCCTTGCACTGCAAGGTGGATTCTTCACTCACTGGACCACCAGGGAAGCCCTTGGCAGATTTTGAATAGGGACTAAATGTTGATTTTAGGGATTTGTTTTTACCTGTGATAATATTTGGTTCCGTAGGAACATGTTTTATGGAGATGTATATTGAAGTATTTCATTTAGGGAATTGGCATGTCTAATTTACTTCAAAATACTTCAGCATAATAAAAATAATGGGTGGAAAGAAAGACATAAAAATTTATAGAAAAAATTAGTGCTCATTCATGAGGCAAAAATGGCAACCCACTCCAGTAGCCTTGCCTGGAGAATTCCATGGACAGAAGAGTCTGGTGGGCCCCAGTCTATGGGGTCACAAAGAGTTGGACACAACTAAGAAACTTCACTTCATGAGGCAAAGTGTCAGAATAATCATTTTTGTGCACACATTAAAAAATGAATAAATCCAGTTCATGAAATAAAAAAAGAATATGAATGACATGCCTCATACTTCTAAACATTAATTATGAGTAATACATACTTAAATTTCATAATCATTTGGGAACTTTCTTGTGTGCATTTTCACTTGGGTATTGTATTTCCTTTGGTTGAAGATAATAAGTTTAATAAAAATAACTTCCCCTTGGATCTGATTTCATGACTGTTGTTGATTCATACCTATTATCAGGTTGCCATATGGCTCCAGAAATAGAGTAACTTGAATTCCTGAGACAGAATGAGTTTCTGATATACATGTTACACTATATAAACATTTTTTAAGGAATCAGAGGGGAAAACATTCCTTTCAATTCCTTTCCATATAGAGGTTATATAACCTTGGCACTGGTACAACAACATACTAAAAAATAAGCTCTTGGGGAAGAATTCCTTCCCATAATACTCTGAAATAAACCATAACAGTAAAGCTAAAGAAAAGAGTGGTTCTGCAGAAGATAATCTAGAAATGAATCAACTCTTGTGTTTTGTCAGACCAACTATCTTGTCCAAACAGAAACCACCAAGCAGAAACCTAGACAATGAAAACCCTTGACATGACTCTCAAACATCATTACCAAGGACAAATGAAAACTTACCAGGTTCTTGAAGTTTAAGAGCTTGTAAATCAAGACTTTCATTTTCCTTGAAGAATATCTGAAACTTTTCAAATGTAGCTGCATATAATTGGGCAGATTCAAATGCTGCCTGTATGGCTTCCTAAACATCACATATTAAAAAAGAGAGAAAAAACTGTATTTTATCTGAGCAGATTTCAACTCTATACAACTAGACAAATGCAGATGCACACCATGCTTTGACCTGGGAATACATAAGTGAGAAAAGGTACCATCCTTCATGATGAGAGACAGTTAATAAATTCTCTTATGAAACTTAAAGAAAAAGTACACCTGTAATTTTTAAAACTTCACAGTGAACTTATACATCACTAGTAAACATATGGCAAGAGACATTGCCTATTTATTTTCCAACACTTTATATCTTGGTTTAAGTGTTTTTGAGCAAAGGCAAAACCATTTAGCATATTTGCAAAATTACCTATGTAACCTCATTATCAAATCCTCTATGCTGCCAAGTCTCCTATTTCAAAATGCCTTTATAATTTGCCCTAATAAAATCCTTTGCTTTACTTTGCTTAAACTTGGCTCCAGCCACCACTTCCCCACAAAATTTTTCCTGTAATACCATGTCAATATACAGTATCATATTCAATGGCTTCAAAATACCAGTGAATGGCAGTTGAGATCTGTTTCTTGTTGATCTTGGTCTATTACTCCCTGGCTACACAACATTGCCTTTCCTTAATATTTCCCATTAAGACTTTTAGCAAATTCCACGCAATTTGTCCCAAGGAAAACTAGAGGTGATCAAGGTAACTGCTCATTCCTAACACATTGGTGCTAGGCTAAGTGGCTCAGCCTCTTGCTTTATGGATAGAGGGTAGTAGTAGAAATTTTCATTGCAAACAATAGCACACACCCTAGATGGCTATATTTAGACATTTGTTCATTTATTTCCTTTCAATAGATTCTTGGGTAATCTCCCAGAACATTTCTGCTGTTAATTTCTTTACATTAAAAATTGAGGGCTTCCCCTGGTGGTCCAGTGGATAAGGATACCGCCTTGCAGTGCAAGGGGCGCCGGTTCGATCCCTGGCCTGGGAAGATCCCACGTGCCGCGGAGCGGCTGGACCCGTGTGTCCAATCACCGAGCCGGAGCTCTGGAGCGCATGCGCCCAGAGCCGGAGCTCTGCAGTGACAGACGCCACCGCGATGGGAGGCCCACAGGAGCCAAAGAACAAAGACGGATGAAAATAGATAAATGAAAGACCAATAGAAGTGGCCCGTCCGCTCCCCTCCCCCCCCAACCCGACCCCAGCCCAAAATAAATAAATAAATTAAAAAAAAAATTGAAGGGACATAAAAAATAGAGCTCAGACGGTAAGGAATCTACCTGCAATGCAGGAGACCCAGGTTCAATCCCTGGATCAGGAAGACCCCCAGGGGGTTCAAATTTTAAAACTTCACAGTGAACTTATACATCACTAGTAAACATATGGCAAGAGACATTGCCTATTTATTTTCCAACACTTTATATCTTGGTTTAAGTGTTTTTGAGCAAAGGCAAAACCATTTAGCATATTTGCAAAATTACCTATGTAACCTCATTATCAAATCCTCTATGCTGCCAAGTCTCCTATTTCAAAATGCCTTTATAATTTGCCCTAATAAAATCCTTTGCTTTACTTTGCTTAAACTTGGCTCCAGCCACCACTTCCCCACAAAATTTTTCCTGTAATACCATGTCAATATACAGTATCATATTCAATGGCTTCAAAATACCAGTGAATGGCAGTTGAGATCTGTTTCTTGTTGATCTTGGTCTATTACTCCCTGGCTACACAACATTGCCTTTCCTTAATATTTCCCATTAAGACTTTTAGCAAATTCCACGCAATTTGTCCCAAGGAAAACTAGAGGTGATCAAGGTAACTGCTCATTCCTAACACATTGGTGCTAGGCTAAGTGGCTCAGCCTCTTGCTTTATGGATAGAGGGTAGTAGTAGAAATTTTCATTGCAAACAATAGCACACACCCTAGATGGCTATATTTAGACATTTGTTCATTTATTTCCTTTCAATAGATTCTTGGGTAATCTCCCAGAACATTTCTGCTGTTAATTTCTTTACATTAAAAATTGAGGGCTTCCCCTGGTGGTCCAGTGGATAAGGATACCGCCTTGCAGTGCAAGGGGCGCCGGTTCGATCCCTGGCCTGGGAAGATCCCACGTGCCGCGGAGCGGCTGGACTGATGTGTCCAATCACCGAGCCGGAGCTCTGGAGCGCATGCGCCCAGAGCCGGAGCTCTGCAGTGACAGACGCCACCGCGATGGGAGGCCCACAGGAGCCAAAGAACAAAGACGGATGAAAATAGATAAATGAAAGACCAATAGAAGTGGCCCGTCCGCTCCCCTCCCCCCCCAACCCGACCCCAGCCCAAAATAAATAAATAAATTAAAAAAAAAATTGAAGGGACATAAAAAATAGAGCTCAGACGGTAAGGAATCTACCTGCAATGCAGGAGACCCAGGTTCAATCCCTGGATCAGGAAGATTCCCTGGAGAAGGGGTCAGCTACCTATTCCAGTATTCTTGCTTGCTGAATTCCATGGAAAGAGAACCCTGGCCAGCTACAGTCCATGGTGTCACAAAGAGTCAGACACAACTGAGCACTTTGCACTTATCTTTTGGTTCAACAAATACTCTGGCTATTCTTGTACTTCCTTTGTCCCAGGTTTGGAATAAGCAATTTCTTCAGTGATCTTCTGCCTTTTGCTTTGGAATGAGACATAGTAACCAATGTGTGTCCACTAAATGTGCTCATTGCTATTAGGATGTCAATTTCCTTAGTTTCTGGTTTGTCTCTTCCTCCCTCTCTGTTTTCTGACATAAAAAGTAGTGCACTATAAAATTCTTGTCTAATTTGTTCTTTCCAACTAACAATACACCCTGGAAATCACTTCATATTGAATAGATTTTCATATATAGTTAGGTGTATTTCTGGAAGTCCACTGCTTCCAGACCACCTCTGTGAGCAGAGAAACACACACACAGACACAAACACAACCCACAAATGTTCATACATATACAAAACCCTATACATAGTTCTTGGGGCTTCCCAGGTGGCTCATTGGTAAAGAATCTGCCTGCCAATGCAAGAGACACAGGATTGATCTTTGATCCAGGAAAATCCCACACGCTGTGGAGCAACCAAGCCCATGGACTGCAACTATTGAGCCTGTGCTCTAGAACCAGGAATCACAACTACTGAGCCCATGTGCCTCAACTACTGAAGCTCACATGCCTCAGAGTCCACCCTCTGTGACAGGAGGGTAGCCACAAATCACCACTGCTAGGGAAAGCCTTCATGCAGCAATGAAGACTCAGCAGAGCCAAAAATAAATAAAATAATAATAAAAAACCCTATACATAGTTCTCTTTCTACTGATCAATTAAAATCACGAGTTCATAACTCCAATTCCAATATAACACCATTCTGGCCTTTTCCATACTTGTATTTCCCTTTCAGAGGATGAGTAATCTCATTTCATTATCCACAGTATATTTAGTGATTTGCTCAACTCCAGAATACACAGAAAGTCATTTCAGAATTGCTAATGCACTAAAGCCACTGTGAAAAACAGGCCAACTGGAACTTAGTATTTGTTATAAGGATCTTTAGCTTAAGGGTAAATGGGCAAAACATTGTGTTTAAAAGTTATTTGTTTTAGTGGTTTGCCCTTCCTTGCAATGTGGTTATAATATTCATTTGTAATTAGTCTAGTTCATTTGTTTTCTATTGCATTCTATTTTAGGATTTTGTTTCCTTAGTCCCATAGATATGTTGTTGTTATTTAGATGCTAAGGAATGGCTCACTCTTTTGTGACCCCGTGGACAGTAGCTCTCCAGGCTCCTCTGTAGCCCTCCTCTCCTCTGTGTGATTTCCCAGGTAAGAATACTGGAGTGGGTTGCCATTTTCTTCTCCAGGGGATCTTCCCCACCCAGGGGCTGAACCCTGTCTCCTGCACTGGAAGGCAAATTCTTTTATGACTGAGCCACCAGGGAAGCCCATAGATTTTTAAGGAACTGTATTAAAAGGTAGACTCAGAACTAGATGCAGCTCTTCTTCCCTATTCTGTACTGACCATCCTGTGTACACCATTCCCACTGTCTTCGCTAGGGAATCAACTTCCTTAGTTGCCACTTTATCTCTCCCCACTTCCTATGTTCTCACATAAAAAGTAGCACACCATAAATATTCTTACCTAATTTGTTTTTTCCACCTAACAATATATCCTGGCAATCACTCCATATTTAGTAAATTTTCACATGTACTTACGTGTATTTCTGGGCTTTTTATTTTATTTCACTGGCCTGATGGCTATGTAAGTGCAAATACCACAATCTTTTAATTGTACAGTTTATATGTAACACTTGGTCAGAATAGTCCACCAAATAGCTTTTCTTTTTTAGGATTTTCATAGCTTCCGTGCATGTCTATTATTCCTTACCACTTCAGTTCAGTTTCTCAGTGGTGTCTGACTCTTACAGGCTTCATTATAAACTTAACATGCTCTATGATAAGTTTACTAGTGGTATTAACATTTTATTGGCACTTGTATTAAATTTATAAATGAACCTAGGGAGAATAAACATCTCTATTATGTTGAATCATTCCATCCAAGAACATTTATCTATTTTTGTGTCTTCCAGAAGCATTTAAAAAAAAACTTTAAAAATAGTCTTATATAGGTCTTTTTAGCATTTTTTATTAGGTTTGTACCTAAATATATTATCTGCTTTTTTGCTATTATGAATGTGGTTTTTCCACCAGACATTTTCAGCATTCCATAACAATTTATGTGAAATTGTGAATATATGGTCTTTAGAGAGTTGATCCAATTTTCCCATGAAACCATTTGGGCTTTCTGCTTTTATTTCTTTAATAACTTCATCTGTTTCTGATGCTGTTAATTTAGATAACCAAGTTTCCCTAAAAATATTATCCATTTAATTTAGGTTTTCAAATTTATTTTGATAAATGTCCACAAGGTTTCAAATTTATTTGGTTAAATAAATTTTCATTTGGATAAAAATCCCTCGTGATTTTTTCTGTTTCAAAGGTCATTTCCTTATTATTTATCATTTATTATGTTAGTTAGGACTTCTATACCCTAACTTATTTTTTTTTCTACTTGATATGTCTTCTGATGAAAGTTTCATGTTAAAGACTTTTATTCACTGCAATCCTGTTTATGTTGTATTTATGTCTCATTGCATCTCTTTGCCTTTTGGAAATGTTTCCTGTACTATATGGTGCATAGAAATTTATAGCCCTTACTCATAGGATCACAAGGCTTGCCTTCTTGTGGTTTACATTTTCCTTTACACCACTGACCACCACTTCATATTCAGTCTTTCTGGATTTTTTGTCTTACATTGCCCATCTGTTCTCGCCTGCTGTTTGTCTTGTTCATTAGAGCCCTCAGCATATCAATCATAGTTGTTTTAAATTCTAGGTCTGATATGCCCAACATCCCTGCCATGTCTGGGTCTGATACTTGTCTTCTCCTTTTTTGCCTTTTTAATACACCTCAGAACTTTTTTTTTTTTTTTTGATAACTGGACATGATATGCTTGGTAAAAGGAACTGCTGTTAATAGGTCCTTAGTAAGAGGATGGCATATGTCAGGAGATGGGATACAGTTCTTTGATTAGGTCTTGGTCTTCTAGTGAGCCAGTGCCTCTGGATTTTGAACTTCATGAATGTTTCTTGCTTTTTCCCCTCTCTCCTTAGGTGGGACAGGAGGGCTAGAGTGGGCTGGAGTGTTGTATTCCCTTTCCCTAGGTCAGTTAAGATCTGACAATACACTAGCAAACTAATGGATAACTAATTTTCTCTAAGGGCAGTCCTTAATTAAGAACACAGTGCTCTGATATATTTCAGATTATTCCTTTCCCGCTCTTCCTGCTGGAAGTACGAAGGCATCTTTCTCTAATATTAACTGTGAGAACCTGGTTGAGTTCCTGCAGGTAGATTTCATCACATAGTGGGTGTCTCCTATAACTGGGTCCCCTGAGTGTTTTACTTTGGAGTTGTTCACACAGAGCGTCCAGCAATACATCGGTTCCAGTTCCAGTTTTCCTCTCCTTGCTCTGCTTCTCACTGAGGTTTCGGCCCACGAGCCTCTGTGCTCAGAAGCAGGGCTCCCTATGTGTATGCTTCTCTCTCCAGTCTTGAGGGCTATAGTTTTCCCTATGTCCTCGCCTCTCTTACTGACCCACTAACAGTCTGTCCAGCCAGAGTGTTCAATCTTTAACTTGTTGTTAGGATGGAGTAGCAACTTGCATGTGGACCTAGAAATAGAAAGGTCAGTCTTTTGGCCAGTTATCTCTTGGTTGGATGAAACTCATCCTCATTATATAGAAACTCCAAATCACTATCAAGTTCTCTAGGGCACTTGTCTTTCTAAAACTATTTTTCCGACAGCCTTGCTACTTGAAGGACTGGCTTAGATATGTAAAGATTCTTGATTCATACTTTCTTGCCTTGAGTTTCAGTAAAAAAAAATGCTGTTCCATCATCACCTTGATTTATATGATGTTTTTGAGAAGCCTGAGGCTGGTCTAATTCTCTGTTTGCTATTTGATCATTTTGCTTGGAGACCTGGAGGAATTTTCCTTTGCTTTAAAGGACAACAATAGTTTCAAGAGTCTATATCTCAGAGTTAATGGTTCTAGATCAATTTTCTAAGACGCTCTGTAGCTGCTTTCAATATACAGATTCACATTTTCTTTTCTTGGACTACAGTTATGTGTTTGTTCTACCCCTTGTTTTGTTTTCCTTCTTCAGAGACCCCAATTATATGTGTATTACTTCTTTGCCTGTTTTCTATTTTGATTATTTTCTATTTTTTTTCTTGCATCTTGTGCTGTGGTAAAGAATCTGCCTGCCAGTGCAGGAGACACAAGGGATGTTGGTTCTATCCTGGGGTTAGGAAGATCCCCTGGAGCAGTAAATGGCAATCCACTCCAATATACTTGCCTGGGTAATCCCAGGGACAGAGGAGCCTGGTGGGCTACAGTCCATGGGATCACAAAGACTCAGACACAATTGAGTGACTGAGGACATGCACAAAGATTAGCTTAGTTTCATTCCCTTGATGGTTTTCTTATCTTTTAAATTCATTATTAAATTTTAATTTTAGTTTATTTTCCTTTAGGCACCATAAATGTAGTTTACATTTCTGAGATAATTTTGTCTTTAAAAAAAATTCTATTTATAAATAAATAGGATTTTATATATATATATAAAAATTTTGAATTTTTGATATGTTATTATACACATATTCAAGCTTGTTTGAGGCTATACACTTTAGTTTATACTACAGCTTTTGTTTCATGCTTTTCAAGGGAAGAGAACGAGTATTCATTAGCTCCTTTAATCTTCATTTTTAAACATTTTCCTCATGGTAACTTTTCATGTATTTAACATGTTTTAATTAATTCAGTTCACAGATTTGGAGAGATTATAAGATTTATACTATAAAAACATTCATTTTGTGAGTGTACAATGTGCAGATTATTTTACTTTGTCTTTTGGTTGTGGAGAAACAGTCAGGTGTATTCTGATTTTTTGGTTCTCTTTTCTTTAGCAGGACCTTAAATTCTCATCAGTTGCTTTATTTCTTCTGTACCACTCAATTTTCAAATAATGCCTCTTCTTCCTTTTTCCTTTGCTTTAAAGGACAACAATAGTTTCAAGAGTCTATATCTCAGAGTTAATGGTTCTAGATCAATTTTCTAAGACGCTCTGTAGCTGCTTTCAATATACAGATTCACATTTTCTTTTCTTGGACTACAGTTATGTGTTTGTTCTACCCCTTGTTTTGTTTTCCTTCTTCAGAGACCCCAATTATATGTGTATTACTTCTTTGCCTGTTTTCTATTTTGATTATTTTCTATTTTTTTTCTTGCATCTTGTGCTGTGGTAAAGAATCTGCCTGCCAGTGCAGGAGACACAAGGGATGTTGGTTCTATCCTGGGGTTAGGAAGATCCCCTGGAGCAGTAAATGGCAATCCACTCCAATATACTTGCCTGGGTAATCCCAGGGACAGAGGAGCCTGGTGGGCTACAGTCCATGGGATCACAAAGACTCAGACACAATTGAGTGACTGAGGACATGCACAAAGATTAGCTTAGTTTCATTCCCTTGATGGTTTTCTTATCTTTTAAATTCATTATTAAATTTTAATTTTAGTTTATTTTCCTTTAGGCACCATAAATGTAGTTTACATTTCTGAGATAATTTTGTCTTTAAAAAAAATTCTATTTATAAATAAATAGGATTTTATATATATATATAAAAATTTTGAATTTTTGATATGTTATTATACACATATTCAAGCTTGTTTGAGGCTATACACTTTAGTTTATACTACAGCTTTTGTTTCATGCTTTTCAAGGGAAGAGAACGAGTATTCATTAGCTCCTTTAATCTTCATTTTTAAACATTTTCCTCATGGTAACTTTTCATGTATTTAACATGTTTTAATTAATTCAGTTCACAGATTTGGAGAGATTATAAGATTTATACTATAAAAACATTCATTTTGTGAGTGTACAATGTGCAGATTATTTTACTTTGTCTTTTGGTTGTGGAGAAACAGTCAGGTGTATTCTGATTTTTTGGTTCTCTTTTCTTTAGCAGGACCTTAAATTCTCATCAGTTGCTTTATTTCTTCTGTACCACTCAATTTTCAAATAATGCCTCTTCTTCCTTTTTTAACCTTATGTTCTCCTTAGAAGTTAAGCCATCTCAAATAGCTTGCACCTTAAATCTCTTTCCTATAATCAGTGCTCTGATACACCAAGACTTAAAAAAAAAAAGTTACCATCTAGAGATTAAGTAGCATTCAATTTAAAGATAAGACAGAAAAAAAATGTTGCTCAGTTTCTTAAAAATTTAAAGTATTATAAAAGTGACTTTAGTAAAAGAAAATATACCTTTATTTGAAAGGTAATTGTGTGAAAATTCTTATCATCATCAAACACTGCTGATAAGCTTGGACCAGGTCCACAAGTTTTTTCTTCCATTTTGTAGTTGATGTAAGGGCTGGTAAAAGCATCAAAATATGTATCAGGCACGAGATTAGGAACTGATAACACGGTGTTTTGGAAATGATTAATTGCACCTGAAATACCATCCTGTTAGAGATAAAAGCACAAACATAAATGTAAACACATAGATGGGCATAGTTAAAACAATTCTTGATTTTTATTTAAATAAATAAGAATAATTCATTCAACCATGCCAAGTATTCAGTTGACTCTAAGTAAATGACAAATCAGAAGACACAGACATTCCCTGTCTTCAGGCAATATGTTTTCTAATTGAGAGAGAAGCTAGTAAGCAAAAAAACCTGCAACATATTAAGATAAATATATTATATTCATTTGAAATATGAATAAAACCCAGAGAAGTCATGAGGGAAAGGAGGCCAAAGTATTCCTAAGAGAATCAGAGAACATTTAAGGTGTGGGTTAAAAGTTCATATTTTTTGAGCAACAATTTCCATTCTAGATATCTATCTTTAGAAAAAAACTAGATATGTAAACAATGATTCATATGGATGGGCACTCACTGAAGCATTACTAGTAAAAATGAATTAGAGAAATGCTCTAGTGTTAGAAAACAGAAGAATGGTAAAGTTATGGAATATTTATACAAATGAAAATTAGACATCTTTTCAAAATGGTGTCTCAAAAGATTGATTAATGACATGGGGAAAAACTTATAATGCTATGTTAAAAAAAGAGCAGGGGCTTCTCTGGTGGTCCAGTGGGTAAAGAATCCACCTTGCAGTGCAAGGGGCACCAGTTCGATCCCTGGCCCAGGAAGATCCCACGTGCCACGGAGCAGCTGGACCGGTGTGTCTAATTAAGAGCCAGCGTTCTGAAGCACATGTGCCCAGAGCTGGTGCTTTGCAAAGAGACAGGCCACTGCAACAGGAGGCCCTCACAGGCCGGAGAATAAAGATAGATAAAAATAAATAAATTAAAAAAAAAAAAAAGAGGCCAAACTTCAAAAAAAAAAAAAAAAAAAGAGCAGGATACAACTGGTGAATAACATGCCATTTAAAAATGTATGTATAAAACCTCATGGCAAGCTAGGTGTGTTGTACTAAAACAAGATTAGAAAAAAAGTATAAAAATGTTAAAAGGTTATTCCTATTTGTGGCACATGGGATTACAAATGATTTTACAGGTACTTTAGGAAAGTCATGTACACATTGCCATGTTTGAAATGGATAACCAACAAAAATCTATTGCATAGCACATGGAACTCTGCTTAATGTTATGTACCAGCCTGGATGGGAGGAGGGTTTGGGGGAGAATGGATACATGTATACGTATGGCCAAGTCCCTTCACTGTTCACCTGAAACTATCACAAAATTGTTAATTGGTTATACCCCAATAAAAATGTTTTTGATATAAAAAATTAAAGAGAACAACAAAAAAATAAAACAAATGATTTTAATAATGTTTTTCTGTGTTTTTCAAATTCTCTTCAATGAACATGAATTAATTCACAGTAATTACAAAATCTATCTAAATGATATAAAGAAAATGTACTTCTTGCTCCTGCTTAGTCAGTTCAGTCGTGTCTGGTTCTATGTGACCCCACAGAATGCAGCCTGCCAGGCTCCTCCATCCATGGAACTCTTCAGGCAAGAATACTGGAGTGGATTGCCATGCCCTCCTTAAGAGGGATCTTCTCAACCCAGGGATGGGACTCGGGTCTCCTGCACAGCAGGCAGATTTGAAGATGAGCAGGAGCTTATCAAGTACGTAAGACAGGAGCACAGTCTTGGTCAGTCACTGTATGTGAGAGGCCCAAGGGGCCAGGAAGTCTGAGATAATGCTATGTTAAAAAAAGAGCAGGGGCTTCTCTGGTGGTCCAGTGGGTAAAGAATCCACCTTGCAGTGCAAGGGGCACCAGTTCGATCCCTGGCCCAGGAAGATCCCACGTGCCACGGAGCAGCTGGACCGGTGTGTCTAATTAAGAGCCAGCGTTCTGAAGCACATGTGCCCAGAGCTGGTGCTTTGCAAAGAGACAGGCCACTGCAACAGGAGGCCCTCACAGGCCGGAGAATAAAGATAGATAAAAATAAATAAATTAAAAAAAAAAAAAAGAGGCCAAACTTCAAAAAAAAAAAAAAAAAAGAGCAGGATACAACTGGTGAATAACATGCCATTTAAAAATGTATGTATAAAACCTCATGGCAAGCTAGGTGTGTTGTACTAAAACAAGATTAGAAAAAAAGTATAAAAATGTTAAAAGGTTATTCCTATTTGTGGCACATGGGATTACAAATGATTTTACAGGTACTTTAGGAAAGTCATGTACACATTGCCATGTTTGAAATGGATAACCAACAAAAATCTATTGCATAGCACATGGAACTCTGCTTAATGTTATGTACCAGCCTGGATGGGAGGAGGGTTTGGGGGAGAATGGATACATGTATACGTATGGCCAAGTCCCTTCACTGTTCACCTGAAACTATCACAAAATTGTTAATTGGTTATACCCCAATAAAAATGTTTTTGATATAAAAAATTAAAGAGAACAACAAAAAAATAAAACAAATGATTTTAATAATGTTTTTCTGTGTTTTTCAAATTCTCTTCAATGAACATGAATTAATTCACAGTAATTACAAAATCTATCTAAATGATATAAAGAAAATGTACTTCTTGCTCCTGCTTAGTCAGTTCAGTCGTGTCTGGTTCTATGTGACCCCACAGAATGCAGCCTGCCAGGCTCCTCCATCCATGGAACTCTTCAGGCAAGAATACTGGAGTGGATTGCCATGCCCTCCTTAAGAGGGATCTTCTCAACCCAGGGATGGGACTCGGGTCTCCTGCACAGCAGGCAGATTTGAAGATGAGCAGGAGCTTATCAAGTACGTAAGACAGGAGCACAGTCTTGGTCAGTCACTGTATGTGAGAGGCCCAAGGGGGCCAGGAAGTCTGGGTGCTGGAGCTGAAGTGCAGTCATGACGCAGTCGGCCCCTTCATGCACGGCCTTGTGAGTGATGTTGAGTTCCAGTGGTAGCCGGTGGTCCAGCATTCCCCAAATTGTCACCATGGACCACCCTGAGTTAAAAGTGTTCCAGTGTCAGATAGAACTGGAAAGAAACCTTAGGTTAAACAAAGCTAAACAGGATTCTTCTCTGGATCTGCTAAATAGACTTTCTCACATTTGTTAATATGCAAATGCATATGACAAATCTTTGTCTCTTAGAATGTTCATCAATATCTGTCTGGGACCGCGGGTCAGCCCGGCCACATTCTGTAGCCTCCCACGCATGAATGTTGCAATGCGCCGCCTGAGATAGTGCTTGGCGGACCCTCCAGTGTGAGAGTGTCCTTGTCCTGTCTGGGGCCGTGAGAGCCTTGGCCACGCCTTACGGCCTCCAGTTTTAGAACATCGCCACAAGTTCCCAAAGATGGCGCCTGGTGGATGTAGGGAGGCGCGGTTTGAGACGTGTGCTCATTGCCATGATTGGCTGAGTGAAGTTTCCATGCTTGTGATCAGTGCATGCTTCTCATAGACTCTTGCTATGATGTAACCGCATGCACAGTTGACCTTTTACATGATTGGCTGTGTTTGACTCCTTCCTCTTTCCTTCTTCTTTCTGTACAGCATAAATGCTGCTCCCTTTCAGCAATAAAACTAGACTTGATCAGACTCCTGTCTTGTCTCCATTTCTCGTGTCTCTTGAACATGAATTAATTCACAGTAATTACAAAATCTATCTAAATGATATAAAGAAAATGTACTTCTTGCTCCTGCTTAGTCAGTTCAGTCGTGTCTGGTTCTATGTGACCCCACAGAATGCAGCCTGCCAGGCTCCTCCATCCATGGAACTCTTCAGGCAAGAATACTGGAGTGGATTGCCATGCCCTCCTTAAGAGGGATCTTCTCAACCCAGGGATGGGACTCGGGTCTCCTGCACAGCAGGCAGATTTGAAGATGAGCAGGAGCTTATCAAGTACGTAAGACAGGAGCACAGTCTTGGTCAGTCACTGTATGTGAGAGGCCCAAGGGGGCCAGGAAGTCTGGGTGCTGGAGCTGAAGTGCAGTCATGACGCAGTCGGCCCCTTCATGCACGGCCTTGTGAGTGATGTTGAGTTCCAGTGGTAGCCGGTGGTCCAGCATTCCCCAAATTGTCACCATGGACCACCCTGAGTTAAAAGTGTTCCAGTGTCAGATAGAACTGGAAAGAAACCTTAGGTTAAACAAAGCTAAACAGGATTCTTCTCTGGATCTGCTAAATAGACTTTCTCACATTTGTTAATATGCAAATGCATATGACAAATCTTTGTCTCTTAGAATGTTCATCAATATCTGTCTGGGACCGCGGGTCGGCCAGGCCACATTCTGTAGCCTCCCACGCATGAATGTTGCAATGCGCCGCTTGAGATAGTGCTTGGCGGAGCCTCCAGCGTGAGAGTGTCCTCGTTCTGTCTGGGGCCGTGGGAGCCTTGGCCACGCCTTACGGCCTCCAGTTTTAGAACATCACCACAAGTTCCCAAAGATGGCGCCTGGTGGATGTAGGGAGGCGTGGCTTGAGACGTGTGCTCATTGCCATGATTGGCTGAGTGAAGTTTCCATGCTTGTGATCAGTGCATGCTTCTCATAGACTCTTGCTATGATGTAACCGCATGCACAGTTGACCTTTTACATGATTGGCTGTGTTTGACTCCTTCCTCTTTCCTTCTTCTTTCTGTACAGCATAAATGCTGCTCCCTTTCAGCAATAAAACTAGACTTGATCAGACTCCTGTCTTGTCTCCATTTCTCGTGTCTCTTGTCCTCTCAATTCCCGCTCCCCCTCTTTAGGTCTGCGTTGACGAATCCTGTGGGTCAGGACAAGTGGTGCCCAACGTGAGGCCTGAAGTACGGGGGTCCCCCGTGAGGAAGTGGTGCCGAGAAGCGCGTGACCAGATAAAGAAGAGTGAATTGCCTCTCAGCTGCTGCGGGAACCGGCCGCACCGAGATTGAGGTAAGTTAGGCACCAAAAAGGGGACAAGCATAATATATTTGTAAAATGGAACAAGAATTAAGTCAACATGATGGGTATGTAAAACAATTAGGAAGAGCTTTAAAGGCACGAGGAGTAAAGGTGAAAAGCCAAGATTTGTTTAAATTTTTTGATTTTGTTAAAGATGTCTGCCCCTGGTTCCCACAAGAGGGGACTATTAATTTAAGCAAATGGAAGCGGGTAGGAGATGCACTGCAGGATTATTATGATGCTTTTGGACCAGAGAAAGTTCCTGTGACTGCTTTCAGTTACTGAAATCTAGTTAAAGAACTTACAGATACTAGAAATAGACCTCCAGAAATAACAGCTGCTATTGCTCATACAGAAGAAATCTTAAAGACTAGTTCCCAAGCTGATCTCAGGAAGCCCCCTCCAGAAGAAGAGACAGATTTAATTTCATTAGAAAGTGATGATGAGGAGCTTGTTGTCACTCCTGTTAAGAAATGGCAGGAAGTTAAAGAAGAACCCCCTAAGAAAGATCTAAAGGAAGAGGTTCCAAAAATATATCCCAGGTTGCAAATAGAGGATGAGGATCAGAATAAGCATGGTCCTGGCCCTTTGGAGGTTGACTGGGGTGACTTCGAAGAAGAAGCTGCTAAATGTCTTGGGTTAGATCAGTCTCCACCATTTTCGCACCCTTCACCCTACAACATGGCCTCCGCGCCTACAGTCATGGTGGCCATGAGTGAGAGAGAAGATATCAATCCTAGAGAGGAACTGAAAAATAAGATTACCTTGTTAGAAGAACAAATAAAGCTTGAAGAATTACATCAGTCATTGATTACCAAATTGCAAAGATTGAGAACCGGAAATGAGCAGGCTGATGATGTAGCAAAAGAAAATTCTACCGACGTCAACACCAGCAGCCTGGCAAACATGTCCCTAAAGACAAAGCGGCTGTTTACTCAGAAGAAAGAGATTATGACTATAAGGTTGCCTTTCCGGTCACGGAGACCACGGACAATCAGGGAACGGCATGGAGGCATCACAGGGGTTTTGACTTTGTCGTTATTAAAGAATTAAAAACAGTTTCCCAGTATGAGGCCACTGTGCCTTATACCATTGCCATATTAGACTCTGTGGCAGAGAGTTGGCTTACACCTGGAGACTGGAATACTTTAGTCAGAGCAGTTCTCACAGGGGGTGATCATCTGTTATGGAAATCAGAGTACTTTGAGGCATGTAAGGAAACAGCACAAAAGAATTCTTAGGCAGGAAATGGGTGGACTCTCGATATGCTAACAGGTTCTGGTCGCTATGATAATAGTGATGAACAAATGTAATATGATCCTGGACTGTTTGCACAGATTCAGACAGCTGCCACTAAAGCTTGAGAAAACTCCCAATAAAAGGAGAATTAGGAGCCTCACTTACAGGGTAAAACAATGGTCAGATGAGCCATTTGCAGACTTTGTGCATGGACCAGAGAAAGTTCCTGTGACTGCTTTCAGTTACTGAAATCTAGTTAAAGAACTTACAGATACTAGAAATAGACCTCCAGAAATAACAGCTGCTATTGCTCATACAGAAGAAATCTTAAAGACTAGTTCCCAAGCTGATCTCAGGAAGCCCCCTCCAGAAGAAGAGACAGATTTAATTTCATTAGAAAGTGATGATGAGGAGCTTGTTGTCACTCCTGTTAAGAAATGGCAGGAAGTTAAAGAAGAACCCCCTAAGAAAGATCTAAAGGAAGAGGTTCCAAAAATATATCCCAGGTTGCAAATAGAGGATGAGGATCAGAATAAGCATGGTCCTGGCCCTTTGGAGGTTGACTGGGGTGACTTCGAAGAAGAAGCTGCTAAATGTCTTGGGTTAGATCAGTCTCCACCATTTTCGCACCCTTCACCCTACAACATGGCCTCCGCGCCTACAGTCATGGTGGCCATGAGTGAGAGAGAAGATATCAATCCTAGAGAGGAACTGAAAAATAAGATTACCTTGTTAGAAGAACAAATAAAGCTTGAAGAATTACATCAGTCATTGATTACCAAATTGCAAAGATTGAGAACCGGAAATGAGCAGGCTGATGATGTAGCAAAAGAAAATTCTACCGCACGTCAACACCAGCAGCCTGGCAAACATGTCCCTAAAGACAAAGCGGCTGTTTACTCAGAAGAAAGAGATTATGACTATAAGGTTGCCTTTCCGGTCACGGAGACCACGGACAATCAGGGAACGGCATGGAGGCATCACAGGGGTTTTGACTTTGTCGTTATTAAAGAATTAAAAACAGTTTCCCAGTATGAGGCCACTGTGCCTTATACCATTGCCATATTAGACTCTGTGGCAGAGAGTTGGCTTACACCTGGAGACTGGAATACTTTAGTCAGAGCAGTTCTCACAGGGGGTGATCATCTGTTATGGAAATCAGAGTACTTTGAGGCATGTAAGGAAACAGCACAAAAGAATTCTTAGGCAGGAAATGGGTGGACTCTCGATATGCTAACAGGTTCTGGTCGCTATGATAATAGTGATGAACAAATGTAATATGATCCTGGACTGTTTGCACAGATTCAGACAGCTGCCACTAAAGCTTGGAGAAAACTCCCAATAAAAGGAGAATTAGGAGCCTCACTTACAGGGGTAAAACAATGGTCAGATGAGCCATTTGCAGACTTTGTGCATGGACTTATCACAAAAGCAGGCAGGATTTTTGGAAGTGCTGATGCAGGACTGGATTATGTAAAACAATTGGCTTATGAAAATGCCAATGCAGCCTGTCAAGCTGCAATTAGACCCTATAGAAAGAAGACCTACTTGACAGGATATAAACGTCTCTGTGCAGATATTGGACCATCCTACCAACAAGGTTTGGCCATGGCAGCGGCATTCAGTGGAAAAACTGTTAAGGATTTTCTAGCTGAGCGAGATAGAAACAAAAAGGGGCGCTTCAAACATGGAAAGCCAGGACACTTTGCTCGATCTTGCAACAATGTAAGTCAAGATAACAATAAAAGGCAAGCAAAAACTAAAAGAATTCTGTACCGCAAAACCAGCCCTATAACAAGTGTTAAAGGGACTTATATAGCCAATAAATAGAGTAGGAGAAGCCTTATAAATCAAACCTCAAATTTCTAAGAAGATGACAATAGGAACATTTGTATTAATAATTACTTTGAACGTAAATGGACTAAATGCTCCAACCAAACGACACAGGCTGGCTGAATGGATCCAGAAGCAAGACCCATATATATGCTGTTTACAAGAGACCCACTTCAGACCTAGAGACACCCATAGACTGAAGGTGAAAGGCTGGAAAAAGATATTCCATGCAAATAGAAATCAAAAGAAAGCTGGAGTAGCAATCTTAATATCAGACAAATTAGACTTTAAAGTAAAGAAGATTCTAAGAGACAAGGCAGGTCACTACATCATGATTAAGGGATCTATCCAAGAGGAAGACATAACAGTCATGAATATCTATGCACCCAACACAGGGGTACCTCAATACATAAGACAGGTACTTTCAGACTTAAAAGAAGAAATCAACAATAACACAGTAATAGTAGGAGACTTTAACACTCCTCTCACACCAATGGACATATCATCCAAACAGAAAATTAATAAAGAAACACAAGCCTTAAATGCCACACTAGAAAAGATGGACCCTATAGAAAGAAGACCTACTTGACAGGATATATACATCAATATCTTTAGGACGTTCCATCCAAAAGCAGAAGAATACACTTTCTTCTCAAGTGCTCACAGAACATTCTCCAGGATAGACCACATCTTGGGCCACAAATCAAAACTCAGTCAGTTCAAGAAAACCGAAATTACAGCAACCATCTTCGCGGACCACAATGCAATGAGACTAGAGATCAACTACAGGAAAAAAAAACCCTAAAAACAAAAACACATGGAGATTAAACAATACATACCTAAAAAACCAACTGATCATTGAGGAAATCAAAGGAGAAATTAAACAATTCCTAGAAGAAAATGACAATGAACACACCACAGTGCAAAACCTATGGGATACTGCAAAAGCAGTTCTAAGAGGGAAATTTATAGCAATACAATCCCACCTCAAGAAACTAGGAAAATATGAAGCTGATGACTTAACACTCCACTTAAAACAATTGGAGAAAGAAGAACAAAAACACCCCAAAGCCGGCAGAAGAGGAGAAATCATGAAGATCAGAGCAGAAATAAATAAGAAAGAAACAAAAGAAACAATAGTAAAGTAAAAACAAAAGCTGGTTCTTTAAAGGGACTATAGCAAAATAGAGTAGGAGAAGCCTTATAAATCAAACCTCAAATTTCTAAGAAGATGACAATAGGAACATTTGTATTAATAATTACTTTGAACGTAAATGGACTAAATGCTCCAACCAAACGACACAGGCTGGCTGAATGGATCCAGAAGCAAGACCCATATATATGCTGTTTACAAGAGACCCACTTCAGACCTAGAGACACCCATAGACTGAAGGTGAAAGGCTGGAAAAAGATATTCCATGCAAATAGAAATCAAAAGAAAGCTGGAGTAGCAATCTTAATATCAGACAAATTAGACTTTAAAGTAAAGAAGATTCTAAGAGACAAGGCAGGTCACTACATCATGATTAAGGGATCTATCCAAGAGGAAGACATAACAGTCATGAATATCTATGCACCCAACACAGGGGTACCTCAATACATAAGACAGGTACTTTCAGACTTAAAAGAAGAAATCAACAATAACACAGTAATAGTAGGAGACTTTAACACTCCTCTCACACCAATGGACATATCATCCAAACAGAAAATTAATAAAGAAACACAAGCCTTAAATGCCACACTAGAAAAGATGGACCCTATAGAAAGAAGACCTACTTGACAGGATATATACATCAATATCTTTAGGACGTTCCATCCAAAAGCAGAAGAATACACTTTCTTCTCAAGTGCTCACAGAACATTCTCCAGGATAGACCACATCTTGGGCCACAAATCAAAACTCAGTCAGTTCAAGAAAACCGAAATTACAGCAACCATCTTCGCGGACCACAATGCAATGAGACTAGAGATCAACTACAGGAAAAAAAAACCCTAAAAACAAAAACACATGGAGATTAAACAATACATACCTAAAAAACCAACTGATCATTGAGGAAATCAAAGGAGAAATTAAACAATTCCTAGAAGAAAATGACAATGAACACACCACAGTGCAAAACCTATGGGATACTGCAAAAGCAGTTCTAAGAGGGAAATTTATAGCAATACAATCCCACCTCAAGAAACTAGGAAAATATGAAGCTGATGACTTAACACTCCACTTAAAACAATTGGAGAAAGAAGAACAAAAACACCCCAAAGCCGGCAGAAGAGGAGAAATCATGAAGATCAGAGCAGAAATAAATAAGAAAGAAACAAAAGAAACAATAGTAAAGATAAATAAAACAAAAAGCTGGTTCTTTGAAAAGGTAAACATAATTGACAAGCCACTGGCCAGACTCATTAAGAAAAAGAGAGAGGGCTTCCCCTGGTGGTCAGGTGGGTAAGGACACCGCCTTGCAGTGCAAGGGGCGCCGGTTCGAGCCCTGGCCTGGGAAGATCCCACGTGCCGTGGAGCAGCTGGACTGATGTGTCCAATCACCGAGCCGGAGCTCTGGAGTGCATGCGCCCAGAGCCGGTGCTCTGCAACAACAGATGCCACCATGATGGGAGGCCCACGGGAGCCAAAGAATGAAGACGAATGAAAATAGAGAAATGAAAGCCAATAGAAGTGGCCCGCGCACTCCCTTCTCTGCCCAACCTGACCCCACCCAAAGTAAATAAATGAATAAATCTTTAAAAAAAAAAAAGAGGGCTTCCCCTGGTGGTCCAGTGGGTAAGGACACTGCCTTGCAGTGCAAAGGGCGCCGGTTCAATCCCTGGCCTGGGAAGATCCCACGTGCCGCGGAGCGGCTGGACTGATGTGTCCAATCACCGAGCTCTGGAGCTCAGAGCGCATGCGCCCAGAGCCGGTGCTCTGCAACAACAGATGCCACCATGATGGGAGGCCCACGGGAGCCAAAGAATGAAGACGAATGAAAATAGAGAAATGAAAGCCAATAGAAGTGGCCCGCGCACTCCCTTCTCTGCCCAACCTGACCCCACCCAAAGTAAATAAATGAATAAATCTTTAAAAAAAAAAAAGAGGGCTTCCCCTGGTGGTCCAGTGGGTAAGGACACTGCCTTGCAGTGCAAAGGGCGCCGGTTCAATCCCTGGCCTGGGAAGATCCCACGTGCCGCGGAGCGGCTGGACTGATGTGTCCAATCACCGAGCTCTGGAGCTCAGAGCGCATGCGCCCAGAGCCAGTGCTCTGCAACAACAGAGGCCACCGCGATGGGAGGCCCACAGGAGCCAAGAAACGAAGACGAATGAAAATGGAGAAATGAAAGACCAATAGAAGTGGCCCGCCCACTCCCCTCCCTCCCCAACCCGAGTCCCGCCCAAAGTAAATAAATAAATAATAAAAAAATCTAAAAAAAAAAAAAAAAGAAAAGAAAAGAAAAAGAAAAAGCGAGAGAAGAACCAGATCAACAAAATCAAAAACGAAAAAGGAGAGATTACAACAGATAATGCAGAAATTCAAAGGATTCTAAGAGACTATTATGAACAGCTATATGGCAACAAACTGGACAACCTGGAAGAAATGGACAGTTTCTTGGAGAAGATCACTCTCCCAAGACTGAACCAGGAAGAAACAGAAACTTTGAACAACCCAATCACAAGCTCAGAAATCGAATCTGTGATTAAAAATCTACCCAAAAATAAAAGCCCAGGGCCAGATGGCTTCACAGGTGAATTCTACCAAACATTTAAGGAAGAGCTAATGCCTGTCCTTCTAAAACTCTTCCCAAAAATTGCACAGGAAGGAACACTTCCAAACACATTCTACGAGGCCACCATCACCCTGATACCCAAACCAGGCAAAGACAACACAAAAAAGGAAAATTACAGACCAATTTCTATGACGAACTTAGATGCCAAGATCCTCAACAAAATCCAAGCAAACAGAATTCAGCAACACATCAAAAAACTCATACATCATGATCAAGTCGGGTTCATCCCAGGCATGCAAGGCTTCTTCAACATCCGCAAATCAATCAATGTGATACACCATATAAACAAATTGAGAGACAAAAATCACATGATCATCTCAATAGAAGCAGAAAAGGCCTTCGACAAAGTACAACATCCATTTATGATCAAAACTCTTCAGAAAATGGGTATAGAAGGAACCTATCTCAACATAATAAAAGCCATATATGAGAGGCCTACAGCGAACATTATTGTTAATGGTGAAAAACTGAAAGCATTCCCTCTAAGATCAGGAACAAGACGGGGTTGTCCACTTTCACCACTACTATTCAACATAGTCCTGGAAGTGCTAGCAACAGCAATAAGAGAAGAGAAAGAAATCAAAGGAATCCAGATTGGAAAGGAAGAAGTCAAGCTCTCTCTTTTTGCAGACGACATGATATTATACATAGAAAATTCCAAAGACACGGTTACAAAGCTACTAGAGCTAATCAAGGAATTCATCAAAGTCGCAGGATACAAAGTCAACACACAGAAATCACTGGCATTCCTATACACAAACAATGAAAAATCAGAAAACGAAATCAAAGAGTCAGTCCCCTTCAACATTGCAACCAAAAGAATCAAATATCTAGGAATAAACCTATCCAAAGAAACAAAAGAATTGTACACAGAAAATTATAAGACACTCATGAGAGAAAGTAAAGAAGACTTAAACAGGGCTTCCCCTGGTGGTCCAGTGGATAAGGACACCGCCTTGCAGTGCAAGGGGCGCCAGTTCGATCCCTGGCCTGGGAAGATCCCACGTGCCGCGGAGCGGCTGGACCGATGTGTCCAATTGCAGAGCCGGAGCTCTGGCGCGCATGCGCCCAGAGCCGGCGCTCTGCAACGACAGACGCCACTACGATGGGAGGCCCACAGGAGCCAAAAGAACAAAGACGGATGAAAACGGAGAAATGAAGGACCAGTGGAGGTGGCTCGCCCGCTCCCCTCCCTCCCTCCCCAACCCAACCCCTGCCCAAAATTAAAAAAAAAAAAAAAAAGACTTAAACAGATGGAGAGATATTCCATGTTCCTGAATCGGAAGAATCAATATTGTGGAAATGACCATACTACCAAATATCATCTACAGATTCAATGCAATACGTATCCAACTACCATTGACATTTTTCACAGAAGTAGACCAAAGAATAACACAGTTCATATGGAAACACAAAAGACCTCAAATAGCCAAAGCAATCCTGAGAAAGAAAAACGGAGCTGGAGGAATCAACCTCCCTAACTTCAGACTCTACTACAAAGCAACAGTCCTCAAGACAGTATGGTGATGGCACAAAAACAGAACTACAGATCAATGGAACAAGATCGAGAACCCAGAGATAAACCCATGCACCTATGGGTACCTTATTTTTGACAAAGGAGGAGAAACTATAAAATGGGACAAAGACAGCCTCTTCAATAAACGGTGCTGGGAACATTGGACAGCTACATGCAAAAAAAATGAAGTTGGAACATTCCCTGACACCATACACTAAGATCAACTCAAAATGGATTAAAGACCTAAATGGAAGAGCAGAAACCATCAAACTCTTAGAGGAGAATATAGGCAAAACCATCAAGGACATCAATCAAAGTAAGATCTTCTCTGACCCACCTACTAAAATAGCGGAACTGAAAAGAAAGTGAACACGTGGGACCTCATGAAACTTAAAAGCTTTTGTACAGCAAAAGCAATCACCAAAAAGCTGAACAGACACCCCACAGAGTGGGAGAAAATCATAGCCAATGGAACAACAGACAAAGAATTAATCTCCAAAATCTACAAGCAACTCAGACAACTCAGCACAGGAAAAACGAACAGCCCAATCAAAAAATGGGAAAAATATCTAAAGAGACGCCTCTCCAAAGAGGACATACTGATGGCCCAAAAGCACATGAAATGATGCTCAACCTCGCTTATGATTAGAGAAATGCAAATTAAAACCACAATGAGATGCCACCTCACACCCGTCAGAATGGCCATCATCAACAAATCGACAGACAACAAATGCTGGACAGGGTGCGGAGAAAAGGGAACCCTCTTGCATTGCTGGTGGGAATGTAAATTGATGCAGCCTCTATGGAAGACATTTTGGAGATTCCTTTAAAAAACTAAAAATAGAAGCACCCTGTGACCCAGCAATCCCACTACTAGGCCTATATCCTGATGAAATCAAAACTGAAAGAGGCACCTGTACCCCAGTGTTCATTGCAGCTCTCTATACAATAGCCAGAACTTGGAAGCAACTTAGATGTCCGTCGACGAATGAATGGATCCAGAAGCACTGGTACATATATACAATGGAATACTACTCAGCTGTTAAAAGAAATGCAGAAGGCTCAGTCCTAATGAGGTGGCTGGCTCTAGAACCCATCATGAAAAGTGAAGTAAGTCAAAAAGAGAAAGACAAGTACAGTATACCTACTCATATATATGGGATCTAGTAAGATGGTCATGATAACACACGCAGTGAACTCATGAAAAAACAGAGAATAGACATAAAGACATTGTGGAGACTGAACAGTGGGAGGGAGGCGTGGAGGGAGTAACATGGAAACCTATACTGTCATGTGTGGGAAAGATAGCTATTGTCATTGTGCTAAGGGAATAGAAGTACCTACAAACACTTGGGGCGATGGCCTGGAGGGGTGGGAGGGGGGGAACGGGGTGGGGGGAGGGTCCAGGGATATGCATATGAATGATCTGGGAGCATACATGTTGGTGAACAACAAAACTCTGTAAAATCTTTAAAATAAAGGAAAAAAAACAATAAAAAGGCTGACAAGAAAGCCCATGGTCTATGTCCTAGATGTAAAAGAGGAAAGCATTGGGCGAGTCAATGTAAGTCTAAGACTGATATTCAAGGAAACCCTCTGACTCCCCAACAGGGAAACGAGAAGGGAGCCAGCCCCAGACCCCGAAACAAGCATAGGGGGCAGTCAGCTTTGTCCCAGCTCAGAACAACAACAATCCCTTTCGGGACTTAGTAGAGCAACCCCAGGCAGCGCAAGATTGGACCTCTGTGCCACCACCCACACAATATTGACTCCAGAAATGGGGCCCCAAGCCTTGCCTACACGGGTCCATGGTCCCTTGCCTCCTAAAACTTTTGGGTTGCTCCTAGGGTGTAACAGTGTCACCATGAAGGGTCTTCAAATTTTCCCAGGAGTTATTTATAATGATTATACAGGAGAAATTAAGATTATGGCCCAGGCCAATGAGAGTATTGTAACTATTGAACAAGGAGAGAGAATAACTCAATTGATATTAATACCTTTGGTTATGACTGATCATACTGTGCAATCAAAAGAAAGAGGAGCCAAAGGTTTTGGATCCTCAGATACATATTGGGTACAACAGATCACCAATAATAAGCCTTCGTTGACCCTCTGGTTAGATGGAAGGCTATTCACTGGGCTAATAGATACAGGAGCTGATGTAACCATAACCAGAAAAGAAGATTGGCCATCTAATTGGCCTACTTCAGAAACGATGACAAATTTGAGAGGCATTGGGCAAAGTACCAATCCCAGACAAAGTTCAAAATGTCTTACTTGGGAAGATAAAGAAAATAATTCTGGATTGATCAAACCATTTGTTATTGCTCGCCTGCCCGTACATTTATGGGGTTGAGATCTGTTGTCACAAATGAAAATGCTTATGTGTAGCCCAAATGACATAGTTACAGCACAAATTCTGGCGCAAGGATATACCCCTGGAAGAGGTCTAGGAAAGAGAGAAGATGGGATAGTGGAACCTGTCCAGGCTGTAGGCAAAATAGATCGTAGTGGCTTAGGAAGTTTTTAGTGGCGACCATTGACTCGCCTGTACCCCAGAAATGCACAGACCCTATAACTAGGAAGTCCTCTTTGCCTGTCTGGGTTGCTCAATGGCCGCTAACCACTGAGAAATTAGAAGCCGCGCAGCAGTTAGTACAGGAACAACTGGAGGCTAGATATATAACAGAGAGCATATCTCCTTGGAATACTCCCATCTTTGTTGTAAAGAAAAAATCTGGTAAGTGGAGGCTCTTGCAAGATCTGAGAGCCATTAATGCCACCATGGTAATTATAGGAGCCTTACAACCAGGATTGCCCTCTCCAGTGGCTGTCCCTAGAGACTACTTTAAAATTATCTTAGATCTTAAAGATTGTTTCTTTACCATACCACTACATCCTGATGATCAGGAATGGTTTGCATTTACTTTACCCTCCATAAATCTTCGAGAGCCCATGAGACGCTATTAATGGAAAGTTTTGCCTCAAAGCATGGCCAATAGTCCAACACTGTGTCAGAAGTTTGTAGCGAAAGCGCTACAGCCTATATGAGAAGCCTGGAAACAGATGTATATAATCCATTATATGGATGATGTCCTAATAGCAGGACGTATAGGAGCAGAAGTTTTACAATGTTTTCATCAACTCAAAAATAGTTTGAATGCTGCTTCCGGACTACAAATAGCACCAGAAAAAGTACAATTAAAAGACCCCTATACCTATTTAGGTTTTGAATTGCAGGGACGAAAAGTTATTAATCAAAAAGCTACCATTTGTAAAGACCAACTACGAACGCTCAACGATTTTCAAAAGCTCTTAGGGGATATAAACTGGTTTCGTTCATATTTAAAGATACCTACTGGAAACTTGCAGCCTTTGTTTGATATATTGAAAGGAGACCCAAATCCAAAATCCCCACGATCTTTAACTAAAGAGGCTCTGGATGCCCTTGCTGAGGTAGAGACAGCAATTACCAATCAATTTGTGACATATATAGACTATCCTTTAACCTTTATAGCCTGTAATACGAAGGTAACCCCTACAGGCCTATTCTGGCAAAACAATCCTATCATGTGGGTTCATCTCCACTCTTCCCCAAAAAGAATCCTAGTACCTTATTATGATGCTTTTGCTGATTTAATTGTCATGAGAAGAGAACAGAGTAGGAAGTATTTCGGGCTTGAACCATCGAAGATAATTCAACCTTATACCCGAGATCAAGTTACTTGGCTCCTACAAAATAGTGACTCTTGGCTCCTTACATTGGCTTCTTTTACAAGAGATCTGGATAATCATTATCCACCTGGTAAGTTTGTTCAATTTAGTAGATTGCATGCCTTTATTTTTCCACGAGTTGTCAGCACAAAACCATTAGACAACGCCTTAGTAGTGTTTACTGATAGATCCTCTTCAGGCATTGTTGCTTATACCTTTAATGATACAGTAATAAAGTTTAAAACTAAATATGGTTCAGCACAATTGGTTGAATTACAGGCTATAATTGCTGTTTTGTGTGCCTTCCCAAACCAACCTGTCAATATATATACTGATAGTGCTTATGTAGCTCATTCGGTGCCCCTTTTAGAGACAGTTGCCCAGATTAAATCAATATCAGAAACTGCCCTGTTATTCTTACAATGCCAACAAACCATTCAACACAAGACACATTCTTTCTTTTGGGGTCATATCAGAGCTCATTCTGGTCTTCCAGGACCATTGGCCAAAGGTAATGCCATAGCTGACATGGCTACCAAACTGGCAGCAACTGTAACAATAGACAATTTACAATGAGCACAAAGTGCTCATGCCTTACATCACTGTAATGCTCAAATTTTAAGACTTTTATATAAAATTACCAGAGAACAAGCTCATCAGATTGTTAAGAGTTGTACTACCTGTGTCCAACATTTGCCTATACCTCACCTGGGAGTAAACCCAAGAGGACTCCTACCTAATGTGTTATGGCAGATGGATGTTATCCATTGTAATGACTTTGGTACTATGAAATATATTCATGTCTGTATTGATACTTACAGTGACTTTCTTATAGGCTCACTTCAGTCAGGAGAAGCTGCCAAACATGTTAAGGCACACCTTTTACATTGCTTTGCCCTTGCAGTACCCTCACAAATCAAAACAGATAGTAGCCCCAGATATACTTCAAAAGCTTTCCAAGATTTCTGTAGTGCTTTACACATTAAACATACCACAGGCATCCCCTGTAACCCTCAAGGCCAAGGCATGGTAGAGCGTGCTCATTTATCCATCAAAGTTACCATTGATAAGCTGAAAAAGGGAGATTGGTACCCTACCAAGGGTACTCCCAGAAACATACTAAACCATGCCCTCTTTATTTTAAATTTTTAAAATTTGGATGCCCAAGGAAAATCTGCGGCTGATCGATTCTGGCATTCAACAACAAATAAAAATTTTGCCATGGTCAAATGGAAGGATCCTCTTGACAATTCCTGTCATGGTCCAGATCCAGTGTTAATTTGGGGACGAGGATTGGTTTGTGTGTTTGCGCGTGAATATGACACCACACGATGGCTGCCTGAACGTCTTGTGAGACAAGTAGATAATTAATAAACCAGGGAAAAAGTGTATCCCTGAGAAGCCTTCTTTTTTCTTTTTTACAGGATGCTCATCATCAAGATGTTGGCCTTATTCCTGATGCTGTATAAACGACTGACAGAAACAGAAGTGGGTTTTGGCAATCTGTTGGATGCCTGCAAGCTGTTAAAAAAAAGGTATGGACGACCCTGTCAATGCTTAGGAGGATATCGTCTCCTTAGTTTAGGTCAGTATGTCACCACAGTGAACTGCAGGGGCCATAAAGCATACCTACTAGCTGATAACTGGTGGGTATGCAGTGCCAGTCCTAAAGTAGATGCAACTCACCCGAGCCTCTTATGTGACCACTTCAAACAGGTACATATTGCAGTGCATAGCTCCCGCTACAGTCAATACAAAGTGTGCCAATTTGGCAGTGAAACTGTTTTCAGTGCTACCTTAACGCACGGCCCCACTGAAGAGATAAAGGGCCCGGGAGGATTGGTTATAGCAGGATGTCCTGGCAGAGAGAGAGATCGAATATGCTGGTGAATGAAAGCCCCCATACATGTATCACATGGAGGCAGGCCACAAGACTTGTATCGGGAAGAGACGATAAAGGGTCAGATAAAAAGACTCTGACAAGAGCTCCCACCTGAACTAAAATATCACCCTATAGCACTACCGAAAGTGACAGGTAAACTACAACTTGACCCACAAACTTTAGATATTTTGAATGCTACCTATAGATTGCTTAACGATACCCAACCAGACTTGGCTAAGGACTGCTGGCTCTGTTTGCATCAGGGGATCCCTCGTCCTGTTGCTCTGCCCTATTTCAGCCAAACCAACATAAGCCTCTATACTAATTGCTCGACATGCACACCTACTCTTCCCATTACTGTATCCCTGATGCTGAATACTGATAATTGCACGTCTGTTTCTAAGTCAGGAAAAAATGATGGTTATGATATGGATGTAGCAATCGTAGGAAATGAATGTGCCACAATAATAAGCATCACCGACGCCCTGTGTGCAGTCAATGGTGCGGTTTTCGTGTGCGGGAATAGCCTTGCCTATACATACTTGCATCAAAATTGGACAGGACAATGTTTCTTGACCTATCTCCTTCCAGATGTAGATATAATCACAGGAGGTCAAGAAGTTCCTATCCCCAGTGTTGATCATTTTCTATATAGACCAAAGACAGCGGTGCTGTTTGTCCCTTTGTTGGCAGTCTTAGGCATTACCACTGCGGTGGCCACGGGATCAGCAGGTATGGGCATCTCTCTTACTCGATATGCCAAGCTGTCCCAACAATTAATTTCCGATGTGCAAGCAAACTATACAAGATATCCAGGACCAGGTTGACTCCCTAGCGGAGGTGGTATTGCAAAACAGGAGCGGTCTAGATCTTCTAACTGCAGAGCAGGGAGGCATCTGTTTGACTTTACAGGAGAAATGCTGTTTCTATGTCAACAAGTCTGGCATAGTCAGAAACAAGGTGAAACAACTACAAGAAGAACTTGAACAACGAAGACAGGACCTCGCTGCCAACCCCTTCCTGATGGGATGGAATGGACTGTTGCCTTACCTTATGCTCCTACTTGGACCTTTAATCACCCTGCTCCTTTTACTTGCTTTTGGCCCCATGTTGCTTATTAAGTTTGTAGCATTCGTTCAACGACGGATTGAGGCTATTTTGGCAAAGCTGATTCAGGTCCATTATCATCACCTTGAGGTGGCAGAACAAGGTGATGCATATTTCTCTACTGGTAGAGAGCGGTCACCTCCCCTGTGAGCCAAACTGGTCAGCCAGAGACGGATAAGAGGACATCATTGCAGAGGAAACCTAAGACAGAAGGGCCGCCATAGCTGCTGCCTAGTCCCATGATGGGTAATGCCTGTATAATGATATGTCCCAACGTAAGACAGGCGCAGTTCCCAAGGGGCTTCTCTTGGCTTTGAATAAAAAGGGGGACCTGTCCGGGACCACGGGTCGGCCCGGCCACATTCTGTAGCCTCCCACGCATGAATGTTGCAATGCGCCGCTTGAGATAGTGCTTGGCGGAGCCTCCAGCGTGAGAGTGTCCTCGTTCTGTCTGGGGCCGTGGGAGCCTTGGCCACGCCTTACGGCCTCCAGTTTTAGAACATCACCACAAGTTCCCAAAGATGGCGCCTGGTGGATGTAGGGAGGCGCGGCTTGAGACGTGTGCTCATTGCCATGATTGGCTGAGTGAAGTTTCCATGCTTGTGATCAGTGCATGCTTCTCATAGACTCTTGCTATGATGTAACCGCATGCACAGTTGACCTTTTACATGATTGGCTGTGTTTGACTCCTTCCTCTTTCCTTCTTCTTTCTGTACAGCATAAATGCCGCTCCCTTTCAGCAATAAAACTAGACTTGATCAGACTCCTGTCTTGTCTCCATTTCTCGTGTCTCTTGTCCTCCCAATTCCCGCTCCCCCTCTTTAGGTCTGCATTGACGAATCCCGCGGGTCGGGACAAATATCTTACAGAGCTTTCTTTGAAAATGCTACTATAGACCATAGAGAAATTTAATTTGAAGTGACATGATCAGATTTGCCTATGAAATAATCTTGGAGGCTGCTACATAGGAAATGGACTAGAAGGTAGAGAGGCAGGCAGGTCAGAGGAGACTGCCACAGCAGGTGAGAGGTGATGGGGTTCTCATTGAGGGCAGGTGCTACTAAGGCCAACACACAGGACTTGCCGACATGATCCTAAAGAGTAAGAGCGGATTGAGGATGACTCCTAGATTGCTGGCTTGGGGTCTAAACACCAGCTTTCATTGAAATGGAGATATAGAAGGAGGAGACAGTTTTAGGAGAAGTTGGCAAGTTTATTTTGGTGTGTGTGCATGCTCAGCTGCTCAATCGTGTCTGACTCTGCAACTCCATGGACTGTAGCCCACCAGGCTCCTCGGTGCATGGAATTTTTCAGGCAAGACTGCCGTAGCATCTTACCAGTTCCTCCTCCAGGGGATCTTCCTAACTCAGGGATCAAACCCGCATCTCTGGCATCTTCTGCATTGGCAGGCTGCCTCTTTACCTCTATACTACCCGGGAAACACTTATTTTGGGGAGTTGGAGTTAATTGTGGAAATTTCCAGATGGCTCTGAGTCTGGAGCCTAGAAGACAAGTACCGGATGGAAATACACATTTAAAGTCGCCATTCTGGAAATGGTAGTTAGAACAGTGGGCACAGACACAATACCCAGGAGGAGCATATAGCATGTGAAAAGGATGGAGCCTTTCAGGATCACAACAGCTTCAAGGCTGGACAAAAACATAGGCTCCAAAATAGAGGGCTGAAAAGGAAAAAGTGTTGACATAGAAGTAAAACCAAGAGAAAGTAAACCAGGAGGGAATCTATTTCACCCAGAGGTGGGAGCTTAGTCACTTCAGTCATGTACGACTCTGTGTGACCCCATGGACTGTAGCCCTTCAGGCTCCTCTGTCCATGGGGTTCTCCAGGCAAGAATACTGGAGTGGGTTGCCATTTCCTCCTCCAGGGGATCTTCCCAGGGATCGAACCCAAATCTCCTGCACTGTAGGCAGATTCTTTACTGCTGAGCCACCAGGGCATGAGGTTGGAGCAGTAAATAGAGTCACATGCAACTGGAAATCTGTCAGACACAATAGGAACAGGAAAGAATTGAAAATTTTGAGTTGAATCAAGTAATAGGAAACCATAGCTAACCCAAGTAAGAACAATGTCAGATGCCAATACTTCGGTATCTAATTTTTCCTTTAGGTGAAGCTCTGTGTGTGCATGCACGTTTGAAATGTTAAGACCAATCACCAAAATAAGAGTGAGACCAAAATGGAAAATTCATGAGTGACAGTCCTGTTTATACTGCCATTGGCTAATTTGGGATTGTTCTTTTTGCTTTAGTCACTAAGTCGTGTCCAAGTCTTTACGATCTCATGGACAGTAGCCTGCCAGACTCCTCTGTCCACGGAATTTCCCAAGCAAGAATACTGGAGTGTGTTGCCATTTCCTTGTGAAAATTTGGGGTTACAGGAAGCAAAGTCTTATGTGTGGTATGAACATATGAGTGTGTTCAGCTTACAACTTTTGGTGTATGAATTGAAAATACTCATGTTGCGAGTAGGGTCCTACCACAGAAAATATGAAGAGTGTTGAAATTTTCATAGCCTATCCTTTGGGGCTTAAGGAAGATAGCCAGCTGATAGTCAGGGAGAGTTTTCTAGTGTCATCTCCTGCACTTTGTCCTCCATGTGAAGGCCATGAGTCTTCTGGCTTGGAAGGCACATAAGAATCCAGTGCCTTTCTGACTGGGAGCTCTTGAGTGAAGGTCCAACCACAGGGACCTCAGCAGCCTGCTCATGCTAGTAAATATCCTAAACCCGTCTGATGACTTGATAAGCTATGGAGTCATAGATAGTTGGAAGAGGAAGCAACCTGAAAATTCATCTGCCTCCTCATCTCACAGATGCATAAGCTGAACCCCAGAGAAGTAAGTGGTTTTCCCAAGATCAAACAGCTTGTTAATTGTACAGCCTAGAATCTAGAGATCCTGATTACTAGTACTCAGATTGGTTTATTAATCTCTGCCTGTACCTGAAATGGGAAGGAAGAATTCTAAGATGGCTCCTGGGATCCCCTCCCGATGGTTTACATGCCTTGCATAATCACCTCCTCTCAGGTCTGGGCGATCTGTGAATATGATGGAGGCCACTGCCATGATGAGGTTACATTATAGAGACTTTGGGACTTTGCAGACATAATTAAGTTGACTGAATTAATCAAGAATGTGATGGGACTTCCCTGCTGGTCCAGTGGTTAAGAGGCTGCCTGCCAATGTAGGAGACACTGTTTAGATCCATGGTCTGAGAAGATTCTACATGCTGTGAGGCAACTAAGTCCATGTGCCACAACTACTGAACCCACATCTGCAACTACTGAAGCCCGCCACTCCTTGAGCTTATGCTCCAAAACGAGAGACGCCACCACAATGAGAAGCCCACACACCTCAGTCAGAGAGTAGCCCTGCTCACTACGACTAGAGAAAGCCTGCACAGTAATAAGACCAGTGCAGCCAAAAATTCATAAAGGAATATATATTTTAAAAAAAGGATGTGGGCTTCCCTGGTGGTCCAGTGGGTAAGGACACCGCCTTGCAGTGCAAGGGGCGCCAATTTGATCCCTGGCCTGGGAAGATCCCACGTGCCACAGAGCGGCTGGACCGATGTGTCCAATTACTGAGTCGGAACTCTAGAGCGCATGCGCCCAGAGCCGGTGCTCTGTGACAACAGAGGCCACTGCGATGGGAGGCCCACACGGGCCAAAGAACAAAGATGGATGAAAACAGATAAATGAAAGACCAATAGAAGTGGCCTGCCTGCCCCCATCCCTCCCCAACCCGCTCCCCCACCATGTGAAGGCCATGAGTCTTCTGGCTTGGAAGGCACATAAGAATCCAGTGCCTTTCTGACTGGGAGCTCTTGAGTGAAGGTCCAACCACAGGGACCTCAGCAGCCTGCTCATGCTAGTAAATATCCTAAACCCGTCTGATGACTTGATAAGCTATGGAGTCATAGATAGTTGGAAGAGGAAGCAACCTGAAAATTCATCTGCCTCCTCATCTCACAGATGCATAAGCTGAACCCCAGAGAAGTAAGTGGTTTTCCCAAGATCAAACAGCTTGTTAATTGTACAGCCTAGAATCTAGAGATCCTGATTACTAGTACTCAGATTGGTTTATTAATCTCTGCCTGTACCTGAAATGGGAAGGAAGAATTCTAAGATGGCTCCTGGGATCCCCTCCCGATGGTTTACATGCCTTGCATAATCACCTCCTCTCAGGTCTGGGCGATCTGTGAATATGATGGAGGCCACTGCCATGATGAGGTTACATTATAGAGACTTTGGGACTTTGCAGACATAATTAAGTTGACTGAATTAATCAAGAATGTGATGGGACTTCCCTGCTGGTCCAGTGGTTAAGAGGCTGCCTGCCAATGTAGGAGACACTGTTTAGATCCATGGTCTGAGAAGATTCTACATGCTGTGAGGCAACTAAGTCCATGTGCCACAACTACTGAACCCACATCTGCAACTACTGAAGCCCGCCACTCCTTGAGCTTATGCTCCAAAAGCGAGACGCCACCACAATGAGAAGCCCACACACCTCAGTCAGAGAGTAGCCCTGCTCACTACGACTAGAGAAAGCCTGCACAGTAATAAGACCAGTGCAGCCAAAAATTCATAAAGGAATATATATTTTAAAAAAAGGATGTGGGCTTCCCTGGTGGTCCAGTGGGTAAGGACACCGCCTTGCAGTGCAAGGGGCGCCAATTTGATCCCTGGCCTGGGAAGATCCCACGTGCCACAGAGCGGCTGGACCGATGTGTCCAATTACTGAGTCGGAACTCTAGAGCGCATGCGCCCAGAGCCGGTGCTCTGTGACAACAGAGGCCACTGCGATGGGAGGCCCACACGGGCCAAAGAACAAAGATGGATGAAAACAGATAAATGAAAGACCAATAGAAGTGGCCTGCCTGCCCCCATCCCTCCCCAACCCGCTCCCCCCACCACAAAAAAAAGGATGTGATGATCCACAGCAGACCTGACGGAATCAAGTGAAAGTCCCTATGAGAGGGGTTGGGCACTTCTCAAAAGAGATTCTCCAGCTGGTCTTGAAGAAGCAGCCATCCATACTGTAACCAGGTGGCTTTCAGCTGACTTCTCTCAATATACCAAGGACTTCAGATCTACAGCTGCTGAGCTATGAATTTCCTCAACAGCCTGAGGGAACTTGCACATGGAGGGAACCTTCTCCAGCCAAGCCTCTGAGACCTCAGTCTAGACAGTACTTGAAGGGCAGCCAGAGAGGCCCTGAAGCAGAGAAGGAGCTAAACATGGTGCCCAGACTCCTGACCCACAGAGATTGAAGCAACGAATGGCTGATTCTGCAAGTGACCGAATTTATGGCAATTTGCGATAGAAACTAAAGCAACAAAATTCCCTCAGATGCACCATGCTTGAGAAGATTTCTCAAATGGTATTTACAACAGAGTAATTTCTTGGACTCACATTAGAAGTGTGCCTACAGTCAATTTTATATTTTGTATAGTGAACATATTTTGAACATATATTGTCTTGATGGCATAATCTATCAACCCCCGAGTCTGTCTCAAGTTAAATAAAACATGCTAAACTTTCAGATAGGTTTTTTTTTTTCTTTTGGCCTCTTTTACTGTGGGTTTTTTTTTTTTTTTCATTCATCTTTATTCTTTGGCCTGTGTGGATCTCCCATTGCAGTGGCCTTTCTCGTTGCAGACCACATGGTCTGTCCGGCTGCTCTGCGGCACATGGGATCTTCCTGGTCCAGGGATTGAACTGGTCCCCCTTGCACTGCAAGGTGGACTCTTTACCCACTGGACCACCAGGGAAGCCCCTCAGATAGTTTCTATGTAGACACCACACTGTGTACAGAATAGTGTTTTGTCTTATGATCATTTTGGAGAAATGACAATAGCGACTCCCAAAAGTTATTTATATTAATACATTTATACATGAATACAAAAGTTATTTATATGAATATATAGATGTTAAGGGAGGAAACACATACCAGAAAATCTTCCAAGGAAGGCTCAAAGAGCAGTGACTGGACTGTCAAAATCAGTTCTGTGAGAAACATGGGGATGAGAGATTCATCTTCTTCCTGCTTCTCCAACACAGGGGCCCCCTGAAGTGAGCACATGTGCAGTGTTAAAAAGATATAAATATCAACATCTAAAATAAACAACCTCTGTATTACAGGAGGCACACAAAGTAAAGCTTATGCCATTAGCTGATTTTATAATGTTGGCATGTCTTTCAAAAAATACTATCATAGAAATTAAAAAATGATGGTAAAGATAGAAAACCTACAGAACAGTGTAAAACTACTCTCCTTGTAAAAATACTGTCAACAAAAGGGAAAGGCAAACCCACAAACTAGAAAAATTAATCAGTGATAGATATAGCAGATAGAAGGTTGATTATATTTAAGTAGGAATAAACAATATAGTCAGTACAAATATATACTAATAACATAATCATTGATACTAAGTATAAATATACTTAAGTAGAAAAATATGACAACTTTTAAGGAAATGTCCACCAAAATCCTCTCCTTCTCTTTCTCCTGATAGTTCGTCGGTAACATTTATCAAGTATTCACTGAGTGCCAGGTTGCCATTGCAGGTAAACATCAGAGACATAGGTTCCATCCCTGGGTCAGGAAGATCCCCCTGGAGGAAGGCACAGCAACCCACTCCAGTATGGCTGCCTGGAGAATTTCATGGACAGAGGAGCCTGGCAGGCTTCCAACATGACTGAAGCGACAGACATGCAGGCTGTGCTGAGTATTCATGTAAGTCCCAGACCAACCATATGTAGTTGGTATAAGGAGATATCATTTATTACTCCCATGAGAAAATAGGATCTGGTGAAGGTAAGGCATTTCATTCAGGACACACTGCTTCATAAGTGGCTGACCAGAACTGACACCTAGGTCTTTCTCATCAGGACACCAAACCTCTTGTCCCTGTACTGGGGTGGGGTAGTTAAAGGAACAGAACATTTAAAAGTAGTGATATATGACTTTACATCCATCAGACTGACAAAGACCGAAATGAACGCTAATATCTAGATGTTAGGAGGAAACACATACCAGTTGGACTCAAAGAGCAGTGACTGGACTGTCAAAATCAGTTCTGTGAGAAACATGGGGATGAGAGATTCATCTTCTTCCTGCTTCTCCAACACAGGGGCCCCCTGAAGTGAGCACATGTGCAGTGTTAAAAAGATATAAATATCAACATCTAAAATAAACAACCTCTGTATTACAGGAGGCACACAAAGTAAAGCTTATGCCATTAGCTGATTTTATAATGTTGGCATGTCTTTCAAAAAATACTATCATAGAAATTAAAAAATGATGGTAAAGATAGAAAACCTACAGAACAGTGTAAAACTACTCTCCTTGTAAAAATACTGTCAACAAAAGGGAAAGGCAAACCCACAAACTAGAAAAATTAATCAGTGATAGATATAGCAGATAGAAGGTTGATTATATTTAAGTAGGAATAAACAATATAGTCAGTACAAATATATACTAATAACATAATCATTGATACTAAGTATAAATATACTTAAGTAGAAAAATATGACAACTTTTAAGGAAATGTCCACCAAAATCCTCTCCTTCTCTTTCTCCTGATAGTTCGTTCGGTAACATTTATCAAGTATTCACTGAGTGCCAGGTTGCCATTGCAGGTAAACATCAGAGACATAGGTTCCATCCCTGGGTCAGGAAGATCCCCCTGGAGGAAGGCACAGCAACCCACTCCAGTATGGCTGCCTGGAGAATTTCATGGACAGAGGAGCCTGGCAGGCTTCCAACATGACTGAAGCGACAGACATGCAGGCTGTGCTGAGTATTCATGTAAGTCCCAGACCAACCATATGTAGTTGGTATAAGGAGATATCATTTATTACTCCCATGAGAAAATAGGATCTGGTGAAGGTAAGGCATTTCATTCAGGACACACTGCTTCATAAGTGGCTGACCAGAACTGACACCTAGGTCTTTCTCATCAGGACACCAAACCTCTTGTCCCTGTACTGGGGTGGGGTAGTTAAAGGAACAGAACATTTAAAAGTAGTGATATATGACTTTACATCCATCAGACTGACAAAGACCGAAATGAACGCTAATATCTAGAGTGCACACGGGCAAAAGTTCATTCTTGAACATTGCGAGGAAGGTTGTAAACTGACACAAAACTTTCTAGGAATTTATGCATCAGTTTCAAAAGCCTTAACAAGGGAGCATATTTCCCACCCAACAAGTCCACATCTAGGAATTTCTTCTAAGGGGGAAAAAGTCAGAGGTGTGTGAAAATGTGTAGACAAGAATGTTCTAAACAAAAAAAAAAAAGGAATGTTCTTTGCAATATTACTTGAAGTAGTGAAAAAGTGATCAATGATAGAAAATTATTTACAAGATATATATTATATTTCCATGGGAGAATGTTATATGGAAAAAACACATATTGACTTGGGAGATTTTTCATAAATACCATTGCAAAGTGGAGCTAAGTGGAAAAAGCAGCTGATAAAGCAGTAAGTAAAGTATGATTCCTTTTTCCTCCTTGAAAATAGTTATTTTGGTATAGCTGACACTGCTTTTCTGTGTATGTCTGTGTTTTTAAAATTTTCTGCACTTAGCATATATTACTTTTATAATTAGAAAGATGAATGTTACTTTCAAAATGTACTATTAAGGAAAAAAAAGGAATTGAGAATAGAGGAGAAAGAAAGGCATATGCAGCTGAAATTGAACTTTTGGAGAAAAGGAAAAGTATGGCAAAGAGCATCAGACCTTGAAACTGCAGAGCTGGGATTCCTGGGGGAATCAAGAGATAGGAAACTTGATGAAACCAGATATGCATGCTGGGCTGTGTTTTTAGGTGCCTGATATGGAGCCACAGTCCAGGATGGACTAGGGGAAAGCTTCTTAGGATAACAGATAATATGCTTTCCCTCTATAATGTGTTACTACTATGCGTTTGTACTATTCAATCTCAAACATCTCAAAGTACTCTAAGATCAATGTCCTCCCAAGAGGTTAGCCACTGAGAGCACCAAGACTTGCTCCATGATTTTCTTTTTCTCACCTCTAAACCACTGTTTGTCTCTTTCAAGTATACCACTTTCCTGCCTACCTAGGTCTTTCTCATCAGGACACCAAACCTCTTGTCCCTGTACTGGGGTGGGGTAGTTAAAGGAACAGAACATTTAAAAGTAGTGATATATGACTTTACATCCATCAGACTGACAAAGACCGAAATGAACGCTAATATCTAGAGTGCACACGGGCAAAAGTTCATTCTTGAACATTGCGAGGAAGGTTGTAAACTGACACAAAACTTTCTAGGAATTTATGCATCAGTTTCAAAAGCCTTAACAAGGGAGCATATTTCCCACCCAACAAGTCCACATCTAGGAATTTCTTCTAAGGGGGAAAAAGTCAGAGGTGTGTGAAAATGTGTAGACAAGAATGTTCTAAAAAAAAAAAAAAAAAAAAGGAATGTTCTTTGCAATATTACTTGAAGTAGTGAAAAAGTGATCAATGATAGAAAATTATTTACAAGATATATATTATATTTCCATGGGAGAATGTTATATGGAAAAAACACATATTGACTTGGGAGATTTTTCATAAATACCATTGCAAAGTGGAGCTAAGTGGAAAAAGCAGCTGATAAAGCAGTAAGTAAAGTATGATTCCTTTTTCCTCCTTGAAAATAGTTATTTTGGTATAGCTGACACTGCTTTTCTGTGTATGTCTGTGTTTTTAAAATTTTCTGCACTTAGCATATATTACTTTTATAATTAGAAAGATGAATGTTACTTTCAAAATGTACTATTAAGGAAAAAAAAGGAATTGAGAATAGAGGAGAAAGAAAGGCATATGCAGCTGAAATTGAACTTTTGGAGAAAAGGAAAAGTATGGCAAAGAGCATCAGACCTTGAAACTGCAGAGCTGGGATTCCTGGGGGAATCAAGAGATAGGAAACTTGATGAAACCAGATATGCATGCTGGGCTGTGTTTTTAGGTGCCTGATATGGAGCCACAGTCCAGGATGGACTAGGGGAAAGCTTCTTAGGATAACAGATAATATGCTTTCCCTCTATAATGTGTTACTACTATGCGTTTGTACTATTCAATCTCAAACATCTCAAAGTACTCTAAGATCAATGTCCTCCCAAGAGGTTAGCCACTGAGAGCACCAAGACTTGCTCCATGATTTTCTTTTTCTCACCTCTAAACCACTGTTTGTCTCTTTCAAGTATACCACTTTCCCTGCTTCTCTGTCAGTTCATGCTCAGCGTCACCCCCGAACTATAAGCTTCTTAGGCTGAAGCTTCTATAAGCTTCTTGGGTATTCTGTCTAGGCTTGTCATCACTCTGTACCCAATACCCAGCATAGGGATTCGTACACAGTAGATACTTAAGGAATATTTATAGAGTGAACACATGAGGCACGTTTAGCAAATGCCTGTGAGAAACACTGTGATATTCAGAATAATGGCTGTTTTCTCTGCTGTCAGATACTTGCTGATAAGTTGATTTTCATTCTCCCATTTTATATGTGCAGAGTAGGCACTGTTTATACTGCGAAACCCTCTAAGCATTTATCCTATTTTTTTTCCCACTATACAGAAAATAGCATAATACACAGTGTATAGTAAGCACTCCTCAATAAATGTGGACCAGTGAATTTTCTTAATTGTGTGAATTTACCTTTTTGTCAGTGACTTCAGGTTTCTCTTCTGTAATCCATTTTTGAATGATATCTGCTGAAGGTGTTCGTTTTAACTTGTCAGTGAGATAATTCAGAAGAGAGCTAGCAGAATTTACTGTAAGGACGTGCAATGTGTTCTCAATTAGGTAGTCATTGAGACGAATAAAGCTTGAAAAGAAAAAAATACAGCGTTGATTTTCTATACTTCCCACATATATTTGAAAGTGACTCTTAAAGCAAGCATTGAAATTTTAAAATATCATACTTCCCCTTTGATTTTACATTTATATTATAAAATCAGAGATTTATTGTCCAGAAGAATTGTTCTTAGAGCTTCTTCACTTTAAAACACAAATATACTCAAACACATACCATCAATTACCTGGATGTTCTAACCATTCAATAGATATTCAATGATCAATATAGTTGTTATGAAAAAAGCACATAGTTCATCTAGCCAAAGGAGCCGTAGAAGTTTTTTAAGATGCTTTAAAGAAGAAATCAGTAAATACACATTTGTATCTTACATTCTAATGGTAATGAGATCCCAGCTATTGAATAACTGTTGTTCGACAGCAACTGCTAACCCCAAGATGAAAATTTAATGTTTCTCTATTTGACTGCTTAGAATGCAAACTGAGTCAGCAACGCATTTGGAATAACTTTTTATTCTGCTTAAGTGGACCCTAAGGGGCCTCGAGCCTATGATAATGGCCCCAGGGGCTGCTTCACTGCCTTCTGTTGCAATACGGGCATTATTATTCAATTATCTCACAGGTAAGTGTTAGTGGCTCAGTCGTGTCTGACTCTTTGCAGCTCCATGTACTGTGGCCTGTTAGGCTCCTTTGTTCATGGGATTCTCCAGGCAAGAATACTGGAGTGGGTAGCCATTCCCTCCTCCAGGGGGTCTTCCTAACTTAGGGACAGAGCCTGGATCTCTGCATTACAGGCAGATTCTTCACTCAGCCACCAGGACGGAAACACAATTAAGATTTATTAAATCACTGTAACAATTGGACCACATTAGTGAGTATGGAGTAACAGTAATCAGTGTTTCACAACCGTCAAGGTGTGTTTGGTGGTTTGGTTTGTGAGGGTTATCTGCAGTGACGAGGTTTCTCTTCTGTAATCCATTTTTGAATGATATCTGCTGAAGGTGTTCGTTTTAACTTGTCAGTGAGATAATTCAGAAGAGAGCTAGCAGAATTTACTGTAAGGACGTGCAATGTGTTCTCAATTAGGTAGTCATTGAGACGAATAAAGCTTGAAAAGAAAAAAATACAGCGTTGATTTTCTATACTTCCCACATATATTTGAAAGTGACTCTTAAAGCAAGCATTGAAATTTTAAAATATCATACTTCCCCTTTGATTTTACATTTATATTATAAAATCAGAGATTTATTGTCCAGAAGAATTGTTCTTAGAGCTTCTTCACTTTAAAACACAAATATACTCAAACACATACCATCAATTACCTGGATGTTCTAACCATTCAATAGATATTCAATGATCAATATAGTTGTTATGAAAAAAGCACATAGTTCATCTAGCCAAAGGAGCCGTAAGAAGTTTTTTTTAAGATGCTTTAAAGAAGAAATCAGTAAATACACATTTGTATCTTACATTCTAATGGTAATGAGATCCCAGCTATTGAATAACTGTTGTTCGACAGCAACTGCTAACCCCAAGATGAAAATTTAATGTTTCTCTATTTGACTGCTTAGAATGCAAACTGAGTCAGCAACGCATTTGGAATAACTTTTTATTCTGCTTAAGTGGACCCTAAGGGGCCTCGAGCCTATGATAATGGCCCCAGGGGCTGCTTCACTGCCTTCTGTTGCAATACGGGCATTATTATTCAATTATCTCACAGGTAAGTGTTAGTGGCTCAGTCGTGTCTGACTCTTTGCAGCTCCATGTACTGTGGCCTGTTAGGCTCCTTTGTTCATGGGATTCTCCAGGCAAGAATACTGGAGTGGGTAGCCATTCCCTCCTCCAGGGGATCTTCCTAACTTAGGGACAGAGCCTGGATCTCTGCATTACAGGCAGATTCTTCACTCAGCCACCAGGACGGAAACACAATTAAGATTTATTAAATCACTGTAACAATTGGACCACATTAGTGAGTATGGAGTAACAGTAATCAGTGTTTCACAACCGTCAAGGTGTGTTTGGTGGTTTGGTTTGTGAGGGTTATCTGCAGTGACGAGGTTTTAGAATGATGCAGAATCCCAACACTGGGACAAGGGCAAGGTCCAGGTAGGTGAGCAGGTGGAGGGTCCTGATGAGGTCTGGAAGGCAGATTGTTTTCCTGGGTCTCCTGGTGACAAAACCTGACTCAGAAAGAGGGTGGAACTTTGTGTGGCCACACAGCTGCTGTAGTAATTCAGGGACCAAGACAGACAGAGCAGCCTCTCCAGATACACTGGAAAGTGGAAGTGTTAAGCACTCAGTTGAGTCTGACTCTTTGGGACTCATGGACTGCAGCCCTCCAGCCTCCTCTGTCCATGGAGAGGGGTGCCATTTCCTTCAGAGCCTGAACCCGGGTTTCCTGCACTGCAGGCAGATTCTTTACTGTAAGCCCCATAGGAGAAGACCCCAAATCTCTATGTGCCTGACTTCTTACTACCACCTGCCTGGTGCTCCTAATGGTGCTAGAGGGGAACAAAACCTCAGGGATCAAACAGGAGCTCTTGCTTGGCTTGGACATGCCTGCCACTCTCTCTGGTAGCTTTGCTGGATGGCAGCTGGAGGGCTGGGCTTCTGGGGACCTCATTCAGGTTACTGAGTCCCCCAGATCCCTCATTACTACTAGAAAATCCTGTGATTAAGGCTTTAACTGATTATTATTTTATTTTGCCACACCGTGTGGCATGTAGGATCTTAGTTTCCCATCCAGGATTGAACCCACACCCTCTGTACTCGGAGTGTGGAGTTTGAACCACTGGATCACCTGGGACATTTCCAAAGGCTTTGACTTTGAGTGAAAGCTGAAAAGGATGGATGCTCTAGATTTTCCTTGAAAGAAAGAATAACCGTTTACCATGTCAGCCGGATGCAGTGATGCCTTTTGCTGGCCTGCTCTGTGTATGTCATTTTCTCAGAATTTCCACTAGGCAACTCAAGGAGATTTCCATTTTCTGGCACTTTATAAGGACCTAAGAAGAGTGGAAGGGGAAACAAGAATTCTTTGTAAAAATTCCATTTCTTTCAGTATGGAGTAACAGTAATCAGTGTTTCACAACCGTCAAGGTGTGTTTGGTGGTTTGGTTTGTGAGGGTTATCTGCAGTGACGAGGTTTTAGAATGATGCAGAATCCCAACACTGGGACAAGGGCAAGGTCCAGGTAGGTGAGCAGGTGGAGGGTCCTGATGAGGTCTGGAAGGCAGATTGTTTTCCTGGGTCTCCTGGTGACAAAACCTGACTCAGAAAGAGGGTGGAACTTTGTGTGGCCACACAGCTGCTGTAGTAATTCAGGGACCAAGACAGACAGAGCAGCCTCTCCAGATACACTGGAAAGTGGAAGTGTTAAGCACTCAGTTGAGTCTGACTCTTTGGGACTCATGGACTGCAGCCCTCCAGCCTCCTCTGTCCATGGAGAGGGGTGCCATTTCCTTCAGAGCCTGAACCCGGGTTTCCTGCACTGCAGGCAGATTCTTTACTGTAAGCCCCATAGGAGAAGACCCCAAATCTCTATGTGCCTGACTTCTTACTACCACCTGCCTGGTGCTCCTAATGGTGCTAGAGGGGAACAAAACCTCAGGGATCAAACAGGAGCTCTTGCTTGGCTTGGACATGCCTGCCACTCTCTCTGGTAGCTTTGCTGGATGGCAGCTGGAGGGCTGGGCTTCTGGGGACCTCATTCAGGTTACTGAGTCCCCCAGATCCCTCATTACTACTAGAAAATCCTGTGATTAAGGCTTTAACTGATTATTATTTTATTTTGCCACACCGTGTGGCATGTAGGATCTTAGTTTCCCATCCAGGATTGAACCCACACCCTCTGTACTCGGAGTGTGGAGTTTGAACCACTGGATCACCTGGGACATTTCCAAAGGCTTTGACTTTGAGTGAAAGCTGAAAAGGATGGATGCTCTAGATTTTCCTTGAAAGAAAGAATAACCGTTTACCATGTCAGCCGGATGCAGTGATGCCTTTTGCTGGCCTGCTCTGTGTATGTCATTTTCTCAGAATTTCCACTAGGCAACTCAAGGAGATTTCCATTTTCTGGCACTTTATAAGGACCTAAGAAGAATGGAAGAGGAAACAAGAATTCTTTTGTAAAAATTCCATTTCTTTCAGTATAGATTAACAGACAAGTAAAATTCAAAACTGACAAAATGCTTGGTTCATGAGTTATTTCAGACTCCAAGAAATAACCCAGTTATCCAAACATATTCCATGTCAAAGGATTTAAACTCAACAAAAGAAGCTAGACAGCTTACCAACATCCTCTTCAATAGGGTCTGATTTTCCAGGAATACCTTTATGCTCCTTTTCTGCCTGCATAGAATCATCCTTAAGCACTCCTGCCAGGTGGGGCCAGTTCTGAGATTGTCTGTACTAGTAAGTTGGACATAAATTTAAACAGAGAGACCCTGAGTCCACTATAGAATGTTACTGAAAGGTTCTGTAAACCAGTTTGGAAGAAATGAACTATAGGATCATTATTTAAATGTAGGGCTTTTCAGGTGGCTCAGTAGTAAAGAACCCACCTGCAATGCAGGAGACCTGGGTTCTATCCCTGCGTCAGGAAGATCCCCTGGAGGAGGAAATACCAACCCATGCCAGTATTCTTGCCTGGGAAATCCCACGGAAGAGGAGCCTGGCAGGCTACAGTTCATGGGGTTGCAAAAAAGTCAGACATGACTTAGCAACTAAATAACAACAGTTTAAATGTAAGAAAACTGGAAAGAAAATAATATTTCAGAAAGCCACCACTTCCAATTCAGTGACATTCTTTCTCTTTCATACCCTCAAAAGATTCAGGTATACAGTCATCAGGAACAAATCCTGCAGCACGCAGAGCAACTTGACAAGCTTTTCTGACCACATCTTTTGCCTCGTTTCGAAATTCCTCTAGGCGCGCTGTCACCTAGACATTGATGAGTATGTATCATTAGTAGCACCAAACTATCAAAAATGGGGGAGGGGGGCTTGAAACTTATACACACATTTCCTCACCTCTCCTAGCCGTGCCACTTGGGCAGTTCTAAACTCTTGCAAGGTGTAGGTGTGACATTTTTCAATGGAACAAAGTCCCATAAAACTCAGTTGATAACACAATTCATTTATTTTAAGGAGAGCTGGTCGCAAATACTGAATGAAAACAGAAATGTATCAGTAATTAGTTAAAAAAAAAAAAAGCACCTCAATGTGTAAAGTATAAAAATATTTGGAAAGAAAGAATGGTAATTAAGGAAAATAAACAGTTCTATACGCTAATTTCAGCTACAACTACAAAGCACACACATTAAAAATGGATACTTCCGGGGCTTCCCTGGTGGTCCACTGGGTAAGGACACCATCTTGCAGTACAAGGGGCGCCAGTTTGCTCCCTGGACTGGGAAGATCCCACGTGCCGCAGAGCGGCGGGACTGATGTGTCCAACTACCGAGCCAGAGCTCTGGAGCACATGTGCCCAGAGCCTGGTGCTCTGCGACAACAGAGGCCGCTGCGATGGGAGGCCCACACGCGCCGAAGAACAAAGATGGATGAAAACAGATAAACGAAAGAGCAATAGAAGTGGCCCGCCCACCCCTCTCCCTCCCCAACCCACCACGCCCCCACCTTGCCAAAATTCAAAAAAAAAAGGACACTTCCTAACATGGAAACTTTCATTACCATATGTAAAACAGACAACCAATGGGAACTTCCTGTATGGCTCAGGGAACTCAAATCAGTGCTCTGTAACAACCTAGAAGGGTGCGATAGGGAGGAAGGCAGGGGGAAGTTTCAAGGGAGATGGGACATATGTATATCTATGTCTGATTCACACTGATGTTGAAAAAAGCCAGCACAGTTCTGTAAAGCAACTTTCCTTCAATTAAAAAAATAAATTTAAAAAGAGAAAAAAAGTAAAAATAAAAGGAACACTTCTGAAATTTTGTTCTGAAAGTATTCTTTGAATTTATCAGATTCAATTTGTCTGAATTTCTTTCTTTTCAAAGGCAAGAAACAGAGAATTGGGCAGTAGCTTAAATTTCTCTATGACTCAGAGCTAGTAAAATATACTTACTGTTCCTGAGGACTTTTCAATGTCCAGTCACCATGATAATGGAGGGGCCTATCTACTGATTTAAGAGGCTATGACATAGAACAAAGACCAATTTAACTCTACAATTTCAGGCCCCCACATTAAATGTTTAATAATGTGGGCAGTTCTAAACTCTTGCAGTGTTGGTGTGACATTTTTCAATGGAACAAAGTCCCATAAAACTCAGTTGATAACACAATTCATTTATTTTAAGGAGAGCTGGTCGCAAATACTGAATGAAAACAGAAATGTATCAGTAATTAGTTAAAAAAAAAAAAAGCACCTCAATGTGTAAAGTATAAAAATATTTGGAAAGAAAGAATGGTAATTAAGGAAAATAAACAGTTCTATACGCTAATTTCAGCTACAACTACAAAGCACACACATTAAAAATGGATACTTCCGGGGCTTCCCTGGTGGTCCACTGGGTAAGGACACCATCTTGCAGTACAAGGGGCGCCAGTTTGCTCCCTGGACTGGGAAGATCCCACGTGCCGCAGAGCGGGCGGGACTGATGTGTCCAACTACCGAGCCAGAGCTCTGGAGCACATGTGCCCAGAGCCTGGTGCTCTGCGACAACAGAGGCCGCTGCGATGGGAGGCCCACACGCGCCGAAGAACAAAGATGGATGAAAACAGATAAACGAAAGAGCAATAGAAGTGGCCCGCCCACCCCTCTCCCTCCCCAACCCACCACGCCCCCACCTTGCCAAAAATTCAAAAAAAAAAAAAAGGACACTTCCTAACATGGAAACTTTCATTACCATATGTAAAACAGACAACCAATGGGAACTTCCTGTATGGCTCAGGGAACTCAAATCAGTGCTCTGTAACAACCTAGAAGGGTGCGATAGGGAGGAAGGCAGGGGGAAGTTTCAAGGGAGATGGGACATATGTATATCTATGTCTGATTCACACTGATGTTGAAAAAAGCCAGCACAGTTCTGTAAAGCAACTTTCCTTCAATTAAAAAAATAAATTTAAAAAGAGAAAAAAAGTAAAAATAAAAGGAACACTTCTGAAATTTTGTTCTGAAAGTATTCTTTGAATTTATCAGATTCAATTTGTCTGAATTTCTTTCTTTTCAAAGGCAAGAAACAGAGAATTGGGCAGTAGCTTAAATTTCTCTATGACTCAGAGCTAGTAAAATATACTTACTGTTCCTGAGGACTTTTCAATGTCCAGTCACCATGATAATGGAGGGGCCTATCTACTGATTTAAGAGGCTATGACATAGAACAAAGACCAATTTAACTCTACAATTTCAGTGGCTCTACAACAGTCACTATTAAGAATCTGTTTAATAATGTGGGCTGGGAGGAGTGGAAGTATTTGTAGAATAATGCCACAGAATGTAACATAATCTTCTGCATGTCACTATCATAAATCAGGGTACTAGGATGCTGGTTTTGAGAACAAATGTTCCAAAATTGTTTCTATGTCAACACCCCCTCAATTCTAACGCCATCAGAGGAGGAACAGTTACATTATATATTAAGTTTAATTTATTTATATGTGATGCTGCTTTAAGTAGTATATACAGAACACTTTTGGACTCTTCCAGGTGTCTCCAAAAGAGATTATATATATATATATATATATATATATATATATATACACACACATATATATAAATATATATTATAACAATATAATATATTAACATATACTATATATCATTATATATAAGATAATGCATATGTATATTATGCATTATATATTGTATATTATATTAATATATTCTTTAGATGTATAAAATATATAATATATATTATATTCATAATTTTATTTATCTATATAATATATATAATGTATAATTATATATAATATTACATATAATATATAATATTACAAATATTATATATTGTGAATATTATACGTATTATATTAGACATATAGTATATTTGTATTATATATACTATATACATATATATTGTATATATATTATATATTACATATACTTGTATATACTTAATATATAAGATATAATAAATAATATATAAAATATTGTGTATATTATATAACATATACTACATATTAAAATATATATTGTATATTAATTATATACAGTATATATTATATATAATATTTGCATGTATATCATATATTATATATTATATATATACTATATACAATCTATAATATATATTTATATAGCATATATAATTGCTAAATAATATATATAATATGTATCAATATAATATGCATAATATATATATAACATGTATAACATATATTATGTATAATAGATATATAACATATCTATTATAAATAATCTATTATAAATAATATATTTATGTATATGTCAACATATATAATTAAATAATATATTAACATATTAAGTATTAATATACATTGATATATAATATATAATTCTATCTTAATTATATATTAATTGCATAATATATTATATAATATATGATATATTAATATGTTGATATACATCTATATATTATATATTTTATATTACATATAGTAATATATACTAATATATGTTATATATGATATATAGGATATATAATATATATTATATAAAAGTAGAGAATATATACTATAAATATTATCACATATAATAAACAGTCTATATATATTATATAATATGTATATATAATATATATGATTAACATAGAATAAAATGATATGAACTTTCTAATCTGCCTGGGATACATTAAAGAGAAGATACTATCCAGGTCAAAGGACTACTGGTATGTATGATGGGCAAAGAGAATGGCAAGGCTCAGCACATTACATATGAGCACAGCTTTGAGGAACGACAGAGGCTAAATGCAGGTAAGACTGTTTTACTTACATAGGAATAAATTTATGTAATATATAGTGTCCAAGGCATGGTAAAAGATGGAAGGTGCTAAAAAGTAATAAAATAGGCTTAAACAGTGGAAAGATCCTCAGTGAAATTAGCTATCTAGGGAATGAGCTTGACACCAAGGAGGATTAAAATCTTTTCCACATTTCAGAATGCTTGACGTGATGAAGGACCTGAGATGGTCCCTCTTATATATCTGTTTTTAATAATATCTATCAGTCAGCAAAGAATCTGCCTGCAATGCAGGAGACCCAGGTTCGATTCCTGGGTTGGGAAGACCCTCTGGAGAAGGAAATGGCAATCCACTCCAGTATGCCTGCCTGGAGAATCCCATGGATAGAGGAGCCTGGTGGGCTACAGTCCATGGGGTCACAAAAGAGTCAGACACGACTTTCTGACTAAACCCCCGCCATGTGAACCACATTCTTTTAATGTTCCTTTATTGTGCAACTGAAGCCTTGGTAGTGATCTTTCAGATTGCTACATGTAAAGTGAAGAAATGACCAGTAAAAAGCAAACTTGAAGTTTTTTGGTGTACGAATATGGTGATTCAATGTCATAAAATAGACATAAAATAACGATGATTACAGTTCATTCCCAAGGGCCAATCAGAAAACTTCTACTGCAAATTGAAATTCAAGGAGTAGAGATTTTTTATATGGCCACATGCACTTTAATAACTCTTTTTCCATGATTATCTCCTCCTCTGAAGTAAACATTAAAAATTTTCCTACTTTCTGAATCCATGATTGAAGAAAGCACATGCTACATAGATGCTGTCCCATGAAAGCAAGCCGACAAATTATTTTGGACCATATAATCTCAAAGATGAGAAAATAATAGGAGCTGCTAGCCACCTCTATTCAAGAAGACAGACAACTTTCCTGATCAACAGCAAAAGGAATCTTGATTCCAAATCGCTAAGGCTGCTTCTAAACTATGGAGACTTGTGTGGCTCTCTTGTTACTCCACCAGTTTTGCAACCCTCATTATAACAGAGAAACACACTAGAATGCCATACTCTTAATTGACAAACAGGATGATAGGTGTCACTTCTCTTAAAGGATAGAACTATTCTATTTCAGGGACAGTGTATACCAATATGTTCTTCTGTGAGCAGTCCTTTTAAAATGTACTGGTGAGTACGTACATGATTAACAATGAACAGATCTTTTTGTAGAGATTTTCGACATTCACTGATTTTCTTGGAGCGAACATTCTTCTTCCACACATTAAAAGCCTTCCACTTTCGAAAAAGTGCAAATATGGGAATCTTAGTGAGTTCTCTGTGATATAGATATTCCTGCTCCCATCGATCGATTTCAATAAATTCAATATCATCATTATAAATATGTGTTACTGCCTTCTTGCTAATAGTATAGTAGTCATTTTTATTGATGTTGTCATAATTCACAACCCTGTGAACAAAAAAAAATGGGGCAAATGAATACAGTATTCAATATATATATATTTAACAATTGCATTACTATTTTGTTTTAAAAAGGTAAAAGATTTTTGGCAAACAAATGTTCTGTAAAAACTTCAGAAATTCTAAGAGACTACTTTTAGATTGAATAAAGTGTACACAAAAAAAGGGGCCACTTTTAAAAACATTTGGACTTATTACGATCTCTTAAGGTTAAGTTTTGGCAAAATAGACATAAAATAACGATGATTACAGTTCATTCCCAAGGGCCAATCAGAAAACTTCTACTGCAAATTGAAATTCAAGGAGTAGAGATTTTTTATATGGCCACATGCACTTTAATAACTCTTTTTCCATGATTATCTCCTCCTCTGAAGTAAACATTAAAAATTTTCCTACTTTCTGAATCCATGATTGAAGAAAGCACATGCTACATAGATGCTGTCCCATGAAAGCAAGCCGACAAATTATTTTGGACCATATAATCTCAAAGATGAGAAAAAATAATAGGAGTTGCTAGCCACCTCTATTCAAGAAGACAGACAACTTTCCTGATCAACAGCAAAAGGAATCTTGATTCCAAATCGCTAAGGCTGCTTCTAAACTATGGAGACTTGTGTGGCTCTCTTGTTACTCCACCAGTTTTGCAACCCTCATTATAACAGAGAAACACACTAGAATGCCATACTCTTAATTGACAAACAGGATGATAGGTGTCACTTCTCTTAAAGGATAGAACTATTCTATTTCAGGGACAGTGTATACCAATATGTTCTTCTGTGAGCAGTCCTTTTAAAATGTACTGGTGAGTACGTACATGATTAACAATGAACAGATCTTTTTGTAGAGATTTTCGACATTCACTGATTTTCTTGGAGCGAACATTCTTCTTCCACACATTAAAAGCCTTCCACTTTCGAAAAAGTGCAAATATGGGAATCTTAGTGAGTTCTCTGTGATATAGATATTCCTGCTCCCATCGATCGATTTCAATAAATTCAATATCATCATTATAAATATGTGTTACTGCCTTCTTGCTAATAGTATAGTAGTCATTTTTATTGATGTTGTCATAATTCACAACCCTGTGAACAAAAAAAAATGGGGCAAATGAATACAGTATTCAATATATATATATTTAACAATTGCATTACTATTTTGTTTTAAAAAGGTAAAAGATTTTTGGCAAACAAATGTTCTGTAAAAACTTCAGAAATTCTAAGAGACTACTTTTAGATTGAATAAAGTGTACACAAAAAAAGGGGCCACTTTTAAAAACATTTGGACTTATTACGATATCTCTTAAGGATTTCACAGTTTTGGCAATATGTTTAATCATTTCAGTTATGCAACTTTTTACAAAACCAAATCAATTATGCATTTTTAAAGTGAAAGCTACCTGGAAATAAGTTTTCTTTTATCATTGGTTCTTTCGAAATTATTCAATAATAATAGTGTGAAAGAGTTTTACACTACTCAATATTGACAGAATTTATGAATCAGATTAGAATCAAGAACCAGGTTAAGCTTTACAAAGTCCAATTTATTACATATCAAAATAACTGGTAATGAGAAATTGTTTATTTCAAATAAAATATTCTTCTTTTAACTGTCATTAGTGTATTCTTCAACCTCATCCATAATGAGAAATTGATCAAGAAAGACAAACAACAGTGGTATAAGAACAGGAGCAAGGCTGAGAGAGGGAAACAAAGGAATGAGCATAGAAAGGGCTGACTCCGTAAAACTTCTTAAAAACTTCCTTTCAGATACAAAGATATTTTTTGTAATTTTAGCTATAACAGAATTATTATAATGGAAATATCAGATGCAATTTAAATGTTCAATAACAAAACAAGCGTGAAATATGAAATGGTAAAAACAAAACCTCAAATTCGTTTCTATGCTAAACTATGCATAACTACTATACATAATTATATAATTTATATAAGACAGAATAATTCTAAAAATTACTATACAAAAATTGGACAGGAACCCTCCAGTGAAAATCAACAGTTTCCCACATCTATTTTTCTCCTTTCAGTCCTTAGCTCCGTGTTCTAAATCTGAGTTTATGGCCCTATAGCACAGCCTTCAGGTCATCTGTGAAATACCTGAAATTGTATTTAAACATGTTTATGTACATAATGCATGATATGTTTTTTCAGGGATTGGAATAAAATTTTCTTACACTTTGTGTCTATTAATCAAAAATCAATGAACCAGTGGTAAGAATTATTGTTTTCATTTCTATTTTTGTTTTAATAACCCTAAGAGAGATATTTTTAAAATGAGGGCACACAGGACCATAATGAAAGCAAACTCGAAGCAAAAGGTGTTCAAGTGAGCATACAAAAGGACCTGGGAAGTTGATGGGCTGTGGAGTGGGGATCAAAGGTCACTTTCCCAGTTCACTGCTGTAACAGAAGAACTTCAACTTGCTTAGTTCCTATCTAATAGCACCGTCTGACTCTGCCTGTGTTCTAATTGACTCACAGCAGAAACATTTGGGAAAATGCCAGGTATTACATGCTGTTGGTGAGGAGTATAGAAAATGTTTGAAATGTGTTTCCTCTTTTCTTTGTCAACAGCTAAAGATATAATTAGGACATTCTTCAGGAGGTTCTCTACAAAGTGGGAAATTTCAACTTGCCTCTGAAACTAATTAACCTTAGATGCTTCATTAGCATCAGTCATCAGACCAACCTAAAAGCAAGAAAAACAGTTCACCATAATGAACCTGTTAGGTGTGTGTCTAGAAAACTGACTCCGTGTGGGTTTATAGGCTACTAAAGGTCCTTCTATTGATAGAAGGTAGCAGGCATGGTCCAGGACAATGAATTTTAACTTATTGGTGCTCAGTGCCACTAAGAAATCCTTATTTACATTTTCCTACCTATTTAAGATTCTCCTTCTCAAACCTCAAAGCCTTTTTTCTTCACTACACATCTCTGCTCTGCACAAGGCAAATAAATACATGAGAATCTTTTTAAAATTTGGATAGTCAGCATTAAAGTCAGCTGGCATGCTTAAGAATCCAGATTTCTGGGTTTGACACAGCATCAAAATCTTTACCTATGGAACTCAAGACTAGCTTAGCAAATTTCCTGCGTGATTCTGACACATAATAATGTGTGTAACCACTGGATTTTATTTGAAAACAATAACAAAAAAACCAAAAATGGTGGTGATGAGCTGAGCTCTCTCTTCACTTGGAAATCTTGTATCTGGACTTTCCTGGTGGTCCAGTGGCTAAGACTCCACGCTCCTAATATAGGGGGCCTGGATTCAGCCTGGTCAGAATAAAATTTTCTTACACTTTGTGTCTATTAATCAAAATCAATGAACCAGTGGTAAGAATTATTGTTTTCATTTCTATTTTTGTTTTAATAACCCTAAGAGAGATATTTTTAAAATGAGGGCACACAGGACCATAATGAAAGCAAACTCGAAGCAAAAGGTGTTCAAGTGAGCATACAAAAGGACCTGGGAAGTTGATGGGCTGTGGAGTGGGGATCAAAGGTCACTTTCCCAGTTCACTGCTGTAACAGAAGAACTTCAACTTGCTTAGTTCCTATCTAATAGCACCGTCTGACTCTGCCTGTGTTCTAATTGACTCACAGCAGAAACATTTGGGAAAATGCCAGGTATTACATGCTGTTGGTGAGGAGTATAGAAAATGTTTGAAATGTGTTTCCTCTTTTCTTTGTCAACAGCTAAAGATATAATTAGGACATTCTTCAGGAGGTTCTCTACAAAGTGGGAAATTTCAACTTGCCTCTGAAACTAATTAACCTTAGATGCTTCATTAGCATCAGTCATCAGACCAACCTAAAAGCAAGAAAAACAGTTCACCATAATGAACCTGTTAGGTGTGTGTCTAGAAAACTGACTCCGTGTGGGTTTATAGGCTACTAAAGGTCCTTCTATTGATAGAAGGTAGCAGGCATGGTCCAGGACAATGAATTTTAACTTATTGGTGCTCAGTGCCACTAAGAAATCCTTATTTACATTTTCCTACCTATTTAAGATTCTCCTTCTCAAACCTCAAAGCCTTTTTTCTTCACTACACATCTCTGCTCTGCACAAGGCAAATAAATACATGAGAATCTTTTTAAAATTTGGATAGTCAGCATTAAAGTCAGCTGGCATGCTTAAGAATCCAGATTTCTGGGTTTGACACAGCATCAAAATCTTTACCTATGGAACTCAAGACTAGCTTAGCAAATTTCCTGCGTGATTCTGACACATAATAATGTGTGTAACCACTGGATTTTATTTGAAAACAAAAAACAAAAAAAAACCAAAAATGGTGGTGATGAGCTGAGCTCTCTCTTCACTTGGAAATCTTGTATCTGGACTTTCCTGGTGGTCCAGTGGCTAAGACTCCACGCTCCTAATATAGGGGGCCTGGATTCAGTCTCTGGTCAGGAACTAGATCCCACATGCTGCAACTAAAGACTCAGTACAGCACAGCTTCAAAGCGTCAATTCTTTGGCCCTCAGCCTTCTTTATGATCCAACTCTCAAACCCATAGATGACTACTGGAAAAACCATAGCTTTGACTACATGAACCTTTGTTGGCACAGTGATGTCTCAACTTTTGAATATGCTATCTAGGTTTGTCATTGCTTTCCTTCTTAAAGTTTCTGAAAACTAGTCTTGTTCCTCATTACTTTCATGAAGTGATTCTCCTGAACATCAGCAGGGATTTCCTTTAAGCCCAATCCAGTTGGTAGGTAGAAGAGACACGGGGTCAAGAAAACTGCAAAAGTTAGGTAGGCATATGCACAGTTCTCTGGAATCCTATTCTCCTTAGACTTTCCAGTTCTTCCTGAGTGGTTGGACCCTAAATATGCTCCTGGACTTCTGTGCTTCACTCTTCACACTGTAAACTTCATTGCTTATCCATTCCAAGAATTGATCCTCTACTCCAAAGTAAGGGCTGCCTATTCAGCACCTCTTGGCATTCAGAATTCAGCCTCAAACTTCAGCTGTCTCCTTTGTTTTTATTTATTTTTATTTATTTATTTTTTTTTGCGTGGGGTGGGTCTTATGTGGCTTGTAGGCTAGTTACTCAAACCAGGACTGAACCTGGGCCCTCAGCAGTGCAAGTGCAGAGTCCTAACCACTGGATCGCCAGGGAGTGCCCTCAGATGCCTTCTTTGGATGGTTGTTTCATCAAGACATTTCCTTAAGGAAATAACCAGGAAAATGAGTCTTCCTTTAAGACCTAAAAAGAGAACTTTTTCAATTTCTGTGCTCTAAAATACCTACTTTGTTGATAAATAAGATGACTTTATGACCCGATTACCTATTCATAAACAAAAATCCTTGGGTAGTTAATCAGTCTGTGAAGAATGTCTTGAAGAAAATTACACTTAACTGTTCTACTGGAAAACTTGTGTTCTGAAGTTTTAACTACTTGGATTTGAATCCCAGTTCCTAATTCACTAGCCCTAAGAACTTGGTCAAGTTTCTCAACTCTGCCTGTTTCCACATTTGTATAATGGAAATATCAATACTACATACCTTGTAGAGCTGCTATGAAGATTAATATATATAAAGAATTTGGAATAATATTTATCATCTACTAAGAGTTGGTGTTGGTAGTATTGGGTTGCAGTGCTTATCTGTTTCATTGTAAAGACTTGGTATCCCACTATGGCCTTTTATAAGAAACCTTGGTTCCTTGCCATGTGAGCAAGTTTATATTCCAGTGACCAAAACAAGAAATAGCAAAATATGGAGATACACAATCAAAATAACAGTAAGACAGGAGGGTCTGTGGATGTGTGAAAAAAATCCCTCTTGTATTAGGGAGGGAACGATCAGTCACCACAGTGGCTCTTTTCTTTAAAAACATGAAAAAGAAATACTCTCCCATCAGGGAGTCTCCTTTGATTCAATAAGTGTGCAGGCTCATAAGACTTTCACTGACCATATTTGGCGGCCCTCTACCTAGAAGATTGGGGCTTCCCAGGTGGTGTGAGTGGCAAAGAATCCACCTGCCAATGGAGAAGACATAGAAGAAGTTGCCCTGGAGGAGGGCATGGCAACCCTCTCCGATATTCTTGCCCGGAAAATTCCATGGACAGAGGAAGCCTGGCGGGCTACAGTCCACAGGATAGCAATGAGTTGGACATGACTGAAGTGACCTAGCATGCACACACACACTCCTAGAAGGCTTAGGGAACTACTTCTTGCCTTGGAAGCAGGATCAGACTTTGCTTTTCCATGGAACTCCTTGCAGCAACTCAACAGCCACCCTGAGCTGTCCTCAGCCAAGGTGACAACTTCAAGGCAAGGGCATGAGATCCATGTTGGGTACACCCTGGTTCAGCTTAAGAGGAGTCAGTATTTCTGGAAAAACCTCTAAGAATAGATTTTAGGGTTCCTGCAGAGACATGCCCAGAAAAGGAACTGTTGCACAATGCAAAGTTCAAAGTCATGGCTTCTCATCCATTATCAATAATTCATTTTTAGTTCTTCTCAGTGTAGACATAATTTACCAATCAGGGGTCATATTTATCCTAAAGAATGTTGCCTAGAAACAGCTGACATTGTACTTGTATTAGGTTACCAGGGGAACAGAGCTTCAGAGTTCACCAAAGGCCAAATTCTCATGCGGAGAACACTGTTCTGTAAGAATGCTTCCCAAACTTTGCATGTTCTAATATACCCGCACATTTTATAAGGCACACTGGCAATGATATTTAATTACAATTTTTTTTGTACTATAATGAGAAAAATAAAACTTGAAATACTCAGCGAAATAAATATTCAATATGGAATTTTATAAAAATTCCAAATAAAGTTTAGATCATAAACACCACCACCTACAGACCATAGCTTTTTTGAAGTAGCTACTGCATTTCTCATCAAGACATGATAGATAGTTGATCCAAATTCTTAATAATCACCACTGCTAAGGAACACTATTTATAGAACTAGGAGACAGCAACTGGCAGGTGATGATTCATTGTTCTGTCTCCAGTGAATGGAAACTCCCCTCTCCACTGGTCAGAACTGGGATCACTTTTTCTTTTGAAGGTACAGCCATTCTTAAATTCTAACAGATTTTTCCTCTTGTTTCTTTCATAAATGTGGTGGTGAAATTTCTTATGATAATCCAAATTGATGTAAAATCCAATCAAGTATTTCAGAAACAACGGTGAAGCTTTCTCTCCAACACAGATGTTACTCTGTTTGACGTCTAATTTTTCCCTAAGTTTAACTTCTTAACAATGACTTAAAAAAATCACGAGTGAGCCATTTTAAATTTCACCTTTCCAAAGCTGAATTTTTGCTTTGAATTCCTAACCTTTGTCAGTATGTGTTAATACATCTTCAGGCAGCTTTGATAATTTTTCATTATCTTCATTCAGGTACTCAAATGTCAGTGGAGTAACCCAGTTGTGACACCAAAAACTAACTTTCACTAAATCTATACACTTGAATCATTTGCAAAATACTTTCCAATTCCAAATAAAATTCTTCCTTTGGATCACCTATGCACTTAAGTCTGAAACAACAAATAATGTTATTCTGCTCACATATCTTTGTAGAAAGCTTAAAAACAGAAGGTCAGATGGTGGCTTGGATTATATTATAGTTACAATTTGATAATATTATTTAACTTTAAATTCATAACTTCAGAGAAACTCATATGGGAGCTCCTTTGGAAATAAAATTATGTATTATGCATTTTAATCTCAGAATTATCAGAATAAACTCTACATGGAAAATGCATTTTAAAGAAGCATTTCATAATATCTCATTTGCTTTGGATATTTCAAACCCAGTAGCTTCTCCTCCACCCAGAACAATGTTCTTTGAAATACTTCACTGCAGGGATTCTAGTGCTGTTATCCAGCAGTTATTAATATCTGCACCTTCATCAACATGTCCTGGGCTTTGGTCATCTCTATCGTGTAACATGTGGAGCTAGTGGATACTTTTTTTACTGGCAAAGGAAAAATTTTGAGGCTTATGCAGTTCTGCAAATTCTTAATAATCACCACTGCTAAGGAACACTATTTATAGAACTAGGAGACAGCAACTGGCAGGTGATGATTCATTGTTCTGTCTCCAGTGAATGGAAACTCCCCGCTCCACTGGTCAGAACTGGGATCACTTTTTCTTTTGAAGGTACAGCCATTCTTAAATTCTAACAGATTTTTCCTCTTGTTTCTTTCATAAATGTGGTGGTGAAATTTCTTATGATAATCCAAATTGATGTAAAATCCAATCAAGTATTTCAGAAACAACGGTGAAGCTTTCTCTCCAACACAGATGTTACTCTGTTTGACGTCTAATTTTTCCCTAAGTTTAACTTCTTAACAATGACTTAAAAAAATCACGAGTGAGCCATTTTAAATTTCACCTTTCCAAAGCTGAATTTTTGCTTTGAATTCCTAACCTTTGTCAGTATGTGTTAATACATCTTCAGGCAGCTTTGATAATTTTTCATTATCTTCATTCAGGTACTCAAATGTCAGTGGAGTAACCCAGTTGTGACACCAAAAACTAACTTTCACTAAATCTATACACTTGAATCATTTGCAAAATACTTTCCAATTCCAAATAAAATTCTTCCTTTGGATCACCTATGCACTTAAGTCTGAAACAACAAATAATGTTATTCTGCTCACATATCTTTGTAGAAAGCTTAAAAACAGAAGGTCAGATGGTGGCTTGGATTATATTATAGTTACAATTTGATAATATTATTTAACTTTAAATTCATAACTTCAGAGAAACTCATATGGGAGCTCCTTTGGAAATAAAATTATGTATTATGCATTTTAATCTCAGAATTATCAGAATAAACTCTACATGGAAAATGCATTTTAAAGAAGCATTTCATAATATCTCATTTGCTTTGGATATTTCAAACCCAGTAGCTTCTCCCCCTCCCCACCCAGAACAATGTTCTTTGAAATACTTCACTGCAGGGATTCTAGTGCTGTTATCCAGCAGTTATTAATATCTGCACCTTCATCAACATGTCCTGGGCTTTGGTCATCTCTATCGTGTAACATGTGGAGCTAGTGGTATTACTGATTGATTTCCTTTACTTTTTGGGTTACAAAGAGAATAAATAATTTCCATGCAGGCTGGTTAAAGTGCAGTTCTGTAAAAGTGTGTCTTTCTGACCTTATCTTTCAGTAAAGTGTTGATATAATCTGCTCAGAACTATTGATTCATTTGATAACATTTTCATACTAATGAGATAGGAAAAAGGACAGGAAAATCATCGTGGTTCATGAATCCAATTTGAAATCATTCTATAAATTATGTTGCCTAATTGCTATTTTTTTTTTCACTACTGTGTTTATCTTATTTAACTTATTCCATTTCCTCTCTGAGCATATCTTTCTAGAGTTGTCTCAGTAATCATATGACATATCTTTGTTTGGGGATTTTTTCTTGTTTGTTTTGGGTCTTTTTTTTTTTTTTTTTGCTCTAGCACTGCAACTTACTTTCAATGATTTCTACTTGAAATCTCAGTTCACTTCTATTAAGTATTATATTACTTTTGTTCTAGAAAAGTTCAATAGGCTTATCTGAAAGACAGATTATTGTGCTATATTTGGAAATGACAGAAAATGTTTCCATGGCTTCTGTCATTTTTAGTGGTTAATGAAGACATTCTCTGAATCAAATTCTCCTAGTCTCATAGGGGTCTCATGGACGCTCCAAGTTTCATCTTGACAGGTAGTAGAGCAAAGAAATTAACAGTTCAGAAGCCAAACTGTCATCTTCTTGTCTACAACCTGGGGCAAGTTACTTAACTATTTTGTGTCTTACCTGTAAAACAGGTTGTAAATATATCTATCTCACATTATTGTGAGGATTAAAAAATATCTATATAGACATATAGATATGTATATGTATATAAGTATATATGTATATATGTGCCTGGAATTTATTAAACACCAATAAATCATGCACCCAGAGCCAGTGTTCTGCAATGAGAGAGGCTACTGCAATGGGAGGCCCACACATGCCAAAGAATAAAGGTAGATGAAAATAAATAAATGAAGGACCAATAAAAGAGGCCCAAAAATTTAAAAAAAAATTACGTGATGAGAGGAGACAAGATTACGATGGCAGAGTAGAAGGACATGCGCTTAACTTCTCCTGCCAGAGCATCAAGATCACAACTAGCAGCTGAACAAACATCAACAGGAAGACACTGGAACCCGCCAAAAAAAAAAAAAAAAAGAGATACCCCACACCCAAAGACAAAGGAAAAGCCACAGTGAAATGGTAGGAGGGGAGCAATTGTCATAAAAATCCAATCATATGCCTGCCAGGTGAGTGACTCACAAACTAGAGAACAATACCACCAAAAAAGTTCTCGCATTGTTGTGAAGGTTCTAAGCCCCCACATCAGGCTTCCCAGCCTCGGGATTTGACCAAAGGACTGGGAATCCCCAGGGAATCTGACTTTGAAGGTCAGTGAGATTTGATTCCAGAGACTGAGGGAGGGCACAAAAATTATGTGACAATATTATATTTTACCTTTAAAAGGAAGCTGCCATTACATGTCCTTATCACATTGACTCAGGATTTACCACTTTTAGCTTCTAATTTAGCTACGTCCTATGACGCAGCATCCAAATAATCATCCTCACTTACAAGGTTTACAATATTTGGAGTTCAGGCTGAGAGGAAATTTAACACCAACTTAAAACATGATAAAATGACAAACTGTGATTCCAACAATATCTTCTTAAATGAGTTCCCAAAAGTATAAAGCATCAACTCAGTCTCTTAGGAAAAGTGTTCATTAGTCTAGAAAGGCAACTAAATTCCTGAATCACACAAAAGCACTGTTTAGATATTCATCTTCAATACTTCATCTACTGCTAATAAACAGATAAGAATCCATTTTACATTTGGCAAAATCTGACTCCTCTCATAAAAGGGACTTGTCATCACAACTGGAATTCCTCAATGTCTGGATTGCTGGATATTTTTAAAAAGAGGAAACTGTGAAAATATTTCACATATTAATCAAGAAATATTTATAAAAATTAGCAAATAAACTATTTTTTTCTGAGTTACCGTTAAAGATCCACAACCTCTTTTCCAAAAACCTATAGAAAAAAAACTAGAAAAATAAGTAGTAAGGTACTGGTGAAATAACAATACAATTAAAAGGATTTTAATATCAAATGGCTTTAAATTCCACTTTATGTTAATTATCCCATCTTAAAAATAACAGCTATTTCTCTTAAAAAAAAAAGTCATATGTATGCACATAACTGATTGTATGTGCACACTAAGTTGCTTTAGTTGTGTCCCTCTCTTTGCGACACTATGAACTGTAGCCCACCAGGCTTCTCTGTCTATGGAACTCTCCAGGCAAGAATACTGCAGTGGGTTGCCATTTCCCCCTCCAGGGGATCTTCTCAACTCACTGATGGAACCTGCGCCTCTTCTGTCTCCTGCACTGGCAGGCAGGTACTTAACCACTAGAGCCACCTGGGAAGCCTAAGGTGTTGTGCTGTTGGACAGCAGAAACTGAAACAGCACTGTAAAGCAATTATACTCCAATAAGGGCTTCCCTGGTGGTCCACTGGGTAAGCACACCGCCTTGCAGTGCATGTACCGCCGGTTCGATCCCTAGCCCGGAAGACCCCACGTACCACGGAGTGGCTGGACCAGCGTGTCCAATTATGAGCCAGCACTCTGGAGCACATGTGCCCAGAGCTACTGCTCTGTAATGAGAGAGGCCACTGAAATGGGAGGCCCACACAGGTCGAAGAATAAAGATGGATGAAAATAAATAAATAAACCAATAAAAGAGGCCAAAAATTTTTTAAAAAGCAGTTATACTCCAATTAAAAAATAAATAAAAAATAAAAGGAAAAAGATCCATCACTCTTGACTCCAATTGTTCTTCCATCTACCATTAAGGTTTTCTTCTGTCTTTGGCATCCCCACATTAGTGTGTCCAAATTCAAATTCCTAGCTTTCCCTGAAGACTCTGTTCCATTCAATCTTCTCTGTCTTAGTTAATAGCAACTCACCTTTTCCTCTTGCTCCATCAAAGGGATCATTAAAGTCATTCTGGGCTTTTTTTTTTTTTTGGTCTCCCACAATGCTTACAATTCATAAAAATACTCTGTTGACTTAATCATAAAATTCTTTCCAGAATCTGACCCAATTCTCCCCACCTCCACTGCTGTCACCTGGCCCACTCTTACCTGAAGAATTCATATCAGTTCAATTCAGTTCAGTTCACTCGCTCAGTCGTGTCCAATTCTTTATAACCCATGAACTGTAGCATGACAGGCTTCCTTGTCCTTCACCATCTCCCAGATCCTGCTCAAACTCATGTCCATTGACTCAGTGATGCCATCCAACCATCTTGTCCCCTGTCATCCCCTTCTCCTTCTGCCTCCCATTTTCCCCAACATCAGGGCCTTTTCCAAAGAGTTGTCTCTTTTGCATCAGGTGGCCAAAGTATTGGAGCTTCAGCTTCAGTTCTTCCAAAGAATATTCAGAATTGATTTCCTTTAGGGTTGACTGGTTTGATCTCCTTGCAGTCGACCCTCAAGAGTCTTCTCCAATACCACAATTCAAAGGCATCAATTTTTTGGCGTTCAACCTTATTTATGGTCCAGTTCTCACATCCATGCATGACTACTGGGAAAACCATAGCATAGCTTTGACTATACAGACCTTTGTGGGCAAAGTGATTATCTTTGCTTTTTTTAATACACTGTCTGGGCTTGTCATAGTTTTTCTTCCAAGGAGCTAATGTCTTTTAATTTCATGGCTGTAGTCACCATCCACAGTGATTTTGGAGCCCAAGAAAATAAAGTTTGTCACTGTTTCCATTGTCTGCACATCTATTTGCCATAAAGTGATGGGACCGCCTGCCATGATCTTTGTTTTTTGAATGTTGAGTTTTAGGCCAGCTTTTTCTCTCTCCTCTTTCACCTTCATTAAGAAGTTCTTTAGTTCCTCTTCACTTTCTGCCATAAGGTTGGTGTCATCTGTATATCTGAGATTATTGATATTTCTCCTGGCAATCTTGATTCCAGCTTTTTTCCAGACTGGCGTTTCACATGATGTACTCTGCATATAAATTAAATACAGCCTTCTAATTGACCTTCCTCTTTCAATACGTGCTTCTTGAAAGTCAGTTCTCTATACAGCACCAGAGATTCTTTTCCAAATATAATTCAGACCATGGCACTTCTAACGCCAAATCCTCCTGTGGTTCTCCACTATTCTCAGTATAATAGTCAATGGTTTTACAATGGTTGGAAGACTGTCCATTGTCTGTTCTCTCATTCATTCAACTGTAGTCATACCAGCCTCCTGTTCAGTTCTTCAACATGCCAGGTATGTTCCTTCCTTGGGATATTTGTATTCACTTTCCTGCCATCTGGTAGACTCTTCTCTCATATTCCCAGAGTACATAATTCATTTCTTCTCCTCTTTCCAGTCTTTGTCCAAATGTCAGCCTCTCAATAAGGCCCATCTTGACTACCTCAGATTGTTTACAACCCCTTTCTTAGAACTCCCAGTCCCCTTTGTTCTATTCTGTTTTCTTTGTAACAGTTAGCACATTTTAGCATTCTATATAATTTACTCCTGTATTATATTAATTATGATCTCCCTCTGCTAAAATGTGACTTCCCTGGTGGCTCAGTAGTAAAAAATTGGCCTGCCAACATAGAAGACGTAGGACATGTGTTCGATCCCTGCATCAGGAAGATCCCTTGGAGGAAATGGCAACCCATTCCAGTATTCTTGCCTGGAAAATCCCATGGACAGAGAAGCCTAACAGACTATAGTCCATGGGGTTACACAGGGTCTGACAGCTTAGCCACTGAGCACACTACTAAGATATAAGCTCATGAGGGCAGCAATTTTGATCACTATTCACTATTGTAACTCTAACACATAGGAAGTTTCATGTAACAGACTGGATGCTCAATACCTTTTGCTGACTGACTGGATTTTCATAAGCATCTGTTCCTTCTACAAATTATTTCTTACTCCTATTAAGCTCTTTCAGATATACAATAAATCTATCATTTGAAAATTTGATTAAAGTATTTTTCCTCTTCTCAGCAGAAGAAGTATTTTCAATGTTATCTGATGCAGTCAAAACTACAGCACTGGGGCTTCCCTGGTAGTCCAGTGGGTAAGGACACTGCCTTGCAGGGCAGGGGGCACTGGTTCGATCCCTGGCCTGGGAGGATCCCATGTGCTGCAGAGCGGTTGGACCGATGTGTCCAATTACCGAGCCGGAGCTCTGGGGCGCATGCGCCCAGAGCCAGTGCTCTGCGACAACAGAGGCCGCCATGATGGGAGGCCCACACGGGCCGAAGACAAAGACAGATGAAAATGAACAAATGAAAGACCAATGGAGGTGGCCTGCCTGCTCCCCTCCTGCCTCACCCCACCCTCCTCAAATAAAAAAATAAAAATAAATCTTTAAAAAAAAAAAAACAAAAAAAAACTACAGCACTGATGGGACTTCCAATTGTCCAGTGGTTAGGGTTGTGCCCTTCCACTGCAGGAGGCGTGGGTCCAATCCCTTGTGGGGGAACTAAGACCCCACACATCATGTGGTGTGGCAAAACAAACAAATAAACACAAAACCCTAAAAAGCAGAAAACTACAGTGCTGAGTAGGAAGAAGAGAACTCTTAAAAGAAACTTTTTCTTTTCAGCAGAGATTGGGGAAGGTAGCTCAAAGCATTTGGTGGCAAAGTTCATCCACAATCACCTTCAAGGAGAGACCATCTCAATAACTGTATTAGACCTAACAAAACAACCATAGAGGAAGGTGGGCATCACCTTAAATTCTATTTACCTATTGTGGTGAACTTTGAAGCCATTCAGAGACTCACATTTGGATGACTCTTCAAATTATTTAAGCAACTACTGTGTCTAGTAACAACAGAGAATTCATGTGAGTGTATGCAGTATTAATCTATATAAATACCCTAAAGTACCAGTTCATTTTACTTAAAAAAATCAACACCTTATTTCTACTCTATTAAGGAAAGCTGAAATGACATGTGAAAAAAATTATGCATCATCTATTTTTTATGCATGCCTTCTTTTCTCAGTCATCACAAAATATCAAAAATATGTTTCTAATACTGATTAAAAATAAATGGCATTGCACTAATATAAGCAGCACAGCAGTGTACACTCTGTAAAATGTCTTGAAGTCAAGATAAATGGGAAAAATAAATAAAACTGTTGCAATTAAGATTCATTTGTCATTGAATGATGACCCAAACTATATTTTATCCTGTATATCATAAATACCCAATTGATTATTAATAACACATGCAATCTTATTTGTAATTTGTACTGCTAAACAAATTGCTTCATAAAAGAGGACTCACTTCAGATTATATGTATCATATTCAATGGAAGATCTTGGCACTGCAGAAATCATGTAAAGAAATCCAATGTGTTCGTTTTCACGGATTATTTTAATAATTTCCAAGGGATTTCGAATGTTGGCTTTGATGACCTCTTCTCGGTCATGGAAATAGTACTTAGGGTAAGTTGAGGAACTAGTATCGTGGAGACCTCTTCTTCCAAAGCTGGGACGTGACAGTTTAGCAGGAGAGGGAGACGACGAGTCAGAAGATGGCCAATGGATCTAAACAAAGTCAATTATTTACAAAGTGAGGCTTTTACACATGATCAACAGGGTACAGATGTCAATCCCAATCTCCCAGATCATCCCAGCTCCTCTTCCCCTGTTGATGTCCATACATTTGTTCTCTACATCTGTGTCTCTATTTCTGCTTTGCAACCATACTCCAAAACAAATCAAAAAAACTTCAAATAATAGGGGCTTCCCTGGTGGTCCAGTGGTAAAAAATCCACCTGCCCATGCAGGAGACCTGAGTTTGATCTCTGATCCAGGAAGAGCCCACATTGCCATGGAACAACTGAGCCCATGCACCACAATTGCTGAGCCTGTTCTCCTGACCCCACATGCCACAGCTCCTGAAGCCCACATATGCTAGAACCTGTGCTGCACAACAAGAAGCCACTGCAATGAGAAGCCCTAGCATTGCAATGAAGAGTAGCCCTGGCTCGCCGCAACTAGAGAAAAGTCCACACGGCACTGAAGACCCAGAGGAGCCAAATATAAATAAAATTATATTCAGAATAAAATAAAAAATTAAATTCAAGTAAAAACATGAGTTTTATGGGAGGAAACTATACATAAGTGACAAACTATTAACCTCCAGGACTAATTACCACACTGCCTGAGATGTCTAGGGCTAAAGGCAAGCAGTTTTGAACTGAAAAATTCCAAACACTCTTCTACGGTAGTAGATCCCTCTCGGTACCCCTCCCCAGATACCTACTCCCTTCTCACAAACTCCCCCAGCAACAACTCCCACTGCCTCCTCCCCTCCCTTCTTCACTCAGTGTTCCTTTTCATTTTCTACAGAGTTTTGTTGTTTACTGCCAAACATCAACATGAATCAGCCATAGGAATATACATATTCCCTCCCTCTTGAACTTCTCTCCCATCTCCCTCCCCTTCCCACCCCTTCAGGTTGTTACAAAGCCCTTGTTTGAGTTCCCCTGGTTCCACAGCACAGTCCCATTGGTTATCTATTTTACATATGGTAATGTTAAGTTTCCTGCTCTAGTCTTTCCAAACATCTCACCCACTCCCCCCTCCCCCCACAATGTCTGTAAGTCTGTTCTCTATGCCTGGCTTGTTTTTCACATTGAAATCTCCTGGTGTTCCTGAGAACCCAGCACTCCCCTCGCTCAGTTGCCCTGCATCTCTGCGGCCTTTCCCTTTAACATTCTCCCTTCCTTCTGACACTCTTGAAGCTTTCCAGTGAGTGACATCTTGGACTACCATTACCGTAACTCATAATAAACTATTTTTTAGTGACTGCAAGGGATTGTTACACTGAGTACTGGGGATCAGTATGTAATAGCCTTGGAGTAGGAGATCTGTTATTAACTGATAATTGTCTGTTCTGGAGACAGGGCTTCTCACATTTAGTGTGCAAGCAAAATGCTGTAGGAAATTAAAAAGAATCAACTAAATCAATCAACTAAAGAATCAACTAAATCAATCAACTAAAGAATCAACTAAAAAGAATCAACTACTTTAATACTATACCTGTTTTTTCTTTTTCACAGACTCTCCAGGCTCAAGATACTGAGCAAGAGATTTGGTAGAAGTTCTTTCCTTAGCAATTCCTGGAGGTTTTAGGACACCAGAAGCGATTAACCGGTTTCGGTTCTGTTCATATATGTATTCTGGCATCTTATGATCTTGGTAGACTTTTAGCACTGGCTTTGGGAAATAAAGAACATGTTAATCTTCTGTATATGAATGTGCACTTCTCTTGTTCTTCACTACTTGTCGGTTCTATCTCTGTGGGCAACTGATCACCTTCCAGGGACTATTTCCTCTCCAAGCCACAGGCACTGTAGCAGCAATCACCGCAGACTGTCTGCGGCCTACTGCTTAAGTAAGGCTCCCCTACTTAGTTTCCATTAATTCTGCCCTTTAAATACCAATGAATTTTTCTAAAGGTGACGTTATGACAGAAAGTCTACAGAGGCACGAAATGATGTACTCACTGATTGTTCAGTACAAACGCCCTACCATTCACTAGCACGACTACTGGGGTGGAGGGGGGTGTCACACGATCCTCCCACCCTATCCAAAAGTCACTATTAACTTTCCACAGCCATAACTGGTTGAAGATCATCACAAAACCAAACAACCTGATTTTTAAAATGGGCAGAGAATCCAAACAGACTTCTTTCCAATGAGGAAGTACAGATAACCCACAGACACAAGAAAAGATGCTCCACATCACTAATCATTAGGACAGTGTACATCAAAATCACAATGAGATATAACCTCGCACTTGTCAGAATGGTGATTATCAAAAAGACAAACCTATACTATCATATGTGAAAAAGGTAGCTATTGTCATTGCACTATGGGAATAGGGGATCCTGCAGGGGCGCGCGCAGTGTGATGGCCTGGAGGGTTGGGATGGGGGGAGCTGGCGGGGGTGGAGGAGGGAGGGAGCCAGGGATATATATATGACTAATTTGGGAACATACATATCTGTAAACAACAAAACTCTGTAAAAATATTAAAAAATAAAAATATTATTAAAATAAATCAAATAATAAAAAAAAGACAACAGATAACAAGTTTTGCTGGGTATGTGGAGAAAAGGAAAAACCACTGGTGGGAATGTAAATTGGTGCAACCACTATGGAAAACATTTTTTTCCATTTTGAAGAATAGAGATTCTTCCAAAAATTTAAAAAATAACTACCATGTGATCCAGCAATTCCATTTCTGGATATTTATCTGAAGATTATTAAAATAGTAATTAAAAAAGACATAGGCACCCTAGGTTCACTGCAGCAATATTTACAATAGCCAAGATACGGAAGCAACATAAGAACCCATCGATAGCTATCATATATATATACCCCATATTACTGGATAAAAATTCCATTCTGAAGTAAAATAGTAATTTCCTCTCAAGCCACAGGCACTGTAGCAGCAATCACCGCAGACTGTCTGCGGCCTACTGCTTAAGTAAGGCTCCCCTACTTAGTTTCCATTAATTCTGCCCTTTAAATACCAATGAATTTTTCTAAAGGTGACGTTATGACAGAAAGTCTACAGAGGCACGAAATGATGTACTCACTGATTGTTCAGTACAAACGCCCTACCATTCACTAGCACGACTACTGGGGTGGAGGGGGGTGTCACACGATCCTCCCACCCTATCCAAAAGTCACTATTAACTTTCCACAGCCATAACTGGTTGAAGATCATCACAAAACCAAACAACCTGATTTTTAAAATGGGCAGAGAATCCAAACAGACTTCTTTCCAATGAGGAAGTACAGATAACCCACAGACACAAGAAAAGATGCTCCACATCACTAATCATTAGGACAGTGTACATCAAAATCACAATGAGATATAACCTCGCACTTGTCAGAATGGTGATTATCAAAAAGACAAACCTATACTATCATATGTGAAAAAGGTAGCTATTGTCATTGCACTATGGGAATAGGGGATCCTGCAGGGGCGCGCGCAGTGTGATGGCCTGGAGGGTTGGGATGGGGGGAGCTGGCGGGGGTGGAGGAGGGAGGGAGCCAGGGATATATATATGACTAATTTGGGAACATACATATCTGTAAACAACAAAACTCTGTAAAAATATTAAAAAATAAAAATATTATTAAAATAAATCAAATAATAAAAAAAAGACAACAGATAACAAGTTTTGCTGGGTATGTGGAGAAAAGGAAAAACCACTGGTGGGAATGTAAATTGGTGCAACCACTATGGAAAACATTTTTTTCCATTTTGAAGAATAGAGATTCTTCCAAAAATTTAAAAAATAACTACCATGTGATCCAGCAATTCCATTTCTGGATATTTATCTGAAGATTATTAAAATAGTAATTAAAAAAGACATAGGCACCCTAGGTTCACTGCAGCAATATTTACAATAGCCAAGATACGGAAGCAACATAAGAACCCATCGATAGCTATCAATATATATATACATACACACACACACAATAGCATATTACTCAGCCATTGATAAGAAGAGAATTTTGCCATTTCCAGCAACAAGGATGCAGTTGGAGGGTATTATGCTAAGTGATTGCATGATATCATTTATATGTGGAATCCAAAAAGTATAAAAAACTAGGCTACAAGAAAGTATTTTATAAAATGGGAAATATAGCCAATATCTTGTAATAACTGTAAATGGAGTATAATTTTCAAAAATTTGTATAAAATAAGACAAACTTCCAGTTATAAGATAAAGTAAGCACTATAGATGTAATGTACAAAACAATAAATAGAATTAACACTACAGTATATTATATATAAAGGTTGTTAAGAGAGTCCTAAGAGATCTCATTATAAGGAAAAATGTTTTCTTTAACTTTGTATCTATATGAAATGATGATCAGAAAACTTATCATGATAAACATTTCATGATGTATATAAGTCAGATCATTATGTTTTACGTGTTACACTTACATAGCACTTTATGTCTATCATATCTCAATAAAACTCAAAGGAAATAGAGAGACAACCAGACTATTTATGTGCCAGTTTAATGAAAGAACATTATAAGTGATATGGAAATACTCATATCCCAGAAAATCAAGCTCAAGACTCTAGACCTAAATACCAACATATAGGAAATACAAGAATCAGAGAAAAAGGTTAGCTACCTTAGTGGGGATACAATCAACAAAATTAATCTGTGGAACTATATAGAAAAATAATTAAATTTTATTAAATAATTTTTTTCCCAAGAAAAAAATAAAAGAGTTGATGGGGAACTTACAAACTAAGAGACTTAAAAGAAATATCAACCAGTTAGTACATGGATCTTATTTTGATCTAAATTTAACAAGGACTTTGCAAACAAAGTTATTATAAAGACGAAACTGTCAAAAGAAAATCAGGGAAATGTAGACATTTTAAAAATTATTTTAAAAGCCTTCCTGAGATATAATAGACATACATTAAGCCATATATATTTAAAGTGTCCAAATTGATGTGTTGACAGAATTTGAAACTCAGGTTTTTCCATAAGATGTTTTTGGCCAAACCAATATATATAAAACAGTAACAACAATGAACAGAACTCAACCATGAGCCTTCTCAGGTTCCTTTCCAATACCTAGGCAAATACTGATCTGTTTTCTATCACTATACATTAATTTGCATTTTCCAGACTTTTATATAAATGTAATAAAATTGTATGTATTACCTACTAGAAGAACAGAAATAAAAACGAAAATAAACATGTGGGACCTAATGAAACTTAAAAGCTTCTGCACAGCAAAATAGACTACAAACAAGGTGAACAGACAACCCACAGAATGGGAGAAAATCATAGCAAATGAAACAACTGACAAAGAATTAAATTTCCAAAATATACAAGCAGCTCAGACAACTCAACACTGAAAAAACAAACAACCCAATCAAAAAGTGGGAAAAAGACCTAAACAGACATCTCTCCAAAGAAGACATACAGATGGCAAAAAAAAAAAAAAAACAAAACACACACACACACACACATGAAAAGATGCTGAACATTGCTTGTTATTAGAGAAATGCAAATCAAAACTACAAATGAGATATCACCTCATACCAGCCAGAATGGCCATCATCAAAAATCTACAGACAATAAATGCTGGAGAGGGTGAGGAGAAAAGGGGACACTCTTGCATTGTTGGTGGGAATGTAAATTGATACAACCACTATGGAAGTCAATCTGGGGATTCCTCAAAAAACCAAGAATGGAAGCACTATATGACCCAGAAATCCCACTATTAGGCTTATACCCTGACGAAATCAAAATTGAAAGAGACACCTGTACCCTAATGTTCATTGCAGCACTCTACACAATAGCTAGATCACGGAAGCAACCTAGATGTCCATCGACAAATGACTGGATAAAGAAACTCTGGTACATATATACAACGGAATACTTCTCAGCTGCAAAAAGAAATGCAGAAGATTCAGTCCTAATGAAATGGATTAATCTAGAACCTATTATACAAAGTGAAGTAAGTCAAATAGAGAAGGAAAAATACAGTATACTAACACACATATATAGAATCTAGTAAGCTAGTACTGAAAATACATACACAGAGCACTGATGGAAAAACGGTCAGAGAACAGACTTTTGGACACTGGGGAGAGGGAAGAGTGGGTGAGAGACATGGAAAGAGCAACACGGAACCCTATACTATCTTATGTAAAAGAGGTAATTATTGTCAGTGCACTGTGGGTTAAGGGATAGTACACAGTGGCTATGTGATGGTCTGGTGAGGTGGGATGGGGGAGAACGGGATATACACATGACCAATCTGGAATTATACATACCTATAAACAACAAAACTTTGTAAAATCAAAAAAGCAAAATAAAAATACTTGTGATTGTGAAAAAAATTGTATGTATTTTTTCCCTGTCATCTTTTCAACATAATTAATTATTTTAAGATTTGTCTATGTCATTCCATGTATCCACCATTCATTTATTTTTTAGGCAGAGCAGTATCCTATAATGTAGAAACACCACAATTTATTCATTCATCTCTTGATAGACACTGTAGTTGCTTCCACTTTGGGGCTCTTAAAAACAAAATTGTTGGAGGGGGTTCAAGATGGCAGAGTAGGAGGACATGGAGCTCACCTCCCCCTAGAAACACATCAAAAATCCATCTACACGTGGAACGTGTCTAAGAAAACCAACTGGAAACTGACAGGAGATCCCCTAGACAACCAAAGCTGCAAGAAAGATCTCTGCATAACTGGGTAGGAAGCAGGAAGAAAAAGACATAGAGGACAGAACTGGTCCTCCTGGGAGGGATCCATAAATGAGAAAAGTTTCCCAAGGCCAGACTCTGGTCAGGGGTGGGGGGGGTGGCGCTGGCCTGTTTGGAGGTCCCCTGGGACAGATAGAGGGGCTGGAGCAGGCTATGGAGCAGGCTAAACTCTACTCTAGATGAGCGTGGGTGTGCTGACTTGCTAACAATTAGGGTAGAGAGAGACCAGCACTCATGCCTCTTGTCACACCACACCAATTCCAAGTACACACCATACAGGGGGTTCACTGAGGCAGTGTCAAATTCTGGACAGACAGGCCTGGGAGAGGACTCCAGCTATCTAGGGTGACAGCCTGGAGGGCCTGAGGCAGAGATGTACATTTAATGTACACCAAATAACATATTATGAACAGTCTACATGGCCCAGATCTAAGCACTTTGGTGGATCATATGACCCTATATGATCTCAAGAAAAAATGTTCTCTCTGAAGAAGCTGTCTTGGTGATGCTGGGAATGTTGCTCTTTGTGACTAAACAGGCATTCCTGCCCCCAAGGGAGGTTTGGTTGATGCATATCACAGACACACAATGCACAAGGGAGGAGAGAGGAGGCCGAAGGGCAGAGAAGTTTTTATGTTTAAATTTTTCTTGTCTTCCCATAAAATACAAATTTTATTTCACATACTCAAGGACAATGGATCGTGATTAAACCCAATCTTCAGGGTTTCTACTCTGATAACTGGGGAACACACCCGCACTCAAACAGGGTGCTGACAGCCATGGAGAAAAGAGGAGACCTCATTCAATACACAGCACAGGATTTGAAGACCACAGTGTCTAGCATCACAGTTACTACCACGGGATAACAACTTGCACACGCTGAGCAAAGATGTGGCTGGCATTCATACCAAAGCCAGTAGCTACACCAAAAATCCTGACTCAGTCTACCCAGGGACGCTCCCCTTCTAACATGATAGTAGTTAATTGCTTCTACCAAATTTAGAGAAACAGAGAAAATTTATGTGAGAAGAAAAAGCAGAGGACTTACTCCCTGGAAGAGGGCATGGCAACCCACTCCTGTATTCTTGCCTGGAGAATCCCTATGAACAGAGGAGCCTGGCGGGTTACAGTATAGGGTCACAAAGAGTTGGACACTACTGAAGCAACTAAGTATGTATGCCCAATTAAAAAAAAAAAAAGAAAGAGAGAAATTCCCTGAAAGAACAAATAATGAAACAGAGATCACCAGACTATCAGACCCCAAGAACAAAAAGATAATAAAAATGACAAAGGAATTGAGAAAGATGATTGATAAAAACGCAGATCATTGTTACAAGGAACTAGAAAGTATAAAGAAAGACCAATAAAAATTAGACAACTCAATTGGTGAGATAAAAACAAATCCAGAAGCAATAAATAGCAGACTATATAACAAAGAAGAATGAATAAGTGATCTGGAAGACAGAATAATGGAAATCACCCAATCAGAAGAGCAGACAGAAAGAAAGATGAAGGGAAGAAAACAACACATGTAATATACGGAGTAATATGAAGAATGCCAACCTAAGTACAAGGTATTCCATCAGTCTATTTGTCTATACTAAGACCAACAGTATAATGTCTTAATTATTGTAGTTTTCTAATAAGTATTGAAATCAGGAGTGTTCAATTTTAAGTTCTGTACTTCTTAAAAAAAATAAATAAAAACTCTGTACTTCTTTTTCAATATTGTTTTGGTTGTTAGAAGCCCTTTGCATTTTTCTACAAATGTTAGAACCAGTTTGTCAATTGCTACGAAAAAAGAGAAATATTGCATGGACTTCAATTGGAATTGCATTAAATTTTATAAGTCAATTTGGGGAGAACTGATATCTTGAAAACATTTCTTCTAAATGACATCATTTTTCATTTATTTAGATCTTCTTTCATCTCTCTATTATATTATGTAGTCGTCATGTAGAGATGTGAGAGCTGGACCTTAAAGTGAGCTGAGCAAGAAGAACTGATGCTTTTGAATTGTGATACTGGAGAAGACTCTTGAGAGTCCCTTGAATAGCCAGGAGGTCAGTTTGTTTCAAAGACAGTCCTGCATATGTTTTCCATCTGGAGTTTTATAACATCTTGTCTTACGCTTAGGTCTTTAGTCCATTTTGAGTTATTTTTTGTATATGGTGCTAGAGAATGTTCTATTTCATTCTTTTTTTGTTGTTGTTCTTTATTTTAAAGGTTTTACAGAGTTCTGTTGTTCAAAGACATGTATGTTCCCAGATCAGCCATATGCATATCCATGGTCTCCAGCCACAGAGGACTGGAAGATAAAAGGAAAAATAATACAGACTATCAGACCCCAAGAAACAAAAGATAATAAAATGACAAAGGAATTGAGAAAGATGATTGATAAAAACGCAGATCATTGTTACAAGGAACTAGAAAGTATAAAGAAAGACCAATAAAAATTAGACAACTCAATTGGTGAGATAAAAACAAATCCAGAAGCAATAAATAGCAGACTATATAACAAAGAAGAATGAATAAGTGATCTGGAAGACAGAATAATGGAAATCACCCAATCAGAAGAGCAGACAGAAAGAAAGATGAAGGGAAGAAAACAACACATGTAATATACGGAGTAATATGAAGAATGCCAACCTAAGTACAAGGTATTCCATCAGTCTATTTGTCTATACTAAGACCAACAGTATAATGTCTTAATTATTGTAGTTTTCTAATAAGTATTGAAATCAGGAGTGTTCAATTTTAAGTTCTGTACTTCTTAAAAAAAATAAATAAAAACTCTGTACTTCTTTTTCAATATTGTTTTGGTTGTTAGAAGCCCTTTGCATTTTTCTACAAATGTTAGAACCAGTTTGTCAATTGCTACGAAAAAAGAGAAATATTGCATGGACTTCAATTGGAATTGCATTAAATTTTATAAGTCAATTTGGGGAGAACTGATATCTTGAAAACATTTCTTCTAAATGACATCATTTTTCATTTATTTAGATCTTCTTTCATCTCTCTATTATATTATGTAGTCGTCATGTAGAGATGTGAGAGCTGGACCTTAAAGTGAGCTGAGCAAGAAGAACTGATGCTTTTGAATTGTGATACTGGAGAAGACTCTTGAGAGTCCCTTGAATAGCCAGGAGGTCAGTTTGTTTCAAAGACAGTCCTGCATATGTTTTCCATCTGGAGTTTTATAACATCTTGTCTTACGCTTAGGTCTTTAGTCCATTTTGAGTTATTTTTTGTATATGGTGCTAGAGAATGTTCTATTTCATTCTTTTTTTGTTGTTGTTCTTTATTTTAAAGGTTTTACAGAGTTCTGTTGTTCAAAGACATGTATGTTCCCAGATCAGCCATATGCATATCCATGGTCTCCAGCCCCCAGTTCCCCCCATCCCACCCCTCCAGACCATTGCCCCAAGCCATTATAAACACTCCTATTCCCTTAGCACTATGACACTAGCTATCTTTTCCACACATAACAGTATAGGTTTCCATGTTACTCCCTCCATGCCTCCCCCTCCCTATTTCTTCCCCACAGTGTCCCTATGTCTATGCTCTGTCTGTTTTTCCATGAGTTCCCTGCATGTGTTATCAAGACCGTCCTACTAGATTCCATATATACGTGTTAGTATACTGTATTTGTCTTTCTCTTTTTGACTTACTTCACTTTTCATGATAAGTTCTAGAGCCAGCCACTTCATTAGGACTGAGTCTTCTGCATTTCTTTTAACAGTTGAGTAGTATTCCATTGTATATATGTACCAGTGCTTCTGGATCCATTCATTTGTCGACGGACATCTAGGTTGCTGCCAAGTTCTGGCTATTGTATAGAGAGCTGCAATGAACACTGGGGTACAGGTGCTTCTTTTAGTTTTGATTTCATCAGGATATAAGCCTAATAGTGGGATTGCTGGGTCATAGGGTGCATCTATTTTTAGTTTTTTAAGAAATCTCCATACTGTCTTCCATAGAGGCTGCATCAATTTACATTCCCACCAGCAATGCAAGAGGGTTCCCTTTTCTCCGCACCCTCTCCAGCATTTATTGTCTGCAGACTTTTTGATGATGGCCATTCTGACGGGTGTGAGGTGATATCTCATTGTAGTTTTAATTTGCATTTCTCTAATCATAAGCGAGGTTGAGCATCATTTCATGTGCTTTTGGGTCATCTGTATGTCCTCTTTGGAGAGGCATCTCTTTAGACCTTTTCCCCATTTTCTGATTGGGTTATTCGTTTTTCCTGTGCTAAGTTGTCTGAGTTGCTTGTAGATTTTGGAGATTAATTCTTTGTCTGTTGTTCCATTGGCTATGATTTTCTCCCACTCTGTGGGGTGTCTGTAGAGCTTTTTTTGTAAGTTCTTTTGCTGTACAAAAGCGTTAAAGTTTTATGAGGTCCCACATGTTCATTTTTCTTTTCAGTTCTGCTATTTTAGTAGGTGGGTCAGAGAAGATCTTGCTTTGATTGATGTCCTTGATGGTTTTGCCTATATTCTCCTCTAAGAGTTTGATGGTTTCTGCTCTTCCATTTAGGTTTTTAATCCATGTTGAGTTGATCTTAGTGTATGGTGTCAGGGAATGTTCCAACTTCATTTTTTTGCATGTAGCTGTCCAGTATTCCCATCACCACTTGTTGAAGAGGCTGTCTTTGTCCCATTTTATAGTTTCTCCTCCTTTGTCAAAAATAAGGTACCCATAGGTGCGTGGGTTTATCTCTGGGTTCTCTATCTTGTTCCAATGGTCTATAGTTCTGTTGCACAGATGAGTTTCTCCCTTTCTTTTAAACCCAGTTTGTTAGTATACTGTATTTGTCTTTCTCTTTTTGACTTACTTCACTTTTTATGATAGGTTCTAGAGCCAGCCACTTCATTAGGACTGAGTCTTCTGCATTTCTTTTAACAGTTGAGTAGTATTCCATTGTATATATGTACCAGTGCTTCTGGATCCATTCATTTGTCGACGGACATCTAGGTTGCTGCCAAGTTCTGGCTATTGTATAGAGAGCTGCAATGAACACTGGGGTACAGGTGCTTCTTTTAGTTTTGATTTCATCAGGATATAAGCCTAATAGTGGGATTGCTGGGTCATAGGGTGCATCTATTTTTAGTTTTTTAAGAAATCTCCATACTGTCTTCCATAGAGGCTGCATCAATTTACATTCCCACCAGCAATGCAAGAGGGTTCCCTTTTCTCCGCACCCTCTCCAGCATTTATTGTCTGCAGACTTTTTGATGATGGCCATTCTGACGGGTGTGAGGTGATATCTCATTGTAGTTTTAATTTGCATTTCTCTAATCATAAGCGAGGTTGAGCATCATTTCATGTGCTTTTGGGTCATCTGTATGTCCTCTTTGGAGAGGCATCTCTTTAGACCTTTTCCCCATTTTCTGATTGGGTTATTCGTTTTTCCTGTGCTAAGTTGTCTGAGTTGCTTGTAGATTTTGGAGATTAATTCTTTGTCTGTTGTTCCATTGGCTATGATTTTCTCCCACTCTGTGGGGTGTCTGTAGAGCTTTTTTTGTAAGTTCTTTTGCTGTACAAAAGCGTTAAAGTTTTATGAGGTCCCACATGTTCATTTTTCTTTTCAGTTCTGCTATTTTAGTAGGTGGGTCAGAGAAGATCTTGCTTTGATTGATGTCCTTGATGGTTTTGCCTATATTCTCCTCTAAGAGTTTGATGGTTTCTGCTCTTCCATTTAGGTTTTTAATCCATGTTGAGTTGATCTTAGTGTATGGTGTCAGGGAATGTTCCAACTTCATTTTTTTGCATGTAGCTGTCCAGTATTCCCATCACCACTTGTTGAAGAGGCTGTCTTTGTCCCATTTTATAGTTTCTCCTCCTTTGTCAAAAATAAGGTACCCATAGGTGCGTGGGTTTATCTCTGGGTTCTCTATCTTGTTCCAATGGTCTATAGTTCTGTTTTTGTGCCAGTACCATACTGTCTTGAGGACTGTTGCTTTGTAGTAGAGTCTGAAGTTAGGGAGGTTGATCCCTCCAGCTCCGTTTTTCTTTCTCAGGATTGCTTTGGCTATTCAAGGTCTTTTGTGTTTCCATATGAACTGTGTGATTCTTTGGTCTACTTCTGTGAAAAAAGTCAATGGTAGTTGAATAGGTGTTGCATTGAATCTGTAGATGATATTTGGTAGTATGGTCATTTTCACAATATTGATTCTTCCGATCCAGGAACATGGAATATCTCTCCATCTGTTTAAGTCTTCTTTACTTTCTCTCACGAGTGTCTTGTAATTTTCTGTGTACAGTTCTTTTGTTTCTTTGGGTAGGTTTATTCCTAGATATTTGATTCTTTCGGTTGCAATGGTGAAAGGGACTGACTCTTTGATTTCATTTTCTGATTTTTCATTGTTTGTGTATAGGAATGCCAGTGACTTCTGTGTGTGGACTTTGTATCCTGCGACTTTGCTGAATTCGTTGATTAGCTCTAGTAGCTTTGTAACCGTGTCTTTGGGATTTTCTATGTATAATATCATGTCGTCTGCAAAAAGAGAGAGCTTGACTTCTTTCTTTCCAATCTGGATTCCTTTGATTTCTTTCTCTTCTCTTTTTGCCGTTGCTAGAACCTCTAGGACTATGTTGAATAAGAGTGGTGAAAGTGGACACCCCTGTCTTGTTCCTGATCTTAGAGGGAATGCTTTCAGTTTTTCACTGTTGAGGATAATGTTTGCTGTGGGCTTCTCATATATGGCTTTTATTATGTTGAGATAGGTTCCTTCTATGCTCATTTTCTGAAGAGTTTTGATCATAAATGGGTGTTGTACTTTGTCGAAGGCCTTTTCTGCTTCTATTGAGATGATCATGTGATTTTTGTCTCTCAGTTTGTTGATATGGTGTATCACATTGATTGATTTGCGGATGTTGAAGAAGCCTTGCATGCCTGGGATGAACCCGACTTGATCATGATGTATGAGTTTTTTGATGTGTCGTTGAATTCTGTTTGCTAGGATTTTGTTGAGGATCTTGGCATCTAAGTCCGTCGGTGAAATTGGCCTATGGTTTTCCTTTTTTGTGTTGTCTTTGCCTGGTTTGGGTATCAGGGTGATGGTGGCCTCGTAGAATGTGTTTGGAAGTGTTCCTTCCTGTGCAATTGTTTGGAAGAGTTTTAGAAGGACAGGCATTAGCTCTTCCTTAAATGTTTGGTAGAATTCACCTGTGAAGCCATCTGGCCCTGGGCTTTTATTTGTGGGTAGATTTTTAATCACAGATTCGATTTCTGAGCTTGTGATTGGGTTGTTCAAAGTTTCTGTTTCTTCCTGGTTCAGTCTTGGGAGAGTGATCTTCTCCAAGAAACTGTCCATTTCTTCCAGGTTGTCCAGTTTGTTGCCATAGAGTTGCTCATAATAGTCTCTTAGAATCCTTTGCATTTCTGCATTATCTGTTGTACTCTCTCCTTTTTTGTTTTTGATTTTGTTGATCTGGTTCTTCTCTCTCTTTCTCTTGATGAGTCTGGCCAGTGGCTTGTCAATTTTGTTCACCTTTTCAAAGAACCAGCTTTTTGTTTTATTTATCTGTACTGTAGTTTCTTTCATTTCTTTCTCATTTATTTCTGCTCTAGTCTTTATAAGTTCTTGTCTTCTGCTGGCTTTGGGATGTTTTTATTCTTCTTTTTCCAATTGTTTTAAGTGGAGGGTTAGGTCATCTGCTTCATAGTTTCCTAGTTTCTTGAGGTGGGATTGTATTGCTATAAATTTCCCTCTTAGAACTGCTTTTGTGGTATCCCATAGGTTTTGCACTGTCGTGTGCTCATTGTCATTTTCTTCTAGGAATTTTTTGAATTTCTCCTTTGATTTCCTCAGTAATCAGTTGGTTTTTTAGGTATGTGTTGTTTAATCGCCATGTGTTTGTATTTTTAGCGGTTTTTTTCCTGTAGTTGATCTCTAGTCTCATCGCACTGTGGTCCAAGAAGATGGTTGATATAATTTCAGTTTTCTTGAATTGATTGAGGCTAGATTTGTGGCCCAAGATGCGGTCTATCCTGGAGAATGTTCCGTGAGCACTTGAGAAGAAAGGGTATTCTTCTGCTTTTGGGTGGAACGTCCTAAAGATATTGATGAGGTCCATCTTTTCTAGTGTGGCATTTAAGGCTTGTGTTTATTAATTTTCTGCTTGGATGATCTATCCATTGGTGTGAGAGGAGTGTTAAAGTCTCCTACTATTATTGTGTTCTTATTGATTTCCTCTTTTAAGTCTGAAGGTATCTGTCTTATGTACTGAGGTACCCCTGTGTTGGGTGCATAGATATTCATGACTGTTATGTCTTCCTCTTGGATGGATCCCTTAATCATGATGTAGTGACCTGCCTTGTGTCTTAGAATCTTCTTTACTTTAAAATCTATTTTGTCTGATATGAGGACTGCTACCCCAGCTTTCTTTTGATTTCCATTTGCATGGAATATCTTTTTCCAGCCTCTCACTTTCAGTCTATGGGTGTCTCTAGGTCTGAAGTGGGTCTCTTGTAAACAGCATATATATGGGTCATGTTTCTGGATCCATTCAGCCAACCTGTGTCGTTTGGTTGGAGCATTTAGTCCATTTTCATTCAAAGTAATTATTGATACAAATGTTGCTATTGTCATCTTCTTAGAAGTTTGGGGTTTGATTTGTAGGACTTCTACTCTTGTATTTATTGGCTATATCAGGCCCTTTAACATTTGTTGTAGGGCTGGTTTTGTGGTACAGAATTCTTTTAGTTTTTGTCTGTCTGTGAAGCTTTTGACTTCTCCATCGATTCTGAATGAGATTCTTGCTGGGTAGAGAATTCTTGGTTGGAGGTTATTCTCTTTTAGCCGTTTAAATGTGTCTTGCCATTCTCTTCTGGCCTGCAGGGTTTCTTTTGAGAGATCTGCAGTTAGACATATGGGGTTTCCTTTATATGTTACTTGTTGTTTGCTCCTAGTTGCTTTTAGTAATCTGTCTTTATATTTAGTCTGTGTTAGTTTGATTAGAATGTGCCTTGGTGTATTTCTTCTGGGGTTTATCCTGTAGTTGATCTCTAGTCTCATCGCACTGTGGTCCAAGAAGATGGTTGATATAATTTCAGTTTTCTTGAATTGATTGAGGCTAGATTTGTGGCCCAAGATGCGGTCTATCCTGGAGAATGTTCCGTGAGCACTTGAGAAGAAAGGGTATTCTTCTGCTTTTGGGTGGAACGTCCTAAAGATATTGATGAGGTCCATCTTTTCTAGTGTGGCATTTAAGGCTTGTGTTTATTAATTTTCTGCTTGGATGATCTATCCATTGGTGTGAGAGGAGTGTTAAAGTCTCCTACTATTATTGTGTTCTTATTGATTTCCTCTTTTAAGTCTGAAGGTATCTGTCTTATGTACTGAGGTACCCCTGTGTTGGGTGCATAGATATTCATGACTGTTATGTCTTCCTCTTGGATGGATCCCTTAATCATGATGTAGTGACCTGCCTTGTGTCTTAGAATCTTCTTTACTTTAAAATCTATTTTGTCTGATATGAGGACTGCTACCCCAGCTTTCTTTTGATTTCCATTTGCATGGAATATCTTTTTCCAGCCTCTCACTTTCAGTCTATGGGTGTCTCTAGGTCTGAAGTGGGTCTCTTGTAAACAGCATATATATGGGTCATGTTTCTGGATCCATTCAGCCAACCTGTGTCGTTTGGTTGGAGCATTTAGTCCATTTTCATTCAAAGTAATTATTGATACAAATGTTGCTATTGTCATCTTCTTAGAAGTTTGGGGTTTGATTTGTAGGACTTCTACTCTTGTATTTATTGGCTATATCAGGCCCTTTAACATTTGTTGTAGGGCTGGTTTTGTGGTACAGAATTCTTTTAGTTTTTGTCTGTCTGTGAAGCTTTTGACTTCTCCATCGATTCTGAATGAGATTCTTGCTGGGTAGAGAATTCTTGGTTGGAGGTTATTCTCTTTTAGCCGTTTAAATGTGTCTTGCCATTCTCTTCTGGCCTGCAGGGTTTCTTTTGAGAGATCTGCAGTTAGACATATGGGGTTTCCTTTATATGTTACTTGTTGTTTGCTCCTAGTTGCTTTTAGTAATCTGTCTTTATATTTAGTCTGTGTTAGTTTGATTAGAATGTGCCTTGGTGTATTTCTTCTGGGGTTTATCCTGTATGGAACTCTTTGTGCTTCTTGGACGTGGTTGACTATTTCCTTTCCCATGCTGGGGAAGTTTTCTACTATAACCTCTTCAAGAATTCTTTTGTAGCTTTTCTTTCCCTCTTCTTCCTCTGGAACTCCTATAATTCTAATGTTGGTGCGTTTGATATTGTCCCATAGGTCCCTGAGGCTATGCTCAGTTCTTTTAATTCTTTTGGCTTTGTTCTGTTCCTCACCAGTTATTTCCACCAGTCTATCTTCCAGCTCACTTATCCATTCTTCTGCCTCTGATACTCTATGGTTGAGACCTTCTATAGTAATTTTGAGTTTGGCAATTGAGTTGGTGGTCTCTATTTGCTTATTTTTCATTTCGTGCATGTCTTTTCTCAGTGCACTAATTTCCTCTAATATTCTGTTTTTGGTGTTTTGCATCCTCATTAGTATAGGTTTTCTGAATTCTCTTTCAGATAATTTGTCTATCTCCTCCTCTGTCATTTGAAGCTGTGTTTCTTTAGCTTGGTCCTTCATTTGTGCAGTGTTTCTCTGTCGTTTCATTATTAGGTTGGTTTTTGTTTCTTTGTGGGTGTCTGTGTGTACGGAGTTCTTTTCCTCACCAGACTTCTTGGGTGAATTCTGCCTTCCTTTGGGTTTCTGTCCTTCTAGAAGGGTTCAATGGTTTGTGTCTTGGGTGGTGTTAGGTCTTGTTTACAGGTGAACAATCTCTAGTGTTGTATGTTCTTTGATAGTGTGGGATCTTGGAATCAGGGCTTCTACTCCCAGGATCCTTGGTTTGATGATTGGTCAGGGGGTGTAGGCTCTATGTCTGGTTTGCTATGGTGTTCCGTGATATTAGTTCAAATTCTAGCATCTGAGGAGCAAGAGGTGTGTCCCTAATGGGTGACAGTCATAAAAGCATGCAGATATTTTCTAACATAGTCATAAGATATACACACATACACAGCAATAACCACATCTAACCAGTCTTACAGTGACAAAGCATAGGAAATTTTTCTGTCAAACGACACAATCAAAGATGGTACTTGCCCGTTAAGTTCTGAATTAATTAAAATAGTGCCTGGAGAAATAGATCTTGGGTAAGGTCCTGGCTTGGACTATTTCATTGAAAGCAATTTTTATCTAGGACGTATGTTAGGGGTGAGGAGGTGGAGAGTGTATGGGTAATGAGAAGGAATAGATTCGACTTGGAAGGATTTTATAGGGTTATGTAGCCAAGATTAGTGTGTTGTATTGTTTAGTGCAGCTGGAAGAGAATAGTGGAGACAGAAAGGTAGGATATATTTATCTAGGGGGTAGTGGTAGATAGAAGAAAGTTTTACATTTAGAACATAGAGGGAGGAAGGAGTGGGAAAGAGGAAAGAAATATAGAAGTTGAAGAATTAAAATTAAAAAAATATTAAAAATTTAAAAAAAAGAAATTAAAAATTTAAAAAGGAAGAGAAACTTAATAAGAAGAGACAAAAGAGAAAAGAAAAATAAGGAAACAAACCCCAAACCTGACCGATCAAACGAATAAACAGAACCGTCTGCAACAGAGAAACAAAAAAACTAAACACTGTCTCTGGTTTTTATCCTCTCATCTGTCTGGTGGAAGCCAACCTGCTCTCGATGGTGTTGTCTTGATGATGTAGCCTTTCCCTTATGGCACCGGTCTGCAAGCTCAGGTGCTGGCCGGGATGGCAGGCTGATCCCAGTCCGTCGGCAGGGGGCCATGGCGCTTGCGCCATCCCAGGTTGGGCGGGGGCGTGGGCTGATCTCAGTCCTTCGGGCAGGGGGCCGCAGTGCGCGCAGTCATGTGTTGGGCGGGGGCGTCCTGGCTACTGGTGGGTGCCCTTCTCCCGGCTTCCTCCATTGCGGGTGTAGCTATGGGATGCATGGGCTCCTCCGCCACTGGTGTGCGCGCACTGCCGGTTACGCCTCCAAGTCCCTAAGGCAGGCACAAGCTTCCTCATCTGGCTTGAGCCCGGTCCCTTGTCAGCAATCTGTGGGTGACTTCCCCTTCAGCTAGTCCCACACTAGGAGTGTTTGAACTCACCCGGTGCCAGGCACAAAGTCACAATTTTTGCCCGGCCTAGCGGCGTGATTTTCACACTGGGCGCTCCCTCCCGGGTCCAGGTCGCTAGGCAGCACTCCCCGCGTTCAGGTCGCTAGGCAGCAAGCGCGTTCTGCATGGCCCTGCTCCAGTATCCTATCTTCGCAGTGTCTTAATTTCTGCTGGCGATCCGGGCGGATTCTTGGCGTTTTCACGCTGATCGCTGCCCTCTCTCCCCCGAGGCTCCGCTCAGGCCCCCTTTTAGGGCACTTGCTGGTGTGCTCTCCTTCGGTGTGGTCAGGTGTGGGGGTTAGGATAGAGGATTCTTAGAACCGTAGCTCCGGGAAATTTCTGGCTGTTCACTCTTCTACTCTTGCGGACCTATGGAATTCTTCTGTCATCTAGCAGCTGGTTTGTTGATAGTGGTTCATTTCTTGATTAGTTCTGGTGATTCTGTTGGGGAGCTGGTGAAATCTTCCCCTCATTCCTCTGCCATCTTGGCTCCCCCTCCTATTTCATTCTTTTACATGTAGTTGTCCAGTTTTCCCAGTATGACTTATTGAAGAAACTGTCTTTTCTCCATTGTATATTCTTGCCTCCTTTGTCATAAACTAATTGGCCACAGTTGCATGGGTTTACTTTACCCTGTTCCATTGATTTATATTTCTGTTTCGTGGCATTACCATACTATTTTGATGACTAGTCTTGTAGTCCAGGTTGAAGTCAAGAGGCCTGATTCTTCTAGCTCCATTTTTCTTTCTCAAGATTGCTTTGGGTACTGAGGGTTTATTGTGTGTCCATACAAATTTGATTAATTTTTGTTCTAATTATGTGAAAAAATGCCAGTGGTAATTTGATAGTGATTGAACTAAATCTGTAGATTGCCTTGGGTAATACAGCCATTTTGACAATATTAATTCTTCCCATGAGTAGAGTATATCTTTTCATCCATTTATGTCATCTTTGATTTCTTTCATCACCACCTTACGGTTTTCAGAATATGGATCCTTTCCTCCCTTAGGCAGATTCTTGTCTAGGTATTTTATTATTTTTTATGAAGGTAAATGGGATTGTTTCCTTGATTTGTTTTTTTGATCTTTCATTATTGCTATATAGAAACGCAACAGATTTCTGTGTACTAATTTTTATTACTTTTGCCTTTGATGTCAAATCCAAAAACACATTGCAAGACTGATCTCAAGAAGCTTATCACCTATGTTTTCAGTTAGAAGTTTTACAGTTTCAAGCTTGTTTTCAAGTGTTTAATTCACTTTCAGTCTGTTTTTATGTATGATCTAAATTAATGGTCCAGTTTTATTCATGTGACTGTTCAATTTTCCCAGCACTATTTATTAAAAAGACTGTGCGTCCTTTCTCAATTATATATTCCTGAGTCATTTGTTATAAATTAACTGAACCATATAAATATGGATTTATATCTGGAATCTTTATTTTCTTCCATTGATCTGTGTGTCTGTTTTATAGCAATGCCATCCTGTTTTGATCACTATAGCTTTGTAATATAGTTTGAAATCAGGATGCATGATGCCTCCCACTTTGTTCTTCTTTGTCAAATTTGCTTTGGCTATTCAAGATCTTGCATGGTTCCTTCTCAAGATTGCTTTGACTATTTGAAATCTTTTGTGGCTTCATATAATTTTACGATTGTTCTATTCCTGTGAAAAATGCCACTGGAATTCTTAGATTGTATTGAATCTATTGATTGGTTTTGGTAGCATGGGCATTTTAGCAATTCTTCCAGTCCATGAGCACACAATTTCTTTCCACTTGCTTGTGTTTTCTTTAAAAATTGACCTCTTTTATTGGCCTTTAATTTATTTATTTTCATCCATCTTTATTCTTTGGTCTGTGTGGGCGACCCAAATGGTGTCTATCGTTACAGACCACCAGCTCGGGCACACACACTCCAGAGCGCTGGCTTATAATTGGACGCACATGGGTCCAGCTGTTCCATGGCATATGGGATCTTTCTGGGCCAGAGATCGAACGAGTGCCCCTTGCACTGCAAGGCGGACTCTTAATCCACTGGACCACCAGGGAAGCCCTGAAAGTAATATTTTTTAACTTGTCTTTTAATTTTTGCTTTGACCCACAGAACCACCTTTCTTTGGTTTTTCAAGAACATTTTATCTAGTCTTCACATATTTGTCAATTTTCCAATTTTCTTCTTATAATTAGTTTCTAGTTTTTTACTACTGTGGTCAGAAAACATGTTTGATATGATCTACATATTCTTAAATTTATTCACTTATTATTAAGACTTGTTTTGTTAGCTAACATATAATCTTTCCTGGGGGATGTGACTTGTGTCCTTGAGGGAAAAAAATGTATATTGTGTTTCTTTTACATGAAATTTCTCTATATGCCTGTTTAGTTCATTAAGTCCAACTTGTCATTTAATGGTAAAGTTTCTTTATTGATTTTTTTTGTTTGGATGATTTCTCCATTGATGAAAGACAGTCATTAAAGCCCTCTACAAATATTGTACATCTGCCTAATTTTCCCTTTAGATCTGTATTTGCCTTATATATTTAAGTGCCCCTATATTGGGCACATAAATATTTTCAAATGTTATATCCTCTTGCTGGATTTATCCTTATACAATTATTAATGTATAATGATCTTCTTTTTCTCTTATTACAGTCTTTGTCTTAAAGTCTGTTTTGTCTGATACAAGGGTATATACCCCAGCTTTCATTTTGTTTTATTTACATTCCATATCTTTTTTATCCCTTCACTTTCAATTGTATGTATTCTTACAACTTTAGTGAGTCTCCTTTAGGCAGCAAGTAGGTGGGTCTTTTAAAAAAAATCTTATCAGCCAGTATGTGTCTTTTGATTGGATAATTTCATCTACTTACATTTAAAGAAATTATTGATAGGCATGGACTTATTGCCATGAGCACACAATTTCTTTCCACTTGCTTGTGTTTTCTTTAAAAATTGACCTCTTTTATTGGCCTTTAATTTATTTATTTTCATCCATCTTTATTCTTTGGTCTGTGTGGGCGACCCAAATGGTGTCTATCGTTACAGACCACCAGCTCGGGCACACACACTCCAGAGCGCTGGCTTATAATTGGACGCACATGGGTCCAGCTGTTCCATGGCATATGGGATCTTTCTGGGCCAGAGATCGAACGAGTGCCCCTTGCACTGCAAGGCGGACTCTTAATCCACTGGACCACCAGGGAAGCCCTGAAAGTAATATTTTTTAACTTGTCTTTTAATTTTTGCTTTGACCCACAGAACCACCTTTCTTTGGTTTTTCAAGAACATTTTATCTAGTCTTCACATATTTGTCAATTTTCCAATTTTCTTCTTATAATTAGTTTCTAGTTTTTTACTACTGTGGTCAGAAAACATGTTTGATATGATCTACATATTCTTAAATTTATTCACTTATTATTAAGACTTGTTTTGTTAGCTAACATATAATCTTTCCTGGGGGATGTGACTTGTGTCCTTGAGGTAAAAAATGTATATTGTGTTTCTTTTACATGAAATTTCTCTATATGCCTGTTTAGTTCATTAAGTCCAACTTGTCATTTAATGGTAAAGTTTCTTTATTGATTTTTTTTGTTTGGATGATTTCTCCATTGATGAAAGACAGTCATTAAAGCCCTCTACAAATATTGTACATCTGCCTAATTTTCCCTTTAGATCTGTATTTGCCTTATATATTTAAGTGCCCCTATATTGGGCACATAAATATTTTCAAATGTTATATCCTCTTGCTGGATTTATCCTTATACAATTATTAATGTATAATGATCTTCTTTTTCTCTTATTACAGTCTTTGTCTTAAAGTCTGTTTTGTCTGATACAAGGGTATATACCCCAGCTTTCATTTTGTTTTATTTACATTCCATATCTTTTTTATCCCTTCACTTTCAATTGTATGTATTCTTACAACTTTAGTGAGTCTCCTTTAGGCAGCAAGTAGGTGGGTCTTTTAAAAAAAATCTTATCAGCCAGTATGTGTCTTTTGATTGGATAATTTCATCTACTTACATTTAAAGAAATTATTGATAGGCATGGACTTATTGCCATTTTTCTAATTATGTTCTGGCTACTTTACGATTCTTTTGATCTGTTTTTTTCTCTTGCTCTCTTCCTTTCAGATTTGATAATTTTCTTCAGTGATATGCTTAGATTATTTTCTCCTTATCTTTAGTGTATCTACTATAGGTTTTTGGTTTGCTGTTGCCATGAGACTTAACTCATAACAATTTAAGCTGATAATAACTTAAATCTGAATGTATTATAAAGTTCTCCACTTTCTTCTCCCTCCCATTTTATATTTTTGTTGTTATAATTTACAACTTTTTATCTGTATATTCATAACAAATTATGTGAAAGTATGTACTTTTGTGTGTGTAAGACATTATGCAAAATTTATATTTTCAGCATGGAGAAAGGCAAGAAAGGATATGCATCAGATTGTTGTTAATGACAGATATCATAGAAAAGGGGTAAGAGATTGGGGAACTGAAAGTAAGTAAAAGCATGAAAGAAGAAGAGTGGAGGCAGAGAGAGAGAGGGAAGGGAGGGAAAGAGGGAGGAGAGAGAGGAGGGGAAGAGAAAAAGAAGGAGAGGGGAAGAGAGGGGAGGAAGGAATCAGAGAAGAATACCCATAGTATTACTAACGCTGTGAGAACAAATCAAACTACAGAGAGCCCTACACATGAACTTAATCTCTTGATTACTAAGTTACTTTCTCTATGTGGTAAAAATTCAGATCATCTTCATTTTATTTCTTATTAGTTTTAATACTGATGAACTACTATAGTCATGCATTTCTTCTATTGTTTCAGTCACCTATTAATATACAACAAAATGCTCCAAACTTAAGTGACTTAAATGACAACAAAATTTATTTTGCTGAAAAATCTACAGTGCAGGCAAAGCTCAGTGGGGATAGCCTGTCTCTGCTCTCATCATCAGCTGAGGCCGCTCAAGGACTGGGAACTAGAACCTCTGAAGGTTTGTTCATTCACAGTCTGACAGGTGATAAAGTCTGGGACTCACTGAGATGACATCTCCTCCGGGACTGATTCAGATGACACCACCCAATCTAAAGTAGCCTGCGGTTTACCTTCACCATGTTTCCTATATTATTTTCTTAACAGCAACTGTCATTAGATGATGTTGTTCAGTCTATTTATTTAGGATTATTAGAATATCAACAGGAATCTTGTCTGCCTTGTTCACTTCTGTATCCCCAGAGATGACTTAGAGACGGGCACTTATCATGCATATGAATATGCATATTGAATGAATATTCATTATACATGAATTTATTACACTGATGACAAATGGAACTACTTTAATCATCAAGGGCTCATTACACACTTTTGCCAAGAAATGGTAAAGCCATCAGAGAGAATTAAGTGTAAAAGCCCATGGGAGAGTCATCCTAAAAATCACAATCAGTCCATGGGGAAAAATACAGAGGCCCAGACATTCCCCACAACACACAGTGCAGGCACAGTGCTCTCTAGAGAGGACAGCAGCCAAGGGCAGAGCCACACCCACCGTGCGAATGGAAGCTAGAGAACAACGTCTGTTACTTTGCATTTTTTGTGAATCTGAACTGCAATTCGTTGTATAATTCTCTTTGTATTTAGGATGCTAATTTTCTTATTATTTGTATTAATTCCTAGGTTAATCTTTTTTTACATAAACAAACATTAAAATAAAAACAACAAAACTGCACTGTGGACCTTCAAGAGTGTTTACCTCCTGCATGAATTTGTACTTAAATTTGAGAAGCAGTGGAACATATATGTGTGTTATATATATATATATATATATATATATATATAGTGCTTTATTTTTATTGAAGTATAAAAATATGTTTATACTTGCTTTTAATTATTTTTGAAGTATGGCTGACTTACAATATTGTGTTAGTTCAGGTGTACAATACAGTGATTCAGTTACACATATATACATTTGTTTATACATATATATGCATAAGTTTTTAAAAACCTCAAAAGTTGATAGGAAAAAACCAAGCAACCTAATATTAAAGTGGACAATGGTTATGAATAGAATCCATGAAATAAGTAACATAGATACCAATGCATGAATGAAAATATGCTTAATTTTGAGAATAAAATGTAAATCACAACAGTGTGATACCATTTTCACCTATCAGTCTAGCAAAATTAAGAGAACTGATAGCCTCAGTTTTGGCAAAGATGTGGATAAGTGGGCCCTCTTATACATGGTAGGTGCAGAATTGAATGAAATAGCCCTTTTTACAAAGGAATCTTGTCTCCACTTCTGTATCCCCAGAGATGACTTAGAGACGGGCACTTATCATGCATATGAATATGCATATTGAATGAATATTCATTATACATGAATTTATTACACTGATGACAAATGGAACTACTTTAATCATCAAGGGCTCATTACACACTTTTGCCAAGAAATGGTAAAGCCATCAGAGAGAATTAAGTGTAAAAGCCCATGGAGAGTCATCCTAAAAATCACAATCAGTCCATGGGGAAAAATACAGAGGCCCAGACATTCCCCACAACACACAGTGCAGGCACAGTGCTCTCTAGAGAGGACAGCAGCCAAGGGCAGAGCCACACCCACCGTGCGAATGGAAGCTAGAGAACAACGTCTGTTACTTTGCATTTTTTGTGAATCTGAACTGCAATTCGTTGTATAATTCTCTTTGTATTTAGGATGCTAATTTTCTTATTATTTGTATTAATTCCTAGGTTAATCTTTTTTTACATAAACAAACATTAAAATAAAAACAACAAAACTGCACTGTGGACCTTCAAGAGTGTTTACCTCCTGCATGAATTTGTACTTAAATTTGAGAAGCAGTGGAACATATATGTGTGTGTATATATATATATATATATATATATATATATGTGCTTTATTTTTTATTGAAGTATAAAAATATGTTTATACTTGCTTTTAATTATTTTTTGAAGTATGGCTGACTTACAATATTGTGTTAGTTCAGGTGTACAATACAGTGATTCAGTTACACATATATACATTTGTTTATACATATATATGCATAAGTTTTTAAAAACCTCAAAAGTTGATAGGAAAAAACCAAGCAACCTAATATTAAAGTGGACAATGGTTATGAATAGAATCCATGAAATAAGTAACATAGATACCAATGCATGAATGAAAATATGCTTAATTTTGAGAATAAAATGTAAATCACAACAGTGTGATACCATTTTCACCTATCAGTCTAGCAAAATTAAGAGAACTGATAGCCTCAGTTTTGGCAAAGATGTGGATAAGTGGGCCCTCTTATACATGGTAGGTGCAGTTAAACTTTCCAGCACAACTGAGCAATAGTTTTCAAAATGTAGAAGGCTTTCCTGGTAGCTCAGTGGTAAAGAGTTCACCTGCCAACACAGGAGACACAGGCTCAATCCCTGATCCAGGAAGATTCCACATGATGCGGAAAACTAAGCCCGTGAGCTACAACTGTGGAGCCTGTGCTCTAGAGTTTCTAGTATGACATGGTATCCTAGTACCTAAAAGAGCCTTACAACCTACATGTTAAGTATCTGAACTGTACATAATACACTAGAAAGGACTGATGTGCTAGAAAATTTTGTTCATCGCTGCATCCCACCACCTTAAACAGTACTTTTAGAGCTCAATCCTTATTGAATAAATAATTATGTTTATGAGTTCATAAACAAGGCCTAACTTTCAAGTTTTCATTCCTTCTTTCTTAAGAGACTAAAAGTTCTTGCCATACCCCCAAAGCAATTCATCAACCTCCTCTGTAGCCACACATGGCGAAAATGCTAGTTTGTCACACTTACCAAAGGCTCTAGTTTTACAGGCTGTTGTCGCTTTCTCGTTCTCTCCTGAGCTTTTGTAGTGTTTTTAAATGTCAGGAATTGTCTATCAGCTTCATTTTCTGTGGGTATGACAAAACTCAGTCTTCCCTTTGTTCTAATACTGTTCAATCTTGTAAGCATGGACCTTTCCGATAGCTCTCCAATACTTTTCAGGTCAAACTCATTCTCTGAGGGATGAAAAGCCATCTTCACTCCTGGCGAGGTCAGATTCAAGAACAGAAAAATGAAAAGTAGAGCAAAAAAATCGGGAAACTAGGGTTAAAGGGAGAGGTTTTAAGAACAAGGGAGAACTGCATCTACTTACTCCAAAAGAAAACTTATCAAAGTTACCCCATTTTTCCCGAACCGAGGACTTGAACCAGAGGAATGAAAATGAGGGGAACTTGCAAAATATTAAAGTGGACAATGGTTATGAATAGAATCCATGAAATAAGTAACATAGATACCAATGCATGAATGAAAATATGCTTAATTTTGAGAATAAAATGTAAATCACAACAGTGTGATACCATTTTCACCTATCAGTCTAGCAAAATTAAGAGAACTGATAGCCTCAGTTTTGGCAAAGATGTGGATAAGTGGGCCCTCTTATACATGGTAGGTGCAGTTAAACTTTCCAGCACAACTGAGCAATAGTTTTCAAAATGTAGAAGGCTTTCCTGGTAGCTCAGTGGTAAAGAGTTCACCTGCCAACACAGGAGACACAGGCTCAATCCCTGATCCAGGAAGATTCCACATGATGCGGAAAACTAAGCCCGTGAGCTACAACTGTGGAGCCTGTGCTCTAGAGTTTCTAGTATGACATGGTATCCTAGTACCTAAAAGAGCCTTACAACCTACATGTTAAGTATCTGAACTGTACATAATACACTAGAAAGGACTGATGTGCTAGAAAATTTTGTTCATCGCTGCATCCCACCACCTTAAACAGTACTTTTAGAGCTCAATCCTTATTGAATAAATAATTATGTTTATGAGTTCATAAACAAGGCCTAACTTTCAAGTTTTCATTCCTTCTTTCTTAAGAGACTAAAAGTTCTTGCCATACCCCCAAAGCAATTCATCAACCTCCTCTGTAGCCACACATGGCGAAAATGCTAGTTTGTCACACTTACCAAAGGCTCTAGTTTTACAGGCTGTTGTCGCTTTCTCGTTCTCTCCTGAGCTTTTGTAGTGTTTTTAAATGTCAGGAATTGTCTATCAGCTTCATTTTCTGTGGGTATGACAAAACTCAGTCTTCCCTTTGTTCTAATACTGTTCAATCTTGTAAGCATGGACCTTTCCGATAGCTCTCCAATACTTTTCAGGTCAAACTCATTCTCTGAGGGATGAAAAGCCATCTTCACTCCTGGCGAGGTCAGATTCAAGAACAGAAAAATGAAAAGTAGAGCAAAAAAATCGGGAAACTAGGGTTAAAGGGAGAGGTTTTAAGAACAAGGGAGAACTGCATCTACTTACTCCAAAAGAAAACTTATCAAAGTTACCCCATTTTTCCCGAACCGAGGACTTGAACCAGAGGAATGAAAATGAGGAACTAGGCTTGGCCTTCTAGAAGCCCCGTAGCTTGGGTGGCACCCAGGAATTTGCATCTCTAATAACTTCTTGGGTGATGCTGTTGCTGCCTCTGATTTGGGTTGTCCAGATTTGGAAAGGATGAAGAGAAATGAAATTATATGGAGATCTTTTCTCACATTTGAGTATGCAAAATATTTCTGAAGCTGAAGGTGGTGTTCAAAACGCAGGTACTTCTAACACAGGCTGTGTGAGATGCCTAGCCTAGCTACTTACAGAGAACCAAATAAAGAGGGGAAAAAAGAGTTGAGGGTTAAATCATAAAACAGTGCTTCTGGGGCTCTTATGTGGATGAGAATCACTTGAGGAGCTTGTGAAAAGGCAGCTTCCAATTCCTAAACTTTGAGTACCAAGGTCCCAGAACACTAGAACTATGAGCCTTTGGTAATTATCTTGTACCTTCACCACCACTCACACTCCAGTCCCATCAACTGAGTGGAAATACTTTCCTTAAAAATTGTATTAGGACACATGAGGTCCTAAATCTGGTGTCAGCAGGTCCAGGTTTTAGTTTAGATCAGCACTGGCCAGTCAAAATAAGCACAAAACTCCTATGCAATTTAAATTTTTCAAGTGACCACATTTAAAAACAAAACAAAACAAAAAAAAACAGGAAAAAATGTGTTTAACTTTTTATTTTGTATTGGGGTATAGCCAATTAATAAACAATGTTGAGATAGTTTGAGGTGAACAGTGAAGGGACTCAGCCATATACACACACACGTACCCATTCTCCTACAAGCTCGTCTCCCATCTAGGCTGCCACTGAGCTATACAGTAAGTCCTTGTTGGTTATCTGTTTTAAATACAGCAGTGTGTACAAGTCCATCCCAAGCTCCCTAACTATCCCTTTCCCCTATCTTTCCCCCTGGACATCATAAGTTCATTTTCTAAGTATGCATGTCTAAAATAAATTAATTTTAATAATTTTTTTTAGCACATCCCAAATATTATCATCTCAACATATCAATAAAAAAACTTATTAATGTGATAGTTCATTTTTTGTTACTATATCTTCAAAGTATTCCACTTTTAAGGCTCCCATAGTGGTCCAGTAGGTAAAGAGTCCGCCTTGCAGTGCAAAGGCCACCGGTTCGATATCTGACCCGGGAAGATCCCACATGCCAAGGAGCGGCTGGACCGGTGTGTCCAATTAGGAGCCAGTGCTCTGGAGCACACGCGCCCGGAGCCGGTGCTCTGCAAGAGAGAGGCCACTGCAATGCGAGGCCCACACAAGCCAAAGAATAAAGCTGGATGAAAATAAATAAATAAATATCCAACAAAATGGAACAAAATTTAAAAAAAAAAAAAAAAAAAAAACCTTAAAAAGACACACACACACACACAAAAGTGTTTCATTCACTTCTAGGTATCTTTCAATTCAGACTAGCTCCCTGTGGCTAAGTGGCTAATAATGAATACCACAGTAAGAAGTCTTGGACAAGTCTCTTGACAGCTCTACTCTCCAGTTTCCAGCCCTCTAAATTGCTAGGGTGGTAGAAGGTATCACTGAAAGCCTGTCCATTGATTTTCTTTGCCTCTCTGAGCCTTTCCTTCAGTGCTCCAAAGGCCATACGGAGTCTCTCGCCTAGAAGTCGGAATTCAGCGCCATAACTCGATTCCTCAGGACTCACCAAGTCAATCTCGAGCAGCAGTCACCTCAGAGGGTCTCCTGAGACAGGGTAAATACAGACAGGTCTGGGAGTTGAAAGTTGTCTCTAAGCGGAGACTGTTTCCCGTTGCCTAGCAGCCGCCAGGCCTCCATGGACGCTCACTGCGCCTGTGCGCGATGTGTCGCCACGGCAACCCCTCAGCCAACTGCAACTCTGGGTCCACGACTGTGCCGAGCAGTGGAGCCAATGTCTGTCTCCGAAAATTTTTCTACGTCTCTGATTGGTAGAGAGCCCGAACAAGGCCTGCTGGCTCCTCCCCGGCGCTGGGAAGAGGCGCGCGCTAGGCTGGAAGGCGGGGCAGTCGAAGCAGGTGATTACGTCTGTTTCTTCCTGTGCTTTTCACCCGCTCCAGCTCTCTGCCCCACCTTCCTCCTCCAGAAATGTTTTCTGTTGCTCGTCAAGAGACTTAAGACTGCCTTGGCATCCACTTTAATCCAGCTTTGTCTGGTTAGTAGACAGTAGACAGTTCAGGTCTCGCTCTCCGAGGGAGCGACCATCCTGCCTCTCTGCCCCACCCATCGACCTCCGGGGCGTGTCCTAAGGCGCTAGGAACGCGGGCTCTTCTTCCTCTTAAACCCCAGCTTGTCCTTTCTACTTACGTTATTTTCTGTCTAGAAGGTAATTTAGTGTCCATAATGTCAGGCATAGCAAGAGCCCATGTTTTTTGGTCCCTGCACCGTGTTCACCAGAGCTACCCCTGGATCTTGTATGGCTTTTAGACTCACCTAAAAAGGTCGCATTGGTAAAGAATCCGCCAGCCAGTGCGGAAGATGCAAGAATGGAGGGTTCGATCCCTGGGTGGGGAAGGTCCCCTGGGAAAGGAAATGACACCCTGCTCCAGTATTCTTGTCTGGGAAATTCCATGGAAATAGGAACCTAGCGGGCTACAGTCCTTTGGGTCACAGAAGAGTGGGGCACTGACTGAGCGAATGAACACACAACGATAAAGCTCCAAACGACTGCTGCTAATCCTGTATGCCCCTTGCAGTTGCTTACTTAAGACACCTTATTCCGGTTAGTGATCAGGGAAGCAGCGCTTTCACCTGCCTTCGGGGAAATGCTACACCCGATGACAGAGTATTGTTTTTCAGCTTCTCCTCCAGAATGACATTATCACCAATGAAAGTCATTTTTTTATTATTTTATTTTTTGTTCTTTTTTTTTTTAACCCTTGGTATTTGTTTCTTGTCTTGACTTCCAATCCCTTTATAAGGTGCTTTGCATATCATGCAACCTGTATTTCCTCAATCTTAAAATACTCAGGTGGGTATTGTACATGCTAAGCATGACACCTTCTACAAAGTAGAGAGTCATGTAACAACAGAACTGGAATGGAGGTAAAAGATTACTCAATCCAACTACTCCCTCATTTCACTAATAAGAGAGCTGAGACCCAGAGAGAGAGCAAGTGATTTACTCCAGGTTAGGCACCCAGTCCTGGCAGAGATAAAACTAGAATAAAGATCTCCTAATCCTTAATCAGGAACAGGAAACGGTAAGGGAGAAACTTCAGGTTAGAAGCAATTCAAGAAAACCTCAAAGGTAGACATCATAAGGTACACACAGGTAATCAAGCAGAGTGAATAAAATATAAACAGTAATGAAAAATACTCAAAGTGAGCCCAATATACATCAAAGTGTATTATAATAATATGTACTATTACACAGACGCAAATAAATTTATTTTGTGTATGCAGTGAAGTTATCTATTTCTTTCAAAGTTTTTGCAATGGAGGCAAAATCTATTGCTCCTCAGTTCGAGAATCTTTTTGTTAGTAGGTGAAGGAGTTTGTATTCTAATGTTACCTTATAAAAAGCATTCATTCTCAGAGCGAAGAAACGTGAGGGTAGAAGACACAAACACATAGAGTTTTATGAAGGTATTGCTATATTGAACACTACTCATCAAATCTCTCTCAACTTATTTTTTTATAATGTGGCAAGGTGTCACCCTCATTATCAAATGCAAGCATGCTCATTTGCTTCAGTCATGTCTGACTCTTTGCCACCCCATAGACTGTAATGTGCTAAGCCCTCTGTCCGTGGGATTGTCCAGGCAGGGATACTGAAGTGGATAGCCATGTCCTCCTCAACACTTAACCAGCTCAAACAAGAGCTTTCTGTATTGCATGTTAATTGTTTCTTAGTTTCTGCATATGGTAATAATTGTTCCTATTTATTGAGCACATCTTTTGTGCCAGGTACTTACTGTACTATGTATTTTGCATTTATTCTCTCAAATGCTTCCAATAAACTTGAAATCCCAATTTCATAACTAAAGAACTAGGCTACAAAGGAGTTACAAGAATAGGTTATGAAAATAGTAATAATCCTAAGTAAAAATGGTTCAGATTTATTGCGCACTAAGTTAAAATTTATATGCTGGAGCTTTGTGAATTGTTTTCTACCATTAAAGCTATTAAGAACTCGGTTTAAAACCTACTCCCTCATTTCACTAATAAGAGAGCTGAGACCCAGAGAGAGCAAGTGATTTACTCCAGGTTAGGCACCCAGTCCTGGCAGAGATAAAACTAGAATAAAGATCTCCTAATCCTTAATCAGGAACAGGAAACGGTAAGGGAGAAACTTCAGGTTAGAAGCAATTCAAGAAAACCTCAAAGGTAGACATCATAAGGTACACACAGGTAATCAAGCAGAGTGAATAAAATATAAACAGTAATGAAAAATACTCAAAGTGAGCCCAATATACATCAAAGTGTATTATAATAATATGTACTATTACACAGACGCAAATAAATTTATTTTGTGTATGCAGTGAAGTTATCTATTTCTTTCAAAGTTTTTGCAATGGAGGCAAAATCTATTGCTCCTCAGTTCGAGAATCTTTTTGTTAGTAGGTGAAGGAGTTTGTATTCTAATGTTACCTTATAAAAAGCATTCATTCTCAGAGCGAAGAAACGTGAGGGTAGAAGACACAAACACATAGAGTTTTATGAAGGTATTGCTATATTGAACACTACTCATCAAATCTCTCTCAACTTATTTTTTTATAATGTGGCAAGGTGTCACCCTCATTATCAAATGCAAGCATGCTCATTTGCTTCAGTCATGTCTGACTCTTTGCCACCCCATAGACTGTAATGTGCTAAGCCCTCTGTCCGTGGGATTGTCCAGGCAGGGATACTGAAGTGGATAGCCATGTCCTCCTCAACACTTAACCAGCTCAAACAAGAGCTTTCTGTATTGCATGTTAATTGTTTCTTAGTTTCTGCATATGGTAATAATTGTTCCTATTTATTGAGCACATCTTTTGTGCCAGGTACTTACTGTACTATGTATTTTGCATTTATTCTCTCAAATGCTTCCAATAAACTTGAAATCCCAATTTCATAACTAAAGAACTAGGCTACAAAGGAGTTACAAGAATAGGTTATGAAAATAGTAATAATCCTAAGTAAAAATGGTTCAGATTTATTGCGCACTAAGTTAAAATTTATATGCTGGAGCTTTGTGAATTGTTTTCTACCATTAAACTATTCATTGCAACTGCTTCATATTACTTTAGAGGTATTATTGAACCTACGCCACCAAAAAGGGAATTGAAGCTTAAGGAGGTTGGTTTACCCAAGATCATTCCAAAAGTGGCAAATAGCAGAGCTAAGATACAAATTCAGATTCATCAACTTTAATAGTTAAAATTCCATAATATTAATCACAGAATTCTGGTCCTGGAGGTATGGTGGACTATATTCTGAAAATTATTGTTTTAATTATTTTAATTCACATTATTATCATTGCATTGCTGAAACTCATAGGAATAAGAAAATCGTAACAGGGGCTTCCCTGGTGGTCCAGTGAGTAAGGAGACCGCCTTGCAGTGCAAGGGGTGCTGGTTCGATCCCTGGCCTGGGCAGATCCCATGTGTGGCGGAACAGCTGGACCCATGTGTTCAACTACCGAGCTGGAGCTCTGGAGCACATGCGCCCAGAGCCGGTGCTCTGCCACAACAGAGACCACCACAATGGGAGGCCCACACGGGCCAAAGAACAAAGATGGATGAAAATGGACAAATGAAAGACCAATACAAGTGGCCCACCCGTTCCCTCCCTCCCCACCCTCCCCCTCCCCCCCAAAAAGAAAATCATAACAACAGAGCACCATTGATGGAAATGTAAATTGGTGCAGCCACCATGGAAAATAGCATAGAAATTCCTCAGAAAATTGAGAATAGAACCACTGTGTGATCCAGCTAGTCCACACCTGGCTATTTATCCAAAGAATACAAGAATATATTTTTTCTAACATATTATAAAAAATATATGCACCCCTATATTCATCACAGTATTGTTTATAATAACTAAAATATGGAAACAATCTAAGTGCCCCTGAATAATGAATGGATAAAGAAGATGTGGTATTTATATACAATAGAATACTATTCAGCCATACAAGAATAGGTTATGAAAATAGTAATAATCCTAAGTAAAAATGGTTCAGATTTATTGCGCACTAAGTTAAAATTTATATGCTGGAGCTTTGTGAATTGTTTTCTACCATTAAACTATTCATTGCAACTGCTTCATATTACTTTAGAGGTATTATTGAACCCGCCACCAAAAAGGGAATTGAAGCTTAAGGAGGTTGGTTTACCCAAGATCATTCCAAAAGTGGCAAATAGCAGAGCTAAGATACAAATTCAGATTCATCAACTTTAATAGTTAAAATTCCATAATATTAATCACAGAATTCTGGTCCTGGAGGTATGGTGGACTATATTCTGAAAATTATTGTTTTAATTATTTTAATTCACATTATTATCATTGCATTGCTGAAACTCATAGGAATAAGAAAATCGTAACAGGGGCTTCCCTGGTGGTCCAGTGAGTAAGGAGACCGCCTTGCAGTGCAAGGGGTGCTGGTTCGATCCCTGGCCTGGGCAGATCCCATGTGTGGCGGAACAGCTGGACCCATGTGTTCAACTACCGAGCTGGAGCTCTGGAGCACATGCGCCCAGAGCCGGTGCTCTGCCACAACAGAGACCACCACAATGGGAGGCCCACACGGGCCAAAGAACAAAGATGGATGAAAATGGACAAATGAAAGACCAATACAAGTGGCCCACCCGTTCCCTCCCTCCCCACCCTCCCCTCCCCCCCAAAAAGAAAATCATAACAACAGAGCACCATTGATGGAAATGTAAATTGGTGCAGCCACCATGGAAAATAGCATAGAAATTCCTCAGAAAATTGAGAATAGAACCACTGTGTGATCCAGCTAGTCCACACCTGGCTATTTATCCAAAGAATACAAGAATATATTTTTTCTAACATATTATAAAAAATATATGCACCCCTATATTCATCACAGTATTGTTTATAATAACTAAAATATGGAAACAATCTAAGTGCCCCTGAATAATGAATGGATAAAGAAGATGTGGTATTTATATACAATAGAATACTATTCAGCCATAAAAAGATGAAATCTTGACGTTTGAAACAATAAGGATAGATTTTGAGAGTATTACGCTAAATGAAATAAGACGAAAAAAGACAAAGGCCACATGATTTCACTCATAGGTGGAATAAAAATAATAATAATAAATGAACAAACGGAAGCAAACAGAAACAAATGCATAGATACAGAGAACAGAAAAGTGACTGCCAGAGGGCACTAGAGGTGGTTTAGAGGAGGAAGTGGGGATCAGTTTTGTGGAAGCTGTTTGATGGTGAGCACACTGTAGGGTATGCTAAAGTGGAAATACTGTATAATGTTATTTGTATAATGTTATATACATGAAATCTATGTCATAAATCAAGGCTATTGCAAAAATCTTTTTAAAAACTCAAACTATATACATAAACTATGTGTAACTATTTGTAGGTAGGTTATACTTTAGTAAAATTTATTAAAGAAATAATAAAATTGTATTCACCAAAACTTTTTCTTTCAATTTTCCCCATCATGCCTCTTTTTATATATATATTTGTTTTCATCCATCTTTTATTTTTTTGGCATGTGTGGGCCTCCCATTGCAATGACCTCTCTTGTTGCAATGCACTGGTTCTGGGCACATGCGCTCCAGAGTGCTGGCTCCTAATTGGACACACTGGTCCAGCCGCTCCTTGGCACATGGGATCTTCCAGGGCCAGGGATTGAACCAGTGGCCCTTGCACTGCAAGGCAGACTCTTTACCCAGTGGACCACCAGGAAAGCCAGCACCAAAACTTTTTTTAAAGTAATAATGACATTTTTAGAGTTACACTTGAAAATCACTTGGAAGTGTGAAAGTGTTTTTTCCCTCAGCCGTGTCCATCTTTTCAACCCCAAGGACTGTAGCCCACCAGTCTCCTGTGTCCATGAAATTCTTCATGCAAGAATACTGGAGAGTGTAGCCATGTCCTTCTCCAAGGATCTTCCCAACCCAGGGATAGAACCGGGTCCAGGAAAAGATACAAGAATATTTTAAAAAAAAAAAATCTAAGTGCCCCTGAATAATGAATGGATAAAGAAGATGTGGTATTTATATACAATAGAATACTATTCAGCCATAAAAAGATGAAATCTTGACGTTTGAAACAATAAGGATAGATTTTGAGAGTATTACGCTAAATGAAATAAGACGAAAAAAGACAAAGGCCACATGATTTCACTCATAGGTGGAATAAAAATAATAATAATAAATGAACAAACGGAAGCAAACAGAAACAAATGCATAGATACAGAGAACAGAAAAGTGACTGCCAGAGGGCACTAGAGGTGGTTTAGAGGAGGAAGTGGGGATCATTTTTGTGATGATGGGAAGCTGTTTGATGGTGAGCACACTGTAGGGTATGCTAAAGTGGAAATACTGTATAATGTTATTTGTATAATGTTATATACATGAAATCTATGTCATAAATCAAGGCTATTGCAAAAATCTTTTTAAAAACTCAAACTATATACATAAACTATGTGTAACTATTTGTAGGTAGGTTATACTTTAGTAAAATTTATTAAAGAAATAATAAAATTGTATTCACCAAAACTTTTTCTTTCAATTTTCCCCATCATGCCTCTTTTTATATATATATTTGTTTTCATCCATCTTTTATTTTTTTGGCATGTGTGGGCCTCCCATTGCAATGACCTCTCTTGTTGCAATGCACTGGTTCTGGGCACATGCGCTCCAGAGTGCTGGCTCCTAATTGGACACACTGGTCCAGCCGCTCCTTGGCACATGGGATCTTCCAGGGCCAGGGATTGAACCAGTGGCCCTTGCACTGCAAGGCAGACTCTTTACCCAGTGGACCACCAGGAAAGCCAGCACCAAAACTTTTTTTAAAGTAATAATGACATTTTTAGAGTTACACTTGAAAATCACTTGGAAGTGTGAAAGTGTTTTTTCCCTCAGCCGTGTCCATCTTTTCAACCCCAAGGACTGTAGCCCACCAGTCTCCTGTGTCCATGAAATTCTTCATGCAAGAATACTGGAGAGTGTAGCCATGTCCTTCTCCAAGGGATCTTCCCAACCCAGGGATAGAACCCGGGTCTCCATTATTGCAGGCAGATTCTTTACCACCTGAGCCACCAGGGAAACCCAAAAATCACATGAGGGTTTTCTAGACTTACAGATTTCCTGGCTCGTGATATACCTGGTACAGAAGAATCTTTGGAATTAGCATTTTGGAATTAGCATATATGCTTAAAAATTCCTGTAGATGAATCAAATGAACATCTTTGGCTAAGAATCACACCTGCAGGTAAAAATGTATGAAGATTAAAAGATGTTATATTAAATAGTCAGGTCATAAAATAGTTTGCATAACATGATTATATTTTTACAAGCAGAGATGTATGTAAACTCAGCAAACAATACAGAAGAAAAACAGTTATGTGATCTATGGGTATTTTATGTTATAGTCTTTGCGTTTCTGTATATTTAAAAATAAAAGCTGTAAATTGCTTTTATATTTTTATTTCTAAATAGTGCAGGAAAATAAATGAGATATATATAAAGAGAGGGACCCTGAATTTGGTGGAGGCCAGAGTGACTGAAGCAGGAACACTGGTGGAGGATTTAGCCTTTACTGTAAAGAAGACACATCCTATTCCATGTGGAGGGAAGGAAGGTGAAAGTAGATTACCGCTGAGACACTGGGGAAATCCAGATTGGTGGTTCCAATGGTCCCTCGGAGCTCAGCGGCAGTGAATGACCCGCGGCTCTGGGACCAGCAGTGTAGATCTGTTTACTGAGTCCAGGTTCTTTATAATGTAGCATTTGACAAAGATCCTGACTAGTATCAATCTTCAGTAAGAAAACAGAGGTGTTAGTAACATTTCCAGAAGAAGTCATTTTCCTACTAGTCTCAGACTTGGGTCAGATCTCTTTTCTCTGTGAAGCAGGGGATAGGTCAACTGCTGCTAAGGACGGACTTGGGGTGGTCAGGCTCCATATAATTCATCAAGGAGTGAGGTGATAGCTCATCTTTACTCTTGACTGTTCACTGGTTAATTTCAGGGCCTGTGAGCGGCTCAAAACTGTGTTCACAAGTGGAGGAACTGGGAGACTGGGATTAACACATAGTATTGATTGTTGTTGTTTGGTGGCTAAGTCGTGTCTGCCTCTTTGCGACCCTGTGGACTGCAGCACGCCAGGCTCCTCTGTCCTCCACTGTCTCCCAGAGTTTGCTCAAATGTATGTCCATTGAGTCGGTGATGCTATCTAACCATCTCATCCTCTGTCACCCCCTGTTCCTCTTGCCCTCAATCTTTCTCGGCACAGAGTGCTTTCCAGTGAGTTGGCTCTTCACAACAGGTGGCGAAAGTATTGGCGCTTCAGCTTCAGCATCAGTGTTTTCAATGAATATGTAGGATTGATTTCCTTTAGGATTGACTGGTTTGGTCTCCTTGCTGTTCAAGGGACTCTCAAGAGTCTTCTCCAGCATTCTAATCCAAAAGTATCAATTCTATACTATTGATACCATGCATAAAATAGATAGGTAATGAGAACCTACAGCATAGCCCAGGAGACGGTACCTAATGCCCTGTGGTGGCTTGAATGGGAAGGAAATCCCAAAGGCAGGGGATGTATGTGTATGCATGGCTGATTCATTTGGCTACACAGTAGAAATGGCCACAACTGGATGAAGCAAGTATACTCCAATAAAAATGAATTTTGAAGAAAACCTAGTGGGAGGGGTCAAGTGCATCCCTATGACTGATGTGGGTTTACGTATAGCAGTAAACAACAAAAGTCTGTAAATGTAAAATAAAAATAGATTTTAAAAAAACCTATAAAAAATTGTATTCATGTTTGTGGGTGTATACCTGTCTTCAGCTGTCAGACTCTCACAGGAGTCTGTGACCAATGGCTCCTCAGAGACGGGAATGCTACCTACTCTGTAAGCGTTCTGGTCTTAAGTATAGGTCACATTTGGCTCAACTTGGGAGGGGAGGTGGGTAGTGGCTGCTGATGGCAGTGGAAGCACAGTCTATTGCTCTATCACCATCTTGTGGTCAAATGAATGTACTGCCAAAGACGACAGTGAATCACAGACTTTTCAGTTAAGTCAATAGCTTCTCACTCTAGATTTGGAAGGGACTGCGGACAGTTTATGGTCTAATGTCCCACACATTATGAGATTTATTAATCACTACAAAGTTTTCCTGCAAAAATATTGAACTAGTGTTCATTATCCACGAATGAGAAGATTTGTCCAAGCCCAGATCATTGTATTCCAATTAAAACACTTTGTGGGGGCTTCCTTAGTGGCTCAGTGGTAAAGGATCCACTTGCCAATGAACATGGGTTCGATCCCTGCTCCGAGAAGATGCCACATGCCACGAAGCAACGAAGCCCATGTGCCACAGCTACTGAGCCTGATCTCCAGAACCCGCGAGGCACAACGACTGAAGCCGGTGTGCCTAGAGCCCGTCAGCATCAGTGTTTTCAATGAATATGTAGGATTGATTTCCTTTAGGATTGACTGGTTTGGTCTCCTTGCTGTTCAAGGGACTCTCAAGAGTCTTCTCCAGCATTCTAATCCAAAAGTATCAATTCTATACTATTGATACCATGCATAAAATAGATAGGTAATGAGAACCTACAGCATAGCCCAGGAGACGGTACCTAATGCCCTGTGGTGGCTTGAATGGGAAGGAAATCCCAAAGGCAGGGGATGTATGTGTATGCATGGCTGATTCATTTGGCTACACAGTAGAAATGGCCACAACTGGATGAAGCAAGTATACTCCAATAAAAATGAATTTTGAAGAAAACCTAGTGGGAGGGGTCAAGTGCATCCCTATGACTGATGTGGGTTTACGTATAGCAGTAAACAACAAAAGTCTGTAAATGTAAAATAAAAATAGATTTTAAAAAAACCTATAAAAAATTGTATTCATGTTTGTGGGTGTATACCTGTCTTCAGCTGTCAGACTCTCACAGGAGTCTGTGACCAATGGCTCCTCAGAGACGGGAATGCTACCTACTCTGTAAGCGTTCTGGTCTTAAGTATAGGTCACATTTGGCTCAACTTGGGAGGGGAGGTGGGTAGTGGCTGCTGATGGCAGTGGAAGCACAGTCTATTGCTCTATCACCATCTTGTGGTCAAATGAATGTACTGCCAAAGACGACAGTGAATCACAGACTTTTCAGTTAAGTCAATAGCTTCTCACTCTAGATTTGGAAGGGACTGCGGACAGTTTATGGTCTAATGTCCCACACATTATGAGATTTATTAATCACTACAAAGTTTTCCTGCAAAAATATTGAACTAGTGTTCATTATCCACGAATGAGAAGATTTGTCCAAGCCCAGATCATTGTATTCCAATTAAAACACTTTGTGGGGGCTTCCTTAGTGGCTCAGTGGTAAAGGATCCACTTGCCAATGAACATGGGTTCGATCCCTGCTCCGAGAAGATGCCACATGCCACGAAGCAACGAAGCCCATGTGCCACAGCTACTGAGCCTGATCTCCAGAACCCGCGAGGCACAACGACTGAAGCCGGTGTGCCTAGAGCCCGTGCTCTGCAACAAGAGAAGACACTGCAGTGAAAAGCCCAGGCACCACAGCTAGAGTGCAGCCTCTGCTCAAGGCAACTAGAGAAAGCCTGACTGTAGCAGCAAAGACCGAGCACAGTCAAAAATAAAATAAAACAGATGAGATTGCAAAATCACAAATCTCCCAGATTTAGAATGAAAATGGTGACACGCCTACATAAAAATACATAAATAGATAAAAATATTTGAAAGCAGAAACATCTTGCCTGTAATCTTCCTTCTTTGAATCCTTCTGTTCTGACCTCCAATTTCTTTAGTATAATATTGTTGCAGAACTCCCAGTAATTCTGCCCTGAAAATGGCTCTCAGAATTGAAGGTGAGATTCTAGGTGTGGTGGGACATACTGAGACTAGTAGGAAAATGACTTTTTCTGGAAATGTTACTAACGCCTCTGTTTTCTTTTTCTTTCTTTTTTTAAAAAAAACTTTTATTTTACTTTTAACTTTCGCCTCCGTTTTCTTACTGAAGATAGATACTAGTCAGGATCTTTGTCAAATGCTACATTATAAAGAACCTGGATTCAGTAAACAGATCGACACTGATGGTCCCAAAGACTCGGGTCATTCACACTTGACCACTGATGGTCCCGCTGAGCTCAGAAGGACCACGGGAACCTCCAATCTGGGCTTCCCCGGTGGCTCAGTGGTAAAGAATCCACTTGCAATACAGCAGACCCAAGAGATGCAGGTTCCATCCCTGTGTCGGGAAGATACCCTGAGAAGGGAATGACAACCCACTCCAGTATTCTTGTCTGGAGAATCCCATGGACAGAGGAGTTTGGTGGCTTACAGTCCATGGGATCTCAAAAAGTCCAACGCGACTGAAGCAACATGACTAAATGCTAACATGTACAAACAAGTGTCCAGAGTGGTGGGCAGGGGGCAGGTTTGTGGGTCTGAGCCCTTAACCTGTGCTGTGTGATGCTGCCTCCAGGGAAATCTTTGTCAGAATTGAGCTGAAGCGTAGCTGCTCAGCTGGTACCTGAGAATTCTGCGTTGGCATGGTAACCATCCCTCTCTCTGCCACATGCTGGAATTGGGATCACAATCTTAACAGCATAGAAGAGGGGTTAACAAATACTATTCTGTGGGCCAAATCTAGACTGCTGTCTGTTTTCCAAAATAAAGTTTTGTTGGAATATAGCCATGACCACATATTTTCTATAGATGCTTTTGCACTATATCAACAGAGTTGCATAACTGTGGCAGAGACACACCCTCAAATATTTACTATCTGGGTAGTTCAGTCGGTAAAGAATCTGCCTGCAATGCAGGAGACCCAAGTTCGACTCCTGGGTAGGGAAGATCCCTGGAGAGGGAAAGGCAATGCACTCCAGTGCTCTTGCCTGGAGAATCCCATAGGCAGAGGAGCCTGGTGGGCTACAGTCCATGGCACAGCAAGAGTCAGACATGACTTAGCAGTAAACCACCACCTTTAAAGAAAACTTGCTGACTCCTACTATAGTAAATAAACATAATGTAGTAAATATAAAAAAAGGACTCACCAGGGCTTTCCTGGTGGTCCAGTGGGTAAAGAATCTGCCTTGCAGTGCAAGGGGCATTGGTTCGATCCCTGGCCTGTGAAGATCCCACGTGCCATGGAGCTGCTGGACCAGCTGGACCGGTGTGTGTCCAATTATGAGCCTGCGCTCTGGAGCGCATGCTCCCAGAGCCAGTGCTCTGTAATGAGAGAGGCCACTGCAATGGGAGACCCACACAGGTCAGAGAATGAAGATAGATGAAAATAAATAAAAAACCAATAAAAGAGGCCAAATTTAAAAAATGTGGGGGGAGGGGGACTCACCAAGTTAGGATAAATTGCAATTCTAACTTCAGTGGATTAAGAGTCCTGGGAAATTTCTCCTTGCTGTCGAATTTTTCCTCTATTGAGATTTTATAGTCTGTATCATTATTTTTGATCTTAAGATACATTGGCAATCAGTAAGCTGTTACCAGAGTCTAGTAACTGTATTTTCAATGAAGTACTAGGTAAAAGGACTGAAGCAACATGACTAAATGCTAACATGTACAAACAAGTGTCCAGAGTGGTGGGCAGGGGGCAGGTTTGTGGGTCTGAGCCCTTAGCCTGTGCTGTGTGATGCTGCCTCCAGGGAAATCTTTGTCAGAATTGAGCTGAAGCGTAGCTGCTCAGCTGGTACCTGAGAATTCTGCGTTGGCATGGTAACCATCCCTCTCTCTGCCACATGCTGGAATTGGGATCACAATCTTAACAGCATAGAAGAGGGGTTAACAAATACTATTCTGTGGGCCAAATCTAGACTGCTGTCTGTTTTCCAAAATAAAGTTTTGTTGGAATATAGCCATGACCACATATTTTCTATAGATGCTTTTGCACTATATCAACAGAGTTGCATAACTGTGGCAGAGACACACCCTCAAATATTTACTATCTGGGTAGTTCAGTCGGTAAAGAATCTGCCTGCAATGCAGGAGACCCAAGTTCGACTCCTGGGTAGGGAAGATCCCTGGAGAGGGAAAGGCAATGCACTCCAGTGCTCTTGCCTGGAGAATCCCATAGGCAGAGGAGCCTGGTGGGCTACAGTCCATGGCACAGCAAGAGTCAGACATGACTTAGCAGTAAACCACCACCTTTAAAGAAAACTTGCTGACTCCTACTATAGTAAATAAACATAATGTAGTAAATATAAAAAAAGGACTCACCAGGGCTTTCCTGGTGGTCCAGTGGGTAAAGAATCTGCCTTGCAGTGCAAGGGGCATTGGTTCGATCCCTGGCCTGTGAAGATCCCACGTGCCATGGAGCTGCTGGACCAGCTGGACCGGTGTGTGTCCAATTATGAGCCTGCGCTCTGGAGCGCATGCTCCCAGAGCCAGTGCTCTGTAATGAGAGAGGCCACTGCAATGGGAGACCCACACAGGTCAGAGAATGAAGATAGATGAAAATAAATAAAAAACCAATAAAAGAGGCCAAATTTAAAAAATGTGGGGGGAGGGGGACTCACCAAGTTAGGATAAATTGCAATTCTAACTTCAGTGGATTAAGAGTCCTGGGAAATTTCTCCTTGCTGTCGAATTTTTCCTCTATTGAGATTTTATAGTCTGTATCATTATTTTTGATCTTAAGATACATTGGCAATCAGTAAGCTGTTACCAGAGTCTAGTAACTGTATTTTCAAATGGTAAGAAGACAGTGACACATAGTGGACAATAGCAGCAAGTTCTGAAACTTACATTGCCTAAGACACTGAAATATTTGAATTAAAAAAATGTTTGAAAAGATTATTTTTATAGACTCTTTGGTAAATTCAGCACTTCGAATATGCCCAACCATTTTTATCCCTCCCTATCACCTGACAAAAAGGAGTTTTTAAAATGCTAATAAACTCAGGGAAATTAGAAGGATGGAAGAAAAGACAAGAGCTATAAAAAGTTGAATCTTGCAAAGCAGAAGTACGAATGGTAAGAAAAGGTATGACAAAGCTAGACAGCATATTCAAAAGCAGAGACATCAATTTACTGACAAAGGTCCATATAGTCAAAGCTATGGTTTTTCCAGTAGTCATGTATGGATATGAGAGTTGGACCATAAAGCAGGCTGAACACTGAAGAACTGATGCCTTTGAACTTGTGGTGTTGGAGAAGACTCTTGAGAGTCTCATGGACTGCAAGGAGATCAAATCAGTCAATCCTAAAGGAAATCAACTCTGAATGTTCATTGGAAGGAATGATGCTGAAGTCAAAGCTCCAACACGTTGGCCACCTGATATGAAGAGATGACTCATTGGAAAAAAACCTGATGCTGGGAATAATAGAAGGCAGAAGGGGAAAACAAAGGATGAGATGATTGGATGGCATTACCAACTCAGTGGACATGGTTTGAACATGGGAGATGGTGAAGGACAGGGAAGACTGGCATACTACAGTCCATGGGGTTGCAAAAGAGTTGCACATGACTGAGCTCCTGAAATGAACTGAAGGGATTAAGCAAACACAGAAGCGATAGAGTCTAAGCAGTGGTGCGCAAAGATAACAGGCAGCCTGATAGACTCTAGGATCAGTGGTACCAGACACCCCTGCAAATAGGGTCTTTAAATAAGAATGTTGGTTGATCAACAAGGAAGTGGTCAGGTCTTCATATCTGCTCCACCACCCTCAAACCTAGCAGAAGACTGGAAACTTATACTCTGGAGTGAGTAAAATAGCTTCTAGAGTGAGAGATGATAAGCACATTTGAGGGTGGGTCACAAGCCATGGGGTTGCAAAGAGTTGGACACGACTGAAGCGGCTTAGCCCGCATGCAGCATGCACACAATACTGAAAATAGTGAGATGACCTGAATGTGTGCATACAAGAGGGGAAGAAGACCCAACCCTCTTTCCGTACATCATTTCAGAATAATGGCACATGGTGTCCTACCATCTCAATTTTTCTGGGACTGCAAGGCATTCCCAAGATGAAGACTCACAGTTTTAAAACTGACACAGTTCTGTGAAAACCAGTAAGAATTCATCACCCTAGTCTCAAAGTACTGGCAGTTAGACCCTTCTGTTCAGGAGACTGGGGGAATCTTCTTTGGGCAATCTTACCAGCCCAAGGGGAACGTATGGATGATGGAGGTTCTACAGCTTAGTGATCTAGTTTCAACCTTGTAGCAGTGCTCACTCAACAAGCTCCAAGTGGGTACATTGAGGTTGTAGTTCTGTTCTTAGATCTTCTCTCTGAGAAATAACCAGACAACTAAGAATCACTAGACAGCTCAAGGAAAGTCTCACATGAAAGACAGAACATCCAAATAGGATAAACAAAAGAGGTAAGAATATGATTCAAGTTGGGATGGTTAGAGTCTTTCCCTTGGATTTCAGAAGGTGCATCTGGGAGAGAGAATCTTCTTGTCCTCTCTGGCCACTTGCTGTTAGGTTGTGTCTGGAGTTCCGGAGGCCTTATTCTCTCCTCTGTAAAGGAAATCCACAGTTGGCCACACAGAGATGTGCTTATGGGAAATGGACTCAACCTAGAGTCTCCATGGCTTTTCGTGCCAAGATCATTACCTCTCAAGCCTTCTTTGCTTTTTCCAAAGTTTGGTTGTATGGGTTGATAAATTTCAACACTTTTCCAAAAATGTGTTAAAGTTTGGAAGCCAACTGGTCCTGGTATGCCTTATGAATGGTATTGCTCCTTCTCTACATCTGCCTTTTAAATTCATATTCTATATTCAGAAAATTCTTAGAGCATGGGGTTGATAAGAGTTGGCATATCTGCTCCACCACCCTCAAACCTAGCAGAAGACTGGAAACTTATACTCTGGAGTGAGTAAAATAGCTTCTAGAGTGAGAGATGATAAGCACATTTGAGGGTGGGTCACAAGCCATGGGGTTGCAAAGAGTTGGACACGACTGAAGCGGCTTAGCCCGCATGCAGCATGCACACAATACTGAAAATAGTGAGATGACCTGAATGTGTGCATACAAGAGGGGAAGAAGACCCAACCCTCTTTCCGTACATCATTTCAGAATAATGGCACATGGTGTCCTACCATCTCAATTTTTCTGGGACTGCAAGGCATTCCCAAGATGAAGACTCACAGTTTTAAAACTGACACAGTTCTGTGAAAACCAGTAAGAATTCATCACCCTAGTCTCAAAGTACTGGCAGTTAGACCCTTCTGTTCAGGAGACTGGGGGAATCTTCTTTGGGCAATCTTACCAGCCCAAGGGGAACGTATGGATGATGGAGGTTCTACAGCTTAGTGATCTAGTTTCAACCTTGTAGCAGTGCTCACTCAACAAGCTCCAAGTGGGTACATTGAGGTTGTAGTTCTGTTCTTAGATCTTCTCTCTGAGAAATAACCAGACAACTAAGAATCACTAGACAGCTCAAGGAAAGTCTCACATGAAAGACAGAACATCCAAATAGGATAAACAAAAGAGGTAAGAATATGATTCAAGTTGGGATGGTTAGAGTCTTTCCCTTGGATTTCAGAAGGTGCATCTGGGAGAGAGAATCTTCTTGTCCTCTCTGGCCACTTGCTGTTAGGTTGTGTCTGGAGTTCCGGAGGCCTTATTCTCTCCTCTGTAAAGGAAATCCACAGTTGGCCACACAGAGATGTGCTTATGGGAAATGGACTCAACCTAGAGTCTCCATGGCTTTTCGTGCCAAGATCATTACCTCTCAAGCCTTCTTTGCTTTTTCCAAAGTTTGGTTGTATGGGTTGATAAATTTCAACACTTTTCCAAAAAATGTGTAAGTTTGAACAGACTTTTTTGTCCTTGGAAGCCAACTGGTCCTGGTATGCCTTATGAATGGTATTGCTCCTTCTCTACATCTGCCTTTTAAATTCATATTCTATATTCAGAAAACTTCATTCAGCCTTTACCCCTGTTTAAAATAAGGATTGCCCAACCCACGAAGGTAAAAATACATGATGTTTCAATAAGCATTGGGTGCTTCCAGCCTTCCCAAATGCACCAACTTTTCATTCTCTCTCACAATGGCATCCTCCTCAAAATAAAATCTAGGTGAATGTCTGAAATACAGATATCTGGGCCATAAGCAAATATGAAGAGAGGAAAGAAAACTCCGGTGCATTAACTGACAGTGTTCGTCTTCATGGCAGTGAAGGAAAAATGTGGTCTCTGTTAAGACTGTGTTCAGTAGCAAGTCACAGAACACCCAGTTGACAGTGGCTTCCTTCAACAGGGATGTTGGCGAGGGCTTTAATGCCAGGTTGGCTTTTTATTATGATGACAATAGCATTGGTGCTGACCCAGCCATTGTGTCCACATACAAAAGACAAATAAGGGGATAAAGTCAAAGGAGGTATTTGCCTCTTTACAGAAGAAAACCAAAAAGCTCTTCCAGAAGTCTCTGGAAGTATCAGGTGAGATTTCTCCTCATGTCTCATTGGCCAGGATAGGGTCTAAAGCTTACATCTAGCTGAAAGAAAGGCTGCGAATATAGGAAACAAGATGGTCACAAATGGCTTGGTACTGGTATGAATCATTACCTAGGGCTAAATATATATGCTCCTCCACCCAATGAGGTGATATCGACAAAGAGCAATAGGCAAAGCGTTGCTGTGTAGGAAAGTCTGCCTCCCACAGGGACCCACGTCGCAGGTTACAATGTTAAAAATACTGCTAAAACTGAAACTCTCACATACGGTGGGTGGGACTCTAAAAGGGTACAGTCACTTTGAAAAACAATTTGGCAGTTTTTCACCTGCCTGAATCAGTTGCACAAATGTGACTAAGGATCTTGAGGTAGGGAAATGATCCTGGATTATCGAGATGGGACCAATGTAATCATAAGGGTCATTTCAGGAGGCTCAAATGAAAAAAGAAGTGAGATGAAGGAAGCAGAAGCTGGAGAGATGCCCTTTGAAGAGAAGGGAAGGGGCCATGAGCCGAGGAACAGGGAGGACCTCTAGAAGTTACAAAGGACACGTTTCTCTTCTAGAGTCTCCAGGAGGGATGCATCTGTGCCAACACCTTGGTTTTAGACTTTTGACCACATAGTTCAAGAGGCAGCTGTATAATATACACACACTACCATATATAAAATATGGGATTTCCTAGTGGTTCAGACAGTGAAGAATCTGCCTGCAATGCAGGAGACCCAGGTTCAACCCCTGGGTCAGAAAGATCCCTAGAAGAGGGCATGGCAACTCACTCCAGTATTCTTTCCTGGAGAATCTCATGGATAGAGGAGCCTATCAGACTGCAGTCCATGGGATCACAAAGAGTCAAACATGACTGAGTGACTGACACTCTCTATTGTGCTATCTGTATATATATAAAATAATCAACAAGGACTTACTGTATAGCACAAGGAACTCTACTCAATATTCTATAATATCCCATATGAGGAAAGAATCTGAAAAAGAATGTATATGTACATATAGACACTATAAATATACATATATATGTATATATATATATATATATATATATATATATATATATGAATCACTTTGCTGTGTACCTGAAACTAACACAAAGTTGTAAACAGCCTATGCTCCAACATAAAAAATGGTTTTTTTAAGTGTCAAGATGTAAATATAAAATGTACCTCCTGTCTCTTGACTAATTGGGAAGACAGAGTAACCTTTTAAGAACTATTTAAAGAACTAGTCAAAATCATTTGAATTGCCTCTCCAAAGAGGACATACAGATGGCCCAAAAGCACATCAAACGATGCTCAACCTCTCTTATGATTAGAGAAATGCAAATTAAAACTACAATGAGATATCACCTCACACCCATCAGAATGACCATCTTCAAAAAATCTGCAGACAATAAATGCTGGAGAGGGTGCGGAGAAAAGGGAACCCTCTTGCATTGCTGGAGGGAATGTAAATTGATGCAGCCTCTATGGAAGACAGTATGTAGATTTCTTAAAAAACTAAAAATAGAAGCACCCTATGACCCAGCAATCCCACTATTAGGCTTATATCCTGATGAAATCAAAACTGAAAGAGGCACCTGTACCCCAATGTTCATTGCAGCTCTCTATACAATAGCCAAAACATGGAAGCAACCTAGATGTCCATCGACGAATGAATGGATCCAGAAGCACTGGGACATATATACAATGGAATACTACTCAGCTTTTAAAAGAAATGCAGAAGACTCAGTCCTAATGAAGTGGCTGGCTCTAGAACCTATCATAAAAAGTGAAGCAAGTCAAAAAGAGAAAGACAAATACAGTATACTAACACACATATATGGAATCTAGTAGGACGGTCTTGATATCACACACAGGGAACTCATTAAAAAAAAAGACAGAGCATAGACATAGGGACATCGTGGCGAATAAATAGGGACGGGGAAGCATGGAGGAAGTAACAAGGAAACCTATAGTATTATGTGTGGAAAAGATAGCTAGTGTCACAGTGCTAAGGGAATAGGAGTGCTTACAATGGCTTGGGGCAAAGGTCTGGAGGGGTGGGATGGGGGGATCTGGGTGGGTGGGGACCATGGATATGCATATGACTGATCTGGGAACATACATGTATGGGAACAACAAAACTCTGTAAAACCTTTAGAATAAAGTATAAAAATAAATTTTAAAAAAATCATCTGAATTATTTTCTTAGGGCACTCTTCCTTTCTTATCTAAGAATGGAGCACGCAATTTATACTCCCAAATCTGAGTATAAAAGTAGGCTGGAGTCATAAGAGGGTGTCAGTGAATTTATAAGATAAGAGACAGGACTCTTTAAAAGACACTTTTGACCCATACAAATATCTCATAGCGTCATGACGTCCTAGAGTCAGGAGTCTGTCCCCAGAGATGTACTTCCCTCTCTTTGTAGCTTTCCTCCTAGACAGGCACTTGGAACCAGGTCCAAAGAGGGTTGTCAGCAGTTGAGCAACAGGTAGCTGACCTATTTCTCCTGGTATCTGAGAGAGGGAACCAGTCCTTGCCCTCTGGTTGCTTCTTCCATTGGCCCAAACCACATCTGTGAAAGTCTAGCAGGAATTCGTCAAGGGCAGGCCTTGAAGGGCCCTATTTCTTAGTCAACTTATTACCATCATTTGCTGAGTGTCTACACATGGTTGGAATTTATCAACAAATCTTTCATATATTGGAGCTTCTTAGGTAGTGTTAGTGGTTAACAAGCTGCCTGGCGATGCAGGAGATGCAAGAGACGTAGGTTTGATCCCTGGGTTGAAAAGATCCTCTGGGAGAGGGCATGGTCACCCGCTCCAGTATTCTCGCCTGGAGAATCCCATGGACAGAGGAACTTGGTGGGCTACACTCCATGGGGTTGCAAAGAGTCGGACAAAATGGAAACAACGGAGCACACCGCACTCTCCTGTGTTGTCTGAGGCTTTAATGCAGGAAATAAACTTGGGTTCTTTCTCCATCTAAGATCAGAGATGACAGCTTATTGGCTCTTCAGGAGCTGCATTTTGTCATCCAAGGATAAAATATGAGCCAAACTCCATGTGGCTATGGGGTATTGAGCAATGGTGCAGTTTCTCGAGCTGTCAGGGATAAGCAGGGTTTTCTCACTCATTCATTTTCCAACCCATTCCGTGTCACTTTTAACTGGTGTGTTAGAATTTGAGGCATTCAGGTATTATCAACATTAGGCCACCTGTACAGAGTGTGGGTATGTGCTCAGTTGTGTCTAACTCTTTGAGACCCCATGAACTGTAGCCTGCCTGGCTCCTCTGTCCATCGGAGTTTCCAGTCAAGAATACTGCAGTGGGTTGCTGTTTCCTACTCCAGGGGATCTTCCTGATGCAGGAATCAAAGCCGCATCTCTAGCGTTCTTTGCATTGGCAGGAAGATTATTTACCACTGGCCGTACCTTCTACCACTGTCCACTTGATCCTCAAAATAATTCTGGGAAACAGGAGGGGCAGAAAGGCATGCTGCCATTTGGTGGATGGGGAAATTTCATGTATAAAGAAGTCATACATTTAAAAGTCTAAATCAAGCCCGATTGATTGACGTCCTAGAGTCAGGAGTCTGTCCCCAGAGATGTACTTCCTCTCTTGTAGCCCTAGACAGGCACTTGGAACCAGGTCCAAAGAGGGTTGTCAGCAGTTGAGCAACAGGTAGCTGACCTATTTCTCCTGGTATCTGAGAGAGGGAACCAGTCCTTGCCCTCTGGTTGCTTCTTCCATTGGCCCAAACCACATCTGTGAAAGTCTAGCAGGAATTCGTCAAGGGCAGGCCTTGAAGGGCCCTATTTCTTAGTCAACTTATTACCATCATTTGCTGAGTGTCTACACATGGTTGGAATTTATCAACAAATCTTTCATATATTGGAGCTTCTTAGGTAGTGTTAGTGGTTAACAAGCTGCCTGGCGATGCAGGAGATGCAAGAGACGTAGGTTTGATCCCTGGGTTGAAAAGATCCTCTGGGAGAGGGCATGGTCACCCGCTCCAGTATTCTCGCCTGGAGAATCCCATGGACAGAGGAACTTGGTGGGCTACACTCCATGGGGTTGCAAAGAGTCGGACAAAATGGAAACAACGGAGCACACCGCACTCTCCTGTGTTGTCTGAGGCTTTAATGCAGGAAATAAACTTGGGTTCTTTCTCCATCTAAGATCAGAGATGACAGCTTATTGGCTCTTCAGGAGCTGCATTTTGTCATCCAAGGATAAAATATGAGCCAAACTCCATGTGGCTATGGGGTATTGAGCAATGGTGCAGTTTCTCGAGCTGTCAGGGATAAGCAGGGTTTTCTCACTCATTCATTTTCCAACCCATTCCGTGTCACTTTTAACTGGTGTGTTAGAATTTGAGGCATTCAGGTATTATCAACATTAGGCCACCTGTACAGAGTGTGGGTATGTGCTCAGTTGTGTCTAACTCTTTGAGACCCCATGAACTGTAGCCTGCCTGGCTCCTCTGTCCATCGGAGTTTCCAGTCAAGAATACTGCAGTGGGTTGCTGTTTCCTACTCCAGGGGATCTTCCTGATGCAGGAATCAAAGCCGCATCTCTAGCGTTCTTTGCATTGGCAGGAAGATTATTTACCACTGGCCGTACCTTCTACCACTGTCCACTTGATCCTCAAAATAATTCTGGGAAACAGGAGGGGCAGAAAGGCATGCTGCCATTTGGTGGATGGGGAAATTTCATGTATAAAGAAGTCATACATTTAAAAGTCTAAATCAAGAATTTTGTTGGTGGCCCAGTGATTGGGACTTTGCCTTCCAATGCAAGGGTTTCATCCCTGGTTGGGGGAGCTGGGATTCCACAGGCCTCATGGCCAAAAAAAACAAACCAAAAAATAGAAACAATACTGTAACAAATTCGATAAATACTTAAAAGAAAATCAAACTCTTATCTGGTACCAGGAACAAAATCCTGGGTCTCCTGACTCCCAGACCATAATTCACCACTTCTGTTCTTGGTACTCAAGTAAAGAGAAACAAAACGAAGGTGGGGCTTCCCAGGTGGCCCAGTGAGAAAGAATCTGACTGCCAATGCAGGAGACATAAGAGTCGAGGGTTTGATACCTGGATCAGGAAGATCCCTTGGAGAAAAAATGGCAACCCACTACAGTATTCTTGCTTGAGAAATCCCATGAACAGAGAAGCCTGGTGGGTTATAGTCCATGGTGTCGCAAAGAGTCAGACATGACTGAAGTAACTGAGCACACACGCACCCAAATATGTGTGTGACGCCAAATGTCAGACTTGTGGACTAGCTGTTCTCTGGAGGCCTCGCGGTATCAGGAAGCCTCCTTTGCTCACTAACTCGAGCTGGTCCCCACACACAGGCAATCCTGAAACAATATATGTTGCCCGAACAAGTGATGGATTGGTTCTGATTATTAAATCTCTCGTCAAACACCGAGTGCAGGGAACACTACAGATGGCCTTGTAGAGCAGGTTTCTTTGGGCATCTTTGTCTCATGTCTGTTCCAGGTTTTGTTCTTTCTTGCCATGCGAAAGGCCAACAGCCGTGCAAACCTGGCAATAAAGTTAGCTATTAACAAGTTAGCTATTAACTGGCAGAAACGATAACTCAGCTCCTTATCAAACTTCAAGCACCTCCCTTTGGAGGCCCTTTCCTGACTTTTCCAGCCTCAAGTGGAAAAGCATATTAAAACCTTGGGCAATCACAGTTTGCACCGTACCTTCTACCACTGTCCACTTGATCCTCAAAATAATTCTGGGAAACAGGAGGGGCAGAAAGGCATGCTGCCATTTGGTGGATGGGGAAATTTCATGTATAAAGAAGTCATACATTTAAAAGTCTAAATCAAGAATTTTGTTGGTGGCCCAGTGATTGGGACTTTGCCTTCCAATGCAAGGGTTTCATCCCTGGTTGGGGGAGCTGGGATTCCACAGGCCTCATGGCCAAAAAAAACAAACCAAAAAATAGAAACAATACTGTAACAAATTCGATAAATACTTAAAAGAAAATCAAACTCTTATCTGGTACCAGGAACAAAATCCTGGGTCTCCTGACTCCCAGACCATAATTCACCACTTCTGTTCTTGGTACTCAAGTAAAGAGAAACAAAACGAAGGTGGGGCTTCCCAGGTGGCCCAGTGAGAAAGAATCTGACTGCCAATGCAGGAGACATAAGAGTCGAGGGTTTGATACCTGGATCAGGAAGATCCCTTGGAGAAAAAATGGCAACCTACTCTAGTATCCTTGCCTGGGAAATCCCATGGACAGAGGAACCTGGAGGACTACAGTCCATGGTGTCGCAAAGAGTCAGACATGACTGAGTGACTGAGCACACATGCACCCAAATATGTGTGTGATGCCAAATGTCAGACTTGTGGACTAGCTGTTCTCTGGAGGCCTCGCGGTATCAGGAAGCCTCCTTTGCTCACTAACTCGAGCTGGTCCACACACACAGGCAATCCTGAAACAATATATGTTGCCCGAACAAGTGATGGATTGGTTCTGATTATTAAATCTCTCGTCAAACACCGAGTGCAGGGAACACTACAGATGGCCTTGTAGAGCAGGTTTCTTTGGGCATCTTTGTCTCATGTCTGTTCCAGGTTTTGTTCTTTCTTGCCATGCGAAAGGCCAACAGCCGTGCAAACCTGGCAATAAAGTTAGCTATTAACAAGTTAGCTATTAACTGGCAGAAACGATAACTCAGCTCCTTATCAAACTTCAAGCACCTCCCTTTGGAGGCCCTTTCCTGACTTTTTCCAGCCTCAAGTGGAAAAGCATATTAAAACCTTGGGCAATCACAGTTTGCATTTGCCGTCAGCTCCTCCCAAGTTGCATCCAGGAGGCAATAGGTCAGAAGAAACAGCAGGCAGCTTGCGGTGGAGGAAGGCACTGTAGGCAGTCTGCGAGTAGGGGGTGAGTGAAGCTGGAAAGGGGCAGCCAGAGGGGTTGATAATGGGATGGGGGATGACTTAAAAACTTCTTATATTTTCCCAGAATTTTGAATTTACTTTGGCCCCATTTTAATTCTTATTCCCCACTGGTGGCCCCTCATCTTCTCATGGTTAGGCTCCTCAAAGCCTTGGAATCTTTATAGCTTATAATTAAAGCAAAGGTATAGGATTATGGAAAATGTTGAGCTATGCTTGAGAAAAGAGTAGTGTCAGGATGTATGTATAATATCCTAATACCTTTAATGGGAAATGAGGCAGAAAGGAAGTTTGGGATGAAGTCCTAGAAGACTTCAGGGAAGAGTGTTAGTGGGTACATGCTAAGTTGTTTCCAACTCTTTGTGACCCCATGAGCTGTAGCCCGCCAGGCTCCTCTGTCCATGGGATTTTCTAGGCAAGAATACTGGAGTGGGCTGCATGCCCTCCTCCAGGGGATCTTCCCAACCCACCGATTGAACCTGCATCTCTTATGTCTTCTGCACTGGCAGGCGGATTCTTTACCACTAGTGCCACCTGGGAAGCCCATGTGTTAGCAGCTATTAAGATAAAATGTTTATTCCTTATCTCACAAAGTTAATATCATTGTGTCAAGTCGTAGTTTTAACCTCTTTTTTATTTCAAAATTTTAAATGAATGAATCAATTTATTTGTTAATTACTTTTGACTGTGTTGGGTCTTGTATGCCTTCTTCCCCAGACTTTCGCTGGTACTGGAGAGCTCAGGCCACTCTTCTTACAGTGCACAGGCTTCTCACTCAGGGGGCTCCTCTTGCCACAGAGCACAGGCTCTAGGCACACAGGCTTCAATAGTTGGGGTACACATAGTTGCTCTATGGCGTGTGGAAATCTTCCCAGACCAGGGATCGAACCTGCATCCCCTGAATTGGCAGGAAAGTCTTAACCTCTTTTTCTTTAAACTTAGTATTTTACAAGTATTTGTCCTGTGGTGATTGAAGACTTTTGAACATGAAGACACTTCAGTCTGTGAACCAGGAAGTCTGTTCCCACATCAAATACTGACTCTGCCAGCACCTTGATCTTGGATTTCCCAGACTCCAGAACTACAAGAAACACATTTCTCTTCTTTGTAAGCCTCCCAGTCTATAGTATTCTTTGGTAGCAGCCTGAATGGCCTAAGACAGCACTCTGTTCCATCCAAATGTCATGAGAAAACATGACCCCAGCCCCAGCCCTATCAGCCATGGTCAAGTGGATAGCCAAAACTCCCATCCTTGCTCAGGGTGTCCCATCCCCACAAAGGAGACCCATGGGGAGCTGGCAGGTTCATCCCTATTAATTGATAACAAAGCCCTCTCACAAGAGTGTCAGCCAGGAAGCCACATGGGATGCTGAACTACTTCCATCCAGTAGTAAAGAGGTACGCTTCCTCCTTTCTTTCTGGGCAGGGTCAGAAGGGCCAAATGAGAAGCAGAACTTCCACCATCATTCGGTACAACAAGGCATTCTCCACTTCCTGAATGTTCATTGCATTTCCTGTAAATCTATACTTCTAAAATAAGAACTTTGTTGCCTTGTTTCTCATCTTCTCATGGTTAGGCCAGGTGATTGTGCATTCTTAATCTGGGGTCAGAGGGAAGTGAAAGGAGCAGATAAAGAAAGACAGACCAACCTAACACGACTGAGCTCATTTCTGATTGTTTCCCAATTGGTAAATAGTGTGAGACATTGTCTCTCAGAAACGTTGTTTCAATGTCTGCTGACAAGACAGACATGTATGGAAAGGACATTCAGAGGATAAAGTGAAGTCACTCAGTCATGTCCGACTCTTTGAGACCCATGGATGAGTCATGGGATTCTCCAGGCAAGAATACTGGAGTGGGTAGCCTATCCCTAATCCAGGAGATCTTCCCAACTCAGGAACAGAACCAGGGTCTCCTTCATTGCAGGCAGATTCTTTACTAGCTGACTTACAAGTGAATCCTTATATACAAGGGAATTCAGAAGGTAAGAAAATCCCAAATTCCAGAGCTACCTGTGGATCAGCTGGGGAGCTTATTAAAAACACAAATTCCTGAGATGCCTCCTTTGGGAGGTTCTGACTGCTTAGACCCTGCAGAAGCATCACTGAGCCAACGCCACAGGTTCTTTTTGGTTCCAGCTATTGCTCTGACTGAGCCTTGGTCCTGAGCCTTGGTGTCAAGGGATGTGGGTGATAATACTTGATCTCTTTCATTCTAAATATATGACCACATGTCGTTTTTCTTTTCTCTCATTAGTATATTGGGTTTTTCTTTTTAAAAATTCTTTATTTTAAAGGTTTTACAGAGTTTTGTTGTTCACAGACATGTATGCTCCCAGGTCAGTCATATGCATATCCCTGGTCCCCACCCCCTCAGTTCCCCCATTCCCACCCCTCTGGACCATCACCCCATGCCATTGCTAGCACTCCTATTCCCTTAGCACAATGACAATAGCTATCTTTTCCACACATAACAGTATAGGTTTCCATGTTACTCCCTCCATGCTTCCCCCTCCCTATTTCTTCCCCACAGTGTCCCTATGTCTATGCTCTGTCTGTTTTTCCATGAGTTCCTTGCGTGTGTTATCAAGACCGTCCTACTAGATTCCATATATGTGTGTTAGTATACTGTATTTGTCTTTCTCTTTTTGACGTACTTCACTTTTCATGATAGGTTCTAGAGCCAGCCACTTCATTAGGACTGAGTCTTCTGCATTTCTTTTAACAGTTGAGTAGTATTCCATTGTATATATGTACCAGTGCTTCTGGATCCATTCATTCGTCGACGGACATCTAGGTTGCTGCCAAGTTCTGGCTATTGTATAGAGAGCTGCAATGAACATTGGGGTACAGGTGCCTCTTTCAGTTTTGATTTCAACAGGATATAGGCCTAATAGTGGGATTGCTGGGTCACAGGGTGCTTCTATTTTTAGTTTTTTAAGAAATCTACATACTGTCTTCCATAGAGGCTGCATCAATTTACATTCCCTCCAGCAATGCAAGAGGGTTCCCTTTTCTCCGCACCCTCTCCAGCATTTATTGTCTGCAGATTTTTTGAAGATGGCCATTCTGACGGGTGTGAGGTGATATCTCATTGTGGTTTTAATTTGCATTTCTCTAATCATAAGAGAGGTTGAGCATCGTTTGATGTGCTTTTGGGCCATCTGTATGTCCTCTTTGGAGAGGCGTCTCTTTAGATCCTTTCCCCATGTTTTGATTGGGCTGTTCGTTTTTCCTGTGCTGAGTTGTCTGAGTTGCTTGTAGATTTTGGAGATTAATTCTTTGTCTGTGGTTTCTTTTGCTATGATTTTCTCCCACTCTGTGGGCTGTCTGTTCAGCTGTTTTGTAAGTTCTTTTGCTGTACAAAAGCTTTTAAGTTTCATGAGGTCCCATATGTTCATTTTTCTTTTCAGTTCTGCTATTTTAGTAGGTGGGTCAGAGAAGATCTTGCTTTGATTGATGTCCTTGATGGTTTTGCCTATATTCTCCTCTAAGAGTTTGATGGTTTCTGGTCTTCCATTTAGGTTTTTAATCCATGTTGAGTTGATCTTAGTGTATGGTGTCAGGGAATGTTCCAACTTCATTTTTTTGCATGTAGCTGTCCAATTCTCCCAGCATCATTTGTTGAAGAGGCTGTCTTTGTCCCATTTTATAGTTTCTCCTCCTTTGTCAAAAATAAGGTACCCATAGGTGCGTGGGTCTATCTCTGGGTTCTCGATCTTGTTCCATTGGTCTATAGTTCTGTTTCTGTGCCAGTACCATACTGTCTTGATGACTGTTGCTTTGTAGTAGAGTCTGAAGTTAGGGAGGTTGATTCCTCCAGCTCCGTTTTTCTTTCTCAGGATTGCTTTGGCTATTCGAGGTCTTCTGTGTTTCCATATGAACTGTGTTATTATTTGGTCTAGTTCTGTGAAAAATGTCAGTGGTAGTTGAATAGGTATTGCATTGAATCTGTAGATGATATTTGGGAGTATTGTCATTTTCACTAATTTATCCAGGAACATGGAAATCTGTTTAAGTTTTTCTTTTCTGGGTCACAGGGTGTTTAAGAGAATCTACATACTGTCTTCCATAGAGACTGTATAAATTTACATTCCTCCAGCAATGCAAGAGGGTTCCTTTTCTCCGCACCCTCTCCAGCATTTATTGTCTGCAGATTTTTTGAAGATGGCCATTCTGACGGGTGTGAGGTGATATCTCATTGTGGTTTTAATTTGCATTTCTCTAATCATAAGAGAGGTTGAGCATCGTTTGATGTGCTTTTGGGCCATCTGTATGTCCTCTTTGGAGAGGCGTCTCTTTAGATCCTTTCCCCATGTTTTGATTGGGCTGTTCGTTTTTCCTGTGCTGAGTTGTCTGAGTTGCTTGTAGATTTTGGAGATTAATTCTTTGTCTGTGGTTTCTTTTGCTATGATTTTCTCCCACTCTGTGGGCTGTCTGTTCAGCTGTTTTGTAAGTTCTTTTGCTGTACAAAAGCTTTTAAGTTTCATGAGGTCCCATATGTTCATTTTTCTTTTCAGTTCTGCTATTTTAGTAGGTGGGTCAGAGAAGATCTTGCTTTGATTGATGTCCTTGATGGTTTTGCCTATATTCTCCTCTAAGAGTTTGATGGTTTCTGGTCTTCCATTTAGGTTTTTAATCCATGTTGAGTTGATCTTAGTGTATGGTGTCAGGGAATGTTCCAACTTCATTTTTTTGCATGTAGCTGTCCAATTCTCCCAGCATCATTTGTTGAAGAGGCTGTCTTTGTCCCATTTTATAGTTTCTCCTCCTTTGTCAAAAATAAGGTACCCATAGGTGCGTGGGTTTATCTCTGGGTTCTCGATCTTGTTCCATTGGTCTATAGTTCTGTTTTTGTGCCAGTACCATACTGTCTTGATGACTGTTGCTTTGTAGTAGAGTCTGAAGTTAGGGAGGTTGATTCCTCCAGCTCCGTTTTTCTTTCTCAGGATTGCTTTGGCTATTCGAGGTCTTCTGTGTTTCCATATGAACTGTGTTATTATTTGGTCTAGTTCTGTGAAAAATGTCAATGGTAGTTGAATAGGTATTGCATTGAATCTGTAGATGATATTTGGTAGTATGGTCATTTTCACAATATTGATTCTTCCGATCCAGGAACATGGAATATCTCTCCATCTGTTTAAGTCTTCTTTACTTTCTCTCATGAGTGTCTTGTAATTTTCTGTGTACAGTTCTTTTGTTTCTTTGGGTAGGTTTATTCCTAGATATTTGATTCTTTTGGTTGCAATGGTGAAGGGGATTGCCTCTTTGATTTCATTTTCTGATTTTTCATTGTTTGTGTATAGGAATGCCAGTGACTTCTGTGTGTGGACTTTGTATCCTGCGACTTTGTTGAATTCATTGATTAGCTCTAGTAGCTTTGTAACCGTGTCTTTGGGATTTTCTATGTATAATATCATGTCGTCTGCAAAGAGAGAGAGCTTGACTTCTTCCTTTCCAATCTGGATTCCTTTGATTTCTTTCTCTTCTCTTATTGCTGTTGCTAGAACCTCTAGGACTATGTTGAATAGTAGTGGTGAAAGTGGACACCCCTGTCTTGTTCCTGATCTTAGAGGGAATGCTTTCAGTTTTTCACTGTTGAGGATAATGTTTGCTGTGGGCTTCTCATATATGGCTTTTATTATGTTGAGATAGGTTCCTTCTATGCCCATTTTCTGAAGAGTTTTGATCATGAATGGGTGTTGTACTTTGTCGAAGGCTTTTTCTGCATCTATTGAGATGATCATGTGATTTTTGTCTCTCAGTTTGTTGATATGGTGTATCACATTGATTGATTTGTGGATGTTGAAGAAGCCTTGCATGCCTGGGATGAACCCGACTCGATCGTGATGAATGAGCTTTTTGATGTGTTGCTGAATTCTGTTTGCTAGGGTTTTGTTGAAGATCTGGTACCCATAGGTGCGTGGCTTTATCTCTGGGTTCTCGATCTTGTTCCATTGGTCTATAGTTCTGTTTTTGTGCCAGTACCATACTGTCTTAAGGACTGTTGCTTTGTAGTAGAGTCTGAAGTTAGGGAGGTTGATTCCTCCAGCTCCGTTTTTCTTTCTCAGGATTGCTTTGGCTATTCGAGGTCTTCTGTGTTTCCATATGAACTGTGTTATTATTTGGTCTAGTTCTGTGAAAAATGTCAATGGTAGTTGAATAGGTATTGCATTGAATCTGTAGATGATATTTGGTAGTATGGTCATTTTCACAATATTGATTCTTCCGATCCAGGAACATGGAATATCTCTCCATCTGTTTAAGTCTTCTTTACTTTCTCTCATGAGTGTCTTGTAATTTTCTGTGTACAGTTCTTTTGTTTCTTTGGGTAGGTTTATTCCTAGATATTTGATTCTTTTGGTTGCAATGGTGAAGGGGATTGCCTCTTTGATTTCATTTTCTGATTTTTCATTGTTTGTGTATAGGAATGCCAGTGACTTCTGTGTGTGGACTTTGTATCCTGCGACTTTGTTGAATTCATTGATTAGCTCTAGTAGCTTTGTAACCGTGTCTTTGGGATTTTCTATGTATAATATCATGTCGTCTGCAAAGAGAGAGAGCTTGACTTCTTCCTTTCCAATCTGGATTCCTTTGATTTCTTTCTCTTCTCTTATTGCTGTTGCTAGAACCTCTAGGACTATGTTGAATAGTAGTGGTGAAAGTGGACACCCCTGTCTTGTTCCTGATCTTAGAGGGAATGCTTTCAGTTTTTCACTGTTGAGGATAATGTTTGCTGTGGGCTTCTCATATATGGCTTTTATTATGTTGAGATAGGTTCCTTCTATGCCCATTTTCTGAAGAGTTTTGATCATGAATGGGTGTTGTACTTTGTCGAAGGCTTTTTCTGCATCTATTGAGATGATCATGTGATTTTTGTCTCTCAGTTTGTTGATATGGTGTATCACATTGATTGATTTGTGGATGTTGAAGAAGCCTTGCATGCCTGGGATGAACCCGACTCGATCGTGATGTATGAGTTTTTTGAAGTGTCATTGAATTCTGTTTGCTAGGATTTTGTTGAAGATCTTGGCATCAAAGTTCATCAGAGAAATTGGTCTGTAAGTTTCCTTTTTTGTGTTGTCTTTGCCTGGTTTGGGTATCAGGGTGATGGTGGCCTCGTAGAATGTGTTTGGAAGTGTTCCTTCTTGTGCAATTGTTTGGAAGAGTTTTAGAAGGACAGGCATTAGCTCTTCCTTAAATGTTTGGTAGAATTCACCTGTGAAGCCATCTGGCCCTGGGCTTTTATTTGTGGGTAGATTTTTAATCACAGATTCGATTTCTGAGCTTGTGATTGGGTTGTTCAAAGTTTCTGTTTCTTCCTGGTTCAGTCTTGGGAGAGTGATCTTCTCCAAGAAACTGTCCATTTCTTCCAGGTTGTCCAGTTTGTTGCCATAGAGTTGCTCATAATAGTCTCTTAGAATCCTTTGGATTTCTGCATTATCTGTTGTAGTCTCTCCTTTTTCGTTTTTGATTTTGTTGATCTGGTTCTTCTCTCTCTTTCTCTTGATGAGTCTGGCCAGTGGCTTGTCAATTTTGTTCACCTTTTCAAAGAACCAGCTTTTTGTTTTATTTAGTATGGACTATAGTCCGTACTATAGTATGGACTACAGTTTCTTTCATTTCTTTCTCATTTATTTCTGCTCTAATCTTTATAATTTCTCTTTTTCTGCTGGCTTTGGGATGTTTTTATTCTTCTTTTTCCAATTGTTTTAAGCGGAGGGTTAGGTCATCTGCTTCATAGTTTCCTAGTTTCTTGAGGTGGGATTGTATTGCTATAAATTTCCCTCTTAGAACTGCTTCTGCGGTATCCCATAGGTTTTGCACGGTTGTATGTTCATTATCATTTTCTTCTAGGAATTTTTTAAATTTCTCCTTTGATTTCCTCAGTAATCAGTTGGTTTTTTAGGTATGTGTTGTTTAATCGCCATGTGATTTTTGTCTCTCAGTTTGTTGATATGGTGTATCACATTGATTGATTTGTGGATGTTGAAGAAGCCTTGCATGCCTGGGATGAACCCGACTCGATCGTGATGTATGAGTTTTTTGAAGTGTCATTGAATTCTGTTTGCTAGGATTTTGTTGAAGATCTTGGCATCAAAGTTCATCAGAGAAATTGGTCTGTAAGTTTCCTTTTTTGTGTTGTCTTTGCCTGGTTTGGGTATCAGGGTGATGGTGGCCTCGTAGAATGTGTTTGGAAGTGTTCCTTCTTGTGCAATTGTTTGGAAGAGTTTTAGAAGGACAGGCATTAGCTCTTCCTTAAATGTTTGGTAGAATTCACCTGTGAAGCCATCTGGCCCTGGGCTTTTATTTGTGGGTAGATTTTTAATCACAGATTCGATTTCTGAGCTTGTGATTGGGTTGTTCAAAGTTTCTGTTTCTTCCTGGTTCAGTCTTGGGAGAGTGATCTTCTCCAAGAAACTGTCCATTTCTTCCAGGTTGTCCAGTTTGTTGCCATAGAGTTGCTCATAATAGTCTCTTAGAATCCTTTGGATTTCTGCATTATCTGTTGTAGTCTCTCCTTTTTCGTTTTTGATTTTGTTGATCTGGTTCTTCTCTCTCTTTCTCTTGATGAGTCTGGCCAGTGGCTTGTCAATTTTGTTCACCTTTTCAAAGAACCAGCTTTTTGTTTTATTTAGTATGGACTATAGTCCGTACTATAGTATGGACTACAGTTTCTTTCATTTCTTTCTCATTTATTTCTGCTCTAATCTTTATAATTTCTCTTTTTCTGCTGGCTTTGGGATGTTTTTATTCTTCTTTTTCCAATTGTTTTAAGCGGAGGGTTAGGTCATCTGCTTCATAGTTTCCTAGTTTCTTGAGGTGGGATTGTATTGCTATAAATTTCCCTCTTAGAACTGCTTCTGCGGTATCCCATAGGTTTTGCACGGTTGTATGTTCATTATCATTTTCTTCTAGGAATTTTTTAAATTTCTCCTTTGATTTCCTCAGTAATCAGTTGGTTTTTTAGGTATGTGTTGTTTAATCGCCATGTGTTTGTAGTTTTAGCGGTTTTTTTCCTGTAGTTGATCTCTAGTCTCATTGCATTGTGGTCCGCGAAGATGGTTGATATAATTTCAGTTTTCTTGAATTGACTGAGGTTAGATTTGTGGCCCAGGATGTGGTCCATCCTGGAGAATGTCTCATGAGCACTTGAGAAGAAAGTGTATTCTTCTGCTTTTGGATGGAACGTCCTAAAGATATCGATGAGGTCCATCTTTTCTAGTGTGTCATTTAAGGCTTGTGTTTCTTTATTAATTTTCTGTTTGGATGATCTATCCATTGGTGTGAGAGGAGTGTTAAAGTCTCCTACTATTATTGTGTTCTTATTGATTTCCTCTTTTAAGTCTAAAGGTATCTGTCTTATGTATTGAGGTGCCCCTGTGTTGGGTGCATAGATATTCATGACTGTTATGTCTTCTTCTTGGATAGATCCCTTAATCATGATGTAGTGACCTGCCTTGTGTCTTAGAATCTTCTTTACTTTAAAATCTATTTTGTCTGATATAAGGATTGCTACTCCAGCTTTCTTTTGCTTTCCCTTTGTATGGAGTATCTTTTTCCAGCCGTTCACTTTCAGTCTATGGGTGTCTCTAGGTCTGAAGTGGGTCTCTTGTAAACAGCATATATACGGGTCATGTTTCTTGATCCATTCAGCCAGCCTGTGTCGTTTGGTTGGAGCATTTAATCCATTTACATTCAAAGTAATTATTGATACAAATGTTGCTATTGTCATCTTCTTAGAAGTTTGGGGTTTGATTTGTAGGACTTCTCCTACTCTTGTATTTGTTGGCTATATAGGTCCCTTTAACACTTGTTGTAGGGCTGGTTTTGTGGTATAGAATTCTTTTAGTTTTTGTCTGTCTGTGAAGCTTTTGACTTCTCCATTGATTCTGAATGAGATTCTTGCTGGGTAGAGAATTCTTGGTTGGAGGTTATTCTCTTTTAGCCGTTTAAATGTGTCTTGCCATTCTCTTCTGGCCTGCAGGGTTTCTTTTGAGAGATCCGCAGTTAGACATATGGGCTTTCCTTTATATGTTATATGTTGTTTGCTCCTAGTTGCTTTTAGCAATCTGTCTTTATATTTAGTCTGCGTTAGTTTGATTAGAATGTGCCTTGGTGTATTTCTTCTGGGGTTTCTCCGTATGGAACTTTTGCCTTGTTTTGTGTTTCTCATTGCTTTGGGGAGTTGATATAATTTCAGTTTTCTTGAATTGACTGAGGTTAGATTTGTGGCCCAGGATGTGGTCCATCCTGGAGAATGTCTCATGAGCACTTGAGAAGAAAGTGTATTCTTCTGCTTTTGGATGGAACGTCCTAAAGATATCGATGAGGTCCATCTTTTCTAGTGTGTCATTTAAGGCTTGTGTTTCTTTATTAATTTTCTGTTTGGATGATCTATCCATTGGTGTGAGAGGAGTGTTAAAGTCTCCTACTATTATTGTGTTCTTATTGATTTCCTCTTTTAAGTCTAAAGGTATCTGTCTTATGTATTGAGGTGCCCCTGTGTTGGGTGCATAGATATTCATGACTGTTATGTCTTCTTCTTGGATAGATCCCTTAATCATGATGTAGTGACCTGCCTTGTGTCTTAGAATCTTCTTTACTTTAAAATCTATTTTTTCTGATATGAGGATTGCTACCCCAGCTATTTTTTGATTTCCATTTGCACGGAATATCTTTTTCCAGCCTCTCACTTTCAGTCTATGGGTGTCTCTAGGTCTGAAGTGGGTCTCTTGTAAACAGCATATATACGGGTCATGTTTCTTGATCCATTCAGCCAGCCTGTGTCGTTTGGTTGGAGCATTTAATCCATTTACATTCAAAGTAATTATTGATACAAATGTTGCTATTGTCATCTTCTTAGAAGTTTGGGGTTTGATTTGTAGGACTTCTCCTACTCTTGTATTTGTTGGCTATATAGGTCCCTTTAACACTTGTTGTAGGGCTGGTTTTGTGGTATAGAATTCTTTTAGTTTTTGTCTGTCTGTGAAGCTTTTGACTTCTCCATTGATTCTGAATGAGATTCTTGCTGGGTAGAGAATTCTTGGTTGGAGGTTATTCTCTTTTAGCCGTTTAAATGTGTCTTGCCATTCTCTTCTGGCCTGCAGGGTTTCTTTTGAGAGATCCGCAGTTAGACATATGGGCTTTCCTTTATATGTTATATGTTGTTTGCTCCTAGTTGCTTTTAGCAATCTGTCTTTATATTTAGTCTGCGTTAGTTTGATTAGAATGTGCCTTGGTGTATTTCTTCTGGGGTTTCTCCCGTATGGAACTCTTTGTGCTTCTTGAGCATGGTTGACTATTTCCTTTCCCATGCTGGGAAAGTTTTCTACTATAACCTCTTCAAGAATTTTTTGTAGCCTTTCTTTCCCTCTTCTTCCTCTGGAACTCCTATGATTCTAATGTTGGTGCATTTGATATTGTCCCATAGGTCTCTGAGGCTATGCTCAGTTCTTTTAATTCTTTTGGCTTTGTTCTGTTCCTCACCAGTTATTTCCACCAGTTTATCTTCCAGCTCACTTATCCATTCTTCTGCCTCTGATACTCTATAGTTGAGACCTTCTATAGTAATTTTGAATTTGGCAATTGAGTTGGTGGTCTCTATTTGCTTATTTTTCATTTCGTGCATGTCTTTTCTCAGTGCACTAATTTCCTCTAATATTCTGTTTTTGGTGTTTTGCATCCTCATTAGTATAGGTTTTCTGAATTCTCTTTCAGATAATTTGTCTATCTCCTCCTCTGTCATTTGAAGCTGTGTTTCTTTAGCTTGGTCCTTCATTTGTGCAGTGTTTCTCTGTCGTTTCATTATTAGGTTGGTTTTTGTTTCTTTGTGGGTGTCTGTGTGTACGGAGTTCTTTTCCTCACCAGACTTCTTGGGTGAATTCTGCCTTCCTTTGGGTTTCTGTCCTTCTAGAAGGGTTCAATGGTTTGTGTCTTGGGTGGTGTTAGGTCTTGTTTACAGGTGAACAATCTCTAGTGTTGTATGTTCTTTGATAGTGTGGGATCTTGGAATCAGGGCTTCTACTCCGAGGATCCTTGGTTTGATGATTGGTCAGGGGGTGTAGGCTCTATGTCTGGTTTGCTATGGTGTTCCGTGATATTAGTTCAAATACTAGCATCTGAGGAGCAAGAGGTGTGTCCCTAATGGGTGACAGTCATAAAAGCATGCAGATATTTTCTAACATAGTCATAAGATATACATACACACTTTTTTTCCTTAAATTTTTTGTTTTTTGAGAGATCCGCAGTTAGACATATGGGCTTTCCTTTATATGTTATATGTTGTTTGCTCCTAGTTGCTTTTAGCAATCTGTCTTTATATTTAGTCTGCGTTAGTTTGATTAGAATGTGCCTTGGTGTATTTCTTCTGGGGTTTCTCCCGTATGGAACTCTTTGTGCTTCTTGAGCATGGTTGACTATTTCCTTTCCCATGCTGGGAAAGTTTTCTACTATAACCTCTTCAAGAATTTTTTGTAGCCTTTCTTTCCCTCTTCTTCCTCTGGAACTCCTATGATTCTAATGTTGGTGCATTTGATATTGTCCCATAGGTCTCTGAGGCTATGCTCAGTTCTTTTAATTCTTTTGGCTTTGTTCTGTTCCTCACCAGTTATTTCCACCAGTTTATCTTCCAGCTCACTTATCCATTCTTCTGCCTCTGATACTCTATAGTTGAGACCTTCTATAGTAATTTTGAATTTGGCAATTGAGTTGGTGGTCTCTATTTGCTTATTTTTCATTTCGTGCATGTCTTTTCTCAGTGCACTAATTTCCTCTAATATTCTGTTTTTGGTGTTTTGCATCCTCATTAGTATAGGTTTTCTGAATTCTCTTTCAGATAATTTGTCTATCTCCTCCTCTGTCATTTGAAGCTGTGTTTCTTTAGCTTGGTCCTTCATTTGTGCAGTGTTTCTCTGTCGTTTCATTATTAGGTTGGTTTTTGTTTCTTTGTGGGTGTCTGTGTGTACGGAGTTCTTTTCCTCACCAGACTTCTTGGGTGAATTCTGCCTTCCTTTGGGTTTCTGTCCTTCTAGAAGGGTTCAATGGTTTGTGTCTTGGGTGGTGTTAGGTCTTGTTTACAGGTGAACAATCTCTAGTGTTGTATGTTCTTTGATAGTGTGGGATCTTGGAATCAGGGCTTCTACTCCGAGGATCCTTGGTTTGATGATTGGTCAGGGGGTGTAGGCTCTATGTCTGGTTTGCTATGGTGTTCCGTGATATTAGTTCAAATACTAGCATCTGAGGAGCAAGAGGTGTGTCCCTAATGGGTGACAGTCATAAAAGCATGCAGATATTTTCTAACATAGTCATAAGATATACATACATACACAGCAATAACCACATCTAACCCGTCTTACAGTGACAAAGCATAGGAAATTTTCCTGGCAGACGATGCAATCAAAGATGGTACTTGCCCGTTAAGCTCTGAATTAATTAAAATAGTGCCTGGAGAAATAGATCTTGGGTAAGATCCTGGCTTGGACTATTTCATTGAAAGCAATTTTTATCTAGGACGTATGTTGAGGGTGAGGAGGTGGAGAGTATATAGGTAATGAGAAGGAATAGATTCGACTTGGAAGGATTTTATAGGGTTATGTAGCCAAGATTAGTGTGTTGTATTGTTTAGTGCAGCTGGAAGAGAATAGTGGAGACAGGAAAGTAGGAAATATTTATCTAGTGGATAGTGATAGATAGGAGTAAGTTTTACAATTAGAACATAGAGGGAGGAAGGAGTGGCAAAGAGGAAAGAAAATTAGAAGTTTCCAAGAATTAAAATTTTTAAAAAAAATTAAAATTAAAAATCAAATAAAAATGATAAAAGACATTAAAAATTAAAAAGGGAAGAAAAACTTAATAAGAAGAGCCAAAAGAGAGAGAAAAAAAACCAAAAAACAGAAACCAAACCTGACCGATCAAATGAATAAACAGAACCGTCCACAACAAATAAACTAACAAAAAAAGCTAAATACTGTCCCTGGTTTTTATCCTCTCATCTGTCTGGTGGAAGCCAATCTGCTCTCGATGGTGTTGTCTTGATGATGTAGACTTTCCCTTATGGCTCCGGTTGCTATGGTTTGTTTTCAGTCAAATAAGGCATTGCAGCAAGCTCAGGTGCTGGCCGGGATGGCGGGCTGATTCCAGTTCATCGGACAGGGGGCCGCATTGCGGTCAGTCCCGGGTTGGTTGGGGTCGCCCCAGCTCTGCCATGCACGCACCGGTAGCCTCCAATACCTGCCCTTCTCCCAGCTTCCTCCGCTGTGGGTGTAGCTATGGGGGTGCATGGGCTCCTCCGCCACTGGCCCGCGCGCACTGCCAGTTTCGCGTCCAAGTCCCAAAGGCAGGCACAAGCTTCCCCGTCTGTCTCGAGCCCGGTCCCTGGGTAGCAATCTGTGGGCGACTTCCCCTTCAGCTAGCCCCCCACTAGGAGTGTCTGAACTTACCCGGTGCCAGGTGGAAAGTCGCGATTTTCACCCGGCCAAGCAGCGTGATTTTCGCACTGGGCGCTCCCTCCCAGCTCCAGGTTGCTAGGTAGCACTCATTCTGTCTGGCCCTGCTCCGGTATCCTATCTTCGCAGTGTCTTAATTTCTGCTGGCCATCCGGGCGGATTTTTGGAATTTCCACGCTGATCTCTACTCTCTCTCCCCTGAGGCTCCGCTTAGGCCCCCTTTTAGGGCACTTGCTGGCGCCCTCTCTGTCCATGCGGTCCGGCGTGGGGGTTAGGATAGAGGATTCTTAGAACAGTAGCTTCGGGAAAGTTCTGGCTGTTCACTCTTCTAATCTCGCGGACCTATGAAGTTCTGTCGTCTAGCGGCTGGTTTGTTGGTGGTGTTTCATTTCTTGATTAGTTCTGGTGATTCTGTTGGGGAGCTGGTGAAATCTTCCCCTCATTCCTCCGCCATCTTGGATGTCTCCCTCATTTTGCATTTTAAATGTGAATTGATTCATTGGGTGGGGTGGGTTTTAGAAATGTTAGAACTGTATCATGAATGACAGATATTCCCCCATGTCCACCTTGGAGAATGGAAAGAAGATGGAGGAACCTCGTGTGGCGACTATCCTGGATGAACTAGGTGATCCCAACCCAATCACATGGGGTCTAAAAGCAGAGACTGCCTCTCCCAGGTGTGGTCAGAGGTCATGCAGCCTTTCGAGAAGGGCTCAACCCAACTGGCCTTCACTGGCTTTGAAGACAGAGGAAGGAATCACAGCCCCAGGAATGCAGGAGGTGTCCAGAAGCTCAGGATCTTGACTTTTATTAAAGGATATTTTGCAGCAAGTCAGTATATTGGTTTTGATGAGAGAAGGGTTCTACCTTCCCAGTTTTTGGATTAATTATCAGAATAAAATAAAATTCAAGAAAAACCTGAAGTTAAATAAAATGTGCTGCCCTCACTGTCGCCTCCCACTTGTGTGACATCTGTGTGTTTAACTGCCTCCTCCCAAGATTCTGAATCCTGCTGGCAGGAAAGCAAGCCATGGAGGCCTGGAAGGTCTCCCAAGTTCCCTCAGAGGGAAACAGTGCTCAGCACATCAAGATTTCCTCTAAACAATCAAGAAGACGTTGAATGCAAAACCTAGAGTGTCATTTGGAACCCTGTCTGCCAGGCCCTGATAAGTGAGGTTAAGTTTGCCCTGAGGCGCTATCTCCTCAATACAGGTGGTTGGAAAAAACAGACCTGTGAATCTGAGGTTACTGCCTGTCTGGAGTGGGCTGGTGAATATTGGGTGGGCCAGAGCCAGCAGGCTGGTGTAAGGCTCCGGGGAAGACCACCTGCTCTCAGCTCCTCACTGGAAGCTATGTTATTTAGCACCTTGATACATTAAGTGCCTCCCTGTTTTTTTTTTTACATTCAGGAAGATCAAAAACTTTTAACCATCTTTTACGCCTGGAGGCATTACGTACTTAAATGTCAGCTGCAATGCCACAGAGGAAATGAACTAGTAGGATCAGAGGGAAGGTGAACTAACTTTGACGAAGGACCTTCCATGTGATCAGAAGGAAAGAGACCTGACATTGACCAAGGACGGTCCACGTGCCAGGGAGTGTACAGTGTAATATTGTGTGTGTGTTGTTTCTTCTAATCCTTATAGTAACACTGCGAAGTAGGAGTTATGATCCACATTTTATTTGTAAATATAAAAAGTGTATGGCTTGTGAAAGCCATACAAGAGGGATACTCTCTGGAGATTAAATTTGTGAAGCTGTGAGCGTGTGTGTTGGAGGGAGATTTCCTCTTCTTTGTGAAAAGAAACGGCCACCTATGTCACAGCACGGGAAATCCCCTGGGATCCTTGAAACCAGCTGTGACAGAGGTCTAAGCTCTGGGCTGTTGGAAGGTAAAGTCCATGTGTATTCTGTTCTATATATTTGTGAGCTCCATCCCTTTCCTTGGCACTGGTGAAACATGTAGAGGATATTTTCATTTGTTTTTCAATTTGAATCTTGTCTCTTTCCTATTTGCCATACCATTCTCCATCTTTTGGGGCTGAGTTCTTAGGGAATCATTTGGTTAATCATTTGCAAGTCTCAGGCTTAAATCAAGAAACAGGCGTAAGCAGGGATATTGGAGTCAGTGTATGACTTTAGGGCCTTGAGCCATGACAGTGGGACACAGAGCCCAAGGACACAGAGTCACTGCTGTATCTTTGCCTCTGCCTGAGAAGCCTGTTGACTACCTCTGCCCAACCCATGGACACGTGCACCTCCAAGTGCACACAAGCCTTTTCAATCACTTAGTCTCAGTGTGCTTTCTAAAGGAACCAAGACAAGCATTCTCTCAGTGAAGAACTTAGCTGAAGTTGTGAGGACGAAAACCTGGAGGGAGACAAGTCCTCATAACTTACCTGAGTTGTGCCTGAAGGCTATGTCCCAGATTTTTTCAGTTAAATGAGCCTGTGAGCCTGTGATAATAATGGACAACATTTACTAAGTGTTTACTATCTACCAGTCTCTTTCTTAGTGCTTTACATGCAGTATCTAATTTTCAACCACACAAAAACCCTATTATCATTTTTTAAATTTTGGCCTCTTTTATTGATTGATTGATTGATTGATTGATTTTCACCCATCTTTATTCTTTGGCCTATGCAGGCCTCCCATTGCAGTGGCCTCTCTTGTTGCTGAGCACCAGATCTGGGCGCATGCGCTCCAGAGCTCCGGCTTGGTAGTTGGACACATCAGTCCAGCCGCTCCGTGGCACGTGGGATCCTCCCAGACCAGGGATCAAACTGGTGCTCCCTGCACTGCAAAGCAGACTCTTTACCCACTGGACCACCAGGGAAACCCGTATTTTTTAAAATTAATTTTAATAGAGTACAGCTGATTTACAATGTTGCATTAGTTCCTACATATACTCCATAAGGTCACCACAGGGCACTTAGTAGAGCTCCCTGTGCTATACAGTAGGTACTTATTAGTTATCTGTTTTGCACGTAGTATCAACAGTGTGTATATATATATATATATACACATATATACATTGATATATATATCAATCCCAATCTCCCATTTCACTTCACCACCCTATTCCAATCCCTTTGGTGTTCATACATTTGTTCTCTACATTTGTGTCTTTATTTCTGTTTTGCAAATAAGATTATCTATACCATTTTTCATATAGATGTGTTAATATGCGATATTTGTTTTTCTCTTTCTGATTTCTGCGTGATAGTCTCTAGGTCTGTCCATATTTCGACAAATGACCCAGTCTCATTCCTTTTCCTTTGTATATACATACCACATCTTTATCGATTCCTCTGCTGATGAACATTCAGGTTGTTTCTGTGTCCTGGTTACTGTAAACAGTGCTGCAATGAACATTTTGGTGCATGCAACATGACTATTCGTATTCCTACTTTTAAGTCAGAAAACTGAGGCACAGAGATTCCCAAATGACATAACAAAACAGAAATACCCAGCAGAGAAAGTGGGGGACAGAGTTCAAAACTTTGGAGTTCCTTTTCCTTCTGGATAGAAACAACTGGCTCTCTGGCTGATAAAGCTCTAGAAGCTAGCACATCAGCGATCATCCATAAAAACCCAAACCAGTGATTCTTCTTTCTGGTTAGAAAAGTAATGTGTTAACCTTGGAGGATATTTGAAAGATATTTAAAAAAATAAATCTCAAAGTAGAGATTATCTGTGAAATGTATAATGGACAAGTTCATTACCCTTGTATGAAATGTGTTGGTGGTGGTCAGTTGCCCAGTCACGTCTGAATTCTTTGCAACTCCATGGACTGCAGCACACCAGGCCTCCCTGTCCCTCACCATCTCCCAGGGTTTGCCCAAGTTCATGTCCATTGCATCTGTGATACCATCCAGCCATTTCATCCTCTGGTACCCTGTTCTCCTCCTGCCCTCAATCTTTCCCAGCATCAGGGACTTTTCCAATGAGTCGACTGTTTACATCATATGACTAAAATACTGGGGCTTCAGCTTCAGTATCAGTCCTTCCAATGATTTTTCAGGGTTGGTTTCTCTTAAGATTGATTGACTGTTTTGATGTCCTTGCTGTTTGAGGGACTCTCAAGAGTCTTCTTCAGCACCACAGTTCGAAGGCATCAATTATTTGGCACTCTGCCTTCTTTATGTTACAGATCTCACAATCGTATGTGATCCCTGGAAAGACCACAGCCTTGATTATATGGACTTTTGTTGGCAGAATAATGTCTCTGCTTTTCAACACACTGTCTAGGTTTGTCATAGCTTTCCCCCCAAGAAGCAACTGTCTTCTAATTTCATGGTTGCAAAACACGAAACATGAAACATCTCCTACAGCTGCTTAAGCTCATGTCCACTAAATCAGTGATGCCATCCAATCATCCCAGCCCCTGTCACCCTTCTCCTCTTGCCCTCATTGTTTCCCAACATCAGGACCTAAACCATGAGTCAGCTCTTCACATCAGGCGACCAAATTATTTGATCTTCAGCGTCAGCAGCTTGCAATGAACATTTTGGTGCATGCAACATGACTATTCGTATTCCTACTTTTAAGTCAGAAAACTGAGGCACAGAGATTCCCAAATGACATAACAAAACAGAAATACCCAGCAGAGAAAGTGGGGGACAGAGTTCAAAACTTTGGAGTTCCTTTTCCTTCTGGATAGAAACAACTGGCTCTCTGGCTGATAAAGCTCTAGAAGCTAGCACATCAGCGATCATCCATAAAAACCCAAACCAGTGATTCTTCTTTCTGGTTAGAAAAGTAATGTGTTAACCTTGGAGGATATTTGAAAGATATTTAAAAAAATAAATCTCAAAGTAGAGATTATCTGTGAAATGTATAATGGACAAGTTCATTACCCTTGTATGAAATGTGTTGGTGGTGGTCAGTTGCCCAGTCACGTCTGAATTCTTTGCAACTCCATGGACTGCAGCACACCAGGCCTCCCTGTCCCTCACCATCTCCCAGGGTTTGCCCAAGTTCATGTCCATTGCATCTGTGATACCATCCAGCCATTTCATCCTCTGGTACCCTGTTCTCCTCCTGCCCTCAATCTTTCCCAGCATCAGGGACTTTTCCAATGAGTCGACTGTTTACATCATATGACTAAAATACTGGGGCTTCAGCTTCAGTATCAGTCCTTCCAATGATTTTTCAGGGTTGGTTTCTCTTAAGATTGATTGACTGTTTTGATGTCCTTGCTGTTTGAGGGACTCTCAAGAGTCTTCTTCAGCACCACAGTTCGAAGGCATCAATTATTTGGCACTCTGCCTTCTTTATGTTACAGATCTCACAATCGTATGTGATCCCTGGAAAGACCACAGCCTTGATTATATGGACTTTTGTTGGCAGAATAATGTCTCTGCTTTTCAACACACTGTCTAGGTTTGTCATAGCTTTCCCCCCAAGAAGCAACTGTCTTCTAATTTCATGGTTGCAAAACACGAAACATGAAACATCTCCTACAGCTGCTTAAGCTCATGTCCACTAAATCAGTGATGCCATCCAATCATCCCAGCCCCTGTCACCCTTCTCCTCTTGCCCTCATTGTTTCCCAACATCAGGACCTAAACCATGAGTCAGCTCTTCACATCAGGCGACCAAATTATTTGATCTTCAGCGTCAGCATCTTGCCTGGTTCAGAGCAATTTTGATGGGCACTGGACGAGATTGGCATTGAGCCTACACTGCCGCTGGACCTCTCCTTCTCTGCCCAGTCTTGCTCTCTTTTCTTCCCTTCAACAAGAGTTGATCTCTAGAGTGTTCTTATATGGAAAATTCAGAGTTTCCTTCCTAGGGGACCAAATCTGCAACAGGGTTTAGGTATGGGGAAGAGAAATTATATTTGGAAGCCATTTCTTCCAAAGGCGAGATCAAAGCTCTTGATATTTCTATGTGGGTACAATGCAGATGAAACCTCCCCTTCAGAGGTGCTATAACCCTTCAGAGAACTGTGCCAGGCTTTGAGGAGGGCCCTGTAAGTCCTTGTTCTCAGGCAAAGGCAGCTGAGCTAGCAGTGCCAGTCCCTGTAAGGTGAGAGGGAAAGGGCCTGCCTCAGCTCACATCACCCAGTGATGTTAGCTGGTTCTTTCTCAAAATTGCCCTGTGGGATTCTGGTTCTCTCTGAAGCTGTACTTGAGGTAAAAATAATCCCCAGCCCTTCTCCCAATTTTCCAAAAGCTGAAACTATTTGAGAGGTTAAGTGTTTCTGATTTGTGTCATATCATCTCCCATAAACAAAGCCAAGGGTACATGCTCTCTATTTCCGACATTGTTTTAGGATGAATGATACCTATTGAGGGTTTAGGCTGTCTCATCAGCCCCAGAGAGCCTAGCCTCTCTTGGCTACAGCACAGTTCTAAGTATACTTTCATCACTAGGGATAAGGCAGCTATTTTTCCTTTTAAAAAGATAGGTTCCCCCCCGCCGCCCCCCAGAAAGAGATGGGCAGAATGAGGCCTAGATGCAATGTTCTGAATGTTTGTGTCTCTTCAAAATTTATATGTTGAAACCTCAAACTCCGACATGATGTATTAGGAGGTGGGACCTTTGGGAGGTAATTAGGTCATGAGGGTCATGCCTTCATAAATGGGATAAGTTCCCTCATAGAGGGGACCCCAGAGAGCTCTCTCACCCTCTGTCTGCTGTGTGAGGATGTAAGAACTGGGCAGTGGGAAGGCAAGTGAAAGGAGATTTTCTCAGTATGTAAACTTTTTGTCCTTTTTAAACTTTGACCCATGGAGCTAAATAAACTGTTTTAAAAATGAATAGTGGTAAGTCCCAATTTAAAACTGCCATTGTACACCTAATTCAAAGCACCCTCCCCTTCCAGTTGGGTGTGACCTATGGGTCTCCCATCTGCAGGGAAAAGGAGTAAGGTCTCTTCTCTATTTCACCCTCTTGCTCTTGGCCTGCGGGGTGGGGTGCAGTTTGGATCAAAGCTCTTTGACGGCGCTATTTGTGCTTCTCTCCTGATGGTCCACTTGCTCTGGGTTTCTGGCTTTTTGCGGATTTTTCAGTGGTTTTTCTCCTCCTTCCCTGACTAGGAACCCCAGCTGTACAGTATCCTGATGGGAGTTTTGTGCTCTTTGGCTGACCTCCTGTAACTCCCTCGGCCCCATCTTGCTCCAGGGGGTGGAGGCAGGGGATCTTCCATGGTCTTTTATTCCTGGATTCTTTGCCCCAGTAGATCCTTAGAGGGAAGCTCAGCTTTCTTTCCCAGCATGCACTTCACCTACGGGAATATGACACATCTTGCCACACCAAATGCTGCCCTGCCTACCAATGAGGGCTGCTCCACCAGGTCCCTGCCTAGAATTCTCTGGTCAGAAAGCAGACATCATTAGTCTCCAGGTGAAGTCTGCCATCCAAACTCAAGTTTTCCTGAGCATTCTTTGACCATATCTACTATAAGGCACTGAGGTGGGTGCATTAATTTCTGCAGGGAATTAGCCTATGATTTAATGTCATATTTTTGTTTGTTAGGAGCCCTCTCCCATCAACTTGTCTGGGAGTGGGAAAAAAGAGCATTAATCTGACAGTTTATGACTCAGGAGGATTCTCTCACTGAATGAATTCGTCTTTGGCTCACTGGAGCTGCTGGAGAGTGACAGTGAGAATCTGGACAGGTCTCAAGTCAGTTCAGTCCCTCAGACTCTTAGTGACCTCATGGACTGCAGCACGTTAGGCTTCCCTGTCCCTCACCATCTCCTGGAGCTGGGCAAGGCAAGTAAAGAGAGCTCTCTCAGTGGTAAGTCCCAATTTTCTCAGTATGTAAACTTTTTGTCCTTTTTAAACTTTGACCCATGGAGCTAAATAAACTGTTTTAAAAATGAATAGTGGTAAGTCCCAATTTAAAACTGCCATTGTACACCTAATTCAAAGCACCCTCCCCTTCCAGTTGGGTGTGACCTATGGGTCTCCCATCTGCAGGGAAAAGGAGTAAGGTCTCTTCTCTATTTCACCCTCTTGCTCTTGGCCTGCGGGGTGGGGTGCAGTTTGGATCAAAGCTCTTTGACGGCGCTATTTGTGCTTCTCTCCTGATGGTCCACTTGCTCTGGGTTTCTGGCTTTTTGCGGATTTTTCAGTGGTTTTTCTCCTCCTTCCCTGACTAGGAACCCCAGCTGTACAGTATCCTGATGGGAGTTTTGTGCTCTTTGGCTGACCTCCTGTAACTCCCTCGGCCCCATCTTGCTCCAGGGGGTGGAGGCAGGGGATCTTCCATGGTCTTTTATTCCTGGATTCTTTGCCCCAGTAGATCCTTAGAGGGAAGCTCAGCTTTCTTTCCCAGCATGCACTTCACCTACGGGAATATGACACATCTTGCCACACCAAATGCTGCCCTGCCTACCAATGAGGGCTGCTCCACCAGGTCCCTGCCTAGAATTCTCTGGTCAGAAAGCAGACATCATTAGTCTCCAGGTGAAGTCTGCCATCCAAACTCAAGTTTTCCTGAGCATTCTTTGACCATATCTACTATAAGGCACTGAGGTGGGTGCATTAATTTCTGCAGGGAATTAGCCTATGATTTAATGTCATATTTTTGTTTGTTAGGAGCCCTCTCCCATCAACTTGTCTGGGAGTGGGAAAAAAGAGCATTAATCTGACAGTTTATGACTCAGGAGGATTCTCTCACTGAATGAATTCGTCTTTGGCTCACTGGAGCTGCTGGAGAGTGACAGTGAGAATCTGGACAGGTCTCAAGTCAGTTCAGTCCCTCAGACTCATTGTGACCCCATGGACTGCAGCACGTTAGGCTTCCCTGTCCTCCATCATCTCCTGGAGCTGGACAAGTCTGGTCACCTCTTACTGAAGTCAGGAGAGAAGTAGCTTCTGGGGTTCCCTCCATCGAAGGTGGAAGGTATTTGTGACTCGTTGCCAAATGGAAATGTCCTGTTCCACGTCTGATTAGTCTTCAGTAAAAACTTCGTAATATCATCCCGCCACGTGAAGACAGCTCTTATCTTTATTGATAATAACTACCATTTACTGAATGCTTACAAGGTACTAAAAACTGCACATATAATGGCATTAATTGGTCCTAATCATTTGATTAGGGAGTTTCACCCCCACCTCACTGAGAAAACCTGAGACCCAGAGTCACACGGCCAGTGGCAGAGTTAGAATTTGAATCCACATCTATTGGCTCCAAAATCAATTTGTATAGAAAGATAAATGGTAATAGTCCATGCTTACTGCAATATTCTCTCACCAATGAGCTATGAAATTGGGGTGGTGATGTAGTTATTATGAGGGATTAAAATATTAAGTCCATCAAACACTGTGTGTGGATTTGATAAATAATGTATATGGTATTTCTCATATATATATTCAGTTCAGTTCAATAGATAATGAATTCTCTCTTTGTGCCAGGCCTTCTAGGTGCTGGCAGCACATCAGTGTACATAATAATAATAATAATAATAATAATAATAATAATAATAATAATAATAATAATAATTTCTTTCCTTGTGGAAATAAAAGCTAAAATTATACCAAAGCTATATATATTCATCATGTATTTTAGCAATTAAATGAAATAAAAAAATATAAATCATGTGAAGGCTCAGAGAAGAACTTTGCTTTTTAAAATGAGTCTTTGTTTTGGGCCTCTCTGGAAACCACTAATAATATTTAAATGATAGCAAGGACATGATCCATTAGATGCTGGAGGAATTTTGTGTGCCTTCAAGTCCAAGCAGGGACTGGCAATATCTGGGTTACAGAGGCAATATTGGGCAATCTCATTGGGTAATCCCACTCCTACATCACATGTTGTTGTTTAGTCGCCCAGTCGTGTCTGACTCTGTGACCCCATGGAGTGTAGCCCATCAGGGTCCTCTGTCCATGGGATTTCAGACCCGAAAGAACCTCTATCACATATTTCTGTGTAAATGATAATGACTAAAGCAAGTTAGGAGTAGAACTTCATTGATGATAAAGATGAAGACTCAGGATCAAGGTCGAAGGCAGGGTTACTTTACGTTTTGCTAACCCTTTGGCTCCAGGACTCCTTCTAAAGGTCTTACAGAGGAGTGAACGGTTTGTTCAAACAATGAGCGGGCTCCTTCCAGTTCAGTCCTCCAGGATCTCCAGGAGACGCACTCAGCAGGCTGCATAATAGCTTGTTTAACCCAAAAAGTCACATTCCAAGGACTCAGGTGCCAGGAAGGGAGCGTGCGATCTTTCTCGTCACACTCTGGCCTTCACTGCCCTGTTCAGGTTCACTGTTGCCTTTTGGTAATTCTTTCCGGTCCTTGCAAGGATGGGCGGGCAGGAGAATTACCCTCTCCATATGGTAGACGGGGAAAAGAAGGAAGCCTGCGCCTTGGCCTTGTAAAGTTCTGCCCTGCTCTTTGCACTTCGCTTCACTCTTTCCTCACTCCTGACAACGTGTCCCCGGGGTTCAACTCCCCGTTTTCCCTCTCGCTTCCGTCCCGCAGGCCCGCAACCAGGAACAGCTACCACGCTGCGGCCGCGGAACTACATTTCCCACAACGCCCCGCACCGACCGGCCTCAGCGGGGCGTCCCCCGAGCTGCCGTTGTAATTCTTGTTGAATCGGAGACACGTTTCCGGGGACGCGCCAAGCTACTGCCCACTTCACCGTGATATGCCTTTTTCTTCTCCACCTGCGAGACCCAAAGTTGGGTGAAAAGGCTCGGGGAGCGGGGGTGGGGTGAGCCCTTCATTCCGGCGAACGCTCTGGCCACCCATTTCCTCCTGGCGCCTGGGCGGCCGGGGCCTGGGAGTGTCATTGGAGGATGACCGCAGCCCTCGCAGCTGCCTCTGCTGCTGCGACCATGGCCTCTGGCAGCAGCGGCCTCGCCGCCGCCCGGCTCCTGATTGGGTAATCCCACTCCTACATCACATGTTGTTGTTTAGTCGCCCAGTCGTGTCTGACTCTGTGACCCCATGGAGTGTAGCCCATCAGGGTCCTCTGTCCATGGGATTTCAGACCCGAAAGAACCTCTATCACATATTTCTGTGTAAATGATAATGACTAAAGCAAGTTAGGAGTAGAACTTCATTGATGATAAAGATGAAGACTCAGGATCAAGGTCGAAGGCAGGGTTACTTTACGTTTTGCTAACCCTTTGGCTCCAGGACTCCTTCTAAAGGTCTTACAGAGGAGTGAACGGTTTGTTCAAACAATGAGCGGGCTCCTTCCAGTTCAGTCCTCCAGGATCTCCAGGAGACGCACTCAGCAGGCTGCATAATAGCTTGTTTAACCCAAAAAGTCACATTCCAAGGACTCAGGTGCCGGGAAAGGGGAGCGTGCGATCTTTCTCGTCACACTCTGGCCTTCACTGCCCTGTTCAGGTTCACTGTTGCCTTTTGGTAATTCTTTCCGGTCCTTGCAAGGATGGGCGGGCAGGAGAATTACCCTCTCCATATGGTAGACGGGGAAAAGAAGGAAGCCTGCGCCTTGGCCTTGTAAAGTTCTGCCCTGCTCTTTGCACTTCGCTTCACTCTTTCCTCACTCCTGACAACGTGTCCCCGGGGTTCAACTCCCCGTTTTCCCTCTCGCTTCCGTCCCGCAGGCCCGCAACCAGGAACAGCTACCACGCTGCGGCCGCGGAACTACATTTCCCACAACGCCCCGCACCGACCGGCCTCAGCGGGGCGTCCCCCGAGCTGCCGTTGTAATTCTTGTTGAATCGGAGACACGTTTCCGGGGACGCGCCAAGCTACTGCCCACTTCACCGTGATATGCCTTTTTCTTCTCCACCTGCGAGACCCAAAGTTGGGTGAAAAGGCTCGGGGAGCGGGGGTGGGGTGAGCCCTTCATTCCGGCGAACGCTCTGGCCACCCATTTCCTCCTGGCGCCTGGGCCCCGGCCGGGGGCCTGGGGAGTGTCATTGGAGGATGACCGCAGCCCTCGCAGCTGCCTCTGCTGCTGCGACCATGGCCTCTGGCAGCAGCGGCCTCGCCGCCGCCCGGCTCCTGGCCCGTGCCTTCCTCTGTGAGTCCGGCCGGGGCTCTGTCCTCCAAGCCTCCGCGAGTTTCCGGGCGCTCCGGGGCCGTTGTCCTGGTCCAGGCGGCGGCTGGGCCCTTCGCGGCGGGACCTCGGCGGGGTCCCCGAGTCGGCGAGCCTCTGGGGTGGCGGAAGCTTTGCTGGATAGGAGGGGCCGGGACCCGGGAGGCTGCTGGAGGGTGGGGACGTAGAGCGGCTCAGCCAGGATTCGGGTCTGGGAGCCCTGCAGACGCGAGGTGTTGATTCCGCACGCCCTTGAGCCCGCGGTGGTGGGTGTGGGCGGCATCTGGACCGGGTCTTGGAGGAAGCGAGAGGTGAGGGGTCCAGGACGAAGTCCGCTGGGAGGGTGAGTGGGTTGAGAGGAATGGGGAGGATATCAGAAGGAAATTGCAGGGTCAGGCTGAGCCTTGGACAGGACGGTCTTACCCCTTTAGTTGTCCTTTCCTTACGTTCTGCATGTGGAATCAGCACAGCTTCCCGCCCCCAAAACTGCTGGAAACTTAGGTTTGGCTGGGACCTTAACCAGCTTATTTGCCGTGACTCCACCAGGCGGTGTGAATTCTTCAGTTCCTTAAAACTTAACGCTCAAGGTTGCTAGGAACGCTGACTGTTGAAAATTCTCGAGATGTCCAAAGTCTCAGTGTTTGGTCGGTAGATTGGGTAGGGAAAGACTTTGGAATCAGCCACATCAGGGTTTGAAGTCTGCCTAGTCCTGTACAGTCTAGGTAGTTACTCTGGGAGATGTTCCTGAATGTGTTTCCTAATTTCTCTTCACGCCCCATGAACACATTACCCTATTTTTAGTGAATCTGAGACACAGTCGCTTGTAAGGTGCACTGCTGTTCTGTCTGCCACTAGCCGCGGGAGATGATTGCTAATTAAAATTGTGGCAGGCCTTTGGTTGTCAGTCTCATCCTGCTTTAAGAAATGTTAAAAAAGAAAGAAAAAAAAAGTGCATCCTGGAAATGATGAAGTCCAGGATCATCTGGGTTCACCATGCCTTTAAGTGGAACAGTTTATGTAAAGCACCTTGAATGAAATACACAAAGTTTTTTTTTTTTTTTTTTCTTTCTCTCCCTTTCTGCTTTGGTTCTAATTATTTCTTGGGAAAATTACCTTTCAGAAGTGCACAAGAATGCACACTCTATCACTGCACTTAGCTACCAGATCACTTGAGGACAAACCTTGGCAAGTAAGAAGTTGGATTTCTTTGGGAAAGCTTTCTGGGTATTTTTATGATGTAATGTAAAGGGTACTTGAGGATGTTGCAGGCAGGAAGAGAAACAGGATTAGTTACTCCCATGTCTGTCTCTTCTGGGGTCTTTGTCTGAGTTTCTGAAAAACCCTTGCCTCAGACAGGTTTGCTGTCTTAGGAGCAGAGTCTAGAAAGAGTGTCTAAAAGATCAGGATCTGGAGTCCAGTCTTAGCTATACCTAACCATCCTGTTCTTATAGAACTGGAACTTCATTATTCCTACAGTTAGGGATCCTGAGGCCTTAAGAGGTCATCTCAATTTAGCTGGAGTGGCCCTAAATTATCCTGGTCATGTCATTCCGTGGGTGCTAAACTGCTTCAGTTTGTCCTACTCTTTGCGACCCTATGGACAGCCTGCCAGACTCCTCTCTCCATAGGATTCTCCAGGCAGGAATACCTTCCCAGCCTAGGGATCGAACCGGCATCTGTTATGTCTACCCGCATTGGCAGGCAGGCTTCTTACGACCAGTGCCACCTGGGAAGTCACATGATTACTGTGTCACTAAAAGTCTGAAAGGTCTGAGATCTAAACCAAGGTATCTCTTATATTAGAGAGGTTACAAATTACAGGGTTAATGTTTAAAAACCTCTGAGTCTCCCACATCTTTTTCTCATGCCACATTGCTAAGCCCGTTTCCACTCTCACTAGAAAAGTCACAACCACAACAATACGACCTTACAAACTATTTTTTTTTTAAGGCAGTCATAAATTATTTAGACTCAGGTTAGTAGTGGAACTAAAGTTGCTAGGGAGTTTTGTCCCCTTTATTAGCTTTTAATTAATAGTACATTTTGTGCTGAAGGTCAGTAAGTGTTGGCAATGTTGATTTGAGTTAGGAAAAGACTCCCAAGCACCTGTTGATGCCTCCCAGAGACCCATTGGGGGCAGCCTGGAATTTGTAGAAATTCTTGAGCCAAAAGAACAGTTCTTAGGAAAAGAGAGAAGGAACTCAGATGAAGTAGGGACAGAAAATAAAATGAAAAATAAAGATTTCATCCATGAGAAAGCTTACGCATTTTATTAGCACCTTTGAAATTGAAATAGTGAACAGTTCCAACAAGTACAAGGTAGTGCAAGAATGTTTTAAAACAAAGAGTAGCGTAAGTTGGGTCTTTGGAACTTCGGGTAGGAGAAACTTAGGATGTTGCCTTAGTTACTCCCATGTCTGTCTCTTCTGGGGTCTTTGTCTGAGTTTCTGAAAAACCCTTGCCTCAGACAGGTTTGCTGTCTTAGGAGCAGAGTCTAGAAAGAGTGTCTAAAAGATCAGGATCTGGAGTCCAGTCTTAGCTATACCTAACCATCCTGTTCTTATAGAACTGGAACTTCATTATTCCTACAGTTAGGGATCCTGAGGCCTTAAGAGGTCATCTCAATTTAGCTGGAGTGGCCCTAAATTATCCTGGTCATGTCATTCCGTGGGTGCTAAACTGCTTCAGTTTGTCCTACTCTTTGCGACCCTATGGACAGCCTGCCAGACTCCTCTCTCCATAGGATTCTCCAGGCAGGAATACCTTCCCAGCCTAGGGATCGAACCGGCATCTGTTATGTCTACCCGCATTGGCAGGCAGGCTTCTTACGACCAGTGCCACCTGGGAAGTCACATGATTACTGTGTCACTAAAAGTCTGAAAGGTCTGAGATCTAAACCAAGGTATCTCTTATATTAGAGAGGTTACAAATTACAGGGTTAATGTTTAAAAACCTCTGAGTCTCCCACATCTTTTTCTCATGCCACATTGCTAAGCCCGTTTCCACTCTCACTAGAAAAGTCACAACCACAACAATACGACCTTACAAACTATTTTTTTAAGGCAGTCATAAATTATTTAGACTCAGGTTAGTAGTGGAACTAAAGTTGCTAGGGAGTTTTGTCCCCTTTATTAGCTTTTAATTAATAGTACATTTTGTGCTGAAGGTCAGTAAGTGTTGGCAATGTTGATTTGAGTTAGGAAAAGACTCCCAAGCACCTGTTGATGCCTCCCAGAGACCCATTGGGGGCAGCCTGGAATTTGTAGAAATTCTTGAGCCAAAAGAACAGTTCTTAGGAAAAGAGAGAAGGAACTCAGATGAAGTAGGGACAGAAAATAAAATGAAAAATAAAGATTTCATCCATGAGAAAGCTTACGCATTTTATTAGCACCTTTGAAATTGAAATAGTGAACAGTTCCAACAAGTACAAGGTAGTGCAAGATTGTTTTAAACACAAAGCAGTAGTTCCTGTAAGTTGGGTCTTTGAGAATAAATAGGGAACAATATCTAGTTTTTTTATCTGTATTCAAGTATTATTGACAGAGAACATTAGTTTTAGGTGTGTGGCCTAATATTTTGATACTTGTGTATATTGTGATGTCTGTCGTGATATCTATCACTATGCATAATTTCACATTTTTGTTTCTTGTGATGAGTACTTTTAAGATCTGCTCTCTTAGTTACTTTCAAATGTGCAATGTAGTGTTAGCAACTGTAGTCCCCTGCTGTACATTACATCCTCATGATTTATAAGTGGAAGTTTGTGCCTTTTGACTCCCCTCCTCTACTTGGGCTTTCACTTCCATCTCTGGCAACCACCGATCTGCTCTCTTAATTAGGTTTTGTGTCTTTTTGTTGTTTTTTTTAAGATTCCACATGTAGGTGAGATCACATGGTATTTGTCTTTCTCTGTCTGACTTCTTTTACTTTGTGTCGTGCTCTGTGTGTGCTGTCACAAGTGGCAAGATTTTTTTATGACTGAATAATATTCCAGAGTATATCTGTGTGTGCACGTTAATATATATACCATATTTTCTTTATCCATTCTTCTGTCGGTGGAGTTGCTAATTAACTTAATTGTAAATAGCGCTGCAGTGAACATGGGACTTCCTTTCAATTTAGTATTTTCGTTCCCATCAGGTAAATACTTGGAAGTGGAATTGCTGGATCATATGACAGTTCTATTTTTAATATTTTGAGGAGCCTCAGTACTGTTGTCCATAGTGTCTGCACTAATACCATTCCTACTAAAGGCACACAGAGGTTCCCTTTCTCCAAGTCCTTACCAACATTTATTATTTCTTGCCCTTTTGATGGTAGCCTTTCTGACAGATGTGAGGTTGAATCTCACCATAGTGCTTTTTTTTTTTTCTTTCAATTTTGGCCACTTTTATTGGTCTTTCATTTATTTATTTTCATCCATCTTTGTTCTTTGACCTGTATGGGCCTCCCATTGCAGTGGCCTCTGTCGCTGCAGAGCAACGGCTCTGGGCGCATGCGCTCCAGAGCGCTGGCCTGTAATTGGTCACACTGCTCCAGCCACTCCATGGCACGTGGGATCTTCCTGGGCCAGGGATCAAACCAGTGCCCCTTGCACTGCAAGGCGGACTCTTAACCCACTGGACCACCAGGGAAGCCCTCACTATGGTTTTGATTTGTGTTTCCCTAATGATTAGTAATGTTGAACACCTTTCACATATATGTTGACCATCTGCATGTATTCTTTGGAAAACAGTCTATTCAGGAGCCAGTATTTTTGAACTTCAGAATTAAGGTGTTTTGATGACAGTAAGTGAACCTTACAACCCAACTGGTCCCAAACCTTTGTGGAAATAAGCCCCAAACATTTCCTAGCCAGTATCAGAATGTATCTTAGAGCTCAGCTCTTCTGACTGAATCCTTTCTGCTAAATTCATGCTGGGTGATACTCTGTGCCTCCTTTTTTATTTTTAATTCCACTGTAGTGAAGGGGAATCACATGGTATTTTGTCTTTCTCTGTCTGACTTCTTTTACTTTGTGTCGTGCTCTGTGTGTGCTGTCACAAGTGGCAAGATTTTTTTATGACTGAATAATATTCCAGAGTATATCTGTGTGTGCACGTTAATATATATACCATATTTTCTTTATCCATTCTTCTGTCGGTGGAGTTGCTAATTAACTTAATTGTAAATAGCGCTGCAGTGAACATGGGACTTCCTTTCAATTTAGTATTTTCGTTCCCATCAGGTAAATACTTGGAAGTGGAATTGCTGGATCATATGACAGTTCTATTTTTAATATTTTGAGGAGCCTCAGTACTGTTGTCCATAGTGTCTGCACTAATACCATTCCTACTAAAGGCACACAGAGGTTCCCTTTCTCCAAGTCCTTACCAACATTTATTATTTCTTGCCCTTTTGATGGTAGCCTTTCTGACAGATGTGAGGTTGAATCTCACCATAGTGCTTTTTTTTTTTTCTTTCAATTTTGGCCACTTTTATTGGTCTTTCATTTATTTATTTTCATCCATCTTTGTTCTTTGACCTGTATGGGCCTCCCATTGCAGTGGCCTCTGTCGCTGCAGAGCAACGGCTCTGGGCGCATGCGCTCCAGCGCTGGCCTGTAATTGGTCACACTGCTCCAGCCACTCCATGGCACGTGGGATCTTCCTGGGCCAGGGATCAAACCAGTGCCCCTTGCACTGCAAGGCGGACTCTTAACCCACTGGACCACCAGGGAAGCCCTCACTATGGTTTTGATTTGTGTTTCCCTAATGATTAGTAATGTTGAACACCTTTCACATATATGTTGACCATCTGCATGTATTCTTTGGAAAACAGTCTATTCAGGAGCCAGTATTTTTGAACTTCAGAATTAAGGTGTTTTGATGACAGTAAGTGAACCTTACAACCCAACTGGTCCCAAACCTTTGTGGAAATAAGCCCCAAACATTTCCTAGCCAGTATCAGAATGTATCTTAGAGCTCAGCTCTTCTGACTGAATCCTTTCTGCTAAATTCATGCTGGGTGATACTCTGTGCCTCCTTTTTTATTTTTTTAATTTTTTTGGGGGGTGGGATGGGGGGCGGGGTGGATTGGGGAGGGAGCGAGGCGGGTGGGCCACTTCTATTGGTTTTTTTTTCATGTATCTATTTTCATCCATCTTTGTCACAGTGGCCTCTGTTGTTGCAGAGCACCAGCTCTGGGCGCATGTGCTCCAGAGCTCCGGCTCAGTAATTGGACACATCGGTCCAGCCGCTCCTTGGCACTTGGGATCCTCCCAGGCCAGGGATCGAACCGGCGCCCCTTGCCCTGCAAGGCAGTGTCCTTACCCATGCCCTGCAAGGCGGTGTCCTTACCCAGTGGGCCACCAGGGGAGGCCCTGTGCCTCCATTTTTGAAGCACTATCTTTTTTTCTCTTTGGTAACCTCACTGGATTGTTGAGAAGGTTACTACTGTACTCAAAGGTGTCATCTGCCTTTTCCACTTGTTTGCCAAGTTGTGTAGACCTGTTTTGGGAATTGAGAAGATATTTAGAAGTGTCCTTTGGAAAAGGGCACTCTCAACAGTCATGTTTCTGAGACCTAGTGTCTGTTGTCATTGCATCTAAGAATCATATCTTTATTTCAGAAATACAAAATGGCCTTGATCTAAATGTATCAATGGAGCATGAGAAGGTGACTTGATTATCTGACCTCAGACTTGTTTTTCCATAAAAACTTAGTTGGGACTATTAAAAGTAGTTTCTCTAAATATAGAGGAAGAATATCATTTCACCAAAGGCAGGGATTTTTGTTACAGTAAACCCACTTTTTTTTTTTTTTACATTGTATAATATTCCTAAAATTGGGATGTCTTATAATTGATGGCATCTTACAGTAAATGGGTAGTGTTTCCTTCACATTAGTGCTTAATAGTACTTCTTAACTTCAGAATTAAGGTGTTTTGATGACAGTAAGTGAACCTTACAACCCAACTGGTCCCAAACCTTTGTGGAAATAAGCCCCAAACATTTCCTAGCCAGTATCAGAATGTATCTTAGAGCTCAGCTCTTCTGACTGAATCCTTTCTGCTAAATTCATGCTGGGTGATACTCTGTGCCTCCTTTTTTATTTTTTTAATTTTTTTGGGGGGTGGGATGGGGGGCGGGGTGGGTTGGGGAGGGAGCGAGGCGGGTGGGCCACTTCTATTGGTTTTTTTTTCATGTATCTATTTTCATCCATCTTTGTCACAGTGGCCTCTGTTGTTGCAGAGCACCAGCTCTGGGCGCATGTGCTCCAGAGCTCCGGCTCAGTAATTGGACACATCGGTCCAGCCGCTCCTTGGCACTTGGGATCCTCCCAGGCCAGGGATCGAACCGGCGCCCCTTGCCCTGCAAGGCAGTGTCCTTACCCATGCCCTGCAAGGCGGTGTCCTTACCCAGTGGGCCACCAGGGGAGGCCCTGTGCCTCCATTTTTGAAGCACTATCTTTTTTTCTCTTTGGTAACCTCACTGGATTGTTGAGAAGGTTACTACTGTACTCAAAGGTGTCATCTGCCTTTTCCACTTGTTTGCCAAGTTGTGTAGACCTGTTTTGGGAATTGAGAAGATATTTAGAAGTGTCCTTTGGAAAAGGGCACTCTCAACAGTCATGTTTCTGAGACCTAGTGTCTGTTGTCATTGCATCTAAGAATCATATCTTTATTTCAGAAATACAAAATGGCCTTGATCTAAATGTATCAATGGAGCATGAGAAGGTGACTTGATTATCTGACCTCAGACTTGTTTTTCCATAAAAACTTAGTTGGGACTATTAAAAGTAGTTTCTCTAAATATAGAGGAAGAATATCATTTCACCAAAGGCAGGGATTTTTGTTACAGTAAACCCACTTTTTTTTTTTTTTACATTGTATAATATTCCTAAAATTGGGATGTCTTATAATTGATGGCATCTTACAGTAAATGGGTAGTGTTTCCTTCACATTAGTGCTTAATAGTACTTCTTAACATCAGTTGGTGTTTAGATTTGATGAAATAGAGCCAATTATCCTTCATCTGCAAGTGAATACTAAGTGCATATATAACTTTGCCTCTGAATGGTAGATTGGGGCTTGGAAGTAAGTGAATGCTCTTATACTTTCAGTTCCTATAGGTAGGGACTCCAATAGCCTGCGTATTACATATGCATCATGAATATGATGAGTAAGTATGCGTTCGTTAAAATCAGGAATGCGTAACAAGCACATAGTTCGGGAGGGTGGTTGGAAGGGACGTATTTTCATGAACTGTCTTAGGCTACTAGTGAGGAACACATACTGGTCACACAGCTCCATCCGTGGTCTGAGTCCCAACTGGGCAGCTCCTGGCCACCCTAGCGTCCATCCTGTAGGTGGCATGGTTGCTCACTGTGAGGGAGAGGATTCTGCATGTGGCTGGCAGGCTGATATAAATCTTCTTCAGATTACTCAGTCCATTGCCTTTGTAGCCTCTATTACAGTTGGCACTGCTGCAGCTTTGTGTTCCTTTGTTTAACATTTAGCTGTCTTACAGAGCAAGAAGCTTCACACGCACCTCCGTCCGTCTGGTTTACCCACGACCCTCTAGTGTCTGGGAGACGGCCTGGCACAATGAACATCTCAGAGCATTTTGGTCTTTTCATTCCACGTCAGGAGCACATAACTAACAGTGAAGTCGTGCTTGCTCTTCTCTAGTTATTATGCTGCATGCGCTTTGTATTACTAACTCATCTAATTCTCATACTGCCTGGGAGATGCATAATATGATTATCTCCATTTTTACAGTACAGCTGCATCTGTTAAAATACTGCAGATGGTAAAAATATACTAGTGTATATGTGTCTAGTCTACGCTCTGTGTAAACGTGGATGAGTTTGCTTACTTATAAGCATATATAGGTTATGCATGAGGACGTAAAACACTTTTGACTTACTGGATTTTAAAATATGAATTGTATGTTCTCTCTTTCTAGAAAATGATTGACTTATGTGCTCCTGTAGGATGTGAACCCACTTTGGGGAGGACCAGGTGCTGGGCTGCCCAGGTGATAGGTGCCATCTCTTATCAGCATCACGGCTTCCTCATGAGCATCCACTCAGAGAAGGGAAGACTGAGGCCAGGGGAGATCTAGAGACCTGCCCCAGGGCACCCGTAAACTCAAGCCCAGGCCTGTCTGGTTCCCCGTTTTATGCTTTCAGCTGCTGGGGAGGCAGTCCCAAGGTTAGGTCCGCCCATTTCTTTCTTTTTTTTTTTTAACTTTTTTTTGGGTGGGGGCCGGGGGAGGGGTGGGTTGGAGAGGGAGCGGGGCGGGTGGGCCACTTCTATTGGTCTTTCTTCATGTATCTATTTTCATCCATCTTTGTTCTTTGGTCTGTGTGGGTCTCCCATCGCAGGGCCCCTGTTGTTGCAGAGCGCTGGCTCTGGGTGCATGCGCTCCAGAGCTCCGGCTTGGTAATTGGACACATCGGTCCAGCCGCTCTGCGGCACGTGGGATCTTCCCAGGCCAGGGATTGAACCGGTGCCCCCTGCACTGCAAGGCGGTGTCCTTACCCACTGGACCACCAGGGAAGCCCCAGGTAGGCCCATTTCTATGAACTGGAGAGAAGGTGACTCCACCACCTTCCCTGGAGATGGCCTGAGGCCTTCACCACTGGGAAATTCTGCCTGGTGGCTGACTTCAGGCTATCCTGCTGCCTTGATATTTACTTAAAAATACTCCCTGATTTTAGTTTCCTTAATATTTGATATGAGCTATCTCCTCGTGTGGTGCTATATCATTTGTTTACGACCAGTTTTGTTCCTTGTTTATGACACTTGTCTGTTTTTCTGTTCAGCTTTGGTCCCTTCCTTCCTGCTTTAAACCTAGGCACACCTGTCTTTTCTCAGGATGACAGGGCCACTCTGGCTCCGTGGAAGGAGATGTGAACTGTCTGCTGTCTTCCTTTGCTAAGGCATAGTGTAAGAGTGGAACACGGAACTGTACCTTCAGAAAGCACGTACTGGCTTCAGATATCCTGATCTATTTGCTGTTGTAACCAAATCTTATGCTTTTCCTGACTGGAAACTCCTGGCACATGGGCTGTGTATTGACTATTCCAGGAGTGGGAGGGACTGTGGGGCAGGCTCTGCCAGGAGTGGCAGAGGAGAGGAAAGCTCTGTCTGCAACTGGTACTAGGGAACCCAGGGCAGGCCTTGGCGAGCGTGGGCTCTCAGGCCACAGTTCCTGCTCACTGGCTCAGGTTCAGGGCTCAGCTATGCTCACTGCGCCAGGACGTGACCCTTGGTGCTCCTGTGGTGCCCCTTGTTCACTGTAGTCTAGTTCAAGAATGTAGCTGATCTGTGTGCACACGGAACACCTCTTTCCAGGTTGGTCAGGGCGAACACTGGGCCAGTCTCTTCCCTCCAGGTACAGGGGACTCCTAAATGCAAAGTGACTGGAAGCTGAGGTCAATGTAGGCTTCCCAGGTGGCTCAGTGGTAAAGAATGTGCCTGCCAATGCAAGAGACAAGGGTTCAGTCCCTGGTTTGGGAGGATCTCCTGGAGGAGGAAATGGCACCCCACTCCAGTATTCTTGCCTGGAGAATCCCATGGACAGAGGAGCCTTGCAGGCTACATCTGAGGTCGTTATGTGAGTTGAAGATGAATCAAGGGTGCTCAAAGAGCCAGAAGCAGATCAGTTATGGAATCTGAGGTCTGAAGTTTAGGAGAGTATGCGCTGTGATTCAGGACAGAGAGCATTGAGTGGCCCCTGGACACATTTGTGATGAGATGTCCTTTGCTAGACCTGGCTTTCATGGACTGCCTCAGTGGTAGGTGCTGGCAGTTGGAAAGGGCCAGGGTGGGCCATGGAACCAGCAGATTGGGGCACTCATGGGGATTTAGGAGGTAGCCTGCAATTGTAACTCCTCAGTGCTCTCCTTTCTACTGATTTCTGAATTAGGAGGAGCTGGCTCGGGGAGCTTTTTGGGCTTCTCAGTTTCACTGAGGTGTAAGTGACTGAAAATAACTTAGGTGTGTTTTACATATTTCTCTCTCCTTTTCTTATTTTATTTCCCTATTTCTTGTAGACATAAACTCTTTGACTCTTCCTTTGCTAAGGCATAGTGTAAGAGTGGAACACGGAACTGTACCTTCAGAAAGCACGTACTGGCTTCAGATATCCTGATCTATTTGCTGTTGTAACCAAATCTTATGCTTTTCCTGACTGGAAACTCCTGGCACATGGGCTGTGTATTGACTATTCCAGGAGTGGGAGGGACTGTGGGGCAGGCTCTGCCAGGAGTGGCAGAGGAGAGGAAAGCTCTGTCTGCAACTGGTACTAGGGAACCCAGGGCAGGCCTTGGCGAGCGTGGGCTCTCAGGCCACAGTTCCTGCTCACTGGCTCAGGTTCAGGGCTCAGCTATGCTCACTGCGCCAGGACGTGACCCTTGGTGCTCCTGTGGTGCCCCTTGTTCACTGTAGTCTAGTTCAAGAATGTAGCTGATCTGTGTGCACACGGAACACCTCTTTCCAGGTTGGTCAGGGCGAACACTGGGCCAGTCTCTTCCCTCCAGGTACAGGGGACTCCTAAATGCAAAGTGACTGGAAGCTGAGGTCAATGTAGGCTTCCCAGGTGGCTCAGTGGTAAAGAATGTGCCTGCCAATGCAAGAGACAAGGGTTCAGTCCCTGGTTTGGGAGGATCTCCTGGAGGAGGAAATGGCACCCCACTCCAGTATTCTTGCCTGGAGAATCCCATGGACAGAGGAGCCTTGCAGGCTACATCTGAGGTCGTTATGTGAGTTGAAGATGAATCAAGGGTGCTCAAAGAGCCAGAAGCAGATCAGTTATGGAATCTGAGGTCTGAAGTTTAGGAGAGTATGCGCTGTGATTCAGGACAGAGAGCATTGAGTGGCCCCTGGACACATTTGTGATGAGATGTCCTTTGCTAGACCTGGCTTTCATGGACTGCCTCAGTGGTAGGTGCTGGCAGTTGGAAAGGGCCAGGGTGGGCCATGGAACCAGCAGATTGGGGCACTCATGGGGATTTAGGAGGTAGCCTGCAATTGTAACTCCTCAGTGCTCTCCTTTCTACTGATTTCTGAATTAGGAGGAGCTGGCTCGGGGAGCTTTTTGGGCTTCTCAGTTTCACTGAGGTGTAAGTGACTGAAAATAACTTAGGTGTGTTTTACATATTTCTCTCTCCTTTTCTTATTTTATTTCCCCTATTTCTTGTAGACATAAACTCTTTGAGTCTTACAGTGGAAGAGACCAAATTTAAGTAATTCTGAATTATATTTTAGGCAAGTTTTATTCTATGACTTACATTTAATGTTAATATTACTGCTAAGGATTGGGTTGCAGAGTAGTTAGTTTGCCGCTTGCTCATCTTTTGTTTATAGGTGTTGGTCTTAAAAATGGCGGGTCAATTTGGAAAGCATATGGATGTTTAGTAAAGAGTATTAGTGAGAGTGATGTCTAGTTTTTAGTTTGAGCTATTTATATGAGGGCCTGATTTCTTTCTGTGGAATAAAAATTATAAACTTAACCTCTTCTTTCTCAGTTCAGAAAAAGCTACAAGACTGGTTCTTAGTAAAGAGGGAATTCTGCAGAACAAAACAGTATCTCTTATTTTTTTGCTTCATTAATCAATTTTTGTATTTAATATGTCTTTTTTAAAAAGTGACATTGGAAGCTGCCACTATCGTGAGATCGCTTCAGCGTTAGAGGATTATTTATTTTTTTTTGTCACCAGATTAAATTAAATTCAGAGTCCAAAAGTTTGGAAAAAATTGTAATGTTTCATATTTTCTTTACTTTTCAGTGCAACAGAATGGAATTCGGCATTGCTCTTACACAACTTCCAGGAAGCATCTCTATGTTGATAGAAATACGAGGGTTATTTGCCAGGGTTTCACTGGTAAGCAGGTAGGTGTGTCAAGATTTTTTTAAAAAGATATATGTTAGAGATACAAAAACATTAAACTGCGGTCTTTTTGTTTTTTTTTAATATCACAAAGGTTATAACATGTTTGTAGCAGAGAAGTACACATTACAGCAGTGGAGCTGTATCTCAGGAGGGGTTAGGTACTATAGTCAGCCTCTAAGGTGAAAATTGTATTTAATGTTAACCTTGAAAAATCCCTCCCTAGGCATATAATATTCTGTTGGAGACCCATATATTTTCTTTCAGCAAGTATAGCTCAACTGACTTTTCTCCAACGCTGAAACAGGTCACTGTTTCTTTAATGAACCACTGCAAAGGTGGATGGCTTATCTTTAGGCCTTGTATAAAAAAATAATTCACAGCTAAGTACTGATCCCTGTGGGGAAATGCTCACACCCAGAGAGGCCCATGGGCACTGACAGGCAAGGAAGCAGTACCTGGATTTTCCCACCTTATGCTCTCTCTGGGCAAAGGGCCTTCAGGCAAATGGCGGACAAAACTGCCTGAAGTATTTCATCTATATTTATTCTCTCTCCCATCCTCTGCCTACATCATAGAATTTGCATACTTTAAATATATCTGTGATGTGATTTCACAGTAAAGCACAGCTTAAGAATCCCCTTTCCCTCCTTCCTACCATTCTTCTATGCCTCTGGAATTCTTTCTGATAACAAGTTGATATGTATCTTTCCAAAATATTTTTCTTACTCATATAAACATGTGAACACTTACATAATAGGCATTCTACAGAGTTTATTTTATAGGACATCTGCTCTTTCTGTCTCTGTGTGTATATATAAAAAACATTACACAATATATAATATGTATCATACATATATATGTCTGTTAAATAAACTTCTGAGAGTAAAATTGGGTGTCAAAGGTTTTGTGTATTTAAAATTTTAGCAGCTACTACTAAGTTTCCTATTAAAACATTTGTACCCATTTATTGTTCCACCATAGTAGATGCACAGGTTTTTTTTAAAATGAAGGAATACTATAAAATCTACTAGATGATAACCCCGAACCTTAACCCAAAGTATCTCTTCCTTCATTATTATTAAGGGAGATATGGCAACATCAAAGGAATTAATGTTGTTCAGGCCTTAAATCCTGTCTGACTGTTTGATGACAGGTAGACATTCCCAAGGGAAAATCGCTACTCAGTGCCAGGCTGGTCAACAGACAAATAGTATGTCAAAAGTCCCATGCAAAGTCTCTCATCTGTGTATTTTTTAGTCCCCAAATTCTGTAATAGTAGTAAATCTCAAAATCCCACTAATTCACTGTCATGTTCTCAAGGAGAAAGAGGTAAAGACTAATAGGTGCTGTTGTTCAGTTTGCCAGCTGTGTCCAGCTGTTTGCGACCCCGTGGACTGCAGCGCACCCAGCTGCCCTGTCCTTCACTGTCTCCCAGAGTTTGCTCAAGCTCTTATCTATTGAGTTGATAATGCTAACTAGTCTCATCCTCAGTCACCCCTGTCTCCTTCTGCCTTCAGTCTTTCCCAGCGTCAGGGTCTTTTGCAGTGAGTTGGCTCTTCACAGCAGGTGACCAAAGTACTGGAGCTTCAGCATCGGCCCTTCTAACAAATAGTCAGGGTTGATTTCCTTTAGAATTGAGTGGTTTGGTCTCCTTGCTGTCCAAGGGACTCTCAAGAGTCTTCTCCAGCACCACAATGCAAAAGCATGAATTCTTTGGCACTCAGCCTTCTTTCTGTGTGATTTAAAAGTTAATGCTTTTTTGGTGATTAAAAGAACTGCCATTCCCATTCTGTGATATTTTGGTGATCTAGTATTGGCAAGTTTATTCCATTATGACTAGATTGAAAACATCTTATGCTTAGTACCCCATGTAGTCTCTGTTGGAACTACGCAGTGGCACTGGAACAGCACAAGCAGCCACAGATAGTGCTTCAGTGCGTGGGCCTGGTGGTGTGCCAGCGAGACTTAATTCACAAAACCAGTGACTGCCCAGACCCCCCAGACTACTTCACCAGCCCCTGACCTAGAGGGTGATACACAGACATCCAGATTTCTATTACTTTTTTTTTTTTTTTAAAGATTTATTTATTTACTTATTTTAGGGGGGGGGGGGGGGGGGGGGGGGGAAGGGGAGCAGGCGGGCCACTTCTGTTGGTCTTTCATTTGTTCATTTTCATCCATCTTTGTTCTTTGGCCCGTGTGGGCCTCCCTTCGCGGTGGCCTCTGTTGTCGCAGAGGACCGGCTTTGGGCGCATGCGCTCCAGAGCTCCGGCTCGATAATTGGACACATCGGTCCAGCCGCTCCGCGGCACGTGGGATCTTCCCAGGCCAGGGATGGAACCGGCGCCCCTTGCACTGCAAGGCAGTGTCCTTACCCACTGGACCACCGGGAAAGCCCTACTTTTGTTTTTAAAATATTTAGGAATTGCTTTAGTTTTATGTAGTTCTTTTTTTTTGAAATGAATTTGATTGAAAGTTGTTTCATGTAAGTTCTCTTTTTTTTGAAAAATGTATCTATTACAATGGACCTTTCATGTTTTCTTCCTGGAGTTTGCTCAAGCTCTTATCTATTGAGTTGATAATGCTAACTAGTCTCATCCTCAGTCACCCCTGTCTCCTTCTGCCTTCAGTCTTTCCCAGCGTCAGGGTCTTTTGCAGTGAGTTGGCTCTTCACAGCAGGTGACCAAAGTACTGGAGCTTCAGCATCGGCCCTTCTAACAAATAGTCAGGGTTGATTTCCTTTAGAATTGAGTGGTTTGGTCTCCTTGCTGTCCAAGGGACTCTCAAGAGTCTTCTCCAGCACCACAATGCAAAAGCATGAATTCTTTGGCACTCAGCCTTCTTTCTGTGTGATTTAAAAGTTAATGCTTTTTTGGTGATTAAAAGAACTGCCATTCCCATTCTGTGATATTTTGGTGATCTAGTATTGGCAAGTTTATTCCATTATGACTAGATTGAAAACATCTTATGCTTAGTACCCCATGTAGTCTCTGTTGGAACTACGCAGTGGCACTGGAACAGCACAAGCAGCCACAGATAGTGCTTCAGTGCGTGGGCCTGGTGGTGTGCCAGCGAGACTTAATTCACAAAACCAGTGACTGCCCAGACCCCCCAGACTACTTCACCAGCCCCTGACCTAGAGGGTGATACACAGACATCCAGATTTCTATTACTTTTTTTTTTTTTTTAAAGATTTATTTATTTACTTATTTTAGTGGGGTGGGGGTGGGGTGGGGAGGAAGGGGAGCAGGCGGGCCACTTCTGTTGGTCTTTCATTTGTTCATTTTCATCCATCTTTGTTCTTTGGCCCGTGTGGGCCTCCCTTCGCGGTGGCCTCTGTTGTCGCAGAGGACCGGCTTTGGGCGCATGCGCTCCAGAGCTCCGGCTCGATAATTGGACACATCGGTCCAGCCGCTCCGCGGCACGTGGGATCTTCCCAGGCCAGGGATGGAACCGGCGCCCCTTGCACTGCAAGGCAGTGTCCTTACCCACTGGACCACCGGGAAAGCCCTACTTTTGTTTTTAAAATATTTAGGAATTGCTTTAGTTTTATGTAGTTCTTTTTTTTTTTTGAAAAATGAATTTGATTGAAAGTTGTTTCATGTGAAATGTTCTCTTTTTTGAGTTTTTTCTGAAATAACTGCGCACAAAAGTATCTATTACAATGGACCTTTCATGTTTTCTTCCCTTCTTCTGCTATCTAAAAGAAAGCCACTGCCAAAAAAAAAGCAAGAAACACCCAAAACACCCAAGACCTTGAAATTTTGTTCATAGGTAAAAGTGGTTTACTTATTCTGCTAGCCATGTATTTTATGTATATCACTTGCCTACATACATACATTCTAAAGAAAGTTGTTGCTCATCTAAAACATGAAGTACATTTTATTCCTCTGTCAGTTTAAATCATAGTCAAAAATCCCTTTTGGGATATGTATTAATTTTATTAACATATGATAAGTATTTGATTAACCCAATTTCCCCATATAACTTTATTATGTATGATCTTACTTTTCTGCTTGCTAAGCTTTATATGACTTACGACTTTTGAACCTCTGTCTTTTTTTTTAAAGAACACTGTCCATGCTATAAGCACTATTTGGAACTGCTTCTGTTTCCTAAAGTAGATGATGGTTTGCCTAAACATTGAAATCCAAGGTTGGTTTAGGTGTCTTTTAGTTACTGGCAAATACATTCACTTTTTTTTTTAAGTTATTGGGAGCCATAATTGTCTCAGATTTGTTGGTTGAGCTTCTGCTATTTGAGAATGATAAGATCTGATATTTGGAGTTTCTTTCCATAGAAAATCTGCATTTTGTCTCATTAGTTCTTTTTTTTTTCAGTGTGTACATTATTGCACATATGAATGAAGAATATCTGTATTTCACAGCAGATTCCAACACTGCTGTTTTCCCAGTGGGTGCTATTTCTTATATTGTCTGTTATAAGCCACTCAAACTGGTCATATTTTAACTGTGTGCTGGATGGTGATAATGAGAAATCTAAGGGAATTCTAGGAGCACAGTAACAGAAAACTTCAGCCCTGTTCAGCACTACATTGAGCGAGTGAGTGAAAGTCACTTGATCATGTCGGACTCTGCAACCCCATGGTCAAGCCATGGAATTCACCGGGCAAGAATATTGGAGTGGACAGCTGTTCCCTTCTGCAGGGAATCTTCCCAATCCAGGGATCCAACCCAGGTCCTCCTGCATTGCGGGTGGAGTCTTTACCAGCTGAGCCACCAGGAAATCCCGAGAATACTGGAGTAGGTAACATATCCTTTCTCCAGGGGATCTTCTCGATCCAGGAATGGAACCTGTGTCTCCTGCATTGCAGCGATTCTTCACCAGCTGAACTGCTTGGGAAGCACTGCATTATGACTAGAAAGATGTAACCGTTTGAATGTTTCTAACAGAGTAGTCGTCTAGCGCAGTGCTTCTTTAACTATCTGGAGTGAAAGACCAGCTTGGGTATGTGTTTGTCTTTATTTCCAGTGTAATGCAATTTAGTACTGTTAACAAAATACAGTAAGTCATAGCAATATCATATTGCTATAAAAGCTTGCAAACATTCTCACTTATTTTTTATTAGATTTTTCTTGTTTTTACTTTGTTGTCATTTATCTTCTCTTTTTGCATTTATCTCTCTGCTGACCCATAAGAGTCTCAGATAAGCCTTTGAATAGTACTGCTTTAATGAGAGCACTGGCCTGTGGTCCTTGGCAAAACTCCATCATCGACTTTAAATAAGTCAGTTAATGTGCTTGGGATTAAGTTTGCTGTTTTGAAAAATGAAGATGTTGAGTCAGGAAATTTCTCAAGTCCTTCTTAAAGCCCCAATTTGTAGGTCTGTAAAAGAACTTGAATAGTCAAGTCAGAATTTTTTGGTCTCCATAGAACGACCATGTAGATTCATTTGGTTTTCAACAATTACTTATTGAGTGCCTAGTGTATGTAATGTGTTGATTTGAGTGCCATTTCTCAGTGAACCATGTGTATAGAAATCTTTGCCTTTATGGAGTGGCAAAAAAACAGGGTATGAAAAGCAGATAAACACTAGGAGTTTTGATGCATCAGTGGGTGCTATTTCTTATATTGTCTGTTATAAGCCACTCAAACTGGTCATATTTTAACTGTGTGCTGGATGGTGATAATGAGAAATCTAAGGGAATTCTAGGAGCACAGTAACAGAAAACTTCAGCCCTGTTCAGCACTACATTGAGCGAGTGAGTGAAAGTCACTTGATCATGTCGGACTCTGCAACCCCATGGTCAAGCCATGGAATTCACCGGGCAAGAATATTGGAGTGGACAGCTGTTCCCTTCTGCAGGGAATCTTCCCAATCCAGGGATCCAACCCAGGTCCTCCTGCATTGCGGGTGGAGTCTTTACCAGCTGAGCCACCAGGAAATCCCGAGAATACTGGAGTAGGTAACATATCCTTTCTCCAGGGGATCTTCTCGATCCAGGAATGGAACCTGTGTCTCCTGCATTGCAGCGATTCTTCACCAGCTGAACTGCTTGGGAAGCACTGCATTATGACTAGAAAGATGTAACCGTTTGAATGTTTCTAACAGAGTAGTCGTCTAGCGCAGTGCTTCTTTAACTATCTGGAGTGAAAGACCAGCTTGGGTATGTGTTTGTCTTTATTTCCAGTGTAATGCAATTTAGTACTGTTAACAAAATACAGTAAGTCATAGCAATATCATATTGCTATAAAAGCTTGCAAACATTCTCACTTATTTTTTTTATTAGATTTTTCTTGTTTTTACTTTGTTGTCATTTATCTTCTCTTTTTGCATTTATCTCTCTGCTGACCCATAAGAGTCTCAGATAAGCCTTTGAATAGTACTGCTTTAATGAGAGCACTGGCCTGTGGTCCTTGGCAAAACTCCATCATCGACTTTAAATAAGTCAGTTAATGTGCTTGGGATTAAGTTTGCTGTTTTGAAAAATGAAGATGTTGAGTCAGGAAATTTCTCAAGTCCTTCTTAAAGCCCCAATTTGTAGGTCTGTAAAAGAACTTGAATAGTCAAGTCAGAATTTTTTGGTCTCCATAGAACGACCATGTAGATTCATTTGGTTTTCAACAATTACTTATTGAGTGCCTAGTGTATGTAATGTGTTGATTTGAGTGCCATTTCTCAGTGAACCATGTGTATAGAAATCTTTGCCTTTATGGAGTGGCAAGTAGAAGAGGGATATGAGGACATTAGGGGTTGATGAAAAAAAACTGTTCTTTTTAGATAAACACTAGGGAGTTTCTGATCAGCATCTAAATTTGAAAACAGAGTGAAAAGAGACCTCCCTTTTGAAAAAAAAAATTACTTTGGCAGAGACCTGTTTTGCCTCACGGTTGAAAGCTATGTTCAGAAAGTTGATGAGAATGCTTGGAAATATGTTATGGCTGTTCCTACCAGGTGGCTCAGTGGTAAAGAATCCTCCTGCAATGCAGGAAACATGAGTTTGATCCCTGGGTTGGGAAGATCCCCTGGAGAAGGGAATGGCAGCCCACTGCAATATTCCTGCCTGGGAAATCCCATGGACAGAGGAGTCTGGAGGTCCATGGGGTTGCAAAAGAGTTGAATGTGGTTTAGCGATTAAATAACAAAAACTAACAACATATACTGAACTTATTTGTTTCACTTTTCCCAGTTGCTGAAGATTGCCTTCAGGCTTTCCAGCTGATTTTTTGTCACTAGTCTTGTGCTTTTCCTCCTCAGGGCACCTTTCACAGTCAGCAGGCACTGGAATATGGCACCAAACTAGTCGGAGGAACCACTCCAGGGAAAGGAGGCAAGACACACCTGGGCTTACCAGTCTTCAACACTGTGAAGGAGGTAATTCATGGTATCTTAATTTGGCAAGAACAAAAAAAGCAGGGGAAGAGCTAGCATACCTTGGCTCAAGATCTTAATTGTCAGGCTTCCCTGGTGGTCCAGTGGGTAGAGAATCTGCCTTGCAGTGCAAGGCGCACTGGTTCCATCCTTGGCTTGGGAAGATCCCACGTGCTGTGGAGCAGCTAGACCGGTATGTCCGATTAGGAACAACATGTGCCCAGAGCCAGTGCTCTGCAATGAGAGAGGCCACGGCAAGGGGAGGCCCACACAGGCCAAAGAATAAAGATGGGTGAAAATAAATGAATGAAAAACCAATAAAAGAGGCTAAAATTAAAAAAAAAAAGATCTTAATTGTCCCTTTGAGGAGAGCCTTTTAAAATTCCAGTAACCTAGAGAAATACCTACCGTAAAAATAAGAGGCTCACTTTACTCACCTAAACTCAGGATGTTCTCTCTACAGCTTGGGTCATTTTTGTTTGTAGGCGTACATTGCCTCTTCGGGGAAGAAGTCCCAAGACCTGGCCTCTGTGTGGCTTATTCTTGTTTCCTCACCATCTTCTTCCGGGGTGTTAGAAGTGCACGTCTCAGCATTCACCCCCGACCCTGATGCTCGCCCTGAGTGTGCACTCCGCCACTGCGCCAGTGATGCATTCAGGGCCTCCTTCAGGCCTCACACACGCCCTTGAGTAGGGGCTCCTGTAGTCTGCATTTTATTTATTTATTTTTTTAAAATTTTTATTCTTTATTTTAAAGGTTTTACAGTTTTGTTGTTCACAGACATGTATGTTTCCAGATCAGTCATATGCATATCCATGGTCCCCAACCGCCCAGATCCCCCCATTCCACTCCTCCAGACCATTGCCCCAAGCCATTGTAAGCACTCCTATTCCCTTAGCACTATGACACTAGCTATCTTTTCCACACATAACAGTATAGGTTTCCATGTTACTCCCTCCATGCCTCCCCCTCCCTATTTCTTCCCCACAGTGTCCCTGTGTCTATGCTCTGTCTGTTTTTCCATGAGTTCCCTGTGTGTGATATCAAGACCGTCCTACTAGATTCCATATATGTGTGTTAGTATACTGTATTTGTCTTTCTCTTTTTGACGTACTTCACTTTTCATGATAGGTTCTAGAGCCAGCCACTTCATTAGGACTGAGTCTTCTGCATTTCTTTTAACAGTTGAGTAGTATTCCATTGTATATATGTACCAGAGCTTCTGGATCCATTCATTCGACGATGGACATCTAAGTTGCTTCCATGTTTTGGCTATTGTATAGAGAGCTGCAATGAATATTGGGGTACAGGTGCTTCTTTCAGTTTTGATTTCATCAGGATATAAGCCTAATAGTGGGATTGCTGGGTCATAGGGTGCTTCTATTTTTAGTTTTTTAAGAAATCTCCATACTGTCTTCCATAGAGGCTGTATCAATTTACATTCCCACCAGCAATGCAAGAGGGTTCCCTTTTCTCCGCACCCTCTCCAGCATTTATTGTCTGCAGATTTTCTGAAGATGGCCATTCTGACGGGTGTGAGGTGATATCTCATTGTAGTTTTAATTTGCATTTCTCTAGTCATAAGCGAGGTTGAGCATCGTTTCATGTGCTTTTGGGCCATCTGTATGTCCTCTTTGGAGAGGCGTCTCTTTAGATCTTTTTCCCATTTTTTGATTGGGTTGTTCGTTTTTCCAGTGCTGAGTTGTCTGAGTTGCTTGTAGATTTTGGAGATTAATTCTTTGTCAGTTGTTCCATTTGCTATGATTTTCTCCCACTCTGTGGGGTGTCTGTTCAGCTGTTTTGTAATTTCTTTTGCTGTACAAAAGCTTTTAAGTTTCATGAGGTCCCATATGTTCATTTTTCTTTTCAGTTCTGCTATTTTAGTTGGTGGGTCAGAGAAGATCTTGCTTTGATTGATGTCCTTGATGGTTTTGCCTATATTCTCCTCTAAGAGTTTGATGGTTTCTGGTCTTCCATTTAGGTTTTTAATCCATGTTGAGTTGATCTTAGTGTATGGTGTCAGGGAATGTTCCAACTTCATTTTTTTGCATGTAGCTGTCCAATTCTCCCAGCATCATTTGTTGAAGAGGCTGTCTTTGTCCCATTTTATAGTTTCTCCTCCTTTGTCAAAAATAAGGTACCCATAGGTGCGTGGGTTTATCTCTGGGTTCTCGATCTTGTTCCATTGGTCTATAGTTCTGTTTCTGTGCCAGTACCATACTGTCTTGATGACTGTTGCTTTGTAGTAGAGTCTGAAGTTAGGGAGGTTGATTCCTCCAGCTCCGTTTTTTTTTCTCAGGATTGCTTTGGTTATTCGAGGTCTTTTGTGTTTCCATATGAACTGTGTTATTCTTTGGTCTAGTTCTGTGAAAAATGTCAATGGAAGTTGGCTAGGTATTGCATTGAATCTGTAGATGATATTTGGTGGCATGGTCATTTTCACAATATTGATTCTTCCGACCCAGGAACATGGAATATCTCTCCATTTGTTTAAGTCTTCTTTAATTTCTTTTTTTCCATTTTTTTTGTTTTAAGTCTTTTGTTGCATAGAGGCTGTATCAATTTACATTCCCACCAGCAATGCAAGAGGGTTCCCTTTTCTCCGCACCCTCTCCAGCATTTATTGTCTGCAGATTTTCTGAAGATGGCCATTCTGACGGGTGTGAGGTGATATCTCATTGTAGTTTTAATTTGCATTTCTCTAGTCATAAGCGAGGTTGAGCATCGTTTCATGTGCTTTTGGGCCATCTGTATGTCCTCTTTGGAGAGGCGTCTCTTTAGATCTTTTTCCCATTTTTTGATTGGGTTGTTCGTTTTTCCAGTGCTGAGTTGTCTGAGTTGCTTGTAGATTTTGGAGATTAATTCTTTGTCAGTTGTTCCATTTGCTATGATTTTCTCCCACTCTGTGGGGTGTCTGTTCAGCTGTTTTGTAATTTCTTTTGCTGTACAAAAGCTTTTAAGTTTCATGAGGTCCCATATGTTCATTTTTCTTTTCAGTTCTGCTATTTTAGTTGGTGGGTCAGAGAAGATCTTGCTTTGATTGATGTCCTTGATGGTTTTGCCTATATTCTCCTCTAAGAGTTTGATGGTTTCTGGTCTTCCATTTAGGTTTTTAATCCATGTTGAGTTGATCTTAGTGTATGGTGTCAGGGAATGTTCCAACTTCATTTTTTTGCATGTAGCTGTCCAATTCTCCCAGCATCATTTGTTGAAGAGGCTGTCTTTGTCCCATTTTATAGTTTCTCCTCCTTTGTCAAAAATAAGGTACCCATAGGTGCGTGGGTTTATCTCTGGGTTCTCGATCTTGTTCCATTGGTCTATAGTTCTGTTTCTGTGCCAGTACCATACTGTCTTGATGACTGTTGCTTTGTAGTAGAGTCTGAAGTTAGGGAGGTTGATTCCTCCAGCTCCGTTTTTTTTTCTCAGGATTGCTTTGGTTATTCGAGGTCTTTTGTGTTTCCATATGAACTGTGTTATTCTTTGGTCTAGTTCTGTGAAAAATGTCAATGGAAGTTGGCTAGGTATTGCATTGAATCTGTAGATGATATTTGGTGGCATGGTCATTTTCACAATATTGATTCTTCCGACCCAGGAACATGGAATATCTCTCCATTTGTTTAAGTCTTCTTTAATTTCTCTCATGAGTGTCTTGTAATTTTCTGTGTACAGTTCTTTTGTTTCTTTGGGTAGGTTTATTCCTAGATATTTGATTCTTTTGGTTGCGATGGTGAAGGGGACTGCCTCTTTGATTTCGTTTTCTGATTTTTCATTTTTTGTGTATAGGAATGCCAGTGATTTCTGTGTGTTGACTTTGTATCCTGCGACTTTGCTGAATTCATTGATTAACTCTAGTAGCTTTGTAATAGAGTCTTTGGGATTTTCTATGTATAATATCATGTCATCTGCAAAAAGAGAGAGCTTGACTTCTTCCTTTCCAATCTGGATTCCTTTGATATCTTTCTCTTCTCTTATTGCTGTTGCTAGAACTTCCAGGACTATGTTGAATAGTAGTGGTGAAAGTGGACACCCCTGTCTTGTTCCTGATCTTAGAGGGAATGCTTTCAGTTTTTCTCCGTTGAGGATAATGTTCGCTGTGGGCTTCTCATATATGGCTTTCACTATGTTGAGATAGGTTCCTTCTATGCCCATTTTCTGAGGAGTTTTTATCATGAATGGGTGTTGTACTTTGTCGAAGGCTTTCTCTGCATCTATTGAGATGATCATGTGATTTTTGTCTCTCAATTTGTTGATATGGTGTATCACATTGATTGATTTGCGGATGTTGAAGAAGCCTTGCATGCCTGGGATGAACCCGACTTGATTATGATGTATGAGTTTTTTGATGTGTTGTTGAATTCTGTTTGCTAGGATTTTGTTGAGGATCTTGGCATCTAAGTTCATCAGAGAAATTGGTCTGTAATTTTCCTTTTTTGTGTTGTCTTTGCCTGGTTTGGGTATCAGGGTGATGGTGGCCTCATAGAATGTGTTTGGAAGTGTTCCTTCCTGTGCAATTGTTTGGAAGAGTTTTAGAAGGACAGGCATTAGCTCTTCTTTAAATGTTTGGTAGAATTCACCTGTGAAGCCATCTGGTCCTGGGCTTTTATTTTTGGGTGGATTTTTAATCACAGATTTGATTTCTGAGCTTGTGATTGGGTTGCTCAAAGTTTCTGTTTCTTCCTGGCTCAGTCTTGGGAGATGGATCTTCCCCAAGAAACTGTCCATTTCTTCCAGGTTGTCCAGTTTGTTGCCATAGAGTTGCTCATAATAGTCTCTTAGAATCCTTTGGATTTCTGCATTATCTGTTGTAATCTCTCTTTTTTCGTTTTTGATTTTGTTGAGCTGGTTCTTCTCCCTCTTTTTCTTGATGAGTCTCTCCAGAGGCTTGTCAATTTTGTTTACCTTTTCAAAGAACCAGCTTTTTGTTTTATTTATTTGAACTATAGTTTCTTTCTTTCTGATTTATTTCTGCTCTAGTCTTTATAATTTCACGTCTTCTGCTGGCTTTGGGATGTTTCTGTTCTTCTTTTTCCAGTTGTTTTAAGCGGAGGGTTAGGTCATCTGCTTCATATTTTCCTAGTTTCTTGAGGTGGGATTGTATTGCTATAAATTTCCCTCTTAGGACTGCTTTTGCAGTGTCCCATAAGTTTTGCATGGTCGTATATTCATTGTCATTTTCTTCTAGGAATTTTTAAATTTCTGCTTTGATTTCCTCAGTGATCAGTTGGTTTTTTAGGTATGTGTTGTTTAATCGCCATATGTTTGTATTTTTAGTGATTTTTTCCCCATGGTTGATCTCTAGTCTCATTGCATTGTGGTCCGAGAAGATGGTTGATATAATTTCAGTTTTCTTGAATTGACTGAGGTTAGATTTGTGGCCCAAGATGTGGTCTATCTTGGAGAATGTTTCGTGAGCACTTGAGAAGAAAGTGTATTCTTCTGCTTTGGGGTGGAACATCCTAAAGATATCGATGAGGTCCATCTTTTCTAGTGTGGCGTTTAAGGCTTGTGTTTCTTTATTAATTTTCTGTTTAGATGATCTATCCATTGGTGTGAGAAGAGTGTTAAAGTCTCCTACTATTATTGTGTTATTATTGATTTCTTCTTTTAAGTTTGAAAGTATCTGTCTTATGTATTGAGGTGCCCCTGTGTTGGGTGCGTAGATGTTCATGACTGTTATGTCTTCTTCTTGGATGGATCCCTTAATCATGATGTAGTGACCTGCCTTGTGTCTTAGAATCTTCTTTACTTTAAAATCTATTTTGTCTGATATGAAGATTGCCACTCCAGCTTTCTTTTGATTTCCACTTGCATGGAATATCTTTTTCCAGCCTTTTACTTTCAGTCTATGGGTGTCTCTAGGTCTGAAGTGGGTCTCTTGTAAACAGCATATGTACGGGTCGTGTTTCTTGATCCATTCAACCAGCCTGTGTCGTTTGGTTGGAGCATTTAATCCATTTACATTCAAAGTAATTATTGATACGAATGTTCCTATTGTCATCTTCTTAGAAGTTTGGGGTTTGATTTGTAGGACTTCTTCTACTCTTGTATTTATTGGCTATATCAGGCCCTTTAACACTTGTTGTAGGGCTGGTTTTGTGGTACAGAATTCTTTTAGTTTTTGTCTGTCTGAGAAGCTTTTGACTTCTCCATCGATTCTGAATGAGATTCTTGCTGGGTAGAGAATTCTTGGTTGGAGGTTATTCTCTTTTAGCCGTTTAAATGTGTCCTGCCATTCTCTTCTGGCCTGCAGGGTTTCTGTTGAAAGATCCGCAGTTAGACGTATGGGGTTTCCTTTATATGTTATTTGTTGTTTGCCTCTAGCTGCTTTTAGTAATCTGTCTTTATATTTAGTCTGTGTTAGTTTGATTAGAATGTGCCTTGGTGTGATTCTTCTAGGGTTTATCCTGTATGGAACTCTTTGTGCTTCTTGGACATGGTTGACTATTTCCTTTCCTATGCTGGGGAAGTTTTCTACAATAACCTCTTCAAGAATTTTTTCGTAACCTTTCTTTCCTTCTTCTTCTTCTGGGACTCCTATAATTCTAATGTTGGTGTATTTGATATTGTCCCATAGGTCCCTGAGGCTATCCTCAGTTCTTTTCATTCTTTTGGCTTTGTTCTGTTCCTCACCAGTTATTTCCACCAGTCTATCTTCCAGCACGCTTATCCGTTCTTCAGCCTCAGATAGTCTACTGTTGAGGCCTTCTATCGTTTTTTTGAGTTCAGCAATTGAGTTGGTGGTCTCTATTTGCTTATTTTTCATTTCCTGCATGTCTTTTCTCAATGCACTAATTTCGTCTAATATTCTGTTTTCGGTGTTTTGCATCCTCATTAGAATAGTTTTTCTGAATTCTCTTTCAGATAATTTGTCTATCTCCTCCTCTGTCATTTGAGGCTGTGATTCTCTAGCTTGGTCCTTCATTTGTGCAGTGTTTCTCTGTCGTTTCATCTCTTGTGTTGTATGTTCTTTGATAGTGTGGGGTCTTGGAATCAGGGCTTCTAGTTCGAGGATCCTTGGTTTGATGATTGGTCAGGGGATATAGGCTCTATGCCTGGTTTGCTATGGTGTTCCGTGATATTAGTTCAAATACTAGCATCTGAGGAGCAAGAGGCTTCTTCTACTCTTGTATTTATTGGCTATATCAGGCCCTTTAACACTTGTTGTAGGGCTGGTTTTGTGGTACAGAATTCTTTTAGTTTTTGTCTGTCTGAGAAGCTTTTGACTTCTCCATCGATTCTGAATGAGATTCTTGCTGGGTAGAGAATTCTTGGTTGGAGGTTATTCTCTTTTAGCCGTTTAAATGTGTCCTGCCATTCTCTTCTGGCCTGCAGGGTTTCTGTTGAAAGATCCGCAGTTAGACGTATGGGGTTTCCTTTATATGTTATTTGTTGTTTGCCTCTAGCTGCTTTTAGTAATCTGTCTTTATATTTAGTCTGTGTTAGTTTGATTAGAATGTGCCTTGGTGTGATTCTTCTAGGGTTTATCCTGTATGGAACTCTTTGTGCTTCTTGGACATGGTTGACTATTTCCTTTCCTATGCTGGGGAAGTTTTCTACAATAACCTCTTCAAGAATTTTTTCGTAACCTTTCTTTCCTTCTTCTTCTTCTGGGACTCCTATAATTCTAATGTTGGTGTATTTGATATTGTCCCATAGGTCCCTGAGGCTATCCTCAGTTCTTTTCATTCTTTTGGCTTTGTTCTGTTCCTCACCAGTTATTTCCACCAGTCTATCTTCCAGCACGCTTATCCGTTCTTCAGCCTCAGATAGTCTACTGTTGAGGCCTTCTATCGTTTTTTTGAGTTCAGCAATTGAGTTGGTGGTCTCTATTTGCTTATTTTTCATTTCCTGCATGTCTTTTCTCAATGCACTAATTTCGTCTAATATTCTGTTTTCGGTGTTTTGCATCCTCATTAGAATAGTTTTTCTGAATTCTCTTTCAGATAATTTGTCTATCTCCTCCTCTGTCATTTGAGGCTGTGATTCTCTAGCTTGGTCCTTCATTTGTGCAGTGTTTCTCTGTCGTTTCATCTCTTGTGTTGTATGTTCTTTGATAGTGTGGGGTCTTGGAATCAGGGCTTCTAGTTCGAGGATCCTTGGTTTGATGATTGGTCAGGGGATATAGGCTCTATGCCTGGTTTGCTATGGTGTTCCGTGATATTAGTTCAAATACTAGCATCTGAGGAGCAAGAGGTGTGTCCCTAATGGGTGACCGTCATAAAAGTATGCAGATGTTTTCTAACCTAGTCATAAGATATACATACATACACAGCAATAACCACATCTAACCAGTTTTACAGTGATAAAGCATAGGAAATTTTCCTGGCTAACAACACAATCAAAGATGGTACTTGCCCGTTAAGCTCTGAGTTAATTAGAATAGTGCCTGGAAAAATAGATCTTGAGTAGGGTCCTGGCTTGGACTATTTCGTCATTGAAAGCAATTTTTAACTAAGACATGTGTTGGGAGTGAGAAGGTGGAAAATGTATGGGTAATGAGAAGGAAAAGATTCAACTTGGAAGGATTTTATAGGGTTATGTAGCCAAGATTAGTGTGTTGTTTTGTTTAGTGCAGCTGGAAGAGAATAATGGAGACAGGAAGGTAGGAAGTATTTATCTAGGGGGTAGTGGTATATAGGAGAAAGTTTTAGATTTAGAACATAGAGGGAGGGAGCAGTGGGAAAGAGGAAAGAAAATTAGAAGTACAAGAATTAAAATTAAAAAAAATTAATAATAAAAAAATTAATAATTAAAAATCAAAAAATTAAAAATTAAAAAAAAAAGGGAGGAGAAACTTAATAAGAAGAGATCAAAGAGAGAGGAAAAAGAAAGAAGAAAAAAAAAAAAACCCAAACCTGACCAATCAAACGAATAAGCAGAACCGTCCACAACAGATAAACAAAAAAGCTAAATACTGTCCCTGGTTTTTATCCTCTCATCTGTCTGGAAGCCAGTCTGCTCTCGATGGTGTTCCTGCATGTCTTTTCTCCAATGCACTAATTTCCTCTAATATTCTGTTTTCGGTGTTTTGCATCCTCATTAGAATAGTTTTTCTGAATTCTCTTTCAGATAATTTGTCTATCTCCTCCTCTGTCATTTGAGGCTGTGATTCTCTAGCTTGGTCCTTCATTTGTGCAGTGTTTCTCTGTCGTTTCATCTCTTGTGTTGTATGTTCTTTGATAGTGTGGGGTCTTGGAATCAGGGCTTCTAGTTCGAGGATCCTTGGTTTGATGATTGGTCAGGGGATATAGGCTCTATGCCTGGTTTGCTATGGTGTTCCGTGATATTAGTTCAAATACTAGCATCTGAGGAGCAAGAGGTGTGTCCCTAATGGGTGACCGTCATAAAAGTATGCAGATGTTTTCTAACCTAGTCATAAGATATACATACATACACAGCAATAACCACATCTAACCAGTTTTACAGTGATAAAGCATAGGAAATTTTCCTGGCTAACAACACAATCAAAGATGGTACTTGCCCGTTAAGCTCTGAGTTAATTAGAATAGTGCCTGGAAAAATAGATCTTGAGTAGGGTCCTGGCTTGGACTATTTCGTCATTGAAAGCAATTTTTAACTAAGACATGTGTTGGGAGTGAGAAGGTGGAAAATGTATGGGTAATGAGAAGGAAAAGATTCAACTTGGAAGGATTTTATAGGGTTATGTAGCCAAGATTAGTGTGTTGTTTTGTTTAGTGCAGCTGGAAGAGAATAATGGAGACAGGAAGGTAGGAAGTATTTATCTAGGGGGTAGTGGTATATAGGAGAAAGTTTTAGATTTAGAACATAGAGGGAGGGAGCAGTGGGAAAGAGGAAAGAAAATTAGAAGTACAAGAATTAAAATTAAAAAAAATTAATAATAAAAAAATTAATAATTAAAAATCAAAAAATTAAAAATTAAAAAAAAAAGGGAGGAGAAACTTAATAAGAAGAGATCAAAGAGAGAGGAAAAAGAAAGAAGAAAAAAAAAAAAACCCAAACCTGACCAATCAAACGAATAAGCAGAACCGTCCACAACAGATAAACAAAAAAGCTAAATACTGTCCCTGGTTTTTATCCTCTCATCTGTCTGGAAGCCAGTCTGCTCTCGATGGTGTTGTCTTGATGATGCAGCCTTTTCCTTATGGCACCGGTCTGCAAGCTCAGGTGCTGACGGGGATGGCGGGCTGATCTCTGTCCATTGGGTGGGGGACCGCGGTGCGCTCGCTGTCCCGGGTTGGGCGGGAGCGCGGGCTGATCCCAGTGTGTCGGGCGGAAGGCGTGACAAGCGCAGCCCCGGGTTGGGCGGTAAAGTGGGCTGATCCCAGTCCGTTGGGCTGGGGGCCATGGCGTGTGCGCAATCCCGTGTTGGGCGGGGGCGTCCTGGCTCTGCAGCGCACCTGCAGGTAGCCTCTGATACCTGCCCTTCTCCCAACTTCCTCTGCTGCGGGTGTAGCTATGGGGGTGCAGCTATGGGGGTGCAGGGGCTCCTCCGCCACTGGCGCGCACGCACTGCCGGTTGCGCCTCCAAGTCCCAAAGGCAGGCACAAGCTTCCTAGTCTGGCTCGAGCCCGGTCCCTGGTCAGCAATCTGTGGGCGACTTCCCCTTCAGCCAGTACCCCACTAGGAGTGTTTGAACTCACCCGGTGCCAGGCGGAAAGTCGCGATTTTCGCCCGGCTGCCGAGCGTTGCGATCCTCACACTGGGCGCTCTCCCGTCTTGTTCCGTCCGGCCTGAGGTCACTAGGCAGCAAGCGCGTTCTGCTCGGCCCTGCTCCGTATCTTCGCAGTGTCTTAATTTCTGCCGGTGATCCGGGCGGATTCTTGGAGTTTTCACGCTGAGCGCTACCCTTTCTCCCCCAAGGCTCTGCTTAGGCCCCCTTTTAGGGCACTTGCTGGCGCGCTCTCCGTCGGTCTGGTCCAGTGTGGGGGTTAGGATAGAGGAGTCTTAGAACCCTAGCTCTGGGAAATTTCTGGCTATTCACTCTTCTACTCTCGCGGACCTATGGAATTCTTCTGTCATCTAGCGGCTGGTTTGTTGGTGGTGGTTCTTTTCTTGATTAGTTCTGGTGATTCTGTTGGGGAGCTGGTGAAATCTTCCCCTCATTCCTCCGCCATCTTGGCTCCTCCCCCTCCGTCCGCATTTTAAATAGAAGAATATGATGGGCGCAGAGGTGGTGGATTCTGGCACGCAGTCTCACTGTCCACAAGAGGCACACGGGGCCTGGCTCAGAGGAAATAGGTCGCGTGTAGTGTTCCTGCGTGGAGTAGATTGAGTCTGATGGGCAGTTCACGTGTTCTGGTCTCTCCCTCTGCTTGTTGATTCTTACTTTCTGAATGATTTTAAACTTTAATTCTGTGTTACAAAGTGAATATGTTTTTATGGTACGGAAAAAAAAGTCAGATGATACGAAAGTATGTGAAGTTGAATTTTATATGGTATTTTCTCGTTGTCAGATTTTGCCTTTACAGAGGTAATTTAAATGCCATGTGTACTCTTTCATTTTCTTTCTACACTTATATGAATATATATAGCAATAATAGTGTTATAAAAGAAACCATAGGGGGCTTCCCTGGTGGTCTAGTGGGTAAGAACACCGCCTTGCAATACAAGGGGCACCAGTTCGATCCCCCTAGCCTGGGAAGATCCCATGTGCCACAGAGCAGCTGGACGGATGTGTTCAGCTATCGAGCTGGAGCTCTGGAGTGCATGTGCCCAGAACCGGTGCTCTGCAACAAGAGAGGCCACCATGATGGGAGGCCCACATAGACCGAAGAATTAAGACGGATGAAAATAAATAAATGAAGGACCAATAAAAAAAAGAGGCCAAAAAAAAGAGAGAAACCATAGGACAGATTCTTGGCTGTTTAATTTTTTTAAAAAATCAAAGAAATAAACGTAATACTTGGGATTGATGTATTCAGGTTAAAAAATGTAGCCCTCCTGCCTTCTTAAATATACTTTTTAAAGGCATGTTTTAAAGAACTGCATTTGTTTTTAAAGTACAAATTGATAGATTTACTCTCTTTTGGAATAGGAACTTCAAATTAATTTGTATTAATGTAGGAAAAAATAAAATATTCAAATTTGAAATTTTCATTTTATTTTAAACTTGAAAATAGGCTACCCTGTGTGTATGGGTGTATGTTTTGCATGTATAGTATTTTGAAGAGTAAGAAAATCATGAATTCTGTTAGAATAATCATTTAAAGTTTTGCTTTGCATTTTAAAAAATTCATCTAGTTAGATTTGACTTTGGTCATAAGCCTTTTATTGCTTTTGTTTTTAAGCAAGTTTTTATTCCTAAGCAACTCTCTTATTATTCATTTTGATACAAATAGATACGACATTTGAAATATTGTGTAAGTTCTTTGACACATACTGTTTGTTTCTCACCTGTTCTCCTCTTACAAAGAGATTTCTGAGTGAGTAGGATGGTTACCTTTCATGCAGTATTGTTAGCTGGCACAGACCCTGCCGTCACAGTCCAACTTCTGAAAGTATTTCTAGCCTTAAGATCCCATGAGATATAGTTGTAAGTTGAATTTTATATGGTATTTTCTCGTTGTCAGATTTTGCCTTTACAGAGGTAATTTAAATGCCATGTGTACTCTTTCATTTTCTTTCTACACTTATATGAATATATATAGCAATAATAGTGTTATAAAAGAAACCATAGGGGGCTTCCCTGGTGGTCTAGTGGGTAAGAACACCGCCTTGCAATACAAGGGGCACCAGTTCGATCCCCCTAGCCTGGGAAGATCCCATGTGCCACAGAGCAGCTGGACGGATGTGTTCAGCTATCGAGCTGGAGCTCTGGAGTGCATGTGCCCAGAACCGGTGCTCTGCAACAAGAGAGGCCACCATGATGGGAGGCCCACATAGACCGAAGAATTAAGACGGATGAAAATAAATAAATGAAGGACCAATAAAAAAAAGAGGCCAAAAAAAAGAGAGAAACCATAGGACAGATTCTTGGCTGTTTAATTTTTTTAAAAAATCAAAGAAATAAACGTAATACTTGGGATTGATGTATTCAGGTTAAAAAATGTAGCCCTCCTGCCTTCTTAAATATACTTTTTAAAGGCATGTTTTAAAGAACTGCATTTGTTTTTTTAAAGTACAAATTGATAGATTTACTCTCTTTTTGGAATAGGAACTTCAAATTAATTTGTATTAATGTAGGAAAAAATAAAATATTCAAATTTGAAATTTTCATTTTATTTTAAACTTGAAAATAGGCTACCCTGTGTGTATGGGTGTATGTTTTGCATGTATAGTATTTTGAAGAGTAAGAAAATCATGAATTCTGTTAGAATAATCATTTAAAGTTTTGCTTTGCATTTTAAAAAATTCATCTAGTTAGATTTGACTTTGGTCATAAGCCTTTTATTGCTTTTGTTTTTAAGCAAGTTTTTATTCCTAAGCAACTCTCTTATTATTCATTTTGATACAAATAGATACGACATTTGAAATATTGTGTAAGTTCTTTGACACATACTGTTTGTTTCTCACCTGTTCTCCTCTTACAAAGAGATTTCTGAGTGAGTAGGATGGTTACCTTTCATGCAGTATTGTTAGCTGGCACAGACCCTGCCGTCACAGTCCAACTTCTGAAAGTATTTCTAGCCTTAAAAGGTAAGATCCCATGAGATATATTTTCCATAAAATACCTGCACATCTTTTTAAAATTTTTTATTTTAGTTTTTACTTTTACAGTTGTTTTATTGTGTACAGGTATGTAATACCTATAATATAATCCCATATTAGTCATATATATATTCCTGGCCCCCATCTATCCTCCACCCACCCCCAGTACCCCCCATCCCATCCCTCCAGACTGTTGCACAGCACCCCTGCAGGATCTCCTATTCCCATAGTGCAATGACAATAGCTATCTTTTTCACATACGATGGTATAGGTTTCTATATTACTCCGTCTATGCCTCCCACCCCTTGTTCATTCCCCACAATGTCCATACGTCAGTTCTCTATGTCTGTTTTTCCATTGCTTCACTGCGTGTGTTATCATTACACTCTGACTAGATTCCATATATATGTGTGTTAGTATACTATTCTTGTCTTTCTCTTTTTGACTTACTTCACTTTTTATAGTAGGTTCTAGATCCATTCATCTCATTAGGACTGATTCTTCTGCATTTCTTTTTGCAGCTGAGTAGTACTCCATTGTATATATGTACCAGAGCTTTTTTATCCATTCATTTGTCAGTGAACATCTAGGTTGCTTCCGTGTTCTAGCTATTGTATAGAGAACTGCAGTGAACATTGGGGTACAGGTAGCTACACATCTTTGATCTCATTTCTTTTGGTTCCAGCCAATTTTTTTTCTTTGGTCCCCACTTCTCTGTTATCACCTTGGAACACAGTTTTTAAGAATATTGTTGTAAATTATTTTTAACCCCTGGCAAGTCAGCATCCTCTGGCTATCTGTCACTGTCCAGGTACCTCTTTCCATTTGGGACAATAAAGGGAAAGCTCCTTGGCCTCTGGGAATGTGGGAACTCATGAGTCCCAGGCTCTGTCTCTTACTTCTGCCCCTTCTAGTTGTACCTGTGTGTTCTCTCACTTGGTCTTTGTATCCATTGTAAAGTTCCATGGCACAGCCTTCTAAAATGTCTTGATTTGTATCTTGATTAAGCTACGTTTTGACATTTGTAGGGAGACAGCCTGCTGTAGCAGAAAAGAGCTGATGTTGTGAAATCAGATATGCTTAGATTTGAGTCTTAGCCCTGCCAGCTTCCTAGCCATGTGACCTCAGGCAGGTTATTTAGTGTTTCTTGGCTTCCATATCTTGACTTGTAGATGGGGGTGCTAAGCAGGCAGGGTTGTGGGGAAGCCTTACCTGAGGCCCGTATAGAGTCTCAGGGCCTCTCACAGAGTAGATGCTGCCTCTTAGAGAGTCAGAGGCCACTGACCGTCTCTGTCTTCCAGGAGCTTCCATTACAAGAGAAGAGACACAGCACACATGCATGTGGGTGGAAGACTACATCTGTATAAACGTGTGGAGAGTATATGAAGGCCACAGAGAGAACAGTGGTCACAGTGGTGGTCTTTAAGTGCCTTGCATTGTGAGAGGTGATGTAGCGTAGACTCTTAAACTTAGGTAGACCTTTCTTGTTCTGTTGCTATTTATGCAGGTGCGTTTTAGTCTGTTTCTGGTCAATATGCATTAGAGTGAAAATTGGCAGCTAGGGGGAAAAAAAACAGTTCATTTTGTTTCCCCTTGATGATTATTTATTAAGTTTGATACATTTTTATGTTTTAATTGAAAACATTGTGTTTATTTTGGCTGTGTTAGGTCTTGGTTGTGGCCTGCAGACTCTTGTGTTGCATAGGCTCTAGAGTTCGCAGGCTCAGTCGTTGAGGAGCTTGGGCTTAGTTGCCCTGTGGCGTGTAGGATCTTAGTTCCCTGACCAAGGATCAAACCCACGTCTTCTGCATTGGAAGGCAGATTCTGAACCACTGGGACACCACAGAAGTCCTGTGGTTTGATACATATTTTTTTGTTTTTAAATTTTTGGTCACTTTTATTGGTCTTTTATTTGTTTATTTTCATCCATCTTTGTTCTTTGACCTGTGTGGGCCTCCTATTGCAGTGGCCTCTCCTATTGCAGAGCACCGGCTCTGGGCGCATGCGCTTCAGAGCTCTGGCTCCTAATTGGACACACTGGTCCAGCTGCTCCCCCAAGCTTGGGATCGAACTGGTGCCTCTTGCACTGCAAGGCGGACTCTTTCCTCACTGGACCACCAGGGAAGCCCTGATATATTTTTAAACAGTTGTTTGAGAACTGAGTTCTGAAGCTCGGGGCTCGCTACTCCTTTTCTCCAGGGGAGATGCAGGGTCTTTGGTGCTGCATAGGTGGTAAGTGCCTTGCAGAACAACAGAAATAAACATAGCCCAGGAATGAGGGGACACAAGTGCCGGTCAGTACTTTTACGTGTACTGCTTTGCTGTCACGTTGCCTGAGGGAAGGGGAGGTCATAGAACCAGATCCAGGGAGTGGTCCAAGGGGGCAGAGAGGAGGCCGTGCATACTCTGCTCTTTCCTGACAGCAAAGTGACCTTGTTAATGGGAAGAATGAACACATCTGATGTCTCCTGGTGTTGTCCTTCCTTGATCCCAGAACACCATTAAAACCTTGGTATTGACTTTCTCTTATGATGTGTCTGACTGAACTGATAATAGAGTGTTTTTCGGTTAACATTTCAGGCCAAAGAAGCGACTGGGGCGACAGCATCTGTCATTTACGTCCCTCCTCCGTTTGCTGCGGCTGCCATCAACGAAGCTATCGAGGCTGAAGTGCCCCTGGTGGTGTGCATCACGGAAGGCATCCCACAGCAGGACATGGTGCGGGTCAAGCACAGGCTGCTGCGCCAGGGGAAGACCAGGCTGGTCGGGCCCAACTGCCCCGGAGTCATCAACGTGAGTGCACCGAGCAAACACGAGCCCAACTTGAGCCTCTCACGGCCTACTTGCTTTGTGTCGGTCCACGTGTATTTGTGTATGTGATCTCAGAGTTACAACTGTTTTTCACCTTTCTGAAACTATGAATTACTTTCCTTCAGCCTGGAGAATGCAAAATTGGCATCATGCCTGGCCATATTCACAAGAAAGGAAGAATCGGTGAGTATGTGTTTCTTATAGATTAAAAAACAGAATTGCTTGCCCTAAGCTCAAAACTCACAGAGAGATTTGACTGTGTAAATCAAATTCATTTTAATTAATTCAACTTTAAGAAAGTTGACCTTGGGGCTTCCCCTGGTGGCCAAGTGGGTAAGGACACCGCCTTGCAGTGCAAGGGGCGCCGGTTCGAGCCCTGGCCTGGGAAGATCCCACGTGTCGCGGAGCGGCTGGACTGATGTGTCCAATTACCGAGCCGGAGCTCTGGAGTGCATGCGCCCAGAGCCGGAGCTCTGCAACGACAGATGCCACCGCGATGGGAGGCCCACAGGAGCCAAAGAACAAAGACGGATGAACATAGAGAAACGAAAGACCAATAGAAGTGGCCCGCCTGCTCCCCTCCCTCCCCAACCCGACCCCCATCCAAATTAAATAAATAAATAAATCTTTAAAAAAAAAAAAAAGAAAAGAAAGTTGACCTTGGAAGTTTTGTCGCGAATTGATTCTATGCCCTGAATTGATGTTTGAGAAACACTAATTGGACAGAATCTGTGAAGATACTTTGGGGTTTTTTAAAAAATTTTTTTCCTGCTCAGCACACTGTGGATTCTTCAGTGTATTTGCCTGTATCAGTAGTTAGTTTTATTTTATTACTAAGTAATATTTTATTGAGTGATTATGCCACAGTTGGTTCATTCTCCCACCGATGGCCATTTCTGTTGTTTTCAGGTTTGAGTTATGAATAAGGTTAAGGTGAACTCTTGTGTACAGGCCATTTTGTGGGTATATTTTCGTTTCTCCTGGGTAAAATGCATATGACTGGAATTGTTCCCTGGTGGTGTGCATCACGGAGCAAACAGGGGGGAGCACAGGCTGCTGCGCCAGGAAGACCAGGCTGGTCGGGCCCAACTGCCCCGGAGTCATCAACGTGAGTGCACCGAGCAAACACGAGCCCAACTTGAGCCTCTCACGGCCTACTTGCTTTGTGTCGGTCCACGTGTATTTGTGTATGTGATCTCAGAGTTACAACTGTTTTTCACCTTTCTGAAACTATGAATTACTTTCCTTCAGCCTGGAGAATGCAAAATTGGCATCATGCCTGGCCATATTCACAAGAAAGGAAGAATCGGTGAGTATGTGTTTCTTATAGATTAAAAAACAGAATTGCTTGCCCTAAGCTCAAAACTCACAGAGAGATTTGACTGTGTAAATCAAATTCATTTTAATTAATTCAACTTTAAGAAAGTTGACCTTGGGGCTTCCCCTGGTGGCCAAGTGGGTAAGGACACCGCCTTGCAGTGCAAGGGGCGCCGGTTCGAGCCCTGGCCTGGGAAGATCCCACGTGTCGCGGAGCGGCTGGACTGATGTGTCCAATTACCGAGCCGGAGCTCTGGAGTGCATGCGCCCAGAGCCGGAGCTCTGCAACGACAGATGCCACCGCGATGGGAGGCCCACAGGAGCCAAAGAACAAAGACGGATGAACATAGAGAAACGAAAGACCAATAGAAGTGGCCCGCCTGCTCCCCTCCCTCCCCAACCCGACCCCCATCCAAATTAAATAAATAAATAAATCTTTAAAAAAAAAAAAAAGAAAAGAAAGTTGACCTTGGAAGTTTTGTCGCGAATTGATTCTATGCCCTGAATTGATGTTTGAGAAACACTAATTGGACAGAATCTGTGAAGATACTTTGGGGTTTTTAAAAATTTTTTTCCTGCTCAGCACACTGTGGATTCTTCAGTGTATTTGCCTGTATCAGTAGTTAGTTTTATTTTATTACTAAGTAATATTTTATTGAGTGATTATGCCACAGTTGGTTCATTCTCCCACCGATGGCCATTTCTGTTGTTTTCAGGTTTGAGTTATGAATAAGGTTAAGGTGAACTCTTGTGTACAGGCCATTTTGTGGGTATATTTTCGTTTCTCCTGGGTAAAATGCATATGACTGGAATTGTTATTAAGTTATACGGTCAAAGTATGTTCAACTGTTTAAGAAGTTACTAAATAGTTCTGCAGAGTGACTGTGTGTTCTACACTCCACCCTCAGCGTATGCGCGTTCTAGTCATCCCGCATCTTCACAGATGTTAAATATTGTCGACTTTTATTTTTAGCCATTCTGCTGGAAGTGAAATGATGGCTCAGTATGGTTTTAAATTGAGTTTCCCCCTTGACGAGTGATGTCATGACCTTATTGGCCATTTATGAGTTGTCTGTTTAAGTGTTTTACACAGTACTTTTTTACGGGGGAGGGGGGGGGGGGGTCCTTTTTTTTTTTTTTTTTTTTTTTAATTTCATGCCACGAGCTCTTTCTTATTTATTATTTTCATCCCTCTTTATTCTTTGGCCTGTGTGGGCCTCCCATTGTGATGGCCTCTCTCGTTGCAGGGCACCGGCTTTGGGTGCATGCGCTCCAGAGCGCTGGCTCCTAATTGGACACACTGGTCCAGCTGCTCCGCGGCACATGAGGTCTTCGCGGGCCAGGAATGGAACTGGTGCCTCTTGCACTGCAGGGCAGACTCTTTACCCACTGGACCACCAGGGAAGCCCTGGGTGGTCTTTTTAGTATAAATTTATATAATTATTGATTATGGGGGTCCTATAAATATTCTGGGTATAAGTTCTTTGTCACCTATGTGACAAAGAATATGCTGTCAATATTTTTCTTGTTAGTCTTTCTGTGTCCTGTCAGAATTACTTTTCTTTAGTGGATATTATAGGCTTTCTCAAAATGTTCTGGGAAAACTGCTCTGCTCTTTGTTTAGTTTCTCGAGGACATAACCAACTGAACATTTCAAAATTAACCCATTATGCCTGATTTTAGACTCCTCACACCTAACTCTCTATTGTTTTTAGTTTACTACTTTACTCAGCACACTGTGGATTCTTCAGTGTATTTGCCTGTATCAGTAGTTAGTTTTATTTTATTACTAAGTAATATTTTATTGAGTGATTATGCCACAGTTGGTTCATTCTCCCACCGATGGCCATTTCTGTTGTTTTCAGGTTTGAGTTATGAATAAGGTTAAGGTGAACTCTTGTGTACAGGCCATTTTGTGGGTATATTTTCGTTTCTCCTGGGTAAAATGCATATGACTGGAATTGTTATTAAGTTATACGGTCAAAGTATGTTCAACTGTTTAAGAAGTTACTAAATAGTTCTGCAGAGTGACTGTGTGTTCTACACTCCACCCTCAGCGTATGCGCGTTCTAGTCATCCCGCATCTTCACAGATGTTAAATATTGTCGACTTTTATTTTTAGCCATTCTGCTGGAAGTGAAATGATGGCTCAGTATGGTTTTAAATTGAGTTTCCCCCTTGACGAGTGATGTCATGACCTTATTGGCCATTTATGAGTTGTCTGTTTAAGTGTTTTACACAGTACTTTTTTACGGGGGTGGGGGGGGGGTGGCCTTCTTTTTTTTTTTTTTTAATTTCATGCCACGAGCTCTTTCTTATTTATTATTTTCATCCCTCTTTATTCTTTGGCCTGTGTGGGCCTCCCATTGTGATGGCCTCTCTCGTTGCAGGGCACCGGCTTTGGGTGCATGCGCTCCAGAGCGCTGGCTCCTAATTGGACACACTGGTCCAGCTGCTCCGCGGCACATGAGGTCTTCGCGGGCCAGGAATGGAACTGGTGCCTCTTGCACTGCAGGGCAGACTCTTTCCCCACTGGACCACCAGGGAAGCCCTGGGTGGTCTTTTTAGTATAAATTTATATAATTATTGATTATGGGGGTCCTATAAATATTCTGGGTATAAGTTCTTTGTCACCTATGTGACAAAGAATATGCTGTCAATATTTTTCTTGTTAGTCTTTCTGTGTCCTGTCAGAATTACTTTTCTTTAGTGGATATTATAGGCTTTCTCAAAATGTTCTGGGAAAACTGCTCTGCTCTTTGTTTAGTTTCTCGAGGACATAACCAACTGAACATTTCAAAATTAACCCATTATGCCTGATTTTAGACTCCTCACACCTAACTCTCACTAAGCTATACTGTTTCTCCACCATAAGAGAGTTTACAGTACTTTATCTACAACCCATGACTACATACTGAGTAAGAATAGTTAACATAGTGGGTAAATGTCAGTTGTGTAATTTATAGGCTAGGTTAAAGGTCATGGTTTTTCTTTATTACTAGTGGCTTGTAGAGCTCTCAGCCTGCTGCCAGTGGGTAACTTACCAAGTGCTCTTATGAGAGAGGACACTGGGAGCTCTATAGGCCATCTTATTTCTAGTCAGGGCCTGACCTGCCTCGTTACAGATGTTCTTGCACATATTTGAATACCCTTTATGCTCTTCTACCTGCTTTTGAGTGGCTGCTGCTGTGGACCTAGGCAAGCATGGAAGAAAGTAAACGCGTTAGGCGCTCAGTCATGTCCAACTCTGTGGTCCCATGGACTGTAGCCCGCCAGGCTCCTCTGTCCCGCAGGTTCTCCAGGCAAGAACACTGGAGTGGGTAGCCATTCCCTTCTCCAGGAGCTCTTCCTGAGTCCGGCATCGAACCCAGGTCTCCTGCATTACAGGCAGATTCTTCATCGTCTGAGCCATCAGGGAAGCCTGAGTGTGGAAGAAGGTGTGCCCTGTTCTGAGTTTCATTTGTGATTACCACGCTGCTTTCTGAGGTGCCCGTAAACCTCAAAAACAACCAAGAAAAGGTAGTTGTTTTGAGAGTCCTTTAGACCTTTTTTCTCTGGATGCCCATTACACATTGATAAGGAAGTCCTCTGGGAGACCGCCTTTAATTTAAAGGACTTTAAAAAATTGACCTGGAAGAAAATATTAGATACTATAAGATTTTCAAGTAGGTGATGGAGGAAAAATGATTTTTTTTTTAGTACTAACTATTCCTGTTTTGATACAAGTACTAATATTTTCAGACATCTCATTGACTTCCAGTCCTTAAGCTAAGTGATTTAGGGAAAGGAAAGATTTTTCATTCCCTTGTGTATTTCTGAATGAGATATCATGTAAGAATAGCAGTGCAATAGTATAGCAGCTTTCTAGTTTGTGTAATGATATCTAATAAAATTGTGTAACAGCTAATTGAGTGTGACAAGAAAGTGATTAGATTCCAGACTGATGTTTAATGATACAGTATTTTTGCATTTATGTTAGACTTTTTTACTTTCAACCACATGTGACATCCTTGACTCCTACAGCCTTTTAAACATTTTATTTTAATTAAACTTTTTATGTTTAGAAAATTATAAATTAATGTGTAATAAGAAATAATCAGACAGATTTCTGGGTACCCTTTATTCAGTGTCCCCCAATGGTAACATCTTGCAAAACTATAATGTCATAGCTAGTATATTGACATTATGACAGACATAAAGAATTTTTCCATCACTACAGGTGGCTCATATGGTAAAGAATCCACCTGCATTGTGGAATACCTGGGTTCGATCCCTGGGTTGGGAAGATCCCTGGGAGAAGGGAAAGGCTACCGACTCCACTATTCTTGCCTGGAGAATTCCATGGCTGGTCCATGGGTCACAAAGAATTGGACAAATGAGGACTGGTCCCATGGACTGTAGCCCGCCAGGCTCCTCTGTCCCGCAGGTTCTCCAGGCAAGAACACTGGAGTGGGTAGCCATTCCCTTCTCCAGGAGCTCTTCCTGAGTCCGGCATCGAACCCAGGTCTCCTGCATTACAGGCAGATTCTTCATCGTCTGAGCCATCAGGGAAGCCTGAGTGTGGAAGAAGGTGTGCCCTGTTCTGAGTTTCATTTGTGATTACCACGCTGCTTTCTGAGGTGCCCGTAAACCTCAAAAACAACCAAGAAAAGGTAGTTGTTTTGAGAGTCCTTTAGACCTTTTTTCTCTGGATGCCCATTACACATTGATAAGGAAGTCCTCTGGGAGACCGCCTTTAATTTAAAGGACTTTAAAAAATTGACCTGGAAGAAAATATTAGATACTATAAGATTTTCAAGTAGGTGATGGAGGAAAAATGATTTTTTTTTTAGTACTAACTATTCCTGTTTTGATACAAGTACTAATATTTTCAGACATCTCATTGACTTCCAGTCCTTAAGCTAAGTGATTTAGGGAAAGGAAAGATTTTTCATTCCCTTGTGTATTTCTGAATGAGATATCATGTAAGAATAGCAGTGCAATAGTATAGCAGCTTTCTAGTTTGTGTAATGATATCTAATAAAATTGTGTAACAGCTAATTGAGTGTGACAAGAAAGTGATTAGATTCCAGACTGATGTTTAATGATACAGTATTTTTGCATTTATGTTAGACTTTTTTACTTTCAACCACATGTGACATCCTTGACTCCTACAGCCTTTTAAACATTTTATTTTAATTAAACTTTTTATGTTTAGAAAATTATAAATTAATGTGTAATAAGAAATAATCAGACAGATTTCTGGGTACCCTTTATTCAGTGTCCCCCAATGGTAACATCTTGCAAAACTATAATGTCATAGCTAGTATATTGACATTATGACAGACATAAAGAATTTTTCCATCACTACAGGTGGCTCATATGGTAAAGAATCCACCTGCATTGTGGAATACCTGGGTTCGATCCCTGGGTTGGGAAGATCCCTGGGAGAAGGGAAAGGCTACCGACTCCACTATTCTTGCCTGGAGAATTCCATGGCTGGTCCATGGGTCACAGAGTTGGACATGACTGAGCGACTTCACTTCACAGGAATCCCTCCTCTTAATGTTTTACAGCTACGTCCACTTTTCTCCTACTCCCATTGCCTTCTTTTTTCTTGGAAACTAATACTCCTCTGTTTCTAAAATTTTTCAAGTTCTGGAATTCTATATAGATGATAGCTTATAGTATGAAGCTTTTGGGGATTGGCTGTTTGCACTTGGTGTAATTCTCTGGAGAGTCATCCAGATTATTTTATCAGTAGTTCATTTCTTTTAACGACTGAGTAGTATTCCAGGGTACAAATGTTTGTTGAACTAATCACTGGTTGAAAGTGGTTGAAACATACTGAGATTGTTTCCAGTTTGGAGCTGTTACAAGTAAGTCTGCCATAAACGTTTGTGTCCTGGTTTTCACATAGCACAAGTCTTCATCTCTTTGGGATGAATGCCCAGGAGTGCAGTTGCTGTGTTAGGTGATAGTTGTGTGCTTTTTAAGAAACTGCCAAACTGTTACCTTCTGTGGCTATACCGTTTCACACTTCCATCGCCAGCATGCCTGTGATCTAGTTTTTTTGCATCTGAGTCAACGTTCGTAGTCACTGCTTTTATGTTAGCCATTCTGATAAATGTTCAGTGATGATGCATGGTGGTTTTAGTTTACATTTCCTTAATGGGCAAATGAAAGCGAAGATCTTTTCAGGTGCTTGTTTGTCATCTGTATCTTCTTCAGTGAAATGTTTCTTTGTGTGCTATTTAAGCATTTATTTAGATTTTAACCCTTCCTTGACTCCTACAGCCTTTTAAACATTTTATTTTAATTAAACTTTTATGTTTAGAAAATTATAAATTAATGTGTAATAAGAAATAATCAGACAGATTTCTGGGTACCCTTTATTCAGTGTCCCCCAATGGTAACATCTTGCAAAACTATAATGTCATAGCTAGTATATTGACATTATGACAGACATAAAGAATTTTTCCATCACTACAGGTGGCTCATATGGTAAAGAATCCACCTGCATTGTGGAATACCTGGGTTCGATCCCTGGGTTGGGAAGATCCCTGGGAGAAGGGAAAGGCTACCGACTCCACTATTCTTGCCTGGAGAATTCCATGGCTGGTCCATGGGTCACAGAGTTGGACATGACTGAGCGACTTCACTTCACAGGAATCCCTCCTCTTAATGTTTTACAGCTACGTCCACTTTTCTCCTACTCCCATTGCCTTCTTTTTTCTTGGAAACTAATACTCCTCTGTTTCTAAAATTTTTCAAGTTCTGGAATTCTATATAGATGATAGCTTATAGTATGAAGCTTTTGGGGATTGGCTGTTTGCACTTGGTGTAATTCTCTGGAGAGTCATCCAGATTATTTTATCAGTAGTTCATTTCTTTTAACGACTGAGTAGTATTCCAGGGTACAAATGTTTGTTGAACTAATCACTGGTTGAAAGTGGTTGAAACATACTGAGATTGTTTCCAGTTTGGAGCTGTTACAAGTAAGTCTGCCATAAACGTTTGTGTCCTGGTTTTCACATAGCACAAGTCTTCATCTCTTTGGGATGAATGCCCAGGAGTGCAGTTGCTGTGTTAGGTGATAGTTGTGTGCTTTTTAAGAAACTGCCAAACTGTTACCTTCTGTGGCTATACCGTTTCACACTTCCATCGCCAGCATGCCTGTGATCTAGTTTTTTTGCATCTGAGTCAACGTTCGTAGTCACTGCTTTTATGTTAGCCATTCTGATAAATGTTCAGTGATGATGCATGGTGGTTTTAGTTTACATTTCCCTAATGGGCAAATGAAAGCGAACATCTTTTCAGGTGCTTGTTTGTCATCTGTATCTTCTTCAGTGAAATGTTTCTTTGTGTGTTTTTGCCCATTGTTTCATATTGAGTTTTGAGAGTTCTTTTTATTTATGTATTAGCTTGCCTGAGTTCAGTGATGGTTTGTGGAATTTTAGTTCCCTGACCAGGGATCGAACCTCCTAACCACTGGACTGCTAGTGAATGCCCAGAAGTTTTTAGTTTGACACTTAAATCCCATGATCCAATTCAAGTAATTTTCCAGGTGTGAGATTTATATCAGAGTTCTTTTTGTCTACTTGTGTTTAGTTGCTTCATTTATTAAAAAAATCATCTTTCTTCCATTGAATTACTTTTGCATTTTTGTCAGTAACAGTTGGCATAGTTATGTTAGCTTATCTGTTTCTGGGTTTTGCCAGTGCTGCACAACTTCAGTGCTGTATCTAAATAATAACTCTTAAAATTAGATAGATTACTTATTCTTTTTAAAATTATTTTACCTTTTCTAATTTCTTTTTTATATAATTTCAAAATAATCTTGTCTCTATCTACAGAAATTGTTGCTGGGATTTTGATGTAAATCATGTTAAATCTGTATGTCAGTTTTGAGTGAAAAGCCATGTTCTACTCTGTTGAATATTCCAATCCATGAATGCAGTATGTCTTCATTTACTTAGATTGCCTTTGACTTCTTTCATGAGCATTGTGTAGCTTTTAACATAAAAGCCCTCCATGTGGTTTGTTAGATTTATACCTAAGTATTTCTTTTTTTAAAAAAAGCCATTGTAAATTTTATTTTGATTTTGGTGTTCATGTGCTTGTGGCTCGTGTATAGAAGTACAACTGATTTTTGTTTATATTGTCTTGCTGTATTGCTCTAGTCATTAAGGGTTTTTTTGGTAGATTCCTTAGCATTTTTTGTGTTAATCCAAACTGTTACCTTCTGTGGCTATACCGTTTCACACTTCCATCGCCAGCATGCCTGTGATCTAGTTTTTGCATCTGAGTCAACGTCGTAGTCACTGCTTTTATGTTAGCCATTCTGATAAATGTTCAGTGATGATGCATGGTGGTTTTAGTTTACATTTCCCTAATGGGCAAATGAAAGCGAACATCTTTTCAGGTGCTTGTTTGTCATCTGTATCTTCTTCAGTGAAATGTTTCTTTGTGTGTTTTTGCCCATTGTTTCATATTGAGTTTTGAGAGTTCTTTTTATTTATGTATTAGCTTGCCTGAGTTCAGTGATGGTTTGTGGAATTTTAGTTCCCTGACCAGGGATCGAACCTCCTAACCACTGGACTGCTAGTGAATGCCCAGAAGTTTTTAGTTTGACACTTAAATCCCATGATCCAATTCAAGTAATTTTCCAGGTGTGAGATTTATATCAGAGTTCTTTTTGTCTACTTGTGTTTAGTTGCTTCATTTATTAAAAAAATCATCTTTCTTCCATTGAATTACTTTTGCATTTTTGTCAGTAACAGTTGGCATAGTTATGTTAGCTTATCTGTTTCTGGGTTTTGCCAGTGCTGCACAACTTCAGTGCTGTATCTAAATAATAACTCTTAAAATTAGATAGATTACTTATTCTTTTTAAAATTATTTTACCTTTTCTAATTTCTTTTTCATATAATTTCAAAATAATCTTGTCTCTATCTACAGAAATTGTTGCTGGGATTTTGATGTAAATCATGTTAAATCTGTATGTCAGTTTTGAGTGAAAAGCCATGTTCTACTCTGTTGAATATTCCAATCCATGAATGCAGTATGTCTTCATTTACTTAGATTGCCTTTGACTTCTTTCATGAGCATTGTGTAGCTTTTAACATAAAAGCCCTCCATGTGGTTTGTTAGATTTATACCTAAGTATTTCTTTTTTTAAAAAAAGCCATTGTAAATTTTATTTTGATTTTGGTGTTCATGTGCTTGTGGCTCGTGTATAGAAGTACAACTGATTTTTGTTTATATTGTCTTGCTGTATTGCTCTAGTCATTAAGGGTTTTTTTGGTAGATTCCTTAGCATTTTTTGTGTTAATCCATATTATCTACAAATTGGGATAGTTTTATTTCTTCCTTTTAGGACACGTAGGAGAAAGTCTTTTTGTCTATTCATGTTTGTTTGTTTTTTTATAATTCTTTTTTTTTTTTTTTGTGCCTCTAAGTCATCATTTATTTTCCATCCATCGTTATTCTTTGGCATGTGTGGGCCTCCCATCACAGTGGCCTCTCTTGTTGCAGAGTGCCGGCTCTGGGAGCATGCGCTCCAGAGCGCTGGCTAGTAATTGGACTCACTGGCCCAGCCATTCCCTGGCATGTGGGATCTTCCCAGGCCAAGGATCGAACCGGTGCCCCTTGCACTGCAAGCCAGACTCTTTACCCACTGGAACACCAAGGAAGCCCATGTTTGTTTTTATTTTTATCTGTCCATGTTTGTTTTTATTGCTTATTTCTGTGTTCTTTGTTTTTGGGATTCCAGGGTTCCTTCCTGTATCATTTCCCTTCTTTTCAGAGACCTTATTAATATATTAGCCATTCTTTTATTATGAAACATTAGCAACAAATTCTTCACTTTTCCCTCATTTGAAAATGTTTTCATTTCCCCTTTATTCGTAAATGCTAATATCACTGGGCACAGGATTTAGAGTCGACAGTTCTTTTCTTTTAGCACTTAAAAAATGTTGACCCACTTCTTGACTCCATGGGTTCTCATGAGAAAGCTGGTATCGCTTGAGCTGTTTTTCCTGTATAGGTAAGGTGTTATTTTTCTCTTTCTGCTTTCAAGGTTGTCTTTTTTTTTTCTTTTCTGTCTTTGGTTTTCCAAAGTTTTAATGTTTCTTTGACGCTCACTTCGTTGTTGAGATGTAAATCATGTTAAATCTGTATGTCAGTTTTGAGTGAAAAGCCATGTTCTACTCTGTTGAATATTCCAATCCATGAATGCAGTATGTCTTCATTTACTTAGATTGCCTTTGACTTCTTTCATGAGCATTGTGTAGCTTTTAACATAAAAGCCCTCCATGTGGTTTGTTAGATTTATACCTAAGTATTTCTTTTTTTAAAAAAAGCCATTGTAAATTTTATTTTGATTTTGGTGTTCATGTGCTTGTGGCTCGTGTATAGAAGTACAACTGATTTTTGTTTATATTGTCTTGCTGTATTGCTCTAGTCATTAAGGGTTTTTTTGGTAGATTCCTTAGCATTTTTTGTGTTAATCCATATTATCTACAAATTGGGATAGTTTTATTTCTTCCTTTTAGGACACGTAGGAGAAAGTCTTTTTGTCTATTCATGTTTGTTTGTTTTTTTATAATTCTTTTTTTTTTTTTTTGTGCCTCTAAGTCATCATTTATTTTCCATCCATCGTTATTCTTTGGCATGTGTGGGCCTCCCATCACAGTGGCCTCTCTTGTTGCAGAGTGCCGGCTCTGGGAGCATGCGCTCCAGAGCGCTGGCTAGTAATTGGACTCACTGGCCCAGCCATTCCCTGGCATGTGGGATCTTCCCAGGCCAAGGATCGAACCGGTGCCCCTTGCACTGCAAGCCAGACTCTTTACCCACTGGAACACCAAGGAAGCCCATGTTTGTTTTATTTTTATCTGTCCATGTTTGTTTTTATTGCTTATTTCTGTGTTCTTTGTTTTTGGGATTCCAGGGTTCCTTCCTGTATCATTTCCCTTCTTTTCAGAGACCTTATTAATATATTAGCCATTCTTTTATTATGAAACATTAGCAACAAATTCTTCACTTTTCCCTCATTTGAAAATGTTTTCATTTCCCCTTTATTCGTAAATGCTAATATCACTGGGCACAGGATTTAGAGTCGACAGTTCTTTTCTTTTAGCACTTAAAAAATGTTGACCCACTTCTTGACTCCATGGGTTCTCATGAGAAAGCTGGTATCGCTTGAGCTGTTTTTCCTGTATAGGTAAGGTGTTATTTTTCTCTTTCTGCTTTCAAGGTTGTCTTTTTTTTTTCTTTTCTGTCTTTGGTTTTCCAAAGTTTATGTATTAGGAGTTTCTGTGTGAATTTCTTTGGGTTTATTCTGTTTGTGGTTTGCTCACCTACTTGAACATGTAGATTTAAGTCTCCTGGGAAGTTTTGAGTTTTGTAAAAGCATTATTTCTTCAAGTACTTTTTCAGCCCTGTGTTATTTTTTTCTCTCCTTCCAGGACTCTGATATAGGAATATTCAGTCTTTTATTACAGTTCCATAGGTCCCTGAGACTCTGTTCATTGTTTTTTTTCCCCTAGTCTTGTCTTCTATCTGCCATTCATGTAGGGTAATTTCCATTGTTCTGTCTTTCATTTCATTGAGTTTTTCCTTTGTTCTCTCCATTGTGTTGTTTAAGTCATCCACTGAGCTTTTAAACTTGGTTATGATATTTTTCAATTTTAAAATTTCCATTTGGTTCCTCTTTATATCATCTCTTTCTTCCTTTTTTAAAAAATAGTCTCAGGCTTCATATTTATTTGACAAGGCTTCTATTATTTCAAGCATGTTCATAATTACGTAAAGCATTTTTATCATGGCTTCTGCAAATTTCTTGTCAGGTAATTCTAATATCCCCTCATCTTGGGGTTAGCATCTATTGATTGCCTTTTTATTCAGTTTGAGATCTTCCTGGTTTGGGCATGCCAGATGATTTTCGGTTGATACCTGGAAGTTTGGGGTATTAAATTGTGAGAGCTGAGTTTTATGTGAACCTTCTGTTTGAGCTGACTTAATTCACACTGCTTCAGCAGGAATTGTCGGGGAGGTACCTTGGTCCTGCCAAGTGGAGGTAGAAGTCTGAGTTCTCTTCTTGCTTCTGTTGGTACCAGAGTGAGTGGGCTCCTCCTCCTCACTGGGGATGACAGTTCCAGCCCTCTGCTCTGTCTCCCCGGACACGTTAGTGGGGATGGAGTTGTTATTGCTGGGCAACAGTGAAAGTCCTGATTTTCCACTCAGCCTTTTCTGATCCCAGAAAATGGAGAGATGCCTCCCTGCTGCCAGATGAGGATGGACATCCAGGCTCCTTACCTGGTTTCCACTGACAGGGTGGGAGTGGGAAGGGACTCTACCAGCTTGTGGAGATGAAAGTCCTGGCTGTATACTTGGCTTTCTCTTTCACCATCCTGGATGGTGTGCTGCTGGGGTGTCTCATTGCAGCTCTGTAAATGTAGAAGTCTAGGATTCTTTTTTGGCCTTTGCTCATATGAGTAAGTTTCTTCTGTAGTGTATGGTTGGATTGGAGTGCTTATTGTCGAAAGGTTTTCTGTTTTGCTAGGCTGTCCTTCTCTTGATACTTTCGCTCAAGAGAACAGGTATTTGGGTGGGGAGTTCTGTGCCTTTATGTGTTTCTAGGATGCGAGCTTCCTTAGTTCTGTATCTGGGAGACATGAGGCAGAAGAAAACCTTGGAAAGACTCCACTGTTTTACTGCTTGAATGTTAAGGCCTCTAGCGACTTTACCTTCTTGCTGTCTTTCAGAGATCTTGTGTTTGTTTTATATATAGTGTCCAGGATTTTTGCTTCTATTTAGCAGGAAGAATACAGGAAAACACCTACGTTTTGGAAGCAGAAATATCCCTATGGTAGATATTTTTAAGTGATAGTCTCTTTTAGTATATATATATATCCTTTATGGATGGGAGGAGTAATCTACCCTTAAAACATTGCTTTCATTACCTTAAATGCATGCATTTTTCATTTATATAAATTATGGATCATTTATATGTATAATTATGTATCATTTTCATTTTCATTTTAGATGAAAGCCCCTTAAAAAGAATGACAAAAGTGCTACTGTTCACTGACTATTATACTGATCCCACAAAAGGCTAGAGTAAGTAAAATAGTGCTTCCCAGTAATCTAGGCTGTTGCACGAGCAGGAACATGATCATAAGAATCAAGTAGGAGTGGAAAGGAGACCAGGTAATTACACACAAGGATGTGCAGCTGAGTGACTTACTGTACCAGATTTAAAAGCCAAATGCACCGAATGTACGTAGGCATTACCTGCCTACCTTTCTCGGTCACGAGGGGTCCCCCCAGAGGAGGGACTGCGCTCACGGAGAGAGGGTGTAGCTAGAAGCTCTGAGCGGAGGGAAAATGAGGAATGAGACGGGAAGCGCTGGTGTTCGGGGTTGTCACTAGTCACAGAGTAGGGTCTGGTTAGTGAATGGTCTTCAGACCGTCGGTAGTTAGACTCTGTTTAAGACGGTGGTTGTATGCCATTGGTTTTCAGTTTTGACCCGTTCAGTACCTGAGTTCCTTTTGTGCCTGAACTGTGCTTGATACTGGGACCACAGGGGTGGGGAAAACAGTCTTGTTTACTAACCCTGGAAGTTATAAGTCCAGCGGGAAGGACGGTCACCATGGTTGGATTGGAGTGCTTATTGTCGAAAGGTTTTCTGTTTTGCTAGGCTGTCCTTCTCTTGATACTTTCGCTCAAGAGAACAGGTATTTGGGTGGGGAGTTCTGTGCCTTTATGTGTTTCTAGGATGCGAGCTTCCTTAGTTCTGTATCTGGGAGACATGAGGCAGAAGAAAACCTTGGAAAGACTCCACTGTTTTACTGCTTGAATGTTAAGGCCTCTAGCGACTTTACCTTCTTGCTGTCTTTCAGAGATCTTGTGTTTGTTTTATATATAGTGTCCAGGATTTTTGCTTCTATTTAGCAGGAAGAATACAGGAAAACACCTACGTTTTGGAAGCAGAAATATCCCTATGGTAGATATTTTTAAGTGATAGTCTCTTTTAGTATATATATATATCCTTTATGGATGGGAGGAGTAATCTACCCTTAAAACATTGCTTTCATTACCTTAAATGCATGCATTTTTCATTTATATAAATTATGGATCATTTATATGTATAATTATGTATCATTTTCATTTTCATTTTAGATGAAAGCCCCTTAAAAAGAATGACAAAAGTGCTACTGTTCACTGACTATTATACTGATCCCACAAAAGGCTAGAGTAAGTAAAATAGTGCTTCCCAGTAATCTAGGCTGTTGCACGAGCAGGAACATGATCATAAGAATCAAGTAGGAGTGGAAAGGAGACCAGGTAATTACACACAAGGATGTGCAGCTGAGTGACTTACTGTACCAGATTTAAAAGCCAAATGCACCGAATGTACGTAGGCATTACCTGCCTACCTTTCTCGGTCACGAGGGGTCCCCCCAGAGGAGGGACTGCGCTCACGGAGAGAGGGTGTAGCTAGAAGCTCTGAGCGGAGGGAAAATGAGGAATGAGACGGGAAGCGCTGGTGTTCGGGGTTGTCACTAGTCACAGAGTAGGGTCTGGTTAGTGAATGGTCTTCAGACCGTCGGTAGTTAGACTCTGTTTAAGACGGTGGTTGTATGCCATTGGTTTTCAGTTTTGACCCGTTCAGTACCTGAGTTCCTTTTGTGCCTGAACTGTGCTTGATACTGGGACCACAGGGGTGGGGAAAACAGTCTTGTTTACTAACCCTGGAAGTTATAAGTCCAGCGGGAAGGACGGTCACCACAGAGTTTCCAGCAGCGTTGGCGGTCTCTGCTGGCCTGGCTCAGGAGAACAGGGTTCTGACTTGAGGAATCTGTGTCGTCAGGAGGCAGCAGGCCTAACTATGAATGTATTTTCTGAAACCAGGGTTATTAACCGAAGATAATACTTGAAATGTACGCCTTCTTTTTTTCCTTATGGACCTTTTAATAGATTTATCATTCCATTTTTTGTATGTCTGCTCTGGAAGGTCATTTTATGTGGAAGACTTTAGCTGTCTCTTAACAGCTTTTATAGTCCTGAAACGACCCTCACTAGCTGGATCTTGTGCGTGCAGATAGGTTAGCGTCACCTGGAACTTGAGAAGCTGCACACGGGTGTTGAAGGCCTGGTGAGAGGCAATGGCCAGGAACTAACTCAGAGGGCAGAAGTCCAGGAGTGTATTCCACACAGCCAGCCAGAAGAGCTTAAGGTTAATAATAAAGCAAAACCAGTTACCACTCATCTTAAGAAGATAGTAAACACTGTGAATGATGAAAAGTTAACAGTGAAGAAAGCTTTTGTAGATACACAGAAGGAACTTGCAAACTCTGCAGAAACGGTTGATTTCTCAGCAGTGTCATGAAAGCGTGCTGGTTCGTGTTGATGACGCTCCCAGTTCATGGCTCAGTTGTAATATACTGGTGATGCATCAGAAAGACCAGCATGTTAAACGTTTTATACACACACACACACACAAACCTGCAACTAATAAAATCTTTTCTTCTGTGTCTAACTTTTAAAACCTCCCTGCTGAAATATAGACCTTTTCTTCTTATTCCATAACCTGATATTGTTGGTTTAGGGGACGAGTTGTGGAACGGGTTCTGTATATAGTTGTGTGTGTAATTTTACTATGTGAGAGTCATACGAGCACCGTCTAATGTTTTGAGTCCTCCTTCTTTAAGGTATCGTGTCCAGATCTGGCACCCTGACTTACGAAGCGGTTCACCAAACAACGCAAGTTGGATTGGGACAGTCTTTGTGTGTTGGTGAGTGACTTTTTGCTAAACTCATTTTTATTGGAGTTCTGTATCTTCACTGAATAAATGTAATAGTAATTATTGGTTTGACTATTTTTGAGAGATTTTGGTGCCACTTTATTAAAAAGATGATATGATCTTGAGTTTAGCTTATCCCTGAAGCTGACTGTTACATTTTTAAGATTCACGGTCCAGGATTCGACTCCCACCTTTCAGAACAAACGTCCCGGGGTGTGTGGCTCCTGGAGAGCCTTGGTCCCTGAAAACAGCAGTTACTTTGCTTGCTCTGAAGAAATGATCCTTCAGAATAGGACTGTGGTCACTGGCTGCCATTCAGGGCTTCACGGTTCCTGAATTCTTACGATCTCACTCTTAAGAGGCAGCCCCACGAGGCACCACTGAGCTGGCACACAGTCCTCTGGTGTCTTTATTGATGAATGGACGAGGGTGGGACTCCCCAGACCCTCTCTCTTTGCCCCATCGTATGGCTTTCCACTTAGTAAAAACAAGAGCATTTTTACATTTTAAAATAATTTTGGTATTTGTTGCCAAATGCTAGGCAAATTGCTCACTTTTATAAATATTCCTTCACATTTTTAGAATATCTTTTAAAAGCTTTTCAAAGGCAGCTCTTGATAATAAATTATAAACTGTAGCTCTGGAGTATTTTTAAGACTCAAATTCATAAAATCAGTGTGAAACATTTATTGAGCTTTTCTATATGCAGTGGCACAGTCTCCAACACAAGGTCACTTAACGTGATGGAAAAGAAGGAAAATGTTTGAAATAGAGTGGCCAGTTCCATGTTCTCTGGCCTCTGTTTTTCCTTGTAAAGTGAGAGTAATCACTCCCCTCTCCCAGAGAGAGTGAGGACTAAGAGAGGGCAGGTCTGCCGTGTGCTGAGGCCCCCACAGTTGGCGCTCGGTCGGTGCTGCTCCTCTCCCTTGGGTTCATTCTTGAGTGCTGCGTTCAAGAGTAGGAAGCCACGCCTGCCTTCAGTAAGTTTGTAACTTAAACATTTTAGAAGTGGCACCCAGGGAGGGAACACTGGTGTGAGTCTGGTCTGAGCACTTGTGTTTGAGATGGCCTCCTATGTGCGGTCTCTGTCGTCTTCTGCTCCGGGTCGGAGGGAAGAGGGGCCAGGGCACCCGTCCCACCCCCGCAGGGACATGTATCTTAGCTTGTGAGGGGTTCCTCTGCAGCGCCCCTTATCCTACGGTTACTTTGTGCAAAGAAATTTCTTAAATGTTTAATCAGAGTAGATACTCTCACAAATACACATTTTTTTAAACACCTTTTTATGGATTTATTTTTTTACTGTAGAAGAAATACAAAATACCCAATATTTATTTCCAGTATGATATTAAGTCTCCAAGATGGTCATACATTTTTGTGGTTCATGTGAACAGTAACAAATCACAGCAACTGCTACGGCAAGTGTAATAACATAGACGCCCATACCCAGACACACCCTCTCCCCAGATGAGCTCATCTAGATGCTGTTACACTTCATTAACCTTTTGTGCTAGGAGATGGTAAGGGAAGTGTTTTAATTATAATATTAAGTAGTGTAATTATTTTTAATTTCAGAATTTTACATAATACATAATTGCCTGTTATGTACAAAGTACTGACACTGAACTACTCACCAGACGTCAACAGTTAAAAGTTATAGCTTACTAAACAGTAATTGTATCCATGCAAAAGCTAATGTGTTTTCAAAAGTAACATTCTTCTCATTAGGGAAACTATACTGAATGCTCGTTGTTAAAGGTCTATCTAGGAGTAGTTTTGGGGGAGTCATCTTGATACGGAGCTAAACAAAACCATGGATCTTCTTGTGACCCAATCACCATTTAGCCTTCATGTACTGTATGCAGACATAAAGATAGCAGTTTGTGCTTTTTAAATGTAAGATGATGGTACATTTAAAGGTATTGGTAAGAAGTGGATGGGCAAAGTAAGAAACCCACTGAAACATTTCCTGGCCTGATTTCCAGCTGGTGTTGATATGCTGTGACTTTTCCAGGCATTGGAGGAGACCCTTTCAATGGAACAGACTTTACTGACTGCCTTGAAATCTTTCTGAAAGATCCAGCCACAGAAGGCATCATATTGATTGGTGAAATTGGTGGTAATGCAGAAGAAAATGCTGCCGAGTTTTTGAAGCAGCATAATTCAGTAAGTTTGGGTGTGGAAAAATACAGCTCTTTGCCCTTGAATAATATCACAGGTTTGTTTTAAAAGTTGCTTTTGTTTCAAGACGGGTATTTTAAGCAAACGTGAAAGATGAAATGAAATCTTGTTAAGCTGGGCCCGGGGCACTGGTCACCGGGCAACACGTGGCTTTTTCTGAGTGGATTCTCCTCCCGGTTTCCCCAGTGCCTGCTCTCAGCTTCTGTAATGAGTCCTCCTCCGGGCGTCTCCATTGACATCCTGATGGCTTGCTGGCCTTTTTCTGAATGGACACTGTGCAGGCTGTCAGCCTGAAAGCTCTCCCTTGTCCTGTGCATTTCTGTCTCACCTGTCCTCTGTGTCCTTTCTTCTCACCACAGGAGATGTGTGTTTTTTCTTCCTGTTAAGGCTGACTATCTAGAAATCCTGTCCTTTATACCTTTTTCCAGGATTGCCTCTCTCAAGCTTTCTTTCTGTGTGGAGGAGCGCTGGTTCAGAGGTCAAGTGGAAGAGCTTTACTGACTCTGTCCTGTGAAGGCTTTCCTTCTTGTCTCTCCCTTCACATTAAGCAAAAAGAACAGCCTGACGTATCATAATTTCATTTCACCTGAGGGAATTAAGCTGGTATACTTCTATTAGGAAAATTTTATAACTGAATGCTCGTTGTTAAAGGTCTATCTAGGAGTAGTTTTGGGGGAGTCATCTTGATACGGAGCTAAACAAAACCATGGATCTTCTTGTGACCCAATCACCATTTAGCCTTCATGTACTGTATGCAGACATAAAGATAGCAGTTTGTGCTTTTTAAATGTAAGATGATGGTACATTTAAAGGTATTGGTAAGAAGTGGATGGGCAAAGTAAGAAACCCACTGAAACATTTCCTGGCCTGATTTCCAGCTGGTGTTGATATGCTGTGACTTTTCCAGGCATTGGAGGAGACCCTTTCAATGGAACAGACTTTACTGACTGCCTTGAAATCTTTCTGAAAGATCCAGCCACAGAAGGCATCATATTGATTGGTGAAATTGGTGGTAATGCAGAAGAAAATGCTGCCGAGTTTTTGAAGCAGCATAATTCAGTAAGTTTGGGTGTGGAAAAATACAGCTCTTTGCCCTTGAATAATATCACAGGTTTGTTTTAAAAGTTGCTTTTGTTTCAAGACGGGTATTTTAAGCAAACGTGAAAGATGAAATGAAATCTTGTTAAGCTGGGCCCGGCGCACTGGTCACCGGGCAACACGTGGCTTTTTCTGAGTGGATTCTCCTCCCGGTTTCCCCAGTGCCTGCTCTCAGCTTCTGTAATGAGTCCTCCTCCGGGCGTCTCCATTGACATCCTGATGGCTTGCTGGCCTTTTGCTGAATGGACACTGTGCAGGCTGTCAGCCTGAAAGCTCTCCCTTGTCCTGTGCATTTCTGTCTCACCTGTCCTCTGTGTCCTTTCTTCTCACCACAGGAGATGTGTGTTTTTTCTTCCTGTTAAGGCTGACTATCTAGAAATCCTGTCCTTTATACCTTTTTCCAGGATTGCCTCTCTCAAGCTTTCTTTCTGTGTGGAGGACGCTGGTTCAGAGGTCAAGTGGAAGAGCTTTACTGACTCTGTCCTGTGAAGGCTTTCCTTCTTGTCTCTCCCTTCACATTAAGCAAAAAGAACAGCCTGACGTATCATAATTTCATTTCACCTGAGGGAATTAAGCTCTGTTCCTGGGTGAGGAAGGGTGGTGGGAAGAGAGAGAGAGAGGGCGCAGGAAAGACAGAAGCAGCTTGGTGCCCAGCAGTGCCCCCTCCACCCCTCACCCCCAGTCCCTGACCATCACTGAGCCTGCGCTCTGAACCATTGTGGCTAAGGCCTGGGGAGAGCGTGAGAATAGTTTCCATGGTGTCCTTGACCGTGGCGAATGAGTGAAGAGTGAAGACGCATCTTCAGGCCAGGAAAGAGGGCGGAGATAGCTTGTTTGTATGCTTGTGAAAGAGACTGAGAGTGAGTGCATCAGAATTAAATGTTACAGAAAAATAATGAGTACCGGAGAGTTAAAGGAACCGGTGATATCACCTGCAGGATAGCATATACAGTGTGTGTTTATGTGTTGTTGTTAATCACTCAGTCGTGTCTGACTCTTTGTGACCCTGTGGATTATACCCCGCCAAGCTCCTCTGTAGATGGGATTTCTCAGGTAAGAACAGTGAAGTGGGTTGCCGTTTCCTCCTCCAGGGGATCTTCCTGACTCAGGGATCGAACCTGCATCTCTTACATCTCCCACATTGACTGGCAGGTTCTTTACCACTAGAACCTGGGAAACCCCTCTCCATATTTATGTATAATTGAAGGCATCTTCAGTGGTAATTTTCACTTCGCTCTTAGCTGCTGCTTCCCCTCAGGTACTGAGAGCTGTCTCTGAGGCTTTAGTACTTTGTTGAGATTCAGAACTTTGTTGCCTGTAGTGAGTCCCTCAGCTCGGGTTCAGACCCCTTTTTCCCGAGATTCAGAATCTGTCGTGCATTTCTCACCTGTCCTCTGTGTCCTTTCTTCTCACCACAGGAGATGTGTGTTTTTTCTTCCTGTTAAGGCTGACTATCTAGAAATCCTGTCCTTTATACCTTTTTCCAGGATTGCCTCTCTCAAGCTTTCTTTCTGTGTGGAGGACGCTGGTTCAGAGGTCAAGTGGAAGAGCTTTACTGACTCTGTCCTGTGAAGGCTTTCCTTCTTGTCTCTCCCTTCACATTAAGCAAAAAGAACAGCCTGACGTATCATAATTTCATTTCACCTGAGGGAATTAAGCTCTGTTCCTGGGTGAGGAAGGGTGGTGGGAAGAGAGAGAGAGAGGGCGCAGGAAAGACAGAAGCAGCTTGGTGCCCAGCAGTGCCCCCTCCACCCCTCACCCCCAGTCCCTGACCATCACTGAGCCTGCGCTCTGAACCATTGTGGCTAAGGCCTGGGGAGAGCGTGAGAATAGTTTCCATGGTGTCCTTGACCGTGGCGAATGAGTGAAGAGTGAAGACGCATCTTCAGGCCAGGAAAGAGGGCGGAGATAGCTTGTTTGTATGCTTGTGAAAGAGACTGAGAGTGAGTGCATCAGAATTAAATGTTACAGAAAAATAATGAGTACCGGAGAGTTAAAGGAACCGGTGATATCACCTGCAGGATAGCATATACAGTGTGTGTTTATGTGTTGTTGTTAATCACTCAGTCGTGTCTGACTCTTTGTGACCCTGTGGATTATACCCCGCCAAGCTCCTCTGTAGATGGGATTTCTCAGGTAAGAACAGTGAAGTGGGTTGCCGTTTCCTCCTCCAGGGGATCTTCCTGACTCAGGGATCGAACCTGCATCTCTTACATCTCCCACATTGACTGGCAGGTTCTTTACCACTAGAACCTGGGAAACCCCTCTCCATATTTATGTATAATTGAAGGCATCTTCAGTGGTAATTTTCACTTCGCTCTTAGCTGCTGCTTCCCCTCAGGTACTGAGAGCTGTCTCTGAGGCTTTAGTACTTTGTTGAGATTCAGAACTTTGTTGCCTGTAGTGAGTCCCTCAGCTCGGGTTCAGACTCTTATCTTATCTCCCCTGGGCAGCCTCAGTAGTTTTTTCCTGATAGCTCTACTCCTTCCTCTCCCGCCTGGCCAGCCTGCGTATTGCTGTCCACGTAGGATAAAGGACCGACCAAGTGGGGCATCCTCCCCACCCCCGATCTTCCTTTTCTGATCCTCATCTCGTGTCATGTGTCCCTTGTTTTTGTCCTCACTTGTCTTTGCTTGTTCCTTCTGTAAGCTCTGCTTTTAACCCCTGCCTCTCGCTCTAGGCTGTTAGGCACAGCAAGCGGCGGTATCCTCGGTGCCTAGCCCAGTCCTCTGGCATGTTAGCCCCCGTAATGGCCACTAGCGAAGGAATAAATTGTCAGGAGATTGCAATAAAATGTTACAGAGTCTCTTGAGTTCAGAAAGGTGGTGAAGTTTAAAATGTAAGTAAACACTGACTTTGTTTTACAAACAGAAATGGTTGAGGTTAATGCGGCACTAGTCGTCCCTCAGTAGCCACAGGGCTCGTTCCAGTGCCCCCGTGGACACCAGAGTCCATGGATGCTCAGGCCCCGTGTATAAACTGGTGTAGACCTGCGTATGACCATCACATACCCTCCTCTATGCTGTAAATCACTTCTAGTGTACTTAGACACCTAATGCAGTGGAAATGTTGTTTGAAGTTACAAAAACAAAGTAAGTGCAATGTGTAAATAGTTGTTAGTGTGGCGGATTTAAGTTTTCTTTTTGGAACTTTCTGTAACTGTTTTTTCCCCCATTTTCTATCTGCAATTGGTTGAGTTCTCCAATGCAGACCCCATGGATAACAGAGGGCCAACTGGACACTGTGTTAAAGTAAATTTTAAAGTGCATTTAGAATACCTGAATCCCTTGAAAGGGAGTAACTAAATTTTGCACTTCGTTTCATTTGACACGTTTTCTGTTCCTGATCGGTCTCATGGAGCTACCGCTTATCGAGGATCTCCTGTGTAGAAGCTTCTAGCTTGAACAGTGCTGGTGACGTCGGAAATGCTTAGCTCAGTGCCAGGCACCGAGTGGACACTCAGTACTCGTGGGGCCTGCCGGGACTACTGCTACCGTCTCTATAGTGACAGCCATTGTCTGCAGGAGTAGTATTGTTTAACCTTTATCTTGACCCTTTGAGTAGGTGTTTTTGTCCTTTTATGAGTAAGGTAACTGGCAGCTCGCCAGTGGTGGGTACATCAGGGCTGAGGCTGCTCTCTAGGTGTGCCTGATGTCTCCATTGCTCCACCAGGGGTCAGGGGCCAGGGGTCAGGTCACAGACACGATGCCTCGGGCCTGGGCGTCTGCTGAAACTCCTCTTGCGCCATCCTGGTCCATCTTCCTGCTTTTAGGCTTTCACGCTTCTCATTCTGGATCCTGCTCTCAGACTACTCTTCCTCCGAGTCGTTCAACGGTGTTGTCCCTCCTTAAAAAATCTCAAGTGACTCTTCTTTGTCAGCAGGACAGAGTATTTATTGTTCGTTTGATGTGGCTAGGTCTGCCCTAATCTTTTTATTTCTGGTATAATATTCCCACTCCTTGAGTGTGGGGCCAGAGGGATCCAGGGTTAAATTGGTGCCGCTCAAATATCAGGTGCTCTCGTCCTGGGTAGAGCACACAGTGAATAAATAAATGACTTACGGAGCCCTTTCTTTTAAATTCTCTACTATAGTGGATGCTGGGTACATGGACATGCGTAAACACGTAGTCCTGGTGTTCAGAGTTCCATAGTGGAGGAGGGGAGTGCGTGGGGAGAAGGCACAGCACAGTTAAAGAACAGATGAGCAGCTGAAGGGCGTCTGCGGAGAGTGGGAGCAAGAGTCAGAAAGGCTGGAAGTGGCAGACAAGAGGCTTGTTGCTGAGTCGCTCAGTTGTGTCTGAGCCTTTGTGACCCCGTGAACTATCACCCACCAGGCTCCTCTGTCCGCGGGATTCCCCAGGCAGGAGTACTGGAGTGGGTTGCCATTTCCTTCTTCAGGGAACACCACTAACCATTAAGAAATTACCACTTGAAGAGGTTCGTTTTAGTGTCAAAGAATATCCTCGGTAATCTGACAGATACTAAAATACTTTTCTCTTTTCCAAGTATATATATGTGTGAGGCCATTCTAGCTTGAACAGTGCTGGGGACGTCGGAAATGCTTAGCTCAGTGCCAGGCACCGAGTGGACACTCAGTACTCGTGGGGCCTGCCGGGACTACTGCTACCGTCTCTATAGTGACAGCCATTGTCTGCAGGAGTAGTATTGTTTAACCTTTATCTTGACCCTTTGAGTAGGTGTTTTTGTCCTTTTATGAGTAAGGTAACTGGCAGCTCGCCAGTGGTGGGTACATCAGGGCTGAGGCTGCTCTCTAGGTGTGCCTGATGTCTCCATTGCTCCACCAGGGGTCAGGGGCCAGGGGTCAGGTCACAGACACGATGCCTCGGGCCTGGGCGTCTGCTGAAACTCCTCTTGCGCCATCCTGGTCCATCTTCCTGCTTTTAGGCTTTCACGCTTCTCATTCTGGATCCTGCTCTCAGACTACTCTTCCTCCGAGTCGTTCAACGGTGTTGTCCCTCCTTAAAAAATCTCAAGTGACTCTTCTTTGTCAGCAGGACAGAGTATTTATTGTTCGTTTGATGTGGCTAGGTCTGCCCTAATCTTTTTATTTCTGGTATAATATTCCCACTCCTTGAGTGTGGGGCCAGAGGGATCCAGGGTTAAATTGGTGCCGCTCAAATATCAGGTGCTCTCGTCCTGGGTAGAGCACACAGTGAATAAATAAATGACTTACGGAGCCCTTTCTTTTAAATTCTCTACTATAGTGGATGCTGGGTACATGGACATGCGTAAACACGTAGTCCTGGTGTTCAGAGTTCCATAGTGGAGGAGGGGAGTGCGTGGGGAGAAGGCACAGCACAGTTAAAGAACAGATGAGCAGCTGAAGGGCGTCTGCGGAGAGTGGGAGCAAGAGTCAGAAAGGCTGGAAGTGGCAGACAAGAGGCTTGTTGCTGAGTCGCTCAGTTGTGTCTGAGCCTTTGTGACCCCGTGAACTATCACCCACCAGGCTCCTCTGTCCGCGGGATTCCCCAGGCAGGAGTACTGGAGTGGGTTGCCATTTCCTTCTTCAGGGAACACCACTAACCATTAAGAAATTACCACTTGAAGAGGTTCGTTTTAGTGTCAAAGAATATCCTCGGTAATCTGACAGATACTAAAATACTTTTCTCTTTTCCAAGTATATATATGTGTGAGGCCAGATTTTCTCTTCTATTAATAATTTAGCTTAGCTGAAATAACATACTTACAGTAGATTTAATGCAAAAACAGATAGTAGAATTCATTTGCCGCTTATTAGGTGCTTAATACTGACAAAAGTGTAAAATAATACCATTCTCCTCACTAAAATGTTTTTAAAAAATAGTTTTAAAAAGTTATTTTAGGGGCTTCCCTGGTGGTCCAGTGGGTAAGGACACCGCCTTGCAGTGGAAGGGGCGCCGGTTCGATCCCTGGTCTGGGAAGATCCCACGTGCCGCGGAGCAGCTGAACCGATGTGTCCAACTACTGAGTCGGAGCTCTGGAGTGCATGTGCCTAGAACCGGTGCTCTGCAACAAGAGAGGCCACTGTAATGGGAGACCCACACAGGCCATAGAATAAAGATGGATGAAAATAAATAAATGAAAGACCAATAGAAGTGGCCAAAAAAAAAAAAAAAAAAAGTTATTTTAAGTGAATTAATAAATATTTCTAAAATTTCTCAGCTTTAATTTCTAATATCATACATATCAGATATAGTCTATATAAGCAAAGTTCTTAGGCATCCACAGTCATTTTTATAAGTATAAGGTGTCTCAGGACCGAATGATGTGAGAGCTGCTGGTCTAGGTAGTACCTGAATGAAGGCACCCAGGTTCCCCTTGTGCTCGGGTCCTGCTTTCTGTAGGCTGCTCTGTTTTACCTGGATGTCTTAAGCTGCCTCTGGACTACGGCTGTGAAACATGGTGTTTTCATTTTACTGAGAAACATCACCATATATTCATATATCATGCTATGACATCTCTTAACAGATTGAGATATATATATATATTTTTTTAAATTATTTCTTCAACTACATGACAAGAGCACAGGAATTCTCATATTCCTGTGTTTGGGTTTTTATTTTTAACCTCAGAATCTACGACAGTGCTATTTATGTGTATAGACAGTTGTCCACTGGAATGGATTTGTATTGAATAAAGCCAGTCCTGGTCTTCCTTCTTAAGATGTTATACATAATTTCAGAGGAGAAAGGGCCCCTGGCTTCCAGTTTGGCTTAGCTGTTTCATCTCTGAGATGAAGCAGCAGAGGTCTCGAGGTGACAGACCTTGACCAAGGCCCTGCTGCTTTAGTCTAGAGGAGCTCGGGACTGGTGGCGCCCCCTCTTCAGTTCTTTCCAGTATGCGCTCCTTTTCTTTTCAACAGATTTGATAAAGGTGAACTAATAATGAATTAAGACAAACAGAACAACCTGATCTGTGCCTTAACTAAAAGCCATGACTAATATATTTTCAATTTTTTTCAAATGAAAGAGTCTGATGTATATGTGGAAGTCAACTCATGCCTGTGAAGTTGAAGTTTAATATCTAAACAGGTAACAGTTTTGCCCCAGGATTGGTTTCTGTGAGTTTGAGGAAAAGCTGAGTCATCTCAAAGGAGACCGCAGTAGTTTCAGTCATACTTCAATATTTCTGTTATTTTTTTTATCCCCCTTTTTGATGATGAGTGGCAGGCCCCAGCCATTTGCCTTTTTCTGGCAGACTCATGAATTGGAGGTCCAGGTGTGAACAACTGTTTCATCGGAAGGTCTCGCATCTCACTTTCCAGGGTCCCAGGGCCAAGCCTGTGGTGTCCTTCATTGCTGGTTTAACTGCTCCTCCCGGCAGAAGAATGGGCCACGCAGGGGCAATTATTGCTGGAGGCAAGGGTGGCGCTAAAGAGAAGATCGCAGCTCTGCAGAGCGCGGGGGTTGTAGTCAGCATGTCCCCGGCACAGCTGGGAACCACCATCTACAAGGTGAGCTGGAGCAGTGGCCTGTGTGCTCGGAGGTTATGGGCCTTAAAGGGGGAGGCCACATGGGGTGCCTGGAAATTGTGAGCTTTTCTTCTTAGCCGCTTCTTCTTTCGTTCTGGTGTGCAGCTTAACAGTCTCTAGCAAGCCTACCAGTGTCCTAATGTCCTAAGTGGGCACGACCAATAATAATGTTTTGATTCAAAAAAACTTGATTCATTAGACGTCTAACTTTGCTGTGTTGTGTATAGTGAGATAGAGTATACAAGGAAGTGTTTCAGAGTCTCTAAGTGCAATGAATTCCATTTTGAGAGGTCGTGCAGAAAATGCCTTTTTTTTTTCCCCCATGGAGGCCCTTTTGGGGGTATAAGCTATGCTGACTCCATAGGTATTTGCTTAGGGATAGAGGTTGATAGCTGACTAAGAAGAAATAAAAATGGGGTTCACGATGGAAGGAGACCTAATGATGAGTGTAGGGGTTTCCAGTGTTTTGTTGACTTCTTCCATAATCTCTTTGCAATGATTTTCGGCAGCCTGTCTCTTTGAGTGATCACTTAAAAGCTCTTTATCTACTTTTAGAATGATCATAGACTTTACAAAAAAAAAAAAAAGCAAACAAAGCCCAAAACTTCGTACACGTTCTGAAAGCAGACTCAGATTGTCTTCCCAGGAGGGAACAATGCTTTGGCATAATCTTCTTTGGCACTGTCTTAAGAGATAATAAAATGAACTCTTTGTTTTCTTGAATCTTTGCACAGTCCTGTCTTAAGCCACTGTGTGCCATAGTGTTTAACAGAAATCTGCGTGGTTAGTCAGTGCTGTGAAGAGATTTTCTTTTACTCTAGAAAATGGAAAAGAAGGAAAAAAGCAAATGCTTAAATTCTCACGGAAGACATGTGTTACCATTTTACTCCAGTAGGTGGCAGAAGGCACCTACAGATTTTGCTGTGTTCTAATTACAATCTAGGCAAATGTGATTTTTTTCAGTATTGTTGCGTTTTCATATATTTCTGAGATTCTTGACATTTTGTTTAAATCTGAACTGAATCTGTGTTTAGTTTTATTCTCTGAGACACTAAACAAACGTGTTTCCATTTTCTTATTAAAAGGGATGTTGTAGCTCACATACAGCATTTAAACATTTGGATAAGCACAATCAAATTTTTCAGCTCCTAACTATAATACTGTAGTAGAAAATAAGCATAATGCAAAACCTCTCAGCCTCTGCATTTAGGAGACAAAGTCTAAGCTCTGAATCTAGCTTAGTGACATTCAGCCTGACTCAGGCTCAGTTGAAAGCTGTCATTTTGTGTCCAAGCCCCTCCTCCTGGATGTTTTACTTCTGTGATTTTTGGTTGTTCAAAAGGATCCTAAGGATAAGAGCATTCAGAACTACTTTGACCATGACTGTGATTTGCGTCTTTAATCTTTTTTCTCCCTCCCTCTTCTCCCTCTCTTTTCCTGAAGGAGTTTGAAAAGAGGAAGTTGCTCTGAAAGAAAAACAGATGGAAAATTCCTTAAGCCTATGGATGAATCACTGTAGCAATGCGAGCTGGTGGCTGTTTGCTTCTCACGTCCACTGACTGTCCACCCACCCACCTGTCGCTGGTCTTTTCAGCACAACGGGAAGCCAAAACGAGGTTTAGAGTGTCCTACGCTCAGGTGTTTTCACCTGACTAAATAAGAGAAACAGCCAATAAATCTACCACTTGATTTGAATATGGTTTTGAAAGTTTGTTATTGCTTCACTCTGGGGAGGGGGAGAGGGGGAGAATTGGGAGGGGGTGTACCCAGGTGTTGTGCGTACACAAGTGTGGATGTATGCATGTTTATTGGGCTCTATAGAGAACATTCTAACTACAGCTTTTGAGAGGATGAGTATAAACATCTCAGTTGGGCATTTATCATAGATACAGAGTGACTTTAGGTCTCTCTGAAATATAGTTTCCTCATAAGTACATATGTAAGAGTTCTCATCTTACAGGATAGTTTTGAAGATTAGAGATAATATATGAAGTGATAAGGCAACCTAATTTTTGTCAATGCCACCGTTATTACCACTGGGATTGTAGGCAGGAATTCGTCCGTGTTTCAGTTTTTGCCTGGCTGGGAAATGAAGAGTCTTCTATAATGGTTGGTTTTTCTGTGATTCTGCAGAGGGCTCCTTCCTTCCTCACTCAGAGTCTGCATTTCTTTGCCTGAGGTTTCAGACATTCACCGTGAGAAAGCAGGAAAACTGTTAGCCCTCCTCTTGTTTAAAAGGGAGCTTGTTAACAAGAAACAGTTCCAGTGGAGAGACAGCACAGTATCCTCACATTGTGTAACTGCCCTGCAGGAAACGAGCTTCAGAAAATAATAAGAGAAACCCCTCAAGAAGCCTGTTTGGGTAGACCTTCCTGGAAGGAGTGATGAGTAGGTACTTAAGGTACCAGCCATGTTAAAGGGAGGGTGCACACCCAGGCAAAGGCAGGGAGCAGGGAAGAACTTGTTTGGGGGCGCGATCCCCAGAGGGGCTGGGGACACGGGTTCTGGAAGCTCCCGTGACCACGCCCAGGCTGCTGAGGACACAAAGAGCTGGTGTTGGGAGACGGACTTAGCCTGAGGGTTCCTCCTGGGCCAAGGGCCGCATCAGGACTGACTTTGGGTCAAGTAGATTTTAGTTCCTGCTCAGCTATTTCCTCATCTTGAAAGTACCCCATCCCACAGGCACCTGGGTAGAACATACATTGTGCATGTGGAGGGTGGACTCTACCAGGGCTTGACGTCACTCCATGAGCTTGAGGGGAGGGTTGTTTTTTTAAATTATTCCATAAACTCTTAAACTTGCCTCCTGCTTGTGCTCAGGTAAGCCCGGCTGATGTGATAGCCGGGGAGGAAGGCACTCTTCATCTCTGGTTGGCACCTGCAATCAAGTTTCCTCCAGGGCAGGCATATCCTCCTTTTGTCTGAGGCTTTGTGACTAGAACACAGTCCTGATGAGGGGCCGGTGACCCCAACATCCTTTTGAGGGTTCACCCTTGATTCCCAGGCTGCCCCAGGCCCAGCCCCCTGTTCTGCCCCCTGACACCCATCGCAGGATGATCTCTTCTCACACCTCTGGTCCTAAACCATGGAGCTCAGGGTCCTCTCTCGTCTCCCTCCCTCCACCTTCCCTGGTCTTCCCTCCCCACCTCCACTCCAACCCCTCCCAGCCTCTTGAGAAGCCACCTGCTCCTCATCGCTCACTTCTCTCCCCTCCTACAACTACTGCTGTGAGCAACCCAAAACATATCTGAAAAGGGTGCTCGATTCTGGTTTTTCGGATTTGATTTTTACAAATAAAAGGTAAGAGTTCGACTCATGACCCCAGTGCATTCTAAAAACTTATTACAGAAAATTGCAAACATTTACAAAACGATTATGGTCATATAATGAACCCCCACGAGCCCATCACCCAGCTGTGATAATTACCAACATTTTGCTATTATTGTATGATTTGTACCTCCAACCCATTCCCGCCAGTGTTTTTGTTGGGAGAGTTGTTTTGTCAGGGTATAACATATATTCACTGAAATGCCTAAATCTTAACTGTGCATGTTTGACAAATGGACCAAGTTATGTAACCACACCCTAATGAGGATATTGAACATTTCCCTCATCTGAGAAAATTCCATCCTATCCCCTGTATTTTTATTCATCTTAAAATAGTTTTGTCTACTTTAGAAATGTATATGAAGGGATTGATAAAGTATGTAGTCATTTAAAAAAATTTTAAGTGGCAGATAATTGCTTTAGAATATTGGTTTCTGCCATGCAACAATATGACTCAGCCGTAAATATACACATATCCTCCTCTTGAGCCTCCTTCCTACCCACTCCTTTCCCACTCCTCTAGGTCATTACAGAGCACCAGGCTGAGCTCCCTGTGCTACCCAGCAGCTTCCAACTGACTGTTTTTAAACGTGGTAGTGGACATATGTCAATACTACTCTCAATTCATTCCACCCTCTTCTTCCTCCACTGCATCTCTATTCCTGCCCTGAAAGTAGGTTCATCGAGACACATAAACACCAGTGATCACTGCAGCACTGTTTACAATAGCCAGGACATGGAAGTAATCTAGATATCCATGGTCAGATGAATAGATAAAGAAGTTGTGGTACGTATATACAACGGAATATTGCTGTGCTGCATGCTGCATGCTCACTCAGTCATGTCCAACATTGCGACCCTATGGACTGTAGCCCGCCAGGTTCCTCTGTCCATGGGATTCTCCAGGCAAGAATATTGAAGTGGGTTGCCATTTCTTTCTCTGGGGGATCTTCCCAACACAGGGATCAAAACTGTGTCTCCTGCTTCTCCCTCATTGGCAGGCAGATTCTTTACCCACTGAGCCACTTGGGAAAACCCTCCAGTAGAATATTACTCAACCATAAAAAGGAGTGAATTTGAGTTAGTTGAACTGAGGTGGATGAACCTAGAGCTTGTTACACAGAGTGAAGTAAATCAGAAAGAAAAGCAAATATCACCCCCCCCCAAATTAAGGTAAATATCATATTAATGCATATATATGGAATGTTGGACTTTCACTCAGCATGATTTCTGTGATGTTTTTCTAAGTCAATGGTTATATCAGGCTTTAGTTCAGTTCAGTCACTTAACTGCAGCATTCTTTGCTACTCCATGGATTACTGTATGCCAGGCTTCCTTGTCCTTCACTATTTCCCAGAGTTTGATCAAACTCATGTTCATTGAGTCAGTGATGCCATCCAACCGTCTCATCCTCTATTGTCCTCTTCTCCTCCAGCCCTCTTTCCCAGCATCAAGGTCTTTCCCAATTAGTTGGCTCTTTGCATCAGGTGGCCAAAGTATGGGAGCTTCAACTTCAGCATCAGTCCTTTCAATGAATATACAGGATATTGATATTTCTCCCAGCAATCTTGATCCCAGATTGAGTTTCATCCAGCCTGGCATTTCTCCTGATGTACTCTTCCTATAAATTAAACAAGCAGGGTGACAATATACAGCCTTGACATTCTCCTTTCCCAATTTGAAACCAGTCTGTTGTTCCATGACTGGTTCTAATTGTTGCTACTTGACCAGCATACAGGTTTCAGAGGAGGCAGGTAAAGTTGTCTTGTATTCCTATCTCTTTCAAGAATATTCTAGTTTATTGTGATCCACACAAAGTCTTTAGTGTAGTCAATGAAGCAGAAGTAGACATTTTTTGTAATTCTCTTGCTTTTTCTATGATCCAACAAATGTTGGCAATTGATCTCTGGTTCCTCTGCCATTTCTAAATCCAGCTTATACATCTGGAAGTTCTCTGTTCATGTACTGTTGAAGCCTAGGTTGGAGAATTTTGAGCATTATCTCGCTAGCGTGTGAAATGAGTGCAATTGTGCAGTAGTTTGAACATTCTTTAGCATTATCCTTCTTTGGTACTAGAATGAAAACTGACCACTGCTGAATTTTCCGAATTTGCTGGTATGTCTAGTGTAGCACTTTGACAGCATCATCTTTAGGATCTGAAATCACACAACTGGAATTCCATTGCCTCCACTAGCTTTTTCCATAGTGATGCTTCTTCCTGTTGACTGTGAGGGCTACTTCATTTCTTCTGAGAGATTATTGCCCACAGTAGTAGAGATAATGTTTATCTGAATTAAATTCACCCATTCCTGTCCATTTTAGTTCACTGATTCCTAAAATGTTGATGTTCACTCTTTCCATCTCCTCACAACTGCTTCCAATTTGCCTTCATGGACCTAACATTTCAAGTTCCTATGCAATATTGTTCTTTACAGCACCAGACATATCCACAACTGGACCTTGTTTCCTTTCTGACTCAGACCTTTCATTCCTTCTGGAGCCATTTCTCCACTCTTCTCCAGTAGCATATTGGACATGTCCTGACCTGACATGTACTGACATCTTTCATTGTCATATCTTTTGGTCTTTTCATGTTGTTTATGGGAATTTGCTCAAATTCATATCCTTTAAGTTGGTGATGCTATCTAACCATCTCATCCTCTGCCCCCCCCCCCCATTTCCTTTTGCCTTTCATCTTTCTCAGCATGAATATCTTTTGCAATGAGTCAGCTCTTTGCATCACATAGTCAAAGTATTGGACTTTCACCATAGGCCCTTCCAGTGAATATTCAGGGTTGATTTCCTTTAGGATTTACTAGTTTGATCTCCTTGGAGTTCAAGGGACTCTCGAGAGTCTTCTCTAGCACCACAATTGCTATATTAGCTTATATCTTTAGTTCTTATATCAACCCTGAATTAATTTTTGTTCATAGAGTGGGGGAGGAAGAGTCAAGATGAAAATTTTTGCCTATGGATATTCAAGTGGCTATTTAATATATTGTTGAAAAATCCTTTTTCTTTTCTTTTTTTTTTCCAGCATATTAGCTTACGCATTCATTTGTAGAAGATCAGTTGACTATATATAATGGGTCTATTTCTGGACTTTCTATTATGCCTTTTTTAACATCATAAAATTTTTAGAATAAACTTGTTCATTTCTATAGGATGGTGATTGGAGTTGAGTTACTTAAATTTTGCAGACTGTTTTGGAAAGAGTTGCCAGTTAACCATATTGACTCTTTCATCTTCCAATTTTTTTCTGGCAAAAATTACAAACATAAATTGATTTTTGTACCTTCTACCCTAAAATGACTTTATTAAACCTAATAGTTCTTAAAATTAGATTTTTTTTAGCTTTCTAGCATAAAATTCATGTCAATTATGAATAGAGTTTTATTTATGTTCTGATTGTCACACCTGTTTTCTGTTTTCCTTGCTGTGTTGTACTTACTTGACTACAATGTTGAATCAGTGTGAGAACAGACATCTTTGCCTAGTTTTTGCCTAGTTTTTTTTTTTTTTTGGGGGGGGGGAAGGGTTGGGGAGGGATGAGGGCAGGTGGGCCACTTCTATTGGTCTTTTATTTCTCTATTTTCATCCATCTTTTTCGTTCTTTGGCCTGTGTGGGTCTCCCATCACAGTGGCCTCTGTTGTTGCAGAGCACTGGCTCTGGGAGTATGCGCTCCAGAGCTCCAGCTCGGTAATTAGACACATCAGTCCAGCTGCTCTGCGGCATGTGGTATCTTCCCAGACCAGGGATCGAACTGGCGCCCCTTGCACTTCAAGGTATTGTCCTTACCCACTGGACCACCAGGGAAGCCCTCTTTGCCTAGTTTTTAATCTTGAGAATGTTTTTCCATGTTTCACCATAAAGATGATGCTAGCTCAAGGATGTTCTTACATGTCCTTCCTTTACCACATGGGAAAACTTCCCTCTAGGTTAGTTGATTGTTTTGTTGTTGTTTCTATTTGTTTTTAAATTATGAATGAGTGATGAATTTTGGCCACTGATTCTTTCTGAATCTATTGAAGTGACTCTATTCTGGTAGTCTTGTATGGATGTGAGAGTTAATAAGAATTGATCCATTTGAACTGTGGTGTTGGAGAAGACTCTTGAGAGTCCCTTGGATGGCAAGGAGATCAAACCAGTCCATCATAAGGAAATCAATCCTGAATATGCATTGGAAGGAATGATACTGAAGCTGAAGCTCAATATTTTGGCCATTGGAAGGAATGACTATATAATGGGTCTATTTCTGGACTTTCTATTATGCCTTTTTTAACATCATAAAATTTTTAGAATAAACTTGTTCATTTCTATAGGATGGTGATTGGAGTTGAGTTACTTAAATTTTGCAGACTGTTTTGGAAAGAGTTGCCAGTTAACCATATTGACTCTTTCATCTTCCAATTTTTCTGGCAAAAATTACAAACATAAATTGATTTTTGTACCTTCTACCCTAAAATGACTTTATTAAACCTAATAGTTCTTAAAATTAGATTTTTTTTAGCTTTCTAGCATAAAATTCATGTCAATTATGAATAGAGTTTTATTTATGTTCTGATTGTCACACCTGTTTTCTGTTTTCCTTGCTGTGTTGTACTTACTTGACTACAATGTTGAATCAGTGTGAGAACAGACATCTTTGCCTAGTTTTTGCCTAGTTTTTTTTTTTTTTTGGGGGGGGGGGGGGGTGGGGGAGGGATGAGGGCAGGTGGGCCACTTCTATTGGTCTTTTATTTCTCTATTTTCATCCATCTTTTTCGTTCTTTGGCCTGTGTGGGTCTCCCATCACAGTGGCCTCTGTTGTTGCAGAGCACTGGCTCTGGGAGTATGCGCTCCAGAGCTCCAGCTCGGTAATTAGACACATCAGTCCAGCTGCTCTGCGGCATGTGGTATCTTCCCAGACCAGGGATCGAACTGGCGCCCCTTGCACTTCAAGGTATTGTCCTTACCCACTGGACCACCAGGGAAGCCCTCTTTGCCTAGTTTTTAATCTTGAGAATGTTTTTCCATGTTTCACCATAAAGATGATGCTAGCTCAAGGATGTTCTTACATGTCCTTCCTTTACCACATGGGAAAACTTCCCTCTAGGTTAGTTGATTGTTTTGTTGTTGTTTCTATTTGTTTTTAAATTATGAATGAGTGATGAATTTTGGCCACTGATTCTTTCTGAATCTATTGAAGTGACTCTATTCTGGTAGTCTTGTATGGATGTGAGAGTTAATAAGAATTGATCCATTTGAACTGTGGTGTTGGAGAAGACTCTTGAGAGTCCCTTGGATGGCAAGGAGATCAAACCAGTCCATCATAAGGGAAATCAATCCTGAATATGCATTGGAAGGAATGATACTGAAGCTGAAGCTCCAATATTTTGGCCATCTAATACAAACAGATGACTCATTGGAAGAAACCCTGATGCTGGGAACAATAGAAGGCAGAAGGAGAAGGGCACAACAGATGATGAGATGATTGGATAGCATCACCAACTCAATGGAAATGGGTTTGAGCAAGTTCTGGGAGATGGTGAAGGACAGGGAAGTCTGGCATGCCACAGTCCATGGGGTTGCAAAGAGTCAGACGTGACTGAGCGACTGAACTGAACTGAACTGAAATGACTATGTAATTTTCCCCTCTTTCTTTGGTCATTTAATATGTTTGATTTTTGGAAATTCCCTGGTGGCCTAGTAGTTTGAACTCTGTGCTCTCGCTACTGAGGGCCTGGGTTTGGTCTCTCATGGGGGAACTAAAATCCTACAACCTGTGTGGCACAGCCAAAAATGTTTGATTTCTAAATGCTAACTTGTATCTCTGTTCACAGATGCCACTTTATTTTGAGCGTCCCCTTGTCACATGTTGCTGGAATATTTTGCTGATGTTTTGTTAAAGATATTTGTCAAAACTTTATTTCTTTGTAATGTCTTTGCCAGGCTTGGTATCAGGATAATATTGACTTGATACAATGACTGGGAAATTTTCCTCTTTTTCCTCTGTTTTCTGAAAGAGGTGGTGTAAGACTGGTATTGTGTCTTCCTTACATTAAATAGGATCCTCCTTGAATTCTTCACACTCTCTTCAGGAGGTCTGGTGTGTGGTAGGCTCTTGCTGAGACAAGCAGCAGGGTGCTGTCAATCCAGGGGTGAGAATCAGTCACACCTTTTCTGGAGTCCTGCCAAAGCCTCAGAGAAATACTCACCAGGAATCTTGTCTCCTTCAGTTCACACATCAACTCTTCCTCCACATCGGGCAGAGATGCGGCTTTCCTCGCCCACCCAACACACTTCCAGCTATAGTTCTTTTTTAAATTATTATTATTGTAAGATTCCATTTATATGAAATATCCAGAAAAGAAAAATTTGGGGGTACTGGAGAAGACTTTTTAGAGTCCTTTTGACAGCAAGGAGATTACCAGTCAATCCTAAAGGAAACCAACTTTGACTATTCATTGGGAAGACTGATGCCAAAGCTGGAGCTCCAATATTTTGGTCACCTATGGTGAAGAGATGACTCACTGGAAAAGATCGAAGGCAAAAGGCAAAGGGGGCTGCAGAGAATGAGATGGTTGGGTTGCATCACTGACTCAATGGACATGAGTTTGAGAAAACTCTAGAGATAGTGAAGGACAGAGAAACCTGGCACACTACAGTCAATGGGGTCACAAAGAGTTGGACATGACTTAACAATTGCACAGCAACATAGAAACAGAAAGTAGGTTAGTGGTTGCCTGGGCCTAAAGGTGATAACTGTAAGTGGCCATGAGGGATGCTATTTGAAGGATTAGAACGTTCTAAAGCCAGTTTATGGTGATGGTTGCCTCATTTGATAAAATTATTAAAAGTCATTGAATGGTTACCAATATAAAAAATTCAAGACAGGGTATAAGTAAAACAATAATGCATACAAGGTATTTTATACCATATCAGACATACAGTAAAAAAAAGGTATTTACGCCTTAGTTAATGGTAAATATTTAGTGATTTTGCAAATTCTCATCTTTGATTTCTGATCAAGTCACATTTGCAGTCACATCTACAAGGTTTGTAATATTTTTTTCATATTTTCGAAAAATGAAATGAGTGGTTTGAAATAACAAAACAAAAAAACAAAACCCAATGCCTTTGGCTAATGGTTAATGGTGTTTTTAAAAAAAAAAAAAAAATATATATATATATATATATATATATATATATATATATATATATATTTAGGGGCTTGCTTTTAAATATTTTAAAAATATTTTTTGATATTTGTTTATTTTAATTTTTGTTTTATATTTGATAGTTGATTTATAATGTTCTGTTGGTTTTAGGTGTATGGCAAAGTGATTTAGCTGTACATATACATATATCTGGGGCTTCCCTGGAGGCCCAGTAAAGAATCTGACTGCAAGGTAGGAGACCAAGGTTCAATCCTTTGGTTGGATGATCCCCTGGAGAAGGGGCCCCCCACTCCAGGATTCTTGCCTGGAGAAATCCACAGATAGAGGAGCCTGGCAGGCTATAGCCCATGGGGTCGCATAGAGTTGGAAATGCATAGAGTAGAGCAACACACACATACATACATATATCTGGGCTTCCCAGGTGGTGCTCATGGTAAAGAACCCACATGTTTATGCTGGAGACATAAGAGACGTGGATTTGATCCTTGAGTCAGGTAGATCCTCTGGAGGAGAGTATGGCAACTTACTCTAGTATTCTTGCCTGGAGAATCCTATGAACAGAGGAATCTGGCAGGCTACAGTCAATGGGGTCACAAAGAGTTGGACATGACTTAACAATTGCACAGCAACATAGAAACAGAAAGTAGGTTAGTGGTTGCCTGGGCCTAAAGGTGATAACCGTAAGTGGCCATGAGGATGCTATTTGAAGGATTAGAACGTTCTAAAGCCAGTTTATGGTGATGGTTGCCTCATTTGATAAAATTATTAAAAGTCATTGAATGGTTACCAATATAAAAAATTCAAGACAGGGTATAAGTAAAACAATAATGCATACAAGGTATTTTATACCATATCAGACATACAGTAAAAAAAAGGTATTTACGCCTTAGTTAATGGTAAATATTTAGTGATTTTGCAAATTCTCATCTTTGATTTCTGATCAAGTCACATTTGCAGTCACATCTACAAGGTTTGTAATATTTTTTTCATATTTTCGAAAAATGAAATGAGTGGTTTGAAATAACAAAACAAAAAAACAAAACCCAATGCCTTTGGCTAATGGTTAATGGTGTTTTTTTAAAAAAAAAAATATATATATATATATATATATATATATATATTTAGGGGCTTGCTTTTAAATATTTTAAAAATATTTTTTGATATTTGTTTATTTTAATTTTTGTTTTATATTTGATAGTTGATTTATAATGTTCTGTTGGTTTTAGGTGTATGGCAAAGTGATTTAGCTGTACATATACATATATCTGGGGCTTCCCTGGAGGCCCAGTAAAGAATCTGACTGCAAGGTAGGAGACCAAGGTTCAATCCTTTGGTTGGATGATCCCCTGGAGAAGGGGCCCCCCACTCCAGGATTCTTGCCTGGAGAAATCCACAGATAGAGGAGCCTGGCAGGCTATAGCCCATGGGGTCGCATAGAGTTGGAAATGCATAGAGTAGAGCAACACACACATACATACATATATCTGGGCTTCCCAGGTGGTGCTCATGGTAAAGAACCCACATGTTTATGCTGGAGACATAAGAGACGTGGATTTGATCCTTGAGTCAGGTAGATCCTCTGGAGGAGAGTATGGCAACTTACTCTAGTATTCTTACTTGGAGAATCCCATGGACAGAGGAATCAGGCAAGCTACAGTCCATAGGGTCTCAAAGAGTCGAACACGAGTGAAGTGACTTACCATGCATGCATCCATATATCTATTCTTTTTCAAATTGTTTTCCCATGTAGGTTATTGCAGCATATTGAGTAGAGTTCCCTGTGCTGTACTGTAGGTCCTCACTGGGTATCTATTTTATATATAGTGTTGTGCATCTATTTTATATATAGTGTTGTGCACCCCCTGCTGTAGTTCTGTTCTCTCACTGCTCCAGCTCTGGCTGTTTCCAGCTCTAAAAACTGCTCTGCATGGACTCAGCACATCCCAGTTGTTCAGGCAGGGCCCGGTGTTCATAATCTCTTGCATTAGCAACCTTCAAATAATGTTCTAAACAACCAAAATGACAACTGTCCCCATGGGAGGAATTCCAGACTCAGCATAAAATGGGATTCTCTTTTGGCTCTGCTTCCCCAGACTCCTTTCATCTGGCTGATTCAGTTTCTACCACATCCCACATGGGATTCTAATATTGTTTCTCTGACATCAATTGGGTGTTGCATAATTTAATTCAATTCTGACATGTAACAACTGGGAATTAACTCAGACCTCATAGTTTAAGGAGATTAGTCCACCAGGACTGTCCCCACTTCCAGAGTCCCCTGGAAGGCCAGGATGTTCTCAGGCCATCCATCCTTCCGTCCTATGTGGCTACAAATTTGTAGCATCCCAAAACCCCCTCAGGCTCAATAATTTGTTAAAATGGTTCACAGAATTCTCTAAAACCACTATACTTGTGATGACATTTTATTATAAAGAATCTGACTGCAAGGTAGGAGACCAAGGTTCAATCCTTTGGTTGGATGATCCCCTGGAGAAGGGGCCCCCCACTCCAGGATTCTTGCCTGGAGAAATCCACAGATAGAGGAGCCTGGCAGGCTATAGCCCATGGGGTCGCATAGAGTTGGAAATGCATAGAGTAGAGCAACACACACATACATACATATATCTGGGCTTCCCAGGTGGTGCTCATGGTAAAGAACCCACATGTTTATGCTGGAGACATAAGAGACGTGGATTTGATCCTTGAGTCAGGTAGATCCTCTGGAGGAGAGTATGGCAACTTACTCTAGTATTCTTACTTGGAGAATCCCATGGACAGAGGAATCAGGCAAGCTACAGTCCATAGGGTCTCAAAGAGTCGAACACGAGTGAAGTGACTTACCATGCATGCATCCATATATCTATTCTTTTTCAAATTGTTTTCCCATGTAGGTTATTGCAGCATATTGAGTAGAGTTCCCTGTGCTGTACTGTAGGTCCTCACTGGGTATCTATTTTATATATAGTGTTGTGCATCTATTTTATATATAGTGTTGTGCACCCCCTGCTGTAGTTCTGTTCTCTCACTGCTCCAGCTCTGGCTGTTTCCAGCTCTAAAAACTGCTCTGCATGGACTCAGCACATCCCAGTTGTTCAGGCAGGGCCCGGTGTTCATAATCTCTTGCATTAGCAACCTTCAAATAATGTTCTAAACAACCAAAATGACAACTGTCCCCATGGGAGGAATTCCAGACTCAGCATAAAATGGGATTCTCTTTTGGCTCTGCTTCCCCAGACTCCTTTCATCTGGCTGATTCAGTTTCTACCACATCCCACATGGGATTCTAATATTGTTTCTCTGACATCAATTGGGTGTTGCATAATTTAATTCAATTCTGACATGTAACAACTGGGAATTAACTCAGACCTCATAGTTTAAGGAGATTAGTCCACCAGGACTGTCCCCACTTCCAGAGTCCCCTGGAAGGCCAGGATGTTCTCAGGCCATCCATCCTTCCGTCCTATGTGGCTACAAATTTGTAGCATCCCAAAACCCCCTCAGGCTCAATAATTTGTTAAAATGGTTCACAGAATTCTCTAAAACCACTATACTTGTGATGACATTTTATTATAAAGGATGCAACTCAGGACTAGCCAAATGGAAGGGATCAATAGGATGAGATATAGACATGGTTGTGTAGGAGCTTCTGTCCCCATGGTATTGGAGAGCATCGCCCTCTTGGTGCATCAGTATCTTCCTCCACCATGAGGTTCCCTGAATGCCACGGTCCAGAGCTGAATAGATATTGCATTCAAATAGGTATAACTGCGTCAGTCAATGGCCACATGATTGAGTTTGTCTCTAATCCCCCTCCCCTCCCTAGAGATCCACAGGGGACACTGAAAATGTCAACTCTGTAACCACTTGCTTCACCCTTTGGGCCTGGCCAACTCCTTCCTTGAAAGTATCTGAGAGCTTACCATGAGTCACTTGTTGCCTTCAACTGAGGTGTGGTCTAAAGGCTCTCATTTTAAACACAGGAAGATGGTAGTGGATTTGTTCCAGAACACTGCAGTAAAGCTAAAATCACAGTAAAGGAATCACACAGACGTTTTGGTTTCCCAGTGCATGTAAAAGTTATGTTTTCCTTATACTATTAAGTATACTTAATAGTATTCCTTATACCATTAGCATTTGTATTCTATTAAGTGATAATAACATTATGTATCAAAATAAAACAATGTACATACATTGACTGGAAAATACTTCTTGCTAAAAATGCTCACCATCATCTAAATTTTAATGAGCAGTACTCTTTCTGGTGGAGGGTTTTGCCTCGATGTTGGTGGCTGTTGACTGATCAGGGTGGTGGTTACTGAACTTTTGGGGCTGTTTTGTCAATTTCTTCAAATAAGAGAAAGACAAAACTTGCCAGATTGATTGAGTTTTCCTTTCAAGAATGATTTCTCTGTAACATGCAATGCTATTCAATAGCATTTTTACCCACAGCTACAACTTCTCTCAAAACTGGAGTCAATCCTATCAAATACTGCCCTGCTTTATCCATTAAGTTGATGGAACATGCAAAATTCTTTGTGGTCATTTCAGTAATCTTTATGGCATCTTCATTGGGAGTAGATTCCAACTCAAGAAAGGACTTGTTTATCCCATGAAATCAATAATTTGTTAAAATGGTTCACAGAATTCTCTAAAACCACTATACTTGTGATGACATTTTATTATAAAGGATGCAACTCAGGACTAGCCAAATGGAAGGGATCAATAGGATGAGATATAGACATGGTTGTGTAGGAGCTTCTGTCCCCATGGTATTGGAGAGCATCGCCTCTTGGTGCATCAGTATCTTCCTCCACCATGAGGTTCCCTGAATGCCACGGTCCAGAGCTGAATAGATATTGCATTCAAATAGGTATAACTGCGTCAGTCAATGGCCACATGATTGAGTTTGTCTCTAATCCCCCTCCCCTCCCTAGAGATCCACAGGGGACACTGAAAATGTCAACTCTGTAACCACTTGCTTCACCCTTTGGGCCTGGCCAACTCCTTCCTTGAAAGTATCTGAGAGCTTACCATGAGTCACTTGTTGCCTTCAACTGAGGTGTGGTCTAAAGGCTCTCATTTTAAACACAGGAAGATGGTAGTGGATTTGTTCCAGAACACTGCAGTAAAGCTAAAATCACAGTAAAGGAATCACACAGACGTTTTGGTTTCCCAGTGCATGTAAAAGTTATGTTTTCCTTATACTATTAAGTATACTTAATAGTATTCCTTATACCATTAGCATTTGTATTCTATTAAGTGATAATAACATTATGTATCAAAATAAAACAATGTACATACATTGACTGGAAAATACTTCTTGCTAAAAATGCTCACCATCATCTAAATTTTAATGAGCAGTACTCTTTCTGGTGGAGGGTTTTGCCTCGATGTTGGTGGCTGTTGACTGATCAGGGTGGTGGTTACTGAACTTTTGGGGCTGTTTTGTCAATTTCTTCAAATAAGAGAAAGACAAAACTTGCCAGATTGATTGAGTTTTCCTTTCAAGAATGATTTCTCTGTAACATGCAATGCTATTCAATAGCATTTTTACCCACAGCTACAACTTCTCTCAAAACTGGAGTCAATCCTATCAAATACTGCCCCTGCTTTATCCATTAAGTTGATGGAACATGCAAAATTCTTTGTGGTCATTTCAGTAATCTTTATGGCATCTTCATTGGGAGTAGATTCCAACTCAAGAAAGGACTTTGTTTATCCATGAGAAGCAGCTCCTCACCCATTAAAGTTTTATCACGAGACTGAAGCAATTCAGTCAGATCTTCAGGCTCCACTTCCAATTCTAGTTCTCTTGCTGGTTCCACCACATCTGCAGTTGCTTCCTCCACTGAAATCTTGTTGCTGTTGTTCAACTTTTCGGTCATGTCTGACTCTTTGCAACCCCATGGACTGCAGCGTGCAAGGCTTCCTTGTCCTTCACTATCTCCTGGAGGGTTTTTCTTTTTTTTTGAGAAAAGCCAGCATACAGCACTTTTATTACAATAATAAAACTTGAACTCATATGTGGTGTGGGGGTGGGCAAGGATGGGCAGGCAGCCATTTCTCTCACCACATCACTCACAGGACAGCAAAGGGGTGAGAGGGGAGAAGCCAGGAAACTGACGTCATAGGGGGAGCTGAGCATCAAAAACCATGAGATGCTGAAGTTGTGATGACCAGCATCATTTTCTTAAGATGACATTCAAGGATTTGTCATGATGGTTGTGCATGGCTGTTGTGTCTACAAACAGCACCTTCAGTTTAACTTTTGATTAAAGTTCTTAGAATTTAGGAAGTGGAGCTTGGATAGCTATGAGAGTACAAAAATCCTGAATATCCATTAGAAAAAACATAGGATGGAAAAAGAAAAAGCCAGGCCACGAAGGCTTCAGATGTCTCTCCTGGCCCAGGGACAGACATCTGCAGTGTCCAACACCTCAGTGAAAATGACCTGCTTCCAAAGGCCGAGGGTCTGTGAAGAGGGGGAGGGTTGGGCAGTGGCGGCGAAGGCTCTCCCCCTTCCCACTTCAGTCTTGGGTAGGCCTTTCAATTCAACCGGAGGACATCTCTCAACTTGGAGAATAATTCGGCCCTCAAAAGCACTTCAAATCTGCTGTGGCTTTGCAGCGCAGCAGCAAGACTGTTTAATATACACTAGATAAAATTTTCAACCAAAAAAAAGGTTATTGCACAACCCCCCCACCCCACACACACACCAATTCCTATTCTAAAGTTAACCCATTATTTGTGCTGTTAACACTTGACTAATACTTAATTGGAAACCTAGATCCAAAGGACTGAAACTCAATCTTCACCCTGAAACAAAAACAAACAGTAATTTAAAGTTTATGGCATAGAGTTCAGGTCAACTCACGTACCAGGAGAAAGGGGAAGAGCAAAGCCAGTGACAGAACACATTCAGTCTGGGAGGATGCTTATACAAAGAGTGTAGTGGAACATCAGGGAAGGCTCCAAGGGACTCGCTGTGCACATCTGGAGGTGCAAGATCCTTCCATGGCACATTGAAGATTGGGAAGCTCAGGGAGGAGGCCGTTCCTGTCATTCCAGGTTTAGAAGCTCCACGTCAAAGATGAGAGTGGCATTGGGTGGGATGACGCCTGGGTGCCCAGTAGTGCCACAGGCTTTCTGACCCATGCTCATCTGGGCCGCCCCTTCTTCCCAGCCTCAGATCACCTCCTGCTTGCCCAGCACAAACTTAAATGGTTTGTTTCTGTCCCGGGAGGAATCGAATTTCTTTCCATTTTCAAGCATCCCTGTGTAGTGTACCACGCAGGTCTGGCCATGCTTCGGGAAGGTGTGCCCGTCTCCACCTGCACTTGCATGGTCGTGGCAGTGGCAGACGCTGGGTTGGCGGACGGGCTCACGACGGGCAGTGCGGACCGACACTGGATGTAGCAGTGACTTCGCGGCTCTGCCTTGTCCTTCCGCGCAATGGCTGCGTGCCTCTCCTAGAGTTTATTCAAACTTATGACCACTGAGTCAATGATGCCATCCAACCATCTCATCCTGTATTGTCCCCTTCTCCTTCGGCCCTCAGTTTTTCCCCAGCATCAGGGTCTTTTCCAATGAGCTGACTCTTTGAAAGCCTACGAACTGTCCATGAAGACTAGACTCAGTTTCTTCTAAACTCTTATTTGTGGTGATACTGAGATCTCCTCCCATGATTCACAAATGTTCTTAGCATCATCTAGAATGGTCCTCCCCTGTGGACTTGGGTATGTATGTCCCACTGGCTTTCAGCACCCTGGACTGTCCCTGGTAGTTGTCAGACAGATGCACTCTCTGAGATCAGGAACAGTTTAGAAGCCATGCTGTACATATTGCAGCCTCCTGGGGCACAGAGCAGGGAAGATCAGAGCAGAGGAGGGTGGAGAAAGGGTCCAGAGAGGCACATGGAGGAAGAGACTCAATTCCACTCATCTTGACTCTCACATTTGAGCAATATCCTGCTAGGATAGAGCAGGTCCCTTTGGAGGCAGGGTAAGCTGGGGAGAAACCAGCTTTCAGGTACCATAGTAGAGCATCATGGGCACATTTGTGGCAATATCTGATGATAGCCTTAGTGGAATTTTGCATTGTTTCCTATGCTAAGTGGTATTCTTCAGGAAAAAGTAGTTAATTGTTGATGTATGCTCTGAGGGGTTGAAAGATAAAAGGATCATTGTAGGTGACTATAACATTGTATCAGCTTCCCAGGTGGTGTTCTTCATAAAGAACCCACCTGCCAGTGCAGGAGACATAAGAGACTTGGGTTCAAACCCTGAGTCAGGAACATCCCCCAGAGAAAGGCATGGCAACCCACCCCAGTATTCTTGCCTAGAGAATCCCCATAGACAGAGGAGCCTGGTGGGCTACGGTTCTTAGGGTTGCAAAGAGTTGGACCTAACTGAAGCGATTTAGCATGTAACATTTTATTAGTGTCCCATAGGATGAAGAAGACGAATGGAGAATGTTAAGGAGGGTGAAGGTGGCAGGTACAGATGAACACCCTGGGGCCTAGGAGGTAAAGGGCCTGGGACCCAGGAGGGGTGAGCTCTGGAGGCTGGGTCAACTTGACATCTTCAGAGAGTCCAGGACCCATGCACTGTAGATTTGTCAGAGTCGTGGTGGTTACTAGGCAGTTGTGAGTGTCTTGATCCCAGGCTGCTCTCTGGCTGGCTTTTCAAACTGGTTCTCCAGAAGTCACCCACAGGCAGCATTTTGCCCAGGGCAGGATGGACTTGTACCTGAAGTTTACAGACAGATAGCACTGGCCAAGGAAACAGTTCTCTTTGTGTCATTTCTAGATAGTTTGCCTTTGCTTCTTGTTTTCTGGATGGACACAGAGAAGCTGTAATAGAGAAGATCTGAGGATTGATCTAACCTCATTTTTCAGGTGGAAGAGCTAAGACTCTTAAAGGTAAAGGCTAAAATCACAGCCAAGTTGGTAAAACTGAAATGTGAACCCAGGTTGCCTGTCCTAGCCCCTAGACCTGTGTTTCACTGGAGGGTCATGAGGAGGACATGGGAGTTAGTCGTCACCTACTGGTATAGAGGTCTTGACTCTCACATTTGAGCAATATCCTGCTAGGATAGAGCAGGTCCCTTTGGAGGCAGGGTAAGCTGGGGAGAAACCAGCTTTCAGGTACCATAGTAGAGCATCATGGGCACATTTGTGGCAATATCTGATGATAGCCTTAGTGGAATTTTGCATTGTTTCCTATGCTAAGTGGTATTCTTCAGGAAAAAGTAGTTAATTGTTGATGTATGCTCTGAGGGGTTGAAAGATAAAAGGATCATTGTAGGTGACTATAACATTGTATCAGCTTCCCAGGTGGTGTTCTTCATAAAGAACCCACCTGCCAGTGCAGGAGACATAAGAGACTTGGGTTCAAACCCTGAGTCAGGAACATCCCCCAGAGAAAGGCATGGCAACCCACCCCAGTATTCTTGCCTAGAGAATCCCCATAGACAGAGGAGCCTGGTGGGCTACGGTTCTTAGGGTTGCAAAGAGTTGGACCTAACTGAAGCGATTTAGCATGTAACATTTTATTAGTGTCCCATAGGATGAAGAAGACGAATGGAGAATGTTAAGGAGGGTGAAGGTGGCAGGTACAGATGAACACCCTGGGGCCTAGGAGGTAAAGGGCCTGGGACCCAGGAGGGGTGAGCTCTGGAGGCTGGGTCAACTTGACATCTTCAGAGAGTCCAGGACCCATGCACTGTAGATTTGTCAGAGTCGTGGTGGTTACTAGGCAGTTGTGAGTGTCTTGATCCCAGGCTGCTCTCTGGCTGGCTTTTCAAACTGGTTCTCCAGAAGTCACCCACAGGCAGCATTTTGCCCAGGGCAGGATGGACTTGTACCTGAAGTTTACAGACAGATAGCACTGGCCAAGGAAACAGTTCTCTTTGTGTCATTTCTAGATAGTTTGCCTTTGCTTCTTGTTTTCTGGATGGACACAGAGAAGCTGTAATAGAGAAGATCTGAGGATTGATCTAACCTCATTTTTCAGGTGGAAGAGCTAAGACTCTTAAAGGTAAAGGCTAAAATCACAGCCAAGTTGGTAAAACTGAAATGTGAACCCAGGTTGCCTGTCCTAGCCCCTAGACCTGTGTTTCACTGGAGGGTCATGAGGAGGACATGGGAGTTAGTCGTCACCTACTGGTATAGAGGTGCTGGGAAGTGTGTGGAACAACAGCTTTTTCAGGGATATTGAAGGCACAGAAAACAGTTATTGGACATAGAGAACAAATCTCAGGATACCAAGGGGGAAATATGTAGTGAGATGAACTGGGAGATTGGGGCTGACTTGTATACACTATTTTTTATTTATTTATTTGCCACTTCTATTGGTATTTCATTTATTTATTTTCATCCATCTTTGTTCTCTGGCCTGTGTGGGCCTCCTATTGCAGTGACCTCCCTCATTGCAGAGGACCGGCTCGGGAGCACGCGCTCCAGAGCTCAGGCTTGGCAGTTGGACACATTGGTCTAGCCACTCCCTGGCATGTGGGATCTTCCCGGGCCAGGGATTGAACTGGTTCCCCTTGTACTGCAAAGTGGTGTCCTTACCCACTGGGAAACCCTGTATACACTATTGATACTATGCATAAAATAGATAACTAGTGAGAACCTACAATATAGAACAGGGAACTCTACTCAGTGCTCTGTGTTGACTTAAAGGGGAAGGAAACTCAAAAAAGAAGGGATAAATATATGTCCCTTAATACAGCAAGTACAACATTGTAAAGGAAATATACCCTAATAAAAATTATTAAAAAAAGAACAGCCATTCACACACTGTGAATTACAACTGTGGCCCACCTTCCCTGAATTTTGCAAACAAGAGGGATAGGCTTGCCCAAACCAATGGTAGGACACATGTGAGTGTCTACCAGGCCCCAAGTTCTCCAGAAGTCACCCACAGGCAGCATTTTGCCCAGGGCAGGATGGACTTGTACCTGAAGTTTACAGACAGATAGCACTGGCCAAGGAAACAGTTCTCTTTGTGTCATTTCTAGATAGTTTGCCTTTGCTTCTTGTTTTCTGGATGGACACAGAGAAGCTGTAATAGAGAAGATCTGAGGATTGATCTAACCTCATTTTTCAGGTGGAAGAGCTAAGACTCTTAAAGGTAAAGGCTAAAATCACAGCCAAGTTGGTAAAACTGAAATGTGAACCCAGGTTGCCTGTCCTAGCCCCTAGACCTGTGTTTCACTGGAGGGTCATGAGGAGGACATGGGAGTTAGTCGTCACCTACTGGTATAGAGGTGCTGGGAAGTGTGTGGAACAACAGCTTTTTCAGGGATATTGAAGGCACAGAAAACAGTTATTGGACATAGAGAACAAATCTCAGGATACCAAGGGGGAAATATGTAGTGAGATGAACTGGGAGATTGGGGCTGACTTGTATACACTATTTTTTATTTATTTATTTGCCACTTCTATTGGTATTTCATTTATTTATTTTCATCCATCTTTGTTCTCTGGCCTGTGTGGGCCTCCTATTGCAGTGACCTCCCTCATTGCAGAGGACCGGCTCCGGGAGCACGCGCTCCAGAGCTCAGGCTTGGCAGTTGGACACATTGGTCTAGCCACTCCCTGGCATGTGGGATCTTCCCGGGCCAGGGATTGAACTGGTTCCCCTTGTACTGCAAAGTGGTGTCCTTACCCACTGGGAAACCCTGTATACACTATTGATACTATGCATAAAATAGATAACTAGTGAGAACCTACAATATAGAACAGGGAACTCTACTCAGTGCTCTGTGTTGACTTAAAGGGGAAGGAAACTCAAAAAAGAAGGGATAAATATATGTCCCTTAATACAGCAAGTACAACATTGTAAAGGAAATATACCCTAATAAAAATTATTAAAAAAAGAACAGCCATTCACACACTGTGAATTACAACTGTGGCCCACCTTCCCTGAATTTTGCAAACAAGAGGGATAGGCTTGCCCTGGTAGGAGACAGAGTCAAAGTAAGGTCTATGGCCATCACATGTAGGGACGCTGGAGAGCCAGGCATCAGTTAGAACCTTGCTTTTGGCATCTGGGCCAAAGAACTGGACTCTTCTCTATCAGGAGCTGACCACAGACAGTTGAGATGGATGGTTGAAGGCAGTCTTGGCAGCTTTAGGAAAGGTCACTGGAAGAGAAATTATGGTTCTTTACCAGTTTCTTAATCAGGAATTTCATAAAAGTTCTATGGGGCTGGGCTTCAGCTCTATCAGATCTGGAATCAAGATTTGAAATCAGTCAAGATCAAAAGCCTGGTTAGGTATGCTGTAATCCAAGGGAAATTTGAGCTGAGAGAGAGAAGGTCAGCAATGGCTTTTATTCAAATAAAGATGTTCTATCTTTTAACAACTTTTTAGCTCATTAGGATTCTGAACTTGCAAGGAAAGTATCTCAGCTGCTGATTTAATGATAGTTCAATATGTAGGGACTTTAATTTTGGCCCAAGGATGGGTGGGAAGGCCTCTGCTGTGTGTTCTGATGGTCTTTGGTGATTCCTAGTAGCTGGGGACAGCATTCGCAGTGATCCAGAGAAGACTATGTTACTTCAGCAAGACACCCACAGAGGACAGGCCTCCAGGGATGGGGTGAAGAGGAGAAGATGCTGAGCACAAGAAAGTACCCAGGGGAGCAAGAATCATCCTCCAACACCACCCCAGATTGGACAGAGCATGGTCACTGCATGATGGTTTTGGTCAAGTAAGACCAACTCTTTCCTGCTCTCTGGTTCCAGTCTAGAAGGGAGATAATAGTAGTTTGTAAGAAAGAAATGGCGATGGGGAAGCTGATTCTGCCCCCACCACAGCAGCTGATTGACTTCCTGCCTGGAGTGGGCCCTAGACCTGGTGAGGGAGGGAAGTGGCACTGGTGAGGGTCATGAGCCTTACCTGTGAGTGGAAGTGATTAGATTATAACTTGTAATTGGAAATACTAAATTCTGAAGCATTTTCATGATTTACATTAGTATTAGGCTTCTGAATCTTTTAGGTGGGAATAAAAAGTCATCAGGGACAGGATTAAAAAAAATAACTCCCTGTTAGTTTCTTGCCATAACCAACTACACAGATTGGGTAATAAAACAACAGTTTATTCTTTCACAGTTCTGGAGGCCAGAGTCTAAAATCAAGAGGTTGGCTTTTGAGTCTGTGGTGCTTCCCGCTTTGTCTTTGTCATCTGTGCCTCAATATGATGTCGTCACATCCCATGGATCAGGGTCTACTACTGTACGTGCTTCGTGTGACCAGACTGTACAGAATGAATCTTTGACAAGGAACCTTTGCTGAGCCTCAAAGGGAACCACGTGTAGACATGCCCCACAGCCTCCAGTCTCCTGACCTCTAGAGCCCACTCTTGGGAGACATTGAGTGGACCATGTTGGATCCAGGATTTGGAGAGAAAATTGGACCAGGGCCCTGTGTGCACTGGGGCCTGTGTAGGTTGGTTGCAGCCTGATTTCGGTTTGGTTCAGTCTGTCCTTTACAGGGCTTTCAGCTGTGGCGTTGGAATGCAAGGCCTCTTGAGAAAAGTTGACCCATACTGAGAAAGCATCATGGTTCAGGGTGTTGTTTACCAGAGCTGAAAAGCCTGTGGCTGTTTCGAAGAATCAAGTGTTATGTTAAATTTTGTTTATTAAGGTTTTTAACTTTGTAGACTTCCTATCTGGAGAAAGAAAATAAAATCCTTTAAATTAAAAAAAAAAAAAATCAAGAGGTTGGCAGGTTTGTTCTTCCTCCAGAGGCTCTGGGGGAAGAGTGCCAGCTTCTGGCAGCTTTTGGGGTTTCTTCGAGTTCCTCGACTTGTAGCTGCATCACTCTGATCTCTGTCTTTATCTTCACATTGTCTCTTCTGTCTCACATCTTGTGCTTCTCTTCTAAAGATCCTTATCATTGGACATAGGCCCTCTGGATAATCCAGGATGGTCTCTTCATCTCAAGAACCTTAACTTAATCACACTTGCAAAGACCCTTTTTCTAAATAGCATTCACAGATTCCTGGAATTGGATGTTGATCTTTGGGATTTTGAGGGGGAGAGGCAGAACCATTCAGCCTGTGACACCTCCTAGAGTCATCTTGTGGGTGCGTCCTGTAAGTTGTACTAGTTCAATCCAGTGGGACTTGAGAAAAGACAGAGGAGTAGGGCCTGATGCTAAGGTTGTTTCTCAACCAAACTTGAGTCCACTCACCCGAGTGCAGTAAAAGCAATCTACGGACACTGGATTGTGGTGGAGCAAAGTGCAGGCCCTAGTGAAGACCTAAATTCTAACTTCTCCCATGGCTTTCAGGGAATTAAAAAAAAAATCTTTTTAATCATTATTTTCATTTTTTTTAATTGAAGGGTAATAGCTTTACAGAGTTTTGTTGTTTACTGCCAAACATAGACATGAATCAGCTGGAATCAGGGGAATACACATGTCCCCTTCTTCTTGACCTTCCCTCCCATCTCTCTGGAAGGAAGATCTTCCAGTGTCTCTCAGAGCCCCTGTTTGAGCTCCCTGAGTCTTAAGATAGGGTTGAGGTAGGAGATAGACCGGCTCTAGTTGGACACTTACAATCAGCCAGCCTCCTCTTTTTGTGTTTTGTACAGTTCAGGTTCTCATGGCGAGTATACTGGGGTGGTTTGCCATTCCCTCCTCCAGTGAATCATGTTTTGTCAGAGTTCTCTGCTATGACCCATCCATATAGGGTGACCCTGTATGGCATGGCTCATAGCCTCATTGAGTTATACAGCCCTTTTGCCATGATAAGGCATTGATCCATGAAGGGGACACAGTCATGAAGTCAGAAGACGACTGCTTTGTGGCAGGAAAGCTATGACAAACCTAGATCGTGTGGTGAAAAGTAGAAATGTTACTCTGCTGACAAAGATCCATATAGTCAAGGCTATGGTCTTCTTAGCTCTATCTGTCTTTATCTTCACATTGTCTCTTCTGTCTCACATCTTGTGCTTCTCTTCTAAAGATCCTTATCATTGGACATAGGCCCTCTGGATAATCCAGGATGGTCTCTTCATCTCAAGAACCTTAACTTAATCACACTTGCAAAGACCCTTTTTCTAAATAGCATTCACAGATTCCTGGAATTGGATGTTGATCTTTGGGATTTTGAGGGGGAGAGGCAGAACCATTCAGCCTGTGACACCTCCTAGAGTCATCTTGTGGGTGCGTCCTGTAAGTTGTACTAGTTCAATCCAGTGGGACTTGAGAAAAGACAGAGGAGTAGGGCCTGATGCTAAGGTTGTTTCTCAACCAAACTTGAGTCCACTCACCCGAGTGCAGTAAAAGCAATCTACGGACACTGGATTGTGGTGGAGCAAAGTGCAGGCCCTAGTGAAGACCTAAATTCTAACTTCTCCCATGGCTTTCAGGGAATTAAAAAAAAAATCTTTTTAATCATTATTTTCATTTTTTTTAATTGAAGGGTAATAGCTTTACAGAGTTTTGTTGTTTACTGCCAAACATAGACATGAATCAGCTGGAATCAGGGGAATACACATGTCCCCTTCTTCTTGACCTTCCCTCCCATCTCTCTGGAAGGAAGATCTTCCAGTGTCTCTCAGAGCCCCTGTTTGAGCTCCCTGAGTCTTAAGATAGGGTTGAGGTAGGAGATAGACCGGCTCTAGTTGGACACTTACAATCAGCCAGCCTCCTCTTTTTGTGTTTTGTACAGTTCAGGTTCTCATGGCGAGTATACTGGGGTGGTTTGCCATTCCCTCCTCCAGTGAATCATGTTTTGTCAGAGTTCTCTGCTATGACCCATCCATATAGGGTGACCCTGTATGGCATGGCTCATAGCCTCATTGAGTTATACAGCCCTTTTGCCATGATAAGGCATTGATCCATGAAGGGGACACAGTCATGAAGTCAGAAGACGACTGCTTTGTGGCAGGAAAGCTATGACAAACCTAGATCGTGTGGTGAAAAGTAGAAATGTTACTCTGCTGACAAAGATCCATATAGTCAAGGCTATGGTCTTCCCAGTGGTCACATACAGTTATGAGGGCTGGACCATAAAGAAGGCAGAATGCCAAAGAACCGATGCCTTTGAATCATGGTGCTGAAGAATATGCCTGAAAGCTGCTTGGACAAAAAGGAGATCAAACCAATCAATCTAAGGGAAATCAACCCCAGTTGGAAGGACTGATGCTGAAGTTCTAGTGTTTTGGTCATCTGATGTGAACAGACAACTCACTGGAAAAGTCCCCGATGCTGGGAAGGATTGAAGGCATAAAGAGAAGATGGCATCAGAGGATGAGATGGCTGGACAGCATCACCAATGCAATGGACATAGACTTGGGCAAACTCTAGGAGATGGTGAGGGTCGTGGAGGCCTCGTGTTCTGCAATCCATAGGGTTGCAAAGAGTCCAAGGACAGGGGAGAAGGTGGGGGGCGGGTACACTATGGAGCAACTGAACAGCAATAGCCTTCTTTTTGCATTTCCTGAGATAAGAGATAGGTGAACTCCAGTTGAGAAAGTTACAATCAGCCCCCCATTTGCATTTACATTTGAAAGTAACAGCAAAAATAGGGTACATTGCCAGTCTTTGTCTCTTGTTAACACCTCAAGGAAATAATCTTGGAAAGGACAAAGAAAAGAAAAAAACTTTGTCTAGGTAAAAGATAAGGGAGACACTACACATGCTCAGAAAGGCTCCTTGGAGTCAAAAGTCAGAGGATAGTTCCAGGCCAGAAGTGTTCTTGTTGAGATCCATCTTTTGGCTAAGGTGTGCAAGCACACCACAGGGCAGGGTTCTGAGGCAAATTAAGCAGGGGGGAGCAAAGCAAGGTGATTTGCATTAGGGAAGACAAAGACCCAGAGAACTACTTCCTTATAAAGGATTTAAACTTACAACAGGCATGACTCTTTCTGAACTCACCCACTCACCTTGTCTTTTCAATAAATTTTTAAATCTTCTACCTCTTAGCCTGAATTTATTCTTGACTAGGCAGGCAAGACTAGGGACCTTAGCCCTAACTGCTGGCTCCCTTGGTCCAGTGGTTAGGGCTCCTGGTCTGGAGACTAACACCCTGCTTCCAGATACCAGTCAGTGCTGCTTGCTGCAAGGTACTGCTTACTGCTACATGCGTCTGAAATCAGGGTGAGAGACGGGAATGCATGGAGAGCTCGTGGACATGCTTCTGATTGGTTGGTGATGAGGTAACTGAGAGTCAACATTATCAACCTTCTGGTTCCAATTGTCCAGAGGTTTACCTGCTTGTGGGCAGTTAACTTCTACCTGGTGGGGATTTCACTGTCTGTGAAACAGCTCACAGGACATGGCTCAGGATATTATCTATAACCCATGAGGAAGAAGTAAATATCCTTGACTTTGTTTAATGCCTAAACTATTACTCTTTTGTCTTGCATGACTGTTTTCCTTTGCTTCTGCATTTTCTCACTTTTTGGATGGAATTTATTCTTTGGAACTCTGGGACAGTCTATGAGTTTCTAAGTTTTCCTACAGGCTGTAGCATCCTGTAGGAAATCTTTTCAGTACAGTAGCATCTTTTCAGTACAGCAGGAGGGAGACAAGATTCGGAGTCAATGGATTTCCTGTGGGAGGATGAGGGAGTTGCCATTTCTTTCTTTTTTTTTGAAAATACTTCTCAGTGAAATGCAGACAAGGTCATCAGCTATAGGCGAAAGCTGGGGAAGGTTATTGGAGGGTTGAAGAGGAAGGGCAGCCTGTGAAACCATCCTTGGGAGAATGCAGAAGAGAACCAGGTCAGGTCTGTATTGGCTACACCTCCACTGCAGCTGCTGTTTAGTCTCTAAGTCAGGTCTGACTCTTTGCAACCCTATGGACTGTAGCCCGCCAGGCTCAGTCCATGGGATTTTCCAGGCAAGAATACTGGAGTCAGTTGTCATTTCCTTGTCTGGGGGATCTTCCTGACCCAGGGATCAAATCCACGTCTCCTGCATTGGATTCCTTTTATCACTGAGCCAGCTGGGAAGGCCTCACCTCCACTAAGTACTCACAATTATTTCCCTGCCCCAAACTCTCCCTCTGTCTTGATTTTCACACCTGTCCTTAACCTCTGTTCTTGCTCAAAAACCTTCAATGAGGGCTTCCCTGGTGATCCAGTGGGTGAAGAGTCTGCCTTGCAGTGCAGGGGGCACTGGTTCAATCCCTGGCCCAGGAAGATCCCATGTGCCACAGAGTGGCTGGACCTGTGTGTCCAATTACGAGCCAGTGCTCTGGAGTGCATGCGCCCAGAACTGGTGCTCTGAGACAAGAGAGGCCACTGTGATGGGAAGCCCATGCAGGCCAAAGAATAAAGATAGATGAAAAATAAATGAATGAAAAACCAATTAAAAAAAAAAACCCTACTACCAAGGCTTATAAGAACCTTCCTGACCTTGCCACCACCTCCAACACCCCGAAAAAAAGAACCTTTAGTGAGCCCCTATCAAGAGAGTGAAACTGACATTCCACAGCCTAATAAGCCCCACCAGGATCATGGCTGGCACCGGCCCTTCTCTTTGAACTGTTCAAGGAATTGCTCCTCAGAGAAACTGAGGGTGGCCATTTTTTTCTGTGAAGAATCAGATAGTCAATATTTTAGGCTTTGCCAGTGGTAACTGTTTGCGGTGACCACTTAATTCTGCTGTTGTAGTGAGAAAGTAGCCAGGGACAAGTCTAAATAAGTAAGAATCGTGCGTCCATCAACCTTGGTCTGCTTGGAAATTTGAGCTTCCTATAATAGTCACATCGAAACTTTTTTTGATTTTTTTTTTATTCTGTATTTTAAAGGTTTTACAGAGTTTTGTTGTTCACAGATATGTATGTTCCCAGATAAGTCACATGCATATCCCTGGTCCCCACTCTCCCAGTGCCCCCAATCCCACTCCTCCAGACCATTGCCCCAAGCCATTGTAAGCACTCCTATTCCCTTAGCACTATGACACTAGCTATCTTTTCCACACATAACAGTATAGGTTTCCATGTTACTCCCTCCATGCCTCCCCCTCCCTATTTCTTCCCACAGTGTCCCTATGTCTACGCTCTGTCTGTTTTTCCATGAGTTCCCTGCATGTGTTATCAAGACCGTCCTACTACATTCCATATATGTGTGTTAGTATACTGTATTTGTCTTCTTCTTTTTGACTTACTTCACTTTTCATGATAGGTTCTAGAGCCAGCCACTTCATTAGGACTGAGTCTTCTGCATTTCTTTTAACAGCTGAGTAGTATTCCATTGTATATATGTACCAGGGCTTCTGGATCCATTCATTCATCAATGGACATCTAGGTTGCTGCCAAGTTCTGGCTATTGTATAGAGAACTGCAACGAACATTGGGGTACAGGTGCCTCTTTCAGTTTTGATTTCATCAGGATATAAGCCTAATAGTAGGATTGCTGGGTTGTGAGCTGAAAAGAGAGGCCACTGTGATGGGAAGCCCATGCAGGCCAAAGAATAAAGATAGATGAAAAATAAATGAATGAAAAACCAATTAAAAAAAAAAACCCTACTACCAAGGCTTATAAGAACCTTCCTGACCTTGCCACCACCTCCAACACCCCGAAAAAAAGAACCTTTAGTGAGCCCCTATCAAGAGAGTGAAACTGACATTCCACAGCCTAATAAGCCCCACCAGGATCATGGCTGGCACCGGCCCTTCTCTTTGAACTGTTCAAGGAATTGCTCCTCAGAGAAACTGAGGGTGGCCATTTTTTTCTGTGAAGAATCAGATAGTCAATATTTTAGGCTTTGCCAGTGGTAACTGTTTGCGGTGACCACTTAATTCTGCTGTTGTAGTGAGAAAGTAGCCAGGGACAAGTCTAAATAAGTAAGAATCGTGCGTCCATCAACCTTGGTCTGCTTGGAAATTTGAGCTTCCTATAATAGTCACATCGAAACTTTTTTTGATTTTTTTTTTATTCTGTATTTTAAAGGTTTTACAGAGTTTTGTTGTTCACAGATATGTATGTTCCCAGATAAGTCACATGCATATCCCTGGTCCCCACTCTCCCAGTGCCCCCAATCCCACTCCTCCAGACCATTGCCCCAAGCCATTGTAAGCACTCCTATTCCCTTAGCACTATGACACTAGCTATCTTTTCCACACATAACAGTATAGGTTTCCATGTTACTCCCTCCATGCCTCCCCCTCCCTATTTCTTCCCCACAGTGTCCCTATGTCTACGCTCTGTCTGTTTTTCCATGAGTTCCCTGCATGTGTTATCAAGACCGTCCTACTACATTCCATATATGTGTGTTAGTATACTGTATTTGTCTTCTTCTTTTTGACTTACTTCACTTTTCATGATAGGTTCTAGAGCCAGCCACTTCATTAGGACTGAGTCTTCTGCATTTCTTTTAACAGCTGAGTAGTATTCCATTGTATATATGTACCAGGGCTTCTGGATCCATTCATTCATCAATGGACATCTAGGTTGCTGCCAAGTTCTGGCTATTGTATAGAGAACTGCAACGAACATTGGGGTACAGGTGCCTCTTTCAGTTTTGATTTCATCAGGATATAAGCCTAATAGTAGGATTGCTGGGTTGTAGGGTGCTTCTATTTTTAGTTTTTTAAGGAATCTCCATACTGTCTTCCATAGAGGCTGCATCAATTTACATTCCCACCAGCAATGCAAGAGGGTTCCCTTTTCTCCGCACCCTCTCCAGCATTTATTGTCTGCAGACTTTTTGATGATGGCCATTCTGACAGGTGTGAGGTGGTATCTCATTGTAGTTTTAATTTGCATTTCTCTAATCATAAGTGAGGTTGAGCATCGTTTCATGTGCTTTTGGGCTATCTGTATGTCCTCTTTGGAGAGGCGTCTCTTTAGACCTTTTCCCCATTTTCTGATTGGGTTGTTCATTTTCCCTGTGCTGAGTTGTCTGAGTTGCTTGTAGATTTTGGAGATTACTTCTTTGTCTGTGGTTCCATTGGCTATAATTTTCTCCCACTCTGTGGGGTGTCTGTTCAGCTGTTTTGTAAGTTCTTTTGCTGTACAAAAGCTTTTACGTTTCATGAGGTCCCACATGTTCATTTTTCTTTTCAGTTCCGCTATTTAAGTAGGTGGGTTAGAGAAGATCTTGCTTTGATTGATGTCCTTGAGGGTTTTGCCTATATTCTCCTCTAAGAGTTTGATGGTTTCTGGTCTTCCATTTAGGTCTTTAATCCATGTTGAGTTGATCTTAGTGTATGGTGTTAGGGAATGTTCCAACTTCATTTTTTTGCATGTAGCTGTTTTTTTTCAATGTCTTCCCACAGTGTCCCTATGTCTACGCTCTGTCTGTTTTTCCATGAGTTCCCTGCATGTGTTATCAAGACCGTCCTACTACATTCCATATATGTGTGTTAGTATACTGTATTTGTCTTCTTCTTTTTGACTTACTTCACTTTTCATGATAGGTTCTAGAGCCAGCCACTTCATTAGGACTGAGTCTTCTGCATTTCTTTTAACAGCTGAGTAGTATTCCATTGTATATATGTACCAGGGCTTCTGGATCCATTCATTCATCAATGGACATCTAGGTTGCTGCCAAGTTCTGGCTATTGTATAGAGAACTGCAACGAACATTGGGGTACAGGTGCCTCTTTCAGTTTTGATTTCATCAGGATATAAGCCTAATAGTAGGATTGCTGGGTTGTAGGGTGCTTCTATTTTTAGTTTTTTAAGGAATCTCCATACTGTCTTCCATAGAGGCTGCATCAATTTACATTCCCACCAGCAATGCAAGAGGGTTCCCTTTTCTCCGCACCCTCTCCAGCATTTATTGTCTGCAGACTTTTTGATGATGGCCATTCTGACAGGTGTGAGGTGGTATCTCATTGTAGTTTTAATTTGCATTTCTCTAATCATAAGTGAGGTTGAGCATCGTTTCATGTGCTTTTGGGCTATCTGTATGTCCTCTTTGGAGAGGCGTCTCTTTAGACCTTTTCCCCATTTTCTGATTGGGTTGTTCATTTTCCCTGTGCTGAGTTGTCTGAGTTGCTTGTAGATTTTGGAGATTACTTCTTTGTCTGTGGTTCCATTGGCTATAATTTTCTCCCACTCTGTGGGGTGTCTGTTCAGCTGTTTTGTAAGTTCTTTTGCTGTACAAAAGCTTTTACGTTTCATGAGGTCCCACATGTTCATTTTTCTTTTCAGTTCCGCTATTTAAGTAGGTGGGTTAGAGAAGATCTTGCTTTGATTGATGTCCTTGAGGGTTTTGCCTATATTCTCCTCTAAGAGTTTGATGGTTTCTGGTCTTCCATTTAGGTCTTTAATCCATGTTGAGTTGATCTTAGTGTATGGTGTTAGGGAATGTTCCAACTTCATTTTTTTGCATGTAGCTGTCCAATTCTCCCAGCATCATTTGTTGAAGAGGCTGTCTTTGTCCCATTTTATAGTTTCTCCTCCTTTGTCAAAAATAAGGTACCCATAGGTGCATGGGTTTATCTCTGGGTTCCCGATCTTGTTCCATTGGTCTATAGTTCTATTTTCGTGCCAGTACCATACTGTCTTGAGGACTGTTGCTTTGTAGTAGAGTCTGAAGTTAGGGAGGCTGATTCCTCCAGCTCCATTTTTCTTTTTCAGGATTGCTTTGGCTATTTGAGGTCCTTTGTGTTTCCATATGAACTGTGTGATTCTTTGGTCTAGTTCTGTGAAAAATGTCAATGGTAGTTGGATAGGTATTGCATTGAATCTGTAGATGATATCTGGTAGTATGGTCATTTTCACAATATTGATTCTTCTGACCCAGGAACATGGAATATCTCTCCATCTGTTTAAGTCTTCTTTACTTTCTCTCATGAGTGTCTTGTAATTTTCTGTGTACAGTTCTTTTGTTTCTTTGGGTAGGTTTATTCCTAGATATTTGATTCTTTTGGTTGCAATGGTGAAGGGGACTGCCTCTTTGATTTCGTTTTCTGATTTTTCATTGTTTGTGTATAGGAATGCCAGTGACTTCTGTGTGTTGACTTTGTATCCTGCGACTTTGTTGAATTCGTTGACTAGCTCTAGTAGCTTTGTAATAGAGTCTTTGGGATTTTCTATGTATAATATCATGTCGTCTGCAAAAAGAGAGAGCTTGACTTCTTCCTTTCCAATCTGGATTCCTTTGATTTCTTTCTCTTCTCTTTTTGCCGTTGCTAGAACCTCCAGGACTATGTTGAATAGTAGTGGTGAAAGTGGACACCCCTGTCTTGTTCCTGATCTTAGAGGGAATACTTTCAGTTTTTCACCGTTGAGGATAATGTTCACTGTGTGCTTCTCATATATGGCTTTTATTATGTTGAGATAGGTTCCTTCTATGCCCATTTTCTGAAGAGTTTTGATCATAAATGGATGTTGTACTTTGTCGAAGGCTTTTTCTGCATCTATTGAGATGATCATGTGATTTTTGTCTCTCAGTTTGTTGATATGGTGTATCACATTGATTGATTTGTGGATGTTGAAGAATCCTTGCATGCCTGGGATGAACCCGACTCGATCGTGATGTATGAGTTTTTTGATGTGTCACTGAATTCTGTTTGCTAGGATTTTGTTGAGGATCTTGGCATCTAAGTTCATCAGAGAAATTGGCCTATGGTTTTCCTTTTTTGTGTTGTCTTTGCCTGGTTTGGGTATCAGGGAGATGGTGGCCTCGTAGAATGTGCTTGGAAGTGTTCCTTCCTGTGCAATTGTTTGGAAGAGCTTTAGAAGGACAGGCATTAGCTCTTCCTTAAATGTTTGGTAGAATTCGGCTGTGAAGCCATCTGGCCCTGGGCTTTTATTTGTGGGTAGATTTTTAATCACAGATTCGATTTCTGAGCTTGTGATTGGGTTGTTCAAAGTTTCTGTTTCTTCCTGGCTCAGTCTTGGGAGATTAATCTTCTCCAAGAAACTGTCCATTTCTTCCAGGTTGTTCAGTTTGTTGTCATAGAGTTGTTCATAATAGTCTCTTAGAATCCTTTGGATTTCTGCATTATCTGTTGTACTCTCTCCTTTATTGTTTTTTATTTTGTTGATCTGGTTCTCTCTCTTTCTCTTAATGAGTCTGGCCAGTGGCTTGTCAATTTTGTTTACCTTTTCAAAGAACCAGCTTTTTGTTTTATTTAGTATGGACTATAGTCCGTACTATAGTATGGACTACAGTTTCTTTCATTTCTTTCTCATTTATTTCTTCTCTAGTCTTTATAATTTCTCATCTTCTGCTGGCTTTGGGATGTTTTCGTTCTTCTTTTTCCAATTGTTTTAAGTGGAGTGTTATGTCATCTGCTTCATAGTTTCCTAGTTTCTTGAGGTGGGATTGTATTGCTATAAATTTCCCTCTTAGAACTGTTTTTGCAGTATCCCATAGGTGTTGAATGGTCGTATGTTCATTGTCATTTTCTTCTAGGAATTTTTTAATTCCTCCTTTGATTTCCTCAGTAATCAGTTGGTTTTTTAGGTATGTGTTGTTTAATCGCCATGTGTTTGTATTTTTAGCGGTTTTTTTTCCTGTAGTTGATCTCTAGTCTCATTGCACTGTGGTCCGAGAAGATGGTTGATATAATTTCAGTTTTCTTGAATTGATTGAGGTTAGATTTGTAGCACAAGATGTGGTCTATCCTGGAGAATGTCCCATGAGCACTTGAGAAGAAAGTGTATTCTTCTGCTTTTGGATGGAACGTCCTAAAGATATCGATGAGGTCCATCTTTTCTAGTGTGTCATTTAAGGCTTGTGTTTCTTTATTAATTTTCTGTTTGGATGATCTATCCATTGGTGTGAGAGGAGTGTTAAAGTCTTCTACTATTATTGTGTTATTATTGATTTCTTCTTTTAAGTTTGAAAGTATCTGTCTTATGTATTGAGGTGCCCCTGTGTTGGGTACGTAGATATTCATGACTGTTATGTCTTCCTCTTGGATGGATCCTTTAATCATGATGTAGTGACCTGCTTTGTCTCTTAGAATCTTCTTTACTTTAAAATCTATTTTGTCTGATATGAGGATTTCTACCCCCGCTTTCTTTTGATTTCCATTTGCATGGAATATCTTTTTCCAGCCTCTCACTTTCAGTCTATGGGTGTCTCTAGGTCTGAAGTGGGTCTCTTGTAAACAGCATATATACGGGTCATGTTTCTTGATCCATTCAGCCAGCCTGTGTCGTTTGGTTGGAGCATTTAATCCATTTACATTCAAAGTAAGTATTGATACGAATGTTCCTATTGTCATCTTCTTAGAAGTCTGGGGTTTGATTTGTAGGACTTCTTCTACTCTTGTATTTATTGGCTATATCAGGCCCTTTAACACTTGTTGTAGGGCTGGTTTTGTGGTACAGAATTCTTTTAGTTTTTGTCTGTCTGAGAAGCTTTTGACTTCACCATCGATTCTGAATGAGATTCTTGCTGGGTAGAGAATTCTTGGTCGGAGGTTATTCTCTTTTAGCTGTTTAAATGTGTCCTGCCATTCTCTTCTGGCCAGCAGGGTTTCTGTTGAGAGATCCGCAGTTAGACGTATGGGGTTTCCTTTATATGTTATTTGTTGTTTGCTTCTAGCTGCTTTTAGTAATCTGTCTTTATATTTAGTCTGCGTTAGTTTGATTAGAATGTGCCTTGGTGTATTTCTTCTGGGGTTTCTCCTGTATTGGAACTCTTTGTGCTTCTTGGACGTGGTTGACTATTTCCTTTCCCATGCTGGGAAAGTTTTTTACTATAACCTCTTCAAGAATTTTTTCGTAACCTTTCTTTGGAAAGATATTTCGGATGAACGTCCTAAAGATATCGATGAGGTCCATCTTTTCTAGTGTGTCATTTAAGGCTTGTGTTTCTTTATTAATTTTCTGTTTGGATGATCTATCCATTGGTGTGAGAGGAGTGTTAAAGTCTTCTACTATTATTGTGTTATTATTGATTTCTTCTTTTAAGTTTGAAAGTATCTGTCTTATGTATTGAGGTGCCCCTGTGTTGGGTACGTAGATATTCATGACTGTTATGTCTTCCTCTTGGATGGATCCTTTAATCATGATGTAGTGACCTGCTTTGTCTCTTAGAATCTTCTTTACTTTAAAATCTATTTTGTCTGATATGAGGATTTCTACCCCCGCTTTCTTTTGATTTCCATTTGCATGGAATATCTTTTTCCAGCCTCTCACTTTCAGTCTATGGGTGTCTCTAGGTCTGAAGTGGGTCTCTTGTAAACAGCATATATACGGGTCATGTTTCTTGATCCATTCAGCCAGCCTGTGTCGTTTGGTTGGAGCATTTAATCCATTTACATTCAAAGTAAGTATTGATACGAATGTTCCTATTGTCATCTTCTTAGAAGTCTGGGGTTTGATTTGTAGGACTTCTTCTACTCTTGTATTTATTGGCTATATCAGGCCCTTTAACACTTGTTGTAGGGCTGGTTTTGTGGTACAGAATTCTTTTAGTTTTTGTCTGTCTGAGAAGCTTTTGACTTCACCATCGATTCTGAATGAGATTCTTGCTGGGTAGAGAATTCTTGGTCGGAGGTTATTCTCTTTTAGCTGTTTAAATGTGTCCTGCCATTCTCTTCTGGCCAGCAGGGTTTCTGTTGAGAGATCCGCAGTTAGACGTATGGGGTTTCCTTTATATGTTATTTGTTGTTTGCTTCTAGCTGCTTTTAGTAATCTGTCTTTATATTTAGTCTGCGTTAGTTTGATTAGAATGTGCCTTGGTGTATTTCTTCTGGGGTTTCTCCTGTATTGGAACTCTTTGTGCTTCTTGGACGTGGTTGACTATTTCCTTTCCCATGCTGGGAAAGTTTTTTACTATAACCTCTTCAAGAATTTTTTCGTAACCTTTCTTTCCCTCTTCTTCCTCTGGAACTCCTATAATTCTAATATTGGTGCATTTGATATTGTCCCATAGGTCTCTGAGGCTATGCTCAGTTCTTTTAATTCTTTTGGCTTTGTTCTGTTCCTCACCAGTTATTTCCACCAGTCTATCTTCCAGCTCACTTATCCGTTCTTCCGCCTCTGATACTCTACTGTTGAGAGCTTCTATAGTATGTTTGAGTTCAGCAATTGAGTTGGTGGTCTCTATTTGCTTATTTTTCATTTCCTGTATGTCTTTTCTCAATGCACTAATTTCGTCTAATATTCTGTTTTCAGTGTTTTGCATCCTCATTAGTATAGTTTTTCTGAATTCTCTTTCAGATAATTTGTCTATCTCCTCCTCTGTCATTTGAAGCTGTTTCTCTAGCTTGGTCCTTCATTTGTGCAGTGTTTCTCTGTCGTTTCATTATTAGGTTGGTTTTTGTTTCTTTGTGGGTGTCTGTGTGTACGGAGTTTTTTTCCTCACCAGGCTTCTTGGATGAATTCTGCCTTCCTTTGGGTTTCTGTCCTTCTAGAAGGATTCAATGGTTTGTGTCTTGGGTGGTGTTAGGTCTTGTTTACAGGTGAACAATCTCTAGTGTTGTATGTTCTTTGATAGTGTGGGATCTTGGAATCAGGTCTTCTACTCTGAGGATCCTTGGTTTGATGATTGGTCTTGGGGTGTAGGCTCTGTGTCTGGTTTGCTATGGTGTTCCATGGTTTTAGTTCAAATACTAGCATCTGAGAAGCAAGAGGTGTGTCCTTAATGGGTGCCAGTCATAAAAGTATGCAGATGTTTTCTAACATAGTCATAAGATACATATACATACACAGCAATAACCACATCTAATCAGTCTTACAGTGACAAAGCATAGGAAATTTTTCTGGCAAACGATGCAATCAAAGATGGTACTTGCCCGTTAAGCTCTGAATTAATTAAAATAGTGCCTGGAGAAATAGATCTTCGGTAACCGTGGTTGACTATTTCCTTTCCCATGCTGGGAAAGTTTTTTACTATAACCTCTTCAAGAATTTTTTCGTAACCTTTCTTTCCCTCTTCTTCCTCTGGAACTCCTATAATTCTAATATTGGTGCATTTGATATTGTCCCATAGGTCTCTGAGGCTATGCTCAGTTCTTTTAATTCTTTTGGCTTTGTTCTGTTCCTCACCAGTTATTTCCACCAGTCTATCTTCCAGCTCACTTATCCGTTCTTCCGCCTCTGATACTCTACTGTTGAGAGCTTCTATAGTATGTTTGAGTTCAGCAATTGAGTTGGTGGTCTCTATTTGCTTATTTTTCATTTCCTGTATGTCTTTTCTCAATGCACTAATTTCGTCTAATATTCTGTTTTCAGTGTTTTGCATCCTCATTAGTATAGTTTTTCTGAATTCTCTTTCAGATAATTTGTCTATCTCCTCCTCTGTCATTTGAAGCTGTTTCTCTAGCTTGGTCCTTCATTTGTGCAGTGTTTCTCTGTCGTTTCATTATTAGGTTGGTTTTTGTTTCTTTGTGGGTGTCTGTGTGTACGGAGTTTTTTTCCTCACCAGGCTTCTTGGATGAATTCTGCCTTCCTTTGGGTTTCTGTCCTTCTAGAAGGATTCAATGGTTTGTGTCTTGGGTGGTGTTAGGTCTTGTTTACAGGTGAACAATCTCTAGTGTTGTATGTTCTTTGATAGTGTGGGATCTTGGAATCAGGTCTTCTACTCTGAGGATCCTTGGTTTGATGATTGGTCTTGGGGTGTAGGCTCTGTGTCTGGTTTGCTATGGTGTTCCATGGTTTTAGTTCAAATACTAGCATCTGAGAAGCAAGAGGTGTGTCCTTAATGGGTGCCAGTCATAAAAGTATGCAGATGTTTTCTAACATAGTCATAAGATACATATACATACACAGCAATAACCACATCTAATCAGTCTTACAGTGACAAAGCATAGGAAATTTTTCTGGCAAACGATGCAATCAAAGATGGTACTTGCCCGTTAAGCTCTGAATTAATTAAAATAGTGCCTGGAGAAATAGATCTTGGGTAAGGTCCTGGCTTGGACTATTTCATTGAAAGCAATTTTTAACTAAGACATTTGTTGGGGGTGAGGAGGTGGAGAGTGTATGGGTAATGAGAAGGAATAGATTCGACTTGGAAGGATTTTATAGGGTTATGTAGCCAAGATTAGTGTGTTGTATTCTTTAGTGCAGCTGGAAGAAAATAGTGGAGACAGGAATGTAGGAAATATTTATCTAGAGGATAGTGGTAGATAGGAGAGAGTTTTACATTTAGAACACAGAGGGAGGAAGGAGTGGGAAAGAGGAAAGAAAATTATAAGTTCAAGAGCAAAAATTTAAAAAAAAATTAATAATTAAAAATTTAAAAAAAGAAATTAAAAATTAAAAAAGGGAAGAGAAGTATAATAAGAAGAGACAAAAGAGAGAAAAAAAAAACCAAAACCCAAACCTGACCGATCAAACGAATAAACAGAACCGTCCGCAACAGATAAGCAAAAAAGCTAAATATTGTCCCTGGTTTTTATCCTTTCATCCATCTGGTGGAAGCCAGTCTGCTCAATGGTGTTGTCTTGATGATGTAGCCTTTCCCTTATGGCACTGGTCTGCAAGCTCAGGTGCTGGCCGGGACAGCGGGCTGATCCCAGTCCGTTGGGCAGGGGACCACGGCGCGCGTGCGCCGTCCCGGGTTGAGCGGAGGCGTGGGCAGATCCAGTCCGTTGGGCGGGGGAGCCCCGGCGCGCGCAATCCCGTGTTGGGCAGGGGCGTCCTGGCTCTGCCGCGTACCCGCCAGTAGCCTCTGATACCTGCCCTTTTCCCGACTTCCTCCGCTGCGGGTGTAGCTATGTGGGTGCAGCTATGGGGGTGCAGCTATGGGGGTGCAGCTATGGGGGTGCACTGGCTCCTCCACCACTGGTGCGCGTGCACTGCTGGTTATGCCTCCAAGTCCCAAAGGCAGGCACAAGCTTCCCTGTCTGGCTTGAGCCCGGTCCCTGGTCAGCAATCTGTGGGCAACTTCCCCTTCAGCCAGTCCCCCACTAGGAGTGTTTGAACTCACCCGGTGCCAGGCGGAAAGTCGCGACTTTCCCAGCCAAGCGGCGCGATTTTCTCACTGGGCGCTCCCTCCCATCTCCCGGTTGGTTTCTAGGCAGCACTCCCCGCATTCCGTCCGGTCTCAGGTCGCTAGGCAGCAAGCGTGCTCTGCTCCGCCCTGTTCCGGTATCCTATCTTCGCAGTGTCTTAATTTCACCGGGCGGATTCTTGAAGTTTTCATGCTTAGCGCTGCCTTCTCTCCTCCGAGGCTCTGCTTAGGCCCCCTTTTAGGGCACTTGCTGGCATGCTCTCTGTCGGTGCAGTCCGGCGTGGGGGTTAGGATAGAGGATTCTTAGAACCGTAGCAATGGGAAATTTCTGGCTGTTCACTCTTCTACTCTCGCGGACCTATGGAATTCTTCTGTCGTCTAGCAGCTGGTTTGTTGGTGGTGGTTCTTTTCTTGATTAGTTCTGGTGATTCTGTTGGGGAGCTGGTGAAATCTTCCCCTCATTCCTCCGCCATCTTGGCTCCCCTCTTGATTGTTTTTAACTATGGAAAAATGTAGTTTATTCTTAGCTTGCAGGCTCACATGGTCCATGAGCCATCAGTAGTCAAATCCTGAGATAAACCACATATGTTCCACTCTGATTACCTGCCCTCCCTCCCCACCAAGATCCATCTTCTTATAACAGAATCTTCCTTGGTAGCTTGGTGGTAAAGAATCTGCCTGCCAATATAGGAGATGTGGGTTCGATTCCTGGGTCAAGAAGATCCAGGAAATGGCTACCCATTCCAGTATTCTTGACTGAAAAATTCCATGGACAGAGGATCTTGGTGGGCCACAGTCCACAGGGTCGCAATGAGTCAGACATACTGGACATGGTCGGCATTGCTTACTGCTTGTCCTATACTTTTTTTTTTTTTTGCCACTTCTATTGATCTTTCATTTGTTTGTTTTCATTCATCTTTGTTCTGGGTGCCTGTGCTCCAGAGCTCCAGCTCAGTAGTTGGACCCATTGATCCAGCCTCTCCCCGGCCCGTGGGATCTTCCCAGGCCAGGGATTGAACTGGCGCCCCCTGCATAGCAAGGTGGTATCCTTACCCACTGGACCACCAGGGAAGCCCTCCTATACTTTTTTTAAAAAATACTTCTTTATGTATATTTATTTTGGGCTGTGCTAGCTGTTTGTTGCTACATGTGGGTTTCCTCTAGTTGTGGTGAGTGGGGCTACTCTCTAGCTGTGGTGCACAGGCTTCTCATTGTGGTAGCTTCTCTTGTTGAGGTGCACAAGCTCTAGAGGGTGGGCTTCAGTAATTGTGGCTCACGGGCTTAGTTATCCCTTGACAGGTGGGATCTTTCTGGACCAGGGATTGAACCCATATTCTCTGCATTGGCAGGTGGGCTCTCTGTCGGTGCAGGATAGAGGATTCTTAGAACCGTAGCAATGGGAAATTTCTGGCTGTTCACTCTTCTACTCTCGCGGACCTATGGAATTCTTCTGTCGTCTAGCAGCTGGTTTGTTGGTGGTGGTTCTTTTCTTGATTAGTTCTGGTGATTCTGTTGGGGAGCTGGTGAAATCTTCCCCTCATTCCTCCGCCATCTTGGCTCCCCTCTTGATTGTTTTTAACTATGGAAAAATGTAGTTTATTCTTAGCTTGCAGGCTCACATGGTCCATGAGCCATCAGTAGTCAAATCCTGAGATAAACCACATATGTTCCACTCTGATTACCTGCCCTCCCTCCCCACCAAGATCCATCTTCTTATAACAGAATCTTCCTTGGTAGCTTGGTGGTAAAGAATCTGCCTGCCAATATAGGAGATGTGGGTTCGATTCCTGGGTCAAGAAGATCCAGGAAATGGCTACCCATTCCAGTATTCTTGACTGAAAAATTCCATGGACAGAGGATCTTGGTGGGCCACAGTCCACAGGGTCGCAATGAGTCAGACATACTGGACATGGTCGGCATTGCTTACTGCTTGTCCTATACTTTTTTTTTTTTTTGCCACTTCTATTGATCTTTCATTTGTTTGTTTTCATTCATCTTTGTTCTGGGTGCCTGTGCTCCAGAGCTCCAGCTCAGTAGTTGGACCCATTGATCCAGCCTCTCCACGGCACGTGGGATCTTCCCAGGCCAGGGATTGAACTGGCGCCCCCTGCATAGCAAGGTGGTATCCTTACCCACTGGACCACCAGGGAAGCCCTCCTATACTTTTTTTAAAAAATACTTCTTTATGTATATTTATTTTGGGCTGTGCTAGCTGTTTGTTGCTACATGTGGGTTTCCTCTAGTTGTGGTGAGTGGGGCTACTCTCTAGCTGTGGTGCACAGGCTTCTCATTGTGGTAGCTTCTCTTGTTGAGGTGCACAAGCTCTAGAGGGTGGGCTTCAGTAATTGTGGCTCACGGGCTTAGTTATCCCTTGACAGGTGGGATCTTTCTGGACCAGGGATTGAACCCATATTCTCTGCATTGGCAGGTGGGTTCTTAGTCACTTAACCATCAGGGAAGCCTTGTTTGTCCTATACTTTAACCTAATGTTTCTTCCTCCTTTTCCATCAGTATTCTTAATCCTCCAAGTGCACCAGACCATGTGGGTACTCTGCTGGTGCTAGACTTACTATATATAACCCAAATCATCTGAGCTTCTCTTCCTATTCAACTGGACCTCTCTCTGTCTCTCTTTTAAAATCTTTTCTATCATGCGCCTCCCTAACAGACTGTCTCTTCTGAAGGGCAGAGCTTGCATTTTATGTCTCTTTGTCTCTCCTGCAGTCATGCCCCATACCTACTTGGTGCTCAATAAATATTTCAGAGAGAAAAAAAAGATGCTTCTTAGACCCTATTCTGCAGGGCTCTAAGGGATTATTTTATGTGCAAAGTTCAGAAATAAAAAAGCCCAAACCCCAGCAAAATTGCTTCCTTTTGCATTCTTCATTTTGATGATGTCTCTAAGGTGTGGTTTTCTATATTCTTTATGCTCCTAATATACTCCAAATCACCTTATATTTCTGTTGTACGTAATAGAAAGGAGGTGACATGTAAGGGTACAGGGCCCCCGGTCACCTAGAGTCATATACAAAACCTGTCTGAGTGATCTCCAAAACAGACCACGCCAGACATTTTATTAAAGGCTTTTACCTTGTACCATAAAGTTAATTCACACTGGAAGGAAGCAACAGGAATTTTGAGTGGGTTGGACATAAATCAGCCAGTTGGGGCGAGGGTGATAGGGATAACCGTGAGTGAAACTACAATATGTCATCCTGATCTACACACTATTTGAAGGTCATTGAACAGATGTTGTTTGAGATACTGTTATACTCAGGGAAGAGAACAAAGGGAGCAAATGGAGAAAGAAGCAGATTTTGAATGTTCCAAATTCTGTGCTTGAGGTATTTAAACCTACAATCTCTCTATCCCATCTCCATTGACTTTGAAATTTTCAAAGTCAATCTGTTGAGGTGCACAAGCTCTAGAGGGTGGGCTTCAGTAATTGTGGCTCACGGGCTTAGTTATCCCTTGACAGGTGGGATCTTTCTGGACCAGGGATTGAACCCATATTCTCTGCATTGGCAGGTGGGTTCTTAGTCACTTAACCATCAGGGAAGCCTTGTTTGTCCTATACTTTAACCTAATGTTTCTTCCTCCTTTTCCATCAGTATTCTTAATCCTCCAAGTGCACCAGACCATGTGGGTACTCTGCTGGTGCTAGACTTACTATATATAACCCAAATCATCTGAGCTTCTCTTCCTATTCAACTGGACCTCTCTCTGTCTCTCTTTTAAAATCTTTTCTATCATGCGCCTCCCTAACAGACTGTCTCTTCTGAAGGGCAGAGCTTGCATTTTATGTCTCTTTGTCTCTCCTGCAGTCATGCCCCATACCTACTTGGTGCTCAATAAATATTTCAGAGAGAAAAAAAAGATGCTTCTTAGACCCTATTCTGCAGGGCTCTAAGGGATTATTTTATGTGCAAAGTTCAGAAATAAAAAAGCCCAAACCCCAGCAAAATTGCTTCCTTTTGCATTCTTCATTTTGATGATGTCTCTAAGGTGTGGTTTTCTATATTCTTTATGCTCCTAATATACTCCAAATCACCTTATATTTCTGTTGTACGTAATAGAAAGGAGGTGACATGTAAGGGTACAGGGCCCCCGGTCACCTAGAGTCATATACCAAAACCTGTCTGAGTGATCTCCAAAACAGACCACGCCAGACATTTTATTAAAGGCTTTTACCTTGTACCATAAAGTTAATTCACACTGGAAGGAAGCAACAGGAATTTTGAGTGGGTTGGACATAAATCAGCCAGTTGGGGCGAGGGTGATAGGGATAACCGTGAGTGAAACTACAATATGTCATCCTGATCTACACACTATTTGAAGGTCATTGAACAGATGTTGTTTGAGATACTGTTATACTCAGGGAAGAGAACAAAGGGAGCAAATGGAGAAAGAAGCAGATTTTGAATGTTCCAAATTCTGTGCTTGAGGTATTTAAACCTACAATCTCTCTATCCCATCTCCATTGACTTTGAAATTTTCAAAGTCAATCTGTTGAACCTTCAACCTGAACTTGAATTAGCCTATGCACTATTTTTGCACAGGAGATAATGATAATAGTTGAGGATGTGTCTTGCTCTAAAAACATTTTTTAAAAAGTGAGGGCTGACCCAGCATTTTCCCTCTTCTCTCAGAATCATTACTACCTGAGGTACTTTGGGGCAGTGGTTTACTTAAGATCAGCCGTGGGAATCCAGGCTTCAATGCCACAGCCAAATCCTGCTCTCAGACTTCTGCTGGAAAAGAAAAATACCACTGACTCAGAAACCCACATGTGGAAATTCTGCCCCTTCTCTCTTCTCCAGGCTCTATTTTTGCTTACAAAATATCATGAGCGATTAAGTACTAAAATGTCTTGCACAGAGGAGCAATACATACATACATACACATACACACACACACAGAAGAGCAACATATATGGATATGCATATGTGTGTGTATATATTTGTTCCTGTCCTTCCAAGGCTCTGCAAGGGCTCCCCTGGCAAGTTTGTATTCCCTGTTTTCATTCTCTTCATAAGCTTGCCAAACTTAGTCTTACCTGAAGAGGAGCTCATTAGCCTCCTTCTTTGATTTCCATGAGACCTGTTTTTGATCAACATGTATTTCAAGCCTCAGTTGAAAAGACCCCATTTGTGAAACGATTTCCCAGACTCCTCCAGCTCCTCCTCTCCCCCTCTCCCCCCACCTCACTCAGAACATTGACAACCTCTACTTCTGCTTTCTGTAACACACCAACCTCTTTCCCACTTCCAGGAAAACGCCATCTTGTTTTTTTTTAATGTTTAGGTTATTTAATTAGATATTATACTTTTATGTGTCATACATGCAAACTTCAGAGGAGGAATCACTTTGTAATAAGGATCAAGTATTCTGTACATTTACATTTCCAACTAATTAGGGTTAATGCCAGAATGCCGCCATTTTGCTCTCTCTGCGTCCCTGGGCCACAGGCACACGCTTAACCTGGTGTGGTTTTTCATGGTCATTCTTTAGGTCTGCCTTCTCAGATCTCTCAAGCTATGTTTAAACCCCTTCCCTGACCTTGTTAATTCTCTTTCAGAGAAGTGGTCTGCTTGTTTCCATCATCAGGGAACACTTGTTTTAGAGTTTTGTGCCTGCTGCTGTGTTAATGTCCATCTTCCCTGTCGATGCAAGGTTGGTGAAAGTAGAGATAATGTGCTTTGTTCTCCTACCTTTGTCATTTTAGACTTGGTTCCTGGCACTCAGGGTGTTCACATTGAATATCTGATGAATAAATGAAGGGGCGCTCCCATCTTTGAGTGACAGTCACACAGCATTATGACTTAATTTAAAAAATATGTTACTGAAGTATAGTTGATTTACAATGTTCTGTTAATTTTGGCTATAGTGCAAAGTGATTCGGTTTTATATATATATATATATATATATATATATATAGGCTTCCCTGGTGGCTCAGATGGTAAAGAATCTGCTTGCAATGCAGTAGACCTGGGCTCAATCCCTGGGTCAGGAGGATCCCCTGTAGATGGCAGTGGCTACCCACTTCAGTATCCTTGCCTGTAGAATTCTATGGAGACAAAAGCGTAGAAAGTGCAGGCTACAGTCCATGGGGTCACAGAGTCAGATATGACTAAGCAACTACACTTTCACTTTCATACATATGTATACATATACATTCTTTCTCATATTCTTTTCCATTATGGTATATATATAGCAAGATACTGATTATAGTGATGGTATCACTCTAATTGGCAGAAAGTAAAGGGGAACTAAAGAGCCTCTTGATGAAGGTGAAAATGCTGTTTGGAAGGAAAGCTGTGACAAGCCTAAACAGCATATTAAAAAGCAGAGCCATCACTTCGCTGACAAAGGTCCATATAATCAAAGCTATGGTTTTTCCAGTGGTCATGTACGGTCGTGAGGGTTGGACTGTAAAGAAGACTGAGTGCTGCATTATTGATGCTTTCAAACTGTGGTACTGGGGAGACTCTTGAGAGTCCCTTGGAATGCAAGGAGATCAAGCCAGTCAATCCTAAAGGAAATCAGGAATATTCACTGGAACAACTGATGCTAAAGCTCCAATACTTTGGCCACCTGATGCCAAGAGCTGAGTCATTGGAAAAGACCCTAATTGGGAAAAATTGAAGGCAAAGGAAGGGGGTGAAAGAGGATGGTTAGATCACATCACGGATTCAATGGACATGAATCTGAGCAAACTCCAGAAGACAGTGGAGGACAGGGAAGCCTGGCGTGCTGCTGTTCGTGGGATCACAAAGAGTCAGACACGACTTAGTGACTGAACAACCACCACTGAATGTAATTCCCTGTGCTTTACACTAGGACCTATTGTTTATTTATCCTGTATATACTAGTTTATATCTGCCCATCCCCAGCTCCCAATCCTTCCCTCCCCATTAGTTGCTGCAAATGGCATTATTTCATTCATTTTTATGACTGAATGTGTGTATACATGTATATATAGTATATATTACTATATACCATGTCTTCTTTAATTATTCTTCTGTAAATGGACATTTAGGTTATTTCCATGTCTGAGTTTATTTCTCCAAAGAATCTGCTTGCAATGCAGTAGACCTGGGCTCAATCCCTGGGTCAGGAGGATCCCCTGTAGATGGCAGTGGCTACCCACTTCAGTATCCTTGCCTGTAGAATTCTATGGAGACAAAAGCGTAGAAAGTGCAGGCTACAGTCCATGGGGTCACAGAGTCAGATATGACTAAGCAACTACACTTTCACTTTCATACATATGTATACATATACATTCTTTCTCATATTCTTTTCCATTATGGTATATATATAGCAAGATACTGATTATAGTGATGGTATCACTCTAATTGGCAGAAAGTAAAGGGGAACTAAAGAGCCTCTTGATGAAGGTGAAAATGCTGTTTGGAAGGAAAGCTGTGACAAGCCTAAACAGCATATTAAAAAGCAGAGCCATCACTTCGCTGACAAAGGTCCATATAATCAAAGCTATGGTTTTTCCAGTGGTCATGTACGGTCGTGAGGGTTGGACTGTAAAGAAGACTGAGTGCTGCATTATTGATGCTTTCAAACTGTGGTACTGGGGAGACTCTTGAGAGTCCCTTGGAATGCAAGGAGATCAAGCCAGTCAATCCTAAAGGAAATCAGGAATATTCACTGGAACAACTGATGCTAAAGCTCCAATACTTTGGCCACCTGATGCCAAGAGCTGAGTCATTGGAAAAGACCCTAATTGGGAAAAATTGAAGGCAAAGGAAGGGGGTGAAAGAGGATGGTTAGATCACATCACGGATTCAATGGACATGAATCTGAGCAAACTCCAGAAGACAGTGGAGGACAGGGAAGCCTGGCGTGCTGCTGTTCGTGGGATCACAAAGAGTCAGACACGACTTAGTGACTGAACAACCACCACTGAATGTAATTCCCTGTGCTTTACACTAGGACCTATTGTTTATTTATCCTGTATATACTAGTTTATATCTGCCCATCCCCAGCTCCCAATCCTTCCCTCCCCATTAGTTGCTGCAAATGGCATTATTTCATTCATTTTTATGACTGAATGTGTGTATACATGTATATATAGTATATATTACTATATACCATGTCTTCTTTAATTATTCTTCTGTAAATGGACATTTAGGTTATTTCCATGTCTGAGTTATCATGAATAGTGTTGCTGTGAACATAGGGGCATGTGTATCATTTTGAATTATAGCTTTGTCTGGATATATGCCCAGGAGTGGGATTGCTAGATCATATGGCAACTCTATTTTTAGTTTTTTGAGGAAACTCTATACTGTTCTCCATAGTGACTGTATCAATTGACATTCCCTCTATCAGTGTAGAAGGCTTCCTTTTTCTCCAAACCTTCTCTTTTTGTTATTTGTAGATTAAAAAAAAAAAAAAAAACCCAAACAGTCTTTCTAACCAGTGTGAAGTGGTACCTTATTGTAGTTTTGATTTGCTTTTCTCTAATGAGGAACAATGTTGAGCATCATTTCATTTGGCTAGCTTCATTTTTATTGATCTTTACATAATGATTTCACTGCACATTCCTGCTTTTAGAGAACAGAGACCATGTGTTTTTCTATGTCCGGTACATACGTAAGTGCTTAAGAATTTTAAAACTAGTGCACTTCACACAGTCTGTATGCAGTGATTGTTTGCTCTGATGTATCTGGAAATTCCCCCATAGGCTTGGTTTGATTTCTGCTGAAGTAGAAACAGTGAACCAGGGAGAGACTCTAAGTCCATGCTCTCCGGCTTTCTGCTCCTGTCCTTATGGGTGATGGGCTTTAAAAGCAGGAGGCAAGGCATCCTGTTCTTTCTGTTGGCAGCTCTAAAGAGCGTCTGAAACACTGGAACAGCAATGCCCAAATTGGGCACAGGAGGATTTCTGGGGAAGCTTTGAAAGAGCACTACTGCTTACATCTCACACCAGATCAATTACAGCAGAATCTCTAAGGTGGGGTCCACCACCAAGATGCTTCAAAAGCTCCCAGGTGAGAGTGAAAGACCAATGCTGCACAATTTCACTAAGATGTGGAATCTAAAACCAAAGACTCAGAAACAGAGAGTAGAATGGTAATTGCCAGGGGTTAGTAGTGAGGAAGGGGAATGTTGGTCGAGGGATACAAACTTTCTGTTAGAAGATATACAAGCTTTCTGTTAGAACTTTCTGTAAGTTCTAAGGATCTGAATGGCATTATTTCATTCATTTTTATGACTGAATGTGTGTATACATGTATATATAGTATATATTACTATATACCATGTCTTCTTTAATTATTCTTCTGTAAATGGACATTTAGGTTATTTCCATGTCTGAGTTATCATGAATAGTGTTGCTGTGAACATAGGGGCATGTGTATCATTTTGAATTATAGCTTTGTCTGGATATATGCCCAGGAGTGGGATTGCTAGATCATATGGCAACTCTATTTTTAGTTTTTTGAGGAAACTCTATACTGTTCTCCATAGTGACTGTATCAATTGACATTCCCTCTATCAGTGTAGAAGGCTTCCTTTTTCTCCAAACCTTCTCTTTTTGTTATTTGTAGATTAAAAAAAAAAAAAAAAACCCAAACAGTCTTTCTAACCAGTGTGAAGTGGTACCTTATTGTAGTTTTGATTTGCTTTTCTCTAATGAGGAACAATGTTGAGCATCATTTCATTTGGCTAGCTTCATTTTTATTGATCTTTACATAATGATTTCACTGCACATTCCTGCTTTTAGAGAACAGAGACCATGTGTTTTTCTATGTCCGGTACATACGTAAGTGCTTAAGAATTTTAAAACTAGTGCACTTCACACAGTCTGTATGCAGTGATTGTTTGCTCTGATGTATCTGGAAATTCCCCCATAGGCTTGGTTTGATTTCTGCTGAAGTAGAAACAGTGAACCAGGGAGAGACTCTAAGTCCATGCTCTCCGGCTTTCTGCTCCTGTCCTTATGGGTGATGGGCTTTAAAAGCAGGAGGCAAGGCATCCTGTTCTTTCTGTTGGCAGCTCTAAAGAGCGTCTGAAACACTGGAACAGCAATGCCCAAATTGGGCACAGGAGGATTTCTGGGGAAGCTTTGAAAGAGCACTACTGCTTACATCTCACACCAGATCAATTACAGCAGAATCTCTAAGGTGGGGTCCACCACCAAGATGCTTCAAAAGCTCCCAGGTGAGAGTGAAAGACCAATGCTGCACAATTTCACTAAGATGTGGAATCTAAAACCAAAGACTCAGAAACAGAGAGTAGAATGGTAATTGCCAGGGGTTAGTAGTGAGGAAGGGGAATGTTGGTCGAGGGATACAAACTTTCTGTTAGAAGATATACAAGCTTTCTGTTAGAACTTTCTGTAAGTTCTAAGGATCTAGCATATAGCTTGCTGACTATAGTTAGTGTACTGTATTGTGTACTTGAAGCTTTCTAACAGACTAGATAATAAGTGTTCTCACTGCATATGCCCCAAAAAGGAATTATACAAGGTGATTGATGAAGGAGTTAACTTGATTGTGGTAGATATTTTTCAATGTATACACATATCAAATCATCACATTGTACATTTTAAATACACAAATTTTGTGTGTCAATTATACCTTAATAAAGTTGGGGAAAAAAATACAAGCTCCCAGGTCACTGTGAAGTGCAACCAGGTTTGAGAGGCACTGCCCTGGGGAACAAATATGGCTGATGCATATTCTAAAGAGGGTCTCAACTATAGTGACTATATGGGAAAGCATTAGTCACTCAGTTGTGTCTGAGTTTTTGTGACCGAATGGACTGTGGACCACCAGATTCCTCTGTCCGTGGAATTCTCCAGGCAAGAATACTTGAGTGGATTGCCATGCCCTCTTTCAGGGAATCTGCCCAACCCACAGATCAAACCTGGGTCGTCTACATTGCAGGCAGATTCTTTACCATCTGAGCCACCATGGACGTCCATTCTCTTTGAGAGTACTCTAAACTATGGTATTTACTTAGGGCTTGTCAATGGAGTGAACCAGGAGAGACTCTAAGTCCATGCTCTCCGGCTTTCTGCTCCTGTCCTTATGGGTGATGGGCTTTAAAAGCAGGAGGCAAGGCATCCTGTTCTTTCTGTTGGCAGCTCTAAAGAGCGTCTGAAACACTGGAACAGCAATGCCCAAATTGGGCACAGGAGGATTTCTGGGGAAGCTTTGAAAGAGCACTACTGCTTACATCTCACACCAGATCAATTACAGCAGAATCTCTAAGGTGGGGTCCACCACCAAGATGCTTCAAAAGCTCCCAGGTGAGAGTGAAAGACCAATGCTGCACAATTTCACTAAGATGTGGAATCTAAAACCAAAGACTCAGAAACAGAGAGTAGAATGGTAATTGCCAGGGGTTAGTAGTGAGGAAGGGGAATGTTGGTCGAGGGATACAAACTTTCTGTTAGAAGATATACAAGCTTTCTGTTAGAACTTTCTGTAAGTTCTAAGGATCTAGCATATAGCTTGCTGACTATAGTTAGTGTACTGTATTGTGTACTTGAAGCTTTCTAACAGACTAGATAATAAGTGTTCTCACTGCATATGCCCCAAAAAGGAATTATACAAGGTGATTGATGAAGGAGTTAACTTGATTGTGGTAGATATTTTTCAATGTATACACATATCAAATCATCACATTGTACATTTTAAATACACAAATTTTGTGTGTCAATTATACCTTAATAAAGTTGGGGAAAAAAATACAAGCTCCCAGGTCACTGTGAAGTGCAACCAGGTTTGAGAGGCACTGCCCTGGGGAACAAATATGGCTGATGCATATTCTAAAGAGGGTCTCAACTATAGTGACTATATGGGAAAGCATTAGTCACTCAGTTGTGTCTGAGTTTTTGTGACCGAATGGACTGTGGACCACCAGATTCCTCTGTCCGTGGAATTCTCCAGGCAAGAATACTTGAGTGGATTGCCATGCCCTCTTTCAGGGAATCTGCCCAACCCACAGATCAAACCTGGGTCGTCTACATTGCAGGCAGATTCTTTACCATCTGAGCCACCATGGACGTCCATTCTCTTTGAGAGTACTCTAAACTATGGTATTTACTTAGGGCTTGTCAATGGCTTCCATTTTGTTTTAGGTTGAAGTCCAGTCTCCTTCCTGGGGATGCAAGCACCATCCTGTTGACAAGATGACTGCCCCTCCTGCTGTTCCCTTATATGGTGCCTGCTCTGGCCACATGACGTCTCTGGCAGTCTTTGTTTTTGTTTTTTTTTTAAAGATTTATTTATTTGTTTATTTATTGTTGGTGGGGGGTCGGGTGGGGAGGGGGGGGAGCAGGTGGGCCACTTCTATTGGTCTTTCATTTATCTATTTTCATCCATCTGTTTTGTTCTTTGGCCTGTGTGAGCCTCTCATCGCGGCGGCCTCCGTTGTCACAGAGCACCGGCTCTGGGCGCAGGCGCTCCAGAGCTCCGGCTTGGTAATTGGACATGTTGGTCCAGCCGCTCCGCGGCACGTGGGATCTTTCCAGGCCAGGGATCGAATTGGCGCCCCTTGCAGTGCAAGGCGGTGTCCCTACCCACTGGACCACCAGGGAAGCCCCTCTGGCAGTCTTTGAATTCGCCTTGCTCATGGGACCTACGTGTGTCTGTGAGGTGCAGAATCCTTTCTAGTGTACAGCTTGTATACTTGACAATTTCCCACTCAGCTTTCATGTTTCAGTTCAGGATCACCTTCCTTATGAAACTTTTAAGACCCTCTATGCCTAGGAAGCTGAGCTACATCTTCCTTTCTGTGTTTAATAATATACTGTATATATTTCTATTTCTAATTACAGTTTGATCATATTTTTTTGGAAAATACACATTTAAGTGTCTTTCTTCTGTAGACTGTGAGCTTCTTAATAGTAAGAAGCATGTCTTTATTTCTATTCCAGGTCCATCACAGTACTTGACTCAACTCATATTTATTGAACAAATAGATAAAATAACAGTACATGTTACTATAAAGAAAAAGTATGTGTGTTGTGCTTAGTTGCTCAGTCCTGTCCAACTGTTGCAACCTCATGGACTGTAGCCCACCAGGCTTCTCTGTCCATGGAATTATTCAGGCAAGTATGCTGGAGTGGGTTGCCATTTCCTCCTCCAGGCAATCTTCCTGACTCAGGAACCAAACTCATGTCTCCTGTGGCACCTACATTGCAAGCAAATTCTTTACCCATTGAGCCATTATGGCAGTCAAAGGCATTATTTTGTAAATCATAAATAACTTCACTGATTTGATCCCTGGGTAAGGAAGAGCCCTTTAAGGAGGGCATGGAAACCCACTCCAGTATTCTTGCCTGGTGAATCCCATGGACAGGGGAGCCTGGCGAAGTCCCATCCAGTCTATAGCATCACAAGGAGTCAAACAGACTGAAGTAACTTAGCACACAGGCCTGTCTGATCTTCATTTGCTTTTTCTCTTTCTCAGTGAGAATGACTTGCCATCCAAGCTGCACTGTAGGTTTTCTTTTCTTTTGTTTTTTTTAAGATTTTTTTTTTTCCCTCTAAATCATCATTTATTTTCATCCATCTATATTCTTTGGCCTGTGTGGGCCTCCCATTGCAGTGGCCTCTCTTGTTGCAGAGCACCAGCTCTGGGCTCATGTGCTCCAGAGTGCTGGCTCATAATCTGACACACTGGCCCAGCAGCTTTGTGGCACGTGGAATCTTTCTGGGCCAGGGATCAAACCGGTGCCCCTTGCACTGCAAGGTTGACTCTTTACCAACTGGACCACCAGTGAAGCCCTGCACTGTAAGTTTTAACACAGGCAGAGGTCGTGTTTTATCCTTGGCTGGATGACACTTAGGTCCTTAGCACAGTGATAAACATATATCACAATCCCAGAAAATATGGTTTAATTGACAAGAGACTGCATGTAGTATACATTCTTTTCATTTATATTGTACTTATAAGTTTATCTTTTTAGTAAAATAAGGCTGTGACAAGTAGTCATTATAATATACTAGTTACTTGAATAAGGTGGCATATGGTCTGCATGTAAAAAGGTTCAAATGCCTGGGGACAACCTCACTCTCCTTTTGGTGGAGTCAACACCATGTGGTCACCAGGTGCCACTACTCAGAAGTGAGTAGTCACTTCTCACCTTTTCCAGAAACCCAGGCTCCTAGAGAGGCCTAGCCTGACAATCCCAGGGGATCCCAAAACTTCTTTCTGGTTTACTCACTCAGATTTGTTTGTTTGTTTTTTTCAAGTATAATTGCTTTGCAATGTTGTGTTAGTTTCTGCTGTATGATCAAGAGAATCACCTGTGTGTATACATATACCCCTCTCTTGGACCTCCCTCTTCCACTTCCCCAGCACTATCCCACCCTCTAGGCCATCACAGAGCAGTGAGCTGAGCTTCCTGTGTTATCCAGACCTGGTGAATCCCATGGACAGGGGAGCCTGGCGAAGTCCCATCCAGTCTATAGCATCACAAGGAGTCAAACAGACTGAAGTAACTTAGCACACAGGCCTGTCTGATCTTCATTTGCTTTTTCTCTTTCTCAGTGAGAATGACTTGCCATCCAAGCTGCACTGTAGGTTTTCTTTTCTTTTGTTTTTTTTAAGATTTTTTTTTTTCCCTCTAAATCATCATTTATTTTCATCCATCTATATTCTTTGGCCTGTGTGGGCCTCCCATTGCAGTGGCCTCTCTTGTTGCAGAGCACCAGCTCTGGGCTCATGTGCTCCAGAGTGCTGGCTCATAATCTGACACACTGGCCCAGCAGCTTTGTGGCACGTGGAATCTTTCTGGGCCAGGGATCAAACCGGTGCCCCTTGCACTGCAAGGTTGACTCTTTACCAACTGGACCACCAGTGAAGCCCTGCACTGTAAGTTTTAACACAGGCAGAGGTCGTGTTTTATCCTTGGCTGGATGACACTTAGGTCCTTAGCACAGTGATAAACATATATCACAATCCCAGAAAATATGGTTTAATTGACAAGAGACTGCATGTAGTATACATTCTTTTCATTTATATTGTACTTATAAGTTTATCTTTTTAGTAAAATAAGGCTGTGACAAGTAGTCATTATAATATACTAGTTACTTGAATAAGGTGGCATATGGTCTGCATGTAAAAAGGTTCAAATGCCTGGGGACAACCTCACTCTCCTTTTGGTGGAGTCAACACCATGTGGTCACCAGGTGCCACTACTCAGAAGTGAGTAGTCACTTCTCACCTTTTCCAGAAACCCAGGCTCCTAGAGAGGCCTAGCCTGACAATCCCAGGGGATCCCAAAACTTCTTTCTGGTTTACTCACTCAGATTTGTTTGTTTGTTTTTTTCAAGTATAATTGCTTTGCAATGTTGTGTTAGTTTCTGCTGTATGATCAAGAGAATCACCTGTGTGTATACATATACCCCTCTCTTGGACCTCCCTCTTCCACTTCCCCAGCACTATCCCACCCTCTAGGCCATCACAGAGCAGTGAGCTGAGCTTCCTGTGTTATCCAGCAGGTTCCCACTAGCTACCTGTTTTACACAAGTTGTATATATATGTTAATTCTACTCTCCCAATTCATACTCACTAATTTTAATCTTTTTTTTTTTTCTTCTCAGAAACAGAAAAACCAAGACCATGTATCTTCACTCTCAGTCTTCACATAATCTCAAAAATACTCTTGGGTTCTTCTTTTTATCTTTAGGAGAGATTGCCCTTCTTCCAAACGGTATGAAAATGACTTACAATAAATTTCTTTATTAGCTAAAAGTCTATTAGCCTAATGTTTCTCAGCAGTTATGAACAGTCTCTAGGCTAGGGGTTCTCCAGTGGTGGTCCTCAGACCATCTGCTTCAACGTGACCCAGGAGCTTGGTCAGAGATGTTGGGCCCCATCAGACCTCCTGACTCAGAGACTCAAGGGGTGAAGCAACCTGTGTCTTAAGAAGCTCTCCAGGGGATTCTCACATATGCCAAATTTTGGGAAAGGCTGCTTTCAACTTTTGGCTGAAGGTCTAAAAGGAATGATACCACTGTCACCCTTTGTGTTTGTTTTGTTGTTGTTCAGTTGTTAAGTTGTATCTGACTAAGCTGTGATCCTATGGACTGCAGCCTGCCAGGTTCCCTTTTCTCTCACTGTCTCCCGGAACTTGCTCAAGCTCATGTCCATTGAGTCGGTGATGCCATCCAACCATCTCGTTCTCTGTCGCCCTCTTTTTCTCTTTCCCTCAGTCTTTCCCAGAGTCATGGACTTTTCTAATGAGTTGGTTCTTCTCATCTGGTGGCCAAAGAACTGGAGCTTCAGGGGCTTCCCTGGTGGTCCAGTGGGTAAGGACACCGCCTTGTAGTGCAAGGGGCACTGGTTTAAACCCTGACTCAGGAAGATCCCACATGCCATGGAGCAGCGGGACTGGTGTGTACAATTACGAGTCAGTGCTCAGGAGCACATGCGCTCAGAGCCAGTGCTGTGCAACAAGAGAGGCCTCTGCAATGGGAGGCCCACACAGGACAAAGAATAAAGATGGATGAAAATAACTAAATCAAAAACCAATAAAAGAGGCAAAAAAAAAAAAAAAGTTAGAGCTTCTGCTTCAGCATCAGTCTTTCTAATGAATATTCAGGGTTGATTTTCTTTGGGATTGACTGGTTTGATCTCCTTGCTGTCCAAGAGACTCTCAAGAGTCTTCTCCAGCAGCACAATTCAAAAGCATCAATTGACGCTCATCCTTTGTTATAATCTGGTTCTCTCATTAGTACATGATGACTAGAAAATTCATATTTCTGACTCTTTGAGCCTGTGTTGGCAAAGTGATATCTCTGCTTTTTAGTACACTGTCTAGGTTTGGGTTCATTTTAAAGACCTTTAAGTGGCATAGACCTGTTTATAGGCAGTCATGTAACAGTGATAGAACAAGATATGATTAGGTCACAGAGTAGTCAGAAAGGCAGCTTTGAACACTCTTCGGGAAAGAGTCTGAAATCAGAAGTTGACTTGTGTTCACATTCTGCCCTCATCATTTCTGACTGAGTAATGAACACATTCCTCAGCCTCTCTGTGGCATCTGTATCATTAAGATCATGGCAGTATCTGCTTTATATGGCAAATTGTTAGAAGGACTGAATGGCATCTTTAATAATGTTTTGTTTTGTTGTTGTTCAGTTGTTAAGTTGTATCTGACTAAGCTGTGATCCTATGGACTGCAGCCTGCCAGGTTCCCTTTTCTCTCACTGTCTCCCGGAACTTGCTCAAGCTCATGTCCATTGAGTCGGTGATGCCATCCAACCATCTCGTTCTCTGTCGCCCTCTTTTTCTCTTTCCCTCAGTCTTTCCCAGAGTCATGGACTTTTCTAATGAGTTGGTTCTTCTCATCTGGTGGCCAAAGAACTGGAGCTTCAGGGGCTTCCCTGGTGGTCCAGTGGGTAAGGACACCGCCTTGTAGTGCAAGGGGCACTGGTTTAAACCCTGACTCAGGAAGATCCCACATGCCATGGAGCAGCGGGACTGGTGTGTACAATTACGAGTCAGTGCTCAGGAGCACATGCGCTCAGAGCCAGTGCTGTGCAACAAGAGAGGCCTCTGCAATGGGAGGCCCACACAGGACAAAGAATAAAGATGGATGAAAATAACTAAATCAAAAACCAATAAAAGAGGCAAAAAAAAAAAAAAAGTTAGAGCTTCTGCTTCAGCATCAGTCTTTCTAATGAATATTCAGGGTTGATTTTCTTTGGGATTGACTGGTTTGATCTCCTTGCTGTCCAAGAGACTCTCAAGAGTCTTCTCCAGCAGCACAATTCAAAAGCATCAATTGACGCTCATCCTTTGTTATAATCTGGTTCTCTCATTAGTACATGATGACTAGAAAATTCATATTTCTGACTCTTTGAGCCTGTGTTGGCAAAGTGATATCTCTGCTTTTTAGTACACTGTCTAGGTTTGGGTTCATTTTAAAGACCTTTAAGTGGCATAGACCTGTTTATAGGCAGTCATGTAACAGTGATAGAACAAGATATGATTAGGTCACAGAGTAGTCAGAAAGGCAGCTTTGAACACTCTTCGGGAAAGAGTCTGAAATCAGAAGTTGACTTGTGTTCACATTCTGCCCTCATCATTTCTGACTGAGTAATGAACACATTCCTCAGCCTCTCTGTGGCATCTGTATCATTAAGATCATGGCAGTATCTGCTTTATATGGCAAATTGTTAGAAGGACTGAATGAGTTCATATTGAACAATTTTAGAATAAATGAACTTAAAGGTGATGGTTTCATGATCTGGGATAGGCCCCAGGGAGAGGGTCACAGAATAGCTGGGTTGTCACAATCCTTGACAAGATGCCTTTGCTAGTGTCTGCTGATGACCACTGTCTGTGTATCAGGACAGGGCTGTTTTCCCAGATGCTAGGGTAGGAATTGGGCTGCCAGTGACTACAGAGTACAGGGCATCTGTAGATATTTAACCAGGATCGACACCTGTGCTATCCAGACTTTTGGAAAAGGAGGCAACAGGAGATGGCATGCGTCATCCTTCACCAGGATGTAGCAGGTCTATGAGATCTCTGGGTCATAATTCGCCCAAATCTTAGATTTTAGAGTTTTCATATGTACTGGTTTCTTAAAAAAATCAGTTCCACATGACCTAGGCACTAGCACCCATCCCTGGTGGCTGTCAGTATATTCTCCATCATTTGGCACATCTGATGTGTTTTAACCCAGCTTTCAACTTTCTCTAATCTTGCTTCATCAATCCTTTTCTGCGCAGGCATGCCTGCCTTCATTTGGCAGACATGGCAGGTTTTTCATTTCCCCCATGTAAATGACTTGTTTATTACAGTAGGGGTCCCTGGTCTTTGAAAACAGCTTACAGACATCCTTGAATAGAGCTCAGAAAGGGCTTCATGAATAATAATGCCCAAGTAAACCTGAGATGAGCTTGGACGTTGCCTCTTTGAAATTCATACATCATCCTAAGTGCTGTCATTTAAATAGAGAATGTAGAAGGCTTCCTGGGAAGGCTGAACCTGAAATATGCTTTCTTTACAAAACTTATCATTTCAGTACAAAACAAACAAACAGCAGAGAGCAAAGGAGGGAGGAGGTGACTCCTGGTATGTGTTTTACTTGAGCATAGAATTTGTTCTTCTGATTGTACTGGAACTTTTCTTAGTCGCTGGTTTTACGTTTCCAATTTGCATTTCTCTATTAAATATTCCTCCAGTTCCTTACTTCTAGATAGTGTATTTACAGCAAAGGCACAAGATGGAGGTTGAAGAGCCAGCCATCCAAAGTAAGTTAACTCTCAATTCCATTTGTCTTAGGAGGCCAAGGAGAATTTTTGATGCATTTGTAGCCTAGACCTCAGTTTCTGTCTGGACCATAGATTCCTGAACTTGGCTGTGCATTGGAATATCTTGAAGTCTGTTATGTATCCTGGACATTGTGATTTTTTAAACACACCCAGGTGATTCTAACATGTGGTAAAGCTTGGAAACAGATGCTCACTGTGTCAACTCCATGGATTTGGAGATGGCCAGCATTCACAGCTTCTTTGGGGGTTCAGATGGTAAAGGATTTGCCTGCAATGCAGGAGACCTGAGTTGGATCCCTGGGTTGGGAAGATCCCCTGGAAAGGGAATGGCGACCCATTCTAGTACTCTTGTCTGAAGAACTCAATGGACAGTGAAGCCTGGTGGCTATGGTCTATGAGGTAGAAAAGAGTTGGACACTACTGAGCACACAGTATAGCCATTCACAGAGAATGAACCTCTCCAAGGTACACTTGGAGGTGGGGTGAGTAGCCTCTTAGGAAAGAACCCATTCTGAGAGTGGAAGGAGCTGGGTACACCTAGGTACTTGCTTCACTCTGTGGCTTGTCTAGTGTCATGATTACAAGTCTGACCTTGGGAGAGAGGGACTGTGGGCAGAAGTGGAGTGTTTTTACAGTGAAAACTCTGTGAAGCACTGGGTCCCAGGAGAACTGGTAATGGAGCATGACCTATGAAATAGTGGGAGGTAGGCCCCTGTTTGTCACACACTGAGGCCTTTTGTAGGCTGGAGGGCAGCAGTGTATCATTGTCCCAATGGGCCAGCATGACTTGTGGAGTAGCCTGCAGAGCCTTGTGCCACAGTAGTGATTCTGGGTGAGGTCTACACCTTGGGTTTTGCAGGATGAGGGACTGCATCTAGCAGAAAGTTTGAGAGAATGTTGGATTTGTCAGAGTGCTGAGGTCATGTACATTGGCAAGTAACAAGATAAAGTTTGCTTGGACTCCAGGTACGTATCTATCGGCAGGTAAGGCCTGGTGACTCGGGGCATAGTTTGTCTTTACAACTAAGGATGTGTGGCTATAACTGTGCTGTTGTAAATAGAAAGTGTTACTTGCTCAGTCGTCTTCGACTCTTTACAACCCCACCAGGTTTCTCTGTTCATGGAACTCTCCAGGCAAGAATACTGGAGTTGGTTCTCATTCCCTTCTCCAGGGGATCTTCCTGACCCGGAGTTCCAGCCCAGGTCACCTGTGCCGTGGGAGGATTCTTTGCCCTCTGAGCCCCCAGAGAAGCCCAAGAAGATCAGAATGCCACCTTTCTGACCATATTAGTTTAGCTCCATATTCGTTTGGTCCTAATGATATGTCTTTTGTCTGAACCAAGGAAATAGTTACATAAGATGGTTTTAGCTGTTACTATGGACTCGTTGTTAGAGGAATTGTTCACTAAATCATTCAGTGGCCATCTAAAGCTCCATGGGATAAATTTCTTTCATTTTCAAGAGTGAATCTCTCTGGAATAATTGGTATGCTTCCATTTGTAAGCTAATGAGGACTGTGTAACCCATTACATGGCCTGTCTTCCTCAAAACCAAATAAAATAATGCTTATTTGCAATAAATATAACCCCAGGTGTTAAAAACATTACCCATAATGTGAGTCCTTCCTATTGTGACTTAGCTGTGGTTTAATCAGTTTTTCTATGTGAATTTTTCATTTTAAGGCACTGCAAAATATTTTTTTAAAGAAGCAAAGAGAAAACATAAAAATATCAATTTAATATAATTCTTTTTCCTAGTTTTTTTTTTAAAGTTTTATTATGGAATAATATACAATAGGCATTAGGCATGTGTGCTATTGTGTCCCACTCTTTGTGACCCATGGCCTTTAACCTGCCAGGCTCCTCTCTCTGTGGAATTTCCAGGCCAAATTACTGGAGTGGGTTGCCATTTTCTACTCTAGGGAATCTTCCTGACCCAGGGACCAAATCCATGTCTCCTGGGTCTCTGGCATTGGCAGGATTCTTTACACTGGCATCGCCTGGGAAGCCATATTCTATAATGAGCTGTACATGGTTAAAGTGTAGCGTTTGATAAGTTTTCATATAATAAATACCCATGAAACCATCACCACGATTTAGATAATGAACATATTTATCACCCACTAAAGCTTCTTCATGTCCCTTGGTAATCCTTCCTCCTGTTCTTCTCCAATCCTTTCTCATCCCTTGGCAATACTGACCTATTTTTTGTTACAGTAGATGTTTGCATTTTTTCAGAATCTTATTCAAATTGATTAATACAGCATGTTCCCTTGCTTGTTGTACTTCTTTCACTTGGCATAATCATGGGATTCATCCATCTAGTAGTTGTATTAATAGTTCATTTTTATTGCTAAGTAGTATCCCATTGATTAGCTATATAACAAATTGTTTATCTGATCAGCTGTTGATGGGCATTTAATTTGCTTCCAGGTTTTATTATGAATAGAGCTTCAGTGAACATTCATGAACAAGTCTTTGTGTGGACATATACTGTCATTCATCTTGAGTAAATAGTTGGGAGTGAAATCGCTAGTTTGTATGACCAGTGCATATTTAGCTATTTAAATGTTGCTGAATTTGTTTTCCAATGGAGTCACACCATTTTAACATTCCTACTAGCAGTGTATAAGAGTTATAATTGTTTTGTATCTTACCCAACACTTGGTATGATTGATCTTTTAAATTTTAGCCTGGGTATATATCTACAGAAAAGTATAATTTTAAAAGATACATGTACCCTAATGTTTATAGAGGCACTATTTACAATAGCCAAGATGTGGAAGCAACCTAAATGTCCACTGACAGATGAATGGATAATGAAGATGTGGTATATATACACCATGGAATATTATTCAGTCATAAAAAGGATGAAGTAATGCCATTTGAAGCAATATAGCTGGACTTGGATATTATCTTACTAAGTGAAGTAAGTCAGAAGAGTATCATATAATATTGCTTATATGTGGAATCTAAAATAATTATACAAGTGACCTTATTTACAAAACAGAAATAGACCCATAAGCATAGAAAATAAATCTATGGTTACCAAAGGGAAAGGTGGGAGAGATAAATTAGGAGTTTGAGATTAACATATATACACTACTGTATATAAAATAGATAACAAGGACCTACTGTATTGCACAGGAAACACTCAGTGTTTTATAATAACCAATAATGGAAAAGATCATGAAAAAGAATAGATTTTTATATACACGTGTATATATATATATGTAACTGAGTCACTTTCCTATACACCTGAAACTAACACAGCATAGTAAATCAACTGCACTTCAATTAAAAAACCCCTTAACTGAGCATTTCCTATACGTAGTTAATAGTTCATTTTTCAGAATCTTATTCAAATTGTTTAAAAGCTACTTCTTTCACTTGGCATAATCATGGGATTCATCCATCTAGTAGTTGTATTAATAGTTCATTTTTATTGCTAAGTAGTATCCCATTGATTAGCTATATAACAAATTGTTTATCTGATCAGCTGTTGATGGGCATTTAATTTGCTTCCAGGTTTTATTATGAATAGAGCTTCAGTGAACATTCATGAACAAGTCTTTGTGTGGACATATACTGTCATTCATCTTGAGTAAATAGTTGGGAGTGAAATCGCTAGTTTGTATGACCAGTGCATATTTAGCTATTTAAATGTTGCTGAATTTGTTTTCCAATGGAGTCACACCATTTTAACATTCCTACTAGCAGTGTATAAGAGTTATAATTGTTTTGTATCTTACCCAACACTTGGTATGATTGATCTTTTAAATTTTAGCCTGGGTATATATCTACAGAAAAGTATAATTTTAAAAGATACATGTACCCTAATGTTTATAGAGGCACTATTTACAATAGCCAAGATGTGGAAGCAACCTAAATGTCCACTGACAGATGAATGGATAATGAAGATGTGGTATATATACACCATGGAATATTATTCAGTCAAAAAAAGGATGAAGTAATGCCATTTGAAGCAATATAGCTGGACTTGGATATTATCTTACTAAGTGAAGTAAGTCAGAAGAGTATCATATAATATTGCTTATATGTGGAATCTAAAATAATTATACAAGTGACCTTATTTACAAAACAGAAATAGACCCATAAGCATAGAAAATAAATCTATGGTTACCAAAGGGAAAGGTGGGAGAGATAAATTAGGAGTTTGAGATTAACATATATACACTACTGTATATAAAATAGATAACAAGGACCTACTGTATTGCACAGGAAACACTCAGTGTTTTATAATAACCAATAATGGAAAAGATCATGAAAAAGAATAGATTTTTATATACACGTGTATATATATATATGTAACTGAGTCACTTTCCTATACACCTGAAACTAACACAGCATAGTAAATCAACTGCACTTCAATTACAAAGAAGACAAAAAACCGATTTAGTCATTCTAGTATTTGTAAAATGATATATTATTATGGTTTTGGTTTGCATTTCCCTAATGACTAATGATGCAGAGAATCTTTTCATGTATTTGCAATTCATATATCTTTGGTGAGATGCCTGTTCAGATTTTTTGCCAGTCTTTTGAAAAACTAAGTTGTTTGTTTTCTTATTATGTGTTGAAAAATTTTAATATATTTTTGGATGCAAATCCTTTATTTGATACATGATTTGAAAGTATTTTCTTACAGTCTATGGCTGGCCTTTTCACAGACTTTGATTCTTAACTCTACCGTGTAAGCTCCACCAATGCCGTTCACACATGTGAAATCGTGAGAAGTGATGTTCAGAATTACATTGGAAAACTAAGAAAGTCCCACTTCTGGGGATTTGCTCACAGTCTTTGGTTTCTAAATGCACCATTGCAACCTCTGCCTTTGTCTTCTTGTGGTGATCTCCCCGTGTGTGTCTGAATCCAAAATTCTCCTTTTCAGAAGGATGCCAGTCATATAAGGTGATTTCCTGGTATCACACTGATGTCCATATAAAGACAGCTGGGTATGCAGCCCAAGCATGTTCTTTGGTGATGCTCAGTTCTCTCAGTTATCTGGTATCCTTATGAAAAGTCCATGGTACTCTATTTCACAAATAAAATTAAATATAGCTTTGAGTTTGTGTTAGCAAGAAATTAAATATTAATGGGACAATCCTGCCACCTCTCTAAATTCTTGGAATAATCTCATTCCTTGATAAGATCTGGTTCCCAGTGCATTACTGCCCTCGTTTTTTATTCTTCCACAGACTGCTTCTGTTAAACCCAGCTCTCCTCCTTATGCCAGTTTGGGGAATCCTGAAGTCCCTGCTGCTGGTACTGTTAGTTGTTTTGCCCCACATCCGTTCCCTTTTCTTATCTCCAGTGTGAGATGACCTGATTTAGGTTGGGATGACCATGCGTTTAGCCCTAGGTAAATCTGTTGTTCCATGTTCCCCGCTGACCTCAGGTCTAGACTAGGTCATGTGACCTCATTCCAATGTAAAGGATGATGCTGTGAAAACTCTGTGGAAACTTTTTTTTACTGTTTAAAACAGCAGATTGTGCTTCTATCATTTTCTCCCTCCTTGCCCTGAATGTGGGGACTACCACACTGTGATCAGATGTAGGGCTCTCTTTTTATATTCATCTTTCAGAGGGGCAAGGGAGATGAAGGATGGATTTGCTGAAGATGAGTTTAAAAATCTTTGGTCTGATGATAGCGTTGGGTAGCTAGTCAGACATGAAAGGGTCCCAGCCCATTCTGGATGGTTCGTCTTTCCCTCCCACATTCTAATGTGGAAGATCTGAAAACACCCCAAGATTCTCCCTCTTGTGGTCAAGAACCACCGCTAGGTTTCCAGCCGTATCAGGACCAAGCAAGATAAACCCACCAGCACAGGTTGGTGGAAGTACATGAAGCCATAAATGTGACTCAAGGTAACACAAGGTTTATTATGCTGTACTGTAATGAATTAGCATTGCGGTTCCTCCATCCCTCCTCCACCGTGGGTTTTACTTGCATGCTTATGGATAAGTGCCCATGCATTAGGAGAGAAGTTATATAACCTAAAGCTATTAATCATTTTGTCAGTCAAATGATGCATGACAGAATGAGGGACCACCACTCTAAAAAACCCAACAGTAGCCATTGCAGGGTAACTTCTGGTTTTCAGAAAGCCCACTGTCATCCTTTATCAGGAGCACATATCTGCTTTTGTTAAGACTCTTGCTACTAAAAACCGCTCATTGCCTCTTAGAGTTCTTTCTCTCAAGAACAGCTAAAATTGAGGAAATAGCCATTCTGCCTGTGGCAAAAGTTTTGGGGGAAGTGTGAAGATCTGTTCAGAGGTTCTTCTGTATTCAGAAAGGGAGTTTATTGTCAAGATAATAGTACCTGGGGTTCAGAACACTTGGGTTTGGGCCGTGATCTGCTATATACCAGCCACGTGAAATGTAACTAGTTGGTTGTTGAAAGCTTTGTTATCCATACAATATGAAAACGATGTTGCTTGGCATCTAAATGAATTGTACAGAAAAACAAGTGGGATAAATTTTACTAAAATCATTTGTGGAGGGTAAGGCTTTTCTATCTAGCCGTTAACTGTTAGGACAGAAAAAATTATTTTGCAGATGTGGAAAGCTATAGAACTGAATACTAGCTAACATGCACTTAGAGGTTACTTTGCATCAGTTACAATTCTTAGCCTCTTTAGACATGAACTGATTTAATCATCACACCTACAGTATGAAGTGGGTGCCATTTAGCCTCCATTATAGACAGGAAGAAACTCAGGCATTGGGGGGTGGGGCTAATCCTCTTAAAAATCTCAGCCCCTGCACTAGATCCAAGCCAGCTGTCATTCTCTCCCAGAACATTCTTCCCAAGTCTCTTTTCTCCCACTTCCCTCTGATACCAGATAAAGGAATGTCTCTATTTATGGTCTGCTTTTCCCTGGGGCTCTAAATCGCTCCCATCTGTGGACCCCATTAAAACCCTCACTGTCCTGAGGTCCCACTCACTGCATATTATACCCATGTCTCCATTCTTATAGGGCTAGTTTCTTACCATTCAGAAACTTGTTCGGTGGTCCAGTTGCATCTGGTTCTGCCATTCCATGGACTGCAGCATGCCAGGTCTCCCTGTCCCTTACCAAGTTTGTCCAAGTTTATGTTCGTTGGAGTCTTCTCAGCACCACGGTTGAAAGACATCACTGTCTAGGTTTGTCATAACTTTCTGCCAAGAAGCAATCATCTTCTGATTTCATGGCTGCAGTCACCATCCACAGTGATTTTAGAGCCCAAGAAGAGGAAATCTGTCACTACTTCAACCTTCACCCCTATTTGCCCTGAAGAAATGGGGCTGGATGTCATGATCTTAGGTTTCTTTTTTTTTTTTAATATTCAAAAATGTACAAGTCTATTAAAAATAGAGAACTGTTTGATTCTGCTATTTTTAAGAAATCTGTCTCCTATTTGTGCTCATTCTTTCTGTCAAATCCTATTGAAATCCTGTATATAGCTAGTCTGTAACTAGACTCAGTTAACCCTTCTTTTTAACTCCTTCAATCTGGTGTCTAATCTCTGCTGTCCAAGCACAGGATGCAAACAAATCTCCTTGGCAATCTCCCCAAATTTCCTAGTCTGGAAGAACACCAACCTGTTTTATTTTCATTTCTTATCCTTATTCACCTGTATCAGACTTCTGATAGCACCTATTGTCTTAAGTTGTCCTGACTGGAATCACACAGACCTGAGCTTTCTTTCTAACCTGTACCTTCTTTTTTTTTTTGATCCAATTGCCTTCCCACCCTGAGTAGAATAACTCTTTATTTCATTCTGTTTTATTTATTTATTTATATTTTTGGGGTGGAGTGGGGTGGGGTGGGGAGGGAGGGTGGCAGGTGGGTCACTTCTATTGGTCTTTCACTTATCTGTTTTCATCCATCTTTGTTCTTTGGCCCATGTGGGCCTCCCATCATGGTGGCCTCTGTTACAGAGCACCGGCTCTGGGCACATGCGCGCCAGAGCTTGGGCTCGGTAATTGGACATATCAGTCCAGTCGCGCCGTGGCACGTGGGACCTTCCCAGGCCAGGAATTGAACCGGTGCCCCTTGCACTGCAAGGTGGTGTCCTTACCCACTGGACCACCAGGGAAGCCCCATTCTGTTTTATTTTATTTTGAGAAATGACCACTACTCAAAACCAAAATTTTTAATTTATTTTTCTTTTCTGACACTCGTTGTTTTCCTTCTTCAGCTTGTCTGTCTCCTGGATGGTATTTCTGTAAGAGGCACACTGAGAGGTTAACGGAGACAAATCCAGCTGCTTCTGTGTCTCTATAGGAAACATCACTGTCTAGGTTTGTCATATCCTTTCTGCCAAGAAGCAATCATCGTTGATTTCATGGCTGAAATCGCCATCCACAGTGATTTTAGAGCCCCAAAAGAGGAAATCTGTCACTACTTCAACCTTCACCCCTATTTGCCCTGAAGAAATGGGGCTGGATGTCATGATCTTAGGTTTCTTTTTTTTTTTTAATATTCAAAAATGTACAAGTCTATTAAAAATAGAGAACTGTTTGATTCTGCTATTTTTAAGAAATCTGTCTCCTATTTGTGCTCATTCTTTCTGTCAAATCCTATTGAAATCCTGTATATAGCTAGTCTGTAACTAGACTCAGTTAACCCTTCTTTTTAACTCCTTCAATCTGGTGTCTAATCTCTGCTGTCCAAGCACAGGATGCAAACAAATCTCCTTGGCAATCTCCCCAAATTTCCTAGTCTGGAAGAACACCAACCTGTTTTATTTTCATTTCTTATCCTTATTCACCTGTATCAGACTTCTGATAGCACCTATTGTCTTAAGTTGTCCTGACTGGAATCACACAGACCTGAGCTTTCTTTCTAACCTGTACCTTCTTTTTTTTTTTGATCCAATTGCCTTCCCACCCTGAGTAGAATAACTCTTTATTTCATTCTGTTTTATTTATTTATTTATATTTTTGGGGTGGAGTGGGGGGGGGGGGGGGGGGGAGGGTGGCAGGTGGGTCACTTCTATTGGTCTTTCACTTATCTGTTTTCATCCATCTTTGTTCTTTGGCCCATGTGGGCCTCCCATCATGGTGGCCTCTGTTACAGAGCACCGGCTCTGGGCACATGCGCGCCAGAGCTTGGGCTCGGTAATTGGACATATCAGTCCAGTCGCGCCGTGGCACGTGGGACCTTCCCAGGCCAGGAATTGAACCGGTGCCCCTTGCACTGCAAGGTGGTGTCCTTACCCACTGGACCACCAGGGAAGCCCCATTCTGTTTTATTTTATTTTGAGAAATGACCACTACTCAAAACCAAAATTTTTAATTTATTTTTCTTTTCTGACACTCGTTGTTTTCCTTCTTCAGCTTGTCTGTCTCCCTGGATGGTATTTCTGTAAGAGGCACACTGAGAGGTTAACGGGAGACAAATCCAGCTGCTTCTGTGTCTCTATTAGGAAAGTAAATAGCACTTGAATCAAATCTTTTCGATCTTTGAAGAGTAATGTGAGAACCCTTTTGCATGTTTTTCCTATTTTAGCACAGAGGAAGAAACCTGACTCCATATTTGATCCATTCTTCTTCTTCTTTTTTTACATTTATTTGTTTGGCTCCAATAGGTCTTAGCTGTGCCATGAAGGGTCTTTGATCTTCATTGTGGAATGTCTGATCCTTTAGTTGCTGCATGTGAACTCTTAGCTGCAGTTTGTGGACTCTTGTTCCATGATCAGGGGTAGAACCCATGCCCCTTGCATTGGGAGTGCAGAGTCTTAGTCACTGGACCACCAGGGAAGTCTCTGGATCTATTCCTTTAGCTCTAACTCATGTGCTCTCTTGCCTGTGCTTAGTCATGCTGACTCTGTACCTTTTGTGAAAGAATGTTGCCTATACCCTGAAATATACATGATAGCTCATTCGCAAGGTTCTGATCTTTAAAGGTATAATAATTTTCCATTTATATATAGAGAAAAAGTTGCAAAACAGAAAATAATATTTGTATTGTTGGAGGTTTACAGGAGCATTGTGACTTCATGGACAACTGCAAGAAGAAAGGATTCCTGTACCAAAAAGTTTGCCTCCGCTTTTAATATAAAGGAAGTCTGAATTCTAATTTAGGTGAAATGGTCCTCTGGGACGCTAGGACACCATCCTCTCAATCTGCTAGTTTTCCATGTAGAGTTGCTATTCCTTGCTCCAACAGCTAGTCTCATAGATTATGGGCCTCTTGTACAGTGAGCAGTATGAGCTTAGACTCAGCAACACTAGCTCTGGGCACATGCGCCAGAGCTTGGGCTCGGTAATTGGACATATCAGTCCAGTCGCGCCGTGGCACGTGGGACCTTCCCAGGCCAGGAATTGAACCGGTGCCCCTTGCACTGCAAGGTGGTGTCCTTACCCACTGGACCACCAGGGAAGCCCCATTCTGTTTTATTTTATTTTGAGAAATGACCACTACTCAAAACCAAAATTTTTAATTTATTTTTCTTTTCTGACACTCGTTGTTTTCCTTCTTCAGCTTGTCTGTCTCCCTGGATGGTATTTCTGTAAGAGGCACACTGAGAGGTTAACGGGAGACAAATCCAGCTGCTTCTGTGTCTCTATTAGGAAAGTAAATAGCACTTGAATCAAATCTTTTCGATCTTTGAAGAGTAATGTGAGAACCCTTTTGCATGTTTTTCCTATTTTAGCACAGAGGAAGAAACCTGACTCCATATTTGATCCATTCTTCTTCTTCTTTTTTTACATTTATTTGTTTGGCTCCAATAGGTCTTAGCTGTGCCATGAAGGGTCTTTGATCTTCATTGTGGAATGTCTGATCCTTTAGTTGCTGCATGTGAACTCTTAGCTGCAGTTTGTGGACTCTTGTTCCATGATCAGGGGTAGAACCCATGCCCCTTGCATTGGGAGTGCAGAGTCTTAGTCACTGGACCACCAGGGAAGTCTCTGGATCTATTCCTTTAGCTCTAACTCATGTGCTCTCTTGCCTGTGCTTAGTCATGCTGACTCTGTACCTTTTGTGAAAGAATGTTGCCTATACCCTGAAATATACATGATAGCTCATTCGCAAGGTTCTGATCTTTAAAGGTATAATAATTTTCCATTTATATATAGAGAAAAAGTTGCAAAACAGAAAATAATATTTGTATTGTTGGAGGTTTACAGGAGCATTGTGACTTCATGGACAACTGCAAGAAGAAAGGATTCCTGTACCAAAAAGTTTGCCTCCGCTTTTAATATAAAGGAAGTCTGAATTCTAATTTAGGTGAAATGGTCCTCTGGGACGCTAGGACACCATCCTCTCAATCTGCTAGTTTTCCATGTAGAGTTGCTATTCCTTGCTCCAACAGCTAGTCTCATAGATTATGGGCCTCTTGTACAGTGAGCAGTATGAGCTTAGACTCAGCAACACTATTGCTTTTGGTAGTTCTGTAGGGAGACAGAGAAAATGCAGAGAGTGTAGGAGGAGAGAATGCAGAGAGTGTGGGAGGAGAAACAGACAAACAAGGTGGGCATGAATGAGGGTGCCAATAGTGAAGGCTCTTTTCTAGCTGAGCCTGAGCCAGACCAAAGCCAGTGGAGGAAAAAGTTTTCCGCTGAATAAGAGAATTGGTGTGGATTAGAGTCAAGAGGCTATTGTAATAGGACAGGTTAGTGGTGGCAGGTGAGAGAAGAGAGAGGACTAGACTTTGGCTGCAGAGGAGGTAAGAAACACCGATTCTGGTTCTATTGAGAAGGCAGAGCAAATGAAACTTGTGGTTGGCTTAGATGTAAGGAAAAGAGGAGAGTCAAAGATTACCCAAAGCTTGGGGACCTGAGGAATTTGGCAAATGTGGATGTCTTTCACGAAAAGAAGGATGGAAGGAGCAGATTTGGGGGCAAATCAAAACTTGGTTTTAGATGTGCTGTTTAAAATGCTTTTTGCAGGGTGGACCAGTGGGTAGAGAGACTACCTTGCACCACAAGGGGCACCGGTTCAATTTCTGGCCCTGGAAGATACCATGTGTTTCTGAGCGGCTGGACCGGTGTGTCCAATTAGGAGTCAGCACTCTGGAGTGCATGTGCCCCGAGCCAGTGCTCAGCAACGGGAGAGACTACTGCAATGGGAAGTCCACACGGGCTGCAGAATAAAATGGATGAAAATAAATAAACAATAAATCAGTAAAAGAGGGCAAAAAATTTGAAATGAAAAGGGAATTTTTTTTATAAAAAGCTTTTTGCATAGGCTAGGAAATGTAGAAGAGACTGAAAAATTTTCGGGCTGGAAGACAGGAGCATTGTGACTTCATGGACAACTGCAAGAAGAAAGGATTCCTGTACCAAAAAGTTTGCCTCCGCTTTTAATATAAAGGAAGTCTGAATTCTAATTTAGGTGAAATGGTCCTCTGGGACGCTAGGACACCATCCTCTCAATCTGCTAGTTTTCCATGTAGAGTTGCTATTCCTTGCTCCAACAGCTAGTCTCATAGATTATGGGCCTCTTGTACAGTGAGCAGTATGAGCTTAGACTCAGCAACACTATTGCTTTTGGTAGTTCTGTAGGGAGACAGAGAAAATGCAGAGAGTGTAGGAGGAGAGAATGCAGAGAGTGTGGGAGGAGAAACAGACAAACAAGGTGGGCATGAATGAGGGTGCCAATAGTGAAGGCTCTTTTCTAGCTGAGCCTGAGCCAGACCAAAGCCAGTGGAGGAAAAAGTTTTCCGCTGAATAAGAGAATTGGTGTGGATTAGAGTCAAGAGGCTATTGTAATAGGACAGGTTAGTGGTGGCAGGAGAGAGAGAGAGGACTAGACTTTGGCTGCAGAGGAGGTAAGAAACACCGATTCTGGTTCTATTGAGAAGGCAGAGCAAATGAAACTTGTGGTTGGCTTAGATGTAAGGAAAAGAGGAGAGTCAAAGATTACCCAAAGCTTGGGGACCTGAGGAATTTGGCAAATGTGGATGTCTTTCACGAAAAGAAGGATGGAAGGAGCAGATTTGGGGGCAAATCAAAACTTGGTTTTAGATGTGCTGTTTAAAATGCTTTTTGCAGGGTGGACCAGTGGGTAGAGAGACTACCTTGCACCACAAGGGGCACCGGTTCAATTTCTGGCCCTGGAAGATACCATGTGTTTCTGAGCGGCTGGACCGGTGTGTCCAATTAGGAGTCAGCACTCTGGAGTGCATGTGCCCCGAGCCAGTGCTCAGCAACGGGAGAGACTACTGCAATGGGAAGTCCACACGGGCTGCAGAATAAAATGGATGAAAATAAATAAACAATAAATCAGTAAAAGAGGGCAAAAAATTTGAAATGAAAAGGGAATTTTTTTTATAAAAAGCTTTTTGCATAGGCTAGGAAATGTAGAAGAGACTGAAAAAATTTTCGGGCTGGAAGGGTTCCCACAGTCTAGATTTCAAACCTCTGTCTTGATGCTAATTTTCTGATGTATAAAAGGTTCTGTAAAGCAGGTGAAACAAGTGCTCGCAAAGGCTGACTGGCAAGGCTTCCCACATTCATCACACATAGGATTTTCCTTTACTAATTTTCCAATCAAAGATGACAAATGATTTCATGTTACCTGCCAAACTAAAAAAATAGTCTTCATTAGTAATTTCACTTGCCATGGGTAGAAAAATAATAAATCAGTGTGATTTACTAGAAAAGATTTAATAGAAGTACGTTCTCATTACTGACTCTAATAACATAATACAAAGGTCTGATCAGTATTGATGATATCATTTTAAATTTGTTTTACTATGTAAAGTTATTGTTGTCCTTCTGGAGCAAAGAAAAGTTATTTCTGACTGGATACAATTTGTAGTAGATAAATGATATCATGAAAAATTAGTCATTGGGAAAAAGAGTAAAATAAAAAACTATATCTTTAAAAATCATGAAAGATATTAGGCTATGATTTTGGAATATACAGATAACACAACCTCAGTTTTCAGATAATACAGCAAGTACCTGTGCTAATATCACTATATGGTGACTGGTAACATCCTGGTAGTTCAAATTTTGGCCATTAAATGTATTTTAGCTCAGTTTGAATTCATGAATATATGCAAAAGTTTATTTTAGTATTTACTTCTCAAACCTTGAAAAAATGGAATTTATGACTTTAAAAAATAAACTCACTATTCAAAAATGGTTAATCCATGAAGCTGATGAACATTTATTAAGCATCTACAATGCCTATACATCAGACTCTGTGTCAAATGCTGAGTACACACAGGTGAAGTAAGCCATAAAAGTCAAGTCTTTGTGGAGGTTACATGATTGTTTTCAGCTCAAATATAAAGATATAAGGAAAATCCCTATTTATAATTTGAACTGCTTATACATTTTTATAATTTGTTTTATATGTTTTAAATATTGGGAAATAACTTCTTATGTTCACTTTTCTTCCTGACAGATCTATGCTTTAAAATGTATTTTTGTAGAAAATAATATACAATGAGTTATATGAATTACTGGCAGTCATCAAAAAGAACACAAACAACAAATGTTAGGGAGGATGCAGAGAAAAGGCCACTCTTGTACACAGTTGGTGGGAATGGAAATTGGTGCAACTACTGTGGAAAACACTACTGAGGTTTCTCAAAACACTAAAATTCAAACTTCCGTATGATCCAGAAAGGCTACCCCTGGGTATATATCTGAACAAAAAACACTAATTCAAACATATGCCTGAATCCCAATGCTTATAACAGCATTATTTATGATTGTCAAGACATGGAAGCAGCCTGAGTCCATCAACAGGAAGATGTGATAGAATAGAAGATGTGATATATAGTTACAATGGAACATTAGTGGTGGTTTAGTTGCTAAGTCATGTCCAACTCCTGTGACCCCATGGGATTCTCTATGGGATTCTCCAGGCAAGAATACTAGAGTGGGCAGCTATTTCCTTCTCCAGGAGATGGATCTTCCCTGAGCTAGGAATTGAACCTGGGCCTCCTGTATGGCAGGCAGATTCTTTACTGACTGAGATACAAGGGACGTCTCAATGGAATACTACTCAGTCGTAAAAAATAATGAAATTTTGCCATTTTCAACAAGTCAATGGACTTGGAGGGTATTATGTTAAGTGAAATAAGTCAGGCAGAGAAAGATAATTACTGTATGATATCATTTATATGTAGAAACTAAAAATCACAGCAAGCCAGTGAATATAACAAAAAAGAAGCAGACTCACAGATACAGAGAACAAACCAGTGGTTACCAGGGAGGAGAGGGAAGAGGGAATGGGCAATGTAGGGATAGAAGATTAAGAGGTACAAATTAGTAGATATACAATAAACTAAAAAGGTATATTGTACAACAAGGATAATATAGCCACTATTTTATAATGTCTATAAATGGAGTATATCCTTTAAAAATAGTTAATCACTCTGTTGTATACCTCATACAAAGGTGTACAAACTTATATAATATTGTACATCAACTATAACTCAATGGAATATTTATATTGAATAAAAAATTCATACAGGTGATAGGAAATGTAAACTGTACAAACTGGTGTATCAGCTTGTTACCAAAACACAAAACTTTATCCTCTTGCTTCAGGAATAAGAAAGTAATATTACTTATGCAGTAACTTTTAAAATTAAGTGTTACATACACACTATGTTTAACACAAAGATTTGCACTTTATTTTTACTTTAAGTGAAAAGTTAGCAGGAGAAACTAAGAAAATTTGAATTATTTACAAATATTTAAAAATAAAAAAATATTTCTTTAAAAGTAAACTGTCTAAAAGTTAAGAAAATATTAAAAAATAAAGTGTGAAAAAACAAAAGTTCTTTTGGTAGAAAACAGTACACAATGAATTGATGTAAAGCATATAACTCATGACAATTTATCTCTGCAAAATACCAATCTGTAATCTATAATATTTCAATCTTATATATCTTCCCTATCTTTCCCTCTTTTTTACCTACTAAATTTAAAAATTCAACTGGACTGTCAGTGTAACTTTCAAAAAATCGAATGAAGTTCATTTTAGTTTCTTTTAACAGAATCTGAGAGTGACCAGAAAGTCATTCAAGAAGCCAATATTAGGTAAAATATTCACAGTTCTCAAGGCCAAAATCAAATGATAGCACTGAAACCAAATGGAAAAACTGAGTTGTGTTTTAAAAATCCTTTTAGTGGCACAGTAGAATAGCACACGTGATAGATTGGGAAACTACACAGAATCAGATTTCTGAACAAATTGAGCGTTCAGTTATGTCCTGAGTCATTAGGATTATGCTTGAGCTCTGCTGTGCTCAGTTGCTCAGTCATGTCTGACTCTTTGCAACCCCATGGACGGTGACTTTCCAGGTTCCTCTGTCCATGGGACTCTCCAAGCAAGAATCCTGAAGTAGGTTGCCATGAACTCTTCCAGGGAGCCTTCCCAACCCAGGGATTGAACCCAGGTGTCCTGGATCACAGGCCAATACTTTACCATCTGAGCCAGTGTTTAGGCAAGGTATACAGCATGCACTGCTCTGTTGGAGAACATCATGGGATGTTCAGATGTCACTATAAGCATTGACTTATTGTCATCTGATCCATTATGCCTTCCCCACAGAAAAACTAAGAGAAGCATGTGTGTATGTGAGTGAGCAGTCACTTTTGTGACCCCATGGATTGCAGTCTGCCAGGCTTCTCTGTCCATGGGATTTTCCAGACAAGATTACTGGAGTGGGTTGCCATTTCCTATTCCAGAGGATCTTCCTTACCCAGGAACTGAACACATGTCTCTTGAGTCTCCTGCATTTGCAGTTGGATTCTTTACCACTAGTGCCACCTGGGAAGCCCCAAACAAGCATATTATAATAAAATAAATGGAAATCCAAGTGAATGAAAATTGTACCCATTTAAAATTTCTTTTTTTCTAAAAAATTAATTGGAATATCAAATGAAATTATTGAAGTAAAATATTAACTTAAAAATATCTATACTGTGGTAACATTAACAAATGATTCCTAATGCCATTCCATTTACCATTCTTACTTGATAGGAAATCAACCTTGAATATTCACTGAAAGGACTGATGCTGAAATTGATGCTCCAATACTTTGGCCACCTGATGGAAAGAGCCAACTCGTTGGAAAAGACCCTGATGATGGGAAATACTGAAGGCAGTAAAAGAAGGGGCTGGCAGAGGATGAGATGGCTAGATAGCATCATTGACTCAACTGACATGAATTTGAGCAAACTCCATGAAACAATGGAAGACAGAGAAACCTGGTGTGCTGAAGTCCATAAGGTCACAAAGAGCTGGACGAGGGTTACTGAACAACAGCAAAAGCAGCAAAGACAACAAGACATATATGCTTCCATATGCTTATGTTCATGTGTTTTTCTTTCTCCTCAAGATAAATCTCTGATGATGAATAAGAAATTTATTCTGGTGGAATTTTCTGGTGTATTATAGAACAGACTATTGGGCTTCAAGATGCTATAAGCTGAGCCATTGTGTTTGGTTAGAATGTATAAGCAGTTCTTAAGAATTCAGAGAGTGAAACATTAATTCCTTTCTGAGGCTGTAAGCCAAGCTACAACACCTACAATTGACTCAGGAATTAGAATGGCACGCTTAGAGTTCAGCTCATTTGATGTTCCATTCTATTACTTCCTCAATATGTGAAACCCAAGCTTCCCCAGATTTCATTAATTTTGGAGGATACAATTAGATCATATTAATGGTCAAATTTCTTTCTCTCCTCACTTGCAGAATAAAGGATCTCATAGTCCTAAAAGAAATCCCCTTCTTGAGGGTGTCTCATATGCATTTGGCAATGATCTTGATGTTCTTCCCTTGGTAATTCCCTCCAGAGAGATCCGTGGATGCCTGTAGGACTGCATGAATTCAATGGAATGGAATTTTCCACCTTGGTTACCTACAAGTCTATGTTCTGTTTGTTACATGAAATTTTCTGAATTCAATGGTTTTTTCATATCAGCAGGATTCTCTCATTACAGATGTTTATATTTAATGATATGTCTCTGGCAAAGCCAAGCCAAATGTAACAAGCTCTATTTTCTTTTACAGGTGTAACTGAGACTGGTATGGCTACACCAATCAGTAGCAGAAGGGATTGATCATTCATCACTGAATGGCTGCCACCAAATAATAAGGTAAGAGACATTCAGAAACTTCTCCTGGGGACTTATGAAGAGAAGTCATGTGTATTTGTCAAATTTTGTGATCCCATCATGAAGAAAGTTGTGGCTAGTCTCTCTGTGCTAGAGCCAACTCGTTGGAAAAGACCCTGATGATGGGAAATACTGGCTGGGCTCAGAGGATGAGATGGCTAGATAGCATCATTGACTCAACTGACATGAATTTGAGCAAACTCCATGAAACAATGGAAGACAGAGAAACCTGGTGTGCTGAAGTCCATAAGGTCACAAAGAGCTGGACGAGGGTTACTGAACAACAGCAAAAGCAGCAAAGACAACAAGACATATATGCTTCCATATGCTTATGTTCATGTGTTTTTCTTTCTCCTCAAGATAAATCTCTGATGATGAATAAGAAATTTATTCTGGTGGAATTTTCTGGTGTATTATAGAACAGACTATTGGGCTTCAAGATGCTATAAGCTGAGCCATTGTGTTTGGTTAGAATGTATAAGCAGTTCTTAAGAATTCAGAGAGTGAAACATTAATTCCTTTCTGAGGCTGTAAGCCAAGCTACAACACCTACAATTGACTCAGGAATTAGAATGGCACGCTTAGAGTTCAGCTCATTTGATGTTCCATTCTATTACTTCCTCAATATGTGAAACCCAAGCTTCCCCAGATTTCATTAATTTTGGAGGATACAATTAGATCATATTAATGGTCAAATTTCTTTCTCTCCTCACTTGCAGAATAAAGGATCTCATAGTCCTAAAAGAAATCCCCTTCTTGAGGGTGTCTCATATGCATTTGGCAATGATCTTGATGTTCTTCCCTTGGTAATTCCCTCCAGAGAGATCCGTGGATGCCTGTAGGACTGCATGAATTCAATGGAATGGAATTTTCCACCTTGGTTACCTACAAGTCTATGTTCTGTTTGTTACATGAAATTTTCTGAATTCAATGGTTTTTTCATATCAGCAGGATTCTCTCATTACAGATGTTTATATTTAATGATATGTCTCTGGCAAAGCCAAGCCAAATGTAACAAGCTCTATTTTCTTTTACAGGTGTAACTGAGACTGGTATGGCTACACCAATCAGTAGCAGAAGGGATTGATCATTCATCACTGAATGGCTGCCACCAAATAATAAGGTAAGAGACATTCAGAAACTTCTCCTGGGGACTTATGAAGAGAAGTCATGTGTATTTGTCAAATTTTGTGATCCCATCATGAAGAAAGTTGTGGCTAGTCTCTCTGTGCTAGAGTCTAGAGGTTCGACTGACACTTTGGATAAGAAGGGTAGTGAAGGAGCTCCTGGTGGTGCAGTGGTTAAGAATCTACCTGCAAATGCAGGGGATATGGGTTTGATCCCTGGTCCAGGAAGATGCCACAAGCTACTGGCCAACTAAGCCCATGAGCCATAACTACTGAACCTGCGCTCTAGAGCCCAAGTGTTGCAGTTACTGAGTCCGAGTGCCACAACTACAGAGGCCCAATCACCTAGAACCCATGCTCTGTAATAAGAGAAGCCACTACAGTGAGAAGCCTGAGCACCACAACTAGAGAAAGCTTGCACACAACAGCAAAGACCCAGCATAGCAATAAATAAACAAATAAAAATGAAAAAAAAAGTAAGTTAGTTAAACTCAGAGAATGAGATGGTTAGAAAGCATCACCAAATCAACATATCAATGGACATGAGTTTGAGAAAACTCTGAGAGACAGTGGAGGACAGGGAAATCTGGAGTGCTTCAGTCCATGGGGTTACAAAGAATCAACACGACTTAGCAACTGATCAACAACAATAAAGTTGAATGTAGCATCAGTATATAAACCCCTTATTATTCTAATTCTAAATAAACATTCCGGCCAAGACTGAACTTCTAATTGCATCTAGGTCAAGGCAGAATGGCTGAGTTTGCCTCCCAACTTCCTACCACTCTACCTAAAGAGGACCAGGTTATGGCAAGTAAAGCCAGAATAGGCTTGTGCAGAGTGAAGGGAACTTGATTTGCTTGTGTTCTTTCTGAGCCGAGAATTTAGAGTCCTAGACTGTCTGTAGACTTGTGCAGTGTTCTGAAGGCCTCCTTGGGCACACCTATTACCAAATCTGGCCATAGACCCTTCCTGGGATTTGCCCAAGTCAGTGACTGTCAATCCTGGCTGCATATGATAATCACTTGAGGAATTTAACAATGTCTGTGTCCTAGCCTTAAATAGTTGGATATGTAGGGTCCATATCTACATTTTTATCTGTGCCCAGATTGTTCTCATGTATTGCTGGGGTTGAAAAGCAGACCAGAGAGATGAATTGTGAATGCTGATTGTATATTACAATTACCTCACCTTTAGGAATCCTCATTTAATGATATTGGCTGTGTATGGTTTCTTCTCTTTTAGCAACTGTGTTATACTCTTTTTTAAAAACAATTATTTCTGGATGTGCTGTGTCTTTGTTGCTGCTTTTGGGCTTTCTCTAGTTGTGGTGAGCAGGGGTTACTGTTGTTGGGGAGCACTGGCTCTGGAGCACAGGGGTGCCAGTAGTTGCCAGTAGTTGTGGCACGTGGGCTTAGTTGTTCCTCAGCATGTGGGATCTTCCTGGACGAGGGATCAAACCTATGTCCTCTGCATTGACAGGTGGTTTCTTAACCATTTAACCATCAGGGAAATCCTCATGTTATGCTTTATTTATTTTGGAATATGCTGTTCTGTGCTTGGTTGCTCAGTTAGCATAGCAATAAATAAACAAATAAAAATGAAAAAAAAAGTAAGTTAGTTAAACTCAGAGAATGAGATGGTTAGAAAGCATCACCAAATCAACATATCAATGGACATGAGTTTGAGAAAACTCTGAGAGACAGTGGAGGACAGGGAAATCTGGAGTGCTTCAGTCCATGGGGTTACAAAGAATCAACACGACTTAGCAACTGATCAACAACAATAAAGTTGAATGTAGCATCAGTATATAAACCCCTTATTATTCTAATTCTAAATAAACATTCCGGCCAAGACTGAACTTCTAATTGCATCTAGGTCAAGGCAGAATGGCTGAGTTTGCCTCCCAACTTCCTACCACTCTACCTAAAGAGGACCAGGTTATGGCAAGTAAAGCCAGAATAGGCTTGTGCAGAGTGAAGGGAACTTGATTTGCTTGTGTTCTTTCTGAGCCGAGAATTTAGAGTCCTAGACTGTCTGTAGACTTGTGCAGTGTTCTGAAGGCCTCCTTGGGCACACCTATTACCAAATCTGGCCATAGACCCTTCCTGGGATTTGCCCAAGTCAGTGACTGTCAATCCTGGCTGCATATGATAATCACTTGAGGAATTTAACAATGTCTGTGTCCTAGCCTTAAATAGTTGGATATGTAGGGTCCATATCTACATTTTTATCTGTGCCCAGATTGTTCTCATGTATTGCTGGGGTTGAAAAGCAGACCAGAGAGATGAATTGTGAATGCTGATTGTATATTACAATTACCTCACCTTTAGGAATCCTCATTTAATGATATTGGCTGTGTATGGTTTCTTCTCTTTTAGCAACTGTGTTATACTCTTTTTTAAAAACAATTATTTCTGGATGTGCTGTGTCTTTGTTGCTGCTTTTGGGCTTTCTCTAGTTGTGGTGAGCAGGGGTTACTGTTGTTGGGGAGCACTGGCTCTGGAGCACAGGGGTGCCAGTAGTTGCCAGTAGTTGTGGCACGTGGGCTTAGTTGTTCCTCAGCATGTGGGATCTTCCTGGACGAGGGATCAAACCTATGTCCTCTGCATTGACAGGTGGTTTCTTAACCATTTAACCATCAGGGAAATCCTCATGTTATGCTTTATTTATTTTGGAATATGCTGTTCTGTGCTTGGTTGCTCAGTTGTGTCCAACTCTTTGAAACCCTATGAAGTGTAGTCCACCAGGTTTCTCTGTCCATGAGGATTCTCCAGGCAAGAATACTGGAGTGGGTTACCATTTCCTACTCCAGGGAATTTTCCCAACCCAGGGATCAGACTCAGGTCTCCTGCATTGCAGATGAATTCTTTACCATATGAGCCATCATCTAGGCAAGAATACTAGACTGGGTAGCCATTCCCTTCTTCAAGGGATCTTCCCAATCCAGGGAAGGAGCCTAGGTCTCCTGCATTACAGCCAGATTCTTTACCAACTGAGCTACCAGGGAGGCTTATGTGATTAAATTTCATGAGGGCTCAAAGATAACCCATTTACATAAAAGATTTCATCTTTCATGTAGATGGGTCTTATTTAAGACTATCAGGGAAAGATGGTTCCCAACGAGGTAAGAAGATGTTTCCCTTTATCTTCTTATACTCTGCTCAGGGGATCAAACTGTCCCCCACCCCCAACCTCGGGAGGTAGATTTTCTTTCTGTAAGTCTTTGCTTTGGCATTGCTAATTATGCACAATTTAAAAATCAATATGGCAATAGCCCATGGCAATAGTAATTTCAATAGCAGCAATTTTGTTTATTACTAACTCTCATGTGTGCTTCTAGTGTTCGATTTTCATCTGTTTTGTTTTTATCCACTAAGATAAAATCTAAATCTTTTTAGAAGGTAATTAGTTTCAGGAAAATTCAGGGTGAGTCTAGAACATCTAGTTGCTAGAATGCAAGAATGTGTTCAAAGTGTCATCCACTAGTCAAAAATCAGGAACATATTTATATGTATTTAGTTTTCTGAGCAGTGAAAGGACACACTAGAAGAATTCTTTCGGATGTGCTGTGTCTTTGTTGCTGCTTTTGGGCTTTCTCTAGTTGTGGTGAGCAGGGGTTACTGTTGTTGGGGAGCACTGGCTCTGGAGCACAGGGGTGCCAGTAGTTGCCAGTAGTTGTGGCACGTGGGCTTAGTTGTTCCTCAGCATGTGGGATCTTCCTGGACGAGGGATCAAACCTATGTCCTCTGCATTGACAGGTGGTTTCTTAACCATTTAACCATCAGGGAAATCCTCATGTTATGCTTTATTTATTTTGGAATATGCTGTTCTGTGCTTGGTTGCTCAGTTGTGTCCAACTCTTTGAAACCCTATGAAGTGTAGTCCACCAGGTTTCTCTGTCCATGAGGATTCTCCAGGCAAGAATACTGGAGTGGGTTACCATTTCCTACTCCAGGGAATTTTCCCAACCCAGGGATCAGACTCAGGTCTCCTGCATTGCAGATGAATTCTTTACCATATGAGCCATCATCTAGGCAAGAATACTAGACTGGGTAGCCATTCCCTTCTTCAAGGGATCTTCCCAATCCAGGGAAGGAGCCTAGGTCTCCTGCATTACAGCCAGATTCTTTACCAACTGAGCTACCAGGGAGGCTTATGTGATTAAATTTCATGAGGGCTCAAAGATAACCCATTTACATAAAAGATTTCATCTTTCATGTAGATGGGTCTTATTTAAGACTATCAGGGAAAGATGGTTCCCAACGAGGTAAGAAGATGTTTCCCTTTATCTTCTTATACTCTGCTCAGGGGATCAAACTGTCCCCCACCCCCAACCTCGGGAGGTAGATTTTCTTTCTGTAAGTCTTTGCTTTGGCATTGCTAATTATGCACAATTTAAAAATCAATATGGCAATAGCCCATGGCAATAGTAATTTCAATAGCAGCAATTTTGTTTATTACTAACTCTCATGTGTGCTTCTAGTGTTCGATTTTCATCTGTTTTGTTTTTATCCACTAAGATAAAATCTAAATCTTTTTAGAAGGTAATTAGTTTCAGGAAAATTCAGGGTGAGTCTAGAACATCTAGTTGCTAGAATGCAAGAATGTGTTCAAAGTGTCATCCACTAGTCAAAGAACATCAGGAACATATTTATATGTATTTAGTTTTCTGAGCAGTGAAAGGACACACTAGAAGAATCTTGGGTCTCTGGGTATAAAGGAGATGACGGAGGCTTATTATATGATTTGTGCTTGTGCTGAATGGTTTTGTGGAGAGATTGGGGGAGCAAGTACCACCCCTGTATTGAATAATGTCAAGAAGCTAGAAGTTCAGTGATTGAGTTTCTCAGTAATCCTTGTTCAGAAAGTAGGAAAATCAAAGCTAGATGGGGGATGTCATTGGTAAGAAAGGAAAAATCATTCAGAGAGCTTTTTTCCTCCAGCCACTTTGACCATGTTTGTTAGAAATTGTCTGTCATCGCTTGACAACCAGCAGGGCTGATTTTCATTTTCCAAAGATACTCTACTGGCTAAGCTGAGACAATTTGAATATCAAATAGGCGATGATAATTATGATCACTGAGGCTACAAGGTCATCAAAATACTCAAAATGATAATTGAGGTAAGGTACACAAAAGTAACTGTAATAAAAATAAATATGACAGAATTAATTTAATTCTTGGGCTCTCCAGGTGATACTAGTGGTAAGGAACTTGCTTGCCAATGCAGGAGCTATAAGAGATGGGAGTTCAATCCTTGGGTTAGGAAGATCCCCTGGAGAGGGGCATGGGAACCCACTTCAGTATTCTTGTCTGGGAAATCTCATGGACAGAGGAAGCTGGTGAGTTATAATCCATGGGGTCACAAAGAGTCAGACATGGATGAAGCGAGTTAACATGCACACATATTTAATTCTTATTGATTATATGTTTCCAATTAATACCTACAGACAGACATTTAATACTACTTTCATGTTAAATGTCAGTCATGCAAACTGAGTAACGTCTTTCTGTAAGTCTTTGCTTTGGCATTGCTAATTATGCACAATTTAAAAATCAATATGGCAATAGCCCATGGCAATAGTAATTTCAATAGCAGCAATTTTGTTTATTACTAACTCTCATGTGTGCTTCTAGTGTTCGATTTTCATCTGTTTTGTTTTTATCCACTAAGATAAAATCTAAATCTTTTTAGAAGGTAATTAGTTTCAGGAAAATTCAGGGTGAGTCTAGAACATCTAGTTGCTAGAATGCAAGAATGTGTTCAAAGTGTCATCCACTAGTCAAAGAACATCAGGAACATATTTATATGTATTTAGTTTTCTGAGCAGTGAAAGGACACACTAGAAGAATCTTGGGTCTCTGGGTATAAAGGAGATGACGGAGGCTTATTATATGATTTGTGCTTGTGCTGAATGGTTTTGTGGAGAGATTGGGGGAGCAAGTACCACCCCTGTATTGAATAATGTCAAGAAGCTAGAAGTTCAGTGATTGAGTTTCTCAGTAATCCTTGTTCAGAAAGTAGGAAAATCAAAGCTAGATGGGGGATGTCATTGGTAAGAAAGGAAAAATCATTCAGAGAGCTTTTTTCCTCCAGCCACTTTGACCATGTTTGTTAGAAATTGTCTGTCATCGCTTGACAACCAGCAGGGCTGATTTTCATTTTCCAAAGATACTCTACTGGCTAAGCTGAGACAATTTGAATATCAAATAGGCGATGATAATTATGATCACTGAGGCTACAAGGTCATCAAAATACTCAAAATGATAATTGAGGTAAGGTACACAAAAGTAACTGTAATAAAAATAAATATGACAGAATTAATTTAATTCTTGGGCTCTCCAGGTGATACTAGTGGTAAGGAACTTGCTTGCCAATGCAGGAGCTATAAGAGATGGGAGTTCAATCCTTGGGTTAGGAAGATCCCCTGGAGAGGGGCATGGGAACCCACTTCAGTATTCTTGTCTGGGAAATCTCATGGACAGAGGAAGCTGGTGAGTTATAATCCATGGGGTCACAAAGAGTCAGACATGGATGAAGCGAGTTAACATGCACACATATTTAATTCTTATTGATTATATGTTTCCAATTAATACCTACAGACAGACATTTAATACTACTTTCATGTTAAATGTCAGTCATGCAAAAACTGAGTAACGTCATTTCTGGAAAAGCAACATATTTCAAAGCTTTAAAACTGATCTGAAAGATACACTTTCAGGGGTGCTGTGGGGTAGCTGTGCCCGTAGTGGCTTGAAGTGAGATCTCAGTTGCCTAACCAGAGATTGAACCTGGAATTGCTGTGCTTCCCTGGCTCTTGTTCCTTTTGGAAATGAATTTCAACAAAGAGATGGAAAATAGTGAAGTGGGTAGAGTGTTTATTAAGAGATGAAATCATGTGGATAGACACACGGGCAGGATTAGTAAGAGAGAGAAAGAGCAATGGGTTTTAACCCACCTTTTTGGATGGACTAAATAATTTAATGAGGACAGTTCCTCCAGGTCTTTGTTTTCCTTTGGCCAATCATTTCGCTTTGTTCTTTGGCTCACGGCCCCCCCTTATGTGTGTGTGCATTCTTTAGCCAAGATGGATTTCAGTGCAAGAATCACTGAAAAGTTAGAAAAACTTATGGTCTGGTGCTCTCTCCCTTTTAATACACAAGGAGCCTTTCTGCAAGTATGCAGTCAAAGTCTCTCTGACTCTAAGAATGAAAATATGTCACCTCTTGATCTTTTGCCCACGCAGGCTGTAGTCCTTCTGCACCCCTGCCATTACTGTTATCTTAAAGTGTACATGGGAGGAAAAGTCCAGCTGTCTTCCCTGCTGTTCCTGTTGCTATTTCTATCTTGAAGCATAAACAAGAGGTTTGTTGTAAATGCCTAGCCTGGAGCTCCCCTATCTCCTGCCTCAGGTAGAGAATTAGAAGTCTCATAATACAAAAGTCACTGAGTTGTGTTCATCTTTTTGTGATTCTGTGGAATGCAGCACACCAAACTTCCCTGCCCTTCTCTGTTATTATAAAAAGAGACTCAGTCTTATGTCCCAAGGCTTGGTTTTTTGTCACAGTGGTCTGCCCAGTTAGGACTCCCTCGGCTAATCAAAATGTATTAGTTACAGAATTTCAGAACCTTGCATCTCAACTGCTCTGAGATGCTAATCTTTTTCTTTTGTGACTGGTAAACTATTTCAGTTCTGAGAAAACTTTGTAAGACGCACAAACACACAAAATTCTAGGAAGGGAGAAACATAAGAATATATGATAGAATTAAAATGTATCTTGACTTCAGCACCTTTGTAAGCAGTTTAAAGACTCATAAAACTTTTTAAAGTTAAACAATTTAAATTTGTTTTATTTTTTGTATTTTGTTAGATTTTTAGAAACTATGAAATATTAAAATCATAATTTTAATGAAAATTTTAGAACATTTTATCACGTGAGCTTGTAACCAATTAATAAGTTTGAGGAAATCTAATTTGTTAGATTTCAAATCCAGATATTAGTTACAAAAGAAACGTGTGAAAGCTTAGAAGAGTGACTAGTTACTACTTAAAGAGAATGTTAGTTTTATTCTTTTTTTTTTTCTTTTAATTTTGGCCTCTTTTATTGCTTATATATTTATTTATTTATTTTCATCCATCTTTATTCTTTGGCCTGTGTGGGTTTCACATCGCAGTGGCCTCTTGCTGCAGAGCACCGGCGCTGGGCGCATGTGCTCTAGAGCGCTGGCTTGTAATTGGACACACTGGTCCAGCTGCTCATTGGCATGTAGGATCTTCCCAGGCCAGGGACCGAACCGGTGTCCTCTGTACTGCAAGGCAGACTCGTTACCCACTGGGCCACCAGGGTAGCCCAGAATGTTAGTTTCTAACTGAAGTTTAACAAATGAGACAATAATAATAATAATAATAATGAATCTTCCTCTTTATGTCCAGGGTTTTCTAAGACATCAAAGAGTCTACTAACACAGAGTTAAGGATAGAACTGCAAGATCTGAAGAACATTCATTCCTTATCTTGGAGAAGGAAATACTCCAGTATTCTTTCATAGAAAGAGGTGCCTGGCTACAGTTCATTAGGTCACAAAGAGCTGCACACAACTGAAGTGACTTAACATTCACACATGCAATTTTTATCTTTTCAGATGCTTCCAGGATAAATGTTCTCTGAGAAGAACCCATCATCTGAAACCCCTTGAGAACCTTGTGATTCTATGGTCTTGGCCATAGATAGGTTATAGAAGGTGATGTTTGTTTCTCTTGGTTGTTTCCTATTGGTCACATGCAACATGACCATCCCAGAATCCAGCAGCAAGAAGCGAAGACAGTGATCAGAAAGATGCTGCTCTGAGCTTTCCATTGAAGAATACTGGTCTGGGTAAGCTAAGTCAGTCAAGATTTTCCCTCTTCCATTATGGCTTTTTAACATATGGAAGTCATAGGCTACAGTGTCCTGAGATTCCCAATCCCAACATGAGTTACCAGCAGGCATCCCTACTTGTCAACTAAGGGAAAAGACTGCTACCGTTTATGTCTCCTTGGCTGGAAATGTAAGGAAGGCTAGGAAAGCAAGAATTTATGTGAGTTATTGCTGTTCTGAGAAAACTTAGGTCATTTAATAAGGAAGATAAGAAAAATGGATATTGGGTGACAAATAGCTGTATTGGCCACAGGAGTAATCAATTTTTGAAACCAGTGTAATCTTGCGATTGGGGGAAAGAAAAGAAAAATGGTTCCTCTGAGTGAAAAAAGTTCCTTGAGATACCCAGGTGTGGACTGGGCAGATAGAGCATTTGAAAGCAGGAAGATGAAATCTTTTGTGATTTGGGGTTGGCCTGTGGCTAGATTTAGTCATCAATTGTGCACTCTCTGAGCCCTTGACTTTATCTACTATCAGCAATTTCCCTCCCTTTATCCTTTTACACTTCCTCTATTTCAGAGGGAGAAAAGACCTGCTGTCTATTGGAGTCATCCTTGCAGGCTGCCCTGTGGACCCAAACCATGTCATTTCTACCGCATCCTTGTAGTCTTTTTTGTGTGCTTCTGTCTTATTCACTTTGGTTCTCCATCTTTCCTACATTTTTCCATTTCCATTGTTAAAATATGAAACCCCAGGCCTGCTTCTCAACCCTCCCATATATTTTTTCTATTTTGTTTCTATTTCTGAATAATTTTGTGACTGTCATCCACAGTGTTGTTTCTCTTTCTGGCCCTAGAAATTTGAAGTGACTTAACATTCACACATGGTCTTGGCTCTAGAAGAACCCATCATCTGAAACCCCTTGAGAACCTTGTGATTCTATGGTCTTGGCCATAGATAGGTTATAGAAGGTGATGTTTGTTTCTCTTGGTTGTTTCCTATTGGTCACATGCAACATGACCATCCCAGAATCCAGCAGCAAGAAGCGAAGACAGTGATCAGAAAGATGCTGCTCTGAGCTTTCCATTGAAGAATACTGGTCTGGGTAAGCTAAGTCAGTCAAGATTTTCCCTCTTCCATTATGGCTTTTTAACATATGGAAGTCATAGGCTACAGTGTCCTGAGATTCCCAATCCCAACATGAGTTACCAGCAGGCATCCCTACTTGTCAACTAAGGGAAAAGACTGCTACCGTTTATGTCTCCTTGGCTGGAAATGTAAGGAAGGCTAGGAAAGCAAGAATTTATGTGAGTTATTGCTGTTCTGAGAAAACTTAGGTCATTTAATAAGGAAGATAAGAAAAATGGATATTGGGTGACAAATAGCTGTATTGGCCACAGGAGTAATCAATTTTTGAAACCAGTGTAATCTTGCGATTGGGGGAAAGAAAAGAAAAATGGTTCCTCTGAGTTAAAAAAGTTCCTTGAGATACCCAGGTGTGGACTGGGCAGATAGAGCATTTGAAAGCAGGAAGATGAAATCTTTTGTGATTTGGGGTTGGCCTGTGGCTAGATTTAGTCATCAATTGTGCACTCTCTGAGCCCTTGACTTTATCTACTATCAGCAATTTCCCTCCCTTTATCCTTTTACACTTCCTCTATTTCAGAGGGAGAAAAGACCTGCTGTCTATTGGAGTCATCCTTGCAGGCTGCCCTGTGGACCCAAACCATGTCATTTCTACCGCATCCTTGTAGTCTTTTTTGTGTGCTTCTGTCTTATTCACTTTGGTTCTCCATCTTTCCTACATTTTTCCATTTCCATTGTTAAAATATGAAACCCCAGGCCTGCTTCTCAACCCTCCCATATATTTTTTCTATTTTGTTTCTATTTCTGAATAATTTTGTGACTGTCATCCACAGTGTTGTTTCTCTTTCTGGCCCTAGAAATTTGAAGTCTCTTATTCTACTGCTTTATTTTTTGGTGGACACTTTAGATTTCTTCCTATCCAAATTTAATGAATTGAAAACATTTATCACCTTCCAACTTCCTGTTAGAACAAGTAGCCTTGACTTTGTGTTCTTCCAAAGGCCTTTTCTCTTGAGTTTTCTTCTTTATTTCATAGTTACTTTCTTATTTGCTTTCCTCTCTTCCCCAATCTGCAGATATCCTGAGCACAGTTTTTCCATTTGTTTTTCTGTCTTTAGAGAAAAGTCACAGGAAAGTTCCAAATCCCCTTTTCATCTGGATCTCTTGTCTCTCTTCTCCTCTAGTTTCATATTCTGAGTTGCTGTGGGGATTTCCAGTTCAAGTCCAACAATCATACACAGCTGAACTCATCTCTTGCAAAACCATTTCCTCTTTCCTATGGTCTGCACATCTAACTATGTGGCAGTGTTTCATAGCATGAACTTTGGAGTCTAACAAACAGAAATCTAGCTCTGATCCCTACATGCTAAAGGTGTGCTAAGTCACTTCAGTCATGTCTAATGCTTTGAAAACCTACAGACAGTAGCACAGGATTCTCTAGGCAAGAATATTAGAGTGTATTGTTGCACCCTTCTCCAAGGGATCTTCCTGACCCACAGATTCAACCAGGGTCTCATCTCCTGCATTGGCAGGCAGGTTCTTTACCACTAGCACCAACTGGGAATTTTCAGGCAAATTACATAACTTTTCTCCACCTCTTTTTCTTTCCTGTGAAATGAGGACACTGACCCCAGAGGAATTGCTTGTTTCTCTTCAGCTTTCCCTTTATCCTTTTACACTTCCTCTATTTCAGAGGAGAAAAGACCTGCTGTCTCTTGAGTCAGCCTTGCAGGCTGCCCTGTGGACCCAAACCATGTCATTTCTACCGCATCCTTGTAGTCTTTTTTGTGTGCTTCTGTCTTATTCACTTTGGTTCTCCATCTTTCCTACATTTTTCCATTTCCATTGTTAAAATATGAAACCCCAGGCCTGCTTCTCAACCCTCCCATATATTTTTTCTATTTTGTTTCTATTTCTGAATAATTTTGTGACTGTCATCCACAGTGTTGTTTCTCTTTCTGGCCCTAGAAATTTGAAGTCTCTTATTCTACTGCTTTATTTTTTGGTGGACACTTTAGATTTCTTCCTATCCAAATTTAATGAATTGAAAACATTTATCACCTTCCAACTTCCTGTTAGAACAAGTAGCCTTGACTTTGTGTTCTTCCAAAGGCCTTTTCTCTTGAGTTTTCTTCTTTATTTCATAGTTACTTTCTTATTTGCTTTCCTCTCTTCCCCAATCTGCAGATATCCTGAGCACAGTTTTTCCATTTGTTTTTCTGTCTTTAGAGAAAAGTCACAGGAAAGTTCCAAATCCCTTTGCATCTGGATCTCTTGTCTCTCTTCTCCTCTAGTTTCATATTCTGAGTTGCTGTGGGGATTTCCAGTTCAAGTCCAACAATCATACACAGCTGAACTCATCTCTTGCAAAACCATTTCCTCTTTCCTATGGTCTGCACATCTAACTATGTGGCAGTGTTTCATAGCATGAACTTTGGAGTCTAACAAACAGAAATCTAGCTCTGATCCCTACATGCTAAAGGTGTGCTAAGTCACTTCAGTCATGTCTAATGCTTTGAAAACCTACAGACAGTAGCACAGGATTCTCTAGGCAAGAATATTAGAGTGTATTGTTGCACCCTTCTCCAAGGGATCTTCCTGACCCACAGATTCAACCAGGGTCTCATCTCCTGCATTGGCAGGCAGGTTCTTTACCACTAGCACCAACTGGGAATTTTCAGGCAAATTACATAACTTTTCTCCACCTCTTTTTCTTTCCTGTGAAATGAGGACACTGACCCCAGAGGAATTGGTACTCCGTGTGTAGTTATTAGCTGTTTACACATATTTAGTTCTCTCCTCCAAGGTAGATGGCAGGGCAAGTTGAATTCAAGTTGGTGATTTGACTTGTTTGATTAGTGAAATGTGTGCAGAAGTGGTAAGTGCCCTTACTGGAAAGAACCTTCAAAAGCCACGACTGTCTTCCCTCAGTCACAACAATTCCCACTGGTGGCGTCTCTGTCATTTTTGAGTAGGAATGATGTGGGACCAAGCCTCACCAATTCTTGATGGATGCCTAATGTTAGTGAGAAATAAGCCTTTGTTGTTGAAAGTCACTAAGATTTAGGGGTGTTTTGTTACTGATGCATACCAGAGCTTACACTGACTGTTATGCCTCTGCACTGATAACGAGACAGTAGTTTTGATTTCTTGGTGCTGATATTTGAGTGGGAGGGCTTCCCAGGTGGCACAGTGATAAACAATCTTCCTGCCAATGCAGGTGTCAACTACAAATTGACATTTACCAATTACATTGCCAATGATTGAACAATAAGGGCATTTGTCCTCTGCCTCTGCAGAGATTGAACCCTGTGCTGTTGGGAGCTGCTGACCTTCAACACCCTCTGAGGTGGTTCAGGGTGGAGTGAGGCACTCTGTGCTCCAGGGAATCTGGTGGGACTGGTCTTTAGACAGGTGGATGCTTTTAGGAACAGATTTTATGATCTCAATTTTTACATCTCCTCATATCTAGAAAAGCACTAAATTCCTTCATGGTGATATCAGATCTTCGTGACTGACTGAAAACCCTTTGTAAAGTGACTGTTTAATGGTATTGAACTCCCCCTTCATTGAAGTCATATATATTGACCATTCTCTCACTATCTCTTTGGAGCACTCTCTCAGAGTTATCTGAGGTGCTGCCTCTCAGGCTGCCATCTGAATTGTGTCCCAAATAAAACTTAACTCGCAGTTCTCAAGTTGTTCATCTTCTTTTAGTTGACACAGGATACACAGGAGTCTCAGGTTCAATCCCTGGGTCAGGAAGATCCCTTGGAGGAGGAAATGGCAACCCACTCCAGTATTCCTGCCTGGAGACTCCCATGGACAGATCTGCAGTCCATAGGGTCACAAAGAATTGGACATGACTTAGCTACCAGACAACAACAACATAGCTAAATGGGAAAAATGAACACTGGAAAGTAATTATATGTCTTTTTTTTAATGATGGCAACTCTGGTTTTGTCCTGACAACTTGCCCTTGAATACTGCTAATTGCTATTAGTTCTCTGACAAAAAGCTTCCTTTGCCTAACCTAAGTCCCCTCAGTTGCCATTAAAAACCTTTGTTTTACTTAAGTGATTCTCAATTGTAAGCCGGCATCAAAATCACACCGAGGGCTATGAAACCTCAGAGTGCTAGGCTCCACCCTCAGAGAGTTTGATTCAGTAGGTCTCGTGCGGTACGTAAGAGTTTGTATTTCTAACAGGTTCCCAAGTGGTGCTGATGTTGAAATGTACATTTCTAACAAGATCCCAGGGATCACATTTTGAGAACCCCTGCTTTACTGATTCTGGTGCATCCTCATTTTTTAATATTAGTAATTATATTCTCACTAGTCAATGTTAGGTCTGATTTCAATCTTACAGGAAACTGTTATTTTAATACCATGGAGGGAAAGAATATGGGAGACCATTTGGGAAGAAAATCCATAGGGGCAGGGATGGTGACATTTAGATTCCTGGGGAGTGTTGTGAAAAGAGCAGAGGCAAGGCAAACAAAACCCTTGAGCTGGACTTTGAGTCCATGGTGCAATTCAGCACTGCTCCTATTGGTTAGTGAGGGGGCCGCATTGACCCTGCTGAGAGCTAAGTCCAACAGAAAAATGTGGGATTCAACCTTCTCCAGAGCATCAACCACCTACTTCCAGCTGTCTGCTGATATAGAAGGAGACTCCCTTGCAGAACTAGGTCCAGACAAAAGTCTGATGTGGACTGAACATTGTTGATTTAGCTTTAGTTTTAGGTTTTCTTAAGATAAAACAGAAGATATTGGAAATTTTCATTAATGTGTCCCAAATAAAACTTAACTCGCAGTTCTCAAGTTGTTCATCTTCTTTTAGTTGACACAGGATACACAGGAGTCTCAGGTTCAATCCCTGGGTCAGGAAGATCCCTTGGAGGAGGAAATGGCAACCCACTCCAGTATTCCTGCCTGGAGACTCCCATGGACAGATCTGCAGTCCATAGGGTCACAAAGAATTGGACATGACTTAGCTACCAGACAACAACAACATAGCTAAATGGGAAAAATGAACACTGGAAAGTAATTATATGTCTTTTTTTTAATGATGGCAACTCTGGTTTTGTCCTGACAACTTGCCCTTGAATACTGCTAATTGCTATTAGTTCTCTGACAAAAAGCTTCCTTTGCCTAACCTAAGTCCCCTCAGTTGCCATTAAAAACCTTTGTTTTACTTAAGTGATTCTCAATTGTAAGCCGGCATCAAAATCACACCGAGGGCTATGAAACCTCAGAGTGCTAGGCTCCACCCTCAGAGAGTTTGATTCAGTAGGTCTCGTGCGGTACGTAAGAGTTTGTATTTCTAACAGGTTCCCAAGTGGTGCTGATGTTGAAATGTACATTTCTAACAAGATCCCAGGGATCACATTTTGAGAACCCCTGCTTTACTGATTCTGGTGCATCCTCATTTTTTAATATTAGTAATTATATTCTCACTAGTCAATGTTAGGTCTGATTTCAATCTTACAGGAAACTGTTATTTTAATACCATGGAGGGAAAGAATATGGGAGACCATTTGGGAAGAAAATCCATAGGGGCAGGGATGGTGACATTTAGATTCCTGGGGAGTGTTGTGAAAAGAGCAGAGGCAAGGCAAACAAAACCCTTGAGCTGGACTTTGAGTCCATGGTGCAATTCAGCACTGCTCCTATTGGTTAGTGAGGGGGCCGCATTGACCCTGCTGAGAGCTAAGTCCAACAGAAAAATGTGGGATTCAACCTTCTCCAGAGCATCAACCACCTACTTCCAGCTGTCTGCTGATATAGAAGGAGACTCCCTTGCAGAACTAGGTCCAGACAAAAGTCTGATGTGGACTGAACATTGTTGATTTAGCTGTAAGATTCAGGTTTCTAGGTTTTCTTAAGATAAAACAGAAGATATTGGGGAAATTTTTCATTCAAAATGCATATAAAAATTAACCATATCTTGAATGTTCAACTCTTTCCTTGCTATTCCATCAAAAACACTAACCTCTGATGTTCTTTAACTTTAATAGCTTGTGTTCCTTCTAAAATTAGAGGCTTTTTGAGCAATAATACAGATAACTAGTTTTTACTACATCCCAAATACCATGTTAAACCTTTCTATTACTCATTCTCTTATTAAATCCTAATTTCAATATTCTGATGTAGGTATTGATATGTACTCTTATCTTTTGTAGTCAGGAAAACCAAGGCCTGGGAATAAATAAATTGCCAGTGTTGCCTGGCTAATAAATGGTAGCACTGAGGCTCAACTCTTAACTATCTGACTCCATGCCATTTAATCTCTGAATAATATGTGTGAAATTAAATATTCACAACCTAGAAGTTGAGAGTTATATTTTATTTCATGAGAATTTTTAGGACATGAGGACTGTGAGACAGCATCTCAAGTAACCTTGAGAGAACTCCTCCCAGAAAGGGCAGGGAGGAGCCAGGTTATATAGAAGTCCCGCAACCAGGTGAGGGCAGTTGAATGTCCAGGTGGCACTAGTGGTAAAGAACCCGCCTGCCAATGCAGGATTACAAGAATCATGGCTTACATCCCTGGGTTGGGGAGATCCCCTGCAGAAGGAAAGAGCGACCCACTTCAGTATTCTTGCTGGGAGAATCACCATGGACAGAGGAACATGGTGGGCTACAGTCCATAGTGTTGCAAAGAGTCGGATGTAACTAAAGCCACTGGGCACTCATGCACTCATGTACTAATATTTCATCAGAATATCAGAGACCCCAAATTCTGATCATATTATGAATTTTAAAAGTAGATTCATAGAAATGTTAGTAATTAGATTTTGTGAAGTAATTTAGAGAAAGATAAATATTGTATGATACTGGCTATCGAAATCTAAAACAATGATGCAAATGAACTTATGTACAAAACAGAAACAGACTCACAGGCTTAGAGAATGAATTTACGGTTAAACCAGTGAGCAAATGTTTTCCTTGGCTAATTCCATCTTAAGATAAAACAGAAGATATTGGGGAAATTTTTCATTCAAAATGCATATAAAAATTAACCATATCTTGAATGTTCAACTCTTTCCTTGCTATTCCATCAAAAACACTAACCTCTGATGTTCTTTAACTTTAATAGCTTGTGTTCCTTCTAAAATTAGAGGCTTTTTGAGCAATAATACAGATAACTAGTTTTTACTACATCCCAAATACCATGTTAAACCTTTCTATTACTCATTCTCTTATTAAATCCTAATTTCAATATTCTGATGTAGGTATTGATATGTACTCTTATCTTTTGTAGTCAGGAAAACCAAGGCCTGGGAATAAATAAATTGCCAGTGTTGCCTGGCTAATAAATGGTAGCACTGAGGCTCAACTCTTAACTATCTGACTCCATGCCATTTAATCTCTGAATAATATGTGTGAAATTAAATATTCACAACCTAGAAGTTGAGAGTTATATTTTATTTCATGAGAATTTTTAGGACATGAGGACTGTGAGACAGCATCTCAAGTAACCTTGAGAGAACTCCTCCCAGAAAGGGCAGGGAGGAGCCAGGTTATATAGAAGCCCCGCAACCAGGTGAGGGCAGTTGAATGTCCAGGTGGCACTAGTGGTAAAGAACCCGCCTGCCAATGCAGGATTACAAGAATCATGGCTTACATCCCTGGGTTGGGGAGATCCCCTGCAGAAGGAAAGAGCGACCCACTTCAGTATTCTTGCTGGGAGAATCACCATGGACAGAGGAACATGGTGGGCTACAGTCCATAGTGTTGCAAAGAGTCGGATGTAACTAAAGCCACTGGGCACTCATGCACTCATGTACTAATATTTCATCAGAATATCAGAGACCCCAAATTCTGATCATATTATGAATTTTAAAAGTAGATTCATAGAAATGTTAGTAATTAGATTTTGTGAAGTAATTTAGAGAAAGATAAATATTGTATGATACTGGCTATACGAAATCTAAAACAATGATGCAAATGAACTTATGTACAAAACAGAAACAGACTCACAGGCTTAGAGAATGAATTTACGGTTACCAGTGGAGAAGGCTGGGAGAAGAGGCAGACTATGAATTTGGGATTGACATGTACATGATGCTTTATTTAAAATGGAGAGCCAATAAGAACATACAGTACAGCATAGGGAACTTTGGTCAATATTCTGTAACAGCCTAATTGGGGGAAAAAGTAGAAAAAGAATAGATACATGTGTATGTATAATGGAATCACTTTGTGATACAACTGAAACTAACACAACTTTGTTAATCAACTATACTTCAATATAAAATAAAAAGTTAAAAGAAAAAGGAAGTTAATACTCTCCAGGACAGAAAAGAAACCTGTGATAGACCACAGCTGTTTTTTTATATAAAATTGAGCTAAATTAATGAGCATATTTAGATTGTGTTGCAGTATAAAAGATACTTTTAAAAGTATCATCTCACTGAATTTTCACATCACCAAGAAGGTATTATTTGATCTATTTTGTAGATGAGTAAACTGAAGCAGGGAGCAGGCAATCAACTTGCCCAAAGTCATGCAGTGTGAGGTGGTGGCACCAGGCCCTAAATCCAGATTTTTCTGTCTCTGAATTTCATATTCTTTTATGTCCTTTAAAAGGCAGAGTACTGGACAGAACAGATCATTGATCTGAGCCAGTTCAGTAGTTTTTATGTACCGTGATGCCTCATTAATCTCACATTACTGGGGAATGAGCTCTTCTACATAAGTGAATATATCATGTAATGGAAGCTTTAAGCAGTAAAGCTTAGCATAAAACTTAACCATTTTGAAGGGAATCTTTCTGGTTGGGGTTAGACAGTTTTGTTCTGTTGGTCACTTCCTGTGCCAGCCCCATTTTCTCTGTCCCCATTGTTGTCTGCCATATGCAGAACTGACCCCTGCCCAGGCTTGGGGCCCCGGAAACCATGGGGATAGGTGTGCATGGGTTCTTCTTGTGCTTAGTCATTCAGTCCTGTTTGACTGGTTATGACTCCTCTGTAGCCCATCAGACTCCTCTGTGCATGGTGATTCTACAGGCAAGAATCCTGGAGTGGGTAGGCATTCCATTCTCCAGGGCATCTTCCCAACCCATAGACTGAACCCAGGTCTCCCACAATGCAGGTGGATTCTTTACTAGCTGAGCTACCAGGGAAGCCCTGAGTTATTCCTACCTTTGAGGAAGCTGTGATATGTGTTTGGGGCTGCAGTTGCTTATTGAAATATGGATAGAGTTATGTCCCTAAGGGGCATTCTCTGGCGGTCCTGTGGTTAGGATTCTGCACTTTCTCTGTAGGGAACATGGATTTGATCCCTACTTGGGGAACTAAGACCCCCAAAGCTGCATGGATCTGCCAAATTAAAAAATAATAATAATAAAAAATTAAGCCTCTGAGTATCTTTGTGATCACTGAATTTGTTGCAAGGAGCAAACCAGTTCTGACTCCATGTTGCAAACTGTTTCATTGACTTGCTTTTGTTATTGTAATCATACTTAATGGCTTACCTGGAGGACCTTCTGCCCTCCACCCCCACCTGACTGTTAAACTAAAATGCCTTTGTTCAGAACCCTGTCCATCTGAGGATGGCAGGAAGGGAGGAATTAACACATCCCCTGCCTGAGGCTTACCGTTTTAGGAAATATTTGAAAGATGAATGGCCTTTTTATTTTATTGCCTCACCTCCCCAATCTCTGATCTATAAAAGATATTGGCCTCCAGACGCCCACCACCCCACCATAAGATGGTTATTTTGAGGTACTAGCCTAGCATCTTCTTGGTCACCTGCTTTCTGAATAAAGTTGTTTTCCTTGCCTCAACACCTTGTCTCTGAGATTCATTGGTTTGTTGTATGGGAAGCAGAGCAAGCTTGAACTCAGTAACAGATTGTCACTACCTAGTCTTAAACCATCACATGCTTGGACAGCAGATGCTGTTTAGCTTTTTTTGGAGTATGTGCTCAGTAATCTATTAAAGACTGAAGTGGGAGGCTGATTACTATGTAGCAGAACTGGAGGCTTAACCATACTCCCTATGGCCATTTTTTCGGAGACAGAGCCTTTCAACACTCATTATATTTTTGAGCACCTTAATTAAAAATGTGTATGCTCACATGATGTCAAGTACAGACCCTAGAGTAAAGTAAGTTCTTGCCCATGCCTTTGGACATGATCGCTTGTGCTCTGGTGGCTCAGGTCACCTTGAGCTTCCCTTATGGCTCAGATGGTAAAGAATCTGCCTGCAGTGCAGAAGACCTGGATTCCATCCCTGGATAGGGAAGACTCCCTGGAGGAGGGAATGGCAACCCACTGCAGCATTCTTAGTGGCATAATCCCATGGATGGAGTACCCTGGTGGACTGCAGTCCATGGAGTTGAAAAGAGTTAGACATGACTGAGTGATGGAGCACATTTCCCTCTATACCCACTTTGTTTAACAGACTTTTTTCTTTACCATAAACAATGTGCAATTTTGTCAAAAGCTTTTTTCTTCATCTTTTTAGAAGATCATATTATTTCTATATGATCATATTATTTCTTGTTAATGTGATATATAGCACTGATTGATTTGTAGATATTGAATCATTCTTTCATCCCCAGGATAAATCCCACTTGATTATGATATATGACCTTTTCAGTACATTGTTGAATTCAGCTTGCCAATAATTTGTTGAGGATTTTTGAATCTTTGTTCATAAGAAGAAATCTCTCAGTGTTTAGGGCTCTTTTCTTTGGGTGTATTCTGTACCCCCAGATAAGAACCTTCTGGATTCCTGACTGGGTGGGTGATGCTGGGTGAGGTCTATCCTTGAGTTGACAGTGTTCTTAGAGTCCAGAGAGATGAGGGCAACTGGGCCTCACTTTTCTTTATGTAGACTTGCATTCACGCCCCTGTTTTTTGGGACATGGGCCTTTCCTGACTACCTGCTTTGATCCTGGAGCAGGGCCATCTCGGAATTTGTTTCTTTGTGAAATAAACTTCCAGTTTTCTTCCCAGGTAGGAGAAGGGATGTGAGAATGTAACCATTTTCTGAACAGACTTTAAATACATCCTCCTGTTTGCAGCTCAGTTCCTTTTGCCCTTGTTTCAGTGCCTCTGATTTCTGAATCTTTCCAGGGATCTGAGGCCTGACCTAGTTGACTTCTTATTTCCTTCTGCAAGCCCTTGCCTTTGCTCTGATCCACTTTTTTCGGAGACAGAGCCTTTCAACACTCATTATATTTTTGAGCACCTTAATTAAAAATGTGTATGCTCACATGATGTCAAGTACAGACCCTAGAGTAAAGTAAGTTCTTGCCCATGCCTTTGGACATGATCGCTTGTGCTCTGGTGGCTCAGGTCACCTTGAGCTTCCCTTATGGCTCAGATGGTAAAGAATCTGCCTGCAGTGCAGAAGACCTGGATTCCATCCCTGGATAGGGAAGACTCCCTGGAGGAGGGAATGGCAACCCACTGCAGCATTCTTAGTGGCATAATCCCATGGATGGAGTACCCTGGTGGACTGCAGTCCATGGAGTTGAAAAGAGTTAGACATGACTGAGTGATGGAGCACATTTCCCTCTATACCCACTTTGTTTAACAGACTTTTTTCTTTACCATAAACAATGTGCAATTTTGTCAAAAGCTTTTTTCTTCATCTTTTTAGAAGATCATATTATTTCTATATGATCATATTATTTCTTGTTAATGTGATATATAGCACTGATTGATTTGTAGATATTGAATCATTCTTTCATCCCCAGGATAAATCCCACTTGATTATGATATATGACCTTTTCAGTACATTGTTGAATTCAGCTTGCCAATAATTTGTTGAGGATTTTTGAATCTTTGTTCATAAGAAGAAATCTCTCAGTGTTTAGGGCTCTTTTCTTTGGGTGTATTCTGTACCCCCAGATAAGAACCTTCTGGATTCCTGACTGGGTGGGTGATGCTGGGTGAGGTCTATCCTTGAGTTGACAGTGTTCTTAGAGTCCAGAGAGATGAGGGCAACTGGGCCTCACTTTTCTTTATGTAGACTTGCATTCACGCCCCTGTTTTTTGGGACATGGGCCTTTCCTGACTACCTGCTTTGATCCTGGAGCAGGGCCATCTCGGAATTTGTTTCTTTGTGAAATAAACTTCCAGTTTTCTTCCCAGGTAGGAGAAGGGATGTGAGAATGTAACCATTTTCTGAACAGACTTTAAATACATCCTCCTGTTTGCAGCTCAGTTCCTTTTGCCCCTTGTTTCAGTGCCTCTGATTTCTGAATCTTTCCAGGGATCTGAGGCCTGACCTAGTTGACTTCTTATTTCCCTTCTGCAAGCCCTTGCTGTTCCACTTTATCAGCTCTGATCATTTCATTTGATGCTTTCTAGCCTGCAAATATTGGCTGACATCTCTTTCCCACTGTGGATTCTTTCCCCTCTTTCCTTCTGGAGATCACTTTACACTCATTTTAAGCAGGATATTAGGAGGAAGTAGAAATAAATACATGTGCTCAATTTACCACACTTAACCATCTTAATATGAGCTTATAGAGCACATTTTAATTTTCCTTGCTGCCTTGGCTTCACGGAAGAATAGAAGTTGCAGTGTGTGAAACAGTCTTTGGGAGGAAGTGTGTATGGCCATTTGTACCTGTATTAAGTGTTCCTTGACCACTATTCTTTTAAAAAATACCTGTATATTTGCCTTTCGTAAGTATGGCTTCCATTAATTAATTAATTCAAAATTAGTGTGCCTATACGGCATGCTTGATGCTAGGCATATGAAACAAGCCAGCTAACATCCTGCTGTCTTGAAGTTTTCTGTTTCCTTCTCTGGGCTTTCACATATAATGTTAACAGATCAGGTCCAGCTGCTCAATGCTCAAAACTCGCAAATGTTGGTAGAAAGGAAAGTGGCTTTTGCTCAGAATGCCAGCAACCTGGGGAGACAGTGGATTTAGCATCTCGCCAAAACCATCTCTGAAAATTGGTTCAACCATAAAAGTTTTATTTATTTTATTTTTTAAATTTTGGCCTCTTTTATTGGTCCTTCATTTATTTATTTTCATCCATTTTTGTTCTTTGGCCTGTGTGGGCCTCCCATTGCAGTGGCCCCTCTTGTTGCAGAGCACCAGCTCTGGGTGCATGTGCTCCAGAGTGCTGCCTCGTAATTGGACACACTGGTCTTGCCACTCTGAAGCATGGGGGAATCTTCCCAGGCAGGGATTGAACTGGCACCCCTTGCACTGCAAGGTGGACTCTTTATCCACTGGACCACCAGAGAAGCCCCCATAAAAGTTTTTAAGGGGAAAGAGGGAAGTCGTCTCAGTTAATCACTGAGACAGGGGGTTAGAGTCATGGCCATCCCCCACTGTATTCAGGCTTGCGTGTGGCCTTGTCGATTTCTTGTGACTTTTCTTTAGATACTCTCTTGCTCACATAGTTTGGTTACAAGAGTACTGATAGGGAAACTAAAGAAGAAATCTGATCATTTGCTAATTACTTATTCTTCGTTTCTCCTTTGATCTACGGAAAGAACTAACATATGAGGCAAGATATGTTATCAAAAGATTCGAAAGTTGTGCTGGGATTGGAAATGAGTAGAGCCCAGGGGTGCCTGGTCCAAAGCTAGTAACAAGACAAAAGGGACCTCCTGTAGAGAGTTCTTTCCTGTCAAATACTGCTTACAATTATTGTCAGTAGCTTTGCTTGTTTCTTCCAACTTGTTCCTTCTAATATGTTGTGAGCTTAGCAAATAGGGCAATCAAGTAGTAGGCTAGTATATGAAGGGAGAATAAATTGATTCTGAGCATGGCCTACAAGGTTCTGAAAGATATAAAATGTGTAGATTTTGTAGCATCAACTATGGGTCCTTTCTTTTCTGTTCTTTTCCCTTCTTTCTTTTCTCCTCCTCCCTCTACTTTGGATTCATTGTTATATTTTTGATAGTTAAAATAGGCAGTAAAAGGACATCAGAGTATAAATGTTATTTAAGATCAAAGAATTTTAGAGCTGGAAGGTATCTTTGAAGACATACCATAAAATCTTTTCATTTCATAGTTGCAGTAGTTCATGCTTGGGGAGGTAAAAAGAATTGCTCAAGGTCACACAGTTAGTGATTGCTAGAAACCAAGACTGGAACCAGATCCCTGTGGACTCCGTGCCAAGAACCATTCAGATTTATAATCTTAAGAAGTGTTCATGGAAAATTCACTGCCAGATCAGGTAATGGGAAATGACACCAGAGATGAGTCTCCCTCTTCTGAAGGAAGTGGATCTCATTAGAATACTAGGGCATCTTCAGCCTGAGCCAACCCAAGGCTGGAGCAGGAAAAGCTTTATGATCTGCACCTCTCTTATGTGTAATGTAATTACATTTTCACTTCAGCTTACTGGAGAAAGAGCTTGAATTTACACTGCACACTATTTTTACGTGTTTTCTGCTGATCACTTCTTAACAAGGTATTTCACAGGAGAGGTTTGTTAGCTTTAATAGCCCTTAAATTACTTATGGCAATTACCTGCATCACTTTCAACTCCATGGAGGTTATTAAAAAGCTCTCATGGCAACTGTAAAGAAATATAAAAATAGGTAAAGATGAAATTATGCCCTTTCCCTGAAGACGTTTGCTTGGAATGTATTTGCATTTCTTTTATACAGGGGGATGCCTTTAGTTGAAGATAAATATCCTAACCAGTGAGTCTTAATCAACCTAAAAGCAGGCATATTTCTACTTGAAAAATTCTTTTCTCATCCTTCTAGGTTTATTCCATTTATTCTACCCTCTCATGGTAACTGGTAAACATTTTGGTTGAGATTTAATAAGCATTTGCCAAGCCTCTAGCATATGCCAGGCAATGCCACATACGCTATTTTACTTGAATTCAAAGAACTCCTGAGAATTATGTGATATTACATCTATCTCAGAGATAAAGAAACTTAGGTTCAGAGAGGCAAAGGGATTCACAAAATCACATAGCCTGTAAGTGTGACAGATGAGATTAAAGTCCAGTCTCCATTCTGGCCAGATTTGTTCCATATCACAATGGTGGTTATTGCTCAATAGCTACATCATGTCTGGCTTTCTGCCACCCCATCAGGCTCAGCCCCATCAGGCTCCTCTGTCCATGGAATTTCCCAGGCAAGAACACTGGAGTAGGCTGCCATTTTCTTCTCTAGGGTGTCTTCCTGCACCAGGAGATTGAACCTGAGTCTTTTACGTTGGCTGGCAGGTTCTTTACCACTGAGCCAATAAGCAAGTCCTTAGACCAGTTTTATGGTGACATAATTTACATATAAGGAAACATACCCATTTCAAGTCTACATATCACAATTACCACCTACTAATTAGATAGTTTTACTATAAGCAAAGTTGCTTAAAAAAAATGTTTATTATCTTTTTTCAGACTGCACTGAGTTTTTGTTACTGTGTGTGTGGGTTTTCTCTAGTCTGGCGAGTGAGGGGTACACTCTAACTGTGATGTGCAGGCTTCTCACTATGAAGTTTTTTCTTGTTGCAAAGCCTTGGCTCTAGGGCACATGGGCTCAGTAGTTGCAGCAGCCATAAGTAGTTGCGGCACATGGTTTTAGTTGTCCCTGAAGAATGTGAAGTCTTCCCAGACAGGCACTGAACCCATGTTCCCTTCAGTGGCAGGCAGATTCTCTCTCTCTTTTTTTTTTTGAAGTATTTTTATTTTATTTATTATTTGGTTGTGCTGGGTATTAGTCGTGAAATGCATAATCTTCTAGTTGTGACACACAGGCTTAGTTGCCCCACGGCAGGTGGGATCTTAGTTTCCTGACTGGGAATCAAACCAGTATTCACTGCGTTGCTAGGTGGATTGTTAACCATTGGGCCACTAGGGAAGTCCCAGCAGGCAGATTCTTAACCATTGAATCACCAGGGAAGTCAGTAGAACTGCTTTTGTGGGGTCTTTTGCAGGATTCAGGAGAGCTTTTATTGACCATATGCAATCTTTGAAATTTTTTGAATTTCCTGTAGACTAAAATGCTTTCTGGGATTCTCTTACAGAAATCAAAATCCAAGTCTGGGTAAAGTCTCTAACCCCTAATGCCTGGGTACCCAAAGCGAGGTCCATGTGTTGGCAGTATTACCATCCCTTGGAACATATACAGAAAAGTAGCTACATCATGTCTGGCTTTCTGCCACCCCATCAGGCTCAGCCCCATCAGGCTCCTCTGTCCATGGAATTTCCCAGGCAAGAACACTGGAGTAGGCTGCCATTTTCTTCTCTAGGGTGTCTTCCTGCACCAGGAGATTGAACCTGAGTCTTTTACGTTGGCTGGCAGGTTCTTTACCACTGAGCCAATAAGCAAGTCCTTAGACCAGTTTTATGGTGACATAATTTACATATAAGGAAACATACCCATTTCAAGTCTACATATCACAATTACCACCTACTAATTAGATAGTTTTACTATAAGCAAAGTTGCTTAAAAAAAATGTTTATTATCTTTTTTCAGACTGCACTGAGTTTTTGTTACTGTGTGTGTGGGTTTTCTCTAGTCTGGCGAGTGAGGGGTACACTCTAACTGTGATGTGCAGGCTTCTCACTATGAAGTTTTTTCTTGTTGCAAAGCCTTGGCTCTAGGGCACATGGGCTCAGTAGTTGCAGCAGCCATAAGTAGTTGCGGCACATGGTTTTAGTTGTCCCTGAAGAATGTGAAGTCTTCCCAGACAGGCACTGAACCCATGTTCCCTTCAGTGGCAGGCAGATTCTCTCTCTCTTTTTTTTTTTGAAGTATTTTTATTTTATTTATTATTTGGTTGTGCTGGGTATTAGTCGTGAAATGCATAATCTTCTAGTTGTGACACACAGGCTTAGTTGCCCCACGGCAGGTGGGATCTTAGTTTCCTGACTGGGAATCAAACCAGTATTCACTGCGTTGCTAGGTGGATTGTTAACCATTGGGCCACTAGGGAAGTCCCAGCAGGCAGATTCTTAACCATTGAATCACCAGGGAAGTCAGTAGAACTGCTTTTGTGGGGTCTTTTGCAGGATTCAGGAGAGCTTTTATTGACCATATGCAATCTTTGAAATTTTTTGAATTTCCTGTAGACTAAAATGCTTTCTGGGATTCTCTTACAGAAATCAAAATCCAAGTCTGGGTAAAGTCTCTAACCCCTAATGCCTGGGTACCCAAAGCGAGGTCCATGTGTTGGCAGTATTACCATCCCTTGGAACATATCAGAAAAGTAGAATCTCAGGCTCTGCTCCAGACTGAGACAAAACCCACATTTTGTGATGAGATCCTTGAGCGATGTACATGTGCTGCTCTGAAATAAAAGAGTTGGAGAAGCACTGCTCTAATATGAGGGAATTTGCCAGAAGGCTTCTTTCATTAGAAAGTATCGATCATTTGTGGGGTAAGGAATAGAGAACAGACTCAGCTGGAGGGGGCGAGGAATCCCACTGCATAGAAGGAGTTTGCATGTGGATCCCACGTACATTCTCATCTTGCCTAGGACTTACTTCAAGTAATTAACACAGGAGGGACGTAGTCATTGCATTTGCATACCAGGACTATTTTTCTACAATGTCGTTGTGATTCTTTTTTAGAAATGGTTCATGGCATTTTCATGTGAAATGGGTAGGTCTGTTTCTAGTTCCCATGGTAAGGAAAACCTTCCTAAAGCATACATCCATTGCCTTTATTCTTCATCCTTTTCTTTCCTTGAGCTTCAACCTCTATGACTTATTTCTGAGCATCATAATCTGAGAGTCTCATAGCAGATTTTAACTCAAAATACCTAATTCGAAACACATTCCCTTTCTCTCCCCTTCTTCAACAAAGCTGTTTTTACCAGTGGTCTGTGGTGACATTGATTTATTAATCCAGCCAGTCATCCACAAGGAGTTATATTATACAGCTGCTATGAGTCAGTCACTCTTTTTTTTTATTATTATTATTCCAAAATAGAGATTTATTTATTAAGGATGATTTAGTTTCTGTATAAAAATCACCTATTGTTCCTCATTGGGTATTTTTTTTATTATTCTTTCCACGTTCTTTCTGAGAATATTCATTAATATTCTTTATTCCTATTCTTTTTTAAAAATATGTATTTATTTACTTATTTTAAAGTTTTTACAGAGTTTTGTTGTTCACAGACATGTATGTTCCCAGATCAGTCATATACATATCCCTCACTGAGCTTTTAACACACACTGATTCTTCACAGGTTGCTTTGGTCGCACCAACACTTTAAAAAAAGACCCTCTTTTTAGTTCAGGAAGAACAATTAAAGCAGCAAGGCATGTTTGTGGGTTCATCCTCTCCTCTTGGAGAGAATACACATGGTAGGTAGTTGCTTAGGTTGGAAAGGTTGTCCCTGCAGAAGGCAATTTTGCAGAAGAATGCAAATACAATCATCTATGGTCGATTATTTGTGCCTGATGGCTTTAAAGTAAGTCCCCCCTTGGTCATCAAAGGCTTGCTGGTTGGTTTCAGCTATAAAAAAACACTGTCTGGCAGAAGACAGTAAGAAAGAGAGGGCCCTAAGGACAGTGCTGGATGTTCAGCTGTGCAACCACAAGAGAGCAGGTACCAGTCTGCTTTGAAAAGAAAAAGATCCCACAAGAGGGGCTCTGTGTAATCTCAGATCAGACCCCTCGGAGTCCTTAAAATAGTCAAAACTTCATTCAGCCAGCTCCTCAGGAAGACAACAATCTATTTTTAAAGTGAGGGGTCTGCCACCACTTCCCGCAGAATGGAGGGTGGGGGGAACCAAAAACCCCTAGGACTTGATTTATTAGAAATATTAATTGATTTTTACTACACTGAAATGAAGGCAGAAAGTCAGCCTGTGCTGTCATGAAATTCCAAGGAGAGTCGGAAGTGTGATGGTTATTGCTCCAGAAGGCTAGACTCCAAATATGCCTTTTAAAAGACCGGGGCCAGCCACCTTCCGACCCCAGCCCGACTCTGGGCTGCTCTGCCTTGAGGGAGCGCCACAGGCAGGGGGCAGCCGGCCGGCCAGATTCACAGTGATTCGGATTTGTCTGTTCCTGCGGGGGGCTGTGGTTGAGGGGTGCCCACTGTGGGACTGGCCTACACCTTGTAGTTGAGCTCGGAGTTCATCCTGGTGTACATTTCAGAGATGACGTCTATGGTGGCCGTGTAGTTGACCAGGAAGAGGTGGACCTTCTCCTCCATCACGTTCTGGCCTTTGGAGAGTGCTTTGAGGAAGTTGAACTTACAGGGGGCTGCGTATAGCACTGCCTGGAAGGTCTTCTGCACGATCCAGCCGTGGTGCTTCTTGAGGGCCATCTCGTAGGCTTTTGTTGGCGTTGATGCGGATGAGGTTGGGGTGGTTCTCGTCCCGCTCACCATCGCAAAAGCTCTAGAGGAAGGCCTGGATGAAGCACAGGCCTCTTTTCAGCCACTTGAGTGCCAGTGTGGCTCCCACTTTGGGCCACTTGGCCCCGTACATTTCCTTCTCCACCTCCAGGATGTTCTGCAGGGTCCGGAATCCTTTGGCCCATCATCTATGGTCGATTATTTGTGCCTGATGGCTTTAAAGTAAGTCCCCTTGGTCATCAAAGGTTTTTTATAAAAAACACTGTCTGGCAGTAGACAGTAAGAAAGAGAGGGCCCTAAGGACAGTGCTGGATGTTCAGCTGTGCAACCACAAGAGAGCAGGTACCAGTCTGCTTTGAAAAGAAAAAGATCCCACAAGAGGGGCTCTGTGTAATCTCAGATCAGACCCCTCGGAGTCCTTAAAATAGTCAAAACTTCATTCAGCCAGCTCCTCAGGAAGACAACAATCTATTTTTAAAGTGAGGGGTCTGCCACCACTTCCCGCAGAATGGAGGGTGGGGGGAACCAAAAACCCCTAGGACTTGATTTATTAGAAATATTAATTGATTTTTACTACACTGAAATGAAGGCAGAAAGTCAGCCTGTGCTGTCATGAAATTCCAAGGAGAGTCGGAAGTGTGATGGTTATTGCTCCAGAAGGCTAGACTCCAAATATGCCTTTTAAAAGACCGGGGCCAGCCACCTTCCGACCCCAGCCCGACTCTGGGCTGCTCTGCCTTGAGGGAGCGCCACAGGCAGGGGGCAGCCGGCCGGCCAGATTCACAGTGATTCGGATTTGTCTGTTCCTGCGGGGGGCTGTGGTTGAGGGGTGCCCACTGTGGGACTGGCCTACACCTTGTAGTTGAGCTCGGAGTTCATCCTGGTGTACATTTCAGAGATGACGTCTATGGTGGCCGTGTAGTTGACCAGGAAGAGGTGGACCTTCTCCTCCATCACGTTCTGGCCTTTGGAGAGTGCTTTGAGGAAGTTGAACTTACAGGGGGCTGCGTATAGCACTGCCTGGAAGGTCTTCTGCACGATCCAGCCGTGGTGCTTCTTGAGGGCCATCTCGTAGGCTTTTGTTGGCGTTGATGCGGATGAGGTTGGGGTGGTTCTCGTCCCGCTCACCATCGCAAAAGCTCTAGAGGAAGGCCTGGATGAAGCACAGGCCTCTTTTCAGCCACTTGAGTGCCAGTGTGGCTCCCACTTTGGGCCACTTGGCCCCGTACATTTCCTTCTCCACCTCCAGGATGTTCTGCAGGGTCCGGAACTTGGCTGGGTTGGTGTCATAGATGGTGCTGGCACCACTTATGTCTGCCTTGATGGGAGTAAACACTGGGGAGCTGAGGCAATCGAAGAAGGGCAGCAGGTGGGACACCACCTCCAGGAAGGGCCCCATCTCGATCTGCTTGTCCGCAGGCAGGGGCTTCAGCAGGTGCTCCTGCAGCAGCGCCATTTCGGGGTCGAGGCCCGTGGTGATGCCCCATCCGACGCCCTGGGCGTCCACGCCGCCCCCCGGCCAGCTGCAATCAGCCAAGCCAGTCACTCTTAATGGTCTTGTTCTCCAGGACCAGCACACTAACAGGGCAGATGGACATGCCAACACAGAACTGGACTGCAGTGGGTGAGCTGTTATATTAGGCATTCAATGCTGTTCAATTCATCATCCACCAGCCACAGGTGGCTACTGAGCGCTTGAAATGTGGCCAGTCTGAGTTGAGACGTGCTCTAGGTGTAGAAGATACACTTCCTTTCTGAAGATGTAAGATGAAAAAATAGAATGAAAATATCTGATTAATATTTAAAAATATTGATTCCATGTTGAATTGATACTATTTTTATATTGATACTATTTTCAATAGTACATTGAAAACACGTACTATTAAAGTTAGATTCACTTGATTTGTTTTACTTTTTTAATGTAACAACTAAAAATATTACAATAACGTGTGTGGCTAGCATTGTATTTCTATTGGGCAGTGCTCTGTTCCAGGTTCTGTAGCTTTGGGGAAACCCCGAGTCAGGGGTCATGAAAGAGGCAGGGAGGAGTCAGAGAAGGGGCAGCAGGAGTTTTCCAGGCAAAAGTGGAGATTGTCTATAGCAATGTTGTTCAGTTGTTAAGTTGTGTCTGACTCTTTGTGACCCCATGGACTGCAGCATGCCAGGCTCTTCTGTCCTCCACTGCTTCCCAGAGTCTGCTCAAATTCATGTCCATTGGGTCAGTGATGTTATTAATAGTCAGCCATCTCATCCTCTGCTGCCCTTTTCTCTTTTTGTCTTCAGTCTTTCCAGCATCAGGGTCTTTTTCAATGAGTCTACTCTTCACATCAGGTGGCCAAGGTATTGGAGCTTCAGCTTCAACATCAGTCCTTCCAATGAATATTCAGGATTAATTTCCTTTAGGATTGATGGTTTGATCTCCTTGCTGTCCAAGGGACTCTCAAGAGTCTTCTCCAGCACCACAATTCAAATGTGTGAGTGACTCAGAAAAGCTGATGATTTGAAATCAAAGAAAATTAACAGAACAACTGCTTTCTATTGCCAGCTATGGTGTCATCACAGAAGACTGGTAGCTTCATGATGTGATCAATCAGAGGATAAGAATTATTTCTTCTGCGGTTGGATTCTGGAATAGAGTCCTAGGTCCTGCTCACTCAGTTGTTCTACCACAGGGCATTCTGAAGAATGATTGTGACTTGCCAACTTTTTCTTAAAGTGGAGTCCTTGCTTCTACTTGCCAGGCTGCAGTGTGAGAGAGTGAAATGAAATTCAGTTCCAGCTCCAGATAAAGGGCTAAGGATAGTCCAAGGTTTGTTTGTAGTGCTCTGTTGCTTCTGATGACCTAAACAGTGACCTAAAGTCAATTATGATCAAAGGGGAACAGGCCAAAGCTGCTGATTACTGAGACTTTGGGTAGGAGGGGAAGAAGATGGGATATTTCTCCATCTTTTTTCCCCTTAGAAGCTGGCCCTTGAGATCCTAGGTTTATAGTGTGGTTGAGAGTTTTGAGGTATGGTGTATTTGTATTACCTGGAAAACTTCTCTTCCAAATCCTAGCAATGAGGACTGTGGGATTCCAGATGGGAAGGAGGTCAGTCTCCCAGTTAAGTAGTAGCTTCCCTCTCTGTTGGCTGTGGGTCTTTTCCTGTTTGGGGGAAACACAGGGTTCAGCTGTGAGATCCTAGACCTCCAAAAAGACGAAAGGATAAGCCAGGAGCTAGACCTGTAAGAAACATTCCAACTGATGTACTTTGGATTCACCTTTCAGCTTGAGAGAGAGAACCTTTAGGCGACAAGCCTCCCCAGCTGTGCAGTGGTAAAGAATCCACCTGCCGATGCAGAAGACGTAGGAGACGTGGGTTTGATCCCTGTGTTGGGCTGATCCCCTGGAGGAGGAAATGGCAACCCACTCCAGTATTCTTGGAGAATCCCATGGATAGAGGAGCCTGGTGGGCGACAGTCCATGGGGTCGCAGAGTTGAACGCCACTGAGGGGCACACACAGCCGCACAGCCTTTAGATGAGAATAAGTTGAGATTTTACCTGGAGACTCAGCGCTGTCTCTGGAGAAAATGTGAAGTTTATTCTGTAAACATTTCTCAGATTAATTCTCTATGCCAGGTATAGAGACATCAAAGGAAAGGAAAGAAAACACTTTAACCTTGTGAGATGTGTATTTTTGTCCTTATTTTATGAATGAGAAACCTGCAGTACAATGCCTGGCTCCAGATGATCTGAAAACACAGGTCACTAACCAGGAACTCATGGTTTCTCCCTCTTCAAGCGCATGGTGCCTTCCTGACCTTCCCTGCTTGATTCTTTCCATTTCCACTCTGTTCAGGCCCCGGGGTAAGTGTACCCCAGGTCTGAGAGGTTAAGGATCCTGGGAAGCAACCAAGACAGGCTCTAAGTGCCCTGTCCTCTCAATACTTGTTTTGAGGGGTGAGGGATGGGGTAAGCAGATTTGGGGCAAGTGTGCTTAGTTAAACCTGCAAGTGTCCCCCTCACTCAGGAGTCAGCTGCTTTGTTTAAGTAAAGCGAGTGGAGACAGCTGACAAGAGAATTCCTTTATTTTTCTTCTTATTTCTTCTGTGACGTGGTGTCTAGACTGGTTATAAATATATTTAGGATACAAAGTAAACTTCCCTCTGATTTGTTATCTCATACCCCATAATCTCTACCCTCAGGCCAAACAGAATACCTGGAAATCACACAGTTCTGCTGAGCTCTGGCTTCCAGGTGTCTGAACCCAAGCCTGAGAACTCCAATTTGAATGCTCAAGAACCAAATTGTGAAAATATCAGACATATAAGTGGAATAAGTTTATTCCTTTTTGGCCGATACATATTTATCAGGTGCATGAGATATTTTTGTTGAAACCATCTGGCAAACCTCTCTCTCCTCTCTATTTCTTAAGACACACCAGTGCTTGAAGTCTGAAAACCTGTTCTGGACTAAATTTCTGTTGTTTAAGCCATCAGCCTGTGCTATTCTGTTTGGGAAACTGGGCTGACATAGGTAAGACCCCAGTAGCTTGTCAAAGGAAGGATTCAATCAGACACTGTGTCAGAGAGAGGAGGCAGCTGAGCTTGGTTGATAAATCTTCCAGCCTCTCTTATGACAAATGTGGAAACTGAGGCCATGAGAGGGAATGCAGCAGGGTGCCATCTATGGGGTGGGTGAGGCCAGGCTAGGGACTAGGATTCTGGGGGGCTGGTTCAGTTCTCAGAGACAGAGAGGCAAGGGGCTACCTTTCAAGAGGTGCATCATGTAAAAAGCAGAAAACATGCAAATCCCATGGTCTCTTTCTCCAGAGAGACCTCAGTGCTTTCTCAGAGCTGGGATGTTGAGATGCTCAGAAGCACCCGCACAGCCCTGGGTATTGACTTGGTAGTCAGCTCACGTTCCACTATGGACAGGTTTTGTTACCTCCGAGGAGGCTCTGAATTTCTCTGCACCTCCCTCTCCCTGTCAGTGGAGGAGGGCCTGTTGGACGTGCTGGATTAATCCAGGAAGGTGTGGAGAGATGTCAAGACACCCTCCGGAGAATCCAAATCAATACCATGCATGAAAACAAAGTCGGCTTTGAAGCCCCTGAGTTCACAAAAGAAAGTTTCTTTGCTGCTAAGACAAATTAGAACAATACAAAGATGGTTAAAAGTAGTTCAGGAAGCTTTTCTTTTTTTCTTCAGAAAGTTTTGGCATTGAGAAGGAATTTTCCCATAGTGCCTCGGGGCACATTTGTATCTGTGTTAGGAGGAAGAAATGCAAAGTAGATCAATTTGCCTTTTGTTGGTTAAGAGTTTAATCTACAAACTTCCCTCAGGCCAAACAGAATACCTGGAAATCACACAGTTCTGCTGAGCTCTGGCTTCCAGGTGTCTGAACCCAAGCCTGAGAACTCCAATTTGAATGCTCAAGAACCAAATTGTGAAAATATCAGACATATAAGTGGAATAAGTTTATTCCTTTTTGGCCGATACATATTTATCAGGTGCATGAGATATTTTTGTTGAAACCATCTGGCAAACCTCTCTCTCCTCTCTATTTCTTAAGACACACCAGTGCTTGAAGTCTGAAAACCTGTTCTGGACTAAATTTCTGTTGTTTAAGCCATCAGCCTGTGCTATTCTGTTTGGGAAACTGGGCTGACATAGGTAAGACCCCAGTAGCTTGTCAAAGGAAGGATTCAATCAGACACTGTGTCAGAGAGAGGAGGCAGCTGAGCTTGGTTGATAAATCTTCCAGCCTCTCTTATGACAAATGTGGAAACTGAGGCCATGAGAGGGAATGCAGCAGGGTGCCATCTATGGGGTGGGTGAGGCCAGGCTAGGGACTAGGATTCTGGGGGGCTGGTTCAGTTCTCAGAGACAGAGAGGCAAGGGGCTACCTTTCAAGAGGTGCATCATGTAAAAAGCAGAAAACATGCAAATCCCATGGTCTCTTTCTCCAGAGAGACCTCAGTGCTTTCTCAGAGCTGGGATGTTGAGATGCTCAGAAGCACCCGCACAGCCCTGGGTATTGACTTGGTAGTCAGCTCACGTTCCACTATGGACAGGTTTTGTTACCTCCGAGGAGGCTCTGAATTTCTCTGCACCTCCCTCTCCCTGTCAGTGGAGGAGGGCCTGTTGGACGTGCTGGATTAATCCAGGAAGGTGTGGAGAGATGTCAAGACACCCTCCGGAGAATCCAAATCAATACCATGCATGAAAACAAAGTCGGCTTTGAAGCCCCTGAGTTCACAAAAGAAAGTTTCTTTGCTGCTAAGACAAATTAGAACAATACAAAGATGGTTAAAAGTAGTTCAGGAAGCTTTTCTTTTTTTCTTCAGAAAGTTTTGGCATTGAGAAGGAATTTTCCCATAGTGCCTCGGGGCACATTTGTATCTGTGTTAGGAGGAAGAAATGCAAAGTAGATCAATTTGCCTTTTGTTGGTTAAGAGTTTAATCTACAAACTTCCTCTCCCCACTTGCCTGGGCACCCAGGACAGGTGCTCCTGACGGCCTACTGCTGCCAGACTGAGCCTACTCTTCCTGACCGTGGCCTCCTGGAACTTCCCTCCTTTCACCCAGAATTCTATGTGCCATGTCCGCCTATCCTCACCCCTACTCTGTCAAAGCCTTGGTCACATGTGTGTGAAGCTGCTTAAATAGCTAGACCTGCTCAAGTTTGTAGACTTGGCTATCAATGCTTTATTTAAAAGAGGAGATAATGTTGTTTTGGGGGGCAAGTCACTTCCTATCTCAGAACCTCAATTTTCTCATCAGTGAAGAAGTGTTGCTTTACCAACCGCAGAATAGTCTAAGATTCAAAACCCATGTGAATGAATGAATGAATGAATGAGTCTTTGTCTACTGTAGCATGCTTTATAAAATGAAGGGTGAACAGTGTTCAGTTGCTCAGTCATATTTGACTCTTTGCAAACCCTTGGACTGTAGCCCTCCAGGCTCCTCTGTCCATTGGATTCTATAGGCAAGAATGCTGGAATGATGTGTCAATTCCTACTCCAGGGGATCTTCCCAACACAGGGATTGAACCTACATCTCCTGTGTCTCCCATATTGGCAGGAAGATTCTTTAGCATTGTGCTACCTGGGAAGCCCTACAAGGAAAGACAGCATGATTAAATGCCTTAGTTTAAACAAGTAAGATTTTCTGGACTCATGTCCGATCAAGGGTAAGATGGTTGTTGGTAAATACTTCCTGACCCCCAGATTTGTCCCTGTAAGCTCTGCCTTTCTCTGCCCATGCTAAATCCTGCCCACCCTTTGTTTGATCCCTGCCTTGTCTTATTTTCTTCTGCTAACGGAGAAGGGAGGTAGTGCCCATGGCAATTTAATCCCTCATGCCCTCTGACACAGAGATAGAGCAGCAAATTAGCCAAAGCAAGTCTCAGACGAGCCCATGAAGAGGTCAAATAGTAGTGGCCACTAAAGAAGCATCAGTGCTTTGTCTTTCACTCCTTCCAGGGCCTGTGTGAGTGCTGGACCCAACTGTCTAGGGAGCAGATGCTGAATGGGACTTGTCAGCTGTCCCAAATTGGTAACTAGAGGCCCAGAAATGAGGATGAAGGGGTATACCACATAACCCACATTCTAGAGTGAGAAGCCCAAAGTGCACCCTTCTCCCAGCCTTGACTTCCTGAAAGCTGGCGGCGGTCTGGTGGGAGTTCATTGCTCTGGGAGGAAAGAACACAAGAAGGGAGAGTCATCAATATTGGGAGTCTCAGGGCATGAGGTCCCTTAAGAGAGGTGCTTCCTGAGAAAGTAGGTCTCTCCCTCCTCCAGCAGGGGGCAGAGAAGGGAAGGTAAGTCTCCAAGAACGCCAACTGTGAAGATTTTGGGAGGCCTGCAAGAAGTGACAGACTGTTTCACTTCCTAGAAGGATGCTCCTTGCTGATCTGTCCCAGCCATGTTTTCAGTGGCCAGGAGTAGTTATGAAAACGGCCTTCATTAATGCTGCTTGTTGGGCAAAGACGTAAGCTTCTCGCAGGTAAGGAAAACTGAACAGAAGGAATTCACAAGGTCCCTGGCCAAGGGTGCCAGGAGTTATCCGTGGGTCCACTCCTGGTGCTGGTTCCTGTGGGGTGGACGCTGGGAGCTGAAGCTGAGCCCCACAGAGCACTGCGCTCTGAGGGGGTCTTGATAGGACCTTCCAAGAAGCCCCTGTGGGGTCCCTATGGTAGAGCCAGCTCCTGGTTTCCTGTCACAACGGGTCACTTTGTGTTTTCCAAGACAGCAGCTAACGAGGAGAGGGCTCTGAGAATGGCTGTTGAGTAGAGGGGCACAGGACCCTGAGCTCACCCTCCGCCTGAGCCCTGCAGAGTGAAGAGGAAGGAGGACCCCGAGCTAGACCAGGCCCTCTTCTGCTTCCTCCCTTGGGGCCCAAAAACTGGTTAGGGGCCCTGCGACCTGCTTCCCAGGGAGGTGTAGCAAATCCTAGCCACACAGAGATAGAGCAGCAAATTAGCCAAAGCAAGTCTCAGACGAGCCCATGAAGAGGTCAAATAGTAGTGGCCACTAAAGAAGCATCAGTGCTTTGTCTTTCACTCCTTCCAGGGCCTGTGTGAGTGCTGGACCCAACTGTCTAGGGAGCAGATGCTGAATGGGACTTGTCAGCTGTCCCAAATTGGTAACTAGAGGCCCAGAAATGAGGATGAAGGGGTATACCACATAACCCACATTCTAGAGTGAGAAGCCCAAAGTGCACCCTTCTCCCAGCCTTGACTTCCTGAAAGCTGGCGGCGGTCTGGTGGGAGTTCATTGCTCTGGGAGGAAAGAACACAAGAAGGAGAGTCATCAATATTGGGAGTCTCAGGGCATGAGGTCCCTTAAGAGAGGTGCTTCCTGAGAAAGTAGGTCTCTCCCTCCTCCAGCAGGGGGCAGAGAAGGGAAGGTAAGTCTCCAAGAACGCCAACTGTGAAGATTTTGGGAGGCCTGCAAGAAGTGACAGACTGTTTCACTTCCTAGAAGGATGCTCCTTGCTGATCTGTCCCAGCCATGTTTTCAGTGGCCAGGAGTAGTTATGAAAACGGCCTTCATTAATGCTGCTTGTTGGGCAAAGACGTAAGCTTCTCGCAGGTAAGGAAAACTGAACAGAAGGAATTCACAAGGTCCCTGGCCAAGGGTGCCAGGAGTTATCCGTGGGTCCACTCCTGGTGCTGGTTCCTGTGGGGTGGACGCTGGGGAGCTGAAGCTGAGCCCCCACAGAGCACTGCGCTCTGAGGGGGTCTTGATAGGACCTTCCAAGAAGCCCCTGTGGGGTCCCTATGGTAGAGCCAGCTCCTGGTTTCCTGTCACAACGGGTCACTTTGTGTTTTCCAAGACAGCAGCTAACGAGGAGAGGGCTCTGAGAATGGCTGTTGAGTAGAGGGGCACAGGACCCTGAGCTCACCCTCCGCCTGAGCCCTGCAGAGTGAAGAGGAAGGAGGACCCCGAGCTAGACCAGGCCCTCTTCTGCTTCCTCTGCCCCAGCTGTTAGGGGCCCTGGACTTAGTGGAAAGATGAGAGCGTATGAGAAAAGTTTAAAACTGGCCCCGGTAAGTTTAATAACCAGAAGCACCCCCGAAGTTGCCATTAAGAGCTCTGCTTTCCAGCAGGGAGGGATAAAGTATTAAAAAATAAAGCCATTTGCATTTTCTCCCCCATTGAACTGTGACACCTCAGTGAATTGCTGGCAGCTGGAATGAAAGGCAAGATGGCAGAGCGTCTTGGGGACTCATTTCGCTGCCCACACGCCCGTGTCCTGCTCCTTTTCCTACTTAAGCACCGGGCTTGTCCAAGAGAGCTTGTGTGAGAAGCAGTCCATCAGAAACAAGGCCAGCATCGGACCTCCGAGGTCGCTCTAACAGCCTTGCTTCTGACGTGTCTTTGGCAGCAGCAGCAAGAGGAATCTGAAGCCCCGCAGTCCCAGGAATTCTCAGAAGTGTCCACAGGCAGGTGGACTGAGGTCCTGCTCTGACAGCTGCTGGCCAAACCAGGCAAGACGTGAGGTAAGTGGAAGCCTCCAGACTCCAGACCACAAATCAGCAGGTAGCATTTCTGGTCTCCTGGTTCTGGTCCGAGTACCTGTGTCATTTTGCAGTCTTGAATGGCCTTTCAGGTTGATCTGGCCGGGAAGACCCCCCCCCCCCAAAGTCTCCTACCCATGTGCAGCGTAAGTGGGCACCACTTCTGGCTCCTTGGCTTGTGCTCTGTTTGGGGGCTGCAGACCCAGGAAGCAGTTTGACAGATGAACCTGCAAGGTGTTAGGTGAGTTCACGCCACAAGGTGGCGGCAGAGGACTAGCCTGGACCGAGGCACTTGCTAGCTGAGTTGGGAGGCCCAGTGGGGGCAGAAAGATGGAGTTTCTTTACCACAGGATGGGTGGACAAGGGAGCAGAGTGAGCCCGCATTTTAGAGGGCTGGGGGAATCAGTACCAATAGATGCAGAAAGATTCCAGGAGGCGGTTGAGGTGAAATTTGAATAAAGCATACAAAATTATGCATTGACTGTTTTTGTGAGCTGGGTAATCTGCTTAACACTTAACATACATTGTATGTGCCATTTCCTGGAATAAGCTTATTATCCCTTTTTGATGTGTGAGGAAGAGGAGGCTCAGATTAAACAAATTACTCACCCATACTCACATAGTTGTAGGTGATGGAGCCAGGAATGAAAAATCAGGCTGCCTTGCAAGCCTGAGTTCTGAACTTTTGTTCAGCAGAGCAAATGTTAGCATAGACCAGTCGTTCTCAAAGTGTGGTCACAGGATCCTGATGTTGGGGTGACTTGACAGAAATGCAAATTCTCAGGCTCTGCCCAAGGTCTACTGATTCAGAGATGCTGAGGTGGGAGCTCAGCAACATGTGTTTTTTAGAGCCTTCAGAGGGATTCTTTCCTTTTTTAACAAGAGGAAAACAAACAAATTTCCCTGATGACTCAGTGGCAAAGAATCCTTCTGCCAGTGCAGGAGATGCTGGTTCAGTCTCTGGTCCAGGAAGATGCCCTGGAGAAGGAAATGGCAACCCACTCCAGTACTCTTGCCTGGGAAATTCCATGGACAGAGGAGCCCAGTGGGCTACAGTCCACGGGGTCACAAAAGACTCAGACACGACTTAACAACTAAACACAGAGACACATATTTTGTATACACTCTGATGCTGGCTCCAGTTTGACAAGTTGAGATATAGGCAAGGGCTTCCCAGAGCACTAGTGGTGAAGAACCTGCCTACCAATGCAGGAGACTAAGAGATGGGGTTTCAGTCCCTGGTCCAGGAAGATCCCCTGGAGAAGGAAATGGCAACCCACTCTGGTATTCTTGCCTGGGAAATTCCATGGACAGAGGAGCCTGGCGGGCTACAGTCCATGGAGTCTCAAAGAGTTGGACATGACTGAAGTGACTTTGTATGCATGCACGGTATAGACAGCAACTTTGGGTCTGGACATCACCTCTCTCTGTGCAGTCCACTCTGATCCCAGCTAGAATAGCCTCACTCCTGGCCCCAAAGGCAAAGGATTTTTTTAGGATTTGCCCCAATTCTTCCCTGACTTGCCAATACCTCTTTCTCCCCTATAAGTGTTGGGAGAAAAAATCTTTGTGGAGCTTGGGACTTTTTTCTTCATTAAGATGACAAACAGGTCACCTCTATCAAAGACAGCAGGGTGAGACCAGACAGGAATTTAGAATCTCCTTATAAATAAAGCCTCAGTTTTAAGCATTAATGAAAGACATAGGATCTTTATGGTGCTATCCATTTCTGATCTTGCCAATTCAGTAGCCAGAGAGCATCTTCCATCTTTGCCCCTACCACTAATTACGGAACTCTGCCCTGATGTGTGGGTAATTCAGATTCTCTGATGAAGCATTATTCATCTGAAAATATATAATATGTAAGACTGGAGGAAAAGACTCCAAATTGTTCATGTTTGTATTTCTAGCTAAAAATTTCTGGGTGATTTAAACTTGTTTTTTTTGTGTGTGTGCCTTTAAATTTTTCTTAACTTTGAAGTGTGTATAATTCTTTTTTAGTAAAAGTAGAAAATAACGACTGCTGTCTTATAAACAAGTCTTTTCATCTGGGAGATGAACCTAGTGGAATGAACATTATGAGCCTGAAAATTCCTGATGGGGATGATTTGGCTACGAAAAGAACTGTTTGAAGTTTGCATATAGCCATGTAAATAATAAAAAAAAACTCATTAATTTTCACTTTCTTCATTGAAAACTTGTGATCTTATCCATAGGAGATAGGAGCCCTTCTTGCTGAGGCTACAAAAGGATATTAAAAGATGAGACCATGTTTAGGAAAACAGATTATTTCCATGGAGTTTGAACTACCCTAAACATTCTCATTTTACATGCCAGCAGTTGATATGATTATTATCTATTTTTCTTATATATCCACTTATTAGATAATAGGGGGTTACCCGCTGCATTAACACCTATCTTTGGCCTTGAAATCAGATTGTATGATGTATCAGTATACCAATTAAGCTCTCAGTGTTTTGTGAATGTTTATCCAGTTAAAAATGCAAATCCTCTCTCCAGGCTGAATTCCAGACATCCAATTGGTCGAATATCTTTTCTTGCAGGATTGAAGCAACAAGATGTATTGAAATGACCGCCTCTCAGAATATGGGCTTCTGGACACTTCAAAACTGTTTAAAGTCAGGCAGTCTCCATGAGGTGTAGATCACTGAAGGTTAGATTCCTTGTTATCAAAGGACCCTCCCTCTGATGTCTAGAAACCAATGCCTGGACTGCCTCATAGGCAGTCTGGTTTCCAGACTCCATCAGATGAGGACAGAGGCCGCAGAAGCAGCAGCTCCCACCCATGCCAGCTGACCCACGTGAACTGAGTCCCTGAGCTCCCCCCGCCCCCACCGGTCCCTCTAGGAGGGAAAATGGCTCCTCAGACCCTGAGAGAAGCAAGCAGGAACACTGACTCTCTTCTAGAGTGCTCCATTACGGAACTCTGCCCTGATGTGTGGGTAATTCAGATTCTCTGATGAAGCATTATTCATCTGAAAATATATAATATGTAAGACTGGAGGAAAAGACTCCAAATTGTTCATGTTTGTATTTCTAGCTAAAAATTTCTGGGTGATTTAAACTTGTTTTTTTTGTGTGTGTGCCTTTAAATTTTTCTTAACTTTGAAGTGTGTATAATTCTTTTTTAGTAAAAGTAGAAAATAACGACTGCTGTCTTATAAACAAGTCTTTTCATCTGGGAGATGAACCTAGTGGAATGAACATTATGAGCCTGAAAATTCCTGATGGGGATGATTTGGCTACGAAAAGAACTGTTTGAAGTTTGCATATAGCCATGTAAATAATAAAAAAAAACTCATTAATTTTCACTTTCTTCATTGAAAACTTGTGATCTTATCCATAGGAGATAGGAGCCCTTCTTGCTGAGGCTACAAAAGGATATTAAAAGATGAGACCATGTTTAGGAAAACAGATTATTTCCATGGAGTTTGAACTACCCTAAACATTCTCATTTTACATGCCAGCAGTTGATATGATTATTATCTATTTTTCTTATATATCCACTTATTAGATAATAGGGGGTTACCCGCTGCATTAACACCTATCTTTGGCCTTGAAATCAGATTGTATGATGTATCAGTATACCAATTAAGCTCTCAGTGTTTTGTGAATGTTTATCCAGTTAAAAATGCAAATCCTCTCTCCAGGCTGAATTCCAGACATCCAATTGGTCGAATATCTTTTCTTGCAGGATTGAAGCAACAAGATGTATTGAAATGACCGCCTCTCAGAATATGGGCTTCTGGACACTTCAAAACTGTTTAAAGTCAGGCAGTCTCCATGAGGTGTAGATCACTGAAGGTTAGATTCCTTGTTATCAAAGGACCCTCCCTCTGATGTCTAGAAACCAATGCCTGGACTGCCTCATAGGCAGTCTGGTTTCCAGACTCCATCAGATGAGGACAGAGGCCGCAGAAGCAGCAGCTCCCACCCATGCCAGCTGACCCACGTGAACTGAGTCCCTGAGCTCCCCCCGCCCCCACCGGTCCCTCTAGGAGGGAAAATGGCTCCTCAGACCCTGAGAGAAGCAAGCAGGAACACTGACTCTCTTCTATAGGTAGTGCTCCATAGGTATCTACTCTAGGTAGATAGGACCCAGGGCTGAAAGATGTGCATGATTAAATGCCATCTCCTTTATGTATTTGTCTATTTGCCTCCCCTATCAGAATATATGCTTCCTGAAAGTCAGATCTTGTCTCTCAACTTCATAGTGGCATCCTCACATCTTGTTGTTGTTCAGCAGCTCAATTGTGTCCGACTCTTTGCGACCCCATGGACTGCAGCACGCCAGGCTGAGAGTCATTCACTACCTCCCCGAGTTTGTTCAAGCTCATGTGCTATCTAACCGTCCTGTCCTCTGCCAACACCTTCTTCCCCTGCCCTCAGTCTTTTCTAGCATCAGAGTCTCTTTCCATTGAGTTGGCTCTTGGCATCAGGTGGCGAAAAGATTGGAGCTTCAGCTTCAGCATCAGTCCTTCCAATGAATATCAGGGTTGATTTCCTTTAGGATTGACTGGTCCTTATCATCTAGAACATAGTAGATGCTCCATAAACAGCCACGGAATGAATGAATATATGAAGTTTACATAAGCTCTAGGTTTATAGGCATTCAATGACACTTTTGCTAAGTTATGACATTCAAGCAATTTTTTTCCTTTTCAACAACAGCATATAAGAATGCCAGTAACCAAGGTACCACTTGGGAATATCCAAAATAATGCTGAGAAAAATTTTCTTGATGCAAAAAAGGAATGTTTTACATCTGAGAACCTTAGGACAGTGGTTCAAATTTGTTTTGTTAGCAGCAGGGTTCAGGCTTAAGCTAGAGTAAGGGGGCCTGTTTAAAACTGGCCCCTCCTTTCCTTCCTTGGAGGAATCCAAGAGCAGTTACCTGCAGCGCTTGGACAGTGGTTCTCAGAATTAGCTGGGCAGCTTAGAAAACCCTAGACATCCACCCAGAAACTGCCAATGCCAGGGGTCATGGGGAGAGTTAGACTCTGGTTCTATTGTTTACCTCTCTCTTGTGTGCACACACAGGATTTTGTTTAGACTTCATTTCAGTACAGTGCAGAGAGTGTAGGACTAGGAATCAGAAGAAGCAAGGTCCCAATCCTAGCTCTACCACTTTCTAGCTTTGTGCCTCTGGACAAATTACTTTAGCCCCCTATGGATAAAATCCATGGGAGGATAATGTCTGTCACAGTGAAAATGTCACTTATCTTGGTTATCACTATACCTAGTACTGGCACACGGTGGCTAGTCAATACACAGTAGTTTAATTCCTGAATATTTCATTACTTATTCATTGCCATAAAGAGGGACTGGGTTTTTATTTATTTATTTTTGGTCAATTCCATTGGTATTTCATTTATTTCAATCTTTGTTCTTTGGCCTGTGTGGGCCTCGCATTGCAGTGGCCTCTCTCGTCACACAGCACTGGCTCTGGGTGGCATGCGCTTCTGGGTAGCATGCGCTCCTGGGCGCTGGCTCAGTAGTTGGACACATAGGTCCGGCCGCTCCGCGGCACTTGGGATCTTCCCAGGCCAGGGATTGAACCGATGCCCCTTGCACTGCAAGGCTGTGTCCTTTCCCCTGAACTACCAGAGAAGCCCGGTTTTAGTTTAAGATCCTCACGTGTATAGGTAATAAGAGATCAGAAAGCTTAGGATTGACTGGTCCTTATCATCTAGAACATAGTAGATGCTCCATAAACAGCCACGGAATGAATGAATATATGAAGTTTACATAAGCTCTAGGTTTATAGGCATTCAATGACACTTTTGCTAAGTTATGACATTCAAGCAATTTTTCCTTTTCAACAACAGCATATAAGAATGCCAGTAACCAAGGTACCACTTGGGAATATCCAAAATAATGCTGAGAAAAATTTTCTTGATGCAAAAAAGGAATGTTTTACATCTGAGAACCTTAGGACAGTGGTTCAAATTTGTTTTGTTAGCAGCAGGGTTCAGGCTTAAGCTAGAGTAAGGGGGCCTGTTTAAAACTGGCCCCTCCTTTCCTTCCTTGGAGGAATCCAAGAGCAGTTACCTGCAGCGCTTGGACAGTGGTTCTCAGAATTAGCTGGGCAGCTTAGAAAACCCTAGACATCCACCCAGAAACTGCCAATGCCAGGGGTCATGGGGAGAGTTAGACTCTGGTTCTATTGTTTACCTCTCTCTTGTGTGCACACACAGGATTTTGTTTAGACTTCATTTCAGTACAGTGCAGAGAGTGTAGGACTAGGAATCAGAAGAAGCAAGGTCCCAATCCTAGCTCTACCACTTTCTAGCTTTGTGCCTCTGGACAAATTACTTTAGCCCCCTATGGATAAAATCCATGGGAGGATAATGTCTGTCACAGTGAAAATGTCACTTATCTTGGTTATCACTATACCTAGTACTGGCACACGGTGGCTAGTCAATACACAGTAGTTTAATTCCTGAATATTTCATTACTTATTCATTGCCATAAAGAGGGACTGGGTTTTTATTTATTTATTTTTGGTCAATTCCATTGGTATTTCATTTATTTCAATCTTTGTTCTTTGGCCTGTGTGGGCCTCGCATTGCAGTGGCCTCTCTCGTCACACAGCACTGGCTCTGGGTGGCATGCGCTTCTGGGTAGCATGCGCTCCTGGGCGCTGGCTCAGTAGTTGGACACATAGGTCCGGCCGCTCCGCGGCACTTGGGATCTTCCCAGGCCAGGGATTGAACCGATGCCCCTTGCACTGCAAGGCTGTGTCCTTTCCCACTGAACTACCAGAGAAGCCCGGTTTTAGTTTTTAAGATCCTCACGTGTATAGGTAATAAGAGATCAGAAAGCAGTAAGTGCTGTTTGCCTCTGGTCCTCCACTGCCTAAGATTCTTAAATGCATGGGACCTAGTTCCAATCTTAGTGGATTCATTCCCTTCAGCTTGGAGCTCATGGGTTCCCTGGATTCTAGACTGTGGGGCTCTGAATTGAAAGAGGACCGTTTTAAGTATAAAGAAGCTTAAGCACATGTTTGTAGTTTGGAGCTAAGATGGCGCCTATAGGAAGGGATGTGGGAGTGAAAAGAAGCTTAAGCACATTGTTTCAGCTTGGAGCTAAGATGGTGCCTACAGGAAGAGACAGGGCGTGATATAAATTGTTAATTGATGGTCAACATTTCTGATTGGTTCCCCTGGCTTCCGCGCTCGTGAATGATTGCTTGGCCTTTAGCTTGATTGGTGTAATCTATAGGAAGTCCCGCGCAAAACCCCCTTCACTTGCCCATAAAAGCTGTGGATCTTCAATAAAGCAGAACTACTTCGATGGAACCCCTGTCGCGTCTGATTGTCCCCTGCCTGAGCCAGGGGGCTGTGGGGCGGACAGTTCAAGATTTGCCTTTCTCCGAGATCTCCTGGTTCAGCCGGGGACAATCCCGCTGCCTTCCCTTTCTGCGGAAGATCCCCACAGAAGCTGGGGCCCAACGTGGGGCCTGAAGGCGAGAAAGTAGAAGGCAGCATCACCGTGCGTGTTTGAACGAGAACCGACGAAGCGGCCTACGGGCCTCAGCGCGGCGCCTCCCTCTAGAGGGGCATCTTCTCAGAGTAATCCGGATTTCAAGGTGAGTCTTCCCCTTTATCGCGCCACTCCCGAGAGGGTGGGGATTTAGGGTAGTCACAAAAATACTGAAAGCTGCTTTTCCTTGTTCCTCCTTCTTTACTTTAATTCCTACTTTCACGTTCTCTCCGATTCGAGACTTCCAGCGAACCAGTGGACAGTCTAAAAGGCAACTGACAGGATTTGGCCAGGGCCACTCTCTGGTGGCCTCAGAAGGCTTTAAGATAGTTCGCCCCAGTAGCGGCAGCCCGACTGGGTGGAAGTCTCTCTTTTCTATATTTCAAATTGAGGACGCGGCCTAAACTTCTCCATTGCGAGCACGGGTCAGGCATTTAAAAGCCATTAGGGCACCTGCCGCTTAAAGACTCCCGTGACAGGATAAGGGGGTCACGGAACGGGCCAGAGCCTCTTAGAGGGCCGGCCTCCAGCGAGACAATGTCCGTGCAAATGCTAGGGACTCCTTCACTGTTTCACAAGCACGACATAAGCCCAACTTCCCGGCCACCACCACTCCCGTTAGGATTTTTGGTGGTAGTCCTCAGTTGTCTTTCTTTTCTGCTCTCTTTCAACGACATGGGAAACTATATCCAAGCTCTTAACAGAGCCTGGGACTCCTTTATAAATGAAGACGAAATTAGCTATGATGAGCGTTTCACTCATGATCACTCGGGGTCAAGACCTCAAGGCACAGGACTGCACTCCACACTCCCTTTCCCCCTTAAAGAGATCACAGAGGCTCCACGGGGAGGGAAGGCACTGGGGACCTATCCTGAAGAAACTGGGGAGCCCTCAGCGCCCTTCATGGGCCCAACCCAAGCTTTTCCTGTAAACGTTAACCCGGGGGGAAACAGACCAGACGCCTGGTGTCCATGGGAGGCCACTGACCTAAAGGAACTTAAGAAGGCAGTAGCCGAGGACGGCCCAAACTCCCCATGGGCAGAAACCACACTCCAAGGGCTAGCCCACCAACCTTGTACCACCCAAGACTGGAAGATGCTATGTAAGGCAGTACTTCCCAGTAACATTTATATCAAATGGTGTGCCTTCTTCAAAGAGGAATGCCATGTTCAAGCAGAGAGAAACCAGGCTTCCAATCCCATCATTCCAATAACTTTCGGAATGCTATCGGGAACGGCAGACCGATGGAGCACTGATATTCAGCAGGCCGCCGTCCCTGCCCCTTATCAAGACCAAGTACGGGCTATATGTCTGGCTGCCTGAAAAAAACTTGCTGAGGGCCCTACTAACCCCGCCCCATATCGGGTATAACACAAAAGTATAGCGAAGACCTTGCCACTTTTGTAGATCGTGTAGAAAAGAGCCTCCAGAAAAAGTTCCCTCCAGGGTCTTTAAGAGATCAGTTCCTCAAAATGTTAGTTTGGGAGGGAATAAATACAGACCATAAATTGGCCTGCGCAGGACAAAAAGATCGTTCCATTGAACGATGGATTGTGTGCTCTAAAGATATAGGCACACAAAACCACCAAGCCCGCTCTATCACCAATGCCCTTCAGGCTCAAACTGAGGCTCTCTCTGAGGCAATGACTAAAGCCTTATCCACTGTAATAGTTACAGGCAGGGCCTCGTCCCAGCCCCCCCCACCCCCGCCCGCCTCACCTGAATCAGGCCACTGCTTTAACTGCGGCCAACCGGGGCACTTTAAGAGAGAGCGCCCCTAAGGAGATAAGAAAACATCCCATGGAAACACCCTCTGAAAGAAATCAGGGTGGGGCAAGACACTCTGTGCTCAGGGAAATCCGGTAGAACAGGTCTTTATTTATTTTTTATTATTTATTTTTGTACATGTATGTTCCCAGATCATTCATATAGAACAGGTCTTTAGATAGGTAAATGACTTTTAGAAAGAGCTTTTATTATCTCAATCCCTGCATCTCCTCACAACTGAAACAGTGCTAAAATCCTTCATGAAGATATCACACCCTCAGGGCAGGCACAAGCTATTTGTAAAACAAAAGCCTTTAAAAAAAAAAAACCCTTTCTTTGACATTTAAATTTCCCCCACACTGAAACCCTTGTGTTGGAGCTATCTGGGGTGCTGCCTCGAGACTGCAGTCCTAATTATACCTCAAATAAAACTTAACCCACAGATCCCCATCAAAGATTTAAAGAAAATTGTGCATACTTGCAAGTCTTGCCTCCCTCACATTAAGTTCCTCCCTTACAATCTTGGGGAGTAAACCCTCGGGGACTGAGGCCTAATACGTTGTGGCAGACAGATGTCACTCACTTTTTTCCCTTTGGAAAACTCAAGTACATCTTTGTATCCATTGATACTTATTCCCATGCCTGCTGGGCTACAGCCCACTCAGGAGAAAAAGCAAAACATGCCCAAAGTCATTTCTTGCAATGCTTTGCAACTCTGGGTCTACCTTATCAGATAAAAACAGACAATGGTCCCTGCTTTGTTAATAAAAATTTACAAAACTTCTTTCAACGATGGCACATCCTCCACACCACAGGGATCCCATACAACCCTCAAGGACAGGCCATAATTGGCCACATCCGGGTCCACAGCAACTTCGTTCCATTGAAGCGATGGATTGTGTGCTCTAAAGATATAGGCACACAAAGCCACCAAGCCCGCTCTATCACCAATGCCCTTCAGGCTCAAACTGAGGCTCTCTCTGAGGCAATGACTAAAGCCTTATCCACTGTAATAGTTACAGGCAGGGCCTCGTCCCAGCCCCCACCCCGCCCGCCTCACCTGAATCAGGCCACTGCTTTAACTGCGGCCAACCGGGGCACTTTAAGAGAGCCCGCCCCTAAGGAGATAAGAAAACATCCCATGGAAACACCCTCTGAAAGAAATCAGGGTGGGGCAAGACACTCTGTGCTCAGGGAAATCCGGTAGAACAGGTCTTTATTTATTTTTTATTATTTATTTTTGTACATGTATGTTCCCAGATCATTCATATAGAACAGGTCTTTAGATAGGTAAATGACTTTTAGAAAGAGCTTTTATTATCTCAATCCCTGCATCTCCTCACAACTGAAACAGTGCTAAAATCCTTCATGAAGATATCACACCCTCAGGGCAGGCACAAGCTATTTGTAAAACAAAAGCCTTTAAAAAAAAAAAACCCTTTCTTTGACATTTAAATTTCCCCCACACTGAAACCCTTGTGTTGGAGCTATCTGGGGTGCTGCCTCGAGACTGCAGTCCTAATTATACCTCAAATAAAACTTAACCCACAGATCCCCATCAAAGATTTAAAGAAAATTGTGCATACTTGCAAGTCTTGCCTCCCTCACATTAAGTTCCTCCCTTACAATCTTGGGGAGTAAACCCTCGGGGACTGAGGCCTAATACGTTGTGGCAGACAGATGTCACTCACTTTTTTCCCTTTGGAAAACTCAAGTACATCTTTGTATCCATTGATACTTATTCCCATGCCTGCTGGGCTACAGCCCACTCAGGAGAAAAAGCAAAACATGCCCAAAGTCATTTCTTGCAATGCTTTGCAACTCTGGGTCTACCTTATCAGATAAAAACAGACAATGGTCCCTGCTTTGTTAATAAAAATTTACAAAACTTCTTTCAACGATGGCACATCCTCCACACCACAGGGATCCCATACAACCCTCAAGGACAGGCCATAATTGAACGTCATCATCAAAACTTAAAGGCTCAATTACAAAAACAAAAAGGGGGAATAAGCCCTCACCAGCAACTTGGAAGGGCACTCTTTACCCTAAACATTTTAAACTTTTCAAAGAAAGAACTGATGGCTTCAAAAACACTGGTCCAACCAAGAAATAAAGCCTGAAATACAAGTGAGATGGAAGGACCCCATCACTGGCCAGTGGAAGGGGCCTGATCCACTCTGTATGATGGGGAGAGGATTTGGGTGCATATTCCCCATTGGGGAACCCAGCCCTATATGGGTATCGGAGAGAAATCTTAAATTTATGCCACAAAACAAGGATCAAACCTTAGAATCTGCTGCAGATAACAAATGACCATATATCAGGCCCAAGAACAGAAAATTCTTGAGGCATCTCTCTCTCTCTCTCTCTTTCTCTCCTTAATAGGTACAACAGTAACAACATCCGTGCTTGGAGTTCAACAAGTGCACACCATCACAGCAGTAAACAACATCCACCGCCTCTGCCCAAGGACTTCAGACCAGCCTACACCAACTTGAACACCTGAGGGCTGCCATAATGGGACTCCAGCAACAGCTTGATCTACACGCCAGAGCTATCGTGGTATTAAGCGTTCTGGCACGCTTGGACTGTGACGTGAGATATCCCTGCTTTTGCCTGACAAAAGGGGGTTAATGATTTTTAGCTATGGATACAACGTCCTTTCACCTGGTTTAAAAATGCTTTCTATCTGCTTGTTTTTGTTGTCTTGCTAGCTATACTATTTAAGGTCAAGGGCATTATGGCCCACAATAGACAGTTACAACAAAAGATAATTATGCTTGCTCAGGTCCTAGAAGAGGAGCCCCATGTTGGACAGAACCCCTGGGTCGATATGGCCCTTCAAGAAATCACTTGAGACATATAATGAGGCCTTTGAATGAAGAATGCTCTAAAAATTATGTCCAGCCCCCGCAAAATGGCTGGTTAGCCAGTGACGGGTAAGAGGACACCACTGCAGAACAGGCCTAAGACAGGAGGGCTGCCGCAGCTGCTGCCTGATCCCATGACGGGCTCTGCCTGAATAGTGCTCTGTCCCGACCTAAGAGAGGCACAGCTGCAAGAGAGAGCGGACGAGGCTAGAGGCTGGCCACCTCTTAGCTCTATGCATTGCCTCAACAAAAGTCTCTTAATTTTAAAATAAAAGAGGGGCAGATGTGGGGCTCTGAATTGAAAGAGGACCGTTTTAAGCATAAAGAAGCTTAAGCACACGTTTGCAGTTTGGAGCTAAGATGGCGTCTACAGGAAGGAATGTGGGAGTGAAAAGAAGCTTAAGCACATTGTTTCAGCTTGGAATTAAGATGGCGCCTACAGGAAGAGACAGGGCGTGATCTAAATTGTTAATTGATGGTCAACATTTCTGATTGGTTCCCCTGGCTTCCGCGCTCGTGAATGATTGCTTGGCCTTTAGCTTGATTGGTGTAATCTATAGGAAGTCCCGCGCAAAACCCCCTTCACTTGCCCATAAAAGCTGTGGATCTTCAATAAAGAGGAACTACTTCGATGGAACCCCTGTCGCGTCTGATTGTCCCCTACCTGAGCCAGGGGGCTGTGGGGCGGACAGTTCAAGATTTGCCTTTCTCCGAGATCTCCTGGTTCAGCCGGGGACAATCCCGCTGCCTTCCCTTTCTGCGGAAGGTCCCCGCACTAGACTTTGGATGACGAGGCAGAGCAGGGAAAGGAGAGGACATGGAATCTGGACATATTGCTCCAAAACTACTCACAAAAAGGTTAGAGTAGATTCAGAGAAGAAACCTGGGAAGCTCAGCTCTGAACTGCGGAAATGGGAGTTCATGCATTCATTTGCTTCTTTAAAAAAAAAAAAAAAAGATTTGATAGTACCACCTCTCTTGCTTGATTCCTCCCTGGCAAGTAATCAGTTCCCTCACTTGTGTTTCATGGTATTCTATGCACTTCAGAGCTGAAATTCATATCACATTGTGTTGCTGATTCTCCTGTCTGTCACCTGAGCTTGTTGGGAGAAGTGATTCTGAATCATTCCTCTTTATATTTTTAGTCCCTAACAGAGTACCTACTACCTAGTTGGATGTTAAATTTGTTTTCTAAGTGAAATAATAGAAAGAAGGCTACAAGACCACTCATTGTAAAAAAGTCTGGAGAACTGACAGATGATTTGGGTATACAAGGCTTGGTCACTAGTTTCCCTGTGGTTACACTATCTGTGGGGTTAGTCTGTGTACATTGGGTTTGATTACAAGAGTTAAAAAGCCTCCAGAAATGGTCACTGATATAGTGAATGCAACAGTGTTGTTTGTAGTTTAAAATGAAATGAAAGAACATTGACTGCAGAAGAGATTTATTCTATTTAACTAGAAAGGGGATAACCATGCACATCTCTCTTTCAATGGATAGTAATGGGGGCACATCTCCTCGCTCCTCTCCTTGCTTCTGATAAGGGATGCTTGACAGCGATAACCCTGGGTCTCTCTCTGATCCTCTAGCCACTTCAGTCCCACTTATTTATAAACCAGAGAAGAGTAACCAGGCATGAGTCACTCAGCTCTTTTCTGCCTTCTTGTATTTCCTGAGTGTAAGTCTTCTCACAAAGAATGTTTTCCATTGCCGGTCTCTTCCATCAGTTGTGCAAGCAACTCCTTGCTCTCCTGAGCGAGGAGGCCACATTGGCCAGTGGAGACTGAGGCAGCACATGGAAGTCTGTCATCACTGAGGCGTGGGTGGCAGACCTGTTGGCTCTTATGCGGAGCTGTGAGAGCCCACTTAGTCTCACTTAGCCTCGGTTAGCTTTAAACAGATATTACTTTTCATCTTATTTCTCAACTTGTTCATAACCCAAGTGGGGAAGATGAGTACTGTTTACTGAAAATGCCTCTCATAGACTCCTTCAGTAGATACTCTGTGGCATTTGGCTTCATTATGACTTTTATTGAAGTATGTTGTGGTTGTTCAGTCCCTCAGCCATGTCTGACTCTTTGCCACCCCACAGACTGCTGCATGCCAGGTTTTCCTGTCCTTCACGATCTCCCGAAGCTTGCTCAAACTCATGTCTATTGAATTAGTGATGCCATCCAACCATCTTATTCTCTGTCATCACTTCTCTTTCTGCCTTCTATCTTTCTCAGCATCAGGTTCATTTCCAATAAGTTGTCTCTTCGCATCAGGTGGCCAAATTATTGGAGCTTCAACTTCAGCATCAGTCCTTCCAGTGAATAGTCAGGGTTGATTTCCTTTAGGATTGACTGGTTTGACTTCCTTGCTGGATGTATGTCATTTTCATCTTGTATTTATGGGGCATGGTACCAGAGTTAATTTTAATTTGTATTTGTAGAATGAATGGATGGGCAATCAACCTCCTAATCCTTAAGGCACACTCACACATGTGAGTCTGGCACCTGGTCTTCTAATTGCCTGGCATAGAGTGTGCAGTCTGGCACCTGAATGAATTCTATTAAAAAAACATTGACTGCAGAAGAGATTTATTCTATTTAACTAGAAAGGGGATAACCATGCACATCTCTCTTTCAATGGATAGTAATGGGGGCACATCTCCTCGCTCCTCTCCTTGCTTCTGATAAGGGATGCTTGACAGCGATAACCCTGGGTCTCTCTCTGATCCTCTAGCCACTTCAGTCCCACTTATTTATAAACCAGAGAAGAGTAACCAGGCATGAGTCACTCAGCTCTTTTCTGCCTTCTTGTATTTCCTGAGTGTAAGTCTTCTCACAAAGAATGTTTTCCATTGCCGGTCTCTTCCATCAGTTGTGCAAGCAACTCCTTGCTCTCCTGAGCGAGGAGGCCACATTGGCCAGTGGAGACTGAGGCAGCACATGGAAGTCTGTCATCACTGAGGCGTGGGTGGCAGACCTGTTGGCTCTTATGCGGAGCTGTGAGAGCCCACTTAGTCTCACTTAGCCTCGGTTAGCTTTAAACAGATATTACTTTTCATCTTATTTCTCAACTTGTTCATAACCCAAGTGGGGAAGATGAGTACTGTTTACTGAAAATGCCTCTCATAGACTCCTTCAGTAGATACTCTGTGGCATTTGGCTTCATTATGACTTTTATTGAAGTATGTTGTGGTTGTTCAGTCCCTCAGCCATGTCTGACTCTTTGCCACCCCACAGACTGCTGCATGCCAGGTTTTCCTGTCCTTCACGATCTCCCGAAGCTTGCTCAAACTCATGTCTATTGAATTAGTGATGCCATCCAACCATCTTATTCTCTGTCATCACTTCTCTTTCTGCCTTCTATCTTTCTCAGCATCAGGTTCATTTCCAATAAGTTGTCTCTTCGCATCAGGTGGCCAAATTATTGGAGCTTCAACTTCAGCATCAGTCCTTCCAGTGAATAGTCAGGGTTGATTTCCTTTAGGATTGACTGGTTTGACTTCCTTGCTGGATGTATGTCATTTTCATCTTGTATTTATGGGGCATGGTACCAGAGTTAATTTTAATTTGTATTTGTAGAATGAATGGATGGGCAATCAACCTCCTAATCCTTAAGGCACACTCACACATGTGAGTCTGGCACCTGGTCTTCTAATTGCCTGGCATAGAGTGTGCACCTGCCTTCTAATCAGGGGAATAATTCTGATAGTCAGCAAAAAGGGAGTGGAGGAAAAGGTTTGTAAAATGCCTGCAGGTGTGCCTCCCATCCTGTGCACATACACTTTTGCACTGGGACTTGTCTGCGCCTCTCATCAGGAAGTGGGTTTCATTCTCCCTCTTATTGAATCAGATCCTGTGACTTGGTTTGGCCATATGGATATATTTGGACTGATATTGACAGCCTTCTAAATCTAGACCTCAGAGAGCCTTGTAGTTTCTGCTTTTGCCCTTTTGAAGGACTGATGTCAGCCAACAATGGAAAGCAGCTCTTCTCAGCCTATTTGAGTGTGAGAATCCAGGCACTGCAGCCAAAGGCCAACTACAATTGCCAGACATGTGGACAAGGCCATCATCCAGCATCCTTTCCTGGTCCAGAGGCTGATGACTGCAGCCATGGGAACGATCTCAGGAGAGACCAGTGGAATTGCTGCCCAGGTGACCTCGGACCACATGGCTGGCCCCATTGTTGTGAGCATATCAATGGTAAGTGTTTATCTGCTAAGGTGTCTAAGCTTTGGATGGTTTGTGATGCAGCAATGGAGAACTGATACAGAGATATTGGCAAACTTCTCAATTAACATAAAGAACAGGAGTGCCTATTCCTCCAGTACTTCCTATTCTTTACTAATAATGGTTCTCTGCCTCTGGGGTCTATTGAATTAGTGATGCCATCCAACCATCTTATTCTCTGTCATCACTTCTCTTTCTGCCTTCTATCTTTCTCAGCATCAGGTTCATTTCCAATAAGTTGTCTCTTCGCATCAGGTGGCCAAATTATTGAGCTTCAACTTCAGCATCAGTCCTTCCAGTGAATAGTCAGGGTTGATTTCCTTTAGGATTGACTGGTTTGACTTCCTTGCTGGATGTATGTCATTTTCATCTTGTATTTATGGGGCATGGTACCAGAGTTAATTTTAATTTGTATTTGTAGAATGAATGGATGGGCAATCAACCTCCTAATCCTTAAGGCACACTCACACATGTGAGTCTGGCACCTGGTCTTCTAATTGCCTGGCATAGAGTGTGCACCTGCCTTCTAATCAGGGGAATAATTCTGATAGTCAGCAAAAAGGGAGTGGAGGAAAAGGTTTGTAAAATGCCTGCAGGTGTGCCTCCCATCCTGTGCACATACACTTTTGCACTGGGACTTGTCTGCGCCTCTCATCAGGAAGTGGGTTTCATTCTCCCTCTTATTGAATCAGATCCTGTGACTTGGTTTGGCCATATGGATATATTTGGACTGATATTGACAGCCTTCTAAATCTAGACCTCAGAGAGCCTTGTAGTTTCTGCTTTTGCCCTTTTGAAGGACTGATGTCAGCCAACAATGGAAAGCAGCTCTTCTCAGCCTATTTGAGTGTGAGAATCCAGGCACTGCAGCCAAAGGCCAACTACAATTGCCAGACATGTGGACAAGGCCATCATCCAGCATCCTTTCCTGGTCCAGAGGCTGATGACTGCAGCCATGGGAACGATCTCAGGAGAGACCAGTGGAATTGCTGCCCAGGTGACCTCGGACCACATGGCTGGCCCCCATTGTTGTGAGCATATCAATGGTAAGTGTTTATCTGCTAAGGTGTCTAAGCTTTGGATGGTTTGTGATGCAGCAATGGAGAACTGATACAGAGATATTGGCAAACTTCTCAATTAACATAAAGAACAGGAGTGCCTATTCCTCCAGTACTTCCTATTCTTTACTAATGATGGTTCTCTGCCTCTGGGGTCCATTGATGGTGTTGACTAATGTTGCAGAACGTCACAGTTAATCCCAGACTCTTTGCTGCCTGCACTAGTCAACCCAGGCTGCCATAACAAAGTACTACAGACCAAGCGGTTTAAATAGCAGAATTTCATTTTCTCACAATCCTGGAGGTTGTGTCCAAGATCAAGGTGTTGGCAGGGTTGCTTTTCTTTGAGATCTCTCTTTTTGTTGTACATGACCTACTTCTCTGTGTGTCATCACGTGGTCTTTTCTCTCTGTAGGTAAGTGTCCTAATCTCTTCTTAAAAGGACAGCTTTCAGATTGGATTAGGTCCCAGTCATATGACCTCATGGTTGTTGTTCAGTTGCTCAGTCGTGTCCAACTCTCTGTGATCCCTTGGCATGCTGCTTGCCAGACTTTGCTGTCTTTCACTATTTCCCAGAGTTTGCTCAGATTCTTGTCTGTTCAGTTGGTAATGCTTTCTAACCATCTCATCCTCTTCTCCTTTTGTCTCTAATTTACCTTAATTACCTCTTTTCCAGGCTCTATCTTCAAACAGTCATACTGTGAAGTATTAAGAGTTAGAATTTCAGCATAAGAATTTTGTGAGGAGCACAATTCAGCCCATACTATGGCCCTAAAGCTTAAGTCATATCTTGTTCTACTGTCCATTTCTTGACTGCTGGCAGTTGCAGAAGTGATTGTATCAGCCTTGAATTGACCTGCCATTAAGTGGCCGGATACCATTCTTGGCAATACCCTTCCAGGTATGTAAAACCTGTAAAACAATTCAGTGAGTATAGGTACATATGCCACCTTCTCATCCAAGTACCGTGTCTTTCCTCGTTGCCTTCTGTGGTTGCTTGGGTGTCTTCTGGAGACACATTGCAAGAGGCAAGATGGGGTGGTATGAAGCAGAGAAGGCATATCTTGTTGCTGCCCAGGTGACCTCGGACCACATGGCTGGCCCCATTGTTGTGAGCATATCAATGGTAAGTGTTTATCTGCTAAGGTGTCTAAGCTTTGGATGGTTTGTGATGCAGCAATGGAGAACTGATACAGAGATATTGGCAAACTTCTCAATTAACATAAAGAACAGGAGTGCCTATTCCTCCAGTACTTCCTATTCTTTACTAATGATGGTTCTCTGCCTCTGGGGTCCATTGATGGTGTTGACTAATGTTGCAGAACGTCACAGTTAATCCCAGACTCTTTGCTGCCTGCACTAGTCAACCCAGGCTGCCATAACAAAGTACTACAGACCAAGCGGTTTAAATAGCAGAATTTCATTTTCTCACAATCCTGGAGGTTGTGTCCAAGATCAAGGTGTTGGCAGGGTTGCTTTTCTTTGAGATCTCTCTTTTTGTTGTACATGACCTACTTCTCTGTGTGTCATCACGTGGTCTTTTCTCTCTGTAGGTAAGTGTCCTAATCTCTTCTTAAAAGGACAGCTTTCAGATTGGATTAGGTCCCAGTCATATGACCTCATGGTTGTTGTTCAGTTGCTCAGTCGTGTCCAACTCTCTGTGATCCCTTGGCATGCTGCTTGCCAGACTTTGCTGTCTTTCACTATTTCCCAGAGTTTGCTCAGATTCTTGTCTGTTCAGTTGGTAATGCTTTCTAACCATCTCATCCTCTTCTCCTTTTGTCTCTAATTTACCTTAATTACCTCTTTTCCAGGCTCTATCTTCAAACAGTCATACTGTGAAGTATTAAGAGTTAGAATTTCAGCATAAGAATTTTGTGAGGAGCACAATTCAGCCCATACTATGGCCCTAAAGCTTAAGTCATATCTTGTTCTACTGTCCATTTCTTGACTGCTGGCAGTTGCAGAAGTGATTGTATCAGCCTTGAATTGACCTGCCATTAAGTGGCCGGATACCATTCTTGGCAATACCCTTCCAGGTATGTAAAACCTGTAAAACAATTCAGTGAGTATAGGTACATATGCCACCTTCTCATCCAAGTACCGTGTCTTTCCTGGTTGCCTTCTGTGGTTGCTTGGGTGTCTTCTGGAGACACATTGCAAGAGGCAAGATGGGGTGGTATGAAGCAGGAGGCTACTGCAAGCTGGCATCATCTTGTTGAAGCTCTGGTGTTCTTGTGATAGAAAACAGGTTCTTGTGTAAGGGGCAGGGTGGGAATGCATGCTTCGCCAAGCTCTTAAGAAGAAAAATAAACTTGTATGGTTCATAGAGAAGGAATATGCTCAGATTGTAAGAATTAAATCTGGAGCAACCAGCTCCCAAATGGAGACAAGAAAGAAAGGTCAGAAGTGGTGGCAGGGTGGATGGTGCACAGATGTGTCTGTGATCCATGTGTTAACCTTGGTTAATCAATACACAAGCAGTGTGGGGAAATTAACAAGATGGTAATGGTCAGGCTCTCTTGCCCCATGTTTTCACGCCCCTTTGCCCCTTGTTTTGTAAATGATGACTTTGCATGGTTATGTAACATCTGAGATTATTTATTACTGTGCATACATGTCTCGGGGTACTCGTTTGGTCTCAGGTTACTTTTGTGGTACACCTATAGGAGCTTCACCATGAAAGCCCTGTTGGCTGCTGCTGCACTGGGACTATGCTGAAGCAGTATCATGGTCATGTTATGGGGAGTTATGCTATGTCTATGTTACGGCTATGTAAAGGCTACATTATGGCTACATTATGATTATGTAAAAGATGCTGTTACAGCCGCTGCATCACTCAGGAGAGAGGCTGTGTTATGGTTGGTTCACCAGCCAGCAGAAAATAAATGTGTCTGCCGTTCCTACAGCTTGAGTCTTCTTCTGGCCTCTTAGCTTGCACCTTGCCTACCCTGAGTTCAACGAGCAGTGTGAACAGCAAGACACACAGCAAAGGAGGAATTTAGGAGCAGAATTATCTAGATTTCTGAAGAGTCATCAGTTAATAGTTATCAAATATTTGCTACAAGTGAAGTTCTATGTGGAGAGTTGTACAGAAAAATTTCGATCTTGACTCCTACTGCTGAAATGCCTGAGTTGACTTTTCTGCCTAATTGAGTCTAGGTTAGAATTTAGACTGAACCTGATGCCTTGGCTTCTCTACAGCCTTGGGGAGCTGAATCTTATTTCCAGGGATTGCTGGCATGGGTTAGAGCCAGTCGTGAATAGATGGTTGGGCTCCATGTCCATGAATCTTATTCATTCTTTCATGTTTATACAGTAGGCATTTGTTGGAGAGCTTATGTATGCCAGACCTGTGCAAGGTAGCCTAGGATCTGCCAACCACAGAGCCAAGACCACAGTGCAAGAGAAGGCTGACCCCAGAGGGTTGTTTAAAGACCCATCCAGAACTTACTCATTTGATTAAATTCTTGAAAATAAGAGCAAGTATCTCAGTTACTTGCATCCTTCTGAAAGTGGAGTTCAGTGTAGTAGGGATAAATTTGGAGATTTGGATTAACATGTGTACACTTCTCAATATAAAACAGATAAGCAATGGGGACATATTGTATAGCAAGGGAACTATACAATATTTAATATTTTATATTAACCTATAAAGGAGGAGAGGGCTTCCCTGCCAGGTTCTTCCATGTTTTCACGCCCTTGCCTTGTTTTGTAAATGATGACTTTGCATGGTTATGTAACATCTGAGATTATTTATTACTGTGCATACATGTCTCGGGGTACTCGTTTGGTCTCAGGTTACTTTTGTGGTACACCTATAGGAGCTTCACCATGAAAGCCCTGTTGGCTGCTGCTGCACTGGGACTATGCTGAAGCAGTATCATGGTCATGTTATGGGGAGTTATGCTATGTCTATGTTACGGCTATGTAAAGGCTACATTATGGCTACATTATGATTATGTAAAAGATGCTGTTACAGCCGCTGCATCACTCAGGAGAGAGGCTGTGTTATGGTTGGTTCACCAGCCAGCAGAAAATAAATGTGTCTGCCGTTCCTACAGCTTGAGTCTTCTTCTGGCCTCTTAGCTTGCACCTTGCCTACCCTGAGTTCAACGAGCAGTGTGAACAGCAAGACACACAGCAAAGGAGGAATTTAGGAGCAGAATTATCTAGATTTCTGAAGAGTCATCAGTTAATAGTTATCAAATATTTGCTACAAGTGAAGTTCTATGTGGAGAGTTGTACAGAAAAATTTCGATCTTGACTCCTACTGCTGAAATGCCTGAGTTGACTTTTCTGCCTAATTGAGTCTAGGTTAGAATTTAGACTGAACCTGATGCCTTGGCTTCTCTACAGCCTTGGGGAGCTGAATCTTATTTCCAGGGATTGCTGGCATGGGTTAGAGCCAGTCGTGAATAGATGGTTGGGCTCCATGTCCATGAATCTTATTCATTCTTTCATGTTTATACAGTAGGCATTTGTTGGAGAGCTTATGTATGCCAGACCTGTGCAAGGTAGCCTAGGATCTGCCAACCACAGAGCCAAGACCACAGTGCAAGAGAAGGCTGACCCCAGAGGGTTGTTTAAAGACCCATCCAGAACTTACTCATTTGATTAAATTCTTGAAAATAAGAGCAAGTATCTCAGTTACTTGCATCCTTCTGAAAGTGGAGTTCAGTGTAGTAGGGATAAATTTGGAGATTTGGATTAACATGTGTACACTTCTCAATATAAAACAGATAAGCAATGGGGACATATTGTATAGCAAGGGAACTATACAATATTTAATATTTTATATTAACCTATAAAGGAGGAGAGGGCTTCCCTGCCAGGTTCTTCTGTCCATGGAATTCTCCAGGCATGAATACTAGAGTGGGTAGCCATGCCCTTCTCCAGAGGATTTTCCTGAATCAGAGACTGAACCTGGATCTCCTGCATTGCAGGTGAATTATTTACCATATAAGCCAGCAGGGAAGCCCATGTGTATGTATATGTATATGTGTGTATACACACACACACACACACACACACACACACTCACACACACGTATATATATTGCTGAGTTACTCTGCTATACACCTGAAACTATCACAATATTGTAAAACAACTATACTTCAATTTAAAAAAAGATGTGGAGTTCAGCAGAAACATTCTTGTTAGTTAATACCAGTTAGTTAGGTTATATGAAACTTAATTAAGTGCAGTCTTGACTGTGTACTTTTAATTGTGTTTTCACAGACACCTATAGACACAAACACATAGACAACCATGCATATTGATCAAGCATAAATCCGGTCATTACTGTTACACTTCTGTCCTTGCTTACAATTGTACATGCCCCAAAACCCATTTGAACTGACCTAGATTCATCAATATATCTGTGCAAGAAAAGAATCTCTTTGGATGCTGCCCATCCAAGGAGAGAGACCACAAGGCAGCCACCAGCGTGTGCTTGGGAGAGGGAGGCCTAAGTTGCTAAACCCAGTCTGGGTCTCACGTTTAGGTACTGACATTTGCTGGGAGAGCAGCTTGTGCATTAAAGTGCAGCCAAAAGCCAGCTCCAGGATAGGTGACTATGGAGGCAGATGAGGTCACAGAATTAACAACAACAACAACAAAAGAGTAGGACATTCAATAAGGCGAGACTGATCCTTCTGAGTAATTCTACCAGACAGTGGCTCTGCGGGAGGCACCACAGTATAAAGACTTCTCTCCCTGACACCAGAAAGACCTTGTCCTGAATACTAGCTATTCTGCACATCCCTTATCTTCTTTTCATACTTATTGGGAGGATTAAATGAATAACAAGTGTAAAATACTTAGAACTCTTTCAACAAATATTAGCTCTTTTCCTTTTCTAACCTGAAGCCACTTTTGGTGTCTTAAAGGTGCCACCCAGGGATTGGGGAGAAAAACAAAACAAAACGCTGACAGATCCTGCAGAGTGACCCCCTCCCCCAAATTCAAATGTGCACTTCAGATGGATAAAAGTTGAGAAATCTTTCTTATTTCAGAGCTATTTAACTTCACAGGGAGCATAAGAAATGTCTGGGGAGAACTGCATTCCTTCTCTCTCTGATCTTGAAGTCTACAGAACGAGGCCGTTCTCTTGGTGGGAGGCTGAGGCACCTGCAGATGGCAAGTGCGCACATAAATATCGACACATGCAGGAAAATCACGCAGCGAGAAGATACTTGGCGGGTGGAAAATGTATTGCAACAGCGTGGCGCCTCACTGGGGCTTGTTTCTTAGCTGTTGCTGGGGAGAGGCAAGGACTGATCATGGGGTCTGAGTGAGCTGGAAAAGGAACTTCAGGGGCAGAACCAAGATATCACTAAGTCCTATAAAGAAGGGGTCCCCAACTCCTGAGTCACAGACTGGTACCAGTCCATGGCCTGTTAGGACCTGGGCCACAAGGCAGGAGGTGAGCGGTGGGCCAGCGAGCAAAGCCTCATCTGTATTCAACAGCCACTCCCCACCATGCAAATTACCTCCAGAGCTCCGCCTCCTCTCAGATCAGCAGCGACCTTAGATTCTGGTAGGAGCATGAACCCCAAATGCAATGCACTTGAATCACCCTGAAACCATACCTACTCACCCCAGTCTGTAGAAAATTGTCTTCCACAAAACCAGTCCTAATGCCAAAATAGTTGGGGACCACTAAAGCACTGAGTATGTGCCAGGCCTTCTTCATTCTGAGCACTTCTACATTTATTAACTCGTTTAAGTCTCATGAAAACTCGCTAAGGCTGCTTGTGCATATTACAAGCTGCTAAGGCAGGTACTATTGCAGCTGGCTTAACAGAAGCACAGAGTAGTTAAGTAGCTTTTCAGAGTCACACAGCAAGTGAGTAATAGCCAAATACAGACTCAAACACCGGCAACCTGCCTTTCCCGAATACTGTATTGGGAGGATTAAATGAATAACAAGTGTAAAATACTTAGAACTCTTTCAACAAATATTAGCTCTTTTCCTTTTCTAACCTGAAGCCACTTTTGGTGTCTTAAAGGTGCCACCCAGGGATTGGGGAGAAAAACAAAACAAAACGCTGACAGATCCTGCAGAGTGACCCCCTCCCCCAAATTCAAATGTGCACTTCAGATGGATAAAAGTTGAGAAATCTTTCTTATTTCAGAGCTATTTAACTTCACAGGGAGCATAAGAAATGTCTGGGGAGAACTGCATTCCTTCTCTCTCTGATCTTGAAGTCTACAGAACGAGGCCGTTCTCTTGGTGGGAGGCTGAGGCACCTGCAGATGGCAAGTGACGCACATAAATATCGACACATGCAGGAAAATCACGCAGCGAGAAGATACTTGGCGGGTGGAAAATGTATTGCAACAGCGTGGCGCCTCACTGGGGCTTGTTTCTTAGCTGTTGCTGGGGAGAGGCAAGGACTGATCATGGGGTCTGAGTGAGCTGGAAAAGGAACTTCAGGGGCAGAACCAAGATATCACTAAGTCCTATAAAGAAGGGGTCCCCAACTCCTGAGTCACAGACTGGTACCAGTCCATGGCCTGTTAGGACCTGGGCCACAAGGCAGGAGGTGAGCGGTGGGCCAGCGAGCAAAGCCTCATCTGTATTCAACAGCCACTCCCCACCATGCAAATTACCTCCAGAGCTCCGCCTCCTCTCAGATCAGCAGCGACCTTAGATTCTGGTAGGAGCATGAACCCCAAATGCAATGCACTTGAATCACCCTGAAACCATACCTACTCACCCCAGTCTGTAGAAAATTGTCTTCCACAAAACCAGTCCTAATGCCAAAATAGTTGGGGACCACTAAAGCACTGAGTATGTGCCAGGCCTTCTTCATTCTGAGCACTTCTACATTTATTAACTCGTTTAAGTCTCATGAAAACTCGCTAAGGCTGCTTGTGCATATTACAAGCTGCTAAGGCAGGTACTATTGCAGCTGGCTTAACAGAAGCACAGAGTAGTTAAGTAGCTTTTCAGAGTCACACAGCAAGTGAGTAATAGCCAAATACAGACTCAAACACAGGCAACCTGCCTCCCAGTCAGTGCTCAAACCATGATGCTACGGACATCATAACTGGACAAAGAAGTCTGAGACATTGTCAAGCTGAATACCAGAGGGACAAAAGATCTAAATATGAAAAGCTGAACTCTAAGCCTTCACCCAGTGAACAATAGGACAATATCTTTGTGTCTGCACAAAGGAGGCGTTTAAAAAATAATACTCCAAAGCTCTAATTCTCAAGGAAAGACCTATATGTTCATCTAGTCAACTATTAAAACTAAGAACTTCTGTTCAACAAAACGCATCAAAAAGAGAGTGAAAAGACCAACTAAAGGGTAGGAAAGATTAAGAATGACTACTGACAAAAGGTTAGTATCCTGAATACATAAAAGATGCCAAAGCAAGAAGAAAAAGATACACAATTCAAAAGAAACATCATCAAAGACATTTTTCATAAAAAGGAAATACAAATGGCCAATAAATATGTGAGAATGTGCTTAACTTCATTAATCACCAAGGACATGGAAAATAAAAACCATCATGGGATAGTATTACAAACTCACTAGTATAGCTAAAATTAAACATTACAATACCATATGCTGGTGAGATATGGAAAAGAGGAAATTCTCCCTTATACTGGCGGGAACCTAAACTGGTGCAAACATCTTAGAAAACTACAGTTAAAAATCTTCTTGGGCTTCTCTGGTGGTCCAGTGGGTAAGGACACCACCTTGAAGTGCAAGGGGCACCGGTTCGATCCCTGGCCTGGGAAGATCCCACGTGCCGCAGAGCGGCTGGACCGATGTGTCCAACAACTGAGCCGGAGCTCTGGAGCACATGCGCCCAGAGCCGGTGCTCTGCGACAACAGAGGCCACCGCGATGGGAGGCCCACACGGGCCAAAGAACAAAGATGGATGAAAAAAGATAAATGAAAGACCAATAGAAGTGGCCCCCCACCTGACTGCCCCCCCACAAAATAAATAAATAAATAAATGTTAAAAAAAAATCTTCTTACCTTAGCACCCAGGGCATCCTTTTGTCCGGGGGCTATCCCCAGAGAGGTGTGTGTACAAGTGTACCAGGAAACATGTATAAACAATACCCAATGTTTTTAACAGCTTAGTTCCTATCTCAGACTGGAAGCACTAACATATTTATTAACAGAGAAATAGATAAATAAATCATGCCACATGCATAGAATGGAATATCACTCAGCACTGAAAAGGAATGGATGATAACTACACACAATGATAAGTGTGAATATTACAAACATAATGATGATTGATGAATGACATCACCTTTGCCTCTGAGAGTACCACAAGCCCTATCCCACTTTCATGATGCCGGAGAAGAGCCAGAAGCCACCTCAAAAACTTCCCACCCAGAAAGAGGCTTAAGAATTTCTGTGGTTATGCGTCCAAGATCATGGACATGTTCTATTCTCTGCAAACTGCACCAACTAAAACATTCAGAGAACAGAATGATTCCCTTTTCCAGGGGATCTTCCCAACCCAGGAATCCAACCCAGGTCTCCTGCATTGCGGGCAGATTCTTTACCATCTGAGCTACCAGGGAAGCCCAAAATGGTTTATTCAGGTGCCCCCAAAAGTAGCACGAAAGTGAAAGTGTTAGTTGCTCAGTCGTGTCTGACTCTTTGCAATCCCCAGACTGTAGCCCGCCAGGTTCCTCTGTCCATGGAATTCTCCAGGCAAGAATAATGGAGTGGGTAGCCATTCCCTTCTCCAGGGGATCTTCCTGACCCAGGGATCGAACCTGGGTCCTTCACACTGTAGACTTATTCTTTACTGTCTGAGCTACCATGTTTACATTTGAAAGGAGTCTTCTGGAGAAAATGCATAAAACAGAACAACAGGCCACTTAGGGATAGACTTGGGAACTAGTTGCCATTTCAAGCAGAAATAGTAGCTTGCTCATTTCAAGCCTGTGTGATCTAAAACCTTTTCTGCATTCTGTTGCTAAACTCTGAGATAAGTTCTAATAGATGCAATTTGTGAAAATCCCTCTGGGCATGGGATTCAGAAGAAACACATGGATGGGTGTGCAGTGGCAGAGGGTGGTTGAAATGTAAATATATATATATATATATATATATATATATGTATATATATTATATCATATATAAAGTCTATATATTGGCCAGATTTCCCTGGACACCTGTTGGCTGCTTGACTGGGGATGGAGAATTTCTTTGTGACAGAACTTGTTGAATGAGTTACCTGACTGTGAATCAGTCACCTGAACTGAATCTAGTTTTGTGACTTTCCCCTGCAGTCTGAAGGGAAGTATCCAAGGTGCTAGAGTCCTGAGCCAGCCAGGGAAAAGAGAGGTCCTGTGTGCTTTGTTAATTTTGATTTCATTTTAATAGCAGGAGGGTACAGATCTGGCTTAGTGCCAAGGTGGCCAAAATGTTGTTCATGTGCTACTACTTAATTCTTCAATGTTTTGAACAGACATTGGTCAGACCTCACAGAGCTGCTTTCTGAGAAGCCCAAAGGTAGCTCTCCAAGGTCTGCATGATGGGAAAACCATAGCTTTGACTATAAGGTCTTTTGTTGGCAAAGTGATGTCTCTGCTTTTGAATAGGCTGTTGAGGTTTGTCATAGGTTTTCTTTCAAGAAGCAAACATCTTTTAATCTCATAACTAAAGTCACCATCTACAGTGATTTTGGAGCCCAGGAAAATAAAGTCTGTCACTGTTTCTATTTTTTGCCCACCTATTATCCATGAAGTGATGGGACTGCATGCCATGATCTTTGCAATCCCCAGATTTGCCGAGTTCCTCTGTCCATGAAATTCTCCAGGCAAGAATAATGGAGTGGGTAGCCATTTCTTTCTGCCAGGGGATCTTCCTGACCCAGGGATCGAACCTGGGTCCTTCACACTGTAGACTTATTCTTTACTGTCTGAGCTACCATGTTTACATTTGAAAGGAGTCTTCTGGAGAAAATGCATAAAACAGAACAACAGGCCACTTAGGGATAGACTTGGGAACTAGTTGCCATTTCAAGCAGAAATAGTAGCTTGCTCATTTCAAGCCTGTGTGATCTAAAACCTTTTCTGCATTCTGTTGCTAAACTCTGAGATAAGTTCTAATAGATGCAATTTGTGAAAATCCCTCTGGGCATGGGATTCAGAAGAAACACATGGATGGGTGTGCAGTGGCAGAGGGTGGTTGAAATGTAAATATATATATATATATATATATATATATGTATATATATTATATCATATATAAAGTCTATATATTGGCCAGATTTCCCTGGACACCTGTTGGCTGCTTGACTGGGGATGGAGAATTTCTTTGTGACAGAACTTGTTGAATGAGTTACCTGACTGTGAATCAGTCACCTGAACTGAATCTAGTTTTGTGACTTTCCCCTGCAGTCTGAAGGGAAGTATCCAAGGTGCTAGAGTCCTGAGCCAGCCAGGGAAAAGAGAGGTCCTGTGTGCTTTGTTAATTTTGATTTCATTTTAATAGCAGGAGGGTACAGATCTGGCTTAGTGCCAAGGTGGCCAAAATGTTGTTCATGTGCTACTACTTAATTCTTCAATGTTTTGAACAGACATTGGTCAGACCTCACAGAGCTGCTTTCTGAGAAGCCCAAAGGTAGCTCTCCAAGGTCTGCATGATGGGAAAACCATAGCTTTGACTATAAGGTCTTTTGTTGGCAAAGTGATGTCTCTGCTTTTGAATAGGCTGTTGAGGTTTGTCATAGGTTTTCTTTCAAGAAGCAAACATCTTTTAATCTCATAACTAAAGTCACCATCTACAGTGATTTTGGAGCCCAGGAAAATAAAGTCTGTCACTGTTTCTATTTTTTGCCCACCTATTATCCATGAAGTGATGGGACTGCATGCCATGATCTTCATTCTTTGAGGGTTGATTTTTAGGCCAGCTTTTTCACTCTCTTCTTTCACCATCAAGAGGCGCTTTAGTTCCCCTTATCTAAGGTCACACAGTGGGTAAGCCATCGCATTGAGGTTTAAGCCCAGACAGTAAGATTCCAGAGGCCATGGTCTTGATCCTAAAACTTTACTATGTCCAATGAAAACATTTCTTCTAGACAAATACAAGAGTCTCCCAAGGAGGGACTTTGGTGAATGAAATCCTCTTCATCTCTTTCCATAAATATGTATATTTCTAAATTTGCATTGGCTAGTCGGCATTGAGAATACTCCAGACTGGAAATACTGCATTTTATTGACACTTAAGCCTCACTGATGAGATGATGCACCGTTAGTTTCTGCATCCTTTAAACTGTGACACATGGTCATTAAGATGGACAACATGACCCATGATTGGATCCCGTTGCTTCAAAACTTCCTTGACAAATTTCAAAATGCCTGGCAATTTCTCCTGCCTTCAATATCAGTAACAAAATATTACATAACTCTATCCGCTTGTAGTTATCTTCCTTTCTTAGATCCTATAAAGAACTGACTTATTATTTTCTAAGAGGAGCAAAATTACAGTTTCTCCTTCAATGTCAAACATTTGTTTTTACTGATATCACAGTGACGCTCCATAACTTTGTTTCTTCCTTTGCTGAAAAACATGAAAACCATTTCACTTTAATGCTGTATCTTTGTATATTTTGAAGGATATTTTTCTTTTTTTATTCTGAACATGTTTAAGCATAAGAAAGTGAAAAGAAAATAGAAATAATAAACTGCTTTCTGAGAAGCCCAAAGGTAGCTCTCCAAGGTCTGCATGATGGGAAAACCATAGCTTTGACTATAAGGTCTTTTGTTGGCAAAGTGATGTCTCTGCTTTTGAATAGGCTGTTGAGGTTTGTCATAGGTTTTCTTTCAAGAAGCAAACATCTTTTAATCTCATAACTAAAGTCACCATCTACAGTGATTTTGGAGCCCAGGAAAATAAAGTCTGTCACTGTTTCGATTGTTTCCCCATCTATTTCTCATGAGGTGATGGGACTGGAAGCCATGATCTTCATTTTTTGAATGTTCAGTTTTAGGTCAGCTTTTTCACTCTCCTCTTTCACCTTCATCAAGAGGCTCTTTAGTTCCCCTTATCTAAGGTCACACAGTGGGTAAGCCATCGCATTGAGGTTTAAGCCCAGACAGTAAGATTCCAGAGGCCATGGTCTTGATCCTAAAACTTTACTATGTCCAATGAAAACATTTCTTCTAGACAAATACAAGAGTCTCCCAAGGAGGGACTTTGGTGAATGAAATCCTCTTCATCTCTTTCCATAAATATGTATATTTCTAAATTTGCATTGGCTAGTCGGCATTGAGAATACTCCAGACTGGAAATACTGCATTTTATTGACACTTAAGCCTCACTGATGAGATGATGCACCGTTAGTTTCTGCATCCTTTAAACTGTGACACATGGTCATTAAGATGGACAACATGACCCATGATTGGATCCCGTTGCTTCAAAACTTCCTTGACAAATTTCAAAATGCCTGGCAATTTCTCCTGCCTTCAATATCAGTAACAAAATATTACATAACTCTATCCGCTTGTAGTTATCTTCCTTTCTTAGATCCTATAAAGAACTGACTTATTATTTTCTAAGAGGAGCAAAATTACAGTTTCTCCTTCAATGTCAAACATTTGTTTTTACTGATATCACAGTGACGCTCCATAACTTTGTTTCTTCCTTTGCTGAAAAACATGAAAACCATTTCACTTTAATGCTGTATCTTTGTATATTTTGAAGGATATTTTTCTTTTTTTATTCTGAACATGTTTAAGCATAAGAAAGTGAAAAGAATAGAATAATAAACTCCTACGAATCCATTATTCTAACTTTGACAATTACTAATGTTTTGCTCTTTTGATCTGAAGATATTTTAAATGTTAATTAAACTCAGCACATGAGTGAAGACAATGAGTCTGACTGTGACCTTGATGGGGGACGTGGACAATAGTTCCACCATAACTGCTTTCTGTCTGGAAGAGATGGAGGCCACTGTTACTGCAAGATGCAGCCCAACTTCAGAGATGCTATAATAAAATATGAAAAGATATTTGTCTTAGAATTGATGACATGCACCATCAGGGCAGCTGGACTGTATTTTACTTATGTATTAGTACCTAAGGAGTCAGAATTTTCCTTATTCAGTGCTTTTGAGATTGTGTTTTTGTTCTTTCTACTCTTTCAGCCTGTATCCTCCATCGAAGCATAAACAAAGAAGAATCTTGACATGTTTTCTGAAGAACCTCTTTGTTTTTACCCAGTCTTCAGACTACGAGGACCAGATAGGCCTTCAGAAAACCATTGATCACTTCTGTGGGGGCTGGGTTGAGGGACCTCAGAACCTGTGCCTTCTCTTTACAGGAGACTGGGTCACTCCAGTGTGCCTAAGCATGTTTGTCCAGCTCAAATTTGTCTAGCTCTGGCCTTCTGAGCTCTGTTTGAACATATGTAACTTTGTGAACTATAAGGGATGCTCACTGTTGGCAGATTTAGTACCTGAACCAGATGTGAGTTCCCTCCTGTACCCTCTCCGGCCCTAATGGCCCTGCCATTTGGAGTCAAGCACTTGCCTTTCTGTTTACTTGCCCCTCTGACTTTCCTGGTGCCTCAGATGGTAAAGAATCTGCCTGCAGTGCAGGAGATGTAAGAGACATGAATTTGAAACCTGGGTTGGGATTGTAAGTATGCTGTGAGGGTAGCATTTCCTATTCGTTTTTGTATGCACCATTCTCATTGGGAGCTCAGAACAGACCTGTGAGCAGGCAAGGTCTGATATCACAGTGACGCTCCATAACTTTGTTTCTTCCTTTGCTGAAAAACATGAAAACCATTTCACTTTAATGCTGTATCTTTGTATATTTTGAAGGATATTTTTCTTTTTTTATTCTGAACATGTTTAAGCATAAGAAAGTGAAAAGAATAGAATAATAAACTCCTACGAATCCATTATTCTAACTTTGACAATTACTAATGTTTTGCTCTTTTGATCTGAAGATATTTTAAATGTTAATTAAACTCAGCACATGAGTGAAGACAATGAGTCTGACTGTGACCTTGATGGGGGACGTGGACAATAGTTCCACCATAACTGCTTTCTGTCTGGAAGAGATGGAGGCCACTGTTACTGCAAGATGCAGCCCAACTTCAGAGATGCTATAATAAAATATGAAAAGATATTTGTCTTAGAATTGATGACATGCACCATCAGGGCAGCTGGACTGTATTTTACTTATGTATTAGTACCTAAGGAGTCAGAATTTTCCTTATTCAGTGCTTTTGAGATTGTGTTTTTGTTCTTTCTACTCTTTCAGCCTGTATCCTCCATCGAAGCATAAACAAAGAAGAATCTTGACATGTTTTCTGAAGAACCTCTTTGTTTTTACCCAGTCTTCAGACTACGAGGACCAGATAGGCCTTCAGAAAACCATTGATCACTTCTGTGGGGGCTGGGTTGAGGGACCTCAGAACCTGTGCCTTCTCTTTACAGGAGACTGGGTCACTCCAGTGTGCCTAAGCATGTTTGTCCAGCTCAAATTTGTCTAGCTCTGGCCTTCTGAGCTCTGTTTGAACATATGTAACTTTGTGAACTATAAGGGATGCTCACTGTTGGCAGATTTAGTACCTGAACCAGATGTGAGTTCCCTCCTGTACCCTCTCCGGCCCTAATGGCCCTGCCATTTGGAGTCAAGCACTTGCCTTTCTGTTTACTTGCCCCTCTGACTTTCCTGGTGCCTCAGATGGTAAAGAATCTGCCTGCAGTGCAGGAGATGTAAGAGACATGAATTTGAAACCTGGGTTGGGATTGTAAGTATGCTGTGAGGGTAGCATTTCCTATTCGTTTTTGTATGCACCATTCTCATTGGGAGCTCAGAACAGACCTGTGAGCAGGCAAGGTCTTGTTATCTAATCTTTCAGATGAGGAATGAGAAACTGAGAGGTTCTGTGAGTTGCCCAAGGACCCTCCATTGACAACTGGCTGTGCTGAGACTGGAGGACATACCTTCAAACTCTAAAATCACTCCCCTTCCTTTCCAGTGCTTCTTTTAAAAAATTATTTGTTTCTTTATTGGCTGAGCTGGGTCTTTGTGGCTGAGCAGGCTTTTCTTTAGTTGCAGTGCATGAGCTTCTCATTTTGGTGGCTTCTCTTGTTGCAGAGTATCGGCTCCAGGGCACAGGCTAAATTGTTTTGGTGCCTGGGCTTAGTTGTTCCACCACATGTGGGATCCTCCCAGATCAAGGATTGAACCCTCATCTCCTGCAATGGCAGGTGGATTCTTTACCACTGAGCCACCAGAGATGTCCTTCCAGTGTTTCTTGACCTTCATGGTTCCTTTCCAAGAGTTGCCTTTATATTTCTCAGAGTCTAAGGAAGACTAATTCAGCCTCAGATACAGATTCCATCATCTGGGCTTTGGGGCTGTGGTCAGCCCTAGCTGCAGGCAGTGCCCCAGACTCCCGGGAATCCCTGGTACTCTGGATGGGCTCAGAGATTTCTCCATAGGTTTCCCAAGCATGCGGGACTCCCAGAGTCACTAAGCCCTAAGGAGGACATGCACATCTCATAATCCAACCTTTTGGTACTCTTCTCCAGTCAGCTTTGGGCCATTAACCCCAGTGTCATGGTTGAACTCAGATGTATAGTCAAGACTGCCTTGGCTACAGGCTGTAGGATGTTGTACTGGCTCCATATCTCCATTTGGCTGAATCCTCCTAGCCGTGTTAACTGGTTCTTGGTATTGACTGTCAGCAAAGCCTTTGTCATATTATATCCCAGGAGGAAGGTCACTAAGTTCCATTGGGAGCATTTCCTCCAGTAGGAAAATAGCCTTAGTATTAGCTCATCCCAGGGGGTCAATGGCGTTGGTTGATGTCCCTTAACTCTATACGTCTAACCTGGCCCCACACCCTACCCAGCGTTCAGGCAAGAAAACAAGTGCATGCTTCCAACTTTGTCAGTAATTCTCTTGAACCCATTGACTTCTATTTCTTGCATTTATTCTTGGAACACTCCTTTACCACAGCAACTTTCTCTATTGCCTTCATTCCTTATTTTCAATCTCATGCTCTCCTTTAGTTCTTGGAAGGTGACATTACCTGGCCAATTCTATTTGGATCTGGCATTCCATTCTAGCATGGGCTTACAGTCACCCCCACCTGCAGCTGTTTCAGGTAACTAGTACTAGCAGCCAGGACCTGGCCAGGTGTTCAATTCTTGGCCAGCACCCGACTGTGCCTGATTATGATGATCCATTATGAATATTTAGAAAGGTACCACTGATTACTTAGGTGGTCTTTCTATCTCTGGACAGAAGCAACAAGGATCATATTGAGCTTTTGTAAACTCAGAACTATCTCAGCTAGCTTGCTTTCTATTTCACAAACTGTTTTTATTTTGAGATTATGTGGGGGCATCAGCCGTGATCATGGTTAGAGTGGTGGTTAGGCAGTGACAATCACGCTCTGATTGGAGGAGGCTGGGAGCTGTCTTAGATCCCACGTGGTGGTATCTACTCCCATTAGCTACAGAAGTGGCTTAAACTCTACTCATCCCTGTGGGGTCCCTGTTGAGTCAACAGAACCCTCCTCAGTAATGCAGTGCTCTCAGGGAGGGTAACACTAGAGTGAGTTTCCCTCTTAATTAATATCGTAGCACACAAGAGGAGACTCATGACTCTCAGAGTGGAAGAGGCTTCCTAGGAAGTCTAATGTTCCGATTAGAATAGATCAGTTGCTTAGAGAGAGGCTGAGACAGTAAGACACAGGTAAGGACAGGTAAGTTTTGAAGGGAAGGAAGGAATGAGTGACATCAGAATACAAATCACCACTCATGGGGGCAACACAGAAGAGTTCCCTGTTTAGCAAAGGAGTGGAATGAGGGTCCCAGGCACCAGAGGATTAGGGGGCAAAAAGGCAGCAATGGCCGCAAAGGTGATTCTTTCAGATCAACCTTCACCTTGATTGGTTTCATCCAAACTTAATAGCCATCTTCCCAATGCATTTGTGAGATATACCACCTTGATTTTTCAATTTATTCCTTTCAGGAGCAGTGTGAAATGAGAGAACAAAAAACAAAAAAGACCAGCTGTCAAAAAGTAATACTTGAGTCTTCTCCTACTCATCTCTAGAATGGGAGAGATACCGAATTATTGTGAGGATCCAATAAGATCGTGTGTCTAAGGTATTTGGTAAACTGTAAAGCTCCCAGGCGAAGGTCCAGCTGAATTATCTTAGAGAACACCTTCCTTGCACTGTCAGTCTCTCTTACCTTTTGAAAATTAGTCAGAGATTTCAGCACATCTTCTTGAGGTAACCAGAAGCCTCATAGGGTTTTGCAAAAGCTAAGTGAGAGTTTATTTCACCAAACTGGCAAGAAATGGTTATTTTTTTCCTCTTGGGTTCACCTGGGAGGGACTAGGCAAAGTGTCATCCCAGAGGAAGTTCAGAGGAGAAGGGGATGTGCCCAGGGAGGCAGATGGGGCTGGGCTGATGATCCTTCTAACATGAAAGAGCCATGCTCCCTGAGACCTTTCATTTGGTGCTTTCTCAGCCTGCCACAAAGAGCCTTTCCTGATTTGTGGGGTTCACGATGGTAGGCATTGTTGCTAAGGCATTTGTCTGCAAATGTCAAACCTATTATCAGGCTGAGGAAGGCAGGGTTTTAATTGAACTTTTCCTCCAACCTTCTGCCCTTCACAGCTATAACAGGTCTGTGTGTGCCATTATGGCCTTTTTACAAGGCCCGAAATGGAAAAGGCAAATTATCTGCAAAGAAATGTTTAAACAGGAGTAAGTCTGAACTTTTGAAGTGTTTATTTTTTTATGTCCTGCTACCTTTTTGCTGTCGACATTTCTTGCTCACAGGATCAGGAGGCTATCTGTCACAACAGGTCTTCAAACAGGTAAAAAAGAAGACGAATATGAGCAAGAAAGATAGGCATGTCTCATTTCCCTTGTTACTTTACAAAGCTGCCCCAGCTCTCTCCTATTTAAAGCATGGCTCTCTCCTCACCCCGACCAAATCCTTTTTTAACCTTGAACTTTCCTTCTGTCTCTCTATCATCAAGCTTCTAAAAATGTAGCTTATGCTCACTGCCTCCACTTTTACATTCTGTAACTTGCCCCCATGGTCAGGCTACCTTCTGCCTTGACTGGTTCGTTGGTCTTGACCTTGCAGTATCCCAAGTGGCCTCTCAGTTGTAATCCATTTCCTCTCTTTGGCCTCACTTCCCCTTCAGGCAGGCCACCATCATCTCTGGGCTGGATTATTTCAACAGCTTCCTAAGTGGTCTTCCAATCTTCCTTCTTTCTATCCTTTCTAGTCCACTTTCTTCATTGCTTCCAAAATGATCCCCAAAGGCCTCTTAGGTCTCTTAGGATGCCCCAATCCCCTGGCCTGGTTTATGAAGTCATTTGAACTCAGTCCCTCCCCACTGGCTGCTGGTGTCTTCTCATGTTCAGTCCTCTAGAGACATATGGGTTTATTTGCAATTTTTCTAATTTTCTTTGCTGCTTCTTTGCATGGATTACTCCCTCTGTCAGAATGTCTCCTTTCATTGCTACGCTGATCTCTATTCATCTCTCCAGCATCAGCGTAGACTTCCTAGGCTCCTGCAAGCCTTTCTATCTCCATGAGTCTTATTCCTCCAGGGCTGTACCCCCATCCTCTTCTGCGCATCTGTCTGTTCACTTGCTTCTTCCCATTTCTAGACAGTGACCACCTTGACAGCCTCAGAGGCTAACTCTAGCATTAGGACTCCTGGATAAGTGACTTTTTCAAAAAATAATTTTGTTTGTTTATTTTTGGTTGTGCTGGGTCTTCATTGCTGTGCGAGGGCTTTCTGTAGTTGTGGACAGCGGGGGTTACTTTTTGATGTAGCATGCATGCTTCTTATTGTGGTGGCTTCTCATGCTGCAGAGCACAGGCTCTACATGGACGGGCTTCAGTAGTTGCAGAAAGGCGGCTTGGTAGTTGCGGTCCCTGGCTAAGCTGTGCCAAGGCATGTGGAATCTTCCTGCACCAAGGATTGAATCTGTGTCCTGTGCATTGGCAGGCAGGTTCTTATCCACTGCATCACTGGGGAAGTCCCAAGTGATTTTTATTTTTTAAAATTTTGGCCTCTTTTCACTGATTTATTTTTCATCCATCTTTATCCTTCAGCCCCGTGACCCTCCCATTGCAGAGGCCTCTCTCGTTGCAGAGCACCAGCTCTGGGCACATGTGCTTCAGAGTGCTGACTTGTAATTGGACACATCGATCCAGCCACTCCACAGCACATGGGATCTTTCCAGGCTAGGGATCGAACCGGTGCCCCTTGTACTGCAAAGCAGACTCTCTACCCACTGGACCACCAGGGAAGCCCCCAAGTTTTAAAGCAAATGCTCCCTGAGGTAAGGAGTTGGGAAGTAGGATAGCAAGGGGGAGAGAACAAACACAGGCCTGTCCTCAGGGAACCCCCCGGAAAGGGTCAGCCTGGTCCTGCAGGGGGCCCTAAAGTGTAGGCGATGCCCCAGCATTATCTGTTGTGACACCAGGAAGCTGGACTGCGGAATTCTCACTCTTGTCATTCAGGAGCTTCCATGGGAAAAGTAGATGCCAGCTCTCTTTCTGCATGTAAGTTTGTGTAAAAAAATGATTAAAGGTGATACAATCAACTTTATTTAACATTTCATGAAGCAGGTGGTCTCCAATCTCAAGGGCTCAGAGAGCTGCAAAATGGGGCAGAAGGTAAGATGCTTTTATAGGATAAAGAGAAAGAAAAACAGACCACTTCATGGGTCTCCTTCATTTAAGCAAACGTTCAACGTAGTTTATGCATCCTCACGAATCTATGACCCAGTTCTCGTAGTTTGTAAACACTGCTCTGGGTGAACTGAGTGCCTAGGTCAGGAGAGGATCTAGAACAAGTGACCAGGCCACGACTAGATCGCCCTCTGCCTAGATCCTCGGGTTCTGCTCTGATCCTCAGGCTCTGATGGAAGCTACTGTATTAGCCTCTTTATTCCATCTGCTATCTTTTCTTTTTCTCTCCACTTTCACTGATATTTAATTGTCATATAGCTTGTTAGTTTAAGGTTTACCACAAAATGATTTAACATTTATATTTTTGTGAAATGATTATCACAATAAGTTTAGCTGATATCCATCTCCTCCTATAATTCCAAAGCATTTATTCCCTTGTGATCAGAACTTTTGGAATATAATCCCCTAACAACTTTTAAATATACCTTACAGCCCATCTGCTGTCTTTCAAAGTTGTATCAGACTTATTTTCCCTGTGTTCAAACCCCACTAGAATACTGGAGTGGGTAACCATTCCCTTCTCCAGAGGATCTTCCCAACCTAGTACAGGCAGATCCTTTACCACATGAGCCACCAGGGAAGCCCCTCCACTAATGGACAGGGTTCATTTTTTTTTTTTTTCCCCTAGGAGCTTTCTAAGCCCCTGTGTAGGAGTGAAAAGTCACCTAATTCCAGTCTTCAGATATGACTGAGTGCAACTCTGGCTGATCCAGCCTGGCTCCTTCCATGTCTCTCTGTGTAACTCATGGCTGCTTCCTCAGCCCGTCTTCATTCCACCCCTCATACCACATCCCATCTCTAACAGAACTCTGCAGTTCCTCCAGCCCAGAAGTTTCATACTTCTGGACCTTTGCAAAGACATTTCCTCTTCCTGGAATATCCTTTTTCTATTGTTCTCTTTGGAAATTTTCTCCCTCTCTTTTTTTAATCAAGGCTAAACTTAGTTATTACGGGCTTCCTCGATGGCTCAAAGGGTAAAGAATCCACCTGCAGTTCTGGAGACACAGGTTCAATCCCTGGATTGAGAAGATCCTCTGGAGGAGGAAATGGCAATCCACTCCAGTTTTCTTGCTGGAAAAACCCCATAGACAGAGGAGTCTGGTGGGCTACAGTCCAAAGATCTCAAAGAGTTGGATATGACTGAGCAACTAAACACAAGCTTATCTTTTGTTATCTTTTCTGTGAATCTTTTGCCTGATTTATTTCCTATCTTAACCCTGGAGTTAAGATCATCACATTAACTTTATTCAGTGCTATCTCTGGTACTGATTTCATTTATTCAAAGCATGACTTGGTGCTATAATTTTATTTTTTGCTTACATTTTTCTCTCTCATCAATACTATGAGCAATTTGAGAAGAAGTACTTGATGTTAAAATGTATGCACATCACATAGGTGGCATTCAGCAAATGTTTCTTAAATGAGCTCTTACATAAAATATGTAATTTTTGTACTTGGGCAGCTCTGGTGTTCACTTGAATTTGGAATCAAGTGAGAAAATTGGGAGCTTCAGTCCTACACACTACTGCCCAATGTCCTCTGCATGAAATCTGATGTCCCCTGGATCAAGAGACCTATCTTTCAATCCGCAGATGCTCAGTAGCCACCACAGTCACTTATGTCACTGAGCTTTGGTTTCCTTGTGGGAAAAAGAGGGGGTTCTGGTAGAATCCTAATTGTGATGATAAGAAACTTCCTACAAGAGTGGTGGGAACCTACTTGATTTTCAATATATCTTAATTTAGTGAATGAATAAGTGAATCAATATACTAATATCTCTTCTTATAGAGTGATGACATCTGGTGCTCCCGCTCCATTGCTAAGTCATGCTTGACTCTTTGTGACCTCATGGACTGTAGCCCACCAGGCTCGTCTGTCCATGGGGTTTTTCAGGCAAGAATACTGGAGTGGGTTGCCATTTCCTCCTCCAGGGGATCTTCTGACTCAGGGATTGAACTCAGATCTCTTGCATCTCTTGCACTGGCAGGCAGATTCTTTAGCACTGCTCCACTTGGGAAGCTCCCAATACTGCATCTAAAGGAGGTCCGTTTACATAAATACCAACGGGAACAGCCATCTGATCTGTAAATGTATTTATGTGCTTCTGTGTTTTGTTCTTGCTCTCCTGTGCATGCATGCACAGACACACACACACACACACACACACATGCACACACACACGGACATACACATACTCCTCTTCTTGTACACACAGTTCTAGTGTGTCCCAATTTTGTTTGCTGGTTATACAACAGACCTCCAGGATGAGATCTACGGGTGACCGAGCTGAATCAGCTTTTGCTACCGTTTTGACATTGTGCCCAGTGGTGTTTCATCTTCCCGTCGGCTTTAGTCAAAGCCATGGCACACCTTTCCTCTCTGTGCACAACTGGAGAGGGTGGCTTACTACGGTTGTCAGCTGTTTTTATGGCCTGCTGTCCACAATGCTCTTCTACAAACCTAGGATTTCTGCTTTTCCTGGACAGCCCTGATAACTTATCATGTGAACACAGGAAGGTTTTTTTTCAATGCTTACTTTGCTTCCATTTTTAGGTGTGATTGAATTCTGCAAAAACCTCTCAGTGAAAGAATGTTTTTTGATAAGGAGTTGAAATCCTTCATTTGTCAGGTTTCACTTTAAGATGGTGTCTGGCTACTTTATACCATGTAGAGGCACCCTCAGGCCCTCCGCCTTTTTCTCTCTTGCATGCACATGCATCACACACGTGCCATCACTGCCTGGTCTCCAGCCACTGTAGTAACAGAGTGTACCTACCTTCAATCCCTTCTCCAAACTTTAAGCATATTTGGGGGGAAATACCCCTGATTGCCTAGCGGGTAAAGAATCTGCCTGCAATGCAGGAGACATGGGAGATGCAGGTTCAGTCCCTGGGTCAGGGATATCCCCTGGTGGAGAAAATGGCAACCCACTTCAGTATTCCTGCCTGAAAAAATCCCATGGTCAGAGGAGGCTGGCAGGCTGCAGTCCATAGGATCACAGGAGTCAGACATGACTGAGCAACCGGAATTCTAGTATAGGACAGAAGCATCTTGAAAGTCTTCCCCAAACTGACTGGCCACCACCTGAAAAAAATCTCTCCCCAGTCATGCCTTACCTCAGTCTCATCTTGCTGCCAGGTTGGTGAGGTGGGTTTTCTTCTTAAAGAGAGTTTCTCCACCTTGTTCGTTATTGAACTCAGACCCCTCATCCCTGCCTATCAGGCTATTAATAAGGAAGCTCAAATCCTACTCCTGTACTACTCAGGGTAACTTACCTTCTCTCTGTCTTGAACATTTCCTCTAGCACAGCCTTGGCCTCTCACTCAGTTTCACAATGGAAATGTCCATCAGGGCATTTTTTTGTTGTTTTAGTTGCTAAGTCATGTCTGACTCCTGCGACCTGATGGACTATAGCCCACCAGGCTTCTCAGTCCATTGGATTTCCCAGACAAGAATATTGGGGTGGATAGCCATTCTCTTCTTCAGAGGATCTTCCCAACCCAGGGATCGAACTCACATCTCCTGCACTGCAGGCAGAGAGTTTACCAAACAGGAAAGTAAACTTCCCTCTCTTTCCCCTGACTATTTTCATGTTCCTCTCAGTCTGAAACTGATTACATTTAGTCTCCATATTAAAAATTTGTGTCATTTTTTCCCTTTACAACACATACATAGTGCCTTTTCAAATATTCATCCCTAGTTTTACATTCCAAACAGTAAATTACCATTGATGGTGTCTGGCTACTTTATACCATGTAGAGGCACCCTCAGGCCCTCCGCCTTTTTCTCTCTTGCATGCACATGCATCACACACGTGCCATCACTGCCTGGTCTCCAGCCACTGTAGTAACAGAGTGTACCTACCTTCAATCCCTTCTCCAAACTTTAAGCATATTTGGGGGGAAATACCCCTGATTGCCTAGCGGGTAAAGAATCTGCCTGCAATGCAGGAGACATGGGAGATGCAGGTTCAGTCCCTGGGTCAGGGATATCCCCTGGTGGAGAAAATGGCAACCCACTTCAGTATTCCTGCCTGAAAAAATCCCATGGTCAGAGGAGGCTGGCAGGCTGCAGTCCATAGGATCACAGGAGTCAGACATGACTGAGCAACCGGAATTCTAGTATAGGACAGAAGCATCTTGAAAGTCTTCCCCAAACTGACTGGCCACCACCTGAAAAATCTCTCCCCAGTCATGCCTTACCTCAGTCTCATCTTGCTGCCAGGTTGGTGAGGTGGGTTTTCTTCTTAAAGAGAGTTTCTCCACCTTGTTCGTTATTGAACTCAGACCCCTCATCCCTGCCTATCAGGCTATTAATAAGGAAGCTCAAATCCTACTCCTGTACTACTCAGGGTAACTTACCTTCTCTCTGTCTTGAACATTTCCTCTAGCACAGCCTTGGCCTCTCACTCAGTTTCACAATGGAAATGTCCATCAGGGCATTTTTTTGTTGTTTTAGTTGCTAAGTCATGTCTGACTCCTGCGACCTGATGGACTATAGCCCACCAGGCTTCTCAGTCCATTGGATTTCCCAGACAAGAATATTGGGGTGGATAGCCATTCTCTTCTTCAGAGGATCTTCCCAACCCAGGGATCGAACTCACATCTCCTGCACTGCAGGCAGAGAGTTTACCAAACAGGAAAGTAAACTTCCCTCTCTTTCCCCTGACTATTTTCATGTTCCTCTCAGTCTGAAACTGATTACATTTAGTCTCCATATTAAAAATTTGTGTCATTTTTTCCCTTTACAACACATACATAGTGCCTTTTCAAATATTCATCCCTAGTTTTACATTCCAAACAGTAGTTTTAAATCAGCCCAGTAAAAAAAATGACATTTTAAGCTCAGTATTCCAAGGTGAAATATATTTTTTGGCCATTTCTATTGATCTTTCATTTATTTGTCTTTGTTCTTTGGCCCATGTGAGCCTCCCATCACAGTGGCCTCTCTCACTGCAGAGCACCGGCTCCAGGCATATGCACTCCAGAGCTCCGGCTCGGTAGTTGGACATATCAGTCCAGTCGCTCTGTGGCACGTGGAATCTTCCCAGGCCAGGGATTGAACCGGTGGCCCTGCACTGCAAGGCAGTGTCTTTACCCACTGGACCACCAGGGAAGCCCTGTTAAGTTATTATTAATTGTTGTCTTATAAAATGTCTGTTATAAATATTCGCTGTAACTCATAACTACAAACTTATCACTCAATAAGTCTCCTTAGATTCCCACAACAGGATGTATTTAACTGCTGTGAGTTTGTATCTGTTCATTGGTTCAGTCATGTCCAACTCTTTGCAACCTCATGGACTATAGCCTGCCAGGCTCCTCTGTCCATGGAATTTTCCAGGCAAGAATACTGGAGTGAATTGCCACTTCCTATTGTAGGGGATCTTTGAGACCCAGAGATCAGACCCTTGTCTTTTGTGTCTCTTGCACTGGTAGGTCATTCTTTACCAGTAGCACCACCTAGGAATTAGCTGGTACCCCATACCAGAGTAGAGTACTAGCCAGCCAGCACACATTTTGATTGATCCACTGTGACTGATATGTATCCTGCTGAATATTTTCAGTATTACCTTTGTCCACACTGTAATAAACAATTGAAAATAAAATCTGTCAAGTTTCTAACTACTTGGAATACTGAAATCCAAACATCAGTTTATTTAAATTACTAAATTGGTTTAACTAAATAGGTACTTGTTATTAGAACAGACTTTTAAAGAATGTATACAGTGTAGAGCCCCATCTTAAAAGTATGGGTTCAGGAAACTGAAATCCCAGTTGGGTGGATAGGTTTACCTCCACATAGTGAATATTTTCTACTTTTGTACACTATGCTTGTTTCCCCAGACCTTTCCCACTCTTGGGGTAACCTTGGCCTTGATTGATGATGACATGCTTTTGTTTCTTTTGTATTACTTTATTTTTATTGTACTTTTACGAAGTTTTGTTGTGTACTGCTATACATAAACCTGAATCAGTCATAGATATACCCTTGACCCCTCCCACCTGAACCTCCCTTCCACCTTGATGGCATGGTTTTTTTCTCTCGACTGTCTTTCCCATTTGGTCCTCAGGACTCTTTATGTCTGCCTTGGGTTTCTGGTGGCTCACTCACTCCTTAGGGGTGGTTTCCTGGTCCTCTGTGGCAGCCTGGTGGCAGCAGTATTCCTGTCCCTATCCTCTGTGAATGACCCTCCTGGGTTAGCAGGAGGCCTAGGGCTCTAGCCTGAACTTGCTGTAGGCCAGAACTGACTGACGGTTTGTGGGCTGTGTAGCAAAGGGAAAACCAAAGATGTCATTTCAGAAATAGTGTAAATCTAGGGCAATTTAATAGTTTGGATAGGAGGCAAAATCTAGAGCATGCTGATCACAGTGGTCAAGCAGGAGAGGAGAGATCTTTGAGACAATGAATTGCAGAAGGTGGGAGTCTCTCACATGGGGTTGGTGACTTAGGTAGGAACTGAAAGGCTGATGATCTTTCCTACTTTTTCCTGTCATTGTGGGTACTTTTATTCAGCAGAAGACTCTGTTTACACCTCCAGGACCCCTCTTCTCTGCAAGCTGTAAAGGGACTACCCCGCCTGCCCCGTCTGCCACACCTCTACCACCTGCAAGGAACTGCAGATCTTTGCCAAGATGGCATGATCTAATATCTAATTAATGATAGGTCTCAAGTGTTATACTTTTAATTTTCTTATGCCTTCTCTTATGAAATGTCAAACAAGTTTTCAAGGGAGCTTGACACTAGGGTCACTGCCAGGAACCACCCTCAACACATGGACTGTATGGGCGCCTTTCACTCTCTCCTATTTCCAGTATGCTCTTGCCGTATTAAATTACAAATTGGTTTAACTAAATTTTGAAATTTTCCCAGTTGGGTGGAAAAAAGGGTTTACCTCCACATAGTGAATATTTTCTACTTTTGTACACTATGCTTGTTTCCCCAGACCTTTCCCACTCTTGGGGTAACCTTGGCCTTGATTGATGATGACATGCTTTTGTTTCTTTTGTATTACTTTATTTTTATTGTACTTTTACGAAGTTTTGTTGTGTACTGCTATACATAAACCTGAATCAGTCATAGATATACCCTTGACCCCTCCCACCTGAACCTCCCTTCCACCTTGATGGCATGGTTTTTTTCTCTCGACTGTCTTTCCCATTTGGTCCTCAGGACTCTTTATGTCTGCCTTGGGTTTCTGGTGGCTCACTCACTCCTTAGGGGTGGTTTCCTGGTCCTCTGTGGCAGCCTGGTGGCAGCAGTATTCCTGTCCCTATCCCTCTGTGAATGACCCTCCTGGGTTAGCAGGAGGCCTAGGGCTCTAGCCTGAACTTGCTGTAGGCCAGAACTGACTGACGGTTTGTGGGCTGTGTAGCAAAGGGAAAACCAAAGATGTCATTTCAGAAATAGTGTAAATCTAGGGCAATTTAATAGTTTGGATAGGAGGCAAAATCTAGAGCATGCTGATCACAGTGGTCAAGCAGGAGAGGAGAGATCTTTGAGACAATGAATTGCAGAAGGTGGGAGTCTCTCACATGGGGTTGGTGACTTAGGTAGGAACTGAAAGGCTGATGATCTTTCCTACTTTTTCCTGTCATTGTGGGTACTTTTATTCAGCAGAAGACTCTGTTTACACCTCCAGGACCCCTCTTCTCTGCAAGCTGTAAAGGGACTACCCCGCCTGCCCCGTCTGCCACACCTCTACCACCTGCAAGGAACTGCAGATCTTTGCCAAGATGGCATGATCTAATATCTAATTAATGATAGGTCTCAAGTGTTATACTTTTAATTTTCTTATGCCTTCTCTTATGAAATGTCAAACAAGTTTTCAAGGGAGCTTGACACTAGGGTCACTGCCAGGAACCACCCTCAACACATGGACTGTATGGGCCCCTTTCACTCTCTCCTATTTCCAGTATGCTCTTGCCTTTTCTGGGGAATCCTCTTTCTTGGATCCTCTCTGTGAGTTGGGTAGCCATCACTTTCCTCTTTGTCCAAATATCATGATTCCTATGTCCTGGTGCCAGACTTTTAGTCTCTGAGCCTCTATTGATCTGGAAGCTTGCCTGCGAATAGTTTCCAGGTGTCCTTTCCTGCAAGCTTGTGCTTGTGCCCAGTCATGTCTGCCCCTTGAAACCCCATGGACTGTAGTCCCCCAGGCTCCTCTTTTCGTGGAACTTTTCAGGTAAGAATCCTGGAGCAGGTTGTCATTTCTTACTCCAGTGATCCAATGCATGCATGTCTTTTGTGTCTCATGCATTGGGAGGCAGATTCTTTGTCACTAGCACCACCTGGAAAGCCCACCTGTTGTTGTTCAGTCACTCAGTCGTGTCTGACTCTTTGCCGTTCCACAGACTACAGCACACCAGGTTTCCTTGTTCTTTACCATCTCCCAGAATTTGCTCAAACTCATGTCTATAGACGTGGTGATGCCACCTAACCATCTCATCCTCTGTTGTCCCCTTCTTCTCCAGTTATACCTTGACAAATAAAACTTAGGATCATCAACGAATATGGGAGAACCAAGAACCAGGAAAGATTCATTCAAATCTGTCAGGTTTCCCAGAGGAGGTAGATGGGCACAAGGTCCTCTGCTGGTACCATGGCTCCAGATCCTTATAGAGTTCAGGAGGAGGAGAGGAATCTGCTTTAATCCTTTCGTCAGTCACTGTAACTGTTGACTTTTAAAAAATAGTCACAATCTAGAAGATGAGAGTTATGTTTTATTTGGTGGGAATTTTTAGGATGTAAAGGCCAGGAGACAGAATCTCAAATATCTTTGAGAGAACTGCTACAAGTTCAGTGGAGGTAAACAGATGGGTCTTCTCCCTGACACCTCAGATGGTACCCAGATGGAGATGCAAGGAGTCTACAGGAACCCCAAGTGTGAGACCTTTTTCAAGAATGGGTGCTTCGTCTGTTTTAATGTAACATCTTTCCTACCACCTGCCTCCCTGTCTCCTGCACCAGTGAGGATGACGTGACCTCAGCACTAACTGTCTTCCTTCGCTCTTTTCTGGGGAATCCTCTTTCTTGGATCCTCTCTGTGAGTTGGGTAGCCATCACTTTCCTCTTTGTCCAAATATCATGATTCCTATGTCCTGGTGCCAGACTTTTAGTCTCTGAGCCTCTATTGATCTGGAAGCTTGCCTGCGAATAGTTTCCAGGTGTCCTTTCCTGCAAGCTTGTGCTTGTGCCCAGTCATGTCTGCCCCTTGAAACCCCATGGACTGTAGTCCCCCAGGCTCCTCTTTTCGTGGAACTTTTCAGGTAAGAATCCTGGAGCAGGTTGTCATTTCTTACTCCAGTGATCCAATGCATGCATGTCTTTTGTGTCTCATGCATTGGGAGGCAGATTCTTTGTCACTAGCACCACCTGGAAAGCCCACCTGTTGTTGTTCAGTCACTCAGTCGTGTCTGACTCTTTGCCGTTCCACAGACTACAGCACACCAGGTTTCCTTGTTCTTTACCATCTCCCAGAATTTGCTCAAACTCATGTCTATAGACGTGGTGATGCCACCTAACCATCTCATCCTCTGTTGTCCCCTTCTTCTCCAGTTATACCTTGACAAATAAAACTTAGGATCATCAACGAATATGGGAGAACCAAGAACCAGGAAAGATTCATTCAAATCTGTCAGGTTTCCCAGAGGAGGTAGATGGGCACAAGGTCCTCTGCTGGTACCATGGCTCCAGATCCTTATAGAGTTCAGGAGGAGGAGAGGAATCTGCTTTAATCCTTTCGTCAGTCACTGTAACTGTTGACTTTTAAAAAATAGTCACAATCTAGAAGATGAGAGTTATGTTTTATTTGGTGGGAATTTTTAGGATGTAAAGGCCAGGAGACAGAATCTCAAATATCTTTGAGAGAACTGCTACAAGTTCAGTGGAGGTAAACAGATGGGTCTTCTCCCTGACACCTCAGATGGTACCCAGATGGAGATGCAAGGGAGTCTACAGGGAACCCCAAGTGTGAGACTCTGCGATGGATGTTCGTGTCAAGAGAATGAGGTTTGTGCTTCCTTCGTCTGTTTTAATGTAACATCTTTCCTACCACCCCTGCCTCCCTGTCTCCTGCACCAGTCTTGGCTTGTCAGCCTGATGACGTGACCTCAGCACTAACTGTCTCCTCCCTTCTGCCTCTGAGTACCATTCTACATGTTAATGTTCCTCTCAGCAGGAGTGAGGCAAACGTTCTTGCCATTCAGTCCTCACTAGGCACCTCTGGTCACTGCAGTGCCAGCTCAGTCTGCCAGGAGCTGGACAAAGGATGACTGCACTGGGGGGGAAGGCTGTCAGCAGTTGTCAGTAATAGGGACAGTACACTTCAGACTACAGTGAGATTCCAAGAAGTTGGCCTGAAAGGAGTTGTTTCCTCCTGTTTGGAAATCACAAGATCTAGGTTATCTTTGGTAGCAAGATAGATCCTGCTTTTCTGGCAAGAAGTACATATTCCGCCATCATTGCCACCTTGGTTGGGAGAGAAAAATGAACCAGCTGAGATCCTTCTCCAACCCTATGAATGCTGATGTCTGGTTCAGGAGCCTGAGCTGCCAGAAGTGACGTAAGGATAACATAAGAAGCAATGCACCAGATGACTTCCTCAGTGGCACCAGTGGTAAGGAATCTGCCAGCTAATGCAGGAGGTGAAGAAGATGCAGGTTCAATCCTGGGTCCGGAAGACTCCTTGGAGGAAGAAATGGCAACCTGCTCCGATATGCTTGCCTGAAAAATACCATGGACAGAGGAGCCTGACTGGCTACAGTCCATGGGGTTGCAGAGTTGGATATGACAAAGCACACACACACACACACACACACACACATGCACACACACACTATACCCCAGAAGGAGGCAGGGTGATTTTGGGTGACTCAGAGCAGGGCAAAGAGCCCTGGGCTGCTTAGCATGAGATGAAGCCTCTAAGGTCAGACATGAATTGAGTAACTTTAGCTACTTTCTTGGTCAATTCAGACTGCTATAACAAAATGCCATAGTCCATGTAGTTTATAAACAACAGGAACATATTTTCTCACACTTCTGGAGGCTAGAAGTTGCCAGAACGGTCCAGGTTGCAGTCTTCCAACCTCACGTCATGTCCTCCCACTGAGGAAGGGAACTCAGGAGCTCTTTGGAGTCTCTCTTATAAGGGGCACTAACCCCATTCACTAAGACTCCCAGTCTCCTCCCAAAGAACCCACATCCTAATAATACCTTGGGGATTAAGATTTCACAATTTAAAATTTCAGAAGACAAATCATGTTCTCTTTGTCTCTGAGGTTCATAGGTCTTTGCATCCTATTTCTAAGACCCTCTGAGGAGTCCTCACTTCTTGGAGACTGGGTGAGGCTCTCTCTTAATTACCATTTCTACCAAAGCACATCAGACTGTAAACTCTACTCACTTGCTGTTCCACTATGCTGGTGCAGGCCGCTTTTCCTCCCTAGGATGTAAGGCACTGGGGCCCCATGTTCTTAAATCCCCCCAATGTGTCTGGAACCTTTGTCCACTGCATTTTTCTTCTCTTTCCCCCACTCCAGCTCAGCACAGGACCAAAAGATACACAGGAAAGTTTATACTTTGTTTTTAACTCTCTGACTTTATCTCTCCCTCAGTCAATCTAGTCTAGATTGGTGGGGACTCTGGCACATCACATATTCCTTTTTATTGAAAGACACTAACATTTCATGTTCTGTATTCTTTAGGGCTTAAGCTAGCAACTAAAAATGCCCCAAAGGTTTGCAAATAAAAAACCGTGACTTTTAAGTCTTTGCTACAATTTTCCAAAATTTATTTAAAAGCTCTCAAGTGTTATGAGACTCTGTTTGTTTTCATTCTGGGTAATTCTTTCCAGGGGGTAATACTTGTCACTGACTCAGGGGGTGTAGATGAAAAATCTGGTAGGAAAGTGTGAAGATGGGAGGTTACAGAAAGTGCTAGACCAATCTAATCACACAATGGGATAGATATATATGTGTGTGTGTGTGTGTGTGTGTGTGTGTATTTTATTTTCTGTTTTGGCTGTGCCTTGTGGCATTTGGGGGTCTTAGTTCTCTGACCACGGGTTGAACCTGTGCTTTGTGCAGTGGAAGCACAGTCTTAACCACTGGACTGACAGGGAACTCACATAATTTATTTCAGTTCATTTTCCTCTGCTGGATACAAATATTCTGTGGCAAAGACTAACAGAGGAATTATAATCAGTCATTATTAGCAACTCAATGTAAATTAACTTCTCCATTTTACAGAGGCTAGGTTCTGAAAGCAGGCTTGACAGGGGAGAGTGAAGAAGCAGGTTTAGGATAAGGGCAGGGGAGAGGCCAGGTGAGGTTGGATGAAGGATCAACCAGGGGGCATTCATGGGCAATAGAAGGAAGATTGTGATGGAGGGGTGAGGGGTGGTTAGGGCTAGGGGAAAGGGAAAAGGGAGGGAGCACCCAAGATGATCATCAAGCATTTCCCAGTTATACCACACTTAGGAAAACCTGGGGTCAGCACAGTGGGCAGAGGAAGAGAGAGGTCTGTGTTCAGAACCAGGTAAAGAATTGACTTAATGATTTGTAGGAAGTATGTAGGAGATAGACTTTTCAAATGTCCAGGTGACTCAAAGGGATGGAAGTAATTGACAGTAGGATAGATGTCAAAGCAGCAAAATAGAAATGAACCTGAAAGGGGTTGCCTGGGTTCCTGGGGGAGACAGGTTACTTAGGAACAGAGGAGAGAAGACTGACCCTTGCATGGCTTCCCAAGTGGCACTAGTGGTAAAGAATCTGCCTGCAGTGCAGGAGACACGAGACGAGGATTCCATCCCTGCATTGGGAAGATCCCCTGGAGGAGGGCATGACAATCCCCTCCAGTATTCTTGTCTAGAGAATTCCATGGGCAGAGGAGCCTGGTGGGCTATGGTCCATGGGGCTGCAGAGAGTCAGACACGACTGAAGTGATTTAACATGCATGCACACATGACCTAGACCCATTATGGGGTAGAGTGTTCTAGGTTTGGGGATGGACAGTCCTATGGGGTGGGTGGGAATTAGCATCCTAACAATTAGAGTTTTTAAATGAGAAATAGTGGCAATAATCCAGTTGAAAGATCAGGGTGGCCTGAGGTCATATAGTAGCAGTGGGTATAAGGACAAGGGGAAAATAGGTTCAATCCGTGTTTATGAACAGAAGACACTGAGGAAAGAGATGGAATCAAGTCTGGGTGACATCCCAGACTTGCAGTGTGAGAAACTGAATGACTGAAAGGTGATTTATAGAGACACACAATTCCAGAGAAGCTGACTGGAAAGAGGAAACATAAAGATGTCCATGTAATGAAGAAGTGAAAAGATGAGTCTCCCATCACAGGACAAAAATCTCTTCTGCTATAATAGACAAGATACAGGCAGATGGATAAAACTTACAGTTCAAGATCATATAGCTGAGGGAGTGTCCATCTGCAGGCTTCTATCTTTTTCTCCAACAGTAAAACTGTAAATCATCTGTTGTAAGCAAGTCAGAGAATAAGGGATAGAAAATAAACATTTGGGTAAGAACAGATAAAATATAAAATGTCTTTTGCAAATGATGTGACTGACAAGGGATTAGTCTCCAAAATTTACAAACAGTTCATGAGGCTTAACAATGTTAAACAACTCAAACAAACAAACAAACAAACAAAAGGAAAGAAGAACTAAATAGACATTTCTCCAGAGAAGAAGTGTGCATGTGTGTGTGCTCAGTCATGTCCAGCTCTTCTGTGACCCCATGGACTGTAGCCTGACAGGCTCCTCTGTCCATGGGATTCCCCCAGAAAGAATACTGGAGTGGATTGCCATTTCCTTCTCCCGGGATCTTCCCAAAGAATACATATAGATAGCCAAAGGGCACATGAAAAGATGTTCAAGATCGCTCATCGTTAGAGAAATGCAAATCAAAACTACAATGAGATATCATATCACACCAGCCAGAATGGTTATTATGAAAACATTCACAAACAATAAATGCTGGAGAGGGTGGAGAGAAAGGAACCCTTCTACACTGCAGGTGGGAATATAAATTGGTACAGCCACTGTAGAGAACAGTATGGAGGTTCCTTAAAAAACTAAAAATAGACCTACCATATGACCCTGCAATCCCACTTCCCACTCCTGGGAATCAGAAAACATGGTTCAAAATAAGGGGAATTAGCATCCTAACAATTAGAGTTTTTAAATGAGAAATAGTGGCAATAATCCAGTTGAAAGATCAGGGTGGCCTGAGGTCATATAGTAGCACAAGGGAAAATAGGTTCAATCCGTGTTTATGAACAGAAGACACTGAGGAAAGAGATGGAATCAAGTCTGGGTGACATCCCAGACTTGCAGTGTGAGAAACTGAATGACTGAAAGGTGATTTATAGAGACACACAATTCCAGAGAAGCTGACTGGAAAGAGGAAACATAAAGATGTCCATGTAATGAAGAAGTGAAAAGATGAGTCTCCCATCACAGGACAAAAATCTCTTCTGCTATAATAGACAAGATACAGGCAGATGGATAAAACTTACAGTTCAAGATCATATAGCTGAGGGAGTGTCCATCTGCAGGCTTCTATCTTTTTCTCCAACAGTAAAACTGTAAATCATCTGTTGTAAGCAAGTCAGAGAATAAGGGATAGAAAATAAACATTTGGGTAAGAACAGATAAAATATAAAATGTCTTTTGCAAATGATGTGACTGACAAGGGATTAGTCTCCAAAATTTACAAACAGTTCATGAGGCTTAACAATGTTAAACAACTCAAACAAACAAACAAACAAACAAAAGGAAAGAAGAACTAAATAGACATTTCTCCAGAGAAGAAGTGTGCATGTGTGTGTGCTCAGTCATGTCCAGCTCTTCTGTGACCCCATGGACTGTAGCCTGACAGGCTCCTCTGTCCATGGGATTCCCCCAGAAAGAATACTGGAGTGGATTGCCATTTCCTTCTCCAGGGGATCTTCCCAAAGAATACATATAGATAGCCAAAGGGCACATGAAAAGATGTTCAAGATCGCTCATCGTTAGAGAAATGCAAATCAAAACTACAATGAGATATCATATCACACCAGCCAGAATGGTTATTATGAAAACATTCACAAACAATAAATGCTGGAGAGGGTGTGGAGAGAAAGGAACCCTTCTACACTGCAGGTGGGAATATAAATTGGTACAGCCACTGTAGAGAACAGTATGGAGGTTCCTTAAAAAACTAAAAATAGACCTACCATATGACCCTGCAATCCCACTTCCCACTCCTGGGCATATATTCAGAGAAAATCATGGTTCAAAAGGATACATGCGGGCTTCCCTGGTGGTCCAGTGGGTAAGGACACCACCTTGCAGTGCAAGGGGTGCTGGTTCAATCCCTGGCCTGGGAAGATCCCACTTGCCCTGGAGCAGCTGGACCAATGTGTCCAATTACCGAGCTGGAGCTCTGGAGTGCATGTGCCCAGAGCTGGTGCTCTGCGACAACAGAGGCCACTGCGATGGGAGGCCCATGCAGGCCAAAGAACAAAGATGGATGGAAAATAGATAAATGAAAGACCAATAGAAGTGGCCTGCCCGGCCCCTCCCTTCCCAACCCCCCCCCGCCCCCCCCAAAAAAAGGATACATGCAGGACTACTTACTATAGCTGAGACATGGAAGCAGTTTAAATGTCCATCAACAGAGGAATGCATAAAGCAGATCTGGTACCTTTATACAATGAAATATTACTCAGCTATGAAAAAGAATGAAATAATGCCACGTGCAGCAATATGGAAAGACTTAGAGACAGTCATACTGAGTGAGGTAGGTCAGATAGAGAAGGAGAAATATTCTTTTATATCACTTATATGTGGGATCTAAAAAGAAATGACACCAATGAACTTCCATAAATAGTAGAAACTCACAGACTTAGAGAACAAAGGTATGGTTGCCTGTACACACTGCTATATTTAAAATGGCTCACCAACAAGGACCTACTGTAAAGCACATGAAGTTCTGCCTAATGTTATGTGGCCATCTGCCTGGGAGAGTAGTGTAAGGGAGAATGGATACATGCATACAATGAGAATCATATAGATGCCAAGGAATGAAAGATGTTCAAGATCGCTCATCTAGAGAAATGCAAATCAAAACTACAATGAGATATCATATCACACCAGCCAGAATGGTTATTATGAAAACATTCACAAACAATAAATGCTGGAGAGGGTGTGGAGAGAAAGGAACCCTTCTACACTGCAGGTGGGAATATAAATTGGTACAGCCACTGTAGAGAACAGTATGGAGGTTCCTTAAAAAACTAAAAATAGACCTACCATATGACCCTGCAATCCCACTTCCCACTCCTGGGCATATATTCAGAGAAAATCATGGTTCAAAAGGATACATGCGGGCTTCCCTGGTGGTCCAGTGGGTAAGGACACCACCTTGCAGTGAAAGGGGGTGCTGGTTCAATCCCTGGCCTGGGAAGATCCCACTTGCCCTGGAGCAGCTGGACCAATGTGTCCAATTACCGAGCTGGAGCTCTGGAGTGCATGTGCCCAGAGCTGGTGCTCTGCGACAACAGAGGCCACTGCGATGGGAGGCCCATGCAGGCCAAAGAACAAAGATGGATGGAAAATAGATAAATGAAAGACCAATAGAAGTGGCCTGCCCGGCCCCTCCCTTCCCACTCCCCCCCAAAAAAAGGATACATGCAGGACTACTTACTATAGCTGAGACATGGAAGCAGTTTAAATGTCCATCAACAGAGGAATGCATAAAGCAGATCTGGTACCTTTATACAATGAAATATTACTCAGCTATGAAAAAGAATGAAATAATGCCACGTGCAGCAATATGGAAAGACTTAGAGACAGTCATACTGAGTGAGGTAGGTCAGATAGAGAAGGAGAAATATTCTTTTATATCACTTATATGTGGGATCTAAAAAGAAATGACACCAATGAACTTCCATAAATAGTAGAAACTCACAGACTTAGAGAACAAAGGTATGGTTGCCTGTACACACTGCTATATTTAAAATGGCTCACCAACAAGGACCTACTGTAAAGCACATGAAGTTCTGCCTAATGTTATGTGGCCATCTGCCTGGGAGAGTAGTGTAAGGGAGAATGGATACATGCATACATGTAGGGCTCATTTCCTTTTCTGTTTGCCTGAAACTATCATAATATTGTTAATTGGCTATACCCCAATACAAAACAAAAAGTTTTTAAAAACAACATGAAATGTCTTTTGTAAACACTAACTATTGATCCCCCTGATTGTATTGCGGGGCAGTACTGAAGAGATAACTAAGACTAAGAGTTATAAATTGACAATGAGATCAATCTTAAAATAGATACAAGAGTCATGCATAGTCATACCTCTGGTATTATGAACCAAATAAAAGGTCAATTAAAGTCTTTTGTGAGGGAAGAAAAGTGCACCTGAACTAAATATGAACACAGATAATAAAACCTCATATGATGCAGTTTGCTATTTTGTGTAATATTAAAGATTTCTACCATAAAAAATTAAAAAAAAAACCCAGAACTTTTATTTATTTACTTATTTTGGTGGGGGCGGGGTGGGGGGGGAGGGGAGCAGGCGGGCCACTTCTATTGGTCTTTCATTTGTCCATTTTCATCCGTGTTTGTTCTTTGGCCCGTGTGGGCTTCCCATCACGGTGGCCTCTGTTGTCGCAGAGCACTGGCTCTGGGTGCTTGCGCTCCAGAGCTCCAGCTCGGTAATTGGACACATTGGTCCAGCTGCTCTGCAGCACGTGGGATCTTCCCAGGCCAGGGATTGAACCAGCACCCCTTGCACTGCACGGTGGTGTCCTTACCCACTGGAACACCAGGGAAGCCCAAAACCAGAACTTTTACATCTAAAGTGAAGCCAAACAGAATTCTTTTATTGCACATGAATGAGAAAAAGAGCTGGACACTGTCTTTATGGTCAGTTCAGTTTTCATGCAATTTTGGGTGACAAATCATACTAGTGGGATCGTAAGGAGAAATATTCTTATATCACTTATATGTGGGATCTAAAAAGAAATGACACCAATGAACTTCCATAAATAGTAGAAACTCACAGACTTAGAGAACAAAGGTATGGTTGCCTGTACACACTGCTATATTTAAAATGGCTCACCAACAAGGACCTACTGTAAAGCACATGAAGTTCTGCCTAATGTTATGTGGCCATCTGCCTGGGAGAGTAGTGTAAGGGAGAATGGATACATGCATACATGTAGGGCTCATTTCCTTTTCTGTTTGCCTGAAACTATCATAATATTGTTAATTGGCTATACCCCAATACAAAACAAAAAGTTTTTAAAAACAACATGAAATGTCTTTTGTAAACACTAACTATTGATCCCCCTGATTGTATTGCGGGACAGTACTGAAGAGATAACTAAGACTAAGAGTTATAAATTGACAATGAGATCAATCTTAAAATAGATACAAGAGTCATGCATAGTCATACCTCTGGTATTATGAACCAAATAAAAGGTCAATTAAAGTCTTTTGTGAGGGAAGAAAAGTGCACCTGAACTAAATATGAACACAGATAATAAAACCTCATATGATGCAGTTTGCTATTTTGTGTAATATTAAAGATTTCTACCATAAAAAATTAAAAAAAAAACCCAGAACTTTTATTTATTTACTTATTTTGGTGGGGGCGGGGTGGGGAGGGAGGGGAGCAGGCGGGTCACTTCTATTGGTCTTTCATTTGTCCATTTTCATCCGTGTTTGTTCTTTGGCCCGTGTGGGCTTCCCATCACGGTGGCCTCTGTTGTCGCAGAGCACTGGCTCTGGGTGCTTGCGCTCCAGAGCTCCAGCTCGGTAATTGGACACATTGGTCCAGCTGCTCTGCAGCACGTGGGATCTTCCCAGGCCAGGGATTGAACCAGCACCCCTTGCACTGCACGGTGGTGTCCTTACCCACTGGAACACCAGGGAAGCCCAAAACCAGAACTTTTACATCTAAAGTGAAGCCAAACAGAATTCTTTTATTGCACATGAATGAGAAAAAGAGCTGGACACTGTCTTTATGGTCATTTCAGTTTTCTGCATTGTCTAATCTGCTCTATTTCTGGATGACAAATCAGAATTTCCCAAATCTTTGCTTTGATCCTTAGTATCAGGAACAGTGACACTGCTTAATAGGCAGGGGAAAGAGGGCTTCTGCATTTTGCCTTGAGAGCTGCTTGTGTTCTGACTTTTGGATTCTCATTTTAGGATATCTTCACTAAAAACCATTCTATCACACGATGGCAGTAGAGACATAATCTAAATTTATAAGGTACTATGCATGCATACATTCCAATGGAGGGGGGAAAGTTTAATTTATGTTGTCCATATATTTTTCTTTGGTTGGTGTTTGTGTTCTAAGTTTCTGGAGGCATCAAACATAGAAAGGCTCTGTAATTCCAGACGGGATTAATGCAGACAGTATTTCATTCAGGAGGTGAGACCATAAATAAGAGGAGGTACTTCTAGATGACCTTTAAATTTTTTGAGATACCACTCAAATGCCTGCAAAAACAAAATCAACTTTCTACTTGCTTTCTTAATTTTCTCTGCACCTCATATCTTCCCTGGATAGAGATCATTTTTCAGGCTGGACAGGAGAGCACCTATGAAAGATGTAGAAATTTCCCTTTCATGTTAATGTCACCCTAGTTCTGAATTCCTCTGTTTTATTCTAAGGAAATTTTTCTTGGACTTTAAATCATGCTAAACCAAGCAACAGGGAAAATGTGGAATCCATTAGGATAGGTCAAAACACCTTGTCTGGGAAGATATATATATTGCCATTCTCTCTGGGTGTGCTTTTCTCAAGCCCCAAAAGGGTTCTGTCACTTTACCCATGTCTTTTTCAATAATACTAGATTTTCTTCTGAGAGAAAACTCTAAGGCTTCCCATGATTCATTCATTCATTCTATGTACTAAAGATAGCTGTGATGCCCCACACACTAGGGAAATGTGACCAGCTCATGTTACGTGACCACTAAGCACATATAATGCTCCAAGTTCTTCACATATATTAGCTCATTTGGTTTTCTTCACCTTGCCATGAGTCAATGAGACATATTCCCATTCATGATGAGGAAAATGACACCCAGGAGGCCAAGTAGCACAATGAGAAACTATGTTATGGTCATTTCAGTTTTCTGCATTGTCTAATCTGCTCTATTTCTGGATGACAAATCAGAATTTCCCAAATCTTTGCTTTGATCCTTAGTATCAGGAACAGTGACACTGCTTAATAGGCAGGGGAAAGAGGGCTTCTGCATTTTGCCTTGAGAGCTGCTTGTGTTCTGACTTTTGGATTCTCATTTTAGGATATCTTCACTAAAAACCATTCTATCACACGATGGCAGTAGAGACATAATCTAAATTTATAAGGTACTATGCATGCATACATTCCAATGGAGGGGGGAAAGTTTAATTTATGTTGTCCATATATTTTTCTTTGGTTGGTGTTTGTGTTCTAAGTTTCTGGAGGCATCAAACATAGAAAGGCTCTGTAATTCCAGACGGGATTAATGCAGACAGTATTTCATTCAGGAGGTGAGACCATAAATAAGAGGAGGTACTTCTAGATGACCTTTAAATTTTTTGAGATACCACTCAAATGCCTGCAAAAACAAAATCAACTTTCTACTTGCTTTCTTAATTTTCTCTGCACCTCATATCTTCCCTGGATAGAGATCATTTTTCAGGCTGGACAGGAGAGCACCTATGAAAGATGTAGAAATTTCCCTTTCATGTTAATGTCACCCTAGTTCTGAATTCCTCTGTTTTATTCTAAGGAAATTTTTCTTGGACTTTAAATCATGCTAAACCAAGCAACAGGGAAAATGTGGAATCCATTAGGATAGGTCAAAACACCTTGTCTGGGAAGATATATATATTGCCATTCTCTCTGGGTGTGCTTTTCTCAAGCCCCAAAAGGGTTCTGTCACTTTACCCATGTCTTTTTCAATAATACTAGATTTTCTTCTGAGAGAAAACTCTAAGGCTTCCCATGATTCATTCATTCATTCTATGTACTAAAGATAGCTGTGATGCCCCACACACTAGGGAAATGTGACCAGCTCATGTTACGTGACCACTAAGCACATATAATGCTCCAAGTTCTTCACATATATTAGCTCATTTGGTTTTCTTCACCTTGCCATGAGTCAATGAGACATATTCCCATTCATGATGAGGAAAATGACACCCAGGAGGCCAAGTAGCACAATCAGACAAATAGGGGCTGACCCATGATGAACAAGCAGGCAGTCTGATTTCACAATCCATGCTATACTGTGGTGCAGGAGACCAAAGTTCTTTCTTCAATAAGTTTATAATCTAGTAAGAAATAAAAACATAACACTCTAATGCTGAACCAAGGGGAGGTGACACTTGGGTGGAATATAGGAAGTGACTGATGAAAAAGTGTTAGCACAGAACACAGGTCAGGTCATTAAACAGAAATTGGGAGATAGGATATTCTTCCACCTGGAGAGTGAGATGGATATTTTCTTTCTTTACTTTTTTTCCATGAACACTACAAGATTTTATTTGGAGTCTTTAATAGGAATGTGAAGGTATTCAGGACCACAGATTTCAACTGAATGTTTGATTTGGGAGAGGACAAAGGCTATTGGCTTGCACTATTGGAACTGTTTTGGTCTAAATGCCTTTATGAAGCTGTCATTTTTTTTTCACTCTTCCTATTTTTCCTGTTTAAATTAAGAGATGGGAACATTCAGATCTCCTCATTTGTCCTGGCTCAGGAAAGGAGGCAGGGGTTTGGGGTAGAAGCGCTGCCTAGCAATAGAAATATGCATTTACGTGAAATATATCTTGTGCAATAATTCTCAAGAAAAAAGGTGAGGTAGGTGAAGTAGACGAACCCAATGCCAGTCTTTTCATATGAAAACATATGAAAATTAATTCTCTGCTTGAATGCTAAAGGTGTCACTAAATCTTATTCTTGGTACACCCCAGATCCTGTTAAGTTTATATTTTCCAACTAAATTTCATGATAAGAATAACTTGGAGTTGTTTAGCTCTTTGTGTCCTAGATAAAACTATTATTTTGGGATAATTTTAGTCCTCTCAGTTTTTGCTTTTCTACATTTTGAAATTTGCATGAGTTAGAAATAAACTATCTAAAAACACCTGCTTTCTTTGTACTTTTAGAAAGAAGAGATGATTAAGTCCTTTCTAGTCTACTTTTTATCGTCTAAAGTTTGAGAAAACCATATTCAGAAGATAGATCATCAAATTGAGGCAATTCTTAGAGATCATGACATTAACTGGTACTAAGGATACTCAAAATGACAGAAGTCCAAGGAATAAAAATAATGCTTAACTTTCATTTTGCTGTGGAATCATTTCAACTATTAAAAGTGAGAAAATTTATTATAGCGAAAGGGTTTATGTTTTCCCATTTCTAAAGAGATAAATAAATACAGAAATGGGGCCATATTTCTCCCAAGATGAATGGTTTAAGACAACAGAGACACTATTCACTAAAAGCCATAATGAATAGGGGCTAAAAATACAACCATTTTATGATGTCTGCAGTAGCTCTTCAGCTAGCTTCATTTTATAGGCTAGAAGAGAAAGTGTCTTTGCTTACCCTGACTTATCCTCTGTTCATTGCATTTACTCTATCTCTCAACACCATTTTCTGGAGTCCAATGTATTTCCTTTTATTTTTATAATGACCAAGAAGTAGGTTGGCTTAGAAGACTAATCTGAGTGTGAGGAAGGGAGAAAGGAAGGACCTGATGCTATAGTTTTGACCAAAATGTCTATCTGTGTGAATCTAAAGTCCATATGTGAAATTTTCAGTCATTTGCTTGATGTTTTTAATCTTGACATTGCCAAGCATTCTTGTTAAGGTAATATTAATAAATAAGGTAGTACTGCAAAATAGAAAAAAGACTGTGTCCACCAGTAGGGTTACTATTGGGTTGCACTTAAATAGTCAAAGCTCCTTTCTACGGAAGGTGCTATTGTATGTCTTATAGAGAAATCCATTAATTTTTAGTTAGCACCTCCCTGATTCAGAGGGTTAGGGTTAGGGTTAGGTGGCTCAGTGGTAAAGAATCCACTTGCCAAATAATGAGGCACAAGATTTGAGGGTTTAATCCTCGAGTCAGGAGGATTCCTGGAGAAGGAAATGGCAGCCTACTTCAGTATTCTTGCCTGGGAAGTCCCATGGACAGAGGAACCTAGCAGGCTATATAGTCCATGGGATTACAAAAGAGTCAGACATGACTTAGCAATGAAAAAACAACAACCCTGATTCAGGGAGTCACACAGGGCCTGAGAGCACTAACTGACATGAGTTCAAATGATAAATGTCTGAAGAAATGTGAAGTAAGAAGGCTCACCATTCAGAAAGTAGAGGGCATTCTAATCAGTTTGCTGTTTTGTTTATTGAACACATCAAAATTCAGAAGAAGCTAGAATAAATTATTATCATCTCCTTTTACTGTGTCAATGCTTTTGATTGGCCTTACATGATTCTTTGTAAAGAAGCAAACTAAACCTGTCAATCCTGGGTCAGTGCTCATCTTACCAAAGGCTGCTGGAGTGTTAGAGGTTCTCACTGTAATGGGTCAGCCCAGCCCATGACTCAGTGACTCAATTTTCTGGAACTATCCTCCCCTCCTTATATACAGGAGTGGGTTTCTGGCTCCACATTGGTTTGACATGACTCTTTTCCCTTGGGAAAGACTAACTCTATCAGGAGATGAAATTTGTTTCTAGTTGGAAACTTTTTTCCCCAGGATTTGGAAGACAGAGAAGGGGAGATGGAGAAAGATACAGAGAGAAAGAGAAAAGAAAAAACATTACAGGGGCTTCCCTGGTGGTCCAGTGGATAAGGACACCGTCTTGCAGTGCAAGGGGTGCCGGTTCGATCCCTGGCCTGGGAAGATCCCACGTGCTGCAGAGCGGCTGGACTGATGTGTCCACTTACTGAACCGGAGCTCTGGAGCGTGTGTGCTCAGAGCCGGTGCTCTGCAGTGAGAGAGGCCACTGTGATGGGAAGCCCACAGAGGCCAAAGAACAAAGATAAATGTATGAAAGATCAATAGAAGTGACCACAAAAAGAACAAACATTACAGTGGTAGAGGCTTTGGTGTGGCCATGTTCCCTAACAGTCAGTGGAGGGAAAGCTGAGAAAGTTGGTCTGGATTCAAGTGAGAAAAAGCAGCAGCAACCGTTTTTCAGTTGTTTTTGTTTTTTTTTCTCCTTGGTTTTTGTGAGAACACCTGCATCCCTGTAATATATTGCTCCATTGTATTTCACCTAGGTCAGATTCATTTCTGTAGCTTGGAATCAAAGGATCCTAACCAAAACATAGCTTAAAGAAGACCCTGATGATTTATTTGGCTTGCGGATTTATTTCCAATAATTTGAAATATAAATCTGAAAAATGGCTCATATCCAATTTAATATGACATTAGAACAGGAGAGGCAGGTACAGACTAAACGGGGCATAAAATATGCCATGGAATTAATACAGAACAGCAGCCTCTTACCATTTTAAGAAAGTGTGCATATCATTTAACCTCTCTGAACCTTAGGTTCCTTAACTTAAAAATGAAAATTATGGGTATAATATAAGATTATTGTTAAATTTAATAAACTACAATATGTAAGGCAGCTAGTTAGCAAAATGGAGACACTCTCTCCTAGTAAGGGGAAGTTTCTTTTGGGAAAATGCTATTAATTTGCCATTCTTTTCTTTTGGTCCTGCTCAGTGTTGGTTCAGGGACTAGAGAGGACTAAATCTAGGCATGGAAGAGTTACAGTGTCTCCAAAGAGAGTCTGGACAGATAGGAGGTGCAGATGGGCAGAAGACTGTATAAGGAGAGAAGATTAAATAGAGAAGGGCAAATACAAGCTTCACTTACCTGGCAGTTTTGGTAATGACCTGGCCAGGATGATGTATCCACAGTGACTAATGAGAAAGCGGCAGTAATCATGCCACAGGGTGGTTCCCTTCTCTATAGCCTGAGGTTTGGATGCATTTATATATGATGCTGAATTTATAGTCAGCGTCCATGTTTCATGGAGCCTCTTAAACAAGGCTTTCTCAGTCTCAGTGTTAGTGCCATTTGGGGCCCACAGCTCTTTGTTGCAGGGGATGTTTCTTGCATTGTAGGGATGTTCAGCAGCATTTCTGTCCTTTATCTGCTGTTGGGACAACCACAAATGTCACAAATGTCTGAAGACATTACTAAATGGCTCTGGGATGGCACAAGATCACTCATGCTTGAGAACCATTGCTCTAAAAAAAAAAAATTTTTTTTTTAACAGACTGGTAACTCTGTTTTTAATCAGGGACTCCAATCATAGATAAAACAGTCAGTAGAAATGCAACATTCAATCTCCAATCTCTTCTGCTTAAAAACGTTGCTGTTGGCACCACATACAATTTGTGAGAGAACTGAATTTGAAACGGGAAGACAAAAGTTCAGATTCTTTCCCTGTCTCCTACTAATAGAACTTGATACCTGAGTTGGGAAAACCTGATACTTAGCTCTCTGGATTCTGACTGGTAACAGACATGAAAATCACTAGTCATACCACAATCGAAGCCTTGGGTTAATATCTAGGCTACTGCAGAATCATACCTAAATGTCTGGTCATGTGCATGAGAGAATGTGGCTTAAACAGGGATTTTACTCTCCCACCCCCAGGCCTTTAATCTTTTGTACTCTGCTCTTGGGGAATCTGACGAGGAGACTTTGAAACACACTTCCCCAGCCTGCAGTAAGCTTTTATATTTCCAATTTTTTTCTGAATCCATTGAAAACAATGGGAATCATGCACCCACTGAACAGAGGTACCACTTACACATTTAATTGAAACTCTGGACCAAGAAACCTGTCAGAACTTTGCCTAAACTCAATCCACAGATGCCAGCCAAGAACCAGGGGTTCAGATAGACTCTGCACCTCTGTAGAAGACCTTGTCCTGGCCCCGCCCCGCTGGAGCTGCTGCCCAAAAAGTGACTGCTCCCTCTAATGCCAGGAGCCCCTCCCCTGGGAGACAGGAGTAAGAGGGAGGGAACCAGGACCCTTCTGGCTTGAGAGTGAGTGATGCTTCCACAGAAATAGAAGGCAGCAAGGGGCAAGTGTTCCCAGTGAGATTCATGGTTCTCTTTTGTCATTGGGCTATATGTGAAGAAAATTTTTAAAAAGGAGAGTGTTTGGGACTTGGTTATCAGTAGCTACTGGTGCTCTTTTAGAGAGAAATTTGTTGTCTAGCGAAAAATCGCCAGACTTCAAATTCATGCAAGCCCTTCTTTCAGTTCACAACCACCCGCCCACATCTTGGCCAGCGGCAGAGATTTATGTTGATTTGGCATCTAAGACCCAGCAGGAATAGCAAGGATTAGAAAACTAAATGTCCAAATCTCAGAATGTGCCTGATAGGGAGTTAGGAAAAGGAGCAAGGGGCTTATAAATTAAGCCCACTCCTTTAGGTAGCATTTAAAATATTAACAAAGAAAAGCAAACCGTTGGATAAATCCTTGTATGATCTTGAAGAGTGAGCACCATCTGTTTGGTATTGTTTTGTGTTTGAAATGATGTAGGATGACTTCCCGCTGAACCTTGGTGTGTGCACAGTGTAGCCCCCAGTGAGAACAAGCAGACCTGCTTTTGGATTTTTTTGGCCTGTTTTTCATAGTTCCTTCTGACTGTCATTAAGGGCAGTAGCTCACTAGAGTCAGAATTTATCGAAAAATCCTTTGAATTTCCTGCTGAAAATCAAGTATAGGTTAAAATACCAAATGACTAAACTTATTAGAAGAGTCTCTAGGAGTAAACATATTCTGCATAAGGGCTTAGGGCACATTTATTTAACTTATGAATAGTATTAGTTAATGGACTTTATAAAATCTATTTTGAAAATTTATGACCTCTATCTTTTCCCTCTCTCATTAAAAACAAACAGATAAACACTATTTTCCTCTGAGTAGCTGAAGTTTTAAATAATTGATTTTTATTAAATATGTAGAATACATTACTGGTAACACCTAAGGTCAAATGATATTATTTGGAAATAAAAATTTTTAGGAAGGGAATTCATTTTGCTATTAGATTTCTTTGTCAGGAACCAAAGAACAACTCAGCAGTCAACAAAGAATTGAGGGAGAATACATTAATACCATATTTTGAAAAACAATTGTTCAAAATATGTGCATACATCTTTGTCAACTTAACTAAATAAATTGCCTAGCTCTAGTCTAGAAACCATGTACTCAAGACACGCTTCTATGAACAGTGTTCTAAAATTAGCACTGTGAAAGCACTTCTTAATACTATAAAGCTGTTTTTATCTAAGACTGAAACTCACTAAAAACACCTCTCATGGAGTCTACCATGAATGAGGCAGACAATTTTGGCATTCTGTTGGGAATGTGGTGAGTTGTATCTGGAGAAATGTTTTTGGAAATTTAGTTGAGGATCAGATGTTCCCAAAGGTTGATGAAGCCCAAAGTCTGTGTTCTTTTCCTATAGTTTCTATTTGTAGTGTCTCTAAAAGAGAATCCTTCCTGAAAATTCATTTGACCTATTGAATCAACCTCTCTTTTCCATTCTTCTCTGTGAATTAGGCAGATTTCTCTGTCTGTAATATGGGATAGTCTGGGAAAACAGCTTCAAGCTGCTCAATTGGGATGAAAGTGAAAGTGTTAGTTGCTCAGTCATATCCAACTTTTTGCAGTCCCATAGACTGTAACCCACCAGGCTCTTCTGTCCATGGAATTCTCCAGGGAAAAGCACTGAAGTGGGTTGTCGTTTCTTACTCCATGAGCTCTTCCTGACCCAGGGATCAAACCTGGGTCTCCCACCTTGTAGGCAGATTCTTTACCATCCGAGCCACTAGGGAAGCCCCCAGTCGGGATGAAATATGAGCAAAGAGTATAGAGTTTCCTGGACTCAAATTTTGCTCAAAATTTTATCAGCTGTGTTACCCAAGGTGAGGTTTTAAAGTAATGCATTTAAAATGCCAACAATGTGCAGGACACACAGTAAATAGTCAATAAACTATGTAAATTTTATAGTTTTCCAATTGCTATGATTAATCTACCATTGTTGTTTATTTATGATTCACTCAAATTATCTGACAATTGGAAATGTCTTCTGTCTCCCCAGTGCTATGGAATATGGGGGTTGGTTGATTTTATGGGGATGCTGTGATCTTCTGAGGTTTCCTCTCCCTTGTCTTCTTGTCCCCACACAAGATGGGTTGACCCAAAGAAGATGAGAGACTTATAACCAATGTGAAGATGGTGATCATTTAACCTATACTTTTCTCAATACACACTGATTGAATCATAGTTGATACCAGGATTGTTGTGAGTGGGACTGAAAGGCCTCTCAGCCCCTAAATGTATTTTCATCATTTTATCTCAGTGTCTGGGATTTGAAGCATGGGTTACTCTTTCTCCTAATGGCAAGGAAAGTTTTGCAGAAGCAAACATAACTTTGACTAGTTTGTTTTTCCCTTTTAGAGGTGAGAAAACAGGCAGACTACTGAACCTGCATCCCATGTCTTGGTACTGTCATTAAAAATGGGTTCCTGGAGAGGAAGGGCCATGGACAGCCTTTTCTTTTTCTTTTTAAAATTCTTTCTTTCTTTCTTTGGTTGTGCCAGGTCTTGAGTCTTCTTTATGGCATGCAGGATCTTTAGTGGTGGCAAATGAAATCTGGTTCCCTGAGGGATCAAAACTGGGGCCCCCGCGTTGGAAGCATGGTGTATCAGTCACTGGACCACCAGGGAAGTCCCTGGGCAATTTCTAAGTTTATCAAGCTTTCTCACAGTTTACCTGGATGATTTCTATAGTAATAAACATCCAACATGCAAATAATTTTTCCATGCATTACGTTAAAATCCATGGAATTCCTTAGAAATACTGGACTCAGACTTTTGGTGGTTCATATGTCATTTTCCACTTTAGCTGCAGAAACAGCAGGTGGAGTAGAAAGAGCCTGTTTAGAGCAGCCAGATTTTGTTTTGGTTGTCAGCTAAAACAGAAACCCCATCATTCTGGACTTGGCAGCTTGTTAGTAGAAAAGCCACCAGGAAGCTCTGAGTTGATAATTTAGAGAACAGACTTATTCCCTGATACAGCTGCAAAACAGCAGGTGGCTAGAACTTAAGTAAACACCAGTTTAAAAGAAGAGAATAAGGAAATGAATAACTTTTTATTCTTTTGCACGTATTACTAATGCTAGGGATGTATGAGTTCATTTCTTGTTCTGCTGGATTTTCTTATTAGTTTGCTTAGCTACATATAAGGAAGCATGTCACTCAATTCTATCCAATTTAATGAACATTTATTGAGCACCTTCTGTATGCCATGTATAGTGCTAGATTTTGATTTAGAGACAGATATGCATATATTAATAGATTCATAATAAAGGGACAAAAGATATTCCTTCAAGCATTGGACAAGAAGTGATTCTGATCATGCTTGGGGGAAGCCATTAGGAGAAACTGAGCAGAAGGTAAAGGGTAAAGAGAGAAGAAATAGACTGGACAAGAGAGTCAAGGTGCAGGGCCTTGCCAGAGGAAAATTTATGGAATATCAGAGTGATTGAGTGTGGGAGGAAATAAAAAATAGGATGTGAATTCTGTCTTCTACTCATGCATATGCTCATAATAAAAAATGCAAAAGATCCTTTGTTGTTGTTTAGTCATTAAGTTGTATCTGAGTTTTTTGAGACCCCATGGACTGTAGCCTGCCAGGCTCCTCTGTCCATGGGATTCTCCAAGCAAGAATACTTGAATGGGTTGCCATTTCCTTCTCTAGGAGATCTTCTTGACCCAGGGATAGAACCAACGTCTCCTGCACTGGCGCACAGATTATTTACCAGCAAGCTCTCTGGGAAACCCAAAGGATCCTTTAGAGTGTCTCAGCTGAATCATTTGCTGTGGGAGGCCACAGACTATAGAAACTCCAGACTATGAATGTATGCAGGAAACTTTTTATGTTTTACAATGTATGGAGCAAACAGAAAGAAGAATTGTCTAAACGATATGGAGACTAAGGGAAACTATGTAAACAAGTTCAGAGTAAAAAGAGTGTAAGATGATAATGGATCTAAAATAAATATCAGAAAATAAATTATTTTAATTTATACATCTAGCACCTCTCCAAAAATATAATGGGAAAATATTATCCATAAGGGCAGTACAAATGTAAAATGCCTATGATTTATCTTAATCACAAATTTGGTACAAAGCCTAGATAAAGAAAACTGCAGAGTGTTATAGAAACTATTAAAACAGGTTATTAAAATGATTTGACTGAACAAACAAAAATAAAAGTTCATGAATGGGAACCCTCAATTTATATAGGTATTGCAGATTCTCAAACCTTTCATAGGTTTAATGTGAGTCCTAATTAAATTCCAACAGAAGGTTTTTTGAAACATAATCCTGAATTCTCAGAGGGTAAAGAATCTTCCTGTAGTGCGAGAGACTCAGGTTCAATTTCTGGGTCTGGAAGAATAGAATGGCTGAACCCATGGAAAAGGGAATGGCTATCCACTCCAGTATTCTTGCCTGGAGAATTGCAAAGAGCTGGACATGACTGAGCGACAAAGACTTCTATTTTTCTAGGAGTTCATCCGTTTGAATAAATGACCAAAAGTTAGGGAATTCTGGAAAAAAAAAAAAAAAAAGAAGAAGTACTGTTGAATGAACAGTATATTTTAAACCTAAAATACGTAAAATTTCATAATGCTGCTGCTTAGTCACTTCAGTTGTGTCTGACTCAGTGTGACCCTGTGAACTGCAGCCCACCAGCCTCCTCCATCTATGGAATTCTCCAGGCAAGAATACTGCATTGGGCTGCCATGCCCTCCTCCAGGGGGATCATCCCAACCCAGGGACGATATTGAAACAAAAGTACATATAAAAAACTGGAATAGAAGAAAAATAACAAAATAGAGCATTGAAAAGGGATTTGCCTGTAAGAACTTAGTATATGATTAAAGGAAGTTTTCTAATTAGTGGTTAAAAGAAGAATTTATTAATTTATCATGCTGGGATAATCAACTATTTGTATGGAAAAACGGTCTAATTATTATAGCACACAGTACACTAAAATATACTAATGCCATGTTAAACAGTAAATATAAAGTAATAAATGACATGAACATTTTAAGAAAATACAAGGAATGACTTATTAGAAATTACACAAATTCTGAAACAAGGGCATAAATTTATATGATAGAATACTATGAAGAGAAAAGAAAAAATCTGCTTGAGGAATCTGAGACATTTACTAGAAGGATGAGGGGAAAAGAAGTAAAACACACAACAAATCAAGGAAGAGAAACGTTGAACCTCCTTCAACACTCCAGAACCTAAGGCCATGAGTATTCTTGGAGTGGAGTGAAGATATGTCCAGTCATGGTACAAAGCCTAGATAAAGAAAACTGCAGAGTGTTATAGAAACTATTAAAACAGGTTATTAAAATGATTTGACTGAACAAACAAAAATAAAAGTTCATGAATGGGAACCCTCAATTTATATAGGTATTGCAGATTCTCAAACCTTTCATAGGTTTAATGTGAGTCCTAATTAAATTCCAACAGAAGGTTTTTTGAAACATAATCCTGAATTCTCAGAGGGTAAAGAATCTTCCTGTAGTGCGAGAGACTCAGGTTCAATTTCTGGGTCTGGAAGAATAGAATGGCTGAACCCATGGAAAAGGGAATGGCTATCCACTCCAGTATTCTTGCCTGGAGAATTGCAAAGAGCTGGACATGACTGAGCGACAAAGACTTCTATTTTTCTAGGAGTTCATCCGTTTGAATAAATGACCAAAAGTTAGGGAATTCTGGAAAAAAAAAAAAAGAAGAAGTACTGTTGAATGAACAGTATATTTTAAACCTAAAATACGTAAAATTTCATAATGCTGCTGCTTAGTCACTTCAGTTGTGTCTGACTCAGTGTGACCCTGTGAACTGCAGCCCACCAGCCTCCTCCATCTATGGAATTCTCCAGGCAAGAATACTGCATTGGGCTGCCATGCCCTCCTCCAGGGGGATCATCCCAACCCAGGGACGATATTGAAACAAAAGTACATATAAAAAACTGGAATAGAAGAAAAATAACAAAATAGAGCATTGAAAAGGGATTTGCCTGTAAGAACTTAGTATATGATTAAAGGAAGTTTTCTAATTAGTGGTTAAAAGAAGAATTTATTAATTTATCATGCTGGGATAATCAACTATTTGTATGGAAAAACGGTCTAATTATTATAGCACACAGTACACTAAAATATACTAATGCCATGTTAAACAGTAAATATAAAGTAATAAATGACATGAACATTTTAAGAAAATACAAGGAATGACTTATTAGAAATTACACAAATTCTGAAACAAGGGCATAAATTTATATGATAGAATACTATGAAGAGAAAAGAAAAAATCTGCTTGAGGAATCTGAGACATTTACTAGAAGGATGAGGGGAAAAGAAGTAAAACACACAACAAATCAAGGAAGAGAAACGTTGAACTCCTTCAACACTCCAGACATGGCAAATTCCAGCTCATGGTTACACGTGGAAGAACCTAAGGCCATAGTCCTGAGTATTCTTGGAGTGGAGTGAAGATATGTAGCATAACATTTTGTAATTCTCCGTAAATGCTAGGCCTTATATATTATTTAAATCATTATTTTGGGGATCAGTTTCAGGTTGGAGAAATAAACTCTAGATCATGAAATGTTCAGTGACTGAGGTCTTAGTCCTGAAGCCTGAAACCAGCAAGACACTTACAGTTAAAAATTACAAAGTGGAAAAATCTACGGTCCATAGAAGGGATTTAAAAGAAAACAACTTTACCCAGAATGCATTAACTAAACAGCAGCAAAAGCTTACTGGAGCCATCTTGAAATGTTAGAGAAACAAAAATAGTAAAAGTTAAAACAAACAAACCCCCCAAAAACCAAACAAGCAAAAACAAAACAAAACAAAACAAAACAAAACAAACAAACCTAAATCCCAAACTATAGCCTATAAAAAATCATGTTGTATAAGATTTCAAAGATCATGGGAAAAAAGAAAATAAATTAGATCCATACTTGGGTATGATGTGGTCTGAAAAAAGTTTACAATTGTGTACATATTTATGCATTTAATAATAGAAGTGTATAGATCTACTTTTAACAGTGATTATTGAAGAGTGATAGGATTAGAGATTGTTTTAACTTTTCTCTTTATTGTTTTCAAATTTGCTACCAAGAACTTGAAATTGAAAAGTAAAACATACATGCTCCTTTGTCAAGAACTTAACCTCGGTGCCTGGTAAAAAGCATACTTTCAGTTACAGTGGCATTAAAACATTTAGTAATCAGAGTGGAAAGTCTGGAAACAAGAATATCAATTGTACAGAGGATGACAGGACTAGAGTCCCCTGGATTCATGACAGACTGGAAGACCCGGAGGCTCTTTGGGACAAAGAGTTGGAACAACTCATGGAACATTTCACAAGTTACATTCTTCCCCTTCCTTTTCTCTGCTCCCCCATCCCCCATCGCCTGTACACACACCCAGTCAGAGGAAGGACTTTGGGTTTGCACGGTAATCTAAAGGCTGGTGAAGCACAGAATGGGCTGAGCCCCAGGTCTGCACATCCATCCGTGTCTTGTTCTCTGTGCCTGCTCCTCAGCTGCTTTGACCTCCAGAAGACCTTTGATGTAAAAATAGAAGAAAGGTGCTTTTTTCTTTAGGCAGCTGACAGACTGGAGACTCAGAGGGAATGGCAGTTAGCAAGGACTGAGAATCTCTTAGCTCCACAGGTCAGAAGACTTTCATCAAAGTAACCAGTGTTCTAAATGGGAATCCCCAGTACCCACTGGGAAATGAGAGGTTGATTGCCAGTGAGCTAGAGCTGAGAGTACCACCCGGTCAGACACAGGGGCACTAAAGTGAGCACTGAGGTAAGACTGAGCAAGTTCTGCCACATCTTCTCTCTCCCTCCTTCTCTTCCTGTCCTTATTTTATTAAACACTTGAATATCACCATACCTGGGAGGTCTGTTCCAAATTTCAAATGTCTCAGAGGGTAACAGAGCTATCCTTCTGGGCTAGGTTGCACTTTAGCATCTCTGTAGTTGGCTCCTATCCTCTTCCAGTGTTTCCCGACATCACCACCCCCCACTGCCGTTATTCCCTGAAGGATAAAGTACGTGATGATCTGTATGTTCTCCCATGGTATTAGCTAGACAGTAGAATTTTACCTGCCTCTCTCTTGAAGGTGGCTATCACTGGGAAGACAGAACAGGATGAGTTCCTAAGTCAGTAGAGTGGGGTTAAGGAGTGGGAGTGGGAGAAGCTTCTTCAAAAGCAGATTACTGAGCCCACATCCAGGTTTTCAGATTGAATGCATCTAGGGTGGGGCCCAGACTGCCCACATTCTTTACAATGCCCCTGGTGAAATCTGAGGTAGATAGTCCTCCACACTTTGGATCCTTGTGATCTTGATGAACTCTGCTTCTTTCAGAGTTAGCTCCTGTTGGTGACAGATGCTGGCTGTGGCCGGCAGGGAGCTTCTGGAAACAATAGTTAGCTGTTCAACCAGACAGGAGGTCAAGTCAGCCCTACTTCTTGAGTCTTCTTTCTGCTGGACCCCTTCTCTGAGCCCTCTCTGCTGTTGTACAACCGGGTAAGGAAGCAGTGCTTTTGAGGGACTTGTTCAACCTCCTCTAGGTTTCAGAGAAAGTCCTAGAGAGATCTGCTATTTCCTCAATTGACTTCCAGAGTGGTCACCTTCAGGTCAGTACAGTAACTGCCTTACCTGTGAACCTTCTAGTTGTAAACTTTCAAAGATATAAATGTGCTTTTGCATGTCCAGTCATGTAAATTAGTTTTGCTATCTGGTGTAGACTGTCATGTGTGTGTATCCCCTACAAGTGGTTGTGCTTTTGTGCACTTTACTGTACACAACTGTAGAGCAGAGGTTCCCAGCCCCTGGGCCACAGACTGGTACTGGTCTCCGACTGTTAGGGACTGGGCTGCACAGCAGGAGGTGAGTGACAGGAGAGGGAGCAAAGCTTTATCTGTATTTACAGCTGTTCCTGCTTGTTTGCATTACCACCTGAGCTCTGCCTCCTGTCAGATCAGTGGAGACATGAAAATCTCATAGGAGCACAAACTCTACTGTGCTTGAATGTAGACTGTACTGTGCTTGTTGGTTGGAGATGTCCAACCAACTCCCCGCCCACTTCTGGGCCCTTGGAAAAACTGTCTTCCACAAAACCAGTGCCTGATGTTGAAGAGGTTGAGGACCACTGCTATGTACAATATCTTAAATTCAGGATGTCCAGAAGCAAGTGCTGGTGTAACTGGTACTACAGTACTTTTCAAGGTACTGTACTGCACAGTTAAAAGTGTTTTCTTTGTTTGTTATGTGTTATTTTGTGAAAAGTGTTGTAAGCCTGTTACAGGGCAGTACTATTTAGCCGGTTGTGTTACTTGGGTACCCTGGCTAACTTTTTGAACTTATGAACAAATTGGACATAAGAACATGCTTTCCGAATGAACATGCTTGTATGCAGGCAGCTTCCTGTCATGAGGGCAGCAATAGTGTGGCAAGGAGGTTGATTATCCAAGAGGGACATCTGGACTTATCAGTGCAGAATAACCCTCTGACACATGCAGTTTGGGTAGGCCATGACAACCAATCCAAGCCACCAGTTTACTTTTCCTACAAGGAAGGAGAGAGAGCACTTGAGAATTTTCTTGATCACACCTCTGTCACTTTCCGTGTTCACCCACCCTTCTGTCACTTTCTATTTCAGGACTGGCTGTGGATCCTTACTCTGGTTGAATCAGTTCATCTGTGTCTCAGATCTCAGTATTGACAGAGTACAGAAGCTGCTTTGTTACAACTTCAACCTGGACTTTGACTTCCTACATCAGATCCCAGATATTCTCTGATCCAGGTTCTGAGAATAAGAATCAAATGTGGTACACAGCGACCCTGTGTTCAGGTTTATAAAAAAAAAAAAAAAAAAGAGATTAGAAGCCAGATGCCTCTCTCCTCAAGCACAAGCTTTAGAAACACACAGTCAATATCCTTGAGGGTGTCTGGGTAGCTTGACAGATACATCTAAGGTTCTCCATGGTGTAAAGTCTCCAGTTTTGCCTCTCAAACTATTATCACCAAATTATAAAATATGATCTTCTATTAAAATATGATTTTCTATTAAAATTTCTTCTATTAAATTGTATGCGTTTTGTTGAAGTAAAAAAAAGAAACGGGGAATGGAGAAAGCTGAAACCCTCACACTCTGCATCTGAGAATTGAAAATTATTTAACCAAGGTCTGTGTATTAGTCACTCAATGTATCTGACTCTTTGCGATCCCACCAAGTTCCTCTGTCCATAGGATTCTCCAGGCAAGAATACTGGAGTTGGTAGCCATCCCCTTCTCCAGGGAATCTTCCTGAACCAGTGATTGAACCAGGGTCTCATGCGTTGCAGACAGGTTTTTTTACCATCTGAATCACCAAGGGAGAAGCACTGATAAAAACCATTTCATTTTGGATCCATGGTGAGGCTCGTGCAATGTGACTGGGAGGGTAACTGAGCCCTGGGAAGGGTAAACACTCATGTTGCTTCTGTTCTTGGTGGCACGTGTAAAACCAGATTTGGAGAGGAAATTATGAAAGGCCAGTCCTGCCTGGATTGTCAAGACCACTTGATATTTTTCCTGGTTTAAACTACTGTTTTTAAAAGTTAACTTCTGAACCACTTAAAGTTCTCACAGCAATCATCCCATATCATTTGTTTTCATTTTTTTAATTCTTTCTTCCTCTGAACTTTGGGATTGATTGTCTACATTATTCATTTTCTGTTGAATATTTCTTATCCTGCCATGTTAGTAATTGCTGCAATTTGATTTTAAGTCATTTTGAGAGTCTGTTCCATATTGTTCTTCCTTGTAGTGTGTTCTTCCAAGTTTTCTTCTCTTTCTTTCCTACTTCTCTCCATTGCATGTCTTTCTTCCCATTTTCTCTACCATACATCCTAATAAAAGAGGTTTTCACATATTGAGGTATGTGGAAGTCATTCTGGGCTTTCTGGGTAGCTCAGTAGAAAAGAATCCATCTGCCAGTACAGGAGATGCAAGAGAAGTGGGTTCGATCCCTGGGTCAGGAAGATCTCCTGGAGGAGGAAATGGCACCCCACTCTAGTATTCTTGCTCAGAAAATTCCATGGACAAAGGACCCTGGAGGGCTATAGTCCATAGGGCTGCAAAAAATCAGGCATGACTGAGAGACTGAGCATGAAGTCATTCTGGCTTATACATGAGTTAACTTGAATTTGATGCTAACTAGAAAAGCTTGTTTGTGGCCTATCAAGCATGCATTGTACATCTGCTTTAATTATTAAGGAACAGTGTGCAATGACCAGAAGTAAAAAAAAAAAAAAAAAAAAGTCCTTGTTAGAAATAAGCATTAAATTCCTCCCTTCCTGGGACACCAATGTTGGTATTCCTTTGATGATAAGACTCCCCTCCTAGATGCCAAGCTGGTAATGATTGCCTCTGTAGGTGCTAATTTTTTTGTTTTTAAATCCTTGAGAGAATGTATGCTTGACTTGTCTATGTTCTTTTTTTTTTTTTTTTTTTTACCAAGATATAAAACTGTCCTATAGACCATGCTTCTCTGGATCAGTTTCTTAGTATCTGAGAAGCTGTCTTCTGGGTATAGATCTTGTTGTTAAGTCACTCGGTTGTGTCAAGCTATTTTGTGACTCCATAGTTCTTACTTTGGTTCAAATAAATCTCTTTTCTATTCCCATTGTAGATTGCTTATTGATTGTTTTCTTTGACAATCCTGTTCTCGTTAATTTAAAAGTTAACTTCTGAACCACTTAAAGTTCTCACAGCAATCATCCCATATCATTTGTTTTCATTTTTTTAATTCTTTCTTCCTCTGAACTTTGGGATTGATTGTCTACATTATTCATTTTCTGTTGAATATTTCTTATCCTGCCATGTTAGTAATTGCTGCAATTTGATTTTAAGTCATTTTGAGAGTCTGTTCCATATTGTTCTTCCTTGTAGTGTGTTCTTCCAAGTTTTCTTCTCTTTCTTTCCTACTTCTCTCCATTGCATGTCTTTCTTCCCATTTTCTCTACCATACATCCTAATAAAAGAGGTTTTCACATATTGAGGTATGTGGAAGTCATTCTGGGCTTTCTGGGTAGCTCAGTAGAAAAGAATCCATCTGCCAGTACAGGAGATGCAAGAGAAGTGGGTTCGATCCCTGGGTCAGGAAGATCTCCTGGAGGAGGAAATGGCACCCCACTCTAGTATTCTTGCTCAGAAAATTCCATGGACAAAGGACCCTGGAGGGCTATAGTCCATAGGGCTGCAAAAAATCAGGCATGACTGAGAGACTGAGCATGAAGTCATTCTGGCTTATACATGAGTTAACTTGAATTTGATGCTAACTAGAAAAGCTTGTTTGTGGCCTATCAAGCATGCATTGTACATCTGCTTTAATTATTAAGGAACAGTGTGCAATGACCAGAAGTAAAAAAAAAAAAAAAAAAAAGTCCTTGTTAGAAATAAGCATTAAATTCCTCCCTTCCTGGGACACCAATGTTGGTATTCCTTTGATGATAAGACTCCCCTCCTAGATGCCAAGCTGGTAATGATTGCCTCTGTAGGTGCTAATTTTTTTGTTTTTAAATCCTTGAGAGAATGTATGCTTGACTTGTCTATGTTCTTTTTTTTTTTTTTTTTTTACCAAGATATAAAACTGTCCTATAGACCATGCTTCTCTGGATCAGTTTCTTAGTATCTGAGAAGCTGTCTTCTGGGTATAGATCTTGTTGTTAAGTCACTCGGTTGTGTCAAGCTATTTTGTGACTCCATAGTTCTTACTTTGGTTCAAATAAATCTCTTTTCTATTCCCATTGTAGATTGCTTATTGATTGTTTTCTTTGACAATCCTGTTCTCAAGTGTGGTAGGTTTGCTACTCTGTGTTCATTGGCTGGGAATCAATTATTAGTGTACATGGTCACTATGTTTTGAAAGTCAATCAGGCTGTGGTACTTACACTGGTTCTTCTTGCTCCTGTGTGCTAAGTGTACCCTGGGGGTGATTTTCTCCTACTTCACATGCTACCATTCTCTGGGCCTCTGTCTTTAGTGGCCTGAGCATCTTTGGTACTGGCAGGATTGAAGTCATTTACCTTCAGTGTGTGTGTGTGTGTGTGTGTGTGTGTGTGTGTGAGGGTGTATGTGTGTGTGAGGGTGTTATCAGAGAGTAGGCTCTTGCCTCATCACAGAAAGAATTCACAGATGAGACAGGGAGGAGAAGAAAGCAGAGCAAGGATTTATTAAGTGGTAGTATGCTCTCAAGGGGAGAGGAGGCAGACTCAGGTGAGTGCCTATGCTGTGTTTCTTTGGCAACAGGTTATGTGGGGTGTGAAAAGGAATGGGTGAAATATTCAGTGGGGAGGGAGCCATTTGGGAGTCTTATCTCCTGATTTCCATTCTAGTTCCTCCTTCCGGAGGGAAGGAGAGATTTTTGTTCTTATTTAGTCTTCACTGGACATTTCATGGTTGTCCGGGTGCTTAAAGGGAACTTCTTAAGTGGAAGACTAAGTTTATGGTAATGAGAGCAAAAGTAACAAAAGGTTACTTTCAGATTCCAGAAGTTCCTGCCTTTTCCCACCTTTCTTTGTCTGCCTCCAGGATCCTTGTCACCCCAAAATATGTGGCTTCCTGTCAGTCCAGAGGTTCCTGCTTGTTTTTTGTCTGTGCGAGTATTCCATTGTATTCAAAACGTGTCGTTTCCTGCCGTTAGGCGTGTGTCCCACTTTCATTTCATATCTAGCTAACTGTCATATCTAACATGGGGGTGAACATTTAAGACTGAAACCGCATCTTGTCCTCCAGGTCAGCTGTGTCAAGCTATTTTGTGACTCCATAGTTCTTACTTTGGTTCAAATAAATCTCTTTTCTATTCCCATTGTAGATTGCTTATTGATTGTTTTCTTTGACAATCCTGTTCTCAAGTGTGGTAGGTTTGCTACTCTGTGTTCATTGGCTGGGAATCAATTATTAGTGTACATGGTCACTATGTTTTGAAAGTCAATCAGGCTGTGGTACTTACACTGGTTCTTCTTGCTCCTGTGTGCTAAGTGTACCCTGGGGGTGATTTTCTCCTACTTCACATGCTACCATTCTCTGGGCCTCTGTCTTTAGTGGCCTGAGCATCTTTGGTACTGGCAGGATTGAAGTCATTTACCTTCAGTGTGTGTGTGTGTGTGTGTGTGTGTGTGTGTGGGGAGGGTGTATGTGTGTGTGAGGGTGTTATCAGAGAGTAGGCTCTTGCCTCATCACAGAAAGAATTCACAGATGAGACAGGGAGGAGAAGAAAGCAGAGCAAGGATTTATTAAGTGGTAGTATGCTCTCAAGGGGAGAGGAGGCAGACTCAGGTGAGTGCCTATGCTGTGTTTCTTTGGCAACAGGTTATGTGGGGTGTGAAAAGGAATGGGTGAAATATTCAGTGGGGAGGGAGCCATTTGGGAGTCTTATCTCCTGATTTCCATTCTAGTTCCTCCTTCCGGAGGGAAGGAGAGATTTTGTTCTTATTTAGTCTTCACTGGACATTTCATGGTTGTCCGGGTGCTTAAAGGGAACTTCTTAAGTGGAAGACTAAGTTTATGGTAATGAGAGCAAAAGTAACAAAAGGTTACTTTCAGATTCCAGAAGTTCCTGCCTTTTCCCACCTTTCTTTGTCTGCCTCCAGGATCCTTGTCACCCCAAAATATGTGGCTTCCTGTCAGTCCAGAGGTTCCTGCTTGTTTTTTGTCTGTGCGAGTATTCCATTGTATTCAAAACGTGTCGTTTCCTGCCGTTAGGCGTGTGTCCCACTTTCATTTCATATCTAGCTAACTGTCATATCTAACATGGGGGTGAACATTTAAGACTGAAACCGCATCTTGTCCTCCAGGTCAGCTGTTATCACAGACCACAGCACCTCGTCTTTAGCTTATGCCTTAATAGCTAATGCAGGTCAGAATTCAGCACAAAATCTTAATGAGATTCATATTCTGTAGTGCTTTCACATTGTGCATAGCTGAACAAGTGAGGTAAAAAAAAATGAAGTAACAAAGAGACAAAAAAAAGAGATGATCTTTAGAGAGACATCTTAAAAAGAGATTGGAGCTTTTGACAGTAATGGAAGAAGACACATTCCCTGTGTCTGGGAAGGGTTGGCCTGAGGCAAATTTGTCAAGTAGTTAGCCTGGCTGTCAGTGGCCTTCTTTCCTGCTCAGTCATCTAGTTTTCTAATACTGCCTTTAGGCAGTTCAGATTCTTCATGGTGTTTTTGTTCTGTTAGTTTTCTGTTCAGTATTTACCTCTCAGACACATTCCTTGTCCCTTGTTAAGGTTAACTAAGTACAGGGTTTGAACTTGCATATTTGGAGCCAGGGACCTAAGGTCCGCAGAGCACTGTGGGTCAGGGATCCAGGAGAATTCCCCTGGGATTGCTGGTCTATAGAGAGTAGGAGGAAAGAAAGAAATAATTCTAAAGTTCAGAAGAGACTTGGGATATGTTTTGTTTCTGTTTATTATTGGTGAGAAACTTTCAGATGTAGGGCCGATCAAGTGGCAATGCACAGGAAGGCTTATGCAGAGGAGAAGGTCAGCCTTTCCTGTGAAGGGAAGTTGAGCTCACAGGACATGTGAGCAGCTGCTCACGCATGATGTGGAGGGTGGCAATGGAGATGTTGAAAGCTAGCCTCTGTGCACTGGTCTTGAGTCGGATCTCAGAGATGGAGTTTTGGGTGAAGCAGGTGAGCTGATTTCTCTTCCACCTGCCGAGTCAGTCATCCAGGGTCTGCTTCCCTTATCTTGCTACCATGCAGTTTCCAAAAGGAAGTGTGAGATGGAGGAAATACAACCTCTCTAATTGTCTTCACTAGAGAGGAATGTAGCCATTTCACATTCTTTCCTCTTGGCCAAAACTAAACCCAGTGGCCCCAGCTTAAGTACAAGGGAAATGGGACCATTCCCAGGGACAGAAAATGGTGTGAATATGTGACAAGACTGGCAGGGATATCTACCATTATCACTGATAAAGACCTTTATTCTAGATGTTCCTGGTACTATGCGATCAGACTGATCTGAGTTTGAAATCCAAGTGTCAGTTCATTCCCTGAAAATAAATTCATGGGATTTCAGGGAGACTTAAAACATATGACATGAATAAAGCTCCCATGTCAATGTCTGGCTCAGGGTGTGTACTCACCAAATGCTATTTTCTATCACTTCCCCTGTCTGACTATGTTGAATACAGCATTGTGAACAATGGGGACATTATGACCCAACTTCTTCCCTATGTAGACTGAACAGAGCATTTTTTGGAATAAGTGGTAGGAACCTGACAAGTCTTTCAGGCTAATTCCTGCAATTCACTCCTTTGGTTTATCTTTAGACTTAACATTTACTAGGATAAACAGGAATATCTCTGACCATCAGAGTGTTGAACTAGATAAATTGCCAGTTCCTTCTTTCTAATTCATCTGGCTAGCTCTTACAGCAACTTTAACAAGCTATGATATTTAGAGATGAAACATTCCAATTATTTTTCTATAATGCCATAATCCTTTTAAAAGTGCTTTCCTCTGATGTATAATCTCCTAAATCAGATGCTAAAGAAGAAATACCAGCTTTGATTTGCCAAGCTTATCCTCACTCAAGTGGGGGAGAAACAATCCTTCAAACCCCGCAGCTGTGAAGTATTCCCTTCAGAACCAAGTCTTTCTGTTTATTATTGGTGAGAAACTTTCAGATGTAGGGCCGATCAAGTGGCAATGCACAGGAAGGCTTATGCAGAGGAGAAGGTCAGCCTTTCCTGTGAAGGTATGTTGAGCTCACAGGACATGTGAGCAGCTGCTCACGCATGATGTGGAGGGTGGCAATGGAGATGTTGAAAGCTAGCCTCTGTGCACTGGTCTTGAGTCGGATCTCAGAGATGGAGTTTTGGGTGAAGCAGGTGAGCTGATTTCTCTTCCACCTGCCGAGTCAGTCATCCAGGGTCTGCTTCCCTTATCTTGCTACCATGCAGTTTCCAAAAGGAAGTGTGAGATGGAGGAAATACAACCTCTCTAATTGTCTTCACTAGAGAGGAATGTAGCCATTTCACATTCTTTCCTCTTGGCCAAAACTAAACCCAGTGGCCCCAGCTTAAGTACAAGGGAAATGGGACCATTCCCAGGGACAGAAAATGGTGTGAATATGTGACAAGACTGGCAGGGATATCTACCATTATCACTGATAAAGACCTTTATTCTAGATGTTCCTGGTACTATGCGATCAGACTGATCTGAGTTTGAAATCCAAGTGTCAGTTCATTCCCTGAAAATAAATTCATGGGATTTCAGGGAGACTTAAAACATATGACATGAATAAAGCTCCCATGTCAATGTCTGGCTCAGGGTGTGTACTCACCAAATGCTATTTTCTATCACTTCCCCTGTCTGACTATGTTGAATACAGCATTGTGAACAATGGGGACATTATGACCCAACTTCTTCCCTATGTAGACTGAACAGAGCATTTTTTGGAATAAGTGGTAGGAACCTGACAAGTCTTTCAGGCTAATTCCTGCAATTCACTCCTTTGGTTTATCTTTAGACTTAACATTTACTAGGATAAACAGGAATATCTCTGACCATCAGAGTGTTGAACTAGATAAATTGCCAGTTCCTTCTTTCTAATTCATCTGGCTAGCTCTTACAGCAACTTTAACAAGCTATGATATTTAGAGATGAAACATTCCAATTATTTTTCTATAATGCCATAATCCTTTTAAAAGTGCTTTCCTCTGATGTATAATCTCCTAAATCAGATGCTAAAGAAGAAATACCAGCTTTGATTTGCCAAGCTTATCCTCACTCAAGTGGGGGAGAAACAATCCTTCAAAACCTTGTTTCTCTCAGCAGCTGTGAAGTATTCCCTTCAGAACCAAGTCTTTCTGCCACTGAGTGACAAGTACTGTTTCTGTGATTATTTCCTGCAGGGCCCACCACTGATGGTGACATTTGGATTCGGTGACTGTTTTTCTTTCCAGTGAGATTAATTAGACAAGAAGTGAGCAAAAGTGGGTGTGGGGGAGGAAAGTGTGGTGCCCAAGAATGAAAGAACAAGGCAAATGAGGAGGGTCTTGGAATGCAAGAAGAGAGAAACCGGGCCCTTACTGTCCTTCCCTCCCCCAGGCTATAGTCCACTGCCCAATCATTAAGACCTCTGTGTCACTCCTTGGACCCTACTGTCTTTCCCTCAGGCTATAGTCATCACTTCACCCCACCCAGTAGACCGTCCAATCAGCAATGATCCTTAAGACCCCCATGCCACTCCTCAGATCCTGGCTATAAAATGAATCAAAGACCCCTGCTTTGGGTCGGCTCTCCCTTGAGCTGGCCCGCTGTTCTCACAGTGTCTGCCCCACTGTACTGGCAGTGACTCTCCCTTCCTCCACTCTAATGAACTTTCTTTCCTCTCATTTTACCTTGTGTCTGGAAATTCTTTTCCAACCTACACACGGACCTTGACAGAAAGGGGCAATGATGAGGAAAAAAAATTGGAGGTAGAAATAGCCCAAGGAGCAATGAAGGGGGAAACAGAGAGGGGAAAGATGCACAGCAAGAGACCACACTGGGAGCATCAGTGCCCCCTGCCCGGCAAAAAAACCCAGATAGTCAGGGAGGGGAAATCAGCTCTAGATGGAAGCGGAAGTTCCAACTGAGACTTCTGTGGGATTTGAGAATGAGCCTGCGATTCTACTAGCTGTGTGCTTTTCAACTAGATAAATTGCCAGTTCCTTCTTTCTAATTCATCTGGCTAGCTCTTACAGCAACTTTAACAAGCTATGATATTTAGAGATGAAACATTCCAATTATTTTTCTATAATGCCATAATCCTTTTAAAAGTGCTTTCCTCTGATGTATAATCTCCTAAATCAGATGCTAAAGAAGAAATACCAGCTTTGATTTGCCAAGCTTATCCTCACTCAAGTGGGGGAGAAACAATCCTTCAAAACCTTGTTTCTCTCAGCAGCTGTGAAGTATTCCCTTCAGAACCAAGTCTTTCTGCCACTGAGTGACAAGTACTGTTTCTGTGATTATTTCCTGCAGGGCCCACCACTGATGGTGACATTTGGATTCGGTGACTGTTTTTCTTTCCAGTGAGATTAATTAGACAAGAAGTGAGCAAAAGTGGGTGTGGGGGAGGAAAGTGTGGTGCCCAAGAATGAAAGAACAAGGCAAATGAGGAGGGTCTTGGAATGCAAGAAGAGAGAAACCGGGCCCTTACTGTCCTTCCCTCCCCCAGGCTATAGTCCACTGCCCAATCATTAAGACCTCTGTGTCACTCCTTGGACCCTACTGTCTTTCCCTCAGGCTATAGTCATCACTTCACCCCACCCAGTAGACCGTCCAATCAGCAATGATCCTTAAGACCCCCATGCCACTCCTCAGATCCTGGCTATAAAATGAATCAAAGACCCCTGCTTTGGGTCGGCTCTCCCTTGAGCTGGCCCGCTGTTCTCACAGTGTCTGCCCCACTGTACTGGCAGTGACTCTCCCTTCCTCCACTCTAATGAACTTTCTTTCCTCTCATTTTACCTTGTGTCTGGAAATTCTTTTCCAACCTACACACGGACCTTGACAGAAAGGGGCAATGATGAGGAAAAAAAATTGGAGGTAGAAATAGCCCAAGGAGCAATGAAGGGGGAAACAGAGAGGGGAAAGATGCACAGCAAGAGACCACACTGGGAGCATCAGTGCCCCCTGCCCGGCAAAAAAACCCAGATAGTCAGGGAGGGGAAATCAGCTCTAGATGGAAGCGGAAGTTCCAACTGAGACTTCTGTGGGATTTGAGAATGAGCCTGCGATCTACTATTTTCTAGCTGTGTGCTTCTACTGCCAAAATTATTGTTGTAAGATTTAAAAAAAAAGTGAGACAACCATGTGAAATCAAAGACATCATACAAATGTAAGTAACTTTTACTTATTCCATAGAGATGTGGTTAGACACATACAGCGTTAGACCAGGAGAAGTAAAGCTGATACTTGTCTAGGAAACTTTCTGAATGTGTATTGTATGTGACAAGTCAAGTGAAGAGCTACACCTCATTGTGGGTATAAACAGGTCATTTTACTTTTTTAAAGAGCTGCTACCAGTAGTGCATGGTCCAATGTTTCTGCACAGTGGCAAGGGTGGTTATGGCCTTGGTCTGCTTTTCTAATTTCTCAGATACTTTTTGTTAACAAAGTAGTCACAAGTAAACTCTGTGGGACTCAGTCCTGATTATTTTAATGATACATAATATTATTTTATTATATATTATTATTATTATTTCAGCTTCATTTTCATGCAGAAATGAAAGCCACTCTCCCCAGTGCTTGGAGCTGAATCAGGAGATGAAGAAGAGAGTGATGTTGAAAGCTAGGCTGCTGTGAATTGGTGCTGAATTGAGTCTCAGAGACAGAGTTTTGGGTGAAGTAGAAAAGAATAGCTTTAGTTGGTGAAGAATCTGTGTGCAGTGCAGGAGATGTGGGTTGAATTTCTGCGTCAGGAAGATCCCTCGAAAAAGGAAATGGCAACTCACTCCAATATTCTTGTCTGGAGAATCTTATGGACAAAGGAGCCTGATGGGCCTCAGCCCATGGAGTCACAAGAGTCAGACACAGCTTAGCAACTAAACCACCAGTGACTCTCCTTCCTCCACTCTAATGAACTGTCTGGAAATTCTTTTCCAACCTACACACGGACCTTGACAGAAAGGGGCAATGATGAGGAAAAAAAATTGGAGGTAGAAATAGCCCAAGGAGCAATGAAGGGGGAAACAGAGAGGGGAAAGATGCACAGCAAGAGACCACACTGGGAGCATCAGTGCCCCCTGCCCGGCAAAAAAACCCAGATAGTCAGGGAGGGGAAATCAGCTCTAGATGGAAGCGGAAGTTCCAACTGAGACTTCTGTGGGATTTGAGAATGAGCCTGCGATCTACTATTTTCTAGCTGTGTGCTTCTACTGCCAAAATTATTGTTGTAAGATTTAAAAAAAAAGTGAGACAACCATGTGAAATCAAAGACATCATACAAATGTAAGTAACTTTTACTTATTCCATAGAGATGTGGTTAGACACATACAGCGTTAGACCAGGAGAAGTAAAGCTGATACTTGTCTAGGAAACTTTCTGAATGTGTATTGTATGTGACAAGTCAAGTGAAGAGCTACACCTCATTGTGGGTATAAACAGGTCATTTTACTTTTTTAAAGAGCTGCTACCAGTAGTGCATGGTCCAATGTTTCTGCACAGTGGCAAGGGTGGTTATGGCCTTGGTCTGCTTTTCTAATTTCTCAGATACTTTTTGTTAACAAAGTAGTCACAAGTAAACTCTGTGGGACTCAGTCCTGATTATTTTAATGATACATAATATTATTTTATTATATATTATTATTATTATTTCAGCTTCATTTTCATGCAGAAATGAAAGCCACTCTCTCCCCAGTGCTTGGAGCTGAATCAGGAGATGAAGAAGAGAGTGATGTTGAAAGCTAGGCTGCTGTGAATTGGTGCTGAATTGAGTCTCAGAGACAGAGTTTTGGGTGAAGTAGAAAAGAATAGCTTTAGTTGGTGAAGAATCTGTGTGCAGTGCAGGAGATGTGGGTTGAATTTCTGCGTCAGGAAGATCCCTCGAAAAAGGAAATGGCAACTCACTCCAATATTCTTGTCTGGAGAATCTTATGGACAAAGGAGCCTGATGGGCCTCAGCCCATGGAGTCACAAGAGTCAGACACAGCTTAGCAACTAAACCACCATTGCTTTGCCAAACAAAGTGGGGGGCAGAGCCTCTGCCCCTCAAAAGCGGTGTGTCCCAGCCCAGGGGGTTTATTCAGTGAGGAGTTTTATACCAATAGTTCAAGGGCTGTGTTGCTGATAAGGATCAGGCTGTGTGCACTGCCTGCACTTTAATGTGACCTCAAGTGATTCCTGATGAACTTTGAGGTTATCAAACTGACCTTCTCTCTGGAAAATCTTCCATTGGATGGGGGCTTTGATTCCTCAAAAAAAGATATTATGTGTATCCATTGTGGTGGAACCCGGACTCTTCCCCAAGGCTACACTATTGTTTCTCGGCTACTCCTCCCTTGTCTCTGCATTCTCTCCCTTTCTTGATTAGCTTCTGTGCCCTGAAGCCCCACAGGGTCCTGCTCAGTTTTGAGAGGAGGGTGAGGTCCTTACTAGTTACTGGCCTCTTCTGTGTTTATCCTTACCATTGATCTAGGTATCTGTCTGTGAACTAATGTGACTGGTTGCTGATAAGAGGTCCACACCCAGATTACTTCTCAGGCACAGGTGGTTTCTTCTGGGACAGGTCATTGCCTTTGGTTGACCCTCAGCTCAAAGCTTTGCTTAAAACTTCTCTGCTCAGAATGCCTGTCTGCCCTGTAGGTGAAATTAGCAAGTACTTTGAGGAGATTACTGAGCCCCCAAATGGACATATTCTAAATTTAGAAGTGGAGAATGTTGCTACTCATTTATTTATTTTTTTTTTAAGGAGAATGACATTTACTATGTTGCACTCTTATCTGTATCCTTAATTGTAAAAACTGGGAAAATTGAGGAGAACCTAATTTCTCTAGAGTTTTAGTATATTGCTATGTAAAGGTATAAATGTATAATATTAATGAACACATTAAACTCAAGCAGGATCTGTCTATCATCTATAAATTGGGTTGACCAAAAAGTTCATCTCAGTTTTTATGGGACAATCTAAATGAATGTTTTGGTCAACCCAGTATGCATGTATGTATGTATTTACGTCTGTCTGTCTGTATGAATGTATGTAATGTCTATATGCATTGTGTATGCATATATCTATCATCTACCTCTCTGTTTTCAATTTTTATCTAAAGCCTAGCACAGAAAATCTTGAAGTCCTTTAAGCACAATTCATTTCAAAAATTTTTTTTTGATAAAAGGTAAATGCTTCTTATTTTTCAGAGAAGATCACTTTCATGAAACTGCAATCTTTCTTGTAAATTAAAAAGATATTTTTCCAGCTTTATTGAGGTATAATTAACATATATCACTGGCCACGTTTAAGGTGTACACATGAGTTTGATTAGATATACACATATGTTATAAAATGATCATCAAGATAAGGTGAGTCAACACACAAATCACCTTACATGGATACTTTTTATGAGTGGTAAGAATTTTTAATATTTACTATTTTCACGACTTTCAAACATATGAAAGAGGATTGTTAACTTTGGTCACCATATTATACACTAAATTCTGCAGAACTTATTTCTTTTTCCCTATGCTTTTTTTCTAAGACTTCTATGGTTTTAGATCCTACATTTGAGTCTTCAATCCCCTTTTTATTTAATCTTTGTGAATGTGGAAGATTCTTGTAAAATTTTTGGAATCATGTGGCTATCACATGTTACTGAAAGCTTCCAAAGATGGACATGATGAAGAATTCTACATATGAGATGACATGAGATCCTAGACAGAACTGCCCTGCATGTTGAGGTTCCCTATATTTGATGAAGAGCAACCTTAACCTTGATGAAATGAGCATTTGTGATCATTATCTTAAATTTGCCCCAAATGGACATATTCTAAATTTAGAAGTGGAGAATGTTGCTACTCATTTATTTATTTTTTTAAGGAGAATGACATTTACTATGTTGCACTCTTATCTGTATCCTTAATTGTAAAACTGGGAAAATTGAGGAGAACCTAATTTCTCTAGAGTTTTAGTATATTGCTATGTAAAGGTATAAATGTATAATATTAATGAACACATTAAACTCAAGCAGGATCTGTCTATCATCTATAAATTGGGTTGACCAAAAAGTTCATCTCAGTTTTTATGGGACAATCTAAATGAATGTTTTGGTCAACCCAGTATGCATGTATGTATGTATTTACGTCTGTCTGTCTGTATGAATGTATGTAATGTCTATATGCATTGTGTATGCATATATCTATCATCTACCTCTCTGTTTTCAATTTTTATCTAAAGCCTAGCACAGAAAATCTTGAAGTCCTTTAAGCACAATTCATTTCAAAAATTTTTTTTTGATAAAAGGTAAATGCTTCTTATTTTTCAGAGAAGATCACTTTCATGAAACTGCAATCTTTCTTGTAAATTAAAAAGATATTTTTCCAGCTTTATTGAGGTATAATTAACATATATCACTGGCCACGTTTAAGGTGTACACATGAGTTTGATTAGATATACACATATGTTATAAAATGATCATCAAGATAAGGTGAGTCAACACACAAATCACCTTACATGGATACTTTTTATGAGTGGTAAGAATTTTTAATATTTACTATTTTCACGACTTTCAAACATATGAAAGAGGATTGTTAACTTTGGTCACCATATTATACACTAAATTCTGCAGAACTTATTTCTTTTTCCCTATGCTTTTTTTCTAAGACTTCTATGGTTTTAGATCCTACATTTGAGTCTTCAATCCCTTTTGATTTAATCTTTGTGAATGTGGAAGATTCTTGTAAAATTTTTGGAATCATGTGGCTATCACATGTTACTGAAAGCTTCCAAAGATGGACATGATGAAGAATTCTACATATGAGATGACATGAGATCCTAGACAGAACTGCCCTGCATGTTGAGGTTCCCTATATTTGATGAAGAGCAACCTTAACCTTGATGAAATGAGCATTTGTGATTACACTTTTTAAGTAAATAATTGCAGCCCCTATTCTTTCAAATTTATTGTATTGCCAGTTTACCTATTTAGATTTGGGTTTTGTAAATATAAGACCCACTTGTAATGTTTCTTTGATTCTTGAAATGGTTTCGTTGGGTTCATACGTCCCTAGTCGTCTTTTCCTTTGGTGAAGGAAACTTCATTAGGATATGTGTTTGCAAGCAGAAGCAGGGCACTGAATCCCCTAGGTAAGATCCATCCATTGCTTGCCTTTGATTCTGCAGATGGGTAAACACAGCTACATTATTTTCCAGTGATTAGCCCCAAGGCCATTGGGAAAATATCACTAAGAAATGCTTGTTCAATAGAATCCTAGGAAATGAATGGATGCACAGCAGCCATCCCTAGGGAGTGGGTTGCAGGGTGGCTACTTTTGTTTTTTGTTTTCTGTGTGTATGTGTGTATAACCAACTTTTTGTTGATTAATACAATTCAGTTATGAAGATGTTACAGAGACATTCACTCAGTGAATTAATCTCATGCCAATCGTAAATTAGAAAATCTCAGAGTTGAAAGAAATCTTGAAAGCCAGATAGTCCAGTGATCTGCTCTGTGTTTAATTCCCACTCTAATATCCTGAAAATATCTCTTTGCAATGGTTTGAACAGCTCCAGGGATGGGGAACCTACAACTCCAGGAGGTAGCACACTCATGGATATTGAAAGTACATCCTTGTGAAACTAAATCTATCACTTGTCCTTTTTACTCTTCAGATCTTGATTATAACCATTTTCTCTCCCTTATATTTCTTCTTCATTTCAGTGATCAACCCCACACCCTAACTGCCACTCATCACCTGTTCATTGGACAAAAATTCCAGGCCTCCATCACCCTGGTTATTCTGTTTTATCATATCTACTTTAAGCGACATCTCTAGATTTGAACCTAATATTGTAGATATGTCTTAATCAAGCCTGTCAGAGCAAAGCAGAGGAGACTCACATCCCTTATGCATTAAAATTTCTAAGTCTTCTTAACACCCTCGTCCCATCTTTTTCAGAAGCTAAATCACATCTCTCTTCTACCATGCAGGTAAAAATTTGGCTCTAAGGACAAGATCTTGCATTTGTAGACAGTAAATTCCATATTGTTAATTTCTTTCCTATTTACTACATCAAATAACCAGCATACTTAATTCATACCTTTTTTAGAAATAATTCTTGAGCTTTTAACAATCTTTAATTAATAACAGTTTTAGGTAAAGATTTCTGCTAGGATTTTGCACCTATTTCTAAAATACGTCCGTCTTTTCCTTTGGTGAAGGAAACTTCATTAGGATATGTGTTTGCAAGCAGAAGCAGGGCACTGAATCCCCTAGGTAAGATCCATCCATTGCTTGCCTTTGATTCTGCAGATGGGTAAACACAGCTACATTATTTTCCAGTGATTAGCCCCAAGGCCATTGGGAAAATATCACTAAGAAATGCTTGTTCAATAGAATCCTAGGAAATGAATGGATGCACAGCAGCCATCCCTAGGGAGTGGGTTGCAGGGTGGCTACTTTTGTTTTTTGTTTTCTGTGTGTATGTGTGTATAACCAACTTTTTGTTGATTAATACAATTCAGTTATGAAGATGTTACAGAGACATTCACTCAGTGAATTAATCTCATGCCAATCGTAAATTAGAAAATCTCAGAGTTGAAAGAAATCTTGAAAGCCAGATAGTCCAGTGATCTGCTCTGTGTTTAATTCCCACTCTAATATCCTGAAAATATCTCTTTGCAATGGTTTGAACAGCTCCAGGGATGGGGAACCTACAACTCCAGGAGGTAGCACACTCATGGATATTGAAAGTACATCCTTGTGAAACTAAATCTATCACTTGTCCTTTTTACTCTTCAGATCTTGATTATAACCATTTTCTCTCCCTTATATTTCTTCTTCATTTCAGTGATCAACCCCACACCCTAACTGCCACTCATCACCTGTTCATTGGACAAAAATTCCAGGCCTCCATCACCCTGGTTATTCTGTTTTATCATATCTACTTTAAGCGACATCTCTAGATTTGAACCTAATATTGTAGATATGTCTTAATCAAGCCTGTCAGAGCAAAGCAGAGGAGACTCACATCCCTTATGCATTAAAATTTCTAAGTCTTCTTAACACCCTCGTCCCATCTTTTTCAGAAGCTAAATCACATCTCTCTTCTACCATGCAGGTAAAAATTTGGCTCTAAGGACAAGATCTTGCATTTGTAGACAGTAAATTCCATATTGTTAATTTCTTTCCTATTTACTACATCAAATAACCAGCATACTTAATTCATACCTTTTTTAGAAATAATTCTTGAGCTTTTAAAATCACTTTATGTTTTCTTTAATTAATAACAGTTTTAGGTAAAGATTTCTGCTAGGATTTTGCACCTATTTCTAAAATTTTGTTCCATGTGAAGATTGGTTTCCATGTCTCTATCTTTCCACCCACTTAAGAGAGACTGTTTTTAAACTTAGAATAATTTTCAAATTAAGAAAAAGTCCATAATACCATATGTCCTTTTTTTATGCTTCTGAAAATATACTATTTGTATTTTTAATTCAAGAATTTAGAAATTATTTGCCTGACATCTGTGTTTCTTATGTGTTGTGGAAGTCCTTTAAATGATGATTTATTCCTTCCCCATTTAATTTTAAAGAATAATTGTGATGATGTTTTCTATTATTTTTTCCATATCTTCTCTTTCATTGTCTTCTAGAATGCTTATGAATTGGTGATTATTCCTTCTTGAGCAATTTTTATGATACTGTATATAAGATTTTTAATCCTTATTGCCTGAGTGAAGGAGATAAATTCCTCTTCCTCTTCTCTCTGTTTTTCTTTTTTCCCTGTGCCTCTATTTCCAAAATCCTGCTTTCTAATGTTTTTTTCTGAGTATAAATGATTTCCAATTTACTATGCATTCCTTTCAATATCATCTTCTCTCACTTCTTTTCAACAGTCCTCTAAAACTTCCTACCAGAAATGGTGGTAAGTTTTTCAGATATCTTGACATTAAATGTTTTCTAGGTTTTTTTAAGGAGGAGCTAATGGAATTATCTATTTTTAATTCTTATTATGCTTTTAGAAGGTTGACCTTCCAAAATACAGGCACTGAAGCACTTTCTGTTCCTAAGATTGTTTCTGAATTTAGGCTTAGCTAACAGTTGAAAAAACAAAACAAAACAACAACTAGAAAAAAAACTGTTTTGCTTTTCTAAGCCCTTACAAGACCTCCACTGTTGTCTATTCTCTCCCGCTGTCTCTGCAATGTCACTTTTTAGTTCAGAGTGCCGGAGGCTCCCATTTAGGTGTGTGGCCAAATGTGCCGACAGCTGCCTTCCCTAAATTGGGCTACAGCAGCTGAAAATCTGCCCAGAGAAGAAGTGGGCAGATTTTTGGCTTCAGGGAAATCTTGGAGCATCTCACAACTTACTTCCCCACATGTCTGCAACAGAAGGTGCACGAAATAGTGATCCTGTGTTGCTTCCTAGGTGATTTTATACCGTCTGGACCATGATCTGAGACAGGCTTTCATGATGTTCAAAAATGTACATTGTTTTAGTTTCTTGTAATCAGCATCTTCCTGAGGCAAGGGAATATCCCCAGAGGATAAAGAACCAAAGCCTCTGGACTTGATTCCAAATATAATTACTGAGATATAGTAGACAAAGCTTCATCATCTTTGGGAACTTTAAATCTTGTCCAACCAGACAATCTCAACTCTGACCCCAGGATCAGGCCTCTAGAACTGTTTCTAAATGCCCCTAAAGTTAATGATTTGAGTCATAGTTACAAAACTTTCAGAGATGATAGAATATTCTATCTCTCTCTGTTCCTTAAGAAGGTAAAACGATGTTTAAGTCTTTCTTATTAGGGAAGGTAGATGCACAGTTCTGAATACAGCACATTTCTGTTAATGTCATCAAGAGTGGTCTCTTTTCTTAAAATGTAATGATATTTTCTTAGACAAGAATTCAGCACCAGAGATGGTTTTTAGCAGCCTCTTCCCTTTGATCATTATAATTGAATAATTATTGTATGCACTTGAATGTTCTATTTATGCTAATGTATTGGTTATCAAGAATGCCAAAGACAGTCCTCTAAAACTTCCTACCAGAAATGGTGGAAAGGAGCATTAAATGTTTTCTAGGTTTTTAAGGAGGAGCTAATGGAATTATCTATTTTTAATTCTTATTATGCTTTTAGAAGGTTGACCTTCCAAAATACAGGCACTGAAGCACTTTCTGTTCCTAAGATTGTTTCTGAATTTAGGCTTAGCTAACAGTTGAAAAAACAAAACAAAACAACAACTAGAAAAAAAACTGTTTTGCTTTTCTAAGCCCTTACAAGACCTCCACTGTTGTCTATTCTCTCCCGCTGTCTCTGCAATGTCCTTTTAGTTCAGAGTGCCGGAGGCTCCCATTTAGGTGTGTGGCCAAATGTGCCGACAGCTGCCTTCCCTAAATTGGGCTACAGCAGCTGAAAATCTGCCCAGAGAAGAAGTGGGCAGATTTTTGGCTTCAGGGAAATCTTGGAGCATCTCACAACTTACTTCCCCACATGTCTGCAACAGAAGGTGCACGAAATAGTGATCCTGTGTTGCTTCCTAGGTGATTTTATACCGTCTGGACCATGATCTGAGACAGGCTTTCATGATGTTCAAAAATGTACATTGTTTTAGTTTCTTGTAATCAGCATCTTCCTGAGGCAAGGGAATATCCCCAGAGGATAAAGAACCAAAGCCTCTGGACTTGATTCCAAATATAATTACTGAGATATAGTAGACAAAGCTTCATCATCTTTGGGAACTTTAAATCTTGTCCAACCAGACAATCTCAACTCTGACCCCAGGATCAGGCCTCTAGAACTGTTTCTAAATGCCCCTAAAGTTAATGATTTGAGTCATAGTTACAAAACTTTCAGAGATGATAGAATATTCTATCTCTCTCTGTTCCTTAAGAAGGTAAAACGATGTTTAAGTCTTTCTTATTAGGGAAGGTAGATGCACAGTTCTGAATACAGCACATTTCTGTTAATGTCATCAAGAGTGGTCTCTTTTCTTAAAATGTAATGATATTTTCTTAGACAAGAATTCAGCACCAGAGATGGTTTTTAGCAGCCTCTTCCCTTTGATCATTATAATTGAATAATTATTGTATGCACTTGAATGTTCTATTTATGCTAATGTATTGGTTATCAAGAATGCCATAACAGTATTCAGATTATGCTGTTTGCATCAAGAATGGAAAAAAGGCCACTGTGAAGTAATTTCATTTCATTATTTCTATAATTATTTCCTCCTCATTAATGTTCTTTGGAATCTTCACATTCAAAGCTAGTGTTTATTGAAAAAAATTGCTTTTTCTTAGGCTAGATCATTGTTCACAAAGCCCACAAGACTGGAAAACATTTAGTATCAATCCTCTGAATTAGTTTCATCTATCAGGAAAGGAAACCCAAAGTAGATAAAATAGAAGTCTATTTTTCTGTGACATGGAACTGAGGAAGTATGCAGGCAGTCTAAAGTATGGTGCCTCTGCTCTACAAGTTGTGAGCAATCCAGGCTCCCTTTGGCTTACTGATATACTTTTTGTGCTTTCTATTCCTAGTATTAACCAATGGCCCAAGGTGACTACCCAACTTCTCAGGAGGTTTACATTCCAGTCTATAAAAGGGAAGAAATTCTGGGGTAAGGAGCAAATGCCAACTGGTCCTTGGAGGTGAAACATTATTTTTTTGGACTAATCAAGCAGCACTTAGGCCTCTGGATCCATATAATTGCAAAGAAGCCGAAGAAATAATGTTTTTTTTTTTTTTTTTTCTATCCTTCCTTTGGGCTGACATGAAACTGAGCTTTTTTTTTTTTTTTTTTTTTTTAAATCCAATATTTTATTACTATGAAAGAAGAGAGAAAGTTTATTGGTGGTCAGCAAGCAGTCTCATATTCATTGTCCCCCAACCCTTGAATGAACCACAAGGACATGGGTTAGAACTTCACTGAAGACAGTCTGAATGAGGCTGATAGAAGGCTGGCCTGTTTGGAAGTTCACCTTGGTTCTCCGGGGAATGACATTTCTTCCTCTTAGCCCCATTTATGCTGGAGCCCACTCATGTTCTTTAAAACGTCAAAGCTTTGGATGAAATGCAAATGTTCTTTGAGAATATTAATGGAGTAATTAACAGAATGTAGTACAAAGGACATAGGTGTTAGAATTAGATAGAACCACATTTAATTCTGGCTCTCTCACTCACTGATGCTTTCAAACTGTGGTGCTGGAGAAGACTCTTGAGAGTCCCTTGGTCAACAAGGAGATCAAACCAGTCAATCTTAAAGGAAATTAACCCTGAATATTCATTGTTCCTCTGGATACCCAATGAGAAAAGCTGACTTATTGGAGAAGATGCTGAGAGTGGGAAAGATTGAGGGAGGAGGAGAAGGGGGTGACAGAGGATGAAATGATTGGATGGCATCACTGACTCAATGGACATGAGATTGAGCAAACTCTGGGAGATAGTGAAGGACAGGGAAGCTTGACATGCTGCAGTTCATGGGGTCTCAAAGAGCTGGACATGACTTAGCAAATGAACAATGACTCTCAGTTATCAAAAGAGTGACTATGGCAATGAATATGAATATCCTGGCCTCAGTTTTCTGATCTGTGAGATGAGTACCATGTCACCTTACCTTATGTTTTAGGTATGTGTGAAATAAATGAATGTTTGCAAAGGGTGAAGTCAGTAATTAAAAATGATTAAAAATTTCCCAACTATCAGCTCCAATCATACTCTTATATCACTGCAGTACTGGCTCTCCAGCATGTGCATGTTCAATCATTTCAATTGTGTCTGACTCTTTGCAACTCTATGAACTGTAGCCCTCCAGACCCCTCTGTCCATGGGGTTCTGAAGGCAAGAATACTGGAGTGGGCTACCATTCCCTCCTCCAGGAGATCTTTCCAACTCAGGCATAAAACCCACGTCTTCTGCATTATAGGTGAATTCTTACCCACTGAGCCAACAGATGTAACCAATGATGAGTAAGTTTTGAGAGAGGATGGTGGAAATTGTTCTAGAGGAGAGGGAGATCTGGGTGTGTTGCTGTGGCACAAGGCCCCTATCAGCATTAGGCAAGATAAGACTTCCAACTGTATCCAGAAGCATGTTTCATTTGATATGTTGCTGTGATTGTTTAATTCAGTCATTTTAGCATGGAAACATTTTGACATAATCTGAAAAACAAGCCATGAAATTTCACCTTTATATTTTGGAAGGGATTATCATTCTGTACACTTTAATATAATTTTCTTTCAACCTTTAAACTTTTTATTTTATATAGGGGTATAGCTGATGAACAATATTGTGGTAGTTTTAGGTGAACAGCGAAGAGGCTCAGTCATACAAGCCCTTGGTCGGTGCTGGAGAAGATTCTTGAGAGTCCCTTGGACTGCAAGGAGATCAAACCAGTCAATCTTAAAGGAAATTAACCCTGAATATTCATTGTTCCTCTGGATACCCAATGAGAAAAGCTGACTTATTGGAGAAGATGCTGAGAGTGGGAAAGATTGAGGGAGGAGGAGAAGGGGGTGACAGAGGATGAAATGATTGGATGGCATCACTGACTCAATGGACATGAGATTGAGCAAACTCTGGGAGATAGTGAAGGACAGGGAAGCTTGACATGCTGCAGTTCATGGGGTCTCAAAGAGCTGGACATGACTTAGCAAATGAACAATGACTCTCAGTTATCAAAAGAGTGACTATGGCAATGAATATGAATATCCTGGCCTCAGTTTTCTGATCTGTGAGATGAGTACCATGTCACCTTACCTTATGTTTTAGGTATGTGTGAAATAAATGAATGTTTGCAAAGGGTGAAGTCAGAAATTTAAAAAATGATTAAAAATTTCCCAACTATCAGCTCCAATCATACTCTTATATCACTGCAGTACTGGCTCTCCAGCATGTGCATGTTCAATCATTTCAATTGTGTCTGACTCTTTGCAACTCTATGAACTGTAGCCCTCCAGACCCCTCTGTCCATGGGGTTCTGAAGGCAAGAATACTGGAGTGGGCTACCATTCCCTCCTCCAGGAGATCTTTCCAACTCAGGCATAAAACCCACGTCTTCTGCATTATAGGTGAATTCTTACCCACTGAGCCAACAGATGTAACCAATGATGAGTAAGTTTTGAGAGAGGATGGTGGAAATTGTTCTAGAGGAGAGGGAGATCTGGGTGTGTTGCTGTGGCACAAGGCCCCTATCAGCATTAGGCAAGATAAGACTTCCAACTGTATCCAGAAGCATGTTTCATTTGATATGTTGCTGTGATTGTTTAATTCAGTCATTTTAGCATGGAAACATTTTGACATAATCTGAAAAACAAGCCATGAAATTTCACCTTTATATTTTGGAAGGGATTATCATTCTGTACACTTTAATATAATTTTCTTTCAACCTTTAAACTTTTTATTTTATATAGGGGTATAGCTGATGAACAATATTGTGGTAGTTTTAGGTGAACAGCGAAGAGGCTCAGTCATACATATACATGTATCCATTCTCCCTCAAACCTCCCTCCCATCCAGGCTGGCATATACATTGAATAGAATTCCATGTGCTATATAATAGGTCCTTGTTGTTTATCTGTTTTGAATACAACAGTGTGTGCTTGACCTTCCCAAACTCCCTAACTATCTCTTCCTCTCTGGCAACCATGACTTCATTTTCTAAGTCTGTGAGTCTCTTTATGTTTTGTAACAAAATTCATTTGTACCATTTCTTTTTAAATTCCACATAGAAGGGATGTCATACAATATTTCTCCTTCTCTGTCTGATTCACTTCACTAAGTATGACACTCTCTATGTCCACAAGTGTTGCTGAAAATGGCATTATTTCATTCATTTTTTAAAAATTTTGACCTCTTTTATTGATTTTTTATTTATTTATTTTTCATCCATCTTTATTCTTTGACCTGTGTGGGCATCCCATTGCAGTGGACTCTCTTCGTTGCAGAGCTCTGGCTCTGGGTGCATGCATTCCAGAGAGCTGGCTCCTAATTGGACACACCAGTCCAGCAGTTCTGTGGCATGTGGGATCTTCCTGAGCCAGAGATCGAACCAGTGCTTCTTGCACTGCAAGGCAGACTCTTTACCCACTGGACCACCAGGAAAGCCCTATTTCATTCTTTTTAATCTGGAGAAAGACATGATCTGAAAGGATACATGCACCCCAGTGCTCATTGCAGCACTGTTTATAATAGCCAAGAAATGAAAGCAACTTAAATGTCCATAGACAGAGGAATGGATAAAGCATTGCATCAGTCTTTGGGCAAAACCAGCATCCATTTGGAGTGGATCTCAGGATGTGTTTGAACAATGGGGTGAGTGTCAGGGGTAGAGTAAGAATCAAGGATAATTATTAACCACATAGGAAACATGTAGTCTTAGAATTTCAGGAAACGGTCTGTAAAATTGGGAAGAAACACAAGGACCTGAAAATCCTTTAATAAGAAGTTAGAGCAATCAGCATGTTGTGCTCTGGATGCATGTCTCTGTTTATGAGTTGTGATCCCATGCTTTTGAACTTGTGCAATGGAGTGTCCTATAATCTAGGGTGGAGTGGTTTTTACCTGCCTAAAGGACTGGTGTGAAGAATTACTGCCTTCTCCCTGGTTTACAGCTACCATCTCCATGCTGTATTTGAATACAGCCAAGCAATAATGCACTAACGGTGCCTTTCAGAGCTGTGTAAATCCTTACCTTGATAAACTAGGAGCATGTGGACACAATAAATGCCCTAGGACAGAAATGCTATCCAGGAACTGAAAAAAAAGCACCTTTGTATATGTCATAATAGATATGAGGAGAAATTCTACTTTGAAGAGTACTTTTCAAGACTTCAGAATTTTGTGTCATATTATGTTTTGCTAAAGCCTGTTTGTCAATGCCAACCATTTTAAGAAAGAAAGACAAAAAAAAGCCAAAAAAATTAAAAAAAAAAAGGTAAGTGGTGTGGCTATGTATCTTATCTTTGTTACAGTGCAATGGTGAATAGTGATACTCTCTGTGTCAGCTTTATTGTCCCTAACTAGGGATTTAAGGAGGAGAGCAAGGTGGCCATCATAAGAAGAAATATGGTGTATTTTAAAAAGTTACTGATACATGACACTATACTTATGGGGCAACAACCAAGAAAGTAGTGATGTTAGGAGTTTGGAAAAGAAAATAAGTAAACTGTCAGTTCCTACCTTCACATGGTACAAATTGTTCTTGGATAAGCTACAACAATTCCAATGTTGTGTATCATAGTTGGGAAGTGTAAATAATACATTACAGTAAAAAAGTCATGCGACTTTTGTGTGGAGGAATAAAAATGACCTATTGTCTCCTATAAAATGGGGGTGCAGTCATCACATGAGGCTAATGTTAGGCCAAGAAATAAAACATGCATAAAATACAGTCATGATTTTCTATGTTTTTAAATCTTATATGGAAGTTGATCATGAATTAAACTATGGGTTGCATCCTGAACCCTTGAACTAATGCTATTAATTTGTTAAATTTATAAATGGACTCAAAACATATACTTTCCCCCCCAAGGGAATAAAACACAGCTGTCTTTACTTTCTTTTTGTCTGTTTTAACCAGCAAGTATGCATACTTAGTCTGACTCTTTGTGAGTACATGGACTGTAGCCTGCCAGTCTCCTCTGTCCATGGGATTTCCCAGGCAAGAATACTGGAGTGGATTGCCATTTCTTTCTCAAGGGAGATTCCCAACCCAGGGATTGGACATGCATTTTCTGCATTGACAGGTGGATTCTTTACCACTGAGCCACCTGGAAACCCCCTTAGTCAAAGAAGGTACTTGTTTCAATGAGGCTTGGACTGAAATACATTTAAAATCCAATGATATAAAATACCTAAAACCGATCCCAAATCAAATAATAATTCCATTTTGTCATTTCTTTAGAGAGTATTCTTGCAATCAGACACTATTATTAGCTAGTAGGACAGAAGCAAATTACCCTTTCTTCCTCACTTTAAAACATTTTTTTTTTTTTAGCGTAGATGCTTCTTTTAACTTCATTTGCTTCTGGTGCATATTGCAGCATTTAGATTTTCATTCATTTGTCACATGAGCCATTTTGCATTGGAAATACTGGCTTAATACATGACAGGTTTCTTATCTCTAATATTTGAGTTCATATTGTGCTTTCTGTTGGTTTTTAATCAAAATGTTCATCGAATAAATATGCTAGGCTAGGGCTTCCCCTGGTGGTCCAGTGGATAAGGACACCGCCTTGCAGTGCAAGGGGCGCCGGTTCGATCCCTAGCCTGGGAAGATCCCACGTGCCACGGAGCGGCTGGACTGATGTGTCCAATCACCGAGCCGGAGCTCTGGAGCGCATGCGCCCAGAGCCAGTGCTCTGCGACAACAGACGCCACCTTGATGGGAGAACAAAGACGGATGAAAACAGAGAAATGAAAGACCAATAGAAGTGGCCCGCCCGCCCCCTCCCTCCCCAACCCGACCCCCGCTCAAAATAAATAAATAAATAAATCTTTAAAAAAAAATATGTTAGACTAGATTTCTAGATTCATCAATTTGTGGAGGGAGGGCAGGGCTCACATGTGCCTGGGAATGCTGTGTTTATTAGTTGACATGCTGAGGGTTCAGATAGATGCTTTTGCAGAGTGAGGATGAAAGAAGGTAGTTACAGAGGAGAGAGAAATCTGGAAGCCTGTCTTAATATTTGCATTTGTTCAAGAAGTTGCAAAGTTTAGATTTCATTTGTCTTTATAAACATGACTGCTGTTCAGTTTGGTTTAGATGAAAGAGCCATCAATCATTAAGGTGAGAAGCAGTGAGAATGAGTCACTGAGAAATTGTTGGGACTGGGAGGATGATAAAAGCATGTCTTCAAAACCATTTTCCAAACAGTCAAAGAAGGTACTTGTTTCAATGAGGCTTGGACTGAAATACATTTAAAATCCAATGATATAAAATACCTAAAACCGATCCCAAATCAAATAATAATTCCATTTTGTCATTTCTTTAGAGAGTATTCTTGCAATCAGACACTATTATTAGCTAGTAGGACAGAAGCAAATTACCCTTTCTTCCTCACTTTAAAACATTTTTTTTTTTTTAGCGTAGATGCTTCTTTTAACTTCATTTGCTTCTGGTGCATATTGCAGCATTTAGATTTTCATTCATTTGTCACATGAGCCATTTTGCATTGGAAATACTGGCTTAATACATGACAGGTTTCTTATCTCTAATATTTGAGTTCATATTGTGCTTTCTGTTGGTTTTTAATCAAAATGTTCATCGAATAAATATGCTAGGCTAGGGCTTCCCCTGGTGGTCCAGTGGATAAGGACACCGCCTTGCAGTGCAAGGGGCGCCGGTTCGATCCCTAGCCTGGGAAGATCCCACGTGCCACGGAGCGGCTGGACTGATGTGTCCAATCACCGAGCCGGAGCTCTGGAGCGCATGCGCCCAGAGCCAGTGCTCTGCGACAACAGACGCCACCTTGATGGGAGAACAAAGACGGATGAAAACAGAGAAATGAAAGACCAATAGAAGTGGCCCGCCCGCCTCCCTCCCCAACCCGACCCCCGCTCAAAATAAATAAATAAATAAATCTTTAAAAAAAAATATGTTAGACTAGATTTCTAGATTCATCAATTTGTGGAGGGAGGGCAGGGCTCACATGTGCCTGGGAATGCTGTGTTTATTAGTTGACATGCTGAGGGTTCAGATAGATGCTTTTGCAGAGTGAGGATGAAAGAAGGTAGTTACAGAGGAGAGAGAAATCTGGAAGCCTGTCTTAATATTTGCATTTGTTCAAGAAGTTGCAAAGTTTAGATTTCATTTGTCTTTATAAACATGACTGCTGTTCAGTTTGGTTTAGATGAAAGAGCCATCAATCATTAAGGTGAGAAGCAGTGAGAATGAGTCACTGAGAAATTGTTGGGACTGGGAGGATGATGACGGGAAAAAGCCCTGCATGTCTTCAAAACCATTTTCCAAACATTCAAAGCTTGTTGGAGCCTGCCCTGGGTTTACTCTGTGTGAATGTTTCTCAGCATCCCCATTCTCCCTAGGCTCACATTTCCACATGTATTTACAGGCTGCTCAGTGCTTACAAGCGCCTCAGGGTTTGATATTGGATGCTGCATTATTTTTGTTTTATCTTCCTCTTAAATGCATTGAACTGAATCATAAAATACTGCTAGTAAGACACAGGCACATGAGAAAAAGGAAGGATTGAGCCTGACACTGTGGGGCAGGAATTGGATTTGTCTTGTTTTGGAGCTAGGTGTGTCCCTAGGGGCAAGAACAGGATCCACCTTAAGGGGATGGGGGAAACAGCTTGCCTACCCCTGGAGTACAGGCTGTGGTCACTTTTAAAAATTATATTTACTTTTTTTTTTTTTTAATTTATCTTCTGGGGGGTGGGGTGGGGAGGGAGGGGACGGGCGGGCCACTTCCATTGGTCTTTCATTTCTCTATTTTCATCCGTGTTTGTTCTTTGGCTCCTGTGGGCCTCCCATCGCAGTGGCCTCTGTTGTCGCAGAGTGCTGGCTCTGGGCGCATGCGCTCCAGAGCTCCGGCTCGGTGATTGGACACATCAGTCCAGCCACTCTGCGGCACTTGGGATCTTCCTAGGCCAGGGATCGAACCGGCGCCCCTTGCACTGCAAGACAGTGTCCTTACCCACTGGACCACCAGGGGAAGCCCTATATTTACTTATTTTTAATTGACTGATGATGGCTTTACAATATTGGTTTTGTTTCTGCCATACACCAACATGAACTACCCATAGGTGTATGTAGGTCCTCTCCCTCTTGAACCTCCCTTCCACCTCTCACCCTTTCTCACCCTTCTAGGTTGTTAAAACTCCTGGATGAAAGATGCCTAATAAAACTTCCAATTTTATTTTGTTTTTGTGGCTTTCACTTTTGTTCTGTGTTTGGTGTGTATCTCCCCTATACATTGTGAATATGATCAAGGACAGAGCCAAGATTTCATTTGTCTTTATAAACATGACTGCTGTTCAGTTTGGTTTAGATGAAAGAGCCATCAATCATTAAGGTGAGAAGCAGTGAGAATGAGTCACTGAGAAATTGTTGGGACTGGGAGGATGATGACGGGAAAAAGCCCTGCATGTCTTCAAAACCATTTTCCAAACATTCAAAGCTTGTTGGAGCCTGCCCTGGGTTTACTCTGTGTGAATGTTTCTCAGCATCCCCATTCTCCCTAGGCTCACATTTCCACATGTATTTACAGGCTGCTCAGTGCTTACAAGCGCCTCAGGGTTTGATATTGGATGCTGCATTATTTTTGTTTTATCTTCCTCTTAAATGCATTGAACTGAATCATAAAATACTGCTAGTAAGACACAGGCACATGAGAAAAAGGAAGGATTGAGCCTGACACTGTGGGGCAGGAATTGGATTTGTCTTGTTTTGGAGCTAGGTGTGTCCCTAGGGGCAAGAACAGGATCCACCTTAAGGGGATGGGGGAAACAGCTTGCCTACCCCTGGAGTACAGGCTGTGGTCACTTTTAAAAATTATATTTACTTTTTTTTTTTTTTAATTTATCTTCTGGGGGTGGGGTGGGGAGGGAGGGAGGGACGGGCGGGCCACTTCCATTGGTCTTTCATTTCTCTATTTTCATCCGTGTTTGTTCTTTGGCTCCTGTGGGCCTCCCATCGCAGTGGCCTCTGTTGTCGCAGAGTGCTGGCTCTGGGCGCATGCGCTCCAGAGCTCCGGCTCGGTGATTGGACACATCAGTCCAGCCACTCTGCGGCACTTGGGATCTTCCTAGGCCAGGGATCGAACCGGCGCCCCTTGCACTGCAAGACAGTGTCCTTACCCACTGGACCACCAGGGGAAGCCCTATATTTACTTATTTTTAATTGACTGATGATGGCTTTACAATATTGGTTTTGTTTCTGCCATACACCAACATGAACTACCCATAGGTGTATGTAGGTCCTCTCCCTCTTGAACCTCCCTTCCACCTCTCACCCTTTCTCACCCTTCTAGGTTGTTAAAACTCCTGGATGAAAGATGCCTAATAAAACTTCCAATTTTATTTTGTTTTTGTGGCTTTCACTTTTGTTCTGTGTTTGGTGTGTATCTCCCCTATACATTGTGAATATGATCAAGGACAGAGCCAAGCTCACCCATCAATTTTTCTTTTTTCCCCTCTGATGATGTGCATTGAAATCAGACTGCTGGGCTGATATGACCATGGGCATATCCTAGAGATAAACTCTGATGGTTTTTGATAGAGATATTGTATTTTGCTAATTTATACTTTTCTTTACCAGCTAAGCTACCAGGAAAGTCCTGGTAGCTCAGCCGGTAAAGAATCCAACTGCAGTGTGCAAGACCCCGGTTTGATAGGCTATCCCCAGAGTGAACAGCTTATCCTTTTTCTAGTATTCATGGGTTTCCCTGGTGGCTGAGACGGTAAAGAAACTGCTTGCAATGCAAGAGACTGGGGTTTTATTCCTGAGTTTGGAAGATCCCCTGGAGAAGGGAATGGCTACCTACTCCAGTATTTTTGCCTGGAGAATTCTATGACTCATCCATGGGGTCTCAAAGAGTGACTTTCACGCTTCACTTCTTCGATTTATGTTTTTCTAGAAGAACACATCGACTTTATTCCTAGCAGAATGGAGATGGCATTGGAGGGCCATTTCTATTTCTGCCTGTAAACACTTTATTTTGTCTTTTGCTCAAAAAGAAGAATGACTTATTTGATTTGTGAGGTTGGTGGGTGGCTGACTTCTCTTCGACCACATCACCTAGGCAAGTGAGCTATTGCATCAAAAGGACAGGGCTTGCCCATCAGTTGTGCTCTTGGCCTTCACTTTACTGATTAGGCTCACGAATGGGCTTAGCCTTGTACTTCGGACTTTCATTTATGACGTTGATGCTTTGATCTCCCATTTTATCATTAGCTCCCTGTGTTTATGCCCTCATCCTACTGTAAGGGAGAGAGGTAACTGGTTTTCCAGTGTGCTCATTGCCTAGGTGTTGTCTGATGGCTGTGTAGGACTCACCACTGCTCAGACCCTTCCAGGACTGACCTGTATGTGTCTGCCCAGTGGCTCAGTATTGTCTGACTCTTCACAGCCCCATGGACTGTAATGAGCCAGGCTTCTCTGTACATTGGATTCTACAGACAAGAATACTGGGGTGAGTTGCCATTTCCTTCTCTAGGGAATCTTTCCCTCCCAGGGATTTAGACCCCATCTACTGCATTGGTAGACAGATTATTTGCCACTGAGGCACCTGGGAAGCCTAGAGCTGGCCATGCTGGCCATTAGGTTGGGGCTAGCAGATGTAAGCATTTACATACAGAATGAATAAACAACAAGGTCCTACTGTATGGGACAGAGAACCTGTATTCAGTATCCTGTGATAAACCATAATGGAAAAAATATAAAAATAAAAATGTACATATATGTATAACTGAATCACTTTGCTGTATAACAAAAATTAATGCAACATTGTAAGTCAACTATGCTTCAATAAAAATAGAAAACTGAAAAAAATGATCTGATGCACCTGTTAAAACACGTTTTCCTCATAGCGACTTCAGAGCTAAAGAAGCAGCACTTCACTGAAGAGGGTACAGGATTCCCATTTTGAACACATTCTACAGATGACTGATAATCAGTCAAGTTTGAGAAGCATGTTTTGAGACTTTTACCAACATTATCCTCCACCACGTAATTTTCCTTGTTGTATTCTTTCAGGCTTCAGCCAATTAATGATTGGCTGACCAATCAATGATTGATTAATGCTAAAGTTGAAGCTCCAATACTTTGGCCACCTTATGCAAAGACCTGACTCTTTAAAAAAAACCCTGATGCTGGGAAAGATGGAAGGCAAAAGGAGAAGTGTGTGGCAGAGGATGAAATGTTTAGATAGTATCACTGACTCAATCAATATGAACTTCTGGGAGATAGTGAAGGCCAGGGAAGCATTCCAGTTGTGCTCTTGGCCTTCACTTTACTGATTAGGCTCACGAATGGGCTTAGCCTTGTACTTCGGACTTTCATTTATGACGTTGATGCTTTGATCTCCCATTTTATCATTAGCTCCCTGTGTTTATGCCCTCATCCTACTGTAAGGGAGAGAGGTAACTGGTTTTCCAGTGTGCTCATTGCCTAGGTGTTGTCTGATGGCTGTGTAGGACTCACCACTGCTCAGACCCTTCCAGGACTGACCTGTATGTGTCTGCCCAGTGGCTCAGTATTGTCTGACTCTTCACAGCCCCATGGACTGTAATGAGCCAGGCTTCTCTGTACATTGGATTCTACAGACAAGAATACTGGGGTGAGTTGCCATTTCCTTCTCTAGGGAATCTTTCCCTCCCAGGGATTTAGACCCCATCTACTGCATTGGTAGACAGATTATTTGCCACTGAGGCACCTGGGAAGCCTAGAGCTGGCCATGCTGGCCATTAGGTTGGGGCTAGCAGATGTAAGCATTTACATACAGAATGAATAAACAACAAGGTCCTACTGTATGGGACAGAGAACCTGTATTCAGTATCCTGTGATAAACCATAATGGAAAAAATATAAAAATAAAAATGTACATATATGTATAACTGAATCACTTTGCTGTATAACAAAAATTAATGCAACATTGTAAGTCAACTATGCTTCAATAAAAATAGAAAACTGAAAAAAATGATCTGATGCACCTGTTAAAACACGTTTTCCTCATAGCGACTTCAGAGCTAAAGAAGCAGCACTTCACTGAAGAGGGTACAGGATTCCCATTTTGAACACATTCTACAGATGACTGATAATCAGTCAAGTTTGAGAAGCATGTTTTGAGACTTTTACCAACATTATCCTCCACCACGTAATTTTCCTTGTTGTATTCTTTCAGGCTTCAGCCAATTAATGATTGGCTGACCAATCAATGATTGATTAATGCTAAAGTTGAAGCTCCAATACTTTGGCCACCTTATGCAAAGACCTGACTCTTTAAAAAAAACCCTGATGCTGGGAAAGATGGAAGGCAAAAGGAGAAGTGTGTGGCAGAGGATGAAATGTTTAGATAGTATCACTGACTCAATCAATATGAACTTCTGGGAGATAGTGAAGGCCAGGGAAGCCTGGAGTACTGCAGTCCACAGTATCACAAGGAGTCAGAAATGACTCAGTCACTGAACAACAATGATTGACTTTGGTGGAGATGACTAGTTTACTCTACACCTGCTCTAAAGGAAGACATTTTTATGGGTTAACAGAGAACTTCTGGAGACAATGCTAGGATTAAAAGAAGAATGCCATTCCAGGTTCTATGTCAGGCTGTGGGGCTATGTGTGAGTTGTTGTGGTTGTGAGGAGTCCTTTAAAACACTGTTCATATTGCAGCACTCTGTAGGCCATAGCCTCCTGTAGAACTCATGTCGGCCTTGGGAGTATATTTCAGGGTGACAACCTTTTCTGCCCATCCTACTGGACTTGGAATGAGAGAGTAGATGAAATGCAAATTCAGACACATTTGGGAATGAGCAGTTTCTTCTTTTGAATAGACTGGCATGAAGTCAGAGATACAGGTGACAGGCCAGGGACTGGTGACATTCATAAATTATCAGATCCTAAAATCCACCTTCTAACAGGATTATTTTAAAGAGGCTTAGCTTTCTTTGGTTGCATAATGTCTTATTCTTTCATCTTAAGCATTCATGTTTGATAAAAACGAATCCTCATGTAAATTCATTTATTATAATTCAATCTTTCCCAAACTCCCTTGATATAGAGCTACAGAATGTTACTTTTCTTTTTCCTCTTGAGAAAGGTGCTAAAAATGCAATACTGCCTTATGGTATATGAATTCATCCAAAATTCTTGCAACAAATTTTCCTTCCTTTTAAGAAGCTTTTCCCTTCAATGACTTGTTTTTTTGCCTGCCTAACAGACTACTGTCCACTTTTGAGCATACAAATACTCATTATGGGTACACAAAATGAGCATTGGATTTAACCAAAATTTTCCTTGTTGTATTCTTTCAGGCTTCAGCCAATTAATGATTGGCTGACCAATCAATGATTGATTAATGCTAAAGTTGAAGCTCCAATACTTTGGCCACCTTATGCAAAGACCTGACTCTTTAAAAAAAACCCTGATGCTGGGAAAGATGGAAGGCAAAAGGAGAAGTGTGTGGCAGAGGATGAAATGTTTAGATAGTATCACTGACTCAATCAATATGAACTTCTGGGAGATAGTGAAGGCCAGGGAAGCCTGGAGTACTGCAGTCCACAGTATCACAAGGAGTCAGAAATGACTCAGTCACTGAACAACAATGATTGACTTTGGTGGAGATGACTAGTTTACTCTACACCTGCTCTAAAGGAAGACATTTTTATGGGTTAACAGAGAACTTCTGGAGACAATGCTAGGATTAAAAGAAGAATGCCATTCCAGGTTCTATGTCAGGCTGTGGGGCTATGTGTGAGTTGTTGTGGTTGTGAGGAGTCCTTTAAAACACTGTTCATATTGCAGCACTCTGTAGGCCATAGCCTCCTGTAGAACTCATGTCGGCCTTGGGAGTATATTTCAGGGTGACAACCTTTTCTGCCCATCCTACTGGACTTGGAATGAGAGAGTAGATGAAATGCAAATTCAGACACATTTGGGAATGAGCAGTTTCTTCTTTTGAATAGACTGGCATGAAGTCAGAGATACAGGTGACAGGCCAGGGACTGGTGACATTCATAAATTATCAGATCCTAAAATCCACCTTCTAACAGGATTATTTTAAAGAGGCTTAGCTTTCTTTGGTTGCATAATGTCTTATTCTTTCATCTTAAGCATTCATGTTTGATAAAAACGAATCCTCATGTAAATTCATTTATTATAATTCAATCTTTCCCAAACTCCCTTGATATAGAGCTACAGAATGTTACTTTTCTTTTTCCTCTTGAGAAAGGTGCTAAAAATGCAATACTGCCTTATGGTATATGAATTCATCCAAAATTCTTGCAACAAATTTTCCTTCCTTTTAAGAAGCTTTTCCCTTCAATGACTTGTTTTTTTGCCTGCCTAACAGACTACTGTCCACTTTTGAGCATACAAATACTCATTATGGGTACACAAAATGAGCATTGGATTTAACCAAAATTATCCAGTTGATCATATTCTGTTTTCCTCAGTAGTCTGCCTGTCACCACTTTGGTGCTTTTCAGCCATTTGTCCCTCTCCATGGGATGAATGTACCTTCAGAATGACCATCCCAGTTATGCCCCAAGGTCCTGCCAATCCAGAATTATGGCACTGACAGGGGTACTAAGAGATAACTAAAGTGAGAACTGGTCACTGAACTTTCTGATATTGACCTCAAAATTACAGAGGTATGTGGTTTATCATTCCCTAGTCATTGCAAGCTAAACCTAACAAAGATATTTCAAGTAGTATTAGTCTTATGAATAGTTGGTTTATAGATTGAGTATTAGGTAAATATCTGTTAAGATCATTGTTGTTATTTGGTTGCTAAGTCCTGTCTGATTCTTTTGTGATCCCATGAACTGTAGCCCTGTCAAAATCCTCTGTCCGTGGAATGAGAATACTGGAGTGGTTGCCATTTCCTTCTTCAGGAGCCCATGGAATGAACCCATGTCTCCTACTTCGGCAGCAGATTCTTAACCCCTGAGCCATGAGGAAAAACCCTCGATCCCTGGGTTGGGAACACCTTTTGGAGAAGGAAAGGGCAACCCAGTGCAGTATTCTTGCCTGGAGAGTTCTAAGGACAGATGTACCTGGAAGGTTACAGTCCATGGAATCACAACGAGTCGGAAACAGCTATTTGACTGAACAAGGGCATGAGCGAATGTCTTCTAGGCATTGAAAGAGAGAGATAAAGAGAAGAGTGCTTACTGTAGATGAGAAAACTAATGGACCTTATCTGCATGGTAAGTGCATCTTATTGCTCAATTGATACAATTCAGTGCCTTACTTTGTAAATGGTTTATGCCTGGCAAATGGAGTTGGTCAGCTTTGGAGCCAGTGATGCTGTAGCTTCCTAGTGGCATGTCTTCTGGAGAAGGGCTTACTGAGTTAGTAGTTTCTATGGAACATTGAGTGAGGAAATTCATCTGCACAAAGCCAATAGAGCAGGAGGCCCTGTATCTGCCCCAAGTAACTTCTGTGGTGTGATTTAGAAACAACAGAGAAATGTTTTGTGTTCCCCACAAACTTTAGAAATTTGTGCCTTTGAGATAATATACTATACCTCCAGGAATCCTGTGTTAAAATGTGAAGTGTTTATCTTCCCTGGGATGTCAAGTTGTCATTATTACAAACAAATGAATGATGACCAGTCACCAGATACTAGCAGCATTCTATGGGCTGGGTGAAGGATAGAAAAGTTTGAGAATAAGCCAATATAGGATGGCCATATGCTTACTGTCTTTGAGGAAATGCCAGAGGGTCCTTTGGCATATTTATCAGTAAGCTACAGTAGGCAGTAGTAGTATAGTTGCCTTTTTTGTTGTTCAATCACTAAGTTGCGTCCCACTCTTTGTGACCCCATGGACTGTAGCATGCCAGGCTCCTGTCCTTCATATCTCCTGGAGTTTGCTCAGGTTCATGTCCATTGAGTGGGTGATGCTTTGCCTCCAGCCTCAATAGTTAGAATGGAGGCCTTGGAGGCTAGATATGCCTTTTTCATGAACTGTAGCCCTGTCAAAATCCTCTGTCCGTGGAATGAGAATACTGGAGTGGTTGCCATTTCCTTCTTCAGGAGCCCATGGAATGAACCCATGTCTCCTACTTCGGCAGCAGATTCTTAACCCCTGAGCCATGAGGAAAAACCCTCGATCCCTGGGTTGGGAACACCTTTTGGAGAAGGAAAGGGCAACCCAGTGCAGTATTCTTGCCTGGAGAGTTCTAAGGACAGATGTACCTGGAAGGTTACAGTCCATGGAATCACAACGAGTCGGAAACAGCTATTTGACTGAACAAGGGCATGAGCGAATGTCTTCTAGGCATTGAAAGAGAGAGATAAAGAGAAGAGTGCTTACTGTAGATGAGAAAACTAATGGACCTTATCTGCATGGTAAGTGCATCTTATTGCTCAATTGATACAATTCAGTGCCTTACTTTGTAAATGGTTTATGCCTGGCAAATGGAGTTGGTCAGCTTTGGAGCCAGTGATGCTGTAGCTTCCTAGTGGCATGTCTTCTGGAGAAGGGCTTACTGAGTTAGTAGTTTCTATGGAACATTGAGTGAGGAAATTCATCTGCACAAAGCCAATAGAGCAGGAGGCCCTGTATCTGCCCCAAGTAACTTCTGTGGTGTGATTTAGAAACAACAGAGAAATGTTTTGTGTTCCCCACAAACTTTAGAAATTTGTGCCTTTGAGATAATATACTATACCTCCAGGAATCCTGTGTTAAAATGTGAAGTGTTTATCTTCCCTGGGATGTCAAGTTGTCATTATTACAAACAAATGAATGATGACCAGTCACCAGATACTAGCAGCATTCTATGGGCTGGGTGAAGGATAGAAAAGTTTGAGAATAAGCCAATATAGGATGGCCATATGCTTACTGTCTTTGAGGAAATGCCAGAGGGTCCTTTGGCATATTTATCAGTAAGCTACAGTAGGCAGTAGTAGTATAGTTGCCTTTTTTGTTGTTCAATCACTAAGTTGCGTCCCACTCTTTGTGACCCCATGGACTGTAGCATGCCAGGCTCCCCTGTCCTTCATATCTCCTGGAGTTTGCTCAGGTTCATGTCCATTGAGTGGGTGATGCTTTGCCTCCAGCCTCAATAGTTAGAATGGAGGCCTTGGAGGCAGAGATAGACTGAGCTGGATTATCCGTATGTACAAGTAGTTCTCTTAGTTCTTGAGAACTCTGCTCTAAAGCCCCTTAGGAAGGGTGTTCCTGGGGAAGGTTGCCCAATCCCTGGTTCTTGGATTAACATTTCCTCTAGTGTAACTTTATTCAGGGATCTCTAATACTCATCTGGATGTTAAAGTAAATTGCCGTCTGATCACCCATATGAACCTGATTTAAATTGAAAGATATTTATCTATCCTTTTTTTTTTTAAACATTGATTATAGTTATGTCTAGTACTGATCTTTAAATCATAATCCTTTTAAGTAAAGTAGTAAGTTAGCCAAAGAGACTGACTTCCAATACTGACATGTTACTGGTTTCTGAAGAAAAAATTTATTAACCCAATCACTTAAACTGGAGGAAGAGTTCCAGAGAATAGCAAGGAGAGATAAAGTCTTCTAAAGTAAACAATGCAAAGAAATAGAGGAAAACAATAGAATGGGAAAGATTAGAGAACTCTTCAAGAAAACTGGAACTACAAAGGGAACATTTCATGCAAAGATGGGTATAATAAAGGACAGAAACAGCAAGAACTTAACAAAAGTAGAAGATATTAAGAAGAGGTGGCAGGAATACACAGAAGACCTATGCAAAGAGTTCTTAATGAGCCTGATAACTACAATGGTGTGGTCACTCATCTAGAGGCAGACATCCTGAAGTGTGAAGTCAAGTGGGCCTTAGGAAGCATTAGTACCAAAAAAGTTCATGGGGGTGATGAAATTCCAGCTAAGCTATTTAAAATCCTAAAAGGTGATGTTGTGTCAAGTTGTCATGATTACAAACAAATGAATGATGACCAGTCACCAGATACTAGCAGCATTCTATGGGCTGGGTGAAGGATAGAAAAGTTTGAGAATAAGCCAATATAGGATGGCCATATGCTTACTGTCTTTGAGGAAATGCCAGAGGGTCCTTTGGCATATTTATCAGTAAGCTACAGTAGGCAGTAGTAGTATAGTTGCCTTTTTTGTTGTTCAATCACTAAGTTGCGTCCCACTCTTTGTGACCCCATGGACTGTAGCATGCCAGGCTCCCCTGTCCTTCATATCTCCTGGAGTTTGCTCAGGTTCATGTCCATTGAGTGGGTGATGCTTTGCCTCCAGCCTCAATAGTTAGAATGGAGGCCTTGGAGGCAGAGATAGACTGAGCTGGATTATCCGTATGTACAAGTAGTTCTCTTAGTTCTTGAGAACTCTGCTCTAAAGCCCCTTAGGAAGGGTGTTCCTGGGGAAGGTTGCCCAATCCCTGGTTCTTGGATTAACATTTCCTCTAGTGTAACTTTATTCAGGGATCTCTAATACTCATCTGGATGTTAAAGTAAATTGCCGTCTGATCACCCATATGAACCTGATTTAAATTGAAAGATATTTATCTATCCTTTTTTTTTTTAAACATTGATTATAGTTATGTCTAGTACTGATCTTTAAATCATAATCCTTTTAAGTAAAGTAGTAAGTTAGCCAAAGAGACTGACTTCCAATACTGACATGTTACTGGTTTCTGAAGAAAAAATTTATTAACCCAATCACTTAAACTGGAGGAAGAGTTCCAGAGAATAGCAAGGAGAGATAAAGTCTTCTAAAGTAAACAATGCAAAGAAATAGAGGAAAACAATAGAATGGGAAAGATTAGAGAACTCTTCAAGAAAACTGGAACTACAAAGGGAACATTTCATGCAAAGATGGGTATAATAAAGGACAGAAACAGCAAGAACTTAACAAAAGTAGAAGATATTAAGAAGAGGTGGCAGGAATACACAGAAGACCTATGCAAAGAGTTCTTAATGAGCCTGATAACTACAATGGTGTGGTCACTCATCTAGAGGCAGACATCCTGAAGTGTGAAGTCAAGTGGGCCTTAGGAAGCATTAGTACCAAAAAAGTTCATGGGGGTGATGAAATTCCAGCTAAGCTATTTAAAATCCTAAAAGGTGATGTTGTTCAAGTGGTATACTCAATATGTCAGCAAGTTTGGAAAACTCAACAGTGACTACAGGACTGGAAAAAGTCAGTTTTCACTCTAATCCCAAAGAAGGGCAATGCTAAGCATGTTTAAACTGCAAGACAGTTGTGCACATTTCACATGCTAGCAAGGTAATGCTCAAAATCCTTCAAGCCAGCCTTCAGCAGTACGTGAACCAAGTACTACCAGATGTACAAGCTGAATTTAGAAAAGGCAGAGAAACCAGAGTCAGACACTACTGAGGCACTAATAAACACACAGAAACAGAGGAACCAGATATGCCAACAATGCCAACATTTGTTGGATCATAGAAATAGCAAGAGGATTCCATATAAACATCCACTTCTGCTTCATTGACTATGCTATACTGTGTTGTTGTTCTTTGTTCAGCTGCTAAGTTGTGTTGACTCTTTGCAACTCCATGAACTGCAGCACAACAGGTTTGCCTATCTTTCACTATCTCCCTGATTTTTCTCTAACTCATGTCCACAGAGTCAGTGATACCATCCAACCATCTCATCCTGTCATCCCCTCTCCTTCTGCCTTCTATTTTTCCCATTGTCAGGATCTTTTCCATGGAGTCATCTCTTTGCATCAGGTAGCCAAAGTACTGGAGCTTCAGCTTCAGCATCAATCCTTCCAATGAATATTTCAGGCTGATTTTCTTTAGGATTGACTGGCTTGATCTCCTGTGGTCCAAGGGACTTTTGAGAATCTTCTTCAACTCCACAGTTCAAAGGCGTCAATTCTTTATTGCTCAGCCTTCTTTATGATCCAACTCTCACATCCATACATGGTTACTGGGAAAACCATAGCTTTGACTATATGGACTTTAGTCAGCAAAGTGATATCTCTGCTTTTGAATTATTCAAGATATTAAGAAGAGGTGGCAGGAATACACAGAAGACCTATGCAAAGAGTTCTTAATGAGCCTGATAACTACAATGGTGTGGTCACTCATCTAGAGGCAGACATCCTGAAGTGTGAAGTCAAGTGGGCCTTAGGAAGCATTAGTACCAAAAAAGTTCATGGGGGTGATGAAATTCCAGCTAAGCTATTTAAAATCCTAAAAGGTGATGTTGTTCAAGTGGTATACTCAATATGTCAGCAAGTTTGGAAAACTCAACAGTGACTACAGGACTGGAAAAAGTCAGTTTTCACTCTAATCCCAAAGAAGGGCAATGCTAAGCATGTTTAAACTGCAAGACAGTTGTGCACATTTCACATGCTAGCAAGGTAATGCTCAAAATCCTTCAAGCCAGCCTTCAGCAGTACGTGAACCAAGTACTACCAGATGTACAAGCTGAATTTAGAAAAGGCAGAGAAACCAGAGTCAGACACTACTGAGGCACTAATAAACACACAGAAACAGAGGAACCAGATATGCCAACAATGCCAACATTTGTTGGATCATAGAAATAGCAAGAGGATTCCATATAAACATCCACTTCTGCTTCATTGACTATGCTATACTGTGTTGTTGTTCTTTGTTCAGCTGCTAAGTTGTGTTGACTCTTTGCAACTCCATGAACTGCAGCACAACAGGTTTGCCTATCTTTCACTATCTCCCTGATTTTTCTCTAACTCATGTCCACAGAGTCAGTGATACCATCCAACCATCTCATCCTGTCATCCCCTCTCCTTCTGCCTTCTATTTTTCCCATTGTCAGGATCTTTTCCATGGAGTCATCTCTTTGCATCAGGTAGCCAAAGTACTGGAGCTTCAGCTTCAGCATCAATCCTTCCAATGAATATTTCAGGCTGATTTTCTTTAGGATTGACTGGCTTGATCTCCTGTGGTCCAAGGGACTTTTGAGAATCTTCTTCAACTCCACAGTTCAAAGGCGTCAATTCTTTATTGCTCAGCCTTCTTTATGATCCAACTCTCACATCCATACATGGTTACTGGGAAAACCATAGCTTTGACTATATGGACTTTAGTCAGCAAAGTGATATCTCTGCTTTTGAATATGCTCTCTAGTTTTGTCATGACTTTTCTTCCAAGGAACAAGCATCTTTTAATTTCACAGCAACAAGCATCTTTTAATTTGCTGCAGTAACTATCAACCATGATTTTGGAGTCCAAGAAAAGAAAGTTTGTCACTGTTTCCATTGTTTGCCCATCTATTTGCTGTGAAGTGATGGGACTGGATGCCATGACCCTCGATTTTTTGAATGTTAAGTTTAGGCCAACTTTTTCACTCTTGTCTTTCACCTTTATCAAGAAGCTCTTAGTTGCTCTTCACTTTCTGCCATAAGGGTGGTGTCATTTGCACATCTGAGGTTATTGCTACTTCTCCTAACGATCCTGATTGCAGCTTGTGCTTCATCCAGACCAACATTTCACAGGATATACTCTGCATGTAAGTTAAATAAAGAGGGTGACAATATATAGTTTTGATATACTCCTTTCCCAATTTGGAGCTGATCTGTTGTTCCATGTTCGATTCTAGCTGTTGCTTCTTGTCCTGCATACAGGTTTCACAGGAGCCAGGTAAGGTGGTCTGGTATTCTCATTTCTGTAAGAATTTCCCACAGTTTGTTGTGATCCAAACAAAAGCCTTAGCATAGCCAAATAAGCAGAAGTAGATGTTTTTCTGGAATTTCCTTGCTCTTTCTCAAGGAATTTCCTTGGTCTTCCTCAAGTGTTCTCAAGGCATTTCACTATGAAAAAGCAAAAAGATAGGACACACAAATGAACTCCTCACATTGGTAGATGCCTAATATGCTACTGAAGAAGAGTGCTGAAATAGCTCCAGAAGGAAGGTAAAGGCTGAGCCAAAGAGAAGGAATGCCCAGTTGTGGATATGTATGGTAGTGAAAGTAAAGTCTGATGCTGCAAAGAACATTGTTGCATTGGAACCTGGAATGTTAGGTCCATGAATCAAGGTATTGGAAGTGGTCAAATGGGAGATGGCAAGAATGAACACTGACATTTTAGGAATTAGTGAATTAAAATGGTCAGAGATTGGGCAAGTTTAATTAAGATGACCATTATATCTATTACTATGGGAAAGAATACCTTAAAGAAATGGAATAGTCCTCATAGTCAACAATAGAGTTTGAAATGCAGTACTTGGGAGAAATCTCAAAAATGGCAGAATGATCTCGATTCATTTCCATGGCAAATCATTCAGTATTATAGTAATTCAAGTCTATGCCCCAACCACTAATGCTGAAGAAGCTGAAGCTGAATGGTTTTATAAAGACCTACAAGATCGTCTAGAACTAGCACCAAAAAAGATGTCCTTTTTATCATTGGGGACTGGAATACAAAAAGTAGGAAGTCAAGAGATACCTGGAGTAACAGGCAAGTTTGGCCTTGGGGTACAAAACGAAGACTGGGCAAAGGCTCACAGAGTTTTGCCAAGAGAACACACTGGTCATAGCAAAAACTGTCTTCCAACAACAGATGAGAGGACTCTACACATGGATGTCACCAGATAGGCAATGCCAAAATCAGATTGATTATATTCTTTGCAGTCGAAGATGGAGAAGTTCTATACAGTTGACAAAAGTTAGTCTTGAAGCTGACTGTGGCTCAGATCATGAACTCCTTATTGCAAAATTCAGGTTTAGTAATGAACACCCTTTTCCATTCTCTGATCTCTTTTTTGTAGGATGTGAATTTACTCTTGTATATGGGATGATACATGAGTATATTTTCTACTTTATTTATTTTTTCTTTCTTTCTTTTTTTTTTTACTGTAAATCCTATTTCTTAAATCTTTGGATAACGTTTACCTACCCATATTACTTAATGTTTTGTAATTTCATTCTTACAATCTGTGTGAAAATCAATCAAGGATTTCATCTTTCTTTTTTAAGACTCATTGTAAACAGGAATACTGGACCTATAATCAGAAAAGGAAACAGGACACTGATTAAAAAAATAAAATCAATTCTCCACTAACCTCTAGAAAAACATACAAAAGATGGAACAGAGCAACAGATACTGCAAACAGACAAAAGCAGTTTCAATATATATATCTGAGAATGGCATAAGCTTTGAAAACTGATAACGTTTATATCCGCAGTACATTATAAGAAATTTATAAAGTGACTCCTTCCCAGGAGAAGTCAGTTCTATTGAAATTAACTCCTCTACAGTCTATACCTTAATGTTATAAAATGTAGCCATATGAATATTTGCAAATAAAACATAACAAATTGCCCAAAGCAGAAATTAGGTTAGAATCATTTTTAAAATGCACTGGGACTTCCCTGGTAGTTCAGGAGTTAAGACTTTGTCTTCTAATGCCAATTGTGTGGGTTCAATCCCTGGTAGGAAGCTACAATCCCACATATCTTGCAGCCAAGAAGCAAAAACAATGCTAAAAAGACTTTAAAAGTCTATGCCCCAACCACTAATGCTGAAGAAGCTGAAGCTGAATGGTTTTATAAAGACCTACAAGATCGTCTAGAACTAGCACCAAAAAAGATGTCCTTTTTATCATTGGGGACTGGAATACAAAAAGTAGGAAGTCAAGAGATACCTGGAGTAACAGGCAAGTTTGGCCTTGGGGTACAAAACGAAGACTGGGCAAAGGCTCACAGAGTTTTGCCAAGAGAACACACTGGTCATAGCAAAAACTGTCTTCCAACAACAGATGAGAGGACTCTACACATGGATGTCACCAGATAGGCAATGCCAAAATCAGATTGATTATATTCTTTGCAGTCGAAGATGGAGAAGTTCTATACAGTTGACAAAAGTTAGTCTTGAAGCTGACTGTGGCTCAGATCATGAACTCCTTATTGCAAAATTCAGGTTTAGTAATGAACACCCTTTTCCATTCTCTGATCTCTTTTTTGTAGGATGTGAATTTACTCTTGTATATGGGATGATACATGAGTATATTTTCTACTTTATTTATTTTTTCTTTCTTTCTTTCTTTTTTTTTTTACTGTAAATCCTATTTCTTAAATCTTTGGATAACGTTTACCTACCCATATTACTTAATGTTTTGTAATTTCATTCTTACAATCTGTGTGAAAATCAATCAAGGATTTCATCTTTCTTTTTTAAGACTCATTGTAAACAGGAATACTGGACCTATAATCAGAAAAGGAAACAGGACACTGATTAAAAAAATAAAATCAATTCTCCACTAACCTCTAGAAAAACATACAAAAGATGGAACAGAGCAACAGATACTGCAAACAGACAAAAGCAGTTTCAATATATATATCTGAGAATGGCATAAGCTTTGAAAACTGAAAACGTTTATATCCGCAGTACATTATAAGAAATTTATAAAGTGACTCCTTCCCAGGAGAAGTCAGTTCTATTGAAATTAACTCCTCTACAGTCTATACCTTAATGTTATAAAATGTAGCCATATGAATATTTGCAAATAAAACATAACAAATTGCCCAAAGCAGAAATTAGGTTAGAATCATTTTTTTAAAATGCACTGGGACTTCCCTGGTAGTTCAGGAGTTAAGACTTTGTCTTCTAATGCCAATTGTGTGGGTTCAATCCCTGGTAGGGAAGCTACAATCCCACATATCTTGCAGCCAAGAAGCAAAAACAATGCAGAAGGAAAGTTGTAATAAATTTAATAAAGACTTTAAAAATTGTCTACCTCAAAAAAGTCTTAGAAAATAAAATGTATTGACTTCTGAAATAAAAATCGGTGTTGTCAATTCACCTAAAGCAAAATAAAACCTTTGAGCACCATATTATTTAAAGATAGATTATGATGGGATTTATGAATTGCAAAAGAAGAATAAAAATATATGTAAAAATTGAAAGATTGAAAATCAGTGAGCTAAGATTTCAACTCAAGAAACTAAAATTGGATAACAAAATACATCAAAAGAATATAGAGATAAAATATTGATACTGACATCTTCTGAAAGAAACTGGTACAGATGAATGTGGAAATGAACAAAAAAGAAAGTAAAAAGTAAAAGATACTGAGCCAAACTAAAATCTTTTTGTTAGAAATAAAGAACAAAATTGTCAAAACCTTGTCAATGTGATCAAACCAGAGGGCAATAGATGAATGATGAATATATTTATGAAAAAAGGGATGTATTTGACAGAAAGGACATTAAAAATATAGGAGGAGAAAGTTCACTTTTAAGTATACAGCAAAGGAGCTTAGCAAATAAGCAGAGCTGATGAAAACTATTCAACAAAAACACTGAAAGTCTTTGTAAATAACCCATTAGATATTCAACAAATGAAGAAATGTGTACTCAAGAATGTCTACTAAAATTTTGTAACAATGGTGAGATTTTGTGGCATTTGATCTATGGCCATCTCCCCCATTTTCTTGACTAAACCTCTTGACTAAAGGTTTCTTCTGGGTGGGCATAGCCAAGAAGATGAAGCCTCCTCTCCTGTCAGCTCTCATAAAGGCTTACCCATCCACTAAGAAAGTGAAAGTTTAAGTACTTCACCCCTGTCTGACTTTTTGCGACCCTACAATTGCAGCCCTCTGGGCTCCCCTGTCCATGAGGGTTCTTTTTTTTTTAAAAAAAACCATTTATTTATTTATTTATTTTGGGGGGTGGGGTTGGGGTGGGGAGGGAGGGAGGGTCGGCCGCTTCTTTTGGTCTTTCATTTGTCCATTTTCATCCATCTTTGTTCTTTGGCCCGTGTGGGCCTCCCATCGCGGTGGCCTCTGTTGTCGCTGAGCACCGGCTCTGGGCGCATGCGCCCCAGAGCTCCGGCTTGGTAATTGGACACATCGGTCCAGCCGCTCCATGGCACGTGGGATCTTCCCAGGCCAGGGATCGAACCGGCGCCCCTTGCACTGCAAGGCGGTGTCCTTACCCACTGGACCACCAGGGAAGCCCCCATGAGGGTTCTTAAGGCAAGAAAACAGGAGTGGGTTGCCATGGTCTCTTCCAGGGTATTTTCCCAACCCAGGTCTTCTGCATTGCAGATAGATTCTTTTCTGTCTGAGGAACCAGGGAAGCCTGTCCCACTCTTTGTAACCACACAGATGGTAGCCCTCTAGGCTCTTCTCTCCGTGGAATTCTCCAGGCAAGAATATTGGAGTGGGTTGCCATTTCCTCCTCTAGGGGATCTCCCAGACCCAGGGATTGAACCTGGGTCTCTTGAACTATAGGTAGATTCTTACTTGTCTGAGCCATTGGGGAAGACCCATCTAACTGAGAAGGATGGGCAATTACCATTTCTCATCCTCTCCAACTCCAAGTTAAATGGGCTAAATTCATGTGGTTAAATAGGTTAATCCCATGTGGCCATGAGGTCAGGGGCTCCCTTTCCCAGTCTTGTTCTCAGCCATAGCATAGGGGCTCTAATTTGAGAGTAAAGAAATGACACAGGAACTAATGAGAAGAATGAGAAATTGTAAATGATAAATATAACATATTTTATAGCTATGTAATTGTTTCCCTTTATTTTCTCAATTTCTTTAACAGACATAGAAATAAAAATTATGACAATATGGATGGATTTTTAACATCTATAGATGTAATATGTATGTAACAAAAATGGCACAAAAAGGAAAAGAGGGAATAGAGGCATTAGGAGTCAAATTTCTATATCTTATTTGAATTAAGTTAGTATAAATCTGGAGTAGAGTCAGTAAGTTAAAATGTATGTAAAAAGCTCTGGAGCAAATACTAAGAAAATTACTTGAAACAAAATCATTCAAGCAATTAAAATGTTCCACTAGAAAATATTCACTTAATGAGAAAGAACACATTAAAGGAGAAACAGAAGAAGAACAACAAAACAAGACCTGAGATGTCTGAAAAACAAAAGTAAAATGGCAGATATACATCTAACTATATCAATAGCAGTATTAAATATGAATGAATTAAAAAATAATGAAGAAATTGTCCAGCTTGAGTAAATAGATATGATACATCTATATCCCTTCAATAGCATAAATAATTTAGATTCAAAGATTGAGAGAAAACAAATGAAAAAGATGTAGTATGCAAGCAATAACCATAAAAAAGCTGTAATGGCTTTACTGTTACAAGACAAAATAGACTTTAACAGAGCTTCCCTGGTGCCTCAGGGGTTAAAGGATCTGCCCGCAATGCAGGAGACCCAAGTTTGATTCCTGGGTTAGGAATAGGCCCTGGAGAAGTGAATGGCTACCCATTCCAATATTCTTACCTGAAGATTCCAATGGACAGATCAGCCTGGAGGGCTATAGTCCATGGGATTGCAAAGAGTCAGACACGACTAAGTGGCTAAGCATACAGGCACAGACTTTAAAAACCTTAAAGTGGAGCATTTTATAAAAGTTTTAATCTATCCATAATGACCAAAATAGATCAGCCTTGGAGGGCTTATAGCTTAAATGGGCTAAATTCATGTGGTTAAATAGGTTAATCCCATGTGGCCATGAGGTCAGGGGCTCCCTTTCCCAGTCTTGTTCTCAGCCATAGCATAGGGGCTCTAATTTGAGAGTAAAGAAATGACACAGGAACTAATGAGAAGAATGAGAAATTGTAAATGATAAATATAACATATTTTATAGCTATGTAATTGTTTCCCTTTATTTTCTCAATTTCTTTAACAGACATAGAAATAAAAATTATGACAATATGGATGGATTTTTAACATCTATAGATGTAATATGTATGTAACAAAAATGGCACAAAAAGGAAAAGAGGGAATAGAGGCATTAGGAGTCAAATTTCTATATCTTATTTGAATTAAGTTAGTATAAATCTGGAGTAGAGTCAGTAAGTTAAAATGTATGTAAAAAGCTCTGGAGCAAATACTAAGAAAATTACTTGAAACAAAATCATTCAAGCAATTAAAATGTTCCACTAGAAAATATTCACTTAATGAGAAAGAACACATTAAAGGAGAAACAGAAGAAGAACAACAAAACAAGACCTGAGATGTCTGAAAAACAAAAGTAAAATGGCAGATATACATCTAACTATATCAATAGCAGTATTAAATATGAATGAATTAAAAAATAATGAAGAAATTGTCCAGCTTGAGTAAATAGATATGATACATCTATATCCCTTCAATAGCATAAATAATTTAGATTCAAAGATTGAGAGAAAACAAATGAAAAAGATGTAGTATGCAAGCAATAACCATAAAAAAGCTGTAATGGCTTTACTGTTACAAGACAAAATAGACTTTAACAGAGCTTCCTGGTGCCTCAGGGGTTAAAGGATCTGCCCGCAATGCAGGAGACCCAAGTTTGATTCCTGGGTTAGGAATAGGCCCTGGAGAAGTGAATGGCTACCCATTCCAATATTCTTACCTGAAGATTCCAATGGACAGATCAGCCTGGAGGGCTATAGTCCATGGGATTGCAAAGAGTCAGACACGACTAAGTGGCTAAGCATACAGGCACAGACTTTAAAAACCTTAAAGTGGAGCATTTTATAAAAGTTTTAATCTATCCATAATGACCATAAACATATGCATATGTAAGAACAGAGCATCAAAATATGTGAAGCAGAAGCTGATTTCACTGACTGAAGAAATAGAAAAATAGAGGCTTCAATATCCTACTTCAATAATGAATTAAAAGAAAAGTAAGCAGAAGATGGGCTTCCCTGGTAGTCCAGTGGTTAAGAATCTGCTTGCCAATGCAGGAGGGATAGGTTTCATCCTTGGTTCAGAAAGGTCCCACATGAGTGGGGCAACTAACTCCATGTGCCATAACTACTGAGTCCATCCGCTACAACTACTGAAGCCTATAGCCTGTGCTCCACAATAAGAGAATTCACTACAATGAGAAGCAGGTAGACTGCAATGAAGAGTATACCCTTGTTCACCATGATTAGAGAAAGCCTGGATGCAGCAACAAAGAGCCAGCACAGTCATAAATAAATAAATATTTAAAGGAAAAGTAAGCAGAATATCAACAATGAAATAGGAAGGAGAACACTACATGCAAAGCGGATCTAACAGACATCTAGAGCACTCTGTCCAACAACAACGTTTGTGTACACATGGAACGTTTTCCAGGAAGATCTACACGCTACACCTTAAAACAAGTTTCAATAAATTAAAAAAATTTGTAATTATCCAAAGTATGCTCTCTGATTAAAATGCATGAAATTGGACATCAGTAACAGAAAAAAAAAATTGAGAAATCCACAAATATGTGAAAATTAAACAAAAAACCACTCAAATACCAATGGGTCAAAGAAGAAATGACAAGGTGAATTAAAAAACACTTTGAGATGAATGGAAATGAAGGCACAAGACACCAAAACTTATAATATGTGGCTGGAGAAGTGCTTGTAGTGGTACATACTTAAATGGTACATATGTACAAGAAATTTTTAGTGATACACACCTATATCCTATATTGGGTGTCCCAGTTGGTGCTAGTGGAAAAGAGCCCTCCTGCCATTGCAGGAGATGTAAGAGACATGAATTCTATCACTGGGTTGGAAAGATCCCCTGGAGGAGGGCATGGCCCCTCACTCCAGTATTCTTGCCTGGGGAATTGTGTGGACAGAGGAGCCTGGTGTGCTATGGTCCTTAGGGTTGCAAAAAGTCAGACATGACTGAAGCAACTTAGCATTCTTGTCCATATCTACATCAGAAAAGAAGAAAAATCTCAAATTAGTCATCTAAGCTTCAATTTTTCCGATGTTAGAGAAAGAAGTGGTATAAATAACTCAAGTAAACAGGAGAAAGAAAATAATAAAATCTCAATAGAAAGAGAATAGAAAAACAGTAATGAGTATTATTTAAGCCAAAAGTTGGCTTTTAAAAAGAAAAATAAAATACACGAGTCTTTAGATAGATTGACCAAAAAAAGGGGGAAAGCAGTTTAATTACCAAAGTGAAAAATAGAAGAGAACATTACCACAAAACCTACAGAGTCATAAAGAACAATAAGAAATTGTAAAGAATGATATGAGCACTTGTATGCTAAAAATTAGATAACTTAAATGAAATGGATAAATTCATAGAAAGAAGGACAGTACCTAAACTGGCCAGGAAGAAACAGGAAGTCTGAAGCTCAAAGGAGATTCTATCATTAATAAAAAGAAATTCCCAATAAAGAAAAACCTGGGGCCAGATGATTTCAGCAGTGAATTTAAGCAAACATTTACAGAGGAATTAATAGCAAGTCTTCATAAATTCTTCCAAAAACTAGCAAGAGGAAGCAAGACTTCCTAACATATTTTATAAGGTAAGTATAATCCAGATATAAAACCCAAACAAAAACTCTAAAAGAAAACTATGTATCCATGTATCTTTCATATCTAGATACAAAAACCCTCAACTGTTTCTCTAGTAATCGAGATTATGCATGATGACTGAGTGATCTAGCCTATGATCTATGCTGGAGAAACAATGAGACTATCAACTAAGAGTTTCATATGTAGTAAAATAATTGATCAAAACCATGATGGAAAATAATATTTAAAAAAAGTGAAAAAAAAAAATTCTACATGTATATAACTGAGTCACTTTGCTGTCCAGCAGAGACTGACACAACATGGTAAGTAAATTACTATACTTCAATAAAAAATAAAAATTTAAAAATGATCAAGAAAGGGCTTCCCTGGTGGTCCAGTGGGTAAGGACACTGCCTTGAAGTGCAAGGGGCGCTGGTGCGATCCCTGGCTTGGGAAGATCCCACGTGCCACGGAGTGGCTGGACCGATGTGCCTAAATACCGAGCCAGAGCTCTGGAGCGCATGCGCCCAGAGCCAGTGCTCTGTGACAACAGAGGCCACTGCGATGGGAGGCCCACACGGCCAAAGAACAAAGATGGATTAAAACAGATAAATGGAAGACCAATAGAAGTGGCCCGCCACACCCCTCCCTCCCAACCCACCCCCTGCCAAAGCTAACTAAATAAATAAGTATTAAAAAAAAAAAATGAACAAGAAATTTTGACAACAACAGTTTCAAGAATTCATCAGTCGCTGACTTGGCTGATAAAAAATGCTAAAGGAAACCCTTCAGGTGGAAATGAAAAGATATTAGCTGGCAACTTAACAGTAAAATGAGTATTGGGTAATCACTTGCCTTTGGATTCGGATCCCAAGTCAATCATACTGACCATGCCAGTGGTGGATGTGACCAAACTTCGCTCACCTCTGTCTCTTCTTGGATAAAATGGGGTTAATCACCCATGAAACATAACACATGGAAAGCTTCCAGCAAAATGCTTGGCACATAGTATGTGTCTAGTGGCAGCTTCTAGTGGGCATTTTCATTCTTCGTATATCAGTTGGGGAGTGTATTTTCTCATCGTGTGTTTTCTTTTTTATCTGAAGGGCGGGAAACCTTTCCAGCCTTTGCTGGGTGATTTCTGACTGATCTCAGGGGGATTCTCTGAGGACTGTGCCCCAGGCAAATGCGAGATATAACCCAAACAAAAACTCTAAAAGAAAACTATGTATCCATGTATCTTTCATATCTAGATACAAAAACCCTCAACTGTTTCTCTAGTAATCGAGATTATGCATGATGACTGAGTGATCTAGCCTATGATCTATGCTGGAGAAACAATGAGACTATCAACTAAGAGTTTCATATGTAGTAAAATAATTGATCAAAACCATGATGGAAAATAATATTTAAAAAAAGTGAAAAAAAAAAATTCTACATGTATATAACTGAGTCACTTTGCTGTCCAGCAGAGACTGACACAACATGGTAAGTAAATTACTATACTTCAATAAAAAATAAAAATTTAAAAATGATCAAGAAAGGGCTTCCCTGGTGGTCCAGTGGGTAAGGACACTGCCTTGAAGTGCAAGGGGCGCTGGTGCGATCCCTGGCTTGGGAAGATCCCACGTGCCACGGAGTGGCTGGACCGATGTGCCTAAATACCGAGCCAGAGCTCTGGAGCGCATGCGCCCAGAGCCAGTGCTCTGTGACAACAGAGGCCACTGCGATGGGAGGCCCACACGGCCAAAGAACAAAGATGGATTAAAACAGATAAATGGAAGACCAATAGAAGTGGCCCGCCCACACCCCTCCCTCCCCAACCCACCCCCTGCCAAAGCTAACTAAATAAATAAGTATTAAAAAAAAAAAATGAACAAGAAATTTTGACAACAACAGTTTCAAGAATTCATCAGTCGCTGACTTGGCTGATAAAAAATGCTAAAGGAAACCCTTCAGGTGGAAATGAAAAGATATTAGCTGGCAACTTAACAGTAAAATGAGTATTGGGTAATCACTTGCCTTTGGATTCGGATCCCAAGTCAATCATACTGACCATGCCAGTGGTGGATGTGACCAAACTTCGCTCACCTCTGTCTCTTCTTGGATAAAATGGGGTTAATCACCCATGAAACATAACACATGGAAAGCTTCCAGCAAAATGCTTGGCACATAGTATGTGTCTAGTGGCAGCTTCTAGTGGGCATTTTCATTCTTCGTATATCAGTTGGGGAGTGTATTTTTCTCATCGTGTGTTTTCTTTTTTATCTGAAGGGCGGGAAACCTTTCCAGCCTTTGCTGGGTGATTTCTGACTGATCTCAGGGGGATTCTCTGAGGACTGTGCCCCAGGCAAATGCGACCAGGGTTCTTTGTCCTGGGCACCGGCCAGGCAATTTCTGCAGCAGGTGCCTCCTGCCAGAGGCCACAAAGCTGCAGGTGCTGTTTCGTCTGAAATCACCAGGTGGCAGTTTGTAGCTGGTTTCCTGCTGCTTCCTACCCAGATATAGTCCACCTGGCCTCAGGCACTGGGGAGGGACTGGACTATCAGTTCCTAGAGTCACCAGGTAGATTCCTTGTCTGTTTCTTCCCTCAGTCCTTCCTCCTCTGCCCTTCTCCTATCCTCCTCTACAGCGCTTGCTCCATGGGGCAGCAATGATCATCCTGAATCAGAAAATACACTTGTCCACAGTGGAGATATTTTGGTCCCTTGTAATTTTTTTTTAAATTTAATTTGTTTATTTATTTTTGGCTATTCTAGGTTTTCACTGCTGCAGCAGGCTCTTCTCTAGTTGCAGGGAGTGGGGGCTACTCTCTAGTTGAGCTGAGCAGGCTTCTTATTGCAGTGACTTGTGGAACTCGGGTTCTATGGCACACAGGCTTCAGTAGTTGCAGCACGTGGACTCAAGAGTTGCGACTCCGAGGCTCTAGAGCCCAGGCTCCGTAGCTGTGGCTCACAGGCTTCATTGCTCCGCAGCATGTGGGATCTTCCTGGATCAGGGATCGAATTGATGTCTCCTGCATTGCAGGTGAACTCTTCACCACTGAGCTACCAGGGAAGTCCCAGTCCCTGGGAATTTTTGCCTCCATGATTCTGGAGAGGGCAAATGTGCCTATTTGGAAATACTACTTCTTTTAAACTCATTTCTTCTATATCCATATCTTGCTATTTCTGTCATGGTTAATTTTCATAAAGATTTTTATGTCTGAGAAGTTCACACATAGTCAGTGAATTATCTGCTCTCACCCTGTTGTTGTTTAGCTGTTGAGTCACGTCTACTCTTTTGTAACCCCTCAAGAGTTAAGGTTCTCTAGGAATTTGAGGGTGGTATGGCAAGAGAGTCAGAGAGAGTTTCTCCCTGCCAAGAGGCTATAAACTGGACCAAGGGAAAATGGTAGAGACTCTTGCTACTGCTCCTGCTTAGTCACATCAGTTGTGTTCGACTCTGTGTGACCCTATAAACTATAGTCTGTCAGCCTCCTCTGCCCATGGAATTCTTCAGGCAAGAATATGCCCTCCTCCAGGGGATCTTCCCAACCCAAAGGCTAAACCCAGGTTTCCTGCATTGCAGGCAGACACTTTTACCACTGAACCATCAGGGAAGCTTTTGCTATTAACCTCCATCTACTGCATGATCTATTAGAAAACATTACATTTGTATGTAGACTGGTGATAAGAGAATGGGATGGTGTTTCTTTTCTGTGCTACTGCCTTTTAGATTAACCTAAGCAAAGTAAAGGTGTGGAACCCTTTTAAAAATATTGTTATACAACACATCGTTTATTATGTTGTTACTTGTTTTCATATTATTTTCTCCCAGTAGTCTGTGAGCTTTCCAAGGTCAGGAGCAGCCCTTCATCCATGTCTTCAGATGAGTTATCCACGTAAAAGCTAGACCTCTATTTATACTGTTTATACTCTACTTACACTAGAAGCCTCTAATGAAAGCAGTGGTTTGCTTTGCTGAAAGCTCAGTTCAAAATCTTTTCATTTTCGTGAATATTGTAGGGGATACGAAGGCTTTCTTGTTTTATTGAATTTAATCTAGTGAAACTGTGAAATCATTCAGAGCCATTATTCTGAAACTCACATCTCCCGAGGGAGTTGGGGCAGGTGTAAGCAGGGCTGGCAAAGAGAAGGTTTGAGTGTCTTCCTTCTGTGCCATCCAGTGCCCAAGGCTACCATCAATATTTTATCACAACACAGCTCTCCCACTGAGCTCAGACAAAGCCTTAGCATTCTTCCTGAGGGGTGCTCCAGGCATGCCTACCAGCTGATGGGAAGTAGCAGTTGTGATGAAGTCTGTTTGCCTGCTAAGCTGGACTGAGTCACAGATGTCCTCTAAACCTCCCTTTTTTGATGAACGTCTTAATATCCACTTATATTTCTGAGATGAACTCCTCTTGCCTAAGCAAGCCCCAACTCCAAATCTTGAAGCTTAAAATTCTTTGCCAAGAGGCTATCTGGACCAAGGGAAAATGGTAGAGACTCTTGCTACTGCTCCTGCTTAGTCACATCAGTTGTGTTCGACTCTGTGTGACCCTATAAACTATAGTCTGTCAGCCTCCTCTGCCCATGGAATTCTTCAGGCAAGAATATGCCCTCCTCCAGGGGATCTTCCCAACCCAAAGGCTAAACCCAGGTTTCCTGCATTGCAGGCAGACACTTTTACCACTGAACCATCAGGGAAGCTTTTGCTATTAACCTCCATCTACTGCATGATCTATTAGAAAACATTACATTTGTATGTAGACTGGTGATAAGAGAATGGGATGGTGTTTCTTTTCTGTGCTACTGCCTTTTAGATTAACCTAAGCAAAGTAAAGGTGTGGAACCCTTTTAAAAATATTGTTATACAACACATCGTTTATTATGTTGTTACTTGTTTTCATATTATTTTCTCCCAGTAGTCTGTGAGCTTTCCAAGGTCAGGAGCAGCCCTTCATCCATGTCTTCAGATGAGTTATCCACGTAAAAGCTAGACCTCTATTTATACTGTTTATACTCTACTTACACTAGAAGCCTCTAATGAAAGCAGTGGTTTGCTTTGCTGAAAGCTCAGTTCAAAATCTTTTCATTTTCGTGAATATTGTAGGGGATACGAAGGCTTTCTTGTTTTATTGAATTTAATCTAGTGAAACTGTGAAATCATTCAGAGCCATTATTCTGAAACTCACATCTCCCGAGGGAGTTGGGGCAGGTGTAAGCAGGGCTGGCAAAGAGAAGGTTTGAGTGTCTTCCTTCTGTGCCATCCAGTGCCCAAGGCTACCATCAATATTTTATCACAACACAGCTCTCCCACTGAGCTCAGACAAAGCCTTAGCATTCTTCCTGAGGGGTGCTCCAGGCATGCCTACCAGCTGATGGGAAGTAGCAGTTGTGATGAAGTCTGTTTGCCTGCTAAGCTGGACTGAGTCACAGATGTCCTCTAAACCTCCCTTTTTTGATGAACGTCTTAATATCCACTTATATTTCTGAGATGAACTCCTCTTGCCTAAGCAAGCCACTCCAAATCTGAGCATAGTTAGCAAATTCTTTGGCTTAATATGCCTTTACCTTAAAGTGTTCCTATTGATTTAACTGAATAATTCAACTATTTTACTTTGCATTGGCTGACTTCAATAATCCTGGTCTCAACATCGACACAGTTTATTTTCTTCCTTCCGGGCAGGATCTGCACTCAAAAAAAACAAAAAAAAGCCAGACTTGCCTATCTCTAGGAGACATAGCCTCTTTGCTTGAAAAACCTCTTTTTCTTCCCAATTCTGTCTACTGAAGAAAAAAAAAAGGCACAACTTAACAGTTGAGAATTATGTTTTATTTGGTGGAGAAAACTGAGAACTTAGGTCCAGGATGCAGTCTCTCAGCTAGCTCTGAGGGAATGCTCGGAAGAGGTAAGGGAGAAGGCAGGATTTATAGGAGTTTTTGCAACAAAACCCAGGTAGTTGGAATATTTAAAGATTATTATTAATTCAAGAAAACCAGATATCTCAAGTTAATGAATTTAGTGCTTTTCTAAGTATAAGAAGACGCAAGAGTCTGGGCTCAGTGAAATCATTTCTTTGATGTGCACCTCAGCTTGTGGGGCTAGCTAGTGTCCTGTGCTTTCTCATCCTGAGACTTCTCAGGGTACACAGTTGGGGGTGACTGCAGCGGCTGATGGTGGCATCCTGTTTCTATCCTGAGTTTCCTCAAGGCTCGCTATCAGGATGGCTTGATGGCTGTAACATCCTTTGTTTACTGATTTGGCAGGCAACATTTATTCTGAAACTCACATCTCCCGAGGGAGTTGGGGCAGGTGTAAGCAGGGCTGGCAAAGAGAAGGTTTGAGTGTCTTCCTTCTGTGCCATCCAGTGCCCAAGGCTACCATCAATATTTTATCACAACACAGCTCTCCCACTGAGCTCAGACAAAGCCTTAGCATTCTTCCTGAGGGGTGCTCCAGGCATGCCTACCAGCTGATGGGAAGTAGCAGTTGTGATGAAGTCTGTTTGCCTGCTAAGCTGGACTGAGTCACAGATGTCCTCTAAACCTCCCTTTTTTGATGAACGTCTTAATATCCACTTATATTTCTGAGATGAACTCCTCTTGCCTAAGCAAGCCACTCCAAATCTGAGCATAGTTAGCAAATTCTTTGGCTTAATATGCCTTTACCTTAAAGTGTTCCTATTGATTTAACTGAATAATTCAACTATTTTACTTTGCATTGGCTGACTTCAATAATCCTGGTCTCAACATCGACACAGTTTATTTTCTTCCTTCCGGGCAGGATCTGCACTCAAAAAACAAAAAGCCAGACTTGCCTATCTCAAGGAGACATAGCCTCTTTGCTTGAAAAACCTCTTTTTCTTCCCAATTCTGTCTACTGAAGAAAAAAAAAAGGCACAACTTAACAGTTGAGAATTATGTTTTATTTGGTGGAGAAAACTGAGAACTTAGGTCCAGGATGCAGTCTCTCAGCTAGCTCTGAGGGAATGCTCGGAAGAGGTAAGGGAGAAGGCAGGATTTATAGGAGTTTTTGCAACAAAACCCAGGTAGTTGGAATATTTAAAGATTATTATTAATTCAAGAAAACCAGATATCTCAAGTTAATGAATTTAGTGCTTTTCTAAGTATAAGAAGACGCAAGAGTCTGGGCTCAGTGAAATCATTTCTTTGATGTGCACCTCAGCTTGTGGGGCTAGCTAGTGTCCTGTGCTTTCTCATCCTGAGACTTCTCAGGGTACACAGTTGGGGGTGACTGCAGCGGCTGATGGTGGCATCCTGTTTCTATCCTGAGTTTCCTCAAGGCTCGCTATCAGGATGGCTTGATGGCTGTAACATCCTTTGTTTACTGATATGGCAGGCAACATTTTTTTTTCATTGATAACTGTCTATACTGTACATATCCTACAGGACCTTGGAATTTCAGGTCCCACCCTCTTTTCTTTCTTTTTTTGACCACTTCTATTGGTCTTTCATTTATCTATTTTCATCTATCTTTATTCTTTGGCGTGTGTGGGCCTCCCATCGCAGTGGCCTCTGTTGCTGCAGAGCATCGGCTCTGGGAGCATGCACTTCAGAGCTCGGCTCGGTAGCTGGACACATTGGTCCAGCTGCTCTGTGGCACATGGGATCTTTCCAGACCAGGGATCGAACTGGCACCCCTTGCACTGCAAGGCCCTGTCCTTACCCACTGGACCACCAGGGAAGCCCCGTGCCCTCCTTTCTTGATTCTTTTTATTACCCATTCTCATGGCTCCCAGTCCTTCCTTCCAAGGGAGTCTATTCAATGTACCTGGCTTCACTAACTTCTCTGAGGGAAATAGACATAATTTTAAAAATCTTTGTATCTCTATAGTGCTAGGGATGGTATTGGCCATATAGTGAGTTTCCAATAAGCTCTGTGATGTGAACGAATTTGTATGTACAGAAGTTTATAATTTATCAAGTTTTTTTCCACACACATTATTTTTCTGTTAAATCCTCAAAATGACTCTGTAAGGCAATTATTATTTTAGAAGAGGACTCAGTACCTCAGATAGATGAGGCAACTGTTCTGAAGATGCACAGCAAGTAAGAAACAAAACCAAGACTCAATCTTATTCTTGTCACTGTAATTCATCATTCCTCTGTTCCCCACGCCATAGCGCTTCTTGGTTATGTGCTGTTATGTGTCATTCACTGCTATATTCTGGGTACATATATATCATCTCTACACCTTGATTATAAACTCCTTAAGGGTAAGGTAAATACCTTGCTCTTATTCTTTTTGTACCTTTTCTCTCATTATTGTAATAGATTGACAATTTAAAAAGCATGTATTCTGTATTATCTGATCACGAGACACCACAAATCTCTGTGAAATTAATATTTTTTAGCCTTGCTTCACCAAAAATCTAATTTGTCTAATGAGGTCATTAAAAAGAAGTGTGAAATATATTCAAAGGAATCTTGAATTTATGCTGTGATGGCAGTATTTGAGCTGCCTGAACATATATAAAACACCATTCAAGAAGCTGGTATGCTTATTAAATCTTACAAAAAATTTTTTCCCTTTAGTCATTGTAAGTGAAGAGACTTCAATATAACACTTGCCTTCCAAGAATCACAGATGATCTCCCAGGGCAGAGTCTAATAATGAATTCTGGCACCTGGAGATGGGTCCTGGTTCTATAAAGGTCTCTCATCCCCCTGTCCTGACTTTCCCAGCAAGGGAATAGCGGTTAGGCAAGCCTGGTATGCCCCTTGGATGCCTCCCCACTGTTTATCCCGAGTGCAAGTTAGTGTGCCTGATACATAGTGAGGCCAAACAAACAAAAATGTTGGAGTTTGATGCAGAGGAAGATTTATGGCAGGGCTAAGCAAGGAGAAACAGTAGTTTGTGCTCAAAATACCTGGAACTTCCTGAAGTTTTTCTGCAAAAATTTTAAAAGCCTGGGATGGTATTGGCCATATAGTGAGTTTCAATAAGCTCTGTGATGTGAACGAATTTGTATGTACAGAAGTTTATAATTTATCAAGTTTTTTTCCACACACATTATTTTTCTGTTAAATCCTCAAAATGACTCTGTAAGGCAATTATTATTTTAGAAGAGGACTCAGTACCTCAGATAGATGAGGCAACTGTTCTGAAGATGCACAGCAAGTAAGAAACAAAACCAAGACTCAATCTTATTCTTGTCACTGTAATTCATCATTCCTCTGTTCCCCACGCCATAGCGCTTCTTGGTTATGTGCTGTTATGTGTCATTCACTGCTATATTCTGGGTACATATATATCATCTCTACACCTTGATTATAAACTCCTTAAGGGTAAGGTAAATACCTTGCTCTTATTCTTTTTGTACCTTTTCTCTCATTATTGTAATAGATTGACAATTTAAAAAGCATGTATTCTGTATTATCTGATCACGAGACACCACAAATCTCTGTGAAATTAATATTTTTTAGCCTTGCTTCACCAAAAATCTAATTTGTCTAATGAGGTCATTAAAAAGAAGTGTGAAATATATTCAAAGGAATCTTGAATTTATGCTGTGATGGCAGTATTTGAGCTGCCTGAACATATATAAAACACCATTCAAGAAGCTGGTATGCTTATTAAATCTTACAAAAATTTTTCCTTCAGTCATTGTAAGTGAAGAGACTTCAATATAACACTTGCCTTCCAAGAATCACAGATGATCTCCCAGGGCAGAGTCTAATAATGAATTCTGGCACCTGGAGATGGGTCCTGGTTCTATAAAGGTCTCTCATCCCCCTGTCCTGACTTTCCCAGCAAGGGAATAGCGGTTAGGCAAGCCTGGTATGCCCCTTGGATGCCTCCCCACTGTTTATCCCGAGTGCAAGTTAGTGTGCCTGATACATAGTGAGGCCAAACAAACAAAAATGTTGGAGTTTGATGCAGAGGAAGATTTATGGCAGGGCTAAGCAAGGAGAAACAGTAGTTTGTGCTCAAAATACCTGGAACTTCCTGAAGTTTTTCTGCAAAAAATTTTAAAAGCCAAGTGAGGGAGAGAGGGGTTGCAAGGTATGTGATCAGCTCATGCACAGATCTCTGACTGGTTGATGCTGAAGAACGAAACAGTTAACATTATCAATCCTACATTTGGTGCTTGCTGGTCTGAGGGCTCATAATCACCAAGTAGTTAATTTGGTGGTGGTTTTAGCATCTGTAAAACAACTCAGGAAATGTGCCTCAGATACTATTATCTAGGTGCTTCAGAGAGGAGCTATAGCAGAGATATGGGGAAAGGGTATCTCCCAGGAAGGCCCCATAGAGTCCGGCTTGGTTTTATATATATATATTCCTAAAGCAAAGTTAATAGGACTTTCTGGGTTATCCAACAATCCCCATGATAGCTAATGCCATCAGTTAGATAGATTTTTGTTGTGATATGACCTGATTTTGCTCTGTAAATATATGATCTGAAATCATACTCCTATTCAGCAGGAGCTGAGAACAAAACCATCCAATGGTTAATTTTTATAATTAAAGTTTTATTTTATATTGGAATATAGTTAATTTACAATGTCACATTGGTTTCAGATACACAGCAAGTGATTCAATTGTACATGTACATATATCCATTCTTTTTCAGATTCTTTCTGATGTAGGTTATTACAGAATATTGAGTAGAATTCAAATGGGTGATTATTATGAAATCTTATGCTTAGCCAAAATATTAGCCAAAATATTACTCCTTACAACTTTAATTTTTTTGTTATTATTGGAAAAAGCTAAAGAAGCTCTTTCAAATCTGCTTTAGTGAGTATGAATGCAGACCAAGGAAACTTTCCTTGGTTTCCTATGATGTAGAAAGCATCAGGCCAGAGACAGACAGGGTGAGGGATACTCGTTATACCTTCAAATAGTTTAAAATGGAGCATAGAGTTAAAATAAATAAATATTTAAGGTAAACAAGAGATATTAAAACACAGAGCTATATGAAAAGGGGGAGAGAATACAACCAGCTTTAAAAATTAAGGGACTTCTCTGTTGGCTCAGTGGTAAAGAATCTGCCTTGCAATGTGGGAGACCCATTTTTGATCCCTGGATCAGGAAGATCTCCTGGAGAAAGAAATGGTTACCCACTCCAATATTCTTGCCTGAGAAATGGCATGGACAGAGGAGCCTGGCAGGCTACAGTCAATGGTGTCACAAAGACTCAGACATGACTGAGGAACTAATGCTTTTACTTTCATGGAGAGGTAGAATTTGGACTAAGTATTAAATGTGGGACTGCATTTTGAATGATAAGAGAACACTGTGAGTAAAATCATTCCTTAGGAAACAGTGAAAAATCCAGTGAACTTCACCTCAGTTTCTCAGAGAAATACTGAGAAACAAAATTGGAAATGTAGATGGGGTCATGGTATATGGGGTCATTATCAATGAGGATTTAGAATCTCTTTGTGTAGGCTGTGGAAGCTTTTAATTTTAACCAGGGTACCTCCAGCTGTTGAAAGTCTTTGTGAGAGTGTGGTAGTTGGTCAGAGGGGCTACTTTAGAGGCTTATGGGTGAATAAATTTGGGATGCAACTATGTAAATCTCAAATACTGGAAGCCAGCTTTCATGCCTAGCCAACAGTCAAGTTTTGATCCTTTGTCTATTCTCTCTCAGCTCCTCAAATTTCCCTCTACCTTGTGAAAAATAGGGAAACCTCCTACACTGTTGGTGGGAATGCAAATTGGTACAGGCATAATGGAGAACATCAAGGTTCCTTAAAAAACTGAAAAGAGAGCTACTGTATGATCCTATAATCCCACTTCTGGGTGTGTATCTTGAGAAAACAATAATTCAAAACTATACATGCACCCCAATGTTCATGGTAGCACTGTCTACAATAGTCAAGACATGGGAACAACCCAAGTGCCCGTCAACAGGGGACTGATTCAAGATGTTTTATATATGAATACATACACATTCACAATTAAATATTACTCAGCAATAAAAAAATAAAATATTATCATTTGCAGCAACATGGACCTAGAGATTATCATACTACATGGAGTAAGTCAGACAGAGAAAGACAAATATTATATGGTCTATATGTGAAATCTGAAAAACAAGACAAATGAATTTATTTGCCAAACATAAACAGATTCACAGAAATAGAAAACAAACTTGTGGCTACCAAAGGGGAAAGGGAGTTGGGACAGGTCAATTAGGAGTATGAGATGAACAGATACAAACTATGTAATACATAAAACAGGTAAGCAACAGGATTTACTGTAGAACACAGGGAATAATATTCAATATCTTATAATAACCTAGGATGGAAAATAATCTGGAAAAAATTCAGTCTCTATCTTTTGCAATAGGCTTTGCTCCCCAGGAAATGACATACATGGTTGGTGTTAGTGGGCTTTGCTTTCTCTTTGGTTTCTGGTTTGGCCTGTGGAAGGTGCTGGTGGAACTCTGGGCAGGGAGCTAGTAGTCACGGCATTTATTTCCCTGGTTCCCTCCCTGCCATGATGTGGTATAACTTTGCAGGGGCCAGTTTCCTTCAGTTACAGGACTCAAAGGGTCTGATACCTCCTCCCTCCCTCTCCTGGGGGTAATTCACCTTCCTAGGAGGTTTCCTTAATCCTGCCCTTTACACTGTCCCCAGTCACTTCTTTTGAAGGTGCCATCTATTTCATGAGGGTATCTTTAATTGTCTGTCATGTATTTTGGTTTTATTAGTGACCAAGCTGATGTGGTACTTTTCCAAAATTGCACATAGGAATTCAAAAGTAGTTTAAACAATGCAGAAGGGAGTGGGGCCTCACTTGCATTACTCTTTGAAGCCAGGCTTCTATTTATGCAGTTCTTTTTTAGAGAGGAATTGTTTGCTACTAGATTAACAATGTTTTGTTTTTACAGTTAGCCAACCCTGGCCTATGAAAATGGCGTATCTCCTATTTGTAATGTAGTTTATTATAATCAGTTCTCACTGATTTCCCAGAAAGCTGAATCTGTCCTAAAAAGTCAAGCTGAACTTGAAGATTGGTAATTCAAGGTCCGTTCTCTGTGAAACTCAGACGCAGCAGCTGGGACCGTCTGTGCCCCTTGAAGTCTGTTGATGGGGCTGGGCAGTTAAAGAGCAGGTTCTTCATTGTCACCTCTGAGCTTTCAAAAGTTTCAGAAGAAACTTCTTTTCTGTATTAATTTGCCCCTTATCTCCATAGACAGAGTAGGACGTTTCCACTTGGGATGCTAATTTTGCTTTTCTTGACTTCCCTGACCTCAATCTTGCTCTTTCTAGGCCAACTAAAAGTTCCTTTCTCCTCTTAAAGGTGGAGCCGAAATTTTCCCTCTTCTCCAAAGCCATCCTTCCTATGTTTGAAGACAAGGGATATGTCTTATGGTCCCTTTAATGTCTCCCATCGGTTACAATGGATTTTTGTTCAGTCACTCAGTCATGTCCTACTCTTTGTGATCGCTTGGGTTGGAGCACACCAGGCTTTCACACCCTTTGCTATCTCCTGGAGTTTGATCAAACTCAGGTCCACAGAGTCGGTGACGCCATCCAACCATCTCATCCTCTGTTGTCCCCTTTGCATCCTACCTTCAGTCTCTCCCAGATGGATTAGAATGGATTAGGCCCTCAACTATTGCTTCTGGCTGGGGATGGAGTATCAAAGTGACTTTGTGGCTAAAAACAATTTGAAAATTTGAACTTACATATTTCTTTTTAGAGTCTTTTTTTTTTTTTTTTGGCCAATTTTATTGGTCTTTCATTAATTTATTTTCATCCATCTCTGTTCTTTGGCCTGTGTGGGCCTCCCATCACAGTGGCCTCTCTAGCTGCAGAGCACTGGCTCTGGGTGCATGCATTCCAGAGCTCTGGCTTGGTAGTTGGACACATCAGTCTGGCTGCTCCGCACATGAGATCTTCCCAGGCCAGGGATTGAACCAGTGTCCCTTGCACTGCAAGACAATGTCCTTACCCACTAAACCACCAGGAAGACCCTGCATATTTCTTGTTATTATAATCAGTTCTCACTGATTTCCCAGAAAGCTGAATCTGTCCTAAAAAGTCAAGCTGAACTTGAAGATTGGTAATTCAAGGTCCGTTCTCTGTGAAACTCAGACGCAGCAGCTGGGACCGTCTGTGCCCCTTGAAGTCTGTTGATGGGGCTGGGCAGTTAAAGAGCAGGTTCTTCATTGTCACCTCTGAGCTTTCAAAAGTTTCAGAAGAAACTTCTTTTCTGTATTAATTTGCCCCTTATCTCCATAGACAGAGTAGGACGTTTCCACTTGGGATGCTAATTTTGCTTTTCTTGACTTCCCTGACCTCAATCTTGCTCTTTCTAGGCCAACTAAAAGTTCCTTTCTCCTCTTAAAGGTGGAGCCGAAATTTTCCCTCTTCTCCAAAGCCATCCTTCCTATGTTTGAAGACAAGGGATATGTCTTATGGTCCCTTTAATGTCTCCCATCGGTTACAATGGATTTTTGTTCAGTCACTCAGTCATGTCCTACTCTTTGTGATCGCTTGGGTTGGAGCACACCAGGCTTTCACACCCTTTGCTATCTCCTGGAGTTTGATCAAACTCAGGTCCACAGAGTCGGTGACGCCATCCAACCATCTCATCCTCTGTTGTCCCCTTTGCATCCTACCTTCAGTCTCTCCCAGATGGATTAGAATGGATTAGGCCCTCAACTATTGCTTCTGGCTGGGGATGGAGTATCAAAGTGACTTTGTGGCTAAAAACAATTTGAAAATTTGAACTTACATATTTCTTTTTAGAGTCTTTTTTTTTTTTTTTTGGCCAATTTTATTGGTCTTTCATTAATTTATTTTCATCCATCTCTGTTCTTTGGCCTGTGTGGGCCTCCCATCACAGTGGCCTCTCTAGCTGCAGAGCACTGGCTCTGGGTGCATGCATTCCAGAGCTCTGGCTTGGTAGTTGGACACATCAGTCTGGCTGCTCCGCCGCACATGAGATCTTCCCAGGCCAGGGATTGAACCAGTGTCCCTTGCACTGCAAGACAATGTCCTTACCCACTAAACCACCAGGGAAGACCCTGCATATTTCTTGTTCAATTAAATGAAAACTTTCAAATAAAATTTTTGTCTGTGTCACTCAGCTGGCAGGATCTTAGTTCCCTAACCAAAGACTGAATCCTGGCCCCCAGCAGTAGAAGTGCAGAGCCTTGACCACTAGAGCTTCAGGGAATTCCTTCAAATAAAATATTTTTATTTAAGAACTTGAAATATTTCTATTTGTATTTCTTCATGACCATTTCTTAGCTGGACCGAACAACTGAACAATTTGAAGCTAAACACAGATCCTGGCACACAGGCTTATGAAAAGCAAGACTGGGAGAAAAATGAACATGAAGACTGGTACATGTACTTCTCTATTTAGGATTTGAGTTGCAGTGTACATAATGGGCTTCCCAGGTGGCTCAGTGGTAGAGAATCCATCTGCTAAAGCAGGAGACACATGAGATGTGGATTCAAACCCATCAGGAAGATCCTTGGAGTAGGAAATGCAATGCTTTCCAATATTCTTGCCTGAAATATTCCATGGACAGAGGAGCCTGGTGGGTTACAGTCTGTGAAGTCACAAAGATTCAGACATGACTGAGCACTTATATGAACATAATAACAGCTAGGGGAGTTTGCAGGAAAAATATCATACTCCTATGCCTTGTCCTTTGGTGTCCATTCTCTCCAGGAGATTCAGATTCGTCAAGACTAGGGTAGAGCACAAGAATGTGAATATTGGAAAACATATGCTAGTGGTTATGACAGAGGCAAAGGAAAAGAACCATTGGTCTTATTTCTCCTAGGAACAGAGGGATGCTGAGTGTACCTCTGGATTCACAGACAACTGCAATAGACTTGAGGTTTCAGAGGTTTTGCTTCACTCTGTTTTGTTGTGAGTCAACCAACTCTTTGGGGGATCTAGAGTGCCCTTTACTCCATGAAAGACACTCATTAAGTTGGCCATCTCTCATGGCTGATGAAGGGGCATCAAAACTATATAGCCCCTAAAGTTCAATTCTATCCAATGACTTGTCCTCTTAATGTAACAACAGTACTAGAAATTGCAGCATTAGCATCAATTTCAAGAATATTATCTTATCATATTGAATTATTTTAGATTTGGAAGAGTCCAACCCATAGTCTAGTTTAGAAATCTATTCCATTGTCACCGTAAAATCTTAGATCGAACTCGCCTTTGGGACACTAACTGATTCCTAATCTGTTTTTCCTCATGAGGAGGAAACTAATTGTCATCTAATTTAACTAGTTGAAGGTCATACCACCCTGAACATGCCCGATCTCATCTAATGTAACCAGAGTAGCTTGCCATCACTTAACAAAGGGAGAGTGCTCAAAAATAGGAAACAGAGGAAGAGGTCTGAAAATATTGGAAAAGTTTCTAGAATGCTGCCCAGGGAGAATCTACTTGAGAGAGGTACAAGTGTAAGGGTGCCTGGGCATATATTTTGAGAAAACCCAATTCTAGAAGATACATGTACCCCAGTGTCTGTTGCATCATTACTTAAAATAGCCAGGACATGAAAGCAACTTAGATACCCATCAGCAGATGAATAAGTAAAGAAGATGTGGTACATATATACAATGTGATCTTACTCAACCACAAAAAGGAACGAATTGGAATCAGTGATGGTGAGATGGATGAACTTAGACCTTCTTCTATAGAGTAAAGTAAGTCAGAAAGATAAAAACAAACATCTTATATTAAGGTATATATATGTGAACCCTAGAAAAATGGTTCTGATGAAGCTATCTGCAGGGAAAGGATGGTGACACATTTGTAAAGAATGGACTGTGGACTTAGTGAGGACAGGAGAAGGTGGGTCAAATGGAGAAAGTAACATCAACATCTATATACTATCATGCATACAATAAATAGCTGGTGGGAAGTTGCTATATAATACAGGGAGCTCAGTCTGGTGTTCTGTGTTGACCCAGAGGGATAGGATAGGGCACAGAAGGGAGCCTCGTGAAGGAGGGGATATATGTATAATTATGGCTGATGCATATTGTTGTATGGAAGAAACCAATACAACATTATAAAGCAACTTTCCTTCAATTAAAAAATAAATTGAAAACATGTGTGGGTGGAGGGTAGAAGAATATGGCTTTAGTGGTTAAAGTATCATTGAAAGAATGAATACAAAGAACATATTTTGTGTATGACTTTCTTTCAGCATTTTGACCAATTTTGGCTGTGAGTGACAGAGTCCCATGGCTTGATGCCGGGCAGAGTGCCTGGCACAGAGTAAGTAATCAATAAATGTTTGTTGATTAATCAATATTCATGAAAGCATGCCTACTATTTAACAATATGTCCCTGAGGATGAAGTTGGATCATTTGTATAAATGTGGAAAGACCTAGAAACTGTTACACAGAGTGAAGCATGTCAGAAAGAGAAAAACATGTACTATATATTAATGTGTATATGTGGCATCTAAAAAACTCATATAGATTACTTATCTGCAAATCAAAAATAGAAGCACAGATGTAGAGAAAAGCATATAGACACCAAATGGGGGAAAGGAGAGAGCTGAATGAATTGGGAGATTGGGATTGACATGTATACACTATTGGTACTCTGTATAAAATAGATAACTAATGAGAACCTACTGTATAGCTCAGGGAACTCAGTGAGTTGGGAAGGAATGGGAGGGAAATTCAAAAAAGGGGATATATGTATAGCTGGTTAATTTTGCTCCACAGTAGAAATGAGCACAATACTGTAAAGCAACTATGCCTCAATAAAAATTAATTAAAGAACACCAAAAGAGGAAAACATCTTTAGATGAGATCACTGATGACAAACACCATACATTCACTCTTTCTTATTTTTTTTTTAAATTTCATGCCATGAGCTCTTTCTTAGTTATTCATTATTTTCATCCATTCTCATTCTTTGGCATGTGTGGGCCTCCCATTGTAGTGGCCTTCCTTGTTGCAGAGCACCAGCTCATAACTGAACACACCAGTCCTGCCACTCCATGGCATGTGGGATTTTCCTGGGCCAGGGATCAAACTGATGCCCCTTGCACTGCAAGGCAGACTCTTTCCCACTGGACCACCAGGGAAACCTCATACATTCACTCTTAAGTCCTCTTTCTATATCATTTAGTACTACTGTGTAACGGAATGCGTAATGTCATAATAATGGACATGAGCGAACCTGAGGAAAAAAATAGGAAATACTGTTGCTATGTATAGTGGAAAAAATGAATACCTTCCTTAGTATAAAAAATTCTATATTTGATTGCTGATTTCACTATAAACCTGTTGTTCCTTTCATCTCACTGACTTTCAGGTTCTGTTCTGTGAAATGAGTGTATGGATCATACTAATCTCACTGCACATCTGTATCTATAAATACACAGACACAGCAGGTGGCACTAGTGGTAAAGAATCCACCTGCCAATGCAGGAGCTGCAAGAGATGCGAGTTGGATATCTGGGTGGGGAAAATTCCCTGGAGAAGAAAATGGCAACTCACTTCAGTACTCTTACCTGGGAAATCCCACGCATTGAGGAGCATGGTGGGCTGCAGTCCATGGGGTTGCAAAGAGTTGGACACAACTGAGCTACTAACACACACACACTCACACACAAGAGGTCTCAATCTGTCCTCATAAACACTGTACTACTTTTCCAGGGTGATGCATATATAACGTACTATTGTGCCTGGCACTATGTTCCATTTGCATTACTCTATTATTTCAGTCTCAGGTTAAAATTTCTGTTATGGTTTAGAGAATCCCTCTATAAACCAAGAGAAACAAGATCTCCAAAGCTAAGAGGCTGGGATAAGAACCTCCTTGTCCTAGAGGATGCACATAAGAAGGCATAGCTGGTTAATTTTGCTCCACAGTAGAAATGAGCACAATACTGTAAAGCAACTATGCCTCAATAAAAATTAATTAAAGAACACAAAAAAGGAAAACATCTTTAGATGAGATCACTGATGACAAACACCATACATTCACTCTTTCTTATTTTTTTTTTAAATTTCATGCCATGAGCTCTTTCTTAGTTATTCATTATTTTCATCCATTCTCATTCTTTGGCATGTGTGGGCCTCCCATTGTAGTGGCCTTCCTTGTTGCAGAGCACCAGCTCATAACTGAACACACCAGTCCTGCCACTCCATGGCATGTGGGATTTTCCTGGGCCAGGGATCAAACTGATGCCCCTTGCACTGCAAGGCAGACTCTTTCCCACTGGACCACCAGGGAAACCTCATACATTCACTCTTAAGTCCTCTTTCTATATCATTTAGTACTACTGTGTAACGGAATGCGTAATGTCATAATAATGGACATGAGCGAACCTGAGGAAAAAAATAGGAAATACTGTTGCTATGTATAGTGGAAAAAATGAATACCTTCCTTAGTATAAAAAATTCTATATTTGATTGCTGATTTCACTATAAACCTGTTGTTCCTTTCATCTCACTGACTTTCAGGTTCTGTTCTGTGAAATGAGTGTATGGATCATACTAATCTCACTGCACATCTGTATCTATAAATACACAGACACAGCAGGTGGCACTAGTGGTAAAGAATCCACCTGCCAATGCAGGAGCTGCAAGAGATGCGAGTTGGATATCTGGGTGGGGAAAATTCCCTGGAGAAGAAAATGGCAACTCACTTCAGTACTCTTACCTGGGAAATCCCACGCATTGAGGAGCATGGTGGGCTGCAGTCCATGGGGTTGCAAAGAGTTGGACACAACTGAGCTACTAACACACACACACTCACACACAAGAGGTCTCAATCTGTCCTCATAAACACTGTACTACTTTTCCAGGGTGATGCATATATAACTGCGTACTATTGTGCCTGGCACTATGTTCCATTTGCATTACTCTATTATTTCAGTCTCAGGTTAAAATTTCTGTTATGGTTTAGAGAATCCCTCTATAAACCAAGAGAAACAAGATCTCCAAAGCTAAGAGGCTGGGATAAGAACCTCCTTGTCCTAGAGGATGCACATAGAAGGAAGCTTTGGCAATAGCTTCTAGCTTCTCCAGCATTTGTTTGAGTTTTATCAAATGTGATTCTATGACACCTCCTCCCTAGGGAGAAAACAATTTGCTTGGCTTCTCGGTCCAGCATCTAGCATGGTACACACAGTTGACAGTTTACTTCCAAGGTGATTATCACACTTGTGTTAATCTATCAGCCAGCCAATGACCCCCAAAGATTCAGGGAGACTGAACAATATGGTGCTAGATCAATATCATATTTCACTTTGTCAGCAATGGATGTCTGGGATCGCTGAGTAGGATGAGAGTGAAATGAGGTATTGGATTATTGAGCGGGCTCCCTCTGGAGTCATCCTGGTATTCATCAGATATTAACTAGGAGCCAGATTTTTGTTGATCATAGAGCCGGAGAGAGACAAAAAGTCTTTTATTTGATAGCAGATAAAGTATAACTTATGGAGCATAATGTAATTAATGAGAAGTTTTTCTGGTGATAAAGGAAAAAAGCTCCTTCTATATCATGGTGGTAATTGATTATATGTTTATACTCTCCTAACTTTCCAAACTTTTTTGCATGCATTATATTTCCATAAATACTCTCCTCCATCCCGTGTGTCTCTGTCCTCTTTATTCTTCTCAGCCATTGTTGGAGGAAAAATGAGTTTTCTAAGATCATTTTTCTCCCCTTTTTGTTTTTGGCACTAGATTATGAAGGCCAGTTACTTAACAAATATTTGTGTATTGTTTTCTCAGGGCTAGGTCTTATGGTTGACAGAGTCAAATGAGGCACGTTATCTATTCTCACAGAGGTTGCAGTCAAACAAGACGAGAGAGAAACAAAAAGAAATAACTGAATACCTTGGAGCCAATTTAACTCTGCAATATGGCTGGTGCTTCATAGGTGGTGAGAAAAGGGTGTGAGAGGTGAAATGATCCAGATTTAAAAATCGTGAAGAAGATGTACAGATGAGGCACGGGTTGCCAAGGAATTGATGCTCTGAACCGTGTGTGTGTGTGTGAGAGAGAGAGAGAGAGAGAAAGAGAGACAGAAAGAGACAGAGAGAGAGAGAGAGAGAGATGCATGGATAGATCTTAGTTCTTTTACTCCATCAAAATGTCTGAGTACCAATTTATGGGCAGATGGGGGGAAGAGGGAAACTTGGTATCAGTCAGGATAGGACACGCCAACCTAACGTAATGACTGCCAAATCTTGGTTGTTTACTACAACAAATGACTTTCCTCATTTACAGTCTTTGTCCACCTCAGGTCAATAGTGGCTTCTGTCCAATATTTCTTTCCTTTTGGATCCACACCATTTTGAACGCCAGGACTTGTTATGTCATAAGGAGACAAGTGAGTTTCTTGAAGTGGCCATTCAATGGTCACAGCTAATTGATCAGAAGCCATGTCAATGGATGGGGATCGCTGAGTAGGATGAGAGTGAAATGAGGTATTGGATTATTGAGCGGGCTCCCTCTGGAGTCATCCTGGTATTCATCAGATATTAACTAGGAGCCAGATTTTTGTTGATCATAGAGCCGGAGAGAGACAAAAAGTCTTTTATTTGATAGCAGATAAAGTATAACTTATGGAGCATAATGTAATTAATGAGAAGTTTTTCTGGTGATAAAGGAAAAAAGCTCCTTCTATATCATGGTGGTAATTGATTATATGTTTATACTCTCCTAACTTTCCAAACTTTTTTGCATGCATTATATTTCCATAAATACTCTCCTCCATCCCGTGTGTCTCTGTCCTCTTTATTCTTCTCAGCCATTGTTGGAGGAAAAATGAGTTTTCTAAGATCATTTTTCTCCCCTTTTTGTTTTTGGCACTAGATTATGAAGGCCAGTTACTTAACAAATATTTGTGTATTGTTTTCTCAGGGCTAGGTCTTATGGTTGACAGAGTCAAATGAGGCACGTTATCTATTCTCACAGAGGTTGCAGTCAAACAAGACGAGAGAGAAACAAAAAGAAATAACTGAATACCTTGGAGCCAATTTAACTCTGCAATATGGCTGGTGCTTCATAGGTGGTGAGAAAAGGGTGTGAGAGGTGAAATGATCCAGATTTAAAAATCGTGAAGAAGATGTACAGATGAGGCACGGGTTGCCAAGGAATTGATGCTCTGAACCGTGTGTGTGTGTGTGAGAGAGAGAGAGAGAGAAAGAGAGACAGAAAGAGACAGAGAGAGAGAGAGAGAGAGATGCATGGATAGATCTTAGTTCTTTTACTCCATCAAAATGTCTGAGTACCAATTTATGGGCAGATGGGGGGAAGAGGGAAACTTGGTATCAGTCAGGATAGGACACGCCAACCTAACGTAATGACTGCCAAATCTTGGTTGTTTACTACAACAAATGACTTTCCTCATTTACAGTCTTTGTCCACCTCAGGTCAATAGTGGCTTCTGTCCAATATTTCTTTCCTTTTGGATCCACACCATTTTGAACGCCAGGACTTGTTATGTCATAAGGAGACAAGTGAGTTTCTTGAAGTGGCCATTCAATGGTCACAGCTAATTGATCAGAACTAGCCATGCAGCCTCAAAGAACAAGAAACTGGCTGGAGGTTTAATACCACCATGTGCACCCGAAGGTAGAGATCTGGAAATATTTCATGAACAGCAACCATGATAAATGGGAACTATCACTGACCCTGGAACATGGAAGCCAGATGCCAGCAAAAGAGATTTCAGACACTTTCCCCATTCCTAGGGAACAATAGTGAGCAGTAGTGAAATGAACAGAGGAATAAAAATCAGAATAACTGGATTCTAACCCCAAACCTGATCAAGGACATGTGTCTAAGTCAGCTTCCTTATCAAAGTCAATTTTATAGAATTATTCTGAGGATTAAATGCTGTTAAAGCTTTGTGGGTGATAAAATTGAAGAAATAGGTGAGGAACCTTATTTTCTGAGTTTTCCTGTTTTTCTCCTCTTCCCTGCTGTAGTGTATTTTCCTGGTGGACCTGGGCAGCTGTGTTTCCTTTGAGATAAATGAATGGAAACAGCTTGAGTTCTTGTCTAAGGAAGTGGCCAGGTCTGAGTCTTCAGGGAGAACAGTTAGAAAATTGAGGGAATTCCCCGGTGGTCCAGTGGCTAAGACTCTGTGCTCCCAGTGCAGGGGGCCTGGGTTCGATCCCTGGTCAGGGAACTAGATTCCACATGCTACAACTGAGACCCAATGAAGCTAAATAAATTTAAATAAAATATTAAAAAAAAAAGAAAATTGAGTGAGGGCCAACTGGGTACTTTGCCCCCTACCAGATATGCTTGAAGATGTGAGGGGGTATTTTGTAAAAAAGGTCATTGTGCTATAGCTAATCTACAATGCTGTATTAAGTTTTGCTCTACAGCAAACTTATATATATTGTGCATGTGTGTGCTCAGTCACTCACTCATGTCTGACTCTTTGTGAGCCCAGGAACTAGAGCCTACCAGGCTCCTCTGTCCATGAAATTTCCCAAGCTGGAGCAGTTTGCCATTTCCTCCTCCGAGGGATCTTCTCCACCCAGAGATGGAACCCACGTCTCTTTTGTTTCCTCCTGTACTGGCAGGCACATTCTTTATTACTTTGCCACTTAGGAGTGCCATTTTTGTCTATTATGGTTTATCACAGGATGTTGAATATAGACTTTTGCACTATACAGTTGGACCTTGTTGTTTATCCATTCTTTCTATACTACTTTGCATCTTCTAATCCCAAAGGTCCAATCTGTTCCTCCCTAATACCCTTTCCTACTTGGCAACCACAAGCCTGTTCTGTGAGTCTGATTCTGTTTCATAGATAAGGTCATTTGTGTCATATTTTAAATTCCACATAAAAGTAATACTAAGACTCTCAAGTGGCTAAGCAGTAAAGAATCCACCTGCAGTCCGGGAGACCCAGGTTCCATCTCTGGGTTAGGAAGGTTCCCTGGAGGAGGGCCTGGCAATCCATTTCAGTATTGTTTCCTGAGACATTCCACGGACAGAGAAGCATGGAGGGCTACAGTCCTTGGGTTTGCAAAAGAGTTGTATAAGGCTGAATGACTTAATACAAAACAACAATATTTCGTTGTAACATCTTCTTTATCTATTATCTGTTGATGGATGTTTTTGTTTCTCCTCTTCCCTGCTGTAGTGTATTTTCCTGGTGGACCTGGGCAGCTGTGTTTCCTTTGAGATAAATGAATGGAAACAGCTTGAGTTCTTGTCTAAGGAAGTGGCCAGGTCTGAGTCTTCAGGGAGAACAGTTAGAAAATTGAGGGAATTCCCCGGTGGTCCAGTGGCTAAGACTCTGTGCTCCCAGTGCAGGGGGCCTGGGTTCGATCCCTGGTCAGGGAACTAGATTCCACATGCTACAACTGAGACCCAATGAAGCTAAATAAATTTAAATAAAATATTAAAAAAAAAAGAAAATTGAGTGAGGGCCAACTGGGTACTTTGCCCCCTACCAGATATGCTTGAAGATGTGAGGGGGTATTTTGTAAAAAAGGTCATTGTGCTATAGCTAATCTACAATGCTGTATTAAGTTTTGCTCTACAGCAAACTTATATATATTGTGCATGTGTGTGTGCTCAGTCACTCACTCATGTCTGACTCTTTGTGAGCCCAGGAACTAGAGCCTACCAGGCTCCTCTGTCCATGAAATTTCCCAAGCTGGAGCAGTTTGCCATTTCCTCCTCCGAGGGATCTTCTCCACCCAGAGATGGAACCCACGTCTCTTTTGTTTCCTCCTGTACTGGCAGGCACATTCTTTATTACTTTGCCACTTAGGAGTGCCATTTTTGTCTATTATGGTTTATCACAGGATGTTGAATATAGACTTTTGCACTATACAGTTGGACCTTGTTGTTTATCCATTCTTTCTATACTACTTTGCATCTTCTAATCCCAAAGGTCCAATCTGTTCCTCCCTAATACCCTTTCCTACTTGGCAACCACAAGCCTGTTCTGTGAGTCTGATTCTGTTTCATAGATAAGGTCATTTGTGTCATATTTTAAATTCCACATAAAAGTAATACTAAGACTCTCAAGTGGCTAAGCAGTAAAGAATCCACCTGCAGTCCGGGAGACCCAGGTTCCATCTCTGGGTTAGGAAGGTTCCCTGGAGGAGGGCCTGGCAATCCATTTCAGTATTGTTTCCTGAGACATTCCACGGACAGAGAAGCATGGAGGGCTACAGTCCTTGGGTTTGCAAAAGAGTTGTATAAGGCTGAATGACTTAATACAAAACAACAATATTTCGTTGTAACATCTTCTTTATCTATTATCTGTTGATGGATGTTTAGGTTGTGTCCACATCTTGGCTATTGTCAACAGTGCTGCTGTGACTGTTAGGGTGCATATGCCCTTTTTAAAAAAATTTTATTTTATTTATCTTTTTGGGGGGTGGGGTGTGGATGGAGGGGGATGGGCGGGCCACTTCTATTGGTCTTTCATTTCTCTATTTTCATCCATCTTTGTTCTTCAGCTCCTGTGGGCCTCCCATCGCGGTGGCCTCTGTTGTCGCAGAGCACTGGCTCTGGGCGCATGCGCTCCAGAGCTCTGGCTTGGTAATTGGACACATCAGTCCAGCCGCTCCACGGCACTTGGGATCTTCTCAGGCCAGGGATCGAACCGGCGCCCCTTGCACTGCAAGGCGGTGTCCTTACTTGCTGGACCACCAGGGGAAGCCCGCATATGCCCTTTTGAATTATAGTTTTGTCTGGTTATATGCCCAGGAGTGAGATTGCTGGATCATATGGCAGCTCTATTTTTATTTTTTGAGGAACCTCTCTTTTCCATAGGGGCCACATCATCTGTCTTCCCATACAAACCCTCTCCAGCACAAGTAGGGGCGTTTGGATGTTTGCCGTGACTGCAATGCACAAGTGGCATTTGACAAGTGTTAGCTAAGGATGCTAATTGCCCTGCGATGCTCAAGAGAGTTGAGCATCATAAAGAACTGTACGACTCCAAATACCAATTGAGAAATAGCAGTTGGGAAACACGTGAGGAAGAGGCTGTCAACACAGGGTACAGAAGTTCAGTAATTGGGGGAAGACAGTTGTAAGCTCCAGAGAGGCTTGCTGTGAGACTGGCAGAGTCTTGAGACTGTGGGTTTAGCCTTCTTTTTCTACTGTACATGACCTTTAGATTAAAAGAAAATTAAATTATTTTTGACACCAAAAGATTTTGTATTGGGATATAGTCAGTTAACAATGTTGTGATAGTTTCAGGTAAACTGTGAAGAGACTTAGCCATACATTAGCGTGTACTCATTATTCCCCAAACCCCTGTCGCCTCCAGGCTGTCATATAACATTGAACAGAGTTTCATGTGCTATACAATAGATCTTTGTTGGTTATCCATTTTATATACAGCAGTGTGTACATGACCTTGCCCAATTCCCTAATTATCCCTTCCCCCAGCAACCGTAAGTTCGTTTTCTTTCTACTTAATTTAACTTTGTATATGGTGGTTTCTCAATTAACTGCATGGTGAGTGAATGCCCTAGTTACTGTGTTCCTGACTATTTTTCTAGCTGTTGCATGACAGTGTTCCTGAAGATATCGAGAGACTTTAAAGAAAGGTGAATTCACGGATGGTATGCTAACAAGTTGAAAAAGGACAAATAGGGATATTTGGGGATGTCCCTAAACTCTTCAATTTAGCAATTAGGGTAGCAAGTGATGCTTCCTGTTGCATTCCCCTTGCTGTCTTGATCCCATCAGAAACAAGTGTCTTTTCCTGAGGTGCAGGGCTTGGTCCTAAGTCTGGGTTAGTCTTTAGTTCGTATTCTCCCCCTGTTTGTCTACTGTTAGCCATCTTTTCAAACTTCACTTTTCTTTAATATAAGGTTCAATTATGCTTCAGAAATTTTGCATTCTTCTAGATGGCCTGTTAGGTTTATTTATTTGTTTTGGAGTGATCTTAAATGATGAGACTTGTATTTAGAATAAATTATTCTATAAGTTGAATGGAAGTGTCAATGAAAGATAAGAACCTAAAAATTCTAGATGCAGTCAGTTCTTGTTTTGAGAATGCAATTTTGTTCCAACACAATTGAAATATCAGAGCACACTTTGAGCACAATATAACTGAGTGCTTGTTTATGTACAGTTTTGTCCACCACAGACACCAGGTGAACACGGAAGTTGCGATCAGTTGAACAGAGACATGCAGCTAAGTACAGAAAGTACAGGTGCAGCTACCGTCTCCCTTAGTGCAACTCCAGGACTTTGAGTCACATTCATCCCCATTAAGTCCTTTGCATTCTGAAATAACCCACCCTCTGCCACTTCACAATAACTCACAACTGCAACCTTTCCAGCACCCCTGTACCCTGGCAAACCTGAGGTCTTTCTTAAGGTGAAGGGCCATGTTTGCTATTGTATTTATGTTTTCCTTAACTATTTAAGGTAATAAAACTAGGCTACCATTTTTGCTGTTTCTTAACTTTTGTTTTGTGTCACTGATAAATGTTTTGAAAGCTGTGTTGCCAGCTCCATTTCCCTCATGAGTCCTGTAAATTATATTGCACAAAATTGCAGAGCATGGTGATTTTTAGGCACATGAGTCATATTAATGGAGTGAGAAATGGCACCCCATTCCAGTATTCTTGCCTGGAAAATTCCAATGGCCAGAGGAGCCTGGTAGACTACAGTTCATAGGGCCCCATAAAGTCAGACACAAATGAGCACACACACATGCACGTATGTGACATTAGAGCAGAACTAACCTTTTGCAATCTAGTTTTGGGATAGGTACTCGATTACTTGCAGGGAGAAGATAGGCCACAGCTTTTATCCCACTTATTATCCCCAGAATCCGCATGGGGTAATAACTAGGAAAAATCTTTATTAAGAGTGAGCAAATAGAAGAAGCTTGGAAATTATTATGCATTTTGACATGGAGTGACTAAGAAATTAGTAGGTATTATATGTCCACTCTTATCCTCATGGGCATTTTCCTTGATTCCACACTGCAGGGTAAAGACAGAGGACCCTTTTTCAATTTTACAGGCCTGCCAATCTTTATTATTTGTTTTGGAGTGATCTTAAATGATGAGACTTGTATTTAGAATAAATTATTCTATAAGTTGAATGGAAGTGTCAATGAAAGATAAGAACCTAAAAATTCTAGATGCAGTCAGTTCTTGTTTTGAGAATGCAATTTTGTTCCAACACAATTGAAATATCAGAGCACACTTTGAGCACAATATAACTGAGTGCTTGTTTATGTACAGTTTTGTCCACCACAGACACCAGGTGAACACGGAAGTTGCGATCAGTTGAACAGAGACATGCAGCTAAGTACAGAAAGTACAGGTGCAGCTACCGTCTCCCTTAGTGCAACTCCAGGACTTTGAGTCACATTCATCCCCATTAAGTCCTTTGCATTCTGAAATAACCCACCCTCTGCCACTTCACAATAACTCACAACTGCAACCTTTCCAGCACCCCTGTACCCTGGCAAACCTGAGGTCTTTCTTAAGGTGAAGGGCCATGTTTGCTATTGTATTTATGTTTTCCTTAACTATTTAAGGTAATAAAACTAGGCTACCATTTTTGCTGTTTCTTAACTTTTGTTTTGTGTCACTGATAAATGTTTTGAAAGCTGTGTTGCCAGCTCCATTTCCCTCATGAGTCCTGTAAATTATATTGCACAAAATTGCAGAGCATGGTGATTTTTAGGCACATGAGTCATATTAATGGAGTGAGAAATGGCACCCCATTCCAGTATTCTTGCCTGGAAAATTCCAATGGCCAGAGGAGCCTGGTAGACTACAGTTCATAGGGCCCCATAAAGTCAGACACAAATGAGCACACACACATGCACGTATGTGACATTAGAGCAGAACTAACCTTTTGCAATCTAGTTTTGGGATAGGTACTCGATTACTTGCAGGGAGAAGATAGGCCACAGCTTTTATCCCACTTATTATCCCCAGAATCCGCATGGGGTAATAACTAGGAAAAATCTTTATTAAGAGTGAGCAAATAGAAGAAGCTTCGGGGGAAATTATTATGCATTTTGACATGGAGTGACTAAGAAATTAGTAGGTATTATATGTCCACTCTTATCCTCATGGGCATTTTCCCTTGATTCCACACTGCAGGGTAAAGACAGAGGACCCTTTTTCAATTTTACAGGCCTGCCACAAATAGAAACATTCCTATTCTGAGTTGCTGATCACTTGTCATAGTTTATGTGCTCAAGACATCGATTTCATAAGTAATAAAGTTCCAGGACAATAAATGGTGCTTAGATATTTATTCTAACAACACAGATGGTGAATAATAAACATCCTCTTTAGTTCTAAGATAACATCTAAAACTCATCTTTACCAGAAATAGTAAGACAACACAAGTTTTGATGTAAGCTTCATGTTATACATCAGAAGAAATTGGGTTTCTTTACAGAAAAGTCAGAGAGCTAGATGACAAACTTTTTCAGAGGCTAAGGGAGTCTTTCACTTTTACTAAGGGAGATAGTGAATACCTCATCTTTCTGCTAGTTTTGGCTCCTCCTTCTTCTGTTCTGAGCATCTCTCATTTGGGCAGTCTGGGCCTTATCTTCACAGACTGGTCAAAAATCCCTGTAGTTAAAATATAAATGGTACCAATCCTTTTATGAATTTTGCTATTTATAGATGACTCTTAAAAGACTACAGTTTTTCATGGACACATTGCTGTATTTAAAATGGATAACCAACAAAAACTTATTGTAGGTCGGTTCTCCCTTGAGCTGGCCTGTTTTTCTAACAGCATCTCCCACTCTAACAATGTCGGTTCTCCTTTGAGCTGACCCGCTGTTCTGATAGGTCCTCCCTTGAGCCTGCCTGCTAGACTGGCAGCAACTCTCCCTTTTCCCACTCTAATAAACTCAACTTTCCTCTCAGAAAACAAACAAACAAACAAACAAACAATCTTATGGTATAGCACATGGAACTCTGCTCAGTGTTTTGTGGCAACTGGGAGAATGTGTGTATGACTGAGTCTCTTTGCTGTTCACCTGAAACTATCACAACATTGTTAATCAGCTGTGCTCCACTCCAACACAAATTGAAAAGTTTTTTTTTTTTTTTTCAAACAAACAGGCTTCAAGTTTCAGAGGATTGAATTTCTAATGGTAGTGGCAAAATATCAGTGTTTGTGTGTTTTGTTTAAAGGCTTAACTTTTTTTTCGATTATAGTTATTGGAGAAAGATTCATTTTTGTAAAACCCCCTAAAATACACACAAAATGGTTGAGTGGTGTTTACAGGTTAAAAGGGTAAAGGAAAACCATCAAGTCCAAGCCTCTTGAGCTCTGCTGGGGTCTTCTCTTATTGGGTCTGGGTGTAGATAAGTAGAAGGGCAAATAGCCAGGTTTCGGCTTAGATCTGAATGCATTTTATGTAAGATTTTTTTTTAAGAAAGAGTTAAGCTGCTTAAAATGATTGCAAACCAGAGGCTTAGACTCCTGTTTGTGGGACTCCTGGTTCAGTGCTTTCTCCATCCACTGTCCTTTGGGAAAGAAGTCCTTTTTGAATTAGAGATCCGAACTCCTTAGCTGCCAGGTGATGCAGAGCCTGGCTTAGTCTTGACGAGTTGGAGAAGGAGCCACGGAACTAAATGTATCGATTGTTCATGAGAGGCAACACGCTGGGCTGCAACTATTTTCCAGTTTATTGTTTCAAGAACATGAGAAAGCTGCTGTCACACCCCTACTTTGTAGCTGAAAAAATGAACGTGAGGCAGAGAGTGAAATCTACTCAGTACTCATGTCTATTTGGGGTGATAAAGTCCCTATTTGAAAGTTCACTTGGCTTGTCCAGCCTCAGGTAACAGCTTGTCCTACTGTAGCATTAGCGCCTCTTGTTTTCACCCTGCCCTCACCTCCAAAAACCCCAATGGCAGATTTTCTATGTGTATGTGTTGCTGTTTTCTTTCCTCATGCAAAACCAACCCTCATTATAACTGAGTCTGGCTTGGTTTACATATTTTCAACAAGAATCCTTGAGGCTTTCCCTAGTTTTCTACTCCTGGAGAACCAGTCCCAGGAGAGAGAGAGGAAGTAGATATTAACCGTTAACAGCAGTTCTAGATTCAGCTTCATGGTCTTTGCTATTATGACTACTTTCTTCCTGTCTCTTTGGCATTCTACATCTATCCACTGTGCCTATAATACCAACTTGGATCTCTGCTACTAAAGGTTCAACTTAAGGGGTATAAACAAAAAATGTCTTTTCATTTATAGGTAGAAACTTTTGCTCATTTTGCTATTTTAGAATCATTTTAATAGACAAACCAAGAATAAAATGAATAAAGTAAAATTTACACTTGTATGATCATACAGTGTTAGAGGGTTGTGACCTGAATCCTTTTGTGGAAGGAAGGTGGTGGCATTTCACGTGAGCTGCTCCCCTCTCCTTGTTCATCTTAGACTCACAGGAACACTTCTATGAGTCATTTGTGACACTTAACAACAACTTTTGTTTGGCTCTGAGATATTTGAAGTGAAGACAGAGGATGTAATAAGGAAGAACAGATGTAACTCTGTATTAGATCTGTTTCTTTTACTTTAACCTTTGTATTCTATTGCCTTCATTTGGAGTTACTCCTGGTTCAGTGCTTTCTCCATCCACTGTCCTTTGGGAAAGAAGTCCTTTTTGAATTAGAGATCCGAACTCCTTAGCTGCCAGGTGATGCAGAGCCTGGCTTAGTCTTGACGAGTTGGAGAAGGAGCCACGGAACTAAATGTATCGATTGTTCATGAGAGGCAACACGCTGGGCTGCAACTATTTTCCAGTTTATTGTTTCAAGAACATGAGAAAGCTGCTGTAACACCCTACTTTGTAGCTGAAAAAATGAACGTGAGGCAGAGAGTGAAATCTACTCAGTACTCATGTCTATTTGGGGTGATAAAGTCCCTATTTGAAAGTTCACTTGGCTTGTCCAGCCTCAGGTAACAGCTTGTCCTACTGTAGCATTAGCGCCTCTTGTTTTCACCCTGCCCTCACCTCCAAAAACCCCAATGGCAGATTTTCTATGTGTATGTGTTGCTGTTTTCTTTCCTCATGCAAAACCAACCCTCATTATAACTGAGTCTGGCTTGGTTTACATATTTTCAACAAGAATCCTTGAGGCTTTCCCTAGTTTTCTACTCCTGGAGAACCAGTCCCAGGAGAGAGAGAGGAAGTAGATATTAACCGTTAACAGCAGTTCTAGATTCAGCTTCATGGTCTTTGCTATTATGACTACTTTCTTCCTGTCTCTTTGGCATTCTACATCTATCCACTGTGCCTATAATACCAACTTGGATCTCTGCTACTAAAGGTTCAACTTAAGGGGTATAAACAAAAAATGTCTTTTCATTTATAGGTAGAAACTTTTGCTCATTTTGCTATTTTAGAATCATTTTAATAGACAAACCAAGAATAAAATGAATAAAGTAAAATTTACACTTGTATGATCATACAGTGTTAGAGGGTTGTGACCTGAATCCTTTTGTGGAAGGAAGGTGGTGGCATTTCACGTGAGCTGCTCCCCTCTCCTTGTTCATCTTAGACTCACAGGAACACTTCTATGAGTCATTTGTGACACTTAACAACAACTTTTGTTTGGCTCTGAGATATTTGAAGTGAAGACAGAGGATGTAATAAGGAAGAACAGATGTAACTCTGTATTAGATCTGTTTCTTTTACTTTAACCTTTGTATTCTATTGCCTTCATTTGGAGTTAAAAATGTTGCCTATAGCCTGATATGTACAGGATAGTCATTCTCAAAGCTCTGACCTTTAAGAATATAACACTTTTCCATTTATAAAGAGCTAAAAATTTGCGGAAGAGAGGATATTTGTCTTGTTGGAGCTTTACAGGAACATCGTGACCTCACCTATGTGGACAACTGCAAGATCAAAGGACTCTGACACCAAGAAGCTTGTAACAACCCATCACACCCCTCCCTTACCTTGTCTTTAAAATGCTTTGCTGAGGGCTTCCCCTGGTGGTCCAGTGGGTAAGGACACCGCCTTGCAGTGCAAGGGGCGCCAGTTTGATCCCTGGCCTGGGAAGATCCCACGTGCCTCAGAGCGGCTGGACTGATGTGCCCAATTACCAAGCTGGAGCTCTGGCGCGCGTGCGCCCAGAGCTGGCGCTCTGGGACAACAGAGGCCACCGCGATGGGAGGTCCACAGGAGCCAAAGAACAAAGACAGGTGAAAATAGACAAATGAAAGATCAATAGAAATGGCCTGCCCATCCTGCTCCGTCCCCACCCTACCCCCCAAAAGATAAATAAATAAAATTAAAAAAAAATGCTTTGCTGGCACCCTTTGCGGAGTGTTTTTGGGAAGGGGTGAGGAGCACAAGTCACCTGTTCTCCTTGCATAACCTTGTAATAAACCTTTCTCTCTTCCATACTTGGACATTTCAACTTGCTTGACCTCGTTGTGGACTGAGTGCATGAACTTGCATTCAGTAACAATGAGAGTAGTTAAAGAGGAAATTACTGTAAGATAATGGAACTAAAGGGCTTCCTCAGTGGCTCAGTGGTAAAGAATCCACCTGCAAATGCAGGCGATTCAAGAGACATGGGCTTAACACTTGGGTCAGGAAGATCCCCCAGAGAAGGATAGCAACCCACTGTAGTATTCTTGTCTGGAAAATCCCATGGGCAGAGGAGCCTCGCAGGCTACAGTCCATGGAGTCGCAAAGAGCTGGACAGGACCTAGAGACTAAACAACAACACAACAATGGAACCAAAATGTAGGGATTAGTTTTCCTCTTTCTATCCATAGCACCAAGATTTCTTTTATTACAAAGCCCTGCCTCTTGGCCGGTGAGTGGAGAAAGCCTTCTCTATGAGATTCTTCCCTCATTAGAATTTCTGGTAATCAGATCCATAAAACACGTCCATGCTCTCTATCTGGTAAAGACAACTTCTCTTTGATCTTACCACATTTCTATAACCTTATTTTAGATTAGTTGCTTGGAGATGGTATCTTTCATTTCCCCTCACTTGGTAAGGAAGTTTTTTTTTTTCTCCTGTGGCTTATCTAAATTAATGTGGCACTACCAGACTGTGGAAAGTACACCCACGGAGGTAAGTGATCTATACACACTGAGATATTGAGAGTGACAACATATTTAGGGACTTTCAACAGTGTTCTCTTGGCAAGTGGTATTTACTGCCAACTGTTAAGAATCTACAAGATGCAAATGAAATCTGCCTGAAAAGAACTATCGCAAGCTCCCCACATTGACCACTTCTGCTAAAGATGCTGATGATGTCCTATGGATCCTGAGTGGTGCTGAGTATAGCAGGCAGCTGGCCTGTGAGGGGCCTGAGAAGAGGTGGACATATCGAGGGAAGCGTAGCCCATGAAGCTTCTGAGCGTCATTAGTGTTGTCACATTCCTGCTCCTAGAGTGAGACAAAAACATTCTGAGACTTATTAGGTATCTTCATTCCCAGGACAGACTGCACTTGAGGCCATAGTTCCTTATTAAGAGAGGGACCTTGGAGCAGTGACACTGGGGATCATTGTGCAGAAAAGGACCACAGGGTCATCAGTTCCCTCATGTGAAGGAATTTTAGGCCCATTGTTGTTCAGTTGCTAAGTCGTGCCTGCCTCTTTGTGACCCCAGGGACTGCATGCCACACTCCAGGCTTCTTGTTCTTCACCGTACCCCGAGTTTGCCCAAACTCATGTCCATCAAGTTGGTGATGCCAGCCAAACATTTCATCCTCTGTCAACCCCTTCTCTTCCTGCCCACCATCTTTCCAAGTATCAGGGTCTAACTTTTGCGAGTGTGTATTTTGAGATCTGGAGGTCCCATTATACATCCAAGCATCAGTGCATATATGCTTTAGGAACTTGGACAACTGCCAGATAAATAAAAATAAAGTCTGGAAAATAGTGAACCTGGAATTAGGTCTTTCGGGGATCGGGATGAAAAGATCCACTGCACTGGCATGTCTCCCAGACCACAGAGGACGATTGTGGAGTACAGGCCAGTGAGGAGTTCCTGTAGTTTCCTCTGCCTCATCTCTAAGGGCTGTGGGCTCCTGGGTGAGAAGAAGGGCTTCTGAGATGCATGGAGTACTGTCCCATTGCCCAGGATCAAGGAAAGAAAACAAAGCTCACTCTGGAGATTAGTCAGTCTTAAAGGGAAAGGGGAAAAGAGAGATGGAGAGGGAAAGGAGCGCATGAGCACAATTAGTAAAATTCATATCCACAGTTCTGTGGGGGCCCCAGGGGGTACAGGGGCAAGAATCTCTAGGTTCTCAGGCAAAACCCTCTGGCTGGTTGGCACATTCGGTGGCAGCCTCATCGCATGGTATGCTAAGACTACAAGACAAATGAAATCTGCCTGAAAAGAACTATCGCAAGCTCCACATTGACCACTTCTGCTAAAGATGCTGATGATGTCCTATGGATCCTGAGTGGTGCTGAGTATAGCAGGCAGCTGGCCTGTGAGGGGCCTGAGAAGAGGTGGACATATCGAGGGGCGTAGCCCATGAAGCTTCTGAGCGTCATTAGTGTTGTCACATTCCTGCTCCTAGAGTGAGACAAAAACATTCTGAGACTTATTAGGTATCTTCATTCCCAGGACAGACTGCACTTGAGGCCATAGTTCCTTATTAAGAGAGGGACCTTGGAGCAGTGACACTGGGGATCATTGTGCAGAAAAGGACCACAGGGTCATCAGTTCCCTCATGTGAAGGAATTTTAGGCCCATTGTTGTTCAGTTGCTAAGTCGTGCCTGCCTCTTTGTGACCCCAGGGACTGCATGCCACACTCCAGGCTTCTTGTTCTTCACCGTACCCCGAGTTTGCCCAAACTCATGTCCATCAAGTTGGTGATGCCAGCCAAACATTTCATCCTCTGTCAACCCCTTCTCTTCCTGCCCACCATCTTTCCAAGTATCAGGGTCTAACTTTTGCGAGTGTGTATTTTGAGATCTGGAGGTCCCATTATACATCCAAGCATCAGTGCATATATGCTTTAGGAACTTGGACAACTGCCAGATAAATAAAAATAAAGTCTGGAAAATAGTGAACCTGGAATTAGGTCTTTCGGGGATCGGGATGAAAAGATCCACTGCACTGGCATGTCTCCCAGACCACAGAGGACGATTGTGGAGTACAGGCCAGTGAGGAGTTCCTGTAGTTTCCTCTGCCTCATCTCTAAGGGCTGTGGGCTCCTGGGTGAGAAGAAGGGCTTCTGAGATGCATGGAGTACTGTCCCATTGCCCAGGATCAAGGAAAGAAAACAAAGCTCACTCTGGAGATTAGTCAGTCTTAAAGGGAAAGGGGAAAAGAGAGATGGAGAGGGAAAGGAGCGCATGAGCACAATTAGTAAAATTCATATCCACAGTTCTGTGGGGGCCCCAGGGGGTACAGGGGCAAGAATCTCTAGGTTCTCAGGCAAAACCCTCTGGCTGGTTGGCACATTCGGTGGCAGCCTCATCGCATGGTATCAGCTTTAGTGGTTTGGAGAGTTTTCCTGGATGACAGGAACACCGTGGGGAGGTTGGGCCCTGAGGTAGCCCATGGCAGTCATGTGAGATGTGCCTGAAGAGTCTCTGTGCTTCACACGACTGGACTCCAGACACTTTTATTTTTTTCTGCTTAGAACATGGATATTACAAGATGTTAACAGTCTATAAAACACTAGACGAGGGCTTCCCTGGTGGTCCAGTGGGTAAGGACACCACCTTGCAGTACAAGGGGCACCGGTTCGATCCCTGGCCTGAGAAGATCCCACGTGCCACGATGTGGCTGGACCGATGTGTCCAATTACCGAGCCAGAGCTCTGGAGTGCATGTGCCCAGAGCCGGTGCCCTGCAGCGAGAGAGGCCACTGCGATGCAAGGCCCACATGGGCCAAAGAACAAAGATGGATGAAAATGAATGAATGAAAGACCAATAGAAATGGCCTGCCCACCCCTCTCCATCCCCAAACCGCCACCCCCCCAAACCCCCCACCCCCACGCAAAAGAACACTAGACGAGGCTCCTCAGAGAGAACCATTCAAAATTCTCCTTTCCAGCTCCAATAATGGTACTAACAAACCCTAAGGGTGTGGACTTTCTGATGAGATTATTGAATCTACCAACAGTAGGCTGAAACATGGGTTGCATAGTGTATTACTGTTCTTGTTCATGATGCCAGTTGTCTCAGTGTTCACATTATTCTCACTGTTTGCTGAAACTAGGGAAGGCAAGATTTGAGCTAAGAGGCTGGAAGAAGACTCGAGGAGTGCAGGAACTGCAGACACATTTATTCTCTCCTGGCTGGCATGGCAGCCATAACACAGCCTCTCTCCTGGCTGACATGGCAACCATAGCAGCAGCCATGACATAACCATAGTGTAGCAATAATATAGCCATAACATAATCTCATATAACAGATCTATGATGTCGCTCCAATGTAGCCCCATTGTGGCAGTAGCCAGGGCTTTCATGGTGAAGCTCCTACAGGCATACTGCACAAAGTAACCTATGACCAAGTGAGTGCCTTGTGATGTTCATGCAGTGCTATAAGTAACCTCAGCTGTTACATAACCATGTGAAGTCATTGCTTACAGAGAGGGTGAGAGGGCATGAGATCGGGGGACTAGCTACCCTGACTGGCACCATCTTGTTAATTTCCCCACACATAGGTACCTAGAATTTTTAGGACCCTGCCATCTGCTGATTCTCTGTCTCAAACTTGAGCTTCTTTAGGGGTATCTGAGAACAACTGGGGGCCCTTCTTGGTCCTCCAAATGCCTCTCTCTACAATTACTGCTCTGCCTCTCCCACCCCAGGTTTAGTAACTGCCAAAGCCAGAGGAAGGCATCCCCCTTGGTTTAGTCCAGGAGGTGTCCTCAGGGTTCACAGATTCCCACCTATCTCATGCTTGCAGAGAGAGCAGGAGGACATTGCTGACCTTCCCCTTTTGTGGGTCCTTCTGGAAGTGAAGGTTTCTCCTCTCTGCTGAGAAGCTGGGCTGCCTGTCCTCATCCCTTTCCACCATGACTGCATCCCTGCACTCAGGTTTTGCTCTTGGTATGGAGATGGCAGCTTTTGGAATTTGGAAAGCCATTTTGTCCCTCAACACGATGAGACTTCTAGGACTACTGATTCAAAACCTCACTTTGAAATTCAGTGCTGGGTAATTACACCTTTATTTTAGGCTGGCTCCTCAGCCTCCCCTGATTCAGTGGGGTGGGGAATGGAAAGGCAATGACATTCACAAGGAATGGAAGACATCTCAGGCGAATGTCTCAATGTATTATGACTGAAATGGAGTTTATGAAGTACTCGCATGATAATTGGTTACCTCTCAGAATCCTCTCAGATTCCTGATCATCCTCTGAATGCCAGGGAATCTGGCCCTCCCCAAAAGCTGGATGCAGTGTTTCTCAGGCTGCAGAAATGTGCAGCATGCTTTGACTTGCTTGTAACAACAGAATACAGCAAAGACCATGGTATTTACTTCTGTGATTTAGGCTGCAAAAAGTTTGTGACTTCATGGTTCTGGAAAACTCTGTTGTATTTTGGGTTTGCTGGATTTGATGGAATAAGCTGACATATTGGAGAAGTCCACATGGCAAGGAAATGAACAGGGGCCTCCAGCCAGCCACCAGCTAGGAACGGGGGTCCTTATTACCAAGTCTAGGCTAGTATTGTTCACTGCGCAAGAAGCCAGTTAAATTGAGGTGTTGAGGACAAGGAATTGTGACTTTACTGGGAAAGCTAGCAGAACAAGAAGATGCCTCATTGGTGGACCAGAGAGTTAGAAGTCAGCCTTCTTTTTATTTTTTAAATTAGAATATAGTTGTGTTAGGTTTCCTTCTTCTTCTTCTTCTTTTTTTTTTTTTTTTAATTTTTAGCCACTTTTGTTGGTCCTTCATTTATTTTATTTTCATCCATCTTAATTCTTTGGCCTGTGTGGACCTCCCGTCACAGTGGCCTCTCTCCTTTCAGAGCACTGGTTTTGGGTGCATGCGCTCCAGAGTGCTGGCTTGTAACTGGACACACCAGTCCAGCCGCTCTGTGGCACATGGAATCTTCTTGGGCCAGGGATCAAACCGGTGCCCCTTGCACTGCAAGGTGGACTCTCTACCCACTGGACCACCAGGGAAGCCCCTGTGTTAGTTTTTTACAATGTTGTGTTAGTTTCTGTTGTGCTATGAAGTGAATCGGCTGTATGTTTTCTTATATCAACTTCTGCTTGAACTTCCCTCCAACCCACACCACTCCCTCATCCCACCCATCTAGGTCATCACAGAGCACTGAGCTGAGCTTCCTGTGCTTTATAGGAGGTTCCCATCAGTTGTCTGTTTTACATGTGATAATGTACATATGTCAATCCTAATCTCTTTATTTGTCCCATCCTCCCCTTCCCTGCCATGTCTGCATGTCCGTTCTCAATTTCTGCATAAAGATATAGTATATACATCCCTCCCCCCACATACAATGGAATATTACTCATCCACTAATAGGAACAAAACAAGGTCATTTGTAGAGACATGCATGGACCTAGAGTCCATCATACAGAGTGAAGTAAACCAGAAAGCGACAAACAGGTGTCTGTATAAACCCACATCTATGGATTCTAGAAAAATGGTACAGGCTTCTTTTATATCAAAAGAGGGGAGAGGTATGGCTTGTTGTTGCAGATGTCCTTTGTTTTTACAAATGTCCACAAAAATCTGACCTCATTGTTTCTGTCAACCTTCAGTAAGATGATAATTATTTTCTCTTCTGCAATTTTTTATTGTTTTATAAATAGAAATGTATTATACTTTAAAAGGTCATGGCTGAGAGGTAGTGTCTTGAGAATGGGCTGTTTTGTACATTTCAGGCTTTAGGCACCATTGTTTTACAAAGGAGAGAAGCCAGAATAACTGAGCACAGGCAACAGAGCAGGAAGGCTACTGCTGAAGGAATAGCTCTGATACAGAGCCACGTTTGTTCTTTTTGCATCTTCAGCCTAATGTTTTTGTTGTTCAGTCACCAAGTCCTGTCTGACTCTTTGTAATAGACTGCAGCATGCCAGGCCAATTGCCCATGAAAAATTGAGTCTTGCATCAACTATATGATCTTGAAAGTACATCCTTCCTTTGTTGAGCCTTTTAGATTATTATTACAGTTAGGCTTTTCTGTACTCCTCTGTGAAGTATATTTAAGCTTTCCTGGACTTCTATCATTTTCTCCAAGTAAGTGGGGACTCAGCAGGGATGCTGGCACCTTTGTCCCTATTGTAGTATTTTCTAATACAGCTCAACAGCTGAGGAATTAATCTGGATATTTCCTACCCTATAAATGTTGCAAGTTTATGTGGACAAAGAGCAGTATACAGAAGTATGTTGCAAAACTTCCATGAGATAATGATTGCTAACATACCTCTGGTAGGGAGATGTTTAATGTGTTACCCAGGAAATGTCATGGGTGTCCATATTCCTATTCAAAACAAACAACACATCTGCTCTCAATTTAGAAATCTTTGGGGAAAGTTTCCATTGAAAGAGTGTGTACAATGCATAGAAGGAAGTAGGACACACAATACTTAAATGCAGAAAGACAGTCATCTTTAGAATGGTTGGGAATGTCACAAGAACTTAACTCACATTTGTCAAATTAACACATAGTACATTAAAGGAGATATGTGAAATAAGCTGTTCTTAACAACATATTCAATAAAATATCTGAAAAGCAAAATTTTAACTGTTGTATAAGAAGAAATAGAGAATTACCAAAAGCAATATGCCACCTTAGACTAACATAAGATAGGACGGTAAGTGTGTGGGACTAGGATCAGAGGAATCCATATTTTAGGAAATGATGAATCTTAGCCTGGTAACTATCTATCTTGGGTTGCCCATGACTGTCCTGGTGTATATATAAATATACCTGTTGTTCTCGCATAACCATTTATAGTGTCCTCTTTTATACTAGAAATGTCCTGGTTTCAATGGTAAATTATATAGTCACTCTACTTTTAGCAAATATCTATGAACTATTACGGAGTCTCTAGGGAACTATTTATAATGGATATAAAAACTCGCATTTCTTAGAGTGACACTCTTCAGTAAAATAAAACATAAGTCATGTAAATAATTTTAAATATCCTAGTAGTCACAATAAAAAATATGGGACTTTAATTATAATAATATTATATTTGACCCAACATATCAAAACATTATCATTTCAACACCTTGAAAATGTATAATTATTAATGATACATTTTGCATTCATTTTTTGCACTAAGACTTTGAAATTCAGTGTGCTTTTATGCTTGTAGCTTATTTCAGTTTGGACTAGCCATCTTTCAAACACTCAGTAGCCACGTAGGATTAATAACTATTGCATTGGACAGTATAGTTATGGAAATGGAATATGAAATTTGCTGGATATAATTCTATTAACTGTATAGTGAAAACATGTAGCTGCTATTCATTTTTTTTTTTTCTTCAATTTTTTGGTGGGAAGGGGTTGGGGAGGAGTGGGGCAGGTGGGCCACTTCTATTGGTCTTTCATTTATCTATTTTTTCATCCATCTTTGTTCTTTGGCTCACCTGGGCCTCTCATCACAGTGGCCTCTCTAGTCGCAGAGCACCGGCTCTGGGTGCATGCGCTCCAGAGCTCCAGCTTGGTAACTGGACACATCGGTCCAACCGCTCCACGGCACATGGGATTTTCCCAGGCCAAGGATCGAACGGCTCTTGGGTGCCCCCTGGACCACCAAGGCTTTCCCAGAGTCACTTCAAATTAACACATAGTACATTAAAGGAGATATGTGAAATAAGCTGTTCTTAACAACATATTCAATAAAATATCTGAAAAGCAAAATTTTAACTGTTGTATAAGAAGAAATAGAGAATTACCAAAAGCAATATGCCACCTTAGACTAACATAAGATAGGACGGTAAGTGTGTGGGACTAGGATCAGAGGAATCCATATTTTAGGAAATGATGAATCTTAGCCTGGTAACTATCTATCTTGGGTTGCCCATGACTGTCCTGGTGTATATATAAATATACCTGTTGTTCTCGCATAACCATTTATAGTGTCCTCTTTTATACTAGAAATGTCCTGGTTTCAATGGTAAATTATATAGTCACTCTACTTTTAGCAAATATCTATGAACTATTACGGAGTCTCTAGGGAACTATTTATAATGGATATAAAAACTCGCATTTCTTAGAGTGACACTCTTCAGTAAAATAAAACATAAGTCATGTAAATAATTTTAAATATCCTAGTAGTCACAATAAAAAATATGGGACTTTAATTATAATAATATTATATTTGACCCAACATATCAAAACATTATCATTTCAACACCTTGAAAATGTATAATTATTAATGATACATTTTGCATTCATTTTTTGCACTAAGACTTTGAAATTCAGTGTGCTTTTATGCTTGTAGCTTATTTCAGTTTGGACTAGCCATCTTTCAAACACTCAGTAGCCACGTAGGATTAATAACTATTGCATTGGACAGTATAGTTATGGAAATGGAATATGAAATTTGCTGGATATAATTCTATTAACTGTATAGTGAAAACATGTAGCTGCTATTCATTTTTTTTTTTTCTTCAATTTTTTGGTGGGAAGGGGTTGGGGAGGAGTGGGGCAGGTGGGCCACTTCTATTGGTCTTTCATTTATCTATTTTTTCATCCATCTTTGTTCTTTGGCTCACCTGGGCCTCTCATCACAGTGGCCTCTCTAGTCGCAGAGCACCGGCTCTGGGTGCATGCGCTCCAGAGCTCCAGCTTGGTAACTGGACACATCGGTCCAACCGCTCCACGGCACATGGGATTTTCCCAGGCCAAGGATCGAACTGGCGCCCCTTGCATTGTAAGGCAGTGTCCTTACCCACTGGACCACCAGGGAAGCCCTATTCATTTATTTTTTTGTGATTCTATTCTTGAGTCATCTTCTGTCATCATAAAATTAAATTAAAGAATCTCCCACCATTAAGACTCTGTTTCTTCATCTTTGACTCTGCTTCATTCTACTTTGATTTAATTTTTATTTATTTATTTATTTATTTTTTTAATTAAATTTATTTATTTATTTATTTATTTATTTTTGTACATGTATGTTCCCAGATCAATCAGATGCATATCCCTTGACCCTGCCCCCACCCAAGTCCCCCCATCCCTCCAGACCATTGCTCCAAGTTGTTGTAGGTAATAATATTTCCCTAGAACAATGACAATAGCTATCTTTTCTACACATGACAGTATAGGTTCCCATGTTACTCCCTCCCATTGTTCGGTCTCCACAATGTCTTTATGTCTATTCTCTGTTTTTTTCATGAGTTCCCTGTGTGTGTTATCATGACCATCTTACTAGATCCCATATATATGAGTTAGTATACTATACTTGTCTTTCTCTTTTTGACTTACTTCACTTTTTATGATAGGTTCTAGAGCCAGCCACCTCATTAGGACTGAGTCTTCTGCATTTCTTTTAACAGCTGAGTAGTATTCCATTGTATATATGTACCAGAGCTTCTGGATCCATTCATTTGTCGATGGACATCTAGGTTGCTTCCATGTTTTGGCTATTGTATAGAGAGCTGCAATGAACATTGGGGTACAGGTGCCTCTTTCAGTTTTGATTTCATCAGGATATAGGCCTAATAATGGGATTGCTGGGTGATTTAATTTTTAATCAGGTTTTTTCTTCCCAAAGATAACATGGCCATTAGGAGTTCTAACCTTATTTTTCACCAGAATGAAAGTGACTTATTCTTTCTCAATAGTTACAGCAAATATCTCAGGATTGAGGATACTCTGACCAACCTGGGTCACGTACTCATTCTTGATGTTGTCACTGACCCAGAGGATGGAAAATTCTGCCTGATCACACATGTATCCCTGGAACCCTGAGTAGGTAGTGCATTAAATTCCATCCAAACTTGATGAGCTGTGAATGGAGAAGGGCTTTCCCAGTAGAATCCAAGTGCTATTACTAGAAGGGAAATGCATGCCAGGCTGGCACCACATTAGAAGTGCAAGAGTCTTGTGGAGACCTCAGGGAAAACTGGTACAGCTTAGGTAACACAGCAGCATCACTAGGCTTTGGTGATTCTGTAAAAGCGGCCCTTTCCCTCAACTGCCAAAAGCTTGTCAGAGAGCACCAGTGAAATTCCCTTTCTGTACTTCTCCAACAGTAGACTTTGGCTATTCATATAGTGTGTGACATGGTTTCTAAAGATCAGGCCAGTCTCCTGTGGGAGGAGTGTTCTTGTGGCCACCAAACCAGAGATTCAGACTTTCTGAGACTGAAAGGACAAACCTCCCTTGGGCTTTCTGCTATACTCAGTATGGGCATGAATATCCCACAAAGGGTGAGTTCTCTTTTTCAGATTTCCTTCCCATTTAGGTCACTGCAGAGCCTTGTGTAGAGTTCTCTGTGCTATCCGGGAGGTTCTCATTAGATACCTATGTCATATAAACTAGTGTGTGTTGTGTGTGTGTGTGTGTGTATATATATATATATGCATATACACACACACACACACACACACACACACATATATATATACACACACACACACATATATATATATATATGTCAAACCCAATCTCCCAATGTATCCTCTTCTCTGTTTCCCCCCTTGGTGTCCATACATTTTTTCTCTCCTTTTGTGTTTCTATTTCTGTTTTGCAAACAAGTTCATCTGTACTATTTTTCTAGATTCCGCACATAAACGATATTATACTATGTGTGTTTTCCTCTTTCTGACTTATTTCACTCTGTAGGACAGCCTCTATCAACAATTCACTTCTTTAGGAATGCATCCTAGAACTTGAAGGGCAAGTGGATCCCCCAGAAACAACAATTGGGTGAACTTTGTAGGGTGGACAGAACACGGGTCTGGGAAGCAGAAGGCCTTGGACTGAATCCTGGCCCTGCCTCCTGTTAGCTGTGTGACTCTGAGCAAGTCTCTAAAACATTCTGTACCTCAGTTGCCTCCTCTGAGAAATGGACACAGTTACAATGCCTGTCTTACCTCACTGTTCTTTGATTAGTTCATTTGTTCATCTGTTCATTTGTAACACTTAACTGAAAGTCTGCATTGTGCTTCACACTGAGGGCATTGGGAGACCTCAGGAAAAACTGGTACAGCTTAGGTAACACAGCGGGGGCCCATTCATTTTTAAAGGGCTTTGGTAAAATTTCTGTAAAGGGGCCGGCCCTTTTTTCCCCTTTCAACTGCCAAAAGCTTGTCAGAGAGCACCAGTGAAATTCCCTTTCTGTACTTCTCCAACAGTAGACTTTGGCTATTCATATAGTGTGTGACATGGTTTCTAAAGATCAGGCCAGTCTCCTGTGGGAGGAGTGTTCTTGTGGCCACCAAACCAGAGATTCAGACTTTCTGAGACTGAAAGGACAAACCTCCCTTGGGCTTTCTGCTATACTCAGTATGGGCATGAATATCCCACAAAGGGTGAGTTCTCTTTTTCAGATTTCCTTCCCATTTAGGTCACTGCAGAGCCTTGTGTAGAGTTCTCTGTGCTATCCGGGAGGTTCTCATTAGATACCTATGTCATATAAACTAGTGTGTGTTGTGTGTGTGTGTGTGTGTATATATATATATATATGCATATACACACACACACACACACACACACACACATATATATATATACACACACACACACATATATATATATATATGTCAAACCCAATCTCCCAATGTATCCTCTTCTCTGTTTCCCCCCTTGGTGTCCATACATTTTTTCTCTCCTTTTGTGTTTCTATTTCTGTTTTGCAAACAAGTTCATCTGTACTATTTTTCTAGATTCCGCACATAAACGATATTATACTATGTGTGTTTTCCTCTTTCTGACTTATTTCACTCTGTAGGACAGCCTCTATCAACAATTCACTTCTTTAGGAATGCATCCTAGAACTTGAAGGGCAAGTGGATCCCCCAGAAACAACAATTGGGTGAACTTTGTGGGGTGGACAGAACACGGGTCTGGGAAGCAGAAGGCCTTGGACTGAATCCTGGCCCTGCCTCCTGTTAGCTGTGTGACTCTGAGCAAGTCTCTAAAACATTCTGTACCTCAGTTGCCTCCTCTGAGAAATGGACACAGTTACAATGCCTGTCTTACCTCACTGTTCTTTGATTAGTTCATTTGTTCATCTGTTCATTTGTAACACTTAATACTGTAAAGGTCTGCATTGTGCTTCACACTGACTTAGGGACTGTGTATAAGACAAAATTAGTTCCTGCACTAATAGAGAGGATCAAATAAGACATTTGATTTAAAATTACCGCTTAAGCTTTAAAGTATAGCAAACATGTAAATGATGATCATCATCATTATATTAATAATGCAACTTGCTTTCTCAGAAAGCTGCTTCTCTCCCAGACCCTTCTCATCAGCCTGTTGAATATACAACATCAGCAATTTTCCTCCTCAGCAGTAGAAATTTCATTTTCTCTGTCAGTCTAGGCAAGCAGTGTTTGTATTTATGATTTCTCTGTCAAGGCCCTAGGGGCCCCCAGGGCCAGGTGTGCCAAGGTTGTTAAGATGCATCCTCCCCTGCTCTGTCACTGTGTAATCATCAACCCCCAGAACCACACGATAAATGCATCACTGATGTGTAATTAATGAGGAGGGAGTCAGGGGCCCAGTACTGACATACACAAATCAAGGCCTTGTCAGCTATGGGGGTATCAATGGGACTTTTGTTTTTTAAGTAATATTTATTGGTACAAAATGCTGCACACTTGAGTTGGGAAGGGGAGTACCTTTGTGGCACTAGTGATGTGCCTGTTTGCAGCAAGCCAGAGGGACAGGCATTGGATAGCTTGCTGATTAATTCAAGGCTTCATAGGCTGAAGAGATGAGGGAGCTGGAGGGAACACTCTTCTGTTTAAAATGTATGTGCAGATTCCCTCTAATTGTGAGCTGTCCTTGGTTTCTGCAGGCCCAGGGGCTCTGAAGAACTTCTGTTCATCCTAACTTATTGAATATTCCCTATGTGTAGGTGATTGATCAGGATATGACCCAGGAGTTCAGGTATTTTGCGTTTAGTTGATGGGGAATTGGGGGCAGGGTCAGGCAATCAGAGATGGAAGGAATCTTAGAGCCCAAGTTGTTGGACATTCTGGGCAGGAATCCTTTCTCTGGGCTTCTAAGTCTTTATCCATATTTTTCTGAACTTTGTGGGTGGACAGAACACGGGTCTGGGAAGCAGAAGGCCTTGGACTGAATCCTGGCCCTGCCTCCTGTTAGCTGTGTGACTCTGAGCAAGTCTCTAAAACATTCTGTACCTCAGTTGCCTCCTCTGAGAAATGGACACAGTTACAATGCCTGTCTTACCTCACTGTTCTTTGATTAGTTCATTTGTTCATCTGTTCATTTGTAACACTTAATACTCGTAAAAGGTCTGCATTGTGCTTCACACTGACTTAGGGACTGTGTATAAGACAAAATTAGTTCCTGCACTAATAGAGAGGATCAAATAAGACATTTGATTTAAAATTACCGCTTAAGCTTTAAAGTATAGCAAACATGTAAATGATGATCATCATCATTATATTAATAATGCAACTTGCTTTCTCAGAAAGCTGCTTCTCTCCCAGACCCTTCTCATCAGCCTGTTGAATATACAACATCAGCAATTTTCCTCCTCAGCAGTAGAAATTTCATTTTCTCTGTCAGTCTAGGCAAGCAGTGTTTGTATTTATGATTTCTCTGTCAAGGCCCTAGGGGCCCCCAGGGCCAGGTGTGCCAAGGTTGTTAAGATGCATCCTCCCTGCTCTGTCACTGTGTAATCATCAACCCCCAGAACCACACGATAAATGCATCACTGATGTGTAATTAATGAGGAGGGAGTCAGGGGCCCAGTACTGACATACACAAATCAAGGCCTTGTCAGCTATGGGGGTATCAATGGGACTTTTGTTTTTTAAGTAATATTTATTGGTACAAAATGCTGCACACTTGAGTTGGGAAGGGGAGTACCTTTGTGGCACTAGTGATGTGCCTGTTTGCAGCAAGCCAGAGGGACAGGCATTGGATAGCTTGCTGATTAATTCAAGGCTTCATAGGCTGAAGAGATGAGGGAGCTGGAGGGAACACTCTTCTGTTTAAAATGTATGTGCAGATTCCCTCTAATTGTGAGCTGTCCTTGGTTTCTGCAGGCCCAGGGGCTCTGAAGAACTTCTGTTCATCCTAACTTATTGAATATTCCCTATGTGTAGGTGATTGATCAGGATATGACCCAGGAGTTCAGGTATTTTGCGTTTAGTTGATGGGGAATTGGGGGCAGGGTCAGGCAATCAGAGATGGAAGGAATCTTAGAGCCCAAGTTGTTGGACATTCTGGGCAGGAATCCTTTCTCTGGGCTTCTAAGTCTTTATCCATATTTTTCTGCCTAACATGAGATCATTAGAATAATGGGTCACATCATCTGATCACAACTCCTGTTTTTTTTTTTTTCTCTTTTCAAAGAAGACAGAGGGAGGGACAAAGAGAAAATGAAGAGGAAAAATGGCATCCTTCCTTTTCTCTGAAGGTCAAGGAGAACCCAAAGCATGACGATAATTGACAAATACAACACAGAACAATACTGCATCCATAGACTAGGGCTGGCTTTAATTTAACATGGACCATGCATACGGGGTTGTTTAGTTCTAGGTCGTTGGTGATCACCTTCCAAAGCCATGTCATCCCTTAGAACTGATCCATATTTAAAATAGTACACAAAGTTTCACCCATCTCTGAGAAAAATTTTCTGTCTCTCCAGCCCTCTTTCTTCCTTTCCTTCATCACATATACTCTTCGATATTGTTCCTGCTCCCTCCTCTGTGCCTCCTGCCATGGCCTTCTCTGTCTTTGAGGGGCCATAGTGTCCCACTTCACTCACTCTCTTGCCAGGAGCATGCCCAGTTATCTCACTCCATGGACTTTATGCAGCAGCTTTCCTACACATTCCCTACTCTTGATCAATTTGACCATCTGCTTCTCTGTTTCAACTCCCAGATGGCTGGATGCTGTAGGTAGGGGGAAAACACATGACTGTACAGGTGTGGTTTCCAACTTTAGCAAGATTGTCAGGGCTGCTCTGCCATCTTCCTACGTGGTCCCAGTTGGTATCCTCATCTGTTCCTCACAACACTTCTTATGCAACTACAGCCACTCCTCAAATTTATTCTATGAAGATGGCCTTGTTTCCTATTATCACAGAGAAAGTTAAGACCTTTAGATGTGAACTCTTCTGGTTGTACTTCTCTGAATGCTACAGATCCATGTATTTAACTCATGTTCCAAAGGGTCTTTGGGTTCTTTCTAAATCAGTCCCCAAGACAAGGATTGTTGTGTGTGGTTTATTTGGGAGGTGAGCCCAGGAAACATCAATAGGAAAAGGAACTTATACAGGGAAGGGAAGGAAGCTGGTGGAGGTGTGTTACAGAGTGAGTTGACTCTGTAAGTAACTGGGATCGTATCCTACTGGGGATTCTGGGAGTCAGCACAGAACATATGTGTGACTTGTCCCATCTACTGAGGGATGAAGGGTATTTATACACACTCTCCTGTTGAGTTTGTAAAAAAAAAAAAAAAAAAAAAAGGCTGATTTAGGGGTTATTCTTCTCCAGAATTTCTGGCCTGGTGCAGTCACATGCTCTTGGGAGGGTAAGCACTTGTTTCATCTGGTAAAACTTGTGAAATTTTTGGATGAAACCCACCTGGTTCTTACATATTCTGCATTCTCATTCCAATATATTGTTATCATTGTGGTTTAGTTGCTGCAATTTTGTTTATCTCTTTTGAAGCCTCATGAGCTGTAACCCACCAGGCTCCTCTGTCCATGATATTCCCAGGCAAGAATACTGGAGTGGATTGCCATTTCCTTCTCCAGGGATCTTTCTAACCCAGAGATTAAACTTGGACTCTTGCGTTGCAGGTGGATTCTTTACCACTGATTCACCAAGGAAGCCCTTCCAATATGCTATTTATCTTGAAATACTAGACTTTCCCCATGATATCATTGCTGTTTATTATTTAAGTCAGGATTTTTAGAATAACAAAAATATTGTCCTCCATCAAGCACCTGAATCCTGCATCTGAAAATCATGCGTTTTAAAACGTATTCAGGGTGTGTCTGTTCACGTGTGTTTGTATATCCTATAGGTTTGCAAAATACTACCTACTGTCTAGTTTTGTTGCCTATTATCTTCTCCAAGGTAATTAGCCACATAGTTTTGGTCTGTATTTAATGTTAGAAGAAGGTAAATGATGGTGGTAGTGATAACAAAATCATTCTTGAGAAAAAATAAATTGGGAATTATTTAAAAATATTGTCTTCTTATATCTTATCTCACAGTGTCTCTTATCCCCTGTGTGGCTATTGATGTGACAAACTATAATGCTAATACTGGCAAAGATGAACGCTATATCCCAAGATTCTGAGTCTGGTTCCCACCCAAGTTGTGACTGATGCCTAGAACTGAGGACACTCATATCTGGCTAAATTCTTGGCTCCTGAGCCTGTTGGCACTAATGCTGCTCCACTTCTGAGTTCTCCATGTCTCTCAAGACTTGAGCAGAACTGAGTTTTACTTTTGTTTCTATCATAATTTTCAACCTTCTGCACTAAGAGTTAGGCATAAAGCATTGGGATCCTTATCTACCTCTAACCTCACCCTGTTGGTTTCCTTCACATCTCATATTCCCATGTCCAGTGAAGTTTCTGGCCCATAGCCATAATATGTGTTTGACAAGTGTTCCAACTGAACAAGTCTCATCATTAGTTTTCCTCCAGATTTCCAATCTATTCCTCAGCTTGCTCAAGAATAATCTTTCCGAACGGTTAAAGAAATTGTATCCTGAGCAGCATGTCCTTGACTGTAATAGGGAAGAACAAATTTGACCCCATATTGTATCTGTTTCTTTTACTTTAAGTTTTTTACTCTATTGACTTTGCTACAAGTTAATCACTAAAGGGATGTTTCATAAATAATACGTAATGGTCATCTATCTCTTGGACTCTTGCGTTGCAGGTGGATTCTTTACCACTGATTCACCAAGGAAGCCCTTCCAATATGCTATTTATCTTGAAATACTAGACTTTCCCCATGATATCATTGCTGTTTATTATTTAAGTCAGGATTTTTAGAATAACAAAAATATTGTCCTCCATCAAGCACCTGAATCCTGCATCTGAAAATCATGCGTTTTAAAACGTATTCAGGGTGTGTCTGTTCACGTGTGTTTGTATATCCTATAGGTTTGCAAAATACTACCTACTGTCTAGTTTTGTTGCCTATTATCTTCTCCAAGGTAATTAGCCACATAGTTTTGGTCTGTATTTAATGTTAGAAGAAGGTAAATGATGGTGGTAGTGATAACAAAATCATTCTTGAGAAAAAATAAATTGGGAATTATTTAAAAATATTGTCTTCTTATATCTTATCTCACAGTGTCTCTTATCCCCTGTGTGGCTATTGATGTGACAAACTATAATGCTAATACTGGCAAAGATGAACGCTATATCCCAAGATTCTGAGTCTGGTTCCCACCCAAGTTGTGACTGATGCCTAGAACTGAGGACACTCATATCTGGCTAAATTCTTGGCTCCTGAGCCTGTTGGCACTAATGCTGCTCCACTTCTGAGTTCTCCATGTCTCTCAAGACTTGAGCAGAACTGAGTTTTACTTTTGTTTCTATCATAATTTTCAACCTTCTGCACTAAGAGTTAGGCATAAAGCATTGGGATCCTTATCTACCTCTAACCTCACCCTGTTGGTTTCCTTCACATCTCATATTCCCATGTCCAGTGAAGTTTCTGGCCCATAGCCATAATATGTGTTTGACAAGTGTTCCAACTGAACAAGTCTCATCATTAGTTTTCCTCCAGATTTCCAATCTATTCCTCAGCTTGCTCAAGAATAATCTTTCCGAACGGTTAAAGAAATTGTATCCTGAGCAGCATGTCCTTGACTGTAATAGGGAAGAACAAATTTGACCCCATATTGTATCTGTTTCTTTTACTTTAAGTTTTTTACTCTATTGACTTTGCTACAAGTTAATCACTAAAGGGATGTTTCGCTTGCATAAATAATACGTAATGGTCATCTATCTCTGGGAACTCTGCCTATCATGACCTCAGCTTAAGCTAGAACACCTTTGTTCAGCTCACAGGGATCATCCTGACAGGGACCACCTGCGAATGGCTGCAGGAAAGAAGAAATTAACACATCCTCTTTGGAATTTGGCCAGAACTGGGAAATATCTGCAACATATTATTGCTTTTATTTTTAAAATTTTACCTGCTCACCTCCCCACTCTTTATTCTATATGAGAAATCAGGATCCAAATCCAGGCAAGATGGTTCTTTAGGACCCTAGTCCACCATCTTGGTGTTCTGGCTTTCTAAGTAAAGTTTCTCTTCCTGGCCTCAACAACCTGCCTCTTGATTATTGGCCTATCATGCAGTGAGCAGTATGAGCCTGCACTTTGTAACAAGATCTCCTGTGGTTGCCTTTTATCTCTCTCTTCATTCTCATCTCTTGCTGCAACCTCCTTTTTGCTTTTTGCCTGTTGTCTGAACACACTGACACACTTGGGCATCTGAACACATGTAGGCACTCTGATCGCACTGTGCCCTCTTCTTTTGTCCTTCTGTTCTGCATGTCTTTTCTCCTGCCATGTACTAGGAGACTCTAAATTGTTTTAAAAACTCAGCTGAGTCACTTCTTGAGCTTATATATGCTCCCAGCAGAGGTGCTTAATGGCTGCTCTTGGGCTTTCAGTGTAAAAGGTGCATGAGAAGAATGACACTTGTGTGTGTGTGTGTTTTTTTTTTTTTCTTTTAAATTTTGGCCTCTTTTGTAGGCTTTTTATTTCTTTATTTTCATCCATCTTTATTCTTTGGCCTGTGTGGGCCTCCCATTTCAATGGGAGAGAGACCCATTGAAATGGTCTCTCTTGGTGCAGAGCACTGGCTCTAGGCGCATGCCCCGAACTGGCTCTATGTCCAGTGAAGTTTCTGGCCCATAGCCATAATATGTGTTTGACAAGTGTTCCAACTGAACAAGTCTCATCATTAGTTTTCCTCCAGATTTCCAATCTATTCCTCAGCTTGCTCAAGAATAATCTTTCCGAACGGTTAAAGAAATTGTATCCTGAGCAGCATGTCCTTGACTGTAATAGGGAAGAACAAATTTGACCCCATATTGTATCTGTTTCTTTTACTTTAAGTTTTTTACTCTATTGACTTTGCTACAAGTTAATCACTAAAGGGATGTTTCGCTTGCATAAATAATACGTAATGGTCATCTATCTCTGGGAACTCTGCCTATCATGACCTCAGCTTAAGCTAGAACACCTTTGTTCAGCTCACAGGGATCATCCTGACAGGGACCACCTGCGAATGGCTGCAGGAAAGAAGAAATTAACACATCCTCTTTGGAATTTGGCCAGAACTGGGAAATATCTGCAACATATTATTGCTTTTATTTTTAAAATTTTACCTGCTCACCTCCCCACTCTTTATTCTATATGAGAAATCAGGATCCAAATCCAGGCAAGATGGTTCTTTAGGACCCTAGTCCACCATCTTGGTGTTCTGGCTTTCTAAGTAAAGTTTCTCTTCCTGGCCTCAACAACCTGCCTCTTGATTATTGGCCTATCATGCAGTGAGCAGTATGAGCCTGCACTTTGTAACAAGATCTCCTGTGGTTGCCTTTTATCTCTCTCTTCATTCTCATCTCTTGCTGCAACCTCCTTTTTGCTTTTTGCCTGTTGTCTGAACACACTGACACACTTGGGCATCTGAACACATGTAGGCACTCTGATCGCACTGTGCCCTCTTCTTTTGTCCTTCTGTTCTGCATGTCTTTTCTCCTGCCATGTACTAGGAGACTCTAAATTGTTTTAAAAACTCAGCTGAGTCACTTCTTGAGCTTATATATGCTCCCAGCAGAGGTGCTTAATGGCTGCTCTTGGGCTTTCAGTGTAAAAGGTGCATGAGAAGAATGACACTTGTGTGTGTGTGTGTTTTTTTTTTTTTCTTTTAAATTTTGGCCTCTTTTGTAGGCTTTTTATTTCTTTATTTTCATCCATCTTTATTCTTTGGCCTGTGTGGGCCTCCCATTTCAATGGGAGAGAGACCCATTGAAATGGTCTCTCTTGGTGCAGAGCACTGGCTCTAGGCGCATGCACTCCAGAACTCTGGCTCGGTAGTTAGACACACCAGTCCAGCCACTACATGGCACGTAGGATCTTCCCAGGCCAGGGATGGAACCGGTGCCCCTTGTGCTGCAAGGTGAACTCTACCCACTGGACCACCAGGGAAGCCCTCCTGTGGAGTTTTAATGGCATAAAATGATATAAGACATGAAACTCTGTCTAGTGCAGAATCAATACTTAATGCATACTGTGTTAGTTCTTTAGACATCTTTACTGTGAAGATCAGTATAATGCATGGTTTCATGTATGTGCACATTTCCAAGTGTCCATGGGATGTGAGCTGTGTCCTATTCATCTTATGTCTCTAATATTTGTGCTTGTGCTCAGTTATGTTAGTTGTATCTGAGTCTGCAATCCCCTGGGCCACAGGGATATTCCTGGCAAGAATACTGGAATGGGTTTCCATGCCCACCTCCTTCCTGACTTAGGGATTGAACCTGAGTCTCCTCATCTCAGACAAATTCTTTAACATTGAGCCACCATAAATGGGTGAAGAAAACCTATGTCTGCTACACCTACCTGACTTTTTGGCCTACTTTTTGGGTTGGGGCGGTGCGGGGGGGTGGGTTGGGAAGGGAGGTGGGCGGGCGGGCCACTTCTATTGGTCTTTCATTTATCTATTTTCATCCATCTTTGTTCTCTGGCCTGTGTGGGCCTCCCATCGCAGTGGCCTCTCTTGTCACAGAGCTCTGGCTCTGGGCGCATGCGCTGCAGAGCTCTGGCTTGGTAATTGGACACATTGGTCCAGCCACTCCGTGGCACGTGGGATCTTCCTTGGCCAGGGATCGAACTGGCACCCCTTGCACTACAAGGCGGTGTCCTTACCCACTGGACCACCAGGGAGGTCCTTGACCTACTTTTAATAGGCCAAAAAATATCCCTTCATTATTTTACTTCATCCTTAAATTTTTCCCATGCATAGTCAATTGTTAAGGCAGTAAATCTATTCTGTATGATAATAAAATGACTGATTTATGACATTAAACATTTGAAGCCTATAGCTACAACACAAAGTGAATGTTAATGTAAACTTATTATTAACTAATAACAATGTATTGCTATTTATTCATCAATTGTCAGAAACATTCCACATGAATGAAAGATGTCAATCATAGGAGAAACTGAGAGGGTAGAAAAGGGAGTGGCTATATGGCGATTCTCTGTACTTCCTGTTTAATTTTGTTGGACTAAGTATAAATAGAATAGTTAGTTTCTACTTTATATACGCTTACAACTTTATTTTGCTTGCATTTATTCTGGCATCCAGTGTTATTGCTAAAATCTAGAAAGCTTATTATTTTAGTAATTTTTTAAAAAAATTGAATGAGGCTTGAAAATTCTAACCCAATTCTGAGATTATAAAGGAATACTATTTTGTAAAAAGAACAAAAACAAACAAACAAGAAATTAACATGTAATTAACATGTGAGTCCGTTTTTGTTGTTCAGTTGCTCAGTCATGTCTGACTCTTTGCAACCCTGTGGACTGTAGAACTCCAGGCTTCCTTGTCAATTTCTCAGATTGCTCAAACTTATGTCCATTTAGTCCATGATGGCATGCAACCATCTTGTCCTCTGACATCCCCTTGTTCACCTGCCTTCAATCTTTCCCAGAATCACTTTTCCAGTGAGTCATCTCTTTACATCAGGTGGCCAAGCTTAGGTTTTGTCAGTCCTGAGTCTCCTCATCTCAGACAAATTCTTTAACATTGAGCCACCATAAATGGGTGAAGAAAACCTATGTCTGCTACACCTACCTGACTTTTTGGCCTACTTTTTGGGGGTTGGGGCGGTGCGGGGGTGGGTTGGGAAGGGAGGTGGGCGGGCGGGCCACTTCTATTGGTCTTTCATTTATCTATTTTCATCCATCTTTGTTCTCTGGCCTGTGTGGGCCTCCCATCGCAGTGGCCTCTCTTGTCACAGAGCTCTGGCTCTGGGCGCATGCGCTGCAGAGCTCTGGCTTGGTAATTGGACACATTGGTCCAGCCACTCCGTGGCACGTGGGATCTTCCTTGGCCAGGGATCGAACTGGCACCCCTTGCACTACAAGGCGGTGTCCTTACCCACTGGACCACCAGGGAGGTCCTTGACCTACTTTTAATAGGCCAAAAAATATCCCTTCATTATTTTACTTCATCCTTAAATTTTTCCCATGCATAGTCAATTGTTAAGGCAGTAAATCTATTCTGTATGATAATAAAATGACTGATTTATGACATTAAACATTTGAAGCCTATAGCTACAACACAAAGTGAATGTTAATGTAAACTTATTATTAACTAATAACAATGTATTGCTATTTATTCATCAATTGTCAGAAACATTCCACATGAATGAAAGATGTCAATCATAGGAGAAACTGAGAGGGTAGAAAAGGGAGTGGCTATATGGCGATTCTCTGTACTTCCTGTTTAATTTTGTTGGACTAAGTATAAATAGAATAGTTAGTTTCTACTTTATATACGCTTACAACTTTATTTTGCTTGCATTTATTCTGGCATCCAGTGTTATTGCTAAAATCTAGAAAGCTTATTATTTTAGTAATTTTTTAAAAAAATTGAATGAGGCTTGAAAATTCTAACCCAATTCTGAGATTATAAAGGAATACTATTTTGTAAAAAGAACAAAAACAAACAAACAAGAAATTAACATGTAATTAACATGTGAGTCCGTTTTTGTTGTTCAGTTGCTCAGTCATGTCTGACTCTTTGCAACCCTGTGGACTGTAGAACTCCAGGCTTCCTTGTCAATTTCTCAGATTGCTCAAACTTATGTCCATTTAGTCCATGATGGCATGCAACCATCTTGTCCTCTGACATCCCCTTGTTCACCTGCCTTCAATCTTTCCCAGAATCACTTTTCCAGTGAGTCATCTCTTTACATCAGGTGGCCAAGCTATTGGAGCTTTGGCTTCAGCATCAGTCCTTTCAATAAATATTCTGGATTGATTTCCTTTAGGACTGACTGGTTTGCTCTCCTTGCAGTTCAAGGGGCTCTTGAGAGTCTTCTCCAATATCACAGTTGGAAAGCAAGAATTATTTGATGCTTGCCTTCTTTATGGTGCAACTCTCACATTTGTACATGACTACTGGAAAAACCAAAGCTTGACTATATGGACCTTTGTTGGGAAAGGAATACCTCTGCTTTTTAATACACTGTCTAGGTTTGTCACAGTTTTTCTTCCAAGGAGCAAGCCTTTTTTTTTTTTTTTTTTAGCAAGCGTTTTTTAATTTTATGACTGCAGTCCTCATCCACAGTGATTTTGGAGCCCAAGAAAATGAAAGTTTGCCAATGTTTCCACTGTTTCCCTGTCTATTTGCCATTAAGTGATGGGACCAGCTGCCATGATCCTAGTTTTTTGAGTGTTGAGTTTTAAGTCAGTATTATTAACTGAAGATTTTGTTCAGATTTTACAAAATTTTATGCTAGTGTGTATTGTTTGTTTTTATATTGTATTTAAGATTCCACATTGTATATACATACCACAGCTTCTTCTGTCAATGGACATCTAGATTGCTTCCCTGTTCTAGCTAATGTAAATAGAGCTGCAATGAACATTGGGTTACTTGTGTCTCAAAGGAATATTATTCATCCTTAAAAAGGAATGCATTTGAGTCAGTCCTAATGAGATGGATGAGTTTAGAGCCTATTTTACAGAGTGAAGTGAGTTATGAACCACTGTTTGAAAAAATTACTATTTTGTAAAAAGAACAAAAACAAACAAACAAGAAATTAACATGTAATTAACATGTGAGTCCGTTTTTGTTGTTCAGTTGCTCAGTCATGTCTGACTCTTTGCAACCCTGTGGACTGTAGAACTCCAGGCTTCCTTGTCAATTTCTCAGATTGCTCAAACTTATGTCCATTTAGTCCATGATGGCATGCAACCATCTTGTCCTCTGACATCCCCTTGTTCACCTGCCTTCAATCTTTCCCAGAATCACTTTTCCAGTGAGTCATCTCTTTACATCAGGTGGCCAAGCTATTGGAGCTTTGGCTTCAGCATCAGTCCTTTCAATAAATATTCTGGATTGATTTCCTTTAGGACTGACTGGTTTGCTCTCCTTGCAGTTCAAGGGGCTCTTGAGAGTCTTCTCCAATATCACAGTTGGAAAGCAAGAATTATTTGATGCTTGCCTTCTTTATGGTGCAACTCTCACATTTGTACATGACTACTGGAAAAACCAAAGCTTGACTATATGGACCTTTGTTGGGAAAGGAATACCTCTGCTTTTTAATACACTGTCTAGGTTTGTCACAGTTTTTCTTCCAAGGAGCAAGCCTTTTTTTTTTTTTTTAGCAAGCGTTTTTTAATTTTATGACTGCAGTCCTCATCCACAGTGATTTTGGAGCCCAAGAAAATGAAAGTTTGCCAATGTTTCCACTGTTTCCCTGTCTATTTGCCATTAAGTGATGGGACCAGCTGCCATGATCCTAGTTTTTTGAGTGTTGAGTTTTAAGTCAGTATTATTAACTGAAGATTTTGTTCAGATTTTACAAAATTTTATGCTAGTGTGTATTGTTTGTTTTTATATTGTATTTAAGATTCCACATTGTATATACATACCACAGCTTCTTCTGTCAATGGACATCTAGATTGCTTCCCTGTTCTAGCTAATGTAAATAGAGCTGCAATGAACATTGGGTTACTTGTGTCTCAAAGGAATATTATTCATCCTTAAAAAGGAATGCATTTGAGTCAGTCCTAATGAGATGGATGAGTTTAGAGCCTATTTTACAGAGTGAAGTGAGTTAGAGAGAGAAAAACAATTATTTTATACTAACACATATTTATGGGATCTAGAAAGATGGTACTGATGAATCTATTTGTAGAGCAGTAATGGACAGACAGACATTGAGAACAGACTTATGGATATGACTTGAGGTGAAAGGAGAGTGTGGGAGGTATGGAGAGAATAACATGGAAGCATACATTACCATAGATCAAATAAATAGCCAATGGGAATCTATTATGTAACTCAGGGAATTCAAACCAGGGCTCAGTAACAACCTAGAGGTGTGAGATGGAGAGAGGGGTGGGAAGGATGTTCAAGTGGGAGAGGACATGGGTAAGCCTACGGCTGATTCATGTTGATGTTTGGTAGGAATCAATGCAATACTATAAAGTGATTATCCTTCAATTAAAAATACATAAATTTAAAAAAAGTGAAAAAAATTTCACATTGTATTCAGTTGCATTGATCAGCTCCAGTTGCATGTAACAAATTTTGATAAATTCTCATGTCATTTTTATTCTGTAACAGATATTTTCTAATTTTCCTTGCTCTGGCTTCTTAGGTATACTCATCATTTAAAAGTGGACGTTTAATTTCCAAATACAGGGTTTTAAAAAGTATGCTTGATAGTAACTTCTCATTTAAATATTTTTCCTCTGGAATCATTCTCTGTGTTTTTTCAGGCTTTTTACTTTATTGAGGCTTTCAATGGCTAAGTCAAAGATTTCTCTGTCACACTGCACTTGAAAATATGTGGTTTATTTTCAAATATCTTTTGATATTGATTTCTAACATAATTCCATGGTGATAAAAGAACAGACTCTGTATGACTTACATACCTTTAGACCTTGAAATTTTTGCACCTTGTTTTGCATGCCTAGATGTTGGAGTGTCTCCTGGTTTATAGCCTATGGGAACTTGAATAGAATTTGTATCCTGCTGTTGTGTGAAAATCGTACAAATCTTAATTATGTTGAGTTGGTTCATAGTGCTTTTCAGGTCTAATATATGTTACTTTTCTGTTTGATATTGAAACTCCAACTAAAAATCATAATGTATCCATATAAAGATAATTGTAATCTATAGTAGAACTATAGGTGACTTTGTTCAGAGCCTATTTTACAGAGTGAAGTGAGTTAGAGAGAGAAAAACAATTATTTTATACTAACACATATTTATGGGATCTAGAAAGATGGTACTGATGAATCTATTTGTAGAGCAGTAATGGACAGACAGACATTGAGAACAGACTTATGGATATGACTTGAGGTGAAAGGAGAGTGTGGGAGGTATGGAGAGAATAACATGGAAGCATACATTACCATAGATCAAATAAATAGCCAATGGGAATCTATTATGTAACTCAGGGAATTCAAACCAGGGCTCAGTAACAACCTAGAGGTGTGAGATGGAGAGAGGGGTGGGAAGGATGTTCAAGTGGGAGAGGACATGGGTAAGCCTACGGCTGATTCATGTTGATGTTTGGTAGGAATCAATGCAATACTATAAAGTGATTATCCTTCAATTAAAAATACATAAATTTAAAAAAAGTGAAAAAAATTTCACATTGTATTCAGTTGCATTGATCAGCTCCAGTTGCATGTAACAAATTTTGATAAATTCTCATGTCATTTTTATTCTGTAACAGATATTTTCTAATTTTCCTTGCTCTGGCTTCTTAGGTATACTCATCATTTAAAAGTGGACGTTTAATTTCCAAATACAGGGTTTTAAAAAGTATGCTTGATAGTAACTTCTCATTTAAATATTTTTCCTCTGGAATCATTCTCTGTGTTTTTTCAGGCTTTTTACTTTATTGAGGCTTTCAATGGCTAAGTCAAAGATTTCTCTGTCACACTGCACTTGAAAATATGTGGTTTATTTTCAAATATCTTTTGATATTGATTTCTAACATAATTCCATGGTGATAAAAGAACAGACTCTGTATGACTTACATACCTTTAGACCTTGAAATTTTTGCACCTTGTTTTGCATGCCTAGATGTTGGAGTGTCTCCTGGTTTATAGCCTATGGGAACTTGAATAGAATTTGTATCCTGCTGTTGTGTGAAAATCGTACAAATCTTAATTATGTTGAGTTGGTTCATAGTGCTTTTCAGGTCTAATATATGTTACTTTTCTGTTTGATATTGAAACTCCAACTAAAAATCATAATGTATCCATATAAAGATAATTGTAATCTATAGTAGAACTATAGGTGACTTTGTTCTGTATTTTCCAAGACTCCTGTAAATGTGTTATTGTACTTTCATAATTAAAAAATAAAAATAAATAAATAAAAGTAGACTCCATTATTTACAAAATATCTTCCTGAACCCATGAGGAAAAGTGGGAGATATTATCTGAAAGTCAGAGACATGGTGCAGTTTGTCCAAAGGCACACAATTAAAACAGTCAGAAACAAGATCTACATTTTCTTATGCTGCACATTTCATAGTTAGCACAGAACGAATTTTTAATCTCCACTCCTCTTCTGTGAGGAATAAGGCAGCCTCATTACCGACATTCTCCTTTTGGCACTTTTGGAAACTAAGTCTTAGGTGGAGTAGAGTTTATTAGGGAATGGATGAGAATATCCTTCACAAGACTAATTTAGAGTCTTTTATTACTCAGTTGAGACTGTCAATCCTAAGTTATCTGACATTTAATTCCTGCTGATGTAAATTTTATATGACAAATAGTTTCATTAAATTGTGTCACCTCTGGCTTATATACACTATAAAAAGTTTCTATTTTAACAGCCAGCATCAAAAGAGCCTCAGCTGAGAGGAATAATGTTGAGGAAACTTGTAAGGACACAGCTGGCTCCCTGGGGAAGAAGGTCTCTGGATGGAGGTGGCTCTGGTCCCAAGTACCCCTGCGCCTGTGCTAGTACCGCTCTGGCACGGACACTACCTTCTCTTGTGCCCTTGACTGATACACTCTTCTTTGAGCAGTGAGCACCTCCTCTGGCTTCTCCTTTCCACCAATGGATCTTTTACAAAAAGAAGTTGCTTTGTAACATGCTATGGCAAACACTAATAACAATTTCACAGTAATTTCCAGCCAGAATCTCTAATTTTGTATTTGTTTCTTTATGTAAAACCACTCTGTTTAGGGACAATGGCATAAGTGAACCTCATTAAATATTGAGAAAGTACTGCCTTATATTTACGTATCAACAAACTATCCATTGAGCATCTACTATATGCCAGGTTGTATGGCAGATAACTATGGAGAATGAGTGATCTCTGAGACCAAGAAGCGTTCAATCTACTGGGAAGATCTGGTATACTTATATAATTGGACAACAATAAAAAGTATATGTGTGCAGCACTTTATGGTATATTTAAGGATTTTATGTTCTCATTACAACGATACTCTCGAAGGAGAAGAGTGTATTATAATTCTCCCATTTGATTGGAGATGACTCTGAGGTCCCTACTGTGATGGTTGGTCTTCTACTTCCAAGATCTGGTGCTCTATCTTCACCGTGGTTTGTGTCCATCCCTCTATACACTACATACTATGAAGTCCTCCAATAAAATATGAACTCTTTCAACAAAAAAATATGTTACTCTTGTGTGTGCCATTGTTGACAATGATTTGCTTTTTCTGCTGGCTATTTTGTACATTTCTAATGATAAGGAAATCAAAGCAGAGTTGATTAATATTAGTTCAGTGTACATAATAAAATACTTGTTAATATTCCACCAACCAAATGTGTACGGATTTTGTTAGGATACACAGTGTAATAGACATTTCTAATCTTGAATCTAATATTCCCTCATAATACCAATTTTTGCCTTTGTGTATTTAAATGTTCTTTTAACTTGAATGCAGAGTACATCATGAGAAATGCAGGCCTAGATGAATCACAGACTAGAATCAAGGTTGCTGGAAGAAATACCAACAATTTTTCAGATGTACAGATGATATCACTTTAATGACTGAAAGTGAAGTGGAACTAAAGAATCTCTTGATGAGGGGGTAAAAAGAGAGTGAAAAGCTGGCTTAAAATTCAACCTTCAAAAAACTAAGATCATGGCATCTGGTCCCATCACTTCATGGTAAGTATAAGGGGAAAAAGTGGAAGCACTGACATATTTGATTTTCTTGGGCTCCAAAATCACTGTGAAAAGTGATGGCAGCCATGAAATTAAGAGATGTGTGTTCCTTGGAAGAAAAGGTATGACAAACCTAGACAGCATACTAAAAGCAAAGACATCAATTTGCTGGCAGAGGTATGTATGGTCAAAGCTATGGTTTTTCCAGTAGTCATGTATGAATGTAAGAGTTGGACCATAAAGAAGGCTGAGCACAGAAGAATTGATGCTTTTGAATTATGGTGCTGGGGAAGACTCTTGAGAGTCTTTTGGACTGTAAGGAGAGCAAACCAATCAGTCCTAAAGGAAATCAACCCTGAATATTCACTGGAGGAACTAATGCTGAAACTGAAGTTCCAATACTATTGCTAACTAATGTGAAGAGTTACCTCACTGGAAAAGACCCTGATGATTGAAGGCAAAAGCAGAAGTTGGTGGCAGAAGATGGGGTGATTAAATAGCATTACTGAATCAATGGACATGAATTTGATCAAACTTCGAGAGATAGTGGAATACAGAAGAGCCTGGTATGTTGCAGCACATGGGGTCACAAAGAGTTGGACATAACTTATCAACTAAACAGTAGCAACAATTTAATAGTTCTATCCTTCACCTGGCAAATCTTTAAAGATGAGTCTCACTATTTGTGTTAAATATCTCTGCCTCTACATCGTCCACTTTTCATGCCTCTCTGTACTTTCCTATCCTGCTGTCTGCCCAGAGAAACTCATCTGTAATATTCCCTCATAATACCAATTTTTGCCTTTGTGTATTTAAATGTTCTTTTAACTTGAATGCAGAGTACATCATGAGAAATGCAGGCCTAGATGAATCACAGACTAGAATCAAGGTTGCTGGAAGAAATACCAACAATTTTTCAGATGTACAGATGATATCACTTTAATGACTGAAAGTGAAGTGGAACTAAAGAATCTCTTGATGAGGGGGTAAAAAGAGAGTGAAAAGCTGGCTTAAAATTCAACCTTCAAAAAACTAAGATCATGGCATCTGGTCCCATCACTTCATGGTAAGTATAAGGGGAAAAAGTGGAAGCACTGACATATTTGATTTTCTTGGGCTCCAAAATCACTGTGAAAAGTGATGGCAGCCATGAAATTAAGAGATGTGTGTTCCTTGGAAGAAAAGGTATGACAAACCTAGACAGCATACTAAAAGCAAAGACATCAATTTGCTGGCAGAGGTATGTATGGTCAAAGCTATGGTTTTTCCAGTAGTCATGTATGAATGTAAGAGTTGGACCATAAAGAAGGCTGAGCACAGAAGAATTGATGCTTTTGAATTATGGTGCTGGGGAAGACTCTTGAGAGTCTTTTGGACTGTAAGGAGAGCAAACCAATCAGTCCTAAAGGAAATCAACCCTGAATATTCACTGGAGGAACTAATGCTGAAACTGAAGTTCCAATACTATTGCTAACTAATGTGAAGAGTTACCTCACTGGAAAAGACCCTGATGATTGAAGGCAAAAGCAGAAGTTGGTGGCAGAAGATGGGGTGATTAAATAGCATTACTGAATCAATGGACATGAATTTGATCAAACTTCGAGAGATAGTGGAATACAGAAGAGCCTGGTATGTTGCAGCACATGGGGTCACAAAGAGTTGGACATAACTTATCAACTAAACAGTAGCAACAATTTAATAGTTCTATCCTTCACCTGGCAAATCTTTAAAGATGAGTCTCACTATTTGTGTTAAATATCTCTGCCTCTACATCGTCCACTTTTCATGCCTCTCTGTACTTTCCTATCCTGCTGTCTGCCCAGAGAAACTCATCTGTATGAATTATATCAGCAGGCTCTTGTGCCCACGGGAAGATACAGCCTATTAGTTTTGGCCTGTGGGGATCCCTGGCAATCAGAGAACAGGAAGTGAGTGAGGCCAGGGTGTTTATTCCCAGGTTCTCCCTCTTTGAGGTCATTTTGGGTTGACTCTGCTGCTCCTCATAAGGTGGACTTCTTCCTTCTCCTTTTCCTTGTCTCTTCACATCTAGGTGAAGTAACATCTGTTTATATATACCTAAAAAAGACACACACGTTTAAAAAGGAAACACTTTGTTTGTAAACAATCACTTTATTCAGTCCTCTTAATCCTAATCTGAGCTGTGCCTTTTGTTTCCCATTGAAATCCTATTTTCTATTGAGATCTTTAAAGAGACCATGTGCCTTGAAGGGTTCATGGCCCCAGGCACCATCCTCTGCCTTGGTTTATACTTTCTATGAACTGAACTTTTGTAAGGTAAAAATAAGCACAAGACCTTAGAAGGAAACCTCAGTCAAAATGAGGAGTAAATAAAAAAATATAAAAATAAGTAAATTAAAAAAGGGATTAAAGCACAAGAAAAGGCAGGGAAGGAAGCAAGAAAAGCTTCCAGATGTACAAGTGACAACAGTTTGGAAATATAAATAAAAGCCATCATTGTTGTTAATGTGTACTAAGTTACTTCAGACATGGGTCTGATTCTGAGACCCTATGGACTGTAGCATGCCAGGCTCCTCTGTTTATGGAATTTTCCAGGCAAGAATACTGGAGTGAGTTGCCATGCCCTCCTCCAGGGGATCTTCCCAACCCAGGGACTGAACCTACATCTTTTCTGTCTCCTACATTGGCAGGTAGATTCTTTATCACTAGCACCACCTGGGAAACCCCATCATTGTTCAGTGATGAAAAAATGAGGAGTAGAAGAAGGTAATGTGATGTGAATGATGGGGTGGGAGTGGAGGTGGCAGAGTTAGAGATAATAGAAAGGGCACCCTCCTAACAGGAGTCTTCCACTTTCATCTTTGAGTTACTTATAGTGACACTGGAGTATTTTTGAGATACAGAGAAAAAATTTCCCCTAGGAAGGTCTATTTCTGAAACACATGCATATGTCTATTAGGAAAATGGCATAATATAATGGAAATGGACCTGGGAATAAATTTCTGATCCAGTACTTATTTGTTTCAGCATCTTTTAACTTCTACGAGGTTCAGTAGTCACAGAGAAGAAGTATAGATGATATAGCCATAGATCTTTAATAAAAGATGAAATTTTTATTCTGCTGCTCCTCATAAGGTGGACTTCTTCCTTCTCCTTTTCCTTGTCTCTTCACATCTAGGTGAAGTAACATCTGTTTATATATACCTAAAAAGACACACACGTTTAAAAGGAAACACTTTGTTTGTAAACAATCACTTTATTCAGTCCTCTTAATCCTAATCTGAGCTGTGCCTTTTGTTTCCCATTGAAATCCTATTTTCTATTGAGATCTTTAAAGAGACCATGTGCCTTGAAGGGTTCATGGCCCCAGGCACCATCCTCTGCCTTGGTTTATACTTTCTATGAACTGAACTTTTGTAAGGTAAAAATAAGCACAAGACCTTAGAAGGAAACCTCAGTCAAAATGAGGAGTAAATAAAAAAATATAAAAATAAGTAAATTAAAAAAGGGATTAAAGCACAAGAAAAGGCAGGGAAGGAAGCAAGAAAAGCTTCCAGATGTACAAGTGACAACAGTTTGGAAATATAAATAAAAGCCATCATTGTTGTTAATGTGTACTAAGTTACTTCAGACATGGGTCTGATTCTGAGACCCTATGGACTGTAGCATGCCAGGCTCCTCTGTTTATGGAATTTTCCAGGCAAGAATACTGGAGTGAGTTGCCATGCCCTCCTCCAGGGGATCTTCCCAACCCAGGGACTGAACCTACATCTTTTCTGTCTCCTACATTGGCAGGTAGATTCTTTATCACTAGCACCACCTGGGAAACCCCATCATTGTTCAGTGATAAAAAAATGGGGGGTAGAAGAAGGTAATGTGATGTGAATGATGGGGTGGGAGTGGAGGTGGCAGAGTTAGAGATAATAGAAAGGGCACCCTCCTAACAGGAGTCTTCCACTTTCATCTTTGAGTTACTTATAGTGACACTGGAGTATTTTTGAGATACAGAGAAAAAATTTCCCCTAGGAAGGTCTATTTCTGAAACACATGCATATGTCTATTAGGAAAATGGCATAATATAATGGAAATGGACCTGGGAATAAATTTCTGATCCAGTACTTATTTGTTTCAGCATCTTTTAACTTCTACGAGGTTCAGTAGTCACAGAGAAGAAGTATAGATGATATAGCCATAGATCTTTAATAAAAGATGAATATCCCTATTTGTCTTTGGGATTTAATTATATTTTATTGTTGTTTAGTTGCACAGTGATGTCCAACTCTTTGTGAACCCATGGACTGTAGCCCTCCAGGCTCCACTGTCCATGGAATTTCTCAGGCAAAAATATTTGAGTTGGCTGACATTTTCTCCTCCAGGGGAACTTTTCAATCCAGGGATCAAACCCAAGTCTTCTGTCTTGGTGGTGATTCTTTGCTTCTGAACCACCAGGGAAGCCCATTTAGGTATGGAGAAATACATCTTTCCTAAAATGAAAAATAAATTGGGAGAGGGGGAACTTTATTTTTGTGCCATACATGAGAGGAAATGTGAATCATTGTTTGCCCTCAATGTTAGGTTCTTCCCCAAAGATCCACCAATAAAGCCAAGCTCTCCATAGTTGGGAGAATCTCAGCTATGCTAGATTTCCATTATAGAATCTTGGAATAAGGATTCCAGGATTGATGACACCACTTTTTTATCATTAAATTAATCTCTCAACAAAAAGTTTATTTAGTAACTGAGTGCCTGCTGCATTTTTGCAAGGCGTTATGTTAGGTTTTGCAAGGATGCTACAGCTCAGGGAGAAGAAGAAAAGCTGGCCTATCAAGGTCATAGGTCATATCTCATTACCCTTGTTACCCCAGTGCTAATATACCACCTAGTCCCTTATGAGTATATAGCATATAAACTTGTTTAGTTTAAGCATTTAATAGGCAGCAATGCCAGGCACGAGAAGCAGAGACTGACTGCATTAGAAATTCAAAGAGAAAGCTCTTTGTGGTCTTAAATTTTCATGGAGGTGGAGGAAATTACTCTGGGCCTTGATAAGTGTGCAGATTTGGGTAGGTTTACTGGGGCATGGACAACACTTTTGGGGACTGTCTAATTATTTACTTAGTTTAGATTTATAGAAATGATATTGCCATGTAAAGTGGTATGAATTTTAATAGGAAATAATTTACAGACACAAATTTACATAGTCTTGATTTTAATAGGACTCAATTTACATATACCCTCCAGAAGAGTGTGTTAATTTTTTTTTTTTATCACAACCAGCAGTGCATGAAAGTACTATATCACCATATCTGTATTAGTGTAGTGTGTTATCTTTGAAAAGTATTTATGTGCTTTGTGACAGATTTTTACCATATCTCAATTAATAATGCTTTAGGTAAAAATTTTAATTAATTGAGCAAGTACAGGGTGGATTAAAGATTCTGTGGTTGCACTGAGAAGGCAAGATGACTGGAGGCTGGTAAAGTGGCGTAGAAAAGAGTGAATATTGTCTGAGGGAAGTGAGCAAAGTAAAACTTTGAGGAAACATGATGGGAAGGGTGTGTCCAGACAAAACAGCCATGGCAAATGGACATATATTTGTCATCCAGAGGGGAGGCTGCCAGCTGGAAATCTTGGATGTGGGTCAATTATGAGTGAGGAAAACATGTGAGGTAAGCTTGCAGCTGCAGGTCAGGGTCAGGGCAGGCAAGGAGGATAGGGACTGGGAGATTGGGGGTCAGATGCACTGGCAGTATTTTTGCCATTTTATTTTTTGTTTTTTAATTTTTACAATGTTGTGTTGGCTTCCACCATACAACAGTGTGAATTAGTCACAGCTCTACATATATTCCCTCCTTCCTGAGGCATCCTCCACTCAGGATACCACAGAGCATCAGACTGGGCTCCCCGTGCAACCTCTCATCAGCCAGCTATCCCACACAAGATAGTGCATACATGTCGATGTTACGCTCTCCATTCATTCCACTCTCAGAGAAACAAATACAGTATATTAACACATGCATTCATATATGAGAACACTCTCAAACATCCCTTGTACTGCAAGGAGATCAAATCAGTCAGTTCTAAAGGAAAGCAACACTGACTATTCATTGGAAGGACTGATACTGAAGCTAAAGCTCCAATATTTTGGCCACCTTATGCGAAGAGACAACTTGTAGGAAAAGACCCTGATGCTGGGAAAGACCGAGGGCAGGAGAAGAGGGTGACGGGGGATGAGATGGTTGGATGGCATCACTGACTCAATGGACATGTTTGGGGCAAAATCAGGGTGATAGTGAAGGACAGGGAAGCCTGGTGTCCTGCAGTTCATGGGACCACAAGGCCAACACAACTGAGTGACTGAACAACACCAACAATGCACGCATGGATCTAGAAAATTGCACCTACAGATCCGTCTGTAGGGAAGGAATGGAGACGAAGATGTACAGAACAGACCTGCAGACAAGTGCCTCTTAATCGTGCCTTTCTTTTTCTACTGTATGCAAAATAGATGGCCAGTGTGAGTCTGATCTATTTACCATATCTCAATTAATAATGCTTTAGGTAAAATTTTAATTAATTGAGCAAGTACAGGGTGGATTAAAGATTCTGTGGTTGCACTGAGAAGGCAAGATGACTGGAGGCTGGTAAAGTGGCGTAGAAAAGAGTGAATATTGTCTGAGGGAAGTGAGCAAAGTAAAACTTTGAGGAAACATGATGGGAAGGGTGTGTCCAGACAAAACAGCCATGGCAAATGGACATATATTTGTCATCCAGAGGGGAGGCTGCCAGCTGGAAATCTTGGATGTGGGTCAATTATGAGTGAGGAAAACATGTGAGGTAAGCTTGCAGCTGCAGGTCAGGGTCAGGGCAGGCAAGGAGGATAGGGACTGGGAGATTGGGGGTCAGATGCACTGGCAGTATTTTTGCCATTTTATTTTTTGTTTTTTAATTTTTACAATGTTGTGTTGGCTTCCACCATACAACAGTGTGAATTAGTCACAGCTCTACATATATTCCCTCCTTCCTGAGGCATCCTCCACTCAGGATACCACAGAGCATCAGACTGGGCTCCCCGTGCAACCTCTCATCAGCCAGCTATCCCACACAAGATAGTGCATACATGTCGATGTTACGCTCTCCATTCATTCCACTCTCAGAGAAACAAATACAGTATATTAACACATGCATTCATATATGAGAACACTCTCAAACATCCCTTGTACTGCAAGGAGATCAAATCAGTCAGTTCTAAAGGAAAGCAACACTGACTATTCATTGGAAGGACTGATACTGAAGCTAAAGCTCCAATATTTTGGCCACCTTATGCGAAGAGACAACTTGTAGGAAAAGACCCTGATGCTGGGAAAGACCGAGGGCAGGAGAAGAGGGTGACGGGGGATGAGATGGTTGGATGGCATCACTGACTCAATGGACATGTTTGGGGCAAAATCAGGGTGATAGTGAAGGACAGGGAAGCCTGGTGTCCTGCAGTTCATGGGACCACAAGGCCAACACAACTGAGTGACTGAACAACACCAACAATGCACGCATGGATCTAGAAAATTGCACCTACAGATCCGTCTGTAGGGAAGGAATGGAGACGAAGATGTACAGAACAGACCTGCAGACAAGTGCCTCTTAATCGTGCCTTTCTTTTTCTACTGTATGCAAAATAGATGGCCAGTGTGAGTCTGATCTATGAAGCAGGGCATCCTAAGCCAGTGCTCTTTGACAATCTGGAGGGATGGAGTGTAGAGGGAAGGGGTAGCTGGAGTTAGGAGGCAGGAGACACATGTATGCCTATGGCTGATTCATATTGATGTATGGCAAAAACATCACAGAACTGTAAATTATTATGCTCCAGTTAAAATAAATACATAAAAAATGTTTAAAACAAGAGAAAAAGAAATACTTTTTGATGAATCTGAGAATAAGGTCCAGCACTGTGGGGCAGTAGACAACAATTACAACCAATAAATATCAGAGTTGTTTAAAGAAATGTCCTGGAATATTGGAGAAGAAGCAAAATATTGGGAGAAAGTGGAATATTGGGGAGAGAAGATGTCGCTTTAAGGAAGAAATTACCAGGAGTGGTTAGTACTGGGAGCAGCTTGTATAGGTGGCAGGGAGTCAGAATTGCCTATTAAAAGTATTGCCGTGTGTGTGCTTAGTCACTCAGTAGCTCGGTTGTGTCTGACTCTTTGCAACCCAATGGACGGTAGCCCTCCAGGAGCCTCTGCTCGTGAGGATTCTTCAGGCAAGAATACTGGAGTAGGTTGCCTTGCCTTCCTCCCAGGATTGAACCCTAATCTCCCACACTGCAGGCAGATTCTTTCCCAGCTGAGCCACCAGGGCAGGCTGGCTCCTCCTTTAATCAGTCATTTGATGTGGACAAGGCACTTTAAACCTTCAGTGCCTCCAGTTCCTCATCTACAAAGTATGTCTTTTAAAAATGAGTTTAAATGAGATTTTACATTTCACAGGAGCAGAATGATATCTGGCACATAGTAAGTACTCCTAACTGTTGGAGAAGGAAATAGCAACTCACTCCAGTATTTGTGTTTGGGAAATCCTGTAGACAGAGGAGCCTGGAGGGTTACAGTCCATGGAGTCACAGAGTTGGACACGAGTGAGTGACTGAGCATGCTTCTACTGGTGGTAATTTTGTATTGTGGTTGGAGGTGGTATTTTTTCTGGCTGCTATTTTTGTATGATGTGAGAGGAAACGGTGTTTGTGTGTTGGTATATCAGGGATCCGAGGAATGGAGGTGAGGGCAGACTGGAGGCCAGTGTTTCCAGCAGGGGGCATATAGGACTCGTTTCTAAAATCTGAGGATGGAGTGTAGAGGGAAGGGGTAGCTGGAGTTAGGAGGCAGGAGACACATGTATGCCTATGGCTGATTCATATTGATGTATGGCAAAAACATCACAGAACTGTAAATTATTATGCTCCAGTTAAAATAAATACATAAAAAATGTTTAAAACAAGAGAAAAAGAAATACTTTTTGATGAATCTGAGAATAAGGTCCAGCACTGTGGGGCAGTAGACAACAATTACAACCAATAAATATCAGAGTTGTTTAAAGAAATGTCCTGGAATATTGGAGAAGAAGCAAAATATTGGGAGAAAGTGGAATATTGGGGAGAGAAGATGTCGCTTTAAGGAAGAAATTACCAGGAGTGGTTAGTACTGGGAGCAGCTTGTATAGGTGGCAGGGAGTCAGAATTGCCTATTAAAAGTATTGCCGTGTGTGTGCTTAGTCACTCAGTAGCTCGGTTGTGTCTGACTCTTTGCAACCCAATGGACGGTAGCCCTCCAGGAGCCTCTGCTCGTGAGGATTCTTCAGGCAAGAATACTGGAGTAGGTTGCCTTGCCTTCCTCCCAGGATTGAACCCTAATCTCCCACACTGCAGGCAGATTCTTTCCCAGCTGAGCCACCAGGGCAGGCTGGCTCCTCCTTTAATCAGTCATTTGATGTGGACAAGGCACTTTAAACCTTCAGTGCCTCCAGTTCCTCATCTACAAAGTATGTCTTTTAAAAATGAGTTTAAATGAGATTTTACATTTCACAGGAGCAGAATGATATCTGGCACATAGTAAGTACTCCTAACTGTTGGAGAAGGAAATAGCAACTCACTCCAGTATTTGTGTTTGGGAAATCCTGTAGACAGAGGAGCCTGGAGGGTTACAGTCCATGGAGTCACAGAGTTGGACACGAGTGAGTGACTGAGCATGCTTCTACTGGTGGTAATTTTGTATTGTGGTTGGAGGTGGTATTTTTTCTGGCTGCTATTTTTGTATGATGTGAGAGGAAACGGTGTTTGTGTGTTGGTATATCAGGGATCCGAGGAATGGAGGTGAGGGCAGACTGGAGGCCAGTGTTTCCAGCAGGGGGCATATAGGACTCGTTTCTAATTCTTGCCAGTGGTTGTAGAATTGAAACTGAGGGATGGCATCTCAAGGGTGGGGCTGATCTGAGAAGATTTGGCTTTTTATGTCTCAGTGTATAAAGAATTCAGCTAAAAGCAAATTGATAGACAAGTTATTTATTAGAATAGGATGTTTGTGAGGCTTACAAGTAGGCGGACAAGGGTGCCACACCCCAAGAATTAGTGGGCTGCAGTTTTATAATCAAAGGGGAGGAGGAGAAGACCACCTTCTTCCTCATTCTTGAGTAGACGTCAGGTTTCCATCATCAGTTCCTCTTCCATATTGGGGGTGTGGGGAGAGTTTTCTTATCCTTACATGGTCAACTGGGGATTGCCATGGCAATATGCTGGTGACATAGACTGAAATATGATAAGTCATCTCAGGTTGCAGTATAATGTCTCCCTTTCCTATACTTTTATCTTCAGTATACTTCACTCTTCCTAGATTTTAACTCAGAGGAGCATGCCGTGGGAATTATTAACATACTGATCTTACCTTTTATCGCTGTTTTATTATTTGGGGGCATGTCTCATTAATCTGCTTTCTTGCAAAGCAAGCCAGCTTGGTTTTGTGGTAAAGCAAACCTGCTTTCTTGAGCGATCATTAACTTACAAGGAGTCGCCCATACTTCTGCTTACAATCCCTTGGTGGAATTAATTGTGTGATCACTTATTTTGTCACTTTATCCTGTCCCTGTCAGAATGCTCCAGACGATGCTGTAAGAACCTTTCAGTGCCCTTCATGGGCATCTCCTCCAATTAGCATTGTCCTAAATCTCCTCAGTCTTTAAATATCAGAATCCTTTTAATATACAGAGTGACTCAGAAAAGAAGCAAGGTAGGAGCTGGGTGTAAATCTTCAACATGTGTTGCAGAGTTTCTGTCTCCTTGAGAGGTGAGGAAAAGTCTGGACTGACTTTTGAACTTAGCCCCAGTGAGTGACTGAGCATGCTTCTACTGGTGGTAATTTTGTATTGTGGTTGGAGGTGGTATTTTTTCTGGCTGCTATTTTTGTATGATGTGAGAGGAAACGGTGTTTGTGTGTTGGTATATCAGGGATCCGAGGAATGGAGGTGAGGGCAGACTGGAGGCCAGTGTTTCCAGCAGGGGGCATATAGGACTCGTTTCTAATTCTTGCCAGTGGTTGTAGAATTGAAACTGAGGGATGGCATCTCAAGGGTGGGGCTGATCTGAGAAGATTTGGCTTTTTATGTCTCAGTGTATAAAGAATTCAGCTAAAAGCAAATTGATAGACAAGTTATTTATTAGAATAGGATGTTTGTGAGGCTTACAAGTAGGCGGACAAGGGTGCCACACCCCAAGAATTAGTGGGCTGCAGTTTTATAATCAAAGGGGAGGAGGAGAAGACCACCTTCTTCCTCATTCTTGAGTAGACGTCAGGTTTCCATCATCAGTTCCTCTTCCATATTGGGGGTGTGGGGAGAGTTTTCTTATCCTTACATGGTCAACTGGGGATTGCCATGGCAATATGCTGGTGACATAGACTGAAATATGATAAGTCATCTCAGGTTGCAGTATAATGTCTCCCTTTCCTATACTTTTATCTTCAGTATACTTCACTCTTCCTAGATTTTAACTCAGAGGAGCATGCCGTGGGAATTATTAACATACTGATCTTACCTTTTATCGCTGTTTTATTATTTGGGGGCATGTCTCATTAATCTGCTTTCTTGCAAAGCAAGCCAGCTTGGTTTTGTGGTAAAGCAAACCTGCTTTCTTGAGCGATCATTAACTTACAAGGAGTCGCCCATACTTCTGCTTACAATCCCTTGGTGGAATTAATTGTGTGATCACTTATTTTGTCACTTTATCCTGTCCCTGTCAGAATGCTCCAGACGATGCTGTAAGAACCTTTCAGTGCCCTTCATGGGCATCTCCTCCAATTAGCATTGTCCTAAATCTCCTCAGTCTTTAAATATCAGAATCCTTTTAATATACAGAGTGACTCAGAAAAGAAGCAAGGTAGGAGCTGGGTGTAAATCTTCAACATGTGTTGCAGAGTTTCTGTCTCCTTGAGAGGTGAGGAAAAGTCTGGACTGACTTTTTGAACTTAGCCCCAGTATGCTGCTTCCCAGTAGACAGCTGGGGATACCAGCCTGATTGCTGCCTTTCATGAAAGCCAGGGGTCCCTAAGTGCACATTTGCAGTACTGACTTAATCTTAGTTTTCTGCTCCTTTATGTGGGGGTTTATGTGGCTGTCATCTGTTTCAATGGGCTTCACTCCATAAGGTAAGCTTATGAGCTTTGCAAAAATATCCTCTGTTTTTAGCACCCTTGAGCTTCTTGGTTTGTCATACTTGTTTATCTGTTACGACTGTGATCCTTGTTTTCTTTTTGGTGTGGCCTGATCAGAACAGGTGAACATTTGTTGACAAGTTTTAGCCCAGAGTTTACAGCTTATGCTATGTATAGTATTACCCTACACTGTCTAAAAGCACAGTGGTGTGAGAGGCCTATTTCTCACAATGATTTGAACACTGACTGAAGATTTCTACCCTCTGTGTCCCCAGAGACACAAGGACCTAAACAACCTGAGTCCAACACACTCAAGGTGTGTGTTTCAGTTGGGGGATGGCAAGAGAGCATCTGAACGTTGAGTTTTGGATAAAGGCTCTTCCACCTTAGATGAAACTAGGTTTCAGGATGCATTAAACCCTTATTTGGCTGTAATCACCTTAGTCACGAATCAGGTTTTGCGATTTATTCTTTTGTAGGTTTCTTAGTAGAACAAGTCACTTCTGAGAAAAGGACAGGAGCCAAGAAATGTCTTGAGCCTGCCTCGGAAGGGAGAGGGTGTTGGATTATCACTACTGGGGCCCTGGACAACTGTTGAACATGTCTGCCACACACTCAGTCTGTATTTATCTCTGTCAATAGTAGTGGTGAAAAGAAGTGGCTTGTAAAAGGGAAAAAGGAGCTTGGAAGAATCATCACAGGTCCTTGTTGACAATCTTGATCTTCAGTTTTACCAGGTCATTCACTGGCATCAGTCAATCAAGGTAAGAGGTCATAACGCACTTCACTTGATTGGGAAGAAGCCTCATGAGGAAGAGGGTAGCTGAGATTTCCAGAGAGTGCTTTCTTCACTACCAGTCCATCTGAGGGTCGGGTTTCCAGTATGAGAAAAGTCTGGACTGACTTTTAAAAACTTAGCCCCAGTATGCTGCTTCCCAGTAGACAGCTGGGGATACCAGCCTGATTGCTGCCTTTCATGAAAGCCAGGGGTCCCTAAGTGCACATTTGCAGTACTGACTTAATCTTAGTTTTCTGCTCCTTTATGTGGGGTTTATGTGGCTGTCATCTGTTTCAATGGGCTTCACTCCATAAGGTAAGCTTATGAGCTTTGCAAAAATATCCTCTGTTTTTAGCACCCTTGAGCTTCTTGGTTTGTCATACTTGTTTATCTGTTACGACTGTGATCCTTGTTTTCTTTTTGGTGTGGCCTGATCAGAACAGGTGAACATTTGTTGACAAGTTTTAGCCCAGAGTTTACAGCTTATGCTATGTATAGTATTACCCTACACTGTCTAAAAGCACAGTGGTGTGAGAGGCCTATTTCTCACAATGATTTGAACACTGACTGAAGATTTCTACCCTCTGTGTCCCCAGAGACACAAGGACCTAAACAACCTGAGTCCAACACACTCAAGGTGTGTGTTTCAGTTGGGGGATGGCAAGAGAGCATCTGAACGTTGAGTTTTGGATAAAGGCTCTTCCACCTTAGATGAAACTAGGTTTCAGGATGCATTAAACCCTTATTTGGCTGTAATCACCTTAGTCACGAATCAGGTTTTGCGATTTATTCTTTTGTAGGTTTCTTAGTAGAACAAGTCACTTCTGAGAAAAGGACAGGAGCCAAGAAATGTCTTGAGCCTGCCTCGGAAGGGAGAGGGTGTTGGATTATCACTACTGGGGCCCTGGACAACTGTTGAACATGTCTGCCACACACTCAGTCTGTATTTATCTCTGTCAATAGTAGTGGTGAAAAGAAGTGGCTTGTAAAAGGGAAAAAGGAGCTTGGAAGAATCATCACAGGTCCTTGTTGACAATCTTGATCTTCAGTTTTACCAGGTCATTCACTGGCATCAGTCAATCAAGGTAAGAGGTCATAACGCACTTCACTTGATTGGGAAGAAGCCTCATGAGGAAGAGGGGTAGCTGAGATTTCCAGAGAGTGCTTTCTTCACTACCAGTCCATCTGAGGGTCGGGTTTCCAGTATAAGAAGAGTAACTGTAGTATGGGGGCTTCTCAGGTGGCTCAGTAGTAAAGAACCCACCTGCTAATGTAGGAGACACAGGAGATGAGGAGTCCATCCCTGGGTTGGAAGATCCCCTGGAGGAAACGGCACTCTACTCCAGTAGTCTTGCCAAAAAATCCCATGAACAGAGGAGTCTGGTGGGCTACAGTCCATGGGGTTGCAACTCTTTGCAACTGCATGGAGCTGCATGACTGAACACACATAAGATGATAATGATTCTTCCTTTTCATGGAACAAAGATGATTCTCTTCCCATGTTCATTACTGAATGAGCTGTATGGTGTTTTTTTTTTTTTTTACAGAGTTTTGTTGTTTACAGATATGTATAATCCCAGATTAGTCATACACATATCTATATCCCTGGCCCCTTCCCTCCTCCACCCCCCTTACAGTTCCCCCAATCCCACCCCTCCATTGCACTGCGCCCCTGCAGGATCTCCTATTGCCACAGCATGATGACAATAGCTATCTTTTTCACATATGATAACATAGCAACCATGTTACTCCTTTTATCCTCCCACCCACTGTTCATTCCTCACAGTGTCCATATGTCTGTTCTCTACGTCTGTTTTTCCATCACTTCACTGCATGCGTTATCACTACCATCTTACTAGATTCCATATATATGTGTTAATATACTATACTTGCCTTTCTGTTTTTGATTTACTTCACTTTTTATGATAGATTCTAGCTCCATCCACCTCATTAGGGCTGATTCTTCTGCATTTCTTTTTACAGCTGAGAAGTACTCCACTGTACGTATGTACCAGAGGTTTTCTATCCATTCATTTGTCGATGGGCATCTAGGTTGCTTCCATGTTCTAGCTATTATATAGAGAGCTGCAATGAACATTGGGGTACAGGTGCCACTTTCAGTTTTGATTTCATCAGGGTTTAAGCCTAAGAGTGGGATTGCTGGGTAGTATGGTGCTTCTATTTTTAGTTTTTTTGAGAATCTTCATGCTGCCTTCCATAGAGGCTGTATCAATTTACATTTCCACCAACAATGCAAGAGTGTTCCCTTTTCTACACACCCCATCCAGCATTTATTGTCTGTAGATTTGTTAATGATGGCCATTCTGACTGGTGTGAGGTGATATCCCATTGTAGTTTTGATTTGCATTTCTCTAATTATAAGCGGGGTTGAGCATCATTTCATGTGCTTTTTGGCCATCTGTATGCCTGGTGTTTTGATTCATAAATTGTTTGTTGCTTTGTGGGTTCAGTGGGGCTGGCTGAGGAGTAATAACTTCCAATGTAGAGACATAGCCCATTGCATATCCAAAGAATAGAAAAAAGAGATAAAATTGGTTTTTAAATATCTATTTCAACTAGACTAAGCTATTCACAGTTCTCAGAGTATACTTTATACGCCTCTGAATCCTAATCATTTCTTCCATGCTTTTTCCTTTCTTATCTAATCTCACAAATTCCATTTATATTTTGCCTTCTTTACCTCTTCTTCCTATACATATAAAAACTGATATTTTTTCAGCTTTAATTATCTATTTACAAGTATGATGTTCCAATTTGTTGATTTCCTTCTTGGAATGTGCCACTCAAATTTAAAGACAATACATTGAATGTGATAGAATATATGTTAACTAAAAGTAGAACAGGTGGCACTAGGGGTAAAGAACCCACTTGCTAATGCAGGAGGATAAGAGTCTTGGGTTCCATCCCTGGGTCAGGAAGATCTCATGGAAGAGGGCATGGCAACACACTCCAGTACTCTTGCCTGGAGAATTCCCATGGACAGAGGAGACTGATGGGCTACAGTCCCTGGGGTCACAAAGAGTCAAATGTGGCTGAAGTGACTGAGCATGCATGCACAAAAATAAAACAATTATTTCCTAGTTTTTCTTGGTTCCTTTGAAGATGGCAGCTACAACCCACCATGACCTTTTTTGGATGTAAAAATTACTTTATCTTAATTTAGCTAAAAATCACAAAGTTTAGGTTGTAATCACAACTATGTGCTAATGCTTATAATTAATAGAATTCATTATAATGAACAATACAAAGTGAAAAGACAAAATTCCTATTATGAGCAAAAATCATTAAATGATTCAGGTGCTAACTTTTAAGGGAAGGGTACATAGATTTTCCAGTACAGTTTTATAATTACAGGATACAAAGTTCTTGATTTCATTTGTTTTCTGAAGGGTGATGGGAAGAGACTCATTTTTGCAGAAATGTTTTATGACTTCAGTTTTCCCGACTACTATTTTTTAAATAAATTTTTATTAGAATACAGTGCTTTATAATGTTGTGTTAGTTTCTACTATAAAGTGAATCAACTATACATATGCCCTACTTTGTGGATTTTATTCTCATTTTGATCACCACAGAACACTTGAAAGTGTTTCCTGAGCTATACATACAGTATATATTAGTTATCTATTTTATACATAATATTAATAGTGTATATAAATTAACCACAATCTCCTAATTCACCCTTTTCCCCTTTCCTCTCAAACTTATTGAGAGTTTGACTCATTTTCTCCTAATACCTCTGGACATTTTCTCCTTGGTTGATGCTGGGCCGTATTCTTACCCTAGCTGCTTTGTGGAGTTGGCTGTTTAGACCCAAGTATAGAAAGTTTACATTTCTCTTTGTAAAAAATGGCATCTTGTAAGATTCAGTTCTTTGCTCTAGCCTATTAAGATATATTTGAAACTAGATTATAGGAAATTAATTTTCTTTTCAGCCTAACATAATCCATGTGGTTGGATAAAGCACATGGCCAGGATCTTATAAAATTGTTGAAAAAGACATAAATGAAGACACAGTCAATTTCAGGGTGCCCTGTGCAGAAAGAAGCTAATTGGAACCCAAGGACCACCTGCTTCCTGTGTTACCTTCCAGTGCCTCTTCCCCTGCCTGAGTCCTCTGTTCTCCATCCTGATCATCTCTGCTGGCCTTCTCTGATCCTGCATTCATACAAAGGGCTGGAATGCCTCCTTCCTAAGCTATACCTTTCCTTTGTGGATGGACACATAACTCAAGCCCACATTAGTGTCGCCTATTCTTGGATCACTCCTTTTGGCCCTGGATATATATTTGTCATTATTAAAACACTTATTACACTTGCTGTTGTTCAGTCACCAAGTTGTGTCCAACTCTTCACAACCCTATGTATTGTAGCATGCCAGGCTTCCCTGTCCTTCACCATCTCCCGGAGTTTGCCCAAGTTCATGCCCATTGCATCAGTGATGCCATCCAACCATCTCATTCTCTGTCACCCTCTTTTCCTTCCACCTTCAAACTTTCCCATTATCTGGGTCTTTTCCAATGAGTCATCTCTTTGCATCAGGTGGCCAAGGTATTGGAGCTTCAGCTTCTGCATCACTCCTTCCAATGTGTACTCAGAGTTGATTTTCTTTACGATTGACTGGTTTGATCTCCTTGTTGTCCAAGGGATTCTCTAGAGTTGTCTCTAGTGCCACAGTTCAAAAGCATCATTTCTTAGACACTCTACCTTCTTTATGATCCAACTCTCGCATTCACACATGACTACTGGAAAGACCATAGCCTTGACTGTACAGACCTTTGCCAACAAAGTGATGTCTCTGCTTTTCAACACACTGTCTAGGTTTGAAATAGCTTTCCTGGCAAGAAGCAATCGTCTCCTAATTCCATTGCTGCACTCATCATCTGCAGTGATTTTAGAGCATAAGAAGAGATTATCTATCACTGCTTCCACCTTTTTCTCTTCTATTTGCCATGAAGTGATGGCACTGGATGCCATGATGTTAGTTTTTTTAATATTGAGTTTTAAGCTGGTTTTTTCACTCTCCTCCTTCACCCTCATCAAGAGGCTCTTTAGTTCTCCTTCTACCAGTTGCATATCTGAGGTTGTTGATATTTCTCCTGGCATCTTGATTCCATCTCGTAACTCATCCAGCCCAGGGTTTCACATCATATCCTCTGTGTATAAGTTAAATAAACAGGGTGACAGTAAACATCCTTATCATACTTCTTTCTCAATCCTGAACCAGTCAGTTGTTTGATGCAAGGTTCTAATTGTTGCTTCTTGATCTGCATACAGGTTTCTTGGGAGACAGGTTCTAATTTTGAACTCAAGCCCACATTAGTGTCGCCTATTCTTGGATCACTCCTTTTGGCCCTGGATATATATTTGTCATTATTAAAACACTTATTACACTTGCTGTTGTTCAGTCACCAAGTTGTGTCCAACTCTTCACAACCCTATGTATTGTAGCATGCCAGGCTTCCCTGTCCTTCACCATCTCCCGGAGTTTGCCCAAGTTCATGCCCATTGCATCAGTGATGCCATCCAACCATCTCATTCTCTGTCACCCTCTTTTCCTTCCACCTTCAAACTTTCCCATTATCTGGGTCTTTTCCAATGAGTCATCTCTTTGCATCAGGTGGCCAAGGTATTGGAGCTTCAGCTTCTGCATCACTCCTTCCAATGTGTACTCAGAGTTGATTTTCTTTACGATTGACTGGTTTGATCTCCTTGTTGTCCAAGGGATTCTCTAGAGTTGTCTCTAGTGCCACAGTTCAAAAGCATCATTTCTTAGACACTCTACCTTCTTTATGATCCAACTCTCGCATTCACACATGACTACTGGAAAGACCATAGCCTTGACTGTACAGACCTTTGCCAACAAAGTGATGTCTCTGCTTTTCAACACACTGTCTAGGTTTGAAATAGCTTTCCTGGCAAGAAGCAATCGTCTCCTAATTCCATTGCTGCACTCATCATCTGCAGTGATTTTAGAGCATAAGAAGAGATTATCTATCACTGCTTCCACCTTTTTCTCTTCTATTTGCCATGAAGTGATGGCACTGGATGCCATGATGTTAGTTTTTTTAATATTGAGTTTTAAGCTGGTTTTTTCACTCTCCTCCTTCACCCTCATCAAGAGGCTCTTTAGTTCTCCTTCTACCAGTTGCATATCTGAGGTTGTTGATATTTCTCCTGGCATCTTGATTCCATCTCGTAACTCATCCAGCCCAGGGTTTCACATCATATCCTCTGTGTATAAGTTAAATAAACAGGGTGACAGTAAACATCCTTATCATACTTCTTTCTCAATCCTGAACCAGTCAGTTGTTTGATGCAAGGTTCTAATTGTTGCTTCTTGATCTGCATACAGGTTTCTTGGGAGACAGGTAAGATGGACTGGTATTGCTATCTTTTTAAGGGTTTTCTGCAGTTTGTTGTGATCCACAGAGTCAAAGATTTTACATAGTCAATGAAACAGAGGTAAATGCTTTCTTTTCTGGAATTCCCTTGCCTTTTCCACGATCCAACAAATATTGGCAATTTGATCCCTGGTTCTCCTGCTGTTTATAAACCCAGCTTGAACTTCTGGAAGGTCTCTGTTCACATAATGCCGAATCTTATCTTGAAGGATTTTGAGTATAAGCTTACTAGCATGAGAGATGAGTGCAATTGTCCACTGGTTTGAACATTCTATAGTACTGCTGATTACTGGGTAAGGGAGATCCACTGGAGAAGGTCTAGGCAACCCGCTCCAGTAATCATAGGCTTCCCTGGTGACTCAGATGATAAAGAATCTGCCTGTAATACAGGAGACCTGGTTTCAGTCCCTGGTTAAGGAAGATTCCCTGGAGAAGGGAATGACTTCCTATTCCAGTATTATTGCCTGGAGAATTTCATAGACAGAGGAACCTAGTGGGCTACAGTCCATGGGGTCACAATAATTCAGGACACAACCAAATGACTTTTGCTTTACTTAGTAATTGGAATGAAGATTGACCTTTTCCAGTTCTGTGGCCACTGCTGGGTTTTCCAAATTTGCTGAAATATTGCATACAGTACTTTAATGGCATCATCTTCTGAGATTTTAAATAGCTCTGCTGGAATTCCATCACTCCTCTAGCTTTACTAGCAGCAGTACTTCCTAATACCCACTTGACTTCACACTCCAGAATGTCTGGCTCTAAGTGAGTGACCACTCCATTGTGGTTATCCAGGTAATAGAAATTTTGAGGGGATTTCACTGAGTCCAGGCCACTGGCAAACAGATTCCAGTGAATATCAGAAGGGTTCCAGAATGTATATTCTCCTTTCAATCTTTTAGCACCTTGGTGCTTGTGGATTTTTTATAGACCAGGTGAAAACTATCAATCTTTTTGAACCAGTCAGTTGTTTGATGCAAGGTTCTAATTGTTGCTTCTTGATCTGCATACAGGTTTCTTGGGAGACAGGTAAGATGGACTGGTATTGCTATCTTTTTAAGGGTTTTCTGCAGTTTGTTGTGATCCACAGAGTCAAAGATTTTACATAGTCAATGAAACAGAGGTAAATGCTTTCTTTTCTGGAATTCCCTTGCCTTTTCCACGATCCAACAAATATTGGCAATTTGATCCCTGGTTCTCCTGCTGTTTATAAACCCAGCTTGAACTTCTGGAAGGTCTCTGTTCACATAATGCCGAATCTTATCTTGAAGGATTTTGAGTATAAGCTTACTAGCATGAGAGATGAGTGCAATTGTCCACTGGTTTGAACATTCTATAGTACTGCTGATTACTGGGTAAGGGAGATCCACTGGAGAAGGTCTAGGCAACCCGCTCCAGTAATCATAGGCTTCCCTGGTGACTCAGATGATAAAGAATCTGCCTGTAATACAGGAGACCTGGTTTCAGTCCCTGGTTAAGGAAGATTCCCTGGAGAAGGGAATGACTTCCTATTCCAGTATTATTGCCTGGAGAATTTCATAGACAGAGGAACCTAGTGGGCTACAGTCCATGGGGTCACAATAATTCAGGACACAACCAAATGACTTTTGCTTTACTTAGTAATTGGAATGAAGATTGACCTTTTCCAGTTCTGTGGCCACTGCTGGGTTTTCCAAATTTGCTGAAATATTGCATACAGTACTTTAATGGCATCATCTTCTGAGATTTTAAATAGCTCTGCTGGAATTCCATCACTCCTCTAGCTTTACTAGCAGCAGTACTTCCTAATACCCACTTGACTTCACACTCCAGAATGTCTGGCTCTAAGTGAGTGACCACTCCATTGTGGTTATCCAGGTAATAGAAATTTTGAGGGGATTTCACTGAGTCCAGGCCACTGGCAAACAGATTCCAGTGAATATCAGAAGGGTTCCAGAATGTATATTCTCCTTTCAATCTTTTAGCACCTTGGTGCTTGTGGATTTTTTATAGACCAGGTGAAAACTATCAATCTTCCCTTTGGAAGTATTTTTCTCAGCAATTTGATCTTTTCCTTTTAATCAAGTCAAAAGTATTTTTGAAATTTTGGGGTCTTTGTTCCTTTTCTAAAAGGAAAAGCAATGAAGTTAATAGGGTGAAATAGGGTAAGTTTATTGAATGAGAAGAATCTAATTAAGAGGCTAATTGTTTCCTGCATTTTGCCTTCCTCATTTGACTTTCTCTGCATATTTCACTTAAAAGCCTTTAAAGTTAGCATTTGACAAGGCTGACATCTGAGATATTGAAAAGTGATCTTGGGATGTGGTATATCTAGTTTTTATTATTACTATATTATCACTGCCAAGTTGAACTTGATTTCTTATTAATTTGTCATTTTCCTATGCCACTCACATATTCAACGCTTGTCAACGTTTTGTGATTTCAACGGTGCCTAGGAAAATGATGACTACTATCCTACTCTTAAACTCTGAAACTTTAGTTTTACTTTGGTACCAGTTAAAACACAGATTCCTTGGGAGCATTATACTTAGTTATTTACATTTTAATCTCTCTGAGGGGCTTCCCAGGTGGCACAGTGGTAAAGAATCTGTTTTGAGTGCAGGAGTCTTGAGAGATGAGAGTTTGATCCTGGGGTCAAAGAAGATCCTTTGGAGAAGAAAATGTCAATCCACTCCAGTATGCTTGCCTAGGTGGTTCTATGGACAGAGGAGCTTGGTGGGCCACAGTCCATGAGGTCACAAACCATCAGACACTTGAATAAGTGAACATGCAATCCAGTTGAAAGCTCTAATTGGGGAATGGAAATCGAACAGCATGCAGAGTTACCAGAAGCAGCTGAGAGCATCCAGAAAAGGAAGCTTGAAGTGTAAAGGATGAACTCACCTACCTAACAATATTGACTAGGGTCAACTCTTCCTTAAGGATGCTTGAAGTGAAAGTCACCCAGTCGTGTCTAACTCTTTGCAACCCACGGACAAGCCATGGAATTCTCCAGGCATGAATACTGGAGTGGGTAGCCTTTCCCTTCTCCAGGGTATCTTCCCAACCCAGGGATGGAACCCAGGACTCCCTCATTGCAAGAGGATTCTTTACCATCTGAACCACCAGAGAAGCTCAGGGATGCTTAAGAAAGGCTTATAAGAATTTTTTTGATAAGGAATGATGGCTCCTTTACTTCATTACCAATTGTGTGCCTTTGTGCATACTCAGTTGCTCAGTCATATCTGACTCTTTGCAGTTCCTATGGACTGATTTTTTTAAAAGTAAATTTTGAAATTTTGGGGTCTTTGTTCCTTTTCTAAAAGGAAAAGCAATGAAGTTAATAGGGTGAAATAGGGTAAGTTTATTGAATGAGAAGAATCTAATTAAGAGGCTAATTGTTTCCTGCATTTTGCCTTCCTCATTTGACTTTCTCTGCATATTTCACTTAAAAGCCTTTAAAGTTAGCATTTGACAAGGCTGACATCTGAGATATTGAAAAGTGATCTTGGGATGTGGTATATCTAGTTTTTATTATTACTATATTATCACTGCCAAGTTGAACTTGATTTCTTATTAATTTGTCATTTTCCTATGCCACTCACATATTCAACGCTTGTCAACGTTTTGTGATTTCAACGGTGCCTAGGAAAATGATGACTACTATCCTACTCTTAAACTCTGAAACTTTAGTTTTACTTTGGTACCAGTTAAAACACAGATTCCTTGGGAGCATTATACTTAGTTATTTACATTTTAATCTCTCTGAGGGGCTTCCCAGGTGGCACAGTGGTAAAGAATCTGTTTTGAGTGCAGGAGTCTTGAGAGATGAGAGTTTGATCCTGGGGTCAAAGAAGATCCTTTGGAGAAGAAAATGTCAATCCACTCCAGTATGCTTGCCTAGGTGGTTCTATGGACAGAGGAGCTTGGTGGGCCACAGTCCATGAGGTCACAAACCATCAGACACTTGAATAAGTGAACATGCAATCCAGTTGAAAGCTCTAATTGGGGAATGGAAATCGAACAGCATGCAGAGTTACCAGAAGCAGCTGAGAGCATCCAGAAAAGGAAGCTTGAAGTGTAAAGGATGAACTCACCTACCTAACAATATTGACTAGGGTCAACTCTTCCTTAAGGATGCTTGAAGTGAAAGTCACCCAGTCGTGTCTAACTCTTTGCAACCCACGGACAAGCCATGGAATTCTCCAGGCATGAATACTGGAGTGGGTAGCCTTTCCCTTCTCCAGGGTATCTTCCCAACCCAGGGATGGAACCCAGGACTCCCTCATTGCAAGAGGATTCTTTACCATCTGAACCACCAGAGAAGCTCAGGGATGCTTAAGAAAGGCTTATAAGAATTTTTTTGATAAGGAATGATGGCTCCTTTACTTCATTACCAATTGTGTGCCTTTGTGCATACTCAGTTGCTCAGTCATATCTGACTCTTTGCAGTTCCTATGGACTGTAACCCACCAGTCTCCTCTGTCCACGAGATTCTCCAGACCCGAATACTGGAGTAGATTGCCATTTCCTTCTCAAAGGGATTTTCCCAACCCAGGGATTGAACTCATGTCTTTTGCTTGTCAGACTGATTCTTTACCACTGAGCCCCCTGGGAAGCCCTCATTGTTTATTGCTTTGTAACAAATTTCTACAATCTTAGGGACTTAAAACAATGCCCTTTCATTACTTCACAGTTTAGTAGCTCAGCAGTTCAGGAGCACTTGACTAGGTTCTCAGCTTAAGGTGCTAAATTCTAAGTGTTGGCTGGGCTGGGTTCTTGTCTGAAGGCTCTGGGAAGGACCCACTTCCAAGTTCCATGAAGTTGTTGGCAGAATCAGTTCCTTAAATTTATAGTTCTGAAGTTCCTGCTTCTTGTTGGTTGTCAGCTGGGGTTTGCTCTCAGTTCTTGGAGACTGTTCGCATCACTCCCATGGCTCCATCCATCTTCAAACCCATAGCAGTCATAGAGTTATCCCCATGTTCATAATCCCTGATTTTCCCTCCGACTTCCTTTTCTCTCGGCTGCTGTAAAGCTTTAGACTTTCAAAAACTAGTGCAATTAAATTAGTCCCATACAGAACTTTTCTGTATTTGAGGACAACTAGGGATTTTAGTTACAACTGTTAAAGCTTTTCACAGAAGTGCCAAGATTAGTTTGAATGACCCCAGAAAAGAAATTTTTTGGCAGGGGCATCTTTAGAATTTTTCCTGTTGCAATTCTCTTAGACACTCCTTGACCCGGCAAACAGCATCCTAACCTCTGCTTTGTGCCTCCATTCCCCTAGGAAACAGAGTGTTAATCTCAGGCAGTTCATAAGATCTAGAATCCAGTCAGTTGACCTTCTCATGGTTTCTTCAGAGCTCACATTGTGAATAATCAGTTCAGAATCCACTTAATTTTCTCTTTGAGGATCACTACAGAGTATTTTGCATGTTTCAGAGCTTTGGGACCATCCTGTTGATCAGAATGGGTCCATTGCATGGAAGCAGATGGAGTGGCTTCACAGTGTGTTTGGAAGTCTCTGTCATCTTTCTACATCTGGGACTGCCCATCTTTTGCTCAGAGAATTTCTGACAAATGGCAATTCAGACCTTTCTCTTGAGTTTTCTGTTTCTCACTACTCCATAAAGGAAGTCTTCCCACTCCCATCAACTGCAGCCATGACAATATTCTTAAATTGAACCCAAATCTGCTTTCTGCTGGTCTCAGTTATGGCCTTATATAGGATAGACCATTCCAACAGCTCTTTTTTTGGCCTTACTCTATTTTCTGTATTTCTATTTTCCCTTTGCTAGGAAGCAGCATATGCCTCAGTCAGCTGAGATTCAGACCCTGACCTCTCTCTCAAAAATGAAAATAAATTCTCCCCTTCTTCGACTTTTTCCTGCTTTGCACCTGCCCCTGACATTCTTTTACTGCATATTTCAGATGCTGGGCTGCATGGGCTTTGTGTTCTAGAAAGTGATAACAGATGCTGATTGCAAATACCTGGAAGCATGCTTTTTGTACCAGACAGTGCATTCTGCTGAACTGGATGAGTTTTCTGCTTGCATAATAGGAATGGAGAATGCTGTGGTTTAGGGGAGGCTGTGAGGAATACACCTGGGGGTTTATCCAGGGTAGCTTCATGACAACTTAATATCAGAAGCATTGTCAGAAGGCAGAAAACCAGAGAGCTTTACTATGAAGAAGCAGTTGCTGTTCAATCCTAGGTTGTGTCCTAATCTTTGTGACCCCCTGGAACGCAGCACACCAGGCTTCCTTGTCCTTCATTATCTCCTGGAGCTTGCTCAGATTCTCATCCATTGAATCAGTGATGATACCTAACCATATCATCCTCTGATGCACTCTTCTCATTTTGCCTTCAATCTTTACCAGCATTAGGGTCTTTTCCTGGAAACAGAGTGTTAATCTCAGGCAGTTCATAAGATCTAGAATCCAGTCAGTTGACCTTCTCATGGTTTCTTCAGAGCTCACATTGTGAATAATCAGTTCAGAATCCACTTAATTTTCTCTTTGAGGATCACTACAGAGTATTTTGCATGTTTCAGAGCTTTGGGACCATCCTGTTGATCAGAATGGGTCCATTGCATGGAAGCAGATGGAGTGGCTTCACAGTGTGTTTGGAAGTCTCTGTCATCTTTCTACATCTGGGACTGCCCATCTTTTGCTCAGAGAATTTCTGACAAATGGCAATTCAGACCTTTCTCTTGAGTTTTCTGTTTCTCACTACTCCATAAAGGAAGTCTTCCCACTCCCATCAACTGCAGCCATGACAATATTCTTAAATTGAACCCAAATCTGCTTTCTGCTGGTCTCAGTTATGGCCTTATATAGGATAGACCATTCCAACAGCTCTTTTTTTGGCCTTACTCTATTTTCTGTATTTCTATTTTCCCTTTGCTAGGAAGCAGCATATGCCTCAGTCAGCTGAGATTCAGACCCTGACCTCTCTCTCAAAAATGAAAATAAATTCTCCCCTTCTTCGACTTTTTCCTGCTTTGCACCTGCCCCTGACATTCTTTTACTGCATATTTCAGATGCTGGGCTGCATGGGCTTTGTGTTCTAGAAAGTGATAACAGATGCTGATTGCAAATACCTGGAAGCATGCTTTTTGTACCAGACAGTGCATTCTGCTGAACTGGATGAGTTTTCTGCTTGCATAATAGGAATGGAGAATGCTGTGGTTTAGGGGAGGCTGTGAGGAATACACCTGGGGGTTTATCCAGGGTAGCTTCATGACAACTTAATATCAGAAGCATTGTCAGAAGGCAGAAAACCAGAGAGCTTTACTATGAAGAAGCAGTTGCTGTTCAATCCTAGGTTGTGTCCTAATCTTTGTGACCCCCTGGAACGCAGCACACCAGGCTTCCTTGTCCTTCATTATCTCCTGGAGCTTGCTCAGATTCTCATCCATTGAATCAGTGATGATACCTAACCATATCATCCTCTGATGCACTCTTCTCATTTTGCCTTCAATCTTTACCAGCATTAGGGTCTTTTCCAGTGAGTCGGATTTTCGCATCAGGTGGCCAATGTATTGCAGTTGGAGCTTCAGTACTTCCAATAAATATTCAGGGTTGATTTCCTTTAGGATTGACTGCTTTGATCTCCTTGATGTCCAAGGGACTCTCAAGAGATTTCTCCAGCGCCACAGTTCAAAGTCATACCCTTCCATTTCTATGTAGAAGGAGGTGAATGGTTAACAGTGAACCAGAGAATGAGGCAACCTGAGAAATGTGAGTGCTCACTTGTATCACAAAAAGGCCTTGAAGTGTACTTGAAACTCAGTGTACTTGGCATTCAGGACTGCAAGGCAGGATAAATATGTCATTAAAGAATTTGCCACGTGCAAGCTGTTGTCAGCTGATGCCAACCTGAGATTTGATTGAACATCCTGTGAGAAAGTCAATGCCCATTCTAAGATTTCTGTGCATTTCCAGGAATTTCCTTCTCACGGGCACATCTGAATCAGAATGCCTGTCTCCCCATTTTTTTGTTCTGTTTCTTCTGTTCTATGCTTATCTAGCTCAAGAACTCAGCACTTGCTCTTGCTTTTACCCTAAGCCAGACAGAGCATTTAAAAATGCCTCAGTGTTCATGCAGGCACTGGGGAGGACAGAAGGTGATTTATTGTAACATTAATAAGTTAAATTGATATAATAGATACACCTATTCTGAAAAGTCCTTTGATCTCCTGTCATTGGGATTTTCTAATTGGTCTCTCTCACATAGAGCTAACTACCTGCCATATTTCTTTGCCTTTCTCTATTCCCTTTCCATCGTTCACCTCACTCTTCAAGTTCTCCCATTTCTGTTTATTTCTCATGTAAAACTATCTATCAGTTTAACCCACTGTCACCTTCTAAACCATGGTCTCACCTAGTGTACTCACAGGGATTTCCCTAGGCACAGTTCTGGAAGTCTACAGAATAAACCTAAGCATAGATATGTTCCTTATCAGATATTCTTTAAATAAATCTATCCTCTCCATTACACATTAGGTATTACTTAAAGTAAATTTATTGTAAAACTTTGTGGCTTCCAGGCCTGTGGTTGTTGATATATTAATCTCCCTCTAGACTTGGGGGCTTCCTAAGTGAGGCTAGTGATAAAGAACCTGCCTACCAATGCAGGAGACATGGGAGATGTGGGTTTGATCCTAGAGTCAGGAAGATCCCTTGGAGGAGGGCGTGGCAATCCACCCCAGTATGCTTACCTGGAGAATCCCTTGGACAGAAGAGCAAAAGTGGGCTACAGTCCATAGGGTTGTACACAGTTGAAGAATTGACACATTTGAAGTGACTTAACACACACACACGAGACTGGAGCTCTTTTAGAGTTGAGGTCTTTTGTGCCATTTCTGTGTCATTATCTGTGCATGTGTAGCCCTTCATGGCTCTCAGACACAAGAGAGATGCTCAGGATACATAAAAATTGTCTTGGCTAATGTTCTCCTTCTGGATCTTCCCAGTGGTTATGTGTGTATGTGTGTGTTCACTGCATGATGATTATTTGAGCTGCACACTTACCATCTGTTTACTCTTTTGTGTGTGTGTGTGTGTGTGTGTGTGTGTGTGATATTTCAACAAATAGTGGCTTGCACAAGATGGCACAGTGATTAAGTGAAAGGCTTGGATCCGGGACTCCCATTGAGGAGGGTCGCCTTAAAACTGAGCTGCTTCTCCAAAGGCTATCCCTTCTCCAGGGATTTGGTGGGGAATCTGTGTCAAAGAAATGTAGTTAATGTTGGTTATGCCTTTCCTCTCTGTGCACCTGTGTTATTGTTTGAGCCTCTTCTTCAGAGCCCCAAATTCAGGTGTATTTTTGCTATCAGAAAACCGGTTCATCCAATTCCCTTTTAGTGAGTACTATTCATTTGATTTCTTCTCTTTAGAGTATTTATTTTTGCTAAGGGGTGTTGCCTCACCCCCACACAGGCTTGGAAAGATGCAAATGGAGTCGGGTTATGGTTGTTTGGGGTTGAAGGATAGGATGCCATTTCTGAAGGCTGCTTTCTGTCTCATCTAAGACAGAGGTACTCACTCTTGGTTGCATCTGATTCACCTGGGCAGCTTTAGGAAATATTGAGCCTTGGGTCCTATCTGTCCTTCCCCATTTGAGATCCTATTGCAATTTTTCTGGACATATAGATTTTAAATCTCCCTATGTGATGCCAATGTATGTTCAATGTTGGCAGCCACTGATTCTAAATTATTCTAGCAGGACCTGCTAAATGATGAAGGTCTAAGCTAGAAATGGGGAGCAAGATATTGAGATATAACATTTGATTTTTAACTCTACCTGGGACAGTCTTCTTGTGGAGCCTGCCAGAAATCAGTCTTACTGTATTATGTAGTCATTTGTTCCACCTCTGGTTGAATCCCTACCCATGGTCCAAATTAGACTGAGTAGCTCATAGAGGAGAAAGCTTTTTTAGATGCATAAAATGATCTTCTCTCTGAGTTTCTTTTTCTACTTTGGTTTAAAGCAACTTTAGCCATGTTTTGGTTAAACAAAAATGTGAGCTGTGCAGATGTGAGCTCAGTCTCACTCAGCTGCATGGGACACAAAGGATGTGGGGATGAGACAAAGATGCTGAAGGAAGGTGACACAGCTGCATAGAAAGGCTATGGTGAAGCTTCGAAGCACTGTATTTGAGATGGCTCCTGATTAGACCAGGGCCTTAGTTGTTGGGCTTCCGTGGTGGCTCAACTGGTAAAGAATCTGCTTGCAATGCAGGAGACCTGTGTTCAATCCCTGGGATTCAGTAGATCCCCTGGAAGAGGGAATGGCTACCTACTCCAGTATTCTTGTATTCAGGATTCTATGGAAAGAGGAGTCTGTCAGGCTACAGTTCATGGGGTGGCAAAGAGTCAGACACAACTGAGAGACTTTCACTTTACTTCCTACTTGTTACATTGGCCACCTGTCATCTGGAAACTTGGCTGCCTCTTGGGAAGTGATGTCTCTCTTGAGGGTCAGAAGGGTAATTCCACTGCTCATCACATACATGGCAGGTGTCAAACTTCATCAACGTCAATGTACCCTCAGGATCATTGTAGACTTGTCAAGGAAAGATTGAAGGGCCATTTCTGAAGGCTGCTTTCTGTCTCATCTAAGACAGAGGTACTCACTCTTGGTTGCATCTGATTCACCTGGGCAGCTTTAGGAAATATTGAGCCTTGGGTCCTATCTGTCCTTCCCCATTTGAGATCCTATTGCAATTTTTCTGGACATATAGATTTTAAATCTCCCTATGTGATGCCAATGTATGTTCAATGTTGGCAGCCACTGATTCTAAATTATTCTAGCAGGACCTGCTAAATGATGAAGGTCTAAGCTAGAAATGGGGAGCAAGATATTGAGATATAACATTTGATTTTTAACTCTACCTGGGACAGTCTTCTTGTGGAGCCTGCCAGAAATCAGTCTTACTGTATTATGTAGTCATTTGTTCCACCTCTGGTTGAATCCCTACCCATGGTCCAAATTAGACTGAGTAGCTCATAGAGGAGAAAGCTTTTTTAGATGCATAAAATGATCTTCTCTCTGAGTTTCTTTTTCTACTTTGGTTTAAAGCAACTTTTAGCCATGTTTTGGTTAAACAAAAATGTGAGCTGTGCAGATGTGAGCTCAGTCTCACTCAGCTGCATGGGACACAAAGGATGTGGGGATGAGACAAAGATGCTGAAGGAAGGTGACACAGCTGCATAGAAAGGCTATGGTGAAGCTTCGAAGCACTGTATTTGAGATGGCTCCTGATTAGACCAGGGCCTTAGTTGTTGGGCTTCCGTGGTGGCTCAACTGGTAAAGAATCTGCTTGCAATGCAGGAGACCTGTGTTCAATCCCTGGGATTCAGTAGATCCCCTGGAAGAGGGAATGGCTACCTACTCCAGTATTCTTGTATTCAGGATTCTATGGAAAGAGGAGTCTGTCAGGCTACAGTTCATGGGGTGGCAAAGAGTCAGACACAACTGAGAGACTTTCACTTTACTTCCTACTTGTTACATTGGCCACCTGTCATCTGGAAACTTGGCTGCCTCTTGGGAAGTGATGTCTCTCTTGAGGGTCAGAAGGGTAATTCCACTGCTCATCACATACATGGCAGGTGTCAAACTTCATCAACGTCAATGTACCCTCAGGATCATTGTAGACTTGTCAAGGAAAGATTGAAGCTTGTCTGTGGATTTCCCTAAGTAGGGTTTTAGGCTTACCTACTGACCTGCCGGCCCTTAAAGTCTCCACTCAGCCATGGTCAAAGCCACTTACCCACACCCCAACTTGGCTCCTGGTAATCCATGTAGACTTTCTCTTTTTCTCTGTCCCATCTTACACCCAAATCTTCATTAATACTGTGAAAGAACTATGCTATTCCTTCTAATGTAAATACTGTTTCTAAGAAGCCGTTCACTATTTTCCTAGTGGAAATTGTTGCTTTCTCTTACATGTTTCCAGAGTTGAATGTCAGTAGCTTCATCAGCCTACCTACTATAAAGTTATCTGAGGCCAATGTTTACTGAGCAAGTATAGCATTACTCATGAAACTATTAGTAGAATTAATACTATAAGTTTACTAACATTGGTTGGATTATGCAAAGCTATTTACTATCTATTAAGCTCATTCATTCACTTCAACATTTCCATGAGGTGGGTACTGTTATTAGCCTTAGTATATAGATGAAAAAAAACTGAATTTTAGAGATGAAGTGGGTGCTGATAAGTGGTATCAACCCAGACACCATTCACTTGTCTATCTTACCAGTCTGAGAGGTCATGGAATACAGAGATATATTTTAATAAGCTGCACAAATACCTGTTAGCATCCACTAGAGTACCTAGTACTACTGTATCTTGCTCAGCACTATAACTTAGCTTCTGAGTATGCATAATATTTATTGGATTGTTTTCTTTGACTTATGTCAATGAAAAACTTGCAAGCTTAAGGAAATATAGTGATCAATAACTCCAGTGAAAACATTTGCATGTTTAAATTTGAAATATGCAAGGTTGTCTTCAAGGTGCAATGGGAACAAACAAAAGATTTGGGGGGGTTCCTGTCTAGAAAAACAATTTGAACCAGTTCAAGTCAGCATATAAGCTCCATTCTGGTAACCCAATCTTGTCCAATTCCAATAAAGAAAAATTTGCCTGAACAGTGGGAGTACTCTGGTCCAAATATGAACTTAAGGCCATATAGGACCCAGTTGATCTCAGGGTTCCCAGTAGGTGTCCTGATCCAGCCCTTACACTCTCAGCTGCTGGAAAGTGCTCCAAAATGTGGGATGTCCTGAGGTGCAGACCAATCTGAATCCTGCTCACCTGAGTCTAAAATGTGATGCTGGCTAGAAGCATAAGATAGGCAAAGAATGTTTATGATAATTGCAATAAAAGGCTTGATAGTAATACACCAGACTCTGGCTTTGGTCGATGTTTAAAAAATCTCAAGGTACTTGCTGTTGTACAAATTATTACCAGGCTGTAAGTTCATAATCAGTTTTTTTTCCTTTCTCATTTACAAGCTCTGATTGGACAAGCAACTAAATTCTCTGAACTTGTTTCCTCATGTATAACAATGGACAGCAATGGCTTCTTGCCAAGGTTATGTGCCAAAGTACTGTTTCAATTGTAATAGCCTATATTTATTGAATTCTTATTGTGTTCCAGGTACTATTCTCAATGTACTACATGGATTATCTCATTTACACCTCTCAACAGCTTTTTGAGGTAGATACTTTATTCTTTTTTATAGGTGCAAAAATGAGGCATGGGGAGGCACCCATTTGGACCTGAAAGACCAATGACAGTTGAAGCATATAACCATCATGTATACAGCCCGACTTCAGCCTTCTCAACATTGGTTTCATGGTAGAGTCTTCTGAAGAGCTTTTAAAATGTACTGCTAGTGGCAAAGCATCCCCCACCTTGAAATTCCAATTTAATTGGCCTGAAGTGAAGCACAGACATCAGTCCTTTTTATAGCTCCCCAGGAGGTTCACAGGACAGCCAGGGCTGAGTAGTAATAGACAGCAAGCATGCAGTGAACTTGGGTGGAATCTCAATCAGGGTGACTCAACCTTGACAATACCAAATGAGTAAATGTGCCTGAGTGCCTTTCAAAACTAAAGTCCTCCACACACATAAAAAATTCTATTTGATATTTGTTAAACTAGTCCTTATCCAGGGTCTTCTTTGTTCATACCACTGGCTAGAGAAATGATTATATAGAGTCTCTCTTAATAAAAAAAGAGGTCTGTCACAGTAGGGAGGGTATTTCATCAGTAGGGAGGGTATACACACCAGTTGTTTTTAGAATTGCCAGACCATGGTGATGACAAAAATCAGGTTGATTTTTGATTTGCTTTATTATTATTCTAGAATTCTCTATACTCCCACTCTGTCCTATTTGCATGCTGCCACTGGACTTGTTGCTACATTTAAATATATCATCCAAATATGAACTTAAATGTATATGTAAATAAAATTATTTACCATCAGTAAATATCAGTAATATTTCCCTATAGACAAAGCTATGGTTTTTCCAGTAGTCACATATGGATGTGAGAGCAGGGAAATAAAAAATGCTGAGCCTTGAAGAATTGATACCTTCGAACTGTGGTGCTTGAAAAGACTCTTGAGAGTCCTTTGGACAGTGAGGAGATCAATCGTAAAGGAAAACAACCTGAATATTCACTGGAAAGACTGATGCGAAGCTGAAGTTCCCATACTTTGGCTACCTGATACGAAAAGCCAACTCATTGAAAAAGACCCTGATGTTGGGAAAGATTGAAGGCAGGTGGAGAAGGCGATGACAGAGGATGAGATGGTTGGATGGCATCACCAACTCAATGGACACAAGTTTGAGCAGGCTCTGGGAGATGGTGAAGGACAGGAAGCCTGGTATTTTGCAGTCCATTGGGCGGCAAAGAGTCAAACAGGACTGAACAACTGAATAACAGTCAGCAAATATAAATACTGTGCATTATATAATAGGTAAAATGGCATTTACATGTGAGTTATTCATGTGTTTATACTACATACATACTATATATTAAATTGCTTCAGTTGTGTCCGACTCTTTGCAACCTTATGGACTATAGCTCCCATCCCCAAGGTGGGCTTTTCTCTTGTTAATCAGTCTTTTATTATAAAGACCCAGTCAATCCCTTAGGATAGGTAGAGGAAACATTTTTCCTCTCCTACACAAAATAAACACACAGATCACTGGGTAACCTTTAGTTCTTTGACCTGAGTACTTCTTCCTGGGTCAGCAATGGTTGCTTGGTTTTTAAGAGAAATGATTATATAGAGTCTCTCTTAATAAAAAGAGGTCTGTCACAGTAGGGAGGGTATTTCATCAGTAGGGAGGTATACACACCAGTTGTTTTAGAATTGCCAGACCATGGTGATGACAAAAATCAGGTTGATTTTTGATTTGCTTTATTATTATTCTAGAATTCTCTATACTCCCACTCTGTCCTATTTGCATGCTGCCACTGGACTTGTTGCTACATTTAAATATATCATCCAAATATGAACTTAAATGTATATGTAAATAAAATTATTTACCATCAGTAAATATCAGTAATATTTCCCTATAGACAAAGCTATGGTTTTTCCAGTAGTCACATATGGATGTGAGAGCAGGGAAATAAAAAATGCTGAGCCTTGAAGAATTGATACCTTCGAACTGTGGTGCTTGAAAAGACTCTTGAGAGTCCTTTGGACAGTGAGGAGATCAATCGTAAAGGAAAACAACCTGAATATTCACTGGAAAGACTGATGCGGAAGCTGAAGTTCCCATACTTTGGCTACCTGATACGAAAAGCCAACTCATTGAAAAAGACCCTGATGTTGGGAAAGATTGAAGGCAGGTGGAGAAGGCGATGACAGAGGATGAGATGGTTGGATGGCATCACCAACTCAATGGACACAAGTTTGAGCAGGCTCTGGGAGATGGTGAAGGACAGGAAGCCTGGTATTTTGCAGTCCATTGGGCGGCAAAGAGTCAAACAGGACTGAACAACTGAATAACAGTCAGCAAATATAAATACTGTGCATTATATAATAGGTAAAATGGCATTTACATGTGAGTTATTCATGTGTTTATACTACATACATACTATATATTAAATTGCTTCAGTTGTGTCCGACTCTTTGCAACCTTATGGACTATAGCTCCCATCCCCCAAGGTTGGCTTTTCTCTTGTTAATCAGTCTTTTATTATAAAGACCCAGTCAATCCCTTAGGATAGGTAGAGGAAACATTTTTCCTCTCCTACACAAAATAAACACACAGATCACTGGGTAACCTTTAGTTCTTTGACCTGAGTACTTCTTCCTGGGTCAGCAATGGTTGCCCTATTCAGCATGTCTGAAATTGGACTCCTCCACATCTGCATTTCCTTTCCTGCCTGGGGCTTGGTTGACTGCAGCAGCATCACCAGCATCTCACATTAGACTCCCACTGAGAATTGTTTCCTCAGACAGGGACATGGCTATTGGGCATAACTAGGTAGCATCCAAACTCTCTCTCACGACTCGTATCTCTTGGCTGCTTTTTTGTTTGTATCACAACCCTAAATTTTGCCAAAAAAGGATTACATTTCTTAGAAGAATTTGAAAATAAATCTGGTAGTCATGTGACCTTAGAGAAGTTAGAAAATCTTGCTTTTTCATCCTTTAACCTGTAAAGTGGAGATAATGTTAAGACTCTGAAAGAGGACCTGAGATATGACAGTATAGCAGACAAAAAGTCGTCATCACAGAGGATATACTATCTTCCTAGATTCAGTTTGTGATAGATGTCTGGAGTTTGGAGATCTCTTTTATCTGTGTTTGGAATTAAAAAGTAATATATGACTTCTCTGGTGGCTCAGTGGTAAAGGATCCTCTTGCCAGTGCAGGAGACACTGGTTCGTCCTTGATCTGGGAAGATCACGCATGTCACAGAGCAACTGATCCTGTGTATCCCAACTGTTGAAGTTGTTCCCTAGAACCTGGGAACTGCACTAGAGCCCATGCTCCACCACAAGAGAAGCCACTGCAGTGAGAAGCCTACACACCACAGCTAGAAATTAGCCCCCCCTTGTTGCAACTAGGGAAAGGCCCGCACAGCAAAAAAGACCCAACATGGCCAAAAATATATACATAAATGAATAATTTTTTATAAAATTAATGTAATTACTACTCTAGTCTGAACTGTGTCTCCTGAAATGTTTATGTGGAAGCCCTAAACCCTTAGTGTAACTGTACATAGAGACAGTGCCATTAAAGGAGGTTAATAAGCTTAAATGAGATCATAAAAATGGAGATCCAATCTAATATGACTGGCCTCCTTAAGAAGATGGTGAGACATGACGGATGCTTGTACAGAGAATAGGCCACGTGAGGACACAGCCAGATGACCTCTGAATTTGGACTTCCTGGGTCAGCAATGGTTGCCCTATTCAGCATGTCTGAAATTGGACTCCTCCACATCTGCATTTCCTTTCCTGCCTGGGGCTTGGTTGACTGCAGCAGCATCACCAGCATCTCACATTAGACTCCCACTGAGAATTGTTTCCTCAGACAGGGACATGGCTATTGGGCATAACTAGGTAGCATCCAAACTCTCTCTCACGACTCGTATCTCTTGGCTGCTTTTTTGTTTGTATCACAACCCTAAATTTTGCCAAAAAAGGATTACATTTCTTAGAAGAATTTGAAAATAAATCTGGTAGTCATGTGACCTTAGAGAAGTTAGAAAATCTTGCTTTTTCATCCTTTAACCTGTAAAGTGGAGATAATGTTAAGACTCTGAAAGAGGACCTGAGATATGACAGTATAGCAGACAAAAAGTCGTCATCACAGAGGATATACTATCTTCCTAGATTCAGTTTGTGATAGATGTCTGGAGTTTGGAGATCTCTTTTATCTGTGTTTGGAATTAAAAAGTAATATATGACTTCTCTGGTGGCTCAGTGGTAAAGGATCCTCTTGCCAGTGCAGGAGACACTGGTTCGTCCTTGATCTGGGAAGATCACGCATGTCACAGAGCAACTGATCCTGTGTATCCCAACTGTTGAAGTTGTTCCCTAGAACCTGGGAACTGCACTAGAGCCCATGCTCCACCACAAGAGAAGCCACTGCAGTGAGAAGCCTACACACCACAGCTAGAAATTAGCCCCCACTTGTTGCAACTAGGGAAAGGCCCGCACAGCAAAAAAGACCCAACATGGCCAAAAATATATACATAAATGAATAATTTTTTATAAAATTAATGTAATTACTACTCTAGTCTGAACTGTGTCTCCTGAAATGTTTATGTGGAAGCCCTAAACCCTTAGTGTAACTGTACATAGAGACAGTGCCATTAAAGGAGGTTAATAAGCTTAAATGAGATCATAAAAATGGAGATCCAATCTAATATGACTGGCCTCCTTAAGAAGATGGTGAGACATGACGGATGCTTGTACAGAGAATAGGCCACGTGAGGACACAGCCAGATGATGACCCTCTGCAAGCCTCAGGAGAAAGCAAGCCTGATGATTCTTTGATCTTGAACTTCCAGTTCCTAGAACTGTGAAAAAATTAAACCTGTTTTTCAAGCCATCCAGTCTGTGGCACTTGGTTATGGCAGCCCTTGGAAATGAATACACTTGCCTTTGCATGATACAATTATTCAAAGGTGATTGCTTTCAATGTGTTCATTCCATTATGCCTGGTGGCAGCATGTATATAAAGAATATTCAAGGCTGGGCTGGACCATCCCCAAAGTGATTCTCATCTCTTTACTGCAGGAAAAAAATTATCAATTTAATTTGCATGCAAAGAATTTTATTGCTAATCACCCAAGCTGCATAAACAACTTTCATCTTTCTGGAAGGAAAAAAAACTCTGAGTTTTCTCTTCGTACAGCACCACTGGTTTTCTTTCTTTTTTTTTCTTTTAAGAGAACTGACCCTTTAAATAGACTTTGATATTTGTCCTAATTTATTTTTATTATTAAACCCCTCTGCCTGGCAGGGATACTCAGTGGAGTTTCATGCTAGCTTCTTTCTCTTAATTGGACCTGGTATTGAGTGACAGATGAAACAATCTTGAATTAATAACAATGACAAATTGCCCTAGGAGGGTACTTGTACATAAAAGGAAATACTTCCATTAAACAAATGTTATGTCATCAAGAAACCCATTAATAGCCTTGCCAGTGATCATAACTGTGTAATTTTTCTCATCACTGTTAATAAGTGGTGAAGTTATAGTTGCATATGGAGCTTAATTAAAATCTTCTATCCCAGTAATGAGTGCCCATACTTCAGATCTCCCATTAAATGGTCTGCAAAATTTAGACCATATTCCTTCAGGTCCAGGTTTTTGGAAGACATGAGAGGATATGGACAGAAATGAGCCTGGATTATAAAACCTCAATATGCTGTAATTACTAGCCATTGGGTATTAGAGACAGAATTAGCCTTGTATATCATTTAAACTAATTTCAGTATTTTAGGCTAAAACCTCAATATGCTGTAATTACTAGCCATTGGGTATTTTAGCTTGTACAGAGAATAGGCCACGTGAGGACACAGCCAGATGATGACCCTCTGCAAGCCTCAGGAGAAAGCAAGCCTGATGATTCTTTGATCTTGAACTTCCAGTTCCTAGAACTGTGAAAAAATTAAACCTGTTTTTCAAGCCATCCAGTCTGTGGCACTTGGTTATGGCAGCCCTTGGAAATGAATACACTTGCCTTTGCATGATACAATTATTCAAAGGTGATTGCTTTCAATGTGTTCATTCCATTATGCCTGGTGGCAGCATGTATATAAAGAATATTCAAGGCTGGGCTGGACCATCCCCAAAGTGATTCTCATCTCTTTACTGCAGGAAAAAAATTATCAATTTAATTTGCATGCAAAGAATTTTATTGCTAATCACCCAAGCTGCATAAACAACTTTCATCTTTCTGGAAGGAAAAAAAACTCTGAGTTTTCTCTTCGTACAGCACCACTGGTTTTCTTTCTTTTTTTTTCTTTTAAGAGAACTGACCCTTTAAATAGACTTTGATATTTGTCCTAATTTATTTTTATTATTAAACCCCTCTGCCTGGCAGGGATACTCAGTGGAGTTTCATGCTAGCTTCTTTCTCTTAATTGGACCTGGTATTGAGTGACAGATGAAACAATCTTGAATTAATAACAATGACAAATTGCCCTAGGAGGGTACTTGTACATAAAAGGAAATACTTCCATTAAACAAATGTTATGTCATCAAGAAACCCATTAATAGCCTTGCCAGTGATCATAACTGTGTAATTTTTCTCATCACTGTTAATAAGTGGTGAAGTTATAGTTGCATATGGAGCTTAATTAAAATCTTCTATCCCAGTAATGAGTGCCCATACTTCAGATCTCCCATTAAATGGTCTGCAAAATTTAGACCATATTCCTTCAGGTCCAGGTTTTTGGAAGACATGAGAGGATATGGACAGAAATGAGCCTGGATTATAAAACCTCAATATGCTGTAATTACTAGCCATTGGGTATTAGAGACAGAATTAGCCTTGTATATCATTTAAACTAATTTCAGTATTTTAGGCTAATCTTTTATTTTACATACTTGTAGTTTACATATTTGTAGCTTGTAAATACAACATAATATAAAAAAGAGAAGTTGCCTATATCTTAAATAAATAAACCTTTTAGTTAGCACATAAACCTAGGTCTATGGTAAATCTACTTTCTCTGTTTACAACCTCTTATACATATACATATTGTGACACAGACTGGCCAGATGCTCATCTGACCGGCTTTCCTTTCTTCCTGAGTCCTCACTATATCATGGTTTCCACGCAACTTCTAGGTTTGACCAGGGTCCATGCAACATGTTCTTGCCAATATCCTTGAGTAGAAGTCATGCTTGTCACTTTCAAGAAGTAGATAAGAAAGGGTTAACTCTCTTCATATCTCATTCTTCCACTTGTCCTCCAGATGACGAGAATCCAGGGGATGGGGCAGTAGGAACTGGCTGAACCATTAGTTACAAGTATTCTGTGTCCCTAAATAGCTACATGGAGACAGACCACCCACTATTCCCTACTGATCTAAATCAGACTGTGATGTGAGTAAGAAATTAAGCTTTATTTGAGATTTTGAGATTATTATAGAATTTAGCCTACCTTAATACATATATTTTAGCTAATTTCACATCTAGTTACAATTTTTTATTCAACTTAAAAAACCCTGATATTTCCAGACCATGTTAACTACCTCCTGAGAAACAGGACAAGAAGCAACAGTTAGAACCAGTCATGGAAAAACGAACTGGTTTCATTTTGAGAAAGGAGTGTATCAAGGCTGTATATTATCACTCAGCTCTTTTAACTTACATGCAGTGGTAAAGGGTCATTGTGCAATATGCCAACCTGGATGAAGCACAAACTGGAGTCAAGACTACCAGGAAAAATATCAATAATCTCAGGTATGCAGATGATACCACCCTTATGGCAGAAAGCACCCCTTGATGAAGGTGAAAGAGGAGAGTGAATAAGCTGGCCTAAAACTCAACATTCAAAAAGTGAAGATCATGGCATCTAGTCCCATCATTTCATGACAAATAGATGGGCAAACAATGGGAGCAGTGAGACTTTATTTGAGCTCCAAAATCACTGTGGATGGTGACTGCAGCCATGAAATTAAAAGACACTTGCTCCTTGGAAGAAAAGCTATGTCAACCTAGACAGAGTAATTATGCTGAAAAGTTCTTTTTTCTTTTTTTAGTAATCATGTATCAGTATCAGTTGTCATTGTCCCTAGCCATTACAAGAGCATAAGTTATAATCCACCTTGATAAAACTGAGAATTTTTGTTCTTTTAAAACTTACTTGAGGGCTTCCCTGGTGGTTCAGTGGGGTAAGGACACTGCCTTGCAGGGCAAGGGGCGCCGGTTCGATCCCTGGCCTGGGAAGATCCCACGTGCTGCAGAGTGGCTGGACCGATGTGTCCAATTACCAAGCCGGAGCTCTGGAGTGCATGCGCCCAAGCCAGTGCTCTGTGACAACAGAGGCCACTGCCATGGGAGGCCCACACGGGCCAAAGAACAAAGATGGATGAAAATAGAGAAATGAAAGACCAATAGAAGTGGCCCGCCCACCCCCTCCCTCCCCAACCTGACCCCCAAAGTAACTTATTTGGCCTTATATGATACTTAATACATAAATACATTTCTGTCAATTATAAATATAATATATATTATTAATATATTCCTTGTGTTTCGTATATGTACATATTTATACAAACACAATTTGTACTTTTAATACTTGGTGAATTCAACATTTCTCATATATGTTTGCTTACACAAACATATTAGCTCCTTTCATAACTCCTATCCCTTATGGAGCAGGGCTTTCCTGGTGCTCAGGTCATCAGGACTCTGCCTGTCATATGAGAGGCCTGGGTTTGATCTCTGGGTGAGGAAGATCCCCTGTAGAAGCGAATGGCAACTCACTGCAACATTCTGCCTGGAGAGTTCCGTGGACAGAGTCTGCGTCTGGTGAGCTACAGTCCATGGGGTCATGAAGAGTCAGACACAACTGAGAGACAAACACTTTCACTTTCATTAGAGAGCACTCTGCCCATCATTTCATGACAAATAGATGGGCAAACAATGGGAGCAGTGAGACTTTATTTGAGCTCCAAAATCACTGTGGATGGTGACTGCAGCCATGAAATTAAAAGACACTTGCTCCTTGGAAGAAAAGCTATGTCAACCTAGACAGAGTAATTATGCTGAAAAGTTCTTTTTTCTTTTTTTAGTAATCATGTATCAGTATCAGTTGTCATTGTCCCTAGCCATTACAAGAGCATAAGTTATAATCCACCTTGATAAAACTGAGAATTTTTGTTCTTTTAAAACTTACTTGAGGGCTTCCCTGGTGGTTCAGTGGGGTAAGGACACTGCCTTGCAGGGCAAGGGGCGCCGGTTCGATCCCTGGCCTGGGAAGATCCCACGTGCTGCAGAGTGGCTGGACCGATGTGTCCAATTACCAAGCCGGAGCTCTGGAGTGCATGCGCCCAAGCCAGTGCTCTGTGACAACAGAGGCCACTGCCATGGGAGGCCCACACGGGCCAAAGAACAAAGATGGATGAAAATAGAGAAATGAAAGACCAACAGAAGTGGCCCGCCCACCCCCTCCCTCCCCAACCCCTCCCCCCAAAATAACTTATTTGGCCTTATATGATACTTAATACATAAATACATTTCTGTCAATTATAAATATAATATATATTATTAATATATTCCTTGTGTTTCGTATATGTACATATTTATACAAACACAATTTGTACTTTTAATACTTGGTGAATTCAACATTTCTCATATATGTTTGCTTACACAAACATATTAGCTCCTTTCATAACTCCTATCCCTTATGGAGCAGGGCTTTCCTGGTGCTCAGGTCATCAGGACTCTGCCTGTCATATGAGAGGCCTGGGTTTGATCTCTGGGTGAGGAAGATCCCCTGTAGAAGCGAATGGCAACTCACTGCAACATTCTGCCTGGAGAGTTCCGTGGACAGAGTCTGCGTCTGGTGAGCTACAGTCCATGGGGTCATGAAGAGTCAGACACAACTGAGAGACAAACACTTTCACTTTCATTAGAGAGCACTCTGCCCTTCATTTTAACAGATGGCACAACTGAGAATTGAGGTGACTAATAAGGGGAAGCATGTTAAGATAGGAACTAAGTATCAGAATACAGATCCAATCATTTAAATGCAGTGATTTTTCTATTATAGCAAAACTTCCATGTTTATAAAATACAACATGTCATTTAAACCCTTTTGACTGTCATCTTGGAAAGAATGACCATGACATAAATAAAGCATGCATCTCTCCTTGTGTCATTTCTTGTCACTTAATAGACAAGGTGAATTCAAGAGAGGCCTGTGGGCACCAGTGGCGCATAGCCTTGGAAGTTCAGATTTCATGGCTGAGCTGAACTCTGATATGGACAGAGCCAAGCACAGCACTGTGTTTCCCAGTCTAGCTTCCTAAACACTGTCTATATGACATAAAGATGAATGGATTCTAGATGAGTGACAGTTATTGAATGGCTGACGATTAGAAATGGCAGGAAGTGGGACAGCGGCATATGATATCTGAGGTCATTCTGAGCAGAGTTTTCCCAGGTGGCTCTAGTGGTAAAGAACCTGCCTAATGATGCAGGAGTCATGAGACTCAGGTTTGACCCCCGGGTCAGGAAGATCCCCTGGAGGAGGGAGCAGCAACTTACCCTAGTATTCTTGCCTGGAGAATCTCAGGAACAGAAGAGCCTGGCAGGCCACAGTCCAGGGGGTCACAAAGTATTAGGCATGATTGAAAGGACTTACCACACACATGTGAGAAGTGTTTACCTACAGAAGAAGCAGGGGATGATGCTGGAAAGACAATCTATGTAACTCTGTTCAATAAGCAAAGTTCTACCATGAGTCAGGCAATGTCATAGGTACTGGACTGATGAAAGGCAAATCAGATAAAGGTCTTAAGTAAGTTTTTAATCAAATAAGGAAGCATAGAGAATATCCATGTTGCTTACCTATTTTATACATAGTAGTTTATACCTATTAATTACATACCCTAATATGTCCATCTCTCCTTCTGTATCCTCTTTTGTAATGGTGTTTGTTTTCTGTATCTGTGAGTCTATTTCTGTTGTGCATTTGCACTCATTTGTATTATTGTTAGATTCCACATATAAGCGATATCATACAGTATTTGGTTTTCTCTGTCTGACTTATTTCACTAAACATAGTATTCTCTAGGTCCACTCATATTGCAGCAAATAGTAGTAGTTCACTCTTTTTTATGACTGGGTAATAGTCTACTGTAGATATACAACAGAATATTTATATATATTGTTTTGGCTATTATAATCTGTGCTTCTGTGAACATTGAGATCCATGTATTGATATTACTTCTCAACCTTCTCTGTGTACGTGGCTTTTGACATATAATGCGGGGACCTTCCGCAGAAAGGGAAGACAGCGGGATTACCCCCAGCTGAACCCGGAGATCTCGGAGAGAGGCGAGCCTTTGCTGCTGGTCCCCCAGCCCGTCGGCATGCACCAGGGACAATTAGCCACGGCAGGGGTTCTATCGAAGCAGTTCCACTTTATTAGTGTAAACTAACAGTTTTTATAGGCAAACGAAGAGGGCTTTGCAAAGGACTTCCTATAGTTACACCAATCAAGCTAAAGGTCGAGCAGTTATGTATTTACATTGCAATAGGAAACTATGGTGAGCATGCATTGTCCAGAGCATGGAAACTAGGGGGATCAATCAGAAGTTTTGACAATGGACCTTAGATCATGCCCCGTCTCTTCGTGTAGGCATCCTTTTAGCACCAAACTGCAAATATGTGCTTAAGCTTCCTTATGCTTGCAAAGGCCCTCTTTCCTTCAGGGGCCCACAATATAATTTATGCCACAGTTCTTTGTATCTTCCCTGGGAAATTATACTTTTTTGTACACTAACATGTGGGAGCCATACTATTTGCTTTGACCAGCAATGCTGGCAAACATAAGGCAGATGCTGGAACAGTTCTTGTGGAAGCATGCACTTCTGCTTATGTTGGAGAAGAACATGTCCTGTTCAGCTGATTGTCTCAGCAGGAAAGTATATAGACACACAGACACAGGGAGCAGATCAAGACCCACAGGTATACAGCTTGAAATAGAAGTTACCTCTTTTAATCCAGCTTCAAACAGGTGGCCACCTGTACTCATGAACATGTCCATCTCTCCTTCTGTATCCTCTTTTGTAATGGTGTTTGTTTTCTGTATCTGTGAGTCTATTTCTGTTGTGCATTTGCACTCATTTGTATTATTGTTAGATTCCACATATAAGCGATATCATACAGTATTTGGTTTTCTCTGTCTGACTTATTTCACTAAACATAGTATTCTCTAGGTCCACTCATATTGCAGCAAATAGTAGTAGTTCACTCTTTTTTATGACTGGGTAATAGTCTACTGTAGATATACAACAGAATATTTATATATATTGTTTTGGCTATTATAATCTGTGCTTCTGTGAACATTGAGATCCATGTATTGATATTACTTCTCAACCTTCTCTGTGTACGTGGCTTTTGACATATAATGCGGGGACCTTCCGCAGAAAGGGAAGACAGCGGGATTACCCCCAGCTGAACCCGGAGATCTCGGAGAGAGGCGAGCCTTTGCTGCTGGTCCCCCAGCCCGTCGGCATGCACCAGGGACAATTAGCCACGGCAGGGGTTCTATCGAAGCAGTTCCACTTTATTAGTGTAAACTAACAGTTTTTATAGGCAAACGAAGAGGGCTTTGCAAAGGACTTCCTATAGTTACACCAATCAAGCTAAAGGTCGAGCAGTTATGTATTTACATTGCAATAGGAAACTATGGTGAGCATGCATTGTCCAGAGCATGGAAACTAGGGGGATCAATCAGAAGTTTTGACAATGGACCTTAGATCATGCCCCGTCTCTTCTTTAGGCATCCTTTTAGCACCAAACTGCAAATATGTGCTTAAGCTTCCTTATGCTTGCAAAGGCCCTCTTTCCTTCAGGGGCCCACAATATAATTTATGCCACAGTTCTTTGTATCTTCCCTGGGAAATTATACTTTTTTGTACACTAACATGTGGGAGCCATACTATTTGCTTTGACCAGCAATGCTGGCAAACATAAGGCAGATGCTGGAACAGTTCTTGTGGAAGCATGCACTTCTGCTTATGTTGGAGAAGAACATGTCCTGTTCAGCTGATTGTCTCAGCAGGAAAGTATATAGACACACAGACACAGGGAGCAGATCAAGACCCACAGGTATACAGCTTGAAATAGAAGTTACCTCTTTTAATCCAGCTTCAAACAGGTGGCCACCTGTACTCATGAACAGAAGTAAGTCCTCATCATTATCTGCCAATTAGATATGGATGTTGTTGTTCTACAGCAGTGCTTGCTGATACAGGGTTGATGTTCAAGAGTGATCATTTTGGAAAAATGACTTATAAATTGGATTTTGACTGAGAAATAAGAATTTTCTAGGAGGAAGATAGAGTAAGGACATTACAGAAGAAAGAATATTAAGTACAACAATTCAGAAATGTGAAATATCATAATTTATTATTTCAATATTTGGGCTCTGATTGGAACAAATAAGGTTAATAAGGGAATCATAGAAGAATAATCATAAACATAAGGAAAACATGCCACATATGCACAAAAAAGATGTAAAAAATAAATAAAATTGTCTATTTTTACCTTGAAGAAAAAAATCCATTGTAGCAGTCATTAAAATGATAGTTATTTTTTGAAAGTGACAAAAAAAAATCAGTAAAATCAGTAAATAAAATGGAGACGTGTGCATGCTAAGCCACTTCAGCCATGTCTGACTCCTTGTGACCCTGTAGATCACAGTCCTCCAAGCTCCTCTGTCCATGGGATTCTCTAAGCAAAAATACCAGAGTGGGTTGCTATGTCCTCCTCCAGGGGATCTGCCCAATCCAGGGTTGGAATTTGCATCTCTTACGTCTTCTGCATTGGTAGGTGGGTTCTTTACCACTAGCACCAACTGGAAAGCCCAAAATGGTGATAACTCTCATTAACTTTATGTCAAAATTGCTTTTGAGCAGGTGAGTTTTACAATACCTAGGCTTTTTGCCTCATGGCTAAGAAAATCCCTTGTATGACCAGTTCCTTCTCATCATGACTATCCCTCTTTTTACCTTATTTTGAAGTGGAAAATCTTCTCTTTAGATCTCTTAGGGCTCATAAACAGACCTTCTTTCTTCCTAATTTAAGTTGTAGTGGAAAGATTATTGGACTGGGAATCAGAAGCTCCTCGCTGCTGTCCTACTCAGTCAATGATTTAAGTCCTTGAACAATCTCTTTCATTAGTCTGGGCACCACATACTCATCTGCAAAATCAGACACTTTGATGAGACAGTCTTTAATATCTATTCCAGCAATAATATCCATATAGCCATGCATTTATCCACCCAACCAATATTCTTTGAGCCTCAACTACATTCCTAACAATGTCCTAGATCTTGTTCTCCTTTTGGAGGTAAAAGACAGTCAGTAGATAAACTTATAAGTGAGAACATTTTGTGTGATTCTGTTAAGTCTTCTTTAGAAAACTTTGATGGGATACAACAGTGATTTGGTGACTATTTTCTATTGAGTGGGTGGTGAGACATGGTCTCCCCGAGGAAGTGTAATTTCAGCTGAGAACAACAAAAAAAGTCCAGTCTTGTTAAGATAGGAGAACAATATGTCTATCCTGAGTGATAACTCTCAAGTACTTATTCAATATATATGGTGGATGATAGGATTCGGGAATGTGAAGGTATCACTAAATTGTCAAATAGCTTCTATTACAGCGCTGACTGGATAGTTTTACTCTGGCTACTCAAAAGACCAAAGTGCTTGTAGTGGGAAGGAGGCAGGAGGTGTGAAGATAAGCAGTACAATAAATCAAGCTGTAGACAGAGTTGGGCCTGAGACATGGATGGAAGAAAGTAAACCATGAGACTGCAGCTGAATCACTTAGGACTATAACAGGACCACTAGAGAGCATCTGGGAAGACCCTCTTCTCAGAAAGGGAAACTGAGGCTCACAGAGGAAGAGTAATTTACCTAAAGTCAGAGTTTTAGGAGGAGGAAATGGCAAGCCACTCCAATATTCTTGCCTGAGAAATATGAACAGAGGAGCCTGGTGGGCTACAGTCCATGGGGTTGCAAAATAGCTGGACATGACTGAGCAACTGAACAACAGCAACGTTCTACTCTGCAAGTCATGTGCTTGTGTTGTGTCCTCAGTCGCTCAATTGTGTCCAACTCTTTGTGACCCCGTGGACTGTACAGGCTCCTCTGTTCATGGTGTGGGGCCCTGAAGGAAAGAGGGCTTTTGCAAGCATAGGGAAACTTAAGCACATATTTGCAGTTTGGTGCTTTTAAACTCAGTCAATGATTTAAGTCCTTGAACAATCTCTTTCATTAGTCTGGGCACCACATACTCATCTGCAAAATCAGACACTTTGATGAGACAGTCTTTAATATCTATTCCAGCAATAATATCCATATAGCCATGCATTTATCCACCCAACCAATATTCTTTGAGCCTCAACTACATTCCTAACAATGTCCTAGATCTTGTTCTCCTTTTGGAGGTAAAAGACAGTCAGTAGATAAACTTATAAGTGAGAACATTTTGTGTGATTCTGTTAAGTCTTCTTTAGAAAACTTTGATGGGATACAACAGTGATTTGGTGACTATTTTCTATTGAGTGGGTGGTGAGACATGGTCTCCCCGAGGAAGTGTAATTTCAGCTGAGAACAACAAAAAAAGTCCAGTCTTGTTAAGATAGGAGAACAATATGTCTATCCTGAGTGATAACTCTCAAGTACTTATTCAATATATATGGTGGATGATAGGATTCGGCAATGTGAAGTTATCACTAAATTGTCAAATAGCTTCTATTACAGCGCTGACTGGATAGTTTTACTCTGGCTACTCAAAAGACCAAAGTGCTTGTAGTGGGAAGGAGGCAGGAGGTGTGAAGATAAGCAGTACAATAAATCAAGCTGTAGACAGAGTTGGGCCTGAGACATGGATGGAAGAAAGTAAACCATGAGACTGCAGCTGAATCACTTAGGACTATAACAGGACCACTAGAGAGCATCTGGGAAGACCCTCTTCTCAGAAAGGGAAACTGAGGCTCACAGAGGAAGAGTAATTTACCTAAAGTCAGAGTTTTTGGAGGAGGAAATGGCAAGCCACTCCAATATTCTTGCCTGAGAAATATGAACAGAGGAGCCTGGTGGGCTACAGTCCATGGGGTTGCAAAATAGCTGGACATGACTGAGCAACTGAACAACAGCAACGTTCTACTCTGCAAGTCATGTGCTTGTGTTGTGTCCTCAGTCGCTCAATTGTGTCCAACTCTTTGTGACCCCGTGGACTGTACAGGCTCCTCTGTTCATGGTGTGGGGCCCTGAAGGAAAGAGGGCTTTTGCAAGCATAGGGAAACTTAAGCACATATTTGCAGTTTGGTGCTAAAAGGACGCCTACAGGAAGAGACAGGACATGATCTAAGGTCCATTGTCAAAACGTCTGATTGATCCCCCTGGTTTCCGAGCTCTGGGCAATGCAGGCTCATGTGAGTTCCTATTGCAATGTAAATTCGTGGTTGCTCAACCTTTAGCTTGATTGGTGTAACTATAGGAAGTCCCTTGCAAACTCCCCTTCGTTTGCCTATAAAAACTGTTAGTTTACTCTAATAAAGTGGAACTGCTCCGATGGAACCCCTGTCCCGTCTGATTGTCCCCTGCACGAGCCAGGGGGCTGGAGGGTGGGCAGTTCAAGATTTGCCTTTCTCTGAGATCTCCCGGTTCGGCACGGGGTAATCCAGCTGCCTTTCTGCGGAAGGTCCCCGCACATGGGATTTCTCAGGCAAAATTACTGGAGTATGTTGCCATCTCCTCTTCCAGGGGTCTTCATGATCCAGAGATTGAATCCACATCTCCTCCTTCTCCGGCAGACAGATTCTTTACCACTGAGCCACGTGGGAATCCCAAATTTCTGTGTAGTAGGAGGAAAAGCCAAACTCCTGCCACCACCAGTCCAAAGCCCTGTGCTGTTGCCTTCTAGCTGACCTTTAATCTTTCATTCTCCAGCCTGGAAAATGATCATCTAACTTGCCTTGCCTACCACATATAGTTATCAAATGTTAAGTAGAGACCTCAGGACAACATTTTGTACATTAAGCGATATAACTTATTAGCTTAAATTATTAACTAGGGAGGCCATTTCACTTTTTTATAAAATAGGAATTTAAATTAAATAAACCCTAAAGATTTTTCCAGTTCTAACATTCCAAAATTTGGCAAAATAGTAGTCTTAAATCCTTGACAAAGTATCTTCTATGACTTTCTTTTTCATGGTGGGGTGTGCCACTGGCAATCTAATACATACTATACTTTTGGAGAGAGGTTTCATTATTAGAAAGTTGCTGGTCTTACTTCACATATATGCAAAACTCTAAGGGCATTTGAATTGAAGCTGGAAAAATGGACTCCACAGCATCCTTTTCTGGAGTTGGCTGACCTAGAATCACAGTTTCTCAAGTTTATGATGGAAAATGCAGCTAATTGGGTATCTCTGATGCCTCTTGCTAGTGTTTAAAATAATCACTCGATGAACCACAAATCTAGTTGGATTTACATTGCAGGAGTAGAATCCTTTACAAGTTCATGATTGTAGATAACCTATGGTCATTCAGGTTCTCAGGGCAGGATCCTGTAAGTCACTGGGTTGGATATTTGCTCCTTGAATAGCAAAATAAACTCATTAAGAGTCCATGAGAAATTAACTCTTGTTTTGAAGCAGGAGGTGAACTGGTCAATTTCCTAGATATTTCTGAATATAACGAGTACCCTGTTGGCCAGTATCTCTCAAACATTTTTGTTAGAGGTTCACATTTGCTACATGAAGCAAAACATATACACACAAATGACTTTCTTATATTCTCTGTTTCAAAAGGAGGAAAAAAACATCATCTTTGTTTAATTGCAAAAGAAGTATGACTGTACATGCAGATTTGGGTGAAATACATATCCATCTCTTAGCAGTGGAGCCTGGTGGTGCATAATCTTTTACTTGCAAATATAAGTTAAATCCCGAGTATTTGAAAATTATTGATCAAAAATCCTGATACATATGCATGCTACCATGTATGGTAGATTTAAAAGATATATAAAACCAAAGTTAACTGATAATAAAACTCATAACATTTTGATACTGATAAATAAGAACATCAGCAAATGGAAACCATGACCTACTGAAGACAGCTTTGCTAATACATGGATAACTGTTTTACTTTGTTACTGATGATCTTCCCATACAAAATGCATAGGATCTCAGAAAATCGCTGAGAATTGTAGAACAGAAAGAGCTAGCAGAATATTAAATTATAGTCTCCAGTAAATTCTTGTCAAGCTCCAGTTTTCATATGCATATCAAGCTCTATTAACTCTTAATAACAATCGTAGGCAGTCATTAGTTATGTCATCTTCACCATTGAAAACCCAAGTCTACTACAGAACGCTTATCATTCATCTTAGAAGTGAAGAAAGTTTGTAGACCAGCAGAAAGATGTCAGCATTTCTGCTGTGGACTGACTGGCTAATGCTTAGTAGTAATAAGATGACTTTTATATGGAAGCTTTGCTGTTTTGAGTGAGACTACAATTTAGTTTAAAATGAATCATATTCTTTCTCAGTGAATCACTTAATTCCAAGAACTGGGGACTTAATTACTTACTAAAAATAATGTTTTTAATTTAGAATTTACCTAAGAGAGAGGAAAGGAATATTACTAATTTCTCACTAAATATCAGAAATTTTGCCTGATGTTTTACATATGCTACATTGTTTAATATTTTAAGCAAGCTCATGAAATATCTATTGTTTGTCTTCTTTATAGACCAGGAATCAAAGACTCAGAAAGCCACTTAATTTGCTCAAGTTTGGGATTTGAACCAGTATCTTTCGGTTTCAAAAGTCTGTTTTTTTCACACTGTTGATCCTACAAAGGTGATAGGCATCTTTCCTCAACATTTAGGACACGTGCTTTTCTACACTCTTGCCATCATTAGAATAGATTTGTCTGTAATCTTGTTCATAATCTGGAGACTACTGCAACAATGAGTCAGCATTCAGGTTTAGTACATGATGTGAGTTCCTTGAGAACTTGTTTAAGAAACAGAATATACTAATTCCAGACTTTCTGCATAACAATACAAGGCATTTTTTTTTTTTCTGTCTTCTTTTTAAGAATCAAAGGAATGGAGAACTTGTTGAGCGCTATCAGCCTATCCTTTATAAAGATGACCAATGAGAGGAACATTCAGTTCCCTGGGCATGTGGTAAAATTTCAAAGTCAGCAATATCACATTTTATATCCTATAACCCCATGGATCTACTCTACTCATGAATATCACTGGAGGATTCAGATGTTTTTGAGAGAAGAATATCAAAGAACAGGCAGCAGATGAGCTATAAAAATCTGGAGAGTCTTTAGCCACTTTGCTTTTGGAGTATGCTACTCTAGAGAGAACCCTAGAGTGAAGATAAGCATCTATTTTCATCTTCACCATTGAAAACCCAAGTCTACTACAGAACGCTTATCATTCATCTTAGAAGTGAAGAAAGTTTGTAGACCAGCAGAAAGATGTCAGCATTTCTGCTGTGGACTGACTGGCTAATGCTTAGTAGTAATAAGATGACTTTTATATGGAAGCTTTGCTGTTTTGAGTGAGACTACAATTTAGTTTAAAATGAATCATATTCTTTCTCAGTGAATCACTTAATTCCAAGAACTGGGGACTTAATTACTTACTAAAAATAATGTTTTTAATTTAGAATTTACCTAAGAGAGAGGAAAGGAATATTACTAATTTCTCACTAAATATCAGAAATTTTGCCTGATGTTTTACATATGCTACATTGTTTAATATTTTAAGCAAGCTCATGAAATATCTATTGTTTGTCTTCTTTATAGACCAGGAATCAAAGACTCAGAAAGCCACTTAATTTGCTCAAGTTTGGGATTTGAACCAGTATCTTTCGGTTTCAAAAGTCTGTTTTTTTCACACTGTTGATCCTACAAAGGTGATAGGCATCTTTCCTCAACATTTAGGACACGTGCTTTTCTACACTCTTGCCATCATTAGAATAGATTTGTCTGTAATCTTGTTCATAATCTGGAGACTACTGCAACAATGAGTCAGCATTCAGGTTTAGTACATGATGTGAGTTCCTTGAGAACTTGTTTAAGAAACAGAATATACTAATTCCAGACTTTCTGCATAACAATACAAGGCATTTTTTTTTTTTCTGTCTTCTTTTTAAGAATCAAAGGAATGGAGAACTTGTTGAGCGCTATCAGCCTATCCTTTATAAAGATGACCAATGAGAGGAACATTCAGTTCCCTGGGCATGTGGTAAAATTTCAAAGTCAGCAATATCACATTTTATATCCTATAACCCCATGGATCTACTCTACTCATGAATATCACTGGAGGATTCAGATGTTTTTGAGAGAAGAATATCAAAGAACAGGCAGCAGATGAGCTATAAAAATCTGGAGAGTCTTTAGCCACTTTGCTTTTGGAGTATGCTACTCTAGAGAGAACCCTAGAGTGAAGATAAGCATCTCACTCCTATGAGTGTAGCATCAGGAGCCCTGCCAGAGAATTTATGTGTGTAACTGTCTATAATTACTGTAAGAATCGTAAAGACACGGCGGGCTGCAAGCTGTTAGGGAAGAAGTTTATTTGGGAAGAGTTCCCGGGCGAGATCCACAGGTCCGAGAGATGGGCCAGGGAAATCGCGCCCCGGAGATGGGACGAGGAGGTTTTATTAGGGAGGAGGGGAACAGGAGAAAATGGGAGGGGGATCCCTCAGGGCAGGCGCAGAAACGAGTTCTTTGTTTAAGTTTGGCGGGAAGTCCAGTGATGAGCCCACTATCCTTCAGGTGGCTGTGGGCTGGGGGTGTGAAATTCTTGACACTTTGTGAGGAATTTTTATGGCCAAGGCTATCTCCTTATCGCAGGTCTAAGGAGACTCTCAGGTGCCAGCAGGCAAGCAACTGACTCCCTGATTTGGTGCCGGGAGTCTGGTCGCGGTGTTGATCCTAACAACTTGGCCCTTTCTTATGATTATTTAGTGCTGGGGAATCTCCGGCCGCAGTGTTAACACTTTAATAGCCTACCACCCTAACATTCCAGCCTTTTTGGTGATATAGGGCGCCGAGCTTTGTCTGGCTACTTCCTGCTGAGTCTTCGTTTGGGCATGGGGAGTTTAAGGCTGGTCTGAGGGTGGTGGGCTGGTGGGCAGTCGGGAATAGGGCTGAAGGAGCATCTGATGAATAGCGACCTGTGAGATGTCTTTCATTCGGCTCAGTAGAAATCTGAGGAAACAAGGAGCAAGCATGAGTAAAAGTGAAATAATTAGAAGGGGTCCTAAGAGAGGGGTTATCCATGCCATTAGGGGAGAGCGCCACCACTCTTCAAAGGGTGATGGGGACTGTCTACCAGAGCGAAGCTGTTCCCCCAGCCGAGTCAGGACGTTTGTGTTCTCTTCCACCAGACCTGACTCATTAATATAGTAACAGCATTCTTCCCGCAGGAAGAGGCAGGTTCCCCCTTTGTCGGCAGTTAGGAGATCTAGGGCCCTCCGATTCTGTAAGGTTACTTTAGCCAGGGAGGTTATCTGTCTCTGGAGAGACAACATAGAGGTTGCAGAGGCTTCTGCTGTTATTTGAAGCTTTTCTTCAAGTTTTTGTTGAGTAGAAACACTATGTCCCAAAGCTCCGGCGCTAATTCCAGCTGTAGCTAATGAGGTGATCAAAGTGATTCCAGCCAGGAGAGGAAGAAAAACGGCTCTTTTCTGTCGTGCCGGAGGTCTGTAAAGAGATGCAAACTCGGCTCTGCCATACAACATTAGTTGAGGAACTAGGATAACAGGCCAACATGGGAACGGTGATTGCAGACTTATGTGATTGTAAAGAGTTTTGTTGCACCAGAAGAAAATGCCAGAGGGGGTATACAAGGTTTCTGTTACCCGTATGGTCATATTGCAAGGGGAATTCGACACACCTTTGTCATAGCAGAGGAAGTAAGTCTGTTCAGATTGAAAGAGGGGGACATCTACTGCCACAGGATTTTGGGGTTGGTTTGGTAAACTAGCCTTAGATACATTCACGGAGTATGTTAATGGGACCGCTGCTAGTACAGGTCTATTCAAAGATGCACACAAATAAGTCAATACCTGATAGTCCTTTGTGTTATTAAGCAATTTTACACCCTGTCTGATAACCTCTATCTAGGTGAAGGCTTCTGGGACCCATGGCTGATTTATGTCCTGATTAAGGCTAGATTCAGCCTGATCTACGGTCTGTTTTACTTTTGTTAAGGTGTCTAATCTCTCTCTCTATATATATATTTTTTGAATATATAAAGTGGTCTATGGCATCTGTTGGTAGCCTCTATCCAGCTTACCATACTGTCCAGATTGTCACCTGGAGTCCCAGGGGTCTTGAATGTTCATTTTCCAGGATCTTGGTGGATCCGGTGAGTTTAGCAGAGAATTGATCTAGGTGGCTTGGAGCCCTTTTTATCTGAGACACGTGATGCCAGGCTCGATCTCCCAGTAGCTTAACTGCCGTTGGGGTGGTTAGGATTACCGTGTGTGGTCTGGTCCACCGTGGCTCTATGGGCTTTGGGTGTAGAGTTTTGAGAAGCACTGAGTCTCCTGGTTGTAAGGAAGTAGGAGAGGATTGAGTGCTTGTGTTAGGTGTGTCACGATGACTGGGTTGTGGCAGGACCGGGTCTGCGTGTTCTCAAAGAAGTATCCGAAGCAGAGTCAAGTAAGGGAGAAAAGACGATAACACAGAGGTTTTAGTAGACAAGTTGTTATTGACAAGAAAGGGCCGTCCATAGAGGCGCTCAAAGGGACTGAGGAACGTGGGACCTCTACGAGTAGCCCTGACCCTGGCCAGTGTAAGAGGCAACAGGTCAGGCCAGGAAAGGCGTGCTTCCACAGTTAGTTTAGCCAGGTGAGCGATACGGAATGTGAAGATTTCAAGAAATATTTAGAACAGAGGAGACTTGCTGTACTATCTGAGAGATGAAGGCTGGCCCGTTATCGGACTGAATGGAAGAGGGCAATCCGAAGTGGGGTATTATCTGCTCTAGCAAAATAGTGGATACAGTATGAGCATTTTCCTGCGAGGTCGGGAAGGCTTCTACCCAACCTGAGAAGGTATCTACCAGAGTAAGCAAAAATCTCAATTTACGGCAGGGAGGCATACGGGCAAAGTCAATTTGCCAGTCTTCTCCCGGGAGGTGTCCTCTCATCTGATGTGCTGGAGGCCTGATGTGAAGCCCTCCTTGGGATGAGGTGACAGAGCAAATGTGACACTGCGAGTGGACCTGCTTAATCAGAGTTTTTAGATTGGGGTGAAAGAATAAAGGCTCTAAGAAATGGAACATAGCTCGTGGGCCAATATGTAGTGTCTGATGTACTTGGGTTAGGATGTCTAATGCCTGGGAGGCGGGAAGGGCTATTTTGTTTTGAACAGTAATCCATCTTTCTTTTGAGTAAGCACCTCCTTGTGTGTTTAAGAGTGATTGCTCTTCTGGAGAGTAGTTAGGGGTTTCAGTGGGGGTTAAGAATAAAGCAGTGTTAGTAGTGGGGGGACCAGAAGTCAGGCTTCTGGCCACAGCATCTGCTCTAGCATTGCCTTGGGCTACTGAGTTATTTTGAGACTGGTGCCCTTTGCAGTGTATAACAGCCACTTTGTGGGGGAGTTGGAGAATTCTTCTACCACCTCAGGGCAGGAGTGCAGCGGGAAGGGGAGTGTTGTGGACTTGGGCAGTAAAAAAGCAGGGTTTAAAGGAGGAGAAGGGCATAGAGTTAATAAGGGGATTTTCAATGAACAGCAGGTGAAACTCTTGTATGTGGGAGGGTCCCAGCAGGGAAAGAGAGCGGTGGGTTAGTAAATCTTGAAGTCTGTGGGTTGAAAAGACCGATAAGGGTTGAGAGAGCGTCAGTTTGAGAGATTCCTTTGCCAACTCTGAGGCTGCTGCTAGAGCCCGGAGGCAAGGTTGCCATCCTTTAACAGTATTATCTAGCTGTTTTGATAAATAAGTGATAGGCTGATAGGCAGGGCCTAGTGGCTGAGCCAGAAGGCCGGTTGTTATTCCTGTTTTTTTGTTGGTGAAGAGGTGAAAGGGTTTATTAGGGTCTGGTAATGTGAGAGTCAGAGAAGCGATCAGAATATCTCGAAGAACATGGAAAGCTTTTGCCACTTCTGTAGGGGAAGTCAAAGGCCCTGTGGGGGTTTCCTTCGCTGCTCGATAGAGGGGCCTAGCAAGAATGGCAAAGTTGGGTATCCAGTGTCTGAAAAATCCTACTAGACCCAGGAAGGAGAGAATTTGATCAGTGGTAGTGGGAGGAGTCAGACTCCGTAGTGCCTGTATTCTATCTGTGGTCAGAGTTTTTGAGGAGCGGTTTAAGCTAACTCCTAAATAGGTGACTGTGGGGCTGGATAGCTGGACTTTAGAGGGAGTGACTCGATATCCCCTTTGTCCTAAGAAATTGAGAAGCGTTATGGCGTCTTGTTGTGAGTGAGAATAAGAGGGGCTGTATAATAGTAAATCATCGACATATTGTAAGAGATGGCTGTCCAGTAATGGGCAGTCAGTTAGGTCTTTAGCTAGAGCCTGTCCAAACAGGTGGGGACTGTCCCTAAACCCTTGGGGGAGGACTGTCCAGGTGAGTTATTGTGAGACCTGGGTGTCTGGATCAGTCCATGTGAAGGCAAAAAGAAAATAGGAATCAGGATGAAGAGGGATGGTAAAGAAGGCATCCTTAAGATCTAGGACAGTATAGTGGGTGGTGTTTGGAGGAATATGAGAGAGAAGGGTATAAGGATTTGGGACTACTGGGTGAATAGGAATAACTGCCTCATTGATCAGGCGAAGATCTTGGACCAGTCTATAGGCTCCTGTGGGCTTTTTTATAGGAAGGATCGGAGTATTACAGGGAGAGTTGGTAGGAATGAGAAGGCCTTGGTCTAGCAACCGGGTGATGATTGGTTTGAGCCCCCTTCTATGAGCATCAGAAATAGGGAATTGGGGCTACGATGGGAAATAAGAGGGATCTTTTAGTTTAATGAGTACTGGTTGATGGTGGGCAGCGATGACTGGGGTGGCTGTGTCCCAGACTATAGGATCAGCTTTAATGTCAGGGAGGACTTGGGGTGAATCGGTAGGAGGAACTAATAAGGAAAGGAGATGAGTGGCAGAGTCAGAGCCTATGAGCATGACTGTTTTTAGATTGGCTAGGATATCTCGTCCTAAAAGCGGGAGAGGGCAGGAGGGAATAACTAAAAATGAGTGTGTAAAGTAGGTCGAATCGAGTTTGCAAGGTAGAGGCTCTGTGTGAAAGGGTGTAGTGGGCTGACCGTCTATACCCGTAACCGAGATCTGGGAAGTAGTCAAAGGTCCCGCATAGGATGGCAAAACAGAGTAGGTAGCCCCCGTGTCTATTAAAAAGGAAATAGACTTACCCGCTACCTGGAGCGTTACCCTGGGCTCTGCGAGGGTGATGGGGGTCCTTGAGTCCGGGCCGCGTCAGTCATCAGCCAAGCCCAGTAGGTCCAGAGGAGAGGGGCTGGCAGGGCTCCGATGTGGAGGCATCGAGGTCGTACCAGACCGTGTGGGACATTCACTCTTTCAATGTCCCTTCTGGTTACACAATGGGCAGGGTCCGTTAGGGACTCGGGGATTGGGGCAATTCCTTGCCCAGTGGCCTTCTTTGCCACATATTTAACATGGCCCTGGTGGGGTCTTTTGTGTGCCTTTAGATCCCCCTTGTTTGCCTTTGGCGTTGGCAGGCCTCAGGGCAGCTACCATGGCTTGGGTTTGGAGGGCTACCATCTGCTGCAGCTGGGCCTTACGTGAGGCCTCGGCTTCATCCTCTCGGGCATTAAAACTTTAAAGGCCATATTTACCAGGTCTTGGATAGGGGTCTGCGGTCCCCTTTCTGTCTTTTGTAACTTTTTTTTAATGTCAGGAGCCGATTGGGAGATAAAGTGAGTAGTAAGAATGGTGGCTCCTGCGTCAGAGGCAGGGTCTATTTAAGTATAGAGAGTTAGGGCCTCTGTAAGTCGGTTAAGGAAGAGGGCCTGATTTTCATCTGGCATCTGGGTGACTTTTTGAAGTTTGGTATAGTTAACTACTTTATGTGAGACAGTCCTCATTCTTACTATTAGACATGTAATCATTTGATTTTGCCGCTGATGGCCAGGTTGCCCTGGTTGGTAATTTGAAGCTGGTTCGGTTCTGGGAACCGCCTCAGCGCCTAGTGGCATAGTGTCATCAGTAAGATGTGTTTGGTCAGCATGAGCTGTGGCAGCAATTAGAATTCGTTCTTTTTTTTTTTTTGGAGTTAGGCTGGAGGATAGGACCACCTGGAGATCGTGCCAGGTAAGGTCATATGCTTGTGTAAGATATTGAAATTTTTTGATGTATAAAGAAGGGTTAGCAGAGAAAGAACCTAGGCGTTTTTCAATTTGGGAGAGATCAGCAAGAGTGAAAGGCGCATGTAGCCGCACGACTCCGTCTGCCCCGGCCACTTCTCGAGGTGGGCATATAGGGGAAGGGTCTGTAGCAGGCGTAATTTTAGAGCGAGTGTGAGCACTAATGGGGGAGTCATAGTAAAAAGAAGGTCGCATAGATTCTGAGGATGGAAGTGTCGGGTATAAAGCCGAGGCTTGAGAAGATACAGGCATTGAAAAGCGGGGATTAGGGGAAGTGGGAGAAAGTGAAGGGGGGGTAGGTTCTGCGGGGGCTAAAGGTGAGTTTGGTGGACCCTGGTGAGAGGTTGATTCGGGGTATGGCGGAGGTTGGGTAAAGTTACTAGGTGAAAGAGAGACAGTTTCAGGAGCTAAAGAGGGTGGGGTTTCTGGCGGAGCCTGGATGGGTTTAGCCGGCGGAGAAGAAAGGTTTTCAGGAGGTTCAGAAAGTGAGGACGAGGCTTCCGCATCTAAATCAGAGAGAGAGAGAGCAGGTTTGGTGTTTCTTAGTGGTGGAGCTATCAGCGATGTAGGCGGAGTTTCTTTAGCAAGAAGGACTTGGGAGGTAGAACAGACAGCACAGAGAGAAGGACGGGAACGAACATCCCAAAAAACTTGAACATAAGGAATCTCTGACCATTTCCCATTCCTTTGGCAGAAATTATCTAAATCAGTGAGGACATTAAAGTCGTAAGCCCCATTTTTAGGCCACTGATTTGATTATTTAGAGGATATTGTGGCCACACACTATTGCAGTATTGCAGTCTTAAAGAGTGTGGGTGGGAGCCAACCAGTCCCGGACTGGATGGCTGGAGGAACAGGAGCCCAGCACGGTGGGGAGCCAACCAGTCCTGGACTGGAGGGCCGGAGGAACGGGAGCCCAGCACGGGCGGGAGCCAACCAGTCCTGGACTGGAGGGCCGGAGGAACCGGCTTGGGCAGGAGGGGTGTAAACAGCCCAAAAGGGGTCTGAGGATCAGGTTTAGATTTAGAGTTGCCCACGTTGTCACCCGAGACCGGCGGATGTGGAACTAGGCAGAGACAGGCGTCCCGAGACTGCCTGGGACCACAGGATAGATGTTCTGCTTGGCGTGAGCAGAACACCGGAGAGTGCGAAAACCGTGGCAGACGTCTCCGCAACGGTAGTCGCCGGAAGCCACAGGGGCGGAGGGTTGCCCTGACGCGGCCGCGATTTTCAGCCAGGGGCCCGGAGCAGAGTCTCGAGTGAAAACAATGGGATTTAATAAGGGGGACTTACCACTCACGTATGCCGGAGCGGGTGATGGTCAGAGAGGTCCCGCCGTGCCAGCGGGAGAGGAGGGGCACTCGCAGGGGGCCGCGAGGCTCACACTCCTCCCGGGTCTTCGGCACCAGATGTAAGAATCGTAAAGACACGGCGGGCTGCAAGCTGTTAGGGAAGAAGTTTATTTGGGAAGAGTTCCCGGGCGAGATCCACAGGTCCGAGAGATGGGCCAGGGAAATCGCGCCCCGGAGATGGGACGAGGAGGTTTTATTAGGGAGGAGGGGAACAGGAGAAAATGGGAGGGGGATCCCTCAGGGCAGGCGCAGAAACGAGTTCTTTGTTTAAGTTTGGCGGGAAGTCCAGTGATGAGCCCACTATCCTTCAGGTGGCTGTGGGCTGGGGGTGTGAAATTCTTGACACTTTGTGAGGAATTTTTATGGCCAAGGCTATCTCCTTATCGCAGGTCTAAGGAGACTCTCAGGTGCCAGCAGGCAAGCAACTGACCCCCTGATTTGGTGCCGGGAGTCTGGTCGCGGTGTTGATCCTAACAACTTGGCCCTTTCTTATGATTATTTAGTGCTGGGGAATCTCCGGCCGCAGTGTTAACACTTTAATAGCCTACCACCCTAACAATTACACGTGCTCATACATATTCATTCCCATGCTCCTAATTTTAGAGAACAGAAAAGTGAATAAATTGATTAGTAATTTGATTGTATTTGATTCAGCTGGCTCTCTAAGTGCCTTATAAAGATCCCAGATTAAGTTTCCACCAATAGAGAATTCAGTTCAGCCTGGGACCATGGGGAGTAGTAGACTCACTGATGATGGAGTGATTGAGCCATTCATTTATTCAAACATTTTATTTATTTATTCACTCATTCAAAAATTATGCCCGAGACCGGCGGATGTGGAACTAGGCAGAGACAGGCGTCCCGAGACTGCCTGGGACCACAGGATAGATGTTCTGCTTGGCGTGAGCAGAACACCGGAGAGTGCGAAAACCGTGGCAGACGTCTCCGCAACGGTAGTCGCCGGAAGCCACAGGGGCGGAGGGTTGCCCTGACGCGGCCGCGATTTTCAGCCAGGGGCCCGGAGCAGAGTCTCGAGTGAAAACAATGGGATTTAATAAGGGGGACTTACCACTCACGTATGCCGGAGCGGGTGATGGTCAGAGAGGTCCCGCCGTGCCAGCGGGAGAGGAGGGGCACTCGCAGGGGGCCGCGAGGCTCACACTCCTCCCGGGTCTTCGGCACCAGATGTAAGAATCGTAAAGACACGGCGGGCTGCAAGCTGTTAGGGAAGAAGTTTATTTGGGAAGAGTTCCCGGGCGAGATCCACAGGTCCGAGAGATGGGCCAGGGAAATCGCGCCCCGGAGATGGGACGAGGAGGTTTTATTAGGGAGGAGGGGAACAGGAGAAAATGGGAGGGGGATCCCTCAGGGCAGGCGCAGAAACGAGTTCTTTGTTTAAGTTTGGCGGGAAGTCCAGTGATGAGCCCACTATCCTTCAGGTGGCTGTGGGCTGGGGGTGTGAAATTCTTGACACTTTGTGAGGAATTTTTATGGCCAAGGCTATCTCCTTATCGCAGGTCTAAGGAGACTCTCAGGTGCCAGCAGGCAAGCAACTGACCCCCTGATTTGGTGCCGGGAGTCTGGTCGCGGTGTTGATCCTAACAACTTGGCCCTTTCTTATGATTATTTAGTGCTGGGGAATCTCCGGCCGCAGTGTTAACACTTTAATAGCCTACCACCCTAACAATTACACGTGCTCATACATATTCATTCCCATGCTCCTAATTTTAGAGAACAGAAAAGTGAATAAATTGATTAGTAATTTGATTGTATTTGATTCAGCTGGCTCTCTAAGTGCCTTATAAAGATCCCAGATTAAGTTTCCACCAATAGAGAATTCAGTTCAGCCTGGGACCATGGGGAGTAGTAGACTCACTGATGATGGAGTGATTGAGCCATTCATTTATTCAAACATTTTATTTATTTATTCACTCATTCAAAAATTATGCCCGATTTGGGACACTCAGCCTGAAAAGTGATCAGACCTGGAACATGTCCATTTTGTGGGGAAACTAGTCTGGTCATGAAGGCATTGATTATAGGACAGTGAAATCAAATGTAAAAGGCATCCGATGCGGGCTGGAGTTTCAGGAATGATTTCCTAGATATGGAGGGATATAAGCTGATTTTTGAGGGTTAAGATCTCTCGGGATGATGAAGCATGGGAGACATTCTAGTTGAAAGCACGGTGGTGAAAAGGTCCTTTAGATTTCCAGCAATTTTGTACCATGAGAAGGAAATGGGCAGAATGGTTTGAAAGAAAAGTTCTAGGTCGGATGGTTACCTCACCTAAAAACTAGGATTGGACCTGGAAGGGTTTCAAACTAGGGGTAATACAGTATTTTTCATCTCCTAAAGGTCATTCAGGCTTCTATGTAGAGAGAGAGTTGGATTTGGTACAAACTTGGGGTGGAGATGTGAGTTAGAAAGCTAATAGGGAAATTCACAAAAGAAATGATGAAACTCAGAGCTTAACTTGTAATAGTTGATGTTACTGAGTCCAAACTCACTCTCAACACTGCAGTGAGCAGGCCCATGAATCAGAGATGAGGTGCTGAGGCAAGGAATATGATCTTATTTGGAAAACTGACTGAGAAGTTGGCAGATTAATATCTTAAAGTAACTGTTTTATCAGTATCTAGATGCCAGGTTCTTTTATAGAACAGAGAAGGATGGAGGTGAAGAATTAAAGTAAAAAGGACATTAATCTTGGAAATAACTCTTGCAATAACCAGCTTGGGGGAGGGAATGCCTTCCTTCCCCTTCCAATTTCTTCCTTCTGTAGCCAATCATGGGTGGACAGGGTCCTCAACAAAGGCATTTTGGTTTAATATTCAGACGAAGGGGCAGGGTTCCTGAGGCAGGCCATTAAGTATGTACAGTATCATTTTACTGAGAAAAAGCAATGGGAAGTCAGGGTTAAAAGAGAAGAAAAGGATGCCGATTGGTGGGCAGTGCGGGACTGCCGGCGTGCTGGTGTCGGTGTGGGCGTTCCAACTGGCGCTTGGCGGCATTGCCAGGGGATGTGGCCTGGCCGCAGGCTTGAGCTCCTGAGCTGACCCGGACACCTCGGTAGTCTGCCTCAGGACTCTGTGCTGTCTGTGTGGTCTTCAGTCTTCAGACAGGGTTCACCGAGGAGGAATTTAAAAAAAAAAAAAAAAGAGAGAGAGAAGGAAAAAGATCCAACATGGAGTCAGTTCTTTATTGTAACATAGAGACTGTGGGAAGGAGGGAAAGGTTTGATAAATATGAGAAGGGTAGAATTTATACAACTTGAGATATTATGGTAAATGAGAGATGATAGGAGGGGAAACAACGTTCCCATTTAGCTGATTGGTAGATTTGGTTATTGTTCTTGAGGAAAATACAATGGAAAGAACAGTTTTGGGAGGGAATTACATCAAATTAGTTTAAGAGCACGGTAAGTTAAGGAAGACAGAGTTCATGCTGAGTTGAGTCTTAGCCACAATATTGAACTAATCTAAGACTATTTGCAGACCCCTGTGTGCGGGGAGCTGCCCTGTTTCAAGGGGTTTCTTTTAAGGAAATATAGCTCTGGGAGCTGCCCTGGAAACAGGGGCTGATAACAGCATAGCTCTCTGTCCCACCACCCCAGGTATTGTGAAGACATTCAGGCCCATGAGAGATGAGGTGCTGAGGCAAGGAATATGATCTTATTGAAACTGACTGGAAGTTGGCAGATTAATATCTTAAAGTAACTGTTTTATCAGTATCTAGATGCCAGGTTCTTTTATAGAACAGAGAAGGATGGAGGTGAAGAATTAAAGTAAAAAGGACATTAATCTTGGAAATAACTCTTGCAATAACCAGCTTGGGGGAGGGAATGCCTTCCTTCCCCTTCCAATTTCTTCCTTCTGTAGCCAATCATGGGTGGACAGGGTCCTCAACAAAGGCATTTTGGTTTAATATTCAGACGAAGGGGCAGGGTTCCTGAGGCAGGCCATTAAGTATGTACAGTATCATTTTACTGAGAAAAAGCAATGGGAAGTCAGGGTTAAAAGAGAAGAAAAGGATGCCGATTGGTGGGCAGTGCGGGACTGCCGGCGTGCTGGTGTCGGTGTGGGCGTTCCAACTGGCGCTTGGCGGCATTGCCAGGGGATGTGGCCTGGCCGCAGGCTTGAGCTCCTGAGCTGACCCGGACACCTCGGTAGTCTGCCTCAGGACTCTGTGCTGTCTGTGTGGTCTTCAGTCTTCAGACAGGGTTCACCGAGGAGGAATTTAAAAAAAAAAAAAAAAGAGAGAGAGAAGGAAAAAGATCCAACATGGAGTCAGTTCTTTATTGTAACATAGAGACTGTGGGAAGGAGGGAAAGGTTTGATAAATATGAGAAGGGTAGAATTTATACAACTTGAGATATTATGGTAAATGAGAGATGATAGGAGGGGAAACAACGTTCCCATTTAGCTGATTGGTAGATTTGGTTATTGTTCTTGAGGAAAATACAATGGAAAGAACAGTTTTGGGAGGGAATTACATCAAATTAGTTTAAGAGCACGGTAAGTTAAGGAAGACAGAGTTCATGCTGAGTTGAGTCTTAGCCACAATATTGAACTAATCTAAGACTATTTGCAGACCCCTGTGTGCGGGGAGCTGCCCTGTTTCAAGGGGTTTCTTTTAAGGAAATATAGCTCTGGGAGCTGCCCTGGAAACAGGGGCTGATAACAGCATAGCTCTCTGTCCCACCACCCCAGGTATTGTGAAGACATTCATGAGCTATCCTAAAGGACACCTGGAGCCTTGGTCAACAGATGAAAAGGGCTTGAGGGGCTTTATGCCCGGAACCATTGTAATCTAAAGAACTTTGAATATGTTAATGACTTACCAGGAGGTAATACCTAGTTAATGACCTGCCTGAGGGAGAGGATGCTAGGTCTGAGAAACCTGGCCTAAAGCATGTATACACTACTGTTTGCTGTGTGTTATCTGATTTTGAGAAGTATAAAATGTATGAGAGAATTCAATAAACTTGTCAGCAACTTGTCAGCAACCTGTAGAGTTGTCTGCTTCTTTGCTGTCCTGAGACCCCATCTTTTCTGTCCTTCTTTCTTTTCTTAGCCGATCTGCCACTCTCTTCAGGTTCTGTTCAACTGCCAGCTGGACCGGCACCTGTGAAGCCTATAGCATCAGCCTGCTCTGTCTGCCAATTTGACATAGGGGAGATACAATCCTGTAGTGATTTACTGGTGTGAGTGACACCATTCAGTTGTGATTCTAACCCATTTACTAGGTGAGTCTCAAATATGCTTACTTCCTTTTGTATTTTGGCCTCATGGCTAAGATTTGTGTACCATAATCCATTATATCATATTACACTCAACACAATGACCTTATTTTCTCCTATTGCAATTACTGCTTCAGCCTGGCATCCTCGCTGTGCTTTTCGCCTTCCTTTCTTTGCCTGTATATCCTTGAGATTCTTACCCTTTTCCAGACTGTAAAGCTGCTCTTGGAACTCTGTTCTTCAGCATGGTATCACCTGTCTTCTTGCTCCTAAATTGTCTCATCTTCCCCTAGCCACACCCTGGACAGGGCTGTTCCTGGGCTCTGTTAGATTGTCCTGGCTGCTGTTTCACTAGTATGATTTCTCTGCTTATTTGGTTTCTACTCCTGCAGGAGCCAGCAAGAGGCTGAGCAGTCAGTACCAACAACACTGGGCTCTTTTTCTTAGGTAGACAATGGCCATCATTCATTGCTGACTCATTTACTACCCCGGAGTTTGTGAAATGGAGGGATAAAGTGAGATCACAAGGATTTATTCTGGGAGGGAGCCTGGCAAGGCAGGTCTATCACCTCTTTTGTCCCAAGCCATCGTAGTCAGAAGCCAGAAGCTAGGGCATTTAGTTTAGGAGAGAAATAGAGAACATCGAAAGGACTAACAAAGGCTCTGCAATTAGACAGCTAAGCCCCAGTGACCTGGACTTCAGGAAGAGAAAGTGTGCTAAGACAATGGGAAGGTGGAGAAATCAGCTGAGCCTAAAACAACATAGAAGAGGGTTAAGCCTACTTGAGATGTGTTTGCCAGGACCATGCTGGGAGTCAGAGCCTCACATACTTACAGACTGTTGGATCAGGGAAGATGGTGAGATCATGTTAGAAAAGCCCATGGAGGCAAGATAGGTGACCTAAATGAGTAAGTGGGAATGATGGTGGATGGTGAGTGATAGCACTTCACATAGATGTTCAATGACTGACAATATGCAGCAAGTTGGCTCAGTGTTGAAAGACCTTCACATTTTCAAAGAAAAGCCAGATATATGGATTTGATGTAAATTTTCATGACTTCTAAATGCTGCCAACAAGTTAACATTGTTCTCAAATCCAGTAAAAATAAAACACATTTGTGAACTGATTGCAGTTTCTAGTTTAAATGGTTCCAGTATTTTTTAAGGTAATCAGAGCTGAAGCCCAGAAAAGTAAGTGGTTTTCTCCAAGGTCCAGTCATTGTAGAAGGATAGCCATCGATGACTTAGCATAGGGTTTTCCTTCCCTCTGTGTCTTCTATCTCTCCAATCCAACACCCTGTGGAGATATGGGCGCATAACTCATTCTGCCTTCTTTCCCCACTGAAAGGGATGGGACAGGGCAAAAGACACCATTCTTGACTTGTCTCATCTTCCCCTAGCCACACCCTGGACAGGGCTGTTCCTGGGCTCTGTTAGATTGTCCTGGCTGCTGTTTCACTAGTATGATTTCTCTGCTTATTTGGTTTCTACTCCTGCAGGAGCCAGCAAGAGGCTGAGCAGTCAGTACCAACAACACTGGGCTCTTTTTCTTAGGTAGACAATGGCCATCATTCATTGCTGACTCATTTACTACCCCGGAGTTTGTGAAATGGAGGGATAAAGTGAGATCACAAGGATTTATTCTGGGAGGGAGCCTGGCAAGGCAGGTCTATCACCTCTTTTGTCCCAAGCCATCGTAGTCAGAAGCCAGAAGCTAGGGCATTTAGTTTAGGAGAGAAATAGAGAACATCGAAAGGACTAACAAAGGCTCTGCAATTAGACAGCTAAGCCCCAGTGACCTGGACTTCAGGAAGAGAAAGTGTGCTAAGACAATGGGAAGGTGGAGAAATCAGCTGAGCCTAAAACAACATAGAAGAGGGTTAAGCCTACTTGAGATGTGTTTGCCAGGACCATGCTGGGAGTCAGAGCCTCACATACTTACAGACTGTTGGATCAGGGAAGATGGTGAGATCATGTTAGAAAAGCCCATGGAGGCAAGATAGGTGACCTAAATGAGTAAGTGGGAATGATGGTGGATGGTGAGTGATAGCACTTCACATAGATGTTCAATGACTGACAATATGCAGCAAGTTGGCTCAGTGTTGAAAGACCTTCACATTTTCAAAGAAAAGCCAGATATATGGATTTGATGTAAATTTTCATGACTTCTAAATGCTGCCAACAAGTTAACATTGTTCTCAAATCCAGTAAAAATAAAACACATTTGTGAACTGATTGCAGTTTCTAGTTTAAATGGTTCCAGTATTTTTTAAGGTAATCAGAGCTGAAGCCCAGAAAAGTAAGTGGTTTTCTCCAAGGTCCAGTCATTGTAGAAGGATAGCCATCGATGACTTAGCATAGGGTTTTCCTTCCCTCTGTGTCTTCTATCTCTCCAATCCAACACCCTGTGGAGATATGGGCGCATAACTCATTCTGCCTTCTTTCCCCACTGAAAGGGATGGGACAGGGCAAAAGACACCATTCTTGACTTTCTATTGGCTTGTCTCCTCCTCTGTGAAGACAACTCCTGTTCAGTGCAGTGAGAATGGAAAGAAACCTGGATTGTATGCTAGCCCAGATTTAGCCACTAACCTTGCAGCCTTGGCAAATTCTCTTTTCTTCCTTGGAGCTCATTGTGTTCTTAGTTACAATATAATTGTCAGCCTCATAATTTACAAGTTCTCTAACAAGTTTAATCAAAAGGAACCTGTTTATCCAATGCAAGTTCATGTGCCCCGATACACAGTGAGGCCAAACCAACTGAAACATTAACTGTTTGGAGCAAAGAAAGGTTTATTTCAGGGTCATGCAAGGTGATGGGTTGCTCCTGCTCAAAAACCTCTGAATTCCCGGAAGGGCTTCAGCAAAGCCCTTTCAAAGGCAAAGTGTGTGTGTATGGGGCTATGATTAGTTGTTGCAGACTTCTTGGTATTGGAATTCTTTGCTCTTCTAGCTGTCCATGTAGGTCAGGTCAGTCTTTCTCCAAGCCTTCAGGACAAATGTTATTCTCTGTTCTGCAACTTTTTATCTCTAGATGAATGGACTCTTAAAGGTCAGAGCCCTGAGAATAGGCAATCTCCTGTATTTTAGACTCTTGGCAACATTCTTTTTACAAAAGGTGCAGACTCAGCATGACTAAGCACAGGCAACAAAACACAAGGCTTAAAGTAAAAGGAACAGATCTAACATGGAATCAGATCTGTTCTTCCCTATGTCGACTAAAAAAGATGAACAACTTGAGAGTTGTGGGTTAAGTTTTATTTGGGGAATAATTAAGACTGCAGCCCAGGAGGCAGCACCCCAGACAGCTCTGAGAGACTGCTCCAAAGAGATAGGGGAGGAAAGCCAATATAAGGGTTTCAGTCTGGGGGGAGATTCAAATGCCATCAAAAAAAGGGTTTTTTCAAAGGCATTTTTTTTACAAATGGCTTGTGAATGTCATGAGGATGTGATATCTTCGTGAAGGATTTTAGCACTTTTCTAGTTGTGAGGAGATGCAAGGACTGAGATAATAAAAGCTGTTCCTAAAAGTCATTTACCTATCTAAAGACCTGCTCCACCGGATTCCCTGGAGCACAGAGTGTCTTGCCCCACCCTGATTTCCTTCAGCGGGTGTTGAAAAGTCAGCCTCTCCTAAGGCACAGTGTTGATCTCCGCAGAGGCAGATGGCAATTGCCCTGTTGTCCATTCATTGTAGTTGACACCTACAACAGCTAGCTTGCTTTAAATGTCTTAATTCCTCATTTCAGGACCTTTATGAACATTTCTTTCTGCTGCATTCTTCCTTTCCCTCATCCCCTGTCACTGACCACACTCTTATCCCGACTTCCATTGATATGGACCACCAGGATCCACTTTTCATTGGCTATACGATCCATTTCAAATTTTTTTAACCATCAAAACTCACCTATCTAGGTAGAGAACTAGCATGCCTAAATATTGGAAGTAGGTGAATAAATTTCTTGGCATATGAACATAAAACTGAAAAGATATTAGGGCCAATGAAAGTTGAATAAAATGTCTAGTGAAAAAATAAATACACAAAAGTCTGTATTTTTCTCTAGCCTGTTAGGTGCACATGCACAAACACACACATGCACATGCACGCACACACCCCTCTTCTACAAAAGATCTTAAGAAATTTACAAAACCTATATGAGGAAAACTGCAAACCTTTATCATGGTGTATAAAAGTAGGTGGAAATAAATGCCATGCAGGAGAAGTCATATTGTAACAGAGGTCCCCCAAGTTACACTATAAATTCAGTGAATCCTTTCCAAGTCCGTACATTTAGTAGAATAGCAATAAAATCTCAATCATATTTTGGATGCAGAGTAGAGGTAGATATAAAATAATTCTCAGCTTTATTAGAGAAATTAAGTACTACCTTCCAAATATGTTCAAACTCCAGTCACGTTTCTTTGCATCTCTTTTGGTCCAAGTCATCAATATTCCTCACGTGGCCATTGTCATAGTCCATAGCAAGCCTGTGCTCCAATTCCTTTCCCTTTCGGTTTGCTCTAAACAGTTTCCAGTGAAGTTGTGCTCAACTGTTACTCAGATCACATGGTTCTCTGATCAAAATCTTCTGATGGCTTTGCATTCATGTACGTGAGTTTTAGCATTTTGGAGGAGATGCAAGGACTGAGATAATAAAAGCTGTTCCTAAAAGTCATTTACCTATCTAAAGACCTGCTCCACCGGATTCCCTGGAGCACAGAGTGTCTTGCCCCACCCTGATTTCCTTCAGCGGGTGTTGAAAAGTCAGCCTCTCCTAAGGCACAGTGTTGATCTCCGCAGAGGCAGATGGCAATTGCCCTGTTGTCCATTCATTGTAGTTGACACCTACAACAGCTAGCTTGCTTTAAATGTCTTAATTCCTCATTTCAGGACCTTTATGAACATTTCTTTCTGCTGCATTCTTCCTTTCCCTCATCCCCTGTCACTGACCACACTCTTATCCCGACTTCCATTGATATGGACCACCAGGATCCACTTTTCATTGGCTATACGATCCATTTCAAATTTTTTTAACCATCAAAACTCACCTATCTAGGTAGAGAACTAGCATGCCTAAATATTGGAAGTAGGTGAATAAATTTCTTGGCATATGAACATAAAACTGAAAAGATATTAGGGCCAATGAAAGTTGAATAAAATGTCTAGTGAAAAAATAAATACACAAAAGTCTGTCTTTTTCTCTAGCCTGTTAGGTGCACATGCACAAACACACACATGCACATGCACGCACACACCCCTCTTCTACAAAAGATCTTAAGAAATTTACAAAACCTATATGAGGAAAACTGCAAACCTTTATCATGGTGTATAAAAGTAGGTGGAAATAAATGCCATGCAGGAGAAGTCATATTGTAACAGAGGTCCCCCAAGTTACACTATAAATTCAGTGAATCCTTTCCAAGTCCGTACATTTAGTAGAATAGCAATAAAATCTCAATCATATTTTGGATGCAGAGTAGAGGTAGATATAAAATAATTCTCAGCTTTATTAGAGAAATTAAGTACTACCTTCCAAATATGTTCAAACTCCAGTCACGTTTCTTTGCATCTCTTTTGGTCCAAGTCATCAATATTCCTCACGTGGGCCATTGTCATAGTCCTATAGCAAGCCTGTGCTCCAATTCCTTTCCCTTTCGGTTTGCTCTAAACAGTTTCCAGTGAAGTTGTGCTAAACTGTTACTCAGATCACATGGTTCTCTGATCAAAATCTTCTGATGGCTTTGCACCTTTATGAGAATAAAAATAAAATTATCTCAATAGCCTGTAGTGACCTATATGATGACCCCTGTTATGGACCTTTTTCAAATTCTACTCCTCCCACTGCCCACTCTGTTCAGGAATACTGATCACTTGGGCATTCCTTAAAGGTACTGTAAATGTAAAATTTTTAAATGGTGCAGCTACTTGGAAAAGAAGCTTGTCATTCCTCAAAATGTCAAACATACAGTTACCATATGACTTACCAACTACATCTCTAGAGTTGCATTCAAGAGAAATGAAAACAGGTCTGCACAAAAACTGGCATACAGATATTCATAGTAACATTATTCATAATAGCAAAATTACAAGCAACCAAAATATCCACTAACTTAGACATTGCCAGAGAAGGTGGAATATCCCTGAAAGGGATATTATTAATTGACAAGTTAGCTAAGAATGAAGCAGTGATTCATGCTAAAATGTGGCTAAACCTTGAGAACTATGCTGAATGAAAGGATCCAGTCACACAATACCACTGATTGTATTAATCCACTTGTATGAAATGTTCAGAATAGGAAAATCTCTGTACAGAAAGTACAATAGATTAGTGGTTGCCTAGGGCTAGGTGGCCATGGTGGTGAATTGTTTAGGGCTGGGATGTTGGAGGTGGTGGGCTATGTATGTCTGTGTGTGTGTGAGTTGGGGAGAAAGACTGCTAATAGTTAAAAGGTATTTTTTTCATCTTCTAAATTTTAATTTTGTTTTATTTTTATTTATTTATTTTAATTGAAGTATGAAAGGGAAAGGGAAAATCACTCATTTGTGTCCAACTCTTTGTGACCCATGAATGAGCCATGGAATTGTCCAGGCAAGAATATTGAAGTGGGTAGCCTTTCCCTTCTCCAGGGGTTCTTCCCAATCCAGGGATAGAAACCAAGTCTCTCAGATTACAGATGGATTCTTTACCATCTGAGTCACCAGGGAAGTCTAAGAATACTGGATATGTCTACGTTTCTTTGCATCTCTTTGGTCCAAGTCAGCAATATTCCTGCGCGGGGCCCTTGTCATAGTCCTATAGCAAGCCTGTGCTCCAATTCCTTTCCCTTTCGGTTTGCTCTAAACAGTTTCCAGTGAAGTTGTGCTAAACTGTTACTCAGATCACATGGTTCTCTGATCAAAATCTTCTGATGGCTTTGCACCTTTATGAGAATAAAAATAAAATTATCTCAATAGCCTGTAGTGACCTATATGATGACCCCTGTTATGGACCTTTTTCAAATTCTACTCCTCCCACTGCCCACTCTGTTCAGGAATACTGATCACTTGGGCATTCCTTAAAGGTACTGTAAATGTAAAATTTTTAAATGGTGCAGCTACTTGGAAAAGAAGCTTGTCATTCCTCAAAATGTCAAACATACAGTTACCATATGACTTACCAACTACATCTCTAGAGTTGCATTCAAGAGAAATGAAAACAGGTCTGCACAAAAACTGGCATACAGATATTCATAGTAACATTATTCATAATAGCAAAATTACAAGCAACCAAAATATCCACTAACTTAGACATTGCCAGAGAAGGTGGAATATCCCTGAAAGGGATATTATTAATTGACAAGTTAGCTAAGAATGAAGCAGTGATTCATGCTAAAATGTGGCTAAACCTTGAGAACTATGCTGAATGAAAGGATCCAGTCACACAATACCACTGATTGTATTAATCCACTTGTATGAAATGTTCAGAATAGGAAAATCTCTGTACAGAAAGTACAATAGATTAGTGGTTGCCTAGGGCTAGGTGGCCATGGTGGTGAATTGTTTAGGGCTGGGATGTTGGAGGTGGTGGGCTATGTATGTCTGTGTGTGTGTGAGTTGGGGAGAAAGACTGCTAATAGTTAAAAGGTATTTTTTTCATCTTCTAAATTTTAATTTTGTTTTATTTTTATTTATTTATTTTAATTGAAGTATGAAAGGGAAAGGGAAAATCACTCATTTGTGTCCAACTCTTTGTGACCCATGAATGAGCCATGGAATTGTCCAGGCAAGAATATTGAAGTGGGTAGCCTTTCCCTTCTCCAGGGGTTCTTCCCAATCCAGGGATAGAAACCAAGTCTCTCAGATTACAGATGGATTCTTTACCATCTGAGTCACCAGGGAAGTCTAAGAATACTGGAGTGGGTTGCTCATGCCTTCTCTAGGGGCTCTTCCTGACCTAGGAATTGAACTGGGCTCTCCTGAATTGTAGGTGGATTCTTCACCACCTGAGCTAAAAGGGAAGCCCAATTGGAGTATAGTTGCTTTACAGTAGGATCTAGAGTGCTGTAAAACAGTGTGAATCAGCTATATGTATATGAGACTCCCTTCCACCCCAATCCCACTACTCTAGGTCATCACAGGTCATGGAGCTGAACTCACTGTGCTGGACAGCAGTTTCTCATTAGCTATCTATTAGTGTATATATAGCAGTACTACTCATACAGTTTGCCCCACAGCATATTTTTTTAGGTGATGGAAATCTTCTAAAATTGATCACAGTAATGGTCATATAATTCTGTGAATATGCTAAAATCTATTGAACTGAGTACTTTATTTCAAAAAATATATTTATTTATTTTTGACTGTGCTGGGTCCTTGTTGCTTCATGGGCTTTTCTCTAGTGTGGCAAGCAGGGGTTACTCTCTAGTCGTGGTTCATGGGCTCTCATTGCAGTGGCTTCTCTTGCTGTGGAACACAAGCTCTAGGGTGTGTGGGCTTCAGTAATTATGGTGTGTGGGTTCAGTAGCTATGGCTCCCACACTCTAGAGCATAGGCTCAATAGTTGTGGCTCATGGGCTTAGTTGCTGCACAGCATGTGGTATCTTCCCAGATCAAGGATCAAACCTTTATCTCCTGCATTGCCAATCAGATACTTTACCCCTAAGTCACCAGGGAAGCCCCTAAACTGAATACTTTAATTTGTATATATAAATGATATTTCAATAAAGCTGTTGGCATTAGGGGTAGAGAATCCACCTTCCAATGCAGGGAACATAAGAGATGTAGGTTCCACCCCTGGGTTGGGAAAATCCCCTGGAGGAAGGCATAGCAACCCACTCCAGTATTCTTGCCTGGGGAATTCCATGGACACAGGAACTTGGTGGGCTACAGTCCATGGTGCTGCAAGTGTTGGACATGAGGTGACTGAACATGAGAAATGATTGTTGTTATTGTTATTTTGCCACTAAGTTGTGTCCAACTCTTTCATCCCCATGGACTGCAGCCTGCCAGGCTCCGCTGTCCATGGGAATTCCCAGGCAAGAATACTGGAATGGGTTGTCATTTCCTTCTCCAGGGGATCTTAAATGGTCTCATCCTTTCCTCAAATGACCAGAAGAGTGTGTTCTAGGGACATGGGTCACCTCTGTTGTGCAGAGGAAAAACCCAGGTTTCAGGCTTAGCCCTGTAATCCAAGGCCACTCCACGAGTAAAGTGAACAATCTAAACTCGAGACTTTCTGTTTTCACATTTTGTTTTAGCCCCGTCTCCACACTGCTTTTTTCTTCTTTGCCCCTTGCATTTCTCTCTTTTGACCTGGCCTCTGAGCCACTTTGGATGAGCCCTTTATTTTCTGTTTGCATTTTCTTCACTGTGACTAGTATCTTATTCATCAATTCAGTTATTCAATCTATTGTAAAACGTGAAGACTGTTCTCTAAGCTGACTGCCAGAAATCTGAATGACTTCACATTCAAGGTTTTGAAAATTCTGAAATTGATGGTCCTTCACGAGAAATACCTTCTGAGCTCCTATTCATTATGAAGTCAGGCTATGGTCCTGTTAGTTGATCTCACTGCCAGGAGAGTTAACCTCATGTGGCCTTGTCTGGATGTATTCATCACATTTAATGGCTTCTTTCCTAAAGTTTTACCTCAATGACACTGTCTAAGTTGGTTATTCTGATCATCTGTCATCCACGTATCTCTAATACTCTAAAAACTACACTTTTTCTTTCTGTTGTTTTTTTTCCTCTGCATTTATTTTTTCTAGTAACTATTTGAGGGAGATAAAAAATAATGTGTGCCTGACATATGGGATTTTAAGATGTGACAAATCCAACCTTTTCACATAGGACATTATTTCTAGTGGCAGAGGGGGTGGATATACTGGGTGGAGAAGAGTCTGGATACTTGAAATCAATTTATGGATCTCTGGTATTTTTTGCCAATTGTCTTTTTTTGCTTTAACGATCAAAGGCCTTTCAAGATACCAAAAGCCATTCAGGTCATCATAAATATATGTTTTTGTGGTCTGATTTCTAAAATCACTAACCTTTCATCCCAAATGGTGGGCTACAGTCCATGGTGCTGCAAGTGTTGGACATGAGGTGACTGAACATGAGAAATGATTGTTGTTATTGTTATTTTGCCACTAAGTTGTGTCCAACTCTTTCATCCCCATGGACTGCAGCCTGCCAGGCTCCGCTGTCCATGGAATTCCCAGGCAAGAATACTGGAATGGGTTGTCATTTCCTTCCAGGGGATCTTAAATGGTCTCATCCTTTCCTCAAATGACCAGAAGAGTGTGTTCTAGGGACATGGGTCACCTCTGTTGTGCAGAGGAAAAACCCAGGTTTCAGGCTTAGCCCTGTAATCCAAGGCCACTCCACGAGTAAAGTGAACAATCTAAACTCGAGACTTTCTGTTTTCACATTTTGTTTTAGCCCCGTCTCCACACTGCTTTTTTCTTCTTTGCCCCTTGCATTTCTCTCTTTTGACCTGGCCTCTGAGCCACTTTGGATGAGCCCTTTATTTTCTGTTTGCATTTTCTTCACTGTGACTAGTATCTTATTCATCAATTCAGTTATTCAATCTATTGTAAAACGTGAAGACTGTTCTCTAAGCTGACTGCCAGAAATCTGAATGACTTCACATTCAAGGTTTTGAAAATTCTGAAATTGATGGTCCTTCACGAGAAATACCTTCTGAGCTCCTATTCATTATGAAGTCAGGCTATGGTCCTGTTAGTTGATCTCACTGCCAGGAGAGTTAACCTCATGTGGCCTTGTCTGGATGTATTCATCACATTTAATGGCTTCTTTCCTAAAGTTTTACCTCAATGACACTGTCTAAGTTGGTTATTCTGATCATCTGTCATCCACGTATCTCTAATACTCTAAAAACTACACTTTTTCTTTCTGTTGTTTTTTTTCCTCTGCATTTATTTTTTCTAGTAACTATTTGAGGGAGATAAAAAATAATGTGTGCCTGACATATGGGATTTTAAGATGTGACAAATCCAACCTTTTCACATAGGACATTATTTCTAGTGGCAGAGGGGGTGGATATACTGGGTGGAGAAGAGTCTGGATACTTGAAATCAATTTATGGATCTCTGGTATTTTTTGCCAATTGTCTTTTTTTGCTTTAACGATCAAAGGCCTTTCAAGATACCAAAAAGCCATTCAGGTCATCATAAATATATGTTTTTGTGGTCTGATTTCTAAAATCACTAACCTCTAAAAGGGCACTGAATCATGCTAGATTCACTTGTTTATTTGTTTGTTCAGCAAATCCTTGCTTAGCATCTTCTCTGTTCTTGGCGTTGGGAATCAGTGGGCAGCAGGAAACAAAACAGACATAGATCTGAGAGTCCACCTCAGAAACAGATAACAGATGAAACACAAAGTGACTGTGAAAGTGGAAACATGGCAGCACAAAGAAGTAAAGTGAGTATTGTGGGTATAGAATTTCTAGTCAGCAGAGGTAGTCATAGAATCATCTTTCGTGATTCTCCAAACAGGTGTCATTGCAATATCATTTGTCAACACAAAATCTTACCTAGAAGCCCACCCTTGCCCTTGATCTACATACACATTTCCTTCTGTTCTCTTCTGCTGCTCAGGGCATGGCATAGTCTCTAAGGAACACTTTGGAATCCTTGCTAAATGTCATGCTGTCTGCTATGGAGACATTTTACTAGACACTAGGAAATGGATTTGACATGTAATTCTAAAAAAACATCTTGAATACTCTGGCCTACAGTCCACCTCCTATCTTCCATCTAACCATTGGTAAAGAAATGTAACTTAATGGGTTGAACATTGTTTGATCTCTATTGTATTGTCCTGTCAGACTGGTCCCAAGATAGAAGAAATCTGTGGAGACCTGTTAACACCTTTCTCTGGGCTTAATGTCCCCACTTGCCCTAGTGACACTGTCCTTGGCTATGCCCTGGCATGAGAAAGCTTTCCCACTGTGCTTGGTGACATTTATTTTTTCTTGTTGCTGCATTTTAACTTAGAGTTCTTAGAGTTCCACATTTCAAAGTAAAACTATTTCCTCCAAAGTCCAGGGACATTTACACTCCACAACTCCTCTGAGAACTGGACTTCCCACTTCAGTATCTGGCAGAGGGTCCCCTAGACTGTTTCTTACTTTTTTTACAGAAAGATGCTGACTTTCCTGGTTAGACAGAAAAACAGTCTTTTCTACATTTCTTCTCTGTGACTAGGAACACATTCCCTTCAATTTATGGATCTCTGGTATTTTTTGCCAATTGTCTTTTTTTGCTTTAACGATCAAAGGCCTTTCAAGATACCAAAAAGCCATTCAGGTCATCATAAATATATGTTTTTGTGGTCTGATTTCTAAAATCACTAACCTCTAAAAGGGCACTGAATCATGCTAGATTCACTTGTTTATTTGTTTGTTCAGCAAATCCTTGCTTAGCATCTTCTCTGTTCTTGGCGTTGGGAATCAGTGGGCAGCAGGAAACAAAACAGACATAGATCTGAGAGTCCACCTCAGAAACAGATAACAGATGAAACACAAAGTGACTGTGAAAGTGGAAACATGGCAGCACAAAGAAGTAAAGTGAGTATTGTGGGTATAGAATTTCTAGTCAGCAGAGGTAGTCATAGAATCATCTTTCGTGATTCTCCAAACAGGTGTCATTGCAATATCATTTGTCAACACAAAATCTTACCTAGAAGCCCACCCTTGCCCTTGATCTACATACACATTTCCTTCTGTTCTCTTCTGCTGCTCAGGGCATGGCATAGTCTCTAAGGAACACTTTGGAATCCTTGCTAAATGTCATGCTGTCTGCTATGGAGACATTTTACTAGACACTAGGAAATGGATTTGACATGTAATTCTAAAAAAACATCTTGAATACTCTGGCCTACAGTCCACCTCCTATCTTCCATCTAACCATTGGTAAAGAAATGTAACTTAATGGGTTGAACATTGTTTGATCTCTATTGTATTGTCCTGTCAGACTGGTCCCAAGATAGAAGAAATCTGTGGAGACCTGTTAACACCTTTCTCTGGGCTTAATGTCCCCACTTGCCCTAGTGACACTGTCCTTGGCTATGCCCTGGCATGAGAAAGCTTTCCCACTGTGCTTGGTGACATTTATTTTTTCTTGTTGCTGCATTTTAACTTAGAGTTCTTAGAGTTCCACATTTCAAAGTAAAACTATTTCCTCCAAAGTCCAGGGACATTTACACTCCACAACTCCTCTGAGAACTGGACTTCCCACTTCAGTATCTGGCAGAGGGTCCCCTAGACTGTTTCTTACTTTTTTTACAGAAAGATGCTGACTTTCCTGGTTAGACAGAAAAACAGTCTTTTCTACATCTTTTCAGATATTTGCATTGCCTCCTTGTTTGACCCTAGGAACACATTCCCTTCCTGTCTTTTATAAAAGTGGTTTCACAACATCGTTTCTATTGAGACCACACTCTGATCACTTTAGACAAACTGCCCCAAAGATTTTCACTTTTAAGAACTCCCAGCAGCCAGCAGTTTCTAAACCAGCTGGTACTTCCTATCCCCTTATGACCATGGGCTTTAATGGCATATTTGGAACAGACATGAAGCTCAGTGTGTAGAATGAACTTTATAATGAAGACAGAGTTACTGTTTGCCCACATGCTGTAGTCAGAGGGCCATGTCCTTCACTTCAATATACCTCCTGGGAATCTATAAACTCTCAGGACTTAGCTCAGAAGTTCTATGGCCCCTGGAACCTCAGAATATGATGTCATTGGGCTTCCCTGGTGGCTCAGATGGTAAAGAATCTGCTTACCATGTGGGGGACCCAGGTTTGATTCCTGGGCTGGGAAGATCCTCTGGAGAAGGGAGTGGCAACCCACTCCAGAATTCCATGGACAGAGGAGCCTGGTGGGTTACAGTTCATGGGGATGCAAAGAGTCAGACGTGACTTTGTGACTAACACTTTCTTTCACTTCAGATACAATTAGTTGGGTCAAGATGAGGTCATGCTGGATTAGGGATGGGGAGAGAGCTAAGAAAGGATTCTTCCCTAAGAGCCTTGAGGGGAAGCATGGCTCTGTTGGCTTTTAACCTCCTGACCTATGAGAGAATACAGTTGTTTTGTTTTAAAGTATGAAGTTGGTGGTAATTTGTTACAGCCTCCCTTGGAAAGTGATATAGTCTCTATTCCTCTGAGACCTTTTTGACCATCCTAAGTGGAGGCAAGACTTTTCTTCTGGAAGTTCTGTGTTGGTTATTTTATATCTGCCCCATTATTCTCTGCCCTTCTATATCCTGGTCCATTCCCTGAGATTATGACATCTATGAATGGTATCATCCAACTCCCTTGTTCTTGGGCTACCACTTGGGTTGGTCAATGGCAAACCTGACAGGAGATCTGAGAGGAGAAGAGAAAAATGATGAGATATTGCTTTCTCCAGTTCCCTTCCTGCTGAAGTGAAGTTTTGACTACAGTTACTACCTCTACAATGTAGCTTTTGTCAATTGGTCCTTCTTCCCTGGATCAAGCTCTCAAATGGGCCCAGTAATATTGTTTCCTATCCTAAACCTATCCTTTAGCATCAGTTCTTAACTAGGTCTATAACTCTGTGGTAGTTCCATCACTAAAAAGTTTCTTCAAATAAAATCCTACAGGCAGGAGTGTGTTGATTCAGGACTCCCCTGTGCCCACTGTCTAGTGCCTGGAGGACCTTAAAGCACTTACCTGTACTTATGTCTGTCTCTCATAGACTGTGGACCTCCAAGCATTGACATCTTTTAACTTGATAGTCTCAGCATCTCTCACAACTGTCCTGTAGTAAGTGCTTAATAAGTAAATAAATAAATGAACACATGAAGATGAAGGTCCTTTCATGTTCTGAAGGTGCTTCATTTAGAAGTTCATCCCATAGGCTCCTAGCAAAAAGGCAGGCTGAGTTTTGGAGATACATGATAGAGTATGTTGTTTTAAATAATTAAAAGTAATTATTGTAACTCATTACATTTAGAGACTACTTACACGTACATCATGGTATTTGACCTTCTCCACAATCTTAGGAGAGGTAGAAAAAAGCCAGATATTATCATTTCCCAAAACAGAGAAACGAAATAATGTATTAAAGATCATGATATTTTATTATTTTATTTTAAACATTTTTAGGACTAAGGGAGATCCAGAAACAAAAGCATTTTATTCTGAAACAAAAATTGTCCCATTGCTGATAAAAAAAGAGAACTATCTTTGAAGGGAGCTGCTAAGGCTCAATCATTCATTCACCTTTTAGTCACTGGGCACTTTTGCCCCTGTGCTGAGGCCATGGAAGAAGAGATTAGGAAAATAGATACAGTTTCTGCTTTATGAAGCTCATGCTCTTACAAGAGAAAATAGCTGTCACTTATGTAACCGTATACAAGTAGAACTACACTCACAACTTGGAGGAAGTGTGAGGAAGAAAAGGAACAGGCCATTCCAAGGTACAGAGAAGGAGGCTTGACTTAGGAATCCTCTGAGACAATGATGCTTATGATGATAACTAAAGAAGTTATTGAGTGAGGAGACTGATAACTTGGGTGAAGAACATTCTATGTCGAAGAACTAGCTCATTCCAAAACTGAAACAGAGATGAACCTATCTAAGGAACAAACCTAGTGAGGAAAACTTAGATGTGGGAATGGAAGAGACATGGCCTTGAGTTTCTCTCAGGTGCCATTCTACCTGGAGACTCCTAGCCTCCCAACATGAAGTGGAACAGAACTGATTATTCTCCTTTCTGCCTAGAGTTTATGCAAGGGACTATAGAGAATGAATGTGCGGGCACAGTGAGGGGAAGGATGAACTGGAAGACTGAGATTGATGTATGTGCACTGCCGTGTATAAAGCATATAACTACTGGGAACCTGCTGTACAGCACAGGGAGCTCAGCTTAGTGCTCTGTGGTGACCCAGATAGGTGGGTGGGGGAGAGTTGGGCAGAAATCCAAGTGGGAAGGGATATATGAATACACACAGATGATTCACTTTATTGTACAATGGAAACTAATGCAACATTGTAAAGCAACTATATTCCCAATTAAAAACAAACAAACAAACAAACAAAAAACCCAAAATAAAACAAGAAACCAAAGAGACTTTCCAGTAGGGAAAAAGAAAGTCTTCAAACTGTCACTTATAAAGCGTTAGTTTTTGCTATGTGGCTGACTTGGGTGCTCAGAAATAAGGTCAAGAGACTACACTGAAAATATTGGAAAATTAGTTATGACTGACTGCATTTTTCATAACTAATTTTCATAAACAAAGTGGAATTAGCATCCTGAGTGAAAAGGTTTCTGTATCTTGTCAAAGTATCAGTAGTATTATAATGAGAATTTATTGATCTGAGAAATACACGGGACAGAGTAGTATCTGTGTGTTCACAGTGAAGTGTAGGTTAGCAATTGTAGTAGTCAGGGCCCTGATGGGAGACAGAAGGTCCACTTGAAGGGCTAATTGAAGAGTTTAATGAAAGGACTATATGTAGAAATGCACACAGCATTTAAGGGAAACCACAAGAGGTGGGAAGACGGTGCCATGCCTAAGGATTAGTGGAAAGTTGGTGCCACCCATAGACCTTAAGATGCATGGTGTAATTGGCTATGTTTTTCTATTTTGTGTATTCTTGGTACTCTGGCATTTAGGGACTTGATCATGGAGAGACTGTCCCTCCAAGAGCTAGCTAATTTCTAGAGACAGCAAAAGACCCTGCTGAAGCAGACCTTTGATATGCAAACCAACTTAACCAGAGCCTACACCCAGTCATATCCTTTATCAAATCCTCACACACAAAGCTGATATTTCCCCCACCCTACATCACTCCCAGTCTAGGTAATGAACAGCTAGGGATCATCCTCACAACTCAGAACTTGCTGGGTGAAATGACTTACAATCTTAACTCTATTTTAAATTTATTAACCTTGTCTCACCCATACCTTCCCATGAAACCCCCAATAAATGTTCTGGGCCATGCTCTGCCCTCATCTTCCTCTGCCTGCTGATCGAGCCTGTTCCTTTCCCCCCTGCAGCCATGTGATATGCAATGTCTTCTGTTTCTAGGAATTTGTGATAGTCATTTTTATGCCCATGTTGTCATACCACACCTGACTAAGGCAAATCACAGGTACCTTTTATGGAAAATCAGGAAGGAACTGTTCTTGGAAACTACTGAGTGCTCTAACAACAGAAGAGGGACCACTCAGAAGGAGCTATGGGTTTCGGGAAGGAAATGTAGCTGCTGACAAAACACAGACTGTCATAGAGAGTCAAGAGAATAAAGATCCAACCTCAGTCTTCCCACTCTAGTCTCCTGGCTTGGCTCCTTACAGACAGAATCCAATGAAAGCTAGGGCCCACAGACATCCTGGTGATATAGACAATAAAGGTCTGCTCCCCACAGCACAAAGCAGGATAGTGATTGTGCAGAACGGGTAAAGAGGTGGCACCTGGGTGAAGAACTTGCTCAGCACTCACCTCATGAATTTCGGCTACAAATTTGCCCTTGCCAAGTTCAAGCTTGTGAAAGTGTTCAACCTCAATTTGAGACTTAAACCCAGGGCCCAGACTTAATCAAAGCTGTTTGGGACTTGAACCCACGTGGCCAGGACTTGAACCCAGCCAAAACCCTGGTAATTAAAATCACTCACCCAATGTCTGGACCCACTGAGGTTCAGGTTCTTCATGTCTCTTTGCAGAGAAGAATTCAGTGAGAGGCAAAGTGATAGGTAAGAAAAAAATTTATTCAGATTCAGAGAAAGCACACTCCACAGACAAGAGTGTGGGCCATTGCAGAGCAAATCCAGTGGCCCTGAAAATATGGCGTTCTTAGCTTTTATAGGCTGGGTAATTCCATATGTTAATGAGTGGGAGGATTATTCCAGATCCTTTAGGGAAGGGGTGGAACTGTCATGGCACCTCTGGGTGTGTCATTTAGCTTGCTGACTGAGGATCAAGGTCTGGTGTGCCATCTTGGACCCATTTTATTCTAATGGGTTTATGCTGTGTCCTTGGGCTGTCATTCTTTTCAAAAAACTGTGCCCTGCCCCTTTACTGCTCATTGCACAATGATGAGTATGGAATCTCTAACAGAATTTTACACACTTGCCTTGTGGAGTAAGGAATAATGACCTTATTCAGAAGGCCAGCAGACTGTGAAGATGGGTGGACTAGCATTCCAAAGAACCATTTTACCTGATTTAGAAGTCAGGTTTCTTTTATACTAAAAAGGATGGGACTGTGGTTGGTTATTGCAACTTCTTGGTGTCAGAATCTTTTGTTCTTGTAATTGTCGATGTAGGTCAGGTCATGACAGTCCTGTAAACTTCGAAAAAGATGAATGTTACTCTATGTTTTGCAACTTTTAATTTCTAAATTAATGGAAAAGTGTTACATCTTTAAAGGGCAGAATCTTAAGAATAGGCTACCCTATATATTCATAGGATGAGAACGTTGGATGGCATCTCTGAGTCAATACACATGAGTTTGAACAAGCTCAGGGAGATGGTGATGAACAGGGAAGCCTGGTGTGCTGCAGTCCATGGGGTCATAAAAAGTTGGACACGACTGAGTGCTTGAACTGAACTGATATATTTCAGGCTATCGGCAATGTTCTTAACTTGTAGCAAAATCAATAGAATGCAAAGGTTAAAGGGAGCAATAGATCCAATACAGAGGCAGACTTTCTCTTTCCTATGATAACTTTTTCCATTAAAATAACATCAAAGGGATATTGACTACAGCATAGTTTAGCACATGGACATGCACTGAGAAGAATGAAAATCATTGTCAGTTTAGGTGAGTCCTTATGCGCCTTGAAGAACTAGCTGTGTTTTGGAAAAATCATGGACACCCCAACTATTAAATCAATATTTCCATCTCCTATTTCTTATGTTTCCAATCCACATTTAATCCTTCAACCAGTTACCTTTCAAGAATATAGAACAGATGATGACACTTTTTAAAACCTGCCAAAAAATCATCTTACCTTTAGAAACAAGACTACTGAGGCTCCCCACATGACCTGGACATTCAAGCCTTGAGTTTAGCTTTTCCTCCCTCTTTCATTCATTTTTCGTGTCCTTGCACATTAAACTTTACTCCTGTAGTGTATCAGAAAATACCTAAACATATTCTTTAAGCAATTCAAATTGCAGAATTTAGAATTTTGTACACGCTGTGCCTACCATTAAACGTATCTTTCCCAGCCTTTACCTGACAAACTCCTTTTGTGACTCAGCTCAAATACTGTTCCCTTCAAACAGTCCTGATTTTTTCCTCTCTGTAACAAGCAGAGTTATACCCTCTCTCCTCTTTCTTCTATAGTTTCTTTCTCAAACATCTATTATAACAACACATACAGCCTAGTGTTATTTAATTAATTGGTTTTCCCCTCAATGTTCCTCATTTGTCAGGAGGTTTAAGTTTGTGTCATTATGCCCAACAGTGCTGTAAGACTTGTTTATTTGAATGACTAGACAAGTGAGTTAATAAATGAGTAATTAAATTCACACCTAAGTATGAATTAGTTCAGTTCCACTGAAGAAATTAGAGAGCTAATTGGAGATTTGGAAGCCAAGAAGCAAGGAAGAGGAATCTAGAAAACTACCCTATATATTCATAGGATGAGAACGTTGGATGGCATCTCTGAGTCAATACACATGAGTTTGAACAAGCTCAGGGAGATGGTGATGAACAGGGAAGCCTGGTGTGCTGCAGTCCATGGGGTCATAAAAAGTTGGACACGACTGAGTGCTTGAACTGAACTGATATATTTCAGGCTATCGGCAATGTTCTTAACTTGTAGCAAAATCAATAGAATGCAAAGGTTAAAGGGAGCAATAGATCCAATACAGAGGCAGACTTTCTCTTTCCTATGATAACTTTTTCCATTAAAATAACATCAAAGGGATATTGACTACAGCATAGTTTAGCACATGGACATGCACTGAGAAGAATGAAAATCATTGTCAGTTTAGGTGAGTCCTTATGCGCCTTGAAGAACTAGCTGTGTTTTGGAAAATCATGGACACCCCAACTATTAAATCAATATTTCCATCTCCTATTTCTTATGTTTCCAATCCACATTTAATCCTTCAACCAGTTACCTTTCAAGAATATAGAACAGATGATGACACTTTTTAAAACCTGCCAAAAAATCATCTTACCTTTAGAAACAAGACTACTGAGGCTCCCCACATGACCTGGACATTCAAGCCTTGAGTTTAGCTTTTCCTCCCTCTTTCATTCATTTTTCGTGTCCTTGCACATTAAACTTTACTCCTGTAGTGTATCAGAAAATACCTAAACATATTCTTTAAGCAATTCAAATTGCAGAATTTAGAATTTTGTACACGCTGTGCCTACCATTAAACGTATCTTTCCCAGCCTTTACCTGACAAACTCCTTTTGTGACTCAGCTCAAATACTGTTCCCTTCAAACAGTCCTGATTTTTTCCTCTCTGTAACAAGCAGAGTTATACCCTCTCTCCTCTTTCTTCTATAGTTTCTTTCTCAAACATCTATTATAACAACACATACAGCCTAGTGTTATTTAATTAATTGGTTTTCCCCTCAATGTTCCTCATTTGTCAGGAGGTTTAAGTTTGTGTCATTATGCCCAACAGTGCTGTAAGACTTGTTTATTTGAATGACTAGACAAGTGAGTTAATAAATGAGTAATTAAATTCACACCTAAGTATGAATTAGTTCAGTTCCACTGAAGAAATTAGAGAGCTAATTGGGGATTTGGAAGCCAAGAAGCAGGAAGAGGAGATTCTATTTGCAAAGCTGTGAATATTTTTGAGATAGTGTCAGCTCATGGTATATTGCTAACTCTCAACATCTATGTGTTAAAAGGTAACAGGGATTGAGGAAGGGACAGTCCAGGGATTGGAATGAGGTACAGAGAGGGAACTGATAAAAGATCAAAGAAACAAGATGAACATTTGATTAGGATAGTGTTGTCAGTATGACATAAATGCTTTTGCCACAAGGATGCACCACTTGTAGGGTTATTACTAATACTTAACAGTTTTCTTTACATTGACATACTTTTAAAGGTTAAATAGCTTAATTAAAAAATGATTGCTACCATAATGGAAAATCAATATCCCTTGTCCAAAACTGAAAGTATTGATAAAAATAAACAGAGAAATAGAACTTCATTGCTAATTTCAAGCTGGGTACCACTGCCAGTTAAAATGCTAAGTCTGAGAGCTAAGCCCTCTTAGTTAAAAGATAATTTGTAAAGCTTTGAAAAGTGTATTCAACCCTGAATACCTGAAGGACTGATGCTAAGCTGAAGCTCCAATACTTTGGCTACCTGATGTGAAAAGCCAACTCATCGGAGAAGACCTTGATGTAAAAACAAAGAATTTCAACACCAAAAAGCTTGCAACAACTAACCATACCCCTCTATCATCTTGCCTTTAAAAATGCTTTGTTGAACCCTTCGGAGAGTTTCAGATTTGAGGGGCACAAGTCTTCATGTCCTTGCATAGCCCTGCAATGAACCTTTCTCTACATCAAACTCTGACATTTGACATTATTTGGCCTCACTATGTGTCGGACATGAGAACTTGTATTTGGTAACATTATCTGTATTTATTGCTCTATGCATGAATGCATGTGTGTGTGCTAAATCACTTCAGTGGTGTCAGATTCTTTGGGACCCTAAGGGCTATAGCCCACCATCTTGTCTGTCCATGGGATTCTCCAGACAAGAATACTGAAGTGCATTTCCAGGTCCTCCTCCAGGGATTTATTGCTCTATAGGAAATAATTTTTTACTCTCAGAATTGAAGGTGGATTCTTTGCCATATGAATCACCTGAGAAGCTGACTCTCAGAATAACAAAATGCATTTAGTAGTTGAAATCGCAATTGTTCTGCACCCTCCTGCCTCTGCCCCCATCTCAATTAATGGTCATACTCAAGATCTTCATGGAAACTTTCGTCTTTGCCCCACATTAGTAGTAGTCAATCTTGTCAGCACTTTAGAATCACCTTGGGAAATTTAATCAGTATATACTTACGGCCAAGACCTACTGTTGAAGAACCTGATTTAATTAGCTTCATGTATGGCCTGGGTATTGGGAGTTTTAAGGCACTTCCTGGGTGATTCAAATGGGAAGGCAGGGTTGAGAACCCCTTTTTCTAGATCTTCACATGTCTCTTTCTCCTTCCATTCACATCTACATCCTTATCTCTCACAGTATCTTCCAAAATGTCATGATTTCTCTTGCTTTGTTTCCTATAATGAAGCTCTACATTTCACATGAGCTTCTCTTTTTTTCCTACAAAATGACAATGTGATGTCTTTGAATTTTCTTTAGCTCCTATCCTGGCTCTTCACACAGATGTGCATGTGTGCTCAATCACTCAGTCATGTCCAACATTTTGTGACCCTATGGACTGTTGCCTTCCAGGCTCCTCTGTCCATGGAATTCTCCAGGCAAGAACACTGGAGTGGGTTTCCACACTCTCCTCTAGGAGATCTTCCTGACCCAGGGATCAAACCCATGGCTCCTGTAGCTCCTGCACTGTAGGTAGATTCTTTAGATCTGTACCACTGGGGAAGCTCTTCTGCACACATAGTGGGTACTTAATATGTATTCAGTCGTGATCTGGAGTTTACAGAGTGGTGTATGGTGCTTTTTTTTTTTTTTTCTTCTCCTAGTTGGAACCAGCCTCCCATTCCAGAGGAAGTGGCAGCCAGAAGGTCAAGAAGATAAATTGGCTTTGAGAATGTCAACATGAAAAATGAGAAAACTACTTTTAACAGTTGGAAACCTATTTAAACTCCTAATCCTTTCATTAAACCTGTTTAAAGACAGCCTGGAGAAACTGGTGCTAGGGATGCTTCCATTTAACAGCCAGATGCACAAAATAAATAATAGAGTCTGAGTCAGCTGGAGAAGCTGACGAGCCCCTAACACCTGATGCGATCCTGTTATTCATTTTCCCCTGGGAAAACTAATTACAGCGAACTATTTCATCAAACTGTCCTGGAGAGTGGTTGTACTTGGTAGTGCCACTCTTGGAGAGAGGGAGTTCACTTGATGAAAGATATCTCAATTCTCCTATATCACAGTAACAGAAACCAATTGTGTGCATGTCTGTGTGTGGTTATATGGGCTGTTGTTATAAATGATCTCTCAGGAGAAGTTAAATATAACTGTTTGAAGAGCCACTGACCAATCTTCAAAAGTATTGTGTTTAGAATGTTTAGTAACAGGCCCCTTTGTTACTTTATCTATACTCGATTCTAGGTTAGCAGGTTTAATATGTGGCTTCCCTGGTAGCTCAGCAATAAAGAATTCACCTGCAATGCAGGAGACAAGGGTACAATCCCTGTGTTGGGAAGATTCCCCGGAGAAGGAAATGGCAACCCACTCCACTATTCTTGCCTGGGAGATTCCATGGACAGCGGAGTGTAGCAGGCTATAATCCATGGGGACACAAGAGTTGGATATAACTTAGTGACTAAATTACCGCCTCCATGTATTTTTTTAGTTTTCACAGTAATGTTAAACTCAGGAAACAGTAACCCTTAGAAACTACAACTCAGAAGCTTTTTTTTTAGAATTTTTTTTTCTAAACTTTTATTTTACTTTTAACTTTTACAGAGTTTTGTTGTTTACAGATATTTATGTTCCCAGATTAGTCATATGTATATCGCCCCTGTCCCACCCCTCCAGACCATCACACAGCACCCCTGCAGGATCCCCTTTTCTCACAGAGCAATGACTATAGCTATTTTCTTCACATATGATAGTACAGGTTTTCACGCTAACTCAGAAGTTCTTGCCCAAAATTTCACAGGGGTTCAGTGTCAGAAGAGACTTAAAATTTCAGTGATTTAACTTCTATTTTTCCAGGTGCCTCCATTGAGAAGGGGTAAAAACAATGAAAAATGAGAAAACTACTTTTAACAGTTGGAAACCTATTTAAACTCCTAATCCTTTCATTAAACCTGTTTAAAGACAGCCTGGAGAAACTGGTGCTAGGGATGCTTCCATTTAACAGCCAGATGCACAAAATAAATAATAGAGTCTGAGTCAGCTGGAGAAGCTGACGAGCCCCTAACACCTGATGCGATCCTGTTATTCATTTTCCCCTGGGAAAACTAATTACAGCGAACTATTTCATCAAACTGTCCTGGAGAGTGGTTGTACTTGGTAGTGCCACTCTTGGAGAGAGGGAGTTCACTTGATGAAAGATATCTCAATTCTCCTATATCACAGTAACAGAAACCAATTGTGTGCATGTCTGTGTGTGGTTATATGGGCTGTTGTTATAAATGATCTCTCAGGAGAAGTTAAATATAACTGTTTGAAGAGCCACTGACCAATCTTCAAAAGTATTGTGTTTAGAATGTTTAGTAACAGGCCCCTTTGTTACTTTATCTATACTCGATTCTAGGTTAGCAGGTTTAATATGTGGCTTCCCTGGTAGCTCAGCAATAAAGAATTCACCTGCAATGCAGGAGACAAGGGTACAATCCCTGTGTTGGGAAGATTCCCCGGAGAAGGAAATGGCAACCCACTCCACTATTCTTGCCTGGGAGATTCCATGGACAGCGGAGTGTAGCAGGCTATAATCCATGGGGACACAAGAGTTGGATATAACTTAGTGACTAAATTACCGCCTCCATGTATTTTTTTAGTTTTCACAGTAATGTTAAACTCAGGAAACAGTAACCCTTAGAAACTACAACTCAGAAGCTTTTTTTTTAGAATTTTTTTTTCTAAACTTTTATTTTACTTTTAACTTTTACAGAGTTTTGTTGTTTACAGATATTTATGTTCCCAGATTAGTCATATGTATATCGCCCCTGTCCCACCCCTCCAGACCATCACACAGCACCCCTGCAGGATCCCCTTTTCTCACAGAGCAATGACTATAGCTATTTTCTTCACATATGATAGTACAGGTTTTCACGCTAACTCAGAAGTTCTTGCCCAAAATTTCACAGGGGTTCAGTGTCAGAAGAGACTTAAAATTTCAGTGATTTAACTTCTATTTTTCCAGGTTTCCTCTTATGGCTAAAAAGAAAGCCCACGGATTTCTTAGGAATATAGTACACATTTAAATTTTGTTCTTTTAAGACACATGGAGGTAAAAATTGGATTAAGACCCTGGAATAAAGACAGGGAATCAAATGAACATTGCCTTGGGGAAGACTTTTGTGACCAGTGCTTATTTACTTCCCTTTTTGAGACTGAACTAAGGTACTGATAGAAACAGATCTTATTTCTACTGGCTAATGTCAATGAAAATAATCAATAAAGAATTCATACTAAGAATAGAGAAGAGTTTTATTTGAGACAAACTGAGGACTATATTCCTAAAGCTAGTTTCCCAGATTACTCTGAGAAACTGCTCTGGAGAAGTATGGTTTCTAGCAGTTTTATATCTTGTCAAAATAAAGAACATTAAAAAAGTAAAGAATACATTTCTTCAAGGTTTCAAAAAACCAAAATCAAAACAACAGACCAGCATGTACACAGTGAGTTGGTACAGCTTTGGCACCTGGGAAGAGAGTCTTATCATCAAAAGAGGACCAGAATTGACATCCTAGGAAGGAAGGCATTTAATCCTTACTTTTAACGTGGGCATTCTTTACTTCTTCTGATCAATAAGTCCTTTTCTTTAATAATTAAGGCATATGTGCAATGTATGTTTGAGAGGCCTGTTCCAATTAGCATCAAATTCAAGTTAACTCACGTATAAGCCCGAATGACTTCCCTTTACCTCAATACATGAAAAATTATTCTATCAATATTAACCTGGTGTATCACTGACCCTGTTCATGATGCCCATTGTCTTGCTGTTCACACTGTTCGCTGAACCCAGGGTAGGCAAGGTGTGAGCTAAGAGGCTGGAAGGAGACTTGAGGAGCCCTCAGAACTGCAGATATGTTTATTCTCTCCTGGCTGACCCGGCAGCCATAACACAGCCTCTCTCCTGGCTGAGGCAGCAGCTGTAGCAGTAACCATCATGTAACAATAACACAGCCATAACGTAGCTATAACATCACCTCGTATAACATAACCATGATGCCCCTTCAGTGTAGCCCCAGGGCAGCAGCAGCCAGGGCTTTCATGGTACAGTTTTTCCAAGTGCACAGCACACTGTAGCTGGTGAGCAAGGGAACACTTCCTGATGGGCCTACATGGTGCTCTAAGTGATCTCAGCTCTTACATCATCACCGTCTACAAAACGTGGAGCAAGAGCCTGTGGAGCGAGAGAGCCTCACTGGCAACATCTGGTTAATTTCCCCACACCTGGATACCGCACATGGTTCTATCCCTGGCGTTTAACATAACCGTAACATGACTCCAGTTTATTCTGGTCATGACTGCTTCAAAGTGCCTGTTGCATTTTGTCACCATCTTCAGGCTTGTCCTTTATCCTTGTCACTTTCTGCCTGGAGTACCTCACTGACCTTCAGATAGGAACCCTTCATTTAATTTTCCATTCTCCATCCTTATGCTAGGGCCTTCTTTCTTTAATGCCTTTATCTTTCTCAGTCATTCACCTGCTTCCAAACCTGCATTGGCTCCTGTTACATCTAACTCAGACTCACTTTCAGGTTTATTTTCTTTACCTCAATAGTAACTCATTTTCTTCTGTTACTCCCCTAGGTGGGCCCTCTGTTTCAGTCTCAGATTTACAGGATTTCTCTGCCTTCACTCATCCCTCTCTCCTCCCCCTTCATTCTGAAGACTCCTTGTCATTTCTTTCTCCGCTGCTCATAAAACTCTTACACATTTCTGAAGTCCCGTTACACAAAGGCTCCTTTGCTGGTCCAATACTCACTGAGTTAGGCTTTCTGTTAGAGTTTGTTACTTATGATTCTGTCTTCTATTCTTATTAGTGTTCCGGGCATATTCTCCATGGCATTGAACAGTTGGTAGACCATCATCAAACTTCTAGGACTCACTGGGGAAAGGGGAAAGAGAGAGAAATAAAATGTGTTGTAAACCTTGAGATTTCCACATTTTTTTCTCCTCCTTCAACTCAGTAAGGAAGAAAAGACAAAAAAGGATAATTATATCTGGAATCATTTTATTCTACCTGTCAGTGCTTCAGAAAATGGTCCTTTTCAAGGATAGCTAATCAGCCAAAAGACAGATGACAGAAGATGCTGATCTATTTATTCCCTTGGTCAGCCATCCATGTGCCTTTGTCTTCTGAAACATGAGCCAATTGGCCCAACATTTCTTAAATAATTCATCATTTCCACACTGACTTGAAATAACCCCTTTATCATACACCAATATCTCATTTGTCTGAGTATTAGCTTCCTGAGTTCAATAGCTTTCTGACTTTGTTTAAAACCTGATAGGGTGACTGTCTTTTCATTTTTCTTATTTTTAAGAATATTCTTGGCTGTATCCACCAATCAATTTTCCAGATATCAATGTAAATTTACTATGGCAAGTTAAATGATTCCGCTGTGGTTTTCATTGGAATCTCATAAAAACTATATTAATTTGGGGAAGAATTAACATTATCCATTCTTACCCCTTTTAAGAACTCAGTGTGTTTCAGTGTTGAGATTTCTTTTGTATTTCCTGACATAAAACTGTTTGGTTCTTCATTTATAAATAGGATATATTTCATAGGGTCATTGTGAATATTAATTGAGACAACACTTTCAGGGTTTTAATATATCTGCACCAAATAAGGGTTCAAATAGTGTGAACTTCCATGATGATTATGGGGTGGGGTGAAGTCTTACTAAAGAACAGTCACTTGTATGTTGGGTACCTGTGTATTTTTTTGCTTACACTCAATGTTTTATATTCTGTGGTGAGAACACCATTTATTTTTCACATGATGATTTATACTGCTGGTATTACTAGCATAGAGGGAAACATTTTAGTTTATCATAAATTTATTTTTATCTGGCTATCTTTTCAAGCTCTTATTGGTTCCATAAGTTTTCTGTAGATGCATCTGGATTTCCTAGGCAAAGAACTGCAGCAACAGCAAAAATAAAAGACAATAAAAGTTATATTTTGAATAGTTACATACCTTATCCTATTTGTTACATTTTATTAAACTGACTTGAACTCACAGATCAGTGTTAAATGATTGTGGTAACAAGGGTCAGTAAGAGAAGAGAAGACAAAAAAGGATAATTATATCTGGAATCATTTTATTCTACCTGTCAGTGCTTCAGAAAATGGTCCTTTTCAAGGATAGCTAATCAGCCAAAAGACAGATGACAGAAGATGCTGATCTATTTATTCCCTTGGTCAGCCATCCATGTGCCTTTGTCTTCTGAAACATGAGCCAATTGGCCCAACATTTCTTAAATAATTCATCATTTCCACACTGACTTGAAATAACCCCTTTATCATACACCAATATCTCATTTGTCTGAGTATTAGCTTCCTGAGTTCAATAGCTTTCTGACTTTGTTTAAAACCTGATAGGGTGACTGTCTTTTCATTTTTCTTATTTTTAAGAATATTCTTGGCTGTATCCACCAATCAATTTTCCAGATATCAATGTAAATTTACTATGGCAAGTTAAATGATTCCGCTGTGGTTTTCATTGGAATCTCATAAAAACTATATTAATTTGGGGAAGAATTAACATTATCCATTCTTACCCCTTTTAAGAACTCAGTGTGTTTCAGTGTTGAGATTTCTTTTGTATTTCCTGACATAAAACTGTTTGGTTCTTCATTTATAAATAGGATATATTTCATAGGGTCATTGTGAATATTAATTGAGACAACACTTTCAGGGTTTTAATATATCTGCACCAAATAAGGGTTCAAATAGTGTGAACTTCCATGATGATTATGGGGTGGGGTGAAGTCTTACTAAAGAACAGTCACTTGTATGTTGGGTACCTGTGTATTTTTTTGCTTACACTCAATGTTTTATATTCTGTGGTGAGAACACCATTTATTTTTCACATGATGATTTATACTGCTGGTATTACTAGCATAGAGGGAAACATTTTAGTTTATCATAAATTTATTTTTATCTGGCTATCTTTTCAAGCTCTTATTGGTTCCATAAGTTTTCTGTAGATGCATCTGGATTTCCTAGGCAAAGAACTGCAGCAACAGCAAAAATAAAAGACAATAAAAGTTATATTTTGAATAGTTACATACCTTATCCTATTTTTTACATTTTATTAAACTGACTTGAACTCACAGATCAGTGTTAAATGATTGTGGTAACAAGGGTAGGGACTCTTACTTTTCTCTGCCAAGAAAATGCTTTTTGTTCCACAAACTACTGCACGCTGTATAGTGAGTGAGTGGAATTCTAAGACCTTTGAATGAGTGAGGGGGAGAGGATTTCATTGTCAGATAAGTTGTTTATGCTCAGTTGCTCAATCATGTATGGCCCCATGTACTGTAGGCCTCTAGGCTCATCTGTGCACAGAATTTTCCAGGTAAGAATACTGGAGTGAGTTGTCATTTCCTTCTTCAGGGAATCTTCCTAACTCAGAGATCAAATCCATGTCTTTTGTGTCTTCTGCGTTGGTAGGTGGATTCTTTACCACTAGCACCACCTGGGAAGCCCTAGATGAGTTAGGAGAATTTATTAGATACATGATTTATAGACTACATGTTTCTTTGAGAGTGGTAGGCATTGTGAACTTAAGGGTAAGAGCATATTTTACAGAAATTTTCAATGCATTTGACACATATCTGACAATTTTTTTCAGTGCACATCTATTAATAGCTCTCCAAGATGTGTCTTGTGGTATACCACTTGGAAATTATTATTCAGGAGGTTGGCTTATACAATGTTGAGTGTTGCAGGGAGATGAAAAAAATGAAAGAGAAACTGTTAGCTCAGTAATCTAACTCTTTGCCACTCCCACTCCATGGACTGTTGCCCACAAGGCTTTTTTGTCCACTGGGTTCTCTAGGTAAGAATACGGGAGTGAGCTGACATGCCCTCCTCCAGGGGATCTTCATGTCCTGAGAGAAGGAGTTCCAAAAATAAATAATATGCTGTGTTTGTCTTAAGCTCCTAGAATTACTTTATATATTATCTCTGTGATTCTGAGACTTCCTTGCCTGATATCAATGCTACGTATCACTAATGTGGATCACTCGACAGAAATAAAACAGATTTCAGTACAGTTCAAGGGCATTTTATGAATATTCTGTCTTTAAGCAATGGGTCCTACCAGAGAGACACTTGGCATTTCATATACTAATTCTGATCTTTGTTTTTTCTTTTTATTTGATTTGATTTGACATTTTGGAGCTTTACCTGTTTGATGGTGGGTGGTTTGTTTTCAAACCACTTCATTTATTTATTTATTCTACCAGCTTTCTGGGCTTTACATTTGTATTTCTGCTTGTATTCTTCTCAAATTACTTCTCTTGCTCTCTTTAGGATTTTATCCTTTTCCTTTTTCTAATTTAAGTTCAAGGCATAGTTTAATTTATTCTCCTTGTTTGTGGTTTATTAACAAAGCAATTTCAGTTTATGATATTGCCTCTAAACATGATTTTTGCTGTCTGTTTTATAAGGGTTGAGACAGAGTTCTTCATGTCTAATAATCTGTAATCTAAGTGGTGATTTCTTAGTTATTATTTAGGACAATCAAATTTTTGTTTATTTTGTTATTAGTTTTTCCTTTAATATTCATGTACTCATTTATTTTTACTTAAAATTTTATTTTTATTTTATTGAATTGCTGTCAGAGACCATGTCTTGTGCATGTCTGATTAGGAGAATTCATTGAGATTTCCTTAGTGACTGAATCTATGATACGATTTCAGAAATGTTCCACTAACTCTTCAATAAAATATTTCTTTTTCCTGGAGGCATTTGCAATATTTCGATTCCCAGCACCACTCAAATCCAATTTGTCAGAAAACTCTCTCAAATCTACCAAAGATTTACTTTATAACAACCCCCACTGCCTCCACCACCCTCTAAGCAGTCAGCGTCTCTGTCTTGGTCCACCAGACCTGCGCTTCACTACTGATTTGATTATTGATCCTTTCAAATCCATTTGCCACTTGTTGGTCCATGACTCAAATAAATTAAAGTATTTGCCCCCTCCCCTTAACATCATGAAATGCTCTCCATTCATTTCTTCTGCTTTTGGGACAGAATCAAGACCTGAACACACTACAGAGTTGAACTCCTCTCCTCTGGCTTCTATGACCTAACTATAGATGTCCCTGTTTTTTCTTTGATCCCTGAACACATCAAACTCCTTCCCATCTCAGACCCATTGCACATGGTGCCCCTCCACTGGAAATGATCTCTCTGTGCCTGCCAGCCTGAATCCATCTCCTATCACAAGCCTTGTTCTTTTGAGAGGTCTTCCTAGGTCATCTGATCTAAAGGAAATCTATCCTTCACACTTTATATGCTTTCCTTTCACCCCATACTTTTCTGTTATAACATATATTGCAATTTGCAATTTGTGTGGTAAAATGTAATTATAGCAACTGTCTTTGTTATATGTTCAAAGGTTGTCTCTTCCACCAAGCTGAACGCTCCATAAGTGCAATATTTTTATTTATGATCCACAGAAAACCAATTGCTTTGCACAATTCCAAAGTATAATAGTCTCTCAAAAATACACTAAATGGAAGAGCGATTTGTGTAAAGTATCGTGTGATATGTTTTCCTAAATATAGTCTTATAATTTTTAGTCTTCAGAACATATATCCTTATTTATTGTTCTTCTTCATCAGTCAAGTGCAGAACAATAAGTACTAAAGTTCCACTACAGTAGTCTTTCTGTCAATTTCTTCTCATATTTCTGGCATATTTTGTTTTATGCATGCCAAAGAAATGTTGTTTAGAGGATAAGTGGTTTTTGACTGCTGTAATTTTGTATGATTTAAACTCTACTGGTTGTAACCAACAGAGTCTGATGTGAGCTTGCAGGCCAACTAAAAAAGAGGTTTATCAGACTGCAGGGGCAGGAATGTTGCAAGGCCTTGAGATGTCCCAATTTGTGTGTGTGCTCACTTCTTTTTGCTCATCTTTGATTGACTTTAAGTCTATTCAGGCCTAGGACTTGCTCAGAAGCAATGTCTAAGATTTTCCTTTATTTTTCTCACTTGCTACCAAATGGTTTGGATTCTTCCTACACCATACACAGAAGCTGGTGACTATGACCATACCAGTAGAGTATTTGGTCTCTATCCTGTCTTGTCTTTGTTTGGTGAAGCAACCTTTCTGTGGTCTTATTCTTCATACCTGACCTTCTGTCTGTTTAGATTTCCAAATGTCACTGAGCCAAGGACTGCTAGAGCCTGCCATAGTGTCCTACCTGCTATTCCTGGCTACCATGATTGGGAGAACTCCTAGTTGGCTTTCGGCAGGACACTAATATTCTTTCCTAGTGTTGTTGAACTGCAGTAACAGACACCAAAGAGCTTGACCCTCATCTGTTCCCAAAACCATTCCAACCTCTGCTGATCAACCCCAGTGTGACTTGTGCAGTAATGGGAATGGGTTCCTCTCCTTTCACCCAATCAAAGTCATGCCCAATGCATCCTACTGACTTTCTGCTCAATTTAACCCTTTTCAACTCAAATCCCTCCCCTCCAGGTTCTATTTCCATTAAAATTCTGCTTCGAAAAAGGATTTTGTGAGAGTTGTCTATACATTCTATATTTTCTCACCTTCAAATAAAAGTATAATACTGTAGTTAGTAAGGAGAGATTTATTCAGAAAGGTGATTGCAACAGGAAGGCCCTGTTGTCACAAAGTTTAGGCAAAAAAAGGGTTTTCTGTTACAGAGAAGAGTAAACAAGTCAAGAAAGAACTGGAGGTGATAAATGATATGAGAAGGCAGCATAATGAAATGTTTTACCCAGAAGGCAACTTATTTTCTTGGAGGACCTTTAAGGAGGACCTGCATGCTGGCTCGGTCTGAAGGTAGATCAAACATCTGAGAACTAAGAAAAGGAAAGACTCTTGATCAAAGAGTGGTTAACAAGCATTTTGTTCTGAGTGAGGACAAGCAGTTTAGTTAATTATTTATAAGGCAAACTGGGGCTTCCCTGGTGGTGAGATGGCAAAGAATCTGCCTCCAGTGCAGAAGATATGGGAGATGCTGGTTTGATCTTTTGATTGGGAAGATCTCCTGGAGAAGGGCAGGGCAACTCACTCCAGTATTCTTGCCCAGAAAATTACATGGACAGAGGAGCCTAGCAGACGACAGTCCTGTGTTTTCCGTCCCAATGCCTAATACTGAAATTTTGTAGTGCTGAAGAATTGATGTCTTTGAACTGTGGTTTTGGAGAAGACTCTTGAGAGTCCCTTGGACTGCAAGGAAATCAAACCAGGCAATCCTAAAGAAAATAAACCCTGAATATTCATTGGAAGGACTGATGATGAATGTTTCTTTGAAAACTGCTAGAGCCTGCCATAGTGTCCTACCTGCTATTCCTCCTGAGGAATTGGCTTTCGGCAGGACACTAATATTCTTTCCTAGTGTTGTTGAACTGCAGTAACAGACACCAAAGAGCTTGACCCTCATCTGTTCCCAAAACCATTCCAACCTCTGCTGATCAACCCCAGTGTGACTTGTGCAGTAATGGGAATGGGTTCCTCTCCTTTCACCCAATCAAAGTCATGCCCAATGCATCCTACTGACTTTCTGCTCAATTTAACCCTTTTCAACTCAAATCCCTCCCCTCCAGGTTCTATTTCCATTAAAATTCTGCTTCGAAAAAGGATTTTGTGAGAGTTGTCTATACATTCTATATTTTCTCACCTTCAAATAAAAGTATAATACTGTAGTTAGTAAGGAGAGATTTATTCAGAAAGGTGATTGCAACAGGAAGGCCCTGTTGTCACAAAGTTTAGGCAAAAAAAGGGTTTTCTGTTACAGAGAAGAGTAAACAAGTCAAGAAAGAACTGGAGGTGATAAATGATATGAGAAGGCAGCATAATGAAATGTTTTACCCAGAAGGCAACTTATTTTCTTGGAGGACCTTTAAGGAGGACCTGCATGCTGGCTCGGTCTGAAGGTAGATCAAACATCTGAGAACTAAGAAAAGGAAAGACTCTTGATCAAAGAGTGGTTAACAAGCATTTTGTTCTGAGTGAGGACAAGCAGTTTAGTTAATTATTTATAAGGCAAACTGGGGCTTCCCTGGTGGTGAGATGGCAAAGAATCTGCCTCCAGTGCAGAAGATATGGGAGATGCTGGTTTGATCTTTTGATTGGGAAGATCTCCTGGAGAAGGGCAGGGCAACTCACTCCAGTATTCTTGCCCAGAAAATTACATGGACAGAGGAGCCTAGCAGACGACAGTCCTGTGTTTTCCGTCCCAATGCCTAATACTGAAATTTTGTAGTGCTGAAGAATTGATGTCTTTGAACTGTGGTTTTGGAGAAGACTCTTGAGAGTCCCTTGGACTGCAAGGAAATCAAACCAGGCAATCCTAAAGAAAATAAACCCTGAATATTCATTGGAAGGACTGATGATGAAGCTGAAACTACAATACTTTGGCCACCTGATATGAAGAGCCAACTCACTGGAAAAGACCCCAATGTTGGGAGAAATAGAAGGCAGAGGAGAAGGGGAAGACAGAAGACAAGATGGTTGGATGGCGTCACTGAGTCAATGGATATGAGTTTGAGCAGCCTCCAAGAGATGGTGAAGGACAGGGAAGCCTAGTGTGCTGCAGTCCATAGGGTCACAAAGAGTCGGATATGACTGAGCAACTGAGCTGAACTGAGCTAAATTGAGCCTCTACTCACCAGATACCAGAAGCATCCTTGTGCTCACTCTTCTCCTTCATCCAATGGTGACAATGAAAATGTCTCTAAACATTGCCAAATATTTCCTGGGGGAAAAGTTATCCCTGACTGAAAACCACTGAGCTAGATTACCTGTCAGACTCTGAGTCATATAGCCCCGTCTTCTCTATAGCTTCTGGTATTTTTTTCTTCACAATATGACTTGTCATTGCCTTTTATACCTTTTTTATCAATCAAAATTTTGCTCAAAGTTTGTTATATGTCACCTCGTTCATGGATCCCTTCTGAGATTTCTCAATACCAAAACTATCTCCCAGAAAAGTAAATTATTCCCTCCTCTGTTCTCAACAGCCTTGTGTTTATATCATAACTCATCATTTATCACTTTGTGTTCATCACAATTAATTAGTTAGATACATATTTTTCTTTATCATTTGAATGAAATACCCAACATAATATCTGAAATATTTGGAGCATAATAAATGTTAATGAATTTAAACTTCAAATCATTTTGTCATGTTCTTACAAAAAGGTTGCATCCTTTGCATCAATCTTTCCATTTTCTCTTCCTGCTACGGAGACACTGAATGCTCCCTTTGCCTTTGAACTATCTCTTTTCTTAATGGGCCTTTCTCTTCTATTTCCTTTTAATCTGTTGCATTCCCCAAAGATGTTTCAGTTACCAGTGTTTCTCCTTTGAACACCAGTCCTCAGAGTCACTCATCTGGCTGTTTGGCAAAGAAGAAAAGTCACCAGAAAACTCAGTGTTCCAGGGTCATTTGGCTTGTCTGAGGCAAAGCCAGCACTTGAATACAGTCTGCAAAACTGTGCTTCCTACACTGCCTTCCTAACAGATGGTCTGTTGGAAAGGGCAACTGAACCAAAAATAGGCCTGTAATGGCTTATTAAGAGGTATTTACGGAGAGAGAGGGAACATACTTCACAATGTCCAACAATGATATAAGAGCAGTTGCTTGCAGTTATGTGAAACTTTTGGAAAACACTTTATCTATATGGCTGTTGCACAAAATGTTCCTTTATGGCCCAGGCTTTCCTTCTGATGGAGTGGAAATATGCCTACTGCTGTGATATCATTTCTGAGGTTGTAAGAGAGCCTCTGTGTTTTCGAAATGTCTCTCCTTCCTGATCTGCAGACACTAGGCAGTGCTTTTCTTTCAAGTGCTTTCCTGGGGTCTGTAACTAGACAGGGGCATTGGCTATGCTTCAAATGTAAAGAGTCCTTGCATGAGGTCTTGATATACATTTGCATAATTTGAAGGAATTAATTAATATATTTGAAAATCCATTTAGATGATGCTTATGAATTTTATTTATAATTTTAATCAAGAATCGGGTTTGCAAGTAGGTTTGGTGGTAGAATGAGAGTAACTCAAGTCAGAATTTAAAGGAGAGGTAACAGCTAAAGAGGAGAATGTGAACACTCAAATATCTCATCACCACAGACAAGGGTCCCTTGGTCTCCCTAGGGATAGTGTAACCAAATGAAGGTTTGACTGCTTAGTGCTTGCAGACAATAAAATGAGGGTCAAGCATCAATAGAGAGAGAGGATGTTTTATTCAGATAAGCCAGCAGTCTGGGGCGAAGGTGGACTTGTGTTCAGAGATCGATTCTGAAGATTCTGCTCAACCACGACAAGTTTTAAAGGGAAAAAGGGAAACAGTCTTAGTTAATCATGAAGTCGGGAGGTCAGATTCTTTGTCATTTTTCCAATGGGTGCAAGCCTGATGATTTCTCCCAGTGTTCCTTGGGATGCTATCTTGCTTATATGGTCAGCCTGAAAATAAATGTTCTCTTGTCCCTGTGGTCCACCTTCAAATTTATAAGGAAGCCAGTCGGGTTCCTTAACTATTTGGCTTGTCTGAGGCAAAGCCAGCACTTGAATACAGTCTGCAAAACTGTGCTTCCTACACTGCCTTCCTAACAGATGGTCTGTTGGAAAGGGCAACTGAACCAAAAATAGGCCTGTAATGGCTTATTAAGAGGTATTTACGGAGAGAGAGGGAACATACTTCACAATGTCCAACAATGATATAAGAGCAGTTGCTTGCAGTTATGTGAAACTTTTGGAAAACACTTTATCTATATGGCTGTTGCACAAAATGTTCCTTTATGGCCCAGGCTTTCCTTCTGATGGAGTGGAAATATGCCTACTGCTGTGATATCATTTCTGAGGTTGTAAGAGAGCCTCTGTGTTTTCGAAATGTCTCTCCTTCCTGATCTGCAGACACTAGGCAGTGCTTTTCTTTCAAGTGCTTTCCTGGGGTCTGTAACTAGACAGGGGCATTGGCTATGCTTCAAATGTAAAGAGTCCTTGCATGAGGTCTTGATATACATTTGCATAATTTGAAGGAATTAATTAATATATTTGAAAATCCATTTAGATGATGCTTATGAATTTTATTTATAATTTTAATCAAGAATCGGGTTTGCAAGTAGGTTTGGTGGTAGAATGAGAGTAACTCAAGTCAGAATTTAAAGGAGAGGTAACAGCTAAAGAGGAGAATGTGAACACTCAAATATCTCATCACCACAGACAAGGGTCCCTTGGTCTCCCTAGGGATAGTGTAACCAAATGAAGGTTTGACTGCTTAGTGCTTGCAGACAATAAAATGAGGGTCAAGCATCAATAGAGAGAGAGGATGTTTTATTCAGATAAGCCAGCAGTCTGGGGCGAAGGTGGACTTGTGTTCAGAGATCGATTCTGAAGATTCTGCTCAACCACGACAAGTTTTAAAGGGAAAAAGGGAAACAGTCTTAGTTAATCATGAAGTCGGGAGGTCAGATTCTTTGTCATTTTTCCAATGGGTGCAAGCCTGATGATTTCTCCCAGTGTTCCTTGGGATGCTATCTTGCTTATATGGTCAGCCTGAAAATAAATGTTCTCTTGTCCCTGTGGTCCACCTTCAAATTTATAAGGGAAGCCAGGAGTCGAGGGTCAGTCATTCCTTAACTATTTGTTTCTTCGTTCTTACTCCGAATTCAAAGAAGAATCAACAGGTTGGCAAGGTTTTGCATACATATAATAAAGCACAAAAATCAGGAGCTAGGTTAAATGCTGTCTAGTGATCTCATCTTTATGATTAATGTCTAAGGTAAACAGTGATGAGCAAACAGACAAGGGCAAAGGAACTGCTTACAATAGGATGTAAGTCTTTGGGAGCCAGCAAAGGAGAGAAAGGAAAAAAGAAGTCAGCATTCATAGTTTGGCTCCAGCTTAAATTTAGACACATGAGATTCTATGAAATGTTGAAATGAAAGTACAACCAGACACCTATCCCAGCCCCTTGATGAACTGTTACTGTTTCATTTGTAAATAAGTATCTTTTACAATATCTTGGAGCCTGGAGCCAGAAATTTATATTTGTTAAATTATCACATGCAAAAAAGAAATGAGTATTAGAAAGTACTCCATTATTTTGATACACTATCCATACATGTTTAACTTCCCCTTTATTTATCATAATTTGAAAAGAAATATTATTACTTGCCAGTGGATAAGGTTTGCCATATATTTATCACCAGCAGTGTTATTCTCAACATCTGCATGTGTAATTAAAAAGATGAAAAAAATAGGTTGCAGTTCTTCATAGATGGAAAAGATGGAGAGAGAGGAATTATTTTTGGAATTTAGATGATGTGTGTTAATGGTTTAGAAAATAAAATAAGATTAGAAATGAAGATAGTTACAAATTTATTCTAGTCTTGGCCTATTAAAATGTTGTCAGGAAATATATGCTAAGCCAGAAATGTGATGGCTTTCTGACCTCACAGAAACTGAAAAGCTAGCTCATTAAGTTTGATTGCCCATACACACTGGTGGCTCAGATGGTAAAGAATCTGCCTGCATGCATGAGACTGGGTTCGATCCCAGTGTCAAGAAGATCCCCTGAAGAAGGGAAGAGGAAATCCACTCCTATATTCTTGTCTGGAAAATTCCATGGACAGAGCAGCCTGGTGGCCTACAGTCTATGGAGTCACAAAGAGTCAGACACGACTTAGCTACTAATATTTTCACACAGACAGACAGATATATATATATATATATATACTTTATCTCAATAAATAGGCTACCAGAATCAAAGATTATTAGAAATCAATATCAGAAAACTTAAAAAAAAGCTTTTTTTTTTTTAGGTCACACAGCAACCCCCTCCCCACCTTGATCTCTCATCTTTCCATTCCTCCCATCACTGGGATTCTGCTCATCCCTTAAGGCTTGTGATGACTGAAGGACTAATGAAAAGTGGGGAAAAGATAGCCTTAGAGGTCCTAGAATAAACAGCAAAGCCCCTACACCTTGCCACAGCCCCAAGTCAGTTCCTCTGGGCTCTTTCAGTTAGATGACCTCTGATGCAGAATGAGGCTCAGTAGTCTCTGATCAAAATCTGGGCCTGGGGAGGGATGAAGTTAATCCAGAAACATGCATTGAAAACAGTGCTGGATCTGGAAGTCATCTGGAGTGTCTGCCCTATCTTTAGGACAGATGAAAATGTGAAAGTTAAGTCACTCAGACAAGGTCTGACTCTTTGCGACCCCATGGGCAATCCATGGAATTCTCTAGGCAAGACTGCTGGAGTTGGTAGCCTTTCCCTTCTCCAGGGAATCTTCCCAATCCAGGGATCAAACCCAGATCTCCCACATTGCAGGGGCAGATTCTTTACTGTCTGACTCACCAGGGAAGTCCAAGAATACTGGGGTGGGTAGCCTATCCCTTCAAGGAAAGATACTGAGGATGAATGAAGCATCCTTTGCAATAGCTACTTTCTCATGGAAAAGTCTTCTACTGTCCTGCTCAAAGGACATTATGTTACTGGGTCTCCATTTATATCCTCCTGTTAGTAACTTCTCTCCCAGGACCCAGTCTTGGTACCTTTTACGAGCCCTGCTTTCATTTGAGAGTATCTACATTGCTTGACCTCCTTTCATCACATACACACTGGTGGCTCAGATGGTAAAGAATCTGCCTGCATGCATGAGACTGGGTTCGATCCCAGTGTCAAGAAGATCCCCTGAAGAAGGGAAGAGGAAATCCACTCCTATATTCTTGTCTGGAAAATTCCATGGACAGAGCAGCCTGGTGGCCTACAGTCTATGGAGTCACAAAGAGTCAGACACGACTTAGCTACTAATATTTTCACACAGACAGACAGATATATATATATATATATATACTTTATCTCAATAAATAGGCTACCAGAATCAAAGATTATTAGAAATCAATATCAGAAAACTTAAAAAAAAGCTTTTTTTTTTTTAGGTCACACAGCAACCCCCTCCCCACCTTGATCTCTCATCTTTCCATTCCTCCCATCACTGGGATTCTGCTCATCCCTTAAGGCTTGTGATGACTGAAGGACTAATGAAAAGTGGGGAAAAGATAGCCTTAGAGGTCCTAGAATAAACAGCAAAGCCCCTACACCTTGCCACAGCCCCAAGTCAGTTCCTCTGGGCTCTTTCAGTTAGATGACCTCTGATGCAGAATGAGGCTCAGTAGTCTCTGATCAAAATCTGGGCCTGGGGAGGGATGAAGTTAATCCAGAAACATGCATTGAAAACAGTGCTGGATCTGGAAGTCATCTGGAGTGTCTGCCCTATCTTTAGGACAGATGAAAATGTGAAAGTTAAGTCACTCAGACAAGGTCTGACTCTTTGCGACCCCATGGGCAATCCATGGAATTCTCTAGGCAAGACTGCTGGAGTTGGTAGCCTTTCCCTTCTCCAGGGAATCTTCCCAATCCAGGGATCAAACCCAGATCTCCCACATTGCAGGGGCAGATTCTTTACTGTCTGACTCACCAGGGAAGTCCAAGAATACTGGGGTGGGTAGCCTATCCCTTCAAGGAAAGATACTGAGGATGAATGAAGCATCCTTTGCAATAGCTACTTTCTCATGGAAAAGTCTTCTACTGTCCTGCTCAAAGGACATTATGTTACTGGGTCTCCATTTATATCCTCCTGTTAGTAACTTCTCTCCCAGGACCCAGTCTTGGTACCTTTTTACGAGCCCTGCTTTCATTTGAGAGTATCTACATTGCTTGACCTCCTTTCATCACATACAACATTGGGGAGCATGGCAGAAGCCACAACAGATTCATTTCTTCTGTCACAATATTTTTGTCTACTCTATCACCATTTTTATTGTGACTCTAAATTTCTCTCCCCATTCATCTGCCTTACCCTAATATTGGATGGTAGGGATTTGATTTTGTAAGGTAATATTCATCAAGGATTTCTTAAGGATAGGCAATTCATTCATTTCTCAAAGGCTGAGCCTCTTGGCCAGATACGTTCCTCCAGCTTCTCAAGGGAGCTTTTAAAAACCAGGCATTCAAAACTGAAAAAGGCACATGTACCGCATTGTCAATTGCAGCACTATTTACAATAGCTAGGACATGGAAACAACCTAGATGTTCATCAACAAATGAATGAATAAAGAAGCTGTGGTACATATATACAATGGAATATTTCTCAGCCATAAAAAGAAATGCATTTGAATCAGTTCTAATGAAGTGGATGAACCTAGAATCTATTTTACAGAAGGAAGTAAGTCAAAAGAGAAAGATAAATATTGTATACTAACACATATATATGGAATCTAGAAAGATGCTACTGATAAATATATATGCAGAGCAGCAATGGAGATTCTCAACAGACAAACAGACTTATGGACATTGGGAGGAGGGAGGAATGGGTGAGATGTATGAAAAGAGTGGCATGGAAACTTACATTACCACGTGCAAAAGAGACAACCAATGCGAATCTGCTGTTCTACTAAGGGAACTGACACCAGGGCTCTATAACAGCCTAGAGGGGTGGGCTGGGGAGGAAGATGGGAGGGAAGTTCAAGTGGGAGGAGTCATGTGCATATCTATGACTGATTCGGGTTTATGTATAGCAGTAAAGAACAAAACTCTGTAAAAGTAAAATAAAAACAAATTAGTAATAATAAAAAAAAAGGAACACGCATTTCTAGTGCCCATCCAAATCTACTAGATTAGACTTTGAAGGGTAGAAACCCAGAGGCTTTTGAAAAATGCCTGAACTGGTATAGATTCTCTCAGTTTTACTCTAAGACAAAGCCAATTTTGTTGAAAACTTGGTTACTTGGTATACATTCTTTAGTTCATTAGAAGTAGTTTCATTCATTCATTCTTTAGTTCAATAGAATTGTATTTATGAAATTGTCTTCAGCCTTATTAGGTTAGATAGAGTCTTATAAAATTGTTAGTTTAAATTGAGTATTAGAATATTGTGCAAAATTTCACATACAACTTCACATTCGCATCAAGCTCCTGGGTAAACATTTCTCTTAGACTTAAGTCCTGCAGTTGAGGTGAGATTAGTAGAGGAGGCAAAACCAACTATTTTTCCTGAGAAACTTCTATTTGGGAGGGATTTGGTGTTTTGTAACTAATCAAGTTTCCTTCTCTTTTTGTAGTCTATTACACATTTTTATTGGATTGTTGATTTACAATGCTGTGTTAGTTTCAGGTGTACAGCAAAGTGAATCAGTACCTATACATGTACCTATATTCACTGGTTTTTAGATTTTTTTCTCCACATAGGCCACTAAAGAGTATTAAGTAGAGTTCTCTGTGCTATTGGTAGGTCATTATTGGTTATCTATTTTATATATAGTAGTGTGTATTTGCCAATCCTAGTCTCCCAATTTATCCCTCCCTGCCATTAATCCCTGGTAATGAGAAGCTTGTTTTCTACATCTATAACTCCATTTCTGTTTTGTAAATAAGTTGGTTTGTAACCTTTTCTTTTAGATTTGGCATATAAGTGACATCATATGATATTTGCCTTTCTCTGAGTTAATTCACTGAGTTTAACGATCTCTAGGTCCATCCACGTTGCTGTCAATGGCATTATTTTGTTTATTTTTATGGATGAGTAATATTCCATTGTGTATATATATGACATCTTCTTTTTGTATATTAATTTTACTTTACTTTTTGCTTTTACAGTGTTTTGTTTTTTATAGATATGTATAATCCCAGATAATTCATATATATATCCCTGACTCCCACCCCTCCACATCTTCTTTATCTATTTCTCTGCTAGTGGACTTTGAGGTAGCTTCCATGTTGTGGCTATTGTACATAGTGCTGCAATGAATATTGAGGCGCATGTATCCTTTTTTTGGGGGGCGGGCAGGCGGGCCACTTCTATTGGTCTTTCATTTATTGATTTTCATCTATCTTTGTTCTTTGGCCTGTGTGGGCCTCCCATCGTGGTGGCCTCTGTTGTCGCAAAGCACTGGCTCTGGGCACATGCGCTCCAGAACTCCGGCTTGGTACTTGGACACATTGGTCCAGCTGCTCTGCGGCATATGGGATCTTCCCAGGCCAGGGATCGAACCGGCGCCCCTTGCACTGCAAGGCAGTGTCCTTACCCACTGGACCACCAGGGAAGACCCACATGTATCTTTTTAAATTATTTTTTTCTCCAGATATATACCTAGGAGTAAGATTGTTGGATCATATGGTAGCTCTATTTTTAGATTTTTAAGGGTCCTCCATACTGTTCTTAGATGTGGCTGCATTAATTTATATTCCCACCATCAGTGTATGCGAGGTCTTTTCTCTCCACACCCTTTCCTGCATTTATAGATTTTTTGATAATGGGCATTCTAACCAAGGGGATTCCCTGGTTTCTCAGTTGGTAAAGAACCTGTCTGCCAGCACAGGAGATGCAAGAGATGTGGGTTTGATCTCTGTCTCAGGAAAATCCCCTGACACAGAAATGCCAACATATTCCAGTATTCTTGCTTGGAAAATTACATGGACAGAGGAGTTCAGCAGGCTATGGTCCCTGTGGTAGCAAAGAGTCAGACACAACTGAATGTACACGTACGTACAAATGCACACATTCTGACCAATGTGAAGTGATACCTCACTGTAGTTTTGATTTGAGTTTCTTTAAGAATTAGTGATATTGAGCATTTTTTCATGTGCTTTTTAACCATATATATGCCTTTTTTGGAGAAATGTCTAGCTCTTTCACCTATTTTTTTTCTTTTGATTGTTACTTGATTTTTTGATATTGAGTTGCATGAGCTATTTGTATATTTTAGAGATTAATCCCTTGTTGTTTGCTTCATTTGTGAATATTTTCTCCCATTATGAAGGTTGCCTTTTCATCTTGTTTATGCTTTCTTTTGCTGAGCAAAAGTTTTGCATTTAATTAATTAATTTGTTTTGTGATTTAACTTTCATTACTTTAGGAGGTGGATTGAAAAGGAAGTTTTGCATTTAATTAATTAATTGGGGTTTTTTATCGACTGGGGTCCTTCCCTTTCGGGGCAGGCAGGCCACTTCTATTGGTCTTTCATTTATTGATTTTCATCTATCTTTGTTCTTTGGCCTGTGTGGGCCTCCCATCGTGGTGGCCTCTGTTGTCGCAAAGCACTGGCTCTGGGCACATGCGCTCCAGAACTCCGGCTTGGTACTTGGACACATTGGTCCAGCTGCTCTGCGGCATATGGGATCTTCCCAGGCCAGGGATCGAACCGGCGCCCCTTGCACTGCAAGGCAGTGTCCTTACCCACTGGACCACCAGGGAAGACCCACATGTATCTTTTTAAATTATTTTTTTCTCCAGATATATACCTAGGAGTAAGATTGTTGGATCATATGGTAGCTCTATTTTTAGATTTTTAAGGGTCCTCCATACTGTTCTTAGATGTGGCTGCATTAATTTATATTCCCACCATCAGTGTATGCGAGGTCTTTTCTCTCCACACCCTTTCCTGCATTTATAGATTTTTTGATAATGGGCATTCTAACCAAGGGGATTCCCTGGTTTCTCAGTTGGTAAAGAACCTGTCTGCCAGCACAGGAGATGCAAGAGATGTGGGTTTGATCTCTGTCTCAGGAAAATCCCCTGACACAGAAATGCCAACATATTCCAGTATTCTTGCTTGGAAAATTACATGGACAGAGGAGTTCAGCAGGCTATGGTCCCTGTGGTAGCAAAGAGTCAGACACAACTGAATGTACACGTACGTACAAATGCACACATTCTGACCAATGTGAAGTGATACCTCACTGTAGTTTTGATTTGAGTTTCTTTAAGAATTAGTGATATTGAGCATTTTTTCATGTGCTTTTTAACCATATATATGCCTTTTTTGGAGAAATGTCTAGCTCTTTCACCTATTTTTTTTCTTTTGATTGTTACTTGATTTTTTGATATTGAGTTGCATGAGCTATTTGTATATTTTAGAGATTAATCCCTTGTTGTTTGCTTCATTTGTGAATATTTTCTCCCATTATGAAGGTTGCCTTTTCATCTTGTTTATGCTTTCTTTTGCTGAGCAAAAGTTTTGCATTTAATTAATTAATTTGTTTTGTGATTTAACTTTCATTACTTTAGGAGGTGGATTGAAAAGGATCTTACTGCAATTTATGTCAAAGAGTCTTCTTCCTATATTTTCTTTTAAGAGTTTTATTGTATCAGACCTTATATTTAAGTCTTTAATTCTTTTTGAGTTTTTGTGTATGGTCTTAGGGAGTATTCTATCCATAAATTCATTTGTGTCCAGTTTTCCCAACAATGCTTATTGAAGAGATTGTCTTTTTCTATTGTATATTCTTGCCTCCTTTGTCATAGATTAGGTGACCATAGGTGCATGGGTTTATCTCTGGACTTTCTATTCTGTTCTATTAATCTGTGTTTCTGTTTTTTTGTGCCAGTACCAACCCAGTGTTAACAACTGTGCACACTTTCCTGGTGTATGTATTTGTGTTTATCCTTGGCTTCACTTTACTTTTCTAAAAATTTTCTTTTCTGTTTCAATACTATTCTGCTTATATATTTTAAATTTATCTTTAGAAATTATAGTAAGTTTTTTATTGAATGAATAATGATAAAGCACATAAGCACATAACATCAATTGCATTTTCCTTTATGAAGATCATTATTAGACTGGGGAAAAGTATTATAGATTTTGTTGTTTAGTCACTAAATCCTGTCCAATTCTTTGAAACTGCATGGACTATAGCCCATCAGGCTCCTCTGTCCATGGGACTTTAAAGGCAAGAGTACTGGAGTAGGTTGCCATTTCCTTCTCCAGGAGATCTTTCCAACCCGGGGATCAAACCAGCATCTCCCAATATTGGCTGGTGGATTCTTTATTGCTGAGTCACCAAAGAAGACATTATAGACTCTAGGGTTTGAAAATATATAAGTGGCAGATGAAAAAATTTTGAAATTAGAAATAATATTTTCATAAAAGCTTTCATTCATGAATATTGTCAATCATTAACACTATCTTTTAAATGAAATTATTACACTTATATGATATTGTGATTTTTTTCCTGATTAAGTTTAACTCATTATCTGATTTGTTTTCACAACTATTCTATAATTACAATTATATTACTATTACATTAATTTCCTCATCTAAAAGTTGAGAAAAAAGCATCTTTAAAAGACGTAAGAAAGAGATTATAGTGTCCACAAAAAAGTGTATGTGTGTGTATATATATATACATATATATACATATATATGTATATATATATACACACACATATATATATATATATAAAACCTGACAGGCTATAGTCCAAAGGGTCACAAAGAGTTGGGCACAACTGAGCAACTAAGGGCATCAGGCTTCCCGGGTGGCACAGAGTTAAAGGTTCCACCTGCCAGTCCAGGGGATGCAAGAGATATGGGTTTGGTCTCTGGGTGGGGAAGATCCCATGAAAAAAGGAAATGGCCACCCAGTATTTTTATCTGGAAAAGTCCATGGACAAATAAGCCTAGAGGGCTATAGTTCATGGAGTTGCAGAGTTGAACTGAGTATACACAGACATTCATCCCCCCACATCTATATCTATATCTAATCTATATCTATATCTAATCTATATCTATGGACATAGACATCTATATCTATATCTAATCTATTAGATAGTAGCTATAGATTAGATATAGATGTAGATGTATTCTCAGAAGTATATTAAAATGTTTTAGAGGCATCCAGAAATCCTGATATGGTTTTGCTATTGATCATTTAAGATAGACTTTTTTTTTTAAATTTTGGCCTCTTGTATTGGTTCTTCTGTTTATTCATTTTCATCCATCTTTATTCTTTGGCCTGTGTGGGCCTCCCATTGCAGTTGTCTCTCTCACTGCAGAGCACTGACTCTGGGCACATGTGCTCTAGGGTGCTGGCTCATAATTAGACACACTGGTCCAGCAGCTCTGCACCACGTGGGATCTTTCCGGGCCAGGGATTGAACTGGTGCCCCTTGCACTGAAAGGTGGACTCTTTGCTCACTGGATCACCAAGGAAGCCCTTGGGCTATGTTTACAAAATGTATGTAATAACTATTTATTAAATGCATGCAGTATGATTGGCATTGTTTGGAGACTGGTAAATATAGAAAGAGTAACAGAACATCTGATCTCAAGACTTATATAACTTAATTAGGAAGTGAAAGCCATCTGATTTTAAGGAAAAACTAAACAAAAGAAGAAGTATAATAAAATATTACTCAAAAATTATCAATTATCAGGAAATGAAAGTGATATTATTTTATTCATTGCCTATCAAATACATGTTAAGAACTGTTAAGAAAATAGTAATCTAAATACATCTTAATATACTTTTGTATTTTGTTTTTTTGCAAATATGCTGGAGGACAATGTGTTAATATATATTAGAAATATCAAATGTGTTCATATCTCTGAACCCAGTAGCTATGCTTCTATAGCTTTAACCTGCAGAAATAAAGGAAGCCATAATCAAAGATGTATTTATGAGACTGTTATGGGTGGAAGTGTTTCTAAGACTCTGTACTTGCAATCATAGAAACAAAGGGAGAAATAAATGATTAGAAACATTTATCTTTGAATTTAATTTTTTATACTTATTGAAATATCTAAAAATTTTATAGGACAGGTATTACCTTTATGAAATGAAAAGACCCCACAATAAATGTAACTTAAAAATTCTCCTCAGAGATTCAGAGGTTACTGAATTGGTTGTAAAGTCAAGTGTCCAGATGTTTAGAAATATCTAATTCACAGTATCCAATTTTAGCTCTAGTTTATTACAGAAGGAAGAGTGAGAAGTGAGGTTGGAGTTTGCATCCACAAACCCCCAGTGCAGCTAAAGCAGTTAGGGAAATGAGCAGTTTCAAGGAGAAACCTATTAAGGGCAGCTAATGCATACCACCGTCTATGACATGGAAGGACTTAGGTCTGCTCCTTTGGCCAGAGTCACATGAACTGACACAGCCTACCATGGGAAGAGGGACACTTTATAGTGTTGCTGTCATACCACAGCTGCGCTGAGCAGTTGTCTCTCTCACTGCAGAGCACTGACTCTGGGCGCATGCGCTCCAGAGCGCTGGCTCATAATTAGACACACTGGTCCAGCAGCTCTGCAGCACGTGGGATCTTCACAGGCCAGGGACTGAACCGGTGCCTTGCACTGAAAGGTGGACTCTTTGCTCACTGGATCACCAAGGAAGCCCTTGGGCTATGTTTACAAAATGTATGTAATAACTATTTATTAAATGCATGCAGTATGATTGGCATTGTTTGGAGACTGGTAAATATAGAAAGAGTAACAGAACATCTGATCTCAAGACTTATATAACTTAATTAGGAAGTGAAAGCCATCTGATTTTAAGGAAAAACTAAACAAAAGAAGAAGTATAATAAAATATTACTCAAAAATTATCAATTATCAGGAAATGAAAGTGATATTATTTTATTCATTGCCTATCAAATACATGTTAAGAACTGTTAAGAAAATAGTAATCTAAATACATCTTAATATACTTTTGTATTTTGTTTTTTTGCAAATATGCTGGAGGACAATGTGTTAATATATATTAGAAATATCAAATGTGTTCATATCTCTGAACCCAGTAGCTATGCTTCTATAGCTTTAACCTGCAGAAATAAAGGAAGCCATAATCAAAGATGTATTTATGAGACTGTTATGGGTGGAAGTGTTTCTAAGACTCTGTACTTGCAATCATAGAAACAAAGGGAGAAATAAATGATTAGAAACATTTATCTTTGAATTTAATTTTTTATACTTATTGAAATATCTAAAAATTTTATAGGACAGGTATTACCTTTATGAAATGAAAAGACCCCACAATAAATGTAACTTAAAAATTCTCCTCAGAGATTCAGAGGTTACTGAATTGGTTGTAAAGTCAAGTGTCCAGATGTTTAGAAATATCTAATTCACAGTATCCAATTTTAGCTCTAGTTTATTACAGAAGGAAGAGTGAGAAGTGAGGTTGGAGTTTGCATCCACAAACCCCCAGTGCAGCTAAAGCAGTTAGGGAAATGAGCAGTTTCAAGGAGAAACCTATTAAGGGCAGCTAATGCATACCACCGTCTATGACATGGAAGGACTTAGGTCTGCTCCTTTGGCCAGAGTCACATGAACTGACACAGCCTACCATGGGAAGAGGGACACTTTATAGTGTTGCTGTCATACCACAGCTGCTCTGGCCATCTGTTCTGCCTTTGATTCATATTGTTTGTCATGTCCCTTGTGCCTTTTTTGTAGGCTGCCGTCCAGTGCTCATTTTTAAGTGACTTCTCTGAGACCATGGAATTGACAGTCAGAACGGCAAGATTTCAATTCTATTTTACCTGGAGGGCTTCAGTTTCAGAAAAAGAAATCCAAGTAATATATCAGCAATGCATGTGGAGTACTAAAAGTTCAAATCAAGAAGTTAATCAAGTTTTTGTGATCCCTTGTTCTGATGACCTAGTTAAGTAACTCGAAGATGCTAGAGGGATGTATTTAGATGGACTGTGGAGTGAAAGATAGAGACATGGTTTAGATGGTACATAAACTTCAAGTGACATCTAAGAAGCAGCTATTTTCTATTTAATGTCAACCATATTTTTCATGCTTTAATTTCCCTCAACATAGTGGTTTATGTGATTGATGAGTTTTGTCTTTTTCAGAACCCCAAAGAGCAAAAAAATAAGTTTAAATAAAATAATCAGCCACTTTCATTCATTCATTTGTTCAATCTCTTTTGAGATTCTCTTTTGAGCCTAGCTTCCCTGGTGGCTCAGACTGTAAAGAATCTGCCTGCAATGCAGGAAACCTAGGTTCATTTCCTGGGTTGGGAAGATCCCTTGGAGGATGAAAGGGCTACCCACTGCAGTATTCTTGCCTGGAAAATTCCATGGCTCATCTGTGGAGTTGAAAAGAGTCAGACATAAATGAGTGACTCTCACTTTCATTTCCAGCAAAGCACTGGAGGCATACAGTTTAGTAAGGGGCATTTTTTTTCCTTGGAAGAGTAAATAGAGGTAACTATGAGTTTGTTTCTCTACCAGGCTAAACAGACGTGGTGAGGAGTTTCAGCCATTGTCTCATTGAGGAAATGGCTGTGAAGATGTAACTGAAGAAAAACACAGATTTGTTATAGAAGGAGTTACTGTAAATGAAAAAGGAAAGATGAAGAACTGAGAACCATGGAATCCTAAGATAAAGACTACATGAAGTAGGTCAGTTTGGGCATCTGTAAGGGAAATCAAGTGACCAGTCACTTCCTTTTGGATCATCCATAAGATATTTTGTTTTTCGTGTCCTGAAGAGCTCCGTGGGACGTATTTTGAGACATTCCCATGACAACCTATTTTCCCCTCTGACAAAACATCCTTCTCCATATCTAACTCAGCTTTTATGATGCTGGACCACTATGGTGTCTGTTTTGCAAGACCCACTTCTTGCTCCGCAAGAATTTTATAGTAGCAGCATCTGCAGAAAATACCTGCAAACACTCAGTGTGCTTTGTGTGGAAAGTTTTTATTTATTTATTTTTTAATTTTTCACCTTTTAAATTCTTACAACAAACCTGAGAGGCTGGTGTTTTATTATCCTCATTTAATAGATGAGGACATCAGAGCTACAGGATTTAGAAACTTGGGAAAAGTCCTGAGCAGTAGGGGCATATTTGGTGCAGGCTAGCCTGAATCAAGAGTCATGGTTTAATTATAGAGGTGTCTCAAAAAATAAGTTTAAATAAAATAATCAGCCACTTTCATTCATTCATTTGTTCAATCTCTTTTGAGATTCTCTTTTGAGCCTAGCTTCCCTGGTGGCTCAGACTGTAAAGAATCTGCCTGCAATGCAGGAAACCTAGGTTCATTTCCTGGGTTGGGAAGATCCCTTGGAGGATGAAAGGGCTACCCACTGCAGTATTCTTGCCTGGAAAATTCCATGGCTCATCTGTGGAGTTGAAAAGAGTCAGACATAAATGAGTGACTCTCACTTTCATTTCCAGCAAAGCACTGGAGGCATACAGTTTAGTAAGGGGCATTTTTTTTCCTTGGAAGAGTAAATAGAGGTAACTATGAGTTTGTTTCTCTACCAGGCTAAACAGACGTGGTGAGGAGTTTCAGCCATTGTCTCATTGAGGAAATGGCTGTGAAGATGTAACTGAAGAAAAACACAGATTTGTTATAGAAGGAGTTACTGTAAATGAAAAAGGAAAGATGAAGAACTGAGAACCATGGAATCCTAAGATAAAGACTACATGAAGTAGGTCAGTTTGGGCATCTGTAAGGGAAATCAAGTGACCAGTCACTTCCTTTTGGATCATCCATAAGATATTTTGTTTTTCGTGTCCTGAAGAGCTCCGTGGGACGTATTTTGAGACATTCCCATGACAACCTATTTTCCCCTCTGACAAAACATCCTTCTCCATATCTAACTCAGCTTTTATGATGCTGGACCACTATGGTGTCTGTTTTGCAAGACCCACTTCTTGCTCCGCAAGAATTTTATAGTAGCAGCATCTGCAGAAAATACCTGCAAACACTCAGTGTGCTTTGTGTGGAAAGTTTTTATTTATTTATTTTTTAATTTTTCACCTTTTAAATTCTTACAACAAACCTGAGAGGCTGGTGTTTTATTATCCTCATTTAATAGATGAGGACATCAGAGCTACAGGATTTAGAAACTTGGGAAAAAGTCCTGAGCAGTAGGGGCATATTTGGTGCAGGCTAGCCTGAATCAAGAGTCATGGTTTAATTATAGAGGTGTCTCAAAAAACTTAAAATAGAACTATCATATAATCCAGCAATTCCACTTCTGGATATATATATATATATATATATATATATATATATATATGAATAAAAACATTAATCTGAAAAGAAATAGGCACTTCAATGTTTATAGCAGCCCTATTTACAATAGCCAAGACATGGAAATAATCTGAGTGATGAATGGATCATGAATCAGCTGATGAATGGATAATGATGTGGCATATATACACCACATCTTCATATACATATATATACATATATATGTGGAGAAGGAAATGGCAATTGACTCCAATATTCCTGCCTGGGGAATTACATGGACTGAGGAGCCTGGTGGGCTATAGCCCATGGGATTTCAAAGAATTGGACATGACTAAGTGACTAAGCTAGCCAAATGTGTATGTGTGTGTCTATATATATTTATATTTATTTATTTATTTAGTGGAGTACTACTCAGCCATAAAAAAGAACAAAATTTTGCCATCTAGAAACAATATAGATGGACTTGGAGGAAATTATGTTGAGAGAAAAATGACTGACAGTGAAAGATAAATACTGTGTGGAATCTAAAAAATACAACAAAGTAGTGAATATAGCATAAAAGAAGCAGACTCACAGATATAAAGAAACTAGTGGTTTCCACAGTGAGAGGGTAGTTTGCTGGTAGCAGAGTCAGAAGTACAAACAATTGTATGTACCATAGACTTACGGGTGTATTTGTATAACATGGGGAATATAGCCAGTATTTGTTATAACTGTAAATTTAAAGTAATCTTTAAATTAAATCTTGTGTGGCTTAAAACAGGTTATTTTAGGAACCTGAAAAATAACTCTGAGTATCATTGGAGTGTGTGTGTGTGTGTGTGTGTGTGTGTGTGTGTTCATTCATGTCTGACTCTTTGAGATCCTATCAGGTTTTTCTTCCATGAAATTTTCCAGGCAAGAATACTAAAATGGGTTGACATTTCCATCTCCAGGAGATCTTCCCAAGCCAGGGATTAATCCTGGATCTCCTACATTGCAGGAAGATTCTTCACTCTCTGAGCCATCAGGAGTACCTTTCGCCTAATGTTTCTGTCTTTGTCCCTTTCCAAGAAACAACCAAAATTACATTTTTGCTGTGTGATGCAGGGTATCCAAATCAAGTGCTGTATGACTGCCTAGAGGGTTGAGATGGGGTGAGAAGTGGAGGGGACGTTTAAGAGGGAGAGAACATATATATGCTTATGGCTGATTCATGTTGATATATGGCGGAAACCAACACAATATTGTAAAGCAATTATTTCCAATGAAAAATAACTAAGTTAAAAAAGATCACATGTCATGGCTCCTGTGGTGCAGTGGAGACCCACAACCAGTTTTGTCCTTTAGTATTCTCACCCGTGAAAGGGATTGTTGTCATGAGATTTTCCCGAATTTCTCCGTGTTGCATAAAAGCTGACAAGGTTCAAGTTGATGGTTACTTACTCAGTCTAGGTCTCTGAGAAAACTTCTTAGATGCTCCATGATGGTCAAGAGCAAGAAATAAATTCTTTCAGTTTCAATTCACTTTTCAATTTTAACAATTGTTGCTGTAGCATAAGTTAGCATATCCTGACTAGAATAAATTCTAATCTCTTGCATTTCTAGACAAGAACATACTTGATTGTGTCTCTTCTCTTCTTTCTGGGCACTGGGTTCATGAGTGGAATCTAAAAAATACAACAAAGTAGTGAATATAGCATAAAAGAAGCAGACTCACAGATATAAAGAAACTAGTGGTTTCCACAGTGAGAGGGTAGTTTGCTGGTAGCAGAGTCAGAAGTACAAACAATTGTATGTACCATAGACTTACGGGTGTATTTGTATAACATGGGGAATATAGCCAGTATTTGTTATAACTGTAAATTTAAAGTAATCTTTAAATTAAATCTTGTGTGGCTTAAAACAGGTTATTTTAGGAACCTGAAAAATAACTCTGAGTATCATTGGAGTGTGTGTGTGTGTGTGTGTGTGTGTGTGTGTGTTCATTCATGTCTGACTCTTTGAGATCCTATCAGGTTTTTCTTCCATGAAATTTTCCAGGCAAGAATACTAAAATGGGTTGACATTTCCATCTCCAGGAGATCTTCCCAAGCCAGGGATTAATCCTGGATCTCCTACATTGCAGGAAGATTCTTCACTCTCTGAGCCATCAGGAGTACCTTTCGCCTAATGTTTCTGTCTTTGTCCCTTTCCAAGAAACAACCAAAATTACATTTTTGCTGTGTGATGCAGGGTATCCAAATCAAGTGCTGTATGACTGCCTAGAGGGTTGAGATGGGGTGAGAAGTGGAGGGGACGTTTAAGAGGGAGAGAACATATATATGCTTATGGCTGATTCATGTTGATATATGGCGGAAACCAACACAATATTGTAAAGCAATTATTTCCAATGAAAAATAACTAAGTTAAAAAAGATCACATGTCATGGCTCCCTGTGGTGCAGTGGAGACCCACAACCAGTTTTGTCCTTTAGTATTCTCACCCGTGAAAGGGATTGTTGTCATGAGATTTTCCCGAATTTCTCCGTGTTGCATAAAAGCTGACAAGGTTCAAGTTGATGGTTACTTACTCAGTCTAGGTCTCTGAGAAAACTTCTTAGATGCTCCATGATGGTCAAGAGCAAGAAATAAATTCTTTCAGTTTCAATTCACTTTTCAATTTTAACAATTGTTGCTGTAGCATAAGTTAGCATATCCTGACTAGAATAAATTCTAATCTCTTGCATTTCTAGACAAGAACATACTTGATTGTGTCTCTTCTCTTCTTTCTGGGCACTGGGTTCATGATTGAATGAGTAATTAAAGCTTTGCTCCTTGGAGCTTTTATTAAAACTGTAAGTGATTTGGTTGCTCAGTCATGCCCGACTCTTTGTGGCCCCATGAACTGTAGCCCACCAGGCTCCTCTGTCCATGGAATTCTCCAAGCAAGAATACTACAGTGGGTTGCCATTCCCTTCTCCAGGGAATCTTACCCCCAAGGATAGAACCTGAGTCTCCTCCATTGTAGGCAGATTCTTTACTAAGGGAAATCCAAGACTATAGGCAGATTATTTGAAAATGATTGTGCCCACATCATGAAATTAACTATGTACACTTATTGAACAGTTAATTTGTATACTTATTACAAGTCCCCACTGGGAAACCCTGTGATTATTATGGAAATGTCTCTTTGATTGGATCAAAGCATAGGTGAGACAACTCTCCTTCTATGTGAGCCTTGAAATTAGAAAATCACCGTGAAGATTTGGGTTATTTCCTTGGACTCTTTCCTAGGCAGACTGTTAAATGTTAATGACTAAGAATGTTCTAAGGTATGATTCCTGAGTCTGTATATATGCAGAATCACACAGGGAACTTTTATACATCCAGACTCCTGGGCTCCACCCCTGCATTCTAAGTCAGAATGTTTGGGAGGAGACTGGGGGAGCTATACTTTAAAAGAACCAAAAAACTCAACTCCAGAAATCATCTTTGGGTAGGACTGACCACAGCCACGTTTGGCTGTTTTAAAATATTCCCTTTATGAACCTTCCTTGCAAACACACACTTTGAGCCTTTTGGGTGAGTTTTGGTTGATGGAGACAGGGTTAGGCCTCAAAGTTATCAAAACAGGAATTTCTTGGGATGCTAGGGAAACAAGTGTAAGGAAAGTGAGCAAGAACCAAAGAGGAGAAGGTACTGTCAGCTCCACATATCTCCTTCAACCTAGGTCAAAAATTCAGCTCCATGATGGTCAAGAGCAAGAAATAAATTCTTTCAGTTTCAATTCACTTTTCATTTTTGTTGCTGTAGCATAAGTTAGCATATCCTGACTAGAATAAATTCTAATCTCTTGCATTTCTAGACAAGAACATACTTGATTGTGTCTCTTCTCTTCTTTCTGGGCACTGGGTTCATGATTGAATGAGTAATTAAAGCTTTGCTCCTTGGAGCTTTTATTAAAACTGTAAGTGATTTGGTTGCTCAGTCATGCCCGACTCTTTGTGGCCCCATAAACTGTAGCCCACCAGGCTCCCCTGTCCATGGGATTTTCCAAGCAAGAATACTACAGTGGGTTGCCATTCCCTTCTCCAGGGAATCTTACCCCCAAGGATAGAACCTGAGTCTCCTCCATTGTAGGCAGATTCTTTACTAAGGGAAATCCAAGACTATAGGCAGATTATTTGAAAATGATTGTGCCCACATCATGAAATTAACTATGTACACTTATTGAACAGTTAATTTGTATACTTATTACAAGTCCCCACTGGGAAACCCTGTGATTATTATGGAAATGTCTCTTTGATTGGATCAAAGCATAGGTGAGACAACTCTCCTTCTATGTGAGCCTTGAAATTAGAAAATCACCGTGAAGATTTGGGTTATTTCCTTGGACTCTTTCCTAGGCAGACTGTTAAATGTTAATGACTAAGAATGTTCTAAGGTATGATTCCTGAGTCTGTATATATGCAGAATCACACAGGGAACTTTTATACATCCAGACTCCTGGGCTCCACCCCTGCATTCTAAGTCAGAATGTTTGGGAGGAGACTGGGGGAGCTATACTTTAAAAGAACCAAAAAACTCAACTCCAGAAATCATCTTTGGGTAGGACTGACCACAGCCACGTTTGGCTGTTTTAAAATATTCCCTTTATGAACCTTCCTTGCAAACACACACTTTGAGCCTTTTGGGTGAGTTTTGGTTGATGGAGACAGGGTTAGGCCTCAAAGTTATCAAAACAGGAATTTCTTGGGATGCTAGGGAAACAAGTGTAAGGAAAGTGAGCAAGAACCAAAGAGGAGAAGGTACTGTCAGCTCCACATATCTCCTTCAACCTAGAGGAGCCAACTGAGTAAAAACATTCAGTTTTCCTTGTGTATGGGTGTCTAGTTGAGTCTGACTCTTTGTGATGCTATGGACTGTAGCCCTCCAGGATCCTCTGTCCATGGGATTCTCCATGCAAGAATACTGGAGTGTGTTGCCAATTCCCCCTCCTTGGAATCTTCCAACCCAGGGATTGAACCTGCATCTCTTTCATCTCCTTCCTTGACAGGTGGATTTTTTCCCAGTGCACCTCCTTTCTTGCACAGCCTTCTATCTTTACATGGTCAGAAACATACAATCAAAGCCTATGTGTACCAAGCAAGAATTTGAATCAAGCAACCTATTTTATTTTTTGGTGGAAGAAGGAGTCTATTTCATTGATTCACATTTTTTTAAAAAGCTTTTATTTTACTTTTAACTTTTACAGAGTTTTGTTGTTTACAGATATGTATGTTCCCAGATTAGTCATATGTATATCCCCCCCACCCCACCCCTCCAGATTGTCACACAGCATCCCTGCAGGATCCCCTTTTCTCACAGAGCAATGACTATAACTATTTTCTTCACATGGATTCACATTTTTAAACACTAAAAAAGACCAGGTCAGGAGTTCATAGGATTATCTGGAAGGCAGATTTTTTTCAGGCAGAACTCTGGTACATGTCCCTGTGACACGATATTATACATTTGTCATGATCCTCAGAGACACGGGGTAGCCCCCAGGCAGATCTCAAGTTCTACACAGGAACTTTTATACATCCAGACTCCTGGGCTCCACCCCTGCATTCTAAGTCAGAATGTTTGGGAGGAGACTGGGGGAGCTATACTTTAAAAGAACCAAAAAACTCAACTCCAGAAATCATCTTTGGGTAGGACTGACCACAGCCACGTTTGGCTGTTTTAAAATATTCCCTTTATGAACCTTCCTTGCAAACACACACTTTGAGCCTTTTGGGTGAGTTTTGGTTGATGGAGACAGGGTTAGGCCTCAAAGTTATCAAAACAGGAATTTCTTGGGATGCTAGGGAAACAAGTGTAAGGAAAGTGAGCAAGAACCAAAGAGGAGAAGGTACTGTCAGCTCCACATATCTCCTTCAACCTAGAGGAGCCAACTGAGTAAAAACATTCAGTTTTCCTTGTGTATGGGTGTCTAGTTGAGTCTGACTCTTTGTGATGCTATGGACTGTAGCCCTCCAGGATCCTCTGTCCATGGGATTCTCCATGCAAGAATACTGGAGTGTGTTGCCAATTCCCCCTCCTTGGAATCTTCCAACCCAGGGATTGAACCTGCATCTCTTTCATCTCCTTCCTTGACAGGTGGATTTTTTCCCAGTGCACCTCCTTTCTTGCACAGCCTTCTATCTTTACATGGTCAGAAACATACAATCAAAGCCTATGTGTACCAAGCAAGAATTTGAATCAAGCAACCTATTTTATTTTTTGGTGGAAGAAGGAGTCTATTTCATTGATTCACATTTTTTTAAAAAGCTTTTATTTTACTTTTAACTTTTACAGAGTTTTGTTGTTTACAGATATGTATGTTCCCAGATTAGTCATATGTATATCCCCCCCACCCCACCCCTCCAGATTGTCACACAGCATCCCTGCAGGATCCCCTTTTCTCACAGAGCAATGACTATAACTATTTTCTTCACATGGATTCACATTTTTAAACACTAAAAAAGACCAGGTCAGGAGTTCATAGGATTATCTGGAAGGCAGATTTTTTTCAGGCAGAACTCTGGTACATGTCCCTGTGACACGATATTATACATTTGTCATGATCCTCAGAGACACGGGGTAGCCCCCAGGCAGATCTCAAGTTCTACTCTCGGGTCATATTATACACAGACACAGTTTCCTCCCCCAAAATCCTTGCCATCATCTGATTTTTTGATTTCCACTAAAGGTCCATGGGCCATCCCTGATGGCTTAGATGGTAAAGAATCTGCCTGAAATACAGGAGACCTGGGTTCAATCCCTGGGTTTAGAAGATCCCTTGGAGAAAGGAATGAAAATCCTCACCAGTATTCTTGCCTGGAGAATCCCACAGACAGAGAAGCCTGGTGGGTTAGTCTGTAGGGTTGAAAAGAGCTGGACATGACTGAGCAACTCATTGGAAAAGACCCTAATGCTGGAAGATGGAAGGCAAAAGGAGGAGAGGGAGACAGTAGATGAGATGGTTGAATGGCATCACTGATTTAATGGACAAGAACTTGGGCAGACTCTGGGAGACAATGAGGGATAGGGAGGCCTGGTGTGCTGCAGTCCATGGGATTGCAAAGAGTCAGACACGACTGAGCAACTGAACAACAGAAAGGTCCATGGTGTCAGAATTCCACACCCTGTTTTAACTGAGCCTTTATTTACGGAGCTTCTTCACTATTATCTCTGAAAATACTATTTATTTTCTCTCTTAAATGTCTTGGCAGTCTGAATGAAGGTTGGAGAAAAATTCCAGACACAGAGTTTTGCAGAAAGGAGTGAGTTTATTAAGAACAAAGAGCAGAGACTTATGGGCACTGCAAGCCCAGTGGGTTGACACCTCCTGACAGGCCAGGGAGAGTCAACCAGACACTGTTAGAGGAAAATCCCGACTCAGGGGTGAGCTGACGGTTCTTTTCAGTTAGTAGCCAGTTTTTATAACCTTAAGACAAAGAAAATTCCTGCTGGAAGAATGGCATTATGTGATTGGTTAGGACGCTATAGGGTGAGCAATGGGGTGGGCATTTTTGCCTAATATAGAATCAGCAAGAATGCTAGGTGATGATCAGAGGGGCTTTTGGCAATGGTTAAAATGGGTCACAGTCAGTTTCAGGCAGAACTCTGGTACATGTCCCTGTGACACGATATTATACATTTGTCTTTCCTCAGAGACACGGGGTAGCCCCCAGGCAGATCTCAAGTTCTACTCTCGGGTCATATTATACACAGACACAGTTTCCTCCCCCAAAATCCTTGCCATCATCTGATTTTTTGATTTCCACTAAAGGTCCATGGGCCATCCCTGATGGCTTAGATGGTAAAGAATCTGCCTGAAATACAGGAGACCTGGGTTCAATCCCTGGGTTTAGAAGATCCCTTGGAGAAAGGAATGAAAATCCTCACCAGTATTCTTGCCTGGAGAATCCCACAGACAGAGAAGCCTGGTGGGTTAGTCTGTAGGGTTGAAAAGAGCTGGACATGACTGAGCAACTCATTGGAAAAGACCCTAATGCTGGAAGATGGAAGGCAAAAGGAGGAGAGGGAGACAGTAGATGAGATGGTTGAATGGCATCACTGATTTAATGGACAAGAACTTGGGCAGACTCTGGGAGACAATGAGGGATAGGGAGGCCTGGTGTGCTGCAGTCCATGGGATTGCAAAGAGTCAGACACGACTGAGCAACTGAACAACAGAAAGGTCCATGGTGTCAGAATTCCACACCCTGTTTTAACTGAGCCTTTATTTACGGAGCTTCTTCACTATTATCTCTGAAAATACTATTTATTTTCTCTTAAATGTCTTGGCAGTCTGAATGAAGGTTGGAGAAAAATTCCAGACACAGAGTTTTGCAGAAAGGAGTGAGTTTATTAAGAACAAAGAGCAGAGACTTATGGGCACTGCAAGCCCAGTGGGTTGACACCTCCTGACAGGCCAGGGAGAGTCAACCAGACACTGTTAGAGGAAAATCCCGACTCAGGGGTGAGCTGACGGTTCTTTTCAGTTAGTAGCCAGTTTTTATAACCTTAAGACAAAGAAAATTCCTGCTGGAAGAATGGCATTATGTGATTGGTTAGGACGCTATAGGGTGAGCAATGGGGTGGGCATTTTTGCCTAATATAGAATCAGCAAGAATGCTAGGTGATGATCAGAGGGGCTTTTGGCAATGGTTAAAATGGGTCACAGTCAGTTTCAGAGGTGACCTTGGCTCTGCTTCTGTGACCTTGGGGCAGGACTCCACATGAAAGTTTCTTAGTCTTAGTTATTTCTAGATTTATATACATACAAAGGTAAATGACGATCAATGGTAAATAGTGTTTGAATTATGGATCCTTATATTTTTCCTTTTTATTTATTTTTTTTAGGAATTCTCAAACTGATGAAAAGTAGCCTTTTTAAAGCTTAGTATATTTGTAAGTTTATTAGAGTTTAGAGGTATAGAATTTAGGATAGAAGGGGTCATTCCTAACTGGTGAAGAAAATCAATTCGGTGAAACTATCACCCTCACATATTTCTTGTTCTGTTTCATATCATGCTCAGTATGGCATTTATTTCTTTTCCTTCATTTTCATAAAACTGAACAAAACCCCAACAATCATAAAAGAAGCATTCAAAGAAGACGTGTGTGTGTGTTGGGGGAAAACTTTAGTAAAGGTTTGGAGGAAATGGAAAGACTGACATAACAGAAAGACAAACAACTAGAAGTTGAAGGACAGTTCTCATATTCCTAAAAGTGCACACCTCTTCCACAGCCCAAACTACAGCTTTCTCCATGTCACTCCACCTTCCCTTTCCTATTCTTCATCTTTTTTTCTTACCACCCACTGACTAGTTTATGTTCTTTTCTATACAGAGCAGTTTACCTATTATGTTTGTGTCTGAGATCCTAAAGAACAAATCCTCAGCTTTTCATTTTCTGTTCTCAAGAAAGTGATCAAAATATATTTCCTAAAAGATACAATTTCTTCCTTAGCAGTTGAGGCCACCTGTTAGGAATGTGTGAATTTATATACCCTTCTAAGAATGATGAAACATAAGATTGTGAAGGAAACCAGAAGCTAAGTTTTGTCAACATGTGTCTCCAGAAGAGGAATTAGTCACTGCTCAGAAATGGATGGGGAGGACATGTATTTTAAAGGCAGAAGTAAGAGCTACATGATTAAAAAAAAGAAGAAGAAGAAGAAGAAAGAAAGAAAGAAATCAAAGCAGGACATCACAAAGGTATTAGCTTCAAATTCTTAATAAATGATACTATGTGAGCAATTTTGGGCTTCCTTGGTGGCTCAGCAGTAAAGAATCTGCCTGCAATGAAGGAAATGTGGGCTCATTTCCTGGGTTAGGAAGATCTGGAGGAGGGTATGGCATCCACTCTGGTATTCTTGCCTGGAGAATCTCACGGACAGAGGAACCCGATGGCCTTCTGTCCATGGGGTCAAAAAGAGTCGGATATGACTGAAGTGACTTAGCACACTTGTAGAAACAATTTTAAGGACCTGATCGAAAACCTTAAAAATACATGTAACTTCCCATCTAACAGCTGATTGTTCTACAGAAGTTTTTTCTCACCTTAGTCTTATATACTAACCAAGATTTGAAATCTAATAACTTTGATAACTTTCTATGAAACAATGCTTTTTTCAATTAGAGCTTCCCTTTTTTAAGCTCATGTTATAAGTTGCTGGACTTGTCTGCCGAGTGAACTTTCAATGAGAAGGAAGAAGAAACTTGGACCTCAAAGGATCCAACCCTGCTGTAAAATTAATTGGAAAGGATTGTAGTCTCCTTGATCTTGACAGGTGTGAATATCCATGGAGCTCTGACGTGGTGACGGTGGCTCAGTCACAGTGGAACTAGATGAATGTCAGCACTCAGCTTCAGGCAGATGGCAGTGTAGATCTATTTAGAGAAAGGACAAGGCTAGTGAATTGAAATGGAGAGGCGGCCCACTTTCCCTTGTCCCTCTGCGAGAGGAGCCTGGAAAGAGTTAAAGTGTGAGCACTTCAGCTATGTGTGCTAGGTTTGGGGAAAGATTTCTGTTCTCAAGAAAGTGATCAAAATATATTTCCTAAAAGATACAATTTCTTCCTTAGCAGTTGAGGCCACCTGTTAGGAATGTGTGAATTTATATACCCTTCTAAGAATGATGAAACATAAGATTGTGAAGGAAACCAGAAGCTAAGTTTTGTCAACATGTGTCTCCAGAAGAGGAATTAGTCACTGCTCAGAAATGGATGGGGAGGACATGTATTTTAAAGGCAGAAGTAAGAGCTACATGATTAAAAAAAAGAAGAAGAAGAAGAAGAAAGAAAGAAAGAAATCAAAGCAGGACATCACAAAGGTATTAGCTTCAAATTCTTAATAAATGATACTATGTGAGCAATTTTGGGCTTCCTTGGTGGCTCAGCAGTAAAGAATCTGCCTGCAATGAAGGAAATGTGGGCTCATTTCCTGGGTTAGGAAGATCTGGAGGAGGGTATGGCATCCACTCTGGTATTCTTGCCTGGAGAATCTCACGGACAGAGGAACCCGATGGCCTTCTGTCCATGGGGTCAAAAAGAGTCGGATATGACTGAAGTGACTTAGCACACTTGTAGAAACAATTTTAAGGACCTGATCGAAAACCTTAAAAATACATGTAACTTCCCATCTAACAGCTGATTGTTCTACAGAAGTTTTTTCTCACCTTAGTCTTATATACTAACCAAGATTTGAAATCTAATAACTTTGATAACTTTCTATGAAACAATGCTTTTTTCAATTAGAGCTTCCCTTTTTTAAGCTCATGTTATAAGTTGCTGGACTTGTCTGCCGAGTGAACTTTCAATGAGAAGGAAGAAGAAACTTGGACCTCAAAGGATCCAACCCTGCTGTAAAATTAATTGGAAAGGATTGTAGTCTCCTTGATCTTGACAGGTGTGAATATCCATGGAGCTCTGACGTGGTGACGGTGGCTCAGTCACAGTGGAACTAGATGAATGTCAGCACTCAGCTTCAGGCAGATGGCAGTGTAGATCTATTTAGAGAAAGGACAAGGCTAGTGAATTGAAATGGAGAGGCGGCCCACTTTCCCTTGTCCCTCTGCGAGAGGAGCCTGGAAAGAGTTAAAGTGTGAGCACTTCAGCTATGTGTGCTAGGTTTGGGGAAAGATTTCTGTACTGTAGGATGGAGAATCAAAAGCAGAGGAAGGAAGAAAGCAGCCCAAACGCCCTGAGCCTAGCCCCTGTGCACGTTGCACGTGGGTCAGCCCCTACCTAGTCTACAGCATTGTGACAGAGGGCTTACAGCGAAGTGCTCAGAGACCCCATGCAGGCAGAGCTGGGGAAGGCAAGGGGTGAGAGTGTCCTCAATAAATTCAAGGACAGTCTCAGTTGGTTAGGTGTTGCTTTTTCCATTAATCTTGTTTCTTCCTCCATCAGCCTGGAGTCCTGTGTTCCCAGCTACCTAACAGCAAGATGATTCCATTAATCATACACCCACTGTCTTTCCTGTAGAAGCTCTTTCCCTAGGTATTTATGTTCTATTAACCTGCTGTGTAGTTTTTTCAGTTTCTTAATTTGCAATCTTTTTTTTTCAAATTCCTATAACTTGATTCATGGTCTTCAATTTGCCTGGAATGATACCATTCTCTTCCTCTGCCTCCTTTTCTGATTTTCTTTCTTTCTTTTTTCTTTTTTTTATTAAGAGTTGCTTATCGTTCTCCAAAGCTCAGCTTAAGTCTTACTTCTTTTTGCTGGAAGCTCCATCAAAGCCTCTCAGAACTGGGGAACTGCTCAATTTGTATCTTGTTCAGTTATAAAGAAACCCCCCCATACAGGGTTTGATCCCTGTGTCAGGAAAATTCCCTTGAGGGGGAAATGGCAGCCCACTCCAGTATTCTTCCTGGAAAATTCCATGGACAAGGGGCCTGGTGGGCTATAGTCCATGGGGTTACAAAGAGTCGAACACTTAATGACTAAACAAGACATTAGACTTAATGACTAAACAAGAATTTAGCACTTAATATATTATGTTCAATGGAGAAGGAAATGGCAACCCACTTCAGTACTCTTGTATGGGAAATTCCATGGATGGAGAAGCCTGGCAAGTCTGGTGAGAAGTCCATGTGATCTCAAATATATCTATATCTATATCTATATCTATATCTATATCTATATCTATATCTATATCTGGCTTCCCTGATGACTCAGTGGTGGAATTAGCCTGCAATGCAGGAGACCTGGGTTCCATCCCTGGCTCAGGAAGATCCCCTGGAGGAGGGCATGACAATACACTCCAGTATTCTTGCCTGGAGAATTCCATGAATGGAGGAGCCTGACAGGCTGCAGTCCATGGGGTCACACAGAGTCAGGCGCAACTGAAGTGACTAAGTAGGAGCACATTATATTCAAAGTATTCTTATTACCTTCTTGTCCCCTCCAATGATGAAATTTGTTCATTTTGGTACACTTGTTCACAAGCAAAGTGCATTGAACATATTAAGTGTTCAGCTAATAGTTGCTCAAACAAATAAACTACATGGTTATAAAGAAATGTTTTGCTAGGATATTGGGAAGTGACCTTTGAATGTTTATACACACAATTCATTAAAATAATAATTCTATCCACTCTTTATAAAAATGATGGTTTTTCTAATTAAAGTAGTTTAAAATATGAAAATACTAAACAGAAAAAGTTCAAAAATTCTAGCACACATTTCACTAATTGAAAAAGAAAAAATGTGCTATATTAACTATGTCTATATCCAAACTGATGGAAATTATTTTATAAAAAATTGGATGTGATATAAGTGTAATTTTTAAATTTAATATTATTTGAATGTAACAGAAAGTAAAATGAAACAGAAGTATTGAATTTTAGATACATATTTTTTTATCACAAGAAATTCTTGTTGTTCAGTCACTAAATTGTGTCTGACTCTTTGCAAACCTATGGACTGTAATTGACAGGCCCCTCTGTCCGTGGGATTTTCCAGGCAAGAATACTGTACTGGGTTTACATTTCCTTCTGCAGGGGATCTTTCTAACCCAGGCATCGAATCTGTCTCTCCTGCATTGGCAGGTGGATTCTTTGCCTCTGAGCCACCAGAGAAGCCCATATCAATGTAATATTTTTCTCTAAGCTGAAGACAAACAAATTAGAAGGCATATTAAAAGTTCAGAATCATTGTTTCTTTTCTTATTATGAATTTCAATTTTATATGTAACTCCCTATTATGACAGAGAAGAAAAATAACACTCTCCCGTCTCCTTCCTTTTCTCCCTCTGTGTTAATGTTAGTCATATTCAAAGTTTTACTTAAGTATGCACTATTTTATTTAAAATGCACTACTTCTGTACATTTGAAATGAAGCAGTGTAATCAAGAAGTGTCCAGGTGTCAATTATCTCAACAGGCTTTTTTTTTTTTTTTAGCACGTGTTCTTTCAATCTTTAGATTCAGTTTTTTCTTTACTTCAAAGAAAAATTGTTTTCTAGCATATTTCTGAATACTTCTTATTCCATTTGATGGCTTTCCAATCTTAAGACCTCAGTTATTCTTATTTGGATATTTTTTCTTGTCCTTACCTATTATCTCTAGAATCAATTTAATTTCTATTCTTTTCCCTCTACATTTATTGTATGACAATATGTCTGCTCAGGAAATGTCTTTCTGGAAGGACATATCTGTGCTATAGATTTGTCTATAGATGCACCTGAGCGTGATTGGGTCTGGGATGTGGATGGAGGAATTTATGGGGCTTACAGTCAAAGGGGATGTAGATTACTAGTCAGTTAATAACCCTAGTTGGTTGTTGTCAGCTGTGGTCCCAAGTGATGATCCCAAAGTGACCTTGATAACACTGTGGAGACTCTGTTTCCTTATTTGTGAATTTTAGCTCATAACATGTTTCATTGTGTAATTATCAGTCATATTAAGATGGTTTGATGTGACCGACACAAAATAGGTCTTCAATGTCTGTTTAATTGAAACCTGTGGTCCACATAAGTAAATTTGACCTAGTTAAGCAGTATGGTTTACATTTATTGTTGTTGCTTAGTTCCTAAGTCCTGTTCGACTCTTGTGGCCCCATGGACTTAGTGCATTAGGCTCCTCTGTTCCATGGCATTTCCCTGGCAAGAATACTGAAGTGTCTTGCCATTTCCTTCTCCAGGAGATCTTCCTGGTTCAGATATCAAATCACTGTTTTCCTGCATTGCAGGCAATTCTTTACCACTGAGCCACCAGGAAAGCTCACTAGACAATAATCTAATTTTTATTTTGTGCTGCACTTAAGGATCAGTCTGGTGAAAAATGGCAAAACCTGGATGGTGTATACTGTTAATTTTGGAATGAACTGAGTGGCTGACCTAACAAGGAGGAGCTAAACAAGGAAAGAACAGTGAACAGAACTCTTGAAAAGGTCAAAATTTGTCCTGACAGTGACATCAATAAGAAAGTGACCATGATAGTGTTTCATAAAGTGTGAAGTTCAATAGCAATATTCACATTCCATCTTTTTGTTTTGAGCTAGATCATGATCTAAGCACACACAAACTTTGGAATTAGGCAGATTGAAGTTTGAAGGTCACATTTTCCATTTTATCACCATCATGTTGAATATGCTCATTTTTTTAGGTTTATTCCTATCTCATTTTCTTTTAGGGTGCATTGGAAAATTAATTCCATCTTTTCAAGACTGTTAGAATAAGCATGTAAAATAACTTCACAGAGGTACTTTCTAGTAGATGGTATTATTAATCTCAGTTCCTTCTTGCTTTTTGTTTGTTGCATGAATTTGCAGTTTATCCTGTCTTTGAGTTGATTCTGGACTTCTACCCTGATTTGGCAGCAGATAGGAAACAAGGAAAGGCTGAAAATGTGCTTGCATGATGCAACTTGCCCTCTTGTGCTTCTGCCATCACCATCGGAAGAGCTTCCTGTGAGTAGTTGGTGACCCTCTGAGCTGAGAGCCAGAATGTAGACACAATGTGGCAGGCCAGAGCCTAACCCACAGCGAAGAGTCAAACTTGGACTCATGGCTTAAAGCAGAGATGTCCACTTAAATTGGCTGATCCACTTGCAAGAGAAAACGCTCACTGAATTCCAGGAAGGTTGTTCCACAGTGCTATTGTGAGGACAGATGACTGATTCTCTGACCCACAGCATGTGTTCTTATGTGTTTATGATAATTTTAAAGATTATTAGTGGCACGATGACCATCTTTGAAGAAGAAACTGGGCAAAGCAAGACATAAATTAAAGCTTAACACAGAATGTATTTAGTCACAGAATTTGAGATACCCTTATTTTGTGCTGCACTTAAGGATCAGTCTGGTGAAAACTGGCAAAACCTGGATGGTGTATACTGTTAATTTTGGAATGAACTGAGTGGCTGACCTAACAAGGAGGAGCTAAACAAGGAAAGAACAGTGAAAATGAACTGAGTGGCTGACCTAACAAGGAGGAGCTAAACAAGGAAAGAACAGTGAACAGAACTCTTGAAAAGGTCAAAATTTGTCCTGACAGTGACATCAATAAGAAAGTGACCATGATAGTGTTTCATAAAGTGTGAAGTTCAATAGCAATATTCACATTCCATCTTTTTGTTTTGAGCTAGATCATGATCTAAGCACACACAAACTTTGGAATTAGGCAGATTGAAGTTTGAAGGTCACATTTTCCATTTTATCACCATCATGTTGAATATGCTCATTTTTTTAGGTTTATTCCTATCTCATTTTCTTTTAGGGTGCATTGGAAAATTAATTCCATCTTTTCAAGACTGTTAGAATAAGCATGTAAAATAACTTCACAGAGGTACTTTCTAGTAGATGGTATTATTAATCTCAGTTCCTTCTTGCTTTTTGTTTGTTGCATGAATTTGCAGTTTATCCTGTCTTTGAGTTGATTCTGGACTTCTACCCTGATTTGGCAGCAGATAGGAAACAAGGAAAGGCTGAAAATGTGCTTGCATGATGCAACTTGCCCTCTTGTGCTTCTGCCATCACCATCGGAAGAGCTTCCTGTGAGTAGTTGGTGACCCTCTGAGCTGAGAGCCAGAATGTAGACACAATGTGGCAGGCCAGAGCCTAACCCACAGCGAAGAGTCAAACTTGGACTCATGGCTTAAAGCAGAGATGTCCACTTAAATTGGCTGATCCACTTGCAAGAGAAAACGCTCACTGAATTCCAGGAAGGTTGTTCCACAGTGCTATTGTGAGGACAGATGACTGATTCTCTGACCCACAGCATGTGTTCTTATGTGTTTATGATAATTTTAAAGATTATTAGTGGCACTGCGATGACCATCTTTGAAGAAGAAACTGGGCAAAGCAAGACATAAATATTAATGCTTAAACACAGAAATGTATAGTCAGATATTTTTGAATAGATTACCCCTGTGGCATTTTTAAAGATCAGCAAAGATGGGAGACCCAGGTCTTCATGTTTCCCGAGTTCCAGAAATGACTTTATAAGTTATCTAACATGAATCCCATAGGCATGGATTCAATTTAATAAAATGGGTAATGGAATAGAAATCATCAACTATGATTGCTATGTTGTAGCCAATCTGAAGTGCAGAGAAAGCGCTGTTAGAAAATTTTGTAAATAGTACAGACTTTGTTCTGGCTTTACTCTTTTATTGAACAGAAGTAGCTCATGGTGGTAAGCTTCACATCACAGAGATCTCATCCCTGCTAACAGACTTGAGTTCATATCTGATTTCCCTCCTTTCCTAGCTGGATGACTTGGTGCAAAGAGATTGATACTCTGTGTCTTATCTCAACTGTAACATCTTATGTGTATGTGTGAATTAAACAAGCTTACAAAGAGACAACACAGAGCCTAGCTTTTTCTAATGAATGGAAGAAGATCTAAGGGTGGGCAGTAAAGCATGTTCATCTATGTAATTCAGAGGATTCCAGCATAGCATCCCTTGGCAGTGAGTGAGGGTATAATATCTTCCTCAACCATGGGGGTTCAAAGTCACATCCATGATCTTCCATGGCCAACTCTTGTTTTCTTAACGGATGTCTCCAGCGTGCTTCTTACATTAAATCCATTCTCTTTCTGTTTGAAGTCTCCCCCTTTCACAGTTTAAACTCAGCAGCTGTGCAGGGTATGCACAGTTTGGCGCCCTGTTGCCTTCTGCCTTGAAAATCCTCCAGAAGGCATGCGGATGCCACAGGTGGCTGTCTCTGGAGTGAGTTCTTTTATTTTTACAGCGTTCTGCCCTCAAGCATTTCTTTGTTTCAGAGAAACTAGGTTTTAAAAATGGATCTATGCCCAGAGAGTTTACACATCTTCATAAAAAGTACCATGTACTAAATAATGCAATGACTGTGTGAATGCCAAAAACACTGTAAGCAAATTGCATAGCAACCTGCTCCCTAATGAATCAGAGTATTTTTCTTCCATTTCAATGCATTAAGAGAGCAATTTCCTGATCCTTCAAGGGTAAGTGAAAATTCCAATCATTTATTTTTATAATTACTTAAGTCTGTCATTTGATATGCACTTAAGAAATAATGTACATGATCTTTTGGCTATTTCTAACAGTGGCCTGCATGATATGTGGGCGAACAACTGAAGTATGTGGTTTTGAAAATAGAATTTGGGCAGGAGGGTATATTAAACATGGAAAGAATTATGCACCAAGGTGCTGCTGAGTCTGAATATACCAAATGTTTTTTTCTGTGGATACCATTCAACCCTATCTTTGTGGTTTTAGAATTAAATGAAAGTAGAAGAATGTTAATGAAGCCTCTTAATGCCAAAAGCAATGGGATTGTATTGAGCCATTAAACAGAAATTGGTAAGAAATTACTGCATATGAAGGCATTATAGGTATATTCTTTGAAATTTATCCCAAATTTATTCTCCTTGGTGGATATAATACCTCATAGTATGTTCAATCTTTTCTCAAAAAGGAAAATTCCCCCCAAAAGAGTCAGAGTACATTTCTAGCATGCCCTTAAATTGAGAATATTGCCAAAGTCATACTTACCTGGAAATTAAAGAGTGTTTTGCACCCATAATGATATTCAAAAGTGGTATTTTATGGTTCTGTTAAGGGTGCCATCTTCAAACACTGAAAGGCTGAACCTTTATCTCCCAGGACTCTTACCAGAGAGAATGCTGTGAACAACATGGCTTTCTTTTGTCATGGCTGATTTACAGTGGAGGGACCCTCCCCTGTTCTATATTCTAGGTTAATTTGAGCTCATTTCCGCTCTCTCTGCTGCAAGTTCCAGATCAGACTTCTTCTAAACTGCCTGTCTTATTTGGTAGGCAATCTTTGTAGGGCTATTTTTTCAACCTGTGTTTTTTACTTCTATGTGTCCCTCTCCTCTGTTACCCATAATACTGTTCATCATTCTTTGTAAGCATATTAGGAGTTTAATGAACAGAAAATACTACAAAGCACATAGGGCAGATATTGCAGTGCTTGGATTGTGAAATGGATATCAATAGTGCAAATAATCTTGGGCCATTTGTTTTTTCTTACATTTAATCCATCTACTCTGGCTTTCTTTGCAAGACTAGGGAATACCTTTGGGGGAAAAACTTCTTTGTCTGAGCCCTCCTATTTCCTGGATTCCTAGAGCTGTTTTTATTGTAATGGTCTGGGGATCTTTCAGTATCTTAGCTGTATCATTTTCAGGGGTCATTCTTCCCTAAGGTTAGTTTAGAACACAGATGGGAGCCAACTTATTCAGATTCACATCAGAAGAACATTCTTCTCTGTGTCCAAAACTTAGTACCTTTTTTTTTTAAACCAAATATATTTCTCCTTCAGGGTGCTTCATATCTGTGACTATCCCCAAGGGTCACCTTCTACCCATCTGCACTGGAATCATCCAGGGGTGCTTTTAAAAGAATTCTAATTCTTGGGCACCTGTCTATAAATCTACGGAGCTGGAAATTTAGGAAGTGAGTCAGAGAAGTGAAATAGTTAAAACCTCTCCAGGTGATTCCTATACATCTTAGAATGGATGGACTGCCACAATAAATGGCACCATTAGCCATTCAATTGCTCATGCCAAGCTCTGACAGTCAATCCCGATGATTTTATGTCTTTCACCCTCCCCACATTTAATCAATAGCCTAATCTACAAATGTAGTGCTTAGGGATGTCATGATTATAAAAGATAACATCTGAGACAGTGATTTATAATCTGATTAGATAGGACACTGAAGCATTAAATTAATTAATTCCTATGTGCAATTTACACTCTTTCCACAAAACTTAAAGATAAATACTCCTTAGGGAATAAGATGCTGACTTGTTGAACATGATGCTAAATCAAAGCATGAGTGAGGTCCGGTCTACCAGATCCCCCCATCTGTGCTGGTTTCCAGCTCTTCTTGCTTATCCTTGCTTATTCCTAATTACTTTCCCAAATATCAAAATAGATACTGTAACTGTTGTCAATTCCTGTTTTTGGTCAAAAGGCACAGGGTAATTTTACTTCAGTACATTATGGATCATAGCATTAAATCATGTGTTCTGCTTTCAGGTGATAGGCACTAATTTTCCAGAAACTCAAATAGCCTAGACTATTTTTGCTGCAAAATAAGACAGAGAATAGACACTTGAGGCTGATTTCTCTAGTAACTGTATCTTAGGTTGCCATTTGCTTGAATTGCTTCCTGACAGAATGCTTTCATAATGATCACAGTTACAACTAATGCTCCTGAATGTATCCCTTGGTTACTTTAGTATCTGTTTTGTTATTAAAATTTTTTTAATACCATATTTTTGCTTTCTCTAAATGTCCTGCATATATAGTTTCTTAAAATGAACACTTACCTTTTACTGATTTAATGTAATGATGACTAATGGTACAATGAAAAACAAAGGACAATAAAAAGACAAAAAGAAAATCTGCTATAATTGTATGAAGCATGTATCTATACATGAAGTTATATTTAAAGAGGTGTCTGTGAACCTCTAAACATTTACTAGACTCATGGCATCCTTTTTAAGAAAAGTGGCAATAAAAGTTTATTAAGCATGTACTTTGTGCTAGGCAAGTGCTGAGAGCTGAGCACTTAGTAGTGAATGATTCAGATGCAGATGCTAGAAGGCTCTCACAGAGTAGGCAGTTCTGAATTTTATTTCATACTTTATATTTTGGCTAAAGTTGCTGTCGACATTCCATTAAGTAAATGATATCTTATTCCTAACCCAGTTCACTTTCTGAACAAACACAAACAGAGTAGTTTATTAGTCAGCATAAGTAAGGTTAGCTGCTTTAAGGAAACACCTTTAAAAAAATCTCTGTGGTTTAAAATAAGGTGACAACCTTCTTTCTAGTTCACGTTTCAATCTGATGGTAGTTAGGCATCTCCCCAAGCAGGGCACTGGGAATTCTAACACCTTCTGTGTCATAGTGCTACCATTTTTAGCCCAAATCTTCATGGAAGGACATAGATTATCACGTGACATTGTTATAACAACCAAGCCTGAAGTGGCTTACATTATACATAGTTACATTACTTTGGTCAGATTTAAGTCACATGGCCCCAAGCCTAACTGCAAGATGGCAAGAGTGAACATTGATCTCTTAGAATTAAATGGACAGGAACTAAAATGAACTAAAATGGACAGGAGTGGGCAAATTTAATTCAGATGACCATTATATCCACTACTGTGGGCAAGAATCCCTTAGAAGAAATGGAGTAGCCCTCATAGTCAACAAAAGACTCTGAAATTCAGTACATGAATGCAATCTCAAAAATGACAGAACCATCTCAGTTCATTTCCAAGGCAAACCATTCAACATCATGGTAATCCAAGTCTACATTCCAATCACTGATGCCAAAGGAGCTGAGGCTGACCAATTCTATAAAGTCATTCTGACTATTGTGAGGTGATATCTCATCATGGTTTTGATTTACATTTCTCTAATAATAAGCAACACTGAGAATCTTTTCATCTGTTTTTTTGGCCATGTGTATACCTTCTTTGGAGAGATGTTTGTTTAGGTTTTTAATCCCTTTTTTTGATTGAGTTGCTTTTTTTTTTTATGTTGAGTTGTATGAGTTGTTTGCATATTTTGGAAATTAAGTCTTTATTGGTTGTTTCATTTTCTATTATTTTCTCCCATTCTGATGGTTGCCTTTTCACCTTGTTTATAGTATCATTTTCTATGCTAAAACTTTTAAGCTTAATTAGGTCCCACATGTTAATTTTTGTTTTTATTTCCATTACTATAGAAGGCAAGTCTGCAGAGCAGCAATGGAGAAGCAGCAACAGGGAACAGATTTATGGACTTTGGGGTGAGGGAGGAATGGGCAAGATGTATGTCAGGAGTAACATGGAAACTTACATTACCATATGTAAAAGGGACAGCCAATGTGAATATGCTGTAAGACTAAGGGGATTTACATGGGGGCTATTCCACAACCTGCAGGGGTGGGACAAAGAGGGAGGTGGGAGGGAGATTTAGGTGGGCGGGGTCAAGGGAATGCCTATGACTGATCTGGTTTATGTATAGCAGTAAACAAAAAACCTCTGTAAAAGTAAAATAAAAGTAAATTATTAATGAAAAGTAAAAAAAAAAAAAAGAAAACACAGAAATATACAAAAGAAAAAAAAAAAAAAAAAGAAGGTCTTAATGACAGGGATAGCCAAGATGGTGAGGTCACTCATTTAGAGTCAGACATCCTGGACTGTGACGTCAAGTGGGCCTTAGGAAGCATTACCACAAACAAAGCTTAGAGGAGGTAATGGAATTCCAGCTGAGTTCTTTGAAATCCTAAAAGATGATGCTGTTAAAGTGATGCACTCATCAGCAAATTTGGAAAACTCATAAGTGGCCCAAGGACTGTAAAATGTTGGTTTTCATTCTAATCCCAAAGAAGGGCAATGCCAAGGAAAGTTCAGCCAACTGGACATTCATTCTCCTTCTGCATGTTAGTAAGGTTGTGCTCAAAATCCTTCAAGCTGGTCTTCAGTAGTACATGAACTGAGAACTTCCAAGTGTATAGGCTGTGTTTCAAAAGGCAGAGGAACAAGAGATCAAATTGCCAACATTCACTGAATCATAAAGAAAGCAAGGGATTTCAGGAAAACATCTATTTCTGTTCCATTGACCATGTTAAATCTTTTAACTTTGTGGATCACAGCAAAATTGCCTTTTTGATTGAGTTGCTTTTTTTTTTTATGTTGAGTTGTATGAGTTGTTTGCATATTTTGGAAATTAAGTCTTTATTGGTTGTTTCATTTTCTATTATTTTCTCCCATTCTGATGGTTGCCTTTTCACCTTGTTTATAGTATCATTTTCTATGCTAAAACTTTTAAGCTTAATTAGGTCCCACATGTTAATTTTTGTTTTTATTTCCATTACTATAGAAGGCAAGTCTGCAGAGCAGCAATGGAGAAGCAGCAACAGGGAACAGATTTATGGACTTTGGGGTGAGGGAGGAATGGGCAAGATGTATGTCAGGAGTAACATGGAAACTTACATTACCATATGTAAAAGGGACAGCCAATGTGAATATGCTGTAAGACTAAGGGGATTTACATGGGGGCTATTCCACAACCTGCAGGGGTGGGACAAAGAGGGAGGTGGGAGGGAGATTTAGGTGGGCGGGGTCAAGGGAATGCCTATGACTGATCTGGTTTATGTATAGCAGTAAACAAAAAACCTCTGTAAAAGTAAAATAAAAGTAAATTATTAATGAAAAGTAAAAAAAAAAAAAAAAAAAAAGAATACACAGAAATATACAAAAGAAAAAAAAAAAAAAAAAGAAGGTCTTAATGACAGGGATAGCCAAGATGGTGAGGTCACTCATTTAGAGTCAGACATCCTGGACTGTGACGTCAAGTGGGCCTTAGGAAGCATTACCACAAACAAAGCTTAGAGGAGGTAATGGAATTCCAGCTGAGTTCTTTGAAATCCTAAAAGATGATGCTGTTAAAGTGATGCACTCATCAGCAAATTTGGAAAACTCATAAGTGGCCCAAGGACTGTAAAATGTTGGTTTTCATTCTAATCCCAAAGAAGGGCAATGCCAAGGAAAGTTCAGCCAACTGGACATTCATTCTCCTTCTGCATGTTAGTAAGGTTGTGCTCAAAATCCTTCAAGCTGGTCTTCAGTAGTACATGAACTGAGAACTTCCAAGTGTATAGGCTGTGTTTCAAAAAGGCAGAGGAACAAGAGATCAAATTGCCAACATTCACTGAATCATAAAGAAAGCAAGGGATTTCAGGAAAACATCTATTTCTGTTCCATTGACCATGTTAAATCTTTTAACTTTGTGGATCACAGCAAATTGTGGAAAATTCTGAAAGAGATGGGAATACTAGACCACCTCATCCGTCTCCTGAGAAACCTGTATGCAAGTCAAGAAGCAACAGTTAGAACCTTACGTGGGATAACTGACTGGTTCAAAATTGGGGAAGGAGTACTTCAAGGCTGTAAATGGTCACCCTGCTTATTTAACCTATATGCAGAGTACATCATGCAAAAGCCAAGCTGAATAAATCACAAACTGAAGTCAAGATTTCTGAGAGAAATAACAATCTCAGATATGCAGATGATACCATTCTAATGGCAGGAATTAAAGAGGAAATAAAGGGCCTCTTAATGAGGCTGAAAGAAGATAATGAGAAAGCTGATTTAGAAATCCACTTTCAGAAAACTAAGATCATGGCATCCAGTCCCATTACTTCATGTCAAACAGAAGGGGAAAAGTAGAAGCAGTGACAGATTTTATTGTCTTGGGCTTCAGAATTACAGTGGGTGGTGACTGCAGCCATGAGATTAAAAGACACTTGCTCCTTGGAAGGAAATCAAAGCTATGGTTTTCAGTAGTCATGTATGGATGTGAGTTGGACCATAAAGAAGGCTGAGCACTAAGGAATTGATGCTTTCCAAATGTGGTGCTGGAGAAGACTCTTGAGAGTCCTTTGAACAGCAAAGAGATAAATATCAGTCAATCCTAAAGGAAATCAAGCCTTAATATACATTGGAAGGGCTGATGCTGAAGCTGAAGCTCCAATACTTCGGGTACCTGATGCAAAGAGCTGACTCACTGGAAAAGACCCTGTTGCTGGGAAAGATTGAGGGCAAGTGGAAAGGGGGGTGACAGAGGATGAGATGGTTGGATGGTATCACTGACTCAATGGATATGTGTTTGAGCAAACTTGGGGAGATGGTGATGGACAGAGAGGTCTGGTGTGCTGCAGTTTATGTGTTTGTAAAGAGTCAGACATGATTGAACAACAACAACAATGGTTTTTCCAGTAGTCATGTACAGATGTATAAGTTGGAGCAAAAAGAAGACTGAGTATGGAAAAGTTGGTGCTTTTGATTTGTGATGCTGGAGACAACATTTTTTTTTTTTAATTTTACTTTTTACTTTACAGTGTTTTGTTGTTTACAGATATGTATAATCCCAGATTAATCATATGTATATCCCTGGCTCCCATCCCTCCCCCACCCCCTGCCCAGTCCCCCCACCCCCGCCGTCCTATCCCAAAAGTTGTCAAAAGACAGCTTTTGAGAGTCCCTTGGACTGCAAGAAGATCAAACCTATCAATCCTAAAGGAAATCAACCCTGAATATTCATTAGAAGAACTGTTGCTGAAACTGAAGGTCCAATGCTTTGGCCACCTGATGAATCAGGCTGACTCACTGGAAGACCCTGATGCTGGGAAAGATTGAGGCAAAAGGAGAAGGGGATGACAAAGGATGAGATGGTTGGATGGCATCACTGAGTCAATGGATATGAATTTGAGCAAACTCCAGGAGGTTGAGAAGGAGAGGGAAGCCTGATATGCTGCAGTCCATGGGGTGGCAAAGAACCAGACATAACTTAGTGACTGAAGAACAACCTTTTGGCTTGATAATGCAGAGCATAAGTAAATACATTCTCCATTACCTCACACTTATGTTCCCTTGTGGAACAGGAACTGACTAACAATTGTAAACACAAGTAGAAGGTAATAATGGTGACACCTCAGTCCCAGCACTGCAGCAATCCCAGTAAACTGTTCAGTCTCATTGGACAGTTGGCTAAAGAGTCTTCCCACAATGGGGATAGTACAAAGAAAACTGCACTGATTAGTCAGAGGAAGAACTTATTTCTGAAAATGATTTTCAATAGGACACCGATGCAAAATTTGCATGTGTGTTAGTCATGCAGTCATGTCCGACTCTTTGCAAGCCCACCAGGCTTCTCTTGTTCACGGAATTCTCCAGGCAAGAATACTGGAGTAGGCTGCCATTTCCTTCTCCAAGAAGTAAAATTTAAAAGCCATTAAAAAATATCAGGCTTATGTGGGTTGTTGGAAGGAAATATCTGTAAAGTGTCTAGAACAATGTAGAACAATGTCATATAATAAACATTTATTTAACATAAGTTAACAGGGTCAGTTATATACTTATGGCTGGAGGTCATAAAAGACTAATTCAAACTGGCTTTAAAAATCAGGATATTTATTATCTCATAAATGCTGAAATCCAGACACACTACAGACCTCAGAGCTGGGTTACTTGATGACCCTGTGTTCTTTTCCTTTCTTTGCTCTGTTGCAGGGCTCCTCATGAAGAGACTGCCAGATACGATAGGGGCAGCCCACTTTCTTGATCACATACTGTGGATAAAAAGCAAAAGACTTTGCCTTGACTCTAGGATGAGTTCCTTTCCCTGAGCCTGATTTAACCAACGTATGTCACACTCTCTCACTGGACCAATAATAATCCCCAGCCTAGTATCACATGCTGTAGGTTACACATCTTCTCAGTTACATGGGTCATATGAGGTTGGGTGGATACCTGGGCAAGGCAGGAGTTGTGAATAGACTGGAAACCGTTAGCCGTCATTTCACTTACTATGTGTCAATTGTTATGATAATTGGTGAACATTTTAAGATCTGTGTGCCAGAAATTTAAAAAAAAATATATATTTTTTTATTCCTAGTTGAAGACAGCTCAGGGTATTTTTGGAATCCATGAAAATTACAGTTTAAAGGAGGTTATTCAGAAATGCTTAATAGAGGAAAAGCAGTGACCATTGTGGGTTAGACTGTAAAGGAGTGTGGGGAGGGAATTCCAGAGGTAGCAACTCATGGAAAATTCCAGAAGCAAGTAACCATGGGGAAGACTGAGTCTTAGACCTGCACAGTCTACTATGGTAGCTTCTATCCACATGGGGCTATTGGGCACTTGAAGTGTGGATAATGCTTCATGTGTGAATGATGATTTTTTTATTGATACATAATTGACATACAACATTGTTAAAGTTTAAGGTTCACAATGTGTTCCATTTAATATATTTATGTATTGAAATATGGTCACTACTGCAGTGTTATGTAATACCTCTATTATGCACATAATTATCATGTTTTTTTGTAGTGTGAAGAATGAAGATATATTTCTCGGCAAACTTTGAAGTGACTGCCTCTAGAAAAAACTTTGGGTTTACTTGAAATGTAGAACAATGTCATATAATAAACATTTATTTAACATAAGTTAACAGGGTCAGTTATATACTTATGGCTGGAGGTCATAAAAGACTAATTCAAACTGGCTTTAAAAATCAGGATATTTATTATCTCATAAATGCTGAAATCCAGACACACTACAGACCTCAGAGCTGGGTTACTTGATGACCCTGTGTTCTTTTCCTTTCTTTGCTCTGTTGCAGGGCTCCTCATGAAGAGACTGCCAGATACGATAGGGGCAGCCCACTTTCTTGATCACATACTGTGGATAAAAAGCAAAAGACTTTGCCTTGACTCTAGGATGAGTTCCTTTCCCTGAGCCTGATTTAACCAACGTATGTCACACTCTCTCACTGGACCAATAATAATCCCCAGCCTAGTATCACATGCTGTAGGTTACACATCTTCTCAGTTACATGGGTCATATGAGGTTGGGTGGATACCTGGGCAAGGCAGGAGTTGTGAATAGACTGGAAACCGTTAGCCGTCATTTCACTTACTATGTGTCAATTGTTATGATAATTGGTGAACATTTTAAGATCTGTGTGCCAGAAATTTAAAAAAAAATATATATATATATTTTTTTATTCCTAGTTGAAGACAGCTCAGGGTATTTTTGGAATCCATGAAAATTACAGTTTAAAGGAGGTTATTCAGAAATGCTTAATAGAGGAAAAGCAGTGACCATTGTGGGTTAGACTGTAAAGGAGTGTGGGGAGGGAATTCCAGAGGTAGCAACTCATGGAAAATTCCAGAAGCAAGTAACCATGGGGAAGACTGAGTCTTAGACCTGCACAGTCTACTATGGTAGCTTCTATCCACATGGGGCTATTGGGCACTTGAAGTGTGGATAATGCTTCATGTGTGAATGATGATTTTTTTATTGATACATAATTGACATACAACATTGTTAAAGTTTAAGGTTCACAATGTGTTCCATTTAATATATTTATGTATTGAAATATGGTCACTACTGCAGTGTTATGTAATACCTCTATTATGCACATAATTATCATGTTTTTTTGTAGTGTGAAGAATGAAGATATATTTCTCGGCAAACTTTGAAGTTTATGATATAATACTATTGTCTATAATCATATGCTGTATGCTAGATCTTCAGGACTTATTTATCTACTAGTTGCAAATGTGTGCCTTAATAGCTAGAACATGGAAGCAACCTAAAAGTCCACCCACAGATGAATAGATAAAGAAGCTGTGGCACATATATACAATGGAATATTACTCAGCCATAAAAAGAAATGCATTTGAATCAGTTCTAATGAGATGGATGAATCTAGAACCTATTATACAGAGTGAAGTATGTCAGAGAGAGAGATAAATTTTGTATACTGACACATGTGTGTGAAACCTAGAAAGACGGTGCTGATAAATGAATATGCAGAGCAGCAGTGGAGAGGCAGACATGGAGAACAGTCTTATGGACATTGAGGGGAGGGAGGGGTATATGCTATGGGACTAGGGGATCTCAAACAGGGGCTCTGCGGTGACCGGGAGATCTGGGATGCAGAGTGAGATGAGAGAGGTTGCATGCCTATGGTGGATTCAGGTCAATGTGTGGCCGTAAACAACAAAACTCTAAAAAATTAAAATAACCTGAAAAAAACCCAGACATCCCCTCAGTTTTTCCACCGTCAGTTTCCCCACCCTGGAAGCCATCATTTTACTTTCTGTTTGGCTTTCTTAGATTTCACATATCAGTGAGATCAGACAGTATTTGTCTTTTCCTGTGTGGCATCTCCTTTAGTATAATGTCCTCAACGTTCACACATGTTCTTACAAATGGCAAGGCTTCCTTTCTCATGGCTGAGCAATGTTCCATTGCATATATATACCACATCATGTTTATCTGGAATTAGAATGTTTTGGAAGCACTGGGTTAATTACAATATTTGATTAAAATTCCCTTTATATGTCTATGTTTTTACTTTTCTTTAAAGGGTGGCTCACATATTTATGTTGGACAATAATAGCTTAGACAGTGCTAACTGAAAAAAATGTACAATATGAAAGTTATGAGGTTTCTTTTTTTTGCCTCTAGGTCATTGTTTATTTTTCATACATCTTTATTTTTTGGCATGTGTTGGCCTCCCATTGCAGTGACCTCTCTCGTTTCAGAGCACTAGCTCTGGGAGCATGTGTTCCAGAGCACTGGCTCATAATTGGCACACTGGCCCAGGTGTTCCTCAGCACGTGGGATCTTCCCAGGTCAGGGATCGAACTGGTGCCCCTTGAACTGCAAGGTGGACTTTTTACTCACTGGATGATCAGGGAAGCCCCATTTTTTTTTTTTTTTTACAGGTTTCTTCTAGTCATGAGGAGCAGTCATTACCATGAAGCATTTTAGTACTCTTCTAGATATGAGGATATATAAGAATCAGGCTCATAGAATTGACTCCTGAAAATATCTAACTCTCCAAAGACCTGTTCTGCCAGTTTTTCCAAGAGCACATGCCTCACTTCTTCTCTCTACTATGTACTCCTTTCAGGGACTGTTAAAAGTTAGCAGTTGCAGCAGCACCTGACTTAATCCTGGTAGGGAGTGAGTGAAGTTGCTTAGTCATACCTGACTCTTTGCACCCCAATGGACGAGCCATGGAATTCTCCAGGAAAGATGCTGGAGTGGGTAGCCTATCCCTTCTCCAGGAGATCTTCCCAAGCCAAGGATCAAACTCAGGTGTCCCACATTGGAGGCAGATTCTTTACCATCTGAGCCACGAGGGAAGCCCAATTCTTGCAGAGGCAGATGGCAAGTGCTGATTTGTAGTTGACAACAGACTGAAATGAAAAATAAAAGGGGGGATATGGAAAGGGGAAAGATTGAGGCATTCAGTAGAGGTTGGTTCATGCCATGTCTGAAGTGGTATGTCATGGCATTTAAATGTAATCATTCAATCACCATGGAGTCACTGAAGTTCTGATATACATTTCAGCAAGTTCACTGCTTTTGGAGAAGGGACTGAAGTGGGTAAAAAACTGGCAGAGAGCCCAGAAGACAGTTGCTGTAATTCAGGCAAGAAGTGATGATGCCTGAGGAAGCAGTAGGAATGATGAATGAACAATATGTAAGGTGAGAGAATCAGCAGAATTTCATGATTGATGAGATGCTTGGGCAGGGAAGAAGGAGAATTCTGTAGGACTCGTGGGTTTCTTGGCTTAGGTACGTGGGCTCTTGTTTGCATCAATATAGGACAGACATAAGAGGAAGAAGGTTTAAAGTAAAAGTTGGCAAAAATGTCATGTGGTAGGAGAGGGAGAAAAAGACAAAAAAAAGGAACCAATCAGCCAACAAAAACATGACTGGAAGTAGAGACTAAAGAGAACTGTTTCTGTCACACCCCTCTCCAATATAGCCCTTTTGCAGTATAGAATCAATGAGAATATTCCTGGTGCTTATTTTAAAAATCCTTTTGTTTTGGTGTATTATTCTTTTGAATTATTGTCTTTTTAGTGTTAGGCATGAAGCATACTTTTATTGTTACAGTTTCTTTTAGTTTACTTGTATTCTTTCATTAATGAATAAGGAACCCAAATGTCTAAGAATAGCTCACTGTGTCTCATTGCCTCACTTCTTCTCTCTACTATGTACTCCTTTCAGGGACTGTTAAAAGTTAGCAGTTGCAGCAGCACCTGACTTAATCCTGGTAGGGAGTGAGTGAAGTTGCTTAGTCATACCTGACTCTTTGCACCCCAATGGACGAGCCATGGAATTCTCCAGGAAAGATGCTGGAGTGGGTAGCCTATCCCTTCTCCAGGAGATCTTCCCAAGCCAAGGATCAAACTCAGGTGTCCCACATTGGAGGCAGATTCTTTACCATCTGAGCCACGAGGGAAGCCCAATTCTTGCAGAGGCAGATGGCAAGTGCTGATTTGTAGTTGACAACAGACTGAAATGAAAAATAAAAGGGGGGATATGGAAAGGGGAAAGATTGAGGCATTCAGTAGAGGTTGGTTCATGCCATGTCTGAAGTGGTATGTCATGGCATTTAAATGTAATCATTCAATCACCATGGAGTCACTGAAGTTCTGATATACATTTCAGCAAGTTCACTGCTTTTGGAGAAGGGACTGAAGTGGGTAAAAAACTGGCAGAGAGCCCAGAAGACAGTTGCTGTAATTCAGGCAAGAAGTGATGATGCCTGAGGAAGCAGTAGGAATGATGAATGAACAATATGTAAGGTGAGAGAATCAGCAGAATTTCATGATTGATGAGATGCTTGGGCAGGGAAGAAGGAGAATTCTGTAGGACTCGTGGGTTTCTTGGCTTAGGTACGTGGGCTCTTGTTTGCATCAATATAGGACAGACATAAGAGGAAGAAGGTTTAAAGTAAAAGTTGGCAAAAATGTCATGTGGTAGGAGAGGGAGAAAAAGACAAAAAAAAGGAACCAATCAGCCAACAAAAACATGACTGGAAGTAGAGACTAAAGAGAACTGTTTCTGTCACACCCCTCTCCAATATAGCCCTTTTGCAGTATAGAATCAATGAGAATATTCCTGGTGCTTATTTTAAAAATCCTTTTGTTTTGGTGTATTATTCTTTTGAATTATTGTCTTTTTAGTGTTAGGCATGAAGCATACTTTTATTGTTACAGTTTCTTTTAGTTTACTTGTATTCTTTCATTAATGAATAAGGAACCCAAATGTCTAAGAATAGCTCACTGTGTCTCATTAGTATTAATGGAAACATAATTTGAGTTTTTGCTCAATGTGTGCATAGTCAGGTCTAACTCTTTTCAATCCTATGGACTGTAGCCCTCCAGATTCCTCTGTCCATGGGATTCTCCAGGCAAGAATACTGGAGTGGGTTGCCTTGCCCTCCTCCAAGGGATCTTCCAAACCCAGGGAATGATCTCCAGTCTCTTATGTCTCCTGCACTGGCAGGCAGTTTCTTTACCACTAGCATTACCTGAGGAGACCCAGTTTTTGCTCACATAAGGAACTAAATCATCTCTGCGCCTTCCAGCACTGTCAATGTGGTTTTGGCTTGTCACAGCAGAATATTCAGCCTGTTTCCATTTTCTTTCCAATTGTTAGGTTTAAAATGGAAGGGATTTGGAATCTAAATTGTTTTCTGGGTTTTCCTTGCCATGTATCCTACAATGCATTATGCTCTACTCTGCCATATAGTTACCTGTATTTGTGTATATAAATATGATATTATTTTCCTGGAGAGATATTGAAAGACAGAAAGATTTTTATGTCCCTAACAGTGTTTGAATTCACTGGTGAAACTGATGTGACTGAAACATAAGGAGACAAAAATGCATGTGCCAGACAAGGACTACTTTTGTGAGTGCTGAGTGTGAGAAACAGAAGTCTTTTCATTAGAATGACACACTTTCCTGAATCATTTTGAATTTTCGGGGTTTTTTAACGTGGGCTCTTGTTTGCATCAATATAGGACAGACATAAGAGGAAGAAGGTTTAAAGTAAAAGTTGGCAAAAATGTCATGTGGTAGGAGAGGGAGAAAAAGACAAAAAAGGAACCAATCAGCCAACAAAAACATGACTGGAAGTAGAGACTAAAGAGAACTGTTTCTGTCACACCCCTCTCCAATATAGCCCTTTTGCAGTATAGAATCAATGAGAATATTCCTGGTGCTTATTTTAAAAATCCTTTTGTTTTGGTGTATTATTCTTTTGAATTATTGTCTTTTTAGTGTTAGGCATGAAGCATACTTTTATTGTTACAGTTTCTTTTAGTTTACTTGTATTCTTTCATTAATGAATAAGGAACCCAAATGTCTAAGAATAGCTCACTGTGTCTCATTAGTATTAATGGAAACATAATTTGAGTTTTTGCTCAATGTGTGCATAGTCAGGTCTAACTCTTTTCAATCCTATGGACTGTAGCCCTCCAGATTCCTCTGTCCATGGGATTCTCCAGGCAAGAATACTGGAGTGGGTTGCCTTGCCCTCCTCCAAGGGATCTTCCAAACCCAGGGAATGATCTCCAGTCTCTTATGTCTCCTGCACTGGCAGGCAGTTTCTTTACCACTAGCATTACCTGAGGAGACCCAGTTTTTGCTCACATAAGGAACTAAATCATCTCTGCGCCTTCCAGCACTGTCAATGTGGTTTTGGCTTGTCACAGCAGAATATTCAGCCTGTTTCCATTTTCTTTCCAATTGTTAGGTTTAAAATGGAAGGGATTTGGAATCTAAATTGTTTTCTGGGTTTTCCTTGCCATGTATCCTACAATGCATTATGCTCTACTCTGCCATATAGTTACCTGTATTTGTGTATATAAATATGATATTATTTTCCTGGAGAGATATTGAAAGACAGAAAGATTTTTATGTCCCTAACAGTGTTTGAATTCACTGGTGAAACTGATGTGACTGAAACATAAGGAGACAAAAATGCATGTGCCAGACAAGGACTACTTTTGTGAGTGCTGAGTGTGAGAAACAGAAGTCTTTTCATTAGAATGACACACTTTCCTGAATCATTTTGATCAGGGTTTTTCCATGTTAAAAACCAATATTTGACCAGAGTAGAGATGAAAAGCAGTTTTCTCTTTCATCAATCTGGATAGAGTCAGGTCAATAAGATACACAAGTACACATGGGGTTTTCAAGAATAAACAGATAGATTTATTAATGCAAATGTTAGTTGCTCAGTAGTGTTCGGCTCTCCATGGACCCCACCAGGCTCCTCAGTCCATGGAATTCTCCAGGCAAGAATACTGGAGGGGAATCTCCAGGGAATCTTCCTCACCCAGGGATCGAAACTGGGTCTCCTGCATTGCAGGCAGATTCTTTACAGTCTGAACCACCAGGGAAGCCTCAGTTTTATTAATGAGGGAACTTTAATAAGCCCTTTTTCTGAGGCTAATGTATTTTCGAAAATTGTTCGTTAGAACTTTATTCTGAAATTGGTCTACTTTCTCCTTCAGCACTCCTAATAATAACCTCATAATAACCAGGAAAGCTCCTGTGGGTTGAGCACTTAGCATGTGTCAGCCACTAAATATGCGTTTTTCTGATTTTTAAAGCAACACTACCAATCAGGCATTGCTGTCCCCATTTTGGACTTTCCTGGTGATCTCTTTTTGTGTTGTACAATAATATGGGTTTTAACAAATGTAGAATGTAATGTATCCCTCATTACAATCATGTGAAATCCCCTCTGCCCCACTTCTTCTTCCTTCTCTATACCTTTGCTTGAATGCTTGGCAACAATTGATCTTTTTACTGTTCCTTTAGTTTTACTTTTCCAGAATGCCATATAAATGGAACCATATATTATGTAGATTTTTTAAACTGGCCATTCATGAATCTTTTTAATTTCAACCTTTTAATATGTTTATAGTTTAAATGTATCTCTTTTGTACAGTTGTTTAAAAAAGGGACAAACATGATGATCTCTGTCTTTTATTTGCTGAGTTTATTTTCTTATTATTGAAATTCTTAACGCATTTGGATTTCTATTGTCTTTGTTTATTGTTCATTTGTGCTACCTTTTCTTTGTTTCCTATTATTACCTTTTCTAAGGATTGATTTATGTATCTTGGACTTCAGAACCAAATTTTTGCATGCTATGTATTTTCCTTTTGCTCAAATTTTAGACCTATTAATATTATATAGAATTTTAATTTTGCATTATCATGTAAATACTTTTTTGGTATTTAACTTTTTGAGAATTAAAATTATTCAATCTATGTATTACTGTATTTTATTCTTGGCTGCTTCTCTTTGCTCACCGGAGTGAAGATGTCGCGGGCACTGTGCAATTACTTATCTCTGATAAACAAACACAAGGAAATACTAAATCACCTCTATTCTATTTTCAGAGAACTTTGAATTTACACAATGTAGTTCCTTCAGACATTAGAGAATAGAACTTCAACAGTGAAAGGCGTGGAGTTCGAATCAAGATCAGATTTATTAACATAAAGAACACAAGTTTAGTGGTTAATGCACAATCAGTAATAATTCAAAAGTTCAGAACTCAATCAACAATAACAAAGATTCTTACCCCAGAGCTGGAAAGCTGCAGTCTCACCTCAGGCACAGCTAAGTTCTGTAAGTGAGCTCCCTCACAATCTATTTTCCCCCCTTTTATAGAAAAAAATCTTCGCCATTCTGCTTGTTTTGCCATTTCTCCGTTCAAAGAATGGGCATATTCGTCATTCGTCCATTCTCTGGTTGGAATACAGACCACTCTCTTATCTCTTATCAAAAGTACAATTATTACATCATAAATCACCACAGGAATTAGAACTCAAAGAGGAAAGATCAGGGGAAGTGCTCATGCTTTTCCCACTGAACTAGACTGGAGTAGATTATTCAGCCCGAAAACTAAACTACTTTATCTCTAAGAAAGTAAACAGATAAGACTGGAATGTTGCCATAGGGATTTCCTTTGTGAAGTGGGTTGCTCCAGAAAGAATTCCCATTTACTATTAGATAGGCTTCCCTTGTGAGTGGAGCTCTGCCAAAAGGGCATGGGGTGAGTCATAAATTCCTTATCACTAGAGGACAAATTCTGACTCATTTGACTATAGCTTCTCTTAGGCACATATATTTTCCCTTTTGGATTAGTATATACCCCTCCTTTGGGCATCATCATATTTACCCACTCTTCTCCATCTGAGCTAATTTCACTCTCTAGGGGGCAGATCCTAGGTCTCAGAATCTTATCTGGGGTTTGAGGATCATCTGAGTTTTATAGAATTTTAATTTTGCATTATCATGTAAATACTTTTTTGGTATTTAACTTTTTGAGAATTAAAATTATTCAATCTATGTATTACTGTATTTTATTCTTGGCTGCTTCTCTTTGCTCACGGAGTGAAGATGTCGCGGCACTGTGCAATTACTTATCTCTGATAAACAAACACAAGGAAATACTAAATCACCTCTATTCTATTTTCAGAGAACTTTGAATTTACACAATGTAGTTCCTTCAGACATTAGAGAATAGAACTTCAACAGTGAAAGGCGTGGAGTTCGAATCAAGATCAGATTTATTAACATAAAGAACACAAGTTTAGTGGTTAATGCACAATCAGTAATAATTCAAAAGTTCAGAACTCAATCAACAATAACAAAGATTCTTACCCCAGAGCTGGAAAGCTGCAGTCTCACCTCAGGCACAGCTAAGTTCTGTAAGTGAGCTCCCTCACAATCTATTTTCCCCCCTTTTATAGAAAAAAATCTTCGCCATTCTGCTTGTTTTGCCATTTCTCCGTTCAAAGAATGGGCATATTCGTCATTCGTCCATTCTCTGGTTGGAATACAGACCACTCTCTTATCTCTTATCAAAAGTACAATTATTACATCATAAGTCATCACAGGAATTAGAACTCAAAAAGGAAGAATTAGGGGAAGTGCTCATGCTTTACCCACTGAGCTAGACCGGAGTAGGTTATTCAGCCTGAAAACTAAACTACCTTATCTCTAAGAAAGTAAACAGATAAGACTGGAAGGTTGCCATAGGGATTTCCTTTGTGAAGTGGGTTGCGCCAGAAAGAATTCCTATTCACTATTAGATAGGCTTCGCTTGTGAGTGGAGCTCTGCCTAAATGGCTGAGGGTGAGTCATAAATTCCTCATCACTAGAGGACAAATCCTGACTCATTTGACTATAGCTTCTCTTAGGCACATATATTTTCCCTTTTGGATTAGTATATACCCCTCCTTTGGGCATCATCATATTTACCCACTCTTCTCCATCTGAGCTAATTTCACTCTCTAGGGGGCAGATCCTAGGTCTCAGAATCTTATCTGGGGTTTGAGGATCATCTGAGTCATAGTCATTCTCACTAGTTTCTCTATATCCTAAGGCCCAATATATTCCTAGGAATTCTCCAGAGTCTGCCCATGACAAAGAGAGAAGTAGAGATTTCTCCCACTGAGATTTCAGAAAGAAGAGGTAGAAGACTGAATACCTGGTCTATTAGATCCCCACCTACTGTGTTCCACTACTCTTTTTTGAGAGCTTCTGTGCAGTTCTGCCAAATTTTGAAGAGTTGGCACTAAGGTCTCAAGGCAATAGTTAGACTCAAATGGCTTTTCCTGATTGAACTCTCTTGATCCTACTGACAGAACTCTGCCTCAAGCTGGAAACCCCATCTCCTATCCACACGATATTTCAATCAGCTTTCCTTCTGTCCAAGATCTTCCCACACTTGTCTTTCTTATTTCTATGCTGTTGTTGAGTCGCAAAGTCGTGTCCAACTCTTTGTGACCCCATGGATGAAACACAACAGGCTTCCCTGTCTTTCACTATCTCCTGAAGTTTGCTCAAACTAATGTCCATTGAGTCAATGATACCGTCCAACTGTCTCATCCTCTGTTGACCTCTTCTCCTGCCCTCAATCTTTCCCAGCATCAGGGTCTCTTCACATCAGGTGGCCAGATTATTGGAACTTCAGCTTCAGCGTTAGTCCTTCCAATGAATATTCAGTGTTGATTTCCTTTAGGATTGTCTAGTTTGATCTCCTTGCTGTCCATGGAATTCTCAAGAAACTTCTGTAGCAGCACAGTTCAAAGGCATTGTTCTTTGGTGCTCTGCCTTCAACTCACACATTGGTACATAATTACTAGAAAAAGGATGGCTTTGACTATATGGATGTTTGTTGGCAAAGTGATATTTCTGCTTTTTAGTATGCTGTCTATGCTTGCCAAAGTTTTCTTCCAGGGAACAAGTGTCTTAATTTTGTCACAGTATACACTATGTGCAGAGGCCTTAGAGCCCAGAATAATAAAATCTGTCACTTCTCCCCCACTGATTTGTCATGAAATGATGGGACCAGATACCATGATCTTAGTTTTTTGAAAGTTGAGTTTTAAGCCAAGTTTTTCGCTCTCACCCTCATCGAGAGGCTCTTTATTTCCTCATTACTTTCTGCCATTAGAATGTATGCAAATATCCAATCTGCATATCTGAGGTTGTTGATATTTCTCCCAGCAATCTTGATTACAGTTTATGAGTCATCAAGCCTGGCATCTCACATGATGTACTCTCCACAGAAGTTAAATAAGCAGAATGACAATATATAACCTTGACATACTCCCTCCCTGATTTTGAACCAGTGCATCGTCCCTGTCTGATTGTAATTGTTGTCTCTTGACCAGCATACAGGTTTCTCAGGAAACAGATAAGTTGGTCTGGTTTTCCCATCTCTTTAAGTTTTTTGTGATCCACCTAGTCAAAGGTTTTAACATAGTAAATTAAGCAGAAGTAGATTTTCTTGGAATCCCCTTGCTTTCTCTATGATCCAGAGAATGCTGACAATTTGATCTCTAGTTTCTCTGTTTTTTCTAAATTCAGCTTATACATCTGGAAGTTCTCAGTTTATGTACTGTTACAGCCTAGCTTGAAGCATTTTGAACATAACCTTGCTGATATGTTAAAGGAGCACAATTGTAAGATAATTTGAACATTCTTTGGCATTGTTCTTCTTTGGAATTGGAATGAAAACTGATATTTCCTAGTTCTGTGGCCACTGTTGAGTTTTCCAAATTTGCTGACATATTGAGTGCAACACTTTAACAGCATCAGTGTTTAAGATTTGAAATAGCTTAGCTGGAATTCCATCACCTCCACTAGCTTTATGGTAATGCTTCTTAAGACCCACTTGACTTCATACACCAGGACATCTGCCTCTAGGTTACTCCTTGCTTTTTCCCCATGGAATTCTCAAGAAACTTCTGTAGCAGCACAGTTCAAAGGCATTGTTCTTTGGTGCTCTGCCTTCAACTCACACATTGGTACATAATTACTAGAAAAGGATGGCTTTGACTATATGGATGTTTGTTGGCAAAGTGATATTTCTGCTTTTAGTATGCTGTCTATGCTTGCCAAAGTTTTCTTCCAGGGAACAAGTGTCTTAATTTTGTCACAGTATACACTATGTGCAGAGGCCTTAGAGCCCAGAATAATAAAATCTGTCACTTCTCCCCCACTGATTTGTCATGAAATGATGGGACCAGATACCATGATCTTAGTTTTTTGAAAGTTGAGTTTTAAGCCAAGTTTTTCGCTCTCACCCTCATCGAGAGGCTCTTTATTTCCTCATTACTTTCTGCCATTAGAATGTATGCAAATATCCAATCTGCATATCTGAGGTTGTTGATATTTCTCCCAGCAATCTTGATTACAGTTTATGAGTCATCAAGCCTGGCATCTCACATGATGTACTCTCCACAGAAGTTAAATAAGCAGAATGACAATATATAACCTTGACATACTCCCTCCCTGATTTTGAACCAGTGCATCGTCCCTGTCTGATTGTAATTGTTGTCTCTTGACCAGCATACAGGTTTCTCAGGAAACAGATAAGTTGGTCTGGTTTTCCCATCTCTTTAAGTTTTTTGTGATCCACCTAGTCAAAGGTTTTAACATAGTAAATTAAGCAGAAGTAGATTTTCTTGGAATCCCCTTGCTTTCTCTATGATCCAGAGAATGCTGACAATTTGATCTCTAGTTTCTCTGTTTTTTCTAAATTCAGCTTATACATCTGGAAGTTCTCAGTTTATGTACTGTTACAGCCTAGCTTGAAGCATTTTGAACATAACCTTGCTGATATGTTAAAGGAGCACAATTGTAAGATAATTTGAACATTCTTTGGCATTGTTCTTCTTTGGAATTGGAATGAAAACTGATATTTCCTAGTTCTGTGGCCACTGTTGAGTTTTCCAAATTTGCTGACATATTGAGTGCAACACTTTAACAGCATCAGTGTTTAAGATTTGAAATAGCTTAGCTGGAATTCCATCACCTCCACTAGCTTTATTCATGGTAATGCTTCTTAAGACCCACTTGACTTCATACACCAGGACATCTGCCTCTAGGTGAGTTACCACACCATCTGGTGATTAACCAGGTCATTAAAGTTCAATAGTTCCCTCACTTTCCATTGATCTTAGGAGAAGGAGCCAATAACTTGTGCTAATTCTGCTTCATGATGGGAATCAGATTCAATCACTAGGTTTTCTTCGTATCACAAAGATGAGGTATTATAGGCTAAGTTACAAAAAAGTGCTCAGGAGTTTTTATCTTCCCTAATAAGAAGATTAAACCGATTCAAATTTCACTCAAATTCAAAGTCTATGCTCTTTCACCTATTTCTCTGTCTCTAGGAGGTTTTAGACTAGACTGAATTTACCTTTATGTGGTTCTTTTTTTCCTTTAAATTATTTATGTACATTTGGGCATGTTGAGTCTTAGTTGCTGCAGGCAGAATCTTTTGTTATGGTGTGCAGACTCAAAAGCATGAGGACTCTTTAGTTGTGGCACTTAGAGTTAGTTGCCCTGTGGCAGATAGGACCTTAATTCCTGACCAGAGATTGAACCCATATCCCCTGCATTGGAAGGGAAATTCTTAACCACTGGACTTCCATGGAAGTCCCTCTGTTTTTGCGTGATTTTATAGCAGCCAAGCTTTTTTTTTTTTAACTTACTCTCATTGCTACCTGAGGAAAAAGCCCTTGATATGGGTTATGAAATGTCTCCAGAGTGGAGAACTCTCTGTAGTTTTGCAAACGAGCAATTATAATAATAGACAGCAGCCTTGCCCTCTCTGTATTTTTCCACAGAGCAGTTTTTTTTGCTGGTTTGTTTGACCTTGAAGCCTTGTGCCACTGCTTTGCGCAATTAGCAAACTCTAAATGTGTATTCAGGTCACATCTGTGGTGAATTGTTTTATTTATGTTGATTGATTGTGGATTATGACACAACATCCTTACTTATTCAGGATAAGTGGAGTAAGGAGTTTTAAGGACACATAGTGATTCAGCTGCAGAAAGGTCAAGAAAAGAGGAGTGTCTTATTGCAACTTGATAATGTAAACTTCAAGAAGGGCAAAAACTTAGCTGGAATTCCATCACCTCCACTAGCTTTATTCATGGTAATGCTTCTTAAGACCCACTTGACTTCATACACCAGGACATCTGCCTCTAGGTGAGTTACCACACCATCTGGTGATTAACCAGGTCATTAAAGTTCAATAGTTCCCTCACTTTCCATTGATCTTAGGAGAAGGAGCCAATAACTTGTGCTAATTCTGCTTCATGATGGGAATCAGATTCAATCACTAGGTTTTCTTCGTATCACAAAGATGAGGTATTATAGGCTAAGTTACAAAAAAGTGCTCAGGAGTTTTTATCTTCCCTAATAAGAAGATTAAACCGATTCAAATTTCACTCAAATTCAAAGTCTATGCTCTTTCACCTATTTCTCTGTCTCTAGGAGGTTTTAGACTAGACTGAATTTACCTTTATGTGGTTCTTTTTTTCCTTTAAATTATTTATGTACATTTGGGCATGTTGAGTCTTAGTTGCTGCAGGCAGAATCTTTTGTTATGGTGTGCAGACTCAAAAGCATGAGGACTCTTTAGTTGTGGCACTTAGAGTTAGTTGCCCTGTGGCAGATAGGACCTTAATTCCTGACCAGAGATTGAACCCATATCCCCTGCATTGGAAGGGAAATTCTTAACCACTGGACTTCCATGGAAGTCCCTCTGTTTTTGCGTGATTTTATAGCAGCCAAGCTTTTTTTTTTTTAACTTACTCTCATTGCTACCTGAGGAAAAAGCCCTTGATATGGGTTATGAAATGTCTCCAGAGTGGAGAACTCTCTGTAGTTTTGCAAACGAGCAATTATAATAATAGACAGCAGCCTTGCCCTCTCTGTATTTTTCCACAGAGCAGTTTTTTTTGCTGGTTTGTTTGACCTTGAAGCCTTGTGCCACTGCTTTGCGCAATTAGCAAACTCTAAATGTGTATTCAGGTCACATCTGTGGTGAATTGTTTTATTTATGTTGATTGATTGTGGATTATGACACAACATCCTTACTTATTCAGGATAAGTGGAGTAAGGAGTTTTAAGGACACATAGTGATTCAGCTGCAGAAAGGTCAAGAAAAGAGGAGTGTCTTATTGCAACTTGATAATGTAAACTTCAAGAAGGGATTTTTATTAAACCATAAAAAACATCTGTGCCATCTTAAGACTGAAAGTTCAGGCTTATTAGGTGCTGAGTGCATAATGAATTTTACATATAACTCTCCTCCACTTCCTATGGTTCCTGAGGAGAAGTGTTTAGTTTATTCCTTACCTGGGAAGTCTTTCAAACGTTTTCCTAAGTATATACCTCTAATGGCCAAGAAGTGATAGTGAGTATCTTCATAGTGATGGCCTGGAATAGATAGAAAATCCTGATGCAAAATTTAGAACACATTTTAAAATAATCATGTGCATGCATGCTAAGTCACTTCACCTGTGTCTGACTCTTGGAGACCCTGAACTATAGCCCTCCAGGCTCCTCCCCATGGGATTTTCCAGGCAAGAATACCAGAGTGGGTTGCCATGCCCTCCTCCAGGGATCTTCCCAACCCATAGATTGAACCTGCATCCCTTCAGTCTCCTGCACTGACAGGTGGGCTCTTTACCACTAACATCATCGTACTTTATAAATGTGTGTATTTTGTACTATCCTCCATAAAATAGTTAAGCTTACTTTAGTAAGTGAAAATATCACTCATTGTCTCCTCCATTCTGTGGTTTAGGACCTACCTCTTTTCTACTGAATTAGAATTTTAGAGATATGAACTTTAGTGTAATTTTGTTAGAGCTGTGTGTTTCTGATGGGTGACAAACTTGAAAGAGATCAGTCTGGGAAGAGAGGTCTTAGCTGTTATGTGGCTTTGTATTCTCCTTGGCATAGGAATGAGCAGTTCTGCTTGAGAAGTGAGGAAACGAACTTTGAAGACTGGAGTCTATCCTGTAAATCTGAAACAGAGAAAGATCATATGGTCCTTGCCTGACTTTTGCCTGTGAAAACTTTAGTCAAAGAATAAGTTTAATCAGAGAAGTGAGAAATGCTGAAACAAAGGAAAACAGTCAAAAGAGACAAAATAATTATAATGCAGTCATTAAGCAGAGTCAGGACTTTTAGGTCTTTCTCAAGGACTATACATAGTGATTCAGCTGCAGAAAGGTCAAGAAAAGAGGAGTGTCTTATTGCAACTTGATAATGTAAACTTCAAGAAGGGATTTTTATTAAACCATAAAAAACATCTGTGCCATCTTAAGACTGAAAGTTCAGGCTTATTAGGTGCTGAGTGCATAATGAATTTTACATATAACTCTCCTCCACTTCCTATGGTTCCTGAGGAGAAGTGTTTAGTTTATTCCTTACCTGGGAAGTCTTTCAAACGTTTTCCTAAGTATATACCTCTAATGGCCAAGAAGTGATAGTGAGTATCTTCATAGTGATGGCCTGGAATAGATAGAAAATCCTGATGCAAAATTTAGAACACATTTTAAAATAATCATGTGCATGCATGCTAAGTCACTTCACCTGTGTCTGACTCTTGGAGACCCTGAACTATAGCCCTCCAGGCTCCTCCCCATGGGATTTTCCAGGCAAGAATACCAGAGTGGGTTGCCATGCCCTCCTCCAGGGATCTTCCCAACCCATAGATTGAACCTGCATCCCTTCAGTCTCCTGCACTGACAGGTGGGCTCTTTACCACTAACATCATCGTACTTTATAAATGTGTGTATTTTGTACTATCCTCCATAAAATAGTTAAGCTTACTTTAGTAAGTGAAAATATCACTCATTGTCTCCTCCATTCTGTGGTTTAGGACCTACCTCTTTTCTACTGAATTAGAATTTTAGAGATATGAACTTTAGTGTAATTTTGTTAGAGCTGTGTGTTTCTGATGGGTGACAAACTTGAAAGAGATCAGTCTGGGAAGAGAGGTCTTAGCTGTTATGTGGCTTTGTATTCTCCTTGGCATAGGAATGAGCAGTTCTGCTTGAGAAGTGAGGAAACGAACTTTGAAGACTGGAGTCTATCCTGTAAATCTGAAACAGAGAAAGATCATATGGTCCTTGCCTGACTTTTGCCTGTGAAAAACTTTAGTCAAAGAATAAGTTTAATCAGAGAAGTGAGAAATGCTGAAACAAAGGAAAACAGTCAAAAGAGACAAAATAATTATAATGCAGTCATTAAGCAGAGTCAGGACTTTTAGGTCTTTCTCAAGGACTATAGATAGTGTTCTGGGCCATATCCTGTGAGTTGTCTTATAGACACCAAGACACCAGGTGGAGAAGTTAACTACCTGATGACTAGACTGCACCCAGGATATGAGGTACCACAATTCTGAGAATTAACTGCAAAGAAATAGGAACAAATAGACCCTGGAACTGAAGATAAACTATACCTAAAACAACCAAGATAATGTTGGTCAGAACACTGATGACCAGTCTGAAGATGATGGTTAGAGATAACTATGCTGTTTCTGCATGTTCCTTCCCGCTCTGTTTATAAGATTTCTTATTCCATGATTGTCAGGGAATGGGGGGAGTTACCCTTTGGACAGATGTCTGCTCTCCTCCCCTCACCAGTTGCCAACATCTAAAATAAAACAAACTTTCCTTTCTACTAACCTGGCCTGTTTGCTTGTTTTTGAGTGGTGAGCAGCTGGACTCCCCACACATAACTTTTGGTAACAAATCTAGGGAGTCATTAAGGATGTGGGTTTGTTTGTTAGTTAGTGATGAAGTCATATCTTATTTTTTGTGACCACAGGGATTGTAGCCCACCAGGCTCCTCTGTCCATGGGATTTTCCAGTCAAGAATACTGAAGTGGGTTGCCATTTCCGTCTCTAGGAAATTCCTGACCAAGGGATCAAACTCACACGGCCTGCATGGCAGACAGATTCTTTACAGCTAAACTACCTGAGAAGATTGGATTCCATTCTATAAATCTAGGGAGTCATAAAAGTTGTGGGGCTATGGGATCAAAAAAAGTAGGGTTAAAGTTTCTGATGGATTCTCATCTGTTGAAGACTGTCAGATATAACAGTCCTGTGAAGAGATTGCAAAACCCTGGTTAAGTCACTGACAATGCAAGTTGCAGCTTTTCCTATCATAAGCAACTCAGATTTTAAGAAAACAGGTCACTTTCCAAAACTGCTTTCTCCAAAGGGTTTGTGAAACTGGGATGCTTTAGTTTTGCAAAAACCCCTTTTCCTACCTCAGTAAGCAAGAAGTGAGAAATGCTGAAACAAAGGAAAACAGTCAAAAGAGACAAAATAATTATAATGCAGTCATTAAGCAGAGTCAGGACTTTTAGGTCTTTCTCAAGGACTATAGATAGTGTTCTGGGCCATATCCTGTGAGTTGTCTTATAGACACCAAGACACCAGGTGGAGAAGTTAACTACCTGATGACTAGACTGCACCCAGGATATGAGGTACCACAATTCTGAGAATTAACTGCAAAGAAATAGGAACAAATAGACCCTGGAACTGAAGATAAACTATACCTAAAACAACCAAGATAATGTTGGTCAGAACACTGATGACCAGTCTGAAGATGATGGTTAGAGATAACTATGCTGTTTCTGCATGTTCCTTCCCGCTCTGTTTATAAGATTTCTTATTCCATGATTGTCAGGGAATGGGGGGAGTTACCCTTTGGACAGATGTCTGCTCTCCTCCCCTCACCAGTTGCCAACATCTAAAATAAAACAAACTTTCCTTTCTACTAACCTGGCCTGTTTGCTTGTTTTTGAGTGGTGAGCAGCTGGACTCCCCACACATAACTTTTGGTAACAAATCTAGGGAGTCATTAAGGATGTGGGTTTGTTTGTTAGTTAGTGATGAAGTCATATCTTATTTTTTTTGTGACCACAAGGATTGTAGCCCACCAGGCTCCTCTGTCCATGGGATTTTCCAGTCAAGAATACTGAAGTGGGTTGCCATTTCCGTCTCTAGGAAATTCCTGACCAAGGGATCAAACTCACACGGCCTGCATGGCAGACAGATTCTTTACAGCTAAACTACCTGAGAAGATTGGATTCCATTCTATAAATCTAGGGAGTCATAAAAGTTGTGGGGCTATGGGATCAAAAAAAGTAGGGTTAAAGTTTCTGATGGATTCTCATCTGTTGAAGACTGTCAGATATAACAGTCCTGTGAAGAGATTGCAAAACCCTGGTTAAGTCACTGACAATGCAAGTTGCAGCTTTTCCTATCATAAGCAACTCAGATTTTAAGAAAACAGGTCACTTTCCAAAACTGCTTTCTCCAAAGGGTTTGTGAAACTGGGATGCTTTATTGTTTACTCAGGTAAACAGTAAAAATAGTCCTCCTTGGCTGTCCATTCAGGCCCTCTGAATTTTGGTATAGTTCACTATCTTGGTCAACCATGGAGTCTAATTCATGTGGACTCTTACCTAAGGCCATGAGGGGAGGAGAAGGGGAAAGCAGAAACACCCACCAAATAGTAACTTTTTTCTAGTTTTTATAGTTATTCTCTGCAGCAGGAATTATTGGTTTCATTTGAATATGTATTCCCCAATCCTTTTTATTCTTCCAAAACAGAACCATGATTTAAATGCAGGTATCCATATGACTCTTGGTCAATTCTGATTAAAACTTGGCAGTTTTAATCTCCTACCCAGTTTAGGATGGGCTTGTAACTCATTTCTGGCCAGTAACCAGAAAGACAGATTTTCTTAAATGTTTCTGCTCTTCAGTAGGAGATTTCAGAGAACATTGTACCTTTTCTCCTTTGGCTGTTGTCTTTGGTAGATGTGATGGTTTGCAATCCACAGGCTAGCTTGCTCTTTGAGGAGTCATCCCAGAGGCAAAACTGAGTGATTGAAGATGGTAGAATTAAAAAATAGCAAGAGACAAATTCGATGTTTTTGATGTTGCCTCTGAGTCTCAAAATCAGTAAAATGTATAGCTTTTCCTACACACACATACACACACACACACACACAGGGTGGCCAAAAAGTTTGCTTGTATTTTTCCGTAACATCTTATGGGAATCCTTAATGAACATTTGGCCAACCCAGTATATAACTATAGGAACTTTTAGGTTCACAGAAATTTTGGGCAGAAAGTATGTATGTTTCCCTGTTCTAAACCCTCTTCCCTACCCTCAACAGTTTTTTTCCCCACCCCCAACAGCTTTCACAGGAGAAATGTACTAGAGTGGTACATTTGTTATAGCACACAATCCTAGTTGACACATTGCTATGACCTAAAGTTTAAAGTTTACGTTAGGGCATACTCTTGGTATTGTATATTCCATGGGTTTTAACAAATGCATTATGATCCATATCCACCATTCCACCATTAAACCCGTGTTCCCATTTCACTGTCCTCCTAAACCCTGGCAACACTGATCTTTCTGCTGTCCACACTTTTGCCTTTCCTCAGAGTAAAAATAGTCCTCCTTGGCTGTCCATTCAGGCCCTCTGAATTTTGGTATAGTTCACTATCTTGGTCAACCATGGAGTCTAATTCATGTGGACTCTTACCTAAGGCCATGAGGGAGGAGAAGGGGAAAGCAGAAACACCCACCAAATAGTAACTTTTTTCTAGTTTTTATAGTTATTCTCTGCAGCAGGAATTATTGGTTTCATTTGAATATGTATTCCCCAATCCTTTTTATTCTTCCAAAACAGAACCATGATTTAAATGCAGGTATCCATATGACTCTTGGTCAATTCTGATTAAAACTTGGCAGTTTTAATCTCCTACCCAGTTTAGGATGGGCTTGTAACTCATTTCTGGCCAGTAACCAGAAAGACAGATTTTCTTAAATGTTTCTGCTCTTCAGTAGGAGATTTCAGAGAACATTGTACCTTTTCTCCTTTGGCTGTTGTCTTTGGTAGATGTGATGGTTTGCAATCCACAGGCTAGCTTGCTCTTTGAGGAGTCATCCCAGAGGCAAAACTGAGTGATTGAAGATGGTAGAATTAAAAATAGCAAGAGACAAATTCGATGTTTTTGATGTTGCCTCTGAGTCTCAAAATCAGTAAAATGTATAGCTTTTCCTACACACACATACACACACACACACACACAGGGTGGCCAAAAAGTTTGCTTGTATTTTTCCGTAACATCTTATGGGAATCCTTAATGAACATTTGGCCAACCCAGTATATAACTATAGGAACTTTTAGGTTCACAGAAATTTTGGGCAGAAAGTATGTATGTTTCCCTGTTCTAAACCCTCTTCCCTACCCTCAACAGTTTTTTTCCCCACCCCCAACAGCTTTCACAGGAGAAATGTACTAGAGTGGTACATTTGTTATAGCACACAATCCTAGTTGACACATTGCTATGACCTAAAGTTTAAAGTTTACGTTAGGGCATACTCTTGGTATTGTATATTCCATGGGTTTTAACAAATGCATTATGATCCATATCCACCATTACTGTGTCATACAAAGTATTTTCACTGTCATGAAAATCCTCTGTGTTCCACCTGTTTATTCCACTGTCCTCCCTAAACCCTGGCAACACTGATCTTTCTGCTGTCCACACTTTTGCTTTCCTCAGTACGTCCTAGAGTTGGATTCATACAGGGTGTAGCCTTTTTACACTGGCTTCTTTCATTTGGTAATATGTGCTTAAGATTTTCCAAATATTTTAATGGCTCTGTATGTTGTTTCTTCAATGCTTTGTATGTGATATACTAAACATTTTCCTTTTAAAGATCTTTTCAGTTGATCCTATCTAACTTGGAAGTCTAACACAAAATAACTCATATAGTATCTAAGCTTCTATGTGATAAGAAGTCAGGGGTCTGAGCTTCAGTCCTAGGTTGGGCACTAAGTATGTGTGATTTAGAAAAAGTCATTTTCTTTCTGGAATTGAAACTGCATACTTACCATGATGGACACTAAGACTAGCTCCCCCAAATCTGTTCTGCTTTCAGATGATTGGTGTAACCTAACAGTATGTGGCTGCTTCTGGCAGGTGTTGGGAACATATCGCATCCAATCTCCAGTCAGATGGAAGAGGTGCTATTATAGTTAATACAGGGAATCTTCCTAGTTGCATATGGACAAAGTAACTGTATTTCCACTTGTCATCTATGGTCATATTGTGACTCTGAGGAGGGTCAACGACATGATGAAGTCAGCAGGAGGGAGAACAGATGAGTTTTGGAAAGAACCCAGAATTTGGGGTCACTCATCAGACCCTGCATGGAGTTTCCTCCATATCCGAACTCCTGTAAAGAAATATGATAAATGTACTTGTTTTTAAATTCTTTAGAGTCTAATTTTTGTCCTTTCCAACTCATATTTTCCTGATGGATAACAATAATCCTTCTATAGACCAAGTGAAAGATTATAAGTTACAGGTTTTGAAATATTAAAGCACCGCACATATTCAGGGGGTATTATTTGTCCATTTCAATAAGCCTGTACTTCTCCATTTGGAAAGACCATTGAAAAGAGGAGTAGAAAATTATGTATTGATATCTGCCAGGTGTTTTGCCAACTCTACCTACATTTTAAATTTTATTCTCTAAAAACTCCAATAAGATATTACTAATCTCATTTTATAGATGAAGAAGTAGAGTTATTAACTGAATATTTATGCCTGCTCAAAAATTTATATGCTGTAATTCCAAACTTTAATGTGATGATATTTGAAGATGGAGACATTTCAGATTGATTGGGTGATGAGGGTGAAAACTCCTTTTATTACACTGGCTTCTTTCATTTGGTAATATGTGCTTAAGATTTTCCAAATATTTTAATGGCTCTGTATGTTGTTTCTTCAATGCTTTGTATGTGATATACTAAACATTTTCCTTTTAAAGATCTTTTCAGTTGATCCTATCTAACTTGGAAGTCTAACACAAAATAACTCATATAGTATCTAAGCTTCTATGTGATAAGAAGTCAGGGGTCTGAGCTTCAGTCCTAGGTTGGGCACTAAGTATGTGTGATTTAGAAAAAGTCATTTTCTTTCTGGAATTGAAACTGCATACTTACCATGATGGACACTAAGACTAGCTCCCCCAAATCTGTTCTGCTTTCAGATGATTGGTGTAACCTAACAGTATGTGGCTGCTTCTGGCAGGTGTTGGGAACATATCGCATCCAATCTCCAGTCAGATGGAAGAGGTGCTATTATAGTTAATACAGGGAATCTTCCTAGTTGCATATGGACAAAGTAACTGTATTTCCACTTGTCATCTATGGTCATATTGTGACTCTGAGGAGGGTCAACGACATGATGAAGTCAGCAGGAGGGAGAACAGATGAGTTTTGGAAAGAACCCAGAATTTGGGGTCACTCATCAGACCCTGCATGGAGTTTCCTCCATATCCGGAACTCCTGTAAAGAAATATGATAAATGTACTTGTTTTTAAATTCTTTAGAGTCTAATTTTTGTCCTTTCCAACTCATATTTTCCTGATGGATAACAATAATCCTTCTATAGACCAAGTGAAAGATTATAAGTTACAGGTTTTGAAATATTAAAGCACCGCACATATTCAGGGGGTATTATTTGTCCATTTCAATAAGCCTGTACTTCTCCATTTGGAAAGACCATTGAAAAGAGGAGTAGAAAATTATGTATTGATATCTGCCAGGTGTTTTGCCAACTCTACCTACATTTTAAATTTTATTCTCTAAAAACTCCAATAAGATATTACTAATCTCATTTTATAGATGAAGAAGTAGAGTTATTAACTGAATATTTATGCCTGCTCAAAAATTTATATGCTGTAATTCCAAACTTTAATGTGATGATATTTGAAGATGGAGACATTTCAGATTGATTGGGTGATGAGGGTGAAAACTCCTTATTGGGATTAATGATTTTATAAAAGATACACCAGAAAACAGTCTTGGTCCTTTCAAAATGTGAGGACAAAATGAGAAGATAGTCTTCTGGTAAATAAGAAATAGGTCCCTACCAAGCACTGAATCTGCCAGCCCCTTGATCTTAGATGTTCCAAACTTCAGTGAGAAATAAATGTTTGTTGTGAGTTCACCCACTCTGTAGTGTTTTCATTACAAGGCTCTGAGTAGACTAAGATATTGAGGCTCACAGAAGTTAAGAGCCCAAATGTATGTGAGACTTCCCTGGTGGCTCAGGGATAAAGAAGCCATCTGCCAAGCAGTAGGAAGACCAGGGTTCCATCCCTGGGTCAGAAAGATCCCCCGGAAAAGGAAATGACTACCTACTTCAGTATTCTTGCCTGGGAAATTCCACAGACAGAGTATCTTGGAGAGCTATAGTCCGTGGTGTTGCAAAAGAGTTGGACACGACTTAGCTACTAAACAACTAAAAGGCACAAGACTGACATATACTAAATTTTGAATCACCTAAATTTGGCTATTTTTCTCTGTTTATTCTACTACCATAAGCTGTTTCCAGTTTAATTATTCTGGGAACAATGTCATAAAGATGGTATTTGAGCTACACCTTAAAGGGAGGTAAGATTTATCCAAAAGGGCTAGCAGTTTGAGTAATGGCACAGAGTTGTGAGAAATCTTGTGGTGTTGAGAAAGTGAACTGAATATTTGTGTTCCTTCAGAAATTCATACATGAAAAATTTAAGCCCTGGTGAATGGTATTTAGTTCAGATTCTGGTAGTTTTTTTGCTCAATTATAAAATATTTCTATCGAGCTAGGTGCCCTTTGAGCTGACTATATTAAAAAACTTTTTTCTGCCAACTCTACCTACATTTTAAATTTTATTCTCTAAAAACTCCAATAAGATATTACTAATCTCATTTTATAGATGAAGAAGTAGAGTTATTAACTGAATATTTATGCCTGCTCAAAAATTTATATGCTGTAATTCCAAACTTTAATGTGATGATATTTGAAGATGGAGACATTTCAGATTGATTGGGTGATGAGGGTGAAAACTCCTTATTGGGATTAATGATTTTATAAAAGATACACCAGAAAACAGTCTTGGTCCTTTCAAAATGTGAGGACAAAATGAGAAGATAGTCTTCTGGTAAATAAGAAATAGGTCCCTACCAAGCACTGAATCTGCCAGCCCCTTGATCTTAGATGTTCCAAACTTCAGTGAGAAATAAATGTTTGTTGTGAGTTCACCCACTCTGTAGTGTTTTCATTACAAGGCTCTGAGTAGACTAAGATATTGAGGCTCACAGAAGTTAAGAGCCCAAATGTATGTGAGACTTCCCTGGTGGCTCAGGGATAAAGAAGCCATCTGCCAAGCAGGAGGAAGACCAGGGTTCCATCCCTGGGTCAGAAAGATCCCCTGGAAAAGGAAATGACTACCTACTTCAGTATTCTTGCCTGGGAAATTCCACAGACAGAGTATCTTGGAGAGCTATAGTCCGTGGTGTTGCAAAAGAGTTGGACACGACTTAGCTACTAAACAACTAAAAGGCACAAGACTGACATATACTAAATTTTGAATCACCTAAATTTGGCTATTTTTCTCTGTTTATTCTACTACCATAAGCTGTTTCCAGTTTAATTATTCTGGGAACAATGTCATAAAGATGGTATTTGAGCTACACCTTAAAGGGAGGTAAGATTTATCCAAAAGGGCTAGCAGTTTGAGTAATGGCACAGAGTTGTGAGAAATCTTGTGGTGTTGAGAAAGTGAACTGAATATTTGTGTTCCTTCAGAAATTCATACATGAAAAATTTAAGCCCTGGTGAATGGTATTTAGTTCAGATTCTGGTAGTTTTTTTGCTCAATTATAAAATATTTCTATGGAGCTAGGTGCCCTTGGAGCTGACTACTCCATCAGTTTTGATACTCTTTCCTCCACTTATTTATTTTATTTTATTTTTTCACAGAGTTTTGTTGTTTACTGCCACACATCCTCCACTTATGTTTAAGAGCTCTCTTTAACATGATTTCTGCTTCCCCTTCTGTACCAATCTACCAAAAAAAAAAAAAACTTTCAAAATTTTTTCTTTGTTTCATTTATTTTAGTGCTTTGTTGCTGTTTGTTATGCTTGTGTGCGCTGTATGTGAATGTTGAGGAAATCTTGGTAATGGCAATTTTGAAGACACAGTTCAAAGAAAAGAATTTTTAAAATAGTCATAATCAGGTGTCTAATTATATGCTTCTTCTTACACTTAGAGCTGTTTGATGGAAGGGGCATAGTTCTTTTCTCATGAATTATTTTTAAGTATTTTAAAACTATTAATCAGCAACTGATCTATCTAATAAAAGGAACAACTAAATGTTTATTGAAGCTTGCCACTGTCAAGGTCATTGTGTTCTGGTTTATAGGGAGTAAAAAAAAAACATTATGAGAGAATTAACACCACAAAAATATAAATCTTGTGAGTAATTAGGCAGCAGTGCACTTATCACCAGAGTGTATTTTCATTTTTAATCTGGGCTTTTGTTCCAACTGACAAAATAATGGCTTGCTTGCAGGATTCCACTGAAGCAGATTTCCCAGAGTGGGATTTGGTGCATTAGTGAACCCCTCCATGTTTCGTTTGCCATCAGGTTGGATGCACTGTGTAATCCCTTCCAAAAATTTTTTAAAGGGGGGTTCCCAAGGAAATACTGAAGCCGGTTCTACTACCATAAGCTGTTTCCAGTTTAATTATTCTGGGAACAATGTCATAAAGATGGTATTTGAGCTACACCTTAAAGGGAGGTAAGATTTATCCAAAAGGGCTAGCAGTTTGAGTAATGGCACAGAGTTGTGAGAAATCTTGTGGTGTTGAGAAAGTGAACTGAATATTTGTGTTCCTTCAGAAATTCATACATGAAAAATTTAAGCCCTGGTGAATGGTATTTAGTTCAGATTCTGGTAGTTTTTTTGCTCAATTATAAAATATTTCTATGGAGCTAGGTGCCCTTGGAGCTGACTACTCCATCAGTTTTGATACTCTTTCCTCCACTTATTTATTTTATTTTATTTTTTCACAGAGTTTTGTTGTTTACTGCCACACATCCTCCACTTATGTTTAAGAGCTCTCTTTAACATGATTTCTGCTTCCCCTTCTGTACCAATCTACCAAAAAAAAAAAAAACTTTCAAAATTTTTTCTTTGTTTCATTTATTTTAGTGCTTTGTTGCTGTTTGTTATGCTTGTGTGCGCTGTATGTGAATGTTGAGGAAATCTTGGTAATGGCAATTTTGAAGACACAGTTCAAAGAAAAGAATTTTTAAAATAGTCATAATCAGGTGTCTAATTATATGCTTCTTCTTACACTTAGAGCTGTTTGATGGAAGGGGCATAGTTCTTTTCTCATGAATTATTTTTAAGTATTTTAAAACTATTAATCAGCAACTGATCTATCTAATAAAAGGAACAACTAAATGTTTATTGAAGCTTGCCACTGTCAAGGTCATTGTGTTCTGGTTTATAGGGAGTAAAAAAAAAACATTATGAGAGAATTAACACCACAAAAATATAAATCTTGTGAGTAATTAGGCAGCAGTGCACTTATCACCAGAGTGTATTTTCATTTTTAATCTGGGCTTTTGTTCCAACTGACAAAATAATGGCTTGCTTGCAGGATTCCACTGAAGCAGATTTCCCAGAGTGGGATTTGGTGCATTAGTGAACCCCTCCATGTTTCGTTTGCCATCAGGTTGGATGCACTGTGTAATCCCTCATTGAGAGGTCCCAAGGAAATACTGTGATTCTTTCAAATGCGCTGTTTGAGCAATGCATTGCCATTTTCAAGGAAAGGAAAGAGAAAGATTATTACAGAGGTATTGAAATTATCATATGAACAGCCAGGATGCTTTTTATGAGAGCAGAATGAAGATGAAATCCCCTGAGAAACCTCAGAATTGAAAAACTCTAGTTGGGATAGTTGTTACTATTACCCATGGCAGAAATTTTCCTGCTTTATCTTCACCCCCATTATAGACAATATGTACATAATTCAGATGCAAGAGAAACATATCTCTGCATCTGTGGCAATCATTTCTATCTATACCAGAAGTACTATTTGTTAAAATTAGTAGATATGGAAGTGTCTTGGGGGCATTTGATGAAATAACAGAAGGAAGTCAAGAATTTAATCAGAAAACCTAATCTGAATCCTGACGTATCAGTGATGTGGTTCAAGCAAGAGGTTTTGGTTCTGTTTCCTCATTGGTAAAATGGGAATTGTTCTTCCTAACCAATAATTTCATTTGATTGACACAGGATTTGATGAGACACCAGAAGAGAAAGAAAAAGCCATGTGTGGAGCAAACTGTTTAAATTCTGACTTTGCCACTTACTTAATGAGACCTTTGGTAAATTATCTCATCATTAAAGAGCCTGAGTTTGCTTATGTGCAGCCTGGAAATAACAGCACTCATCTCATAAGATTCTTATAGGAATTTCTCAAAATCCAGGTAACATTTTTTTTTTTTTTGGACATTTTAGGAGCACAGTTATTTGTTGAATGGATAAATACAGTAAAAATTTTCTGTTTTTAAGAACTTCGGTAATGAAAAAATATGACAAACCTAGACAGTGTGTGTCAGGAGATCAAACCAGTCAGTCTTAAAGGAAATTAACCCTGAGCTTTCATTGGAAAGACTGAGGCTGAATCTGAAGCTCCAGTATTTTGGTCATCTGATGAGAAGAGCTGACTCACTGGAAAAGTCCCTGATGCCAGGAAGGATTAAGGGCAGAAGGAGAAGAGAGCATCAGAGGAGGAGACGGGTGGATGGCATCACTGATGCAATGGACATGAACTTGGGCAAACTCTGGGAGATGGTGAAGGAGAGGGAGGCCTGCCATACTGCAATCCATGGGGCTGTGAAGAGTTGGACACAGCTGAAGCCACTTAGCACACACATACACTACTTCATGGAGAAATTTCAGTGGTTAAATGTGACAATGGCAATCAAATTTTAAATCTATTAACTGGAACACATGAAGTCTCCGAGCAAAATTATCATTATATTTTTTATCATTTGTTTCTCCATAGAAAATTTAATCTTTTCATAATATCATGAAGACAAACCTGGAAGGTGTTTCTCCTCCTTCTGTTTCAGCTCTCATAACTGGCTGCCCTCTGCCTTCCAAAGGAATGCTCCATCTCAGCCTGGGGGGAAATAATTGTGCCACATATGGCAGACACAAACCCTGTATCATGGGAGGGTACCTTGCGTGACTTCATTAGTTGCTAATGTGTTGATTATGCCAAGAAGAGCCATGAAGCAGAAAGTGATTTTCTTCATTTAGCAAATTGAATGCTGATTGAATAGGACTCACAGATCTCTTTGTAATAGTGTTGTGCTGTGAAGCAGGGTGTCACTGGTTGTGAATACCTGCTGAGGTGCCAAGATCAAGGTGTCTCAACAATAAAAAAATGAAAAAGTCTGGGAAATGAAACAAGAGGCTCCAGCAAGGTCAGAGAAGGGAGGCCTTCTCTGTGGTCTTCTCAGTAAGGGACAGGGGAGCTTAAAAATTAAGAAGTTGATGTGTTCTGGTTAACAGGCTTTGAATTTGATCATCATTGTCACACTTAACCACCAGGGCAGAAGCTAGAAGAATTTGTAACAGGTGGGATGGTAAAGATTTTAGGTTGTAGGGCTTTTAAAAGTCTCCCTTCGCTCTACTCAGTTCTGTCATGGTGGCCAAAAAGCAGGTATAGAAAATTGTAAATGAATGGGCAAGGCTGTGGTCCAGCAAAACTTCATAGGGACTAAAATTTCAATTTCATTTTCCTTCTTTTATGTTTGATTTTATTTTGCTTTGAACATTTAAAGATGTTAAAATCACTGTTAACTTGCTTGTTGTATAAAAAACAAAACAAAACAAAACTGTGGTGGCTGGTGGTAGGTCATTGTCTCTTAGTCCAGAGTGGAATTGCAAACTACAGAGGATTGAACAAGATAGGACATCAAAAATACAAAAATATAGCTGTTGGGCAGACCCAGGCTCCTTGGGTATCAGCTTGGCAGGCTCTTGTATCAGCTGGGAAATGTGGTTGTACTTGACTCGTGGATTCTGGCTAATCCTTAGGCATGGCCTGAGGCCATCAGGGTCTGTAGAGGGACACAGGAAAAATGAAGACCACTGACAGACAGGCTCTGGTTTTGGCAGGTCCCGACCTACTTTATTCTATTATTTCTAAAATGTTTTCTTTTGAAGTTACCATGTCTCCTTCTTCTGCGGGTTTTGACTCATCTCCTTTTAAAAATAACTTTCCACTGTCTTCCTGGTATCCATTTGAACAAATGCCCTAAGGCTTTGCTAAAGCCCACTTTGCTCTAAGGGAGGTTTCGTGAAAGGTAGGTGCATCCTGGGATTTCACACAAGGTTTGCTTACCCAAGAGCTAAAAGGAGTTCCTGACAAGCCAGCCTCACCCAGAGCGACTTACACAGCAGACTCTGGTATACACACACCCTGCCTATTCTTAAATTGTCCTCTATTAATTAATCCTGCTCTGAAAGGCTATGCTTCTTTGCCTTATTTGCATAAAACAGCTGAAAACCTGCATCCCTAAAGACAATGTCAAGCCTGGATAAATTCAAGCTCTACCACATGCTAACTAAGTGACCTTGGGTATACTATTTGAGTTTGGTCTAATATGCATTTTTGTAATGCATCTGATAATATCTCCAGGTCTAATGATGTAAGCATCTTCCAGTCTGTAGAGTGTATGGAAATAAAGGTATCAGGTAGGTTTAATAATTTGTATAATCCAGTGCATGTGTGTTTTCAATCATTTGGAAGGATATGTTAAACATTTCATAAGAGTTTTTTTTTTTTTTTTTAGATTTATTTATTTATTTATTTATTTGGGGCGGGGGTCGGGTTGGGGAGGGAGGGGAGCAGGCGGGTCACTTCCATTGGTCTTCCATTTCTCCATTTCCATCTGTCTTTGTTCTTTGGCTCCTGTGGCCCTCCCATCACGGTGGCATCTGTCGTTGCAAAGAGCTGGCTCTGGGCGCATGCGCTCCAGAGCTCCGGCTCGGTAATTGGACACATCGGTCCAGCCGCTCCGCAGCACGTGGGATCTTCCCAGGCCAGGGCACGAACTGGCGCCCCTTGCACTGCAAGGCGGTGTCCTTACCCACTGGACCACCAGGGGAAGCCCCTCATAAGAGTTTTAAGTACATTTCATACACACATATATGCAGACCCTGTGGTAGACAACATGTGGTATATATATAACTTTTGATCTCAAGAGTTTATGTATGAGTGGGAATCTTGTAGTATAGTAAAAGAAGCACTGGCTTTAGAAATGAGGAACTAGGACTTGAATTAATATGGTGGTAGAAAAGTGGGTGAATGTCTCTGAATCTGTATTTCTTCTTTAGAAACGGAGACATTAACCCTTGTCTTCATCTCAGTATTATTTTAAGAATCCATGGAAACAAAAGTGAAAAAAAAATAAATTGCTATGCAAATCTAAGTCTCGCTTCATTAACATCATTTTCTCCCCTGTATTACTCTGAAACTCTGCTTAAAAATTCTGGGATCCAGTTTGGAAAGCACCAGCTGAAAACAACAGCTTATAGAACAGTAGATTTTTCAGATAAAGGTGATAATTCATCAATAGGTGAAAGATATCTACTGAATTTTATACATGACGAGGGCACCAACTTCAAAGTATGCTTTATGAAAATTCAGAGGATACTCTCAGGGTTCAACAATTGAATTTTCACGTAATCTTAAACAAGATTCTTCCCACACAATCCACGAATGGATGGTTTTCTTTACCTCTGTTTAATGAAACAAAATGTTGAGTTACTTAAGCATCAGGAATTTGATACTTCTCTTTGATCTGGAGAAATAAGAAACAGCCTCTCTGCCAGAGTCATGGCAGGATGAAAATTCCTTCCCAGCTTCTGAAGAAGATCAGACAACTGGCCAGTATTGTGAGAGCAGTCAAGCAATTAGTTGAACTAATTGCTTCCCTGAAATGATTTTCTCTGACTGAATATACCAGGCATTTGTGTCCCAAGGGCTGATCTCATATTACTTGCTTACCCATCTAGCACCCAAAGCCAATGGCAATAAAGTTTAAAACCAACAAAGAACAATTAGAAAAGTGGTCGTTCTATGTGTACACAGTGATCCAAGTTAAGAAGGCTGATTCCTTACATGTGGTCTTCCTCTTGTTCTCCTGTCATGCATCCCTCACAGAACCAAAAGACCCTCTGATTCTGAATATGAGATCCCCAAAGAAGACTATTGCAAGATATTAATGAAACAAGAAAAATTTCTTTCTATACCACATCAGTGGAAGGCCTGTCATTTTAACCTGTGCTTACTCATCATAAGAAATAAAAGTGAGGTAAAGGAATCAAAAATACCAAAAGATTAGGGAAAAAGGACTGCTTTTTTTTTTTTTAATCTTTGTTTTTTTAATTTTTACAATGTTGTGTTGGTTTTTGTTGTACAACGTGAATCAGCCATAACTATACATAAATCCCCTCCCTCGGGCTTCCCTGGTGGTCCAGTGGGTAGGGACGCCACCTTGCAGTGCAAGGGGCACTGGTTTGATCCCTGCCCTGGGAAGATCCCACGTGCTGCGGAGTGGCTGGACCGATGTGTCCAATTACCGAGCTGGAGCTCTGGAGCGCATGCGCCCAGAGCCGATGCTCTGCGACAACAGAGGCCACCGCGATGGGAGGCTCACACGGGCCAAAGAACAAAGATGGATGAAAATGGACAAATGAAAGACCAACAGAAGTGGCCCGCCCGCCCCTCTCCCTCCCTCCCCACCCAACCCTACCCAAAAAATAATCAATAAATAAATGTTAAAAATAAAAAATCCCCTCCCTCTAGGGTCTCCCCGCCCCCATTCCTATCCCTTTAACATATATACACTATTATGTGGAAAATGGATAGCTGGTGAGAAGTCACTGTATGCACAGTGTGTGATGATCTAGAGGACTATTTTCCTACTGGTGAGTTTTGATGAAAAAAGTTGCATAGTAGTGATGTTCTACTCAGCAGGTGGAGAGACCTGCGCACTCTCACTCCTTCCTCTTTCTCGACCCCGCCTTCGCTGTAGCGACAGAGGTCTCCGGGATCTAGTCGTGAACATGCAGATCTTTGTCCACGCCCAGGAGCTACACATTCTCGAGGTGACCGGCCAGGAAATGGTCACCAAGATCAAGGCTCCTGTAGCCTTGTTGGAGAGCATTGCTCCAGAAGATCAAGTCTTGCTCCTGTCAGGCAGGCCTCTAGAGGATGAGGCTACCTTGGGCCAGTGTGGGGTGGAGGGTCTAAGCACTCTGGAAGTAGCTGGCCTCATTCTTGGAGGTAAAGTTCGTGGTTCCCTGGCCCATGATGGGAAAGTAAGAGGTCAGACTCCCAAGGTGGCCAAACAAGAGAAAAAGAAGATGAGCTAAGCCAAGAGGCGTATGCAGTACAACCGGTGCTTTGTCAATGTTGTGTAGAACTTTGGCAAGAAAAAGGATCCCAGTGCCAACTCTTAAATCTTCTGTAATGTTGGCTTTCTCTAGTTAAGCCACTTAGCCTGAAAAAAAATAAATAAATAAAGTTGCATAAAATAGCATTTTCCTATATGGCCAGATTTCATTGACATTGACAGTATTCATAAACCAATGCATGTGCCAGACTCTCTGGGGAGATTGAAGTTGTGCAGACAATGATGTTTACAGAGAAAACATGCAGGTGAAATAACTTGCAAATCACAGGAAAGCCTTCTCAGGACATGTGCAAGCTTATCTTTGAGGCTACAATCCCTGTCTTCAGTTTCTGATTGCTGCTAGTTGGTGATTCCTACATTACTATCTCCACTCCAGTTCTGTTCTCTGCGTTTCAGATCAATAAATTCAATTGCCCATTTTATATCTCCATAAAAGTCTCAAAGACATACAAGCCAATGTGTCCAAAACTCATAATCTTCCACCTAAAACTGGACTTACGTCTGTGTTCTCTCTCAGTAATTGACATAATCATCAGTCAAAGAACAAACTGGAAACTAAGAAATGGCTTTTGAAACTTCATTACTCACATCACAGCTATTTCATCACTGTATTTTTTTAAACACTTTATTTTGGGGAGCAATTTTAGACTCACAGTTGAATTAAGAGGAAGGTAGAGATATTTTATTGATATGACATGCATAACCTCCTCCATTATCAATAATCAATAGCCACCACCAGAGTAGTACACTTGTTACAACTGATGAAACTATATTTGACATATCATTGTCATACAAAGCCCATAGTCTACATTAGAATTCATAGTTGGAATTACACACTGTGTTATTTTACTACCTTCAAATTGTTCTGTACTTCATCTATTCAAGTCTATTGATTCCCACCCAACCAAAACAATCACTTATCTTTTTATTGTCTCTATAGTTTGCTGTTTTTCAGAATATTATGTAGTTGGGATTATATAGTATTATAGCCTTTTTAGATTGGTTCATTAACTTTGCAACAGGCATTTAAAGTTCTTCCAAAGAGGTATAGTTTTTTTTTTTTCCCCCTAACACTGGTACATCCATTCCTTTGACTGGATGTACCACAGTCTGTTTATCCATTCACTTACTGAAAGACATTTTGGTTGCATCCAAGTATTGGCAATTATGAATAAAGTTGGTATGAACAGATTTACAGTGAAGGTTTTTGTTGAAGTTATTTTTATCTCCTTTGGATAAATACCAAGGAGTGAGATTACTAGATCATTAAGTAAGAGTATGGTCAGTTTTATAAGGAACTACACAATGTGTCTTCCAAAGAGACTGTACCATTTTAACATTCCCACTGACAATAAATGGGAGTTCAGTTTGCTGTACCTCACCATCATTTGGTAGTTTCAGCGTTTTAGATTTTTGACTATTCTAATAAGCACGTAGTAGTATCTTATTGTTTTAAGTTGCATTTCCCTGATGACATATGTTGTGAAGCATCTTTTCACATGTTTATTTACTATTTGTGTATTTTCTTTGGTGAGCTATCTGTTCAAGTCTCTGGGCTATTTTTGTTAGTTTCCTTATTGTTGAGTGTTAAGAGTTCTTTTATATTTTGCGTAACAGTTCTTTATCAGATATGTATTTTGCAAATATTTTCTCCCAGCCTGTGGCTTACCTTCTCATTCTCCTGACATTATATTCTGCAAAGCAGGAGCTTTTAATTTTAATAAAGTCCATCTCATCAATTACTTCCTTCATGAACCATGAATCATGTTCAATCTGAAAAGTCATCGGTATACCCAAGGTCATCTAGGTTTTCTCCTGCGGTATAGTCTAGGAATATTATATCTTTGTATTTTACATCGAGGTCTGTAATCTATTTTGAATTAATCATTGGAAATGATGTAAAGTCTGTGTCTAAATTTTTTATTTTGGCATAGAACGTTCTGTTGTTCCAGCACCATTAGTTGTATTTTACCATCGAAAGGTCAAAGTAATCTATTTTTTGAATTTCTAATCACTTGGAATGGATGTCAATCCTCCAATTCAGAATATTATGTAGTTGGGATTATATAGTATTATAGCCTTTTTAGATTGGTTCATTAACTTTGCAACAGGCATTTAAAGTTCTTCCAAAGAGGTATAGTTTTTTTTTTTTCCCCCTAACACTGGTACATCCATTCCTTTGACTGGATGTACCACAGTCTGTTTATCCATTCACTTACTGAAAGACATTTTGGTTGCATCCAAGTATTGGCAATTATGAATAAAGTTGGTATGAACAGATTTACAGTGAAGGTTTTTGTTGAAGTTATTTTTATCTCCTTTGGATAAATACCAAGGAGTGAGATTACTAGATCATTAAGTAAGAGTATGGTCAGTTTTATAAGGAACTACACAATGTGTCTTCCAAAGAGACTGTACCATTTTAACATTCCCACTGACAATAAATGGGAGTTCAGTTTGCTGTACCTCACCATCATTTGGTAGTTTCAGCGTTTTAGATTTTTGACTATTCTAATAAGCACGTAGTAGTATCTTATTGTTTTAAGTTGCATTTCCCTGATGACATATGTTGTGAAGCATCTTTTCACATGTTTATTTACTATTTGTGTATTTTCTTTGGTGAGCTATCTGTTCAAGTCTCTGGGCTATTTTTGTTAGTTTCCTTATTGTTGAGTGTTAAGAGTTCTTTTATATTTTGCGTAACAGTTCTTTATCAGATATGTATTTTGCAAATATTTTCTCCCAGCCTGTGGCTTACCTTCTCATTCTCCTGACATTATATTCTGCAAAGCAGGAGCTTTTAATTTTAATAAAGTCCATCTCATCAATTACTTCCTTCATGAACCATGAATCATGTTCAATCTGAAAAGTCATCGGTATACCCAAGGTCATCTAGGTTTTCTCCTGCGGTATAGTCTAGGAATATTATATCTTTGTATTTTACATCGAGGTCTGTAATCTATTTTGAATTAATCATTGGAAATGATGTAAAGTCTGTGTCTAAATTTTTTTTTTTTTTTGGCATAGAACGTTCTGTTGTTCCAGCACCATTAGTTGAAATGGCAGTCTTGGCTCCATGGCATTGCCCTTACTCCTTTGTCAAAGATTCGTTGACTATATTTATGTAAATCTATGTCTTTTTTCTCTATTCAGTTCTATTTGTCTATTTTGCCATCAACACCACATTGTGTTGATTAACAAGGCTTTAAGTTTTGAAGTTGGGTTATGTCAATCCTCCAACTTTGTTTTTCTCCTTCAGTATTGTCTTTGACATTAGCTTTTCTAAGTCTTTAACTTTCCATATAAACTTTAGAATCAGTTTGTTGCTCTCTGTGGCATAATTAACTGTGATTTTTTGGGGGATTGCATTGAATCTTTAGATCAAGCTGAGAAGAGTGGACATCTTGAAAATATTGTTTCCCACCCATGAACATGGAATATTTTTCCAGTTATTTAGTTCATTTTTGATTTTAGGTATTAGTGTTTTTCAGTTTTCTTCAAATAGATTTTATGTATATAACACCTTGTATGTTGTTACATTTTACCAAATTATTTCACTTCTTGGATGAATGATATATTTTTAAAAATTTAAGTCCCACTTCTTCATTTATGGTCATAGTAGAGTAAATGACTTGCATATTAGCCCTATATTCTGGAAAATTGCTACTGTTGTTGTGCAATCACTAAGCCATGCTCAGCTCTTTGCGACCCTATGAACTGCAGCATGTCAGGCTTCCCTGTCCTTCACTATCTCCCAGAGCTAGCTTAAATTCATGTCCATTGAATCTGAGCTATAACTGTTTTTCAGTTTCAGACGGTTTTTGTCAATCCCTGTGGATTTTTATACAGATGTTAACATTATATGTGAATAAATACAGTTTTTTTTTTCTTTTTTCTTTATCTATACCCTCTATTTTCTTTTCTTATGTTACATAGTACATAAGAACTTTCAGCATGACGCTCAAAAGGAGTGATGAGAAAGAATATCCAGTTTCTGAATGACTTGGTTTCACTCTAAAATACTCCTTTAAGCATTTGTTGCAAGGCAAGTGTACTGGCAACATATTTTATTGATTTTTGTTTGTCTGATAAAGTCCTTATTTCTCCTTCATTTTTGAAAAATAATATCCCAGGGTGCATCATTCTAGGTTGGTGGGGTTTTTTTTTTCTCAATATTTAAATGTTCCATTCCACTTTCTAGCTGCTTGTGTTATTTCTGATGATTAAAGTCAGAGGTAATTCTTACCTTTAATCTCCTATGGGTAATATTTTTACCCTGTCTGGCTTCTTTCAGAATTTTTTCTTTAACTTTGTTTTCTGCAATTTAAAAAATATATGCATAGGTGTAGTTTATTACATTTATTCTCTTCGAATGTTTCTAAGTTTCCTTGTCTGTGGTTTCATATCTGTCATTAATCTGATAATTTTGTGAGAGCCTCCCCCAGTGACTAATTCTCAGTAATTATTGTTTCATTTATTTTTTATATTCCTTTCTTCCTGTCTTATTCTTCTGGTATTCTCATTACACATGTGTTATCTCCCTTGTAATTGTCCTATAGTCCTTAGATAGTGTGTTCTGGGTTTTTCTTTCAGCCTTTATTTTCTTTGTTTTTTGAAATTTCCATTTAAATATCCTCAAGGTCAGAGATTCTTTCCTCATCCATGACCAGTTTACTAATAAGCCCGTCAAGACAGTCTTCATTTCTGTTACAGTGATTTTGACCTCTAGAAATTCTTCTTTCTTATAAGGTTATCTCTCCACTTACATTGACTATCTGTTTTCACATACTGTCTACTTTATCCCGTAGAGCTCTTAGCATATTAGGGTAAGGAGGAGGGATAGATTGAGGTTTGGTATGACATGTACACACTGCTATGTTTGACATACATAACCAACAAGGACCTACTGTGCCTACTCTATAGCAAGACTTTCTGTGTCTATTGTACAGCACAGAGAACTTGGTCAATATTCTGTAATATCCTAAATGGGAAAATAACTTAAAAATAATAGATACATGATATGTATAAATGAATCACTTTGCTGTACAATTGAAACTACACAACAATTTTAATCAACTATACTCCAATATAAAGTAAAAATTAAAAAGATTACTTTAATCGTAAGTGTTTTCAGTTTCTGGTCTGATGCTTGCTCTCCTGACTTAAATTTTGTTTTCCTTTTAATATGTCTTGTAATTTTTTCATTGTAGCTGGGCAACATACTAGACAAAAAGACCATTATTATAAACAGTATTTTGACAATGTGGTGGTGAGGTGTGGAAGGAGGGAAAGCATTCTACTGTCATAGGTCTCAGTTTTTTATTAAGCCCACATCTCTGGGTTATAAACCTCACAAGTGTCTCTTAGTTTTTTCTTCTCTTTAGGTGAGACAGGATGGCCAACATGGGCTGCTTTTGCATATTTTAGTCATCCCACATGAAAGGCTAGACAGGGCTGAAGTTCTGTATTTTCCTTCTGCCAGGTGAAAAGACTAGAGCTAACTAGCAGGTCAGGCTCTGGTTAACGAGTTTCTCTTGAGGGCATATCTTGCTAAAAAGAATGGAATCCTTTGTGGTATTTCAAGATGTTTTCTTTTCCCTTGTCCTTACCAGAATCACTTGATAATTGTTTTGTCTGATACTTATTGTGGGATCCTTTGGCTATATACCTAGAAGTGATATTGCTAGATCATATAGTAGTTCAATTTTTAATTTTTTGAGGAACTTCCATACTGCTTTTCTAGAGTTTGTGCCAATTTACATCCCCAAAAATAATGCACAAGGGTCACTTTTTCTCAATATTCTTTCCAACACTTGTAATTTGTCATTGTTTTAATAACAGCCATTCTACTTTTTGTGAGATTGTGGGGCCCTGAAGGAAAGACAGCTTTAGCAAGCATAAGGAAACTTAAGCATATTTGCAGTTTAGTACTAAAAGGACGCTGACAGGAAGAGACAGGGCGTGATCTAAGGTCCATTGTCAAAACTTCTGATTGATCCCCCTGGTTTCCGTGCTCTGGGCAATGCCGGCTCACCTGAGTTCCTATTGCAATGTAAATTCGTGGTTGCTCGACCTTTAGCTTGATTGGTGTAACTATAGGAAGTCTCTTGCAAACCCCCCTTTCGTTTGCCTATAAAAACTGTTAGTTTACTCTAATAAAGTGGAACTACTTTGATGGAACCCCTGTCGCGTCTGATTGTCCCCTGCCTTCAGTCAGGGGGCTGCGGGGCGGACAGTTCAAGATTTGCCTTTCTCCGAGATCTCCCGGTTCCGCCGGGAGTAATCCCTGCTGCCTTCCCTTTCTGCGAAAGGTCCCTGCAGAAGCTGGCGCCCAACGCGGGGCCTGACTGCGAGAAAGTAGAAGGCAGCATCACCGTGTGGGTTTGAAAGAGAACCGACGAAGCGGCCGACGGGCCTCAGCGCGGCGCCTCCCTCTAGAGGGGCATCTTCTCGGAGTAATCTGGATTTCAAGGTGAGTCTTCCCCTTTATCGCGCCACTCCTGAGAGGGTGGGGATTTAGGGTAGTCACAAAGGGAAAAAGAAAGAAGAAAAAAAAAAAAAAATTGAACGCTGCTTTCCTTTGTTCTTCCTTCTTTGCTTTAATTCCTACTTTCTTGTTCTCTCCGATTCGAGACTTCCAGCGAACAGGTGGACAGTCAAAAAAGCAACTGACGGAGACCAGGCCAGGGTTACTCTCTGGTGGTCTTCAGAAGGCTTTAAGACAGTCCGCCCCAGTAGCGGCAGCCCGACTGGGTGGAAGCCTCTCTTTTCTACATTTCAAATTGAGGACGTGGCCTAAACCTCTCCCGTGCGGGCACGGGTCAGGCACTTAAAAGCCATTAGGGCGCCTGCCGCTTGAAGACTCCCGTGACAGGATAAGGGGGTCACGGAACGGGCCAGAGCCTCTTAGAGCGCCCGCCCCCAGCAAGACAATGTCCGTGCAACGTTAGGGACTCCTTCACGGTTTCACAAGCACGACATGAGCCCAACTTCCCGGCCGCCACCACTCCCGTTAGGATTTTTGGTGGTTGTCCTCAGTTGTCTTTCTTTTCTGCTCTCTTTTAACAACATGGGAAACTATATCCAGGCTCTTAACAGAGCCTGGGACTCGTTTGTAAATGAAGACGAAATTAGCTATGATGAGCGTTTCCCCAATCACTCGGGGTCAAGATCTCAAGGCACAGGACTGTACTCCCCGCTCCCTCCCCCCTTTGAAGAGGTCACAGAGGCGCCATGGGGAGGGAGGGCACTGGGGTCACCTTGGAGAGAGAGGACCTATCCTGAAGATCCTGGGGGGCCCTCAGCGCCCTTCATGGGCCCAACCAAGCTTTCCCTGTAAACGTTAGCCCCGGGGGAAACAGACCGGACGCCTGGTATCCATGGGAGGCTAATGACCTAAAGGAACTTAAAAAGGCGGTAGCCGAGGACGGCCCAAACTCCCCATGGGCAGAAACCATACTCCAAGGGCTAGCCCACCAACCTTGTACCACCCAAGACTGGAAAATGCTATGTAAGGCAGTACTTCCCGGTAACATTTATATCAAATGGTGTGCCTTCTTTAAAGAGGAATGTCATGCTCAAGCAGAGAGAAACCAGGCTGCCAATCCTGTCATTCCAATAACTTTTGGAATGCTATCGGGAACGGCGGACCGATGGAGCACTGGTATTCAGCAGGCCGCCATTCCTGCCCCTTATCAAGACCAAGTACGGGCTATATGTCTGGCTGCCTGGAAAAAAAAAACTTGCTGAAGGCCCTACTGAACCCCCCATATCAGGTATAACACAAAAGAATAACGAAGACCTTGCCACTTTTGTAGATCGTGTAGAAAAGAGCCTCCAGAGAAAATTTCCTCCAGGCCCTTTAAGAGATCAGTTCCTCAAAATGTTAGTTTGGGAGGGAATGAACACAGACCATAAATTGGCCTGTGCAGGACAAAAAGATCGTTCCATTGAGCGATGAATTGTGTGCTCTAAAGATATAGGCACACAAAGCCCCCAAGCCCGCTCTATCACCAATGCCCTTCAGGCTCAAACTGAGGCTCTCTGAGGCAAGACAATGTCCGTACGTTAGGGACTCCTTCACGGTTTCACAAGCACGACATGAGCCCAACTTCCCGGCCGCCACCACTCCCGTTAGGATTTTTGGTGGTTGTCCTCAGTTGTCTTTCTTTTCTGCTCTCTTTTAACAACATGGGAAACTATATCCAGGCTCTTAACAGAGCCTGGGACTCGTTTGTAAATGAAGACGAAATTAGCTATGATGAGCGTTTCCCCAATCACTCGGGGTCAAGATCTCAAGGCACAGGACTGTACTCCCCGCTCCCTCCCCCCTTTGAAGAGGTCACAGAGGCGCCATGGGGAGGGAGGGCACTGGGGTCACCTTGGAGAGAGAGGACCTATCCTGAAGATCCTGGGGGGCCCTCAGCGCCCTTCATGGGCCCAACCAAGCTTTCCCTGTAAACGTTAGCCCCGGGGGAAACAGACCGGACGCCTGGTATCCATGGGAGGCTAATGACCTAAAGGAACTTAAAAAGGCGGTAGCCGAGGACGGCCCAAACTCCCCATGGGCAGAAACCATACTCCAAGGGCTAGCCCACCAACCTTGTACCACCCAAGACTGGAAAATGCTATGTAAGGCAGTACTTCCCGGTAACATTTATATCAAATGGTGTGCCTTCTTTAAAGAGGAATGTCATGCTCAAGCAGAGAGAAACCAGGCTGCCAATCCTGTCATTCCAATAACTTTTGGAATGCTATCGGGAACGGCGGACCGATGGAGCACTGGTATTCAGCAGGCCGCCATTCCTGCCCCTTATCAAGACCAAGTACGGGCTATATGTCTGGCTGCCTGGAAAAAAAAAACTTGCTGAAGGCCCTACTGAACCCCCCATATCAGGTATAACACAAAAGAATAACGAAGACCTTGCCACTTTTGTAGATCGTGTAGAAAAGAGCCTCCAGAGAAAATTTCCTCCAGGCCCTTTAAGAGATCAGTTCCTCAAAATGTTAGTTTGGGAGGGAATGAACACAGACCATAAATTGGCCTGTGCAGGACAAAAAGATCGTTCCATTGAGCGATGAATTGTGTGCTCTAAAGATATAGGCACACAAAGCCCCCAAGCCCGCTCTATCACCAATGCCCTTCAGGCTCAAACTGAGGCTCTCTCTGAGGCAATGACTAAAGCCTTGTCCACTGCAATGGTTACAGGCAGGGCCTCATCCCAGGGGCCCCCCGCCTCACCTGAATCAGGCCACTGCTTTAACTGCAGCCAACCGGGACACTTTAAGAGAGAGTGCCCCCCTAAGGAGATAGGAAAACATCCCACCGAAACACCCTCTGAAGGAAATCAGGGTGGGGCAAGACACTCTGTGCTCAGGGAAATCCGGTGGAACAGGTCTTTAGATAAGTAAATGACTTTTAGAAAGAGCTTTTATTATCTCAATCCCTGCATCTCCTCAGAACTAAAAAAGTGCTAAAATCCTTTCTGAAGGTATCACATCCTCTTGGCAGGCACAAGCCATTTGTAAAACAAAAGCCTTTTAAAAAGAAAGAAAAAGAAAGAAAGAAAAAAAACCCCTTTCTTTGACATTTAAATTTCCCCCACACTGAAACCCTTGTGCTGACTTTCTTCCCCTAACTCTTTGGAGCGGTTTCTCGGACCTATCTGGGGTGCTACCTCCAGGGCTGCAGTCCTAATTATACCTCAAATAAAACTTAATCCACAGATCCCCATCAAAAATTTAAAGAAAATTGTGCATACTTGCAAGTCCTGCCTCCCTCACTTACAAGTTCCTCCCCTGCAATCTCCGAGAATAAACCCTCGGGGACTGAGGCCTAATATGTTGTGGCAGACAGATGTCACCCACTTTTCGCCCTTTGGAAAACTCAAGTACATCTTTGTATCCATTGATACTTATTCCCATGCCTGCTGGGCTACAGCCCACTCAGGAGAAAAAGCAAAACATGCGGAGAGTCATTTCTTACAATGCTTTGCAACTCTGGGTCTACCTTATCAGATAAAAACAGACAATGGTCCCTGCTTTGTTAGTAAAAATTTACAAAACTTCTTTCAACGATGGCATATCTGCCGCACCACAGGGATCCCATATAACCCTCAAGGACAGGCTATAATTGAACGTCATCATCAAAACTTAAAGGCCCAATTACAAAAACAAAAAGGGGGAATAAGCCCTCACCAGCAACTTGGAATGGCACTCTTTACCCTAAACATTTTAAACTTTTCAAAGAAAGAACTGATGGCACCCTTTCAAAAACACTGGTCCAGCCAAGAAATAAAGCCTGAAGTGCAAGTGAGATGGAAGGACCCCATTACTGGCCAGTGGAAGGGGCCTGATCCACTCCTTATGATGGGGAGAGGATTTGGGTGCATATTCCCCATTGGGGAACCCAGCCCTATATGGGTACCGGCGAGAAATCTTAAATTTATACCACAAAACAAGGATGAAACCTTAGAATCTGCTGCAGACAACAAATGACCATATATCAGGCCCAAGAACAGAAAGTTCTTGAGGCGTCTCTCTCTCTCTTTCTCTCCTTAATAGGTACAACAGTAACAACATCCGTGCTCGGAGTTCAGTGGGTGCACACCATCACAGCAGTAAACAACATCCACCACCTCTGACCAGGGACTTCAGACCAGCCTACACCAACTTGAACACCTGAAGGCTGCCATAATGGGACTCCAACAACAGCTTGATCTACACGCCAGAGCAATCGAGACATTAAACATCCTGGCACACTTGGACTGTGACGTGAGATATCCCCGCTTCTGCTTGACAGACTTCCAGTGATGAACAGGACTCTAATTGAAGTACAGATGAAAATATGGGACACTAAATTTTGGGAAGAGCAAAAGATACTAACTTGTATTGTTAGCAAACTAAATGTAACCAGAGCAAACCGAATTACACCCCAAACATTTTGGGAACAAGGGTAAAAGGGGTTTAAGATTTTTGACAATGGATACAGAGCCCACTCACCTGGTTTAAAAATGCTTTCTATCTGTTTGTTTTTGTTGCCTTGCTAGCTGTATCGTTTAAGGTCAAGGGTGTTATGGCCCACAATAGGCAGTTACAACAAAAAATAATTGTACTTGCTCAGGTCCTAGAAGAAGAGCCCTACGTTGGGCACCCACAAAACCCCTGGGTCGATATGGCCCCTCAAGAAATCACTTGAGACATATAATGAGGCCTTTGAATGACAAACGCTCTATAAAAACTCTGTCCAGCCCCCGCGAGATGGCTGGTTAGCCAGTGACGGGTAAGAGGACACCACTGCAGAGCAGGCCTAAGACAGGAGGGCCGCCACAGCTGCTGCCTGATCCCATGACGGGCTCTGCCTGAATAGTGCTCTGTCCCGACCTAAGACAGGCACAGCCGCAAGGGAGAGCGAACGAGGCTAGAGGCTGGCCACCTCTTAGCTCTACGCGTTGCCTCAACAAAAGTCTCTTAATTTTAAAAAATAAAAGAGGGGGAGATGTGGGGCCCTGAAGGAAAGACGGCTTTAGCAAGCATAAGGAAACTTAAGCATATTTGCAGTTTAGTACTAAAAGGACGCTGACAGGAAGAGACAGGACGTGATCTAAGGTCCATTGTCAAAACTTCTGATTGATCCCCCTGGTTTCCGTGCTCTGGGCAATGCCGGCTCACCTGAGTTCCTATTGCAATGTAAATTCGTGGTTGCTCGACCTTTAGCTTGATTGGTGTAACTATAGGAAGTCTCTTGCAAACCCCCCTTTCGTTTGCCTATAAAAACTGTAAGTTTACTCTAATAAAGTGGAATTACTTCGATGGAACCCCTGTCGCGTCTGATTGTCCCCTGCCTTCCGTCAGGGGCTGCGGGGCGGACAGTTCAAGATTTGCCTTTCTCCGAGATCTCCCGGTTCCGCCGGGAGTAATCCCTGCTGTCTTCCCTTTCTGCGGAAGGTCCCCGCATGAGATGACTTCTTTTGCTTTAAAAAAAACTTTGCTGATAATTAGTTAGTAATGTTGTTTATCCTTATGTCTTCTTTGGATAAAGGTGTACCCAGGTCCTCTTGGCGTTTTTAAATCAGATTATTAGTTTTTTATTATTTAATTGTATGAGTTTTTAAACATTTGGATATTAAAGCCTTATCTGTTAGTTTGCAAATATTTTTGTCCCTTTCGTTTTCACTTATTGATGTTTATATTCAACTCTTATTTGATGTTCACTGTATATTTTGTGGGATGTAAAGACTGAAAAATATTTTAGAGGATCATAGTTCATTTAGAGAGATAATATGTTTTTACTGTGATATAATGCAACATTTGAGGGTGTTATGGCCCACAATAGGCAGTTACAACAAAAATAATTGTACTTGCTCAGGTCCTAGAAGAAGAGCCCACGTTGGGCAAAACCTGGTCGATATGGCCCTCAAGAAATCACTTGAGACATATAATGAGGCCTTTGAATGACAAACGCTCTATAAAAACTCTGTCCAGCCCCCGCGAGATGGCTGGTTAGCCAGTGACGGGTAAGAGGACACCACTGCAGAGCAGGCCTAAGACAGGAGGGCCGCCACAGCTGCTGCCTGATCCCATGACGGGCTCTGCCTGAATAGTGCTCTGTCCCGACCTAAGACAGGCACAGCCGCAAGGGAGAGCGAACGAGGCTAGAGGCTGGCCACCTCTTAGCTCTACGCGTTGCCTCAACAAAAGTCTCTTAATTTTAAAAATAAAGAGGGGAGATGTGGGGCCCTGAAGGAAAGACGGCTTTAGCAAGCATAAGGAAACTTAAGCATATTTGCAGTTTAGTACTAAAAGGACGCTGACAGGAAGAGACAGGACGTGATCTAAGGTCCATTGTCAAAACTTCTGATTGATCCCCCTGGTTTCCGTGCTCTGGGCAATGCCGGCTCACCTGAGTTCCTATTGCAATGTAAATTCGTGGTTGCTCGACCTTTAGCTTGATTGGTGTAACTATAGGAAGTCTCTTGCAAACCCCCCTTTCGTTTGCCTATAAAAACTGTTAGTTTACTCTAATAAAGTGGAATTACTTCGATGGAACCCCTGTCGCGTCTGATTGTCCCCTGCCTTCAGTCAGGGGGCTGCGGGGCGGACAGTTCAAGATTTGCCTTTCTCCGAGATCTCCCGGTTCCGCCGGGAGTAATCCCTGCTGTCTTCCCTTTCTGCGGAAGGTCCCCGCATGAGATGACTTCTTTTGCTTTAAAAAAAACTTTGCTGATAATTAGTTAGTAATGTTGTTTATCCTTATGTCTTCTTTGGATAAAGGTGTACCCAGGTCCTCTTGGCGTTTTTAAATCAGATTATTAGTTTTTTATTATTTAATTGTATGAGTTTTTAAACATTTGGATATTAAAGCCTTATCTGTTAGTTTGCAAATATTTTTGTCCCTTTCGTTTTCACTTATTGATGTTTATATTCAACTCTTATTTGATGTTCACTGTATATTTTGTGGGATGTAAAGACTGAAAAATATTTTAGAGGATCATAGTTCATTTAGAGAGATAATATGTTTTTACTGTGATATAATGCAACATTTGATAAAAATATTGAGTGATTTATTAATAGTATATTAAGGTTTTAGAAGAAAAATAAACTATATTCTGTTTGGTTAGTTTGAAAGCATCTCAAGGTCATCAAAACTGAGAAACTGGGAATGTTTATGACCTAAACCTTGAGTAGTGTGTTGATTTTCTATTTCATACCAAATACCACCACGATTTACTAGTCAATGAAGGATAAAACCCAGGCAATCTTGACTCCTCTCTTTATTTATTATCCACAGCAGAAATTTTGTAGTGATTGGTATTAAGTAAGTAAGACTTGAGTGACTGCTTCAGACCTCAAGGGATATAGTTAATCTGCTCTTTTATTCTTTGCCTTTACAGTATCTTCTGTTTCTAAACATTTCTAGTTCTAACCAGGAAGTTTCATGTTCTAGAGGAATAATATAGATTTTGCTGTTATAAATGACTGTATGATGAATACTGTCTCTACTATTGGTACTGCAATTAAATGGGCATTTTCCCTTCTTGTTTTATTCTCAAGTTTTGCTTTTTAAAACTGAAGTAATATCAGCTGGGAGTAAGTTTAGTTTTCAATAATGGAAACCTCAAATGATATAGCTTAGATAAGATGAAATTTATTTTACCACATGTAAAAATGTTTTGAAATGGAAGATATAGAGATATTATATTCTCCACAAAGATGTTGGATTTATGTCAGTTTCAATTCACTGCTCTGGTATAGTTACCATATGACACATACTGTCGGGGGTCTTCCCTGAGATCTCCCGGTTCCGCCGATTTTGGTCTTCCCTTTCATGGAAGGTCCCGCATGAGATGACTTCTTTGCTTTAAAAAACTTTGCTGATAATTAGTTAGTAATGTTGTTTATCCTTATGTCTTCTTTGGATAAAGGTGTACCCAGGTCCTCTTGGCGTTTTTAAATCAGATTATTAGTTTTTTATTATTTAATTGTATGAGTTTTTAAACATTTGGATATTAAAGCCTTATCTGTTAGTTTGCAAATATTTTTGTCCCTTTCGTTTCACTTATTGATGTTTATATTCAACTCTTATTTGATGTTCACTGTATATTTTGTGGGATGTAAAGACTGAAAAATATTTTAGAGGATCATAGTTCATTTAGAGAGATAATATGTTTTTACTGTGATATAATGCAACATTTGATAAAAATATTGAGTGATTTATTAATAGTATATTAAGGTTTTAGAAGAAAAATAAACTATATTCTGTTTGGTTAGTTTGAAAGCATCTCAAGGTCATCAAAACTGAGAAACTGGGAATGTTTATGACCTAAACCTTGAGTAGTGTGTTGATTTTCTATTTCATACCAAATACCACCACGATTTACTAGTCAATGAAGGATAAAACCCAGGCAATCTTGACTCCTCTCTTTATTTATTATCCACAGCAGAAATTTTGTAGTGATTGGTATTAAGTAAGTAAGACTTGAGTGACTGCTTCAGACCTCAAGGGATATAGTTAATCTGCTCTTTTATTCTTTGCCTTTACAGTATCTTCTGTTTCTAAACATTTCTAGTTCTAACCAGGAAGTTTCATGTTCTAGAGGAATAATATAGATTTTGCTGTTATAAATGACTGTATGATGAATACTGTCTCTACTATTGGTACTGCAATTAAATGGGCATTTTCCCTTCTTGTTTTATTCTCAAGTTTTGCTTTTTAAAACTGAAGTAATATCAGCTGGGAGTAAGTTTAGTTTTCAATAATGGAAACCTCAAATGATATAGCTTAGATAAGATGAAATTTATTTTTACCACATGTAAAAATGTTTTGAAATGGAAGATATAGAGATATTATATTCTCCACAAAGATGTTGGATTTATGTCAGTTTCAATTCACTGCTCTGGTATAGTTACCATATGACACATACTGTCAGGATCTAACTAACACTTCTGCATTTCAACCAGCAAGTGGAAGAAAGAATAACGAAAAAAAGATGCAAAGAACAAGATATTATCTATTTGGGGCACTTTAAAGAAGTTGTAAGACAACACTTCTATATATATATTACACTGACAAAATTTAGTCACATGACAACACCTAGCTGCAAAAGAAGCTGGGAAATATGTTCTTTATTTTTGTACATTGTGAATAAGCTAAAAATTGGAGAGTTTTATTATTAAGAACAATAACAATAAGTGTCTAGTTCATAATGTCTATCAATTTCTGTCTTTGTGATCCAGTTCTATTTTACCTAACTTGTATTTTATAGCCTTATTTTGAATTAAAATTTTTGTGATTCTGAATATTCTCATCCTTTGTCAAATTGCTGCTATAGTAATTTGCATTTATACAATACTGGTAAATAGCTAAATAATTATCAGAACAGGCAATTTTAGCTCAGGACAAGTATTTCAGATTTCATAAACAATGAGAAGAAACAAAGTAGTTAAGCTATAGAAATAGGTATAACTCCAATGAAAAGTGCAAAATATGAGACTAAGACTATCCCTGACTTTAGCTTATGTTGTAAGCATTTATTTGTTTTTGATATTATCAGATTTCTCTTCAAACTTATCCCACTATCTCCCTCCATGTTTTCACATATTGCCTCATACACTCTACCAAAGTTGAGAGATCTTACTTCTTGCCCTACACCAAACTGCTCTTTTGTTTATTTTGAGAACATTGCATAAATAAATGATGAGGGAAGCTTAAAACGATTGGTTATAGGTGGACTGAAACGTCAACACAAGTGCAAAATAACACATGTAGAATTCCAGGAGCAATGGCATGAAGGACTGTCAACACCTGTTACTTCTGGGACTTATTCTTTCTGTGTCAAAGCCAGTATTAAGAATCTATCAAGGCAGAGAACTTCCTCTCCCTGAATATGAGTTTCTACATCTATATTAAATAAGAGATTAAGACTCAATAGAGTTCAGTTCAGTTCAGTCATTCAGTCGTGTCTGACTGTTTGTGACCCCATTGATTGCAACACACTAGGCTTCCCTGTCCACCATCTCCTGGAGCTCACTCAAACTCATGTCCATTGATTCAGCAATGTCACCCAACCATCTCATACTCTGTCATGCCCTTCTTGTTTTGCCATCTATTTTTCCCAATATCAGGCTCTTTTCCAATAACTTGTCTCTTCACATCATGTGGCCAAAGTACTGGAGCTTCAGCTTCAGCATCAGTCCTTCCAATGAATATTCAGGGTTGATTTCCTTTTGGATTGACTGGTTTTATCTCCTTGCTTTAAAGGTACTCTCTAGAGTCTTCTCCATTGCCAAAGCACAAAGGCATCACTTCTTCAGTACTCAGCCTACTTTATGGTCCAGCTCTCACATCCATCCATGACTACTGGGAAAATCATAGCTTTGACTCTACAGACTTTTGCCCACAAAGTGATGTCTCTGCTTTTTAATATGCTGTCTATATTTGTCATTTTTTCTTCCAAGGAGCAAGCGCCTTTTAATTTCATGGCTTGATCACCATCTGCAGTGATTTTGGAGCCCAAGAAATAAGATTATGTGAATGTGGTTTATCTCTGTCTATTTCATAATGTCTTATTGTACAAATTTAATGTCTTTCCCATCTTAACTAGGCACTTACCCAGCCTAGTTTGAAGTGAAACAGAGAAACTAGCAAGAACTTCTTTCTTCACACTTTCATGGTTAGGAGATCCCTTCTTACTAGAGATCTTGGTCACTTTAGTATATCTTTTTTCTTTCCTTACTGAGAAAATCCTCTTCACATGTAGGTGCCACTTTATGGATTTCTTTGGTATATGGATTCTCTTTGTCAGCATCACAATTCTTAAGCTTTGACGCACATAATTCAGTAAACAAGGGTGATTTGGAAATAAACACTGTGGTACTGGATGTTTTGATTACGTGATGTGAACAGCTCACTCATTGGAAAAGTCCCTGATGTTGGAAAAGACTAAAGGCAGAAGAAGAAGAGGGTGTCTGAGGATGAGATGACTGGAGAGCATCACTGATGCACTGGACATGAACTTGGGCAAACTTTAGGTGAAGGTGAGGGACAAGGAGGCCTGCTGTGCTGCAGTCCATGGAGTCACAAAGAGTTGAACATGAATGGGTGACTGAACAACACCTGAACAGTCTATCTAAGATGGTGATAAAGTGACTAATTGGCATGAGTTCTGGACAAAGTGTTACTTTATGTCCTGGGGACGACAATGCAGGATGGCTCACTATTTTTTTTTGGCCACTTCTACTGGTCTTTCATTTCTTTTCATCCATCTTTGTTCTTTGGCTTGTGTGGATCTCCCATACCAGTGGCCTCTCTCTCTGCAGAGCACCGGTTCTGGGAGCATGCACTCCAGAGCTCTGGCTCGGTACTTGGACACATCAGTCGAACCACCCTGCGGCAAGTGGGAGCTTCCCAGGCCCAGGGACCCAATTGGCGCTCCTTGCACTGCAAGGCAGTGTCCCCACCCACTGGACCACCAGGGAAGCCCATGGCTCAATATTTCATCATAATGGTGAATTTAAAACTTAGGAATTATTTCTAGAAGCAAAACCATGGATCAAGTTACACTATGGTACTACCAATTTCATACTCTCAGGGCAGCATTTTCATTGCATTCTAGGTACCACCCAAATGCAAAGGCAAAGGATATCTCTGGAACTGGGCAGCACAAGTGGTCCTAGATAATACTGAATATGTAACAGGTGAATGCCCTACTTTGCTCAAATCCAATAAGGATCTGAATGACAATCACCAATATGAGTTTTTCTTTTTCTTTTTTAAAATTTTGGCCTCTTTTTGTTGATTTTCCACTCATTAATTTTCATTCATCTTCATTCTTTGACCTGTGTGGGCCTCCCATCGCAGTGGCCTCTTCTGTTACAGATCACTGGCTCCAGAACGCTGGCTCATAATTGGACACACTGGTACAGCCGCTCCTCGGCTGTGGGATCCTCCTGGGCCAGGGATCCAGCAGGTGCCCCTTGCATTGCAAGGCAGTCTCTTTACCCACTGGACCACCAGGGAAGCCCCTGACCTGAGTTTTGAGTGTGTTTATTTTCCTATTGACTATATTTTTCCTATTGACTCTATGAATTAAATAATTTATTATGCAAGATAAAGTCTGTGTTTGCAGAGAAAATGTGGAAACTTTCGATTAATTTTTACTCAATTTAGCAAAATAGTGGAAGTCTATGATTGTCAGTGGGGTTGCAGTTTATTCAAGGCAAAATTGAACATTTTTATTAATCATGTGCTCTGTATCAGCATCATTGTTATTATTCTAGGTTGTGAGCAGATGATTCATAATTCCTGAGCAGTAAGTAAATATATGAACAGAGTTTACTGTTGTGATCAAATAAAACTTACAACACAGTTTATATGACTTTTTATGGGACACATAATCTTATTGTGTTACACAGTAAACATGCATAAATTGTGAACTGTTCACTGTAAAGCTTAGGTTTAAAATTGCTCTCACAAACACAGTGTTTTTAGTTTTCTTATTTTATTTAAATTTTTGGTATCTCTAATCAACTCAATAAATTCTGGCAATTAGGGAATGGATTCAGAATGTGGTAGCTACCACTTAATAGCAATATGTATGACTTTCTAAATTTAATATATCCTTGGCTAGAGAAATAAACGATGGACAATTCACATTCTAGAAGCAAAGCAGGTTGTCCAGAATTTTAGTTAATAAGAATTTCATAGAGCAGTGAATCTGAAGATTGAATGTGTTTACTAGAACATGAAATGAAAAAATATAAAATTGCAATAATTTTATTTTCATGTACTTGTCTTTATTTTCATGTAAATGTCTAAGACAGGATGATTTGATAGATTAACTTGTGCCTGTTTATAAAGTCTGCACTGGACTGGGAAGGAGAAACCCAGTGTAGTGGATGGACCTTATTATTTCTAAAATGCTTGCTGCTCCCATCCTGTAAAAAGTGTATATGTCCCTTTCCCACTGACATGGGATTTAGCCGTTGACTTACTTAATCCAAAGAAAGGTGAAGGAAAAGCTGACTGCCAAATTATGCCATAAAATTTCACCAAATATTTTCTCTCTCTTTATTTTTTGTCTAAAGTCTGGCATAGTCCAGAAGTGCTTCTTAGCCTGGATCTCAGAATGAAGATAACATAGAGTAAGTTACAGACAATCTGCACAGGATACAGATTGCAGGAAAGACAAGCAAGAAATGAGCCTTAGTTATATAACCCATTGAGATTCATGTGTCAAAACTGAGTCATGTTGACAGATATGAGAAATTGTCTTCTGTCTGCCATACTGATAAGGGCAAACAAATGTAGAGGCAATTAAACTGCTAAACAAGAAGGATTTATGATGCATACTATTAAAGCTAAGAGTCCAAGATCAAGCACTGCAAATCCAATTGTGTAGACAGAGAAAAATATCACAGCCTAAGTAGTGATACTAAACTTAACACAGTTTATATGACTTTTTATGGGACACATAATCTTATTGTGTTACACAGTAAACATGCATAAATTGTGAACTGTTCACTGTAAAGCTTAGGTTTAAAATTGCTCTCACAAACACAGTGTTTTTAGTTTTCTTATTTTATTTAAATTTTTGGTATCTCTAATCAACTCAATAAATTCTGGCAATTAGGGAATGGATTCAGAATGTGGTAGCTACCACTTAATAGCAATATGTATGACTTTCTAAATTTAATATATCCTTGGCTAGAGAAATAAACGATGGACAATTCACATTCTAGAAGCAAAGCAGGTTGTCCAGAATTTTAGTTAATAAGAATTTCATAGAGCAGTGAATCTGAAGATTGAATGTGTTTACTAGAACATGAAATGAAAAAATATAAAATTGCAATAATTTTATTTTCATGTACTTGTCTTTATTTTCATGTAAATGTCTAAGACAGGATGATTTGATAGATTAACTTGTGCCTGTTTATAAAGTCTGCACTGGACTGGGAAGGAGAAACCCAGTGTAGTGGATGGACCTTATTATTTCTAAAATGCTTGCTGCTCCCATCCTGTAAAAAGTGTATATGTCCCTTTCCCACTGACATGGGATTTAGCCGTTGACTTACTTAATCCAAAGAAAGGTGAAGGAAAAGCTGACTGCCAAATTATGCCATAAAATTTCACCAAATATTTTCTCTCTCTTTATTTTTTGTCTAAAGTCTGGCATAGTCCAGAAGTGCTTCTTAGCCTGGATCTCAGAATGAAGATAACATAGAGTAAGTTACAGACAATCTGCACAGGATACAGATTGCAGGAAAGACAAGCAAGAAATGAGCCTTAGTTATATAACCCATTGAGATTCATGTGTCAAAACTGAGTCATGTTGACAGATATGAGAAATTGTCTTCTGTCTGCCATACTGATAAGGGCAAACAAATGTAGAGGCAATTAAACTGCTAAACAAGAAGGATTTATGATGCATACTATTAAAGCTAAGAGTCCAAGATCAAGCACTGCAAATCCAATTGTGTAGACAGAGAAAAATATCACAGCCTAAGTAGTGATACTAAAATGCCAGGGAAATTGTAAAATGACATAATTAAAATGTAAAGTGTGATTGACTTTTAGGGAGACAGTCTTTCATTTAATGAACATTTAGGGGGCAAACTTTTCAGTTGTGACACTATGTTAAATCTTTGAACAATATTATCTCAGCTGTACTCAGAGAAATTGGTCCCTAGAAAGAAATACTCCCTGGAGAGGGAGGAGAGGGAGAAATCTGTGGTTCTAAAAGTTTGTGGGGATTTCCCTGGTGGTGTAGTGGATAAGACTCTGTGCTTCCAATGCAGGGGGCACAGGTTCCCTTCCTGGATGGGAATGAAGATCCCATATATCATGCAGCAGTGTGGTAAATAATAATAAAAAAAAGTTGAAAAGCTATAAACTGAATCCCTCCCTTAGGAATTCATAAGATATATTAATATAGTAAAACTAGAATTTCTAACAGGATACTTGTTTTACTTGGTTTATTCCAATATATCTGAACCTTATTGGGAAACAGTGCAGGAAACATAGCCTTGAGGTTTTCAAAGACAAATAAGATATAGTCTATTTCAGCTCCCTGTCTCATCCCACAGTATCTAATAGAGGATAGAAAAAAGGTACACGAATTCGCAAGGGAATTCATGAGTAAGGGTAGAAGAAAATGAGGAGGAAAGACTGAGTGTACAAAGAGTCCATCCCACAATTCCAATTTAGAACATTAGTACTATGTGAGAATGAGCAGACAAAATCTTGTAGTACTAAATCCAAATTTTTCCTCTCTTATTTTTGTCTAAAGTCTGGCATAGTCCAGAAGTGCTTCTTAGCCTGGATCTCAGAATGAAGATAACATAGAGTAAGTTACAGACAATCTGCACAGGATACAGATTGCAGGAAAGACAAGCAAGAAATGAGCCTTAGTTATATAACCCATTGAGATTCATGTGTCAAAACTGAGTCATGTTGACAGATATGAGAAATTGTCTTCTGTCTGCCATACTGATAAGGGCAAACAAATGTAGAGGCAATTAAACTGCTAAACAAGAAGGATTTATGATGCATACTATTAAAGCTAAGAGTCCAAGATCAAGCACTGCAAATCCAATTGTGTAGACAGAGAAAAATATCACAGCCTAAGTAGTGATACTAAAATGCCAGGGAAATTGTAAAATGACATAATTAAAATGTAAAGTGTGATTGACTTTTAGGGAGACAGTCTTTCATTTAATGAACATTTAGGGGGCAAACTTTTCAGTTGTGACACTATGTTAAATCTTTGAACAATATTATCTCAGCTGTACTCAGAGAAATTGGTCCCTAGAAAGAAATACTCCCTGGAGAGGGAGGAGAGGGAGAAATCTGTGGTTCTAAAAGTTTGTGGGGATTTCCCTGGTGGTGTAGTGGATAAGACTCTGTGCTTCCAATGCAGGGGGCACAGGTTCCCTTCCTGGATGGGAATGAAGATCCCATATATCATGCAGCAGTGTGGTAAATAATAATAAAAAAAAGTTGAAAAGCTATAAACTGAATCCCTCCCTTAGGAATTCATAAGATATATTAATATAGTAAAACTAGAATTTCTAACAGGATACTTGTTTTACTTGGTTTATTCCAATATATCTGAACCTTATTGGGAAACAGTGCAGGAAACATAGCCTTGAGGTTTTCAAAGACAAATAAGATATAGTCTATTTCAGCTCCCTGTCTCATCCCACAGTATCTAATAGAGGATAGAAAAAAGGTACACGAATTCGCAAGGGAATTCATGAGTAAGGGTAGAAGAAAATGAGGAGGAAAGACTGAGTGTACAAAGAGTCCATCCCACAATTCCAATTTAGAACATTAGTACTATGTGAGAATGAGCAGACATTTTAAAATCTTGACTCAGTAGCCAAGGGATGCTTCAACTTATAACCTGAATTACAACTGTCTCCTGACTGTTCATTTTTGTCCCTAGTCTATTCCCATATCACCCTGCCCTGCACATCTCCACTACTCAATCTTTCAAGAGTCATCTTTTAATTTCCTTCTCCAAATTTTCTGTGGTTTTGTATTCTCTTCAGGATTAGATCCATGTACCATGTTAATTTGTAAGATGTTGAAATGATCATAATGCATATTTCTACCTGAGTGACTTTTATGATATTGTTGAATTTTTTATTTTTTTAATTTATTTATTTTCGTCTATCTTTATTCTTTGGCCTGTGTGGGCCTCCCATCACAGTGGCCTCTCTCCTTGCAGAGCACCAGCTCTGTGCACATGCACTCCAGAGCGCTGCTCGCAGTTGGACACACCGGTCCTGCTGCTCCGTGGCAAGTGGAACCTTCCAAGGCCAGAGATCAAACTGGTGCCCCTTGCATTGCAAGGTGGACTCTTTGCCCATTGGACCAGCAGGGAAGCCCAGCTGAATTCTTTTAACTATTCATTTGACAAATGTCCTCTCTGTATCTAGGATGTTGATAAGTGGTGAGTATTGTAGAGGAAAGAGCTTGGAGTTTGATGGCAAGCTCCCTGCTTTCAAACAGTCTTCTAGTGTGTAGTAATTTTTATATTGGTAACCAAATCTGAAAAGTAAATATAAAATTACACAGGTCATCTTAGTGTCTTACATATTTGGTATTATCAAAGTACATGAGAAAAATTTCACTGAGTATTTAGATACAAGTAGATACTCAAACAATATTAATCATTTAAACCCAAATCTATATAGAATAAGGTACACAAAGTGGTGAAATAAAAATTTGAAATTTAAGGAATTTAAAGGCAATTTAAGAAGGAATATGTAAATAGAAATATATGTGTGAATATATCAATGCAAAAACCAACAAGGAAAACAAACAAAAACAGAGAAGAAGAGAATTCAGACTGTATTTAAAAGTATAGATGAGGCAAGAGGGAGGAATCGGGAGTTTGAGATTAGCAGATGTAAGCTATTATATATAAGAATAATAAAAGCAAGGGCCTACTGTATAGCACTGGAAACTAGATGCAATATAGTATGATAAACCATAAGGGAAAATGATATGAGAAAGAAGACATATATATGTATAACTGAATCACTTTGCTGTACATCAGAAACAGACACAACACTGGAAATCAGTTATACTTCAATAACATAAATTTTAAAAGTTATCAACATGCCCATTTGCATGTTCTGAATTGTCATAAAAGTAATAGAGTTTGCCTTTTGTATTCAGACATTATGGATTCAAATCCTGGCTTCATTTCTCACTAACTGTGTTTTTGATGAACTCACTCAGCATCTTATTTGTTTGTAAATTAATTCAGCTAAAGCCTCATAGAACTGACATAAAAATTAATCTGAGTATCTTCATGGAAGAAATACATCTTTAATATGAGTCTTTAAAAAAGTGTAGATATGCTATGTTGGAGAAGGAAAGGCAGCATGCCCAGGGGATGAAGGGATGGGAAGCAGAAAGAAATGTGCCAGTGACTGTACAGGGGATACACCCAGAGAAGGATGCCTTCCACTCTGTCGGGAAGTAGTGGGAACTTGGGCGCCAAGAGAGCATGGTCATAGAGGGAACGGGGCAAGCATTCCGTACTGAAGAGTGTAGACTCACCATGTTAAGGCAGGATTGAGAAAGCCAAATGACTATGGGCTACCTGGTATTGGTAAGGTATACCATACCTGGTATGGACTATCTGGACAGGCAAGTGAGTAGTGGGGCCATTCCAACAAACTGAAAACTCTGGATTGTCTTAAAATACAACCACTACTCAGCGCCATATTTATTCAATACATCCTGCCTCAGTGTATCCAGATTTAAAATATTTTGAAGCAGTCAGCAATGTATTAATCATTTAAACCCAAATCTATATAGAATAAGGTACACAAAGTGGTGAAATAAAAATTTGAAATTTAAGGAATTTAAAGGCAATTTAAGAAGGAATATGTAAATAGAAATATATGTGTGAATATATCAATGCAAAAACCAACAAGGAAAACAAACAAAAACAGAGAAGAAGAGAATTCAGACTGTATTTAAAAGTATAGATGAGGCAAGAGGGAGGAATCGGGAGTTTGAGATTAGCAGATGTAAGCTATTATATATAAGAATAATAAAAGCAAGGGCCTACTGTATAGCACTGGAAACTAGATGCAATATAGTATGATAAACCATAAGGGAAAATGATATGAGAAAGAAGACATATATATGTATAACTGAATCACTTTGCTGTACATCAGAAACAGACACAACACTGGAAATCAGTTATACTTCAATAACATAAATTTTAAAAGTTATCAACATGCCCATTTGCATGTTCTGAATTGTCATAAAAGTAATAGAGTTTGCCTTTTGTATTCAGACATTATGGATTCAAATCCTGGCTTCATTTCTCACTAACTGTGTTTTTGATGAACTCACTCAGCATCTTATTTGTTTGTAAATTAATTCAGCTAAAGCCTCATAGAACTGACATAAAAATTAATCTGAGTATCTTCATGGAAGAAATACATCTTTAATATGAGTCTTTAAAAAAGTGTAGATATGCTATGTTGGAGAAGGAAAGGCAGCATGCCCAGGGGATGAAGGGATGGGAAGCAGAAAGAAATGTGCCAGTGACTGTACAGGGGATACACCCAGAGAAGGATGCCTTCCACTCTGTCGGGAAGTAGTGGGAACTTGGGCGCCAAGAGAGCATGGTCATAGAGGGAACGGGGCAAGCATTCCGTACTGAAGAGTGTAGACTCACCATGTTAAGGCAGGATTGAGAAAGCCAAATGACTATGGGCTACCTGGTATTGGTAAGGTATACCATACCTGGTATGGACTATCTGGACAGGCGAAGTGAGTAGTGGGGGCCATTCCAACAAACTGAAAACTCTGGATTGTCTTAAAATACAACCACTACTCAGCGCCATATTTATTCAATACATCCTGCCTCAGTGTATCCAGATTTTTAAAATATTTTGAAGCAGTCAGCAATGTGAACTTCTAGAACTTTGCATGCTGTTTCATACCTTCCTATCTTTAGACCTTTTTTTTAATGACCCTACTTTGGCTCCTGACAAATGTTTTTTTCTTTGTGGAACCACTTCCACATCTTGGCAGGGGTGGTCATTCCAGGACTTATCACGTTCGATTACAATCTTGAAGCTAGGAGATGCCTTTTCTTTGTTACAATGCTTAGGACATTTGACCCAAAAGGCATTCCGTGAGCATGTGCTGATGTCTGCACTGGGTTTGATTCCTGAGCAGTGGAGCTTCACTGTCCATCTCAGCAGCAGGGAGAAGACGAGGAGGGATCAAGTTTCTTCTCAGATTTGAAAAAAAAGAAAAAAAAAAAAAAAAGCTCAGTTTAGCATAAAAATCACATTTTGAAAAATTTCTGGAAAATTATTTTTTTAAATTTCTGGTTCTCTAGACTCAGATATGTCTATACTTTATCTCCTTTAAGTAAATACTACCAATATAGTTTTTTGGTTCTTTTTTGCTTTCTTGTAGCAAAAAATTTATTAAAGTAAAAATGGACAGAGAAAACTTCCAGCCAAAGGAACTGGAAGGGTGTAGGAGAGTACCCCTTGCATCTAGTTCAAGTGTAATGTTATGCCCTTTTTCAGTTGGTTACTAAAAATAGATTGACTATTTTAAGGTTGTAAAGGTCTTACCAGACCTGCACCCACAACACACATATGTGGACCACGTAGGTACAAATTAAAAAAGAGAAGCATGTTCTCCAGCAAGACACATTGTTATTATAATCATTAGCTCTGGGCTTAAAGCAAGTCTTCGGTAAAATAGATTTTTCTTAAAAAACAACAACAACCAAAAAAAAAAAACAAACCTCACACACATATACACAGAGATGGAGAGGTGTAGTCTCCTCATGTGTTGGACAGCCGTGTCTGTCAGCCAGGGGCTTATTAAGACTTTATTCTAGTAGACGTAAAGTTGGAAGTAAAAAGAGAAAGGAGTGATAGAGAGCTGTGGTCCCCAGGCTAAGAAAGAAGGGTTGCTTTTCTTTATTTTTTTTCAATAATTATTATTATTATTATTATTTTTTAAAGATTTATTTATTTATTTACTTTGGGCGGAGGTCGGGTTGGGGAGGGAGGGGAGTGGGCGGGTCACTTCTATTGGTCTTTCATTTCTCTGTTTTCATTTGTCTTCGTTCTTTGGCTCCTGTGGGCCTCCCATCGTGGTGGCGTCTGTCGTTGCAGAGCATCGGCTTTGGGTGCATGCGCTCCAGAGCTCCGGCTCGGTGATTGGACACATCAGTCCAGCCGCTCCGCGGCACGTGGGATCTTCCCAGGCCAGGGCTCGAACTGGCGCCCCTTGCACTGCAAGGCGGTGTCCTTACCCACTGGACCACCAGGGGAAGCCCTCAATAATTATTTTATTTTACTTTTTACTTTTACAGAGTTTTGTTGTTTACATATATGTATAATCCCAGATTAGTTATATGTATATCCCTGACACCCTCCCTCCTCCACCCCCTCCCAGCCCTTCTGCCACCCCACCCCTCCAGCACTCCTACTGGATCCCCTATTCCCACAGTGCAATGATAAGAGCTACCTCTTTCACATATGATAGTATAGGTTTCCATGTCACTCAAGAAAGAAGGTTTTAAATGAGGAATGTCAGAGAAAGATTTCTTGTGAAGGGAAAGAATTGGTATCCAGAAATTGTTTTGAATTAATAGACAAATTTGAGGCACCAACTTCAGGGTCCAGTAAGATCCTCTGGAGTAGAGTGCTTCAGTCTCTGCGTTGTTGTCACCCATTCTCTTTGATTCTTTCCTCATCTCCCTCTCCCTCCTTACTTTCCTCTCTCCCTCTCTCCTTGCTCTCCCTCCCCTCCAAGTTTCCTTCCCTCCTCCTTTTCAATATTTCTTCTCCTCCTGCTGCTTCCTTTTCTTTTACTCATGCTTTTTCTTTCCTTCCTCCACATTGCCTTATTTTTCTTTCTTACCTTTCTCTTCTTCCTTCTTTGTCTTATCCTTTTTCTCTTTTAATTTTTTAAATTTGTTTTCATCTATTTTTTTCTCCTCATTGTCCTCAAAAAATATAGCTCTGATTTTGGAAGGAAATGGGGCAATAAAATACATTTGAAAATCAATTTTTTTTAAACCTTTATTTTGCTTTTAACTTTTACAAAGTTTTGTTGTTTACAGATATGTATGTTCCCAGATTAGTCATATGTATATCCCCCCCTTTCCACCCCTCCCAACCATTACACAGCACCCCTGAAGGATCCCCTTTTCTCACAGAGCAATGGCTAGAGCTATTTCCTTCACTTATGATAGTACAGGCCTTCGTGCTACTTCCTTTATGCCTCCCACCTTCTGTTCCTTCCCCACAATGACCATATGTCCACTGTCCATGTCTGTCTTTCTGTTGCTTCACTGCATGTGCCATCCTCACCATCCTACTAGATTCCATATATATGTGTTAATATACTGTATTTGTCCTTCTCTTTCTGACTGACTTCAATTTTTATGATACGTTCTAGATCCAGCCACCTCATTAGGGCTGATTCTTTTGCATTTCTCTTTACAGCTGTGTAGTATTCCACTGTATATATGTACCAGAGCTTTTGGATCCATTCGTTCGTCGATGGGCATCTAGGTTCCTTCCATGTTCTAGCTATTGTGTAGAGAGCTGCAATGAACATTGGGGTACAGGTGTTTCTTTCAGATTTGTTTTCATCAGGGTATAAGCCTAAGAGTGGGATTGCTGGGTCATATGGTGCTTCTATTTTTAGTTATTTAAGTAATCTCCAGACTGTCTTCCATAGAGGCTGTATCAATTTACACTCCCACCAGCAACGCAGGAGGGTTCCCTTTTCTCCGCAGCCTCTCCAACATTTATTGTCTGTCAATTTGTGGATGATGGCCATTCTCACGGGTGTGAGGTGATATCTCATTGTAGTTTTGATTTGCATTTCTCTGATTATTAGTGAAGTTGAGCATTGTTTCATGTGCTTTTGGGCCATCTGTATGTCATCGTTGGAGAGATGTCTGTTTAGGTCCTTTTCCCATTTTTTGATTGGGTTGTTCGTTTTTCTGGTGCTGAGTTGTCTGAGCTGATTATAGATTTTGGAGATTAATTCTTTGTTGTTTCATTTGCTATGGTTTTCTCCCACTCTGTGGGCTGTCTGTTCAGCTTTTTTGTAATTTCTTTTGCTGTACAAAAGCTTTTAAGTTTCATGAGGTCCCACATGTTCATTTGTCTTTTTAGTTCTGCTATGCTAGTAGGTGGGTCAGAGAAGATCTTGCTTTGATTGATGTCCTTGAGGGTTTTGCCTATATTCTCCTCTAAGAGTTTGATTCTGGCCTTTTTGTTACATATGTATATCCCCCTTTCCACCCCTCCCAACCATTACACAGCACCCCTGAAGGATCCCCTTTTCTCACAGAGCAATGGCTAGAGCTATTTCCTTCACTTATGATAGTACAGGCCTTCGTGCTACTTCCTTTATGCCTCCCACCTTCTGTTCCTTCCCCACAATGACCATATGTCCACTGTCCATGTCTGTCTTTCTGTTGCTTCACTGCATGTGCCATCCTCACCATCCTACTAGATTCCATATATATGTGTTAATATACTGTATTTGTCCTTCTCTTTCTGACTGACTTCAATTTTTATGATACGTTCTAGATCCAGCCACCTCATTAGGGCTGATTCTTTTGCATTTCTCTTTACAGCTGTGTAGTATTCCACTGTATATATGTACCAGAGCTTTTGGATCCATTCGTTCGTCGATGGGCATCTAGGTTCCTTCCATGTTCTAGCTATTGTGTAGAGAGCTGCAATGAACATTGGGGTACAGGTGTTTCTTTCAGATTTGTTTTCATCAGGGTATAAGCCTAAGAGTGGGATTGCTGGGTCATATGGTGCTTCTATTTTTAGTTATTTAAGTAATCTCCAGACTGTCTTCCATAGAGGCTGTATCAATTTACACTCCCACCAGCAACGCAGGAGGGTTCCCTTTTCTCCGCAGCCTCTCCAACATTTATTGTCTGTCAATTTGTGGATGATGGCCATTCTCACGGGTGTGAGGTGATATCTCATTGTAGTTTTGATTTGCATTTCTCTGATTATTAGTGAAGTTGAGCATTGTTTCATGTGCTTTTGGGCCATCTGTATGTCATCGTTGGAGAGATGTCTGTTTAGGTCCTTTTCCCATTTTTTGATTGGGTTGTTCGTTTTTCTGGTGCTGAGTTGTCTGAGCTGATTATAGATTTTGGAGATTAATTCTTTGTTGTTTCATTTGCTATGGTTTTCTCCCACTCTGTGGGCTGTCTGTTCAGCTTTTTTGTAATTTCTTTTGCTGTACAAAAGCTTTTAAGTTTCATGAGGTCCCACATGTTCATTTGTCTTTTTAGTTCTGCTATGCTAGTAGGTGGGTCAGAGAAGATCTTGCTTTGATTGATGTCCTTGAGGGTTTTGCCTATATTCTCCTCTAAGAGTTTGATGGTTTCTGGCCTTACATTTAAGTCTTTAATCCATTTTGAGTTGATCTTTGTGCATGGTGTCAGGGTATGTTCCAACTTCATTTTTTTGCATGTAGCTGTCCAATTTTCCCAGCACCATTTGTTGAAGAGGCTGTCTTTGTCCCATTTTATATGTTTGCCTCCTTTGTCAAAAATAAGGTACCCATAGGTGCATGGGTTTATCTCTGGGTTCTCCATCTTGTTCCATTGGTCGATATTTCTGTTTTTGTGCCAGTACCATACTGTCTTGAGGACTGTTGCTTTGTAGTAGAGTCTGAAGTTGGGGAGGCTGATCCCTCCAGGTCCATTCTTCTTCCTGAGGATTGCTTTGGCTATTCGAGGTCTTTTGTGTTTCCATATGAACTGTGTTATTCTTCGGTCTAGTTCTGTGAAGAATGTTATTGGAAGTTTGATAGGGATCGCATTGACTCTATAGATGACATTTGGTAGTATGGTCATTTTCACAATATTGATTCTTCCGACCCAGGAACATGGAATATCTCTACATCTGTGTAAGTCTTCTTTAATGTCTCTCATGAGTGTCTTGTAATTTTCTGTGTACAGTTCTTGTGTGTCTTTGGGTAGGTTTATTCCTAGATATTTGATTCTTTTGGTTGCAATGGTGAAGGGGATTGCTTTTTTGATTTCGTTTTCTGATTTTTCATTGTTTGTGTATAGGAATGTCGGTGATTTCTGTTTATTGATTTTGAATCCTGCGACTTTGCTGAATTTGCTGACTAACTCTAGTAGTTTTGTAATAGTGTCTTTGGGATTTTCTATGTATAATATCATGTCATCTGCAAATAGAGAGAGTTTGACTTCTTCTTTTCCAATCTGGATTCCTTTAATATCTTTGTTTTTTTTGATGATTTTCTCCCACTCTGTGGGCTGTCTGTTCAGCTTTTTTGTAATTTCTTTTGCTGTACAAAAGCTTTTAAGTTTCATGAGGTCCCACATGTTCATTTGTCTTTTTAGTTCTGCTATGCTAGTAGGTGGGTCAGAGAAGATCTTGCTTTGATTGATGTCCTTGAGGGTTTTGCCTATATTCTCCTCTAAGAGTTTGATGGTTTCTGGCCTTACATTTAAGTCTTTAATCCATTTTGAGTTGATCTTTGTGCATGGTGTCAGGGTATGTTCCAACTTCATTTTTTTGCATGTAGCTGTCCAATTTTCCCAGCACCATTTGTTGAAGAGGCTGTCTTTGTCCCATTTTATATGTTTGCCTCCTTTGTCAAAAATAAGGTACCCATAGGTGCATGGGTTTATCTCTGGGTTCTCCATCTTGTTCCATTGGTCGATATTTCTGTTTTTGTGCCAGTACCATACTGTCTTGAGGACTGTTGCTTTGTAGTAGAGTCTGAAGTTGGGGAGGCTGATCCCTCCAGGTCCATTCTTCTTCCTGAGGATTGCTTTGGCTATTCGAGGTCTTTTGTGTTTCCATATGAACTGTGTTATTCTTCGGTCTAGTTCTGTGAAGAATGTTATTGGAAGTTTGATAGGGATCGCATTGACTCTATAGATGACATTTGGTAGTATGGTCATTTTCACAATATTGATTCTTCCGACCCAGGAACATGGAATATCTCTACATCTGTGTAAGTCTTCTTTAATGTCTCTCATGAGTGTCTTGTAATTTTCTGTGTACAGTTCTTGTGTGTCTTTGGGTAGGTTTATTCCTAGATATTTGATTCTTTTGGTTGCAATGGTGAAGGGGATTGCTTTTTTGATTTCGTTTTCTGATTTTTCATTGTTTGTGTATAGGAATGTCGGTGATTTCTGTTTATTGATTTTGAATCCTGCGACTTTGCTGAATTTGCTGACTAACTCTAGTAGTTTTGTAATAGTGTCTTTGGGATTTTCTATGTATAATATCATGTCATCTGCAAATAGAGAGAGTTTGACTTCTTCTTTTCCAATCTGGATTCCTTTAATTTCTTTCTCTTCTCTTATTGCTGTTGCTAGAACTTCCAGGACTATGTTGAATAAGAATGGTGAAAGTGGACATCCTTGTCTTGTTCCTGATCTTAGAGGGAATGCTTTCAGTTTTTCACCATTGAGGATAATGTTTGCTGTAGGCTTCTCGTATATGGCTTTCACTATGTTAAGATAAGTTCCTTCTATGCCCATTTTTTGAAGAGTTTTTATCATAAATGCATGCTGTACTTTGTCAAAGGCTTATTCTGCATCTATTGAGATGATCATGTGGTTTTTGTCTCTCAATTTGTTGATATGGTGTATCACATTGATTGATTTGCGGATGTTGAAGAATACTTGCATGCCTGGGATGAACCCAACTTGATCGTGATGAATGAGCTTTTTGATGTGTCGTTGAATTCTGTTTGCCAGGATTTTGTTGAGGATTTTGCCATCTAGATTCATCAGTGAAATTGGCCTATAATTTTCTTTTTCTGTGTTGTCTTTGCCTGGCTTTGGTATCAGCGTGATGGTGGCCTCATAGAATGTGTTTGGAAGTGTGCCTTCCTGTGCAATTGTTTGGAAGAGTTTTAGAAGGACAGGCATGAGCTATTCTTTAAATGTTTGGTAGAATTCACTTGTGAAACCATCTGGCCCTGGGTTTTTATCTTTGGGTAGATTTTTGATCACAAGGTCAATTTCTGAGACTGTGATTGGCTTTTTCATGTTTCTATTTCTTCCTTTTTGGAGTTTTAGAAAATTCCGACCCAGGAACATGGAATATCTCTACATCTGTGTAAGTCTTCTTTAATGTCTCTCATGAGTGTCTTGTAATTTTCTGTGTACAGTTCTTGTGTGTCTTTGGGTAGGTTTATTCCTAGATATTTGATTCTTTTGGTTGCAATGGTGAAGGGGATTGCTTTTTTGATTTCGTTTTCTGATTTTTCATTGTTTGTGTATAGGAATGTCGGTGATTTCTGTTTATTGATTTTGAATCCTGCGACTTTGCTGAATTTGCTGACTAACTCTAGTAGTTTTGTAATAGTGTCTTTGGGATTTTCTATGTATAATATCATGTCATCTGCAAATAGAGAGAGTTTGACTTCTTCTTTTCCAATCTGGATTCCTTTAATTTCTTTCTCTTCTCTTATTGCTGTTGCTAGAACTTCCAGGACTATGTTGAATAAGAATGGTGAAAGTGGACATCCTTGTCTTGTTCCTGATCTTAGAGGGAATGCTTTCAGTTTTTCACCATTGAGGATAATGTTTGCTGTAGGCTTCTCGTATATGGCTTTCACTATGTTAAGATAAGTTCCTTCTATGCCCATTTTTTGAAGAGTTTTTATCATAAATGCATGCTGTACTTTGTCAAAGGCTTATTCTGCATCTATTGAGATGATCATGTGGTTTTTGTCTCTCAATTTGTTGATATGGTGTATCACATTGATTGATTTGCGGATGTTGAAGAATACTTGCATGCCTGGGATGAACCCAACTTGATCGTGATGAATGAGCTTTTTGATGTGTCGTTGAATTCTGTTTGCCAGGATTTTGTTGAGGATTTTGCCATCTAGATTCATCAGTGAAATTGGCCTATAATTTTCTTTTTCTGTGTTGTCTTTGCCTGGCTTTGGTATCAGCGTGATGGTGGCCTCGTAGAATGTGTTTGGAAGTGTGCCTTCCTGTGCAATTGTTTGGAAGAGTTTTAGAAGGACAGGCATGAGCTATTCTTTAAATGTTTGGTAGAATTCACTTGTGAAACCATCTGGCCCTGGGTTTTTATCTTTGGGTAGATTTTTGATCACAAGGTCAATTTCTGAGACTGTGATTGGCTTGTTCATAGTTTCTATTTCTTCCTAGTTGAGTCTTGGGAGATTAATCTTCTCTAAGAAACTGTCCATTTCATCCAGGTTGTCCAGTTTGTTGCCATAGAGTTGTTCATAATAGTCTCTTAGAATCGTTTGGATTTCTGCCTTCTCTGTTGTAATCTCTCCTTTTTCATTTTTGATTTTGGTGATCTGGTTCTTCTCTCTCTTTTTCTTGATGAGTCTGGCCAGTGGTGTGTCGATTTTATTGACCTTTTCGAAGAACCAGCTTTTTGTTTTATTTATCTTTACTATTGTTTCTTTCATTTCTTTTTCATTTATTTCTGCTCTGATCTTTATGATTTCCCTTCTTCTGCTGGCCTTGGGGTGTTTTTATTCTTCTTTCTCCAGTTGTTTTAAGCATAAGTTAAGGTCGTCTGTTTGAGATTTTCCTAGTTTCTTGAGGTGGGATTGAATTGCTATAAACTTCCCTCTTAGAACTGCTTTTGCAGTATTCTATAGGTTTTGCACTGTCGTGTGTTCATTGTCGTTTTCTTCTAGGAATTTTTTTATTTCTCCTTTGATTTCCTCAATGATCAGTTGGTTTTTTAGGTACGTGTTGTTTAATCTCCATGTGTTTGTGTTTTTAGCGGTTTTTTTCCTGTAGTTGATCTCTAATCTCACTGAATTGTGGTCTGAGAAGATGGTTGATATAATTTCAGTTTTCTTGAATTGACTGAGGTTTGATTTGTGGCCCAAGATGTGGTCTATCCTTGAGAATGTTCCGTGAGCACTTGAGAAGAAAGTGTATTCTTCTGCTTTTGGATGGAAAGTCCTAAAGATATCAATGAGGTCCACTTCTTCTAGTGTGGCATTTAAGGCTTGTGTTTCTTTATTAATTTTCTGTTTGGATGATCTGTCCATTGGTGTGAGAGGAGTGTTAAAGTCTCCTACTATGATTGTGTTACTGTCAATGTCTTCTTTTATGTCTGAAAGTGTTTGTCTTATGTATTGGGGTGCTCCTGCGTTGGGGGCATAGATATTTATGATTGTTATGTCTTCTTCTTGGATCGATCCCTTAATCATGATGTAGTGACCTGCCTTGTCTCTTAGAATCTTCTTTACTTTAAAATCTATTTTGTCTGATATGAGGATTGCTACTCCAGCTTTCTTTTGATTTCCATTTGCACGGAATAGCTTTTTCCAGCCTCTCACTTTCAGTCTATGAGTGTCTCTAGGTCTGAAATGAGTTTCCTGGAGGCAGCATATGTATTGGTTGTGTTTTTGGATCCATTCAGCCACTCTGTGTCTTTTGGTTGGGGCATTTAGTCCATTGACATTCAAAGTAATTATTGATACAAATGATCCTATTGTCATCTTCTTAGATGTTATGATGGGTTTGTTTCGTGGATCTTCCCCTTTTATACTTGTTGTCTATATAAGTCCTATTAACACTTGTTGTAAGGCCGGTTTGGTGTGACTAAATTCTTTTAATTTTTGCTTGTCTGTAAAGCTTTTGATTTCTCCATAAATTTTGAAGGAGATCCTTGCAGGGTAGAGGATTCTTGGCTTCAGATTATTCTCTTTTAGCCGTTTAACTGTGTCCTGCCATTCCCTTCTGGCCTGCAGAGTTTCTGTTGAAAGATCAGCTGTTAAACGGATGGGCTTTCCCTTATATGTCACTAGTTGCTTTTCCCTTGCTGTTTTGAGAATTCTGTCTTTGTGTTTAATTTGTGTTAACTTCATTAATATGTGTCTTGGTGTGTTTCTTCTTGAATTGACTGAGGTTTGATTTGTGGCCCAAGATGTGGTCTATCCTTGAGAATGTTCCGTGAGCACTTGAGAAGAAAGTGTATTCTTCTGCTTTTGGATGGAAAGTCCTAAAGATATCAATGAGGTCCACTTCTTCTAGTGTGGCATTTAAGGCTTGTGTTTCTTTATTAATTTTCTGTTTGGATGATCTGTCCATTGGTGTGAGAGGAGTGTTAAAGTCTCCTACTATGATTGTGTTACTGTCAATGTCTTCTTTTATGTCTGAAAGTGTTTGTCTTATGTATTGGGGTGCTCCTGCGTTGGGGGCATAGATATTTATGATTGTTATGTCTTCTTCTTGGATCGATCCCTTAATCATGATGTAGTGACCTGCCTTGTCTCTTAGAATCTTCTTTACTTTAAAATCTATTTTGTCTGATATGAGGATTGCTACTCCAGCTTTCTTTTGATTTCCATTTGCACGGAATAGCTTTTTCCAGCCTCTCACTTTCAGTCTATGAGTGTCTCTAGGTCTGAAATGAGTTTCCTGGAGGCAGCATATGTATTGGTTGTGTTTTTGGATCCATTCAGCCACTCTGTGTCTTTTGGTTGGGGCATTTAGTCCATTGACATTCAAAGTAATTATTGATACAAATGATCCTATTGTCATCTTCTTAGATGTTATGATGGGTTTGTTTCGTGGATCTTCCCCTTTTATACTTGTTGTCTATATAAGTCCTATTAACACTTGTTGTAAGGCCGGTTTGGTGTGACTAAATTCTTTTAATTTTTGCTTGTCTGTAAAGCTTTTGATTTCTCCATAAATTTTGAAGGAGATCCTTGCAGGGTAGAGGATTCTTGGCTTCAGATTATTCTCTTTTAGCCGTTTAACTGTGTCCTGCCATTCCCTTCTGGCCTGCAGAGTTTCTGTTGAAAGATCAGCTGTTAAACGGATGGGCTTTCCCTTATATGTCACTAGTTGCTTTTCCCTTGCTGTTTTGAGAATTCTGTCTTTGTGTTTAATTTGTGTTAACTTCATTAATATGTGTCTTGGTGTGTTTCTTCTCGGATTGATTCTGTATGGTACTCTTTGTGCTTCTTGGACTTGATTGACTCTTTCTTTTCCCATGGTGGGGAAATTTTCAACTATAATCTCTTCAAAAATTTTCTCATAGCCTTTGTTTTTTTCTTCTTCTTCTGGAACCCCTATAATTCGAATATTGGTGTGTTTGATATTATCCCAGAGGTCTCTGAGGCTGTCCTCTGCTCTTTTCATTCTTTGAGCTAGAGTCTGTTTTTCAGCAGTTACTTCCACCATTTTATCTTCCAGCTCACTTATCCGGTCTTCTGTCTCACATACTCTGCTCTTGATTCCTTCTACAGTGTTTTTCAGTTCGGCAATTGAGTTGTTTGTCTCTGTTACTTTTTTGGTAAGTTCTTGTATTTCTTTATTCAGTGTGTTAGTTGTGTCTTGCAGTTTCTCTAACATTCTGTTCTCAGTGTCTTTGATCATCTTTACTATCATTCTTCTGAAATCACTTTCAGAAAGTTTGTCCAAATCCTCTTCATTGATTTGATCTTGTGTGTTTGTGGATTGTTCCTTCGCTTGTGTGGTATTTCTCTGCCATTTCATTGTTATTATTAATTTTTTAACTGACTCTGCTTGGTATTTTCTTTTCCCAGACTTTGAGTTACGTCGGTTGGTGTTTGTTGTTTGGATGGGGCTTCTTATTCTGGGTGATGCTGGTAGTTGGGTGATGTCAGGACTTGCATACAAGTGATTGCCTTTGTTGGCATTGTCACTTGTAAACTGCTCTTTAGTGTTAGGCGTTCTCTAGTATTGTAGAGTTTTGGAGTCAGTGCTCCCTCCCTAAAGCCCCGGGGCTTGTTGCCTGACCAGGGAATGAAGATTTCACGGCTGGTTTGTTATGGCATTAAATGATATTAAAACATATATATGCAAATGAGAAACAGAAGGTCCGTTGACAAATGGCAATTAAAAAATATGCAAATATTATCTAGCATATTGAATTATACACATAAACATATACAGCTGTAACATAACCCAAGCATTCCAACCAAAAATACAGTACAATACGTTAGCACGGTGAATAGAGAAAACCAAGAATGATATCCACCAGTTAATAACCAAACTAAGTAGAGCACCAATTGGAGAATAATGCTAGAGCAGGGTCCCCATTTGGGATAAGGCAATGAGGACAGAACAGACTAAGAAATATGGTGGGAAAAGGGAAAAAGAGAAAGGGAGGATAGAAGAGAAATATAGAATAATATTGCAAAGTTAAATATAGGGAGATAAAGATTTGTATGTATTAGAGTTTAGTGCTATAGGAAAGGAGCATCAGAGAAAGCAAAGAATTATAGAGGAAGTAGTAGTACAAATGAAAAATTTTAAAAATTAAAAGGGATAAGTATGTAGAAAAATATAGAAAAACAAAGCAAAAATAATAAAAACAAACAAAACCCCCACAGAACCTTAAAAGGCCAATGGGGAACCAGAAGTTTATACCAAAATAAAATGTGTGGTTTAAAAGGAAAAAGAAAAAAAAAAAACTATGTAAACTTGAGTATATTCAGTCTTACTGATAAGATTAGTAGCTTCAATAGAATTCAGTGAAAGAAATGAACACACCCACTCTCTCTCACACACACACACCCACCCCCCCCCAAAAAAAAAAAAAAAAAAAAGCGGGAGGTGCAGTGAGTGGGTTTGGAAAAAAGAGAGAAAAAAAAATTGAAACAAAATGATACAATACAAAAAATGAAAATTTAAGGTCCAGCAGTAACTCCAGCTTCAGACAAAACGTGAAAATAGTGTTTATGTTCTTCTGTCTCTTGCTGACTATTCAGGAATTATCAGTCTTTCTTGCCTCTGGCAGTGGTTAGATCTGAAGACCTCTTTGACTGCTTGCTTATTTCGGCCTATTCCAGAATTAAAAGGCCCGCCCAGGCTGGCCCTGGGAGTTTCTTAATCCAAATCCCTTTTCCTGCTGGGTGGAGCTAAATTCCCTCCCTGTAGCTTGCCCAGCAGCCAAACTACAGTAGGGAAAATGGCGTCTGTCTCACAAAGGATTTATTCCCACACGCTCTATGGGAAGCACTTCCGCAGTGACCCCCGCCACCACCGGAGATGTCAAGTTACTCAGAGGTGAGTCTGGCTCAGTCTTATGCAGGATCGCTATTCCCCTCTCCCGGATCACAGTGCGCAGAGACTTTCCAGTCCTCCTCGATGACTCTGTGATTGTGTTACTGGTAACCTCCTCCAAAGGAAACTGATTGCTGTCCTTCCGAGGTCTGCTCAAGGGCACTTCTAGCTCAGGGGGGCACCTGGACCCTCCAAAGCAGGTCTGACTCAGTCTCTTGTGGGTGTCACTGCTCCTTTCCTGGGTTTTGATTAGCAACAGGCTCTGCACCTTTGGCCCGCCTAGCCTCTCTGGCGGGTATGAGGTTTGACTTTTAAAAGTGCGATTGCGCCCCTCCTACCATCTTGATGCAGCTTCTCTTTTGTTCTTCGATATGGGGTATCCACTCTGTGATCAGATGCAACCTCCTTTCGACGATGGTTTCCCAGGAAATTGTCGCAATTCGGGGGATTTTGCAGGAGAGATGAGTGCACGTCCTTCTACGCTGCCATCTTAGCTCCACCCCCTGAAAATCAATTTTGATTGCTGCATTTATTCTAGAATAAGAGGGCTAAAGATAATTGAAAATATTATGAAATAAGCTTTGGCAGATTAGTCACATTTTCATTAATCCCAGTAATTTGTGGTGGTAACAGAGTTTCTGTATGGCCTGTCTTCACATTTCCTTTAGGCTTCTCATATGGTTCAGAATAAGTAGGTTTACTTTCTAAATTTAATTTAAGGTCCAGCAGTAACTCCAGCTTCAGACAAAACGTGAAAATAGTGTTTATGTTCTTCTGTCTCTTGCTGACTATTCAGGAATTATCAGTCTTTCTTGCCTCTGGCAGTGGTTAGATCTGAAGACCTCTTTGACTGCTTGCTTATTTCGGCCTATTCCAGAATTAAAAGGCCCGCCCAGGCTGGCCCTGGGAGTTTCTTAATCCAAATCCCTTTTCCTGCTGGGTGGAGCTAAATTCCCTCCCTGTAGCTTGCCCAGCAGCCAAACTACAGTAGGGAAAATGGCGTCTGTCTCACAAAGGATTTATTCCCACACGCTCTATGGGAAGCACTTCCGCAGTGACCCCCGCCACCACCGGAGATGTCAAGTTACTCAGAGGTGAGTCTGGCTCAGTCTTATGCAGGATCGCTATTCCCCTCTCCCGGATCACAGTGCGCAGAGACTTTCCAGTCCTCCTCGATGACTCTGTGATTGTGTTACTGGTAACCTCCTCCAAAGGAAACTGATTGCTGTCCTTCCGAGGTCTGCTCAAGGGCACTTCTAGCTCAGGGGGGCACCTGGACCCTCCAAAGCAGGTCTGACTCAGTCTCTTGTGGGTGTCACTGCTCCTTTCCTGGGTTTTGATTAGCAACAGGCTCTGCACCTTTGGCCCGCCTAGCCTCTCTGGCGGGTATGAGGTTTGACTTTTAAAAGTGCGATTGCGCCCCTCCTACCATCTTGATGCAGCTTCTCTTTTGTTCTTCGATATGGGGTATCCACTCTGTGATCAGATGCAACCTCCTTTCGACGATGGTTTCCCAGGAAATTGTCGCAATTCGGGGGATTTTGCAGGAGAGATGAGTGCACGTCCTTCTACGCTGCCATCTTAGCTCCACCCCCTGAAAATCAATTTTGATTGCTGCATTTATTCTAGAATAAGAGGGCTAAAGATAATTGAAAATATTATGAAATAAGCTTTGGCAGATTAGTCACATTTTCATTAATCCCAGTAATTTGTGGTGGTAACAGAGTTTCTGTATGGCCTGTCTTCACATTTCCTTTAGGCTTCTCATATGGTTCAGAATAAGTAGGTTTACTTTCTAAATAACTTAGTGTAGTCAATGAGACAGAATTGCCTTATTTTGACAGAAATAAGAAATAAGACAGAATTCTCATCTGCCTTATTCTGTCATTTGAAGTAGATCTGAACAGCAGAAAATCCATCTTATTTAATTTTACTAATGAATTTTAATTTTTAGAAGGGTTCCTTATTCTATAGATCTAGGACAAGGTTTAAAATGTTTTCTAATTTCAATGATTAATGCAGTCATTTTGCTAAAATTCAATTATTTCCTGATAAAATAAATTCTCTCATCTTAGAATACTAGCATTTTTATAATATTTAGTACTTTGTAGCTGTCACTTTATAAGAAATCTGTTTAAAACCCATGTGGGTTGTCAAAGCTGCATGTCAGGCTTAAACCTTGACAGTACACATTTCTGTAAAATGAAGTTGAAAGATACGTAAATTACTAGCTACCGTTTCACCTACAATAAAGGATTTATCAGTTGTTATACTATAATTATAAAACTACCACTTTTGAAAAGAGTAGTTAATGATAAAAAAATTGCTATGTGTATGAAGATTTCAGAGTATTAAAATTGCTTTATTCTGGTGCGCATAAGGTAAAGTTTTTGGTTTTTACTTTTTTTGAGACTCTAGATACGGGTAAGTATTTCTAGGTATTTATAGTCTATTTGTTTTCCAACAACGTGATTTATATGCCATTTTAATGAATATAAAGTGATTTACATATATACATAATATTTTAAAAATTAATGGTGCTTATGTTATTACATGTTACTTGATGAACTATAAAAAAACTCTTGTGTTCCTTTTCTAACTCTCTTTTCTACTGCTGACATTCCTTAACACTAGAACTTGTTCCTCAACCATTAAGTGGGACTCGTACCCACCCAAGATCTTTCATCTTCTACTTGTCCTGATTCACCCCCACATCACATCGATTACAAGATCAGATATTTTGATATCTTCACCATGGTCCCAGTCACTATCATAAGTAATGGACATTTCCTGTGTCAATGTCCTCACTTCTGTGGCACATTTCATCCAACTTTCTTCATAGCTGCAGTGAGTTTGCTACAATGAAGATAATCTTTCTACCTTCCTTCTAACTTGGCAATAACTGCTTACAGACCTGGGTATGGTTTTTCGCAAGACAAGGCCTTATTTGTGTTTTCAGCTCCTGCTTTCAAGTCCACCTCCCCAGAAACTCCATCCTCTTGCTGTTATGTTCCTTTAGATTTTCCAGCAAGCTAAGTTCACCTTTGACCTCAGGTCTTAACATATTCTGTTGCATCTGCCTTACATGGTTCCACCTCCTCTAGTCTCAAATGTTATAAATAAAATAAATATACACCAAGTTCATGAAAATAATGTCTCTACCTAAAGTGTCTTTTTCAAATGAAAAAACAACCCATTAAAATTGATCTTCTCATACTAATAAATACACGCAGAAAGTATAGATAGAAAAACAGTCATAGAGAACAGATTTATGGACATTGGGGAGAGGGAAAAGTGACTGAGAGATATGGAAAGAGTAGCCCATACTAGCATATGTAAAAGAGACAACCATTGTCAATGTGCGGTGGATTAAGGGATCTTACATGGGGGCTATGCGATGGCCTGGAGGGATGGAATGAGGGGCATGGAATATAACGACGATTAATCTGGGATTATACACATCTGTAAACAGCAGAACTCTGTAAAAGCAAAAAAGCAAAATACAAAAAATGGCAAGAAAAATGGATCTTCAATGCACTGATTTGGAATAAGAAGGTTGTATCTAATTGAGATGACTGAATCATGTCTATCAGCTATGAGAATTTCTGTCTTTTAATTGGTGCACTTGGGTCATCCATATTTAAAATGATTATTGATGTGGCTGCAGTGACATTTAGCAAGCTTGTAACTGTTTCTTAAATGTTACATTTGTCCTTTGTTTATCCCCTGTGCGCTTTCTGTCTTTTCTAATTTTAGTCAAGGATTTTGTGATTCTGTCTCCTCTCTTAGCATGTCATTTATAGTTTATTTTTAAAAGAACAAAAACAAAAACAAACTATTTTAGTAGTTGCCCTGGAGTTTGAAATTTGCATTCACAACCAATCTAAATCCACTTTCGATCTTCTACTTCACCAGCAGTACATGTGCCTGCAGGGAATTCTCAATTTTTCCTTCCAGTTCCTTATGACTTGTTCTGTTATTTAGTTGTTAAGTCCTGTCTGCTTCTTTTGCTGCCCCATGGACTGTAGCCCTCCAGGCTCCTCTATCCATAGGATTTCCCAGTCAAGAATACTGGAGTTGCCATTTCCTTCTCCAGGGGATCTTCCTGCCCCATAGTATTTCAAAGTATCTTTTAAAATTGTCTTGCATTTCTTTAAAAATGTATTTCCTTTAGATTTTCCAGCAAGCTAAGTTCACCTTTGACCTCAGGTCTTAACATATTCTGTTGCATCTGCCTTACATGGTTCCACCTCCTCTAGTCTCAAATGTTATAAATAAAATAAATATACACCAAGTTCATGAAAATAATGTCTCTACCTAAAGTGTCTTTTTCAAATGAAAAAACAACCCATTAAAATTGATCTTCTCATACTAATAAATACACGCAGAAAGTATAGATAGAAAAACAGTCATAGAGAACAGATTTATGGACATTGGGGAGAGGGAAAAGTGACTGAGAGATATGGAAAGAGTAGCCCATACTAGCATATGTAAAAGAGACAACCATTGTCAATGTGCGGTGGATTAAGGGATCTTACATGGGGGCTATGCGATGGCCTGGAGGGATGGAATGAGGGGCATGGAATATACGTACGATTAATCTGGGATTATACACATCTGTAAACAGCAGAACTCTGTAAAAGCAAAAAAGCAAAATACAAAAAATGGCAAGAAAAATGGATCTTCAATGCACTGATTTGGAATAAGAAGGTTGTATCTAATTGAGATGACTGAATCATGTCTATCAGCTATGAGAATTTCTGTCTTTTAATTGGTGCACTTGGGTCATCCATATTTAAAATGATTATTGATGTGGCTGCAGTGACATTTAGCAAGCTTGTAACTGTTTCTTAAATGTTACATTTGTCCTTTGTTTATCCCCTGTGCGCTTTCTGTCTTTTCTAATTTTAGTCAAGGATTTTGTGATTCTGTCTCCTCTCTTAGCATGTCATTTATAGTTTATTTTTAAAAGAACAAAAACAAAAACAAACTATTTTAGTAGTTGCCCTGGAGTTTGAAATTTGCATTCACAACCAATCTAAATCCACTTTCGATCTTCTACTTCACCAGCAGTACATGTGCCTGCAGGGAATTCTCAATTTTTCCTTCCAGTTCCTTATGACTTGTTCTGTTATTTAGTTGTTAAGTCCTGTCTGCTTCTTTTGCTGCCCCATGGACTGTAGCCCTCCAGGCTCCTCTATCCATAGGATTTCCCAGTCAAGAATACTGGAGTTGCCATTTCCTTCTCCAGGGGATCTTCCTGCCCCATAGTATTTCAAAGTATCTTTTAAAATTGTCTTGCATTTCTTTAAAAATGTATTTCATTTTTTTTCTTTTTGTATTTCAGGTTGGGAAGTTTTCCTTATGTTGTTTAGGTTTACTGATTCTTTTCTTGGTCACATCCAGTACCCATCAAAGGTATCCTTTGTTTCTGTTACAGTGTTTTTATTTCTACTAGTTTGTTCTGATTCTTTCTCCAGGTCTAGCCCACTGTGTTGGTTACACACTGATTCTTTCAGGTTGTCTACTATGTTCCATAGAATGCTTATTTTGTGACTTATAATTATTTAAAGTTTTCTCCCTCATAATTTCAAAATCTGTGTCATCTTAGTTTGATATTTATGCTTGTTTTGTTTCTTCAGGTTGTAATTTCTCTTGTCTTTTAGTATGTCTTATAATTTTTCTTGAAAGAGAGACATATTTAATTGAGCAATAAAAGCTGAGGTAAATAGAACTTTCATAGGAGGTTTTGTTAATCTGTCTAAAAGTTGAGTCACATTTACTGTTTTTATGGCTCTAGATGCTAGGGATTTTTGTTTTGTTTTGTTTTTGGTGTGTCTTATTGAATTCTGGCTTCCTTCCTTCTCTCCTCTTGGAGAGAATTTGCATCTTGCATCTCTTTTGGTTGTAATTCACTGCTATTATGCATGTGTTGTGTGCTCAGTTGTGTCTGATTCTTTGTGACCCCATGGACTGTAGCCTTGATAGGCTCCTCTTTCCATGGATTTCCCAGACAAGAATATTGGAGTGCATTGCCATTTCCTACTTCACGGGACCTTCTTGACCCAAGGATCAAACATGCATCTCTTGCATCTCCTTCACTGGCAGACAGATTCTTTACCACTGTGCCACCTGGGAATTGTTATACTTGAGCCATTCATCTGGTAGTAAGGAGTGGGATAGGAGAGGCAGTCTACAATCTTGTAGTTATATCTCAATGTTTTATTGAATCTCTTTCCATGATCTGTGACCCTCACAAGTGTTTCTTTGCACCCCTTCCCCACTTAAGTGAGACAAGAAGGCTATTGGGGATTGGTCATGGGTAAATGTCCTTCCTCCAAGTAAGATATGATTCTGGTAAAGTCTTTCCCTGGAGAGTAGACCTTTGTCATGAAGAAGTTTTTGCATGTCGTATTGTTATTTCTTTTTTTTGTTTTAAAGATTTATTTATTTATTTATTTTGGGCGGGGGTCGGGTTAGGGAGGGAGGGGAGCAGGCGGGCCACTTCTATTGGTCCTTCATTTCTCCATTTTCATCCGTCTTTGTTCTTTGGCTCCTGTGGGCCTCTCATCGCGGTGGCGTCTGTTGCAGAGTGCCGGTCCGGCTCGGTGATTGGACACATCGGTCCAGCCGCTCCGCGGCACGTGGGATCTTCCCAGGCTAGGGATTGAACCGGCACCCCTTGCACTGCAAGGCGGTGTCCTTACCCACTGGACCACCAGGGGAAGCCCTGTTATTTCTTAATGCTTACATTTCCCCTGTCCTTGCCAGAGCGTTTAGGAGGTATTTCTTTGCTCTTAACTGTGACAGTTTCCTGGGGATTTGGTGGTAAAACCCAAGAAAGTGTGGGGTGCTGTGCTGCTAAGATTGTGGTCACCAGAAATTTCTTCTTTCCAAGTTAGTTTATACTTAGACTCCAACAAGTCATTAAACTGATCATTAAAGTGCTCCTACCAATTTGTGGTTCTAGGGACTTTTGCATCAAGTATGTATTTCCTCTGTGATTCTCTATGATATTTATTTGCCTCCAGATCTGGTGATGGAGATTTGCCCTTTGACTTAAGTTCTCCAATGAGTCCAAGAAAAGTTAATTATATTCAGTTTGCTCAGAGTTTCCTTGCTGTAAGGAGAGGTATAATAGATTTCAAACTCTTTTCACATTGTAGTGAAACTGGATATACAACCAAACAATTTTTAAAAATCAGACCATTTACTAGTCATTATCTCTTTCTCTGGTTAGGGAATAAATAATGTTTCCTTTGTAAGGACTATGAGATCTTACAGTTTTTATAAGGTGCCTGCCCACAGTAGGTGCACAAAAATCATACCCATTTAAAATGTTATGACTATTAATTAAACTTCTCTTTGAATGGTCAGTTTGCTTCTATTATTTTGGCTACTGATGTGATTCAATCAGATACTAACTGATAAACAGACAATTAAATAGCAGCTAAGCTGGAAATTTCTTTTAAAAATAAAAAAGTTCTTTTTCTTTTGGAAACCTTTTATTCTTTGAGTAATTTTAACTTGTTATTGTGCCTGGTGATAAAAAATGATAAGAGTAAAGAATAAGAAGGGCATTTATTTTTATTCTGTGCTTACTACGAGCCAGTAATTATGTATAGGATATGTTGTATTTTCCACAGAAATGGTGTGAAGCAAGTATTATTGTCATCATTCATGTTTTATTGATGAGAAAATATAACTCAGAAAGGTTAACTGATCTAAGATCATTTAGCTAGTAAATGGTAAAGCTATGATTTGAATCCATGTCTCCACAACAAAGGATTGGTCTCACATATCTTTCACTTTAGTTATGTATGGACCTGTTTTAGAGTAAAACATCTGCTAGGTTCTTGCTTTCAAATTCGCACTATTTTTGTTATAGTGTTGTTTAAGCATATATGCACAATGTGCTTAAAGAACAAGTTCTTTTTGCAATAGCTTTTCTCCAACTACAGAATCATATGAGAGAATAATATGAATGCAAACAGAATTACAAAGTCAATCAACTTTAATAATTTAGACTTCAGAAGTGAGAGAAAGATAACTATAAGGCAAATGAATGCTGAGAATAAGATTTAGGGACTTTGGTAGTATGTTTTATTTATTTCTTTGTTTATTATTTTTTAAAATTTTGGCTATATATATATACATGTATATATATAAATTTATTTATTTTCATCCATCTTTATTCTTTGGTCTTGGGCCTCCCATTACAGTGGTCTCTCTCCTTGCAGAGCACCAGCTCTGGGCATGCACTCCAGAGTGCTGGCTCAGTAATTGGACACACAAGTTCAGCCGCTCTGTGGCACGTAGGATCTTCCTGGGCCAGGGATCAAACCTGTGCCGCCTGCACTGCAAGGTGAACTCTTTACCCACTGGACCAAAAGGGAAGTCCATTATGTTTTGTTTTTAAGATACTGATAGACACGTCAGCTTTCCCAGAATATCATTATCTGTAAAGCATACACAGGAAATGGCATATGTTTAGTTAATGAATGACTGAAAGTAAAAAGTTCACATTCAGAACTCTGTGGAAAGGAAAGTTTAGAGATAGTACACTATTTTTAAATGTTTTTTTGGAAACTTTTTTGAGTAATTTTAACTTGTTATTGTGCCTGGTGATAAAAATGATAAGAGTAAAGAATAAGAAGGGCATTTATTTTTATTCTGTGCTTACTACGAGCCAGTAATTATGTATAGGATATGTTGTATTTTCCACAGAAATGGTGTGAAGCAAGTATTATTGTCATCATTCATGTTTTATTGATGAGAAAATATAACTCAGAAAGGTTAACTGATCTAAGATCATTTAGCTAGTAAATGGTAAAGCTATGATTTGAATCCATGTCTCCACAACAAAGGATTGGTCTCACATATCTTTCACTTTAGTTATGTATGGACCTGTTTTAGAGTAAAACATCTGCTAGGTTCTTGCTTTCAAATTCGCACTATTTTTGTTATAGTGTTGTTTAAGCATATATGCACAATGTGCTTAAAGAACAAGTTCTTTTTGCAATAGCTTTTCTCCAACTACAGAATCATATGAGAGAATAATATGAATGCAAACAGAATTACAAAGTCAATCAACTTTAATAATTTAGACTTCAGAAGTGAGAGAAAGATAACTATAAGGCAAATGAATGCTGAGAATAAGATTTAGGGACTTTGGTAGTATGTTTTATTTATTTCTTTGTTTATTATTTTTTAAAATTTTGGCTATATATATATACATGTATATATATAAATTTATTTATTTTCATCCATCTTTATTCTTTGGTCTTGGGCCTCCCATTACAGTGGTCTCTCTCCTTGCAGAGCACCAGCTCTGGGCATGCACTCCAGAGTGCTGGCTCAGTAATTGGACACACAAGTTCAGCCGCTCTGTGGCACGTAGGATCTTCCTGGGCCAGGGATCAAACCTGTGCCGCCTGCACTGCAAGGTGAACTCTTTACCCACTGGACCAAAAGGGAAGTCCATTATGTTTTGTTTTTAAGATACTGATAGACACGTCAGCTTTCCCAGAATATCATTATCTGTAAAGCATACACAGGAAATGGCATATGTTTAGTTAATGAATGACTGAAAGTAAAAAGTTCACATTCAGAACTCTGTGGAAAGGGAAAGTTTAGAGATAGAATGTGGACAGAGTAGTGTCCACTGAAATGTTGATGCTGTGTCTCAGTGCTAACGATGTTGACCATATCATTGATTTACTTCATTTACAATTAGTCAGCTATCTTTCAGTTTTTTGACAAAATATCATTCACCATTTGGAGCTGAATTTTTATTATCTCAGAACTCATAATACTATTTCAATAAGAATCTCTGTATAGATTTTATTGAAATATCATTTTGAAAGTTTTTTAATTTTGAGTCTGTTTATAAAAAATATAGGCAAAAATCATTGTATTACACTTACCTTTAAGTCCAATTTTTTTTTTTTTTAAATGAGGAAAATGAAGCAAGGAATTTTTTTCTCTTGTGGTTGCCCTTTAGTAATTTTCACTCGTGTGTGTTCTGCTTTTATATAAATAAACTAGTAGTCCTTGGATCCTTGACCTTCCAAAACATGACTTTTTCCAACAATCTCAGCTCCAGTTCCTAGTCTAGTTTTGGTTAGAGAAAGCAATGCATTTAGTATTTTCAACCTCTGTATATAGATCAAGTATAAAATTAGTCCTACAATGAGAGGTTAAAGATCTATTACAGTTTGCTCTTATGGAAAACTTTAGATAGCCATAGGTTACAAAATACACTTTTGTTTTGGCCTAATAAAAATTATTTTTCCTCTCTTTAAGTTTTCTTAGATTTAGAAAAGCAGAAAGAAAAAAAAAAAAACTAGCACTTGCAATTTTCCAGACACTATGCTAAAGGATTTTCATAAAGGGATATATTTAATACTCAAATAACCTTCTAAGGTTTTATAACCAAGGGCTTCTTCGATGGCTCTATGGTAAAATATCTGCCTGCAATGCAGGAGATCTTGCAGGAGACATCAGTTCAACCACTGGGTTCTGGAAGATGCCCTGGGGAAGGAAATGACAACCCACTTCAGTGTTCTTGCCTGGAAATCCCCGTGGACAGAGGAGGCTTGGTGGGCTACAGTCCATGGGGTAACAAACAGCTGGACACAACTGAGCAACTGAACAACAACAACACTATAATCTATTAAAATTTCCATTTTATAGGTAAGCAAATTGAAGTTCACAGAGAATAACACAGTGTGAAAATGGATTGAATATCCCAGATCAAGCTCGACTCCAATAAAATGATCTGGAATAATCTTACCATAAAGAGTGGTAATCCTTATCTCTTAGACATGTAGACTAAACAATGTCAATTGATTGGAGACTAGCTGCAAATAAATGTATACACCAAATTCACCGTGTGTTTCCTCATTAGAACTTGACCATAACCAGCAAACACATAAATGTTCATATACAAACACTATTCTTCTCCATTAGACATGAACGCGTCCCTCAGTCAAGACTGGGTTTGCCACATTCCTATATTAAGCTTATTAAATTAATAATTAGTTAATCAAAGATCATTTGTTGGTTGTGTTTTTGCTCCTAGACTTCACTCACAGAGTTTTTTTTGGCTTCCTGTCTTCTCTCTTGTCAAATCTGATTAACAAAGGACCTTGTATTCTTCCTGGTAAAACCTTGAATGCTTCCCCGTTCCCCATCACTTCATACAGTAGGCATTGGCTTCCCTTTAAGCTGTGTAATTAGAGATATTTCCTAAATCTTAAATTCCCCAATTAACATTTTTGATAGATGCCAAAATGTTTGTTTTCAGTGATCATAATCACCTTATTAGTCACCTTAGTCACACTTATTCAGATTGTTCACAGATTCCTGTATTTCTTAGTTGGCCAGCCTGTGCAGTGTCTTTTATTTTTTATCTCTCAGCTTTTAAAGTACAAAATTGGTGAGACCCACGAATGAGTGGCAGAGGTATTCACACTTTCATTATTAGGTTGAGGAGACCAGCCATCTTGTATGCTGGGAACTCTAAGCTTACTGATAAAGAGAGGACTTCTTGAGTTTTTCCTGGTGGGAAAAAATTCAAAAGAGAATGACTTTAGTTATTTAGTTTGTGTATGCACCAATCTTGAGGGTGGTGTGAAACTTTAATTACCTAGAAGATACAAATCCGTGAAAACCTCTGAAGAGGAGGCTTGGTGGGCTACAGTCCATGGGGTAACAAACAGCTGGACACAACTGAGCAACTGAACAACAACAACACTATAATCTATTAAAATTTCCATTTTATAGGTAAGCAAATTGAAGTTCACAGAGAATAACACAGTGTGAAAATGGATTGAATATCCCAGATCAAGCTCGACTCCAATAAAATGATCTGGAATAATCTTACCATAAAGAGTGGTAATCCTTATCTCTTAGACATGTAGACTAAACAATGTCAATTGATTGGAGACTAGCTGCAAATAAATGTATACACCAAATTCACCGTGTGTTTCCTCATTAGAACTTGACCATAACCAGCAAACACATAAATGTTCATATACAAACACTATTCTTCTCCATTAGACATGAACGCTCCCTCAGTCAAGACTGGGTTTGCCACATTCCTATATTAAGCTTATTAAATTAATAATTAGTTAATCAAAGATCATTTGTTGGTTGTGTTTTGCTCCTAGACTTCACTCACAGAGTTTTTTTTGGCTTCCTGTCTTCTCTCTTGTCAAATCTGATTAACAAAGGACCTTGTATTCTTCCTGGTAAAACCTTGAATGCTTCCCCGTTCCCCATCACTTCATACAGTAGGCATTGGCTTCCCTTTAAGCTGTGTAATTAGAGATATTTCCTAAATCTTAAATTCCCCAATTAACATTTTTGATAGATGCCAAAATGTTTGTTTTCAGTGATCATAATCACCTTATTAGTCACCTTAGTCACACTTATTCAGATTGTTCACAGATTCCTGTATTTCTTAGTTGGCCAGCCTGTGCAGTGTCTTTTATTTTTTATCTCTCAGCTTTTAAAGTACAAAATTGGTGAGACCCACGAATGAGTGGCAGAGGTATTCACACTTTCATTATTAGGTTGAGGAGACCAGCCATCTTGTATGCTGGGAACTCTAAGCTTACTGATAAAAGAGAGGACTTCTTGAGTTTTTCCTGGTGGGAAAAAAATTCAAAAGAGAATGACTTTAGTTATTTAGTTTGTGTATGCACCAATCTTGAGGGTGGTGTGAAACTTTAATTACCTAGAAGATACAAATCCGTGAAAACCTCTGAAGGGAAAGGATAGCAGTGTTAATGCCTTTCAATACTAAATTGCTTCAGATGAAACATTTACTGGTGCTTCTGGGCTGTATTTACCCTGGTGGAAGCTGTGGTAAAGATTTTCACAGCACAGCTCTGTCATTCTTTTTTATAGACCTTCCTGGAGGTTGGACTTTTAAAGTGCTTCAGGAAAAACAGCAGACAAAAAACCTAAAATAAAGGGGCTAAATGGTTGTTACTGACAAGAGCGAACATCTTCCTGAATATAAGTCCTCTCTCCATTCATTTACTTATAATGACTTCCTTGATTGAAGTGATTTTTCTACTTGGCCAACTCTTTATTATCTTTCAAGATCCTGCTTAGACATAACTCTTTCCTGAAGCCTTCTCTAATTTCCTCTTACTCAAATTGCTATACATTCATTGACTCACTTAATCATTTATTCAATAAAACTATCTATCAGGAATTAGGGGTTATAAATATTAATAAGACTAATGTCTATCCTCCAAAAATGTATAATCTATTTAGACGAGATGCACATCCTGAGAAAAATAGGTGCAATAGCTGTTGAAACTTCTGGTAGAGAAGTTTTTATAAAGTACAAGGAGGTCAATAAGGCAAAGATTGCTCATCATTCTTAGGAACCAACAAAGATGTCATAGAGAAAGTGGTGTTTGTAATTATCTTGAAGAATGTGGCCAAAATCGCTTAAGTTGCTGATCAACTGATTTATATCTATATATATTTGTATATCTATCTCTCTCTTATATATATTGTCTTTACAATGTCAGTGGCTACTGGCTCAAATTTCATTAGAACTGCCCTTTGGCCACATTAACAGCAGGCTGGACATGCTGGTAGTTGACCACTCCTCACACTTTCATTATTAGGTTGAGGAGACCAGCCATCTTGTATGCTGGGAACTCTAAGCTTACTGATAAAGAGAGGACTTCTTGAGTTTTTCCTGGTGGGAAAAAATTCAAAAGAGAATGACTTTAGTTATTTAGTTTGTGTATGCACCAATCTTGAGGGTGGTGTGAAACTTTAATTACCTAGAAGATACAAATCCGTGAAAACCTCTGAAGGGAAAGGATAGCAGTGTTAATGCCTTTCAATACTAAATTGCTTCAGATGAAACATTTACTGGTGCTTCTGGGCTGTATTTACCCTGGTGGAAGCTGTGGTAAAGATTTTCACAGCACAGCTCTGTCATTCTTTTTTATAGACCTTCCTGGAGGTTGGACTTTTAAAGTGCTTCAGGAAAAACAGCAGACAAAAAACCTAAAATAAAGGGGCTAAATGGTTGTTACTGACAAGAGCGAACATCTTCCTGAATATAAGTCCTCTCTCCATTCATTTACTTATAATGACTTCCTTGATTGAAGTGATTTTTCTACTTGGCCAACTCTTTATTATCTTTCAAGATCCTGCTTAGACATAACTCTTTCCTGAAGCCTTCTCTAATTTCCTCTTACTCAAATTGCTATACATTCATTGACTCACTTAATCATTTATTCAATAAAACTATCTATCAGGAATTAGGGGTTATAAATATTAATAAGACTAATGTCTATCCTCCAAAAATGTATAATCTATTTAGACGAGATGCACATCCTGAGAAAAATAGGTGCAATAGCTGTTGAAACTTCTGGTAGAGAAGTTTTTATAAAGTACAAGGAGGTCAATAAGGCAAAGATTGCTCATCATTCTTAGGAACCAACAAAGATGTCATAGAGAAAGTGGTGTTTGTAATTATCTTGAAGAATGTGGCCAAAATCGCTTAAGTTGCTGATCAACTGATTTATATCTATATATATTTGTATATCTATCTCTCTCTCTATATATATATTGTCTTTACAATGTCAGTGGCTACTGGCTCAAATTTCATTAGAACTGCCCCTTTGGCCACATTAACAGCAGGCTGGACATGCTGGTAGTTGACCACTCCCTCCCAAGCTGCTTACAATGATCTAAGAGGTCTCAGATGACATGTTAAATACAAGAGTTGGTGCACAAATACAACATGTCTTATACCCATATGTGAGATAATTGCAAAGAATCTGCTACCATTCTGATTGAGGGTTCCCAGGTAGAGTAAACTCCTTACCCACATAATTGGTTTTATAATGTACCTTTATTTGCTGACTTTTCTTTCCTCTCCCACTTTCCTACTTCTCTATGTCACAAATAAACTACTTGCATGATGTTCTAGGATGACTTTTTTTTAAGCAAAACTAAGATTTTCATGGGGCTTCCCTGGTGACTCAGCAGTAAAGAATCCACCTATAATGCAGGAGATGTGAGTTTCATCCCTGAGTTGGGAAGATCCCCTGGAGGAGGGCATGGCAACCCCACTCCAGTATTCTTACCTGGAGAATCCCCTGGACAGAGGAGACTGGCAAGTTACAGTCCATGGAGTCTCAAAGAGTTGGACATGATTGGTGCTCACTTTGGCAACACAGATACTAAAATTGGAACAATACATAGAAGATTAGCATGAACCCTGTGCAGAGTTGGAGATGACTGAAGTGACTGAGCACAACACAAGACTCTCATATAATTGAAAAATGAATGCATAGCAAAGATTGTACTTAACATATTAATTAATAAGGGAAATGAGGAACTGGTAAGAAGTCACAGTGGTTAGGATTCAGTGCTTTCACTGCATAGGGCATGGGTTCGATCCCTGGTTGGAAAATTGAGATTCTGTAAGCTGTGAAAATGTCATCATTCTTAGGAACCAACAAGGGAATGGTAGAGAAGTTTATAAAGTACAAAAAAGAAGATTGCTCATCATTCTTAGGAACCAACAAAGATGTCATAGAGAAAGTGGTGTTTGTAATTATCTTGAAGAATGTGGCCAAAATCGCTTAAGTTGCTGATCAACTGATTTATATCTATATATATTTGTATATCTATCTCTCTCTCTATATATATATTGTCTTTACAATGTCAGTGGCTACTGGCTCAAATTTCATTAGAACTGCCCCTTTGGCCACATTAACAGCAGGCTGGACATGCTGGTAGTTGACCACTCCCTCCCAAGCTGCTTACAATGATCTAAGAGGTCTCAGATGACATGTTAAATACAAGAGTTGGTGCACAAATACAACATGTCTTATACCCATATGTGAGATAATTGCAAAGAATCTGCTACCATTCTGATTGAGGGTTCCCAGGTAGAGTAAACTCCTTACCCACATAATTGGTTTTATAATGTACCTTTATTTGCTGACTTTTCTTTCCTCTCCCACTTTCCTACTTCTCTATGTCACAAATAAACTACTTGCATGATGTTCTAGGATGACTTTTTTTTAAGCAAAACTAAGATTTTCATGGGGTTTCCCCTGGTGACTCAGCAGTAAAGAATCCACCTATAATGCAGGAGATGTGAGTTTCATCCCTGAGTTGGGAAGATCCCCTGGAGGAGGGCATGGCAACCCCACTCCAGTATTCTTACCTGGAGAATCCCCTGGACAGAGGAGACTGGCAAGTTACAGTCCATGGAGTCTCAAAGAGTTGGACATGATTGGTGCTCACTTTGGCAACACAGATACTAAAATTGGAACAATACATAGAAGATTAGCATGAACCCTGTGCAGAGTTGGAGATGACTGAAGTGACTGAGCACAACACAAGACTCTCATATAATTGAAAAATGAATGCATAGCAAAGATTGTACTTAACATATTAATTAATAAGGGAAATGAGGGAACTGGTAAGAAGTCACAGTGGTTAGGATTCAGTGCTTTCACTGCATAGGGCATGGGTTCGATCCCTGGTTGGAAAATTGAGATTCTGTAAGCTGTACACCATGGCCAGAAAAAAGAAATCACAATCCAATCAAAGGTAGAATTTCCAGATAAAATAAGGGATGCTCAGTTATATTTGAATTTCAGGTAAACGACTTATAATTTTTTTAGTGTGAATATATCCCAAATATTTCATGGGACTATACTTATGCTAAAAAATAATTATTATTTGAAATTTAAATATAGCTTGTTATATCTAAATAATATCTTGACTTCTTATCTTTTATTGCTAAATATGAAAACCTAATTCAAAACAGAATTTAAACTGCATAATATGTGGATGCCAGATAAAGAGTGTTGTGATATAAATTTACACAGAGATAAAGTGGCAGAACTGATCAATACCTACAAGACAACAATCAGTTGCATGCCATTGTACACAGTCTATATACATGTGGACAAGAATCATTTGCATGACTAACAAATTAAATCTCAAAGACAGTGAATGTTGGAGATAACATGGAAGGGTTTGCTAGACAGGGTATTTTTTTCCATTTCAAAAGCCTTTTTTTCTAAAAAAAAATTGGCCCCTTTTATTAATCTTTTATCCATTTATTTTCATCCACCTTTATTCTTTGGCCTGTGTGGAGGTCCCATTACAGTGGCCTCTCTCCTTGCAAAGCACTGGCTCTGGACTCATGCACTCCAGAGCACTGATTCCTGATTAGACACACCAACCCAGCTGCTTCGTGGCATGTGGGATCCTCCCAGGCCAGGGATCAAACTGGCGCCCCTTGCACTGCAAGGCAAGTTACAGTCCATGGAGTCTCAAAGAGTTGGACATGATTGGTGCTCACTTTGGCAACACAGATACTAAAATTGGAACAATACATAGAAGATTAGCATGAACCCTGTGCAGAGTTGGAGATGACTGAAGTGACTGAGCACAACACAAGACTCTCATATAATTGAAAAATGAATGCATAGCAAAGATTGTACTTAACATATTAATTAATAAGGGAAATGAGGGAACTGGTAAGAAGTCACAGTGGTTAGGATTCAGTGCTTTCACTGCATAGGGCATGGGTTCGATCCCTGGTTGGAAAATTGAGATTCTGTAAGCTGTACACCATGGCCAGAAAAAAGAAATCACAATCCAATCAAAGGTAGAATTTCCAGATAAAATAAGGGATGCTCAGTTATATTTGAATTTCAGGTAAACGACTTATAATTTTTTTAGTGTGAATATATCCCAAATATTTCATGGGACTATACTTATGCTAAAAAATAATTATTATTTGAAATTTAAATATAGCTTGTTATATCTAAATAATATCTTGACTTCTTATCTTTTATTGCTAAATATGAAAACCTAATTCAAAACAGAATTTAAACTGCATAATATGTGGATGCCAGATAAAGAGTGTTGTGATATAAATTTACACAGAGATAAAGTGGCAGAACTGATCAATACCTACAAGACAACAATCAGTTGCATGCCATTGTACACAGTCTATATACATGTGGACAAGAATCATTTGCATGACTAACAAATTAAATCTCAAAGACAGTGAATGTTGGAGATAACATGGAAGGGTTTGCTAGACAGGGTATTTTTTTCCATTTCAAAAGCCTTTTTTTCTAAAAAAAAATTGGCCCCTTTTATTAATCTTTTATCCATTTATTTTCATCCACCTTTATTCTTTGGCCTGTGTGGAGGTCCCATTACAGTGGCCTCTCTCCTTGCAAAGCACTGGCTCTGGACTCATGCACTCCAGAGCACTGATTCCTGATTAGACACACCAACCCAGCTGCTTCGTGGCATGTGGGATCCTCCCAGGCCAGGGATCAAACTGGCGCCCCTTGCACTGCAAGGCAAACTCTTTACACACTGGACCACCAGGGAAGCCCTCAAAAGCTTTTATAATATTTTCTTACAGTAAGAATCCTCTGAGAGAACACAAACTGGGGACAGGTTCGATGGTCCTTCTAGAAAATAGGACAAAACAATGGTGCATTACAGAAGCCATGTGGGGTGTGTGGAGGGTTGTGTTGAGTGAACAACATGTGATAGGTTAGGAGTGAAATCATTAAGGACCTTGTGTACCATTCTTACTGGCTTGGAAATAGCCAATCTGGAGCTACTGAAGAGGTAACAAGATCAGGTTTGCATTTATAAAGATCAACTGATGAATAAAATAAGAGATAGATGCCATGGCTATGAAACTGGAAGTGAGAAGCAGGTGACATGTAGGTATAAAGTTAAAGGAAGAGTAAGGACAAACAGAAAGAGCAGTTAAAAAGACAGTCTAGAAATCTAGAAAAGACAGTCTGAGAATCTAGAAAAATGGTACTGATGAACCTATTTGCAGGGCAGGAAGAGAGACTCATACACAGGGAGCAGATTATGGACACAGTGTGGGGGAGGAGAGGGTGGGATCAACTGAGAGAGTACCACTGAAATATATGCATTACCATGTGTAAAATAAATAACTAGCAGAAAGTTGCTGTACAGCTCAGGGAACTCAGTCTGGTGCTCTGTGACGATCTAGAGGGTTGGGATGTGAAGGGAAGTGGGAGGGAGGTTAAAGACAGAGGGAACGTATGTATACTTACGGTTGATTCATGCTGACATACAGCAGACAAAAAATTCACAATATTGTAAATCAGTCTTCTTTCAATTAAAATAAATTTTTAAAAAGATAGAATGAGCATAAATGATATTTGTTGAAATGTGGAGGTTTAATTAGCAGGAAGAGTCTAGGGATTTCTATCAGAGTTCTTTTTTGTGGATAAGTAATGTTATTAATAAAGATAGACTATCAGGACCTTCATCAAAGATAGTGAGTACAAGCCTTCCCTCGGAACCCTGTGGTAAAGACTTCCCCTTCCAATGCAATGGGTGCCAGTTTGACCCCTGGTCAGGGAGCTAAGATCTCACAGATAGTGAGTTCAACTTTAAATGTATGACTGAGTATCTTTTTAGCAGACAACTAGATATATGGCTTAGGACCAGGAGAACGGTCTAGACTAGAGATACGGATGTGTGAGTCTTCAGTAAAGGTTGAAGTTCTGACACTGAATGAAAACGTTGAGGAGAAGATGGAGAAGGGTAAGACCATGAAGGGCGGGAAGAAGTAGAAAGCTCAACAGAAGAAGTTCAAGAGCAATGCTGAACATTAGAAGGATCAGGAGGATGTGCTCCAACCAAACCTAGGGAAAGAAATGTAAACTTCAGGACACAGAGAACAGGAACCATGTTAAATGCCAAAGAGAGGTGTGCATGCCAGTGGAATTGTACTGCACTGCCCAAGTGATGAGAATTGGCTGTAAACCATGGGAACAGCATTTCTGAAACTATCTTTTGAGATACCCTTCTTGTTGAATAAAACATCGTTTTGGTAACTCTGAGAAATCCTGACATGCTTCCTCTCAAAACCCAAAGCACAGAGTGAAGTACGATTCAACATTATTTAGTCTAGAAGTTCCTGATCTTGACCATGAAGCACAGTCTGTGACCTGCTGCCATGAAACAGGAACTTCTGGGATGGAGGCCCTCAACTGGTGAAGAAATAAGAATATTGGAAAAGGAGCTTCCTTGATGATGCAGTGGTTAAGAGTTTGCCTTGCAATGCAGGAGACTCTGGCTTGATCCCTTGTCTGGGAAGATCCCCAAATGCCATGGGGGAACTAAGCCTGTGCACCACAAATACTGAGCCTGCATTCTGAAGTGCATGACCCCAAAATAAATAAATGTAAAATGTAAAAAAGGAATTTGGAAAAAACGTTTGTAGGTAAACAAATGTATAATGCTTAATACCAGCACTAGCGATTTATAACTATTGGTGCTTGGTCAGTATTCCAGAACCTCTACAAACATTTTAAAATTTCAACTTCACAATGATACTCTAAGATGGGTGCTATCATTATTCACATTTTACTGTTGAAAATACAGAAGATATATAGAGAAGTTTACCAACTTGTCCTTGGTGACATAGCTAACCAGTGGCAGAGTCAGCCTTGAACTCAGCCTGTTTCCGAGCACATACTCTTATCCACAATGTTTGGTTAGCACCCAAAATATTTCTGAAATTTATCCCCCCGAAATATTTAGAAGGATGCATAAGGATGACCTATGAAGCTGAAATTAAAAGGAGGTGAATAACTGTCACAAAATCAGGTAACACACATTCCATGATGAAAATTGGCTAACTAAGGTCTGTGATCAAAGTCCAACTTTTCACTTATGTTTGTAAGTCTTTTGAGCCAACATGCTTTCCCTTCCCATTTTATTCACTTTAAGTGTTTGAAAATAAAGAATAATGCTTCATGATGCATGAAAGTGATATGAAATTAAATTTCAATGTCTATAAATAAGGTTTAATTAGAACACAGTCAATCCCATTTGTCTACAGATTATCCATGGATGCTTTCACGCCAGAACTGCAGAACTCAGTTGGAACAGGCAGAAAGGCCTGCATAGCCTTAATTTAAAAATTTACTATTTGGTTCTTTAGAGACAAAATTTGCTGACTTCTGTTATATAAGAGCAGGTTCTCTAGAGAAAATATGTGAGGCTAGAAGCTTAAATTTTAGGTACCATAGATGGCTTTTTTAATTATTATTATAAGATGGTGAAAGGCTTGAGAAAACTGGAGCATTCAATTTCACTAAAGCAAGCCTGCTATACATGTTGGTGTGAGAGCCCTCAACGGGAAAAAGGGCCCTGCATCGGGAAGTGCCATGGGGAACTAAGCCTGTGCACCACAAATACTGAGCCTGCATTCTGAAGTGCATGACCCCAAAATAAATAAATGTAAAATGTAAAAAAGGAATTTGGAAAAAACGTTTGTAGGTAAACAAATGTATAATGCTTAATACCAGCACTAGCGATTTATAACTATTGGTGCTTGGTCAGTATTCCAGAACCTCTACAAACATTTTAAAATTTCAACTTCACAATGATACTCTAAGATGGGTGCTATCATTATTCACATTTTACTGTTGAAAATACAGAAGATATATAGAGAAGTTTACCAACTTGTCCTTGGTGACATAGCTAACCAGTGGCAGAGTCAGCCTTGAACTCAGCCTGTTTCCGAGCACATACTCTTATCCACAATGTTTGGTTAGCACCCAAAATATTTCTGAAATTTATCCCCCCGAAATATTTAGAAGGATGCATAAGGATGACCTATGAAGCTGAAATTAAAAGGAGGTGAATAACTGTCACAAAATCAGGTAACACACATTCCATGATGAAAATTGGCTAACTAAGGTCTGTGATCAAAGTCCAACTTTTCACTTATGTTTGTAAGTCTTTTGAGCCAACATGCTTTCCCTTCCCATTTTATTCACTTTAAGTGTTTGAAAATAAAGAATAATGCTTCATGATGCATGAAAGTGATATGAAATTAAATTTCAATGTCTATAAATAAGGTTTAATTAGAACACAGTCAATCCCATTTGTCTACAGATTATCCATGGATGCTTTCACGCCAGAACTGCAGAACTCAGTTGGAACAGGCAGAAAGGCCTGCATAGCCTTAATTTAAAAATTTACTATTTGGTTCTTTAGAGACAAAATTTGCTGACTTCTGTTATATAAGAGCAGGTTCTCTAGAGAAAATATGTGAGGCTAGAAGCTTAAATTTTAGGTACCATAGATGGCTTTTTTAATTATTATTATAAGATGGTGAAAGGCTTGAGAAAACTGGAGCATTCAATTTCACTAAAGCAAGCCTGCTATACATGTTGGTGTGGAGGGCCAGCACACAGGCAGGCATAGTTCAGTTAAACAGAACAAAAATTATTCAAGATAGCAGAAATACAACATCAGTGTATTTTTAGGCTATGAGAATACTAAACTGCAGGCGCCACAGCTAGGCCTTCTGCAAAACAGACAGTCACCATGCCTTCACATTATCCGCCTTTCTTACCACATGTTCTAGTCAGTTAGAATAACTGCTGCAAGGTAAATACTGTCTTTACTCCATCCCTGGCTGTTTAAAACATCCGACATACACAAAAGTAGACAAAGACATGAGCACTTACTTCGTCTATGACTCTCTTCTCAAATTTTTTCTTACATTCCTATCTCTGTTTCTCTCTTCCCTGGTACCATGCCCTGGAATTCTTTATCTGCTTCTGCAAACCTTTCACTTCTTCTCAGTTTGGTGAGATATTAGGACTCTTCAATAACCTGTCTTCCTTTTTGATTGGTGATTCTTCACTTCTAATTGATTTCCATGCTCTCTGAAGATCCAGACAAGAAATTCTCTGCTCTTCCTGAATGATCATTATCCACTGCACAGGGACTATGCAAACCTGAAATCAAAGCTTGAAATCTTAAGACTAACTCTTCTTCTTTTTTAAAAGTTTCCAATGGATATAGAAGAAGCTAAATTAGAACTCAAACTCTCTACTTTGGGGAAAGGCCCTTTAGGCAGCAAGGTATTACACTGAAGTCGAAATTTCAAGAGACTAATGCTAAGAATGATAAAATATGTGCCAGATATCCCCATGCATTTAAGATAGTAGCATACCTATGAAGGATGTGCCAAGAGATTGTAAAACCCGTCCTACCTGTGTAAGACAAACACCCACTTTGTAGCCTATGTGAGAGATTTATGTTCAATTTTGGAGGGAATTCTCATGGAGAGAGCTCTTAGGCAATTTTGGAGAGAATTCTCATGGAGAGAGCTCTTAGGGTACTAAGACTGTTTTCCTCTTCTCTTGGGAAGGAGAAGGTGATGGACCCTTATATTAAGCCAAGTAAAGGAGCATAAATAAAACTGCTCAGAGAACTTGATATGTGTTTCTTGAATTTGGAGCACATGGGACTGCAGTTCAACTCCACTTTGAGAGCTGTCAAAGTAGGAGGTTAAGTTATGTGGGCCTGAAGCAGGAGAGAGAAGGAATGTAACAGCCTCTGGAGCAGGTGGCTGTATTCTCTTCAATGGCAAAGCCAAGGTGTTCCGGAGGTTGGATCCACAGCTTACCAGAGGCACTCTTAAAATGTGTCTCATCCAAGTGACTACTCAGAGAGGCACAGAGATGCTCACAGAAGGGGACTTAGTGTGAAGCCTGTGGGATGAGAAGGGGGTCATAAAAAATCTGTCACTAGTAAGGGATTTGCAGCAGGTGTTTTCCAGAAGAATCTCTGAGAAAACCAAGAGAGCTTCTGATGCGATTATTTTTAAAATACCAATAAATGGGAACCATACTGATTACAGTTGTACCAACATCATAAGACTATGCACAGTCAGTTTGTTCTGTCTGGCTTTCTGACCTGAAACAGCATCCAGCGAGTGGGGAGGGATAGAGCAAGAGCAAAGCTAACCTAGTGCCCTCCTTCACTGGGGTTGATTTCCATGCTCTCTGAAGATCCAGACAAGAAATTCTCTGCTCTTCCTGAATGATCATTATCCACTGCACAGGGACTATGCAAACCTGAAATCAAAGCTTGAAATCTTAAGACTAACTCTTCTTCTTTTTTAAAAGTTTCCAATGGATATAGAAGAAGCTAAATTAGAACTCAAACTCTCTACTTTGGGGAAAGGCCCTTTAGGCAGCAAGGTATTACACTGAAGTCGAAATTTCAAGAGACTAATGCTAAGAATGATAAAATATGTGCCAGATATCCCCATGCATTTAAGATAGTAGCATACCTATGAAGGATGTGCCAAGAGATTGAAAAACCCCGTCCTACCTGTGTAAGACAAACACCCACTTTGTAGCCTATGTGAGAGATTTATGTTCAATTTTGGAGGGAATTCTCATGGAGAGAGCTCTTAGGCAATTTTGGAGAGAATTCTCATGGAGAGAGCTCTTAGGGTACTAAGACTGTTTTCCTCTTCTCTTGGGAAGGAGAAGGTGATGGACCCTTATATTAAGCCAAGTAAAGGAGCATAAATAAAACTGCTCAGAGAACTTGATATGTGTTTCTTGAATTTGGAGCACATGGGACTGCAGTTCAACTCCACTTTGAGAGCTGTCAAAGTAGGAGGTTAAGTTATGTGGGCCTGAAGCAGGAGAGAGAAGGAATGTAACAGCCTCTGGAGCAGGTGGCTGTATTCTCTTCAATGGCAAAGCCAAGGTGTTCCGGAGGTTGGATCCACAGCTTACCAGAGGCACTCTTAAAATGTGTCTCATCCAAGTGACTACTCAGAGAGGCACAGAGATGCTCACAGAAGGGGACTTAGTGTGAAGCCTGTGGGATGAGAAGGGGGTCATAAAAAATCTGTCACTAGTAAGGGATTTGCAGCAGGTGTTTTCCAGAAGAATCTCTGAGAAAACCAAGAGAGCTTCTGATGCGATTATTTTTAAAATACCAATAAATGGGAACCATACTGATTACAGTTGTACCAACATCATAAGACTATGCACAGTCAGTTTGTTCTGTCTGGCTTTCTGACCTGAAACAGCATCCAGCGAGTGGGGGAGGGGATAGAGCAAGAGATATGGACAAAGCTAACCTAGTGCCCTCCTTCACTGCAGGATCAAACCCTTGTCTCAGGCATCTCCTGCATTGGCAGACAGGTTCTTTACCACTAGCACTACCTGGGAAGTCCATATATACAACATTGCACATGTGAATTAGAAGATGCATATAATATTCATAGCAGCACTGTCCATAATAACAAAAACTTAAATAGCACAGATGCACATTGATAGAAGAATTTTAGAAAATGGATTGTGTTAGGTCTTACAGAATGAAATACTATAAAGGAATGAAAATAAATAAAATATAAGGATATTTAATAAGCTGAACTATAGTTATAGATCAAAGGGTTGAAACATGTCTCAGAGAGCCACATGTAGTTAAATATATTCTATTATAGGGCTAAAAAAGTAAAACTAAAGAATATATACCAGTATTTACATATGCATTGGATGATTTAAGGCAGAAGAATAAGAGGCATAACATGTAGGGTTGTACTAGGTTCTGTGGTTGAGAAGCAAGGCAAGGGGATGAGTTATATAGAAATAAGTTACTGGCAACATTCTCCTCCCATGGTTGGCTGAATTGTGGAGATCTATTGTCTTCTTAATATAAATGAATACATGTAAACAGTATGTAATATAACACAATAAAAAGGCACATGTATGGCCCAATGAGAACTTTGGTAAAGGTGATGTTGCTACTGGTAAACAATCCGCCTGTCAATGCAGGAGATGTAAGAGACACGGGTTTGATTCCCAGGTCAGGAAGATTCCCTTGGAGTAGGAAATGAAAACTCACTCCAGTATTTTTGCCTGGGAGAACCCACGGACAGAGGAGCTTGGCTGGCAGCAGTCTCTGAGGTCGCAAAGAGTTGGTCATGACCCTCTGAGCATGCACACATGACAAATAATGGACTCAAAACCAAAAATTATAATTAATCTATTTCTGCCATATGAACTTTAGTTAAAGAACAGAAGAATTACTCAGAGTTCTAGCTGATATTCCCAGCTATGACTAGGGCAGAAAAAATTTATAGAGCACATTTAGTGAGTGGAAAGAAGAACAAATACTCCCTTTTGCCTTTACCTAAGACATAGCATTTACTCAGAGTTACTTTGCTCTAGCTCTGGCTCCTATAAGGGAGTCGGCTGGGGGAGCATTGACTGGCTGTTTAAAGCATGGTAAGGTCTTGTCAAAGTTGATGGGCAAGAGGAAGATGGAAATTGAATTGTCAAGGCTATATTTGTACAAATTAAGTGGAAGTGATCTGAAAGTCTAAAGAGAAGGTTTTTAACATCAACTTAATTATGAATCTTGGTGTTGATGTTAATGTTCATAGCTTCCTCTTTCTCAAGCAAAGGTTAATCTGTCAATGAATAAAGAATCGAGGGTAACCTGTCAACGATAAGGCTCTGTGGCAGTTCCAAATGATCTAATTAGTTGGAACCAGAGGCTGCAAAACATAGAATGAAAGAAAAATTAGCTCCTCAAAGAAGACACTCCTCTCAATTTTACAAAGTAGTTTTGCACATTAAACAGTTTCTCTGCTACAATGGGGGAAGAAATACTAGAATTGGTTATTAAACAGCATAGTATCTGCCCCCCCCCGCCCCCCCACACTTTGTGTGTGTGTGCCTCAGAGAAAGGAGAAAGGGTCACACATGCCTGAAATTGGTGGGAGATCATAAAGGGCATTGAGGATATTTAAAGGCACAAAACCAAGAGAGATTTCAACACCTATTGGAATCCTCATGGCCCCAGAAGCCTGGATCTTCTCTCACCCACCAGCACCCTGAGCACAGGGTGCCTCAATATTAGTATGTTAGCCAAATTGGAAAATGGTGTGTGAATATAATGATTGTAGAGAGAGATGAGGAACAGAGCTCACAAGGACTGAATACAGCAGCTGTTACTTCTCAAATCCAGTCTATAAAATTGGGTAGCTGATGAAAGGTCTTTCATTTTGGACCCTTTCTTTCTGTTTATAGTGTTTATCTTTCCTTGAACTGTAAAGCTTGCTCAAAGAGTCTACTTGGCTGGCACTAAAAGTACAGATGTCTACATGTTTCCTTCCCCCATTTTGCTCTGGCTTCAAGATGATACCACATTCTAATGATACTTGAAACCAGATAGATAGGTCTTAGACAACAGAATGAAGGTCCATAGATCAGGCCTGGGAGGTTTGGGAAATGGCTATGACATATCAATTACTGATGTATTCACAATGGTGACTGCCTGGAAAAACGGCCTTAACAAAGTGGAGATAACTCAGATCAATTTAAAGGCTATTCTTGGATGAGAATTTGTATGTAGTAGCTGATCAGGGCATTTAGTGGAGCAGATGGGCTCTTGGAAATTGGCAAGTGGCATCTGGTGACAAGTGTCTGCATTCTCTGACTTCTAGTCATTTAAATTTTAAATTGGGGCAGAGTAAAAGTAAAAGGATGCGAAAGACTGCCTGATTCCAGAGAACTTTGTTGATTTCCCCCTCCATTAAACAGATGTTTGCTTTGGTGAATCCGTGAAGGGGTCAGCAATCCTGTGAGATTATCAATACTGATTTCGACAAAGCCTTTATGGGCACTGAAGTGGTTTTAAAATGCATAGTGCATTTAGGCAGAGTGTAAAGAAATGCTTGAATAGCTCGGCAAATCCATTGCATTGCACTGTTCAGATACCTAGGAAAGAAGTGATAGGAATCATTTACAGTCATTGCTAAAGTCAAATTTTATATATGTCAAGGCTGAGGTTAGCTAAAAGGTTTGAGTGGGGAAACCAATCTCATTCAGATACATGTTGGAATAAAACAATAAAATCAACTGTCAAAGAAACTACACTATGGGCCACATGCACTGATTGTAGCCGGTTTTCCTTTCTGGCCAGCGAGAGGGAAGCCAGCCATATCTCTGCCAAACACTGGAACTTTCTAAGTAGAAAACTTAGGCAAATATATGTATGCATCAGACTTACTACTGAGATAGGGAAGACACCTTGTAGAGATCATGGTCTGTGAAAGTAGACTCAGAAGACTGCCTCTACTGACAATCCAGTCATTCATCTTTTCAGTAAACTGTTGCATTTACAAGCAAGAATATCTATCATGCAGTGTGGACATTGAAATTGCTTTATAAGGTTGTATAAGGATTGCTCAGTCAAGTAGAGGGGTTTGACATGTATCAACTATCACGACTGGCAAGGAATCACTTCTATGGAAGTTAGAGAGGATGGGAGTTGAAGGGGTTCCAGACAGACAAACATGGACAGTGTCTGGAAGGTAGACACTTCCAGAAACAGAATTATTTCTTGAGTCAATTTATCCTCTGCTTCCATTTTACACACATGCATATGCAAGTTGTCTTATTCAGTGAATAAGGAAAGGAACTCAATGCATGCTTGTATAATGACAGCATTTTCTTCAGCATAGTGACTGATTTACAATATCCTTAACAGTTTTTGCTCAATCTTTTTTTTTTTTTTTAGTTTTATTTCTGTAATTCTCTCCTGGGAACAATTTTATCTAATCAGAATTAATCCATAAATTTTCCTCAGAGTTAAAAAGACTGATTGCCAATTGGTAACATACAGAAAATGTTAAGAAACCTTTTTTATGAATTAATTGATGTGGAGCAGCAATATAGAGTAGTCAAGAATATAATTTTTAAAAAGTTGAATATACTACTATCTTTGACAATTAAAAATCTCTCTGGCCATGGTTAACCCTTGGTTTACTTGTGAGATTATGGCTAGAAAGAGATGAGAGACTCCTAAATAAGTCTCCGACTGAGGTTGGGGCAGAGATGTTGGGATTACCTCCCAGGCTATTATTTTTTGTTCTAGATGAGTAACTTTTAGAGGAGAATCAGGAAAAATTACAAGATAGCGGGGTTAATGCATGTCTTCTCCTGGGAAATGGTGTTGGAGGTTACTGTTCTCTTTTGTCTTTGATATTTTTGCCAAGGGCATGCATGGGTTAAAAAGTGGACTGACCAGTTCGAGCCCTGGGCTGGGAAGATCCCACGTGCTGCGGAGTGGTTGGACCGATGTGTCCAATTGCCGAGCCGGAGTTCTGGAGCGCATGCGCCCAGAGCTGGTGCTCTAGGACAACAGGGGCCGCCGCGATGGGAGGCCCACACGGGCCAAAGGAAAAAAAGATGGATGAAAATGGACAAATGAAAGACCAATAGAAGTGGCCCGCCTGCTCCCCTCCCTCCCCACCCCCACCAAAATAAATCAATAAATCTTTTAAAAAAAAAAAAAGGGGCTTCCCCTGGTGGTCCAGTGGATAAGGACACCGCCTTGCAGTGCAAGGGGCGCCAGTTCGATCCCTGGCCTGGGAAGATCCCACGTGCCGCGGAGTGGCTGGACGGATGTGTCCAATCACCGAGCTGGAGCTCTGGAGCGCATGCGCCCAGAGCCGGTGCTCTGCGACAACAGACGCCACCGCGATGGGAGGCCCGCAGGAGCCAAAGAACAAAGATGGATGAAAATAGAGAAATGAAAGACCAATAGAAGTGGCCCGCTCACTCCCCTCCCTCCCCAACCCGACCCCCGCCCAAAAATAAATAAATAAATAAATAAATCTTTAAAAAAAAAAAAAAAGTGGACTGATATCTGAAGATCATAAAAAGAGTTCTATGTTCTGGCTGAAATGTTCTTTGCAGGATCAGAGACTGGCTTTTGCTGTTTGGTTTTTTGTTTCGTTTTTTCTTGATGATCTTGACAAATATACATGCTGCTAAATGTTCTTAAGAGACAAAAATTCTGTCTAAAATCTGGATGTTCCAATGTTGAATATTTGAGCAATGTAGATCTATAATGTTTTAGAAGTTTTATACATTTTTTCAATCTGTATGTGGCATAAGATACATTGATATATTGCTATACTACTCATTTGAAAGTAAACAGTTAAACAAATTAAGTGGGCTTGTGGAAAACTGAGGAAAATAAGTTATTTTGTTGACGTTTCCTACTCCTGTGTGTTCATTCTAATTCAACAGTTATTTTACCGTATGTACAAAACTGTTCTATGTATTCTAAGATTGAAACTGAATAGAGCCTTGTGTGACTTCTGGGCAGGTGAGCTTTCTATGTGCCCTGTGTCTTGTTTGTAGAAAATAGACTCCAGTCTCCAAGACCTTCTCCCAAGGGGGAGATTCAAACAATTGGTAATCAGACGGGGAATGCAGAAACAGGGGAGGAACAGTCAAGAAATAACAGTGCAGCCTTGAGGGAGAGTCTTATTTCTGCCTGAAGGGATATAGTTAACAGTACTCTAAGGAGTTCTTTACAGAACTAAAACCTTCCCCAAATGGAAAATTTTTTCCGTTCTTCATTCCAGAGAAGCTTACCAAGAGATCACCTGAGGCCAGATTAAAGACTTTCAGGCCCTGCACACACTCTGATCCTTATCAGTTACCTCATCCTTGAACCTTTACTATAAAACTCCTCACCACATCCTCCCTGGTTGGGACACACTGGGGCTTCAGTACACTGTGTACCATTTTGCCTGACAAAATAATAAAGTCAGTCTTTTATACTTCACCCAAAACTGTCTCCAAGATTTAATTCAGAATTGAAGTATACAGAGACTGAGTTTTCAGCATCAAGATGAAACAGATATGAATGCTGTCTTATAGAAATTCTCTTCTAACTGTGGAAAAATGTAAGATGCAACTTTGAGGTGAAAAATATCTATGGATTACAAAGGGATACATTATAATGTTAAGGAATTTCCAACTGAAAATATTTTTTCCTGTAATGGTTATTATTCTCATAATGATGTAATTCATCTCTTTTAATAATAAATTAAGCCTAAAATTCATAATAGTACAGAAGTAGCATGTGGCTACTTATCTAAATATCTGGATTTCAGATTTGGATATTTTCTGAGCCAATTGTATTGGGTAGATGACTGTCAGTCATTAGTTTGAAGTTTTTCTCTAATCTCCTCTCCTGAGGACAAGTCTAAGGAACATTACTGGAACATAGGGTTGTGCTGAAATTTGTTGTGTGTTGAACGAAAAAGTTAATTTTCTGAGCCTTTAGGTTGAATGTTCCTCTGTGGAACATTTTGGAATTCATCGTTATGATATCTTCTATTTCTTCCTTACAAATGTGTAGAAAAAGATTTCAGAATCTCTTTTAGGTTTGTCAACTAAAAAGATGAACAACTTGAGAGTTGTGGGTTAAGTTTTATTTGGGGCATAATTAGGACTGCAGCCCAGGAGGCAGCACCTCAGATAGCTCTGAGACTGCTCGAAAGGGGCAGTAGGAGGAGGGTCAATATTTAAGGATTTTGGTGAGGGGGGAGCTTCATATCATTAAGCAATCATTTTGCAAAGGGTCTCCAGTCAGTCAGGATCTGATGTCACCGTGAAGAGATTTAGTACTTTTCTAAATATGAGGAGATAATAAAATCTGTTCCTAAAAGCATCCACCTATCTAAAGACCTGCCCCACCAGATTCTCTGGCGCATAGAGTGCCTCTACCCCACCCCATTCTCCATCAGCAGGTATTGAAGGTCAGCAGGTCTCAACAGCATGGAGTCCCACCTCACCCTGATCTCCTTCAAGGGGTATTGAAGGTCAACAATTCAACAGCACAGGGTCTGATCTCTGAAGAGGCAGACGGCAAACTTCCTTGTTGTCCAGACATTGGCAATGTAATTGGTAAATGCCAGTTTGTAGTTGATAGGTTAAAAAACAAACAAACAAACTAACAACAAAAAAAAGGACTTAGAGGGCCATGAGAATCATAACCCCTCCCAGAGGAAGGAGATTTGAAAAGCAGCTCAGTCCTTAGGTGAGACCTTCTCTGTCCTCTGATTTTTTTTTTTTTGTCAGCGCTGAGTTCCTAATTTTAGATCAGAGGCTCCAGAATCAATCTGGTGTGGTCTGGGAGAAGGAACTGATAAACTCTATGTGTTAGCTTTTGATTCCACTTCTAGGCTCATTTATTTTGAGTCAAAGGCTTCTTTCTAGCATATGGGGTTTTGCCTAAGCAGTCAGGAAAGTCTGATATTGTTTGAGAAAAATATCTCATTTAAATAAATAAAATAACTTTGCCTAGACAATTATGTGTGTGTGTGTGTGTTTAATTTTCCTTGGGAACTTGGAGCAGAGTCACTGAGGATTTTTTTCCTTTAAAAAGAAATGACATTGGTTCAGCTCTGATTTGTTTCTTGTGTCTTTTCCTTTTTTTTTTCTTTTTCCTGTTGTGTTGTTTTCTTAAGCATATTCATCTTGTAATTTGTCACAAGCAGAGATACCATGGTACCGGTTACAGGGAAATGCATGTATCCTTCATGACTTCAGCTTAAAGTCTAGGGATAGCTATAGGCAACTTAGCAGATTTGTGTGTATGTTAATATAGCATTTTTAATTAAACAAATATTTGTTGAGTATCCTCTGTGTAACAGTACCTTCTATATTATGTTTTTTTTTTTTTTTAACTTTTATTTTACTTTTAACTTTTACAGAGTTTTGTTGTTTACAGATATGCATGTTCCCAGGTTAGTCATATATATATCCCCCCTTTCCCACCCCTCCCAACCATCATACAGTACCCCTGAAGGATCTCCTTTTCTCACAGAGCAATGGCTATAGCTATTTTCTTCACTTATGATAGTATAGACCTTCATGCTACTTCCTTTATGCCTCCCACCCTCTGTTCCTTCCCCACAATGTCCATATGTCCACTGTCCACTGATTCTCCTGAAGAGGCAGACGGCAAACTTCCTTGTTGTCCAGACATTGGCAATGTAATTGGTAAATGCCAGTTTGTAGTTGATAGGTTAAAAACAAACAAACAAACTAACAACAAAAAAGGACTTAGAGGGCCATGAGAATCATAACCCCTCCCAGAGGAAGGAGATTTGAAAAGCAGCTCAGTCCTTAGGTGAGACCTTCTCTGTCCTCTGATTTTTTTTTTTTTTGTCAGCGCTGAGTTCCTAATTTTAGATCAGAGGCTCCAGAATCAATCTGGTGTGGTCTGGGAGAAGGAACTGATAAACTCTATGTGTTAGCTTTTGATTCCACTTCTAGGCTCATTTATTTTGAGTCAAAGGCTTCTTTCTAGCATATGGGGTTTTGCCTAAGCAGTCAGGAAAGTCTGATATTGTTTGAGAAAAATATCTCATTTAAATAAATAAAATAACTTTGCCTAGACAATTATGTGTGTGTGTGTGTGTTTAATTTTCCTTGGGAACTTGGAGCAGAGTCACTGAGGATTTTTTTCCTTTAAAAAGAAATGACATTGGTTCAGCTCTGATTTGTTTCTTGTGTCTTTTCCTTTTTTTTTTCTTTTTCCTGTTGTGTTGTTTTCTTAAGCATATTCATCTTGTAATTTGTCACAAGCAGAGATACCATGGTACCGGTTACAGGGAAATGCATGTATCCTTCATGACTTCAGCTTAAAGTCTAGGGATAGCTATAGGCAACTTAGCAGATTTGTGTGTATGTTAATATAGCATTTTTAATTAAACAAATATTTGTTGAGTATCCTCTGTGTAACAGTACCTTCTATATTATGTTTTTTTTTTTTTTTAACTTTTATTTTACTTTTAACTTTTACAGAGTTTTGTTGTTTACAGATATGCATGTTCCCAGGTTAGTCATATATATATCCCCCCTTTCCCACCCCTCCCAACCATCATACAGTACCCCTGAAGGATCTCCTTTTCTCACAGAGCAATGGCTATAGCTATTTTCTTCACTTATGATAGTATAGACCTTCATGCTACTTCCTTTATGCCTCCCACCCTCTGTTCCTTCCCCACAATGTCCATATGTCCACTGTCCATGTCTGTCTTTCTGTTGCTTCACTGCGTGTGCCATTATATTATGTTTTAGCCTAAGGCTTGTTTTGTTTTTTTTTCTTGAGACTCCTGAATCCTTAGAGTGTTCAAGAATGAGTTTCAGAAGCTTATGGGTTCCCTGAATTTACAGACAAAACTTTGTGCATATGTTTATTTAAAAGTATGAATCCATAGCTTTCATAGGATTTTAAAAGGGATCTATGACCTCAAAAATACTTTAAAATCTAAAGGTCTCAGTCCTCATATTTTATTTCCTCAGAATCTACTGGGACAAAAGTAGTGTGTAGTACAAAACCCATCAGAGTGGATTAATTTGATAAAATTGGAATTTGTTGAATGCCTTTTTTTGCTCAGGCAAAATGTTCAGATTATAAGGCAGATAAAATTGAAGGTGAGGAATGGGATGGGAGGGAGTTTCATATCCACCTTGGGAGCTCATTTCCATTGACCATCAGAATTTCAAACAAAGGGGAGGCAAAAAACTACAAGCAAGTCTTTACAGGTCATTCTGTAGAATCTTACCCTTTATCCAAATTGAAAGTTACTGCTGGTGGGGAAAAAAAAAGAGATAAATACACTTCAAGGCAGGATGATTACCTTCTAAAAAGTAATCCATTGACATGAACTCGGAAGTAGTGAAACTGATACAGATTTCAGAATACCTGTGGTTTTGAGCCAAATCTCAAAGTGTGAGAGAATTTCAATTAAGAACAGAGTGACATGACTGTATACTCAGCATTATGGAAGTTTTGATGATGGAGAAAGAAACTGAAACAGAGTTTTCTGATTTTATCTAATAACAGAGTGTCCAGATGAAACCATTCTCTTTTGATTTGGATTTAAACCCAGAACCCAGTTTGGGAATTGAGCCCACATGGTTGGGGCTCAAATCTAGCTAAATCCCTTCAACTCATGTGGCTGGGACTCAAACCCAGTGGAAACCCAACATACCTGGTTTCAGGACCTAGTGGAGCTCAGGTTCTTCATGTCCTTTTGCAGAAAAGAATTCAGTGAGAGACAAAGTGATATGTAAGAAATGGATTTATTCAGATTCAGAGAAAATCACACTCCACAGACAGAGTGTGGGCATCTCAGAGGGCCAATCCAGTCACCCTGAAAGCATGGCATTTTAGCTTTTATGGACTGGGCAATTTCATATGCTACTAAGTGGGAGGATTATTCCAATTCTCTTGGGAAGGAGCGAAACTTGTTTTGTTTTTTTTCTTTAGACTCCTGAATCCTTAGAGGGTTCAAAGATGAGTTTCAGAAACTTATTGGGTTCCTGAATTTACAGACAAAAATTTGTGCATATGTTTATTTAAAAGTATGAATCCATAGCTTTCATAGGATTTTAAAAGGGATCTATGACCTCAAAAATACTTTAAAATCTAAAGGTCTCAGTCCTCATATTTTATTTCCTCAGAATCTACTGGGACAAAAGTAGTGTGTAGTACAAAACCCATCAGAGTGGATTAATTTGATAAAATTGGAATTTGTTGAATGCCTTTTTTTGCTCAGGCAAAATGTTCAGATTATAAGGCAGATAAAATTGAAGGTGAGGAATGGGATGGGGGGGAGTTTCATATGCACCTTGGGAGCTCATTTCCATTGACCATCAGAATTTCAAACAAAGGGGAGGCAAAAAACTACAAGCAAGTCTTTACAGGTCATTCTGTAGAATCTTACCCTTTATCCAAATTGAAAGTTACTGCGGGTGGGGCAAAAAGAGATAAATACACTTCAAGGCAGGATGATTACCTTCTAAAAAGTAATCCATTGACATGAACTCGGAAGTAGTGAAACTGATACAGATTTCAGAATACCTGTGGTTTTGAGCCAAATCTCAAAGTGTGAGAGAATTTCAATTAAGAACAGAGTGACATGACTGTATACTCAGCATTATGGAAGTTTTGATGATGGAGAAAGAAACTGAAACAGAGTTTTCTGATTTTATCTAATAACAGAGTGTCCAGATGAAACCATTCTCTTTTGATTTGGATTTAAACCCAGAACCCAGTTTGGGAATTGAGCCCACATGGTTGGGGCTCAAATCTAGCTAAATCCCTTCAACTCATGTGGCTGGGACTCAAACCCAGTGGAAACCCAACATACCTGGTTTCAGGACCTAGTGGAGCTCAGGTTCTTCATGTCCTTTTGCAGAAAAGAATTCAGTGAGAGACAAAGTGATATGTAAGAAATGGATTTATTCAGATTCAGAGAAAATCACACTCCACAGACAGAGTGTGGGCATCTCAGAGGGCCAATCCAGTCACCCTGAAAGCATGGCATTTTTAGCTTTTATGGACTGGGCAATTTCATATGCTACTAAGTGGGAGGATTATTCCAATTCTCTTGGGGAAGGAGCGAAACTGTCAGGGTGCCTCTGGGTGTGTCATTTAGCTTGCTGACTGAGGATCAAGGTCTAATCTGCCATCTTGGACCCATTTGATTCTAATGGGTTTATGTCCGGTCCTTGGGCTATGTCATTCTTTCAAAAAATTGTGCCTTGTGCCTTTCTTTCATGTTACAGTTCCTCCTCAGAGATTTTACTCCCATATTCTTATGGGAGGCAGAAAGTCAAGGTCTGTCTTCTATAATTGGTACAAGACTGAATATGGGCATTGACCCTGCCTATCAGAGAGTAAAAATCTTTGGGTACCTGATCTAGGGGACCCAGGGCAGGGCAGCTCCTAGTTTTAGTCCATATGGGTTGAAATCCCTATGTAGCCATCATCTTGATGTAGAGCAGTAGTAACTGGGCTCCTTAGCCTTCTTATGAATCCTCTTTCTTTTTTTCCCCGATCATGCCTCTTTTATATCTATATTTATTTTCATCCATCTTTTATCCTTTGGCCTGTGTAGGCCTCCCATTGCAGTGGCCTCCCTCATTGCAAAGCACTGGCTCTGGGTGCATGCGCTCCAGAGTGCTGGCTTATAATTGAACACACCGGTCCAGCTGTTCCGTGGCGTGTGGTATCTTCCCAGGCCAGGGATTGAATCTGTGCCTTGCACTACAAAATGGACTCTCTAACCACTGGACCACCAGGGAAGCCCCTTATGGATTCTTTTGATGATGAGGCACATATTTTACCAACACCAGGGTCCCAAAAGCCAGGATTTAAACCCAGAACCCAGTTTGGGAATTGAGCCCACATGGTTGGGGCTCAAATCTAGCTAAATCCCTTCAACTCATGTGGCTGGGACTCAAACCCAGTGGAAACCCAACATACCTGGTTTCAGGACCTAGTGGAGCTCAGGTTCTTCATGTCCTTTTGCAGAAAAGAATTCAGTGAGAGACAAAGTGATATGTAAGAAATGGATTTATTCAGATTCAGAGAAAATCACACTCCACAGACAGAGTGTGGGCATCTCAGAGGGCCAATCCAGTCACCCTGAAAGCATGGCATTTTTAGCTTTTATGGACTGGGCAATTTCATATGCTACTAAGTGGGAGGATTATTCCAATTCTCTTGGGGAAGGAGCGAAACTGTCAGGGTGCCTCTGGGTGTGTCATTTAGCTTGCTGACTGAGGATCAAGGTCTAATCTGCCATCTTGGACCCATTTGATTCTAATGGGTTTATGTCCGGTCCTTGGGCTATGTCATTCTTTCAAAAAATTGTGCCTTGTGCCTTTCTTTCATGTTACAGTTCCTCCTCAGAGATTTTACTCCCATATTCTTATGGGAGGCAGAAAGTCAAGGTCTGTCTTCTATAATTGGTACAAGACTGAATATGGGCATTGACCCTGCCTATCAGAGAGTAAAAATCTTTGGGTACCTGATCTAGGGGACCCAGGGCAGGGCAGCTCCTAGTTTTAGTCCATATGGGTTGAAATCCCTATGTAGCCATCATCTTGATGTAGAGCAGTAGTAACTGGGCTCCTTAGCCTTCTTATGAATCCTCTTTCTTTTTTTCCCCGATCATGCCTCTTTTATATCTATATTTATTTTCATCCATCTTTTATCCTTTGGCCTGTGTAGGCCTCCCATTGCAGTGGCCTCCCTCATTGCAAAGCACTGGCTCTGGGTGCATGCGCTCCAGAGTGCTGGCTTATAATTGAACACACCGGTCCAGCTGTTCCGTGGCGTGTGGTATCTTCCCAGGCCAGGGATTGAATCTGTGCCCCTTGCACTACAAAATGGACTCTCTAACCACTGGACCACCAGGGAAGCCCCTTATGGATTCTTTTGATGATGAGGCACATATTTTACCAACACCAGGGTACAAATATATCTATAAATAATAAAAGACTTAAAAGGTATGGTCAAACATCTGATTACAGTGCATGATAAACATTGGCTTAAATAACCAGAATTACAAACAATTACATTTAACATAACATACCAAATAACCCTAGCTATATAGTTTCTCTTTGCGATAATTCAGGGAGTCTCTAAGACATCCCAAAGCTAGTGTTTAGTTAGGTAAGAACAAAAGTCACTGTGAGACAACAGTTATTCCCTAATTTAAGCTGCATAAAGATATCCAAAGCAAGTACAAATCAATTAAAAGCAAAGAAATTTGTCACAATCTGTCAAACGACAGTCTGTTTGTCAGAAGCAGCATTTTAAGAATATTTTGGAGGAAGAGACCAAATCTAGTCCGGTCTTAGCCCATTCCTACTGAAATCCATTACCCAACCCAACTAAATTTAATTTAGTCTTAGAAAATTATTTTTGTCTATATTAATCACATCAACAAGCTTAAACCACTTTTAATATCAGTTATCAGTTTTGTCCTGAATATATTCCATATAACATGAGCCTGAAATTCATTTTGGCCAGATTATTTTGTATTTTTGAGAATTTATATAAGTAATAGATTTCCTTTAGGTCAATTAGAGTTCTTTTATGAACTACTTTTTGGCAGTACCATACATCTATAACACACATATAGACACATGTGAGCATACAAACACTCACAGAGGCCTCATAGTTCTGTTTCAAAATTCTAGCCATGATCTTGAGAACTCAAACCATTTTCCCAAAACAGTTCTTAAATTTAGGAGCGGTTCATTATCATTTTGTATAGGTTGACATAATCTAAATTGTGGAATGATCCTTTTAAACAAGTTATTTGTTACTCCTGACACCTTTTCTGTCCATGTGAGAAGAGCCTCTACCCATCCAGTGAATGTGTCTTCCTTCACCAATAAATATATACATTCTCTGAATTTGGGCACCTAAGTAAAATAAGTTTGCCAGTTTTCCTCTGTGCTATTACCTTGGTGTTGAATGAGTGTAATTAATGGAGGGGGTGGAGCTGTACTAAAATTATTTTGTAAACATGTGCCACATGACTTGGTAACTTGGGCTACCACTTTTTTCATTTCTTTACCCAAAAACAGTATTTGTAGTAAATTCCAGGGCACTTTAAACCCATAGTGGGTGGCTTCATATAAAGACTTGATTACTTTTCATTGCTGAGTTTGTGGAATCATAATCTTTTCACCAAACATATACCATCCCTTTTGGCTTAGTAACCCTCTATTTTTAGCACCATTTTCTTCTTTGCTGGGTGTGGCAAGGTTGTGGCATTTCCTGTATCAAGCATAGAATTTTTAAAACTACCTGTATTTTATCTGTAGGTATCCAGGCTGTTTTCTTTACTTCTAGGTCATCTTGCTGATTTCGCTTTCCAATTTCAGACCTGGGAATCTGAGACTGATGTCCCCTACAGTGAACAAGAGCTATTTCTTGAGAACCTTGTTTAGTAACCACTGGCTAAATATCTTTGACCAGGGCTGGAACCTCCATATTCCACAGTTCAGGGTCTCTTAAGGCTTTTAGTTCAACCTCAGATATAATCTGTCCTTTTCTGCTTTTTGTTAGAATCATTTGGCAGTGAGGATGGTCTCCTTCCCCTCCAGAAACAGAGTGGCCCCTAACTTAGTTAATAAATCTCTTCCCATTAAAGGAATTGGACAATTAGGCACAAACAGAAACGACTGTAAAAATAGCTGTCCATTAGCATTGCACAAAATAGGCTCCAGGAAAGTGTGCCCCTGTTTCTTTCCTGACAAACCCATTATATACTCCTTATGACTGCTAAGGTTTCCAATCCTTTGGGTTAAGACTGAGAAGGTTCTACCAGTGTCTATAAGAAATTCTATCAAATGCCCGAGGCTGGACATTGGTTATATAGATAGTATTTCTAGGCAGGGACACTTCTGACTTTGGGCCTTGCTGGTCTTCTGATTGCAAAATCATCAGTGGCTGAGGGGTCCCCCATTGCTCTCTGGCATCTGGGGCATTCCCTTTGCCAATGCCCAGGCTATTTGCAAAAGACACAGCAACAGATACAGGAGACTACTTGAACTCTGAGCCTTTGTAATTTGTGGTTTGGTGTCTGTAATTAATTTTGAAAAATTCTCAAACATTGCAACTTGAAATATTTCTTTGAATCTGTTGTCTGTAAATATATATATATATATATATATATATATATATATACACATATATATATATTTATTTATATACACACACACATATCTTTTATGGTTATCCTGATTATTGGATATTTGTTCTACTTTATTGCCTCTCTCTTTTCTCTTTGCTATTCAGTTTGAAAAATATTTACTGGCATACACTCAGAATCATAGATTCTTTCCTTGGACTTTTTCAGTTCACTGGTGAGTCCATCAAAGACATTCTTCCTTTTCACTATAGTCTTTTAGATTCTAACTTTTCCCTTCATCCTTCCTTAATGCTTCCAACTTTCTCCTTACATTATCCACCTGTTTTGGTACAACATCATTTTTTTCTAAAGTTACTTGCCATATAATTATTACTATTTCAAATGCCTTGCTGGATAGTTCTAAAATCTCTGAGCCTAGTTCTGATGCTTGTTTTATCTCCTCAGACTCTATATTGAGTTTCTCAGCATGCCTTGTAAGTTTTTGCTAAAAGTCAAACACTACGTACTGGGGCAAAGGAACGGAAGTGAATAGTTTGTTAGTGTAACTGTTTATGCTTATCTGGTTAAAACTATGTTTACTATGTTTGCTCATCCTCTGCCACCCCCTTTTCCTTTTGCCTTCAATCTTTCCCAGCATCAGGATCTTTTCCAACGAGCTGGCTGTTTGCATCAGCCGGCCAAAGTATTGGAGCTTCTGCTTCAGCTTCAGCATAGGCCCTTCCAATGAGTATTCAGGGTTGATTTCCTTGAAGATTGACTGGTCTGATTTTCCTAGAGATTCCTTCTTAAATGTCTGAATCTTTCTATTCTTTCAACTGTGATCCCCTGTTAACACAGGAGACCTATGGTGTGGTGGTGAGATATAGGGAAAAGGATGTTTTCTGTAGTCCCAAGATTAAACTCAGTATTTTAGTGAGCCTGTCTCTGGGCTGTTATTTTCATAAATGCTTCTCAGCTTGCACCACTTCCTTTAAGTGAGATTAAAAGTCTAGAGGAAGCTGGAGTTGGTTAATTCCCCTCCTACAGGTCAGTTAGGCTCTAGTATAAGCTTAGTTGGTTAAACTCTGGTAAAATAATTTCCCATTGAGGACAGGCAGTCAGTCGTTAAGGACAACAAAGCAGTCTAATTTTTTAATTTTTTTTTCTTTCCTCCTGCTTCTGCCAGAAACATAAAAGGTTTTTTCTCTGATTTTCACATTGATAATGCAGTGTAATTCTTTGAGGTATATCTCAAGAATATATTGATGCACCCATGAGGTTTTTATTTTATTTTTTTTTTGGATGTAGACCATTTTTAAAAAGTCCTTATTGAGTTAGGGACTTCCATGGTGGTTCAGTGAGTGAAGAGTCTGCCTTGTGGTGCAGGGGGCAACAGTTCAATCCCTGGCCCAGGAGGAATTCGCATGCTGTGGAGCAGCTGGACTGATGTGTCCAGTTGCAAACTGGCGCTCTGGAGCACGTGATCTCAGAGCGGGTACTCTGCAATAAGAGAGGCCACTGCAGTGAGAGGCCCACACAGGCCAAAGAATAAAGATAGATGAAAATAAATAAAAAACCAATAAAAGAGGCCAAAATTAAAAAAGAAGAAGTCTTTACTGAATTTGCTATAATACTGCTTCTGTTTTATTTATTTAGTTTTGGCTGTGAAGCATGTGGGACCCAAGCTCCAGAACCAGGGATTAGATCCAATGCATTGGAAGGCAGAGTCTTAACCACTGAATTGTCAGGGAAGTTCCCCACCCATGAGTTTTCTCTCATTCTAGTCAGTGGTTCATCTACAGTAACTATTCAATTATGCTTTAAGTGTTCCTCATAGGTCCAGCAGAAGCTTCTGCTCTTGGTAAACTGGTGGTTTGACCTGTGATCTGAATTCTCTGCTCAGTCTAGAAAGAGTTGCTGATTTCCATTTTGTTCAGTTATTTTTCTTGTGAAACCAAAAGTGATGACCCAAACTTTTTGCATGTCAGACTAGAAACTAAATTATTAAAACTCACCCTTTAGATATTATAGATTGGACATATTTATCAGGAAAAAGAGTTGTACTTAATAATCTTGAAAGCCTTTTTCAGGTTTATTTTTTTATTTTTTTCTAATTCTAAAAAATATTTCCCCATAAATTCAATGGGTGCAGAGCCATTACATTATCTTTGATATTAAAGATTTGAATTAATATACCAATGGGGTAGAGGAAATCCTGGATATAAACTATAAGGTAATGCCTGGATTTCAGCTTACCACCTGTGCTGTGCTCTAGAAAAGCCACTTCATGGGCCTAGATCATCGCTGGAATAAAGCAGTTGACTTTAATTACAATGAACACTAATATCTAGCTATTCTAGAGAATGATTCCTTGAAGGATTCATAATAAAAATGTGCCTAATTTATGACTCACAATTTTAATTATTACACATGAAATACTCTTTTGGAAGTAAGCAAATAGCTATTTAAATGTCAGTAGTTGATCTGAGTACTCTATTTGGCATTCTTCCATTTTTTAAATAGAAAGGAGAGGTCTTACTGATGCTTTCATTTATTTTAAATATAAGAACTTTAGTTCCTGGTGGTTAATAGATATCCTGAAAACTAGACAAATTGACCTCAGTTGAGCAAGATAAGTTTTTTGAATAGCTGATTAACTGAAAGGGGAACAAAAGCCATAATTATTAAATACTGATTTTTAGCACTTAATACTCAAATTGTTGAATTTGTCAGTAAATAAAGTGAGAACATGGGAAGGGCAGACAGCTAGATGTTTATGTTACCACGCTGCAAAAATGTAGGGTTTTTCCTTTTTTCATAGATCTGAATATATTTTGTATTAATTAACCAAACAGACTTAATTTTGTTTCTATGTAGTCACAGAATGATTCTAGCACTTGCCTGTGTGTAATAAATTGACATTTCTTCTGTGCTTTCATGTTCTAATTCAAAATCATTTGTTCAATATCCATGGCATGTAAGATACTATTATAAAGTCTGGAAATAGAGAAATAAAAAGAAATAGGTCAATCTTCAAAGAGTTCACAGTATTTTGTATAAATACAGTGAGAATATAGATTTGAGAGTTATCAACATATAGATGGTAAATGCACACAGGCATGTGGATAAGCTCTACCAGAGAATGATTCTGGGAGAGGGGGAAAAAAAAATCCTGAAAAGAAACGAAAAAAATCAGGGAAGTAATTATAAAGCTAAAATTCTGTCTTTGGATTCCATAAGAACACCCCAAGACAAGGTTTGAGTAGGAGGAATTTAGTTGGTAAATGATCCCAGGATATAGCAGCAGATGAGTGTAAAAGGTTAGAGAAGAAAGCAAAATTTGCTTTTAGTTGTAAGCAATTGAACCTTAATTTCATGGCAAAACTCTGAGACCCAGTGTAGATATGTGTGGTAGAATTGTTTTGGTTGAGGGGTGAATGAGCCCAAATATTTACACACCAATTTCTGGCTAGTGAAGCTCTCAGGGGTTAATTCCCTGGCACTGCTGCTCTATCCTATGGGCGTAAAAGTGGATTCTGGTGGTCAGGCAAGAGAGTGTTACATGCTGGTGGTTGTAAGTCTGGGCTGTCATCCATGGAAATATTAAGTCCTTAAGAGCTCAAGATGGACCTGCTACAGTCAATCGATCCTAAAAGAAATCAATTCTGAATATTCTCTGGAGAAACTGACGCTGAAGCTGAAGCTCCAATACTTGGGCCACCTGATACAAAGAGCCAACTCATTGGAAAAGACCCTGATGATGGGAAAGATTGAAGGCAAAAGGAGAAGGGGGAGACAGAGAATGAGATGGCTGGATACTACTCAGTGGACATGAATTTGGTGTGCTGCAGTCCCTGGAGTTGCAAAGAGTCAGACACAGCTTAGCAACTGAACAACAACTAAAACAGTTTAGTGACATAAAAAGCAATGAAAGAGTTTCTGGGAAGAAGTTGTAAACACTGTCACAAAAGCCTGATAAATAAGTTAAAGAACTGAGAAGAGCCATAAGCCACGGGGAAGGCGCGCGTAGAAATGGAAAAAGTAGAGATAAACAAAAGTAGATAGAGAATGAATAGTTGATAGAGGAAGGTGCAGAACGAGATGGAATGATGTGTGTGAATATTCATAACTAAAACTCAAGATGTACACAAATATATTAAATTAAATTAGTATTAAAAATAAAAATATCTTTTCATAACTGATTCATAAATTAGCTTATCCCAGAGATTCTCCTTGAACTACCAAGTTTGACCTGAGTGCCACTTCTTTTCTTTCCAATGCACCCTCTGCTTATTTCTGTGATGGAATTTGCACACAGACTCCAAATAATCTATTTTCTGCTTATGCAGGGTATCAGGCACAGAGAGACATTAGAACTCTATTTGGTTCATTTGAGCTATAAAGCATTGAATTACTTTGTGCCTAGAAATCTTGGGACACATGAATAGAAACTAAACCAGCATCCCAGGGACTATAAATGTGATCACACAGTGTCCATCCCAGTATGGGGTTAGTCATGTCCTTGATGTTTTCTCTTGACATACTGATGAGCAACTGTGTTGCAGTTCATCATCAGAATATAGAATGGCTTCTTTTGAGCAAGTACCTTTCCTCACTCAGAGTGTTACCAATGCTGGTGGTTTGTTTTATCCTATGGGCGTAAAAGTGGATTCTGGTGGTCAGGCAAGAGAGTGTTACATGCTGGTGGTTGTAAGTCTGGGCTGTCATCCATGGAAATATTAAGTCCTTAAGAGCTCAAGATGGACCTGCTACAGTCAATCGATCCTAAAAGAAATCAATTCTGAATATTCTCTGGAGAAACTGACGCTGAAGCTGAAGCTCCAATACTTGGGCCACCTGATACAAAGAGCCAACTCATTGGAAAAGACCCTGATGATGGGAAAGATTGAAGGCAAAAGGAGAAGGGGGAGACAGAGAATGAGATGGCTGGATACTACTCAGTGGACATGAATTTGGTGTGCTGCAGTCCCTGGAGTTGCAAAGAGTCAGACACAGCTTAGCAACTGAACAACAACTAAAACAGTTTAGTGACATAAAAAGCAATGAAAGAGTTTCTGGGAAGAAGTTGTAAACACTGTCACAAAAGCCTGATAAATAAGTTAAAGAACTGAGAAGAGCCATAAGCCACGGGGAAGGCGCGCGTAGAAATGGAAAAAGTAGAGATAAACAAAAGTAGATAGAGAATGAATAGTTGATAGAGGAAGGTGCAGAACGAGATGGAATGATGTGTGTGAATATTCATAACTAAAACTCAAGATGTACACAAATATATTAAATTAAATTAGTATTAAAAATAAAAATATCTTTTCATAACTGATTCATAAATTAGCTTATCCCAGAGATTCTCCTTGAACTACCAAGTTTGACCTGAGTGCCACTTCTTTTCTTTCCAATGCACCCTCTGCTTATTTCTGTGATGGAATTTGCACACAGACTCCAAATAATCTATTTTCTGCTTATGCAGGGTATCAGGCACAGAGAGACATTAGAACTCTATTTGGTTCATTTGAGCTATAAAGCATTGAATTACTTTGTGCCTAGAAATCTTGGGACACATGAATAGAAACTAAACCAGCATCCCAGGGACTATAAATGTGATCACACAGTGTCCATCCCAGTATGGGGTTAGTCATGTCCTTGATGTTTTCTCTTGACATACTGATGAGCAACTGTGTTGCAGTTCATCATCAGAATATAGAATGGCTTCTTTTGAGCAAGTACCTTTTTCCTAAACAGGCTCTAGATGGAGACATTCATCTATTGTTCTTTTTTCACAATGGTTGAGGGGAACAATATACTTAAAAACTTAAAAAAAAAAAAGGTGAATTAGAATTAGCCCTCATTTTTAAGTCCCTCAAAGATTCACACAAATGATTTATTTCAGGCAGATAAGATGGGACTAATGTTTTTGAATTGTTAATCTGGATAATTTATAAAAGTGGGACATTGCTGCATGTTACCTATTTCTATAGATGTACATTTTCTAAGGAAAATACAAAATCAATTGCCTTTTTCTATAAAGGAGATTTAATTAGAATTACAAAGAAGTTAAAACATTTCAGTTTAGTTTTCAAAATTGGCATGCTGTAAACAACAATGAGGAATAGCAAAGTCAATCCACAAAAGGAAAAAAAAAGGCAAATTTTGCAAATGTTCTTGTATAGGTCTTAACATTTAGATAAGGCTTGAGGATTTAATGAAAGTCAAACTGTTCTTTAGTGAGTCCTGTCTGACTCTTTGCCACCCCATGGACTGTAGGCCAGCCTGCCAGGAGCCTCTGTCCATGGAATTCTCCAGGAAACAGTACTAAAGTGGGTAGCCATTCCTTTCTCCAGAGAATCTTCCCAACCTAGGGATCAAACCCAGGTCTCCAGCATCGCAGGCAGATGCTTTACAGTCTGAGTCACCAGGGAAACCCTAAGAATGTATTGTTATTATTTTCATTTTCATTATTGGTGTTAAATAATTATAGTTTGACTTTTTCCCAGAGATTCTCCTTGAACTACCAAGTTTGACCTGAGTGCCACTTCTTTTCTTTCCAATGCACCCTCTGCTTATTTCTGTGATGGATTTGCACACAGACTCCAAATAATCTATTTTCTGCTTATGCAGGGTATCAGGCACAGAGAGACATTAGAACTCTATTTGGTTCATTTGAGCTATAAAGCATTGAATTACTTTGTGCCTAGAAATCTTGGGACACATGAATAGAAACTAAACCAGCATCCCAGGGACTATAAATGTGATCACACAGTGTCCATCCCAGTATGGGGTTAGTCATGTCCTTGATGTTTTCTCTTGACATACTGATGAGCAACTGTGTTGCAGTTCATCATCAGAATATAGAATGGCTTCTTTTGAGCAAGTACCTTTTTCCTAAACAGGCTCTAGATGGAGACATTCATCTATTGTTCTTTTTTCACAATGGTTGAGGGGAACAATATACTTAAAAACTTAAAAAAAAAAAAGGTGAATTAGAATTAGCCCTCATTTTTAAGTCCCTCAAAGATTCACACAAATGATTTATTTCAGGCAGATAAGATGGGACTAATGTTTTTGAATTGTTAATCTGGATAATTTATAAAAGTGGGACATTGCTGCATGTTACCTATTTCTATAGATGTACATTTTCTAAGGAAAATACAAAATCAATTGCCTTTTTCTATAAAGGAGATTTAATTAGAATTACAAAGAAGTTAAAACATTTCAGTTTAGTTTTCAAAATTGGCATGCTGTAAACAACAATGAGGAATAGCAAAGTCAATCCACAAAAGGAAAAAAAAAGGCAAATTTTGCAAATGTTCTTGTATAGGTCTTAACATTTAGATAAGGCTTGAGGATTTAATGAAAGTCAAACTGTTCTTTAGTGAGTCCTGTCTGACTCTTTGCCACCCCATGGACTGTAGGCCAGCCTGCCAGGAGCCTCTGTCCATGGAATTCTCCAGGAAACAGTACTAAAGTGGGTAGCCATTCCTTTCTCCAGAGAATCTTCCCAACCTAGGGATCAAACCCAGGTCTCCAGCATCGCAGGCAGATGCTTTACAGTCTGAGTCACCAGGGAAACCCTAAGAATGTATTGTTATTATTTTCATTTTCATTATTGGTGTTAAATAATTATATGCATAATTTTCCCAGTAAATGGGCTATTCTGCATCCTCAGTACATACATTTAGATCAGGAGTAGGAAAGAAAAGGAAAAGAATATGGGAACAAGAGAGAGACAATTGAAGATGGAAGCAAATAGAACCAACTCCTGATATGCAAGGAAAGCACGAACTCTGAAATTCTGTTTTTTCTGCTGTTACACAGGGAAAAATTTTCCTGTTACACCTGTCATGTGCATTTACTAAGGTCATGAAAACACTTACTGGAGAGTCACAGAGGGGAGTGACACTGGCCAGATTCACTACGGTTGATGCTTCTGCTCCTGGTCTCCTGCACTGAGCTGTTCTCCTGTTGATACTTAAGGGTGGGGGACCTTGCCTCCGGCCTGAAGTACTTAAGTTCAGATTGATTAACATGGATGCTAAAGACAAGTCCACACCTTCAGCTTTTATACCTCTGACCAGGTCAGTGCCTGTGACTTTTCTACAAGAATTTATTAGACATTTTCTAACCACTATCTTAAACAAAGAATTAACTGAAATTTTGCATAAACCATGGTAGGCATCTTGAGGCCACTGTATGGAATGATTTACATAGGGCTAACATCATTCGGTTGTACCAACGTTGATGCCAAAGTTTCCAAACCCAAACCTTTTGCTTTTCATTGTAAAGCTAGGGCTTTCATCCTTTCGATGACAGAAGCCTTTGTCTCATCTTTTTAATCTATGAAATGAGCTTCAGCATCCCTCCTCTCTACCCTTCTTCTCTTCAGAGGTTATAGAAGGTGGGTTCACAGCTCTTCCTGTGTTTGATACCCGAGATATTCTGTTTGACCTTTCTGAGAGAATTCACGTCTGAGTCTTAGATAGACATCTCAGCCTTAGACAAAGAAAAATGAGTTCTCTAGATTTATTCTAAAACGAAAGATAACACTCTCAAGAAGATTAGATGATCTACCTTCAGCTAGATAAAGGCAGGCATATCTCAGAATTTGAAGCCAACGTTTGTTACTGTACTACTTTAGCGATGTCAGTTGAACATTGAGGATATGTCACTTGATCTTGGTCAAGCACCAGCACAGGTAAAGGAACAATGCTTAGCCCAAATCCCCCCACTATGACAAGATTTCATAGAACACTCTGAAGTAGTTCTTTAGCAACTGAAGGATATATGTTAAAAATCTTTCTGTAAGATGTTCATTCTCTGAGCACATCATCAACTTGCTTCTACCCCACTCATATTTAGCCAGGTAAGAATAAGAATGGAAACATTCTTACCTGGCCAAGTGGGAACACAATAAGAAACAGAAAAGGCAATATAATTTGAGATTAAATAACTCCATAAATGACAATCAATTGTCTTTTTGTGTGTGTGTGTTGGAGATACAGTGAAAGCGTATCAAATGTAAGGTGAAGTATGAAGATTACTCTTAGAATTTATGAACTACGTGAAGTTTCAAGGTGTTTGATGGGGGTGTTGATTATACTGTGGGCTGCCTGACAACAAAGTGAATTTTATTACAGTTATTAAAAATGGGAGATATTGTTAGCTAAGTTAGGAATACTCAGTCAAATCATAATTGCAACTAATTTGAACTGAATTAGCTGATAATCAGTTTAATAATTTTATACACATTAAAGCTGTACATTTTGGCCTTTTATTGAAACTTGATTTCTTCCTAGACTGTTTAATGGAATTCCATCCAGTATATTATCACCATATAGCCCATTTAACCAAACCTCATGATTTAATGTTTTGGTGACTCATAGCTTTGAAATGTTCCATGTACTATGCCAGGTGATCAGTTGACAAGGCTTTCTGAAGAGCATTTGCCGTGGACAGTTCACCGAGGATCAACATCTGGCCTTTGGTTCTGGAGCTTTGGAAGATAGATTTTATCAGCACCCTTAACACAAGAGATGAATGAACTCAACAACTAGAGTCAAAGACCTAATGTAAATTCAGCTGTTACTCTAATAAATTCACAGACAAACCAAATAAACAAAAAATGTTTGTGATGGTACTGTAAAGGTGGTTACATACAGGGGAGACATTGCAACAGCCTTTGAATGAAAACAGGGTATTCAGGACAGAATCAGCCTAGCAGTAGAAGCTCAGTTCCTGGGAATAAGAAAGCTGTGACTCTAACACCTTGATCTGTTTTCCTGATCTTGAAAAGCCAGCTGACTTTTCTGTCCCTTTGTTACATAATCTGCAAAAGTAAACTGTGGGTGAAATACCAAAGGTGATGGTATCTGAGAGTACAGAGCACAAAAATAATTAGACTCAGGAGATTGCTTTGTTCAAAGAAGTTTCAGTTTCCTGAAACTCTAACTGGTGAGGTTGTTCTTATCCTTTTCACATTGGTGTTTGACTTTCTGAGATAGAAAGATCTTTCTCATTTTTACCTGAGGAAGACTGAGGGTGAAATAAAATTTTCTTTGTGCCTAACCTAGATTGATGCTAAGTCAGTACAAGGAACAGCAGGGTTGAACTGATTCTTTAGAGCTAATTGGGCAACACCACAGGCAAAAATACCCTATGTGTATTGTTCAAATGCAGTGACTATTTTCCTGCACATTGTTGTGGTGAGAGGTGATACATAGAACACTAATTATAAAACTGTTTATCTCAGACAGACACACAAATCCACACAACTACACGTCTGTTATATTATTGACCAGCACACTTAGTACATGCTTTTTCTTATCACTGTGAATGGTAAATTAAACATCACCCCATCAGCTGGACCACATCATACATTCATGGCCTATTGGCTCTGTTTGTTGTCCAAAGATCTCTGGAGACACAAAATAAATTTTTTTTCATCTTGAGTGTTATCCATTCATGTCACATCTTTGATTTAATGTTTTGGTGACTCATAGCTTTGAAATGTTCCATGTACTATGCCAGGTGATCAGTTGACAAGGCTTTCTGAAGAGCATTTGCCGTGGACAGTTCACCGAGGATCAACATCTGGCCTTTGGTTCTGGAGCTTTGGAAGATAGATTTTATCAGCACCCTTAACACAAGAGATGAATGAACTCAACAACTAGAGTCAAAGACCTAATGTAAATTCAGCTGTTACTCTAATAAATTCACAGACAAACCAAATAAACAAAAAATGTTTGTGATGGTACTGTAAAGGTGGTTACATACAGGGGAGACATTGCAACAGCCTTTGAATGAAAACAGGGTATTCAGGACAGAATCAGCCTAGCAGTAGAAGCTCAGTTCCTGGGAATAAGAAAGCTGTGACTCTAACACCTTGATCTGTTTTCCTGATCTTGAAAAGCCAGCTGACTTTTCTGTCCCTTTGTTACATAATCTGCAAAAGTAAACTGTGGGTGAAATACCAAAGGTGATGGTATCTGAGAGTACAGAGCACAAAAATAATTAGACTCAGGAGATTGCTTTGTTCAAAGAAGTTTCAGTTTCCTGAAACTCTAACTGGTGAGGTTGTTCTTATCCTTTTCACATTGGTGTTTGACTTTCTGAGATAGAAAGATCTTTCTCATTTTTACCTGAGGAAGACTGAGGGTGAAATAAAATTTTCTTTGTGCCTAACCTAGATTGATGCTAAGTCAGTACAAGGAACAGCAGGGTTGAACTGATTCTTTAGAGCTAATTGGGCAACACCACAGGCAAAAATACCCTATGTGTATTGTTCAAATGCAGTGACTATTTTCCTGCACATTGTTGTGGTGAGAGGTGATACATAGAACACTAATTATAAAACTGTTTATCTCAGACAGACACACAAATCCACACAACTACACGTCTGTTATATTATTGACCAGCACACTTAGTACATGCTTTTTCTTATCACTGTGAATGGTAAATTAAACATCACCCCATCAGCTGGACCACATCATACATTCATGGCCTATTGGCTCTGTTTGTTGTCCAAAGATCTCTGGAGACACAAAATAAATTTTTTTTCATCTTGAGTGTTATCCATTCATTTCTGCATTTTTTGAGGGGTTTTCTGTCATCATTTTGTGTTCTAAAGAACATTTGGACTCATAGGATATGCATGTGGTCATACTGGAAGTTTAATAAAATGCTAGGGTAAATGACATTAAAAATAGTTATATAAAATATATTTAATTATATAAATGAAATGTATACATATTATATATCTTGATATACATATATATATATGCATAAATAAAACAGCTGTTCAAGGCAAAGTGAGTCTAATCAAGGCATTATTTTACAAAGAAGGTGGTCAAAATCAACCTTCGAACAGAGATTGAAGAAAATCATTTGAATAGAAGCCATCTTATCAGAGGGAGGGATCAGTGATGAAATAGATGAGACAATAGCCAGAGACATGACATGATCCCAAGTTCTGATTCCAACTTCAGTATGAGGATGAGAGGTTGCCTTAATACGAAGCAGCTTTTGGGCACTAGACAGATACCCTACAATTCAACTGTTTGACACCATCTACTTAGAGATAACAAATTTCACAGGATAAGGGCTTCCTCCCACTATTCTGCCCTCCAGACAACATTCACAACCTTTTCTTCTGTTGTTGCTCTAAATTTCTGACAAACTGGCTAGAAATTGCAGATTCCTACACGCCCCACCTCGGGTTCCATTAATTTGTTAGGTCAGCTCACAGAACGCAGGACATTCACTTACTCACTGGGTTACTGGTTTGTTACAAAGGATAGTATAGGATGCATATAAATAGCCAGATGAAGAGATATATAGGGTGAAGTCCTAAACAAAGGAACCCTTCTTTTATTGTTCAAATGCAGTGACTATTTTCCTGCACATTGTTGTGGTGAGAGGTGATACATAGAACACTAATTATAAAACTGTTTATCTCAGACAGACACACAAATCCACACAACTACACGTCTGTTATATTATTGACCAGCACACTTAGTACATGCTTTTTCTTATCACTGTGAATGGTAAATTAAACATCACCCCATCAGCTGGACCACATCATACATTCATGGCCTATTGGCTCTGTTTGTTGTCCAAAGATCTCTGGAGACACAAAATAAATTTTTTCATCTTGAGTGTTATCCATTCATTTCTGCATTTTTGAGGGTTTTCTGTCATCATTTTGTGTTCTAAAGAACATTTGGACTCATAGGATATGCATGTGGTCATACTGGAAGTTTAATAAAATGCTAGGGTAAATGACATTAAAAATAGTTATATAAAATATATTTAATTATATAAATGAAATGTATACATATTATATATCTTGATATACATATATATATATGCATAAATAAAACAGCTGTTCAAGGCAAAGTGAGTCTAATCAAGGCATTATTTTACAAAGAAGGTGGTCAAAATCAACCTTCGAACAGAGATTGAAGAAAATCATTTGAATAGAAGCCATCTTATCAGAGGGAGGGATCAGTGATGAAATAGATGAGACAATAGCCAGAGACATGACATGATCCCAAGTTCTGATTCCAACTTCAGTATGAGGATGAGAGGTTGCCTTAATACGAAGCAGCTTTTGGGCACTAGACAGATACCCTACAATTCAACTGTTTGACACCATCTACTTAGAGATAACAAATTTCACAGGATAAGGGCTTCCTCCCACTATTCTGCCCTCCAGACAACATTCACAACCTTTTCTTCTGTTGTTGCTCTAAATTTCTGACAAACTGGCTAGAAATTGCAGATTCCTACACGCCCCACCTCGGGTTCCATTAATTTGTTAGGTCAGCTCACAGAACGCAGGACATTCACTTACTCACTGGGTTACTGGTTTGTTACAAAGGATAGTATAGGATGCATATAAATAGCCAGATGAAGAGATATATAGGGTGAAGTCCTAAACAAAGGAACTTCTGTCCTCATGGAGTTGGGACACAGTATAGGTGTACCTGGAAACATTCTGGTTCACCAGCCTGGAAACTCTCTGAGTCCCTTCCTTAGGTTTCATTACATAGGCATGCTTGATGAAATCATTGGCCATTTGTGACTGACTCAACCTCCAGTCCTTCCCCATCCCCAGAGATCAGGGCATGGGACAGAAATTTGCAGCCCCCTATGGCTGGTCCCCCTGGCAACCAACTCTCATCCTTAGATGCTTTCCAAATTCACATCATTAACATAAACACAATTGCTTTGGAAAAGGTCTTGTTATGAATAATATTACACCCATTTCACTTTTATGATTCTGAAGAAATTTCAAGAACTTAGGACTAGAGACTAAACATAATAAAGGATACTCCCATTACTCTTTTAAATCTGAAAATTCAGAAGGTTTTGGAAGCTATGAGCCATGAATTGTGGATGAAAGCTAAATACATATTTCTTATTAGAAACACAAAAAGCAGCATCCATTCAGGACAGCAGCATCAATTCCTGTAGCCACTGAGAAGGCTCGTGGCTATAGCTTTGAGTCTCTCTTAGAGTTGCTATCAGTTGAAAGGAGTTGCCTCACCCAAGGTTACATTTCCTCTCTGGGGGAGCCTGTCTGCAATGATTTTTTGATGCACCATGTACAAAATCTTTCCTCTTTCTTTGGCCTGGGAAAATCCAAAAGACTATCCTAGTTCCAGAGCTTCCCATGGGATCATCTGAGGTCTTTGTTGAGAAGAATCACGGTCAACTTCTTCCTCTGCTCACAATTATACAATGACTGCATGCAGATATCTGTCTCATATATCCCTCATATGTGCAAGCACTCTTTTGAGTATTTATTTCTCTTTAATGATATTGACCACGGCCATAGTTTTGTATGTGATACAAATTTAAATATGATATTTCACAGAAAGCAAGTCAACCACTTCCTGACACAGAGTAAGTGAAGAAAATGTGCTCTTGTTGCTCATGTCATAAACTGGAAGAAGGTTTTCCTCCAGGTTTTCTTCCTACCGTCATATAAATCAATGGGGAAAAACCAGATGTAGAGATATATAGGGTGAAGTCCTAAACAAAGGAACTTCTGTCCTCATGGAGTTGGGACACAGTATAGGTGTACCTGGAAACATTCTGGTTCACCAGCCTGGAAACTCTCTGAGTCCCTTCCTTAGGTTTCATTACATAGGCATGCTTGATGAAATCATTGGCCATTTGTGACTGACTCAACCTCCAGTCCTTCCCCATCCCCAGAGATCAGGGCATGGGACAGAAATTTGCAGCCCCCTATGGCTGGTCCCCCTGGCAACCAACTCTCATCCTTAGATGCTTTCCAAATTCACATCATTAACATAAACACAATTGCTTTGGAAAAGGTCTTGTTATGAATAATATTACACCCATTTCACTTTTATGATTCTGAAGAAATTTCAAGAACTTAGGACTAGAGACTAAACATAATAAAGGATACTCCCATTACTCTTTTAAATCTGAAAATTCAGAAGGTTTTGGAAGCTATGAGCCATGAATTGTGGATGAAAGCTAAATACATATTTCTTATTAGAAACACAAAAAGCAGCATCCATTCAGGACAGCAGCATCAATTCCTGTAGCCACTGAGAAGGCTCGTGGCTATAGCTTTGAGTCTCTCTTAGAGTTGCTATCAGTTGAAAGGAGTTGCCTCACCCAAGGTTACATTTCCTCTCTGGGGGAGCCTGTCTGCAATGATTTTTTGATGCACCATGTACAAAATCTTTCCTCTTTCTTTGGCCTGGGAAAATCCAAAAGACTATCCTAGTTCCAGAGCTTCCCATGGGATCATCTGAGGTCTTTGTTGAGAAGAATCACGGTCAACTTCTTCCTCTGCTCACAATTATACAATGACTGCATGCAGATATCTGTCTCATATATCCCTCATATGTGCAAGCACTCTTTTGAGTATTTATTTCTCTTTAATGATATTGACCACGGCCATAGTTTTGTATGTGATACAAATTTAAATATGATATTTCACAGAAAGCAAGTCAACCACTTCCTGACACAGAGTAAGTGAAGAAAATGTGCTCTTGTTGCTCATGTCATAAACTGGAAGAAGGTTTTCCTCCCCAGGTTTTCTTCCTACCGTCAATTTCATGTCTTTCCTTTCTTACCATTAAGCTTCTCAAACAGTTGTTTTGTGTCTGCCACAATCTTTTCCTTTCGAGGTACTATTCTTAGTGCATTGTCATCTACTTGGTGTTTGCTTATTTTAATTACCTTGTTAATACTCTGGTTTCTTCAATGTGCAATAAGTCTTAACACAAAGTCTCAATATTATCTGTTTCTTGACATCTGGTGCAATGCAGCAGTGCCTCAACTGGTCTAGTCAAAAGTTCGCTTCCCACTCTGCTCCTGGGAAAGAAGCTTGTTAGGTAGGCAACTCACCTTATCATGGGAACCAGGCATAGTTCTTATTTATACCTGAGTAGCAGGCTAGCCTTTAGAATTATTCAAATGAGTCAATCATATCCTCCTGTGGGAAAAAGGAATCATCCCACTCTTCTGATACTACAACACCTGTTCCCACCGTCCCTGGTTGCCCACTCAGTTCCAAGCTGCAGCCTCCTGTGGTCCTGCATAGCACAGCGTCCTCCTCTCTCATAATATAAGTATCTGGGGATAATCATTTGCTGTCAATCTGATCTAGTCAGTGTCAGTTGTGTGTTTGGCCATCACATAACCTCAAGGTAGGAATCTATTCTTCCCCAACAGGATGAAGAAGAGGTGAATAAAACACTCCACTAAAAGGAAGGAGACCCTTTTCAATGGCCCACTTCATTGTTTTGATAGGAAATCCCTATTTCTTAACGGAGTCAACTGTTCTTTATGCCATGACAAATTTCCTCTTTCTTTGGCCTGGGAAAATCCAAAGACTATCCTAGTTCCAGAGCTTCCCATGGGATCATCTGAGGTCTTTGTTGAGAAGAATCACGGTCAACTTCTTCCTCTGCTCACAATTATACAATGACTGCATGCAGATATCTGTCTCATATATCCCTCATATGTGCAAGCACTCTTTTGAGTATTTATTTCTCTTTAATGATATTGACCACGGCCATAGTTTTGTATGTGATACAAATTTAAATATGATATTTCACAGAAAGCAAGTCAACCACTTCCTGACACAGAGTAAGTGAAGAAAATGTGCTCTTGTTGCTCATGTCATAAACTGGAAGAAGGTTTTCCTCCCCAGGTTTTCTTCCTACCGTCAATTTCATGTCTTTCCTTTCTTACCATTAAGCTTCTCAAACAGTTGTTTTGTGTCTGCCACAATCTTTTCCTTTCGAGGTACTATTCTTAGTGCATTGTCATCTACTTGGTGTTTGCTTATTTTAATTACCTTGTTAATACTCTGGTTTCTTCAATGTGCAATAAGTCTTAACACAAAGTCTCAATATTATCTGTTTCTTGACATCTGGTGCAATGCAGCAGTGCCTCAACTGGTCTAGTCAAAAGTTCGCTTCCCACTCTGCTCCTGGGAAAGAAGCTTGTTAGGTAGGCAACTCACCTTATCATGGGAACCAGGCATAGTTCTTATTTATACCTGAGTAGCAGGCTAGCCTTTAGAATTATTCAAATGAGTCAATCATATCCTCCTGTGGGAAAAAGGAATCATCCCACTCTTCTGATACTACAACACCTGTTCCCACCGTCCCTGGTTGCCCACTCAGTTCCAAGCTGCAGCCTCCTGTGGTCCTGCATAGCACAGCGTCCTCCTCTCTCATAATATAAGTATCTGGGGATAATCATTTGCTGTCAATCTGATCTAGTCAGTGTCAGTTGTGTGTTTGGCCATCACATAACCTCAAGGTAGGAATCTATTCTTCCCCAACAGGATGAAGAAGAGGTGAATAAAACACTCCACTAAAAGGAAGGAGACCCTTTTCAATGGCCCACTTCATTGTTATAAACTTTAAAGATGAGAGCATTTAAATAAAGCCCCAGTCAGTTTTAGGATGACTGTATGTGGAATCACACTGGTATGTCAATCACTGGCATTTTAATTTAAAAAATTGTTTCCTTGGTTATTTCCACAGTTCTTTTGTCAACTATATCCCTAAAGTCCCTCTCTATTCTATAACAACATCCCTAGATACTATTATTCATGTCTATATATTATGAATTTCAAATACCTAAAGCCTGCTTACTGAAGTTGAGATGGGTTCAGTAACTTAGTCAAAACAAATGGGTTCAATGAATCTGCTACCTCAATGATCAGAATATCAAATTCAACTTTTATCTAAGGCTTTATTCTACCTACATCTCTCATTCATTTATGTGTTTTACACACTCCTTTTAAACTATTGATAATCACTCTATTTTGGCTTCCCTCCTGAGGGGCAGCTTCATATTTCCAGCTACTGAATGGATAATTCAGATGACTGTCCTACCATTAATTCCAGTTATACATTTTAAGTAAACCTGTTTTCTCCAATATAAGTATCCTTATTTATGTCTTACTTACTCCTAGTCATTCATTTTCTCCACCTACATTTCCCAGCCCTTCTTGCAGACAGGTTGGAGCAATAGGTCTAGTTTGGCCAATGGGCAATGAACCAAAGTTGGGTAGGTGTATTTTCTGAATCAAACAATTAAAAGCCAGTATCTTTCTCTATTTCTTTACCCCCTATATTGTCGTAGAATCTAAACATCCCTGGTGGCACAGCTGTTACAAGAAAAGCATCTGCTCTGCACTAGAACTTACTAGAATGTGAAATGATCCTTTGTACACTTAAGACACTGAAATGTTCACATTTATTTGTTACCAAGATTTAAAGACTAATAAGATTTCTTAGCTGGACACTGTGTAAACCTGGAGTCGTTTATCATCCAAAGAAGGCAAGCACTCTACCAGAGCACATTATTCACATGCAGAGATGTGATTGAAATGCACCTAATCTATTTTTGTGCACTCCTCTTTAAAAATTGATGTACAGTTGACGTACACTATTGTATAAACTAGAGAGGCACACTATAGTGATTCACAGCTTTTAAAGGTTATACTCCATTTATATTTATTATAAAATATTGGCTATATTCCCCATGTTGCACAATATACACTTGAATTAATAGCTTATTTTGTATATAATATTGTGCGTCTTAATTCCCTACCCCCTTTAACCCTTTCATCCACCATTCTCCCCACTGGTAACCATTAGTTTATTCTCTATGTATGTGAGTCTGTTTCTTTTATTCATTGGTTTGTTGTATTTTTTATCTCATCTGTTTTTTAGGTGAATTTAAAAATCCATGTGAAATTTTCATGTGAAATTTCTTAAGTTTAAAAAATAAGATCACATTTGTAAATCACTCAGGTGCACACAAAAGTCTGTGAACTATATTCTGCTGATGGGCCAGTTGCTTGGAATTAATAAAAAAGTTATATTTAAGTCCCTTTCAACTCTAGTATAACATGATCTTATAATCTGAGGAAATAACACTACATTCATTGGTTCAGAATAATATAAAAGAACTTATTTTATTTTATCATAACACAGTTCTAAAACAGTGAAAAAAAAAAGATTTCTTATTTTCCACTTTAAAACTTCCAGTTTTTTCTTTTGCAATATAAGTATCCTTATTTATGTCTTACTTACTCCTAGTCATTCATTTTCTCCACCTACATTTCCCAGCCCTTCTTGCAGACAGGTTGGAGCAATAGGTCTAGTTTGGCCAATGGGCAATGAACCAAAGTTGGGTAGGTGTATTTTCTGAATCAAACAATTAAAAGCCAGTATCTTTCTCTATTTCTTTACCCCCTATATTGTCGTAGAATCTAAACATCCCTGGTGGCACAGCTGTTACAAGAAAAGCATCTGCTCTGCACTAGAACTTACTAGAATGTGAAATGATCCTTTGTACACTTAAGACACTGAAATGTTCACATTTATTTGTTACCAAGATTTAAAGACTAATAAGATTTCTTAGCTGGACACTGTGTAAACCTGGAGTCGTTTATCATCCAAAGAAGGCAAGCACTCTACCAGAGCACATTATTCACATGCAGAGATGTGATTGAAATGCACCTAATCTATTTTTGTGCACTCCTCTTTAAAAATTGATGTACAGTTGACGTACACTATTGTATAAACTAGAGAGGCACACTATAGTGATTCACAGCTTTTAAAGGTTATACTCCATTTATATTTATTATAAAATATTGGCTATATTCCCCATGTTGCACAATATACACTTGAATTAATAGCTTATTTTGTATATAATATTGTGCGTCTTAATTCCCTACCCCCTTTAACCCTTTCATCCACCATTCTCCCCACTGGTAACCATTAGTTTATTCTCTATGTATGTGAGTCTGTTTCTTTTATTCATTGGTTTGTTGTATTTTTTATCTCATCTGTTTTTTAGGTGAATTTAAAAATCCATGTGAAATTTTCATGTGAAATTTCTTAAGTTTAAAAAATAAGATCACATTTGTAAATCACTCAGGTGCACACAAAAGTCTGTGAACTATATTCTGCTGATGGGCCAGTTGCTTGGAATTAATAAAAAAGTTATATTTAAGTCCCTTTCAACTCTAGTATAACATGATCTTATAATCTGAGGAAATAACACTACATTCATTGGTTCAGAATAATATAAAAGAACTTATTTTATTTTATCATAACACAGTTCTAAAAACAGTGAAAAAATAAAAATCCCACAGAGTGATTTCTTATTTTCCACTTTAAAATACTTCAACTCTTTTTTTTTTTCTTTTTGCCATTCAGAGCTCTCTCCAATACAGAACTGCCTGAACTTGAAACCATGTAATACCCATTATAGCATTCTGTTTTGATAACTACAGTCATCACTAGGCCACTTTTATTTTGAGTACTTGAAGCACTTACAAAAGCACACAGCTTGCTTTTAAATACATTATCATGTATTTAATCGTGAAGTACTATGCTGAGTACTTTAGCACTCTCCCAAACCAAATGGAAGGCTCAGACGTTTCTTGACTTATACTACTTTGATATTTCTCAAAGCACTCAGCACTATTCTTCATTATTCAACAAATTTTCCCATCTCACTTAGATTGCTAATGCCAAAGACTAGATCACTCTAGTACTTCTCAGCCACAAATACAGTTGGTAACATCTTTTCGTGTGAATATGTGGGGCCATAACTTGTAAGAAACCCATGTCTGGTAGAAGCAGAGGAAGAGGGAGAGAGAAAGAGAGTAAGCAAGTGGGTTCAAAAGTACAGAAAAGAGAGGTTAGCAGGACAGGACAGGGCTTGGAGCTAGGAGGGCTATGGGTCAAGCAACTTTCTAAAAAAATCATCTTATTGATGTATAATTGATTTATAGTTGTTAATTTCTACAGTATAGCAAAGCATTCATTTATATATATATATATATATACATACATATTTTTCCATATTATTTTTCATTATGATTATCATCGGAGTTTGGATATACTTCCCTGTACCATACAGTAAGACCTTGTTGCTTATCTCTTTTGTACATAATAATTTGCATCTACTAATCCAAAACTCCCAATCTATCTCTCTTCCACCACTTTCCCCTTGACAACCACAAGTCTGTTTTCTATGTCAGGTCAAGCGGTTTTTTAAAAATTACTTTCATTTCTTATTTTGTTTCAGTTGCTGGACAAAGCAATTACATTCCAGCACACCTTCTTAAGCTAAATAAACCTTAATCTTCTTCACTAACTGAAAGAAAGATAATTATTTATATGTAAAAATGAAAGGGAAAACGTTATGAGTATATAACAGGGAGTTTGAATCTTCAAATAAATTATGTTACAAAAAAGTTAAACTTGCTTTTCAAAACACTTTTGTACTTGTGAAAATTAAAAAAAAAATTCACATCAAAACAAACAAACAAAAAAACTGTAGGTTTGTATAGTAAGTTAAGACCAATATTTTTATACATGAAATAAATGGCTTAAATAATTTACACATAGTTCAACTTTCAAAAACTAGGTGGGTTAGAGCCATGTGACTAGTTGGGCCAATGAGCAGTGAGCAGAAGTGATAGGTGTCTCTTCCTACAGGAAGATGATAGGTGAACCAGGCAATCAAATACCTTGATCTTTCCTCTATTTCTTTTCCTCTCACAGTGCTTGTTTGGTCAACTAAAATAACATTTGTCAAACTAACATTAAACTGGACTGCAAATCATATCCTACAAGCATTGCGAGCATATCACTGAGGCACATTACATGTGCATGACATGGCTAACTCTGCTGTGTGTGCTATTCCCATAGGTAGTTTTGCCCTATAAAAATCCTTTAAGCTATCTTGAATCACATTGCAAAGAATCAGTAAAAGGAAATTCTTGTATTATTGCTGATGTTTGGCCAGACATTTAAAAACATGCAAAGATTTTAATGCTTTTAGGGCTCAAAGATTACTCGACATAAGTCAACACTGCTTACAAAATACCTGGATATGGAGAGTACACATCACACATATGTGGACAGCACTTGATGAATGTGTATTGCAGCACTCTTATGTTGAGGAATCTTTGAATCTTAAAAGCATTAAATATGTGCAGCACTCTGGCTTCTTTAGGCTTATTCCTGTTTTATAATATGTTTTTTATGATCTTGAATCCTTAAGAGATGACATTTAGGTTTGGATGAATTATTTAGATGAATAATGTTACACTGACTTTTTCTGTTCTAACAACAATCTTTAAAAAGAAGTAGAGTGACTTCCTTGGTAGTCCAGTGGTTAAGACTCTCTGTTTCCAGTGCGGGAGATAAGGGTTCAATTTCTGACTGGGGAACTAAAAGCCTACATTTTGTGTGGTTCAAGCCAAAAAAGTATAGTGGAAGGACACAGTCCTCTGTATAACTGGGTACTTTTAAAGCCAATTCAATTTTATCATAATATGATATTTTAATGAACATTATGCTAAAATAAAATTGACTGCACTATGGTTTTGTCTACAACATTTAAGTATTTTATTGCTAAAGTGTTCCAAAATGAATGAATATTTTCCATTTCCAAAAGTCAGGGAGAATGAATTCAACTAAACTAGGTTGAGAACAGCTGCCCTGAAGTCCTGCAGATCAAAGCCAGTTTATTCAAGAACCTAAATCACTTGTACTTTCCATTCAAGATAGAAAATGAGCACCCAATAAAGAGATCCACATGGTTAATCAAATAACCAATCAACAGCCACTTCTCTGTTCAAGCAGAAGTGATAGGTGTCTCTTCCTACAGGAAGATGATAGGTGAACCAGGCAATCAAATACCTTGATCTTTCCTCTATTTCTTTTCCTCTCACAGTGCTTGTTTGGTCAACTAAAATAACATTTGTCAAACTAACATTAAACTGGACTGCAAATCATATCCTACAAGCATTGCGAGCATATCACTGAGGCACATTACATGTGCATGACATGGCTAACTCTGCTGTGTGTGCTATTCCCATAGGTAGTTTTGCCCTATAAAAATCCTTTAAGCTATCTTGAATCACATTGCAAAGAATCAGTAAAAGGAAATTCTTGTATTATTGCTGATGTTTGGCCAGACATTTAAAAACATGCAAAGATTTTAATGCTTTTAGGGCTCAAAGATTACTCGACATAAGTCAACACTGCTTACAAAATACCTGGATATGGAGAGTACACATCACACATATGTGGACAGCACTTGATGAATGTGTATTGCAGCACTCTTATGTTGAGGAATCTTTGAATCTTAAAAGCATTAAATATGTGCAGCACTCTGGCTTCTTTAGGCTTATTCCTGTTTTATAATATGTTTTTTATGATCTTGAATCCTTAAGAGATGACATTTAGGTTTGGATGAATTATTTAGATGAATAATGTTACACTGACTTTTTCTGTTCTAACAACAATCTTTAAAAAGAAGTAGAGTGACTTCCTTGGTAGTCCAGTGGTTAAGACTCTCTGTTTCCAGTGCGGGAGATAAGGGTTCAATTTCTGACTGGGGAACTAAAAGCCTACATTTTGTGTGGTTCAAGCCAAAAAAGTATAGTGGAAGGACACAGTCCTCTGTATAACTGGGTACTTTTAAAGCCAATTCAATTTTATCATAATATGATATTTTAATGAACATTATGCTAAAATAAAATTGACTGCACTATGGTTTTGTCTACAACATTTAAGTATTTTATTGCTAAAGTGTTCCAAAATGAATGAATATTTTCCATTTCCAAAAGTCAGGGAGAATGAATTCAACTAAACTAGGTTGAGAACAGCTGCCCTGAAGTCCTGCAGATCAAAGCCAGTTTATTCAAGAACCTAAATCACTTGTACTTTCCATTCAAGATAGAAAAATGAGCACCCAATGTAAAGAGATCCACATGGTTAATCAAATAACCAATCAACAGCCACTTCTCTGTTCAAGCTTATAGTTATTTGAAGCTTGAAGTTGCTGATTATTATTGCTGGCTCCTAGAGTCATAATTTCAATGTCAAATATGATAATTCAGCAAAACCCCTTGCCCTGGAGTAACTGCAGGAAATTGGTTAGACAGTTCTTTTCCATTTACAAAAATGGCCCTATTTGTACTAATGTCCACAGTTTGATGCATCAGCAGAGAGTCGTACTCATTCTGTGCTCTGTCCACATCCCTATAACATTTCTCCTTTCCATTTGTCTCTCAGTTTCAAGTAGAATGTCAACATTTGCTCTCAGAAATAAGTTGGGGTGCTGGTGTTGGATTTGGAATTTTTCTGGAGTATTCTATTTCTTCTACTGCACAAACAGGGCCCTCCAATGTCAGCTTTCCACTCGTAAGACATCAATGTGAGATGACCTATGTGGGAGATGCTTCAGGGGCTCTATTCCTGAAAGCCATCTCTTCTACAGAAGTGACATTGGGTTCTATCTTTGATGCTATGATTTCATTTTAGAACTACATGCTCACCTTCAAAATGACTTAAAATCTATTAATATTTATGGGACTGGAGCCTGTCAACTTGGGCACTAAAGTCATTATCCATAACACTGTACTATGATGCCTCCAGGATTTTCTTTTCTTTCTTTCTTTCTTCCTTTCTTGTATCTGCACTGGTGTGTGAGATGCTGGTGTTCCATGGTTAAAAATTCAGTCCTTCATTATGTTACAAACTAAGTCACTCAACTAGGTGAATAACCATAATGCATCATTCAATAAAGAAACTTCTGATGACCTGTCCAAAGGAATGGGGGAGGCCTTTTTGACAAAGTTCTATAGTTTCCCACTGTCTTCACATATACCACCAGGAATGGTGATTTAACTTTTATGGACTGTCCTCTATAGTGTTAGTTAGCTCCATGTTCTTTGACTTCTGGAGTCATCCAGTGGCTTAATAAGATCCTTCTTAGTGGTGTCCACCTATTGCAACTAAACCAATTACTCAACCTGGTGTGTCCTACAGGCTCCCTTTAAATCATTAAAATGCTCTGGGAAGATGTCTCTTTGATCTCTGGGATGATTACTATCCTTGTCAAGTCATGGTCTTTTCTGGGAATCTTGAGAGGTTTATAGACTATATTCTTTTTTTTGTTTTTTGGAGGGGGGAGTGGGTTGGGGAGGGAGGGGGGCAGGAGGGCCACTTCTGCTGATCTTTCATTTATCTGTTTTCATCCATCTTTGTTCTCCGGCCCGTATGGGCCTCCCACAGCAGTGGCCTCTGTTGTCACAGAGCATGCGCTCTGGGCACATGCGCTCCAGAGCTCCAGCTCGGTAGTTGGACACATCGGTCCAGCTGCTCCGCGGCACGTGGGATCTTCCCAGATCAGGGATTGAATTGGCGCCCCTTGCACTGCAAGGCTCCTTACCCACTGGACCACCAGGGAAGCCCTAGACTATATTCTCAGCAAAAGAATCATCCATGCCTTGCCCCTCTGACTTCTGCAGACCCTGAAGTTCTGATCCAGCTCCTGCTGTCTCCATGTTCTCATGGACCTCCTGTGATACAGGTTTCAGCTTCTCTTTGTTGTTGGTATGACCAGTGGTTGCCATCTAGTGACTTAATACTCTCCTGTTCTCAGCCAGTGAGTGGAAATAGGGGGTCTTGACTGCTTCATACCTCACTGAGCCGGCCAGCACCTGAAGTAGCTCCTTTGAGTAATAATTTGACTCTGAAGGAAGCCATAATGCTTTTGCTTTGATATGTTACACTCAAATTGCCTTCAGCATGACATTTACTCATTATGGATTGGTCAACCAGTGTTGTTTATGAGAAAAAATAAGAAAATGATAATTCCATTTAGTGTCCTATGGCTTAGCCTGTGCTGGATGATAAAGATGCTGTGGGGCAAAAGGCTAGATTAAGTGGTCTTTTTCTTAAAAAAAAAATATTTATTTTTAATTGGAGGACAATTGATTTACAATATTGTGTTGATTTCTGCCACACACCAACATGAGTCAACTATAGGTATACATATATTCTCTCCTTCTTGAACTTCCTCACACCTCCCATCCCATCCCAACCCTGTAGGCTGTCACGGAGCACCAGATTTGAGTTCCCAGATTCATACAATAATCCCATTGGATATCTGTTTTATGTATGATAATGTGCATGTTTCAAGGTCACTCTCTCAGTCTGTCCATTCTCTCTTTTCCCTCCTCGTCCACAAGTCTGTTGTCTATGACTGTATCTCCATTGCTGCCTTGAAGTTATGTTCGTCAGCACTATCTTTATAGATTCCATATATATACACTAATATATGATATTTAATTTTCCCATTTCTGAATTACTTCACTGTACAATAGCTCTAGGTTCATCCACCTCATTAGAACTGATTCAAAAGTGTTCTTTTTTATGGCTGAGTAATGTTTAAGTGGCAAAAGAGTGAGTGAGAGAAGCTCATAACACCCAACTCCAAGCTGAATATTCACCTAGCAGTTATTTTATTTTCCTTACTTCACCTATTTTCTGATTACTTCAATCGATTTAGAAAAAAAAAGGCATTTTCTGGTTTTAAAGGTTAAATTATGTGCAACTTCTGAGGAAGAATATTTAAGACAGTTGAGTCAGGGGAATTAACACTGAAATGATTTTTATAAGCTTTAACAACATTATGACTCAGGCATAAAGTAATAATTTTAAATGCTTAATGGAAAAAGAGTTAGGCACTAAAGGAAGTGTATTGCCATCTAGTGACTTCCTCTGTTCTCAGCCAGTGAGTGGAAATAGGGGGTCTTGACTGCTTCATACCTCACTGAGCCGGCCAGCACCTGAAGTAGCTCCTTTGAGTAATAATTTGACTCTGAAGGAAGCCATAATGCTTTTGCTTTGATATGTTACACTCAAATTGCCTTCAGCATGACATTTACTCATTATGGATTGGTCAACCAGTGTTGTTTATGAGAAAAAATAAGAAAATGATAATTCCATTTAGTGTCCTATGGCTTAGCCTGTGCTGGATGATAAAGATGCTGTGGGGCAAAAGGCTAGATTAAGTGGTCTTTTTCTTAAAAAAAAAATATTTATTTTTAATTGGAGGACAATTGATTTACAATATTGTGTTGATTTCTGCCACACACCAACATGAGTCAACTATAGGTATACATATATTCTCTCCTTCTTGAACTTCCTCACACCTCCCATCCCATCCCAACCCTGTAGGCTGTCACGGAGCACCAGATTTGAGTTCCCAGATTCATACAATAATCCCATTGGATATCTGTTTTATGTATGATAATGTGCATGTTTCAAGGTCACTCTCTCAGTCTGTCCATTCTCTCTTTTCCCTCCTCGTCCACAAGTCTGTTGTCTATGACTGTATCTCCATTGCTGCCTTGAAGTTATGTTCGTCAGCACTATCTTTATAGATTCCATATATATACACTAATATATGATATTTAATTTTCCCATTTCTGAATTACTTCACTGTACAATAGCTCTAGGTTCATCCACCTCATTAGAACTGATTCAAAAGTGTTCTTTTTTATGGCTGAGTAATGTTTAAGTGGCAAAAGAGTGAGTGAGAGAAGCTCATAACACCCAACTCCAAGCTGAATATTCACCTAGCAGTTATTTTATTTTCCTTACTTCACCTATTTTCTGATTACTTCAATCGATTTAGAAAAAAAAAGGCATTTTCTGGTTTTAAAGGTTAAATTATGTGCAACTTCTGAGGAAGAATATTTAAGACAGTTGAGTCAGGGGAATTAACACTGAAATGATTTTTATAAGCTTTAACAACATTATGACTCAGGCATAAAGTAATAATTTCAAATGCTTTGAATGTTTTATGTGGAGAAAATGAGTTAGGCACTAAAGGAAGTGTATTGCCATTTTGTATTACATTCCTCGCAGCTCATACTGTGTCTAGAATGATGACCTATAATTTCAGAGGTTAAGAAAAAAGAATTGACTTCATGTAGATTGAGATGGTCATCGATCAGTATTAGAGCAGGGGATGTGTGAGCTGCATATACACCAGTTATGTTGGCATCAGATGGGGTGGATCTAGGTTTTCACCTCCGTAGATCTGGGCCCAGTGGAGACCTTTGGTTTCTGCTAACCCTGTTCTTTCCCTCAAGTTCCAAGGTCTGCCAGCTCCTGGAAGGAGAGCAAACACAGGGTGGATGTAAACCACCCCTGCCCTGGAATTCTGCACTGTCCATACTGTTTGTGGAGCTACCCTTGTGGACTCAGACCTCCTGTCTCTGGTTTCTGCTCACCTGGGACTCAGGATCTGTCTACTCCTTTCTGTCTTGGTGGACACCTTTATCTTGGCTCCCTGTTTCCTGTACATTGTTTTCCTGCCAGACCCTCTTTGCTGGAGACCCTTTCCTTCCAGAACTCATTCTGAACAAAAGTTCTGAACATCACGCCACCCTGCCCTTTGTTATTCAGGGATCACAGGATTCATGGAGAGTTTAACTAAGTGAATTTGCTAACATTTATTGAATGTTTATGGTGTACCAGGCATGTTCTAAGAGCTCTACTCATATCAACTGAGAATGAGTAAGAATTACATATATGAAGAATTATGTGAAGAGTTATATATGTGAAGAATTTTATGAAAAATTAATATATATATTTTGTGTGCATATGTGTTAGTTGCTCAGTCATGTCCAACACTTGTGACCCATGGACTTCAGCCTGTCTACCCCAGCTTCCCCTGTCCATAGAATTCTCCAGGCAAGAATACTGGAGTGGGTACCCATTTCCTTCTTCAGAGGATCTTCCTGACCCAGGGATCAAACCTGGGTCTTTGGCACTTCAGGCAGACTCTTTACTATCTGAGCCACCAGGGTGTACAGTGAAAAGAATCAGCTGTGTATATATATATATATATATATATATATATGCCCACCCTCTTGATCCACCCTCCTACTCCCCCAATCCTATCCATCTAGATCACCACAGAGCACTGAGCTGAGCTCATTGCACTATACAATAGATTCACACTAGTTATCTGTTTTGTACATGGCAATGTACACACATCAATTCCAGTCTCCCAGAGATGACCATGTGAAGTTTTTTGAGCCCGGACTCAAATGCAGATATATTGGCTCCTAAATTCTGAACTTTTCACCACCACACCATAAAGTCTCTGTAAATAGACACCCAGGAAATAAAATAGAAAAGCCAGAGCAGCAGGCAGAATCATGCAATATTTATTGTATTTATATTAGGTCTGAGTCTTGTAATGCACAGAGTGACAGTTCTATGAGATAATAATTTTATATTCTCTGACTGTGCAATCTAGTTAGTGAAAAAATAAAGTATATCATCAAGACTGGGGTTTCCCTGGTGCCTCAATAAGATGAGAGTTCAGTCCCTGGGTCAGGAAGATCCCCTGGAAGAAGGCATGACATACCACTCCAATATTCTTGCCTGGGGAATCCCATGGACAGAGGAGCCTGGTGAACAGCAGTCCATGGGGTCACAAAGAGTTAGACACAACTGAAACAACTGAGCATGCAACATGCACGATCAAAACTAGTTGAAAAATGCAGTCTAATTTGCTACGAGAGCACACAGAAAGGAATGAGCACTGCCAGGACAGATGATCATGGAATACTTCATGGTTGAGCCAGAGTTTGATCTGGATCCAGGTATAATATTTGAATATTAGAAAGGAAGAAAGAAGGGAGCAATTTTAAGAAAGGAAATAGCAGAGGAAAGTCCCAAGGCACAACGTGCATAGGGGCAGTAAATAACTTTGAATGAAAGCTAGATGAGAGCATGAAATAATGCTGAGAGGTATTGACCAGAATTTAGAAGACTTTGTGTGCTGGGTTTAGGAGTTTACATATAAATTGAAAGATGGCATACTTCAGAGATTTTGAGTGCTTCAATATGGATGAGTGGGTAGCAAAGGTTGATATAAATTAGAGTTAAGAGTAATCAAATAACAGCTTGAGTCTATGTGAAGCTAGTGGTAAAGAGCCCACCAGTCATTGTAGGAGATGTAAGAGATCCTTTGATCAGGAGGATTCCCTGAAGGAGGGCACAACAACCCATTCAAGTATTCTTGCCTGGAGAATCCCCATAGACAGAGGAGCCTGGCAAACTAAGGCCATTGGGTTGCGGAGTTGGATATGACTGAAGTGACTTTGCAAATACACATGGTCTCTTATTTAGGGGTTATCAGACAATGGGCAAAGTGGGGATAAATTCAAGAGCCATGTCAGAGGCAGAATAAAAAGTCAAGGGAGCTGGATATGAGAGATGAGGCAGAGGGAGTTGTCAGAAGTAGTGAGCATCAGAGTGCCCAGGGCTCTCACCTGTAGGTAAGTGGTTTTCCCTTCACCTGGTTTCCTAGTACTTTCACCCAAGAAGCATAAAATGTTCCCCTTCCACTACTCCACATTTTATGATCCTCATCAGAGGGAGAATACAGTTGTCCTTGACTTTGAGACAGCATCTAATCAAATCCTGCTTGCTAAAATACAAAATTGTTACTGACAAATGCCTACTCCACATGTGGAAAATTTATGAGTCTCCATTTAGAAATTGCATTCATTCTCACAGCCACTGTTCTTAAAAAGAGTCACGAGGACTCCCAAATTAGTCTAGACAACTACAGCTTGAACACAGCATGATGTGTTGAGTGCATTGCTCCTCAGATCTTTCTTTTGTTTTGGCATCTCAAGAGATAGAAAAAGACAGAATCATATTTTGAGATCCCTGAGAATGAGATAGAAATATGGCTATGGTTATATAGGTATTATTGAATATTAAAGGAAGAAAGAAGGGAGCAATTTTAAGAAAGGAAATAGCAGAGGAAAGTCCCAAGGCACAACGTGCATAGGGGCAGTAAATAACTTTGAATGAAAGCTAGATGAGAGCATGAAATAATGCTGAGAGGTATTGACCAGAATTTAGAAGACTTTGTGTGCTGGGTTTAGGAGTTTACATATAAATTGAAAGATGGCATACTTCAGAGATTTTGAGTGCTTCAATATGGATGAGTGGGTAGCAAAGGTTGATATAAATTAGAGTTAAGAGTAATCAAATAACAGCTTGAGTCTATGTGAAGCTAGTGGTAAAGAGCCCACCAGTCATTGTAGGAGATGTAAGAGATCCTTTGATCAGGAGGATTCCCTGAAGGAGGGCACAACAACCCATTCAAGTATTCTTGCCTGGAGAATCCCCATAGACAGAGGAGCCTGGCAAACTAAGGCCATTGGGTTGCGGAGTTGGATATGACTGAAGTGACTTTGCAAATACACATGGTCTCTTATTTAGGGGTTATCAGACAATGGGCAAAGTGGGGATAAATTCAAGAGCCATGTCAGAGGCAGAATAAAAAGTCAAGGGAGCTGGATATGAGAGATGAGGCAGAGGGAGTTGTCAGAAGTAGTGAGCATCAGAGTGCCCAGGGCTCTCACCTGTAGGTAAGTGGTTTTCCCTTCACCTGGTTTCCTAGTACTTTCACCCAAGAAGCATAAAATGTTCCCCTTCCACTACTCCACATTTTATGATCCTCATCAGAGGGAGAATACAGTTGTCCTTGACTTTGAGACAGCATCTAATCAAATCCTGCTTGCTAAAATACAAAATTGTTACTGACAAATGCCTACTCCACATGTGGAAAATTTATGAGTCTCCATTTAGAAATTGCATTCATTCTCACAGCCACTGTTCTTAAAAAGAGTCACGAGGACTCCCAAATTAGTCTAGACAACTACAGCTTGAACACAGCATGATGTGTTGAGTGCATTGCTCCCTCAGATCTTTCTTTTGTTTTGGCATCTCAAGAGATAGAAAAAAGACAGAATCATATTTTGAGATCCCTGAGAATAGGTGTGCTCTACCGAGTAGAAATGATGGCTATGGTTATAGGAGGGGAATAATGGAAATGCACTATATACAAGTCATCCCACATCAGCTCCAGTGTTTATGGGATGTTGGAGTTGAGATAGGTAAGGATTTGTAGGGACAAGATCCTTTGGCTGTCTCAAGGGAGCTTTGGGAATATGGTGGTTCTCTGTGAGGATTTTTTTGTATTATTATTTTTTAAATTTTGGCCTTTTTTCATTTATTTATTTTCATCCATCTTTATTCTTTGGCCTGTGTGGGCTTCCCATTACAGTGGCCTCTCTCTCGTTGCCGAACACTGGCTCTGGGCACATGCGCTCCAGAGCGCTGATTCGTAATCGGACACACCGGTCCAGCCATTCCACAGCACAGGATCTCCCTGGGCACTGCAAGGTGGACTGTTTATCAACTGAACCAACCAGGGAAGCCCCTGTGAGAATGTTTTAATGAAAATGTCAACAGTCCTTAAAAGTTATGGAGATTCTCTTGCTTAAATAGTCATCTTAGGAAAACATCAAGAATTTTGTACCTAATTTTGGATAATGTGTTTTCCTCCTCCCTTTAAAGGAAAGCAGAAGACCTGGTTTGATGCGTAGGATCTTGTATTGACTAAGATTTTTTTTTTTTTTTTTTTTTTTTTAGTAATGCTGCCTATTTGATCTGAAAGGGCCAACTGTTTTCAAAATCCCTTTTCACAGTATTTCCCTTTTCTTAGTCCCAGAAGAATGAGAACATGAGAAAGACTGGGTGACTTAACTATCACTCCTATTTTGACAACAACTTCAGAGCTTGCACCCTTTGGCATAACCTTACATTAATGGCTGGTGATTTCAAAGTGACAGAATTGTTCCCAAAGAAGTCTTGGATTCTTCATGTTTCTTCCTGAAAGAGAAGGAGATTGTCCCAGGAGATTGTATCTTTCTAAGAGTTCTCTGTTTCTTCTAGGTTGTCCAGACAACTACAGCTTGAACACAGCATGATGTGTTGAGTGCATTGCTCCTCAGATCTTTCTTTTGTTTTGGCATCTCAAGAGATAGAAAAAAGACAGAATCATATTTTGAGATCCCTGAGAATAGGTGTGCTCTACCGAGTAGAAATGATGGCTATGGTTATAGGAGGGGAATAATGGAAATGCACTATATACAAGTCATCCCACATCAGCTCCAGTGTTTATGGGATGTTGGAGTTGAGATAGGTAAGGATTTGTAGGGACAAGATCCTTTGGCTGTCTCAAGGGAGCTTTGGGAATATGGTGGTTCTCTGTGAGGATTTTTTTGTATTATTATTTTTTAAATTTTGGCCTCTTTTGTTGGTTTCTTATTTATTTATTTTCATCCATCTTTATTCTTTGGCCTGTGTGGGCTTCCCATTACAGTGGCCTCTCTCTCGTTGCCGAACACTGGCTCTGGGCACATGCGCTCCAGAGCGCTGATTCGTAATCGGACACACCGGTCCAGCCATTCCACAGCACAGGATCTCCCTGGGCACTGCAAGGTGGACTGTTTATCAACTGAACCAACCAGGGAAGCCCCTGTGAGAATGTTTTAATGAAAATGTCAACAGTCCTTAAAAGTTATGGAGATTCTCTTGCTTAAATAGTCATCTTAGGAAAACATCAAGAATTTTGTACCTAATTTTGGATAATGTGTTTTCCTCCTCCCTTTAAAGGAAAGCAGAAGACCTGGTTTGATGCGTAGGATCTTGTATTGACTAAGATTTTTTTTTTTTTTTTTTTTTTTTTAGTAATGCTGCCTATTTGATCTGAAAGGGCCAACTGTTTTCAAAATCCCTTTTCACAGTATTTCCCTTTTCTTAGTCCCAGAAGAATGAGAACATGAGAAAGACTGGGTGACTTAACTATCACTCCTATTTTGACAACAACTTCAGAGCTTGCACCCTTTGGCATAACCTTACATTAATGGCTGGTGATTTCAAAGTGACAGAATTGTTCCCAAAGAAGTCTTGGATTCTTCATGTTTCTTCCTGAAAGAGAAGGAGATTGTCCCAGGAGATTGTATCTTTCTAAGAGTTCTCTGTTTCTTCTAGGTTGTCCATTTTATTGGCATATAATGGTAGGAGTTGCTTATGATTCTTTGTATTTCTGTGGTGTGGGTTATAACTTCTCCTTTTTCATTTCTCATTTTATGAATTTGAGTTCTCTCTCTCTCTTTTTTTTTTGATGGGTCTGATTAAAGGCTTATTAATTTTATTTTTTCAAAGAACTAGATTATAATTTCATTAATCTTTAAAATTTTTTGTTTCTATTTCATTTATTTGTGTTTTAATATTTATGATTTCTTTTCTTCTACTAGTTTTGAGTTTTGTTTGTTCTTCTTTCTCTAGTTGTTTTAGATATAGAGTTGGGTTGCTTATTTGATATTTTTATTGTTTCCAGAGGTAAACTTGTATGACTATAGATATCCCTCTTGGTACTGCTTTTGCTTGTATCATTGTGTTTTCATTTACATTTGCCTCCAGTTTATTATTATTATTATTTCTTCTTTTGTTTATTCAGTAATTCATTAGTTGGTTAGTAGCATATTGTTTAGTCTCCACCTGTTTGTGCTTTTTGTGATTTTTTTCTTAACAGATGATTTCTAATCTCATAGCACTGTAGTTGGAAAAGATGCTTGATATGATTTTAACTTTCTTAAGTTTACTGAGGCTCTCTTTGTGGTCCCAAAAGGTCTGAAGTGAATCTGAGGTTGAATAATCTAGACATCCAACCCACTGTCCTATTCACAACTGCAGAATGGAATATCCAAATGCTGCTTCTTTTAAAAAAGATAACTGTATCACATTCCACTTGGTACACTGAGGCTCTGCTGCTTGACTGGCTGACTGTCACTCCTTTTATTCAAGTGAAAATCCAAGTGAATATATTCAAGGCATAACATCCATAATAACCTATAAAACTTCACACAAGAGAATGAGTGTCTAACACCCAAAGTGTTACTTGATTTGGTCTCACCAATCCTAAAAGTTATGCTTTTTTCCTTTTTGAAGGTTATTGAGTATGGTTTGAGTATGTTGCTATCTCTAAAGTTCTCTAGTATGATTCAGGTAATGGCCTGGATTGTATTGATCATTGATCATAGTTGATACCTAATCCTATGAGTAGATGTCAATTTTGTCATAAACAGAATTTGGAGATGATGTGGCAGGATTCTCCATTCAAAGAATGGAGTCAAGGCTTTCTGAGCTATGAAATCATCAGCTGAAGTGATCAGCTCTGGACTTCTCCTCAGTGAACCCAGAAATCCTTCCTTCTTGATGGAGCTACTTGGAAATCAATCTGTTCCCAAAAGTGTGTGAAGTTCACCTTTGCTCTTTGTATACTGCATGGATATTCAACTCAGCCAAGGAGGAATTTGGAGAAAACATTTTCCTATGTGATTGAAATATCTTTATACAAATCAATAAGACAGAAATGTAACTCTTTAGGAGTTACATCTAAATACAAGGATCTAAATACACAGTAACTCAGAGAAGCCATTTTGTGTGATTGATACTGGAATTTATCCAAGACTGCCACAGACCCCACAGAAAAGCATCCTGAGGCCTATGATGACTGCATAATAAATTGAGCTGAGGATAATAGGAGAGCCAATACATTAGAAAACAAATCCCCACCTACCACCAAATCATTTTGAAATGAATTCCTCCAAAGAGGCTGCACTGGCTACTTTTGCTATATTGGGATTGAGACTTTTTCACCAGTAATTGCACCCAGGAGAGACTTCTTTAATCTCTACTTGAAAAGCAGGTCCTGGGGAACAAACTCTCTGTGCACGCTGGTGGAATTCCCTTATGGCTAACATAATTGGGCAGCATCCCTTAAGTCTTTCTGTTTCCTAACTAAATATTCTTAGGACGACTCCTCCTGCTGCACTGTCCCCTGATCAGTGTTGAAACCAAGCATGACCCAGCAGAGCTCCTGGGCAAAAAGCCTTTCAGTGTCCTCTGTTTCTGTTTTTGCAGGAACAGACTCCAGTCTGCAGGATCTCCCTTGAGTCCAAAGGGCAGATTCAGACAGTTGCCAATCATGGGAAGGAGGTGAAGCAGAGAATAAGGAGGAGCACTCAATAACCTATAAAACTTAAAACAAACAAAGAGAATGAGTGTCTAACACCCAAAGTGTTACTTGATTTGGTCTCACCAATCCTAAAAGTTATGCTTTTTTCCTTTTTGAAGGTTATTGAGTATGGTTTGAGTATGTTGCTATCTCTAAAGTTCTCTAGTATGATTCAGGTAATGGCCTGGATTGTATTGATCATTGATCATAGTTGATACCTAATCCTATGAGTAGATGTCAATTTTGTCATAAACAGAATTTGGAGATGATGTGGCAGGATTCTCCATTCAAAGAATGGAGTCAAGGCTTTCTGAGCTATGAAATCATCAGCTGAAGTGATCAGCTCTGGACTTCTCCTCAGTGAACCCAGAAATCCTTCCTTCTTGATGGAGCTACTTGGAAATCAATCTGTTCCCAAAAGTGTGTGAAGTTCACCTTTTGCTCTTTGTATACTGCATGGATATTCAACTCAGCCAAGGAGGAATTTGGAGAAAACATTTTCCTATGTGATTGAAATATCTTTATACAAATCAATAAGACAGAAATGTAACTCTTTAGGAGTTACATCTAAATACAAGGATCTAAATACACAGTAACTCAGAGAAGCCATTTTGTGTGATTGATACTGGAATTTATCCAAGACTGCCACAGACCCCACAGAAAAGCATCCTGAGGCCTATGATGACTGCATAATAAATTGAGCTGAGGATAATAGGAGAGCCAATACATTAGAAAACAAATCCCCACCTACCACCAAATCATTTTGAAATGAATTCCTCCAAAGAGGCTGCACTGGCTACTTTTGCTATATTGGGATTGAGACTTTTTCACCAGTAATTGCACCCAGGAGAGACTTCTTTAATCTCTACTTGAAAAGCAGGTCCTGGGGAACAAACTCTCTGTGCACGCTGGTGGAATTCCCTTATGGCTAACATAATTGGGCAGCATCCCTTAAGTCTTTCTGTTTCCTAACTAAATATTCTTAGGACGACTCCTCCTGCTGCACTGTCCCCTGATCAGTGTTGAAACCAAGCATGACCCAGCAGAGCTCCTGGGCAAAAAGCCTTTCAGTGTCCTCTGTTTCTGTTTTTGCAGGAACAGACTCCAGTCTGCAGGATCTCCCTTGAGTCCAAAGGGCAGATTCAGACAGTTGCCAATCATGGGAAGGAGTTGAAGCAGAGAATAAGGAGGAGCAGTCAAGAAACAATAATGTAGCCTTGGGGCAAGGTCCTGGTTCTACCTCAAGGGATTCACATAATATCTTTTTAAGCTCTTCTGAAGAACTAAAATTCTTCTGGAATAGAAAATGTTTCAAAGAGAAGGTCAGTTTTATAATCTCGAAGTTGTCAGGAAACCATTTGAGGTCAGATTAAAGTGCAGGCCCTGCACACATGCTGATCCTTATCAGCAACTTTGCCCTTGAACCATTGCTACAAAACTCCTCCCCAATCCTCCCAGGTTGGGACACACAGTTTTCAAGACCAGGAGCCCACTGTCTCCCCCGTTGCCTTGCAAAGCCATAAAGTTATTCTTTTCTAGTTTACCCAAAACTCTGTCTCCCAGATCTGATTCAGCACTGGTGCACAGAGGCTGTTTTCAGCATCAGTGTGGACTTCTTTGCTGCAGGTCTACACTTAGGCTAGGACTTTGCTCCCTTAGCTTTATTCTACTTGTCTCCAGCCAAATCCTCCCATTCACATGCATTATTCCAAATCTTAAGGTGAGGCACTCCCAGTGAGTTGTTTTAAACTTTTTATTGTTAGTAATTTTTGTATTTCTATTGCTACTTACACAACTTCCTGCAAAATTTAGTAACTTTCACAGAGGTAACCAAACTTCAAAGTCTGAGGTAACAATCTCCACAAAGCTGCCTCTCTTCAGACACCCACCATAAGTGCAGCCATTCCCAGGATCATTCATTACAGGCCAGCTGGCTACAAATTTGTGGGCAACCATGGGCTTCCCTGGTGGTTCAATCAGTAAGGAATCCACTTGCAATGCCTGAGACTCCGGCTTGAATCCTTGCTCAGAAAGATCTTCTGGAGAAGAAAACAGCAACTCACTTAAGTCTTTCTGTTTCCTAACTAAATATTCTTAGGACGACTCCTCCTGCTGCACTGTCCCCTGATCAGTGTTGAAACCAACCATGACCCAGCAGAGCTCCTGGGCAAAAAGCCTTTCAGTGTCCTCTGTTTCTGATTTTGCAGGACCAGACTCCAGTCTGCAGGATCTCCCTTGAGTCCAAAGGGCAGATTCAGACAGTTGCCAATCATGGGAAGGAGTTGAAGCAGAGAATAAGGAGGAGCAGTCAAGAAACAATAATGTAGCCTTGGGGCAAGGTCCTGGTTCTACCTCAAGGGATTCACATAATATCTTTTTAAGCTCTTCTGAAGAACTAAAATTCTTCTGGAATAGAAAATGTTTCAAAGAGAAGGTCAGTTTTATAATCTCGAAGTTGTCAGGAAACCATTTGAGGTCAGATTAAAGTGCAGGCCCTGCACACATGCTGATCCTTATCAGCAACTTTGCCCTTGAACCATTGCTACAAAACTCCTCCCCAATCCTCCCAGGTTGGGACACACAGTTTTCAAGACCAGGAGCCCACTGTCTCCCCCGTTGCCTTGCAAAGCCATAAAGTTATTCTTTTCTAGTTTACCCAAAACTCTGTCTCCCAGATCTGATTCAGCACTGGTGCACAGAGGCTGTTTTCAGCATCAGTGTGGACTTCTTTGCTGCAGGTCTACACTTAGGCTAGGACTTTGCTCCCTTAGCTTTATTCTACTTGTCTCCAGCCAAATCCTCCCATTCACATGCATTATTCCAAATCTTAAGGTGAGGCACTCCCAGTGAGTTGTTTTAAACTTTTTATTGTTAGTAATTTTTGTATTTCTATTGCTACTTACACAACTTCCTGCAAAATTTAGTAACTTTCACAGAGGTAACCAAACTTCAAAGTCTGAGGTAACAATCTCCACAAAGCTGCCCTCTCTTCAGACACCCACCATAAGTGCAGCCATTCCCAGGATCATTCATTACAGGCCAGCTGGCTACAAATTTGTGGGCAACCATGGGCTTCCCTGGTGGTTCAATCAGTAAGGAATCCACTTGCAATGCCTGAGACTCCGGCTTGAATCCTTGCTCAGAAAGATCTTCTGGAGAAGAAAACAGCAACTCACTCCGGTATTCTTGTCTGGGGAATCCCCTGGACAGAGGAGCCTAGCAAAGTACAGTCCATGGGGTCACAAGCTTGGACACAACTTGGTGATGGAGCTGCCACCATCATGATTACTCAGGTTTGATAATTCTTTAGAGATGACTCACAAAACTCCATTAATTCATTTCTCACTGAATGGTTTATTTTACGGAAAAGATACAGATTTCAATTAACCAAAGAAAGAGACACCTAGAGCAGAATCTGAGAGGGTTCCGGGTGCAGAGCTTTTGGCCTTCTTCTCCCACTGAGTCATAGAGCATGCTAATTCTTCCAGGCTATCATGTGTGATAATATACGCATGGCATTGTCAGTCTAGGAAGCTCACCTATGAACCTTCGGTATCCGAAATTTTTATTAAAGCTCAATCACGCATTTTCCGGATGGTAAATATTGGTCTCCAGCCTCTCCCTGATGTCAGGCTAACATGTTTAGTCTCTAGTTTCTTCAGAGCTTGGAACTCCTACTGTATGATCCAAGTAAATTATATTGTTAGACAAAGATACTTAACTCAAACAGAGCATTCAAGGGAGCCTAAAGATCTCTACCTAATAGGTGAGATCAAAGACTAGACTTCTTTATGGATGTGGTAGAATTCCTTACTATGTAAAGCTTAAACAGCACAAACATATTTGAGTTCTATAGCTCAAAATTCTGATTGGGTGACACTGGGCTAAAACTACATCAGAGCTGTGTTCCTTTCTGGAGACTCCCTGAAAGAGAGCTGGAAAGTCCAAGTGAGTTGTTTTAAACTTTTTATTGTTAGTAATTTTTGTATTTCTATTGCTACTTACACAACTTCCTGCAAAATTTAGTAACTTTCACAGAGGTAACCAAACTTCAAAGTCTGTGGTAACAATCTCCACAAAGCTGCCTCTCTTCAGACACCCACCATAAGTGCAGCCATTCCCAGGATCATTCATTACAGGCCAGCTGGCTACAAATTTGTGGGCAACCATGGGCTTCCCTGGTGGTTCAATCAGTAAGGAATCCACTTGCAATGCCTGAGACTCCGGCTTGAATCCTTGCTCAGAAAGATCTTCTGGAGAAGAAAACAGCAACTCACTCCGGTATTCTTGTCTGGGGAATCCCCTGGACAGAGGAGCCTAGCAAAGTACAGTCCATGGGGTCACAAGCTTGGACACAACTTGGTGATGGAGCTGCCACCATCATGATTACTCAGGTTTGATAATTCTTTAGAGATGACTCACAAAACTCCATTAATTCATTTCTCACTGAATGGTTTATTTTACGGAAAAGATACAGATTTCAATTAACCAAAGAAAGAGACACCTAGAGCAGAATCTGAGAGGGTTCCGGGTGCAGAGCTTTTGGCCTTCTTCTCCCACTGAGTCATAGAGCATGCTAATTCTTCCAGGCTATCATGTGTGATAATATACGCATGGCATTGTCAGTCTAGGAAGCTCACCTATGAACCTTCGGTATCCGAAATTTTTATTAAAGCTCAATCACGCATTTTCCGGATGGTAAATATTGGTCTCCAGCCTCTCCCTGATGTCAGGCTAACATGTTTAGTCTCTAGTTTCTTCAGAGCTTGGAACTCCTACTGTATGATCCAAGTAAATTATATTGTTAGACAAAGATACTTAACTCAAACAGAGCATTCAAGGGAGCCTAAAGATCTCTACCTAATAGGTGAGATCAAAGACTAGACTTCTTTATGGATGTGGTAGAATTCCTTACTATGTAAAGCTTAAACAGCACAAACATATTTGAGTTCTATAGCTCAAAATTCTGATTGGGTGACACTGGGCTAAAACTACATCAGAGCTGTGTTCCTTTCTGGAGACTCTGAAAGAGAGTGAAAGTCAAGTCACTCAGTCATGTCCAACTCTTTGCGACCCCATGGGCGAGCCACGAAATTCTCCAGGCAAGAATATTGGAGTGGGTAGCCTATCTCTTCTTCAGGGGAGTCTTCCCAACCCAGGGATCAAGCCCAGGTTTCCCATATTGTTGGCAAATTCTTTATCGTCTAAGCCACCAGGGAAGACTGAGGACTTTGAGAGGATTATCTGTTTCTTATTAATTCCAATTATTAGCAGAATTAAATTCCTTGTAGCTATAGAGCTTAGATCCCTGTTTTCTTACTGGCTGTTGACTGAAGGCCATTGCCAGTTTGTAGACACTGCCATCATTTGATTTCCATCTTCAAAACTAGAAAGGGCAAATTGAACTTAGTAAATGCTTTGTATTTCTCCCCCTCCATCTTCTGTTTCACCTCTGTGATATAACTGGGAAAAATTCTATGATTAAGGACTATGTGATTAATTGGTCCCACCAAAATAAAAAGTAATCTCTCTATCTCATGATTCTTAATCTCATCACATCTGCATAATCCCTTTTGCCATATAAAGTAGCATAGTTACAGGTTATGACAAGGAGACCAATATTCTACCTATTATAGATACTGAATATATGAATTTTAAAATATAGCTTGTTTGCCTTTATTCAATTGAAAGTATAATGTAGGGACTTCTAAGCCATTGGAAGGTTAGGTGGGAAATTATTCTAAGCAGGTGGCTTTTCATAGCCCATCCTAACTCATGCATAGGAGTTTCCTATTATCAAATAGAAAAAGCTGGTCAGGATGGCTTTGTTGATCACTCTTGCCCCAGCTTTTATATTTATTTGGTTTTTATATTTGACAAACAATTATCAGGAAACACCGTTTGCCAGACAGTATGCTAAGCACATTTGCTTGGTTTTTCCACTAAGTCATTTAACACTAGTTAGAAATACTCAGATCTTCATTTCATACATCAGGAAACAGGATTTTAGAAATAAGCAGTATGTTACCCAAGGTCACAAAGTGAGACAATGGTATCTCTGGAATCTGAACATTATTTCCTCTGAGTCTAGGACTCTTTAGAGAGCAAAACATCATTTCTCCAATTTCATATCTACTGTATATTTAAAATCTATATTACATAGACATATACATACTTTAGTATCTATAATGTTGAAAACTCTATCTTCTTATCTATACAATTTTACCTTTTATTTTATCAACTCCTGAAAACCTAGAAGCAGAAACATGCATCTTGTTTATCTGTGAAGAAAATGTTAAGTGCATATGAGGTGCATACCTGCACCAGAGTATCTATATAACACTTTCATTCACTTATAATGGGAAGGTGGGTATTTTAATTTTTATAGTTTTACCCTTGTAAGCCATCTTTGCAGTTAGTTAGTTTAATTCAAGGCAATTTTCAGCTATAGAGCTTAGATCCCTGTTTTCTTACTGGCTGTTGACTGAAGGCCATTGCCAGTTTGTAGACACTGCCATCATTTGATTTCCATCTTCAAAACTAGAAAGGGCAAATTGAACTTAGTAAATGCTTTGTATTTCTCCCCCTCCATCTTCTGTTTCACCTCTGTGATATAACTGGGAAAAATTCTATGATTAAGGACTATGTGATTAATTGGTCCCACCAAAATAAAAAGTAATCTCTCTATCTCATGATTCTTAATCTCATCACATCTGCATAATCCCTTTTGCCATATAAAGTAGCATAGTTACAGGTTATGACAAGGAGACCAATATTCTACCTATTATAGATACTGAATATATGAATTTTAAAATATAGCTTGTTTGCCTTTATTCAATTGAAAGTATAATGTAGGGACTTCTAAGCCATTGGAAGGTTAGGTGGGAAATTATTCTAAGCAGGTGGCTTTTCATAGCCCATCCTAACTCATGCATAGGAGTTTCCTATTATCAAATAGAAAAAGCTGGTCAGGATGGCTTTGTTGATCACTCTTGCCCCAGCTTTTATATTTATTTGGTTTTTATATTTGACAAACAATTATCAGGAAACACCGTTTGCCAGACAGTATGCTAAGCACATTTGCTTGGTTTTTCCACTAAGTCATTTAACACTAGTTAGAAATACTCAGATCTTCATTTCATACATCAGGAAACAGGATTTTAGAAATAAGCAGTATGTTACCCAAGGTCACAAAGTGAGACAATGGTATCTCTGGAATCTGAACATTATTTCCTCTGAGTCTAGGACTCTTTAGAGAGCAAAACATCATTTCTCCAATTTCATATCTACTGTATATTTAAAATCTATATTACATAGACATATACATACTTTAGTATCTATAATGTTGAAAACTCTATCTTCTTATCTATACAATTTTACCTTTTATTTTATCAACTCCTGAAAACCTAGAAGCAGAAACATGCATCTTGTTTATCTGTGAAGAAAATGTTAAGTGCATATGAGGTGCATACCTGCACCAGAGTATCTATATAACACTTTCATTCACTTATAATGGGAAGGTGGGTATTTTAATTTTTATAGTTTTACCCTTGTAAGCCATCTTTGCAGTTAGTTAGTTTAATTCAAGGCAATTTTCAGAGCAAAAGTGAGTCAATTGCTAATGTATTATGAGAGGTAATTAATAGATTATTCATTCATATTACTGAAAATTTTAATTTCTAGCAATTTCACCTACTAGTTCTTTAGGGTGCCAGACTGCATACTCTACCTGTAAGTGACTTGGTGCACTACTTGTTCACTGCTAACAATACCTAACCTAGATTTTCTGTGCTATGAATCTAAGTATCACATTGCTATTTTGCATCTTTCTGTTTGGGAATCCGCACTCTGTGTTTCTAATTCCTTCCTCCATGGAGAAAGACCTCATAGACCTTCTCATATCACTTTTACTAATGGAAAACTGATAGTCTCTCAGTTTAATAAAGTACATAGTTAATATTGATTCCTAGAGTCTTCTCACTTATGCAGAATAGTAGATCAGAGTCAATGTTCTCTTATGAAAGTAATCACTTGTGTTTAGCAGAGAATTGTAGACATCTCCACATCAAGATGTCTTCCTGGCTGGAGGGCATCTTTGAGAATGTAAGATCTCACAGTAGCTGCTCCTCCTCGTGGCAATTTCTATCCTTGTATCTTTTTGCTGGAGTCCTGCCTTTGGAAATTGCTCCAAGCTCCATGGGTTATAGGAAAAGTTACATTATTTTTAGTTCCAGCTTTCTTTTTTTTAACTACAGAATCCTTTAGTTAGCTGCCAAAGGTGAAACCATTTTCATTGATTGGTTTTTGATCATTTCTTGGTAAAGTTCCAAAGGATTTTGCAAGCATGTAAACCTGGATTCTCAGCAGTACGTATTGAGATCATCTCTCTGCTCTTTCCATCATGTTCCAAGGAGAGTTCAAATCCATAGAGTCCTTGGTTAGGATGACTCTTCATATTTATAATGTTGAAAACTCTATCTTCTTATCTATACAATTTTACCTTTTATTTTATCAACTCCTGAAAACCTAGAAGCAGAAACATGCATCTTGTTTATCTGTGAAGAAAATGTTAAGTGCATATGAGGTGCATACCTGCACCAGAGTATCTATATAACACTTTCATTCACTTATAATGGGAAGGTGGGTATTTTAATTTTTATAGTTTTACCCTTGTAAGCCATCTTTGCAGTTAGTTAGTTTAATTCAAGGCAATTTTCAGAGCAAAAGTGAGTCAATTGCTAATGTATTATGAGAGGTAATTAATAGATTATTCATTCATATTACTGAAAATTTTAATTTCTAGCAATTTCACCTACTAGTTCTTTAGGGTGCCAGACTGCATACTCTACCTGTAAGTGACTTGGTGCACTACTTGTTCACTGCTAACAATACCTAACCTAGATTTTCTGTGCTATGAATCTAAGTATCACATTGCTATTTTGCATCTTTCTGTTTGGGAATCCGCACTCTGTGTTTCTAATTCCTTCCCCCTCCATGGAGAAAGACCTCATAGACCTTCTCATATCACTTTTACTAATGGAAAACTGATAGTCTCTCAGTTTAATAAAGTACATAGTTAATATTGATTCCTAGAGTCTTCTCACTTATGCAGAATAGTAGATCAGAGTCAATGTTCTCTTATGAAAGTAATCACTTGTGTTTAGCAGAGAATTGTAGACATCTCCACATCAAGATGTCTTCCTGGCTGGAGGGCATCTTTGAGAATGTAAGATCTCACAGTAGCTGCTCCTCCTCGTGGCAATTTCTATCCTTGTATCTTTTTGCTGGAGTCCTGCCTTTGGAAATTGCTCCAAGCTCCATGGGTTATAGGAAAAGTTACATTATTTTTAGTTCCAGCTTTCTTTTTTTTAACTACAGAATCCTTTAGTTAGCTGCCAAAGGTGAAACCATTTTCATTGATTGGTTTTTGATCATTTCTTGGTAAAGTTCCAAAGGATTTTGCAAGCATGTAAACCTGGATTCTCAGCAGTACGTATTGAGATCATCTCTCTGCTCTTTCCATCATGTTCCAAGGGAGAGTTCAAATCCATAGAGTCCTTGGTTAGGATGACTCTTCATTTACTCACATAACAAGTATTAAGTACCTGCTCGACACGCTTGTGGCTCAGATGGTAAGAGAATCTGCCTACAATGCACGAGACTTGCATTTGATCCCTGGGTGGGGGAAATCCCCTGCAGTAGGAAATGGCAGCCCACTCTGGTATTTTTGCTGGGAAATTCCAAGGACAGAGGAGCCTGGTGGGCTACAGTCCACAGTGTTGGAAAGAGCTGGATACGACGGAGTGACTAACACTTATACTTCTCCCAGCCACAGATCTCTAAACATTGGAAAATACAGAATATTGCAAAAGACACATGACTTTTTGCCTACATCAAATTTATTTTCAAATAAGAAATTACTTGTAATTATGTAACTATATAAAATATATAATATGATAGATGAGAAACCAGAGAGGACATTCTGGATTGGATGTGGGGTGTATAATTTCAGGCTCTACTCATCTTCAGTCTCTTCAGATAGTGCCTGAATTCAGGTTACTGGGTATTGTGAACCCTGCTGCCTAGCTAATATGCTTACAATCTTGTTTTTTACTAACAGAATCCTGATTTTCTCTGTGCAATGCTATATTGATTCTCTGATTCTGCAGCTATCAAAGGCAAAGCAAATCAGTTCTACTCATGAGATAAATAAGCAAATGTTCCTGGATGGATAGTCTCTTTTCCTCCCCAAATGAAAGACTTTGGAGGAGAAAGTCTCTGTCTCTTTTCCCTCTGCTTTTTATTTTTTCCTGAATATGAATACTGTCCTTAGAGTTGCAGTGATCAAGTTGCATTCAGGAGAAAGTACATGCCAGAGACAACAGATTAGGAGAACGGAACCAAGCTGTTTGATCAGCTCTGATGTTTAGTACCACAACATTACACCCGAGGGCTCCGTTCCCTCTGTAGCCTCTGCAAGTGGGGACCGCTATACCACAATTCTGAGGGCTACAATATGAATGAGACCCTTTGCAATTGTGAAAACCTCTGATACTATCTTTTTTTTTTACTAATGCTTCTTTGGTTTATTCACAGTACTTAGGTTGCAATCACACATAGAGAAATACAATCTTAAATGGTTCAAGAATGGATGAACAACAGATATATTTCATCTTCAAAATATTTCCAGCAGAATCAGAGGCAGATAATGGAGTCCTAGGACAATTCAAATAGTATACATGACAGATATGCAAAGTGGACTACAGTAGTGATAGGGACAGAGTGGAATAGGTAGGTGGTTGTAGAGTCCTAGTAGGGCATGGTGGGTAGAAGGGAGAAACTTTGAGAAAAGTTGGGAGGCCAGTGAGTTGACGATAACTCAGGAGAGCTGCTCCCTGTTCAGTAAAGCAGGCTCGACGGGGTATAAACAGCTGATGAAAGAGGAGCTGGCGAAGAAGCAACTAATGATGTATGTCCTGCGTCTGCGTCTACTTGAGGGGAGTGGTCTTCTACCATCCTATATACATGACTGCCCACTCAGTTGAGAGGAGAGAGCAGAGCAGAGCTTTGCTGCCTGCCCGCTTGCACCTCTTACAAGTACGCTATCCTAATAAATCCTCTTCTTGCCTATCACTCTGCCTTTAGATGAATTCCTTCTGCACTGAGGTATGAAGAACCTGAGCCTCAGTGGGTCCAGATATTGGGTGAGTGCTGGATTAAGTCTCGGCCACGTGGGTTCGAGTCCCAGACAGGATTTTGGCCGGGATTGAGTCCTGACTACGTGGATTCACATCCCAGTATTTTGGCTGGGCTTAAGCCTTAGCCACTTGGGTTCGAGTCTCAAACTAGGTTTTGGCTAGGTTCAAGCCCCAGTCATGTGGGTTCGAGTCCCAAAGAAGGTTTTGGCTGGAATTCAAGCTCCAGCCACGTGGGTTCAAGTCCCAAGCAGGATTCAATCAGGTCTGGGCCCTGGGTTTAAGTCTCAAATAGAGGTAAAACCCTTTCAGTAGTGATTGTAATTGTGTGTGATGCATCAGTCAAGTTTATCTTCTTGATAATCCTATGCTGAGAGGACCCATCTTGTTCAAAAAGAAGGGTAGAAGGAAGGATAAGTAGGGAGTATCAAGTTTTATCTCACACATTGGGGCATAATTAAATGATCAAAACTATGCCATACATTCTATAAAGGCAAGGAGATCTTCATTCTCATACTGGAGCACTTATACCTGTCGAGACTGCCTCCTGGTATCTAGAGTCCATTGCCATGCCAACATCACCATTTAAATTTAAATTAGGATCAGCCTTACATTGTCCTGTTCAAGCCATTGCATTTGCCTATTTCTTGGTCTCCTTGTCTTCAGTCTATTTCCCACTAATTTAATCTCCATATTATCACACGGTCACCTTTCTTGAAATCACATTTCCAATATCACTTTCCTTCTTTAAAAATTTCTTTAGATAAATTCTGTTTTCCAGGTGAAGTCCAGATTGCTTAACTTGGTACACTGGGTTCTTTAAGTTGTGGCAGTGCTTGGCTTTCCAGTTTCATTTTCTACCACTGGTCAAACCTTGGTAATATCTGAATATATTGCTTCACTTACGATTTTTTTGTCTTTCTTGTCCACGGCCTTTCTTTCTTTCTCGAAAATGTTCTCCTTTAACTTTCTGCATTCCCCTTGTTCTTCCTTCAGGGCACAGAAAAATGGAATCATCTCTGAAGTTTTTCCTGATTTCTCCAGTTGATTATACCTTAGCTTATGTTATTCCTTTTATATCACCTGAAACTACCTCATAATGGCATTTAATTATCTTTATTACAATGATCAGTTACAATTTACTTATATCTTTTTTCAAGATTATGAGTTTTGAAGGGTTCTTATTTATTTCTTGTTAGTATTTATTTCCAAGTTATTAGTATTAGTAACTCAACTAATATGAAATGAGTTTAAATTCTTTTTTTTTTTTTTGTCTCTAAGTCATCATTTACTTTTCATCCATCTATATTCTTTGGCATGTGTTGGCCTCCCATTGCAGTGGCCTCTCCCGTTACAGAGTACCAGTTCTGGGTGCATGCACTTCAGAGTGCTGGCTTGTAAGTGAACACACACTGGTCCAACTGCTCCTTGGCATGTGGGATCTTCTCGGGCCAGGGATAGAACCAGTGCCCCTTGCACTGCAAGATGAACTGAACTCACTGGACCACCAGGGAAGCCCTACATTTTTTTTTTTTATTTTAGAATTTAATCTAAATAATCATCTTGATTATAAGCAACCCACTTTAAGTCAGAGATGGAAATCAAATGGTATATGTTTAAAATTTGTTATTAGAGTATAATTGATTTACAGCATCATGTTAGTTTCAGGAGTACAGCAAAGTGATTAAGTTATACACATACATGTATCTATTCTTTTTCAAATTCTTTTCCCGCTTAGGTTATTGCAGAGTACTGAGCAGTTCCCTGTGCTATACAGTGTATCCTTATTAGTGATCTGTTTTATACATAGCAGTGTGCATTATGTCACTCTTAATCACTCCATTTATCCCTCTCTCTCCTTACCCCCTTGTAACCTTAAGTTTGTTTTCTATATCCGTAAGTCTTTTTCTGTCTTTGCTGTGCAAAAGCTTTTAAGTTTAATTAAGTCCCATTTGTTTACTTTTGCTTTTATTTTTATTACCCTAGGAGGTGGATCAAAAAAGATTTTGCTGTGATTTGGCAAGAAAAAAAGTTAAAACTTCTGAATTGCTCAGAATCAAAGTCAAAACCTTGTATATTTTGGAAATTACTAATCTGAGACTATTTAATGAGGACTTTGGATATATATATATAATATATATATATTATTTTCTTGTCTTTCTATGCCTAATGACAAAAAATATATCTTAATATATTTTTTGCTAAAAAGCAATACAATAATATTTTAACAGATTATATTATATAAGCATATATATTTTAATTTGGCTGGGAGAGTATTTATATAATTTGATTAGTTGAAAATAGTATACACAATGCATATTGGGCTTCCCTGGTGGTCCAGTGGGTAAGGACACCGCCTTGCAGTGCAAGGGGCGCCGGTTCGTGCCCTGGCCTGGGAAGATCCCACGTGCCACGGAGTGGCTGGACCCATGTGTCCAATTACCGAGCAGGAGCTCTGGAGCGCATGCGCCCAGAGCCGTGCTCTGCGACAACAGAGACCACTGGGGGAAATGGGAAAAATTGTAAGTGAACACACACTGGTCCAACTGACCCTTGGCATGTGGGATCTTCTCGGGCCAGGACTAGAACCAGTGCCCCTTGCACTGCAAGATGAACTGAACTCACTGGACCACCAGGGAAGCCCTACATTTTTTTTTTTTATTTTAGAATTTAATCTAAATAATCATCTTGATTATAAGCAACCCACTTTAAGTCAGAGATGGAAATCAAATGGTATATGTTTAAAATTTGTTATTAGAGTATAATTGATTTACAGCATCATGTTAGTTTCAGGAGTACAGCAAAGTGATTAAGTTATACACATACATGTATCTATTCTTTTTCAAATTCTTTTCCCGCTTAGGTTATTGCAGAGTACTGAGCAGTTCCCTGTGCTATACAGTGTATCCTTATTAGTGATCTGTTTTATACATAGCAGTGTGCATTATGTCACTCTTAATCACTCCATTTATCCCTCTCTCTCCTTACCCCCTTGTAACCTTAAGTTTGTTTTCTATATCCGTAAGTCTTTTTCTGTCTTTGCTGTGCAAAAGCTTTTAAGTTTAATTAAGTCCCATTTGTTTACTTTTGCTTTTATTTTTATTACCCTAGGAGGTGGATCAAAAAAGATTTTGCTGTGATTTGGCAAGAAAAAAAGTTAAAACTTCTGAATTGCTCAGAATCAAAGTCAAAACCTTGTATATTTTGGAAATTACTAATCTGAGACTATTTAATGAGGACTTTGGATATATATATATAATATATATATATTATTTTCTTGTCTTTCTATGCCTAATGACAAAAAATATATCTTAATATATTTTTTGCTAAAAAGCAATACAATAATATTTTAACAGATTATATTATATAAGCATATATATTTTAATTTGGCTGGGAGAGTATTTATATAATTTGATTAGTTGAAAATAGTATACACAATGCATATTGGGCTTCCCTGGTGGTCCAGTGGGTAAGGACACCGCCTTGCAGTGCAAGGGGCGCCGGTTCGTGCCCTGGCCTGGGAAGATCCCACGTGCCACGGAGTGGCTGGACCCATGTGTCCAATTACCGAGCAGGAGCTCTGGAGCGCATGCGCCCAGAGCCGGTGCTCTGCGACAACAGAGACCACTGCAATGGGAAGCCCACACGGGCCAAAGAACAAAGATGGATGAAAAATAGACAAATGAAAGACCAAGAGAAGTGGCCCACCCGCCTCCCCACCCTCCCCACCCCACCCCACCTCACCCCCCAAATAAATAAATAAATGTAAACAAACAAACAAACAAACAATGCATATTGGTATCAAAGGAGCCTACTATCCTTAATGTTGATGGATGGGTGCTTGACATTGTCAATTCATGGTTCAAATACCAATTAGTAGGAACATTGCTTTTAGGTGCAAGCCTCTTAATAAATGTCTCATTATAAAATGTCATCCAATGGCTTATGTTTCCCACTGGAAAAGTACAGTCTAATGGATTATTTGCATTATATTCGAGAAACTTGGGCTAGAAGACAGATGGTTAATTATTGCATCCTGTGTTGGAAATTCTCAGGTTGCCATGAAAAAAGGGAGTCTTGTAGGCACTGCTTATATGATATCTTACACTGATTAGTGGCATCCTTCTGTTTTCTTGATCTCTTTTTCTCTCAAATTTTCCCCCAATGGACATTTTATTTACACCCATTCCATTTGGGTAGACTATTCAATTGTCTGTACCTTACTCTAAAATACACCATTATAAATAGTGTGATATGTACATAAGTAGTAAAATTAGCTTTACACCAAAATAATTGTTCAGCACATGATATTTCCTATTTAAATTCATATCTCAAAAGTACTTAGTGAGCATTTTAAAGATCCTCATCAGAAGCTAACACGTCAGAGGAGGCTCAAGCAGGTACTTCAATATAGCCATCTAAACCCGAACTAGCCTCTTGCTATTCAAAGTGTTGTCCAGAGGCCAGTAGGACAGGCATCACCTATGAGATTGTTAGAATGTATAATCTCAGGCCCTCAACCCAGACATAATGAGTCAGAGTCTGCATTTTAACAAGACTTCCTGTGGATTCTTTGAACATTTAATTTGCAAATCACTGCACTAGGTAGTTTGTTAATTAGCATAAGAGATGTAAGAAATAATTCTTGCTTTGGTGAAATGAGTAATGAACAAACGCATGGTTTATTAGAAACATTATACAGGTACCTTTGCCCTTTCAGAAATTAGATTTAAGAATCTTGGCAGCCCAGTAGCTTTTAAAGTGGCATCTAAAATAAATCTAGAATTCATTTGGTCATGTGTTACTTAAGTAGAAGATTCTACTTAACAGGAGATTCTGGTATCTGATCTAAATATAAGAATAGTTGAACCTGTTCTCAAAATATTGTCACATTTACCTTGGAATGAAACTTTCATGAAAGATGCTTGCTATTGTCTGCTCAGACAGAGAATGAAGAGGTCTCATAATTTTGTCTGTATTTGTGGTTGTTCAGTCACTAAGTCGTGTCTGATTCTTTGCAACCCCATGGACTGTAGCATGCCAGGCTTCCCCATTCTTCACTATTTCCTGGAGTTTGCTCAAGCTCATATCTGTTGAATCGGTAATGCCATCCAACCATCTCATCCTCTATTGCCCCCTTCTCCTACCCTCAATCTTCCCCAGCTTAGTAGTAAATATTTGCATGTGTTTAATAGTAGTTTTCATGATTACATTATAAGATGTCCCCTGGCCATCACTGCTTATATGATATCTTACACTGATTAGTGGCATCCTTCTGTTTTCTTGATCTCTTTTTCTCTCAAATTTTCCCCCAATGGACATTTTATTTACACCCATTCCATTTGGGTAGACTATTCAATTGTCTGTACCTTACTCTAAAATACACCATTATAAATAGTGTGATATGTACATAAGTAGTAAAATTAGCTTTACACCAAAATAATTGTTCAGCACATGATATTTCCTATTTAAATTCATATCTCAAAAGTACTTAGTGAGCATTTTAAAGATCCTCATCAGAAGCTAACACGTCAGAGGAGGCTCAAGCAGGTACTTCAATATAGCCATCTAAACCCGAACTAGCCTCTTGCTATTCAAAGTGTTGTCCAGAGGCCAGTAGGACAGGCATCACCTATGAGATTGTTAGAATGTATAATCTCAGGCCCTCAACCCAGACATAATGAGTCAGAGTCTGCATTTTAACAAGACTTCCTGTGGATTCTTTGAACATTTAATTTGCAAATCACTGCACTAGGTAGTTTGTTAATTAGCATAAGAGATGTAAGAAATAATTCTTGCTTTGGTGAAATGAGTAATGAACAAACGCATGGTTTATTAGAAACATTATACAGGTACCTTTGCCCTTTCAGAAATTAGATTTAAGAATCTTGGCAGCCCAGTAGCTTTTAAAGTGGCATCTAAAATAAATCTAGAATTCATTTGGTCATGTGTTACTTAAGTAGAAGATTCTACTTAACAGGAGATTCTGGTATCTGATCTAAATATAAGAATAGTTGAACCTGTTCTCAAAATATTGTCACATTTACCTTGGAATGAAACTTTCATGAAAGATGCTTGCTATTGTCTGCTCAGACAGAGAATGAAGAGGTCTCATAATTTTGTCTGTATTTGTGGTTGTTCAGTCACTAAGTCGTGTCTGATTCTTTGCAACCCCATGGACTGTAGCATGCCAGGCTTCCCCATTCTTCACTATTTCCTGGAGTTTGCTCAAGCTCATATCTGTTGAATCGGTAATGCCATCCAACCATCTCATCCTCTATTGCCCCCTTCTCCTACCCTCAATCTTCCCCAGCTTAGTAGTAAATATTTGCATGTGTTTATAAGTCTGCATGTCTGGAATGTTTTGCATGATTACATTATAAGATGTCCCCCTGGCCATCACTGGTAGCTTGGATATTTATCAGAAAGGATTTTACAATGAAAAAAGACTAACTTGGTTTGGAGCAGTTTATAATAGAGTTTTGGAAGCTATGCAACCCTATATTTTCTTTTCATTTTTCTAGTGGTGATCTTATGGAGGCTATTTTGTATACCAAGCAGCCCTCCAGTCTAGGTCAGATTTAGACGGCCACTAATAATGCTCTGTTCTGAATGCTACTGCTGGGACTATACATTCATTTCTGTAAATGCAACTCAAACCTGGATTACTCTACCTCCTCAAGGAATCATATTAATTGCCAGTAGATGGCACAGATAACCTTTTGCTCCTAATAGATGTTTCTGTAACATTCTCTTACTTTGTCATTCTCAGGTGAGAACTCAACTGCTTCTTTAGACAACTTTAACTCCATTTTAACTTAGCATAATAAAACCTAACCCATGACCTTTCCATGATTCCCAGGTAGCTCAGAGGTAAAGAATCTGCTTGCCAATGTAAGAGACACAGGAGACAAGAGTTTGATCCCTGGGTCAGGAAGATTCCTTGCAGGATGAAATAGCAACCCACTCCAGCATTTGAGAAAGATTGAGGATGAGATGGTTGAATAGCATCACTGGCTCAAAGGACATGTGGTTGAGCAAACTCTAGAAATAGTGAAGAACAGGGAAGGCTGGTGCACTGCAGTCCATGGGGTTGCAAAGAGTTGGATATGACATAGGGACTGAACACACACATACATGGGCTTTCCACCCACAATCTTTGAGTCTATTTTCTGAACCTCAAAATGTGTTTATTGTGCTAAATGGCTCATTGGGTCTTGGTCTATCCACAGCGTTCATGGATACCTTTAAAAGGAGTTGGGGAAAAAAAAAACTATCATTATTTTAATGACAAAGCATCTACTGAGCTGTCATAAAATGGTCTGTTTCAAACATATTGAACTGGATGCCTTACTGATATTCCTTTTTTTATCCCTGCTCCTGCCAGGGAGTTGACAGAAATAATTGCCTGGGTCAATCTTGAAAAGGCATATCACTTTTAGACAGCAAGAGGCTAGGAAATACGAAGGGTCTGCTGAAGATAAATGGAATAGTAGTAGCTTTTGGAAAAGTGGGTGACAACTCTGTATTTTCCTCCAAATGTGGCACAATTTGTTTTTACATTTGAAGAGGAAAATGGCTCAGTTCCTTGTGTATGGATGTCTCATTCAGGATCATCCTGAGGGCTATGAGTTTCAGAATTTGAATAAGGGATATCCTTAGAGAAACATGGTGTTGAGGAAATCCCCACAGAGTTGCAAATAAGGACCAATGAGGCATCTCCCAGCGTTGCCATGTTGCCTCAGCTGGACTCTGGAAGCAGACCTTTCAGCTATGTTACCAAGAAGCTTTAAGCTATTTGTATTCTGTTAGAATTGTTTATGTATTGCTTCATTTCTCAGAGCTTACTTTTTTTTTTTTTTTAAGGAGGGGAGCGGGTTGGGGAGGAGGTAGGTGGGCGGGCCACTTCTGTTGGTCTTTCATTTATCCATTTTCATCCATCTTTGTTCTTTGGCCCGTATGGGCCTCCCATCGCAGTGGCCTCTGTTGTCGCAGAGCACGGGCTCTGGGCGCATGCACTCCAGAGCTCTGGCTCGGTAATTGGACACATTGGTCCAGCCACTCCGCGGCACATGGGATCTTCCCAGGCCAGGGATTCAACTGGTGCCCCTTGCACTGCAAGGTGGTGTCTTTACCCACTGGACCGCCAGGGAAACCCACTTTTTTCTTTCTTTTTATATTTGAATATGATTCTGCCTCACCCAGTCATAGGTATACATTCAACTTAAGAGAAAATCTCCTGTGGCATTTGAAATTGAAATATGGTCTATCTTAGTGAATGTTCCACTTGACCTCCAGAAGAACCTGTATTTTGCTGTTGTTTGACAAAGTAGTCTTTTGTTGTTGTTGAATTGTTCAGTTGTGTATCTTTGCAATCCCATGGACTACAGCATGCCAGTCTTCCCTGTCCTTCACTATCTGCTGTAGTTTGCTCAGACTCATGCCCATTCAGGCAGTGATGCCATCCAGCCATCTCATCCTCTGTCACTCCTTTCTCCTCTTGTCTTCAGTCTTTCCTGCATCAGGGTGTTTTTCAATAAGTCAGCTCTTCGCATCATGTAGTCAATGTATTGGAGCTTTAGCTTCACCATCCTTTCTTCCAACGAACATTAAGGATTAATTTCCTTTAGGATTTACTGGTTTGATCTCCTTGCTTTACAAGGGACTTTAAAGAGTCTTCTCCAGCCCCAAAATTTGAAAACATTAATTCTTCTATAGACGCCAGCTATATCCAGTTGATTGATGGTGTTGATGGTCTTTACAAAGATAGAATGGTATTGAAGTTTTGAACAGGATAATGGATTTGTGTTTCTTACTGCAATTCTATCAAGTTTTGCCTGATATACTTTATGGTGTATTTTAAGAATTGATATGTCTTAGACAAGGGGTATCCCTGGTCGCTCAGAAGGTAAAGAACCAGCATACAATGTGGGAGACCTGCGTTTGATCCCTGGGTCAGGAAAATCCCCTGGAAAAGGGAAAGGCTACCTACAGAACATTCTTCTATGTAGCATTCTACAGACAGAGAAGCCTGGCAGGCTAGCTACAGTCAGTGCGGTTACAAAGAGTCGCACATGACTTGAGTGACCAACACACATTTTTATGTCTTGAAGAATTGTCCACTTTACCTTTATGTAATATTCTACTTTATACCTGACAACTTTCCTTGCTTTGAAGTCTGATGTGTCTGAAATTAATATAATTACTCTTGCTTTCTTTTGATTTATCTTAACAAGGTATATTTTTCTCCATCCACTTATTAATTTTTAAATGCACATGAAGACGTTCTTAATTTTATTTTTTTAGCTTCGTCTGGGCCCCGGCTTATTGAGGCCTAATTGACATATAACACTGTGTAAGTGTTAGGTATATAGTATGATGTGTGAAATCACCAAATGATGAATTCATAGAAACAGAGAGTGTGGAAAAGTGGGTGTCAAGAACTGAGGGATAGATAAAATGGGGAAATGTTGATTAAAAGGTACAAATTTACACTTATTTTAATCTATGTGTTAGTTGTTCATTTGTGTCCAACTCTCTGTGACCTCCCATGGACTATAGACTGCCAGGCTCCTCTGTCCAGGGAATTCTCCATGGAAGAATCCTGGAGTGGATAGCCATTCCCTTCTCCAGGGGATCTTCTTAATATATATGTGTGTTTTTATATTTAATGTGGATATCTGTTTCTTGATGCACTCTGATAATTTCTCTCTTTTAATTGGTCCATTTAGACTACTGATACTAAAAGTAATTATTGACATACTTGTATCAATCTCTCTCAAATTTGTTGTTATTTTCCATTTGTTATCTTTACTCTTTGTTTCCTTTTTTTGTTATTTCTTTTTTATCTTCACTCTTTTTTTTCCTATTGTTTATGGTTTTAATTGAGCATAATTACTTTACAAAGATAGAATGGTATTGAAGTTTTGAACAGGATAATGGATTTGTGTTTCTTACTGCAATTCTATCAAGTTTTGCCTGATATACTTTATGGTGTATTTTAAGAATTGATATGTCTTAGACAAGGGGTATCCCTGGTCGCTCAGAAGGTAAAGAACCAGCATACAATGTGGGAGACCTGCGTTTGATCCCTGGGTCAGGAAAATCCCCTGGAAAAGGGAAAGGCTACCTACAGAACATTCTTCTATGTAGCATTCTACAGACAGAGAAGCCTGGCAGGCTAGCTACAGTCAGTGCGGTTACAAAGAGTCGCACATGACTTGAGTGACCAACACACATTTTTATGTCTTGAAGAATTGTCCACTTTACCTTTATGTAATATTCTACTTTATACCTGACAACTTTCCTTGCTTTGAAGTCTGATGTGTCTGAAATTAATATAATTACTCTTGCTTTCTTTTGATTTATCTTAACAAGGTATATTTTTCTCCATCCACTTATTAATTTTTAAATGCACATGAAGACGTTCTTAATTTTATTTTTTTAGCTTCGTCTGGGCCCCGGCTTATTGAGGCCTAATTGACATATAACACTGTGTAAGTGTTAGGTATATAGTATGATGTGTGAAATCACCAAATGATGAATTCATAGAAACAGAGAGTGTGGAAAAGTGGGTGTCAAGAACTGAGGGATAGATAAAATGGGGAAATGTTGATTAAAAGGTACAAATTTACACTTATTTTAATCTATGTGTTAGTTGTTCATTTGTGTCCAACTCTCTGTGACCTCCCATGGACTATAGACTGCCAGGCTCCTCTGTCCAGGGAATTCTCCATGGAAGAATCCTGGAGTGGATAGCCATTCCCTTCTCCAGGGGATCTTCTTAATATATATGTGTGTTTTTATATTTAATGTGGATATCTGTTTCTTGATGCACTCTGATAATTTCTCTCTTTTAATTGGTCCATTTAGACTACTGATACTAAAAGTAATTATTGACATACTTGTATCAATCTCTCTCAAATTTGTTGTTATTTTCCATTTGTTATCTTTACTCTTTGTTTCCTTTTTTTGTTATTTCTTTTTTATCTTCACTCTTTTTTTTCCTATTGTTTATGGTTTTAATTGAGCATTTTATAGGATTCTAGCTTCTCTTCTTCCTTAGCATATCATTCCTTTTTTCTTCCTTCCTTATACTTTTTTTTTTAAAAAGCGTTTTAAGCAATTCCTCTGAAACTGGCAATGTACTTTTAAATCTATTCCAAGCCCACTTTCTAAAAACACTGTGTCACCTTATGGGTAGTATGAGTATCTTATATAAGAAAATACTCTTAACTCTTCCCTCCTAGCCCTTGTATCACTGGTTCTGTATATATATATATACATTTAAAAATAGATTGTTACTATTCTATTATTATTTTGAACAAACTAATATCTGTTAGATCAATAAGACATTTAATTTTACCTTTATTTATTCCATCTTTTATAGTCTTCCTTTCTTTATGTAGATTTGAGTTTCTGACCTATATTATTTTTTTTCTCTTTAAAGAATTTTTTTAACAGTTTTTTCTGGAATACTGGAGACGTATTTCCTCAATTTTTGTTTGTCTGATGGTTATTATATTTCTCAGTTCTAAAGTATCTACTTGGTTCTTCTTTATATCTTCTATTTTTGTTGTTGTTGAGATTTTACTTTTCCCTTATGGAAATTTCTTTTATTTTCATTTTTCTTTTAATTTGTAATTTCTCACTGAAGAATTTGTATATATATGTATATATGTATGTGTACATATATGTATATATGTGTATATATATATATATACACACATATATTTAGTATATGTGGTCATGCCATCCAACTTGAAGGATCTTAGTTTCCCAACCATGGACTAAACCCAGGTCATGGCAGTGAAAGCACTGAGTCCTAACCATTGGACTACCAGGGAATTCTACTTGAAGTACAATGGAGGTATAATACAGCGGAGGTAGCCTCATTACTACTAAGTAATTATAAGTCTTGTCTCTTCCCTGGTCCCTTCTGACTACATCCCAGCAGGGAGGAAGAAGGAGCACATTATTAGGATATGAGTCAGGGAGGTGGAAGTGTAGATTTTCCAGTTGGTTTTCACTATGGATGAACACCAGTAATTGTTGAGTCCAGTCTCCTGAAAGTTCACTATAGTAAGTGTGTGTGTGTGCTCAGTCACTTCAGTCATGCCAGACCATTGGTGATTGCATTGACTGTAGCATGCTGGGCTCTTCTGTCCATCGAATTCTCCAGGCAAGAATACTGGAGTGGGCTACCATGTCTTCCACCAGGGGAGCTTCCTGACCTAGGGTTTGAATCCAGCTTTCCTGTCTCTTCTGTATTACAGGTGGATTCTTTACTGCTGAGTTACTGGGGAAGCCCTCAGTACAGTAAAACTGCCTCTAAATATGAATGCTGAATTGTCCAAATGAGAGAAGACATATGAAATCTTTGAGAAGTGAAATTTAAAGGGAAGTTAAAGAGGGAGTAAACCTGATGACATTTTTCTGGAAAGTTCACCTTCCTTGTAAACCTGACTAAATATGTTTATTTATTTTATATTCCCATATTTCCTGTGTTTTAAGGTTTTTGTGTGCATTTGTGTGCTTCTGCACTTAAGACTGAGGAACTGTATTATTAGGATGATGTAACAGCTTCACAGAAACATTTTTATCCCTCTGAAAGAAACACCTTTTGCAATGTTTTTATCTACATGCTTTTCTCGCCCTGCATTCCAGTTCTTTAGGAGACAATTTTATATGGGTGAGTACATTTCCACGAAAATTCTCTTCTACCGATTTCCCCAGGCCAGAAATCTCTGCAACAGTAAAGGCATGATTTATTTGTTCTTAAGGAAAAAAAAATGTTACAAAGTAATTCAGGTCTTGACCATATATTGCCAGCATGTTTAAATTTTTAAAGATGATCAATTCATTTTTCTTGTACTAGAAGCTTGAATTAAGTCCATAGATTGATATTGTTTATGGGAATTACTTATTTGGCTCACATGTATAGAGAGTTTCAGGTTCAAACTTTCCCTTATCTCATGTACAGTTCCCACAGGGTGCAGGATCAATTTCAAGAGGCAGCAAAGGAGATTAGATTCTAAGATACATCAGTGTTTTAAGGGATATGTCAGAATCTATTGATGTTCAGATTCAGGGAGAAAACAAAATCTCAATCCAGAAAATAAATCCTAGCATGGAGGATTTTAAAAAGCTATAAAAGCAAGTATATGGAAAGCATGTTTAGTTCTGATGAGGAAATATATCAAAGTATATGACTATCCACTTGAGACAATAATTTTTCTTTCAAATCTGATGACATTTAATTGTGGTCATTTTCACAATTCTTTTTTTAATAGACAGTAATTATCTGGATATTACAAATACTATCCAGTTTAATTGCATCATGTTGGAAAAGGAAATGGCAACCCACTTCAGTATTCCTGCCTGAATAACCCCACGGACACAGGAGCCTGGCAGGTTAAGGTCCATGGGATCACAAGGAGTTGGACATGACTGAAGCGACTGAGCACACATGCATCATATGATCTAGAGGGATTTATCTAGGATTTAGCTTACAGAAAGCAATGATAAGGAAATGGAAAATAGCTATAGTGCTACATGTTATGAAGACTTTTCAAGGAAAAGTAAAGAGAAATATAGAAAAAGACTTTTATGTTCTCCTGTTAGAATCCAGCTTTGTCTCTTTGCAAGTATTTTCTGATTGTTATTCTGCTTTATTTCTCCAGATATTTTCCCCTGTTTTGTTTCAGAGACTGGTTGTGTACTAGAGAGAGGAAAAAGACCCATTACTGAGGTTTTATTAGATTCCTCTTTTGATTTATTCCATGCTTTTCTGGAAGCAATGTCTCTCATCACTGTATGAATTTTGCTTTAATATTAGTATACTTTTTAACTGTCTCCACTCCCAAAACACATGCACATACATTTCTGCCTGAATCACTCACTCCCAGATCAAACGATTCTGCCTAGGGTTGTATATGAATGGCCCATACTTAGGACCAGAATGTCAATGAAGAATTTTGAAATTCAGGATCTATGTATGTAAGAAGGGGGAAATAGCACTTTTTGCTTTATACTTGAAATCTAACTGTTTTAACAATGATAGATCTAGGCATTGGCATCTTTTCATGAATTTTACCTGATACTTAATATATTCTTTTTACTTTTAGTACATTCCCAGGTCAGGATTTTCAAAGGAGAAAATTAGATTCTAAGATACATCAGTGTTTTAAGGGATATGTCAGAATCTATTGATGTTCAGATTCAGGGAGAAAACAAAATCTCAATCCAGAAAATAAATCCTAGCATGGAGGATTTTAAAAAGCTATAAAAGCAAGTATATGGAAAGCATGTTTAGTTCTGATGAGGAAATATATCAAAGTATATGACTATCCACTTGAGACAATAATTTTTCTTTCAAATCTGATGACATTTAATTGTGGTCATTTTCACAATTCTTTTTTTAATAGACAGTAATTATCTGGATATTACAAATACTATCCAGTTTAATTGCATCATGTTGGAAAAGGAAATGGCAACCCACTTCAGTATTCCTGCCTGAATAACCCCACGGACACAGGAGCCTGGCAGGTTAAGGTCCATGGGATCACAAGGAGTTGGACATGACTGAAGCGACTGAGCACACATGCATCATATGATCTAGAGGGATTTATCTAGGATTTAGCTTACAGAAAGCAATGATAAGGAAATGGAAAATAGCTATAGTGCTACATGTTATGAAGACTTTTCAAGGAAAAGTAAAGAGAAATATAGAAAAAGACTTTTATGTTCTCCTGTTAGAATCCAGCTTTGTCTCTTTGCAAGTATTTTCTGATTGTTATTCTGCTTTATTTCTCCAGATATTTTCCCCTGTTTTGTTTCAGAGACTGGTTGTGTACTAGAGAGAGGAAAAAGACCCATTACTGAGGTTTTATTAGATTCCTCTTTTGATTTATTCCATGCTTTTCTGGAAGCAATGTCTCTCATCACTGTATGAATTTTGCTTTAATATTAGTATACTTTTTAACTGTCTCCACTCCCAAAACACATGCACATACATTTCTGCCTGAATCACTCACTCCCAGATCAAACGATTCTGCCTAGGGTTGTATATGAATGGCCCATACTTAGGACCAGAATGTCAATGAAGAATTTTGAAATTCAGGATCTATGTATGTAAGAAGGGGGAAATAGCACTTTTTGCTTTATACTTGAAATCTAACTGTTTTAACAATGATAGATCTAGGCATTGGCATCTTTTCATGAATTTTACCTGATACTTAATATATTCTTTTTTTACTTTTTTTAAAAAGATTTATTTGTTTATTTATTTTGGGCAGGGGTCGGGTTGGGGAGGGAGGGGAGCGGGCGGGCCACTTCTATTGGTCTTTCATTTCTCTATTTTCATCCGTCTTTGTTCTTTGGCTCCTGTGGGACTCCCATCGCGGTGGCATCTGTCGTCGCAGAGCACCGGCTCTGGGCACGTGAGCTCCAGAGCTCCGGCTTGGTAATTGGACACATCAGTCCAACCGCTCCGCAGCACGTGGGATCTTCCCAGGCCAGGGCTCGAACCGGCGCCCCTTGCACTGCAAGGCGGTGTCCTTACCCACTGGACCACCAGGGGAAGCCCCTTAATATATTCTTTATTGTGATTTTAGCTCAATCTTTACCTCTAGAATTTCAATGCCCAGTTTAATTACTGTTTCTATTCCATTTTCCCAACTTTACCTATTATACCACCAGTTATATGCAAGTTTTGTTGTTGTTGTTTACTTTCTCAGTTGTGTCTAACTCTTTGTAACCTCATGAACTGCAGCATGCCTGACTCCTCTGTCCTTCACTAGTTCCTGGAGTTTGCTCAAATTCGTCTACTGAGTTGATGATGCCATTCAGTCATCTCATCCTCTGTCACTCCCTTCTCCTCCTGCCCTCAATCTTACCCAGCATCAGGGTCTTTTCAAAAGTCAGCTCTTTGCATCAGGTGGCCAAAGTATTGGAGCTGCAACATAGGTTCTTCCAATGAATACTTAGGGTTGATTTCCTTTAGTACTGACTGGTTTGATCTCCTTAGTGTCCAAGGGACTGTCAAGAACCTTTTCCAGCACCACAGTTTGAAAACATCAGTTCCTTGGTTCTCAGCCTTCTTGATGGTCCAACTCTCACATCTATACATGGCTATTGGTAAAACTAAAGCTTTGAATATATAGCCCTTTGTCAATAAAGTGATGTCTTTACTTTTTAATATGCTGTCTAGGTTTGTCATAGCTTTTCTTCCAAGGAACAAGTGTCTTTCAATTTTGTGACTGCAGTCACTGTTGGAAGTGATTTTTGGAGCCCAAGAAAGTAAATTCCCTCACTGTTTCCATTTCTCTCCCAGAGTTTGGCATAAAGTGATCAGACTAGATGCCATGATCTTCCTTTTTTGAATATTGAGTTTTAAGCCAACTTTCACTCTCTTCTTTCACCTTCATTATGAGGCTCTTTACTTCCTCCTCACTTTCTGCCATTAGAGTGGTATCATCTGAATATCTGAAGTTGTTGTTATTTCTCCTGAAAATCTTGATTTAAGCTTGTGATTGATCCAGTTCAGTATTTGTGTGATGTACTCTGCATACAAGTGAAACAAGCAGGGTGACAATATACAGCTGTGATGTACTCCTTTTCCAATTTTGAACTAGTCTGTTTGTTCATGTCCAGTTCCAATTGTTGCTTTTTGACCTGCATACAGGTTTTTCAGGAGGCGGGTATGTAATGTGGTATTCTCAACTGTCATGTTTATTATCTATCTCACTGATTTTATAGTTTTTGCTCTATTCTTGGGGAATTCAATCTTTTTTTTTTCCCTTTCACTTATTAAGGTGAGTGGCCTTGGGTATGAAGGGCACAGTCTGATGCATAACCCTGGCCAAGTTCCTCATGTAATGGAAATATGTGATCAAAATCAGCTGAAATGAAGTGAGAGCCTCTTTGACAAGAATATGGTGAATTTCTTTCAGTGCATTAGAAAGGAGGAAGATTCAAAAGGAAAGGGATAACACTGGATAAACCACAGAAGAAGCACACCAAGACACATTCTAATCAAACTAACACAGACTAAATATAAAGACAGAATACCTAAAGCAGCTAGGAGCAAACAACAAATAACATATAAAGGAAACCCCATACGTTTAACTGCTGATCTTTCAACAGAAACCCTGCATACCAGAAGAGAATGGCAGGACATGTTTGAATGACTAAAAGAGAATAACCTCCAACCAAGAATTTTATACTCAGCAAGAATCTCATTCAGAATTGATGGAGAAGTCAAAGGATTCACAGACAAGCAAAAGCTAAAAGAATTCTGTACCAGGAAATCAGTCCTACAAGTGTTAAAGGGCCTGATATAGCCAATAAATACAAGAGAAGGAACAAGTCCAATTTTGTGACTGCAGTCACGGGAAAGGGAAAATTCCCTCACTGTTTCCATTTCTCTCCCAGAGTTTGGCATAAAGTGATCAGACTAGATGCCATGATCTTCCTTTTTTGAATATTGAGTTTTAAGCCAACTTTCACTCTCTTCTTTCACCTTCATTATGAGGCTCTTTACTTCCTCCTCACTTTCTGCCATTAGAGTGGTATCATCTGAATATCTGAAGTTGTTGTTATTTCTCCTGAAAATCTTGATTTAAGCTTGTGATTGATCCAGTTCAGTATTTGTGTGATGTACTCTGCATACAAGTGAAACAAGCAGGGTGACAATATACAGCTGTGATGTACTCCTTTTCCAATTTTGAACTAGTCTGTTTGTTCATGTCCAGTTCCAATTGTTGCTTTTTGACCTGCATACAGGTTTTTCAGGAGGCGGGTATGTAATGTGGTATTCTCAACTGTCATGTTTATTATCTATCTCACTGATTTTATAGTTTTGCTCTATTCTTGGGGAATTCAATCTTTTTTTTTTCCCTTTCACTTATTAAGGTGAGTGGCCTTGGGTATGAAGGGCACAGTCTGATGCATAACCCTGGCCAAGTTCCTCATGTAATGGAAATATGTGATCAAAATCAGCTGAAATGAAGTGAGAGCCTCTTTGACAAGAATATGGTGAATTTCTTTCAGTGCATTAGAAAGGAGGAAGATTCAAAAGGAAAGGGATAACACTGGATAAACCACAGAAGAAGCACACCAAGACACATTCTAATCAAACTAACACAGACTAAATATAAAGACAGAATACCTAAAGCAGCTAGGAGCAAACAACAAATAACATATAAAGGAAACCCCATACGTTTAACTGCTGATCTTTCAACAGAAACCCTGCATACCAGAAGAGAATGGCAGGACATGTTTGAATGACTAAAAGAGAATAACCTCCAACCAAGAATTTTATACTCAGCAAGAATCTCATTCAGAATTGATGGAGAAGTCAAAGGATTCACAGACAAGCAAAAGCTAAAAGAATTCTGTACCAGGAAATCAGTCCTACAAGTGTTAAAGGGCCTGATATAGCCAATAAATACAAGAGTAGGAGAAGTCCTACAAATCAAACCCCAAATATCTAAGAAGATGACAATAGAAACATTTGTATCAATAATTACTTTGAATGTAAATGGACTAAATTCTCCCACCAAAGGCACAGACTGCCTGAGTGGATTCAAAAACAAGACCCATACATATACTGCCTCCAGGAAACTCACTTCAGACCTAGAGACACTCATAGACTCAAAGGGAGAGGATGGAAAATGATATTCCACACAAATGGAAATCAAAAGAGAGCTGGAGTAGCAATCCTCATATCGGACAAAATAGACTTTAAAGTAAAGAAGATTAGAAGAGATAAGGCAGGTCACTACATAATGATCAAGGGATCTATCCAAGAGGAAGGGATAAGAATCATGAATATCTATGCACCCAACACAGGTGCGCCTCAATAAATAAGACAAATACTTTCAGACATAAAAGAGGAAATCGGCAAGAACACAATCATAGTAGGAGACTTTAACACTCCTCTCACACCAATGGACAGATCATCCAAACAGAAAATTAATAAAGAAACACAAGCCTTAAATGCCACACTAGAAGAGATGGGCCTCATGGGTATTTTTAGGACCTTCCATCCAAAAGGAGAAGAATACACTTTCTTCTCAAGTGCTCACGGAACATTCTCCAGGATAGACCACATCTTGGGCCACAAATCAAACCTCAGTCAATTCAAGAAAACTGAAATTATATCAGCTATCTTCTCTGACCACAATACAATGAGACTAGAGATAAACTGCAGAAAAAAAAAAAAAAAAACGCTAAAAATACAAGCACATGGCGATTAAACAACACATACCTAAAAAACAAACTGATTACCGAGTAAATCAAAGGAGAAATTTAAAAATTCCTAGAAGAAAATGACAATGAACACACGACCATGCAAAACCTACGGGATACTGCAAAAGCAGTTCTAAGAGAAAAATTTATAGCAATACAGTTCTACCTCAAGAAACTAGGAAAATATCAAGCAGACGACCTAACCCTCCACTTAAAACAACTGGAGAAAGAAGAACAAAAACACCCCAAAGCCAGCAGAAGAAGAGAAATCATGAAGATCAGAGCAGAAATAAATGAAAAAGAAATGACAGAAACAATAATAAAGATAAATAAAATGAGAAGCTGGTTCTTCAAAAAGGTAAATAAAATAGACAAGCAACTCACCAGACTCATCAAGAAGAAAAGAGAGAAGAACCAGATCAACAAATTCAAAAATGAAAAAAGAGAGATTACAACAGAGAAGGCAGAAATCCAAACGATTCTAAGAGACTATTATGAACAACTCTATGGCAACAAACTGGACAACCTGGAAGAAATGGACAGTTTCTAGGAGAAGATTAATCTCCCAAGACTGAGCCAGGAAGAAATAGAAACTTTGAATAACCCAATCACAAGCTCAGAAATCGAATTTGTGATTAAAAAACTACCCCAAAATAAAAGCCCAGGGCCAGATGGCTTCACAGTCGAATTCTACCAAACATTTAAAGAAGAGCTAATGCCTGTCCTTCTAAAACTCTTCCAAAAAAGTATACAGGAAGGTCCCCATTAGCCATCTCACACCAATGGACAGATCATCCAAACAGAAAATTAATAAAGAAACACAAGCCTTAAATGCCACACTAGAAGAGATGGGCCTCATGGGTATTTTTAGGACCTTCCATCCAAAAGGAGAAGAATACACTTTCTTCTCAAGTGCTCACGGAACATTCTCCAGGATAGACCACATCTTGGGCCACAAATCAAACCTCAGTCAATTCAAGAAAACTGAAATTATATCAGCTATCTTCTCTGACCACAATACAATGAGACTAGAGATAAACTGCAGAAAAAAAAAAAAAAAAACGCTAAAAATACAAGCACATGGCGATTAAACAACACATACCTAAAAAACAAACTGATTACCGAGTAAATCAAAGGAGAAATTTAAAAATTCCTAGAAGAAAATGACAATGAACACACGACCATGCAAAACCTACGGGATACTGCAAAAGCAGTTCTAAGAGAAAAATTTATAGCAATACAGTTCTACCTCAAGAAACTAGGAAAATATCAAGCAGACGACCTAACCCTCCACTTAAAACAACTGGAGAAAGAAGAACAAAAACACCCCAAAGCCAGCAGAAGAAGAGAAATCATGAAGATCAGAGCAGAAATAAATGAAAAAGAAATGACAGAAACAATAATAAAGATAAATAAAATGAGAAGCTGGTTCTTCAAAAAGGTAAATAAAATAGACAAGCAACTCACCAGACTCATCAAGAAGAAAAGAGAGAAGAACCAGATCAACAAATTCAAAAATGAAAAAAGAGAGATTACAACAGAGAAGGCAGAAATCCAAACGATTCTAAGAGACTATTATGAACAACTCTATGGCAACAAACTGGACAACCTGGAAGAAATGGACAGTTTCTAGGAGAAGATTAATCTCCCAAGACTGAGCCAGGAAGAAATAGAAACTTTGAATAACCCAATCACAAGCTCAGAAATCGAATTTGTGATTAAAAAACTACCCCAAAATAAAAGCCCAGGGCCAGATGGCTTCACAGTCGAATTCTACCAAACATTTAAAGAAGAGCTAATGCCTGTCCTTCTAAAACTCTTCCAAAAAAGTATACAGGAAGGAAAACTTCCAAACACATTCTATGAGGCCACCATCACCCTGATGCCAAAACCAGGCAAAGACAACACACAAAAAAGAAAATTATAGGCCAATTTCACTGATGAACTTAGACACCAAATCCTAGCGAACAGAAATCAACAGCACATCAAAAAACTCATACATCATGATCAAGTTGGGTTCATCCCAGGCATGCAAGGCTTCTTCAACATCCGCAAATCAATCAATGTGATACACCATATCAACAAATTGAGAGACAAAAACCACATGATCATCTCAAGAGATGCAGAAAAAGCCTTTGATAAAGTATAGCATCCATATATGATAAAAACTCTTTAAAAAATGGGCAGAGAAGGAACCTATCTCAACATAGTGAAAGCCATATATGAGAAGCCCACAGCCAACATTATCCTCAATGGTGGGAACAAGAAAGGGGTGTCCACTTTCACTCTTATTCAATATAGTCCTGGAAGTTCTAGCAACAGCAATAAGAGAAGAGAAAGAAATCAAAGGAATCCAGATTGGAAAAGAAGAAGTAATGCTCTCTCTTTTTGCAGATGACATGATTTTATATATAGAAAATCCCAAAGACACTATTACAAAGCTGCTAGAGCTAATCAACGAATTCAGCAACGTTGTGGCATAGAAAATCAATACACAGAAATCACTGGCATTCCTATTCACAAACAATGAAAAATCAGAAAATGAAATCAAAGAGGCAATCCCCTTCACCATTGCAACCAAAAGAATCAAATATATAGGAATAAACCTACCCAAAGAAACAAAAGAACTGTACACTGAAAATTACAAGACACTCATGAAAGAAATTAAAGAAGACTTAAACAGATGGAGAGATAGTCCATGTTCCTGGGTCGGAAGAATCAATATCGTGAAAATGACCATACTGCCAAATGTCATCTATAGATTCAATGCGATTCCTATCAAACTACCAATGACATTCTTCACAGAAGTAGACCAAAGAATAACACAGTACATATGGAAACACAAAAGATCCCAAATAGCTAAAGCAATCCTTAGAAAGAAAAGCAGAGCTAGAGGAATCAGCCTCCCTAACTTCAGACTCTACGACAAAGCAAATGTCATCAAGACAGTATAGTACTGGCACAAAAAACAGAAATATTGATCAATGGAACAAGACAGAGAACCCAGAGATAGGCCTATGCACCTATGGGTACCTTATTTTTGACACAAGAGGCGAAAATCTAAAATGGGACAAAGACAGCCTCTTCAACAAATGGTGCTGGGAAAATTGGACAGCTACATGCAAAAAGATGAAGTTGGAACATACCTTGACACCATCCACAAAGATCAACTCAAAATGGATTAAAGACTTAAATGTAAGGCCAGAAACCATCAAACTCTTAGAGGAGAATATAGGCAAAACCCTCAAGGACATCAATCAAAGCAAGATCTTTTCTGACCCACCTACTAGAACAGCGGAACTAAAAACAAAAATCAACATATGGAACCTAATGAAACTTAAAAGCTTTTGTACAGCAAAAGAAACTACAAAAGGCAGAGAAGGAACCTATCTCAACATAGTGAAAGCCATATATGAGAAGCCCACAGCCAACATTATCCTCAATGGTGGGAACAAGAAAGGGGTGTCCACTTTCACTCTTATTCAATATAGTCCTGGAAGTTCTAGCAACAGCAATAAGAGAAGAGAAAGAAATCAAAGGAATCCAGATTGGAAAAGAAGAAGTAATGCTCTCTCTTTTTGCAGATGACATGATTTTATATATAGAAAATCCCAAAGACACTATTACAAAGCTGCTAGAGCTAATCAACGAATTCAGCAACGTTGTGGCATAGAAAATCAATACACAGAAATCACTGGCATTCCTATTCACAAACAATGAAAAATCAGAAAATGAAATCAAAGAGGCAATCCCCTTCACCATTGCAACCAAAAGAATCAAATATATAGGAATAAACCTACCCAAAGAAACAAAAGAACTGTACACTGAAAATTACAAGACACTCATGAAAGAAATTAAAGAAGACTTAAACAGATGGAGAGATAGTCCATGTTCCTGGGTCGGAAGAATCAATATCGTGAAAATGACCATACTGCCAAATGTCATCTATAGATTCAATGCGATTCCTATCAAACTACCAATGACATTCTTCACAGAAGTAGACCAAAGAATAACACAGTACATATGGAAACACAAAAGATCCCAAATAGCTAAAGCAATCCTTAGAAAGAAAAGCAGAGCTAGAGGAATCAGCCTCCTAACTTCAGACTCTACGACAAAGCAAATGTCATCAAGACAGTATAGTACTGGCACAAAAAACAGAAATATTGATCAATGGAACAAGACAGAGAACCCAGAGATAGGCCTATGCACCTATGGGTACCTTATTTTTGACACAAGAGGCGAAAATCTAAAATGGGACAAAGACAGCCTCTTCAACAAATGGTGCTGGGAAAATTGGACAGCTACATGCAAAAAGATGAAGTTGGAACATACCTTGACACCATCCACAAAGATCAACTCAAAATGGATTAAAGACTTAAATGTAAGGCCAGAAACCATCAAACTCTTAGAGGAGAATATAGGCAAAACCCTCAAGGACATCAATCAAAGCAAGATCTTTTCTGACCCACCTACTAGAACAGCGGAACTAAAAACAAAAATCAACATATGGAACCTAATGAAACTTAAAAGCTTTTGTACAGCAAAAGAAACTACAAAAAAGGACTTCCCCTGGTGGTCCAGTGGGTAAGGACACTGCCTAGCAGTGCAAGGGGCGCCGGTTCAATCCCTGGCCTGGGAAGATCCCACGTGCCGCGAAACGGCTGGACTGATGTGTCCAATTACTGAGCTGGAGCTCTGGTGCGCGTGCGCCCAGGGCCGGCGCTCTGCAGCGACAGACGCCACCGCGATGGGAGTCCCACAGGAGCCAAAGAACAAAGACGGATGAAAATGGAGAAATGAAAGACCAATAGAAGTGGCCTGCTCACTCCCCTCCCTCCCCAACCCGACCCCTGCCCAAAATAAATAAATAAATAAATCTTAAAAAAAAAAAAGAAACTACAAAAAAGCTAAACAGACATCCCACAGAATGAGAGAAAATCATAGCAAATGAAACAACAGACAAAGAATTAATCTCCAAAATCTACAAGCAACTCAGACAACTCAGCACGGGAAAAACAAACAACCCAATCAAAAAATGGGACAAAAGATCTAAAGAGACGCCTCTCCAAAGAGGACATACAGATGGCCCAAAAGCACATGAATCAATGCTCAACCTTGCTCATTATTACAGGAATGCAAATGAAAACAACAATGAGATATCACCTCACACCTGTCAGAATGGCCATCATCCACAAATCGACAGACAATAAATGCTGGAGAGGGTGTGGAGAAAAGGGGACACTCTTGCATTGCTGGTGGGAATGGAAATGGATACAGCTGCTGTGGAAGACAATATGGAGATTCCTTAAAAAACGAAAAATAGAAGCACCATACTACCCAGCAGTTCCCACTCTTAGGCAAATACCCAGATGAAATCAAAACTAAAAGAAGCACCTATACCCCAATGTTCATTGCAGCTCTCTATACAATAGCTAGAACATGGAAGCAACCTAGATGTCCATCGAAAATGAATGGATACAAAAGCCCTGGTACATACATACAATTGAATACTACTCAGTTGTAAAAAGAAATGCAGAAGAGTAAGTCCTAATGACTTGGTTGAAGCTAGAACCTATCATAAAAAGTGAAGTCAGTCAAAAAGAGAAAGACAAGTACAGTATACTAACATATATATATGGAATCTAGTAAAAGGGTAATGATAACACATGCAGTGAACCAATGGCAGAACAGAGAACAGACATATGGACAAGTGGGTGGGAGGCATAGAGGGAGTAACATGGAAACCTGTACTATCATATGTGAAAAAGATAGGTATTGTCATTGTGCTAAGGGAATAGGAGTTCCTACAAGGGCTTGTTGCGACGGCCTGGAGGGGTGGGATGCAGGTGGGGGGTTGGAGGGGCGGAGACCAGGGATATGTATATGACTGATCTGGGAACATATATGTCTGTGAACAACAAAACTCTGTAAAAACTTTAAAAAAATTAATTAAAAGAAAGGAAAGGGATATATTTATACATATTGTTAACTTACTTTATCATATAGGAGAAACTAATACAACATTGTAAATCCGTGATACTTCAATAAAAATAATAAAGGAAAAGAAAGCAGGCAGAATTCTTCTTTCTCCAAAGGAACGGTAAGTTCCAAACTACTGTGTCCTCCTATCATTTCCTGTCTCTGTGTTTCTCTGCCATCTCTACACTTAAGGATGCAAGGATCCTCCACAAACCAATCAAAAAATGGGACAAAAGATCTAAAGAGACGCCTCTCCAAAGAGGACATACAGATGGCCCAAAAGCACATGAATCAATGCTCAACCTTGCTCATTATTACAGGAATGCAAATGAAAACAACAATGAGATATCACCTCACACCTGTCAGAATGGCCATCATCCACAAATCGACAGACAATAAATGCTGGAGAGGGTGTGGAGAAAAGGGGACACTCTTGCATTGCTGGTGGGAATGGAAATGGATACAGCTGCTGTGGAAGACAATATGGAGATTCCTTAAAAAACGAAAAATAGAAGCACCATACTACCCAGCAGTTCCCACTCTTAGGCAAATACCCAGATGAAATCAAAACTAAAAGAAGCACCTATACCCCAATGTTCATTGCAGCTCTCTATACAATAGCTAGAACATGGAAGCAACCTAGATGTCCATCGAAAATGAATGGATACAAAAGCCCTGGTACATACATACAATTGAATACTACTCAGTTGTAAAAAGAAATGCAGAAGAGTAAGTCCTAATGACTTGGTTGAAGCTAGAACCTATCATAAAAAGTGAAGTCAGTCAAAAAGAGAAAGACAAGTACAGTATACTAACATATATATATGGAATCTAGTAAAAGGGTAATGATAACACATGCAGTGAACCAATGGCAGAACAGAGAACAGACATATGGACAAGTGGGTGGGAGGCATAGAGGGAGTAACATGGAAACCTGTACTATCATATGTGAAAAAGATAGGTATTGTCATTGTGCTAAGGGAATAGGAGTTCCTACAAGGGCTTGTTGCGACGGCCTGGAGGGGTGGGATGCAGGTGGGGGGTTGGAGGGGCGGAGACCAGGGATATGTATATGACTGATCTGGGAACATATATGTCTGTGAACAACAAAACTCTGTAAAAACTTTAAAAAAATTAATTAAAAGAAAGGAAAGGGATATATTTATACATATTGTTAACTTACTTTATCATATAGGAGAAACTAATACAACATTGTAAATCCGTGATACTTCAATAAAAATAATAAAGGAAAAGAAAGCAGGCAGAATTCTTCTTTCTCCAAAGGAACGGGTAAGTTCCAAACTACTGTGTCCTCCTATCATTTCCTGTCTCTGTGTTTCTCTGCCATCTCTACACTTAAGGATGCAAGGATCCTCCTCAGTGACTCAGTAGAGTAAAGAATCTACCTGCAGTTCGAGAGACCTGGGTTCAGTCCCTGCCTCTGGAAGATCTCCTGGTGAAGGAAGTAGAAATCCATTCCAGTATTCTTCCCTGAAGAATTCCATGGACAGGGAAGCCTAATGGGCTATAGTCTGTGGGGTCACAAAATAGTCAGACAGGACTGAGTGACTAACACTCTGTTTTTCTATCTTTTCCTGACTGTTCAAGTTTCTCTACCATCTTGACACTCTAGGGTGCAAGGATCACTCTGCTTTTGGGATGTGCAGCGGAAGGGGTCAGAAGTGGGTAGTATCAGGCCCTGGTTGTCTAGCATCAGACCCTGGTTGTCTCAAAACACAAGCACTTTGTCTCATTTATATTTGGTACAAGGAACATATTTTTGAGAAATGATGTTAGGCTGAAATGGTCTATCTTTTTCTGTGACTCAGCTGTTCTCTGTCAGAGGCCAAAGCTGATATTTTCCAGTATGAACTTTTGTGGTGATGCAGGTAACAGGAATATTTAGATGTCTTTATTTTTCTTCAGAGCATTTATTTCTATCTGTAAAATTATACTGGTATTTACTTATTTCCCTACTGTCTCTTTTCTGCTGCTTACACTCCTTGTAAGCAAGGAATTTGACTGCTCTGTTAGTGTCTGACATAGAGTAGGTGTACAGTAGACACTTATGAGCATTTTCCAGGTGGCACTTAGTGATAGAGAACCTGCTTGCCAATGCAGGAAACATAAAAGACAAGGGTTCCATCCTTGCAGGTGGGGGTTGGAGGGGCGGAGACCAGGGATATGTATATGACTGATCTGGGAACATATATGTCTGTGAACAACAAAACTCTGTAAAAACTTTAAAAAAATTAATTAAAAGAAAGGAAAGGGATATATTTATACATATTGTTAACTTACTTTATCATATAGGAGAAACTAATACAACATTGTAAATCCGTGATACTTCAATAAAAATAATAAAGGAAAAGAAAGCAGGCAGAATTCTTCTTTCTCCAAAGGAACGGTAAGTTCCAAACTACTGTGTCCTCCTATCATTTCCTGTCTCTGTGTTTCTCTGCCATCTCTACACTTAAGGATGCAAGGATCCTCCTCAGTGACTCAGTAGAGTAAAGAATCTACCTGCAGTTCGAGAGACCTGGGTTCAGTCCCTGCCTCTGGAAGATCTCCTGGTGAAGGAAGTAGAAATCCATTCCAGTATTCTTCCCTGAAGAATTCCATGGACAGGGAAGCCTAATGGGCTATAGTCTGTGGGGTCACAAAATAGTCAGACAGGACTGAGTGACTAACACTCTGTTTTTCTATCTTTTCCTGACTGTTCAAGTTTCTCTACCATCTTGACACTCTAGGGTGCAAGGATCACTCTGCTTTTGGGATGTGCAGCGGAAGGGGTCAGAAGTGGGTAGTATCAGGCCCTGGTTGTCTAGCATCAGACCCTGGTTGTCTCAAAACACAAGCACTTTGTCTCATTTATATTTGGTACAAGGAACATATTTTTGAGAAATGATGTTAGGCTGAAATGGTCTATCTTTTTCTGTGACTCAGCTGTTCTCTGTCAGAGGCCAAAGCTGATATTTTCCAGTATGAACTTTTGTGGTGATGCAGGTAACAGGAATATTTAGATGTCTTTATTTTTCTTCAGAGCATTTATTTCTATCTGTAAAATTATACTGGTATTTACTTATTTCCCTACTGTCTCTTTTTCTGCTGCTTACACTCCTTGTAAGCAAGGAATTTGACTGCTCTGTTAGTGTCTGACATAGAGTAGGTGTACAGTAGACACTTATGAGCATTTTCCAGGTGGCACTTAGTGATAGAGAACCTGCTTGCCAATGCAGGAAACATAAAAGACAAGGGTTCCATCCCTGGATTGGGGAGATCCTCTGGAAGAGGTCATGGCAACCTACTTCAGTATTCTTGCCCGGAGATTCCCTTGGACAGAGGAATCTGGCAGGCTATAGTCCCTGGGTTCTTAAAGAGCTGGAAACAAGTGAAGTGGCTCAGGATGGGTGAGACACCAGTGAAGACATAACTGTAAGTTTTTAAGTAGTAGGAAATAGTAGGCATGATGTAACCATCAATTGGAAAAGGCAAAGGGGGTTTTCAGGCTCTTCATTTCTTGACTCTATGGTCCCCATATCTAAGTCTCTAAAACTGAGATTCATTAGTTTAGGAAGGGAAGGTGTTGTTGTTTAGTTGCTAAGACATGTCCGACCCCATTGTAGCCTGCCAGGCTTCTCTGTCCATGGGGTTTTTCAAGGAAGAATATTGGAGTAGGTTGCCATTTCCTTCTATGGGGGATCTCCCCAACCCAGAGATCGAACCCATGTCTCCTACAATGGCAGCAGGATTCTTTATTGCTGAGCCACCAGAGAAGCCCAGGAAAGGAAGGTGAAGGTGGATGGTTTATTTTGGAATATATTGAATTTTTGCTGCCAGGAAATTATTGTCATAGATATGTGACCTAGAAACTTAGATCGAAATTCAAATGCTACAGAGACAGTTTTGTGTTGAAGGAGAGACTGGGAATTCAAGCATCTATGTAGTATCTGGCACATGAAAAGAACTTAGACAGATTTCGTACTGTGAAGTGAGCAGTGGATTAAGGACTGAACCCTTGGGCACACTAATATGGAAATTAGAAAAATATTTCTATGTAATTATGGCCTTTTGAGCAAAGAAAAATAAGTAAAAGGGTAAATATTAGGTGTAAAAGAATGAACAGAGACCTCAAGAGATAGAAATTGATCTCTAAGGAATATTTTTATTACATTTCAAGGTGGTGGAATGAAATCCCAAGATTCATTTGTTTATAATTCAAAAGACTGGAAAACAATGGGGATCAAGGTTTTACTTCAGTCTTTATGGAGGGGAGAGTGGTAGCTATATGGCAATTCCTGTAGACACTTTCAGAGTCATAATTTCAGAATTCTTCCCTTGTAATGACAAAGAAAAAAATTATTGTTACATGCACGGTTACATCTGGCTCGCATTGTATCACCTTGACGGGAGATAATGGGGCATGGGGAATCAGCACGATTGTTGCTATAAAATAACAATACTATGCCTTTGATCCAAAAGCCTAATGTTTGATTTCAAGGGAAAATACATAACTGTAGATATGAAAAGCACTGATTAATACTTACAATCTAATATAAGAGATAAAGAACCTATTCAGATGATTGAAAACTGGAACAGGGTGCTATTGTAGAAAATAGCAGAGCTTGCAATTATGTGATGAACTGTCAGTCTTCCCAGGTATTGCTAGTGGTAAGGAAACTGCCTGCCAGTGCAGGAGACATGAGACACACGAGCTCCATCTCTGAGTTGGGAAGGTCCCCTAGATGTGAGCATGGCAATCCACTCCAGTATTCTTGTGTGAAGAGTCCCAGAGACAGAGGAGCCCAGTAAGCTCCATGGGGTCACACAAAGTCAAACAGTCCATGGGGTCACACAAAGCCAGACAGGACTGAAGTGACTTAGCACAGGTAGGAGAGGTGTTTCCCTGGTGGCTCAGATGGTAAAGAATCTGTCTGCAAAGCAGGAGTCCTGGGCTTGATCCTGGCTTGAGAAGATCAGCCATGGCAACCCACTCTCATATTCACGCCTGGGGAATTCCAGAGGAGCTTGACAGGCTACAGTTCATGGGGTCTCGAAGAGTCGGACATGACTGAGCACCTGACACTTTCACACTTTCAGGTAGAAGATCAATTTAATATCATCTTAATCTATACTATAGAAGACTGCATAAAGATAAATTTTTGCTCAATAGTGAGAAGCAAGTTTTGGAAGGGAAAGAATTTTTATCAATTTTCAGTAATGGGCCACTGTCTCTTAGTAATAGAGAAGTAATATGATGTAGTAAAAAGAATACTAGACCAAGAATAAGATAATTCCATGAATAGCATTTCCTATGTGAATTGAGAATACACAAGAAACTAAACTTAGCTGAAGACTCCCAAGGCTCATCATTCTCATATGTTTTGCTAAAAGTATACCTTTTGTTCTTACCACGAAGTTAACTGTAACTTTCACATTTTTATGTGCTAGAGTGAGCACATTTTCTCCCAACTTCCAACTCATTTCTCTATGGAGAAATTTCACTGTGACTCCAGCTACCCAGAGGACATAACTCAATGTTTCTTTAAAAAACCATTTATGTTACCAGGGAAGGTTTCTAAGCCAACATATTTTCATGACCAAAGCCTAATGTTTGATTTCAAGGAAAATACATAACTGTAGATATGAAAAGCACTGATTAATACTTACAATCTAATATAAGAGATAAAGAACCTATTCAGATGATTGAAAACTGGAACAGGGTGCTATTGTAGAAAATAGCAGAGCTTGCAATTATGTGATGAACTGTCAGTCTTCCCAGGTATTGCTAGTGGTAAGGAAACTGCCTGCCAGTGCAGGAGACATGAGACACACGAGCTCCATCTCTGAGTTGGGAAGGTCCCCTAGATGTGAGCATGGCAATCCACTCCAGTATTCTTGTGTGAAGAGTCCCAGAGACAGAGGAGCCCAGTAAGCTCCATGGGGTCACACAAAGTCAAACAGTCCATGGGGTCACACAAAGCCAGACAGGACTGAAGTGACTTAGCACAGGTAGGAGAGGTGTTTCCCTGGTGGCTCAGATGGTAAAGAATCTGTCTGCAAAGCAGGAGTCCTGGGCTTGATCCCTGGCTTGAGAAGATCAGCCATGGCAACCCACTCTCATATTCACGCCTGGGGAATTCCAGAGGAGCTTGACAGGCTACAGTTCATGGGGTCTCGAAGAGTCGGACATGACTGAGCACCTGACACTTTCACACTTTCAGGTAGAAGATCAATTTAATATCATCTTAATCTATACTATAGAAGACTGCATAAAGATAAATTTTTGCTCAATAGTGAGAAGCAAGTTTTGGAAGGGAAAGAATTTTTATCAATTTTCAGTAATGGGCCACTGTCTCTTAGTAATAGAGAAGTAATATGATGTAGTAAAAAGAATACTAGACCAAGAATAAGATAATTCCATGAATAGCATTTCCTATGTGAATTGAGAATACACAAGAAACTAAACTTAGCTGAAGACTCCCAAGGCTCATCATTCTCATATGTTTTGCTAAAAGTATACCTTTTGTTCTTACCACGAAGTTAACTGTAACTTTCACATTTTTATGTGCTAGAGTGAGCACATTTTCTCCCAACTTCCAACTCATTTCTCTATGGAGAAATTTCACTGTGACTCCAGCTACCCAGAGGACATAACTCAATGTTTCTTTAAAAAACCATTTATGTTACCAGGGAAGTGCTGCAAATACATTGCTTAGAGAGGACACATGGATTCCCCTTATAGTATTTTCTTTATTTAAGAAAATAGAATTATATAAATAAAATGAAATATATTTTCTCGTCTTTTGATAGGTGCCATAAACACATGAGAATATAATCTTATTTTTGAGGAAATGGGCTATTGGTGACATAATTTTCCTAAAAATTGACTGATGTTATTATACCATAGGACACAGCCATTTCTCAGCAATGAGGCAGTATATGATAATGATAGATATATATTAAAATGGCCTTTACTTGTCAAAATGCTCTCACATAGGTTAATACAGTTATAATTAATAGTGTATTTAAGTGAGTAAGGATGTCACACAATAAGTCTAATCCCTTTGTTTTTCAAGTAAGGACAATGGAAGTCCGCAAGTAAAGTGACTTGCTTATGGACATTTGGCTAATTGCTAGCAAAACCCAGATTCTTTATGTTCATTTATCATTATATCATTACTGTCTTGGAAACTCTTCTAAATTCAGCAGCCCTGATTTGTCTAGTTTTACAATGAATAAATGAAGACACAATATCATTGCTGAAATGATTTACTTAAGATCAAAAATAAAATTTAAAATATAACTTCAAACATTGTTAAGAGCCTTTATCTCTCTAGAAATTCTATTCCCAGAGCTATATGCAGAGTAAATGAAGATGTACATCGAAATAAAATTTTGCACATAAATGTTGATGACATTACTCATAATAATCAGAAAGTTGAAATAATCCAAAGGTCCACCAGTTGTTGAATAAATAAAGAAACTCTGCTTTTTCCATATGATGGAATACTATTCAGCCATAAAAGTAATGAAGTAATGTTGAATATTAATCCTTTCTGTCATATTATTTGCAAATATTTTCTCTCAATCAGTAGACTGTCTTTTAATTTTGTCAATGGTTTCCTTTCCTGTGAAAAAGCTTTTAAATTTAATTCGTTCTATTTGTTTATTTTTGCTTTTGTTTCCTTATTTAAGAGATGGACCTAAAAATATTGCTGTAATTTATAAGGAGTGTTCTGCCTGTGTTTTCCTCTAGGAGTTTTATAATACATTTGTCATTCCTGGGTAGCTCAACAGGTAAAACAAAATCTGCATGCAATACGGGAGACCTGAGTTCAATCCTTGGGTCAACAAGGTCCTCTGGAGAAGGGCATGGTGACCCACTCCAGTATTCTTGCCTGGAGAATGGGATTCTGGTGGAAAGAGGAGACTAGTGGGCTACAGTCGATGGAGTCACAAGAGTCAGACACAACTGAGCAACTAACACACACACAATCTTACATATAGGTCTTTAATCCATTTTATTTGTTGCATGCAATGCAATATCAAAGAGATAAAAAACTTGTTCAAGAAATGGGCAAAAGAACTGAATAGATATTTTCCCAAAGAAGAAATGCAAATGAAAAACAAATCCAAATCACAATGGGGTATTATCACCTCATACCTGTCAGAATGACTGTCATCAAGAAGACAAATAACAAATGTTGAAGAGGAAGTGTAGAAAAGAGAACTCTCGTACACTGTTGTGGAATAAAATGTAGAGAGCTACTGTGGGAAACTGTATGGAGGCTTCTCAAAAAACTGAAAATAAAACAACCATATGAACCAGAAATTTCAGTCCTGTGTAATATATCTGAAAAAGGGAAAAAACAAACAAAAAAACAAAGCAAAACTAACAACAAAAACCAACACTGACTTGAAAAGATGCATGCACCCAATTGCTCATAGCAGCATTATTTACAATTGATAAGATGTAAAATATCAAAGTAAAGGAAACAACAAAATGAACATAAATGTTGATGACATTACTCATAATAATCAGAAAGTTGAAATAATCCAAAGGTCCACCAGTTGTTGAATAAATAAAGAAACTCTGCTTTTTCCATATGATGGAATACTATTCAGCCATAAAAGTAATGAAGTAATGTTGAATATTAATCCTTTCTGTCATATTATTTGCAAATATTTTCTCTCAATCAGTAGACTGTCTTTTAATTTTGTCAATGGTTTCCTTTCCTGTGAAAAAGCTTTTAAATTTAATTCGTTCTATTTGTTTATTTTTGCTTTTGTTTCCTTATTTAAGAGATGGACCTAAAAATATTGCTGTAATTTATAAGGAGTGTTCTGCCTGTGTTTTCCTCTAGGAGTTTTATAATACATTTGTCATTCCTGGGTAGCTCAACAGGTAAAACAAAATCTGCATGCAATACGGGAGACCTGAGTTCAATCCTTGGGTCAACAAGGTCCTCTGGAGAAGGGCATGGTGACCCACTCCAGTATTCTTGCCTGGAGAATGGGATTCTGGTGGAAAGAGGAGACTAGTGGGCTACAGTCGATGGAGTCACAAGAGTCAGACACAACTGAGCAACTAACACACACACAATCTTACATATAGGTCTTTAATCCATTTTATTTGTTGCATGCAATGCAATATCAAAGAGATAAAAAACTTGTTCAAGAAATGGGCAAAAGAACTGAATAGATATTTTCCCAAAGAAGAAATGCAAATGAAAAACAAATCCAAATCACAATGGGGTATTATCACCTCATACCTGTCAGAATGACTGTCATCAAGAAGACAAATAACAAATGTTGAAGAGGAAGTGTAGAAAAGAGAACTCTCGTACACTGTTGTGGAATAAAATGTAGAGAGCTACTGTGGGAAACTGTATGGAGGCTTCTCAAAAAACTGAAAATAAAACAACCATATGAACCAGAAATTTCAGTCCTGTGTAATATATCTGAAAAAGGGAAAAAACAAACAAAAAAACAAAGCAAAACTAACAACAAAAACCAACACTGACTTGAAAAGATGCATGCACCCAATTGCTCATAGCAGCATTATTTACAATTGATAAGATGTAGAAGCAACTTATCAACTAACCAGATGAATGGATAAAGAAGATAAGGTAAACAGACACAATGAAATACTGCCCAGTCATACAAAAATGAAATGTTGTCATTTGCAGCAACATGGATGGACTTGGACAGCATTATGAAAAGTTAAATGAGTCAGGGATGGAAAGACAAATACAATATGATATACGAAATTAAAAAAAAAATACAACAAACTAGTAAATAGTAAAAGGAAAAGAATCAAGCTCACAGATATAGAAAACAAATTAGTGGTTCCCAGTGAGGAGAGAGAAGGGGGAGGCCAAAAACAAGGCTAGAGGATTAGGAGACAAGAACTATTGGTAAAAATAAGCTACAAGGACATAAAGTTTACAATAAGGGGAGTATAGCCACTATGCTATAATAACTATAAATGGAGTACAGCTTTTAAATATGTAATGAAGCAATGATATATTATCCACCATGGTTGAGTTTTAAAAATACTAAATTAAGTGTAAAAAGCCAGACACAGAAGAGCACATATGGTAGGATTCCATTTACATAGAATATCCACAGTAGACAAATGGTAGAGTCAGAGAGTAGATGAGCGGTTGCCTAGGACTGGAGCGGGTGGGGGATGAGAGCTGGGGAAGAAGCACAGAGGTGACTAACAAAGGGTATGAGATTTCTTTGGGAATGATGAAAATGTTGTTAGATTGTTCTGATGATTGCAGAACTGTCTGAATATACCTTTGAATTACACTCTTTAAAGGAGTTGAATTTACAAGTGTAAAGAAAAGAAAAAAAATGCAAATGAAAAACAAATCCAAATCACAATGGGGTATTATCACCTCATACCTGTCAGAATGACTGTCATCAAGAAGACAAATAACAAATGTTGAAGAGGAAGTGTAGAAAAGAGAACTCTCGTACACTGTTGTGGAATAAAATGTAGAGAGCTACTGTGGGAAACTGTATGGAGGCTTCTCAAAAAACTGAAAATAAAACAACCATATGAACCAGAAATTTCAGTCCTGTGTAATATATCTGAAAAAGGGAAAAAACAAACAAAAAAACAAAGCAAAACTAACAACAAAAACCAACACTGACTTGAAAAGATGCATGCACCCAATTGCTCATAGCAGCATTATTTACAATTGATAAGATGTAGAAGCAACTTATCAACTAACCAGATGAATGGATAAAGAAGATAAGGTAAACAGACACAATGAAATACTGCCCAGTCATACAAAAATGAAATGTTGTCATTTGCAGCAACATGGATGGACTTGGACAGCATTATGAAAAGTTAAATGAGTCAGGGATGGAAAGACAAATACAATATGATATACGAAATTAAAAAAAAAATACAACAAACTAGTAAATAGTAAAAGGAAAAGAATCAAGCTCACAGATATAGAAAACAAATTAGTGGTTCCCAGTGAGGAGAGAGAAGGGGGAGGCCAAAAACAAGGCTAGAGGATTAGGAGACAAGAACTATTGGTAAAAATAAGCTACAAGGACATAAAGTTTACAATAAGGGGAGTATAGCCACTATGCTATAATAACTATAAATGGAGTACAGCTTTTAAATATGTAATGAAGCAATGATATATTATCCACCATGGTTGAGTTTTAAAAATACTAAATTAAGTGTAAAAAGCCAGACACAGAAGAGCACATATGGTAGGATTCCATTTACATAGAATATCCACAGTAGACAAATGGTAGAGTCAGAGAGTAGATGAGCGGTTGCCTAGGACTGGAGCGGGTGGGGGATGAGAGCTGGGGAAGAAGCACAGAGGTGACTAACAAAGGGTATGAGATTTCTTTGGGAATGATGAAAATGTTGTTAGATTGTTCTGATGATTGCAGAACTGTCTGAATATACCTTTGAATTACACTCTTTAAAGGAGTTGAATTTATACCGTGTAAATTGCATTTCAATAAAGCCATTACATAAAAGGAAAAGAAGAAAACAACTCTTCATTATGACCTAGGAGGCCAGGGCTGGATTTTAAAGTGGTGCGTTCTATAACCCTGAAATACGATAGCTGAGTTACTCCATTAAAGTGAGATGTAAATAAGTTGAGCATTGTGATTTATTCCTGATGTAAGTCAGATTTACCTAAAGCAGTATTTTCTAAAGTGTAGTAAGCGTTCTCTTGATGGCTTAATGGTTCTAAGGAATAATCACATGGCAATTAACATAAAATTAAATAGTTGATGCTGATAGTCTATTTGTGGTGGTGATATAAAATCTCTTGAGATACATTAGTTTTGGTTAAAAATAATTTGGGCTTCCCTAAGTGGCTCAGATGGTAAAGAGTTTTCTTGCAGTGCAGAAGACCTGGGTTTGATCCCTAGACAGTAAGATCCCCTGGAGAAGGCAATGGCAACCCACTTTAGTATTCTTGCCTAGAGAATCCCATGGACAGAGGAGCCTGGCGAACTATGGTCCACAGTATCACAAAGAGTCAGATACGACTGAGCAACTAACAGACACACACACATACACACACACACACACATACACAAATGAATTAATGCAAAAAAAATGTACAGATAATGCTATAGTTGCTATGAGAATACGATAAAAATCATGAATATAGTTCAGGAACCATTGATTTAGGGGAAACTCTAATCTAGGGAAAACTTCTTTCCCAACATTCACATTATTCACTAAATTTCTCCAACTCTGTTCTCAGATCAGGAGGAACATGGCTAAAAATAACAAATCAAACAGACTCATTTATATGTAAAAGACTGCGTCTCACATTTGATTCAGTAATACAGTGAAAAGTATACAGGCTGTTGAGCTAAAGTGCTCTGGATTAAAATATTTGATGTGCTAAACTTGGGAGGACAGGGGAGGAGGGAAACTAACAAAGGGTATGAGATTTCTTTGGGAATGATGAAAATGTTGTTAGATTGTTCTGATGATTGCAGAACTGTCTGAATATACCTTTGAATTACACTCTTTAAAGGAGTTGAATTTATACCGTGTAAATTGCATTTCAATAAAGCCATTACATAAAAGGAAAAGAAGAAAACAACTCTTCATTATGACCTAGGAGGCCAGGGCTGGATTTTAAAGTGGTGCGTTCTATAACCCTGAAATACGATAGCTGAGTTACTCCATTAAAGTGAGATGTAAATAAGTTGAGCATTGTGATTTATTCCTGATGTAAGTCAGATTTACCTAAAGCAGTATTTTCTAAAGTGTAGTAAGCGTTCTCTTGATGGCTTAATGGTTCTAAGGAATAATCACATGGCAATTAACATAAAATTAAATAGTTGATGCTGATAGTCTATTTGTGGTGGTGATATAAAATCTCTTGAGATACATTAGTTTTGGTTAAAAATAATTTGGGCTTCCCTAAGTGGCTCAGATGGTAAAGAGTTTTCTTGCAGTGCAGAAGACCTGGGTTTGATCCCTAGACAGTAAGATCCCCTGGAGAAGGCAATGGCAACCCACTTTAGTATTCTTGCCTAGAGAATCCCATGGACAGAGGAGCCTGGCGAACTATGGTCCACAGTATCACAAAGAGTCAGATACGACTGAGCAACTAACAGACACACACACATACACACACACACACATACACAAATGAATTAATGCAAAAAAAATGTACAGATAATGCTATAGTTGCTATGAGAATACGATAAAAATCATGAATATAGTTCAGGAACCATTGATTTAGGGGAAACTCTAATCTAGGGAAAACTTCTTTCCCAACATTCACATTATTCACTAAATTTCTCCAACTCTGTTCTCAGATCAGGAGGAACATGGCTAAAAATAACAAATCAAACAGACTCATTTATATGTAAAAGACTGCGTCTCACATTTGATTCAGTAATACAGTGAAAAGTATACAGGCTGTTGAGCTAAAGTGCTCTGGATTAAAATATTTGATGTGCAACTTGTAAACTTTTGGGTGAAACACAGTATATCTGAGTCTGGGTCTTATTTATGAAATATAAATACCAGGACTTACCCTAACAGTGTAATTGCAAGGAATGAGTCATGTCTGATTCTGTGCAACCCCTTGGACTCTAGCCCACCAGGAACCTCTGCGCATGACCTTTTCCAGGCAAGAATACTGGAGTAAATTACCATTTCCTTCTCCAGGGAATCTTCTTGGACCTGCGTCTCTAGCACCTCTGCATTGACAAGTGGATTCTTTACCCTGCACCACCTGGGAAGCACATAAGTGTCATACATCGCCTTTAGATAGAATAGATGATTAAAAGCCAGCTTCTTTTCTTTAGTTGTACAATCACATTCCATGGAGCAGAAGGGAAAGTTAATTGGCTGTGTCATTCTGTCAAGAAGATACATGTTAAGGCTCTTGTAGGGTTGAAGGGTGAGGTCGTCTGGCCTTTTCAAGTCAAGTGAAGTTATCAGTCTGTCATATCTGAAGGGCAATTAGCACATTCTCTGGACAAAATTTATTTTCTTCGAAAGACTTCTCTGTCTTACTCTACCATTTGGATTAGTATTCTAAACCCTTTGATTGTTGTGCAGAATTTTTTTTTTTTTTTGGCTGTGTCTGGTGATTACATCTTCTCTGCTCAAAGACCACCTTTGTTGTCCCAGATACTTCCTACTAGAGGAAAGTGACACTCAGGAGTCTGGTAATTTCATTTATAAATGAAGTAGAAATGACTTCCTCTAAGGTACTGATAAGGATAGAGCAGAACAGGTAGAGTCCTAGTGGGGAACAATAGGTAGAAGGGTGAAACCTGGGAAAGGTTGGGAGACCAGTAAGTTGATGATAACTCAGAAGAGCTGCTCTTCATTCAGTAAAGCAGGACGGCTGATAAAGGAGGAGCTGGTGAGGAAGGAATTAATGATGTATGTCTTACACCTGTGTCTACTTGAGGGGGGCGGTCTTCTACCATCCTATATATTGCTGCCCATTCAGTCAGAGGGTGGAGCAGCAGAGCAGAACTTCCCCGCCTGCCCGCTTGCACCACTTTCAGGTACCTTACTCCAATAAATCCTTTTCTTGTCTGTCACTCTGCTTCTCGCTGAATTCTTTCTGCACTGAGGCACGAAGAACCTGAGCCTCAGTGGGTCCAGACCTTGGGTTAAGTCCAGGCTGCGTGGGTTCGTGTCCCAGACAGAGTTTTGGCCAGGATCGAGTCCTGACTACCCCAAGCAGGGTTTTGGCTGGGGTTGAGCCTTAGCCACGAGGGTTTGAGTCCAAACTGGTTTTGGCTAGGTTCAGGCCCCAGTCACGTGGCTTCAAGTCCCAAACAGGGTTTTGGCTGGATTCGAGTCCCAGCAGTGTGGGTTCAAGTCCCAAACAGAGTTCTGGCTGGGTTCAAGTCCTAAGCCAGGGATTGTAGGTTCGAGTCCCAAACAGGGTTTTGGCTGGAATTCGAGCTCCAGCCACATGGCTTCTGCGGGGACCTTCCGCAGAAAGGGAAGGCAGCGGGATTACCCCCAGCGGAACCGGGAGATCTCGGAGAGAGATGGGCCTTGCTGCCGTGCCCCCTCCAGCCCGCTGGTGCATGCCAGGGACAATCAGACACTGCAGGGATTCTGTCAGAGCAGTTCCGGTTTATTAGAGTAAACTAACAATTTTTATAGGCAAACGAAGGGGGGTTTGCAAAAGACTTCCTATAGTTACACCAATCAAGCTAAAGGTCGAGCAATCACGTATCTACATTGCAATAGGAACTCACGGTGAGCCTGCATTGCCCAGAGCGCGGAAACCAGGGGAATCAATCAGAAGTTTTGACAATGGACCTTAGATCATGCCCTGTCTCTTCCTGTAGGCATCCTTTTAGCACCAACTGCAAATATGTGCTTAAGCTTCCTTATGCTTGCAAAAGCCCTCTTTCCTTCAGGGCCCCACAGGTTCAAGTCCCAAGTAGGACTCGATCAGGTCTAGGTCCTGGGTTTAAATCTCAAATCAAGGTAAAACCCTTTCAGTACCACTGGATGGTTCACATGAAATTCATGATTGGGTCTTCATTCACTATGCAGTGTGAGGTGGTAAACAGAGTATGGGCTTTGCAGTTTTATTTGCATGTACCTGCTAGCTCTAAGTTTTATTAACTTTATGACTGATATAATCATTTTCCTCTTTTAGTTTTAGACATCTATTTGTTAAAAAGCAGATGAAGAAAGAAAGGGAGGGAAGAAGGAAGAGAGAAGAAAAAAGAGACAGCAAAGAAGAAGGGGAGGGAGGGAAAAAGAGGCAAGAAATAAATGAAGGAAGAAGATTAGTATCTTTTCCACCAAAATGTTCAAATAATAAATCAGAAGGAGGTGATTTGGGAAACAGAATAGACATTTAGTAAATATCTTTGCTGTCTCTTTTTTCTCTTCTCCCTTTTTGGGCTTAATTTTGGAGTTTATACACACTTCGTTGTTTCTGTTTAGTTGCTAAGTTGTTTCTGATACTTTTTGTGATTCCATGGACTGTAATGCACCATGCTCCTCTGTCCATGTGATTTCCCAGACAAGAATACTGGAGTGGATTGCCATTTTCTAATACACACTACTGTATTTAAAAGTGATAACTAATAAGAACTTCCTGTATAGCACAGGGAACTCTACTCAATACTCTGTAATGAGTTACATGGGAAAAGAATCTAAAAAAAGGGGATATATGTATATGTATATGTATAATTGATTTGCTTACCTATGTGCTTGAAACTAATGCACTATTCTATATCAACTATACACCAAAAAAATTAATTTTAAATACCTTTTAAAAGAAAAAAATAATTTTTAAAGTTTATTTATTTTTTAATTGAAGGATAATTGCTTTACAAAATTTTGTTGGTTTCTGCCAAACATCAACGTGAATCATTCATAAGCAATCTATATAGATATGCTGGCCAAATATTATAAAAGCCATAAGGGTATAGTTCTTGTTGTTAAGGATAACTACAACTTAGATAAGACTTGGATTGTGAAGCAATGGTCAGGGACTGTACATAAAAGTCAATAAAAATCTTTATAAACATCACTGGGAGCTTCCACTGAGAGAGTCTCTATTTTCTATATCATCTTGTTACAGTGAGCTTCCATCAATTTCAAGGTAAAACCCTTTCAGTACCACTGGATGGTTCACATGAAATTCATGATTGGGTCTTCATTCACTATGCAGTGTGAGGTGGTAAACAGAGTATGGGCTTTGCAGTTTTATTTGCATGTACCTGCTAGCTCTAAGTTTTATTAACTTTATGACTGATATAATCATTTTCCTCTTTTAGTTTTAGACATCTATTTGTTAAAAAGCAGATGAAGAAAGAAAGGGAGGGAAGAAGGAAGAGAGAAGAAAAAAGAGACAGCAAAGAAGAAGGGGAGGGAGGGAAAAAGAGGCAAGAAATAAATGAAGGAAGAAGATTAGTATCTTTTCCACCAAAATGTTCAAATAATAAATCAGAAGGAGGTGATTTGGGAAACAGAATAGACATTTAGTAAATATCTTTGCTGTCTCTTTTTTCTCTTCTCCCTTTTGGACTTAATTTTGGAGTTTATACACACTTCGTTGTTTCTGTTTAGTTGCTAAGTTGTTTCTGATACTTTTTGTGATTCCATGGACTGTAATGCACCATGCTCCTCTGTCCATGTGATTTCCCAGACAAGAATACTGGAGTGGATTGCCATTTTCTAATACACACTACTGTATTTAAAAGTGATAACTAATAAGAACTTCCTGTATAGCACAGGGAACTCTACTCAATACTCTGTAATGAGTTACATGGGAAAAGAATCTAAAAAAAGGGGATATATGTATATGTATATGTATAATTGATTTGCTTACCTATGTGCTTGAAACTAATGCACTATTCTATATCAACTATACACCAAAAAAATTAATTTTAAATACCTTTTAAAAGAAAAAAATAATTTTTAAAGTTTATTTATTTTTTAATTGAAGGATAATTGCTTTACAAAATTTTGTTGGTTTCTGCCAAACATCAACGTGAATCATTCATAAGCAATCTATATAGATATGCTGGCCAAATATTATAAAAGCCATAAGGGTATAGTTCTTGTTGTTAAGGATAACTACAACTTAGATAAGACTTGGATTGTGAAGCAATGGTCAGGGACTGTACATAAAAGTCAATAAAAATCTTTATAAACATCACTGGGAGCTTCCACTGAGAGAGTCTCTATTTTTCTATATCATCTTGTTACAGTGACGCTTCCATCAATACAATTTTGACCTGATGAATGAGTGGCTTTGTCCTCAGGCCATGAACACTGTTTCAATAGAGAACTTGTCATATTTAGAGAAACACCAAGATGGGAGTTACATTATTCTTGCCATTTTATAAATGAAGGAACTGAAGTACAATAACATGCCAAAATCAAAGAACTAGGGAGAGAGCCCTTGGAGTCTGTTCTACTCAACCCCAGAGACTTCATTCTTTGTCACTGTGCAATAGCGCCTCTCCAAGTCTTGGTGAAAGAGGCAGGAAGGTGGTTTGAAGATAGCCTGTAGGAATGGCATTCTGTTGGTTTCCAAAACCAAGCAAATAAAAGGCCTTAGCCAGTTCTGAAGGAACAATCATTAGATAACATGACACATTTGGAGCACATGAACAGACTGGTGGTACTGGAGCATGCTGGGAATGCCACTGATTCTGTGTTTAAAAGAGCAAAGCACACATTAACCCAGGAACTTGATCCTAAAATAATGAAGTTTCCCCTGCTTCATATGTTAGGCAGAATAAAAAATGACTTTGCCATCAGTCTTTCTTTCCTTTTCTCACTTAATGCTTAGAAGTCCAGGCAGTCTGGGTGGATATTTCTACCCTTGTGCACATAGAAACCAACCTTTTCCATTTGTTTATGGAAAAAAAATCATAATACTAATTAAAGCTTGGTACTTGCCTTCTGTTTCTACAAAGATTAACGCACAACCTTCAATTCACTTTGATAAAAGCTTAGGGTGGCGATCAGGAATACGGCTCTCTATGCTCTGGCAAAATCTTGCAGAATAGGCCTTCAGATAGGTATTTTCAGGAGAAAATTTTACAAACCCAATTCTTGCATCTCCATATATCTAGAAAAGTACCAAAATATTTCATGGTGGTGTCTATTCCTTGTGAGAAGCAGTAACCTTCATAAAACTAGCAGAAACATTCTGCAAAAGTGTGTGCTTGATTGCATGTACTGTTCCCTACCCTCCTCACCAAAATCACATATATACTGATTTCCCATCTTGCTCCTCTGGAGCAGTTTCTCAGAGCTATCTGAAATGCTGCCTCCCAGTCTATGGTCCTCATTTTGGCCCAAATAAGACTTAACTCACAAGTCTCACATTGTGTGTTTTCTTTTGAGTTGAAAATGATGTGAGGTAAAAGGGGGCTTCCATCAATACAATTTTGACCTGATGAATGAGTGGCTTTGTCCTCAGGCCATGAACACTGTTTCAATAGAGAACTTGTCATATTTAGAGAAACACCAAGATGGGAGTTACATTATTCTTGCCATTTTATAAATGAAGGAACTGAAGTACAATAACATGCCAAAATCAAAGAACTAGGGAGAGAGCCCTTGGAGTCTGTTCTACTCAACCCCAGAGACTTCATTCTTTGTCACTGTGCAATAGCGCCTCTCCAAGTCTTGGTGAAAGAGGCAGGAAGGTGGTTTGAAGATAGCCTGTAGGAATGGCATTCTGTTGGTTTCCAAAACCAAGCAAATAAAAGGCCTTAGCCAGTTCTGAAGGAACAATCATTAGATAACATGACACATTTGGAGCACATGAACAGACTGGTGGTACTGGAGCATGCTGGGAATGCCACTGATTCTGTGTTTAAAAGAGCAAAGCACACATTAACCCAGGAACTTGATCCTAAAATAATGAAGTTTCCCCTGCTTCATATGTTAGGCAGAATAAAAAATGACTTTGCCATCAGTCTTTCTTTCCTTTTCTCACTTAATGCTTAGAAGTCCAGGCAGTCTGGGTGGATATTTCTACCCTTGTGCACATAGAAACCAACCTTTTCCATTTGTTTATGGAAAAAAAATCATAATACTAATTAAAGCTTGGTACTTGCCTTCTGTTTCTACAAAGATTAACGCACAACCTTCAATTCACTTTGATAAAAGCTTAGGGTGGCGATCAGGAATACGGCTCTCTATGCTCTGGCAAAATCTTGCAGAATAGGCCTTCAGATAGGTATTTTCAGGAGAAAATTTTACAAACCCAATTCTTGCATCTCCATATATCTAGAAAAGTACCAAAATATTTCATGGTGGTGTCTATTCCTTGTGAGAAGCAGTAACCTTCATAAAACTAGCAGAAACATTCTGCAAAAGTGTGTGCTTGATTGCATGTACTGTTCCCTACCCTCCTCACCAAAATCACATATATACTGATTTCCCATCTTGCTCCTCTGGAGCAGTTTCTCAGAGCTATCTGAAATGCTGCCTCCCAGTCTATGGTCCTCATTTTGGCCCAAATAAGACTTAACTCACAAGTCTCACATTGTGTGTTTTCTTTTGAGTTGAAAATGATGTGAGGTAAAGAAAACCTTTTGCTGTGTGCTGTGCTGAGTCACTCAGTCATGTCCAATTCTTTGTGAACTCATGGACTGCAACCCTCCAGGCTCCTCTCTCCACAGGGATTCTCCTGGCAAGAATACTGGAGTGGGTTGCCATGCCCTCCTCCAGGGGATCTTCCCAATCCAGGGCTAAAACCCAGGTCTCCTGCATTGCAGGTGAATTTTTTTTTTTTTTTTTACCGTCTGAGCCACCATGGAAGCCAGAAGGAAATCCTAGTAGACTTTATCTTTTAAATGTTTAAGTGAATGATACGTTCCATTCCTTCCGTAGTGGGATCTTCAGCATAATTCAGAGAGTGTTTTTTACTGCTTTGCAAATGCTTGCAAATTGGACATTGTTTGCAAAAATATTGAGATAAACCACATCTAGGGAAGGGTGGTGTGTAGGGAATGAATGGCGAGTGTAGGGAACGTGAGAGGTCCGTGAGAGGTCCTTTCTTTAATTGAAAGCTAGCCTAGGCAAAGTGATACATTGAGAGAAATTTGTCTTTGGGGACCTCTATTTCTTTCCTTTGAGCAAGCCCTCCTCTCGTACCTCCTGGAAACCATTCACTCATGAAATCGCTTTAATGGCTTGTTCTCTTGGGTTTAATGAATACATCAATCACTGTCCTCTGACTCCAGTTCCCAGAGTAAAAGGTTCAATTGTGTAGGCACAATTGTATTAAAAAAAAAAAAAGTCCATTTCTCTAGTCTCAAGTGGAACAAGTCTATCTCAGATGTGTCAAAGCAGGGACCCACAGCATAAGCACTACTTGGGAATTTATTAAAAATGCTGGAGTTTGGACTCCATTTTAGACTGACTGAATCAGAATCCACATTTTAACAAGATTCTCAGGTAATTAAGGATGGGGAGGCTCTGTTCAAGAGACCTACTTCCCTCCAAAGATCTGTAATAGATAAAACATATTAAAAGTCCTCTCTAGGATATCTCGGCACATGAAATGCAAGAATCTCATGCTGCCTCCCAGTCTATGGTCCTCATTTTGGCCCAAATAAGACTTAACTCACAAGTCTCACATTGTGTGTTTTCTTTTGAGTTGAAAATGATGTGAGGTAAAGAAAACCTTTTGCTGTGTGCTGTGCTGAGTCACTCAGTCATGTCCAATTCTTTGTGAACTCATGGACTGCAACCCTCCAGGCTCCTCTCTCCACAGGGATTCTCCTGGCAAGAATACTGGAGTGGGTTGCCATGCCCTCCTCCAGGGGATCTTCCCAATCCAGGGCTAAAACCCAGGTCTCCTGCATTGCAGGTTAATTTTTTTTTTTTTTACCGTCTGAGCCACCATGGAAGCCAGAAGGAAATCCTAGTAGACTTTATCTTTTAAATGTTTAAGTGAATGATACGTTCCATTCCTTCCGTAGTGGGATCTTCAGCATAATTCAGAGAGTGTTTTTTACTGCTTTGCAAATGCTTGCAAATTGGACATTGTTTGCAAAAATATTGAGATAAACCACATCTAGGGAAGGGTGGTGTGTAGGGAATGAATGGCGAGTGTAGGGAACGTGAGAGGTCCGTGAGAGGTCCTTTCTTTAATTGAAAGCTAGCCTAGGCAAAGTGATACATTGAGAGAAATTTGTCTTTGGGGACCTCTATTTCTTTCCTTTGAGCAAGCCCTCCTCTCGTACCTCCTGGAAACCATTCACTCATGAAATCGCTTTAATGGCTTGTTCTCTTGGGTTTAATGAATACATCAATCACTGTCCTCTGACTCCAGTTCCCAGAGTAAAAGGTTCAATTGTGTAGGCACAATTGTATTAAAAAAAAAAAAAGTCCATTTCTCTAGTCTCAAGTGGAACAAGTCTATCTCAGATGTGTCAAAGCAGGGACCCACAGCATAAGCACTACTTGGGAATTTATTAAAAATGCTGGAGTTTGGACTCCATTTTAGACTGACTGAATCAGAATCCACATTTTAACAAGATTCTCAGGTAATTAAGGATGGGGAGGCTCTGTTCAAGAGACCTACTTCCCTCCAAAGATCTGTAATAGATAAAACATATTAAAAGTCCTCTCTAGGATATCTCGGCACAGAATCTCAATTCCATACGATCTCAACATGTGCTAAAGTCTGAGGTCTATTTGCTCAGGTTCTTTTGAAAGTCTCTTGGTTAAATTAACTTAAACAAGTGGTGGTGATGAAAATACTAACACAGCTTCTGTAACTGGCTGCCATGCTTGATCACTCATTATAAGAAGATATACTTGAGAAATTTTCTCATTATTTTTCACCATGTTTCTCTGAGGAAGATACAGTAAGCATCTCTGGTATCTATTCTAGACAGTGACTCTAAGAAACTTTAGGATTTATTTCCCCTTCCAGAAGTTCTAAGAAACGTTAGAATTCTGCTCTGCTTTATGAATCTACAAACCAGAAAAATAATAGTTCAGGTGTCCCAAATGAATTTGACCCAGAACTCCCTTTTTTGTTCATTTTTAAAAAAAATTTTGGCCTCTATTATTGGTTATTTATTTATTTATTTTCATCCATCTTTATTCTTTGGCCTGGGTGGGCCGCCTGTTGCGGTGGCCTCTCAAGTTGCAGAGCACTGACTGTGGGCGCATGTGCTCCAGAGTGCTGGCTTGCAATTGGACACACCGGTCCAGCTTCTCCACAGCACTTGGGATCTTCCTGGGCCAAGGATTGAACCAGTGCCCCTTGCACTGCAAGGCGAACTCTTTATCCACTGGACAACCAGAGAAGCCCAACCCCAGAACCGTTTTTGCAAGAATGGAGCCACTCTCTGGAATAATACCACAGCACAGCTTTTTCCTTTCAATGTAGCTTCACAGGTGGTGATGGGAATAGGTGACATGGTAGGGCAGATCACTGAGAATATCATGTGTAACTTTTGAGCACCTGAAACTGAAACTTCTCTGGCAACTCTGTGAGGGAGTGTGGAGCTCTCTTTATTGAAATCATCCATTTTGGCTAAGCATGAGAAACATTTTCTTTTAAAACCTTGATTTTCAATTCACTTTTGAGTCTCCAAAGGCAGCAGATCCTGGATCCTCTCTCTGAACATAGTGATGAATCAAAGTTAATGTTTTTCAAGACCAAATTGTATTTCAAGTCTCATTCTTGAAGCTTAAAAATTGACATGATTTTTGCTTTCTTACTTGGGCTTGATATTCTCTGTTCGCTCCTTGCTCTGGGCCCCATAGCCAGCCTTCCTTGCTCTGGGCCGCATAGCCAGCCTCTATGAATGGCATTTATAGACTGCCCTTGCCCTCTGGCTTATGGGTGTATTTGGTCAATGAATAATGATACATCAGAGTACAGATGAATGGAGAGGTAAGGTTACTTATTTACTTGACTCTTTGCTTGCAAGTCTAACTTCAACGCATCTTTCTATCAAATGTCACAGCTCCAACTGGGTGGTTCTTTCTTACAGTGAAAGATTCTACCAGTTTCTCTCAGGTCTAGGGCTGGAAATAGACCCCTGCTTCTAGAATGATTCATGTCCTTTGTTGGTTCCCCTTTGTTCTTCCCACATATCTGTAAATAAACTCTGCCCCAGCTTCACTATTTGATCACATCATTTGTTTCTTGCCTTGACCAACATATAAATCAGTATATCGTCAAGTGAACTTCAGCTGAAATGCTATCTAAATGATTTTATTTTTATATTGTTTTACCTCTTTCTCATATATTCCCCTATTTCCTGAATTTCAAGATAAAATCAATGTTTCCAGAATGTGCCATGTTCCTCCACTGGCTTCTTTCAGTATTTACCAGTGAAACTATACAATTCAGAAGTGGATCTTGAACCCACTGTCTTTTTATTTGAGATCATACACCTGGTTTCACATGAATCATCCCAGATGGCATTAGTTGAAAAGAATCTGCCTGCCAATGCAGGGGATGCAAGAGATGTGGGTTTGATCCCTGGGTTGTGAAGACCACATTGGAGTGGGAAATGGCAACCCACTTCAGTATTCTTGCCTGGAGAATCTCACTGATAGAGAAGCCTAGCGAGCTACAGTTCATGGAACAACAGAGTCAGATATGACTGAGTGACTGAGCATATCTCACCCCTGGTTTCAGGACTTAATGAAATTCAGGTTATTTATGTCCCATCACAGAAACAATTCAATGAGAGACAAACTGATAGGTAGAAAATGTATTATTTAGAAATATAAATTCTGTAGACAATTCAGTCTGTCTCAAAATGCAACAAAAGGCCCTGGGAGAAACATACTTCACAGAGTGTGGGCCATCTCAGAAGGTGAGAGGCCCCAAAATATGGGGTGGTTAGTTCTTATGGGCTGAATAGTTTCATAAGCTAACAAGTGTGAGGATTATTTGAACTACTTTGGAGAAGGAGGGGGATTTCCAGGCCACCTTCTGACCTTTTATGGCCGACCTTGTAATTATCATGATGCTGGTGGATATGTTATTTAGGTGTCACTATATTATAATGAGTGTTCAAGGTCTACTGGAAGTCAAATGTTCCACCCTCTTGGACCTAGTTGGTTCTGCCTAGTTTTTGTTGTGTCCTCAATAACTATGTCATTCTTTTAAAAGTTGTGCCCTGCCCCTTCTCCCCCGTTTCACAAGGGTATTATGAGTATTCCAGATGGAAGATGCTGTGAAATTAATATGAATGTTCACACCTGAGAGAAATGAACAGAGCAAAAAGCAAAGCCCTGAGGTGCTAATTTCTTCTAATCAAAGAAACAGAGACTTATGATGTGGGCCACAGTTTCAGAAGAAATCCTTTGCGGACCATTGCCATAGGGTGTCCTAGGGAGTTAGAGACAGGGTGAAGATGATGTTGGGTCTTGGGAAAGAAGGCTGCTATCAAGAAGATTTCCATGAAGAAACAAAATGAAAGAAAACAAAATTCCTTCCCTGCAAAGTGCCTATGGCCTCATGCAGGAGTGAGAGGGTGAGAATGAAAGGTGTTAGATGCATTTATATTTGTGGGAGATAATTTTGGGGCATCTCTGAATGCAAATAACAGCTGTCAGAACATAAACATCCATTCTGGAGACAAGAGGCATCTGGACCAGGTCAGAAAGTCGGATGAAGTCAGAGATTGAGAAGAGTAGAAGTGACAACAGGAGAGGCCCTTAGAATAAGTGGAAGTTTGGGTAACTAGAGAATGAGAATGGCCTTCTCCCAAGTACATAAGCATGACAAGAGGTGAGCTGAGGACATGCAGATGAGATGGCTGACTGAGCATATCTCACCCCTGGTTTCAGGACTTAATGAAATTCAGGTTATTTATGTCCCATCACAGAAACAATTCAATGAGAGACAAACTGATAGGTAGAAAATGTATTATTTAGAAATATAAATTCTGTAGACAATTCAGTCTGTCTCAAAATGCAACAAAAGGCCCTGGGAGAAACATACTTCACAGAGTGTGGGCCATCTCAGAAGGTGAGAGGCCCCAAAATATGGGGTGGTTAGTTCTTATGGGCTGAATAGTTTCATAAGCTAACAAGTGTGAGGATTATTTGAACTACTTTGGAGAAGGAGGGGGATTTCCAGGCCACCTTCTGACCTTTTATGGCCGACCTTGTAATTATCATGATGCTGGTGGATATGTTATTTAGGTGTCACTATATTATAATGAGTGTTCAAGGTCTACTGGAAGTCAAATGTTCCACCCTCTTGGACCTAGTTGGTTCTGCCTAGTTTTTGTTGTGTCCTCAATAACTATGTCATTCTTTTAAAAGTTGTGCCCTGCCCCCTTCTCCCCTGTTTCACAAGGGTATTATGAGTATTCCAGATGGAAGATGCTGTGAAATTAATATGAATGTTCACACCTGAGAGAAATGAACAGAGCAAAAAGCAAAGCCCTGAGGTGCTAATTTCTTCTAATCAAAGAAACAGAGACTTATGATGTGGGCCACAGTTTCAGAAGAAATCCTTTGCGGACCATTGCCATAGGGTGTCCTAGGGAGTTAGAGACAGGGTGAAGATGATGTTGGGTCTTGGGAAAGAAGGCTGCTATCAAGAAGATTTCCATGAAGAAACAAAATGAAAGAAAACAAAATTCCTTCCCTGCAAAGTGCCTATGGCCTCATGCAGGAGTGAGAGGTGAGAATGAAAGGTGTTAGATGCATTTATATTTGTGGGAGATAATTTTGGGGCATCTCTGAATGCAAATAACAGCTGTCAGAACATAAACATCCATTCTGGAGACAAGAGGCATCTGGACCAGGTCAGAAAGTCGGATGAAGTCAGAGATTGAGAAGAGTAGAAGTGACAACAGGAGAGGCCCTTAGAATAAGTGGAAGTTTGGGTAACTAGAGAATGAGAATGGCCTTCTCCCAAGTACATAAGCATGACAAGAGGTGAGCTGAGGACATGCAGATGAGATGGCTGCCTGAATGCAATGTACTCAGAATGGCCCCTGAAAATGACAAGTGGACTAGCTATCAAGGTTTGTGCACTCGATGCACTGTGAGGCTAAATAAATGTAAATGGAGAACTTTGGACCACAGAAAGGTTTACTATAGGGGCAAACAAGGAGAACAAGTGGCTCATGCTCAAAAATCCTCAATGGCTTGGGGGAAAAGTTTTTTATAGGCAAAATTTGGCGTGAAGGTTGAAGGGTGGGTGACGTTTTCCTGATTGGTTGGTGGTGAGGTAACAGGACAGGACTCCAGGAAGTTGCACTCAGCCTGAAGTTGCCATCCTCCTCCTGGGTGGAGGCACTGATTCTGTGACTGTGTGCTAAGTCACTTCAGTCATGTCTCATATTTTATGACCCTGTGGACCATTGTCCACCAAGCTTATCTGTCCATGGACTTCTCTAGGCAAGAATACTTGAGTGGATTGCCATTCCCTCCTCCAGGAGATCCTCCCTATCCAGGGACCAAACCTGGATCTCTTATAGCTCCTGCATTGGAAGATAGGTTCTTTACCACCTTGTTCTACAGAAGGACTTAAAGATATTGTTATGTATATTGCTAGAAATGAGACTAGGACCCTGTCCTAGGATGCACTCTTATTTCTTGACTGTTCTTCTTTTGTTTCTGCATTCCTGTCAAATTCTGAGATGGCCAACACTCTGTGGAGTATGTTTTTTCTTTAAATAAATCCACTTCTTATCAGTCACTTTACTGCTCATTGAATTATTTTCTGTGATGAGACATTGAAAACCTGAGCTTCATTAAACCTGGAGACTAGGTATGTGCCCTCATTCAACAGATAGTGGATTTAAGTCCTAATCTGAGTTACAGTTTCAGTCGCTGATGTTGTTGTTATTTAGTTGCTAAATTGTGTCAAAATCTTTTTTGACTCCATGAACTGCAACTTACAAGGCTCCTCTGTCCATGGGTTTCTCTAGGCAAGAATACTGGAATGGGTTGCCATTTCCTTCTCCAGGGGATCTTCCTGACCTATGGATCAAATCACATCTCCTGTATTGGCAGGTGTTTTTTTACCACCTAGCCAACAGGAAAGAAGCCCCAGGTGGTTTCAGTAGTCTCATTTTAATCCTCTAAAAAAGTTGTTTCTTTTTTTTCCCCTTCCATTTAAAATAAGTAAACTGAGTTTCAGAATGTACTACCATAAGGTCAAAAAACCCTGTAAATATCAGGGCTTCTTACTCACCTTAGATTGCTCTGAATCTGGAGACAGTTATACCAAATATCTTCTTACTAAGACCCATGTCAACTGAAAAAAACAAAAAAAACAAAAAAACCCAGCACAATCCCACATTTGAGAAGTATGTTTTATTTGGAGAAATTTGTGAGGACTTCAAGCCATAGAAGCAGCCTCTCAGACAGCTCTGAGGGACTTGCTTCTCTCCTGAGGGAGGAGAGGAACCAAATATGAGGAATTTGGCATCAAATACCAGGTAGTCAAAAGATTACAATTAATTTTAAAAAATCAGACATCAAGGTAATGAATTTAGAACTTTTCTATGCATGGGAAATGGAAAAATCTAGGCTCACTGAAATAATTTCTTTGTTATGCACCTTAGCTATCTAGGGCCAGTATCCTGTTCTTTCTCATCCTGAATCCCACAAGGCTGCACTATTAGGGGTACTGCAGTGACTGATGACTTGATAGCTGCAACACTTTTCATTTTCTGGTACAGCAGAGGGCATTCTTAGTCCACACCCAGGCAGGGTCACTTTCCTGTTTCATCATGAATGAAGACATAAGCAGAAAGCAGTCTGAATAGGCTTAGAGCGGCAATAATTCAAACAATTAAGAAAAACGGATTCATACCTCCAAAGCCTGAAGGAAGAGGTCTATGAACTGGAAAGAGGAAAAATCGTGAAACTCCCTGAAAGAGACAGTTTTAAGATCACCATCTGCAGTCAATGAAGTTAATAAGGTGAAACCTCATATTTTAAACTTACATTAACCATATGTGTTATGTACTTATCCTCATAGCTCTTTCCCACTCCAGCAAATCCCAGTTGAGTTTCTGAAGATACTTAAAGTGCTGGACCACACAGAAACTAAATTGAGAAAACTGATCTCAGGTTTACTGTGCATAAAAATCACCCAGGAGTGACCATTAAACCAGAGACTCCTGAGCTCCATTTCTGGAGATTCTGATTAAATAGGTTTGGAGTGGAAGCCAGTAGTCTGCATTATAATAACCACCCATGTGACTTGATGGAGATGATCAACTGCTTGAAGCAACTTCAGTCTGAAAACTGACTTAGGAAAAGTCATCTGTGTCCTGATAGCAACTGCTGCGGTCTGTGTGCATGTGTGTTCATCCAACTCTTTGCGACCCTATGAACTGTAGCCTGCCAGGCTTCTGTGTTAACAGGATTCCCCAGGCAAGAATACTGGAGTGGATTGCCATGCCCTTGCTCCAGGGGATCTTCCCCTGTTGATTTACACAGTCGGCATTCATTCTAGGCCTGCGCCTCTTCCCCATTAGTTGACTGGTCCCCCTCCCCCGCCCCCTGCAGCTTTTGCTGGAACTACTTTCTCTATGTCTCAGCCACGTGGTTCACTCTGCTTCTGGCTCATTCTGGGTCCCCTGAAATGGCTCTCCCACTGCAAACTTGCCATTCCCAACTCAGCTGTCTTCGAAGTACCAACCTGGAACTTTCTGATCCCTACTCTAGGTATTAGGGAAAACTTTGACTGAAACTGTACTTCCTGGCCAGACACCACAGTAAGCATGTGCATGAGTTATTTTACAATAGAAGATCCTGATAAAGAACCTGGAACTAACAAGCCATCACCAATGCAAAGAATTTGGGACAGGTCCAAAGGAGACAGGAGACACTAGTTCCTAGGTCCTACCAGCCTCCCAGAATCCTTCTTGCTAGAATCCATTTTGGCTGAGCATTGCACATGGCACCAGGAAGACTCCTGATTCAGAATAATTCTCCAGATACAATTTGGAAAATAATCTTATCACCATAAATTTGGAGACTACGAGCCATGTGGCAGAGCAGTCTTTGGGTCCTCTTACCCTCCTGTTCTCCACCCAAGTGCCCCTTCTAGTTAATAAGGTGAAACCTCATATTTTAAACTTACATTAACCATATGTGTTATGTACTTATCCTCATAGCTCTTTCCCACTCCAGCAAATCCCAGTTGAGTTTCTGAAGATACTTAAAGTGCTGGACCACACAGAAACTAAATTGAGAAAACTGATCTCAGGTTTACTGTGCATAAAAATCACCCAGGAGTGACCATTAAACCAGAGACTCCTGAGCTCCATTTCTGGAGATTCTGATTAAATAGGTTTGGAGTGGAAGCCAGTAGTCTGCATTATAATAACCACCCATGTGACTTGATGGAGATGATCAACTGCTTGAAGCAACTTCAGTCTGAAAACTGACTTAGGAAAAGTCATCTGTGTCCTGATAGCAACTGCTGCGGTCTGTGTGCATGTGTGTTCATCCAACTCTTTGCGACCCTATGAACTGTAGCCTGCCAGGCTTCTGTGTTAACAGGATTCCCCAGGCAAGAATACTGGAGTGGATTGCCATGCCCTTGCTCCAGGGGATCTTCCCCTGTTGATTTACACAGTCGGCATTCATTCTAGGCCTGCGCCTCTTCCCCATTAGTTGACTGGTCCCCCTCCCCCGCCCCCTGCAGCTTTTGCTGGAACTACTTTCTCTATGTCTCAGCCACGTGGTTCACTCTGCTTCTGGCTCATTCTGGGTCCCCTGAAATGGCTCTCCCACTGCAAACTTGCCATTCCCAACTCAGCTGTCTTCGAAGTACCAACCTGGAACTTTCTGATCCCTACTCTAGGTATTAGGGAAAACTTTGACTGAAACTGTACTTCCTGGCCAGACACCACAGTAAGCATGTGCATGAGTTATTTTACAATAGAAGATCCTGATAAAGAACCTGGAACTAACAAGCCATCACCAATGCAAAGAATTTGGGACAGGTCCAAAGGAGACAGGAGACACTAGTTCCTAGGTCCTACCAGCCTCCCAGAATCCTTCTTGCTAGAATCCATTTTGGCTGAGCATTGCACATGGCACCAGGAAGACTCCTGATTCAGAATAATTCTCCAGATACAATTTGGAAAATAATCTTATCACCATAAATTTGGAGACTACGAGCCATGTGGCAGAGCAGTCTTTGGGTCCTCTTACCCTCCTGTTCTCCACCCAGGTGCCCCTTCTCAATAAAGTCTGTCAACCCATGTGTCTCCTTGGACAGTTCATTTCTAAGTGCTGTTAGACAAGAGTGCACTTGTGGGTCCTGGAAGGAGTCCCCTTTCCTGCCACACAGGGAGCTGAGGGCAACTGCAGGGACAGTATCTGTGACCATCTCCCTGCCTAGTTTCTTCCTTTACTTGCTTCCTTTCCACCAAACGGATGGAGTCATGCTAGTCACAGAGATTTTCCAAGAGAACCAGAAAGCTCCCTAGTCTTCACCAGACAAACTGAGAAGGAGCGCCAGTGCTCTGGGGACTGCTGACCTGCTGCTTTGTTTCTAGAACCACTGCCAGCATTGCTCTCCCTGGGATTTCAAACGAGAGTGGTTACTGTTATTTGGTCCCTCAGTTTTGTCTGACTCTTTGTGACACCATGGACTGTATGGAACCCACCGCACTCCCCTGTCTATGGAATTCTCCAGGCAACATCACTGGAGTGATTTGCCATTTCCTTCTCTAAGAGTGGTTAATGGGATCCAACTATTCCCTTCTCTGTCCTTTCTTTTTCTTTCTCCCTTGACTTCTATTTTCCTTGTCAAAGGGCTCTTAATTCCATTTCCTTTTGGAAGGTCACTTTGCTTGCATTCTGAGTGCTCCCTACAAAGGACTATAGAAAGAACATATGAAAAAACAACTGCATAGTTTATTCTCTCCACAGGTACAATCAAAAGAATAGAGCAACAGATAAAACTTAGAATGGTATTGAGCTTACACTCCAGAACTCACTAGGAAAATGATGGAGACTCTAGCCTTTCAAAATTTCTTCCGTGATTATTCTCAGGCTGATATACACTCTCATGTTAGTGGATCAATCCACTTTCTAAGAGGTGTCTGTCCCACTGTAGAATGCCAAATGGATTCTACTCTTTCTCAAAAGGTTATCAAGTTTTTAAGATTTATATTTTTGAGATTTCCTTTTTTTAAGATTGCAGTTGCAAGGATGCCAGATCTGAGATTCAAATCTGTCTACTGACCTCTTGCAAGTAGCTTTTCCTTCTGCAGTAAGAGGAACTTCATGAGTCAATGTTGAGAGAGTAGAGAGAAGAGAACGTCTCCAGCACTTCAATATTTTTGAATACTGTGTGAGTTCACTGTCTATTGAATAGTTTCAGTACACATTTGCTATCCTCTCTCCTTGGGAGGAGAAGCAGCATTATGTTAATACATGCCATTTCTTTGCCCAGTCAGGAACCTGGTTTTTGCTTCCTCTTTTATTTCTTATGTCCAGGGATAGTATGTGTTATTTTTGCAGGAAACAATCTTGGTGGTGGTTGCCACAGGAATCCCTTACTTGCCATTATGGCTGAATAGGAAGTGAGGCCAGGTCTGTGCTTAAAACCAATTTGTCTTTCTAATTTGAGAGACAGAAAGCCCACTTTGGCACCAGTATTGCCATATTTGACACCAAATTCTGCATTTAGAGGAGCAGATACTTGCTTAAATGTATTATTTTTTTCTTCTTAGACTGTTCTGTGGCTATACCTCTATGTTTCAAGACCCTGGATAGGAGGAGAGTTGTGGGGCAATTGTTACCTTTAACATTTCCTACCATGGAAATAATCTCATTCAAGGACCCAATTAAATGGCAATTTATTTGTCCTAGTTACACATCACCTTAATTAGCCTGTATTTCAAGTTATTTATCAATCTGGTTCACTGACTTAATAGCATTGTTTTGCAAGCAGTGATGATATCTTGTAATTCTTTGTATCTCACTACATTTGGCATAATACAATTTTCCCTGGGTATATTTTAATTAACCAAATCATAATTGTGTTATATTCGGTAATTTTCTAGCTCTCATTCAGAGGGTCTACCAGATGCTTTCTGTTGTTATTGTTTAGTTGCTAAGTTGTGTCCTACTCCTTAGCAACCCCACAGACTATAGCCAGCTGACCAGGCTCTGCTGTCCACATGATTTCTCAGGCAAGAATATAGGAGTGGCTTGCCATTTCCTTCTCCAGAGGATCTGTGTGACCCAAGAATCAAATAACATGACTTGTACTGGAAGGTGGATTCTTTACTACTAAGTCACCTGGGAAGCCCTGTCTACTAGATTCCCACAGGCTTTACAGAAATGACAGACTGCATGTCACAGAAATCAGTTATCTCCAGGCAAGAGATCCATTGTCTGTAGAGGCAAGAATCCTGGCTATCCTGCCTTCCAGTACGGTGACTGTGCACAAACTCCAAGACTCAAAGAGCTTCAAACAGAACCTCTGATGAGTCAGCAATCACCCTGGTTACAATTCTCCCAGAGAGAAAACAATGAGCAACTGGGAATGACTGTTTCTTAGGGGTCTTAAATATAATCTTCTCCCTGGGTATCTCTAAATTATTTAAACTAGATTGGTCTGCCCTGTGGTCTGCTCTCTCTACAGGAGTTGAAAGCCTATTTCTTTCTCACAAGTGGGTAGGTTTATAGCTTAATCAAAATGACAATTACCTAAGGCATGATGCCTATTATAAACCACATCCATTACAGGGTCACCAAGGCAGGGAGGAGGAAGGCTGTGAGAAGGCTGGCGGTGTAAATGGAAAGCAGCGAGTGTCTCTCCTTTGCCTGCTACACTTCCCCACAAACGTTGGGAGTGAACCAATCTTGAGGAAATTCACACTTTCCAGGGACAAACTCTGTGGTCCATTTTTAGGGTCATTATATAAACATGCCAGCCACCATATGAGCATAGTTACATAAGCTGGTACTTCACATCTATGATTGATATACCTGTGAGGAATTCAGGCTGCCTTTGACTCCAGATCATTTTATATTGATGAGAGATAAAATAGAGGGGACTGAGATATGTGGTCCTGACTTTAAACAATTTAGGGGCTGACACTTGATCTAGGGATTATATTTTCCTGTATGCTAGCTCCACAGGTGGAATGGAAACCAATAGGTGGAAATTGTATCAGGGTTGTCTCTACTTTTGTCTAACCATTTTTCTAGGTCACACCTACACAGATAGATACAATTAAAGACAGATGAGCAGTGTTGGCTAAAAAATACTGTACAACCTAAAATTGAGAATTATGTTTGTATTTAATGAATAGAGCTATGAACTTAAATCTGGGAAGTCTCAGATACACACACACACACACACACACACACATACATACGTACATATATTGGCTGCTCAGTGAAGCATGTGGGATCATAGTTCCCCAACCAGCGATTGAACCTATGCCACTGCAGTGGAAGCACAGAGGCCTAACAACCAACTGCCAGGGCATTCCTATAAAGGAGTTTTTGCAAGAAAGACCAGGTGGTCAGAACATCAAAAGATTACTATTAATTAAAGAAAACCAGACCCCCAGGTGGTGCTAGTGGTAAGGAATCTTGTTGTCAGTGAAGGAGATATAGATTTGATCCCCGGGTCAGGAAGATCCCCTGGAGAAGGGAATGGCAACTGACTCCAGTATTATTGTCTGGAGAATCCCATGAACAGAGGAGCCTGGACGGCTGCAGTCCATGGTGTGTGTAGGACACAATTGAGCAACTATGCATCCAGACATCTGAAGGAATATATTGCTTTTCTACCTATGGGAAGGTGCAGGAATCTGGGCTTGCTGATATCATTCCTTTGATGCACACCTCAGCTACATAGGTCCAGTATCCTGGGTTTACTCATCCTGAATAGCCTCAGGGGTGGCTGCAGAGGCTGACTGCTTGATCTCAGGCATCTTATTTCCGTCCTGCATTCCCTCAGGTCCTCATGTTACCTTCAAAATTTTATTGGGTCATTATATAAACATGCCAGCCACCATATGAGCATAGTTACATAAGCTGGTACTTCACATCTATGATTGATATACCTGTGAGGAATTCAGGCTGCCTTTGACTCCAGATCATTTTATATTGATGAGAGATAAAATAGAGGGGACTGAGATATGTGGTCCTGACTTTAAACAATTTAGGGGCTGACACTTGATCTAGGGATTATATTTTCCTGTATGCTAGCTCCACAGGTGGAATGGAAACCAATAGGTGGAAATTGTATCAGGGTTGTCTCTACTTTTGTCTAACCATTTTTCTAGGTCACACCTACACAGATAGATACAATTAAAGACAGATGAGCAGTGTTGGCTAAAAAATACTGTACAACCTAAAATTGAGAATTATGTTTGTATTTAATGAATAGAGCTATGAACTTAAATCTGGGAAGTCTCAGATACACACACACACACACACACACACACATACATACGTACATATATTGGCTGCTCAGTGAAGCATGTGGGATCATAGTTCCCCAACCAGCGATTGAACCTATGCCACTGCAGTGGAAGCACAGAGGCCTAACAACCAACTGCCAGGGCATTCCTATAAAGGAGTTTTTGCAAGAAAGACCAGGTGGTCAGAACATCAAAAGATTACTATTAATTAAAGAAAACCAGACCCCCAGGTGGTGCTAGTGGTAAGGAATCTTGTTGTCAGTGAAGGAGATATAGATTTGATCCCCGGGTCAGGAAGATCCCCTGGAGAAGGGAATGGCAACTGACTCCAGTATTATTGTCTGGAGAATCCCATGAACAGAGGAGCCTGGACGGCTGCAGTCCATGGTGTGTGTAGGACACAATTGAGCAACTATGCATCCAGACATCTGAAGGAATATATTGCTTTTCTACCTATGGGAAGGTGCAGGAATCTGGGCTTGCTGATATCATTCCTTTGATGCACACCTCAGCTACATAGGTCCAGTATCCTGGGTTTACTCATCCTGAATAGCCTCAGGGGTGGCTGCAGAGGCTGACTGCTTGATCTCAGGCATCTTATTTCCGTCCTGAATTCCCTCAGGTCTCATGTTTGGGAAACAGCTGTAATGTGATAGATTGATTGTTGCAACATCATTTGTTTACTGATAGGGCAGGTAATACATTTTATTGAAAGCAGTAAATCAAATTAATTATAAGAAGCATTTACTCCAGAACTCACTAGGAACATGGAATCTCTAGTACCTCAAAATTGCTTGTGGGTTCTCAGGCTGATCTATATACGCTCCTTGGGGGAATCAAACTACTCTGTTAAGTATACCTAGTCTAGTGCTCAGTGCAAGGCTTAGTCATTCAGTGGTGTCTGACTCTTTGATGCCCCATGGACTATAACCCGCAAGGCTCCTCTGTCCATGAGATTTTTCAGGCAAGAATACTGAAGCAGATTGTCATTTCCTCTTCTAGGGAATCCTCTTTACCTAGGGATTGAACCTATGTCTCTTGCATCTCCTGCATTGGAAGGCAGATTCTTTACCACGGGGCCACCAGGAGAGCCCATATGAATATGCTAATACTTCATCTACTAGGTTAATTCTCAAGTCTTCTAAGAATGCACACTGACCCTCCTCTACTGTGATTTGGACATAGTGGTTGCACAGAAACTTTTGCTGAAAAAATTAGGTGAAGCGAAGTGAGGCAAAAACTGACAGAAGGGAAGTTTTTTCTTCAAGCTTAAAACAGGGAGCAATTTATACCCTCAATGAGACCTTCATTCTCTGGGAGGTCCCTATGGTTAAGCTCATTAAAAAATAAAGCCTTGAGCACATCATAAACCAGGTAAAATATCTCAGTGTGATCTTTGGAAAGGTGCCAAAGTAGAGAATTACAAAGTAGGAGGTTAAGGATTATTGTCTGGGAATCCCATGAACAGGGCCTGACGGCTGCAGTCCATGGTGTGTGTAGGACACAATTGAGCAACTATGCATCCAGACATCTGAAGGAATATATTGCTTTTCTACCTATGGGAAGGTGCAGGAATCTGGGCTTGCTGATATCATTCCTTTGATGCACACCTCAGCTACATAGGTCCAGTATCCTGGGTTTACTCATCCTGAATAGCCTCAGGGGTGGCTGCAGAGGCTGACTGCTTGATCTCAGGCATCTTATTTCCGTCCTGAATTCCCTCAGGTCTCATGTTTGGGAAACAGCTGTAATGTGATAGATTGATTGTTGCAACATCATTTGTTTACTGATAGGGCAGGTAATACATTTTATTGAAAGCAGTAAATCAAATTAATTATAAGAAGCATTTACTCCAGAACTCACTAGGAACATGGAATCTCTAGTACCTCAAAATTGCTTGTGGGTTCTCAGGCTGATCTATATACGCTCCTTGGGGGAATCAAACTACTCTGTTAAGTATACCTAGTCTAGTGCTCAGTGCAAGGCTTAGTCATTCAGTGGTGTCTGACTCTTTGATGCCCCATGGACTATAACCCGCAAGGCTCCTCTGTCCATGAGATTTTTCAGGCAAGAATACTGAAGCAGATTGTCATTTCCTCTTCTAGGGAATCCTCTTTACCTAGGGATTGAACCTATGTCTCTTGCATCTCCTGCATTGGAAGGCAGATTCTTTACCACGGGGCCACCAGGAGAGCCCATATGAATATGCTAATACTTCATCTACTAGGTTAATTCTCAAGTCTTCTAAGAATGCACACTGACCCTCCTCTACTGTGATTTGGACATAGTGGTTGCACAGAAACTTTTGCTGAAAAAATTAGGTGAAGCGAAGTGAGGCAAAAACTGACAGAAGGGAAGTTTTTTCTTCAAGCTTAAAACAGGGAGCAATTTATACCCTCAATGAGACCTTCATTCTCTGGGAGGTCCCTATGGTTAAGCTCATTAAAAAATAAAGCCTTGAGCACATCATAAACCAGGTAAAATATCTCAGTGTGATCTTTGGAAAGGTGCCAAAGTAGAGAATTACAAAGTAGGAGGTTAAGGACCAAGATGAAAAATATAGATTGGTCTTTCTCTGTGGATATATTTCTCCAAATCACAGTGAAAACCTGCATAGATGAAAAGTTTTTTTTTCAGGAGATATCACTATTTATTAGTCTTAGAAATAAGAATTTCTATAAAGACCTGTAGAAGTGGAACAGAATAAGGTGAAACTAAGGTCATGATTGTATTTTGTTAAGGATATGACGCACAAAACTCTTACGCTGTCTTGTGAGAAAAGGAACAAGAATGTGCGTGTGTGTGTGTGTGTGTGTGTGTGTATGTGTGTATGTGTATGCTCAGTGATGTCCAACTCTTTGTGACCCATGGACTGTAGCCCACAGGCTTCTCTGTCCATGGGATTTTCCAGGCAAGAATACTGAAATGGGTTGCCATTTCCTACTCTAAAGGTTCTTCCAATCCATGGATCAAAACTGCATCTCTTGTATCTCCAGAACATGAGCACAGAATAAGTATAGTTACAGAATAAAATTTAGGGGACATCACTGGAGATGTAGATACATAAAGTGGAGTGGGCTTTTGGAATATAAAAACATTAAAGTCATACTTGACCTGTACTTCTATCATACGAGGAAAGATGGTTTAGGTACTGATATTGACTAAGATTCTTAAAGTAAAGATGTTTCTATGGCTTCTTTAATACGAGTTAGATGAAACACTGAACATTTTCTACTTATGATCAGGATCTAGACAAGGATGCCCACTTCAACCACTGCTATGTAACATTGTACTAGAAATTCTAGCCATAGAAAATTACTTTTGAAGTATAGGGAAGCTTTGATATTGAGAGGCACCTCTTGAATGTGTCATGTATTACATTTCTTGATCTGGATGGTGGTTATACAGATGGGAAACACTGAAGGGAAGAGGAGAAGGGAGCAACAGAGGATAACATGGTTGGATGGCATCACTGATTCAATGGACATGAGTTTGCATAAATTCAGGGAAACAGTGAAGGATGGAGAAGTCTGGTGTGCTGCAGTTCATGGGGCTGCAAAAAGTCAAACATGGCTTAGAGACTGAACAGCAATAATGATATCTAAATTATATTTTAACTAATATTTAAAACACATATCATTGAATAAAAAATTTAACTGAGCTCTTAAAGTATATTTCAGTTCTCATGTAGCTACTTCCCTCCTCTTTGAATTAAATACTATCTCTACTTCTAATTGAGTATTATAAACACATAAAAGCATACATTAAACTTCAAGTAAATGAACTACCAGCAAATGCTTTTTACAGCAACTATTTTCCAATAGAGAACATGGTGATATAGCACTTTCAATTTCAGCAATAAAAATCTCACTGGCAGTGCCGGTATAAACTAAAGGAAAACCCTGATCTGCTGTTTTTACATTATTAGCCTGCCTGTTTCTTCCATGTGTCATTCTTTTACACTTTTGTGAACACTTTTTCCAGGTGGCTCTAGTGGTAAAGAACCTGCCTGTCAGTGCAGGGGACATAAGAGCAGGTTTGATCCCTAGATTGGGAAGATACCCTGATAAAGGCATGGCAACTCACTCCAGTATTCCTGCCTGAAAATCACATGGACAGAAGGAGTCTGGTGGGTCACGTTGCAAGAGTCGCATGAATAAAAAAAGCATCTCTTGTATCTCCAGAACATGAGCACAGTATAGTTACAGAATAAAATTTAGGGGACATCACTGGAGATGTAGATACATAAAGTGGAGTGGGCTTTTGGAATATAAAAACATTAAAGTCATACTTGACCTGTACTTCTATCATACGAGGAAAGATGGTTTAGGTACTGATATTGACTAAGATTCTTAAAGTAAAGATGTTTCTATGGCTTCTTTAATACGAGTTAGATGAAACACTGAACATTTTCTACTTATGATCAGGATCTAGACAAGGATGCCCACTTCAACCACTGCTATGTAACATTGTACTAGAAATTCTAGCCATAGAAAATTACTTTTGAAGTATAGGGAAGCTTTGATATTGAGAGGCACCTCTTGAATGTGTCATGTATTACATTTCTTGATCTGGATGGTGGTTATACAGATGGGAAACACTGAAGGGAAGAGGAGAAGGGAGCAACAGAGGATAACATGGTTGGATGGCATCACTGATTCAATGGACATGAGTTTGCATAAATTCAGGGAAACAGTGAAGGATGGAGAAGTCTGGTGTGCTGCAGTTCATGGGGCTGCAAAAAGTCAAACATGGCTTAGAGACTGAACAGCAATAATGATATCTAAATTATATTTTAACTAATATTTAAAACACATATCATTGAATAAAAAATTTAACTGAGCTCTTAAAGTATATTTCAGTTCTCATGTAGCTACTTCCCTCCTCTTTGAATTAAATACTATCTCTACTTCTAATTGAGTATTATAAACACATAAAAGCATACATTAAACTTCAAGTAAATGAACTACCAGCAAATGCTTTTTACAGCAACTATTTTCCAATAGAGAACATGGTGATATAGCACTTTCAATTTCAGCAATAAAAATCTCACTGGCAGTGCCGGTATAAACTAAAGGAAAACCCTGATCTGCTGTTTTTACATTATTAGCCTGCCTGTTTCTTCCATGTGTCATTCTTTTACACTTTTGTGAACACTTTTTCCAGGTGGCTCTAGTGGTAAAGAACCTGCCTGTCAGTGCAGGGGACATAAGAGACGCAGGTTTGATCCCTAGATTGGGAAGATACCCTGGATAAAGGCATGGCAACTCACTCCAGTATTCCTGCCTGAAAAATCACATGGACAGAAGGAGTCTGGTGGGTCACGTTGCAAAGAGTCGCATATGACTGAAATGACATAGCATGTACACAAAATGGAAGAACTGACTCTTTCCCAAAAGATTGGCTTATAGGTCATTATCTGTTTATGGATGTATAATGATTTTTCCTCATTAATGACTGAGAGTGAATTAGTGTAGAAGAAAACTTTCTATTTGTACTCTGATTAATGCTAAATTCACGAAACTTTGTGATTTGAGTATTGCTTTTGATATTTGGAAACACATTTCTGTTTTCTGACAATAAGGTGACAGACCCAGAGCTACTCTGATATTTTCTTGGCCAAGTTGTGGAATCAGGTGCTTTTCAAGTTTCCACTGATTTTTTTTTCATTTCGAGAGGTATAACTCTCTCTTTTAGGATGAAGCTAAAACCACCAAGATTTTTTATTCTACATATATAATTTACATGAAGGAGATCAAAGCAAGTCAGCATGGAGCAATATTGAGTATCTGTGCCCTTCTATACTTAAGGAAGACAGGTAAGTTGAGCATGAGGTAAGTTCATGCACCAGCAGAATTCTGTCTCAGGCAGCATCATCAGACCAAAGTACGAATGGTGCTTCTCAAACTCACTGCTGTGCTCATTCTGTGCAGGCAGCCTCTTTAATGGAGACAGGATACAGTGATGGTGAGAAGAGTAGCTGGTGAATTCAATAAGCAAAGGCCCGAGCATAATTTGGTCAAGGGCTATACACACACGCCAGCCATTTCACAGCAATGTCATACAAATTACTTATAGCGCTATCCAACTATAATATACAGTAATGTGAATATAATATAAATATGCAATGTATTAATTTTCTAGGGCATCCATGAGAAAATACTGCAGACTGGGTTAATTAAACACCATAAATTAATTTTCTTATCATCCTGGAGGCCAGAAGTCTGAGATCAAGGTGTTGGCAGTGTTTGATTTTTTGGAGGACTTTTCCTTTTTGCTTATAGATGGTGATCTTTTCCCTGTGTTTTCACGTGGTCTTCTCTCTGTGTCTGTGTCCTAATTACTTATAAGAATACCAGTCATATTGGATTAAGATCCACCGTAATGCCCTCATTGTAACATTTTAAAGACGCTATCTCCAAATACTTATATGATCATATTCTTTAAGCGCTTCAACATACGGAGTTTTGGAGGTATGTAATTCAGCCCTTGACTCTGTAATAGCTTTCTAACCTTGGTTAGGTATGTTGACTTGGTGTGTGCAGACAACACATTCTCAAGTCTATACTTCAAATGGAAGTAGTTTGGCTGGTCTTTCTGACATGGTAGGAGTGTGAAATGTGACAAAGATAAGGAAGTGTGTGATAATACTTATAACTACTTTGTGAGCATCCTAGAAGCATTTTGTAGCTAGATACATTATAATAGCCCTAAATATTTATAAAAGCACTATGAAAACTGGATTTAAAATATCAATGCTTACTAAAACTCTGCTTTGCCCCTCTTTGTTCAGTAATATTGGAACCCATAGTAATGTAGGAGAATATTAGAAATGAATGATCCATATAGTCAAATGAATAGATTTGAACTCATTCTATTTGCCATCAAATGTGTTCTTTCCTCAATATGACCTACATGTTTTGATGACAATACCAATTAACTGTTACCCAGTGTTACAGACAGTGGCATTTTTAATTTTCTTCTTTCTTCCTCCTTATTGGAATTACAGCAGTTGGAACCAAACCAGATTTGGGTTCAAAGTCTAGGTTTGCCACTTACTATCTGTGACCCTGATGTGTTACTTATCCCTTTGCTTTACATTAGTCACCTTATATGCAAAATATGAGATCATGTATGCATGCTAAATCACTTCAGTCACGTCCAACTCTTTGTGACCCCATGGACTCTAGCCTTCCAGGATCCTCTGTCCTTGGGATTCTCCAGGCAAGAGTACTAGAGTGGGTTCTCAAGTCCTCCTCTAGGGAACCTTCCCAACTCAGGCACTAAACCTGGGTCTCTTACATCTCCTGCATTAGCAGGCAGGTTCTTTACCACTAGCGCTATCTGTGAAGCCCATGGGACAGTAACAGTTCTCAATTCATTGAAATGCTGGTAGAGTCAAATGAGAAGATGACTGCATCTGACATTCAGGAAATGCATAGAGTTACTAATTTCCACTGTGGCTAAATATTACTAATTCTACCACTAAACTTTCTCTCTGTTCATACTGCTCTGTCCTATTAATAATTTAGGGCTGTTCTTCCTGCTTCGCTGAAAGCTTTCCCAGAAAGCTAACCCAATCTCCTGTTTTCATCCACTTTTCCTGTTCTCTTTAGAAACTTTCAGTGACTCAAATTATCCAGAAAATATGGTTGAATTACTTCAATTTGTTTTTTTAGGCCCTTAGACTGGGCTTTAGATCAACATCCCTTTTCATTCCTCCTTGGTTTCTATCTTCTCTTAACCTACTCTATGGTCTTGGATCAGTCCCTAGACTTGGCCATGAGAATGCCTACACTCAAAGTTTTCTACTGAGGATTATTTAATTAAATTTCTAGAAGGCCTTGCTTCCAGAACTCCATTAACTAGCAGAGTGGCCTTAGGAAAATCAATGAACTTCCTTGTATTTATTTTAGTACTTATACATTGGCACATTTCTCAAACTTAGTATGCATAAGAATCATCTGGAGAAACATATACACTTATCCCCAATTTATATATTATGTTGAAATGAGTTTCCTTTTCCTCATGACTATAAGAAACAGCAGTGAAACTTCCTTTTCTTTGATGTTTCAACTCCCCAAACCTTTATGCTTTTTATTTATTTCTTTTTATAATTTCTAGAAAAATTTATTTGATTGTTGAAGACTGAAAATTTTTTCATGCACTTATTTTTTTTTTAACTGGAGGATAATTGCTTTACAAAGTTGTGTTGGTGCCTGTCTTACAGCAACAAAACTTAGTCATACATGTGTATATCTCCTCCTTCTTGAGTCTCCCTCTAACCTATTCACCCATCCCGCACTTCTAGGTCATCACAGAGTGCTGGCATGGACTCCTATGCTACACAGGAGCTCCCCACTATCTGTTTTGCACATGGTAACATATACATGTCAATGTTCTCTCAATTTGTGTCACCCTCTCCTTGCTGTGAAGCCCATGGGACAGTAACAGTTCTCAATTCATTGAAATGCTGGTAGAGTCAAATGAGAAGATGACTGCATCTGACATTCAGGAAATGCATAGAGTTACTAATTTCCACTGTGGCTAAATATTACTAATTCTACCACTAAACTTTCTCTCTGTTCATACTGCTCTGTCCTATTAATAATTTAGGGCTGTTCTTCCTGCTTGAAAGCTTTCCCAGAAAGCTAACCCAATCTCCTGTTTTCATCCACTTTTCCTGTTCTCTTTAGAAACTTTCAGTGACTCAAATTATCCAGAAAATATGGTTGAATTACTTCAATTTGTTTTTTTAGGCCCTTAGACTGGGCTTTAGATCAACATCCCTTTTCATTCCTCCTTGGTTTCTATCTTCTCTTAACCTACTCTATGGTCTTGGATCAGTCCCTAGACTTGGCCATGAGAATGCCTACACTCAAAGTTTTCTACTGAGGATTATTTAATTAAATTTCTAGAAGGCCTTGCTTCCAGAACTCCATTAACTAGCAGAGTGGCCTTAGGAAAATCAATGAACTTCCTTGTATTTATTTTAGTACTTATACATTGGCACATTTCTCAAACTTAGTATGCATAAGAATCATCTGGAGAAACATATACACTTATCCCCAATTTATATATTATGTTGAAATGAGTTTCCTTTTCCTCATGACTATAAGAAACAGCAGTGAAACTTCCTTTTCTTTGATGTTTCAACTCCCCAAACCTTTATGCTTTTTATTTATTTCTTTTTATAATTTCTAGAAAAATTTATTTGATTGTTGAAGACTGAAAATTTTTTCATGCACTTATTTTTTTTTTAACTGGAGGATAATTGCTTTACAAAGTTGTGTTGGTGCCTGTCTTACAGCAACAAAACTTAGTCATACATGTGTATATCTCCTCCTTCTTGAGTCTCCCTCTAACCTATTCACCCATCCCGCACTTCTAGGTCATCACAGAGTGCTGGCATGGACTCCTTGCGTTACACAGGAGCTCCCCACTATCTGTTTTGCACATGGTAACATATACATGTCAATGTTCTCTCAATTTGTGTCACCCTCTCCTTGCTCTGGTGTGTCCACAAGCTCTTTCTCTACATCTGCTTCTCTATTCCTACCCTGCCAATAAGTTCATCAGTACCATTTCCCTAGATTCCATATACATCTGTTAATATATGATATTTGTTTTTCACTTAACAGACTCTAGTTCATCCATTTCACTTCAACTGATTCACGTTTGTTTCTTTTTATGGCTAAGTATTATTCCATTGTATATATACATCACAACTTCTTTATCCATTCATCCATCACTGGACACTTAGGTTGGTTCCATGCTCTGGCTGTTGTAATGTACATTGTGGTACATGTGTCTTTTTCAGGATGCATGCCCAGTAGTGGTACTGTTGGGTCATATGTTGCTTTTATTCCTGGTTTTTAAGAAATCTCAACATTGCTTTCCATAGTGACTGTATGAATTTAAATTTCCCTCAACAGTGCAAGTGGAGAAGGAAATGGGAATCCACTACGGTATTTTTGACTGAAAAATTCCAATTGTTTTCTCCCATTTTGAGGGTGGTCTTTCATCTTGTGTACAGTTTCCTCTGCTGTGCAAAATCTTTTAAGTTTAATTGGATCTCATTTTTTTATTTTTATTTTTATTTTCATTAGTCTAGGAGCTAGGTCAAGAGGATCTTGTGATTTATGTCAAAGAGTATTCTGCCTATGTTTTCCTCTAAGAGTTTTATAGTTTCTGGCCTTACACTTAGGTCTGCAGTCCATTTTGAGTCTATTTCTAGGAAGTGTTAGAAAGTGTTCTAATTTTATTCTTTTATGTGTTCATATACTTTCTTACTCTTCATCTCTATACTGGTCCCCTTCCCAAGTTCAACTAGGAACAAAAAATACTAAAGTTAGAGATCAGATATTCCAGTCACCATCATTTGCAGCAGTTTTTTATGCACCATTTCAAACAAATGGTCTTTGCCTCTTCTTAAAAGCTTCAAGTGCCTAAGACCTGGTTACATCACCTCATTAAACATTTCTCTTTGCTAGAAAGTGTATCCATATGGACTCTCTACACAGGAGCCCCCACATCTGTTTTGCACATGGTAACATATACATGTCAATGTTCTCTCAATTTGTGTCACCCTCTCCTTGCTCTGGTGTGTCCACAAGCTCTTTCTCTACATCTGCTTCTCTATTCCTACCCTGCCAATAAGTTCATCAGTACCATTTCCCTAGATTCCATATACATCTGTTAATATATGATATTTGTTTTTCACTTAACAGACTCTAGTTCATCCATTTCACTTCAACTGATTCACGTTTGTTTCTTTTTATGGCTAAGTATTATTCCATTGTATATATACATCACAACTTCTTTATCCATTCATCCATCACTGGACACTTAGGTTGGTTCCATGCTCTGGCTGTTGTAATGTACATTGTGGTACATGTGTCTTTTTCAGGATGCATGCCCAGTAGTGGTACTGTTGGGTCATATGTTGCTTTTATTCCTGGTTTTTAAGAAATCTCAACATTGCTTTCCATAGTGACTGTATGAATTTAAATTTCCCTCAACAGTGCAAGTGGAGAAGGAAATGGGAATCCACTACGGTATTTTTGACTGAAAAATTCCAATTGTTTTCTCCCATTTTGAGGGTGGTCTTTCATCTTGTGTACAGTTTCCTCTGCTGTGCAAAATCTTTTAAGTTTAATTGGATCTCATTTTTTTATTTTTATTTTTATTTTCATTAGTCTAGGAGCTAGGTCAAGAGGATCTTGTGATTTATGTCAAAGAGTATTCTGCCTATGTTTTCCTCTAAGAGTTTTATAGTTTCTGGCCTTACACTTAGGTCTGCAGTCCATTTTGAGTCTATTTCTAGGAAGTGTTAGAAAGTGTTCTAATTTTATTCTTTTATGTGTTCATATACTTTCTTACTCTTCATCTCTATACTGGTCCCCTTCCCAAGTTCAACTAGGAACAAAAAATACTAAAGTTAGAGATCAGATATTCCAGTCACCATCATTTGCAGCAGTTTTTTATGCACCATTTCAAACAAATGGTCTTTGCCTCTTCTTAAAAGCTTCAAGTGCCTAAGACCTGGTTACATCACCTCATTAAACATTTCTCTTTGCTAGAAAGTGTATCCATATGGTCAACTTTATAAAACAGTCTTTGATCCATTTGTTGGTAAGTTATACTCTGCAGAATATCTGATTTATTTTCCTTATGGCAGCTTTCAAATATCTAAAACAATTGCCACAAACACGCAAAGATTTTTCTCTCTAATAGTTGGAATCAGGACTCCCATTACTTTATTGTATACTGCTATGCCTTTCAAAGATGTAACCTTGAAGGTTACTGTGCAAGTGAGAGTCACAATAGCTTACCAGGAGGAATTACAGTTTATGCTGTAACACAACTGTTGAAACAATAATGTATAGGTTCTACCCCACTGGAACATGCAGAACAATATATATCTGTTCCCTCTTCTCAGCACTAGTTTTGTGGACTTCAGAGCCTTGCAGTTCTACTCGTCTCATGACTCAATGGTCCCCATGCTTGATCTGGTGTTCTGCTATTGCTATCTTAAAATTCTTGAAATATTTTGAACAAAGGGCATCCCACATTTCATTTTGCACTGAGTCTCACAAATTAACAGCATATTCTGACTTCCTGGTTGTGTTGCGTTTGCTAATATTCTGTGTATTTTGATAGTTCTTCTTTAATAATACTTCCTATAATGGCCATTATAGGAATACTGGATATTCTAATCTTATTAACTTTCCATTTTCCTACAGTTTTTCTTTTAGTTCACTCTCTAAGCATCATGCTTGGACTTGACACCATGTATTGCTGATTCATACTTGAGAGTTCCCTCTATTTGCTGCTCAGGTCATTTACCCATAATTGCCTATGTTTTCCTCTAAGAGTTTTATAGTTTCTGGCCTTACACTTAGGTCTGCAGTCCATTTTGAGTCTATTTCTAGGAAGTGTTAGAAAGTGTTCTAATTTTATTCTTTTATGTGTTCATATACTTTCTTACTCTTCATCTCTATACTGGTCCCCTTCCCAAGTTCAACTAGGAACAAAAAATACTAAAGTTAGAGATCAGATATTCCAGTCACCATCATTTGCAGCAGTTTTTTATGCACCATTTCAAACAAATGGTCTTTGCCTCTTCTTAAAAGCTTCAAGTGCCTAAGACCTGGTTACATCACCTCATTAAACATTTCTCTTTGCTAGAAAGTGTATCCATATGGTCAACTTTATAAAACAGTCTTTGATCCATTTGTTGGTAAGTTATACTCTGCAGAATATCTGATTTATTTTCCTTATGGCAGCTTTCAAATATCTAAAACAATTGCCACAAACACGCAAAGATTTTTCTCTCTAATAGTTGGAATCAGGACTCCCATTACTTTATTGTATACTGCTATGCCTTTCAAAGATGTAACCTTGAAGGTTACTGTGCAAGTGAGAGTCACAATAGCTTACCAGGGGAGGAATTACAGTTTATGCTGTAACACAACTGTTGAAACAATAATGTATAGGTTCTACCCCACTGGAACATGCAGAACAATATATATCTGTTCCCTCTTCTCAGCACTAGTTTTGTGGACTTCAGAGCCTTGCAGTTCTACTCGTCTCATGACTCAATGGTCCCCATGCTTGATCTGGTGTTCTGCTATTGCTATCTTAAAATTCTTGAAATATTTTGAACAAAGGGCATCCCACATTTCATTTTGCACTGAGTCTCACAAATTAACAGCATATTCTGACTTCCTGGTTGTGTTGCGTTTGCTAATATTCTGTGTATTTTGATAGTTCTTCTTTAATAATACTTCCTATAATGGCCATTATAGGAATACTGGATATTCTAATCTTATTAACTTTCCATTTTCCTACAGTTTTTCTTTTAGTTCACTCTCTAAGCATCATGCTTGGACTTGACACCATGTATTGCTGATTCATACTTGAGAGTTCCCTCTATTTGCTGCTCAGGTCATTTACCCATAATTGCCTGTTTTTTTCTTAATCTAGTAAATGAAGCTTATTCCCTACCATAAGTGATTCACCCTGAGCTTGCATTTTTAAAAAAGTCATCTCAAGATAATTTTGTGAGAATTCCAATGCAATCTCACTTTCTCCTCCCTCGATTATGGTTCTGATCTATAGCTAATCTCCAGATCATTAAGGATGTTCCAGTAATTGGAAAGACATCTTCATGGTTTTTTTTTTCCATTAAGTGCTCATCTAACTTACGAAGGGCAGCTAAACTAACTTAAGCTGTTGAGACGCCTTATGTGACCAAAAAGAAATTCAAAGCAATTCTATGAAAACGTAGCTTCATTTGCAATTATATTAGTCAGGGGAAGGGAAATGGAGAGTATAATGTAACAAGGTTATAATGACCATCTTAATATTGCAAGGTTGAGCATGGCACAAAATCTCAGCATTAGTGTTACCTCTACATGTTCCACAGAGTGATCTCAGACTGGTGGCACTGTCTGGGCCAAGTAGAACTGTGGACTTGGTGTCTTTGTCTTCTGATGACAACTCTGACTCAGGCTCTGCTTACTAGAGAGTCCAGATTAAGATATACATTTTCAAATGCAATGATCACCTCTTCAGATATTCTACAAATATTTTTTTCTTAATTCCTGGAGTATAGAATAAAAGGATTTGATATATTGTGTATAGTTGCTCAGTTGCAACCCCATGGACTGTAGCTCATCAGGCTCCTCTGTCCATGGACTTTCCCAGGCAAGGATACTGGAGTGGGTTGCCATTTCCGCCTCCAAGGAATCTTCTGGACCCAAGGATTGAATCTGACTCTCCTGCATCTCCTAATTGGCAGACAAATTCTTTGCCACTGAGCCACTTTGGAAGCCCGAAAGGACTTGATTGAGATGATTTAATTGTCCATAAATCTGTACTGTTGATGACTGAGGAATACTACCATTTTGAGAAAGTAATACTGACCTAAAAATAAACTGAAATGGTTATTTCTATCCCAGTTAGTCATATCACCATCTACCCTCCTGATAATTTAAAAAACCTGAGCACTGTCTTTGTTCCCTCCCTTTCCTTTATCTCCACATCCATTCAAACAACTAAGCCCTGTAGTTTCTAACCCCAAATACATCCCCAAATGACTCTTGCCTTCCATTTCCACAGCCATACCCGTACAATACACATGATACCAACATACCAATACACATGATATACCTACTTCTAAAACTAAAGTTAGCACTCCTCCTCTTCTGGCCTTAGCAGTAAATTCTTAATTTGTCTGCTTGGCACCTTTATAAGTCATCTTTTTGTGGCAATGTGGTTAGACTTTCAATTATACAAGTCAGATTATGCCATCCCTCTGATTACAGCTGCAGCCTAATTTTGCATGCATTTATTCTGTGTTTCTTTGTGAAATAGGACTTAATACCACCTATGTATTCCTTCCCCTTGTTTATATTGTTCTCTTCTTTCTCCTGCCTACTCCGACCTAGAATAAAATAAGGGGTGTCTTGCATTAGTCATCCTTGATTTCCCTATGCTTCCAAGAGTGTTGACACTTAGTAGGTACTCAAAAATTATTCACTGAATATAATAAATGGTCCTGCAAACCAGGGATGAAATACAGCCCGTCTCTCTTTTGGATCATCATTTCCAATCTGCCAGTGCTAACTCCAAACACTGGCCAACCACTGGCTCCCCTGGGTCTAGCTGTCAGGGCTAGCATCTCCTCTGCTTATTCGTTTGGATTTGGCCAGAGTCAGAGGTCTAAAACTGACTAGTGCCTGGTTTCCTTTCTTTTTTCCTTCTAAGCTTCTTTAATATATCTTCACTTCTACAGCTCTAGGAGTAACTATTTCTTGTATATGATTTTAGCCTATGACTAAGCATACCTCACTGTCTTTTCTTTCCTGCTATCCAAGGTTGAATAGAGTCCCACTACCAGCTTCTACTGTTCTAGCGCCTTCAAAAGCCAATCAATACTTGCAAATCAGCCTATACCCTTTAAACCCTGAAGGGTTCAATGGATCGTAGGTAGAAAGTGCTTGGAGTGACTAAGCCAGATGAGTACCTCCTTCTGATCACATAACATATTCAGGATAAATGTTTCCTCCAAGCTGAGATTTGCAAAGCTTCATTGCTTAAAGATAAGCACTTGTTTTATAAAAAGTTGTTTGTATATTTGTGTTCACTGAGTCCATCTATGAATTTGTGATGAGAATAACATTGCTCAGACCCTGGAGAAAAATTGAACTGCATTTCAATGATTCCCAACACTTTTCTGATCTTAAAACTTAGCTGTTCACTTAGAAGTCAAAAAAGATTGCAATAAGAAGCTGGTAAAACAATCTTAATGGCAGAGATGGGATGTTGAGCACAACTTTGGCTGGCATTTTCAGTTTTTTAAATGCTTGGTTGCAACCGTCAGTTCCATAAGGATTTCATGAAGATTAATAACGTAAGGAAAAGGCCATCTTTCAAATAACTAAACACAAGAGCTCTTAGGACATTTTCTGATAAAATAGGAAAAGAGAAGAAATGTGGTTCCTTGTATATCCATCTCTATTTTTATTTTGTTTCTCTTCTGTAAAAATCTGTATAATATCATTTATCAATTATATCTCAAGAAGTTGAAAAAATTTACATTTCTTTTAATATTGCATTGATAATAATATACAATATAGTTTTATTAATAAATGTATCCTTGCATGCTCAGTTGCTTCTTTTTGTGAACTCCACGGACCATAGCCTGGAAGGTTCCTCTGTCCATGGAATTTTCCCAGAAAGGATACTGGAATGGGTTGCCTTGCTCTCCATCTGGGGATCTTCCTGATCCGGGGATCTTCCTGATCCAGGGATCGAACCTACATCCTGCATTGCAGGTGAATTCTTTATGGCTGAACCACCAGAGAAGCCCTTATTAATATATATACACAGACACACACACACACACATATAAAACACACAAAATGCAGATACACATATGTATCTGACATGCATAAAATATTAGGTAGAATTATCTTAAGGATAACAAATAATGTGACTAAATGGACTGAACTAGTGAATGTATCATAGTGGGCACTCCATAAATATCAGAAATTATTACTGTTATATTGTTATTCATATCAATAGTTAATACATTAAATCAGAAAAAAAAAAAAGATTAGCTTAGAGTATGACAGTGTGGGGACCTTCAATGTCCTAGTGAAACTAGTAAAATCTATGTAATTCCAAGCTTTTTAAAGTATCTGTAAAGTAGTCTTAAGTGCAAAATGAAAATAAACATCTAGTCAAAAGCATTTCTGAAACTCTGTAAAAGCAAAAAGCAAAATAAAAAAAAAATTACATGGACAAAAAAAAAGAAAAGAAAAGCATTTGTGAGAAAGCTGTAAAGAAAGTAACATCTGTTGTACTTGCATCAGAACCACCTCCTTCAAAGCTCAGCAAGGGGTTTTCCTTGGCGGTCCAGTAGGTAAAGAGTATGCCTTGCAGGGCAGAGGGCACCGGTTCAATCCTTGTCCCAGGAAGATCCCATGTGCCACGGGGCGACTGGACTGGTGTGTCCAATAAGGAACCAGTGCTCTGAAGTGCATGTGCCCAGAGCCAGTGCTCTGCAACGAGAGAGGCCACTGCAACGGAAGGCCCACACAGGCTGAAAAAGAATGAAAACACATATCCATCTCTATTTTTATTTTGTTTCTCTTCTGTAAAATCTGTATAATATCATTTATCAATTATATCTCAAGAAGTTGAAAAAATTTACATTTCTTTTAATATTGCATTGATAATAATATACAATATAGTTTTATTAATAAATGTATCCTTGCATGCTCAGTTGCTTCTTTTTGTGAACTCCACGGACCATAGCCTGGAAGGTTCCTCTGTCCATGGAATTTTCCCAGAAAGGATACTGGAATGGGTTGCCTTGCTCTCCATCTGGGGATCTTCCTGATCCGGGGATCTTCCTGATCCAGGGATCGAACCTACATCCTGCATTGCAGGTGAATTCTTTATGGCTGAACCACCAGAGAAGCCCTTATTAATATATATACACAGACACACACACACACATATAAAACACACAAAATGCAGATACACATATGTATCTGACATGCATAAAATATTAGGTAGAATTATCTTAAGGATAACAAATAATGTGACTAAATGGACTGAACTAGTGAATGTATCATAGTGGGCACTCCATAAATATCAGAAATTATTACTGTTATATTGTTATTCATATCAATAGTTAATACATTAAATCAGAAAAAAAAAAAAGATTAGCTTAGAGTATGACAGTGTGGGGACCTTCAATGTCCTAGTGAAACTAGTAAAATCTATGTAATTCCAAGCTTTTTAAAGTATCTGTAAAGTAGTCTTAAGTGCAAAATGAAAATAAACATCTAGTCAAAAGCATTTCTGAAACTCTGTAAAAGCAAAAAGCAAAATAAAAAAAAAATTACATGGACAAAAAAAAAAAAAGAAAAGAAAAGCATTTGTGAGAAAGCTGTAAAGAAAGTAACATCTGTTGTACTTGCATCAGAACCACCTCCTTCAAAGCTCAGCAAGGGGTTTTCCTTGGCGGTCCAGTAGGTAAAGAGTATGCCTTGCAGGGCAGAGGGCACCGGTTCAATCCTTGTCCCAGGAAGATCCCATGTGCCACGGGGCGACTGGACTGGTGTGTCCAATAAGGAACCAGTGCTCTGAAGTGCATGTGCCCAGAGCCAGTGCTCTGCAACGAGAGAGGCCACTGCAACGGAAGGCCCACACAGGCTGAAGAATAAAGATGAATGAAAACACATAAGTAAAAAACCAATAAAAGAAGCCAAAATTAAAAAAAAAAAAAAACCTCAACATGGCAAAATATTCCACTCCAAACTGCTGCAGCAAGAACACAGGGGTCCCACTCAGCCCAGTTCATAGACAGGGTTGGGATAAGTAAGATGTCAGCCTTCCTAAGGCTAAGTCCTAGGTGAATGTGGTTGAGAGGTATGGGTTTCTTTCTGAATGTATTTCTTAAGCTGATACAGGTCACTTAAGATGTATATGGTAAACTCTAGAGTAACAACTATAAAAAATAAAATAGGTGAAAAAATAATTTAAAAAATGAAAATACTACATTAGAAAATATTCGCTTAATGTAAACACAAACAATAAAAGAGAAAAGAGGTTAAAAATAAAAAAGACATGACGTACAGAACACAAAAGGTAAAACTGCAGACATAAATCAAACTACAGATGATTCTCATTATTTGTGGTAGTATGCTCTATTACTCACCATAAACACTCAGTTAATGACAACCAAATCATCTCTTCTGGAAGAAATACAGAGTTAGGTTTCTGTGAAATTCTGGTTACAGCATTTCATCAAACAGTCATACAGAAGCACATTTTCTGTGAATTTCTGCTTAAGGATGCCTTACTGAAGAATGGGACATGACTTAGCATACACTGAATATATATTGTTGCTTCTTTTACAGTGAACTCATGGTCAACAACACTATAACTCATGCCTGAACAAAGCCTATCTAAGACATAAGGCGTATCAAGGTCTTCTTGCACTTAGGAAGGGTAGACAGCACTTCAGTGCTGTATTTGGAGCCATTATAAATAAGAAATCACCAATGAAAAGCAAAAAAATGGAAAGTATATGGCACTAACAGACTGTAAAAGAACACTTGTTTACAGCATTAATTTGAAACAAGCCAGTGTGTTACCTTGTTTGACCTCAGCTAAAATGTGCATGTCAGGTAAATCAAAGTCTCCACTGCTCTTTGCATATCTGTAAGTGACCTCAAAAGAACTACAAGTATTGATCTAACGTTACAAATACATTTTCATACCATGAAAACTATTAAGAATTATTGAGAGGAATTTTTTAAAAAGCTTAACAATGGGAAAACATTCCAAGTTCATCTTCTGTAAGACTTAACATATTAATGTGACAATACTCCTCATGCTGATTTCCAGATTCAGGTGAATCCTTAGCAGAACATCAACTGACTGCTTTCTAGAAAAGAGAAGTCTGATTCTAAAATTTACATGGAATTACAGGAACAAGGCATAACCCCAAAAATATGTAAACGAAGAACACAAAACTGGCATTTCCCAATTCAAAATCTACTGCAAGGCAACAGTAATCAAGACAGTGTAGTGCTGGCATATGGAAACACATATAGATAAATAGACTGGAATTGAGAATTCAGAAATAAACCCACTCATTTATACCTAACTCATTTTCGGTAAGGGTGCCAAGAGCATCTATGAGGAAGACAGTCTTTCCATGGGGCAACTGGATAGCCTGAAAAATACATAGAAAATATTAACAAAATAAAAAAAGGGTTCATGACGTAAGAACACAAAAGGTAAAACTGCAGACATAAATCAAACTACAGATGATTCTCATTATTTGTGGTAGTATGCTCTATTACTCACCATAAACACTCAGTTAATGACAACCAAATCATCTCTTCTGGAAGAAATACAGAGTTAGGTTTCTGTGAAATTCTGGTTACAGCATTTCATCAAACAGTCATACAGAAGCACATTTTCTGTGAATTTCTGCTTAAGGATGCCTTACTGAAGAATGGGACATGACTTAGCATACACTGAATATATATTGTTGCTTCTTTTACAGTGAACTCATGGTCAACAACACTATAACTCATGCCTGAACAAAGCCTATCTAAGACATAAGGCGTATCAAGGTCTTCTTGCACTTAGGAAGGGTAGACAGCACTTCAGTGCTGTATTTGGAGCCATTATAAATAAGAAATCACCAATGAAAAGCAAAAAAATGGAAAGTATATGGCACTAACAGACTGTAAAAAGAACACTTGTTTACAGCATTAATTTGAAACAAGCCAGTGTGTTACCTTGTTTGACCTCAGCTAAAAATGTGCATGTCAGGTAAATCAAAGTCTCCACTGCTCTTTGCATATCTGTAAGTGACCTCAAAAGAACTACAAGTATTGATCTAACGTTACAAATACATTTTCATACCATGAAAACTATTAAGAATTATTGAGAGGAATTTTTTAAAAAGCTTAACAATGGGAAAACATTCCAAGTTCATCTTCTGTAAGACTTAACATATTAATGTGACAATACTCCTCATGCTGATTTCCAGATTCAGGTGAATCCTTAGCAGAACATCAACTGACTGCTTTCTAGAAAAGAGAAGTCTGATTCTAAAATTTACATGGAATTACAGGAACAAGGCATAACCCCAAAAATATGTAAACGAAGAACACAAAACTGGCATTTCCCAATTCAAAATCTACTGCAAGGCAACAGTAATCAAGACAGTGTAGTGCTGGCATATGGAAACACATATAGATAAATAGACTGGAATTGAGAATTCAGAAATAAACCCACTCATTTATACCTAACTCATTTTCGGTAAGGGTGCCAAGAGCATCTATGAGGAAGACAGTCTTTCCATGGGGCAACTGGATAGCCACACACAGAAAGAGTGAAATTTAATTCTTTTTTGTTTCTTTTAATTTTTATTAAAGTATAATTGTTACAATATTATATTAGCTTCTACTATACAACAAAGTGAATCAGCTATACATATAAATATACTTCCTATTTTTGTATTTCCTACCAATGTAGGTCACTATAGAGCATTGAATAGGATTGTCTGAAGTATGCAGGTTCTCATTAGTTATCTGTTTCATGGTATCAATAGTGTATGCATGTCAATTCCAATCCCCCAATTCATCACATCCCTCCTTACTCCACTTGGTGTTCATATATTTATTCTCTATGTCCCTGTTTCTATTTTTATTTTGCAAATAATCTATATCATTTTTCTAGATTCTAGATATATTTACCAACATATGATACTTGTTTTTCTCTGATTTATTTTATTCTGCATGACAGTCTCTAGGTCCATCTACTTCTCTACAGATGATCCAGTTTAATTCCTTTTTATAGCTGAGTAATATTACATTGTACATATATGTCATATCTCCTTTATACATTCCTGTGTTAATGGACATTTAGGTTGTTTCCATGTCTTGGCTATTGTAAATAGGGCTGCAATGAACATTGGTAGGTGGTTTTTTTTTTTTTTTTTTGAATTGCGATTTTCTCTGGGTAGTGAGACTGCTGGGTCATGTGGAAATTCTATTTTTTTTTTTTTTTTTAAGAAATCTCCAGCCCAGTAGTGGAATTGCTGGGTCATATTGATAGATGATGACAGACAGCTTACAGTAAAAACTGTCAGATTCGTGACTTATGAAGGAGAAAATTTCACTTTGGAATCAAAAGATGTGACTTTGGTCACTCAGAGATTCTTGAATGAAAAGTTTTATGAATGCAAAAAGGTATAGAGAAAGCTTCCAGCAAAAGATATTGGAAGGTTGTGGGAGAGTATCCTGAGCAGCTAGATTAGGCAAGACAATTTGTATTTTTTCAGCTGGTTATTAACAATAGAACAAAAGAATATTTTAAGGTGGTAAAAGAGTTACAGACCCACACCTAAAACATACATTATTAGCTGACATAGGTACACGTTAATAAGGAGATACATGTCCCTCTAGCAAAATATATTGTTGTTATAAACATTAGCTCTAGGCTTAAGAAAAAGTCTTAAGCAAAATAGATTATTGTCATAGGCATGGCAATCCAGATAAAGGCACCTTGGCCAAAAATGTTTATTCCCCATCTTCCTCCTCCTTTTGGAGATCCTCTAGTCTTCCCTTAGGATCAACCTGCCTAAGAATTAACTCTCTCATATGGTAGTTCTATTTTTAGATTTTTTTTTTTTTAAGAAATCTCTGTTTTGTTCTCCATAGTGGCCGTCAGTTAACATTTATACCAAGAGTATAAGAGGACTTCATTTCTCCACACCCTCTCTAACATTTATTATTTGTAGATTTTTAAAAAATGATGGCCTTTCTGATGGGTAAGATGATATCTCATGGTAGTTTTGTTTCTAGTCCTCTGATAATTTTTTAGATTCTAGATATATTTACCAACATATGATACTTGTTTTTCTCTGATTTATTTTATTCTGCATGACAGTCTCTAGGTCCATCTACTTCTCTACAGATGATCCAGTTTAATTCCTTTTTATAGCTGAGTAATATTACATTGTACATATATGTCATATCTCCTTTATACATTCCTGTGTTAATGGACATTTAGGTTGTTTCCATGTCTTGGCTATTGTAAATAGGGCTGCAATGAACATTGGTAGGTGGTTTTTTTTTTTTTGAATTGCGATTTTCTCTGGGTAGTGAGACTGCTGGGTCATGTGGAAATTCTATTTTTTTTTTTTTTTTTAAGAAATCTCCAGCCCAGTAGTGGAATTGCTGGGTCATATTGATAGATGATGACAGACAGCTTACAGTAAAAACTGTCAGATTCGTGACTTATGAAGGAGAAAATTTCACTTTGGAATCAAAAGATGTGACTTTGGTCACTCAGAGATTCTTGAATGAAAAGTTTTATGAATGCAAAAAGGTATAGAGAAAGCTTCCAGCAAAAGATATTGGAAGGTTGTGGGAGAGTATCCTGAGCAGCTAGATTAGGCAAGACAATTTGTATTTTTTCAGCTGGTTATTAACAATAGAACAAAAGAATATTTTAAGGTGGTAAAAGAGTTACAGACCCACACCTAAAACATACATTATTAGCTGACATAGGTACACGTTAATAAGGAGATACATGTCCCTCTAGCAAAATATATTGTTGTTATAAACATTAGCTCTAGGCTTAAGAAAAAGTCTTAAGCAAAATAGATTATTGTCATAGGCATGGCAATCCAGATAAAGGCACCTTGGCCAAAAATGTTTATTCCCCATCTTCCTCCTCCTTTTGGAGATCCTCTAGTCTTCCCTTAGGATCAACCTGCCTAAGAATTAACTCTCTCATATGGTAGTTCTATTTTTAGATTTTTTTTTTTTTAAGAAATCTCTGTTTTGTTCTCCATAGTGGCCGTCAGTTAACATTTATACCAAGAGTATAAGAGGACTTCATTTCTCCACACCCTCTAACATTTATTATTTGTAGATTTTTAAAAAATGATGGCCTTTCTGATGGGTAAGATGATATCTCATGGTAGTTTTGTTTCTAGTCCTCTAATAATTAGTGATGTTGAGCATCTTTTCATGTGTTTGTTGGCCATATGTATATCTTCTTTGGTAAATGTCTACTTAAGTTCTGCTGATTTTTTATTGGGTTGCTTGTTTTTTTGCTATTGGGCTCAATGAATGGTCTGTATATTTTGGAGATTAATGTTTTATCTGTGACATTATTTGCATTATTTTCTCCCAGCTCCTAAAGTAATAAAAACAAAAAAGAATAAATGGGACCAAACTAAACTAATGAACAAAATGAAAATACATCACTCAGGATGAAGTTGGATTATTACCTCAAAGCATATACAAAAATTAATTCAAAACTAGCCAAAAGTCTAAGATTCTTGAGAAACACTTGGACCACAAGAAGATCAAACCAGTCAATCTTCAAAGAAATCAACCCTGAATATTCATTGTAAGGACTGAAGCTGAAGCTTCAATACTTTGGCTACCTTAAGTGAAGAGAGGGCTCACTGGAAAAGACCCTGCTGCTGGGAAAGATTGAGGGCAAAAGGAGAAGGGGACAGTAGAGGATAAGATAGTTAGATAGCATTACTGACACTCTGGGAGATAGTGATTGACAAGGAACCTGGGCATGCTGACATACATGGAGTCACAAAGAATCTGGAACAATTTAGTGACTGAACAACAAATAACAAACCAAAAGCCTAAATGTAAGAACTGAAATTATAAAATTCTTAGAGAAAAATAAAGGTTGAATTTTCCTGTCTTTTTATTTGAAAAAACTTTCTAGGATATGACAAAAGTAGCAACAACAAAAATTAATTGAGAGCTGCGGTTCTTCAAACACAAAAATATTGGTGCTTCTAAAAGCACATCAAGAAAGTGCACAAAGGGAGACATGTAAGATTGTGGAAAAATCTATGTAATTTTTCTGGTTTTATTCCCCATCTTCCTCCTCCTTTTGGAGACCCATCTCACCTGCCTAAGAATTAACTCTCTCATATGGTAGTTCTATTTTTAGATTTTTTTTTTTTTAAGAAATCTCTGTTTTGTTCTCCATAGTGGCCGTCAGTTAACATTTATACCAAGAGTATAAGAGGACTTCATTTCTCCACACCCTCTCTAACATTTATTATTTGTAGATTTTTAAAAAATGATGGCCTTTCTGATGGGTAAGATGATATCTCATGGTAGTTTTGTTTCTAGTCCTCTAATAATTAGTGATGTTGAGCATCTTTTCATGTGTTTGTTGGCCATATGTATATCTTCTTTGGTAAATGTCTACTTAAGTTCTGCTGATTTTTTATTGGGTTGCTTGTTTTTTTGCTATTGGGCTCAATGAATGGTCTGTATATTTTGGAGATTAATGTTTTATCTGTGACATTATTTGCATTATTTTCTCCCAGCTCCTAAAGTAATAAAAACAAAAAAGAATAAATGGGACCAAACTAAACTAATGAACAAAATGAAAATACATCACTCAGGATGAAGTTGGATTATTACCTCAAAGCATATACAAAAATTAATTCAAAACTAGCCAAAAGTCTAAGATTCTTGAGAAACACTTGGACCACAAGAAGATCAAACCAGTCAATCTTCAAAGAAATCAACCCTGAATATTCATTGTAAGGACTGAAGCTGAAGCTTCAATACTTTGGCTACCTTAAGTGAAGAGAGGGCTCACTGGAAAAGACCCTGCTGCTGGGAAAGATTGAGGGCAAAAGGAGAAGGGGACAGTAGAGGATAAGATAGTTAGATAGCATTACTGACACTCTGGGAGATAGTGATTGACAAGGAACCTGGGCATGCTGACATACATGGAGTCACAAAGAATCTGGAACAATTTAGTGACTGAACAACAAATAACAAACCAAAAGCCTAAATGTAAGAACTGAAATTATAAAATTCTTAGAGAAAAATAAAGGTTGAATTTTCCTGTCTTTTTATTTGAAAAAACTTTCTAGGATATGACAAAAGTAGCAACAACAAAAATTAATTGACGAGCTGCGGTTCTTCAAACACAAAAATATTGGTGCTTCTAAAAGCACATCAAGAAAGTGCACAAAGGGAGACATGTAAGATTGTGGAATAGAAAGATCTGAGTGTACATTTTTCTGTTGGCACACCAAAATTGCAATGATTTACAGAGAAACTATTGATGAGAAACATCTGAGGACTAGCAGAAAAGATCATCTACAACCAAAGATATTAATGAGGAACCATAAGATGTGTAGGAGATAATATGGGGTATAGTCAAAACACTGGCTGCTTTAGGACCTCCTAAAACCCCAAGCAGATGACCCAAACATGGGAGGATAGTTATAATTACAGAGGTTCTCCACAAGGATCAAGAGGTCCAGGCTCCATGTTGGGGTCCTCAGCTATGGAGTCTTGTACCATGAAGATAAGCTTCCAGAAGGTTTGGCTTTGAAGGCCAGTGTGACTTACTTTTGGGAGAGGTAGAGGACTGTAAGAAATAGACTTTACTTTTCCAGGGTGCACATAAAGTCTCACATACTCTTAAGATCCAGGTAAAAGTAGTAATTTGAAAGAGACCAGGGTAAGACATACCTACTGATCTTGGAGAGCCTTTTGGAAAGGCAGGAGGCAACTGGGAAATGGATAATTATAGTAACATTTTTGGGGAAGTCATTTCATCATGAAGATACTGGCACTGGCAAGTGCCATTTGGCAAACCTCCCTCTAGCTTATTAACCTGAGACCCAGCGCCATGTACCAGCCTATCAGCACCAGTACTTGGTTGCCTCAAGCCAAGCAGCTAGCTGGGAAGAGACACACCCCACCCACTAGTAGGCTGGCTGCCACAGGACTTCCGGAGTTCCCAGGAGCCCCAGGTGCCAGGCCCTTCCACAAGAGCGCCTGGAACACGGGCTTGCCCATCAGTATGCTGCAAATCCCCCAAAGGGCAACAATCAGCTCTGATTCCTAGTACAATTTTGAAGAGTTGGGAAAATGAACATTCTTGTCTTATTCCTGATCTTAGTGAGAAAGTATATATTTTCTCCCAATTAAGTTTTCCTGTCTTTTTATTTGAAAAAACTTTCTAGGATATGACAAAAGTAGCAACAACAAAAATTAATTGACGAGCTGCGGTTCTTCAAACACAAAAATATTGGTGCTTCTAAAAGCACATCAAGAAAGTGCACAAAGGGAGACATGTAAGATTGTGGAATAGAAAGATCTGAGTGTACATTTTTCTGTTGGCACACCAAAATTGCAATGATTTACAGAGAAACTATTGATGAGAAACATCTGAGGACTAGCAGAAAAGATCATCTACAACCAAAGATATTAATGAGGAACCATAAGATGTGTAGGAGATAATATGGGGTATAGTCAAAACACTGGCTGCTTTAGGACCTCCTAAAACCCCAAGCAGATGACCCAAACATGGGAGGATAGTTATAATTACAGAGGTTCTCCACAAGGATCAAGAGGTCCAGGCTCCATGTTGGGGTCCTCAGCTATGGAGTCTTGTACCATGAAGATAAGCTTCCAGAAGGTTTGGCTTTGAAGGCCAGTGTGACTTACTTTTGGGAGAGGTAGAGGACTGTAAGAAATAGACTTTACTTTTCCAGGGTGCACATAAAGTCTCACATACTCTTAAGATCCAGGTAAAAGTAGTAATTTGAAAGAGACCAGGGTAAGACATACCTACTGATCTTGGAGAGCCTTTTGGAAAGGCAGGAGGCAACTGGGAAATGGATAATTATAGTAACATTTTTGGGGAAGTCATTTCATCATGAAGATACTGGCACTGGCAAGTGCCATTTGGCAAACCTCCCTCTAGCTTATTAACCTGAGACCCAGCGCCATGTACCAGCCTATCAGCACCAGTACTTGGTTGCCTCAAGCCAAGCAGCTAGCTGGGAAGAGACACACCCCACCCACTAGTAGGCTGGCTGCCATAGGACTTCCTGAGTTCCCAGGAGCCCCAGGTGCCAGCCCCATCCACAAGAGGGCCTGGAACATGGGCTTGCCCATCAGTATGCTGCAAATCCCCAAGGTCAACAATCAGCTCTGATTCCTAGTACAATTTTGAAGAGTTGGGAAAATGAACATTCTTGTCTTATTCCTGATCTTAGTGAGAAAGTATATATTTTCTCCCAATTAAGTTTGATGTTACCTATGGGGCTTTTGTAGACATTATCAAGTTTAGGAATTACCTGTATATTCCTAGTTTGCTAAGAGGTTTTTTTTTTTTTTTTTTTTAATCATGAATGGATGTTGGATTTTTTTAAAAAAAATATTTCTGCATCTATTGATATGATCATGTGTTTCTTCTTTAGTGTGTAGATAGGTTGACAGATATTAGTTCATTTTGAAGGTTGAACCAGCTTTTCAAACATGGAATAAACTTTACTTGGCCATTTTGGGGTATAAAACTTCATTGGAAGGATTGATGCTGAAGCTGAAGCCCCAGTACTTTGGCCACATGATGTGAAAAGATGACTCATTGGAGAAGACACTGATGCTGAGAAAAATAGAAGGCAGAAATAAGAAAGGAATGACAGAGGATAAGATGTTTGGTTAGCATCACCAACTCAATGGACATGAATTTGAGCAAGCTCCGGGATATGGTGGAGAATAAGGAAGCCTGGAGTGCTACAGTCCATGGGGTTGCAAAGAGTTGGACACGACTGTGTAACTGAACTAAACTGATGCTGTTAAAGTCGATTTGAAAATATTTTGCTGAGGATTTTTGCATATATTTGGTTGGTCAAAGTGTTTCTTCAGTTTTGTAAGTAAAAATACAGAGCACATTTTTCATTTTCATTGAGAACTTTTAAAAACTGTATATTCATTGTTTTGTTCCATTACATTCTGCTATTTTTCAGGTAATTTCATAATTCTGCCTTCCCCAATTTTTTTTAAAACTTTTTAGCAAAGAATTATTCCAAGTGCCTTTTACAGTTTTCAGGAAACTGAAGATTTTTTTCATTAAAAGAATTTTGTTAACACTGGACATCCAAAGGTGCAATATCTAATGAATATAGCAGATGACTCAAAACTTCCCAGCCAAAAAATACTAGTTTTTGCTTAGTTGTCAACAAAACATATGCGCTTGCCTTATCCTGATGGAAGAGTATACATTTTCTGTTGACTACTTCCAGACACTTTTTTCAAGTGCTGCTTTCGGTGGGTCTAATTGGGAGCAGTATTTGGAATTAGTTGGTTTTCCATTAAGTGCTCATAATAGAGTATTCCCTTCCATTCCCACCATATACACAAATCCCCCTTTATTTATTTATTTATTTATTTATTTTTGTATTTATTTTTTGACTATTCTGGGTTTTCACTGCTGCTGCAGACTTTTCTCTAGTTGCAGGGAGTGGGGGCTACTCTCTAGCTGAGCTGAGCAGGCTTCTTGTTGCAATTGTTTCTCTTGTTGTGGAACTGGGGCTCTAGGGCTCATGGGCTTCAATAGTTGTGGCACACGGGCTCAATATTTGTGACTCCAAGGATCTAGAGCACAAGTTCAATAGTTGTGGCTCACGGTCTTAGTTGCTCCACAGCATGTGGGATCTTCTTGGATCAGGGATCGAACCCATGTCTCCTGTATTGGCAGGCAAAGTCTTTACCACTGAGCTACCAGGGAGCCCCAGATCACCTTCTCTGAAAGAAGGCTAGCCTTTGGTTTGCTTGGTAGTGGTTCATTTCACTTTCCCCATATCTCTTGCATTCCACATTATTGTACAATATCTACTTTCTGCCATCTGTCAAAATTTGTTTTAAAAACACAGTACTTTTGGTACATTTAAATAGAGAATCTCATTCAGAAATATGGTCAAGGAGGTTTTCTTTTTGGTTAACTTATATGGAATCCAAACATCAAAGCTATTAACATAATCATGAAAGGGCAAATGATTTTCTCACATGAATATGTTGGCCATTTCTGGTGTTGTATAACACTGATTATTTTCATTTAATGTCTCTAATTAGATTGCTCTCAATTTCAATTGGTCTACACAACCATGGAGCATCACTCAGTGAGAGATATCCAGCATGAGACTTTGTAGACCATTTTTGACATGTTCACTCAGTCACAGCACCTTCTGTGTACACTACACAAATCTTTTTCTGAGTTTCAGTTCTGATTTTAACTTTCTTGAAATAATAAAGCATAGCATCTTCAATATCAAAGTGGATGCACAAAAATGCACCAATTTTGGTTAAAAAAAATGCACCCTGGGGGCTTACCCAGTGGTCCAGTGGGTAAAAAGTCTCCCTTGCAGTGCAAGGGGCACTGATTTGATCCCTGGCCCTCGAAGATCCCACATGCCACAGAGCGCCTGGACCGCAGTGTCCAATTACAAGCCAGCACTATGGCGAGCATGTGCCCAGAGCTGGTGCTCAGCAACGAGAGATGCCACTGCGATGGGAGGCCCATACAGGCAAAAGCATAAAGATGGATGAACATAAATAAATAAAAAACTAGTAAAAGAGGCCAAAATTTATCCTAGTATGACTACTTCTATGATATAATCTAACAGAATTGTTTCAAATGAACTTAAAGACAACTAAGCACTACTAAAGCCATCTTATGAAAAAAATGAACAAATTAACAAACACAGTTTATTTTTGAGAGATATTTACTTTCTCATAATATCTTTGTCTGGTTTGAATATTAGCATAATCCTGAATTAATTATATAAGTGAAGTTTCTATTCTGGAAGAGATGGTTGAGAATTTGTATTAATTCTTTAAATGTTTGTTAAGAATTGACCAGTGAGTCCATGTGCACCTGATACTTTCTGATCTGGAAGATTGTTATGCTTTTATTAAATTTCTTTAATATATACAGTCCTATTCAGATTATTATTTCCCCCTGCATGAATGTTGGTAGATTATATATCAAAAAATTGGGCTATTTCATTTCAGTTACCAAATTTGTAGCATGATGTTCTTCATAATATTGCTTTATTATCTTTTTAATAGCCATGAATTCAATAGTGATTTCCCTTCTTTCATTTCTGGCATTAATGGTTTATTTCTTTTTTCTTAGTTAGCCTGGCTAGAGATTTATCAATGTTATTGATCTTTTCTAAAGAAATAGTTTTTGGTTTTGTTGATTTTCTCTATTGATTTTTGCTCTCAGTTACAATGATTTCTGTTCTGATTTTTTAAATGTATTTCTTCTGCTTATTTTGGATTTACTTTGTTCTTTTTAATCCAAAGATGGAATCTTATTGACTTTTTATATATTTCTTTATTTTTCTATTATTTTAGTCAATCCTATACATTTACATCAAACCTTGTTTTCACTGCATCTCAAATGTTTTTAATTTGTATTTTCATTTCCTTTCTTTTAAATGTTTTAAAATTTCTCTTGAGATTTCTTTAACCCCTGCATTATTTAGAAAAGTGTTATTTAGTGTCCAAGTATTTGTTTTTTTTCCCAGCTTTTTTCCTTTCTGTTATTGTGTTAGTCCCTCGGTCATGTACAACTCTTTGTGACCCATAAACTATAGCCCACCAGGCTTCTCTGTTCATAGAATTTTCCAGGCAGGAATACTGGAGTGAGTAGCCATTCCTTTCTCCAGGGGATCATCCTGACCCAGGTGCCAACTTGGGTCTCCTGTATTGCAGGCAGATTCTTTACCACCCTAGCCACCACGGAAGCCCAGAAGAGAGAAGCATTCCTGGGTAGATTATTGATTTCTTTTTTAATTCCAGTGAGGCCTGAGAACAAACTTTGTAAAATTTTATCCTTTTCAGTTTGTTAAGATGTGCTTTATAGCACAGTATGTATGTATTACTGAATGTTTCATGTGGGCTTGCAAAGAATGTATATTTTACTTTAGTTGGATAAAGCATTCGTGGATGTCAATTAGATCCATTTGATTGATAGTGCTGTTGAGTTCAACGATATCCTTACTGATTTTCTGCCTACTGGATTTGTCAATTACTGGTAGAAGAGTGTCATATGGTAATTCTTTGTTTAACCTTGTGAGAAATTGCTGAACTGTTTTCCACAGTGACTTCACCATTTTACATTCTCACCAGTAATTCACAACTGTTCAATTTCTTCACAACTTTGCTAGCATCTGCTATTTCTCCTTCTTCATTTTCAAAGCAATAGCTATCACAATGGGTGTAAATTGGTATCTCATTGTTTTGATTTGATTTCCCTAATGGCCTGTGATGTTAGGCATCTGTGGTTTCCTTTTGAGATAATAAAAATGTTCCAAAACTGACTGTGTTGAAAGTTTCATGTATCTGTAAATATACTGAAGGCAAGTAAATTGTCTGCTTTAAATGGTATGTGAATTATGTCTCAATAAAGCTGTTTAACAATGGAAACCAAAAGATGGGGATCTGTAAATATAAATGAAGGAAGTAAATTTTGACTTTTTATTATTTTATTTTCTTTTTATTTTAGTCAATCCTATACATTTACATCAAACCTTGTTTTCACTGCATCTCAAATGTTTTTAATTTGTATTTTCATTTCCTTTCTTTTAAATGTTTTAAAATTTCTCTTGAGATTTCTTTAACCCCTGCATTATTTAGAAAAGTGTTATTTAGTGTCCAAGTATTTGTTTTTTTTCCCAGCTTTTTTCCTTTCTGTTATTGTGTTAGTCCCTCGGTCATGTACAACTCTTTGTGACCCATAAACTATAGCCCACCAGGCTTCTCTGTTCATAGAATTTTCCAGGCAGGAATACTGGAGTGAGTAGCCATTCCTTTCTCCAGGGGATCATCCTGACCCAGGTGCCAACTTGGGTCTCCTGTATTGCAGGCAGATTCTTTACCACCCTAGCCACCACGGAAGCCCAGAAGAGAGAAGCATTCCTGGGTAGATTATTGATTTCTTTTTTAATTCCAGTGAGGCCTGAGAACAAACTTTGTAAAATTTTATCCTTTTCAGTTTGTTAAGATGTGCTTTATAGCACAGTATGTATGTATTACTGAATGTTTCATGTGGGCTTGCAAAGAATGTATATTTTACTTTAGTTGGATAAAGCATTCGTGGATGTCAATTAGATCCATTTGATTGATAGTGCTGTTGAGTTCAACGATATCCTTACTGATTTTCTGCCTACTGGATTTGTCAATTACTGGTAGAAGAGTGTCATATGGTAATTCTTTGTTTAACCTTGTGAGAAATTGCTGAACTGTTTTCCACAGTGACTTCACCATTTTACATTCTCACCAGTAATTCACAACTGTTCAATTTCTTCACAACTTTGCTAGCATCTGCTATTTCTCCTTCTTCATTTTCAAAGCAATAGCTATCACAATGGGTGTAAATTGGTATCTCATTGTTTTGATTTGATTTCCCTAATGGCCTGTGATGTTAGGCATCTGTGGTTTCCTTTTGAGATAATAAAAATGTTCCAAAACTGACTGTGTTGAAAGTTTCATGTATCTGTAAATATACTGAAGGCAAGTAAATTGTCTGCTTTAAATGGTATGTGAATTATGTCTCAATAAAGCTGTTTAACAATGGAGAAAACCAAAAGATAGAAAAGGAAAAAAGGAAAGCTAATCTGTGCATAATGACACTACACACAATGATATAAATGCTTACTCTATTGATAACTCTAAAAAGACAAACTTGTTGCCGTGAACAACTGAAGTCTCCAAGAGAAAGAAAACATGTGCAGAGAGTAAACCTGAGTAATTTAATTCTTTGATGCTAAAGGTATGGATACTAGAGTAGTACTGCACCTGGGAATGAGTTAGAAATTCAGAATCTCAGGTTCCCACTCTAGAACAACTGAGTCATGATCTGCCTTTAAACAAGATCTCTGGGCTCTTCCTGTGCACGTTAAAAAAACTGGCAGGATATACAGCTAAATTAGCTTAAGCCACAGGAAGTCTTGAGAGATGGAAGGCAGGGCAGTTCTGAAATTTATAGGGAAGAGTAATTGTTATATGACTTCAGCAAAGGTTTCAGTTCCCAGGTTAGTATTTTCTTGCAGATTCACATGGCCAGAAATCAGTTATTTGGAAGAAGGATTTTGCCAAAATCGTGTTTTAACAACATAAACATTTTCATTTTATTCAAACATGTTTAATTAGGTCAGTGTTTAGTGTTACTTACTTTTATTATATATAGTTCCAATAGTGGGGGAAAAGTCATACAGTAGCACAACAATCTGAAATTTCGCAAGATCACCAGTGATCCCCATGGAGATTCAAGTTCAAGAAGTTCTGGGGGAATGAAACTAAAGGAGTCAGACATTGACAACCTAGGGGAATTCCTGGAGGAAAAAAAGACAAAACTTCTATAATTGTTTATGCCTTGGAGGAATGATCTTGTAGACAAACAACAACAGGTAAACATACTAATTTTTTTGTCAAATGAGAATATAAAAGTTAGAGTACTAATACGATTGAACAACTGTGCCAACGTGACTAGTCAAAAAAAAAAAAAAAAAAAGCTACTCTGTCACCCTATGCTGACATTGGTGTGTTGTGCGCAGTCACTCAGTAGTATCCCACTTTTGGCAATCCCATAGACTGTAGCCCACCAGGCTTCTCTGTGCATGGGATTTTCCACGCAAGAATACTGGAGTGGGTTGCCATTTCCTTCTCCAGGGCATCTTCCCCACCCAGGGATTGAACCTACGTCTTTTGCATTCTTGTATTGGCAGTCCAATTTCTCATCACTGTGCCACCTGGGAAGTCCATGTTGACATTTACCATCACAAAAAGCAGTGTTTTTGCCCCAAGTCTCCCATTTGATAGCAGAAGTAAAGGGAAGCATGGGCTTTCTACCCGAAGATTAAGTTCTGTGTTTAAGCTCTGTTTTCTGCCTACCCTGTGCTTTCATTTCCTGCTGTAATGGGAATACTAATGTTTCCTCTTTCTAACAGGAATGACTTGGTGAGCATCAAAGTAATATGTTGGTGGAGTTGCTTTTAAACCTGTGAATGTTGCAACTATTTTAAAACCGCAGACCATTTCCTTATCCTCTGTCCTAAAGATGTTGGAAGATCAATTGAGATTCATGATCTTCCCTTCCTAGAGAGCTCTCTCTGTTTATATATTGTGTGTAAATGAGGAAAGTGAGATACTGACTGAAGTTCAGAGTGCATTCTGGAATTAGTAGCAGCAATGTGGTATTGTTTATTCCCATTTCTTACATTTTCCCATTGAACTTTTCCATTCCACCACATGGTAGATAATGTTTCCAAAACACTGCTGTTTGCAGTTATTATACAATCCGTTGCATTTTGCCCTTGCTTCCAGACCACCGCATCTCTGCTTCAGTCTGGAACACACTCTGGGGACTCTTTCATTTGTGGCACCTTTCTGTTCAAGCCTTTGGATGGTTTCTTTTTCACACCACAAGATGCTAATTTTGTCATTAACATTTCAGGAAATACACAGTGGCATTTTAAGCGAAGTACAAATTAGAAAACTCTGCTGTTCTTAGTTACTATTTTTTCCCAGATTTGAAAAGAAATCACTATCAAATTACCCAAGTCACATTTATCCTTTTTAAACTCCCTTAGTTGTTGTCATTATTCTGTCAAACTTTCTATTTCTAGCCCCTTAGATAGAAATTATACTCCTTTTGGAGTAACAGTGAAGAGAAAACTGAAGCACAATATATTTAGGAAAAAACATTCTATGAGGCACAAAGAGAGCTATTTCCCTTCGCACTTGGCACAGATGTCTGCTTTGTCAGTTCTTGTAATTGTGAATGTGTGAAACCGTCTTGCGCTGCCAGAATTTCTGCCTCATAGCACTCAACCGGTATAAATTGGTTGGTCAACTGATTGATGAAGAAAGCTTTCACTTAACTGAAATTATAGAGAAAGACTATGCTCTTTATTTCTTAAAGCTAACATTTCATTGATTTTGTACCATGTGCCAACCACTCTAATAACCACGTGTGATCTATTATCTCATTCAATGTCCTCCCAACTCCACAATCCTATAAGGGAGTATTCATTACTATAGCCAACTTACCCAAAAGTCTTACTTAACAGACTGTGTCAAGAAGTAGTTAGACTTCACTACAGTTAACATCATATACAATGTTCAAAAGCTGAAAGCAATACATTGATCTGTTTCCCTTCCTAGAACTCTCTGTTTATATATTGTGTGTAAATGAGGAAAGTGAGATACTGACTGAAGTTCAGAGTGCATTCTGGAATTAGTAGCAGCAATGTGGTATTGTTTATTCCCATTTCTTACATTTTCCCATTGAACTTTTCCATTCCACCACATGGTAGATAATGTTTCCAAAACACTGCTGTTTGCAGTTATTATACAATCCGTTGCATTTTGCCCTTGCTTCCAGACCACCGCATCTCTGCTTCAGTCTGGAACACACTCTGGGACTCTTTCATTTGTGGCACCTTTCTGTTCAAGCCTTTGGATGGTTTCTTTTTCACACCACAAGATGCTAATTTTGTCATTAACATTTCAGGAAATACACAGTGGCATTTTAAGCGAAGTACAAATTAGAAAACTCTGCTGTTCTTAGTTACTATTTTTTCCCAGATTTGAAAAGAAATCACTATCAAATTACCCAAGTCACATTTATCCTTTTTAAACTCCCTTAGTTGTTGTCATTATTCTGTCAAACTTTCTATTTCTAGCCCCTTAGATAGAAATTATACTCCTTTTGGAGTAACAGTGAAGAGAAAACTGAAGCACAATATATTTAGGAAAAAACATTCTATGAGGCACAAAGAGAGCTATTTCCCTTCGCACTTGGCACAGATGTCTGCTTTGTCAGTTCTTGTAATTGTGAATGTGTGAAACCGTCTTGCGCTGCCAGAATTTCTGCCTCATAGCACTCAACCGGTATAAATTGGTTGGTCAACTGATTGATGAAGAAAGCTTTCACTTAACTGAAATTATAGAGAAAGACTATGCTCTTTATTTCTTAAAGCTAACATTTCATTGATTTTGTACCATGTGCCAACCACTCTAATAACCACGTGTGATCTATTATCTCATTCAATGTCCTCCCAACTCCACAATCCTATAAGGGAGTATTCATTACTATAGCCAACTTACCCAAAAGTCTTACTTAACAGACTGTGTCAAGAAGTAGTTAGACTTCACTACAGTTAACATCATATACAATGTTCAAAAGCTGAAAGCAATTCATTTAAGATCAGGAATAAGACAGGATGTCTACTCTTTCCACTGTTATTCAACATAGTTTTGGAAGTCTTAGCTATAACAATCAGAGAAGAAAAATATGTAAAAGTAATCCAAATTGGGAAAAAAGTTAAACTGTCACTGTTTGCAGATGACATGATACTAAACATGAAAAATCATGGTGATCCTTTCAGAAAACTACTAGAACTCATCAATGAGTTTGGTAAAGTTGCAGGTTACAAATTAATACACAGAAATCTGTTGTATTTCTATACACAGATTATAAATATTCGAAAGAGAAATTCAAGAAACAATTGCATTTACCTTCTCATCAAAAATAACAAGATATCTAGGAATAAACCTACCTAAGGATATAAAAGACCTGTACTCCAAAACATATAAGAAAATGATGAAAGTAATTTAAGAAGAGACAAATGGATGGAAAGACGCATCATGTTCATGGATTGGAAGAATCAATACTGTCATAATGACTATACTACCCAAGGTAATCTATGGATTCAATGCAATTCCTATCAAATTACCAATGGCATTTTTCACAAAACTAGAATGAAAAATCTTAAAATTTTTACAAAGACACAAAAGACCCAACAAAACTCAAGCACTCTTGAGAAATAAAAATGAAACTGGAGGAATCAGGCTCCATGACTTCAGCTGTTGTTGTTTAGTTGCCAAGTGTGGGGCTCTGAATTGAAAGAGGACCGTTGCAAGCATAAGGAAGCTTAAGCACATTGTTTCAGTTTGGAGCTAAGATGGTGCCTACAGGAAGGGACGTGGGCGTGAAAGGAAGCTTAAGCACATTGTTTCAGTTTGGAGCTAAGATGGCACCTACAGGAAGAGACGAGGGCGTGATCTAAATTGTTAAGTGATGGTCAAAATTTCTGATTGGTTCCCTTGGTTTCCGCACTCGTGGATGATTGCTTGACCTTTAGCTTGATGGGTGTAATCTATAGGAAGTCCCATGCAAAACCTCCTTCACTTGCCTATAAAAGCTGTGAGTCTGCACTAATAAAACGGAACTGCTTTGACAGAACCCCTGCCGCGTCTGATTGTCTCCTGCGTTTGCCGGGGGGCTGGGGTGGCCGGCAGCAGACTCACCCTTTTCCAGTCTTCCCACGGCTTGGCCACGGGCAATCCCACTGCCGTTTCTCCTCTGTGGGCGGCCCCGCAACTAAGTTGTGTCTGACTCTTTCCAACTCCATGGACTGTAGCCCACCAGGGTTCTCTGTCCATGGGATTTCTATTTCCTTCTCCAGAGAACTTCCCAACCCAGATACTACAAAGCTGAAATCATCAAAATAGTATAGTACTGGCACAAAAATAGAAATACAGATCAATGGAACAGGATAGAAAATCCAGAAATAAACCCACGAATGTATGATCAATTAATCTATGACAGAAGAGGCAAGATTACACAATGTAGAAAACACAGTCTCTTCAACAAATATTGCTGGAGAAAATTATACAGCTTCATGTAAAAAAATGAAACTAGATTATTCTTTAACACCATGCACAAAAATAAGCTTAAAGTGGATTAAAGATCTAAATGTGAGACCAAATACTGTAAGTCCTAGAGGAGAACATAGACAGAACACTCTCTGGCATAAATCACAGAAATATTTTTTTCAATCCATCTCCAAAAATAGTGGAAATAAAAACAAAAATAAGCAAATGAGACCTATGTAAACTCAAAAGCTTTTGCACAGCAAAGGAACAGTAAACAAAAGGAAAAGACAACCCAAAGACTGGAAGAAAATATCTGCAAATTATGTGATCCAAAAGAGATTAGTCTCCAAAATTTACAAACAGCTTCTGGTGCTTAATCACATCAAAGCAAACAACCCAATGAAAAAATGGGCAGAAGACCTAAATAGACACTCCTTCAGAGAAAACATACAGATAGCCAATAGGCACATAAAAATATTCAACCTTGCTAATTATTAGAAAAATTAAAATAAAAACTATAATGAGATATTACCACACACCAGCCAGAATGGTTATCATCAAAAATACACAAACAATAAATGCTGAAGAGAGTGTGGAAAAAAGGGAACCCTTTTACATTGTTGGTGAGAATGTTGACTGGTGCAGACATTATAGAGAATAGCATGGAATTTTCTTAAGAAACTAAAAATGGAGCTTCTATGTGACCCTGCAATCCCATTATGGAAAAAATCATGACTCAAAAGGATACATGCACCCAATTATTCACAGCAACACTATTTACAATAGCCAATATATGGAATCAACTTACATATCCATTGACAGAGGAATAGATAAAGGAAATATAGTACATATACACAATAGACTATTACCTAGCCTTTAAAAAGAATGAAATAATACCATTTACAGCAACATGGATGGATCTACGGAGAGTCATACTGAGTGAAGTAAGACAGAGAAGGAGAAATATCATAAGACATCCTTTAAATGTGGACTCTAAAAAGACATACTTAAAAAACAGAAAAAGACATACAGATTTAGACAACAAACTTACTGCTTCCAGAGGGAAGGGATAGTTAGGGGGCTTGGGATGGACATGTACACACAATTTTGCATATGTACATTTTCTACATATGTACGCATATGTACATATTTACCTATGTACACAATTTTATGTATGTGAATTTTCCATATATAAAATGGATGACCAACAAGGACCTACTGTATAGCACATGAAATCTGTTCAAAGTTATGTGACAGCATGGATTGTGGGGAGGGGTTAGTTTGGGAGAGAATGGATACATGTATATGTATGATGAATTATTTTGCTGTTCACCTAAAACTACTAAAAAAAAATTGTTAATTGGCTATGAAAGTGTGAGAAAGTGTTGGTTGCTCAGCTGTGCCCAACTCTTTGTGTCCCCATAGATGGTAGCCCACTAGGCTCCTCGTCCATGGAATTTTCCAGCAAAGAATACTGGAGTGGGTAGCTATTCCCTTCTCCAGGGGATCTTCCTGACCCCAGGGATCAAGCTAGGGTCTCCTGTATGGGAGGCAGATTCTTTACCATCTAAGCCTTATTGGCTTTCCCCAATATGGAAAAAAAAAAGTTAAAAACAAAGTAGATTTACACCATGAGTATTAACACCATCAAGTGTTAATTTAGTCTTAATTAATTAATGGAACACATTAAAACATATGTTTTCTTTCATCAGGTGAACCTTCCTAGCATAAAATTAACCAGCAGTTATTAAGTGCTTATAGTATCCTAGACACTGTACTTATCTCATATATGTGTGCTAAGTCACCTTAGCTGTGTCCAACTCTTTGTGACCCAGTGGACTGTAGCTTGCAACGCTCCTCTGTCTATGGGATTCTCTGGTGAAGAATTTTGAGTGAGATGTCATGCCCTCCTCCAGGGGATCTTCCCTCTCCTGGGATCGAACCCACACCTCTTACATCTCCTACATTGGCAGTCCAGTTCTTCACCACTAGCACCGCCTGGGAAGCCCCATGTTTACCTTTTATGGGAGATGTATTATTAATACCTCTCATTCATAGATGAGACAGCTGAAGCTAAAAATGTTTGAGAGGAAAACTTGAGATTAGAGAAAAAATGGTGGAAGTGGGCCTTGCAATCAAAACTGAACATGGCAGGAAGCTTAGCTCACCATTGACTCAACAACACTGGCAAATATTCTCCCTCTCCTGGTCAACCTCTTTTGGGACAGCTCTTCTGAATTCAGGATTTCTGGATGAGGAAAGAGCCTCACCAGATCTGTTACCTTTGTGGTGTTATAGGCAATGGAACTAATGTTTTCTAGAGAACTTTATTCTAAGCTCCCTAAGATTCTAAAATTTGTATCCTGTTTCATTTTTCATTTAGCATTATGGTATAATTTTTCCAATGTTATTAAAAACTTTAAATAAGCCTGATTTTCAATGGCTGCTTAGCTTTTTAGTCAAGTGAATGTGTAATTTAATTATCCACTTCTTTATTTTTGAATATTCTTTCATTTTTCTGTTATTTTATGTAATGCTATAATAAGTATCTATGTATATAAACTTCCACTACAACCTGGGTTTGTGTATGATGCATAAGAAAAGTACCTAGGTATAAATTTGTGGACTTAACTATTTTAAGCTTCATGATGCACATTGCCAATGTGCACATTGCACATTGCACTTTTAAAAGTGCTTTACTGATTTATGTTATCCCCTCAGGCTCACCACAGCCTAATGTCAGGTACTGAATTAAAATAAGAGAAAACTTTGCTAATTTTATGGTTGAAAAATTCCATCACATTATTATAATTGGTAATTGTTTGATTAATTATGAGGTGAAACTTTTTTTCAGTATTTATCAGCCACTCAGTCTCCTTTCTGTGACAATTTTCAGTTCTACTTTTTGCCCCAGTGAGACTTTTGCTTCATCTCTATTTCTGAGTTATTAGGAAATTCAAACTTTTGCCATATTTATATTTATTGCAAATATTTTTCCAGTTGTTGCCTCTTCCTGGAGCAGAGACAGAAGGAAATATGTTGTTGAAACCAAGGGAGAAGAGCTCTTCAATAAAGAAGGAGTGATGGCAGTTTGCAATGCTACAAAGAGATCCAGTGAGATAAGGACTGGATCTATCCATTTAAGAGTTGATTTATTGGAAAAGACCCTGATGCTGGGAAAGCATCACTGACTCAATGGACATCAATCAAAACTGAACATGGCAGGAAGCTTAGCTCACCATTGACTCAACAACACTGGCAAATATTCTCCTCTCCTGGTCAACCTCTTTTGGGACAGCTCTTCTGAATTCAGGATTTCTGGATGAGGAAAGAGCCTCACCAGATCTGTTACCTTTGTGGTGTTATAGGCAATGGAACTAATGTTTTCTAGAGAACTTTATTCTAAGCTCCCTAAGATTCTAAAATTTGTATCCTGTTTCATTTTTCATTTAGCATTATGGTATAATTTTTCCAATGTTATTAAAAACTTTAAATAAGCCTGATTTTCAATGGCTGCTTAGCTTTTTAGTCAAGTGAATGTGTAATTTAATTATCCACTTCTTTATTTTTGAATATTCTTTCATTTTTCTGTTATTTTATGTAATGCTATAATAAGTATCTATGTATATAAACTTCCACTACAACCTGGGTTTGTGTATGATGCATAAGAAAAGTACCTAGGTATAAATTTGTGGACTTAACTATTTTAAGCTTCATGATGCACATTGCCAATGTGCACATTGCACATTGCACTTTTAAAAGTGCTTTACTGATTTATGTTATCCCCTCAGGCTCACCACAGCCTAATGTCAGGTACTGAATTAAAATAAGAGAAAACTTTGCTAATTTTATGGTTGAAAAATTCCATCACATTATTATAATTGGTAATTGTTTGATTAATTATGAGGTGAAACTTTTTTTTTTTCAGTATTTATCAGCCACTCAGTCTCCTTTCTGTGACAATTTTCAGTTCTACTTTTTGCCCCAGTGAGACTTTTGCTTCATCTCTATTTCTGAGTTATTAGGAAATTCAAACTTTTGCCATATTTATATTTATTGCAAATATTTTTCCAGTTGTTGCCTCTTCCTGGAGCAGAGACAGAAGGAAATATGTTGTTGAAACCAAGGGAGAAGAGCTCTTCAATAAAGAAGGAGTGATGGCAGTTTGCAATGCTACAAAGAGATCCAGTGAGATAAGGACTGGATCTATCCATTTAAGAGTTGATTTATTGGAAAAGACCCTGATGCTGGGAAAGCATCACTGACTCAATGGACATCAATTTGAGCAAACTCCGGGAGACAGTGAAGGACAGGGAAGCCTGGTGGGCTTCAGTCCATGGGGTCGAGAAGAGTCAGACATGACCTAGCAACTGAACAACAACAACATGTATTCATTTATCACTAAGCCATTTATCACTAAAAAAAATAATAATCTACCTGGGAGTGATTAATAAATAAGTGCCACATATTCAATACCTTACACTGGTAGGGGACCTTAGTCCATACATACCCCCATCATCTTACAGAAGAGAAAACTGAGGTTTCAGAGAGACATGCAGTGACGTTGGTGTATGCAATATAGACCAATGGTTCCTAAGCACTCAGATATCAAGGACAATTTTCATATTCTGGGACAATTTTTCCATGAACTAAGGGGACAGAGGCTGGTTTTCTGAATGGTTAAGGAACATTATATTTATAATGCACTTTATTTTCATTGCTATTACATTGTAATATGATGAAATAATTGTAATTGGCAATTGTCACTTGCCACTCACTGATAGGGTTTGGATATGAGTCTGAAATTGCTTGATGTATTATGGTCTCTGTGCAGTCAAACCTCACTGCTAACGGCAGTCTGTGACTCCCCAGTGCCTCATTGCCTCAGCTTCACTTCAGAGTGAGGCATTAAGTTCTCATGAGGTTCCCACAACCTAGATCCTTAACATGTGCTGTTCACAGTAGGGTTCCAGCTCCTCTGAGGGTCGAATGCCAATACTGATCTGGTGGGAGGCCAAGCTCAGGCAGTAACGCGAACCATGGGGAGCACCTATAAATATAGACAGAAGCATTTGCCTGACATTCACCTCTTGCTGTGTGAGCCAGTATTGGTTTGTGGCCCTGTGGGTTAGGGACCCTTGAAATAGACTATTGTCAGATTTTCAGATTCTAAGTCTTTGCCAATATACTGTGCTCACTCTCATGCACAAAGCAGTTCAGATGGAAATATTTTCTGATTAAAATGACAATAGAGACAACAATAATCAGCGTGGTTAATCGGGTGGGATAGTCAAGTTTCTTCAGAGAAACAGAAGAGAATGAGTTTATGTATGTGGGCATCTATCTATCTATCTATCCACATATATATGCATACATATGTATAATAATATAATACATTATATTATTGTAATATAATGTGTGTATGCACACTAAGTTGCTTCAGTTGTGCTTGACTCTTTGTGAGCGCGTGGACTGTAGCCCGCCAGGCTCCTCTGTCCATGGAATTCTCCAGGTAAGAGTACTGGAATGGAGTGCCACTCTCCTCCAGGGCATCTTTCCATTTCAAGTGTCCTCTGTCTTCGGCACCAAGGTAGATTCTTTACCACTAAGTCACCAGGGAAGCCCAATATAATACTACATTCAGTTTGGTTCAGTTGCTCAGTTGTGTCTGACTCTACAATCCCATGGACTTCAGCACAACAGGCTTTCCTGTCCTTCACTATCTCCCAGAGTTTGCTCAAACTCATGTCTGTTGAGTCACTGATACCAACGAACCATTTCATTCTCTGTCGTCCCCTTCTCATTTTGCCTGTGTTTCCCAGCAACAGGGTATTTTGTATTGGAGCTTCAGCTTCAGCATCAGTCCTTCCAATGAATATTCAGATATAATATAAGCATATATATGCGTGTGTGTGTGTGTGTGTGTGTGTGTGTGTGTGTCTAATGTATTTGTATAATTATGGGAACTTGGTAGGCTCAAAATTGTAGGGTAGGTTGTCAGGCAGGACATCCAAGGAAGAGTTGCAGACTGAGTCAGAGGCTGTTGACTGGCAGAATTCCTTCTTGCTCAGAGGAGATCATTCTTTGTTCTGTGAAGTCTGTCAGCTGATTGCATGAGGCCATCTCAGCTTGTGGAAAATAGTCTGTTTCATTCAACATCCACCAATTTCAATGTAAATCTCATTAAAAACAAAAAACTTTGCCAGAAACATTCAGAAAAAAAAAAAAAAAAAGATGTGTACCATGCATGATCTAGTCAATTTTATACAAGAAGTTCACCATACCTACCCTCCCTGGGAAGAAATCTAATCAGAGTTAGATATCTTTAACAAGTTTTGTTAGTTAAGGTTTTGCTTTCATTGACAATATATATTTCACTCACTGAGACCCATTACAACGGTTTTCTCTCTCCTGTTCCAACTCCACTTTTTCTTTAAGTCATGAATATTCTTCCCTACTTTCTAATCTTGACCATAATCAAACAGGGAAGAATAGACTATGTAGAAGGTGGGTGATGCTGTTTCTACTGAATTCTTAGGAATTTATTTTCTGTAAAAATAAAATGATGTTACTGTTCTCTATTCCCCTGGGGCTCTTGTATCTTTTCATTTTGAGTTCAGTAGCTACAATGGAGTTAAGATGATGGTTGTGAAATTAAAATTTTCTGGTTCAGATGCAATTATACTTTTTTCAGTGGCTTATTTATTTATTTATTTATTTATTTTAGTAAATACTCATTTAGCAGCCTCAGGTAGCAGAATTAAAGATCACAATTTTGCCTCAAACAAAGGAGAAGACAAATACTGTAATTATATAAAGTACAAATCAAATCACCTAATTAAATAGAGAAAGAAAATCCGCAATAATTACTGAGTGTAGGCCAGTTACCAATGCACAGGGAAAGGACCCATAATTTTAAGAAATACACCAATGCCTGATTTATTGAGGTAAATACAATAAACAAGTGCATTTTTACTGAAAAACAATACAAGTTTCATCTATAATAAAAGAATCTCAAAAAACTCCTCAAGTGTGGGATTTCAGACTTTCCTATCTGTATTTCTTCAGAGAATTTAAAGCAAATAAGCTATTCATTCTAGCTTAAAGGAACATTAAAATTTTATTGTGGAAATTTAAATACTTTTCTGTTCCTATCCAAACTCTATGAAGTCTCTGTGATAATGTCCAGACTATTATAGCTACATGGTGTACAATGCTTTTTTTAGACATTTGGTTCATTCTGGATTTTTTGGCAACATGATTGACACGTCGTTGCCCTGAATGCCTAAGTTATTTCCCAGGGAGGGCTGATTCATCTTACCCAAGAGGATCCTGAGTCTATTAGACACAGAAATTGTGCCTTCCATATATGCTGTCTCTTCCCATTCTTACACCATTTACTGAAAACAGTAATCATTCAGTGTGAGTGTGTATGTTGTGTGTGTCTAGTCAATTTTATACAAGAAGTTCACCATACCTACCCTCCCTGGGAAGAAATCTAATCAGAGTTAGATATCTTTAACAAGTTTTGTTAGTTAAGGTTTTGCTTTCATTGACAATATATATTTCACTCACTGAGACCCATTACAACGGTTTTCTCTCTCCTGTTCCAACTCCACTTTTTCTTTAAGTCATGAATATTCTTCCCTACTTTCTAATCTTGACCATAATCAAACAGGGAAGAATAGACTATGTAGAAGGTGGGTGATGCTGTTTCTACTGAATTCTTAGGAATTTATTTTCTGTACAAATAAAATGATGTTACTGTTCTCTATTCCCCTGGGGCTCTTGTATCTTTTCATTTTGAGTTCAGTAGCTACAATGGAGTTAAGATGATGGTTGTGAAATTAAAATTTTCTGGTTCAGATGCAATTATACTTTTTTCAGTGGCTTATTTATTTATTTATTTATTTATTTTAGTAAATACTCATTTAGCAGCCTCAGGTAGCAGAATTAAAGATCACAATTTTGCCTCAAACAAAGGAGAAGACAAATACTGTAATTATATAAAGTACAAATCAAATCACCTAATTAAATAGAGAAAGAAAATCCGCAATAATTACTGAGTGTAGGCCAGTTACCAATGCACAGGGAAAGGACCCATAATTTTAAGAAATACACCAATGCCTGATTTATTGAGGTAAATACAATAAACAAGTGCATTTTTACTGAAAAACAATACAAGTTTCATCTATAATAAAAGAATCTCAAAAAACTCCTCAAGTGTGGGATTTCAGACTTTCCTATCTGTATTTCTTCAGAGAATTTAAAGCAAATAAGCTATTCATTCTAGCTTAAAGGAACATTAAAATTTTATTGTGGAAATTTAAATACTTTTCTGTTCCTATCCAAACTCTATGAAGTCTCTGTGATAATGTCCAGACTATTATAGCTACATGGTGTACAATGCTTTTTTTAGACATTTGGTTCATTCTGGATTTTTTGGCAACATGATTGACACGTCGTTGCCCTGAATGCCTAAGTTATTTCCCAGGGAGGGCTGATTCATCTTACCCAAGAGGATCCTGAGTCTATTAGACACAGAAATTGTGCCTTCCATATATGCTGTCTCTTCCCATTCTTACACCATTTACTGAAAACAGTAATCATTCAGTGTGAGTGTGTATGTTTGTGTGTGTGTGTGCGTGCATGTAAGATTCATATTCTGCCCTTTGCTAGGAAAGACTGAAGGATTTCCACCAAAGTGTTCTGGGAAATATTTTATAGCTTGCCTCATGGAATTATGCACTATACTAACCAGTCTAGATTTTCACCACATCTGAATATTTTACCACAAAATCCTGATTAAAAACAAGACAACTGTCAAGATCCCTTAGTTAGATAAAACCCTATACTAATAACTCAGATTACATCCAAATTTTCTACATCTTGTCACCTTCATCTCTTTAAATTATTGAAGAGAACTATTAAGAAGTTTCTCTTTGGGAGGGATGCATTAGGAGTATGGAGTTAACAGATACAAACTGTTAATACATATACTACATGTAAAGTAGATAAACAACAAGGACCCAGGGTATAGCACAAAGAACTAGATTCAATATTTTGTGATAACCTAAAATGAAAAATAATTATACATAATATACATATTATATTGTATGATATACATTATGTATTATGCATATATATTATATAATATATAATACTTAATTTGTATATAATATATAATATAATGTATGTAATTATGCATAATATATATATTTATATAATATACATCATATACAATAAGCACGTGACATAATATCACATATATTATATTTGTATATATATATATTGCATATATATATTGTATATAATATATGACATATATATGTCATATAATTCAATGTATTATATGCATATTATATTGCATATATTATACAATACATAGTATATATAATATGCAATATATATTATACCATATGATGCATATATACTATATAATACATATTCTATATAATATATAATATAATATACATAATCCATGATATATAATATATGATTATAACATAATATGCATAATGTATTATATCATATTGATATATTATAAATCATATTATAATTTTATATTATATTGCATATAATATATTGTTATACATTATATATATTATATTATAATATGTAATATATAATATTTAAAATAATATATTATGATATGTAAGATATATATTATTTTTAAATAATATATATTATAAATAATGTTATATATACATAACATATATAATATATCATATAATATATAACATATATCATATGATATGTAATGTATCATATTAAATATTACTATATATTATATGTAGTATATCATATTATACATATGACATAATATTCTATCTTATATATATTACATATATAATATACAAGATATATAATGTATATTTAATATATAATATACTATTATATAATACTATATGAATTATCTTATGTTGTATATATTATATATAGTATATATAATATATATAATTCCTATATTATGTATATAATATACATGTACTATATACTATATATAATATATACAATATATGTATATATTCCCAGGTGGTGCTACTGGTAAAGAACACGCCTGCCAATGCTTGAGATATAAGAAATACAGGTTCAAATCCTTCGTGGCAGCCGACTTCAGTTTTCTTGCCTGGAGAATCCCATCGACAGAGGTGCCTGATGTGTTACTGTCCAAGGGGTCACAAAGAGGCAGACATGACTGATTGACTGATTTTAAACTGAATCGCTTATATGTACACTTGAGACTAACACAACGTTGTCAACCAACTGTATTTCAATAAAAAGATAGCATTTATAAAAAGAATTCTTCCCTTTTCACATCCTGACAGCAGATAGTCCAGGGTTTCCATAACTATCCTCACTCCTACTTGCTCCTGTACAGTGGTTTCCTTAGCTCCAGCTTCACTGAGAAAATGGCAAATTCCACTTTCCCCCAGTATGTTTATTTTTCACCTCTGATTCTTCCTGTATGTTTACTCTTCATTGATATAGTTTGAGTTTGTTCTTTCCAACATTTCCCTAGATTCTGTTTTTCAGTGATCACTTCTGTCAGTCATTTATTCCTCTTTATCCATAAACTTTCTAAGGCTAATTCCACCCTAAAATCCATTCTAGTGGACCACGTACTATTTCCTTCTCTTCTTTCTGTAATGGCTGGAGGTCTTCTATTTATTTTTCCTGCACTTCTTTTGGCTTCCCTCAGTTTAGTATATGTTCTGTAATTTTTTTTTCCCCTTAAATTGTCCTCTAAACAGTTTTCAGCGATTTCTAAACTAATCAAAACAATAATTAAATCAAGAGCTTATTTTTTTTTTTTTGGGTGGGGGGCGAGTTGGGGAGGGAGAGGGACAGGCGGGCCACTTCTATTGGTCTTTCATTTATCTATTTTCATCCATCTTTGTTCTTTGGCCTGTGTGAGCCTCCCATGGCAGTGGCCTCTGTTGTCGCACAGCACCGGCTCTGGGCGCATGCGCTCCAGAGCTCTGGCTCGGTAATTGGACACATCAGTCCAGCCGCTCTGTGGCACATGGGATCTTCCAAGGCCATGGATCGAACTAGTGCCCCTTGCACTGCAAGGCGGTGTCCTTACCCACTGGACCACCAGGGAAGCCCCAAGTGCTTATTTTTAACTCACTAGCCTTCTTGAGTTTTCTGCAGTGATGCAGGGTATTTTGAAAACTTCCTACCTGAAATTTATTCCCCGTGGTGCTACTGGTAAAGAACACGCCTGCCAATGCTTGAGATATAAGAAATACAGGTTCAAATCCTTCGTGGCAGCCGACTTCAGTTTTCTTGCCTGGAGAATCCCATCGACAGAGGTGCCTGATGTGTTACTGTCCAAGGGGTCACAAAGAGGCAGACATGACTGATTGACTGATTTTAAACTGAATCGCTTATATGTACACTTGAGACTAACACAACGTTGTCAACCAACTGTATTTCAATAAAAAGATAGCATTTATAAAAAGAATTCTTCCCTTTTCACATCCTGACAGCAGATAGTCCAGGGTTTCCATAACTATCCTCACTCCTACTTGCTCCTGTACAGTGGTTTCCTTAGCTCCAGCTTCACTGAGAAAATGGCAAATTCCACTTTCCCCCAGTATGTTTATTTTTCACCTCTGATTCTTCCTGTATGTTTACTCTTCATTGATATAGTTTGAGTTTGTTCTTTCCAACATTTCCCTAGATTCTGTTTTTCAGTGATCACTTCTGTCAGTCATTTATTCCTCTTTATCCATAAACTTTCTAAGGCTAATTCCACCCTAAAATCCATTCTAGTGGACCACGTACTATTTCCTTCTCTTCTTTCTGTAATGGCTGGAGGTCTTCTATTTATTTTTCCTGCACTTCTTTTGGCTTCCCTCAGTTTAGTATATGTTCTGTAATTTTTTTTTCCCCTTAAATTGTCCTCTAAACAGTTTTCAGCGATTTCTAAACTAATCAAAACAATAATTAAATCAAGAGCTTATTTTTTTTTTTTGGGGAGGGAGAGGGACAGGCGGGCCACTTCTATTGGTCTTTCATTTATCTATTTTCATCCATCTTTGTTCTTTGGCCTGTGTGAGCCTCCCATGGCAGTGGCCTCTGTTGTCGCACAGCACCGGCTCTGGGCGCATGCGCTCCAGAGCTCTGGCTCGGTAATTGGACACATCAGTCCAGCCGCTCTGTGGCACATGGGATCTTCCAAGGCCATGGATCGAACTAGTGCCCCTTGCACTGCAAGGCGGTGTCCTTACCCACTGGACCACCAGGGAAGCCCCAAGTGCTTATTTTTAACTCACTAGCCTTCTTGAGTTTTCTGCAGTGATGCAGGGTATTTTGAAAACTTCCTACCTGAAATTTATTCCTCTCTGTTTTTCTAAAAGTATAAACTCCTAGAACTTTTCCTCTTTTATTACTTTGTTTCCTTTGCCAGTTCTTTATTCAACATTATAATCTAATAGAACGAGATCTGGCTTTGCAGGATAACTGAACTCTAACTTTAATCATTTTACAGCTAATTTCTTCAACTGGAGATTGCTTACTTCCTTGGTTCTGAGCTTTTACAGCTACTGAATTGAGGTGGAGGATAAATTCTCATAACTGGATTTCAACTGCACCCCACAGAATCTTAAGAATGCCTTTCAGACTTCTTACCCACACCATGATTCACATCCCTATTCCAACCACAGCAGTTATGCTAATCTGATTTATGTATTGGCTGAAGTGAAAGTTAGTTGCTCAGTCATGTCTGACTTTTTGTGACTCCATGGATTGTAGCCTGCCAGGATCATTTGTCCATGGAATTCTCAAGGCAAGAATACTTGAGTGGATTGACATACCTTTCTCCAGGAGATCTTCCCAACCCAGGTGTCAAACCCGGGTCTCCTGCATTGCAGGTGGGTTCTTTACCATCTGAGCCACCAGGGAATCCCTACAATAAATTTCTACTAGGAAAGGTGTATGTATTGGGTACCTACAATAACCTTCTACTAGGAAAGATGAATCTGGAAAAGTAAGTTTTTTGGACGAGTCCAGTGACTGTTAACCTAAATGAGTTGATAGAGACCATTTCCAAGTCTTTTTTTCCCCCACACTGAAATGCATGCATGGTCCTAGTTCTCCTGAACAGGGACTGAACTTGTGCCCCTTGCAGTAGAACATAACAGGTTAATCACTGGGTATGACATCTTTCAGGATGGTATTCAATATGGTGAAGCAATTGGTATCATTTCAAAGGGGATCCAAAGAGCTCTGGTACTATAGTTCTTTATGTGTCACTATAGAGAAGAATTCAGCAAGAGGAGATCGGTAGATGAGAAGTAATTTATTAGAATAGAATGGTTATGAGTCTTACAAGTGGGTGGGTAAGAAATGCCATTCTCTGAGAACTTAGTGGACCACAGTTTTATAACCACAGGAGAAATGGGGAGAGGGATAAGACCTTCCTTTGTCTTTTATTATTAGTTCCTCCTCCAGGCTCAGCAGGGATGTTTTCTTTCCCCTGAGAGGTACAGCAAGGTCTACAAATTATTGTTCTTTATGTGTGGAGAGAGTTTGTCCTAGGGATCATTCACTTAACTGAGCTCACTGGGCAGGATATGGGTCTCCTACTAACATTGTTTTATTGTCTGGGGACAAGTGCCATGCTTCTGTTGCATGGTTTTGTTATTAAACAAGCCTGCTTGGTATTGTGGTTAAGCCAACATGCTTTCTCAAGTAACCATCAGCTTATAAAGGTCTCATGAATTTGAGCAAACTCCAGGAGACAGTGAAAGACAAGGAAGCCTGGTGAAGTGCAGTCCGTGGAGTCACCAACAGTCGGACACAGCTTACTGATTGAACAACAACAGCAACTTACATTTTCATTTTAAAATATTTATTTATTTGGCTGAGCCTAGTCTTAGTTGCAGCATGAAGGAGTTTTAGTTGTGATATGTGGCGTCTAGTTATCTGACCAGGGATTAAACCCAGGCTTCCTGTATTGAGAGCTCAGAGTCTTAGTCATTGGACCACCAGGGAAGCCCCACAACTTACATGTTTTACTTGCAGCTTCCTTCCTTACAACATTAACTATATAGTCACCTATTTTGTCCCTTCATCCTGTTTCTATAAATAGGACTTCGCTTTCTTTACAACAAGTGATTATGGTTCAGACGTGGTAGGTGGTGGTGTCTGCATCTGAACCACTAAAGTGATTCCCTAATGAAGCCCTGACATTCACCTCTAAGATCTTCTTTGGTTCTAAATGTAGACGTTCAGTATTTATTAGTGTGAAGATTATGTAAGATAATGTTTTTGGAGCATTTAACCTAGTACCTGGCATACAGAAAGCAATTAATACATTTTTTGGTTTTGGCACTTTCTCAGTAGAGTTAACTGAAGAAATGTCAGTGTGCATTTCCCCCCTTGAGAGTGACCATATATTACTCAAATATGTTAACAGTTTCATTTGTGCTGACTCATCTTGCAAAATCAAGATGTAGAAAAGTGACTCAATGAGCAGAATGAGGCACTGGCGGAGGCATTTAAAATGATCTAGCTGTGAGGACTGCCTTTTTATATTTCAAAGAGTAGAAAAAAATAAAACCACTATGAAAGTGTGGTCAGAAGTGGTTCTCTGAAATCATGGCATCTGAGCTTTGCAACCCCCTCCACAGAATTTTTATTTGGAAAGCAGCAACGGTCACACTTTCTGACTCTGGAGGACACTTTCTTCCTGGAGTGAAATTCTTTGTTTTATGTCACATCATGCTGGCTGGGAAGATAATCTGCATGATTGCTCCTACAGGACACCCCAATTCTATGCAGTGAATTATTACTTTGTCATGTCACAAATATCAGTATCACTTAGCAGATTTCACTTAAAAGCAGAAGAATGAAGCAACAACAATTAATAGCAGAACACCAGCAACAAGACTCAAATCTCCAAGAAAGCCCGGACACAACAGTCGGACACAGCTTACTGATTGAACAACAACAGCAACTTACATTTTCATTTTAAAATATTTATTTATTTGGCTGAGCCTAGTCTTAGTTGCAGCATGAAGGAGTTTTAGTTGTGATATGTGGCGTCTAGTTATCTGACCAGGGATTAAACCCAGGCTTCCTGTATTGAGAGCTCAGAGTCTTAGTCATTGGACCACCAGGGAAGCCCCACAACTTACATGTTTTACTTGCAGCTTCCTTCCTTACAACATTAACTATATAGTCACCTATTTTGTCCCTTCATCCTGTTTCTATAAATAGGACTTCGCTTTCTTTACAACAAGTGATTATGGTTCAGACGTGGTAGGTGGTGGTGTCTGCATCTGAACCACTAAAGTGATTCCCTAATGAAGCCCTGACATTCACCTCTAAGATCTTCTTTGGTTCTAAATGTAGACGTTCAGTATTTATTAGTGTGAAGATTATGTAAGATAATGTTTTTGGAGCATTTAACCTAGTACCTGGCATACAGAAAGCAATTAATACATTTTTTGGTTTTGGCACTTTCTCAGTAGAGTTAACTGAAGAAATGTCAGTGTGCATTTCCCCCCTTGAGAGTGACCATATATTACTCAAATATGTTAACAGTTTCATTTGTGCTGACTCATCTTGCAAAATCAAGATGTAGAAAAGTGACTCAATGAGCAGAATGAGGCACTGGCGGAGGCATTTAAAATGATCTAGCTGTGAGGACTGCCTTTTTATATTTCAAAGAGTAGAAAAAAATAAAACCACTATGAAAGTGTGGTCAGAAGTGGTTCTCTGAAATCATGGCATCTGAGCTTTGCAACCCCCTCCACAGAATTTTTATTTGGAAAGCAGCAACGGTCACACTTTCTGACTCTGGAGGACACTTTCTTCCTGGAGTGAAATTCTTTGTTTTATGTCACATCATGCTGGCTGGGAAGATAATCTGCATGATTGCTCCTACAGGACACCCCAATTCTATGCAGTGAATTATTACTTTGTCATGTCACAAATATCAGTATCACTTAGCAGATTTCACTTAAAAGCAGAAGAATGAAGCAACAACAATTAATAGCAGAACACCAGCAACAAGACTCAAATCTCAAACCAAGTACTAAATATCACTGAACTTCTTGCACCAGGCTTGGTGTTCTTCTTTGGGGGGGGAAAGAAATGGAGCCACAGTCTGCAATGCAGTATTAGCTGCTCTCCTGATTTTGCTTAGGTCAGTTTTAAGGGAATTTCTGATCTTTCTGTGCATTTATGTGTGAATGGCAAAGAACAGGAAAGGAGCTGTTTCCATTAGGGTCTTCTCAGGCAATGAGTCTCCAGAAAATTGTGTATTAAGCTTAAAACCAGTGCTCGGGCTTCCCCTGGTGGTCCAGTGGGTAAGGACACCGCCTTGCAGTGCAAGGGGCACCGGTTCGAGCCCTGGCCTGGGAAGATCCCACGTGCCGTGGAGCACCTGGACTGATGTGTCCAATCACCGAGCCGGAGCTCTGGAGCGCATGTGCCCAGAGCCAGCGCTCTGCAATGACAGATGCCACCACGATGGGAGGCCCACAGGAGCCAAAGAACAAAGACGGATGAAAATGGAGAAATGAAAGACCAATGGAAGTGGCCCGTCTGCTCCCCTCCCTCCCCAACCCGACCCCCGCTCAAAATAAATCAATAAATAAATCTTTAAAAAAAACCCAAAAAACAGTGCTCTAGTCATAAAAGATACTAAGTCCATTACTTCCCCCTTTGCTAAATTCTATGATTATAATTCTAGTGTGGGCTATGCCACGATTCTAAAGTCCTTGATAGTCTGTTATAGGCCTTCCCAGGTGGAACAGTGGTAAAGAATCTGCCTACCAATGCAGGAGACACAGGAGACATGGGTTCTGTACCAGGGTCAGGAAGATCCCTGGAGAAGTAAATGGCAATCCACTGCAATATTCTTGCTGGGGAAATCTTATGGACAGGAACCTGGCAGGCTACAGTCACAAAGTATTGGACAGGACTGAGCAACTGAGCATCAGCATGCACATGAATAGTCTGTTACCCTGTAGATGGTTCTCTTACATATAATATACTGTCTGGTCCTCATATCTATCCTATAAGACAGATAGGGAAGGATATGCCCTTTATTTCCAGATGAAAACACATAGTGACTCAGAAAAGTGAAGTGTCTCATCCACAGTAAAAAAAAAAAAAAAAAAGTAAAAAAAAAAATTATAAAACAAAGGGCTTCCCTTGTGGTACAATGGGTAAGCAGTCTGCCCTGCAGTACAAGGGGCACCAGTTCCATCCCTGGCCCAGGAAGATCCCACATGCCTCAGAGCAGCTGGACCAGTGTGTCTAATTACCAGACAGTACTCTGGAGCTCATGCGCCCAGAGTCAGTGCTCTGCAAAGAGAGAGGCCACTGCAATGGGAGGCCCATAGGCCAAAGAACAAAGATGGATGGAAAATCAATCAATCAATCAATCAGTAAAAAGAGGCCAAAATTTTTAAAAATGGTACTAAAATAAAATAGAGCTGAAATGCAAAGCTAAGGATCCTATGTCTAAACCTGGAATTTTACTCGCCCAAGCTCTTGTCTGTTCTACAAGAGCTTCTGCAAACATCCTCCTGTCAAATGCCAACATGATGGTGAGATCTCTGTAGGAACTCTTCTATCTTCCTCTCATCAACATCTGGGATCCCTATGCCATCACACAGACCTTCCAGACTGACTTTATCCATATGACTCTCTTCCCTTTGCCAACTACAATTTGACATTTGCCATGGACACTTACCATCTGCCTATCTACCTTTACAAAAATTAAATCATGTGCTCCAATTGCTGCTGACTTTCAATACCCCCTGAAAAGAATTCAGGGTAGAGAGCATTAAAAAACTGGCAGGAAAGGTCTTCAGATAGAAATTTTCAGGATCAACTTTATAAGCCTAATTCTTGTATTACTCCATTTATAGAAAAATACTGAAATCCTTCATGGTGACGACTACTCCTCCTGACTAGTAGACTTCATGAGACTAATAGAAACCTTCTGGAAAAATATGTGCTTGATTGCATGTATTTCTCCTTAACCAAACATCACATATTACTGACTTTCCACCCCCACCCTGCCTCTTTGGTAGTGTCTCAGAGCTATCTGAGGTGCTGTTTCCCAGGCTGTAGTCCTCATTTTGCCCTAAATAAAACTTACATTGTGCATCTATTTTAAGTTGACACCTTTGTGCCATATATCCTAAAGTATGGATGAATCTTTTTTCAGATCTGCACTTCTTGTGAGGGAGCAGTTGGGCACAAGATTCAGAGCAGTTATTATGGGCAAAATAGTGTTGTCCCCAATTTATATGTTGAAACCTTAATTGTCAATGTGATGATATTGGGGGATGGGATTTTGAGGGGATCATTAGGTTTAGATGAAGTCATAAAAATAGGACTCTTATGATGAGATTTTTGTTGTCAAGCATTTAATAACTCCTTTTAGGTTGCACAGTTGAGGATGCTGCTCAGCCACTAAGTCATGTCCAACTCTTTGAAACCCCATGAACTGCAGCATGCCAGCCTTCCCTGTCCTTCATGATATCCCGGAGTTTGCTCAAACTCAGGTCTATTGAGTCAGTGATACCGTCTAACCATCACTATCACTCTCTTCTTCTGCCCTCAATCTTTCCCAGCATTAGAGTCTTTTCCAATGAGTCAGCTCCTCATATCAGGTGGCCAAAATATTGGCACTTCAGTTTCAGTGTCAGTCCTTCTCATGAATATTCAGGGTTGATTTCCTTTAGGATTAACTGACTTGATCTCCTGGTAGTCTACGGCAATCTCAAGTCTTCTCCAACACTTCAAAACAATTTGAAAGCATCAACTCTTCAACACTCAGCCTTCTTTCTGATTAAGTTCTTAAATCCATACATGACTATTGGAAAAAAGGATAGCTTTGACTGTACAGACCTTTGCTGACAAAGTGATATCTCTGCTTTTTAATGCATTGTCTAAATTTGTCATAGTTTTGCTTCCAAGGAGCAAGCATCATTCTATAGTATTACTCCATTTATAGAAAAATACTGAAATCCTTCATGGTGACGACTACTCCTCCTGACTAGTAGACTTCATGAGACTAATAGAAACCTTCTGGAAAAATATGTGCTTGATTGCATGTATTTCTCCTTAACCAAACATCACATATTACTGACTTTCCACCCCCACCCTGCCTCTTTGGTAGTGTCTCAGAGCTATCTGAGGTGCTGTTTCCCAGGCTGTAGTCCTCATTTTGCCCTAAATAAAACTTACATTGTGCATCTATTTTAAGTTGACACCTTTGTGCCATATATCCTAAAGTATGGATGAATCTTTTTTCAGATCTGCACTTCTTGTGAGGGAGCAGTTGGGCACAAGATTCAGAGCAGTTATTATGGGCAAAATAGTGTTGTCCCCAATTTATATGTTGAAACCTTAATTGTCAATGTGATGATATTGGGGGATGGGATTTTGAGGGGATCATTAGGTTTAGATGAAGTCATAAAAATAGGACTCTTATGATGAGATTTTTGTTGTCAAGCATTTAATAACTCCTTTTAGGTTGCACAGTTGAGGATGCTGCTCAGCCACTAAGTCATGTCCAACTCTTTGAAACCCCATGAACTGCAGCATGCCAGCCTTCCCTGTCCTTCATGATATCCCGGAGTTTGCTCAAACTCAGGTCTATTGAGTCAGTGATACCGTCTAACCATCACTATCACTCTTCTTCTGCCCTCAATCTTTCCCAGCATTAGAGTCTTTTCCAATGAGTCAGCTCCTCATATCAGGTGGCCAAAATATTGGCACTTCAGTTTCAGTGTCAGTCCTTCTCATGAATATTCAGGGTTGATTTCCTTTAGGATTAACTGACTTGATCTCCTGGTAGTCTACGGCAATCTCAAGTCTTCTCCAACACTTCAAAACAATTTGAAAGCATCAACTCTTCAACACTCAGCCTTCTTTCTGATTAAGTTCTTAAATCCATACATGACTATTGGAAAAAAGGATAGCTTTGACTGTACAGACCTTTGCTGACAAAGTGATATCTCTGCTTTTTAATGCATTGTCTAAATTTGTCATAGTTTTGCTTCCAAGGAGCAAGCATCATTTAATTTCATGGCTGCAGTCACCATCCTTAGTGATTTTGGAACCCATTAAAATCTGTCACTATTCCACTGTCACTATTCCACTTTCCCCCCCATGTATTTGCCATGAAGTGATGGGACTGGATGTCATGATCTTAGTTTTTTGTATGTTGAATTTTATGTGAGCTTTTCACTCTCCCCTTTCACTCTCATCAATTAGTTCCCTTATAATAGCCACTAGAGACTTCTCTTTCTTCTTTCTTTCTCCTCTCTCTCTTTTCCCCCTCTCTGCCATATCAAAATCCATCAAAAAGATAGCTATCTGCCAACCTGGAAGAGAATTCTCACCAGAACCAGACCTTGTTGGTACCCTAATCTCTGGTAATACACTCTCAGTCTCTGTGTGCTGTGCTATGCTTAATCACTCAGACCTGTCTGACTCTTTGTGACCCTACGAACTGCAACCCAACAGAATCCTTTGTCCGTGGGGATTCTCCAGGGAGGAATACTGAAATGGATTGTTATTCCCTCCTCCAGGGAATCTTCCAAACTCAGAGACTGAACCCAGGTCTCCTGCATTGCAGGCAGATTCTTTACTGTCTGAGCCACCAGGGAAGCCCTCTCAGACTCTAGAACTGTGAAAAACATCATCCCTTTCCTTAAGGCATCCAGTCTGTGATATTTTGTTTGGCAGCCACACTAATACAGTGGCTTAATGAGTTTCCTATCCTGGTGTGTGCATTTCTTTTTTAATAGGAGCTAACTCAAAGACACATCTGCTTTAACCAAAAGTGATAGGTGATGGAGGTACCATGGTAGAACACACAGTCTACAAAGTATAAAGCTGATCTGATCATGTGGAGGATCTTTCTTTGGCTTGTATAATGAGTTAACACTCCTGGTTAACTTAGCAGTAACTGCCTACCCTCATCTGCTGCCTTTCTATTGACCACCACCTTCCCACAAGAACACAAGAGCTCCTAAAGAATTGAAGTTTAATCTGCTGTACACTGGTCCAGGGGTATTATTTCTGATTCAGTCACTTTCAGCCTTTTTCTCTTTTGACAGTAGGCACCTGTTTTCAAATGTAATATATTCAAAGTTGTGAATACATAAGACAGGTAAGTATGGTGCTGTCTTTACTGTCTTTAAAAGAGTGACTTAAAGAGTGAAATGGGTAGGGGGTGGCTACAGAGAGAAAGTAGCAGATAGGGGAATGAGACATTTGCATCTTTTTGTGTATGTGTGTGCATCTGTTTGTCAAACATTTTTTATGCCTTTTTAGATTGTGTAGTTGAGGATACAAACCTATGGCAGGACCCTGTTCTTGTTCTCTCTGTCTGTAGGAGACGAGATACATGGATCAATAATTAAGACACAAGGTAGAAATGACAAGGGATCCACATCTGCTACAGTAAAGTGCTGAGACAGCCCAGGAGGGAGGCAGGAGAGAGTGAGAAGGAGGGGAAACAACATCTAGAGAGTCAGACAGAGGATGGGGGCAGGTAGCAGAAACAGCATTGGTTTGAAATCTAGATCATTGGAAGGCACACAGTTCCTTGTTTATGGTTATTTCTTTCTTTAATAATTTTTTTATGTGTTAAAAGTCACATAAAGCATACTCTTGTAACCACATTTAACTGTAGAGTTCAGTGGCACTCAGTACATTCACATCGTTGTACAACTTTTACCATCATTCATCTCCCAGGTCTTCCTTAACTGAAACTCTGTCCCCTTTAAACACTAGCTCCCCATTCACCCTCCCTAGCCTGGTTGCCTGGCATTTTCCAACGTATTAATACTTCTGAATTTATGAATTTGACTATCCTAGGTACCTCGTACACATGGAATCAAACAGCATTTGCTGGCACCGACTGCATATTGGAGGGCTTCCCAGCTGGCACTAGTGGTAAAGAACCTGTCTGTCAATGCAGCAGACATAAGAGATGCAGACTCAGTCACTGCTTCAGGAAGATCCCCTGGAGAAATTCATGGCAATCCACTCCAGTATTCCTGCCTGGAAAATTCCACAGACAGAGGAGTCTGGCATGTTACAGTTTATAGGGCCATAGAATTGGGCACAACTGAAGCAACTTAGCATGTGCATGCACTCTATACTGGACTGTATTTTTAAGGCTAACTTACTCTATGTACTATAAACAGATTATGCTTTCTTCCCCTGCCACCCCGTCATTATTTGCCTATTTTCATTAGCTATCCATTCTGCACATGGTAGTGTATATATATGTCAATTCCAGTCTCCCAACTTATCCCATCCCCATTTTTCCCCTGAGTAAAGAATTATATTTTAAAATGGCTAGGTCAGATAGGGGAATGAGACATTTGCATCTTTTTGTGTATGTGTGTGCATCTGTTTGTCAAACATTTTTTATGCCTTTTTAGATTGTGTAGTTGAGGATACAAACCTATGGCAGGACCCTGTTCTTGTTCTCTCTGTCTGTAGGAGACGAGATACATGGATCAATAATTAAGACACAAGGTAGAAATGACAAGGGATCCACATCTGCTACAGTAAAGTGCTGAGACAGCCCAGGAGGGAGGCAGGAGAGAGTGAGAAGGAGGGGAAACAACATCTAGAGAGTCAGACAGAGGATGGGGGCAGGTAGCAGAAACAGCATTGGTTTGAAATCTAGATCATTGGAAGGCACACAGTTCCTTGTTTATGGTTATTTCTTTCTTTAATAATTTTTTTATGTGTTAAAAGTCACATAAAGCATACTCTTGTAACCACATTTAACTGTAGAGTTCAGTGGCACTCAGTACATTCACATCGTTGTACAACTTTTACCATCATTCATCTCCCAGGTCTTCCTTAACTGAAACTCTGTCCCCTTTAAACACTAGCTCCCCATTCACCCTCCCTAGCCTGGTTGCCTGGCATTTTCCAACGTATTAATACTTCTGAATTTATGAATTTGACTATCCTAGGTACCTCGTACACATGGAATCAAACAGCATTTGCTGGCACCGACTGCATATTGGAGGGCTTCCCAGCTGGCACTAGTGGTAAAGAACCTGTCTGTCAATGCAGCAGACATAAGAGATGCAGACTCAGTCACTGCTTCAGGAAGATCCCCTGGAGAAATTCATGGCAATCCACTCCAGTATTCCTGCCTGGAAAATTCCACAGACAGAGGAGTCTGGCATGTTACAGTTTATAGGGCCATAGAATTGGGCACAACTGAAGCAACTTAGCATGTGCATGCACTCTATACTGGACTGTATTTTTAAGGCTAACTTACTCTATGTACTATAAACAGATTATGCTTTCTTCCCCTGCCACCCCGTCATTATTTGCCTATTTTCATTAGCTATCCATTCTGCACATGGTAGTGTATATATATGTCAATTCCAGTCTCCCAACTTATCCCATCCCCCATTTTTTCCCCTTATATTATTTCTGAGTAAAGAATTATATTTTAAAAGAGGTGAGTGAAGGGGGCAATGTGTGTTTAGAGCCAGTGAAACTGCTTGGGTGTCTAAAGATCATCCAAGCCTATCTGCTGTATGCTCCTCCTTACTCAGATTCTCAAGTGGACTTTCTCCTTATGTTATCCCGATTGGCCATCTTTACTGATTAAATTTATCAAGTAGCAGCTAATCTCTCATCCAGGGACCTTCTTCATTTTATTGTGCCCTGAGAAAGTTTTCCCTTCTTGGACCCAGACTTATAAGTGGAATTTTACAGCACAAATTTCTGATAGTATTTTAATTAGCCCCACTCAGCCTTCTATTACACCCAGGAGCAGGAGTTTGCAGGTTAATTTAGTTTCCTTAATTATGGTGAAAAAGCCAGATATAAATTCTGATACAGTATGAGGTGAATAGCCCACATGTTTAATTACCTGGGATTGTTACTGTGTTTGGGACTCTGATTACCATACTCATTAATTCATGGCACCACCAGTTGTGATGTTTATTCCCTACACAAAGTTGCTTGCTATTTCCAGACATTTAACTCCTGAGACACAAATGGTTTCAGTTGAGGAAAGATGCTATACCTGTGCTTGTGGTCTCAAGGTATTCTTATCATCAGGAACTTTTGCTAACAGTTGATTGAAGTGAAGTGAAGTGAAGTGAAGTGAAAGGTATTCACGCATGTCCGATTCTTTGTGACCTCATGGAATTTTCCAGTCAGGAATACTGTAGTGGGTAGCTGCTCCCTTTTCCAGGGGATCTTCCTGACTCAGAAATCAAACCCAGGTCTCCTGCATTTCAGGCAGATTCTTTACATCTGAGCCACCAATGAAGTCTGTACTTAGGGTAGTGTAGGACTTTTCTCAACCTCAACATTTTTGACACTTTGGATCAGATAATACTTTACTTCAAGAGACTGGACATCGTAAAATATTTAGCAGTGTCACTGTCCTTTACCTACTAGCTGGCAGTAGCATCCTTTCCCGACTTGTGGCAACCAAAAATGTCTCTAGACCTTGCCAAATGTCACCTGAGACACAGAACTGCCCTTGGCTAAGAACCACTGGTGTAAGGATTGTGTATGTGACTCTGGGATTAGACTGTTTTAAACCCAGGCTCCTCTACCTAGGGGTTATGAAATTGAGCAATTGACTTAAACCCTGTTTCCATCTATGCAGAAAGCAATAACTGTATATCATTGTTGTGAGATTCTAGTAAAGTAGCATATGAAAAGTCTTAGAAATATCCCTGGTGCATAGTAAACCCTCAATAATTATAAAATATAATCAATATTATTAATGTCTTCCAGATGGTCTACATTTTGCAGATTTATTTATACAAAGACAAGAAAAGCCATTAAAAAAAAAACAAAAAACAGAACAATCCAAGCTCCATCCCAGAGTCTAGCTTCTCAAAGCCCTAGGCTCGTAGCCAGACATTTAAGAGTGTGAAATCAAGTGGGCCCTAGGAAGCATTACTACAAACAAAACTAGTAGAGCTGATGGGATTCCAACTGAGCTATTTTAAATATTAAAAGATGATGCTGTTAATACACCATGCTCAATATGCCATCAAATTTGGAAAACTCAGCAGTGGCCACATAACTGGAAAAGGTCAGTTTTCATTCCAGTCCTAAAGAAGGGCAATGCCAAAGAAAGTTCAAACTACCACACTATAGCATTCATTTCATACACTAGTAGAGCAATGCTCAAAATCCTTCAAGCTAGGCTTCATAAGTACATGAAACAAGAATTTCCAGATGTACAAGCTGGATTTAGAAAAGACAGAGCAGCCAGAGATCAAATTGCCAACATCCTCTGGATCGTAGAGCAAGGGAATTCCAGAAAAGCATCTATTTCTGCTTCACTGACTATGCTAAAGGCTTGGACTGTGTAGCTCACAACAAACTGGAAAATTCGGAAAGAGATGGAAATACCAGACCACTGTACCTGCCTTCTGTGAAACCTGTATGCAGGACAAGAGGCAACAGTTAGAATTGGACATGGAACAACAGACTGGTTCCAAATTGAGAAAGGAGTACATCAAGGTTGTATATTGTCACCCTGCTTATTTAATTTCTATGCAGAGTACATCATGTGGAATGACTGCCTAGATGAAGCAGAAGCTGGAATCAAGATTGCTGGGAGAAATGTCAATAGCCTCAGATATGCAAATAACACTCTCCTTAAGGAACTAAAGAGCTTCTTGATGACGGTGAAAGAGGTGAGAGCAAAAGCTGGCTTAAAACTCAACATGAGAAAAATGAAGATCATGGCATCTGATCTCATCACTTCATGGTAAATAGATGGGCAAACAATGGAAATAGTGACAGATTTAATTTACTTGGGCTCCAAAATCTCTGTGGATTGTGACTGCAGCCATGAACTTAAAAGACACTTGCTTCTTGGAAGAAAAGCTATGATAAACCTAGAGAGCATATTCAAATGCAGAGTCTGTATCGTCAAAGCTATGTTTTTCCAGTAGTCATGGATATATGTGAGAGTAGGACCATAAACAAGACTGAGTGCCAAAAAATTGATGCCTTTGAAATGCGATGTTGGATAAAACTGTTGGAGTCCCTTGGACTGCAAAGAAATCAAACCAGTCAGTCCTAAAGGAAATTAACCCTGAATATTCGTTGGAAGGACTGATGCTGAAGCTGAAGCTCCAATACTTTGGCCACTTCATGTGAAGAGACAGCTTATTGGACAAGATTCTGACAAACAGAAAGCCAAAGGAGAAAGGGACCACAGAGGAGGAGATGATTGGATGGCATCACTGAGTCAATTGACATGAGTTTGAGTAAGATCTGGGAGATGGTGAAGGACAGGGAAGTCTGGTGTTCTTTAGTCCAACGAGTTGAAAAGAGTTGGACAAAACTGAGCAGTTGAACTGAACTGAACTAGTGTGTTAGAGGGACTGTACCAGCAGGAGTCATAGATACAAGTGAAATTCTGTGTCTGTTGCCTTGATCTGGCCATGGACAGATCTTACTTTGTTCCTTAGCCTTCCTGTTTAAAGAAGGATATCACCTACCCCATAGAGTTAAATTATAAGGATAAAATCATGTACTACGAGACATTAAAAAAAGAAGAAAACACAAAAATCTTCTGCCTGTCCCTTCCTGCTTTCCTTTTTCTGCATCTGTCTTTACTTTCTTCTTTCTTTTCTCCCCCACCCCATATCTGCATGTCAAAGGTTTTATTTTGATTGGTTCTTTCTTCAAAAGAACTGTGATTCTCAACTACCTGGAAGTTTGTGAAGACACAGGAAACTGTAAGATTTAGTAAGTCTGGGAATGGAATCCAAGAGGTTGCATTTCCACTGAATTCCCAGGTGGTCCTGATGTTGCTGCTGCTGACTAGGGAACATGCTTTGAGAATTAACATCAAAGCAATGCTCTAGAACATGCATGTGTGCTCAGTGCACAACCGTGGACTGTAGCCTGAGGGTCCTCTTGCCATGAGATTTTCTAGACAAGAATACTGGAGTGTGTTGCTGTTCCCTTGATCCAGGATGGAAACCAAGTGTCCTGCATTGGCAGGCAGACTCTTTACCACTGAACCACCTAGGAGGTTCAGTGCTCTAGAACAGGGGTCCTCAAACTCTGGGATCTAATGACTGATTATCTGACATAGAGCCAATGTGATAATAATAGAAATGATTTTCACAATAAATGTGATGCACTTGAATCATTCTAAAATCACCTCCTCATACCCCATCTGTGGAAAAATTGTCTTCCACGAAACCAGTTCCTAGTGCCAAAATGTTTGGTGACTGGTGCACTATAAAAGTGGTTCTTAATTTTAAGTGTGCATCAGAATCCCCTATAGGGGTTTTTCTTTTGTTGTTGTTTTTTTTCATTGGAGGATCAATTGCTTTACAATATTGTTTTGGTTTCTGAATGCATCAATATGAATCAACCACAGGTAGACATATGTCATCTCTTTCCTTAACCCCTCTCCCATCTCTATCCCTGTCCTACCCCTCTAGGTTGTCCCAGAGCACTGTGTTGAGCTCCTTGTATCAGATCGAAAATTCCCATTTGCTATCTATACATATGGTAACATATCTGTTTCTATGCTATTCTCTCAATTTGTCCTAGCCTCCTTTCACCAGTGTGTCCACAGGTCTGTTCTCTGTACCTGTTAGTCTCCAATTTAGAGTTAGTAGCCCTATACCCTAAGAGTTAAATTATAAGGATAAAATCATGTACTACGAGACATTAAAAAAAGAAGAAAACACAAAAATCTTCTGCCTGTCCCTTCCTGCTTTCCTTTTCTGCATCTGTCTTTACTTTCTTCTTTCTTTTCTCCCCCACCCCATATCTGCATGTCAAAGGTTTTATTTTGATTGGTTCTTTCTTCAAAAGAACTGTGATTCTCAACTACCTGGAAGTTTGTGAAGACACAGGAAACTGTAAGATTTAGTAAGTCTGGGAATGGAATCCAAGAGGTTGCATTTCCACTGAATTCCCAGGTGGTCCTGATGTTGCTGCTGCTGACTAGGGAACATGCTTTGAGAATTAACATCAAAGCAATGCTCTAGAACATGCATGTGTGCTCAGTGCACAACCGTGGACTGTAGCCTGAGGGTCCTCTTGCCATGAGATTTTCTAGACAAGAATACTGGAGTGTGTTGCTGTTCCCTTGATCCAGGATGGAAACCAAGTGTCCTGCATTGGCAGGCAGACTCTTTACCACTGAACCACCTAGGAGGTTCAGTGCTCTAGAACAGGGGTCCTCAAACTCTGGGATCTAATGACTGATTATCTGACATAGAGCCAATGTGATAATAATAGAAATGATTTTCACAATAAATGTGATGCACTTGAATCATTCTAAAATCACCTCCTCATACCCCATCTGTGGAAAAATTGTCTTCCACGAAACCAGTTCCTAGTGCCAAAATGTTTGGTGACTGGTGCACTATAAAAGTGGTTCTTAATTTTAAGTGTGCATCAGAATCCCCTATAGGGGTTTTTCTTTTGTTGTTGTTTTTTTTCATTGGAGGATCAATTGCTTTACAATATTGTTTTGGTTTCTGAATGCATCAATATGAATCAACCACAGGTAGACATATGTCATCTCTTTCCTTAACCCCTCTCCCATCTCTATCCCTGTCCTACCCCTCTAGGTTGTCCCAGAGCACTGTGTTGAGCTCCTTGTATCAGATCGAAAATTCCCATTTGCTATCTATACATATGGTAACATATCTGTTTCTATGCTATTCTCTCAATTTGTCCTAGCCTCCTTTCACCAGTGTGTCCACAGGTCTGTTCTCTGTACCTGTTAGGCCCCATCTCACAAGTTTCAGAGTTAGTAGCCCTATACACTAAGAACTGCATTAGAAAGATTTTCAGCTTGAGAGGTACATTAAATTTACTTGGTGGAATTTTGAAAATTAGTCCTAAGGCTGAAGTCTCAACCTACACCAATTAAATCAAAATCTTGCTGTATGTTGTAAGCCTTTCAGGTAGTTCCAATATATATCTAAGGTTGAGATGTCTCATTCAAAGCAGATACAGAGATTTAAGAACTCTGGGAAGGCAAGAAGGGAATCTAAGGATTTTGTACTCAATGTTTAATTTTAAACAGAAAAGGCAGCTCAGAGCTTCAGGCCTTGGATGTGTTGAGCATATATTTGAGCCTGTCTACCTAGGACTAGGGCTATAGTCCTAGGCTAAAAAGGCTCACAGGTCGTGGGGGCTAGGAAGTACTTAAAAAGTAATGTTAAGGTAAGAAACTTGGAAAAGTCACAACCATGTGAGGCTAACATCAGAAATAGCCTTTAAAGACATCTGGGAAATATATGATCATTCAATATATTTGAAAGACAATAGAAATTTTCTTCAGGGCATCCTTAGATTTTTAAAATTAGTTTTTATTGGAGTACAGCTGTGTTAAAATGTTGTTAATTTCTACTGTACAGCAAAGGGAATCTGATATGTATACATATATCTATATACACATATATCTCCGCTTTTTGGTGACTGGTGCACTATAAAAGTGGTTCTTAATTTTAAGTGTGCATCAGAATCCCCTATAGGGGTTTTTCTTTTGTTGTTGTTTTTTTTCATTGGAGGATCAATTGCTTTACAATATTGTTTTGGTTTCTGAATGCATCAATATGAATCAACCACAGGTAGACATATGTCATCTCTTTCCTTAACCCCTCTCCCATCTCTATCCCTGTCCTACCCCTCTAGGTTGTCCCAGAGCACTGTGTTGAGCTCCTTGTATCAGATCGAAAATTCCCATTTGCTATCTATACATATGGTAACATATCTGTTTCTATGCTATTCTCTCAATTTGTCCTAGCCTCCTTTCACCAGTGTGTCCACAGGTCTGTTCTCTGTACCTGTTAGGCCCCATCTCACAAGTTTCAGAGTTAGTAGCCCTATACACTAAGAACTGCATTAGAAAGATTTTCAGCTTGAGAGGTACATTAAATTTACTTGGTGGAATTTTGAAAATTAGTCCTAAGGCTGAAGTCTCAACCTACACCAATTAAATCAAAATCTTGCTGTATGTTGTAAGCCTTTCAGGTATTTCCCAATATATATCTAAGGTTGAGATGTCTCATTCAAAGCAGATACAGAGATTTAAGAACTCTGGGAAGGCAAGAAGGGAATCTAAGGATTTTGTACTCAATGTTTAATTTTAAACAGAAAAGGCAGCTCAGAGCTTCAGGCCTTGGATGTGTTGAGCATATATTTGAGCCTGTCTACCTAGGACTAGGGCTATAGTCCTAGGCTAAAAAGGCTCACAGGTCGTGGGGGCTAGGAAGTACTTAAAAAGTAATGTTAAGGTAAGAAACTTGGAAAAGTCACAACCATGTGAGGCTAACATCAGAAATAGCCTTTAAAGACATCTGGGAAATATATGATCATTCAATATATTTGAAAGACAATAGAAATTTTCTTCAGGGCATCCTTAGATTTTTAAAATTAGTTTTTATTGGAGTACAGCTGTGTTAAAATGTTGTTAATTTCTACTGTACAGCAAAGGGAATCTGATATGTATACATATATCTATATACACATATATCTCCGCTTTTTTGGTTCTTCTTCCCATTTAGGTCACCACAGAGCACTGAGTACGGTTCTCTGAGCTGGACAGAAATTGACACACAGACTTGGAGAACAAACATCTGAAAACCAAGGATATGAAGTATGAGGTGGGAAGAATAGGGAAATTGTGGCTGACATATAAACACTATTGTTACTATGTATGAAACAGATAACTAATGACATACTTAGATTTTGGCAGGTAATCTTGTTGCTTTTTAAAAAAATTTTCTTTTCATCCATCTTCACTCTTTGTCCTGTGTGGGCCTCCCATCTCAGTGGCCTTTCCTGATGCAGAGCGCCCACTCTGGGCACATGTGCTCCAGAGGGTTGGCTCATAATTGGGCACACCCATCCAGCTGCTCTGAGTCATATGGAATCTTCCCAGGCCAGGGATTGAACCAGTGCCCCTTGCACTGCAAGGTGGACTCTCTACCCACTGGACCAGCAGGGAAATTTGTTTTTCTCACTATCCTGTCCCCTGATTCCTACTGAGGCACCGTTACTGACCCAAACTTGAGTTGTCTCACCTACCTGCTGCAGACCCCACCTACTGACCCTTGACTGTGGTGATGGAAAGTGTAGCATTTATTACAAAGCCAAGAAAGGAGTCAGGATGGCTAATGCTCGAGAGGCCAGAACTCTCTGATGGATTTCAGGGAAAGACTTTCATAAAAAAGACAAGATGAGGGCTTCCCTGGTGGTCCAGTGGGTAAAGAGTTTGCCTTGCAGTGCAAGGGGCACCGGTTCGATATCTGGCCTGGGAAGATCTCACCTGCCGCGAAGCTGCTGGATCGATGTGTCCAACTACTAAGCTGGCACTCTGGAGTGCATGTGCCCAGAGCCTGTGCTCTGCCAGGAGAGAGGCCACTGCCATGGGAGGCCCACACAGGTCAAAGAACAAAGATGGATGAAAATAAATAAATAAATAACCAATAAGAGAGGCCAACTTAAAAAAAAAAAAAAAAACCAAGATGAGGGACAGAATTGCAGGGTGCATGAGTAGCTTGTGCGTAATTCTCTGACTGATTGATGGTGAAACAATAGGGTGGTGTCCCAGGGGTTAACATCATCCATCCTCAGGCTCCACCTGGTCTGGGGACTATATGTTCATGAGCATCATGTAGTTAGCTTCTCCCATCTGGTAGGAGGTTTTATATCTATAAAATAATATGTACCCAGTCATGTATGTATTAGTCATATATACATATATATGTATAATATGTATCAGAATATGTATCTGTTATCTATGTTCTTCATAGGAACCTGTAAAAAATTAAATATGTAGCCCAGTCATGTATGAAGCTAATCTTTGATAATTGTATCAAAATGACACTTTTTTAAAAAATTTTCTTTTCATCCATCTTCACTCTTTGTCCTGTGTGGGCCTCCCATCTCAGTGGCCTTTCCTGATGCAGAGCGCCCACTCTGGGCACATGTGCTCCAGAGGGTTGGCTCATAATTGGGCACACCCATCCAGCTGCTCTGAGTCATATGGAATCTTCCCAGGCCAGGGATTGAACCAGTGCCCCTTGCACTGCAAGGTGGACTCTCTACCCACTGGACCAGCAGGGAAATTTGTTTTTCTCACTATCCTGTCCCCTGATTCCTACTGAGGCACCGTTACTGACCCAAACTTGAGTTGTCTCACCTACCTGCTGCAGACCCCACCTACTGACCCTTGACTGTGGTGATGGAAAGTGTAGCATTTATTACAAAGCCAAGAAAGGAGTCAGGATGGCTAATGCTCGAGAGGCCAGAACTCTCTGATGGATTTCAGGGAAAGACTTTCATAAAAAAGACAAGATGAGGGCTTCCCTGGTGGTCCAGTGGGTAAAGAGTTTGCCTTGCAGTGCAAGGGGCACCGGTTCGATATCTGGCCTGGGAAGATCTCACCTGCCGCAAGCTGCTGGATCGATGTGTCCAACTACTAAGCTGGCACTCTGGAGTGCATGTGCCCAGAGCCTGTGCTCTGCCAGGAGAGAGGCCACTGCCATGGGAGGCCCACACAGGTCAAAGAACAAAGATGGATGAAAATAAATAAATAAATAACCAATAAGAGGGCCAACTTAAAAAAAAAAAAAACCAAGATGAGGGACAGAATTGCAGGGTGCATGAGTAGCTTGTGCGTAATTCTCTGACTGATTGATGGTGAAACAATAGGGTGGTGTCCCAGGGGTTAACATCATCCATCCTCAGGCTCCACCTGGTCTGGGGACTATATGTTCATGAGCATCATGTAGTTAGCTTCTCCCATCTGGTAGGAGGTTTTATATCTATAAAATAATATGTACCCAGTCATGTATGTATTAGTCATATATACATATATATGTATAATATGTATCAGAATATGTATCTGTTATCTATGTTCTTCATAGGAACCTGTAGAAGCCAGGAATATGCTGAGTGCCCCTAAATTATACAGCAGTGGATTCTTTGAGCTTGGGTGAGAGGAAAACCAAGAAAGCAATGCAATATTGGGATGAATGAAGGCTAGATCTAGATAATTGCTGTCTAAACATGACACTTAGGCTCCAATGTAGGAGATGAGCTTAAACTTAAGCTTTAAGGAAGCTAGGGGCCACTTGGTGCAGAGAGAGAAAGATGGTGATTTGGAACTGTGTCTGACTCTCATAAACCTATTAGAGAGTGGCCATTAACCTGAAGCTGAATCAATGCTTTCCACTCCCAAGAATTTACCAGACATCCAAGACAACATAGTTTCGCTGAGAACAATAGAAGGCTTTCCCCTCACCTATAATTATAGGACTTTAATTAGTCTCTTTAAAGGTAACCTACCCTATCAGATTTCATATACTGCCCTCTCTTAAACAATGTAGGAAAACTCCTCTAAAACTTTGGACTGTCTAAGTTGCACCATTTTGTGTCACAATCAGAATTATTTTCCCCATTCCCACCAGGTCCCAGAATGGACCTCCAGATGCTTTGTGTTTCTGTTAAGCTATTTTGGGTTCCCCAATATTGGGTCTAACTGTAATTCTCCACAACTGGCTTCCCCCTCATTTCTTGGGTGTCACTCCTGTTATACCTCTGTCTAACCATCACCGACCTCACCTGACTCCTAACATTTTCCTAGCAGTTCTGCAATTTGGCTGTCTGTTTATAGAGCTTGTACTCTCTTCTCTTCTTTCTTGTTCTTGGCACTTCTCCAATAAATTTATGTGCCTTGTAGTTAAGGTGAGAAGGCTTGATTCTGTGCATCTCATTAAGGACATTTCTTATTAAGGCTGCAGAAGGATTTTAAATGATTGCTGCTGGAATGTGTTGAAGAATCAAAGAATAAAGATATCAATGAGAATTTTTCTAATGCTCTAAAGGCAGTTTTTTCTTTTCCCATGCCCTGTATCCAAGTAAAGTTAGTAGTTCTCAGCAGTGATAGGTTTTGAAAGCAGGCTGATTTTCCTACTTGAAAGTAGGAATGCAAGTGTCAACCTAACCTCTAACCCCTGCTTCCCAAGGGAACAAGGGCAAAGAGAAAAGAATGTGCAAAGAAAACATTATTAGATCATCTTCTTAACAAGTATAAAGTAACTTCAAGTCCTGCCTTAAAGTAAAGATTTTTATGAATGTCTTCACAAAGGGCCATATTTGAATCTCATGAGTATTGAAGTAAAAATGAGGCGGATATTATTAAAAAGTGCAGTAGTAATTGCAATATGTCATGATAAATTAAAGGAATTGGTTATGCAATGGTTTTCACTTCTCTCTTATGTGATGGAAGATTGGGAGGGTAGTGCTCTATCACCTTGAATCCTCACCACTTCAAGAAAGTAGAGTAGCTCTGCTTTCCTTCAAATATGAAATAATTAAAATCAGCTTATATACCACATGGGCTTCCCAGATGGCTCAGTGGTAAAGAATCCACCTGCAATGAAGAAGATGTGGGTTTGATTCCTGGTAGGGAAGATCTCCTGGAGAAGTAAATGGCAATCCAGTTCAGTATTCTTGCCTGCCTGGAAAATCCCATGAACAGAGGAGCCTGGATGGCTATATAGTCTATGGAGCAGCAAAAGAGTCAAACATGACCAAGTGATTAAAGAACAGCAACAATATATCATGTACAATTTTAAGCTACAGATTTATACATTCTTTTATTATTAAATTATATGTGGCCATTTCCGTGAAAGGTTCTACGTGAGCTATAACCCTCAGCAGGAGGACTGACATTGTTTTATGGCTTAAAAAATGATTAAGGTAAGTCTGGTCTGACTAATGTCAGCTCCAAAAAGCATAAATGTGTACAATATATCTGTGTACACGTTGAGTGTACAATGAATACTGTCTCCGCCAGTTAAAGAAGTGAGTCATCTAACTGTGCTCTTCAGGCCCCAAAGAACGATCAGCTCCTGTTGGAATTACAAATGAATTGTTAATTTCTGATATCCCATCCTAGAATTTACCCTAAGAGCTCATAGTTCAAAAACTTTTTAATTAGTTTACTATTAAGAGTATTTAATCCAATCTCTTTGTTTCTGTAGGTACAAAATCTATGCTCCATGGAGTAGAGGTGACTTGCCCTGGGTCACAAAACTAGAGGTGAATTTCTCTAATTCCTTATCCAAGGCTCTTTCTCCCATGACATAATCAATTCCGTTAACTTTTTACCATCTATTGCAATTACTCTTTTACATTTTCATAATGTTCACCTCGTTTTTACTTCAATAATCACAGAATTCAAAATTGTTCCTTCGGGAAAGCATCCATAGTTTAAATTAAGGCAGAACTTGAAGTAACTTTATACTTGGTAAGAAGATGATCTAAGATGATTTTTAGAAGCTGACAAGTTCTTGTTTCTAATGTACTTTTTCAAAGAAGTCCTATACATAAAAGGAAAAAAATAGAAGAAATGCTTTAGATGAAGCCAAGTTAGGAAAGGGATTATAATTCTACTTACTTCATTCTTCTCTTTTCTCTTTGCTTTCTCCAGTAGTAATCCCGGGGTTCTAGCAGATCACATTGAGAATGACTGACCTTGGACATAGTATTGACGGTTGGGGTCCAAACGGTTTCCTCTCCTATTGCTTGCTTATGCTAAGTAACATTGTCAGAACAAAATGTACTAGACTTTCCACACTGAGACCTTTCAAGGCAAAATATTAGAAACTTTTATTTTTATTTTTTGCTTTTAATTGGTGCTAAGTGCAATTAAAGTGGAATAACATTTACTAGCAGCTTAATAGCCTATTAGGTGAACATTTTATTGCTTAAATTGTTTTGAATTAATTGTTTGCTATGTCCTTCAAATCTGCATGGTCTCTTCTTTAATGACATTGACACACTTATTCAAACATTCTTCTATAGAAAAAGCATAGCATTCTAATTAAATATTATGTGAATTAAAAGCACGGTTAAATCTCTGCTGTGTAATTACAGAATGATGGTCATGTGTAATATCACCTAGAATTTACCCTAAGAGCTCATAGTTCAAAAACTTTTTAATTAGTTTACTATTAAGAGTATTTAATCCAATCTCTTTGTTTCTGTAGGTACAAAATCTATGCTCCATGGAGTAGAGGTGACTTGCCCTGGGTCACAAAACTAGAGGTGAATTTCTCTAATTCCTTATCCAAGGCTCTTTCTCCCATGACATAATCAATTCCGTTAACTTTTTACCATCTATTGCAATTACTCTTTTACATTTTCATAATGTTCACCTCGTTTTTACTTCAATAATCACAGAATTCAAAATTGTTCCTTCGGGAAAGCATCCATAGTTTAAATTAAGGCAGAACTTGAAGTAACTTTATACTTGGTAAGAAGATGATCTAAGATGATTTTTAGAAGCTGACAAGTTCTTGTTTCTAATGTACTTTTTCAAAGAAGTCCTATACATAAAAGGAAAAAAAATAGAAGAAATGCTTTAGATGAAGCCAAGTTAGGAAAGGGATTATAATTCTACTTACTTCATTCTTCTCTTTTCTCTTTGCTTTCTCCAGTAGTAATCCCGGGGTTCTAGCAGATCACATTGAGAATGACTGACCTTGGACATAGTATTGACGGTTGGGGTCCAAACGGTTTCCTCTCCTATTGCTTGCTTATGCTAAGTAACATTGTCAGAACAAAATGTACTAGACTTTCCACACTGAGACCTTTCAAGGCAAAATATTAGAAACTTTTATTTTTATTTTTTGCTTTTAATTGGTGCTAAGTGCAATTAAAGTGGAATAACATTTACTAGCAGCTTAATAGCCTATTAGGTGAACATTTTATTGCTTAAATTGTTTTGAATTAATTGTTTGCTATGTCCTTCAAATCTGCATGGTCTCTTCTTTAATGACATTGACACACTTATTCAAACATTCTTCTATAGAAAAAGCATAGCATTCTAATTAAATATTATGTGAATTAAAAGCACGGTTAAATCTCTGCTGTGTAATTACAGAATGATGGTCATGTGTAATATCACTTAGAGTTTTTTGTAAACACTTTTTAAAGTTAACCTAATAGAGTAATTATATCACAAATCCTCTGCCAAGTTAATCTGAAAGATGTCCATTCTTCTAATATTTTCCTTCTTATTCCCTGTATACCATCAGAATAATACCTTTTGGTCATGTGGCACACTCAAAATTTACACTTTGAAAATGTAACACATAATGTAATACCAATCACAGTCTAAATATGTATTATTATTTATTCTTTTTTAATAAATCAGAAATAAAATGGATGATTAGAGAAGTTAAAAGCTTCCTAAGTCGCTTCAGTTGCATCTGACTTTTTGCGACCCTATAGACTGTAGCCCACCAGGCTCCTCTGTCCATGGGATCCTCCAGGCAAGAATAATGGCGTGGGTTGTGGTGCATGCCTTCCTCCAGGGAATCTTCCCAACCAGTAATCTAACCTGTGTCTCCTGTGGATCCTGCATTGCAGATGAATTATTTACTGCTGAGCCACCAGGGAAGCCCAGAAGACTTACTAAGGTCATACAGATTAAAAATAAATAAATTAAAAGTGAAAACTGAATTTTTTTAATTAAAAAATTTGGTCTCAATTTCCAGTCTTTGTGTCCCTCTGTTTGTATCACAGACACTAGTCAGGGTAGGCATTGGAAGAACCCACCTCCTTGAGGGGAAAAAGTAACTAACTATATTAGGAACCACCTTCCAAAGGAACTATTATCCACGTGTTCTCTTCCTTCACCAATGAAGGCAGCTGTTTCTCACTGAGAGAAAGTTGTCAGGGTCAGCCAACCCCATGGACTGTAGACCACCAGGCTCTTATGTCCATGGGATTTCCCAGGTAGGAATACTGGAGTGGATTGCCATTTTCTCCTTCAGGGGATCTTCCCAACCCAGGGATTGAACCTGAGTCTTCTGCATTGCAGGGGAATGTTTTTATTTTTTTTTTTAAGATTTATTTATTTATTTATTTATTTATTTATTTTGGTGGGGGTGGGGTGGGGAGGGAGGGGAGCGGGCGGGCCACTTCTATTATTGGTCTTTCATTTGTCCATTTTCATCTATCTTTGTTCTTTGGCCCGTGTGGGCCTCCCATTGTTGTCGCAGAGCTCCAGCTTGGTCATTGGACACATCGGTCCAGCTGCTCCGTGGCACATGGGATCTTCCCAGGCCAGAGATTGAACCGGCGGCCCTTGCACTGCAAGGTTGAGTCCTTACCCACTGGACCACCAGGGAAGCCCCATGCATTGCAGGGGAATTCTTTATCACTGAGCCAAAGACCCACGTGCTCAAAAACACCCTCTGAGCCTGCAAATCTAAGTCCCATGGTATAATTCTAAATCTTGAAAAAGGATGGAACATTTCTACCTCAGCAGGTACTAAGAACTATGTGTTCTCCTATCTGTCAATCCATCACCCCAGGGAAAGCTCACTTAAACAGGTGTTTATTGGGGCAACTGCAGTCTGCTCAGAAGAGTATTATAAAAGGGAACAGAAAAAAACAAGTGTCAGTAAAGAGTTTTACAACTCAAGAATCCATGTAGTTCATCAACACTTCATCTTAAGCAACTTTTCTCCAAGAAAGCACACAAAACAACAAATAATTGCTACCACTGAAACCAGAATAGTCAGGCTGCACATCCTCCTTTACCCCATTAACACACAAATGTGAGCCGAATGTGGGTTTGAGGTGATGGAAATGGGGCAAGGGAGAAAAGAATTTAATAACTGATCAGAATATGCATTCAGAATTTCATGTGCAAAGCACGTTTTCAGTATAAAATATGACTGCTTCTCTCAACGTGATCAAAATTCTTTTGGGGACCTTGATCACACATATACACACAGACCTTGAAGGAGAGAGGGCAACCAGCTAGAGCTTCAGACTGGCATCTATACAGAAATGTAGTGACGTGGAAAACCGAGAGTAAGCAAAGATTAAGGGGATCTTCAGGGAAAGCCTGCTGTGTTTTGAATCTACTCTCCTTTTTTTTTGAAAGCAATCTATTTTGGGCTCTTCTGGGTCTTCAATGCTGTGGGAGCTTCTCTCTGGTTGCCATGAGTGGGCTACTCTCTAGTTGCAGTGCTTGAGCTTCTCTTTGAGGTGGTTTCTCTTGTATGGAGCACATGCTCTAGGGCACACAGGCATCAGGAGTTGTGGCACACAGGCTGAGTAGTTGTGGCCCCAGACCCTAGAGCACAGGCTCAACAGTTGTTACACAGGGACTCAACGGCTATGGAGTATGTGGGATCCTCTCAGGCCAGGGACCCAATCTGTGTCCCCAGCAATGAAAGGTATATTCTCCACTGCCTGGGAATCCCTGAATACATTCTTAATCTCAGCTCCAATGTTTTTATCATCCCTTTGATGTGCGGCCAGTTCTTATTACAACACTATTATTTTTGAGAATTTGCCAACATTGGGCTCTCAAGTAAAACCAGATTGTTTCTCTGGCCTCATCCTTGTCATCATTTACAGCAAAATCATTTTCATGTTTATATGGATTATCCACTGTATACCACATGCAGATATTGGATAAAAGAATTCTTTCTCCAAGAGAGAATAAAGAGTGCAAAGAAATTATAAGGAGGAGGCAGATTTGCTTATACTGTATTTAAAGACATTTTCAAAAAAGTTAGAAAATTCATTGATTCACTTATTTCATAGAAAAAAAGGATACTCATCTGTTTTCTTCCCTCTCCCACTCTTAATCTCTTACACATACATGCTGTTGTTTTGTTGCCAAGTTCTATTTGACTCTGTGACCCCATGGACTGTAACCTGACAGGTTCCTCTCTCCATGTGATTTCCTATGCAAGAATACTGGAGCGGACTGCCATTTTTTCCTCTAGGGGATCTTGCTGACTCAGGGATTGAGCCCGTGTCTCCTGCATTGTCAGGTGGGTCCTGTACCATGGAGCCAAAAGGAGTGTCCTCTACATATACAACCAGATCATAATGAGAAAACAGAAAAGAATCAAAAGATTGTTGGTAGCTTTATAAACCTAAGGCAGCTTGGCTTCTAAAGAGTTAAAAATGGCTCTCTTTTTATACAAAAAATATTCACTCTATCAGGAAACCAGGCTAGAGCAAAAAATTAAGGGAAAACGATCAAGTTGGCAGGGAAAGCCTGCTGTGTTTTGAATCTACTCTCCTTTTTTGAAAGCAATCTATTTTGGGCTCTTCTGGGTCTTCAATGCTGTGGGAGCTTCTCTCTGGTTGCCATGAGTGGGCTACTCTCTAGTTGCAGTGCTTGAGCTTCTCTTTGAGGTGGTTTCTCTTGTATGGAGCACATGCTCTAGGGCACACAGGCATCAGGAGTTGTGGCACACAGGCTGAGTAGTTGTGGCCCCAGACCCTAGAGCACAGGCTCAACAGTTGTTACACAGGGACTCAACGGCTATGGAGTATGTGGGATCCTCTCAGGCCAGGGACCCAATCTGTGTCCCCAGCAATGAAAGGTATATTCTCCACTGCCTGGGAATCCCTGAATACATTCTTAATCTCAGCTCCAATGTTTTTATCATCCCTTTGATGTGCGGCCAGTTCTTATTACAACACTATTATTTTTGAGAATTTGCCAACATTGGGCTCTCAAGTAAAACCAGATTGTTTCTCTGGCCTCATCCTTGTCATCATTTACAGCAAAATCATTTTCATGTTTATATGGATTATCCACTGTATACCACATGCAGATATTGGATAAAAGAATTCTTTCTCCAAGAGAGAATAAAGAGTGCAAAGAAATTATAAGGAGGAGGCAGATTTGCTTATACTGTATTTAAAGACATTTTCAAAAAAGTTAGAAAATTCATTGATTCACTTATTTCATAGAAAAAAAGGATACTCATCTGTTTTCTTCCCTCTCCCACTCTTAATCTCTTACACATACATGCTGTTGTTTTGTTGCCAAGTTCTATTTGACTCTGTGACCCCATGGACTGTAACCTGACAGGTTCCTCTCTCCATGTGATTTCCTATGCAAGAATACTGGAGCGGACTGCCATTTTTTCCTCTAGGGGATCTTGCTGACTCAGGGATTGAGCCCGTGTCTCCTGCATTGTCAGGTGGGTCCTGTACCATGGAGCCAAAAGGAGTGTCCTCTACATATACAACCAGATCATAATGAGAAAACAGAAAAGAATCAAAAGATTGTTGGTAGCTTTATAAACCTAAGGCAGCTTGGCTTCTAAAGAGTTAAAAATGGCTCTCTTTTTATACAAAAAATATTCACTCTATCAGGATTTGAGAAAATGAGTAATGTTAGAGTCTCATTAGAATCATCACAGCTTCTTTGATTGTTTTATTTGGTTTTGTTTCTTCAAAGTAGGCTGTCCTAATCTAATTCACCCTGATGATCAAAATGTTTTCTCCTACTCCTCTCCTGGTCTGTTTGCTTCATTTGTACAGCCCCTGTCTTGGGGAGAAAAGTGTTGTTGTTGTTTTTGTGGGTTAGGATAATTCAAGAACAATTGCTGTTTAAATCAAGGAAAGAATATTCCCTTCCGTCAACATTCTTACCTACTTGGAAATTTGCTATCTCTTCTTGGCACTCTTTCAGTTGTTCACAAAAAATGTTGAAAATTCTCAAGATGTAAAATACCTGGTTATATCTGTGATGTGGGCACAAGAGGGAGTCAGAGTCTCCCTGAAGGTCATGGTGCATCAGCTGGGCAGGGACAGTGGACCCAAAGATTCAGGATTCAAGTCTGGACCTTCGAAGATACATCCGCCCTTGCTATGGAACACACCCACCACACCCTGGGGCTGGTGCTGGGTCATGTTGACTCTGATAAGGTTTAAAATGTGGTCCACTAGGCCTGCTGCCATTTTGAAGTATTCAACACCCTCATTCTATGGCACGGTGTTAGGAGAAGAGAAGCAGAGAATGGAAATTTAAGAGGCAGAGCAAATCACAGGAATTAGAAGCAAGAGAAAGTGAGAGAGAATTGTAAAGTAATCTCTTACACATACATGCTGTTGTTTTGTTGCCAAGTTCTATTTGACTCTGTGACCCCATGGACTGTAACCTGACAGGTTCCTCTCTCCATGTGATTTCCTATGCAAGAATACTGGAGCGGACTGCCATTTTTTCCTCTAGGGGATCTTGCTGACTCAGGGATTGAGCCCGTGTCTCCTGCATTGTCAGGTGGGTCCTGTACCATGGAGCCAAAAGGAGTGTCCTCTACATATACAACCAGATCATAATGAGAAAACAGAAAAGAATCAAAAGATTGTTGGTAGCTTTATAAACCTAAGGCAGCTTGGCTTCTAAAGAGTTAAAAATGGCTCTCTTTTTATACAAAAAATATTCACTCTATCAGGATTTGAGAAAATGAGTAATGTTAGAGTCTCATTAGAATCATCACAGCTTCTTTGATTGTTTTATTTGGTTTTGTTTCTTCAAAGTAGGCTGTCCTAATCTAATTCACCCTGATGATCAAAATGTTTTCTCCTACTCCTCTCCTGGTCTGTTTGCTTCATTTGTACAGCCCCTGTCTTGGGGAGAAAAGTGTTGTTGTTGTTTTTGTGGGTTAGGATAATTCAAGAACAATTGCTGTTTAAATCAAGGAAAGAATATTCCCTTCCGTCAACATTCTTACCTACTTGGAAATTTGCTATCTCTTCTTGGCACTCTTTCAGTTGTTCACAAAAAATGTTGAAAATTCTCAAGATGTAAAATACCTGGTTATATCTGTGATGTGGGCACAAGAGGGAGTCAGAGTCTCCCTGAAGGTCATGGTGCATCAGCTGGGCAGGGACAGTGGACCCAAAGATTCAGGATTCAAGTCTGGACCTTCGAAGATACATCCGCCCTTGCTATGGAACACACCCACCACACCCTGGGGCTGGTGCTGGGTCATGTTGACTCTGATAAGGTTTAAAATGTGGTCCACTAGGCCTGCTGCCATTTTGAAGTATTCAACACCCTCATTCTATGGCACGGTGTTAGGAGAAGAGAAGCAGAGAATGGAAATTTAAGAGGCAGAGCAAATCACAGGAATTAGACAATTTGGAAACAAGAATGAGAAAGTAGTTGGCAAGAGGTAAATTTTCTGAGAATGGTAGTAAAGATTCAATAACTTTTAAACAAATAATCATTGAGTGAGTACCGACTGCTATCCAGGAATAGCTCATAGATCCTAAAGATCCTGATGGAGTTTCAAAGCTGAACAAATAGAAGTAAGAGTAAGAACAATAATAAGGCACTTAAAAGGAATGAAACAGTCTGATCTTGGGATGTTGGATTTTGAGGGTCAGATAGAAATTCTGCTGGTAAATAGATGAAATAACAAAGTGGTAGAGGTTTTCAAATGTGTGATTTTTTTTTCAGTATCTGTCAAAACAACCTCCTTATAAATCTTTACTGAATCTTCTGAAAAAGATATTTCTCAACCTGTGATGCTTGCCTTCTTTCAAAGGCATGCACAAAAAACATTCTCATGAGGGTCCTGTGAGTTTCACTTCATCATTCTGAATATCCTTCAATTCTTTTACTTGGAAGCAGTAATTTCACACAAAAACTGGCTATGAAAGATTTGCAGTTGTGTTTTGCTAGATGGAACCCTTTGTTACTCTGAAACTGAGTGCACATGTGAGTTGTTAATAAGAGAAGATAGAATGTTGATAATGACCATTTTCCTAGACAGTGTTATCTGGAAGCTTCAGTCGCTTACCCAGATGAGCAGGACCAGGACGTGTATTTATTATTCTGTTGGAGTCATACAATGCATCTGCTCATGAGGAACCTAAGAAAACCCCTATACCTCCCCCAATGGTTCAGTGGAGATGATTTGATTTCCCTGGTAATTCCTCGCCTTGAGACAAGGGGAGTCAGAGTCTCCCTGAAGGTCATGGTGCATCAGCTGGGCAGGGACAGTGGACCCAAAGATTCAGGATTCAAGTCTGGACCTTCGAAGATACATCCGCCCTTGCTATGGAACACACCCACCACACCCTGGGGCTGGTGCTGGGTCATGTTGACTCTGATAAGGTTTAAAATGTGGTCCACTAGGCCTGCTGCCATTTTGAAGTATTCAACACCCTCATTCTATGGCACGGTGTTAGGAGAAGAGAAGCAGAGAATGGAAATTTAAGAGGCAGAGCAAATCACAGGAATTAGACAATTTGGAAACAAGAATGAGAAAGTAGTTGGCAAGAGGTAAATTTTCTGAGAATGGTAGTAAAGATTCAATAACTTTTAAACAAATAATCATTGAGTGAGTACCGACTGCTATCCAGGAATAGCTCATAGATCCTAAAGATCCTGATGGAGTTTCAAAGCTGAACAAATAGAAGTAAGAGTAAGAACAATAATAAGGCACTTAAAAGGAATGAAACAGTCTGATCTTGGGATGTTGGATTTTGAGGGTCAGATAGAAATTCTGCTGGTAAATAGATGAAATAACAAAGTGGTAGAGGTTTTCAAATGTGTGATTTTTTTTTCAGTATCTGTCAAAACAACCTCCTTATAAATCTTTACTGAATCTTCTGAAAAAGATATTTCTCAACCTGTGATGCTTGCCTTCTTTCAAAGGCATGCACAAAAAACATTCTCATGAGGGTCCTGTGAGTTTCACTTCATCATTCTGAATATCCTTCAATTCTTTTACTTGGAAGCAGTAATTTCACACAAAAACTGGCTATGAAAGATTTGCAGTTGTGTTTTGCTAGATGGAACCCTTTGTTACTCTGAAACTGAGTGCACATGTGAGTTGTTAATAAGAGAAGATAGAATGTTGATAATGACCATTTTCCTAGACAGTGTTATCTGGAAGCTTCAGTCGCTTACCCAGATGAGCAGGACCAGGACGTGTATTTATTATTCTGTTGGAGTCATACAATGCATCTGCTCATGAGGAACCTAAGAAAACCCCTATACCTCCCCCAATGGTTCAGTGGAGATGATTTGATTTCCCTGGTAATTCCTCGCCTTGAGACAATCAGGTTTGATATGTATTCGCATTATGAATTTATGGAGTGGTAAATGCCACTACCCTCATCTACGGGGAGGCAGCATCCACAGAAGGGGGAGGCTTAGAACTAAATTGATTTTTGAAACATCACAGGAAATAGATCATTGGTACAGTCAGTTCACGATGCAAATTTTGTCACATTCGAAGCCCCAAAGTGTGAAGGCCTCTGTTCTTCACAGAAATATGGGAGAAGGAGCAGAGACATGCCAGAGGTCATTGTTTTAATTTTTAAGCTTGTTTGGTTGAAAAGCTTTTTCTCTGCAGATGGCTTTGCACGGGAACAGCTAAGAGTCTCTGAGGCTATGAAGGAAAGCTCTGCCAACAGAGAGGGAGTAGAAATGGGGGTGGGGAGAACTCCAGTGCTGGACTTGTCTAAGCTTCAGGATGACTCACAGGATCAAGGTGCTGACACAGGAGGTGAAGAACAGCAGGAAAAATTAAAGTTCTGGCAAATGAATGAACTTCTTTCTTCAGCTATTTTAAAAGATTTTGGCTGACCAAGGTGTGTATAATTACTGTTATTAGGATATTTGTTAATTAGTGCCATCCACCGCCTACTGTTAAGTGTAATTAATTGTAGTCTATGCCTCCTGGGAATGAAGCCTAGCATTTCCTTTAAACATTAAATATTGGAAGCTTTGGGGAGAAAAGGTGATTTTTAAAAATTCTATTTAATAGCAATTATATCAACTGAATTCATCACTATGAAGGTACTAATTGAATAACTGACATTCACTGTTACACACTGAATGATCATTTTTATGGTTCATAACTTGGAGTTTAGATTCAGAATACCTAAGTTCAGATGCTGGTATTTTAAAATTCCCAGCTGTGTGACTCTGGGCAAGTTAGTTAACCTCTCTGCTGTGTTCCCCCAGGTGTAATTTGAAAATGATAACAAAATTTAAATTATATATTTTAAAAAAATCAAATGATATAAATAAAGGATTTAACAAATAGAAAATAGACATATAGAAAATAATTTATGAATGTTATTAGATTATTAATAGTAATGACTAATTAATATTTGGTAAGTGTTGTTTCCCTTACATGTATTGCTGCCTTGTGGTGAATCAGCTGGCATAACTCCATGAAGTTACAAGTCATGCCATGTAGGGCCACCCAAGATGGACGGATCATAGTGGAAAGTTCTGACAAAACACGATTCAAACTGGTATTGATTTTTGAAACATCACAGGAAATAGATCATTGGTACAGTCAGTTCACGATGCAAATTTTGTCACATTCGAAGCCCCAAAGTGTGAAGGCCTCTGTTCTTCACAGAAATATGGGAGAAGGAGCAGAGACATGCCAGAGGTCATTGTTTTAATTTTTAAGCTTGTTTGGTTGAAAAGTTTTTTCTCTGCAGATGGCTTTGCACGGGAACAGCTAAGAGTCTCTGAGGCTATGAAGGAAAGCTCTGCCAACAGAGAGGGAGTAGAAATGGGGGTGGGGAGAACTCCAGTGCTGGACTTGTCTAAGCTTCAGGATGACTCACAGGATCAAGGTGCTGACACAGGAGGTGAAGAACAGCAGGAAAAATTAAAGTTCTGGCAAATGAATGAACTTCTTTCTTCAGCTATTTTAAAAGATTTTGGCTGACCAAGGTGTGTATAATTACTGTTATTAGGATATTTGTTAATTAGTGCCATCCACCGCCTACTGTTAAGTGTAATTAATTGTAGTCTATGCCTCCCTGGGAATGAAGCCTAGCATTTCCTTTAAACATTAAATATTGGAAGCTTTGGGGAGAAAAGGTGATTTTTAAAAATTCTATTTAATAGCAATTATATCAACTGAATTCATCACTATGAAGGTACTAATTGAATAACTGACATTCACTGTTACACACTGAATGATCATTTTTATGGTTCATAACTTGGAGTTTAGATTCAGAATACCTAAGTTCAGATGCTGGTATTTTAAAATTCCCAGCTGTGTGACTCTGGGCAAGTTAGTTAACCTCTCTGCTGTGTTCCCCCAGGTGTAATTTGAAAATGATAACAAAATTTAAATTATATATTTTAAAAAAATCAAATGATATAAATAAAGGATTTAACAAATAGAAAATAGACATATAGAAAATAATTTATGAATGTTATTAGATTATTAATAGTAATGACTAATTAATATTTGGTAAGTGTTGTTTCCCTTACATGTATTGCTGCCTTGTGGTGAATCAGCTGGCATAACTCCATGAAGTTACAAGTCATGCCATGTAGGGCCACCCAAGATGGACGGATCATAGTGGAAAGTTCTGACAAAACACGATTCAAACTGGTCAATCTGAAGGGAAATCGATCCTGAGTACTCATTGGAAGGACTGATGCTGAAGCTGAGGCTCCAGTATTTTGGTCACCTGATGCAAACAGCCAGCTCATGGGAAAAGTCCCTGATACTCAGAGGGGCTGATATGCTGTAGTCATGAGGTCACAAAGAGCCAGACACAACTGTGCAACTGAACATACACGCTCCTGTTATTTACCCATCAGTTTAAAAGAGAACTTTAGAAAGCATCCTAATTGCATAGACACTGAAATAGAAAACTGCCGAAGCTGTCTTGTCTGTTACAGCACAGTCTACGAGACAGCTGTGAGCTGCTTCAGAACTGTGTTAATGTCAAGCAGCAAGACATTTGGTACTTGTTTCTACTTACATAACCCTGCTTTTTGCAAAACAATGCTCTTTTTCATTGACTATCTGTAAATACCTTAAGGACAAGACTACCGTCTTCCATCTCCAATGCTCAGAACTTACTGCAGGCTTAAAAAACGCTTGGAAAACAATGACATGACTTTATCCTATTGGCTTTAGTCATTATAGTTAGTCAATGAGCAATGCTTTAAAATTAGCAGAGTTTATATTCTTTTCGAGGTCTGCAAAAGTGAACATATTTGCTTTAAGAAAGCATTCTCATACATTTATTATTTGCAAATGGTTGGCACTAACTCTGGGATGAATCTGCAGGTTGCACCGGTCCTTAGTTTCTTGGTCATCAGTATCCTAGACATCTCTCCTTTTCTGGGTTCTCACTGTACTTTGCTTGAGAACGGATCCTTTAGAATTTATTATTTTCACTTCAAATGAAGAAAAGGAAGAGGGATTTCCAGTGACATTTCATGGTAGCTCTGTAAATGCAAAAGCTGATGAGCATCTGCTATAGCCTAGAGAAATAAAAGAAAGCATTGCAGTCAGTTTCCGTGGTTGGACATACAGAGCCTTCTGGAATCCTAACTCTGAATTTAACTTTCCTTTTTCCTAATTGGGATAGGGGAAGTCATTACCATCAGTTTTACCTCAGAGGAAGGCCTGAGGAATAAAAATGAAGAAGAGATGCAGAGAGGCAGGGAGGAATTAGGAAAAACTGGGAGAGGGAAAAGTAAAAGCAAGTTGACAGCTAGTTTGTCTTCTCTAAGAAGTGAAAAAGGAGGAAAAGAAACAAAAAGAGATGAAAGGACCTAAGGAATACCAAAGAGTGAGAATACAGTATTAAAAACATGGAAAGAGCATTAACTTTGGACTACTCAGAAGCAGTGGTATTCCATAGTGCTGTGTGACTTTTCGTAAGTTACTAGACTTATTTGAATCTGGCTACTTATCAGTGGAAGAGGTTAACAGCACTTACAGTTGGACTTTGGGAATATTTACCCATAACATAATCACAACAGCAATTGTTATAAATCCTCGAATCCTTGTTTGTATAGTTGTAATACTAGCTAGCATTTATTAGGCACTTATTCTATGCAAGACCAGGCATTTTACATAGAGACTTTCATTTAATTCTTGCATTTGCTGTAAAGAGGTAAGGAGGTAAGGAAAGAGTCATTACCCTTGACTTAGATGGTAAAGAATCTGCCTGCAATACTGGAGATTTCGGTTTGATCCCTGAGCCAGGACGATTCCCTGGAGAAGGGAATGGAAACTGACTCTGGTATTCTTACCTGTAGAATTCCATGGACAGAGGATCCTGGTTGACTACAGTCTATGGGGCTGTAAATAGTCAAACAGAATTGAGCAACTAACACAAACAAATGAATAAGCAAGTTAAATAACTACCCATATCACAAAGGTATTAAGTAACACATCTGGAATTTAAATATAGGCTGCCTGACTGCCATTGCTTACTCCCTAAAGAGTCTACCAGGTTAGCAACAAGGGAGTCTAGTCCTGTAAATACACAGATACACAGATAAGTAATCTATCAGAGTAGAATGCTTACAACATCCAGAAATCATGCAGAGCAAGCCAACACTTCTAATGGTTGTGTTGCTGTTGTTCACTTACTAAGTTATGTCTTTGATACACCATGGACTACAGCATGCCATGCCCTTCTAGAGAAAGAAAACTCATGTATCATGACAGAGGTAAAAAACAGCCTGGGATCATTGGCAAGAACAACATTACTTTGAAACTCAAATTGAGCTATTAAAAAAGTGAAGATTAGGAATTTTCCTCTGTCACATGTCCTGGTTAGTACAGTTGCATGAATAGAGTATTTCTGATGTGAAGATGAACTTGAAGGAGAGCATCAGGGTTGCACAGAGTCTCAGAAAACATGAACAGTCATTCATTACAAAGCAATTCCTGCGGCCACAAATCTATGGAACTGCACTCCCAGCAAAGGATGACAGAAGTCCCTTTTGGGGATGGATATTTGAGTAAACAGGTTTCCAAAAACCGAAATAATTCTATCTTGTGTCTTTTAGGAATGACTATTTTCTTGGAAGCCAAGGCAGTGTTGCTGACACTTCATAGATCTCTTGAAAGGATGGAATGAGATTATGCCCCGACTAACATAATCACAACAGCATTTTCCTATTTTAAGTTGTAATACTAGCTAGCATTTATTAGGCACTTATTCTATGCAAGACCAGGCATTTTACATAGAGACTTTCATTTAATTCTTGCATTTGCTGTAAAGAGGTAAGGAGGTAAGGAAAGAGTCATTACCCTTGACTTAGATGGTAAAGAATCTGCCTGCAATACTGGAGATTTCGGTTTGATCCCTGAGCCAGGACGATTCCCTGGAGAAGGGAATGGAAACTGACTCTGGTATTCTTACCTGTAGAATTCCATGGACAGAGGATCCTGGTTGACTACAGTCTATGGGGCTGTAAATAGTCAAACAGAATTGAGCAACTAACACAAACAAATGAATAAGCAAGTTAAATAACTACCCATATCACAAAGGTATTAAGTAACACATCTGGAATTTAAATATAGGCTGCCTGACTGCCATTGCTTACTCCCTAAAGAGTCTACCAGGTTAGCAACAAGGGAGTCTAGTCCTGTAAATACACAGATACACAGATAAGTAATCTATCAGAGTAGAATGCTTACAACATCCAGAAATCATGCAGAGCAAGCCAACACTTCTAATGGTTGTGTTGCTGTTGTTCACTTACTAAGTTATGTCTTTGATACACCATGGACTACAGCATGCCATGCCCTTCTAGAGAAAGAAAACTCATGTATCATGACAGAGGTAAAAAACAGCCTGGGATCATTGGCAAGAACAACATTACTTTGAAACTCAAATTGAGCTATTAAAAAAGTGAAGATTAGGAATTTTCCTCTGTCACATGTCCTGGTTAGTACAGTTGCATGAATAGAGTATTTCTGATGTGAAGATGAACTTGAAGGAGAGCATCAGGGTTGCACAGAGTCTCAGAAAACATGAACAGTCATTCATTACAAAGCAATTCCTGCGGCCACAAATCTATGGAACTGCACTCCCAGCAAAGGATGACAGAAGTCCCTTTTGGGGATGGATATTTGAGTAAACAGGTTTCCAAAAACCGAAATAATTCTATCTTGTGTCTTTTAGGAATGACTATTTTCTTGGAAGCCAAGGCAGTGTTGCTGACACTTCATAGATCTCTTGAAAGGATGGAATGAGATTATGCAAAGTGATTATTCTGGCATTTTCTTCTCAGCAGTTCTTCAGTAATCATCAGCTGTCTGCCTCAGCATCTTCCTCTTAAAGGGCAGAAAGATTCACTTTGTAGGAAATGAGTTCAACTTTAGAAATTGCAATGTGGAGGTCAGGACAAATGAATTCATTTAGAATGTTTGCTGTAACTCAGATTTCTGAGATCAAGACCTCAAGATAAATTCAGAAGTTGGATTTATTTGGGAGATATATATCAACCACAAAGGAGCCACATTCAAGGGGAAATTTAAGAGGAAAATTAATAAGTAAAGACCTACTCTGCCAGGCTTAAATATTTTGGTTAATTTGTCAGAAATAAAGGGAACTCAGCTAACTTAAATATTCAGTTAACAATGGGGAGGAGGGTGGGGTAGGGTTCATGATAGGGGGACACCTGTATACCTGTGGTTGATTCATGTTGATGTATGGCAAATCCATCACTATATTGCACAAATCCTCCAAATAAGATAATTTTTTAAAAAAGAAAAAAACAATAGCTCTAATGTAAAGTTGAGCTCTTCATTTGGGTTAGTCACAGCTGGGTTAACCTTGCCCAAGTGCCCATGAGCTTTATAAAAATGACTGGATACATTTATGTAGGTTCTGAGCGATTTAAACCAGTTCTGGTTTACCCATATTTGTTCTCATTAGTTTAAATTAATTCAGGCTTATCCATTGCTATTTGAACTGGTCAAAACTACTTGAGTCAAGTGAGCAGTATAAAGTTTTCTTTGCTTCAAATATTTCTGAAACTGTAGGATAAACTTAAAACAATTTGATCAGTGATAATTTCTTTTTGGATCATACTGTTTCTGACTGGGTAAAACAAGTTAGAGGTAGGTCCCATCCTGCTGAAACTGGATAAGAGTCATTTAAAGGAGTCTGTCTGGTTTATGTAAGAATTAAAGGCTGAAGACAGCCTAATGACCTGCTGAAATAAGTGCTGTAATTAGATCCTTGGGTACAATAAAATAAAAAGTGAGAATACAATCAACTGGACTTTCAGAAATAGATGGGGAACATAAAGAAGACAGATTCAAAAGGCCATGAGAATGAACAAAAAATAAAACAAAGGGGAATGATCCAGAAGAAAACAGTTGAGAGAATCTAGCTTCTTCTAAATGAAGTGGCATGGGAGGCCTGACACACAGGAAATAAGTATGTCAGACATGAGAAGGAAACAGGAGAAAGAAAAGAAGCCAGTAACACTGATAAATGGTTTTTGTTATATGCTAAGTTGCTTCAGTTGTCTGACTCCTTGCGACTCTATGGACTGTAGCCCTCCAGACTTCTCCGTCCATGGGATCTCCAGGCAAGAATACTGGAGTGGGTTGCCATTTTCTTCTCCAGAGCATCTTCCTGACACAGGGATGGAACCCGTGTTTCCTGCATCTCTTGCATTGGCAGGTGGATTCTTCACCATTAGTTCCACCTGGGAAGCCCCAGTGAAAAGTATAGAAGTCAATAAAAACATGACCATCATACTATATTAAAAACCTCTCAAGAAAATTTACATGACCAAGAAATACAGTTGAGTCAAGAGTAGCTTAGAAACCACAGCAAGTGAAGTAGAAGAAAAGAGAAGCTGAGAGAGGGAATTCATTGCAAACATTGAGTATTTAAATTAATTCAGAAACATGGTTAAATCATAAATGGATTTGTAGCACAAGTGTCCTTTGAAAAGCAAAGACTATTGATGTAGCCTATTAGGCTATCAGACATAAAGGGTTGCATGCAATTATAGCATATGAAATAAGGAAACTTAGATTATGTTTCATCTGTGCAAGTTACTGGGTTGTTTTTACTGTTGTTCAGAAGAATTGTAGGCACACAGGATTTGGTTCTAGTCTCCTGCTGCTCTGCTTTGAGCTGGCCTTACTGAAATGCTATGTGTGGAGTGGAATACACAGTGAAGGAGAGAGAAAGGTAGAGATCCTGGTCTGGCAATATCCCAGGCCCTGTCAGTCAACATGTATGGTGTGCACAATCAGGTCAAGTTCATAAAGCTACCAACCTTCCTGTCCTCAAGGCCAGATGTGTAATGTGGATCTGATCCTTTGGCTGCTGCCATCTTTGTTTTCTCCATTGGCCTGGAGGATGGTATAACAAACAGAGATCCTTACTGAATTCACTCAACAAGGCTTAACTGATAGCATTTGCTGAACCATCTTTATTGAACATTTATGTCTCTAATCAGGAGTGCTATCCTCCAAGATAGGATGACCTTGGAGATTATTACTGCCTTGCAAAAAGGCACCTGCGCTCCTATCTGAGCAGAATGTTGTATTCACACCTGATAGGTCTGCTAACCCTTGGTAACCTCTCATGGAACATTGTGGTAGAGTCAGAGGAAACAGATAAGATTGTGTGAGCTGGTTACAAGGGTTGGGGTGTTCTATCAGGTTACCAAGAGGAAGTGACTGTGCATTGAGATATAAACTGGATTTAGTTCCCTCCAGACTTCTCCGTCCATGGGATCTCCAGGCTCTTCATTTTCTTCTCCAGAGCATCTTCCTGACACAGGGATGGAACCCGTGTTTCCTGCATCTCTTGCATTGGCAGGTGGATTCTTCACCATTAGTTCCACCTGGGAAGCCCCAGTGAAAAGTATAGAAGTCAATAAAAACATGACCATCATACTATATTAAAAACCTCTCAAGAAAATTTACATGACCAAGAAATACAGTTGAGTCAAGAGTAGCTTAGAAACCACAGCAAGTGAAGTAGAAGAAAAGAGAAGCTGAGAGAGGGAATTCATTGCAAACATTGAGTATTTAAATTAATTCAGAAACATGGTTAAATCATAAATGGATTTGTAGCACAAGTGTCCTTTGAAAAGCAAAGACTATTGATGTAGCCTATTAGGCTATCAGACATAAAGGGTTGCATGCAATTATAGCATATGAAATAAGGAAACTTAGATTATGTTTCATCTGTGCAAGTTACTGGGTTGTTTTTACTGTTGTTCAGAAGAATTGTAGGCACACAGGATTTGGTTCTAGTCTCCTGCTGCTCTGCTTTGAGCTGGCCTTACTGAAATGCTATGTGTGGAGTGGAATACACAGTGAAGGAGAGAGAAAGGTAGAGATCCTGGTCTGGCAATATCCCAGGCCCTGTCAGTCAACATGTATGGTGTGCACAATCAGGTCAAGTTCATAAAGCTACCAACCTTCCTGTCCTCAAGGCCAGATGTGTAATGTGGATCTGATCCTTTGGCTGCTGCCATCTTTGTTTTCTCCATTGGCCTGGAGGATGGTATAACAAACAGAGATCCTTACTGAATTCACTCAACAAGGCTTAACTGATAGCATTTGCTGAACCATCTTTATTGAACATTTATGTCTCTAATCAGGAGTGCTATCCTCCAAGATAGGATGACCTTGGAGATTATTACTGCCTTGCAAAAAGGCACCTGCGCTCCTATCTGAGCAGAATGTTGTATTCACACCTGATAGGTCTGCTAACCCTTGGTAACCTCTCATGGAACATTGTGGTAGAGTCAGAGGAAACAGATAAGATTGTGTGAGCTGGTTACAAGGGTTGGGGTGTTCTATCAGGTTACCAAGAGGAAGTGACTGTGCATTGAGATATAAACTGGACTTGGGCAAGGAATAGCTTCTTATTCCCTCCCCTCTCCTTGAAATGCACATTTCATGCATGGTTCCTATGATGGGAGACATTTCAAGGGTACAACCTTGAGAGAATAAAGTGTGCTTGACAACATCTGGATGGTGCAGGTGACTGAACCCGATTAATGATCTCTTCTTAAAGGAAATATTAACAGTTGCTCTGTTGTCATCCAGTAACAAAGGAAGAAGATATTATAAAAAATGATAATAGTTATTGTATTTAATTTAAATGAACTAATTTAAACAAATATAACACAGCTATAGGAAAATACTGCTATTAAATAAAATGTCTGTTCTATTAGCTACCATATTGAAACTGTCAAAAATCAGAAAAAGAATAAAGGGAAAGATGTGATACAAATGCCAATCTCCTCTTCTCGTGTACAGAGAGCTGAAAGATCAATATTTAAAGCAGATGAATAAAGAGTAAATATAGGGGCTTCCCCTGGTGGTCCAGTGGGTAAGGACACCACCTTGCAGTGCAAGGGGCGCCGGTTTGATCCCTGGCCTGGGAAGATCCCACGTGCCGCGGAGCAGCTGGACTGATGTGTCCAATTACCAAGCCAGAGCTCTGGAGCGCATGTGCCCAGAGCCAGTGCTCTGCAACGACAGACACCACCGCAATGGGAGGCCCACAGGAGCCAAAGAACAAAGATGGATGAAAATAGAGAAATGAAAGACCAATAGCAGTGGCCCGCCCGCTCCCCTCCCTCCCCAACCCAACTCCCGCCCAAAATAAATAAATAAATAAATAAATCTTTAAAAAAAAAAAAGTAAATATATCATTAAAAAAAAATAAGATCTTCATATAGACTTTTAAATTTCTCATGGGTGGTGTGAAGAGCTGACTCATTAGAAAGGACCTGGATTCTGGGAAAGATTGAAGGCAAAAGGAGAAGTGGGCAGCAGAGGAAGAGATGGTTGGATGACATCACCAGCTCAAGGACAGAAATCTGAGCAAATCCTGGGAGGTAATGGACAGGGAAGCCTGGCCTGCAGTAGTCGATGGAGCTGTTACCCCCCTTGAAAGGGTTGGGGTGTTCTATCAGGTTACCAAGAGGAAGTGACTGTGCATTGAGATATAAACTGGACTTGGGCAAGGAATAGCTTCTTATTCCCTCCCCTCTCCTTGAAATGCACATTTCATGCATGGTTCCTATGATGGGAGACATTTCAAGGGTACAACCTTGAGAGAATAAAGTGTGCTTGACAACATCTGGATGGTGCAGGTGACTGAACCCGATTAATGATCTCTTCTTAAAGGAAATATTAACAGTTGCTCTGTTGTCATCCAGTAACAAAGGAAGAAGATATTATAAAAAATGATAATAGTTATTGTATTTAATTTAAATGAACTAATTTAAACAAATATAACACAGCTATAGGAAAATACTGCTATTAAATAAAATGTCTGTTCTATTAGCTACCATATTGAAACTGTCAAAAATCAGAAAAAGAATAAAGGGAAAGATGTGATACAAATGCCAATCTCCTCTTCTCGTGTACAGAGAGCTGAAAGATCAATATTTAAAGCAGATGAATAAAGAGTAAATATAGGGGCTTCCCCTGGTGGTCCAGTGGGTAAGGACACCACCTTGCAGTGCAAGGGGCGCCGGTTCGATCCCTGGCCTGGGAAGATCCCACGTGCCACGGAGCGGCTGGATTGATGTGTCCAATTACCGAGCTGGAGCTCTGGAGCTCATGTGCCCAGAGCTAGTGCTCTGCAACGACAGACACCACCGCGATGGGAGGCCCGCAGGAGCCAAAGAACAAAGACCGATGAAAATAGAGAAATGAAAGACCAATAGAAGTGGCCTGCCCGCTCCCCTTGCTCCCCAACCCAACTCCCGCCCAAAATAAATAAATAAATAAATAAATCTTTAAAAAAAAAAAAGTAAATATATCATTAAAAAAAAATAAGATCTTCATATAGACTTTTAAATTTCTCATGGGTGGTGTGAAGAGCTGACTCATTAGAAAGGACCTGGATTCTGGGAAAGATTGAAGGCAAAAGGAGAAGTGGGCAGCAGAGGAAGAGATGGTTGGATGACATCACCAGCTCAAGGACAGAAATCTGAGCAAATCCTGGGAGGTAATGGACAGGGAAGCCTGGCCTGCAGTAGTCCACGGGGTCACAAAGAGTCTCACATGACTTAGTGACTGAACGATAATGTCCAAGGAATGTTTATATGTAAGTTCCCTCACTTAGGAAACCATCACCAAACAATCTGGAGTGGTCTTCTCTTTTTCAGGGGTCTATTTTTCTTTCCTTTCCTATATGGAGCCAGTATCAAATTTCTCCCAAGAATCTCCTGAAATTACATGTCAGCATAAGGACTCAAAAAATTATGTCAGGTAAGATTGTATTAGAATAATGTTAGACATATACTAGATGCTTCCGTATATTTACTTAATTCTCCAATGTGTGCATAAAAATTTTATTCTGGCACATGGTTTGGCCTCTGTGAGATGTTTCAGGCAAGATCTTTTCTTTCCCTATGTGTGGGAGTGTTGTATTTGAGCACTGTCAGTTACATGTCAGGTACTAATGTACACGCTTTCTCTTCCCTGTGAGTGAGTATTGTCTAGCACATATCTGGATTCCAATGCTTGGCTTGGCTTAACCTATGTGCAAAATGTTTGAGTAATTCTTTATTTTATTTTATAGAAAGGTTGCATGAATAAAACTGTCTGGTACACATAAGCAGCTACTATATACATGCTCCTTTTTTCTTTAATTTTGGGTTATATCGTATTAAAATAATGATTGGTGATACCAGAAGCTCCTTGCATGTCTGCTTCTTTCTCCTATAAGTGAATCAATTGTACCAGAATACTACCTGACAAATATTAGGTACTCAACAACACTTGTATTAATTCCATTGATTTGTAAGTGATGCTACAACAGAAAAAGCACATGGCATACACTTGGCATTTAATATATACTCCTTTCCTTTTCCTGTGTGAAAGTAAACATTTGCTAGAATAGTACCTGCAGTATATCAGATATTCACTGCCGTCATGGTTCTTCTTCCCCTGTGTGAATAAAGTTATACTAGAATAAACCCTTGAATATCCTGATGGTTCATGCATGACTCCTTTCTTCTCCTTTGCGGATAACGTTACAAGAATACTTGGCATAAGCACTGGATGTATATTTTTTTCCTTTTGCTCAAGGACAGAAATCTGAGCAAATCCTGGGAGGTAATGGACAGGAAGCCTGGCCTGCAGTAGTCCACGGGGTCACAAAGAGTCTCACATGACTTAGTGACTGAACGATAATGTCCAAGGAATGTTTATATGTAAGTTCCCTCACTTAGGAAACCATCACCAAACAATCTGGAGTGGTCTTCTCTTTTTCAGGGGTCTATTTTTCTTTCCTTTCCTATATGGAGCCAGTATCAAATTTCTCCCAAGAATCTCCTGAAATTACATGTCAGCATAAGGACTCAAAAAATTATGTCAGGTAAGATTGTATTAGAATAATGTTAGACATATACTAGATGCTTCCGTATATTTACTTAATTCTCCAATGTGTGCATAAAAATTTTATTCTGGCACATGGTTTGGCCTCTGTGAGATGTTTCAGGCAAGATCTTTTCTTTCCCTATGTGTGGGAGTGTTGTATTTGAGCACTGTCAGTTACATGTCAGGTACTAATGTACGCACGCTTTCTCTTCCCTGTGAGTGAGTATTGTCTAGCACATATCTGGATTCCAATGCTTGGCTTGGCTTAACCTATGTGCAAAATGTTTGAGTAATTCTTTATTTTATTTTATAGAAAGGTTGCATGAATAAAACTGTCTGGTACACATAAGCAGCTACTATATACATGCTCCTTTTTTCTTTAATTTTGGGTTATATCGTATTAAAATAATGATTGGTGATACCAGAAGCTCCTTGCATGTCTGCTTCTTTCTCCTATAAGTGAATCAATTGTACCAGAATACTACCTGACAAATATTAGGTACTCAACAACACTTGTATTAATTCCATTGATTTGTAAGTGATGCTACAACAGAAAAAGCACATGGCATACACTTGGCATTTAATATATACTCCTTTCCTTTTCCTGTGTGAAAGTAAACATTTGCTAGAATAGTACCTGCAGTATATCAGATATTCACTGCCGTCATGGTTCTTCTTCCCCTGTGTGAATAAAGTTATACTAGAATAAACCCTTGAATATCCTGATGGTTCATGCATGACTCCTTTCTTCTCCTTTGCGGATAACGTTACAAGAATACTTGGCATAAGCACTGGATGTATATTTGTTTGTTTTCCCTTTTTATGTGAGACATGTACTAGAAGAATACCTGGCTGCATCATGCTCATTTCCTTTTCAGGTGTTTGAGTAAGATTGCCTGTCACATGTTCTCTATGCATTTTTGTTTTCCACTCACTGTGTGTGAGTAAAGTTGTGCTAGGCAAGAACATGCTATAGAGCAAAGGTTCAATCCACACTTGTTTCCTTTCCCCTGTATGTGTGTGTCATACTGTACTAGAAGAGTATGTGACATTTCCTAGGCAATTAGTGTGTTTGTTCTTCTTTCTCTTACCTTCTACCAATGAGTATATTGCTACTGGGAAAGCAGCTGGCATAAGTACTCAGTGATGATGGCTCTCTTTCCCCAAGAGTTGTTGGCATATACTCAGTCCCCAATCCAATCTTATTTCCTTTTCCTATGGGTGAGTGATGTTTTCTAGACCAGGACTGCACATACCCTAGACACACAATGCAGGTTCATCTCTTGGCCCCGTTTTAGTCAGATTGTCCTGGAATAGTGCTTGGGATCAGTCCTGAATATTCATCACAAGGACTGATGCTGAAGCTGAAGATCCAGTACTTAAACCAGTACTGGAGGTGAAGAGCTGACTCACTGGAAAAGACCCTGATGCTAGGAAAGGTTGAGGGCAAGAGGAGAAGGGCGGCAGAGGATGAGATAGTTGGATAGAATCACTGGCTCAAAGGACATGAGTTTGAGCAAGCTCCAGGAGATAGTGAAGGACAGGGAAGCGTGGTGTGCTGCAGTCCATGAGATCAGAGACTCAAACATGACTTAAGAGACTGAACCACAACAAATGGTTGGGGTATGCTAAGTACTCATTTTGTTGTTGTACAGTGTCTAAGTCATGTCCAACTATTTTCCATCCCTTGGACTACAGCATGCCAGGCTCTCCTGTACTAAACTATCATCCCTGTCCTCTACTGTCTCTGGGAATTTGTTCAAGTTCATGTCCATTGAATCAGTGATGCTGTCTAACTATCTCAGCTAAGTACTCTACATCTGTTCGATTCCTCCCCATTAATGTTCTGTCAGTGCTTTCATTTTTCTTCCTCTTATATGTGAGAAAAATTGTATTATAACAGTGCCTAGTGCATACCAGGCACTCAAAACAAATCATATGTCCTTCACTGTTATATTTGTTTGTTTTCCCTTTTTATGTGAGACATGTACTAGAAGAATACCTGGCTGCATCATGCTCATTTCCTTTTCAGGTGTTTGAGTAAGATTGCCTGTCACATGTTCTCTATGCATTTTTGTTTTCCACTCACTGTGTGTGAGTAAAGTTGTGCTAGGCAAGAACATGCTATAGAGCAAAGGTTCAATCCACACTTGTTTCCTTTCCCCTGTATGTGTGTGTCATACTGTACTAGAAGAGTATGTGACATTTCCTAGGCAATTAGTGTGTTTGTTCTTCTTTCTCTTACCTTCTACCAATGAGTATATTGCTACTGGGAAAGCAGCTGGCATAAGTACTCAGTGATGATGGCTCTCTTTCCCCAAGAGTTGTTGGCATATACTCAGTCCCCAATCCAATCTTATTTCCTTTTCCTATGGGTGAGTGATGTTTTCTAGACCAGGACTGCACATACCCTAGACACACAATGCAGGTTCATCTCTTGGCCCCGTTTTAGTCAGATTGTCCTGGAATAGTGCTTGGGATCAGTCCTGAATATTCATCACAAGGACTGATGCTGAAGCTGAAGATCCAGTACTTAAACCAGTACTGGAGGTGAAGAGCTGACTCACTGGAAAAGACCCTGATGCTAGGAAAGGTTGAGGGCAAGAGGAGAAGGGCGGCAGAGGATGAGATAGTTGGATAGAATCACTGGCTCAAAGGACATGAGTTTGAGCAAGCTCCAGGAGATAGTGAAGGACAGGGAAGCGTGGTGTGCTGCAGTCCATGAGATCAGAGACTCAAACATGACTTAAGAGACTGAACCACAACAAATGGTTGGGGTATGCTAAGTACTCATTTTGTTGTTGTACAGTGTCTAAGTCATGTCCAACTATTTTCCATCCCTTGGACTACAGCATGCCAGGCTCTCCTGTACTAAACTATCATCCCTGTCCTCTACTGTCTCTGGGAATTTGTTCAAGTTCATGTCCATTGAATCAGTGATGCTGTCTAACTATCTCAGCTAAGTACTCTACATCTGTTCGATTCCTCCCCATTAATGTTCTGTCAGTGCTTTCATTTTTCTTCCTCTTATATGTGAGAAAAATTGTATTATAACAGTGCCTAGTGCATACCAGGCACTCAAAACAAATCATATGTCCTTCACTGTTATATGGGTAACATTGTACAGAATACTTCTTGTCATGCTCAGTGCATACTTGCTTAACTCTCATTTGTGTGAGTAATGTTATTTATTCTAGCATAGATTTTGGCATAGATTAGTGCTCCAGGTAGGTCTTTTTCTTCTCCTATGTGTGAGCACATTATACCATATGATTCCATTCTCTAGGGGATCTTGTCAACACAGGAATCAAACTCAGGTCTCCTGAAATGCAGGTGGATTCTTACCATTTGAGCCACTAGGGAAGCCTGTACCAAATGATAATAGGTATATATTAGACACTTGTATCATTCAGGGTTTCTCATAGAAAGAGAACCAACAAATACATATATAGATATACATATTTGTCTTATAAACATATGATATGTATCTGTGCATATACACATGCTTATTTGTGTTTATGGAATACTCAGCACGCTTACCACATGCTTCCTTTCACATATGTGTCAGTAATGATGCACTTGAATATTGATTGCCTGACATAGACCTCCACATTCATTTTCTTCCTATTTGTTGTTTTTGTTCAGCTGCTAAGTCATGTACAAAGTTGCATAAGAATTGTACCCGTTATACACAAAGTTTGCTTTATATTTCCTTGGGCTTCCTAGGTGGCACTAGTGGTAAAGAACCCGCCTGCCAAGGCAGGAGACATGAGACAAAGGTTCGATCCCTGGCCAGGAAGATACCCTGGTGAAGGAAATGGCAACCCATTCCAATATTCTTGCCTGGAGAATCCCTTGGACAGAGGAGCCAGCTGCTTACAGTTCATGAGATCACAAAGAGTTGGACACGATTGAAGCAACTTAGCAAGCATGCATACATGCATGCACGTTTGAATCCAGTGGTAGTAGACTGGGGCATATCCTACGGACTCAGTCCACACTAATTTCCTTTCCTCATGCATGAGTTATGTTGCACTTAAACAGTACTTGAAATTATTACCAATATCTTACATGATTTCTTTTTTTATCCTAAGCATGAGTAATATCATAACTAATATAGTATGTGGCATGTGCCAGGCACTTAATGAATGCTTGGTGTTTTTACTCATGTGAGCAATGTTTATATTGGAAGATTGCCTGGCATATGGGGCTTCCCAGATGGCTCAATGGTAAGGAATCCACCTGCCAATGCTAGAGATGCGAGATTTGTAGGTTCAGTCTCTGGGTTGGGAGATCTCCTGGAGAAGGAAATGGCAACCAACTCCAGCATTCTTGCTTGAAAAATTCCGTGGACAGAGGAGCCTGGGGGGCTACAGTCTGTGGGGTCACAAAGAGTCAGACACGACTGAGTGACTGAGTATGCACACACTTGCTCATATATATGAAGCATCTCATGTGGGTATATTTCATTCTACTTATGCTAGAATAACTTTTGACTAGAATAATTCCTACTGTATGATAGTGGGTATATTTCATTCTACTTATGCTAGAATAACTTTTGACTAGAATAATTCCTACTGTATGATAGTCGATTGATGTGCATGTCTTTCCTTTTTCCAAGGTGTGTGTAATGTTGGACAGAAGTAGTCCTGGCATACAGTTTGCTTTTAATGTATACTCATAGTATTTCCCAGTGTGTGAGTAATGATGTGCTAGCATAGTGTCTAACATATAATATACACTAACTGCATATTTGTCTATCCACATGAGTGAGTGATGTTGTAGTACAAATGTGCTTTACCTAGGCTGGTAGCTCAATGCATGTTTTTATCTTTAATGTGTGAGTAATATTTTACTGCAATCCTCCTTGACATATACATGTTTTTAATGATTTTTTTTTTTGGACACTTCTATTGGTCTTTCATTTATTTCTGCCTTTGTTCTTTGACCTGTGTGGGCCTCCCATGGCAGTGGCCTCTCTTGCTGCAGAACACCGGCTCTGGGCACATGTGTTCCAGAGCTCTGGCTCAGTAGTTTGACATATCGGTCCAGTCGCCCGGATGTTGCACTAACAGTACTTGACAATTATTGGGGCATATCCTACGGACTCAGTCCACACTAATTTCCTTTCCTCATGCATGAGTTATGTTGCACTTAAACAGTACTTGAAATTATTACCAATATCTTACATGATTTCTTTTTATCCTAAGCATGAGTAATATCATAACTAATATAGTATGTGGCATGTGCCAGGCACTTAATGAATGCTTGGTGTTTTTACTCATGTGAGCAATGTTTATATTGGAAGATTGCCTGGCATATGGGGCTTCCCAGATGGCTCAATGGTAAGGAATCCACCTGCCAATGCTAGAGATGCGAGATTTGTAGGTTCAGTCTCTGGGTTGGGAGATCTCCTGGAGAAGGAAATGGCAACCAACTCCAGCATTCTTGCTTGAAAAATTCCGTGGACAGAGGAGCCTGGGGGGCTACAGTCTGTGGGGTCACAAAGAGTCAGACACGACTGAGTGACTGAGTATGCACACACTTGCTCATATATATGAAGCATCTCATGTGGGTATATTTCATTCTACTTATGCTAGAATAACTTTTGACTAGAATAATTCCTACTGTATGATAGTGGGTATATTTCATTCTACTTATGCTAGAATAACTTTTGACTAGAATAATTCCTACTGTATGATAGTCGATTGATGTGCATGTCTTTCCTTTTTCCAAGGTGTGTGTAATGTTGGACAGAAGTAGTCCTGGCATACAGTTTGCTTTTAATGTATACTCATAGTATTTCCCAGTGTGTGAGTAATGATGTGCTAGCATAGTGTCTAACATATAATATACACTAACTGCATATTTGTCTATCCACATGAGTGAGTGATGTTGTAGTACAAATGTGCTTTACCTAGGCTGGTAGCTCAATGCATGTTTTTATCTTTAATGTGTGAGTAATATTTTACTGCAATCCTCCTTGACATATACATGTTTTTAATGATTTTTTTTTTTGGACACTTCTATTGGTCTTTCATTTATTTCTGCCTTTGTTCTTTGACCTGTGTGGGCCTCCCATGGCAGTGGCCTCTCTTGCTGCAGAACACCGGCTCTGGGCACATGTGTTCCAGAGCTCTGGCTCAGTAGTTTGACATATCGGTCCAGTCGCTCCGCGGCATGTGGGATCTTCCCAAGCCAGGGATCGAACCGGCGCCCCTTGCACTTCAAGGCAGTGTCTTTACCCACTGGACCACCAGGGAAGCCAGATATAAACATTTTTTTTTCTTTATGTGGGGACCATAGTACTAGAATTGCGCCTGACATGAACAAGTTGTTCACTTACACTTGTTCTCTGCTGCCTCTATGTGAATAATATTGAGCTAGAATTGTGCTTTCATGTAACACTAACTGCTCCATACATCCTTGTTTTCTTTGGTTATGTGTGTAATGTTGCATATAATAGGGTCTGGCACTTTCTAGGTGCCTATTATATCCTCATTTCATTCTTCAATGAATGAGTAAGTCTGTAATTAATAGCACCTTACATGTACTCAGACTCAATACATACTTACTTAATTCCACTATGTGCGAGCAGTGCTATTCTTGAATAATTGTTGGCCTGTACTTGCTAGACTATACAAGTTCATTTTCTTCTCCTGTCAGTAAGTAATAATATTCTTGAATGCTCCCCTGATGATGTGATGTAATCAATTCATATTTCTGTTTTTTTTTTTTTTTTTTACTCACACGTGAATAATGTTCTAACAGAATAAAACTTGGCATATATATTCGGAGTGGAGTGAATGAGTTTTTCTTTCTCCCTAGATGTGATTTATGCTGTACTAGACTTATACAAGTGGTTCGATATGCAAGTGCATCAATCCTACTGTGTGTGAGTAAGGGGGTCCTAGATATTTTCAGGAACTATTCTAGTACAATCTAACTGTCAGATTGAGAAAGAAAATAAGCCTGTGTTTGAGTGACACACTGGAATAATATTGGTATATACTGAATATCAAGGGTGAATTTATTTCCTTCCACTAATTGTGAGTAATATTGTGCAAGGACCTGGCATGAAGAAGTCACTCAGTGCATTTGCTTCTTGTTCCCCATGTGTTAATTCGGTAGTACCTGACATATACTAGATGTCCAGGGCATTTATTCTCCATATTTTGTGTGGATAAAGTTGTAATAGAATAGTTCTATACGACTTATGGCAAAAAGCAAAGAGGAACTAACAAGACTCTAGATGAAGGTGAAAGAGGAGACTAAAAAGGGTGGGTTAAAACTCAACATTAAAAAAACTAAGATCATGGCATCCATCACATCACTTCATGGCAAATAAATGGGCAAACAATGGTAGCAGTGACAGATTTTATTTTCTTGCTCTCCAAAGTCGCCATGGACAATGACTGCAGTCCTGAAATTAAAAGATGCTTGTTCCTTGGAGGAAAAGCTATGACAAATCAAGACAGCATGTTTAAAAGCAGAGACGTTACTTTGCCAACAATATGATTTTCCCAGTAGTCATGGATGGATGTGAGAGTTGGACCAAGAAGGCTGAGCATCAAAAAATTGATGCTTTCCAACTGTGGTGTTACAGAAGACTCTTGAGAGTCTCTTGGACTGCAAGGAGATCACAGCAGTGAGTCTTAAAGGAAATCAACCCTGAATATTCATTGCAAGGACTGATGCTGAAGCTTCAATACTTTGGCCACCTTAGGTGAAGAGCTGACTCACTGCAAAAGACCCTGATTCTGGGAAAGATTGAAGGGAAAAGGAAAAAGGAGATGACAGACGATGAGAGGGCTGGATGGCATCACTGAGTCAATGGACATGAGGTTGAGCAGGCTCCATGAGATGGTAAAGAACAGGGAAGCCTAGTGTGCTGTAGTCTATGTAGACACCACTGAGCAATTGAACAACAACAACAAATATAGTTGTAGCTCAGTGCATACTGTTTTCTCTTCTATGTTTGAGTGGTGTTGTACTAGAATAGTGCCTGGCAATTCTAGGTGCTTTTTTCCTTTTTCTTACATGTGAGCAAGGTTGTACTAGGATAGTATCTAACAAATGCTAAGCATTCAGAATTCCTTCCATTTATTTGTGCATGATGTTGTATTAATATACGCAATGGAATATTACTCAGCCATAAAAGGAACACATTTAAGTCAACTATAATGAAGTGGATGAACCTAAAGCCTATTATACCAAGTGAAATAAGTTAGAAAGAGAAAACAAATATTGTATATTAACACATATCTGGAATCTAGAAAGATAGTACTGGTGAACCTATTTGCAGCACTGGAGATGCAGATACAGAGAAAAGACTTGTGAACACAGCTGGAGAAGGAGAAGGTGCAGCAATCTGAGATAATACATTGCCATAGGTAAAACAGATAGTCTGGGAATTTGCTGTATGGCATAGGGAGCTTAAACTCGGTGCTCTGTAACAACCTAGAGGGGTAGGATGTGGTGAACCTAGAGGGGTGGGATGGGGTGGGATGGAGGTCGAAGGAGGGTACATATGTATAATTGGGGCTGGTTCATGTAGATGTATGGCAGACACCAACATAACATGGTGGAGCAATTATCCTCAAATTAAAAATACTTACATTAGAAAATATATGGATAATTTTTGAAATATATTTATCACTTAATGTATGCTTATTTCATATCATAAGGACATTACCACAGTATAGAACCTGGCATACAGCAGGCACTCAATAGATGCATGTTGACTTTTTCCTATGTGTGAGTAATACTTTACTCAAATATTGTCTGATTTATGCTGGATACTTCATACACGCTAGGGCTTTTTTCTCTGCGGTGTTGTTGTAAAGTTGCTAAGTCTTGTCTGACTCTTTGCGACCCCATGGACTGCAGCATGCCAGGCTTCCCTGTCCTTCACTATCTAACAAACTCAAGTCCATTGAGTCAGTGATGCCATCCAACCAACTAATCCTTTGGCATCCCCTTGTTTTCTCACCTTCAGTCTTTCCCAGCATCAAGTTCTGTTTCAGTGAGTCAGTTCTTCACATCAGGTGACCAAAGTATTGGAGCTTCAGCATCAGTCATTGCAATGACTATTCAGGATTGATTTCCTTTAGGATTCACTGGTTTGATGTCCTCACTGTCCAAGGGACTCTTGACAAGGGAGTCTTTTCTCACACCACAGTTTGAAAACATCAATTATTTGGTACTCAGCGCTTTTCTTTTTTCTTGTTTTTTTTAAATTTTGGCCTCTTTTTTTATTTATTTATTTTCATTCATCTTTATTCTTTGGCCTGTGTGGGCCTTCCATTGCAGTGGCCTCTCCAATTGCAGAGCACCGACTCTGGGCACATGCGCTCCAGAGCGGTGACTCTTCATTGGACACACAGATCCAGCCTTTCCGCTGCGTGGGATCTTCCTGGGCCAGGGATTTTTTTGCAAACACAGCTGGAGAAGGAGAAGGTGCAGCAATCTGAGATAATACATTGCCATAGGTAAAACAGATAGTCTGGGAATTTGCTGTATGGCATAGGGAGCTTAAACTCGGTGCTCTGTAACAACCTAGAGGGGTAGGATGTGGTGAACCTAGAGGGGTGGGATGGGGTGGGATGGAGGTCGAAGGAGGGTACATATGTATAATTGGGGCTGGTTCATGTAGATGTATGGCAGACACCAACATAACATGGTGGAGCAATTATCCTCAAATTAAAAATACTTACATTAGAAAATATATGGATAATTTTTGAAATATATTTATCACTTAATGTATGCTTATTTCATATCATAAGGACATTACCACAGTATAGAACCTGGCATACAGCAGGCACTCAATAGATGCATGTTGACTTTTTCCTATGTGTGAGTAATACTTTACTCAAATATTGTCTGATTTATGCTGGATACTTCATACACGCTAGGGCTTTTTTCTCTGCGGTGTTGTTGTAAAGTTGCTAAGTCTTGTCTGACTCTTTGCGACCCCATGGACTGCAGCATGCCAGGCTTCCCTGTCCTTCACTATCTAACAAACTCAAGTCCATTGAGTCAGTGATGCCATCCAACCAACTAATCCTTTGGCATCCCCTTGTTTTCTCACCTTCAGTCTTTCCCAGCATCAAGTTCTGTTTCAGTGAGTCAGTTCTTCACATCAGGTGACCAAAGTATTGGAGCTTCAGCATCAGTCATTGCAATGACTATTCAGGATTGATTTCCTTTAGGATTCACTGGTTTGATGTCCTCACTGTCCAAGGGACTCTTGACAAGGGAGTCTTTTCTCACACCACAGTTTGAAAACATCAATTATTTGGTACTCAGCGCTTTTCTTTTTTCTTGTTTTTTTTAAATTTTGACCTCTTTTTTTTTATTTTCTTTTTTTTTTTAATTTTCATCCATCTTTATTCTTTGACCTGTGTGGGCCTTCCATTGCAGTGGCCTCTCCAATTGCAGAGCACCGACTCTGGGCACATGCGCTCCAGAGCGGTGACTCTTCATTGGACACACAGATCCAGCCTTTCCGCTGCACGTGGGATCTTCCTGGGCCAGGGATGAAACTGCTGCCCCTTGCATTGCAAGGTGGACTGTTTACCCACTGGACCACCAGGGAAGCCCTGCAAGTCTCTCTATATCCAAGTTTTGGTTTAGTAGAACACTGCCTGGCATATATAAGGTGCTTCTTGCATCTTGTTTCCTCTCATTCTTACTGAATTTACATTAGAAAAGAATCTTGTAAACACTAAGCACTTAATGCAGAGTTTTCCTCCCTCCCTTTCTGTGAGTAATGATGGATGATCCTAGTCCCTGGCATTAACAAGTTACTAGAAATATGCTCCTTTCTTTTCTTTATGTGAGGATATAATTTTCTTGGAAGAGTGCCTGTCATATATTTGGCATTAATATGTACTTGACCCTTTCTATAATACACGACTTATGCTAAGATAGTGCTAGGCTATATATTGTCAAATCCTTGCATGTCCATTTCCTTTCTCTGTGTCTGAACAATGACAAACTAGATAGAACATTGCCTGTCATGCTAGGCAATTCAGGCATACATGTTTTCTTCCCCTATATGGAAATAAGATTGTACTGAAAAGTACTTGCCGTGTATTGGATGATTAATTCACGCTCATTTCCTTTACTCTGTGTGCGAGTAACATTGTATTGGAATCATGTGTCACATATTCTAGATGCTCAGTGTAATCTTGTCTCCTTCTTTCCAATTAGGAGCAACATTATTCTAGAGTAGTGTCTGACATCTACTAAGCTCTGAATGCATGCTCATTTCCTTTCATGTGAACAGCATCATAAAATAGTTCAGGGGCATGCCTCAGGCTGTACGTGCATGTTCCTTTCCTTCTCTACATGTAAATGTGTAATAGAATAGTACCTGACATACTGAGCTTCCTAGGTAATGCTGCCTGATAATGCAGGAGACATAAGAGTTGAAGGCTTGATTACTGGGTTGGGAAGATCCCTTGGAGGAAGGCATGGCAACCCATTTATTCATACATGGAGAATCCCATGGACAGAGAAGGCTGACAGCCTACAGTCCATAGGGTCACAAAAGGTCATACACAACTGAAGAGACTTAGCATTTTTGTATACACCTGACATATAGTAGGCAATTAATGTGACTTCCATCTTTCTTCCTTTGTGTGAGTAATGTTACACTAAATTGTAGCCTGGCACGTACTAGATGCTTGACACAGAGTCGTCTTCCCCTCCCTCGCCTTGTATGTATTGGTGATTTTCACTAAAATAATAACTGGTATTTTCTATGTGTTCCACACATGCTTGTTTGCTTCCACCATGTGCTAGTAAATATGTACTAGAATAGTGCCTGGCATGTACTGGGTCTCACATTCACTGTCGTTTTCTCTCTGTAGGAGTCACTGTGCATCAGAACCGTACCTGGAGTATCATAGCCACAGGATCTTGCTTCCTCCATCTACACGCGAGTACTGTAGCATAGAAGAATATCTGGAGCATATAAGGTTTAGCATGTGCATGCTCATTTCTCCCATGGGTGAGTAATATTGAAACAGAAATTGTGACTGGTGTATACCAGAAAATCAATGCCTGCCTGTCTCCTTCATTCCATGTGGCAGTAACATACTAGAATAATGCACGGCATGTATTAGCTGCTCTATTCCACTACAGGGAATTTTGTACTAAAAGGAACCTGGGGGAGCTAAGATGGCAGCGTAGAAGGATGTGCACTCATCTCTCCTGCAAAATCACCTGAATTGCAATGAGTTCCTGGGAAACCATCAACAGGAGGAGGCTGGATCTGATCACAGAGAGGATACTCCACATCGAAGAATAAAGGAGAAGCCGCATCAAGATGGTAGGAAGGGCACAATCGCACTTTTAAAAGTCAAACCTCATACCCGCCAGAGAGCCTGGGCGGGCCAAGGGCGCAAAGCCTGTTGCAGATCAAGACCCGAGAAAGGAGTAGTGACACCCACAAGGGACTGAGCCAGACCTGCTTTGGAGGGTCCAGGTGCCCCCTTGAGCTACAAGTGCCCTTGAGCAATCCTCGGAAGGATGGCACTCAGTTTCCTTTGGAGGAGGTTACCATTAACCCGATCACAGAGCCCCTGAGGAGGCTTGGAAACTCTGTGCTCACTGTGATCTGGGCGAGGGGAATAGCGATCCTGCATGAGACTGAGCCAGACTCACCTCTGAGTAACCTGACATCTCCCGCGGTGGCGGGGTCGGCGATGGCCTGAAGCAGGATCGGGGTCACTGCAGAAGTGCTTCCCATAGAGCATGTGGGAATAAATCCTTTGTGAGACAGACGCCATTTTCCCTACTGTAGTTTGGCTGCTGGTCAAACTGCAGGGCTGCTGGTCAAGCTACAGGAGGGGAAATTAGATCCACCCAGCAAGAAAAGGGATTTGGAGTAAGAAACTCCCAGGGCCAGCCTGGACGGGCCTTTTAGTTCTGGAATAGACCAAAATAAAGAAGCAGTCAAAGAGGTCTCAGATCCAACCACTGCCAGAGGCAAGAAAAAGACTGATAATTCCTGAATAGTCAGCAAGAAACAGAAGAACTCACATTTTCAGTACTGTAGCATAGAAGAATATCTGGAGCATATAAGGTTTAGCATGTGCATGCTCATTTCTCCCATGGGTGAGTAATATTGAAACAGAAATTGTGACTGGTGTATACCAGAAAATCAATGCCTGCCTGTCTCCTTCATTCCATGTGGCAGTAACATACTAGAATAATGCACGGCATGTATTAGCTGCTCTATTCCACTACAGGGAATTTTGTACTAAAAGGAACCTGGGGGAGCTAAGATGGCAGCGTAGAAGGATGTGCACTCATCTCTCCTGCAAAATCACCTGAATTGCAATGAGTTCCTGGGAAACCATCAACAGGAGGAGGCTGGATCTGATCACAGAGAGGATACTCCACATCGAAGAATAAAGGAGAAGCCGCATCAAGATGGTAGGAAGGGCACAATCGCACTTTTAAAAGTCAAACCTCATACCCGCCAGAGAGCCTGGGCGGGCCAAGGGCGCAAAGCCTGTTGCAGATCAAGACCCGAGAAAGGAGTAGTGACACCCACAAGGGACTGAGCCAGACCTGCTTTGGAGGGTCCAGGTGCCCCCTTGAGCTACAAGTGCCCTTGAGCAATCCTCGGAAGGATGGCACTCAGTTTCCTTTGGAGGAGGTTACCATTAACCCGATCACAGAGCCCCTGAGGAGGATTGGAAACTCTGTGCTCACTGTGATCTGGGCGAGGGGAATAGCGATCCTGCATGAGACTGAGCCAGACTCACCTCTGAGTAACCTGACATCTCCCGCGGTGGCGGGGGTCGACGATGGCCTGCAGCAGGATCGGGGTCACTGCAGAAGTGCTTCCCATAGAGCATGTGGGAATAAATCCTTTGTGAGACAGACGCCATTTTCCCTACTGTAGTTTGGCTGCTGGTCAAACTGCAGGGCTGCTGGTCAAGCTACAGGGAGGGAACTTAGATCCACCCAGCAAGAAAAGGGATTTGGAGTAAGAAACTCCCAGGGCCAGCCTGGACGGGCCTTTTAGTTCTGGAATAGACCAAAATAAAGAAGCAGTCAAAGAGGTCTCAGATCCAACCACTGCCAGAGGCAAGAAAAAGACTGATAATTCCTGAATAGTCAGCAAGAAACAGAAGAACATAAACACTATTTTCACGTTTTGTCTGAAACTGGAGTTACTGCTGGATTTTTAAAATTTCATTTTATTCCTTATTCATTTTTATTGCTTTTTTTTTTTGTATTATATTGCTTTGTTTCAATTTTTTTCCCCCTTTTTTGCAAACCCACTCAGTGCACCCCCCGATTTTTTTTGTTGTTGTTGTTGGTTTTTTTTTTTTTGGGGGGGAGGGTGGTGTTGTGAGAGTGGATGTGTTCATTTCCTTCAGTGAAATCTATTGAAGCTACTAATCTTACCAGTAAGACTGAATATATTCAAGTTTACATATATTTTTTTTTCTTTTTTTCCTTTTTAAAACCCCACATTTTATTTTGGCACAAACTTCTGGTTCCCCACTGGCCTTTTAAGGTTCTCTGGGGGGTTTGTTTGTTTTTATTATTTTTGCTTTGTTTTTCTATATTTTTCTACATACTTATCCCTTTTAATTTTTAAAATTTTTCATTTGTACTACTACTTCCTCTATAATTCTTTGCTTTCTCTGATGCTCCTTTCCTATAGCACTAAACTCTAATACATAGAAATCTTTATTTCCCTATATTTGACTTTGCAGTATTATTCTATATTTCTCTTCTATCTTCCCTTTCTCTTTTTCCCTTTTCCCACCATATTTCTTAGTCTATTCTGTCCTCATTGCCTTATCCCCAACGGGGACCCTGCTCTAGCATTATTCTCCAATTGGTGCTCTACTTAGTTTGGTTATTAACTGGTGGATATCATTCTTGGTTTTCTCTATTCACCGTGCTAACGTGTTGTACTGTGTTTTTGGTTGGAATGCTTGGGTTATGTTACAGCTGTATATGTTTATGCGTATAATTCAATACACTGTATAGTATTTGCATAATATTTTAATTGCCATTTGTCAACGGTATACCTTCTGTTTCTTATTTGCATATATATGTTTTAATATCATTTAATGCCACAGGAGGAACTTAGATCCACCCAGCAAGAAAAGGGATTTGGAGTAAGAAACTCCCAGGGCCAGCCTGGACGGGCCTTTTAGTTCTGGAATAGACCAAAATAAAGAAGCAGTCAAAGAGGTCTCAGATCCAACCACTGCCAGAGGCAAGAAAAAGACTGATAATTCCTGAATAGTCAGCAAGAAACAGAAGAACATAAACACTATTTTCACGTTTTGTCTGAAACTGGAGTTACTGCTGGATTTTTAAAATTTCATTTTATTCCTTATTCATTTTTATTGCTTTTTTTTTTTGTATTATATTGCTTTGTTTCAATTTTTTTCCCCCTTTTTTGCAAACCCACTCAGTGCACCCCCCGATTTTTTTTGTTGTTGTTGTTGGTTTTTTTTTTTTTGGGGGGGAGGGTGGTGTTGTGAGAGTGGATGTGTTCATTTCCTTCAGTGAAATCTATTGAAGCTACTAATCTTACCAGTAAGACTGAATATATTCAAGTTTACATATATTTTTTTTTCTTTTTCCTTTTAAACCACACATTTTATTTTGGCACAAACTTCTGGTTCCCCACTGGCCTTTTAAGGTTCTCTGGGGGGTTTGTTTGTTTTTATTATTTTTGCTTTGTTTTTCTATATTTTTCTACATACTTATCCCTTTTAATTTTTAAAATTTTTCATTTGTACTACTACTTCCTCTATAATTCTTTGCTTTCTCTGATGCTCCTTTCCTATAGCACTAAACTCTAATACATAGAAATCTTTATTTCCCTATATTTGACTTTGCAGTATTATTCTATATTTCTCTTCTATCTTCCCTTTCTCTTTTTCCCTTTTCCCACCATATTTCTTAGTCTATTCTGTCCTCATTGCCTTATCCCCAACGGGGACCCTGCTCTAGCATTATTCTCCAATTGGTGCTCTACTTAGTTTGGTTATTAACTGGTGGATATCATTCTTGGTTTTCTCTATTCACCGTGCTAACGTGTTGTACTGTGTTTTTGGTTGGAATGCTTGGGTTATGTTACAGCTGTATATGTTTATGCGTATAATTCAATACACTGTATAGTATTTGCATAATATTTTAATTGCCATTTGTCAACGGTATACCTTCTGTTTCTTATTTGCATATATATGTTTTAATATCATTTAATGCCATAACAAACCAGCCGTGAAATCTTCATTCCCTGGTCAGGCAACAAGCCCCGGGGCTTTAGGGAGGGACCACTAACTCCAAAACTCTACAATACTAGAGAACGCCTAACACTAGAGAGCACTATACAAGTGAGAACGTCAACAAAGGTAATCACTTGTATGCAAGTCCTGACATCACCCAACTACCAGCATCACCCAGAATAAGAAGCCCCATCCAAACAACAAACACCAACCGACGTAACTCAAAGTCTGGGAAAAGAAAATACCAAGCAGAGTCAGTTAAAAAATTAATAATAACAATGAAACGGCAGAGAAATACCACACAAGTGAAGGAACAATCTACAAACACACAAGATCAAATCTATGAAGAGAATTTGGACAAACCTTCTGAAAGCGATTTCAGAAGAATGATAGTAAAGATGATCAAAGACACTGAGAACAGAATGTTAGAGAAATTGCAAGACACAACTAACACACTGAATAAAGAAATACAAGAACTTACCAAAAAAGTAACAGAGACAAACAAGTCAATTGCCGAACTGAAAAACACTGTAGAAGGAATCAAGAGCAGAGTATGTGAGACAGAAGACTGGATAAGTGAGCTGGAAGATAAAATGGTGGAAGTAACTGCTGAAAAAGAGACTCCAGCTCAAAGAATGAAAAGAGTAGAGGACAGCCTCAGAGACCTCTGGGATAATATCTAACGCACCAATATTCGAATTATATTCTTTGCTTTCTATATTTGAAATCTTTATTTCCCTATATTTGACTTTGCAGTATTATTCTATATTTCTCTTCTATCTTCCTTTCTCTTTTTCCCTTTTCCCACCATATTTCTTAGTCTATTCTGTCCTCATTGCCTTATCCCCAACGGGGACCCTGCTCTAGCATTATTCTCCAATTGGTGCTCTACTTAGTTTGGTTATTAACTGGTGGATATCATTCTTGGTTTTCTCTATTCACCGTGCTAACGTGTTGTACTGTGTTTTTGGTTGGAATGCTTGGGTTATGTTACAGCTGTATATGTTTATGCGTATAATTCAATACACTGTATAGTATTTGCATAATATTTTAATTGCCATTTGTCAACGGTATACCTTCTGTTTCTTATTTGCATATATATGTTTTAATATCATTTAATGCCATAACAAACCAGCCGTGAAATCTTCATTCCCTGGTCAGGCAACAAGCCCCGGGGCTTTAGGGAAGGAGCACTAACTCCAAAACTCTACAATACTAGAGAACGCCTAACACTAGAGAGCACTATACAAGTGAGAACGTCAACAAAGGTAATCACTTGTATGCAAGTCCTGACATCACCCAACTACCAGCATCACCCAGAATAAGAAGCCCCATCCAAACAACAAACACCAACCGACGTAACTCAAAGTCTGGGAAAAGAAAATACCAAGCAGAGTCAGTTAAAAAATTAATAATAACAATGAAACGGCAGAGAAATACCACACAAGTGAAGGAACAATCTACAAACACACAAGATCAAATCTATGAAGAGAATTTGGACAAACCTTCTGAAAGCGATTTCAGAAGAATGATAGTAAAGATGATCAAAGACACTGAGAACAGAATGTTAGAGAAATTGCAAGACACAACTAACACACTGAATAAAGAAATACAAGAACTTACCAAAAAAGTAACAGAGACAAACAAGTCAATTGCCGAACTGAAAAACACTGTAGAAGGAATCAAGAGCAGAGTATGTGAGACAGAAGACTGGATAAGTGAGCTGGAAGATAAAATGGTGGAAGTAACTGCTGAAAAAGAGACTCCAGCTCAAAGAATGAAAAGAGTAGAGGACAGCCTCAGAGACCTCTGGGATAATATCTAACGCACCAATATTCGAATTATAGGGGTTCCAGAAGAAGAAGAAAAAAACAAAGGCTATGAGAAAATTTTTGAAGAGATTATAGTTGAAAATATCCCCACCATGGGAAAAAGAAACAGTCAGTCAAGTCCAAGAAACACAAAGAGTACCATACAGAATCAATCCAAGAAGAAACACACCAAGACACATATTAATGAAGCTAACACAAATTAAACACAAGGACAGAATTCTTAAAGCAGCAAGGGAAAAGCAACTAGTGACATATAAGGGAAAGCCCATCCGTTTAACAGCTGATCTTTCAACAGAAACTCTGCAGGCCAGAAGGGAATGGCAAGACACATTTAAACGGCTAAAAGAGAATAATCTGCAACCAAGAATCCTCTACCCTGCAAGGATCTCCTTCAAAATTGATGGAGAAATCAAAAGCTTTACAGACAAGCAAAAATTAAAAGAATTTAGTCACACCAAACCAGCTTTACAACAAGTGTTAAAGGGACTTATATAAACAACAAGTATAAAAGGAGAAGATCCACGAAACAAACCCATCATAACATCTAAGAAGATGACAATAGGATCATTTGTATTAATAATTACTTTGAATGTAAATGGACTAAATGCCCCAACCAAACGACACAGGCTTGTGGAATGTATTCAAAAATACGACCCATACATATGCTGCGTCCAGGAAATTGAAATCTTGAACTGGTTAAATGGAACTAAATGCCCTCAAAAAAACGCACAACGTCATATGAAGAGAATTTGGACAAACCTTCTGAAAGCGATTTCAGAAGAATGATAGTAAAGATGATCAAAGACACTGAGAACAGAATGTTAGAGAAATTGCAAGACACAACTAACACACTGAATAAAGAAATACAAGAACTTACCAAAAAAGTAACAGAGACAAACAAGTCAATTGCCGAACTGAAAAACACTGTAGAAGGAATCAAGAGCAGAGTATGTGAGACAGAAGACTGGATAAGTGAGCTGGAAGATAAAATGGTGGAAGTAACTGCTGAAAAAGAGACTCCAGCTCAAAGAATGAAAAGAGTAGAGGACAGCCTCAGAGACCTCTGGGATAATATCTAACGCACCAATATTCGAATTATAGGGGTTCCAGAAGAAGAAGAAAAAAACAAAGGCTATGAGAAAATTTTTGAAGAGATTATAGTTGAAAATATCCCCACCATGGGAAAAAGAAACAGTCAGTCAAGTCCAAGAAACACAAAGAGTACCATACAGAATCAATCCAAGAAGAAACACACCAAGACACATATTAATGAAGCTAACACAAATTAAACACAAGGACAGAATTCTTAAAGCAGCAAGGGAAAAGCAACTAGTGACATATAAGGGAAAGCCCATCCGTTTAACAGCTGATCTTTCAACAGAAACTCTGCAGGCCAGAAGGGAATGGCAAGACACATTTAAACGGCTAAAAGAGAATAATCTGCAACCAAGAATCCTCTACCCTGCAAGGATCTCCTTCAAAATTGATGGAGAAATCAAAAGCTTTACAGACAAGCAAAAATTAAAAGAATTTAGTCACACCAAACCAGCTTTACAACAAGTGTTAAAGGGACTTATATAAACAACAAGTATAAAAGGAGAAGATCCACGAAACAAACCCATCATAACATCTAAGAAGATGACAATAGGATCATTTGTATTAATAATTACTTTGAATGTAAATGGACTAAATGCCCCAACCAAACGACACAGGCTTGTGGAATGTATTCAAAAATACGACCCATACATATGCTGCGTCCAGGAAACTCACTTCAAACCTAGACACACTGATAGACTGAAAGTGAGAGACTGGAAAAAGACATTCCATGCAAATTGAAATCAAAGAAAGCTGCAGTAGCAATCCTCATATCAGACAAAATAGACCTCAAAATAAAGGAGATTCGAAGAGACAAGGCAGGTCACTACATCATGATCAAGGGATCGATCCAAGAAGAAGACATAACAATCATAAATATCTATGCACCCAATGCAGGAGCACCCCAATACATAAGACAAACACTTTCAGACATAAAAGAAGACATTAACACTAACATAATCACAGTAGGAGACTTTAACACTCCTCTCACACCAATGGACAGATCATCCAAACAGAAAATTAATAAAGAAACACAAGCCTTAAATGCCACACTAGAAGAAGTGGACCTCATTGATATCTTTAGGACCTTCCATCCAAAAGCAGAAGAATACACTTTCTTCTCAAGTGCTCATGGAACATTCTCCAGGACAGACCACATCTTGGGCCACAAATCAAACCTCCGTCAATTCAAGAAAACTGAAATTATATCAACCATCTTCTCGGACTAGAATGCAATGAGAGTAGAGATCAACTACAGGAAAAAAACCGCTAAAAACACAAACACATGGAGATTAAACAACACATACCTAAAAATCCAACTGATTACTGAGCAAATCAAAGGAGAAATAAAACAATTCCTAGAAGAAAACAACAATGAACACATGACAGTGCAAAACCTATGGGATACTGCAAAAGCAGTCCTAAAAGGGAAGTTTATAGCAATTCAATCCCACCTCAAGAAACTAGGAAAATATCAAGCAGACGACCTAACCCTCCACTTAAAACAACTGGAGAAAGAAGAACAAAAACACCCCAAAGCCAGCAGAAGAAGGGAAATCATAAAGATCAGAGCAGAAATAAATGAAAAAGAAATGAAAGAAACAATAGTAAAGGTAAATAAAACAAAAAGCTGGTTCTTCGAAAAGGTCAATAAAATCGACACACCACTGGCCAGACTCATCAAGAGAAAGAGAGAGAAGAACCAGATCGTCAAAATCAAAAACGAAAAAGGAGAGATTACAACAGATCATGCAGAAATCCACAGCACTATAGAGACTATTATGAACAACTCTATGGCAACAAACTGGACAACCTGGAAAAGATATTCCATGCAAATGGAAATCAAAAGAAAGCTGATGTAGCAATCCTCATATCAGACAAAATAGACCTCAAAATAAAGAAGATTCTAAGAGACAAGGCAGGTCACTACATCATGATTAAGGGATCGATCCAAGAAGAAGACATAACAATCATAAATATCTATGCACCCAATGCAGGAGCACCCCAATACATAAGACAAACACTTTCAGACATAAAAGAAGACATTAACACTAACATAATCACAGTAGGAGACTTTAACACTCCTCTCACACCAATGGACAGATCATCCAAACAGAAAATTAATAAAGAAACACAAGCCTTAAATGCCACACTAGAAGAAGTGGACCTCATTGATATCTTTAGGACCTTCCATCCAAAAGCAGAAGAATACACTTTCTTCTCAAGTGCTCATGGAACATTCTCCAGGACAGACCACATCTTGGGCCACAAATCAAACCTCCGTCAATTCAAGAAAACTGAAATTATATCAACCATCTTCTCGGACTAGAATGCAATGAGAGTAGAGATCAACTACAGGAAAAAAACCGCTAAAAACACAAACACATGGAGATTAAACAACACATACCTAAAAATCCAACTGATTACTGAGCAAATCAAAGGAGAAATAAAACAATTCCTAGAAGAAAACAACAATGAACACATGACAGTGCAAAACCTATGGGATACTGCAAAAGCAGTCCTAAAAGGGAAGTTTATAGCAATTCAATCCCACCTCAAGAAACTAGGAAAATATCAAGCAGACGACCTAACCCTCCACTTAAAACAACTGGAGAAAGAAGAACAAAAACACCCCAAAGCCAGCAGAAGAAGGGAAATCATAAAGATCAGAGCAGAAATAAATGAAAAAGAAATGAAAGAAACAATAGTAAAGGTAAATAAAACAAAAAGCTGGTTCTTCGAAAAGGTCAATAAAATCGACACACCACTGGCCAGACTCATCAAGAGAAAGAGAGAGAAGAACCAGATCGTCAAAATCAAAAACGAAAAAGGAGAGATTACAACAGATCATGCAGAAATCCACAGCACTATAGAGACTATTATGAACAACTCTATGGCAACAAACTGGACAACCTGGAAGAAATGGACAGTTTCTTAGAGAAGATTAATCTCTCAAGACTCCACCAGGAAGAAATAGAAACTATGAACAAGCCAATCACAAGCTCAGAAATCGAACTTATGATCAAAAATCTACCCCAAAATAAAAGCCAAGGGCCAGACGGTTTCACAAGTGAATTCTACTAAACATTTAAAGAAGAGCTCATGCCTGTCCTTCTAAAACTCTTCCAAACAATTGCACAGGAAGGAACACTTCCAAACACATTCTATGAGGCCGCCATCACCCTGATACCAAAGCCAGGCAAAGACAACACAAAAAAAGAAAACTGTAGACCAATTTCACTGATGAATCTAGACGCAAAAATCCTCAATAAAATCCTAGCAAACAGAATTCAACGACACATCAAAAAGCTCATACATCACGATCAAGTTGGGTTCATCCCAGGCATGCAAGGATTCTTCCATATTAGCAAATCAATCAATGTGATGCACCATATCAACAAACTGTGAGACAAAAACCACATGATTATCTCAATAGATGCAGAAAAAGCCTTCGACAAAGTACAGTATCCATTTATGATAAAAACTCTTTCAGAAAATGGGCATAGAAGGAACTTATCTTAACATAGTGAAAGCCATATACGAGAAGCCCACAGCGAACATTATCCTCAATGGTGAAAAACTGAAAGCATTCCCTCTAAGATCAGGAACAAGACAAGGGTGTCCACTTTCACCACTCTTATTCACATAGTCCTGGAAGTTCTAGCAATAGCAATAAGAGAAGAGAAAGAAATCAAAGGAATCCAGATTGGAAAAGAAGAAGTCAAGCTCTCTCTTTTTGCAGATGACATGATATTATACATAGAAAACCCCAAAGACACTACTACAAAACTACTAGAGTTAATCAGCGAATTCAGCAAAGTTGCAGGATACAAAGTCAACACACAGAAATCACTGGCATTCCTATACACAAACAATGAAAAATCAGAAAACGAAATCAAAGAGGCAATCCCCTTCACCATCACAACCAAAAAAATCAAATATCTAGGAATAAACCTACCCAAAGAAACAAAAGAATTGTATACAGAAAATTACAAGACACTCATGAGAGACATTAAGGAAGACTTAAACAGATGGAGAGATAGTCCATGTTCCTGGGTCGGAAGAATCAATATTGTGAAAATGACCATACTACCAAATGTCATCTACAGATTCAATGCAATACCTATCAAACTTCCAATGACATTCTTCACAGAACTAGACCAAAGAATCACACAGTTCATATGGAAACACAAAAGACCTCGAATAGCCAAAGCAATCCTCAGAAAGAAAAACGGAGCTGGAGGGATCAGCCTCCCCAACTTCAGACTCTACTACAAAGCAACAGTCATCAAGACAGTATGGTACTCGCACAAAAACAGAAATATCGACCAATGGAACAAGATTGAGAACCCAGAGATAAACCCACGCACCTATGGGTACCTTATTTTTGACAAAGGAGGCGAACACATAAAATGGGACAAAGACAGCCTCTTCAACAAATGGTGCTGGGAAAATTGGACAGCTACATGCAAAAAAATGAAGTTGGAACATTCCCTGACACCATCCACAAAGATCAACTCAAAATGGATTAAAAACCTAAATTTAAGACCACAAACCATCAAACTTTTAGAGGAGAACATAGGCAAAACCCTCAAGGACATCAATCAAAGCAAGATCTTCTCTGACCCACCTACTAGCATAGCAGAACTAAAAAGACAAATGAACATGTGGGACCTCATGAAACTTAAAAGCTTTTGTACAGCAAAAGAAATTACAAAAAAGCTGAACAGACACCCCACAGAGTGGGAGAAAATCATAGCAAATGAAACAACAGACAAAGAATTAATCTCCAAAATCTACAAGCAACTCAGACAACTCAGCACCGAAAAAACGAATAACCCAATCAAAAAATGGGAAAAGAACCTAAAGAGACACCTCTCCAACGACGACATACAGATGGCCCAAAAGCACATGAAACGATGCTCAACTGCACTTATAATTAGAGAAATGCAAATCAAACCACAATGAGATATCACCTCACACCCGTCAGAATGGCCATCATCCACAAATCGACAACCAAAAGAATTGTATACAGAAAATTACAAGACACTCATGAGAGACATTAAGGAAGACTTAAACAGATGGAGAGATAGTCCATGTTCCTGGGTCGGAAGAATCAATATTGTGAAAATGACCATACTACCAAATGTCATCTACAGATTCAATGCAATACCTATCAAACTTCCAATGACATTCTTCACAGAACTAGACCAAAGAATCACACAGTTCATATGGAAACACAAAAGACCTCGAATAGCCAAAGCAATCCTCAGAAAGAAAAACGGAGCTGGAGGGATCAGCCTCCCCAACTTCAGACTCTACTACAAAGCAACAGTCATCAAGACAGTATGGTACTCGCACAAAAACAGAAATATCGACCAATGGAACAAGATTGAGAACCCAGAGATAAACCCACGCACCTATGGGTACCTTATTTTTGACAAAGGAGGCGAACACATAAAATGGGACAAAGACAGCCTCTTCAACAAATGGTGCTGGGAAAATTGGACAGCTACATGCAAAAAAATGAAGTTGGAACATTCCCTGACACCATCCACAAAGATCAACTCAAAATGGATTAAAAACCTAAATTTAAGACCACAAACCATCAAACTTTTAGAGGAGAACATAGGCAAAACCCTCAAGGACATCAATCAAAGCAAGATCTTCTCTGACCCACCTACTAGCATAGCAGAACTAAAAAGACAAATGAACATGTGGGACCTCATGAAACTTAAAAGCTTTTGTACAGCAAAAGAAATTACAAAAAAGCTGAACAGACACCCCACAGAGTGGGAGAAAATCATAGCAAATGAAACAACAGACAAAGAATTAATCTCCAAAATCTACAAGCAACTCAGACAACTCAGCACCGAAAAAACGAATAACCCAATCAAAAAATGGGAAAAGAACCTAAAGAGACACCTCTCCAACGACGACATACAGATGGCCCAAAAGCACATGAAACGATGCTCAACTGCACTTATAATTAGAGAAATGCAAATCAAACCACAATGAGATATCACCTCACACCCGTCAGAATGGCCATCATCCACAAATCGACAGACAATAAATGCTGGTAGCATGCGGAGAAAAGGGAACACTCCTGCATTGCTGGTGGGAATGTAAATTGATACAGCCTCTATGGAAGACATTATGGAGATTCCTTTAAAAACTAAAAATAGAAGCATCCTATGCCCCAGCAATCCCACTCTTAGGCCTATATCCTGATGGAATCAAAACTGAAAGACGCACCTGTGCCCCAATGTTCATTGCAGCTCTCTATACAATAGCTAGAACATGGAAGCAACCTAGATGCCCATCGACGAATGAATGGATCCAAAAGCTCTGGTACATATATACAATGGAATACTACACAGCTGTAAAGAGAAATGCAGAATAATCAGCCCTAATGAGGTGGCTGGATCTAGAACGTATCATCAAAAGTGAAGTCAGTCAGAAAGAGAAGGACAAATACAGTATATTAACACATATATATGGAATCTAGTAGGATGGTGATGATGGCACACGCAATGAAGCAACAGAAAGACAGACATGGACAGTGGACATATGGACATTGTGGGGAAGGAACAGAGGGTGGGAGGCGTAAAGGAAGTAGCATGAAGGCCTGTACTATCATAAGTGAAGAAAATAGCTATATTCATTGCTCTGTGAGAAAAGGGGATCCTTCAAGGGTGTTGTGTGATGGTTGGGAGGGGTGGGTAGGGTGGGATATACATATGACTAACTTGGGAACATGCATATGTGTAAACAACAAAACTCTGTAAAAGTTAAAAGCAAAATACAGTTTTAAAAATAAATAAATAAATAAATAAATAAAAGGAACCTGGAATTTATTAGGCATTTAATGCATGTTCACTCATTTCCATGTGTGTTTCAACCATTATTATACTAGAAATTAGCCTGGCATGCATTGAAACTTCCTTTCCCTTGAGAAAATGTTGTATTGGAAGAGTACCTGGCATATACCAGGTATTCAAGCATGAGAGCTTCTTTCGGTATGTTAAGGAGAAGGTGTGTGACATGGTGTTTCTTGCTGAAGCATTGCATTTATGGAGAAATGCAAATCAAACCACAATGAGATATCACCTCACACCCGTCAGAATGGCCATCATCCACAAATCGACAGACAATAAATGCTGGTAGCATGCGGAGAAAAGGGAACACTCCTGCATTGCTGGTGGGAATGTAAATTGATACAGCCTCTATGGAAGACATTATGGAGATTCCTTTAAAAACTAAAAATAGAAGCATCCTATGCCCCAGCAATCCCACTCTTAGGCCTATATCCTGATGGAATCAAAACTGAAAGACGCACCTGTGCCCCAATGTTCATTGCAGCTCTCTATACAATAGCTAGAACATGGAAGCAACCTAGATGCCCATCGACGAATGAATGGATCCAAAAGCTCTGGTACATATATACAATGGAATACTACACAGCTGTAAAGAGAAATGCAGAATAATCAGCCCTAATGAGGTGGCTGGATCTAGAACGTATCATCAAAAGTGAAGTCAGTCAGAAAGAGAAGGACAAATACAGTATATTAACACATATATATGGAATCTAGTAGGATGGTGATGATGGCACACGCAATGAAGCAACAGAAAGACAGACATGGACAGTGGACATATGGACATTGTGGGGAAGGAACAGAGGGTGGGAGGCGTAAAGGAAGTAGCATGAAGGCCTGTACTATCATAAGTGAAGAAAATAGCTATATTCATTGCTCTGTGAGAAAAGGGGATCCTTCAAGGGTGTTGTGTGATGGTTGGGAGGGGTGGGTAGGGTGGGATATACATATGACTAACTTGGGAACATGCATATGTGTAAACAACAAAACTCTGTAAAAGTTAAAAGCAAAATACAGTTTTAAAAATAAATAAATAAATAAATAAATAAAAGGAACCTGGAATTTATTAGGCATTTAATGCATGTTCACTCATTTCCATGTGTGTTTCAACCATTATTATACTAGAAATTAGCCTGGCATGCATTGAAACTTCCTTTCCCTTGAGAAAATGTTGTATTGGAAGAGTACCTGGCATATACCAGGTATTCAAGCATGAGAGCTTCTTTCGGTATGTTAAGGAGAAGGTGTGTGACATGGTGTTTCTTGCTGAAGCATTGCATTTATGGTACTGCAGTCAGTGATACTGTAGTTAATGATATGCATGTGAGGCCTTTCATTCTGTGGTACAGATTGTGTGCTGTATAGTGATTAGTGATTTACCTGAGACATGTGTTGCGGTGTGTGGGGTATGCACAGGTGGTTTAGTGGTGACTGTGAGATAGTGAGTCTAGCTATGCATCACGTGTGATGTTGTGCTTAATATTCTGTGTCTAGCACAGTGTGTTAATGGTGTGTGCATGAGATACTTTGTGCAGTGGTGTGTGATGTATGGAAGACTGTGTTTCATGATGAGTTTGGGTCACTATTTTTAAAAGTATTTGCGTGTCGTGTCTAATTCATGTGGTATGTGATGTTGTATTTAGTGATGTGTGTACAGAATTGTGGTGATGTGTGTATATAGTTAATGATATTAGGTATGTGTGATAATGTTTATGGATGAGTTTGAGCCATTGTGTTTAGTGAAGTAAGTAACAGATACTGTATTTAATTTCCATGGTGTGTGTGTGACTCTGGGTTTTGTGAATACGTATGAAGCACTGTTTTTATCAATGTATGTGAGATGTATTTTTACTGATATGTGTCTTGAGTAATACTATTACAAGTGATTATGAGATGACAGGGCATTGATATAATCACATACAACAATGTGTGAGGCATTGCTTTGTGTGAGCAGGGAAAATGTTTTAACTTGGTTAAAAAGACTCTGTCTTAGACAGAAAGATTGCATCCTTAACTCTCAGAGAGCCTTGTACTCTGCAGAGTTCTGAAGATTAAAAAAATACTAGAGGTATAAGGAAACGAAAAACAGAGCTGACCTTGCATCAGGCCAAGACCTCTGAGAGTCAGAAAATTGTAACTTCTCCCAGATGGCTGATAAGCATAATAGTGCCTATTGTTAACATTTTTTTTCAGACATAACTTCGAAGGATTTGGGGACATGGGTTTATGGACGTAGACTCTAAGTATAAGTATTAGTTGCAAGCTTCATTCGGGGTTCTTGGTTGGAAGCGATTCCCCAGTGGGCCCGCTGGAGACTGAACTCCACCACCCACTGTGTCACTCTGTGTGAGATTGTTTCTCAGAGTTTGACTATGATAGCTTTAGTAATATGTAAAATGTTAGTAAAACATCTTGTGATAAGTTTTAAGTGGACCGTGTGTGTGTGTGTGAACCTAGTTTTAATAGTGTCTTATGTATTTCGATTCTGTGAAGACACTGTGTACAGACACTGACTTTGTGTTGTGCTGTTAATGAATTGTGTCCAGTGACACGTGTTTCAGATATTGTGTTTATTAGGGTTTGTGTAGGACACTTTATTTAATCATGTAAGTGTTACACAACACTGTAGTCTGATGTGTGTTGTATATTTAATAGTTTGTGTGTGAGACAGTATTTTCAGTGTGTTGTTTGTGATAAGGTGTTCAGTGATGTCTCTGTGTGGTCCAGTGATGGACACTGTGTTAGGGGTATGGTATATGTGTGTGATAATGATTTAAGTGAAAGCAAGTGTGAGACATTGTGCCTACTTGTGTGTGTGTCTGAGGCATAGTGCTAGTGGCAGTTTTTATAGGTGGTGATGTGTTTAATGACGTCTTTGAGAGGCACAGTGTTTGTTCAGGTATAAGCAAAACATGCAGCTAACACCATTCAACCTAGAATATTAACATATGTTACTAAACAAACTAGGACATGTGCCATGCAGTGCTAAACAGTTTCACACATATTTGACAATATGTGGTAATATACATACTAGCACTAATAAATACAGTGTGTCACATATATAATATGAAGCTGTCATAAGGAAGAACAAATATGACTCCATATTAGATCTTTTGCTTTTACTTTAAATGTTGTAGTCTATTTCTTTTGCTTCAAGTTAAGAATGTTGCCTATAGCATGAAACATGGGGACAGCGCATTCTCAAGGCTCTGAACTGTAACGGTATAAGGCTTTTCCATTCATACAGAGAAAAAAGTTGTAGAACAGAGAATAACATTTGTTTTGCTGGAGATTTACAGCAACATCATGACCTGACCTATCTAGACAGTTGCGTGAACAATGGATTGTGACACCAAGAAGTTTTCAACAACAAATCATACCCTTCCCAACATTTTTTTCAGACATAACTTGAAGGATTTGGGGACATGGGTTTATGGACGTAGACTCTAAGTATAAGTATTAGTTGCAAGCTTCATTCGGGTTCTTGGTTGGGCGATTCCCCAGTGGGCCGCTGGAGACTGAACTCCACCACCCACTGTGTCACTCTGTGTGAGATTGTTTCTCAGAGTTTGACTATGATAGCTTTAGTAATATGTAAAATGTTAGTAAAACATCTTGTGATAAGTTTTAAGTGGACCGTGTGTGTGTGTGTGAACCTAGTTTTAATAGTGTCTTATGTATTTCGATTCTGTGAAGACACTGTGTACAGACACTGACTTTGTGTTGTGCTGTTAATGAATTGTGTCCAGTGACACGTGTTTCAGATATTGTGTTTATTAGGGTTTGTGTAGGACACTTTATTTAATCATGTAAGTGTTACACAACACTGTAGTCTGATGTGTGTTGTATATTTAATAGTTTGTGTGTGAGACAGTATTTTCAGTGTGTTGTTTGTGATAAGGTGTTCAGTGATGTCTCTGTGTGGTCCAGTGATGGACACTGTGTTAGGGGTATGGTATATGTGTGTGATAATGATTTAAGTGAAAGCAAGTGTGAGACATTGTGCCTACTTGTGTGTGTGTCTGAGGCATAGTGCTAGTGGCAGTTTTTATAGGTGGTGATGTGTTTAATGACGTCTTTGAGAGGCACAGTGTTTGTTCAGGTATAAGCAAAACATGCAGCTAACACCATTCAACCTAGAATATTAACATATGTTACTAAACAAACTAGGACATGTGCCATGCAGTGCTAAACAGTTTCACACATATTTGACAATATGTGGTAATATACATACTAGCACTAATAAATACAGTGTGTCACATATATAATATGAAGCTGTCATAAGGAAGAACAAATATGACTCCATATTAGATCTTTTGCTTTTACTTTAAATGTTGTAGTCTATTTCTTTTGCTTCAAGTTAAGAATGTTGCCTATAGCATGAAACATGGGGACAGCGCATTCTCAAGGCTCTGAACTGTAACGGTATAAGGCTTTTCCATTCATACAGAGAAAAAAGTTGTAGAACAGAGAATAACATTTGTTTTGCTGGAGATTTACAGCAACATCATGACCTGACCTATCTAGACAGTTGCGTGAACAATGGATTGTGACACCAAGAAGTTTTCAACAACAAATCATACCCTTCCCTTTTACGTGCTCAGTCTGTCAGTCGTGTCTGACTCTTTGCGGACTGCAGCCTGCCAGGTTCCTCTATCCATGGGATTTTCCAGGAAAGAGTATTGGAGTGGCTTGCCATTTCCTATTCCCTTCCCTTCCCTTGCTTTTAGCAACGCTTTGCTGAAGCCCTTTGTGGGAGTTTGGGGTTTAAGGGGGTATGAATCAGGAGGCTTCCTTGAGTGCCCCTGCAAGAAACTTTCTCTGCTCCAAACCCCAATGTTTTAGTACTCTTTGTCCTCACTGTGTGTTGGACACATGAACTTCATGTCAATAACAAAACAAGATGGTATAAGCACCAAGTATTGTTAATATCCTGGCTCATACATGAATTATTTTGTACAGTAACATACGCAAACACATACTAGCCATTGTGAAGCATAGTGCTTCAACATAATTCACATATCACCAACCAAGCACTACAGTGCCGCACATTCTGCCAAGCACAGTGCTAAATGTAGTGTTTACATGTGTCACTAAGGAAGAGGTAAATAATCACTTATACTAAACAGATGCATGCTCATGCACATATCACCTTGTGTAGAAGCACACACATGACCTATTGAACAGATTTAAAATATATATCACTATAAGAGGTATAAATACCATGAGCTGCTAAATTAAAATGGGATGCACATAGAACTCTCTACCAATTACTCATAGACTAAAACTACTATACTAAACAGAATTTCATCCCCGGCATCCCTGGCAAAATAGCTTCACAGAGACCACTAACCAACATGCTTCATTCAAGTATCACTATGCATGGTATCAGAGACATAACCCTAGATGCACAATATGTCACAGTCTAGATGCACACTATGTCACAGTATAGGACTAATAAATGATTAGTACACATGCCATGCACTGCTGAGCCCAGTGTTTCTCACGTATATGTCTAAACACAGTGACACACACAAATAAACACAATGTCCTCCCTATATCATTAAACACTGAACCATACACACCCCATGCCACTAAACAAACTATATATCACTAAGACAAAATAAGCTCCCGACACATAACACTAAAACATGGTAGCACACACACCAAACACAACTAAACATAATGCTTCAAAGATATATCACCAAACAGAGTAGCCTAGCACCAGACTTCAGTAAATGTGACATCTCACATGTGTGGTCATCAACACAGGGGCAGTCACCGTAGGAAACACTAAGCACTATGCCTCACACATGTCACTAAGCATAGTAGCACATACGCAGCATTGGACCAGGGGCACATGTATATGTCCAGATTTATATTAGTGCATAGAGCTCTACCACATAGCTTTAAATATAACTCATACAACGTAAAAATATTCCTTAAAATACATATCACTAAGTACACTGTCTCATACACCATATATCTTTAAGCTCTGTGTCTCAAATCGACATGTTACTAAATAAAAACTATTGCCATAAGACAAACCAAGTGTTTCACAGAGAAATAATTAAGCATGCTGTAATATACATCATATTAATCCCTAAGTACAACTGAAAACACAGAACAGACCATTGACAATGTCTCACGCAAATCTGTAAACATAGAAGCACACAAGTCAGGAACCACCAAAAATATATCTACAAATGTTACTAAACAAAATTACACACATGCCTTTCACCTGGAAACAGTGTCTTACACATACATCTCTTAACAGTGTAGTGCACACCACAGATAGCACTAAATGTGATCTCTCACACATTTAACACTAAACAGAATAGCAAACACTCCAACAGCATGAAACACAATGTTTCACACATACATCACTGAATGCAATAGCACACACATCACTGAATTCAAATATTTGCCCATGATTCACACTATGAAGCAGCACAGCATGAAACATCACTGAACACAGTATCTCAAACAATATTACTAAGCACAGTAGGAAACACACATGGAATCCCCAAATGCAACATCTCTCACATATATTACTGAACAAAGTAGCAAGCATCCAGGTGCTAGTAAACACAGCGCCTCATACAAATCACTCAACACCATAATGAGGCTATTTTCCGTGTTTTGTTCCTATATAACCAAGTTAGTAGCTCATACACCAGGCGCCACTGAACAGTGTCTCATACGTCTATCACTGAAACACTAGTTCAGACATTAACTGCTATTAATACAGTTGCTCACAAATATTTCAGTAAATAAAGCATTGCACAAACAGGCACTCTAGATAATCGTTTGCACATGTATATCACTAAACACAGTAACATTTATGTCAATAAGCACCATATTGCACATATGTATCACTAAGCACAGGAGCACATGCTTCTCTAAAAAGACTACCCTTCACACCAGGCAGGACTGAAGAGAATGTCTGACATGTACTGCCTGTCACTGTCAGAGCTGCATCTGTGCCACTGAGCCAAGATTTCAGATGTACATAATTAAAATACATATCACTAAGTACACTGTCTCATACACCATATATCTTTAAGCTCTGTGTCTCAAATCGACATGTTACTAAATAAAAACTATTGCCATAAGACAAACCAAGTGTTTCACAGAGAAATAATTAAGCATGCTGTAATATACATCATATTAATCCCTAAGTACAACTGAAAACACAGAACAGACCATTGACAATGTCTCACGCAAATCTGTAAACATAGAAGCACACAAGTCAGGAACCACCAAAAATATATCTACAAATGTTACTAAACAAAATTACACACATGCCTTTCACCTGGAAACAGTGTCTTACACATACATCTCTTAACAGTGTAGTGCACACCACAGATAGCACTAAATGTGATCTCTCACACATTTAACACTAAACAGAATAGCAAACACTCCAACAGCATGAAACACAATGTTTCACACATACATCACTGAATGCAATAGCACACACATCACTGAATTCAAATATTTGCCCATGATTCACACTATGAAGCAGCACAGCATGAAACATCACTGAACACAGTATCTCAAACAATATTACTAAGCACAGTAGGAAACACACATGGAATCCCCAAATGCAACATCTCTCACATATATTACTGAACAAAGTAGCAAGCATCCAGGTGCTAGTAAACACAGCGCCTCATACAAATCACTCAACACCATAATGAGGCTATTTTCCGTGTTTTGTTCCTATATAACCAAGTTAGTAGCTCATACACCAGGCGCCACTGAACAGTGTCTCATACGTCTATCACTGAAACACTAGTTCAGACATTAACTGCTATTAATACAGTTGCTCACAAATATTTCAGTAAATAAAGCATTGCACAAACAGGCACTCTAGATAATCGTTTGCACATGTATATCACTAAACACAGTAACATTTATGTCAATAAGCACCATATTGCACATATGTATCACTAAGCACAGGAGCACATGCTTCTCTAAAAAGACTACCCTTCACACCAGGCAGGACTGAAGAGAATGTCTGACATGTACTGCCTGTCACTGTCAGAGCTGCATCTGTGCCACTGAGCCAAGATTTCAGATGTACATAATTAAACAGATTAACCTACCTCAGTGCGACAGTAACCACTGGAGGTCACATATCACTACACACAGGGCCACAACTTGTCTTGACTTAACTCAACATCTCACTCATGTATCACTTAACAAAGAATTGAAGGCACTAGGCACAACTGAACAGAGGCTTCCCCAGGTGGCGCTACAGGTAAAGAATCTGACTGACAATGCTGGAGACTTAAGAGTCAGGGGTTGGATCCCTGGGTTAGGAAGATCCCCTGGAGTAGGAAATGGCAACCCACTCCAGTATTCTTTTTTTTTTTTTAATTTAATTAATTTATTTATTTGGGGGTATTCTGCTTTTTCACTGCTGCCACAGGCTCTTCTCTAGTTGCAGTGAGTGGGGGCTCCTCTGTAGTTGAGGTGAGCAGGCTTCCTGATGTGGTGACTTCTCTTGTTGTGGAACTCGGGCTCTAGGACACACGGGCTTCAGTAGTTGCAGCCCATGGGCTCCATAGTTGTGGCTCCGAGGCTCTAAAGCACAGGCTCAATAGCTGTGGCTCACAGACCTAGTTGTTCCACAGCATGTGGGATCCTCCCAAATCAGGGATCTAACCCATGTCCCCTGCACTGGTAGGTGAACTCTTTACCACTGAGCTACCAGTGAAGCCCCACTCCAGTATTCTTGCTTGGTGAATTCCACGAACAGAAGAGCCTGGCAGGTTACAGACCATTGGATTGCAGATAGTCAGATACAACTGAAGTGACTCAGCATGCAAACATGGACAACTAAACACAGACTGTCACTAAACAGCATGACAAATAAACAACCAAATATCAGTAAACAGAGCACACACACCCCAAAATAACACACACACCAGGCACCTCAAAATATGTCTCAGACGTACATCATTAAACACAAATTTCCATGCACAAGTCACCACTGACAAATTGTCTCACATCCCTAAACAGAGCAGTGAAAAACCATGACCAATAAAGTATCACACACATAAGTTACTAATATAGTAATGCATCAACAACTAAATGCAATGTCTCAGAAAATACTGCTAACCATGTAGCACACACACCTGTCCTCAGTAACACATTTCAATGTCACTTAAAGTAACAAACATGCCAGACACTGATAAACAAAGTGCCTCTCACATAAATTCTATGCAGGTAGCACAGAAGATACCACTAAATGGGCTGTTTCACACATGTATCACTAACCCCAATCAGAGGATGGGTAGACCAGTTGGAGCTCCTGCTTGTTCACTAATGTTTAAAGGACCTAAACAGATCTCCACTATTTACCCTGATCAGGAAGAATTTGAAAGGTGAGAAGATAAGAATGAAAACTAGGAACCTGACTGAATTTCCAAGTGTGATTGTCCAGGAAATTAAGCACATTGGACTGTTTGAATGGAGTTATATCAAATGGTTGTGTTTGTTTTACCTGCATGTATTCAAGGGATGGATAGTAAGTCTCTCTGGAGAACAACCCCTTCCTACATTGTACTGTAGAACAGAATGGATGTAAGTTTACCTTCCAGAATGTATTAACTATGTTACTGAACACAAGTTCACATGCCTGATACAGAGTGAGGCCAAAAACAAATGAAACATCAGAGTCTGAAGCAGAAAAAGTTTTACTTCAGAGCCATAAAAGGAGCTTCCTCGGTGGCCCAGCAAGTAAAGGGTCTGCCCAAAGTGTAGGGGACACAGGAGCACAGGTTTGATTCCTGGGTCAGGAAGATCCCCTGGAGAAGGGCATGGCAACCTCCTCCAGTATTCTTGCCTGGAGAATCTCATGGACAGAGGAGCCTGGTGGGGTCACAAACAGCTGGACACAACTGAGTGACTAAGCATACATGCAAGGAGACTGTGGTATGTATCACCAAAGCCCCAAATTCCTGAAAAGGTTTCAGAAATTTTAATGGCAAGATGGAGTGGGTCGTGGTTAGTTATTGCGAACTTCTTGGTGATAGAATCCTTTGTTTTTACCACTGTCCACATAGGACAGTTCATGGTGTTCCATAAACCTCCAATAAAGTATCACACACATAAGTTACTAATATAGTAATGCATCAACAACTAAATGCAATGTCTCAGAAAATACTGCTAACCATGTAGCACACACACCTGTCCTCAGTAACACATTTCAATGTCACTTAAAGTAACAAACATGCCAGACACTGATAAACAAAGTGCCTCTCACATAAATTCTATGCAGGTAGCACAGAAGATACCACTAAATGGGCTGTTTCACACATGTATCACTAACCCCAATCAGAGGATGGGTAGACCAGTTGGAGCTCCTGCTTGTTCACTAATGTTTAAAGGACCTAAACAGATCTCCACTATTTACCCTGATCAGGAAGAATTTGAAAGGTGAGAAGATAAGAATGAAAACTAGGAACCTGACTGAATTTCCAAGTGTGATTGTCCAGGAAATTAAGCACATTGGACTGTTTGAATGGAGTTATATCAAATGGTTGTGTTTGTTTTACCTGCATGTATTCAAGGGATGGATAGTAAGTCTCTCTGGAGAACAACCCCTTCCTACATTGTACTGTAGAACAGAATGGATGTAAGTTTACCTTCCAGAATGTATTAACTATGTTACTGAACACAAGTTCACATGCCTGATACAGAGTGAGGCCAAAAACAAATGAAACATCAGAGTCTGAAGCAGAAAAAGTTTTACTTCAGAGCCATAAAAGGAGCTTCCTCGGTGGCCCAGCAAGTAAAGGGTCTGCCCAAAGTGTAGGGGACACAGGAGCACAGGTTTGATTCCTGGGTCAGGAAGATCCCCTGGAGAAGGGCATGGCAACCTCCTCCAGTATTCTTGCCTGGAGAATCTCATGGACAGAGGAGCCTGGTGGGGTCACAAACAGCTGGACACAACTGAGTGACTAAGCATACATGCAAGGAGACTGTGGTATGTATCACCAAAGCCCCAAATTCCTGAAAAGGTTTCAGAAATTTTAATGGCAAGATGGAGTGGGTCGTGGTTAGTTATTGCGAACTTCTTGGTGATAGAATCCTTTGTTTTTACCACTGTCCACATAGGACAGTTCATGGTGTTCCCATAAACCTCCAACAAGAAGAAAGTCATTCTCTATTGTGTCACTTTTTATCTGTTAGAATGGATTCTTTAAGATTGGTGTCCCGAGGGCAGGCAAGCCTGTAGATTTCAGGCTAGCGGTAACATTCTTTTATGAAAGTTACAAGTCACCATGACTATGTCTAGGAAACAAAGCAAGAAGGTTAAAGCAAAAAAAGAACAGATCTAATACAGAGTGAGGTTTGTTCTTCCCCATTACAGTGAGAACCTATAGACTTATCCACGTCCTGTGCAACCTTTTCAGATTGTTATTTTGATATAGTATAAGATAACAAGCGGGATAAAAAAAGAAAATATCATTCAAATGAGTGATGGTAGAAACTGGAATGCTGGTCCCATTCATGTCACTACACGGTAGCTCCGTCTGACTGATGAAAAAGGCAGATCATTTATGGAAAGTAATAGCAGACTGCCAAGAATTGAATACAATAGTTACAGCTATAGCATCAGAGGACTCTGAGGTAGTTTGAGCCTTGGCAACAAAACTCTGAAGGATATACGTATGACCAATCCGGGATCATACATATCTGTAAACAACTAAACTCTGTAAAAGTTAAAAAAAAAAAAAAAAAACACCCTGAAGGAGACTGGTACTCAGTTGCTAGTCTTGCGAATACTTGCTACCACTACCAATCTGTTTTCAAATAGGAAGGCTGCTAAAATATAGTTACTGTATTACTGCAGAGTTACATGAATTTACCTGTGTACTGTCAGTACTTGGTTGGAAGAAATGTGGACTTGCTGCAAGTCCCAACTGTTATAATACACTACATTGACAATACCTTCATAATATTAGAAACTGAAGAGTGAGCTAGGACTGATTTCAATACAAAGATGACACATATGACTCATGGAGGCTGGTTAATAAATTTAGCAAAGAACTAAGGGTCCACCCGGACAGTGAACTTCCTCAGAATAAACAGGGCAGGAGCCACCTGAAACATTCCTTAAGCAACTCAAAATCAATTTCTTGCGCTGCTTACTTGTGGAAGTAATCACAGCACCTGGCCAGATTATCTGATTTTTGGAGGCTACATATTCCACATCTGCGAATAGTGCTAGCTCTTATCAATAAACTCCCCCAAATAAGGCCACATTTGAATGTGGGCTTTACAATGACAGACCACGTGTGAATTACAGAATGTGGTAATTCAGTCAAAACCTTTGAGCCTTTACAGTTCACACTTAGAGACGGTTTTGAACTATCTACAACTCACACTTATGCAAACTGAAGAAGGCTGAAAGGCATGCTATTTTCTTTGCAACAATGGGAAAACGGGGCAACACTAATGGCCCTAAATAATGCTTTCTCCATGTTCATAACGTATTACTAGAGAAATGCTTGACATACCGTAGGTGTCCGTACATTGTCAGCTCTTCTAGGTGTGCAAATGATGGAGTTAGACTATTATGTCGATTATACGTGGTACTAAATCCCTGCTTGTTTCTTTATACTTGCTATTTATTTCCACCTATGTGTGGTACAGTTGTTCTAAAATAGTGCCTGGTAATGACGGGGGATCAATGCCTTCTTGTTTCCTTAGCTTTGTGTGAGTAATAGTTTCAGAATAATACCCACCTTATAGCTCGTTCTCTATGCATACTCCTTTTTCCCACCCCCTCTATGAATGAGAAAGGCTATTGTAGGGTATGTATTAGGCAGTCAATGCATGTCCCTTTTCTTCCATTAATGGCTGTTTAATGTAATAGAATAGCACCTGGCATATACAAGGTGCTTAGTACAAAGTCTTTTCACTTCTGCATAACTAGATTTGTAGCAGAATAACATCTGTGATATATGGGGCATTTAATGACTACTTCTTTTATTTTTCTCTATGTGACTAAAGTTGTATAGGAATAGTGCAGGCAGTCAATGCATGCTCATTTCTTTGTGAGTAATGTAATAAAAATTGTGACTCAATCTATTTTCAGTCCTGCTAATTCCATCCTCCCCTTGTAAATAATGACCTATTACAATAATGCTTGACATATACTAGGAGCTAGATTCATGTTTTCATTTCATTCTATATGTGGGTTATCTTATACTAGAATTGTTTTTGGTGTGAACAAGGTGCATGTTTATTTAGTGTATTGCTTGTATGACTGATATAACTAATTTTTTATGTTCTTTAGAAGTATTGAAACACTTATACTAAAATATGTGGATAGGTTTAAGGCACCCATTAGATATTGTGCATGGTGTGTGGTTGCTCAGTCATGCCTGATGCTTTTGCAATCCCATGGACCATAGCCCACCTGTGCATGGAATTTTCCTGGCAGGAATACTGGAGTGGGTTTCCATTTCCTCCTCCAGGAGATTTTTCCCATTGAACCAGTGTTTCCTGCCTCTCCTGCATTATAGGCAGTTTCATTACCTCTGAGCCATGGCGGGAGACCCTATAAATACCTTGAAAAGTGAAAGTGAGAGTTGCTCAGTCCTGTCTGACTCTTTGTGACCCCATAGGTTGTACCCTGCAAGGCTCCTCCATCCATGGGATTCTCCATACAAGAACACTGGAGTGGGTAGTGGTTCATATTTCCAGGAGATCTTCCCAATCCAGGAATCGAACCCAGGTCTCCTACATTGCAGGCAGATTCTTTACCATCTGAGCCACCAGAGAAGCCCAACAGATATCTTATCATCAAACAAATATCCAATGAAATGTGATGGAGGACGAGCTTTGTCAGAACTTCGAAGCCTGGATAGAATTTACATTAGTGAAGATAAGGAAGGGTCAGCTCAGTAGGGGAACTATGATACCATAAATCAATTGAATTGGAATATGGTCAGAGCTGTCTGTTGACAGATGAACGTCAAAGAAGCTGTGGTACATACATACAATGGAATATTACTCAGCCATAAAAACAAATACATTTGAATCAGTTCTAATTTCAGAGAAAGAAAGATAAATATTGTAAACTGACACATGTGTATGGATTCTAGAAAGATGGTGCTGATAAATGAATATCCAGAGAAACAATGGAGAGGTGGACATGGAGAACAATCTTATGGACATTGGTGTGAGGGAGGGGAATATGCTGTGAGGCTAGGGGATCTCAAGCAGGGGCTCTGTGGTGACCTGGAGAGGTGGGATGAGGAGGGAGATGAGGGGATGTTCAGGATAGGGGAAATATGTATACATATGGTGGATTCAGGTCAATGTGTGGCAGTAAACAACAAACCCCTGAAAAATAATAATAATAAACAAAATTTGTATGGAATAAAAAAAGAAAATGTTTTGACTCAAGTATTACGAAGGAGCTAAGGAATAATAAGGTAGAATGTATTAATATGTTAGCACACTCTTTCCCCTTAAATTACTGTCATGTTACTCATGCCTAGAATGTGCATATATGCAATATATTTTTGTAGAATGATTGAATGAATGCTACCAAGATGATAAACAGTAAAAAGAAGTTTAAACACATAGAGTTGTTGAAAGCGAATTTTTGTCAAGCTATATACAGTGTTTGAACCTCTGTCAACTCATCTCCCGCATTGAACCAGTGTTTCCTGCCTCTCCTGAAAGGCAGTTTCATTACCTCTGAGCCATGGCGGGAGACCCTATAAATACCTTGAAAAGTGAAAGTGAGAGTTGCTCAGTCCTGTCTGACTCTTTGTGACCCCATAGGTTGTACCCTGCAAGGCTCCTCCATCCATGGGATTCTCCATACAAGAACACTGGAGTGGGTAGTGGTTCATATTTCCAGGAGATCTTCCCAATCCAGGAATCGAACCCAGGTCTCCTACATTGCAGGCAGATTCTTTACCATCTGAGCCACCAGAGAAGCCCAACAGATATCTTATCATCAAACAAATATCCAATGAAATGTGATGGAGGACGAGCTTTGTCAGAACTTCGAAGCCTGGATAGAATTTACATTAGTGAAGATAAGGAAGGGTCAGCTCAGTAGGGGAACTATGATACCATAAATCAATTGAATTGGAATATGGTCAGAGCTGTCTGTTGACAGATGAACGTCAAAGAAGCTGTGGTACATACATACAATGGAATATTACTCAGCCATAAAAACAAATACATTTGAATCAGTTCTAATTTCAGAGAAAGAAAGATAAATATTGTAAACTGACACATGTGTATGGATTCTAGAAAGATGGTGCTGATAAATGAATATCCAGAGAAACAATGGAGAGGTGGACATGGAGAACAATCTTATGGACATTGGTGTGAGGGAGGGGAATATGCTGTGAGGCTAGGGGATCTCAAGCAGGGGCTCTGTGGTGACCTGGAGAGGTGGGATGAGGAGGGAGATGAGGGGATGTTCAGGATAGGGGAAATATGTATACATATGGTGGATTCAGGTCAATGTGTGGCAGTAAACAACAAACCCCTGAAAAATAATAATAATAAACAAAATTTGTATGGAATAAAAAAAGAAAATGTTTTGACTCAAGTATTACGAAGGAGCTAAGGAATAATAAGGTAGAATGTATTAATATGTTAGCACACTCTTTCCCCTTAAATTACTGTCATGTTACTCATGCCTAGAATGTGCATATATGCAATATATTTTTGTAGAATGATTGAATGAATGCTACCAAGATGATAAACAGTAAAAAGAAGTTTAAACACATAGAGTTGTTGAAAGCGAATTTTTGTCAAGCTATATACAGTGTTTGAACCTCTGTCAACTCATCAGTAAAAGGTAAATGATAATACCTCTTATGGAGTACTGTGGTGATAAAATCACATATTCAAAGAATTTAGCCTTCTGTCCATGTTAAGTCTTAAGGGGCCAACTCTAGGTCACAAGAAGTAAAATAAGTTGAGCAGGAAGGGGTCCCTTGTCATGATACAGGTATCCCTGGATTTGTCACACCTTACCATATCTCCCTATTGAAAGTCAGTTGGAAACCTAATGAAAATGAACAGCATAGCTGAATACTTTTCCAAGAGTTGTGAGAGTTTTTTCTCTAGGAGGTAGTACCTGATGTGATGCTCCTTTTAAAATTGCCTTAAGAACTGAGTTCAGAATAGTTGGGACTTCCCTGGTGGCTCAGATGGTAAAGAATCACCTGCAGTGCAGGAGACCTGGGTTCAGTCCCTGGGTCAGGAAGATTCCCTGGAGAAGGTAATGGCTACTCACTCCATTCTTGCCTGGAGAATTCTATGGAGAGAGGAACTTGGTGGGTTACAGTCCATGGGTCCTCAAAGAGTCAAACAGAACTGAGCAACTGACACTTTCACTTTCCCTTCAGCATAGTTGAGTTGCGGATGATCTCCTGAGCTTGAAAAGGCTTACTAAGTATCTCTGTATAAAATTCTAAGAGGATCACTTTTGTTCTTACAGAATTCTTATAGATCTTGGCTAAGATGCTGAGCTTTGGAATTAATAGATCAGTTGGCTGTATCAAGGCTATGATTCTGGGTCAAAAAAAAAAAAGAAAAGAAAGAAATGCCAACAGTAATAATTTTCTGGACATCACCTCACAAAAAGGCAGATGTTGTATGAAGACAAAATGAACAAAAAGGAAGGGGAAAAAGAAAATGGACAGTTGGAGGTCAGAGAATTCATTCTTCCCCTAGCGTTAAGAAACCTTTAGACTGAAACAAGGTGGGTATTTCTCTCCTAAGAAAACCCTGATCTTATAAAAAAAAGAGGTCATGCTTTTGTTTTTGGATTGAAGACAAGGTAGAATTTATTGCTTATGCTGTATAAGAAAGCAGTGTGATCTGAGCATTTGAATAAATGATCAGAAAAAAACTGAGCTTGTTTTTGCTATGTAAATTTCCCATTTTAGTCTCTCTGCAGTATATGGGAGAGAAATAAAACAGAAGAATGAGCCAGGATTACTAAAGTGTCCATGGATATATACCTTATATATACTGCAGATTAATTTGATCACGCACTTTTAAGTATGTCTAATGTTGTAGAGTTCTTTTTAAATGAAAATTAAATTATGCTCTATGTGCTGTTTTAAGTCTTGCATTTTTTTCACTCAACAATATATCCAGAACAGTTTCCCCATCTAATATGTTTACATAAAGATCAACCCTTTCCTGATAGCTCTATGATATCGTATACCATGACCTGACCACAATTTAACACTCCTTCTTTTGTTCAAGATTAGACTACCTCTAATTGTTCCTTATTATAAACAATGTTACCATAAATATATTTATACTAATACCCTGATGCTCTTACCTGAGCATCACCATAGATTTCTAGAAGTAGCATTGCTCAAAGGATATGTGCATTCAGTTTGATTTTGATTTAATTTGGTTTTGTTTTGGAGCACTTGCAAACTGACAGAGTAGCTACTTATTTAATAAATACGAAGAATTGAATCTGTTAGTATGTGTGTTTCCTATAAATAAGAATATTTTCCTATATGGCTATGCTGCAATGTAAAAATCACAAAGTTAACATCTACTGATTACTACTTGATATTTCTTCATTCTAAGTCAAGTTTCTAAAAGTGTCCCAAATAACATAATTTTTAGCAAAAATATCTATTTCAGAAGCAGAAATTGTATTTAATTGTCATGCTTCTTTTTCATATGGAAAATCTCCTGTTAACATGACTTTCAAGATCTTGTCACTTTTAAATAGTACAAATCAATTAATTTGTAGACTGCCTCTCAAATTAAATTTCTTTGATATTTCCTCACAATTAGGTTTAATTTGTACATCTTTGGCAGAAATATCACAAATGTGACATTGCATTACATTTGACTAGGAAGTACAACATTTTAATTTTTGCAACATTTTAATCTATACTTGCCTTTTCAGCCTTGGAATCTGCCATTTCTTCAAAGATTCCTGGTCCCTTTTAAGTGGAAACTGGTATTCAGAACAAAATTTGGATGCTAGACCTTCTCATTTCTATTGTGATATCACTATTCTTTAGAATAATTTTAATCCAATATTGCAGAACTCATTCTAGTAGTCTGCCTTTGGTATGAGTGACTCTTTCCAACAATGAGAAACTTTGGCTCTATTTTCCTTAGTTTCTGTACTGTTTCCCAGGTGGCACTAGTGGTAAAGAATGCAAGAGACCCAAGGGATTCAAGTTTGATCCCTGGGTTGGGAAGATCCCCCGGAGGAGTAAACGGCAACCCACTGTGGTATTCTTGCCTGGGAAATTTTATGGGCAGAGGAGCCTGTTGGGCTAGCCCATGGGGTGGCAAAGAGCCGGACATAACTGAGTACACACACACACGCAAAGTACTGATTTGACTAACCCCTGAACATGTAACCAGTTAACCAATCTCTTATCACTGCTGCCACCACTCAGTCTCTTACATGGGACACACTGGGCTCTCGACTCCCATGCTTAGCCATGCCAGATCATGGGTGTTCTCATTCTGCTTGAGTTAGAAAACCTGACACAAGGCCAATCCCACATATAGCCCCTTGGACTCTGACAACATATTCAAGACTTGGCCTTATTACTACTTGATGGATAATAAGAATATTTTCCTATATGGCTATGCTGCAATGTAAAAATCACAAAGTTAACATCTACTGATTACTACTTGATATTTCTTCATTCTAAGTCAAGTTTCTAAAAGTGTCCCAAATAACATAATTTTTAGCAAAATATCTATTTCAGAAGCTGAAATTGTATTTAATTGTCATGCTTCTTTTTCATATGGAAAATCTCCTGTTAACATGACTTTCAAGATCTTGTCACTTTTAAATAGTACAAATCAATTAATTTGTAGACTGCCTCTCAAATTAAATTTCTTTGATATTTCCTCACAATTAGGTTTAATTTGTACATCTTTGGCAGAAATATCACAAATGTGACATTGCATTACATTTGACTAGGAAGTACAACATTTTAATTTTTGCAACATTTTAATCTATACTTGCCTTTTCAGCCTTGGAATCTGCCATTTCTTCAAAGATTCCTGGTCCCTTTTAAGTGGAAACTGGTATTCAGAACAAAATTTGGATGCTAGACCTTCTCATTTCTATTGTGATATCACTATTCTTTAGAATAATTTTAATCCAATATTGCAGAACTCATTCTAGTAGTCTGCCTTTGGTATGAGTGACTCTTTCCAACAATGAGAAACTTTGGCTCTATTTTCCTTAGTTTCTGTACTGTTTCCCAGGTGGCACTAGTGGTAAAGAATGCAAGAGACCCAAGGGATTCAAGTTTGATCCCTGGGTTGGGAAGATCCCCCGGAGGAGTAAACGGCAACCCACTGTGGTATTCTTGCCTGGGAAATTTTATGGGCAGAGGAGCCTGTTGGGCTAGCCCATGGGGTGGCAAAGAGCCGGACATAACTGAGTACACACACACACGCAAAGTACTGATTTGACTAACCCCTGAACATGTAACCAGTTAACCAATCTCTTATCACTGCTGCCACCACTCAGTCTCTTACATGGGACACACTGGGCTCTCGACTCCCATGCTTAGCCATGCCAGATCATGGGTGTTCTCATTCTGCTTGAGTTAGAAAACCTGACACAAGGCCAATCCCACATATAGCCTCCTCATTTAGCTTGGACTCTGACAACATATTCAAGACTCACGTGGTAATCCTTTCTATGTTTCTGAGGAAAGATACTAGGCCGCTTCCATGCCTGAATTTTCTCCTTCTTCTGCTTGAGCTGTTACTCGTACTGAGTCATCCCAACATGTGGACACCCTTCTCACTACACTCTGCTGAGGCCTCCTGTTGTCTTCAGATATACTTTATTTCCTGGTGACAAGGATGAGATACTTTTAAGAAAAACTAAAATAAAGCCATGGGAGATATAAATTGATTTCTGTTTTTTCTGGTGTGTAATTGGATCCATTTCCCACCAAAAATCTGTGAGAGTTGATGGTGGTCATTTGGCTTTCAACAGCCACAGCAGAAGACATTTAACCTTAACCAAGGATGGACACTAAGATGGTGTCTGTGAGGCAAAAATTAAAGGACAGCTCAACAAACTCCACACTTACTAAAAGATGCTATTTTCATTATAGCAGTGTTCACCTTGACCAAGATATGGAAATGACTGGAGTATGTGTTGATGAGTGAATGAATAGAGAAACTGTGATACATAGATGGATAGATAGATAAATAGGTAAATCTCTCTTTGTCCCTCTCAATATAATGCAGCCTTAAAAGAAAAGGAAAGTCTATCATTTGTGAATGAATTTGGAAGATACCATTTTAAACAAAGTCAGACATAGACAAATATTATGTGATAGCACTTACAGGAAGAGTCTAAAGATAGCACTTAAAGGAAGAGTCATACCTACAGAAACAAAGTACAACAGTGTTGCTAGGAACTGGGAAGTGGTAAAGATGGGACGATGTTGGTCAAAGGGTACACATGCTCATTTATAAGGTGAATAAACTCTAGAAATCTAATGTACAGCATGGTAAATATAACTGATAATACTATATTGCATACTTGAAATTTGTTGAGAGTCGATTTTTTTTATTACTTAGTTATTTTTATTTTGCTTTTACAGGGTTTTGTTGTTTACAAATGTGTATGATCCCATAGCAGTCATAGGTACATCCCTGACCCTTGCCTGCAGTGTTGCCTTCCAGTTCCCCCCATGCCACCCCTCCAGCCCGTCACATACCCATAGACACCCAGTGTGTATGTGCATACACAGACACCCAGTTGGTAACTATGTGACAGGAAGTAATTCACTCTGTTAATTAACTGAATTGTGGTATAATCATCACACCAGGGTTACTTATATCAAAATGGCAATTGTACTCCTTAAATATTTGCAATTTTCACCTGTTAGTCATACTTTAATAAAGCTAGGGACAAACCTGACCTCTAAATTTATAAAATAGTAAGACAAACCTTAACCCAATGTCTTTTATTTATTTAATAAACTGAAAATGAAATATACAAATAAATCCACCCTTTTCCAAAACAATAACAACAATGAAATTATGCAGTGAAGGACTCATGACAATTGCAGATGATTGTTAATTTACTAACTAGAAGAAAACAGATTTGAATAGAAAAATCTCTATCAAGAACTTTAATTTGTTTCCAGGACACCAGCTTCATGGAGCTCAAACTAGTCAAGCAATAGCGTAATGACTTCATTTCATGACAGTTTACAGTCATTATAAAGCATTCAAAACTGAGAAAGTAAAATCAAGTGTTAAGGGTATACTGAACAGAGAAGCTTTTGTTTTCTCTGAATGCAACTGTGAAAAAGAACATTGCATTCACCTGGCTTGTACTCTTTTTTTCTTTTTTTAATAATTATTTTTATTTTACTTTTTACTTTTACTGGCCTGTATTCTTGATTGTCATTGGGGTCTAAGCAATTCCTATTTAACTTTTTAATTTTCCTTATTTGATCTAACACATGCATAAGAGCTGGGGACCTCAAATTTTGTCCATAAACCTAAATTTTACAAATGGACCTAGCCTTTTGGTAAGGACATTTATTTTTCAAGTATCTTATTACTTTAATTATAGGTTTCTTGTATTCACTTTACATCTGGAGCCCAAATGAGCCTTACAAATTTCTCTCTTGTCTCTTGTCTGGAAAAAATAGGCATTTTAGAAGACAAAAGTCATTATTCCAGTCTTCAAAACTGCCAAGGGCACTAAAAATTACAACTTACATTTATATATGCACTGTCCTCCAATTTAGCCTGACATCATACAATCATTCATTGGATTTAATATTTATTGAACACCTATTATGTTCCAGGCAATGTTCCAAGTGTCATGGAAAGAATTATTCTGGTATATATTGCCTCATGTATATATTGGATATCATGGATTGAATGAATTGAATCAGGTATGTACTCTGCTCTCCAGGAGATTACAAGAAAGCGGGGAGGGTAAAACAGACACATACATAATTTTAACAGAAGATAAAAGACCAGGATAAAGATTGTGAGAGGCATAGGATAAAAAAGACTAATGAAAACCAGGGGGCAGTGAGTTAATTTCTGCGTGGAGAGCTAGGCAGGGTGGAGTGGATAGAATGGAAAAACAGGGGCCCTTCATGGAATACAGAGATTTGAATGATATTGCTACTATATTGTGAACTTATTCAGATTTATGTTAAATATCCCTAGCTTTCCAAAACAATAACAACAATGAAATTATGCAGTGAAGGACTCATGACAATTGCAGATGATTGTTAATTTACTAACTAGAAGAAAACAGATTTGAATAGAAAAATCTCTATCAAGAACTTTAATTTGTTTCCAGGACACCAGCTTCATGGAGCTCAAACTAGTCAAGCAATAGCGTAATGACTTCATTTCATGACAGTTTACAGTCATTATAAAGCATTCAAAACTGAGAAAGTAAAATCAAGTGTTAAGGGTATACTGAACAGAGAAGCTTTTGTTTTCTCTGAATGCAACTGTGAAAAAGAACATTGCATTCACCTGGCTTGTACTCTTTTTTTCTTTTTTTAATAATTATTTTTATTTTACTTTTTACTTTTACTGGCCTGTATTCTTGATTGTCATTGGGGTCTAAGCAATTCCTATTTAACTTTTTAATTTTCCTTATTTGATCTAACACATGCATAAGAGCTGGGGACCTCAAATTTTGTCCATAAACCTAAATTTTACAAATGGACCTAGCCTTTTGGTAAGGACATTTATTTTTCAAGTATCTTATTACTTTAATTATAGGTTTCTTGTATTCACTTTACATCTGGAGCCCAAATGAGCCTTACAAATTTCTCTCTTGTCTCTTGTCTGGAAAAAATAGGCATTTTAGAAGACAAAAGTCATTATTCCAGTCTTCAAAACTGCCAAGGGCACTAAAAATTACAACTTACATTTATATATGCACTGTCCTCCAATTTAGCCTGACATCATACAATCATTCATTGGATTTAATATTTATTGAACACCTATTATGTTCCAGGCAATGTTCCAAGTGTCATGGAAAGAATTATTCTGGTATATATTGCCTCATGTATATATTGGATATCATGGATTGAATGAATTGAATCAGGTATGTACTCTGCTCTCCAGGAGATTACAAGAAAGCGGGGAGGGTAAAACAGACACATACATAATTTTAACAGAAGATAAAAGACCAGGATAAAGATTGTGAGAGGCATAGGATAAAAAAGACTAATGAAAACCAGGGGGCAGTGAGTTAATTTCTGCGTGGAGAGCTAGGCAGGGTGGAGTGGATAGAATGGAAAAACAGGGGCCCTTCATGGAATACAGAGATTTGAATGATATTGCTACTATATTGTGAACTTATTCAGATTTATGTTAAATATCCCTAGTCTTTAAAAGTATTAAAAGAGACAAATGAATGTAGCATAGGCAGTTTTATGTTTGGAACAGCAGAACAAAAAGGAAAGATACAAGTTGCACTGAGAATCCACCCCTTTATTGACCAACTTGGTACTCTCCTGGGCCTCATCTGGTTTGCTGTGCATCACCACCACCGCCTTGAAGAGTGTATGAACCATTGTAGACATGCAACACATATTTGAAGATTTCAAAACAAACAACATGACATAAGAATCTTATGATGTATGCATCTTTCCTCAGAAGGATGACCTAAGGTCTCCTCAAACAGAAAGGCCATATGCGTGACTTCTCAGTCATCTCTGACTCTTTGCAAGCCCATAGACTGTGGCCCACCAGGATCCTTTATTCATGGAATTTTTCACGCAAGAATACTAGGGCAGATTGCCATTGCCTTCTCTATAGGATCTTCCCAACCCAGGTCAGACTCGTGTCTCTTGAGTCTCCTACATTGGCAGGCGGATTCTTTCACCACTGTGCCACCTGGGAAGTCCCCAAACAGAAAGGGGATTAAGTACTGGACACAGAATTTTTGTTTCAAATTTTTAAAACTTTTTATTTTATATTAGAGGACAGCTGAATAACAGTGTTGTAATAGTTTCAGGTATGCAGCAAAGTAATTCAATTATACACACACACACACACACACACACACATCTATTCTTTTTCAAATTATTTACCCATATAGGTTGTTGCATAATACTGAAACAAATCTTGACTAGTGCTTTACTTATCATTAATTTGTAGACTAAGATAATCTTTCTATTTTTCCTAAAATAATTGTGAATGAAGTCCATTGGCATCAGATGTCAACGACCCACAAGTTTTCTCCAAAACAAGCTGTGGGGAGGTGAAGGTGAAAGTGTTAGTCACTTAGTTGTGTTTGACCCTTTGAGACCCCATGGACTGTAGTGCACCAGTGTCCTCTGTCCATGGAATTCTCCAAGCAAGAATACTGACGTGGCATGCCATTCCTGTATCCAAGGGATCTTCCTGACCCAGGAATCAAACTCCAGTCTCCTGCACTGCAGGTGAGTTCTTTACTGTCTGAGTCAGCTGTCATGTTTCCACAGACCTCATGCAGCCTCTCTGACTTTGTGAAACTTACAGTTGATTTTATACTGGAATTCTTACAAAGCAGTGCTACGTGTTTCAGTGTAATTTTGTCTTAAAGTCTTATATAAACACTAAATAAAAGAGATAAAAATACCAAATGTGGTAAAGATCGATCATGGCTTACAGACAGTCAGGTTGTCTGGAATAAATGCAATACAGTGTGTTAAAGATTGATTCTTTTTTTTTTTCAGGATTTCATCAATAGAATTGAGTCAATCCTATAAGCAGTCAAAACATCTTACTGAGTGTTGTGTTTAATGTTGCTTTTAAGTGTACATTACCTTATTTGATAATCTAATAAAATCAGGTGAGACACACAGATCAGGAAAATGAGGCTTGGAAAGAACAAAGCCCAAGTTTACAGACCTGGTTAGTAACCAACTGGCACATTTCCATGCCATCCTTCTGGCACTGCTTTTTTACATTAGAATTCCATTCTCATAGAGGAAAGATGGTCAGCAAGCTAATGATGCAAAATAAGTGAATCTTGTCAAACAGGTCTGTTCATACTCTGGACTTCAAGCAGGGAAAAAAAGAATAGGCAGAGAAAGGTAATCCTGAGCAGAATGAGTTCATGATCAAAGTTCCTGTCATTCCTGCGCAGACTTTTGAGATTTACTGCTCCCTCCCTAGGGAAAGCCAGATCCTCATTTCATACTTGTGCCTTGAAGAGGTGCTGCTCATTCTGTTCTTAGTCCTCCAGCTTCAACCACAATCACAGAAGAGAGGTGGCTGCAGATGAGAATGGGACTGCTTTTCACATAAAACTGGATTAAGGAGTCCTGCTTTCCTCTTCAAAGTATTCTTTGAAGAAAAGAAAAAGTGCACACTTTCCTACTGAGGATCTTATAAATTACTGCTTTTAATGGTTCTTGAAATATAAAATGCACCATGCTTGAACTCCAAACTTGTGTCATGCCTTGGTGAGTATTTTATGAATTGTAAAATTGGAAAGTAAGTTAAGATACCATAGTGGCTGCTGGCTCCCCCATCTGATAAATCTTATTTGGGATTACTATGTAATATCCCTTTTAAGACTTCTTTCATTTCTTTTTTTATGGACTTGAACTGAATACCAATAAAAGTGAGGAAATTCTCTCCATGTATCTTTGTTTTTCCTTGTTAGCTATATTGCTTAGCTGTGCAGATTTTCTTTATTCTGAATGATCACAGGCTTTCTGAAAATGTCAGCATCACATTTAACTGTAATTTTCTAGTTTTCAGACTTTGCACCATGACTGATAATATATTTAGAGATACAGTAAAGAATCTGCCAGCAATGCAGGACACCCAGGTTTGATACCTGAGTCGGGAAGACCCCCTGAAGAAGGGAAGGGATACCCACTCTAGTATTCTTGCCTAGAGAATTCCATGGAGAGAGGAACCTGATGGGCTCTGGTCCATGGGGTCACAATGAGTTGGACAAGACCAAGCAACTAACACTCTCATTTTCATACATTTTAAAATAGATGTTAACCAGGGGAGGATCAACCTCTAGAATGAAGAATCAATCACAAGAAGAGATTTTGAAGAACTTCTTTTAAAGAAATAAAATGCAAGCAAAATAACTAAAGCCAATCATTTCAGAAGTCTGGCAATTAACCAAAGCCACAGAATGAAGTAAAAATTGTCTATACAGGGGAAGCTACTGAACTCTGGTAAGATGGCAGAGTCTGTAATGTTTGAATTGAGGGCTAGTCTCCTCTCTTCCTTTCCCTGCTTACTCTAGAGGCATAGTAGGCAAAAGCCAGCAGCATTGCAGGTAATCAAAAGACTGAACTGCTTTTGGAGCTCTGTTAAAGGCATCATCCCCAGTGCAGAGTCAATATTTTGTCTAAACTTTTAGCTCTCTGGGAAATTTCTATGCTTAGGTGGCCATCTGAATGATTCAGAGCTTAGCTCAGTAGGAAGTGGAAGGATCAAATGCCAGAGTTGTTACAAACAAGCCTATTCTTAACAACAACAAATACAAAACATGAGAAGAAACAGGAAAGTAAGTCCACATACCCTGGAGAAAAAGCACCTAATAGAAACTGTCTCTGAGAGGGACCAAATTTTGGACTTAGCAGACCAAGATTTTAAATAAGCTGTTATAAATATATTCAAAGAACTATAGGAAACCTTGCGTAAAGAAGAAAAGGAAGTGTGAAAATAATATTGGTAATGGCAAATGTGTAGCCATTGTTAAAGACAGTATTCATGCATTGTTTTTGTAATTCTTTTCCTCACCAATCTGTTTTCAAAGACAAGTGCATATTAATAAATATAAAGCTGAATGGGTGAGTGAATGGGCTTTTCATTTATATAGATGTACATTTTGACAAAGGCAGAAGAGGGAGTAGGGGTATATTTAGAAGTTTATGTACAGTATTGAAATCAGCTTAGCATTAATCAACTAGATTGATTCACATTAAGGTGTTAATTGTAATCTTCAGAACCAAAACTACCCAAATAATTGAAATAAATACAGTGAAACAAACAACAATGAAATTAAAAAGATAAACTACAGAATATATCTTTAACAAAAATAAAAGATAGAAGTCAAGAAACAAAGGAAAAAAGGCACAAGATGTAAGGAAAACCACAATCAAAAGGACAAATATAAAACCTGCCTTATCAGCAATTATATTAAATGCAAGAGGATTGCATACCTTAATCAAAAGACACATGCTGGTAGACTAAATATACTGGTGAGGATGCATACTTTAATTCAAAGACAAGAGTGGATTCAAAGGCAAAGGATGGAAACATTCATATGCAAGTAACAGTCAAAGACAGATGAACTGGCTATACTAAGATCACTCAAAATATACTCTGAATGAGTTACTCCTAAATAATTAAAAGAGAAATACACTCGAGTAGAAAATGGCAACCCCTTCCAGTATTCTTTCCCAGAAAATTCCAAGGACACAGGAGACTGCAGGGCTATGTCGATGGTGTTGCAAAAAATTGGACATGACAGAGTACGCATGCATGCATGCATGGAAACACATTTTCTCTATATTGAGAGCTAATAAGAAAAATATGACAATTGTAAATATATATACACCTATCAACCCAGCCCCAAAACATAAGAAGCAAAAACTGATGCAAATAAAGGGAGAATAGATAATTCAACCAGAGTAATTGGAAACTTCAATACCTGGTTAGAACAATAACTCAGAAGCTCAGTAAAGAAATAGAATACATGAACAATACTATAACCCACATTGTTCAGTCATCTGATTCTTTGCGACCCCATGGACTGCAGCACATCAGGCCTCCCTTTCTGTCATTGCCTCTTAGAGTTTGCTCAAACTCATGTCCATTGATTCGGAATGAGGCCATCCATCCATCTCCTCCTCTGTCATCTCCTTCTGCACTCAATAGTTCCGAATATCAGGGTCTTTTCCAAAGAGCCAGCTCTTGGCATCAGGTGGCCAAAGTATTAGAGCCTCAACTCTAGCTCAGTCATGCCAATGAATATTCAGGGTTGAGTCCCTTTAGGCTTGACTGACTTGATCTTCCTTCAGTCTAAAGGATTCTCAACAGTTTTTCCCAGCACCATAATTCAAACACATCAATTCTTAGCTCTCAATCTCTTTTATAAATGGGATAGCCAGGAAAAATATTTATAGAATACTCACTCCAACCTCAGTATACACATTCTTTCAATAGTCATTTGGCTAAAAGGGAGAATTCTCTAGGATAAACCTTAAGTTAAGGCATAGAATAAATTTTAATAAATTTAAAACAATTAAAATAATTGAAACACTATTTTGACTATTTTAATGCTTTGAAAAGTATATGTTTTTTTTGGTACAGTGGAATTAAATTAGAAATCAATAGTGGAAGAATATTTAAGTGACACAAAAACTGTGAAGAGAAAGTAATCTATGCAGCAAAGGAGAACTCACAAAGGAAATTATAGTACAACTATGGGGAAAAAAAGCAAAACATAACACGTCAAAATGAATGGAATGCTGCAATAACAATGTTTAGAGGGAAATTTATATTTGTAATTTACTATATTAAAAAGAAGAAAGATATAAATTTAATGACCTGAACTTAGAACTTCATAATTTATAGAAAGAAGAATAAAAAGTAAACCCACAGCAAGAAGAAGTAAAAGAATAAAGATTAGAGCAGAAATAAGAGTAGGAAAAATACAGAAAATCAATGAAACCAAATGTAGGGTTTTTTTTGAAATGATTTTAAAAATTGACAAATATAGCTGAACTGTTCAAGGAAAAATGATGAAGGATTCAAGTTCACAAAATCAGCAGTGAAAGCAGGGCATCACTACTGGCCTTACGGAAGAAAAGCAAGCAGTAATAACCTATATGCCAACAAATTAACCTAGATAAAATGGGCACGTTCCTAGAAAATAGAGTCTGTAACTGTTTCCAGTTTCCCCCCTTCCATTTGCCATGAAGTGATGGGACTGAATGCCATGATATTAGTTTTCTGAATGTTGAGTTTTAAGGCAGGTTTTCAGTCTCCTCTTTCACCCTCATCAAGAATTTCTTTAGTTCCTCCGCACTTTCTGTCATTAGAGTGGTATCATCTGCATGTCTGAGGTTGTTGATATTTCTCCTGGCAATCTTGATTCCATCTTGTGATTCATTCAGCCCAATATTTCACATGATGTCCACTGCAGAGAACTTAAATAAGGATAGCAATATAAAACCATGATGTACTCCTTTCCCAGTTTTAAACCAGTCCATTATTCCATGTCTGGTTTTAATCGTTGCTTCTTTTTTTTTTTTTTTTTTTTTTAGTTCTTTATTTTAAAGGTTTTACAGAGTTTTGTTGTTCACCGACATGTATGTTCCCAGATCAGTCATATGCATATTCCTGGTCCCCCCCTCCCAGTTTCCCCCATCTCACCCCTCCGGACTATCGCCCCAAGCCATTGTGAGCACTCCTATTCCCTTAGAGCAATGACAATAGCTATCTTTTCCACACATGACAGTATAGGTTTCCATGTTATTTCCTCCATGCCTCCCCCTCCCTGTTTCTTCCCCACAATGTCCATATGTCTATTCTCTGTTTTTCCATGAGTTTGACTCGCATACACGTTTCTCAGGAAACAATGAAGGTGGTCTGATATTCCCAGGTTCTTTTCGTGTGTGAATAGACCTGAACTTAGAACTTCATAATTTATAGAAAGAAGAATAAAAAGTAAACCCACAGCAAGAAGAAGTAAAAGAATAAAGATTAGAGCAGAAATAAGAGTAGGAAAAATACAGAAAATCAATGAAACCAAATGTAGGGTTTTTTTTGAAATGATTTTAAAAATTGACAAATATAGCTGAACTGTTCAAGGAAAAATGATGAAGGATTCAAGTTCACAAAATCAGCAGTGAAAGCAGGGCATCACTACTGGCCTTACGGAAGAAAAGCAAGCAGTAATAACCTATATGCCAACAAATTAACCTAGATAAAATGGGCACGTTCCTAGAAAATAGAGTCTGTAACTGTTTCCAGTTTCCCCCCTTCCATTTGCCATGAAGTGATGGGACTGAATGCCATGATATTAGTTTTCTGAATGTTGAGTTTTAAGGCAGGTTTTCAGTCTCCTCTTTCACCCTCATCAAGAATTTCTTTAGTTCCTCCGCACTTTCTGTCATTAGAGTGGTATCATCTGCATGTCTGAGGTTGTTGATATTTCTCCTGGCAATCTTGATTCCATCTTGTGATTCATTCAGCCCAATATTTCACATGATGTCCACTGCAGAGAACTTAAATAAGGATAGCAATATAAAACCATGATGTACTCCTTTCCCAGTTTTAAACCAGTCCATTATTCCATGTCTGGTTTTAATCGTTGCTTCTTTTTTTTTTTTTTTTTTTTTTTTTAGTTCTTTATTTTAAAGGTTTTACAGAGTTTTGTTGTTCACCGACATGTATGTTCCCAGATCAGTCATATGCATATTCCTGGTCCCCCCCTCCCAGTTTCCCCCATCTCACCCCTCCGGACTATCGCCCCAAGCCATTGTGAGCACTCCTATTCCCTTAGAGCAATGACAATAGCTATCTTTTCCACACATGACAGTATAGGTTTCCATGTTATTTCCTCCATGCCTCCCCCTCCCTGTTTCTTCCCCACAATGTCCATATGTCTATTCTCTGTTTTTCCATGAGTTTGACTCGCATACACGTTTCTCAGGAAACAATGAAGGTGGTCTGATATTCCCAGGTTCTTTTCGTGTGTGTGATTCACATAGTCAAAGGCTTTAGCATACTTAATGAAACAGAAGTAGTTTTTTTTTTTTTTTTTCTTCTGGAATTTGCTTGCTTTCTCTAAGATCCAACAAATGTTAGCAATTTGATCTCTGGTTCTTCCTTTTCTAGTTTGTACATGTGAAATTTCTTGCTTGACATACTCCTGAAGCCTAGCTTAAAGGATTTTGAGCGTTACCTTGTTAGCATGTGAAGTGAGAGTCAGTGTAGATTAGTTTCAACATGGCTTGACATTGCCTTTTTTGGGGGGACTGGAATCAAATCCGACCGTTTCCAGTCCTGTGGCCACTGCTGTGTGTTAAAAATTGTTGGTATATTGGGCGTAGCACTTTAACAGCACCACTGTTCAGGATTTAAAATAGCTCAGTTGGAATTCTTCACACTTGAAGATGTTTAGCTCCAGGTCAGTAAATATACCATTGTCATTAAGATCTTTTTTGTACAGTTTGTCTGTGCATTCTTCCACCTCTACTTAGTCTCTTCTCCTTCTGTTGAGTCCTTGCTGTTTCTGTATTTTATTGTGGCCATCTTTGCATGCACTGTTCTCTTGGTATCTCTAATTTTCTTGAAGAGATCTCTTCTTTCTCATTTTATTGTTTTCCACTTCTTTGCATTGTGCACTTCGGAAGGCTTTCTCACCTCTCCTTGCTATTCTCTGGAACTCTGTATTCAGTTGAGTGTATCTTTTCCTTTCTCCCTGGCCTTTCTTTCCTCTTACTTTCTCAGCTATTTGTAGCACATTCTCAGATAACTACTCTGCCTTCTTGTATTTCTTTTTCTTTGGGTTAGTTTTGGCCAACACCTCCTATACAATGTTATGGACATCTGTCCATAGTTCTTGTGTGCTGCTGGAATGTAATCCTTTGAATGTATTCATCATCTGCACTGTGCAATCGTAAGAGATTTAATTTAGATCATACCTGCATAGTTTAGTGGTTTGCAAAGCTAATCCTCAATTTTGCAATAATGAACTTATGATCTGAGTCACAGTCAGCTCCAGGTTTTGTTTTACTGAATGTGTTGGGCTTTTCCATCTTTGGCTACAAAGAGTATAATCAATCTGATATTAGGACTGACCATTTGTGATATCCACGTGCAGAGTCATTTCTTGTGTTGTTGGAAGAGGGTGTTTGCTGTGACCAGTGTGTTCTATTGTCAAAATGCTATTAGCCTTTGCCCTTCTTCATTTTGTACTCCAAGGCTGAACTTGCCTATTCCTCCAGGTATCTCTTGAGTTCCTACTGTTGCATTCCAATTATCCATGATGAAAAGGAAGTCATTTTTAGTGTTCTAGAGGATCTTGTAGGTCTTCATAAAACCTTTCAACCTTCCTTCTTTACCATTAGTGGTTGAGGCATAGACTTGGATTACTGTTATGTTGAGTGGTTTGCCTTGGAAAAATTTATTTAAAACCAATTTGCAACCTTTCCAATTCTCTTCTAATTTGAGATGCTTGCCATTACTATTGCTTTCAGTTGGAATTCTTCACACTTGAAGATGTTTAGCTCAGTTAAATATACCATTGTCATTAAGATCTTTTTTGTACAGTTTGTCTGTGCATTCTTCCACCTCTACTTAGTCTCTTCTCCTTCTGTTGAGTCCTTGCTGTTTCTGTATTTTATTGTGGCCATCTTTGCATGCACTGTTCTCTTGGTATCTCTAATTTTCTTGAAGAGATCTCTTCTTTCTCATTTTATTGTTTTCCACTTCTTTGCATTGTGCACTTCGGAAGGCTTTCTCACCTCTCCTTGCTATTCTCTGGAACTCTGTATTCAGTTGAGTGTATCTTTTCCTTTCTCCCTGGCCTTTCTTTCCTCTTACTTTCTCAGCTATTTGTAGCACATTCTCAGATAACTACTCTGCCTTCTTGTATTTCTTTTTCTTTGGGTTAGTTTTGGCCAACACCTCCTATACAATGTTATGGACATCTGTCCATAGTTCTTGTGTGCTGCTGGAATGTAATCCTTTGAATGTATTCATCATCTGCACTGTGCAATCGTAAGAGATTTAATTTAGATCATACCTGCATAGTTTAGTGGTTTGCAAAGCTAATCCTCAATTTTGCAATAATGAACTTATGATCTGAGTCACAGTCAGCTCCAGGTTTTGTTTTACTGAATGTGTTGGGCTTTTCCATCTTTGGCTACAAAGAGTATAATCAATCTGATATTAGGACTGACCATTTGTGATATCCACGTGCAGAGTCATTTCTTGTGTTGTTGGAAGAGGGTGTTTGCTGTGACCAGTGTGTTCTATTGTCAAAATGCTATTAGCCTTTGCCCTTCTTCATTTTGTACTCCAAGGCTGAACTTGCCTATTCCTCCAGGTATCTCTTGAGTTCCTACTGTTGCATTCCAATTATCCATGATGAAAAGGAAGTCATTTTTAGTGTTCTAGAGGATCTTGTAGGTCTTCATAAAACCTTTCAACCTTCCTTCTTTACCATTAGTGGTTGAGGCATAGACTTGGATTACTGTTATGTTGAGTGGTTTGCCTTGGAATCAAACCAAGATCATTCTGTGAATTTTGAGACTGCATCCAATTACTGCATTTTGGACTCTTGTTGACCTTGGAGGATAGTCCAGTCTTCTAAAGAATTCTTGCCCACACTAGTAGACATAATGGTCATTTGAATTAAATTTGCCCATTCCTGTCCATTTTAGTTCACTGATTCCTAAGATGTCAGTGTTCACTCTTGCCATCTCCTGCTTGACCATGTCCAATTTACCTTGATTACAGACCTAACATTCCTAGTTCTTATGCAAGATTGTTCTTTGCAGCATCAAACTTTAGTTGTCCCAGCAGACATATCCACAACTGAGCATTGTTTCTGTTTTGCCTCAGCCGCTTCATTCCTTCTGGAGCTGTTAGTGTTTGCCTCCACTCTTCCCTGGTAGTACGTTGGACATCTTCTGACCTGGCAGGCTCCTCTTCTGGTGTCATTTTTTTTTTTTTCGCCTTTTCATACTGCCCATAGGGTTATCTATGGAAGAACATTGGGGTGATTTGTCATTTCCTCCCTTAGTGTACCAAGTTTTGTCCAGGTAACACAGCATATATATTGGCTTCCTATCACTGCTGTAACAAGTTACCACAGATCCTAATTGTTTAGAAAAAATGTATTAGTTCATAGTTCTGGAGGTCAGTAGCCCAAAATCAGTATTACACTGTGCTAAAGTCAGGTGTTTCCTTATGGAGGTTCTAGCGAAGAATTTTTTTCCTTGCCTGGAAAAGACAAGTTTCTAAAGACTGTCTTCAATCTTTGGCTCATAATCCTACATCACACTTTTCTTCTTTGTTTCCATTGTCAAATCACTTGCTATCTTTGACATTGTTGTTTCTTTATCATAAGGATCCCTGTGATTACATTTGGACTTGTCTAGAAAATACAGGATACCTTTCCCACCTTAATATATTTATGTTAATCACATCTGCAAAGCCATTTTTACCATGTAAGGTAACATATTCACAAGCTTGGGCACTTTTATTGTTGTTATTGTTTAGTTGTTAAGTAATGACCGACTCTTTGTGACCCCATGGACCTTAGCCCACCAGACTTTTCTGTCTATGTGATTTTCCAAGCAAGAATGCTGGAGTGGGTTGCCATTTCCTTTCCCAGGGGATCTTTCCCAGCTAAGGATTGAACACACATCTCCTTCATTGGCAGTCAGATTCTCTACTGCTGAGCTACCAGGGAAGGCCCCTGGACATACCTGAATGACCCTTATTCTCTTCATTGCACTATGCCCCGTGACCTTCAAAGATGTACACGCATCCATCATTGAAACTGCATTCACCTCATTCCCAAAGGTTTCAAATCATGACAGCACTCATTCAAAGTTCAAAATCCTATTATTTAAATAGCATCAACTCCAAAGTCCAAAATACTTCACTCTAAATAATGAGATAAGAGTTACATTCTATATACGATCCAGTTCAGGCCAAGATTTCTCTCCATCTGAGCCTGTGGAATAAGACAAGAAGTTATCTGCTGCCGCAGTATAATGGTAGCACAGGTATAGATAACAGTCATGGACATTCCTATTCCAAAAGGTTAAAAATAGAAGGAAGAAACCTGTCCCTCATTCTAAAGCAATTTAAAAATCAAGTACAGTAAATTCCATTGAATTTCCAAGGTGGTGCAGTGGTTAAAAAAAAAAGAAAAACATCAGGCCACCAATGCTGGAGGTACAAGAGATGTGGATTGAATCCTTGGGTCTGGAAGGTTCCCTGGAGTAGGAAATAACAACCTGCTCCAGCATTCTTGCCTGGAAAATTCCATAGACAAAGGAGTCTGGCAGGGATCAGACCATTGGGTCACAAAGAGTCTGACATGTCTGAGCACACAGACACACAGACACACACATTACAAATTCCATTTGGTTGTAATACATGGAACTCTTCTGTGACTCAAAGTTCTGTACTCTGAGTCATTCTTTTTCAGGAAGGACAGTGCCTGCTGGCACCTGGTAGTCTTATCAGTTTGATTCTTACCTGTAAAATGTGAGGTCTCTGACAACTTTCTTTTAGTTCTTCCTTCTCCTGTCACTTTTATTGCAAGCTCACAATATGTGTCCTGGTATAACATTCTCACATACCTGTGGATTTTCCATGCAAGGCACAAGGATTTACTAACAAAAGCCTCTTCTGCAAATCTCCCCTGGATCATCTCATCTCTATTTTTGTTAAGGTGAAAAGTCTAACCCTTTGTTCTTCTGAAGAACTAAGAAAAGGTTGTCCAGGTACACCTTTTATTCCCAACATGGTTTCTTAATGATGAACATTTCAACATCCTTATTTTAGCATCTTTTGTGCTTCAGATAGGTTGAGAATTTCTCAGTTCATAAAGGCTTAGTTTCCTTTACTTAACAATTATTCCCACAAGTTATCTCTTACTGGTTACATTTTATCCTAAATTGCAAGAAGAAACCAAGATATACCTTCACAAGTCTGCCTGAGAATTTCTTTAGCTATAATTCAAATTTATTATGCTATGCTTCATATAATATACATAAGAACTATTTATATATATATAACTATTCATCTAGCTGTCTTCCTCTAGGTAATAAGAATTTTCTTTCATTTGTAGTTTCTAATAGTATGTTCCCCATTTCCTTCTGAGCCCTTACCAGCAGGATGTTTAATGTTCATATTTTTACCAACTTGGGCTTCCCTGGTGACTCAGACAGTAAAGAATCTTCCTGCAACGCAGGAGACCTAGGTTTGATTCCTGGGTGGGAAGATCCCTTAGAGGAAGGTAACCCACTCCAGTATTCTTGCCTGGAAAATTCCATAGACAAAGGAGTCTGGCAGGGATCAGACCATTGGGTCACAAAGAGTCTGACATGTCTGAGCACACAGACACACAGACACACACATTACAAATTCCATTTGGTTGTAATACATGGAACTCTTCTGTGACTCAAAGTTCTGTACTCTGAGTCATTCTTTTTCAGGAAGGACAGTGCCTGCTGGCACCTGGTAGTCTTATCAGTTTGATTCTTACCTGTAAAATGTGAGGTCTCTGACAACTTTCTTTTAGTTCTTCCTTCTCCTGTCACTTTTATTGCAAGCTCACAATATGTGTCCTGGTATAACATTCTCACATACCTGTGGATTTTCCATGCAAGGCACAAGGATTTACTAACAAAAGCCTCTTCTGCAAATCTCCCCTGGATCATCTCATCTCTATTTTTGTTAAGGTGAAAAGTCTAACCCTTTGTTCTTCTGAAGAACTAAGAAAAGGTTGTCCAGGTACACCTTTTATTCCCAACATGGTTTCTTAATGATGAACATTTCAACATCCTTATTTTAGCATCTTTTGTGCTTCAGATAGGTTGAGAATTTCTCAGTTCATAAAGGCTTAGTTTCCTTTACTTAACAATTATTCCCACAAGTTATCTCTTACTGGTTACATTTTATCCTAAATTGCAAGAAGAAACCAAGATATACCTTCACAAGTCTGCCTGAGAATTTCTTTAGCTATAATTCAAATTTATTATGCTATGCTTCATATAATATACATAAGAACTATTTATATATATATAACTATTCATCTAGCTGTCTTCCTCTAGGTAATAAGAATTTTCTTTCATTTGTAGTTTCTAATAGTATGTTCCCCATTTCCTTCTGAGCCCTTACCAGCAGGATGTTTAATGTTCATATTTTTACCAACTTGGGCTTCCCTGGTGACTCAGACAGTAAAGAATCTTCCTGCAACGCAGGAGACCTAGGTTTGATTCCTGGGGTGGGAAGATCCCTTAGAGGAAGGCAAGGTAACCCACTCTAGTAGTCTTGCCTGGAGAGTCCTATGCACAGAGGAGCCTGGTAGGTTACAGTCCTTGGGGTCTCAAGGAGTCAGACATGACTGACTAACACTCTAAATATACTCTAAGACAGCAGTCCCCAATCTTTTTGGCACCAGGGCTTGGTTTTGTGGAAGACAATTTTTCCATAGACTGGAGGCGGGGAATGCTTTGCGATGATTCAAACATAGTAGCATTTGTGTTTCTGTGAGAATCTAATGCAGCCCCTGATCTGACAGGAGGTGGGTCTCAGGTGGTCATGCAAGGGACGAGGAGTATCTGTAAATACAGATGAAGCTTTGCTCGCTTGGCCACCACTCACCTCCTCCTGTGCAGCCTAGTTGTGGGCCCCCACTCTAAGATACACGTTATCTGCTATGCCTTTCACTTCTTTCTGAGCTCTCACGGGCAGAGTGTTTAACATCTGCATTTCTATGGTAAAGGTAGCTTTTTTTCTATCATGCATCTCAAAATTCTTCTAGCTTTTACTCATTACCCAGTTCCAAAGCCAATTCCATGTGTGTAGGCATTTATTGTGATAACATTTGGGCACTGATGCACAATAATAATAAAACAAAGAAAAAAAACACATGGTCATTTCAGTAAGCATAGGAAAAGCATATGGAACACATCCAGCATTATCATAATAAGCACACTAAACACACGAGGACTAGAAAGATACTCCTTCAACCTAGTAAAGGGTGTCTACAAAAATTCCTCACATAGCATCACAGTTCATTAAGTATTTTTCCTTAAATTTTGGAAAAAAGACAAGGATGTCTGTGTATGAGTCAGATAAAAGTTCATAGGATTGCTTATAGTTTTCTTATATGGGTAAGTTGAACATTAGTTAACTTTTATCTTCATTGGTCTGAATGCTTTCTTGACTATGTTTTAATATTGCAGCTAAATTTGTATCAAATCTTAGTCTATTTCCTTTTTGGAGAATGACCTTTGCTTTAGGAATATCACTAATCTTGGCTTGTACCATGTCATTTTCCTGAGATAAGGTAGACTTGTGGTAACAATGTACAGGATTTTATACCTCTGCTAAAAAAATTTAGCAGCCAATTTTCAATCCAGTTAAAAGTCATATTGTCCAAGCTTATTAAATTTAATTTTCTTAATAAAAGTCCATATGGAGATACTAAATCACATCTTAAAACCTAATTATGAGATGCACTTTAATGTAATAATTATGAGATCTTGTGTCTCAAATAGTGGCTTTATTAGAGAATATAGTATTTAAGAAATATGGTCAGACACAACCAAAGAGAAAAGAAGTCAGTGGAATGATTCTGAGACAAGCATAGAAGACTATAATGCTATTCTCCTTGTGCCCACAATAGTTGTGTTCATGTTTTAAGTCAGGAAACCATTGTCTACTGAGGGAAGTCTAGGTCCTAGATGGAGTGTTCCATACTGTGAGAATACACAAAGGGCAACAGCAGGTCACCCCTGATGTCTGTCCTTGACTGCATTTATATGTGTGTATAAAAATACGTATGTCAATATTGCATATATTACCTTGCAACAATGCTTTTTACACACTTTTTACCTGAGCTATATTTGTTTCTGTGCCTCAACCTCCCTGTTATTATTGACAGTTGGATATTAACTGCTTGATGTAACTCAGATTCACAGTGCAAAATGCTGGAAGAGTAGTTTGTTCTTTCTTCTCTTCCTTTTCTTGTATCCCATTAAAAAAAAAATCAGAACATGACCCTGTTTCCGCTCCTACTCTCAATGTTTCTTTTATTGCAGTGTTCATTTTTTCAAATGATTCAGGCTCTGAATCTCTAAATTATCTTCAGCAATTTCATTTACATAGTTTTGGATTATTTTTTTACTTAATAGCTGTGTGACCACCATCAACTTTCCTGTATATATTTAATCCCACTGGCAGTGCATCTATTCTGGAAAATTCACAGTCATCATCTCTTCAGAAGTTACCTGTCTATTTAAAATAGATAGACCTGATCTGAAAGCTGGCAGGTTTAGGACTCAAGAGGAGTTGAGTCAACTATATGTCAAAAAATATATGAAGTGATTTTTGTATTTTGTGATTTTACTTTCATAAGTATCTGAGATATGTACAGTTACGGTTGGCTTTGTTCAGTTTTCTCAAACTGATGTCAACTGTTAGTGGGCATGGCCACCATCCAATCATCTCATCCTCTGTCACCCTCTTTTCCTTCTGCCCTCAATCTTTCCCAGCATTAGGGTCTTTTCCAGCAAGTCAGCTCTTTGCATCAGGTAGCCAAAGTGTTGGAGCTTCAACATCAGTCCTTCCAATGAGTATTCAGGATTGATTTCCTTTAGGATTGTCTGGTTTGATCTCCTTACAGTCCAAGGCACTCTCAAGAGTCTTCTCCAGCACCACAGTTCAGAGGCATCATTTCTTCAGCACCTGGTCTTCTTTATGGTCCAGCTCTCGCATCTTTACATGACTACTGGGAAAACCATAGCTTTGACTATCTGAGGGAAGTCTAGGTCCTAGATGGAGTGTTCCATACTGTGAGAATACACAAAGGGCAACAGCAGGTCACCCCTGATGTCTGTCCTTGACTGCATTTATATGTGTGTATAAAAATACGTATGTCAATATTGCATATATTACCTTGCAACAATGCTTTTTACACACTTTTTACCTGAGCTATATTTGTTTCTGTGCCTCAACCTCCCTGTTATTATTGACAGTTGGATATTAACTGCTTGATGTAACTCAGATTCACAGTGCAAAATGCTGGAAGAGTAGTTTGTTCTTTCTTCTCTTCCTTTTCTTGTATCCCATTAAAAAAAAAATCAGAACATGACCCTGTTTCCGCTCCTACTCTCAATGTTTCTTTTATTGCAGTGTTCATTTTTTCAAATGATTCAGGCTCTGAATCTCTAAATTATCTTCAGCAATTTCATTTACATAGTTTTGGATTATTTTTTTACTTAATAGCTGTGTGACCACCATCAACTTTCCTGTATATATTTAATCCCACTGGCAGTGCATCTATTCTGGAAAATTCACAGTCATCATCTCTTCAGAAGTTACCTGTCTATTTAAAATAGATAGACCTGATCTGAAAGCTGGCAGGTTTAGGACTCAAGAGGAGTTGAGTCAACTATATGTCAAAAAATATATGAAGTGATTTTTGTATTTTGTGATTTTACTTTCATAAGTATCTGAGATATGTACAGTTACGGTTGGCTTTGTTCAGTTTTCTCAAACTGATGTCAACTGTTAGTGGGCATGGCCACCATCCAATCATCTCATCCTCTGTCACCCTCTTTTCCTTCTGCCCTCAATCTTTCCCAGCATTAGGGTCTTTTCCAGCAAGTCAGCTCTTTGCATCAGGTAGCCAAAGTGTTGGAGCTTCAACATCAGTCCTTCCAATGAGTATTCAGGATTGATTTCCTTTAGGATTGTCTGGTTTGATCTCCTTACAGTCCAAGGCACTCTCAAGAGTCTTCTCCAGCACCACAGTTCAGAGGCATCATTTCTTCAGCACCTGGTCTTCTTTATGGTCCAGCTCTCGCATCTTTACATGACTACTGGGAAAACCATAGCTTTGACTATTTGAGCCTTAGCTGGCTAAGTGATGTCTTTACTTTTGAGTACGCTCTCTAGGTTTGTCATAGCTTTTCTTCCAAAGAGGAAGCCTCTTTAATTTAATTAATTGATTTCATTTCAAGATCCTTGGTTTTAATCATATCTTGGTGTCTCTTTTGCCATGCAGAGTTACGTATTTATCATAGCTTCCAGGGATTAGCAGAGGAATGTCTTAAAGAGACCATTATTCTGCCAATAATAATGAGTCCACTTGTTTGATTTCAAAGGCATGAAGTTAATCACCATGATCTCCTGTTGTTTTAAGAATATCCTATGTAACTTATATGTTTGGAAATATTTTCTTAGTTCAAAATAACAACATAAATTGTAAAAATGTACACATGGGTAAGACGTAGGAATAGCTATTTGGGTTTCTCAGAACACAGAAGTGGCTACAAAATGCTTTTTTTTTTTTTTTTTTTGCAAGGTATATCTAAAACAGTATAACTTAAGAATCTCTAAGCCTCTAAAGTTATTTCTCAAGGTTTTAGAAAGACAGTGACAGGGCAAGAGAAAGAGAGAAAGTTGCCCTTAACCTTTCTTTGCCTTTTCTCTTATCTCCCTGATAAACTGTCCTTTAACTTTATGAAAGCCATTTGCTTGTAGGTGATTTGTTTCTTAAACTCGCTGTAGTAATATAGACCAGGGGCAGGGACACTGCTTTATTTATTTCCTATAAGAGTAGACCCTCATTTTCACACTTCAGATTTTAGTAAGCAGCCTGCTTGAGAATCTTCATAGGGATATTTTTCTTTCTCATACTCAACACTGCTTTTTGGATACTGTTTGAAATGCAAGTATTGTAAGGCAGAACACTTATATGTCCTGGTTGGTTACAAAGTACATTACTTTTCAGCTGTCCAGTATGTGATCTTTCACAAATAAAAAATTGCTTAGTGTTGTGTGCTACAGTTGTGCCCAACTGTTTGTACTATAGCCTACCAGTCTCCTCTGTCCCTGTGACTGTCCAGGAAATAACACTGTTGTGGGTTACCATCCCTCTACCAGGGAATCTTCACGACCCAGGGCTTGAATGCATATCTTCTGTGTCTCATGCATTGACAGCAGGGTTCTTTATCTCTAGTGCCACCTGGGAAGCCCACTCAGCACCATAATATATCTTAAATAGATTCATCTACCCTCTCTTTTTTTAATTTAAGAAAAAATAGTAGTTCACAGTAGTTACCAACCTAGTGTAATTTAATTCAGTTCAGTCACTCAGTCATGTCCAACTCTTGTGACCCCAAGGACTGCAGCATGCCAGACTTTCCTGTCCTTCACCATCTCCCAGAGCTTGCCCAAACTCATGTCAATCTTCAATCATCTCATCCTCTGTCATACCCTTCTCCTTCTGCCTTCTGTTTTCCCCAACATCAGAGTCTTTTCCAATAAGTCATATCTTCACATCAGGTGGGGAATGCACTGGAGCTTCAGCTTCAGCATCAGTCCTTCAATGAATATTCAGGGTGGATTTCTTTTAGGATTGACTGGTTTGATCACCTTACAGTCTGCAGGGCTTTCAAGAGTTTTCTGCAACACCACAGTTTGAAGGCAGCAATTCTTCGGCACTCAGCCTTCTTTTATGGTCCAAATCTCACATCCATACATGACTACAGCTTTGACTATTGGGAGTTTTGTCGGACAAGTGATGTCTCTGCTCTTGAATATGTTGTTTAGGTTTGTCATAGTTTTCCTACCAAGGAGCAAGCATCTTTTAATTTCATGACTGCAGTCACCATCTTCAGTGATTTCAGAGCCCAAGAAAATAATTTCTGTCATTGTTTCCATAGTTTGTCCATCCATTTGCCATGAAGTGCTGGGACTGTATGCCGTGATCTTCATTTTTTGAATGCTGAGTTTTAGACTATCTTTATCACTCTTCTTTTCAACTTCACCAAGAGGTTCTTTATCTCATCTTTGCTTTCTGCCATAAGGATGGTGTCATCTGCATACCTGAGTTTATTGATATTTCTCCCAGCAATCTTGATTCCAGATTGTATTTCATCCAGGTCGACATTTCTCATGATGTACTATACACACAAAATTAAAGAAGCAGGGTGACAATATACAGTCTTCCTCTCTGTATTATCCAATGAAAGTTGGCAATTTGACCTCTAGTTTCTCTGCCTTTTCTTCACGACCCAGGGCTTGAATGCATATCTTCTGTGTCTCATGCATTGACAGCAGGGTTCTTTATCTCTAGTGCCACCTGGGAAGCCCACTCAGCACCATAATATATCTTAAATAGATTCATCTACCCTCTCTTTTTTTAATTTAAGAAAAAATAGTAGTTCACAGTAGTTACCAACCTAGTGTAATTTAATTCAGTTCAGTCACTCAGTCATGTCCAACTCTTGTGACCCCAAGGACTGCAGCATGCCAGACTTTCCTGTCCTTCACCATCTCCCAGAGCTTGCCCAAACTCATGTCAATCTTCAATCATCTCATCCTCTGTCATACCCTTCTCCTTCTGCCTTCTGTTTTCCCCAACATCAGAGTCTTTTCCAATAAGTCATATCTTCACATCAGGTGGGGAATGCACTGGAGCTTCAGCTTCAGCATCAGTCCTTCCAATGAATATTCAGGGTGGATTTCTTTTAGGATTGACTGGTTTGATCACCTTACAGTCTGCAGGGCTTTCAAGAGTTTTCTGCAACACCACAGTTTGAAGGCAGCAATTCTTCGGCACTCAGCCTTCTTTTATGGTCCAAATCTCACATCCATACATGACTACAGCTTTGACTATTGGGAGTTTTGTCGGACAAGTGATGTCTCTGCTCTTGAATATGTTGTTTAGGTTTGTCATAGTTTTCCTACCAAGGAGCAAGCATCTTTTAATTTCATGACTGCAGTCACCATCTTCAGTGATTTCAGAGCCCAAGAAAATAATTTCTGTCATTGTTTCCATAGTTTGTCCATCCATTTGCCATGAAGTGCTGGGACTGTATGCCGTGATCTTCATTTTTTGAATGCTGAGTTTTAGACTATCTTTATCACTCTTCTTTTCAACTTCACCAAGAGGTTCTTTATCTCATCTTTGCTTTCTGCCATAAGGATGGTGTCATCTGCATACCTGAGTTTATTGATATTTCTCCCAGCAATCTTGATTCCAGATTGTATTTCATCCAGGTCGACATTTCTCATGATGTACTATACACACAAAATTAAAGAAGCAGGGTGACAATATACAGTCTTCCTCTCTGTATTATCCAATGAAAGTTGGCAATTTGACCTCTAGTTTCTCTGCCTTTTCTAAATTCAGCTTGCACATCTGAAAGTTCTTGCTCCATCTACTATTAAAGTCTAGCTTGGAGGATTTTGAGCATTACTTTTGTAACCTGTGAAATGAGTACAATGGTGCTGTAATTTGAATATTCTTTGCCATTGTCCTTCTTTGGGATTGAAATGAAAAGTGACCTTTTTTAGTCCTGAGGCCACTACTGAGTTTTCCAAGTTTGCAGGCATATTGAGTGCAGCACTTTATAGCAGCGACATCTTTTAATAGTTGAAATAGCTCAGCTGGGATTATATCACATCCACTAGCTTGGTTCATAGTAGCGCTTCCTAGGGCCCCTTGACTTCACATTCTAAGATGTCCGGCTCTAGGTGAGTGATCACACAATCATGGTCATCTGTGTCATTAGGATCTTTTTTCTATAGTTCTTCTGTGTATTCTTTTCAACTTTTTTACTTGTAGTTTTGTGTTCTAAATCAATCAGTCCATATCACATACATACTAGCAATGCAATAACACTTTGTTGGTCACTTTGGAGGGAGCAAAGATATACTGAGCCCTTGTATTTGAAAAATTTATAGCCATGATCTCACATGCATCCCCAGTGATGCCATGCTTTGTTAAGCCTTACTCAACATTTATCTAATGGTTTCTCTGACTGTATTCCTCAGTTATATTGTAGTCCAATATTTGTTTTGCAAATATGTTCTCCCAGTCTGTGGTTTGTGTTTTATTTTCTTAAGAGCTTATTTTTTCAGAGAACTTATTAGTAGGTTAACATTTCTTGAGCATTTCCAATGAGTCTGAATTTATGCTTAGCTTTTTCCTGCATCATTGCATTCTGGCTGGTTATAACGCTTTTGTGAAGTGGGCAACACTTCTCTTTTTACAAATGCTTCCCAGGTGGCTCAGGGATAAAGAATCTGCCTGCCAATGCAGGAGATGCAGGAGGTGTGGGTTTAGCCCCTGAGTAGGGAAGGTCCCCTGGTGGAGGAAATGACAACCAACTCCAATATTCTTGCCTGTCAATTTTCATTTGATGTACTATACACACAAAATTAAAGAAGCAGGGTGACAATATACAGTCTTCCTCTCTGTATTATCCAATGAAAGTTGGCAATTTGACCTCTAGTTTCTCTGCCTTTTCTAAATTCAGCTTGCACATCTGAAAGTTCTTGCTCCATCTACTATTAAAGTCTAGCTTGGAGGATTTTGAGCATTACTTTTGTAACCTGTGAAATGAGTACAATGGTGCTGTAATTTGAATATTCTTTGCCATTGTCCTTCTTTGGGATTGAAATGAAAATTGACCTTTTTCAGTCCTGAGGCCACTACTGAGTTTTCCAAGTTTGCAGGCATATTGAGTGCAGCACTTTATAGCAGCGACATCTTTTAATAGTTGAAATAGCTCAGCTGGGATTATATCACATCCACTAGCTTGGTTCATAGTAGCGCTTCCTAGGGCCCCTTGACTTCACATTCTAAGATGTCCGGCTCTAGGTGAGTGATCACACAATCATGGTCATCTGTGTCATTAGGATCTTTTTTCTATAGTTCTTCTGTGTATTCTTTTCAACTTTTTTACTTGTAGTTTTGTGTTCTAAATCAATCAGTCCATATCACATACATACTAGCAATGCAATAACACTTTGTTGGTCACTTTGGAGGGAGCAAAGATATACTGAGCCCTTGTATTTGAAAAATTTATAGCCATGATCTCACATGCATCCCCAGTGATGCCATGCTTTGTTAAGCCTTACTCAACATTTATCTAATGGTTTCTCTGACTGTATTCCTCAGTTATATTGTAGTCCAATATTTGTTTTGCAAATATGTTCTCCCAGTCTGTGGTTTGTGTTTTATTTTCTTAAGAGCTTATTTTTTCAGAGAACTTATTAGTAGGTTAACATTTCTTGAGCATTTCCAATGAGTCTGAATTTATGCTTAGCTTTTTCCTGCATCATTGCATTCTGGCTGGTTATAACGCTTTTGTGAAGTGGGCAACACTTCTCTTTTTACAAATGCTTCCCAGGTGGCTCAGGGATAAAGAATCTGCCTGCCAATGCAGGAGATGCAGGAGGTGTGGGTTTAGCCCCTGAGTAGGGAAGGTCCCCTGGTGGAGGAAATGACAACCAACTCCAATATTCTTGCCTGAGAAATTCCATGGACAGAAGAACCTGGTGGATTATAGTTCATGGGGTTGCAAAGATTCGGTCATGACTGAGCACATATTCATTCATTCTCCTTTTACAAAGGAGGGAACTGTTGCTGTAGATATCCAGCAAGTTATGTGTATATGTTGTATTATTCTTTATTCTGTACTGTTATTGTGCAGCATTATTTATGTTATAGTATTATGGCCTAATTTATTTGAGAGGATACTGGTATGTTTATGGCAGTCAGATATTTTAGGACTTCATAAATGACTAAGTAGTTAGAATTTTCTACGTCTGAAAAAATAATTCAGTCATAGCCATAGTGAACATTCCATATAAAATCAATTAACTTTCACTTCAAATTCTCTGGTTTGGATATAAAGATCCATGCTATGATGGTGTGAGTGGTACATAATTATTTTTCTTGGTACTTGTACCTTTCTTATAATTTTCTTTAAAATTATTTCCCTACTGTTGTATTTCAGAGTTACCATAATAAACTTCTAGTCCCTTTGACTATTTGAATTCCAAAATTTTTGAATGGGCATTCACAGATAACATGATAGTGCATCTACTCATGACCAAAAAGTGTCAGATGTTTTTATATATAGTATTGATATTATCATACTTGTAATTTATTTCTGAGATAAATGTGTTGTACCATGTTTATTAAAATGTTTATTACATCTCTTACTGATTTGTGGTCCTTCAATACTATAGTAATATTGATAGTTGAAGATGAACCTAATCTATCGGAACTGAGTATAATGGTGGTCACCTTTCCAATACACATCCTGGCTTGACTGAGTGGCTATAACAATAGCTGCCATCTAAGACTGAGAGCCAAGTGCCTCACTATGACTGGCTTTAGAGGCTGGGTTCAGCTTTATTATACAAACTCCAATAGGAGTAGTTAAATAACATTACTCTTTACAAATAGAGTCTCTTTCTACAAAAAGGACAATATAATTCCCTGAAACACCTTCTTAAAGTCTGATATTGGAGAACAAATTGCGATATACTGTTTGTTTGAAACTATGGGTGGAATGATGAGTTCTGTAAAAAGGTCTTCTAATATCTAAACAGATAGAAGCTTTACTAAAATTGGTTATATTTTCACAGGCCATATCCACATTACTAGTGACGGTGGATAATGACCTAACCCTGAACTGGGGGATACAATAGGAAATTATAGTTTTCAGTTAAATGCAGTAATTATGGAGGGAACTGTTGCTGTAATTGTTATGTGTATATGTTGTATTATTCTTTATTCTGTACTGTTATTGTGCAGCATTATTTATGTTATAGTATTATGGCCTAATTTATTTGAGAGGATACTGGTATGTTTATGGCAGTCAGATATTTTAGGACTTCATAAATGACTAAGTAGTTAGAATTTTCTACGTCTGAAAAAATAATTCAGTCATAGCCATAGTGAACATTCCATATAAAATCAATTAACTTTCACTTCAAATTCTCTGGTTTGGATATAAAGATCCATGCTATGATGGTGTGAGTGGTACATAATTATTTTTCTTGGTACTTGTACCTTTCTTATAATTTTCTTTAAAATTATTTCCCTACTGTTGTATTTCAGAGTTACCATAATAAACTTCTAGTCCCTTTGACTATTTGAATTCCAAAATTTTTGAATGGGCATTCACAGATAACATGATAGTGCATCTACTCATGACCAAAAAGTGTCAGATGTTTTTATATATAGTATTGATATTATCATACTTGTAATTTATTTCTGAGATAAATGTGTTGTACCATGTTTATTAAAATGTTTATTACATCTCTTACTGATTTGTGGTCCTTCAATACTATAGTAATATTGATAGTTGAAGATGAACCTAATCTATCGGAACTGAGTATAATGGTGGTCACCTTTCCAATACACATCCTGGCTTGACTGAGTGGCTATAACAATAGCTGCCATCTAAGACTGAGAGCCAAGTGCCTCACTATGACTGGCTTTAGAGGCTGGGTTCAGCTTTATTATACAAACTCCAATAGGAGTAGTTAAATAACATTACTCTTTACAAATAGAGTCTCTTTCTACAAAAAGGACAATATAATTCCCTGAAACACCTTCTTAAAGTCTGATATTGGAGAACAAATTGCGATATACTGTTTGTTTGAAACTATGGGTGGAATGATGAGTTCTGTAAAAAGGTCTTCTAATATCTAAACAGATAGAAGCTTTACTAAAATTGGTTATATTTTCACAGGCCATATCCACATTACTAGTGACGGTGTATAATGACCTAACCCTGAACTGGCAGAGAGATACAATAGGAAAAATGTGCACTTCCAATCTCTTGGTAAAAATGAAATTTAGATAAGCTTTGTTCATTTAAAAAGTGAATAAATAGGAATTCTAACAGTGGAAACTATGGAAAATCAATTGCCACATGAGGGAATGGGATTTTTTATCATAAGATGCAGAGCAAGATAATACACTTAATTTACTTCCTCAACCGAAAGAAAATTTCTGACAATCACTGACAGTCTCAAGAGGATAGAAAGCATGGCTAACTTATTGCCATTGGGTTGCTCTCTTCAAGTTCTTTAGCTCTCTCTGTGACTCAGTCCTGTCTAACTCTTTGTGACTCTGTGGACTGTAGACTGCCAGGCTCCTCTATCCATGGGATTTTCCAGGCAAGAATACTAGAGCGGGTTGCCATTTCCTATTCCAGGGGGTCTTCTCCACATAGAGATCAAATTCCTGGCTCTTGCATTTCCTGCACTGGCAGGCAGATTCTTTACCACTGTGCCATTTGGAAAGCCCCATACACACATACAATAGGATAACACCATAAAGAGAGTTACAATATACCAATTGACAGATATTTTGGCAGAAAGTAAATGCTAAAATTTGTTGAATGATTTAAAGGACCAATAAAGAAGTCTATGAGGAGAGTCCAGGTTGACCAAGGATAAAACAAAAGTCAGTAAAAAAGTTGTAATAGAATTTTGTCTCAGAAAGACCTATAAAGGCAGGCTTTAAAAATACACTGTTTCACATTTTCTGAAAAATTAGGATATATAACCTATTCCAGAACAAAGTACTTCATAAAAGAATTTGAACCTGAATTGTCATAATCTACCCAAAAAGAAATTATTATACAAACTCCAATAGGAGTAGTTAACTAACATTACTCTTTACAAATAGAGTCTCTTTCTACAAAAAGGACAATATAATTCCCTGAAACACCTTCTTAAAGTCTGATATTGGAGAACAAATTGCGATATACTGTTTGTTTGAAACTATGGGTGGAATGATGAGTTCTGTAAAAAGGTCTTCTAATATCTAAACAGATAGAAGCTTTACTAAAATTGGTTATATTTTCACAGGCCATATCCACATTACTAGTGACGGTGTATAATGACCTAACCCTGAACTGGCAGAGAGATACAATAGGAAAAATGTGCACTTCCAATCTCTTGGTAAAAATGAAATTTAGATAAGCTTTGTTCATTTAAAAAGTGAATAAATAGGAATTCTAACAGTGGAAACTATGGAAAATCAATTGCCACATGAGGGAATGGGATTTTTTATCATAAGATGCAGAGCAAGATAATACACTTAATTTACTTCCTCAACCGAAAGAAAATTTCTGACAATCACTGACAGTCTCAAGAGGATAGAAAGCATGGCTAACTTATTGCCATTGGGTTGCTCTCTTCAAGTTCTTTAGCTCTCTCTGTGACTCAGTCCTGTCTAACTCTTTGTGACTCTGTGGACTGTAGACTGCCAGGCTCCTCTATCCATGGGATTTTTCACGCAAGAAAACTGGAGCGGGTTGCCATTTCCTATTCCAGGGTCTTCTCCACATAGAGATCAAATTCCTGGCTCTTGCATTTCCTGCACTGGCAGGCAGATTCTTTACCACTGTGCCATTTGGAAAGCCCCATACACACATACAATAGGATAACACCATAAAGAGAGTTACAATATACCAATTGACAGATATTTTGGCAGAAAGTAAATGCTAAAATTTGTTGAATGATTTAAAGGACCAATAAAGAAGTCTATGAGGAGAGTCCAGGTTGACCAAGGATAAAACAAAAGTCAGTAAAAAAGTTGTAATAGAATTTTGTCTCAGAAAGACCTATAAAGGCAGGCTTTAAAAATACACTGTTTCACATTTTCTGAAAAATTAGGATATATAACCTATTCCAGAACAAAGTACTTCATAGAAAATGCACCAGTTGATGAAATCCTGTGGTTAATAGTTTGGATCATAATCTACCCAAAAAAGAGCTGATAGTTTGCATCTACCATTATCAAAGTTACCACAGAAGGCAAATAGCCACTCTAGAATTAATTTATTTATAAAATGAACACACAAAAAGCCCTACTAAATAAAATTGTTGTGAGGATTGATTACAAGATCTTATGTAAATTGAGCATACCAGCATAGTGAATGCACGCATGTATGCTCAGCCACTTCAGTCATGTCTGACTCTTTGCGACAACATGGACTGCAGCTTTCCAGGCTCCTCTGCTCATGGGATTCTCCAAACTAGAAAAACGCAGTGGGTTTCCATGCCCTGCTTCAAGATATCTTCTCAACCCAAGAATCAAAATAAACATAACATGAGTCTCATAATGTACAAGTATCTTTAAGGAATGACAAACCAGACCTAAACCAGTACTGTGACTAAATAAAACTGTACATGGCTTAGCAACCAATCTATTGGCTCATTATTAGACTCTATAAGAAAAAAAAGTATACAATAATATAGTAAGATATTTGAAATATATTAAAAAGAAAATGTCAAAAGCCATTGTTATTTACTTTTTATAAAATTTGGTAGTATCTGGGGCTTCAGGCATCCACTGGGGGTCTTGGACTATTCCCCTCATCTGTAAGAGATGACTTCTGGCTTTGGTGTTCATTGAAGTCTAAATATTCTAAAGAAAAAAAAAAAGTTAATACATCACTTAACTCTTAAAAAATTAAAAACAAATTCTTTATACCAAAGTATATTGCTTACCAGGTTTTTGGAGTTGATAGACAGTGAATTTATAACTTCTGGCCATCATTTTACTTGTTTATTTCATTATTGTTTTATTAATTATTTAATAAATATATTTAATTTAGATAGAAATTGAAGTTTTGCAATTATGAGTATAGTAGTGTTTTTCTGAACAGAATGTTTGGTATCATGTAATAAACATATGGGTCTTATAATTTTTTGTTGTTAAAAACTTTTAAAGAGTTAGAAATGCTGGAAAACTTCCTGATTATTTAAAGAATATATCATCTCTGTAGCTTTCATTCATTCATTTATTTGTTTAGACAACAGATATTGGGCTTCCCTGGTGGCTCAGAGGGTAAAGAATTCACCTGCAGTGCAGGAGACAGGGGTTCGATCCCTGGTTCAGGAAGATCCCCTGGAGAAGGGAATGACAACAGATATTTATTTACTGTCAATTATGCTAGATAATAAGAGTGTTTTAATAAACAGTATAAAGTTCTCACTCTCCAGTGTTCATGTTCTAATTCCTGGAATCTCTGAATATGTTTCATTATATATCACAGGGAAATTAAGGGAGCAGAGAGAATTAAGGTTGCTAACCAGTATCCTGAACTGAGGGGCTTAGTCTGACTACAGAGATTCTTAAAAGTAAACAGGTGAGGCAGCAGAAAAGGTCTGAGTGAGGACTCAACTCACCATTGTTGCTTTTGCAAAGGCAGGAAGGAGGCCCAAAGCTAAGGAATGTGTAAGATCTCTGGGAACTGGAAAAGATAAAGAAATCAATTCACCCCTGAAAGTGAAAGTGTTAGTCACTTAGTTATGTCTGAATCTTTGCACCCCACTGGACCGTAGTCCACCAGGCTCCTCTGTCCATGGGATTTTCCAAGAAAGAATACTGGGGTGGTTTGTTCTTCCCTTCTCCAGGGGATCTTTCCAATCCAGGAATTAAACCTGGGTCTTCTGCACTGAAGGCAGACATTTTACCATCTGAGCCACCAGGAAATACAGCTCTTACTGACACCTCCTTTTTAGTCCCGTGTGACCCATATCAGACCTCCGACCTAAAGATTTGTAAGGTAATCCAGCTATGTTGTCTTATGCCAGTATTGTGTATTAATGTGTTACAACAGCAATAATACAGGTATGACAAAGGATAAATTAAAAGCATGAATCCTGTCCTAATAGAATTTAGAGGCTGGTAGGATGGCAAATAATCATTTAATAACAGTAAATATCAATGCAAAGCCATATGAAACACTATGAAAAGGTATAAGCTTAGTGATCTTTATTTATATTTATATAGAGATCGCTATATTTTAAAGTCAGCATAAAATGTGCAAATCTTCACAGTCATGATTAATTCTGAATAGCTCTTAAAACTGTCCATGTAAGGTTTATTATACATTTGACTTTGACTATGGGCAATAATTCTTTGACACACTAAAGCATGAAAACCAGTAAAGCAGATTAACAGAACAAAAGCAGAGTCTTTTTGCAGAGTGTCTGTTATCAAACATGTCCTCTTTTTGGAAACCAATCAAATGTCTATCAGTGACTGAAGCCAGGGGACGTGAAGACTGCTAAACTATTCCTTGTTTCCTTTATGGTTTACTCTTTTCTATTTTTCACAGCAAGCTTTTAAAATCTTATTTAAAACAGTAAAGATTGGAGGTAGTCACATTTGATTTACAAATAAAATAAATTCCTTACTAATTTTAATACTTTTAAGTTTATTCTGGGCTTCCTACGTGGTACAGAATCTGTGGTAAGGAATCGCCAGTCAATGCAGGAGAGGCAAGAGACAAAGATTCCATCCCTGGATCAGGAAGATTCCCTGGAGCAGGAAATGGCAACCCACTCCAGTATTCTTGCCTAGAAAATTCCAAGGACAGAAGAGCTTGGTGCAGTTCATGGGCTCACAGAGTCAGATGAGACTAAGTACATACAAAGGAAAGCTTATTCTAGACCTACTGATAAACATAACAATATATGACAGAAAATAAGACCTGTAATGTTAGAAAAAATAACCGCTTCTTGTTTTTATTCTATTCAGATAAGAACAGTCACAAATAATATTACATACCTAGAAATCCCAAGAAAATCCATTGGAAACCACTATACTTACTGACACCTCCTTTTTAGTCCCGTGTGACCCATATCAGACCTCCGACCTAAAGATTTGTAAGGTAATCCAGCTATGTTGTCTTATGCCAGTATTGTGTATTAATGTGTTACAACAGCAATAATACAGGTATGACAAAGGATAAATTAAAAGCATGAATCCTGTCCTAATAGAATTTAGAGGCTGGTAGGATGGCAAATAATCATTTAATAACAGTAAATATCAATGCAAAGCCATATGAAACACTATGAAAAGGTATAAGCTTAGTGATCTTTATTTATATTTATATAGAGATCGCTATATTTTAAAGTCAGCATAAAATGTGCAAATCTTCACAGTCATGATTAATTCTGAATAGCTCTTAAAACTGTCCATGTAAGGTTTATTATACATTTGACTTTGACTATGGGCAATAATTCTTTGACACACTAAAGCATGAAAACCAGTAAAGCAGATTAACAGAACAAAAGCAGAGTCTTTTTGCAGAGTGTCTGTTATCAAACATGTCCTCTTTTTGGAAACCAATCAAATGTCTATCAGTGACTGAAGCCAGGGGACGTGAAGACTGCTAAACTATTCCTTGTTTCCTTTATGGTTTACTCTTTTCTATTTTTCACAGCAAGCTTTTAAAATCTTATTTAAAACAGTAAAGATTGGAGGTAGTCACATTTGATTTACAAATAAAATAAATTCCTTACTAATTTTAATACTTTTAAGTTTATTCTGGGCTTCCTACGTGGTACAGAATCTGTGGTAAGGAATCGCCAGTCAATGCAGGAGAGGCAAGAGACAAAGATTCCATCCCTGGATCAGGAAGATTCCCTGGAGCAGGAAATGGCAACCCACTCCAGTATTCTTGCCTAGAAAATTCCAAGGACAGAAGAGCTTGGTGCAGTTCATGGGCTCACAGAGTCAGATGAGACTAAGTACATACAAAGGAAAGCTTATTCTAGACCTACTGATAAACATAACAATATATGACAGAAAATAAGACCTGTAATGTTAGAAAAAATAACCGCTTCTTGTTTTTATTCTATTCAGATAAGAACAGTCACAAATAATATTACATACCTAGAAATCCCAAGAAAATCCATTGGAAACCACTATACTTATCAAAGGATTATCAGTAAAATTGCTACATATATAATGAAAATAATAGCTTGCTCTTAGACTTTTATGAAAGAAAGTAACTCATTAACAAACAAAAAAATCATAAACTGCCCAGGAAGAAAGATCTTAGCCAGTAAATGCATGAAATGTAGAAACAAACAAACAAATGAAAAAAACCAAACAAAACAAAAATGTGGGGAATGACCTATGGATTAACTAAAAATATTTCAGATAAAGAGGTATGTAAGTATGTTTGGTTGGGATGGAGATGGTAATTTGGGAATGACTAATGGGGAGACACAGTTTATATAAGAAGCTAACAAAGTTTCAGAAACCTCACAAGCTACTGTGAAATAAAGGAATACTCAACAAATTACTTTGTAATAAAAGAATTGGGTTCTTACTGCACAAAACTAACTGAACAAAGACTCCGGTGTATTAAAGTCTTAAGATTTTAAAATTAATATATTATTTGCTATGTATGATATAAAAGGAAAGGTATATGACTAACCAAAAATAAAGAATTTCGCAAGTTATTAATAAATGAAAGATGGGTAGATTTGACGGTACAAAGCCAAAAAATGTCTGCATGGGAAACATCATAAAATTCAGAGTTAAAAAAAAAAAGAATTTAGAGTTTGTAGAGAACATGGCGGTTATAAAGTTGATATTCTTATGGAGAGATATAAAACAGGCAATGTGAAAATTTTCTAATTAAAAGATAAACATGAATAAAATATTGTACATGTACATTAAAGAAACAAGAACATATGATCTTTTACTAATTGTTTTAGAAATGGTTGCATATTAAAAATCCAAGATGCTGCTGCTTCTGGGATCATTAATGCATATATTTTTCCAAAGAACAATTAGCAGCATAACCTACATATTTATACATATTAATATTTTTACTCATAGGATTTTATCATAATGAAATACTCAAGATTATGACAAGAAAGAGGTTTATTCTGCTTTTTTTTTTTTTGATCCTAAGATTTTAGCCATGGTATGTTTCCTTTCAGTCAGCATCAGATAATAATGTGATAATTACACCTAACTATCAAGCCCATGTTGTTTCCTATGCTTCTGATTTACCGACTATAGATTAGAGATTCCCATGTCCTCCTCCTTGAATTTGATGAATTTGCTAGAGAAGGTCCACAGAACTCAGAAAAATAATTTTTTTTAAAGGATTACCATTTTATTGTATGGCCAGAGGAGTGTGGAGCATCCATCTCTTTTTGAAGTTTAACAGTCTCCCACTATTACCACGTCCAAGCTGGCTCTGCTCATTGCACAACACACCAGTGAATCCAAGAGACGAGGCATTGAGGCAAGGGAATGGACTTTATTCAGAAAGCCGCTGACTGAGAAAATGGCAAACTAGCACCTCAAAATAACCATCTTATTAGGGGGCTGGATACCAGGTTCATTTATAGATTAGAGATGGGGGGATGTGAGGAAGCAAAATCAAAAGGCCTTTCATCCTGCAAACACACCCTAGAATGGAACGCCTCAGGCAGGGGATGTGTTAATTACTCCCTTCCCCACACCCACAGGTGGACAGGGTTCTGAACAAAGGCACTTTAGTTCACAGTCAAGCAGAGGGGCAGAGTTCTCCAGGCAAGCCACTGAGTGTGATTGTAGAAACAAAAGCAACAAAAAGCAAGTCAAATAAACAGTTTGCAACATGAATTCAGAATTGGTTTCCTCTCCCCACATCACCACAACATTCCAATGAATGGGAGATGAAGTGTTGAGGTGAGAGCTTTATAGCCAGTTGATCGAGAAGGCAAACTAATCTCTCAAAAAAATCATCTTTTGGGGGTCGAGATGCCAGGTTCTTTAATAGACCAGAGATGGGAGAAAGCAAAGAAACAAAGTAAAAAGGCCATTAATTTTGTAAATATCTCCTAGAATGGCAAGCCTTGGGCAGGGGATCGCCGTTCCTGTCATTACATGTGGATGGGTTCTGAACAAGGCATTTTACTTTAACAGTCAAGCAGAGGGGCAGGGTCCTTAAAAGCAAGGAAAAACAGGTCAAAAAACCAGTGTGCGAACTGGAGCCAGAATTGGTTTTCTCCCTGTAACAGTGGGAGGCAGGAAATGGGGGAGTTGGAACTGAAAATTTTAATCAAGTGATTGATTCTCTCTGCAACCATATTAAACAGATGATCAAAAGCTACCTCATTGGGCTTCCCCTGGTGGTCCAGTGGGTAAGGACACCACCTTGCAGTGCAAGGGGTGCCGGTTGGAGCCCTGGCCTGGGAAGATCTCACGTGCTGCAGAGCGGTTGGAACAATGTGTCCAATCACTGAGCCGGAGCTGTTGAGCGCATGCGCCCAGAGCCGGTGCTCTGCGACAACAGAGGCCACGGCAATGGGAGGCCCACAGGAGCCAAAGAACCAAAGACGGATGAAAATGGAGAAATCAAGGACCAATAGAAGTGGCCCGCCCGCTCCCCTCCCTCCCCAACCCGACCCCCACCCAAAATAAATAAATAAATAAATCTTTTTTTTTTAAAAAAAAAGCTACCTCATTAACATAACAAAAGATACCTTATTACTGTCTCACTTAGGAAATTCTAAGGGTTTTAGGAACTCTGTACTAGAAGCAGGGACGAAGACCAAATTTAAATTTCTTATTATACATTACAGTATCAGTCTCTTTGAAAACCATTTTCACATCCAAAGAATTTATCTGTTAAACATAAATAATCTCAGAAAACACCTCCTATCCCAGACAAGGGTACTCAGACACTGATTAAAATGAGCGAAAATAAGGCCAATTCCTATCTTTTTCCAAGCACAAAAGGCAAGGTCAGTATGCCACTCACAATATATCCAACACCCCATCTCTTGGCCAAAATATGTGACTTCTCCTTCTTTACCAACTACTGTTTTGTCTTTGTAATAGACATGATTTTTTGATCTATCCAGTCATAGAATAACCCCTGCATTCTGACAGCTTCCAAGGCTACCGAGAAACTGTTTCCTTGGACCATCGACCAAATCATCCAACCAAATCCCCACTCTGAGAATATGTTCTTTCTAATACCCTCTTACTGAGACAGCCTATGGTTTCTCATGGTGTGTGTCTTCCCTTTCCCTTCTGCTCCCTACTGAAGGACCTAATAAACCCAACTTCTTTTCATCTCTGAGGGCCTTGGCCTGCAAGTGCTTGGAGAAGAGCTGTGGTTCTGGGCCAGAGGTTGATGCTGGGTTACAGCGGTGAAAGCACTAGGTCCTAGCTATTAGACCATTAGTTAGTGACAAGGGCCCTGGCCTTTCAGCTTTGCAGAAAAGAATTTCCACACAGATGGAAAGTAGTGAAACAAGTGAAATATTTATGAAGAGGAAGAAGGAAAAAAAAAAGAGTAGAGTACTTGTGAATAGACACTCAGGCAAACTCAGAAGGAGAGAGAATCATTGAGCTGTGCCTTCAGGGCAGTTTGAATTACTTTTATGGGATATTTCTTCTGGGTTTCCTTTGGTCAGTCATTTTGATTTGCCTGGTTCACTGTCCATATTTGGTATATTTCTGGTTCCTCCCATATATTCGCAGGCATGTCTTAACCATGATAGATTCTATTGAAGAGATCTGTGAGTAACCTGGCGTTAGTTAACATCACTCCCTAATGCCTCCAAGAAACCTTTCTGCACAAGTGTAAATGAGGAAGTCTCTTGACTTCAAAAGTGAGAAATGTATGATCTGGGCAGGGCCCAGCCTTTTCTCTTGTCTTATTATATTCGAGTTTTGGTCTATAGGGAAAACATTTCCACTTGCTTTACCCTGATAGAGGAGTTCATCTATGTCCTGTCTCAGTTTAACTAGCAGGTGGCACTAGAGGTAAAGAACCCACTTGCCAATGAAGAAGATGTGGGTTTAATTCCTGGATTGGGAAGGTCCCCTGAAAAAAGAAGTGGCGACCCACTCCAATATTCTTGCCTGGAGAATCCCACAGATAGAGGAGCCTGGCTGGCTACAGTCCATGGGATCACAAACAGTCAGACATGACTGAAAAAACTTAGCACACACACATATGCATTTCTGACAGTCCTTATCTAAGGGACACCAACACTGTGAGACTTTTAACATTCTTAGAATAAATTTTGACAACGTTTTATTGAGAGATCAGATAAAATGGAAAATAAATACTGTGGAGTACCTTAACGTCTTATATAGCACAAGGTGGATTTATGTGGTTTTTCTTGGATTAATTCTCTCCCTTTCTTTCAGTCCTCTCTATGGGTTCAAGGACATTTTACTTTTCTTATCTCATCTTCCTTCACAGTTAACCTCCACCTGTTTTCTGATAGCATTATATAGAGAAAACTATCTTCTAACAAAAAATTTACTTTTATCCAATCGACAAGGTGGCCTTTCAGCTTTGCAGAAAAGAATTTCCACACAGATGGAAAGTAGTGAAACAAGTGAAATATTTATGAAGAGGAAGAAGGAAAAAAAAAAGAGTAGAGTACTTGTGAATAGACACTCAGGCAAACTCAGAAGGAGAGAGAATCATTGAGCTGTGCCTTCAGGGCAGTTTGAATTACTTTTATGGGATATTTCTTCTGGGTTTCCTTTGGTCAGTCATTTTGATTTGCCTGGTTCACTGTCCATATTTGGTATATTTCTGGTTCCTCCCATATATTCGCAGGCATGTCTTAACCATGATAGATTCTATTGAAGAGATCTGTGAGTAACCTGGCGTTAGTTAACATCACTCCCCTAATGCCTCCAAGAAACCTTTCTGCACAAGTGTAAATGAGGAAGTCTCTTGACTTCAAAAGTGAGAAATGTATGATCTGGGCAGGGCCCAGCCTTTTCTCTTGTCTTATTATATTCGAGTTTTGGTCTATAGGGAAAACATTTCCACTTGCTTTACCCTGATAGAGGAGTTCATCTATGTCCTGTCTCAGTTTAACTAGCAGGTGGCACTAGAGGTAAAGAACCCACTTGCCAATGAAGAAGATGTGGGTTTAATTCCTGGATTGGGAAGGTCCCCTGAAAAAAGAAGTGGCGACCCACTCCAATATTCTTGCCTGGAGAATCCCACAGATAGAGGAGCCTGGCTGGCTACAGTCCATGGGATCACAAACAGTCAGACATGACTGAAAAAACTTAGCACACACACATATGCATTTCTGACAGTCCTTATCTAAGGGACACCAACACTGTGAGACTTTTAACATTCTTAGAATAAATTTTGACAACGTTTTATTGAGAGATCAGATAAAATGGAAAATAAATACTGTGGAGTACCTTAACGTCTTATATAGCACAAGGTGGATTTATGTGGTTTTTCTTGGATTAATTCTCTCCCTTTCTTTCAGTCCTCTCTATGGGTTCAAGGACATTTTACTTTTCTTATCTCATCTTCCTTCACAGTTAACCTCCACCTGTTTTCTGATAGCATTATATAGAGTTCCACATATTTTAAAATCTTAGTAAAACTGTCTATAATTTCAAGGAAAACTGGAGGAGATGTATACCTCATACCACTTGTTGTGTTCCATGGTCTCTAAAATAAGACCTTGAGATGAGGACTCATGTGCCAGTGATTTGTTATAGAATTGCTCCCAGAAGAAATTTGTAAAACAGTGAAGGAAAAGGAAGGAAGGAAGTCAAACAAGGATGTAACGAGAGGCAAAATCCAAGCATTAGCCTTCACTACAAGAAGTCCTGAACTGTAAATTACACCTAAGAATTTGTATCAATTTGAAACAAGGATTTGGGCATTCATTCTCAACATTAATTAGTCGTTTGGCTGATCACAGCTCCAGGGGTGCATATCCTTGCAACTACTTCCAGTTCTAATAGCTGGGGGGCAACCATACACAGAAAGTCACAAACAGGGTTAATTTGAAGCAGAAGAGCAATATGAGTCACAAAAATGACCAAAGATATCCAAGGGAATTTGGTGCAAAATCTCAATTTTAAATTCTTGTCTTTCATATTTATTTCTTACCACCAGACTAAACTTCCCAATAAAAATGGCCATGGATGTACCTATTTGTTTTGGAGGAAGCTTTATAAGAATGTTATGTGGAATACTTGCTGGAGCTAGAACAACAACAAACAATCTTACACAGAAGGACCTTAGTCTATTTTCTGAAATTCATTTTAATTTAATATCCTTTTCGTTCTTCATTTTAAATATCATCCCATTAGGAGCATCACATGGCAAATTCAGATTTCCCCATAACAACTTTAGTTTTGTTTCCTTTTTCATTCTTCCTCAGGGACTGTTCAAGAACGTATTGGGCCAGTCTTATAATCTGTCACATATGTATAGATATGTTAAACATATAGCACATTGCCTAGCACTGTGTATGTCTTAAGTATATAGTAGTTATCTTTATGATTGTTTCTAAAACCCAGCACTAACAGGAAGTTAGATGCCAGGGTGGGCAAGCACTTCTTTTTGGCTGTTATCCACCAGTTGCCCACTATTCTTTCTGTCCTCCCAAGACCTGAAAGATGTGTTGCTCACAGCCATGTGACAGGACCATCTGTAACTTGTGTTTTTTGGGACCAGAATATTTCCTTCCCCTATATTTATCCAGTATGACTGCAATGGCTCAGTAACAAACACATGTCTTTGTGTGACTTTGTGCAGGGGAGATTTCCAGAAATCTCTGTGACTGTTTGGAGGCAGCAGAGGAAGGATGGATAAGCTGCCAAGACATCTCTTCCATCATAATGAGCACTAATTGAATGTTTTGTTTGAAGAATATATAAAACTACCAAGACATCATCACTCAGATGATTTGGACTACTGCCTGGCCAGATGCAGTTTTCTGTCTCAGACATGATGTCATAAGCCAGTTAAGATGTTTTACATATTTTAAAATATTGGATTTGCTTGGAATGGTCAAGTATTATGGAACTTTTCTTGGACCTTCCTTTATGAAAATAATGAAGAGATGCCTCTGTCCTCAACCTTCTTCAGTTGGGGCCTCTCTCCATTTCCAGGTCCTTATCTGAGTATTTGTTTTCCAAAAAGGTTTGCTTGTCCTATTTCCTCAACTTAATTGTTCACTATATGCTAACTCACTAGGTTAAAGGGTCAAGAAAAAGTGAAAGGCAGGGACAACCCTATGGGACCTATCCTAGGAAAATCCAGCTATTTTGGAACATGTTCAGGAATAGATTTAATGATAATTAACATAATTTTACAGAATATTTTGATAAGAACATGTTCAGAAATAGATTTCATGATAATTAACATAATTTTACAGAATATTTTGATAAGAATATTTTGATAATTAGCATAATTTTATAGAATATTTTGATAAGAACAGAATATTTTGATATTTTACAGAATATTTTGATAATATTTTAGTGGTATTTTGATAGAATTATAGCCAAGATCTTTAGGATCACCCTATCAATTAACCCCAACCACTCTTTCAAGTTGAGAGGGATCAAAGTGCAATAAAGAACAAAGGGAATGAGAATATATGCATTTGTAATATACTGACAAATATTTAATGATCTCTACTGCAATACTTTGGCCACCTGATGGGAAGAGATGACTCATTGGAAAAGGAAGTTAGATGCCAGGGTGGCAAGCACTTCTTTTTGGCTGTTATCCACCAGTTGCCCACTATTCTTTCTGTCCTCCCAAGACCTGAAAGATGTGTTGCTCACAGCCATGTGACAGGACCATCTGTAACTTGTGTTTTTTGGGACCAGAATATTTCCTTCCCCTATATTTATCCAGTATGACTGCAATGGCTCAGTAACAAACACATGTCTTTGTGTGACTTTGTGCAGGGGAGATTTCCAGAAATCTCTGTGACTGTTTGGAGGCAGCAGAGGAAGGATGGATAAGCTGCCAAGACATCTCTTCCATCATAATGAGCACTAATTGAATGTTTTGTTTGAAGAATATATAAAACTACCAAGACATCATCACTCAGATGATTTGGACTACTGCCTGGCCAGATGCAGTTTTCTGTCTCAGACATGATGTCATAAGCCAGTTAAGATGTTTTACATATTTTAAAATATTGGATTTGCTTGGAATGGTCAAGTATTATGGAACTTTTCTTGGACCTTCCTTTATGAAAATAATGAAGAGATGCCTCTGTCCTCAACCTTCTTCAGTTGGGGCCTCTCTCCATTTCCAGGTCCTTATCTGAGTATTTGTTTTCCAAAAAGGTTTGCTTGTCCTATTTCCTCAACTTAATTGTTCACTATATGCTAACTCACTAGGTTAAAGGGTCAAGAAAAAGTGAAAGGCAGGGACAACCCTATGGGACCTATCCTAGGAAAATCCAGCTATTTTGGAACATGTTCAGGAATAGATTTAATGATAATTAACATAATTTTACAGAATATTTTGATAAGAACATGTTCAGAAATAGATTTCATGATAATTAACATAATTTTACAGAATATTTTGATAAGAATATTTTGATAATTAGCATAATTTTATAGAATATTTTGATAAGAACAGAATATTTTGATATTTTACAGAATATTTTGATAATATTTTAGTGGTATTTTGATAGAATTATAGCCAAGATCTTTAGGATCACCCTATCAATTAACCCCAACCACTCTTTCAAGTTGAGAGGGATCAAAGTGCAATAAAGAACAAAGGGAATGAGAATATATGCATTTGTAATATACTGACAAATATTTAATGATCTCTACTGCAATACTTTGGCCACCTGATGGGAAGAGATGACTCATTGGAAAAGAGTCTGAAGTTGGGGAAAATAGAAGGCAAAACAAGAAGGACAAGACAGAGAATGAGATGGTTGGATGGGATCACTGAATCAATGGACATGAGTTTGAGCAAGCTCCAGGAGATGGTGAAGGAGAAGGAAGCCTGGCCTGCTGCAGTTCATGGGGTTACAAAGAGTCACAAAGAGACTAAGTGTCTGAACCGAACTAAACTGAACTGACGGGAATGCTATTTGACAAAACATGAATTCAAGCATGTAGCATGGATTATTTATAAAAGTAATGTCCTGGGATTGAATCAATCAAGTTATCTTTGTCAAAGTAAGTTTTGAGTAGAGTTATTAGCAGATTCAATTCTAGAATAGGCAAATAGCCAAAGGTTTTTCTTATCTGACAGTGCTGTGCTTTTGTGTTTATTTCACTCTTTCAGAGAGCCTAGCACAAAATCAAGCAAAAATATGACTGTCATGATCTACTTCTATGAGACTGACTCCATTCTCCATTATTACTTTGCACTCATTTGCTGTATGTGCTTAGTTGTGTCTGACTCTTTGTGACCTCATGGACTATAGCCTGTCAGACTGCTTTCCATGAATGTTCCAGGCAAGAATACTGGAGCAGTTTGCCATTTCCTACTCCAAGGGCTTTTCCTGACCCAGGGATTGAATCAGTGTCTCTTGTATCTCCTGCATTGGCAGGCAGATTTCTCACCAGTAGAGCCATCTGGGAAGCCCTTTGTTCCCTTATAATCCATCCAAAATAACTGAAATCATTGCCTTGGAAGCTGACCAGAGCAAACATTACGTTAACTTTAAGATCAAACTATTCACAGGCAGAAATTGCACTCCCAATTGTATTTACCACCAGAGCTAAAGGTGGTAAATAATATATCTTGACATAAATAACAATAATTTTCAACCTAATGCAAGATGAGGTTTCAAATAAAGTCAAATGATAATGTTCCAAATATGTAAATTCTTTTTTTTTTTCACAATCACGTTTTTATCTTTCTTTTTTGATTTTACAGAGTTTTGCTGTTTACAGATATGTGTAGTTCCAGATTAGTCATATGTATATCCCATTCCCCCCATCCCACCCCTAAGGCCGTCTCATAGCCCCTATGTATGAGCCCTTAGTCCCACAGCGCATTGACGATAGTTGTCTCTTTTACATAAGACAGTATAGGGTTCCGTGTTGCTCTTTCCATATCTCTCACCCACTCCTCCCTCTCCTAGTCATATGTCCTCTATGACTATTTTTCCCATTTTTACATAAGGGTCCGACATGGTGAAGAGAGGAAGCCTGGCCTGCTGCAGTTCATGGGGTTACAAAGAGTCACAAAGAGACTAAGTGTCTGAACCGAACTAAACTGAACTGACGGAATGCTATTTGACAAAACATGAATTGCAGAGCATGATTAGATGTTATAAAAGTAATGTCCTGGGATTGAATCAATCAAGTTATCTTTGTCAAAGTAAGTTTTGAGTAGAGTTATTAGCAGATTCAATTCTAGAATAGGCAAATAGCCAAAGGTTTTTCTTATCTGACAGTGCTGTGCTTTTGTGTTTATTTCACTCTTTCAGAGAGCCTAGCACAAAATCAAGCAAAAATATGACTGTCATGATCTACTTCTATGAGACTGACTCCATTCTCCATTATTACTTTGCACTCATTTGCTGTATGTGCTTAGTTGTGTCTGACTCTTTGTGACCTCATGGACTATAGCCTGTCAGACTGCTTTCCATGAATGTTCCAGGCAAGAATACTGGAGCAGTTTGCCATTTCCTACTCCAAGGGCTTTTCCTGACCCAGGGATTGAATCAGTGTCTCTTGTATCTCCTGCATTGGCAGGCAGATTTCTCACCAGTAGAGCCATCTGGGAAGCCCTTTGTTCCCTTATAATCCATCCAAAATAACTGAAATCATTGCCTTGGAAGCTGACCAGAGCAAACATTACGTTAACTTTAAGATCAAACTATTCACAGGCAGAAATTGCACTCCCAATTGTATTTACCACCAGAGCTAAAGGTGGTAAATAATATATCTTGACATAAATAACAATAATTTTCAACCTAATGCAAGATGAGGTTTCAAATAAAGTCAAATGATAATGTTCCAAATATGTAAATTCTTTTTTTTTTTCACAATCACGTTTTTATCTTTCTTTTTTGATTTTACAGAGTTTTGCTGTTTACAGATATGTGTAGTTCCAGATTAGTCATATGTATATCCCATTCCCCCCATCCCACCCCTAAGGCCGTCTCATAGCCCCTATGTATGAGCCCTTAGTCCCACAGCGCATTGACGATAGTTGTCTCTTTTACATAAGACAGTATAGGGTTCCGTGTTGCTCTTTCCATATCTCTCACCCACTCTACCCTCTCCTCAATGTCCATAAGTCTGTCCTCTATGACTATTTTTCCATCGATGCTCTGCGTGGGTAAGACACTCATTCTTCTGACTCCTGATTATTTAAGAGAAACACAAAGCCTGGAGTTTGAGAACATGAGACTGAGCAAGGATTCCTGGTCCAGAGAAGGCTCTGATACTTAGGACCTGAGTAACACTGACTTAGTTACTGTCTTCGCTCTCTCTGTGCTGTGCTCAGTCCTGTCCAACTCTCTGCAACCCCATGGTCTATAGCCTGTAACAATCCTCTGTCCATGGAATTCTCTAGGCAAGAACACTGGAGTGGGTTGCCATGCCCTCCTCCAGGGGATCTTCTTCACCCAGGAATCAAACCCATGTCTCTCATGTCTCCCACAGAGGCAGGTGGATTACCTCTGACACCACCTATGGGATGTGAATAATATCTTTCTATAAAGTTTTTGGGCTGATTAATGGAGTTATTACAAGTGTACCATTTAGAATAGTGTCTCAGAGTAAGTACAATGTAGGACTTATAAGTGCATTTTTTTAAACAAAGGGAATCAAAGAGAATGTTCCTTTAAGGAGCAGTAGCTTTGACCATTCAGTGAGTTCCTGTTTGAGGAAGAGTTAGGAAGGAAGTGAGAGAGGCATAACTAGACTAAAAAGACTGAAAACGAGATCTAACATTTTAATTTCCCATATTACCAAAGACAGAGCAAACTGAAAGTCCAGGGAACTGAGATTTCCCCCCAGAACCAAGGCTGAGAATTGGGGAATAGCATGAGCAAATCCTACAACTCACTTAAAAGGTACATCTTTGCAAAATAATGGATTATGCCATTTCACCTTCAGACACATCAGTGCAAATCTACCTAAAAATTCTAATGTTAAGGAGATTTTCTTTCATTGAAATTAGATATTGTTTTTTTTAAGTACTAGCATCATTTAGGTATGAAACAGAAACTTCAAATAGTATTTTCTCTCTTTTCACAATGATACCAAGAATGAACAATTGTGTAGCATTTTAATTTTCTTTGATTTCTAATCCTTTTAATTATATTTTCATGTAACTGTTGTGCATTTCTTACCTCCCTCCCTCACTTAGAAAAGGAATTGCTTGCTCATGGCATTTAATAATTTTTATAATGAGGATTATTTTCTGTTATGGTATTCTATCTACTAGCGTTGAACCTTAAGAACTTTATAGATTACTTTCCGACTTCCAGGGAAAAGTTTTATTCTGGGTAGAGGAGCTTGTGTTACTGAAATTTCCTGATTCATTGCTTTCCTTCTGTCTTCATTCTTTTGGTCCCAGGTTCCGGTGTGGTGCCATTGAGGCCACTTGGATATTTCTGTTTCTTTGTGAACACTGATGGTCCTTGTCCATTTTAGGCCCTATTTTTTTTCTCTTTCTTCCTCCCTCTCCCTCGATATCTATACTCCTCTTTCTCTCTCTTTGGTAAGGATTCATTTTGCAGGCTCTTTCCTGCCACTTTTATGTGTAGAGTCTATTCTTTGTCATGTTTGGTGATGAGCTTAGCTTTGTAAATCTCAAGAACCATCTCAGTGAACTCCCCTATTCAAGACACAGCTCTCCTTCCATGGTTATGGTAAAGTTCCTCCAGTAATTCATAGGACAAAGGAATTGGGATAAGTGAGGGCTACCTCCTGGTGAGAGGCCTTTTAGAAGGACACACACTTTGTAGAAGAGAAGGAGAGAGAGAGTTGGGTTTTTAAAATCATGTTCTTCAGTAGGATAAATCACTGGCTAAAACAATTCTATTTACATCCCTGGCCCCAATCAATTTTTGTAGAAGAGAAGGAAGAGGGGCAGAGTTGGGAATAATTCATGCTGCATAGATTTTTTTTAAAAAATAGCATGAGCAAATCCTACAACTCACTTAAAAGGTACATCTTTGCAAAATAATGGATTATGCCATTTCACCTTCAGACACATCAGTGCAAATCTACCTAAAAATTCTAATGTTAAGGAGATTTTCTTTCATTGAAATTAGATATTGTTTTTTTTAAGTACTAGCATCATTTAGGTATGAAACAGAAACTTCTACTCGTATTTTCTCTCTTTTCACACTGATACCAAGAATGAACAATTGTGTAGCATTTTAATTTTCTTTGATTTCTAATCCTTTTAATTATATTTTCATGTAACTGTTGTGCATTTCTTACCTCCCTCCCTCACTTAGAAAAGGAATTGCTTGCTCATGGCATTTAATAATTTTTATAATGAGGATTATTTTCTGTTATGGTATTCTATCTACTAGCGTTGAACCTTAAGAACTTTATAGATTACTTTCCGACTTCCAGGGAAAAGTTTTATTCTGGGTAGAGGAGCTTGTGTTACTGAAATTTCCTGATTCATTGCTTTCCTTCTGTCTTCATTCTTTTGGTCCCAGGTTCCGGTGTGGTGCCATTGAGGCCACTTGGATATTTCTGTTTCTTTGTGAACACTGATGGTCCTTGTCCATTTTAGGCCCTATTTTTTTTCTCTTTCTTCCTCCCTCTCCCTCGATATCTATACTCCTCTTTCTCTCTCTTTGGTAAGGATTCATTTTGCAGGCTCTTTCCTGCCACTTTTATGTGTAGAGTCTATTCTTTGTCATGTTTGGTGATGAGCTTAGCTTTGTAAATCTCAAGAACCATCTCAGTGAACTCCCCTATTCAAGACACAGCTCTCCTTCCATGGTTATGGTAAAGTTCCTCCAGTAATTCATAGGACAAAGGAATTGGGATAAGTGAGGGCTACCTCCTGGTGAGAGGCCTTTTAGAAGGACACACACTTTGTAGAAGAGAAGGAGAGAGAGAGTTGGGTTTTTAAAATCATGTTCTTCAGTAGGATAAATCACTGGCTAAAACAATTCTATTTACATTCCTGGCCCCAATCATAGATGTTAAAGGTGATGTACAGACAAGCAGAGACGCTATGAATATGAGTGTGGACATGTAGAATTGGTAAAGGTGAATAATTCCTATAGCAATGCCAATATGACTTTTTAAATTATTTATAGTTTTATTGACATCAGCTCATGGTCTCATCTTCAAGAATGTAAATATGAGAATTGCCTAAGCATGAAGCAGAGACAGACATTTCATGTCTATTTATAACTGAGTCAATAAGCTTTCCTTCAACACTCATGATGCCAAAGCCCCTGGGCAGGTGCTATGGAGCAAGCAAAGAGGAAGGGAACTGAGTTTCTGTTCTCATGCTTAAAGAACAGTAAAGAAGGTTTCAGACACTAAGCAACAGAATATGTTTCAAAACTTTTTCCTTAACTATTGATAGTCAATTAAACACGTAGGAGTTTTGCCTTATGTATTCTTTTCGTTATTTTTTGAGAAAGTATGATTTGGAAATAGCTTTTCATCCAGCATCTCTTGGGGATAAAATAAGATTCCTTCTGATTTTTATTCTTGTGACAATTTAACTGGTTTACAGTCAAATATGCCACATAGCATCAAGAAGAGTTGAAACTAATTGGTTGTGGCAGGGTCAATGATAAGGAAAACAGGAGAAAGGTAGGTGAGGAGACATTGGCATTTAAAGGTCAAAATAAGATTGTTACTCAGTTCTTATTTATGGAGTAGCTACTAGGTTCCTTAGGAAAATACTATGTGAAGCTTGATGGAAAATATTCAGAGATGTATTTTGCCAGAAATGCTACAGACCCAAAAGTAGCTGCTATGGAGGTGAAAAGTAAAAATGTGAAAGAGTTAGTCACGCAGTTTTGTTCGACTTTTTGGGACCCATGGACTGTAGCCTGCCAGGCTCCTCTGGAATTCTCCAAGCAAGAACTCTGGAGTTGCCATGCCCTGTGGGGCTCTGAATTGAAAGAGGACCGTTGCAAGCATAAGGAAGCTTAAGCACATGTTTGCAGTTTGGAGCTAAGATGGCGCCTACAGGAAGAGACAAGGGCGTGATCTAAATTGTTAAGTGATTTTGTCAAAATTTCTGATTGGTTCCCCTGGTTTCTGTGCTCGTGGATGATTGCTTGACCTTTAGCTTGATTGGTGTAATCTATAGGAAGTCCCGTGCAAAACCCCCTTCACTTGCCTATAAAAGCTGTGAGTCTGCACTAATAAAATGGAACTGCTTTGACGGAACCCCTGCAGCATCTGATTGTCTCCTGCGTTTGCCGGGGGTCTGGGTTGGCCGGCAGCAGGCTCACTCTTCTACGATCTTCCCATGCCTTGGCCACGGGCAATCCCACCGCCGTTTCTCCTTTGCAGGCAGCCCCGCAATGCCCTCTTTCAGGGGATCTTCCCAAGGGAGTAAACTTGAGTCTGCCACACTGAGAGCAGATTCTTTACCATCTGAGCCACTAGGGAGATGAAGAGGAGAGCAACTATTAAGCAGATTAAAATCTATAGCCTTTGGAACATTTTGGATTAAAGGGCTAATACGCATGGAGAAATCTAGGGTAAATTTGACCATAAATAAAAAAGTGCGTTACAATATAAAATGAGTCCAGATAATCTGGGAAGAGCCTTGTTTAGTGAGCGGCTTTGTTTCAGCTGACTTTTCCCGGCTCACTTATGAATAGAACAGGCTCTCTTGTGGTCTGGCTTAGAGGCAGCATGCAGCTACTGGCATCTGCCCGCATGCCAGGCCTTTATGAAACGATGAAGAATGGTTCCTGGATGATAGATGTTACTGCTGTACCAGGGAAAATTGTCAGGGGCTTAGAGATGCTTAGCAGATAACAGACATTTGTTCCCAGGTACACTGACCCTGTAGGGAAAGCAAGCAGCAATTTATGTGATGGTTGGGCAGGATTTGAGGATGTTGACTTAAGGGACAGAGGAAGCTAACATTCCTGGGACCATGTAGATCATCAGAAAACCTGGAGAAGTAATACGTCTCTCCTTTTAAATCTACTGGCTGTGGTAAGAGATCCAAGTTTTCCATTGAGAAATTACAGCATGAACTGACTGTGATGTGAGCAACCCGACTATACTAAACTCTCAGTACTGCTTCTGGCACAGACTCATGTAATAAAGAGTGTTTAAGAAATGTTTATTTTATATTAATAAATGTTTGTTTATTAAAATACTATTTAATAAATAGTGTTGAATGCATTTTTCTGACTTACTTCTTTGCTTAAAGATTTTACAAGTCTCTACTGATCTTATTTGACACTTGTTTGTATTCCTTTTCTCACTTTGTGTCACAAAATGACAATCTGTGAATGACTGCATTGCTATGTGAACTTCAGCCTAAGACCAGCTTTGTGACTAATGTTAATATCAAGCCAAGAGGTTCCTTTAAAATAATCTGGCTGCATACCTGTGTGTCATCAGTGTGGAGTGACCCTAATCCATTAATAAATCATGAACCAATGTTTAGAAGGATATGTGAATTCTTTAGTACAAAGGGTAAGACATTTAACTCATAAAGGCATCTGGTGTCACAAATTAAATTTGGGTTTCAATTTCTCAGTCAAGGGCATCTGCCCGAACTTTTAAATAAAACAAAAATTGTGATCATCTTTGAGTACTTCCAAACTAATTTACCAATGCTGATCTTAGGATTTACATCAATTACCATTTTATTTATTTATTTTTATTTTTATTTTTTTGGGGGGGGCAGGTTGGGGAGGGAGAGCGGTATGCGGGCCACTTCTATTGGTCTTTCATTTATCTATTTTCATCCATCTTTGTTGTTTGGTCCGTGTAGGCCTCCCATCGCGGTGGCCTCTGTTGTCACAGAGCAGCGGCTCTGGGCACATGCACTCCAGAGCTCCAGCTCGGTAATTGGACACATGAGTCCAGCCACTCCATGGCAAGTGAGATCATCCCAGGCCAGGGATCGAACCGGCGCCCCTTGCACTTCAAGGTGGTGTCCTTACCCACTGGACCACCAGGGAAGCCCCAATTACCATTTTAGAACATACTTTTATTTAGTGTACATAGATGAATTATATCATTTGAAATTGGAGCTAAGCATCTTGAAGAAACACAGGGATTTTCATATCTTATAAAATCTGACCTTAACATATGCTCTGTCTACCTCTCACTATTAGGTTTTCCAAGTTTTCCATTGAGAAATTACAGCATGAACTGACTGTGATGTGAGCAACCCGACTATACTAAACTCTCAGTACTGCTTCTGGCACAGACTCATGTAATAAAGAGTGTTTAAGAAATGTTTATTTTATATTAATAAATGTTTGTTTATTAAAATACTATTTAATAAATAGTGTTGAATGCATTTTTCTGACTTACTTCTTTGCTTAAAGATTTTACAAGTCTCTACTGATCTTATTTGACACTTGTTTGTATTCCTTTTCTCACTTTGTGTCACAAAATGACAATCTGTGAATGACTGCATTGCTATGTGAACTTCAGCCTAAGACCAGCTTTGTGACTAATGTTAATATCAAGCCAAGAGGTTCCTTTAAAATAATCTGGCTGCATACCTGTGTGTCATCAGTGTGGAGTGACCCTAATCCATTAATAAATCATGAACCAATGTTTAGAAGGATATGTGAATTCTTTAGTACAAAGGGTAAGACATTTAACTCATAAAGGCATCTGGTGTCACAAATTAAATTTGGGTTTCAATTTCTCAGTCAAGGGCATCTGCCCGAACTTTTAAATAAAACAAAAATTGTGATCATCTTTGAGTACTTCCAAACTAATTTACCAATGCTGATCTTAGGATTTACATCAATTACCATTTTATTTATTTATTTTTATTTTTATTTTTTTGGGGGGGGCAGGTTGGGGAGGGAGAGCGGTATGCGGGCCACTTCTATTGGTCTTTCATTTATCTATTTTCATCCATCTTTGTTGTTTGGTCCGTGTAGGCCTCCCATCGCGGTGGCCTCTGTTGTCACAGAGCAGCGGCTCTGGGCACATGCACTCCAGAGCTCCAGCTCGGTAATTGGACACATGAGTCCAGCCACTCCATGGCAAGTGAGATCATCCCAGGCCAGGGATCGAACCGGCGCCCCTTGCACTTCAAGGTGGTGTCCTTACCCACTGGACCACCAGGGAAGCCCCAATTACCATTTTAGAACATACTTTTATTTAGTGTACATAGATGAATTATATCATTTGAAATTGGAGCTAAGCATCTTGAAGAAACACAGGGATTTTCATATCTTATAAAATCTGACCTTAACATATGCTCTGTCTACCTCTCACTATTAGTTTTTGTTTTCCTATTTTCATTAATAATAAGCTAAGAGAAATTTGGGACTTCATGATGGTGCTAATGGTAAGGGACCCTTTTCCCAATGCAGGAGACCTAAGAGAGTCGGGTTCTATCTATGGATCTGAAAGATGCCCTTGAGGAGGGTACAGCAACCCATTCAAGTATTCTTGCCTGGAGAATCCCCATGGACAGAACAGGCTGGTGCACTAAAATCCAGAGAGTCATAAAGAGTCAGACACAACTGAAGTGACTTAGCACAGCACACAAATGAAATTTAGCTCCTGTTTGTAGCTCAGTGTTTCCTTTCTGAATTGCCTAGATATAGTTCAAACACTGAAGATAAGAATAAAACAATGTACATTATGAGTGATAAACACTCAAGTACTTTGCTGTGCATGTTTGCTAAGTTGCTTCAGTTGTGTCTGACTCTTTACAATCTCATGGACTGTGTAGCCTACCAGGCTCTTCTCTCCATGAAATTCTCCAGACAAGAATACTGGAATGACTTGCAGTACCATTCTCCACTCTGTCAATTTTCACTAGATATATACCAATAGTTCTTTGAATTGCTTACCAGGAGAAGAATTCCAATCCCTTATAATTCAAGTCACTCTTCACAAAATGAGTCCCTTTTTGGACCCAGGTGTCCCACTAATGGAGCTTAAGACCCATATTTTCATCTTTAATGGTCATATATTATGGAATATAAAAAAGCAAAAAATGGAGTTATTATTATTACTGACTTATTATATGATATTCTTAGTTCCCAGAATCTATCGGAGAAAGAAACATCCCTTGTTATCACTGCCTCCCAGTTTTCATTACATTCTTGTGGAATTCTTTGATAATTTAAGGAGCGCATCTACATATGTATCGAACCGCGCCTTGCACTTCAAGGTGGTGTCCTTACCCACTGGACCACCAGGGAAGCCCCAATTACCATTTTAGAACATACTTTTATTTAGTGTACATAGATGAATTATATCATTTGAAATTGGAGCTAAGCATCTTGAAGAAACACAGGGATTTTCATATCTTATAAAATCTGACCTTAACATATGCTCTGTCTACCTCTCACTATTAGTTTTTGTTTTCCTATTTTCATTAATAATAAGCTAAGAGAAATTTGGGACTTCATGATGGTGCTAATGGTAAGGGACCCTTTTCCCAATGCAGGAGACCTAAGAGAGTCGGGTTCTATCTATGGATCTGAAAGATGCCCTTGAGGAGGGTACAGCAACCCATTCAAGTATTCTTGCCTGGAGAATCCCCATGGACAGAACAGGCTGGTGCACTAAAATCCAGAGAGTCATAAAGAGTCAGACACAACTGAAGTGACTTAGCACAGCACACAAATGAAATTTAGCTCCTGTTTGTAGCTCAGTGTTTCCTTTCTGAATTGCCTAGATATAGTTCAAACACTGAAGATAAGAATAAAACAATGTACATTATGAGTGATAAACACTCAAGTACTTTGCTGTGCATGTTTGCTAAGTTGCTTCAGTTGTGTCTGACTCTTTACAATCTCATGGACTGTGTAGCCTACCAGGCTCTTCTCTCCATGAAATTCTCCAGACAAGAATACTGGAATGACTTGCAGTACCATTCTCCACTCTGTCAATTTTCACTAGATATATACCAATAGTTCTTTGAATTGCTTACCAGGAGAAGAATTCCAATCCCTTATAATTCAAGTCACTCTTCACAAAATGAGTCCCTTTTTGGACCCAGGTGTCCCACTAATGGAGCTTAAGACCCATATTTTCATCTTTAATGGTCATATATTATGGAATATAAAAAAGCAAAAAATGGAGTTATTATTATTACTGACTTATTATATGATATTCTTAGTTCCCAGAATCTATCGGAGAAAGAAACATCCCTTGTTATCACTGCCTCCCAGTTTTCATTACATTCTTGTGGAATTCTTTGATAATTTAAGGAGCCGCCACATGTGCTACAAGAATCTAGCAAATGATTTTTATCACAAAGAATCACTGATAACTTTCTATACTGATACACATTTAACTGAGTACTTTTGAGGGGGTTTATTTTCACACTGGTCCAAATGACTATGTACTAATCCAAGGAACGTACCAATTCAATTAAATTAAAAAACAAACATGCAATAAAACTTCTGGTCTGGGATTCCCTGGTGGTCCAGTGGGTAAAGAGTCTGCCTTTCACTGCAAGGGGCGCCGGTTCAACCCTTGCGCGGGAAGATCCCATGCCGCAGAGTGGCTGGACCAGTGTGTCCAATTACGAGCCAGGGCTCTGGAATGCACTTGTCCAGAGCTGGTGCTCCACTGCAGGAGAGGCCACTGTAATGGGAGGCCCATACAGGCAAAAGAACAAAGATAAATGAAAATAAATAAATGAAAGACCAATAAAAGTGCCCCCCCCACCCCAAAAAAAAACCAAAACCAAAACCAAAAAACTTCTAGTCTGAAATGGATAGCATTCCAAAAGAAAACTGATAATCAATGCCAATAAAAACATTTACCTAAGAGGCCCAGCCAGAGATAAATCGACCATTTCTCTTTCTAAAGGTGCTATATGGTAATTGTCAGGTTCATAGCTACCTGGCATGTAGAAAACAATAACTATTGCATAAAGGTATAGAATCAATGAATAGATACTAAGAAAATCTCTTTCTGCAGATCTGCTTTCTGTAGAGCTTAAAGAGCATGCATCTTTTCTCTGTTTAATGACCTAGTTACAGTGCCTGTACACCTGAATGCATCTGATAAATACCATTCTCCACTCTGTCAATTTTCACTAGATATATACCAATAGTTCTTTGAATTGCTTACCAGGAGAAGAATTCCAATCCCTTATAATTCAAGTCACTCTTCACAAAATGAGTCCCTTTTTGGACCCAGGTGTCCCACTAATGGAGCTTAAGACCCATATTTTCATCTTTAATGGTCATATATTATGGAATATAAAAAAGCAAAAAATGGAGTTATTATTATTACTGACTTATTATATGATATTCTTAGTTCCCAGAATCTATCGGAGAAAGAAACATCCCCTTGTTATCACTGCCTCCCAGTTTTCATTACATTCTTGTGGAATTCTTTGATAATTTAAGGAGCCGCCACATGTGCTACAAGAATCTAGCAAATGATTTTTATCACAAAGAATCACTGATAACTTTCTATACTGATACACATTTAACTGAGTACTTTTGAGGGGGTTTATTTTCACACTGGTCCAAATGACTATGTACTAATCCAAGGAACGTACCAATTCAATTAAATTAAAAAACAAACATGCAATAAAACTTCTGGTCTGGGATTCCCTGGTGGTCCAGTGGGTAAAGAGTCTGCCTTTCACTGCAAGGGGCGCCGGTTCAACCCTTGCGCGGGAAGATCCCATGCCGCAGAGTGGCTGGACCAGTGTGTCCAATTACGAGCCAGGGCTCTGGAATGCACTTGTCCAGAGCTGGTGCTCCACTGCAGGAGAGGCCACTGTAATGGGAGGCCCATACAGGCAAAAGAACAAAGATAAATGAAAATAAATAAATGAAAGACCAATAAAAGTGCCCCCCCCACCCCAAAAAAAAACCAAAACCAAAACCAAAAAACTTCTAGTCTGAAATGGATAGCATTCCAAAAGAAAACTGATAATCAATGCCAATAAAAACATTTACCTAAGAGGCCCAGCCAGAGATAAATCGACCATTTCTCTTTCTAAAGGTGCTATATGGTAATTGTCAGGTTCATAGCTACCTGGCATGTAGAAAACAATAACTATTGCATAAAGGTATAGAATCAATGAATAGATACTAAGAAAATCTCTTTCTGCAGATCTGCTTTCTGTAGAGCTTAAAGAGCATGCATCTTTTCTCTGTTTAATGACCTAGTTACAGTGCCTGTACACCTGAATGCATCTGATAAATATTTGCACTTATTCTTGACAATGTACCAGGGGATTCATTTGAAAATATATTAGAATAGTGGCCAAGGCATTCTAAGAATGCTGGTGACATGGCAAGCCAGAGGTGAGGCGATTTCCAGCTGTCAAGATTTCTCTGCCCAGTGTTTCCATCCTATGCTCTTGACGTGGAGGTGTGGAGCTAGGATTATAAAGAATAGTTATGAACATAGAAGAGGAAAACAAAGATCATTTCTAAGACAACATAGACCTTAGCAAAAGGCTGTAATGAAAACAAGACTTGAAAACATTGAAAAACTTGAAAACATTTCACAGAACACAAATAAATGGAACACTGAAGTTGAAATGAGGCCTGAGATGAATCCCAAGATGCTGCGTTAGTGTTGGGGATTTGGTTTACTATCTGAGCCAATGTGTCTTTTCATTAAAATTCAAATAAAATTTCAATTGAGGATCCAAGGCTCAAGTTACTTATTCTTCTCAGACTCCATGCTCATCATTACTTAAACATGGCTGTTTAATTTTTTAGTGAGAAAAAATGAATTAGACACTCAACTCCAACTCCTTTATGGAGAAAAATGTGTAGGTTTTTAAAGAGATTTGATGTTGAACAATATAAATCATCATTATCCTCATCTTCAATATCATATCAATATTGACTAGAATTTACTATGTGACTCTGACCTCTGAAATCCTTACATGAGCCATCTCAGTGAACTCTCCCAAACCTGGAAGAGGGGGATGATATTCTTCTCACTTTAAGAGGAGAAATTTGAGGCTCAATGAAGTTAAACAATTTTTATTAAGCCATGAAGCTCTGTACTTTGTGTTGGTATCCATGCTAGTCAGGTCAGTATTTAAAAACTGGCAACCAGGAAGAAGGAGTATATGTGAGAAGCTCAGCTGAGCTGAAGTCAGGTGAGATGCCAGATGCAGAGTAACTATTAAAGCAAAAGCTTAAATGGAACAAAAAGTCAAAACTTTAATTATTAAGTGTGATAGTAGAAGCAAGAAGCTAAAACACAGGGCATACTAACTCTCCTCTGTTTCATTTTGTACAAAGAAGAGCTGGTGGATCAGCTGAGATGTGGTTTGCTTAATTGTTGAATAAATCTGGAGCAATGGTTTTATGGTTCAGTCCCTGGGGTTGCAGGCAGGGCCAGGGAAAAGAGCTAAGAATGGAAAAGTACAGTGTACTCAGTCAGAGTGAGGCAAAGCATCTTCAAGTTCCCCTGTGCCTTTTCACTTCCTTAAGGAGGCTTTCAGCAGAGGTACCTGAGGAATGTATTTGCCTAACAGCTGAGAGAGAGTAGCTTTAGAATACAAGCTACTTAGAGTCTTACTCTTTGACTGTATCTTCTCTAAGAGACTGTCATGCATTGATCTTCCACCAAGTCTGGTGTGGGGAGGCTAACTTTCCTTTGCCAGTTAAGCCTTTGAAATTGCATATGGTTGCATGCATGCTAAGTCACTTCAGTTATGTCTGACTCTGTGTGGCACTATGGACTTTAGCCTGCCAGGCTCCTCTGTCTATTGGATTCTCCAGGCAAGGATATTGCAGTGGCTTGTCATGCTTTCCTCCAAGAGATCTTCCTGATGCAGAAATTGAACCCAAATCTCTTAGGTCTGCCATGGCTGTTTAATTTTTAGTGAGAAAAATGAATTAGACACTCAACTCCAACTCCTTTATGGAGAAAAATGTGTAGGTTTTTAAAGAGATTTGATGTTGAACAATATAAATCATCATTATCCTCATCTTCAATATCATATCAATATTGACTAGAATTTACTATGTGACTCTGACCTCTGAAATCCTTACATGAGCCATCTCAGTGAACTCTCCCAAACCTGGAAGAGGGGGATGATATTCTTCTCACTTTAAGAGGAGAAATTTGAGGCTCAATGAAGTTAAACAATTTTTATTAAGCCATGAAGCTCTGTACTTTGTGTTGGTATCCATGCTAGTCAGGTCAGTATTTAAAAACTGGCAACCAGGAAGAAGGAGTATATGTGAGAAGCTCAGCTGAGCTGAAGTCAGGTGAGATGCCAGATGCAGAGTAACTATTAAAGCAAAAGCTTAAATGGAACAAAAAGTCAAAACTTTAATTATTAAGTGTGATAGTAGAAGCAAGAAGCTAAAACACAGGGCATACTAACTCTCCTCTGTTTCATTTTGTACAAAGAAGAGCTGGTGGATCAGCTGAGATGTGGTTTGCTTAATTGTTGAATAAATCTGGAGCAATGGTTTTATGGTTCAGTCCCTGGGGTTGCAGGCAGGGCCAGGGAAAAGAGCTAAGAATGGAAAAGTACAGTGTACTCAGTCAGAGTGAGGCAAAGCATCTTCAAGTTCCCCTGTGCCTTTTCACTTCCTTAAGGAGGCTTTCAGCAGAGGTACCTGAGGAATGTATTTGCCTAACAGCTGAGAGAGAGTAGCTTTAGAATACAAGCTACTTAGAGTCTTACTCTTTGACTGTATCTTCTCTAAGAGACTGTCATGCATTGATCTTCCACCAAGTCTGGTGTGGGGAGGCTAACTTTCCTTTGCCAGTTAAGCCTTTGAAATTGCATATGGTTGCATGCATGCTAAGTCACTTCAGTTATGTCTGACTCTGTGTGGCACTATGGACTTTAGCCTGCCAGGCTCCTCTGTCTATTGGATTCTCCAGGCAAGGATATTGCAGTGGCTTGTCATGCTTTCCTCCAAGAGATCTTCCTGATGCAGAAATTGAACCCAAATCTCTTAGGTCTGCCTGCATTGGCAAGTAGGTTCTTTACTACTAGCACCACATTACAAGCCCTTTGGGACCTGGAAAAAATCAGATAGGGGTTTTTAGTCTAGCCTGGACTCCTCAGTATGCAAACCTGATCTGTTCTCTATAATTCTGTTACAACCTTTTCTTTATTCTATTTTGAAAAATCTCTCTGTAAGTGTGCTGCTGTGATTGATAGAATTTTGTTCTCAAGTGTGTTGGGTTAGAAAAAAGAATTAAATGACTAATCTAGATTTCTGACTAAGCATAGAAAATGACAACAGAGTGAAAATTCATAAATTCACAAGATGAAACTGAAAGGGAGGAATAATAACGAACAGAAGACAACACAGTATTGTAAGATGGAAAAATGATGGAATACTAGAAAAGAGGGAACCAATAACAGAGGACAGCAATAGCAAGCAAGATAATTGCATGTAAGGATCAAATAAGACTCTAAAACAGAGGCACTAGTACCATAGAAAGTGATCATGGCATTTGGTCCCATCACTTCCTGGCAAATAGAAGGGGAAAAAATTGAAGCGGTGACACATTTTCTTTGCTTGGGCTCCAAAATCACTGTGCATGGTAGCTGCAGTTGTGAAATTAAAAGATGCTTGCTCATCGGAATAAAGCGTCATAGCTGAGACTGTGTATTAAAATCAAAGACATCCCTTTGGTGGTAATGTCTGTACAGTCAAAGCTCTAGTTTCTCCAGTAGTCATGTACAGTTTTGAGAGTTAGACCACAAAGAAAGCTGAGCATTGAAGAACCGATGCTTTTAAACTGTGGTGCTGGAGAAGACTCTGGAGAATCCCTCGGACTGCAAGGGATTCCAATCAGCCCATCCTGAAGGAAATCAACCCTGGATATATTTCCAATACTTTGGCTCTTCCACCAAGTCTGGTGTGGGGAGGCTAACTTTCCTTTGCCAGTTAAGCCTTTGAAATTGCATATGGTTGCATGCATGCTAAGTCACTTCAGTTATGTCTGACTCTGTGTGGCACTATGGACTTTAGCCTGCCAGGCTCCTCTGTCTATTGGATTCTCCAGGCAAGGATATTGCAGTGGCTTGTCATGCTTTCCTCCAAGAGATCTTCCTGATGCAGAAATTGAACCCAAATCTCTTAGGTCTGCCTGCATTGGCAAGTAGGTTCTTTACTACTAGCACCACATTACAAGCCCTTTGGGACCTGGAAAAAATCAGATAGGGGTTTTTAGTCTAGCCTGGACTCCTCAGTATGCAAACCTGATCTGTTCTCTATAATTCTGTTACAACCTTTTCTTTATTCTATTTTGAAAAATCTCTCTGTAAGTGTGCTGCTGTGATTGATAGAATTTTGTTCTCAAGTGTGTTGGGTTAGAAAAAAGAATTAAATGACTAATCTAGATTTCTGACTAAGCATAGAAAATGACAACAGAGTGAAAATTCATAAATTCACAAGATGAAACTGAAAGGGAGGAATAATAACGAACAGAAGACAACACAGTATTGTAAGATGGAAAAATGATGGAATACTAGAAAAGAGGGAACCAATAACAGAGGACAGCAATAGCAAGCAAGATAATTGCATGTAAGGATCAAATAAGACTCTAAAACAGAGGCACTAGTACCATAGAAAGTGATCATGGCATTTGGTCCCATCACTTCCTGGCAAATAGAAGGGGAAAAAATTGAAGCGGTGACACATTTTCTTTGCTTGGGCTCCAAAATCACTGTGCATGGTAGCTGCAGTTGTGAAATTAAAAGATGCTTGCTCATCGGAATAAAGCGTCATAGCTGAGACTGTGTATTAAAAATCAAAGACATCACTTTGGTGGTAATGTCTGTACAGTCAAAGCTCTAGTTTCTCCAGTAGTCATGTACAGTTTTGAGAGTTAGACCACAAAGAAAGCTGAGCATTGAAGAACCGATGCTTTTAAACTGTGGTGCTGGAGAAGACTCTGGAGAATCCCTCGGACTGCAAGGGATTCCAATCAGCCCATCCTGAAGGAAATCAACCCTGGATATATTTCCAATACTTTGGCTACTTGATACGAAGAGCTAACTCACTGGAAAAGACCTTGATGCTAGAAAGATTTAAGGTAAAAGGAAGAAGGGCGTGGTGGAGGATGAAATGGTTAGATGGCATTAACGGCTCAATAGACATGAATTTGAACAAATTCTGGCGGACAGAAGAGTCTGGCAAACTATAATTCATGGGGCTGCTAAGAGTCAGACACAATTTAGTTCCTAAATAATACAGCAATATATATTTAGAACATAAAGCAAGAGCAAGAACATAATATAAACAAAATTTGCCTCTGTTCCTTAGCAATAGGGCTTGTGAGGGCCACGTTGAGAAAAAGCTGGTTGTGTCTGTAAGACCTTGCTCCTCCCATACCCTCACTGGTCAGTTCAGTTCAGTCACACAGTTGTGTCTGACTCTTTACAACACCAAAGACTGCAGCACGTGAGGCTTCCCTGTCCTTCACCATCTCTCAGAGCTTGCTCAGGGTATCTTCCTGACCCAGGGATTGAACCCATGTCTTCCACATCTGCTGCATTAGTGGGCCAATTCTTTACTGCTGAGCCATCAGGGGAGCCAGCAGGATAATTTACTAAAGTAATAACATGTGTTTTTTTTTCAACCATGATTAAAGAGACCTGAGTTATTTTTCTTTCTCACAATACTAGAATCCACCTCTCTAAGAAAGGAGAGAGAAAAAGCTATGGTTTCTCTGCCTCAGGACTTTTTGCCACAGACCTTAGCTTGTCAAAGTCCTTTAATCATTTTAGAACAGATCTTTGTATCTCAAGAGTCCATTACTCAAATGTTGACCTCATTTGAGCAACCCAGCCCTGAAGACTGAGAGTCATAGCTTTTTGAATGCTGCAAAATGCCTTTAAAAAATTTCGGAGGTGATGACCTTGGCCTCGTACTCACCAGCTAAGAGGAGTGCTAAGTGATAAGAACTCTGAGAGCATCTTGGGTAGACAGTACTCATGATCTCTGGCAAACTTTTACTAAGGAATATTGTGGGGCTCTGAAGTGAAAGAGGACCGTTGCAAGCATAAAGAAGCTTAAGCACATGTTTGCAGTTTGGAGCTAAGATGGCGCCTACAGGAAGGGATATGGGAATGATCTAAATTGTTAATTGATGGTCAAAGTTTCTGATTGGTTCTCCTGGCTTCTGCGCTCGTGAATGATTGCTTGGCCTTTAGCTTGATTGGTGTAATCTATAGGAAGTCCCGTGCAAAACCCCCTTCACTTGCCTCTAAAAGCTGTAGATCTGCATCAATAAACCGGAACTACTTTGATGGAACCCCTGTCGCGTCTGAATGTCCCCTGCCTGAGCCAGGGGACTGGGGGGCGGGCAGTCAAGATTCGCCTCTCTTCGAGATCTCCCGATTCAGCGGGGGGCAATCCCGCTGCCTTCCCTTTCTGCGGAAGGTCCCCGCAGAAGCTGTGATGGGAGCTGCTTTTTGTTGGAGGGTATTTATTATTATAGTTGCTGATTGTATTAAGTTCAATATTTTTGATCCAGTGTAATAGAACAGATGCATAAAGGTGATTTTAAGTACTGAAGTTGCTACCCTGTGATTCATTGCAGTGACTTGCTTACAGAAATAAGTGTTCCATCCTCAGCTATTTTAGACTGTTTGTTCCACACTAATAGCTTGGAAACATGACTTCTGGATGTAATTTACTTTAATCATAAATCCTCATGTCTGCTTTCCACTTGGCTACATGGCATCTGAGCTAGCTGTGGTGGGTTTCTGGAGGATACAGTCTATTACATGGCAAAGGTAACAGGATGTTCTTATTTCTCTGGCCTGGATCATTGCAGATCTGTGTTCTTTTCATGTGACTTCCAACCCTGTTATCCTGTCTAAACATAAATCTTGCATTCTGACTCAGAATACTAATCATATGAGATCATTTTCAACAGTATACACACACACACACACACACACACACACACACACACACACACACATATACTTAAAAGTATTATATATATCTTAAAAGTATGTGTATATATATAACTTAAGTTTGAGATGAGTTTGTAGATGTATCCAATGTGACAAGAATACTAAAAATTAGTAGAAGCTCATGAATGTTTAACCTATTCATAAACATTTTGTCATAAAGCAAAGCAATATAGATGTAGTCACCTTTAATGGTTTCCTTACTACATTTAAAGCAGCTTATGACTGGTATTTATTGATCAGTGAGCACATTGTTTTAATTTAAATTTGACTTCACATGTAAATATAAACAAATCACAACAAGCAAAAGACTGCAACTATACTGTATTAGAACATGTAATACTAAACTTTGGGGAATGGATTACCTTTGAAATTAGCTATTCCTTACTCCTGTGTTTCTTATTTCTAACCTGGGCAGGGTCCCACAAACTGTTCGTGACTTCATCAGTGGTTATCCATAATTATCAGGGTTTTATTTAGCTGATTCATTTTGCAACATACTGAACCAGATGCTATAATTTAGATTTTATAAGTAGTGAAATGATTTTTGTTTTCTACCTACTTTTTTTTGTTCTTTTAATCAACTTGCACAGACCTGAGTGAGAAAGAGAAATAGTATTTATAGTCTACTCAAAGACCCCAAACATTTACACTGATAGTTTGAAAAATATTACCTGATTTGGTGGTATATTAAAAAAAAACTGAAATGTGTCTTAGGAATAATTTTCCTATAAATTTAAGGTGTGCAAAAACTTTAATCATAAAATTCCTCAGCTATTTTAGACTGTTTGTTCCACACTAATAGCTTGGAAACATGACTTCTGGATGTAATTTACTTTAATCATAAATCCTCATGTCTGCTTTCCACTTGGCTACATGGCATCTGAGCTAGCTGTGGTGGGTTTCTGGAGGATACAGTCTATTACATGGCAAAGGTAACAGGATGTTCTTATTTCTCTGGCCTGGATCATTGCAGATCTGTGTTCTTTTCATGTGACTTCCAACCCTGTTATCCTGTCTAAACATAAATCTTGCATTCTGACTCAGAATACTAATCATATGAGATCATTTTCAACAGTATACACACACACACACACACACACACACACACACACATATACTTAAAAGTATTATATATATCTTAAAAGTATGTGTATATATATAACTTAAGTTTGAGATGAGTTTGTAGATGTATCCAATGTGACAAGAATACTAAAAATTAGTAGAAGCTCATGAATGTTTAACCTATTCATAAACATTTTGTCATAAAGCAAAGCAATATAGATGTAGTCACCTTTAATGGTTTCCTTACTACATTTAAAGCAGCTTATGACTGGTATTTATTGATCAGTGAGCACATTGTTTTAATTTAAATTTGACTTCACATGTAAATATAAACAAATCACAACAAGCAAAAGACTGCAACTATACTGTATTAGAACATGTAATACTAAACTTTGGGGAATGGATTACCTTTGAAATTAGCTATTCCTTACTCCTGTGTTTCTTATTTCTAACCTGGGCAGGGTCCCACAAACTGTTCGTGACTTCATCAGTGGTTATCCATAATTATCAGGGTTTTATTTAGCTGATTCATTTTGCAACATACTGAACCAGATGCTATAATTTAGATTTTATAAGTAGTGAAATGATTTTTGTTTTCTACCTACTTTTTTTTGTTCTTTTAATCAACTTGCACAGACCTGAGTGAGAAAGAGAAATAGTATTTATAGTCTACTCAAAGACCCCAAACATTTACACTGATAGTTTGAAAAATATTACCTGATTTGGTGGTATATTAAAAAAAAACTGAAATGTGTCTTAGGAATAATTTTCCTATAAATTTAAGGTGTGATCTTGAGAAACACTTTATTTTTCAGGAAATCAATCTTTCCTTTGTAACAGGACGTAGTTTAGGATAGGTTATTTCTAAGAAGCAATTATCCCCTGAGTAATTTGTGTTTTTTCATAGACTGATCAATTTGAAGTAACTGTGGTACAGAAGTAAATCAATAGCCTTAGGTAGTATCAGGCGACTCTTTGTCCCCTAAATCAAGTTAAATTACCATCCAGCATCTTTTTCCATAGATTTATCTGAAACTGATGTCTTCCATTCCTTATCTACTGTGAAAATCCTGTAAGCTTCATTTGTTCTCCACATTTGAATTTCTTTACAGCTTAACTTTCCATTTATATGACCTTCTCATCTCAGTGTTTCCTCTGTCTTAATCTCATAGTTGCATGCTTGACTATTGTCCTCACAATAGTTGAAACCTGATCATTATCTTTCCCTCACAGTATATTGCTGAAAGTATCTTGCTTTATTAATGTCTCAATTTTAAGTGGTTAAACAATTTTTAAATGTTAGACTTAATTTACAGTGATGCAAAACATTGGCTGTATTCTGTGTTATACAATACATCCTTGTGCCTATTTTACCCACAATAGTTTGTACCTCCTAGCCCCAAGCACATGCTATCTCCCACAACCAGTACCGCTAGCTTATTCTCTGTATCTGTGAGTCTGCTTCTTTTTGTTTTTTTGGTTACTTCTATTGATCCTTCATCTATTCATCCCTGCTCCTTGGCCTGTGCGGGCCTCCCATCACAGTGGCCCCTCTTGTAGCAGAGCAGCTGCTCTGGGTGCATGCACTCCAGAGTTTCCGCTTGGTAGTTGGACACATTGGTCCAGCTGCTCTGCGGCACACAGGATCATCCCAGGCCAGGGATTGACCTGGTGCCCCTTGCACTGCAAGGTGGTGTCCTTGCCAACTGTACCATCAGGAAAACCCCAGTCGGCTTCTTTTTGTTGTTGTACTCATGAGTTTTGTTGTACTTTTTAGGTTCTACATAGGCGATACCGTATAGTATTTGTCTTTCTCTGTCTGACTTACTTATTTCAGTTAACATAATTGCCTCCAGTCCATCCAAGTTGCTGCAGATCACAAAATTCCATTTTCTTTTTTATGGCTGAGAAGTATTCCACTATGTGTATGTATGCACATATGTATGCATATACACAGCATAAAATGAGATCCAAATGCTAGGCACATATTTGGTGTGATAATAGCATATATACAAATGTGTGTGTGTATATATATATATATATATATATGTAAAATCTTCACCCATTCATCTGTTGATGGTCACTTAAGTTGCTTCCTAAGTTATGTATAGCTTCCTCTCCACGTTTGTTCCAACAGCAGATCAATGTAAATCTGTCAAGTTTCTGTCCTAAATATGTTACTAAACTACTAATCTTTTTACCTTTTTTACTACCGTTTTATTTCAGGCTATCATCAGTTCTCACTTCAGTTATAAGAAAACTTTCCTGAAAAATTTCTCCAGACTGCTAGCTGAACAGTAGTGTTGACATATATACATTACCATGTGTAAAATAGATAGCTAGCAGGAAGTTGTTGTATAACACAGGGAGTGCCCAGCTTGGTGCTCTCTGATGACCTACAGGGGTTGGGTGGGGGTTGGGAGGAAGACTCAAGAGAGAGGGGATATATGTATACTTAACACTGATTCACATTGTTATACAGCAGAACTCAACACAAAAGTGTAAATCAACTGTCCTCCAATTATAAATATAAAAAATAGCCAGAATCATCTGCTTTTGAATAAAAGTGTGATAGTATTAGTGTTTCCACTTAGATCCTTTTAGAGACTTCAGATTATACTAAGATTATCTACTTGTTTTACATGCCAATATTGAAAGTCATGAAATTATCACACCAATTATCTGTCTAGCGTTCGGGTCTCATTTCATGCTGCACACATTTTCATTCTCTGTGCTTTAATTGTCCTGGCTTTCTATGGGTTCTTAACTCCTGCTAAAATCCTTCAGTTTCCAGAACTTTGTTCTGGAAAATGCTTTTTCCTTGCTTGATCTCATTGATGCCTCTTATGTGTCTTAAATGTCACTTCCTCAAGGAAATTTTCCATGAAAACTCAGGATTAGGTTCTTTGTATAGCACCTTGCATTTCTACTTCCTTAGCATATAATTTTAACTTAACATTTACTTGCTAATTATATCATTAATTTCTAATTTATTCACTAGTAGACTATAAGCTTCATATATGAAAGGATAACATTAGAAGCTTTGACTCCTGGATACCTATATCCTTCTATTCAGTTTGTTCTTATTCATTATTATTGAATGAACAAATAAGTAAATAAATATGAGGAAAAAAAGAGGTAATACCTTTATTCATGAAACACCCTCAGTGTTCCTGGCACAGTCTCTAAAATAAGAAATTAGGGTTCACACACCTCATAAAATCTTTTAAGAAATGGGAATACCAGACCACCTTACCTGTCTCCTGAGAAACCTGTATGCAGGTCAAGAAGCAACAGTTAGAAATGGACATGGAATAATGGACTGGTTCAAAATTGGAAAAGGAGTATGTCAAGGCTGTGTATGGTCACCCTATCTATTTAACTTATATACAGAGTACCTCATGAAAACTGCTGAGCTGGATGAATCACAAGCTAGAATCAAGACTACTGGGAGAAGTATCAACAATCTCAGATACACAGACAATATCACTCTAATGGAAGAAAGCAAAGAGGAATTAAAGCGTCTCCTAATAATAGTGAAAGAGGACAGTGAAAAAGCTGGCTTAAAACTCAGTCTTCAAAAAAACTAAGATCATGGTATCTTCTCCCATCTCTTCATGTTGGATAAATGAGGAAGAAAATTGAAACAGTGACAGAGTTTATTTTCTTGGGCTCCAAAATCACTGCAGGCGGTGAATGCAGAAATGAAAATAAAATACACTTGCCCTTTAAATGAAGACTATGACAAACCTTGACAGTGTATTCAAAAGTAGAGGTACCATTTTGGTGACAATGGTCCATCTAGTCAAAGCTATGGTTTTTCCAGTAGTCATGTATGGATATAAGAGATGGCCCATAAAGAATGCTGAGCACTTAAGAGTTTATGGTTTTGAACTATGGTGCTGACTCTTGAGGGTCCCTTGGAAATCAAATCTAAAGGGAATCAACCCTGAATATTCATTGAAAGGACTGATACTGAAGCTCCAATATTTTGGCCATCTGATGTAAAGAGCCCATTTGTGGAAAAAAACCCCGATTCTGGGAAAGATTGAGGGCATGAGGAGAAGGGCACAGTAGAGGATAAGATGGTTGGATGCCATCACTGACTCAATGGACATGAGTTTGAACAAACTCTGAGAGACAGTGAAGTACAGGGAAGCCTGGTGTGCTGCAGTCCTTGGGGCTGCAAAGAGTGAGACATGATTTAGCAACTGAAGAACAGTGCAATGCCAAATAGAAGAAGGATTTAAACTCAACTTTCTAGCTGCAAAGGCAACATCCAAGGGTAGTGAAATCATCAAATTCTCATAGAAATCCTTTGTTTGAATTGGACTTCTTTTAACGGTCTTCAAGGAGTATCTTCTGCAATAACTATTCTACATTTTGTTTTTCTGGCTGCTCTGGGCCACATAAGGAATCTTAGGTCCCCACTCAAGGACTAAATTCATGCCCTTTGCATTAAGGCCACAGAGTTCTAACCACTGGGATCCAGGTAAATCTTATTCTACATTATATTTCCTAAGAGTTTTGGTAACTTCTAATCATTTTTATGGAATAATTCACTTGCTTCCAGATCTTTCCCTAGACACCTGACTTCAGCTCATCTTCCACTGACCACTCCACATATTTATATATTGAAATAAATGATAGGATTTTTTTTTGTCTGTCACAAATAATCATTAGAAGAATCACTGGTTTAGTAAGAATGTTCTATTACCTTCTCCCCATCTCTTCATGTTGGATAAATGAGGAAGAAAATTGAAACAGTGACAGAGTTTATTTTCTTGGGCTCCAAAATCACTGCAGGCGGTGAATGCAGAAATGAAAATAAAATACACTTGCCCTTTAAATGAAGACTATGACAAACCTTGACAGTGTATTCAAAAGTAGAGGTACCATTTTGGTGACAATGGTCCATCTAGTCAAAGCTATGGTTTTTCCAGTAGTCATGTATGGATATAAGAGATGGCCCATAAAGAATGCTGAGCACTTAAGAGTTTATGGTTTTGAACTATGGTGCTGACTCTTGAGGGTCCCTTGGAAATCAAATCTAAAGGGAATCAACCCTGAATATTCATTGAAAGGACTGATACTGAAGCTCCAATATTTTGGCCATCTGATGTAAAGAGCCCATTTGGGGAAAAAAACCCGATTCTGGGAAAGATTGAGGGCATGAGGAGAAGGGCACAGTAGAGGATAAGATGGTTGGATGCCATCACTGACTCAATGGACATGAGTTTGAACAAACTCTGAGAGACAGTGAAGTACAGGGAAGCCTGGTGTGCTGCAGTCCTTGGGGCTGCAAAGAGTGAGACATGATTTAGCAACTGAAGAACAGTGCAATGCCAAATAGAAGAAGGATTTAAACTCAACTTTCTAGCTGCAAAGGCAACATCCAAGGGTAGTGAAATCATCAAATTCTCATAGAAATCCTTTGTTTGAATTGGACTTCTTTTAACGGTCTTCAAGGAGTATCTTCTGCAATAACTATTCTACATTTTGTTTTTCTGGCTGCTCTGGGCCACATAAGGAATCTTAGGTCCCCACTCAAGGACTAAATTCATGCCCTTTGCATTAAGGCCACAGAGTTCTGACCACTGGGATCCAGGGAAATCTTATTCTACATTATATTTCCTAAGAGTTTTGGTAACTTCTAATCATTTTTATGGAATAATTCACTTGCTTCCAGATCTTTCCCTAGACACCTGACTTCAGCTCATCTTCCACTGACCACTCCACATATTTATATATTGAAATAAATGATAGGATTTTTTTTTGTCTGTCACAAATAATCATTAGAAGAATCACTGGTTTAGTAAGAATGTTCTATTACCTTCTGATATCAAAGGCTCTTGAATGAAAGGCTAAGAGAGAAAATGCTTGGCCTTTTTATGGTCAGTCCATTTTATTGTTTGCCTCTTTCAACCTCAGAGAGTGTGTAAGAGTGAAAGTCATAACAGACCAGTGTAGAAATGGCACAGATAATAAAAGAGTCAGTAGAAATAGATTTCTGTCTTACTGCTTCTGCTGTAGGGCCTTTAGGAATATTACAAACTATGACTATATATACATTTATGTGCTCTTGTAAATATGTCACATGTAAATATTTTTTCTGGAAAGCTGGGAGGGCTGAATCAATGTATGACCATTTTTCCTTCTGTCAGAAGCAATAGAATTTTTATTAGCATAATTTCCATTTCTCAGCACTGACTGTGCAATCTTTGATCAAACTAATTAGAAATAGTTACACTTTGTACCATGAGATATATCAAATTTATTAGAAAAAATTATGTATGTGCACACATAGAAAATAAATAGGTATATTAAATATAAAAATATGACATTTATGCTACTGGTTGGAGTGAGGAGGCATTATAATTAGATAGTGAATATTCTTAAAGTATGAATTTTCTATGTAGATGGCAATATTCAGCTAAAATTGCAACTTCTAATAGAACTTGAATGCATAGAAAGGAGCAAAAATTTTTTTTGAACACTGAAGTCAACCTGTATTTATTGGACCACTGTAATGTGTTTTTTCTAGATGCTATGATGAAGAAAATTGGTTTTAAGGCTTTCAGTAATTTTTTAACACATCTTGTGGATGAAGATTATTTGAGTAAGCTAGTACTTACAATTATAATATGTTCATAATTTATTTTTCTTCTTTTTGATCTCACCACAATGCATGCAGGATCTTAGTTCCCCAACCAACCTGCATCTCCTCCATTGGAAGCACAGTCTTAAACACTGGGCCACTAAGTCTCTACAACTAGAATATTTTAATATCATCAGATACATGTTAAAAGAAGGAACTCATGAAATTGTTCAGAGAAAGACAGAATCTAGTGTTTGGGAGACATATCTATGAAAGAGGTGAAATTCATATGATTCTTGAAGACTAAGTTGAAGAAAGAAAGTAGCAGTAGGAAATATATTGGAGCTTTACTGCTTGTTATATCATCAAAGATGAAGAGACCAGACTCCCATGATGAATAGGCAGAGAATCTAGTGAATATTTCTGAAGCCTCCATGGCAAATACAAGGCTAATGTTGAATGGGATGAATACACCAGAAATGGTGGATGTGGCTGTTGTGCTTTCTTTTGCTGTTGTGATGATTTAAAGCATCCTTCTTTAGAAGGGAATACAGGGTTCAGAAGAAAAGGGACTTTCCCAGACTTGACAGTTTCAAAAAGTGTTTATGTGAGTTTTATAACCTGTGCATCCCCAGCCCTTATCAATCTGTTGTACACATGGAGTCATACTATCATGGCCACGCACACTTCCTACAGAGCTCAGGTTTTGCTGAGATCTCCATCAGTGACAGCTAAGGTGCTCATCTACCAACATGGCAACCACTAGCATTCTCATACAATACATCTTGGAATCCATCTCTGTGACAGTGGTTTCAGATGCTCTCTAATGATGGAGATTCCCAACCCTGAATTACAGCAAATCTCCACTCACAAGCTATAGCTGACTTCCTTGGCAAACTTACATTGCATGAAAATTTATGCCTGTTCTTCCCTGGGGAGCCAGAAGAAAACAATCATACAATTAATCAGCCCTTCAACTTAGAACCTTCCTGCCTCAAGTGATGGACATGCAAATAAGGGATAGCAACTGTTATTCCTCTAGAAGCTGAGTGTCCCTCCTCACAGAAACTTTCTCATATGTGCTTTTCAATGACTAGCTCTGAACTTCTCAGTTAATTTTTCTTATTTTTCTTATTTTTCATTTTAGGGCAAAAATACATTTTCAGTCATTTGAAATTCAAAGTTCTATCCTGTACATATTCTTTAAAAGTCAGATTTCATTCCAGTCCCAAGAAAGGTAATGCCAAGTAATATTTTAACTATCACACAATTATGCTCATTTCACATGCTAGCAAGGTAATGCTCAAGATCCTTCAAACTAGGCTTCAGCAGTCAGTGAACCAAGAAATTCTATATGTACAAGCAGGATTTTTAAACTAAATCGTTGTTTTAAATTGTTGAGTTGTAAAAGTTCTTTATATATTCTGGAAACTATGACATGATCAGATACAGAATTTGATCCCAGTGTGTGGGTTGTTTTTTGACTTTCTTGAAAATGTTCTTTAATACAAAAATTACTTTAAATTTAATTAAAGTGAAATTTATCTCTTATCTTTGGTACAATTGTGGTTATATAGTTAAGAGTCTATTTTCAAATCCAAAAGTCATGAAGACATACCCTTATGTTTTCTTCTAAAAGCATTATAATTTTACCTTTATGTGCTTAATTTGTTTATGTATTTTGGGCTCACTTTTATTTATGGCTAGAGGTAGGCTAGTTTTTCTTTTGGTTTGTGAGTATTAGGCTGTCCAACACCAGTTGTTAAAGTTGCTATTCATTTGTCATTGGATGATTTTGAAATCCTTATAAAAAATCCTTTGACTCTAGATATGGAGTTTTATTCTGCTTTGTTGGTATATATGTTTATGCATATGTTGGCATCACAATGTTTTGATTAAAATAGCTTTGTAGTAAGTTTTGAAATAGGCAAATGTGATTACTATTCTTTCTTCACAAGACTGTATTGACTGTTATGTGCAGCTTGCAATTCCATATGAATTTTAGAATCAGATTTTCTATTTCTATTAAAAAACCTTCTTCAGTTCTCATAGGAATTGCATGGACTCTGAAGTTCAATTTGGAATATTTACTTATCATCAGTATTAATTCTTCTTATACATGAACTTTATTAGGAAGCTTTATTAGTTAATTTTGGATTAATATTTAATTTTTTTCAAAATGTTTCATAGTTTCCAGGGCATTAGTTTTATACTTCTTTTGTTAAATGTATTCCTAAGTACTTTATACTTGTTTATGCATAATTGCTTCTACCAATGTCCTTTCCTTTCCGTGTGTGTATTTGGATTCAAATTGTCACATGAGGTTAATATTTTTCAGTTTAATTAAAGCAGTACCCAAAGAAAGGTAATGCCAAGTAATATTTTAACTATCACACAATTATGCTCATTTCACATGCTAGCAAGGTAATGCTCAAGATCCTTCAAACTAGGCTTCAGCAGTCAGTGAACCAAGAAATTCTATATGTACAAGCAGGATTTTTAAACTAAATCGTTGTTTTAAATTGTTGAGTTGTAAAAGTTCTTTATATATTCTGGAAACTATGACATGATCAGATACAGAATTTGATCCCAGTGTGTGGGTTGTTTTTTGACTTTCTTGAAAATGTTCTTTAATACAAAAATTACTTTAAATTTAATTAAAGTGAAATTTATCTCTTATCTTTGGTACAATTGTGGTTATATAGTTAAGAGTCTATTTTCAAATCCAAAAGTCATGAAGACATACCCTTATGTTTTCTTCTAAAAGCATTATAATTTTACCTTTATGTGCTTAATTTGTTTATGTATTTTGGGCTCACTTTTATTTATGGCTAGAGGTAGGCTAGTTTTTCTTTTGGTTTGTGAGTATTAGGCTGTCCAACACCAGTTGTTAAAGTTGCTATTCATTTGTCATTGGATGATTTTGAAATCCTTATAAAAAATCCTTTGACTCTAGATATGGAGTTTTATTCTGCTTTGTTGGTATATATGTTTATGCATATGTTGGCATCACAATGTTTTGATTAAAATAGCTTTGTAGTAAGTTTTGAAATAGGCAAATGTGATTACTATTCTTTCTTCACAAGACTGTATTGACTGTTATGTGCAGCTTGCAATTCCATATGAATTTTAGAATCAGATTTTCTATTTCTATTAAAAAACCTTCTTCAGTTCTCATAGGAATTGCATGGACTCTGAAGTTCAATTTGGAATATTTACTTATCATCAGTATTAATTCTTCTTATACATGAACTTTATTAGGAAGCTTTATTAGTTAATTTTGGATTAATATTTAATTTTTTTCAAAATGTTTCATAGTTTCCAGGGCATTAGTTTTATACTTCTTTTGTTAAATGTATTCCTAAGTACTTTATACTTGTTTATGCATAATTGCTTCTACCAATGTCCTTTCCTTTCCGTGTGTGTATTTGGATTCAAATTGTCACATGAGGTTAATATTTTTCAGGCTGAAGAACTTCTTATCATGCATGAAGTCAAATTATCTCAGTTTGTTTTTTAAATCTGGAAATGTCTATTTTCTGTTCATTTTTGAAAGATAGCTTTGTCGGATATAGAGTTCATAGTTAACTGTGTTTTTCTTTGAGCACATTAAATACGTTATTGCACTGTTTTCTAGCATATATTTTTGAGAAGTCAATTATTAATCTTGAAGACATTTTTTGGTCTTTCATCATTTTTACTAGGCTATGTCTATCTGTGAATCTCTCTGCATTCAGTTTTTTGGAGTTGATTGAGCTTCCTGGTTTTGTAGTTTGTTTTCAACAAACTTGATAGGTTTTCATTGTTTCTTCAAGTATTGCTTCTGTTCGTTTGTTTCACTTAAGTTACTGTAATTTTATTTTTTATCCTTTATTTTTTAAATACTTATTTATTTGTTGTATCAGGTCTTAGATATAGCATGGGATATGTTAATTGCTTCATGTGGGATCTTTCACTGTGATGTACAAACTCCATAGTCATGGCATGATGGTTCAGAATTTGCAGCACTCAGGCTTTTTAGTTGTGATGCACCAGTTCAGTTGTTGTGTGGCATGTGGAGTCTTAAATCACAGAACAGGGATTGAATCCACATCCCCTGGACTGGAAGCATGGAGTCTTAACCACTGGACCACCAGAGAAGTCCCCCTAGTTGTAGTTTTAAACTTGAGAATATCCATTAAATTTTCTATCTCTATTGATATTGTCTATTTGATTTGACATTGCCATATTACGTTTCTTCTTATACATGAACTTTATTAGGAAGCTTTATTAGTTAATTTTGGATTAATATTTAATTTTTTCAAAATGTTTCATAGTTTCCAGGGCATTAGTTTTATACTTCTTTTGTTAAATGTATTCCTAAGTACTTTATACTTGTTTATGCATAATTGCTTCTACCAATGTCCTTTCCTTTCCGTGTGTGTATTTGGATTCAAATTGTCACATGAGGTTAATATTTTTCAGGCTGAAGAACTTCTTATCATGCATGAAGTCAAATTATCTCAGTTTGTTTTTTAAATCTGGAAATGTCTATTTTCTGTTCATTTTTGAAAGATAGCTTTGTCGGATATAGAGTTCATAGTTAACTGTGTTTTTCTTTGAGCACATTAAATACGTTATTGCACTGTTTTCTAGCATATATTTTTGAGAAGTCAATTATTAATCTTGAAGACATTTTTTGGTCTTTCATCATTTTTACTAGGCTATGTCTATCTGTGAATCTCTCTGCATTCAGTTTTTTGGAGTTGATTGAGCTTCCTGGTTTTGTAGTTTGTTTTCAACAAACTTGATAGGTTTTCATTGTTTCTTCAAGTATTGCTTCTGTTCGTTTGTTTCACTTAAGTTACTGTAATTTTATTTTTTATCCTTTATTTTTTAAATACTTATTTATTTGTTGTATCAGGTCTTAGATATAGCATGGGATATGTTAATTGCTTCATGTGGGATCTTTCACTGTGATGTACAAACTCCATAGTCATGGCATGATGGTTCAGAATTTGCAGCACTCAGGCTTTTTAGTTGTGATGCACCAGTTCAGTTGTTGTGTGGCATGTGGAGTCTTAAATCACAGAACAGGGATTGAATCCACATCCCCTGGACTGGAAGCATGGAGTCTTAACCACTGGACCACCAGAGAAGTCCCCCTAGTTGTAGTTTTAAACTTGAGAATATCCATTAAATTTTCTATCTCTATTGATATTGTCTATTTGATTTGACATTGCCATATTACGTTTCTTCTTATGTTTAAACATGCTTTACTTTATTTCTTTGAAAATACTTACAAAGGCTACTTTGAAGTCATTTTCTCTTTAATTGATATATGGTTTCTTCTACCAGCAGCTGTTATGACCTGCTTTTTTCTGGTGTGTGGACCACCCACACATCAGTGTCTTTTCATGTCTCATGATTTTTGGCTAGAAAGTGAATATTTTAAATAGTATAGCATAATAACTTTGGGTATTGTCCTCCCAACCACCATGCCCCACCCTCAGGCCTGTTAGTGTTATTTTCTTATGATGTTACTACTGACACTAAACATTGAGTCAAAAGAAAAATGAAGTGACAGAGATACAGAGAATAATCAAATAGACTGCTGAGATTAAGAAAGTCAGTAGATCAAGATTATTTATTGACTTCTATTGCAATAAATCTCATGTTTATTGCAGCTGAGCCATATTATTGTTTGGTCCCCACCTAAAATGCATTAAAAAAAATTTCAACAGGAGTTTGTTTCTTGAGTAGTGTTTATTCTTATTCATTGACTCATTTCCTCTATCACAGGCATTGTAGAAGAACCCTGCATAAATTATCCAACAACTTTCACAAGTGCAATTAAAAATACAATTTACCCACTATTCATTCCCCACAATAGAGGCATAGAGGGAGTAACATGAAAATCTATACTATCATATGTGAAAAAGATAGCTATTGTCATTGCACTGAGGGAATAGGAGTTCCTACAAGAACTCAGTGCAACAGCCTGGAGAGGTGGGATTGGGGAGAGGGGCTGGGGGGGGCGTACAAGAATTGCTTCATGTGGGATCTTTCACTGTGATGTACAAACTCCATAGTCATGGCATGATGGTTCAGAATTTGCAGCACTCAGGCTTTTTAGTTGTGATGCACCAGTTCAGTTGTTGTGTGGCATGTGGAGTCTTAAATCACAGAACAGGGATTGAATCCACATCCCCTGGACTGGAAGCATGGAGTCTTAACCACTGGACCACCAGAGAAGTCCCCCTAGTTGTAGTTTTAAACTTGAGAATATCCATTAAATTTTCTATCTCTATTGATATTGTCTATTTGATTTGACATTGCCATATTACGTTTCTTCTTATGTTTAAACATGCTTTACTTTATTTCTTTGAAAATACTTACAAAGGCTACTTTGAAGTCATTTTCTCTTTAATTGATATATGGTTTCTTCTACCAGCAGCTGTTATGACCTGCTTTTTTTCTGGTGTGTGGACCACCCACACATCAGTGTCTTTTCATGTCTCATGATTTTTGGCTAGAAAGTGAATATTTTAAATAGTATAGCATAATAACTTTGGGTATTGTCCTCCCAACCACCATGCCCCACCCTCAGGCCTGTTAGTGTTATTTTCTTATGATGTTACTACTGACACTAAACATTGAGTCAAAAGAAAAATGAAGTGACAGAGATACAGAGAATAATCAAATAGACTGCTGAGATTAAGAAAGTCAGTAGATCAAGATTATTTATTGACTTCTATTGCAATAAATCTCATGTTTATTGCAGCTGAGCCATATTATTGTTTGGTCCCCACCTAAAATGCATTAAAAAAAATTTCAACAGGAGTTTGTTTCTTGAGTAGTGTTTATTCTTATTCATTGACTCATTTCCTCTATCACAGGCATTGTAGAAGAACCCTGCATAAATTATCCAACAACTTTCACAAGTGCAATTAAAAATACAATTTACCCACTATTCATTCCCCACAATAGAGGCATAGAGGGAGTAACATGAAAATCTATACTATCATATGTGAAAAAGATAGCTATTGTCATTGCACTGAGGGAATAGGAGTTCCTACAAGAACTCAGTGCAACAGCCTGGAGAGGTGGGATTGGGGGGAGAGGGGGCTGGAGGGAGGAGGGGACCAGGATATGCATATGACTGATCTGGGAACATGCATGTCCATGAACAACAAAACTCTGTGAAAACTTCAAAAAATAATAATAAAATAAGATAAAAAGAATACATTTTACCACAGCGTTTATGAATTAAAACAATTCATTTCAAAGAAATTAAGTAACTGGTTTAAGAGCATATGCTAGAAGGAGCTGCCGGAACCCACCGCCGCGAGGAGCCGCAGTGCGGGTAAGTTCAGCCACTCCAACTGGAGGGCTTGCTGAAAGGAGAGGAGAAGTCGTCCACGGGCTGCTGACCAGGGACCGGGCACGAGTTGGACGGGAAAGCTCGAGTCCGCCTTTGGGACTTAGACACGTAACTGGCAGTGCGCGTGTGCCAGTGGTGGAGGAGCCCGTGCTCCCCTAGAACTGCAGCAGTAGCGGAGGAAGCCAGGGAAAGAGCAGAGATTGGAGACTACAGGTGGGTGCGTGGTAGAGCCAGGGTGCCCCCCTCCAACACGGGACTGCGCGCGCCGTGGCCTCCGCCCAACTGACTGGGATCAGCCCACCGTCCCGGCCAGCACCCACTATGGCAGCAAAGCCCTCATTTTGCTGAACACAAAAACAGAAACCACAGCAACCGGCACTATAAGGGAAAGACTACGCCATCAAGATAACCACCATCAAGAGCAGATTGGTTTCCAACAAGCAGATGAGAAGACAAAAACCAAGGACAGTATTTAACTTTTTTTTCTTTTTTTTTCCTTTTCTTCTCCTTGTTTGTGGTGGACTATTTTGCTTATTCAATTGATTGGTCTGGTTTGGGGTTTATTAGTTTCTTTCTTTATTGGGTTTTTTTTTTGTTTTGTTTTGTTTTGTTTGTAGTTGTTTTCATTTGTTTGATTTGTTTTATGTGTTTTTTTCTTTGTTTTTCGGTCTCTTATTAATTTTTTTGCTCTTTTTAATTTTTAATTTATTTTTTTGACTTTTATTTTATTGTATTTTTTTTAACTTTAATTTTAATTCTTGAAAACCTATAATTCTCTTTTCTCTTTCCCACTGCTTTCTTCCTCTGTGTTCTAAATGTAAAACATTTTCCTATCTACCAATATCCTCTAGATACATTATTTCCTATCTTCCTGTCTCCACTATTCACTTCAAAATACACTAAACAATACACACACTAATCTTTGCTACCTAATCCTATAAAATACTTCCAAGACGAATCTTTTCCTTTTTATTACCTATAGACTCTCCTCCTTGTCACCCCCAACACATGTCCTAATTTAAAATTGCTCTCATCGTAATTATCCAAGCCAGGACCTTGTGCTAGATCTAATATTCAGGCACTATTTCAATTAATTCAAAGCATAACAGGCAAGTATCATCTGTTATTGCATGAATTGCTAGAAAGATTTCCTGTGCCTTATCTCTGTAAAACTGGTCAGTTGTGGGGATTGCTGTATATGTATGTATATCTTACGATTATGCTAGAAAACATCTGCATGCTTTTATGACTGTCACCCATCAGGGATGCACCTCTTGTTTCTCAGATGCTAGTATGTGAACTAGTATCACAGAACACCATAGCAAACCAGATATAGTGCCTACACCCCCTGACCAATCATCAAACCAAGGATCCTCGGAGCGGAAGCCCTGATTCCAAGACCCCACACTATCAAAGAACATACAACACTAGAGATTGTTCACCTGTAAACAAGGTCTAACACCACCCAAGACACAAACCACTGAACCCTTCTACAAGGACAGAAACCCAAAGGAAGGGAGAATTCAACCAAGCAGCCTGGTGGGAATAAGAACTCCATACACACAGACACACACAAAGAAACAAAAATTAACCTAATAATGAAACGTCGGAGAAACACTGTACAAATGAAGGACCAAGCTAGAGAAACACCACTTCAAATGACAGAGGAGGAGATAGACAAACTATCTGAAAGAGAATTCAGAAAAGCTATACTAATGAGGATGCAAAACACCGAAAACAGAATATTAGAGGAAATTAGTGCATTGAGAAGAGACATGCAAGAAATGAAAAATAAGCAAATGGAGACAACTAACTCAATTGCTGAACTGAAAAATACTATAGAAGGTCTCAACAGTAGAGTATCAGAGGCTGAAGAACGGATAAGTGAGCTGGAAGACAGAATGGTGGAAATAAGTGCTGAAGAACAGAACAAAGTCCAAAGAATGAAAAGAACTGAGGATAGCCTCAGGGACCTATGGGACAACATCAAACGCACCAACATTGGAATTATAGGAGTTCCAGAAGAAGAAGAAGAGAAGAAAGACCATGAAAAAATTCTTGAAGAGGTTATAGTTGAAAACTTCCCCAGCATGGGAAAGGAAATAGTCAACCAAGTCCAGGAAGCACAAAGAGTTCCATACAGGAGAAATCCCAGAAGAAACACACCAAGGCACATTCTAATCAAACTAAAGCAGACTAAATATAAAGACAGATTACTAAAAGCAGCCAAGAGCAAACAACAAATAACAAATAAAGGAAACCCCATACGTTTAACTGTGGATCTCTCAACAGAAACCCTGCAGGCCAGAAGAGAATGGCAAGATACATTTAAACGGCTAAAAGAGAACAACCTCCAACCAAGAATTCTCTCCCCAGCAAGAATCTCATTCAAAATCGATGGTGAAGTCAAAAGCTTCACAGACAAGCAAAAACTAAAAGAATTCTGTACCACAAAACCAGCCCTACAACAAGTGTTAAACGGCCTGATATAGCCAATAAATAGAAGAGTAGGAGAAGCCTTACAAATCAAACCCCAAATTTCTAAGAAGATGACAATAGGAACATTCGTATCAATAATTACTTTGAACGTAAATGGACTAAATGCTCCAACCAAATGACACAGGCTGGCTGAATGGATCCAGAAGCAAGAGTCATATATATGCTGTTTACAAGAGACCCACTTCAGACCTAGAGACACTCATAGACTGAAAGTGAGAGGATGGAAAAAGATATTCCACGCAAATGGAAATCAAAAGAAAGCTGGAGTAGCAATCCTCATATCAGACAAAATAGACTTTAAAGTAAAGAAGATTCTAAGAGACAAGGCAGGCCACTACATCATGATTAAGGGATCTATCCAAGAGGAAGACATAACAGTCATGAATATCTACGGACCCAAAACAGGGGCACCTCAATACATAAGACAGGTACTTTCAGACATAAAAGAATATATCAACAATATTACAGTAATAGTAGGAGACTTTAACACTCCTCTCACACCAATGGACAGATCAACAAAACAGAAAATTAATAAAGAAACATAAGCCTTAAATGCCACACTGGAAAAGATGGACCTCATCGATATCTTTAGGATGTTCCATCCAAAAGCAGAAGAATACACTTTCTTCTCAAGTGCTCATGGAACATTCTCCAGGATAGACCACATCTTGGGCCACAAATCTAACCTCAGTCAGTTCAAGAAAACCGAAATTATATCAACCATCTTCTCAGACCACAATGCAATGAGACTAGAAATCAATTACCAGAAAAAAAACCCTAAAAACAGAAACACATGGAAATTAAAAAATACATACCTAAAAAACCAACTGATTATTGAGGAAATCAAAGGAGAAATTAATCAATTCCTAGAAGAAAATGACAATGAACACACGACAGTGCAAAACCTATGGGATACTGCAAAAGCAGTTCTAAGAGGGAAATTTATAGAAATACAATCCCACCTCCAGAAGCTAGGAAAATATGAAGCAGATGACCTAACCCTCCGCTTAAAACAGTTGGAAAAAGAAGAACAAAAACATCCCAAAGCCAGCAGAAGAAGAGAAATCATAAAGATCAGAGCAGAAATAAATGAGAAAGAAATGAAAGAAACTTTAGTACGGTTAAATAAAACAAAAAGCTGGTTCTTTGAAAAGGTAAACAAAATTGACAAGCCACGGGCCAGACTCATCAAGAAAAATAGAGAGAAGAACCAGATCAACAAAATCAAAAACGAAAAAGGAGAGATTACAACAGATAATGCAGAAATCCAAAGGATTCTAAGAGACAAGGCAGGCCACTACATCATGATTAAGGGATCTATCCAAGAGGAAGACATAACAGTCATGAATATCTACGGACCCAAAACAGGGGCACCTCAATACATAAGACAGGTACTTTCAGACATAAAAGAATATATCAACAATATTACAGTAATAGTAGGAGACTTTAACACTCCTCTCACACCAATGGACAGATCAACAAAACAGAAAATTAATAAAGAAACATAAGCCTTAAATGCCACACTGGAAAAGATGGACCTCATCGATATCTTTAGGATGTTCCATCCAAAAGCAGAAGAATACACTTTCTTCTCAAGTGCTCATGGAACATTCTCCAGGATAGACCACATCTTGGGCCACAAATCTAACCTCAGTCAGTTCAAGAAAACCGAAATTATATCAACCATCTTCTCAGACCACAATGCAATGAGACTAGAAATCAATTACCAGAAAAAAAACCCTAAAAACAGAAACACATGGAAATTAAAAAATACATACCTAAAAAACCAACTGATTATTGAGGAAATCAAAGGAGAAATTAATCAATTCCTAGAAGAAAATGACAATGAACACACGACAGTGCAAAACCTATGGGATACTGCAAAAGCAGTTCTAAGAGGGAAATTTATAGAAATACAATCCCACCTCCAGAAGCTAGGAAAATATGAAGCAGATGACCTAACCCTCCGCTTAAAACAGTTGGAAAAAGAAGAACAAAAACATCCCAAAGCCAGCAGAAGAAGAGAAATCATAAAGATCAGAGCAGAAATAAATGAGAAAGAAATGAAAGAAACTTTAGTACGGTTAAATAAAACAAAAAGCTGGTTCTTTGAAAAGGTAAACAAAATTGACAAGCCACGGGCCAGACTCATCAAGAAAAATAGAGAGAAGAACCAGATCAACAAAATCAAAAACGAAAAAGGAGAGATTACAACAGATAATGCAGAAATCCAAAGGATTCTAAGAGACTATTATGAGCAACTCTATGGCAACAAACTGGACAACCTGGAAGAAATGGACAGTTTCTTGGAGAGGATTAATCTCCCAAGACTGAGCCAGGAAGAAACAGAAACTTCGAACAACCCAATCACAAGCTCAGAAATCGAATTTGTGATTAAAAATCTACCCCAAAATAAAAGCCCAGGGCCAGATGGCTTCACAGCCGAATTCTACCAAACATTTAAAGAAGAGCTAATGCCTGTCCTTCTAAAACTCTTCCAAAAAATTGCACAAGAAGGAACACTTCCAAACACATTCTACGAGGCCACCATCACCCTGATACCCAAACCAGGCAAAGACAACACAAAAAAGGAAAACTATAGGCCAATTTCACTGATGAACTTAGATGCCAAGGTCCTCAACAAAATCCTAGCAAACAGAATTCAACGACACGTCAAAAACCTCATACATTATGATCAAGTCGGGTTCATCCCAGGCATGCAAGGATTCTTCAACATCCGCAAATCAATCAACGTGATACACCATATCAACAAGTTGAAAGAGAAAAATCACATGATCATTTCAATAGATGCAGAAAAAGCCTTCAACAAAGTACAACATCCATTTATGATGAAATCTCTTCAGAAAATGGGCATAGAAGGAACCTATCTCAACATAATAAAAGCCATCTATGAGAAGCCTACAGCAAACATTATCCTCAACAGTGAAAAACTGAAAGCATTCCCTCTAAGATCAGGAACAAGACAGGGGTGCCCACTTTCACCACTACTATTCAACATAGTCCTGGAAGTCCTAGCAACAGCTATAAGAGAAGAGAAAAAAATCAAAGGAATCCAGATTGGAAAGGAAGAAGTCAAGCTCTCTCTTTTTGCAGGCGACATGATATTATACATAGAAAATCCCAAAGACACGGTTACAAAGCTACTAGAGCTAATCAATGAATTCAGCAAAATCGCAGGATACAAAGTCAACACACAGAAGTCACTGGCATTCCTATACACAAACAATGAAAAATCAGAAAACGAAATCAAAGAGGCAATCCCCTTCACCATCGCAACCAAAAGAATCAAATATCTAGGAATAAACCAGCCCAAAGAAACAAAAGAATTGTACACAGAAAATTACCAGACACTCATGAGAGAAATTAAAGAAGACTTAAACAGATGGAGAGATATTCCATGTTCCTGGGTCGGAAGAATCAATATTGTGAAAATGACCATACTACCAAATATCATTTACAGATTCAATGCAATACCTATCCAACTACCATTGACATTTTTCACAGAACTAGACCAAATAATAACACAGTTCATATGGAAACACAGACGACCTCGAATAGCCAAAGCAATCCTGAGGAAGAAGAATGGAGTTGGACTGATCATCCTCCCTAACTTCAGACTCTACTACAAAGCAACAGTTATCAAGATAGTATGGTACTGGCACAAAAACAGAACTATAGATCAATGGAACAAGATTGAGAACCCAGAGGTCAACCCACGCACCTATGGGCACCTGATTTTTGACAAAGTAAGAGAAACTATAAAATGGGAGAAAGACAGCCTCTTCAACAAATGGTGCTGGGACAATTGGACAGCTACATGCAAAAAAATGAAGTTGGAACATTCCTGACCCCATACACAAAGATCAACTCAAAATGGATTAAAGACCTAAATGTAAGACCACATCCATTTAAAAAAATTTGATGAAATCTCTTCAGAAAATGGGCATAGAAGGAACCTATCTCAACATAATAAAAGCCATCTATGAGAAGCCTACAGCAAACATTATCCTCAACAGTGAAAAACTGAAAGCATTCCCTCTAAGATCAGGAACAAGACAGGGGTGCCCACTTTCACCACTACTATTCAACATAGTCCTGGAAGTCCTAGCAACAGCTATAAGAGAAGAGAAAAAAATCAAAGGAATCCAGATTGGAAAGGAAGAAGTCAAGCTCTCTCTTTTTGCAGGCGACATGATATTATACATAGAAAATCCCAAAGACACGGTTACAAAGCTACTAGAGCTAATCAATGAATTCAGCAAAATCGCAGGATACAAAGTCAACACACAGAAGTCACTGGCATTCCTATACACAAACAATGAAAAATCAGAAAACGAAATCAAAGAGGCAATCCCCTTCACCATCGCAACCAAAAGAATCAAATATCTAGGAATAAACCAGCCCAAAGAAACAAAAGAATTGTACACAGAAAATTACCAGACACTCATGAGAGAAATTAAAGAAGACTTAAACAGATGGAGAGATATTCCATGTTCCTGGGTCGGAAGAATCAATATTGTGAAAATGACCATACTACCAAATATCATTTACAGATTCAATGCAATACCTATCCAACTACCATTGACATTTTTCACAGAACTAGACCAAATAATAACACAGTTCATATGGAAACACAGACGACCTCGAATAGCCAAAGCAATCCTGAGGAAGAAGAATGGAGTTGGACTGATCATCCTCCCTAACTTCAGACTCTACTACAAAGCAACAGTTATCAAGATAGTATGGTACTGGCACAAAAACAGAACTATAGATCAATGGAACAAGATTGAGAACCCAGAGGTCAACCCACGCACCTATGGGCACCTGATTTTTGACAAAGTAAGAGAAACTATAAAATGGGAGAAAGACAGCCTCTTCAACAAATGGTGCTGGGACAATTGGACAGCTACATGCAAAAAAATGAAGTTGGAACATTCCCTGACCCCATACACAAAGATCAACTCAAAATGGATTAAAGACCTAAATGGAAGACCAGAAACCATCAAACTCTTAGAGGAGAATATAGGCAAAACCCTCAAGGGCATCTATCAAAGCAAGATCTTCTCTGACCCACCTGCTAAATAGTGGAACTGAAAAGAAAAGTGAACACGTGGGACCTCATGAAACTCAAAAGCTTTTGAACAGCAAAAAAAATCACCAAAAAGCTGAACAGAGAGCCCACATAGTGGGAGAAAATCATAGCAAATGAAACAACAGACAAAGAATTCATCTCCAAAATCTACAAGCAGCTCAGACAATTCAGCACAGAGAAAATGAGCAGCCCAGTCAAAAAATGGGAAAAAGATCTAAAGAGACGCCTCTCCAAAGAGGACATACAGATGGCTTAAAAGCACATGAAACGATGCTCAACCTCGCTTATTATCAGAGAAATGCAAATTAAAACCACAATGAGATACCACCTCACACCTGTCAGAATGGCCATCATCAACAAATCGACAGACAACAAATGTTGGAGAGTGTGTGGAGAAAAGGGAACCCTCTTGCATTGCTGGTGGGAATGTAAATTGATACAACCTCTATGGAAGACAATATGGAGATTCCTTAAAAAACTAAAAATAGAAGCACCCTATGACTCAGCAATCCCACTATTAGGCCTATATCCTGATGAAATCAAAACTGAAAGAGGCACCTGTACCCCAATGTTCATTGCAGCTCTCTATACAATAGCCAGAACATGGAAGCAACCTAGATGTCCATCGACGAATGAATGGATCCAGAAGCTCTGGTACACATATACAATGGAATACTACTCAGCTGTTAAAAGAAATGCAGAAGACTCAGTCCTAATGAGGTGGCTGGCTCTAGAACCTATCATGAAAAGTGAAGTAAGTCAAAAAGAGAAAGACAAGTATAGTATACTAACTCATATATATGGGATCTAGTAAGATGGTCATGATAACACACGCAGTGAACTCAGGGAAAAACAAAGAATAGACATAAAGACATTGTGGAGACAGTGAGAGGGGCAGAAATGGTGCTGGGACAATTGGACAGCTACATGCCAAAAAATGAAGTTGGAACATTCCCTGACCCCATACACAAAGATCAACTCAAAATGGATTAAAGACCTAAATGGAAGACCAGAAACCATCAAACTCTTAGAGGAGAATATAGGCAAAACCCTCAAGGGCATCTATCAAAGCAAGATCTTCTCTGACCCACCTGCTAAATAGTGGAACTGAAAAGAAAAGTGAACACGTGGGACCTCATGAAACTCAAAAGCTTTTGAACAGCAAAAAAAATCACCAAAAAGCTGAACAGAGAGCCCACATAGTGGGAGAAAATCATAGCAAATGAAACAACAGACAAAGAATTCATCTCCAAAATCTACAAGCAGCTCAGACAATTCAGCACAGAGAAAATGAGCAGCCCAGTCAAAAAATGGGAAAAAGATCTAAAGAGACGCCTCTCCAAAGAGGACATACAGATGGCTTAAAAGCACATGAAACGATGCTCAACCTCGCTTATTATCAGAGAAATGCAAATTAAAACCACAATGAGATACCACCTCACACCTGTCAGAATGGCCATCATCAACAAATCGACAGACAACAAATGTTGGAGAGGGTGTGGAGAAAAGGGAACCCTCTTGCATTGCTGGTGGGAATGTAAATTGATACAACCTCTATGGAAGACAATATGGAGATTCCTTAAAAAACTAAAAATAGAAGCACCCTATGACTCAGCAATCCCACTATTAGGCCTATATCCTGATGAAATCAAAACTGAAAGAGGCACCTGTACCCCAATGTTCATTGCAGCTCTCTATACAATAGCCAGAACATGGAAGCAACCTAGATGTCCATCGACGAATGAATGGATCCAGAAGCTCTGGTACACATATACAATGGAATACTACTCAGCTGTTAAAAGAAATGCAGAAGACTCAGTCCTAATGAGGTGGCTGGCTCTAGAACCTATCATGAAAAGTGAAGTAAGTCAAAAAGAGAAAGACAAGTATAGTATACTAACTCATATATATGGGATCTAGTAAGATGGTCATGATAACACACGCAGTGAACTCAGGGAAAAACAAAGAATAGACATAAAGACATTGTGGAGACCGAACAGTGGGAGGGAGGCATGGAGGGAGTAACATGGAAGCCTATACTTTCATGTGTGAAAAAGATAGCTATTGTCATTGTGCTAGGGGAATAGGAGTACCTACAACCACTTGGAGCGATGATCTGGAGGGATGGGAGGGGGGGAACTGGGTGGGGAGAGGGTCCAGGGATATGCATATGAATGATCTGGGAACATACATGTAAAAAATAAAAATTAAAAAGAAAAATAAAAAGAATTCCAAAAAAAAAAAAAAGAGCATATGCTAGTAAGTGGCAGAGCTGGGCTCCCACCTCAGATGTGTCTGATTCTAAAGCCTGGGCTCTGAATTACTGTATTCGTCTCCTTTTTAGCTAAGCTAAAAGTAAATCTCTCTGCAGTGGACATTTCTTTCATAGATTCTGAGATATCAGTAAATAGCTGGGGGTCAGGATTTGCTGAACACTAGGAGAGGGAAACATTTGAATTTTTTTGCTGAAATTCGGAGTAGTCATCCATTATCAACATGAATGAAATGGCTATCAATTGTGACCGTGAGGATGGCGTTAGCAGGATTCTATCCTTCTTTTTGGTGTGGAAGAAAGTTTATAATCTTCTTTTGCTGGTGCCTCCCAGCCCTCACTTCTCTCCCCATGCCCCAGTCACCCCCAAAAGTTCCAGAATCCCCAGTGATCCATCCACATGCAGTCATTTCTCTAAGATAGACTTTTGTCCAGCGTTGTTATGAATTCACACATTTGTTGTCACTTGATGACTTGGTCTAGTGAAGAGAGAACTATTCTTTTTTTAAAATTTCTAAGTAAGATTCATATGAAACAATTCATTTATAACTCTGTCTGATCTGCACCTCTCTGACTAAATTGCCTCTGCCCCTAAATTGTGTTGCTCTTGTCAGAACACTTATTCTGCTACCCAAAACAGAGGAGAAAGGGAAAAAGCAAGAATAAATCAAGAGGAGAAAAAAAATTAATGAATATATTATAAAATATATAATTTTATATATGGTTAATATTTTGGTGGGATTGATATATAAAACTATCTGGATCTAGCATTGCTTTTTGGCTGAAAAATTACTGAAATAAAGTTGTGTTTTTCTGATCTAATTCTACTACCTGGAAAAAGATCTTGATTTGTTTAAAATTGGTAGTGTTGCTTAACTTTCAGCCACTGTGTAAGATAATGTTGGCCACAGTTCTCTACTGTAAGATTAATTTTCCCTTCTTGTAGTCAATACATATTTGTAGAGGAAGTGCCTTAGGACTATGCAAATATTTTGTCCCTTAGAAAATTTCCATTCACTAATTTTAATATTCACTCTTAGCTGAATTAATCATTACTACTATGCTTGGCAAAAGGATATCTTCTGATTCCAACATTTCTTCTACTAAATTTGCTATCATTCCACTATAAAAATATTCCCTCTGTCTACTTATTCATTCATGTTAGACTCATGAATCATTACCTTATTAAATAGGTTACATTTCATCACTGTAATTATTTAATATGAAATAATTGCGTATTTGGTCAGTGGGAACCCTTTGAACTAGCTCCTGGGTTCTTTGTCAAAAGCTTATCATCCTTAAAATAACTCAGTTTATACAGTCACTTCAGTTGCTCAGTCATGTTTAACTGTAATCCCATGGACTGCAGCATACCAGGATTCCCTGTCCTTCCCTGTCGCCTGGAGCTTGCACAAACTCATGTTCATTGACCCAGTGATGTCATCCAACCATCATGTCCTCTACTGTTCCCTTCTCCTTCTGTCTTCTATTTTTCTGAGCATCAGTGTCTTTTCCAATGAGTTGTCTCTTCGCTTGAAGTGGTCAAAGTATTGGAGTTTCAGCTTCAGCATCAGTCTTTCCAATGAATATTCAGGGTTGATTTCCTTTAGGATTGACTGGTTTGATCTCCTTGCAGTCAAGGGACTCTCAAGAATCTTCTCCAATACCACAGTCCAAAGGCAGCAATTGTTTGGCACTCAACCTTCTTTATGATCCAACTCCAACATCCATATGTGACTACTGGGATAACCACAGCTTTGTTGGCAGAGTGATGTCTATGCTTTTTAATACACTATCTAGGTTTGTCATAGCTTTTATTCCAAGGATCAAGTGTCTTTTAATTTCATGGTCACAGTCACCATCCACAGTGATTTTGGAGTCCAAGAGACTAAAGTCTGTCATTGTTTCCACTGTGTGCCCATCTATTTGCCATGAAATCCTGGGACCGGATGTCATGATCTTCATTTTTTGAATGTTGAGTTTTAGGCCAGCTTTTTCACTCTCCTTTCACTTTCATCAAGAGTTCCTTTAGTTCTTCTTTGCTTCTGTCTTAAGGGTGGTGTCATCTGCATACCTGAGGTTATTGATATTTCTCCTGGCAGTCTTGATTCCAGTCTGTGGCTCATCCAGACTAGTATTTCTTTCTTAAGCTATTCTAAGATAATCTTGGATTTTATCTGTAATAGCACAAGATGTAACCATTTCTATGGGGCTTCCCAGGTGTTGTTAGTGCTAAATAACCTGTGTGTCAATGCAAGAGATGTAATGGATTTGATCTCTGGTTTAGGAAAATCCCCTGGAAGTGGGTATGACAACTCACTCCAGTATTCTTGCCTGAAGAATCCCATGAACAAAGGACTTTGTGGGTCTTAATACCTAGGACCTCAAAGAATCAGACAAGACTTAGCACTCCAAGAGTCCCATCTCATTATGGTGTCTGTGTGCATGCTTATTTGCTTATTTGTGTTCTACTCTTTGCTACCCCATAGCCAATAGCTTGCCAGGTTCCTCTGTCCATGGGATTCTCCAGGCAAGAATACTGGAGTAGGTTGCCATGTTTCTACTCAAGGATCTTTCCAAAGGAGGGATCAAATTCACATCTTCTGTATCTTCTGGATTGGATGGCAGAATCTTTACCACTGTGTCCTCTGGGAAACCTGGTGCCTTATGATAGAAATAGTATCTGTAAGTCAAAGTATTGGAGTTTCAGCTTCAGCATCAGTCTTTCCAATGAATATTCAGGGTTGATTTCCTTTAGGATTGACTGGTTTGATCTCCTTGCAGTCAAGGGACTCTCAAGAATCTTCTCCAATACCACAGTCCAAAGGCAGCAATTGTTTGGCACTCAACCTTCTTTATGATCCAACTCCAACATCCATATGTGACTACTGGGATAACCACAGCTTTGTTGGCAGAGTGATGTCTATGCTTTTTAATACACTATCTAGGTTTGTCATAGCTTTTATTCCAAGGATCAAGTGTCTTTTAATTTCATGGTCACAGTCACCATCCACAGTGATTTTGGAGTCCAAGAGACTAAAGTCTGTCATTGTTTCCACTGTGTGCCCATCTATTTGCCATGAAATCCTGGGACCGGATGTCATGATCTTCATTTTTTGAATGTTGAGTTTTAGGCCAGCTTTTTCACTCTCCTTTCACTTTCATCAAGAGTTCCTTTAGTTCTTCTTTGCTTCTGTCTTAAGGGTGGTGTCATCTGCATACCTGAGGTTATTGATATTTCTCCTGGCAGTCTTGATTCCAGTCTGTGGCTCATCCAGACTAGTATTTCTTTCTTAAGCTATTCTAAGATAATCTTGGATTTTATCTGTAATAGCACAAGATGTAACCATTTCTATGGGGCTTCCCAGGTGTTGTTAGTGCTAAATAACCTGTGTGTCAATGCAAGAGATGTAATGGATTTGATCTCTGGTTTAGGAAAATCCCCTGGAAGTGGGTATGACAACTCACTCCAGTATTCTTGCCTGAAGAATCCCATGAACAAAGGACTTTGTGGGTCTTAATACCTAGGACCTCAAAGAATCAGACAAGACTTAGCACTCCAAGAGTCCCATCTCATTATGGTGTCTGTGTGCATGCTTATTTGCTTATTTGTGTTCTACTCTTTGCTACCCCATAGCCAATAGCTTGCCAGGTTCCTCTGTCCATGGGATTCTCCAGGCAAGAATACTGGAGTAGGTTGCCATGTTTCTACTCCAAGGGATCTTTCCAAAGGAGGGATCAAATTCACATCTTCTGTATCTTCTGGATTGGATGGCAGAATCTTTACCACTGTGTCCTCTGGGAAACCTGGTTCCTTATGATAGAAATAGTATCTGTAAGTCAAAATATGAGCATGAGGTATGCTGAGTACTATTGGGATTTTTTCTCTTAGGGTCTTTCAATAGCTCGAGCTAAGAAATATGTGCATGTATATGTATTTATGTTCATCTCTATGCATGTATATGCACAAATTGAAAACCATGAGGTCAGCACTAATAGCTCCAGTTTCAATTCAACACTACAAGGCTGATTCTAGCAGTTTTTCCTTACTTACACTCTCTTCTCTCACAGTTAGAAACCTCACACTTATTTTTCTCAGCATATTTTCTAGCTCGGTCAAGTTTCTCGGTATATAACCTATCTCTCCTTTGCACTGCTATTGGTACCTACTGTGAGGAAATTCTCCTTACTCTTCTTGTGTGCTAAGTTGCTCCAGTCATGTCCAACTCTTTGCAACCCTATGGACCATAATCTTCCAGACTTCTTTATCTTGGACTCTGCTAAACCAATCTGGGGTCACTGATCTTCTTCACATACTACCGGCAAAGTCAATGGTTGCTCTTCCCACCTTACTTGGGCTCTGACACTTAGACCATTCAGTTACTCTCTTAAAATCCTGTCAGGCTTCTAAATCCACATTTGGGCACTGTCTTCACACCTCCAACACTATGAATTCCTAGCTTATAGCATCCTCATTAATGTGTTCTCAACTAAAGTATCCAGGCAGAAAGGAAGGGTGGGAGGGGGGATGGATGAAGGGAAGAAAGAAAAGGCTAATATCACTAGAGAAAAAAAAAAAAAAAACTAAAAACTAAAACAATATCAAGATAAATAAAATGAAAATTAAAGATGAATATCACTTGTTCATTGACATTGAAAATATCTGTAAACTGAATGCAACAAAGTGTGATTAAAAAACATCTAATCAAGTTGAGTTCAACTAAGGCTGACAAAGATGTTCTCACATTCTAAACTGTTAATGTAATTCATTGCATTTGCAACTTGAAGGAGAAATAAATGTGATCACTTCAAAAGATGCAAAAAAGCATTTGATAAAATTCAATACCTCTTTTAAAATAAAACCTCAGAAAGTATCTATAAGATATTTTCTTAACTTGAAGTAGCACAACAACCAACATTCTATATCAAATATATTTAATCACAAGATATTAGAACATTTTTTTCTAAATAAGACACAAAACAATGAAGCCCCAAATTCTTGTTTCTGCTAATCACTTTACATTTTCTAGAAACTGAGATATTAAAATAAAAGAAGATGAATATTTAAGGACTGAAAAGTAACAGATAAAACTGTCATTCACGATTTCATTTTTTTCGAAATATAATGCTCTAAAAATTATTCAATCAGATAATGAAAATTATTATGAGAGTAGAGCAAGTGTGCTGGATATAAAATTAATATATGAAAATCAATGTATTACTTTATAACACAAATAAAGAATGAGTAAATTTTCAAAAAAACTTTTTGCAAAATAAGTTACATGAAACATTATCTAACAAAATTTACCTTCATGAGAAAATAATATTTTATTTAAAAAACACTAAAAGGTGTTATATATATGAAAGAAATTATTTCTCTATCATTAAGAAATCTATTCTCCATTAATTGATCTATAAATTAATTATAATTTGAATAAAAATTCCAACAAGATTTTCCATAAAACTTAAAAGGTGATTCTAAAATTTTCTTGGGAGAACAAAAAGCCAAGGCTATATAATACAATGAATATAAAGGGGTGATACTTTTCTTATAGATATACAAATTTATTAAAATGCCAAGTATTTAAGAGAAGTAATTTATCCCTATTGTCAAATATAAAGATATATTCAAATGTTGAAGTATTCAAAATGATCAGAGATGATCCAGTGGAATAGAATAGGAAGCTCCCAAAATGGATAGAATCCTTTGAAGCAGAGAAGTTTTGAATTAGGATAAAATACAATATATTCATTCATTTTCTCTTGGACCTTTGGTATTATGTCTAAGAAACCATTGCCAAACATAAGAACATGTCTAAGAAACTGTTAATGTAATTCATTGCATTTGCAACTTGAAGGAGAAATAAATGTGATCACTTCAAAAGATGCAAAAAAGCATTTGATAAAATTCAATACCTCTTTTAAAATAAAACCTCAGAAAGTATCTATAAGATATTTTCTTAACTTGAAGTAGCACAACAACCAACATTCTATATCAAATATATTTAATCACAAGATATTAGAACATTTTTTTCTAAATAAGACACAAAACAATGAAGCCCCAAATTCTTGTTTCTGCTAATCACTTTACATTTTCTAGAAACTGAGATATTAAAATAAAAGAAGATGAATATTTAAGGACTGAAAAGTAACAGATAAAACTGTCATTCACGATTTCATTTTTTTCGAAATATAATGCTCTAAAAATTATTCAATCAGATAATGAAAATTATTATGAGAGTAGAGCAAGTGTGCTGGATATAAAATTAATATATGAAAATCAATGTATTACTTTATATCACAAATAAAGAATGATTAAATTTTCAAAAATACTTTTTGCAAAATAAGTTACATGAAACATTATCTAACAAAATTTACCTTCATGAGAAAATAATATTTTATTTAAAAAACACTAAAAGGTGTTATATATATGAAAGAAATTATTTCTCTATCATTAAGAAATCTATTCTCCATTAATTGATCTATAAATTAATTATAATTTGAATAAAAATTCCAACAAGATTTTCCATAAAACTTAAAAGGTGATTCTAAAATTTTCTTGGGAGAACAAAAAGCCAAGGCTATATAATACAATGAATATAAAGGGGTGATACTTTTCTTATAGATATACAAATTTATTAAAATGCCAAGTATTTAAGAGAAGTAATTTATCCCTATTGTCAAATATAAAGATATATTCAAATGTTGAAGTATTCAAAATGATCAGAGATGATCCAGTGGAATAGAATAGGAAGCTCCCAAAATGGATAGAATCCTTTGAAGCAGAGAAGTTTTGAATTAGGATAAAATACAATATATTCATTCATTTTTCTCTTGGACCTTTGGTATTATGTCTAAGAAACCATTGCCAAACATAAGAACATGAAGATTAACCCCTATTTTTTTTTTTATCTTCCAAGAGTTTCATGGCTTTAGTTCTTACATTTAGGTGTAATCCATTTTGAATTAATTTTTGCATATGATGCAAATGAAAGGTGCACTTTCATTAGTTCATATGTGACTGTCCACATACAAAATGGTGGTATCCAGTTATCCCAGTACCATTTGTTGAAATGACTGCTCTTTTCCCATTGAATTGTTGTAACATTATCAAACATTATTTAACATCTGATTTTATTTCTAGACAAAGAGACAAATGAAACTGTTTAGTTATTAGTCCCTCCTGTGTAAAATCAATATAACTTGAAGAGTTCCTTAAAAAAATTTTATGGCTTTTTTTTGTTGTTAATTATTTACGTACTTATTTATTTGAGGCTGCACTGGGTCTTTGTTGTTGTGTGGGCTTCTCTTGTTGTTGGCAAGGAGGGCTACTCTATAATGCAGTACATGGGCTTCTCCTTGTGGTGGCTCCTTTGCTGCAGAACACAGGATCTAGGGCAAGCAAGCTTCAATAGCTGACTTCCCAGGCTCTAGAGCACAGGCTCAATTGTTATGTCTCATGGGCTTAGTTGCCATGCAGCATGTGGGATCATCCCAGATCAGAGATGGAACTCATGCTCCTACATTAGCAGGCAAATTCCTTACCAATGAGCCACCTAGGAAACTCCAAAAGTTATATTTCTTGCAATTTGATAACTCTGAGAGCTTTTATTTATTGAAACACTAGTACTGCCCCCCCCTTATTAACACATAAAACTTAAAAGGTGATTCTAAAATTTTCTTGGGAGAACAAAAAGCCAAGGCTATATAATACAATGAATATAAAGGGGTGATACTTTTCTTATAGATATACAAATTTATTAAAATGCCAAGTATTTAAGAGAAGTAATTTATCCCTATTGTCAAATATAAAGATATATTCAAATGTTGAAGTATTCAAAATGATCAGAGATGATCCAGTGGAATAGAATAGGAAGCTCCCAAAATGGATAGAATCCTTTGAAGCAGAGAAGTTTTGAATTAGGATAAAATACAATATATTCATTCATTTTCTCTTGGACCTTTGGTATTATGTCTAAGAAACCATTGCCAAACATAAGAACATGAAGATTAACCCCTATTTTTTTTTTTATCTTCCAAGAGTTTCATGGCTTTAGTTCTTACATTTAGGTGTAATCCATTTTGAATTAATTTTTGCATATGATGCAAATGAAAGGTGCACTTTCATTAGTTCATATGTGACTGTCCACATACAAAATGGTGGTATCCAGTTATCCCAGTACCATTTGTTGAAATGACTGCTCTTTTCCCATTGAATTGTTGTAACATTATCAAACATTATTTAACATCTGATTTTATTTCTAGACAAAGAGACAAATGAAACTGTTTAGTTATTAGTCCCTCCTGTGTAAAATCAATATAACTTGAAGAGTTCCTTAAAAAAATTTTATGGCTTTTTTTTGTTGTTAATTATTTACGTACTTATTTATTTGAGGCTGCACTGGGTCTTTGTTGTTGTGTGGGCTTCTCTTGTTGTTGGCAAGGAGGGCTACTCTATAATGCAGTACATGGGCTTCTCCTTGTGGTGGCTCCTTTGCTGCAGAACACAGGATCTAGGGCAAGCAAGCTTCAATAGCTGACTTCCCAGGCTCTAGAGCACAGGCTCAATTGTTATGTCTCATGGGCTTAGTTGCCATGCAGCATGTGGGATCATCCCAGATCAGAGATGGAACTCATGCTCCTACATTAGCAGGCAAATTCCTTACCAATGAGCCACCTAGGAAACTCCAAAAGTTATATTTCTTGCAATTTGATAACTCTGAGAGCTTTTATTTATTGAAACACTAGTACTGCCCTTATTACACCCACATTATTTTATCCATTCCTCAGAGTAACCCTAAAAAGTATGATCATCATTGCTTAGAGGCAAAAATACGAGTCATAGCAAACACTTAGGAATCATACAGCCTTGGTTGAATTGTGACTTTACCATCACCTTTGAAGCTATGACCAAGAAACTTAACTACTTGTTATTTCAATTTCCTCATTTGCAGAACCTCCCTCACCGGACTGATGTGAGAATTAAATAATTTAATATGCATAAAACACTTAAACTAGTCCTTGGCTCAAAGAACTATATAAATGTTAGAATGATTACAAATACAGGAATGTTAGATACATAAAATTAGGTCATTTGCTTCGCATAGTTAAATTAGAAATTGATGCCATTTTTTATAGCAAATAAGGGTTTACCAGGTGGCTCAGTTGTAAAGGCTCGACGTGCCAACACAGGAGATTCAAGAGACTCAGTTGTATTCAGTCCCAGGATTGGGAAGATCCCTGGAGAAGGAAATGGCAACCCACTCCAGGTTTCTTGCCTGGAAAATGCCATGGACAGAGGAGCCTGAGAGAGGTCATGGGGTAACCACGAGTCAGACAAGACTAAGTATGCACAAAGATACAGTAAATGAGTTCTGTGCCTATGCTCCTGACCACTCTATTTTCTGTCTCCCATGCTATTTACTTAGATTATTATTTTTTATTGTTTTATAGATGATTTGACTATGGTTATCAAAAAAATTTCCCAGGTGAGAAGTGTTGAAATTTAAATAGAATTTTGATGAAATGATCTCCATTTATCTATGTGTTAGATTGGTCTCCAAATTGTCTTCTGAGGAGTCTTTTGGTCCTGGCCATAGGCCCTTTGTTAGCTCACTTATGTTGAGGTGAGATGTGATCCATTCATTTATAAGCCGTTATCAGACTGTGATTTTATAACTACCTACTACACATTTGTGGAGAAGGGAATGGTGACCCACTCCAGTATTCTTGCCTGGAGAATTCCATGGACAGAGGAGCCTGCTGGGTTATACTTCATGGAGTGGCAAAGAGATGGACACAGCTGAGCAGCTGACACGAACACACACACACACGCACACACTACAGAGCTCACTGTAATTGTGTCAATCTACTTTTACCTGATAATATATAGTGCAGTTTTTTCCAATATCTGAAGCTGGAGCATTCCTATGAAACCATTCCTTACTTGAAATAATGTAATTGCCTTATGACTCATCTTGCTAACGGAGGCACTAAATAAATTAAGGGAAAGCACAGGTGTTCCTAGACACAGTTCAAAGGTATGGAGGCTTGATGCTGAGATGCTGAGCGTAGTTCCCAGAGAAGAAGCTTGGTGGTACCACACAGGCTGTTTGGTGTATGAGCTGCTGCTATAAAGTCACAGTTACTCAGTCATGTGTGACATTTTTGCAGCCCCAAGAACTGTAGCCCACCAGGCTCCTCTGTTCATGGGATTCTTTAGGCAAGAATGGTGGAGTGGGTAGTCATTCTCTTCCCCAGGGAATCTTCCTAACCCAGGGATCAAATCTGTGTCTTCTGTATTGTAGGCAGATTCTTTACTGTCTGAACTGCCAGGGACACCCATATAAAGGCTTGGTACAAAACAAATGTTAATGCTATTTTCACTTTTTTGCAGAAAATTCTCTTCTGATTCCTTTCTGTTAGCAAAACAGGTATTAATATGTCTTTAATAAAAACCAAGTCGTAAAAAGCAAACTTTCAAAAACAAGGAAATTCTTTATTGTCATGTCATGCTTTATACAGGTAGTGGATATTTAAATCTTAAGTCTTTATCCTTAAATCAAACACTTTGGGTCAACAGATGATTGACTATGGTTATCAAAAATTTCCCAGGTGAGAAGTGTTGAAATTTAAATAGAATTTTGATGAAATGATCTCCATTTATCTATGTGTTAGATTGGTCTCCAAATTGTCTTCTGAGGAGTCTTTTGGTCCTGGCCATAGGCCCTTTGTTAGCTCACTTATGTTGAGGTGAGATGTGATCCATTCATTTATAAGCCGTTATCAGACTGTGATTTTATAACTACCTACTACACATTTGTGGAGAAGGGAATGGTGACCCACTCCAGTATTCTTGCCTGGAGAATTCCATGGACAGAGGAGCCTGCTGGGTTATACTTCATGGAGTGGCAAAGAGATGGACACAGCTGAGCAGCTGACACGAACACACACACACACACGCACACACTACAGAGCTCACTGTAATTGTGTCAATCTACTTTTACCTGATAATATATAGTGCAGTTTTTTCCAATATCTGAAGCTGGAGCATTCCTATGAAACCATTCCTTACTTGAAATAATGTAATTGCCTTATGACTCATCTTGCTAACGGAGGCACTAAATAAATTAAGGGAAAGCACAGGTGTTCCTAGACACAGTTCAAAGGTATGGAGGCTTGATGCTGAGATGCTGAGCGTAGTTCCCAGAGAAGAAGCTTGGTGGTACCACACAGGCTGTTTGGTGTATGAGCTGCTGCTATAAAGTCACAGTTACTCAGTCATGTGTGACATTTTTGCAGCCCCAAGAACTGTAGCCCACCAGGCTCCTCTGTTCATGGGATTCTTTAGGCAAGAATGGTGGAGTGGGTAGTCATTCTCTTCCCCAGGGAATCTTCCTAACCCAGGGATCAAATCTGTGTCTTCTGTATTGTAGGCAGATTCTTTACTGTCTGAACTGCCAGGGACACCCATATAAAGGCTTGGTACAAAACAAATGTTAATGCTATTTTCACTTTTTTGCAGAAAATTCTCTTCTGATTCCTTTCTGTTAGCAAAACAGGTATTAATATGTCTTTAATAAAAACCAAGTCGTAAAAAGCAAACTTTCAAAAACAAGGAAATTCTTTATTGTCATGTCATGCTTTATACAGGTAGTGGATATTTAAATCTTAAGTCTTTATCCTTAAATCAAACACTTTGGGTCAACAAAGAGTTCCTGAGAAACATTCAGTCCATTGATTCCTACAGATGTTTAAAATGTATTATTAATTGAAGACAGATCATCAGAAGATTGTGCCTCTGGTTTGCATTTTTATGTCTTCTTTTAAAACCATTTACAATAAATTTCATTTTGAAATTATGCAAATTAGTTAAATGGTGGATATATAAGTAGTAGTCCTACAAATTCTGCTATATATGTATGTGTGTTACATATATATGCTGTATATACACACATATATAAATTATTTTGTTCAACACATGTATTAAATTTGTGATATATGCCATATATTCTTATAAATTCTGGATATGAAAAAAATAGTCAAGGCATGATCTTACCTCTGAAGGATTCATATTAATAGATCTACAAAGTTAGAATAAACACGTAAGTGCATGAACTGTTAAACTGATATGACCACATTACATGCGGGCAACTGCAAGTTAAAGTTAAAATGAATCAAGGGTTCATTTTCCCCTGAATGATCTGAAAGGTCTTCATGGCAAAAGGAAGGACACAGAGATAGTAAAGGAAGTTAGTTCATCTTTCTAAAGGGCTTGAGCACAGAAGGAATGTAGTAAGGTTGTGTCACGTTGAAGGAAGTGTGAAGTCTTCTTTTACTGATTTGTTTCAGTTTACCTGTAATGGGAAAGATTTGAACAAGTTTTTAAAGAATGGAAAGAAAACTGTTGAAAAGAGAAATACCTGGTTGCTTACCAGCAGCTCACAGTTGTGGTACAGGTTACTAGTGACACAAGGATCCATATTGTCTTTATTCTCAGTCAATTATGGAAATTTTTTCAGTCTGTCTAGGGACTTCCTGAAAAACCGGTGAAAGGGCTTGGCTTTATTTAGCATAGCTTAAAACATTCCAGGAACTGAGTCTACTTCCTGCATGGCATTTGCTGAGTTTCTAAACGTGATAGTATTGAACACAACAGTCTTGAAGAAATCTAGACAAACAGTAGGGAGCCTGAGAAGTTTGCGAAGGAAGAATTTGGGAAAGGGGAATAAAGTTTCCTTTTTTTTTTTTTTTTTTAAATTTCTTGTGTCATTCAAGAATCAAGTAGGGCTGGATACAGGTTCAGAAGAGACATGGGTGAGTCTAAGCTTTCATCTTTGCCTGATCTCTAGATTTCTCATAAGCAAGTGAAAGTGGAAGCAGAGCTGTAAATGGTGTGGCTAAGTTTTGAAGGAGTACAATCACAAGAGCCAATTTGCAAAGACTAGGGGACTCTTTCTCTCTTTTCCTTTTTTTCCCCCTAAATTTGAGAAAATCTCTGTTGAAACCCTTGCAAACCACTAGTTTGAACACAGAGTTCAGTGGTCACACACACATCAAAACTACAGACTTTGCAAAGATAGTCTGGGAAAGTCAATCAACAAGATAAACAATAACAACCTACTACAAGAAGCTATTACACATCCTGAAAAGGGGGAGAATCTGGTGCCCAGAGCTGCCATGTTATTTTTTTTTCTTTGAATAGTTTATTTATTTTAATGGGAGGGTAACTACGATACTGTGATGGTTTTTGTCATACATCAACATGTATCAGCTATGGGTACACATATGTCCCCCATCCTGAACCTCCCTCCTGCTTCTCTCCCTATCCTATCCCTCTGGGTTGTTTCAGAGCAATGGCTTTGGGTGTCCTGATTCATGCATGGAGCTTGCCCTAGTGGTCTATTTTACATATGTTAATGTACATGTTTCAATGTTATTCTCTCAAATCATCCCACTTTCACCTTCTCTCACTGAGTCTAAAACTCTGATCCTTAGATCTGTGTCTCCTTTGCTACTCTGCATGTAGGATCATCACTACATCTTTCTAAATTCCATATAGATGTGTTAATATATAGTACTTGTCTTTCTCTTTCTGACTTACTTCACTGTGTATAATAGTCTTCAGTTTCATCCCCACTGACTCAAATTTTAAATACCCTGTTTTCAGCAATTAATTATGAGACATACAAAAAGATAAGAAAATGTTCTTCATTCATAGAAAAAAAAAATAGAAACTGTTTCTGAGGAAGCAGGGGGATTGAATTTTCAAAGACTTTAGATCAACTGTCTTAAATACCTTCAAAAAGCTGAAGGAAACCAGGGAGAAAAACTCAGTTAAGAGCACCAAGTATCACCTAAGAGAGCATGTCATTAAAGAGATAGAAATTACAAAATGGAACCAAATGCCATGGCCTAAGGAAAATATTTAACTCGATCCAAAACAGAACATTTTTAAAAATGAGACTTGTTAAGAGGTAAGAGTATTTGTATCTATGGAGAAGGTTTAAGAACAGACGGAGAATTAAAGATCACAACTGAGGGCTTCTTTTGCTCTGGGTCAAGGTCAACTGCTAAGAGGAGAGGATGATACGTGAGAGGCTGAAGAAGCCCTTGCAAACCACTAGTTTGAACAAGAGTTCAGTGGTCACACACACATCAAAACTACAGACTTTGCAAAGATAGTCTGGGAAAGTCAATCAACAAGATAAACAATAACAACCTACTACAAGAAGCTATTACACATCCTGAAAAGGGGGAGAATCTGGTGCCCAGAGCTGCCATGTTATTTTTTTTTCTTTGAATAGTTTATTTATTTTAATGGGAGGGTAACTACGATACTGTGATGGTTTTTGTCATACATCAACATGTATCAGCTATGGGTACACATATGTCCCCCATCCTGAACCTCCCTCCTGCTTCTCTCCCTATCCTATCCCTCTGGGTTGTTTCAGAGCAATGGCTTTGGGTGTCCTGATTCATGCATGGAGCTTGCCCTAGTGGTCTATTTTACATATGTTAATGTACATGTTTCAATGTTATTCTCTCAAATCATCCCACTTTCACCTTCTCTCACTGAGTCTAAAACTCTGATCCTTAGATCTGTGTCTCCTTTGCTACTCTGCATGTAGGATCATCACTACATCTTTCTAAATTCCATATAGATGTGTTAATATATAGTACTTGTCTTTCTCTTTCTGACTTACTTCACTGTGTATAATAGTCTTCAGTTTCATCCCCACTGACTCAAATTTTAAATACCCTGTTTTCAGCAATTAATTATGAGACATACAAAAAGATAAGAAAATGTTCTTCATTCATAGAAAAAAAAAATAGAAACTGTTTCTGAGGAAGCAGGGGGATTGAATTTTCAAAGACTTTAGATCAACTGTCTTAAATACCTTCAAAAAGCTGAAGGAAACCAGGGAGAAAAACTCAGTTAAGAGCACCAAGTATCACCTAAGAGAGCATGTCATTAAAGAGATAGAAATTACAAAATGGAACCAAATGCCATGGCCTAAGGAAAAAATTTAACTCGATCCAAAACAGAACATTTTTAAAAATGAGACTTGTTAAGAGGTAAGAGTATTTGTATCTATGGAGAAGGTTTAAGAACAGACGGAGAATTAAAGATCACAACTGAGGGCTTCTTTTGCTCTGGGTCAAGGTCAACTGCTAAGAGGAGAGGATGATACGTACAGTTTTAAGGAAGGCTGAAGAAGTACATTTGGATAAAATGATACTATTCAGTTGACACTGGAAATCAGGGATTGAGGTGGTAGGACTCTGAGCCATTGTTGTATTTCCCATCAGCCACTGAGCAGAAGCAGAGAGGAAGCATTGTTTATCTTTCCAAATTCTTGAACTCTTAACCAATAAAATATCTTAGTGATCTTTTAATAGTATTTCTTATAAGTCTCAGTATCAGGAAAGGGTGATTCTCTTAAATAATATTATAGTTACTTGTATCTGCAAGTTGTTTGCACTGAAAACATTTTTCATCAGGCATTAGGATTACAGAACGAATTTCTACTTCACTTCCACTATCGTTTGTTAGAGCAGTATACTGAATACAGTTTTCTGTGCTATACCATAGGACCATACTGTTTACTCATTGCATATACAATAGTTTGCCTCTGCTAATCTCAAATTCCAATCCTTCCCTCCCCATACTCCCACGCTTCTTTCACAAACAGAAGTCTATTCCCTATATCTGTGAGTCATTTTTGTTTTACTGATATGTTGATTTATGGTATAAAATAATATGAAATTTCTGCATGGTGCTAGTGGTAAAGAATCCGCCTGCCAATACAGGACACTTAAGAGATACAGCTTTGATTCCTGGGTCAGGAAAATCCCCTAGAGGAGAAAATGGCAACCCACTCCAGTATTATTGCCTGGAAAATTCCATACACAGGGGAGCCTGGTGACCTACAGTCCATGGGGTCACAGAGAAGTGTACAGGACTGAACCTATACACATGACATATAATAATATACATATATATTTAGTTTTTATTCCACATATTTGAAAAAGAATGCATAATTCAATTATTTTATATACACATATATATATATTCACTATATACATAGTCACTTGGGTATACAGAAGAAATATAACATTGCAAATTCACCCTACAACAGTAAAAAAATGTTTTTTGTGGAGGGGGAGGCAGCTTGGGGAGAGAGGGGGGTGGATGGGCCACTTCTATTGGTCTTTCATTTCTCTATTTTCATCCATCTTTGTTCTTTGACTCATGTGGGCCTCCCATAGCGGTGGCCTCTGTTGTTGTAGAGCACTGGCTCTGGGTGCATGGGCTCCAGAGCTGCAGCTTGGTAATTGGACACATCAGTCCAGTCGCTTCCTGGCACATGGGATCTTCCCAGGCCAGGGATCGAACCGGTGCCTCTTGCACTGCAAGGTGGTGTCCTTACCCACTGGCCCACCAGGGAAGCCCCAACAGTAAAATTTTTAAGAAATTAAACTTTCTATTCACTTCTAGAAACTACAAAGAATCATATGGCATGCAATCCTAAAGGTAAACCTTTAATTCTTAGCTTTTACCTTGACCAGATTTTTTTTTCCTTCCCTGTTTTTTTTTTTTTTTGATTATTTTTATTTTACTTTTTGCTTTTACAGAGTTTTGTTGTTTACAAATGTGTATAATCCCAGATTAGTCATATATATATCCTTGACCCCTCCGTCCTCCACCCCCTGCCCAGTTCCCCCCATCCCACCCCTCCAGGCATTGCACCCTCCCCCTTGCAAGATCCCCTGTTCCCACATCATGACCAGATTTTTTATATCAGTATTTCACAAAATGCGTATTATTTAGAGCGCAGTACTAGGAATTTTTAGCTAGGCAAACTAAAGACTGCATGTTATAACCTCATCTTTGACAGTCACAAATTGCACTAATATTATCCAGAGTGTGTTTGTATGATAAGTAAATAATTTTAAATATTTTATATGTAGCTTTTCTCACATTTATTTTTTACTGCAAGATTTTTTTTTTTTTTAGAAATCAGTACTCCATAAAATGCCAGTCTTAAAAATTCTGCCTTAAGCTATTTTTTTCATTCTCTTGTATTTTATGTTTTTTTTTTTTTTTTTCCTAAAGTGTCTTGAAATCTTTGTTACTTGAGGAAAGCCGGGGAAACCAGATGGTCTTTAAATTTAGGAGGAGGTGATTTCCTTTGACACTTGTTGGTTAGTTTCTACCCAGAAACATGTGAACCCATTTCACATCAACATATTTTCTTTTCTCTTAATTCAGTTTCAATGCTGTTTTTACACTTTGTTTGTGGAGGAGGCAGCTTGGGAGAGAGGGGTGGATGGGCCACTTCGATTGGTCTTTCATTTCTCTATTTTCATCCATCTTTGTTCTTTGACTCATGTGGGCCTCCCATAGCGGTGGCCTCTGTTGTTGTAGAGCACTGGCTCTGGGTGCATGGGCTCCAGAGCTGCAGCTTGGTAATTGGACACATCAGTCCAGTCGCTTCCTGGCACATGGGATCTTCCCAGGCCAGGGATCGAACCGGTGCCTCTTGCACTGCAAGGTGGTGTCCTTACCCACTGGCCCACCAGGGAAGCCCCAACAGTAAAATTTTTAAGAAATTAAACTTTCTATTCACTTCTAGAAACTACAAAGAATCATATGGCATGCAATCCTAAAGGTAAACCTTTAATTCTTAGCTTTTACCTTGACCAGATTTTTTTTTCCTTCCCTGTTTTTTTTTTTGTGATTATTTTTATTTTACTTTTTGCTTTTACAGAGTTTTGTTGTTTACAAATGTGTATAATCCCAGATTAGTCATATATATATCCTTGACCCCTCCGTCCTCCACCCCCTGCCCAGTTCCCCCCATCCCACCCCTCCAGGCATTGCACCCTCCCCCTTGCAAGATCCCCTGTTCCCACATCATGACCAGATTTTTTATATCAGTATTTCACAAAATGCGTATTATTTAGAGCGCAGTACTAGGAATTTTTAGCTAGGCAAACTAAAGACTGCATGTTATAACCTCATCTTTGACAGTCACAAATTGCACTAATATTATCCAGAGTGTGTTTGTATGATAAGTAAATAATTTTAAATATTTTATATGTAGCTTTTCTCACATTTATTTTTTACTGCAAGATTTTTTTTTTTTTTAGAAATCAGTACTCCATAAAATGCCAGTCTTAAAAATTCTGCCTTAAGCTATTTTTTTCATTCTCTTGTATTTTATGTTTTTTTTTTTTTTTTTCCTAAAGTGTCTTGAAATCTTTGTTACTTGAGGAAAGCCGGGGAAACCAGATGGTCTTTAAATTTAGGAGGAGGTGATTTCCTTTGACACTTGTTGGTTAGTTTCTACCCAGAAACATGTGAACCCATTTCACATCAACATATTTTCTTTTCTCTTAATTCAGTTTCAATGCTGTTTTTACACTTTTTGGGGTTCATTGGCTTGTTTAATAAGGAAACAAGGAAACACAAATGACTCATAGGTTGACTTAATGAACAATGGCTAATATTAACAAACAGAAATATAATATGTTAGGCAATTTTGGAAAGAAATCCCAGATATTAAAAAATAACATAATGTTATAAGGATAATTATTCCTAAAGGAAACCACTGTTAATAGTTTTTGAATTGACTTTAAGACAAAGGTAAATATGTATACTTTAAAAATAAGCAAACATTGTCATACTATGTTGATTCACTAACGTGTGGCTTTTTTCTTTTGTAAATACATCTGATGGACTTTTCTATATAAAATATGGCTGCCCCATTGCTTTTGAGTTACACATTGTTAAACTATCAAACAAAAAAGGAGAATTAACCACTCCTCTTACAAAATAGACATAATAGAGTGAATTCTCAGAACTAAAATTCCTATGTTAGAAATAATTTGCACTTATTTATATACCACCAGAAATGCACAATATTTCCATTCTCTTTCTGTCGTTAAGATCTGAGGAAGACATTGTGTAAGCATACATACAGAAGGGGCTGAAAACGTCTGGAAACTAAATCCTGTGAGAACAGACTAAGAATGGGTTGCTGATCCTCAGGTTAAAAAGAAAAAAAAAAAAAAAACAGAGAAAATTTAATTTGAATTAAAGCACAGATGGATTCTGCCATCCTATTTAATGTTACCGACATAGTTGTATTTTATAAGAAAATTGTTTTAACATGACCTGCTTTCTAATTATAAAATTTTAAGCAATGCACAGAATTATTATGTATGGTTAAAATTCAAAACAAAATAAGAGTTATTAGATTTTTGACTCAGAGTTTAAGGCTCTACCCCATTTATTTTATAATAAATTCTTTCCTGTGTCTTTGCTCTTTACCTTGCTTTGAAAGGTAATCATATCAGAAGATTTTAAGATATTATGTATGATTTACACTGTAGATTAAAATAGTTGATCACTTTATTTTTAAAGATGAGTTTTTGATATATGTACCAGGAAAAGAAAACTGTGAATGGAGGCAGAGAGAGGGGGAAAATGATCTTCTCTTTTGGACCATGGCTTTAAGAGAGAGACTAGATTGACCTTGGGCTACCGTTTGGGGAGACAGAATGCATTATGCAGCCAGAAGACAGCTATAAGGAAGAAATAATTGTCTCAAAAATGAAGTTGAGCCTCATAGGATGGGAGTATGAAAACTGCCTAGTCTCTTTCTCATCTCTTTTTAATTTTACTGCGTTTTCTTTCTCTCTATCAAAATTAATTTAGTACTATCTTCTCCACAGTGCTTTCAGGAGAGCAGGGGTTCAGGTATGACCCTCCTAACTACCCTCATCCAAGTCCTAAGACTTCAATTCCAAGAATTTTCACATGTTATTCACTGATTTTTACTTCACATATTCTTTCCACATTCCACCTACAGTGTCTACGTATTATTTTGTACACATAAAATTCTCACATTACTACCCCTATTTTTCTTGTCTTATCAGAATTGCTTCTACGTTATTCATGGAATTCTAGTGGGCAATTCCATATACCTAAGTCGTTCTGCTTCCTTAATAACATTTGATTGGTTTTACAGCAATGAGGATTGGCCAGCAGAGTCCTTCTCTTTGACTTTTTCAGGTTACTAGTTGCCTTCTTGAATATAAGTGAAGGGAGGATCCAGCAAAGTGAAGACTAAACATTCACCTGAGTGAATGAAAAGTGAAGACTAAACATTCATTTGAGTTTCAAAGAAATAAGGTTACTTTTCTCTTCTTGTCAGTTCTCAGGCGAGGATGGGACTCTCATGGGGAGGATTAAATCAATAAAGTATAAATAAAGAGGGCTTCCCTGGTGTTTCAGTTGGTAAAGAATCTGCCTGTCATGTAGGAGACTCAGGTTCTCTTCTTGGGTTGGGAAGATTCCTTGGAGAAGGGAATGGCTACCCACTCCATTATTCCTACCTGGAGTTTTCTATGGACAGAGCAGACTGGTGGGAACTACTTTCCATGGGGTTGCAAAGAGTTGGATGCAACTGAGTCTGAAAAAGTTTTTGATATATGTACCAGGAAAAGAAAACTGTGAATGGAGGCAGAGAGAGGGGGAAAATGATCTTCTCTTTTGGACCATGGCTTTAAGAGAGAGACTAGATTGACCTTGGGCTACCGTTTGGGGAGACAGAATGCATTATGCAGCCAGAAGACAGCTATAAGGAAGAAATAATTGTCTCAAAAATGAAGTTGAGCCTCATAGGATGGGAGTATGAAAACTGCCTAGTCTCTTTCTCATCTCTTTTTAATTTTACTGCGTTTTCTTTCTCTCTATCAAAATTAATTTAGTACTATCTTCTCCACAGTGCTTTCAGGAGAGCAGGGGTTCAGGTATGACCCTCCTAACTACCCTCATCCAAGTCCTAAGACTTCAATTCCAAGAATTTTCACATGTTATTCACTGATTTTTACTTCACATATTCTTTCCACATTCCACCTACAGTGTCTACGTATTATTTTGTACACATAAAATTCTCACATTACTACCCCTATTTTTCTTGTCTTATCAGAATTGCTTCTACGTTATTCATGGAATTCTAGTGGGCAATTCCATATACCTAAGTCGTTCTGCTTCCTTAATAACATTTGATTGGTTTTACAGCAATGAGGATTGGCCAGCAGAGTCCTTCTCTTTGACTTTTTCAGGTTACTAGTTGCCTTCTTGAATATAAGTGAAGGGAGGATCCAGCAAAGTGAAGACTAAACATTCACCTGAGTGAATGAAAAGTGAAGACTAAACATTCATTTGAGTTTCAAAGAAATAAGGTTACTTTTCTCTTCTTGTCAGTTCTCAGGCGAGGATGGGACTCTCATGGGGAGGATTAAATCAATAAAGTATAAATAAAGAGGGCTTCCCTGGTGTTTCAGTTGGTAAAGAATCTGCCTGTCATGTAGGAGACTCAGGTTCTCTTCTTGGGTTGGGAAGATTCCTTGGAGAAGGGAATGGCTACCCACTCCATTATTCCTACCTGGAGTTTTCTATGGACAGAGCAGACTGGTGGGAACTACTTTCCATGGGGTTGCAAAGAGTTGGATGCAACTGAGTGAATAATACTTGCACATAAATAAGTCATGTTTTAATTGAACATTTGAGCAATGCAGAAGTAAAATTTGCAATGTATAACAGTAAATACAATCACAAACATTGTAAATTCCCAAGGCTGACCCTGAAGATATCACCATTTCATTAGAAAAAATAAAAAGAACAGACAAGTTGTATATTCTTCCATTCTTCCTTAGAAAATTTTTCAACTACGATAAATATGCAGTGAAAATGAGGTGAAAAAAAAAAAAAAGCATCTGGCTCAGAGAAAACATTGAGAAATTTACCTTTGATGCATGCTTTTGATGCCACCTGGAAAATTATTTTGAAGTTTGAAGATTTTTTTTCTTTCTGGATTCTTACTATTTAAAGATAGTTTAAGATGGAAGTCTTGGAAAATGTTTCCCAAGGTCACAATCTATCTTTCACTGGGCATCTTTCATGAAGCTATGAATTTAAGGAACAAAATAAAAACTCATTTGTTTTAAAAAGTATAATAGATACCTTTGGTAAATGTGATTTATGATAACTGAAGTCTTGTGTGGTAAACTTTGCTTTCATAAATAAGAAAATAAATCTTACAACATGGAGATTGGCATTAATGATGAAGCACAAGTAAAAAACATGTCAGACCTCCTTAACTTCGGCTTTTCTGGATATGGCTTACAGAAATGTCATGTTTTCTAACTCTTTAATACTTGAGGTCAAAACCACTAACTGTTGAGAATTTGTCAGACAAAAACATTCAAAAACACTGAAAATTTAGAAATCATTTTATTTATAGCATTTCCTTAATTAAGTCCTTACTTATGTTTATTAATGTACCCATTTGTGTATTCGTGCTTGCCACTCTCTTTCTGATGACATTTACCCAGAGCCCTCTCCTTTTTCCGTAGCATCCTCATTGGTATTTCTGAATCAACCTCAATGACTCATGGAATTTATGCTCCAAATCGCAAGTAACCAGAAAAACAAGTTCTCATTTGAATATGTCCTAAAACTGAATGAATCGTTTCTTATCCTGAGATAAGGGGTAAAATAACTAAGACAAAACAATGGAGGAATGGATAGATGAATTTCTGTAAAGCAGGATTTGTCTTTATCCTGCTATAGATACAGAATATTCTGTTTGGTTGCTGTCTTATTTTTAATTAATAGTTTTTCCAATTATCCAACATTGAGTAAAGTCACAAATTAGATATCCTAATAAAATTCAGGGGAAAAACGACACTTTTTGGAGCAACCACGGTTTCTTTGTTTACATGACCCTCTCAGGTTCTTTCTATATTCTGTCCAAACTAAAGAATGTGAGTATGATTAAATTTCTCATATACATTTGCATTCAGTGTACCTTTCTTCAAATTAAAGGTAGCAATAAAGGCCATGGGGAATTTGTGAAGAAGATTAATTGCTTTTCATTTCAAAAATATCATTCCCTTATTTCATACCAGCAGTATGTGTTAGTACGGGGTGAACTTCCTGTATTTTCTTGTTTTTGCTCATCCAGTTTAAAATACTTCTAATTATTCACTCTCCTTATCAAGTACACATTCATTGTACTTAAATTTCTACTTCTGCACTTTGAAACACTAAAGTATGAGAATTAAATAATATGCTAGCTAAGCCCAACACACACAAAACTAATCCAGAAAGATTCTGCTTATTATTATGAAATGTCTTAAGTTATTAAGGTTAGCATTCTCAGCCTGATCTTCACAGAGTTATAATCCTTCTTTGATACAAATGTAAGTCCCTGAAGGAAGGATAAACAAGTAATAAACATATTGTTTCAAATTAATGAAATAAATGGCATAAAATTGTTGAGAATTTGTCAGACAAAACATTCAAAAACACTGAAAATTTAGAAATCATTTTATTTATAGCATTTCCTTAATTAAGTCCTTACTTATGTTTATTAATGTACCCATTTGTGTATTCGTGCTTGCCACTCTCTTTCTGATGACATTTACCCAGAGCCCTCTCCTTTTTCCGTAGCATCCTCATTGGTATTTCTGAATCAACCTCAATGACTCATGGAATTTATGCTCCAAATCGCAAGTAACCAGAAAAACAAGTTCTCATTTGAATATGTCCTAAAACTGAATGAATCGTTTCTTATCCTGAGATAAGGGGTAAAATAACTAAGACAAAACAATGGAGGAATGGATAGATGAATTTCTGTAAAGCAGGATTTGTCTTTATCCTGCTATAGATACAGAATATTCTGTTTGGTTGCTGTCTTATTTTTAATTAATAGTTTTTCCAATTATCCAACATTGAGTAAAGTCACAAATTAGATATCCTAATAAAATTCAGGGGAAAAACGACACTTTTTGGAGCAACCACGGTTTCTTTGTTTACATGACCCTCTCAGGTTCTTTCTATATTCTGTCCAAACTAAAGAATGTGAGTATGATTAAATTTCTCATATACATTTGCATTCAGTGTACCTTTCTTCAAATTAAAGGTAGCAATAAAGGCCATGGGGAATTTGTGAAGAAGATTAATTGCTTTTCATTTCAAAAATATCATTCCCTTATTTCATACCAGCAGTATGTGTTAGTACGGGGTGAACTTCCTGTATTTTCTTGTTTTTGCTCATCCAGTTTAAAATACTTCTAATTATTCACTCTCCTTATCAAGTACACATTCATTGTACTTAAATTTCTACTTCTGCACTTTGAAACACTAAAGTATGAGAATTAAATAATATGCTAGCTAAGCCCAACACACACAAAACTAATCCAGAAAGATTCTGCTTATTATTATGAAATGTCTTAAGTTATTAAGGTTAGCATTCTCAGCCTGATCTTCACAGAGTTATAATCCTTCTTTGATACAAATGTAAGTCCCTGAAGGAAGGATAAACAAGTAATAAACATATTGTTTCTAAAATTCAAATGTATTAAAAAGTTAGAATGGCAGAAAGTAATTCAGAAAATCACATAATACAAGCAAGTATAGAGAGAAACTTACGTTTCCAAAAGTAAATGGGATATTTTAATATCCCATATAACTGTTTTGACTACTAATATGCAATACAGAAGCCAATATGTTGACTTTATTTGAATGACAATAATCAACTTTGGTAAGTTAAATTTGACTCTTTTTGAACATCAACTAAAAGCTGGGAATTATGGTAGGAGGGAGACATCTGTGGGCTTCTGTGATGGCTCAGTGGTAAACAATCCACCTCCTAATGCAGGAGACACAGGAGATGCACATTCTATCCCTGGGTTGGGAAGATCCCCTAGAGTAAGAAAGGGCAACCCACTCCAGTATTCTTGCCTGGGGAATTCCATGGTCAGAAAGGCTGGCAGGCTACAGTCCATGGGGTCGCAAAGAGTCGGAGATGAGCTAGCCACTAAACAACAACAACATCAAGGCGACTGTGCCCTCATTTTGAAATTTTCATAGTATCTCTGGTTTGTCCATAACTCCATTCCGGTCCCTGTGCAGTCCCAGGTTAAGGTTTCCAGCCCTTGGCCTCTCTGCTTTCTCCATGCTGATTTTCCTAATAAAAATGAAGATCTATATGCCATTCTGTCAGTGTTATATTATTGCTATACTAACTAGTTAATTCCAATTCCAAACTTGTTGACACTTTGCTGCTAATATTCTGTGTGTTCTGGTCAGTACACAGGAGTCTATAGTCAAAAAGTAGTCAGGTTCAGTAAACCTTTACCGCATAAGAATACAAATAACAAAAGAAAACAACAAAAATTGATGTCATAAAAGAACATCCGAGACAAAGATTAAATTCTCATTTTCAGGAAGGGCTTACTGAGATGATTTCTTAAAGCTGAACAAGAGATTCTAAGTCTGAAATTTTAGACAATCCTGATAGTCAGATGTAGAACACTTATCAGAAAGAGCAGATTTCACTGCTAGACATGCTACATATTTTTAGGTAAGTACTAATTTCTTCTTTAGCTAAGACTCCAAGCTTCACTTAGCAGCTGTATTCTCTTAAAAACTTTCTAGAAAAGGGATATTTTATTCAATCTAGGTGATCGTCCCAGGAGGTTCAACATTAAAGAATCCACCTGCAAAGTAGGAGATTCAGGTTTGATCCCTGGATTGGGAAGATCCCCTGGAGGAGGAAATGGCAATCCACTCTGGTATTCTTGCCTGGGAAATCCCATGCAGTCCATGGGGTTGCAGAGAGTCAGACACGGCCTAGAGATTGAACATACACACATATTTAATCTAGTACCTGTTATTACTGAAACAAATCAAAACCTGCACAATCAGCCTGGGTTCCTTTTAACTACTTTATTGCAAAGTTATTACCTGAGTTCTTTTTAACTACTTCATTACAAATGAGACAGAACTAAGAAATGGTTTTTCTGATCAAGCCCTATGCATTACACACATGGATGCATGGCTCTGGGTCACAATGTCTTTCCTTTGTTTCTATTAGAAAGAAGGAGCAGAAGGTCTGGGGAAACAGGTCACCAGGCTGCAACATGTGATCCATCCTCTCAGCAGCAAGATAAAAATAAAATAATGGGTCCAGCCCCCAACTTTTCTATCTATCTTATACAAGAACCGGCAGTCCTGAGATATCCTTGGCTCCCATCCAGCATGGCAGCTGTGACTCTCAAAGCTGCGGATTGATGCTGGCAGTGAAATTCTCGACAAGATATTTTTCTGCCATATGTTCTGGGAGTGCCCCGGGCATCAAGTTTCCAATGACAAAGTAACTTTGACATTGCTGAATTGGGGATGGTCATAAAGAACATCCTTTACCGCATAAGAATACAAATAACAAAGAAAACAACAAAATTGATGTCATAAAAGAACATCCGAGACAAAGATTAAATTCTCATTTTCAGGAAGGGCTTACTGAGATGATTTCTTAAAGCTGAACAAGAGATTCTAAGTCTGAAATTTTAGACAATCCTGATAGTCAGATGTAGAACACTTATCAGAAAGAGCAGATTTCACTGCTAGACATGCTACATATTTTTAGGTAAGTACTAATTTCTTCTTTAGCTAAGACTCCAAGCTTCACTTAGCAGCTGTATTCTCTTAAAAACTTTCTAGAAAAGGGATATTTTATTCAATCTAGGTGATCGTCCCAGGAGGTTCAACATTAAAGAATCCACCTGCAAAGTAGGAGATTCAGGTTTGATCCCTGGATTGGGAAGATCCCCTGGAGGAGGAAATGGCAATCCACTCTGGTATTCTTGCCTGGGAAATCCCATGCAGTCCATGGGGTTGCAGAGAGTCAGACACGGCCTAGAGATTGAACATACACACATATTTAATCTAGTACCTGTTATTACTGAAACAAATCAAAACCTGCACAATCAGCCTGGGTTCCTTTTAACTACTTTATTGCAAAGTTATTACCTGAGTTCTTTTTAACTACTTCATTACAAATGAGACAGAACTAAGAAATGGTTTTTCTGATCAAGCCCTATGCATTACACACATGGATGCATGGCTCTGGGTCACAATGTCTTTCCTTTGTTTCTATTAGAAAGAAGGAGCAGAAGGTCTGGGGAAACAGGTCACCAGGCTGCAACATGTGATCCATCCTCTCAGCAGCAAGATAAAAATAAAATAATGGGTCCAGCCCCCAACTTTTCTATCTATCTTATACAAGAACCGGCAGTCCTGAGATATCCTTGGCTCCCATCCAGCATGGCAGCTGTGACTCTCAAAGCTGCGGATTGATGCTGGCAGTGAAATTCTCGACAAGATATTTTTCTGCCATATGTTCTGGGAGTGCCCAGGGCATCAAGTTTCCAATGACAAAGTAATTTAATGACTTAAGAGTGTCTTAACCATATTTCTTTCCAGAATCTTCAGACAGGAAAGCAAGCATTGCTTCTGGATAGTGGCCATGTATTTACTCAAACTATTAATTATCTAGCTCTGTCCTGTAAACCCTCTGGGACTCTGGTTTTACGAAGTTATTTCACTTAGACTCTGTGATTTAGGGTATTAACTGTCTTTTTGGAAAAATCCTAACAGTGGTGGTGAAAGGGAATACTATTTCTTTAAATTATTATTATTATTAATTGAAGTATTTTTTGATTTATAAGGTTGTGTTAATTACTGCTTACAGCATAGTTGTTCAGGTGCGTGTGTGTGTATGTATATATATATATATATATATATATATATATATATCCTTTTTAAAATATTCTTTTTCATTATGATTTGTCATAGGATATTGGATACAGTTCTCTGTGTGATACAGTAGGACCTTGCTGTCCATTCTACACATAAAAGCTTAATACTCTTTCAGAAGTTTAATCTGCTGCTGTTCAACACGAGCAGTGGTGGTAGTCACTCAATCATGTTGTCCTTGTTGTGATCCCATGAACTGGGGCCTACCAGCCTCCTCTGTCCACAGAATTCTGCAGGTAAGAATACAAGAGTGGGTAGTCATTTCCTTCTCCAGGGAATCTTCCAGATCCAGGGATCGCATCCTGGTCTCTTGCATTGCAGGCAGATTCTTTACTGTCTAAGCCACCAGGGAAGCCTGTTCAACCCAAACGCAAATATCTTCCAAGCCCCATTTAACCCTGAGTGGAATAAACATGTAATATTATATTATGAATGCAGCTCATAACACAATGCTTTTCTTGGTATTTAACTTTTATTCTTTATGACATTCCTTCACATCAAAGCTGAAGCAAAATGTTGGGGACAGGGGAGAGTAGTAGAGAAAGAAATTCTTTTTCCTATGTCACCAAAAAAGTCACCTTTAAATCTTCTCTGTGTCCCTTAAGCATTCTTTGTCTCCTATGTTCTTAGGCTACTTACACAATCTTTACAGCTAGAAATGTTGACATCACCCTTTCCATCTGCCTCATCTGACAGCAAATTGAATATCAAGTTTTGGCAATGCTACCTGCAAAACAGTCAGCAAGTCTGACCTCATCCATTTTTGCCATCATTTCTTTAGTTGAGTGTTTCAGAGTGTTTCCCCTGGTTGCACTGAGTAGTTTTTATAACAATGCCTTTCCTGTGAAATGCCTCTTGAGATATATTTTTTCCCATCTGTTGTCACAGTTATTTTTCCCAAGCCAACTATAACCATATCACTTTTCCCCTTAAGTACCCCTAATGATTATCTCTAGTTCTGGCAGAATTACACTCTAACCCCTTTCAGGGCGTACAACCTACTACTGTGCTGGAGAAACAGATCTTCTGACATACAGTGCTCTGGTTATGCTAAACTTAAACCATGTTCTGAGTAAGCCACTTGTTCCTATCTATATCTTTGTACATTTAAACAGTCTCTTCATTCATTATGACATCTGTGCACCCTTATCTGCCTTTACACAAGTTTCTCACAAATTCAAAACACAGCTTTGATATCACTTGAAACTTTTCCTCATTCTCCCTTGCATATCCACATTAGTCATTTATTCCTTCTGTGTGCTGATTCACTCAGTCGTGTCTGATTCTTTGCAAACCCTCTGGCAGCAGTCCATCAAGCTTCTCTGTCTATGGGATTTTCCAGGCAAGAATACTGGAGTGGGTTACCATTTCCTCCTCTACAGGATCTTCCCAACCCAGGGATGAAACCCACAACTCATGCCTCTTATATTGGCTGGCAGATTCTTTACCTCTGTGCCACCTTGGAAACTCTTTTATTTCTGTTTTGTGGCCCATATCCAGCTTTAGTGTTAGCCCCTGGGAGATTCTTTAGGCTTGCTTGTTAGTAAAGTTGCTTCAAAGTGGACTTTGCAATTGAAAAGCTCATATACTCTTAGGGGAGATAAGATTAATTTACATGAAATATTATATCAGCAATACAAATCAACAGCATATCAATAAAGCAGTAGACAATAATGCTATATGATACAGAGGTTAGAAAAAATTAGGTAGGATTGTTGGAAAAAAACTCTTATTGATGAGTGGAAAATGAGTGAATAGAATTATAGTGCATCATCTATGACCCAGGGATCTTGCATGTGTATCTGGTCCAACAGAGAAAAAAGAGTTGATTAAATAATTTCTATCAAATTCTATCAATTTCTATCAAAATACCTATGGAATATCATATTTTGAATATATCCCAATTTGCTCTAGACACATAGAACAAAGATGGATGAAAGTAAATAAAAATGAAAGACAAATAAAAGTGAGCAAAATTAAAAAAAATAAGAATAAAAAGTTAATTAAAAAAAAAAAATCATAGGCAATGTGGCAAGACATGAGTAGAAACACGTTGCTTCCTCTGACCTTCCAATGGGAAATCTGGTGCTGAGCTGAGCTTTCAAACATCCTGAATTGGTTTAAAACGGCTTTATGCTCACATTAACCAGGCTGCCATGGGAAAGACGTGACCTTGGAGAAGGCAGCTTTATTTAGCACTAGTAATTTCCAGGGACATATGGCAGCAGAAATGAGGGGGACCATTTCTGGCACTCCCAGCAGCTGGGCATAAAGTCCTTCAGTCTTGAAGGGTGAACTAGAAGGTGCATAGAAACTTCACTACAATGTAAATAATGCAAATTGAAGGATAATATAAACTATATTATGCTTTTTTATATGCATAGTCTTGGGCTTCTCTAGTGGCTCAGATGGTAAAGAGTCTGCCTGCATTGCACTGCAAAAGGAAGATCCCCTAGGGAAAGGAATGGCTACCCACTCCAGTATTCTTGCCTGGAGAATTCCATGGACAGTGGAGCCTGGCAGGATACATTTCATACTGTTGCAAGGAATTAGACATGACCGAAATGACTTAATATACTATACATAGTCTTAAAATAAGTAAATCAATACTAAAACATATCTAAGTAGCAAAACAATGTGTTACTTCAGGTACATATCCATGCAATAGTTGTACAAGATGATGAATATTAAATTCAGATTACTGACTGCATGCTGGCAGATGTGGTTTATGGGATGAGGGAGGAAGAGTCAGGTTTCTACCTATATTTGTGACGATTCTCCTTTAAATGAAGGAAAAGAATAGAATTTCATAAATCTATGTGAGGACAGATGTTTCTAATATTGTATTTATGTTTTTAACATACTTGAAACATTTCACAATTGAATTGTTACAGGTATCATTAAGTTATCTAAGCATTTCCTGGCCACAACAAATCAACTATGATGCGTTAAATAACTTTAATTTAATTAGTAATCTGTGTTTATGATAAAACCTCAGCTGTGTAGAAATTCATTAGATAAAAATAACAATGCCCTATATCTCACTTTTGTACACTCCAAGTTTATCTTCAGGTGTCACCCTTCTTTAAAATGTCTGTGTTTCTTTATAGACATATACTTCTCTTCTCTAGCAGTACTTGTATACTTAATTAATTATTTCTGATGTCAGCAGCACAATGATTCAGTAAATAGCTGAATTATTATATCTTTATTTTCCAATTGATGGCATTTGTTTCTTAAGCAAGAGAATTCCAGAAAAATATTTACTTCTGCTTCATTGACTATGCTAAAGCCTTAGACTGTGTAGCATTTTTCCGGCAAGCAGTGGGACCATTTCTGGCACTCCCAGCAGCTGGGCATAAAGTCCTTCAGTCTTGAAGGGTGAACTAGAAGGTGCATAGAAACTTCACTACAATGTAAATAATGCAAATTGAAGGATAATATAAACTATATTATGCTTTTTTATATGCATAGTCTTGGGCTTCTCTAGTGGCTCAGATGGTAAAGAGTCTGCCTGCATTGCACTGCAAAAGGAAGATCCCCTAGGGAAAGGAATGGCTACCCACTCCAGTATTCTTGCCTGGAGAATTCCATGGACAGTGGAGCCTGGCAGGATACATTTCATACTGTTGCAAGGAATTAGACATGACCGAAATGACTTAATATACTATACATAGTCTTAAAATAAGTAAATCAATACTAAAACATATCTAAGTAGCAAAACAATGTGTTACTTCAGGTACATATCCATGCAATAGTTGTACAAGATGATGAATATTAAATTCAGATTACTGACTGCATGCTGGCAGATGTGGTTTATGGGATGAGGGAGGAAGAGTCAGGTTTCTACCTATATTTGTGACGATTCTCCTTTAAATGAAGGAAAAGAATAGAATTTCATAAATCTATGTGAGGACAGATGTTTCTAATATTGTATTTATGTTTTTAACATACTTGAAACATTTCACAATTGAATTGTTACAGGTATCATTAAGTTATCTAAGCATTTCCTGGCCACAACAAATCAACTATGATGCGTTAAATAACTTTAATTTAATTAGTAATCTGTGTTTATGATAAAACCTCAGCTGTGTAGAAATTCATTAGATAAAAATAACAATGCCCTATATCTCACTTTTGTACACTCCAAGTTTATCTTCAGGTGTCACCCTTCTTTAAAATGTCTGTGTTTCTTTATAGACATATACTTCTCTTCTCTAGCAGTACTTGTATACTTAATTAATTATTTCTGATGTCAGCAGCACAATGATTCAGTAAATAGCTGAATTATTATATCTTTATTTTCCAATTGATGGCATTTGTTTCTTAAGCAAGAGAATTCCAGAAAAATATTTACTTCTGCTTCATTGACTATGCTAAAGCCTTAGACTGTGTGGGTCACAGAAAACTGAGGAAAATTTTTAAAGAGATGGGAATACCAGACTACCTTACCTGCCTCCTGAGAAACCTGTATGCAGGATAAGAAGCAACAGTTAGAACAAGATATGGAACACAGACTGGTTCCAAATTGGGAAAGGAGTATGTCAAGATTGTATATTGTCACCCTGCTTATTTAATTTCTATGCAGAGTACATCACGCAAAATGCCAGACTGGATGAAGCACAAGCTGGAATCAAGATTTCCAGGAGAAATATCAATAACATCAGGTATGCAGATGACACCACACTTACGACAAAAAGCAAAGAGGAAGAGCCTTTTGATGAAGGTGAAAGAGAATGATAAAGCTGGCCTAAAACTCAAAATTCAAAAAACAAAGTTTATGGTATCTGATCCTATCACTTTATGGCAAATAGGTAGGCAAACAATGGAAACAGTGACATCCTTTATTTTCTTGAGTTCCAAAAAACTGTGGATAGTGACTACAGCCATGAAATTAAAAGGCGTTTGCTCCTTGGAAGAAAAGCTATGACAAACTTAGAGTATTAAAAAGCATGGCCATCACTTTGCCAACAAATGTCCATATAGTCAAAGGTATGGTTTTACCAGTAGTCATGTATGGATGTGAGAACTGGACCATAAAGAAGGTTGAGTGCGGATGAATTGATGTCTTTGAACTGTGGTGCTGGAGAAGACTCTTGAGACTCTCTTGGACTGCAAGGATATCAAAGCAGTCAATCTTAAAGGAAATCAATCGTGAATATTGATTGGAAGGAATGATGCTGAAGCTGAAGCTCCAATACTTTGGCCACATGATGTGAAGAGAGAACTCATTGTAAAAGACCCTGATGTGGGGAAAAATAGAAGGCAAAAGGAGAAGGGGATGACAGGATGAGATGGTTGGAAGGTGTTACTGAATCAATGGACATGAGTTGGAGCAGGTTCTGGGAGTTGGTGAAGGACAGAGAAGCCTGCTGTGCTGCAGTCCAAATGAGCCGCTGACAGTCAGACAAAACTGTGTGACTGAACTGAACTGATTTGGTATTTGAATCTTGAAGAGCCTTTATTAAGCTATATTTTTTTTGGTTCGGTTTATCTTCATTGGCAAGGGTAACTTTTTTCATTTAAAATATAACACTCCAGGGCTTGAGGATGGGAGGGGGTGACCTTGGAGTAGAAAAGTAGTGAATACAGTGTCAGAGCAAGTCAGATCATCATGGTTTCTCCAGCCCTCACCCCCACCCAACCTGGCTGAAAGAGACTTCAAATGAGGTACAAAAGGAATAACTGTGAGCCAAGGTGCCTGGACTAGGAATCCAAAGATGCATAAAACATGACCAACCACAGGGTCTTGAGTCCTTGGCTGCAACTCCTTTTAGAGACTGTAGTACACTGACTTGTACCAAGTCTGGTGTCATGAGGCCAGTTTTTCTCTGTGAGACTTGCTAGGGAAAGTCTTCGTAATTGCCTATGGTTTGGCCTGAAAAATCATACACAGTTCTTTAACCAGGACTTTTGTTACTCAACTGTCTATTGGGTATATTCCAGGCACACCTTTAGGGGAACATGCTTTGGTTGACTTCAGGGGAGCCTAAGCAATAATTGGCTCATGTATCTTCTAGTTTTCCTGCAATAATGTAGCTTTAACTCCTTATATTGCAGTAGAGCAGGTAGACAGAAATAGTCTTTCGTATTTGTTTTCTTTCAATGATGGAGTGTTCAGGATTTTCTAGGCTAGTATCATTTAAGCCTTTCACCTTGACTTTGATGTTATAGGAAATACCCATTCTCCTTCTCAAAAATATGTCACACTTGGAAGGATATGATCGGAAATCAATCGTGAATATTGATTGAAGGAATGATGCTGAAGCTGAAGCTCCAATACTTTGGCCACATGATGTGAAGAGAGAACTCATTGTAAAAGACCCTGATGTGGGGAAAAATAGAAGGCAAAAGGAGAAGGGGATGACAGGATGAGATGGTTGGAAGGTGTTACTGAATCAATGGACATGAGTTGGAGCAGGTTCTGGGAGTTGGTGAAGGACAGAGAAGCCTGCTGTGCTGCAGTCCAAATGAGCCGCTGACAGTCAGACAAAACTGTGTGACTGAACTGAACTGATTTGGTATTTGAATCTTGAAGAGCCTTTATTAAGCTATATTTTTTTTGGTTCGGTTTATCTTCATTGGCAAGGGTAACTTTTTTCATTTAAAATATAACACTCCAGGGCTTGAGGATGGGAGGGGGTGACCTTGGAGTAGAAAAGTAGTGAATACAGTGTCAGAGCAAGTCAGATCATCATGGTTTCTCCAGCCCTCACCCCCACCCAACCTGGCTGAAAGAGACTTCAAATGAGGTACAAAAGGAATAACTGTGAGCCAAGGTGCCTGGACTAGGAATCCAAAGATGCATAAAACATGACCAACCACAGGGTCTTGAGTCCTTGGCTGCAACTCCTTTTAGAGACTGTAGTACACTGACTTGTACCAAGTCTGGTGTCATGAGGCCAGTTTTCTCTGTGAGACTTGCTAGGGAAAGTCTTCGTAATTGCCTATGGTTTGGCCTGAAAAATCATACACAGTTCTTTAACCAGGACTTTTGTTACTCAACTGTCTATTGGGTATATTCCAGGCACACCTTTAGGGGAACATGCTTTGGTTGACTTCAGGGGAGCCTAAGCAATAATTGGCTCATGTATCTTCTAGTTTTCCTGCAATAATGTAGCTTTAACTCCTTATATTGCAGTAGAGCAGGTAGACAGAAATAGTCTTTCGTATTTGTTTTCTTTCAATGATGGAGTGTTCAGGATTTTCTAGGCTAGTATCATTTAAGCCTTTCACCTTGACTTTGATGTTATAGGGAAATACCCATTCTCCTTCTTCATGAATGGGGATACTATGTCACAGTACTGAAAACTTTTCCAAAGAAATTCTTGCTTCAAGGTTCTTTTACTCAACAATTCTATAAGTAATAAACACATAGAGGTCGAAGTGCTAAGGGAGATGGAGAGGGAGCAGGAGAGGGAGAAGGAGCAGGAGAGGGAGATGATTATTTTCTTTTCAAGTCCTGCATAGTATATAAAACCCAAAATTTTAAAATATTGTCTCACTATTTTATGTTCATCCTGACACATAAGCATAGAGCAAAAGATCCCCAAGTAGCTAAAATAGTCTTGAGAAAGAAGAATGGAGCTGGAAACCATGTTTCCTGATTTCAAACTATAGTCATCCTTTCAGGAAACTGGTTAAAACTGATATAAAGTATAAGATTCCTTCTATTATACTTAAAGCACTGCTGAAAAGGAAATAATGTAACTATTCAATCCTGATTTTATAGCTGAAAAAATAAGGACCAAAGAAGTGAATTAATGTTTTAATCAATATTATGTGTGTTATTAGGATGCTAGAAACAAGCATTAATATTTAATTGTAGCAGATTTCCCCATACAAGTTTCACTAATCATAAAATATAGGGAAAAGTTAATAAGGAATATGAGCATCACTTCCTGTATTTTTAACTTAATTTTCTTTTAAGATAAAATAAAATGATGTAAGTAAAGTTGTGAGCATGGAGCTAATCAATTGTGTGTCAGAAAGTACTGGCAGAGTCGTCCTTATCATTTTACTTCATGTTCCCCTAGGGAAACAATCTTTTAAAACACAGTTCTTTAACCAGGACTTTTGTTACTCAACTGTCTATTGGGTATATTCCAGGCACACCTTTAGGGGAACATGCTTTGGTTGACTTCAGGGGAGCCTAAGCAATAATTGGCTCATGTATCTTCTAGTTTTCCTGCAATAATGTAGCTTTAACTCCTTATATTGCAGTAGAGCAGGTAGACAGAAATAGTCTTTCGTATTTGTTTTCTTTCAATGATGGAGTGTTCAGGATTTTCTAGGCTAGTATCATTTAAGCCTTTCACCTTGACTTTGATGTTATAGGGAAATACCCATTCTCCTTCTTCATGAATGGGGATACTATGTCACAGTACTGAAAACTTTTCCAAAGAAATTCTTGCTTCAAGGTTCTTTTACTCAACAATTCTATAAGTAATAAACACATAGAGGTCGAAGTGCTAAGGGAGATGGAGAGGGAGCAGGAGAGGGAGAAGGAGCAGGAGAGGGAGATGATTATTTTCTTTTCAAGTCCTGCATAGTATATAAAACCCAAAATTTTAAAATATTGTCTCACTATTTTATGTTCATCCTGACACATAAGCATAGAGCAAAAGATCCCCAAGTAGCTAAAATAGTCTTGAGAAAGAAGAATGGAGCTGGAAACCATGTTTCCTGATTTCAAACTATAGTCATCCTTTCAGGAAACTGGTTAAAACTGATATAAAGTATAAGATTCCTTCTATTATACTTAAAGCACTGCTGAAAAGGAAATAATGTAACTATTCAATCCTGATTTTATAGCTGAAAAAATAAGGACCAAAGAAGTGAATTAATGTTTTAATCAATATTATGTGTGTTATTAGGATGCTAGAAACAAGCATTAATATTTAATTGTAGCAGATTTCCCCATACAAGTTTCACTAATCATAAAATATAGGGAAAAGTTAATAAGGAATATGAGCATCACTTCCTGTATTTTTAACTTAATTTTCTTTTAAGATAAAATAAAATGATGTAAGTAAAGTTGTGAGCATGGAGCTAATCAATTGTGTGTCAGAAAGTACTGGCAGAGTCTTCCTTACCATTTTACTTCATGTTCCCCCTGTTTAAATTCACATTTCCAAAAATTCATAATATAACTTTAAAATAAAATAAAAATTACTACATTTCTTTATCTGTTTAAGATTAGGGTAAATTTTTAGACTTTTTTTTTCAGTGTAGGACTTAGAAAAGGAAGAAGATAACCCTGAGGCAAAATTATTGCCTCTGAATGTAAAGAGAGGAGGGAATATACACTTCGTGTGGGGAGTGAGAGATTAAAAGAGGAAGTGAATGTCTGGAATGGACGGACCAACAGCAATAAAAGAAAAGATCTTTGTGTAGCACTGGAACTATAAACCTGTGAAGAGATCAGTGGCCTCAGGCAGCTAATAATTCATCTATAAGCATGAGTTGCTTTGTAAATAAATAACCTGGAACGGCACTAACTTGATAAGTTAGAGCTCTGAACACACAGATGCAGTTAAAAAAATTAGAAACTATTAGACAAGACAGCTGAAGAATGACAGTGCCTAGAAGGAGACAAGTGGATCATTTATTGAGAATATGACGTACATACACTCTAAGAAAATGCTGTATCTCAGTAAATGGGAGTAAATTTATCCTATTGGAAGGTCAAGATTATTTTTGCTTCTACAATTCTCACTGCTGGCCTGTGGAGAAAAGATTTTGTAAAAATTACTGCCTACTGAGAAATTTCAGGCTAGTAAAATATCTGGTGATCATCTCAGAAGAAAGATGCAATTCCAATGTGAAATTTATTCTGAGCTTGTACCACTCCTGGTTCTAAGTTCCTCCCCAGATATAATTAGGCACATCAGGAGGAGCAAATTATATCTTCTTGTATCACCAGTTTCTCTGTCAAGTCTTGATCAAATACCTACTATTAGTCACTATAACAGTAAATCATACCTGACTTCACTTTTGACATGCCTTGTAAGTAATTGTAGCATGGAGCAAAAAATTAATATTTAATTGTAGCAGATTTCCCCATACAAGTTTCACTAATCATAAAATATAGGGAAAAGTTAATAAGGAATATGAGCATCACTTCCTGTATTTTTAACTTAATTTTCTTTTAAGATAAAATAAAATGATGTAAGTAAAGTTGTGAGCATGGAGCTAATCAATTGTGTGTCAGAAAGTACTGGCAGAGTCTTCCTTACCATTTTACTTCATGTTCCCCCTGTTTAAATTCACATTTCCAAAAATTCATAATATAACTTTAAAATAAAATAAAAATTACTACATTTCTTTATCTGTTTAAGATTAGGGTAAATTTTTAGACTTTTTTTTTCAGTGTAGGACTTAGAAAAGGAAGAAGATAACCCTGAGGCAAAATTATTGCCTCTGAATGTAAAGAGAGGAGGGAATATACACTTCGTGTGGGGAGTGAGAGATTAAAAGAGGAAGTGAATGTCTGGAATGGACGGACCAACAGCAATAAAAGAAAAGATCTTTGTGTAGCACTGGAACTATAAACCTGTGAAGAGATCAGTGGCCTCAGGCAGCTAATAATTCATCTATAAGCATGAGTTGCTTTGTAAATAAATAACCTGGAACGGCACTAACTTGATAAGTTAGAGCTCTGAACACACAGATGCAGTTAAAAAAATTAGAAACTATTAGACAAGACAGCTGAAGAATGACAGTGCCTAGAAGGAGACAAGTGGATCATTTATTGAGAATATGACGTACATACACTCTAAGAAAATGCTGTATCTCAGTAAATGGGAGTAAATTTATCCTATTGGAAGGTCAAGATTATTTTTGCTTCTACAATTCTCACTGCTGGCCTGTGGAGAAAAGATTTTGTAAAAATTACTGCCTACTGAGAAATTTCAGGCTAGTAAAATATCTGGTGATCATCTCAGAAGAAAGATGCAATTCCAATGTGAAATTTATTCTGAGCTTGTACCACTCCTGGTTCTAAGTTCCTCCCCAGATATAATTAGGCACATCAGGAGGAGCAAATTATATCTTCTTGTATCACCAGTTTCTCTGTCAAGTCTTGATCAAATACCTACTATTAGTCACTATAACAGTAAATCATACCTGACTTCACTTTTGACATGCTCCATAAAATGGTATGCTAGTTCTGATGAAGCTGTATTTACTGATATGGCGCATCTTTTTTTCTGTTTCATTCAGAGATGCTACTTTTTCAGTGGTGCTGGGGCCAGGGTACCCTAGTGCTGATTCAAGGATCAATTATTGATTTAACTTGAAATCAAGCACACTTTTAAACGTGGATCAAGTATGGGAGAGAAACAAATTTGTACTTTATTTGCTTTATATCATCATTGGACAATGCTGGAGAGAATTTACTTGGCTTTTAACTGATTTCAAGTCTCAGTACCCTGAGTGTTAAAGATTCATCTCTTAGTTGGCCATGAATGCACATGTGGAACTGTATCAAAAATACAGTGATATTCAGTTAAGTCTGTGAAATAATATTAAGCGTGAGAAAAAAACATCTTTAATAAAGGAGAAAAATGATTTGAAAGAGAGTGTATTTTCTACTAGAAATGGTGAAGACTAGAAGGAATTACCATAACATTTTCCACATTCTGAAAGAAAGAAAAAATATTTCTGGGACTACTCTGGTAGCTCAGTGATAAAGAGTTCACCTGCCAACGCAGGAGACACAAATTCAATCCCTGATCTGGGAAGATCCCACATGGTGTGGAGCAACTAAGCCCCTGAGCTCTAGAGCCTCGGAGCCACAACTATTGAGTCCATGCACTGCAATTACAGAAGCCTGTGAGCTCTAGAGCCTGAGTTCCACAACAAGAAAACTCACTGAAACAAGAAGCATGCTCACCTCAGATGGAGATTAGCCCCAACTCCCTGCAACTAGAGAAGAGCCTGCAGCAACAGTGAAAACACAGAATAGTCAAAAATAAATAAATAAATGAATAAATACATAAATAAAATTTCTGTCAATCCCAAATTCTGTATCCAGCAAAAATAAATTCAGGAAAATCAAGATATCCTCAGAAGAAGGAAAATGGAGAAAATTAGTGGCTAGCAGAACTACCATGAGTGAGTGGCGAAAGGAAGTTATTTAGACTGGAGTAAAGATGAAATAAATCTTGGAACTTCATCAAGGAATAAGAAGCATGAGAAACAAGAATATGAGTAAATATAATGGATTTATTTTTTGCTTTTCAGTTTTTTAAATTATATTTACTGATGAAGGAAAAAGGTGACATAGATGGATATAGTTCTAAATATATAAGGAGGAACTATTTGACATGATTTAATTATAAACAGAGTATGGTAAATGAATGTAAAGAGGTGTGTGGGTTTCTCCACTCCATACGAACTGTTACATTAATGACATGAGTAGACTTGGATAAGCTATGTATATATAATATAAACCTGAGCAATTCCTAAACAGGTATAAAAAATACCACATGTAATCAAAATCAAATTTTAAAATATGTAAACAAACTTACATGAAGGAACTAAAGAATATAAAGAGTAGATATTTAGATGAACCAGAAAAGGGAAAACAAAAGTAAAATGACAGATTTAAATTATAACCTAGCAATGATTACAACTGGTATAAATATAGCAATTAAAATACAGAGATTAAAAATGTGAATTGGAAAAAATTTCAGACCCATAGGATGTCTTGATGCCTATAAGAGACTGACTTCAATATAATGATATAGGCAGCTTGGAAATAAGAATATGTATGTTAATTGCATAGGACTGCTGTACCAAAGTACCAAAAACTAAGCAGATTAAAATAACAAAAATATATTACTTTATAATTTTGGAGGCCAAAAGTCTGAAATCAAAGTGTTAGCAGTGATAGTGTTCCTCCAAGGTTTCTAGAAAAAAAAATTTTTTTTGTTTCATCCATCTTCTAGTGGTTTCAGGTTTTCCTTGATTTGAGGGCTTATCGCCAATCTCTCCCTCTGTCTTCTCCTGATCTTTTCCTATGCCCTTCCTCTGTCTTTTGTAAGACTTGTCAATTGAGTTAGGGTACCCACAAGTAATCTGGGATGATCTCATCTCAGTATCCTTAACTTCATATGTCTGTAAAGATTTTTTTTTTCTAAATAAAGTCACATTCAGTTTTTGGGGTATTGTCATAACTTTCTATAAACCCTATCCAAATCATTTCAGGATGGAGAAACATAAATCATGCAAACATTAACAACAGAAAACAGGAAAATTAAGAATTTCTTGGAACTTCATCAAGGAATAAGAAGCATGAGAAACAAGAATATGAGTAAATATAATGGATTTATTTTTTGCTTTTCAGTTTTTTAAATTATATTTACTGATGAAGGAAAAAGGTGACATAGATGGATATAGTTCTAAATATATAAGGAGGAACTATTTGACATGATTTAATTATAAACAGAGTATGGTAAATGAATGTAAAGAGGTGTGTGGGTTTCTCCACTCCATACGAACTGTTACATTAATGACATGAGTAGACTTGGATAAGCTATGTATATATAATATAAACCTGAGCAATTCCTAAACAGGTATAAAAAATACCACATGTAATCAAAATCAAATTTTAAAATATGTAAACAAACTTACATGAAGGAACTAAAGAATATAAAGAGTAGATATTTAGATGAACCAGAAAAGGGAAAACAAAAAGTAAAATGACAGATTTAAATTATAACCTAGCAATGATTACAACTGGTATAAATATAGCAATTAAAATACAGAGATTAAAAATGTGAATTGGAAAAAATTTCAGACCCATAGGATGTCTTGATGCCTATAAGAGACTGACTTCAATATAATGATATAGGCAGCTTGGAAATAAGAATATGTATGTTAATTGCATAGGACTGCTGTACCAAAGTACCAAAAACTAAGCAGATTAAAATAACAAAAATATATTACTTTATAATTTTGGAGGCCAAAAGTCTGAAATCAAAGTGTTAGCAGTGATAGTGTTCCTCCAAGGTTTCTAGAAAAAAAAATTTTTTTTGTTTCATCCATCTTCTAGTGGTTTCAGGTTTTCCTTGATTTGAGGGCTTATCGCCAATCTCTCCCTCTGTCTTCTCCTGATCTTTTCCTATGCCCTTCCTCTGTCTTTTGTAAGACTTGTCAATTGAGTTAGGGTACCCACAAGTAATCTGGGATGATCTCATCTCAGTATCCTTAACTTCATATGTCTGTAAAGATTTTTTTTTTCTAAATAAAGTCACATTCAGTTTTTGGGGTATTGTCATAACTTTCTATAAACCCTATCCAAATCATTTCAGGATGGAGAAACATAAATCATGCAAACATTAACAACAGAAAACAGGAATGACTATATTTATATCATCCAAATTCGAGTTTAGAGCAAAGATAATGACCAACAACTACAAGATGGCATATAATGATATAAAATATCAATTTCCAAAAAGATATAATTCACCATAAATGTGTATGTACCAAACAACATAGTTGCAAAATGCATAAAACAAAACCACTAAAACCTAAATGAGAAATAGACAAATTGAACACTAAATTTGGAGACTTCAACTACTCTCTATTAATTCTTGATAGAAAACCAAAGTGGAAAATAATAAAAAATGCAGAGTAACTACACAATACCATCAGCCAATAATATCTAATCAATATTTATGAAATATTTCACCCAATAACATCTGAATATAGATGCTTCTGAATTATCTACAGAACATAAACTAATCTATTCTGGGCCATAAAGCAAAACCAACAATTTTGTAAGAATTGAAACCACACAGCATGTTTCTGGTCACAATAGAATTATACTAGAAATCAATAAAAGATAATAGGAAAATCTCTAAAAAATGGTAAACTAAACAAATCTTTTATAAATAATTCGAGTTTCAAGGGAAATAAAAAATGCATTGAGGTCAATTAAAATGAAAATACAGCTGATTAAATTTTTTGGAACACAGCTAAAATACTGATCAGAGAAAAATTTATGATATTGCATGCATATACTCGATAATAGGAAAGTCATTTTTTGATATTCTAAACTTCTATATAAAGAACATATAAAAGAAGGCCAGATAAAATCAAGGCAAACAGAAAGAAGGAAACAAGAATGTATGCAGGTATTATTAAAAATTAAAGGTAAAGAATGTTAAAAAATAGTAATGGAAACAAAAAGATTTTTTGTTTCATCCATCTTCTAGTGGTTTCAGGTTTTCCTTGATTTGAGGGCTTATCGCCAATCTCTCCCTCTGTCTTCTCCTGATCTTTTCCTATGCCCTTCCTCTGTCTTTTGTAAGACTTGTCAATTGAGTTAGGGTACCCACAAGTAATCTGGGATGATCTCATCTCAGTATCCTTAACTTCATATGTCTGTAAAGATTTTTTTTTTCTAAATAAAGTCACATTCAGTTTTTGGGGTATTGTCATAACTTTCTATAAACCCTATCCAAATCATTTCAGGATGGAGAAACATAAATCATGCAAACATTAACAACAGAAAACAGGAATGACTATATTTATATCATCCAAATTCGAGTTTAGAGCAAAGATAATGACCAACAACTACAAGATGGCATATAATGATATAAAATATCAATTTCCAAAAAGATATAATTCACCATAAATGTGTATGTACCAAACAACATAGTTGCAAAATGCATAAAACAAAACCACTAAAACCTAAATGAGAAATAGACAAATTGAACACTAAATTTGGAGACTTCAACTACTCTCTATTAATTCTTGATAGAAAACCAAAGTGGAAAATAATAAAAAATGCAGAGTAACTACACAATACCATCAGCCAATAATATCTAATCAATATTTATGAAATATTTCACCCAATAACATCTGAATATAGATGCTTCTGAATTATCTACAGAACATAAACTAATCTATTCTGGGCCATAAAGCAAAACCAACAATTTTGTAAGAATTGAAACCACACAGCATGTTTCTGGTCACAATAGAATTATACTAGAAATCAATAAAAGATAATAGGAAAATCTCTAAAAAATGGTAAACTAAACAAATCTTTTATAAATAATTCGAGTTTCAAGGGAAATAAAAAATGCATTGAGGTCAATTAAAATGAAAATACAGCTGATTAAATTTTTTGGAACACAGCTAAAATACTGATCAGAGAAAAATTTATGATATTGCATGCATATACTCGATAATAGGAAAGTCATTTTTTGATATTCTAAACTTCTATATAAAGAACATATAAAAGAAGGCCAGATAAAATCAAGGCAAACAGAAAGAAGGAAACAAGAATGTATGCAGGTATTATTAAAAATTAAAGGTAAAGAATGTTAAAAATATGATGGAGAAATCAATGAAAGCATTCTTTTAAATATTCATAAAATTCACAAACCTCTAAAAAGACTGACAAAGAGAAAAAGAGATAAAACACAACTTACCAATGTCAAGAATAAAACAGTTATCTCTATAGACATTATAGGTATTGAAAGAATAAGGAAATACTATGAACAGCTTTATATATATGACATTGACAATCATAGATCTATGGACTATTTTATTGAAAAATATACACTACCATAATTTATTGAATATTAAATAGATTAATTAAGCAGCTGTAAATTATTAAGGGAATGATTCTGGAAAAGACAGAGGGCAAGAGGAGAAGGGGCAATAGAGAATGAAATGGTTGGATGGCATCACTAACTCAATGGACATGAGTTTGAGCAAGCTCCAGGAGATGGAGAAACTCAGGGAAGTCTGGTGTACTGCAGTCCATGAGGGGTGCAAGGAATTGGACACTACTTAGTGAGTGAACAATAACTCAGTATTAAACACCTTCCCTAGAAAAAACAGAATTCAGTGAATGCTTCTGAATTAGTTTAATGAAGCAAATACTATATGGATAAAAAATGACATGAAGACAATATTAAAAAATAATAGCTCACCCATACATCTCATGAATATAGGTGGCATATTGTTCACAAAATATAATCAAATGTAATTAACCAATATATATAAATATTTACATATCAACCGAAAGTTTATTCCAAGGGTACAAACTACTTCAATATTGAAAAATCAATCAGTGTAATTCACCATAGTAACCATGGTTAACATATTAACACCATTTTGATAGGATATTGAAGAAAACGTACATGATCTTATTTATCAACAAAGACAAACCACTTGATAACATTTAATACACTTTTACAAGGATGTCCTGTCGTGGGCACCGTGTTCCGACCTTACTCTGATTACTATTCTCACTAGTTCTCGCTAAGAGAAGCTATGTTAAATAGCTCAGAGACTTTCCCGGGAACACGCAGTGGTCCCCTCAAGGTGTGATCCTCGGACCTCGACAATAAAGTATCGTGGTCTCAAGTATTGTCAAACCAAGAGTGGGTTTATTAATCATCAAATAAAGGCAAGCACAAGTAATCAGAAATAATCAGAACTCAATCAAATGTAAACAGATGTTCTTACCCAGAGCTGGAGAGTCTCAATCCCATCGGGCTCAGCCATATCCATGGGTGAGGCTAATGCACAATCCTCCCCCACCTTTTTAAATATTTTTTCCAACTAGAAATCTCAAGCTAATTAATAATCATGAAGAAGCTTTTTGTCTCTCTAGAGATGTAAAAGAGGTCATCACCTGAGCCCTTTGCTCCTCTACCAACACCTTTGCTCTTGAGGAGAAACATTCTTACAATTCTTAAGTTACAAAGGCTCTGGGAGTTTGTAAAGTATTTCATTAGCATTAAAAGTGGTAAGAGGAAGAACCTTTGTGCCCTGTATTGGTCTCAGAGAGGCGAGGCTTGCAGGCAATGCTTATCCTTAGTGTGAGGACACAATTGTCTGTTTAGCGCGATATCTTTCTTAATTTTTGTGAGAAATGAACATGTCTCCAGGTGTCCATAACAGTCCAATCTCACTGCTTTTAATCAACATGGTGCTAGAAGTTCTTTTCAGCATAATTAGTAAATAAAAGATAATACAGAAAAAAGATAATACACATATATTTATTGGAAAGGAAGTAATCAATTCTCCCTATTTGCAGAAATTATGAAAGTATATATCCCAAGAAATCTACCAAAAAGAATATCCCCTCCTAGAACTAAGAAGAAAGCTAAGCAAAGTACAGGATTCAAGATTAACATACAAAAATATGAATCAATTTTACTTTTATATGCTAGCAATAAATATATGAAAACCAAAATTTAAAAAGCAAACCATTTATAATATCTCAAAAGTGAATTCTGTGGGTTATATATCCAACAAAACATAAACAAGAAGTTTATGCTCAAAACAGCAAAATGCTGATGAAAGAAATCAAATAAAGGGTAAACAAATGGAGAGACATACCTCCATATCTTGAGGGAGATTTTGGTTTGGAAGATTCAATGTAATAATGATGTGAATTCTTCCAAATTAGTAATAATGTACAGGTTTAACTTAATTTCTATTAATAGCCAAGCAAGACTTTTTTGTGGTTTATAGACAAGATTTTTCTAAAATTTAAACAAATAGGCAAATGAACTAAAACAGAGAGCCAATACTAACAAAATAATGAAGTGGAAGAAATCAATACACCCTATTTTAAGACTTTGTGATACTGAAAGAAAGACAGTCATACATCAGTGTAATGAAATAGAGAACATAGAAGAGACTCAGAAATATACCCAGTTGATCTCTGAAAAAGATGCAGTAGTAATCAACAGAAGAAAGATAGCCTTTTCAAAAAATGTTGTTGGAGTAACTGTATATCCATGGGTAAAAACAAACAAAAAATAAATAAAGCCACTTTGAGGTAAGCCTCACACTTTACAAACAAAAAATAGCTTAGAGACTTAAAACGTAAGGTTAAAAAAATATATATGGAACAAAAAAATAAGAGCTAACCTTTGGAACACAGGGCTGGGTAATAGTTTTCTATAGAGGGAAATATAGAAAAATTGAAATTCAATAAAATAAACATTCCATTGAAAAAGACATAGTTAGGATGATAAAAAGACTAGCTACAGACTGGGAGCAAGTATTTGCAAACAGCATATCTGACAAAAGACTAAACTAGAATATACTTGTATCTGAATGACTAAATTAAAAAAAAAAAATGAGAATACCAAAGGCTGGCAAATACGCAGACAAATGAATTATTCTACATTGCTGATGGAAACTAAAGTAGCACAGCATCTCTGGAAGACAGTTTGGCAGTTTCTTATAAAACTAAGTATATAACCAGTATATGCACGACATAGTATATGGCGTAGTATATAATGTAGTATATGATGTAACAATCACAAACTTCTGGGCATTTTTCTCAGAGAACTGAAAATATTGATGCCTATATATAAATGTTAGTTGTAACTTTTTAGTAATAGCCACAAACTGGAAACAGCCCAGATGTCTTTTAATTTATGAATGGTTAAACTGTGGTATAGCCATTCTATTTTTTTTTAAATCAACTTGAAGGTGTGATATTTATTGTGTATTATTTTTGGTGGAAAAAAACCATAATGTGTTTATTTAGCTCCTTTGTAATATACAAAGTGTAACTGAAGATGAACATTTTCTCATCCATTTCTGAGTACTAAATCACAAATTGCTTCACTGGAATGAAGTCTTTCTTGCAGTAGCTGGGCACCAAGTCTAAACATCAGCTCACCATTTTCTTTCAGATCCTTAATGATGTACAGTCCTCTGACAAGCTTTCTATTTCGCATACCACTGAGGCTGAGTCTGGACAATCGGGGTAAGCTTTTAATCATTGTCAAGCTTCTTCATCTTCCAATATATCAAATGTCTCAGTTCAATACCAGTAGCATTGACACCTGTAGCAACTTGAAGGTGATTTATGCTAGCTGAAGAAAAAAAAGCTATTCTCACAAGATTGCCTACTGTATGATACCACCTAATAACATTTTAAGAATCAGAAAATGATAGAAATGGAAGCTGAGTTGGGGCTTCCATCGGAAAATGGAAGAAGAGTTGGGGGCATGAGGATCATGGGTGTGGTTATAAAAATGCAAAGTGAAGGATCTTTGTTGTGGTGGAACTGTTGTGTATCTTGACTGTATCAATGCCAATATCTTAGTTGTGACATTGTGTTATAGTTTGATATGATGTTATCATATGGGGAAAAATAAGTTTTTGAATAAGACAATATACTGTATTCTGAATGACTAAATAAAAAAAAAAAATGAGAATACCAAAGGCTGGCAAATACGCAGACAAATGAATTATTCTACATTGCTGATGGAAACTAAAGTAGCACAGCATCTCTGGAAGACAGTTTGGCAGTTTCTTATAAAACTAAGTATATAACCAGTATATGCACGACATAGTATATGGCGTAGTATATAATGTAGTATATGATGTAACAATCACAAACTTCTGGGCATTTTTCTCAGAGAACTGAAAATATTGATGCCTATATATAAATGTTAGTTGTAACTTTTTAGTAATAGCCACAAACTGGAAACAGCCCAGATGTCTTTTAATTTATGAATGGTTAAACTGTGGTATAGCCATTCTATTTTTTTTTAAATCAACTTGAAGGTGTGATATTTATTGTGTATTATTTTTGGTGGAAAAAAACCATAATGTGTTTATTTAGCTCCTTTGTAATATACAAAGTGTAACTGAAGATGAACATTTTCTCATCCATTTCTGAGTACTAAATCACAAATTGCTTCACTGGAATGAAGTCTTTCTTGCAGTAGCTGGGCACCAAGTCTAAACATCAGCTCACCATTTTCTTTCAGATCCTTAATGATGTACAGTCCTCTGACAAGCTTTCTATTTCGCATACCACTGAGGCTGAGTCTGGACAATCGGGGTAAGCTTTTAATCATTGTCAAGCTTCTTCATCTTCCAATATATCAAATGTCTCAGTTCAATACCAGTAGCATTGACACCTGTAGCAACTTGAAGGTGATTTATGCTAGCTGAAGAAAAAAAAGCTATTCTCACAAGATTGCCTACTGTATGATACCACCTAATAACATTTTAAGAATCAGAAAATGATAGAAATGGAAGCTGAGTTGGGGCTTCCATCGGAAAATGGAAGAAGAGTTGGGGGCATGAGGATCATGGGTGTGGTTATAAAAATGCAAAGTGAAGGATCTTTGTTGTGGTGGAACTGTTGTGTATCTTGACTGTATCAATGCCAATATCTTAGTTGTGACATTGTGTTATAGTTTGATATGATGTTATCATATGGGGGAAATTAGACAAAGGTCACATGTGCTCTTTGTGTATTCTTATAGTAGATACAAATCTACAAATTTCTCAAAATAATTTTAATTTTAAAAATATTTAATGAGTATAGTGAGTTGACCTTTGACAAAGGAACAGAAAATACAATAGAGAAATGATTGTCTTTTCAGCATACTGTACTGGATCAACTAAATATCTAAATATAAAAATAATAATGAATCTAGACAGAGATTTTGCACCCTACAAAAAGTTAACTCAAAATGGATTATAGGTCTAAATGTAAAATTATAAAACTTCTATAAGTCAACTGGATAAAATCTATATAAACTTGGGTATGACACTTACTTCTTAAATAGAATATCAAAGATCCATCAAAGAAATAATTGATAGGCTAATTTCATTCAGTTAAAAAACACTTTTTATTCTATGAAAAACACTGCCAAAAAAAAAAAGAGAAGACAAGCCACATGTTAGGAGTAAATGCACAAAACAAATCAGATAACGGACTGTTACTAAAAATAGATATGGAATTTAAAAAATCCAACAATAAGAAAAAAAAGAGCATAATTGAAAATGGGTGAACGACCTGAATAGGCACCTTATCAAAGAATAGATACAGATGTCCAGAAAGCGTATGAAATGATAGCCCACATCATTTTTCTTTACAGATATACAAAACAACAATAAGGTAACAGTACACACCTTTGAAAAAGGTCAGAATCTGGTACATTGACAATACCAAATACTGGCGAGAATATAGACTAACCAGAACTCTTATTAATTTCAAGTAAGAATGCCAAATCCTACAGCCACTTTGGAACATTATTGGAACATGATTTCCAATTTGGAAGTCTCCTACAAAACTGAACTTACTCTACTTACATACGTGATTCACCAGTCATGTTCCTTGGTATTACACAAATCATTAAAAAAAACTTATATACAGATAAATATTCCCCAAATTTGGAAGCAATCAAGATATCCTTTAGTATATGAATGAAGAAACAAACTGTACCACATCCATTAAAAGCAGTGTTATTCAGTGCTAAAAAGATAGACTGCTCTGTCCATGGAATTCTCCAGGCAAAAATGCTGGAGAGGAATGCCATGTCCTTCTCCAGGATCTTTCCAACCCAGAGACTGAACCCAGGTCTCCCATATTGCAGACAGATCCTTTAACATCTGAGCCACCAGGGAAGCCCCCAAAAGAAATAAACTAGCAAGTCATGAAATGACATAAAGGGAACTTAAATACATATTACTAACTAAAAGAAGTCAATCTGTAAATTTTACACACTATGATTCTACCTAGAAAAAGCCAAAACCATGAATATAGTAAAAAGATCAGTGACTGTCATGCACTAGCTGATGGGGAAATGATTTTGAGCATAGAGACCAGAGACATTTTAGGGCAAACTTCAGTGCGACGCTTTAATGGTGGACGTATGTTATTATACATTTCTCAAAACCCATACAATGTACAACACCAAGAGTGAAGCCTAATGTGTAGGTGAATATGATTATTAAATGTTCCACGCTGGTGTGGGATGTTCATAGTGATATGTCTGTGCATGTTAATGGAAAGGGTACATGGGGATTCTGTACTTTTTGCTCAATTCTGCTACTAACAGGAAGCTACCCTTAAAGAGCAGTTTCTTCTCTGGAGAAGGAAATGGAACCCAATCCAGTATTCTTTCCTGGAGAATCCCATGAGGTCACAAAAGAGTTGGAAACAACTTAGCAACTAAAGTCTAGTTAAAGGGGAAAATAAGTGAAATAAACTACTTAGCTCTTTTTCCTTTTGTTAGACTTTTACAAACATTATCAATACTTAGCAAAATTCATTCAAAATAACTATTGATAACCAAGTTCTAAATCAACTACATCTTCTGCCAAAGACTATACTTCCTTCATATTTTAAATTCTGGTATTTTTAACTCCTTTACTGTATTTTGTCCAAATTAAATATAATTGGTTGGACACAATTTAGTCAACATTCTCATGATGTGTCTATGGCTGATTGGTTATATGAACTATTTTGATATGTATTTCATCAAAAAAGTTCAATCTTTGGGTAGCTCTATGGTAATTTAAACCCTGTCTTTTGTAAATGGGGACTTTCAAAATAATTTTGAAAAACTAATTCCTTTTTTTTAAATAGCACTTCTCCATTGGATCTGCTAAAAGATAGACTGCTCTGTCCATGGAATTCTCCAGGCAAAATGCTGGAGAGGAATGCCATGTCCTTCTCCAGGATCTTTCCAACCCAGAGACTGAACCCAGGTCTCCCATATTGCAGACAGATCCTTTAACATCTGAGCCACCAGGGAAGCCCCCAAAAGAAATAAACTAGCAAGTCATGAAATGACATAAAGGGAACTTAAATACATATTACTAACTAAAAGAAGTCAATCTGTAAATTTTACACACTATGATTCTACCTAGAAAAAGCCAAAACCATGAATATAGTAAAAAGATCAGTGACTGTCATGCACTAGCTGATGGGGAAATGATTTTGAGCATAGAGACCAGAGACATTTTAGGGCAAACTTCAGTGCGACGCTTTAATGGTGGGACGTATGTTATTATACATTTCTCAAAACCCATACAATGTACAACACCAAGAGTGAAGCCTAATGTGTAGGTGAATATGATTATTAAATGTTCCACGCTGGTGTGGGATGTTCATAGTGATATGTCTGTGCATGTTAATGGAAAGGGTACATGGGGATTCTGTACTTTTTGCTCAATTCTGCTACTAACAGGAAGCTACCCTTAAAGAGCAGTTTCTTCTCTGGAGAAGGAAATGGAACCCAATCCAGTATTCTTTCCTGGAGAATCCCATGAGGTCACAAAAGAGTTGGAAACAACTTAGCAACTAAAGTCTAGTTAAAGGGGAAAATAAGTGAAATAAACTACTTAGCTCTTTTTCCTTTTGTTAGACTTTTACAAACATTATCAATACTTAGCAAAATTCATTCAAAATAACTATTGATAACCAAGTTCTAAATCAACTACATCTTCTGCCAAAGACTATACTTCCTTCATATTTTAAATTCTGGTATTTTTAACTCCTTTACTGTATTTTGTCCAAATTAAATATAATTGGTTGGACACAATTTAGTCAACATTCTCATGATGTGTCTATGGCTGATTGGTTATATGAACTATTTTGATATGTATTTCATCAAAAAAGTTCAATCTTTGGGTAGCTCTATGGTAATTTAAACCCTGTCTTTTGTAAATGGGGACTTTCAATAATTTTGACTTATATTTTTATTTTGTATTAACTCAATAATATACATACTAAATGTTCCTTATTCAATATTTTTTTCGCTCCTTGATACAATTGAGTGAATTGGGTATTTATTATGTCTGACATTCTTTCTCTCTGTATTTAGCATTCAATTCATAATTATACATTCGATTTTCTTAAGCAGTGACTTTTTTATTACTCTATATGCCATACATTTAGCCATTCTTATGTCAGATTTCCAAATCATTTCTTCAAATATAGATATCTCCTTTGTTTCCTGTAACATCTTGCTTTCCTGCCTTTTCCAGTTTTTAGATGCCATCCAGAGTAGAGGACAGGAAAGCTTGGCATGCTGCAGTTCAAGGGGCACAAAGAATGGAATGCAGCCTAGTGATTGAACAACAGCAGCACTATGTCCTTTGGTTCTGCTCTCTTCCTCCATCTTCAAAGCTGACAAGGTCGTATTTGACCTCTTTGCACCATCACATCTCTTCCTCTGAACAAACCCAGGAAAGTTTTTTTGTTGTTTGTTTTTAATTTTGGCTTCTTTTTATTGATTTTTAAATTTTATTTATTTTTCATCCATCTTTATTCTTCGGCCTGTGTGGGCCTCCCATTGCAGTGGCCTTTCACCTTACAGAGCACCGACTCTGAGCACATGCACTCCAGAGCGCTGGCTCATAATTGGACACACTGGTCCAGCTGCTCCGTGGCACGTGGGATCTTCCTGGATCAGGGATTGAACCAGTGCCCCTTGCACTTCAAGGAGGACTCTTTACCCACTGGACAACACAGGGAAGCCCTACTTGTCCTTTTTAATATTCGTTTGTAATTTATTGCCTTTCTCTTCTCATTCTATCACACAAATACATATTCCCTTGTTGTTGTTCAGTCGTGTCTGAGTCTGCCATCCCATGAAATGCAGCACACCAGACTGCCCTGTTGGACACAATTAGTCAACTTTATGATGTCTATGGCTGATTGGTTATATGAACTATTTTGATATGTATTTCATCAAAAAAGTTCAATCTTTGGGTAGCTCTATGGTAATTTAAACCCTGTCTTTTGTAAATGGGGACTTTCAATAATTTTGACTTATATTTTTATTTTGTATTAACTCAATAATATACATACTAAATGTTCCTTATTCAATATTTTTTTCGCTCCTTGATACAATTGAGTGAATTGGGTATTTATTATGTCTGACATTCTTTCTCTCTGTATTTAGCATTCAATTCATAATTATACATTCGATTTTCTTAAGCAGTGACTTTTTTATTACTCTATATGCCATACATTTAGCCATTCTTATGTCAGATTTCCAAATCATTTCTTCAAATATAGATATCTCCTTTGTTTCCTGTAACATCTTGCTTTCCTGCCTTTTCCAGTTTTTAGATGCCATCCAGAGTAGAGGACAGGAAAGCTTGGCATGCTGCAGTTCAAGGGGCACAAAGAATGGAATGCAGCCTAGTGATTGAACAACAGCAGCACTATGTCCTTTGGTTCTGCTCTCTTCCTCCATCTTCAAAGCTGACAAGGTCGTATTTGACCTCTTTGCACCATCACATCTCTTCCTCTGAACAAACCCAGGAAAGTTTTTTTGTTGTTTGTTTTTAATTTTGGCTTCTTTTTATTGATTTTTAAATTTTATTTATTTTTCATCCATCTTTATTCTTCGGCCTGTGTGGGCCTCCCATTGCAGTGGCCTTTCACCTTACAGAGCACCGACTCTGAGCACATGCACTCCAGAGCGCTGGCTCATAATTGGACACACTGGTCCAGCTGCTCCGTGGCACGTGGGATCTTCCTGGATCAGGGATTGAACCAGTGCCCCTTGCACTTCAAGGAGGACTCTTTACCCACTGGACAACACAGGGAAGCCCTACTTGTCCTTTTTAATATTCGTTTGTAATTTATTGCCTTTCTCTTCTCATTCTATCACACAAATACATATTCCCTTGTTGTTGTTCAGTCGTGTCTGAGTCTGCCATCCCATGAAATGCAGCACACCAGACTTCCCTGTCCTTCACTATCTCCTGAAGTTTGCTGAGACTCACTTCCATTGAGTCAGTGATCCATTCAACCATTTTATCCTCTGTCACCGCCTTTTCCTCTTGTCTTCAGTCTTTCCCAGCATCAAGATCTTTTCCAGTGTGTTGGCTTTTCTCACCAAGTGGCCAAAATATAGAAGCTTCAGCATCAGTCCTTCCAATGAATACTCAATCCTGATATCCTTTGGGATTGACTTGTTTGATCTCCTTTCTGTCCAAGGGACTCTCAAGTGTCTTCTTCAGCACCACAGTTCAAAAGCATCAATTTTTTGGTGCAAAGCCTTCTTTATGGTCTGAATCTCACATCCATACATGATCACCAGAAAAACCAACAACCTTGGTTACCTAATAATGTAGTTGAATTTTGTATTTATTTTCTTAAATGGAGTCTCCCCCAAGTAATTTAAGCATAATTCCTTAAATAAGGAATTTGTAATATACTGCTTGAGAATTTTCATGGAGGCCATGCTCAGTAGAGGGCTAAAGAATCCATCTGCAATGTATGAGACATGGGTTCAATCCCTGGGTTAGGAAGATTGCCTGGAGGAGGAAATGGCAAGCCACACCATTTTCTTGCTTGGAAAATCCCATGGACAGAGGAGTGTGCTGAGAGCATACAGTCCATAGAGTAACATAGACCCAGACATGACTGAGCAACTAAGAAAGCATGCTGTGCCTTTTGTTCTTAATCTGAATAAAAAAGCAGATTGCATAATTTCAGAGGATCCTGTATACCACCTTAGACCCTACCCTTCACAAACCACTTCTGCATTCCTTTTTCCTTTTCAATTTTTATTTTTCAGAGCTTTCTTTTGTATTATACAATTCTATAACTTCAACTTTTACTGATTTCCAATAATAGAATTATTTTAAAATGCAGTTGCATTAAAATATATAAATTTTGAATGTATTTTCATTCAATGTTAAATTGAAATTATCTACATGTAATTTCAATGTTCTTTCTTATTTTATTTTATTTTATTTAATGTTCTGGCCAGGTCACACAAATTTGTGGAATCCTTGTTTCTTGACCAGGAGTTGCACCTGTGTCCCCTGCGTTGGAAGTCCAGAGTCTTTAACCACTGAACTGCCAGATAACTCCCTCAATTTTCATTTTATTGTAAATTATTGAAAACTATGTAATAAAAAATGTAGAATTCAAATGATATCTAGTAGCATCAAAAATAATTGAAAGAGAGTGGACTTATTTTGGGGGGGGCGGGTTGGGGAGGGAGGGGGGTGGGCAGGCCATTTCTATTGGTCTCTCATTTCTCTATTTTCATCCATCTTTATTCTTCGGCTCGTGTGGGCCTCCCATCGTGGTGGCCTCTGTTGTCACAGAGCACCGGCTCTGGGCACATGCGCTCCAGAGCTCTGGTTTGGTAATTGGACACATGGGTCCAGCCGCTCCGTGGCACATGGGATCTTCCCAGACCAGGGATTGAAATGGCACCCCTTACACTGCAAGGCGATGTCTTTACCCACTGGACCACCAGGGAAATCTGAGAGCGGACATTTTAGATTACTTTTTAAGAGAATATGATTACATTACATTAAATAAAAATGAAATTATAGGCAGTGTTATATTTAATGCATTTGTAAATAGTATAAACAATAGCTATTACTTTTATCCATTTACCATTTTTTACCTACATATTTACAAGTGAGAATTTAACATCAATTATAGTGCAAAGTATTTCTTAGCTCTTATGCCTAATTGGTGAAAATACTGTACTAAGTTATGAAAACCTTTCAAATCTTTAATTTGACCAAGAAAAATATAATTGAATGGACTGTGAATTAGTAGTCTTTCTTTATGCAAAATCCTATTGCCTTCCCATACTGAGAAAAAGAATAGACAAATTATTACGAAAAGCTATCATTTCTCAAAACTTCTTTTTAGTTAGAAACAGTATCCATCTCCAGAGCTGGAAATTGGACAGCACAGACCCTTTTGTGGCATTGGGACACAGTTACCTCTGTTTTGAGGAGTTACCTCTTAGTCAACAGTCATGAGGCAAGAGAGTTGATGTTTTGGGTTATGGATCATACTGTGTTGGCCCTGACTTACCCTCCTGTTCTCTAATTATTTTATTTATTTTTATTTCTTAATAACAATACAATTTAATTTTATAATTTATCAATATGTGGGGACTGGAGTAAAAGCTCTTGCCTGGGTGTAAGGGTGATACGAAGGCCACTGGGAAAAAATACTGCTAAGTCCACAAATATGTTATTCTGCTGAATGGATGAATTCAGAAATTGAGGTGGTCCAAGTAGACCCACTGATGGGGAAAAACCAAAAAGCTCTGGGAAGCAGCGGGATTCACCTTCTATGGGCCTTAGGGCTTGCATCTGGCAAAAGCAAATGATGATGATATAATGAAGACATGTATTCAATAATAATATATTGCGGATTTTAAAAAAATGTAGAATGAAGAGTGGTAGTGAAATTGTGATTCTGTCAAACTCCACCAAGCTATTGTTATTGACAGAGATATTTAAAAGGCTTAAATTTCTCTTTGATCACTTCAAGTTCTCTTTTCTATATAGTTGCTTTCTTTTCCACAAAGTAATCTCAGCTTCATTAGGGCCCACATCTCTATAAATACTTCAAACATTTCTCTGTCATCTTTTACACCAATACTTATTTTCAGGATATAAACTTATTAGCAATTTCATCCTCAGGAGACATGAATACAAGAGATTATGATGTTCCCTCTATCAAAGGATTTTTGCATTTTCAAAGTCATATCCCTAAGCTAAGGAATAGATTTCTAATGTTTGAAATTTTGGCTTCAGGGAGTGGTATAAAAAGTTTTATTTGGGTTAAGAAGAGGGAAGTTCTGGGACTTCCCTAGTAGTCCAGTGGTTAAGTCTGTGCTCCCAATGCAGGGGGCACAGGTTTGCTTCCTGGTTGTGGAACTAAGATCCTGTCTGCTATATATATCACGGCCAAAGGAAAAAAAATAATAAGACAGTTCTTACTCAGTTAAAGTTATTCCTTGGTGCTTTTTTCAATCAGTCCATTCCTAGAATGGACTTAGTCATAGCTCATTATTTAGAAGATTCACCAATCAATACATGATCCTATTCTCTGATGGTGAAACTGTATAAAATTTTCCTGGCAAACTCATACGGTATTTGAGACTATTAAGTTTCTTCTTGGGCTTCTCTCAAAAAGCAAAGGAGAGAGAGATCTGTGGGATGTTGAGGAGGAAGAGGGTATAATCAGGTATGTTGATGGCTGCCCAGCATGTAGCAGTCTGAGTCCATGTCTGCAGAGGCTACAGAATCCGCTTAGCACGTTCTGCATCTCAGTTAGTCTTTTCCATCAGTTTTAAAATTTTCTTTCTTTCTTTCTTTTCTTTAAATTTTTTTTATCAGACCTTTGATATTGGTTTGGTTTATGCTCCAGGACCCAGACAAAGTCTAACATCAAGTAATCCTAATGCCACCATTCTCTGTTCTGTGCCCTTCCTAGAAGAAAAATATGGCAAAGGTAGAAGGTGAATTGGAGCAGTAAGAAAAAATGAAAAGAACTTTTTTACTCTAGAGGACCATTTCATTCTAAGACATTTTTGCTTATTTTCCACTATATTCTGTTTTGGGTATGCTTATTCTCAGGGAAAAGTCACTCTAGGCCACTGCCATCTGTAACAACCACTGAAGTTGAGTGCAGGAACTGTTCAAAGACCTGCAGAGCAACCTGCCTCTACCCTCTTCACTGTCTGCATGTGACATTGTTGTCTCTTTCAGGTTTGCCTTTAAGTCCTTCACAGACAAAATGGGAAGGAGAAATGTATGCCTTACTTTTGAAAGATCTGAAAACAGAATAAAACAAACTTTAAGACTGTGAAAATCAGATTTGATTTGTAAACTGAGACTGTTTTTTGTTTATTGGAGGATAATTGCTTAACAATATTGTGTAGTTTTCTGCCTTACATCAACATAAACTAGCCACAGGTATACATATGTTCCCTTCCTTTTGAACCTCCCCTTTTATATCCAACACCGCCCTACCCTCTAGGTTTTATGGAACCCTGGGTTGAGCTCCTGTGTCACATAGCAAATTCCCTCTGGTTAGCATTTACTCGTTAAAGTTATTCCTTGGTGCTTTTTTCAATCAGTCCATTCCTAGAATGGACTTAGTCATAGCTCATTATTTAGAAGATTCACCAATCAATACATGATCCTATTCTCTGATGGTGAAACTGTATAAAATTTTCCTGGCAAACTCATACGGTATTTGAGACTATTAAGTTTCTTCTTGGGCTTCTCTCAAAAAGCAAAGGAGAGAGAGATCTGTGGGATGTTGAGGAGGAAGAGGGTATAATCAGGTATGTTGATGGCTGCCCAGCATGTAGCAGTCTGAGTCCATGTCTGCAGAGGCTACAGAATCCGCTTAGCACGTTCTGCATCTCAGTTAGTCTTTTCCATCAGTTTTAAAATTTTCTTTCTTTCTTTCTTTTCTTTAAATTTTTTTTATCAGACCTTTGATATTGGTTTGGTTTATGCTCCAGGACCCAGACAAAGTCTAACATCAAGTAATCCTAATGCCACCATTCTCTGTTCTGTGCCCTTCCTAGAAGAAAAATATGGCAAAGGTAGAAGGTGAATTGGAGCAGTAAGAAAAAATGAAAAGAACTTTTTTACTCTAGAGGACCATTTCATTCTAAGACATTTTTGCTTATTTTCCACTATATTCTGTTTTGGGTATGCTTATTCTCAGGGAAAAGTCACTCTAGGCCACTGCCATCTGTAACAACCACTGAAGTTGAGTGCAGGAACTGTTCAAAGACCTGCAGAGCAACCTGCCTCTACCCTCTTCACTGTCTGCATGTGACATTGTTGTCTCTTTCAGGTTTGCCTTTAAGTCCTTCACAGACAAAATGGGAAGGAGAAATGTATGCCTTACTTTTTGAAAGATCTGAAAACAGAATAAAACAAACTTTAAGACTGTGAAAATCAGATTTGATTTGTAAACTGAGACTGTTTTTTGTTTATTGGAGGATAATTGCTTAACAATATTGTGTAGTTTTCTGCCTTACATCAACATAAACTAGCCACAGGTATACATATGTTCCCTTCCTTTTGAACCTCCCTTTCATATCCAACACCGCCCTACCCCTCTAGGTTTTTATGGAACCCTGGGTTGAGCTCCTGTGTCACATAGCAAATTCCCTCTGGTTAGCATGGAAATATGTATTACCATAAGTAAAACAGATGCAGTTTTAGTAGGTAAACTTTCTACCCCAGCATATTTGCCTGGAAAATTTCATAGAGAGAGGAGCCTGGCAGGCCACAGTCCATGGGGCCACAAACAGTCAGACAAGGCTAAGCGACTAAGCACAAGCAAGAGATACAGTTTTAATAAGTGACACATTATTCTAGGGAAGTCAGATAAATAGCAATGAAGTTCTGCCAATAATGATATTTCTCTTATGTCATCCTATATTATATTTCTCCTATTTCATAGATGATGCCTATATCCTATGCCTTGAATCTAGTTTGAGTACTCTGAAGCTGTACCCATCCTTATCCCGCACCTCCTCGGTAACTATTATCCTGACTTCTAATACTGAGATTAGGTTGACTGTTCTTGAACTTTATATAAATGGACTCATATATAATTTTAGTGTATGACTTTCTTCATTCAAAAATGTTTATTGATTATTCCTTATTGTTGCCTATGGCTATAATGTGTTGTTTTATTTAATGGACAGTCATCCTGTCATATAGACTTACCTGGTGGCTCAGATGGTAAAGATTCTGACTGCCAATACAAGTGACACATGGTTTTGATCTCAGGGTTGGGAAGATCCCCTGGAAGAGGAAGTGGCAACCCACTCCAGTATTCTTGCTATGAAAATTCCACGGAGAGAGGAGCCTGGTGGGCTATAATCCATGGACTCACAAAAGGGTTAAACATGACTTAGCAAATAAACAACAACTATAACAACCCGTTATATAAAACTAAAGATGGGTTTTGAAAGACAAAGTGAGAAAGTTGAAAGCTACCAACTAGTTTAGTGTATGGATGCTTGGTGCTTCTTAGTGGTCTTATTGAACGATCAACAGACTGTGAAAATCAGATTTGATTTGTAAACTGAGACTGTTTTTTGTTTATTGGAGGATAATTGCTTAACAATATTGTGTAGTTTTCTGCCTTACATCAACATAAACTAGCCACAGGTATACATATGTTCCCTTCCTTTTGAACCTCCCTTTCATATCCAACACCGCCCTACCCCTCTAGGTTTTTATGGAACCCTGGGTTGAGCTCCTGTGTCACATAGCAAATTCCCTCTGGTTAGCATGGAAATATGTATTACCATAAGTAAAACAGATGCAGTTTTAGTAGGTAAACTTTCTACCCCAGCATATTTGCCTGGAAAATTTCATAGAGAGAGGAGCCTGGCAGGCCACAGTCCATGGGGCCACAAACAGTCAGACAAGGCTAAGCGACTAAGCACAAGCAAGAGATACAGTTTTAATAAGTGACACATTATTCTAGGGAAGTCAGATAAATAGCAATGAAGTTCTGCCAATAATGATATTTCTCTTATGTCATCCTATATTATATTTCTCCTATTTCATAGATGATGCCTATATCCTATGCCTTGAATCTAGTTTGAGTACTCTGAAGCTGTACCCATCCTTATCCCGCACCTCCTCGGTAACTATTATCCTGACTTCTAATACTGAGATTAGGTTGACTGTTCTTGAACTTTATATAAATGGACTCATATATAATTTTAGTGTATGACTTTCTTCATTCAAAAATGTTTATTGATTATTCCTTATTGTTGCCTATGGCTATAATGTGTTGTTTTATTTAATGGACAGTCATCCTGTCATATAGACTTACCTGGTGGCTCAGATGGTAAAGATTCTGACTGCCAATACAAGTGACACATGGTTTTGATCTCAGGGTTGGGAAGATCCCCTGGAAGAGGAAGTGGCAACCCACTCCAGTATTCTTGCTATGAAAATTCCACGGAGAGAGGAGCCTGGTGGGCTATAATCCATGGACTCACAAAAGGGTTAAACATGACTTAGCAAATAAACAACAACTATAACAACCCGTTATATAAAACTAAAGATGGGTTTTGAAAGACAAAGTGAGAAAGTTGAAAGCTACCAACTAGTTTAGTGTATGGATGCTTGGTGCTTCTTAGTGGTCTTATTCAATTCTGGTGCTTGAACATGGGGACTCTTCTTCACTACTTCAGTCTAGAAAGGTGCCTCCTATTGGGGGTCTTTTGAAGTATGATATTTCAGGGATATATGCCACAGCTGGACAACGCATCCTCCAATTGGGCTGTATTATATTTTTCTTCTTAGTAATATAAAATCCACTACTGAAGCATGCACCAAACTCAATAACTCTGAATTTGGAATTAGCTTGTCATATGATATGTGCATGTGTGTGTGTGTGTTCAGTCACTAAGTTATGTCCCTCTCCATGGCCCTATGGACTGTAGCCTTCCAGGCTCCTCTGTTCACAGAATTCTCCAGACAAAAATACTGGAGTGGGCTAACATTTCTTCCTCTAGGGGATTTTCCTGACCCAGGGATCAGACTCACATCTCCTGCCTGTATCTTTTGCGTTGGAAGTTGGATTCTTTATCACTTGAGCCACCTGGGAAGCCCATGATGAATTTTATCAGGTGAGAGAGGAAAAAATCCAAATAAAGTAATCAAACCTTTTCTGTCAGTTTATAAAACTAAAATCTCACCTGTTAGCCCAGAACTCTGTATTTGACTAAATATTTTCACATGAAATATTAGTACAAAGGAACAGAGAATTAAAAAAAAATGAGTTTCAAATCTGGAAGGCCTATAGTTTAAACTAACTGAATGCTCACTTAGCCTTACTTTTGTTAGGTCTAGAATGGAGATACACAGTTTTATGATTGAATGAAGGGCAATGGCCAGCATAGATGGTGATATGATTGTTTTGGTCTATGTTTACTTGTATGATAACCTTTGGAGATAGGCAGCTTCCTTTTTTCCCTTGGCATCTAATATATATATATATATATTTTTCCTTTTGTGTGTGTGTGTGTTCAGTCACTCAGTCTTGTCTGACTCTTTGTGACACTATGGACTGTAGTCTGCCAGGCTCCTCTGGGCATAGAATTCTCCAGGCAAAAATACTAGAGTGGATTGCCATTTCCTTCTCTGGGGTATCTTCCTTATCCAGGGTTTGAATCTGCATCTCTTGTGTCTCCTGCACCAGCAGGTGAATTCTTTACCACTGTGCCACCTAGGAAGCCCATTCCTTTTTCAAAATGTGAGGATACTTACTTTACAATGTTGTGTTAGCTTTTGCTGTTACACCAAAGTAAATCAGCTATAAGCATACATATATTCTCTTCCTCTTAAGCCTTCCTCCCACTATCCCCTCATGATGACTCTCTAGGTCATCACAGAGCATTCAAACTGAGTTCCATGTGTTACACAGAAGCTTCCTATTAGCTCTCTGTTTTTCACATGGTAGTGTATTTTTTCCATATTTTACTGATATCAACATTGACATTTGGGAGGAGTCTACTCAAGGCTACTCAGCTTATAATTGGAAGATCCGAGATGTTGGGTTTACAGCTTAGCCTTATCCTTTCTGTCTGTCCAGCCTCCTCTTATGGAACCCCAAGCATCTGCTATTAATGTCTGAGATTTATGGCTCAATAGTTTAAAAGTCCTGAAATTTTTTATGATCGGGTTTTGGATCAGACTCACATCTCCTGCCTGTATCTTTTGCGTTGGAAGTTGGATTCTTTATCACTTGAGCCACCTGGGAAGCCCATGATGAATTTTATCAGGTGAGAGAGGAAAAAATCCAAATAAAGTAATCAAACCTTTTCTGTCAGTTTATAAAACTAAAATCTCACCTGTTAGCCCAGAACTCTGTATTTGACTAAATATTTTCACATGAAATATTAGTACAAAGGAACAGAGAATTAAAAAAAAATGAGTTTCAAATCTGGAAGGCCTATAGTTTAAACTAACTGAATGCTCACTTAGCCTTACTTTTGTTAGGTCTAGAATGGAGATACACAGTTTTATGATTGAATGAAGGGCAATGGCCAGCATAGATGGTGATATGATTGTTTTGGTCTATGTTTACTTGTATGATAACCTTTGGAGATAGGCAGCTTCCTTTTTTCCCTTGGCATCTAATATATATATATATATATTTTTCCTTTTGTGTGTGTGTGTGTTCAGTCACTCAGTCTTGTCTGACTCTTTGTGACACTATGGACTGTAGTCTGCCAGGCTCCTCTGGGCATAGAATTCTCCAGGCAAAAATACTAGAGTGGATTGCCATTTCCTTCTCTGGGGTATCTTCCTTATCCAGGGTTTGAATCTGCATCTCTTGTGTCTCCTGCACCAGCAGGTGAATTCTTTACCACTGTGCCACCTAGGAAGCCCATTCCTTTTTCAAAATGTGAGGATACTTACTTTACAATGTTGTGTTAGCTTTTGCTGTTACACCAAAGTAAATCAGCTATAAGCATACATATATTCTCTTCCTCTTAAGCCTTCCTCCCACTATCCCCTCATGATGACTCTCTAGGTCATCACAGAGCATTCAAACTGAGTTCCATGTGTTACACAGAAGCTTCCTATTAGCTCTCTGTTTTTCACATGGTAGTGTATTTTTTCCATATTTTACTGATATCAACATTGACATTTGGGAGGAGTCTACTCAAGGCTACTCAGCTTATAATTGGAAGATCCGAGATGTTGGGTTTACAGCTTAGCCTTATCCTTTCTGTCTGTCCAGCCTCCTCTTATGGAACCCCAAGCATCTGCTATTAATGTCTGAGATTTATGGCTCAATAGTTTAAAAAGTCCTGAAATTTTCTTAATGATCTTGGAAACAAGGCTGTGCAAAACAAGACACCTGAAAGTTTTTTCTCTTCTCTCTGTCCTCGACCTATTTTGAACCTAGAACAACTCTTTGAAAACAGTGTGCCTGTACCATATCATGATCAGTGACAGTGAGGCTGCATAGCCTGGGGTCCCATAGTTTTCTAGAATATTCTAAGGATTATTAGCACAGGTACCAGGCACAAAACTGCCCTCAGGTGGCAGTGTGCTCCAGGAAAGTCTTTAGATGGGATACATCACAGAGGAAGAGGACATTGACAATGTTTTGCTACATAAGCTTTGCTGCTTTAAAAATGTTATTAAGTGTAAGCTCTGCCCCAGCTCTACTGTCACCTTCATTATTCAAGTGGCAGCTTGACGAGGCAATGATGACCAGTGCATACAGTGAAGAGGACTTTGTCTTGGAAGTCAGATCAAGTCAGGTTGATGGCTCTGCTGCTGTCTCTCTGAATGAGTTAAGGTATGAGTTCATTTGATACTTTAACTTAACATATGATGTTAACTTTGAGGCCTAAAGAAATATCGTTAGGTTAGGGAGTTATGTGGGACCCCTTAGTTTATGTATCTATGAAATAAGGGTGTCTATTATATGCATGAAAGTGAAAGTTACCCCATTTGTGTCCAGTTCTTTATGACCCATGGACGAGCTATGGAATTCTCTTAGGCAAGGATACTGGAATGAGCAGCCGTTCTCTTCTCCAGGGGCTCTTCCCTACCCGGAGATGGAACCGGGGTCTCCTGCATTGCAGGAAAATTCTTCACTTTACCAGCTGAGCTACCAGGGAAGCCTTTATATAATATGTATACTCAAGACTGACTATAGATTTTATACTTTGATGCATGATAATGCATTGATAAAATATTCCCATAATATATCAGTTTATAGTTCAATTAGATAAATATATTCCAGGAGGAGAATTTGAAAAATTAATGTGGGCTTATAATTGGAAGACCCGGGGGGCTTAGCCTTATCCTTTCTGTCTGTCCAGCCTCCTCTTATGGAACCCCAAGCATCTGCTATTAATGTCTGAGATTTATGGCTCAATAGTTTAAAAAGTCCTGAAATTTTCTTAATGATCTTGGAAACAAGGCTGTGCAAAACAAGACACCTGAAAGTTTTTTCTCTTCTCTCTGTCCTCGACCTATTTTGAACCTAGAACAACTCTTTGAAAACAGTGTGCCTGTACCATATCATGATCAGTGACAGTGAGGCTGCATAGCCTGGGGTCCCATAGTTTTCTAGAATATTCTAAGGATTATTAGCACAGGTACCAGGCACAAAACTGCCCTCAGGTGGCAGTGTGCTCCAGGAAAGTCTTTAGATGGGATACATCACAGAGGAAGAGGACATTGACAATGTTTTGCTACATAAGCTTTGCTGCTTTAAAAATGTTATTAAGTGTAAGCTCTGCCCCAGCTCTACTGTCACCTTCATTATTCAAGTGGCAGCTTGACGAGGCAATGATGACCAGTGCATACAGTGAAGAGGACTTTGTCTTGGAAGTCAGATCAAGTCAGGTTGATGGCTCTGCTGCTGTCTCTCTGAATGAGTTAAGGTATGAGTTCATTTGATACTTTAACTTAACATATGATGTTAACTTTGAGGCCTAAAGAAATATCGTTAGGTTAGGGAGTTATGTGGGACCCCTTAGTTTATGTATCTATGAAATAAGGGTGTCTATTATATGCATGAAAGTGAAAGTTACCCCATTTGTGTCCAGTTCTTTATGACCCATGGACGAGCTATGGAATTCTCTTAGGCAAGGATACTGGAATGAGCAGCCGTTCTCTTCTCCAGGGGCTCTTCCCTACCCGGAGATGGAACCGGGGTCTCCTGCATTGCAGGAAAATTCTTCACTTTACCAGCTGAGCTACCAGGGAAGCCTTTATATAATATGTATACTCAAGACTGACTATAGATTTTATACTTTGATGCATGATAATGCATTGATAAAATATTCCCATAATATATCAGTTTATAGTTCAATTAGATAAATATATTCCAGGAGGAGAATTTGAAAAAATTATTTGAAAATGCTATTATGTTTTCTTGATTTTAAAATGTCTGCAATATTAAGAAACATAACAGCTTTCCAGGCAAAAAGTACATACTTGAAAATAAATAGAATATATTCTTCCATTAGCTGGAAGCATCATCTATATACATAATTAATATGATTTCAGTCTTGACTATCATATTTTAGAATCCAACATTTTAAGCATCTAAGATTTCTTTACAGTCATGTTCTAAAATGAACTCACTTTTGATTCCTTGTCATTTTGCATGGCAAATATGAACTTAAGGTCTTTTTAGTCGATTTTTGATGGTGACCAATTTCATACCAATTACAGTCAACAGAATCACACATGTAGCAAAATAAAGATGATTTGAAGTTTTACCTCCATTTCTGATTTGAGTAAATGATAGTTCTTTTTTTCCCTAAATTGGATTATATATCACTGAAAATTAAACAGCTTTTCTTGAGAGGCCACCAGGAACTTTTCACAGATTTTTTATGCATTTCTAATAGTCATTCACCATGTGAGAACCACGTGTGTCCCTCTCTCAGGTTTGCAAATGCTTGATCTATGCTGAAAGGTATGATAGCTACAATAGGCTTTAATTGCAGTGCCTGACATGTGTCAAGAAAAATATTTTTATATGTGTCCCAATAACAAAAGACTTAAAGTGTCTGGAGTCTTATGACATACTTAGTTGTTATCAGATATTTTGTAAATTTGCTATTCTTTGATGAGGCAGCTTTGCTTTTTTTTTTTTTTTTTTGGCCACTTCTATATTGGTCTTTTATTTATTTATTTTCATCTGTCTTTGTTCTTCGGCCTGTGTGGGCCTCCCATCTCAGTGGCCTCTCTCTTCGCAGAGCACCAGCTCTGGGCGCGTGCACTCCAGAATGCTGGCTTGGTAGTAGGACACATCAATCCAGCTGCTCTGCGGTGCCTGGATCTTCCCAGGCCAGGGATCGAACCTGTGCCCCTTCCACTTCAAGGCGGTGTTCTTACCCACTGGACTACCAGGGAAGCCCTTTTGCTTTCCTTTAATCTTTTTTATATATATATATTTTTTGGGGGCGCAGGTTGGGGAGGGAGGGAGTGGGCGGGCCACTTCTATTGGTCTTTCATTTATCTATTTTCATCCGTCTTTTGTTCTTTGGCCCTTGTGGGCCTCCCATCGCAGTGGCCTCTGTTGTCACAGAGCACCGGTTCTGGGCGCATGTACTCCAGAGCTCCGGTTGGGTAATTGGACACATCGGTCCAGCCACTCCACGGCACGTGGGATCCTCCCAGGCCAGGGATCAAAGCAGTGCCCCTTGCACTTCAAGGCTGTGTCCTTACCCACTGAACCACCAGGGAAGCCTTGCTTTCCTTTTAAAGTGAAGACTTTCTTGCTACTTTAATTCTTTTTTTTTTTCTTTTTTGCATTCATAGTGTATTTTCTAATTCAGGTGTCCCCAACCTCCAGGATCTAATGCCTGATGATTTGAGGTAGAATAATAGAAATAAAGTGCACAAAAATAGAAATGTGCTTGAGTCACTCAGAAATCATCCACCGTCTCTCAGTCCATAGAAAGATTTTCTTCCACGAAACTTGTCCCTGGTTCCAGAAAGAGTTGGGGATTGCTGTTTTACGTATTCTATGTCTAGTGTTGCTTGTGAGTGCAGGTTTTGTAAAATATGTTCAGTGATGTTGAAATGCATATCTAAATTGCAATTCAGTTGCATGAGCTGATACCTGTGCAAATAACTGAACTGAAGCGGTAATCTCAGAAGCAGATACCTTTTTCACGCAGCACAATTAGCACACAATCAGCACTGAGGCCTGCGTTAGCACTTAAATCTTCTCTCTAGACTGAGGAAGATTATTTTGACAGAAACTTGAAGGTGCATAATAATTTGGTTATAGTTAAAAGATGGAGGAAATATTTTAAAATCAAAATGTGTCTATGAATGTCTACATATGTGGGACATATTTATTAATCATTATTACTACTTAAGTGAAGAACAACCATAACATAGTTGTTAAATCTGAATAAGGTATTTTAGCAAGTGTCTCAGAGTTAATAGGGCAGGACTTTCTTTCTCTACTTTGTCCGCTTGATTTGAAAAGCCAGCTTATTGGAAAAGATCATCATTCTGGGAAAGACTGAAGGCTAAAGGAGAAGGGGGTGGCAGAGGATGAGATGGTTAGATAGCATCACTTACTCAATGGACATGAATTTGAACAGACTCCTGAAGATAGTGAAGGACAGGGAAGCCTGGCATGCTACAGTATATGGGTTCACAGAGTCAGACATGACTTAGTGATTGCACAACAGCCACAACTCTCTAGACAAAACAGTCATTTTATCTTTGTTACCTGTATTCACACTACAAAATCTCTACCATCACCTTTTTCCCGTAAAATATGCATATTCCTCTTCTAATTTTTTTTTTCATAGATTTCATGGTTTCATTTTCTAACTCATGCAACACACAACTACCCTGAAACTGCATAGAAATAGGCTTGGGATCAAATAGATTCAGACTCAATGATTGATAATATTTTAATTAGTGTATTTTTTTGGGAGGGGGCAGACTGGGGAGGAAGGGGGGCAGGCGGGCCACTTCTATTGGTCTTTCATTTATCTATTTTCATCCATCTTTGTTCTTTGGCCCGTGTGGGCCTCCTATTGCAGTGGCCTCTGTTGTCACAGAGCGCCGGCTCTGGACACATGTGCTCCAGACCTCCAGCTCAGTAATTGGACACACTGGTCCAGCCACTTCGTGGCACGTGGGATCTTCCCAGGCCAGGGATAGACCCAGCGCCCCTTGCACTGCAAGGCGGTGTCCTTACCCACTGGACCACCAGGGAAGCCCTAGTGTATTTCTTTTTAAGCTGTGATTCTTCATACTTGGAGAGTATATAATTTTCAGATTTCCAACATGCCCTTTCTTCACTAAGCGTTCATTCTCAATCTTAGAAAAAGTTTTATTACACTTAAAAAAAAAGATACACAATAAAAAAAATTTAAATGAGTGGAAAGTTCAAGAGAGTGGGTACATATGCATACCTATGACTCCTCTATGTTGATGTTTGGTAGAAAACAATGAAATTCTGTAAAGCAATTATCTTTAGATTAAATAAATAAATTAATTAAAAGAAAATAATGTGGGAAGATTATGAAAATATTAAAGCAAATAAATTATAAGCAGAAAAAATTCAAATGAAAACAGAAAATACAAAGCAAGTTGAATAAAATTTGCAATATTAAACACCTAAAAAAAAAGGATTGCCCCATCATAAGTCTTATAGTCCCTGCCTTCCTAGACTCAGGCAATATCTCACCTTCAACTCTCAATTCGTTTTTTTTTTGAATAAATTTGTTTATTTTTAATTGGAGGCTAATTTATTAACAATATTGTGTTGGCTTCTGCCAAACATCACCATGAATCTGCCATAGGTATACACATGTCCCCTCTCTCTTGAACCTCCCTCCCACCTTCCACCCTATTTCCATTTGCTGTAATTTCAAGACACCTGGAAGTATTCATATAGTTTACACCTAGCCTCCTAGGAGGAGAAAGTGTTTCCAGAGTGATACATGTTGTGCTGATTATTATCGTTGTTGTTTGTCCTCTGTTGCTTTCTTCTCCTCTTGCCTTCAATCTTTCCTAGCATCATGGTCTGTTCCAGTGAGTTGCTTCTTTGCATCGTGTTGCCAAATTAAACCATCACAAAAACAAAAGATATAAAAGGACATAAATCATATCTGTTTGCTTTTGCTTTTTAAATTAAATAAATAGGCAGAAATGAACAGTCCTCAGATAGACCAAACAGTGGGTATTTTTTCAAGTTTTGCCATATAACAAGGGAGTCAGCCATCACTACTTCAAATTGGCAGAGATTCAAAGGCAAGCAAATGAATGAGAAAGGTTTTTAGTGAGAAAGGGGAAAACTTCAAGTTTGTTCTGACTAGAAGTTGTTGGCATGGGGAAGCAGGAGGCCTGTGAACTGTCAGCAGGACATCCTATGTGAATGATTTAAAGCATGTTTGGATTTCTCCAGTTGGTCCTCAGCTCGAATCATGGGCAAAAATTTTGGAAATGGTATTCATTGACCACACCCTGAGCATTTTGGGTATACTACTTGCAAAGGTTGGAATATTTTTGCTTCCTGAACCTGCTGTTTTAGAGGTTATGAGTAAAAATTCAATTGTCATATATGCTCTGGCCATTGTCCATTTTTATATTCAGTCTCTCATCCATATTCATATAACTTAAAACCTGCCAAAAATTTTCCGCTATAACTTTGATACTGTATTTGACAAAAGCAAAACAAACAACTCACAGAGTTCTCAATTTTATTTCCAGTTTTCCAATTTTCTTTCAGCTTTATTTGATGTGGTGGATAAAAAGAGAGTGGCAATTGGAATGCAATTTTATTTATAAGTGATGATAACTGTGATTAAGTAAAATACACAGTTTCACAATTAACACTCTTGTGTTCAACTAAAGCACTGTTTTTAGAACTTTCCTGGAATAATATGCGGTGCATATTTTTCTGATAATCAAAAGAGAATTCTTTAGATAACAGATCCAGTTAAACTGAACAAAGACCTAAAAAGTGGCATGGATACTTAAGACTGGGGTGGATCTTAGTTACCTTCTAAATTAGAAGAAGATTAAGTAAATATTCAGGTTATCTCAGCCCAGTTATTAGCAGAGTTGATGTTTTCTTTAAATCAGTCTTGTGTTAAGATGGACAAACATTTTCTGTAAAAACTAGACAGTCACTATTGCTGGAGATGGAAATGGCACTCCACTCCAGTATTTTTGCCTAGATTTTCCACCAACAGAGGTACCTGGCAGACTGTAGTTCATGGGGTCACAAAGAGTTGGACACGACTTAGTGACTGAGCATGCAGTCTCTGTTGCATATTATTTTTGCTTTTCATATATTCTTTCAAAAATGAAAAAACAAATTCTTCACTAGTAAGTTGTATAAAACACAAACAGTACTTTGTTGAGCTCTGGTCTAGTATATTTAATAATTAAATGCCATGTAAGTAGAACACAAATGAGGGTTCTAGTTGACTCTTGTGATCCACTCCCCATACTGAGCATTAGAAAACACCAATGAAAACAGGAAAGCAAACCTGAGTTTCTTGAATGTTCTGCAGTAACAGATACCCACTTGACCGCCCCCTCCCTTTTTTTTCTTGATTTCATTTCAAAAGTACACAAGGTCACAAAACTAGAGCAAGTTTTGGTTTTTTTGAAATCAAACTTTGTTCTTATAAATTTCAAAATCTGAACCATTGGATATTTAAGCCAGAAACTTGAAATACAAAATATAATTTTGAAACTGACACTAGAAATTCCCTACTTGCATATGTGAAGTGTCTAAATATTTTTTCTCAGTAGTACAAGTGCATTTGTCAAAAAAATTCACAGTTAGGGATAAGAATATGAGCATCAGTGAATTATGGCTCTCTCAACATTTGCACTGTTAAATAAGTTAGTAGAAAACAGAATTCTTTGGAACTTTTAGTGTTCAGGGTCAAAACTGAGCCCAACTAACAATCACCACACTCTGAAATTACAAACTAAGGTATTTTGTACAACTAGATTTAACAGTGAAAAACCAAATGAAGCAAGTATTTGTTGCTGTTATCATTCATCAGACAAACAGAACCACAATTCACCAATTTAATTATTGTTCTTTCCTGCTTCTATTAGGTAGAATTTGGGCTCAGTAATGGGCCATTGAGTCAAATGAGTCAAAAAAAAAAAAATCTAACTACAGAACATATTCTTTTTATCACAATATCCATATCCAAAGGCATTTGATATTATTATATTAAAACTTGCCCAGAACTACTGAACACAGAAATATTATTAATATATATATATACATATATATATAATATATATCACAAGACACTAAAAAGTCAAAATTGTGCTAACGTTTTCTACAAATTACCCCTTACATGATACATCAAAGAATGAATTACAAAGAAAAAACCCTTTTTCTTTTCGCACTGGAATAAGGCTTCTAAAAGCCCTAAACACTGTGGAGATGAAAAGAGATTAGGGGCTTCCCCGGTGGTCCAGTGGGTAAGGACACCACCTTGCAGTGCAAGGGCCGCCGGTTTGATCCCTGGCCTGGGAAGGTCCCACGTGCTGCGGAGCGGCTGGACCGATGTGTCCAATTACCGAGCTGGAGCTCTGGAGCGCATGTACCCAGAGCCGGTGCTCTGTGACAACAGAGGCCACCGCGAAGGGAGGCCCACACGGGCCAAAGAACAAAGATGGATGAAAATGGACAAATGAAAGATCAATAGAAGTGGCCCACCTGCTCCCCTCCTTCCCCACCCCACCACCACCAAAATAAGTAAATAAATAAATCTTTTTAAAAAAAATAAAAAGAAAAGAGATTAGGAAAAAAAAACTTTTAAATGTTCATATAACTTCAAATTTACATACTGTATGCATAAAGAATATAGTTAAGAAGCCATCCATTACAGAATTTGATATCCAACTTCATGCAACAAGTTCTTTACATATTTAATCAAAATGTTTATCTGCCCTTTTACTTGCTACAAATTTTCAGAACTCAATCCTAAATATCATCTTTTTAATAAAAAACAGGTATTCATACCAATAATCTGTGTTTCTTGAATTAACCTGCCCCTAAGGCACACTCAGTCTGTGTTTCCATTGTAACAACTCTATGGTAGACAGTCCAATTTTAAAGGTTACCTGCCTGGAATAACTGTCCAGTTTAACCAACACTTTTTTTTTCATTTTTGACCTTCTAACAGGGAAATATTATTAGTAAAGCTGCCATAAGGAAAAGAACACCTGTACTCTACATATTCAAAGCACAGAATTATGACCTCTGTATTTCTTTTGAAGGTACCCTGCCTAACTCAAGATGGTGTCAAGTCTCTTGGGTACAAAGTAGAATGGAACAACTTCACTTTGATAGTTCAGGGCTGTCCTTGACTGATGTTTGGAAATGCTTGAATAACAATCTTTTGTTGACTTGCCTGATGATTACCAATGGTAATTCTAGAACAAATATTTGATCTCTAGTTCAATGGAAGCTATCAGTCAGAATTATTTAGGAAGTTAGTAGCATCTGGATCCACTGAAATTTACAAGTAGCTGGAGAAATAAACTGAAAATCAAGTTCTGTCCCCTAAACTCAACCATCCAACAGGTCTGTTGAGGTCACAACAGTGGCATTTTTATCCAAGCTTGTTCTTCAGGCTGTAGGTGGTAATGAAGCTGAACTAGAAGGAGGCCCTTCTGGTAGAGATTCTACAACCAAATCCTAGATGAATTGTGAAATCTAAGGCAAGGAAAAACAATGGGGGCTTTCCAGGTGGTGCTCCCAGTGGTAAGGAATTTCCCTGCTAATGCAGGAGAGACTCCAGAGAGGGGGCTTCTATCCCTGGGTAGGGAAGATCACCTGAAGTAGGAAATGGCAATCCACACTAGTATTCTTGCCTGGAGAGAACTTTTGGAAGAGATTCTACTGTCAAATCCTAGATTAACTACAAAGTCTACAGGAAGGAAAGCCTTACATATATGTCCACTGTTTGTAGTCATTTCTACTTAGATTGATAGCATAATCTTTATTACATGAAAAATGTGAATAGGGAGGACCAAAATCCTTATCAGTTATATCTTTGCTGGCTATTTTTTATAATATCTTATAAATCTTATCATATAAAACAGATCAGAGATTTGGTGTTCAAAAATAGTTATTATAAAATCAGAAATACAGTCCAAAGATATAGGGGATATTGACATTTTAAAAATTTTGTATGAGTAACACAATCAGTCACCTTGTATCCAAAAAGAACAGAAAAGAGGCAAGACTCAAAGAATGAGGATAGAAAGGTATCACAGTGATGCATTTTTAGGAACAGTACCTTCACCTCTAAGCACTTTTCAGGTTATAGCTAGCTCATAGGCATCAGAAATTCATAATAAAAACTAAATTACCGGGCTTCCCTGGTGGTCCAGTGGGTAAGGACACCACCTTGCAGTGCAAGGGGCACCAGTTTGATCCCTGGCCTGGGAAGATTCCATGTACCATGGAGTGGCTGGACCGATGTGTCCAATTACCGAGCCAGAGCTCTGGAGCACATGCGCCCAGAGCCGGCGCTCTGCGACAACAGAGGCCACCGTGATGGGAGGCCTGCAGGAGCCAAAGAACAAAGATGGATGAAAATAGACAAATGAAAGACCAGTAGAAGTGGCCCGCCTGCTCCCCTCCCTCCCCACCCACCCCTCCAAAATAAATAAATAAATCTTTAAAAAAAAAAAAAAAACCACTAAATTACCCAAAAGGCACAGATGAAAATGTTAACAGAAGTTTAAAAGCAACACTATGTAACATTAAAAACCTAGTTTAAAAATTGCTTCCAAATATGTAAAACTATACATGATTCCATTACACATTCAGCTTAAATTTACTGTTAAAAACTATACAATACTCTGCCTAATCATCAGTTCATGCCAACATTAATTTATAATGTAGCATTTATCACCACAGCACCCAAAGAGATCAACAGGAACCAACTGCCTACTAAAATCTAGTGAAAAGGTTTTAGAGCTAGTGAAATAATTTATTGCAGACCTTATTACTATAAAGAAATTGTTGGCTCATTCTGCTAAATCCACACTCCCTCACAATCTTAAGAGAAATACAATAAATTCACTTTCATTTACTAAAACAGTATTTAACACATTTGGCAGTAGGAGGATTCTTTTAACTCCTTTTCCTTTCATTTCTCTCTCTGTCTTTTTTAAAGATTAAGTCACTTCCACAAAACTAAGACAGACTTTTCCAAGCTCAACTTGATTTTCTGAAACTACATGTGACATGTGGGCCATACAAAAGCAACTGTACATCCTAAGTCTGAATTACAGAACTGACAGAGGACACTTACTAGTGTAAAACATGGTTCATCATTCTAAGTCTGTGAAGAAAATGTCCTCCAGGACCCACATTGAAGAGGGGGGATTTAAGATTACATTTCTAGAACATGTAATACACAGAACTATCATAGAAACAAAACACTGAACCAGGAAAAGGAAAAATTTTTAATTTAGAACCCATAATTAGGGAATCACAGTCTGTAATTGTCAGACAATAAACGAGCTGTAATTTTTTTCTTTTTAGGAAAATACCACATGAAGTAGAGGGGCAGAACTTACTTGGGAACTACACAACACCACGCATTCTTGATAACAGGCCGCTGCTCTGGAGACCACCACGGGCCTCAGGGCATCGGAATGTGAATCGACAAAATTCACCCACACTACTGCACAGCTAGTGGCATCGCTGTATGCAGGTGACTGCAAATTCCCTAAATGAATGAGATCAATGCTCTTTTAACTGAGCACATGAAAGCACTTACCATGTCCCTGCTGCCCACAGCCATCTGTCCACTAAATCCTTAAGAAATCATTTCATAGTGAAGCTTTATACATTACTGGAGGCTAGTGATTTCTAGAACACTGCAGTGTTTTCTAGTTATTAGAGACATCTCAAACACAAAGTTTTCAAAGAAGCAAAAACAAGAACAAGCATACATTGACCTAAGTGCTTTTGCCATGAATTTTTCTTTACAGTTTTGAGGGGTCAGGGGAATACTACCAGGTCACATAAATTAACTGAAGAAAAGTAATCTAAAAACAATGGTAGAAATGATTAAGTACTGCTTTCAGATGATTCAAGTATCAGCTTGGTGTATCAGCTTGGAAATTCACCAATTTCCTTCTCCACCTATGATTTCATGGTCAAAGTGACACATCTGACTTAAGGATTGAAATTCAGAAACCTATAAAGTCCAGTTCTTAAAGGAAATCTTATTTAGATGGGAATCCTAAGAACTTCAATGCCTTTACTATTCCAATATAACCAAACAAAACTTTTTGATATATTATTCTTACAGTTTTTTGTTAACTTTTTTTTTTTAGCATATATTTTGAGGCTGGTAGCAAAATGTAAACCGGATATTTGTATTTCAAGAGAAGAGCACAGGGGAAGGGCACAGGGACTCTGTACTATGGACCTGTCCTCGCTCTGTGCTGGAATCATTATGGGCACAGCTCCCATCCAACTGAGATTAGTGGCAGCTACCTTAGCAGGTGAGAGTGTTGGACTCTGAGGAGTGTGTTCCAAGTCTTCTCCTGGGACTTGGTTGTACTGAGTCTTGGAATACCCATCCATGTTGGAAGGAAACATAGATCCTAGGGATGAGTGATTACTGCCAATGTGAAATAGATGCAGAACTTACTTGGGAACTACACAACACCACGCATTCTTGATAACAGGCCGCTGCTCTGGAGACCACCACGGGCCTCAGGGCATCGGAATGTGAATCGACAAAATTCACCCACACTACTGCACAGCTAGTGGCATCGCTGTATGCAGGTGACTGCAAATTCCCTAAATGAATGAGATCAATGCTCTTTTAACTGAGCACATGAAAGCACTTACCATGTCCCTGCTGCCCACAGCCATCTGTCCACTAAATCCTTAAGAAATCATTTCATAGTGAAGCTTTATACATTACTGGAGGCTAGTGATTTCTAGAACACTGCAGTGTTTTCTAGTTATTAGAGACATCTCAAACACAAAGTTTTCAAAGAAGCAAAAACAAGAACAAGCATACATTGACCTAAGTGCTTTTGCCATGAATTTTTCTTTACAGTTTTGAGGGGTCAGGGGAATACTACCAGGTCACATAAATTAACTGAAGAAAAGTAATCTAAAAACAATGGTAGAAATGATTAAGTACTGCTTTCAGATGATTCAAGTATCAGCTTGGTGTATCAGCTTGGAAATTCACCAATTTCCTTCTCCACCTATGATTTCATGGTCAAAGTGACACATCTGACTTAAGGATTGAAATTCAGAAACCTATAAAGTCCAGTTCTTAAAGGAAATCTTATTTAGATGGGAATCCTAAGAACTTCAATGCCTTTACTATTCCAATATAACCAAACAAAACTTTTTGATATATTATTCTTACAGTTTTTTGTTAACTTTTTTTTTTTTAGCATATATTTTGAGGCTGGTAGCAAAATGTAAACCGGATATTTGTATTTCAAGAGAAGAGCACAGGGGAAGGGCACAGGGACTCTGTACTATGGACCTGTCCTCGCTCTGTGCTGGAATCATTATGGGCACAGCTCCCATCCAACTGAGATTAGTGGCAGCTACCTTAGCAGGTGAGAGTGTTGGACTCTGAGGAGTGTGTTCCAAGTCTTCTCCTGGGACTTGGTTGTACTGAGTCTTGGAATACCCATCCATGTTGGAAGGAAACATAGATCCTAGGGATGAGTGATTACTGCCAATGTAGCTTCTGGCAGTGGACGCACGGCTCTTGGGAGGAGGCACATCTTCCTTGATATCATGGTGAACTTCCTTTTCGTATTTTTCTTCTCTGCGCTGATCCACCTTCTGATTGTCAGCTGGTGACAGCAGCCACTCCCTGTGGCCGCTCCTGGTCCCTGGTCGTCTGGACCGAGGGTAAACTTGCACTGCAAAGAGGCAGTTTCCCCTTTGGCCTTTTCAATTATCTTTTCGGTAGTAGTGATGCTCAAACCTCTGGTGAAATCCGCGACTCTGCACAGGAGCACCAAGTGCAGCAGAAGCACCATGGTGGGGGCCCGGCTTGGACGATGACAGCAGGTGGGTGGCTCTCACCGGGGTCTCAGTCACCTGGCTCCTTGCGTCCTCCCAGCTGGCAGGCGGCAGCGGCACCTCGCAGCCTGGTCCTCTACTTGACCACTTTTACGTGTCTGAATGGAAATATTTAGAAAAAGGATTAAGGCTCGGGTAGGGTCATTTTCACATAAAACACCAGAAGATAAGTCCTGGAAGGCGAGAAATTGTCTACCACCAGTTAGAACTAGAACAAAAGAACTTTGTAACCATCAGCACAAAAGGTGAAATTTTAAAACAATTATCTACAAACTGTTATTCTTAGTAAGTAATCTGCTTTATCTGTTAACTTTTTTTTTTAGCATATATTTTGAGGCTGGTAGCAAAATGTAAACCGGATATTTGTATTTCAAGAGAAGAGCACAGGGGAAGGGCACAGGGACTCTGTACTATGGACCTGTCCTCGCTCTGTGCTGGAATCATTATGGGCACAGCTCCCATCCAACTGAGATTAGTGGCAGCTACCTTAGCAGGTGAGAGTGTTGGACTCTGAGGAGTGTGTTCCAAGTCTTCTCCTGGGACTTGGTTGTACTGAGTCTTGGAATACCCATCCATGTTGGAAGGAAACATAGATCCTAGGGATGAGTGATTACTGCCAATGTAGCTTCTGGCAGTGGACGCACGGCTCTTGGGAGGAGGCACATCTTCCTTGATATCATGGTGAACTTCCTTTTCGTATTTTTCTTCTCTGCGCTGATCCACCTTCTGATTGTCAGCTGGTGACAGCAGCCACTCCCTGTGGCCGCTCCTGGTCCCTGGTCGTCTGGACCGAGGGTAAACTTGCACTGCAAAGAGGCAGTTTCCCCTTTGGCCTTTTCAATTATCTTTTCGGTAGTAGTGATGCTCAAACCTCTGGTGAAATCCGCGACTCTGCACAGGAGCACCAAGTGCAGCAGAAGCACCATGGTGGGGGCCCGGCTTGGACGATGACAGCAGGTGGGTGGCTCTCACCGGGGTCTCAGTCACCTGGCTCCTTGCGTCCTCCCAGCTGGCAGGCGGCAGCGGCACCTCGCAGCCTGGTCCTCTACTTGACCACTTTTACGTGTCTGAATGGAAATATTTAGAAAAAGGATTAAGGCTCGGGTAGGGTCATTTTCACATAAAACACCAGAAGATAAGTCCTGGAAGGCGAGAAATTGTCTACCACCAGTTAGAACTAGAACAAAAGAACTTTGTAACCATCAGCACAAAAGGTGAAATTTTAAAACAATTATCTACAAACTGTTATTCTTAGTAAGTAATCTGCTTTATCTGTTCACTTTTATTTTCTAGTAACATATTTCTTGAAGCAAATATCTAACTTTCCCCCCTGATTTCAGTAGTTTTTGGCAAATTCAGGGAAAACATGCTTTGTTCTGGATTGGGATAGGTGCAAAAGATTGTGTTGTCTTCAGTTCTTGGTACCTAATCAGAATTAATTATGAAAATTAACTTGAATATGGGCTAGTCATATATTTAAGTCTCTAGCTCCTAAGAGTAGTGCCTTGTACAGTGTAGAAGACAGATAATAAATACTAAATGCAATTATGATTTCATTTTTAATCCAAAAGGATTTAATTATATAAAAACAGCAATTATATTATTTTATAACCTTGAGCTAAAAGATTTGTAAATAGTAATAAAATGGATGGAATTAAATGAGCAGTAGTTAACTTTTTCCTAGAGGATGAAGTGGTGACCCACTCCAGTATTTTTGCCTGGACAGCCTCCGTGGAAAGAGGAACTTGGTGGGCTACTGTCCGTAGGTTCTCAAAGAGTTACACTCAACTGAAGCGACTTAGCAAGTAAGCAAATAATAATAGAATGGATAGAGTTAAATTATTAGTAGCTGACTTTTCTATGGAGGAGGGAATGTCAACCCACTGCACTATTCTTGCCAGGAAATGTCTGTGGACAGAGCAGGGTGCTACAGTCTATGGAATTTCAAACAGCTGGACTCAACTGAAGAAGCAGGTCAACTTTTTACGTAAAAGCAATTCTAGGGCTTCCCTGGTGGTCCAGTGGGTAACGACACCACCTTGCAGTCCAGGGGATGCCAGTTTGATCCCTGGCCTGGGAGGATCCCATGTGCTGTGGAGTGGCTGGACAGGTATGTCCAACTACCAAGCCGGAGGGAGCTCTGGAGCACATGCGCCCAGAGCTGGTATTCTGCAACAAGAGAGGCCACTGCTATGGGAGGCCCACACAGGCCAAATAACAAAGATAAATAAATGAAAGACCAATAGAAGTGGCCCCCCAAAAAAGCCATTTTATTTTTACCTTAAGTTTATTGGGTAATACTCTCCTAGTTTTCTGGGTCTGCCTTCTTCTTACTATCTCTCTTGCTTTGAGGTTGACATATTCCACCTCCACTCAGGATAACACCTGTAAAAGAAACCAATATTCTTCTGCAACATACAAACCTGCCAGTGAAAGAGTTGCTTACAGGTAAGAGCAGGGGGACGCTACTGGCTTAACCTCTTCGTATAGCAGTCTGAAAGCAGTAATCTCCTAGACATTCTCATTTCCCTGGGTCCCCTTGCTAAACCCTCAATTTTGAGAGAAAAATCTATTTATTATGTTTGTAAATGTAAATTCTCAGCTGATTGTAGATAAACTATAACCAGGCTGTCAGCAACACATGCAGCAAACCCCATGGAAATGCTCTTTTACTTTAAATATAATAACAAATTTTGCAATTATATTATTTTATAACCTTGAGCTAAAAGATTTGTAAATAGTAATAAAATGGATGGAATTAAATGAGCAGTAGTTAACTTTTTCCTAGAGGATGAAGTGGTGACCCACTCCAGTATTTTTGCCTGGACAGCCTCCGTGGAAAGAGGAACTTGGTGGGCTACTGTCCGTAGGTTCTCAAAGAGTTACACTCAACTGAAGCGACTTAGCAAGTAAGCAAATAATAATAGAATGGATAGAGTTAAATTATTAGTAGCTGACTTTTCTATGGAGGAGGGAATGTCAACCCACTGCACTATTCTTGCCAGGAAATGTCTGTGGACAGAGGAGGGGTGCTACAGTCTATGGAATTTCAAACAGCTGGACTCAACTGAAGAAGCAGGTCAACTTTTTACGTAAAAGCAATTCTAGGGCTTCCCTGGTGGTCCAGTGGGTAACGACACCACCTTGCAGTCCAGGGGATGCCAGTTTGATCCCTGGCCTGGGAGGATCCCATGTGCTGTGGAGTGGCTGGACAGGTATGTCCAACTACCAAGCCGGAGGGAGCTCTGGAGCACATGCGCCCAGAGCTGGTATTCTGCAACAAGAGAGGCCACTGCTATGGGAGGCCCACACAGGCCAAATAACAAAGATAAATAAATGAAAGACCAATAGAAGTGGCCCCCCAAAAAAGCCATTTTATTTTTACCTTAAGTTTATTGGGTAATACTCTCCTAGTTTTCTGGGTCTGCCTTCTTCTTACTATCTCTCTTGCTTTGAGGTTGACATATTCCACCTCCACTCAGGATAACACCTGTAAAAGAAACCAATATTCTTCTGCAACATACAAACCTGCCAGTGAAAGAGTTGCTTACAGGTAAGAGCAGGGGGACGCTACTGGCTTAACCTCTTCGTATAGCAGTCTGAAAGCAGTAATCTCCTAGACATTCTCATTTCCCTGGGTCCCCTTGCTAAACCCTCAATTTTGAGAGAAAAATCTATTTATTATGTTTGTAAATGTAAATTCTCAGCTGATTGTAGATAAACTATAACCAGGCTGTCAGCAACACATGCAGCAAACCCCATGGAAATGCTCTTTATTTCACATATCATTTGGCTTTGCCTTGAATAAGCTGTACTCTAACAGCAGGTAATTGTCTCTTTTCTTCTTCTTTTTTGGCTCCATCTGCTGCATCGCAGCCCCACCCCCAAACATGCACTGTCACATACACACATTTCTGCTGTGGAACAGGAAAAACTCATCCTGGGCCATTGTTTTTACAAAACAAAATGTAAAAACAGAGGGTGACGCTATGTCTGAAGATAAGTTCTGAATAGTCAACTTCAAAAACTGGGAGTTTGAGACTGAGGATTCGAAGGCAAGTCAATTTTAGGATGAATCATGGACCAGCTTGTGAATTAGAGGTTCTTATCTACCATACGTTCTTTTTTTTTTTTTTTTTTTTGACCACTTCCACTGGTCTTTCATTTATTTCTTTGTTCTTTGGCCTGTGTGGGCCTCCCATTTCAGGGACCTTTCCTGCTGCAGAGCACCAGCTCTGGGCGTATGTGTTCCAGAGTGCTGGCTTGGTAATTGGACACATTGGTCCAGCCGCTCCATGTCACAGGGGATCTTCCCAGGCCAGGGATCAAACCAGCACCCCTTGTACTGCAAGGTAGCATCCTTACCCACTAGACCACCAGAGAAGCCCTACCATACGTTCTTAAGGCAGAGAACATGTTGCTAACATAGTTATATAACTTGTAATTATATGAATGGATGAAGAAATAAAAGAGCATGGAGAAAAATAGACAGCCGGCCTGGAAAGTAAGGATCTGGCAGGTATTAGAAAATTGAGGTTGAAGATTAGGGCCTAGACAATGCTTCAAATAATAGCTAGGGTTTCACTCAGAGATGCTAAATGTACACTATGAATTCACTGGAAACTGCAGTGAATTGAGCCAGCATTTTAAAAGAGGTTTTGATTGGATAACACCTGTAAAAGAAACCAATATTCTTCTGCAACATACAAACCTGCCAGTAAGTGCTTACAGGTAAGAGCAGGGGACGCTACTGGCTTAACCTCTTGATAGCAGTCTGAAAGCAGTAATCTCCTAGACATTCTCATTTCCTGGGTCCCCTTGCTAAACCCTCAATTTTGAGAGAAAAATCTATTTATTATGTTTGTAAATGTAAATTCTCAGCTGATTGTAGATAAACTATAACCAGGCTGTCAGCAACACATGCAGCAAACCCCATGGAAATGCTCTTTATTTCACATATCATTTGGCTTTGCCTTGAATAAGCTGTACTCTAACAGCAGGTAATTGTCTCTTTTCTTCTTCTTTTTTGGCTCCATCTGCTGCATCGCAGCCCCACCCCCAAACATGCACTGTCACATACACACATTTCTGCTGTGGAACAGGAAAAACTCATCCTGGGCCATTGTTTTTACAAAACAAAATGTAAAAACAGAGGGTGACGCTATGTCTGAAGATAAGTTCTGAATAGTCAACTTCAAAAACTGGGAGTTTGAGACTGAGGATTCGAAGGCAAGTCAATTTTAGGATGAATCATGGACCAGCTTGTGAATTAGAGGTTCTTATCTACCATACGTTCTTTTTTTTTTTTTTTTTTTTGACCACTTCCACTGGTCTTTCATTTATTTCTTTGTTCTTTGGCCTGTGTGGGCCTCCCATTTCAGGGACCTTTCCTGCTGCAGAGCACCAGCTCTGGGCGTATGTGTTCCAGAGTGCTGGCTTGGTAATTGGACACATTGGTCCAGCCGCTCCATGTCACAGGGGATCTTCCCAGGCCAGGGATCAAACCAGCACCCCTTGTACTGCAAGGTAGCATCCTTACCCACTAGACCACCAGAGAAGCCCTACCATACGTTCTTAAGGCAGAGAACATGTTGCTAACATAGTTATATAACTTGTAATTATATGAATGGATGAAGAAATAAAAGAGCATGGAGAAAAATAGACAGCCGGCCTGGAAAGTAAGGATCTGGCAGGTATTAGAAAATTGAGGTTGAAGATTAGGGCCTAGACAATGCTTCAAATAATAGCTAGGGTTTCACTCAGAGATGCTAAATGTACACTATGAATTCACTGGAAACTGCAGTGAATTGAGCCAGCATTTTAAAAGAGGTTTTGATTTTGCATTTGATGGATCATATTCTTTAGGTATACACAGGACTTCAGGAGGACCCTGGCATTAAATGCCCCAAAGTGGAGCATTGTTGTATAATTTGACAGATTTCTTTCTTTAGCTTTTCAGACTTTTTTAGAGAAATAACAAATCAAAATTATTTCATGGAATAAAAAATGGTCTTTTTAAAAATTAATTTATTTTTAAAATTTTATATTGGGTTATCATTGATTAACAAAACTGTGCTAGTTTTGGTTGTATAGCAAAGTGATTCTGTTATGCATATACATATATCCCATTCTTTTTCAAATTGTTTGTCCATTTAGATTGTTACTTAATATTGAGGAGAGTTCCCTGTGCTACACAACAGGTCCTTGCTGGTTATCTATTTTAAATACAGTAGTGTGTACATGACTGTCCCAAACTCTGTAATTAGCTCTACCCTGAGCTTTCCCCTCTAGTAACCACCCATTCATTCTCTAAGTCTGTGAGTCTGTTTCTACTTTGTAAGTTCATTTGTATCCTTTGTTTTTTTAGATTCTGCATGTATGTGACACCATGTGATAAAAAGAGCTTTGGGTAATTTAAGTCATCATTTTGCTCTTCTAAGAGTTAGTAAAATAGTAAATAACTGAAGATTATACAGTATTCACTATGAGCCAGCAGACTGGATTCAAAACTTTTTTTTTTTTTTAAGATTTATTTATTTATTTATTTAATTTGGGCGGGGGTCGGGTTGGGGAGGGTGGGGAGTGGGCGGGCCACTTCTATTGGTCTTTCATTTATCTATTTTCATCCGTCTTTGTTCTTTTGACTCCCTGGGCCTCCCATCGCGGTGGCGTCTATCGTCGCAGAGCACCGGCTCTGGGGGCATGCGCTCCAGAGCTCTGGCTCGGTAATTGGACACATGGGTCCAGCCGCTCCACGGCATGTGGGATCTTCCCAGGTCAGGGATCGAACCGGCGCCCCTTGTACTGCAAGGTGGTGTCCTTACCCACTGGACCACCAGGGGAAGCCCGATTCCAAACATTTTAATACATTTGCCTTTATGTAATGTACCTTGTACTCATCATTTTGATCCCTTTTTATGCATGGGGAAAATAAAGCACGTTGGTGGATTCCTGGTGGATAGTCATGTCATATGACTGTTACCGAGTTCAAGCTTGCTCTGCTCACAGCATGGCAAGCCAATGAATCCGAGAGATGTGGGGTTGAGGCAAGGAAAACAATTTGAGTCAGAAAGCAGCTGACCGAGAAGATGGCTGGCTAGTGCCTCAAAAATAATTATCTTATAGAGATCTGGGTACCAGGTTCTTTTATAGATCAGAGATGGGGGGAGGTGAGAAAGCAAAGCAAAAAGACCATTAATCTTGCAAACATCTTCTAGAATGGCAAGCCTCAGGCAGGTGACAAACAAAGGCACTTTATTTTACAGTCAAGCAAAGGGGTAGGGTCCTCATGGCAAGCCTCAGGCAGGTTATGTGTTAATTTCTCCCTGCGATCTACAAGTACACAGGGTTCTGAACAAAGGCACTTTATTTTACAGTCAAGCAAAGGGGCAAGGTCCTCCTGGCAAGCCATTAAGTATGATTATAAAAACGAAAGCAACAGAAAGCAAGTCAAAGGAATAGTTGGCAACATGGAGTCAGAACTGATTTCCTCCCTGCACAAATCATTGGTAGATCCAAGATTTTATTGCAGTCAATGCAGCTCCAAAATCTAGTCTGTAACTCACCATGGTCAGCTATGATCACCTCATGAGGCTGTTATTTGTTTCAATCAAAACAATGTATGTAAATACTATTTAAGATGTTACATTAATTTGAAGCACAAATACTTTACTTTCAGGTAAAAAATATATTTCAGAATGTTGATCAATGTAATTTATTGACATTAATCTGTACACAGCTGCTAGATGCTTTAGACAATGGTGATTGCCCTTATTGTAAGTTCAGAATAGTCAACTCCAAAAACTGGGAGTTTGAGACTGATGCTAAATGTACACTATAAATTCACTGGAAACTGCAGTGAATTGAGAGCATTTCCAAGGGACTCTCAAATATCTTCTCCAGTACCACAGTTTGAAAGCATTAATTCTTTTGTGTTCAACCTTTTTTAATTTAAAAGACTAAAACATTCACACCTTAAAAGATAGAGACTTAGATGTTATAAAGCATTCACATAATAGCACTATACCTAAAGATTAATAATCATTGGAATTAAGAGCTCATCAAATTTGTGTTCCAATTCTCAATCTGTTAATTCTTTGTTCTAAAATCTTTTTTGGGAGGGAATTGTTCTATAACAATTGATATGATTTTTATAAATATTTCTCCACTGCAGGTAAGCCTAACTTTTAGCCTTTTGAGTAGAAGGTTCTGGGTAGGCAGTAGAGAAGGGAATGTCCTCCCTTCCTGGTTTTAAGACAGTTCACTTGGTAGATCCCAGAGGGGTGAGATTTTTTTCCTCCATTTCTTGGCTTGTCTATATTCTAGCACACCAGTGCTAGATGCCAGCCAGACACTAACCTCTGTTTTCTAGTATTTGATAACCACATGCTTTTCTCACTGTTAGCCTGAGGAATGGAAGTACTTCTAGGAGCCTAGGACAGTGTAGGCATGAACCCATGCCTAAAATGCTGTCCGCATACTCACTCTTCAGCTCTGTGCATGTCCACTCCAGAATCCACATGGTGCTGGCCTTTAGTGAACTAATTGCCTGCATTTCATAACTTTCATTACCCTAGTCCAAGCTGACAGTCAAAGGATTGGCAACATGGAGTCAGAACTGATTTCCTCCCTGCACAAATCATTGGTAGATCCAAGATTTTATTGCAGTCAATGCAGCTCCAAAATCTAGTCTGTAACTCACCATGGTCAGCTATGATCACCTCATGAGGCTGTTATTTGTTTCAATCAAAACAATGTATGTAAATACTATTTAAGATGTTACATTAATTTGAAGCACAAATACTTTACTTTCAGGTAAAAAATATATTTCAGAATGTTGATCAATGTAATTTATTGACATTAATCTGTACACAGCTGCTAGATGCTTTAGACAATGGTGATTGCCCTTATTGTAAGTTCAGAATAGTCAACCCCAAAAAACTGGGAGCTTGAGACTGATGCTAAATGTACACTATAAATTCACTGGAAACTGCAGTGAATTGAGAGCATTTCCAAGGGACTCTCAAATATCTTCTCCAGTACCACAGTTTGAAAGCATTAATTCTTTTGTGTTCAACCTTTTTTAATTTAAAAGACTAAAACATTCACACCTTAAAAGATAGAGACTTAGATGTTATAAAGCATTCACATAATAGCACTATACCTAAAGATTAATAATCATTGGAATTAAGAGCTCATCAAATTTGTGTTCCAATTCTCAATCTGTTAATTCTTTGTTCTAAAATCTTTTTTGGGAGGGAATTGTTCTATAACAATTGATATGATTTTTATAAATATTTCTCCACTGCAGGTAAGCCTAACTTTTAGCCTTTTGAGTAGAAGGTTCTGGGTAGGCAGTAGAGAAGGGAATGTCCTCCCTTCCTGGTTTTAAGACAGTTCACTTGGTAGATCCCAGAGGGGTGAGATTTTTTTCCTCCATTTCTTGGCTTGTCTATATTCTAGCACACCAGTGCTAGATGCCAGCCAGACACTAACCTCTGTTTTCTAGTATTTGATAACCACATGCTTTTCTCACTGTTAGCCTGAGGAATGGAAGTACTTCTAGGAGCCTAGGACAGTGTAGGCATGAACCCATGCCTAAAATGCTGTCCGCATACTCACTCTTCAGCTCTGTGCATGTCCACTCCAGAATCCACATGGTGCTGGCCTTTAGTGAACTAATTGCCTGCATTTCATAACTTTCATTACCCTAGTCCAAGCTGACAGAGAAGTAGGTTTCTGCAAACTAAGATTTCACCAGCTTACAGCTCCAGCAATGCAGATTGCCTCATTGCCTCTGCACGCCCAACTGTGGGTGCCCAGTCTCTGTCCCAGAGGTTTGAGTTGTTTCTGTTTGTTCAGTGGTTGTGGAACAGCTCTGGCAGGGCAATCAGGTACAGTCATCCTCTACACAGTGAGCTTTAGTCATACTGATTTGAATGAGGTCTGCATCTCTTGTCCAAGTTTAGATGGATAAATAGAGAGTTAAGAAAGAATTCAACTTAAAGACAATAATAACATAAAAGTCTGGAGGAGATTACAAGAAGTAAAATTTTCTGAGATCCTAAAAATATGTTAATAGTGGCAAAATTATTTATTTGAGGTAGGTCTCAACAAGCCAAGGGTGAATGATATAAATGCTTTGGTGGTGGTGTAAGGTATACAGAAGGAAAAATACAATGCTGTACATGTGAATTTATATGATCTTATAAGTCAATGCTATATCAATAAAGTAAACTTTAAAGTTTGCTTTCAAAGAAAAAGCATACATAAACAAAAGCTAAACTCAAAAGTGCCTTAAAACTAAAATAAATGGATACAAATGAGAAAGTGTATATGGAACTAAATGTCTAAGTAGAAAGCAAATAACAAAATGGTAGGTTACAAGTATACCAGTAAATATTTTAAACATATTCTCAATGACAGTTTTCTGAACTGTAAGAATGACCAAAAAAAAAAAAAAAGAAGAAGCATATCTTAATAGTATTTTGACTGAGGAAAATCAAAACGTCTCTGATACATTCTGCAAACCTTTCATTAAACAAGATGCCTTCAATTACAAGAGACAAAGCAGATGCCTCCTCAATTTCTAACATAGTTTTATGCTACGCTTGTTGCATAGACCCATTAAGAGCAAGAAATGTTTTTTAGTCCTTTTAGTGCACCTGGAACTCATCAATAAGACTTTTCAATAAATAAATCTGATTAGCAAGTAAATTGTCTTGATACGTCACATGGTTAAATTTCATCATTTATCTTAACTGACTTCATTCCAAGAGCAGTATTATGAAAAGGTCAAAACCCCAGGAATCTCCAGGTCTGGGATAAAAGGTCAGTCCAGTTTTCAGTGCTTTAAAGTGAAACTGTTAGTTGCTCAGTTGTGTCTGACTTTTATGATTCCAGGGACTGTAGTCATCCAGGCTCCTCTGCCCATGGAATTCTTTAGGTCAGAATACTGGTGTGGGTTGCCTTCTCTAGGGAATCTTACTGACCCAGGCATAGAACTCAGGTCTTCTGCATTTCAGGCAGATTCTTTACCATCTGTACCATCAGAGAAGCCCTTTTAGTGCATTACCTGTGCCATATAGACATTAATCAAAAGAAATTAGTTTTAGCTATACTAATGCCAGGAAAAATAAACCCCATTGCAAGAAATATACGTTTCATGGTGGTTGAAGATTCGGCTTACCAGAACTGTATAACATCTCTAAATAAATAAATTCATTAATATAGAGAGAGCAAACTCAACAAAAATAAGTGGAGAAAGTCAAGTCCATGATCATATTGGAACAGATAGAGTAAGCAAAGTAAACAATTAGTAATAGCATAGAATGTCCCAATAACAATTAAAAAATGGTAATGTAATTGACATATTTAGAAAGAGTATATCCAATAGAAACAGGCTAGACATTTTTATAATTGCTCATAGAGTGCTTACTGAAAGTGACCATATTCTGGTCCACAAAGCAAGAAATTGGCTCATATCAATTCTGTTATTTCATCACAATCGATTTAAGATGGAAATCAATGCTACAAAGAAAAAAAATTTAAAAATCCTCACGGAAGGAGAGAGCTAACAGATGGTTGGCAGAATTGTCTCAAGGCTGAAAGATACTTGAGAATTTGATTCTTGATCAATCCTTCCTGTGATACTAACTCAAAAGTTATATACCAGATCCAAGATAAAGTTGAGTCCCTTTGACATTATTATGAAAGTGAAAGCATTAGGCACTCAGTCATATCCAATTCCTTGAAGCCTCATGGATTGTAACCTACCAGGCTCCTCTTTCCATGGCATTACCCAGGCAAGAATGCTGGAGTGGGTTGCCATTTCCTTCTTCATTGAAGCAAATGTCTTTATCTGCAAAATAAAATTGTTTATTAAATAACATATAAATGAGAAGTACCTTGTAACTATGTGTTGCAACTGCAGTAGAGAATGGAAAATATCCATGTACTTTGAAGAGTTCTGTGAAAATACCCAAAGACCATGATGGCTGCCTAGCTATCTGCTTTGCAGTGTTTCTTCCCCAAACAATTTTTTAAAAGGAAATGAAAATAAAAGTGAATGTACATCCAAACCATACCTTCGGTATTCTTCGAAGACAAAGAATGGATTAAACATCAAAATAATTGTGGATAAAAAATGAAATGTTCACCAAATACCTGCATATGATTACTTATATTTTGTCCCCTTCTTCAGTCTGCTGCAGTGTTTGTGGCAAGCAAAGGTAATCCTTAGCTATACTAATGCCAGGAAAAATAAACCCCATTGCAAGAAATATACGTTTCATGGTGGTTGAAGATTCGCTTACCAGAACTGTATAACATCTCTAAATAAATAAATTCATTAATATAGAGAGAGCAAACTCAACAAAAATAAGTGGAGAAAGTCAAGTCCATGATCATATTGGAACAGATAGAGTAAGCAAAGTAAACAATTAGTAATAGCATAGAATGTCCCAATAACAATTAAAAAATGGTAATGTAATTGACATATTTAGAAAGAGTATATCCAATAGAAACAGGCTAGACATTTTTATAATTGCTCATAGAGTGCTTACTGAAAGTGACCATATTCTGGTCCACAAAGCAAGAAATTGGCTCATATCAATTCTGTTATTTCATCACAATCGATTTAAGATGGAAATCAATGCTACAAAGAAAAAAAATTTAAAAATCCTCACGGAAGGAGAGAGCTAACAGATGGTTGGCAGAATTGTCTCAAGGCTGAAAGATACTTGAGAATTTGATTCTTGATCAATCCTTCCTGTGATACTAACTCAAAAGTTATATACCAGATCCAAGATAAAGTTGAGTCCCTTTGACATTATTATGAAAGTGAAAGCATTAGGCACTCAGTCATATCCAATTCCTTGAAGCCTCATGGATTGTAACCTACCAGGCTCCTCTTTCCATGGCATTACCCAGGCAAGAATGCTGGAGTGGGTTGCCATTTCCTTCTTCATTGAAGCAAATGTCTTTATCTGCAAAATAAAATTGTTTATTAAATAACATATAAATGAGAAGTACCTTGTAACTATGTGTTGCAACTGCAGTAGAGAATGGAAAATATCCATGTACTTTGAAGAGTTCTGTGAAAATACCCAAAGACCATGATGGCTGCCTAGCTATCTGCTTTGCAGTGTTTCTTCCCCAAACAATTTTTTAAAAGGAAATGAAAATAAAAGTGAATGTACATCCAAACCATACCTTCGGTATTCTTCGAAGACAAAGAATGGATTAAACATCAAAATAATTGTGGATAAAAAATGAAATGTTCACCAAATACCTGCATATGATTACTTATATTTTGGCCCCTTCTTCAGTCTGCTGCAGTGTTTGTGGCAAGCAAAGGTAATCCAAGAATAAAACTGGTGACCACAGAAAGAAAGCAAACAACCTGGTCTAAAGCCTAAGTTTACCTTAAATCTGAAAAGTGTTTACAATTGTACATACAATTTTGAGGGAGCAGTCTCTAAAACTCTTTGCTTCTGAGGGAGAATAAAGGCAAAAGAAAAGGAAGGAGGCTTGTGCTCTTTGGTAATTTGCCAGTGAAAAGTTAAAGAAGGGAAAGGAGAATCTCCAGGTGAAAAATACAAATTTTCACTTCATCAGCACCACATCAACCCAGTTGGATCAATAACATTAAATGTACAATGAATAATGAAAGCCTTACTCATCAAAGAAAAGTAACAAGGAGGACTTGTCAACAGGGCTGGGAGATTTATCCAGAAGTCACCCTAGGGACTCAAGACATTGAAAAACAAACAAATCCCTTAGTATTGATGCTATGTCATACATTCAGCTCTCTCCTGGCAGCTGTGTGCATCTTCACCCCCACAATACCAGGAGCCATTGTTAGAAGTGAAAAGACAAGACTCTTCTGTTAAAGACTAAAAGTCATTACACAGATTTGTCATCCCTCAATGAAAGAAACTTCTATTGTATTTTATAGATATGGATGTCCAACAAACTGTCATTAACATATAAGACAGATGGAGAAACTACATGAGCTTGAAAAATAATCCTTAGGTTGTTGTTATTCAGTCCCTGAGTAGTGTCCAACTCTTTGCCACCCCACGGGCTGCCAGGCCCCCCACAAAGGTTCCTTCCAGAAGCAAATTTTTCTTTTTATCTGCAAAATAAAATTGTTTATTAAATAACATATAAATGAGAAGTACCTTGTAACTATGTGTTGCAACTGCAGTAGAGAATGGAAAATATCCATGTACTTTGAAGAGTTCTGTGAAAATACCCAAAGACCATGATGGCTGCCTAGCTATCTGCTTTGCAGTGTTTCTTCCCCAAACAATTTTTTAAAAGGAAATGAAAATAAAAGTGAATGTACATCCAAACCATACCTTCGGTATTCTTCGAAGACAAAGAATGGATTAAACATCAAAATAATTGTGGATAAAAAATGAAATGTTCACCAAATACCTGCATATGATTACTTATATTTTGGCCCCTTCTTCAGTCTGCTGCAGTGTTTGTGGCAAGCAAAGGTAATCCAAGAATAAAACTGGTGACCACAGAAAGAAAGCAAACAACCTGGTCTAAAGCCTAAGTTTACCTTAAATCTGAAAAGTGTTTACAATTGTACATACAATTTTGAGGGAGCAGTCTCTAAAACTCTTTGCTTCTGAGGGAGAATAAAGGCAAAAGAAAAGGAAGGAGGCTTGTGCTCTTTGGTAATTTGCCAGTGAAAAGTTAAAGAAGGGAAAGGAGAATCTCCAGGTGAAAAATACAAATTTTCACTTCATCAGCACCACATCAACCCAGTTGGATCAATAACATTAAATGTACAATGAATAATGAAAGCCTTACTCATCAAAGAAAAGTAACAAGGAGGACTTGTCAACAGGGCTGGGAGATTTATCCAGAAGTCACCCTAGGGACTCAAGACATTGAAAAACAAACAAATCCCTTAGTATTGATGCTATGTCATACATTCAGCTCTCTCCTGGCAGCTGTGTGCATCTTCACCCCCACAATACCAGGAGCCATTGTTAGAAGTGAAAAGACAAGACTCTTCTGTTAAAGACTAAAAGTCATTACACAGATTTGTCATCCCTCAATGAAAGAAACTTCTATTGTATTTTATAGATATGGATGTCCAACAAACTGTCATTAACATATAAGACAGATGGAGAAACTACATGAGCTTGAAAAATAATCCTTAGGTTGTTGTTATTCAGTCCCTGAGTAGTGTCCAACTCTTTGCCACCCCATGGGCTGCAGCACACAAGGTTCCTCTGTCCTTCCTTACCCCCTAGTCTAGTCCATTGAATCAGTGATGCTATCTAACCATACCACAATTCAAAAGCATCAATTCTTGGCGCTCAGCCTTCTTTCTGGTCCAACTCTCACATCCGTACATGACTACTGGAAAACTCATAGCTTTGACTATACAGACCTTTGTTGGCAGACAAGGTGGAGGGTATGAAGTTTGTTCCTTAAGAATTCATCAAAATAGACACTGCTGACTAAGCCACAATAATAGTTTCTTGCCAGAATAGTTTTGCCAAATTTAAGAAGTGTTTATCATATATACAGCACAACTATTTTAGGGACCTAAAAAGAGGCTGAAGACCTCATAGCCATTCAAAGTTACTCCGAAGGGAAGTATAGGACATACAATATTTGATTTTGACACAAGATGTAACCAAATTAGTAGCAAGGTTTACATGGCTTATATTGGTATAGTTGTTAGTAAGTAGATTGATTTATCCTTAAAAGGGGGTGTGCAAAGTAGTTAAGGCTATGGGATATGGGCTCAGACCACAATACACTTGATTCTTCAGTAATAACAACTTTTGTGCTTTGAAGAACTAGCATTTAGGAAGAAGAGAGTAAGTGTCTAATTGGGACAATTGGGACTTTTCTTCCCTTTGGAGGTTAGTTTTCCAGAGCTTGGATTTGTCAGGAGCTTATACCCGTGTGTGTGTGTGTGTGTGTGTGTGTACATGCGCATGATGCATGATCTCGTGTGCACTTATCTGTGCATGTGTACATGCGAAGTCACTTTGGCTGTGTCCTTGGGTCTTTGGAACCCTATGAACTGTAGCCCATCAGACCCCTCTGTCCATGGAATTCTCCAAGCAAGAATACCAGAAAGGGTTGCCAATCCCTCCTCCAGGGAATCTTCCCAACCCAGAATCCAACCCGTATCTCTTATGTCTCCTGAATTGGCAGACAGATTCTTTACCACTAGCACTACCTGGGAAACCCCATGTGTTTACATATTTTATGAAAAAAAAGTTTAGTGGCTCTGCATGATGACACAGGCATGTTCTTAGTGGCTGGTGATATAAGGATGAATGAGAGAAGAAGCAGTGGTGCCTTACACACCTGTGTGTATACCAAATGTCATGTTATAATTCACTTGTCTAATCTCCTCAGACTTATATAACATTTTCCATCTTACAAATGAAGAGAGCAAGGCCAAGAAATAGTGGATTGATAGCCGATAGAGGCAGGTTAAGATGAATCTGCTTATGAATATTCAGTGTTTTAACTATAGCTCCAATACTGTATGAATCCAATCAGGTTATTGCTATGCTTAATCCCACAAAGGGTTGCCTCTTGTCATTAGAATAAATGACAAACAATAATATAAAGATGAATATACCTGCTAGTGTGTGTGTGTGTGTGTGTGTGTGCTCAGTCCTGTCTGGCTCTTTGCAACTCCATGGACTGCGGCCGCCAGACTCCTCAGTTCATGGAATTCTCCAGGCAAGAATACTGCAGTGGGTTGCCATTTCTTACTTCAAGGTGTTTTACTTACTCAAGGAATCTTTCCAACCCAAGGAGCAGATTTGTTTTCTGTTGCATCTCCTACAATGACAGGTAGATTCTTTATTACTGTACCAGCTGGGAATGGACAATATCCCTGGGTGCCCGGTATATAGTTCAGGATCCTTTCTAGACACTGCCATCCCTCCTTCATTTACAGGCACTCTGGCCTTCATCTTGTAGCTCAAACATACAGTCCTTTAGCATCTTATACTCCTTCATGACACTTGGCATATTTGGTTTTATTAGTCATTATGAGTAACTATTTACTTTCTGACTTCCTAGCTAAGCTATAAATTTTGTATTGTCAATTCTATCTGTGTATTGTTTGCATGGCCTACGCTCAATGCTTTGTTTAGTATCTAGGACATAGGAAGTTCTTTCTCACTACATTTTTTAAGTCACACGCTGACTCCAAACAAGACAATTAAATTCCTATATACAAGCAGACCTTGTATAGGTCTGCTCCTAGGTCATCTGTCTGACAGAAGCAAATTACATTCAGCCCTTTTGTTAGCCTGTGTAATGTCTGCCCATTCTTCCAAATACAATTTAAGACTCACAAGGACAATTATTTCTCTGTCTTCCCAATTCACACATTTGCTGTTAGAATTACACATTCAGCACTTGATTACATTCTTTTTTATTGAAAATATGTGCATTTCATGAGTATGTTTTTTTTTACTTCAGTGAGATTTGAGATTTTTTTTAGAAAGAAATTCTGCAAGTCTTTTTCTTCTCATGCATTTTACAAAGCCCAGTGCCTGCCTCACATCTTCAAATTGATAAATAGCAACCTGATGACATTGATTTGGAACATAGTGAAGAGTAGAGAGCAGTTAGGAGACAAAGGTTTTTGATGGAGGACTTAGTCTGTGCTGATCAAAGACAGGTTTTAGGAAAGGCAGCCCTTTTCCTTTTTATTTCTTTTTTAAGAAGCTATATGTCTAGAGATTGTATTGAACATTTCAAAACACATCTGAGTAAATTATCGTGTAGGTATTTGCCTCTCATGATGCATCTGTAAGACAAGTACTGACAAAGTCAATCTGAAAACTGAAAAGAAAGTCAAGGTTAACAAGAGACATATTATTTGAGAATTTCAGACACAATATTCAGAGAAGTTCTAATTTAATTTCATAAGATAAAGCAACACGGAAAGAGAAGCAAAACCCGCTGGAGTTTAAATCACTTAAAATTATCTTTGTATTTGGCCCTTTTATTGAAATTTGGAAAGTTCCTAATTTAATGACCTCCTTCTTTGGCACTCTGGCCTTCATCTTGTAGCTCAAACATACAGTCCTTTAGCATCTTATACTCCTTCATGACACTTGGCATATTTGGTTTTATTAGTCATTATGAGTAACTATTTACTTTCTGACTTCCTAGCTAAGCTATAAATTTTGTATTGTCAATTCTATCTGTGTATTGTTTGCATGGCCTACGCTCAATGCTTTGTTTAGTATCTAGGACATAGGAAGTTCTTTCTCACTACATTTTTTAAGTCACACGCTGACTCCAAACAAGACAATTAAATTCCTATATACAAGCAGACCTTGTATAGGTCTGCTCCTAGGTCATCTGTCTGACAGAAGCAAATTACATTCAGCCCTTTTGTTAGCCTGTGTAATGTCTGCCCATTCTTCCAAATACAATTTAAGACTCACAAGGACAATTATTTCTCTGTCTTCCCAATTCACACATTTGCTGTTAGAATTACACATTCAGCACTTGATTACATTCTTTTTTATTGAAAATATGTGCATTTCATGAGTATGTTTTTTTTTACTTCAGTGAGATTTGAGATTTTTTTTAGAAAGAAATTCTGCAAGTCTTTTTCTTCTCATGCATTTTACAAAGCCCAGTGCCTGCCTCACATCTTCAAATTGATAAATAGCAACCTGATGACATTGATTTGGAACATAGTGAAGAGTAGAGAGCAGTTAGGAGACAAAGGTTTTTGATGGAGGACTTAGTCTGTGCTGATCAAAGACAGGTTTTAGGAAAGGCAGCCCTTTTCCTTTTTATTTCTTTTTTAAGAAGCTATATGTCTAGAGATTGTATTGAACATTTCAAAACACATCTGAGTAAATTATCGTGTAGGTATTTGCCTCTCATGATGCATCTGTAAGACAAGTACTGACAAAGTCAATCTGAAAACTGAAAAGAAAGTCAAGGTTAACAAGAGACATATTATTTGAGAATTTCAGACACAATATTCAGAGAAGTTCTAATTTAATTTCATAAGATAAAGCAACACGGAAAGAGAAGCAAAACCCGCTGGAGTTTAAATCACTTAAAATTATCTTTGTATTTGGCCCCTTTTATTGAAATATTCTTGGAGTTTTCAAACACTGAATTTAATCAAAGCAACAGTGCAAAATTGGCAATCTGACAGAAAGGGAATAATTGAATAGACTTTTCTTCTTTCATCATGAATAGAATTTGTGGACTGAGGAAAACTATTTATTCCCTATTCATCCCAAGTCATAAATCTATAGAACTGAAAAATCTTGTTCTGAAAATCCCTTTCAGACAGGGAACATGAGGCTCTTAATCTCAAAATGCTGTGTCCCAATCTGTGTTAAATTGATTTTTTTTTTTTTTTACTGAAGTGTGAGTTCAGAGATTTTTTTTTGTATGCCTATTAGTTATGCGATATCTGGCTTTTATATGATACTTTTTTAAAGTGAAAGGATAGAAGAAGAAATCCAAGAAGATTCTATTGTGAACAGTAATATTTTCAAAATGATGTTTGGCAAAACATTAAAGTCCCTTAGTTACAGTTCAGAATAATGCATTTTTAAAGAGACTTGATTTAAGCAGGAACAAAGATGAATTTCCAGCTTTAGCATATTTGCAGAATCGTCCTTCTGGAGTACTCAATATTTCCTGTTTTATTTTAGGTTTTGGTTAAGGCACTGCTGGATCCTGTTAAAGTTTTAATGTGGGATCTTAAATAAGAGTAATTCACTGAAGTCATATCAGCTACATGAAACAGTGTATCAGATACACCAAGAGAAAACTCACAGAAGGGTGAGGGTGTAAGAAAGATAAGTTTTGACAAAAGACAAAGGGCATTATGATTCTGGGATTATTCTATGAGAGGAAAAAAAAACTTTATAATTGCCTCAAGGCAAGAAAATAGTTATTAAAACGGACATAGTAGGAGAGGTCAAACTGTTTAATTCTTCATTTCAAAGTGAACTCACTGCAGATAGGTTACCTCAATGGTGTGACTAAGTTTTGAGTTTTGATTGGCTCAGGATACTTTGCTATGATATGGAAAGAAATTACAGAAATGAAAAAAATGTCACTGTTATAGAATTGTCACTGCAGTGGCACAGAAATATATCCTTTCTCCCCAAGACTTGTGATGATCTATTATATATTCACACAAAGTTGTCTACTTAGACGAGCTATGCTGGCTACTCAGCATGGTTATTTTTACCATCTCTAAATCTGTGAGCCAAAACCAAGATGCTATGCACAGTGTCTCAAGTAGATGTTGGAGCTGGACAGAAGCATGGATTATGTGAATATGGTGATGCTTGCTCACTTTATAAAATGGTGATGAAAATCTTTCCTTGGTTTTATTTTTTCTCAATTTCACTCCCTACTCTCCCTCCTATATCAATGTTTACACCTTCTCAATATATTGTGACACACTTTTTTAAAAAAAATTTGGCCTCTTTTATTTTTTGAAATTTGTTTATTTTCATCCATCTTTATTCTTTGGCCTGTGTGGGCCTCTCATTGCTGTGGCCTCACTCTTTGCAGAGCACTGGTTCTGGATGCATGTGCTCCAGAGCACTGGCATGTAATTGGACAGATCGGTCCAGCAGGAACTCAGCACATGGAATCTTCCTGGGCCAGGGATCGAACCAGTGCACCTTGCAGTGCAAGGGGGACTCTTTACCCACTGGACCACCAGGAAAACCCTACTCTGCCACTTTTTAATGCAGATGACTCCATGAATGTTCATCAATTACACTATGCATTCAATAATTACAAAACATGTTGGATGGGCATGGCACCTGGGAAAAGGTGGAGCTGTGTATAGAATGCAAGTTTACTTTACTTCGTCCTCACTGATACTGTAGGTTTCTCTTTGGTAAAGAATCTGCCTCCCAGTGCAGGAGATGCAAGAGACTCCAGTTAAATTCATAGCTCAGGTAGATCCTCTGGAGTAAGAAATGGCAACCCATTCCACTATTCTTGCCTGGAAAATCCCATTGGCAGAGGAGCCTGACAGTTCATGGGATCATAAATACTCAGACATGATTGAGCACACACACATATACACACATAATAATCAAATTTTTAAAAATACCATTCCCAAAATGTCTTGTCCTAATCCCAGAATCTATGAATATGACAGAGATCACAGAATATTTCACATCATACAGAAAGAGGGACTTTGTAGGTGTAATACGGTTAGTAATTAGTTGACCGAAAATAAGATTATACTGGATTGTTCAGATGTGCCTGACATGGTCACAAGTGCTGTCAGAAGTAGACATTTTTCCACAACTTGAAACAGGACACAGGAAAATGAAAGATGTGCATATTACAAGGATTTGAAGCATGAAAAGTGCATCATTGGTGGTTTGGCTATGGATGGAGGGGAACTCATTTGGGTTGAAATGGAGCTTTAGGAACAGAGAGGAGATATGGGCAATGAAGAAATGAGGGCCTCAAACCTACAGCTATAAGGAACTGGATTTTCCCAACCATCCAGATGAGACTGGAGTGGATTCCCCCCATAAGCCTCAAGATTAAAGCTCAGCCTGAACAGTACCTTGGTTTCAGTCTTATATGACTCTGAGCAGAAATCCTAGATAAACACTCTTAGAGTTCTGATCAAAAGTTAATACAGACACATATTGATATATTTATGGATTAAATGAAGTGATGAAGGACTTGCATTAAAATAATATGGTGGGGTGGTGTGTGGCGTGAATATATGAAGCATGACTAATCACATGGTGGTAATTAGTGAAGGTGGTTGATAAGTCATGGAGATTCATTGCATCATTCTCTCTATGTATATTTAAAACTTTCCATAGTTAAATGAGAAAATTGGCAAATGTGCTTGAGAAAATCTTTGAGGAACCCATAACAGCATATCTGGAAAGTCTTGATGATGAAAGAATCTACTATGCAAGACTGTGTCTTTCCCTACTGTTCTCCTTTGTGGGAGTCCTAAACCTCCTTAAGCACATGAGAATAGGGAGAAAGAAGAACAATATGGAGCACAGTTTTTATCTGTCTCTGTCCCTGACCACAGGTGGGAAAAAGAGTGGTGATTTAACTCCAGGAGAAGTTAGATGTGTAAACATTACACAGGGATGGACTTTCTTAGTGTCAGATGGGACTGTTTGGTGGTTTAGAGCAATAACAATATTATTATTATAGAAGATGACCATCAATATGTCTATAGACTGTCCTGCGCATTCCATTAATGCATGTATATTTCCCAGAGTAAACTGATAGATCTAAAGTCAGTTCATTACATGGGGCTCTAGGTCAGGAGGTGGGGCAATTACTCCCAAGCTATACCCTCCTGTGCTGTGTAAAATTCTACAATGTGGAAACACACATACCTGAAGGGAATGATATACCTCGTAGTAGAGATCTGAGACTTTGTGCCAGAGCAGAAGACATCTGTGCTCTGGCACAAGAGATCCTTCTGTTTTCATTCCCAGCCTTGCCTTATCTCACTTGCATTGCTGAAATACCCTTATAGCTACACTGTTGTGTCAAGATGTCCACACTTTCCCTCAGCCCTTTTTTTCATACCACACCCAAACAATATTTCTAGGTCTGAATTAGGAACATATCATTTCCTTTATTGCTTCCCAGGTGGCTCAGTGGTAAAGAATCTGCCTGTCAATGCAGGAGACTTTTTTTTTTCTTTTTTTTACAATCGAATTTTTTTTTAAGTGGCAGAAGCACAAAGGTTTATGCTAAAGTTATAAAATCAAGTTTGTTTTAATCCAAGCCACCTGTAAAGCACTTGCTGGTGTGAGAGAAGTTATTCACTTCTATAAAATAGCACAGAAATGAAAGAATCCGCAGGGATTGATTTTCCCAGAGCAAACTTTTTTTTTTTTTTTTCAGTGAAGAATCTGCCTGCCAGTGTAGGAGTTGCAAGAAACTTGGTTTTGAGAATATCCCCTGAAGAAGGACATGGCAATCCACTCCAGTGGGTATTCTTGCTGGAAAATTCCATGAACAGAACAACCTGGTGGGCTACATATAGTCCGTGGTGTCATAGAGTCAGATATGATTGAGTAACCTGAGCACACCGTAATGTGAGTTCCTTGAGGTAAATTTATGCTATATGTTGGTCACTGATGCATCTTCAGATTCAAATATATTAAATAAAGGAGAAAAAACATGAGAGAGAAAACACTTCTCATTTATGACATTACTATCTCACAGATACTTACAGAATAACTGGGCTACAGTACTTCAAATTCTTTGTTGAGTAAAAACTAGGAGAAAACATTTCAGTCCAATTCTACTGCAGAAAATGTGTCCCAAACACCTTATTTTTTTTTTCTCATATGACTCATTGTTAATAATTTAATTTTTCTTAGATAAAGGCTAGAATGACACTTTTTTCAAGTGAATATACTCATTTTCATGGATTCATGACTAGAGAAACACATTACAGTTGAGTTTAAGGTGAATTGTGCTCCACGAAAAGTTGCTCAACATTGCTAAATATTAGAAAAATGCAAATGGAGGATACAGTGAGGTACTGCCTTGCACCAGTCAGAATAGACATTAGAAAGTCTACAAATAACAACCGTTGGGTAGAAAAAGCAACTCTCCTTACACTGTTGGTGGGAATATAAGTTGGTACAGCCACTATGAACAGTTTGGGTGTAGGAGTTCCTCAAAAAACTAAAAATAGAATTGCCATATGATCCAACAATTTCACTCATGAGCATATGTCTGCAGAAAATTCTTATTCAAAACGATGCATGCACCTCTATGTACATAGCAGTCTATTCACAATAGCTAAGACATGTGAAAAAAAATGTGGCAGAAGCACAAAGGTTTATGCTAAAGTTATAAAATCAAGTTTGTTTTAATCCAAGCCACCTGTAAAGCACTTGCTGGTGTGAGAGAAGTTATTCACTTCTATAAAATAGCACAGAAATGAAAGAATCCGCAGGGATTGATTTTCCCAGAGCAAACTTTTTTTTTTTTTTTTCAGTGAAGAATCTGCCTGCCAGTGTAGGAGTTGCAAGAAACTTGGTTTTGAGAATATCCCCTGAAGAAGGACATGGCAATCCACTCCAGTGGGTATTCTTGCTGGAAAATTCCATGAACAGAACAACCTGGTGGGCTACATATAGTCCGTGGTGTCATAGAGTCAGATATGATTGAGTAACCTGAGCACACCGTAATGTGAGTTCCTTGAGGTAAATTTATGCTATATGTTGGTCACTGATGCATCTTCAGATTCAAATATATTAAATAAAGGAGAAAAAACATGAGAGAGAAAAACACTTCTCATTTATGACATTACTATCTCACAGATACTTACAGAATAACTGGGCTACAGTACTTCAAATTCTTTGTTGAGTAAAAACTAGGAGAAAACATTTCAGTCCAATTCTACTGCAGAAAATGTGTCCCAAACACCTTATTTTTTTTTTCTCATATGACTCATTGTTAATAATTTAATTTTTCTTAGATAAAGGCTAGAATGACACTTTTTTCAAGTGAATATACTCATTTTCATGGATTCATGACTAGAGAAACACATTACAGTTGAGTTTAAGGTGAATTGTGCTCCACGAAAAGTTGCTCAACATTGCTAAATATTAGAAAAATGCAAATGGAGGATACAGTGAGGTACTGCCTTGCACCAGTCAGAATAGACATTAGAAAGTCTACAAATAACAACCGTTGGGTAGAAAAAGCAACTCTCCTTACACTGTTGGTGGGAATATAAGTTGGTACAGCCACTATGAACAGTTTGGGTGTAGGAGTTCCTCAAAAAACTAAAAATAGAATTGCCATATGATCCAACAATTTCACTCATGAGCATATGTCTGCAGAAAATTCTTATTCAAAACGATGCATGCACCTCTATGTACATAGCAGTCTATTCACAATAGCTAAGACATGTGAACCACTTATATGGCCATCAACAGATGAATGGATAAAGAAGATATGGTACATATTGAATGCTACTCAGCCATTAAAAAAATGAAATAATACCATTTGCAGCAACATGGATAGAACTAGAGATTATCATAAGTGAAATAAGTCCAAAAGACAAATATATACGATATCATTTATATATGGAGTCTAAAATATTACACAAATGAACGTAGCTATTAAAGAAAAACAGACTCACAGACATACTTGTTACCAAAGGGAAGCATGGTGAGAGAGGGATGGATTGGGAGTTTGGGGTTAGCAGCTACAAATCATTATAAACAGAATGGATAAACAATGTCCTACTGTATAGCATGGGGAACTATACACAATATCCTGTGATAAATCATGGGCTTCCCTGGTGGCTCAGACAGTAAAGAATATGCCTGCAATGTTGGAGACCTGGGTTTGATCCTTGGGTTGAGAAGATCCCCTAGAGGAGGGCATGGCAATCTACTCCAGCAGTCTTGACTGGAGAATTCTATGGACAGAGGAAGTAATGGGCTACAGTCCATGGGATTGCAAAGAGTTGGACATGACTGAGTGACTAATACTAGCTACTAACACTAGTGATAAATCATAATGGAAAAGAATATAAAGATAAACATATATATATATATATATATATGCACATATATATTTATAGACATATATATGCAAACTGGGTCACATTGCTGTGCAGCAGAAATCAATAAAACATTGTAAATAAACTAGAAATCAATAGATTAAATACAATGAATTGTGCTCAAAGTACCAAAAATAGGATGTGGTTTTCTTTTAAAGTAAACATATTTTTTGTGTGACTATTTTTTGCTGAAATCTAAATTCTAAAAGATGAAAGAGTATTTATTAGGGAACATATGTATACATATGGATGATTCATATTGATTTGAATGAAATGACAAAATTCTGCTAAGCAATTATCCTTCAATTGAAAAAATAAATTAATTTTAAAAAGAAATTAAATTTTTTTTTTAGCTATGGTTTTAGGAAGGCAGAATTAAAGAACTGGAGGTTCCATTGGTAATCCTGGCTCTGCTGCTAGTTTGTTATAATGGCTGAAAAGCCAAAAAATACTGAGCTTAAAGCTAGTTCATGTATTATATGTGAAATGAGCTCAATTTCTCAGTAGACTTTTACTCCCATTAAAAAATGAAATAATACCATTTGCAGCAACATGGATAGAACTAGAGATTATCATAAGTGAAATAAGTCCAAAAGACAAATATATACGATATCATTTATATATGGAGTCTAAAATATTACACAAATGAACGTAGCTATTAAAGAAAAACAGACTCACAGACATACTTGTTACCAAAGGGAAGCATGGTGAGAGAGGGATGGATTGGGAGTTTGGGGTTAGCAGCTACAAATCATTATAAACAGAATGGATAAACAATGTCCTACTGTATAGCATGGGGAACTATACACAATATCCTGTGATAAATCATGGGCTTCCCTGGTGGCTCAGACAGTAAAGAATATGCCTGCAATGTTGGAGACCTGGGTTTGATCCTTGGGTTGAGAAGATCCCTAGAGGAGGGCATGGCAATCTACTCCAGCAGTCTTGACTGGAGAATTCTATGGACAGAGGAAGTAATGGGCTACAGTCCATGGGATTGCAAAGAGTTGGACATGACTGAGTGACTAATACTAGCTACTAACACTAGTGATAAATCATAATGGAAAAGAATATAAAGATAAACATATATATATATATATATATATGCACATATATATTTATAGACATATATATGCAAACTGGGTCACATTGCTGTGCAGCAGAAATCAATAAAACATTGTAAATAAACTAGAAATCAATAGATTAAATACAATGAATTGTGCTCAAAGTACCAAAAATAGGATGTGGTTTTCTTTTAAAGTAAACATATTTTTTGTGTGACTATTTTTTGCTGAAATCTAAATTCTAAAAGATGAAAGAGTATTTATTAGGGAACATATGTATACATATGGATGATTCATATTGATTTGAATGAAATGACAAAATTCTGCTAAGCAATTATCCTTCAATTGAAAAAATAAATTAATTTTAAAAAGAAATTAAATTTTTTTTTTTTTTTAGCTATGGTTTTAGGAAGGCAGAATTAAAGAACTGGAGGTTCCATTGGTAATCCTGGCTCTGCTGCTAGTTTGTTATAATGGCTGAAAAGCCAAAAAATACTGAGCTTAAAGCTAGTTCATGTATTATATGTGAAATGAGCTCAATTTCTCAGTAGACTTTTACTCCTAAAATAATGAACAAAATCTTGAGTTCTTCACAGACCCTAGACACTGTACAAAATGTTCCCTAATTTAAGCCTCACACTTATCTTTAAAATTGGCACTGCTTTATTCTTGGAGATAAGGAAACTGAAATTTGAAGTCAAAGGTTCTCTGTTAATCTTTTTGTGAATCATTAATTTTCTTCATGGCTACTAAATTAAAAGAAATGCCAAACACCTTCATGTTTTAAGCAATTATATGTCCTCACAACTTAAGTGTTTATGTCCTAATAACTTAGTCACTGTTTGAAAATAAATATATATAAATTGAGAGAAAACATAATGGTTTTTAGTTTCTTAAATAATGTCAATTGGGTACTAATGGGAGGTGTATGCCTATCACACACTTCTTAACTTTTCAAATCTCAGAATCAGATTGAACACCCCAATTTCATTTTCTGTTCTACATTGTTCTTCAGTGATGATTCATTCTAGAAAGGAATGCGGCATAATTTAACATTCAAACTTTGAACTACCTTAAGCTAGTACTTGCCTGGATTCTGACAGAAGCACTGTATCATGGTGTTTTTCTAATAAAATAAAAGATATTGTGGTAACTCTTTCATTTCACCATGGAACCCAGACACAGTTGGAACTAGAGTTAAGTAACTTGCTCAAGACCAGGGTTGAGTTGGACAAAGAACCCTATTCCCTGTAAACCAAAGTTAGGATTTGGACTATAGAATACAAATTTTAATGTCCAGAAGTAAAATGTTGCTAAGATCACTGGGTAACCACCACAAATTACACCAAAGCATATTTCATAGATATTAGTATTTCCAATCATTAACAGCATTAAATTGTGTCTAGTTGATCCTTCTGGTTACTCAAATATTTATTTAGTGAGGTGTCTTTGAGAACATATATTTTTTTAAAGTTCTTGCTCTGCAGGAATTTGTAGTCTTAGTTGGGAAAAGAACATGTGTATTAAAGTTTAACTGAAGCAACTCAGCTAGTGCTGAAAAGCTAAAGATCTTTGTATTCCTCTTTGGGAAGTATTTTAAAAATTTTAATTGTACATGTGCTTGCAGGGAAGTAAAATTTATGACCACAATAAAATGTGTTAGTTTAACTAAAAATACTGGCCTTCAAACAAGCAACTATTTTGATTTATTTTGTTGCTTATTTATATATTAGTTATTAATTTTAAAATTGCTATGTTCATTTTTTGTAAATATATATTTAAAATTTTGTTCTCTTTGTTTATTTATTTTCATCCATCTTTATTCTTTGTCCTGTGTGAGCCTTCCATTGCAGTGGGCTCTCCTGCAGCAGAGCACTGGCTCAGGGTACATGTGTTTCAGAGCACTGACTCATAGTTGGGCACACCGGTCTAGCAGTTCCTTGGCATGGGGGATCTTCCCAGGCCAGGGGTTGAACTGGTGCCCCTTGCACTGCAAGGCAGACTCTTCACCCACTGGACCACCAGGGAAACCTTAATTTCTCTAAATATTTTTTATGACTTTTTACTACCTAGTGATTTTATTCATTTTAATGCTACTTACTTTTTCAAAAACATTTTTGAGACAGAGTAAATAGAAAAATTATATTTCAGAATGTCATTGCTTTAGTAGATTCCTTCAGACCAAATAATAATAATAATGAAAAATCCCATGAGATTCAGAAAATTCTTGTTCCACTGTGAGTTTGCTGCATAATTTGCTTTTAATCAAAATATTTTCCATATAGTGCTATGCTAAAATATGGTCACAAATTCAGCTAATTTTTATGAAAGATTTTCTGTATCATCCAGTGGAAAGGTTTAATATATTTATTACGATGCAATAAAGATTATTATTTTCAGAGCATCTTTCCTAATACATTCATTTTAAATGAATTTATTTCATCTAAGTGAAGTAAAATCGACTCCTTTGAAAATTGATTCTCCATAATATTTAAGTGTGAATTCCCAGCAATATACACATGGGAGATTTGACAAGAAGAAGGAATATTCATAGATATTAGTATTTCCAATCATTAACAGCATTAAATTGTGTCTAGTTGATCCTTCTGGTTACTCAAATATTTATTTAGTGAGGTGTCTTTGAGAACATATATTTTTTTAAAGTTCTTGCTCTGCAGGAATTTGTAGTCTTAGTTGGGAAAAGAACATGTGTATTAAAGTTTAACTGAAGCAACTCAGCTAGTGCTGAAAAGCTAAAGATCTTTGTATTCCTCTTTGGGAAGTATTTTAAAAATTTTAATTGTACATGTGCTTGCAGGGAAGTAAAATTTATGACCACAATAAAATGTGTTAGTTTAACTAAAAATACTGGCCTTCAAACAAGCAACTATTTTGATTTATTTTGTTGCTTATTTATATATTAGTTATTAATTTTAAAATTGCTATGTTCATTTTTTGTAAATATATATTTAAAATTTTGTTCTCTTTGTTTATTTATTTTCATCCATCTTTATTCTTTGTCCTGTGTGAGCCTTCCATTGCAGTGGGCTCTCCTGCAGCAGAGCACTGGCTCAGGGTACATGTGTTTCAGAGCACTGACTCATAGTTGGGCACACCGGTCTAGCAGTTCCTTGGCATGGGGGATCTTCCCAGGCCAGGGGTTGAACTGGTGCCCTTGCACTGCAAGGCAGACTCTTCACCCACTGGACCACCAGGGAAACCTTAATTTCTCTAAATATTTTTTATGACTTTTTACTACCTAGTGATTTTATTCATTTTAATGCTACTTACTTTTTCAAAAACATTTTTGAGACAGAGTAAATAGAAAAATTATATTTCAGAATGTCATTGCTTTAGTAGATTCCTTCAGACCAAATAATAATAATAATGAAAAATCCCATGAGATTCAGAAAATTCTTGTTCCACTGTGAGTTTGCTGCATAATTTGCTGTTAATCAAACTATTTTCCATATAGTGCTATGCTAAAATATGGTCACAAATTCAGCTAATTTTTATGAAAGATTTTCTGTATCATCCAGTGGAAAGGTTTAATATATTTATTACGATGCAATAAAGATTATTATTTTCAGAGCATCTTTCCTAATACATTCATTTTAAATGAATTTATTTCATCTAAGTGAAGTAAAATCGACTCCTTTGAAAATTGATTCTCCATAATATTTAAGTGTGAATTCCCAGCAATATACACATGGGAGATTTGACAAGAAGAAGGTCCACCAACCAGTACGGAATCTTCAGGATCATTTTTACTTTAAATGCTAACTGAGAATTACAATCTCAATGTTTATCATCATGAAGAGTGCATCTCAGTATAGTACCAAGTCCTATAGATCACATTTAAGAACTAAAACTAAGTTGCAATGTGCGTGCAAGGTCTCCACTCTCTTTTGTAACTACATCAATGGATTTAATTGAAGCTATTTATGCTGTCTGGGCTTCCCTGGTGGCTCCACCTTTAATGCAGGAGACCTGCGTTTGATCTCTGGGTTGGGAAGATCCTTTGGAGGAAGAAATGGCAACATGCTCCAGTATTCTTGCTGGAGAAGCCCCGTGGACAGAGAAGCTTGGTTGACTTCAGTCCCTGGTGGGTCGCAAAGAGTGGGACACAACTGAGTGACTAAGCATACACATTTGTGCTGTTTATGTGGTATTTACTCCATGGTCCAAGGCAATGAAGTATTTTTTCTGTATTCCAGAATAATCTTTCTAGTAACCACTCATACTTTATATAATTTATAAATGTTAAAGTTTCAAAATTATCTTTATGTGAAGAGAATGACATTGTGTCAATGAGTTAGTCAATAAGGGGCCATAGCTGTGAGTAGAACAGAAGACATTATTTTGAAATGTTGGCTTTATTTAGACTGAATTGTGCATAAATCAAAGCAAGATCTTCTACATAAATCAAAGCAAGATCTTCTACATAAGTCTAATCAAAGCAAGATCTTCGCTGATCCACCTACTAGAATAGAGGAACTGAAAAGACAAATGAACATGTGGGACCTAATGAAACTTAAAAGCTTTTGTACAGCAAAAGACATTACAAACAAGCTGAACAGACATCCCACAGAATGGGAGAAAATCATAGAAAATGAAACAACGGACAAAGATCTCCAAAATCTACAAGCAACTCAGACAACTCAACATCAAAAAAATGAACAACCCAATCAAACAATGGGCAAAGGACCTAAACAGACACCTCTCCAACGACGACATACAGATGGCCTAAAAGCACATGAAACGATGCTCAACCTCACTTATAATTAGAGAAATGCAAATCAAAACTACAATGAGACATTACCTCACACCCGTCAGAATGGCCATCATCAACAAATCAACAGACAATAACTGCTGGAGAAGGTGTGGAGAAAAGGGAACACTCTTGCGTTGTTGGTGGGAATGGAAATGGATACAGCCTCTATGGAAGCCAGTCTGGAGATTTCTTAAAAAGCTAAGAAGCACCATAGGACCCAGCAATCTGACTCTTAGGCTTATACCCTGATGAAATCAAATCTGAAAGAAGCACCTGTACCCCAATGTTCATTGCAGCTCTCTATACAATAGCTAGAATATGGAAGCAACCTAGATGCCCATCGATGAACGAATGGATAAAGCAGCTCTGGTACATATATACAGTGGAATACTACTCAGCTGTAAAGAGAAATGCAGAAAAATCAGCCCTAATGAGGTGACTGGATCTAGAACGTATCATCAAAAGTGAAGTCAGTCAGAAAGAGAAGGACAAATACAATATGCTAACACATATATATGAAATCTAGTAGGATGGTGATGATGGCACATGCAGTGAAGCAATGGAGAAACAGACATGGACAGTGGACATATGGACCTTGTGGGGAATGAAGAGTGGGCGGGAGGCATAAAGGAAGTAGCATGAGGGCCTGTACTATCATATGTGAAGAAAATCACTGTAATCATTGCTCTGTGAGAAAATGGGATCCTGCCAGGGTGGTATGTGATGATCTGGAAGGGTGGATTGAGGGGGCTATACATATGACTAATCTGGGAACATACATATCTGTAAACAACAAAACTCTGTAAATGTTAAAAGTAAAATAAAATGAATTGTACTTTAAGCCGGAAAAAGCTATAAGGAAACTTAATTTCAAAGTGAAGATCATGGAAAGCCTATAAATGAGAGATTGTCTGCAAAAGCATACTTAGAGAATTGAACAATAGCTATAAATGCAGATGCACAAGTTGGTTCAAGATTTATCACTTCAACTTCATACAAAACTCACTGAGCATTAAACTCATGACCCTGTTTTCACTATTTAGGATCAACCATCTCACATGAATCATAACTGACTCTAATAATGTCCTAGTTTTGTTTTCCTTGACACTAATGTCCCTATTTTCAGGACAAAATTTTCTTTTCCTTTTTTCATTTTATCTCCTCTTCTCTTTTTGTTCCCTTCTGTTCTCTTTCCGCTTCCTCTTCCATTTTTTGAAGACTCTGGTGGTGATATTTTCCAGGTGAATGACTTTAGCTGAAAATTCATGATTCCTTCTTACCGATTAACTGAAAAATATTGATCCAATATATATTAACTGTGACTCATGATAGCCAATATGACATGGGGCAGCATAAGGAATGAGCCAGAGTGGCATATAGGAAAATACTACAGGATAGTAAAGTAAGAAGAGGTTGTGAGAGACTTCCCTGATGTTCCAGTGATTAAGACTTTGCCCTTTCAATGCAAGGGCTGCATATATGATCCCTGGTTAGGGAACTGAGATCCGCACATGCCTCAGGGCCAAAAACCCAAAACCTAAAAACAATATTGTAACGAATTCGATAAAAACTTTAAAGAAGAAAGTGTCTGCATTAAAAAAAAAAAAAAACTGAAAAAGGAAGGAGAATTGGTGTTAAATATGATCCACATTATGAACAGCATTCTTTTTCTTTTGAAGTGAACTCTTTTTTTGGCCTCTTTTATTGGTCTTTCATTTGTTTATTTTCATCTATCTTTATTCTTTGACCTGTGTAAGCCTCCCACTGCAGTGGCTCCTCTCGTTTCTTTTTTGATTGTTTGTTTAATTTTGGCCTCTTTTTTTGGTTTATTTATTTATTTATTTTCATCCATCTTAAGTCTTTGGCCTGTGTGGGCCTCCAATTGCAGTGACCTCTCTTGTTGCAGAGCACTGGCTCTGGGCACATGCACTACAGCACTGGCTCATAATTGTACACACTGGTCCAGGCATTCTATGGGATGTGGGATCTTCCTGGGCCAGGGATCAAGCCAGTGCCCCTTGCACTGCAAGACAGACTCTGTACCTACTGGAAAGCCTATAAATGAGAGATTGTCTGCAAAAGCATACTTAGAGAATTGAACCCTGCACAAGTTGGTTCAAGATTTATCACTTCAACTTCATACAAAACTCACTGAGCATTAAACTCATGACCCTGTTTTCACTATTTAGGATCAACCATCTCACATGAATCATAACTGACTCTAATAATGTCCTAGTTTTGTTTTCCTTGACACTAATGTCCCTATTTTCAGGACAAAATTTTCTTTTCCTTTTTTCATTTTATCTCCTCTTCTCTTTTTGTTCCCTTCTGTTCTCTTTCCGCTTCCTCTTCCATTTTTTGAAGACTCTGGTGGTGATATTTTCCAGGTGAATGACTTTAGCTGAAAATTCATGATTCCTTCTTACCGATTAACTGAAAAATATTGATCCAATATATATTAACTGTGACTCATGATAGCCAATATGACATGGGGCAGCATAAGGAATGAGCCAGAGTGGCATATAGGAAAATACTACAGGATAGTAAAGTAAGAAGAGGTTGTGAGAGACTTCCCTGATGTTCCAGTGATTAAGACTTTGCCCTTTCAATGCAAGGGCTGCATATATGATCCCTGGTTAGGGAACTGAGATCCGCACATGCCTCAGGGCCAAAAACCCAAAACCTAAAAACAATATTGTAACGAATTCGATAAAAACTTTAAAGAAGAAAGTGTCTGCATTAAAAAAAAAAAAAAACTGAAAAAGGAAGGAGAATTGGTGTTAAATATGATCCACATTATGAACAGCATTCTTTTTCTTTTGAAGTGAACTCTGTTTTTGGCCTCTTTTATTGGTCTTTCATTTGTTTATTTTCATCTATCTTTATTCTTTGACCTGTGTAAGCCTCCCACTGCAGTGGCTCCTCTCGTTTCTTTTTTGATTGTTTGTTTAATTTTGGCCTCTTTTTTTGGTTTATTTATTTATTTATTTTCATCCATCTTAAGTCTTTGGCCTGTGTGGGCCTCCAATTGCAGTGACCTCTCTTGTTGCAGAGCACTGGCTCTGGGCACATGCACTACAGCACTGGCTCATAATTGTACACACTGGTCCAGGCATTCTATGGGATGTGGGATCTTCCTGGGCCAGGGATCAAGCCAGTGCCCCTTGCACTGCAAGACAGACTCTGTACCTACTGGACCACCAGGGAAATTCAGAAACAGGATTCTTGTGTCTTTGGGCTTATTGATACCACCACTACCTCTGATAACTAGTACAAGATTGCCTACTTTCCGTATGTTTATTTCTGGGCTATTGATAAAGTCCTCCCTTTACTTATAAATCTATTTATAATTTATTATATTCTATTTCTTCCATGCTGAAAAATCTGGTGGTTGTTTAGTTGCTAAGTTGTGTCCAGTTCCTGTGACCCATGATCTGCCAGTTCTCTCTGTCCATTCGTGTCCATTCTCTGTCCAATCTTGTGACCCATGTCCTGCCAGTCTTCTCTGTTCATGGCTTTTTCCAGGCAAGAATACTGAAGTGAGTTGCCATTTCCTTCTCTAATGGATCTTCCCAACACAAGAATCAAACTCAGGTCTCCTGCATTGTAGATAGATTCTTTACTAACTACTACAAAGGAAGTCCAGGGGAATTTAGTTCGACTTAAATGGTCCAGAATTAAAATGACACTTTCAAATTATATGATGTGGCTCCTATGTCCTACGCCAATCATAAATATTCACAGTTATTATTTGATGTCCACATTGGCTAAACTGCAGCATTTGATTGGATACTATCTTAAACTAGTTATTCTTTCAGAGTGCTTATTTTATCACTATTGTATTTCTATTTATTTCACCAAATAAATACATATTCTGTTGGTGAATCTTTTTAAAAATAAAATTGGGAAACAGTACAATGTGGTGGAATAATTACTTCACAAGGATTGGGGCTATCTGATATCTACTCTGTGTATGCTTTAATTTAGTGTATAAGTTTAGGTTCAGCTCAGTTCAGTAACTCAGTCATGTTCTATCCTTTGCTACCCTATGGACTGCAGGCACACCAGACTTCCCTGCCCTTCACTGTCTGTAGAGATGCCTCAAACTCATGTCCATTGACTCAGTGATGCCATCCAACCATCTCATGCTCTGCGTTCTGCTTTCCTTCTGCCTTCTATTTTTCTCAACATCAGGGTCTTTTCCAATGAGTCATCTCTTCCCATCAGGTGTCCAAACTATTGGAGCTTCAGCATTTTAGTACTCTTTTCCTAGTGAGTTGATTCCGTTCTACTGGCCCCTTCAGAAACAGGATTCTTGTGTCTTTGGGCTTATTGATACCACCACTACCTCTGATAACTAGTACAAGATTGCCTACTTTCCGTATGTTTATTTCTGGGCTATTGATAAAGTCCTCCCTTTACTTATAAATCTATTTATAATTTATTATATTCTATTTCTTCCATGCTGAAAAATCTGGTGGTTGTTTAGTTGCTAAGTTGTGTCCAGTTCCTGTGACCCATGATCTGCCAGTTCTCTCTGTCCATTCGTGTCCATTCTCTGTCCAATCTTGTGACCCATGTCCTGCCAGTCTTCTCTGTTCATGGCTTTTTCCAGGCAAGAATACTGAAGTGAGTTGCCATTTCCTTCTCTAATGGATCTTCCCAACACAAGAATCAAACTCAGGTCTCCTGCATTGTAGATAGATTCTTTACTAACTACTACAAAGGAAGTCCAGGGGAATTTAGTTCGACTTAAATGGTCCAGAATTAAAATGACACTTTCAAATTATATGATGTGGCTCCTATGTCCTACGCCAATCATAAATATTCACAGTTATTATTTGATGTCCACATTGGCTAAACTGCAGCATTTGATTGGATACTATCTTAAACTAGTTATTCTTTCAGAGTGCTTATTTTATCACTATTGTATTTCTATTTATTTCACCAAATAAATACATATTCTGTTGGTGAATCTTTTTAAAAATAAAATTGGGAAACAGTACAATGTGGTGGAATAATTACTTCACAAGGATTGGGGCTATCTGATATCTACTCTGTGTATGCTTTAATTTAGTGTATAAGTTTAGGTTCAGCTCAGTTCAGTAACTCAGTCATGTTCTATCCTTTGCTACCCTATGGACTGCAGGCACACCAGACTTCCCTGCCCTTCACTGTCTGTAGAGATGCCTCAAACTCATGTCCATTGACTCAGTGATGCCATCCAACCATCTCATGCTCTGCGTTCTGCTTTCCTTCTGCCTTCTATTTTTCTCAACATCAGGGTCTTTTCCAATGAGTCATCTCTTCCCATCAGGTGTCCAAACTATTGGAGCTTCAGCATCAGTCCTTTCAGTGAGCGTTCATGGTTGATTTCCTGTAGGATTGACTGGCTTGATCTCCTTGTTGTACAAGGACTCTGAAGAGTTTTCTCCAGCCCCACCATTTGAAAGCAGCAGTTCTTCAGCTCTCAGCCTTCTTTATGGTTCAACTCACATTCATACATGACTACTGGAAAAACCATAGCTTTGGTTAGAGGAATCTTTGTCAGCAAAGCAATGTCTCTGCGTTTGAATACCCTGTCTAGGTTGGTCATAGATTTTCTTCCAAGGAGTAAATGTCTCTTAATTTGATGGCTGCAGTGACCATCCATGGTGATTTGGGAGCCTGAGCAAATAAAATCTGTCACTATTTCCATTATTTGCACATGTATTTGCCATGATGTGATGGGACTGGATTGCATGATCTTAGTATTTTGAATGTTGAGTTTTAAGCCAGTTTTTCACTTTCTTCTTTTCCCTCCGTCAAGAGGTTTTTTAGTTCCTCTTCACTTTCTGTCATAAGAGTAGTGTCATCTGCATACCTCAGGTTATTAATATTTGTCCCGGCGATCTCGATTCCAGCTTGTGCTTCATACAGACTGGTTTTGATCACCAACTCCTGCACAGTGTTACAAGCCTCTGTCCATAGTTCTTTTTTTTTTTTTTTTTGATAGGTAAGAAATAGATTTATTTCAATTCAGAGAAAGCACACTCCACAGACAGAGTGTGGGCCATGCCAGAGCAAATCCAGTGGCCCCCAAAACATGGCGTTCTTAGCTTTTATAGGCTGGGTAATTCCATATGCTAATGAGTGGGAGGATTATTCCAGCTCTTTTAGGGAAGGGATGGAACTGTCATGGCGCCTCTGGATGTGTCATTTAACTTGCAGACTGAGGATCAAGGTCTGGTCTGCCATCTTGGACCCATTTGATTCTAATGGGTTTATGCTGTGTCCTTGAGCTGTCATTCTTTTCAAAAATTGTAGAGATGCCTCAAACTCATGTCCATTGACTCAGTGATGCCATCCAACCATCTCATGCTCTGCGTTCTGCTTTCCTTCTGCCTTCTATTTTTCTCAACATCAGGGTCTTTTCCAATGAGTCATCTCTTCCCATCAGGTGTCCAAACTATTGGAGCTTCAGCATCAGTCCTTTCAGTGAGCGTTCATGGTTGATTTCCTGTAGGATTGACTGGCTTGATCTCCTTGTTGTACAAGGACTCTGAAGAGTTTTCTCCAGCCCCACCATTTGAAAGCAGCAGTTCTTCAGCTCTCAGCCTTCTTTATGGTTCAACTCACATTCATACATGACTACTGGAAAAACCATAGCTTTGGTTAGAGGAATCTTTGTCAGCAAAGCAATGTCTCTGCGTTTGAATACCCTGTCTAGGTTGGTCATAGATTTTCTTCCAAGGAGTAAATGTCTCTTAATTTGATGGCTGCAGTGACCATCCATGGTGATTTGGGAGCCTGAGCAAATAAAATCTGTCACTATTTCCATTATTTGCACATGTATTTGCCATGATGTGATGGGACTGGATTGCATGATCTTAGTATTTTGAATGTTGAGTTTTAAGCCAGTTTTTCACTTTCTTCTTTTCCCTCCGTCAAGAGGTTTTTTAGTTCCTCTTCACTTTCTGTCATAAGAGTAGTGTCATCTGCATACCTCAGGTTATTAATATTTGTCCCGGCGATCTCGATTCCAGCTTGTGCTTCATACAGACTGGTTTTGATCACCAACTCCTGCACAGTGTTACAAGCCTCTGTCCATAGTTCTTTTTTTTTTTTTTTTTGATAGGTAAGAAATAGATTTATTTCAATTCAGAGAAAGCACACTCCACAGACAGAGTGTGGGCCATGCCAGAGCAAATCCAGTGGCCCCCAAAACATGGCGTTCTTAGCTTTTATAGGCTGGGTAATTCCATATGCTAATGAGTGGGAGGATTATTCCAGCTCTTTTAGGGAAGGGATGGAACTGTCATGGCGCCTCTGGATGTGTCATTTAACTTGCAGACTGAGGATCAAGGTCTGGTCTGCCATCTTGGACCCATTTGATTCTAATGGGTTTATGCTGTGTCCTTGAGCTGTCATTCTTTTCAAAAATTGTGTCCTGCCCCTTTCCCTCCTAACCCTTATATTCCCCCCTCAAGGGATTTTACTTCCATTTTCTTATGGGATGCAGAAGGGTGAAGGTCCATCTTCTGTAATTGCTTCACGGCTGAGCATGGGTGTTGACCCTGTCTATCAGGGAGTAAAAATCTCTTGAGAGTACCTGATCTAGGGGCCCCAGGGGCAAGGCAGCTCCTAATTTTAGTCCCTATGTATTGAAATCTCTATATATCCATCATTTTTTTTTAAAGATTTATTTATTTATTTATTTTGGGCGGGGGTCGGGTTGGGGAGGGAGGGGAGCAGGCGGGTCGCTTCCATTGGTCTTTCATTTCTCCATTTTCATCCGTCTTTGTTCTTTGGCCCGAGTGGGCCTCCCATCGCGGTGGCGTCTGTCGTTGCAGAGTGCCGGCTCTGGGTGCATGCACTCCAGAGCTCCGGCTCGGTGATTGGACACATCAGTCCAGCCGCTCCGTGGCACGTGGGATCTTCCCAGGCCAGGGATCAAACCGGTGCCCCTTGCACTGCAAGGCGGTGTCCTTACCCACTGGACCACCAGGGGAAGCCCCATAGCCATCATCTTGATGCAGAACGATAGTAACTGGGTTCCTTAGCCTTCCTATGGATCCCCTTGATGATTGGGCGTGTTTTGTACAAGCACCAGGGCATAAATATATCTATAAATGACAAAAGACTTAAAAGGCATGGTCAAACATCTGATTATAGTGTACAATAAAGGTGGATTACAATAACCAGAATTACAAACAATTACATTTAACTTAATATATTAAACAATCTTAGTTAACTATTTTTCTTTGCCATATCACACGGACCCTGTAAAACATTCCAAAGTTACTTTTTTGGGCAGATAAGATCATAAATCTCTGTGAGACAGTATTTTCTTTTTAATTGAAATTATATTAAGATCTCTAAAGTACAAATCACTTAAAGGCAAAGAAATTCACGACTATTTGTCAACCTATAACCTGTTTGTCAGAAGTAGCAGTTTAAGAATACTTTGGAGGAAGAGGCCAAATCTAGTCTGGTCTTAGCCCATCTTTATTAAAATCCATTACCCAACCCAACTAAATCATGATCATGAATTACTCTTTACAGAGTGTGGTTTCCTTTCTCCTCCAGAGACAGAGTGGCCCCTAACTTAGTTTCATTACTTATGGGGGGGAGGGGAGGCCCCGGAGGGCATGGGTGTTGACCCTGTCTATCAGGGAGTAAAATCTCTTGAGAGTACCTGATCTAGGGGCCCCAGGGCAAGGCAGCTCCTAATTTTAGTCCCTATGTATTGAAATCTCTATATATCCATCATTTTTTTTTAAAGATTTATTTATTTATTTATTTTGGGCGGGGGTCGGGTTGGGGAGGGAGGGGAGCAGGCGGGTCGCTTCCATTGGTCTTTCATTTCTCCATTTTCATCCGTCTTTGTTCTTTGGCCCGAGTGGGCCTCCCATCGCGGTGGCGTCTGTCGTTGCAGAGTGCCGGCTCTGGGTGCATGCACTCCAGAGCTCCGGCTCGGTGATTGGACACATCAGTCCAGCCGCTCCGTGGCACGTGGGATCTTCCCAGGCCAGGGATCAAACCGGTGCCCCTTGCACTGCAAGGCGGTGTCCTTACCCACTGGACCACCAGGGGAAGCCCCATAGCCATCATCTTGATGCAGAACGATAGTAACTGGGTTCCTTAGCCTTCCTATGGATCCCCTTGATGATTGGGCGTGTTTTGTACAAGCACCAGGGCATAAATATATCTATAAATGACAAAAGACTTAAAAGGCATGGTCAAACATCTGATTATAGTGTACAATAAAGGTGGATTACAATAACCAGAATTACAAACAATTACATTTAACTTAATATATTAAACAATCTTAGTTAACTATTTTTCTTTGCCATATCACACGGACCCTGTAAAACATTCCAAAGTTACTTTTTGGTCAGATAAGATCATAAATCTCTGTGAGACAGTATTTTCTTTTTAATTGAAATTATATTAAGATCTCTAAAGTACAAATCACTTAAAGGCAAAGAAATTCACGACTATTTGTCAACCTATAACCTGTTTGTCAGAAGTAGCAGTTTAAGAATACTTTGGAGGAAGAGGCCAAATCTAGTCTGGTCTTAGCCCATCTTTATTAAAATCCATTACCCAACCCAACTAAATCATGATCATGAATTACTCTTTACAGAGTGTGGTTTCCTTTCTCCTCCAGAGACAGAGTGGCCCCTAACTTAGTTAATAAATCTCTCCCCATTAAAGAGATAGGACAATCAGGCACAAAGAGAAAGGAATGCAAAAACAGCTGTCCATTAGCATTGCACAAAACAGGCTTCATGAAAGTGTGCCCCTTTCCTGACAACCCCATTACATACTCCTTATGACTGCTAAGGTTTCCAATCTTTTGGGTTTAAGACTGAGAAAGTTGCACCAGTGTGTACAAGAACTTCTATCAAATGGCCAGCCACATCAATGACCATCCGAGGTGGAAGCAGAGCCACTTTTAACCTTGGGCCCCATTGGTCTTCTGATTGCAAAGCTATCAATGGCTGAGGGGCCCACTTCACTTTCTGGCATCTGGGGCATTCCCTCTGCCAATGCCCTGGCTGTTTGCAAAAGACACACCGACAGCAGTCCTTCTTCCAGTGCCCCTTTTGTCCACACAGGGCACACTGGCCTTGCATGGGCACCCATGGGCCTTGTGGTCTGCCAGGAACAGATTGGCCTAGACAGGGCAGCCTCCTAGTTGGTGGTTTTTGAGCAGACAAAGCCATTGTAATCATTTGGATATTTTGCATATTTCTCTGGATGCACTCAGCCTTTTCAGCCATGTCCCTATTATTAAAAACTGAATAAGCCAATTGAAGCAAATCCATTCATTGGGATCCGAAGACCAGCACTTGCTTTCTGAATTTTGTGCCTGATGTCTGGGGAAGACTAGGCTAATAAATGCATGGCCAAAAGGGCATGTCCCTCTGAGGAGGAGGGATCCACGTTTACATATTCCCTAAAAGCCTCCACTAATCTAGTTTGGAAGTCTGCAGGATTTTCATCCTGTGCCTGCTGTACCTCTTTCACCTTTTTATAATTAACAGGTTTTACTCTAAGTTTTTTTCATATCCTCTATTAACAGTTAATCATATGGTTCCATCTATCTTTATCAGTCGAGTTCAACTGGTAATTCCATTGGTTGTGGTTTCATATCCTCTATTAAAGAATACTTTGGAGGAAGAGGCCAAATCTAGTCTGGTCTTAGCCCATCTTTATTAAAATCCATTACCCACCCTAAATCATGATCATGAATTACTCTTTACAGAGTGTGGTTTCCTTTCTCCTCCAGAGACAGAGTGGCCCCTAACTTAGTTAATAAATCTCTCCCCATTAAAGAGATAGGACAATCAGGCACAAAGAGAAAGGAATGCAAAAACAGCTGTCCATTAGCATTGCACAAAACAGGCTTCATGAAAGTGTGCCCCTTTCCTGACAACCCCATTACATACTCCTTATGACTGCTAAGGTTTCCAATCTTTTGGGTTTAAGACTGAGAAAGTTGCACCAGTGTGTACAAGAACTTCTATCAAATGGCCAGCCACATCAATGACCATCCGAGGTGGAAGCAGAGCCACTTTTAACCTTGGGCCCCATTGGTCTTCTGATTGCAAAGCTATCAATGGCTGATGGCCCCCCGTCACTCTCTGGCATCTGGGGCATTCCCTCTGCCAATGCCCTGGCTGTTTGCAAAAGACATATCGACAGCAGTCCTTCTTCCAGTGCCCCTTTAGTCCACACAGGGTACACTGGCCTTGCATGGGCACCCATGGGCCTTGTGGTCTGCCAGGACCAGATTGGCCTAGAAAGGACAGCCTTCTAATTGGTGGTTATTGAGTGGACAAAACCATTTTAATCATTTGGATCTTTTGTATATTTCTCTGGGTGCTCTCAGCCTTTTCAGCCATATCCCTATTATTAGAAACTGAATAAGCCAATTGGAGCAAATCCATTCATTGGGATCCGAAGACCAGCACTTGCTTTCTGAATTTTGTGCCTGATGTCTGGGGAAGACTAGGCTAATAAATGCATGGCCAAAAGGGCATGTCCCTCTGAGGAGGAGGGATCCACGTTTACATATTCCCTAAAAGCCTCCACTAATCTAGTTTGGAAGTCTGCAGGATTTTCATCCTGTGCCTGCTGTACCTCTTTCACCTTTTTATAATTAACAGGTTTTACTCTAAGTTTTTTTCATATCCTCTATTAACAGTTAATCATATGGTTCCATCTATCTTTATCAGTCGAGTTCAACTGGTAATTCCATTTTGGGCTTGCCTCAGAAACAGCCTAATTCACCACCTGATCCTGTCGGGCTTGAGCTGCCAGTCATTCAGTATGACCTCTGGCCACTAGCATTACACCCAGTATTAGGCTAGTATTACATCCTTGAGGGTGCAGTAGTGGGAATATACAGTCTTTAAGTCTTCCCAGGTGAGATCAAAGACCTCACTAGTCAGATAAATTCTTTTGTAAAATGTTCAGGATCCTCAGGAAAACTTTTCAACTTGTCTTCTACCATACTTAGATCAGACATTGAGAAAGGTACATAGACTCTTATTATTTTTTGATTTCCATCATGAACTTCTCTGAGACAAAACCGTAGGTAGGGGCAGTTGATTGGTTACGTACATTATTGTCAATGCTGAGCTAAGGATGGGCCCCTTGAGTAATTCAGGGTATAAAGCAGCTCCTGAATATTGGTGGGGCCTCTTCTGTTTCTTAGATGTGTCATCTCCAGAGACAATGGCTCCTCCCAGTAGACCCTAGCTCCAGCAGCTCCTTCCAGAGGATTTAACATTTGAATGGCCCCAGGATCCATCAGTTAAAAGGTCTTTTGTGTCTTTCCTAGAATTTTCCAGCTGAGCCACACACACCTTAAATTTCTTTTGAATCTCACTGTCTAGATACAAAGCCACGGAAATTTGAGCATATGGAAGTCCCCTCAATCTAAACTTCCTTTTACAATATAATTTTAAGAGTAACAGCGTATCATAATTCAGGCACCCATTTAGTCGCCATTTTTGTTGGCTTCTTAACTCACACTGTGGCCAAACATGATTACATAGCCTAATAAGCTTTTTTTTTTTTTTTTTTTAATCCCAGTAGTCTGAATGTTTCCCAGTGCCAGAGGGCAAGACCAAGGGGGTATTTGTTGGGACTGATGCCGCCTGACCCATTTCAGACCCAAATCTGAGACGTCTCTAATTCCCATTGTATCCAAAATCGTACCCTTAAAATCAAAATCCACCACAAAATTTGGTAAAGATTCGCACTTACAATTTTAGATGTTATCTCTTCTAAAGTAGTCTCCCAACCAGTTTAGTGCCTAAAAGTTGTCACAGAGAATATGTACGAAGACGTTCCCAGTGTTGACGATGGAGCCTAAAAGTTGTCAACTGGTAATTCCATTTTGGGCTTGCCAGAAACAGCCTAATTCACCACCTGATCCTGTCGGGCTTGAGCTGCCAGTCATTCAGTATGACCTCTGGCCACTAGCATTACACCCAGTATTAGGCTAGTATTACATCCTTGAGGGTGCAGTAGTGGGAATATACAGTCTTTAAGTCTTCCCAGGTGAGATCAAAGACCTCACTAGTCAGATAAATTCTTTTGTAAAATGTTCAGGATCCTCAGGAAAACTTTTCAACTTGTCTTCTACCATACTTAGATCAGACATTGAGAAAGGTACATAGACTCTTATTATTTTTTGATTTCCATCATGAACTTCTCTGAGACAAAACCGTAGGTAGGGGCAGTTGATTGGTTACGTACATTATTGTCAATGCTGAGCTAAGGATGGGCCCCTTGAGTAATTCAGGGTATAAAGCAGCTCCTGAATATTGGTGGGGCCTCTTCTGTTTCTTAGATGTGTCATCTCCAGAGACAATGGCTCCTCCCAGTAGACCCTAGCTCCAGCAGCTCCTTCCAGAGGATTTAACATTTGAATGGCCCCAGGATCCATCAGTTAAAAGGTCTTTTGTGTCTTTCCTAGAATTTTCCAGCTGAGCCACACACACCTTAAATTTCTTTTGAATCTCACTGTCTAGATACAAAGCCACGGAAATTTGAGCATATGGAAGTCCTCAATCTAAACTTCCTTTTACAATATAATTTTAAGAGTAACAGCGTATCATAATTCAGGCACCCATTTAGTCGCCATTTTTGTTGGCTTCTTAACTCACACTGTGGCCAAACATGATTACATAGCCTAATAAGCTTTTTTTTTTTTTTTTTTTAATCCCAGTAGTCTGAATGTTTCCCAGTGCCAGAGGGCAAGACCAAGGGGGTATTTGTTGGGACTGATGCCGCCTGACCCATTTCAGACCCAAATCTGAGACGTCTCTAATTCCCATTGTATCCAAAATCGTACCCTTAAAATCAAAATCCACCACAAAATTTGGTAAAGATTCGCACTTACAATTTTAGATGTTATCTCTTCTAAAGTAGTCTCCCAACCAGTTTAGTGCCTAAAAGTTGTCACAGAGAATATGTACGAAAGACGTTCCCAATGGTGTTGACGATGGAGCTGGTCTAGTGATAAGTTGGGAATAAAACGTCAGCACTTTTAACGGTTAGAGGTAGAAGAATAAAAGCAAAATACACCTTGGTGACCTCACAGGTCTTTTTTTATTTTGTGGGGGGAGGAGGGCGGGTTGGGGAGGGAGGGGGGCAAGTGGGCCACTTCTATTGGTCTTTCATTTATCTGTTTCCATCCGTCTTTGTTCTTTGGCCCGTATGGGTCTCCCATCACAGTGGCCTCTGTTATCGCAGAGCACCGGCTCTGGGCCCATGCGCTCCAGAGCTCCGGCTTGGTAATTGGACACATCGGTCCAGCCGCTCCATGGCACATGGGATCTTCCCAGGCCAGGGATCTAACCAACGCCTCTTGCACGGCAAGGTGGTGTCCTTACCCACTGGACCACCAGGGAAGCCCTCTCACAGGTGTTTTTCAAGTCAACAAAAGAGAGAAATAAACAAAGCAGGAATGAACATGAATGTAAGGATGTAGGAGGAAAATCTCAAAGTCAAAGAGAACAGTATAATTCTGTCTTCTCCAGTCTACCTGGCTCACAGTTTCCCATGGGCCTCTTTTAGGACAAAGATCTAACTCTGAACCTTTCTTACTTTATCACCATCCCTTTGTTCGTGGTCACCATCTGAAAGTGTTCTACCTCAATTTGAGACTTAAACCCAGGGCCCAGACCTAATCAGACCTGTTTGGGACTTGAACCCACATGGCTGGGACTCGAATCAAGCCAAAAGCCTGTTTGGGACTTGAACCCACGTGGCCGGGACTCCAACACAACCTATACCCTGGTAATTAAAATCACTCACCCAATGTCTGGACCCGCTGAGGTTCAGATTCTTCATGTCTCTTTGCAGAGAAGAATTCAGCGAGAGACAAAGTGATAGGTAAGAAATGGATTTATTCACATTCAGAGAAAGCACACAGATTTATTCACATGGCAGAGCAAATCCAGTGGCCTGTCCATAGTTCTTCAGACACTCTGTCTATAAGATCTAATCTCTTGAATCCGTTTGTCACTTCTGCTATATAATCATAAGGGATATAGTTTAGTTCATATATAAATGGCTCCGCAGGCTGGATAAACAATGGAAATTTATTTTCTCAGAATTCTGAATGTTGGGTACTTAATCAGGGTTTTAACATGTTGATTTCTTCTGAAACCTCTCTTTTGCTTGTAGGTAACCATCTTTTCCCAATGTCTTTGATTGCTTTCTCTGTGTGTGTAGGATGTATACCTGTGTCCAATGTTCTTCTAATAAGGACACCATTTGTTTTGGATTATTGTTTTGTTTAGTCACTAAGTTGTGTCAAATTCTGTGGTGCCATGGACGGAAGCCCTCTTGGCTCCTCTGTTCTTTAGATTTTTCCGTCAAGAACACTGGGGGGGGGTTGCCATTTCTTTCTCCAATACTGGATTATAATTCACTCTAACTGCTTCATTTAAAAAAATTAATTTTTTAAAATTTTTTATTTTTGACTGTGCTGGGTCTTTGTTGTTAAGCCCAAGTTTTCTCTAGTTGCTGTGATCATGCTTACTCTTCAGTTGCACTGTGTGGACTTATTCCAGCAGCTTCTTTTATTGTGGAGCATGGGCTGTAGACACATGGGTTCCAGTATTGTAACACACAGACTCAGTAGTTATGAATTACAGACTCTAGAGCATGGGCTCAGTTGCAACACATAGACTTAGTTGCTTCACAGCATGTGAGTTGTTTCTGGATCAGGAACTGAACTTGTGTTCCCTGCATTGGCCAGCAGATTCTCAATCACTGGACCACCAAGGAAATTCCCTAATGACCTCATTTTTCCTTAATGATCTCTTGAATGAAGTTGTCCAAAATATGGTCACAGTCTTAGGGACTGGGAGACTAGAGTTTCAACATACATATTTTGGAGGGAGAAAATTAAGTCAAAACAAAAAGTGATAGGTAAGAAATGGATTTATTCACATTCAGAGAAAGCACACAGATTTATTCACATGGCAGAGCAAATCCAGTGGCCTGTCCATAGTTCTTCAGACACTCTGTCTATAAGATCTAATCTCTTGAATCCGTTTGTCACTTCTGCTATATAATCATAAGGGATATAGTTTAGTTCATATATAAATGGCTCCGCAGGCTGGATAAACAATGGAAATTTATTTTCTCAGAATTCTGAATGTTGGGTACTTAATCAGGGTTTTAACATGTTGATTTCTTCTGAAACCTCTCTTTTGCTTGTAGGTAACCATCTTTTCCCAATGTCTTTGATTGCTTTCTCTGTGTGTGTAGGATGTATACCTGTGTCCAATGTTCTTCTAATAAGGACACCATTTGTTTTGGATTATTGTTTTGTTTAGTCACTAAGTTGTGTCAAATTCTGTGGTGCCATGGACGGAAGCCCTCTTGGCTCCTCTGTTCTTTAGATTTTTCCGTCAAGAACACTGGGGGGGGGTTGCCATTTCTTTCTCCAATACTGGATTATAATTCACTCTAACTGCTTCATTTAAAAAAATTAATTTTTAAATTATTTATTTTTTGACTGTGCTGGGTCTTTGTTGTTAAGCCCAAGTTTTCTCTAGTTGCTGTGATCATGCTTACTCTTCAGTTGCACTGTGTGGACTTATTCCAGCAGCTTCTTTTATTGTGGAGCATGGGCTGTAGACACATGGGTTCCAGTATTGTAACACACAGACTCAGTAGTTATGAATTACAGACTCTAGAGCATGGGCTCAGTTGCAACACATAGACTTAGTTGCTTCACAGCATGTGAGTTGTTTCTGGATCAGGAACTGAACTTGTGTTCCCTGCATTGGCCAGCAGATTCTCAATCACTGGACCACCAAGGAAATTCCCTAATGACCTCATTTTTCCTTAATGATCTCTTGAATGAAGTTGTCCAAAATATGGTCACAGTCTTAGGGACTGGGAGACTAGAGTTTCAACATACATATTTTGGAGGGAGAAAAATTAAGTCAAAACAAGAAGCCTTTGTAAACTTTTTGGCCTCAGTGGGTTCAGTTTTCTTTCCTCATAAAAAATTAAGTACCCAGTTTCTGCATGGTTTCACATCCTGAAAACCCTGATGGTCTATGACTATGTGTTCAGTCACTTCAGTGGTGTCCAACACTTTGCGACCCTATGGATTATAGCCCACCAGACTCCTCTGTCCATGCAGATTCTCCAGGCAAGAATAATGGAGTGAGTTGCCATACCCTCCTCCAAACCCAGGAATATCAACCAGGTCCCTCATTCCAGGAAGATTCTTTATTTATTGCTTAATAGATCGAGGACAATACGAACCATGTATCATATAATGTGAGAAAACACACTGTTGGAAAACAAATTTGATTTTGTCTGTATGCAACATGTTGACTTCAATGATCATAATAACGATCATAAAACTGAGGTTTCAAATACCTTCTGAGTCAGTAAAAATGATTATATATACAATATATTCATTCACTTGTTCAAAAATCAGAAACAGGTCTTCCCCTGGTGGTCCAGTGGATAAGGACACTGCCTTGCAGTGCAAGGGGCTCCGGTTTGATCCCTGGCCTGGGAAGATCCCACATGCCGCGGAGTGGCTGGACTGATGTGTCCAATCACCAAGCCGGAGCTCTGGAGCGCATGCGCCCAGAGCTGGCGCTCTGCGACAACAGACGCCACCGTGATGGGAGGCCCGCTGGAGCCAAAGAACAAAGACGGATGAAAATGGAGCAATGAAAGACCAATGGAAGCAATGACCGCCACTTATTCCAGCATGTGGCAGGGCTAGACACATGGGTTCCAGTATTGTAACACACAGACTCAGTAGTTATGAATTACAGACTCTAGAGCATGGGCTCAGTTGCAACACATAGACTTAGTTGCTTCACAGCATGTGAGTTGTTTCTGGATCAGGAACTGAACTTGTGTTCCCTGCATTGGCCAGCAGATTCTCAATCACTGGACCACCAAGGAAATTCCCTAATGACCTCATTTTTCCTTAATGATCTCTTGAATGAAGTTGTCCAAAATATGGTCACAGTCTTAGGGACTGGGTGACTAGAGTTTCAACATACATATTTTGGAGGAGAAAAATTAAGTCAAAACAAGAAGCCTTTGTAAACTTTTTGGCCTCAGTGGGTTCAGTTTTCTTTCCTCATAAAAAATTAAGTACCCAGTTTCTGCATGGTTTCACATCCTGAAAACCCTGATGGTCTATGACTATGTGTTCAGTCACTTCAGTGGTGTCCAACACTTTGCGACCCTATGGATTATAGCCCACCAGACTCCTCTGTCCATGCAGATTCTCCAGGCAAGAATAATGGAGTGAGTTGCCATACCCTCCTCCAAACCCAGGAATATCAACCAGGTCCCTCATTCCAGGAAGATTCTTTATTTATTGCTTAATAGATCGAGGACAATACGAACCATGTATCATATAATGTGAGAAAACACACTGTTGGAAAACAAATTTGATTTTGTCTGTATGCAACATGTTGACTTCAATGATCATAATAACGATCATAAAACTGAGGTTTCAAATACCTTCTGAGTCAGTAAAAATGATTATATATACAATATATTCATTCACTTGTTCAAAAATCAGAAACAGGTCTTCCCCTGGTGGTCCAGTGGATAAGGACACTGCCTTGCAGTGCAAGGGGCTCCGGTTTGATCCCTGGCCTGGGAAGATCCCACATGCCGCGGAGTGGCTGGACTGATGTGTCCAATCACCAAGCCGGAGCTCTGGAGCGCATGCGCCCAGAGCTGGCGCTCTGCGACAACAGACGCCACCGTGATGGGAGGCCCGCTGGAGCCAAAGAACAAAGACGGATGAAAATGGAGCAATGAAAGACCAATGGAAGTGGCCTGCTTGCTCCCCTCCCTCCCCAACCTGACCCCCGCCCAAAATAAATAAATAAATAAATCTGTAAAAAAAAAAAAAAAACCCAGAAACAAGTAGCTAATATTTGATTGGGCACATAGTGGTATGTGATTGATTTAGTACTTTGCAATAAATTTTTGCATATTTATTTTCACATATTTAAATGTTCACATATTTTTATCACAAATCTTGTATGCTTTGAAGGATGAATATTTTTTCTCTTCATTTTTACAGATAAATTAAACAAAACTTAATGATCTATTTTCTAAGAGCTCACACTTAGTAAGGAAAATGAGACTCAAAGTTAATTGGATGTCAAACTTTGTGCTTCGTCTACCATATTATGCTCATTTTCTTGAGGAAATAAAAATAAAATAAAGAAAATATTGAGCAAAAAAGGTTTCTTAAGACTTTGACAAATTTAAATGGAACATTTACCGAAAAGTAAAAGGAGTTAAGTGGTTCAAAAATAATAAAATTTTAAATTGATAGAATTGAGAAAAGATGGAAATGCTCACTGGAAGAAATAAGTATAGAAAAATTATTTGTTATTCTCAGTTAAGGAGTTAAAAATTCTCAAAAAAACCTTCAGTGTTAAAAATGATAAGAAAAAAGAACCTTGAAACTAGAGAACATTAATATTAATCTAATTCCAATATAAATGAAAAGACCAAATCAACATATCAAGCTAGGTAAGATTTGCAGCAGGTAAATGAGGAAATCAGACAATTCAAACTAAATCTCATGCTTATTATCTAGTGAACAGGCAAAATGACTCTAAAATATTATTAAACTTTACCTGAAAATCTGTTTTTAACATTTTGGTTTTATGTATGCTGTGAGAAAAAAAAAATGTTTCCCAAAGAAATACTATCATCATTTCATTTCTTGCATCTGTAAATCTATTATTCATTTAAAGACACCAACATTTCACCTTAGAATTGAATAATTAACAATCATGTATTGTCTAATTATAAACTACTTATTTGACTCATGGCAAATTCTTTTTTCTGCTTGTATCCATTCCTTCCTTCTCCAGAGAGTGATGGGTGTTTCAAATTAGCTGTACCTCATGTTGGTGTTCATGTTTGCATTTTCTCCAGCAAAAAAAAATCCTTATTTTTTAAGCAAACCTTCATACATGCATGTTAGTTGCTCAGTCGTGTCCAACTCTTTTCAACACCAACGACTGTACACAGCCACGCTCCGGATTCTCCAGGCAAGAATGCTGGAGTGGGTTGCCATGCCCACCTCCAGGGGATCTTCCCATCCCAGGGACTGAATCCAGGTCTCAAGCACTTCAGGCAGATTCTTTACCATTTGAACTACCCAAGGAAGATAGTGCTTGTTGAAATGTAGAGAATAATCTTAATCTGTATCAATATTAACTCACTACCAATAATAACTCAGGTCTTCTTTCTCATTTTTAATAAGAAGATCTTAACATATCAACCTAAGTCCAAAATGGGTGATCCTATTGAATTCCAGTTTCCCTCCTTCCCCTCCATGATCAGACATAATATTATAGATTCAGTATTTCTCCATTTTATTATTCCCTAGTAAATACTGGGAGGTAAACAGTGCAGTAAAATCTGTAAGCACATAGTATGCCAGTTTTGAAGAGTGTGAGAGCTTTGCTCTGTCATTTCCAATGGCAGCATCCTACTGACTCTTCGTCATGAACTTTCTAATCAAGAAGTGAATGCACATTGTCACAGCTCCGACGATTAGCAACAGGTGAAGTCTGCCTAGTAGGGCAAAAGGTAATGAATGGGCATACTCAGTACACAGGAAACAGAGTGTGCCCATTTGAATTGGAACGTATGCCAGCAGGGATCCTATGCAAGATGGTCAGCTAAGGTGAACAAGCACTTAGTGACATCATAGGGCAGGCTGGTAAGGTGACTCATCAGGGAGCTGCAATGAGAAAAAAGCATCTGAGTGATCACTGGACCCTTAGCCTCCAATGAATTCCACTCTGTTCCCTTTCATGTTAGGGTCACCTCTGATTTTCCAGATTTCTTCCTTGCCACTCCTGCCTAAATATTTGTCTGCTGCTTCTCCTATTCCCTTAGCAGTCTTGCTCTTTGATGCTTCTAATTAAATGAGTTACTTTACCAAGTGACATAGGTGGTTGATAAGAGCTCAATCTACTATCCTTCTAGACTGTATTTTAATATACACACATTTCAGGGACTGAAATGCCTTTATATGACACAAGGCAGGCAGGTACGAAGTAGAATCCTTTAGAAAGAAGGGTTTACTTTTCTTCAGAGAAGGCTCACACTGTGCTGATTGGTACTAAGGGGAGCCTGTCTCATCCCAGTGATTGAACAGTGACTGGAAAGAAGTGAGGATGATAAAGGAGGAAACAGAATGCCACTGGGAGATGCAATAGACATGGCTCAAACTTTTCCAGCCAAATAGAGTTTCCGCAGGTGTATTGATTTTTTTAAAATACAATTTGAAAGGCTTCTCTCAAGTTCCTGAGTGAGAACATTTTTAATCAAGGCTGTGGCAAAGGCATGTTTATGGTTGATTCTGTGTTATTTCCCACTTTATGCTACCTATTTGGGGAATATGCTTATATCCTTCTTAGTGCTGACATTTACTAAGCAGTGGCACCACTTTGGAAAGGGTGATTTATTTTTTTGAGCCATTATGTTTTGAAAGACTTTTAGGTTACAAGAAACCTTCGAAATTAGAGTCCATGATTTTAAGATTAATAACAGCAATTACAGGTCTCTGTTATAGCGGGAAGAGATGTAGCTTGCCTGTGTGATTAAATATGAAAGGTCCCTGGTGCAAGGGAATAATAAAAAGCTTGTTCTTTTGCAAAAACACCACCAGAGTGGTAGTGAAGGTTATCGTTTTCTGCTGAAGCTATAGTGATTCTCTGTGACCTTACTCTGAAGAGCAATTCAGGGCATGATCACTTTTGTTGGATTTTTTTTTTTTTTCTGAAAAACACTCACCTGGGAAATGAAGACTGGTTTTAACCTTTTTCCCCAACCACATGTTTCAAAGTCTGCAGGGATTTAAAATATTCCTTCCTATAGCTGACATACCTGCCATTTGGTTAGGCAGCAGTGGCAGCAACAGCCACTCCTCTTGATGATAGTGTCCAGAGTTGGGCAGAGAATGAATAGTCCCCCTATTCTTTGGGAGAGTAAGAACTGTCCCCACAGGATCCTATACTGACATAAAATGACAGAGTTAAAAGTAACCCTAATGATTTTCGCTCAGTAACTTGACCTCACAAGAGACTCTTTGGGAAGTAGGAAGGGAAAAGGCAAGATAAAATAAATGAAGTTGGAAAACATACTGAGGAGTTTGCCAGGATGGAGTAGATGAAAAGACAAGGACATAAAAAAAGAGGTAGAGAATGATGTGGAAGAACACAAGCATAGAATATGAAAGGCTTAAAGGAAAGGTGAAAAGAAAGGGGATTAAATTGACAGAAAGGAGATACGGGGACAGTCAACAGCACTGATGACAGGAAGAAGAGTAATGAAGAGGTAACACAAAGGAAGGAGTAAAGGAGTGTGGCACAGAAATGCAGTTCCTGTTTCTATTTCAGCACCTTTTTAACTCAAAAGAAGGGCTTGGAATTCAAGCTCAAATATAAAATCTCAGGGTCGTGTCAACTAGGCTCTATTAAACAGCATATCTTTTTTTATTAAAATAAAATATGCATTTAGAAATACGGAAACAGGTCATATTTGAAACCATTTCCCAGGACACACAAGGAAGTCATACATATCAGGTTGAAATTATGGCAAGGCATCAAGAAACTAATATTTGGAAGGTCACGAAAGATGCTCAGTGCTGGAGAGTATGTTCCTTTATTACCTTTTCAGGAGACCCTAAACTCCTCCACGGGGACTTCTGCAGGAGCAGCATCCTTTGGATTGCATCTCCCTTCTGCTAGCCTCATCTTGTCATCAGTCACCACCTTTAGCTTCAGTCTTCTCTTTGTCTCTTTTTTATCTGCAGATAATTAAATTATGGTTTCTAATTCTTCACCTTTCTTGTATCCAGGCCTTTTTCCATGTTATTTTTCAATTCTTTCCACCATAGGCAGGATATGGAATCTTCTGCCATTGACTTTGCATTTGTATGTTGTAGTACTTTGGAGCAATAAGGTGTTGGTTGTAAATAGTGGATTCATATATACTTATATGACCGGATCTTCTTTCTCATGCTTCTGTTCTCACCTGGAGAAAAGCATGCTCACATGTCTTTCTCAAAGACTGAAACATATAGCAAGCAGACTGGAAGCAAACTGGTACCAAGGAGTCAAGCCAAGCAGAGCTCAGCTGAGATCAGCAGAACTACTCCAGCTAAATGACAAGTTACATGAGCAGGATAAAATGTACATTATTCTAAGACAATGAAATTTTAGAGTTGACTGCTACAATATGTTTTTCTGAATTGTTTTATTTACTTATATTTTTAAATGTTGTTTGACTTTGTTTTCAGTCAATTTCTTTTCTAGAGCAGCTAATTAGTCTTAACCACTTTCCCTCATCAGGTTCTCCCACTCTGAGGCCACCACACATTTACCCTAGTAACTCTAGGAATGGATGCTAGACAACTAAAGACAGCCTTACTTTCCATTATTCAAATTAGACAATGCTCAGGATGCTGAGAAGCCTAGCTAACTATGGACTCCATTTCCCATACAATTTGTTTCCTACTGCTTGAACTTGCTGTTAATTTTTCCCTGGGTACAAGCCCCTATGTGACCTGCTGTTTTCTCACCTGAAGCTGTAAAAAATGAAGAGTTCTGTCTTTCATCTATCCAAGTATCAATGTTGTGTCCTGCTATCAAAACGATCTTTACACTGAATGAAACAGTGGCTATTTATACAATGACTGATATAGTAGCTCACTTTAAACATGTGAAGGAAAATGAATCACTTTGACTTAGCTACTAACTTGTCTATTAGGCAAAGTTCTCACATTAAACAAACTCATGCTTTCAATCTATCAACTAGACTCTTTTGGATCAAGTGCTGTCCTCTGAGGTATTCTGTTGTGAACAGAGAAATCATGTCACCAGGTAAAGACCACGAGCTTCTATGCTCAAGAAATAAACTAGGATCACTTTTCTCAATTGAATTAATTGACTTGTATCACTCATCCCCCCCCCCCCCCCTTTTTTTTTTTGGCCACTTCTATTGATCTTTCATTTATCTGTCTTTGTTCTTTGGTTTGTGTGGGCCTCCCACCGCAGTGGCCTCTCTCACTGCAGAGCACTGGCTCTGGGCCCATGCGCTCCAGAGCTCTGGCTTGGTAGTTGGACACATCGATCCAGCTGCTCCGTGGCACGTGGGATATTCCCAGGCCAGGGATCAAACCAGCACCCCTTGCACTGCAAGGCGGTATCCGTACCCACTGGAGCTCAGCTGAGATCAGCAGAACTACTCCAGCTAAATGACAAGTTACATGAGCAGGATAAAATGTACATTATTCTAAGACAATGAAATTTTAGAGTTGACTGCTACAATATGTTTTTCTGAATTGTTTTATTTACTTATATTTTTAAATGTTGTTTGACTTTGTTTTCAGTCAATTTCTTTTCTAGAGCAGCTAATTAGTCTTAACCACTTTCCCTCATCAGGTTCTCCCACTCTGAGGCCACCACACATTTACCCTAGTAACTCTAGGAATGGATGCTAGACAACTAAAGACAGCCTTACTTTCCATTATTCAAATTAGACAATGCTCAGGATGCTGAGAAGCCTAGCTAACTATGGACTCCATTTCCCATACAATTTGTTTCCTACTGCTTGAACTTGCTGTTAATTTTTCCCTGGGTACAAGCCCCTATGTGACCTGCTGTTTTCTCACCTGAAGCTGTAAAAAATGAAGAGTTCTGTCTTTCATCTATCCAAGTATCAATGTTGTGTCCTGCTATCAAAACGATCTTTACACTGAATGAAACAGTGGCTATTTATACAATGACTGATATAGTAGCTCACTTTAAACATGTGAAGGAAAATGAATCACTTTGACTTAGCTACTAACTTGTCTATTAGGCAAAGTTCTCACATTAAACAAACTCATGCTTTCAATCTATCAACTAGACTCTTTTGGATCAAGTGCTGTCCTCTGAGGTATTCTGTTGTGAACAGAGAAATCATGTCACCAGGTAAAGACCACGAGCTTCTATGCTCAAGAAATAAACTAGGATCACTTTTCTCAATTGAATTAATTGACTTGTATCACTCATCCCCTCCCCCCCCCCTTTTTTTTTTTGGCCACTTCTATTGATCTTTCATTTATCTGTCTTTGTTCTTTGGTTTGTGTGGGCCTCCCACCGCAGTGGCCTCTCTCACTGCAGAGCACTGGCTCTGGGCCCATGCGCTCCAGAGCTCTGGCTTGGTAGTTGGACACATCGATCCAGCTGCTCCGTGGCACGTGGGATATTCCCAGGCCAGGGATCAAACCAGCACCCCTTGCACTGCAAGGCGGTATCCGTACCCACTGGACCACCAGGGAATTCCCCATCCCCCCTCCTTTTTTTTAATCCTCACAGTTCAAAGATATTTTTTATTGTGTGTGATGTGAATTTTGAGATGTTTTTATAAAGTTCTAACAAATCAGATATTAGGATGCATGAAATAATTAGAGAATATATATATATATATATATATATACACATATATTGGGAGAGAAAAAAATTGCTTCAATCAATAGCATAAACTAATCATTTTTTTTCCATTTCTATAACTCCTGTCCTTTTCAGGGCATCAGTTAGAGAAGGTCCATAGTGTTAGAAAATCTGTCTCTGCTTTAATTTTTCTGTTGTTTCTGGTACTGTTGACACACTACAGACTTGGCTTCTGATTCCCAGTTTGAATATTAATATAAATTGACACAAAAAGCCTTCTTAAAGCAAAATTTCATCACTGATATTTATAATTATGGGCTATATAGTACTCATAAGACTTAAAAAGTACTGTTATGATTTTCTGATTTTCAGTAACTAATTTCTAGTAGTTTTAAAAATAGGCATGCTTATGATTAATATGCAGCTCATAAATGATAAAAGTGATGCAGCCTAGATGTTCATCGACGAATGAATGGGTAAAGAATATGAAACACACATATACAATATGGAATGCTATGCAGCCAAGAAAAGAATGAATTTGAGTCAGTTCTAGTGAGGTGGATGAACCTAGAGCTATACAGAGTAAAGAAAGTTAGAAAGAAAAACACATTAATGCACATATATATATATATATATATATATATATATATATACACATACATACACACACACACACACATATATATATATATACAGAATCTAGAAAAATGGTACTGATGAACCTATCTGCAGGGAAGGAATGGGGATGCAGATATAGAGAATGGATTTGTGAACACTGTGGGGGAAGTGCATCCCACTAGACCACCAGGAAGCCCTCAAATATATTTTTAAATGTAAAAGGCTGATAAATAAATAAAAAAAATGAGAATAAAAGGACAGGAAGAAAATAGCAAAGAAGATAAGATTAAAAAAGGATTAGTTTTATTTCTATAAAATTTCTTAACAAAAATGAACTAACATCTCTATTAGAACTCAACAAGGAAAATTCATCTGTATCCTACTGATTTGTTAATTCACTTCGTTAAGCAATCATTTTTGATACCTACCATGTACTTGACAGTATTTAAGTCTCTATGACAGTAACAAAGATATATAAGATGTCTATAAGTACATTAGGAATTTCTTATTCCAGTAAGAGAGATGAAATGTTGTTATAAATAATTATGAGCCAACATATTCCAAAGAATATGCCATGAGTAATCCAAAGTGTCTGAACACAAGCATGAGAGTTCTATGGTCAAATCAGTTTGGAAAAAAAATAGACAGTTTACATCTTATCTACTCCTGAAAATTCACATACTGAAACTCCTCTGAATACTCTTTGGACCTTATGTGACTAGGATTCTTTTCATGGGTTGAAAATACATGCTTATGACTTTTTATATTTTCCACACATAACCCCTATGGACAACTTGTGAGAATATTGTCACACACATCAAATTTTATAATATATTTCCATAAGCAAATATATCAAGTAGTAAGCAGCATAGGACAGCCATCAAAAAAGCGAATTGCCATATTCCTAGGGTAAAAAGAAAGAAAAAGTGCTTCTCTATGAGAAAAGGAACTATAAGATTATGGAAAGAGCCAAATTAAAGTGAGTTTCAAAGTGTGACTAAGGACTACAGAAGTAAAAAACCTACTGGAGAAATGCCTGAATTAGAAAGGGAGAGGTTTAGCAAGTCCATGGTGTTCAGAATACTGACCTACTATGTGTGTGTGTGTGTATATATATATATATATATATATTTGATTTATTTTGTCTGACTCTCTAGTAGCAATAAGACAATTTTTTTTCCTGCCTGTGGAAGTGTTTCAGTGGAGGCAAGACAATGGGATAAACACCCATAGAGGTCTGTGTGTCAAATAAGGGTGAGATGAATTGACCCATGAAGGTAGTTCACTCAGAGTAAGGCATTCATTCTATGAGTTAACAGATTATTCTGTCAACTTCTACAGAGCTTTGAAGATTATGAAGAGAAATACTCAAGACACAAACCGTGTTTGGGGAGATTAATCTTGCAGATCTACATAAAATATATAAGAAAAAGACAATGAAGTGGCGAGAAGACCACTTAACAAAGAATCATAGACCTTTCCATGGTGTTTTTCCATCAACAGAGATACCATTAAAATCTCTCCTCTCACCCTTCCAGGGAAGACAGGACCTTCTTCATAGAACTGGGAAGAAAGAGGAACTTCAGTTCATTTGTCTGACTTTCTGTGGAATTCAATGTAAAATTTACTATGGGGTTTGATATTGAAAAGTGTTAGTTTCTCAGTCATGTCTGACTTTTTGCAGCTCCATGGACTGTAGCCTACTAGGCTCCTCTGTCTATGGAATTCTCCAGGCAAGAATACTGGATTGGGTAGCCAGTCCTCCTTCCAGGGAATTTTCCAGACCCAGGGATCAAGCCCAAGGCTTCTATATTGCAGATGGCTTCTTTGCTGTCTGAGTCACTACTGAAATTGGGTATTAATTTAGGCTTTGTAACTGATATAACTTTTTAGTCTGATAAGATATTGACATAAAATTACTGATAAACTTTATTAAGATACTTAAAATATTTTGTATGCAAATTTCTGCCAAATTTAAGTTCATCTTTTGAAAAACATCTTGATAATTTTATATACCATCATAAAAATAGTTGTCATTTATTGAATGGTTACTATTAAACACTATGTTTGATGCCTGCTACTTATTATTGCTTTCAAACATCAAGCTAGCAACAATGATAAAGATTTAAAATTGAGCTAAAATTTGGTTGGTATTATAGTAAAGCACTCGTTACATGGCTGAGAGGAAACTGTTAGTCAATTGCAGAGTAGGATTCAGGGTACTATTTCATTAACAGGTATACAAAAGGATGGAAACTCTGAACTCTTGGTAAAGAAAAATAGGACTAAGTAGCTTTCCTGCTCTAACACTCCCATAAGCCTATATTGACATGTCTAGTAAGAGGTTTGTGCCAGCTTAACTCCTTGTACCAACATATATTACCAGCCAGAGTTATGAACAGATTATTCTGTCAACTTCTACAGAGCTTTGAAGATTATGAAGAGAAATACTCAAGACACAAACCGTGTTTGGGGAGATTAATCTTGCAGATCTACATAAAATATATAAGAAAAAGACAATGAAGTGGCGAGAAGACCACTTAACAAAGAATCATAGACCTTTCCATGGTGTTTTTCCATCAACAGAGATACCATTAAAATCTCTCCTCTCACCCTTCCAGGGAAGACAGGACCTTCTTCATAGAACTGGGAAGAAAGAGGAACTTCAGTTCATTTGTCTGACTTTCTGTGGAATTCAATGTAAAATTTACTATGGGGTTTGATATTGAAAAGTGTTAGTTTCTCAGTCATGTCTGACTTTTTGCAGCTCCATGGACTGTAGCCTACTAGGCTCCTCTGTCTATGGAATTCTCCAGGCAAGAATACTGGATTGGGTAGCCAGTCCTCCTTCCAGAATTTTCCAGACCCAGGGATCAAGCCCAAGGCTTCTATATTGCAGATGGCTTCTTTGCTGTCTGAGTCACTACTGAAATTGGGTATTAATTTAGGCTTTGTAACTGATATAACTTTTTAGTCTGATAAGATATTGACATAAAATTACTGATAAACTTTATTAAGATACTTAAAATATTTTGTATGCAAATTTCTGCCAAATTTAAGTTCATCTTTTGAAAAACATCTTGATAATTTTATATACCATCATAAAAATAGTTGTCATTTATTGAATGGTTACTATTAAACACTATGTTTGATGCCTGCTACTTATTATTGCTTTCAAACATCAAGCTAGCAACAATGATAAAGATTTAAAATTGAGCTAAAATTTGGTTGGTATTATAGTAAAGCACTCGTTACATGGCTGAGAGGAAACTGTTAGTCAATTGCAGAGTAGGATTCAGGGTACTATTTCATTAACAGGTATACAAAAGGATGGAAACTCTGAACTCTTGGTAAAGAAAAATAGGACTAAGTAGCTTTCCTGCTCTAACACTCCCATAAGCCTATATTGACATGTCTAGTAAGAGGTTTGTGCCAGCTTAACTCCTTGTACCAACATATATTACCAGCCAGAGTGACATTTGTTTTCTATCTATAAGGTGATGGTATATTAAGTTTCTTTAGAGGGTCACTGGTTTAAGACATTTCCAACTAAACTGTCTCACCCCCAGCTCTTCAAAAAGAGCTTGTTTAAAATCTTAGTTGGAGTCTGAAGGGCTTCCTATTTCCCCTTCAATCATACTAAACAGAGAGCCAGTCATACATATAATCTTATGACTATTAACTTCTGAATATAGAGAATAGAATCAATTATTCATCATATTCTCTACTCGATAGCCCCTATTCAACAACTACTCTGTGCCAGAAAGTGTAGTTTGGTGCAGCTTCCAAAGGAATCATGGAGTCATGTACCTGAGGAATATCAGACAAGCTAAACTCTTATGTAGTTAAGACTTAGCTGTAATGTAGCCAAAAGTTTAAATTTTATAGATCAAAAAATCCAAGTGCAAATAAGGTCACTGACTTGTCAAAATCACATTGGATACTGGTATGTTACTGAATTTAAAATTTTAGGCAACTAGAATCTGGATCAGAGATAGCTAGACTCTAAATCTCAGGGTATACATTCATTCATCACTCATCATTTGCCTTTGCTTCTGTTTGAAAGCCACTGGTCTTTTTATCCCACATTGTTCTGATTCTCACTTACCTTCATGATTTCACTGCCATGTTCCTGATCAGTTCTTCATGTCTTCTTTTCTCCATCTTATTCAAGCTGTTAGAATTTCCTGAGGAGCTATTTGCTTGATCACTATGTTTCATGACCACCTCCAACTGATTAGATTTATTCTTGTTGCTGAGTTAATTACAGATAATGCTGCTTCCTCTTTTTATAGAAGTAAAAATATACTTTCAATAATAATTGGCTACTTTACATTTATCTTCATTAGCTAGGCAGTCTCTGATCCTTGCCATTCCTCTGTGGTTTTAAACACATAATTTTTACATCTATTATTGCTCTCTTGGATATTGTTTGGGCACTGAAAAATCCTACTGTATGCAAAATTTCTTTTCATTCTTGGAATGTCTACATGTTCACTCATTACCTTTATTAGGATTGCCTGATCTTTCTTCTAGTTTAACTGAGTCTATTGTTCAATATTGTTTAAGAGTCAAGGATGCAACAGACATAGTAAAGAATCTATCTGCAATGCAGAAGACTTAGGTTTGATTTCTGGATTTGGAAGATTCCCCAGGGAATAAAATGAGAACTCACTACAGTATTCTTGCTGGGAGAATTCCATAGACAGAACAGCTTGATAGGCTACAGTCCTTGGAGTCTTAAAGAGTCAGACATGACTGAATGACTAACACTTTCACTTTCAAGATTTAAACGTATTTTCTCCATGTTATTGCATAATCACATGGTTTATCTCTTTATTTTCCACTCACTTTGAAGACATCTCTCTTACCAGACTCCAAATGCAAAACAATTACTTAATTTTTTTTCCTTTGGGCCTTAATTCAACACACATGTATTACTAACAGCTCTAATATTTAGGATAAAATGGAAATAAAAATATACCCCCTGCATTCAAATTTGTTGGGAAATTAGACAAATAAATCAGTAGTAACTATAATGTGGTACATGTTATGTTGACGTTAAAGGCAAATTTTATAGTGAAATGAAGGAGAGATAACAGATACTGAATACTTCCTGAGGTGGGAAAATGAAAGCCTTCACAAAGTAATATATGGTTAAACTGAATGTTGAGTGTTGAAAGAAAAGAAAGAGTAATTGTCAGAATGGGAATAATATGTCATTTTACAGCTGGGGAAATTGAAGTGTAAATAAAACATGATCATTCTCAAAAGCAAAAGGTGAAAATTCTAAGACATAGATCATAGAGAAAACAGACAACATGCTCAAAGGAAGTTGGATACATTCTGTGGAATTTTTAAGCATCCCAGTTCCATTTGAGATTTAAATATACCATTATTTCTCCCTTAAAAATATTGGTTAAAAAAAAGAAAAAAAGATTATTGGTAAAGAATTCAATTTTGCTGTATATGAAGCATTTTATTTGATAAAAAAACTTACAGCTTATAGAAATTAAAATATTTTTGACAGACTTTTGTATTATGGGTGAGGGGGAATCAGTGAAGATATTTAAGAAAGACTCTTGTTATACTTATGAAAGTTATACTTAGTAAAGTGATCCCAGCATGGACATTAGGATACAGTCTCACAAAAGCAATAGTTTGGAGGAAATGATAATAGACTGTTACTGAGACAAATCATGATTACTGTAATTCAACAAGATTAAAAGTCAAAGCCTCGATCATAGTGGCAATTAAGTAACAGATCAGAAAGACAAAATGAATGAACATAAAAGATAATTTTGAATTGTTAAATATAAGTGAATTCAGAAAATGTTGGTATTATTCACTTGTGATTATTGCCTTTTGTCTGTGAATTGGAGCATCTAGTATGATATGACAAACATCAAGTACAAACTTTAAAAAGGGACTTCCTAAGTGGCTCTGTGGCAAAGAATCTGGCTTCCAATGCAGGAGCCAGAGGAGATGTGGGTTCCATCCCTGAGTTTGGAAAATATCCTAAAGAAGAAAATGGCAAAACCCTCCAGTATTCTTGCCTTGAGAATCCCGTGGATGGAGGAGCCTGGTGGCCCACAGTTTGTGGGGTCATAAAGAGTCAGATACAACTGAAGTGACTGAGCAACAACACAAACTTTAAAATACACCCAGTGGCCTCACCTTGCTGTTTTCTTTCAGTAGGAAAGTCATCTCTGACTCTTTGCCACTGCATGCACTGCGTCATGCCAGATTTTCCTGTCCTTCACTATCTCCCAGAGTTTGCTCAAATTCATGTCCACTGAGTCAGTGATGTTATCTAACCATCTCAGTCTCTGCTGGCCCTTCTTCTTTTGCCTTCAATCTCCCTCAGCATCAATGTCATTTCCAGTGAGTCAGTTCTTCCCAGCAGGCGGCCAAAGTATTTGAGAGTCAGCTTTAACATTAGTCCTTCTAATGAAAATTCAAGGTTGATTCCCTTTAGGACCAACTGGTTTATTCTCCTTACTGCCCAAGACTCTCAAGAGTCTTCTCCAGCACCACAATTTGAAAGCATCAATTCTTTGTCACTCAACCCTCTTTATGGTCCAACTCTCATATTGGTACAGGACTACTGGAAAAACTATAGTTTTGACTGTATGGATTTTTGAAGGCAAAATGATATCTGCTTCTTAATACACTGCTTAGGCACCTACCAAATTGAAAAACCAACTCTGTAAATTGAGGAGACCTAACTCTTGGGAGTTAAATACTTATGAAAGTTTTATACTTAGTAAAGTGATCCCAGCATGGACATTAGGATACAGTCTCACAAAAGCAATAGTTTGGAGGAAATGATAATAGACTGTTACTGAGACAAATCATGATTACTGTAATTCAACAAGATTAAAAGTCAAAGCCTCGATCATAGTGGCAATTAAGTAACAGATCAGAAAGACAAAATGAATGAACATAAAAGATAATTTTGAATTGTTAAATATAAGTGAATTCAGAAAATGTTGGTATTATTCACTTGTGATTATTGCCTTTTGTCTGTGAATTGGAGCATCTAGTATGATATGACAAACATCAAGTACAAACTTTAAAAAGGGACTTCCTAAGTGGCTCTGTGGCAAAGAATCTGGCTTCCAATGCAGGAGCCAGAGGAGATGTGGGTTCCATCCCTGAGTTTGGAAAATATCCTAAAGAAGAAAATGGCAAAACCCTCCAGTATTCTTGCCTTGAGAATCCCGTGGATGGAGGAGCCTGGTGGCCCACAGTTTGTGGGGTCATAAAGAGTCAGATACAACTGAAGTGACTGAGCAACAACACAAACTTTAAAATACACCCAGTGGCCTCACCTTGCTGTTTTCTTTCAGTAGGAAAGTCATCTCTGACTCTTTGCCACTGCATGCACTGCGTCATGCCAGATTTTCCTGTCCTTCACTATCTCCCAGAGTTTGCTCAAATTCATGTCCACTGAGTCAGTGATGTTATCTAACCATCTCAGTCTCTGCTGGCCCTTCTTCTTTTGCCTTCAATCTCCCTCAGCATCAATGTCATTTCCAGTGAGTCAGTTCTTCCCAGCAGGCGGCCAAAGTATTTGAGAGTCAGCTTTAACATTAGTCCTTCTAATGAAAATTCAAGGTTGATTCCCTTTAGGACCAACTGGTTTATTCTCCTTACTGCCCAAGACTCTCAAGAGTCTTCTCCAGCACCACAATTTGAAAGCATCAATTCTTTGTCACTCAACCCTCTTTATGGTCCAACTCTCATATTGGTACAGGACTACTGGAAAAACTATAGTTTTGACTGTATGGATTTTTGAAGGCAAAATGATATCTGCTTCTTAATACACTGCTTAGGCACCTACCAAATTGAAAAACCAACTCTGTAAATTGAGGAGTACCCTGAAACTGTCTTGGGAGTTAGGGAATGTTGCTTTCCATATACAACATTTGGAGACATTTTCTATTAAATACAATGTTACTGAGAAGCTATTGAAAAAAGACATTGAGAGCTAACATTGACAAAAAATATGACCATGTATTAAAGAGAAGAGTACTCTTCTTTGAAATTGGGGAAACAAATGGATACATAGCAGGAAAGAACAAGGACAGTTCCTAATATTCAATATGTCTATTGTATTACATATAGTATTCAAGTGCTGTCTATTCCAACAACACTTGAAAATAATAGCACTGGAAAAACTGAGGTTTTCTCTGTGAGTCAATGTACCTGGAAATGGTCACTAATTGGGTGGGCAGTAGCAGTGGCAATCTCAACATCGCCAAAGTGTGTACCTGGTATGGAACAGAGGCAAAGCTAAAAGTTAGACATTTGGTCCCTAGTGCAGTTCTTTTATCAAAAACAGGTAAGAAACTATAGTAGACAGAGTGTTATTTCTGGCATTCCTAAGGGTCTGTCTCTCTCTTACTTCTCTCAGGCTGCTGGATCACTGAACTGCTTATTCTTTCCTAACAGACATTCCATTCCACCTATTTGAGAAAGTGAGATGAGTGTTTTATAGCAGCAACATGGAAAGGGAAGACATTCCCCATCTTCTCAGGAAAGATTTTGCCCAATTAAGGATGAATTGGCTCATCTCAGTCTCTGCTGGCCCTTCTTCTTTTGCCTTCAATCTCCCTCAGCATCAATGTCATTTCCAGTGAGTCAGTTCTTCCCAGCAGGCGGCCAAAGTATTTGAGAGTCAGCTTTAACATTAGTCCTTCTAATGAAAATTCAAGGTTGATTCCCTTTAGGACCAACTGGTTTATTCTCCTTACTGCCCAAGACTCTCAAGAGTCTTCTCCAGCACCACAATTTGAAAGCATCAATTCTTTGTCACTCAACCCTCTTTATGGTCCAACTCTCATATTGGTACAGGACTACTGGAAAAACTATAGTTTTGACTGTATGGATTTTTGAAGGCAAAATGATATCTGCTTCTTAATACACTGCTTAGGCACCTACCAAATTGAAAAACCAACTCTGTAAATTGAGGAGTACCCTGAAACTGTCTTGGGAGTTAGGGAATGTTGCTTTCCATATACAACATTTGGAGACATTTTCTATTAAATACAATGTTACTGAGAAGCTATTGAAAAAAGACATTGAGAGCTAACATTGACAAAAAATATGACCATGTATTAAAGAGAAGAGTACTCTTCTTTGAAATTGGGGAAACAAATGGATACATAGCAGGAAAGAACAAGGACAGTTCCTAATATTCAATATGTCTATTGTATTACATATAGTATTCAAGTGCTGTCTATTCCAACAACACTTGAAAATAATAGCACTGGAAAAACTGAGGTTTTCTCTGTGAGTCAATGTACCTGGAAATGGTCACTAATTGGGTGGGCAGTAGCAGTGGCAATCTCAACATCGCCAAAGTGTGTACCTGGTATGGAACAGAGGCAAAGCTAAAAGTTAGACATTTGGTCCCTAGTGCAGTTCTTTTATCAAAAACAGGTAAGAAACTATAGTAGACAGAGTGTTATTTCTGGCATTCCTAAGGGTCTGTCTCTCTCTTACTTCTCTCAGGCTGCTGGATCACTGAACTGCTTATTCTTTCCTAACAGACATTCCATTCCACCTATTTGAGAAAGTGAGATGAGTGTTTTTATAGCAGCAACATGGAAAGGGAAGACATCCCAGGTGAACGCAACCACCTTATCTTCTCAGGAAAGATTTTGCCCAATTAAGGATGAATTGAAGAAATAAGAGAGAGTGAAAGAGCAAGAAGAGAACAGAAAACATGTCACTTAAAAAAATCTGTACAAAGTGAAGTAAGTCAAAAAGAAAAGGACAAATACAGTATACTAATGCATATACATGTAATCTAGTAAGATGGTAGTGATAAATGCACATGCAGAACAGCAGTGGAGAAACAGACTTAGAGAACAGACCTAAGGTCATTGGGGTGAGGGAAGATCAGACGAGAGGTATGGAAAGAGCAACAAGGAAACCTGCACTATCATATGTAATAGAGATTACCACTGTGATTAAGTTCTAAGACTAAGGGAACCTACATGGGGACTAAGCATCAACCTGGGGGAGTGAAAAGGGGGAAAAGCGAAAGAGGGCTCAAGGGAGAGGGATAAGGGTTATACCTATGACTATTTGGGGATTATGTATACCTGAAAACAAGAAAACTCTGTAAAAACGTATAACAACTTCGCTGTACACCTGAAGCTAATGCGACATTGTAAAACAAACATACCCCAATAAAAATAAAAAATTAAAAAAAAACTGCATTCAAAAATAGCATTAAAAAAACCCACATACAAATCTATAAAGAAAGAGATACTATCAGAACCATCTTCTAGGTATAGTCAAAATTATTGAAGAAAAAAAAAAGAAGTAGATGGGGCTTTCCTGGTGGTCCAGTGGGCAAAGAGTCTGCCTTGCACTGCAGGGGGCTCCAGTTGGATCCCTGGCATGGGAGGATCCCACATACTGTGGACCAGCTGGACCTGTGTGTCCAATTAGGAGCCAGAGCTCAGGAATGCATGAGTCCAGAGCCAGTGCTCTGCTACATAGGAGGCTGCTGCTGTCGGAGGCCCACACAGGCCAGGGAACAAAGATGGATGAAAATAAATAAATGAGGCACCAATAAAAAGTGGCCAAAAATTTAACAAAAGGAAAGAAGGAATAGATAATGTAAGAAACAAACATGACATGACACGGTAGTCAAGAGGTTTGGTGGTATTTTTTTGCAATCCATACCAAAGAGCTTAGCTCAAGTAGAATATTTATTAACTAACCCTGCTTTTAACACCTGTAGCTTACCAGGCTCCTTTGTCCATGGAAGTCTCCAGGCAAGAATAGTGGAGTGGGCTGCCACTTCCTCCTCCAGGGGATTTTCCTGATCAAAAGTTCAAACCCACGACTCCTGCATGTCCTGTATTGGCATGCATGACTCCTGCATGTTCTGCATTGGCAGCCAGATTCCTTACCACTGAGTCACCTGAGAAGTCCACTTTTAACTTAAGAGAAGAGTAATTTCAGTCATGGCTGAGTCTAGATGTTCAAATAATCCCCTAAGGATAGATGGCATTTTCCACTCTCCTCTAGGCTTTCCCTTGACCGTCTTCATCCTTTTGCAGAATCTCCTCAAATAATGTTCCTCAGCAGCCACAGTCAAAAGCTGTTTCTCTAATAATTCCAGTAAAAACCATCCCTGACCCGGAGCTAAGATGGCAAAGTCAAAAGCTTGTTTCCAAATGATCATCACAAGAAAACTCTGTAAAAACGTATAACAACTTCGCTGTACACCTGAAGCTAATGCGACATTGTAAAACAAACATACCCCAATAAAAATAAAAAATTAAAAAAAAACTGCATTCAAAAATAGCATTAAAAAAACCCACATACAAATCTATAAAGAAAGAGATACTATCAGAACCATCTTCTAGGTATAGTCAAAATTATTGAAGAAAAAAAAAAGAAGTAGATGGGGCTTTCCTGGTGGTCCAGTGGGCAAAGAGTCTGCCTTGCACTGCAGGGGGCTCCAGTTGGATCCCTGGCATGGGAGGATCCCACATACTGTGGACCAGCTGGACCTGTGTGTCCAATTAGGAGCCAGAGCTCAGGAATGCATGAGTCCAGAGCCAGTGCTCTGCTACATAGGAGGCTGCTGCTGTCGGAGGCCCACACAGGCCAGGGAACAAAGATGGATGAAAATAAATAAATGAGGCACCAATAAAAAGTGGCCAAAAATTTAACAAAAGGAAAGAAGGAATAGATAATGTAAGAAACAAACATGACATGACACGGTAGTCAAGAGGTTTGGTGGTATTTTTTTGCAATCCATACCAAAGAGCTTAGCTCAAGTAGAATATTTATTAACTAACCCTGCTTTTAACACCTGTAGCTTACCAGGCTCCTTTGTCCATGGAAGTCTCCAGGCAAGAATAGTGGAGTGGGCTGCCACTTCCTCCTCCAGGGGATTTTCCTGATCAAAAGTTCAAACCCACGACTCCTGCATGTCCTGTATTGGCATGCATGACTCCTGCATGTTCTGCATTGGCAGCCAGATTCCTTACCACTGAGTCACCTGAGAAGTCCACTTTTAACTTAAGAGAAGAGTAATTTCAGTCATGGCTGAGTCTAGATGTTCAAATAATCCCCTAAGGATAGATGGCATTTTCCACTCTCCTCTAGGCTTTCCCTTGACCGTCTTCATCCTTTTGCAGAATCTCCTCAAATAATGTTCCTCAGCAGCCACAGTCAAAAGCTGTTTCTCTAATAATTCCAGTAAAAACCATCCCTGACCCGGAGCTAAGATGGCGGCGTAGAAGGATGTGCACTCATCTGTCCTGCAAATTCGCCTGAATTGCGACGAGTTGCTGGGAAGCCATCAACGAAAGGAGGTTGGATCTGATCACAGAGAGGATACCCCACATCGAAGAACAAAGGAGAAGCCGCATCAAGATGGTAGGAAGGGCACAATCGCGCTTTTAAAAGTCAAACCTCATACCCGCCAGAGTAGCTGGGCGGGCCAAAGGCGCAAAGCCTGTTGCAGATCAAAACCCGGGAAAGGAGCAGTGACACCCACAAGGGACTGAGCCAGACCTGCTTTGGAGGGTCCAGGTGCCCCCCTGAGCTAGAAGTGCCCTTGAGCAGGCCTCGGAAGGACGGCACTCAGTTCCCTTTGGAGGAGGTTACCATTAACCCGATCACAGAGTCGCCGAGGAGGACTGGAAAGTCTGTGTGCACTGTGATCTGGGAAAGGGGAATAGCGATCCTGCATGAGACTGAGCCAGACTCACCTCTGAGTAACCTGACGTCTCCCGCGGTGGCGGGGGTCGACGGTGGCCTGCAGCAGGGTTGGGGTCACTGCGGAAGTGCTTCCCATAGAGCGTGTGGGAATAAATCCTGTGTGAGACAGACGCCATTTTTCCTACTGTAGTTTGGCTGCTGGTCAAACTGCAGGGTTGCTGATCAAGCTACAGGGAGGGAATTTAGCTCCACCCAGCAAGAAAAGGGATTTGGATTAAGAAACTCCCAGGGTCAGCCTGGGCGGGCCATTTAGTTCTGGAATAGGCCGAAATAAACAAGCCATCTAAGAGGTCTTCAGATCCAACCACTACCAGAGGAAAGAAAAAGACTGATGATTTCTGAATAGTCAGCAAGAGACAGAAGAACATAAACACTATTTTTTCATGTTTTGTCTGAAGCTGGAGTTACTGCTGGACTTTAAAATTTCATTTTTTGTATTCTATTACTTTGTTTCAATTTTTTTTTTCTCTTTTTTCCAAACCCACCACTCAGTGCACCCACAGCTGTTTTTTGTTTTTTGTTTTTTTTGGGGTGTGTGTGTGTGTGTGTGAGAGTGGGTGTGTTCATTTCCTTCACTGAATTCTATTGAAGCTGCTAATCTTATCAGTAAGACTGAATATATTCAAGTTTACATAATTTATTTTTTCTTTTTCCTTTTAAACCACACATTTTATTTTCGTATAAACTTCTGGTTCCCCACTGGCCTTTTAAGGTTCTGTGGGGGTTTTATTTGTTTTTCTTATTTTTGCTTTGTTTTCCTATACTTTTCTAATGAGCTCTTTTAATTTTTTCTAAATTTTTCATTTGTACTACTACCGCCTCTATAATTCTTTGCTTTCTCTGATGCTCCTTTCCTATAGCACTAAATTCTGATGCATACAAATCTTTATCTCCCTATATTTAACTTTGCAATATTATTCTATATTTCTCTTCTATCCTCCCTTTCTATTTTTCCCTTTCCCCACCATATTTCTTAGTCTGTTCTGTCCTCATTGCCTTATCCCCAACGGGGACCCTGCTCTAGCATTATTCTCCAATTCGTGCTCTACTTAGTTTGGTTATTAACTGGTGGATATCATTCTTGGTTTTCTCTATTTGCCATGCTAACGTACTGAAATGTATTTTTGGTTGGAAAGCTTGGGTTATGTTACAGCTGTATATGTTTATGTGTATAATTCAATACGCTAGATAGTATTTGCATATTTTTTAATTGCCATTTGTCAAAGGTATACCTCTGTTTCTCATTTGCATATATATGTTTTAATATCATTTAATGCCATAACAAACCAGCCGTGAAATCTTCATTCCCTGGTCAGGCAACAAGCCCCGGGACTTTAGGGAGGGAGCACTGACTCCAAAACTCTACAATACTAGAGAACGCCTAACACTAAAGAGCAGTTTACAAGTGACAACGCCAACAAAGGTAATCACTTGTATGCAAGTCCTGACATCACCCAACCACCAGCATCACCCAGAATAAGAAGCCCCATCCAAACAACAAACACCAAAAGACATAACTCAAAGTCTGGGAAAAGAAAACCCCAAATAGAGCCAGTTAAAAAATTAATAATAACAATGAAACAGCAGAGAAATACCACACAAGTGAAGGAACAATCCACAAACACAAAGATCAAATCTATGAAGAGAATTTGGACAAACTTTCTGAAAGTGATTTCAGAAGAATGATAGTAAAGATGATCAAAGACACTGAAAACAGAATTTCAGAGAAATTGCAAGACACAACGAACACAAGGAATAAAGAAATACAAGAACTTACCAAAAAAGTAACAGAGACAAACAAGTCAATTGCAGAACTGAAAAAGAGTGTAGAAGGAATCAAGAGCAGACTATCTGAGACAGAAGACCGGATAAGTGAGCTGGAAGATAAAATGGTGGAAGTAACTGCTGAAAAACAGACTCTAGCTCAAAGAATGAAAAGAGCAGAGGATAGCCTCAGAGACTTCTGGGATAATATCAAAGGCACCAATATTCGAATTATAGGGGTTCCAGAAGAAGAAGAAAAAAACAAAGGCTATGAGAAAATTTTTGAAGAGATTATAGTTGAAAATTTCCACAACATGGGAAAAGATAGAGTCAATCAAGTCCAAGAAGCACAAAGAGTACCATACAGAATCAATCCGAGAGGAAACACACCAAGACACATATTAATGAAGTTAACACAAATCAAACACAAAGATAGAATTCTCAAAGCAGCAAGGGAAAAGCAACTAGTGACATATAAGGGAAAGCCCATACGTTTAACAGCTGATCTTTCAACAGAAACTCTGCAGGCCAGAAGGGAATGGCAGGACACATTTAAACGGCTAAAAGAGAATAATCTGCAACCGAGAATCCTCTACCCTGCAAGGATCTCCTTCAAAATTGATGGAGAAATCAAAAGCTTTACAGACAAGCAAAAATTAAAAGAATTTAGTCACACCAAACTGGTCTTACAACAAGTGTTAAAGGGACTTATTTAGACAACAAGTATAAAAGGGGAAGATCCACGAAACAAACCCATCATAACATCTAAGAAGATGACAATAGGATCATATGTTTCAATAATTACTTTGAATATCAATGGAATAAATGCCCCAACCAAAAGACACAGAGTGGCTGAATGGATTCAAAAACACAACCCATACATATGCTGCCTCCAGGAAACTCATTTCAGACCTAAAGACACTGGAAGATTGCAAGTGAGAGGGTGGAAAAGATATTCCATGCAAATGGAAATCAAAAGAAAGCTGGAGTAGCAATCCTCATAACAGAGACAAACAAGTCAATTGCAGAACTGAAAAAGAGTGTAGAAGGAATCAAGAGCAGACTATCTGAGACAGAAGACCGGATAAGTGAGCTGGAAGATAAAATGGTGGAAGTAACTGCTGAAAAACAGACTCTAGCTCAAAGAATGAAAAGAGCAGAGGATAGCCTCAGAGACTTCTGGGATAATATCAAAGGCACCAATATTCGAATTATAGGGGTTCCAGAAGAAGAAGAAAAAAACAAAGGCTATGAGAAAATTTTTGAAGAGATTATAGTTGAAAATTTCCACAACATGGGAAAAGATAGAGTCAATCAAGTCCAAGAAGCACAAAGAGTACCATACAGAATCAATCCGAGAGGAAACACACCAAGACACATATTAATGAAGTTAACACAAATCAAACACAAAGATAGAATTCTCAAAGCAGCAAGGGAAAAGCAACTAGTGACATATAAGGGAAAGCCCATACGTTTAACAGCTGATCTTTCAACAGAAACTCTGCAGGCCAGAAGGGAATGGCAGGACACATTTAAACGGCTAAAAGAGAATAATCTGCAACCGAGAATCCTCTACCCTGCAAGGATCTCCTTCAAAATTGATGGAGAAATCAAAAGCTTTACAGACAAGCAAAAATTAAAAGAATTTAGTCACACCAAACTGGTCTTACAACAAGTGTTAAAGGGACTTATTTAGACAACAAGTATAAAAGGGGAAGATCCACGAAACAAACCCATCATAACATCTAAGAAGATGACAATAGGATCATATGTTTCAATAATTACTTTGAATATCAATGGAATAAATGCCCCAACCAAAAGACACAGAGTGGCTGAATGGATTCAAAAACACAACCCATACATATGCTGCCTCCAGGAAACTCATTTCAGACCTAAAGACACTGATAGACTGAAAGTGAGAGGCTGGAAAAAGATATTCCATGCAAATGGAAATCAAAAGAAAGCTGGAGTAGCAATCCTCATATCAGAGAAAATAGACTTCAAAATAAAGAAGATTAGAAGAGACAAGGCAGGATACTACATCATGATTAAGGGATCCATCCAAGAAGAAGACATAACAATCATAAATATCTATGCACCCAACGCAGGAGCACCCCAATACATAAGACAAACACTTTCAGACATAAAAGAAGACAATAGGAGTGCTTACAATGGCTTGGGGCAAAGGTCTGGAGGGGTGGGATGGGGGATCTGGGGGGGTGGGATGGGGGGATCTGGGTGGGTGGGGACCATGGATATGCATATGACTGATCTGGGAACATACATGTATGTGAACAACAAAACTCTGTAAAACCTTTAAAATAAAGAATAAAAAAAAATAAATAAAAAAAAAAAAAAAAAAAGAAGACATTGACACTAGCACAATCATAGTAGGAGACTTTAACACTCCTCTCACACCAATGGACAGATCATCCAAACAGAAAATTAATAAAGAAACACAAGACTTAAATGCCACACTAGAAGAGATGGACCTCATTGATATCTTTAGGACTTTCCATCCAAAAGCAGAAGCATACACTTTCTTCTCAAGTGCTCACGGAACGTTCTCAAGGATAGACCACATCTTGGACCACAAATCAAACCTCCGTCAATTCAAGAAAACTGAAATTATATCAACCATCTTCTCGGACCACAATGTAGTGAGACTAGAGATCAACTACAGGAAAAAAACCGCTAAAAACACAAACACATGGAGATTAAACAACACATACCTAAAAAATCAACTGATCATTGGAAAAAGGAAATCAAGGGAATCCACGAAACAAACCCATCATAACATCTAAGAAGATGACAATAGGATCATATGTTTCAATAATTACTTTGAATATCAATGGAATAAATGCCCCAACCAAAAGACACAGAGTGGCTGAATGGATTCAAAAACACAACCCATACATATGCTGCCTCCAGGAAACTCATTTCAGACCTAAAGACACTGATAGACTGAAAGTGAGAGGCTGGAAAAAGATATTCCATGCAAATGGAAATCAAAAGAAAGCTGGAGTAGCAATCCTCATATCAGAGAAAATAGACTTCAAAATAAAGAAGATTAGAAGAGACAAGGCAGGATACTACATCATGATTAAGGGATCCATCCAAGAAGAAGACATAACAATCATAAATATCTATGCACCCAACGCAGGAGCACCCCAATACATAAGACAAACACTTTCAGACATAAAAGAAGACAATAGGAGTGCTTACAATGGCTTGGGGCAAAGGTCTGGAGGGGTGGGATGGGGGGGATCTGGGTGGGTGGGATGGGGGATCTGGGTGGGTGGGGACCATGGATATGCATATGACTGATCTGGGAACATACATGTATGTGAACAACAAAACTCTGTAAAACCTTTAAAATAAAGAATAAAAAAAAATAAATAAATAAAAAAAAAAAAAAAAAAAGAAGACATTGACACTAGCACAATCATAGTAGGAGACTTTAACACTCCTCTCACACCAATGGACAGATCATCCAAACAGAAAATTAATAAAGAAACACAAGACTTAAATGCCACACTAGAAGAGATGGACCTCATTGATATCTTTAGGACTTTCCATCCAAAAGCAGAAGCATACACTTTCTTCTCAAGTGCTCACGGAACGTTCTCAAGGATAGACCACATCTTGGACCACAAATCAAACCTCCGTCAATTCAAGAAAACTGAAATTATATCAACCATCTTCTCGGACCACAATGTAGTGAGACTAGAGATCAACTACAGGAAAAAAACCGCTAAAAACACAAACACATGGAGATTAAACAACACATACCTAAAAAATCAACTGATCATTGAGGAAATCAAAGGAGAAATAAAACAATGCCTAGAAGAAAATGACAATGAACACACAACAGTGCAAAACCTATGGGATACTGTAAAAGCAGTTCTAAGAGGCAAGTTTATAGCAATTCAATCCCACCTTAAGAAACTAGGAAAATCTCAAACAGACGACCTTACCTTACGCTTAAAACAACTGGAGAAAGAAGAACAAAAACACCCCAAAGCCAGCAGAAGAAGGGAAATCATAATGATCAGAGCAGAAATAAATGAAAAAGAAACAAAAGAAACAATAGTAAAGATAAATAAAACAAAAAGCTGGTTCTTCGAAAAGGTCAATAAAATCGACACACCACTGGACAGACTCATCAAGGAAAAGAGAGAGAAGAATCAGATAAATAAAATCAAAAAGGAAAAAGGAGAGATTACAACAGATAATGCAGATATCCAAAGGATTCTAAGAGACTATTATGAGCAACTCTATGGCAACAAACTGGACAACATGGAAGAATTGGACAGTTTCTTAGAGAAGATTAATCTCCCAAGACTCAACCAGGAAGAAATAGAAACTACGAACAAGCCAATCACAAGCTCAGAAATCAACCTTGTGATCAAAACTCTACCCAAAAATAAAAGCCCGGGGCCAGATGGTTTCATAAGTGAATTCTACCAAACATTTAAAGAAGTGCTCATGCCTGTCCTTCTAAAACTCTTCCAAAAAATTGCACAGGAAGGAACACTTCCAAACACATTCTATGAGGCCGCCATCACCCTGATACCAAAGCCAGGCAAAGACAACACAAAAAAAGAAAATTAATAAAGAAACACAAGCCTTAAATGCCACACTAGAAAAGATGGACCTCATTGATATCTTTAGGACTTTCCATCCAAAAGCAGAAGCATACACTTTCTTCTCAAGTGCTCACGGAACGTTCTCAAGGATAGACCACATCTTGGACCACAAATCAAACCTCCGTCAATTCAAGAAAACTGAAATTATATCAACCATCTTCTCGGACCACAATGTAGTGAGACTAGAGATCAACTACAGGAAAAAAACCGCTAAAAACACAAACACATGGAGATTAAACAACACATACCTAAAAAATCAACTGATCATTGAGGAAATCAAAGGAGAAATAAAACAATGCCTAGAAGAAAATGACAATGAACACACAACAGTGCAAAACCTATGGGATACTGTAAAAGCAGTTCTAAGAGGCAAGTTTATAGCAATTCAATCCCACCTTAAGAAACTAGGAAAATCTCAAACAGACGACCTTACCTTACGCTTAAAACAACTGGAGAAAGAAGAACAAAAACACCCCAAAGCCAGCAGAAGAAGGGAAATCATAATGATCAGAGCAGAAATAAATGAAAAAGAAACAAAAGAAACAATAGTAAAGATAAATAAAACAAAAAGCTGGTTCTTCGAAAAGGTCAATAAAATCGACACACCACTGGACAGACTCATCAAGGAAAAGAGAGAGAAGAATCAGATAAATAAAATAAAAAAGGGAAAAAGGGAGATTACAACAGATAATGCAGATATCCAAAGGATTCTAAGAGACTATTATGAGCAACTCTATGGCAACAAACTGGACAACATGGAAGAATTGGACAGTTTCTTAGAGAAGATTAATCTCCCAAGACTCAACCAGGAAGAAATAGAAACTACGAACAAGCCAATCACAAGCTCAGAAATCAACCTTGTGATCAAAACTCTACCCAAAAATAAAAGCCCGGGGCCAGATGGTTTCATAAGTGAATTCTACCAAACATTTAAAGAAGTGCTCATGCCTGTCCTTCTAAAACTCTTCCAAAAAATTGCACAGGAAGGAACACTTCCAAACACATTCTATGAGGCCGCCATCACCCTGATACCAAAGCCAGGCAAAGACAACACAAAAAAAGAAAATTATAGACCAATTTCACTGATGAATCTAGATCCAAAATCCTCAACAAAATCCTAGCAAACAGAATTCAACAACACATCAAAAAGCTCATTCATGATGATCAAGTTGCATTCATCCCAGGTGTGCAAGGATTCTTCAATATCCGCAAATCAATCAATGTGATGCACCATATCAACAAATTGAGAAACAAAAATCACATGATCATCTCAATAGATGCAGAAAAAGCCTTTGACAAAGTACAGCATCCATTTATGATAAAAACTCTTCAAAAAATGGGCATAGAAGGAACTTATCTTAACATAGTGAAAGCCATCTATGAGAAGCCCACAGCGAACATTATCCTCAATGGTGAAAAACTGAAAGCATTCCCTCTAAGATCAGGAACAAGACAAGGGTGTCCACTTTCACCACTCTTATTCAACATAGTCCTGGAAGTCCTAGCAACAGCAATAAGAGAAGAGAAAGAAATCAAAGGAATCCAGATTGGAAAGGAAGAAGTCAAGCTCTCTCTTTTTGCAGATGACATGATATTATACATAGAAAATCCCAAAGACACTATTACAAAACTACTAGAGTTAATCAGCGAATTCAGCAAAGTCTCAGGATACAAAATCAATATACAGAAATCACTGGCATTCCTATACACAAAGAATGAAAAATCAGAAAACAAAATCAAAGAGGCAACCCCTTCATCATTGCAACCAAAAGAATCAAATATCTAGGAATAAACCTACCCAAAGAAACAAAAGAACTGTACACTGAAAATTACAAGACACTCATGAGAGACATTAAAGAAGAGTTAAACAGATGTAGAGGTATTCCATGTTCCTGGGTCGGAAGAATCAATATTGTGAAAATGACCATACTACCAAATGTGACCTATAGATTCAATGCGATCCCTATCAAACTTCCAATGACATTCTTCACAGAACTAGACCAAAGAATCACACAGTTCATATGGAAACACAAAAGACCTCGAATAGCCCAAGCAATCCTGCGGAAGAAGAATGGAGCTGGAGGGATCAGCCTCCCTAACTTCAGACTCTACTACAAAGCAACAGTCCTCAAGACAGTATGGTACTGGCACAAAAACAGAAATATTGACCAATGGAACAAGATCAAGAACCCAGAGATAAACTCATGCACCTATGGGTACCTAATTTTTGACAAAGGAGGCGAACATATAAAATGGGACAAAGACAGCCTCTTCAACAAATGGTCCTGGGAAAATTGAACAGCTCCATGCAAAAAAAATGAAGTTGGAACATACCCTGACACCATGCACAAAGATCAACTCAAAATGGATTAAAGACTTAAATGTAAGGCCAGTAACCATCAAACTCTTAGAGGAGAATATAGGCAAAATGCTCAAGGACGTAAATCAAAGCAAGATCTTTTCTGACTCACCTACTAGAATAGTGGAACTTAAAAGACAAATGAACATTTGGGACCTCATGAAACTTAAAAGCTTTTGTACAGCTAAAGAAATTACAAAAAAGCTGAACAGAGAGCCCACATAGTGGGAGAAAATCATAGCAAATGAAACAACAGACAAAGAATTAATCTCCAAAATCTACAAGCAAATCAGACAACTCAACACCGGAAAAACGAACAACTCAATCAAAAAATGGGAAAAGGACCTAAACAGACACCTCTCCAACGATGACATACAGATGGCCCAAAAGCACACGAAACGATGCTCAACTTCACTAATAATTAGAGAAATGCAAATCAAAACGAAAACGAGATATCACCTCACACCCGTCAGAATGGCCGTCATCCACAAATCGACAGACAATAAATGCTGGAGAGGCTGCAGAGAAAAGGGAACACACCTGCATTGCTGGTGGGAATGGAAATGGATACAGCCTCTATGGAAGACAGTCTGGAGATTTCTTAAAAAATTAAAAATAGAAACACCATATGACCCAGCAATCCCACTCTTAGGCTTATACCCTGATGAAATCAAATCTGAAAGAAGCACCTGTACCCCAATGTTCATTGCAGCTCTCTATACAATAGCTAGAACATGGAAGCAACCTAGATGCCCATCGATGAACGAATGGATAAAGCAGCTCTGGTACATATATACAATGGAATGCTACTCAGCTGTAAAGAGAAATGCAGAAGAATCAGCCCTAATGAGGTGGCTGGATCTAGAACGTATCATCAAAAGTGAAGTCAGTCAGAAAGAGAAGGACAAATACAGTATATTAACACATATATATGGAATCTAGTAGGATGGTGATGATAGCACATGCAGTGAAGCGACGGAAAGACAGACATGGACAGTGGACATATGGACACTGTGGGGAAGGAACAGAGGGTGGGAGGCATAAAGGAAGCAGCATGAAGGCCTGTACTATCATAAGTGAAGAAAATAGCTCTAGTCATTGCTCTGTGAGAAAAGGGGATCCTTCAGGCGTGCTGTGTGATGGTTGGGAGGGGTGGAAAGGGGGGGATATACATATGCCTAACCTGGGAACATACATATCTGTAAACAACAAAAGTTTGTAAAAGCTAAAAGCAAAATAAAGGTTTAAAAAAAAAAAAAAAACCCTCCCTGACTGAGATCTTATATTTAAATTGGATTGGATCACATGGCGTGTACATGGTAAGAACAGTCAAGTCTCTATCACACCCAGTTCCAGGTATGGGGATAGGATCTGTACCCTCTGTAACCCAGGAAATGAAAGTGAAGTGATAGTCATTTTCAATGGAAAAACAAGTTGCTGTTATCAGAGGAAGGTAGAAAGTGTAGCAGACAGAAGACAATACCAATTTCCATTAACGTCCATGCTTGGTAACAAAGATTAAATGTCCTTGTTTCCATAAGACTCATTTAAAAATACTAACACACATCTATTATGGTATAATTACTTCACCTACCACTGCAACATTACTCACCTTATCTTCTCAGAAAGACAATACAGTTTTTGTACGAATCCAACATCTTTAGGTTATGTTCTTTTTTCATTTCCTATGTCTTGATCAGATGAGGAGTAAAAATAATCACAGTTTAAAAGGAAAAAATGAACTCATTTTAAAAAGAGGTGAATAGTATAAGAGTTTAATGATCTAGTACATACACCATATCCTTAGAGAGCTATCACAAGCATTCCTTGTTCTGATGGTGAAGCAAATCCTGTTATAAGAATCTGAGTGGCCTCTTAGAAGGATATTCTCAGTCTGTTCATTCTTAGTGGTCACATGGGAGATGTCCAGTGGAGAGAATTAGTCTTAAGGGATTGAAACATTTGGAAATCTTGTTGATGTCAGTTTGATACCTTGAGGACTTAGAAGAAATCAGTAGCTTCTTTAGTCAAGGTTGAACTTCTTTCAAAATACCATGATCTGAATTGTCAGAGTTTTGTAGTGATGCTTAAGACAGCCATCTGACTTCCATCGTTATGGAGATCATTTATTCCCATTATTATCAATAAGTCAATGTTCATAATTGCATCTCCTGACATTAGCCTTGGTTTACAGTCATCACTATCAGGTTGTGATTTTGGTACCCATGGGCTTCCCTGGTGACTCCATGCTAAAGAACTCACCTGTCAAGCAGGAGATGTGGGCACCATCCTTGGGCCAGGAAGATTCCCTAGGAAGGGAATGACAACCCAATCCGGTACACTTGCCTGGGGAATCCCATGGACAGAGGAGCCTGGTACAGTCCATGAGGTCACAAAAGATTCGGACATGACTTAGCAGCTGAGCATGAAGCACGAAGCAGCAGGCCAAACTCACCACCTGAGTAAACGGTGCGTCTTCAGTGTCTTCATGTAGGTGGGTTTTCTGGAGTCTTGCAGTGTTGTCACTCTAGCATCTCACTTCTCTGAGACTCTTAGCCTCCTCCATTGTCTATCACAGCAGTCCTGGAGTGACCACTTCACCAATCGTGAGTTTTCAAAAATTGTTTCAGTAGCACTTTAGTCACCAACTCTCTGTGTCCTTATCCAGATGCTAAATTTAGATCATTATGTAATGTTAGTATATCAACAATTTCTCACTGAGTCTAGTCTTTGACAGAGATAAATGAAGTACTGCAGAAGTGTCCCAGAGCATTCAGGTGAATCTTGCAGTTCTTGAGTGCATCAGCCCACATTTGCACTCTGCCAGTGTCAGCGTTGGACTCCTAACTAGTCTTGGTTTTGACCTTGGCATATCAGAAATACTGGAGTAGATAATTCAATCATCTCTATTTTACCATTGCCCTTATACTTAAATTCAAGGTCTCAGCTTTTTCTGGCCCCTGACTTCAGAAGATGACATTTTTGATGTGCTATCTAGTAGTTCTTCTGACTTTCACTTACAAATCTTTGATTCATCATCCTCAACCTTTAATTACTTTTTTCCCACTTCATCTATTGCAGACCACATTAGGCAACTTCCTTTTAAACCTCCCAATAACCTGTGACATTTACAGAAATTACTCCTAGTCGTAAGCTACCTGTAGTAGGCTAACCATTAGTAGTAGGGTTTTCTTTGTCCCCTGGAGAGCTCTGAAGTCCTGTGTGTGTGTGTGTGTGTGCGCATGTATGTGTTTGTGCGTGTTAGCCACTCAGTTGTGTCTGACTCTTTGTGACCCCATGGAGTAGAGTTCACCTGACTCCTCTGTCCATGAAATTTTTCAGGCTGGAATACTAGAGTGGCTTGCCATTTCCTCCTCCAAGGGATCTTCCCAACCCAGGAATGGAACTGGAGTTTCCCTCATTGCAGACAGATTCTTTACAGTCTGAACTACCATTAGTGATCGTGTTTTCCTTGTCCCCTGGACAACGCTGAAGTCCTATTTTAGGACTCAGGGCATTCCTAAAAACAACTATTAGCACCTAGATTTCTTCTATTTACTGTAGTCAGTAACTAATCAGTGAAAGAGTGTTCATTGGGTGCATATCTTCAGTCATCAGTTCAGTAAATATTATTCTACTCACCCACAGACACCAGAGATACATAAGTTTATTCAGAAATCTTTTCTTTTTGTTACTGTGAGTCCCAAGTTTAATGGGAAAGTTATCATATAAAAATACAATGATAGCACAACATAAAGGGGAGGAGCCATATGATTTTACCTGAAGAAAGTAGCCTAGTGCTGTTGAAAGAGTATGTGTTATTCAGCATGACATTTTTGACCTGGATAGCAAAGAACACCTATGTTCTAGACATACCTGGTAGATTCAGAGACATGAAGCAAGAATACAAATTACAGCTGCATGAAACAGCCTTGTTTTCATTTTAACTAAGCATAATTAAAGCAACTCTGATGCTCACTGGCCATGTTAACAACAAAAAAGAGAGAAGTGCATTAATTGGAATTCATTCTTTTTTTTAAAATAGAGACAAAATTCATGCTACATTAAATTAACTATTTCAAAGTGGTTAATTTAAATGAATTTGAGATTATTTTTAAAGTTCTTAATTATAGATAATTTTAAAGATTTTAAAGTAAATTTTAAGATGAATAAATCTGTGGCACCATCTCTATGTAGCTCTAAAATCTTTCCATCACTCTGAAACATAGCTTTTTATCAGCTCTTTTCCAATGCCTAGAAACGATCAATATATTTTTGCTTTTTATGGATTTATCTATTTTGGGCATTTCATATAGATTGGAATTGTGACTTTCTGTGTATGGCTTTTTTTGCTTTGAATAATATCTTTGAGGTGAGTACACATAGTAATGTGTCTCAGTACTTCATTTTTTTATGGTTGATTATTCAACTATAATATGATCATTATTCAAACATAATAACAATAATAATAATAATAATAATAACATTCCATTGTGCATTTATACTACATTTTGTTTATTTTAATTATTACTTAATGGACATCAGTGTATACATTGTGTACAAATATTATTTTCCATTGTTTTTGAGGTATACCTGAAAGCAAACTTGCTGAGCTCTATATGGTAATTCTGTTTTACTTTTTGAGAAACTGCCAAACTATTTCCGACATGGCTAAATCATTTTAGACTTCCAGTTCAGATTAATTTTGACCAAATATAATAGAAGACTGGAAAAATGTGTCTTTAACACTAGGCAAATTTATATTTTCTCTTATGAAATATTACAGAGCTAAACCTGGGGCTCAGATGACATTCTGCTATTTCAACAATCAGGCTTCTTCTATTTCAGAGGTCAACAGACTTTTGTCTGGAGTTCTAGCCATCTGTCAGTTAAGTTTTATTGGTATATTTCCATTCTGTTTTTTATATACTCTCTAAAAGGGTTTAGCTATTACAAGGCAGAGTTGAAGAGACACAAAGACAGGGTGGTGCACAAATCCCCAAATGTTTGGACTTTCACTGAAAATTTTGCTGAATGTTTTAGTTTTATTTGACTGTGTGGGCTTTCTACTCACAGAGGCCCATTTGAGTTCTAGTCATCAAGTCCAGAATCCACCCATTAGGAAGGGGAGAGAACAGAAAAAGAATATGCCACCCTATTTAAAACTGCTACCCTGAGGAGTCTCATAATCCACTATTCTAAAATCTTTCCATCACTCTGAAACATAGCTTTTTATCAGCTCTTTTCCAATGCCTAGAAACGATCAATATATTTTTGCTTTTTATGGATTTATCTATTTTGGGCATTTCATATAGATTGGAATTGTGACTTTCTGTGTATGGCTTTTTTTGCTTTGAATAATATCTTTGAGGTGAGTACACATAGTAATGTGTCTCAGTACTTCATTTTTTTATGGTTGATTATTCAACTATAATATGATCATTATTCAAACATAATAACAATAATAATAATAATAATAATAACATTCCATTGTGCATTTATACTACATTTTGTTTATTTTAATTATTACTTAATGGACATCAGTGTATACATTGTGTACAAATATTATTTTCCATTGTTTTTGAGGTATACCTGAAAGCAAACTTGCTGAGCTCTATATGGTAATTCTGTTTTACTTTTTGAGAAACTGCCAAACTATTTCCGACATGGCTAAATCATTTTAGACTTCCAGTTCAGATTAATTTTGACCAAATATAATAGAAGACTGGAAAAATGTGTCTTTAACACTAGGCAAATTTATATTTTCTCTTATGAAATATTACAGAGCTAAACCTGGGGCTCAGATGACATTCTGCTATTTCAACAATCAGGCTTCTTCTATTTCAGAGGTCAACAGACTTTTGTCTGGAGTTCTAGCCATCTGTCAGTTAAGTTTTATTGGTATATTTCCATTCTGTTTTTTATATACTCTCTAAAAGGGTTTAGCTATTACAAGGCAGAGTTGAAGAGACACAAAGACAGGGTGGTGCACAAATCCCCAAATGTTTGGACTTTCACTGAAAATTTTGCTGAATGTTTTAGTTTTATTTGACTGTGTGGGCTTTCTACTCACAGAGGCCCATTTGAGTTCTAGTCATCAAGTCCAGAATCCACCCATTAGGAAGGGGAGAGAACAGAAAAAGAATATGCCACCCTATTTAAAACTGCTACCCTGAGGAGTCTCATAATCCACTATTCTAAATTAGTCCCAAGTTCATGACTAGCTGCAAACAAGACTGGAAAAATACTAACTTTATGTCAGATAATCAGAAACTCATCCAAAATTTGTGCTCATTTGACAAGGAAAAAGTAGGGAGAAGGGAGGGTGTTCTGAATAACTAGTCTTCTCTGGCATGGAACCAGCATCAATCAGAGGAAATAGTATATACCCTAGAGGTATCCAGAGACCCCCTGAGAATTACAGTATCTGTATAAACAGGTAGGAAATCAGAGAGTGTTCCAGGATCCTGTAAAGAATCTCAGAACCAGTTAGGTTCTTTCTTTTATTCATTCCGATCATTGTGTGATTTTAAGGTAGATTAGTAATAAATCTCTATCTTACTTGATAAGCTGAGTGATTTTTGAGTTCACTAGGCCTCATTTTCTGGTTAATTTAAAATTCTGATTACAGTTTTGCCTCTTATAATTGAGATCAATGTAGCATAATCTCCAATTCTAATTGGATTTTTAAGATTTTGCATTTGGAAAGGAACTGAAATTCAGAGAAATTGTTTATGGCACTTCTGTGTGGTGTTGGGATAACCAACAGATATTATTTAATATTTTTTTGAAACACAAAGGTGTTTAATATTGTTTCTGCCTTAACTCAGGGAGAAATGTCCTTAGAAGAAATAAGAATGAGGAAACACAGTGCAATGCAATATTTATTTAAGCATACATTTTAATGCGGTCATCTTAACAAGAGTGTCAGAGTCAAATGTATTTGTATTTGTACAAGGTAGTAAACAAATAAAATAGAGAATTTACAACTTTTCCTCCACTTAGACATATTTTTTATTTGCCTAAGAATAGAAGCATCAAAAAGAGGTTGTTGTTCTACAGTCTCTCAAAAGTCCAGATATCAATTCAAACAATAAATCTATTAAGTATGTAATGCTGTAAACTCCTAATGTGTTCACAGTCCATCACTATGTTAAAAAGAAGAGGAGAATCATTGCATTCCAAAGAAATTTGGTGTTCAGAGGCATTGATTTATTCACATTGAGGTCATTCTATTTCTAAATCATGCACATTTTTGAGTAAAACAGGTAGAGCTGTCATGATAACTGCAAAACTCCAATGTTTTGTTGTCTTTGTTATTTCGCTTTTAATTTATGTAATGTAAACATTACTTTTCTTGGCATGTAGTTTTGTAAATGCCTAAAATTGTACGACTACCACTACACAATCAAGATAGAACTGTTCCACTCCCCTCCCCCTGCCCAAAGCTATATATATATTTTAAATTTTGGCCCCTTTTATTGATTTATTTATTTTCTTCCGTCTTTATTCTTCAGCCTGTAAGGATCTCCCATAGCAGTGGCCTCTATCACTGCAGAGCATCGGCTCTGGGTGCATGTGCTCCAGAGCTCTAGCTCATAATTGAACACACTGGTCCAGTCACTCCGCGGCAAGTGGGATCCTCCCAGGCCAGGTGCCCTTTGCATTGCAAGGTGAACTCTCTACCCGCTGGACCACCAGGAAAGCCCCAAAGCTATCTTGTGATGCCACATTGTAGTCAATTTTTATCTTCACATCATGTAGCCTTTTGAGCTGTCTTATTCCATTTATTAGCATGAAATTAATTTACCCATTTTCTTTTTACTACTGAGTAGTTATTTATTTTTTTTTTTTGTACAGACATGACATTTATTTATTCATCACCAATTGAAGAGTATTCCAGTTGTTGGTAATTTTTATGAATTGTGTATAAAGCTGCTGGAAATTCTTATATTCAGTTTTCTGTGCAAACATGAGTTTTTATGTTTTGGTGCAGTAGCTAGATCTGATTCCTCAATAATATGGTGAAAACATCAGCCAGAGTGACTATTTTACTTTTTCATGAACAATGTATGAAAATATCACTTGCTCCAACACCAATACAGTTTTGAATACTATCAGTTTTTTCTTTCTTTCCTTCTCGTTGTATTTCATGCCATCCCATTCCTTCCTTTTCTTTACTTTCCTCCTTTTCTCTCACTCTGTCTCTTTTCTTTGCTATTCTAATAGGCACATAGAATCTTACTGTGAGTTTAATTTGCATTTTCCTAATAATGATGCTAAGAATCTTTACAGGTGCTTAATGATCATACATATGTATTTTGGAATAAAATACTTATTTATATCATTTGCTTATACTTCCAAAATAAACATTATTATTTACTTTAATTGAAGGACAATTATTTCCAGAATTTTGTTGTTTTCTGTGAAACATCAGCATGAATCAGTCATAGGTATACATACGTCCCCTCTCTCTAGATTTTTACCAATCTTTGGTAGAAACCTCTCCCCGTTTCCCTCCCCATCCTATGTCTCCAGGTTGTTACAGAGCCCATGTTCATCTTCCCTGAGTCATACAGCAAATTCCCATTGGTTATTTATTTTGAATATGGTAATGTAAGTTTCCTTGTTACTCGGTTTTGTACATCTTACCCTCTCCTTCCTCCCACCCCATTCTGTGTCCATAGCTTGTTGTCTATGTCTGTTTCTCCATTACTGTCCTGCAAATAGATTCACCAAAGCCATCTTTTTATATCACTCATATATGCATTAGTATTTTATATTTAATTTTCTCTTTAATGACTTCAGTCTGCATAATAGTCTCTAGATTTTTCCACCTCATTAAAACTGATTCAAATGCATTCCTTTTATGGCTGAATAATATTCCCTTATATATATGTACTACTGCTTCTTTCTCTATGCATTTGTGATGGACATCTAGGCCGCTTCTATGTTCTAACTATTGTAAATAGTGCTGCAGTGAACATTGGAGTACATGTGTGTTTTTCAATTTTGGTTTCCTCAGGGTATATGCCTAGTAGGGGGATTGGTGGGTTATATGATGCATTTATTCCTAATTTTAAAATAAATCTCCATACCAACTGCCATAGTGGTTGTATCAATTTACATTCGTACCAACAGTGCAAGAAGGTTCCCTTTTCTCTACATGGTCTCCAGAATTTATTGTTTGTAGATATCTTGTTGATGGCCATTCTGATTGGTAAGAAGTGATATCTCATTGTAGTTTTGACTTGCATCTCTCTAATAATGTGTGATGTTGAGCATATTTTCATGTGTTTGTAAGCCATCTATATGTCTTCATTGGAGAAATGTCTGTTTAGGTCTTCTCCCCACTTTTTGATTGGGCTGTTTGTTTTTTTCTGGTGTTGATATGTATGAGCTACTTGCATGCTTTTGCGATTAATCCCTTGTCAGTTTCTTCATTTGCTCTTATTTTCTCCTATTTTGAGCATTATCTTTTCACCTTGTTCATATTTGCCTTTTCTGTGCAAAAACTTTTAAGTTTAATTTGGTCCCACTTGTTTATTTTCATTTTTATTTTCATTACGTTAGGAGGTGAGTCATAGAGGATCTTTCTTCGATTTATATCATTGAATATTCTGCCTATGTTTTCCTCTCTAAGATTTATAATTTCTGGTCTTACATTTAAGTCTTTAATCCATTTCACATTCATATTTGTGTATGGTGTTAGAGTGTTATAATTTCATTTTTTTACACATAGATGTCCAGTTTTCCCAGCAGCACTTACTGAAGAGACAATCTTTGCCCAATTGTATATTCTTGCCTCCTTTATCAAAAATAAAGTATGCATTGGTGTGTGGGTTTATCTCTTAGCTTTCTGTCTTGGTTTTGGTCTATATTTCCAATACTGTGCCTGTACCAATACTGTCCTGATGTCTGAATAGTAGTATCATTTGTCATAATATATTATGTAGTATAGTTTGAAGTCAGAAAGATTGATTTCCCCTAGTTCCATTCTTCTTTCTCAAGACTGCTTTGGGTATTCAGGGTCTTTGTGCTTCCTTATGAATTGTGAGATTTTCTTTGTTCTAGCTCTGTGCAAAGTGCCATTGGTAATTTGACAGACAATGCATTGAATCTGTAGCTAACATTTGGTAATAACCTTCACTATATTGATTCTTCCAATCCAGGAACATGGGACTATCTCTCCATTTTTTGTTTCTATCTTCTTTTCTCCATACCAACTGCCATAGTGGTAGTACCAATTTACATTCGTAAAAAAAGTGCAAGAAGGTTCACTTTTCTATACATGGTCTCCAGAATTTATTGTTTGTAGATATCTTGTTGATGGCCATTCTGATTGGTAAGAAGTGATATCTCATTGTAGTTTTGACTTGCATCTCTCTAATAATGTGTGATGTTGAGCATATTTTCATGTGTTTGTAAGCCATCTATATGTCTTCATTGGAGAAATGTCTGTTTAGGTCTTCTCCCCACTTTTTGATTGGGCTGTTTGTTTTTTTCTGGTGTTGATATGTATGAGCTACTTGCATGCTTTTGCGATTAATCCCTTGTCAGTTTCTTCATTTGCTCTTATTTTCTCCTATTTTGAGCATTATCTTTTCACCTTGTTCATATTTGCCTTTTCTGTGCAAAAACTTTTAAGTTTAATTTGGTCCCACTTGTTTATTTTCATTTTTATTTTCATTACGTTAGGAGGTGAGTCATAGAGGATCTTTCTTCGATTTATATCATTGAATATTCTGCCTATGTTTTCCTCTCTAAGATTTATAATTTCTGGTCTTACATTTAAGTCTTTAATCCATTTCACATTCATATTTGTGTATGGTGTTAGAGTGTTATAATTTCATTTTTTTACACATAGATGTCCAGTTTTCCCAGCAGCACTTACTGAAGAGACAATCTTTGCCCAATTGTATATTCTTGCCTCCTTTATCAAAAATAAAGTATGCATTGGTGTGTGGGTTTATCTCTTAGCTTTCTGTCTTGGTTTTGGTCTATATTTCCAATACTGTGCCTGTACCAATACTGTCCTGATGTCTGAATAGTAGTATCATTTGTCATAATATATTATGTAGTATAGTTTGAAGTCAGAAAGATTGATTTCCCCTAGTTCCATTCTTCTTTCTCAAGACTGCTTTGGGTATTCAGGGTCTTTGTGCTTCCTTATGAATTGTGAGATTTTCTTTGTTCTAGCTCTGTGCAAAGTGCCATTGGTAATTTGACAGACAATGCATTGAATCTGTAGCTAACATTTGGTAATAACCTTCACTATATTGATTCTTCCAATCCAGGAACATGGGACTATCTCTCCATCTGTTTCTATCTTCTTCGATTTCTTTCATAATGTCTTACAATTTTCTGTATACAGTTCTTTTGTCTCCTGAGGTAGATTTGTTCCTATATATTACATTTTTTGTTGCAATGATGAATGGGATTAATTAATTAATTTCTCTTTCTGATTTTTCTTTGTTGGTATAAGTTATTTCTGTGTATTGATTTTGTATCCTGTGAGTTTGCTAAATTCACTGATTAGCTTTAGTAATTTCTTGAGAGTATTTTTAGGGTTTTCTATGTAAAGTATCATGTCATCTGCAAACATGAGATTGCCTCTTCATTTCTGTTCTGGATACCTTTTATTTCTTTTTCTTCTCTAATTGCCATAGCTAGGACTGCCAAAGCTATGCTGAATAATAGTGTTGAGGGTAGACACCTTTGTATTGTTCCTGATCTTACAGGGAATTCTTTTAGTCTTCTACTATTGAAAATAATGTTTACTGTAGGCTTATCATATATTTCCTTTATTTTTTTATGTAGAAAAATTGAGAAGGTAGTATTGGGAGTTCCCTAAGCTCCTCACTCAGTTTCCTTGATTATTAACACCTTTGATTAGCAGAGTATACTTTATTAATCTTTAACAAACTGATATTTGTGTATTATTATTAACTGAAGTCCATACTTTAAGATGTTTTTTTGTTTTTTTAATCTAATATCATTTTTTGGTAACAGGATCCCATCCAAGATAAAACAGTTATAATGTTTTCCTAGGTTCTTCTGGCTGTGGCAGTTTTCCAGAATTTCTTTGCTATTGACAGTCTTGACAGTTTGGTGAATGCTGGTCATGTAAGATACTTCTCTACTGGTATTTGTCTGATAGTTTGCTTAGTATGAATCTGGGTTTATTAGTTTGGGGGAGGAAGCTGACAAATAAAACTGGTGATTTTGTCAAATCATATCATATGTACATGCCATCATCCTGATTAATGACTAATGATGTTCACTTTGATCACCCAGCTAGGGTTGTGTTTGTCAGTTCTTCTCCATTCTAAAGTTATTCTACTACATGCTACCTTTTTACATTGTATTCTTTGGAAGGAAGATAGTATACATACCAAACTTAAGGAGTGGGGAACTATGCTTGCCTCCATGATGGTAAGAGCTTCCTGATGGTTCAGCTGGTTAAGAATCTGCCTGCAATACAGGAGACACAGAAGATGCAAGTTTGGTCCCTGGGTCAGGAGGACACTCTGGAGAAGGAAACAATAAACTACTCTAGTAGTCTTTCCTGGGAAATTCCATGGATAAGGTGTCTGCTGGGCTATAGCTCCACGAGTTGCAGAGAGTCAGACATGACTGAGTGTTTGCTATGAGGCCAGAGTATCTATACACATTGGTTGAAAATTTTCTACATGAGAGCTTTCCTCTTCTCTGCACTTAATTAATTTGTTCAAAATGTGTTTATTTCAGCATGAGTACATGGATATAGTGATCTTTTAAATTTTGGAATATAATTCAATACCACATGATTTATCTTATTGCTCATATTTTTCCAACTTTGACCATTAGAAACTCTCTCAGTTGCTTCTCTGCCCTTTGGCCATACTCCCATCAACATGCTTTTTAAAGTTATTTAAAGAATTTTCTTAGTTTTTTATACTTTAAAATGTTTCAAGCTCACTACATATGTTTTTAACTATAAATCTTGACTTTCATCCATTCTAATCAATCTTTATGTTTTGTTTTGTTTTGTTTTTTAGTATTAATTATGCTTCTTTCTCATAAGAGTGTCTTCTACATAGTAAAAGTTTCTAATTTTTAAGAATTCTGGTGCACCGTGTTTTTACTTTCACAGTTCATGCTATTGATATTATACCTAAGAGCTCACTGCTCAACCAATATCACAAATATTTTCTCATATCTTACAAAATATCCTATAAGATGCATTTAGGTACTGTGTATTTTTTTCAGTACTTTGGCACTGAGAACTATATATCATAAAAAAAAATCTTTGATAGTTAAGGACAGATTGAGTCTCTAAATGCTAGCATCTTCTCATGGGCTCATCTGGTACATTGGCAGATTTAAACTGCTTTACATAGGTTGTAGGCTTTTTTGATCACCAGCTAGGGTTGTGTTTGTCTTCTCCATTCTAAAGTTATTCTACTACATGCTACCTTTTTACATTGTATTCTTTGGAAGGAAGATAGTATACATACCAAACTTAAGGAGTGGGGAACTATGCTTGCCTCCATGATGGTAAGAGCTTCCTGATGGTTCAGCTGGTTAAGAATCTGCCTGCAATACAGGAGACACAGAAGATGCAAGTTTGGTCCCTGGGTCAGGAGGACACTCTGGAGAAGGAAACAATAAACTACTCTAGTAGTCTTTCCTGGGAAATTCCATGGATAAGGTGTCTGCTGGGCTATAGCTCCACGAGTTGCAGAGAGTCAGACATGACTGAGTGTTTGCTATGAGGCCAGAGTATCTATACACATTGGTTGAAAATTTTCTACATGAGAGCTTTCCTCTTCTCTGCACTTAATTAATTTGTTCAAAATGTGTTTATTTCAGCATGAGTACATGGATATAGTGATCTTTTAAATTTTGGAATATAATTCAATACCACATGATTTATCTTATTGCTCATATTTTTCCAACTTTGACCATTAGAAACTCTCTCAGTTGCTTCTCTGCCCTTTGGCCATACTCCCATCAACATGCTTTTTAAAGTTATTTAAAGAATTTTCTTAGTTTTTTATACTTTAAAATGTTTCAAGCTCACTACATATGTTTTTAACTATAAATCTTGACTTTCATCCATTCTAATCAATCTTTATGTTTTGTTTTGTTTTGTTTTTTAGTATTAATTATGCTTCTTTCTCATAAGAGTGTCTTCTACATAGTAAAAGTTTCTAATTTTTAAGAATTCTGGTGCACCGTGTTTTTACTTTCACAGTTCATGCTATTGATATTATACCTAAGAGCTCACTGCTCAACCAATATCACAAATATTTTCTCATATCTTACAAAATATCCTATAAGATGCATTTAGGTACTGTGTATTTTTTTCAGTACTTTGGCACTGAGAACTATATATCATAAAAAAAAAAATCTTTGATAGTTAAGGACAGATTGAGTCTCTAAATGCTAGCATCTTCTCATGGGCTCATCTGGTACATTGGCAGATTTACTCCTCCAACTGCTTTACATAGGTTGTAGGCTTCTTTATGATGACAGGGTAAATTTGGGTTCTCTAGAGAAAGAGAATCAGTAGAGTGTAGGTAAATGAATAGGTAGCTATAAATAAATACATAACTTTATGAAAAGAGTGATTTATGATAGAGTATTGACCCAAGTGATTATGGAAGCTGGGAAGTCCTATGACCTGGTGTTTGCAAACAAGACACTGAGAAAAGTTGGACATTATATGTTCCAGTCCAAGTCTGGCAGGCCCTTTGCACCAGAGTGGCGGGGCAACAAGAATGAGCAGAGTGGATATAAGATAGAAGAGGTGTCATAGGTGGGCAGGTGGTGGCAAATACTTTGAATATTGGCATTAATTGTGTTTCTCTTTGAAGAAACTGAGCAAATATCTTTTGAGCTAAAAGAATATTCAGTTTCTATGCTTTGGGTAGAAAGTAGAAGAAATCGGCATTAATCAAATAATCATAAAAACAAATGTAGGGCTTCCCTGGTGGTCCAGTGGGTAAGGACACTGCCTTGCAGTGCAAGCGGCACCGGTTTGATCCCTGGCCTAGGAAGATCCCACGTGCCATGGAGCGGCTGGACCCATGTGTCCAACTACCGAGCTGGAGCTCTGAAGGTCATGCGCCCAGAGCCGGTTCTCTGTGACAACAGAGGCCACCACGATGGGAGGCCCACACGGGCCAAAGAATGAAGATGGATGAAAATGGACAAATGAAAGACCAACAGAAGTGGCCTGCCTGCTCCCCTCCCTCCCCACCCCTCCCCCACCAAAATAAATAAATAAATAAATCTTTAAAAAAAATGTAAAACCAAAAGTAATAGGTACTATAATTAAGAACAGTTGAACAGATCAAACTTAGTTTAAGAGTTAATTTTTGAGGTTGAATCTGAAGGATTCAGGAGACTTTAACTACCTAAATGGTTTCAGTTTAATGATAACAGTAGCCTACTGAGTGCTACTGGGGCTTCCCTAATGGCTTAGTGGTAAAGAATCCACCTGCAATTCAGGAGATGCCAGAGATGCCAGTTTGATGCCTGGATTGGGAAGATCCCCGGGTTGAGGAGGAAATAGCAACTCACTCCAGTCTTCTTGCTGGGAAAATAGACAATTTTCTGCTTTTTGATTTTAATGTTACAAATTGACTTCAAGTATTTAGGGATTTGAGCACAATGAATATAATTGGATGATTGACTATTTGTGTTTTATATAGTGCTGGACATGAAGTTAGAATATTCAGCATAGAAACAATAAACAAAGGGGAATAAAAAGTAAGAAGAAATCTCAGAAGTGTGTCTAGTGACTGACACTTTCCTTTTGCTAATAAGATTGCAGACTAGTATAAAATCCTCCTCTAATGGTTCTTAAGCTGAGGGAGTTTTATCCATATAAAGCATTATTTATACTGCTTTTTAGGATTCAAAGTGGTATAAGAGCCAGCTACAGAATCATCTGAGAAGCATTAAGCTCAAATAACCATGAAACTCCAATAAAAGATACTTGTGTAAAAGAACAACTTGGGATCCAAGAGATGAGAGGCTAATGCAAATAAGGGAGGGTAAACAAAAAGCAACACAAAAAGGAAATACCAACTGAACTGGATTTCTCTCATCCATTCTCAAGTCCTCTATGGTTTCCTTAAATGCTTTCCTTATGTGCAGATAATCAGCGGTATGATACCCAGAACACAGTGCACAGCAAAAGGATCTTTCAAACTCTTCTTGACTTGAAAACCACTGGAAACCTGAGGAGTGTCATCGACTTAGGAGAATAGACTGAGCTTCTTGTTCCAATTTTGTTCTTAAGAATCAGTGTCACATGGTCTCTGCCATCTTCCCCTTTTAGAAGGTTAAATGTTTCCTATTGTTTATGTGAGAGCTGCCTCTTATATTTCTTGTATTCTGAGCTTTAGATCTTTCACATGCTGTTTTCTCCAGAAGTTGGATTTTGCTTTTTACCATACAAAATAATCTTGGACTGTCTCAAAAATTTTTCATTCAACTTTTTGGAGTGAATTGAATATATTACCAATTTGGCAGAGTCCAAAGGGAAAAAAAGCAAGTATTTTTACTATTACGTTGCACATAGCAATTAGGAAGGTGATATCTACTCTCCATCATCTTATGATTCATGATTCCATTCCCAAGGAGGACCTCAGACACAGTCATATGCTTACTTCTCACTGGGTCTTAGAGGAGATAGAGTGACTTATCCATTCAACAAGGTGGAGAGCAGAAATTGCTTTTTGATTAATGTTACAAATTGACTTCAAGTATTTAGGGATTTGAGCACAATGAATATAATTGGATGTTTGACTATTTGTGTTTTATATAGTGTTGGACATGAAGTTAGAATATTCAGCATAGAAACAATAAACAAAGGGAATAAAAAGTAAGAAGAAATCTCAGAAGTGTGTCTAGTGACTGACACTTTCCTTTTGCTAATAAGATTGCAGACTAGTATAAAATCCTCCTCTAATGGTTCTTAAGCTGAGGGAGTTTTATCCATATAAAGCATTATTTATACTGCTTTTTAGGATTCAAAGTGGTATAAGAGCCAGCTACAGAATCATCTGAGAAGCATTAAGCTCAAATAACCATGAAACTCCAATAAAAGATACTTGTGTAAAAGAACAACTTGGGATCCAAGAGATGAGAGGCTAATGCAAATAAGGGAGGGTAAACAAAAAGCAACACAAAAAGGAAATACCAACTGAACTGGATTTCTCTCATCCATTCTCAAGTCCTCTATGGTTTCCTTAAATGCTTTCCTTATGTGCAGATAATCAGCGGTATGATACCCAGAACACAGTGCACAGCAAAAGGATCTTTCAAACTCTTCTTGACTTGAAAACCACTGGAAACCTGAGGAGTGTCATCGACTTAGGAGAATAGACTGAGCTTCTTGTTCCAATTTTGTTCTTAAGAATCAGTGTCACATGGTCTCTGCCATCTTCCCCTTTTAGAAGGTTAAATGTTTCCTATTGTTTATGTGAGAGCTGCCTCTTATATTTCTTGTATTCTGAGCTTTAGATCTTTCACATGCTGTTTTCTCCAGAAGTTGGATTTTGCTTTTTACCATACAAAATAATCTTGGACTGTCTCAAAAATTTTTCATTCAACTTTTTGGAGTGAATTGAATATATTACCAATTTGGCAGAGTCCAAAGGGAAAAAAAGCAAGTATTTTTACTATTACGTTGCACATAGCAATTAGGAAGGTGATATCTACTCTCCATCATCTTATGATTCATGATTCCATTCCCAAGGAGGACCTCAGACACAGTCATATGCTTACTTCTCACTGGGTCTTAGAGGAGATAGAGTGACTTATCCATTCAACAAGGTGGAGAGCAGAAATTAGGTGTGTATAGCATTGCTCATTTCTCCTTCTTTCCTACTGCATTTAATTCCCTATGGGAAGTACACATTCTGTTCTACACTCCCATGATATGGGACTGCTGGGACCTACATCACCATGCTCTACTGGGTAGAAGTCTGCTGTTTCTGGGATTCAGTATTAAGAAGTTCAATAAGGGGGCATCCCCTGGTGGTCCAGTGGGTAAAGACACCGCCTTGCAGTGCAAGGGGCGCCAGTTCGATCCCTGGCCTTGGAAGATCCCATGTGCTGCGGAGCGGCTGGACCAATGTGTCCAATTACCGAGCCGGAGCTCTGGAGTGCATGCACCCAGAGCCAGCACTCTGCAACGACAGTGGCCACTGCGATGAGAGGCCCACAGGAGCCAAAGAACAAAGATGGATGAAAATAGAGAAATGAAAGACCAATAGAAGTGGCCCGTCCATCCCCCTCTCTCCCCACCGCATCCTCCTGAAAAGATAAATACATTTTTAAAAAAATTAAAAAAAAAAGAAGTTCAATAACAACTTCATCAATAATAAAGGGGTTATGTTGGCCTTCAAATGGTTTATTTATTTATTTTTGTCTTAACTCTTTCATCAATTGTCACATTTTAATTTATCTGAGTTTCAGATGCATCTTAAAGTTGAAGACACATAGAAGTTTTAGTAAAGGCTTCTTTGTCTTAGCAGTAAATAAAGTAATGGAATAACTCTGCTAATCTTCCCTTTTTTAGAAGGTTAAATGTTTCCTATTGTTTATGTGAGAGCTGCCTCTTATATTTCTTGTATTCTGAGCTTTAGATCTTTCACATGCTGTTTTCTCCAGAAGTTGGATTTTGCTTTTTACCATACAAAATAATCTTGGACTGTCTCAAAAATTTTTCATTCAACTTTTTGGAGTGAATTGAATATATTACCAATTTGGCAGAGTCCAAAGGGAAAAAAAGCAAGTATTTTTACTATTACGTTGCACATAGCAATTAGGAAGGTGATATCTACTCTCCATCATCTTATGATTCATGATTCCATTCCCAAGGAGGACCTCAGACACAGTCATATGCTTACTTCTCACTGGGTCTTAGAGGAGATAGAGTGACTTATCCATTCAACAAGGTGGAGAGCAGAAATTAGGTGTGTATAGCATTGCTCATTTCTCCTTCTTTCCTACTGCATTTAATTCCCTATGGGAAGTACACATTCTGTTCTACACTCCCATGATATGGGACTGCTGGGACCTACATCACCATGCTCTACTGGGTAGAAGTCTGCTGTTTCTGGGATTTAGTATTAAGATGTTCAATAAGGGGCTTCCCTGGTGGTCAAGTGGGTAAGGACACCACCTTGCAGTGCAAGGGGCGCCGGTTCGATCCGTGGCCTGGGAAGATGCCATGTGCTGCGGAGCGGCTGGACCAATGTGTCCAATTACCGAGCCGGAGCTCTGGAGTGCATGCACCCAGAGCCAGCACTCTGCAACGACAGTGGCCACTGCGATGAGAGGCCCACAGGAGCCAAAGAACAAAGATGGATGAAAATAGAGAAATGAAAGACCAATAGAAGTGGCCCGTCCATCCCCCTCTCTCCCCACCGCATCCTCCTGAAAAGATAAATACATTTTTAAAAAAATTAAAAAAAAAAGAAGTTCAATAACAACTTCATCAATAATAAAGGGGTTATGTTGGCCTTCAAATGGTTTATTTATTTATTTTTGTCTTAACTCTTTCATCAATTGTCACATTTTAATTTATCTGAGTTTCAGATGCATCTTAAAGTTGAAGACACATAGAAGTTTTAGTAAAGGCTTCTTTGTCTTAGCAGTAAATAAAGTAATGGCATTTCTAATGATTAGTGGCATCTTCTAGCCAATGAAATATAATGTAATCACCATTTATGTAAAAACAAAATGAAAGTCACATAGTGCAAATATTTTGCTCCAACAGTGTAATGACGTATTGCCAGTGTTGGGACTACTGCCATCACAGAAATGGAAAAACCCTATAAAAGAAAGCTTTTATTTTCTCCTTCAGACAACCAGTTTGCTGAGATGCCATTGAACATGATAGAATAGAACATTATTTATTTCTTTGAACATGATTTGTTTGATTGCCTATATGGTCAATGAACATATATCATAATGATAAAAGCAGAAAAGGTGTTTTTTAAAAAGAGCAAATTAAAACTACATTTCTAATATTTGAAAAATTCTTTGCCTCACAGGTCTCCCCCCACTACAATTGATTATCTTTAGGAGTATGCAAAACAAGATTTCTCCCTCACACATATGACAATTTCATAGTTTGGAAGAAGGTCATCTACTTACTTGAAGAATTTTTTTATACTATGATTCCCAGACTTTATGGAAAAACAGGCGATTTCAAACATTTAGATAAACCAAATAAAATAAGGTTTTCAATAACTTCTTCATTTCTAGGGTTCACTCAAAAAAAATATATTAGGAGAAACACATACGTCAGTTGTGGGGTGGAGTTTAGCTCTCAGTATGCCTGATTTTATTTGACGTGTACGTGTGTGTGTGTGTGTGTGTGCATGCATACACTCAGTGTGTCCCACTCTTTGCGATCCCTTGGATTGCAGCCTGCCATGTTCATTTGTCCATGGTATTTTTTCATCAAGAATACTGCAGTGGATTTCCATTTCCAGGGAATCTTTCTGATCCAGGGATTGAACCCACATCTCCTACGTTTCCTGCACTGGAGGCAGGCTCTTTATCGCTGAGCTATCAGGGACACATAACACCAGTGCATATGTTATACATTCTTCTGCCTCATCTAAACTGTTCTTTCATGTTTATCTTATCCTCATTAACCACAACAGAATTCTCCAGCATTGCTGCTTTTATCTATTTCTCTATTTCTCAATCCTAATCCCTCCTTGACATTTTAAAATATATCTATTTGTTCTAATACTCACGAAGTCCAAATTTATGAGTTTTGTGCATTGAGCTATCTAAAGCCATTTGCCCTTCTTTTGTTATTGGTGCTTTATAAATTATTTTATGCACCAAAAAGAACTCGTTTTGTTCTAATCAATGCATATCTTCTAATGCTTTTTAAGATAAATTAAGTCTCACATTGATTTAATAATGTATTCAACATTTGTGGCCAAAGAAACAAAATTTAGGATTAACTGACTGATTGATTTATACCCTGACTAAACTCGCAAAGTGTCTTGGATGGCTTATAAAAAGAATTGCACATGTTACTGCCTTCTGGACTTTGTCTGATAAACTTACAAGTAGTATTGATAAAAGTTTGCATGGAAAACATGAAAATATCGCACTAGTCCTACAGAAACCACACGTCAGAGCATCAAACCAAATTTACTTTGTGATAACAATCTATGACTTGTCCTAGCTCCTCCCTAACATCCAGCTTCTCTCTTGAAGAAAATGCCACACAGCTAAGATTAAGCTGTTCACTGTAGTCAGGGGAAGATACTGCGGAAATGATAGAGTCTCTTCTGAATTATGACTTGTTACATATCTAGGAATTGCCAACCTTGTTACACATCTAGGTAAGCATTAGTAGATTTCACTTTCCACCAGAAACAGCCCTTGTAGATACACAGTGTACTCACCCTTAATCTTCTGTCTTCCTTGTTTTTGATCTTTGGAATTTCTTGGCTATACTTCACTATTATTACTTCTGAGAAGACCCATGTAAAATGGAAGGGCTGCTGTTTGAACAGGAGTGTTCAAAGACATCCTTGAATACATGTAACAGATAGTTGTCTCTATCTCACTGTGTTATACTTTGTTACTTGGGAAGCTATTTGCCACTTATGAACTTAGCTTTTACCAGATCATTCACCAATAGAGACCCTTTGTATTCTGACTGCAGTCCCTCTCACTGTAGAATTCAAATAACACACATAACATCAGGTGGTGTAGCTGTTCAGTTGCTCAGTCCTGTCTGACTCTTTGCAACCCCATAGACTGAGGCATGCCAGGCTTCCCTGTCCTTTGCTATCTCCTAGAGTTTGTTCAAACTCATGTCCATTGGTCAGTGATGTCATTTTGCCTAGCCCCTTTCTCATCTCTACATATTCTTTGCAGTCTTCAATAATCTTCTCATATCACCTATTTTTCATGCAAACAAATCTACAGGATATAGATGTCTGATGTTGTCTGTGTGATCACTCATTGCACATCCTAGACAGACATGTACTAACTATAGGTTTAATTAAGGTCATTTCCTACATTCAAATGACACTTCAGTAGTTCAGAATAACAAAAATGTTTATTCACCATTCTACTGAAATATTTTCTTTTTCTTCTCGGGAATTGCATCAGACTTACAAACTATCTTATTATCAGATTCTTTTGTGGGACTGGTAGGGTGGAAGTGTCAATGTTCTCTTAACCATCAATTAGCCCTGGGCTTCACTAGGAGTCCATACTCTCCTACTCAAGCCTACAGCTCCACTTAACACCCATCTACTCAACTTGTCCTTTATTGACATCAAGCCAACTGCATTGCTGGACAGTTTCAATGATTTTCTTTTCTTTTGTTGTTGTTTAGTTGATAAATCATGTTTGACTCTTTTTGAGACCCTGTGGACTCTAGCCCACCAGGCTCCTCTGTCCATGGAATTTCTCAGGCAGGAATACTGCCTTCTACAAGGGATCTTACTGACCCAGGGATCAAATCCAAGCCTTTTACCCTGGAAAGCAGGTTTTTTTGTTTGTTTGTTTGTTTGTTTTTTATCACTGAGCCACCAGGGAAGCCTGGCTTTCTTTTATATCTATCTGCAAGTACTGAGAGGTATAACATCTTCAGATCACATGCAAAATTGGTCAGAACACAGGAGCCAAATCATGAAAATAAACATGGCCACTGAATTTGGAATTGAAATACTGAAGGGGATTTTCCAAGTACTTAGAGACTGGTCTTAGAACAAAAGCAGCTTGAGTGTGTTCCAGGTCCACAGATTGCTCCTGGGCCTCAGCAGAAACCAATTGCAGTATATTCTGCAGATTTTAGAATATAAATATTTTAACAGCTTGGAAACACCAAATTCTATTCTTTGCAATAGATGGCATGCCAGGCTTCTCTGTCCTTACCTATCTCCTAGAGTTTGTTCAAACTCATGTCCATTGGTCAGTGATGTCATTTTGCCTAGCCCCTTTCTCATCTCTACATATTCTTTGCAGTCTTCAATAATCTTCTCATATCACCTATTTTTCATGCAAACAAATCTACAGGATATAGATGTCTGATGTTGTCTGTGTGATCACTCATTGCACATCCTAGACAGACATGTACTAACTATAGGTTTAATTAAGGTCATTTCCTACATTCAAATGACACTTCAGTAGTTCAGAATAACAAAAATGTTTATTCACCATTCTACTGAAATATTTTCTTTTTCTTCTCGGGAATTGCATCAGACTTACAAACTATCTTATTATCAGATTCTTTTGTGGGACTGGTAGGGTGGAAGTGTCAATGTTCTCTTAACCATCAATTAGCCCTGGGCTTCACTAGGAGTCCATACTCTCCTACTCAAGCCTACAGCTCCACTTAACACCCATCTACTCAACTTGTCCTTTATTGACATCAAGCCAACTGCATTGCTGGACAGTTTCAATGATTTTCTTTTCTTTTGTTGTTGTTTAGTTGATAAATCATGTTTGACTCTTTTTGAGACCCTGTGGACTCTAGCCCACCAGGCTCCTCTGTCCATGGAATTTCTCAGGCAGGAATACTGCCTTCTACAAGGGATCTTACTGACCCAGGGATCAAATCCAAGCCTTTTACCCTGGAAAGCAGGTTTTTTTGTTTGTTTGTTTGTTTGTTTTTTATCACTGAGCCACCAGGGAAGCCTGGCTTTCTTTTATATCTATCTGCAAGTACTGAGAGGTATAACATCTTCAGATCACATGCAAAATTGGTCAGAACACAGGAGCCAAATCATGAAAATAAACATGGCCACTGAATTTGGAATTGAAATACTGAAGGGGATTTTCCAAGTACTTAGAGACTGGTCTTAGAACAAAAGCAGCTTGAGTGTGTTCCAGGTCCACAGATTGCTCCCTGGGCCTCAGCAGAAACCAATTGCAGTATATTCTGCAGATTTTAGAAAATAAATATTTTAACAGCTTGGAAACACCAAATTCTGTTCTCTTACAGACAGAAAGCAAGAATGCAAATCAAAGTTATGGTGAGGACTATTTTTCTGTACTCGTAGGAAAAACAACTATGAATAGGAAGTATTTTCTGAATCCAATTCTCTATTTACTTGGAGAGTAAAATAGTAATCTCTGGCAAAGAATATTCCATATTTAGATCCAAAAGATTTATAAATGGGACTCATCTGTACATGGGAAATTGATTTTTTTTTTCATGGAGTTGCTGGGTAAGAGGCATACTTTATGAAAGTAAATGAAGTTCTGTCTTGAGATAATGAGACTATAGTTGCCAAGAGAAGCTGTAAAATATTCCCTATAGATCTTTTTTTCCCACTTGATACTATATTATGTAATTATTTTTGGAACACTTTCAAAGTGGTGATGATTTCAGTGTCATAAAATGAATAATGGGAGGGCAACCATTCCCAATTAAGACTGGAAAAGCAATAAGAATGCAAAGAATCTGAAGACCCTTGCCAGCTCTGTATTATATTTTGAGAAGCAAATACTGAAACTTTTTTCTTTCAAATTCCAGAAATTATCTGCAGCTCCTATGTAGCTGCCTTTTTAAGATCTTAAAATAGAAATTTATTTAATACATGTGCAATGAGCAAAGATACAGTAAGTTCCCTTCACATTGCTGCCCAGATCCCTTTTCTCAAAAGTATGCCCACGATATTCTTGTGGTCTGAATGTCTTTTGTCTTAATGGATATGACGAATAATAGATATTATCAGAGCAATTTACTTTTACAGACTGTGACAGGGATGCTTGTGGTCCCACTCCCATTGGCGTTGAGTTTCTTGGGTTTTGTCGTATGTGTGTTTTACACTTAATATTTTCCAGAGCAATTTTATTTTATTTTATTTTTTTAAACCATTATTTTATTTTTAACTTCTACAGAGTTTCGTTGTTTACAGATATGCATGCTCCCAGATTAGTCATATGTATATCCCGCCCCTTCCCACCTCTCCCAACCATCACACAGCACCACTGGAGGATCTCCTTTTCTCACAGAGCAATGACTAGAGCTATTTTCTTCACTTATGATAGTACAGGCCTTCATGCTACTTCCTTTATGCCTCCCACCCTCTGTTCCTTCCCCACAATGTACGTATGTCCACTGTCCATGTCTGTTTTTTTGTCGCTTCACTGCATGTGCCATCATCACCATCCTACTAGATTCTATATATATGTGTTAATACACTGTATTTGTCCTTCTCTTTCTGACTGACTTCACTTTTTATGATACGTTCTAGATCCAGCCACCTCATTAGGCCTGATTCTTCTACATTTCTCTTTACAGATGTGTAGCATTACATTGTATATATGTACCAGGGCTTTTGTATCCATTCATTCGTCGATGAGCATATGGGTTCCTTCCACATTCTAACTATTGTATAGATAGCTGCAATGAACATTGGGGTACAGGTGTTTCTTTCAGTTTTGATTTCATCAGGATATAAGCCTAAGCGTGGGATTGCTGGGTCGTACAGTGCTTTTATTTTTACTTTTTTAAGAAATCTCCAGACTGTCTTCCATAGAGGCTGTATCAACTTATACTCCCACCAGCAATGCGGGAGTGTTCCCTTTTCTCCTCACCCTCTCCAGCATTTATTGTCTGTTGATTTGTGGATGATGGCCATTCTGACAGGTGTGAGGTGATAGATATCTCACTGTAGTTTTGATTTGCATTTCTCTATAAGTGAAGTTGAGCATTGTATCATGTGCTTTTGGGCCATCTGTATGTCCTCTTTGTTGAGGTGTCTGTTAAGATCCTTTTCCCATTTTTTGATTGGGTTGTTCGTTTTTCCTGTGCTGAGTTGTCTGAGTTGCTTGTAGATTTTGGAGATTCATTCTCTGTCTGTTGTTTCATTTGCTATGATTTTCTCCCACTCTGTGGGCTGTCTGTTCAGAGTTTTTGTAATTTTTTTTGCTGTACAAAAGCTTTTAAGTTTCATGAGGTCCCACATGTTCATTTTTACTTTCAGTTCCGCTATCTAGTAGGTGGGTCAGAGAAGATCTTGCTTTGATTGATGTCCTTGAGGGTTTTGCCTATATTCTCCTCTAAGAGTTTGATGGTTTCTGGTCTTACATTTAGGCCTTTAATCCATGTTGAGTTGATCTTTGTGGATGGTGTCGATAGTACAGGCCTTCATGCTACTTCCTTTACCCCCACCCTCTGTTCCTTCCCCACAATGTACGTATGTCCACTGTCCATGTCTGTTTTTTTGTCGCTTCACTGCATGTGCCATCATCACCATCCTACTAGATTCTATATATGTGTTAATACACTGTATTTGTCCTTCTCTTTCTGACTGACTTCACTTTTTATGATACGTTCTAGATCCAGCCACCTCATTAGGCCTGATTCTTCTACATTTCTCTTTACAGATGTGTAGCATTACATTGTATATATGTACCAGGGCTTTTGTATCCATTCATTCGTCGATGAGCATATGGGTTCCTTCCACATTCTAACTATTGTATAGATAGCTGCAATGAACATTGGGGTACAGGTGTTTCTTTCAGTTTTGATTTCATCAGGATATAAGCCTAAGCGTGGGATTGCTGGGTCGTACAGTGCTTTTATTTTTACTTTTTTAAGAAATCTCCAGACTGTCTTCCATAGAGGCTGTATCAACTTATACTCCCACCAGCAATGCGGGAGTGTTCCCTTTTCTCCTCACCCTCTCCAGCATTTATTGTCTGTTGATTTGTGGATGATGGCCATTCTGACAGGTGTGAGGTGATAGATATCTCACTGTAGTTTTGATTTGCATTTCTCTATAAGTGAAGTTGAGCATTGTATCATGTGCTTTTGGGCCATCTGTATGTCCTCTTTGTTGAGGTGTCTGTTAAGATCCTTTTCCCATTTTTTGATTGGGTTGTTCGTTTTTCCTGTGCTGAGTTGTCTGAGTTGCTTGTAGATTTTGGAGATTCATTCTCTGTCTGTTGTTTCATTTGCTATGATTTTCTCCCACTCTGTGGGCTGTCTGTTCAGAGTTTTTGTAATTTTTTTTGCTGTACAAAAGCTTTTAAGTTTCATGAGGTCCCACATGTTCATTTTTACTTTCAGTTCCGCTATTCTAGTAGGTGGGTCAGAGAAGATCTTGCTTTGATTGATGTCCTTGAGGGTTTTGCCTATATTCTCCTCTAAGAGTTTGATGGTTTCTGGTCTTACATTTAGGCCTTTAATCCATGTTGAGTTGATCTTTGTGGATGGTGTCAGGGAATGTTCCAACTTCATTTTTTTGCATGTAGCTGTCCAATTTTCACAGCACCACTTGTTGAAGAGGCTGTCTTTGTCCCATTTTATAGTTTCTCCTCCTTTGTCAAAAATAAGGTACCCATAGGTGCGTGGGTTTATCCTTGGGTTCTCTATCTCGTTCCATTGGTTGATATTTCTGTTTTTGTGCCAGTACCATACTGTCTTGATGACTGTTGCTTTGTAGTAGTCTGAAGTTGGGGAGGCTGATTCCTCCAGCTCGGTTTTTCTTTCTCAGGATTTCTTTGGCTATTCGAGGTCTTTTGTGTTTCCATATGAACTGTGTGATTCTTTGGTCTAGTTCTGTGAAGAATGTCAATGGAAGTTTGATAGGGATCACATTGAATCTGTAGATGACATTTTGTAATATGGTCATTTTCACAATATTGATTCTTCCGATCCAGGAGCATGGAATATCTCTCCATCTGTTTAAGTCTTCTTTAATGTCTCTCATGAGTGTTTTGTAATTTTCTGTGTACAATTCTTTTGTTTCTTTGTGTAAGTTTATTCCTAGATATTTGATTCTTTTGGTTGTGATGGTGAAGGGGATTGCCTCTTTGATTTCATTTTCTAATTTTTCATTGTTTGTGTATAGGAATGCCAGTGATATCTGTATATTGATTTTGTATCCTGTAACTTTGCTGAAATCACTGATTAACTTTAGTAGTTTTGTAATAGTGTCTTTGGGATTTTCTATATATAATATCATGTCATCTGCAAATAGAGTTTGACGTCTTCCTTTCCAATCTGGATTCCTTTGATTTCTTTCTCTTCTCTTATTGCTGTTGCTAGAACTTCCAGGACTATGTTGAATAAGACTGGTGAAAGTGGACACCCCTGTCTTGTTCCTGATCTTAGAGGAAATCCTTTGTGCTTTTCACCATTGAGGATAATGTTCGCTGTGGGCTTCTCATATATAGCTTTCACTATGTTGAGATAGGTTCCTTCTATGCCCATTTTCTGAAGAGTTTTTATCATAAATGGATGCTGTACTTTGTCAAAGGCTTTTTCTGCATCTATTGAGATGATCATGTGATTTTTGTCTCTCAATTTGTTGATATGGTGTATCACATTGATTGACTTGTAGATATTGAAGAATCCTTGCATGCCTGGGATGAACCTGACTTGATCGTGATGTATGAGCTTTTTCATGTGCTGCTGAATTCTGTTTACTAGAATTCTGTTGAGGATTTTGGCATCTAAATTCATCAGTGAAATTGGCCTAGAATTTTCTTTTTTGTGTGTTGTCCTGGCATGGCTTTGGTGTCAAGGTTATGGCGGCCTCATAGAATGTGTTTGGAAGTGTTCCTTCCTGTGCAATTTTTTGAAAGATTTTTAGAAGGACAGGCATTAGCTTTTCTTTAAATGTTTGGTAGAATTCACTTATGAAACCATCTGGCCCAGGGCTTTTATTTTGGGGTAGATTTTTGATCACAACATCGATTTCTGAGCTTGTGATTGGCTTGTTCATACTTTCTATTTATTCCTGGCTCAGTCTTGGGAGATAAATCTTCCCCAAGAAACTGTCCATTTCTTCAGGGTTGTCCAGTCTGTTGCCATAGAGTTGCTCATAATAGTCTGTTAGAATCCTTTGGATTTCTGCATTATCTGTTGTAATCTCTCCTTTTTCCTTTTTGATTTTATTTATCTGGTTCTTCTCTCTTGTTTTCTTGATGAGTCTGGTCAGTGGTGTGACGATTTCATTTATCTTTTTGAAGAACCAGCTTTTGGTTTTATTTATCTTTACTATTGTTTCTTTCATTTCTTTTTCATTTATTTCTACTCTGATCTTTATGATTTCCCTTCTTCTGCTGGCTTTGGGGTGTTTTTGTTCTTCTTTTTCCAATTGTTTTAAGTGGAGGGTTAGGTCATCTGTTTCATATTTTCCTAATTTCTTGAGGTGGGATTGAATTGCTATAAACTTCCCTCTTAGAACTGCTTTTGCAGTATCCCATAGGTTTTGCACTGTCGTGTGTTCATTGTCGTTTGCTTCTAGGAATTTTTAAATTTCTCCTTTGGTTTGCTCAGTAATCAGTTGGTTTATTAGGTATGTGTTGTTTAATCTCGATGTGTTTGTGTTTTTAGCGGTTTTATTCCTGTAGTTGATCTCTAGTCTCATTGCATTGTGGTCCGAGAAGATGGTTGATATAATTTCAGTTTTCTTGAATTGACGGAAGTTTGATTTGTGGCCCAAGATGTGGTCTATCCTGGAGAATGGTCCATGAGCACTTGAGAAGAAAGTGTAATCTTCTGCTTTTGGATGGAAAGTCCTAAAGATATCAATGAAGTCCATTTCTTTTAGTGTGGTATTTAAGGCTTGTGTTTCTTTATTAATTTTCTGTTTGGATGATCTGTCCATTGGTGTGAGAGGAGTGTTAAGTTCTCCTACTATGATTGTGTTAGTGTCGGTGTCTTCTTTTATGTCTGAAAATGTCTGTCTTATGTATTGGGGTGCTCCTGCGTTGGGTGCATAGATATCTATGATTGTTATGTCTTCCTCTTGGATCGATCCCTTGATCATTATGTAGTGTCCTGCCTTGTCTCTTAGAATCTTCTTTATTTTGAGGTATACTTTGTCTGATATGAGGATTGCTACTCCAGCTTTCTTTTGATTTCCATTTGCATGGAATATCTTTTTCCAGTCTCTCACTTTCAGTCTATGAGTGTCTCTAGGTCTGAAATGAGTTTCCTGGAGGCAGCATATGTATGGGTCGTGTTTTTGAATCCATTCAACCACTCTGAGTCTTTTGGTTGGGGCATTTGGTCCATTTACATTCAAAGTAATTATTGATACAAATGATCCTATTGTCAACTTCTTAGATGTTATGATGGGTTTGTTTGGTGGATCTTCTTCTTTTATACTTGTTGTCTATATAAGTCCCCTTAACACTTGTTGTAAGGCTGGTTTGGTGTGACTAAATTCTTTTAAGTTTTGCTTATCTGTAAAGCTTTTGATTTCTCCATCAATTTTGAATGAGATCCTTGCAGAGTAGAGAATTCTTGGTTGCACATGATTCTCTTATAGCCATTTAAATGTGTCCTGCCATTCCCTTCTGGCCTGCAGAGTTTCTGTTGAAAGATCAGCTGTTAAACGGATGGACTTTCCCTTGTATGTCACTTGTTGCTTTTCCCTTGCTGCTTTGAGAATTCTTTGTGTTTCATTTGTGTTAACTTCATTAATACGTGTCTTGGTGTGTTTCTTCTCAGATTGATTCTGTATGGTACTCTTTGTGCTTCTTGGACTTGATTGACTATTTCGAGGTTTGATTTGTGGCCCAAGATGTGGTCTATCCTGGAGAATGGTCCATGAGCACTTGAGAAGAAAGTGTAATCTTCTGCTTTTGGATGGAAAGTCCTAAAGATATCAATGAAGTCCATTTCTTTTAGTGTGGTATTTAAGGCTTGTGTTTCTTTATTAATTTTCTGTTTGGATGATCTGTCCATTGGTGTGAGAGGAGTGTTAAGTTCTCCTACTATGATTGTGTTAGTGTCGGTGTCTTCTTTTATGTCTGAAAATGTCTGTCTTATGTATTGGGGTGCTCCTGCGTTGGGTGCATAGATATCTATGATTGTTATGTCTTCCTCTTGGATCGATCCCTTGATCATTATGTAGTGTCCTGCCTTGTCTCTTAGAATCTTCTTTATTTTGAGGTATACTTTGTCTGATATGAGGATTGCTACTCCAGCTTTCTTTTGATTTCCATTTGCATGGAATATCTTTTTCCAGTCTCTCACTTTCAGTCTATGAGTGTCTCTAGGTCTGAAATGAGTTTCCTGGAGGCAGCATATGTATGGGTCGTGTTTTTGAATCCATTCAACCACTCTGAGTCTTTTGGTTGGGGCATTTGGTCCATTTACATTCAAAGTAATTATTGATACAAATGATCCTATTGTCAACTTCTTAGATGTTATGATGGGTTTGTTTGGTGGATCTTCTTCTTTTATACTTGTTGTCTATATAAGTCCCCTTAACACTTGTTGTAAGGCTGGTTTGGTGTGACTAAATTCTTTTAAGTTTTGCTTATCTGTAAAGCTTTTGATTTCTCCATCAATTTTGAATGAGATCCTTGCAGAGTAGAGAATTCTTGGTTGCACATGATTCTCTTATAGCCATTTAAATGTGTCCTGCCATTCCCTTCTGGCCTGCAGAGTTTCTGTTGAAAGATCAGCTGTTAAACGGATGGACTTTCCCTTGTATGTCACTTGTTGCTTTTCCCTTGCTGCTTTGAGAATTCTTTGTGTTTCATTTGTGTTAACTTCATTAATACGTGTCTTGGTGTGTTTCTTCTCAGATTGATTCTGTATGGTACTCTTTGTGCTTCTTGGACTTGATTGACTATTTCTTTTCCCATGGTGGGGAAATTTTCAACTAGAATCTCTTCAAAAATTTTCTCATAGCCTTTCTTTTTATCTTCTTCTTCTGGAGCCCCTATAATTCAAATATTTGTACGTTTGATATTATCCCAGAGGTCTCTGAGGCTATCCTCTGCTCTTTTTCATTCGTTGAGCTTGATTCTTCATTGATTTGATCTTGTGTGTTTGTAGATTGTTCCTTCACTTGTGTGGAATTTCTCTGCCGTTTCATTGTTATTATTACTTTTTTAACTGACTCTGTTTGGGACTTCCTTTTCCCAGACTTTGAGTTACGTCTGTTGTTGTTTGTTGTTTAGATGGGGCTTTTTATTCTGGGTGATGCTGGTGGTTGGGTGATGTCAGGACTTGCATATAAGTGATTACCTTTGTTGGCGTTCTCTCTTGTATACTGCTCCCTAGTGTTAGCTGTTCTCTACTATTGTAGAGCTTTGGTGTCAGTGCTCCCTCCCTAAAGCCCTGGGGCTTGTTGCCTGACCAGGGAATGAAGACTTGAAGGCTGTTTTGTTATGGCATTAAATGACATTAAAACATATATATGCGAATGAGAAGCAGAAGGTATACCTTTGACAAATGGCAATTAAAATATTATGCAAATACTATCCAGCGTATTGAATTATACACATAAACATATACAGCTGTAACATAACCCAAGCGTTCCAACCAAAAATACATTACAGTGCATTAGCATGGCGAATAGAGAAAACCAAGAATGATCTTCACCCGTTAATAACCAATCTAAGTAGAGCACCAATTGGAGAATAATGCTAGAGCAGGGTCCCCGTTGGGGATAAGGCAATGAGGACAGAACAGACTAAGAAATATGGTGGGAAAAGGGGAAAAGAGAAAGGGAAAATAGAAGAGAAATATAGAATAATACTGCAAAGTTAAATATAGGGAGATAAAAATTTGTATGTATTAGAGTCTAGTGCTATAGGAAAGAAGCTTCAGAGAAAGCAAAGAATCATAGAGGAAGTAGTAGTACAAATGAAAAATTTTAAAAATTAAAAGAGATAAGTATATAGAAAAATATAGAAAAACAAAGCAAAAATAATAAAAACAAACAAAACCCCCACAGAATCTTAAAAGGCCAATGGGGAACCAGAAGTTTTTACCAAAATAAAATGTGTGGTTTAAAAGGAAAAAGAAAAAAAAATTGTAAACTTGAATATATTCAGTCTTACTGATAAGATTAGCAGCTTCAGTAGAATTCAGTGAAGGAAATGAACCGACCCACTCTCACACATCCAAAAAAAAAACAAGAACAACAAAAAAAAGGGGGGTGCACTGAGTGGGTTTGGAAAAAAGGGAAAAAAAAATTGAAACAAAGCAATACAATACAAAAAAAAATAAAAATAAAAAAGAATAAGGCATAAAATGAAATTTTAAAAATCTAGCAGTAACTCCAGCTTCAGACAAAACGTGAAAATAGTGTTTATGTTCTTCTGTCTCTTGGTGACTATTCAGGAATTATCAGTCTTTTTCTTGCCCCTGGCAGTGGTTGGATCTGAGACCTCTTTGACTGCTTCTTTATTTTGGTCTATTCCAGAACTAAAAGACTCGCCCAGGCTGGCCCTGGGAGCTTTCTTCGATTTGAAGGCTGTTTTGTTATGGCATTAAATGACATTAAAACATATATATGCGAATGAGAAGCAGAAGGTATACCTTTGACAAATGGCAATTAAAATATTATGCAAATACTATCCAGCGTATTGAATTATACACATAAACATATACAGCTGTAACATAACCCAAGCGTTCCAACCAAAAATACATTACAGTGCATTAGCATGGCGAATAGAGAAAACCAAGAATGATCTTCACCCGTTAATAACCAATCTAAGTAGAGCACCAATTGGAGAATAATGCTAGAGCAGGGTCCCCGTTGGGGATAAGGCAATGAGGACAGAACAGACTAAGAAATATGGTGGGAAAAGGGGAAAAGAGAAAGGGAAAATAGAAGAGAAATATAGAATAATACTGCAAAGTTAAATATAGGGAGATAAAAATTTGTATGTATTAGAGTCTAGTGCTATAGGAAAGAAGCTTCAGAGAAAGCAAAGAATCATAGAGGAAGTAGTAGTACAAATGAAAAATTTTAAAAATTAAAAGAGATAAGTATATAGAAAAATATAGAAAAACAAAGCAAAAATAATAAAAACAAACAAAACCCCCACAGAATCTTAAAAGGCCAATGGGGAACCAGAAGTTTTTACCAAAATAAAATGTGTGGTTTAAAAGGAAAAAGAAAAAAAAATTGTAAACTTGAATATATTCAGTCTTACTGATAAGATTAGCAGCTTCAGTAGAATTCAGTGAAGGAAATGAACCGACCCACTCTCACACATCCAAAAAAAAAACAAGAACAACAAAAAAAAGGGGGGTGCACTGAGTGGGTTTGGAAAAAAGGGAAAAAAAAATTGAAACAAAGCAATACAATACAAAAAAAAATAAAAATAAAAAAGAATAAGGCATAAAATGAAATTTTAAAAATCTAGCAGTAACTCCAGCTTCAGACAAAACGTGAAAATAGTGTTTATGTTCTTCTGTCTCTTGGTGACTATTCAGGAATTATCAGTCTTTTTCTTGCCCCTGGCAGTGGTTGGATCTGAGACCTCTTTGACTGCTTCTTTATTTTGGTCTATTCCAGAACTAAAAGACTCGCCCAGGCTGGCCCTGGGAGTTTCTTACTCCAAATCCCTTTTCTTGCTGAGTGGAACTAAGTTCCCTCCCTGTAGCTTGACCAGCAGCCCTGCAGTTTGACCAGCAGCCAAACTACAGTAGGGAAAATGGCATCTGTCTCACAAAGGATTTATTCCCGCACACTCTATGGGAAGCACTTCCGCAGTGACCCCGACCCTGCTGCAGACCATCGTCGACCCCCGCCACCCCTGGAGATGTCAGGTTACTCAGAGGTGAGTCTGGCTCAGTCTCATGCAGGATTGCTGTTCCCCTCTCCCGGATCACAGTGTGCACAGTTTCCAGTCCTCTTAGGCGACTCTGTGATCAGGTTAATGGTAACCTCCTCCAAAGGAAACTGAGCGCCGTCCTTCCGAGGACTGCTCAAAGGCACTTCTAGCTCATGGGGGCACCTGGACCCTCTAAAGCAGGTCTGGCTCAGTCCCTTGTGGGTGTCACTGCTCCTTTCCCGGATCTTGATCTGCAACAGACTTTGCGCCTTTGGCCCGCCCAGCCACTCTGGCAGGTATGAGGTTTGGCTTTTAAAAGTGCGATTGCACCCTTCCTACCGTCTTGATGCGGCTTCTCTGTTCTTCGATGTGGGGTATCCTCTCTGTGATCAGATCCAACCTCCTCCTGTCGATGGTTTCCCAGGAACTTGTTGCTCAGGCGATTTTGCAGGAGAGATGAATGCACATCCTTCTACGCCGCCATCTTAGCTCCACCCCTCCTCCAGAGCAATTTTAGACTACCAGAAAAATTTGCCAGGAAGGTATATAGATTTCCTATATATTCCCGTTTAGCTGCTTTTCAGTTTTTAAGAGCTCTTTTTTTTTTTTTTTTTTTGCTTTTGATCTGCTTGATTTATAGCTTTCTATATCTGTAATATAAGATACCCCTCTTTTGTACTCCTCTACCGTTTGGTCGTCCTTATTTCTGTAGTATACACTTTCACTTTGATCATTCTGACCACAATTGTGTATCTTTTATTAAGTTCTATTATGTCTCTCACTTCTTAGATATGAATATATTCAAATATTTAGTCCTTAAGCTGCTGTTACCTTTTTTCGTCATCATTACCCTCTCTCAATACATCATAATTTCTGTGTTCTGGGGTCCAAAAGCCTCTTCAATAACTCAGCTTGTTATAATTTCCTTTGGATTTCATTACTTCTTTAGGGATTAATGCTAGTTGAAATATTTATTTATAAAACTACTTTCCTTATTCCTTCTGATGCACAATAATAATTTTTAAGCAGCATTTTATATCATGCATATGTCTCTTCAGTGATGTCTGACTCTGTGCGACCCTATGAACTGTAGTCTGCCAGGCTCCTCTGTGAGATTTTCCAGGAACGAATATTAGAGTGAGTTGCCATAACTTCTCCCAGGGGATCTTCCAGGCTCTGGGACTGAACCTGTGTATCCTGTGTCTCTTGCATTGGCAGGGAGGTTCTTTACCATTAGCACCACCTAGAAATGATTTAATAAGCATATTTACAATATATTACAATCACTTACTTGCAAGTCCTTACATGTGAAGAAGCTGCATAAAAAGGAAGGAGTTTGTCATCACAGATCTGCTAATTGACCACTCATATGTGTACGCAAAGGGGAAAACTCATCTTTAGGTACTCAACATATTCCTAGTACAGAAATGATATATGTTTACATAATCTAATTTTGGCACAATGTGAGTTAGTCGCCCCTTATAATGTGATTCAAGCTTAAAAAATAGTTAACATGGAAATGCAAAGACCCTCTAATTTAATTACAATAGCTAAATACAATGTCAAGAAATGAAATATTTATCTTTGCTAACGGATTGGACACTTTTTGCTAGAGATAAATGCAGTCGAGAGGTCAAATTGTAATCAGAATTCTGATTGATTAATGTAGAATTTCCACATTAAAACTTAAATGAATGCCTTTGTGCATTAATATCTTCATCAGCATTGGGGGAGTTTTTATTTACCTGATTTTATTTTTTATTTACCTGTTTTTATTTTCCTCCCTGAAAACCATTTTTTCTGTATTTTTTGATATCTTAAATAAGATTAATGTCAAATATTGCCCTGGGATGTATCCTGCATTTAAAAGAGCTTCAAATATGGATGAAGTGTTCTTTCCTTGATTAATGTTTTTTTCTATTCCACTTCTTAGATATGAATATATTCAAATATTTAGTCCTTAAGCTGCTGTTACCTTTTTCGTCATCATTACCCTCTCAATACATCATAATTTCTGTGTTCTGGGGTCCAAAAGCCTCTTCAATAACTCAGCTTGTTATAATTTCCTTTGGATTTCATTACTTCTTTAGGGATTAATGCTAGTTGAAATATTTATTTATAAAACTACTTTCCTTATTCCTTCTGATGCACAATAAAAATTTTTTAAGCAGCATTTTATATCATGCATATGTCTCTTCAGTGATGTCTGACTCTGTGCGACCCTATGAACTGTAGTCTGCCAGGCTCCTCTGTGAGATTTTCCAGGAACGAATATTAGAGTGAGTTGCCATAACTTCTCCCAGGGGATCTTCCAGGCTCTGGGACTGAACCTGTGTATCCTGTGTCTCTTGCATTGGCAGGGAGGTTCTTTACCATTAGCACCACCTAGAAATGATTTAATAAGCATATTTACAATATATTACAATCACTTACTTGCAAGTCCTTACATGTGAAGAAGCTGCATAAAAAGGAAGGAGTTTGTCATCACAGATCTGCTAATTGACCACTCATATGTGTACGCAAAGGGGAAAACTCATCTTTAGGTACTCAACATATTCCTAGTACAGAAATGATATATGTTTACATAATCTAATTTTGGCACAATGTGAGTTAGTCGCCCCTTATAATGTGATTCAAGCTTAAAAAATAGTTAACATGGAAATGCAAAGACCCTCTAATTTAATTACAATAGCTAAATACAATGTCAAGAAATGAAATATTTATCTTTGCTAACGGATTGGACACTTTTTGCTAGAGATAAATGCAGTCGAGAGGTCAAATTGTAATCAGAATTCTGATTGATTAATGTAGAATTTCCACATTAAAACTTAAATGAATGCCTTTGTGCATTAATATCTTCATCAGCATTGGGGGAGTTTTTATTTACCTGATTTTATTTTTTATTTACCTGTTTTTATTTTCCTCCCTGAAAACCATTTTTTCTGTATTTTTTGATATCTTAAATAAGATTAATGTCAAATATTGCCCTGGGATGTATCCTGCATTTAAAAGAGCTTCAAATATGGATGAAGTGTTCTTTCCAATGGCTGTTTTATAGGTTAAAATTTGGAGGAACATCTTATTGTCTTATTTTTAAATACATCCAGAAGGCATTGTTGGAAGGGAGGAAGTGGATTTTGTCCTATGTACTAAGTGTTCTTGAACATTTGGTATAATATCCCAGAATAAACAATGGAAAATCAACAACTAAGGTTTAAAAAAAAATGAAGAATTGAATGAATTGCTTCTTTTTCTGTTAAACATGAAAGCCTGGGGAATTACAATTATAAAAATTACTAGAAAAATCCTCTAATGACCTAGATTATAGCTTCATTTCTACCTCTTTATAGACACAATCATGTTAATATTGTGTATTTGAAAATTGGCAACTTTTTTTTAATGATTTTTGTTTATTTCTTTTGGGCTATGCTGGATCTTCATTGCTGCTCACAGACTTGCTCTGATTGCAGTGCATGGGCTTCTCCTTGAGGTGATTTCTTTTGTCTCAGAGAAGAAGCTCTAGGGCTCTCAAGCTTCAGAGTTGCACCTCAAAGCCTCAGTTGTCCCACAGCATGTGGAATACTCCTGGAACAGGGATCAAACTTGTGTCCACTGAATGGCAGGTAGATTCTCAACCACTGGACCACGATGTCCTTGAATAATTTGCATTTGGATCTGTAACTGAGACAAAATAAAACAAACATATTTTTCTTGGCAGTATGCTTGTGGCAAAACATCTGAAGAAACTCAAGAATCCTCATTGTTCTTATTTTCCTGGACCCTGGCACTAAATATCTTTTCCTAAAGAGTCTTAAAAATTATCTGCTGCAGACAAATGTAAATTCTCCTAGAAGAAGAAGGTGAAGGAAGGTCAGAAGCTCAGAAAATACATGATCATGGAGTTCCTCTATGTGTGTCTAGTGAACATGTTAGTAACTCAGTCGTGTCTGACTCTTTGTAACCCTATTGACAGTAACCTGCCAGGCTCCTCTGTTCACGGAAAATTCCAAGTAAGATAGAGAGGTGAGTAGCCATTCTTTTCTCCAGGAGATATTCATTACCCAGGGATTGAACCCAGGTGTCCCACATTGCAGGCATATTCTTTAACATCTGAGCCACCGGGGAAGCCCATATGTATATAAAATACACTAAATTACTTTGAGATTGACTGACCAAAAGGATTTTGTTATTTCTTCACAAAGATCAATGTGATCTTTGTTTTTCTGCTTATATTACAAGTAATAGACTGAATGATGTATTCTCTTAGTTCTGTGTGTGTTTGCCTATGTAGGAAGGGACATTGAGATTTTGTCATGGGAAATCTATCCAGCTAAGAAAAAGAGACAGAGGAATTCTTACAGAGATATGAACCATGGAATGCCACAGCAGTTATATACACCAGAGAGAGTGAACCTCTGCAATGTTTTTTCCCTTAAGAGTTTTAAAGAGCATCAGTAAAATGCTAATGAAAAGTCATCATTTGCATTGTATTTCATGTAAAAGATTTGGCACAGGTCACAGGCTTTTTACGAGACTACTCCTTAAAAACTGATCAAAGGTAGTATATTTGCTTTCAGGTTCAAAGTGTGGGAAGAAGAAGGGCATCGCCACTGAAGGCCACTTGGCAGCCAGACTGCATGTCTTCCTAGGAAGCTGGCTCATTCTATTGTATTCCTAAGTATTCATTGTCTGTATGCTCTCCACCTCAGGACTGTATCCATTCAGCTCTGTCAGTTTTAACAGCTCTGACTGTGCTCACATTACTGTGCAGGCACCTAACCATTCATTGCAGGGGAAAGAAAGAAGCAAAAAGCAAAGATCAATAGACCAGGAAGCTTGCCTTCAAATATCTTATAGTTTGAGAGGTAAGATAAGACAGACATGACAACCTTTGGGATAAAAAAATTAAAAGAAGAAGAGATGATATCTATGTGAGAGGAGACTGGAAAAATTCAGTTTTATCAGGGCAGAATTTTTAAAATAAATATAATTTGGATTTCAAGATAGCACTTTTGGTCAATGGGTTTAATAAATCCCTCCCTGCCTTTAATCTCATGAAAAGCCTAAACTTAACAGCTTTAGCTGAGGTCTGAAGGATTTGTCCAGGCATTTATTCCTATATAGTCCTTTAACATTGCTTATTTTCTTTTCATTTTTCTTTCCTAAAAAAAATACCTATCTGCCTGTTAATTGGGCTTCCAGTCTATACTAAGCTCTTTGGAGAAACTAGTTGAATCATCTGCTTTGTCTTAATTTATTCATTAATTCAATTAATATTAATTCCATCTAATGGGAAAAATTTCACTGTAATAGGGATGGAGATTGTTTCCTCTGACATCCAGTAGTGTTGAAGATTGTCTTTCATTTTCATGTCTACTCATCTCTCAAATTTTTAACTTACCTCCATGCTCAACAGCCTCCATGAAATTTTGTCAGTTTCCTACATGCAGCCCAGATAGGCAATGTGCTGAATTATAGTTTATGTAGGAAAAGGATTTATAAATACTGAAATGCAGCCATGATAACACAGAACACTGAGCAGCCAGGAAAGCACAGAGTGGATGGCACACACATACAGGTGAATTGTTTGAAGTACGTGAAGTTCAGTAGTGAAAAAATATTTAGGACACAGATCCCACTGATTACTGTAGCACAGTACCAGGTTAAGTGATTCAGGAAAAACTTTAAATTCTTCAGGTTGTTAGAGAAGAATAGACAGAAGAGATTTCAAGTAAAACAGGAAATATTTCAGTGGAGTATTTATAAGAATACCTGGACTGTCAAGGGCAAAGGATACTTTTTTTTCAAGTGAATCATGGGGAACTTTATAAAATATACAGATTCTCAGCATAGTGATGACATAAGGCCAAATGCTCTGACTGTGCTCACATTACTGTGCAGGCACCTAACCATTCATTGCAGGGGAAAGAAAGAAGCAAAAAGCAAAGATCAATAGACCAGGAAGCTTGCCTTCAAATATCTTATAGTTTGAGAGGTAAGATAAGACAGACATGACAACCTTTGGGATAAAAAAATTAAAAGAAGAAGAGATGATATCTATGTGAGAGGAGACTGGAAAAATTCAGTTTTATCAGGGCAGAATTTTTAAAATAAATATAATTTGGATTTCAAGATAGCACTTTTGGTCAATGGGTTTAATAAATCCCTCCCTGCCTTTAATCTCATGAAAAGCCTAAACTTAACAGCTTTAGCTGAGGTCTGAAGGATTTGTCCAGGCATTTATTCCTATATAGTCCTTTAACATTGCTTATTTTCTTTTCATTTTTCTTTCCTAAAAAAAATACCTATCTGCCTGTTAATTGGGCTTCCAGTCTATACTAAGCTCTTTGGAGAAACTAGTTGAATCATCTGCTTTGTCTTAATTTATTCATTAATTCAATTAATATTAATTCCATCTAATGGGAAAAATTTCACTGTAATAGGGATGGAGATTGTTTCCTCTGACATCCAGTAGTGTTGAAGATTGTCTTTCATTTTCATGTCTACTCATCTCTCAAATTTTTAACTTACCTCCATGCTCAACAGCCTCCATGAAATTTTGTCAGTTTCCTACATGCAGCCCAGATAGGCAATGTGCTGAATTATAGTTTATGTAGGAAAAGGATTTATAAATACTGAAATGCAGCCATGATAACACAGAACACTGAGCAGCCAGGAAAGCACAGAGTGGATGGCACACACATACAGGTGAATTGTTTGAAGTACGTGAAGTTCAGTAGTGAAAAAATATTTAGGACACAGATCCCACTGATTACTGTAGCACAGTACCAGGTTAAGTGATTCAGGAAAAACTTTAAATTCTTCAGGTTGTTAGAGAAGAATAGACAGAAGAGATTTCAAGTAAAACAGGAAATATTTCAGTGGAGTATTTATAAGAATACCTGGACTGTCAAGGGCAAAGGATACTTTTTTTTCAAGTGAATCATGGGGAACTTTATAAAATATACAGATTCTCAGCATAGTGATGACATAAGGCCAAATGCTCTTGAAGGCCAAGTTACTCTGCAGTAAAAGCTTTTAATAGTTCTGGAATCATAAATAAGAGATTGACCTTTATGCCCTATCCAATTAGCTACAATCTCATAAAACAACTGAGCTGTGGAGTCACCTTTGTATGTGAAGGCAGATGTCATGTGTGATAATTTGGAAGCATAGGAGAGATTGCTAAATAGAATTAGAGAGTATCAGGTGAGAAACAGTGTACAGTTTATATTATATATATATATATATATATATATATATATACACACATACATACACAATTTTTAAGTCTTGATTATATTTGTTACAATTTTGATTCTGTTTTATGTCTTTTCTTAAAAAAACTTTTTTTGCCCAAAATGTATTTAGGATTTTATTTCCCCAACCAGGGATTGAAACTTGTGCCCCATATATTGGAAGGTGAAGTCTTAACCACCAGATTGCAAGGGAAGTCTTGAAACAGTGTGTTCTTATAAGATGACTTGAATTTGGACAAAAAGGTCTTCAGGATTATGAAAGATTCCGAACTCAGTCTTTCTTCATATGTGTCCAAATTTCTAAATTTCCAAATTCCTCAAATGTCACTTTTATTCACTACAACTTTAATCCAGTTTAAATCAAACTAAACAAGTCTTTTATTTACCCTGAATCATTTTGCACTTGTTTTTCTACATAAATGTCTACATCTTTCTCTAGAATATGCCATTGAGTATGTACCTGGTTCTATCCCTGGATTGAGAAGATCCCTTGAAGAAAGGAAAGCATGGAAAACCAGTCCAGTATTTTTGCCTGGAGAATCCCATGTTTGGAGGAGCCAGGCAGGCTGCAGTCCGTGGCATCACAAAGAGTCAGACACCGCTGAGAGACTAAGCACAGCACATATATTTGTAGGGACAACTTGATCCCATCACCCTTTCAGCATTTGAAATAAAACAAAGCTTCAAATAGAAAACAGGTTGAGATTTAACGTTTCATAAGTTTGTGATCAGCTATGTAGCTAACTCCCAGAAAGTCTTTTTTGTGCTGGGACCCTCTGAAGAGTGGAACCCACATCTGGAGCAGAACTGGAGCTAGTGGCCCACAGAGCAGAGAGACCAACCATAGTGGGTCATGGCAGCTGCCACAAAACAGACAAACTGCGATACCAGCCTGGAGTCAATTAGAAAAAGATGTTACTCAAGGAGAAATGTGTTTTCTCTGTCCCTTCATGAACACCTGCACCTTCTAATTTAGCATGATTTATTCAACAGAGTGATCCACTTAGCAGGTCACGAATGATGGCCAGCATCCAATATCCATGACCCCATTAAACCCTAATCAAGTTGGAGGGAATGGAAAGAAAGGAGGATGGGTGTAAGCTTTTTCCCTTTCTAGAGTTTTAGATTCCAAAGAAAGCATCTATTTATAAACACAGAGGTCAAAGTATGAGTACAAATTAAACACATAGTCTTATGATAAACTGTCTAAATTATATGTCAAATTTCTGGCAGTCTCAAAGCTCTAGGAGAGGGCCAACTACATGAAAGGGTAAAAGAGAGAAGCCTGACATTTGTGTGGTTTATGGTAGTTTATGGAAACTGTCACGCACATTGTCTTCCTTGAGAGTCACAACAGTGACATGAAGGCTTTTATATTGTCAATGCATGCATTTTCCTCAAAAGCAAGCTAAGGCAAGTACAATTAAGAATAATAACAACAACTTTCATTTAGAAAATTCTATAGCTACTCTAACAAACCTCACAAATGATGAGGCTATAATTCAAACCAGCATCGTTCATTCTGTGCGTGCTCAGTCATATCTGAACTTTGTGACCCCATGGACTATTTGTGACCCTATCCACTGCCCATGAGATTTCCCAGGAAAGGAAGGGCATGGAAAACCAGTCCAGTATTTTTGCCTGGAGAATCCCATGTTTGGAGGAGCCAGGCAGGCTGCAGTCCGTGGCATCACAAAGAGTCAGACACCGCTGAGAGACTAAGCACAGCACATATATTTGTAGGGACAACTTGATCCCATCACCCTTTCAGCATTTGAAATAAAACAAAGCTTCAAATAGAAAACAGGTTGAGATTTAACGTTTCATAAGTTTGTGATCAGCTATGTAGCTAACTCCCAGAAAGTCTTTTTTGTGCTGGGACCCTCTGAAGAGTGGAACCCACATCTGGAGCAGAACTGGAGCTAGTGGCCCACAGAGCAGAGAGACCAACCATAGTGGGTCATGGCAGCTGCCACAAAACAGACAAACTGCGATACCAGCCTGGAGTCAATTAGAAAAAGATGTTACTCAAGGAGAAATGTGTTTTCTCTGTCCCTTCATGAACACCTGCACCTTCTAATTTAGCATGATTTATTCAACAGAGTGATCCACTTAGCAGGTCACGAATGATGGCCAGCATCCAATATCCATGACCCCATTAAACCCTAATCAAGTTGGAGGGAATGGAAAGAAAGGAGGATGGGTGTAAGCTTTTTTTTTCCCTTTCTAGAGTTTTAGATTCCAAAGAAAGCATCTATTTATAAACACAGAGGTCAAAGTATGAGTACAAATTAAACACATAGTCTTATGATAAACTGTCTAAATTATATGTCAAATTTCTGGCAGTCTCAAAGCTCTAGGAGAGGGCCAACTACATGAAAGGGTAAAAGAGAGAAGCCTGACATTTGTGTGGTTTATGGTAGTTTATGGAAACTGTCACGCACATTGTCTTCCTTGAGAGTCACAACAGTGACATGAAGGCTTTTATATTGTCAATGCATGCATTTTCCTCAAAAGCAAGCTAAGGCAAGTACAATTAAGAATAATAACAACAACTTTCATTTAGAAAATTCTATAGCTACTCTAACAAACCTCACAAATGATGAGGCTATAATTCAAACCAGCATCGTTCATTCTGTGCGTGCTCAGTCATATCTGAACTTTTGTGACCCCATGGACTATTTGTGACCCTATCCACTGCCCATGAGATTTCCCAGGAAAGAACACTGGAGTGGATTGTCATTTTATCCTTCAGAGAGCCTACCCAACCTAGGGATCAAGCGTCTATTTTCTGTATCCCCTGCATTGGCAAGCAAATTCTTTACCCCTGAGCCACCTGGGAAGTCCTATCTTTCATTCTGGGCTCTGAGTATCTTCTAAGGCTCTAATCTTTTATAATTTTCAAGATTATAAGCTGTAGATTCCAAATGTATGACTCTGAGAAAACTAGTTCTATGGTCATATAAATGAAGATGATAGCATGAAAACTGAATGGTTTATTTGCTATAGGGTTTACAAGCATCTCACATCTTCTTCTCAAAACTTAGAATATTAAAATAATTAAAAGACAAGATAAAAGAGGTTGGTACAAGCAAGATACTGATTGCAATGAAAAGCCACAGTTAAGAATAAGGAAGGTGAAATTAAGAAATCACACACTCTGTACACATACAAACATAAATGTAAATACTGCAAAGAGGGAATTCTATGTCATTTGAGACCAAGTTGTTTCACATAGCATAATATGTATACACATGTCTTACCTCATATTGAACTAACTAGTTAAAAATGATGACCCAAGGCACTGATAAAAATCAAAACTGAGTTTGGAGTATTCCAGATAAATAATCAGGTAGTTGTGTTACAGAGTTTAGGTTTTCATCTAAAGGAGCTAGATCAACAATATATAGCAACAACAAAATCATTATACTTTTGATAGATTGAGCTTAGATCTTTGGTAAAAACACTAACATGACCAGTAAATGACACACAACTCATTTCAAACTAAGATTTTAAGAGCCAGTAAAATGAATTACAAAAATAAAAGTATATTGTAACAATAGTTTATTACTGTTTTATAAAGATAATGAAGATTGAGAACATAACAAAGATGCCAAGATTGAAGATGGAATGGAAGGAACAATTTATGAAGTTTGGGTTTAACAGCTTCTTAGACTGTCCAGTTGGAAGAGGAAACCACTCCTATGATAGGTTGTAGCCATCCAATTTATCCTCATGTTAAAGTCTCTTTCAAGAGTAAAGGCACCCAACACCATTGTGTATGACTGGATTTTCTCAGATCCTTCTTGAGTTGGTGTTCCCAAAATATGTGTCATTCAGTTATTCAAATACAGATTTCAAGTGAAAAGTGGACATTGGGGGATGTGACAAGTGCAGTGGGATAAAAGGTAAATAAGATTTGAACACAGCTTTATAAGTATGTTTTCTGCGTTCAGTGAAAATATATTCTTTTAAATTTACTGAAACTTCCCCATTACTAACAAGCTTGAAATATTTGCAAAGTGATGTCATTATCTTATTTGTTGTTGTTGTTCACTCTTTTGTTGTGTTTGACTCTTCACAATCCCATGAACTACAGCATGCCAAGCTTCCCTGTCCTTCACTATCTCACAAAGTATGCTTAAAATCATATCCACTGAATCAATGATGGCACACAGCCATCTCATCCTCTATTGTCCCCTTATCCTCCTGGCTTCAATCTTTCTCAAACTCAGGGTCTTTTCCAGTGAATGGGTGCTTTGCACCAGGTTGACTAAGGATTGGAGTATTTTATGTTATTAACCTCCTCAAATAGAATCAAAATGTTAATAAAAATAAAATTAAAGCAAAAAAACAAAATTAAAGCACCTGTATATAGAATCACCAGATATTTTTTAATAGTTATATAACACTGGATGAAAGCACAGGAGAAACAGAGCTTTCTGGGTGCCCAGAGAGGAAAGAGTAAGGAGAGAAAGAAATGGAAATGATGACTTATAAGGGATTCATTCAGTAAGAGAAGAGGTGTCGAGGACCCCAAAGGTGCACTTGGTTTGCTTCATATTTTTAAGGCACCTTGTCCTCCAGAATAGTGTACTGTTGGAATTTAATTGCTTCACACTTGAAATGCTAAGAAATTTAAAAAATCAAGGCACTACTTTTCCATGTACATATCAACTAAAAAGCTTCTTGGAATATTAGAAAGAACATAAGCTAGAGAGATAAATCTGAAATTCAGCCATTGTTGCTCTCCTTTCTAAACTGGTAAATTTAAGGAACTTCACACTGGTCTCTATAATAGCTGTACCAGTGTGTATTCCCACCAACAGTGGAAAACGGTTCCCTTTTAGCCACATTATCTCCAGCATTTATTGTTTGTAGACTTTTTGATGATGGTCATTTTGACTGGTGTGAGATGATATCTCATTGTGGGTTTGATTTGCATCACTCTAATAAAGAGTGATTTTGAGCATCTTTTGCTATGTTTATTAGCCATCTGTATGTCTTCTTTGGAGTAATGTCTGTTTAATACTTTTGTTCAGTCCAATTTTTAATGAGGTTAATTGTTTTTCTGGTATTGAGCTTCATGAGCTGCTTATATATATTGGAGATTAATTCTTTGTGAGTTGTTTCATTTGGTATTATTTTATGCTATTTTGAAGGCTGTCTTTTCACCTTGCTTATAGTATCTTTCATTGTGCAAAAGTTTTTACAGTTTTTTTTTAATTCTCTTCACAATCCCATGAACTACAGCATGCCAAGCTTCCCTGTCCTTCACTATCTCACAAAGTATGCTTAAAATCATATCCACTGAATCAATGATGGCACACAGCCATCTCATCCTCTATTGTCCCCTTATCCTCCTGGCTTCAATCTTTCTCAAACTCAGGGTCTTTTCCAGTGAATGGGTGCTTTGCACCAGGTTGACTAAGGATTGGAGTATTTTATGTTATTAACCTCCTCAAATAGAATCAAAATGTTAATAAAAATAAAATTAAAGCAAAAAAACAAAATTAAAGCACCTGTATATAGAATCACCAGATATTTTTTAATAGTTATATAACACTGGATGAAAGCACAGGAGAAACAGAGCTTTCTGGGTGCCCAGAGAGGAAAGAGTAAGGAGAGAAAGAAATGGAAATGATGACTTATAAGGGATTCATTCAGTAAGAGAAGAGGTGTCGAGGACCCCAAAGGTGCACTTGGTTTGCTTCATATTTTTAAGGCACCTTGTCCTCCAGAATAGTGTACTGTTGGAATTTAATTGCTTCACACTTGAAATGCTAAGAAATTTAAAAAATCAAGGCACTACTTTTCCATGTACATATCAACTAAAAAGCTTCTTGGAATATTAGAAAGAACATAAGCTAGAGAGATAAATCTGAAATTCAGCCATTGTTGCTCTCCTTTCTAAACTGGTAAATTTAAGGAACTTCACACTGGTCTCTATAATAGCTGTACCAGTGTGTATTCCCACCAACAGTGGAAAACGGTTCCCTTTTAGCCACATTATCTCCAGCATTTATTGTTTGTAGACTTTTTGATGATGGTCATTTTGACTGGTGTGAGATGATATCTCATTGTGGGTTTGATTTGCATCACTCTAATAAAGAGTGATTTTGAGCATCTTTTGCTATGTTTATTAGCCATCTGTATGTCTTCTTTGGAGTAATGTCTGTTTAATACTTTTGTTCAGTCCAATTTTTAATGAGGTTAATTGTTTTTCTGGTATTGAGCTTCATGAGCTGCTTATATATATTGGAGATTAATTCTTTGTGAGTTGTTTCATTTGGTATTATTTTATGCTATTTTGAAGGCTGTCTTTTCACCTTGCTTATAGTATCTTTCATTGTGCAAAAGTTTTTAAGTTTAATTAAGTCCTATTTGTTTATTTTTGTTTTTATTTCTATTACTGTGGGAGGTGGTGCTTCATAGAAGATCATGCTGTAATTTATGTTGGCGAGTATTCTGTGTATGTTTTCTTCTAAGAATTTTATTGTTTTTGGTACTCTACTTAGGTCTTTATTTTATTTTTGTGTATGGTGTTAGAAAGTATTCAAGTTTAATTCTTTGACACACAGTTAAAGTTTTCCCAGCACCACTTGTTAAACAGACTGTATTTTATCCATTTTATATTTAAGGTGTCCAAAGGTATGTAGATTTATCTCTGGGCTTTCTACTGTGTTTCATTGATCTTTATTTATGTTTTTCTGCCACTACCATACTATCTTGATGACTGTCACTTGGCAGTATAGTCTGAAGTAAGGAAGCTTGATTCCTCCAGTTCCATTCTTCTTTCTCAAGATTACTTTGGTTGTTAACGGTTCTTTGTGTTTCCATACAAATTGTGGAATTATTTGTTCTAGTTATGTGAAAAACACAGTGTGGAGATTGCTTAAAAAACTGGGAATATAACTGCCATATGACCCAGAAATCCCACTGCCAGGAAAACACCCTAAGAAAACAGAACTGAAAGAGACACATGTACCCCAATGTTTATTGCAGCACTATTTACAATAGCTAGGATGTGGAAGCAACCTAGATGTCCATCAGAAGATGAATGGATAAGGAAGTTGTGGTACATATACACAATATAATGTCACTCAGGTATAAAAAGGGACACTTTTCAGTAAGTTCTAATGAGATGAACAAAATTGATAACTATTAGACAGAGGAAAGTAAGTCAGAAAGTCAAATACTCTATATTGAAGCATATATATGGGTTTTATAAAGACAGTAACAACAATCCTACACGCAGAGCAGCATAGGAGATACAGACATAAAGAAAAGACTTTTATGTGCGACTCTGAATTGAAAGAGGACTGTTGTAAGCATAAGGAAGCTTAAGTACATTGTTTCAGTTTGGAGCTAAGATGGCGCCTACAGGAAGGGATGTGGGAGTGAAAGCAAGCTTAAGCACATTGTTTAAAGAAGCTTAAGCACATGTTTGCAGCTTGGAGCTAAGATGGCGCCTACAGGAAGAGAGGAGGGCATGATCTAAATTGTTGCAAGTATAAGGAAGCTTAAGCACATGTTTGCAGTTTGGAGCTAAGATGGCGCCTACAGGAAGAGACGAGGGCGTGATCTAAATCGTTAAGTGATTGTCAAAATTTCTGATTGGTTTCCCTGGCTTCCACGCTCATGGATGGTTGCTTGACCTTTAGCTTGATTGGTGTAATCTATAGGAAGTCCTGTGCAAAACCCCTTTCACTTGCCTATAAAAGCTGTGAGTCTGCACTAATAAAACGTAACTGCTTTGACGGAACCCCTGCCATGTTTGATTGTCTCCCGCTTGCGGAGGAAGCTGGGTGGTTGGAAGCAGACTCACCCTTCTCCAATCTTCCCATGGCTTGGCCACGGGCAATCCCACCGCCATTTCTTCTCCGCGGGTGGCCCTGCATTTTTGGACTCAATGGAACAAGGCAAGGGGCGGATGATTTGAGAGAATAGCATTGAAACATGTACATTACCATATTTAAAATAGATGACCAGTACAACTTTGATGTATGAAGCAGAGCATCCAAAGCCAGTGCTCTGGAACAACCTCAAGGGATAGGGTGGAAGGGAGGTGCGAAGGAGGTTCAAGATAGTGGGGACACATGTATACCTGCGGTTCAGTCATGTTATTGTATGACAAAAACCATTGCAATATGGCAAAGTAATTATCTTCCCATTAAAATAAATGAATTAAAAAATGAACAGGTTAATTTATCCAAAATACATAACTTTTTTCAAAATACATGACTAGATTTTTTCCAGAATCTAGTTACACCATGATAATAACAAACTACCATTCATGGAGATTTATAACAGAGCAGGCACTGTTCTGAGCATTGAAATAATATCAGTTCATTCTTTCTTGCAGTAACCCTTAAAAGTAGGTGCTATCATTAACCCCATTTTAAAGAAACTGAGTCACAATGATTTTTAAAGAACTCACCTAACATCACACAACTTGCAAGTATCAGAGACAAAATGAAATAAGAGAAACTCTGGCTTCTTTACATATTTTCCTAGGAAAAAACAATAATTTTGCAATGCATTTAGTGGCAACTGGTATTCAACAAATTACCAATGGTTATTTTCAAAGTTATTACAATGGCTGTGTTGCCATTTCTCAAGGTTGTTCAGATACCTAGAGTTACAGATATTTTCCACATGAGAAGCAACATATAAATCAGAATTGATTTAGAAGACTATACCTAGGGAAAGAACTAGATCTATAGACATATGCATGGTATAGACATATGCATGGTATTCATACAGCAAATGTTTAGCCTGCCCTGATTATTACAAAATCAAAAAAGTGAGGATATTTACAAGCTGACTCCTTTAAAGCCCTTGCTTAAACGACTTGAGTGGTCTAAAAAAAAATGCTGTCCACACAATAATGACAATATGTGCTCTTACTCACACATTGGAATGTCTAAAACTGCAAACACTAACCAAACCAAATGTTGACAAAAATGTGGAGCAACAGGAACTCTCATTCATTACAAGGGCAGATACAAAATGGTGTAGCCACTTTGGAAGATAGTTTCCTACTTTCTCACAAAGTGAAGCACAAGACTGACAGGATCCATCCATCATACTCCAAGTGAATGAAATCACATAAATCTCTATAAGTGAATGTTTGTATTAGCTTTATTCACAATTGACCAAAATTGGAAGCAATTAAAATATCCTTCAATAAATCAACAGAGAAACCCATCATGGTAGCTTCATTTAATGAAATTATTCTGTGAGAAAAAGGATTTGAGCTAGGAGACAATGAATAAATATGGAAAGTAATCTTGCCCATTAAAATAAATGAATTAAAAATGAACAGGTTAATTTATCCAAAATACATAACTTTTCAAAATACATGACTAGATTTTTTCCAGAATCTAGTTACACCATGATAATAACAAACTACCATTCATGGAGATTTATAACAGAGCAGGCACTGTTCTGAGCATTGAAATAATATCAGTTCATTCTTTCTTGCAGTAACCCTTAAAAGTAGGTGCTATCATTAACCCCATTTTAAAGAAACTGAGTCACAATGATTTTTAAAGAACTCACCTAACATCACACAACTTGCAAGTATCAGAGACAAAATGAAATAAGAGAAACTCTGGCTTCTTTACATATTTTCCTAGGAAAAAACAATAATTTTGCAATGCATTTAGTGGCAACTGGTATTCAACAAATTACCAATGGTTATTTTCAAAGTTATTACAATGGCTGTGTTGCCATTTCTCAAGGTTGTTCAGATACCTAGAGTTACAGATATTTTCCACATGAGAAGCAACATATAAATCAGAATTGATTTAGAAGACTATACCTAGGAAAGAACTAGATCTATAGACATATGCATGGTATAGACATATGCATGGTATTCATACAGCAAATGTTTAGCCTGCCCTGATTATTACAAAATCAAAAAAGTGAGGATATTTACAAGCTGACTCCTTTAAAGCCCTTGCTTAAACGACTTGAGTGGTCTAAAAAAAAATGCTGTCCACACAATAATGACAATATGTGCTCTTACTCACACATTGGAATGTCTAAAACTGCAAACACTAACCAAACCAAATGTTGACAAAAATGTGGAGCAACAGGAACTCTCATTCATTACAAGGGCAGATACAAAATGGTGTAGCCACTTTGGAAGATAGTTTCCTACTTTCTCACAAAGTGAAGCACAAGACTGACAGGATCCATCCATCATACTCCAAGTGAATGAAATCACATAAATCTCTATAAGTGAATGTTTGTATTAGCTTTATTCACAATTGACCAAAATTGGAAGCAATTAAAATATCCTTCAATAAATCAACAGAGAAACCCATCATGGTAGCTTCATTTAATGAAATTATTCTGTGAGAAAAAGGATTTGAGCTAGGAGACAATGAATAAATATGAAGGAAGTTAAACTTATTGTTCAGTAGAATAAACCAGTCTGAAAAAGATTATATACTTATGATTCCAATTATGTGATGTACTGAAAAAGGCAAAACTATGGAGAAAAAAGAAAGATCAGAGGGTACTTGGGGCTTGAGGGGATGGATACAGATGGCAGAACATAGAACATTTTTGGAGTGAGAAGATTATTTTGTATGATACTGTAATGATAGATGACTTTCCCAGGTGGTAAGGAATACAGCTGCCCACGCAGGAGACATAGGTTCCATCTCTGGGTCCAGAAGATCCCCTAGAGAAGGAAATGACAACAAATTCCAGTATTCTTGCCTGAAAAATTCCATAGTCAGTTCATTATGGTGCAAAGATTTGGACACGATTGAGCACGCATGCAGGCACCAACAACATAATGATGGGTAAATGACATTGTGTGTATGTCAAATCCCACAGAATGTACAACACAAAATGTTAACTCTAATGTAAACTATGGACTTCAGTTGACAGAAATGTAGGCATCAAGATGTAATAAATGCACCACACTAATGCAATCTGTTAATAATAGGAGGAACTTCGGGATAAAGTAGAGAGATCTATTGGAACTCTGTGCACTTGTACAATTTTCCTACAAACTTAAAACTGTTGAAATATAAAATTAATTTTATTTTAAATTTACTTAATAATTTTTTAATTGTAAAGTCTACATTGTAGTCTTTTGAGGAGTAGGCAAAGTTGTGTAAGATACTGAACCTGATTCCTTCTAAAAGCTCCAGGGAAGAGTGTCTACAGAGATTACTGTAAATTTTTATAATTACCATAGAAGATAATTCCGGAAATTGAAAGTCTTTCTAAAATGCAGCTTCCCAGTGCTTATGACTAATTGAAGCTCAGTGTCTTCTACCCCTAAAAGAAAATTTAAAGGTAACCCCTTCACGGCATTCTGGTGACTAGAGATAAAGCATACTGCTTCAAATAATGAAAGATGAAAGTCAAGACATTTTTTTCTTCAGATCAAATTTATCTTCACCATGCACTTACTAATTGTTTCCTCAAAAGCCAGCTGTGTTTACCTGAGATCTCTGGATGATGATCTTTTCTAGACCTAATGGTACTTTATGTAAAGTAAAATAAAAGTTTATTTTTCACTTAAAATGATCTCAGTCCTAACAATAGTGAAATCCTTTAGAGAAAAGGAGAGAGTCATCAAATCAAGAGAGTCATCAAATAAATTTCTGTCTTTTAAAAATAATTGCATCTAAATTGAATACAGACACTGTCAATCAGCTCTTTACAGTGTCATGATGGTCACTGAAATTGTTCATTTTCAGGATTTTGTAGCACTGGCAAGATGTGTTTGAAGGATAATCAAATTAGACTCTTTAGTAAACAAACATGTAACTCAATACTGCATATGTATACTGCTCAACAAAACTATTCACAGATACAGGACTATAATTTCTCACTGAAATTTTAAAACTAATTATCTACTTCATGTTTAGATAGGAATAGGATGGTTTGTTTTTTTTTTTTCTTTTTAAGCAAGGAAAAGAACGAACAAGCTGTTCTCTAAATAGTGAAGTCTAAAGAGTTTAAAGACACTAGTTTGCCATCTTCTTGGTCAACAAGCTTTCTGAATAAGGTTGTATTCCTTACCTCAACACCCTGTCTCCCAGATTCACTGACCTATCATGTTGTGAGCAGAGTGAGCTTGGACTCAATAACAAGTAGGTGTAGGTAAAGCAGGTACTAAATAGGCCTGGAATGTCCAGAAAACCTATATATACATGCACCTCCCAGGTCTATTGAATTGGCAAGTGGATGTTTTCACCACTGAGCCATGCAGGAAGCCCCTATGGAATCTCAAGGAGTTTATAAACCCAAATGGATAAATGCATTGAATAGTCTTCAAGTACTTGTATATGCAAACCACTGTCTTTCAAGTTAGAAGTGTGGAATTAATGTTCTTCAGGAAATTCTGCACTACTGTCTGTCACTAATGTGGAATCTGTCATAAATGTTTAATGTAGTTTATTTCAGCCCAGGACACAAATGTGACAGGAAGTGTCAGTCATAAGCTGTGAAGGCTGTGAGAGCTTACTAATGACTAAAAGCCAAAGGGTCAAGACATTTTTTCTTCAGATCAAATTTATCTTCACCATGCACTTACTAATTGTTTCCTCAAAAGCCAGCTGTGTTTACCTGAGATCTCTGGATGATGATCTTTTCTAGACCTAATGGTACTTTATGTAAAGTAAAATAAAAGTTTATTTTTCACTTAAAATGATCTCAGTCCTAACAATAGTGAAATCCTTTAGAGAAAAGGAGAGAGTCATCAAATCAAGAGAGTCATCAAATAAATTTCTGTCTTTTAAAAATAATTGCATCTAAATTGAATACAGACACTGTCAATCAGCTCTTTACAGTGTCATGATGGTCACTGAAATTGTTCATTTTCAGGATTTTGTAGCACTGGCAAGATGTGTTTGAAGGATAATCAAATTAGACTCTTTAGTAAACAAACATGTAACTCAATACTGCATATGTATACTGCTCAACAAAACTATTCACAGATACAGGACTATAATTTCTCACTGAAATTTTAAAACTAATTATCTACTTCATGTTTAGATAGGAATAGGATGGTTTGTTTTTTTTTTTTCTTTTTAAGCAAGGAAAAGAACGAACAAGCTGTTCTCTAAATAGTGAAGTCTAAAGAGTTTAAAGACACTAGTTTGCCATCTTCTTGGTCAACAAGCTTTCTGAATAAGGTTGTATTCCTTACCTCAACACCCTGTCTCCCAGATTCACTGACCTATCATGTTGTGAGCAGAGTGAGCTTGGACTCAATAACAAGTAGGTGTAGGTAAAGCAGGTACTAAATAGGCCTGGAATGTCCAGAAAACCTATATATACATGCACCTCCCAGGTCTATTGAATTGGCAAGTGGATGTTTTCACCACTGAGCCATGCAGGAAGCCCCTATGGAATCTCAAGGAGTTTATAAACCCAAATGGATAAATGCATTGAATAGTCTTCAAGTACTTGTATATGCAAACCACTGTCTTTCAAGTTAGAAGTGTGGAATTAATGTTCTTCAGGAAATTCTGCACTACTGTCTGTCACTAATGTGGAATCTGTCATAAATGTTTAATGTAGTTTATTTCAGCCCAGGACACAAATGTGACAGGAAGTGTGCAGCCTCATAAATCGGCAGTAAGTGAAGGCTGTGAGAGAATTTAATTTTAAGAAGTGGGGCCTGGAAAGAAGCAGTAGGTACAATGTCATATCATAAGTATGAAATGTGTAGTAACTTGTGAGCAGGTTGTCACTTCAGTCATGTGAAACTCTTTGCCATTCCATGGACTGTAGTCCACCAGGCTCCTCTGCCCATGGGATTCTCCAAGTAAGAATACTGCAGAGGGTGCCATTTCCTTCCCCAATATAGTGACTTCTTTTTGATTATAAAGAGAAGCTCCTCCATTACCTTAGTGTTACTATTTCTATCCCACACATGGTTGTTCAGTTCAGTTGCTCAGTCATGGTCAACTATTTGCGACTCTATGGATTGCAGCATGCTAGGCTTCTCTGTCCTTCACCATTTCACTAAGCCTGCTCAAAGTCAGATCCATTGACTCAGTGATGTCATTCAACCATCTTGTCTTCTGACATTCCCTTCTCCTTTTGCCTTCTATTTTCCCCAACATTGGGGTCTTTTCCAATGAGTTGTCTCTTCACATCAGATGGCCAAACTATTGGAGGTTCAGCTTCAGCATTAGTCCTTCCAGTGAATATTCAGGGATGATTCCCTTTAGGATTGTCTGGTTTGATCTCTTTGCAGTCCAAGGGACCTCAAGAGTCTTCTCCAACACCCACAGGTCAAAGGCATAAATTATTCATTGTTCAGCCTTCTTTATGGTTCAGCTCTTATATCCATACATGACTACTAGAAAAACAATTGGCCTGGATGTCCAGAAAACCTATATATACATGCACCTCCCAGGTCTATTGAATTGGCAAGTGGATGTTTTCACCACTGAGCCATGCAGGAAGCCCCTATGGAATCTCAAGGAGTTTATAAACCCAAATGGATAAATGCATTGAATAGTCTTCAAGTACTTGTATATGCAAACCACTGTCTTTCAAGTTAGAAGTGTGGAATTAATGTTCTTCAGGAAATTCTGCACTACTGTCTGTCACTAATGTGGAATCTGTCATAAATGTTTAATGTAGTTTATTTCAGCCCAGGACACAAATGTGACAGGAAGTGTGCAGCCTCATAAATCGGCAGTAAGTGAAGGCTGTGAGAGAATTTAATTTTAAGAAGTGGGGCCTGGAAAGAAGCAGTAGGTACAATGTCATATCATAAGTATGAAATGTGTAGTAACTTGTGAGCAGGTTGTCACTTCAGTCATGTGAAACTCTTTGCCATTCCATGGACTGTAGTCCACCAGGCTCCTCTGCCCATGGGATTCTCCAAGTAAGAATACTGCAGAGGGTGCCATTTCCTTCCCCAATATAGTGACTTCTTTTTGATTATAAAGAGAAGCTCCTCCATTACCTTAGTGTTACTATTTCTATCCCACACATGGTTGTTCAGTTCAGTTGCTCAGTCATGGTCAACTATTTGCGACTCTATGGATTGCAGCATGCTAGGCTTCTCTGTCCTTCACCATTTCACTAAGCCTGCTCAAAGTCAGATCCATTGACTCAGTGATGTCATTCAACCATCTTGTCTTCTGACATTCCCTTCTCCTTTTGCCTTCTATTTTCCCCAACATTGGGGTCTTTTCCAATGAGTTGTCTCTTCACATCAGATGGCCAAACTATTGGAGGTTCAGCTTCAGCATTAGTCCTTCCAGTGAATATTCAGGGATGATTCCCTTTAGGATTGTCTGGTTTGATCTCTTTGCAGTCCAAGGGACCTCAAGAGTCTTCTCCAACACCCACAGGTCAAAGGCATAAATTATTCATTGTTCAGCCTTCTTTATGGTTCAGCTCTTATATCCATACATGACTACTAGAAAAACAATAGCTTTGACTATACAAACTTCTGTTGGCAAACTGATGTCTCTGGTTTTGACTATGCTGTCTAGGTTTGTCATAACTTTTCTTCCAAGGAGCAATCGTCTTTTAATTTCATTGCTACAGTCACCATCTACAGTAATTTTGAAGCCCAAGGGAAAAAAAGTCTGTTACTATTTCCATTGTTTGACTATCTTTTTGCCCTGAAATAATGGTGCCAGATGCCATGATCTTTGTTTTTTGACTGATGAGTTTTAGGCCAGCTTTTTCACTCTCTTCTTTCACCTTTATCAAGAGGTTCTTTAGTTCCTCTTTGCTTTCTGCCATAAGGCTGGTATCATCTGCACACCTGAGATCATTGATATATTTCCTGGCAATCTTGATTCCAGTTATACTTCTTTCAGCCCAGCATTTTGCATGATGCATTCTGCATAGAAATTAAGTAAACAGGGTGACAAAATATAGCCTAGATGTGCTCCTTTCCCAATTTGGAACCAATCTGTTGTTCTATGTCCAGTTCTAACTATTACTTCTTGTCCTGCATACAGGTTTCACAAGAGTCAGGTAAGGTGGTCTGTTATTCCTATTGCTTTCAGAATTTTCTGGTTTGTTGTGATCCACACAGTCAAAGGTTTTAGCATAGTCAATGAAGCAGAAATAGAGGGAATGTTAAAGTTGTCAGTCTGTTTGCCTACTAAGATGTGCCCATACGTTCTCTTCAGTCTCCTTAGACTGTGATCTATGGATATATTTTTTCCCTTGGTAGTTTGGAAATTAGTCAAAGAGGTTCCAAAAAATCAGTATATTAGAATACATAGAGAGGTTTATAAAAATTGACCCTGTTATTAGAGAATCTAATATGATTAGTCTGGGTGGGGATGCAGCCATTACAATTAATAGAATTTCTGAGGGACTTTAATGTCTAACCATCATGAACAATCACTTCTTTTGTATGAAATATCTGTTCATTCAAGGAGGCATGGAAAATCCTAAGGCCACTCCCATCAGTGTCAAATGTTTCAGCTTTGTAAGCAGTTCAGGCAAATTTTTAGCCTAAAATATGTTTGTGTTACTATTCATGGCACATAATAATACACTTCCAAAGTCAAGTTCCTAGAGGTGAGAATACATTTGGGAGAATAAAAGGTTTCTATATCCTAAGATTTTTTTTTTTTCACAAAGCAAAGACATTTGCTCAATTTTTAGAACCAACTTAGGAAAGAATCTTTAAAAATTGTAATTTGCTATTTTTCATATATTAGCAAGCATTTTTATTGTAAAGAGTATACTGATCCAAAGTTATTCATAAGAGCTTTTTAATTATTTTTATTTTACTTTTTGCTTTTACAGAGTTTTGTTGTTTACAGATGTGTATAATCACAGATTAGTCATGTGTGTATCCCTGACCTCTCCCTCCTTCACCCCCTTCTCAGTCCTCCCAATCCCACCCCTCCTTGCCGTTGCACAGCCTCCATGCAGGATCTCCTATTCCCCCATCGCTATGACAAGATTTTTTTTAATTTAAAATTCTCAGGATATTTTAGGGTGTCCGTTATGGCTCAGTTGTAAAGAATCCACCTGCCAATGTGGATGGCATAGCTTTGATTCCTGGTCGAGGAAGATCCCACGTGCCTAGGTGCAACTAAGCCTATACACCAAAACACTGAGTCTGCACTCTAGAGCCCAAGAACCCAACTACTGAATTCCTCTCACCCTAAAGGCTGCGTGCCACAACAAAAAAGTCACCACAATGAGGAGCCCACACACCACATCTAGAAAGTAGACTCGGCTCTCCACAACTAGAGAAAAGTCCACCCAGCAACAGAAACCCAGTACACCCAAAGATAAATAAATACATAATAAAATTATCAGGATATTTTTTTAAAAACCATATTAAAAATTATTGAGTAAAAATTTTACTCAACATAAAGTTGATGTTCAGCATCTGAAGCTTCTAGTCCTCTTTTTCCTCTACCCTAGGTATGAGCAAGCTTCAAACCATGGGACATATCAGGCACAACTTCTGTATTGGTATGGTCTACATGCTGTGACTTTTACATTTTCAGAATAGCTGAAAACCAATCAAAGCAAGAATATTTCATGACATATGAAAATTATGTGAAATTGAAATTCCACCACTTACAAATAAAGTTTTATCAGAACTTAGTCATGCTTATAATACAGAACATATAGCCTTCAAAGCCTAAAATATTTATTATCTAGGCATTTATCAAAAAAGTGTTTGCAGATCCTTATCCTATTCCTGGGGTTTCCAAAGTGGCCCTAGTAGTAAAGAACCCAATGAAGGAGACTTAAGAGATGTGGGTTTGATCTCTGGGTTGGGAAGATCCCCTGGAGGAGGGCATGACAACCCACTGCAGTATTCTTACTGGGAGAATTCCATGGAGACAGGAGCCTGGTAGGCTACAGTCCATAGAATCCAGAGAGTCAGACACAACTAAAGCAACTTATATTCATCTTTGATAGTTCATTTATCTTTGCTTGAAATTGTTTTCACTCGCCATGTACTTCAAATCTATTCTATTTAATAATTATTTCCATATCTGTCCTTATCTTCTTCCTTTTTTCTCATCCCCCTTTTCACTTCACTTTTCTTCTGTTTCTTTAGGGAACAGAGCTGTTGAGTATCTCAGTTGTTGAAGGATAGACAATCATACAAATCATTCAATATATAAAAATCCTAGCATGTTTGATGTGTATCCTTTGTATATGTTCTTGTAAAATCTATGTTATTTTGAATACTTTTATTTATATATGATCATTTATGATAGTAAATTTTCAAATTGTATTTTGTTTTTACTGTTTACATTTTGGAGATCATTACTCTTACTTTTTTAAACATTTTTCTAGTATTAGTTTTTTATAGATATATTACAGTTTTTCTGTGTACTCTCATACTGATAGACACTAATCTGGACTGCTTCCAGCTCCCAGATACAAATAGTCCTGCAAGGAATATCTTTCAATGTGGTGTTTATGGATTCAAGTAAAATTATTCTGCCATATCCTAAAAAATTCTATTATCATAGAGTATATTTATACTAAATTTGTTCAAGTATGATCAAATTTGTCTCAGCAATAACTAATTGAATATGTATCACCATCACCAGAGTATGACTGTTTCAAAATCCAAGAATTTACTTTCTACAGTAAGCATGAAGCATCAGTTATACAGTTTTGTGCTGAGGTAAAACTGTAATAGATGCTAATATTTCAATTTCTAGCTTTCACAAGTTGCAATTTGCATTTTAATATTGTTATATCATTAGTATGTGACACATAGAATATTTGTTATATGAATTAACTATCAAAATTAGACCCTCTTAATATGTAAAATAAAATTATATTTCATCACTCAAAAGAGCTTTAACTTTTCTTTTAAATATTTTTCATTAAAGAAAAAAATATGGCAGGCAGAATGCCTCAAGATGTCTGTCTGCATACTAATTGGGTGCTGTGCTTACTCACTCAGTCATGTCTGACCCTTTGTGACCACATTGACTGTAGCCCACCCAACTCCTCCCTCCATGAGGATTTTACAGGAGAAAATTCTGGAGTGGGTTTCCATTCCCTCCTTCAGGGATCTTCTCACTCGCCATGTACTTCAAATCTATTCTATTTAATAATTATTTCCATATCTGTCCTTATCTTCTTCCTTTTTTCTCATCCCCCTTTTCACTTCACTTTTCTTCTGTTTCTTTAGGGAACAGAGCTGTTGAGTATCTCAGTTGTTGAAGGATAGACAATCATACAAATCATTCAATATATAAAAATCCTAGCATGTTTGATGTGTATCCTTTGTATATGTTCTTGTAAAATCTATGTTATTTTGAATACTTTTATTTATATATGATCATTTATGATAGTAAATTTTCAAATTGTATTTTGTTTTTACTGTTTACATTTTGGAGATCATTACTCTTACTTTTTTAAACATTTTTCTAGTATTAGTTTTTTATAGATATATTACAGTTTTTCTGTGTACTCTCATACTGATAGACACTAATCTGGACTGCTTCCAGCTCCCAGATACAAATAGTCCTGCAAGGAATATCTTTCAATGTGGTGTTTATGGATTCAAGTAAAAATTATTCTGCCATATCCTAAAAAATTCTATTATCATAGAGTATATTTATACTAAATTTGTTCAAGTATGATCAAATTTGTCTCAGCAATAACTAATTGAATATGTATCACCATCACCAGAGTATGACTGTTTCAAAATCCAAGAATTTACTTTCTACAGTAAGCATGAAGCATCAGTTATACAGTTTTGTGCTGAGGTAAAACTGTAATAGATGCTAATATTTCAATTTCTAGCTTTCACAAGTTGCAATTTGCATTTTAATATTGTTATATCATTAGTATGTGACACATAGAATATTTGTTATATGAATTAACTATCAAAATTAGACCCTCTTAATATGTAAAATAAAATTATATTTCATCACTCAAAAGAGCTTTAACTTTTCTTTTAAATATTTTTCATTAAAGAAAAAAATATGGCAGGCAGAATGCCTCAAGATGTCTGTCTGCATACTAATTGGGTGCTGTGCTTACTCACTCAGTCATGTCTGACCCTTTGTGACCACATTGACTGTAGCCCACCCAACTCCTCCCTCCATGAGGATTTTACAGGAGAAAATTCTGGAGTGGGTTTCCATTCCCTCCTTCAGGGGATCTTCTCAACCCAGGAACTGAACTCAGGTCTCTCACATTGTATGCAGATCCTTTACCATCTGAACCATCAGGGAAGCCCAAGAATACTGGAGTGCATAGCCTATTCCTTCTCCAGGGATCTTCCCATTACAGAAGAGTAACCAGGATCTACTGCATTCTATATTTTTCCTTACATTCTTCCTCCGTTCTCATTCCTCCTTTTTCTTCACTTTTCTTCTGGTTTCTTTGGGGGACAGAAGTGGGTACCTCAGAGGCTGAAGGATATGATAGTTACACAAATCATTCAATAGATAAAAAAGCATGTTAGCAGGCAGATTTTTTACCGACTGAAATGCCAGAAGAGTCCTAGAAACCTATAAATATGCTGTGTTATGTTGTGTAACAAAGCAGAATTAAAGTTTCAGATGGAATTAAAGTTGTTAGTTTGCTGGTCTTAAAATATGGTTAGTATTGTAGAATATCGTAGTTAGTCCAATGTAATATGAAAGATGAAGGCAGAAAAGTCAGACTCAAAGAAAGATACAATGATGGGGTTAGTGTCAGAGTGATACAATGCAAGAAGGATTTAGCTAACCATTGTTGGCTTTCAAAATTAATCGAGAATGCCATAAGCCATGGAATAAAATCAGCCTCAAAAACCTAGAAGGGCAAGAAGACTATAATATACTCCCTGTTCTAGGATGAATACTATGCCCTCAAATTTGTTGTTGCTGTCGTTGTTTAGACCCTAAGTGGGTGTCTGACTCTTTGCCGCCTCATTGTAGCTCACCAGGCTCATCTACCCATGGGATTTCCCAGACAAGAGTACTAGAGTGGATTGCCATTTCCATCTCCAGGGATTCTTTCCTATTCAGGGATCAAACCTGAGTCTCCTGACTTGCAGGTTGATTCTTAACCACTTAGCCACCAGTGATGTCATTTTCCTCAAATGTTCATGTTTTTACTATGAAACCTGTGACTATGTTACCTTCCATGATGGATAGAGACTCTGCAGATGTGACTGTTGTTGTTCAGTCACTCAGTCACGTCAGATTCTGTGACCTCATGCATTGCACAACACCAGTCTTCCTTGTCTTCATTATCTCCTACAGTTTGCTCAAACATGTCCATTGAGTTGATGATGACTTCCAACCATTTCATCCTCTGTCATCCCCTTCTGCTCCTGCTTTCAATCTTCATTATGTTCACACACAGAGAGGAAGTTTGTCCCAGAATGAATCTCCTATGTACTCAATTTAGACTATTAGGTGATGAGGTATGGGTCTTTCAAGCAACTGATATTAAAATGAAATTTCTGATTTGGAATTTCTGCTAAAATGGAGATAAAACTTTGGGAATGTGCTGAATGTATTTTTCATGTCAAATATCCATGGACCTTTATGGGATGGATGGAAGGTACAGTAGACTGAACAATAGTCACCCAAAGTGTCCTTGTCCTCATCCCAGAAACTGACTATATAACTTTACAGATTGGGCTTTAAAGATGTTGTTAAAGATCTTGAGATTGGGGATTATCCCGGATTAACTGGTTGAGCCCACAACACTTTAAAAGGTCTTTACAAGAGGGGAACAGAAGGGTCAGAGCAGTCGTAAATATGATGATAGAAGCAAAAAGCTGGAGTAATATGAAGATTGGATGATGATCCAAGAAATGCAGGTACCTTTAGAAACTGAAAAAGGCAAGTGGATGGATTCCTCTCTAAAGTCCTCCAGAAAGGTTTACAGTCTTGCTGACATATTGATTTAAGCCCAATGAGACTTATTTTGTACTTATAACCTACAGAATTCTAAGATGATAGATGTGTGATGCTTTAGTTCACCAAGTTGATGGTGATTTGTTACAGCAGCAATAGCAAACTAATATAAACAATGCCAGTTTTTGAGATTGCTGCTTCTTTGATGTTGGAAAGACTCTTAGATTTCCCAGGATCTTTTAGTGAGCATCTTAAAATAGGTTGATTATTTTGGGATATCTTTATTGTCCTGTTGAGCTACAAAGCGGGATCACATCCAAGTTCAGCTATTATGAAGCTTGTCTGAGTTAATACGTGTTTGTGAATGTGTGCTGTGAAAGCTGGCAGAGATAACTTAGCATCCGGGAAATGCTACAAGTTGTGATAATCTGATAAAAAAGGATGGATGGTAAATTTCTGAAGAAATGCACACATAATCTTATAATCATAAGATTCTAGGGTCTGAAACACTTCCTGGCCTCTGGTGGTCAAAAAATATTTATCAAATAAATGTCATCAAATCATCTGCTCTTCCCAGAAGCATTGTGATTTTTCTTATCTTTAAGTGCTTTCTCATCTTGTATCCTCTGTCAGAGATGGCCTCTGTTGCCTACTAAACTCCTGAGTCTCCACTTTTCAGACACCCTTTGTATCATATCAGATGTCCCTTCCCTGCAATATTTTTTTCTCCTACTCTGTGCATAACCATAATATTAGGGTGTGCTTTATAATACCCATAGTTTTTATTAATATTATCCATTCCTATGATTGTCTGATATAACACAAGGTGATTTTCTCTTGGTGAGCAATCTGCTATATTTATATCCATATTCCTAGTGTCTCTTCACAAGGAGAAGAACTTACAGCTGATGAATAAATATAAGAAATGAATAAATTATTATGGAAATGAAAGTGTGGATGGATAAACATAAATACTTGAGTATATGAGAGAAGACACTTTCTAGATTCTTTCCTTATTTGTTTCCCATGTATTGCTATAGCTGCTTAAATGATTCCAAAGAGTTATTTCTTTTTCTTTGATTGAGATATGATTGGTATATAACTTTTCATAAGTTTAAGGTGTACAGTGTGTTGATTTGATACATTTTACAATGTGGTATGGTTGCCACACTGGTACTGGCTACCATCACCAATCTCTGTCACATCACATGATTCTCACATAACTATCATTATTTGTGTGCGCTAGTGGGAATATTTAAGATCTAGTTGGTTAGTGACTCAGGATTATAATATGACTTTTGGAAAGTAATTACACTTTTTTCCTCTTATACTTGCTGTTATTTTAAAATAATTAGACTTAAAAATAAGTGTATGGGTTTGGTTTCAAAGAGTGTTGTGAGCTAAAGCTTTTTGAGCTTGTCTGAGTTAATACGTGTTTGTGAATGTGTGCTGTGAAAGCTGGCAGAGATAACTTAGCATCCGGGAAATGCTACAAGTTGTGATAATCTGATAAAAAAGGATGGATGGTAAATTTCTGAAGAAATGCACACATAATCTTATAATCATAAGATTCTAGGGTCTGAAACACTTCCTGGCCTCTGGTGGTCAAAAAATATTTATCAAATAAATGTCATCAAATCATCTGCTCTTCCCAGAAGCATTGTGATTTTTCTTATCTTTAAGTGCTTTCTCATCTTGTATCCTCTGTCAGAGATGGCCTCTGTTGCCTACTAAACTCCTGAGTCTCCACTTTTCAGACACCCTTTGTATCATATCAGATGTCCCTTCCCTGCAATATTTTTTTCTCCTACTCTGTGCATAACCATAATATTAGGGTGTGCTTTATAATACCCATAGTTTTTATTAATATTATCCATTCCTATGATTGTCTGATATAACACAAGGTGATTTTCTCTTGGTGAGCAATCTGCTATATTTATATCCATATTCCTAGTGTCTCTTCACAAGGAGAAGAACTTACAGCTGATGAATAAATATAAGAAATGAATAAATTATTATGGAAATGAAAGTGTGGATGGATAAACATAAATACTTGAGTATATGAGAGAAGACACTTTCTAGATTCTTTCCTTATTTGTTTCCCATGTATTGCTATAGCTGCTTAAATGATTCCAAAGAGTTATTTCTTTTTCTTTGATTGAGATATGATTGGTATATAACTTTTCATAAGTTTAAGGTGTACAGTGTGTTGATTTGATACATTTTACAATGTGGTATGGTTGCCACACTGGTACTGGCTACCATCACCAATCTCTGTCACATCACATGATTCTCACATAACTATCATTATTTGTGTGCGCTAGTGGGAATATTTAAGATCTAGTTGGTTAGTGACTCAGGATTATAATATGACTTTTGGAAAGTAATTACACTTTTTTCCTCTTATACTTGCTGTTATTTTAAAATAATTAGACTTAAAAAATAAGTGTATGGGTATTGTGTTGTGTGCTCAAAGAGTGTTTGACTCTTTGCAACCCCATGGACTGTCACCCAATGAGGCTCCTCTGTCCGTGGAATTATCCAGACAAGAATCCTGGAGTGGGTTGCTCTTCTCTCCTCCACAGGATCTTCCTGACCAATGGATGGAACCAACTTCTCTTGTGTCTCCTGAATTGGCAGGCGGATCCTTTACCATTTTAATGCCACCTTGTCTAAAAATATGGTATCCTTTGGGTGAGTAATTGGTGATGAGTTGCCCCTCAGAATAACAAAAGTTGATTCCAGAGGCAAACCTTGGACTCAAAAGTCATCTCTGGAAAGTTTGCATTTACCACTGCTTCAAAGGTAATATGTCCCAAGTTATCCAAAAAATAGGCCTATTTTGGTCTTTTTGTTCTGCTATATCAGAATCACATAAATTGGGTGACACAGAAGCAAAAGGAATTTGTTTTTTAAAGATCTGGAGGTTGGGAAGTCCAAGACCAAGTCACTAAGAGATTCAGTGACAGATGAGGATCCACTTCCACCTTCATAATTCAACAACTTCTCATTGTAAGTCCTTATGGCAGAAGAATATAAAGAAACTTTCTGGAGTCTGTTTTATAAGAACACTATTCTCTTTCATTTGGACCTCTCTCACAACATAATCAGAGCTTCTCTGGTAGCTCATCTGGTAAAGAATCCTGCTGCAGTGTGGGAGACATGAGTGCAGTCCCTGGGTTGGGAAGATCCCTTGGAGAAGGGAATGGCTACCCACTGCAGTGTTTTTACCTGGAGAGTTCCATGGCTTGTCCACAGAGTCACAAAGAGTCAGATACAACTGAACAACTTACACCTCACTCTTAATCACCTCCTAAATTCCTCACTTTCCATTTTCATCACATTAAAGATTAGATTCTAACATAAAATTTGGTGTGGGATGGGAACAATACACAAAAATTCATTATATATATGTCAAGTCAACTTATTTTGGTTTAATTTTGTTCTCTGAATGCTTAAGTTGATAGAATCATATGATTTAGAAGAAAAAAGGTTGTGCATAGAGTTGGAAAGATAGGTTGGAGAGAAAGTAATTATTGAAATTAAAAAAGACAATAGAAATCAGAATCATGAACTTGGAGCCATTAACACAAACAAATAATCTTATTTCAACGGGTTCCCCAAAATAGTGTAGCAATTAAGAAAGTTACAGTAACTATTATAAGTAAAAACATACAATTAAAAGACCTATTTTTAAAAGTTTAAAGAAAAAATCTTACCAATAAAGCTAAAATTAAGCAGTGTATGGTTTTAATATCATAAAAATGCTGGAGTAATTGGTGATGAGTTGCCCCTCAGAATAACAAAAGTTGATTCCAGAGGCAAACCTTGGACTCAAAAGTCATCTCTGGAAAGTTTGCATTTACCACTGCTTCAAAGGTAATATGTCCCAAGTTATCCAAAAAATAGGCCTATTTTGGTCTTTTTGTTCTGCTATATCAGAATCACATAAATTGGGTGACACAGAAGCAAAAGGAATTTGTTTTTAATGATCTGGAGGTTGGGAAGTCCAAGACCAAGTCACTAAGAGATTCAGTGACAGATGAGGATCCACTTCCACCTTCATAATTCAACAACTTCTCATTGTAAGTCCTTATGGCAGAAGAATATAAAGAAACTTTCTGGAGTCTGTTTTATAAGAACACTATTCTCTTTCATTTGGACCTCTCTCACAACATAATCAGAGCTTCTCTGGTAGCTCATCTGGTAAAGAATCCTGCTGCAGTGTGGGAGACATGAGTGCAGTCCCTGGGTTGGGAAGATCCCTTGGAGAAGGGAATGGCTACCCACTGCAGTGTTTTTACCTGGAGAGTTCCATGGCTTGTCCACAGAGTCACAAAGAGTCAGATACAACTGAACAACTTACACCTCACTCTTAATCACCTCCTAAATTCCTCACTTTCCATTTTCATCACATTAAAGATTAGATTCTAACATAAAATTTGGTGTGGGATGGGAACAATACACAAAAATTCATTATATATATGTCAAGTCAACTTATTTTGGTTTAATTTTGTTCTCTGAATGCTTAAGTTGATAGAATCATATGATTTAGAAGAAAAAAGGTTGTGCATAGAGTTGGAAAGATAGGTTGGAGAGAAAGTAATTATTGAAATTAAAAAAGACAATAGAAATCAGAATCATGAACTTGGAGCCATTAACACAAACAAATAATCTTATTTCAACGGGTTCCCCAAAATAGTGTAGCAATTAAGAAAGTTACAGTAACTATTATAAGTAAAAACATACAATTAAAAGACCTATTTTTAAAAGTTTAAAGAAAAAATCTTACCAATAAAAGCTAAAAAATTAAGCAGTGTATGGTTTTAATATCATAAAAATATTAGTAGAACCATGAAAGCATTACTTAACTCAATAAATATCAAAGTATCATGATATAATAAATTGGATATTTTTATTAGAGGCATACATTTTTCATAACTTCAAAAATAAAATATGATACCAAATTGCATGATTTTGTTTCCTGTAATACATTGACAAGTTTTGAATTAGCAACTTTTCTAGGGCTTCCCTGGTGGGTCAAATGGTAAAGAATCTGCTTGTAATACAGGTTTCCTGAGTTTGATCCCTGGATCAGGAAGATACCCTGGGGAATGAAATTGGCTATCCACTCAACTATTCTTGTCTGGATAATTCTATGACAGGGGAGCCTGGTGGGCTATAGTCTCTGGGGTCACAAAGAGCTAGACATAACTGAGCGACTAACACTTTCACTTTCACTTACCTAACATTCCTAACACTGTGTACACAATCGCCAACATTTCAAATCCCCTTTGGATCAGCTTTTCCATCTTATTATTCCCCTCAAATAATGACTACAATAAAATATTTAATATATATATATTTGTATGTGTCATTTTAATTTTTTTTAAAAATCATACTTTAGCAAAGTTGTTGTAGTGTGTCCTACATTATGATTTTTTTTTTTTGCGTTTTTCTTCCTCATCATGCCTTTTTTGTTTTTATATTTATTTTCATCCATTTTTTATTCTTTGGCATATATGGGCCTCCCATTGCAGTGGCCTCTCTCACTGCAGAGCACCAGCTCTGGGCATATGCGCTCCAGAGCGCTGGCTCATAATTGGACACACCAGTCTATCCACTCCACGGCACATGGGATCTTCACGAGCCAAGGATCGAACCAGTGTCCCTTACACTGCAAGATGGATTCTTTACCCACTGGACCACCAGGAAAGCCCCATTATGATATATTTTTATAGAAACAATTTTATAGTTGTGGTGAATTTATCATAGCTCCAAAATCTTGAAATGATATTTTACTTCTTTGGTTCTAATCTTTTCTTTTATAGAAGGAAGAGGCTGCTCTAGAAAAATGGGGAGTCACCTGTGATTTTAGAGTGCCATGACTCAGTTTGGCTTTTATCCAGAGGCTATCCTGTCTCATGATGCCCAGGATAAAGAAAAATCTCTCAATTCAGATCAATAAAGGTCTGAGAAAAGACCACCCAATTCCCTATCTACTTTGAACAGAACCAGAGAATGTCAAATACACTTTCAAAAACAAGCCATATAAAAGGACAAGATCCTCCAGACAAAACATAACTTTCCTTTCTTTTTTAATATGAAATTTTCCCACTTCCCTGACCATGTCTGAGTCTCTGCCAAATGCAAGTGATGTTGACTAACTCCTTTGCTATAGAAATCTCTGAATAAATAGTTTCAATTTGTTCTCATGGGTTTCCCAGGTGGCACAGTGGTAAAGAATCAGCCTGCCAATCCAGGAAACATAGGACATGTGGGTTTGGCCTCTAAGTCAGAAAGACTCCCTTGGTGTAGGAAATGGCAACCTAGTAGAGTATGCTTGCCTGAAAATTTTCATGAAGAATGGAGCCTGGCAAGCTACTGTCCATGGAGTCGCAAAGAGTTGGACATTACTGAGTGACTTAGCACACCCCCATGTACATATAGATTTGTTCTGATTTGGGTGTCCACTGTTTGTTTCACTATAACCAAAGGTGACATAGGTGGAAAAATATCTTTAATAAGAGAGAAGATATAAGTAGAAAATTTAAAACTTTGGAAAGGAGAGCTAAGAAAAGGAAATCCTCTATCTGCTGAATTGGGTGCTTGGTCAGTAGAAGTGTTGTGTAAATGACTCATATCATGGGAATCATAAGGATTCTGTGAAAGAACTTGCAACTGGTGTGAAGAATGTTCAGGAGAAAAGTGAAAAGGAGGCTACTTTCAAATCCATGGCAATCAATTTAATAAACTTATTATCTAAAGTGATTCTTTTATGTTCAAACAGCTTATGCAACTTTAAGAATGCCAGAATTATACAGGGGAATCCAAGGTTGTCCCCTATCCTTAAAGCAGATATCAAAAGGGTACTACTTGCAACATAGGGAATAAGTTCTAGAATTTACACAGTAAGTTTCAGTTCTCTCATGAGTTCTTTGATTTTAGACCATCACATCTCTTCTCTGAACCCAGATTTCCTATTTATCAATTGAGGGGGTTTAACTAAATTTGCATTCTCCATATGTAAATTTACTGGTAAGAGGCCTTAGTGTCTCCCTATGTATGATATGTGCCGAGGTTTAAGAGCTTCTGTAGACACTGTTCTCTCAAAAATATTTTTATGACCTTCAAACAAGTCAGTTTCAAACAACCCTATTTTGCTTCACATTAATTCAGATATAAAAAAGGGAAAATTTTACATTGGTCCTGTTCTAGCTCAGAAAGAAAAGTAATTGGCAGTCCAATTATTTTAATATTGAAAGTTTGAGTTGGCATACAAAATCCTCACCAGAATTCTAAATTCCTTGGAGCTCAACTTCATCCTCCAATTCTCATTCCCTAGCTTAGAGATGGGTTTTCATTTATTCCCTCTCTGGATTCTCTATTCAAATGTTAAGTACAGCAATTAAGAGAAATAAAGCACTGAGAATGAGTATTTCATGAAGAATGGAGCCTGGCAAGCTACTGTCCATGGAGTCGCAAAGAGTTGGACATTACTGAGTGACTTAGCACACCCCCATGTACATATAGATTTGTTCTGATTTGGGTGTCCACTGTTTGTTTCACTATAACCAAAGGTGACATAGGTGGAAAAATATCTTTAATAAGAGAGAAGATATAAGTAGAAAATTTAAAACTTTGGAAAGGAGAGCTAAGAAAAGGAAATCCTCTATCTGCTGAATTGGGTGCTTGGTCAGTAGAAGTGTTGTGTAAATGACTCATATCATGGGAATCATAAGGATTCTGTGAAAGAACTTGCAACTGGTGTGAAGAATGTTCAGGAGAAAAGTGAAAAGGAGGCTACTTTCAAATCCATGGCAATCAATTTAATAAACTTATTATCTAAAGTGATTCTTTTATGTTCAAACAGCTTATGCAACTTTAAGAATGCCAGAATTATACAGGGGAATCCAAGGTTGTCCCCTATCCTTAAAGCAGATATCAAAAGGGTACTACTTGCAACATAGGGAATAAGTTCTAGAATTTACACAGTAAGTTTCAGTTCTCTCATGAGTTCTTTGATTTTAGACCATCACATCTCTTCTCTGAACCCAGATTTCCTATTTATCAATTGAGGGGGTTTAACTAAATTTGCATTCTCCATATGTAAATTTACTGGTAAGAGGCCTTAGTGTCTCCCTATGTATGATATGTGCCGAGGTTTAAGAGCTTCTGTAGACACTGTTCTCTCAAAAATATTTTTATGACCTTCAAACAAGTCAGTTTCAAACAACCCTATTTTGCTTCACATTAATTCAGATATAAAAAAGGGAAAATTTTACATTGGTCCTGTTCTAGCTCAGAAAGAAAAGTAATTGGCAGTCCAATTATTTTAATATTGAAAGTTTGAGTTGGCATACAAAATCCTCACCAGAATTCTAAATTCCTTGGAGCTCAACTTCATCCTCCAATTCTCATTCCCTAGCTTAGAGATGGGTTTTCATTTATTCCCTCTCTGGATTCTCTATTCAAATGTTAAGTACAGCAATTAAGAGAAATAAAGCACTGAGAATGCCATCTTACAGAATTCAATATTTGCTAAATATGAAGCTATGTACTGATAATGCTGCCTGAAGTATAATATAGGAAGCAAAATTTGCTAGATAAATCTACCATTTTCAAACATAACTCATATTCAGGGCTCTTGAGTGTAGGACTTTGTGTATTTGAATCCTTCCTTTACAGGGCCATTCTGAATAAAATGCCAATTTCTTCAGTTGCATATGTAAATATTGCACAGTAGATTTAGAATGGTGTGGTTTGTTTATTTTTTATTAGCAGCATATTGTGAAACTGATGATCTTTAATTTGGAATGCAGAATTCTTTTCTATCCAAATTCATGACAATAGGACATGAGCTGATTTTTCTAGCTGCAAAGAAAACATTTAATCTCTGTGAAAGTTACTGTGCAGCCCTGGACTTCATAATTTGATTTAGCTCTTCTCTTTTAGTTCCCTCAGGCTCAGTCTTGAAATCGTTTACCAACTGCTGCTTACAATTACAATCACTGTATATTTTAATAATATAATTGATAAACAAAATAGACATTTCCCGAGGTCTGGATTTATGGCAGAATGTGTCAGAAGGGTCACATTTCACAAGGGCTCAGAGAAAGAATTCAGTGGAAAGATTCATTTCCTTAACATTTTATATGTTCTCTTTCCTCTCCTCTAAATAAGCCCTGAATCAGACTAAGAGATACTAAATGCAGAAATCTGCCTAGACCCTTGTGAGGAGTGTCAGGAGATGAGAAATATGTGCCTCCTTAAGCTATAGGACTCCTAGAGAATAAAGTGACTTTCTCAAAATCAAATCCAGCATGATTTTCTTTCCTAAAATAAATTGTTATTGTTGATTAGTCACTAAGTCATGTTCAACTCTTTGCAATTCTGTGGACTGTAGTGTGCCAGACTCTTCTGTACATGGGATTTTCCATGCCAAAATACTGCAGTGGGTTGCCATGTCCTTTCTCCAATGGATCTTTCCAACCCAGGGATCAAACCTATGTTTCCTAGTTTGGCAGGCAAGTTCTTTGCCATCAAGCCACCTGAGTGTCATTAAATAAAAGTTCATTGCCAAATACACATGTCCAAGTGATGAGCACCACTAACTTCTATGCCCTGCTAGATCTCAGTCTTTAAAGTCTAGTGGGGAAACAGAACTCTGTTCTACTCAATAGCAATTCTATTTTAAATCTGCCCCAGTTTACAGCAAAATTGTGTGGAGCTGTATGATATCAGATGCAAGTATTTTGAAAAACCTTTTTTGGATGATTTTTCCTTTACAGGGCCATTCTGAATAAAATGCCAATTTCTTCAGTTGCATATGTAAATATTGCACAGTAGATTTAGAATGGTGTGGTTTGTTTATTTTTTATTAGCAGCATATTGTGAAACTGATGATCTTTAATTTGGAATGCAGAATTCTTTTCTATCCAAATTCATGACAATAGGACATGAGCTGATTTTTCTAGCTGCAAAGAAAACATTTAATCTCTGTGAAAGTTACTGTGCAGCCCTGGACTTCATAATTTGATTTAGCTCTTCTCTTTAGTTCCCTCAGGCTCAGTCTTGAAATCGTTTACCAACTGCTGCTTACAATTACAATCACTGTATATTTTAATAATATAATTGATAAACAAAATAGACATTTCCCGAGGTCTGGATTTATGGCAGAATGTGTCAGAAGGGTCACATTTCACAAGGGCTCAGAGAAAGAATTCAGTGGAAAGATTCATTTCCTTAACATTTTATATGTTCTCTTTCCTCTCCTCTAAATAAGCCCTGAATCAGACTAAGAGATACTAAATGCAGAAATCTGCCTAGACCCTTGTGAGGAGTGTCAGGAGATGAGAAATATGTGCCTCCTTAAGCTATAGGACTCCTAGAGAATAAAGTGACTTTCTCAAAATCAAATCCAGCATGATTTTCTTTCCTAAAATAAATTGTTATTGTTGATTAGTCACTAAGTCATGTTCAACTCTTTGCAATTCTGTGGACTGTAGTGTGCCAGACTCTTCTGTACATGGGATTTTCCATGCCAAAATACTGCAGTGGGTTGCCATGTCCTTTCTCCAATGGATCTTTCCAACCCAGGGATCAAACCTATGTTTCCTAGTTTGGCAGGCAAGTTCTTTGCCATCAAGCCACCTGAGTGTCATTAAATAAAAGTTCATTGCCAAATACACATGTCCAAGTGATGAGCACCACTAACTTCTATGCCCTGCTAGATCTCAGTCTTTAAAGTCTAGTGGGGAAACAGAACTCTGTTCTACTCAATAGCAATTCTATTTTAAATCTGCCCCAGTTTACAGCAAAATTGTGTGGAGCTGTATGATATCAGATGCAATGATTTTTTTTCTCATTTTTACCTTACTCAACTTATTAGCAGAACTTGACCAACTTTTTCATTCCTCTTGCTTTTCCTATGTAAAGTCACTCACAATATAAGCTGCATATTGTGACAAAAAAGTATCACCACCAACATACACTCTTTATCTACCTTTATTGTGAGAATTTCTAAGAAAGATAGTATGGGATAACTTTAACCAATTATGTATTCATTGTAATTGATCGGCTTCTATTCTAAACCTCTATTTAAGATGCAGTCTCTTCATTGGAGCTTGGGAGAAAAGAAATTTCAAGGACTTCCTTCTGGTTCTTTTCTTTGAGGTCTACAGGCAATAGTGTTTAGGTTCTCATTTCTCATGTCACATTTTAACTTTCTAGTATCAAAAAACAAAGCAAGACAAAACAAAACCGAAACAAAACTTCACATATAAAAAGTACAATGAACACTATGGCTTTGGATCTCAGAGAAGGTAAGAGAATGAAGAGAGAAAGGAAAAGAATTTTTTTTTTTTTTAAATTTCCCACGCATCTCAGAATTTGGTTATGCTGGCTTTTGTGGGGGCACCCAATGTGGTGCTAGTGGGAAAAAATCCACCTGCCAATACGAGAAGCACAAGAGGCATGGGTTCAATCCGTGGGTTAGGAAGATACCCTGGAGCAGGAAGTGTTAACCACTCCAGTATTCTTGCCTGGGAAATTCATGGGCAAAGGAACCTGGAACATTACAGCACATGGGGTGACAAAGAGTCGACATGACTGAGCAGCTGAGCACACATGACTCTTGTATGTTACTGATGATTAGAAGAATCCAACCCTGAATATTTCAGCATAAGAGGCACGTGAGTTACATATACATCAGGGAAATTGTCAGATTCTCTCTTAAGGTTTTTTTTTTTTTTGGATGAACAAGTAAAAGATGTTGGAAATAGAATTTCTCATAGAAGAGTTTACTTAGTTTCACTAAGCTAAGCCTATAAATAGTTAATGGCTCTCTTGTGTTGAAAAACAAGTGAAGCATATTTGAAAACATTGTGCATCTATTCCCAACACCTTCCAAGTTTGAAAGATAATGCTCCGTGATCTATAACAATAACTATTGATATAGTTATAACCACAGCTATAACTATAACCCATGAATGGACAGACTAAATCTATACATTTGAATTGAAAATAAATGTTTAAAAAGCAAATGGATTGTTCTTTGGCATTTACTCTTAATAAAATTATTCTGTAGGTAATTCTGTTTTGTGGTTTTCTTTGTAGACTATGAGAAGATTTCTCAGAATCTAACAGATAATTAAGCTTTAAAATTTGAAAAATCTTAACAACCATTAAATCTAAATATTGAAATGTTGTTGAAAATTTCATACTGTTTTCCTTAAGTATATTTTTTCATTGTGTTTTTAATCTGTGGATTACATGCCAAAAAGTTACAGTAAGAAAGGAAGACAAAGACAAACCACACCTTCACTATCTAATTATTCCTTTCAATATTAGTACTCATATAACTTTTATCTTCTATTTTGTAACTAACCATTTGAAGATATGGAAAATATTACTTATGTCAAACAATTTTGGAGTTCCAAATCTGATGGATCTTGATGGTTCTCAAATGTTTTTTAGCTGTGATAGATGAGGGGAAAAAAAGAACTGAAATTAATAGGACTGATTTAATCTACACTTCACAACGAATTCACATACTGAGGATTTTCAAAATGCAAGTATTGCTAACCCCAATAGAATGTTGTTGAAATTTATTCGTTGCCTTTACTTCAGGAAGGTTGTGTTCATTTCTTTTTTCCTTGAATAGAAAGAGCAAATTCCCCAGTGTGTTCATTTTGGCATAATAAGCTTGCTTATCTTTCAATCTCCTATTTAAATTTGAAAACTATTCTTCTAGTAATCAGGAACCCCTAACCAATGCCTCCAAATGTTTTATTACTTTATGATTCAAGAAACCAACTGGGGCTTGAATAATAGGTTATATGCAACCTGGGATTTTAGTCTAATGGGAACATATGTAAGACCATAACATAGGAAATGCAGATCATTCACTTAGACTCGACAGCAGTTAGCATGAACATATGTCTAAAGCTGAGTTGTCTCCTAATTTCACTGAAAAAAAAAACATTTGGATCTATTCCCAACACCTTCCAAGTTTGAAAGATAATGCTCCGTGATCTATAACAATAACTATTGATATAGTTATAACCACAGCTATAACTATAACCCATGAATGGACAGACTAAATCTATACATTTGAATTGAAAATAAATGTTTAAAAAGCAAATGGATTGTTCTTTGGCATTTACTCTTAATAAAATTATTCTGTAGGTAATTCTGTTTTGTGGTTTTCTTTGTAGACTATGAGAAGATTTCTCAGAATCTAACAGATAATTAAGCTTTAAAATTTGAAAAATCTTAACAACCATTAAATCTAAATATTGAAATGTTGTTGAAAATTTCATACTGTTTTCCTTAAGTATATTTTTTCATTGTGTTTTTAATCTGTGGATTACATGCCAAAAAGTTACAGTAAGAAAGGAAGACAAAGACAAACCACACCTTCACTATCTAATTATTCCTTTCAATATTAGTACTCATATAACTTTTATCTTCTATTTTGTAACTAACCATTTGAAGATATGGAAAATATTACTTATGTCAAACAATTTTGGAGTTCCAAATCTGATGGATCTTGATGGTTCTCAAATGTTTTTTAGCTGTGATAGATGAGGGGAAAAAAAGAACTGAAATTAATAGGACTGATTTAATCTACACTTCACAACGAATTCACATACTGAGGATTTTCAAAATGCAAGTATTGCTAACCCCAATAGAATGTTGTTGAAATTTATTCGTTGCCTTTACTTCAGGAAGGTTGTGTTCATTTCTTTTTTCCTTGAATAGAAAGAGCAAATTCCCCAGTGTGTTCATTTTGGCATAATAAGCTTGCTTATCTTTCAATCTCCTATTTAAATTTGAAAACTATTCTTCTAGTAATCAGGAACCCCTAACCAATGCCTCCAAATGTTTTATTACTTTATGATTCAAGAAACCAACTGGGGCTTGAATAATAGGTTATATGCAACCTGGGATTTTAGTCTAATGGGAACATATGTAAGACCATAACATAGGAAATGCAGATCATTCAGTTAGATTTGACAGCAGTTAGCATGAACATATGTCTAAAGCTGACTTGTCTGCTAATTTCATTGTTACATAAACATTTGATTATTTAGACACCTACCACCAAAAATTATTTGGGCCAAATTTTCAGAGTTCTAAATGTAATAGTTTTTGACAGTTTCCTTAAACAGTTTCAAGCAGTACAAAATGAGGCTATAAAAGTACATCAGTTGATAACACCAATTAAATATGTTGCTTAAAATGAGCTTTCAGAGTCCTTGTTAAGAGTAGAAATGTTTGATAGGTGTGTACTATTATGGAAAGGGATTCTCAAGTGGCTTTGTGGTAAAGACTTTGTCTGCCAATCCAGGAGGCTAAGGAGATGTGGGTTTAATCCCTGGGTAAGGAAGATCCAGGAGAAGGATCTTGAAAAGGAATTGAGAACCCAATTGGTCTACAGCCCATAAGGTTGCAAAGAGCGGGATACAACTGTGCATGCATTTATATAGATATACACATAATGGAAACTTCAGGTAAACTTTATTCAGAGGGTGACTGCTGAAGAATTATAGTTTTTATTTTTGTTGAGTCCTAAGTATCTTTAAGTGTACCCTCTTCTTTAATTTTAATACTCCAGGTACATAATTGGTTACTGTCAATGTTTATGTATTATGAATATTGAACTTGCAAATATAACACTAATTTCTGGTAATGATGTAAGAAATTAATTTCATAAACATAAAATATGCTTTAGAATCTACCTAGAAATATACTTTCTATTCTGAAAAGATCTTTCTTTTATTCAGCCCCTCAGTCATGTCTGACTCTTTGAGACCCCGTGAATGGCAACACACCAGGCTTCCCTGTCCTTCACTATCTCTTGGAGTTTGTTCCAACTCATGTCCACTGAGCTGATGATGCCATCCAACCATCTCATCTTGTTTCCCCCTTCTCCTCCTGCCCTCAATCCAACAAGTCAGTTCTGTGAATTAGGTGACCTAAGTACTGGAGCTTCTGTTTCCGCATCAGTCCTTCCCATGAATAGGTTATATGCAACCTGGGATTTTAGTCTAATGGGAACATATGTAAGACCATAACATAGGAAATGCAGATCATTCAGTTAGATTTGACAGCAGTTAGCATGAACATATGTCTAAAGCTGACTTGTCTGCTAATTTCATTGTTACATAAACATTTGATTATTTAGACACCTACCACCAAAAATTATTTGGGCCAAATTTTCAGAGTTCTAAATGTAATAGTTTTTGACAGTTTCCTTAAACAGTTTCAAGCAGTACAAAATGAGGCTATAAAAGTACATCAGTTGATAACACCAATTAAATATGTTGCTTAAAATGAGCTTTCAGAGTCCTTGTTAAGAGTAGAAATGTTTGATAGGTGTGTACTATTATGGAAAGGGATTCTCAAGTGGCTTTGTGGTAAAGACTTTGTCTGCCAATCCAGGAGGCTAAGGAGATGTGGGTTTAATCCCTGGGTAAGGAAGATCCAGGAGAAGGATCTTGAAAAGGAATTGAGAACCCAATTGGTCTACAGCCCATAAGGTTGCAAAGAGCGGGATACAACTGTGCATGCATTTATATAGATATACACATAATGGAAACTTCAGGTAAACTTTATTCAGAGGGTGACTGCTGAAGAATTATAGTTTTTATTTTTGTTGAGTCCTAAGTATCTTTAAGTGTACCCTCTTCTTTAATTTTAATACTCCAGGTACATAATTGGTTACTGTCAATGTTTATGTATTATGAATATTGAACTTGCAAATATAACACTAATTTCTGGTAATGATGTAAGAAATTAATTTCATAAACATAAAATATGCTTTAGAATCTACCTAGAAATATACTTTCTATTCTGAAAAGATCTTTCTTTTATTCAGCCCCTCAGTCATGTCTGACTCTTTGAGACCCCGTGAATGGCAACACACCAGGCTTCCCTGTCCTTCACTATCTCTTGGAGTTTGTTCCAACTCATGTCCACTGAGCTGATGATGCCATCCAACCATCTCATCTTGTTTCCCCCTTCTCCTCCTGCCCTCAATCCAACAAGTCAGTTCTGTGAATTAGGTGACCTAAGTACTGGAGCTTCTGTTTCAGCATCAGTCCTTCCAATGAATATTCAGAGTATATTTCCTTTAGGATTTTCTGGTTTGATCTCCTTGCTTTCTAATGTACTTTCAAGATTCTTATCCAGCACCGCATTTTGAAAGCATCAGTTCCTTGGCACTCAGCCGTCTTTATGGTCCAGTTCTCACATCTGTGCATGACTCTTGGAAAAACCATAGCTTTGACTATACAGACCTTTGTTAACAAAGTGATGTCTCTGCTTTTTTAAAATGCTGTCTAGGTTTGTCATGGTTTTTCTTCCAAAGGGCAAAAAAATTAGAAGCGCAAGTTTAAAAAGGCAATATATATTCTATAATAAAGACAGTGGTGGTGGTGGCTTAGTCACTAAGTCACTAACAGTCACTATCTGACTCTTGAAACCATGGGCTTCCCAGGTTGCACTAGTGGTAAAGAACTGGCCTGCCATTGAAGGAGATGAAAGGGATGCAGATTCAATCCCTGGGTCAGTAAGATTCCCTGGAGAAGAGAATGGCTACCCCTTCCAGTATTCTTGCCATGAGAATTCCATGGACAGAGGAGTCTGGCAGGCTGCAGACCATGATGTTGCAGAGTCAGACACAACTGAAGCAGCTTCTTACTCATGCACACAGGGGCTGAAACCTTCCAGGCTCATATGTCCACGGGATTTCCCAAGCAAGAATACTGGAAGGGGTTTCCATATCCTTTTCAAGGAATCTTCCAGACCCAGGGATCAAAGTTGCACCTCCTGTTTGGTAAGCAGAGTCTTCACCACTGCATCATCTGGGGAGCCCCAACTATAAGGATAGCTTTGAGAATTTAATAGCTTTGAATTTGTGTCTCCTTGAACTCTGAGTCTGTGTGACCATGGAAATATATGTATATTAATACTTAATGTGTCTCACAAATAAATCCAAAAAAATGAGTAATTACAAAAGCAAACATTCTGACTTGACCCGTGAATGGCAACACACCAGGCTTCCCTGTCCTTCACTATCTCTTGGAGTTTGTTCCAACTCATGTCCACTGAGCTGATGATGCCATCCAACCATCTCATCTTGTTTCCCCCTTCTCCTCCTGCCCTCAATCCAACAAGTCAGTTCTGTGAATTAGGTGACCTAAGTACTGGAGCTTCTGTTTCAGCATCAGTCCTTCCAATGAATATTCAGAGTATATTTCCTTTAGGATTTTCTGGTTTGATCTCCTTGCTTTCTAATGTACTTTCAAGATTCTTATCCAGCACCGCATTTTGAAAGCATCAGTTCCTTGGCACTCAGCCGTCTTTATGGTCCAGTTCTCACATCTGTGCATGACTCTTGGAAAAACCATAGCTTTGACTATACAGACCTTTGTTAACAAAGTGATGTCTCTGCTTTTTAATATGCTGTCTAGGTTTGTCATGGTTTTTCTTCCAAAGGGCAAAAAAATTAGAAGCGCAAGTTTAAAAAGGCAATATATATTCTATAATAAAGACAGTGGTGGTGGTGGCTTAGTCACTAAGTCACTAACAGTCACTATCTGACTCTTGAAACCATGGGCTTCCCAGGTTGCACTAGTGGTAAAGAACTGGCCTGCCATTGAAGGAGATGAAAGGGATGCAGATTCAATCCCTGGGTCAGTAAGATTCCCTGGAGAAGAGAATGGCTACCCCTTCCAGTATTCTTGCCATGAGAATTCCATGGACAGAGGAGTCTGGCAGGCTGCAGACCATGATGTTGCAGAGTCAGACACAACTGAAGCAGCTTCTTACTCATGCACACAGGGGCTGAAACCTTCCAGGCTCATATGTCCACGGGATTTCCCAAGCAAGAATACTGGAAGGGGTTTCCATATCCTTTTCAAGGAATCTTCCAGACCCAGGGATCAAAGTTGCACCTCCTGTTTGGTAAGCAGAGTCTTCACCACTGCATCATCTGGGGAGCCCCAACTATAAGGATAGCTTTGAGAATTTAATAGCTTTGAATTTGTGTCTCCTTGAACTCTGAGTCTGTGTGACCATGGAAATATATGTATATTAATACTTAATGTGTCTCACAAATAAATCAAAGGTTACAAAAGCAACTTTAAATAATTAATATGAGAAATACACAATACAAGTGATTTTCAAAAAGCAAACACTCCAAACTCGTTTTGGTGCTATTGCTCTTGTTATCATTAACATGTCGTACTGTTATTTTCATTCACTCACCTTGGGAAAGGTCTCCATTATCACATAGGACAACCTGTAGTCATCTCTGGAACCTACACATGAAGTGATCTTCAGCATCTGATATAATTTTAACGGTATGAGAAAGTTCATCCAGAGTACTGAAATTGTGTTGAAGTAAGATAGTAAACATTAATTTCTATTTGAGCTCAAATAATTATTATTTAGTCTTAAGCATAGTGAATAACCTTAAAATATGCTAACATTTTCCAAACTTTAGTAAATAATCCACTTTATATTTTCAGAATTGGGCAGAAGACAAATTGACCTTGGGAAGAAAGCCTTTGAATATAAATAAATTTATAAAATGGAGAGAATAAGGCTATCCTTTTGATCATAGAATTAGTAAAAATAACAAAATGCACCATACATAAATATAACAATATACTTTGTGTTCTACAGCATGATTGACCATTGCTTCTTAAACAGAAAATAAGTGTCCCTTGAACAAGTTTCAATTTTCTTCCTTTACATTTGAAACATTTCTTTATGGACAATGTCTCAAATGTTCAAGATAGAGATACTGACTTCCTTTGGTGGAAGGCTAACCATTACCCATTTCTGGAGTGGATCCAAGACTATAAATTAGAGCAGATTGTCAGCTATGGTTGACTTGTAATGCTGAACTGGGAGATTAAAAACCCACATGTAAAAATAGCCTTGAATCTATTGGACAGGAAATAAACCTGGAAACCAAATGAAGTGGCCTCAAAATGTAAAGCCTGATTGACAAAATGACAAAAAGATAGCTAATAAAAGGAAAGCAAAGAACCTGTTCGGATTTCCCAAGGATACTGGAAGGGGTTTCCATATCCTTTTCAAGGAATCTTCCAGACCCAGGGATCAAAGTTGCACCTCCTGTTTGGTAAGCAGAGTCTTCACCACTGCATCATCTGGGAGCCCCAACTATAAGGATAGCTTTGAGAATTTAATAGCTTTGAATTTGTGTCTCCTTGAACTCTGAGTCTGTGTGACCATGGAAATATATGTATATTAATACTTAATGTGTCTCACAAATAAATCAAAGGTTACAAAAGCAACTTTAAATAATTAATATGAGAAATACACAATACAAGTGATTTTCAAAAAGCAAACACTCCAAACTCGTTTTGGTGCTATTGCTCTTGTTATCATTAACATGTCGTACTGTTATTTTCATTCACTCACCTTGGGAAAGGTCTCCATTATCACATAGGACAACCTGTAGTCATCTCTGGAACCTACACATGAAGTGATCTTCAGCATCTGATATAATTTTAACGGTATGAGAAAGTTCATCCAGAGTACTGAAATTGTGTTGAAGTAAGATAGTAAACATTAATTTCTATTTGAGCTCAAATAATTATTATTTAGTCTTAAGCATAGTGAATAACCTTAAAATATGCTAACATTTTCCAAACTTTAGTAAATAATCCACTTTATATTTTCAGAATTGGGCAGAAGACAAATTGACCTTGGGAAGAAAGCCTTTGAATATAAATAAATTTATAAAATGGAGAGAATAAGGCTATCCTTTTGATCATAGAATTAGTAAAAATAACAAAATGCACCATACATAAATATAACAATATACTTTGTGTTCTACAGCATGATTGACCATTGCTTCTTAAACAGAAAATAAGTGTCCCTTGAACAAGTTTCAATTTTCTTCCTTTACATTTGAAACATTTCTTTATGGACAATGTCTCAAATGTTCAAGATAGAGATACTGACTTCCTTTGGTGGAAGGCTAACCATTACCCATTTCTGGAGTGGATCCAAGACTATAAATTAGAGCAGATTGTCAGCTATGGTTGACTTGTAATGCTGAACTGGGAGATTAAAAACCCACATGTAAAAATAGCCTTGAATCTATTGGACAGGAAATAAACCTGGAAACCAAATGAAGTGGCCTCAAAATGTAAAGCCTGATTGACAAAATGACAAAAAGATAGCTAATAAAAGGAAAGCAAAGAACCTGTTAGAAAAAGAAATATGAAAAGCAATTGCATGAAATTGCTACTTTTGGATTTATCTTTTAAATATTTACTATATGTCCTTGGCAATATATACATGTATATGATGTTGTTTAATCATTAAGTTATGTCTGACTCTTCTGTGACCCCATGGACTGTAGCCTGCCAGGCTCTGTCCATGAGATTTTCAGGGAAAAGACACTGAAGTGGGTTGCCATTTCCTTCTCCAGTTGATCTTCTAGACCCAGGGATGGAACCCAAGTTTCCTGATTGGCAGGCAGATTCTTTGCCACTGAGTGAAGCCTCAGATATATGCACATACCCTGCTAGTGCTAAGTCTCTTCAGTCATGCCCTACTCTTTGTGATCCTATGGACCATAGCCTTCCAGGCTCTTCTGTCCATGGGATTCTCTAGGCGAGAATATCTGAATGGGTTGTTATTTCCTTCTCCAGTGCATCTTCCCTATCCAGGGATTGAGCCTGGGTCTCTTATGTCTCTTGCATTGACAGGCCAGTTCTTCATCACTAGCACCACCTGAGAAGCCCATATATACATATATACATAAATGTTAAAATTTTGCCTGTTTCACAAAAATGGACATCAGGAGGGGAATACCTTATACAAGTAATGATTACAATGAAAGACATTAACTGCTATATGTTAGAAAAGAGCAAACTGACACAGAAAGTAATAGAAAATGAATGAATCAGCTACGGATCCACAGAAGATGAGGAACTAGAAATGGATATTAAACGGGGATATCTTATAAAATGCAGAGATGAAATCATTTCAGAGTGAGATAAGAACATATGTGAAGATTTAGAGTTTGCTCAGTGAGCAATTTCTATGGCCAGGACACAAGGTGCTTACAGAATGGGGAAGTTTTGGCAGGTCAAGTGGTTTGGAAATTAATTGGAACAATGCTAGATGTAATGCTATGTACATTGCAAGTAAAAAAAAGATTAAGGAAAAAAAAGTGAAATAAATCAGGATATTTGGGTACACTAAAAGCCAGAATAGTAGACTGCCTTGATTAAAGTCCTATCTAGGGCTTCCCCTGGTGGTCCAGTGGGTAAGGACACCGCCTTGCAGTGCAAGAGGCACCGGTTCGGATCCCTGGCCTGGGAAGGTCCCATGTGCCGCGGAGCTGCTGGACCGATGTGTCCAATTACTGAGCCGGAGCTCCGGAGTGCATACGCCCAGAGCCGGAGCTCTGCAGCAACAGACGCCACCATGATGGGAGGCCCACAGGAGCCAAAGAACAAAGACGGATGAAAAAGGAGAAATGAAAGACCAATAGAAGTGGCCCGCCTGCTCCCCTCCCTCCCCAACCCGACCCCCGCCCAAAATAAATAAATAAATAAATCTTTAAAAAAAAAATAAAGTCCTATCTAGTTTTTTTCTTTTTTTCAAAAGGTAATTATGCTTCTTTTAAATAGGTAAATGGACAGAAAAATAAATTATAAAAACCTGGCCAAGCATGGAAACAAGGAATAGACATCAGTAGTTCCATGTGTCAAATATAGAAAAGGATTCCACAACTTAAAAGTGAGTAAGTTAATGCCCTCATGGGACAGCAATGAAGTCTGCAGATGCTGACTTGGAATTTGACCCTATGCTTGGAAAGCTGGAATCTGGGAAATAATGGTTGAATCTGAAAAACTTGTATAAAGGCATATAGGAGGCACCTGCACCAGTGGGGTTTAGGGTGGAGAACAGCAGGAAATTAAGCCAAGAAATCATTCTTAGCCCACAGCACATAAAATCACATTCCATTAATTGTTATAGGACTTGAAGAACAAAGAATTCTTCAAGACTGTTAATAAGGTAAAATGTAAAGCACAAACTGCTACCAAAACAATGAATACCATAGAGCCTAGAAAAGCCAGAACCTGAGAACTTACCTATCCAACATCTTTGGATTATCTTTACAACCCAAGGATCACATGGATCTCTTGAAAGAAGCCATTCAGGAAAGTAAATAAATAGATAAACAGAAATAAATGTCAAAGAGCAACCACAGCAAACTATGTGTCTAACATAGTTAGACAATAACAATAAAGATACAGTCTGAAACCAAATTTATAAATTATGTCCTAAAAACTTAAATACTATTAAATTAACAGAAAATTTTGGAAAACTTAGATGTATTGGACCATTATGATTAACCAAAAGAAAACCACCTCAATTTAAGAAAAAATGGAAAATCTGAATTGACCAAAATAAAGTCTGTAAAAATTGTAGACAAAAAAAGTCTCCCTTCAGAATAGATACCAGGCCCGAAATGTTTTACAGACAAGTTATGCAAAATCTAGTGATTCCCATGTGACTCAGGTGGTAGTCTTCCTGAAATGCAGATCTGGGTTTGATTCCTGGGTCGGGAAGAACTCCTGAAGAAGGGAATGGCAACCACCCCCTATATTCTTGTCTGGAGAATTCCATAGACAGGGGAGTCTGGTGAGCCTATAGGATCACAAAAGAGTTGGACACAACTGAGAGACTTTCACATAAAACTTTAGGCATAGGTAGATGTTTATCTATATAACCTGGAAAAGTCAAAATAAATAGCACTAACCAAATTATTCTATGAGACTTCTATAACCATGATAGCAAAACAGAAATGGGACAGCAATGAAGTCTGCAGATGCTGACTTGGAATTTGACCCTATGCTTGGAAAGCTGGAATCTGGGAAATAATGGTTGAATCTGAAAACTTGTATAAAGGCATATAGGAGGCACCTGCACCAGTGGGGTTTAGGGTGGAGAACAGCAGGAAATTAAGCCAAGAAATCATTCTTAGCCCACAGCACATAAAATCACATTCCATTAATTGTTATAGGACTTGAAGAACAAAGAATTCTTCAAGACTGTTAATAAGGTAAAATGTAAAGCACAAACTGCTACCAAAACAATGAATACCATAGAGCCTAGAAAAGCCAGAACCTGAGAACTTACCTATCCAACATCTTTGGATTATCTTTACAACCCAAGGATCACATGGATCTCTTGAAAGAAGCCATTCAGGAAAGTAAATAAATAGATAAACAGAAATAAATGTCAAAGAGCAACCACAGCAAACTATGTGTCTAACATAGTTAGACAATAACAATAAAGATACAGTCTGAAACCAAATTTATAAATTATGTCCTAAAAACTTAAATACTATTAAATTAACAGAAAATTTTGGAAAACTTAGATGTATTGGACCATTATGATTAACCAAAAGAAAACCACCTCAATTTAAGAAAAAATGGAAAATCTGAATTGACCAAAATAAAGTCTGTAAAAATTGTAGACAAAAAAAGTCTCCCTTCAGAATAGATACCAGGCCCGAAATGTTTTACAGACAAGTTATGCAAAATCTAGTGATTCCCATGTGACTCAGGTGGTAGTCTTCCTGAAATGCAGATCTGGGTTTGATTCCTGGGTCGGGAAGAACTCCTGAAGAAGGGAATGGCAACCACCCCCTATATTCTTGTCTGGAGAATTCCATAGACAGGGGAGTCTGGTGAGCCTATAGGATCACAAAAGAGTTGGACACAACTGAGAGACTTTCACATAAAACTTTAGGCATAGGTAGATGTTTATCTATATAACCTGGAAAAGTCAAAATAAATAGCACTAACCAAATTATTCTATGAGACTTCTATAACCATGATAGCAAAACAGAAATAGGATAGCAAAAGCTAAATAAAGGCTAATTTCACTAATACAAAGAGACACATATAAAGTCCTATGAAAATATTATTAATTTCACCTAGAATACAACAAAAAGCATGGGAAAGTAAGTTCAACTTAGAAATATAAAGATATGGGGAAATATCTTGTCCAATAAATATCATAATTACTGCATTTTAAAAAATGTAAAGGGAGTAGAAATTTATGGAAAAGAAAACTAAGAAATGCAACCTGACACTGAAATAAGAAATATTCACATGCATGTTTGGAAATTACTTTGTAGAGAACTTCTCCAAAATTCATATATGTGTATTTATATACACATATACATACATGTGTATAAATGCAAATATATATATATATATATTCTACCATATTTCAATTATATATCAGGTTAAATATTACTTTGTATAAATTCTTTTCACATATGCAAGTTTCTTCTTTTCACTATTGTTTATAACAGCAATAAGGAATGATAGAAAGTTAAGTTTTGTCCATATAAGAAAATAAAAGTGAGTTGTGATATTTCACATTGTGGAAGATCTTAGAGCTACTAAAAACAATGAACTTGAAATATGCTATATATCTCATAAACTCATTGACATGGAAAAGAATTAATTTGTAGTTTATGCATATAGTATTTTACCTCCTAAAACTTAAATTACCAAGACTATAATATTTTTATAGTGGTTTCATATGTATTAACATATAAATAACAACCAGGGCTTCCCAGGTAGTGCTAGTGGTAAAGAATCTGCCTGCCAACACAGGAACACAAGAGACTTGTGTTCAATCCCTGGGCAAGGAAGATCCACTGGAGTAATGAATGACAACCCACTCTAGTATTTTTGCCTGGAAAATTTCATTGACAGAGGAACCTGCGAGCTATAGACCATGGCCCTGCAAAAAGTCAGACCTGACCAAGCAACTGAGCACAACACAACAAGATTAGAACTATATGCAAAATATTTATACATGCCTTTGGGTAAAGCAAATGGAAAAAAGTATTGGAGAGGTTTACAAAGAGGAATGCAATATTAATCATCATTATTTATTTACAAAAATGCAAATACAGTAAAGCAATCTAATCTAGATAGTGAGTACATAAATTCTCACCATAATTTTCTCTGTATATTTTGCAACTTAATTTTCTTGAATTTACAAAATAAGAAAGAAGAACTTCAGTATGATATACAGGAAATAATGAATGGATGGAAGTCTATACTGGAGGTTGTAAGGATGATTTGGGTGAAGCCTTGAACTAACCAGGTAGTTTGAAATTTGTAAGTAGGGGAATGATTTGAAAACACATTGTCAGTACAAATAAAAGTGTAGAGACTGACGGGTGTGGAAATTTGGGGGCAATTGTAAGGCAATTGGATAGAAAGATGGTGAGAAAATTGAAGAAGTTTAAGTGAAATTTCTACTATTAACATGCAAGTTGGACTTCTCTGATGGCTTATCAGTGAAGAATCCGCATGTAATGCAGGATCCTCAGGAGATGTTGTCAGGAAGATTCCCAGGAGGAGGGCATGACTACCCACTTCAGTATTTTTTCCTGAAGAATCCCATGCATGGCCAGAGAAACTTAACAGGTTTCCATAGGGTCTTAAAGAGCCAGACATGAAGAGTTAGCATGCATTTACAAATGTCTCTGGGCCTAGACTACAATATGCCAAAATCTTAGAGCAGAAAGGAGCCTAAGGAAAGATATATCTCAAGTCCTGTGGAATAACAGACAAATAAATGAACATAATTAACAATATGGGGGCTAACTCAAATTTTTTTTCATATGTATTAACATATAAATAACAACCAGGGCTTCCCAGGTAGTGCTAGTGGTAAAGAATCTGCCTGTAACACAGGAACACAAGAGACTTGTGTTCAATCCCTGGGCAAGGAAGATCCACTGGAGTAATGAATGACAACCCACTCTAGTATTTTTGCCTGGAAAATTTCATTGACAGAGGAACCTGCGAGCTATAGACCATGGCCCTGCAAAAAGTCAGACCTGACCAAGCAACTGAGCACAACACAACAAGATTAGAACTATATGCAAAATATTTATACATGCCTTTGGGTAAAGCAAATGGAAAAAAGTATTGGAGAGGTTTACAAAGAGGAATGCAATATTAATCATCATTATTTATTTACAAAAATGCAAATACAGTAAAGCAATCTAATCTAGATAGTGAGTACATAAATTCTCACCATAATTTTCTCTGTATATTTTGCAACTTAATTTTCTTGAATTTACAAAATAAGAAAGAAGAACTTCAGTATGATATACAGGAAATAATGAATGGATGGAAGTCTATACTGGAGGTTGTAAGGATGATTTGGGTGAAGCCTTGAACTAACCAGGTAGTTTGAAATTTGTAAGTAGGGGAATGATTTGAAAACACATTGTCAGTACAAATAAAAGTGTAGAGACTGACGGGTGTGGAAATTTGGGGGCAATTGTAAGGCAATTGGATAGAAAGATGGTGAGAAAATTGAAGAAGTTTAAGTGAAATTTCTACTATTAACATGCAAGTTGGACTTCTCTGATGGCTTATCAGTGAAGAATCCGCATGTAATGCAGGATCCTCAGGAGATGTTGTCAGGAAGATTCCCAGGAGGAGGGCATGACTACCCACTTCAGTATTTTTTCCTGAAGAATCCCATGCATGGCCAGAGAAACTTAACAGGTTTCCATAGGGTCTTAAAGAGCCAGACATGAAGAGTTAGCATGCATTTACAAATGTCTCTGGGCCTAGACTACAATATGCCAAAATCTTAGAGCAGAAAGGAGCCTAAGGAAAGATATATCTCAAGTCCTGTGGAATAACAGACAAATAAATGAACATAATTAACAATATGAGAAGGGGCCACAGAGGGTGAGATGGTTCGATAGCATCACCAACTTAATGGACGTGAGTTTGAACAAACTCCAGGAAATAGTGAAGATCAGGGAAGCCTGGCATGCTGCAGTCCCTGGGGTCTCTAAAAGTCCAACACAACTTAGCAACTGAACAACAACAAATTGACACAGAGATGAAAGAAGAAAAACAGTAAGTGCGTAGAGGAAAGTCATGTATCTAGAAAGTTGCCTGGTTGCCATTTCATTTAGTTGTTTTTTTCTGGGGTTTTATCTTGTCCCTTCATCTCAAACATAACTTTCTGTCTTTCATCCTGAAAACTTTCTGTCATATGGTTTTGTTTTAGCTGCTGTGAGACTGTGGCTCCTGCTTCTTCTGTTTGCTCTCTCTTGATGGGAGATATTGGCTATGGGAAAAGCTGCTGCAATGGGCAGGGCCTTGCTCAGTAAAGCTTTAATCCCTCCCTGGTAGTTGTTAGACCTAAGACAACCCAGTCGGAGAGTCTACTGTTCTAGGAGGGGGTTAATGGTGATCTCCAAGAGGGCTTATGCCAGGGGTATCTTCTAGGCCTCTGGTTGCCAGAGCTCAGGTTCCTGTAGTGACCTCTGCTGGCCCTCACCTCCACAGGATACTCTTGAACACTAGCAGGTAGTTTTGGTTCATTCTCCCATGGGATCACTGATCCTTTCTTCTGGTTCTTAGTGCACATGCAAGGTTCAATCCCAAATCAGGAAAATCCCTTGGAGAAAGAAATGGAAATCCACTCCAGTATTCCTGCCTGGGAAATCTCAGAGACAGGGGAACCTGGTGGGCTACAGTTCATGGGATCACAAAAAAGTTGGACACAACTTAGCAACTGAGCCCACATGAACATCCATGCTTCATCCCTTTGTATGGATGAATAGCATTCGATTTATTGATATGCTAAATTTTATTCATCCAGTCTTCAGCTGATGGACTGGTGAATTGTTTCTACTTTTTGGTTACTGTAAATAATGCTGATATAAACATTTATATACAAGGTTTGGAAACCTGTTTTAATTCTTCTGGGTATATATCTACAAAAGAATCGATAGCATCAAAATATGAGAAGGGGCCACAGAGGGTGAGATGGTTCGATAGCATCACCAACTTAATGGACGTGAGTTTGAACAAACTCCAGGAAATAGTGAAGATCAGGGAAGCCTGGCATGCTGCAGTCCCTGGGGTCTCTAAAAGTCCAACACAACTTAGCAACTGAACAACAACAAATTGACACAGAGATGAAAGAAGAAAAACAGTAAGTGCGTAGAGGAAAGTCATGTATCTAGAAAGTTGCCTGGTTGCCATTTCATTTAGTTGTTTTTTTCTGGGGTTTTATCTTGTCCCTTCATCTCAAACATAACTTTCTGTCTTTCATCCTGAAAACTTTCTGTCATATGGTTTTGTTTTAGCTGCTGTGAGACTGTGGCTCCTGCTTCTTCTGTTTGCTCTCTCTTGATGGGAGATATTGGCTATGGGAAAAGCTGCTGCAATGGGCAGGGCCTTGCTCAGTAAAGCTTTAATCCCTCCCTGGTAGTTGTTAGACCTAAGACAACCCAGTCGGAGAGTCTACTGTTCTAGGAGGGGGTTAATGGTGATCTCCAAGAGGGCTTATGCCAGGGGTATCTTCTAGGCCTCTGGTTGCCAGAGCTCAGGTTCCTGTAGTGACCTCTGCTGGCCCTCACCTCCACAGGATACTCTTGAACACTAGCAGGTAGTTTTGGTTCATTCTCCCATGGGATCACTGATCCTTTCTTCTGGTTCTTAGTGCACATGCAAGGTTCAATCCCAAATCAGGAAAATCCCTTGGAGAAAGAAATGGAAATCCACTCCAGTATTCCTGCCTGGGAAATCTCAGAGACAGGGGAACCTGGTGGGCTACAGTTCATGGGATCACAAAAAAGTTGGACACAACTTAGCAACTGAGCCCACATGAACATCCATGCTTCATCCCTTTGTATGGATGAATAGCATTCGATTTATTGATATGCTAAATTTTATTCATCCAGTCTTCAGCTGATGGACTGGTGAATTGTTTCTACTTTTTGGTTACTGTAAATAATGCTGATATAAACATTTATATACAAGGTTTGGAAACCTGTTTTTAATTCTTCTGGGTATATATCTACAAAGGAAGGCAGTTAGCATGTTATCACTCAAGTTCTTGAGAAATCAATCAATGCTACCTGCTAGGAGAAATACTCTTTATCATACTGGATTTCTTTAGTACCATGTTTCTGTCTAAAGTATTGCTTACAGTAAATTAACCCAGAATCTATAAATGCTTCTTGAAACAAGACGAGGAATCTGAAACTTTTCAGGCTAGTCCTTGAAATACTATGTAATCTGCAGAGATTTTTCAAGACTGTACTTAATAAAATCCAGGCCTTTGTTTAGTCTTCCACCATAGTCTCTTTCACACACACACACACACACACACACACACACACACACACACCCCAATACCCCTTAACCAAAAGTAATAAGATTTTTTTTCCTAGTAATGTAACTTAGACTCCATTTCCAAGATAAAGACACTCATTAAACTTGAAATTTCTCTACCTTACCTGAGATAACTGGCAAGTTATCTCATTAAATTAATTTAATTTCTCTCTAGAGGAGATTTTATTATATATCCAATACCAGTAAATAAACAATTAATATAAGTAATGTCAATGCTTGCTTTCTTTTATTGTCATTAAGTTTCCAAAAATACTATTTGAATACAGTAAGTGCTGAAAATAATCCATTAAATAGATAATGCCTTTTAAACATTAATACAGTGTATTAAAAACCTCAGAGGAAAATCCCAACCATTACCACCAACTCTGACTGACTTTTTGTCAGAATCATCTTAAAATAGAAATAGTGAAAAGACAGTTGAAAAAAGTCAAGAGGTAAGTCATGTTAGCAGAAACTATTTAGAATATAATTTTAAGGCTCCTCACTTTTTCTGCTTTATTTGTATAACTTTTATTTTGGACCTAGACCTCAATCCTTTTCCACTCCACACTTGAAATTATGATCCCCCCACATCTCCTGGATCAAGTTGTGAGAGATCTCAATTTCCTCATTATCGATATGTTCCTTGTTTGGTTGATATTTTCAAAATAACCATTTACACAAAAAGTGAAAGAGGGAAGGTGGGATTATGGATGAAATTTTTTTTGGGCATTCGATTTATTGATATGCTAAATTTTATTCATCCAGTCTTCAGCTGATGGACTGGTGAATTGTTTCTACTTTTTGGTTACTGTAAATAATGCTGATATAAACATTTATATACAAGGTTTGGAAACCTGTTTTTAATTCTTCTGGGTATATATCTACAAAGGAAGGCAGTTAGCATGTTATCACTCAAGTTCTTGAGAAATCAATCAATGCTACCTGCTAGGAGAAATACTCTTTATCATACTGGATTTCTTTAGTACCATGTTTCTGTCTAAAGTATTGCTTACAGTAAATTAACCCAGAATCTATAAATGCTTCTTGAAACAAGACGAGGAATCTGAAACTTTTCAGGCTAGTCCTTGAAATACTATGTAATCTGCAGAGATTTTTCAAGACTGTACTTAATAAAATCCAGGCCTTTGTTTAGTCTTCCACCATAGTCTCTTTCACACACACACACACACACACACACACACACACACACACCCCAATACCCCTTAACCAAAAGTAATAAGATTTTTTTTCCTAGTAATGTAACTTAGACTCCATTTCCAAGATAAAGACACTCATTAAACTTGAAATTTCTCTACCTTACCTGAGATAACTGGCAAGTTATCTCATTAAATTAATTTAATTTCTCTCTAGAGGAGATTTTATTATATATCCAATACCAGTAAATAAACAATTAATATAAGTAATGTCAATGCTTGCTTTCTTTTATTGTCATTAAGTTTCCAAAAATACTATTTGAATACAGTAAGTGCTGAAAATAATCCATTAAATAGATAATGCCTTTTAAACATTAATACAGTGTATTAAAAACCTCAGAGGAAAATCCCAACCATTACCACCAACTCTGACTGACTTTTTGTCAGAATCATCTTAAAATAGAAATAGTGAAAAGACAGTTGAACAAAGTCAAGAGGTAAGTCATGTTAGCAGAAACTATTTAGAATATAATTTTAAGGCTCCTCACTTTTTCTGCTTTATTTGTATAACTTTTATTTTGGACCTAGACCTCAATCCTTTTCCACTCCACACTTGAAATTATGATCCCCCCACATCTCCTGGATCAAGTTGTGAGAGATCTCAATTTCCTCATTATCGATATGTTCCTTGTTTGGTTGATATTTTCAAAATAACCATTTACACATGTAAAGATGGAAGGATAGAAGGAAGGAAGGGAAGGTGGGAGGCAGTGAAAGAGGGAGAGGGAAAGAAAAGTTAGTCTTTCAGAAACAGGTATTTTTAAATACAGTCGGTAATATAGTTCAGCAGGCCAGAAATAAAGTGTACAGTAGCAAAGTTGTCTATTTTCTTGAGGTTACATGCACTGTAGTGGAAATTTTAAGCATTTTTTTCGTATTTTTCAATTGTAAATACCTTGAGATCACTTCTTGACCCAAGGGATGCTCATTCACTCTAACGTCTGCTTCCAGGTTTGATATAATGTTTCTGCACTTCAAAATCACTGTGGTGGTGTAGAGACTAAGTCATGTCCAATTACATGGACTGTAGTTGACCAGGCTCCTCTGCCCATGGGAGTCTCCAGGCAAGAATACTGACTGGAGTGGGTTGCCATTTCCTTCTCCAGGGGTATCTTCCCAACCCAGAAATCTCCAGGTCTCTTACATTGCAGGCAAATTCTTTACCAACTGAGCTACAAGGGAAGGCCTATGTATCGCTACCTGGAGGATGGGAATTTCTCTATTTAGCACCGTCTGATGGTGTGCTTCTAGGTTCTCATCTGTTGAAGATACATCATCTCTGTGGATCCCTCCTTTTCTCAGACTCCTTGGGTAAGGTGGCATTCTTCTTTAGTCAGTTCCCTTCCTGGGCTTCCACCAGATTTGATTTTTGTTTTCTTCATATTTGTTTGACATCATTGTTTTGCAGACAGAAGTTTTTTCATCTTTTTACTATCCATCTAAGCCTACAGCATATTTTTGGCCCTCCATGAAACATTACCATTAGGATGCATAAAGAAATTCTCCTTCTACAGTCTACCATCTTTCTGTGTAGTTTGTGGACTTCTTCCCTATTCCTTTTAAACGGGCTTAGATTCTGCTGTGTTGCTCTGTAAAATTTGCCTCTCCTTATGTCCTACACTTTTCCTATAATTTTGATAAATGATGAGAGAGTTTGTCAATTGTCAGAAGTCCTTGCTTCCTACAGACTGATGCTGTAATAGTGCTCATGCAAACTGCAGGCATAAATGAAACATTAATAAGAAATGGGAAAACTTTTGGTTATTCCATGACTTTTATTTTTATCAAAATGTTAAGAAACTCTTTCATGTATAACTATAAATATGTAAGGGAATAAAATAGTAAAACTAACATTTATTTAGTGTACCCTGGAGGTGATGGAATTCCAGCTGAGCTATTTAAAATCCTAAACAATGATGCTGTTAAAGTGCTACACTCAACATGGCAACAAATTTGAAAAACTCAGCAGTGGCCGCAGGACTGAAAAAGGTCAGTTTTCATTCCAGTCCCAAAGAAGGGCAAAGCCAAACAATATTCAAACTATTGCACAATAGATTTTATTTCATATGCTAGAAAAATAATGCCCCAAACTCTTCAAGCTAGACTTCAACAGTACATGAATCAATAACTTCCACATGTACAGGCAGAATTTAGAAAAGTCAGAGAAACCAGAGATAGCATTGTCAACACTGGATCATAGGAAAAGCAAAGAAATTCCAGAAAAACATCCACTTCTGCTTCATTGGATACACTAAAGTCTTTGGCTGTTTGGATTACAACAACCTGTGGGAAATTTTTAAAAAGATGGAAATACCAGACCACTTTGCCTGTCTCCTAAGAAGCATATATGCAGGTCAAGAAACAACAATTAGAATCAGACATGATTATTTATTTTGTTAATTGTGCAGACTTCCATGGTAGTCCAATGGTTAAGAATCCAGATTTTAATGGAAGGGAGAGGATTTTGATCCCTGGTTGGAAACTGAGATACCACCTCCAAAGGAAACACCAAACCTGTGCACTGCAACTGAAGATTTCACATGATGCAATGAACAACCCATGTGATGCAACTAAAACCCAACATAGCCAAATAAATAATTTTTTAATTGAACATTTAAAAAATTGTATCGAGTAGTTTGAATAGTGCTTATTGTCTTCATCTCAAAATAAAACTAAGATAAAGAATGAACTTTCTTATATTTTGGTGAATTGGTGTATGCCTTTCTAAAATTGCATCAGTTTCCAACATTTTAGCCTTTGCACTTTTAATTTTTAGTGTTTCTTCAATGGGAATATTTTTACTGGTGTCATTTCTTCTGAAACATCTTTATCTTTCTCATCACAAACACTCTTCATTTACATTGATAAGTTCACCTTCACTGAATTACTTTCCTGTCTATTTAGAGTCTCTCCAATGGCACAATCATTTTTTTATAACTCTGTCTATATTCTACTTAAATTTCACTTCCAGTTATCACTTTCTGTATCTTTGCTGACTTTCATTTTTGATGGCCAGTTCCCTCCTTAATTATCTAATTTTTGTAAAATGTCATGAGAGCTTGTCAGAGACAAAGAACACAAATGCAAAATTTACTATATGTGCATGAATTGAATGGCAGATGAGAAGTAACTAGTCAAAAACAGATTTTGAAACACGTCATGTGACTGGTCACTGACCATAATACGCATCTATCATTTACATAGGGGATTGTGCACTGAAGAGGAAGCAATAGATTTTGTACTTTATACAATTATTCATAACTAATATACCATGAAAGCTGGAATTTGAGCCATGATATTGAGGGAATGCTAACATTTACTAAATCTTGATTACTGAAATTTGTGCGTATCTGAACCAAAGCCACAAAAAAACTGCCTGTTTATATCCCTTTGTTATAGCAACTGACTGTGGGAATGAGAGTATAATGGTTGGCTTAGTCCAATCAGGATGCACCTTCAGAACTAGTTTCCAGATCCAAAACCACATCACTTCTAAACACCCTCAGAAAGGCTGCAGAGGATGACCTTCCTCACCTCTCCATCATCCTTTCTTAATTCTTGATTGTGGAATGCTTGGAAATCAAAAAGGTTGGACGATATGGGTTGTCAAAGGCTAGGAACAACGTAAAAATGACTTGAGGCATGTGATGTCTATTGAATATATCACTTATGTATCAGAAACAAAAAATCAAGTATTATGAGGAATATGAAAATGCTCTAAATCCTCTCTCCCATAATCATCCCTGTTTTAAATTCTGTTGTGTTTTAGGAAATATGTCTCTCCACATTTTCTAGGAATTTTGTAGTACTGATTATCTGTGGCTGTGTACAGTTTTCTGAAGTTCCACATTTTGAAAATGTACACCATTGTCAACCTGCTTTCCCATATGGAAGGAAACACACACATGTCCTCCCTTGCCACTAGGATACTGATCTCTGATGTGACAGCTGTTTGCCTAGTGTAGCTGGAACAGAGGCAGAATGAAAGTTTGGAAGATGATAGAGGGCAGGCTGAGTTTCTCAGCAGTAGCTTTTTGATCATGGTAGATTTGCTATGATTTAGAAATCAGCAGAATCAGTTGTGTCCTTACCTGGCTATGAGAGCCCCTTGTAGCTCAGCTGATAAAGAATCTAACTGTAATTCAGGAAACCACACTTTGGGAAGATTCCCTGGAGAAGGGAAAGGCTACCCACTCCAATATTCTCAGGCTTCCCTGGTGGCTCAGAGGTTAAGAATCTGCCTGCAATGTGGGACACCTCAGTTTGATTGCTGGTCTGGGAAGATTAGTGCCTTATTTTACCAATCAGCTTGGCTTCCCTACCTCTTCTCTGACTTTATATGTTTCTCACATGGTTTATTTTTTTCCTTTCTCTCCATTAAATGTCATTTTCAAAGCCTCTCCTTGATCATGTGTTAAGTATTCTGTTTTAAGGCTGTCAGATTAACCCTGTCATGTAGTAATACTCTAGCTTTCCAGGTGGCGCTAGTAGTAAAGGAACCACCTGCCAATGCAGGAGATGTGAAATGTACTGGCCAGATCCCTGGGTCAAGAAGATCCCCTGGAGATGGGCATAGCAACCCCCTCCAGTATTCTTGTCTGGAGAATCCCATTGGCAGACAAACCTGGTGGGCTAAAGTTCATGGGGTCCCAAAGAGTCAGACATGACTGAAGCAACTCAGCAGGCATCCACACAATAAGTAATACTCACATTGAAGGGCTATGATACAGATTAGGATGTTGATAATCACTCACCAGGTGCATGTCTGACATGTGGTCCATGCCCACAAGCTAACAAATCTATCTCATTTCAATCTTTCTCCCTCTTCTTTCTTTCTTATTCTTCCTGGTGTTCTAATACTAAATAGTATTTTTACTTTTGTTGTTTTGTATCAAATAGCTTTCTCCTGATTTAAAGTACAAAAAGTCAGCCTAAATGTGCTTAAAACTTTAAGCTTTCAAAGCTTACAAGCTTTTTTTTTTTCTTTTCTTTAATGCGCATAACTGGAAAGAGTGTTAGCTGAGGTTTGAAGTCACAGGCTCCAATGTCACTGCCTTTCTTTGTGTACTCTCCTTGTCCTTTCTTTGCCTTTCTCTCCTTGTCCTAAGATGACTGCCAGAAGATATAGGGTCAGTCCTCTCTTGGTTGTACCTGGGATGGGTTTCACTGGAAGAGAGGAAAATAAGTCCTTCTGTCTCTTTCCTCAGAACAAAACATTTATATTCCTATTGCTTCCAGTCAAACTCTTTTCCTGTCTCAGTGGCTCACATTAGTTTTACTTTTACCCATAATGGAAAAGAGAAAACAGTGAGCAGCTAAGTCCAATCAGGACTCACCTCTGGAGCTATTTTCTGATTAGTGAAGCTGCTGATTCTATTAGTCCTCCAACCACGATAACTCATCCAGTAGATGCTTCTGCAATATGCCATAACTGCCTATAGGCATTCAATAGCAGCCCTGCAATCAGATTGGTTATGCCTCGACCATCCCCTTAACCACATTGCCTGAGGCAGAGGTGGACTGGTTCTTGGAGAGCCTTCCATACTGTCTGATCTCTCCTGCTTCAGAAATGTGAATCCATATTCCAGTATGTCACCACAGACATAGAAAAGGAAGTTCTCAAGCTGCTCAGAATGAAGTCTATCCTTTCTCCTCAATATAATAATAATAATGAGGAACGAAGTGTGTAACCCTTATCTGTTCTCACATCTTCATCTGAATTCACCCTTCCTACTACACACACACATATATGCATATACACACAGACACACACATACTCCTAGAGATGTGTCTTAAGCTTAGTGGCATAACACAATATCATACACTCATTGACTTAAAGAAAAATGTATTTTCTGAATCTTTCAGAGCAATGTAGTCAGTAAAACATTATGAAAAATATATTCTATTCTGATACAGATTAAACCTTATAAAATATTATAATCATTAAGTCAGGGAAGGACACATTTTTTGAGAGCCAATACGTTTCATTTCCTGTTAGCCTTTCTCTTGTTTAACCTTAAGTTTTTGCCTTTGTTATTTGTGATAATAAAATCAATTTGGTTCAGCAATAAGTCAAAGAAATCTTAAATATTTTGAAAAAGATTACTCTAAAATAACACTGAGGAAACAATCCCTTGCCTACTGTAATTTCCTACTTGGCTGCACAACAATTTTCTGCCAACATATGAATGAATAGGGAAGCTAAAATATTTCTGGGGTGGATCTTACAGCTAAATTCATCTCTTTAAAAAAAAAAATTACTTTCACATTGTCCATAGAATTGTTGTGTTTTTTCTTGGTAGATGTTTTTCTTTTTGGACATTTTATTTTCTTTAGTTAGTGAATTAAATACATATATATCACACCACCACCACCACCCCTCACACACACAGAAGAAAGAATCCCACATAATTTTTCATTTTAAAAATATTTAATATCCACTTTAGATGATGAAATTAATAATATTCCTCAATTCATAATACATTATTATAACCTACGTGTGTAAGGTTTCTTTTTTGGTATATTTAATGCTGTTTTTAATTTTTATTCCCTGTCTTAGTAAAGCAGCCTCTCTCTCATATGCACCAATTCTAATACTTTGAGGCAGAGGTGGACTGGTTCTTGGAGAGCCTTCCATACTGTCTGATCTCTCCTGCTTCAGAAATGTGAATCCATATTCCAGTATGTCACCACAGACATAGAAAAGGAAGTTCTCAAGCTGCTCAGAATGAAGTCTATCCTTTCTCCTCAATATAATAATAATAATGAGGAACGAAGTGTGTAACCCTTATCTGTTCTCACATCTTCATCTGAATTCACCCTTCCTACTACACACACACATATATGCATATACACACAGACACACACATACTCCTAGAGATGTGTCTTAAGCTTAGTGGCATAACACAATATCATACACTCATTGACTTAAAGAAAAATGTATTTTCTGAATCTTTCAGAGCAATGTAGTCAGTAAAACATTATGAAAAATATATTCTATTCTGATACAGATTAAACCTTATAAAATATTATAATCATTAAGTCAGGGAAGGACACATTTTTTGAGAGCCAATACGTTTCATTTCCTGTTAGCCTTTCTCTTGTTTAACCTTAAGTTTTTGCCTTTGTTATTTGTGATAATAAAATCAATTTGGTTCAGCAATAAGTCAAAGAAATCTTAAATATTTTGAAAAAGATTACTCTAAAATAACACTGAGGAAACAATCCCTTGCCTACTGTAATTTCCTACTTGGCTGCACAACAATTTTCTGCCAACATATGAATGAATAGGGAAGCTAAAATATTTCTGGGGTGGATCTTACAGCTAAATTCATCTCTTTAAAAAAAAAAATTACTTTCACATTGTCCATAGAATTGTTGTGTTTTTTCTTGGTAGATGTTTTTCTTTTTGGACATTTTATTTTCTTTAGTTAGTGAATTAAATACATATATATCACACCACCACCACCACCCCTCACACACACAGAAGAAAGAATCCCACATAATTTTTCATTTTAAAAATATTTAATATCCACTTTAGATGATGAAATTAATAATATTCCTCAATTCATAATACATTATTATAACCTACGTGTGTAAGGTTTCTTTTTTGGTATATTTAATGCTGTTTTTAATTTTTATTCCCTGTCTTAGTAAAGCAGCCTCTCTCTCATATGCACCAATTCTAATACTTTTGGTTATTGTTGGTTTACTTCTTTTATACTCTATTTTGTATTTTATGATCTGAAAGTAAGCCTAGCTCCTGGCTTCCATCAGTTGTAGACTATCCAACTGAACATACCTTATATCCTTATTCACTTAGCCCAGAAATATAGGCTGCCTTCATAACCCAAGTCACATGGACATTTTAGGGATGTATGCAGAAACATATGTGAAATCGCTTTGCATATGACTTAACTTATTTAATTTCACTTGCTTGCTCAATTGCTTCAGTTGTGTCCACATCTTTGTGACCCCATGGACTATGTCCACCAAGCTCCTTTATCTGTGGGTTTTTCCAGGCAAAATTACCGGAGTGGGTTGCCACTTCATTCTCCAGTTAACTTTACTAAGGATAGCCAAATGGTTTTCTTTCCAGAATCCCTGCATCCGTGTGCCCTAACAGTGCTAATCTACTTCATGCCAATATTTGCTATGATATTCTTCTCTTCTTTTGCCTTTTTGGTGAGTTCCAAGTGTAGAAACATGCACTGAGTGCTATGTGAAACATTCAGAATAACTGCATCATCTGATGAATTCCATATGGACTTTTAATACCATGTGTCAATGCTTTTAACCATCTGAAATGGAAGTGGTTTCTGAACAAAAATAAAAAGGCTGAGACTGACTCTGAGATTTATTTCTAAAGGGCAAGGGAGAAGGGCTCAGTTGAAAGAGAAAAAGGTTGTAGATGGAACTATCCACCCTTCTGTCTTTCTCAATTGTCATGTATGGAAACTGTCAGTTTTCGTTATGAATTCATATGCCTAGGGTCAGGCATTGGTGTCCAACACTAAGAAGGCTGAGGGGCTGGTATTGGTGCTGTTATCCATATCATTCCTGTCAGAGCCTCCAGCAGTAGCATGACTTCGGATTATCAACCAGTGCTGTGACCCACGCAGCCAGTATTCACACCGTCTGTGACTGTCACGGCTCTGTGACAGGGGTGTTGGCCTACAACGCTCCTGTGGTTAAGAGCAAGGTCACCAGGTTGACCAGAACTGCCAATGCCAGTTAGTGCAAGTCTGAGACCTGTCTCTACCACCCTGAAACTAATGCTCTGACACCTATGACCTCATCAAAATCCAACCAAAATGCTCATCGAAATTCGTGTAAAATATTTATATTAATTTTTAAGTTTTAATTTTGTTTCTATTTCCTAAGCTAAGATATTCAATATCAATTGGTAGTATATTCAGTCTTAATTTAACCTTAAAATAAACTTACTTTCTAAGCTTTTGATCCCAATAGGATAACTATCATCATGTTCCTTATTTTATCATAAAATTACCCTGAAATTGGTAAATGTTAATTGATAAATGATAAGTCGGTCTGGTTAACAGAGCAAACAGAACTGTTTCTTAGGCTGGGATACTTGCTATAGGTGAGTAAGAATTTCAAAGTACTATAGGGAAGATACAGATAGAAATATTTTATATCAGAAGGCAAAGGAGATTTTCATAAGTTTTTTTTTTAATTAAACTTTAATATATATATATATATATATATATTATTCTTTATTTTGAAGGTTTTACAGAGTTTTGTTGTTCACAGACATGTATGTTCCCAGATCAGTCATATGCATATCCATGGTCCCCACCCCTCCAAGTTCACCCAATTCCACCCATTCAGACCATCGCCCCAAGTCATTGTAAGCGCTCCTATTCCCTTAGCACAATGGCAATAGCTATCTTTTCCACACATGACAATATAGGTTTCCATGTCACTCCCTCCATGCCTCCCCCTCCCTATTTCTTCCCCACAATGTCCATATGTCTATGCTCTGTCTGTTTTTACATGAGTGCCCTGCGTGTTATCAAGACCATCCTACTAGATTCCATATATGTGTGTTAGTATACTGTATTTGTCTTTCTCTTTTTGAATGACTTCACTATTTATGATAGGTTCTAGAGCCAGCCACTTCATTAGGACTGAGTCTTCCGCATTTCTTTTAACAGCTGAGTCGTATTACATTGTATATATGTATCAGGGTTTTTGTATCCATTCATTAGTCGATGGACATCTAGGTTGCATCCATGTTCTGACTATTGTGTAGAAAGCTGCAATGAACATTGGTGTACAGGTGCTTCTTTCAGTTTTGATTTCATCAGGATATAAACCTAAGAGTGGGAATGCTGGGTCATAGGGTGCTTCTATTTTGAGTTTTTTAAGGAATCTCCATATTGTCTTCCATAGAGGCTGTATCGATTGACATTCCACCAGCAATGCAAGAGGGTTCCTTTCTCCGCACCCTCTCCAGCATTTAGTGTCTGCAGATTTGTTGATGATGGCCCACCTAGGGCAATTTTTCAAAAGAGTATATTCAGTCTTAATTTAACCTTAAAATAAACTTACTTTCTAAGCTTTTGATCCCAATAGGATAACTATCATCATGTTCCTTATTTTATCATAAAATTACCCTGAAATTGGTAAATGTTAATTGATAAATGATAAGTCGGTCTGGTTAACAGAGCAAACAGAACTGTTTCTTAGGCTGGGATACTTGCTATAGGTGAGTAAGAATTTCAAAGTACTATAGGGAAGATACAGATAGAAATATTTTATATCAGAAGGCAAAGGAGATTTTCATAAGTTTTTTTTTTAATTAAACTTTAATATATATATATATATATATATATTATTCTTTATTTTGAAGGTTTTACAGAGTTTTGTTGTTCACAGACATGTATGTTCCCAGATCAGTCATATGCATATCCATGGTCCCCACCCCTCCAAGTTCACCCAATTCCACCCATTCAGACCATCGCCCCAAGTCATTGTAAGCGCTCCTATTCCCTTAGCACAATGGCAATAGCTATCTTTTCCACACATGACAATATAGGTTTCCATGTCACTCCCTCCATGCCTCCCCCTCCCTATTTCTTCCCCACAATGTCCATATGTCTATGCTCTGTCTGTTTTTACATGAGTGCCCTGCGTGTTATCAAGACCATCCTACTAGATTCCATATATGTGTGTTAGTATACTGTATTTGTCTTTCTCTTTTTGAATGACTTCACTATTTATGATAGGTTCTAGAGCCAGCCACTTCATTAGGACTGAGTCTTCCGCATTTCTTTTAACAGCTGAGTCGTATTACATTGTATATATGTATCAGGGTTTTTGTATCCATTCATTAGTCGATGGACATCTAGGTTGCATCCATGTTCTGACTATTGTGTAGAAAGCTGCAATGAACATTGGTGTACAGGTGCTTCTTTCAGTTTTGATTTCATCAGGATATAAACCTAAGAGTGGGAATGCTGGGTCATAGGGTGCTTCTATTTTGAGTTTTTTAAGGAATCTCCATATTGTCTTCCATAGAGGCTGTATCGATTGACATTCCCACCAGCAATGCAAGAGGGTTCCCTTTTCTCCGCACCCTCTCCAGCATTTAGTGTCTGCAGATTTGTTGATGATGGCCATTCTGACCGATGTGAGGTGGTATTTCATTGTAGTTTTAATTTGCATTTCTCTAATAATAAGCACGGTTGAGCATCGTTTCAAGTGTTTTGGGGCCATCTGTATGTCCTCTTTGGAGAGGCGTCCCTTTAGATCTTTTTCCCGTTTTTTGATTGGGTTGTTCGTTTTTCCCATGTTGAGTTGTCTGAGTTGCTTGTAGATTTTGGGGATTAATTCTTTGTCTGTTGTTTCAATTGGTATGATTTTCTCCCACTCTGTGGGTTGTCTGTTCAGCTTTTTGTAATTATTTTTGCTGTTCAAAAGCTTTAAAGTTTCATGAGGTCCCACATGTTCATTTTTCTTTTCAGTTCCGCTATTTTAGTAGGTGGGTCAGAGAAGATCTTGCTTTGATTGATGTCCTTGAGGGTTTTGCCTATATTCTCCTCTAAGAGTTTGATGGTTTCTGGTCTTCCATTTAGGTCTTTAATCCATTTTGAGTTGATCTTTGTGGATGGTGTCAGGGAACGTTCCAACTTCATTTTTTTGCATGTAGCTGTCCAATTTTCCCATTTGTTGAAGAGTCTGTCTGTGTCCTATCTTATGTGTTCGCCTCCTTTGTCAAAAGTAAGGTACCCATAAGTGCATGGGTTTATCTTTGGGTTCTCGATCTTGTTCCATTGGTCTATAGTTCTGTTTTTGTGCCAGTACCATACTGTCTTGATGACTGTTGCTTTGTAGTAGAGTCTGAAGTTAGGGAGGCTGATCCCTCCAGCTCGGTTTCTCTTTCTCAGGATTGCTTTGGTTATTCGAGGTTTTTTGTGTTTCCATATGAACTGTATTATACTTTGGTCTAGTTCTGTGAAAAATGTCAAAGGTAGTTGAATAGGTATTGCATTGAATCTGTAGATGATATTTGGTAGTATAGTCATTTTCACAATATTGATTCTTCCGATCCAGGAACATGGACTATCTCTCCATCTGTTTAAGTCTTCTTTAATTTCTTTCATGAGTGTCTTGTAATTTTCTGTGTAGAGTTCTTTTGTTTCTTTGTAGAATTCTTTTGTTTCTTTGTGTAGGTTTATTCCTAGATATTTGATTCTTTTTGTTGCAATGGTGAAGGGGATTGCCTCTTTGATTTCATTTTCTGATTCCTCATTATTTGTGTACAGGAATGCCAGTGATTTCTGTATATTGATTTTATATCCTGCGACTTTGCTGAATTTGTTGATTAGCTCTAGTAACTTTGTAATAATGTCTTTAGCATTTTTTATGTATAATATCATGTCCTCTGCAAAAAAAGAGAGCTTGACTTCATCCTTTCCAATCTGGATTCCTTTAATTTTTTTCTCCTCTCTTATCGCTGTTGCTAGGACTTCCAGGACTATGTTGAATAAGAGTTGTGAAAGTGGACACCCCTGTCTTGTTCCTGATCTTAGAGAGAATGCTTTCAGTTTTTCAGCATTGAGGAAAATGTTCGCTGTGGACTTCTCAGATATGGCTTTTATTATGTTGAGATAGGTTCCTTCTATGCCCATTTTCTGAAGCGTTTTTACCATAAATGGATGTTGTATTTTGTCGAAGGCTTTTTCTGCATCTCTTGAGATGATCATGTGATTTTTGTCTCTCATTTTGTTGATGTGGTGTATCACATTGATTGATTTGTGGATATTGAAGAATCCTTGCATGCCTGGGATGAATCCGACTGGATCATGATGTATGAGTTTTTTGATGTGTTGTTGCATTCTCTTTGCTAGGATTTTTTTGAGGATCTTGGCGTCTAAGTTCATCAGAGAAATTGGTCTGTAATTTTCCTTTTTTGTGTTATCTTTGCCTGGTTTGGGTATCAGGGTGATGGTGGCCTCATAGAATGTGTCTGGAAGATTTCCTTCCTGTGCAATTTTTTGAAAGATTTTTAGAAGGACAGGCATTAGCTTTTCTTTAAATGTTTGGGAGAATTCGCCTGTGAAGCTATCTGGCCCTGAGCTTTTATTTTGCGGTAGATTTTTAATCACAGATTCGATTTCTGAGCTTGTGATTGGGTTGTTCAAAGTTTCTGTTTCTTCCTGGCTCAGTCTTTGCCGGGCCAGCCGGCAATCGAACAGATCCTGAAGAGAGTGGCAGATAGGCTAAGAAAAGAAAGAAGGACAGAAAAGATGGGGTTGAGAGGGACAGCAAGAAGGCAGACAACTCTACAGGTTGCTGACAAGTTGCTGACAAGTTTACTGAATTCGCTCATGCATTTTATACTTCTCAAAATCAGATAACACACAACAAACAATTGTGTATACGTGCTTTAGGCCAGGTTTTTCGGACCTAGCATTTGTTAGTGTCTAGCAGGCAGATCATAAACTAGGTGTTACCTCCTGGGATGTCATTAACATATTCAAAATTCTTTAGATTACAGTGGTTCCGGGGCATAATGCCCCTCAAGCCCTTTTTATCTGTACAGAGGCTCCAGGTGTTCTTTACGATAGCTCAGGAATGTCTTCACAATACCTGGGGTGGCGGGACAGAGAGCTATGCTGTTATCAGCCCCTGTTGCCAGGGCAGCTCCCAGGGCTATGTTTCCTTAAAGGAAACCCCTTGAAACAGGGCAGCTCCCCGCAAGTCTTGTGAGATTAATCTTCCCCAAGAAACTGTCCATTTCTTCCAGGTTGTCCAGTTTGTTGCCATAGAGTTGCTCATAATAGTCCCTTAGAATCGTTTGGATTTCTGCATCATCTGTTGTAATCTCTCCTTTTTCGTTTTTGATTTTGTTGATCTGGTTCTTCTCTCTCTTTCTCTTGATGAGTCTGGCCAGAGGCTTATCAATTTTGTTTACCTTTTCAAAGAACCAGCTTTTTGTTTTATTTATCTGTACTATAGTTTGTTTTACTTCCTTCTCATTTATTTCTGCTCTGGTCTTTATCATCTATCTTCTTCTGCTGGCTTTGGGATGTTTTTGTTCTTCTTTTTCCAATTGTTTTAAGCGGAGGGTTAGGTCATCTGCTTCATAGTTTCCTAGTTTCTGGAGGTGGGATTGTATTTCTATAAATTTCCCTCTCTAAACTGCTTTTCCGGTATCCCATAGGTTTTGCACGGTTGTATGTTATTATCATTTTCTTCTAGGAATTTTTTAATTTCTACTTTTTTTTAATTTCTCCTTTGATTTCCTCAGTGATCAGTCGGATTTTTAGGTATGTGTTGTATAATCGCCATGTGTTTCTATTTTTAGCAGTTTTTTTTCCTGTAGTTGATCTCTAGTCTCATTGCATTGTGGTCCCAGAAGATGGTTGATATAATTTCAGTTTTCTTGAATTGACTGAGGTTAGATTTGTGGCCCAAGATGTGGTCTATCTTGGAGAATGTTCCGTGAGCACTTGAGAAGAAAGTGTATTCTTCTGCTTTTGGATGGAACGTCCTAAAGATATCGATGAGATCCATCTTTTCTAGTGTGGCATTTAAGGCTTGTGTTTCTTTATTAATTTTCTGTTTAGATGATCTATCCATTGGTGTGAGAGGAGTGTTAAAGTCTCCTACTATTACTGTGTTATTATTGATTTCTTCTTTTAAGTCTGAAAGTATCTGTCTTATGTATTGAGGTGCCCCTGTGTTGGGTGCGTAGATATTCATGACTGTTCCGTCTTCCTCTTGGATGGATCCCTTAATCATGATGTAGTGACCTACCTTGTCTCTTAGAATCTTCTTTACTTTAAAATCTATTTTGTCTGATATGAGGATTGCTACTGCAGCTTCCTTTTGATTTACATTTGCATGAAATATCTTTTTCCAGTCTCTCACTTTCAGTCTATGAGCGTCTCTGAGTCTGAAGTGGGTCTCTTGTAAACAGCATATATATGGGTTATGCTTCTAGATCCATTCAGCCAGCCTGTGTCATTTGGTTGGAGCATTTAATCCATTTACATTCAAAGTAATTATTGATACGAATGCTCCTATTGTCATCTTCTTAGAAGTTTGGGGTTTGATTTGTAGGACTTCTGCTACTCTTGTATTTATTGGCTATATCAGGCCCTTTAGCACTTGTTGTAGGGCTGGTTTTGTGGTACAGAAATCTTTTAGTTTCTATCTGTGAAGCTTTTGATTTCTCCACCAATTCTGAATGAGATTTTTGCTGGGTAGAGAATTCTTGGTTGGAGGTTATTCTCTTTTAGCCGTTTAAATGTGTCTTGCCATTCTCTTCTGGCCTGCCAGGTTTCTGTTGAAAGATCCACAGTTAGATGTATGGGGTTTCCTTTATATGTTATTTGTTGTTTGCTCCTAGCTGTTTTTAATAATCTGTCTTTATATTTAGTCTGCGTTAGTTTGATTGGAATGTGCCTTGGTGTGCTTCTTCTGGGGTTTATCCTGTGTGGAACTCTTTGTGCTTCTTGGACTTGATTGATTATATCCTTTCCCATGCTGGGGAAGTTTTCCACTTTAACCTCTTCAAGAATTTTTTCATAGCCTTTCTTCCCCTCTTCTTCCTCTGGAACTCCTATAATTCTAATGTTGGTGTGCTTGATATTGTCCCATAGGTCTCCGATGCTTTCATAAGTTCTTTTAATTCTTTGGGCTTTGTTCTGTTCCTCAGCATTTATCTCAACCATTCTATCTTCCAGCTCACTTGTCGTTCTTCTGCCTCCGATACTCTACTGTTGAGACCGTCTATAGTATTTTTGAGTTCAGCAATTGAGTTGGTCGTCTCTATTTGCTTATTTTTCATTTCTTGCATGTCTCTTCTCAGTGCACAAATTTCCTCTAATATTCTGTTTTCAGTGTTTTGCATCTTCATTAGTATAGCTTTTCTAAATTCTCTTTCAGATAGTTTGTCTATCTCCTCTTCTGTCTTTTGAAGCTGTGATTCTCTAGCTTGGTCCTTCATCTGTGCAGTGTTTCTCTGTTTTTTCATTATTAAGTTAGTTTTTGTTTCTTTGTGTGTGTCTGTGTGTATGTAGCTCTTGTCTCTGCTAGGCTTCCTGGTTGAATTCTCCCTTCCTTTGGGTTTCTGTCCTTCTAGAAGGGTTCAGTGGTTTGTGTCTTGGGTGGTGTTAGGTCTTGTTTACATGTGAATAATCTCTAGTGTTGTATGTTCTTTGATAGTGTGGGGTCTTGGAATCAGGGCTTCTGCTCCAAGGATCCTTGGTTTGATGATTGGTCAGGGGGTGTAGGCTCTATGTCTGGTTTGCTATGGTGTTCCGTGATATTATTTCAAATACTAGCATCTGGAAGAAGAGGTGTTCCCCTTATGGGTGACAGTCATAAAAGCATGCAGATGTTTTCTAACATAGTCATAAGATGTACATACACACACAGCAATAACCACATCTAACCAGTCTTACAGTGACAAAGCACAGGAAATTTTTCTGGCAAATGATGCAATCAAAGATGGTACTTGCCCGTTAAGTTCTGAATTAATTAAAATAGTGCCTGGAAAAATAGATCCGAGGCAAGGTCCTGGCTTGGACTATTTCATCGAAAGCACTTTTTAGCTAAGACATGTGTTGGGGGTGAAGAGGTGGAGAGTGTATGGGTAATGAGAAGGAATAGGTTCATCTTGGGATGATTTTATAGGTTTATGTAGCCAAGATTAGTGTGTTGTATTGTTTAGTGCAGCTGGAAGAGAATAGTGGAGACAGGAAGGTAGGAAATATTTATCTAGTGGATAGTGGTAGATAGGAGACTGTTTTAGATTTAAAACATAGAGGAAGGAAGCAGTGGGAAAGAGGAAAGAAAATTAGAAGCTTCCAAGAATTAAAATTAAAAAAAGAAAATTAAAAATTAAAAGTCAAAAAAAAAAGAAATTAAAAATTAAAAAGGGAAGAAAAACTTAATAAGAATAGACAAAAGAGAAAAAACAAAAAAACAAAAAAATCCAAGCCTGACCAATCAAACGAATAAACAGAACTGTCCACAACAAATACACAAAAAAACTAAATACTGTCCGTTGTTTTTATCCTCTAGTCTGTCTGGTGGAAGCCAATCTGCTGTCATGGTGTTGTCTTGATGATGTAGCCTTTCCCATATGGCATCGGTTGCTATGATTTGTTTTCAGTCAATTACTGGGTGTGTTGCAAGCTCAGGTGCTGGCCAGGATGGCGGGCTGATCCCAGTCCGTCGGGAGGGGGCCGTGGCGCGCACAGCCCCGGGTTGGGTGGGGGCACGGGCTGATCCCAGTCCATCGGGCGAGGGGCCAAGGCGCGCGCGCAGTCCCATTTTGGCGGGGTGCCCCGGCTCTGCCACGCACCCGCCGGTAGCCTTCCATACCTGCCCTTCTGAACCCGGCTTCCTCTGCTGTGGGTGTAGCTATGGGGGTGCACGGGCTCCTCCGCCTCTGTCATGCGCTCACTGCCAGTTACACGTCCAAGTCCCAAAGGCAGGCACAATCTTCCCTGTCTGGCTCGAGGCTAGTCCCTGGTCAGCAATCTGTGGGCGACTTCCCGTTCAGCTAATCCCACACTAGAGTGTTTGAACTCACCCGGTGCCAGGGGGAACGTTGTAATTTTCGACCAGCAGAGTGGCGCGATTTTCGCACTGGATGCTCCCTTCTGGCTCCAGGTTGCTAGGCAGCACTCCCCGCGTTAGGGTTGCTAGGCAGCAAGCATGTTCTGCTCGGCCCTGCTCTGATATACTGTCTTCACAGTGTCTTAATTTCTGCCAGGTGATCCGGGCAGATTCTTGGAATTTTTATGCTGATCGCTGCCCTCTCTCCCCCGAGGTTCCGCTTGGGCCCCCTTTTAGGGCACTTGCTGGTGCGCTCTCCGTTGGTGCCGTCCAGCGTGGGGGTTAGGATAGAGGATTCTTAGAACCATAGCTCCGGGAAAGTTCTGGCTGTTTACTCTTTGACTCTTGCGGACCTATGGAATTCTTCTATCTTCTAGCGGCTGGTTTGTTGGTGGTGTTTCATTTCTTGATTAGTTCTGGTGATTCTGTTGGGGAGCTGGTGAAATCTTTCCCTCATTCCTCCGCCATCTTGGCTCCTCCTCAAGTTTTTTTTTTTTCTTTAAGAAAACAGCAAACATTTCAGTATCTCATGGTTATAATAAAAATAATAGTGACTTGTATATGAATAAGAATACAGCAAATAGTTCATAAAAATTTAAAGCAATGTGATCAAGTTTACACTTTTATGTGGAACAATAGCTGAGGGATAAAATAGAAACAAAACTACAACAATAACATAATTAAATAGAGCACACTAGACAGAAACTTCCAGCTATACTTTGTCCAAAAGTATCTGGCAGGAGAGACATAAAGTCTTTCAGAGCTTCTACATTTGATGTTATAAAAAAATTAGACTTGGGAAAGAAAGATGTTGGTCTGGTACACTGTTTCTCCAATTTTATTTAATATATGAATTCCTATTAAAAGGGAAATAGTCTGTCTTCCAGCGTTATTTTGATTATAATGTTACTTAAATATGTATGAACATAAAGCAAAGTGTAAACCTTTAATGTTACAGTTTTTATACAACCATTAAACTAAAACAAATGTATACATTAAATAAAAGAAAAAAACAACAAAGCCAATAAAATTCAAATTAACATTTATTTAAAGTGTCAGTTGAGGGTTTTTTCTGAACTAAATTGCCATTCACTAAAGGAATATACTATTGACTACCATGGTACGTATTCTTTTGAGTCAGCATTTTTTCCTGGGTCCTTGAAGGATTCAATGTTTACCACATATCTCTATTCCAGGGACTGTAGAACATTTCTTTGTAAAGCATGCTGTGACTCAATTGGGTTTCACTTAGCAAAAAGTCATCTTTTACTTATTAAGTTTGCGTCTTTTCTTTTCTAATTATACTAGGAAAATTAAAGTCATACTTTTGGTGCAAACATGATTTTAAACCAACAAAAATGCTGATTCTGAAAGGCTATGAATTTACTTGTTTCTAGGTTGGCTATCAAAATAATATGAATATGCTTAGATTTGTTTATATCATTGAAAATAAACAGTCACATACATGCATACCCACTCTTAGTTAAATCTCAGGATTACTTCATTTTGATTTACATGAAAGGCAGAAGGATGTACAAAATTATAGAAAGTGAAAGAACGTGAGTAGAGGAAATGTTCTAACATCAGAAGCTGAGATAGTTTTATTAAAATTATTCTATCATTTTCATTAGAAAAAGTATTTAGTGAATATTAAGATCTGATTTCATACAGAATTGGCATACAAAAATAAATGAGTGACTTTGTATACACTCAAGAAAACTAAATGGTGATGATCCTAATAGTGGTATGTATAAGCTATATTCAAAAATTGGAATGAAGGTCTTGATGAATAATCCTTGATGTTGATTTGCTGTAACATATCCCTGGCTCACTGAAGTGGCTCTTTGAAGAAGGATACCACCTTGCAGTGCAAGGGGCACTGGTTCAATCCCTGGCTGCGAAGATCCCATGTGCCATGGAGTGGCTGAACTGGTGTGTCCAATTAGGAGTCAGCACTCTGGAGTGCATGTACCCAGAGCTGGTGCTCTGGAGAGAGGCCACTGCAATGGGAAGCCCCACAGGCCAAAGAATAAAGATGGAAGAAAACAACTAAATAAAAATTAATAATAATAATAATAATAATAATAATGATAAAAAGAGACCAAAATTTTAAAAAAAAGAAAAAAACTAAATAATCCCTAACTCCAACCAGTTCCAGCTATTTTCTTTCCTTGCCTTACTCCATATTCACTTTTGGTAGTTAGTCCAAGTTTCCTAACTTGAATCTTAAATTCTCTTCTCTACCTGGAAATCTCATTTGATTCACTGTTTAGTTGTTTTATAGCTCAATCCTCAATTAAAATGTATGTGCAATGAGGAAAGAATCTTTTCTTTTAATGTATGTGTTCAATAAGAATTGTAAATTTTTGTAAAGCATCTTGACGGTTCTTTTCTTTTCTATTTTTTTTTTTATACTAGGAAAATTAAAGTCATACTTTTGGTGCAAACATGATTTTAAACCAACAAAAATGCTGATTCTGAAAGGCTATGAATTTACTTGTTTCTAGGTTGGCTATCAAAATAATATGAATATGCTTAGATTTGTTTATATCATTGAAAATAAACAGTCACATACATGCATACCCACTCTTAGTTAAATCTCAGGATTACTTCATTTTGATTTACATGAAAGGCAGAAGGATGTACAAAATTATAGAAAGTGAAAGAACGTGAGTAGAGGAAATGTTCTAACATCAGAAGCTGAGATAGTTTTATTAAAATTATTCTATCATTTTCATTAGAAAAAGTATTTAGTGAATATTAAGATCTGATTTCATACAGAATTGGCATACAAAAATAAATGAGTGACTTTGTATACACTCAAGAAAACTAAATGGTGATGATCCTAATAGTGGTATGTATAAGCTATATTCAAAAATTGGAATGAAGGTCTTGATGAATAATCCTTGATGTTGATTTGCTGTAACATATCCCTGGCTCACTGAAGTGGCTCTTTGAAGAAGGATACCACCTTGCAGTGCAAGGGGCACTGGTTCAATCCCTGGCTGCGAAGATCCCATGTGCCATGGAGTGGCTGAACTGGTGTGTCCAATTAGGAGTCAGCACTCTGGAGTGCATGTACCCAGAGCTGGTGCTCTGGAGAGAGGCCACTGCAATGGGAAGCCCCACAGGCCAAAGAATAAAGATGGAAGAAAACAACTAAATAAAAATTAATAATAATAATAATAATAATAATAATGATAAAAAGAGACCAAAATTTTAAAAAAAAGAAAAAAACTAAATAATCCCTAACTCCAACCAGTTCCAGCTATTTTCTTTCCTTGCCTTACTCCATATTCACTTTTGGTAGTTAGTCCAAGTTTCCTAACTTGAATCTTAAATTCTCTTCTCTACCTGGAAATCTCATTTGATTCACTGTTTAGTTGTTTTATAGCTCAATCCTCAATTAAAATGTATGTGCAATGAGGAAAGAATCTTTTCTATTTGGTTTGCTACTGGATCTCCAGTGCATGTCTTAGTGTTCAGTGTTATAAGAATTGGTTGAGTTAGACTAATGAACAAATGTCCCATCCTTTTGACTAGGGGAAGAATGCCTTGCTCAACAGATTTACAGACACTGAGCACTGTAGGGGGATGTTTCTCCTTGATGAAAGCAGGGACCTGATAACAGAGATAGGGTAAATTGATGCTGAAAAAAGCAATAAAAGAAGGGGGAAAAACAAGTGCTTATGGAAAAGAAGCATATTGATGTAGGTGTAAAATGTATGCTTGAGAATATTCACTGCTGTCTTCTATGAAGTTATTAAGTGTATTTTCCCTTTTCTTCAGCATTAAATCTAATACTAAAAAAGGTAGAAAGGTGCAAAATTCTATCACAAGAAAATAAGACAAAGAAGAGCATTTTTTAGAATCATGTAAAACAAGGGTAATGATAGCAACACAAATAAATAAATATATATAGAAAAAACAGAGAAAAATCAATGAAACAAAAACGGTTTTTTTAAGACAAACAAACTACTAACTTGTGATGATTCAACCAAAGGAACCAAATAGAGTGCCCCCAAATAGACCCATGAAAATATAGTTAACAGATAATTGACAAAGGAGAAGAGACAATTCAATAAAAAAAAGTATAATCTTTCCACAAATGGTGGTATAACAATTGGACATATATGTCAAAAAATGAATTTAGACACAGACATTATGCCTCAGAAAAATAAGTTAAAATGAGCCCAAATGTAAAATGTCAAATTATAAAACTTCTAAAAGATAGTATAGGAGAAAATGTAGGTAGCCATGGGTTTGGCAATTACTTTTTGAAACAACACCAAATTCATAGTGCATAAAAAATTGTAAGTTAAACTTCGATAAAAATAAAACCTTGCTCTGTGAAAGACACCATCAAGAGAAAGAAGGCAAGACTCAGACTGGAAGAAAATATTTTCATAATATATGGAACTCTTAAAACTCATAACAAGAAAGCAAATAAGAAACAGAACTTTAAAAAAAAAAAAACCTTTTATTTTACTTTTAACTTTTACAGAGTTTTGTTGTTTACAGATATGCATGTTCCCAGAATAGTCATATGTATATTCCCCCTATCCCACCCCTCCAGGCAGTTGCACAGCACCCCTGCAGGATCCTCTTTTCTCCCAGAGCAATAATTATAGCTATTTTCTTCACATATGATATTACAGGTTTTCATGCTACTTCCTTTATGTCTCCCACCCACTGTTCATTCCCACAATGTCCATATGTCTACTGTCCATGTCTGACAAACAGATCTTTATCAGAGAAGATATTCAAATTGACAAATAAATAAAAAAAGATATAAACATTATATTACATCCAAAATTTTTAAGTTAAAACAATGAGATATCACTCTATACCTATTAGAACCAAGTCCTGGTGAGAACGAGGAGCAACTGGTACCCTTATTTATTGGTGGTGGGAATTTTTTGAAAAAGATACAGTCAACAACCATTTTGGAAGACAGTCTGGGAGTCTTCTAGAAAGTGAAACTCAGTGCAAACATATGATCCAACAATTGTGTCCTAGACATTTAATAAACAAAAACTTGTACATAAATGTTTGTAGCAATTTTTATATAGTATTTCCAAAACTTTAAAAGTCCAAGATGTTCTTCAATAAATGAATGGGAAAAAAAAAAAAAAAGAATGTGGAAAACTATGGCCAATTCGTATAATGAAATAACAACAATAAAAAGAAATGCGATACCAAGTCACAAAAAGACATGAAAGTGTAGGTTGATCAGTTGTGTCTGACTCTGTGATCCCACGAACTGTATAGCCTGCCAGGCTTCTCTGTCCCTGGAATTCTCCAGGTAAGAATACTAAACTGGGTTATCATTCCCTTCTTTAGGGGATCTTCACCCAGGGATTGAAGGTGGGTTTCCTGTATTGCAGGAAGATTCTTTACCATATGAGCCACCAGAGAAGCCCTGAAAACACATGAATAAACCTTAAATGAATATTGCTTAAGTGCCTATGTAAATGTAGTCTGAAGAAGCTACATACTATATGATTACAACTCAGACTGGAAGAAAATATTTTCATTTCTCTTAAAACTCATAACAAGAAAGCAAATAAGAAACAGAACTTTAAAAAAAACCTTTTATTTTACTTTTAACTTTTACAGAGTTTTGTTGTTTACAGATATGCATGTTCCCAGAATAGTCATATGTATATTCCCCCTATCCCACCCCTCCAGGCAGTTGCACAGCACCCCTGCAGGATCCTCTTTTCTCCCAGAGCAATAATTATAGCTATTTTCTTCACATATGATATTACAGGTTTTCATGCTACTTCCTTTATGTCTCCCACCCACTGTTCATTCCCACAATGTCCATATGTCTACTGTCCATGTCTGACAAACAGATCTTTATCAGAGAAGATATTCAAATTGACAAATAAATAAAAAAAGATATAAACATTATATTACATCCAAAATTTTTAAGTTAAAACAATGAGATATCACTCTATACCTATTAGAACCAAGTCCTGGTGAGAACGAGGAGCAACTGGTACCCTTATTTATTGGTGGTGGGAATTTTTTGAAAAAGATACAGTCAACAACCATTTTGGAAGACAGTCTGGGAGTCTTCTAGAAAGTGAAACTCAGTGCAAACATATGATCCAACAATTGTGTCCTAGACATTTAATAAACAAAAACTTGTACATAAATGTTTGTAGCAATTTTTATATAGTATTTCCAAAACTTTAAAAGTCCAAGATGTTCTTCAATAAATGAATGGGAAAAAAAAAAAAAAAGAATGTGGAAAACTATGGCCAATTCGTATAATGAAATAACAACAATAAAAAGAAATGCGATACCAAGTCACAAAAAGACATGAAAGTGTAGGTTGATCAGTTGTGTCTGACTCTGTGATCCCACGAACTGTATAGCCTGCCAGGCTTCTCTGTCCCTGGAATTCTCCAGGTAAGAATACTAAACTGGGTTATCATTCCCTTCTTTAGGGGATCTTCACCCAGGGATTGAAGGTGGGTTTCCTGTATTGCAGGAAGATTCTTTACCATATGAGCCACCAGAGAAGCCCTGAAAACACATGAATAAACCTTAAATGAATATTGCTTAAGTGCCTATGTAAATGTAGTCTGAAGAAGCTACATACTATATGATTACAACTACATCTATATTACACTGGTAAAGGCAAAACTATAAAGACAGTGAAATATTAGTAGTAGCCTGGGGTTTTGGTGATAGGATGGGGGCAAGCATGTAGAAGACAGGATGTTTTTAAGATCATGAAACTATATTGCATAATACTGTAATGGTAGATAAAAGAAATTTCATTTTTTTCAGAACACGTGAAACTGTACAACCTATGATGAACACTACTTGTAAACTGTTGTTTAGTTGCTAAGTTGTGTCCAATTCCTTTGCCACCCATGGACTATAGCCTGCCACACTCTTCAGTCCATGGGATTTCTCAGGCAAGATTGCTGGAGTGGGTTGCCATTTCCTTCTCCAGGAATCTTCACAACCCCTGGATTGAATCTGCATCTTCTGTCTGTGTTTCCTGCATTGGCAGGCCAATTATCTACCATTTGAGCTATCTGGAAGACATGCTATTAACGTAGAGGGAAAGCAGGTATATTGGCAACTCTATGTGATTTGCTCAATTTTTGTGTAAACCTAAAAATGTTTTTCTTAAATAAAGAATGTTAACTAAAAATAATCTATGACTTACATTCATCTTCTTCAGAATAATATATGTATTCTTCTTTAGCAATTCTTCCCTTATTTGTTGTTTCGTCACTTATTCCTGTCCAACTCTTTGCAATCTCATGGACTATAGCTCCCTGGCTTCTCTGTCCATGGGATTTCCCAGGCAAGAAAACTTGAGTGCATTGCAATTTCCTCTTCCATCAGATCTTTCAAACCCACATCTTTTGCATTACCAGAGTATTCTTAAACACTGAGCCTCTTTGGATAGATTATTACAAAATATTAAGCATAGTTCCCTGTGCTATACAGTAGGTTTTTATTTTTAAATATATTTTATATGTAATAGCATACAGTAGTAGCAGTAGTAGTACGTGTTAATGTCAACCTCCTAATTTGTTGTTTTTCCTGCCTCCCATTCTTCTTTTTTAAGCACGTTTATTTTCTATGCCTGTGAATGTATTTTGATTTTAGAACTAAGTTACTTCGTATATATATATTTAGGCCCCACATATAAGTGATATTTATCTTTCTCTATATGAATTGATTCATTTAGCATGATAATCTCTAGGGACTTGCTTAGAGATTTAGTCAATGGTTTAGTTGCTAAGTCGTGTCTGACACTGTAACCTGCCAGGCTCCTCTGTCCATTGAATTTTCCAGGCAAGAATACTGGAGTGGGTTGCCATTTCCTTCTCCAACCTAGATACATTACTTTTAATGCTTTAATATGAATTTAGAATATTTAATATACGTAGTATGGTCACTCAGTCATGTCTGACTGTTTGGAACTCCTTGGCCAGTAGTTTGCTAAGCTCCTCTGTCCATGGGATTCTCCTGGAAAAAGTACCAGAGCGAGGTGTCCTTTCCTTCTCTTAGAGATCTTCCAGATTCAGGGATCAAATTCATTTCTCTTATGTCGCCTGCAGGCTGATTCTTTACCACTAGTGCCACCTGGGAAGCCCAATGCATATCATAGTGCTAGAGATTATAGAATGTTGGATAAAAACTCACCCATTCTGTTTATTATAAAATATTTTATGATAATTTTGCTCTCTTTAGACATTATATTCTACATAGGGAATGCTAGGAGATTTTAGAATATTTACATTTGTCCAATCCATTCTTCTGCTTCATTACCACCTTCATCTAGTGAATATATAAGACTGCTCAGCAATCTCTTTCTACAAAATGTACATTGTCTATCTTTAAAACAATTTATTACATAGTTAAACTTTTTTCAATGATAGAATCTTATTGAGACTTAAAATTTCATGATTAGTTAATTTAAGATAAATATTCTAAGTGAGAAAATGTTATAAAACTTAATAAGATCAAGCTCCTTAATTAGAGGGGCTTCCCTTGTGTCTTAACTGTGTGCATGCATGCATAGTAAATCATGTTAGTCATGTCCAACTCTGTGAGACTCTATGGGCTATACCCCCCCTGACCCTTCCCCAGGCTCCTCTGCCCATGGGATTCTCCAGGCAAGAATACCACCCATGCCCTCTTCTAGAGAAACTTCCCAACCCATGGATTAAACCCTGGTCTCCTGCATTGCAGGCAGTTCCTTTACCATTTGAGCTACCATTGGCACTTTAATTAGTTCAAGCAAAGATAAATCCCATGCTGTATTCTCTACAGCCGCGTTAATGATATGTGACAACAGAATCAGATATCTGTTAAGTGTCTCAGTATGTAAGAAGTGGTTACCTGCAATTTTTAAACAGTAAATCTGGTGGTAATCATCCCTCTGCCAAAGGTAATTTCTCACATAAATTTCCTACTTAGCTTCAATGCAAATAGAGAAAAGAAGGTTAGTCATTCTCAAAACCTTTCCTCCCTGACCTTTTCATCAGCACTCACTTTAATATGAGCACCTAAATTCTCAGAAGGTGATAAGTATTACAGGCCATCAGAGTATAAGTGACTTATACCACATTGAAGTTTCTATCCTTTGGTCTCAGATTAAAGTTTGTTTAACCTTTGCTGTGAGTCAAAGCAATTTTCAAACTGAGGATAATGATTCTGCTTCTTTTCATTCCTCCATTGTTCTCTCTCTCTCTCTTTGTTTAAGAGGCCTGCTTTCACATATTTTTCAGCCAACTTCATAAATTTTACCAGAGTACAAATTTCCCTGAAAAGTTCTAATATTATTAGATGTTGAAAATCAGTCAGGTGATCATATTTCTTTGATATCCAAATATGTTATAGGATGTGGAAGGATTTCCAAGAAAACAAAATTAAATTCATCTGCCAACTGCCAACTTGCATGTTATGAAATAAAATGAGTGGGAAACTCAACATAAATTTAATCCAAATTCTAGGCTTTGTATCTCTTTTACTGTTTGCATGTAATTGTCAATACTGTCATCAATAGTAAGAATGCTCTTTTATTAGGAAACTGAGATCCAAAAAGTTTAATGAATTTTCCTTGTGTATTCATTGCTTTGAAAAGAAAAGGGCATGGGTCCAAAGGGAAAAAAAAAGGAGAGAGAGAGAGAAGTCATTTCAGAGGTAATAAGACAGTGCTTCTACATTGTGATCATCCTCAGAATATTTTCTTTTTCCACAGTGTCACAAAAATCAGTGAAACATCTCTCTGAGTTTGGAACCTATTAGATATTGCTATTCTTGGTTGTGGAGACTAAGTTTCTAATCAGTAGGCATTGCAAGTGTTCCAAGACATGTGAGCAGAGGAACATCTGCCTAATCTTCTGTATTTCATGTGAATGATCAATAACGAGAGAAAAAGAAGTTAGGAAAATAGCAATAGCAAGCAGGAAAGTATATACCTATTTGGACTTCATAGTTGATTAAAAATGACCTTTACTTCAAGACTCTTTGGATTACACACACACAAGTTCACACACACACATATATTTATATGCATAGTCATATACCTACATCCATGTGTGTGTCCTGTGTATGAAAGACTCAGTGCTGGTTTCCAGAAAGGAGGTAAACATTTATTAAAGAACATGCACAAGCCAAAATTACAACAAAATGCCTAATAGAAAGCATTGTGACTAAGTTTAAAAGCAGCACAAAGTAATGAATACCACCTGAGCTCAATGGAAAGATTATTAAAAGGAGACATATACATTTTGGATTGAATATAAAAGTGTTATTAATGAGTGTAGAGTGAGTCAGAGGTGTTGTAATGAGAGAGTTCTATGATAAAACCTGAGGAAGGTCATGGAAACCACAGATTTATGTCCAGTTGATCAGAAGTACAGGTAGCTTAAAAACCCACCATTCAGCTAACATCTAAAGTAAGTATGGTCCTCTGTGGACAATGTTCTTAAACCTGTGGGTTCTATTAATAATGCTAGCTCCAGATGGTTGGTATAAGAACCCAACTGTATTTCTGTACAACAGTTAGTCTCAGCGTACAGCACCTTTTTTATTTGTTATTGTTACTTTAAGGATATAAAAATAAATCAGTCTTGACTCAAAGATTTCAGGAACACTGATGCTTCTACTTTTGTCGGAGTTAAAATATTTTAATTGCCTTTGGTTTGGACATTTCTTGTCTTAAAATTAGCATCTTCTTTCAAAGAATGGGGATATTAATTTATATGGTATTGAAATTCAAGAAAATGTAGAAACATAAAACATACAAAAGTTAGTGAATCTAGAATATTTTCTTTTTCCACAGTGTCACAAAAATCAGTGAAACATCTCTCTGAGTTTGGAACCTATTAGATATTGCTATTCTTGGTTGTGGAGACTAAGTTTCTAATCAGTAGGCATTGCAAGTGTTCCAAGACATGTGAGCAGAGGAACATCTGCCTAATCTTCTGTATTTCATGTGAATGATCAATAACGAGAGAAAAAGAAGTTAGGAAAATAGCAATAGCAAGCAGGAAAGTATATACCTATTTGGACTTCATAGTTGATTAAAAATGACCTTTACTTCAAGACTCTTTGGATTACACACACACAAGTTCACACACACACATATATTTATATGCATAGTCATATACCTACATCCATGTGTGTGTCCTGTGTATGAAAGACTCAGTGCTGGTTTCCAGAAAGGAGGTAAACATTTATTAAAGAACATGCACAAGCCAAAATTACAACAAAATGCCTAATAGAAAGCATTGTGACTAAGTTTAAAAGCAGCACAAAGTAATGAATACCACCTGAGCTCAATGGAAAGATTATTAAAAGGAGACATATACATTTTGGATTGAATATAAAAGTGTTATTAATGAGTGTAGAGTGAGTCAGAGGTGTTGTAATGAGAGAGTTCTATGATAAAACCTGAGGAAGGTCATGGAAACCACAGATTTATGTCCAGTTGATCAGAAGTACAGGTAGCTTAAAAACCCACCATTCAGCTAACATCTAAAGTAAGTATGGTCCTCTGTGGACAATGTTCTTAAACCTGTGGGTTCTATTAATAATGCTAGCTCCAGATGGTTGGTATAAGAACCCAACTGTATTTCTGTACAACAGTTAGTCTCAGCGTACAGCACCTTTTTTATTTGTTATTGTTACTTTAAGGATATAAAAATAAATCAGTCTTGACTCAAAGATTTCAGGAACACTGATGCTTCTACTTTTGTCGGAGTTAAAATATTTTAATTGCCTTTGGTTTGGACATTTCTTGTCTTAAAATTAGCATCTTCTTTCAAAGAATGGGGATATTAATTTATATGGTATTGAAATTCAAGAAAATGTAGAAACATAAAACATAAAAAAGTTACTGAATCTAGATTGTGAAATTAACCTACAGTAAAGTAGAAGTATTTGTCAAATAAAATAATCATTAGAATATAAGCTTAAATAGAGTTCGATGCAAATTATTAAAGCACAAAGAAATAAATACATGTTAAAACCACAGTGAGGGGCTTCCCCTGGTGGTCCAGTGGGTAAGGACACCGCCTTGCACTGCAAGGGGCATGGGTTCGATCCCTGGCCTGGGAAGATCCCACGTGCTGCTGAGCGGCTGGACCGATGTGTCCAATTATCGAGCCGGAGCTCTGGAGCGCATGCGCCCAGAGCTGGCGCTCTGCAACAACAGAGGCCACTGCGATGGGAGGCCCACAGGAGCCAAAGAACAAAGACGGATGAAACTAGAGAAATGAAAGACCAACAGAAGTGGCCTGCCCACTCCCCTCCTTCCTCAACTCAACCTCCGCCCAAAATAAATAAATAAATAAATCTTTAAAAAAAAAAAAAACACAGTGAAATATCACCTCAGGGCTTCCCTGGTGGTCCAGTGGGTAAGGACACCACCTTGCAGTGCAAGGGGCGCCGGTTCGATCCCTGGCCTGGGAAGATCCCACATGCCGCGAACTGACTGGACCGATGTGTCCAATTACCGAGCCGGAGCTCTGGAGCGCATGCGCCCAGAGCCAGTGCTCTGTGACAACAGAGGCCACCGCGATGGGAGGCCCACAGGAGCCAAAGAACAAAGACGGATGAAACTAGAGAAATGAAAGACCAACAGAAGTGGCCTGCCCACTCCCCTCCTTCCTCAACTCAACCTCCGCCCAAAATAAATAAATAAATAAATCTTTAAAAAAAAAAAAAACACAGTGAAATATCACCTCAGGGCTTCCCTGGTGGTCCAGTGGGTAAGGACACCACCTTGCAGTGCAAGGGGCGCCGGTTCGATCCCTGGCCTGGGAAGATCCCACATGCCGCGAAGTGACTGGACCCATGTGTCCAATTACCCAGCCCGAGCTCTGGAGCGCATGCTCCCAGAGCCAGTGCTCTGTGACAACAGAGGCCACCGCGATGGGAGGCCCACATGGGCCAAAGAACAAAGTTGGATGAAAATGGACAAATGAAAGACCAATAGAAGTGGCCCGTCTACTCCCCTCCCTCCCCACCCCACCCCCATCAAAATAAATAAATAAATAAATCTTTAAAAAAAAAAAGAAAAGAAATATCACCTCATACTTGTTAGAATGGCTATTATCAAAAAGAATAAATAAAAACTGTTCATAAGAATTTAGACAAAAGGAAAACTTTGTGCACTATTAGAGGGGATGTAAATTGATGCAGTTACTCTGGAAAGCAATATGAAGTTTCCTCAAAAAATTAAAAATAGAACCACCATAAGACTCACCAATTCTATTTCTGGCTATTTATCTGAATAAATAAAAACACTAACTTAAAATTTATATATATATATATATATATATATATATATACATATATATATATATAATGTATATAAGATATAAGACACAAGCATTGCATCCCTGGGTTAGAAAGATCTCTTGGAGTAGGAAACAGCAACCCATTCCAGAATTCTTGCCTGGAGAATACCATGGACAGAGGAGCCTGGTGGGCTGCAGTCCATGCAGCTGCAGAAAGTTGGACATGATTGAAATCACTGGCCATGCAGGTATGCAAGATATGGAAACAAGTGTTCATTGATGTTTAAATGGATAAAGAAATTATTCAACCATGAACAATATAAAATCTTGTCATTTGCAATAACAATGAGAAAAGTCAAAGGTTTTGCTAAGTCAGACAAAGAAAGAGAAATACTATATCACTTTTTGTATGTGGAACCTATAAAACAAACTACATCAACAACAAAAGCAAGTTCATAGATAACAAAAAACAGATTGATGGTTGCCTAGGTGGGGAATGGAGAAGCATGAAAAAAGAATGAACTATTTTTTGTTTGGTTAAATAAACTTTTTTTTTTAATTTGAAGTATAAATTGAATGCATGCTAAAATCCAACGTCATTTTCTTTAACACACATATGAAAAACTGTAGCTTCCAGGCTTTTTTTTGTTGGGTAAGATTTGCTTACTTTGATCTTACAGAGAATTTCATGGCTGCTATATGAAATGTTACAGCTTTTGAAGTGGGAATTCTAATGTCTTTAATTTGTTATTAAATTCTAAATATAAATGCATTTAAAAATCAAATGCTGAACTCCTTTTAGATATTACTTAAAATTGAAATTAAAAAGCTAACTCGGATAAATTTAAAAGAAAACCACCACTATTCATCTTAGCTTGATGTTTGCCTTTAAGTCCTTTTCATTTTTTCCTTCTCATTTCAAATGCTTTTTCTTGTCTCCACTGATCATACATCTTGCTTTCAGTTGATTTTCAGTTCTTTGAGCCCATATTCTGGGAAATACTTTGTTGAAAGTGATTATTTTCGGTTTACCCTATTTCCACATAAGGGTCTCTTGTTACTATAATCGAAAAGTTGAAAGAACCCAGGGTATGATAAGTTAATGGTCTAATCTGGTGCTGCTATACTCTACTGCCTTTCCTCCTGGAAAAAATAAGTTATAACACTCATAGGAGGGGGCAACAGACGATGGAATGGTTGGATAGCATCACTGACTCAGTGATCACTGAATCTGAGCAAATTCTGGAAAGCAGAGAAGGAAAGGAAGCCAGGCATGCTATAGTCTATTGAGTCACAAAGAGTTAGACTCAGCTAGAGACTGAACAATAATAATGAAAATCAAACAGGAAGTTCTTGGTTCACACCATTTGCTCCCATATTATAAAACAAACTGCGTATATTATAAAGACTGTTCTTTCCTCTTCTGAACTTCCAGAGATCTCTAGTCTTTGCCACATAGTTGATGCTTTCCACTGACTCTTATTTTTGTATTCACTGTCTTGTGTGTGTCTCTTTTCTTGGTTGACTGAAACCATTCAAAAGAAACCATGCTGCTACTTTTGCATGGTGGATGTCTGTATTACTTGTATTGCCCCTTTGTAAGAAAGCATGAAAAAAGAATGAACTATTTTTTGTTTGGTTAAATAAACTTTTTTTTTTAATTTGAAGTATAAATTGAATGCATGCTAAAATCCAACGTCATTTTCTTTAACACACATATGAAAAACTGTAGCTTCCAGGCTTTTTTTTGTTGGGTAAGATTTGCTTACTTTGATCTTACAGAGAATTTCATGGCTGCTATATGAAATGTTACAGCTTTTGAAGTGGGAATTCTAATGTCTTTAATTTGTTATTAAATTCTAAATATAAATGCATTTAAAAATCAAATGCTGAACTCCTTTTAGATATTACTTAAAATTGAAATTAAAAAGCTAACTCGGATAAATTTAAAAGAAAACCACCACTATTCATCTTAGCTTGATGTTTGCCTTTAAGTCCTTTTCATTTTTTCCTTCTCATTTCAAATGCTTTTTCTTGTCTCCACTGATCATACATCTTGCTTTCAGTTGATTTTCAGTTCTTTGAGCCCATATTCTGGGAAATACTTTGTTGAAAGTGATTATTTTCGGTTTACCCTATTTCCACATAAGGGTCTCTTGTTACTATAATCGAAAAGTTGAAAGAACCCAGGGTATGATAAGTTAATGGTCTAATCTGGTGCTGCTATACTCTACTGCCTTTCCTCCTGGAAAAAATAAGTTATAACACTCATAGGAGGGGGCAACAGACGATGGAATGGTTGGATAGCATCACTGACTCAGTGATCACTGAATCTGAGCAAATTCTGGAAAGCAGAGAAGGAAAGGAAGCCAGGCATGCTATAGTCTATTGAGTCACAAAGAGTTAGACTCAGCTAGAGACTGAACAATAATAATGAAAATCAAACAGGAAGTTCTTGGTTCACACCATTTGCTCCCATATTATAAAACAAACTGCGTATATTATAAAGACTGTTCTTTCCTCTTCTGAACTTCCAGAGATCTCTAGTCTTTGCCACATAGTTGATGCTTTCCACTGACTCTTATTTTTGTATTCACTGTCTTGTGTGTGTCTCTTTTCTTGGTTGACTGAAACCATTCAAAAGAAACCATGCTGCTACTTTTGCATGGTGGATGTCTGTATTACTTGTATGCTTAAGAAACACCCAGATGTGATGGTAACTGAAAAGCTTTTCAGTGCCTGCATATGACCATATGGAAAACTCAGGAAGTATACAAAGCAGTTTTGAAACTTCCAAAGTGTCATAATGGAAACAAAATCAGAGTCACCACAGATAGTTATAAGACTACAGTTCAGCTGCAAAAAAATGTGGTTGAAGAGATGACATTTAATAGATATTTTTTAATCCTGTAACTACTTTTCAAATAATTTCTATCATGGTGAGATTAAATAGCTACAGTTCTTTGAATGTAATAAAGAAAATAGTGTTGGATTTTAGCTTCTATTAAGTCTATACCTTTGTATTTAAATAATACATTCTAATGATTAATTTTTAGTTGGCAGCATTCTTAGTTGCTTGTGGCTTATTTCACAATCTAGATTCAGTGATTAATTTTAGTCTTATGCTAGGACCAGAGAAGTTCATCACCCTTCTTGAATACCTCATGATTTCTACATTCATTTTAGAAAATGTATTTTTAGGCCTAGAGGCTTACATTGTTAGGCATATTGGGTGAGGAAGAGGCACTGAAGGGCTTTGATTTGCTCTTCCTGTTGTCTACTTTTCTCCCTCACTCTGGGGTAAATAGGAAGAGAACCCTTTCTGTGTTAAATGTTTAGCATAAATCCAAACATTATATTACAAAAAGTGCAAAAAGTCTTCACAAAGGAAAAATTCCAAAGGTTCCAATTCTCTTGAAATATTTTTTCCAACGTGCTTATTTAGAGAAGACAGAAGTGGGCAACAGTCACAGCAGATATTCCTAAGCTACTGGAGCTGTTTGTTTATTGTTTAGGGGAAGAATTCAAGTAACAAATTTCAGAATCATGTTAATGGTCCATATTTTTAAAAAGTTAAAGGATAATTTAGCAATAAGTTCTAAAAATGATGAATTAAGATTAAAAAAAGTATCCCACAAAATGTTTGACTGTCCTGTGCTTCCACTGTGCCCCTATACATACACATACACACCCTCACACATGCAACCTATTTTAATCTTTGTTACTAATCATAGAATAGAATGGTGTCAAACCATGCCCAGTTGTGACTATGTGGATATTTGTCATAAAGCTTATGGCTTATAACTGTGAAAGTTGCCTAATCATGTCTGACTCTTTATGACTATACTGTAGCCTGCCAGGCTCCTCTATCCATGGAATTTTCCAGGTAAGAATGCTGGAGTGAATCCCTTTTCCAGGGGAATCTTCCCAACCCAGGGATTGAGCCCAGGTCTCCCACATTTGTAGGTGGATTCTTTAACCGTCTGAGTCACCACGGACCATTAATACTAGAGTGGGTAGCCTATTCCTTCTCTAGGGGATCTTCTTGACCCAGGAATCGAACCAGGGTCTCCTGCATTGCAGTTGGGTTCTTTACCAGGTGAACTATGGGTTATAATGGGTGGATCAATTTCTTCTACAATTAAATACAGATAAGTCGCGTAATAACCAGTATCATGGTCTATTCTGTAAAAGGAGGAATGAACATAAGCTAAGTAGAGCTTTTTACTATTTCATCATCAGTAGGGATGATTGAATCCATGTAGCAAAATAGACATTTAAACCTAAAGTAGTATGATTTCTTTAGTAGACTGTGTGAACATAACATTTCTGAAAGATACAGCACAAGGAAACTACCAAAGATAGTCTTTAGCTGTGATGAGATTCCTTTTCCTTGCAATCTTCTGAGCTGGACTGGATACAAATGAAAACATAAAGTTCTCCTTTCTTTTATGCTTGTCGCCAGAGACAATAGTACCACAGAGCTCTCAAACTTCTCTCTCCTTGGACCCAAGGCATAGTTTTCTCAATCAGCATATTACTGGCTCTCTGGGTTTTATAAAATTCCTCTTTGTGCAGGATGCTTACTTACACTATTAGTCTCAACCAGGAAATGTCAGGAGATGTATCACCCAAAACACCCTCAAACATTTCTATTAACAAATGACTGGGGAATGAACAGCACCATTCTTTGCTTAAAACAAGTGTATCTCAGACAGACGAGATTTACAAGAACATCTTTGGTGTGCCAGATCTTTGGAAGGCCAGACCAGGCCCATGCCTTAAGGCATCTTCATCTTCACTGTGTAGTCATGTGAATTTCTTTTTCACTTTGAAATTTTATACAGTTTGTGATCCTACAAAGGGGCCACAAAGAGAATGATGTTTTCCTTGTCTCTTTCTCTGTGTGCAAATTTCTCCCACAATCTTTAGACTTTTCTCATCTGTAATTGACACTCAGTAGCATTTCCATTGTGGATTTTTTTTTCTTTTACTACTTCCATGGTGCATTCTTGATGTGTCACAGAAATTTTTCTTGTGGGCACTTTGGTCAGAAGCTTAATGAGAGAGAGAGAGAGAGAAGTGAGTATTCATACTTTACATAAATGATGTAAATATTCCTTGATTTAAAAAAAAAACATGAAGGAAGAATCAAGAAAAAAATATATTAGAAAATAACTAATCTACAAGATTTTTATTGCATTTTTATTAACAAAGTTATTTTTCTTTCTTTCTTTCTTTTTTTTTTGTTGGCCACTTCTATTGGTCTTTCATTTATTTCCATCTTTGTTCTTTGGCCTGTGTGGGCCTTCCATCGCAGTGGTCTCTCTCATTGCAGAGCACAGGCTCAGGGCACATGCACTCCAGAACTCTGGCTCAATAGTTGGACACATCGGTCCAGTTGCTCCGTGCCACATGGTATCTTGCCAGGCCAAGGATCGAACTGATGCCTCCTGCACTCCAAGGCAGTGTCCTTACCCACTGGACCATCAGGTAAACCCCAATAAAGTTATTTTCATTATGGGGGGCTTCTCAGGTGGTGCAATGGTAAAGAATCCATCAGCCAGTGTAGGAGACAAAAGAGACATGGGTTTGATCCCTGGGTTGGGAAGATCCCCTGGAGGAGGAAATGGCAGCTCACTGCAGTATTCTTTTGCGGGGGGAGAGGCACTGGGGAGGAAGGGGGACGGGCGGGCCACTTCTATTGGTCTTTCATTTATCCATTTTCATCCATCTTTGTTCTTTGGCCCGTGTGGGGCTCCTATCGCAGTGGCCTCTGTTGTCACAGAGCACCGACTCTGGGCGCATGCGCACCAGAACTCCAGCTCGGTAATTGAACACATCTGTCCAGCTGCTCTGCAGCACGTGGGATCTTCCAAGGCCGGGGATCAAACCGGCGCCCCCTGCACTGCAAGGCGGTGTCCTTACCCACTGGACCATCAGGGAAGCTCTCACTACAGTATTCTTACCAAGGAAATCATGTGGACAGAGGAGCCTGGTGGTCTATAGTACATACAGTCGCAAAGAGTTGGATACAACTGAATGACTGACAACACACGCACGCATACACACACACACACACACACACACACACTTTTATTATAATAAAATTGGGCAATGGAAACAAAAATTCTATGCTCTTTCTTTTCTCCTGAAGAATATACATATATACACACATTTTGTGATTAAAGCTTTACAATAGACTATTTTTCTATTGAACGCATGTATTCACATCCTCTGTCAGGAATACTTACCACTTCTGGCACTGGATTTTAGGAGTTCAGCTGCAAAGTCACTGGTTATAGAGTATCCTCTGCCTTCTGCAATATTTGAGCTGATTTCTCCTACATGGGTTGGCCTACACCTTGCAGGTCTATCAATCTTGTGTTTGTCCAGCTTTAAGACTGAAGAAAGAGCTCACAGTCAGCCACAGAGAGAACAATCAATGGTTTAATAGATAAAGGATGTTTATATCTGGAAACAAGATCCTGGAGCAGCATTCTACCCTGGTGTGGAAGAGAGTGGGACTGAACATGCCTGCGATCTTCATTCCTAGAGAGAGGGGAGATTACCTGTTATATAGAGACTTGATGCAATGCTGACTCATTAGTTTTCAGGGAAATGAGCAGAGGGGCAAGCCCCTCAACATCTCTTTGATAAACTGTCCTAATGGAGATCTTCTGATCTAAAGTTAGAGCCATCACTATCTGGGATTGAGGCAAAAGTAAATGGGAAAGTCAGGGTATATGAGGAGGGTACAGGTGTAGGAGGAGATGTACAGAGAACAAAAAAACAGCCATCCTGAGTGGCCTGACCATACAGCATGCTTATCCACAAACACCATTGTCTATGCTGAAAATTAGAGATTTCTAAATGAGCTGACTTTATATACTTAGAGCATTTATTCCAGCTGCCTTTATGTGTGAAGAATTATATTTTTCATTTAAATTCTTATATATTTACTGAATGTTTGTGATACTGAGCTATATCTAAGGATGCAAAATTTCATTATTTCTTGTACATATGGATTTTATCTTTTAATGTTTTAATACACATAGAATTGGCTCTCAAACTTCTGTTATAGGTGCAATGCTATGTATATATGTGCGTGCTAAGTCACTTCAGTCATGTCTGACTCATTGCCCACCCTATGGACTGTCGCCCACCAGTCTCCTCTGTCCATCAGATTCTCCAGGAAAGAATACTGGAGTGGTTTCCATTTCATTCTCCAGGAGATCTTCTTGACACAGGGATCAAGCCCATAGTCTCTTATGTCTCCTGCATTGGCAGGAGGGATCTTTACCACTACTGACACCTGGGAAGCCTCGTGTATATATATATAGCCCTATAGATAGATAGATAGATATAAAGCCAAATATATATATATATATATATATATATATATATATGTGTGTGTGTGTGTGTGTGTATATGTAAAGTCCTATATATGTGTGTGTGTGTATACATATATGTATTTATACATGGCCACATATATATATTTATACAGTATTTTAAATATATGTATTTTTGACTATGTACATATATGTGAATTCTATAAAAATATTATATATCATATTTTCACATCAATATATAATATACATTTTTTTTCCTAAGAAGGATTGAAATAGTAACATGTGAACCTAGATCAACAAGGTTTGGGAATGAAGACTAAATTCAGAGCATAGTAGGACTAGAGAGTGAGCCCTCAGAGAAGTCTTACAGCATCGAATGAGAATAGATCTTTCTAAGCAACCAGAACTCTACCCAAGTAATAGCAAAGAATTAAATGTATAAATTAAATCTCAGAAATGAGATAGGAACTGTATATTATCTTTTTGTGATTCTCTTCATTCCAGTTATCTTTGCCTTTGTCCTTTGATTTTTCAAATTTCAGGGTATATGAGGAGGGTACAGGTGTAGGAGGAGATGTACAGAGAACAAAAAAACAGCCATCCTGAGTGGCCTGACCATACAGCATGCTTATCCACAAACACCATTGTCTATGCTGAAAATTAGAGATTTCTAAATGAGCTGACTTTATATACTTAGAGCATTTATTCCAGCTGCCTTTATGTGTGAAGAATTATATTTTTCATTTAAATTCTTATATATTTACTGAATGTTTGTGATACTGAGCTATATCTAAGGATGCAAAATTTCATTATTTCTTGTACATATGGATTTTATCTTTTAATGTTTTAATACACATAGAATTGGCTCTCAAACTTCTGTTATAGGTGCAATGCTATGTATATATGTGCGTGCTAAGTCACTTCAGTCATGTCTGACTCATTGCCCACCCTATGGACTGTCGCCCACCAGTCTCCTCTGTCCATCAGATTCTCCAGGAAAGAATACTGGAGTGGTTTCCATTTCATTCTCCAGGAGATCTTCTTGACACAGGGATCAAGCCCATAGTCTCTTATGTCTCCTGCATTGGCAGGAGGGATCTTTACCACTACTGACACCTGGGAAGCCTCGTGTATATATATATAGCCCTATAGATAGATAGATAGATATAAAGCCAAATATATATATATATATATATATATATATATGTGTGTGTGTGTGTGTGTATATGTAAAGTCCTATATATGTGTGTGTGTGTATACATATATGTATTTATACATGGCCACATATATATATTTATACAGTATTTTAAATATATGTATTTTTGACTATGTACATATATGTGAATTCTATAAAAATATTATATATCATATTTTCACATCAATATATAATATACATTTTTTTTCCTAAGAAGGATTGAAATAGTAACATGTGAACCTAGATCAACAAGGTTTGGGAATGAAGACTAAATTCAGAGCATAGTAGGACTAGAGAGTGAGCCCTCAGAGAAGTCTTACAGCATCGAATGAGAATAGATCTTTCTAAGCAACCAGAACTCTACCCAAGTAATAGCAAAGAATTAAATGTATAAATTAAATCTCAGAAATGAGATAGGAACTGTATATTATCTTTTTGTGATTCTCTTCATTCCAGTTATCTTTGCCTTTGTCCTTTGATTTTTTCAAATCTCTCTGTCAGGAAACATTAACCAAATTGGATATCTTAATAACACCTTGATATGGAAGATTTATTAAATACTATACAAAAGCTATAGTTGACATAAGAAAAACTCAATGAATTTCATTGCATTATAATTGAAAATTATTTTTAGCAAAAGGCAAAACATATTATGAAGTATTTGTTACATTTGAGAAAGGAAAGGAGAAAAACTTTTCATATAGAGATGGCATAAGATTTGTATTCAGAATATATAAGAAATCTTTATGACCTATAAGGAAAGTAAAAACATGACAAAAAGACATGAGTGGTATTTCATACAAGAGAAAAGATGAATAACCAATAAAGTGTAATAATGAAAAATCTACATCACTTTAGGAAGACCCATCAAAGAGCTTTAAGTTTTTTCTGCACACTATCTCTAAAAGGTCTCTGGCATGAGTACAAAGATACATAGTTCATAGGAAAACAGAATTTCTCTTGGTAAGAGAACAATAAAGTCATCAAATCTTTGAACACAAGAGGGCAAAAAAGACTGGACATTCCAAAAAGGAGTTTTTTGTTTTTAAATAAGAAAATTTAAATAACCTATAATATTAATTTCAAAAATAGCAATTTAAAAATGTAAACAACATTAGGTTTTTCTCATCTTATGATAAAGCCTCAGGCAACATTGACTTATTAAAGCATTATATAAAACAATGTTCTGTGTCATGCGAAGTTATTATTCACATTCCATGACAATCTTTGCTTCAAACTATTGTTCCCTTAACCCAATTTTTCTTTTTCTTTTTTCTTTGTGAGTTTGCATATACTTTTTTAAATTTTTTTTTAAACTTTTAACTTTTACAGAGTTTTGTTTATAGATATGTATGTTCCCAGATTAGTCATATGCATACCCCCTCCATCCCACCCCTCCAGATAGTCACACAGCACCCTTGCAGGATCCCCTTTCTCACAGAGCAATGATTATAACTTTAACCCAATTTTTCTATAGCAATTAAATGAAAAACTCAGAAATGAGATAGGAACTGTATATTATCTTTTCTCTTCATTCCAGTTATCTTTGCCTTTGTCCTTTGATTTTTTCAAATCTCTCTGTCAGGAAACATTAACCAAATTGGATATCTTAATAACACCTTGATATGGAAGATTTATTAAATACTATACAAAAGCTATAGTTGACATAAGAAAAACTCAATGAATTTCATTGCATTATAATTGAAAATTATTTTTAGCAAAAGGCAAAACATATTATGAAGTATTTGTTACATTTGAGAAAGGAAAGGAGAAAAACTTTTCATATAGAGATGGCATAAGATTTGTATTCAGAATATATAAGAAATCTTTATGACCTATAAGGAAAGTAAAAACATGACAAAAAGACATGAGTGGTATTTCATACAAGAGAAAAGATGAATAACCAATAAAGTGTAATAATGAAAATCTACATCACTTTAGGAAGACCCATCAAAGAGCTTTAAGTTTTTTCTGCACACTATCTCTAAAAGGTCTCTGGCATGAGTACAAAGATACATAGTTCATAGGAAAACAGAATTTCTCTTGGTAAGAGAACAATAAAGTCATCAAATCTTTGAACACAAGAGGGCAAAAAAGACTGGACATTCCAAAAAGGAGTTTTTTGTTTTTAAATAAGAAAATTTAAATAACCTATAATATTAATTTCAAAAATAGCAATTTAAAAATGTAAACAACATTAGGTTTTTCTCATCTTATGATAAAGCCTCAGGCAACATTGACTTATTAAAGCATTATATAAAACAATGTTCTGTGTCATGCGAAGTTATTATTCACATTCCATGACAATCTTTGCTTCAAACTATTGTTCCCTTAACCCAATTTTTCTTTTTCTTTTTTCTTTGTGAGTTTGCATATACTTTTTTAAATTTTTTTTTAAACTTTTAACTTTTACAGAGTTTTGTTTATAGATATGTATGTTCCCAGATTAGTCATATGCATACCCCCTCCATCCCACCCCTCCAGATAGTCACACAGCACCCTTGCAGGATCCCCTTTCTCACAGAGCAATGATTATAACTTTAACCCAATTTTTCTAATGTGACCAGCATGACATGGGATCCTCTCAATTGGTTTTCTACTTGCCTGAGGATAAACTCCTACATTGGCATCAACTCTTGGAATCTAAAGTTCACAACATTCTGGTAAAACCCAAACTATCAAATTTACTTTCCTTTAATAGCCAAAGCTAATTCTCGATTTACTCAGCTTCTCATCATTCTTGAAGCCTGGCAGACTCCCTGACTCCACTTGGCACATCTTATTCTTTTATTCTCCTAAAGAAACACACATTTTCCTTTGTCTGATAAATTGTTATTTCTTGTACATTTCAATTTATTTCTCACTTTTCCCATTACAAAGAAATACTTGAAATACACATAGTAAAAGTCTCTAGCAATACTTATTGCCCCAAATAACCATTGGTAATAGATTTTTCTTTTCTACCACCAAGTTGTCCTGCAAGCATTTGTTTTATTCATTACAAAATTGATACTAATAGCTTCTAATATTTTTCTAATGATAACATTGACCAAAATTAAAGAACTTGTTCAGAAATTTTTAAAATTATTTTAATATTTTTGCTGTGAAAATCTATGAACCTAAGTGTTTTTAAGACAAGAAATGATCTGACTTTTATAATACAGATGAATACTGAACATAAACAATGTAAATGTTTAAATTCATCTTCCTTTTAGGGATTTTTGTTTTTAAACATTTATTTATTTATTTATTTTGGGCAGGGGTCGGGTTGGGGAGAGAGGGGAGTGGGCGGGCCACTTCTATTGGTCTTTCATTTGTCCATTTTCATCCGTCTTTGTTCTTTGGCTCCTGTGGGCCTACCATCGCGGTGGCGTCTGTCGTTGCAGAGCACCGGCTCTGGGCGCACGCGCTCCAAAGCTCCGGCTCGGTAATTGGACACATCGGTCCAGCCGCTCCGCGGCACGCGGGATCTTCCCAGGCCAGGGATCTAACCGGCGCCCCTTGCAGTGCAAGGCGGTGTCCTTACCCACTGGACCACCAGGGGAAGCCCTTTAGGGATTTTTTTTTTTTCTCTGAAATTATAGATCAAGAGCTCCTTGATCACATTTTTATCATTATCTCCTTCTTTGGACTTTCAAACTAATAGACATCTTTGTGCTTGTCTCTAAATCAATTTCCTGATCATATAATTAAATAGTTAAATTAACTGAAACATTAGATGGGATCCATGGGAATTTCACAGTGATTTTTATTGTTCGCCTAATTTTGTATTATTAATCTCATTTGCAAATTGAGAATAGAATTATTTAAGGTTCATAGTTGCCAAAGGTTAATTGTAAAAGGATATGGAATGAACATAGTCTTCTTCCCTGGAGGAAAAGGTTATAGAGTCAGTGGGGAAAGAATAACATATTTCATAATACCAAGTACAAAAATAAATGGAGATCAAAGGCATATGTATAAAAATAAAAGATACTACAGTATATTTTCAAAATATACAACTGTTTAGCATGAAAAGTTATCAATTTCCACACAACTGTAAAGGAAAAAAAAGACTGAAAGGTTAAACAAAAGTTGCCAAGCATTTGTTTTATTCATTACAAAATTGATACTAATAGCTTCTAATATTTTTCTAATGATAACATTGACCAAAATTAAAGAACTTGTTCAGAAATTTTTAAAATTATTTTAATATTTTTGCTGTGAAAATCTATGAACCTAAGTGTTTTTAAGACAAGAAATGATCTGACTTTTATAATACAGATGAATACTGAACATAAACAATGTAAATGTTTAAATTCATCTTCCTTTTAGGGATTTTTGTTTTTAAACATTTATTTATTTATTTATTTTGGGCAGGGGTCGGGTTGGGGAGAGAGGGGAGTGGGCGGGCCACTTCTATTGGTCTTTCATTTGTCCATTTTCATCCGTCTTTGTTCTTTGGCTCCTGTGGGCCTACCATCGCGGTGGCGTCTGTCGTTGCAGAGCACCGGCTCTGGGCGCACGCGCTCCAAAGCTCCGGCTCGGTAATTGGACACATCGGTCCAGCCGCTCCGCGGCACGCGGGATCTTCCCAGGCCAGGGATCTAACCGGCGCCCCTTGCAGTGCAAGGCGGTGTCCTTACCCACTGGACCACCAGGGGAAGCCCTTTAGGGATTTTTTTTTTTTCTCTGAAATTATAGATCAAGAGCTCCTTGATCACATTTTTATCATTATCTCCTTCTTTGGACTTTCAAACTAATAGACATCTTTGTGCTTGTCTCTAAATCAATTTCCTGATCATATAATTAAATAGTTAAATTAACTGAAACATTAGATGGGATCCATGGGAATTTCACAGTGATTTTTATTGTTCGCCTAATTTTGTATTATTAATCTCATTTGCAAATTGAGAATAGAATTATTTAAGGTTCATAGTTGCCAAAGGTTAATTGTAAAAGGATATGGAATGAACATAGTCTTCTTCCCTGGAGGAAAAGGTTATAGAGTCAGTGGGGAAAGAATAACATATTTCATAATACCAAGTACAAAAATAAATGGAGATCAAAGGCATATGTATAAAAATAAAAGATACTACAGTATATTTTCAAAATATACAACTGTTTAGCATGAAAAGTTATCAATTTCCACACAACTGTAAAGACTGAAGATAAAATACATCCTCATAGTGCACATACTGATTTTATTTTTCAGTTTGTTATTGCATTGTACTGTCAGATTTCCACAGAACATTCAGATCCTCAGATGGTCATCTAAGAATTCCAAAAACTCTGATATCTTAACGTCTTGTCATTCTGTGTATGTGTGTGTGTGCGCGCACATGCTCAGGCATGTCCGACTCTTTGCATCCCCATGGACTATATATAGCCTGCCAGACTCTTCTGTCCATGGAATTTTTTAGGAAAGGGTACTGGAGTAGGTTGCCATTCCTATTCTGGGGGATCTTCCCAACCCAGAGATTGAACCTGCTTTTCTTGCATCTCCTGCACTGGCTTATAAATACTTCACCACTGCACTACCTGGGAAGTCCTGGCTTGCCATTAGACAGCTCATTAAATTCTCCTAGTATGAGTGATTTCTGTAATTTTAAGTTACAAAAATCAGTCACCTACTATTTTCCTGATGAGATTACAGTATTTTTAAGAGTATAAATTATATATCCATGTATGTAATCATATAATATCCTTTAAGAAAGTTGTATTAAATCAAAACATAAATTAGAAGTGAAAAATATCAACGTTTGAAACCCTGTTTATATAGAGTGTTACAAACTCCTTCAGTATTTGCTAATCTGTGATAGAAAACTCTACTGTTTTCAGTTGGTGACTCTTCATTAAGTGAAAATCCCTAATGGAAAATCAGTTGCTCATTTTAAATTAATTACCATAAATATCACATTGTGATTCAGGGCTTCCCTGGTGGTCCAGTGGGTAAGGACACTGCCTTGCAGTGCAAGGGACGCCAGTTCGATCCCTGGCCTGGGAAGATCCCACATGCTGCAGAGTGGCTGGACTGATATGTCCAATTACCAAGCCAGAGCTCTGGAGTGCATGCGCCCAGAGCCGGTGCTCTGCGACAACAGAGGCCAGTGCAATGGGAGGCCCACACAAGCCAAAGAACAAAGACGGATGAAAATGGAGAAATGAAGGACCAATAGAAGTGGCCCGCCTGCTCCCCTCCCTCCTTAAACCTACCCCCCCACCCCCCGCCAAAAAAATTCACATTGTGATTCAACAGTGATCAGATATCTTGCTTTTTAGGCATGTTAGTATATCCCCTGTTCTGAAAAGTCCCATCTTTTTACTCTGTGCCAAGACCAAGTTCATGGCCTTGCTTCAGAATTCACTGAGAAAATGGGATCAGATAGGAAATCTTTTGAATACAGTCACCTGTCTACCACATCCTCAGCCATATTTTTCTCATCGGTTTTGAATCAGTGAAAGCATCTGTATCAGTCAAGGGGCTGTCAGAGATACAAAACAACTGCAAGAGATAAATATATAATAAATTTCTTAAAGAGATAGACCTCACGCAACTAGCAGACCTGGTGGAGAAGACTGTGTAAGGCTATTCTTCTGTGTCGGATGATCCAACTAATGTCACTGTGGGTCAGACAGATGTGCAGTTGAGAAGGAAAGCTTATATACACAAAAGCAAGGACGAGGAGAATAAACAAGGATCAATGGAACCCTGGAAGGCAAACTTTAACCCATAAGAGTCTCTCGCCACCTCCAACGTTATGACTGTGGGAAACTTTCAGAAGATACTGATGTCCTTTGAAGATGATACCCAGGATGCAGTGGAGCTGAAGGAGGAAATCTATCCAAAAACTATATCACCAAATGGTATAACCTTCCATTTGATTTTTTTATGATAAAGAAAAGGCATTTTCCCCAATTTCTGTCCTGTCTCAACTGTATCTAACTGCTTATCAAGTTCTGTTATCACTATCCTAAAATAGATTTTGAGTATCTCCCTAGCAGCCTAGCTAACACCTGATTCAAAATAGTGATCCTGTTTCAAATATAGACATGTCTTTGTGTTTAAATTTTGACTCATCCCTACTCGACAATACAGACTTCACATTGCAGCCCTGTCCGGTAACACTTAGAATCAAATTCAAAGTCCTTCCCTGAACTTCAAACTACATCTCCTAGCCCCTTGATCTAAGAATCTATTGAACACTACTTTTCCCACATTCTTTCTCTATTTCACCTGTGCCAATTGATCTTTCTGAGTTTAATCCCGAAAAAGCTAATTGAAGTCCCGCCTGCTCCCCTCCCTCCTTAAACCTACCCCCCCACCCCCCGCCAAAAAAATTCACATTGTGATTCAACAGTGATCAGATATCTTGCTTTTTAGGCATGTTAGTATATCCCCTGTTCTGAAAAGTCCCATCTTTTTACTCTGTGCCAAGACCAAGTTCATGGCCTTGCTTCAGAATTCACTGAGAAAATGGGATCAGATAGGAAATCTTTTGAATACAGTCACCTGTCTACCACATCCTCAGCCATATTTTTCTCATCGGTTTTGAATCAGTGAAAGCATCTGTATCAGTCAAGGGGCTGTCAGAGATACAAAACAACTGCAAGAGATAAATATATAATAAATTTCTTAAAGAGATAGACCTCACGCAACTAGCAGACCTGGTGGAGAAGACTGTGTAAGGCTATTCTTCTGTGTCGGATGATCCAACTAATGTCACTGTGGGTCAGACAGATGTGCAGTTGAGAAGGAAAGCTTATATACACAAAAGCAAGGACGAGGAGAATAAACAAGGATCAATGGAACCCTGGAAGGCAAACTTTAACCCATAAGAGTCTCTCGCCACCTCCAACGTTATGACTGTGGGAAACTTTCAGAAGATACTGATGTCCTTTGAAGATGATACCCAGGATGCAGTGGAGCTGAAGGAGGAAATCTATCCAAAAACTATATCACCAAATGGTATAACCTTCCATTTGATTTTTTTATGATAAAGAAAAGGCATTTTCCCCAATTTCTGTCCTGTCTCAACTGTATCTAACTGCTTATCAAGTTCTGTTATCACTATCCTAAAATAGATTTTGAGTATCTCCCTAGCAGCCTAGCTAACACCTGATTCAAAATAGTGATCCTGTTTCAAATATAGACATGTCTTTGTGTTTAAATTTTGACTCATCCCTACTCGACAATACAGACTTCACATTGCAGCCCTGTCCGGTAACACTTAGAATCAAATTCAAAGTCCTTCCCTGAACTTCAAACTACATCTCCTAGCCCCTTGATCTAAGAATCTATTGAACACTACTTTTCCCACATTCTTTCTCTATTTCACCTGTGCCAATTGATCTTTCTGTTTTTAAAATATTCTATCATATTTCTGTTGTTTTACTCTAAGGCAGGATCATTCTTCCTCTAGTTCATTATATACATGATTCACTATCTTTCAAGTTACATTTCAAATATCATCTCTTTGAGAATTAATTTTCTAATTACCATACTTTAAGCAAGTTCTCCCTATCTCTTGACCCTCACACACACACTCACACACACACACACACACACACACACACACACACACACACACACACACACAGGGTGATACTCTCTAATATATTTCCTTAACTTCTTTCTTGCCTTCATGATGATGGAACATTGGAACATGCATTTACATAAATATCCTAAATCAGAAAAGTAGAATATAGCATAGAAGAGTTAAAGTATATTTGTAGAAATTCTAAGTATCATTTATGTTTATATGTATTTTATTGGTTAAGATACTGACAATCATGCATGAAGGCCTGTACTATCATAAGTGAAGAAAATAGCTATAGTCATTGCTCTGTGAGAAAAGGGGATCCTTCAGGGGTGCTATGTGATGGTTGAGAGGGGGTGGGAATGGGGGGATATACATACGACTCATCTGGGAACATGCATATCTATAAACGACAAAACTCTGTAAAAGTTAAAAGTAAAATAAAGGTTTAAAAAAAAAAGAAAATGCTTATTTGCAATTGGCAAATCTTCTGTATGTGGAAAATCAAATTATATCATTTCTTTCTTCTTCTTTCCTTTTGTCTAATTCATAGACCTTATTTATTGGTAAAGGCTAATTACATAGTAAGAATATGTGATTTTATCTGTAGTTTTACAGTAAGCAGCATTTTTTCATTTGTTTTTTTAGATTTGTTTGTATAAAGTTTTTTTTTTTAAAGCTTCTGTATCTAAGCTATTTTTTGATTTTTCTGAAATAGTTATGCCAATGAAATTATTTTTCACCACCATGAAAAAAATTGACTAAATATTTAAAAATATATATATTAAAAATTGAATAAAACTTCTGTCTATAACATGTTCTACACATTTAAGTTTATATCATTAAACCATCTGTGATATATTTTATTTAATATGATATAGGGTATCTTACATTTACTTATTTATTTATATATATTCTGAGCAATGTCATTTATAAACTTTGTTTTGCTAATCTTCTGCAAAGACCTTAAGGTTTTAATAATAGGTGCCTTCAAAATAAATTGTCACATGTAACATTTCTTTACCAGAACGTTCCATATTAGTGTCATATATGTTCCTCCAGATGAAATAAAAATAATTTAAATTTATTTTACAAATGTATAGTCACATTTATAACTGCTAATGAACAAAATATTTAATTTTGATTTTTGTTTTGCTGCAAACTTGGAAAGAATTGCACTTTTGTTAGCTTGTGAGGCATCTGAATTTTATTATTATAACCTGTCTGAAACAGATAATCCCATTTATAAGGGTTAGTGAACTAAAATACTTGATTATTTCTTTTGCTTGATTTGCTGCAAACTTGGGGGAAAAAATCTACTTTTTGTAGCTTATGAGGCAATTGAATTTTATTATTGCTATCTGTCTGAAACTGTAAATAACTCTTCCTATATTTTCCTTTGACAATATGGGAAATACTTGTGAAAAATAACTATTATGTATGCTTCAAATTAGATTCATATTTTTATTTCCTAGATAAGATGCTCATTATAAACTCAGAACTGAATTGAAATAAATTTAAAATAAAAATCACTATAGTCTAGCATTAGCATTTTTAAATGATTTCAAAATAACATAAAGTGAATGCATTCTAGTCATAAATACCAGGTAAAGTCACCTCCTCCCTTTGTATTATATCTGTTTTCCTCTTTTTAATAACATTTTAAACATAAATCAACTAACTTATTTGGCATCTCATGTCTGAATCTTCTACTATACTAATCATTATTACAGAGTAGAAATCTAGTAGGTCTTCTCTGTATCATTTAGCCCTGTGTCCAAAGCACTGATCCAGGCACATATTAAGTCTGCAGTATGTATCTGTTGAACATGTCAATTCATGCCTGAGTTAAATTTCACTGAATGAAAGTTAGAAAATATGTATGGAGTTTCTTTAAAAATTAAAAATATATCTACCATATGACACAGTGATCCCACTACTAGGCATGTACCAGAGAAAGCCATACTGCCAGGAGGTACATCACCCCAATATTCTCTGCATCAGTATTTACAACATCCATAGAAGAACACAGAAGCAACCTAAATGTCCAATGGAGAAATGGATAAAGAATATGTGGTGCATATATAACATGGAATATTGTCGTTTAGTCTCTCAATCATGTCTGACTTTTTACAACCCATGGAGTACAGCACACCAGGCCTCCCTGTCCCTCACCATCTCCTGGAGTCTGCCCAAGTTCATGTCCATTGCATGGGTAATGCCATTCAGCCATCTCATCCTCTGACTCTATCTTCTCCTTCTCCCCTCGATCTTTCCCAGCACTGGGGACTTTTCCAGTGAGTTGTCTTTTCACATCAGATAACCAAAATAATTGAGCTTCAGTTCTTCTGATGACTATTCAGGGTCAATTTCCCTTAAGATTGACTGGTTTGATCTCCTTGTTGTCCAAGGAACTTTCAGGAGTCTTCTCCAATACCATTGTGCAAAGACATCAACTTTTTGGTATTATGCTTTTTTTCTGGTCCAGCTCACACAACCATATGTGACCACCAGGAAGTCCATAGCCTTGAATATATAGACTTCGTTCAACAGAATAAGGTATCTGCGTTTCAACACACTGTCTACGTTTGTCATAGCTTTCCTTCCAAGAAGCAATTGTCTCCTGATTTCATGGCTGCAATCATCCTCCACAGTGATTTTGGAGCCCAGGAAGGGGAAATCTGTCACTCCTTTCACTTTTCTCCTTCTATTTGCCATAAAGTAATGTGATCTTAGTTTTTTAATGTTTATTTAAAGTACCTCTTTCACTCTCTTTCTTCATTTTCATCAGGAGGCTCTTTAGTTTCTCTTTTATTTTTTTTTTTTTTGGCCACTTCTATTGGTCTTTCATTTATTTCCATCTTTGTTCTTTGGCCTGTGTGGGCCTGCCATCACAGTGGCCTCTCTCATTGCAGAGCACCAGCTCTGGGCACATGTGCTCCAGGGCTCCAGCTCGGTAGTTGGACACATCGGTCCAGCCCCTCCGTGGCACGTGGGATCTTCCCAGAACAGGGATAGAACCAGCTCCTCTTGCACTGCGAGGCAGTGTTCTTACCCACCAGACCATCAGGGAAGCCCTTTAGTTCCTCTTTATTTCCTGCGTTTAGAGTGCAATCATATACATATCTGAGGTTGTTAATGTTTATAGAATCAACAATCAACAATGAACTATTAATTACACATAAAAAGGAATAAAATTGTGTCCTTTACAGAGAAGTGGGTGGGCCTAGAGACTATCACACAGAGTGACAAAAGTCAGAAAGAGAAAAAACAAATATCATATATGAATGCATATATGTGGGATCTAGAGAAATGGCACAGATGAACCTGTTTCCAGAGTTGAAAGAGACACAGATGCACAGAATATGAATATTATGAAGGGGATAAATTGGAAGATTCAGACTGACATAAACACTAATATATGTAAGATAGTTAATTAATAAGAACCTATTATATAGCGTAAGGGCAAAATAAAGGAAGGTACAATCTGTTTTTATGACATATATTAAGTTAATCTTAAAAATGTATTCCAGTATGCATTAGGTGCAGACAACAAAAATAATAGAACATGAATAGCATGTTCTATATTTAGTGTCTCAGCCTTCTACTATACAAATCATTAACAGAAAGCAAGAATCTGATAGGGTCCCTCTGTATCTTTTAGTGCTACATCTGAACAGTGATCCTGAAACACAGTAAGTCCTCAATAAATGCCTGCTAAACTTGTTTTGGGTAACTCTTTCTGATTGAAAGCTAGAAATTTTTTTCAAGTGAACATTAAATACATAGGAAATTGAAATTATCTCTTAAATATATTCTTAAGCACAAACTTACAGGCAAAGTGTCAATAATCAGTTATTATATTTTTTCCTTATTTCCTCAGTACTGACATTTTGCATCTTCAAAGAAATTGCATACAAACCAATTCAATGAGCATTTAAAATATTTTGACTTTTATTAAAGTTTACAACACTTGCAACTTATAAAGCTCTGTGGACATGGGTATTATTGAAATGCACTAGGAGGGAACTAAAAGGAGCAAGACAATGATCTAATTTGATAATTATCCTGGAAACTGTTAGTTATATGGTGGGACAGTCATTATCCAAAATAGCTTAATATGTTTATAAGTTTCTCTTCCTCTTGCAAAGACACAGTTAAGTTTGTGAAAATTTTCAACATTCACACATTATTTTTCAATCACTTATCAACTGTTTATCTAGAATATTGTATTAATTTAGTCATTATGGGATTTGCACCCAATAGATGAAATAATATGGCACGTTAGCTCTTTGTCAATCAAAAATTAATTTCAAGAGACTATCACACAGAGTGACAAAAGTCAGAAAGAGAAAAAACAAATATCATATATGAATGCATATATGTGGGATCTAGAGAAATGGCACAGATGAACCTGTTTCCAGAGTTGAAAGAGACACAGATGCACAGAATATGAATATTATGAAGGGGATAAATTGGAAGATTCAGACTGACATAAACACTAATATATGTAAGATAGTTAATTAATAAGAACCTATTATATAGCGTAAGGGCAAAATAAAGGAAGGTACAATCTGTTTTTATGACATATATTAAGTTAATCTTAAAAATGTATTCCAGTATGCATTAGGTGCAGACAACAAAAATAATAGAACATGAATAGCATGTTCTATATTTAGTGTCTCAGCCTTCTACTATACAAATCATTAACAGAAAGCAAGAATCTGATAGGGTCCCTCTGTATCTTTTAGTGCTACATCTGAACAGTGATCCTGAAACACAGTAAGTCCTCAATAAATGCCTGCTAAACTTGTTTTGGGTAACTCTTTCTGATTGAAAGCTAGAAATTTTTTTCAAGTGAACATTAAATACATAGGAAATTGAAATTATCTCTTAAATATATTCTTAAGCACAAACTTACAGGCAAAGTGTCAATAATCAGTTATTATATTTTTTCCTTATTTCCTCAGTACTGACATTTTGCATCTTCAAAGAAATTGCATACAAACCAATTCAATGAGCATTTAAAATATTTTGACTTTTATTAAAGTTTACAACACTTGCAACTTATAAAGCTCTGTGGACATGGGTATTATTGAAATGCACTAGGAGGGAACTAAAAGGAGCAAGACAATGATCTAATTTGATAATTATCCTGGAAACTGTTAGTTATATGGTGGGACAGTCATTATCCAAAATAGCTTAATATGTTTATAAGTTTCTCTTCCTCTTGCAAAGACACAGTTAAGTTTGTGAAAATTTTCAACATTCACACATTATTTTTCAATCACTTATCAACTGTTTATCTAGAATATTGTATTAATTTAGTCATTATGGGATTTGCACCCAATAGATGAAATAATAGCCTGTGTCACGTTAGCTCTTGAAATGGTCAAGTGAAACAAAATCAATAAATAAGGATTTTTGAGAGCCACTTTGTCTAGTCTTTTCTCTTCAGCAACAGCATAGACCATTATAATCCAATTCCCCTTAATTATCCTTGACCTTGGTTTCCTCTTCTATTTAATAAATATTCAGCTGAATCATCTTTGTGGCCACAGATTTATCTTTTGGATCAGTTTATCAATACAAGGTTTAATGAAGGTTAAAACAAAGGGACATTCTATTCTTAGAGCTTTTGTTTTATTCAAAGTTATTACTGTATTTTAATTGCAGAATATTTTAAGCAGCAGACATTTATAAGTTCACTGGTGGTTAGGCAAGTAGAATTTTTGTCTTAACCTATAAAGTTGAAAATAGTATGTATAAGGCTTAGAAAAAGTAATCTCTGTCTCAAAGTGATTCTGGACTTTTCATTCCTGTTGATTTCTTTCTCCCCTGAACTAGTTCATCGAATACCTTTTTTCCTCTGGCTGGTGCTCATCATGCTTCGTTCTCTCTGCTACCTTGTCTCTGAAAGATTTCTATTTCTTCCTTTATGTTCCAGGGCCACTTCAAAGTTTCCATCATGTCCCTTTCTACAGGAAAACATCCTCCCAGCACAATTATTTGGGTAAAAAAGATGAGCAGACAATGAGCCCAACCACTAAAGATGTGGGAATGAATATGCCATTTTAAACCATTTTGTCTCTGTCAAGAAAATTTTCTGTTTTCTTTCTGCTCAGTGAGAGATTGAACATTTTTTGGCATTTAAAATATTTTGACTTTTATTAAAGTTTACAACACTTGCAACTTATAAAGCTCTGTGGACATGGGTATTATTGAAATGCACTAGGAGGGAACTAAAAGGAGCAAGACAATGATCTAATTTGATAATTATCCTGGAAACTGTTAGTTATATGGTGGGACAGTCATTATCCAAAATAGCTTAATATGTTTATAAGTTTCTCTTCCTCTTGCAAAGACACAGTTAAGTTTGTGAAAATTTTCAACATTCACACATTATTTTTCAATCACTTATCAACTGTTTATCTAGAATATTGTATTAATTTAGTCATTATGGGATTTGCACCCAATAGATGAAATAATAGCCTGTGTCACGTTAGCTCTTGAAATGGTCAAGTGAAACAAAATCAATAAATAAGGATTTTTGAGAGCCACTTTGTCTAGTCTTTTCTCTTCAGCAACAGCATAGACCATTATAATCCAATTCCCCTTAATTATCCTTGACCTTGGTTTCCTCTTCTATTTAATAAATATTCAGCTGAATCATCTTTGTGGCCACAGATTTATCTTTTGGATCAGTTTATCAATACAAGGTTTAATGAAGGTTAAAACAAAGGGACATTCTATTCTTAGAGCTTTTGTTTTATTCAAAGTTATTACTGTATTTTAATTGCAGAATATTTTAAGCAGCAGACATTTATAAGTTCACTGGTGGTTAGGCAAGTAGAATTTTTGTCTTAACCTATAAAGTTGAAAATAGTATGTATAAGGCTTAGAAAAAGTAATCTCTGTCTCAAAGTGATTCTGGACTTTTCATTCCTGTTGATTTCTTTCTCCCCTGAACTAGTTCATCGAATACCTTTTTTCCTCTGGCTGGTGCTCATCATGCTTCGTTCTCTCTGCTACCTTGTCTCTGAAAGATTTCTATTTCTTCCTTTATGTTCCAGGGCCACTTCAAAGTTTCCATCATGTCCCTTTCTACAGGAAAACATCCTCCCAGCACAATTATTTGGGTAAAAAAGATGAGCAGACAATGAGCCCAACCACTAAAGATGTGGGAATGAATATGCCATTTTAAACCATTTTGTCTCTGTCAAGAAAATTTTCTGTTTTCTTTCTGCTCAGTGAGAGTGAACGCATGTTATTTTCCTACTAGCTTCTCATAATTCCTCTGAGTAAAGTTCCCCCTGAAGCTATGGACTTTTGAATCAGAAAATCCAAGTTTCAAATCTTTTCTCTATGGTGCAAAATTCAGATTTGTTTTAAAAAGATGATTTTCTGAAAAGTTACATTCTAGAGATTTTATTCTTCTCATTAAATAGGACAGTGCTATATACACACTGTGTGCATGCGTATTGGTTATATTGAAATGATTACATAAGCTATTGGGTATATTGAAGTGATTATGCTTCTATTTGAAGCAAAGCTGTTTTTTCCCTCATGGTAGAAAGGAAGGAACATGTTATTCTACATGACCAGAAGGTTTTGTACATCTATCAGTTAACTACAAATTATAAGGTATTATACAGTAGCTTTAAGATAATGAAAGGTTAGCATTGATGACCTGGGAGAATGTCCTCTAAAAAGTGCATAGTTTTCCAACGACATCCAATTTTTTTCTAGGGGTGACTGAAAATGAGTTACTTTGCCTGTCTGTGTCTCAACTTTCTTATCTGCAAGTCGCAGATTTTTTGTGAGAACTCCCTATGAGGGAATGCTCATGGAGTGCCATACATAATACGTGTGATTACATATTAGGAAATTGCATGTTATTATTCAGATCCAATATTGTATTATCACTTAAGCTATTCCCAAGAAACAGTACTGCACAATTGTTTTGTGGAGCACAAAGTTAATCTTTTCCCTTCCACTTTTAGAAGACAGAGTGTGACCTGTGAGATGTAATGTGATAAGATTCTTTGTCTATCCCTTAAATGAAGTACAAGTCATGGTCCATGTAGTTAATATGATTGTATTCAGCAGGATGAGGCTTTAGCCATTATTTATAACCAGGAATCATTTGTATCACTTATTCCTTTTTATAATTTATTTTGTACTTTCCATTTTTGACAATATTAGAAGATCAATTTTCTAAATGACATAGATGATACTAGCAAATATATTTCTGCAGATCAAATTGTGATTTTCTGTTGTTGAAATTAATTTTATTTCTGAAAATATGTAAGTAAATAAATAAAGTAAATTATTTATTAACTTACTAAAGTAAGTAAATAAATAATTGAATTTGAATATGGAAAGTACACTTTGAACTGAAATCTTATTATGTCCATTTTCATGTTTCCTTTAAGAGTTTCATTAATATGTTGTTTTTGCTGTTTTTATAGCAATTTACCATTTTGTTCCATTTATATTCTCAGAAGATGCTTTGAAAATTCCCAACACCACTTACCCACATCTGTCCTTGAAAATAATGTGCTTGGCGGCCTATTTTAACATAGACTTCAGAATTTAGGAAACCCCACAGACAATATTTAGTAGGATAAATACTTACACAAATGTAGGTTCTCTGGCTAAGTAACACACCACTGGCAGTACTAAAACACATATGGTGATATGTGTTTTTCATACAAGTTTTCAGGTCAACAAGTTACATGTAGGTAGTATTGACAAGAAAAACAGAAGGCAGAAGGAGATGGGGATGACAGGAAATGAGATGGTTGGATGGCATCACTGAGTAAATGGACATGAATTCGAGCAAGCTCTGGGAGATGTAGAAAGACAGGGAAGCCTTGTGTGATGCAGTCCATGAGGTACCAAAGAGTTGGAGATGACTGAGAGACTGAATTGCATATTGACAGAAAATGTTGGTCTTATACAAAATTAACACTATTACCCTGAGAGTACTTTTACCTGTTTGAAAGATACTATTTTCTGACATATTGATGAAAAAAATTTGATAAATAGAATATAAAAAACAGCAAAATACTGAAGTTAACAACAACAACACAGACCCACAGATAATAGAGAACAAAGCAGTGTTTACTAGTGGGGAGATGGAAATGAGGACGGCAATATAGGGGTGGGAGATTAAGAGGTACCAGTTATTATGCATGAAATAACCAAGAATATATGTATACAGATGACATGATATTATGCATAGAAAATCCCAAAGACTCTATTACAAAGCTACTAGAGCTAATCAAGGAATTCAGCAAAGTCACAGGATACAAAGTCAACACACAGAAATCACTGGCATTCCTATACACAAACAATGAAAAATCAGAAAAGGAAATCAAAGAGGCAATCCCCTTCACCATTGCAACCAAAATAAATAAATAAAGTAAATTATTTATTAACTTACTAAAGTAAGTAAATAAATAATTGAATTTGAATATGGAAAGTACACTTTGAACTGAAATCTTATTATGTCCATTTTCATGTTTCCTTTAAGAGTTTCATTAATATGTTGTTTTTGCTGTTTTTATAGCAATTTACCATTTTGTTCCATTTATATTCTCAGAAGATGCTTTGAAAATTCCCAACACCACTTACCCACATCTGTCCTTGAAAATAATGTGCTTGGCGGCCTATTTTAACATAGACTTCAGAATTTAGGAAACCCCACAGACAATATTTAGTAGGATAAATACTTACACAAATGTAGGTTCTCTGGCTAAGTAACACACCACTGGCAGTACTAAAACACATATGGTGATATGTGTTTTTCATACAAGTTTTCAGGTCAACAAGTTACATGTAGGTAGTATTGACAAGAAAAACAGAAGGCAGAAGGAGATGGGGATGACAGGAAATGAGATGGTTGGATGGCATCACTGAGTAAATGGACATGAATTCGAGCAAGCTCTGGGAGATGTAGAAAGACAGGGAAGCCTTGTGTGATGCAGTCCATGAGGTACCAAAGAGTTGGAGATGACTGAGAGACTGAATTGCATATTGACAGAAAATGTTGGTCTTATACAAAATTAACACTATTCCCCTGGAGAGTACTTTTACCTGTTTGAAAGATACTATTTTCTGACATATTGATGAAAAAATTAGATAAATAGAATATAAAAAACAGCAAAATACTGAAGTTAACAACAACAACACAGACCCACAGATAATAGAGAACAAAGCAGTGTTTACTAGTGGGGAGATGGAAATGAGGACGGGCAATATAGGGGTGGGAGATTAAGAGGTACCAGTTATTATGCATGAAATAACCAAGAATATATGTATACAGATGACATGATATTATGCATAGAAAATCCCAAAGACTCTATTACAAAGCTACTAGAGCTAATCAAGGAATTCAGCAAAGTCACAGGATACAAAGTCAACACACAGAAATCACTGGCATTCCTATACACAAACAATGAAAAATCAGAAAAGGAAATCAAAGAGGCAATCCCCTTCACCATTGCAACCAAAAGAATCAAATATCTAGGAATAAACCTACACAAAGAAACAAAAGAATTCTACAAAGAAAATTACAAGACACTCATGAGAGAAATTAAAGAAGACTTCAACAGATGGAGAGATAGTCCATGTTCCTGGGTCAGAAGAATCAATATTGTGAAAATGACCATACTACCAAATATCATCTACAGATTCAATGCAATACCTATTCAACTTCCATTGACATTTTTCACATAACTAGAGCAAAGAATAACACAGTTCATATGGAAACACAAAAAACCTCGAATAGCCAAAGCAATCCTGAGAAAGAAAAACGGAGTTGGAGGGATCAGCCTCCCTAACTTCAGACTCTACTACAAAGCAACAGTCATCAAGACAGTATGGTACTGGCACAAAAACAGAACTATAGACCAATGGAGCAAGATAAGAACCCAGAGATAAACCCACACACCTATGGGTACCTTATTTTTGACAAAGGAGGAGAAACTATAAAATGGGAAAAAGACGGCCCCTTCAACAAGTAAGGCTGGGAGAATTGGACAGCTACATGCAAAAAAATGAAGTTGGAACATTTCCTGACACCATACACTAAGATCAACTCAAAATGGATTAAAGACCTAAATGGAAGACCAGAAACCATCAGACTCTTAGAGGAGAATATAGGCAAAACCCTCAAGGACATCAATCAAAGCAAGATCTTCTCTGACCCACCAACTAAAATAGCGGAACTGAAAAAAGATACTATTTTCTGACATATTGATGAAAAAATTAGATAAATAGAATATAAAAAACAGCAAAATACTGAAGTTAACAACAACAACACAGACCCACAGATAATAGAGAACAAAGCAGTGTTTACTAGTGGGGAGATGGAAATGAGGACGGGCAATATAGGGGTGGGAGATTAAGAGGTACCAGTTATTATGCATGAAATAACCAAGAATATATGTATACAGATGACATGATATTATGCATAGAAAATCCCAAAGACTCTATTACAAAGCTACTAGAGCTAATCAAGGAATTCAGCAAAGTCACAGGATACAAAGTCAACACACAGAAATCACTGGCATTCCTATACACAAACAATGAAAAATCAGAAAAGGAAATCAAAGAGGCAATCCCCTTCACCATTGCAACCAAAAGAATCAAATATCTAGGAATAAACCTACACAAAGAAACAAAAGAATTCTACAAAGAAAATTACAAGACACTCATGAGAGAAATTAAAGAAGACTTCAACAGATGGAGAGATAGTCCATGTTCCTGGGTCAGAAGAATCAATATTGTGAAAATGACCATACTACCAAATATCATCTACAGATTCAATGCAATACCTATTCAACTTCCATTGACATTTTTCACATAACTAGAGCAAAGAATAACACAGTTCATATGGAAACACAAAAAACCTCGAATAGCCAAAGCAATCCTGAGAAAGAAAAACGGAGTTGGAGGGATCAGCCTCCCTAACTTCAGACTCTACTACAAAGCAACAGTCATCAAGACAGTATGGTACTGGCACAAAAACAGAACTATAGACCAATGGAGCAAGATAAGAACCCAGAGATAAACCCACACACCTATGGGTACCTTATTTTTGACAAAGGAGGAGAAACTATAAAATGGGAAAAAGACGGCCCCTTCAACAAGTAAGGCTGGGAGAATTGGACAGCTACATGCAAAAAAATGAAGTTGGAACATTTCCTGACACCATACACTAAGATCAACTCAAAATGGATTAAAGACCTAAATGGAAGACCAGAAACCATCAGACTCTTAGAGGAGAATATAGGCAAAACCCTCAAGGACATCAATCAAAGCAAGATCTTCTCTGACCCACCAACTAAAATAGCGGAACTGAAAAGAAAAATGAACATGTGGGACCTCATGAAACTTTAAAGCTTTTGAACAGCAAAAATAATTACAAAAAAGCTGAACAGATAGCCCACAGAGTGGGAGAAAATCATAGCAAATGAAACAACAGACAGAGAATTAATCTCCAAAATCTACAAGCAACTCAGACAACTCAGCACGGGAAAAACGAACAACCCAATCAAAAAATGGGAAAAAGATCTAAAGGGACGCCTCTCCAAAGAGGACACACAGATGGCCCCAAAACACATGAAACGATGCTCAACCGTGCTTATTATTAGAGAAATGCAAATTAAAACTACAATGAGATACCACCTCACACTGGTCAGAATGGCCATCATCAACAAATCTGCAGACACTAAATGCTGGAGAGGGTGCAGGGAAAAGGGAACCCTCTTGCATTGCTGGTGGGAATGTCAATCGATACAGCCTCTATGGAAGACAATATGGAGATTCCTTAAAAAACTCAAAGTAGAAGCGCCCTATGACCCAGCATTCCCACTCTTAGGTTTATATCCTGATGAAATCAAAACTGAAAGAAGCACCTGTACTCCAATGTTCATTGCAGCTCTCTACACAATAATAGCCAGAACATGGAAGCAACCTAGATGTCCATTGACTAATGAATGGATACAAAAACCCTGGTACATATATACAATGTAATACGACTCAGCTGTTAAAAGAAATGCGGAAGACTCAGTCCTAATGAAGTGGCTGGCTCTAGAACCTATCGTGAAGTCGTAAAAGGCAAGATAAGAACCCAGAGATAAACCCACACACCTATGGGTACCTTATTTTTGACAAAGGAGGAGAAACTATAAAATGGGAAAAAGACGGCCCCTTCAACAAGTAAGGCTGGGAGAATTGGACAGCTACATGCAAAAAAATGAAGTTGGAACATTTCCTGACACCATACACTAAGATCAACTCAAAATGGATTAAAGACCTAAATGGAAGACCAGAAACCATCAGACTCTTAGAGGAGAATATAGGCAAAACCCTCAAGGACATCAATCAAAGCAAGATCTTCTCTGACCCACCAACTAAAATAGCGGAACTGAAAAGAAAAATGAACATGTGGGACCTCATGAAACTTTAAAGCTTTTGAACAGCAAAAATAATTACAAAAAAGCTGAACAGATAGCCCACAGAGTGGGAGAAAATCATAGCAAATGAAACAACAGACAGAGAATTAATCTCCAAAATCTACAAGCAACTCAGACAACTCAGCACAAGGAAAACTAACAACCCAATCAAAAAATGGGAAAAAGATCTAAAGGGACGCCTCTCCAAAGAGGACACACAGATGGCCCCAAAACACATGAAACGATGCTCAACCGTGCTTATTATTAGAGAAATGCAAATTAAAACTACAATGAGATACCACCTCACACTGGTCAGAATGGCCATCATCAACAAATCTGCAGACACTAAATGCTGGAGAGGGTGCAGGGAAAAGGGAACCCTCTTGCATTGCTGGTGGGAATGTCAATCGATACAGCCTCTATGGAAGACAATATGGAGATTCCTTAAAAAACTCAAAGTAGAAGCGCCCTATGACCCAGCATTCCCACTCTTAGGTTTATATCCTGATGAAATCAAAACTGAAAGAAGCACCTGTACTCCAATGTTCATTGCAGCTCTCTACACAATAATAGCCAGAACATGGAAGCAACCTAGATGTCCATTGACTAATGAATGGATACAAAAACCCTGGTACATATATACAATGTAATACGACTCAGCTGTTAAAAGAAATGCGGAAGACTCAGTCCTAATGAAGTGGCTGGCTCTAGAACCTATCATAAAAAGTGAAGTCAGTCAAAAAGAGAAAGACAAATACAGTATACTAACACACATATATGGAATCTAGTAGGACGGTCTTGATAACACATGCAGGGAACTCATGGAAAAACAGGCAGAGCATAGACATATGGACATTGTGGGGAAGAAATAGGGAGGGGGAGGCATGGAGGGAGTAACATGGAAACCTATACTGTCATGTATGGAAAAGATAGCTATTGTCATTGTGCTAAGGGAATAGGAGCACTTACAATGGGTTGGGGTGATGGTCTGGAAGGGTGGGATGAAGTGAACTGGGGGGGTGGGGACCATGGATATGCATATGACTGATCTGGGAACATACATGTCTGTGAACAACAAAACTCTGTAAAACCTTTAAAATAAAGAATAAAGAAAAAAAAAAAAAGTTCCGAGATAACTGTATGCACATCTGGGTTTTGAAAAGTGATGATAGGTTTTTCTATTAAATGACAGTTTTAGTGACGCAGAATTCCATTATTTTCCGTTGATCAATCATGATACAATAAATAATAGTTCAAATTAAAAAAAAGAATATATGTATAGTATAGAAAATATAAAAAATATGAAATTATTTTATAAAGCTATAAATGGATTATAGCCATTAAAATTGTGTCACTACATTTTACACATATAACATATAATATTGCATATCAAAAATACTGCAATTAATTTTTTTGGGGCCACTCCTATTGGTCTTTCATTTCCATATTTGTTCTTTGGCCTGTGTGGGCCTCCCATTGCAGTGGTCTTGCTAGTTGCAGAGCACCAGCTCTGGGTGCGTGTGCTCCAGAACGCTGACTGGGTCCAGCCGCTCCATGGCATGTGGGATCTTCTCAAGCTAGGGATCGAACTAGCGTCCCTTGCACTGCAAGGCGGTGTCTTTACCCACTGGACCACCAGGGAAGCCCTGCAATTAAATTTGTAATGAAATAAAATGCAAGGCTAACATTAAAAAACTGTGTTTCTGATGATAATCTTTGCCAGAATCATATAATCATAGAAAAGAGTCAAAATTAAGAAATCTGGATATCATTCAATTTCTGAGATCTGTGCTCAATCCTTTGTCCACTAGACTATGTTTTCAGCTTCTGACTGCAGCTAAGAACCAAAATCCTCCATTTTTAAAGCTTTATCTGTTTAGTTATCACTATGCTTAATGTAAGTAGGTAGATATCTTTTCTATACAATTCAAACAGTCCAGGAATGTGATCCTGCTTATAAACTTTCCCTGGCTGCCTAATTTAGTATTTGAAGTAAAATGAACAATGAGGGAGTCTGTAAACCTGAATTTCAATCTTTTCACTTAATTTGTGTCATCTTAGGACATGTCTATTAATATTGTTGATCCCTATTTATCTTATTTGTGCATGATAATAGGCTTCCCAGGTGGCTCAGTGATAAAGAATCTGCAAGTCATTGAAGGAGAGGTAAGAGATGCAGGTTCAATTTCTGGGTGGAAAAGGCACCCTGGAAGAGGAAATGACAACCCACTCCAGTACTATTGCCTGGAGAATCTCATGGACAGAGAAGCTTGGCAGGCTGTAGTCTATAGGGTTGCAAACAGTTGGACTTGACTGAAGCAACTTAGCACACATGCATACACATCTACATGAGGATGTTAACACTTATTTTCTGGTCCATAGATGATCTGATACGTACTTAACAAGTCGGTATATAAAAGTGTTCTATAGTTTATAAGTCACTATACAGATTCAATGAGTTATTAATTGCTCTAGTCCTAGTCACTCTTACTAAGATCACTAATTCTGGTTAAGGCATTTTCTCTTAGTCTTTCTTATTGAGAGTGAATTACAGTATTTTTCTTTCTTTTTTCAAGTTTATTTACATCTTATTATGAACTTTACTTAGGTAGTAAATTACAGGCTCATTCATGGAGGAGTTTTCCATTTGGAAGTAGCAGTCAAAGATATCTATGGTGAGAGCAAATTCCTCTTCAGCATTAGCAAAATAAACCTATCATTCAAAGAAAAAGAAGCATTAAACCAATAAAACTGAAGAGAGACTGGGAATGAGGAAAAACCAGGTGATTGGGAACAGGAATGTGACAGGAGCCATTAGCTTTCTCCAAACATATCATGGGCAGTGATGTTAGGGCCAGACCACTAATTCTGGCCAATGCATTTGTGTGAAAGTCCTGTTTATGTTGTTTAGGTGGCCTCAGAGCTAAAGCATTTAGATCTGCTGGGATTCCTCTATGCTTATCTTTCCCTTCCATGGCAATCTTGAAGGTCATCGATGCCATTAAAGCATCCTTCTACTGACAAATCTTCTTTGAGAGATATTTAACACTAAGTTGTTAGACTACTGAGACTTGGGGTATACTTTGACATGACAGTATAACCTAACCTAGCCTAGCCTGATTTGTAAAAAGTGGATGTGTTAGCAATGTGGATATTTTGAATTGAAATATCACATAATAATGGTTCTATTATTATGAAACCTTAGTATGAGATGGCCTTGAAGATCTAGATTCAAATAGACACCTATCAAATGATAGCTACTATAATGAAGATATTGCTCTCAATGTTGATGATGATGAACAATCAGGAAGTATTCACTTAAATATCTAAATCTGGCCAAAGAATATACAGAGACCAATGGAACAAAATTGAGGGCTCATAATAAACACATGCCTATGTAATCAACTCATGTTTAATAAGAAAGTTAAAAATAATCAATGAAAAAAGAAGTCTACTTATAAACTGTGTTGGAAGAAGTGGATATCCAGATGGAAAAGAATGAGACTGAATTTCTATTTTAGATCACTTATGAAAATAAAGACAGAATGTATTAAACACTTAAATGTGCCACTTGAAATCAAAAAACCGCTAGAAGACAATATGGGCAAAAAGCTCCTTAGCACTGGTTTTACAACAGATTTTTTGCATGTAATATCAAAAGCACAATCAACAAAAGCAAAATTTAAAAAGTGGGACTACATCAGACTAAAAGTATTATGCATAGGAAAAAAATTATGAAAACCAAAAGGCAACCTGTGGAATGGGAGGGGGAAATTGCAATGCATGACTCTGATAGAGGTAACAGCCAATATATGTAAAATATTCATATAGCACCATGTAAGGAAAAACAACCCAGTTTAAAAAAGAGTTTGAATACAAAAACAGATATACTAATGGCCAATAGATAAATGAAAATGTTCAAGATCACTCATGATCAGGGAAATACAGATGAAAGTCACAGTCAGATACCATGTCACATCTGGTAGAAAGAGGATTATCCAAAAAATATATAAATAAAAAGAGAGAGAGAAAAAAATAAACACTGATGATGACATGGGGAAAAAAAGGACCCTTGTGAACCTTGGAGGGAATTTAAACAGATGCAGCCACTGTGAAAAACAGTATGGAAGTTTCTTGAAAAAAGTGATTAAAATAAACTGTCTCCTGGCTAAATAAACTAAAATCCCTATATGCAAGAGATTTCTGCATTACAGCATTATTTACTATAAGCCAAGATACTTTGGAAACAATCCAAGTGTCTGTCAAGGCATGAACATGTACAGTAATGTGATACAACCTATATTAGAATATTATTATGAAACCTTAGTATGAGATGGCCTTGAAGATCTAGATTCAAATAGACACCTATCAAATGATAGCTACTATAATGAAGATATTGCTCTCAATGTTGATGATGATGAACAATCAGGAAGTATTCACTTAAATATCTAAATCTGGCCAAAGAATATACAGAGACCAATGGAACAAAATTGAGGGCTCATAATAAACACATGCCTATGTAATCAACTCATGTTTAATAAGAAAGTTAAAAATAATCAATGAAAAAAGAAGTCTACTTATAAACTGTGTTGGAAGAAGTGGATATCCAGATGGAAAAGAATGAGACTGAATTTCTATTTTAGATCACTTATGAAAATAAAGACAGAATGTATTAAACACTTAAATGTGCCACTTGAAATCAAAAAACCGCTAGAAGACAATATGGGCAAAAAGCTCCTTAGCACTGGTTTTACAACAGATTTTTTGCATGTAATATCAAAAGCACAATCAACAAAAGCAAAATTTAAAAAGTGGGACTACATCAGACTAAAAGTATTATGCATAGGAAAAAAATTATGAAAACCAAAAGGCAACCTGTGGAATGGGAGGGGGAAATTGCAATGCATGACTCTGATAGAGGTAACAGCCAATATATGTAAAATATTCATATAGCACCATGTAAGGAAAAACAACCCAGTTTAAAAAAGAGTTTGAATACAAAAACAGATATACTAATGGCCAATAGATAAATGAAAATGTTCAAGATCACTCATGATCAGGGAAATACAGATGAAAGTCACAGTCAGATACCATGTCACATCTGGTAGAAAGAGGATTATCCAAAAAATATATAAATAAAAAGAGAGAGAGAAAAAAATAAACACTGATGATGACATGGGGAAAAAAAGGACCCTTGTGAACCTTGGAGGGAATTTAAACAGATGCAGCCACTGTGAAAAACAGTATGGAAGTTTCTTGAAAAAAGTGATTAAAAATAAACTGTCTCCTGGCTAAATAAACTAAAATCCCTATATGCAAGAGATTTCTGCATTACAGCATTATTTACTATAAGCCAAGATACTTTGGAAACAATCCAAGTGTCTGTCAAGGCATGAACATGTACAGTAATGTGATACAACCTATATTAGAATATTATTCAATCACTAAATAAAGCAAAAACATCTTGCCATTTATGGAACATTGTTGAACTTGGAAGACATTATAGTAAGTGAAATAAATCAGACTAAGACAAATGCTCTATGATAGCACTTTATGTAGAATCTAAATAAAACAAAACATGGTACTTATAGAAACAGAATAGATTGGAGGTTGTCAAGAGTAGGGAGCAGAAGTGTGGGGGAAATAGATGTAGGAGGTTAAGGTTTGCAAACTTCCGGTTATGAGATGAATGACTTCTGTCAGTCTAAGTTAGAGCTTGGTGATTATAGTTAGTAACACTGTAGTCTTCACACCGCTATTGCTAAGAGAGGCAATCTTTAAATATTCTAATGAAAACAACAACAACAACAACAACAACAACGAGGTAACCATGAGAACATGGATGTGTTGACTTACCTTACTGAGGCAATAGCTTCACAATATAGCATATGTCAAATAATTTTGCTATATACCTTGAACTTACAATTTTATATCTCAATGATGAATTAATAAAGCTGTGAGAGGGAGAAAAATACAAATTCATGACATAAAATATATGAGCACAATAAAATTATTCCTCTGTCATTGAGTTTGGAGGTGGTTAGTCAACAATAGTAACCAGAGCATCTTGATGCTGTGTAAAATATTGTAGAGGATGGTGGATAACTTTCTTCCTCTTTCACTATACTAGTGTTAGTTACTCAGTCATAACACTCTATGCAGCCCCATAGACTAACCCAGCAAGCTCTGCTGTCCAAGTAATCCTCCAGGCAAGAATAAAAGTGTGGGCAAACATTCTCTTTTTTTTTCCTTTTTTTTTAATTTACTTATTTATTTATTTTTTTACATGTATGTTCCCAGATCATTCATATGCATATCCCTGGACCCTCCCCCCACCCAGTTCCCCACCTCCCATCCCTCCAGACCATCGCTCCAAGTGGTTGTAGGTACTCCTATTCCCCTAGTACAATGACAATAGCTATCTTTTCCACACATGACAGTATAGGCTTCCATGTTACTCCCTCCACGCCTCCCTCCCACTGTTCGGTCTCCACAATGTCTTTATGTCTATTCTCTGTTTTTTTCATGAGTTCACTGCGTATGTTATCGTGACCATCTTGCTAGATCCCATATATATGAGTTAGTATACTATACTTGTCTTTCTCTTTTTGACTTACTTCACTTTTTATAATAGGTTCTAGAGCCAGCCACCTCATTAGGACTGAGTCTTCTGCATTTCTTTTAACAGCTGAGTCGTATTCCATTGTATATATATACCAGAGCTTCTGGATCCATTCATTTGTCGATGGACATCTAGGTTGCTTCCATGTTCTGGCTATTGTATAGAGAGCTGCAATGAACATTGGAGTACAGGTGCTTCTTTCAGTTTTGATTTCATCAGGATATAGGCCTAATAGTGGGATTGCTGGGTCGTAGGGTGCTTCTATTTTTAGTTTTTTAAGGAATCTCCATATTGTCTTCCGTAGAGGTTGTATCAATTTACATTCCCACCAGCAATGCAAGAGGGTTCCCTTTTCTCCACACCCTCTCCAGCACTTGTTGTCTGTTGATTTGTTGATGATGGCCATTCTGACAGATGTGAGGTGGTATCTCATTGTGGTTTTAATTTGCATTTCTCTAATAATAAGCGAGGTTGTGCATCGTTTCATGTATTTTTGGGCCATCTGTATGTCCTCTTTGGAGAGGAAACATTCTCTTTTTAAGGGAATTTTCCTGATCCTGGGAAATGAACCTGGATCTCCTTAATTGCAGGCAGATTCTTTACTGTCTGAGTCACTAGGAAAGCACTTCTTCACCACACTTCTTTTACCATAGTTAGTGTCTGTCAGTAAAAGTTAGGATAGGCTCATATTTTTTTTTCTATAAATTCTCTGGAGAATATTTTGAGTTGTAAATTTGGGGAATCTGAATATACAGACACAAGCTAAAAAAGTTACTAGAAGAAATTTTCTTATAAACATGAAAAATAAGTGCCATAATCCAAGCCTAAAACAGCTAATTTATCTTGGAAAAACAACTTCCCACCTGCTTTTTTTGCCCTTTGAAAATCCTTGCACAGCAGTCCTTCGGTCATGTTTTGAGTGGCATAAATGCCACATACTTTTGAAGTAGATATTAATAACACATTCCATGTATTCACCTTCTACCCTGATCATTGCCACTGCACTAGTTCTGTGACCAAAATGCTGAATTGATAGCATCTGTAAATTCAGATTTTTAACTTTCCTTGGCACAGAAATATCTAAAGCAGGTCTGTTCCTTTGTTAGATGGGAGCTTCTGTGTGGTCTGAAATGCAATACTCTTCATTGATAAGTTTTTTACATCCTCCCATAAACAAAGACCATTTGATTCATTCTTCATTTCCACACACACATAGGCACCATAATCTATTTTGAACAAGCTATTTGTTTGAGATTTAGGAGGTAAGAATTATACAAGTGGTTTCAACTTTGAAAACAATGTTTGTACCTTCAAGACTTTTTTGCTAAATGATTATCTGATTTAGATTAGCGGTTGACAACATCAGTTAGTAGTAGAAATCCTTTTAGTCGTATATTTTTAAAAAGTGAACCTGTTTTTCCTGGCACTGCCCAATTCTCCCTTCTTCAGGTGTGAACTGCCAGGGCAAAAACTCTAGATTCAATAGCTTTACAAACCCTGTATTTTTAGACAGCAACCTAACAAAAGCTGATTTGTGACCAACTCAAATATAGATATCTATGATACACATATACATATACAAACACCTTCTTTAGAGAGTTTTCAAGATTCAATGCAGTATTTATTATTTTTGTTGAGGTGATATTTACCTTAAATAAAATTAGCCATTTCTAAGTGAATACTTTGGTGGCATTTAGTACATTCATAATTTTGTACAAATCCCAACTCAAGCTAGTTTCATCCTATTTATTATTATTAAATGACTGATTTCCTGTTCAAGAAGTAAGGCATTTTTAGACAAAGTAAAAAGATGACTCAAGAAGAAAATTAAAATAAAATTGGCTTTAGTACTATAATAGAAATCTATAATTAAAACTTTGGAGTAGAAATATATACAAACAAAGAAGCACACTCATGAAATTTCATGGATTATCATTTTTGCAGTGTAATATAATCAGAAAGAAAACTGACAACATAACAGTTTTATATGGTGAAATTCAAATAATATTTTAGAGACAGGAATAGTTATAATATTTAGAAACATATACAATTTTCCAAGAAGCAGGGACAATTTTCAAAAGGCAGGAAAAACATCCACATGCCTTACTGGTGCCAATAAAATATAACACAACTCAAATATGTACTTTTATAGACAAGCTCAATATGAATTCCCATATTTTTAGGAACATTAATGCATTACCTCAAAAAATTATCTGCTCTGACTTAGCATAAGGACAGGTATTTCCCATATTTAACACCATGATGATACTATCAAGACTGTATACAATAGCAATTTTTACACAAAAAATATCCAGAACTTTGAAGGAATGCCTGAATGTCATTAAAGATGTAGTCAATCAGAGGATGAAGTAAAACAGTTTTTTGCTTAGTTTTGTTTTTGTTGGTTGGCTTTATAAATATGACTATCCAAATCTCCATGTTTAAGAATTTTTGGAGGATTCCAAACTTTTGCTTCTTCTACCTTCTCTGGTCAAAATGGTCATTCAGAAGTTGTGTATTATGAAGTTGCATACCTATGTTGACTTGCCTATTTCTCTGTTCAACCAGAAATCATGAATGAACAAAAGATTCTCCTAGTGCTGTTCCTGGTTGAGAAACAGTCAGTCAATCTACTACCAAAAAGTTCTAACATGGCAAATAAATATTAGACATTTCTTTTATTATGAAAGAGAGTGTCAAACTGAGCATCATTACAATTGGGTATAACCTTTTCCTACTTATTAATGTACTATGTCTCATGACATCAGATATTCTTCAATGAAATCATTTTAATGACTGAATTTGTTCTACAGGATGGTTGTTATCATACTTTATTTAATGCTGCTAAGAAATTTGAACTGGCATTTCGTGGGAAATAAAAGTGCCACATTCATAGACAGGATGGAATGGCAGGAAAAACTGCTTTGAACTTTTATAAATTTAACACAGTTTAAGTGCTTGGCTTTCTTGATTGAGTACCCCAAGGTTTCTTTCTTTTCTTTTTTTTTTTTTTAAAGAAACTAACAGTTTCCAGGTGGCTCAGTGATAAAGAATCCGCCTGCCAATGAAGGAGGTGTAAGAGATGAGGGCTCAATCTCTGGGATGATACCCTGGAGTAAGAAATGATAACTCAGTCCATTATTTTTTGTCTGAAAAATTCCATGGACACAGGAGCCTGGTGGACTAGAGTACATGGGGTCTCAAAAAATCAGATACAACTGAGCAACAGAGCACACATCACTTATTAGAGTACAGAATCCAAAAGATGTTTTTAGAAAAATATAAATTGCCCAAAGACCAACTTAAACAGGTCTTTAATATCATGTTTTACACAAAGATTTTGAGCTACAGGACCTCTGATGATATCTAGAGAAAATTTTAGTCATCATGATCAGAGGAAGGATGGAAAGGGACATTGGTACCTGGTAGACAGAGGCCAAGGATATGGGTAAACATCCCACAATGCACAGCACAGTTCCCGAACCCTGAGCAAAATAGTATCTGGTCCTGAATGCGAATAATGTTGAAACTGGGAAAAATTGCTGTGCAAGAACCACAAAGAAGGAGGTGACAATTTCACTCAGCTTATTGAAGACAGTGTCTTCATAATGGGCACCTTTGGGACTTGTGTAAAATTCAGAAGTTGTGTATTATCAAGTTGCATACCTATGTTGACTTGCCTATTTCTCTGTTCAACCAGAAATCATGAATGAACAAAAGATTCTCCTAGTGCTGTTCCTGGTTGAGAAACAGTCAGTCAATCTACTACCAAAAAGTTCTAACATGGCAAATAAATATTAGACATTTCTTTTATTATGAAAGAGAGTGTCAAACTGAGCATCATTACAATTGGGTATAACCTTTTCCTACTTATTAATGTACTATGTCTCATGACATCAGATATTCTTCAATGAAATCATTTTAATGACTGAATTTGTTCTACAGGATGGTTGTTATCATACTTTATTTAATGCTGCTAAGAAATTTGAACTGGCATTTCGTGGGAAATAAAAGTGCCACATTCATAGACAGGATGGAATGGCAGGAAAAACTGCTTTGAACTTTTATAAATTTAACACAGTTTAAGTGCTTGGCTTTCTTGATTGAGTACCCCAAGGTTTCTTTCTTTTCTTTTTTTTTTTTTTAAAGAAACTAACAGTTTCCAGGTGGCTCAGTGATAAAGAATCCGCCTGCCAATGAAGGAGGTGTAAGAGATGAGGGCTCAATCTCTGGGATGATACCCTGGAGTAAGAAATGATAACTCAGTCCATTATTTTTTGTCTGAAAAATTCCATGGACACAGGAGCCTGGTGGACTAGAGTACATGGGGTCTCAAAAAATCAGATACAACTGAGCAACAGAGCACACATCACTTATTAGAGTACAGAATCCAAAAGATGTTTTTAGAAAAATATAAATTGCCCAAAGACCAACTTAAACAGGTCTTTAATATCATGTTTTACACAAAGATTTTGAGCTACAGGACCTCTGATGATATCTAGAGAAAATTTTAGTCATCATGATCAGAGGAAGGATGGAAAGGGACATTGGTACCTGGTAGACAGAGGCCAAGGATATGGGTAAACATCCCACAATGCACAGCACAGTTCCCGAACCCTGAGCAAAATAGTATCTGGTCCTGAATGCGAATAATGTTGAAACTGGGAAAAATTGCTGTGCAAGAACCACAAAGAAGGAGGTGACAATTTCACTCAGCTTATTGAAGACAGTGTCTTCATAATGGGCACCTTTGGGACTTGTGAGAAACAATTCAAATTACTAAAGATGATTTGAATGTATTGCAAGGAGGTAGTTTTGATCATCTCAATATGGAGAGTGTTGAGCCCTGTACCTGCTTTTCTGAATGAACTTCCAAATATGTGAAGCTACATCTTTTTTTTTTTTGGAACTAGAAGCCCAGCTTTCCATGCTTCATGCTTATCATTCCAAGTTTTGAGAATGATGGCTCTGTACATAAGGGAAGAAAATTTAGGCTCAATGATTATTCTTTTATGTAGTTGGCTCTTAATGAATGTAACTGGGCCTGTTCTGCTTGCGATTTATTATTTAGAAATTTTTCTGATCCATAACGCTACATGGATTTTGGGCTAAAGCCAACATTTTACACTGATACTTTCAATTTGCTCCATTTCTTTTACAGATCTGGATCCTATACTTACTTTCTTCTCTTCCCCCAATGGAAACTTTTAGAATGTTTTAGCTCATCTCCAAACTGCACTTCTGGATCTATGCCTGAGCACATATCTCTCAGATAAGATCCTTGATAACCTGTTTAGTACCTTTAATAAATTTATTCTTCTGGACTATTGCTGCTGCGGCTTATGTCTAATCTTTGTGGATATTTTCTTGATCCAAGTATTGAGAGCTCACCACGGACCACATTGTCCCAGCCTCTGGTCAACATAGAGAAAATATGATACAACTGAGCAACAGAGCACACATCACTTATTAGAGTACAGAATCCAAAAGATGTTTTTAGAAAAATATAAATTGCCCAAAGACCAACTTAAACAGGTCTTTAATATCATGTTTTACACAAAGATTTTGAGCTACAGGACCTCTGATGATATCTAGAGAAAATTTTAGTCATCATGATCAGAGGAAGGATGGAAAGGGACATTGGTACCTGGTAGACAGAGGCCAAGGATATGGGTAAACATCCCACAATGCACAGCACAGTTCCCGAACCCTGAGCAAAATAGTATCTGGTCCTGAATGCGAATAATGTTGAAACTGGGAAAAATTGCTGTGCAAGAACCACAAAGAAGGAGGTGACAATTTCACTCAGCTTATTGAAGACAGTGTCTTCATAATGGGCACCTTTGGGACTTGTGAGAAACAATTCAAATTACTAAAGATGATTTGAATGTATTGCAAGGAGGTAGTTTTGATCATCTCAATATGGAGAGTGTTGAGCCCTGTACCTGCTTTTCTGAATGAACTTCCAAATATGTGAAGCTACATCTTTTTTTTTTTTGGAACTAGAAGCCCAGCTTTCCATGCTTCATGCTTATCATTCCAAGTTTTGAGAATGATGGCTCTGTACATAAGGGAAGAAAATTTAGGCTCAATGATTATTCTTTTATGTAGTTGGCTCTTAATGAATGTAACTGGGCCTGTTCTGCTTGCGATTTATTATTTAGAAATTTTTCTGATCCATAACGCTACATGGATTTTGGGCTAAAGCCAACATTTTACACTGATACTTTCAATTTGCTCCATTTCTTTTACAGATCTGGATCCTATACTTACTTTCTTCTCTTCCCCCAATGGAAACTTTTAGAATGTTTTAGCTCATCTCCAAACTGCACTTCTGGATCTATGCCTGAGCACATATCTCTCAGATAAGATCCTTGATAACCTGTTTAGTACCTTTAATAAATTTATTCTTCTGGACTATTGCTGCTGCGGCTTATGTCTAATCTTTGTGGATATTTTCTTGATCCAAGTATTGAGAGCTCACCACGGACCACATTGTCCCAGCCTCTGGTCAACATAGAGAAAATATGTCCCTACTGCTTGAATAAGAAATTCTCAGATAGACCACACAATCATTACTAAGTCATTTGCTCTGATAGATTTTGACATAAACCATTAAAATAGTGGTTTTTAGTGAATTTCATACTGCAGTTAAAGGACTCCAGTAGTCATTTATGCATGTGAGAGCTGGACCATAAAGAAGGATAAGTGCTGAAGAATTAATAACATCATTTTGGTGCTATAGAATATTCTTTAGAGTCCCTCAGATAGCAAAGATATCAAACTAGTCAATCCTAAAGGATGTCAACTCTGAATAGTCACTGGAAGAACTAATACTGAAGCTCAAGCTGAAGTATTTTGGCCATCTTATGCAAATAGCAAACTCACTGGAGAATACTCTGATGCTAGGAAAGATTGAGAGCTAGAGGAGAAGGGAATGACAGAGGATAAGATGGTTGGATGACATCACTGACTCAGTGGACATGCAATTTAGCAAATTCCAAGAGAGAGGGAAGGGCAGGAAAACCTGGCATACTACAGTTCACGGGGTTTCAGAGTCAAGTCTGACTTGGCAAATGAATAACAGTTCAAAAAATTTAGGTACCTTACTTTCATGGAAAGGCAAGAAGCGGGATCAGTGGTAAGTTAAAGAGAATACATATACATCAAGTAATAGCTACAGTTGAGCTTGTCTGGATGGCTACTCCCCCAAAACATGGCAAGTCTTTCCACATTTTCTAGCCTAATTATTAAAGGAAGCCACAAGTCCTCTTTTTAAAGAAATTCTCTTAATATAATTATTGGCTCAAATATTTTTAAAATGTTCCATATAATCAAGAAAAAAAATTGGTACTTGTTTCTCTGGACACTAATATCTAGTTTGCAGCCTAGGTTCTACTTGAGTTGGGTTGCTTTTTTCTATCCATGATAATTTTAGAGTATATTTTCACAAAGTGCATACTCAGTGAATAATAGTAGGTTAAATGTCTCAATCTTTGGTTGCCTGGAATAACCATGAAATTATGGCTTCCAAGCAGTATAATTATATTTTTAAAATAAATCTTTTTATACTTTAGCCCAAGGGAATAAATGATGAGGAAATATAGGTAGTATAAGAGGATGGTACATAGTGAATCCTTGGTGTGTGAAAGATGAGCCTTTTCAGCCCCTCTAAATAATAATTAGCTTCAGCATAATGATTCATAGTTAATATTCCATGTCACATGATGCACTGAATAATCTATATATGGCTACTCTTATTATATTCATTTAACAAATTTTAAAAATCCAGTCAAAGACTTGGTAGGTACAGATTTTTTATAGAAACACTAGTCCAAAATATTGATGATCTGACTTTAAGTTTCAGATTTCACACATTGTATGAAGTTGGTTGTTTTAAATCACAGAGTCTGCACATACATCTTCATAAGCCTGCCCCCGGGTATAAGGTAAACAATGTACTGGCACAATGACTTTGAAACAGAGAATTACAGTATACCTGATTTTAGTGCCTCTGCTATCACATACAGATGAAGGAATCCTGAGGATTGTCATCTCCTAACACTTCAGTACCCAGGGGAACTCTCAGAAAGGGAACCATGTTGTGGCCTGACAACTGCCCCTAGCTTTACAGTTCGAAACAATATTAAATTAAAAGGTACATACTGTGCTTATGACTGTGCGCTATCCTGACATTCCAAAATAACGATGACCAAAAGCAAGTTTTTTATTGTGCAGCATATGTGAGTGTAATTATATGACTTCCTCAGGACAAAATGCTAATATGATACTTTACTTTTAAACAGAGTTTGTAGGCTATATTAAAAGCTTGCTCAAAGGAAATTCAAAATTATTTTTGTCCCTGAATTGATTTTTGTTTAACATACTTTTCAAATTAATGGTCTGAAGGAATTATTTGGTTTCCAAATGTCCCCAGTCTTTATTCATGGATTTCTAGTTGTGAAGAAAATTGGAGACTTTTCTAGTTCAGTTGGCCTGAGGTGATTTCTGTTGGTCTTTGGTAAAATTTTTGCTTTGTTTTTTCTCTCCAACCCTTGCAGGAAGAAATTCTACCATTGTACTCGCCTGAAAGTGTTAAATGTCTCAATCTTTGGTTGCCTGGAATAACCATGAAATTATGGCTTCCAATAAATTATATTTTAAAATAAATCTTTTTATACTTTAGCCCAAGGGAATAAATGATGAGGAAATATAGGTAGTATAAGAGGATGGTACATAGTGAATCCTTGGTGTGTGAAAGATGAGCCTTTTCAGCCCCTCTAAATAATAATTAGCTTCAGCATAATGATTCATAGTTAATATTCCATGTCACATGATGCACTGAATAATCTATATATGGCTACTCTTATTATATTCATTTAACAAATTTTAAAAATCCAGTCAAAGACTTGGTAGGTACAGATTTTTTATAGAAACACTAGTCCAAAATATTGATGATCTGACTTTAAGTTTCAGATTTCACACATTGTATGAAGTTGGTTGTTTTAAATCACAGAGTCTGCACATACATCTTCATAAGCCTGCCCCCGGGTATAAGGTAAACAATGTACTGGCACAATGACTTTGAAACAGAGAATTACAGTATACCTGATTTTAGTGCCTCTGCTATCACATACAGATGAAGGAATCCTGAGGATTGTCATCTCCTAACACTTCAGTACCCAGGGGAACTCTCAGAAAGGGAACCATGTTGTGGCCTGACAACTGCCCCTAGCTTTACAGTTCGAAACAATATTAAATTAAAAGGTACATACTGTGCTTATGACTGTGCGCTATCCTGACATTCCAAAATAACGATGACCAAAAGCAAGTTTTTTATTGTGCAGCATATGTGAGTGTAATTATATGACTTCCTCAGGACAAAAATGCAAATATGATACTTTACTTTTAAACAGAGTTTGTAGGCTATATTAAAAGCTTGCTCAAAGGAAATTCAAAATTATTTTTGTCCCTGAATTGATTTTTGTTTAACATACTTTTCAAATTAATGGTCTGAAGGAATTATTTGGTTTCCAAATGTCCCCAGTCTTTATTCATGGATTTCTAGTTGTGAAGAAAATTGGAGACTTTTCTAGTTCAGTTGGCCTGAGGTGATTTCTGTTGGTCTTTGGTAAAATTTTTGCTTTGTTTTTTCTCTCCAACCCTTGCAGGAAGAAATTCTACCATTGTACTCCCTGATAAACATATGACTTTGCAAAGAGCTAAAAGCTATTTCATTCCCATAGTACACTAGTGTATAATGATTTATAGAATCTCTAACATTGAGGAATTATTTTCTTCTGTGTCTGTTAAAGATCTGCTCTGACCCTTCTGTTTTGGGGATAAGCCTGAATCCTAAGACAGGCAGAAAGTTAGATGAGCCAGGAGGAAAGTACACATGGAAGGAATGGCTTAATTTCTACTTCATATAATAAGGATTTGTTGTTAGTTCTGTTAAATGAAGCAAAGGATTGCAAGGTGATGAGCTGTGGGTCTAAAGAAAGGTCACCAGAGAAGCTGGAGTAGAGAAGTGTATCACTCACAAGTCCCAGAAAACATGTGAAGCACACTTGACAAGTCTACACAAGGTGGTAAAGGCAAGTGCAAGCAGAAAGTGAGGAAGGTCCTGGGGCACACTCCTTTATCTAGGCTCATGGGTGGAATGCTTTGGAGTTCACAGGTTAAGGTGAGACTGGACAATTCCAACCCAAAGTAGTAGGATTTAGGTAAATTCCCTATGGGTCTTTCCGAAGCATGCAGAAAACGAAGGTTTGGGGAGGTGGGGAGATTGTTGTTCTATTCGGGAAGTCATATCAGGATGCTATACTTTCTTATATGGCTTCCCAGGCGGCTCAGTGGTAAAGACGCTGCCTGCCAATGCAGAAGATACAGGTTCAGTCCCTGGGTCAGACAGATTCCCCTGGAGGAAGAAATAATAACCCACTAGAAGTATTTTTGACTGGAAATTCCCTTGAATGAGCCTGGTAGGATACAGTCCAAAGGTTCACAAAGAGTCTGAAATGACTGAGTGACTAACCACACTTGCTTTCTTGTGATTCTTCAAGCTGTTACCTAGGGCATACACTCGCTTGACAGGGCTAGTGTCAGTTAAAAACTCCCTCAGCTTCCTGGTCAAACAAAATAGATATTAAAGCAGTAATATCACAAAGTAGCTTAGTTAAACTCTTGCTGGGAGAAAATATCTTTATTGTTTCCTACTTGTTTTTAGCCTTATCGTTGTCTTTTTTCAATATATAGAAACAAGTTCTATAGGGCACTGTAAATACTATGCAGGCTTATATGAGGATTACACTTAAATTCTACATTTGATTAGATAAGGTCCACATGCATTTGGACATCAACCAACTGTTAGGATTTGCAGATAGGAGACTGGAATAAAATATAGTAATGCACAGGGCAGCTTCACTGAACTCTTTCTTAGTGCATATACCTAAATACTTGTATCATTCTAGAGTTATATTTGCCTAACCTTTCCCATATTAATAATAAAAGATATGAATTGGGAAACAAAAACATGTGGATTAGAAAATTAATGTCAAACAGGCACAAAGGCCTATATTTTGAAAATTTCTGGTTCTTCAGTCGCTAAGTCGTGTTTGATTCTTTGCAGCTGCATGGACTATAGGCTTCTCTGTCCTTCACTATCTCCCGGAGTTTATGAAGACTCATTTCCATTGAGTTGGTGATGCCATCTCTGTCTTCCCCTTCTCCTCCTACTTTCAATCTTTCCCAGCTTCAGAGTTTTTTGGATGAGTTGGCTCTCTGCATCAGATGGCCAAACTGTTGGAGTTTCAGGTTCAGCATCAATCCTTCCAATGAATATTCAGGGTTGATTTCCTTTAGGATTGACTGGTTTGATCTTCTCATAGTCCAAGGGACTCTCAGGAGTCTTCTCCAGCACCATAATTTGAAAACATCAATTCTTCAGTGTTCAGCCTTCTATATGATACAACTCTCACATCCATACATGACTGCTGGAAGTACCATAGCTTTGATTATACAGACCGTTGTTAGCAAAGTGATGTCTCTGCTTTTTAATATTTTGTCTAGGTTTGTAAGGCTTTCTATCCCAGATGTTGTCATAGTTGAATTTACTATAAGCAAAATCTCATGCAAAATTGTTTTAAAATATGATGATGTGAAAGACATTTAAGTTATAATACATGTATGGGTTTATAATTAACTTGGGTCTGTATGAAACCTCATATTACAAAGGCAGCCACATTTCTCATGAACAAGTTTATGCATTGGGGAAAGATATCAAATTTTTTATCTAATGTACTTGGTTTTTGCTAAGGACAGAGATCTTTTTCTTGAGATGCATTTGCTGTGCTGATGAATAGAATTTATTTGGAGTACAAGCTTCCCTGGTGGCTCAGATGATAAATAATCTGCACACAATGCTGGAGAGACCTGGGTTTGATCTCTGGGTCAGGAAGATCCTCTGGAGAAGGAAAAGGCAACACGCTCCAGTATTCCTGCTTGGAGAATTTCATGGACAGAAGAGCTTTGCAGGCTAGTCTGTGGGGTAGCAAAGAGTCAAATAAAACTGAGTGGCTAACCCTTTTGCTTTCACTTTTTTTTAGGGTCATATCAATATACATAAAGCTATTTTAATGTTTATATTTGGTGATGGAATTACAGAGGAAATGACTTGCTTTCTAAAACGTAGGTGTTTGAAGTTGCTTTTATCATATTTATACAAATTTTATAGAGTTCCAGGTAGTTAGAAATGAGTCATTTCAGCTTGAAAGTATTTATCCCAGTTTATACATTCCATGGATTCTGAAAAGATACCTGTTGTCAAAAAGCTCCAATACCAGTGAGAATATTTCCATTAGATTTTTTTCCTAATAGAAAAACAGAGAATTATGTTTCCTGAGATGTTCCTTCTTTACATCTGCCTAGAGAATCAGCTTCAGCAACAGATATCAAGTCTTCAGGGGGGGAACACCGCCTTGCTGTGCAAGGGCTCCGGCTCCAGCACCATAATTTGAAAACATCAATTCTTCAGTGTTCAGCCTTCTATATGATACAACTCTCACATCCATACATGACTGCTGGAAGTACCATAGCTTTGATTATACAGACCGTTGTTAGCAAAGTGATGTCTCTGCTTTTTAATATTTTGTCTAGGTTTGTAAGGCTTTCTATCCCAGATGTTGTCATAGTTGAATTTACTATAAGCAAAATCTCATGCAAAATTGTTTTAAAATATGATGATGTGAAAGACATTTAAGTTATAATACATGTATGGGTTTATAATTAACTTGGGTCTGTATGAAACCTCATATTACAAAGGCAGCCACATTTCTCATGAACAAGTTTATGCATTGGGGAAAGATATCAAATTTTTTATCTAATGTACTTGGTTTTTGCTAAGGACAGAGATCTTTTTCTTGAGATGCATTTGCTGTGCTGATGAATAGAATTTATTTGGAGTACAAGCTTCCCTGGTGGCTCAGATGATAAATAATCTGCACACAATGCTGGAGAGACCTGGGTTTGATCTCTGGGTCAGGAAGATCCTCTGGAGAAGGAAAAGGCAACACGCTCCAGTATTCCTGCTTGGAGAATTTCATGGACAGAAGAGCTTTGCAGGCTAGTCTGTGGGGTAGCAAAGAGTCAAATAAAACTGAGTGGCTAACCCTTTTGCTTTCACTTTTTTTTAGGGTCATATCAATATACATAAAGCTATTTTAATGTTTATATTTGGTGATGGAATTACAGAGGAAATGACTTGCTTTCTAAAACGTAGGTGTTTGAAGTTGCTTTTATCATATTTATACAAATTTTATAGAGTTCCAGGTAGTTAGAAATGAGTCATTTCAGCTTGAAAGTATTTATCCCAGTTTATACATTCCATGGATTCTGAAAAGATACCTGTTGTCAAAAAGCTCCAATACCAGTGAGAATATTTCCATTAGATTTTTTTCCTAATAGAAAAACAGAGAATTATGTTTCCTGAGATGTTCCTTCTTTACATCTGCCTAGAGAATCAGCTTCAGCAACAGATATCAAGTCAAGAATTCAGGGCTTTCCTGGTGGTCCAGTGGGTAAGGACACCGCCTTGCTGTGCAAGGGGCTCCGGCTCAGTCCCTGACCTGGGAAGATCCCACATGCCATGGAGCAGCTGGACTGACGTGTCCAATTACCAAGCTGGAGCTCTGGAGTGCATGCGTTCAGAGCTGGTGCTCTGAGACAACAGAGGCCACTGCAATGGGAGGCCCACCCGGGCCAAAGAACAAAGATGGATGAAACTGAATAAATGAAAGACCAATAGAAGTGGCCCGCCTGCCCCCCTTCCTCCCCAACCTGCCTCCCACCGAAAAAATTATAAAAAAAACAAAGAATTCAGAGTTTCAAGATGTATCCATCTCATTATTTTTTTTCTCAATCTCAAACATATGTATAACTGTACCCAGACATTATGCTTTTATTTAAACTCTGATAGATAGAGAGGGACATGGAAGCCTGGACTGAGGCAGTCCATGGGCTCACAAAGAGTCAGCCATAACCTGACAGCTAAACAACAACAAAACTGCTGCTATTACCAGTTCCCTTCATCACCTGATAGTCTCAACCCTCCGTTTTGAGGAATCTTAGATTCTATCTCAGCTCTGATGCTTATACAAAAATGTCACCATAAATCAGAAAGGTTCTCATTTCCCCATGGAGCCAGATTCCTGAAATACATTGATCAAGGTCAGAGATGACATTTGAGATGTGAAATTTAAGAATAAGAATATTGCAAAGCCTGGATTGAAACTGTTCAATACAAATCAGATCAAAACTTTTAAGGGTTGTCAGGAAGAAAATGTATCATAAAGAGTTACATAGACACCAATAAGTTTTTTAAACAAGAGAACTGAAAAAGCGGAGTTAAAGGGACAGAGTTCGTGTTACCTGTTGGTTTGATCTATTCACCATTGTCTTACAATGTGACTGATACAAGGTCGTTGACTTCAGAAAATCTGACAGTAGTGGTATCTGCATGTAACTATGACCCATTTGGAAGGAAGAGTTGTAAATATGTTATTTATTTTTTTTCTTTTTTTGGTCTGGGTTTACTATTTATTTTGGTTTTACTATTGCTTCTACATTACTTGTCATGGGATAAGTAAAAAAGAATAACAAAAATATGTAATAAACAAACATAAAAAAAATCTTCCCTTTTCATCAACAGAGTTTTTATATATAAAAAGGACAGACTATGCATCCCATTAATGTTTATCTCACCTAATCAGCACAATTACAAAACTATCATTGTTTTTTCTTTTTAATTCCTTGATGTTTGGACATTTGAGAAAAAGGATTTAATTCTATTACAATTTAGCAAATATATATTTAATAACTGCATTTTTATCTAATTAAGCTTTGAAAGGTGAGTGCTATTAATTTAATTGATTATGAAATCTTAGCTTTGAAATGTACAGAAATTTGTCCTAAGATAGATGGGTCTTACTCGAGAGAACGTGTGCTTTCTATGGGACTATATTTGCCCTATAAAACCCTCCATCACCTGCCAAGTTTCTTTTTTTTCACTTTGAGTGATTATCATCTTTGAAAATTAAGCTAAGAATATTTTACAAAATGATGTAATTTTTTTTTTTTTTAAGATTTATTTATTTATTTATTTTGGGCGGGGGTCGGGTTGGGGGGGGAGGGGAGCGGGCGGGCCACTTCTATTGGTCTTTCATTTCTCTGTTTTCATCCGTCTTTGTTCTTTGGCTCCTGTGGGCCTCCCATCGCGGTGGCGTCTGTTGTCGTAGAGCACCGACTCTGGGCGCATGCGCTCCAGAGCTCCGGCTTGGTGATTGGACACATCGGTCCAGCCGCTCCGCGGCACGTGGAATCTTCCCAGACCAGGAATCGAACTGCCGCCCCTTGCACTGCAAGGCGGTGTCCTTATCCACTGGACCACCAGGGGAAGCCCCCAAAATGATGTAATTTTTAATTTCAGTGATACCTTAGAAGTTTCTAGACCAAAATCTGACCCAATGTAACAATAATTTCTTAATTTTTTTCTGAGGAATATTCTTTGATCCTTGGTCTAAATCAGCAACATTATAGGAAGTAACATTTCCCAAAAGAAAACTATTTTACTAGGAAGAAATTTGTTTGTAAAATTATTTCATTAACTGTTACCCTCTTTTTCTGATTGTGTTCTGTAGCACTATTTAGAAGAGAAATCAACCTTGCTTTTACATAATCTGGCAAGCATTAAGCAATGGTTAAGTCATTTGTTTTCTGGGCTGTGTTTTTAGTTTTGCCTTTGCCAGGAGATGCTGAGGAAAGCTTCTTTCCAGGCTGGAGGGCATATTAGTCATTTGCTAAGTAACAATCCTTTCTTTGTCTGGAAAAATAGTTTTATAAAATGCCATGGAAATAATTAATCTCTATCAAGACAAGCAGAGGAAGGAGATAGAAGTATATCATATTTTGTATATCATATCATATCAAACTCTAACTTCTTGATTTCTGTTGATGTAAATTATGCATCCTTGCCTTTTTCCTGATCTTAATGGGAAATCAGGGTCTTCTCCAATAAATCAGCCCTTCACATCAGGTGGCCAAAGTATTGGAGTTCCAGATTCAGCGTCTGTCCTTCCAATGAATATTCGGGGTCGATTTTCCTTCGAATAGATTGATTTAATTTCCTTGCAGTCTAAGGGGTTACTGGAAAAAGACAAAGATGTCTTCTGTCACCTTTCCTTTTCAGCATCATGCCAGAAATTCTAGCTAATACAAAAAGACAAGAAAAGAAAATCACAGATACACAAACTGGGAAAGAAAGAATAAGACTGTATTTGTTTGCAGCTGGTATAATTATCTATGTAGAAAATTTGAAATTTTTGAAAAAGACCTATGTAAACTCTAAGTGATTATAGCTAGGTTACAGCAATAAACAAATGGATATTGAAGTGAAAAACACAATACTACTTAGAGTATAACAGAAAAATGCTTAAGTATAAATCTGCAAAATCTTTACAAAGAATACAAAAACTGATAAAAGAACTAAATAAATGGAAAGGTATCCATGTTCAGAGATTGAAGACAGTATTATCAAGTTGTCTGTTCTTTCTAACAATCTATATATTCAAGGCAAATAACATGATAACAACTAAATCAACAAAAACAAGAATAATTACAGCATTGCCTTACCTGATAGTATAAGTTTACTATGGTTTTCATAGGAAGTAACATTTCCCAAAAGAAAACTATTTTACTAGGAAGAAATTTGTTTGTAAAATTATTTCATTAACTGTTACCCTCTTTTTCTGATTGTGTTCTGTAGCACTATTTAGAAGAGAAATCAACCTTGCTTTTACATAATCTGGCAAGCATTAAGCAATGGTTAAGTCATTTGTTTTCTGGGCTGTGTTTTTAGTTTTGCCTTTGCCAGGAGATGCTGAGGAAAGCTTCTTTCCAGGCTGGAGGGCATATTAGTCATTTGCTAAGTAACAATCCTTTCTTTGTCTGGAAAAATAGTTTTATAAAATGCCATGGAAATAATTAATCTCTATCAAGACAAGCAGAGGAAGGAGATAGAAGTATATCATATTTTGTATATCATATCATATCAAACTCTAACTTCTTGATTTCTGTTGATGTAAATTATGCATCCTTGCCTTTTTCCTGATCTTAATGGGAAATCAGGGTCTTCTCCAATAAATCAGCCCTTCACATCAGGTGGCCAAAGTATTGGAGTTCCAGATTCAGCGTCTGTCCTTCCAATGAATATTCGGGGTCGATTTTCCTTCGAATAGATTGATTTAATTTCCTTGCAGTCTAAGGGGTTACTGGAAAAAGACAAAGATGTCTTCTGTCACCTTTCCTTTTCAGCATCATGCCAGAAATTCTAGCTAATACAAAAAGACAAGAAAAGAAAATCACAGATACACAAACTGGGAAAGAAAGAATAAGACTGTATTTGTTTGCAGCTGGTATAATTATCTATGTAGAAAATTTGAAATTTTTGAAAAAGACCTATGTAAACTCTAAGTGATTATAGCTAGGTTACAGCAATAAACAAATGGATATTGAAGTGAAAAACACAATACTACTTAGAGTATAACAGAAAAATGCTTAAGTATAAATCTGCAAAATCTTTACAAAGAATACAAAAACTGATAAAAGAACTAAATAAATGGAAAGGTATCCATGTTCAGAGATTGAAGACAGTATTATCAAGTTGTCTGTTCTTTCTAACAATCTATATATTCAAGGCAAATAACATGATAACAACTAAATCAACAAAAACAAGAATAATTACAGCATTGCCTTACCTGATAGTATAAGTTTACTATGGTTTTCATAACAAAGTATCACAAACTGAGTGGCTTAATTCAACAAAAATTATATTGTCCTGGAGACCAAAAGTTCAAAATCAATGAATTAGAAAAATTATACTCCCTCTGAAGCCTTTTAGGGAGAATCCTTCTTTGCATGTTTCTAGCTTAGTTTTTTCTTGTTTTTCCCCTCAAGCCTTTGTTTTCCTTACCTTGCATTTGCAATAATTCAGTCTTTTTTTCTGACATTATACAACATTCTTCCTATGTGTCTATGTGAAAATTCTCCTATTCTTAGGATACCAGTCATGTTGGATTGGGAGTCTATCCTGCTCCAGACTTCACATAAATTTATTTGCAATGATTTGGTTTCCACATAAGGGCAAATCCTAAGGTATGGGGATTAGGTTTTCAACATATCTTTTCAGAGGTCACATACCACCCCATAACAGTGATATTTTATCAATCAGTCTAATTTATACTATAGTAATAAAGTCCAAGAAATACATGGCTTATAATAACAAAGATGTATGTTAGTCATGCTAGATGACTATTTTCTGCCTGTCATTCACTCAGGAAACCATGCTAATGGAGCAATATAATCATCCTAAAAGTTTCACCAGCAGGAAGGGGCAGTCAAAACATAAATAATATCAGATGCTTCCAACCATAAGGAACATGAAGCATATGATAATTGTTTTATCATCTGTAATTATCATACATTTCCAAGTCATTTTCTATTACTTGGGAAGCTTTGCAATGATTAGAAGTCAACCAGCTGATTTGTTGCCTTGTTGATATTTTATCAAGAACCCAGGTATCTATTTCTCTCCCTCTTTCTCCCCCAATCTTCTAAATTGTGTGTAGTCATTAACCAATCTACACCACAGGTGAATTATGCTTGCCATAATTAGCTGGACCCCATGATAAAAGAACTAAATAAATGGAAAGGTATCCATGTTCAGAGATTGAAGACAGTATTATCAAGTTGTCTGTTCTTTCTAACAATCTATATATTCAAGGCAAATAACATGATAACAACTAAATCAACAAAAACAAGAATAATTACAGCATTGCCTTACCTGATAGTATAAGTTTACTATGGTTTTCATAACAAAGTATCACAAACTGAGTGGCTTAATTCAACAAAAATTATATTGTCCTGGAGACCAAAAGTTCAAAATCAATGAATTAGAAAAATTATACTCCCTCTGAAGCCTTTTAGGGAGAATCCTTCTTTGCATGTTTCTAGCTTAGTTTTTTCTTGTTTTTCCCCTCAAGCCTTTGTTTTCCTTACCTTGCATTTGCAATAATTCAGTCTTTTTTTCTGACATTATACAACATTCTTCCTATGTGTCTATGTGAAAATTCTCCTATTCTTAGGATACCAGTCATGTTGGATTGGGAGTCTATCCTGCTCCAGACTTCACATAAATTTATTTGCAATGATTTGGTTTCCACATAAGGGCAAATCCTAAGGTATGGGGATTAGGTTTTCAACATATCTTTTCAGAGGTCACATACCACCCCATAACAGTGATATTTTATCAATCAGTCTAATTTATACTATAGTAATAAAGTCCAAGAAATACATGGCTTATAATAACAAAGATGTATGTTAGTCATGCTAGATGACTATTTTCTGCCTGTCATTCACTCAGGAAACCATGCTAATGGAGCAATATAATCATCCTAAAAGTTTCACCAGCAGGAAGGGGCAGTCAAAACATAAATAATATCAGATGCTTCCAACCATAAGGAACATGAAGCATATGATAATTGTTTTATCATCTGTAATTATCATACATTTCCAAGTCATTTTCTATTACTTGGGAAGCTTTGCAATGATTAGAAGTCAACCAGCTGATTTGTTGCCTTGTTGATATTTTATCAAGAACCCAGGTATCTATTTCTCTCCCTCTTTCTCCCCCAATCTTCTAAATTGTGTGTAGTCATTAACCAATCTACACCACAGGTGAATTATGCTTGCCATAATTAGCTGGACCCCATTCTGATACCTTCTTTAAGACTAAGAATATTGCCATTCAGACTAAATTGGTACTGTATGCAATTAACCTTCTGGAGTTAGTGAATTTTGTGAACTAGAAAAATATGTATGCCACAAACAATGAAATAATGAAGTTCAAATTTAAGCATTATCTTGTAGCATATGCAATGGATGAATATCTGGGTAAAAATAATTGTTCTTAGCTTGAAATTTTCAGGTTATTAATAAATAAATAAAATTTAAATGTGGGCCTTTGTTGACTAATATGCTAATTTAATTGTGCTTTATAACTTATCACCAAATAATAATGAACTATTTCATGAATGAAATATTTATTTTTTATAACACACATTTTTGTTGGTTTCCAGAAAATAGAAAGATAAGTAAGTCACAGAAAGAAAATCATCATTTATTTTATTAAAAACTAGGAAAACAGACATGAGTGAGTGCTATGAGTAGGACTTCCTAACCTAGACCAGTGCATTTTCAGCTATTTCCTGTTGCATTCTCCTCTTCTTACCATTGTCCATTTCTATAATAATTCATTCTCAAGAAAAAACCCATAGGACCAATTACATCGCCCATATGGTTAATCTTTAAATTTCCCTTGAACCAAAGCATAACTAAAATTACAGACTACTATTTTGGAAACAATTGAAATTTAAAGGAAATAAACTCTATCAAATACATTTTTTGCTTCAAACGAGAAGGTAAGATGAGATACCAAATAGTAATATACAGAGCCTAAAATATGTCTGACTTCAAAAGGTTTTATATTAAAATGCTGCTTTAAATGTATTCCATATATATAGCCATGTAGCTATATATATGGAATTGAGAATGCATCTAGCCCTGAGCCATCATTTATAAAAAGCCTCAGCATATTCTTTAGAAATGCCACGGTTATCACAGTCACTCAAGGGTGACTCCACACATTTGACTGTTTAGAATTGCAACAAAAGCAACTCTAACTCTGATAGGATTTTATCAGGCAGAGGGATCTCAAGGCATTTTGAAATCATGTTAAAGTAAAATGTGAGTCAAACTTGAAATGTTTGCAATTCATGAAATGTTGATGAGCAAGTTTGAGCACTGAGCATCCTATCAATGTGAAGTGCCTGCCCCTGGGGATTGTGGCCTCATTGCTAGAAATCCAGAACAGCCATTACAAAACAGAGACAGCATGTGTCCCTGCCTGACAGATGTTGATAAAATGGCGACAAGAATAACAAGTTGGAGTTTTTCAAATTTAAAAGTGGCAATGGATGAATATCTGGGTAAAAATAATTGTTCTTAGCTTGAAATTTTCAGGTTATTAATAAATAAATAAAATTTAAATGTGGGCCTTTGTTGACTAATATGCTAATTTAATTGTGCTTTATAACTTATCACCAAATAATAATGAACTATTTCATGAATGAAATATTTATTTTTTATAACACACATTTTTGTTGGTTTCCAGAAAATAGAAAGATAAGTAAGTCACAGAAAGAAAATCATCATTTATTTTATTAAAAACTAGGAAAACAGACATGAGTGAGTGCTATGAGTAGGACTTCCTAACCTAGACCAGTGCATTTTCAGCTATTTCCTGTTGCATTCTCCTCTTCTTACCATTGTCCATTTCTATAATAATTCATTCTCAAGAAAAAACCCATAGGACCAATTACATCGCCCATATGGTTAATCTTTAAATTTCCCTTGAACCAAAGCATAACTAAAATTACAGACTACTATTTTGGAAACAATTGAAATTTAAAGGAAATAAACTCTATCAAATACATTTTTTGCTTCAAACGAGAAGGTAAGATGAGATACCAAATAGTAATATACAGAGCCTAAAATATGTCTGACTTCAAAAGGTTTTATATTAAAATGCTGCTTCTTAAAATGTATTCCATATATATAGCCATGTAGCTATATATATGGAATTGATAATGCATCTAGCCCTGAGCCATCATTTATAAAAAGCTTCAGCATATTCTTTAGAAATGCCACGGTTATCACAGTCACTCAAGGGTGACTCCACACATTTGACTGTTTAGAATTGCAACAAAAGCAACTCTAACTCTGATAGGATTTTATCAGGCAGAGGGATCTCAAGGCATTTTGAAATCATGTTAAAGTAAAATGTGAGTCAAACTTGAAATGTTTGCAATTCATGAAATGTTGATGAGCAAGTTTGAGCACTGAGCATCCTATCAATGTGAAGTGCCTGCCCCTGGGGATTGTGGCCTCATTGCTAGAAATCCAGAACAGCCATTACAAAACAGAGACAGCATGTGTCCCTGCCTGACAGATGTTGATAAAATGGCGACAAGAATAACAAGTGACTAAAGAGATTGTTATGCCAAAAGCCTCTCTCTGGTAGTACACAGAGTGGTATAAACATCAGCTGTAGTGGTATGTGATACCCCTCCTCCTTCCAAAAATCAATAAACTCTGTCATGCCCTGCAGACACAGATGCAGTATTGAAAGGAAGGAATTCAAGAACCTACCAAAACAGAAAACGAGTAGCCTGCAGAGACATTGATGGCATCAGAATCAATATAGAGGAACATCATCAAAAAGCCTGAGTGCTGGTCCTAGGGAACCTGTTTAGAGTCAGGAATAAAAATCCTGCCAGTTGTCAGCCAAGAGTTGACACGAATAAGATGAAAGTTAAGAAATTCAACGTATGCCCAGAATACTGCACTCCTGCTTAAGATATGTCTTCCTGGATGACTAGTTCATCATCTTACTCACAGCAAACTCTATACAACCATGTATTGAATGAATAAAATGTCTATCTTTAAAGAAAGCCCAATTATGTTAAATGATATAAGCCACTATAGAGTTTATCAATGTCTTTATTTTCTTTGTTCTTTGCTTGACTGTCCTTCTTGTCATTGACAACAGAGGTTGTATTAACATGACAAAGACCAGTGTCTGTTAGGTGGAGCAAAGCCAGAGGGCATAAGTAGACAAAGCTTCTGGGTAATCAACCAGCAATATTTACTGCAGGAAGGAAGGATCCTTACTAGATCACTAGGATAAAGATGGTGAGCATAGAGCCTGCCATTTGCATTTTCAAATTGAGTGAGATGGACAAACAACAGGTGCTGACTTACATAGCTCTGGGCATGTGGCCATGGCCTCAGAATTTTCACTAAAGGTCACACATTTGACTGTTTAGAATTGCAACAAAAGCAACTCTAACTCTGATAGGATTTTATCAGGCAGAGGGATCTCAAGGCATTTTGAAATCATGTGAAGGTAAAATGTGAGGTCAACTTGAAATGTTTGCAATTCATGAAATGTTGATGAGCAAGTTTGAGCACTGAGCATCCTATCAATGTGAAGTGCCTGCCCCTGGGGATTGTGGCCTCATTGCTAGAAATCCAGAACAGCCATTACAAAACAGAGACAGCATGTGTCCCTGCCTGACAGATGTTGATAAAATGGCGACAAGAATAACAAGTGACTAAAGAGATTGTTATGCCAAAAGCCTCTCTCTGGTAGTACACAGAGTGGTATAAACATCAGCTGTAGTGGTATGTGATACCCCTCCTCCTTCCAAAAATCAATAAACTCTGTCATGCCCTGCAGACACAGATGCAGTATTGAAAGGAAGGAATTCAAGAACCTACCAAAACAGAAAACGAGTAGCCTGCAGAGACATTGATGGCATCAGAATCAATATAGAGGAACATCATCAAAAGCCTGAGTGCTGGTCCTAGGGAACCTGTTTAGAGTCAGGAATAAAAATCCTGCCAGTTGTCAGCCAAGAGTTGACACGAATAAGATGAAAGTTAAGAAATTCAACGTATGCCCAGAATACTGCACTCCTGCTTAAGATATGTCTTCCTGGATGACTAGTTCATCATCTTACTCACAGCAAACTCTATACAACCATGTATTGAATGAATAAAATGTCTATCTTTAAAGAAAGCCCAATTATGTTAAATGATATAAGCCACTATAGAGTTTATCAATGTCTTTATTTTCTTTGTTCTTTGCTTGACTGTCCTTCTTGTCATTGACAACAGAGGTTGTATTAACATGACAAAGACCAGTGTCTGTTAGGTGGAGCAAAGCCAGAGGGCATAAGTAGACAAAGCTTCTGGGTAATCAACCAGCAATATTTACTGCAGGAAGGAAGGATCCTTACTAGATCACTAGGATAAAGATGGTGAGCATAGAGCCTGCCATTTGCATTTTCAAATTGAGTGAGATGGACAAACAACAGGTGCTGACTTACATAGCTCTGGGCATGTGGCCATGATTACCTCATGGTCACAATGGGATAAGGACAGTCTCTGGTTGTTGACACCAGATGTTCCTCCCCATACCATCTCTCCAGGTCTCCTTTCCAATCTGAATCATATAGGTCTCTCTCCCTTTTTTTATTCTTTTTGTTTCCTCTTTCACCTCTTACTGGGAAAAATCTTCTGCTATCCAGTGTGAGAGGATTTGTTCTTATCTATCAAGAGATTCATTACCTTTCAGCCTTAGCTTTCGAAACTAAAACTTGTTCTCTGTTTTATATTTCTTTCTCCATGCCATCAGGTGTTCAGAATGTACCTCCTTTAAGGAGGAAGAGGAATCAGGGTAAAAAGAAATCAAACATTCACCTTGCTTTCTCCCATAACTTCTTTCTCTCATCCACCATACTCCAGCCACACTGACATGCTCACTTTCTTGAATATTCCATTCCCTTGGAATACAGTGCATTCACACATTCAGTTCTCATTTTTTAAAATTCTCCCTCCCTCTACAAAGCAGATTCTTCTCCTTAAATCACAACTGCAATGCTATCTCTTTAAACATGCCTTTCTGATCACATAACTCAAAGTGGATTGTGACATCCTTAGTATTCAAATACTTTTTTTCACAACATTTTAGTTGTCTTATAGAACATGTACTACAGTTTGCAATCATATTGTATACTTACTGCCTTACAGTTTTGTTTTCCTCATTATTCTATGTTTCATGAGGATAGGGACTAGGGACTATATTGATTTAATTTAACACTCTAGAATCTGAATCAAAGACAAATGGATACTTCAGTTCAGTTCAGTTTAGTTGTTCAGTCATGTCCAACTCTATGACCACATCATCTGCAGCACACCAGGCTTCCCTGTCCTTCACCATCTCCCAGAACTTGCTCATACTAATGACTCATTGATGTTATTTGACCATCTCATACTCTATTTTCCCCTTCTCCTTCTGCCTTCTATTTTTTCCAGCATCAGGATCTTTTTGATGAGTCATAGTTTCACATCAGATGGCCAAATTATTGGAGCTTTAACTTCAGCATCAGTCTTTCCAATGGATATTTAGGGTTGATTTCCTTTAGGATTGACTGGTTTGATCTCCTTGAAGTCAAAATGCTTAAGAATGCTTAATAAATGTCTATTGAGGGAGCATGCAGGAAACATATATATACCCTGCATATAATCTCTCTTTCTCTCTTATTAGCAGAACCCCAGTTTTTTGTTTTTTGTTTTTCATGATTCTGCTGTCTATTAGGCACCTGATTAGAGTACTCACTTCTCAATACTCCATTGTGTAAGGGTTATAACACACAATTTTACCAAACTTACTTTAAAGGTCAGACTCAGAAAGGACTACACTCAGTATTTTGTATGCCTCTTCTGCTTATTATATATCCCCTGGATGTGGATATAATGTCTCAAAGAGAAGAAGACAGCATAGAGCAAAAGTGAAAAACAGCCACTACAGATAATTGATAAGAAAGCTAGTTGAGTTCTAAGTTCCTAATGGCTTCCAGAGCACTTGCTCAAGGCTTGGACTATGCCTCTGGAGTTCTTCACACAAGAGAAGTCAGCCTTAACTTGCTTAATTCAGTATGAGATATCTGTTATATGCAATCCCAAGTTAAACATAGTTTAGGAAAATCACTTCCTTAGGACAGGCCCTAATTTAATCATCTTGTCAATGGACTGGACAATTTCTAAGATTACCAGTTCTAACATAAGTTTCCCCTCCGAATAAAAACATATTTATCCAAACATCAGCATATCTTCAAATCTAAATTACTCCTTTTATTTTTGAAAACTGATGTGATATGTGAATTTTTGAATAACTGCCATGTATAAGACAATATGCCAGATGGCTTAATTAGCAGCATTTCCTTTTGAAATGAACATGTACATGTTCCCCATTTCCCATATTTTCCTTGCATTTTTTAAAGTATCAACATGTCATTAATTTAAATGATTGCAATTAAGTATTCATGAGAAGACTAAAAGGGACAGTTTTCAAATTTACGTTTATGCCATCAAATATCATTTCCATTAGGAAATGGTACTGAAGATCAGATTGTGGTGGAGCAAGGAATACGCGTAATTTGAGTCAGTGTTCCAAAAATGCTGGTTTACAAACCAGTGCCTAACCAGCTACACCCAAATAACTTGGGAAAGTTTATGACCCTTCCCAAATATCCAGGGGCAGTGAATATTTAATCTTGTGCGGAGAGTCTAGCCTTTGCTTTTGTCTTCTGGAGGCTAATGTCTAAGAACTTGAGATGTCATGCTGATAAACATGTACTCCATCAAGTCTCACTCTTCGGATCTCATGGACTACCAAACCCCTCTGTTCATGATACTTTCCAGACAGGACCACTGAAGTGGGTTGCCATTTCCTACTCCAGGAGATCTTCCCAACCCAGATATCAACCTTGCATCTCTTGGGTCTCCTGCATTGGGAAGCAAATTCTTTACAACTGCACAGCCTGGGAAGCCCTATCATGCTGATAGGAGTCTTTCTTTGTATTTAGGCCTTGAGTCAGTCTGATATTAATAATGTCATTAAAAGTGGGGACTAAAAACTACCACAAAATGTTGTTAGGTTGAGGACTTAGTGTCAGATGATATCATTTTAACATTTTGAGTGTCTGGAAAATGGAATCAGGCACATGGACAATCAACTGTGCCTATTTGATGGAGCTTCAATATAGCCTCTGGATACCAAGATTTGGGTGAACTTTCCTGGTTGATAGTAGCCTATGTATATTCTCCCATTTATTGATAGTAGTCAATAATGCTGTCCATAACTGCATTGGGAAAGGACATTTGGAAATTTCATGGTTGAAATTTACAGGCTGTGTTTGATGCCCTTATTTCCTTGGCTGATGTTCTTGCATATATTTTCCTTTTAATAAACTATGCTCACAGCGCAATAACAATAGCTATTTTTTTCACATATGTTGGTATAGGTTTACATGCTACTTCCTTTATGCCTCCCAACCACTGTTCATTCCCCACAATGTCCATTGTCATGGCGCTGTGAGAAAAGGAGATCCTGCAGGAGTGCTGTGTGATGGCCTGGATGGGTGGGATGGGGGGATATACAGTTGACTAATCTGGGATCATGCTTATTTGTAAACAACTAAGATCAGATTGTGGTGGAGCAAGGAATACGTAATTTGAGTCAGTGTTCCAAAATGCTGGTTTACAAACCAGTGCCTAACCAGCTACACCCAAATAACTTGGGAAAGTTTATGACCCTTCCCAAATATCCAGGGGCAGTGAATATTTAATCTTGTGCGGAGAGTCTAGCCTTTGCTTTTGTCTTCTGGAGGCTAATGTCTAAGAACTTGAGATGTCATGCTGATAAACATGTACTCCATCAAGTCTCACTCTTCGGATCTCATGGACTACCAAACCCCTCTGTTCATGATACTTTCCAGACAGGACCACTGAAGTGGGTTGCCATTTCCTACTCCAGGAGATCTTCCCAACCCAGATATCAACCTTGCATCTCTTGGGTCTCCTGCATTGGGAAGCAAATTCTTTACAACTGCACAGCCTGGGAAGCCCTATCATGCTGATAGGAGTCTTTCTTTGTATTTAGGCCTTGAGTCAGTCTGATATTAATAATGTCATTAAAAGTGGGGACTAAAAACTACCACAAAATGTTGTTAGGTTGAGGACTTAGTGTCAGATGATATCATTTTAACATTTTGAGTGTCTGGAAAATGGAATCAGGCACATGGACAATCAACTGTGCCTATTTGATGGAGCTTCAATATAGCCTCTGGATACCAAGATTTGGGTGAACTTTCCTGGTTGATAGTAGCCTATGTATATTCTCCCATTTATTGATAGTAGTCAATAATGCTGTCCATAACTGCATTGGGAAAGGACATTTGGAAATTTCATGGTTGAAATTTACAGGCTGTGTTTGATGCCCTTATTTCCTTGGCTGATGTTCTTGCATATATTTTCCTTTTAATAAACTATGCTCACAGCGCAATAACAATAGCTATTTTTTTCACATATGTTGGTATAGGTTTACATGCTACTTCCTTTATGCCTCCCAACCACTGTTCATTCCCCACAATGTCCATTGTCATGGCGCTGTGAGAAAAGGAGATCCTGCAGGAGTGCTGTGTGATGGCCTGGATGGGTGGGATGGGGGGGGGTATACATATGATTAATCTGGGATCATGCTTATTTGTAAACAACTAAACTCTATAAAAGTAAAAAGTAAATTAAAAATTTTTTTTAAAAAATAATAAAGGTAACATCTGAAAAAAAAAAAAGAAAAAACACTTATGCTGTGAGTATAGACTTCAACAGTGGTTCATCAGTAAAGAATCAACCTGCAATGAAGAAGACCTAGGAAAACCTTTTAAATCCCTGGGTTGGAAATATCCCTTGGTGGAGGGTATGGCAACCCACACCAGTATTCTTACCTGGAAATCCAGTGGACATAGGACCCTGGTGGGCTACAGTCCACAGCGTTTCAAAGAGTCTAACATGACTGAAGCAAATGAGCACATACACATCAACTGTGATTATAAATTTCAGTGAAATTTCTCTTTTGTTTATTTGAATGTATAAATTTAGTTATTATTTTCTTGGAAGATATTGCATTGTAACTAGATTTATTCCTATGAAATTATGCCATACAAATGTATGTTTGGAATTAACTATGCACAATAAAATGTTCCCATTTAGCATGAAAAAGATGATAATAAACTATAGAATTTTATATTTATTTTCAGTTTTTGATCCATAGGAGACATATGCTTACAAATACATAAATGATTTTTAAATTTTTTTTTTTTACATTTTTTATGGAGTTTTGTCATTTACTGCCAAACATCAACATGAATCAGCTATAGATATACATATGGACCTTCCATCTTGAACTTCCCTCCCGTCTCCCTCCACATCCCACTTCCATAGGTTGTTAGAGAGCACCTGTTTGAGTCTCCTTAGTCTTATGGCAGATCTTCATTGGTTATCTATTTTACATATGACAATGTAAGTTTCCATGTTACTCTCTCCATACATCTCATCCATTCCTCCCTCCCCATAATGTCCATAAGTCTGTTCTCTATGTCTGTTTCTCCATTGCTGCCCTGCACATACATTCTTCAGTACCATCTTTCTAGATTCCATAAATACGCATTTGTATATTATTATATTTATCTTTTTTTTTTTTTCTGACTTACTTCACTCTTTATAATAGGCTCTAGGTTCATCCACTTCATTAGAACTGACTCAAACACATTCCTTTTTATGGGCTGAGTAATATTCCATTGCATATATATACCACAGCTTCTTTATCCATTCATCTGTCAATGGACATCTAGGTTTCTTCCATGTTCTAGTCATTGTAAATAGTGCTGCAGTGAACAATGGGGTACATGTGTCTTTTCCAATTTTGATCCTCTTTGGGTATAGGCCTAGTAGTGCAATTGCTGGGTCATATGGAAGCTTTATTCCTACATTTTTAAGGGATCTCCATACTGTCAGTGAGTTTTCTGAGTCCTTCTAGTGAGTTATTGAATTTGAGGGTCATTTTTGGAACAGTTCAAATATATTATTTGTGTTGTAAGGGAATGCAGTCTATGTGAGCTGATTTCTGTAACTTTGCAGTTGCCTAATTATTTCATACCAGATAATCAGATTCAGTAGATCCGGGGTGTTTACAGATGCATTGATTTGGAAATCATATCATAAAACAAACTGTGTTAAGCAATTAAAAAAGAACCATTTGGGGCTTCCCCTGGTGGTCCAGTGGGTAAGGACACTGCCTTGCAGTGCAAGAGGCGCTGGTTTGATCCCTGGCCTGGGAAGATCCCACGTGCTGCGGAGCGGCTGGACGGATCTGTTCAATTACCGAGCTGGAGCTCTGGAGCGCATGTGCCCAGAGTCGGTGCTCCATTACTACAGAGGCCACCGTGGTGGGAGACCCACAGGAGCCAAAGAACAAAGACGGATGAAAATGGAGAAATGAAAGACCAATAGAAGTGGCCTGCCCATCGCCGTCCCTCCCCACCCCACTCCCCAAAAGATAAATAATTTTTAAAAAAAAGAAACATTTGAATGTTAATAATATGTATCATCAATATTAACAAAAAAGCATTTGTTTATTTAATTTTTCATTACCATGTTTGTGTGTTTGTACATATAATGGCAGATATGTGGATAATCATAATCATTTGTATAATTAAGTAAGCTCAATGATAATATTTCTTTAAGAAAATATTTGTCTTGATTACATAAAGTTATTTTAGGTACTTGACTAAATCAAACATTATTTTTTGGAATAATTTTGCATAGGAGAAAAGTAAAAAATGTTGTTAAACTACATTCAAATAAATTTAAAAGCTGTACATGGTAGCAGTAAGGTAATGTCTCGGAAAGGTAATGCATTAAATAAAAATCATATACAAATATTATTTACAATTATTCTAAAATCTGTTTCTTCTCTGACAATTCTTTCTTTATTTATTTATTTTGGGTGAGGGTCAGGTTGGGGAGGAAGGGGAGCAGGCGGGCCACTTCTATTGGTCTTTTATTTCTCCATTTTCATCCGTCTTTGTTCTTTGACTCCTGTGGGCCTCCCATCGTGGTGGCCTCTGTTGTCACGGAGCACCTACTCTGGGCGCATGCGCTCCAGAGCTCCGACTCGGTGATTGGACACATCGGTCCTGCAGCTCCGCGGCACCTAGGGGATAGAACCAGCCCCCCTAGGACTGCAAGGCAGTGTCCTTACCCACTGAACCACCAGGGGAAGCCCTTCTCTGACAATTCTTTTGCATTCATCAAAGTGTACCCATAGTATTAAAATGTCTTGGTGAAACTCTTAATTTCTGTCATGAAATTAAACTTAACTTATGTATTCAGATTCATAATCTAGGTTTGTCATCCACTTATATTGTCTCATTTCTGCTGCAGGAAAGCAAAACGTCAGGGAACATGGATTTAGAGATTATCATTTGTTTTTAATTATACACAGTAAATGAAATAATGCTTTTGCTTTGAAGGAGGAAATTGTTTAAATGGCTTTTCATGTTTTCCTACCTTTCTCCCATTAGTTGATATTAATAGGGGTGTTCTGTGTGACTTCAGAAAATATTAGAAGAGTGTGTTAAGTTGCTTCAGTCGTTTCTGACTCTGTGAGACCCATGGACTGTAGCTTATTAGGCTTCTCTGTCCATGGGATTCTCCAGGCAAGAATATTGGCATGAGTAGCTATTTCCTTCTCTAGGAATCTTCTCAACCCAGGGATCAAACCTGGGTCTCCCACATTGCAGGCAGATTCTTTACCATCTTCAGCCACCAGGGGTTTATTAGTACATAATTCCAAATATTATGTGTATCGTATTTGGAACAACGTAGTTTCAAATATGTATACACATACACAACACGCAAACACATCTATATATGCATATATGTCTACAAAGTTATCTATGAAATGTAATGAAACAAAGCACAATGAAATAAGGTCTACTTGTATATGATTTATGGGCATCCCAGGTGGTTCATTGGTAAAGAATCTGTCTCTCATTGCAGAGTTTGGGGGATGTGGCTTGTAACCCTGTACTCATCCCTGAGTCAGGAAGATCCCCTGGAGGAGAAAATACTTTGTAGTTAACTGGGTCTTTACATATTAAAGAAGTGTGATCAATCATGTGTTGAGCAAATCTATTGGCAGCATTTTCCTCAACATTTGCTTAACTGTGTCTCTGTGTCATGTTTTGGTAATTCTGGCAATATTTCAAAATTTTCATTATGTATATTTATTATGGTGATCTATGATCTTTAATGTTACCACTACAACTCACGGAAGACTCAGACAATGGCTAGCCCCAGTGACTCAGACAGTAAAGAATCTACTGTAATGCAGGAGACACAGGTTCGATTCCTGTGTCTGGAAGATACCCTGGAGAAGGAAATGGCAACCCACTCTAGTATTTTTGCCTGGAGAGTTCCATGGACAGATGAACCAGCAGGCTACAGTCTGAGGGGTTGCAAGAGTCAGACATGAGTAAGAAACTAACATTTTCCATTTTAAATTAAAGTATGTATGGTGTTTTCTTAGACATAATACTATCTCGTAGTTAACAAGGTACAGCATAAACAAGTTTTGTATGCAGACAGAAGACAAAAACTTGATGACTTCCTTTATTGCAGAGTTTTTCAATTCTTCAATAAATTGTTCTATCAACAATATCTTCATGGCATGTTTATACCTAAATCTTCTTGCATGTTATTTGAATTTGATCCTTCATTTAAGACGAGAAAATTACTTTTCTCAATCTTCTTCATAATTCCTAAATTCATATTATATTTACATTGCTAGGTTATACAACTAAAATTCTTATTTGCTTTCCCTGTAGATTAATTCTAAAAACAATAATAGCAGCATCAAAATTATGATTACATAGCTATTAACATTAAGACTTGGAGTTGTCAGATCTATGTGTTAAGAATGCAATTCAATCTATAAGTCTGTGATAGTTTAGGAAAAAGTATATGTCAGGTCAAATATTCTCCTACATGGCATCAAATAATAAAAAATTATGCGGTTAATTATGCTTTGCATTTTACCATTAATATCATGGATAGCTTTTAGATTGAAAGCTTAAACCTGAAGATTAAAAGCATCTATCTTCTAGGTGCCTCGTTAGCACAGTAGGTAGTGTGTCAGTCTCATAAAATCATCCACCTTCTGAATTTTGCATAAAAAAAGTATTTTAATGCTGATAATATCATCATCCAGTGTTTAAATTATGTTACATATTATGCAGTAAAATGCAAGCTAATTTTCTGGGTCATTTGAATGCCTGTCCCTTTAGGAATTTTTTTTTGTACCTTTGTCTTAATATGATTCTCTCATGTATTTTATATTTGTCCTGATTTTCTTTTTTAAAATATGATGTAGTACTTCCTAATACCTTACTGAGATTTTAAAAGTAGGAGAGTATCTTTTATTTGCTCTCATACATTATGGATAGTTTGATTTGGCAAAAAAATTTTCATTCAAAGTCAGTCTTGTGCAGGCCTTTGAAGCCAATTGAGTCTACTACCTTTTAGAATTTACTGTTGCAGTGAGACATGTAATGTGCATTTGGTTCTACATAATCAAGCTTTTTACTTAAGATTTTTAAATCATTTTTTAAATTCTGTATTTATTCAAAAATTTCTTGAGCATACATTTGTAGTTTTGTTCACAATTATTCTTTTAATTTCCTTGTTCAACACAATCTGTGTTTTCTCAATATGAATATATGTATCTTTTCAGAACTCTGGGAAATTATTTTTAATAGTCTTGAAACTATGTATAGAGAGGCCAAGATGTAACAAACCATAGTTGATATGGGCTGGGACAGGATCTGCAGAAAGTAAACCAGAGAAAGTCTAGAAAAAAGAAGACTCTGGTTAGCTATCAAAAAGTGTATTCACAACAGAAGAAAAACGTTGGCAGTATAAGCTTCAGCCCTGAGAGAGCCAAAACGGTCCAAGAATGAGCAAAGCTCTGGAGAATGTGACTGAAGACAGTTCCTACGATGATCATCACCCTAAGAGATTGGCAGAAACATAGGAGAAACTCATGCATGTGGTGTATATTGGGCACAATATGTTTATCATTCAGTAATAAGGACAAAGTAGAACACAGATATAGCTGGCATGCAAAGGAAAAAGGCAAAGTGTCAGAAATGAAGTGAGAATCAAGACACTAGACTAAGAACAGAGCATTCCATTGCAGTTGGATAAGGGCTTTGCTGCCCTGTCCTTATATATGAGATTACATCTATTTTAATAGCTTCTGCTAAAGGCCCCCAGATTTTATAACTGATATGGGACTTAGCTACAAATACAGACAAAATAAAACTATAGGGAGTGAAACATGGGTAAAAGATGGCTTTCAAGTTAGTTCAAAGCACATGGGATGTAAATTGAAAAACATTAGTTGCCTAGAGTTAATGTAAGCAGGGATCAAGTGTCTAAAGGTAGACCTTGGTTAGACGTATGTAACAAAATTGTTTGCATTGGGATTGCTATAGTGTTCTGAGCTTACTATTTAGCTCACATATGGAGGGTAAAAAAGAAGCTTTAGTATTGGTATGTCTTACGGACTACACTTTTGCCCATTCCATCATTTTTTGATATCATGTCCTTTTTTTTCTCTAATGGGAAGAAAGGTAAGTGATAGTTAGACATTTTCCCCTGGTAAAGTTTTATGTTATAGATCATAACATTTGAGATGCACGCCCTGGGGAAATTCTACCAGCAGTCACCAATGTATGCAATGTTAGTCGAAACGGTGCATTCCCATTATGGAGCCACACAATGAAGAATATGACTCTAAAAGAAACTCTCAGCTTGGGTTTCTCTTGTAACTTTATGAACCCACAGTTTCTTTATCAGTATTATTCTAATGGTAGTAAGCTGCATAACAAACCATAGAGGGCTGGGACAGGATCTGCAGAAAGTAAACCAGAGAAAGTCTAGAAAAAAGAAGACTCTGGTTAGCTATCAAAAAGTGTATTCACAACAGAAGAAAAACGTTGGCAGTATAAGCTTCAGCCCTGAGAGAGCCAAAACGGTCCAAGAATGAGCAAAGCTCTGGAGAATGTGACTGAAGACAGTTCCTACGATGATCATCACCCTAAGAGATTGGCAGAAACATAGGAGAAACTCATGCATGTGGTGTATATTGGGCACAATATGTTTATCATTCAGTAATAAGGACAAAGTAGAACACAGATATAGCTGGCATGCAAAGGAAAAAGGCAAAGTGTCAGAAATGAAGTGAGAATCAAGACACTAGACTAAGAACAGAGCATTCCATTGCAGTTGGATAAGGGCTTTGCTGCCCTGTCCTTATATATGAGATTACATCTATTTTAATAGCTTCTGCTAAAGGCCCCCAGATTTTATAACTGATATGGGACTTAGCTACAAATACAGACAAAATAAAACTATAGGGAGTGAAACATGGGTAAAAGATGGCTTTCAAGTTAGTTCAAAGCACATGGGATGTAAATTGAAAAACATTAGTTGCCTAGAGTTAATGTAAGCAGGGATCAAGTGTCTAAAGGTAGACCTTGGTTAGACGTATGTAACAAAATTGTTTGCATTGGGATTGCTATAGTGTTCTGAGCTTACTATTTAGCTCACATATGGAGGGTAAAAAAGAAGCTTTAGTATTGGTATGTCTTACGGACTACACTTTTGCCCATTCCATCATTTTTTGATATCATGTCCTTTTTTTTCTCTAATGGGAAGAAAGGTAAGTGATAGTTAGACATTTTCCCCTGGTAAAGTTTTATGTTATAGATCATAACATTTGAGATGCACGCCCTGGGGAAATTCTACCAGCAGTCACCAATGTATGCAATGTTAGTCGAAACGGTGCATTCCCATTATGGAGCCACACAATGAAGAATATGACTCTAAAAGAAACTCTCAGCTTGGGTTTCTCTTGTAACTTTATGAACCCACAGTTTCTTTATCAGTATTATTCTAATGGTAGTAAGCTGAATAACTGTGACTAATGAAGAACATAATCTATGCTCACTATTGATATTTTATTTTACTTTTCAAAGATCAAATCACTCACTGTGATTGATCACAGCCTTTCCACTTAACCTTGAAAAAGTCATTGAATCTGGTCTCTGGAGTCTGTTATGCACTATAGACTATTGGACTTTTTTTTTTTCATTTAAAGCAGGGAGTTAATTGAGTTGAATTAACACTTTAAACTCTTTCTCCTTAACAGTAGGCAGGAATGAAAATGTATGTTTAATTCTGTTAAACCTAGCTGGGTATTTTTTTGCTTTTAATTTTGGCTTCTTTTATTGATTCTTTTTTCATTTATTTTCATCCATCTTTATTCTTTGGCTTGTTTGGGCCTCCCACTGCAGTGGCCTCTCTCATTGCAGAGCTCCGGCTCTGGGTGCATGCACTCCAGAGAGCTGGCTCATCATTGGACACACCAGTCCAGCTGCTCCACTGCACGTAGTATCTTCCTGGGCCAGGATCGAACTGGTGCCCTTTGCACTGCAAGGTGGACCGTTTGCCCACTGGACCACCAGGGAAGTCCCCAAAATTTAGCTGGGTTTTCTGGAGTCTGACCTACATAGATGCACTTCATAGATCACCAGATTGCTCTTACACTTAGCAGTGTCTGTGCTTAAGTTGAAAACTATAGTTTCATTCCTCAAGTAGTAAGAATGCAGTATCCTTTTCTCTTAGATTTACCCACCCTGCATCCAGAAGAAAAGTTATAAGGACACTTCCCTAAATTGTCAGACAAAATGCCCGTTGCCTCTTCTAGAATTTCCTTCAGAGAACTAAAGTCAATTCCCATTATATTTGATATCATGTCCTTTTCTCTAATGGGAAGAAAGGTAAGTGATAGTTAGACATTTTCCCCTGGTAAAGTTTTATGTTATAGATCATAACATTTGAGATGCACGCCCTGGGGAAATTCTACCAGCAGTCACCAATGTATGCAATGTTAGTCGAAACGGTGCATTCCCATTATGGAGCCACACAATGAAGAATATGACTCTAAAAGAAACTCTCAGCTTGGGTTTCTCTTGTAACTTTATGAACCCACAGTTTCTTTATCAGTATTATTCTAATGGTAGTAAGCTGAATAACTGTGACTAATGAAGAACATAATCTATGCTCACTATTGATATTTTATTTTACTTTTCAAAGATCAAATCACTCACTGTGATTGATCACAGCCTTTCCACTTAACCTTGAAAAAGTCATTGAATCTGGTCTCTGGAGTCTGTTATGCACTATAGACTATTGGACTTTTTTTTTTTCATTTAAAGCAGGGAGTTAATTGAGTTGAATTAACACTTTAAACTCTTTCTCCTTAACAGTAGGCAGGAATGAAAATGTATGTTTAATTCTGTTAAACCTAGCTGGGTATTTTTTTGCTTTTAATTTTGGCTTCTTTTATTGATTCTTTTTTCATTTATTTTCATCCATCTTTATTCTTTGGCTTGTTTGGGCCTCCCACTGCAGTGGCCTCTCTCATTGCAGAGCTCCGGCTCTGGGTGCATGCACTCCAGAGAGCTGGCTCATCATTGGACACACCAGTCCAGCTGCTCCACTGCACGTAGTATCTTCCTGGGCCAGGATCGAACTGGTGCCCTTTGCACTGCAAGGTGGACCGTTTGCCCACTGGACCACCAGGGAAGTCCCCAAAATTTAGCTGGGTTTTCTGGAGTCTGACCTACATAGATGCACTTCATAGATCACCAGATTGCTCTTACACTTAGCAGTGTCTGTGCTTAAGTTGAAAACTATAGTTTCATTCCTCAAGTAGTAAGAATGCAGTATCCTTTTCTCTTAGATTTACCCACCCTGCATCCAGAAGAAAAGTTATAAGGACACTTCCCCTAAATTGTCAGACAAAAAAGTCATAAACCAAGGAAACTCCAGGTGCTGCCTCCCTTCTAGAATTTGCCTTCAGAGATTTTTTTAAAAAAATTAGAGTTTTTAATTGTTTTGGACAAGAGAGCCACTCTGATAATGAGCTATTCTGTCATTATTGGAAGTGGGATTCCAGATTTACTTAAATGTAAAACTTCTGAAGCTTTTTTGACATATAGTCAATATATACAATCACTCAAAAGTATGTAGCATGTGTGTGCTGAGTCTCTTCAGTCCTGTATCACTTTTTGCAACCTTATGGGTGCATCTGTCCATGGGTTTTTCCAGCAATACTGATATGGGTTGCCATGCCCTTCTCCAGGGGATCTTCCTGACTCAGGGATCAAACCCTGGTCTCCTGCATTGTTGGCAGGTTCTTTACTGCTGAGTTACCAGGGGAAACCCTAAAGTATGTAGACATAGTAATAAAGAAAAAAAAATTCACCTCTTTGTCATCTGATCAAAATAGATCAATTATAAAAATGTATGTGCTGACATACATTCTGACAGCAAATATGTGACAGCTAGCATTTAGAAAGTTTAGAATTCAACACTGACCTTCATTACCTATTCTGTCTCATCAGAATTCCTTCCTGTGGGAATGAGATCTGTGATCATAAGATACTGACTCATCACACACATGGAAAGATGTGAGAGGTAACTTAATCTCAAAGGCAGTATGACTGAAAGTATTTTTGTATCTAATGGCAAAATTGATTACATTTATAGCAGAAATGGGGTAGGGTTTTTATCAAGAGTATTTTTCTTTCAAATTTTTGAGGGAAGGTAGCGGACGTTTGCCAGGGATCGAACTGGTGCCCTTTGCACTGCAAGGTGGACCGTTTGCCCACTGGACCACCAGGAAGTCCCCAAAATTTAGCTGGGTTTTCTGGAGTCTGACCTACATAGATGCACTTCATAGATCACCAGATTGCTCTTACACTTAGCAGTGTCTGTGCTTAAGTTGAAAACTATAGTTTCATTCCTCAAGTAGTAAGAATGCAGTATCCTTTTCTCTTAGATTTACCCACCCTGCATCCAGAAGAAAAGTTATAAGGACACTTCCCCTAAATTGTCAGACAAAAAAGTCATAAACCAAGGAAACTCCAGGTGCTGCCTCCCTTCTAGAATTTGCCTTCAGAGATTTTTTTAAAAAAATTAGAGTTTTTAATTGTTTTGGACAAGAGAGCCACTCTGATAATGAGCTATTCTGTCATTATTGGAAGTGGGATTCCAGATTTACTTAAATGTAAAACTTCTGAAGCTTTTTTGACATATAGTCAATATATACAATCACTCAAAAGTATGTAGCATGTGTGTGCTGAGTCTCTTCAGTCCTGTATCACTTTTTGCAACCTTATGGGTGCATCTGTCCATGGGTTTTTTTCCAGCAATACTGATATGGGTTGCCATGCCCTTCTCCAGGGGATCTTCCTGACTCAGGGATCAAACCCTGGTCTCCTGCATTGTTGGCAGGTTCTTTACTGCTGAGTTACCAGGGAAGCCCTAAAGTATGTAGACATAGTAATAAAGAAAAAAAAATTCACCTCTTTGTCATCTGATCAAAATAGATCAATTATAAAAATGTATGTGCTGACATACATTCTGACAGCAAATATGTGACAGCTAGCATTTAGAAAGTTTAGAATTCAACACTGACCTTCATTACCTATTCTGTCTCATCAGAATTCCTTCCTGTGGGAATGAGATCTGTGATCATAAGATACTGACTCATCACACACATGGAAAGATGTGAGAGGTAACTTAATCTCAAAGGCAGTATGACTGAAAGTATTTTTGTATCTAATGGCAAAATTGATTACATTTATAGCAGAAATGGGGTAGGGTTTTTATCAAGAGTATTTTTCTTTCATCTTGAGGGAGGCCTTATTATAAGATTATTTCTTGAAGGCCATGTAAATGATGTATCCATGCTGACTGTCTTAAAAGGCTGCCATGGTGGTGGTTTAGTCACTAAGTCCTGACCAGCTCTTGGGATCCCATTGATTGTAGCCTGCCAGGCTCTTTTGTCCAAGGGATATCCCAGGCAAGAATACTGGAGTGGGATGCCATTTCCTTCTCCAGAGGATCTTCTGGATCCAGGAACAGAGCCCATGTCTCCTGCATTGGAAGGTGGATTCTTTACCACTGAGCCACCAAAAAAGAAACTCTGCATGAAGATATCAGAGACTGAGAATTAAGGTCTGAAGCGGTTAATAGTATCTGAAAGTGCTGATGGGGTTTTTATTAGGCAGAATAAAGTAATATTTGACTGAATTTGGGGGTTACATTTCTTCTGTTTTGCTTTGTTGTTTTTTTTTTTTTAACTTGGATTCTGTTTTAACATGGCTTATTCTCTTTTAGTTTTTTAAAATGAAATTCATTGTCAGAAAAGTCAATTTATATTCTGACCCAGATTACTGCTATAGATTATGACTTGCTTGCTGCCTACTCTTCTGGCTAACTGTTTTGACGACAGTCAGAATTATATAAAATTCTATGTTTAGGTTCCTAAAATTCTAAAATTTTATATTTAGGTCCCTATTCTAAAATTCTGTTTAGGTTGCAGTAACACTTATCATTTAATATTTGTATTACTAAAATACATAAGCAAATTCCATTTCAGGCACGTTTTTTATGTAAAGTCCAGAAAAAAAAAATAAGGTAACTGGGAAGCATTGACAAATATACAGCGTGTCTTAATTTTAAGAATTTCTCACATTATGGATGTACAACACAGATTGCAATAGTTGAAGTCTGCAATGTTGTCCTTATCTTTAATGAAAATATGACAGCTAAATTTATAAAATTGGAAGCAGCAATTTAATGCTAGCCAATATTTTTTAATACACTTAATGTTTTGAGTGTATCTAGAACATTTAGTGGAAATACTTGTGGTAAAAAAAGAGAGAAACAGAAAATCCTGTTTGATTAGACGTCCCAAAACATTTTGGTATTTATACATGGGCAGACACACACACACACAAAAAGTAAGCATAAAGGGCAAGGAATATTCTAGACAAATTTGACGACTGAACAACAAGAAGTGGAACAGAAGACTATAAACTGATAAAGATAGCAGCACCTGCTTTCTCAGATATAAATAAGAAATCACCCAAGTTAGAAAATAAAGCCCCAATGCTATACCTAACAGTAAAGAGAAGAAGCAAGGAAATTTTGGCTCTGCTATATACTGAACCTAAGAGCTTGCCTTGCACTCTTCCAGAACGGAGTATCAATACTGTCCTTCTAAAACTACCACACTTGTGATGCTAACCTGAGAGAACTTATCTGTCCTGTTCAGCAGGATCCAAAATCTGTTTCGATGTTGCTGTTTTTGATCAGATGAACCCAAATACCTGCAGAACACTGACACAGTAGGTTGTACAAACAGTGAGGGAAAGGGGAAAACCCCTGTTTTGTTAGTTAATCTAATAATGTTGACCTTGCAAATGACCTAGAGTCAAAAAAGGTTTTATTTAAAATTAAATGGGTCTCATTTCTAGAGACCAAGTGTTAAGTGGGTTTAATTTGAAAGGAAAACTAACTAAATGAATAAACTAAATTAATCCATAAGAGCTTAAAATAATGAAACTTTCAAATTATTTTTGCAAGTTTGTATCATTGACCTTCTGAAGTTACTAATCCTTAAAACTGCTTCAAGATTCTTAGAACACTCTGTACTAAACCTTCTAAAGTATAATTTATTATGCTTATTTACTTCTGTGACTATTTCATACAATAAATTGTTAAGTATTTTAAAGGTGAGTAGGCCCTGTATCATATTTATATTTTTGATGCCCTAGGCTATAAAGGTACCTAAAATATATAGAAACCTGAGAGTTGTATTAATTTAAAATAAATATGTAAATTTGGGTCAAGCTATACATATATATGTATACACACACACACACACACAGACACACACACATATATATGTACGTATATATGTTTCCACCTTTGGGTTACCCAAACAATTTTCTCACATTTTTTCACATTAGAAGCACCTTGCATCACAGGTGGTTATAGGTCAATGCCCAGTGTAGGCTAACAAGAAAAATGAATGCTACTATTTATGGCACTTACCACAGACTTCACATTCTTAGCTCTTTGCTTTTCCAACTTAAAAGCTAAGTCATTCCTGATAGTAAGGAAATTTGACGACTGAACAACAAGAAGTGGAACAGAAGACTATAAACTGATAAAGATAGCAGCACCTGCTTTCTCAGATATAAATAAGAAATCACCCAAGTTAGAAAATAAAGCCCCAATGCTATACCTAACAGTAAAGAGAAGAAGCAAGGAAATTTTGGCTCTGCTATATACTGAACCTAAGAGCTTGCCTTGCACTCTTCCAGAACGGAGTATCAATACTGTCCTTCTAAAACTACCACACTTGTGATGCTAACCTGAGAGAACTTATCTGTCCTGTTCAGCAGGATCCAAAATCTGTTTCGATGTTGCTGTTTTTGATCAGATGAACCCAAATACCTGCAGAACACTGACACAGTAGGTTGTACAAACAGTGAGGGAAAGGGAAAACCCCTGTTTTGTTAGTTAATCTAATAATGTTGACCTTGCAAATGACCTAGAGTCAAAAAAGGTTTTATTTAAAATTAAATGGGTCTCATTTCTAGAGACCAAGTGTTAAGTGGGTTTAATTTGAAAGGAAAACTAACTAAATGAATAAACTAAATTAATCCATAAGAGCTTAAAATAATGAAACTTTCAAATTATTTTTGCAAGTTTGTATCATTGACCTTCTGAAGTTACTAATCCTTAAAACTGCTTCAAGATTCTTAGAACACTCTGTACTAAACCTTCTAAAGTATAATTTATTATGCTTATTTACTTCTGTGACTATTTCATACAATAAATTGTTAAGTATTTTAAAGGTGAGTAGGCCCTGTATCATATTTATATTTTTGATGCCCTAGGCTATAAAGGTACCTAAAATATATAGAAACCTGAGAGTTGTATTAATTTAAAATAAATATGTAAATTTGGGTCAAGCTATACATATATATGTATACACACACACACACACACAGACACACACACATATATATGTACGTATATATGTTTCCACCTTTGGGTTACCCAAACAATTTTCTCACATTTTTTCACATTAGAAGCACCTTGCATCACAGGTGGTTATAGGTCAATGCCCAGTGTAGGCTAACAAGAAAAATGAATGCTACTATTTATGGCACTTACCACAGACTTCACATTCTTAGCTCTTTGCTTTTCCAACTTAAAAGCTAAGTCATTCCTGATAGTAAGGAAGCCAGACAAAACTACCTCTTTTCTCAAATCCCTTATTTTCCTTATGGCAGCTATATCTGGTTGTACACTCAAACCATGGATATTACACTGAAACTAATTTTATTAAATTAATATTTTGAATATATTAGTTTTAAAGTTATTGAACAGGATAATATGAGGTAAAATTAAATATATTTACTGGCATATATGACTCTATAAATATAACTACCTGAGAGACTGCTCACTACCTGAGAGACTGCTCTAAATAAATATTTAAATTACAGAGCCTCCCTTTCTATTCTCTGATAATGAAATCAATAGAAACCTGGTTTTGATGTCCAACCCATTAATATAATTACCATAGCAGAAATACAACAATATTTGATATATCTCCTCACTTGCAAGTAAATTTCTAAGTGGCTGATTAGAGAGACACTTATGAGAGAAAGTGGTAGCCAGCAAGTAATGTAAGATTACAAAATGATATAGAATTGAATAGTTTCAACTATTCTCATTTGGAAATCTGTATATTGAGAAAAAAGTGCAGTCACTTTATTAAATCTAGACTGAAATTGAATATCTTAAGCATTTTTGATTTAAGTCACTATAAGATTTTCATGTCAAAATATTTATGGGCAGAGACAAATTTGATTAAATGAAATCATCTTGTCTGCCACAGCTGGAAAATTATTTCAATGGAATCATAACTTGGTCTGAGGCAATTTTCCTTTCATAGACTCTTAGAAAAAACTATTAATTTTATGAAAGATTTCAAGGCTAAAAGGAGAAAACCTAGCCAAACCTTACTGAAAAAATGTTATTACTTTTTACTTTTTTAAATTCTTTTTTAAAAATTTTGGCCTTTTTGTCAGTCTTTCATTTATTTATTTTCAATATTATTACTTTTTAAGCATATTCCCCACACACACACACACACACGACAGTGCTTATCAGCAAGATAATAATTCAAATTTAAAAGGAATTAACTATCTTAACTTCTAAATCTAGAGCTGGATAAGAAATAACTCGGTAAGTCTATATGGAGTTATATTATTGAATTTTCATTAAGTGTTCCTAAATCACCAGGATGATGGAATCAAGCTTCATAATAGTAGCACTGTTAAGAGTTTTAAAAAACTTAGATATCAAAAAGATAGCAGAACATAACATGAAATTAATTTTCTTTCATCTTAATTTAACCTTAATGTGATTTTAACTTTAAAAGATTAAATTTGATCTTGAAATTTAAAATATTAAATGTAGTTTTATAAAAAACAACATAATAATTGTTGAAATTGACAAAATCTTGACTTTATTATGAAAACGTTTGCATGAGAATATGAGATCAGTCATGTGAAACAAAGTAATTTGAGTGACTCTCTTCAAAAATTATTGAACAGGATAATATGAGGTAAAATTAAATATATTTACTGGCATATATGACTCTATAAATATAACTACCTGAGAGACTGCTCACTACCTGAGAGACTGCTCTAAATAAATATTTAAATTACAGAGCCTCCCTTTCTATTCTCTGATAATGAAATCAATAGAAACCTGGTTTTGATGTCCAACCCATTAATATAATTACCATAGCAGAAATACAACAATATTTGATATATCTCCTCACTTGCAAGTAAATTTCTAAGTGGCTGATTAGAGAGACACTTATGAGAGAAAGTGGTAGCCAGCAAGTAATGTAAGATTACAAAATGATATAGAATTGAATAGTTTCAACTATTCTCATTTGGAAATCTGTATATTGAGAAAAAAGTGCAGTCACTTTATTAAATCTAGACTGAAATTGAATATCTTAAGCATTTTGATTTAAGTCACTATAAGATTTTCATGTCAAAATATTTATGGGCAGAGACAAATTTGATTAAATGAAATCATCTTGTCTGCCACAGCTGGAAAATTATTTCAATGGAATCATAACTTGGTCTGAGGCAATTTTCCTTTCATAGACTCTTAGAAAAAACTATTAATTTTATGAAAGATTTCAAGGCTAAAAGGAGAAAACCTAGCCAAACCTTACTGAAAAAATGTTATTACTTTTTACTTTTTTAAATTCTTTTTTAAAAATTTTGGCCTTTTTGTCAGTCTTTCATTTATTTATTTTCAATATTATTACTTTTTAAGCATATTCACACACACACACACACACACACGACAGTGCTTATCAGCAAGATAATAATTCAAATTTAAAAGGAATTAACTATCTTAACTTCTAAATCTAGAGCTGGATAAGAAATAACTCGGTAAGTCTATATGGAGTTATATTATTGAATTTTCATTAAGTGTTCCTAAATCACCAGGATGATGGAATCAAGCTTCATAATAGTAGCACTGTTAAGAGTTTTAAAAAACTTAGATATCAAAAAGATAGCAGAACATAACATGAAATTAATTTTCTTTCATCTTAATTTAACCTTAATGTGATTTTAACTTTAAAAGATTAAATTTGATCTTGAAATTTAAAATATTAAATGTATTTTTATAAAAAACAACATAATAATTGTTGAAATTGACAAAATCTTGATTTTATTATGAAAACGTTTGCATGAGAATATGAGATCAGTCATGTGAAACAAAGTAATTTGAGTAAGTTATTACTCTCTTCATTTTATAGTGAAAATACTTCAGAGACTATTAGAGTTAGAAATGATATTAATGAAACTGATCTAACATTTTCATTTTACCAATGAGAGCAATTATATAAAAGAGCATGTATTTTTCTAATGTCACCTCACTGTTAAGAGTGGATTTGACAGAAAAGAAGCAGACACTTGATTCCTAGTGTAATAGATATTGGATTGGCCAAAAAATTCATTCATTTCTTTTTTGTTTTCATAAGGTGGCCATGTGCATGCATGCTAAGTTGCTTCAGTCGTGTAAAATTCTTTGCAACCCAATGGCCCATAGCCCACCATAGTAGTGCTTAATTGTCTTTAACTTCTTTTGAAACAATTTTATAGATTGTATTATGACAACTGTCCTATCCACGTGTATTAAAAATTTATTAAAACTGGTCAATTCTTGTGTAGTTATTTTATTAAAGGTAGGAGTAAAAAGCAACATTTTTAGCATATTATACTTTATTATTTCAAGCAACATTTTTAGCATATTATGCCTTATTATTTCAAGCAAAGTTTAAAAAAGGCAACTTTTTTTGACACAAAAAATGATTTGTACAGTACATGGCTATGGTATGGTAATACATCAAACATGCCAAAAGTGGTTAATGAAGTTTTGTGCTAGGGGTTTCTGGTTAAATGATTATCCCCTGTCAGGTAGACAAGCTCAAGTTGATAGCAATCGAACTGAGATATTAATTTAGAACTACCAACATCATACCACGTAGGAGATAGTCAACGTTTGGGTTCCACATATGTTAAGTGGAAAAAAAAAAAAAAAAATTCTTGACCATGTTGTCATGTGGGGTTCTAAATTGAAAGAGGACCGTTGCAAGCATAAGGAAGCTTAAGCACATTGTTTAAAGAAGCTTAAGCACATGTTTGCAGTTTGGAGCTAAGATGGCGCCTACAGGAAGGGACGTGGGAGTGAAAGCAAGCTTAAGCACATTGTTTCAGTTTGGAGCTAAGATGGCACCTACAGGAAGGGACATCGGAATGAAGGAAAGCTTAAGCACATTGTTTAAAGAAGCTTAAGCACATGTTTGCAGCTAAGATGGCGCCTACAGGAAGAGAGAGAGCATGACCTAAATTGTTAATTGATGGTCAAAATTTCTTTCTTTCTTTTTTTTTTTTAAACCAAGAGTGGGTTTATTAGGCAAGCACAAATAGTCAGAATGGTCAAAATTTCTGATTGATTCCCCTGGTTTCCGCGCTCATGGATGATTGCTTGACCTTTAGCTTGATTGGTGTAATCTATAGGAAGTCCCGTGCAAAACCCCCTTCACTTGCCTATAAAAGCTGTGAATCTTCATTAATAAAGCGGAACTGCTCCGACAGAACCCCTGTCGTGTCTGATCGTCCCTGGCATGCTCCGGTGAATGGGAGGGGGCATGGCAGCAAGGCTCATCTCTCTCCGAGATCTCCTGGTTAGGCCCGGGGTGCAATCCTGCTGCCTTCCCTTTCTGCAGAAGGCCCCCGCATTGTCACATTTAATTTTCTACTGAAACATAACAAAACTACTCTGTATTTTTTTTTTAAAGAAAAAACATTATAGGTGTGATGAAAGGTACTTTACACTAATGTGGAAAAGAAGAGATTGTGAGGCAAGTAGAATGAACCATCAGCCACATCAAAGGTCATTCTTCACCCAAAGAAGGCAATATTGTGTGTATTGTGGAACTGCAATTATGAGCTCCTTCTGGAAAACTAAATGACTAATTCCTATAAGTACTACTCCCAATTAGACCAAATGAAAGTCAGACTCAACAAACTGTCCAGAATCAGTGAACAGAAAATGTATAATCTTCTTTTAGTATGGCTCTAGACTGCATGTTTCTTTGATGAGCAGGCAAATATTGTTATTGTTTGACTGAGAAGTTCTGATTCATCCACTGTACTGACCTGCCAGTGCACCTTTGAATTTCTATTTATTTCAGTCTTTACAAAATTTTTTTAATGGGAAAAATGTCAACTTCCTAGAAGACCATAAAAGGCACCTGGAAAGGTTCTTTCCTGAAAAACTATTTGTAAATCAATATGGAAGACACTATGAAAGACAGTATGGAGATTCTTCAAAAATTAGGAATAGAACCACTATTTCACCCACTACTAGACATATACCCTGAAGAAATCAAAATTGAAAGAGACACATGTCTCCCATTGTTCATTACAACACTATTTAAAATAGCTAGAGCCTGGAAGCTACCTAGACGTCCATTGATAGATGAATGCACATATATATAATGGAATATTACTCAGCCATAAAAAGGAATGCATTTGAGTCAGTTCTAATGAGGTGAACAAATATAGAACCTAGTATACAGAGTGACCAATATCAGAGAAAGAAAGGTAAATATTGTATACTTACACATATTTACGGAATCTAGAAAAATGGTACTGAGGAATGCATATGCAGAACAGCAATGGAGAGTCAAATTGGGAGAACAGACTTATGGACATTGAGGTGAGCAAGGAGAACATGCTGTGGGACTAGAAGATCTCAAACAGGGGCTCTGTAGAAACCTGAAGGGGTGGGATGGGAGGGATATGGGGGGGGTATGAGGAATGGATATATGTGAACCTATGGCGGATTCAGGTTGATGTGTGGCATTAAGCCTTCCCTTTCTGCAGAAGGCCCCGCATTGTCACATTTAATTTTCTACTGAAACATAACAAAACTACTCTGTATTTTTTTAAAGAAAAACATTATAAGTGTGATGAAAGGTACTTTACACTAATGTGGAAAAGAAGAGATTGTGAGGCAAGTAGAATGAACCATCAGCCACATCAAAGGTCATTCTTCACCCAAAGAAGGCAATATTGTGTGTATTGTGGAACTGCAATTATGAGCTCCTTCTGGAAAACTAAATGACTAATTCCTATAAGTACTACTCCCAATTAGACCAAATGAAAGTCAGACTCAACAAACTGTCCAGAATCAGTGAACAGAAAATGTATAATCTTCTTTTAGTATGGCTCTAGACTGCATGTTTCTTTGATGAGCAGGCAAATATTGTTATTGTTTGACTGAGAAGTTCTGATTCATCCACTGTACTGACCTGCCAGTGCACCTTTGAATTTCTATTTATTTCAGTCTTTACAAAATTTTTTTAATGGGAAAAATGTCAACTTCCTAGAAGACCATAAAAGGCACCTGGAAAGGTTCTTTCCTGAAAAACTATTTGTAAATCAATATGGAAGACACTATGAAAGACAGTATGGAGATTCTTCAAAAATTAGGAATAGAACCACTATTTCACCCACTACTAGACATATACCCTGAAGAAATCAAAATTGAAAGAGACACATGTCTCCCATTGTTCATTACAACACTATTTAAAATAGCTAGAGCCTGGAAGCTACCTAGACGTCCATTGATAGATGAATGCACATATATATAATGGAATATTACTCAGCCATAAAAAGGAATGCATTTGAGTCAGTTCTAATGAGGTGAACAAATATAGAACCTAGTATACAGAGTGACCAATATCAGAGAAAGAAAGGTAAATATTGTATACTTACACATATTTACGGAATCTAGAAAAATGGTACTGAGGAATGCATATGCAGAACAGCAATGGAGAGTCAAATTGGGAGAACAGACTTATGGACATTGAGGTGAGCAAGGAGAACATGCTGTGGGACTAGAAGATCTCAAACAGGGGCTCTGTAGAAACCTGAAGGGGTGGGATGGGAGGGATATGGGGGGGGTATGAGGAATGGATATATGTGAACCTATGGCGGATTCAGGTTGATGTGTGGCATTAAGCAACAAAACTCTTTAAAAAAAAAAAGGTCTTAGGAAGACGGAATTACGAAGTTGCCTCAAAAATGGCAGAAGGTAGTGGAAAAAATTGTGAAAGCAATAAAGTTCTTGGTGAAAATGTAAAAATATGTCTTTTATTTTTACTTAAAATCTGAAGGAATTTCTTTCTTTCTTTATTTTTTCCTTTGGAGTGCTTCACGAATTTGCATGTCATCCTTGAGCAGGGGCCTTGCTAATCTTCTCTGTTTTGTTTCAGTTTAGTATATGTGTTGCCAAAGCAAGCGCGTAAAAATGAAAAAATTTCTTGGCCAATCTGGTAGTTAGGACTTTCAATGTCGTAGCATTCTGGATTTGCATAGGTCATTTAAGAAGTCATAAGTCTAAAATAGGTAAGAATGGAATGGATACAGGCTCAATTAGAGAATAAATTGAACCAAATATTTATGAAATGTTTTATAGTTCAAAAGTGTTAATGATAAAGCAATAATGATAAACAATACTTTTTTGTGGATTTTCAATGAGGAATATTGGTAACAATGTCTTAGTCCAAAGTACTTTTATTTAAATGAGTGAAATACATAAATATTGTCTTTATCTTACATTACATTGAAAAGTTTCTCAGACATGTGAGTACTCTGTGAGGCAAGATTATAAATATATAAAGGTCATATATAAATTTTTCTAGGACCTTTTCCAGCTAGGATACAGACTTGTGGCTTTGAATTGAAATGAGAACATCTGACACAACAAAAGTTCCATTCACAAATCTGTTTTGAGGAATGTAAAACATGGACATAGAGTCCTAATAATAATAATGGTGAATCTATAGCATATGTTATTTAGCAATGAAATGATCTTGCCTATACCAAATTGCTCTGTATCACATTTGACACCATAGACTCTACATCTTCCTTTCAATTTCTATTGGGAATCCCATAGCGTTTAAATAATTTCCTAAGATATATATATATATATATATGTATATATATATATATACATATATATATGCCATAATGAGTTTTTGCATAATAGACATAAATACCGTGATAACTACAGGGATATTTCAATTCAAACAACCCATATATGTAATATCTCTCCATAGTTAATAGTAAGGTTAATTATTAGATTTCAAGATTATAATATAAACTTTTAAAAAGCTTGATAACTATTCCATTATTTATGTAACAGATGTTCAAGGCACAATGCCACTGGTTTAGAAATTTATATAAAAACATGTATGTTGTCAGTCATTTCTCTCTAATCAAGCATGATTGTTGTTGTTCAGTCACTAAGTCATGTCCAACTCTTTACTACCATATAAACTTCAGCAAACCTGGTTTCCTTGGTTTTCACTATCTCCTGGAGTTTGCTCAAACTCAGGTCCATTCAGTCAGTGATGTCACTGAACCATCCAATGCCCAAGAATGATATCTTTGTCCTTTTTCCAAGCTTATTTCTAATTGATTAACCTCTTTCAGCCTGTTTGGCACGTTATTACACTTTTAAACACAAAATTATTCTTAATTCAGGAAATTGTTACTAGAGGAGATGAATGGGGCCTATACTATGCTTTGTCTCAAAGGTACCTGAGCTTCTAGTAAGCAGTTACAGTATGTATTTTAAGGCATGGGTCCCCAGTTTCTGGATCTGAGATGAAGCTGATGTAGTAATAATAATAGAAATAAAGTACAATAAATGTAATGCTCTTGACTCATCCCCAAATCATCCCTATGATCATTTTTTCTTCCACACAACCAGTCTCTGATGTCAAAAATGTTGGGGACCACTGCTTTAAAGGATGGCCAATAATTTCATTTGACTATTTGGTTTATTTGGAATATGTACTGAGCCAAATAATGACTAGAATTAACTTATTTCCTTGTTTAAAAATCAGTCTTAACAATCGGCCCCTCTTTTCAGTTATATCAAAGTAGTGAAGATGTCTTCATATTTTAATTTTTTTAGCAGTTTTTCAATGTGTCTCTCACTGCCTCAGCCTAATGTCAAGCACTATACCATGTATTAATATACAGGAATATTCATATTTATTTCTTAAGTATTAAGAAGCATTTAAGTAAATAATTGCTGAAAGTGTTCCCTACCTGATGAGAAATAGAAATCTACTCACTCAATACAGTCAAATGAACTCATGCAAAATAAACACAAAATAAGTCACACAACATCATCAGATTGTAATCAAAATGCTGAAAATCAATGATAAAGAAAAAAACTTGAAAGGAACCTAACAAAATTATAATGGAGGGACAATTTACAATTTAAAAGAGGTCAATATGTTTCTTAAGTAATGCTGATTCATTAATACAAAGGGATTTCTCTCATGGCTCAGTGGTAAAGAATCTGCATGCAATGTGGGAGAGAGACCCAGGTTCAATCCTTGGTTCATGAAATCCCCCTGGAGGAAGGCATAGCAGCTCAGTATTCTTGCCTAAAGAATCCCATGGCTTTCCCCCACCCCTCCCCCTCCAAGAGTCATGGTGGTCCTGCAGCTCTGTGGCAAGCCACAGAATCAGGGTTCTGTTCTGCAGGATGGGGGTTGTTAAAGTTGTCAAGAACAAAGCCTACGTCCCAAAAGATACCAAGTGAAATTCAGAAGACGCCGAGGTAAAACTGACCACTATGCTTGAAAACGGTCTGTAATTCAGGATAAAAAAAAGTACAACACACCCAAAAACAGAATTATCGTTCTTGTAACAAACAGAGATTATTTGTCAGATTGCTTATGACCATATAGAAGGAGATATGATAGTTTGCACAGCTTATCCTCATGAACTTCCAAAATATGGTGGAAAAGTTGGCCTGACAATTATGCTGCAGCATATTGTACTGGCCTGCTGCTGGGCCGCAGGCTTCTTAATAGGTTTGGTATGGGCAAAATTTAAGAAGGCCAAGTTGAGGTGACTGGAAATGAATACAATGTGGAAAGCATTGACGGTCAACCTGGTGTCTTCATCTGCTACTTGGATGCAGGCCTTGCCAGGACTACTACTGTGAATAAAGTGCTTGGGGCCCTGAACGGAGCTGTTGATTGAGGCTTGTCTCTCTGTCACAGTACCAAATGGTTCCCTGGTTATGATTGTTTAATACTGAGAAATAGAAAACTCATCAGATTTAATTCAAATGTGTCTCTCACTGCCTCAGCCTAATGTCAAGCACTATACCATGTATTAATATACAGGAATATTCATATTTATTTCTTAAGTATTAAGAAGCATTTAAGTAAATAATTGCTGAAAGTGTTCCCTACCTGATGAGAAATAGAAATCTACTCACTCAATACAGTCAAATGAACTCATGCAAAATAAACACAAAATAAGTCACACAACATCATCAGATTGTAATCAAAATGCTGAAAATCAATGATAAAGAAAAAAACTTGAAAGGAACCTAACAAAATTATAATGGAGGGACAATTTACAATTTAAAAGAGGTCAATATGTTTCTTAAGTAATGCTGATTCATTAATACAAAGGGATTTCTCTCATGGCTCAGTGGTAAAGAATCTGCATGCAATGTGGGAGAGAGACCCAGGTTCAATCCTTGGTTCATGAAATCCCCCTGGAGGAAGGCATAGCAGCTCAGTATTCTTGCCTAAAGAATCCCATGGCTTTCCCCCACCCCTCCCCCTCCAAGAGTCATGGTGGTCCTGCAGCTCTGTGGCAAGCCACAGAATCAGGGTTCTGTTCTGCAGGATGGGGTTTGTTAAAGTTGTCAAGAACAAAGCCTACGTCAAGAGATACCAAGTGAAATTCAGAAGACGTCGAGGTAAAACTGACCACTATGCTTGAAAACGGTCTGTAATTCAGGATAAAAAAAAGTACAACACACCCAAAAACAGAATTATCGTTCTTGTAACAAACAGAGATTATTTGTCAGATTGCTTATGACCATATAGAAGGAGATATGATAGTTTGCACAGCTTATCCTCATGAACTTCCAAAATATGGTGGAAAAGTTGGCCTGACAATTATGCTGCAGCATATTGTACTGGCCTGCTGCTGGGCCGCAGGCTTCTTAATAGGTTTGGTATGGGCAAAATTTAAGAAGGCCAAGTTGAGGTGACTGGAAATGAATACAATGTGGAAAGCATTGACGGTCAACCTGGTGTCTTCATCTGCTACTTGGATGCAGGCCTTGCCAGGACTACTACTGTGAATAAAGTGCTTGGGGCCCTGAACGGAGCTGTTGATTGAGGCTTGTCTCTCTGTCACAGTACCAAATGGTTCCCTGGTTATGATTCAAAAAGCAAAGAATTCAATGCTGAGGTACACCAAAAGTACAGAATGTTGCAGACTACATGCGCTATCTGACTGAAGAAGATGGGAATGCCTACAAGAAACAATTCTCTCAGTATATAAAGAACAATATAACTACAGACACGATGGAGGAGATGTATAAGAATACATCCTGAAATATGAGAGAATCCAGTGTATGAGAAGAAGCCTAAGAAAGAAGTTAAAAAGAAGAAGTGGAACCCTCCCAAAACGTCACTTGCCCAAAAGAATGATCGGGTAGCTTAGAAGAAGGGAAGCTTCCTTAGAGCTCAGGAATGGGCTGCTGAGAGTTAATAAACCAGACTACAGTTTTCTATCAAGATTTTTCAGATAAAGACAATAATAAACTTATTGAACAAGTAGGGGAAAAAAAAAAAAGAATCCCATGGACAGAGGCACCCAGCAGGCTCCAGTCCATAGGGTCGCAAACAGTCAAACATGAATTAGCACACAGCACTCTTTAATACATAAATACTTTGATTTTATAAAAGAATTTCCTTACTTTTAGATTTACATGCTTAAGTATTTGAAAATAAAATATTATATTTGCAACTTACTTTTGAATGGATTGGTACAAAAATAGGATTAACCGATGATAGATTAGATAGATAAATAAAATATTAAGGATATGTTATGTCCATTGGACTGTACATACATTTCAACTTTTCTGCAAGTTTGGTTATATTTTTGAAATGCTAACTTCAACCTCCAGGGCCTAAACCTATTTGTTTTGTGAGACCTAGAGGAAAAAGCTGTCTCTGCAGCATATGCAAGGAAGGAACTACTAAGATAGTGAAGTAGGCAATAAGGTGGAAAGCTACAGTCATTTATTGAAGTGAATTCTCTCATCAATATTACTAAACTCACAAAGCATGTGAGCTTCTGATCAGTCAATTTTCATGGAAATTAATAATAGTGAATACTACATGTTATGAATTTGGACAGACCAAGGCACAGGACTACTACTGTGAATAGCAGGCCTTGCCAGGACTACTACTGTGAATAAAGTGCTTGGGGCCCTGAACGGAGCTGTTGATTGAGGCTTGTCTCTCTGTCACAGTACCAAATGGTTCCCTGGTTATGATTCAAAAAGCAAAGAATTCAATGCTGAGGTACACCAAAAGTACAGAATGTTGCAGACTACATGCGCTATCTGACTGAAGAAGATGGGAATGCCTACAAGAAACAATTCTCTCAGTATATAAAGAACAATATAACTACAGACACGATGGAGGAGATGTATAAGAATACATCCTGAAATATGAGAGAATCCAGTGTATGAGAAGAAGCCTAAGAAAGAAGTTAAAAAGAAGAAGTGGAACCCTCCCAAAACGCTCACTTGCCCAAAAGAATGATCGGGTAGCTTAGAAGAAGGGAAGCTTCCTTAGAGCTCAGGAATGGGCTGCTGAGAGTTAATAAACCAGACTACAGTTTTCTATCAAGATTTTTCAGATAAAGACAATAATAAACTTATTGAACAAGTAGGGGAAAAAAAAAAAAGAATCCCATGGACAGAGGCACCCAGCAGGCTCCAGTCCATAGGGTCGCAAACAGTCAAACATGAATTAGCACACAGCACTCTTTAATACATAAATACTTTGATTTTATAAAAGAATTTCCTTACTTTTAGATTTACATGCTTAAGTATTTGAAAATAAAATATTATATTTGCAACTTACTTTTGAATGGATTGGTACAAAAATAGGATTAACCGATGATAGATTAGATAGATAAATAAAATATTAAGGATATGTTATGTCCATTGGACTGTACATACATTTCAACTTTTCTGCAAGTTTGGTTATATTTTTGAAATGCTAACTTCAACCTCCAGGGCCTAAACCTATTTGTTTTGTGAGACCTAGAGGAAAAAGCTGTCTCTGCAGCATATGCAAGGAAGGAACTACTAAGATAGTGAAGTAGGCAATAAGGTGGAAAGCTACAGTCATTTATTGAAGTGAATTCTCTCATCAATATTACTAAACTCACAAAGCATGTGAGCTTCTGATCAGTCAATTTTCATGGAAATTAATAATAGTGAATACTACATGTTATGAATTTGGACAGACCAAGGCACAGGAGGAGTGTGGCTAGAGGAGGATGTAGAGGTAGAAGAGAAAGAGGGATAATCACTGGATGGTGTTTAATCTCTGATCAGCCCATGGAATCACAATTCAGGAATCAGTCCACAGCTAGAGGAGAAATAAGGAAACCAACATGATAACTATTGTAATTCCCAGATTATTTTAATGAAATATCTATTGGTCAGGCTACTTCCCTACTGTTAAAAGCTACTTCAATGAGTCTCACATTTCCAATGATTAATACTAATATCCATATCCTGAAGTTTTTTGGTTCAGTTGTTCAGTCTTCCAGTTGTTCAGTTGTATCAAACTCTTGGTGACCTCATGGACTGCAGCATGCCAGCCATGCCTGCCCACCATCATCCCCCAGAGTTTGCTCAAACTCATGTCCATTGAGTTAGTGATGCCATCCAACCATTTCATCCTCTGGCACACTCTTCTCCTTCTGCCTTCTATTTTTCCCAACATCAGAGTTTTTTCCAATGATTCATCTCTTTTCATCATATGGCCAAAGTACTGAAGCTGAAGCTTCAGCATTAGTCCTTCCTGAAGTTGCAGGATCCCAATTATTGGCAACTGACTCAATTTCTCAAAATTCTCCTTGACTTACTACCTGCTACTGTCAACTGAAATTATTCTTTGACCTCTATGCTGCATTTATTTAGATTTTCATGACTCTGTGGCTTTTATATCCTTTACCTGAATGACATTATCCTCTTTCACTGGCCAAACATTACTGATATTTAAAAACAAGTGCGAATTCTCCCTTTTCTAATGTCATCAACAGCAAACAGACAAGCTCTTCCAAATTCTCAGATGACCTCATCTGTTTCATTTATACAATTTGCTTGAAATGTAATTTTAAAGTATTTTGTCACTTATGCTTAATTAGAGGTATAAAGGAAAGTAAATAAACATAAATTTTCAGACTTTAAAATATATAAACTAGCATGTATAAAATAGATATCTGGTGAGAAGTTGCTATGTAACACAGTGGGCCCAGCTTGGTGCTTTGTGATGTGCTTTGTGAGATGGGGAACTTAAGGAGGCTCAAGAGGGAGGTGATATTTGTATAATTATGGCTGAATCAAGTTGTTGTATGGCAGAAACCAATACAACATTGTAAAACAGTTTTCCTCCAATAAAAAATACATTTTTTAAAAATGAATAAAGCAAAACATCGGTTTGGAACACCTGACTATCACCTTTGTTAGTTAACAGAGACTATTAAAATTTCCAACACAGAGTGAGAACCAAGTTAGTTTTAAAGAAAGAAGCTCTGTGATTACATCATGTCAAAAGGAAAGAAGTTAGAGCTGAGCTTCCCCACTCCAGGTTCCAATTATCCAAGCAGTAGTTGTTCTATCCTTCTAAGGCAGAACATGTAAAAAGGTGAAGAGAGACAGCAATTAAATTCTATGACTCTTGGCATGCAGAAATCTAAGAGTGAGGAAGCAGCCTCTTTCTCTGAAACATACCTCCAGAAGTCTGAGCTAATTAACGGCAGGAATAGTATCTTGATTTTTCTCCCCACTGCCTCTCATCTTTTCTTTCTTTTTTTTTTTTTTGCTGCACTATGAGGCACCATGGGATCTTAGTTCCCTTGGCATCCCCTACTTTGCCAACCAAACATACTGTTCTGTGAAGCAGTTGAGAAATGTTGGCCCACTGGCGAGTGAATGAATTTGTATCAGTGCTCTAGAAAGAAACCATAATATTTCACCCCAAATACGCTCACTTTATATAATGATTATTTCACACTGAAGACAATAAAGAAGCAGCAAATGCAAGAGGAGCTCTCTCTTGCTTCTGCCCTCTCTTCCTAAATAATGAATATAAAGTCTCCTTATTGAAAGGGACTTTAGACTCTTATTAGGACAGAGATTACACCAGAAAATGTGCAAAATCAAAAAGAAAAAAAAAAAACTAAGCTAATCCTTATCTTCATACTTCTTCTCCACCATTAAATATCCTGCTCAAACCTCTATTTGTTTCAGATGCATTTCTCAGACAATTTTTTTTTCAAACTAATATAAAAGCTAAGTAACTCTACTTCTTTGGGTCTTCATTTTCCTTGTGAGGTCTCCCTTTCAAATATGAAATATGCATGTCAATCAGTTTCTTTCTAGTTTTCTCTTGCTAGTTTGTTCTGTTGTAGGATCCCTAGATCTTTTTTGTGTGTATGTGCTTAGTTGCTCAGTCAAGTCTCTTTGCGACCCCATGGAAAGTAGCCCACCAACCTCCTCTGTTCATAGGATTTTCTAGTCAATAATACTGGATTGAGTTGCCATTTCTTCCTCCAGCAGATCTTCCCAATCCAGGGATTGGATCTGCGTCTCTTGAGTCTCCTGAATTGAGAGATGAATTCTTTACCTCTAGTTCCACCTTGGAAGCACTAGATTCAACTTAGAAATATAGAAAGAATGGGAAGCAAGACTTTTTCCACCTCTACACACATAAATTCAAATAGTGTACAAAGCAAGTTATAAAAGGAAAAGCTAAGTAGATAGACTATATCTATACTAAATGAATAAGACATTCAAATTTAAATGATAATGTTCATAAATGCTGCAAAAGTCAACCAAAACCAGAAAGAAGACTGATTCAGTCCACAGGCAATCAATATATTAGCATTAGTTGCTTCTTACATCAAGTTATTTGCATTTTTACCTTTCTCCTTCTAATTTGAACATGTCTAGAGGGAACCATTAACATCATAATCTATGTAAATGTTCTCACTTGACTCACTCTTCAGTGGCCTGGGGAATTTAGAATGTTTTATCTGATGTTAAATTAAATTCAGACAATATTTTAAACATGAGAAAGTAATCCATTTGTTTATATATCTATTCACATACACATCTGTCTTTATGTATACTTTTTGGGTCCTAGTTAAGTTACTTGGGCCAATGAAAGCATGTCATATCCTGTCGGTTATCATTTATGCCTTACCTACCTTATTGTACAAGCATAATTATGCCAGTGTAATGGAAATGTAATAACACTATGATTATGACAGAAGATAAACAATTAGAACAAAACAAACTAAATTGTTCATACTCAGGCACACTCTTATTTCTTGTTTGGCTGTTGACTCTTCATGCCTACAAAATGTCCCTGATTCACAATAAAAGCTCAGTCAATATTTTCCAAGTGATTAAAAAAAAAGATTTACTGAGAGGAAAATGCTGAGGACTGAAGGTATGGTTAGGCTTCACAGGGTCCTCATGAAGGGGAGGAACCCATGATGAAAATAAAAAGACTGAGCCAATCTTAATTCTTATTGTGTGCATAGGATTCAACTATAACACAGAAATGTCTAGGATGATCGGGTTTGCTTAGTTGCTCAGTCAAGTCTCTTTGCGACCCCATGGAAAGTAGCCCACCAACCTCCTCTGTTCATAGGATTTTCTAGTCAATAATACTGGATTGAGTTGCCATTTCTTCCTCCAGCAGATCTTCCCAATCCAGGGATTGGATCTGCGTCTCTTGAGTCTCCTGAATTGAGAGATGAATTCTTTACCTCTAGTTCCACCTTGGAAGCACTAGATTCAACTTAGAAATATAGAAAGAATGGGAAGCAAGACTTTTTCCACCTCTACACACATAAATTCAAATAGTGTACAAAGCAAGTTATAAAAGGAAAAGCTAAGTAGATAGACTATATCTATACTAAATGAATAAGACATTCAAATTTAAATGATAATGTTCATAAATGCTGCAAAAGTCAACCAAAACCAGAAAGAAGACTGATTCAGTCCACAGGCAATCAATATATTAGCATTAGTTGCTTCTTACATCAAGTTATTTGCATTTTTACCTTTCTCCTTCTAATTTGAACATGTCTAGAGGGAACCATTAACATCATAATCTATGTAAATGTTCTCACTTGACTCACTCTTCAGTGGCCTGGGGAATTTAGAATGTTTTATCTGATGTTAAATTAAATTCAGACAATATTTTAAACATGAGAAAGTAATCCATTTGTTTATATATCTATTCACATACACATCTGTCTTTATGTATACTTTTTGGGTCCTAGTTAAGTTACTTGGGCCAATGAAAGCATGTCATATCCTGTCGGTTATCATTTATGCCTTACCTACCTTATTGTACAAGCATAATTATGCCAGTGTAATGGAAATGTAATAACACTATGATTATGACAGAAGATAAACAATTAGAACAAAACAAACTAAATTGTTCATACTCAGGCACACTCTTATTTCTTGTTTGGCTGTTGACTCTTCATGCCTACAAAATGTCCCTGATTCACAATAAAAGCTCAGTCAATATTTTCCAAGTGATTAAAAAAAAAGATTTACTGAGAGGAAAATGCTGAGGACTGAAGGTATGGTTAGGCTTCACAGGGTCCTCATGAAGGGGAGGAACCCATGATGAAAATAAAAAGACTGAGCCAATCTTAATTCTTATTGTGTGCATAGGATTCAACTATAACACAGAAATGTCTAAACAACAAAGAAGTAAAGAGAAAAACAATAATTTAAAAGAAAACTTGGACCAAATGAAAACTTAAGCAGTATATATCTAAACAAATATAAGAAGCTCATTCAAATAGAGACAGAAAAAAGACGTTACAATAATTAAATATGGAAAAGATATAAACTGGCAACCAAAAGCACAATGATTATATGAAAACATAAGCAAACATAAGAAGTTAAATGAATGCAAATTAAAGAAATAGCAAGGCATCACTTTACATGCATAACTTTAGTCATGAATAAGAAAACACAATACCTAAAGTGGTTGTTATGAATTGAATTATATAATGCCCCAAATTCATATGTTGAAACCCTTATCCCCAATGTAATGGTTTTTCATGATAGTACCTTTGGAATGTAATTAGTTTTAGATGAGATCATGTGAAGGTTTCCCAGGTGGCACCAGTGGTAAATGACCCACTTACCATAAGAGAAACAGTTCTGATCCCTGCTTGGGGACGATCCCTTAGAGGAAGGCATAGAAATTCACTCCAGATTCGTTCCTGGAGAATGTCATGGACAGTGGAGCCTTGAAGGCTGCAGTCTATTGAGTTGCAAAGAGTTGGACATTACTGAAGCAACTTAGCACACACATGCACAGAAGTTCATGAGAATGATGCTGAAGGAAGCCAGAATATGACAACCCAAAATATTCCTCTTGGATGTAAAAATTATTGCTGAAGGCAATTGAAAAAGAGCTAATGCAGGAACATTGCTTACCCTTTTTTTCTGATCGGTCCAGAGAAGACATCACAAGAATCTTTAAATATATCTTAACTCTGACGTATAACCCTAAATTGTTCATACTCAGGCACACTCTTATTTCTTGTTTGGCTGTTGACTCTTCATGCCTACAAAATGTCCCTGATTCACAATAAAAGCTCAGTCAATATTTTCCAAGTGATTAAAAAAAAAGATTTACTGAGAGGAAAATGCTGAGGACTGAAGGTATGGTTAGGCTTCACAGGGTCCTCATGAAGGGGAGGAACCCATGATGAAAATAAAAAGACTGAGCCAATCTTAATTCTTATTGTGTGCATAGGATTCAACTATAACACAGAAATGTCTAAACAACAAAGAAGTAAAGAGAAAAACAATAATTTAAAAGAAAACTTGGACCAAATGAAAACTTAAGCAGTATATATCTAAACAAATATAAGAAGCTCATTCAAATAGAGACAGAAAAAAGACGTTACAATAATTAAATATGGAAAAGATATAAACTGGCAACCAAAAGCACAATGATTATATGAAAACATAAGCAAACATAAGAAGTTAAATGAATGCAAATTAAAGAAATAGCAAGGCATCACTTTACATGCATAACTTTAGTCATGAATAAGAAAACACAATACCTAAAGTGGTTGTTATGAATTGAATTATATAATGCCCCAAATTCATATGTTGAAACCCTTATCCCCAATGTAATGGTTTTTCATGATAGTACCTTTGGAATGTAATTAGTTTTAGATGAGATCATGTGAAGGTTTCCCAGGTGGCACCAGTGGTAAATGACCCACTTACCATAAGAGAAACAGTTCTGATCCCTGCTTGGGGACGATCCCTTAGAGGAAGGCATAGAAATTCACTCCAGATTCGTTCCTGGAGAATGTCATGGACAGTGGAGCCTTGAAGGCTGCAGTCTATTGAGTTGCAAAGAGTTGGACATTACTGAAGCAACTTAGCACACACATGCACAGAAGTTCATGAGAATGATGCTGAAGGAAGCCAGAATATGACAACCCAAAATATTCCTCTTGGATGTAAAAATTATTGCTGAAGGCAATTGAAAAAGAGCTAATGCAGGAACATTGCTTACCTTTTTTCTGTCTGAAGGCAGAATATAAATTATTTTATTGATTACTGAGTCTTATCGGTCCAGAGAAGACATCACAAGAATCTTTAAATATATCTTAACTCTGTTTATTTCCTCCCACGTATAACCCTTCCCACAATTTATCACCCTTGGGAGCCTAAAATCCCTTTCTTCTTATTGTTTTTCTACAAATTTATTATTTATTGTTGGAGACACTATATATGCTAGGTTTCAAAACTTATTTTGAGTCATTTTGTATGTAATGTGCACTGTATTTGTCAAGAAACTTATTTCCTCATGTTAATTTCTCATTTTGTTAGAGTTCCAATAAAAATCTAACAATGGGTAAGGGTAAATTTTACGTCTTCTACAAGGCCCTCAAATAAGGAGATTAGTGTCCTTATAAGAAAATACAAGAGAGAGTTTGCTCACTCACCCATGTCTTCTCTCTTTCTCCACTGACTTAGAGAAAAAAAGCCAGGTAAGGAGTGGACTGTCACCAACCCTATAGGCATCTTGGACTTCCAATTTCCAGAACAGTAAGAAATAAATTCCTGTTTTTAAGCCTCTCATTCTGTAACAGTTTGTTATGATGATCTAAACTGGCTGAGACAGTGGGAATGGTTGAAGTAAAGTTCGAATATCTTTTACGATAAAAACTGCATAGAAAAGAATATGACTGAACTTAGAAATAATGGTCTTTAAAGTTTGGTATGTTTTTCTTCTTTTATGTATGAATTTTCCCATATATAAATTTTCACTTTTTAATTATAATACTTACATATTTCCTGTTATTATTTCTTTTCACATGTACTTTAACCTCCAAGTCTAATTATGTAACCATTTTACAATTTCATAACTTTATCTACTTTAAAAGCTATTTTTTACTTGTTTTATAAACAAGGAGCAACTCTGCATAAATTTGTGCTTTCTTTTATATTTTCTCTTAAGGGTAAATTTAAAAGTAGAATTACCAGATCCAATATGATGAATAATTCAATTCTAATCATTATATTGTACAACTGCTTTCTAAAATTCTGTTCTTGCTCATAGAATCTGCATTGAGAGACCTCCAGGAGATATTGAAGAATGTCACAATGAATTTACAATAGTGCTTCTTAAAGTTGATCTGGTCATGAACCAGATTTTTTAGTATGACATTATGCTTAATCTTCTTTCCTACAAGAAAGAGAAATTCAGTTCAACAGCAAACTCTTCTGCATACAGGATAGCAGAAGCATCCACCTTCATTCCTGAAAGCATAATAATTCCTTTATCATAGATAAAGTTTACTATTTTCTTGTCTAAAATATTTCATTTCTTGAGCCTACAAAGTAGGAACCTTATGAGTAAATCAGCCACATGCATAACAGATGAAAAATTAGTGGACACTATTGTGTACAGAACCCAGAGTTACACTTTTCATTTGCCCTCTTTTGTTTTTATTTAAATGCCACAGTCTGGTCATTCAACCCATATTCCTACTTCCATTACCAAGCCAGCTTTGTGTGCCCAACTCCTCAGCAAGCCAAATTCTGAGACTCTGAGGTTCCTTATAAGAAAAGACAAGAGAGAGTTTGCTCACTCACCCATGTCTTCTCTCTTTCTCCACTGACTTAGAGAAAAAAAGCCAGGTAAGGAGTGGACTGTCACCAACCCTATAGGCATCTTGGACTTCCAATTTCCAGAACAGTAAGAAATAAATTCCTGTTTTTAAGCCTCTCATTCTGTAACAGTTTGTTATGATGATCTAAACTGGCTGAGACAGTGGGAATGGTTGAAGTAAAGTTCGAATATCTTTTACGATAAAAACTGCATAGAAAAGAATATGACTGAACTTAGAAATAATGGTCTTTAAAGTTTGGTATGTTTTTCTTCTTTTATGTATGAATTTTCCCATATATAAATTTTCACTTTTTAATTATAATACTTACATATTTCCTGTTATTATTTCTTTTCACATGTACTTTAACCTCCAAGTCTAATTATGTAACCATTTTACAATTTCATAACTTTATCTACTTTAAAAGCTATTTTTTACTTGTTTTATAAACAAGGAGCAACTCTGCATAAATTTGTGCTTTCTTTTATATTTTCTCTTAAGGGTAAATTTAAAAGTAGAATTACCAGATCCAATATGATGAATAATTCAATTCTAATCATTATATTGTACAACTGCTTTCTAAAATTCTGTTCTTGCTCATAGAATCTGCATTGAGAGACCTCCAGGAGATATTGAAGAATGTCACAATGAATTTACAATAGTGCTTCTTAAAGTTGATCTGGTCATGAACCAGATTTTTTAGTATGACATTATGCTTAATCTTCTTTCCTACAAGAAAGAGAAATTCAGTTCAACAGCAAACTCTTCTGCATACAGGATAGCAGAAGCATCCACCTTCATTCCTGAAAGCATAATAATTCCTTTATCATAGATAAAGTTTACTATTTTCTTGTCTAAAATATTTCATTTCTTGAGCCTACAAAGTAGGAACCTTATGAGTAAATCAGCCACATGCATAACAGATGAAAAATTAGTGGACACTATTGTGTACAGAACCCAGAGTTACACTTTTCATTTGCCCTCTTTTGTTTTTATTTAAATGCCACAGTCTGGTCATTCAACCCATATTCCTACTTCCATTACCAAGCCAGCTTTGTGTGCCCAACTCCTCAGCAAGCCAAATTCTGAGACTCTGAGGCTTGTAGCCAAAAAAGAGTTTATTCACAAGGCAACCAAGTGCAAAAATGGAGAACAAATCTCAAATTAACCTTCCCAAAGGTGAGAGTCTTGGACTATTTATGTATAAAGGGTACATAGTGGGTAAAGAAAGAAACTATACTTGAAAAAATAAAAGTGAGCTTAGAGTGCCCAGTGGTACAGGGATAAGTGATTGGAAACAGGTAAAGGTGAGATGATTCATGTTTTACAGGTGCAGCTGAGAGTCATACTTCTTCATAAAATGGATGTTCAGTGGTCTTAGCAGGATCCCTGGCTGGAGTTTTGCATCTTCTGATGTCAAAAAGTCGTCCATCAGACATTTAGGTAAGCTGAGTTGAGTGGTCTGTGGTCTCCACCAGTTTGTATTGGATTATAACTTCCAATAGCTCCAAGTTCCTGAAAAACAACGTAAACAATTATTACTATATGATATTATAGTGACCCAGACACAAAAGGTGTTATTTGTAGGGGTAAGTAAAAGTAAAACATTTTGTGATGAATTGTCTAAGCTACATGATGCTTGGAGGGTGATTTTCCCGAACAGTTTAAGTAAGCTTTGATAAGAGAAGGCAGATATATTTAAATGTACTGTTTATCAGACAACCATATGTTATGGAGCTCACCCTCAGTTTCACTCCTACCAGGGTGAGTAACTCATTGATATTATAGCCTTGACCCTGTAGGTCCATGAAGCTTTGAATGATGGGCAAGTACACTTAATTCCCCTGAACAAAAGTCATCACAGATGCACCAGGCATGTTGATTTTTATTAGGAGGGATTTGGCTTCATTTGTCAAAGTATGTACCAATTAAGCATCTTCATAAGGTTTCATATTAGGACAAAAGTAATTTTGAAAAGTAAAAAATATGGTAGTTAGAAAGGGCTAAACATTCAAAGATGGCATTTTCTTTCTTTTTAGTTAAGATAAGAATCTGCCTCTTTTAGTTTCACCTACAATATGTAAATATCTTGGAAGTGTTTGCTAACGTTTTTAAAAACAAACAGAAAATACTGAGTATACTGAAAATGAATGACTTGTTAGACTAATGAAAGAATGGAAGTCACAGGATACACTGATACCCCAAGATCCACAGGAGCAAGAAAATATAAAGAATATAGCAGATATTAAGCAACCCAAAGTAAAAAACCACTGCGGCCATAAACTTGTAGAAATATTTCAGTGCAATTTTGATAAAATGCTGCAGACTGAGCGTGAAGGATAAAAATTCCTAGAGAGGGGCTTCCCCTGGTGGTCCACTGGGTAAGGACACCGCCTTGCAGTGCAAGGGGTGCCGGTTAGATCCCTGGCCTGGGAAGATCCCACATGCCACGGAGCAGCTGGACTGATGTGTCCAATTACCAAGCCGGAGCTCTGGGGCGCATGCGCCTAGAGCTGGCACTCTGCGACAGAGGGCACCGCGATGGGAGGCCCACAGGAGCCAAAGAACAATGACGGATGAAAATGGAGAAATAAAAGACCAATAGAAGTGGCCCACCCATCCCCCTCCCCCCCCCCCCCACCCCGCAAAAGATTAAAAAAAAAAAAAATCCTAGAGGTCTGCAGTCTTACATGTGACCTCCATGTCTTAATGAGCTTTATTTCAGACACCCTAACAAGTACTCTTGGTACAGGGTCAAGAAAAATCTATTTTGGAAGTGGTAGGATATAAAAAGTAATTTTGAAATATGCCCAGAGCGTTTTCTATAATCCTACTCTCCAGAGAGGGAGACTTTACCAGAACCTTATTCCAATAGTTCGTGCATGTTTGCTGACTCAGTTGTGCCCAACCTTTGCAACCTCATGCACTGAAGCCTACAAGACTCCTCTGTCCATGTGATTTTCCAGGCAAGAATACTGCAGTGGCTTACTGTTTCCTCCCTCAAGGGACTTTTGTGACCCAGGAATTGTAGACATGTGTCCCCTGCATTGGCAGATGGATTCTTTATCACTGCACCACCTGGGAAACCCTATCCCATTTATGGGGAAGAACATTTATTCATGACCAATCCTATCTTGTCTCCCTGTCTTACTTAAGGAGGCCAGAAGCTAAGAAACCCTTGTGAAGGTCATAAGTCATGAAGCCAGGCTCAGCAAATCCCTGAGATTTAATCATAAGATTGTAGAAACACTTTCCTTCATCATAATTTTTCAACACATTCACAATGATGTGCTATAATAAGAATGGATTGCAGCTTAAAGGCTATAAGGTGCAAACTCTGTTTAAGAAGTCCTTAGGCAAATCCAAAGAGAAGAAGAGAGACAAATATAAATAGACAAATTTGAAGCATAGTGCACCTACAGTTATTTCAAATAGCGATGTCTTTTGTGATCCTATGGACTGTAGCACAGCAAGCCTCCCTATTCTTCACCATATCCCAGAGTTTGCCCAAGTTCATGTCCATTGCATCGGTGATGCTATCCAGCCATCTAATCCTCTGATGCCCTCTTCTTCCCTCACTGTTTAGCAACATCAGGATCATTTCCAATGTGTCGGCTCTTCCCATTAGGTGGCCAAATGATTGGAACTTCAGATTCAGCATCAGTCCTTTCAATGAATATTCAGAGTTGATTGCCCTTAACTGACTGGTTTGATCTGCTTGCTGTCCAAGGGACTTTTGGGAGTCTTTTCCAGCAAATATAACAAAACCCAACTCTTAATCAGAGTAACACGTAACTTCAAACTAAAGACCTATTTACCTTATACCCCATTACCCAAGATATAATGTCTAACTCATCAACAACAGAAAATTATAAAGCATGCTAAAAGAGAAGAAAAATCCACTCAGACCTGAAACATTGCATAAAAATTAACTCAAAATGGATAATATATCTAAATGTAAAAACATAACAAAAACAAGAAAACAAACAAAAACCCACAACTAGAACATTTCTAGAAGGAAACAGGAAATCATCTGAGTTTGGTGATAACACCAAAAGCACATTCCATGAGAGAAAATAGATTTCAAAATTAAATTCCTCCCTCAAGGGACTTTTGTGACCCAGGAATTGTAGACATGTGTCCCCTGCATTGGCAGATGGATTCTTTATCACTGCACCACCTGGGAAACCCTATCCCATTTATGGGGAAGAACATTTATTCATGACCAATCCTATCTTGTCTCCCTGTCTTACTTAAGGAGGCCAGAAGCTAAGAAACCCTTGTGAAGGTCATAAGTCATGAAGCCAGGCTCAGCAAATCCCTGAGATTTAATCATAAGATTGTAGAAACACTTTCCTTCATCATAATTTTTCAACACATTCACAATGATGTGCTATAATAAGAATGGATTGCAGCTTAAAGGCTATAAGGTGCAAACTCTGTTTAAGAAGTCCTTAGGCAAATCCAAAGAGAAGAAGAGAGACAAATATAAATAGACAAATTTGAAGCATAGTGCACCTACAGTTATTTCAAATAGCGATGTCTTTTTGTGATCCTATGGACTGTAGCACAGCAAGCCTCCCTATTCTTCACCATATCCCAGAGTTTGCCCAAGTTCATGTCCATTGCATCGGTGATGCTATCCAGCCATCTAATCCTCTGATGCCCTCTTCTTCCCTCACTGTTTAGCAACATCAGGATCATTTCCAATGTGTCGGCTCTTCCCATTAGGTGGCCAAATGATTGGAACTTCAGATTCAGCATCAGTCCTTTCAATGAATATTCAGAGTTGATTGCCCTTAACTGACTGGTTTGATCTGCTTGCTGTCCAAGGGACTTTTGGGAGTCTTTTCCAGCAAATATAACAAAACCCAACTCTTAATCAGAGTAACACGTAACTTCAAACTAAAGACCTATTTACCTTATACCCCATTACCCAAGATATAATGTCTAACTCATCAACAACAGAAAATTATAAAGCATGCTAAAAGAGAAGAAAAATCCACTCAGACCTGAAACATTGCATAAAAATTAACTCAAAATGGATAATATATCTAAATGTAAAAACATAACAAAAACAAGAAAACAAACAAAAACCCACAACTAGAACATTTCTAGAAGGAAACAGGAAATCATCTGAGTTTGGTGATAACACCAAAAGCACATTCCATGAGAGAAAAAATAGGTTAGATTTCATTAAAGTTATAAACTTCTATTCTGGAAACAGTGAATACACAAATCACATAATGAAAAAAACATTGCAATATAGGGACTTTTCTCATGCTCAAGTGGCTAAGAATCTGCCTTGCAACTTAGGGGACACAGGTTCAGTCCCTAGTCAGGAAAGTAAGAACCCACATGCCTCCAACACTGTAGCTAAATAGTCTACGTGAGCAACAGAAAGATCCCCTAAGATGCAAAGAAAATCCTGTGTGCTGCAACTAAGACCTGAAACTGCCATATAAATAAACAAAAATAAAATAAATTGGTAAACATTAAACACACACGCACACACAAATAAAACAGTTTCTGTTAAAAAACTGGTATCCACCTGGAGAAGGAAATGGCAACGCACTCCAGTACTCTTGCCTGGAAAACCCCAAGGACTGCAATCCATGGGGTACAAAGAGTTGGACACTATTGAGTGACTAACACACAAGATGAAAATACAATAAAATTTAAAAAAAAAAAAAAAAAAAAACAGGTATCCAAAATATACGAAGTACTCTTAGAGCTCAACAATAAGAAAACAGCCCCAATTAAAATATGAGCAAAATAACTGAACAGATACCTGTTAAAGAAACTATCTAGGGACAAATACATACCTAAAGAGATGTTCAACATCATTTTCTCTTAAGGGATCGCAAACAAAATAGCAAAGAGATATCACCACTACATATCTAATAGAATGGCTAAAATCCAAAACACTGACAATACTAAATGCTAATAAAGATGAATAGCAACAGTAACTTTCATTCATTTCTGTGGGAATGCAAAATGCTACAGCCAATTTGGAAAACAATGCAGTGATTTTTTTTTTTTTTTGCTTTGTCTTGTTTTGTTTTATTCAAAGCTGTTTTGGATATTCCAATACAATGCATTAGTGTGTTTCTTGATATTTTTCTCCATTCATCTGAAATTGTATATCCACATATATGCCTGCTTTCTAATTTTTAATATCAGCTTTATTTATAATTACCAGAACCTGGAATCAAGCAAGATGTCTTTCAATAAATCAATAAAAAGAAAGGCCTGCCTTAGATCAGCAAAAGTTTCAAAGGTTTGTTTACACACCTGAAATATCCTCAGTAAGCTTCCAAATATTTCATGTCATTCAGTTATCTACTCTCCCAAATAAATTGTGAACAAAAATTAGCACATAGATTTGATGCCTACTTAGGGGACACAGGTTCAGTCCCTAGTCAGGAAAGTAAGAACCCACATGCCTCCAACACTGTAGCTAAATAGTCTACGTGAGCAACAGAAAGATCCCCTAAGATGCAAAGAAAATCCTGTGTGCTGCAACTAAGACCTGAAACTGCCATATAAATAAACAAAAATAAAATAAATTGGTAAACATTAAACACACACGCACACACAAATAAAACAGTTTCTGTTAAAAAACTGGTATCCACCTGGAGAAGGAAATGGCAACGCACTCCAGTACTCTTGCCTGGAAAACCCCAAGGACTGCAATCCATGGGGTACAAAGAGTTGGACACTATTGAGTGACTAACACACAAGATGAAAATACAATAAAATTTAAAAAAAAAAAAAAACAGGTATCCAAAATATACGAAGTACTCTTAGAGCTCAACAATAAGAAAACAGCCCCAATTAAAATATGAGCAAAATAACTGAACAGATACCTGTTAAAGAAACTATCTAGGGACAAATACATACCTAAAGAGATGTTCAACATCATTTTCTCTTAAGGGATCGCAAACAAAATAGCAAAGAGATATCACCACTACATATCTAATAGAATGGCTAAAATCCAAAACACTGACAATACTAAATGCTAATAAAGATGAATAGCAACAGTAACTTTCATTCATTTCTGTGGGAATGCAAAATGCTACAGCCAATTTGGAAAACAATGCAGTGATTTTTTTTTTTTTTTGCTTTGTCTTGTTTTGTTTTATTCAAAGCTGTTTTGGATATTCCAATACAATGCATTAGTGTGTTTCTTGATATTTTTCTCCATTCATCTGAAATTGTATATCCACATATATGCCTGCTTTCTAATTTTTAATATCAGCTTTATTTATAATTACCAGAACCTGGAATCAAGCAAGATGTCTTTCAATAAATCAATAAAAAGAAAGGCCTGCCTTAGATCAGCAAAAGTTTCAAAGGTTTGTTTACACACCTGAAATATCCTCAGTAAGCTTCCAAATATTTCATGTCATTCAGTTATCTACTCTCCCCAAATAAATTGTGAACAAAAATTAGCACATAGATTTGATGCCTACTTATTCTGATAGGGGAACAAAACAAGTTGAGTTTATCTGTCTTGATAATTAACCAGAAGCAGGAAAGGACCTTGCTAACAGTCTTGTTCAGGTGCTATTAGGAGAATCACTGGAATGTGTGTTTCTTGTAACAATATCTAAGTGGAAAAAGAACAAGAGATTTCTGAATTATCTTGTTTTACACAATGAATAGGCTCCTTTGTATTTATGAATCTCTTGGGTCACAATGAAACTGTTGAGTTAAATTTTCATTGTGTACAAGCTCCAGCGCAGAGAAAGAAGAACGTCCCAAGTTCCATTTCTCCCTCTGTTCTCCAGAGGGTGTTTTGTAAATTACAGCTTCTGCACACTGCATGGTTCCCTAGTGGCTTTTACAGCTAATATAGTTCCCCCAAAGTGCATAATGACTCCCAAGATGTAGCTTAAATTATAATGAATAACAGAGAATTAAAACACCTCAGTGTTCCCTTGGGGAGTGAAGGAGACCCTCTAAGGGTGCCAGATGAAATCTCAACCACATCAGCTCAGACTCGTTCCCCACAGCTGCCCAGCACAGACACAGATCCTGGAAACAGACACTGAATAAACCAAAGGGATTTTTCCATTCATAGTCTTTGTACTTAATTTACAAATATCATTGTTCTGGTAATGCTTTTGATATACATCAAAGTCCCAGAGGTGCTCTCAAAATGCAGAGTTCTTTGGAGGTGTCTATATAATCACTGCTTAAAGGTCTAAAACTTCTCACTAAACATATAATGAAATATTGTACATAGTGTATTGGCCTGTTTTTTTTATTGGCCTGTTTTTTTTCCTAGAAGTATTGTCAGGATCCTTCTGTCAATAAGAAATGTGTCATTTCAAGGGATCAGTTACAAAGACAGGGATCTGTGAGGTTCTCTCAAGTGCAGACACTGGAAATTTGTGGGTGTTCTCAGCATTTGTTGTCCGTGGCAATATCTACATCAAACCTATGGAAATACCACATGATTTTCAAGAAAGGTTCCTGGAAACAAATAAGTGGCACTGTGGGAATTGTAGGGCTTTGGGGATGAAATTGGAGTTTGCCTGATTGGACTGCATTAGGGTAGAGCCCAATGATTCTCAACTACATGTTGCTTATAGGCCAGTATTTCTCTATTCCCATTATCTGGCTCATTGAACCCCATATCTGACCTAACCGACACCTAATTGACTCCAAAAATGACAGTGCCGAATTTTCCCAGGTATCTACTCATTTCCAGTGTTTTAACTGGGACCAAGCATCCCACAGTATGCCAAATATATACCTTCACCTTGAACTCACTCCCTTTGGCCTGTCCTCCTTCTTACAGTGTACTATGTTCTTGAAAGTTCTTGGCCTTCCTGTTTCTTGTTAATGCATACTTCTTTCCTGAATTGTGCTATACCTTAAGATTTGATTAGATGGATCTTGACATTCATTTTTCAACTTTAAAATAAAATTAATTTATTAAAAACTTTTGAAATAATATGTCAACAGTCAAAACAATTTACATTCTGAACTTCCCTGGCAGTTCAGTGGTTGAGACTCCTTGCTTCTTTCACTGCAGGGGACACAGGGTTGATCTCCACACAGGGAAATGAGATCCTACATGTCTCATGATGTGCTTCCAACACACCCAAAACCCACCCAAAACAGTTGCTTTCTGTGACTATTCTCTTTCAAATCAGATCCCATCTTCCAATTGCCAGAAGAAATGACTGCTATTTTTGCTTCACTCAAAGTTTTCTTCTTTTAACTTTTTATTTTATATTGAAGCATAGCTTATTAACAATGCTGTGATAGTCTCAAGTAAACAGAAAATGGACTCAGTCATAGATACACATTTTTAGGCCTTCCTTGATGGCTCAGACTGTAAATAATCTGGTTGCAATGAAGGAGACCTGGGTTCCATCCCTAGGTTTGAAGATCCCTTGAGAAGGAAATGGCCCCCACATTTTATATTTCAGTTTGTCAATAAGAAATGTGTCATTTCAAGGGATCAGTTACAAAGACAGGGATCTGTGAGGTTCTCTCAAGTGCAGACACTGGAAATTTGTGGGTGTTCTCAGCATTTGTTGTCCGTGGCAATATCTACATCAAACCTATGGAAATACCACATGATTTTCAAGAAAGGTTCCTGGAAACAAATAAGTGGCACTGTGGGAATTGTAGGGCTTTGGGGATAAAATTTGGGAGTTTGCCTGATTGGACTGCATTAGGGTAGAGCCCAATGATTCTCAACTACATGTTGCTTATAGGCCAGTATTTCTCTATTCCCATTATCTGGCTCATTGAACCCCATATCTGACCTAACCGACACCTAATTGACTCCAAAAATGACAGTGCCGAATTTTCCCAGGTATCTACTCATTTCCAGTGTTTTAACTGGGACCAAGCATCCCACAGTATGCCAAATATATACCTTCACCTTGAACTCACTCCCTTTGGCCTGTCCTCCTTCTTACAGTGTACTATGTTCTTGAAAGTTCTTGGCCTTCCTGTTTCTTGTTAATGCATACTTCTTTCCTGAATTGTGCTATACCTTAAGATTTGATTAGATGGATCTTGACATTCATTTTTCAACTTTAAAATAAAATTAATTTATTAAAACTTTTGAAATAATATGTCAACAGTCAAAACAATTTACATTCTGAACTTCCCTGGCAGTTCAGTGGTTGAGACTCCTTGCTTCTTTCACTGCAGGGGACACAGGGTTGATCTCCACACAGGAAATGAGATCCTACATGTCTCATGATGTGCTTCCAACACACCCAAAACCCACCCAAAACAGTTGCTTTCTGTGACTATTCTCTTTCAAATCAGATCCCATCTTCCAATTGCCAGAAGAAATGACTGCTATTTTTGCTTCACTCAAAGTTTTCTTCTTTTAACTTTTTATTTTATATTGAAGCATAGCTTATTAACAATGCTGTGATAGTCTCAAGTAAACAGAAAATGGACTCAGTCATAGATACACATTTTTAGGCCTTCCTTGATGGCTCAGACTGTAAATAATCTGGTTGCAATGAAGGAGACCTGGGTTCCATCCCTAGGTTTGAAGATCCCTTGGAGAAGGAAATGGCAACCCACTCCAGAATTCTTGCCTGAAAAATCCCATGTAAGAGGAGTCTGGTGGGATACACTCCAGGAAATCTCAAAGAACTGGATGTGACTGAGTGACTAACACTTTCACTGGTCTACATTATCCATTCTCTCCTAAACTCCCTTCCCATCCTGGCTGCCACATAACATTGAGCAAAGTTCCATGTGCTATACAGTCCTTGTTGTTATCAGCTTAAAATCTAGCAGTATATGCAGACAACTCTAAGTTCATTCTCTAAGTCTATGAATCTTTTCCACTTTTGTAAGTAAATTAATTTTATATTGCTTTTTAGATTCTACATGTAAGGGATGTCATAGAATATTTCTCCTTCTCTGTCCAGTTTAGTTCACTCAGTATGACAATTTCATGGTCCATCCATGTTGCGGCAAATGATATTTCATTCTTTTTAATGGCTGAGCAATATTTCATTGTATAAATGTACCATGATCTTCTTTATCCATTCCTCTGTTGATGGACATTTTGATTGCTTTCAAGTTTTGACTACCTAGTAAACAGTGCTGCAATGAATGAACATTGTGGTGCATGTATCCTTTTGGATCATGTGTTTCTCTGGATATATGCCTATGATGGGATTGTGATATCACATGGTGGTTCTATTTTCAGTTTTATAAGGAACCCCCATACTGCCATACTGTTCTCCATAGTGGCTGTACCAATTTACATTAAAATTATATATATATATATATGTATATATATATATATATATATGTAACAAGCAAATAAAAATGAAATATTTTGAATTTTCTTCGATTATATAATTACATAATTAGGTGTACATCACTGTGTTGTTCTGCACCTTTTTGTTTTATTTTCCTTTACTTAATAAGACCTAACTAAGCCCTTCCTATGAGAATTATCTGGCTTTTAGTCTCTCTAAAGTCAGTCTATTATGGGACCTTAATTATGTCTTCAAAATCTATTTACAGTTGGCTTATAATATAGCATAATCAAAAGAGTGTCAGCCCTATACTTTTACCATATTTATTGCTTTAGAAGCCACTTATAGGTCTAGTCTACCTCATTCAAGAGGCTGGGATTACACAAGGGCATGGATCATTAGGTTACTTCTTAGAATTCTACATACTACAAATCTATTCCCTACCTGAAATTGTGTGATCAATTGCTATTTTGAAAAAAATTGACAAAAGGTCCCTTTATAGAAAATTATTCTTTCAAAAGCAATACATTCCTATTTCCTCATGGGTCTCAGTAGCATTGTGTGTTAATATGTTTTGGAATGGTATTAGTTTGATAAGTAAATTGGAATTTCTCTAGACAGTTTAATTCTTTCTCTTATTATAAATGAAATTCTGTAGCTTTTTCCTATGTCAAAATATCATTTATGGGCTTCCTTGGTGGTCCAGTGAATAAGGACACCGCCTTGCATGCAAGGGGCGCCAGTTCGCTCCCTGGCCTGGGAAGATCCCACGTGCCGCGGAGCGGCTGGACCGATGTGTCCAATTACCAAGCCGGAGCTCTGGAGCTCATGAGCCCAGAGCCGGAGCTCAGCGACAACAGAGGCCACCACGATGGGAGGCCCACAGGGGCCAAAGAACAAAGATGGATGAAAATAAACAAATGAAAGACCAATAGAAGTGGCCCGCCTGCTCCCCTCCCTCCCCACCCCACCCCCCCAAAATAAATAAATAAATCTTTTAAAAATGTATATCATTTATAACATTTATATGTTATTTTCACTAACAGTATTTTATTTATTTCCCCGTTTTCCCTTATTTGATTATTAATCTTTACCTTATTTATCTGAGAATTTTTTATATTAGAAAGATTAGACTCTGTGATAGGAGTTGTAATCATTTCACAACTTTAAGTTTATCAACTTTTTTAATGTTTATATAATTTAAAAATTTTGAACCTTGCAAAAATTTTTATATATAATCAAATTCACATATTTTTATGTTTTGGGTTTTCTATTGTTTTATTAGTGTGAGTAAAATTGACATTGAAAAAACAATTGCCGGGGCTTCCCCTGGTGGCGCAGTGGGTAAGGACACAGCCTTGCAGTGCAAGGGGCGCCAGTTCGATCCCTGGCCTGGGAAGATCCCACGTGCCGCGGAGCGGCTGGACCGATGTGTCCAATTACCGAGCCGGAGCTCTGGAGCTCTGGAGCACATGCGCCCAGAGCCGGTGCTCTGCAACGACAGATGCCACAGCGATGGGAGGCCCACAGGAGCCAAAGAACAAAGACGGATGAAAATAGAGAAATGAAAGACCAATAGAAGTGGCCCGCCCGCTCCCCGCCCTCCCCAACCCGACCCCCGCCCAAAATAAATAAATAAATAAATCTTCAAAAAAAAAAAAAGAAAAAACAATTGCCAATATTTCTTCTAGTAATGTGTGGTTATATAACTTTATGTGGGGCTCCCCTGGTGGCTCATACTGTATAGAACCTGGATGGAGTGCAGGAGACCCAGTTTCGATTCCTATGATGGGAAGATCTCCTGGAGAAAGGAATGGCTATCCACTCAAGTATTCTCTCTTGGAGAATTCCATGAGCAGAGAGTTGGACACAAGTGAATGTCTAACACATCCAAACAGTTTTACGTACTGCATTATGTTAAAAATTTCCTGATGTATTGTGTTAAATACAAATGGACATTTTTCAGTAGGCTATGCACACTGTTTACTGCATAATCTGTCTTTTCCCATTTGAATGAAATTTTTGTAAACGACTGAATCTTCTAAAGGTTGCTATGTGATTTTCATGACTTATGCCTTTTTTTTTTTTTTTTTCCTGGAAATGTGCCCTTTGAACTTTCAGTCACCATACAGAGAGTCCACTTACACTGTTGCTACCTTGATTGAGAAAACGCATGGATAGATCTCATAGAGAGATAAACAGAGAACCTGTGGAGCCCCGAATTTCTCACCCTCTAGCTCTCAGTCCAGGTACCAGATGTCTGAGTGAAGAGACCTTGGGGATGAACTCAGGAAGAGTCAGAGTCAAAACCCTGCAGCTAAAATGCTCCTAAGTTTCTAACTAACAGAAATCATAACTCATTATAATGATTCTTATTTTCAGCCACTAAATTTGAGAGTAATTTGCAACACAGTAATAGTAACTAGATTTTTCCTCTGGTTTTATTTTTTATAGTTCTGTTACAAGAAATATTCCTACTTTAAACTGCTATCTCATTTCACTGGATAATAATATCAAGAGCTTCCTGGATGGCTCAGTGGTAAAGAATCCACCTGCAATGCTGGAGACTTGGGTTCAATCCCTGGATCAGGAAGATCCCCTGGAGAAGGAAATGGCAAAGCCCTCCAGTACTCTTGCCTGGAGTAACCCATGGACAGAGGAGCCAGATACAACTTTGTGACTAAACCACCACAAATAGTACCAAAGATAAAAAATATAACAATGATAATAATAAACATCTTTCTTTGTTCTTGCATCTAGCCAAAATGTTTTCCAAATTCTCCTATTAAGCAAAATGATGTTTTTGGAACAGAAGACATAGTTTAAATATTACCAAACCACCTATATATTCCTGGTATTTAAATGAATGCTTCATCTTAAAAAATTGATTATCATTAAACTTCTGGCACTTTTCACTTAGAAAGCTCAGAAAATACACTCAACTGACCAAATTCAGCTACACAACCTTATTCAGATTTTCCTAATTGTGATCTATAACCTTTGTTACAAATTATGATCTGGCTTTACTCAACGCTATAGGATGTTGGATTATTTATATATTTTACATTTTATTTTATAGACTAATTCCTATTCCAATGTCACCATATGCATAAAAGAAGTTCTTATCTTCTTACGGGCTTAACATTACCGGGATGTTCCTTTAAGAGGAGTGTAAAGTCATACGGTCAATTTATGTCCCTCAAGTAGCACTGTGATATTTAAATGCTATACATAATAATAAAGGAAACAAATTCTTTCCTCTTTCCTGAACTTAATATGTATTTTTTGAGTAGCACTGTATTTGTTTAAACTTGAGTGGCATATTGAGAATGTTTAAAATTCATGAGTATTCTATTTACATCAAATTCAGGAATAGTGTTTTATATTTCAAGAAATTTTCTGTGCCAGATTGCAGGGGGAAAAAAGATTGTTTATGAAATTTAGCATTGAATATCTTGGTATTACTTCAGGAAATCATCATATATTTTATCCTAGGTTGCAGCAATTTATAGAGATGACAAAGAAGATAAGAGAAAGTTTTAAATTTTTTTTTATAGTTCTGTTACAAGAAATATTCCTACTTTAAACTGCTATCTCATTTCACTGGATAATAATATCAAGAGCTTCCTGGATGGCTCAGTGGTAAAGAATCCACCTGCAATGCTGGAGACTTGGGTTCAATCCCTGGATCAGGAAGATCCCCTGGAGAAGGAAATGGCAAAGCCCTCCAGTACTCTTGCCTGGAGTAACCCATGGACAGAGGAGCCAGATACAACTTTGTGACTAAACCACCACAAATAGTACCAAAGATAAAAAATATAACAATGATAATAATAAACATCTTTCTTTGTTCTTGCATCTAGCCAAAATGTTTTCCAAATTCTCCTATTAAGCAAAATGATGTTTTTGGAACAGAAGACATAGTTTAAATATTACCAAACCACCTATATATTCCTGGTATTTAAATGAATGCTTCATCTTAAAAAATTGATTATCATTAAACTTCTGGCACTTTTCACTTAGAAAGCTCAGAAAATACACTCAACTGACCAAATTCAGCTACACAACCTTATTCAGATTTTCCTAATTGTGATCTATAACCTTTGTTACAAATTATGATCTGGCTTTACTCAACGCTATAGGATGTTGGATTATTTATATATTTTTACATTTTATTTTATAGACTAATTCCTATTCCAATGTCACCATATGCATAAAAGAAGTTCTTATCTTCTTACGGGCTTAACATTACCGGGATGTTCCTTTAAGAGGAGTGTAAAGTCATACGGTCAATTTATGTCCCTCAAGTAGCACTGTGATATTTAAATGCTATACATAATAATAAAGGAAACAAATTCTTTCCTCTTTCCTGAACTTAATATGTATTTTTTGAGTAGCACTGTATTTGTTTAAACTTGAGTGGCATATTGAGAATGTTTAAAATTCATGAGTATTCTATTTACATCAAATTCAGGAATAGTGTTTTATATTTCAAGAAATTTTCTGTGCCAGATTGCAGGGGGAAAAAAGATTGTTTATGAAATTTAGCATTGAATATCTTGGTATTACTTCAGGAAATCATCATATATTTTATCCTAGGTTGCAGCAATTTATAGAGATGACAAAGAAGATAAGAGAAAGTTTTAGATTTGTATAATAGCTGCATTATAATTGAATAATATTTCTGTAATAACTACATGCCCTCTCCCTACTGTATTGTATCATGAGGATTTTATATTATCTGCCCTCAGGTAAGACCATTAAAATCATATATGGTCAATAGTTTAGACAGTTTTCCTCTTAAAGTGCTTCTGGAATCAAGTTTTTTTTTTTTTTTTCCTTAGTAGCAGGGGCGGGTTGGGGAGAAATAGGGGCAGGCGGGCCACTTCTGTTGGTCTTTCATTTATCTATTTTCATCCATCTTTGTTCTTTTGACCTGGGTGCGCCTCCCATCATGGTGGCCTCTGTTGTCACAGAGCACCGGCTCTGGGCGCATGCACTCCAGAGCTCTGGCTCAGTAATTGGACACATGGGTCCAGCTGCTCCACGGCACGTGGGATCTTCCCAGGCCAGGGATCAAACCAGCTCCCCTTGCACTGCAAGGTGGTGTCCTTACCCACTGGATCACCAGAGAAGCCCCTGGAATCAAGTTTTACTAGTTCCTTTAAGAGTCAATTCCAATTTTTCAGAGTCCTGGCTTTTAGCCATTAAAAAATTCAAAATTCAAAATACATCCTTCCTTTTCAGAATAAAGATGTTGCCCTATTTCACCATTAGTGCCTATTAGCTCTCTCTTGTAATCCCATATTATTTCATTTTCTTTATGATGGCTACTGTTTCCCTCTCCCTCCTTGTGTTGAACAGAACTCTATCTTCTCTGTGGTAGGCTTCCCTTGTATGTGTGTACTATGTTAAGTTGCTTCAGTCGTGTTAGACTCTTTATGACCCCATGGACTGTAGTCCACCAGGCCTCTCTCTCCATAGGATTCTTCAGGCAAGAATAAGGGAATGGGTTGCCACTTCCATTTCCTCCAGGGAGTGGGGGACTTCCCTGGCGGTCCAGAAGATAAGAATCTGGCTGCCAATGCAGGAGACACAGGTTCGATCTCTGGTCTGGGAAGATCCCACATGCAGCAGGGCAACTAAGCTAGTGTGCTGTAACTATTGAAATTTTCTGTGCCAGATTGCAGGGGGAAAAAAGATTGTTTATGAAATTTAGCATTGAATATCTTGGTATTACTTCAGGAAATCATCATATATTTTATCCTAGGTTGCAGCAATTTATAGAGATGACAAAGAAGATAAGAGAAAGTTTTAGATTTGTATAATAGCTGCATTATAATTGAATAATATTTCTGTAATAACTACATGCCCTCTCCCTACTGTATTGTATCATGAGGATTTTATATTATCTGCCCTCAGGTAAGACCATTAAAATCATATATGGTCAATAGTTTAGACAGTTTTCCTCTTAAAGTGCTTCTGGAATCAAGTTTTTTTTTTTTTTTTCCTTAGTAGCAGGGGCGGGTTGGGGAGAAATAGGGGCAGGCGGGCCACTTCTGTTGGTCTTTCATTTATCTATTTTCATCCATCTTTGTTCTTTTGACCTGGGTGCGCCTCCCATCATGGTGGCCTCTGTTGTCACAGAGCACCGGCTCTGGGCGCATGCACTCCAGAGCTCTGGCTCAGTAATTGGACACATGGGTCCAGCTGCTCCACGGCACGTGGGATCTTCCCAGGCCAGGGATCAAACCAGCTCCCCTTGCACTGCAAGGTGGTGTCCTTACCCACTGGATCACCAGAGAAGCCCCTGGAATCAAGTTTTACTAGTTCCTTTAAGAGTCAATTCCAATTTTTCAGAGTCCTGGCTTTTAGCCATTAAAAAATTCAAAATTCAAAATACATCCTTCCTTTTCAGAATAAAGATGTTGCCCTATTTCACCATTAGTGCCTATTAGCTCTCTCTTGTAATCCCATATTATTTCATTTTCTTTATGATGGCTACTGTTTCCCTCTCCCTCCTTGTGTTGAACAGAACTCTATCTTCTCTGTGGTAGGCTTCCCTTGTATGTGTGTACTATGTTAAGTTGCTTCAGTCGTGTTAGACTCTTTATGACCCCATGGACTGTAGTCCACCAGGCCTCTCTCTCCATAGGATTCTTCAGGCAAGAATAAGGGAATGGGTTGCCACTTCCATTTCCTCCAGGGAGTGGGGGACTTCCCTGGCGGTCCAGAAGATAAGAATCTGGCTGCCAATGCAGGAGACACAGGTTCGATCTCTGGTCTGGGAAGATCCCACATGCAGCAGGGCAACTAAGCTAGTGTGCTGTAACTATTGAGCCCACAAACCACAACTCCTGAAGCCCAAGTGCCTACAGCCCATACTCCACAAGAGGAGTCACAGCAATGAGAAGTCCACACACTGCAAAGAGTAGCCCCTGCTCACCACAAATATGAAAAGCCTGTCCACAATAATAATAAATAAATAATATAAATTGAAAAATTAAATAAATTAAAAAAAAGAATACTGGAATAGGTTGCCTTACCTTGCTCTAAGGGATCTTCCTGATACAGGGATCAAACTCACCTATCTTAGTTCTCCTGTATTGGCAGTTGGGTTCTTTACCTCTGGCGCCATCTGGGAAGCCCCCCAGGCTTCCCTTGTTAACTTCTATTGGTTAATTTAGAAATGTTCAGTGAATGCCTCATTTGTACAAAGAACTCTTCAGCTATTGGAGATATAATGGTAACTCTAAAGTACAAAGTTTCTCATCTCACATTGAGCATTTGTGGAGTAAATGAGGGGATAAATGAATGATTGTTACAGATACTACTGTTTTGTTGAAGTCAGACATAACTTGTTTTTCATATTTGCACCTTCTCTGCTCAAGATTTTTTCTGGTGCTTACTAAGCATTCATTTGTTTAAAGTAGATATAATAGGATAGTATCCAAATAAAAAAAAGATGTAAGAAGCAGAATGAGTATATAAATTTAGTATCAGTTTTATTCTGAAAATTGCATGGAAGAATAATATAATTGGAGTTGTGTTGAGCAGTAGAGAGACAGAGAGAGAGAGAGAGACATAGGGAGAGAGAGAAGAAAAGAATCTAAGATTCAAATTTTAGTTGATCATATAGCTTGAAGGAAAAGAGAGGATAAAAAGGAGAATATGTGTGTACTATGTTAAGTTGCTTCAGTCGTGTTAGACTCTTTATGACCCCATGGACTGTAGTCCACCAGGCCTCTCTCTCCATAGGATTCTTCAGGCAAGAATAAGGGAATGGGTTGCCACTTCCATTTCCTCCAGGGAGTGGGGGACTTCCCTGGCGGTCCAGAAGATAAGAATCTGGCTGCCAATGCAGGAGACACAGGTTCGATCTCTGGTCTGGGAAGATCCCACATGCAGCAGGGCAACTAAGCTAGTGTGCTGTAACTATTGAGCCCACAAACCACAACTCCTGAAGCCCAAGTGCCTACAGCCCATACTCCACAAGAGGAGTCACAGCAATGAGAAGTCCACACACTGCAAAGAGTAGCCCCTGCTCACCACAAATATGAAAAGCCTGTCCACAATAATAATAAATAAATAATATAAATTGAAAAATTAAATAAATTAAAAAAAAGAATACTGGAATAGGTTGCCTTACCTTGCTCTAAGGGATCTTCCTGATACAGGGATCAAACTCACCTATCTTAGTTCTCCTGTATTGGCAGTTGGGTTCTTTACCTCTGGCGCCATCTGGGAAGCCCCCCAGGCTTCCCTTGTTAACTTCTATTGGTTAATTTAGAAATGTTCAGTGAATGCCTCATTTGTACAAAGAACTCTTCAGCTATTGGAGATATAATGGTAACTCTAAAGTACAAAGTTTCTCATCTCACATTGAGCATTTGTGGAGTAAATGAGGGGATAAATGAATGATTGTTACAGATACTACTGTTTTGTTGAAGTCAGACATAACTTGTTTTTCATATTTGCACCTTCTCTGCTCAAGATTTTTTCTGGTGCTTACTAAGCATTCATTTGTTTAAAGTAGATATAATAGGATAGTATCCAAATAAAAAAAAGATGTAAGAAGCAGAATGAGTATATAAATTTAGTATCAGTTTTATTCTGAAAATTGCATGGAAGAATAATATAATTGGAGTTGTGTTGAGCAGTAGAGAGACAGAGAGAGAGAGAGAGACATAGGGAGAGAGAGAAGAAAAGAATCTAAGATTCAAATTTTAGTTGATCATATAGCTGAGGAGAGTGGAGATGAACAGAAAGGAGCAAAAGGAAGTGACAATTTATGATGGGAAGTAGAAAATTGTTCAGAAAGTTAGAGAAAACCAAGTTGTGTGACTTCTTGCATGCTAAATGAGCAATGAGCAATCTGCTAAAGCAGATCCAGAAGATAGAAATTGGCAAAAATGTCTTCAGATCTCATATGATGTCATGGGTTACCCTGAAAGCCCAATTTTTTGATAGTTTCACATGTGTAAGATTTATCTTCCCAACAATTTGTAACTCCCTGTCACAAGGGCAGAGATTCCATTTTTAATTTTGCTCAGATTATTAACAACCCTGACCTAGAGACATTGTGAGATAGGATTGTCTTGAAAACATGCTGACTCATCTTCACCACTGGTCACATTGCTTCCCTTATTTCTACATTCACTGATGTTTCTTATTATTAATATTTTATGGATTTATCTTTTTTGTATTTTGAGAATATCTTTAAGTGCTTAATAACTTTATGGGACAAATTCAGGGTTCCCATCTTTTCTTTTTTTATTTACATTTAAAATTTTCAGTCCTTATGAAAATTAGTAGCCAGAGTGAGTCCCTCCTATTCTCTAAGGCTGGATCTACAAAACAAAATGCATAAAAACACAGGATAAAGAACTAATAGGGGCTTCCCCGGTGGCGCAGTGGATAAGGACACTGCCTTGCAGTGCAAGGGGCGCCGGTTCAATCCCTGGCCTGGGAAGATCCCACGTGCCGCGGAGCGGCTGGACCGATGTGTCCAACTACCGAGCCGGAGCTCTGGAGTGCATGCGCCCAGAACCAGCGCTCTGTAACGACAGACGCCACCGCGATGGGAGGCCCACAGGAGCCAAAGAACAAAGACGGATGAAAATGGAGAAATGAAAGACCAATGGAAGTGGCCCGCCTGCTCCCCTCCCTCCCCAACACGACCCCTGCCCAAAATAAATAAATAAATCTTTAAAAAAAAAAAAAAGAACTAATAGGGCTTCCCTGGTGGTCCAGTGGGTAAGGACACTGCCTTGCAGTGCAAGGGGCGCCAGTCTTAATCCCTGGCCTGGGAAGATCCCACGTGCTGCGGAGCAGCTGAACCGATATGTCCAACTATGTAGCTGGAGCTCTGGAGTGCATGCACCCAGAGTTGGTGCTCAGAAGTGTCAGAGGCCACTGCAATGGGAGGCCCAAGCAGACCAAAGAACAAAGATAAACAAATGAAAGATGAATAGAAGTGGCAAAAAAAAAAAAAAAAAGAACAAATTTAGTTGGAGTTTTCACCATATTCAGAATAGGTTAAAATATACTTTTCAACAATTTGAAGCTTGCTGTGCTTGTTAGCACATCAAACTTTGACTACCAAGGCAGTATACTTTGATAACCTTGTATTTAAATACCAGCTTACATTTGCTAGATGACATCTGGCAGGGACATGCCTCCTCTAGGCCATGTAAGTTAGTTTCATGTGGATTTGTTCTGTCTCACACGTACAGTCATCTTGGCATTTATAATGACACCCTTCTTCTGATAGTATAACTCTTACATACTGTGTCTCAATTACAAACTTTGAACGCTTTTCTTATCCCTAACAATCTTGTTCTTGGCTCCTCAATTCACTTACCTATACCAGTTTCTTTGTTATCTTTGCCTGTATTCCCATGTTGGTATTTTGTACGGTGTCTCTGAGATCTGTAGAAGTAGGATCCAAAATAGTGTGGGCAATGATATAAGTTCTGTTTGATTCTTGCTTTCCTATCTTCCTCAAAATGATGAAGGAATAAAATTGATCACCTTAACAGCATCTGAAGAGCTGTCCTGAGCAAGAGACAGGAAACTCTTGGGTCCAGGCCATTAGAGATCCCCTACAAGTTGGGGAGGCATGGGAAAACTGAGAAGATGTCTTTCCAATGATTCAGAAACATGCCATCTGATTAAGACTGAGACAGAACCAGGACAGTAGAGGACACTTGTCTCCCCCTATACCTGGCCAGAAAATCTGCTAAAGGTAGGACAGATGTTGAAAGACAACCTCTGATCTCTAAGTTGAGAGTGAAACACACACTGAGGAAAACTCAGTAGATTCCCATAGTAAAGAGAATATAATTCCAGAGGTCTTTTGCGCCTGTAGTTTGCTAAGGGTAATGATAGTAATGACAAAATCCAAACTCAGAACACCATCTGATTGTAATATTAAGGTTGATATTGTTAATTATCCTCAATCGACTTAATATTATCCTAGGACTTCCCTGATGGCTCAGACAGTAAAGAAGTTCCCTGCAATCTAGAGACACGAGTTCCATCCCTGGGTCAGGGAGATTCCTTGGAGAAAAGAATGGATATTCAATCCAGTGTTCTTGCCTGGAAAATTCCATGGACAGAGGAGCCTAGTAAGCTACAGCCCATGGGGTTGCAAAGAGCTTCAGACATGAGTGAGCAACTAACATAACAACAAAAATTACCCCACAATAAAACCTTGGCTAAAAACAAATGTGCCCATCTTTTGGCATGAAATTATTTATCTCAACCTCTGCTATCCTAAACAAGATGACACTGGCTATCAACCAAAATTTAAATGAAGCACAAGAAAACAAGAAGCAAAAGAGTATAATGCAAGAGAAAACTCACTCCCCTAAAGCAAACTGAGATATGGTCCAGATGTTGGAACATCTGTCAGAATTTAAGACAGTTAGTACTCGCACATTAAAGGTTCTATTAGAAAAGGTAGATATCGTGCATGAACAAATAGGGAATTTCAGCAGAAATGGAAGGAGGAGAGAAAGAGATCAAAATGAATATTTCAATAGAGTTTCCAAACTTAATGAAAGAAGTCAAATCAAAGATTCAAGAATCTAGGGAAATACCAAACAGGACTGAAAAACTGAGTGTGTAAATATTAAATAAATAAATGAACATGAAAAATATCCCCAGGAAATATCAGATTTGAATTGCTGAAAATTAGAAATAAAGAAAAAACTTTGAAGACAGCCAGCAAATAAAAGACATTATGTATAGAAGAACAAAGAGACCCAATATTCTCAAGACAACATCTATAAGCTGGAGATAATGAAATAGCACCTTTAAGTACTGAAAGTAAAGGGAAAGTTTTTCCGGTGGAACCCAGAATTTTAACAGAAAAAAAAAAAAAACACACACTGAGGAAAACTCAGTAGATTCCCATAGTAAAGAGAATATAATTCCAGAGGTCTTTTGCGCCTGTAGTTTGCTAAGGGTAATGATAGTAATGACAAAATCCAAACTCAGAACACCATCTGATTGTAATATTAAGGTTGATATTGTTAATTATCCTCAATCGACTTAATATTATCCTAGGACTTCCCTGATGGCTCAGACAGTAAAGAAGTTCCCTGCAATCTAGAGACACGAGTTCCATCCCTGGGTCAGGGAGATTCCTTGGAGAAAAGAATGGATATTCAATCCAGTGTTCTTGCCTGGAAAATTCCATGGACAGAGGAGCCTAGTAAGCTACAGCCCATGGGGTTGCAAAGAGCTTCAGACATGAGTGAGCAACTAACATAACAACAAAAATTACCCCACAATAAAACCTTGGCTAAAAACAAATGTGCCCATCTTTTGGCATGAAATTATTTATCTCAACCTCTGCTATCCTAAACAAGATGACACTGGCTATCAACCAAAATTTAAATGAAGCACAAGAAAACAAGAAGCAAAAGAGTATAATGCAAGAGAAAACTCACTCCCCTAAAGCAAACTGAGATATGGTCCAGATGTTGGAACATCTGTCAGGGAATTTAAGACAGTTAGTACTCGCACATTAAAGGTTCTATTAGAAAAGGTAGATATCGTGCATGAACAAATAGGGAATTTCAGCAGAAATGGAAGGAGGAGAGAAAGAGATCAAAATGAATATTTCAATAGAGTTTCCAAACTTAATGAAAGAAGTCAAATCAAAGATTCAAGAATCTAGGGAAATACCAAACAGGACTGAAAAACTGAGTGTGTAAATATTAAATAAATAAATGAACATGAAAAATATCCCCAGGAAATATCAGATTTGAATTGCTGAAAATTAGAAATAAAGAAAAAACTTTGAAGACAGCCAGCAAATAAAAGACATTATGTATAGAAGAACAAAGAGACCCAATATTCTCAAGACAACATCTATAAGCTGGAGATAATGAAATAGCACCTTTTAAGTACTGAAAGTAGAAAGTCCGTGAACCCAGAATTTTATATCCAGTGGAAACACCTTCAAAAAAATGAAAAAGAAGATTTATTTCTGACAGAAGCTTTCAGAAGTCTTTAACAGTACATTTGCACTATAAGTAATACTAAAGGAATTTTTATACAAAAGGAATAATATCAGACAAAAATGTGGAACTACACATACCAACACAATCACGTAAATGACGACTTAGAATTTTGTTGGTTTTCAAGTGTGGGAACTTCTCAGGTAAAGTCTGAATCTGGCCCCCATACATGTAGGTAAGGAAAAGTTACAGCAAGATGTAGACCAATATCGATTGAGAGGTGATGGCTTTAATAAGCAGGGGAATTCACATTTCAGGCTTTTCCTGTGTGGCTGCAAGATAGTAGATCTCTGCATTTACCCACCAGAACCTTGGGTTTATATAAAGGCTGTAACTGAGTTCAGCAACCTCCAATGTCCAGATGGTCTCAACTATAGCATTGCTCTCTCAAGTGTGTATCCTTAAAAACAGCTTGAGCCATGGGAAAGGTGGGCAGAAGGTACATTCCAAGGATAGGATGAAAATGAGGAACCCCTAATTGCTCTGGTCCAGCTTCAGGGTCAACAGAGGACCTCCTCTAACAAAGTAACATAAATTGAAGTAAATCTAAATTTTAATTCTTTATTTTCAATAGCTAAAAATTATAATTCTAAGTATAATATAATAGGCATGTATTATATATTCACTGTATATGTGAAAGTAAGAAATATGACAATAATAGCATAAAATCACAAAGGAGGAATTAATAGTAGGCTTCTGTGGGATCCTCACATTACACATGAAGTTACTTAGGATTATTTTAAGGTGAACTGTGGCTAATTAAACATGTATAAACTCAACCTTGGGGAAACAACCAGCATAGAGCAGTTAGAGAAAGTGAATTACATCTCACACAGATCTCTTCCTGCTGCTTGCACTGAAAGAGTGATCCTTATTCAAGAGGAAAGAATCCAGGGACTTCCCTGGTGGGCCAGTAGTTAAGAATCAACCTTGCAATGCAGAGGATGTGGGCTTGATTCCTAGTCAGGGAACTAAGATCCCTCAGAGCAATGAAGCCCATGAGCCACAACTAGAGAGCGCATGTGGTGCAACTACTGAAGCCTGCACTCTCTGGAGTCTGTAGACCACAACGAGAGAATCTGTGCACCACAGTGAAAGATTCTGCATGAGGCAACAAAGATTCTGTGTGCTTAAATGAAGGTTTGACACAGACAAATATACATACACACAGACACAAACTCACACAGATGCACATATTAGATAGATAGATACATACATATATAAATATATATGAATGTGTCCATAGGCATTAGGGGTAACTATAAACAAAGTGAAAATTTACTTACATCTCAATAGAGAAAATTTAAAGGGTCCAACTTTGGCGATAAATTTAAACCCAAAGTAAATAAAAAACTTCCTCCTTCCCCATCTACATTATCAGATAAACCCTGAAAACTAACACTTAAAAACTCCCACATGTGATGGAGCACTGAAGATGTTTTAATACAAGCTAAGCTTCCATGATGCACTGACTAGGCAACAGGGAGAGAGAACCTCCTTTATGCACTGTCCTGGAACTATGAAATGATAATTTAAAAGGCTTCCTTCTGTGTGCTTTCCTTAAAAAGGCACCCTACCCTATTAAGATGCAAAGGGGAACAGCTACTAAAGCTATTCCCAGGGTTGACTGCTTGAAGTCATTTTTAGATCTGTGTAAGTTTGTTGCTAACAAAAGGACATAAATAACCACCTACATCAAGGCTAAGTCCATTACTTCAGGAAAACAGGAGTGAATTACTAACTCCAAACAGAGCATGTTTAATACATTTGCATATAGGAAAATTAACACGAAACACTTTTACTCTGAAAATCAATTCTTCCTCTATGAATACTTGGCTTATGCGAACAGAGTGGAGTTTAAAGTATTGCAACCCCAATACCACCAAACTGTCAACTTCAGAACAGTTATTAAAGCAGCAAGATATATTTGTTTAACAGTCATTAAACAAGCAAGAGAATCCTAGAAAAACATTTGCTTCTGCCTTTATGTGGATCACAACAAATTGTGGAAAATTCTTAAAGAATTGAGAATATCAGACTACCTTACCTGCCTGCTGAGAAACCTGCATCCAGGTCAAGAAGCAACAGTTAGAACAGGACATGGAACAACAGACTGGTACATCAAGGCTGTATAGTGTCACTCTGTTCATTTAACTTATATGCAAATTATATCACACAAAATGCCAGGCTAGATGAAGTATAAGCTGTAATCATATTGCCAGGAGAAATATCAATAACCTCAGATACACAGGTGACACCGGCCTTATGGCAGAAAGTGTAGAGGAACTAAAGAGTCTCTTGATAACAGAACTCTGTAAATAATTAAATAAATTAATTAAAAATGCAAGAGAAGAATGAAAAAGCTGGCTTAAAATTCAGCATTCAAAAAATGAAGGTCTTGACATCCGGTCCCACCACTTTATGGAAAATATATGGGCAAAAATGAAAACAGTAACAGACTATTTTCTTTGTCTCCAAAATCACTATGAATGCTGACTACAGCTCTGAAATTTAAAATGCTTGCTCCTTAGAGGAAAACATTTGACAAACCTAGACTGCCTAATAAAAAGCAAAAACATTACTTTGCCAACAAAGATCCATATAGTCAGAGCTATGGTTTTCCCAGTAATTATGTAGATACTTGAGAATTTGACCGTAAAAGAAGACTGAGCACTGAAGAATTGATGCTTTCCAGCTGTGGTGTTGGAGAAGGCTATTTAGAATCCTTTGGACTGCAAGGAGATCAAACCACTCAATTCTAGAAGAAATAAACCCTGAATATTCATTGGAAGGACTGGTGTTGTGGCTCAAGCTCCAATACTTTGCCTACCTGATGCAAAACAGACTCATTTGAAAATACCCTGATGCTGGGAAAAATAGAAGGCAGGAGGAGAATGGGACATTAAAGGCCAAAATGCTTGAATGGCATCAGAAGCTCAATGGACATGAGTTTGAGTGGACTCCAAGAGATGACAGAAAAGTCTGGCATGCAGCAATCCATGACATTGCAAAGTGTTGGACATGACTGAGTGACTAAAATCAACATATTTTCCATCCAGATGATGTCTATGATAGAGGCTAAACGTTTACATTTATATAGTAAACCACTAAGATAATGCTATCCCTGGTGGCACAGATTGTAAAGAATCTGCTTGCAATGTAGGAGACACAGGTTTGATCCCTGGTTCAGGAAGATCTTCTGGAGAAGGCAACGGCTACCCACTCTAGTATTCTTGCCTGGAGAATTCCACGGACTGACAAGTTTCTAACACTGATCTCCAACACTCCAACACTCCTTGCCTTCCTGTTTTCATCCCACATCCATTATGATTGCCTATGTCTTCTAAAAATCTATAAAACTTTGAATCTTTGGAATTTTTCTCTGATTTAGAGAGTCTACCTGGGAGCTCAAGATGAGGCAGTACAAAGTCATGTTCATCTTCCAGTTCTTTATGGCAGAAAGTGTAGAGGAACTAAAGAGTCTCTTGATAACAGAACTCTGTAAATAATTAAATAAATTAATTAAAAATGCAAGAGAAGAATGAAAAAGCTGGCTTAAAATTCAGCATTCAAAAAATGAAGGTCTTGACATCCGGTCCCACCACTTTATGGAAAATATATGGGCAAAAATGAAAACAGTAACAGACTATTTTCTTTGTCTCCAAAATCACTATGAATGCTGACTACAGCTCTGAAATTTAAAATGCTTGCTCCTTAGAGGAAAACATTTGACAAACCTAGACTGCCTAATAAAAAGCAAAAACATTACTTTGCCAACAAAGATCCATATAGTCAGAGCTATGGTTTTCCCAGTAATTATGTAGATACTTGAGAATTTGACCGTAAAAGAAGACTGAGCACTGAAGAATTGATGCTTTCCAGCTGTGGTGTTGGAGAAGGCTATTTAGAATCCTTTGGACTGCAAGGAGATCAAACCACTCAATTCTAGAAGAAATAAACCCTGAATATTCATTGGAAGGACTGGTGTTGTGGCTCAAGCTCCAATACTTTGCCTACCTGATGCAAAACAGACTCATTTGAAAATACCCTGATGCTGGGAAAAATAGAAGGCAGGAGGAGAATGGGACATTAAAGGCCAAAATGCTTGAATGGCATCAGAAGCTCAATGGACATGAGTTTGAGTGGACTCCAAGAGATGACAGAAAAGTCTGGCATGCAGCAATCCATGACATTGCAAAGTGTTGGACATGACTGAGTGACTAAAATCAACATATTTTCCATCCAGATGATGTCTATGATAGAGGCTAAACGTTTACATTTATATAGTAAACCACTAAGATAATGCTATCCCTGGTGGCACAGATTGTAAAGAATCTGCTTGCAATGTAGGAGACACAGGTTTGATCCCTGGTTCAGGAAGATCTTCTGGAGAAGGCAACGGCTACCCACTCTAGTATTCTTGCCTGGAGAATTCCACGGACTGACAAGTTTCTAACACTGATCTCCAACACTCCAACACTCCTTGCCTTCCTGTTTTCATCCCACATCCATTATGATTGCCTATGTCTTCTAAAAATCTATAAAACTTTGAATCTTTGGAATTTTTCTCTGATTTAGAGAGTCTACCTGGGAGCTCAAGATGAGGCAGTACAAAAGTCATGTTCATCTTCCAGTTCTTTCCATGGTAAACAACTTCTAGGAGGAGGGCAGGTTGATTGAGGGGTAGCTTGTGGCCAGAGTGCAGTGAGGAAAACAGGCCCTCTGCAACGTTAAGCTCAAAGCATTGCATGTTCAGTACAATTCTGTATCATGTTTCTACTGTGGAGAAGTAGAGATTTAAGTTCAAATCTACTTTCAGCTATCTAGTAGTTTGTGACTTGTAGGTTTAGGTTCCCTACTCTTTAAAAGAAATCATGCTATCTCAGGGCTGTAATGTTAAATAAGGTAACAGGAATTGTCCATCACAGCACCTAATATGTAATCCATAATTAAGCTTGACTGGTATATTCTAACTTCTTTCCTTTGTGTTCCAGAGCTTCACTAATATACTCTTCTATCTTTCTCTAATATAAACTATGTCCAATCCATTTTACAGAAGAAAGTGTGCATTTCAGATATTTCAAATTAAGAAATTAACACTTTTGATAATTGATTCTCTCTCCCTATCTCTGTCTCTTTCTGTCTGTCTGTCTCTCATTCTCTCTCTCTCTCTCTCTGTCTTTCTCTCTCTCTCTCTCTCTATATATATATATATGAAAGTGAAAAGGAAAATGTTACTCAGTCACATCAACTCTTTGTGACATCATGGTCTGTAGCCTGCCAAATGTCTCTTTCCATGGAATTCTCTAGGCAAGAATACTGGAGTGTTTCTCCATGGGACCATCCTAAACCTAGATATATAGATATAGATATAGATATAGGTATAGATAATAGATGTATACTAATTGTATTTTTACAATACAAATTAAAATATGAAATACTCTTAATGTTTCACCAATTAATTTATACTATTCTATTCTAAGAAGATAATCCAAAATAAATAAAAGCTTTAAAATCTCATAATAAAATATTCATTATGACATTATATATACATTGAGGGAAATTTAAAAAGTGAGAGCCCAAGTAGGTAACTGAGTAAATTTTGAACCACTCAGAGTTGAGTTGTATTGTCCCTGTTCTTTTGTGTACAGTCTTTGTACAGAAAACACTATCTTGTGAAAAAAATGTTTTTCAAATATTAAAGGGGAACATATTTACATTGTTCGGTCAAAAATCAACATATAACATTTCAAATAAATTATTAAGCCAATAATATGAAATATACAATATATTATCCATAAAATATATACATGCAATTTAGATTCATAGATACATGTATATGTACTTCTGCAAATTTAAATTCATTTTAATTGTTTATGCATAAGTATGTACACATGTAAATAATGTCTATATGTATATAAAATGTACATGTGTGTGTATACATGTACATTTATGTATATAGAGAGGTAGTATACATGGGGTATAAGAATTTTTATTGGAAATTAATTAAGTGCAACCAACCAGCAAAATGATTAACATACACTGTATAACACTCTCACGTAAAAATTATGGATTACATTCCATTATCTCTTTATCTTACAAATAAAGTAACAGCCTTAAAGAACTTAAATCACTCAAGAATATTCTCACAAGTTCTACACTGAAAAACAGGGCAAATTTGGATTTGAAGTCAAATTCCTGTGATTCAGCTCAGACGCTCACTACTGCTAAGTTTCCAGGTTCAATGGGTATTAATTGAAGTTAAAATGTGTCCAGCACAAAGATAATGTTTCAGGCACACTGCCTCATTTAAAGTCATAATTTAATTCTTTTGCTTAAAAGTAACTATAGAGACTCATAGGTTTCGTGATGGATCAGATGGTAAGGAATCTGCTAACAATGCAGAAGACCCAGGTTCGAAACCTGGGTTGGGAAGATCCCCTGGAGAAGGGAATGGCTACCCACTCCTGTATTCATGCTTGGAGAATCCCATTTACAGAGGAGTCTGGTGAGCTATGGACACAACTGAGAGAATCATAATTTCACTTCACTTTTTCCGTGGAGATTCATAAAACTTGTGCTCTAAATGTCATTATGCTTCAACTCTTATTTTTAAACTTAAAGCATTCTCTGAGCCACTGACCATAACCTGCTTATTTCCCTGATTTCAGTACTTGATCTTGACTTTAATCACTGACTTTTGTCTCCTGAACTATCATCAGAAAGCTCCTATTTGTAATGCTCAGTTTTTAGCCTATATCTATGTCTATCTGTCTATGTATATATTTATGAAATGTTAAATTCTACACTTCTTACTTACACTTTACATTTCTCCTATTTCTGGTATTTCATTGCACAGAACAATGATTCAAGGATGCAGAAGCCTAAATTAGAATACTGTTCTCAATATTTTTACATGATTTTTGTACAGTTCACTCTGATTCTCTGTTTCCATATCCATAATAATACCTACCTCAAAGATTTTGTTGTAAAGATTAAACAATTTGATGCTTTTTAGTTGTGGTGCTAGAGAAGACTCTTCCGAGTTCCTTGGACTGCAAGGAGATCAAACTGGTCAATCATACAGGAAATCAACACTGAATATTAATTGGAAGGATTTTTTCTGATGTTGACGTTTCAATGCTTTAACTACCTGATGCAAAAAGCCTAATCATTGGAAAAGACTCTGATGCTGGGTAACATTGAGGGCAGGTTGAAAAGAGGGAAACAGAGGATGAGATGGTTGAATGGCATCACCAACTCAATAGACATGAGTTTGAGCAAGCTCCAGGAGATGGTGAAGGACAGAGGAGCCTGGCAAGCTACAGTTCATGGGGTTGCAAAGAGTTGGACCTGACTGAACAACAACAGTGTGTGTACATGTTTCCAAGAATAGTGTGTTGTCCATTGTAAGCACAAATCAAATTTGCTTTCCTTTTTTAATTGATCTCTATTAGATTAATAAATATATAAAATACTTGGCATCTGACACTTTATAAGCACACTGTAAGTTCTTGTTACTATTGCATTCTGGCTACCCACTCCTGTATTCATGCTTGGAGAATCCCATTTACAGAGGAGTCTGGTGAGCTATGGACACAACTGAGAGAATCATAATTTCACTTCACTTTTTCCGTGGAGATTCATAAAACTTGTGCTCTAAATGTCATTATGCTTCAACTCTTATTTTTAAACTTAAAGCATTCTCTGAGCCACTGACCATAACCTGCTTATTTCCCTGATTTCAGTACTTGATCTTGACTTTAATCACTGACTTTTGTCTCCTGAACTATCATCAGAAAGCTCCTATTTGTAATGCTCAGTTTTTAGCCTATATCTATGTCTATCTGTCTATGTATATATTTATGAAATGTTAAATTCTACACTTCTTACTTACACTTTACATTTCTCCTATTTCTGGTATTTCATTGCACAGAACAATGATTCAAGGATGCAGAAGCCTAAATTAGAATACTGTTCTCAATATTTTTACATGATTTTTGTACAGTTCACTCTGATTCTCTGTTTCCATATCCATAATAATACCTACCTCAAAGATTTTGTTGTAAAGATTAAACAATTTGATGCTTTTTAGTTGTGGTGCTAGAGAAGACTCTTCCGAGTTCCTTGGACTGCAAGGAGATCAAACTGGTCAATCATACAGGAAATCAACACTGAATATTAATTGGAAGGATTTTTTCTGATGTTGACGTTTCAATGCTTTAACTACCTGATGCAAAAAGCCTAATCATTGGAAAAGACTCTGATGCTGGGTAACATTGAGGGCAGGTTGAAAAGAGGGAAACAGAGGATGAGATGGTTGAATGGCATCACCAACTCAATAGACATGAGTTTGAGCAAGCTCCAGGAGATGGTGAAGGACAGAGGAGCCTGGCAAGCTACAGTTCATGGGGTTGCAAAGAGTTGGACCTGACTGAACAACAACAGTGTGTGTACATGTTTCCAAGAATAGTGTGTTGTCCATTGTAAGCACAAATCAAATTTGCTTTCCTTTTTTAATTGATCTCTATTAGATTAATAAATATATAAAATACTTGGCATCTGACACTTTATAAGCACACTGTAAGTTCTTGTTACTATTGCATTCTTTATTTTCCTGTGTCCTTCACATTCTTCTTTCTTTACCATCTTATAGAAAAACATATTAAATGAGATGATTTGAACAATATATATCACACCATTAAAAGTTATGAATATCTTTTAATCAGAGCTGAAATCATGTCTTTGTTAAATGGTTTCAAGCCCTCCTCTGCTTTCCACCTCAATCTCCTCACCAGAGCCTCTGTAACCACATAGGAGGAGTAGTGTGAATGGCCTCTCTGTTTACTAACTACAAATCTGCTAACACGAGAAGGTAATTTGAGAATAATGAACATTCCCTTCAAGGAACACACTGAAACTACTGTAAATTCTCCCCCTTAAGTTTACTCATCTATCAAATAGAACAGGAGGTTCTCACCTTATCTCCTGGAAATTGCTGCCAAGTGGATATATTGATTTAGTTGGCCGTTTAATGGGCTGGGTGTCTATTATATTTTACCACATTGGTAAATGGGGTTTATTTAATCCCATTCTTAGTTTAAAAGGTTTCAGCACTGATAAAATCTGCAAAGACAGATGTGCAATAAACTGTGCTCTTTTAATGGAATTACTACAGAGAATAAAATGCCAAAGAATGATGCTCACCTCAAAGTGTAAATCACCTGAGGATTTCTCCGCTTCAAATATATTTTGGAAGAAATGTTGTTGACAAGTTGAATTGTTTAACCCTTGTAAATATAGCTTCTCTTTTCAAAAAATATTCTTCTCATGTCAGTCACTTGATCACAAGCATGGAAAAAATAAACCATCCATCCTATTGATTCATTCAGCAAATTGGCATAACGCAAACAAGATCAAATTTAATTTTATATCCATGACCGATATTGCCTCTATTGTGGTGGTCAAATTATGCACCTGATGTATACTCACACACACATACACATACATGCATATGTGTGCTTTAAATTGCTCCCCTCTGCTTGCTTGAGATTTAACAGTCACTAGTTTACTATGTATATGTATATTGTTCCGATATTAAATAGCTATTATATATATATGTGTATATATATATATATACACACATATACATATAATTGTCTCATTTATATGTTCCTCACTATATTTCTTATTCTTCAAGTTTCTTAGGAATTATTAAATTCTATTATTCGTTTGATGTCCACAGAGATTGCAACGTTCATGATAGTTATCAAACATACACGAAAAATGTCTGTATCCCCATACAATGAATTTTCGCTCCTAGTGATCTCATAAAAAATGAGAAAATCTAGAATAGAATTGGAAAGTAGTAAAGAAAATATACAGGGCTTCCCCTGGTGGTCCAGTGGGTAAGGACACCGCCTTGCAGTGCAAGGGGCGCCGGTTCGAGCCGTGGCCTGGGAAGATCCCATGTGCCGCGGAGCGGCTGGACTGATGTGTCCAATCACTGAGCCGGAGCTCTGGAGCGCATGTGCCCAGAGCCGGTGCTCTGCAATGACAGACGCCACCGCGATGGGAGGCCCACAGGAGCCAAAGAACAAAGACGGATGAAAATAGAGAAATGAAAGACCAATAGAAGTGGCCCGCCCACTCCCCTCCCTCCCCAACCTGATCCCAGCCCAAAGTAAATACATAAGTAAATCTAAAAAAAAAAAAAAAAAGAAAATATACAAATCTATTAATATTGACCATTGTCTTCATTTGATAAATTCCATGAGATTATATTATGTACACAGTTTGTCTTTTGCTTTGACTTATATTACATCATAAGCATTTCATCAAAAATTATAAACAATTTTAAAAAATTGTTTATTTTTGGCTATTTTGAGTCTTCATTGATATGCCTGGGCTTTTCCTAGTTGCAGCAAGTGAGGGTTACTCTTCCTTGCAGTATGCAGTCTCTATGTGTACGGGCTCAGTATTTGTGGCCCAGGAGCTTACTGGTTCTGGGCATGTGGGATCTTACAGGCCTAAGGACGGAACCCATGTCCTCTGCATTGGTAGGTAGATTCCAAACCACTGGACCACGAGAAAAGTCCATAAACATCATTTTTATGACTGCATTAGCCTGTTTTAATGGTTTAATGTTCATGTATATACTTTTGGATATCTATTTTTAAGAATTTTTTTCATTCAGTTCTACTGAGACATATTTGATATACTATATCGTATAATTTCAGATGAACAGTCATAATAATTTGGCATAATGTATATTGCAAAACAATCAAGTTTAATTTATGTGCAATCTATCACATACCTACAAACACTCGTCATGCTGACATTGGGTGTGTGCTCAGTTGTTTCAGTTGTGTCCGATTCTTTGCAGCCCCATGTAGTATAGCCTGCCAGGCTTCCCAGTTCTTGTGATTCTCCAGGCAAGAACACAGGGGTGGGTTGTCATGTCCTTCTCCGGATAATATTCTAGATGGAGGAATTGAGCCTGCATCTCCTGAAATGCAGGTGATTTCTTTACCGACTGAGCCACTAAGAAAACCCCATTTTTATACATTAGATCTCAGTATTTGTTTATTCTATAATTGAACGTTTGTACCTTTTCAACATCTTTAACTAGTTCTCCTTCCCTGTGTGTGTGTTAGTCACTGAGTTGTATTCAAGACCCCATAGACTGTAGCCTGTCCAGCTCCTCTGTTTATGGAATTCTCCAGGCAAGAATACTTCAGTACCCTTAGTAACCACACATTTGATCTCTTTTCTATGACTTTATTTGCTTTTAAATTCCACACATAAGTGATATCACATAGTACTTGTCTTTTTCTGACTTAGACCAATTTCCATAAAAACTCAAAGTCCATTCATCTCGTTCCTAGTGGTGATATTTCCTTCTTTTTATTTATATATATTATCTTTACTGATATGTCAGTGGACACCTAGATTGATTGTATGCCTTGCCTATTGCAAATAAAACTGCAGTGAACTTCAGGGTGTGTGTATATTTTCAAGTTACTTTCCTTATTCCATTTGAATAAATACCCAGAAGTGAAATTGCTGAAACATGTGGTAATTCCATTTTTAATTTTTTGAGGAACCTTCACTAGAGAAGAAAATGTCAGTATACTCCAATGTTCTTGCTTGGAAAATCACATGGAATGCAATAGTCCATGGCGCCACAGAGTTGTACACAGCTGAGCAACTGAACATACCCACAGTGTTTTCCATGGTGGCTATATAAATTTATCTCCCCACCAATAGTACACAAGGATTTCCTTTTATTCACATCTTGATAACACTTTTTATCTGTTGTCTTTTGATGATAGCTGTTCCAACAGGCACAAGATGAAATTGTAGTGTGGTTTTATTTGCATTTCTCTAATGACTGCTGATATTGGACACCTCTTTAATTTATGTGCAATCTATCACATACCTACAAACACTCGTCATGCTGACATTGGGTGTGTGCTCAGTTGTTTCAGTTGTGTCCGATTCTTTGCAGCCCCATGTAGTATAGCCTGCCAGGCTTCCCAGTTCTTGTGATTCTCCAGGCAAGAACACAGGGGTGGGTTGTCATGTCCTTCCCCGGATAATATTCTAGATGGAGGAATTGAGCCTGCATCTCCTGAAATGCAGGTGATTTCTTTACCGACTGAGCCACTAAGAAAACCCCATTTTTATACATTAGATCTCAGTATTTGTTTATTCTATAATTGAACGTTTGTACCTTTTCAACATCTTTAACTAGTTCTCCTTCCCTGTGTGTGTGTTAGTCACTGAGTTGTATTCAAGACCCCATAGACTGTAGCCTGTCCAGCTCCTCTGTTTATGGAATTCTCCAGGCAAGAATACTTCAGTACCCTTAGTAACCACACATTTGATCTCTTTTCTATGACTTTATTTGCTTTTAAATTCCACACATAAGTGATATCACATAGTACTTGTCTTTTTCTGACTTAGACCAATTTCCATAAAAACTCAAAGTCCATTCATCTCGTTCCTAGTGGTGATATTTCCTTCTTTTTATTTATATATATTATCTTTACTGATATGTCAGTGGACACCTAGATTGATTGTATGCCTTGCCTATTGCAAATAAAACTGCAGTGAACTTCAGGGTGTGTGTATATTTTCAAGTTACTTTCCTTATTCCATTTGAATAAATACCCAGAAGTGAAATTGCTGAAACATGTGGTAATTCCATTTTTAATTTTTTGAGGAACCTTCACTAGAGAAGAAAATGTCAGTATACTCCAATGTTCTTGCTTGGAAAATCACATGGAATGCAATAGTCCATGGCGCCACAGAGTTGTACACAGCTGAGCAACTGAACATACCCACAGTGTTTTCCATGGTGGCTATATAAATTTATCTCCCCACCAATAGTACACAAGGATTTCCTTTTATTCACATCTTGATAACACTTTTTATCTGTTGTCTTTTTGATGATAGCTGTTCCAACAGGCACAAGATGAAATTGTAGTGTGGTTTTTATTTGCATTTCTCTAATGACTGCTGATATTGGACACCTCTTTATGTACCTGATGACTGTTTGAATATCTTCTTTGGGAAAATGTATATTCAGGTATTTTGCCTTTTCTTAAACTGGTTTTTGTTGTTTATTTAGTTGTGTGGTTTCTTTACATATTTTAAATGTTAATCCTTTGTCAGTTATATGATTTACAAGTATTTTTCTCTCATTCCGAAATTGACTTTTCATTTTGTTGATTGTTTCCTTTGCTGTGCAGAAGTAGTTTAGTTCAATGTCTTTCTTCTTGTTCATTTTTTATCTTGTTTCTTGTACTTTAGGTGCCATATCCAAAAGGTTACTACCAAGATCCATGCCATAAATATCCAATTTTATTCTATAATTTCTCCTATCATAAATAATTCCACAAGAATACTTTAAATTTGACATTTTCCCTTAAGATACTGTGGTTCCACATGTGTACATTTTAAAGCTCCAGACAGATATTGCCAGGTGGCTTCCAAAAATGTTGTCAAGTGTGCAAAGCTTCATATGGAATTCTAAAAGTCAAAATGTCTTGAAATTTAAAACTCTTTTTCATAACGCATTTAATGATAAAACCTGATTGATTGGGACTCAGCTAGCATCAAAATACAATGCAGCATAAGACGTTGATGTCTTCCATCCAAAACTACTGGTAATACACATGAAGTTGAGGAAATTGGATTTATTACGCAGTATATGGCTGTTTGCTTCAGTCGGATTCACCACGTTGCAGCCCTATGTACTGTAGCCCTCCAGGCTCCTCTGTCCGTGGGATTTTCCAGGCAAGAATCCTGGAGTGGATTGTCATGCCCTCCTCCAGGGAACTTAACTAGAAACAATCTCTAAGTCTTCTGAGTTGGAGGACACAGGGCAATAGTCCATGGCGCCACAGAGTTGTACACAGCTGAGCAACTGAACATACCCACAGTGTTTTCCATGGTGGCTATATAAATTTATCTCCCCACCAATAGTACACAAGGATTTCCTTTTATTCACATCTTGATAACACTTTTTATCTGTTGTCTTTTGATGATAGCTGTTCCAACAGGCACAAGATGAAATTGTAGTGTGGTTTTTATTTGCATTTCTCTAATGACTGCTGATATTGGACACCTCTTTATGTACCTGATGACTGTTTGAATATCTTCTTTGGGAAAATGTATATTCAGGTATTTTGCCTTTTCTTAAACTGGTTTTTGTTGTTTATTTAGTTGTGTGGTTTCTTTACATATTTTAAATGTTAATCCTTTGTCAGTTATATGATTTACAAGTATTTTTCTCTCATTCCGAAATTGACTTTTCATTTTGTTGATTGTTTCCTTTGCTGTGCAGAAGTAGTTTAGTTCAATGTCTTTCTTCTTGTTCATTTTTTATCTTGTTTCTTGTACTTTAGGTGCCATATCCAAAAGGTTACTACCAAGATCCATGCCATAAATATCCAATTTTATTCTATAATTTCTCCTATCATAAATAATTCCACAAGAATACTTTAAATTTGACATTTTCCCTTAAGATACTGTGGTTCCACATGTGTACATTTTAAAGCTCCAGACAGATATTGCCAGGTGGCTTCCAAAAATGTTGTCAAGTGTGCAAAGCTTCATATGGAATTCTAAAAGTCAAAATGTCTTGAAATTTAAAACTCTTTTTCATAACGCATTTAATGATAAAACCTGATTGATTGGGACTCAGCTAGCATCAAAATACAATGCAGCATAAGACGTTGATGTCTTCCATCCAAAACTACTGGTAATACACATGAAGTTGAGGAAATTGGATTTATTACGCAGTATATGGCTGTTTGCTTCAGTCGGATTCACCACGTTGCAGCCCTATGTACTGTAGCCCTCCAGGCTCCTCTGTCCGTGGGATTTTCCAGGCAAGAATCCTGGACTGGATTGTCATGCCCTCCTCCAGGGGAACTTACCAATCTAGAGAACAAACCCGCGTCTCTTAAGTCTTCTGAGTTGGAGGACAGGTCCTTTACCACTAGCGCCATACTGAATTATGGTATTATTCAGTATAGAACACACAATATGAGGATCCCAGAGTTATCTCAGTAAGAAGGCATCAGAAAGGACTGCTTAGATATCTTTGGCTTTGTTTGAACAAAGTTCAAGAAAATCTAAGGTAGTGGGGTGGTCTCTAGGCTAGATGCTATAAGAAGGCAAATAAATTCTTTGATTGGGTATCTCAACAAATTTAACCTATAGGAAGAACTATAGGTTAAACTACAGACTACAGTGAAAATAAAGTTTTACCAAAACACACATTGTAAAGAAGAAGCAATCATTCATTTTATCCCAGAGAGTGAATGTTTGACTTTGTTTTTTTTTGTTGTTGTTGTTGTTGTTTGTAATTACACAAAATTTTGAAGTGGTCACTTTAACATAAAATTAAAGTAACCTTGTCTGAGGTTGGTATTCTGGAAAGCTGTGCAGGTAGGATGATAGAAGAGCAGGGTTTAACTGTGAATGGCAGCACAGCTTCTGGACGTGAGAGGTTTCTTTTGTTCTATGTTCTCAGAGGTTAATTATATACTTTGTTCTGGTGTATGAAATAGCTAGAGATTTTGCTGCAGAAATAATAACATGTTTCCTCTGGATGCTGAAAACAATCTTGACTTTTTAACCTCTGGAAAAAGTACTGAATCGCAAGAATAATTTGTCCAAATGCTTTTTTATTTTTTTGGATTCTGGCCTCTTTTAAAAATGTATTTATTTTAATTAGAGAATAATTACTTTACAACATTGTGATAGTTTTTGCCATACATCAATACAAATTTGTATACATTTGTCTCTTTCATCCTGAACCCTCTTTCTACCACCCACCCCATCCTATCCTTCATGGTTATCACAGAGCACTGACTTTGGGTGTCCTGCTTCATGCATCAAACTCACACTGGTTATGTATTTTACATATGGTAATGAATACATTTCAATACTATTCTAACTTTTAATATAAGGGTAATTGGACCTGTGTCATTTTGTAATTGTATACAAATGACCTGGAAATGCCATTTCATTGCATACATGTCCAGCACTGAGTATCCCTTTGTGCCCTCTCTTCTTTTATGGTGTCAGTGGACTGATGGGTACCATTCTTAACTGGATTCCCAGCTTTAATACTGAAATTGAGTATGATGAAAGATACAGTCCACTGGCATTGCTGCTTGGTCTCACACTCTGTGGTAGCCTAACTCTCCTACAGTTGCTTCAGTCAGTTCCTCTCAGTTCTGCAGTGATCGTTTTATTAGAGGGACGAGATGGATACAGAAAAAGCGATACCATGAGAGGAAGGAGTGTTGACCAGGAGACAGGATGTTACTATCTCAGAAAGCAAATACTGACTAAAAGATGGACAATTTTCATACTCTGTTTTTGCTAGAAATTCTGAGAGCTGAGAGAAGGGAGAAATGAAAGAACTTCTTGTTTCTGCCCATATCACTAAGCTTACTTTGTATGAGAGAGACAATAATTTGAAATGGATCAATATTCACACTGGAGATAATGAAGGACAGGGAAGCATGGTGTGCCACAATCCACAGAATCACAAAGCATAAGACACATCTTAGTGACTGAACAACAAATGTTAAAACTGCTGATTAAATCCACCAATGCATAGCATTTATTGAAATAAAATCAATAAATTATTTTGTTCTCAAGACTGTGCATCTACCAATAGTCCAAAAATTTTGTACTCCACTAAAATATCTTTGAGTAATTATTCAAAATGTGGTTTCTCAGTCATTACTCCCTTATATCAGATTCAGGGGCATGTGACAAACTTGGGAATCTTCAGAGTATGAATTTCATTGTAAGAAACCCAACAAAAGGCACACTTCCCTTTTTTGGGGGAGGGGGCGGGTTGGGGAGGGAGGGGGACGGGCGGGCCACTTCTACAGGTCTTTGATTTCTCCATTTTCATCCGTCTTTGTTCTTTGGCTCCTGTGGGCCTCCCATCACGGTGGCCTCTGTTGTCGCAGAGCACGAGCTCTGGGTGCATGCGTTCCAAAGCTCCAGCTCCGTAATTGGACACATCGGTCCAGTCGCTTCACAGAACATGGGATCTTCCCAAGCCAGGGATCGAACTGGCATCCCTTGCACTGCAAGGCAGTGTCCTTATCCACTGGACCACCAGGGAAGCCCCCACACTTCCCTTTCCCTTTTGAACCAGAGTTGTAAATCAGTTACGAGCTCCTTGCATCATCATGGACACAGTTAGCAACAAGGTCTTGATGAATGAATAGGCATTTTAGGCAGGTTTGTTGCAATTAAACACTTTAGACATGGAGGCAAGATTATTTTTAATCCTTAAGCTTAAAAATATTCCTATCCATGAAAAGCCTTCATGGAGAACTTTCCTTTGGAAAATTGGAGATGACTTTCTTAAAAGTTCTTCAGAATGACAAGTCATATTTGGATAGTGGAAGTTTTTTTTGAAATGATGCTTAACTTCACCCTACTGCCCAGAGATGTTTGGATTATAATCTGAACTGTTCAGAAAGAAGTCTGTTCCTATTAATATAATCCAGCACCACTATTTAGCATGGGACTTTATGTCATTTCTAGAAGAATGCTTATGGTGTACATTGATCCACTGCAGAATAAGATGGCAGAGAGAATTCTTTCTTGAATTTCTTAAAGGGACAAATAGAATGAATCACTGGAAGTGAGTATGAAGGAAGAAAAGGTAATAATCACGAGATTTAAGATGCTTGCAACAGGGAATGACATAGTAATACGCACACTACCATGTATAAAATAGATAACTAGTGAGAACTCTACAGAGCACAAGCACTCTACTCAATCTTCTCCAGTGACCTAAATGGGAAAGGAATCCAAAAGAAGCAGAGCTGTATGTATAGGTACAGTTAATTCACTTTGCTTTACAACAGAATCTAATAAAGCATTGTTATCAACTATACTGCAACAAAATTAAAAATAAAATGCTTGTGGCAGGTTATTAAGCAAGTACTCAGTATGTGAAAGAGAAATTTGAATAGGAACCCAAACAAGGTCCATTTGCATAATCTTGAACTCAAAGTGACCCTGGGAATTTTTAGGAAATAGATAAATCAATTGACTCCTTTTTCAAATTTTTCCACCTGGGATTAACCCTTGCTCAGCATCACTTTACTGAGTATAAATATACCAGACTTCTTTACCTTTTCTCAATGAAGAATCAATCAAATATTTCAAAAACTCATCCAGGCTTATCATCTTCCCCAATTGCTCAGTATGCATGACACCACAGTGGCCATTAAGAGTATCATTTTAGTGATGACTGCTCTTTAGAAACATAGACCAGCATCCCAGGCCAGTGAGCTACAGACAAAATGCAAAACTTCACTTTTAAAACCTGAAATTAAGTGCAAATACAGTTTAAATAAAGTCATGTGCAGGGGCTGGTGCTTTATACCAGATGACCTCCTGAACACCGGGAAACCAATTACATGAATCAGTATAGGAAGCTGCTTATGGGTTCTTCATAGAGGGCAAAAGACATGGAGCCATAGGAGAAAGGGAACAACACACTAATGAAGGGCCTCTCATGAAAATGAGTTTCTGGTATAGAGCAGTTTTCCAAGACTCTGTAGAAAGGACCTTTTCATTTAGTACTCAGTGACATTACAAAAGAAATTCTGCTTAAGGTTAAATCATGGGGTTTTATTGTTGTTGTTGTTACTGTTTGTGTTTTAGTTTACCTTTGATATGTTAAGTGTAGGTACATCATTCAGTTCCATTCTTAGGCCCATAGTTTCAAGTTGTCAATGATGCCACATTGATGGTCACAAAATTAGAAAATTTTCTACAGCAATCCTTATATTAAATATTAATTTCTTCATCAAATATTAAAATACCTGGAAACACAGTTGATAGTAATGAAAATAAATTTTAAAAAATTCTTGACTTTTGTTTTTAAATCATTAACTTATTTTAAAATATAAGGGGTTTTTTTGGCCACTTCTATTGGTCTTTCATTTATCTATTTTCATTCATCTTTGTTCTTTGGCCTGTGTGGGCCTCCCATCACAGTGGCCTCTCTTGCTGCAGAGCACCACTCTGAACTCCTGCACTCCAAAGCTCCGGCTTTGCAGTTGGACACATCGGTCCAGCCACTCTGAGGCACATGGGATCTTCCCAGGCCAGGAGTTGAACCAGCGCCCCTTCAACTACAAGGTGGTATCCTTACCCACTGGACCACCAGGGAAGCCCTAAAATATAATTCATTTTTCTAGGTATCTATCCAGTTATCTCAAACATTCCAGTTAAAAAAATAAAATATCAGATCAACAGTGAATATTTTAAGTTCTGTGTTTGGATCTTATTATTGATTATGACACTGAACTCAGGTCTTAAATTGCTTTGACTAGTTTCTCTATCTCAGAAACATTGTCCAAGAGAAACTCATGAAAACATCAATTTTCAAGAATACCAACAGTTTTCACCCTCCCCAAAGTGGGATAGATGTGCTTGTCTGATTGTGTCTATTTCTTAAAAGTCTTGCCTATCAGGCTTCCCTGGGTAGCTCAGTGGCAAAGAGTTCACCTGCCAGTGCAAGAGACATGGGTTTGATCCCTGATCCGGGGAAGATCCCACACACTGCAGATCAGCTAAGCCTGTGAGCTACACTACAGAGCCTGTACTCTAGAGCCTTGGAGCCACAACTACACAATGCCTTTGAAATGATCATTTTGGAAAAATATTCAGGATGAGAGAAGAATCATTTTCCAGTTCATTTTCCCTGTAGCCAATCTCCTTTTCACTTGGAACGTGCCTCCACAGGGTGAACAACAAAAGAAATAAAGTAAAAGGTTTTGATAGGGACAGAGTAAGAGGTAAAAGTAAGTAATGAAATATTTAAACCCACTGTGTGTGTGCTTATTTGCTCAGTCTTGTCCAACTCTTTGCAATCCCATGAACTGCAGCCTACCAGACTCCTTTGCCCTTAGGGGTTCTCCAGGCAAGAATATTGGAGTGAGTTGCCATTCTCTCCACAGACAACCTTCCCAACCCAGGTTTCCTGTATTGCAGATGAATTCTTTATCATCTGAGTCACCAGGAAAGCCTGCTAATCCCACTAGGAGATTATAAATAGAAAAAATATGGGTGATCCCTGTAAGTTAAGGATTACTCAAGAAAGCAGGTTTTCTTAACCATGAAACTAAGTAGGTTTGCTTAGCAACAAAACCATGTGACAGAAATATGAAACAGATATCCCAAACAATAAAACAATGGTAGCATGAGTCCCACATCCTGCCCAGTGAGCTCATTAAGTTAGGATATGCTCTCTGCACACATAAAAAGTAATCATTTATGGACCTACATTGAACACGTAGAAACAAGAAAACTCCCCTCCCCGACCTAGAGGAGGAACTGATGATGGAGGCATGATGTCTGCTTAAGACAAACAAAGAAGGTCTTCTACTCCCCCGTACTTTCGCTTTGAGTATAAAATGGTAGCCCAGGAAGTTCGTGGGACTTGGTATCTGCTCACCCACTAACTTGTAAACTTCACAAGCATCCTATTCTAATGAATCACTTCTTGTCTGTCACTTTAGCCTCTTGATGAATTATTTTCTGTGCTGAGACATAAAGGGTTGGAGCTCTTTGGAGCCCCCTGAAATGTTGCCTAATGGTTTCAGTTAAAGGAAAAATATAATAATAATAATAAAATACAAGGAGGGAAGGGGCCAGGGATATACATATGACGACTCTGGGAACACACATATCTGTAAACAACAAAACTCTGTAAAAATATTAAAAAAATACAAATATTTTTTAAAAAGAAAAAAAAAATACAGCATGGGAAAGGAAAAAAGACATTTTTGAGTTATATATTGTCAACTACAAATTGGCACTTAGCAATTACATTGCCAATGACTGAACGACAAAAGCAATTGCCATCCCCTACTCTGGAGACTGAACTCTGTGCTGTGACAGCTGCTGATGCTCAACATCCCCTGAGGGAGTTCAGGGTAGAGGGAGGCACCTTGTGCTCCAGAGAATCTGGTGAGACAGGTCTTTAGACAAGCAGATGCTTTTAGGAACAGATTTTATGATTTCCATCTTTGCATCTTTTCATATCTAGAAAAAAACACTAAATTCCTTCATGGTGGCATCAAATCCTCATGACTAACCAAAAACCCATTTGTAAAATGAGTGTTTAATGGTATTTAAACTCTCTTTCAACAAAACTTATATATTGATTTTTTTCTCCTATTGCCTCTTTGGCGCAGTCTCTCAGAGTTATCTGACACGCTGCTTCCCAGGCTATGGTCCTAATTATGCTCCAAATAAAACTTAACTTGCAACTCTAAAGATGTTTATCTTTTTCTGGCGACAATATTAACAATTGTAGATCAGTGCCCAAAATTAAACATCAGGGGTGTAGTCTAGACTCCTCTAAAAGTAAGCCATTCCTCTCGATTTTTCATTGACTGTAGTTGGTGGCACAAATATTCAAATGGCCAAGGTTCATTCATTCCAGAACATACGCTTTTCTTTTAAACTATTTGGGTTAAAAAATTTTTTCAACATGCTTCATTCATCTCTAGGTATAATATTCTATGTGTGGACATTTAAATTAGATTTTAAATTATGATTGTCTCCTAGTTTTCTGCAGTTCGGTTTTTTTTATAGAGTTAATCTATAAAAATTATATAGAAGCACTAGTGCTTCTAGAACTCTCACCCCCGCAGCTTTATGCATGAATGGCTTGATGTGCAACCATAAGGAGGCAGAGTAGAAAAATAGTGTCCTTTTCCAAGTGTCAGGTGATCTGGTTTTTCATTTCAATCCAACTAGCTGCTGTGGTGTGATCTCGAGTAAGGCATTTATTTATTTATTATTTATTTATTTTAGGACTGTTTACTCATGTCTAAAACAAAGCCTGAACCTGTTGTGCCCATGTCATAAAATCACCCCAAACGGACCACAGGAGTCAGGCTCAATGCAAACGCAAGATGAACCGTTTATACAAGCTTGATCAGGGACTCCCATTCACACCGTCGCGGAGGCTGTGGAATGGTAGCACAGAGCAAGGTTTCGCTCAGGCTTTTATTACGAATTTCTGCAGAGGAGGGGGTAGTTGGGGATTTCCAGTCATGGGCAAACATGATAGGTTAGCTGCTAGTTTAGACTCGTGTGTCTTATTCTGATTGGTTGTAGTGTCCAAGTCAGTGCCCTGGAATTCTAGGCACCTCCCTTCTTTCTAGTGATTGGTTCCTCGCATCAGGTGAGCGGTGGTCTTGGCTCTGGTGGTTTTTCCGGGAATTCCTGGGTGTCTAAAATGGAGGGCTCTTTCAAAATGGAGTCACTTAGGTATCACAAACCCTCTGTCAACTCACTACTCTGACTCCACAAAGAAAGAATTTTAAAAATAGCTATTAATGAATATCAGTATTTTTAACATAAGCGTTACAATTTATAATGAACCCTTATATTACCAATTGTCACTGCATTTGAGAAGGAAGATGATTATTTTATCTCTGTGCTATAGGTTAACAGAGATTGCCTAACTGGGAAAGATTAATTTTGACTCATGATGGATCTGTTTCTGTGATTTTAATCTTTGTTTTCTGCATCTTTTTTATAGCATACATAACAGCCTGCTTTCCAAGTGGCCTAGTGGTAAAGAACCAGCCTAACAATGAGGGAGACATAAGAGATGCAGGTTCAATCCCTGCATCAGAAAGATCCCCTGAGAAGGGCATGGCAATCACTCCAGTGTTCTTGTCTGGAGAATCCCATAGACAGAGAGCCTTGTGGACTACAGTCCATGGTATCTCACAGAGACATGTTGCAAAGACAGGACTGAAGGGATTTAGCACACAGTGGTCCAGCTCAGGGAAGCCTGCTCCCATCTGACTGACTGTTAAACCAATGTGCCTGTGTTCATAACCCTTTTCACCTGCAGATTGCAGACAGAAAGAAAGAAACAACTTTCCTCTGCCTGAGGTTTGTTATTAACTTAAATGGTCAAATTACATTGTTTCCTCACCTCCCCCCACCCCCACCTCTGATCCATAAAAAACCAGACCTCCATAAGATGGATATTTTGAGACTTAGTCTGCCATCTTCTGGTCAGTCAGCTCTCCAAACCCATATTCCTTGCTTCAGCATCTCTTCTCTAAGATTTATTGGCCTGTTGCGTGGTCACGTCAACGGCAAATGGGCACTTGCCGAGAGCATTGCCAGTGACTGAACAACAAGGGCATTTGCCATCTGCATCTGTGGAGATTGAACCAGTCAGGTGTTCCAAGTCAGGGGGCCCTGGAATTCTAGGCACCTCCTTCTTTCTAGTGATTGGTTCCTCGCATCAGGTGAGCGGTGGTCTTGGCTCTGGTGGTTTTTCCGGGAATTCCTGGGTGTCTAAAATGGAGGGCTCTTTCAAAATGGAGTCACTTAGGTATCACAAACCCTCTGTCAACTCACTACTCTGACTCCACAAAGAAAGAATTTTAAAAATAGCTATTAATGAATATCAGTATTTTTAACATAAGCGTTACAATTTATAATGAACCCTTATATTACCAATTGTCACTGCATTTGAGAAGGAAGATGATTATTTTATCTCTGTGCTATAGGTTAACAGAGATTGCCTAACTGGGAAAGATTAATTTTGACTCATGATGGATCTGTTTCTGTGATTTTAATCTTTGTTTTCTGCATCTTTTGTATAGCATACATAACAGCCTGCTTTCCAAGTGGCCTAGTGGTAAAGAACCAGCCTAACAATGAGGGAGACATAAGAGATGCAGGTTCAATCCCTGCATCAGAAAGATCCCCTGAGAAGGGCATGGCAATCACTCCAGTGTTCTTGTCTGGAGAATCCCATAGACAGAGAGCCTTGTGGACTACAGTCCATGGTATCTCACAGAGACATGTTGCAAAGACAGGACTGAAGGGATTTAGCACACAGTGGTCCAGCTCAGGGAAGCCTGCTCCCATCTGACTGACTGTTAAACCAATGTGCCTGTGTTCATAACCCTTTTCACCTGCAGATTGCAGACAGAAAGAAAGAAACAACTTTCCTCTGCCTGAGGTTTGTTATTAACTTAAATGGTCAAATTACATTGTTTCCTCACCTCCCCCCACCCCCACCTCTGATCCATAAAAAACCAGACCTCCATAAGATGGATATTTTGAGACTTAGTCTGCCATCTTCTGGTCAGTCAGCTCTCCAAACCCATATTCCTTGCTTCAGCATCTCTTCTCTAAGATTTATTGGCCTGTTGCGTGGTCACGTCAACGGCAAATGGGCACTTGCCGAGAGCATTGCCAGTGACTGAACAACAAGGGCATTTGCCATCTGCATCTGTGGAGATTGAACTCTGTGCTGCTGCTGTTGTTGACCTTGAACAACCCCTGAGGGAGTTCAGGGTGGAGTGAGACACTCTGTGCTCCAGGGAACCTGGTGGGACAGGTTTTCAGATAGATGCGTATTTTCAGGAATTGATTTTATGACTCCAAGCCTTCTATTTCTTCATATCTAGAAAAGCACTAAATCCCTTCCTGGTGACATCAGATCCTTGTGAAGAGCAGAAAACCTTTTGTAAAATGAGTGCTTAATGGTATTGAACTCCCCCTTCACCAAAACCTTATATGTTGACCTTCTCCCTTTGCCTCTTTGGAGCAGTCTTTAAGATCTATTGACGCTTCTAACTCTAGGGCTGCCGTCTTCATTTTGCCCTCAGTAAAACTTAACTCACAACTCCCAAATTGTGCATCTTTTTTAGTGGACAGTGAGCAGAGTGAACTTGGACTTGATAACAATTGCTGATCTAATAATGAGTTTGTGAAAGTGTGATATTCAGGTCAGAAGATTTTATGTATTTTAAAAAATAGTACCAAAGATCAAGTAAGTTTGAGAAATGCTAGTAAAAGTGAAGACTTAAAACTTTCTTTCTGGAAAGACTTCTCAGAGGCTTAATATCCTCACATTTCCCATTGATGTGTCAGATGAAGAACTACATTTTTTGTAATATATTCATCTCCAAAGTGCCTGAGGGACTACTTCTGTCATTTTATTGGAGAAGATTATCTTATATCACATAGCAACCTAGTTGCTGAAATTGGCTGAATATATATGTGTATATATATATATATGTGTGTAGATATATATACCTGAAATATACGTGTATATATATATATATATACATATATATGTACATTCAATTTTCTCAAAGATGAGTTGCTTCACCAAAATGCAGTGAAATGTACAGAAATATGGCAATTGTGCTGCACAAAGTTCTGCTCTCTACTACTACCAACTGAATATTCAGTCTCTCTCTCTTTCTCTTGCTCTCTGTCTCAGTCTCTTTTCTCTCCCTCTCTCCTTTGTACCTCTATGGCTAACATGTTATACACACATATACATGCACACATGTGTGCTAAGTTGCTTCAATCATGTCTGACTCTTTGTGATCCCATGGCCCGTAGCCCTCCAGGCTCTTCTGTCCATGGAATTCTCTAGGCAAGAATACTGGAGTGGGTTGCCATGCCCTCCTCCAGGGGATCTTCCTGACCCAGGTACTGAACCTACATCTCTTATATCTCCTGCATTGGCAGGCAGGTTCTTTACCACTAATGCCATGTGGGAAACCACATACTTTGTTTGGTACAGTAAACGAAACTGTTACTTTAAGTCCTGGCATGGACAGTACCACTGTTCTTCCCTTAATATTTATCATAGTTATAACTGATCCTATCTCAGTGCCTCCAGATCACAGTTTAAAAACCACAGTATTGTCTTTGACTTTGGCATACTGAAGGCATGAAATGCTCCTTCTTTTGTCTCTCCATTCAACAACAAAAATTCAGGATCCACCCCACAAGCAAAAGTATCTCTGCTGGGGTTGTGCGATCTAACACCATACACTAAAGGAGGCAGGAGGAGTCTTGTCCACGTGTTCATTGGATAATAGGCAGGTAGATTGTGGGTACCAGCTGTGCACCCTACAGTAGCCTGTTAACCAACTCCAGTTCTCCTAAGCTACAGTCTGGGACACCTTGGGGCCACTGACTTGGCCACATATGAGAGAGTGATTGCAGAGGCTCAGGTTTCTAGAAGAGAAATCCCAGTGATCAGTTGCAGCAAAAAATGACGTGTTCAAATGCCTGAAGAGGGAGTTTGCTAGCATCACCCATTCCCCAAGTTGGCAAAGTTATGGCTAAGTGTGGATTTCTTGGCCTCTGATTTCTCTTGCAGGAGAAGTAAAGAGCAAAGGAATGAGTATAGGGCCTACAAGGTATGTGAGGGCCACTGTGAAAGAGATCCATTTTTTCCCTTGCAGGCACCAAAGAATTAAATCAGGAGATTCATGGCTCAGGCAATGAAGGTCAGGATGAGACAGAAAGGAGACAAGGCACAACCTTTAAAAGAATGACACAACCCAAGGATATGACATGAACTGACTAGAACCAAATCTGTCCAGGATGGCTGAAATATTGATTCCCATTGTAACACATCAGCAAGGTAAATAATACACCAACGGTCATCATGACAGTTCCAAGGCTGACCTTAAAGACTAAAAAGTGAGCAGCAGCCTAATTCCTGGAAATCCCCACCTAGTCCCAAAATAACTGGTCTACTCCTCCCACTTAGCCCTCGAAATTACCTACCCCTATAAAAACTGACTATCCCATGCCCTGGTGCCTCTTGCCTTCCAAGATGGCCCACATTCTGTCTAAGTAATGTGTTTCCTCCCTGAATTAACCTTCATTCACCTTGAATTCTTTCCTATGTACAGCCAAAAATTCCCAGTTGGCAGCCATCCCAGGGGCTCCCCTGAGACCTGGGATGTGACCATAGTCTCAAACCATAGTCTCTTTTCTGCAAGAAAACCACTAGTTAAGCTTTTTAGAGGCACTAAAGAATGTGGTTCACACCGACTCTGGTGTGTATTCCATCAAGAAATACACCCAAGGGCTTCCCTGGTGGTCCAGTGGGTAAGGACACCACCTTGCAGTGCAAGGGGCGCCGGTTCGATCTCTGGCCTGGGAAGATCCCACGTGCCGCGGAGCGGCTGGACCCATGTGTCCAGTTACCGAGCCGGAGCTCTGGAGAGCATGCGCCCAGAGCCGGAGCTATGCAGTGACAGAGGCCACTGCGATGGAAGGCCCACATGGGCCAAAGAACAAAAATGGATGAAACTAGACAAGTGAAAGATCAGTGGAAGTGGCCCGCCTGCCCCCGCCCCCCGCCAAAATAAATAAATAAATAAATAAATGTTAAAAAAAAAAAAAAAGAAATACACCCAAGGACTTTCCTGGTGGTCCAGTGGGTAAAGCATCTGCCTTGTAGTGCGAGGGATGCCAGTTCTATCCTTGGCCATGGAAGATCATATGTGCCACAGAGCGGCTGGAATGGTATGTCCATTTACCAGCCAGCACTCCGGAGCGCATGCGTCCAGAGTCAGAGCTCTGTACCGAAAGAGTCCAATGCAATGGGAGACCCACACAGGCCACGGAATAAAGATGGATGAAAATAAATAAATAAATAAAACAATAAAAGAGGCCAAAATTAAAAAAAGAAAAAGAAACCCACCCAAGAGCTGCTGGGAAACCCTCATCCAGTTTCAGCTGTTACACAGGCACACCCAGTGTTCCATGAAGGTCACCCACATCTCTCCTCACTCTGTGACTGGCTTCCTGCCTGCATGTGGTCCTTACAGCAGCAGCCGGAGTGATCTTTAGCAAGGGAACATGTAGAGAAAGCAAGGGTTCATGTCCTAGCTGCATTATTCACAATAGCTAAGACAATGAAATGAACCAAGTTTTCATTGACAGATAAAGACATAAAGAAACTGTCATGTATGTATATATGGTGTGTAAATGTCATGTTACTCTGCCACAGAAAAGAAGGGAATCCTGCCTTTTATAAAGCATGAATGGACATTGAGGGTATTACATGAAATAAGTCAGAGAACAAGGAATCTTGTGATCTTTCTTATATATGGGGTCTCTAAAAGCCAAGCTCATAGAAACAGAGGTTAGACTGGTAGTTACAAAGGGCTGGCAGTGAGAGAAGTGGGGATACATTGGTCAAAGGGTACAAACTTCTGGTTGGAAGATAAGTTCTGGGGATCTAAGGTACAGTATGGTGATTATAGTTTAAAATAGTGTATTGTATAATTGAAAGTTGCTAAGGAATAGATTTTAAATATTCTTCTTCAGTGGTACTAGTGGTAAAGAATCTGCCTGTCAATGCAGGAGAAACAAGAGGTGTGGGTTTGGCCGTTGGGTTGGGAAGATCTCTTGGAGTAGGAAATGGCATCCCACTCCAGTATTCTTTTCTGGAAAATCCCATGGGCAGAGTAGTTTAGCTGGCTGAAGTCCATGGGAGTATAAAGAGTCATACATGACTGAGCGACTGAACATGTTCTCCCCAAACTAAATGGTGATTATATGACATGATGAAGATTTTAGCTAGCTCTATAGTGGCAATTATTTTGCATTATATATGTGATAAATGAATATTGCTTGTCATATCAGTAAACAAAGGATGTCAGTCATCAGTGATTGAAGCCACTACTTATAACGAGTTGGTGAGGTTTTTTTTTTTAAGATTTATTTATTTATTTAATTTGGGCGGGGCTCGGGTTGGGGAGGGAGGGGAGCGGGTGGGCCACTTCTATTGGTCTTTCATTCCTCTATCTTCATCTGGCTTTGTTCTTTGGCTCCTGTGGGCCTCCCATCACGGTGGCGTCTGTTGCTGCAGAGCTCCGGCTCTTCAGAGCTCCGGCTCGGTAATTGGACACAAGGGTCCAGTCGCTCCGCGGCACGTGGGATCTTCCCAGGCCAGGGATCGAACCGGCGCCCCTTGCACTGCAAGGTTGTGTCCTTACCCACTGGACCACCAGGGGAAGCCCGAGTTGGTGAGTCTTGAAGGAACTCAGGAAGAAAGCAAAAAATATCCTTCAGACTGCAGAAACTCCCTAAGGTGAGCCCAGAGGATGCTCAGGATATGAAAACACAGAATATGCTTTCACATATATGCATGTGGGCATGTTCAGTCACTTCAGTCATATCAACTCCTTGCATACCTATGAACTATAGTCCTTGGGATTCTCCAGGCAATAATACTGGAGTGGGCTGGCAGGTCCAGATCCTCCACAAATGACAAAATAGTTCAATAAATAAATCCTCAAGATCATTAGTCATTAGGGAAATGCAAATTAAAACCAAAATTAGATACCATTTTATCCTCTCTAGGATGACTATAATTGATGCTTTTTTCAATTAAAAATGAGAAAATAATTACATGTTGGTAAATGAATGACAAAATCTGAAGTCTCATACACTGGTGGTAGGAATTTAATATGGTGTAACCACTGTGTAATGCATCTTGGAAATTCCTCAAAAAACTCAATATAAAGTCACAATACTACCTAGAAATTTTGTTCTTATATTCACAAAATCTAGCAGGATTCTGTGGGATCCGCACATGTACAAAAGTCTTTATCCTCCATTTCTTGTTTGCAGGAATGTTGTACATGGGATCAGTTAATAGCGACTGAACATGTTCTCCCCAAACTAAATGGTGATTATATGACATGATGAAGATTTTAGCTAGCTCTATAGTGGCAATTATTTTGCATTATATATGTGATAAATGAATATTGCTTGTCATATCAGTAAACAAAGGATGTCAGTCATCAGTGATTGAAGCCACTACTTATAACGAGTTGGTGAGGTTTTTTTTTTTAAGATTTATTTATTTATTTAATTTGGGCGGGGGTCGGGGTGGGGGGGGGGGGGAGCGGGTGGGCCACTTCTATTGGTCTTTCATTCCTCTATCTTCATCTGGCTTTGTTCTTTGGCTCCTGTGGGCCTCCCATCACGGTGGCGTCTGTTGCTGCAGAGCTCCGGCTCTTCAGAGCTCCGGCTCGGTAATTGGACACAAGGGTCCAGTCGCTCCGCGCACGTGGGATCTTCCCAGGCCAGGGATCGAACGCGCCTTGCACTGCAAGGTTGTGTCCTTACCCACAGGACCACCAGGGAAGCCCGAGTTGGTGAGTCTTGAAGGAACTCAGGAAGAAAGCAAAAAATATCCTTCAGACTGCAGAAACTCCCTAAGGTGAGCCCAGAGGATGCTCAGGATATGAAAACACAGAATATGCTTTCACATATATGCATGTGGGCATGTTCAGTCACTTCAGTCATATCAACTCCTTGCATACCTATGAACTATAGTCCTTGGGATTCTCCAGGCAATAATACTGGAGTGGGCTGGCAGGTCCAGATCCTCCACAAATGACAAAATAGTTCAATAAATAAATCCTCAAGATCATTAGTCATTAGGGAAATGCAAATTAAAACCAAAATTAGATACCATTTTATCCTCTCTAGGATGACTATAATTGATGCTTTTTTCAATTAAAAATGAGAAAATAATTACATGTTGGTAAATGAATGACAAAATCTGAAGTCTCATACACTGGTGGTAGGAATTTAATATGGTGTAACCACTGTGTAATGCATCTTGGAAATTCCTCAAAAAACTCAATATAAAGTCACAATACTACCTAGAAATTTTGTTCTTATATTCACAAAATCTAGCAGGATTCTGTGGGATCCGCACATGTACAAAAGTCTTTATCCTCCATTTCTTGTTTGCAGGAAAATGGTTTCAGCACCCTAGACCTTCCCTCAGTCTCAAAGGGCAGATTCAGTTAATAGGGGAATGAGTGAATACAGAAACAATATGGGGCAGGATTCCAGTCCCTACTAGGGATATGCAAAACAATCTGATACAAGTTTCTGTTTTTCTACAGAAAATAAGGCCCTCATCCAAGTGGATGATATTGACTTCAAACTGAGCACAGCCACATGGACCTAGCCTGGTTGGAATCAGAAGGCTGATAAGTGAGATTCCCAGAACACCACTTTGTTACCTGACCGCCAAAATCAATTAGAAGAAAATTACACACCTTGCAGCCATACCCCACCCAAATTTTACCTATAAAAACTCTTCCCCAAACCATCAGGGAGATCAGGCTTCTGAGAACAAGGTGTTTATTCACCTTGACCCTGCAATAAAAGTGTCTCTGCTGAAAACCCTGATGTTTTGGGGATTTTTGCCCCCACTGTGCATGAGACATGCAAAAATTTGGTTTGACAATATATAGACTCAAAAGGAATTTAAGCAAAAACTTGCATGCAAAAGTGTTCTTAGCAGCATTATTCACATTACCCATACCATGGAAATCACCTGAATGTTCATCACTGATGAGTGGATAAACACAGTATAGTACATATATGATGATGACATATTTAAGATCATTTAAAAAATCAAAATGGAGTATCTATGGTACAGGCTTCCAAAATGGACCAAATGGTCATTGTGTATGTGCTTTTAGGCATGTCCCTGCATTACTGAGAACTTGAGTTTTCTGAACTGTATCAAACACAAGTTTTGGAAACAATATCTCCTGCCAGCTGCAACCTTGTAGTTTCAAAGTGTCCCCATCACCACCTGACCCTCTTCTTCACCCTATGTAATTGTTTTGGACTCTGGCCAATCCTTGCTTAACATGCACCTTGACTTCTTATTAGCTCTAATCCTAATTCTTAACAAACAAATGGCCTTGTGGGGAGTTTTGGCCCTTCCATCCTCATTTTGTAGTCCAGGAATTACAATTTGAGTACTTCATGGATTCTGTGGGATCCGCACATGTACAAAAGTCTTTATCCTCCATTTCTTGTTTGCAGGAAAATGGTTTCAGCACCCTAGACCTTCCCTCAGTCTCAAAGGGCAGATTCAGTTAATAGGGGAATGAGTGAATACAGAAACAATATGGGGCAGGATTCCAGTCCCTACTAGGGATATGCAAAACAATCTGATACAAGTTTCTGTTTTTCTACAGAAAATAAGGCCCTCATCCAAGTGGATGATATTGACTTCAAACTGAGCACAGCCACATGGACCTAGCCTGGTTGGAATCAGAAGGCTGATAAGTGAGATTCCCAGAACACCACTTTGTTACCTGACCGCCAAAATCAATTAGAAGAAAATTACACACCTTGCAGCCATACCCCACCCAAATTTTACCTATAAAAACTCTTCCCCAAACCATCAGGGAGATCAGGCTTCTGAGAACAAGGTGTTTATTCACCTTGACCCTGCAATAAAAGTGTCTCTGCTGAAAACCCTGATGTTTTGGGGATTTTTGCCCCCACTGTGCATGAGACATGCAAAAATTTGGTTTGACAATATATAGACTCAAAAGGAATTTAAGCAAAAACTTGCATGCAAAAGTGTTCTTAGCAGCATTATTCACATTACCCATACCATGGAAATCACCTGAATGTTCATCACTGATGAGTGGATAAACACAGTATAGTACATATATGATGATGACATATTTAAGATCATTTAAAAAATCAAAATGGAGTATCTATGGTACAGGCTTCCAAAATGGACCAAATGGTCATTGTGTATGTGCTTTTAGGCATGTCCCTGCATTACTGAGAACTTGAGTTTTCTGAACTGTATCAAACACAAGTTTTGGAAACAATATCTCCTGCCAGCTGCAACCTTGTAGTTTCAAAGTGTCCCCATCACCACCTGACCCTCTTCTTCACCCTATGTAATTGTTTTGGACTCTGGCCAATCCTTGCTTAACATGCACCTTGACTTCTTATTAGCTCTAATCCTAATTCTTAACAAACAAATGGCCTTGTGGGGAGTTTTTGGCCCTTCCATCCTCATTTTGTAGTCCAGGAATTACAATTTGAGTACTTCATGGATCTGGATCTCCTGGGTTGCAGTCTTACCAAACACTAAATAATCATTTTTGGGGGCCTCAACCAGCTTTCCTTTTTTGAAATTCTTGGTTAATAATGCAATGGAGTATGTTCAGCCCTTAAAAAAATAACGAAGTATCCCACCAAAATTCTCTGCCCATGGGATTCTCCCAGTAAGAATACTGGAGTGGGTTTCCTTTTCCTCCTCCTTCCTGGCCCAGGGATCCAACCTGCATCTTTTACATCTCCTGCATTACAGGCAGATTCTTTACCATTAGCCCCACCTGGAAAGTACTGTTACATGCTACAATATGGATAAACCTTGACAACATTAGGTTAAGTGAAAGAAGTCAAACACAAAGGCCATAACTAACTCCATGATTTCATGTATATGATATATCAAGAAGAGGCAAATTCATAGACTCAGTAAGCAGATGAGTGTTTGTCATGCACAGTGAGAAGGAGGGAATGAGAGTAACTGCTTAATGGGAACAGGGTTTCCCTTCATGGTGATAAAAGTATTGGTACATACATAATCTCAACAAGATAGTGGGGATAGCTGTACAGTGTAGTAAATATAATAAATGCCCCTGATTTATACACTAAAATGCTTAAAATGAGAAAGTTTACATTGCATATATTTTATCACAATAAAAATGTTTCTTTTGAATGGCCCTAAAGTAATGATTTTACAAAGGGAAATTCTTTTAGCTCTCAAAGATGTTAATTGGTTATTTCTGTTACAGGAATTTATGATAGATCATAAAATATATCAAACAGCATTTCATTTTATTGTTTTTCTGTCTACTAAGCCAAGTTTTACAATAGAACAGGTTATTAAGAAATATATGATAAATTAGAAACTGCCTCTGGGGGAAAAGACAGTAGCAAACTCATGGAATTTCCTTCCAGTTTATAGTTAATAATAACATATTGCCTTGTGATGGGCATTTTTATACCCTTAGCCTAACTAGCAGATGAGAATGAAAGTGGAAACTCATGCCTTGCCAATTCTTAACAAACAAATGGCCTTGTGGGAGTTTTGGCCCTTCCATCCTCATTTTGTAGTCCAGGAATTACAATTTGAGTACTTCATGGATCTGGATCTCCTGGGTTGCAGTCTTACCAAACACTAAATAATCATTTTTGGGGGCCTCAACCAGCTTTCCTTTTTTGAAATTCTTGGTTAATAATGCAATGGAGTATGTTCAGCCCTTAAAAAAATAACGAAGTATCCCACCAAAATTCTCTGCCCATGGGATTCTCCCAGTAAGAATACTGGAGTGGGTTTCCTTTTCCTCCTCCTTCCTGGCCCAGGGATCCAACCTGCATCTTTTACATCTCCTGCATTACAGGCAGATTCTTTACCATTAGCCCCACCTGGAAAGTACTGTTACATGCTACAATATGGATAAACCTTGACAACATTAGGTTAAGTGAAAGAAGTCAAACACAAAGGCCATAACTAACTCCATGATTTCATGTATATGATATATCAAGAAGAGGCAAATTCATAGACTCAGTAAGCAGATGAGTGTTTGTCATGCACAGTGAGAAGGAGGGAATGAGAGTAACTGCTTAATGGGAACAGGGTTTCCCTTCATGGTGATAAAAGTATTGGTACATACATAATCTCAACAAGATAGTGGGGATAGCTGTACAGTGTAGTAAATATAATAAATGCCCCTGATTTATACACTAAAATGCTTAAAATGAGAAAGTTTACATTGCATATATTTTATCACAATAAAAATGTTTCTTTTGAATGGCCCTAAAGTAATGATTTTACAAAGGGAAATTCTTTTAGCTCTCAAAGATGTTAATTGGTTATTTCTGTTACAGGAATTTATGATAGATCATAAAATATATCAAACAGCATTTCATTTTATTGTTTTTCTGTCTACTAAGCCAAGTTTTACAATAGAACAGGTTATTAAGAAATATATGATAAATTAGAAACTGCCTCTGGGGGAAAAGACAGTAGCAAACTCATGGAATTTCCTTCCAGTTTATAGTTAATAATAACATATTGCCTTGTGATGGGCATTTTTATACCCTTAGCCTAACTAGCAGATGAGAATGAAAGTGGAAACTCACTAGGTAGTTCTGAAACTCTAAGTCTATGATATAACTCCTTTTATGATTGTGAAACTACTGCTAAAAAGACAACATTTGAACCATTTGTAGAAGAAGAAACAACAGCCCGTGTGAAGCCTTCTGTCTCTGGATTTAGGTTCCAGGAGCAATCCTACCTCTCCCTTCCCCCATGACCACCTTTTCTAGGTGATGTGCTGTGTTAAGTTGCTTAAGTCATGTCTGAGTCTTTGCAACCGCATGGACTGTAGCCCACTAGGTTCCTATGTTCATGGGATTCTATAGGCAAGAACATTGGAGTGGGTTGCCATTTTCTTCTTCAGTGGATCTTCCCGATCCAGGGATCATACCCATATCTCTTGTCTCCTGAATTGCCAGGAGACTTCTTTACCCCTAGCACCATCAGGTGATGGCCATCAACAAATGTCCAAAAATGTCCAACAAAAACTTGTTGGACATTTTCCAAAGGTTCCAAAGACCTAAGTGTTAGTAATGTCCTAGGCATGACATTTCTTAGATCTGTACTGGCTTCCAGATCAGGATACCTTCATTTGTCAGTGTCACAAATAAAATGTAGCAGTATCCATCTCAGTGACTGCAACCATGTTTACTACTCAGAATTGCCTAGAAACATTTTGCTTCAGTGAGCCAAAATGGGTTTCCCACAGTTTAATTTTTATAAAGAGTTTGGGTACAATTGAGCTAGTCATGTCAACACTGATTCTCACCATTCCCAAGTCCTCTTCTGTCCCTTATACTAATCTGCTTGCTATTCTGTGAACAGCATATCCTCTTATATACCAGCTCATTCTATACAAAGAAATAGCTTCTTTTTTGAAAATACCTTTATATTTTCCTCAAAACTCATGTGCATTACTTACTAAAAACTAACATTTTCTTGAATGTCTCTCTCAAACTTACATATTATACAGATCCCTTTCATATTTTCTCAGAAGAATAAGTTAAGAAGCTTGTGATATTCTAGAAGAATGACCTACGAGAAAGTCATTTTTCCTATACAAGTGTATCTTACTTTTCTTAAAATTAATGAATACCCCTGTGCCTGTCATTCACTCATAAATTATGCAACATAATGCAGTATATTGCTTGAATCAAAGGAGGTTCTTCTTAAATATGAGTTTCTCTGTCACATCTCAGTACTCCAACTTCATCACTCAAGCACAAATAAATCATCCCTCAAATTCAGGACTGATATTTATCATTATCCAAGGATGCATTTTGTAACAATATTTTATTAAAGACTAATGCCAGTGACATCTCCTCCAGCATATCTATTTTTCCTCTGATATTGAAAATTTGAATCTGTTTATAAGGGTCCTTTTCTCAATCTCAGTATTTCAATAGGCCTGTCTGTTTTACCATCATGAAGTCTAAGAATTGGGTCTTGCCACTGCAATGCCTAGAAAAGTCTTGCAAACAAAATGCCCAGTGCCAGAGAAAAAGGAGGCAGGCAAATAATGAGCACCTTTATTTACCCCCAGCTCCCTCGATCCTGGCTTCAGTCACCTAGTCTAGTTAGGAAATTTGAACAGGAAATCAATGTTATGGACATCTATAGTTTTATGATATTTGTCAAAGGGACAAGGACTAACTGGAACTAGCTTGATCTCAGTTTATCTCCCCTAAGAAGATATTGAGGAAATTATATACAGAATGAACAACAGCAAATAGCAAACATGATACCTGTGTTTATTATTTGATGATAACCTTTACAAATACTTTTGGCAAACTATGTGGACTCACTCTACAGTGGAAAAAAAGTCAACAGACTCTCTCCATTTCCATTAGTCACATCTAAATAGTGAGCTTTCGCTGACCTCTGACTGACTCAAATAATAGGAGAATTAAATGTGACGAATACACACACACACACACACAAATATAAATCAAAACTAACAAACAAATAAACAAACAAACAAAAAGAACTGAAGGATGTGTGAATAACCAGGTCCTTGTGTTCCTATATTTCACTGATACAAACACAATATTTGATGTCACATTCCCAACATAAAAATAAATATGTATAACCTGCATGTGGTGGCAAGTCTATAAATAGGAATGATCAATCAAATTAACTTTCTTCCTGCTGCGTGTAGAGGACTGAAGGGAAGAAGGGAAGCCCTTCACACTATAAACATCACTGTGGACACAATTTTCACACATCAGCCTTCTACTCTAGCCTCGCTCTCTTTAGCTTGTATTTTGCTTCTCTTATTCTAATATTTTTAATACTTATTTTCCTAGATTATTTGTCAGTTGTATATATTTTTGAATAATTATCTGTTTACTAAGACTGTGACGTTCTAGAATTGTACTAGTAAACACAAAGGTACTACATTTATGCTGTTCACATAGTACTGAACTCAATAAAATTCGGACATATTTGTGTACCTGTCAGAGGAGAGGTCTCATTAGAAAAAAAAAAAAAATGAAACGGAAACAAATCTTCATTGGAGAGATAAGCAAATTACAGTGACTAAAGCAATGATAACTCCTCTCATAAATCACAACTTGACATTTAATTCTATTGTTTCATTTTTATTGATTGATTATTCCCTATATTTTAAATTGCTTAATATCAAAGATTTAATTATTTTCCCTTATGTCTCTACTCAGAAATAACTATGAATTAGAGCTTATTTTATGTTTCTTTTTGACGATAATTCATTGATTTACTTTGTTGAAATCCCGAGAATGATGCTGAGAGACTAACTGGAACTAGCTTGATCTCAGTTTATCTCCCCTAAGAAGATATTGAGGAAATTATATACAGAATGAACAACAGCAAATAGCAAACATGATACCTGTGTTTATTATTTGATGATAACCTTTACAAATACTTTTGGCAAACTATGTGGACTCACTCTACAGTGGAAAAAAAGTCAACAGACTCTCTCCATTTCCATTAGTCACATCTAAATAGTGAGCTTTCGCTGACCTCTGACTGACTCAAATAATAGGAGAATTAAATGTGACGAATACACACACACACACACACAAATATAAATCAAAACTAACAAACAAATAAACAAACAAACAAAAAGAACTGAAGGATGTGTGAATAACCAGGTCCTTGTGTTCCTATATTTCACTGATACAAACACAATATTTGATGTCACATTCCCAACATAAAAATAAATATGTATAACCTGCATGTGGTGGCAAGTCTATAAATAGGAATGATCAATCAAATTAACTTTCTTCCTGCTGCGTGTAGAGGACTGAAGGGAAGAAGGGAAGCCCTTCACACTATAAACATCACTGTGGACACAATTTTCACACATCAGCCTTCTACTCTAGCCTCGCTCTCTTTAGCTTGTATTTTGCTTCTCTTATTCTAATATTTTTAATACTTATTTTCCTAGATTATTTGTCAGTTGTATATATTTTTGAATAATTATCTGTTTACTAAGACTGTGACGTTCTAGAATTGTACTAGTAAACACAAAGGTACTACATTTATGCTGTTCACATAGTACTGAACTCAATAAAATTCGGACATATTTGTGTACCTGTCAGAGGAGAGGTCTCATTAGAAAAAAAAAAAAAATGAAACGGAAACAAATCTTCATTGGAGAGATAAGCAAATTACAGTGACTAAAGCAATGATAACTCCTCTCATAAATCACAACTTGACATTTAATTCTATTGTTTCATTTTTATTGATTGATTATTCCCTATATTTTAAATTGCTTAATATCAAAGATTTAATTATTTTCCCTTATGTCTCTACTCAGAAATAACTATGAATTAGAGCTTATTTTATGTTTCTGTTATATTTTTGTGACAGAATAATTCATTTGATTAAAATACTTTGTATGTCAAATTCCCCATGAGAATGATGCTGAGAGACTATGGCTCATACATGATTAGCTATGTAATGTACAACTGGTACAAAAGCACTGGTTTCTGGGCAAAAGTTTTGAAGCAGAGCTGTAAAATATGAAAAATATAGTTCTATAAAGAATACATGCAAACATATACTTTAATTGGGTTATGTGTCTTTTGCAAATGAATTAAAAGTTTATATTTTCAATTTAATATTTTAGGATATAACTTATGTGATCTATAATTTGCAAATGTTTCCTCTTGTTTCAGAAGTTGTGTCTTCATGTTGTTGATTGTATCTCTTGCTGTATAAAACCTTTTTGATTTGCTGTTGTTCCTCTTGTTTATTTTTATTTTTGTTGTTCATACCTTTGGTGTCTGAAAAAAAATAAAAACAATATTTCCCTAAGTAATCTAGGAATTTTGTAGTTTCACTTCTTACATTTGAATCTTTAATTTATTTTGAGTTAATGAATGTGTATGGTTTAAGTCAAGAATCCAAATGTATTCTCTTGCACGTTGATCTCCATCTTCCCCAGCATCATTTATTGAAGACAGTATCCTTCCAGATGATTCTTGGTATATTTGTCAAAAATAGTTAACCTGAATAGAGATTTTGTTATACCATGAGATTATGGATTATAGGTGAGATAAAAAAAAACTGAGCTGAAAATGACTTTAATTCCTCAACTCTGTAGATTTTGCTGTAATACATATGCATTCTATTATTTGATACTCACCATGCACCAGCATGATACTCACTCTATTTTGATACTCACTCTTTATTTTACTTCAGCATGCACCAGACATAATGTTAGATTCTAGACCTATAGAAATGATAATAGCTAATTTATTCATAATTCCTTTCCTTCCAGATACTATCTGGTAGTTCATATACATAATAATATTCTTATCAATATTTTATGTACAAGAAAGTTGAAGCTCAGGTAAATTAAGTGCATTCCTTATGCTTGCACAGTGAACTGCTGTCAGAAATATGATACAAACTCAAGTGCTTGTTAAGACACTATTTTCCTATGCAACTGGATGTCATATTAATAGATTAAAATAAAATCATAATATGCAAAATAGTCATAATGTTGGTAATATATTTTTCCAAATAAGACACAAAATAAATGCAGTCACCTTTTCCTTTTACCATTATATAATAACAAAAGGCAAACTCAAAGGTGGTAGGAGCACTGGTAGCTTCATCTTGATATTTTCTCCAGGAGCCAGTGAAAACCTCAAGGAATGGCAATAGTGTTACTCCATGGAAATGTCACTTGAAAACTCTTGCAGAAAGTCAAAGATACTTTCCTAAAATGCCTCATATTATTATAAAGAAAAATAAATGCAATTTAAGAGCAATACGGTCAATAATATATATGTGCTAGATGACAGGTAGAGTTCACATGTTTGAGGCAGCAAAAAGTTGTGGGGTTCTGTAGAAAGATGGCACCAAGGTTTACTGATGGGATAGGTCTGAAATGTATGATAAGGAAAGATGTCAAAGATGACTCCGGGGCCAAAAGAAACATGGGAAAGTATTTCTCTCAGTTTTATGTAATTTTGGGAATCATTATCTTAAAATTTGTGTTTAAAGGTATGAGAATGGATTGAGAAACTCAGCAAATGGGTGAGTAGTGTGAACAGAACCAAAAGGTTAAAAGGACACTACATCTGAAGTTTTAGTACATCAGGATTTAGAAGAAGGAGATCAGGAGGAATCACCAAGTGAGACGGCAAAGAAATGACTTACTTAGTAAGAGAAAACTCAGGAGGATTTTGAAGCCACAAAAACCCACATTTCAAAAACTGAGTGTTGTTGTTCAATTGCTCAGTCACATCTTACTCTTTGTGATCTCATGAAGTGCAGCATTACAGGCTTCTCTGTTTTTCACTATTTCCCAGAGTTTACTCTGATTCATGTCCACTGAGTCAGTGATACTATCTAACAATCCCATCCTCTGCCACCCTCTTCTCCTTTTGCTAAAATCGTTCTTAGTATCAGGATCTTTTCCAATAAGTTGGTTCTTGGCATCAGGTAGCCAAAGTATTGGAGCTTGAGCTTCAGCATCAGTCCTTCCAATGAATATTCAGAATTGATTTCCTTTAGAATTTACTGGTTTGATCTCCTGTAGCCCAAGGTACTCTCAAGAATCTTCTCCAACACCACAATTTGAAGGCATAATTCTTTGGCCCTCACTCTTCATTATCATCCAACTCTCACATTCATACATGATGACTGGAAAAATCATAGTTTTGACTATTCAGACAAAGTTTTGACTATTTGACTGTTCAGCAAAGTGATGTCTCTTCTTTTTAATACACTGTCTACGTTTGTTGTAGCTTTTCTTCCAAGGAACAATTGTCTTTTAATTTTGTGACTAAAGTCACCATCTGCAGTGGTTGGAGAAGTAAGTAAAGAAAATCTGTCATTGCCTCCACTTTTTCCACATCTATTTGCCATGAAGTGATGGGACTGGATCCCATGCTCTTTTTTTTTTTGGAATGTTGAATTTTAAGTCAGTGTTTTCTCTCCTCTTTCACCCTCATCAGGAGACTTATTAGTTCCTCTTCACTTTCTCCCATTAGAGTGGTATCATCTGCATAGCTGAGGTTTTGATATTTCTCCTAGCAGTCTTGATTCCAGCTTGTGAATTTATCTAGCCTGGCATTTCCTATGATGTATTTTACATATAAGTGAAATAAACTGGATGACAATATACAGCTTTGTCATACTCCTTTTCTAATTTTGAATGAATTCAGAAATTTTAACAAACAAATGGAAGGATAAGAGGAAAACTGGGTCTAAAAATCTTCAACATGGAGGACAGCTGACTGACAAGAGCACCACACACTCAATGGACATGAGTTTGAGCAAACTCCCAGAGACAGTGAAGCACAAGGAAGACCAGCGTGCTGCAGTTCAAGGGTCACAGAGACTCAGACATGACTTAGCAGCTGAACAACTGAAATTGCAAAAGGAAGATAATGTAAAACCAGTAGTAGTATGCTATATATTTCTCATTCATTTGTCTACTCCTTCAATCAATCAGTCAAATAAAACTCATTGAACATTCTTAACCATGGCAGTCACTTACATTTGTTTTAACAAAATCCACTGAGTACTGGCTTTGATCAGGTCTTTTCCAATAAGTTGGTTCTTGGCATCAGGTAGCCAAAGTATTGGAGCTTGAGCTTCAGCATCAGTCCTTCCAATGAATATTCAGAATTGATTTCCTTTAGAATTTACTGGTTTGATCTCCTGTAGCCCAAGGTACTCTCAAGAATCTTCTCCAACACCACAATTTGAAGGCATAATTCTTTGGCCCTCACTCTTCATTATCATCCAACTCTCACATTCATACATGATGACTGGAAAAATCATAGTTTTGACTATTCAGACAAAGTTTTGACTATTTGACTGTTCAGCAAAGTGATGTCTCTTCTTTTTAATACACTGTCTACGTTTGTTGTAGCTTTTCTTCCAAGGAACAATTGTCTTTTAATTTTGTGACTAAAGTCACCATCTGCAGTGGTTGGAGAAGTAAGTAAAGAAAATCTGTCATTGCCTCCACTTTTTCCACATCTATTTGCCATGAAGTGATGGGACTGGATCCCATGCTCTTTTTTTTTTTGGAATGTTGAATTTTAAGTCAGTGTTTTCTCCTCTTTCACCCTCATCAGGAGACTTATTAGTTCCTCTTCACTTTCTCCCATTAGAGTGGTATCATCTGCATAGCTGAGGTTTTGATATTTCTCCTAGCAGTCTTGATTCCAGCTTGTGAATTTATCTAGCCTGGCATTTCCTATGATGTATTTTACATATAAGTGAAATAAACTGGATGACAATATACAGCTTTGTCATACTCCTTTTCTAATTTTGAATGAATTCAGAAATTTTAACAAACAAATGGAAGGATAAGAGGAAAACTGGGTCTAAAAATCTTCAACATGGAGGACAGCTGACTGACAAGAGCACCACACACTCAATGGACATGAGTTTGAGCAAACTCCCAGAGACAGTGAAGCACAAGGAAGACCAGCGTGCTGCAGTTCAAGGGTCACAGAGACTCAGACATGACTTAGCAGCTGAACAACTGAAATTGCAAAAGGAAGATAATGTAAAACCAGTAGTAGTATGCTATATATTTCTCATTCATTTGTCTACTCCTTCAATCAATCAGTCAAATAAAACTCATTGAACATTCTTAACCATGGCAGTCACTTACAGTTTGTTTTAACAGAAAGGACATAACCATTTCCCTAGTCTGCTGCTCACTATTTTTATTCCATGTCCATACAGTTTATATTTCTTTAATATGCTTTTATAGAGTTTATTTTGTCAAATAGTTTTAGGTTGCAGAAAAACAAAAAGAAAACAGTACATAGACTCTTTGTATCCCACCCCCCGCATCTTATATTAGCATGTTTGTTATAATTAACAACCAATATTGTTACAGTAAGAAACTAAAAAACTAAATTTCATATTTATTCAAATTCCCTTAATTTTCACCTAATGTCCTGGTTAGTTTTCAAAATTCCATTCAGCACAGCTTGCATTTACTTGTGTTGGTTTCTTAAGCTTCTTATGGCTGTGGTAGTTAATCAGTCTTTCCTTGTTTTGATAACTGACAGATTTGAGGAGTGCAAGTCAGGTATTTTCTAGAGGATGTCTCTCTGTTATAATATGTCTGTTTTCCTCATGATTAAAAAGCAGTTACAGGTTTTAGAAGAGAAACCATACAAGTGAAATACTACTTTCAACCTATTATATCAAGGATACATGCTAATCGACATGATTTGTCATTATTGACATGAACCTTGATAATCAGGCTAATGTAGTCTGTGCTAGGTTTCTTCTCTACAAAGTTACTCTCTTTCCCTCTTTCCATACTATGCTCTTTGGAGATGTTGACACTTAAGGAATGAGACTCATATTTGAGGGCAGAGTATCTGCATAAATTATTCAGAATTCTTCTGTGTGGGATATTTCTCTGCTCCTGTGCATCTATTAACTTATTTAAAATTAACAGGTTCATAGATATTTCACTTCATTGGGGTTATAATATACAGTTCACTTTTTAGCAAAAACTAAAAAAACAAATCTTCAACATGGAGGACAGCTGACTGACAAGAGCACACACACTCAATGGACATGAGTTTGAGCAAACTCCCAGAGACAGTGAAGCACAAGGAAGACCAGCGTGCTGCAGTTCAAGGGTCACAGAGACTCAGACATGACTTAGCAGCTGAACAACTGAAATTGCAAAAGGAAGATAATGTAAAACCAGTAGTAGTATGCTATATATTTCTCATTCATTTGTCTACTCCTTCAATCAATCAGTCAAATAAAACTCATTGAACATTCTTAACCATGGCAGTCACTTACAGTTTGTTTTAACAGAAAGGACATAACCATTTCCCTAGTCTGCTGCTCACTATTTTTATTCCATGTCCATACAGTTTATATTTCTTTAATATGCTTTTATAGAGTTTATTTTGTCAAATAGTTTTAGGTTGCAGAAAAACAAAAAGAAAACAGTACATAGACTCTTTGTATCCCACCCCCCGCATCTTATATTAGCATGTTTGTTATAATTAACAACCAATATTGTTACAGTAAGAAACTAAAAAACTAAATTTCATATTTATTCAAATTCCCTTAATTTTCACCTAATGTCCTGGTTAGTTTTCAAAATTCCATTCAGCACAGCTTGCATTTACTTGTGTTGGTTTCTTAAGCTTCTTATGGCTGTGGTAGTTAATCAGTCTTTCCTTGTTTTGATAACTGACAGATTTGAGGAGTGCAAGTCAGGTATTTTCTAGAGGATGTCTCTCTGTTATAATATGTCTGTTTTCCTCATGATTAAAAAGCAGTTACAGGTTTTAGAAGAGAAACCATACAAGTGAAATACTACTTTCAACCTATTATATCAAGGATACATGCTAATCGACATGATTTGTCATTATTGACATGAACCTTGATAATCAGGCTAATGTAGTCTGTGCTAGGTTTCTTCTCTACAAAGTTACTCTCTTTCCCTCTTTCCATACTATGCTCTTTGGAGATGTTGACACTTAAGGAATGAGACTCATATTTGAGGGCAGAGTATCTGCATAAATTATTCAGAATTCTTCTGTGTGGGATATTTCTCTGCTCCTGTGCATCTATTAACTTATTTAAAATTAACAGGTTCATAGATATTTCACTTCATTGGGGTTATAATCCAGTACATCTTGGCTTTTACATTTAGTTTGATCAAGTTGCTCCATCTTTGTTCATTAGGAGCTCTTTCAATGTCTCTACTGCCCCTTTGATATCTCATCTTCATTTTGGTGGTTTTGGGGGAGGTTGAGCTTCTGTGGATTTTTTTAAGCACTTTACTTTCTGGCACCACAAGATTTCTCAGCCTCTTTTTCTCTTGTCTGTTTTGTGCCCCAGTCTTGGATTTACCCATCTTTAGGGATATCTCTGATTCTTTTCATTGGAGAATGGTATTAGAAGTCAAGATATGACTAAATGTGCTCATAATTAATAGAGTATCACTTTTAGGTAGCTCCATTGACAAAATAAGGAAATGCATGTGTGTATAATACCCATGTACACACAGAAGTCTATATGTATATTGATATAACCATCTATGTGCATGTTTAGCTTAACATGAATTCATATTGACATCTCCAACTCTAATTCATTACTAGATGGATCATTCCAGCCTCCTCCACTTGCTTATCTGTCAAGTTCCATTCTAAGAGTAAGGAATATGGCTCGATTTACTTAAGTGTTCTATCCTGGTATAACAGTATCAGAATTGTGAACCCATGACTCTGTGGAAAACAACTCTATCATCTGAACTACAGTGCTTATGTGGAAGTCCTTTCCTTTAGTCTTATAAATACACTCATTTTTAAAGTTACTTAAGTCAATACTTCACCCTGCCCTTTTAAAATCACATTTTTATGATATACATTCATTTCAACTCTTTCATATTAACATCCACAAAAATAATAAATTGGATATAGTGATGGAGGTCAGCCTGTGTATGCGAGTGCCATTGCTACATTTTCTGTGATGAAAAGCATCAATGTTTCAATTACCTAAAACTGAATGTTTTATGTCTTATAAATTTAGTTTATATAAAGTTGATTTTTTAAACAGCAAGATTGTTAACCATTTTCTTTTTCCTCAGAGTTCTCTGGGAACCAATCAGAACTCTGTCCTGACACAGTGCAGCAGAGTAAAATAATGTTCTTCTCAGACGCAAGTTTATAGGAAGTAGAGTTGGCTCTCACAAGAGGGATTTGATTTTTTAAATTATTTTCCTGATCACAAAACATATAATTTCTTCCTTTCTTCCTTTTAGCAATATTAGGCATAAAAATTTACCCAGAAAATCTGTTCAGGAAGGAAGAATGCATTTCAAGATTGTTGTATATTCTGCTTCACTATTAAATATTAGCATGGTTGGAATATTGATTTGGTAGGTGAAATTACCCACTTAAGACCCCACATAGATTCTTTGCATTTTTGACCTGATGCTATAGAAATTGCAGCCTAGAAATGACATAAGGGCAATAATAAAAAAAAAAAAAGTAGTGAGAAAGCTTTGGCCTTGTTAATGTCAAGCATGTGGCTACATATATCTAGTTAGGGTGGTAGGACATTTTATGGATGAAAAAATAACCTGCTGTGTACTTTTGACAGTGGGGACACTAAATTTTCTGTTTTGATATTCTCAGTATGAAGACTCTGAGGTTCAGATTCTGACAGATCAGATAAACAAGTGAAGTTCTACTACATGAAAAATAGTTACCATGCAAGGTAGCTCTAAACATAGAATCTCATATACAATAAGTGAAATTTCTGAGTACAGTGACTATTACATAGAATCTGTCAATGAATGTGACTTTTGTTTCTCTTCACTCACCTTAGCATCTTCCCTCTTTCTTTTAATCCACAAATATTCATGGGTTTAAACCATGTTCACGCATCCTCTGGTTCTTCTGTTCCTTTGATGGCGGTGTAGAAGGATGTGCACTCATCTCTCCTGTAAAATCGCCTGAATTTCAAGGAGCTCCTGGGAAACCATCAACAGGAGGAGGTTGGATCTGATCACAGAGAGGATACCCCACATCGAAGAACAAAGGAGAAGCCGCATCAAGACGGTAGGAAGGGCGCAATCGCACTTTTAAAAGTCAAACCTCATACCCGCCAGAGAGGCTGGGCGGGTCAAAGGTGCAAAGCCTGTTGCAGATCAAGACCCGGGAAAGGAGCAGTGACACCCACGAGGGACTGAGCCAGACCTGCTTTGGAGGGTCCAGGTGCCCCCTTGAGCTACAAGTGCCCTTGAGCAGTCCTCGGAAGGACAGCACTCAGTTCCCTTTGGAGGAGGTTACCATTAACCCGATCACAGAGCCCCGGAGGAGGACTGGAAAGTCTGTGTGCACTGTGATCCGGGAGAGGGGAATAGTGATCCTGCATGAGACTGAGCTAGACTCACCTCTGAGTAATCTGACCTCTCCAGCGGTGGCGGGATCGACGGCGGCCTGCAGCAGGGTCGGGGTCACTGCGAAGTGCTTCCCATAGAGAGTGTGGGAATAAATCCTTTGTGAGACAGACGCCATTTTCCCTACCATAGTTTGGCTGCTGGTCAAACTACTGGGCTGCTGGTCAAGCTACAGGGAGGGAATTTACCTCCACCCAGCAAGAAAAGGAATTTGGAGTAAGAAACTCCCAGGGCCATTCTGGGCAGGCCTTTTAGTTCTGGAATAGGCCAAAATAAAAAAGCAGTCAAGGAGGTCTTCAGATCCAACCACTGCCAGAGGCAAGAAAAGACTTGACATAAATTTCTGAAGAGCTCTGAGGTTCAGATTCTGACAGATCAGATAAACAAGTGAAGTTCTACTACATGAAAAATAGTTACCATGCAAGGTAGCTCTAAACATAGAATCTCATATACAATAAGTGAAATTTCTGAGTACAGTGACTATTACATAGAATCTGTCAATGAATGTGACTTTTGTTTCTCTTCACTCACCTTAGCATCTTCCCTCTTTCTTTTAATCCACAAATATTCATGGGTTTAAACCATGTTCACGCATCCTCTGGTTCTTCTGTTCCTTTGATGGCGGTGTAGAAGGATGTGCACTCATCTCTCCTGTAAAATCGCCTGAATTTCAAGGAGCTCCTGGGAAACCATCAACAGGAGGAGGTTGGATCTGATCACAGAGAGGATACCCCACATCGAAGAACAAAGGAGAAGCCGCATCAAGACGGTAGGAAGGGCGCAATCGCACTTTTAAAAGTCAAACCTCATACCCGCCAGAGAGGCTGGGCGGGTCAAAGGTGCAAAGCCTGTTGCAGATCAAGACCCGGGAAAGGAGCAGTGACACCCACGAGGGACTGAGCCAGACCTGCTTTGGAGGGTCCAGGTGCCCCCTTGAGCTACAAGTGCCCTTGAGCAGTCCTCGGAAGGACAGCACTCAGTTCCCTTTGGAGGAGGTTACCATTAACCCGATCACAGAGCCCCGGAGGAGGACTGGAAAGTCTGTGTGCACTGTGATCCGGGAGAGGGGAATAGTGATCCTGCATGAGACTGAGCTAGACTCACCTCTGAGTAATCTGACCTCTCCCGCGGTGGCGGGGATCGACGGCGGCCTGCAGCAGGGTCGGGGTCACTGCGGAAGTGCTTCCCATAGAGAGTGTGGGAATAAATCCTTTGTGAGACAGACGCCATTTTCCCTACCATAGTTTGGCTGCTGGTCAAACTACTGGGCTGCTGGTCAAGCTACAGGGAGGGAATTTACCTCCACCCAGCAAGAAAAGGAATTTGGAGTAAGAAACTCCCAGGGCCATTCTGGGCAGGCCTTTTAGTTCTGGAATAGGCCAAAATAAAAAAGCAGTCAAGGAGGTCTTCAGATCCAACCACTGCCAGAGGCAAGAAAAAGACTGATAATTCCTGAATAGTCAGCAAGAGACAGAAGAACATAAACACTATTTTCACGTTTTGTCTGAAGCTGGAGTTACTGCTGGATTTTTAAAATTTCATTTTATTCCTTATTCTTTTTTATTGTTTTTTTTTTTTTTTTTTTTTTTTGTATTGTATTGCTCTATTTCAATTGTTTTTTTTCCTTTTTTCCAAACCCACTCAGTGCACCCCCCGTTTTTTGTTGTTGTTTTTTTTTGGGGGGGGGGGGTGTGAGAGTGGGTGTGTTTATTTCCTTCACTGAATTCTACTGAAGCTACTAATCTTATCAGTAAGACTGAATATATTCAAGTTTACATAATTTTTTTTTTCTTTTTCCTTTTAAACCACACATTTTATTTTGGTATAAACTTCTGGTTCCCCATTGGCCTTTTAAGGTTCTGTGGGGGTTTTGTTTGTTTTTATTATTTTTGCTTTGTTTTTCTATATACTTATCTCTGTTTTAATTTTTAAAATTTTTCATTTGTACAACTACTTCCTCTTTAATTCTTCGCTTTCTCTGAAGCTCCTTTCCTATAACACTAAACTCTAACACTTCCTCCTTTCTTTTAATCCACAAATATTCATGGGTTTAAGCCATGTTCATGCATCCTCTGGTTCTTCTGTTCCTTTGTGTGTTCCTTCCTTATCCTATACTTTTAGGTTCCACTCACCCTACTCTCTTCCTTTCTTTCCTTTTTCTTCCTCTCTTTATCCACCTCATCCTCAGCTCTGAAATCATTTAACTTTATGTTAATGGTATTTTATAATTATAACTACATAAAATGTTATAATTCAGTGCATGGGAATTTTAAAATTTAGGGATCTTTGGGGGCATAGAACATAGTTATTCTACATTGACATGAAGCACAGAATGGAGGTGAGATCTAAAACTGATTCAGGAGCACACTGAAGATCTCAAAGGGTGTAGGAGACCACAAACTGTGAATCTGAACTGGACTTATGGTGAATTATTCTCTAATGGAGAATATCTTATGAAAAGAGGGAGGCTTTTCAATAGGTACGGTGGCTTAATTAATTATAATCAACTTTTAGTAAGGTCAAAGAGATCACATTTCTTCATTTTCTCTGAATAGGTAATAAAGAATATGTTGACAAAAGCATTTCTAAAGTCAATTTTTTTAAGACTGAAAACATCTTGCTGATCTGTGAGCCAAGAAAGCTTATGAAATTTTTTAAAATTAAATACAGGGGTATCTTTCTTCTCCAAATTATGTCTATGTACAATTGAAGAAGCATGATTAATAATAAATAAGGTGAATAGAGCATTGCCAATTGAGAACTTGAAGGACTATTTTAATGGTATTTTAAGTTGTTTTCCATTTAATTAGTTCTGTTGTCATCATACTATAAACCTGGAATACATATGCTATATAATTCCAGGTGGGCTTAATGAAATATTCTTGAAAAATGTTCAAGAAACCATATAAATGTTCAGTATGTAATACATTCTTGTTTTAAGAATACAAGTTTTCTCATTGTTCTTCTATACATAGATGTGCTTGATTCTTCTTTGTGTGCAGAATTCAGTCTCCTTTTTATTGCTGTTTTTTGGAGCACCAGCAAACAAGTTTCTAGGAACAGTAGCAAATATTTTATAAATGTTCATAGAAATATATTGGCGACTGATATAAGTTTTCATTGTTTCTATGCTCAGTAGCTCAGTTGTGCCCAATTCTTTTCTGGCCCCATGGACTGTAAGCCATCAGGCTGCACTATCCATAGAATATTTTCAGGCAAAAATACTGGAGTGGATTGCCTTTTCCTACAACAGGGAATCTTCCTGACCCAAGGATTGAACCCATGTCTCTTATGTCTCCTACATTGGCAAACAAGTTCTTCGAAACTAGCACCACCTGGGAATCCCATTGTTTTTATCTTTTTTTTTAAATTTATGTTTTCAAACAATACTATGGGCATGTATGCATTAGTGTATGGTACCAGAAAAGATGCGAGAAAATTTTTAAATATCAGTGTGTAAATCATTATTGCAGATTTGAGTAATTTTAGCTGTGATACAGGTGGACTAAATCTATTCAGATGGAGGATCCGCAAGAACCCGCCGCCCCGAGGAGCCGCGAGGAGCCGCGGGCGCCGCGAGGAGCCGCGGTGTGGATGCTAGTGTGTGAACTAATATCGCGGAACACCATAGCAAACCAGACATAGAGCCTACACCCCCTGAACAATCATCAAACCAAGGATCCTCGGAGCAGAAGCCCTGATTCCAAGACCCCACACTATCAAAGAACATACAACACTACAGATTATTCACCTGTAAACAAGACCTAACACCACCCAAGACACAAATCACTGAACCCTTCTACAAGGACAGAAACCCAAAGGAAGGGAGAATTCAACCAAGAAGCCTGGTGGGAATTAGAACTCCATACACACGTACAATTGAAGAAGCATGATTAATAATAAATAAGGTGAATAGAGCATTGCCAATTGAGAACTTGAAGGACTATTTTAATGGTATTTTAAGTTGTTTTCCATTTAATTAGTTCTGTTGTCATCATACTATAAACCTGGAATACATATGCTATATAATTCCAGGTGGGCTTAATGAAATATTCTTGAAAAATGTTCAAGAAACCATATAAATGTTCAGTATGTAATACATTCTTGTTTTAAGAATACAAGTTTTCTCATTGTTCTTCTATACATAGATGTGCTTGATTCTTCTTTGTGTGCAGAATTCAGTCTCCTTTTTATTGCTGTTTTTTGGAGCACCAGCAAACAAGTTTCTAGGAACAGTAGCAAATATTTTATAAATGTTCATAGAAATATATTGGCGACTGATATAAGTTTTCATTGTTTCTATGCTCAGTAGCTCAGTTGTGCCCAATTCTTTTCTGGCCCCATGGACTGTAAGCCATCAGGCTGCACTATCCATAGAATATTTTCAGGCAAAAATACTGGAGTGGATTGCCTTTTCCTACAACAGGGAATCTTCCTGACCCAAGGATTGAACCCATGTCTCTTATGTCTCCTACATTGGCAAACAAGTTCTTCGAAACTAGCACCACCTGGGAATCCCATTGTTTTTATCTTTTTTTTTAAATTTATGTTTTCAAACAATACTATGGGCATGTATGCATTAGTGTATGGTACCAGAAAAGATGCGAGAAAATTTTTAAATATCAGTGTGTAAATCATTATTGCAGATTTGAGTAATTTTAGCTGTGATACAGGTGGACTAAATCTATTCAGATGGAGGATCCGCAAGAACCCGCCGCCCCGAGGAGCCGCGAGGAGCCGCGGGCGCCGCGAGGAGCCGCGGTGTGGATGCTAGTGTGTGAACTAATATCGCGGAACACCATAGCAAACCAGACATAGAGCCTACACCCCCTGAACAATCATCAAACCAAGGATCCTCGGAGCAGAAGCCCTGATTCCAAGACCCCACACTATCAAAGAACATACAACACTACAGATTATTCACCTGTAAACAAGACCTAACACCACCCAAGACACAAATCACTGAACCCTTCTACAAGGACAGAAACCCAAAGGAAGGGAGAATTCAACCAAGAAGCCTGGTGGGAATTAGAACTCCATACACACAGACACACACAAAGAAACAAAAATTAACCTAATGATGAAACGTCAAAGAAACACTGTACAAATGAAGAACCAAGCTAGAGAAACACCACTTCAAATGACAGAGGAGGAGACAGACAAACTATCTGAAAGAGAATTCAGAAAACCTATACTAATGAGGATGCAAAACACTGAAAATAGAATATTAGAGGAAATTAGTGCATTGAGAAGAGACATGCAAGAAATGAAAAATAAGCAAATGGAGACAACTAACTCAATTGCTGAACTGACAAATACTATAGAAGGTCTCAACAATAGAGTATCAGAGGCTGAAGAACGGATAAGTGAGCTGGAAGACAGAATGGTGGAAATAAGTGCTGAAGAACAGAACAAAGCCAAAAGAATTAAAAGAACTGAGGATAGCCTCAGAGACCTATCAGACAATATCAAACACACCAACATTAGAATTATAGGAGTTCCAGAAGAAGAAGAGGGGAAGAAAGGTTATGAAAAAATTCTTGAAGAGGTTATAGTTGAAAACTTCCCCAACATGGGAAAGGAGATAGTCAACAAAGTCCAGGAAGCACAAAGAGATCCTCATAGGAGAAACCCCTGAAGAAACACACCAAGGCACATTCTAATCAAACTAACACAGACTAAATATAAAGACAGATTACTAAAAGCAGCTAGGAGCAAACAGCAAATAATATATAAAGGAAACCCCATACATTTAACTGCGGATCTCTCAACAGAAACCCTACAGGCCAGAAGAGAATGGCAAGATACATTTAAACGGCTAAAAGAGAACAACCTCCAATCAAGAATTCTCTACCCAGCAAGAATTTCATTCAAAATCGATGGTGAAGTCAAAAGCTTCACAGACAAGCAAAAACTAAAAGAATTCTGTACCACAAAACCAGCCCTACAACAAGTGTTAAACGGCCTGATATAGCCAATAAATACAAGAGTAGGAGAAGCCTTACAAATCAAACCCCAAATTTCTAAGAAGATGACAATAGGAACATTTGTATCAATAATTACTTTGAACGTAAATGAACTAAATGCTCCAACCAAACGACACAGGCTGGTTGAATGGATCCAGAAGCAAGACACATATATATGATGTTTACAAGAGACCCACTTCAGACCTAGAGACACTAAGACTGAAAGTGAAAGGCTGGAAAAAGATATTCCATGCAAATGGAAATCAAAAGAAAGCTGGAACAGCAATCCTCATATCAGACAAAATAGACTTTAAAGGAAAGAAGATTCTAAGAGACAAGGCAGGTCACTACATCATGATTAAGGGATCTATCCAAGAGGAAGACATAACAGTCATGAATATCTACGCACCCAACATAGGGGCACCTCAATACATAAGACAGGTACTTTCAGACATAAAAGAAGAAATCAATAATAACACAATAATTGTAGAAGACTTTAACACTCCTCTCACCCCAATGGATAGATCATCCGAACAGAAAATTAATGAAGAAACAAAAGCCTTAAATGCCACACTGGAAAAGATGGACCTCATCGATATCTTTAGGATGTTCCATCCAAAAGCAGAAGAATACACTTTCTTCTCTAGTGCTCACGGAACATTCTCCAGGATAGACCACATCTTGGGCCACAAATCTAAACTCAGTCAATTCAAGAAAACCGAAATTATATCAACCATCTTCTCAGACCACAATGCAATGAGACTAGAAATCAACTACCAGAAAAAAAACCCCTAAAAACAGAAACACATGGAGACTAAACAATACATACCTAAAAAACCAACTGATCATTGAGGAAATCAAAGGAGAAATTAACCAATTCCTAGAAGAAAATGACAATGAACACACGACAGTGCAAAACCTATGGGATACTGCAAAAGCAGTTCTAAGAGGGAAATTTATAGCAATACAATCCCACCTCAAGAAACTAGGAAAATATGAAGCAGATGACCTAACCCTCCACGTAAAACAACTGGAGAAAGAAGAACAAAAACATCCCAAAGCCAGCAGAAGAAGAGAAATCATAAAGATCAGAACAGTAGTAAATGAGAAAGAAACAAAAGAAACAATAGTACGGATAAATAAAACAAAAAGCTGGTTCTTTGAAAAGGTAAACAAAATTGACAAGCCACTGGCCAGACTCATTAAGAAAAAGAGAGAGAAGAACCAGATAAACACAATCAAAAACGAAAAAGGAGAGATTACAACAGATAATGCAGAAATCCAAAGGATTTTAAGAGACTATTATGAGCAACTCTATGGCAACAAACTGGACAACCTGGAAGAAATGGACAGTTTCTTGGAGAGGATTAATCTCCCAAGACTGAGCCAGGAAGAAACAGAAACTTCGAACAACCCAATCACAAGCTCAGAAATCGAATTTGTGATTAAAAATCTACCCAAAAATAAAAGCCCAGGGCCAGATGGCTTCACAGGAGAATTTCTACCAAACATTTAAAGAAGAGCTAATGCCTGTCCTTCTAAAACTCTTTCAAAAAATTGTACAGGAAGGAACGCTTCCAAACACATTCTACGAGGCCACCATCACCCTGATACCCAAACCAGGCAAAGACAACACAAAAAAGGAAAACTATAGGCCAATTTCACTGATGAACTTAGATGCCAAGGTCCTCAACAAAATCCTAGCAAACAGAATTCAACGACACCTCAAAAAACTCATGCATTATGATCAAGTCGGGTTCATCCCAGGCATGCAAGGCTTCTTCAACATCCACAAATCAATCAATGTGATACACCATATCAACAAGTTGAAAGACAGAAATCACATGATCATTTCAATAGATGCAGAAAAAGCCTTCGACAAAGTACAACATCCATTTATGATGAAATCTCTTCAGAAAATGGGCATAGAAGGAACCTATCTCAACATAATAAAAGCCATCTATGAGAAGCCTACAGCGAACATTATTGTTAATGGTGAAAAACTGAAAGCATTCCCTCTAAGATCAGGAACAAGACAGGGGTGCCCACTTTCACCACTACTATTCAACATAGTCCTGGAATTCCTAGCAACAGCAATAAGAGAAGAGAAAGAAATCAAAGGAATCCAGATTGGAAAGGAAGAAATCAAGCTCTCTCTTTTTGCAGACGACATGATATTATACATAGAAAATCCCAAAGACACGGTTACAAAGCTACTATAGCTAATCAAGGAATTCAGCAAAGTCACAGGATACAAAGTCAACACACAGAAGTCACTGGCATTCCTATACACAGACAATGAAAAATCAGAAAATGAAATCAAAGAGGCAATCCCCTTCACCATTGCAACCAAAAGAATCAAATATCTAGGAATAAACCTACACAAAGAAACAAAAGAATTGTACACAGAAAATTACAAGACACTCATGAGAGACATTAAAGAAGATTTAAACAGATGGAAAGATATTCCATGTTCCTGGGTTGTAAGAATCAATATTGTGAAAATGACCATACTACCAAATATCATCTACAGATTCAATGCAATACCTATCCAACTACCATTGACATTTTTCACAGAACTAGACCAAAAAATAACACAGTTTATATGGAAACACAGACGACCTCGAATAGCCAAAGCAATCCTGAGGAAGAAGAATGGAGTTGGAGCGATCAGCCTCCCTAACTTCAGACTCTACTACAAAGCAACAGTTATCAAGACAGTATGGTAATGGCACAAAAACAGAACTATAGATCAATGGAACAAGATCGAGAACCCAGAGATCAACCCATGCACCTATGGGTACCTTATTTTTGACAAAGGAGGAGAAACTATAAAATGGGACAAAGACAGCCTCTTCAACAAGTGGTGCTGGGAAAATTGGAGAGCTACATGCAAAAAAATGAAGTTGGAACATTCCCTGACCCCATCCACAAAGATCAACTCAACATGGATTAAAGACCTAAATGGAAGACCAGAAACCATCAAACTCTTAGAGGAGAATATAGGCAAAACCCTCAAGGACATCAATCAAAGCAAGATCTTCTCTGACCCACCTACTAAAATAGTGGAACTGAAAAGAAAAGTGAACACGTGGGACCTCATGAAACTTAAAAGCTTTTGAACAGCAAAAAAAATCACCAAAAAGATGAACAGATACCCCACAGAATGGGAGAAAATCATAGCAAATGAAACAACAGACAAAGAATTAATCCCCAAAATCTACAAGCAACTCCGACAACTCAGCACAGGGAAAATGAGCAGCCCAATCAAAAAATGGGAAAAAGATCTAAAGAGACGCCTCTCCAAAGAGGACAGACAGATGGCCCAAAAATACATGAAACTATGCTCAACCTCGCTTATTATCAGAGAAACACAAATTAAAACCACAATGAGATACCACCTCACACCTGTCAGAATGGCCATCATCAACAAATCGACAGACAACAAATGTTGGAGAGTGTGTGGAGAAAAGGGAACCCTCTTGCATTGCTGGTGGGAATGTAAATTGATACAACCTCTATGGAAGACAATATGGAGATTCCTTAAAAAACTAAAAATAGAAGCACCCTATGATCCAGCAATCCCACTATTAGGCCTATATCCTGATGAAATCAAAACTGAAAGAGGCAACTGTACCACAATGTTCATTGCAGCTCTCTATACAATAGCCAGAACATGGAAGCAACCTAGATGTCCATCGACAAATGAATGGATAAAGTAGCTCTGGTACATATATACAATGGAATACTACTCAGCTGTTAAAAGAAATGCAGAAGACTCAGTCCTAATGAGGTGGCTGGCTCTAGAACCTATCATAAAAAGTGAAGTAAGTCAAAAAGAGAAAGAAAAGTATAGTATACTAACTCATATATATGGGGTCTAGTAAGATGGTCATGATAACACACGCAGTGAACTCATGAAAAAACAGAGAATAGACATAAAGACATTGTGGAGACCAAACAGTGGGAGGAGGCATGGAGGGAGTAACATGGAAACCTATACTGTCATGTGTGGAAAAGATAGCTATTGTCATTGTGCTAGGGGAATAGGAGTACCTACAACCACTTGGGGAGATGGTCTGGAGGGATGGGAGGGGGGGAACTGCGTGGGGGGAGGGTCCAGGGATATGCATATGAATGATCTGGGAACATACATACATGTTGGTGAACAACAAAACTCTGTAAAATCTTTAAAATAAAGGAAATAAATAAATAAATAAATAAATCTATTCAGATGTATGCTTTTCTCTTTTTATGCTTCTCCTGGCTATCTGAATCTTTTATAAGTTAATAATTCCATTTTGTGATACTTTTCAGAATATTTCACCTTTAATTAGCTAAGTAAAAAAGCAAGAAACCAATTTCTTTTTCTTTTTATTTTTTTTAAGAAAACAATTATTTGCATTTGTAATTAGAAAAGTAATGCAATAAAATTGGCATACAGAAACAAATGGATACGTAATAATTATTTCAAATTGCTTATATTCATGGTGATCAGAGGCCTGGTCATGATATTCTCCAGTCATTCTTAAAAACATGAGAACCTTTATCATGCTTAAAATTCTTTTCTTATTCTACATTTACTCATTCTAAATCCAAAACGAAAAAGGGAGTGTGTGGAGAAAAGGAACCCTCTTGCATTGCTGGTGGGAATGTAAATTGATACAACCTCTATGGAAGACAATATGGAGATTCCTTAAAAAACTAAAAATAGAAGCACCCTATGATCCAGCAATCCCACTATTAGGCCTATATCCTGATGAAATCAAAACTGAAAGAGGCAACTGTACCACAATGTTCATTGCAGCTCTCTATACAATAGCCAGAACATGGAAGCAACCTAGATGTCCATCGACAAATGAATGGATAAAGTAGCTCTGGTACATATATACAATGGAATACTACTCAGCTGTTAAAAGAAATGCAGAAGACTCAGTCCTAATGAGGTGGCTGGCTCTAGAACCTATCATAAAAAGTGAAGTAAGTCAAAAAGAGAAAGAAAAGTATAGTATACTAACTCATATATATGGGGTCTAGTAAGATGGTCATGATAACACACGCAGTGAACTCATGAAAAAACAGAGAATAGACATAAAGACATTGTGGAGACCAAACAGTGGGAGGAGGCATGGAGGGAGTAACATGGAAACCTATACTGTCATGTGTGGAAAAGATAGCTATTGTCATTGTGCTAGGGGAATAGGAGTACCTACAACCACTTGGGGAGATGGTCTGGAGGGATGGGAGGGGGGGAACTGCGTGGGGGGAGGGTCCAGGGATATGCATATGAATGATCTGGGAACATACATACATGTTGGTGAACAACAAAACTCTGTAAAATCTTTAAAATAAAGGAAATAAATAAATAAATAAATAAATCTATTCAGATGTATGCTTTTCTCTTTTTATGCTTCTCCTGGCTATCTGAATCTTTTATAAGTTAATAATTCCATTTTGTGATACTTTTCAGAATATTTCACCTTTAATTAGCTAAGTAAAAAAGCAAGAAACCAATTTCTTTTTCTTTTTATTTTTTTTAAGAAAACAATTATTTGCATTTGTAATTAGAAAAGTAATGCAATAAAATTGGCATACAGAAACAAATGGATACGTAATAATTATTTCAAATTGCTTATATTCATGGTGATCAGAGGCCTGGTCATGATATTCTCCAGTCATTCTTAAAAACATGAGAACCTTTATCATGCTTAAAATTCTTTTCTTATTCTACATTTACTCATTCTAAATGGACTCAAATTAGTGCTTAATATGTCCAGTTACTCATTACTACCTGTCTCTTCACCTAAATACCTGAACTTGTCAATCAGTCAGAGAATTTATTTACAAGCTATTATTTGGGAGCATATTAAGGTATATAAGAAGAAAAAAGAAAGCAAAATATATTATCTACAAGATTGTGCCTTGCCTTTGTCTTTTTGATGCTTTTCATGTTTGATGCATGGCAGAAAGCAACACAATATTATAAAGCAATTTTTCTCTAATTAAAGAATCAGAAATGATAAAAACAACTGTGCTTTGCTAATGACTTTTTTTTTATCTTACTTCTGTTAATCATATTTTTAACACTGAAAAGGACCCAAAATAGGAGATTGCTATATTAATTGTTCTTTTCCCAAAAGGAAGAAACACCAATAGCCTCCCTCAATCCAAGCACTGCCACCTATATCTCCAGTTTTCCATGCCTGTGCTTTATGAATTACTATGTTTTTCATCATGGTTTTGCTGCTACTTTTTTTTTTTGCCCCTAAGTCACCATTTTATTTTTCATCCATCCTTATTCTTTGGCCTGTGCGGGCCTCCCATTGCAGTGGCCTCTCTCATTGCAGAGCACTGGCTCTGGGCATATGCACTCCAGAGCACTGACTTGTAATTGGACAAGCCAGTCCAGCCACTCCACGGCACATGGGATCTTCCTGGGCCAGAGATTGAACTTGTGTCCCTTGCACTGCAAGGCGGACTCTTTACCCACTGAACCACAAGGAAAGCCCCTACAATTTACTTTACAAACACTATAGGGCTTCTCTTGTGGTCCAGTGTGTAAGGACCAACGTGTCCAACTACTGAGTTGGAGTTCTGGAGTGCATGTGCCCTGATCCAGTGCTCTGCAGCGACAGAGGCCACTGCAATGGGAGTCCCACACAGGCCAAAGAACAAAGATGGATGAAAATAGATAAATGAAAGACCAATAGATGTGGCCAAAAAACCGTTATAACTTGTATCTCAATTCTATGACAAAATTTTCCTTCTGATCCACCAATTTTTTCATAGTTTTCTTCTGAATAAAATAAAAAGCTGTCTTTTTTTTTTTTTAGTTTACTCATTGTGTTGATTTATTCTTCTTTTTATCATCATAAGAAGAACACAACATGAAGTCTACTGGGTCCAAAACACTGCCTGCTTTCAAAATACATTGCAAACATTCAGTAATCAAAGCAGTATGATACTTGCATAAAGACAGGCATATGGATCAACACAACAAGACTAAGAGTCCAGAAATTAAACACGTGTGTATGTTCAACTCTTTAACAAGGCATCAAGAAGGCACAGTGAGGGAAAGGATAGGATCTTCAACAAACATTTCTGATAAAAATAGATATTCATATACAAAGAATGAAATTGGACTACCATCTTATTTCATATACAAAATTAGCACAAAGTATATTAAAGACTTAAACAAAAGACCTGAGATTTTAAAACTAAGGCAAACATAGGAGAAAAGCTATATGACATTGGTGTTAGCAATTATTTCATTGATACGGCACCAAAAGTACAGAAAACAAATCAAATGGGACTACATCCAATTTCAAATTTCCTGCACAGCAAAGGAAACAGTCAATAGAATGAAGTGACAGTCTAAAGAATGGAAGAAAATATGTGAAAATCATATATCTGATAAGGGGATAATGTCAAAATCTGCCCACTTTCTTCAGCTTTAAATTGTTTTATATTTTGAACATAGTGATCTAACTGACACAAAGGCATCACTACAAAAATATGATCTCTTAGAGCCATCAATATTGTCGAACACTTCCCATAATGACTACTTCAAACTTGACTATTTCTTTCAAGATATGAGGACCAGAGGAACCTTAAAGACCGTGACAGAATTTTCAAGTAAGGAAATTTAAATTAAATTTTTACTGGAATTAATAATAATGTATCAATATTGCTTCATTACTTGTGACAAACATACCATTTTAATGGAAGATGTTAATAATATGGAAAAATGGGCATGGATATTTAAGAGCTCTCAATACTGTCTTAATTTTTCTATAAATCTGAACCCATTCCAAAATGGGATAGTTTGCCTTAAAATGAAAAAGATTAATAGGTTCTTCACAGAGACGACATCCATATTGCCATTAAAATTATGAAATGATATACAACCTGAATAATCACCAAAGTAATTCAAGTTAACCACAGTGAGGTTTCACCAGTCACTTTTTGAAGGATTAAAATTATAGACTGACCCAAGATCTAACAAAAATACACAGCAAAAAGGACTTTTCATACACTGATGATGGACATGTAAGTTCCCAACTTCAGTGACATTTTTTGGAGTGTGTATGAAAGCATAATACATATATCCCTTTTGTTTTACCAATTCTGTGTGTATGTGTGTGCACGTGCTCAATTGATCAGTCTTGTCTGACTCTTTGTGACCCCATGGACTGTAGTCCACCAGGATCCTCTGTCCATGTAATTTTGCGGGCAAGAATATTGCTAGGTGTGGGCTTCCATGGTGGCTCATATGGCAAAGAATCCACCTGCAATTCAGGTAACCCAGGTTCAATTCCTGGGTCAGGAAAATCTCGAGAAAGGAATGGTTATCCTCTCCAGTATTCCTACCTGGAGAGTAACATGGACAGAGGAGTCTGGCAGACTACAGACCATGGGGTCATAGGAATCAGGCACAATTGAGCGACTATCAATTCCATTTTCACTATATATGCAAACCCAAAGCCAACCTATGTTTGCCAAAAGACTTGTACAAAATATGCACAGCAGAATTATTCATAATATCCCCAAAAGGGAACAATGAAAATGACCACAAAATGCATAATGCATGAATGAAACGTGGTCTATTTATACATTAGAATACTGTAAAACATGAAAGTTAGTGACTACTGTTTCATGAATGGAGATAATAGAGTAGTTACAAAATACTGACTGAAAGAAGCAAAAAGAATGCACACCGTATGATACTTTTGAAAGTTCAAAAATAGTCTAGTCTGTTGGATTTCTCATTGCATTTAGTTTTTGGAAGGCAAGATAGGGATACTGACGGAATAAGGGACATATTATATTCTGGCGATTCTATTTCTTGATCTGAGTAATGTTTTCAGAAAAATATTCATGTTGTGTTGATTTATAAAGCTATCTTTCTATGTTAGACATCAAGCATTTATTTTTTCCCAATTACTTCCACATTTTATACCTTCTGAATGCCTTGATATGCTTCTATATATAGCCACCAGGAGTTCCTTGCTTGCTTACATGTGATAAATGTTTATTTCTTTTCCATTCGTTATCCCAGTCATATTGATTATTTTATATTTGTTTCACCACTCCTTCTGATTCTTTTTCTATCTCCTGTTTCCCCCAATTTACTAAAGGTTTGTAACCTACAGTTATAATACTGGCTCTTGTCTTATCAGGATATAAATCAAATTTATCCACTACAAAGGCTTTAATTAAAATTAGTCAGGATAATACTCACTCCTAAAAACCAAGTGAATATATTTAGCTATTTGCTCAACACCTTCACATTTATTTCTTTCGTATTGCTACTAATTATTTTCACTAAACAAAATCTGCTGACCCCACATATATAACCATTTCTTGTCTGCTCCATGTCAACATATTAGATTTACTTCTTCAAAATAGTAGACAATACATGTCAAAGGCTTGACCCTATCTCTCTTCTCTTAATCCAGCCATCCCTGTCCTTTATGTTTGCTAAATAACATGTCTCCATTTTGCTTACACTCATGTCCTTCAACATCTGTCATGACTCTGAACCTATGTATGGGCACTTTTAAAACATGATTGTCTAGTATTCCACTGGTCATGTCTTTCTGGAAAATTCTATCCTGCTTGAAAAGTCAGTGTAAATTTTATTTGTGTTTCTTCACATATAGAGATCTTTGCATCATCCTCTGTTCCCAAGTATTCCACTTACAAAAGGGTGGTTCTTGTAATTTTATTTGTGTTTTTTCACATATAGAGATCTTTGCATCATTCTCTGTTCCCAGGTATTTCATTTACAAAAGGGTGGTTCTAATTTTGAAAAAAAGAAAGAATCCATGAGCAATATGGGACTATATTACATTTAATAATTTGCTAAATATATTCTAAACTGACTAAAATTACACATTAACATGCATTAAAAATATCCAAAGGCTAGTTGGTAGGCATAAATCACAAAATATTTTGAGTAAAAAGACCTACATTGTCATCCATCCAGCCTCTTGCTGTGGAGAATTATTCAGCATTCTTTAGTATTGTGTTGGATATCCTTTAAAGAATTTTATTTGTATAAATATAAAAATATAGATATTCTTGCTAAATTTGAATTCTGTTTTTGAAACGACTAGTAGGATCCAAGGGTTTTGTTTTACTTTTGTTTCTATATTTCCTTTGTGTGTTTTTCTGACTCTTCTTTAATCGAAAATTTTAATCATCATATAGAAAATTCCATTTACTAAAGGTTTGTAACCTACAGTTATAATACTGGCTCTTGTCTTATCAGGATATAAATCAAATTTATCCACTACAAAGGCTTTAATTAAAATTAGTCAGGATAATACTCACTCCTAAAAACCAAGTGAATATATTTAGCTATTTGCTCAACACCTTCACATTTATTTCTTTCGTATTGCTACTAATTATTTTCACTAAACAAAATCTGCTGACCCCACATATATAACCATTTCTTGTCTGCTCCATGTCAACATATTAGATTTACTTCTTCAAAATAGTAGACAATACATGTCAAAGGCTTGACCCTATCTCTCTTCTCTTAATCCAGCCATCCCTGTCCTTTATGTTTGCTAAATAACATGTCTCCATTTTGCTTACACTCATGTCCTTCAACATCTGTCATGACTCTGAACCTATGTATGGGCACTTTTAAAACATGATTGTCTAGTATTCCACTGGTCATGTCTTTCTGGAAAATTCTATCCTGCTTGAAAAGTCAGTGTAAATTTTATTTGTGTTTCTTCACATATAGAGATCTTTGCATCATCCTCTGTTCCCAAGTATTCCACTTACAAAAGGGTGGTTCTTGTAATTTTATTTGTGTTTTTTCACATATAGAGATCTTTGCATCATTCTCTGTTCCCAGGTATTTCATTTACAAAAGGGTGGTTCTAATTTTGAAAAAAAGAAAGAATCCATGAGCAATATGGGACTATATTACATTTAATAATTTGCTAAATATATTCTAAACTGACTAAAATTACACATTAACATGCATTAAAAATATCCAAAGGCTAGTTGGTAGGCATAAATCACAAAATATTTTGAGTAAAAAGACCTACATTGTCATCCATCCAGCCTCTTGCTGTGGAGAATTATTCAGCATTCTTTAGTATTGTGTTGGATATCCTTTAAAGAATTTTATTTGTATAAATATAAAAATATAGATATTCTTGCTAAATTTGAATTCTGTTTTTGAAACGACTAGTAGGATCCAAGGGTTTTGTTTTACTTTTGTTTCTATATTTCCTTTGTGTGTTTTTCTGACTCTTCTTTAATCGAACAAACAATTTTTACAATGATCATCTCTCTATAGCAATGTGACAGTTTGAATAATGATTCAAATTATCATAACTTCCATTGTGGGAAATATCATTAGAGCTTATTTATTCAACACATATGTAATGAGAATTTTCTAGATACCTGAGACAGGCCCATCAGTGAATAAGTAATGCAGTCTTGTCTTGTGGATTTTGTTAATTACAGTCAACCTCAGATAATATTTTCCTGGTTGCTATTGCAGGTGGAAACACAATTCACTAAGATAAACTTAGAAAAATTCCAAGCATATTTAATAAATCTATAATAAATGGCTTGCTGTGATGCATTAGTAATTTCTCATTAGAAAAGAAGTAAAGAAATGGCTTGCAATAAAGTATTCTAGCTGCTAGTATTGCCAAAAAATAATTACAAAGTAAATAAATAAGATAAATGGTAAGGTAAATGAAGGTAAAATATCTTTGTTCATTCAAGTCTGTGACAAGTTTTACTTTTCAGTCAATAAAGATACTTTCTGTATATAATTAAATTGACTACTAATAGAGTCCAGAATAATATATCACCCATAGTTAGGATGGGGAAGGTCTGTCAAATAGTTTAAACTTATAATTACCATTACACATATTTTTTTCAGAGAGTAGATTTTCTAAGAATTATTAATATTGCTATATGAATATACTAGAATTTTTTAAATAGACATATAGCACTTAATATTTTGATTAAAAAGTTAAACATAATTAATTGTCAGTTACAACTAAATAAAGGGTATGTATAAATTAGACTTTCCATAAAATTATATTTTTATAGAAATTTACAATATAGTAATACATTTGGAAGGGCTTCCCTGGTGGAGCTAGTGGTAAAAAACCCATGTGCCAATACAGGAGACTTAAGAGCTACAAATTTGATCTCTGAATCTGGAAGATCACCTGGTGGAGGGCATGGTAACCCACTCCAGTCTTCCTTCCTGGAGAATTCCGTGGATAGAGGAGCCTGGTGGTATAATGTCTCTATGCCTTTTTGAGAATTCCTTCTCATTTCCCTCTTAGGTATCACTTGATCTTTTGCTTGCTTTTAGTTGGTCAAAGTTGGTCAAAGTTTCCCTAATTCACTATCTCCATTTCTTTCCTGCTTAGAGTTTACTTTTTCCATCACTTAGTCCCTTTGAGTTTTAGACTTGGCTTTTTCACAAACTATAGCAATAAGAGAAAATAGTTTTATGTTGCCCTTTACAGTTAGAACAAACTTGAGATCACAAGAACATCAACAAAAAAAGAATTTATCTTTCCAAGGATCAATCAAGATTTAGCAAATAATGAGAGAATTAGTTTAAGATAACTTAAATGAATCACTTAAAACTGAGATTACATAAAGTACACCATTAATTTTGCAGCACAGTTGGATTATATTTTACTTATTTATTTAATTTTTATTGGTACATAGTTTACATTATTGCCTTATTTTCAGGTGTTCAGCAACCTCAATCAGTCATACATACATGTATATATATACACACACACACACACACACACGCATATATATATATATATATATATATATGTATATATATAATATATCCATTCTTGACCAGCTGAGCCACTAAGGAAGCCCCCAAGCCCATCTATATTGTTGAAAATAGCAGGATTTCCTTCATTTTAAGACTGAATAATACTCTATTGTAAGTATATACCCAGTTTTCTTTATCCATTTGTTAGTCATAAATATTTGAATTCTTTCCGTATAATGGATGTTGTAAATAATGCAACTTAATTGCTTCTTGATTGCAATTTGTGGGGGAAAATTATCACTAGGCTCTCTTACTTCCTAGTAATGTTCATACCCTAATTAGTTTCTCAATTATAGAATAATAAACTTTTTGATAGAATATCATAAACCTTGATAGAGTACATGCTTACATTTCTCATTTTTATCACCTGAAATATTTGACTTTCTAAATAACTTGGACTCTTGTTTTGATATAGGTTGTATCTGAAGGAAATGCTATTTCCTTTTAAATTTTGCACTTTTTATTTGAAATATTCTAATAAAATATGTGTGTGATTCTAATAATTGTCCGTGGATAGAGGAGCCTGGTGGTATAATGTCTCTATGCCTTTTTGAGAATTCCTTCTCATTTCCCTCTTAGGTATCACTTGATCTTTTGCTTGCTTTTAGTTGGTCAAAGTTGGTCAAAGTTTCCCTAATTCACTATCTCCATTTCTTTCCTGCTTAGAGTTTACTTTTTCCATCACTTAGTCCCTTTGAGTTTTAGACTTGGCTTTTTCACAAACTATAGCAATAAGAGAAAATAGTTTTATGTTGCCCTTTACAGTTAGAACAAACTTGAGATCACAAGAACATCAACAAAAAAAGAATTTATCTTTCCAAGGATCAATCAAGATTTAGCAAATAATGAGAGAATTAGTTTAAGATAACTTAAATGAATCACTTAAAACTGAGATTACATAAAGTACACCATTAATTTTGCAGCACAGTTGGATTATATTTTACTTATTTATTTAATTTTTATTGGTACATAGTTTACATTATTGCCTTATTTTCAGGTGTTCAGCAACCTCAATCAGTCATACATACATGTATATATATACACACACACACACACACACACGCATATATATATATATATATATATATGTATATATATAATATATCCATTCTTGACCAGCTGAGCCACTAAGGAAGCCCCCAAGCCCATCTATATTGTTGAAAATAGCAGGATTTCCTTCATTTTAAGACTGAATAATACTCTATTGTAAGTATATACCCAGTTTTCTTTATCCATTTGTTAGTCATAAATATTTGAATTCTTTCCGTATAATGGATGTTGTAAATAATGCAACTTAATTGCTTCTTGATTGCAATTTGTGGGGGAAAATTATCACTAGGCTCTCTTACTTCCTAGTAATGTTCATACCCTAATTAGTTTCTCAATTATAGAATAATAAACTTTTTGATAGAATATCATAAACCTTGATAGAGTACATGCTTACATTTCTCATTTTTATCACCTGAAATATTTGACTTTCTAAATAACTTGGACTCTTGTTTTGATATAGGTTGTATCTGAAGGAAATGCTATTTCCTTTTAAATTTTGCACTTTTTATTTGAAATATTCTAATAAAATATGTGTGTGATATTCTCTACCAGGATAATTTGAAAAGAGAAAAATGAAATTATTTTATGGAGAGCTACTCTTCCAAAACTTCTTTGCTACTTGAATGGAACACTCACTCAAATACAACAATTAATGATCATCCTTTACACCAGGGCCATCAGTCTTAATGTAAAGTGCATCTCTGTATGCAGACCTCAGGAATTTTGAAACACTAGTAGCAGTATTTTAGTATTAAGTGGTGAGGTAAAAGCTAACCCTAAAATCTAAATTCTGTAAATAGAAAGGGAGAGCATTCTCTATTTAATACATATCACATGTGCATTTTGTGTGCGTGTGTGCATGTGTGCATGTGTGCATGCAATCAGTCACGTCCACTTCTTTGCGACCCCACAGACTGTAACCTGCCAGACTTTCTGCCATGGAATTTTCCAGGCAGGAATGGGAGTAGGTTACCATTTCCTACTCCATGATACATATCCTGGTTCATATAGAATGTTAAATATCTCAGTTCTATCTCAAAATGTCTCAGTTCTATCTCAAAACAGATCAAGTTTAGCATTTTGTTATGTGGGTGAAAAACAAGCAGAACAAAATGTAAGTAAATTAATATAAACATGAAACAGATTATAATTTTCCAGGTAGATCATCAGAAAAAATTATTTTAATGTATTTAATAAGCTTTAAAATGTGAAAATTAATAATACCCAGATACTGCAAAATGAATGGCAATAAACTCTCAAAGGTTCAGGATAATGGACTGGTGGAATGTCAGATTGTGAGAGATGATTCAGAGAGAGCAAGTAGAAGCTAAGTTCTACAAGACCTCGGTATAGGCTAAGGAGTTTAGACCTGGAAATGTTACGTAGAAAATAGTTATAACAGAAAGAGTTTTCTCTGCTGCATTCATCAGAGCTTTTGAAATGCATTTTTTACCATTCACAACAAACATTAACTTACCCTAACTGAAATTTCACCTCACACCTCACTATAATGAGCACATAAACGTTTGTCACCACTGATCCTTTTATATAGGTTGTTTTTCTGAAGGAAATGCTATTTCCTTTTAAATTTTGCACTTTTATTTGAAATATTCTAATAAAATATGTGTGTGATATTCTCTACCAGGATAATTTGAAAAGAGAAAAATGAAATTATTTTATGGAGAGCTACTCTTCCAAAACTTCTTTGCTACTTGAATGGAACACTCACTCAAATACAACAATTAATGATCATCCTTTACACCAGGGCCATCAGTCTTAATGTAAAGTGCATCTCTGTATGCAGACCTCAGGAATTTTGAAACACTAGTAGCAGTATTTTAGTATTAAGTGGTGAGGTAAAAGCTAACCCTAAAATCTAAATTCTGTAAATAGAAAGGGAGAGCATTCTCTATTTAATACATATCACATGTGCATGTGTGTGTGCGTGTGTGCATGTGTGCATGTGTGCATGCAATCAGTCACGTCCACTTCTTTGCGACCCCACAGACTGTAACCTGCCAGACTTTCTGCCATGGAATTTTCCAGGCAGGAATGGGAGTAGGTTACCATTTCCTACTCCATGATACATATCCTGGTTCATATAGAATGTTAAATATCTCAGTTCTATCTCAAAATGTCTCAGTTCTATCTCAAAACAGATCAAGTTTAGCATTTTGTTATGTGGGTGAAAAACAAGCAGAACAAAATGTAAGTAAATTAATATAAACATGAAACAGATTATAATTTTCCAGGTAGATCATCAGAAAAAATTATTTTAATGTATTTAATAAGCTTTAAAATGTGAAAATTAATAATACCCAGATACTGCAAAATGAATGGCAATAAACTCTCAAAGGTTCAGGATAATGGACTGGTGGAATGTCAGATTGTGAGAGATGATTCAGAGAGAGCAAGTAGAAGCTAAGTTCTACAAGACCTCGGTATAGGCTAAGGAGTTTAGACCTGGAAATGTTACGTAGAAAATAGTTATAACAGAAAGAGTTTTCTCTGCTGCATTCATCAGAGCTTTTGAAATGCATTTTTTTTACCATTCACAACAAACATTAACTTACCCTAACTGAAATTTCACCTCACACCTCACTATAATGAGCACATAAACGTTTGTCACCCTGACTGATGTAGAAGTAGGGCTTAGGATCCTATGTCTTTAGGCTTTTCTGTCTCTCTACCCTATTTGCCAAAGGCTGAAATTTCTCTGGAGAAACATGAGCTTCTCAGGTTGAAGGAATATTCAGTTTCACATTATAAACAAACCCAGAAAAAGCCCAAATCTGTCTTCTCCGATTACTCTTTTGTTTCCTATGTTTTGCTTTCATGAAGAAGATTTAAAATGTAAGATAATGAATCCATTTTATGGATGAGTTAAGATAGAACAAATTCCTTGCTGAATCTTTCATTCAGATAACGTCATATGCATTGGGAGTTCCTGGGGCCAGGGAGAATGTGTCCTCCCTACAATTGGAGTGTCTTTCTACTTATGTGTGTTCCTAGGTCCTTCTATTGGCTTATTTCATAGCACAGATGATACTACCATGCAATTTTGTATAATTTATCTATTACCTCTTTAAGCTATAAATTTCTTAAGATAAGAAACTGTGTTATATTTTTTTTATCTAGAACATCACATGGTGATTAATATAGACAATACATAATTCTTTACCAAACAGCATTAGAAAGCCATGCACTTTGTGTTCTAAGTTTTTCAGTCAACAAAGGAGATTTCTGTTAAATCTCTGATACCTGGAAGACAGTCCACTATTTACTCAAAATATCAAAGATCACAGGGTTATAGTGTGATGCTGTAGTGCCTGGAGAAAGATCAAAATTATTTTAATGTATTTAATAAGCTTAAAAGAAATTAATAATACCCAGATACTGCAAAATGAATGGCAATAAACTCTCAAAGGTTCAGGATAATGGACTGGTGGAATGTCAGATTGTGAGAGATGATTCAGAGAGAGCAAGTAGAAGCTAAGTTCTACAAGACCTCGGTATAGGCTAAGGAGTTTAGACCTGGAAATGTTACGTAGAAAATAGTTATAACAGAAAGAGTTTTCTCTGCTGCATTCATCAGAGCTTTTGAAATGCATTTTTTACCATTCACAACAAACATTAACTTACCCTAACTGAAATTTCACCTCACACCTCACTATAATGAGCACATAAACGTTTGTCACCCTGACTGATGTAGAAGTAGGGCTTAGGATCCTATGTCTTTAGGCTTTTCTGTCTCTCTACCCTATTTGCCAAAGGCTGAAATTTCTCTGGAGAAACATGAGCTTCTCAGGTTGAAGGAATATTCAGTTTCACATTATAAACAAACCCAGAAAAAGCCCAAATCTGTCTTCTCCGATTACTCTTTTGTTTCCTATGTTTTGCTTTCATGAAGAAGATTTAAAATGTAAGATAATGAATCCATTTTATGGATGAGTTAAGATAGAACAAATTCCTTGCTGAATCTTTCATTCAGATAACGTCATATGCATTGGGAGTTCCTGGGGCCAGGGAGAATGTGTCCTCCCTACAATTGGAGTGTCTTTCTACTTATGTGTGTTCCTAGGTCCTTCTATTGGCTTATTTCATAGCACAGATGATACTACCATGCAATTTTGTATAATTTATCTATTACCTCTTTAAGCTATAAATTTCTTAAGATAAGAAACTGTGTTATATTTTTTTTATCTAGAACATCACATGGTGATTAATATAGACAATACATAATTCTTTACCAAACAGCATTAGAAAGCCATGCACTTTGTGTTCTAAGTTTTTCAGTCAACAAAGGAGATTTCTGTTAAATCTCTGATACCTGGAAGACAGTCCACTATTTACTCAAAATATCAAAGATCACAGGGTTATAGTGTGATGCTGTAGTGCCTGGAGAAAGACCAATAAAAGCTGGCAGAAAACAGATGTGCTTTTCACAATATCCATTAGAGCTCTGTGAGACTTGTATCACTGAGTCTGTCTCTGATACCTGGAGAATTTCCAGAATCACTTGACTCTTTCTCTTTGCTTCATGGCTTAGGCTCTAATGATTTCTTGGACCTCTCTTTGGAACTGACTATTAATGACTATATTGGCAGACATGAACTCCCTCTGAATGACAGATTAGTTGAGGCCTAATCTCACTTCACTCTTTTTGATTTAACCCCTATACGCTTCAAGATAAATTAGAAAGAAGGCCTATGGGATGGTGTAAACCACCCATTAATCATGGAAATAACACAGAATGGGCAAACTTTTTTTTTTTTAAGATTTATTTATTTATTTTGGTGGGGGAGCAGGCGGGCCACTTCTATTGGTCTTTCATCGGTCCATTTTCATCCATCTTTGTTCTTTGGCCTGTGTGGGCCTCCCATCGCGGTGGCCTCTGTTGTCGCAGAGCACCAGCTCTGGGCAGATGCGCTCCAGAGCTCTGGTTTGGTAGTTGGACACATCAGTCCAGCTGCTCCACGGCATGTGGGATCTTCCCAGGCCAGGGATGGAACAAGTGCCCCTTGCACTGCAAGGCGGTGTCCTTACCCACTGGACCACCAGGGAAGCCCTGGAGAATGGGCAAACATTATTTTTTTACCAGAACTCCTCCTCAAGAATTCGGTTTTAAGAAGTACTTTGATGAAAAGGATAGGCTTCCCTGGTGTCTCAGACTATAAAGAACCTGCCTGAAATGGTGCAGGTTTGATCGCTGGGTTGGAAAGAAACCCTGGGGAAAGGAATGACTACCCACTCCAATATTCTTGCCTGGAGAATTCCATGGACAGAGGAGCCTGCTGGAGAATAGTCCATGAGGTCTCAAAGATCAAACACAACTAAGAGAATAACACTGATAAATAACTAGGTTATTAGGTGCTCAGATTTGTATAAATAGGCATTGAACAAATAAATAAGAACTTTTTAAGGATTTGCAGAATGATTAGCCTTTTTTGGTCCACCTTGCCTATGCAGTATCTTTGTCAAAATATGTCACATTATGAAAGAACAAAAAATGAATATGCTGCTTAATTGCAAAAAATAATAAATATTTATTTAATAATCATAAACTAAGCATTTATTTTGGCTTCTCTGGTGGCTCAGACAGTAAATAATCTGCCTGTAATGCAGGAGACCCAGGTTCAATCCCTAGGTCTAGAAGATCCCCTGGAAAAGGAAATGGCTACTCACTTCAGTATTCTTTTCTGAAGAATGCCATGGACAGAGGAGCCTGGCAGGCCATAGTCTGTGGGATCACAGAGTCAGACACAACTGAGTGAATCTCTGCTTGTATCTATCAAGTATTTACTTAGTGACTACTGTTTGACTGTCATGAAGATTCTAATCTCTTGTTTTTTATATTCTAGATGAACAGGACAGAATGCAAACAATAGCAAAAGAAATGAGCATCAGAATGTCAGAGATATCAACAAAAATTGATCTATATGCTTACTATACAAAATGGATACTGGTTCATATGATCATTAAAGAACAGAGACTAATCACTTTGGCCAAATTTAGCTCAATTTGGAAAAAAAATCAGGAAAAATGTCACTGAGATTTTATAGATGGAAATAATTTGATTCAAGGAGAATTCTTTAGGTTGAGAACAGCATCAGCAGTAAGTTCACACCATTATCCCCCCTTATGTTTGTTGTGCTGTGCTTTGTTGCTTATTTGTGTCCAGAACTTTGACAAGTAGCGTATCAAATAACTAGTTGTTGTTCTTCAGTAGCTAAATTATATCTGATTCTTTGCAACCCCATGAAAATTCCAGGTACCTCTGTTCTTCACTATTTCCCAGAGTTTGCTCAAATTCATGTCCACTGAGTAGGTGATGCTATCTAACCATCTCATCCTCTGTCAACCTCTCTTTTTTTGCATTCTGTCTTTCCCAGCATCAGGGTATTTTCCAATGAATCAGCTCTTCACATGAGGTGGCCAAAGTATTGGAGTTTCAGCTTCAGTACCATTCCTTCCGGGAAAATTTTTTTTAAGGATAATAACTGTGTGTAACATCAAAAAACAACTAAGAGAATAACACTGATAAATAACTAGGTTATTAGGTGCTCAGATTTGTATAAATAGGCATTGAACAAATAAATAAGAACTTTTTAAGGATTTGCAGAATGATTAGCCTTTTTTGGTCCACCTTGCCTATGCAGTATCTTTGTCAAAATATGTCACATTATGAAAGAACAAAAAATGAATATGCTGCTTAATTGCAAAAAATAATAAATATTTATTTAATAATCATAAACTAAGCATTTATTTTGGCTTCTCTGGTGGCTCAGACAGTAAATAATCTGCCTGTAATGCAGGAGACCCAGGTTCAATCCCTAGGTCTAGAAGATCCCCTGGAAAAGGAAATGGCTACTCACTTCAGTATTCTTTTCTGAAGAATGCCATGGACAGAGGAGCCTGGCAGGCCATAGTCTGTGGGATCACAGAGTCAGACACAACTGAGTGAATCTCTGCTTGTATCTATCAAGTATTTACTTAGTGACTACTGTTTGACTGTCATGAAGATTCTAATCTCTTGTTTTTTATATTCTAGATGAACAGGACAGAATGCAAACAATAGCAAAAGAAATGAGCATCAGAATGTCAGAGATATCAACAAAAATTGATCTATATGCTTACTATACAAAATGGATACTGGTTCATATGATCATTAAAGAACAGAGACTAATCACTTTGGCCAAATTTAGCTCAATTTGGAAAAAAAATCAGGAAAAATGTCACTGAGATTTTATAGATGGAAATAATTTGATTCAAGGAGAATTCTTTAGGTTGAGAACAGCATCAGCAGTAAGTTCACACCATTATCCCCCCTTATGTTTGTTGTGCTGTGCTTTGTTGCTTATTTGTGTCCAGAACTTTGACAAGTAGCGTATCAAATAACTAGTTGTTGTTCTTCAGTAGCTAAATTATATCTGATTCTTTGCAACCCCATGGACATTCCAGGTACCTCTGTTCTTCACTATTTCCCAGAGTTTGCTCAAATTCATGTCCACTGAGTAGGTGATGCTATCTAACCATCTCATCCTCTGTCAACCTCTCTTTTTTTGCATTCTGTCTTTCCCAGCATCAGGGTATTTTCCAATGAATCAGCTCTTCACATGAGGTGGCCAAAGTATTGGAGTTTCAGCTTCAGTACCATTCCTTCCGAAAAATATTTAAGGATAATAACTGGTTGGGGTGTGTTAATTGCAAGGATGGAAGGATAATAGAATCCTTTAAGAATCTTGTAAAAGTGAAAGATAATTTCAGGGGAAAAATCACACAACCTCAAAAATTCACAGGCCAATCGAGGAACAGTAAGACCATAGGTTATAATCAAATCTTTACCCACAGAAATTAATCAGTAAATTTGATACCTAAGAACTGAAAGATTGCAAGATTATCAATGTTTTGCCTGTTTCAAAATAACTTTGCAAATATATTAGGCTTCTAAGATAAAATGCAATTATTGCTTACCTTTGTCAAAGTATAGCTAAGTCAAATGTACCACAATATTCTTCTTCAAACTTGTACCGATATTTATCTTCTATGATTTCAATACATAAGAAAACACAAGGCATATCAATATTGAATTAGATAGGGTTAAAGTTTACCTATTGCATGATCATCCTTACTGCATTCAGATAAAGCATAAAACATAGTTTTCTAGATTCCTCTGTACTCTCCCAGCAAGCCCAGTGGTTTCAGCCACAAATATTTCTAGAAATTATTCTTTGAAGATACTTTATTTTTCTAGTCAAGTTAAATGTCTTTCAAGTCATTACATAAGACTGAAATATCCTAAAATCAGGGCTTAATGTTCTCTTTCAAACTGTTTTTATTTCTCAAATTGCCATTCCCAAAGCATCAATTGGAATTTATCTTGCTCAATAATTAGAGTGCTTGAAAATCCATACTTTTGATAGAAAATGCAGCCCATTCTAAATAAAGTTCTAGTCCCTTTTTTCTTTAATATATGGTGTCTTTTGCTAAAGAGTTAAAATTGCATCGGAGAAATTGAGCTGTTCTACAGAAAAATAAAACAAAGAAAATATTTAAATGTTATGAGTTTCACAAAATTCACACATTTTCTAAACCTGATCTTCAATGTTGACATTACTTCTTGGTAATTTTCTTTTAAATGTTGAGCAAAATGCATTGATTTTTCTTAGGATAGGAGTTTTTATGAGCAACTTTAGCTAAGAGGTCTGAGGGTTTGGAGGCAAAAAACTAAAGGGAATAATTCAAGAATCCCAGGTTTTCCTCTCTTCATCCAGTACTAGAGCTTTAAATCTTTAGGGCATGTATAAATTACCTGCGGTGCATATTAAAATTGTAGGTTCACATGCACAGTTTCAGATATTCTTATTTGGTAGGTTAAATAAGTGCCAGGAAACTGCATCTGAATAATTTCTCAAATCATGTTGATGCAGGAGACCAGTTTGACAAGATTCCTGGCAAGTATTCTATAATCTCTGACATAGAGAACCATTGCCAACATCCACTGTGCCACAACTTGTCAGCTGGGTGAACAGAGAATACCAGTGTAGTGAGACAATAAGAAACACACACACACACACACATATATATACAGAAAGGATGGGAAGGGGGGCTCAAGACCTCTTGGGTCAAGGCCCAGAACACATTCACCAGTCCTGCTTTTATTCAGTGCTAAGGCCTCCAGGTGTTTTCAGGGAATGATATTGGAACTGGCTGGTTTCAGTTACAGCCTTATTCAATGATTATTCTCATAGCTTTGAGGATGGAAAGGGTGTGTTGCAGCTAGTGGGCAACCAAATCGGCAAGAAGTTAATGAGTCTGTTCTGTATGCGCACGCAGTGTTCTAACCTGTGCTGACCTGGTGTCACTAAGTCCACAGAAGATCTCTCACCTGTTGCTGTTCAGTATATCCCCAGCTAATAAACCCATATGAATCAAATCACTTGTTTATCTTAGATTTTCCCAGCATATTTCTCATTCCCAATCTGCTTTTCTCCTGGCACAGCCAAAGCCACAAACACCTCCACCAGTTTATTTACCCACTCCACTGCATCATAGAGAAAACTAGAGAATTCCAAAGAAAAATTAAATGTTTGAAAAAACAATTTTAAATGTTTTCACAAAATTCACACATTTTCTAAACCTGATCTTCAATGTTGACATTACTTCTTGGTAATTTTCTTTTAAATGTTGAGCAAAATGCATTGATTTTTCTTAGGATAGGAGTTTTTATGAGCAACTTTAGCTAAGAGGTCTGAGGGTTTGGAGGCAAAAAACTAAAGGGAATAATTCAAGAATCCCAGGTTTTCCTCTCTTCATCCAGTACTAGAGCTTTAAATCTTTAGGGCATGTATAAATTACCTGCGGTGCATATTAAAATTGTAGGTTCACATGCACAGTTTCAGATATTCTTATTTGGTAGGTTAAATAAGTGCCAGGAAACTGCATCTGAATAATTTCTCAAATCATGTTGATGCAGGAGACCAGTTTGACAAGATTCCTGGCAAGTATTCTATAATCTCTGACATAGAGAACCATTGCCAACATCCACTGTGCCACAACTTGTCAGCTGGGTGAACAGAGAATACCAGTGTAGTGAGACAATAAGAAACACACACACACACACATATATATACAGAAAGGATGGGAAGGGGGGCTCAAGACCTCTTGGGTCAAGGCCCAGAACACATTCACCAGTCCTGCTTTTATTCAGTGCTAAGGCCTCCAGGTGTTTTCAGGGAATGATATTGGAACTGGCTGGTTTCAGTTACAGCCTTATTCAATGATTATTCTCATAGCTTTGAGGATGGAAAGGGTGTGTTGCAGCTAGTGGGCAACCAAATCGGCAAGAAGTTAATGAGTCTGTTCTGTATGCGCACGCAGTGTTCTAACCTGTGCTGACCTGGTGTCACTAAGTCCACAGAAGATCTCTCACCTGTTGCTGTTCAGTATATCCCCAGCTAATAAACCCATATGAATCAAATCACTTGTTTATCTTAGATTTTCCCAGCATATTTCTCATTCCCAATCTGCTTTTCTCCTGGCACAGCCAAAGCCACAAACACCTCCACCAGTTTATTTACCCACTCCACTGCATCATAGAGAAAACTAGAGAATTCCAAAGAATAATTTCACTTACTATGTTAAAGTCTTTGTGTGGATCACAGCAAACTGTGGAAAAGTCTTAAAGAGATTGGCATACCAGAACACCTTGTATGTTTCCTGAGAAACGTGTATGCAGGTCAGGAAGCAACAGTTAGAATTGGACATGGAACAGACTGGTTCCAAATTGGAAAAGGAGTATGGCGAGACTGTATATGGTCACCCTGCTCATTTAACTTATATGCAGAGCACAGCTTGCAAAATGTCAATCTCAATAAAGTAGAAACTTTAATCAAGATTGCTGGAAGAAATATCAATAACCTCAGATATGCAGATGACACCACCCATATGGCAGAAAGCAAAGAGGAACTAAATAGTCTCTTGATGAAAGTGAAAGAGGAGGGGAAAAAAAGCTGACCTAAAACTCAACATGCAAAAAACTGTAATTATAGCATCCAATCCTATCACTTCATGGCAAATATATGGGGACCCAATGTAAATAATGACAGATTTTCTTTTCTTGGGCTCTGAAATCACTGCACATGGTGACTGCAGCCATGAAATGAAAGACATTTGTTCCTTGGAAGAAAAAAACTATAATGAACAAGACAGAGTATTAAAATGAAGAGACCTCACTTTGTCAACAAGGTGGGCATAGGCAAAACTATGATTTTCCAGTAGTCATGCATGGATTTGGGAGTTAGACCATAAAGAAGGCTGAGCACTGACAAACTAATGCTTTTGAACTGAGAAGACTCTTGAGAATCACTTGGACTACAAGATCAAATTGGTCAATCTAAAATTTACCTTTTTAAAACAGCTAGTGGGCAACCAAATCGGCAAGAAGTTAATGAGTCTGTTCTGTACCCTTTAACCTGTGCTGACCTGGTGTCACTAAGTCCACAGAAGATCTCTCACCTGTTGCTGTTCAGTATATCCCCAGCTAATAAACCCATATGAATCAAATCACTTGTTTATCTTAGATTTTCCCAGCATATTTCTCATTCCCAATCTGCTTTTCTCCTGGCACAGCCAAAGCCACAAACACCTCCACCAGTTTATTTACCCACTCCACTGCATCATAGAGAAAACTAGAGAATTCCAAAGAATAATTTCACTTACTATGTTAAAGTCTTTGTGTGGATCACAGCAAACTGTGGAAAAGTCTTAAAGAGATTGGCATACCAGAACACCTTGTATGTTTCCTGAGAAACGTGTATGCAGGTCAGGAAGCAACAGTTAGAATTGGACATGGAACAGACTGGTTCCAAATTGGAAAAGGAGTATGGCGAGACTGTATATGGTCACCCTGCTCATTTAACTTATATGCAGAGCACAGCTTGCAAAATGTCAATCTCAATAAAGTAGAAACTTTAATCAAGATTGCTGGAAGAAATATCAATAACCTCAGATATGCAGATGACACCACCCATATGGCAGAAAGCAAAGAGGAACTAAATAGTCTCTTGATGAAAGTGAAAGAGGAGGGGAAAAAAAGCTGACCTAAAACTCAACATGCAAAAAACTGTAATTATAGCATCCAATCCTATCACTTCATGGCAAATATATGGGGACCCAATGTAAATAATGACAGATTTTCTTTTCTTGGGCTCTGAAATCACTGCACATGGTGACTGCAGCCATGAAATGAAAGACATTTGTTCCTTGGAAGAAAAAAACTATAATGAACAAGACAGAGTATTAAAATGAAGAGACCTCACTTTGTCAACAAGGTGGGCATAGGCAAAACTATGATTTTCCAGTAGTCATGCATGGATTTGGGAGTTAGACCATAAAGAAGGCTGAGCACTGACAAACTAATGCTTTTGAACTGAGAAGACTCTTGAGAATCACTTGGACTACAAGATCAAATTGGTCAATCTTAAAGAAAATTGACCCTGAATATTCATTGGAAGGACTGATACTGATGCTGAAGCTCCAATACTTTGGCCACCTGATGTGAAGAGATGACTCATTGGAAAAGACCCTGATGTTAGGAATGACAGAAGGCTGAAAGAAGGGGATGAAAGAGGACGAAATGGTTGGATGGCATCACCAAATCAATGAACATGAGTTTAAGCAAGCTCCTGGAGATGATAAAGTACAGAAAAGCCAGCCATGCTGCAGTTCATGATGTCACAAAGAGTCAGACAAAACTGAACAACTGAACTGAAATATTTATTGTTTATTACAAGATCTTTGTTTGTTTAAGTTGTGCACTTTATTGAACTGGTCTCAAGTCAGTGTACAGGTAAAGGAAAGCCCTGGCTACCTCCACACCTCAACCTGCTTTCAGGGGGACCAAAAGCCTTTATACATCTCAAGTTAGGGAACAAAAGATGGGGACATGATGGTTGACCATTCAAAAGAAAACAAACAAAAGCAACCAGTATTAAGGCGAAAATTTAAAAAAAAAATTTTTTTCTGGAGTACATAATTTATACAAAAGCAATGCCATCACCTCCCCTGTGTGGACTCAGGCAAGGACTGGCTCTTTCTCCCTAGGGAGAAGTGGGATGGCTTTGGGTAAGCAAGGGACTACCTGTAACAATGCATCTCACCATATTTGGAGTGACTATAAAAAAAATGTACAATCAAAGTCCTCAATCACATTGTAGCACTTTGGGGATGCTGGATTCAACCCACTGCTGTCACTTTCACTATTTCAGTCTTTAAATCCTAAGTCAAGTGCCCACCCCCCCACCACCACCACCAAAAAAAAAAAAATCAAAAGTCAAAAAAAAACAAAGATACAAAATAAAGCCATACCAATCTCATATCCTTTTCTGCATAATTTAGGGGTTTTGTCAAGAAAAAGAGTGTAACACAGCCAACAGTCCACCTAGAAGCATTTGCAGTGGACAATGGAGGGGCTGGACTTGTCATACTGCTGCTGGCCGACGACATCCACTGGAAGGTGGGCAGTGAGGATGGAGCTGCCTATCTGGACGGAGCACTAGTGCTCAGGTGGAGCGATGATCATGATCTTCATTGTGCTGGGGCCAAGGCAGTGATCTCCTTCTGCATCCTGTCTCCAATGCCTGGGTACATGGTGGTCACGCCAGACAACATTGTGTTGGTGTAGAGGTCCTCGCAGTTGTCCATGTCACAATTCATGATGGAACTGAAAGCAGTTTAGTGAATGCTGCAGGATTTCATGCACAGGATGGAAGGAAAAGACTTGGGCTGGAGATGATAAAGTACAGAAAAGCCAGCCATGCTGCAGTTCATGATGTCACAAAGAGTCAGACAAAACTGAACAACTGAACTGAAATATTTATTGTTTATTACAAGATCTTTGTTTGTTTAAGTTGTGCACTTTATTGAACTGGTCTCAAGTCAGTGTACAGGTAAAGGAAAGCCCTGGCTACCTCCACACCTCAACCTGCTTTCAGGGGGACCAAAAGCCTTTATACATCTCAAGTTAGGGAACAAAAGATGGGGACATGATGGTTGACCATTCAAAAGAAAACAAACAAAAGCAACCAGTATTAAGGCGAAAATTTAAAAAAAAAATTTTTTTCTGGAGTACATAATTTATACAAAAGCAATGCCATCACCTCCCCTGTGTGGACTCAGGCAAGGACTGGCTCTTTCTCCCTAGGGAGAAGTGGGATGGCTTTGGGTAAGCAAGGGACTACCTGTAACAATGCATCTCACCATATTTGGAGTGACTATAAAAAAAATGTACAATCAAAGTCCTCAATCACATTGTAGCACTTTGGGGATGCTGGATTCAACCCACTGCTGTCACTTTCACTATTTCAGTCTTTAAATCCTAAGTCAAGTGCCCACCCCCCCACCACCACCACCAAAAAAAAAAAAATCAAAAGTCAAAAAAAAACAAAGATACAAAATAAAGCCATACCAATCTCATATCCTTTTCTGCATAATTTAGGGGTTTTGTCAAGAAAAAGAGTGTAACACAGCCAACAGTCCACCTAGAAGCATTTGCAGTGGACAATGGAGGGGCTGGACTTGTCATACTGCTGCTGGCCGACGACATCCACTGGAAGGTGGGCAGTGAGGATGGAGCTGCCTATCTGGACGGAGCACTAGTGCTCAGGTGGAGCGATGATCATGATCTTCATTGTGCTGGGGGCCAAGGCAGTGATCTCCTTCTGCATCCTGTCTCCAATGCCTGGGTACATGGTGGTCACGCCAGACAACATTGTGTTGGTGTAGAGGTCCTCGCAGTTGTCCATGTCACAATTCATGATGGAACTGAAAGCAGTTTAGTGAATGCTGCAGGATTTCATGCACAGGATGGAAGGCTGGAAGAGAGCCTCAGGGCAGCGGAACCCCTTGTTGCCGATAGTGAGGACCTGCCCATCGGGCAGCTTGTTGCTGTTCCCCAGGGAGGAGCTGGAGGCGGTGGTGGCCATCAGCTGCTCGAAATCCAGGGCCATGTAGCAGAGCTTCTGCTTGATGTCACAGACGATTCCCTACTTGGCTGCGGTGGTGAAGCTATAGCCACACTCTGTGAGGGTCTTCAGGAGGTCGTCCATCAGGTCCCAGCCAGGCAGGTGCAGATGCAGGATGACTTGGGGGAGGGTGCACCCCTGGCAATGGGAAAGGTGTGGGCGACCCGGTCACCAGAATCCATCATGATGCCAGTGGAGTTGCCAGAGCTTGGATGGCCAGGTGCATGACTGGGGTGTTGAGGGTCTCGACCATTATCTGGGTCATCTTCTCATGACTGGCCTTGGGGTTCTGAGGGGCCTCGATCAGCTGCACCAGGTGCTCCTCAGGAGGTCACATGCAGTTCACTGTGGAGGGTGTGGTGCCAGATCTTTTCCATATCATCTCAGTTGGTGACAATGCCGTGCTCAATGGGGTACTTGAGGATCAAGAGTCCTCTCCTGCTCTGGACCTCATCACCCATGTAGGCGTCTTCTGGCCCACCATCACACCCTGGGACCCAAGGCACCCCACGATGGAAGGCAAGATGGCTCCAGGAGCATCATCAGTGGCGAAGTTGGCCTTGCACAAGCTAGAGTGGTTGTGGACCGTGAGCACAGCAATATCATCATCCAGGTCAAATTGTAAGGGGAACAGAGCACTGAGCTGGGGCCCCCTGGGTGCAGCCGCCCTTTGTCCTATCCACTTCCTGTGAACCATGCCTGCGAGCCGCCAGGGAGTGCCAGCGCGAGCCTAGATTGGGCCACCAGAAAAAGCCCTACCAGAAAAGGCAATGCTGGTTGGAGGCGGCTCCGCCCTTCCCAGGGAGCTCCACCAAAAGAGCATGGCGGCCACGCCCACAGGAGCCTGCAGCATGCCTTCAATAAGATATTTAATAAAGTTCCCTCTTCTATAAAGTAAATCACTTTTGTTCACCTATTTATATATTGCAGTGTGCATCAGTTAATTCCCTACTCCCAATTTGTTCCTCGTCCCCATTTGATAACGAAAAATGTGTTTCCTGTGTCTGTGAATAGGTTTCTGGTCTATAAACAGGTTCATTTGTAACAGATTTTTTAGATTTCACATGTAAGTGACATCATATAATATTTGTCTTTCTCTGTCTGACTTAGTTCATTTAGTATGATAATCTCTAAGTCTATCCATATTATTGCAAATAACATGTTTCATTCTTTTTACTGGCTGAGTAATACTTCATTCCATATGTATATACCATCTTATCCATTTTCTATTGACTTATGAACTGGGAGAAAATATTTACAAATGATGTGACTGACAAGGGTTTAATTTCCAAAATATAGAAACAGCTCATACAACTGAATAATAATAATAAAAACAACTAAATTGAAAATTGGTCAGAAGAAATAAATTTCTGTAAAGAAGACACACAGATGTCCAACAACAACATGAAAAGATGCTCAGCATAACTAATTATTAGAGAAATGCAAGCTAAAAGGAGCTATCACCTCATTCCTGTCAGAATGACCATCCTCAAAATGTTTCCAAATAAGAAATGCTGGAGAGAGTGTGGAGAAAAAAGAACCCTCCTACACTGTTGATGACAACATAAATCAGTATAGTCACTATGGAAATCAGCATAGATGTTCTTTAAAATACTAAAAATAGGGCTTCCCTGTTGGTCCAGTGAGTAAGGACACCACTTTGCAGTGCAAGAGGAGCCAGTTTGATCCTTGGCCTGGGAAGATCCCACGTGCCGTGGAGCAGCTGAACCGATGTGTCCAACTACCTAGCTGGAGCTCTGGAGTGCATGCGCCCATAGTCAGTGCTCTGCAACGAGCAAGGCCACTGTGATGGGAGGCCCACGTGGGCCAAAGAACAAAGATTGAGGAAAATAAATAAATGAAAGACCAATAGAAGTGCCCCCCCCCGCCCCCGCCAAAAAAGCTAAAAATACAGTTATCATCATGATTTGGCAATCCCATTCTTGGGCCTATATCTGGAAAAAATGAAACCATTTATTCAAAAAGATACATGTCTCCTAGTGTCTAGTGGCACTGTTTACAATGCCTAACACATGGAAGAAACTTGGGTCATTTTTTATAACATTAGGTCAACATATAACCTAACTCTCTACCTCACTGTTAATAAATCAGATTATAGTCACATAGCCTGTATGGTCAACACCAGTCTCTAATCACACCTTCACTTCTCCTTGTTTGATTCAGCTCACCTGAAATTGAACAAGTAATCTGTATGCATATACAAGACATTATAAGAAATGTAGCCTTTTTTGAGGAATATGTTTTATAGTTTTATATTTATGGTTTCCTATCTTCCCAAAGAAACATAATTTGAACAAGCAACCTTATCTCTCTAAAACAAAAAGGAAGAAAATCATCTGACTGTGAGAATGCTCACAATTCTTTGACATCTGGCCTTAAGTGGTGTTTATCTTATGTTTATTGAGTTATGTATCTCTAGTAATGTCTAACTTATTGACACAATGTGAAGGGATTTACCAATCCCTCTGTCTCTCTCTCTGTCTCCAAAGTCATGTTCTATGAGACCCTCTTCTTCACACCTTTCAAATACAAGTAAAAGCTGGATCTGTGTGAACTGATCTTTCTGTAATCAAGGTGATGCCTCAGATCTATTTTCTCACAGGATGGTAAAACCATGTGCATGGCCTCTCAGAATCACATTTTGAGAAGTCCTTGATGGTAGAGAGAATGATATTACATTTTGTATCAGATTTATATAGCACAGACATAACAGTACATATTAATACATATGGGTTAAATTCTGCCAGTCTGGGAACACTGCCATATTTTTGTGTGGTTGAGGAACTCAGATTCAAAACCGACAGTCTCTCAGCCTCAAGACTGCATTGCCAGAAGGCAGGACAGGGTGTGACAAAGGCAGACAGTTTGCAAATGTGTGAAAAGTAAATTCAATATTCAACTATTTCTAGAGTCTAGAAGAAAAGTGGTACCATTGTCAGCTTGAGGAAAATAAATAAATGAAAGACCAATAGAAGTGCCCCCCCCCGCCCCCGCCAAAAAAGCTAAAAATACAGTTATCATCATGATTTGGCAATCCCATTCTTGGGCCTATATCTGGAAAAAATGAAACCATTTATTCAAAAAGATACATGTCTCCTAGTGTCTAGTGGCACTGTTTACAATGCCTAACACATGGAAGAAACTTGGGTCATTTTTTATAACATTAGGTCAACATATAACCTAACTCTCTACCTCACTGTTAATAAATCAGATTATAGTCACATAGCCTGTATGGTCAACACCAGTCTCTAATCACACCTTCACTTCTCCTTGTTTGATTCAGCTCACCTGAAATTGAACAAGTAATCTGTATGCATATACAAGACATTATAAGAAATGTAGCCTTTTTTGAGGAATATGTTTTATAGTTTTATATTTATGGTTTCCTATCTTCCCAAAGAAACATAATTTGAACAAGCAACCTTATCTCTCTAAAACAAAAAGGAAGAAAATCATCTGACTGTGAGAATGCTCACAATTCTTTGACATCTGGCCTTAAGTGGTGTTTATCTTATGTTTATTGAGTTATGTATCTCTAGTAATGTCTAACTTATTGACACAATGTAAAGGGGATTTACCAATCCTCTGTCTCTCTCTCTGTCTCCAAAGTCATGTTCTATGAGACCCTCTTCTTCACACCTTTCAAATACAAGTAAAAGCTGGATCTGTGTGAACTGATCTTTCTGTAATCAAGGTGATGCCTCAGATCTATTTTCTCACAGGATGGTAAAACCATGTGCATGGCCTCTCAGAATCACATTTTGAGAAGTCCTTGATGGTAGAGAGAATGATATTACATTTTGTATCAGATTTATATAGCACAGACATAACAGTACATATTAATACATATGGGTTAAATTCTGCCAGTCTGGGAACACTGCCATATTTTTGTGTGGTTGAGGAACTCAGATTCAAAACCGACAGTCTCTCAGCCTCAAGACTGCATTGCCAGAAGGCAGGACAGGGTGTGACAAAGGCAGACAGTTTGCAAATGTGTGAAAAGTAAATTCAATATTCAACTATTTCTAGAGTCTAGAAGAAAAGTGGTACCATTGTCAGCTTCAAGAAAGTTGAAAATCTACCAAAAAGTTAAGTCTGGATCTAATGCTTTTGCTAAGATCTTTGGGCTGAAAGTTCTCTTGAGAATCATCTTAAATTTTCTAAGTTTTAAAGAAATATCATGTGGGATCTGAACAGTAAATAAATGCATAAGTTAAACTGGCAGATTTCCTTGATAAAACACTAGAAAACTGAATGACTCACTCTGCTTAATTTTTCTCAGTTTTTAAAATAACCCTCAATGATAACTAAATTAAATTAATTTTCTTGGTCGTCCTGATACATTCTTTTCTGTATAAAAATACAACAGGTAGTAGAAGGAAAGTGGTAGAAAAGTAGGAGGAAATTATAATTTAAAAATTTCAGTTAATAATTATATAATTATGTAAATTTAATGTTTTTAATTTAAAAATTTAAAAATGAATAGAGTACTTTACAGGGGAAAGTGTGTTACTCTTCAAATCACCCAGGACCCCAGTGGGAAGCCCATGGAAAGGCACAGATTAAATCACATACATACATCCTGTTGGACACATTATACAACAAACACATACAGTGTATGGCTTCATGGGCATCTGCTAATCTAAACAGATTTTTCTTTCTTCTGTCTTCATCTTCTTATTGTATTTAAAGCAGAGGGAAAATGGAATGAGACAGAGAGATAATCACCTATGTAGTCATCACCTAAGTCGTAGTGTCTAACTCAAAGAGGGAGAAGAAATTTCTAAAGTTGAATATTGCAAACAGAAACCTTTTTCTAGCAAAACTTTTAGGCACAAAAGCTTGAATATTTTGAGAAAGTCATGGCCTCTCAGAATCACATTTTGAGAAGTCCTTGATGGTAGAGAGAATGATATTACATTTTGTATCAGATTTATATAGCACAGACATAACAGTACATATTAATACATATGGGTTAAATTCTGCCAGTCTGGGAACACTGCCATATTTTTGTGTGGTTGAGGAACTCAGATTCAAAACCGACAGTCTCTCAGCCTCAAGACTGCATTGCCAGAAGGCAGGACAGGGTGTGACAAAGGCAGACAGTTTGCAAATGTGTGAAAAGTAAATTCAATATTCAACTATTTCTAGAGTCTAGAAGAAAAGTGGTACCATTGTCAGCTTCAAGAAAGTTGAAAATCTACCAAAAAGTTAAGTCTGGATCTAATGCTTTTGCTAAGATCTTTGGGCTGAAAGTTCTCTTGAGAATCATCTTAAATTTTCTAAGTTTTAAAGAAATATCATGTGGGATCTGAACAGTAAATAAATGCATAAGTTAAACTGGCAGATTTCCTTGATAAAACACTAGAAAACTGAATGACTCACTCTGCTTAATTTTTCTCAGTTTTTAAAATAACCCTCAATGATAACTAAATTAAATTAATTTTCTTGGTCGTCCTGATACATTCTTTTCTGTATAAAAATACAACAGGTAGTAGAAGGAAAGTGGTAGAAAAGTAGGAGGAAATTATAATTTAAAAATTTCAGTTAATAATTATATAATTATGTAAATTTAATGTTTTTAATTTAAAAATTTAAAAATGAATAGAGTACTTTACAGGGGAAAGTGTGTTACTCTTCAAATCACCCAGGACCCCAGTGGGAAGCCCATGGAAAGGCACAGATTAAATCACATACATACATCCTGTTGGACACATTATACAACAAACACATACAGTGTATGGCTTCATGGGCATCTGCTAATCTAAACAGATTTTTCTTTCTTCTGTCTTCATCTTCTTATTGTATTTAAAGCAGAGGGAAAATGGAATGAGACAGAGAGATAATCACCTATGTAGTCATCACCTAAGTCGTAGTGTCTAACTCAAAGAGGGAGAAGAAATTTCTAAAGTTGAATATTGCAAACAGACTATTCTAGAAAACTTTTTAGGCACAAAAAAGCCCTTAAGAATATTGTGCTGACCTAGAGTCTATGTTGCCAATGACTCTGAAGTGGCTTTGGACAGGTTTTATCTACCTACCTGCATATAGCTAGAGCTTTCCAGTGGTAAAGAATCTGTCTCTCATTGCAGGAGTTTCAAGACATGGGAGTTCAATGCTTGGGTCTGGAATATCCCATGGAGAAGGGAATGACAATCCACTCCAGTATTTCTTGTGTGGAAAATTCCTGGACAGAGGAGCCTGGTGGGCTACAGTCCATGGGGCTGCAAAGAGTCAGACACAACCGAATAACTGAGTACACACACCTGCATACTCACAGTGAATTGACAATAAATACGAGTTTATGTACTGATGTCAGACATAACAATCCATGCAAAATTTGGAGAGGTAGTAAGAAAAATGGCTTCTCTGGTGGCTCATTGTCAAAGAATCTGCCTGCTATGTGGAAGACCTGGATTCCATCCCTGGGTCGGGAAGATCCCCTGGAGAAGGGAATGGCAACCCACCCCAGTATTCTTGCCTGGAAAATCCCATGGACAGAGGAGCCTGGCGGGCTACAGTGTATGAGATCTCAAAGAGCTGGACATAAGACAAGGACTAAACTAACACTATAGAATACTATATGATATATGACCTGTATATGTATGGGTTATGTGCTCAGGGTGTTAAAGTCAAGCTTCTGGCCAGGCTGTGTTCATTTCTGAAGTTCAGAGTCAGAGTTCTCATCTACGATCATTCAGTATTTTTGCAGCTATGCAGCTGAGGCCTTCAACTCCAAGAGGTCGTCTACAAGTCTCTGTCATGTGACCGTTTTTATAAGCAGTTCCGAACCCGACTGTTTACAAGGCTTGCAAAGTGCTTGTGTGCAGCCTGCTAAGACAGTTCTTAAAGAGGTTATCATGAATATGACTAGCCTATTGTCTCTATGGCTTCATGGGCATCTGCTAATCTAAACAGATTTTTCTTTCTTCTGTCTTCATCTTCTTATTGTATTTAAAGCAGAGGGAAAATGGAATGAGACAGAGAGATAATCACCTATGTAGTCATCACCTAAGTCGTAGTGTCTAACTCAAAGAGGGAGAAGAAATTTCTAAAGTTGAATATTGCAAACAGACTATTCTAGAAAACTTTTTAGGCACAAAAAAGCCCTTAAGAATATTGTGCTGACCTAGAGTCTATGTTGCCAATGACTCTGAAGTGGCTTTGGACAGGTTTTATCTACCTACCTGCATATAGCTAGAGCTTTCCAGTGGTAAAGAATCTGTCTCTCATTGCAGGAGTTTCAAGACATGGGAGTTCAATGCTTGGGTCTGGAATATCCCATGGAGAAGGGAATGACAATCCACTCCAGTATTTCTTGTGTGGAAAATTCCCTGGACAGAGGAGCCTGGTGGGCTACAGTCCATGGGGCTGCAAAGAGTCAGACACAACCGAATAACTGAGTACACACACCTGCATACTCACAGTGAATTGACAATAAATACGAGTTTATGTACTGATGTCAGACATAACAATCCATGCAAAATTTGGAGAGGTAGTAAGAAAAATTGCTTCTCTGGTGGCTCATTGTCAAAGAATCTGCCTGCTATGTGGAAGACCTGGATTCCATCCCTGGGTCGGGAAGATCCCCTGGAGAAGGGAATGGCAACCCACCCCAGTATTCTTGCCTGGAAAATCCCATGGACAGAGGAGCCTGGCGGGCTACAGTGTATGAGATCTCAAAGAGCTGGACATAAGACAAGGACTAAACTAACACTATAGAATACTATATGATATATGACCTGTATATGTATGGGTTATGTGCTCAGGGTGTTAAAGTCAAGCTTCTGGCCAGGCTGTGTTCATTTCTGAAGTTCAGAGTCAGAGTTCTCATCTACGATCATTCAGTATTTTTGCAGCTATGCAGCTGAGGCCTTCAACTCCAAGAGGTCGTCTACAAGTCTCTGTCATGTGACCGTTTTTATAAGCAGTTCCGAACCCGACTGTTTACAAGGCTTGCAAAGTGCTTGTGTGCAGCCTGCTAAGACAGTTCTTAAAGAGGTTATCATGAATATAACTATCCTATTGTCTCTGTGATAGCCTACTGACTAAGGCAGTCACCAGTTCTCCCCACACTCAATAGCAAGGTATGATACCAGAGAATAATTCATTGTTAGTCACCTGATAGGGTGTCCCACATAGACACATACTCGTATGTGTACATATTCTTGATGGAAAAGTGATTTTCTGGTGATAAGTTCTTTTTCCTTATTCTTTTTTATGTTTAGCAAATATTCTCTGTAAATCATTTATTTTCTTATTCACTAAAAGTGAAAATTAATAAATAAATTAAAACTTCTGACAGGGGCCAGAGGCTAGAGATAGTTCAAACAGAGAGAATCATTGTTCACTGTTTGAGGCTCACTCTGCCTTAGTCCCTGTCTGATTCCCTTGTGTTCAGTGTATGTGATAGAGCTGATTCTCAGTTCCTTAGAACACAGGTGTATCTGGAAACAGGAAAATACTGCAGTCCCTATTTTTACAGATGAATTAACTCTTACAAGTTAAGTCAAAGAACATTTAGAACACTGCATGCCATATTTCGGATGCCTTAAATACTGTTGTTTCTCTAGTTTTATTTTCTATGGAGTCTATGGGTTTTAAAATGTATAAAAAATTTTTTTTTTGGCTGCTTCTATTGGTCTTTCATTGATTGCTTTGTTCTTTGGCCTGTGTGGGTCTCCCATCACAGTGGCCGGGTCGGGAAGATCCCCTGGAGAAGGGAATGGCAACCCACCCCAGTATTCTTGCCTGGAAAATCCCATGGACAGAGGAGCCTGGCGGGCTACAGTGTATGAGATCTCAAAGAGCTGGACATAAGACAAGGACTAAACTAACACTATAGAATACTATATGATATATGACCTGTATATGTATGGGTTATGTGCTCAGGGTGTTAAAGTCAAGCTTCTGGCCAGGCTGTGTTCATTTCTGAAGTTCAGAGTCAGAGTTCTCATCTACGATCATTCAGTATTTTTGCAGCTATGCAGCTGAGGCCTTCAACTCCAAGAGGTCGTCTACAAGTCTCTGTCATGTGACCGTTTTTATAAGCAGTTCCGAACCCGACTGTTTACAAGGCTTGCAAAGTGCTTGTGTGCAGCCTGCTAAGACAGTTCTTAAAGAGGTTATCATGAATATAACTATCCTATTGTCTCTGTGATAGCCTACTGACTAAGGCAGTCACCAGTTCTCCCCACACTCAATAGCAAGGTATGATACCAGAGAATAATTCATTGTTAGTCACCTGATAGGGTGTCCCACATAGACACATACTCGTATGTGTACATATTCTTGATGGAAAAAGTGATTTTCTGGTGATAAGTTCTTTTTCCTTATTCTTTTTTATGTTTAGCAAATATTCTCTGTAAATCATTTATTTTCTTATTCACTAAAAGTGAAAATTAATAAATAAATTAAAACTTCTGACAGGGGCCAGAGGCTAGAGATAGTTCAAACAGAGAGAATCATTGTTCACTGTTTGAGGCTCACTCTGCCTTAGTCCCTGTCTGATTCCCTTGTGTTCAGTGTATGTGATAGAGCTGATTCTCAGTTCCTTAGAACACAGGTGTATCTGGAAACAGGAAAATACTGCAGTCCCTATTTTTACAGATGAATTAACTCTTACAAGTTAAGTCAAAGAACATTTAGAACACTGCATGCCATATTTCGGATGCCTTAAATACTGTTGTTTCTCTAGTTTTATTTTCTATGGAGACTATGGGTTTTAAAAAGAAAAAAAAATTTTTTTTTTTTTGGCCACTTCTATTGATCTTTCATTTATTTATCTTTGTTCTTTGGCCTGTGTGGGTCTCCCATCACAGTGGCCTTTCTTGTCGCAGAGCACCGGCTCTGGGCGCATGTGCTCCAGAGCTCCAGCATGGTAGTTGGACACATCCGTTCAGCCACTCCATGGCACTTGGGATCTTCCCAGGCCAGGGATCAAACTGGTGCCTGTTGCACTGCAAGGTGGTGTCCTTACCCACTGGACAACCAGGGAAGCCCCAAAACTATGGCTTTTATATCATGGATAATAGTGGAGCATGTCATCTGTAATTTCTATAATTTTATATCTTTCATGTAAACCATAATAATTCAAATGTCTTTTTTATTCAAAAAGGAATAACACAAAAGGAAAACATCAGTTTTGGAGGATGAAATATAAAATGAGTTGACTATACAATCTAGAAGACTGAGAGCAAGTTGAGATAGAGGCAGACTCCTCTCGTGACCCTTAAGAATCAATTATTCAAGTAATATTTGACTACTCATCGCCCTAAGATGACACTGACCATGTGTGCTTCATTCACTACTGCCCCAATGAATATATGTCATACATAGATGTAATATAATAATTATTTCTATATTGTATCATGTAATAATGCATTTTATCTGGAATATTCAAATAACTGATGCTTAATTTAAGAAATTATCATTTTCATATATCCATTCATTTTCTTGAAGAGCTATATTCTTAAATTCATTTTCAAGAAATAATCATTAATTTCTTTTAAGAACTAGAAAACTGCAATTTTGATCCATAGAAAATTTGCCAATGGAATCACCTTCAGGGATGGCTAAATTGTGACTTGAAATTCACTTTAGTCAACATTAAGTATGGTGCCTCCAAAATCACATAATTATCCCACCATTCATTAGTTTTAAATAAGTTCAGAAAGATGAGTAATAAGGCATCTTTTTGTAATTCTGCTTATATTTCTGTTTAAAATGCCAGCCTCTAAAATATTCAGAACAAGACATATTTCGGATGCCTTAAATACTGTTGTTTCTCTAGTTTTATTTTCTATGGAGACTATGGGTTTTAAAAAGAAAAAAAAATTTTTTTTTTTTTGGCCACTTCTATTGATCTTTCATTTATTTATCTTTGTTCTTTGGCCTGTGTGGGTCTCCCATCACAGTGGCCTTTCTTGTCGCAGAGCACCGGCTCTGGGCGCATGTGCTCCAGAGCTCCAGCATGGTAGTTGGACACATCCGTTCAGCCACTCCATGGCACTTGGGATCTTCCCAGGCCAGGGATCAAACTGGTGCCCCTTGCACTGCAAGGTGGTGTCCTTACCCACTGGACAACCAGGTAAGCCCCAAAACTATGGCTTTTATATCATGGATAATAGTGGAGCATGTCATCTGTAATTTCTATAATTTTATATCTTTCATGTAAACCATAATAATTCAAATGTCTTTTTTATTCAAAAAGGAATAACACAAAAGGAAAACATCAGTTTTGGAGGATGAAATATAAAATGAGTTGACTATACAATCTAGAAGACTGAGAGCAAGTTGAGATAGAGGCAGACTCCTCTCGTGACCCTTAAGAATCAATTATTCAAGTAATATTTGACTACTCATCGCCCTAAGATGACACTGACCATGTGTGCTTCATTCACTACTGCCCCAATGAATATATGTCATACATAGATGTAATATAATAATTATTTCTATATTGTATCATGTAATAATGCATTTTATCTGGAATATTCAAATAACTGATGCTTAATTTAAGAAATTATCATTTTCATATATCCATTCATTTTCTTGAAGAGCTATATTCTTAAATTCATTTTCAAGAAATAATCATTAATTTCTTTTAAGAACTAGAAAACTGCAATTTTGATCCATAGAAAATTTGCCAATGGAATCACCTTCAGGGATGGCTAAATTGTGACTTGAAATTCACTTTAGTCAACATTAAGTATGGTGCCTCCAAAATCACATAATTATCCCACCATTCATTAGTTTTAAATAAGTTCAGAAAGATGAGTAATAAGGCATCTTTTTGTAATTCTGCTTATATTTCTGTTTAAAAATGCCAGCCTCTAAAATATTCAGAACAAGATAACAAGGCATAGATAAAGACAGTTCCCAGAAGTTCCTTATTGACAAGATTGTGTAAAGGGATAGACGGAAGAGGTGTACCCAAAGAGTAGAGACTTACAGGAACTCATTAGCTATTGAGTAATTCAATATTAGAAAAATAAGAAAGTATTAGGACTATGTTTATATTGAATATATCCAAAGTCATATATGAAGAGTCTATGAACATTTGCTGCCTGATGGATAAGTTGCTAAGTGCTAAGTGAAAAGAGTAAGACACAGCTATCAGAGATCAATAAGCTTTGCTGTTAACAAAGCATTCTTTGAAAACAACTAACTAAAATTAATATCAATTATTTAGAGTAAAATAATTTATGCTCTCTGGATATGGATGTTTCATATGCTATATATACATATACACACCTATATGGATACTTCAGTTCTGTTCAGTTCAGTCAACTGGTCATTTCCGACTCTTTTCAATCCCATGGACTGCAACACACCAGGCTCCCCTGTCCACCATCTCCTGGAGCTTGTTCAATTCATGTCCATCAAGTTTATGGACATTGATATGGATGTTTAGTTAATCATAAAGTTTTAGGCATTTTCTATTTCTCAAAGTGACTTTCTTATGAAGACACAGATAATGGGAAGGTGGATGAAGACAAGTCACTCTCCTTTCACTATTTTCTTTTTCACTGAGTACCATTCCTCAGAGCATTCTGGTACATCCTATCCTTTGCTATACCATATTTACCCAACTATCTCTACGTAAATCCTGTTGATTTCCCTCTCTGTTCATTCATATATCTTTATCTTCTAATATCTTCTACTCTTGTGCTTTTTTTTTTTACTTGATACATTTGACATGTTACATTTTGTATATTTAAGATATACAGTGTTACTTTCAAGTATTTATATATTCCAATTGCCATTGAAGTCTTATTTATCCCATTGAATCAAATTTAAATATCTTTATCTTCTATATATCTTCTACTTTTTTTGTTTTCCCTTTATCCCACCTTCTAATGTAATTAAAAATAAGTTAAAAAAAAGAAAGAAATGAGTAATAAGGCATCTTTTGTAATTCTGCTTATATTTCTGTTTAAAAATGCCAGCCTCTAAAATATTCAGAACAAGATAACAAGGCATAGATAAAGACAGTTCCCAGAAGTTCCTTATTGACAAGATTGTGTAAAGGGATAGACGGAAGAGGTGTACCCAAAGAGTAGAGACTTACAGGAACTCATTAGCTATTGAGTAATTCAATATTAGAAAAATAAGAAAGTATTAGGACTATGTTTATATTGAATATATCCAAAGTCATATATGAAGAGTCTATGAACATTTGCTGCCTGATGGATAAGTTGCTAAGTGCTAAGTGAAAAGAGTAAGACACAGCTATCAGAGATCAATAAGCTTTGCTGTTAACAAAGCATTCTTTGAAAACAACTAACTAAAATTAATATCAATTATTTAGAGTAAAATAATTTATGCTCTCTGGATATGGATGTTTCATATGCTATATATACATATACACACCTATATGGATACTTCAGTTCTGTTCAGTTCAGTCAACTGGTCATTTCCGACTCTTTTCAATCCCATGGACTGCAACACACCAGGCTCCCCTGTCCACCATCTCCTGGAGCTTGTTCAATTCATGTCCATCAAGTTTATGGACATTGATATGGATGTTTAGTTAATCATAAAGTTTTAGGCATTTTCTATTTCTCAAAGTGACTTTCTTATGAAGACACAGATAATGGGAAGGTGGATGAAGACAAGTCACTCTCCTTTCACTATTTTCTTTTTCACTGAGTACCATTCCTCAGAGCATTCTGGTACATCCTATCCTTTGCTATACCATATTTACCCAACTATCTCTACGTAAATCCTGTTGATTTCCCTCTCTGTTCATTCATATATCTTTATCTTCTAATATCTTCTACTCTTGTGCTTTTTTTTTTTACTTGATACATTTGACATGTTACATTTTGTATATTTAAGATATACAGTGTTACTTTCAAGTATTTATATATTCCAATTGCCATTGAAGTCTTATTTATCCCATTGAATCATTATATTTACAAAACTGTTATCTGTATTACAATACTGTGCATTAGATCTCCATAGTGCATTGCCTACTCATTCTAATTTTATATTCTTGCATAACATAAATGCTTCCTTCACTGCACCCACTATCCCACCTTCTGCTTACCCTTGTGCTTTTGCAGCTTGCTTTATCTACTTTGTAGTGTTTTAACTGGCTCCTAACTGGTCTTTTTACCTCCAGTTTTCTACCCTAATAGCCTGTTTCTCAATTGTCAAGCCGTGTTGTCTTTTTGAGATCAATGCTAATCTTGATACTATTGTTTATGTATTTTAAGTCCAGAAGACTAAACATAGCCTTTGTGTTTTTCTTTAAGGACAATGCTAAACACTTTCTCTCATCTCTTAAGGTCTTAGTGTTTATCCACTCAATTATTCAACAAAAATTTAGTGGTTACAGTGCTTATGATACAAAATATGTTTGCATACTGGAGACAGAGCCATTAACCAAGTTGATCCATTTTGAGCTACCAAATAATTAAAATCTAGTAGAAGATATTTTTCTGTATGGAATTATGCAAATTTCTCACTGTATCCTCAGCTTCGAGGATGCTGATTCCTTCTTAAAATATTTACATCTCAAGCTATAAGTGTTTCTCCAAATTAGTTATATTCAATTTGAGTGTCCACACAACTCTTAGAGTTTCCCAAAACTCTGTTCTTCTGTATTGTTTTCTTCTATGCCTAGAATATCCTTGCTCCATCTGGTTTATACCAGACGTCATCCAATCCATTATAGAATAATTTACATCTCAATGCAAAATTTTCAATTGAGTTCTCTAATGGGAAGGTGGATGAAGACAAGTCACTCTCCTTTCACTATTTTCTTTTTCACTGAGTACCATTCCTCAGAGCATTCTGGTACATCCTATCCTTTGCTATACCATATTTACCCAACTATCTCTACGTAAATCCTGTTGATTTCCCTCTCTGTTCATTCATATATCTTTATCTTCTAATATCTTCTACTCTTGTGCTTTTTTTTTTTACTTGATACATTTGACATGTTACATTTTGTATATTTAAGATATACAGTGTTACTTTCAAGTATTTATATATTCCAATTGCCATTGAAGTCTTATTTATCCCATTGAATCATTATATTTACAAAACTGTTATCTGTATTACAATACTGTGCATTAGATCTCCATAGTGCATTGCCTACTCATTCTAATTTTATATTCTTGCATAACATAAATGCTTCCTTCACTGCACCCACTATCCCACCTTCTGCTTACCCTTGTGCTTTTGCAGCTTGCTTTATCTACTTTGTAGTGTTTTAACTGGCTCCTAACTGGTCTTTTTACCTCCAGTTTTCTACCCTAATAGCCTGTTTCTCAATTGTCAAGCCGTGTTGTCTTTTTGAGATCAATGCTAATCTTGATACTATTGTTTATGTATTTTAAGTCCAGAAGACTAAACATAGCCTTTGTGTTTTTCTTTAAGGACAATGCTAAACACTTTCTCTCATCTCTTAAGGTCTTAGTGTTTATCCACTCAATTATTCAACAAAAATTTAGTGGTTACAGTGCTTATGATACAAAATATGTTTGCATACTGGAGACAGAGCCATTAACCAAGTTGATCCATTTTGAGCTACCAAATAATTAAAATCTAGTAGAAGATATTTTTCTGTATGGAATTATGCAAATTTCTCACTGTATCCTCAGCTTCGAGGATGCTGATTCCTTCTTAAAATATTTACATCTCAAGCTATAAGTGTTTCTCCAAATTAGTTATATTCAATTTGAGTGTCCACACAACTCTTAGAGTTTCCCAAAACTCTGTTCTTCTGTATTGTTTTTCTTCCTATGCCTAGAATATCCTTGCTCCATCTGGTTTATACCAGACGTCATCCAATCCATTTGATTCACTGCTAGATTTTCTATAACAGATTTAGAGTTAGATCTCAAGGTGTTCTTCTGGCTGGTAGAATACAAACTTCTTGATGGCAAAATCTTTAAAGATATTCAATTATTGAGTAACTCATTCATATTGAGTATTCATTCTTACAATGAATTTCATTTTTGGAAATGTCAGGCATATACCTGAGGCAGCTTCAAAATATGACTTCATTTTATTATCTTATTTTGCTGAGAGAGAATTTTTCCTACAAGGAGCTATTTACTGCCTAAAAATTTCTGTAGGTAAATAAGCACATCGGTTCATACTTGCCTTATGCTTCTATTTTGAAAAGGTAAATATATATATATGGAAAACAATTCTGCACTTGTAAAAGAAAATATAGGTTATTCTTTACATCAGGGTTTCAAACTTCCAGGTTTTAATGCCTGATAATCAGAGATGGAGCTGATGTAGTAATAATAGAAATAAGCACACAATAAAGATAATGGGATTGAATTATCCTGAAACCATCCACAACCCAGTTCATTGAAAAACTGTCTTCCATGAAACTAGTACCTGGTGTCAAAAAGGTTAAGGACCTCTCCTTTACACGGTATCTGTGGTAGCATGGCATTTCACAGCATGGAGACAATAGTAAAAAAATAAATGATTACTATGTATTTGTTTAGTCACTAAGTTGTGTCCAATACTTTGTGCAACCATTTGGACTCTAGCGCCCCCAGGCTCCTCTCTCTGTGGCATTCTGCAGGAAAAAAAAAAAAAAAAAAAAACTTGATTGGGGCTTCCCTGTAGCTCTGTGATTAAGAGTTCGCCTGCCAATGCAGTAGATTCAAGTTCGATCCCTAGCCTGGGAAGATCGCACATGCTGCGGAGCAACTAAGCCTGTGAGCCACAACTATTGGGTCTGTACTCTAGAGCCTTGGAGTCGCAACTACTGGGTCCATGTGCCGCAATTATTGAAGCCCTTGTGCCCTAGAGGCCAAGTTTCACAACAAGAGAAGTCACCACAAGAAGCCTGCTCACCTTAACCAGAGAGTAGCCCCACTCCCTGCAACTAGAGAAGAGCCTGTGGCAACAGTCAAAACCTAGAATAGTCACACACAAAAAAAAACAAAAAAACCTGGATTGGTTACCATTTCCTATACTAGATTAGTAATAGGACTATAACAAAATATTTGGCATCCCATTTGTTGAAAAATTAATTAAAATAGTGAGCAAAGTCAAGGATTTTGAAAAGTATTTGCCCATCTGAATTATGAGGTATTCATGAGGAATTGCCATGATTCCTCTGAAATCTTCACATGGCCTCCCACACTCCAGTCTCTGTTACAGAGAAACCTAACCACCATAAACATCACCCAAATCATTTTCTAAACAAGAGTGCATCATGTCATGGTATCACAGAGCTCTGAGTGAGTTTATTTTTCACAGAGTATCTCCCTTCCCTTAGCTTTGACATTGTGAAGATGATCTATCTTTGCAACAAACTGAAATCATTGATCTGACACAATGGCCCCTCCACTCAGATTTCTGATCTCATGTCTGCTCTGATCATCCAAGTTAAATATAACTTGACTTCTGTTTTTACTATCTAGACTGAGATGGCTCTTAATTATAGGATCGTGATATGCTCTAATTCCCCTGTAAATGCCAGACACATAGTTTGATCTCACCATGTTCTTTATTTTGCCCTCAGTACCTTGGATTATTTTGTCCAGAGATAGTATTTTTACATGACGACCATCTATCTTTATGCATAATTGAATTTCTTGTTGTCAATCTTTAAGACTGACACATCTTAAGAATTCCCTGGTGGTCATGTTTAGGACTCCATGCTTTCATTGCCAAGGATCTGGGTTTGATTCTTGGTCAGGAAATTAAGATCCCACAAGCTATGTAGCATTGTTAAGGAAAAAAAAAAGTGCACATCTTAAGATGGCATTCAGTGAGAGCTTAGTGACATCTGATTTGACTGCCTTTGGCAAACTCTACTTGGGCATAACACATTAGGGATGTTTGCCAATAAGTAGAGAGACTACAGTTCATTATAAGATCAAAGCAGTCGTCCACCTTGAGTAGATTACATTTCCTCAAGGTAGAAGTCTTATTACTAACTGGAGTCCTTGGTGAGATTTGGAATGGTATGAAGTTTTCCAACTGCCTAATCAGATAGCTGGTCCTTCAAGAGTTCAGGTGAGAAAAAATACAGTAATATGGTTCTTCATAGTTTACTAGAGAGAGAGGGCAAAGAGAATAATCTCAGAGGCACCATTTTGCCTATAGAATACTGATTAGTCATCACTTCCGAGTGATTTTGAACTGATTTGTTCAAAAATTGTCATTATGTAAAGAAAAACTGACAAATTTTATAATTATTTGTTGAAACATATACTAGTAAATTCATTTGCTGACACCAAAAGATACATCGGTTAAGTTTATTTGTTAGGCTATAGTTGTTAGGTCAAATGTTAGCTTAGATGGCATTGTGAATGTATTGTGTAGATGTAATTAACATTTACAATCAACTGACTATAATTCAAGGAGATGGCAATTGATGATGTCGATGTACATTGTTCAATCAGTGAGAATAAACACTGAAGATCATCTTGAGAAAGAATTCAGCTTTAAGACTGTAACATGTAAATCCTGAGTTTCTAGGCTGCTTGATTGAAAACATAAACATATAAGCCAATTGATTAAAAACTTTCTCTCTGTATTTGGCCTATTTAACACAAATGCAACATGTATGTGTATACACATATATTAATAACATGTATGTCTGTATGTAGGTACATAGATAAATAATATCCTAGAGATATCTTCTATTTCCTTTTGGTTCTCTTTTTCTGGCTACCTCTGACCTATAATGTAGTATAACAATTGCCTTATTTCTGACTAGTTGTTGCCATAGGTACTGACTTCTATTGTATCAAAAGAGAGAACGTACCTTTTTAGAAATCCAGGTAGTGAATGACCTTGGCATACAAAATACTCATGTTCCAGCTGTGGGTTAGTGAATTGTCTTTCTGTTCATCCCCTCATAATGCCACCTTCATTCTTTGTTGATAGAAAAACAACAAGGAAGTTTGGAACTGTTCCACAGTGTCTTCTCAACAGAACATTTGAAGATATTCAAGGGATTTTTGTAAGCTCCATATGTGAAAATGTAAGAGAAATTCATTGAATTGTTTCTTTTTTACCGCTTAACCTTGAGAAGCTATTTTCTGCTTTTCAGCAGCAGCAGAAGAGATAAAACTACTCTCATAAAACTTACAGTCTCTAGTCCTTCAAAAGGCAACATTTTGTTTTGAATAGGAGAAAGGATGTGGTTTCTTCTGTGGATGATGCCCTTAAGGATGACTGAGTAGGAGGATGGGATCGTGTCAGATTATCACAAATTCTTCAAGGCCTCTTGTCATATCACAGGGTTCAGCATAGTCAGGCTCCTTGCAGTGGTGTAAGATTGGCTCAGAGAGTTAAGGGTTCAGAATAAATATGGGGAAGAAAGACAAAGGTGTTGGTGCACACACAAAGCTGAATCTGCTGGGAATACTGTATCTATACACAAAGTGAGAGTGCAGAGAAGCACTTCCTCTCAGGGTACAGGGCACTAGAAGGGCAGAAGCAACAAAGAGAAAAGGATCAAACATTCTTCCTTGCATAGCTGAGTCTTCTAAGATAAAGAACTGTGTTTTTCACCTGTGTATCCTCTGACTGGTACATAGAAGAAACTCAGAAAAAAAAAAAAAATGGAGGGACAGAATTACTGCATGAATACATGAATTTACATGCAAATGAATTAATACATGAATGAATTAATAAATGAGACAGTAATTAAAAGTTCAGACCAAAAGGGTTGTAAGCATAACCCCATTTGATCAATATCCCTAAGGGAGTCAGGTAAGAATAAGTCAAGTTTTTTCCATATCTGAAAAGGAATGGAGAATTCCACAATATACTAATGTTTTTTTGGTTTTTTTACCTCTGACCTATAATGTAGTATAACAATTGCCTTATTTCTGACTAGTTGTTGCCATAGGTACTGACTTCTATTGTATCAAAGAGAGAACGTACCTTTTAGAAATCCAGGTAGTGAATGACCTTGGCATACAAAATACTCATGTTCCAGCTGTGGGTTAGTGAATTGTCTTTCTGTTCATCCCCTCATAATGCCACCTTCATTCTTTGTTGATAGAAAAACAACAAGGAAGTTTGGAACTGTTCCACAGTGTCTTCTCAACAGAACATTTGAAGATATTCAAGGGATTTTTGTAAGCTCCATATGTGAAAATGTAAGAGAAATTCATTGAATTGTTTCTTTTTTACCGCTTAACCTTGAGAAGCTATTTTCTGCTTTTCAGCAGCAGCAGAAGAGATAAAACTACTCTCATAAAACTTACAGTCTCTAGTCCTTCAAAAGGCAACATTTTGTTTTGAATAGGAGAAAGGATGTGGTTTCTTCTGTGGATGATGCCCTTAAGGATGACTGAGTAGGAGGATGGGATCGTGTCAGATTATCACAAATTCTTCAAGGCCTCTTGTCATATCACAGGGTTCAGCATAGTCAGGCTCCTTGCAGTGGTGTAAGATTGGCTCAGAGAGTTAAGGGTTCAGAATAAATATGGGGAAGAAAGACAAAGGTGTTGGTGCACACACAAAGCTGAATCTGCTGGGAATACTGTATCTATACACAAAGTGAGAGTGCAGAGAAGCACTTCCTCTCAGGGTACAGGGCACTAGAAGGGCAGAAGCAACAAAGAGAAAAGGATCAAACATTCTTCCTTGCATAGCTGAGTCTTCTAAGATAAAGAACTGTGTTTTTCACCTGTGTATCCTCTGACTGGTACATAGAAGAAACTCAGAAAAAAAAAAAAAATGGAGGGACAGAATTACTGCATGAATACATGAATTTACATGCAAATGAATTAATACATGAATGAATTAATAAATGAGACAGTAATTAAAAGTTCAGACCAAAAGGGTTGTAAGCATAACCCCATTTGATCAATATCCCTAAGGGAGTCAGGTAAGAATAAGTCAAGTTTTTTCCATATCTGAAAAGGAATGGAGAATTCCACAATATACTAATGTGAGATTTTGAGCAAAGAGAAACAGCAGAATCAAAGTGGTAAAGTCAATAGGAATGACTCAATTGGCAATATTAGAAAATCAGACCGGGGCCTGATAAAGCTCTTACATCCAAGGTAGAAATAGATACTAGATACTGGGAAAGAGACTTACATTATGAATAAGGGTCAAATGATTCCAGAAGTCAGAATGCAATATCTGATAAATCTTGCTTTTCCTTTTCAATATCTCTGAACCATATAATCAATGGCTATGTCCCTGGTATGAGTTATATTTATTTTGAGTGACTTTTCAAGGTTGGAATGAGTGTAAATTTATATATCTATCTCTATCTCTATCTATCTGTCTATCTATCTATCTATCTATATCTAAGAATGAAAGCCAGACTTTGTTAAGGGCATGACTAAATAAATACCAGAACATCCAGATAATGGAATACTATTTTTAAATACATATAAACACTTTATAACAAATGTTTATGAAATTGTATATGCACTACACTCTGAATCATCCCTCACAAGATATTATATGTTAAAAGTTAATAAACATTGAGTGACTGCTTCCTGGTAGTGAATTCATGGACGATTTATTTTTTCCTTCTACTTTTCTAGTCATATCTAAATAGACTATAATAAACATATATGAATATTACAATAAAACTATAATAGTTTCCATTTTCAAAGTATTGTGTTTGATGTGGTTATTTTCAGTTATTAATAATTGATATTGGTCCTTTAAGCCTAAGATTTTTGCTTTAAAACTTACATAAGGGGCTTCCCCTGGTGGTCCAGTGGGTAAGGACACCGTCTTGCAGTGCAAGGGGCGCCGGTTCGATCCCTGGCCTGGGAAGATCCCACGTGCCACAAAGAGGCTGGACGGATGTGTCCAATTACCAAGCGGGAGCTCTGGTGCGCATGCGCCCAGAGCTGGTGCTCTGTGACGACAGTGGCCACCGCGATGGGAGGCCCACAGGAGCCAAAGAACAAGGACGGATGAAAACAGAGGAATGAGGGACCAATAGAAGTGGCTCGCCCATCCCCCTCCTTCCCCACCCTACCTTCCAAAAAAAAAACACTTACATAAGCTCCTCAGATTTTTAAAAATAAAGTATATATGTGGCTGTGTATGTTTGTGTGAATGCATTCATGTAGTTTATAAAGGGAATTGATTGCACAACTGTGGTGCAACTATGCAGGCACTGATTTTATTACATTTGTTGTGTTCAGAAGAGGGAGTGGGGTCTTAGGAAAAGAAGTCACACTGGGCAGACAGTTGTTAAGTGAAGGAAGGAAGTAGGAAGGAAGGAAAAGGATGAAGGTAATGAAGATGAAAGGTTGAAAGTAACGCATTCTGTTTTACAAAAGACTTTGACAGGCAATTCTGAATTCTTTAATGTTCAGGATATTATGAATGTATAAAAATGTATTTTCTAACTAATAAATGTATTTTATTAGAATTTGGGGGCTACAGCAAAGAGGTCAAGGTAAAACAAGGAAGACGTAATATCTGAACTAATTACTAAATCAGAATATGATCTTTGGGAATTCACTTACACTCTCTTTACTTCAAAACTCTTGTTAAGTATAATGTTGGCAAATGACCAGAGAAATTCTAAATTGTCTCTTTCACTTTGCCTTGTGTTCCAGCAGTCTATTCTACTGGGTGGCACATTTATGGCTGGCAGATTTTTCAGTATCCATACTGATGCTATCCATACTGATAGCCTAAAAAGTGAAGTTCCTCTAATTTATTTAATTTTGTAAAAAGCCTGAATGGAATAAAATCTTATTTAACAAATTAGCTTTTCAGAAAAGAAAAACTGAGTTTCTGACCTAAATTCAGAAAGGTATTATCACTATCTATTATGATGTATGATTTGCTCTACTAGAGAATTTGGAAGAGGGAGAGAATTAAAATTCCAATTACTATGGTATGTTTTTGTATATATATATATATTTTTTTATTTATTTATTTTTTAAACCTTTATTTTACTTTTAACTTTTACAGAGTTTTGTTGTTCACAGACATGCATGTTCTCAGATTAGTCACATGTATATCCCCCCCTTTCCTCCCCTCCCGACCATCACACAGCACCCCTGAAGGATCCCCTTTACTCACAGAGCAATGACTAGAGCTATTTTCTTCACTTATGATAGTACAGGCCTTCATGCTACTTCCTTTACGCCTCCCACTTTCTGTTCCTTCCCCACAATGTCCATATGTCCACTGTCCATGTCTGTCTTTCTGTCGCTTCACTGCATGTGCCATCATCACCATCCTACTAGATTCCATATATATGTGTTAATATATTGTTGCTGTTGTGTAGTGGCTAAGTCATGTCCAAATCTTTTTCAGCCCTATGGACTGTAGTCTGTGACTTTCCCTGATGGCTCTATGGTAAAGAATCCACCTGCTGGGCTTCCCTGGTGGTCTAGTGGGTAAAGAGTTCACCTTGAAGTGCAAGGGGCACCAGTTTGATCCCTGGCCTGGGAAGATCCCACATGCTGCAGAGCAGCTGGCAAGCCAGTGCTCTGGAGCACATGTGCCCAGACCCAGTGCTCTGCAATGAGAGAAATCACTGCAATGGGAGGTCTACATAGGCCAAAGAGTAAAGATGGAGGAAAAATAAATAGAAAGTGAATAAAAAGAGGTCAAAATTTAAAAAAGAAAAATCCATCTGTTAATGCAGGATACACATGTTCAGTTCCTGGGTTTAGAAGATACCCTGGAGAAGGAAATGGCAACCTACTCCAATATTCTTGCTTGGAGAATCCCATGGACACTGGAGTGCTACAGTCCATGAGGTCACAGATTCAGACACAAGTTAACAACTGAGCTTGCATGTACGATGGGACCAGATGCCATAATCTTTACTTTTTGAACGTTGAGTTTTAAGCCAGCCTTTTCGCTCTCCTCTTTCACTTTCATCTAGAGGCTCTTTAGTTCCTCTTCATTTTCTGCCATTAAAGTCATATATTCCCTACTTTCTGAACCTTGAAAAGTGTTTATTTCATTCTAAGATAGAAGAAAAAGCATTTAATTTTTGTGATATGATTTGATTTGGGAAAGGATAGCTTTGCCAAATGAATGTTGAATGGAAGATGGATTACAGGAATGTGGGAGTTCAGAACTAAAAGGGTGTGAATGCTAATACAACAATCCTAATGATGGATCACAAGGCTGTGATCATCACTCTGAGGAAAGAGCAGAGGTGACATGTTAGATGGTGCATATGGGTCAAGAAGGATGAGTCAAGACATTCTTTATGTTTCAAAAATAGGAGGTTACTAGAGAAATTTAGTATGCTGATAGAAATCATCAAGCAGAGAAAAAATGATAATGCAGAAGAGAGGAGGTTTAGCTGAAGGAATCAATCCTTTTGATGAATGTTCCTTATGGCCACAACATAGCCACCACTTCCATGGGATTGAAAATGTGGTTAGTGAAACCTTTATCACAGTATAATACAATCTCAGAATAAAAATGAGAGTCTCCCAGTAAGCAGGAGCTAAATGTGACACTCAAGGGGGACAGAACAAAAAGTGAGATGAAATAGTGCCAAAAAAATGGCAAATGTTTCAACTTTTCTGCACAGTATCTCTGGAACTATGGTCACAAAATCAGCCCACTTTAATGAAGTCATGCTAACAAGATGACTTTAAGTTATTCCAGGAAGAAAAATTCAATACATTGGCCCAATAGAAGCTTCTGACCACCCCACAAATGCTTCCTTCTGTCCAGCAGACTTTAATACTCCTGCCTCCTTCATTCCCTTGTAGAAAGAAACAGACACATCTTTCTCTGTAATGGACACTTAGTAGGAGCTTCCTAAATTGAGAATGCTTGGCCAATTGAAAATTAACACTTAAAGATCTTGTTAAAGGAAAGGAGATTTCCATGGGCTTCCCTGGTGGTCCAGAGGGTAAGGACACTGCCTTGTAGTACAACGGGCACTAGTTCGATCCCTGGCCTGGGAAGATCCCACATGCTGCAGAGCGGCTGGACTGATGTGTCCAACTACTCAGCTGGAGCTCTGGAGTGCATGCACCCAGAGCCGGTACTCAGCAGCGAGAGAGGCCACTGTGATGGGAGGCCCACACAGGCCAAAGAACAAAGATAAAAACAAATGAAAGATCAATAGAAGTGGCCAAAAAAAAATTTTTTTAATTGTGAAATAAAAAAAAAGAAAAGGAGGTTTGCAGTTTCTCAATGTTTACTAACTCTTAGATGACATAAAATCAAATCTGAATTAAATATATTTTCAGTGGGAGACATAAGCAAATTAAAGTAAAATTGAAGCAACTGTAAAGGAATAGGTTCTGTTGACCCTGCTGATTTGAATACCACTTTGATGTAAGGTTCAGGATAACACAGACTCATCTAAAACTATCTTCCAGATGTTTCAAAAATAGGAGGTTACTAGAGAAATTTAGTATGCTGATAGAAATCATCAAGCAGAGAAAAAATGATAATGCAGAAGAGAGGAGGTTTAGCTGAAGGAATCAATCCTTTTGATGAATGTTCCTTATGGCCACAACATAGCCACCACTTCCATGGGATTGAAAATGTGGTTAGTGAAACCTTTATCACAGTATAATACAATCTCAGAATAAAAATGAGAGTCTCCCAGTAAGCAGGAGCTAAATGTGACACTCAAGGGGGACAGAACAAAAAGTGAGATGAAATAGTGCCAAAAAAATGGCAAATGTTTCAACTTTTCTGCACAGTATCTCTGGAACTATGGTCACAAAATCAGCCCACTTTAATGAAGTCATGCTAACAAGATGACTTTAAGTTATTCCAGGAAGAAAAATTCAATACATTGGCCCAATAGAAGCTTCTGACCACCCCACAAATGCTTCCTTCTGTCCAGCAGACTTTAATACTCCTGCCTCCTTCATTCCCTTGTAGAAAGAAACAGACACATCTTTCTCTGTAATGGACACTTAGTAGGAGCTTCCTAAATTGAGAATGCTTGGCCAATTGAAAATTAACACTTAAAGATCTTGTTAAAGGAAAGGAGATTTCCATGGGCTTCCCTGGTGGTCCAGAGGGTAAGGACACTGCCTTGTAGTACAACGGGCACTAGTTCGATCCCTGGCCTGGGAAGATCCCACATGCTGCAGAGCGGCTGGACTGATGTGTCCAACTACTCAGCTGGAGCTCTGGAGTGCATGCACCCAGAGCCGGTACTCAGCAGCGAGAGAGGCCACTGTGATGGGAGGCCCACACAGGCCAAAGAACAAAGATAAAAACAAATGAAAGATCAATAGAAGTGGCCAAAAAAAAATTTTTTTAATTGTGAAATAAAAAAAAAGAAAAGGAGGTTTGCAGTTTCTCAATGTTTACTAACTCTTAGATGACATAAAATCAAATCTGAATTAAATATATTTTCAGTGGGAGACATAAGCAAATTAAAGTAAAATTGAAGCAACTGTAAAGGAATAGGTTCTGTTGACCCTGCTGATTTGAATACCACTTTGATGTAAGGTTCAGGATAACACAGACTCATCTAAAACTATCTTCCAGATGATCTGTGGTCACGCAGTTCAAATGAGTGTTTCAGGAAGCACAGATAGAACCCTAAAGCTTAATATATTCTGTTCATGTCACATGCCCATAAAATATTATTTTAAGTGTGTGACATTCTAGAGTGAAGCAAAGAAAAGTTGCCCACAATGGCTTTGAAACACTCATATATTGCTTTAGCTGTTCCCATATTCACATTATTTTATTTCATGATGTGTGAGGCACATCACGCAAGACTAATCACTACTACTAGTGATTTGCCCTCCAGTGTCCTCCAACCATAAACTATTTTATGTATCTAATTCAATAAAACTGTCTTTGGCTCTCTGATGAATGATTGCATTGTAAAATGAATTATTCTTAAACATTTGCCAAACTAGCAGTTCCTGTGGGCATCCATGACTGCATTACGGAGACTGATGTATCATAGAAATAATTCAAACAGAGAAATGACTGGAAGTGAGTGGACTCATTGCCTTAAATGCAAATTCTTCCTCCCTTGCACTTTGTCCTGTGCTTTCCTGACTGCTCTAAGGAGGATAGGGGGATGGTTTGAAGCTATCATATGTCAGCCATCCAAAAGTAATGCTACTGTGGTAGGCATGGTTTGGATTCTCAGTAATAATTTCCGTCCCCTAGTTTTCTGGTGGTCTCCTATAAGAATATCTTCAAAAGTCACATAGATTTTGTGGCAACCATGGGGATCATGTAAGCCAGTTATAGCCAATGAGATATAATGAGATGCCTCCTGGAGGTTTGCTGTGAAAGGTTTTATCTTCCTGATAAGAGAGAGAAGTTCTTATCCAGGTTTTCTGATGCATCCTGAATGATTTAATGATTTATTTTATTAGAAAATGTGCAATTCACTCAGGATTTTCTGAAACATTAGGGCATAAATAAATTGTTTCACCTAATACAAAGATCTTTTCAGAGTTAGAATGCAATTAAGTCTCAGCTATGCTATGTACATTCTCTTCTATTTCAAACATATTTCTTAAATACTGTATATATGAATTTTGTTGTTGTTGTTTCCCAGTGGCAAGTCATGTTCAGCTCTTTGCAACACAAATGGACATGAATCTGAGCAAACTTCAATGGGCATGAATCTGAGCATACTTTAGGAGATAACAAAAGACAGGGTAGCTTTGCCTGCTGCAGTCCACGGGGTCACAAAGAGTCAATCATGACTTAGCGACTGAACAACAGCAATAAAATATTAGGGTATTAGTGTCTCTTTTTCTTTTGTGGGATCATCTTGTCTCTCTTTTTCAGTTTCTTTTGATGGTTTCCCTTTATCTTCTTAACTACTGAAGTAGGAAAACACAGGTTTAGTCTTAATACATAACTCTATAGACCTTTTTTAGGGCATATAATTTACTCCCACACTTGAATACTATTTATATGCTGACAATTTATTAATACAAATTTTCTCTCTAGGCCTTAACATCAGACTTTTGCATCTGACTACCTGCTTGGCATCTTTACCTGGATATCTATCAAATATCTTTAACTTTGTATGTCAAAATACACCCTGGATTTCCTTCTCCTAATCACTCATCCCATGGTTTTTTTCTATTACCATGACAATTTGATTCATTCAGTCATTCAAGTCACAAAATTTGGCATCATTCATAACTTTTCCTATTCTCTCACAACTGCTAGCAAATCGTATCACTTATTTACAAACAAAGTAAGTTTTATTTTATTGCTATTACTTTCTCTTGAATAATGTATAATTCTTGGATTTTTTTTTTTTTTTTGAGAGTGGTCAAATTTTAAACCTTTCCTTGCATATTTAGAAAAAAAGGTTCATACATTCTTTAAATCGAATCTATTTTAATTTGCATTCATCGTATCTGTCTCTACAGCTAAGATAATCATAGAAGGACTGAATAGGGATAGGACCAGCGTGCAAAATCTGGAGAAAGTATATTCTAGGCAAAAAGATAAATGTAACTTTTCTCAGTTGAGAATGGATTAACTTATATTGTGTGAAATGGACCATCTTCACAAGAGTATAATAAATGAGTAGAGAGAAATAATGGCTGAAATTTACCATCTAATATATCATAAAACAAAATATTTTCACTGGATATAGCATTTCAGGTTGATGCTGATGATGGTTTCTGGTTCTTACTCTTTCCAATAAGACATCTTAAATCATTTTTATACTTGTTCTTCAGTATGCAATTTGTTTGTGTTTTTCCCTTCTGGCTGCTTTAGTAATACTATCTTTATTGCTAATATTAAGAAATATCATTGAAATATACCTCGGTATTATTTCTTCATGTCTTCTTCTTTGAGTTTCTTAATTCTGTAGCTTTACAGTTTGCATCAAGTTTAGAAGATTTCTTGGTCATTATTTTTTCAAATGCTTTTTATTAGCTACTTACTTTCTCTCTCCTTTCTGGTACTCTAACTACTTACACATGTACTTAGTTTTTAAATAACTGATGTTCGGTTCATTTGTTTAATCTTTCTTCTATCTTTTCATTTTGGAAATTTTCTATTCAAGTTCATTCTGTGTATTTAAGTTCATTACTCTTTTCCCCCCACATACAGCATATTTTTCTTATCTCAAACATTGTAATTTACATTTCTAAAAGTGCTGTAATTGTTTATGTTTTCCACATTTCTCTTCATGAATATACCTTACTATAATTTTTAACTATATGAAGTATTTTTATTTTAGATGTTTTACTATACTTATTATGTGTTTTATAATTGAAGTCATTTTGGGTCTTAAGTTCTATTAACATCTCTTTCTTATTCCTTAAATTTTAGTCTTTATTATTATATAATTTATTATATAAAACACTCTGTCATGTAATAAATCATTTTTTCATTATTAGATAAAATTATGTAATGTTATTATGTAAGATTTACTTACTCTTTGTTATTCTTCAAATTTTTCTACTTCTTTGTGTTCTTAGTAATTTTTTATGTTACCTGAATTAGTTTTGAGGAGTAGCCATAACAAAGTTCCATCAACTGGATTGCCTTAAAAATGGAAAAATATTCTGTACATTTCTAGAGAACAGAAATGTAAAATCAAGTTGTTATCAGGATCTTGCTTCCTCTGACACTATAAAGAGTACCCTTCCTTATCTCTTCTAGCTTCTGAAAGGTCCGCAGGATTTTGTCTTGTGGTAAAGATAACACTAATCTCTTCCTTGTGGTTTTTAATATATCATAAAACAAAATATTTTCACTGGATATAGCATTTCAGGTTGATGCTGATGATGGTTTCTGGTTCTTACTCTTTCCAATAAGACATCTTAAATCATTTTTATACTTGTTCTTCAGTATGCAATTTGTTTGTGTTTTTCCCTTCTGGCTGCTTTAGTAATACTATCTTTATTGCTAATATTAAGAAATATCATTGAAATATACCTCGGTATTATTTCTTCATGTCTTCTTCTTTGAGTTTCTTAATTCTGTAGCTTTACAGTTTGCATCAAGTTTAGAAGATTTCTTGGTCATTCTTTTTTCAAATGCTTTTTATTAGCTACTTACTTTCTCTCTCCTTTCTGGTACTCTAACTACTTACACATGTACTTAGTTTTTAAATAACTGATGTTCGGTTCATTTGTTTAATCTTTCTTCTATCTTTTCATTTTGGAAATTTTCTATTCAAGTTCATTCTGTGTATTTAAGTTCATTACTCTTTTCCCCCCACATACAGCATATTTTTCTTATCTCAAACATTGTAATTTACATTTCTAAAAGTGCTGTAATTGTTTATGTTTTCCACATTTCTCTTCATGAATATACCTTACTATAATTTTTAACTATATGAAGTATTTTTATTTTAGATGTTTTACTATACTTATTATGTGTTTTATAATTGAAGTCATTTTGGGTCTTAAGTTCTATTAACATCTCTTTCTTATTCCTTAAATTTTAGTCTTTATTATTATATAATTTATTATATAAAACACTCTGTCATGTAATAAATCATTTTTTCATTATTAGATAAAATTATGTAATGTTATTATGTAAGATTTACTTACTCTTTGTTATTCTTCAAATTTTTCTACTTCTTTGTGTTCTTAGTAATTTTTTATGTTACCTGAATTAGTTTTGAGGAGTAGCCATAACAAAGTTCCATCAACTGGATTGCCTTAAAAATGGAAAAATATTCTGTACATTTCTAGAGAACAGAAATGTAAAATCAAGTTGTTATCAGGATCTTGCTTCCTCTGACACTATAAAGAGTACCCTTCCTTATCTCTTCTAGCTTCTGAAAGGTCCGCAGGATTTTGTCTTGTGGTAAAGATAACACTAATCTCTTCCTTTGTCTTTACCTGGCCATCTTTCTTCCACAGTATCTCATATGCCTAAATTTCCCTCATCATCTGCTTGGTGTTGCATTTGGGTCCATCATAATGCCCACATTTTGGCTTGATTATATGTACAGAGGCTATTTCCAAGTAAGATAATATTCATAGAAATCAGGGGTAGGATTTTCATGCATCTTTAGGGGGTGTTCAATGTAAAATGATGCCAGAACTTGTGAACTTCACATTGCTGGGTGCTGTTTTCTTTCTCTCTCTCTCTTTTTTTTTTTTTTTGCATTTATTTTAGTATGTTTGAGTTTTATTGTAAGATGTAAAGTTGCTTATGATCAGTTTAATCTTGCCAAACCCTACTTTTAAGCAAGAGGTCAGGCCAGCCTCTAGCCTCAGGTTAATTTGGCCCCACTACTGAAGCAACAGATTTCTCAATGCTCTTTTTTTTTTTTTTAAGATTTATTTATTTATTTTGGTGGGGGTGAGGGTAGGGTGGAGAGGGAGGGGAGCAGGTGGGCTACTTCTGTTAGTCTTTCATTTGTCTATTTTCTTTCATCTTTGTTCTTTGGCCCGTGTAGGCCTCCCATCGCAGTGGCCTCTGTTGTCGCAGAGCACCAGCTCTGGGCACAAGCTCTCCAGAGCTCTGGCTCGGTAATTGGACACATCAGTTCAGCCACTCCGTAGCACATGGGATCTTCCCAGGCCAGGGATCGAACTGGCGCCCCTTGCACTGCAAGGCGGTGTCCTTACCCACCGGACCACCAGGGAAGCCCCCTCAATGCTCTTTTTAAAGTGAATTTTGAGACTTTTCACCCTGGCCATAAACATGAACCAGCCTCATGTGAACTCCAGGAATTACTCCATCTAGTTCCATCTGGTGGAATTCTCGCCACCTCTGCAATTTCCTCCACTTATGTGCTAATAAGAGCCGAGATGAAGAGAAAATTCTCTTCTAGATCTCTGGAATTCTCTGGACAGCTCTTTCCTCTTCAGGACTCTGTCTTTAGATGTCTAGCTGCTTTGGCCACCTGAACTCTGAGCTTTGTTTTTCCAACTGAAAGAGACTACAGAGTTCAGTTTGATCCTCCTTCCTATTCTTTGGCTCAGCAAGTCCCTCTAATCATTAAGTTGGGGCATTTCTAAAACTCAGAATTCTTTTCCTGCTTTACTGAATGACTGTTCTTCTATTGTTTTCCAAAATGTCTGAAAAACATTGTTTCATATATTTTATCTACAGTTTTAGTTACATAAGATGGAATGGTATATTGTACCTTGTTATGTAAAGGACCTTGTTACTAACTCATAGCTGGAAATAGAAATCATGTCTCTGAGCAGGATCCTATGAGTCCTTCCCAGAATAGACATTCACTTATGTCCTCTGTCTACCTTTTGTTTGGAGAAAAACTTTAGTTGAATAATAAATCTCATCATAGAAGTGAGAAAATGCTGAAATAAAGGAAAAGAGTAAGGCAAGAGAGAATACTTTAGTCATAAAACAAAGTCAAGGGCATTTAGTTCTTCCTCAAGGACAACAGGTAATATTATGAGCCATGGCCTTTGAACGATTTTGCAGATACCAAAAATCACACCAGGTAGGAAAAGTTAGTGGTATACTGTCCGCAAGCATGTAGACCTCACAATAGCTAGAATCAGAAGGTTGATGATACTGATCCGTGATACCTCAGCTAACCAATCAGAAGAATGTCCATGAATCAATCACAGTCTCTTTGAATCATTACTATAAAACTACTCAGTATCCCCTCTAAGGTGGGACACACAATCTTGAGGTCATGAGCCCACTTGTAGCCCCTTTTGCTTAGCAAAGTAATAAAGCTATTTCTTTCTACTACATCCAAAACTCTATCTCTGAGATTTAATCCATCCCTGGTGTACAGGGGTCAAATTTTGACCACAGTCATCAAGTGGAGTTTGGGCTATTTTTAAATTAAAGAGTTGTCTCTAATGTGATTATAAGCCAGGACACAGTATATAATAAAATAAAATATCAAATTTATTTTTTAATATCATTCTCAGAGGAACCGAATGCACGAGGATCCTCTATCCATGGGATTCTCCAGTCAAGAATACTGGATTGGATTGCTGTCATGGGCAAGTAAAGACATCTTCACTGACAGATATTGGAACCGGGCTTTTTTGATTATGGGAGGAAGACTTCTATTCTTTGGCTCAGCAAGTCCCTCTAATCATTAAGTTGGGGCATTTCTAAAACTCAGAATTCTTTTCCTGCTTTACTGAATGACTGTTCTTCTATTGTTTTCCAAAATGTCTGAAAAACATTGTTTCATATATTTTATCTACAGTTTTAGTTACATAAGATGGAATGGTATATTGTACCTTGTTATGTAAAGGACCTTGTTACTAACTCATAGCTGGAAATAGAAATCATGTCTCTGAGCAGGATCCTATGAGTCCTTCCCAGAATAGACATTCACTTATGTCCTCTGTCTACCTTTTGTTTGGAGAAAAACTTTAGTTGAATAATAAATCTCATCATAGAAGTGAGAAAATGCTGAAATAAAGGAAAAGAGTAAGGCAAGAGAGAATACTTTAGTCATAAAACAAAGTCAAGGGCATTTAGTTCTTCCTCAAGGACAACAGGTAATATTATGAGCCATGGCCTTTGAACGATTTTGCAGATACCAAAAATCACACCAGGTAGGAAAAGTTAGTGGTATACTGTCCGCAAGCATGTAGACCTCACAATAGCTAGAATCAGAAGGTTGATGATACTGATCCGTGATACCTCAGCTAACCAATCAGAAGAATGTCCATGAATCAATCACAGTCTCTTTGAATCATTACTATAAAACTACTCAGTATCCCCTCTAAGGTGGGACACACAATCTTGAGGTCATGAGCCCACTTGTAGCCCCTTTTGCTTAGCAAAGTAATAAAGCTATTTCTTTCTACTACATCCAAAACTCTATCTCTGAGATTTAATCCATCCCTGGTGTACAGGGGTCAAATTTTGACCACAGTCATCAAGTGGAGTTTGGGCTATTTTTAAATTAAAGAGTTGTCTCTAATGTGATTATAAGCCAGGACACAGTATATAATAAAATAAAATATCAAATTTATTTTTTAATATCATTCTCAGAGGAACCGAATGCACGAGGATCCTCTATCCATGGGATTCTCCAGTCAAGAATACTGGATTGGATTGCTGTCATGGGCAAGTAAAGACATCTTCACTGACAGATATTGGAACCCTAATTATGAGGAGAGCAGTTCTGAAGGGGGAAGTGATGAGGAAGAGAAGTTAGGTTATTTTCAGGGAATGCCACTATATGGGGAGGAAGACCCCTCTCCTCTAACTTGTTGAGTATGTCAAATGCCCCCACAAGGGTGGTCATTAGTATGAAGGGATGGTTCCATGTCCACTTCTCACAGGAAAGATCATGAAAAGATACCTGGGCCGAGTGGACAAATATCTTTTCACACTAGCAATAAGTGATGCATGTAGCCCCGCCCCTCTGAGACCTCTTCCGACAATGACTAAGTAGCTAGTATTGTTACTGACAGGAAGCCTGGGCCTGAAATCGCCCTGCTCATAAACTAGCAGTCTGTAGGCTTAGACTATCACCTTTGACAAACATTGATAGAGATGTTTACCTAGGCGCTAGTACAGAGTACAAAAACTCCTGTACTTCTGCTTTTTAGTTATAGTGTAATATGCTTTTACAACTCGTAGTTCCCTTTGTAAAGAATTGTAAGAATTGTAAGAATGCTTCCTGTACAAATATGCATTTCCCCCCAGGACAAAGGTGTTTACCTAGGCACTAGTAGAGGAGCAAAAAGCTCCAGTAATAACCACTTTTGTGATTACTAGTTAACTTGAGATTTCTAGTTGAGAAAATATAAAAGGGTAAGGTAAGGTTGTACAGGAGGCTCACTCACAGAGATCGGCTGTGTCCAATGTGAGATCGAGAGTCTCCAACTCTGGGGTAAGAACTTGTGCTTGCATTTGATTGAGTTCTGATTATTTGATTGAGTTCTGATTATGTAATTGGGTTCTGACTTTAGTTTATTGAGTTCTGATTTTACTTAATTGAGTTCTGAGAATTTATGTTTGCCATTATTTGAATTCTGATTAATTGAATCTTGATTCTGATTATTATATGTACTATGATTAATAAAGCTACTCTTGGTTTGACAGTACTCGAGACCACAGCACTTTATTGTCCAAGTCCGAGACTCACGATTCTGAGGGGACTACAGCGTGACTGTAAAAGTTCTCTGATCTATTTAAGATAGTATGTCTTAGTGAGAACTAATAATAGGAATCAGAGTAAGTTGCAGCACAGTGCCCTTGACATTGCCATGCCCTCGTCTAGGGGGGGAGTCTTCCCAACCTAGGGATGGAACCTGGGTCTCCTGTATTGCAAGCAGATTCCTCACCACTGAGAGTCCATGGGACTCTCTCTCTCTCTGTATGTATATATATTTGAGACCCCATGGGCTTTTAGATCTCAAGGCTCCTCCATCCGTGGAATTTTCCAGGCAGGATTACTGGAGTGGGTTGCCATTTCTTTCTCCAGCTGGAACCAATGCAGGAGATGAAAAAGACATGGGATCAATCCCTGGTCCAGGAAGATCCTCTGGAAAAGGATATGGCAACTCACACCAGTATTCTTGCCTGGATAATTGCACAGACAGAGGAGCCTGATGGGCTATAGCCATGGTGTTGTAAAGAGTAGGATCTGACTGACAGCACAATGGGCTGTGTTGATAACATTTACTGAACTGCAGTAGAAAAAAATGGTAGAAAAAAAGTGATAGGTCTAGAACTGTGAGAAAAGTTAGTATTATTTACAATATTTTCTCCCAAATGGGAAATTTATCAATTTTATATTTATTCTTACTGCTATTACATTTTTTTTTCAATTCACTATTTGTCCTTGCCAATTTTCTGCTTGCCTTTTGTTATTTTTTCTTTTTCCCCCTCTAATAATTCTGAGTTTTTCTTTTATTTATACTCTGGTAGAGTTTAATCCCTTAAACCTGTATCCTCCTATCACCATGAAAAATTAATCAATACCTACAGCTGGTGAAGAGGTTTCTAAAACACAGTCTGACCATGTTGGACTCCACATAGAATTATTCAGTAGTCTCTAGTGCTTCAGGATAAAATCCATTCTTATAATTTATCTTATGTCAGAGCTTTGCTTCTTACAAATATTATTTACTCTGACTTCTGCCATAGTAGAAACTTCTTGTTATTTTATGAAGTCCCCAAACTAGGGTGGTGTATTTTCTTTATTCTTTAGATCCCTTCTTGCAGTACAAAAGTTTTACAGTCAATTAATAGTTTTTTCTCAAACTCTTGTGAGGAGAAAACTGTAGTTTATAACAAATCAAATACTTTAGAATTCCATGGTAAATGCTTTACTGAATATGAAATAATGTGAAAATAAAAAAAATTTCTGAATGTCAACTATTAAAAAATATCTTCATGCATGTGTGTTATTCACTCAGTTGTGTCCAATTGTTTGTGACCCTGTTCACTGTAGCCCACCAGACTCCTCTGTCTATGGATCTTTCCAGGGAGGAATGCTGGAGTGAGTTGACATTTCCTTCTCCAGAAGATCTTCTGCTGTCTAATCCAAGTCTCCTGTATCTTTTGCATTGATGGAGGAATCTTTACTTGCTGAACCATTGGAGAAGCCCCTTCATATGTTTAGAATGTGGATATTCTACTAAGATTGCAGTTTCCTCCCTGGAAGACCGCTTAGAAACTCATTCCAGTTTTCTTGCCTGGAGAATTCAATGGACAGAGGTGACTGATGGACTATGGTCCACAGGCTCCCAAAGAGTCAGACACCACTGAAAAAATTTAGAACACACACACAACACCCTATGCTAGCTGCCTCGAAGTAATTGACAGATAATGGTAGATAGCTTATGGTGAATGGTGTCACATTTGTGCCCTCTGAAGGAGAAAATTTCACTTTGAGATCAAAAGGCACAGCTCTGGTCACTCAGAACTTTGTCCAGCAAAAGTTTTATTACAGAGAAAAGGGATAGAGAAAGCTTCCAGCAAAAGCCATTAGAAAGTGACAGGAGAGTATCCTGAGCAACAGGTTTAGGTAAGGAATTTTGTACTTTTTCAGTTGGTTATTAACAAGATTGTAGAGGTTGTAAAAGACTTACTAGACCCATTCCTACAGCATCAACATAAGATTAGCCAGAGGATGGTCACTGGATGTCAAGACCAGATGAGACATTCCAATGTAAAATATTTTGCATCCATAAAGCAACAAAGTTACTTTCAGACGAGATCAGTATTATGGCAAACATTTAGGCTAGAAAATTTTTGTTCCCCCTTCTTTTCCTCCTCATTGGAAATCACCACTGTCCTCCTTACCAAATCTGCCTGTTTACCCCTTTCATAGTGAGGTCTACAATTAAAAAACAAAAGGTGAGTTTTACTATATCTAACTTTGCTGAAATAATGAATTCCTGATAACCGTAGCTCTTAACTTCTTATCTGGATGACCATATCAGTCTTCTGTGGGATACATTACTAGTGCCCTACACAATAGTCTTTTTCTTTGAATAGGTTACTATTAAGAATGATATCAAAATATGATGACTTGGCTATGGATGCATCTTGTTTGTCAGCCTCCCTTAGGTCATTTTCAGTAATGTATATGTTTGTAGTCCTCTGTCTATGGATCTTTCCAGGAGGAATGCTGGAGTGAGTTGACATTTCCTTCTCCAGAAGATCTTCTGCTGTCTAATCCAAGTCTCCTGTATCTTTTGCATTGATGGAGGAATCTTTACTTGCTGAACCATTGGAGAAGCCCCTTCATATGTTTAGAATGTGGATATTCTACTAAGATTGCAGTTTCCTCCCTGGAAGACCGCTTAGAAACTCATTCCAGTTTTCTTGCCTGGAGAATTCAATGGACAGAGGTGACTGATGGACTATGGTCCACAGGCTCCCAAAGAGTCAGACACCACTGAAAAAATTTAGAACACACACACAACACCCTATGCTAGCTGCCTCGAAGTAATTGACAGATAATGGTAGATAGCTTATGGTGAATGGTGTCACATTTGTGCCCTCTGAAGGAGAAAATTTCACTTTGAGATCAAAAGGCACAGCTCTGGTCACTCAGAACTTTGTCCAGCAAAAGTTTTATTACAGAGAAAAGGGATAGAGAAAGCTTCCAGCAAAAGCCATTAGAAAGTGACAGGAGAGTATCCTGAGCAACAGGTTTAGGTAAGGAATTTTGTACTTTTTCAGTTGGTTATTAACAAGATTGTAGAGGTTGTAAAAGACTTACTAGACCCATTCCTACAGCATCAACATAAGATTAGCCAGAGGATGGTCACTGGATGTCAAGACCAGATGAGACATTCCAATGTAAAATATTTTGCATCCATAAAGCAACAAAGTTACTTTCAGACGAGATCAGTATTATGGCAAACATTTAGGCTAGAAAATTTTTGTTCCCCCTTCTTTTCCTCCTCATTGGAAATCACCACTGTCCTCCTTACCAAATCTGCCTGTTTACCCCTTTCATAGTGAGGTCTACAATTAAAAAACAAAAGGTGAGTTTTACTATATCTAACTTTGCTGAAATAATGAATTCCTGATAACCGTAGCTCTTAACTTCTTATCTGGATGACCATATCAGTCTTCTGTGGGATACATTACTAGTGCCCTACACAATAGTCTTTTTCTTTGAATAGGTTACTATTAAGAATGATATCAAAATATGATGACTTGGCTATGGATGCATCTTGTTTGTCAGCCTCCCTTAGGTCATTTTCAGTAATGTATATGTTTGTAGATAATGAAATAGAGGCATAAGTTCCTGTGGGAAGAGTATTTTCCTGAGTTAAATATCAACTTTGTGTTGACACCTCAAACTTGGTTGATCTTACAGCCTAGAATGTGCATCATAGGCGTATAGTACAGAAACAAGCACCATATTTTAACCAGGAAATTAAAAGTGAAGTGTTAAAAATGGAGAAAAAGATGATTAGCTCCTGGATCCTAGAGAATCTACAACTATGAATTTGTGGAGATCATCAATTATGTTTGTATAGCTCACAGATAAATAATTAGTGCCTACTACAGTTCTTGAAATATAAACTGTCAAAAAATACTTTTTTAGGAACAGGTTAAGTAGAGCTTCCCTTACTTGTGATGGTTATAATTGCATTATGCACCTGAGTGCTCCCCTGGTGATTCAGATGCTAAAGAATCTGTCTGTAATACAGAAGATCCAGGTTCAATTCCTGGATTGGGAAGATCCCTTGGAGAAGGAAATGGCTTCCCACACTAGTATTCTTGGTTGGAGAATTCCATGGACAATGGTGATTGGAGGGCTACAGTCTATGGGATCACAAACAATCAGACAGGACTGAGTAACTAACACACACAGACACACACAGACACAGGAGAGCACTCAACTAATAGGTCCTTTTTTTCTCTCTGTAATGTTAAATCTAGAGGTGCTATAGCTATGCTGTTCCCCATTGGAATGATTCTCACATGTATGCCTTTGACTACTCTAAGATGCTAGAAAACAGAAGGCTTCAGCTTTTCTTACTCTTATCCAAGAGTATAAGGATAATAGAACCAAGATATTAATATTTTTTAACTTTCCCATTATGGACACAAGATGATTGCTGCAACTTAGCCTTAATGTCAATATTCTGAAGATAAAGAAAGAGATTTAGAGGGTTGCTTGGTCACTTCAGCCATGTGCATGATTCTGTATTATCCCATGGACTACAGCCCGGCAGGCTCCTCTGCCCATAGAATACTCCAGGCAAGGATACTGGAATAGGTATCCATTTATTTCTCCAGATTTAGAGGGATAAGTAAGCATTATCAGACTTCTGTTTACATTTCATTGGTGATAATTTCATCACAAGGAAATCCCTGGAGGCAGAGGAGTCTGAAAGGGAAGTCAGCTTTCTAGAGTCCACATTATCAAGAATATCGGTCACCTTTCTCTTAAAGATTCAATTTCGGACTGCCTTTTAGGTTTTTCTGGTTTGGGTTTTCTCTTGTTTGGTTTTCCTACCTTTCGATTAACCTATAAAGTGAGAGGCAAAAATTTTGCAGAAACATGTACTCTGCTAAAGATATGAGACATTTTGCCTTTTTCAAGGAAAGGGTGGATGCTTTAAGTGATGTTGTCGAAAACCTAAAGTGAAAACAACAGAAAATCAAAACCAAAGAGTGTTACAGGAACTGCAAATATGCACCCAAACAGATGGGTTTCCCACGTGCTTCCTTACTTGTGATGGTTATAATTGCATTATGCACCTGAGTGCTCCCCTGGTGATTCAGATGCTAAAGAATCTGTCTGTAATACAGAAGATCCAGGTTCAATTCCTGGATTGGGAAGATCCCTTGGAGAAGGAAATGGCTTCCCACACTAGTATTCTTGGTTGGAGAATTCCATGGACAATGGTGATTGGAGGGCTACAGTCTATGGGATCACAAACAATCAGACAGGACTGAGTAACTAACACACACAGACACACACAGACACAGGAGAGCACTCAACTAATAGGTCCTTTTTTTCTCTCTGTAATGTTAAATCTAGAGGTGCTATAGCTATGCTGTTCCCCATTGGAATGATTCTCACATGTATGCCTTTGACTACTCTAAGATGCTAGAAAACAGAAGGCTTCAGCTTTTCTTACTCTTATCCAAGAGTATAAGGATAATAGAACCAAGATATTAATATTTTTTAACTTTCCCATTATGGACACAAGATGATTGCTGCAACTTAGCCTTAATGTCAATATTCTGAAGATAAAGAAAGAGATTTAGAGGGTTGCTTGGTCACTTCAGCCATGTGCATGATTCTGTATTATCCCATGGACTACAGCCCGGCAGGCTCCTCTGCCCATAGAATACTCCAGGCAAGGATACTGGAATAGGTATCCATTTATTTCTCCAGATTTAGAGGGATAAGTAAGCATTATCAGACTTCTGTTTACATTTCATTGGTGATAATTTCATCACAAGGAAATCCCTGGAGGCAGAGGAGTCTGAAAGGGAAGTCAGCTTTCTAGAGTCCACATTATCAAGAATATCGGTCACCTTTCTCTTAAAGATTCAATTTCGGACTGCCTTTTAGGTTTTTCTGGTTTGGGTTTTCTCTTGTTTGGTTTTCCTACCTTTCGATTAACCTATAAAGTGAGAGGCAAAAATTTTGCAGAAAAATGTACTCTGCTAAAGATATGAGACATTTTGTTTTTTTCAAGGAAAGGGTGGATGCTTTAAGTGATGTTGTCAAAAACCTAAAGTGAAAACAACAGAAAATCAAAACCAAAGAGTGTTACAGGAACTGCAAATATGCACCCAAACAGATGGGTTTCCCACGTGGCTCAGTGGTAAAGAATCTACCTGCAATGCAAGAGGCACAGGCTTGATCCCTGGGTCCATAAGATCCCCTGGAGAAGGGAAAGGCTATCCACTCCAGTATTTTCTTTTTAATTTTTAAAAAATTATTACAGAGTTTTGTTGTTCAGACATGTATGTTCCCAGATCAGTCATATGCATATCCCAGGTCCACTCCCCCCTCCCAATCCCCCCATCCTACCCCTCCAGGCTGTCACACTGAGCCCTTGTGGGAACTCCTCTTCCCAGAGTGCAATTGCGATAGCTATCTTTTTCACATATGATAGTTTAGGTTTCCATGTTATTCCCTCCAGTATTCTTGCCTGGAGAATTCCATGGCTCATCTACGGGTATCAAAAAGTCGAACACAACTGAGGCACTAAAATATTTATATTATAACATTGTATAATATCGAGCAGCATTCTCTATGCTATAGAGTAGGTCTTGTTGGTTATACTTTTGAATAATGCTATTTGCATAAGCTATGTACTTTGGGTGATAGTGATTTGTCTGAGCTTCCTCCTTGGTAAATTGTGTACCATTCTACTGAGTGATGTTGACAGTGGGAGAGGATATGTCTGTATGGACACATGAGGTGTATGAGAAAGGTCTGTAGCTTTCTCTCAGACTTTTTCTAAACTGAAAACTGCTCTGAAAAATAAAATCATTACAAAATAATATTTCCTAATTTTCACCACCAACAGTTCAACAGGATTTTCAATCATTTTCACTTGTTTTTTTTTTTTTTTTTGATTACTGGATGATGAAGCATGGCTAGCTTGAGTACATAAAATAATTATAAAACAAGGCAGCAATAATTACAATTCAATCATTTCTCCAGGAAAAAAAAATGTATTACAATGTCTATAAAAACATCTAGCATGATTACACTCGTCACTTGGCTGTGTTTTGGCATATTACTATCTAAATCAGTTTAGTGCTAGGAGCAGATGCATAACTTAATTTTTTGTATATTAAATAAACAAACCGTCTTTCCTTGTTGCTAGATTTTTATCAAGCAATGTCCATTAACTGCAATACATACCAGTCTGCCTTGCCACACAGGTAAGCTAATTTACTTGTTGAATTTTCCTTTGGATTAAAATTACCATTGTTTCATTTACACTAACCAATATTTTTCTACACATCTGTATTGTGATTGGTCAATTGCAATGAGGCACAGGCTTGATCCCTGGGTCCATAAGCCCGGAAAACTATCATCCAGTATTTTCTTTTAATTTTTAAAAATTATTACAGAGTTTTGTTGTTCAGACATGTATGTTCCCAGATCAGTCATATGCATATCCCAGGTCCACTCCTCCCAATCCCCCCATCCTACCCCTCCAGGCTGTCACACTGAGCCCTTGTGGGAACTCCTCTTCCCAGAGTGCAATTGCGATAGCTATCTTTTTCACATATGATAGTTTAGGTTTCCATGTTATTCCCTCCAGTATTCTTGCCTGGAGAATTCCATGGCTCATCTACGGGTATCAAAAAGTCGAACACAACTGAGGCACTAAAATATTTATATTATAACATTGTATAATATCGAGCAGCATTCTCTATGCTATAGAGTAGGTCTTGTTGGTTATACTTTTGAATAATGCTATTTGCATAAGCTATGTACTTTGGGTGATAGTGATTTGTCTGAGCTTCCTCCTTGGTAAATTGTGTACCATTCTACTGAGTGATGTTGACAGTGGGAGAGGATATGTCTGTATGGACACATGAGGTGTATGAGAAAGGTCTGTAGCTTTCTCTCAGACTTTTTCTAAACTGAAAACTGCTCTGAAAAATAAAATCATTACAAAATAATATTTCCTAATTTTCACCACCAACAGTTCAACAGGATTTTCAATCATTTTCACTTGTTTTTTTTTTTTTTTTTGATTACTGGATGATGAAGCATGGCTAGCTTGAGTACATAAAATAATTATAAAACAAGGCAGCAATAATTACAATTCAATCATTTCTCCAGGAAAAAAAAATGTATTACAATGTCTATAAAAACATCTAGCATGATTACACTCGTCACTTGGCTGTGTTTTGGCATATTACTATCTAAATCAGTTTAGTGCTAGGAGCAGATGCATAACTTAATTTTTTGTATATTAAATAAACAAACCGTCTTTCCTTGTTGCTAGATTTTTATCAAGCAATGTCCATTAACTGCAATACATACCAGTCTGCCTTGCCACACAGGTAAGCTAATTTACTTGTTGAATTTTCCTTTGGATTAAAATTACCATTGTTTCATTTACACTAACCAATATTTTTCTACACATCTGTATTGTGATTGGTCAATCAGAGATACCAGGACACAGTGAATCACTATTTCCATTATTAAGGGAAAACAATTTAAGCACTCAAATACTTGTTTTTAAAAGTACAATTCAGAATGGGAAATAAAAAATTTTATTGTATTATGTCAGGAGTAATCTCAATCCCAAGCGTAGTTCATTTTCCATGAACTTTATTTCCCTTCATATGTGTTTCATTTCAGGTATACTGAAGGAATGATCTCTGAATTTCATACACTGATTTTTCAAAGTAATATAAAAATGCTATAATCTTTGCATTTTGCATCATTATGTAGCATGTTATGTACAAGTATAAGATATTTAGCAAACTCAAAAAAGAAAATAAATGGCAAAAATAAAAAAAGATTTTTAGCATAAAATAATATATAAAAATGTCCCTGCATGGATGCCTTAATTATCTTATTTTTTCTGAATTGATTACTTAAATAATATTCATTATCAACACCGAATCTTAGACTATCATTTTCAATGAGGCCCCTTTATTTCAATAACCACAAAAAGATGAATCTATTTCCTGAACACAAGTTGATTTTTATCTCTTATTTTGTGGCTTTCATGCATTTAATATGAATTTCAATTATCAGTTTCCTATAGTAAAATTACATATTATAAATTCTATATATTTTGGATCATAAGTACTGAATTGATTTTAGATTTCTAGTGCCATATATCAGATACATCCTCAATAAATTCTTATTGAGTGAGCAACAAGTTGTAAGGAAATCTCTCTGGAAAGCATTGCCAATAAATCATCAATTTATGCCGAATTCTATAGAGGCAAGGATAATGGAGTGGGCTGCCATTTACTTCTATAAAACATCTAGCATGATTACACTCGTCACTTGGCTGTGTTTTGGCATATTACTATCTAAATCAGTTTAGTGCTAGGAGCAGATGCATAACTTAATTTTTTGTATATTAAATAAACAAACCGTCTTTCCTTGTTGCTAGATTTTTATCAAGCAATGTCCATTAACTGCAATACATACCAGTCTGCCTTGCCACACAGGTAAGCTAATTTACTTGTTGAATTTTCCTTTGGATTAAAATTACCATTGTTTCATTTACACTAACCAATATTTTTCTACACATCTGTATTGTGATTGGTCAATCAGAGATACCAGGACACAGTGAATCACTATTTCCATTTTTAAAGGGGAAAACAATTTAAGCACTCAAATACTTGTTTTTAAAAGTACAATTCAGAATGGGAAATAAAAAATTTTATTGTATTATGTCAGGAGTAATCTCAATCCCAAGCGTAGTTCATTTTCCATGAACTTTATTTCCCTTCATATGTGTTTCATTTCAGGTATACTGAAGGAATGATCTCTGAATTTCATACACTGATTTTTCAAAGTAATATAAAAATGCTATAATCTTTGCATTTTGCATCATTATGTAGCATGTTATGTACAAGTATAAGATATTTAGCAAACTCAAAAAAGAAAATAAATGGCAAAAATAAAAAAAGATTTTTAGCATAAAATAATATATAAAAATGTCCCTGCATGGATGCCTTAATTATCTTATTTTTTCTGAATTGATTACTTAAATAATATTCATTATCAACACCGAATCTTAGACTATCATTTTCAATGAGGCCCCTTTATTTCAATAACCACAAAAAGATGAATCTATTTCCTGAACACAAGTTGATTTTTATCTCTTATTTTGTGGCTTTCATGCATTTAATATGAATTTCAATTATCAGTTTCCTATAGTAAAATTACATATTATAAATTCTATATATTTTGGATCATAAGTACTGAATTGATTTTAGATTTCTAGTGCCATATATCAGATACATCCTCAATAAATTCTTATTGAGTGAGCAACAAGTTGTAAGGAAAAATCTCTCTGGAAAGCATTGCCAATAAATCATCAATAGCAAAAACACTGGCAGAGTGATGCTCCTTGTAATATATACTAGGTAGAGGCAAGGATAATGGAGTGGGCTGCCATTTACTTCTCCAGAGGATTTTCCATACCCAGGAATTGAACCCTGCCTTGTCTCCCACATTGCAGGTATGTTCTTTACAGCCGAGCCACTGGGGAACTTAAAATAAACCAAACAGGGACTAATATAAGTAAAAGTAGGATTCACAGTATCCTAACAGTAGAAACTCACCAAATGTCTGTTTACAAGAGAATGATAAACACTCATGATACGATACAATAGAATGCTACACAGGAATTTTAAAATGAATAAAATACTGATGGATAAAATCACATGAATAGTTCTTAAAAAGCATTTTCAGACAAACTAAAATGTACATACTGTATGCTTGCGTATTTTTTAAAAGTTCAAAAATAAGTAAAACAAATTTATGGTGGTAGAAGTCAGAAAATGGCCGCTGGTTTGGGGGCACATTAATAAAGCAACATTAAAAGGATTTTAAAGATATACTGCTATGTCCACAATCATAGTGGAAGATTTTAACACAAGCAGAGAAGTATTGTAGATAGAAGTCTTATGAAATAAAAGCAAGTATTATCTAATACATGTGTATTAAACCCCAAAGCAATAAATAGATAATAATTATTCTGTTGATGCTCACATATAAAGTATATGGAAAAAGTGACCACAGAAATTCTATATGAGAAATCTCAAAGTTTTCAGATTAAGTGCATCATATTTATTCCTCTATATTGCATAAAACATGTTTTCCTAATATGATATAAATAGATATAACCAATTGTTAAAAGATAATTATATATAATATAAGTACTTTGTATTATATATCTATATCTACCAACCTATCTATCTATACCTGTTAATTGGAAAGTATCAAAATTTAAAAAAAAAATTCTTAAAGTACTTAGAACTTAGTGACAATGAAATCTGCATATCAAAATCTGGAGTATTTAGAACCCCCAAAATTAAAGACAATTACACCAAAATAGTTAGAGAGGACACAACTCACCAAAATGGCATTGCTACTCCTCAGTTCTGATAGACTCCATGCTGTTAGAGTTTCTAGTTTTATTTCTTTTTCTTTTAGAATAGCTTGAGAAAATTACTTTATGTGAAATCTTCCCAGTGATATGGATTGGAAACCATTGTTTTAGAAAATTATACTACATGAGATGGGTCAAAAATTATAAGAAACAAAAACCCTTTCATAGTCATTGTACAAGTAGAACCAAACCATACAAAAATGGAAACATCATATTATTTTCTGAAATTTCTTTGTATTTGAATCAGCAAGTGCTCATCAATAATCTTTATGAATTGAAATTTGGCCCCACAGGAAGCAAACAGGGCTTTTATTTTGAGTAGAAAAATGCTGCCTTAGTAATGTGACCCAAAGTCTCAATTTTTTATGGGTGAAAAATATTAAAAATAAATTTTTGTGGTAATAACTAGCGGTCTATACAATTATGTCTTAGATGAAAATTTAGGTTTCACCATCCAATCCCCTGCCTCTTTCTATTCTTTCTTACCACCTGAAAAATTATCTTCCCAACTAAAGGCAGTAGCCATACAGAGATGTTTGTCCTACCATTAGAAACAGAATGGATTAATTGAAGGAAGTTCAAGTCTCAACTTTCTTTCTATCTCTCTCTCAAATATATATATATATACACACACACATATATGTGTGTGTGTGTGTGTGTGTGTGTATGTGTGTGTGTATACATGTATCTTCAAGCAAAGTACTCTGGTTCTCAAAGCAAGGTCCCTTGTAACATCAAATTTGTTCAATGAGTGAACTTGTGAGAAATACATATTCTCAGAACCCCATCCTAACCTTTGGAAACTCTGTGGGAAGGGTTTAGTGATCTGTCTTTAACAAGCCTTCCTATTAATTCCTATGCACCCTCCAGTTTGAGAAACACTACCTTGGAGGCCTGGGCTTCCCAAGTAGTGCTGGAGGAAAAGGACCTGCCTATCAGTGCAAGAGACACAGGAGACACAAGTTTGATCTCTGGGTCAGGAAGATCCTCTAGAGGGCATGGCAACCCACTCCACTACTCTTGCCTAGAAAATCCCATGGACAGGAGAGCATGCTGGGCTACAGTTCATAGGGCTGCAAAAAATCTGACACAACTGAAGTGACTCAGCAAGCACCTTTGAGGCCCAGACGTTTAACTATTCCCTTGTAACTCAGCTGGTAAAAGTCTGCCTGCAACACAGGAGACTCTGGTTCAATTCCTGGTTTGGGAACATCCCCTGGACAAGGGATAGGCCACCCGCTCCCATATTTTGGGACTTCCCTAGTGGTTCAGTCAGTAAAGAATCTGCCTGCAATGAGAGAAAACTAGATTCTATCCCTAGATTGGGAAAATCCTCTGGAGAAGGAAAAGACTGCCCAGTCCAATATTCTTCCCTGGGGAATTTCATGGCTTATCCATGGGTTGCAGAGTTCAACATGACTAAGACACTTCCATTTTCACTTTTCCCATCTTCCCAAGTCAGCTATAACAAGCTCTTTTTTTTTTTTTTTTTGGCCACTTCCATTGGTCTTTCATTTATCCATTTTCATCCATCTTTGCTCTTTGGCCTTGTGGGGGCTCCATTGCCTCTTTCTATTCTTTCTTACCACCTGAAAAATTATCTTCCCAACTAAAGGCAGTAGCCATACAGAGATGTTTGTCCTACCATTAGAAACAGAATGGATTAATTGAAGGAAGTTCAAGTCTCAACTTTCTTTCTATCTCTCTCTCAAATATATATATATATACACACACACATATATGTGTGTGTGTGCGATGTGTGTGTGTGTGTGTGTATGTGTGTGTGTATACATGTATCTTCAAGCAAAGTACTCTGGTTCTCAAAGCAAGGTCCCTTGTAACATCAAATTTGTTCAATGAGTGAACTTGTGAGAAATACATATTCTCAGAACCCCATCCTAACCTTTGGAAACTCTGTGGGAAGGGTTTAGTGATCTGTCTTTAACAAGCCTTCCTATTAATTCCTATGCACCCTCCAGTTTGAGAAACACTACCTTGGAGGCCTGGGCTTCCCAAGTAGTGCTGGAGGAAAAGGACCTGCCTATCAGTGCAAGAGACACAGGAGACACAAGTTTGATCTCTGGGTCAGGAAGATCCTCTAGAGGGCATGGCAACCCACTCCACTACTCTTGCCTAGAAAATCCCATGGACAGGAGAGCATGCTGGGCTACAGTTCATAGGGCTGCAAAAAATCTGACACAACTGAAGTGACTCAGCAAGCACCTTTGAGGCCCAGACGTTTAACTATTCCCTTGTAACTCAGCTGGTAAAAGTCTGCCTGCAACACAGGAGACTCTGGTTCAATTCCTGGTTTGGGAACATCCCCTGGACAAGGGATAGGCCACCCGCTCCCATATTTTGGGACTTCCCTAGTGGTTCAGTCAGTAAAGAATCTGCCTGCAATGAGAGAAAACTAGATTCTATCCCTAGATTGGGAAAATCCTCTGGAGAAGGAAAAGACTGCCCAGTCCAATATTCTTCCCTGGGGAATTTCATGGCTTATCCATGGGTTGCAGAGTTCAACATGACTAAGACACTTCCATTTTCACTTTTCCCATCTTCCCAAGTCAGCTATAACAAGCTCTTTTTTTTTTTTTTTTTGGCCACTTCCATTGGTCTTTCATTTATCCATTTTCATCCATCTTTGCTCTTTGGCCTGTGTGGGACTCCCATTGCAGTGGCCTCTCTCATTGCAGATCACCAGCTCTGGGTGAGTGGACTCCAGAGCTCTGGCTCCCTAGTTGGACACATCCGTCCAGCTGCTCCATGGCATGTGGGATCTTCCCAGGCCAGGGGTGGAACTGATGCCCCTTGCACTTCAAGGCAGTGTCCTTACCCAGTGGACCATCAGGGAAGCCTAACAAGTTCATTTTTACTTGATATTTTTACTCAGACCTGACAAGGACTCTGCATCTTTCCCTTGCATAGAGTGTAGCAACACTCAGAAAGAAAATGAATTTTTCACCTTTTAAAAACAAATATATGAGTATTTACAAATGCAGATATACACACTGAAGAAAAAAAACATAAAAATTTAAAACATTTAACAAGGAAAAGAGAAACAACTTTGTTTTCGTTTTAATTTTTGGAAACAAAACTGAAACATATGACCCTCTTACACAATGGGAGCCTCACAATTCCCATACTAATTTTGTCGAACTGATCACTATATTATTCCCCTAAGGGAAAAAGAAGTTCAGGACAGTCCATGTGTTAAAATATGTATTTATTTAAATAGAAAGAACAAATAAACAGAAAATAAAACAAAGACAAAAAAGCAGGGAGATATGCTTTGAGGGGGCTGTCAGCAATCTCTTATGTGATTAGCTTCAAACCAGTACCTAATCTGATCAGATTGTATGGCTCTAGATTTTTCAGTCTGCCTGCAACACAGGAGACTCTGGTTCAATTCCTGGTTTGGGAACATCCCCTGGACAAGGGATAGGCCACCCGCTCCCATATTTTGGGACTTCCCTAGTGGTTCAGTCAGTAAAGAATCTGCCTGCAATGAGAGAAAACTAGATTCTATCCCTAGATTGGGAAAATCCTCTGGAGAAGGAAAAGACTGCCCAGTCCAATATTCTTCCCTGGGGAATTTCATGGCTTATCCATGGGTTGCAGAGTTCAACATGACTAAGACACTTCCATTTTCACTTTTCCCATCTTCCCAAGTCAGCTATAACAAGCTCTTTTTTTTTTTTTTTTTGGCCACTTCCATTGGTCTTTCATTTATCCATTTTCATCCATCTTTGCTCTTTGGCCTGTGTGGGACTCCCATTGCAGTGGCCTCTCTCATTGCAGATCACCAGCTCTGGGTGAGTGGACTCCAGAGCTCTGGCTCCCTAGTTGGACACATCCGTCCAGCTGCTCCATGGCATGTGGGATCTTCCCAGGCCAGGGGTGGAACTGATGCCCCTTGCACTTCAAGGCAGTGTCCTTACCCAGTGGACCATCAGGGAAGCCTAACAAGTTCATTTTTACTTGATATTTTTACTCAGACCTGACAAGGACTCTGCATCTTTCCCTTGCATAGAGTGTAGCAACACTCAGAAAGAAAATGAATTTTTCACCTTTTAAAAACAAATATATGAGTATTTACAAATGCAGATATACACACTGAAGAAAAAAAACATAAAAATTTAAAACATTTAACAAGGAAAAGAGAAACAACTTTGTTTTCGTTTTAATTTTTGGAAACAAAACTGAAACATATGACCCCTCTTACACAATGGGAGCCTCACAATTCCCATACTAATTTTGTCGAACTGATCACTATATTATTCCCCTAAGGGAAAAAGAAGTTCAGGACAGTCCATGTGTTAAAATATGTATTTATTTAAATAGAAAGAACAAATAAACAGAAAATAAAACAAAGACAAAAAAGCAGGGAGATATGCTTTGAGGGGGCTGTCAGCAATCTCTTATGTGATTAGCTTCAAACCAGTACCTAAGCTGATCAGATTGCATGGCTCTAGATTTTTCAAAAAACAAAAGACGAGTTTTTGTTTTTTTTTTCTCATAACCACCAGATAATTTGATTTCTTTTCTAGAGAAAGTCTAAACCCTTAACAATGCAGCAAAGAGGCCAAATAAACTTAATAAAAACCAGACATCTTGATTTTCTACTAAAAGTCATTATAGTAAATAATGAAATACAATTTGATTGTTTACGGAGCTGTTGGTAGCAATGGTGCTTTAGGGAAACAGTTTGTTTCATAATATGCTGTTTGGATTTGTGCTCCAAATAGCCAGTTTAATATTGATAATCCAAAATGAACCTCACTTTTCTGTGACATGTGATAAACATCTTCCAGGGCTCAAGCACAATACCTGTAACTCAATTTCAGAGACACCAGAAAACAAAGGCAAAAGTACATATATTAACTATCTCATGCCCTTCTGGACATATCTAAAGTTAAGCACAGAAAAAATTGAATGAAGTCATTTCACTTTTTTCAAGATATTTGCCATCTGACTCACTGAAGTTGGAATTCACCAAAAAAATGGGGTTTTTGTTTGTTTGTTTGTTTTTTAAAATTAAATCATACCCTCTTTCTCCTTTAGATGTCTCACTTTAAATAACTGAATGCCATGTCTTATTTATGAAAGAGTTTCAACTAGTCAACTGAGGACAACAAGTTTTCATAGAGTACTACCAGAAAGATACCTACCTCCCTGAAGGGGTGTCATGATGTCACAGAGTTTGGAGAAAATTAGATCTGTGAAGGGTTGGGCTATTGCTCATTTCCCTCTATATACAGTAACAAATATTTGTGTGTGTGTGCTAAGTCCCTTCAGTTGTGTCTATCTCTTTGTGGTCCCATGAACAGCAGCCCACCATGTTCCTCTGTCCAATGGATTTCTTAGGCAACAATATTGAAGTGGATTGCCATTTCCTCCTCCAAGAGAACTTCCCAATCCAGAAATTGAATCCAAGTCTCCTGCATTGGCAGGTAGGCTCTTTACCACTAGTGCCACCTGAGAAACACTAATAAACAGAAAACAAAATAAAGAACAATGAAATATATTTTTAATAAAAAGTCAACACAGGTAAACATCTTTGACTTATGAACATTTCCAACCACAGAGAAATCCCAAGTGAGTTCTAGCTGACCTAACATATCTGTTCTGCTAGAGAGGCTTGTGAGGACTAGTGAGTGGCCAGGAGAATTAGAACTAGGGTTCGACCATATTGAGGGAACCTAGTCTAATATTTGAGAGACAAAATCTACATATATGAGTCTTAGTTTAATTCACCATTTAAATGATAACTTTGAAAAATGCATGTGCGTGCATGCTTAGTTGCTCGATCATGTTTGACTTGTTGAGACTCTTTGGAATGTAGCCCAACAGGCTCCTCTCATGGTCCATGGAATTTCTTCAGGCAAGAATACTGAATTGGGTTGCCATATTTCTTCTCCAGGGGATCTTCCTGACTCAGGGATCAAACCCATGTTTCCTGTGTCTCCTGCATTGCAGGCCAATTCTTTACCCACTGAACAAGTTGGGAAGCCCAATTAAATGCACAAATTAAATTGAAAGAATGTAAATTGTCAAAAGCACAAACAATAGGAGATTGCAGCCAAAGCTAGAGTATTAGAGTCGACCAGTTTTCACTGAGGGCAGTGACTTCAGCCATGAAACTAAAAGACGCTTGCTCCCTGGAAGAAAAACCATGACAAACCTAGATAGCATATTAAAAAACAGAGACATCACTTGGCCAAAAAAAGTCCATATAGTCAAAGCTATGGTTTTCTAGTCGTCATGAATGGATGTGGGAGTTGGACCATAAAGAAGGCTGAGTGGCAAAAAATTGATGCCTTTGAACTTTTGGTTGGTTGGAAAGATCAAACCAGTCAGTTTAAAATCTGTGAAGGGTTGGGCTATTGCTCATTTCCTCTATATACAGTAACAAATATTTGTGTGTGTGCTAAGTCCCTTCAGTTGTGTCTATCTCTTTGTGGTCCCATGAACAGCAGCCCACCATGTTCCTCTGTCCAATGGATTTCTTAGGCAACAATATTGAAGTGGATTGCCATTTCCTCCTCCAAGAGAACTTCCCAATCCAGAAATTGAATCCAAGTCTCCTGCATTGGCAGGTAGGCTCTTTACCACTAGTGCCACCTGAGAAACACTAATAAACAGAAAACAAAATAAAGAACAATGAAATATATTTTTAATAAAAAGTCAACACAGGTAAACATCTTTGACTTATGAACATTTCCAACCACAGAGAAATCCCAAGTGAGTTCTAGCTGACCTAACATATCTGTTCTGCTAGAGAGGCTTGTGAGGACTAGTGAGTGGCCAGGAGAATTAGAACTAGGGTTCGACCATATTGAGGGAACCTAGTCTAATATTTGAGAGACAAAATCTACATATATGAGTCTTAGTTTAATTCACCATTTAAATGATAACTTTGAAAAATGCATGTGCGTGCATGCTTAGTTGCTCGATCATGTTTGACTTGTTGAGACTCTTTGGAATGTAGCCCAACAGGCTCCTCTCATGGTCCATGGAATTTCTTCAGGCAAGAATACTGAATTGGGTTGCCATATTTCTTCTCCAGGGGATCTTCCTGACTCAGGGATCAAACCCATGTTTCCTGTGTCTCCTGCATTGCAGGCCAATTCTTTACCCACTGAACAAGTTGGGAAGCCCAATTAAATGCACAAATTAAATTGAAAGAATGTAAATTGTCAAAAGCACAAACAATAGGAGATTGCAGCCAAAGCTAGAGTATTAGAGTCGACCAGTTTTCACTGAGGGCAGTGACTTCAGCCATGAAACTAAAAGACGCTTGCTCCCTGGAAGAAAAACCATGACAAACCTAGATAGCATATTAAAAAACAGAGACATCACTTGGCCAAAAAAAGTCCATATAGTCAAAGCTATGGTTTTCTAGTCGTCATGAATGGATGTGGGAGTTGGACCATAAAGAAGGCTGAGTGGCAAAAAATTGATGCCTTTGAACTGTGGTGTTGGAGAAGCCTCTTGAGAGTTCCATGGACAGCAAGGAGATCAAACCAGTCAGTGCTAACAGAGATCAACCCTGAATATTCATTGGAAGGACTGATGCTGATACTGAAGCTCCAATACTTTGGCCACCTCATGCAAGGCAACTACTTATTGGAAAAGATCCTCATGTTGGGAAAAATAGAAGGCAGAAGGAAAAGGGGACAACAGAGAACAAGATGGTTGGATGGCATCACTGAGTCAATGGATATGAGTTTGAGCAGGCTCCAGGAGATGGTGAAGGAAAGGGAAGCATGGTGTGCTGCAGTCCACAGGGTCACAAAGAGTTGGACACGAATGAGTGATTGAGCTGAACTTAACTGAAGAACTGAAGCATTTTTCACTGTTCTTCACTATTTGCCCTGCCCAGCTATCCTAGAAAGTAAAGAAAAGAAGAGAAAGCTGAGAAGGAGAGAGGAAAGTCATGAAAGAGAAGAGAAGGGAAAGAAATGGAAATTAGGATGGGAGACAAGGGAAAAAAGCAACATAGAAGAGGGGAGATGAGGAAAAAAAGAAACTAACTAGAGACTGATTGAAATACTTGTGACCTATTTAAATATAACTATATTAAACCCAGTGTTTATCCCCATAACACCAATAAATAAAATTTATGTGATTTATTCTAGAAGATTGAGAAGGGACTTCCCTGTGGTCCAAATGGTTAAGAATCTACCTGCCAATGCAGGGTACCTGGGTTCAATTCCTTATTTGGGAAGATGCCACAAGCCACCTGACATCTAACCCTATGCACCACAACTACTGAGCCCACACTCTAGAGCCCACAAGCTGCAATGTCTGAAGCTTGAGTGCCCTAGAATCTGTGCTCCACAACAAGTCTGTACAACACAAAAATGTAGCCTCTGCTCGCTGAAACTAGTGAAAACCTGCATGCAACGACTGAAGACAGCACAGTGAAATATAAATAAATAAATAAATAGAAGAGTGAGGAAATGCTGTGAATACAGCAATGAACCACACTTGGTTTCAGAAGATTAAGGGAAGATTTTGGACAACTCACCATGAACAGCCTATGATACTGGATTCAAAAGGCACAGTACATCCAGAGAGCCAATGATACTGCAGAGTGGAACATAGCAGAGGGGGGACTGAAGCAGCAATCTAATATGGGAGTCAGGCAGGGTTTCTATGAGAAACAGGGTTTGCTTCTGGAGCAGTACCATGGGGATTATGTCATAATTGGAAATTAATGGGCATGAGTCACAAAAGCAATATAAATTTCTTTGTTCTTCCTGTTATTTTTAGTGTGTAAAGATGCAGCAGGGGAAAAAAAATGGTTGATTTTAAATGTTCAAGTTTGAGAGTACATTCTGGCAGAATATCAAGATCTCCAAGTATTGTTGGGCTTCCCTGGTAGCTCAGTCAGTAAAGAATCTGCCTGCAGTGCAGGAGACAATAGGCTTAATCCCTGGGTCTGGAAATTCCCCAGGAGAAGGAAATGGCAACCCATTCCAGTATTCTTTCCTGGTAAATCCCATGGACAGTGCAACCTGGTGGGCTACAGTTCATGAGGTCACAAAGAGTCATACAGAACTTAACTACTAAACCACACCACAGGGAAATTAAAATGGAAGAATTGTTCAGGTTTCAGAGGGAAGAAAGCAGAGGAGGCCTCTGACATTGCTTCTAACCTACCTGACTATGTGCCTGCTCCTGAATGCACCAATTGTCACCGGTAAGCTGAGAGACACTATAGATAAGGAGGGGAGAGGTCTTGGAATTCTTGAGCCCCTAGAGATCTTTCCAACCACACCAGGGGTTTAACAAAATCCTATGACTCCCAAGATAAATCAAACAGAATTGCAAGCTAGAGCTGTATTTTGCTCACAAACTGATGATGATATCAGTTGTATCCAAACTGCAAGTTGAGGTCTTGCCCTTGGGGTGGGTGCACTGCCTAGGATCTTTTCTCAACTGGGACTCCAGATTGCTGTGATGTGGGACTTTCCAGTGGCGTTTGAATCTGGATGTTAGTCGGCCCAATTTGGTGATATATGCACTGTTATTATTCTCTACTGTTTGTTTCTTTTTCCTTTTAATAATTGCATATCTTGAAATTAAGTCAGATAATTCTCTATTAGATATTGAAATTGTGCATGTGAGGAAAACCTAGTGTCAACATCTGTCACTCTATTGAGCCCCAGGGGTGATTTGGCTAATCTGGCTGTCTAGGCAGAGGTCCCCTTCCTACCTCACCAGTCCATGTGTGTCCTTCCCAAAGCTGTATGCTCAATCCAAGAAGAAGACCAGCTCTGATAGAGGAGGACTGGTCCTTGTACATTCTGGGCAGAATATCAAGATCTTCCAAGTATTGTTTGAAATTAATGGGCATGAGTCACAAAAGCAATATAAATTTCTTTGTTCTTCCTGTTATTTTTAGTGTGTAAAGATGCAGCAGGGGAAAAAATGGTTGATTTTAAATGTTCAAGTTTGAGAGTACATTCTGGCAGAATATCAAGATCTCCAAGTATTGTTGGGCTTCCCTGGTAGCTCAGTCAGTAAAGAATCTGCCTGCAGTGCAGGAGACAATAGGCTTAATCCCTGGGTCTGGAAATTCCCCAGGAGAAGGAAATGGCAACCCATTCCAGTATTCTTTCCTGGTAAATCCCATGGACAGTGCAACCTGGTGGGCTACAGTTCATGAGGTCACAAAGAGTCATACAGAACTTAACTACTAAACCACACCACAGGGAAATTAAAATGGAAGAATTGTTCAGGTTTCAGAGGGAAGAAAGCAGAGGAGGCCTCTGACATTGCTTCTAACCTACCTGACTATGTGCCTGCTCCTGAATGCACCAATTGTCACCGGTAAGCTGAGAGACACTATAGATAAGGAGGGGAGAGGTCTTGGAATTCTTGAGCCCCTAGAGATCTTTCCAACCACACCAGGGGTTTAACAAAATCCTATGACTCCCAAGATAAATCAAACAGAATTGCAAGCTAGAGCTGTATTTTGCTCACAAACTGATGATGATATCAGTTGTATCCAAACTGCAAGTTGAGGTCTTGCCCTTGGGGTGGGTGCACTGCCTAGGATCTTTTCTCAACTGGGACTCCAGATTGCTGTGATGTGGGACTTTCCAGTGGCGTTTGAATCTGGATGTTAGTCGGCCCAATTTGGTGATATATGCACTGTTATTATTCTCTACTGTTTGTTTCTTTTTTCCTTTTAATAATTGCATATCTTGAAATTAAGTCAGATAATTCTCTATTAGATATTGAAATTGTGCATGTGAGGAAAACCTAGTGTCAACATCTGTCACTCTATTGAGCCCCAGGGGTGATTTGGCTAATCTGGCTGTCTAGGCAGAGGTCCCCTTCCTACCTCACCAGTCCATGTGTGTCCTTCCCAAAGCTGTATGCTCAATCCAAGAAGAAGACCAGCTCTGATAGAGGAGGACTGGTCCTTGATCAATGGTATATAGGTAGCTGTGCTTCCCTACTAGAACCTCCAAATAAGCTCTCAGATATTGAAACTGTTTATATGTGTATGATGAGTGGTTTCTCTTGTTAATGTATCTTCTGAAGCCGAAATGATAGTTAAAATTTATGGCAAAACAACTAGTCAGGCCAATGAAGGAGAGAGAGATTCTGGAGATTAAAAAAAAAAGAAAAAAAAGGAAAACCTTAAAGTAAGAACTAGTGTGTGTGCTAGGCTGTGTGCAAATCAAGTCACTTTAGTCATGTCTGACTCTTTGCAGCCCCATGGACTGTATCCTGCTAGGCTCCTCTACCCATAGGATTCTCCAGGCAAAAATACTAAGTGGGTTGCCATCTTCCTGACCCAGGGATTGAACCAGTGCCTCTTATGTCCACTACATTGACAGGTGGGTTCTTTACCACTAGCACCACCTGAGAAATCTAGTAAGAGATAGAGTTAAATGCAAATAAATTTATTGGTAAGTCAAGGAGAAATAGAGCGCTGGTGCTTAGTCCTTTAGTCATTTCTGACTCTTTGAGAAACGATGGACTACAGACACCCCAGCCTCCACTGTCCAAGGGGATTCTCTAGTTAGGAATACTGGAGTGGTTCACCATGCCATCCTCCAGGGAGTTATTGTATTTATTCACGAAAAAGGAGTCTAGGTATGCTGGGCATTTCAATTTCTCTTATTTTTAGTTTTCTTAGAATCTCCACATAAGAGATTGCTCAGAGTCTCTCATACTGCTATTTTTGTTTTACTTATTTTTTTTATTGTTAGTTTTTCTCATACTGCTATTTTAAATGATAGCAAATGTTTGTAAACAATACTAAGTCTGTGTGCTCTATTCAGTCTTTAATTATTCCAGTCATATGCACATGAAGACAGACTAAGTGTGGATGGCTGGTTCTTTTCCAAAAATGAAAAATCCTCAAGTGAGAGACCTTTGTTGGAAAATCCATCTGTATGGGTAGACATCATGACACCTAAATGTATTCAAACGATAAGTTGTGCCTTCTTTTCTGCTTGTCCTTTTCAACTGACAGCAAGTAGTTTTATATATTTAAGCTCTCCTGTGGGCCCAAGAATCAATTTTAGTATATGTGCAGCTGAAGCAATCACTGGAACCAAGAATCAAATCAACAAATTATATAATAATCTCCCTTTTCATGGGTATACTGTGTTTGACCATGATAGGGTAAAGTTCTTCATGCTATGATTTGGTAACAAGGGCTCAAAATCACAAGGTCTTGGAGACTAGGAAATTGATGGTTTTGGTGGATTCTTGTCCTGTTTTATATTTTTCCCTAAATTTTCTCTGAAAAAAATAAAAGGAAAATTGATCAAAATTAATTGTTATATATGTAAAATTTTATTCTTTTATGGACAACAACATAAGTGATTTCCTAAGAAGCATAAAGCATTTTTTTCAGAGAGGAAAAAAGCTACTTTCTCAGTGTAGTAGTGGTTTGTTTTCAGTCATTTACCCCTATTTTATTAAAAATAGCTATAATCAGTACTAAGAGAGCATTTGGCTACTTCTCTGCTTCCAAGCAAATATAAAATCTTTCACCCTCCCCAGCTGAAACAGTGTCATTTATCACTAAGTGCAACACTGTGCTTTGAAGATGGTTTTAGTTTAGCCTTTTCTCACCTTTTAACCTCCCAGCAGGAAACATGTCCATTTATCATGAAGAGAAACATTGCAGTGAGAGTGGTTTAAATTTAAAAGCTTTTTGTTTCTAAAGTAGCAGAGCCTCAAAACTCAATCATGGAGATGGAAAAGTTCAGAACAAATTCTTATTTGAGACCTGCCTCCACTTATGAGAGAGCAAAATTGTTATCTTAAAGATCCTCTTTGCTAATAGCTGGACAAGTCCTTGTCCATAGGCTGTTTGTTCAAGTGTTTTAATTATGATGCAACCTAAGTACAATTGGGTTTGAGCTGTTAGGGGAAAAGGTTAAGGAAAGTATTAGGCAGAAAGTTTTAAAGGCTTCAAAGTTCCAAACTACTCTACACAGGGGATGTAATGAAGTGATAGAACTAAAATGAGAGGATATCTGTATTTGTGAAAATGGGAGCAGAGGATTATTTTTGTAATAACCCTGGGTAGGTTTGAGAGTCTGAAAAAAGGAAAAGGAAAAAGAAAGCTCTTCTCACATTTGCTAAGAAGCATTTTGGAGCAAATGGTACATTTGTGAAAATAGTTGTATAGCTCTTGAAATCTTGCATTTCCATAGCTTCCTGAAATATCTACTAAGTAAAACAAGGTTTCAGGTAAGGGAGAGCATACTTTGTTCCTCCCCTTATACAAATAAACATTTCCAGATGTAATGTGATACTAAGGGAAGAGTGGTTTTCCCCAGTAGAAAATTATGCCAGTATTTTTAATGGGACTGTCTTCAAAAGAGGCCTTAGGTCAGTGGTTCTCAAGCCTTAGCATGCATCAGAATCACCTGGAAGTCTTGTTAAACCAAAGGTACTCAATCTGGGCGAAGCAAGATACCCTATTGAGAGCATGCTTATGGAGGGGCCATTGACTGTGGTCTCCAAGGAGACCTTGAGAAAGACCCCCGCAGCTCAGCTACTCCCACGTTCCTGACCCTTAGAAATCATGTAAGATAATAAAAGTGTGGTAAGATGCTTGGTTTGGGTTGTTGCTACATAACGCAGATAACTGAAACAGTGAATGATGTTCTATATACAAAACTCCTAAGTGAGAAATTATAGACAAGGACTTACAACAAAGTGCAGTTAAAAGCTCAGCATCATAGAAAGGAGGAAATAATGCCATTTATAGCAACACGGATGGACTTAGAGATTGTCAATACCCAATGAAGTAACTCGGAGAAAGACAAATATCACATACCACTTACATGTGAAATCTGAAAAAAAAATGGCACAAGTGAATTTATTTACAAAACAAAAATAGAGTCACAGATGTAGAAAACAAATTCACGGTTTTGTGTGTTGTGCTAAGTCACTTCAGTCATGTCTGACTCATAGCACCCATATGGACTATTACCAGGGGATAATGCTGTAGAGGAATAAATTGGGAGACTGGAATGTATGTGTGTGTGTCTGTGTGTGTGCATATACATTACTGTATATAAACATGTCTGACTCTTTACAGCCCCATGGACTATAGCATGCCAGGCTTGCCTGTCCCTCACCATCTCCCAGAGTTTGCCCAAGTTCATGTCCCTTGCATCAGTGATGCCGTTCGTCAGTCTCATCCTCTGTGGTCTTCTCTTTCTGCCTTCAATCTTTCCCAGCATCAGGGTCATTTCTAGAGTTGGCTGTTTAAATCAGGTGGCCAAAGTATTGAAACTTCAGCATTTGTCTTTCCAATAAGTATTCAGGGTTGATTTCCTTCAAGACTGATTCCTTGCTTCCAAAGGACTCTTAAGTGTCTCCTCCAGCCCCACAGTTCAAAAGCATTAATTCTTTGATGCTCAACCTTCTTCACGGTCCAGTTGTCACAACCACTTGTGACTACTGGAAACATCATAGCCTTGAGTCTATGGAACTTTGTCAACCAAGTGATGTCTCTGCTTTTCAGCACACTGTCTAGGTTTGTCATAGTCTTCCTGCTAAGAAGGAATTGTCTTTTAATTCCATAGCTGCAAGAAGAGAAATTTCAAGCGAGATTAGGCCATAGCTATAAATCTGGCTCCTCCACGGAAAAAAGTTTCATTAATATACTATATAAATTCTCAAAATAGATAGTATATATAATTTTACTTATAGTTTAATATACTAGTGTATATAATTTAATATAAATGTGTATATTTATCTAGCATATAAAACTTGCCCAAAAGGTGCATGTCAAATTCAAAATAATTATTTTATAAATCCTTATGGATAATATTCTTGAGAATGACTTCAATTATTCTCAATTAAGTGCTTAGTTAGCTCTGTGAAAAACAGTTAATGATACCCAAAACCAAGGATGACAGATGTGGCTTGAAACCAGCTCTCAGTATCTCATTTGTGGTAGTACATGCACATGTGAGCATTGGCCATAAGGAAGGTTGAACACTGAGTGTGGCCCTGGAGAAGACTCTTGAGTGTCTCTTGGACAACTGTGAGGTCAAACCAGTCAATCCTAAGGGAAATCGAACGTGGGAAGGACTGATATTGGAGCTGAAGTGTCAATACTTTGGTCGCTGGATTCCAAGAGCTGCCTCATTAGAAAAGACCCTCATTCTGGGAAAGACTGAAGGTAAAAAAGACGGGGGCAGCAGAGAATGAAATGGTTAGAGAGTATCACTTATTCAGTGGATGTGAATTTGAACAAGCTTTGGAAGATAGTGAAAGACAGGGAAGCAAAATGTGTTGTAGTCAGATGGAGTTGCAAAGAGTTAAACGCTACTTAGGGATTTAAAAAAACATCAATAGCACTTAATAGAAGCGCTATATATCACTGTGGTGAGAGCTCTGATTCCACAACCAGATTCAGGAAAATGTGATGGTCATTTACAAGTATTTGTAAATATTTACATGGGCATGGAATGAATGGAGTTTAGGTATTTCTGCAGAGGAATTGAGCCAATGCTGAACGATGGAATCTTGTTTTCTAGAGGAGATGAAATAGATAAAGAACCACTTCTGTGATTGGTTATTTATTTATTTTAAGTGAAACAAGCTTAATGCAATTTGATTTGCATCAGTCACATTCCTCTGAAACAAGTGCCAATGAAATGACCTTTTAGTAAAATGAAGAATAGCAAAATCTCCTTGAAAACTTGGATAGGTTTTCTGAAAATTCAGATATCCATAAGAAACTTAACCTCTGAAAATTAAGACTACAACAAGACTTTTTGTGAATAAGTAAAACCAATATGCACTCAAAAATAGCAGTAAAACCAAGTCCCCTCCTCCCTCATACAATTATTACTCTCTATTTTAGCCACTTCAAACATCAAATCTAACATTAGCATAAAAATTGGCATTGATTTTGGATTATGTACAGCTGTAAACAACAAAACTCTGTAAAAGTAAAGTAAAATAAAAATAATTAATAAAAAAAGACTTTCAACAGGTCAGGTGAGGTATAGAACAAATGATTCCTAATGGAAGTCAGCTATAAAATGTTTATTCTCATACTTAGGAACTCAATCAATTGTGGTCCTCACCATTAATTTTAAGAACAAAATTTATACTTTTTTTTTCCTTTTTGCCAGTACTTAGTCTCAAAATCATGTCTGATTCTTTAAGACCCTATGGACTATGTTCCACAAGGCTCCTTGGTCCATGGGATTTCACGGCAAGAATAATGGAGTGGATTGCCATTTCCTTCTCCAAGGGATCTTCCCAACCCAGGGACTGAACCTTTATCTCCTGTATTGGCAAGAAGATGCTACACTGCTGAGCCACTGTTGACTTCCCCAGGAGAGTCCTCACAGCACCTATGTGACCTGGTTTTGTTTCAGCACATGCATTTGCATGAAGGTGGCACCACTATTATTGAATATCTACAATGATTCTGTAAGAGATTAGAAAATGTTTAGCTTGGTCGCTTCCCCCTTGGTTTCACCACAGAGTTCCCGAAACCCTTATAAATTTGTAAGAGTGCTCAGAACATCTTTTGTTTTAATGAGGTGACTCTAGTGGGCTCCTGGGTGGGGGCTGGTCACCAGAAAGACAAGGAAAGATTAGAAGTTTAAATTTTTAGCCACTTCCTCATCTGATTGTGCCTATGTGAGGTAGTCTGGATGAACATCCACACAGGCCCAGTAGCATGGAGATCAGAGATCTTTCTAGGCTGGTGAAATATATCGACACCTAAAAGTGTGTCAGCTAATATTTTTCTATCAGTGACTTGATCTGAATTTGACTTCAGTATTGGTCATTTTACTTCCCTGTATTTGGATGCTAACCGATATAACAATGGAATAAAGCTAGTAATAAGTCTTATATGAATTTGCAAGCATACTTTTCTGACAATAATAAATGTGAAACACTGTAAATCAACATGATATTCTTTTTTTTATCATTTATTTATTTCCATCTATATTTGTTCTTTGGCTTGCATGAGCCTCCCATCACAGTGGCCTCTCTTGCCGCAGAGCGCTGTCTCTGGGCGCATGCGCTCCAGAGCTCCGGCTCAGTAGTTGGACACATTGGTTAGCTGCTCCACAGCACATGGGATCTTCCCAGGCCGAGGATAGAATCAGCGCCCCTTGCACTGCAAGGCGGTGTCCTTAGCCACTGGACCACCAGGGAATTCCAACATAGCATTCTTTTTAGTCAGAATAAGGAAGTAAACCAGTGAGTGTCACAGTGCACTTATGAGACACTCGGGGATAAAAAATCCACCTGAAATGCAAGACACAGTACAGGACATGTACGTTTGATCTCTGAGTTGAGAAGATTCCTGTAGAAAGCAAAGGTAACCTACTCCGGTATTCTTGCCTGGGAAATTCCATGGACTAGGAGCCTGAAGGGCTACAGTTCATTGAATCACAAGAATTAGACACAACTTACAGAAACTTAAAGAGAAAACAACTTAGAGAAAAATACCACCACACCCAACTAGTAAAGGTATCACTACACCGGCTAAATTCTTAGTTAGACTTCCCAGGAGAGTCCTCACAGCACCTATGTGACCTGGTTTTGTTTCAGCACATGCATTTGCATGAAGGTGGCACCACTATTATTGAATATCTACAATGATTCTGTAAGAGATTAGAAAATGTTTAGCTTGGTCGCTTCCCCCTTGGTTTCACCACAGAGTTCCCGAAACCCTTATAAATTTGTAAGAGTGCTCAGAACATCTTTTGTTTTAATGAGGTGACTCTAGTGGGCTCCTGGGTGGGGGCTGGTCACCAGAAAGACAAGGAAAGATTAGAAGTTTAAATTTTTAGCCACTTCCTCATCTGATTGTGCCTATGTGAGGTAGTCTGGATGAACATCCACACAGGCCCAGTAGCATGGAGATCAGAGATCTTTCTAGGCTGGTGAAATATATCGACACCTAAAAGTGTGTCAGCTAATATTTTTCTATCAGTGACTTGATCTGAATTTGACTTCAGTATTGGTCATTTTACTTCCCTGTATTTGGATGCTAACCGATATAACAATGGAATAAAGCTAGTAATAAGTCTTATATGAATTTGCAAGCATACTTTTCTGACAATAATAAATGTGAAACACTGTAAATCAACATGATATTCTTTTTTTTATCATTTATTTATTTCCATCTATATTTGTTCTTTGGCTTGCATGAGCCTCCCATCACAGTGGCCTCTCTTGCCGCAGAGCGCTGTCTCTGGGCGCATGCGCTCCAGAGCTCCGGCTCAGTAGTTGGACACATTGGTTAGCTGCTCCACAGCACATGGGATCTTCCCAGGCCGAGGATAGAATCAGCGCCCCTTGCACTGCAAGGCGGTGTCCTTAGCCACTGGACCACCAGGGAATTCCAACATAGCATTCTTTTTAGTCAGAATAAGGAAGTAAACCAGTGAGTGTCACAGTGCACTTATGAGACACTCGGGGATAAAAAATCCACCTGAAATGCAAGACACAGTACAGGACATGTACGTTTGATCTCTGAGTTGAGAAGATTCCCTGTAGAAAGCAAAGGTAACCTACTCCGGTATTCTTGCCTGGGAAATTCCATGGACTAGGAGCCTGAAGGGCTACAGTTCATTGAATCACAAGAATTAGACACAACTTACAGAAACTTAAAGAGAAAACAACTTAGAGAAAAATACCACCACACCCAACTAGTAAAGGTATCACTACACATTATCAAAGGCTAAGATGGAATGTCTTAGTCCATAAATCAAAACAAACAAACCAGTCTTTTCAAATAGCTTAAAGGTTGGAATGACCAGAATTTCCAAGGAAATTGACATTGTAGATAGCAAGATAAAACCTAAAAGACCACAGAACACACACCAGCCAATGAGGAAGGCAAACCAGAAAGTCAAAAACTTAGCAAACTATTAGAATAGACTATATAAATACCATTGACAAACATGCAAGCAGATGTGAATTCTGCTAGACCTGGAGCATATATATATATTGTACTTTTGTTCTTGAAAAGAATTTTTCCCAGGGCCCTAATAGCCAAAGCTCTTCATATAGGTGGTAAACAAGTAGGCTGTGAAGTACTCATTTTTTAAAAACTCCTTGTTATTAAGCTGATTGACTTCTCAAAACACAGCCATCAGCAGTAGAAAAGAATCTTTGATTGTGATTGCAGAAGATAATAAAATATTCATGTCCAGGTTCCTGAAAAACCATTGACAGGAGGAGGTTGGATCTGATCGCAGAGAGGATACTCCACATACAAGAACAAAGGAGAAGCCACATCAAGACGGTAGGAAGGGCACAATCGCGCTTTTAAAAGTCAAACCTCATACCCACCAGAGAGCCTGGGCGGGCCAAAGGCACAAAGTCTGTTGCAGATCAAGACCTGGGAAGGAGCGGTGATACCCACAAGGGACTGAGCCAGACCTGCTTTGGAGGGTCCAGGTTCCCCCTTGAGCTAGAAGTGCCCTTGAGCAGGCTTCGGAAGGACGACACACAGTTTCCTTTGGAGGAGTTTACCATTAACCCGATCACAGAGCACCCGAGGAGGATTGGAAAGTCTGTGCACACTGTGATCCGGGAGAGGGGAATAGCGATCCAGCATGAGACTGAGCCAGACACACCTCTGAGTAATCTGATGTCTCCCGCGGTGGCGGAGTTCGATGGCGGCCTGCAGCAGGGTCAGGGTCACTGCAGAAGTGCTTCCCATAGAGCGTGTGGGAATAAATTCTTTGTGAGACAGACGCCATTTTCCCTACTGTAGTTTGGCTGCTGGTCAAACTGCAGGGCTGCTGGTCAAGCTACAGGGAGGGAACTTAGCTCCACCCAGCAAGAAAAGGGATTTGGAGTAAGAAACTCCCAGGGCCAGCCTGGGTGGGCCTTTTAGTTCTGGAATACGCCAAAATAAACAAGCAGTCAAAGAGGTCTCAGATCCAACCACTGCCAGAGGTAAGAAAAAGACTGATGATTCCTGAATAATCAACAAGAGACAGAAGAACATAAACACTATTTTTTCATGTTTTGTCTGAAGCTGGAGTTACTGCTGGATTTTTAAAATTTAAATTTATTCCTAATTCTTTTTTATTGGTTTTTTCTGTATTGTATTGTTTTGTTATAATTGTTTTTTTTTTTTTCTCTTTTTTCCAAAAACACTCAGTGCAATCTCCATTTGTTTTTTGTTTTTTGTTTGTTTGTTTGTTTTTGCTGGGTATGTGAGAGTGGGTGTGTTTATTTCCTCCATTGAATTCTATTGATCTTACCAGTAAGAGTGAATATATTCAAGTTTGCATAATTTTTTTTTTCTTTTTCCTTTTAAACCACACATTTTATTTTGGTATAAACTTCTGGTTCCCCATTGGCCTTTTAAGGTTCTGTGGGGGTTTTATTTGTTTTTATTATTTTTGCTTTGTTTTTCTATATTTTCCTATATACTTATCTCTGTTTTAATTTTTTTAATTTTTCATTTGTACTACTACTTCCTCTATAATTCTTTGCTTTCTCATATGCTCCTTTCCTATAGCACTAAATTCTAATACATACAAATCTTTATCTCCCTACATTTAACTTTGCAGTATTATTCTATATTTCTCTTCTATCCTCCCTTTCTCTTTTTCCCTTTTCCCACCATATTTCTTAGTCTGTTCTGTCCTCATTGCCTTATCCCCAAAGGGGACCCTGCTCCAGCATTATTCTCCAATTGGTGCTCTACTTAGTTTGGTTATTAACGAACGGGTGAAGATCGTACTTGGTTTTCTCTATTCGCCATGCTAATATACTGTCATGTATTTTTGGTTGGAATGCTTGGGTTATGTTACAGCTGTATATGTTTATGTGTATAATTCAATACGCTAGATAGTATTTGCATAATATTTTAATTGCCATTTGTCAAAGGTATACCTTCTGTTTCTCATTTGCATATATATGTTTTAATACCATTTAATGTCATAACCAACCAGCCGTCAAATCTTCATTCCCTGGTCAGGCAACAAGTCCTGGGGCTTTAGGGAGGGAGCACTGACTCCAAAACTCTACAGTACTAGAGAACGCCCAACACTGAGAGCAGTATACAAGCAGGAACGCCAACAAAGGTAATCACTTGTATGCAAGTCCTGACATCACCCAATCACCAGCATCACCCAGAATAAGAAGCCCCATCCAAACAACAAACACCAACAGATGTAACTCCAAGTCTGGGAAAAGGAAATCCCAACCATAGTCAGTTAAAAAATTAATAATAACAATGAAAAGGCAGAGAAATACCACACAAGTGAAGAAACAATCTACAAACACACAAGATCAAATCAGTGAAGAGAATTTGAACAAACTTTCTGAAAGTGATTTCAGAAGAATGATAGTAAAGATGATCAAAGACACTGAGAACAGAATGTTAGAAAACTTGCAAGACACAACTAACACACTGAATAAAGAAATACAAGAACTTACCAAAAAAGTAACAGAGACAAAGAACTCAATTGTTGAACTGAAAAACACTGTAGAAGGAATCCAGAGCAGAGTATCTGAGACAGAAGACCGGATAAGTGAGCTGGAAGATAGAATGGTGGAAGTAACTGCTGAAAAACAGAATCTAGCTAAAAGAATGAAAAGAGCAGAGGATAGCCTCAGAGACCTCTGGGATAATATCAAATGCAAATATATTCAAATTATAGGTCCCAGAAGAAGAAGAAAAGGGTGAAATTCTCCAAACCTCCTTTTTTTACCATATTTCTTAGTCTGTTCTGTCCTCATTGCCTTATCCCCAAAGGGGACCCTGCTCCAGCATTATTCTCCAATTGGTGCTCTACTTAGTTTGGTTATTAACGAACGGGTGAAGATCGTACTTGGTTTTCTATTCGCCATGCTAATATACTGTCATGTATTTTTGGTTGGAATGCTTGGGTTATGTTACAGCTGTATATGTTTATGTGTATAATTCAATACGCTAGATAGTATTTGCATAATATTTTAATTGCCATTTGTCAAAGGTATACCTTCTGTTTCTCATTTGCATATATATGTTTTAATACCATTTAATGTCATAACCAACCAGCCGTCAAATCTTCATTCCCTGGTCAGGCAACAAGTCCTGGGGCTTTAGGGAGGGAGCACTGACTCCAAAACTCTACAGTACTAGAGAACGCCCAACACTGAGAGCAGTATACAAGCAGGAACGCCAACAAAGGTAATCACTTGTATGCAAGTCCTGACATCACCCAATCACCAGCATCACCCAGAATAAGAAGCCCCATCCAAACAACAAACACCAACAGATGTAACTCCAAGTCTGGGAAAAGGAAATCCCAACCATAGTCAGTTAAAAAATTAATAATAACAATGAAAAGGCAGAGAAATACCACACAAGTGAAGAAACAATCTACAAACACACAAGATCAAATCAGTGAAGAGAATTTGAACAAACTTTCTGAAAGTGATTTCAGAAGAATGATAGTAAAGATGATCAAAGACACTGAGAACAGAATGTTAGAAAACTTGCAAGACACAACTAACACACTGAATAAAGAAATACAAGAACTTACCAAAAAAGTAACAGAGACAAAGAACTCAATTGTTGAACTGAAAAACACTGTAGAAGGAATCCAGAGCAGAGTATCTGAGACAGAAGACCGGATAAGTGAGCTGGAAGATAGAATGGTGGAAGTAACTGCTGAAAAACAGAATCTAGCTAAAAGAATGAAAAGAGCAGAGGATAGCCTCAGAGACCTCTGGGATAATATCAAATGCAAATATATTCAAATTATAGGGGTCCCAGAAGAAGAAGAAAAAAGAAAGGCTATGAGAAAATTTTTGAAGAGATTATAGTTGAAAATTTCTCCAACATGGGGAAAGAAATACTCAATCAAGTCCAAGAAGCACAAAGAGTACCATACAGAATCAATCCGAGAAGAAACACACCTAGACACATATTAATGAAGCTAACACAAATTAAACACAAGGACAGAATTCTTAAAGCAGCAAGGGAAAAGCAACTAGTGACATACAAGGGAAAGCCCATCCGTTTAACAGCTGATCTTTCAACAGAATCTCTGCAGTCCAGAAGGGAATGGCAGGACACATTTAAACAGCTAAAAGTGAATAATCAGCAACCAAGGATCCTCAACCCTGCAAGGATCTCATTCAAAATTTATGGAGAAATCAAAAGCTTTACAGACAAGCAAAAATTAAAAGAATTTAGTCACACCAAACCAGCCTTACAACAAGTGTTAAAGAGATTTATTTAGACAACATGTATAAAAGAAGAAGATCCACAAAACAAACCCATCATAACATCTAAGAAGACGACAATAGGATCATTTGTATCAATAATTGCTTTGAATGTCAATGGACTAAATGCCCCAACCAAAAGACACAGGGTGGCGGAATGGATTCAAAAACACGACCCATACATATGCTGCCTCCAGGAAACTCATTTCAGACCTAGAGACACTCATAGACTGAAAGTGAGAGGCTGGAAAAAGATATCCCACGCAAATGGAAATCAAAAGAAAGCTGGAGTAGCAATCCTCATATCAGACAAAATAGACCTCAAAATAAAGAAGATTCTAAGAGACAAGGCAGGTCACTACATCATGATCAAGGGATCGATCCAAGAAGAAGACATAACAATTATAAATATCTATGCACCCAACGCAGGAGCACCCCAATACATAAGACAAACACTTTCAGACATAAAAGAAGACATCGACACTAACATAATCATAGTAGGAGACTTTAACACAAATGGACAGATCATCTAAACAGAAAATTAACAAAGAAACAGAAGACTTAAATGCCACACTAGAAGAGATGGACCTCATTGATATCTTTAGGACCTTCCATTCAAAAGCAGAAGAATACACTTTTTTCTCAAGTGCTCACAGAACATTCTCCAGGATAGACCACATCTTGGACCACAAATCAAACCTCCGTCAATTCAAGAAAACTGAAATTATATCAACCATCTTCTCGGACCACAATGCAGTGAGACTAGAGATCAACTACAGGAAAAAAACCGCTAAAAACACAAACACATGGAGATTAAACAACACATACCTAAAAAATCAACTGATCATTGAGGAAATCAAAGGAGAAATAAAACAATGCCTAGAAGAAAATGACAATGAACACACGACAGTGCAAAACCTATGGGATACTGCAAAAGCAGTTCTAAGAGGCAAGTTTATAGCAATTCAATCCCACCTCAAGAAACTAGGAAAATCTCAAACAGACGACCTTACCTTACGCTTAAAACAACTGGAGAAAGAAGAACAAAAGCACCCCAAAGCCAGCAGAAGAAGGGAAATCATAAAGATCAGAGCAGAAATAAATGAAAAAGAAACAAAAGAAACAATAGTAAAGATAAATAAAACAAAAAGTTCATTCTTCAAAAAGGTCAATAAAATCGACACACCACTGGCCAGACTCATCAAGAAAAAGAGAGAGAAGAACCAGATCACCAAAATCAAAAATGAAAAAGGAGAGATTACAAGAGGGAATGCAGAAATCCAAAGGATTCTAAGAGACTATTATGAACAACACTATGGCAACAAACTGGACAACCTGGAAGAAATGGACAGTTTCTTAGAGAAGATTAATCTCCCAAGACTCAACCAGGAAGAAATAGAGACTGTGAACAACCCAATCACAAGCACAGAAATCAACATTGTGATCAAAACTCTACCCAAAAATAAAAGCCCAGGGCCCGATGGTTTTACAAGTGAATTCTACCAAACATTTAAAGAAGAGCTCATGCCTGTCCTTCTAAAACTCTTCCAAACAATTGCACAGGAAGGAACACTTCCAAACACATTCTATGAGGCCACCATAACCCTGATACCAAAGCCAGACAAAGACAACACAAAAAAAGAAAATTATAGGCCAATTTCACTGATGAATCTAGGTGCCAAAATCCTCAACAAAATCCTAGCAAACAGAATTCAGCAGCACATTCAAAAGCTCATACATCATGATCAAGTTGGGTTCATCCCAGGCATGCAAGGATTCTTCAGTATCTGCAAATCAATCAGTGTGATACACCATATCAACAAATTCAGAGGAAAAATCACATGATCATCTCAACAGATGCAGAAAAAGCCTTTGACAAAGCACAACATTGATTTATGATAAAAACTCTTCAGAAAATGGGCATAGAAGGAACCTATCTCAACATAGTGAAAGCCATATATGAGAAGCCCACAGCGAACATTATCCTCAATGGTGAAAAACTGAAAGGATTTCCTCTAACATCAGGAACGAGACAAGGGTGTCCACTTTCACCAGTCTTATTCAACATAGTCCTGGAAGCTCTAGCAACAGAAATAAGAGAAGAGAAAGAAATCAAAGAATCCAGATTGGAAAAGAAGTCAAACTCTCTCTATTTGTAGACAACATAATATTATACATAAAAAATCCCAAAGACACCATTACAAAACTCCTAGAGTTAATCAGCGAATTTAACAAAGTTGCATGAAACAAAATCAACACACAGAAATCACTATCATTCCTATACACAAACAATGAAAAATCAGAAAACGAAATCAAAGAGGCAATCCCCTTCACCATCGCAACCAAAAGAATAAAACATCTAGGAATAAACCTACTCAAAGAAACAAAAGAATTGTACACAGAAAATTACAAGACACTCATGAGAGACATTAAAAAGACTTAAACAGGGCTTCTCCTGGTGGTCCAGTGGGTAAGGACACCACCTTGCAGTGCAAGGGGCGCCGGTTCGATCCCTGGCCTAGGAAGATCCAACGTGCCGCGGAGCGGCTAGACCGATGTGTCCAATCACCAAGCCGGAGCTCTGGAGCACATGGACCCAGAGCCAGAGCTCTGCAGCGACAGACGCCACCGCGATGGGAGGCCCACAGGAGCCAAAGAACAAAGACGGATGAAAATGGATAAATGAAAGACCAATAGAAGTGGCCCGCCCGCTACCCTCCCTCCCCAACCCAAACCCGCCCTAAATAAATAAATAAATAAATCTTTAAAAAAAAAAAAAAAGGACTTAGACAGACGGAGAGATATTCCATGTTCCTGGGACAGAAGAATCAATATTGTGAAAATGGCCATATTACCAAATGTCATCTATAGATTCAATGCGATCCCTATCAAACTTCCAATGACATTCTTCACAGAACTAAACCAAAGAATCACACAGTTCATATGGAAGTACAAAAGACCTCGAATAGCCAAAGCAATCCTGAGGAAGAAGAATGGAGCTGGAGGGATCAGCCTCCCCAACTTCCGACTTGACTACAAAGCAACAGTCATCAAGACAGTATGGTACTGGCACGAAAACAGAAATATCGACCAATGGAACAAGATCGAGAACCCAGAGATAAACCCGCACACCTATGGGTACCTTACTTTTGACAAAGGAGGCGAACACATAAGATAGGACACAGACAGCCTCTTCAACAAATGGTGCTGGGAAAATTGGACAGCTACATGCAAAAAAATGAAGTTGGAACGTTCCCTGACACCATCCACAAAGATCAACTCAAAATGGATTAAAGACCTAAATGTAAGACCAGAAACCATCAAACTCTTAGAGGAGAATATAGGCAAAACACTCAAGGACATCCATCAAAGCAAGATCTTCTCTGACCCACCTACTAGAATAGCGGAACTGAAAAGACAAATGAACATGTGGGACCTCATGAAACTTAAAAGCTTCTGTACAGCAAAAGAAATTACAAAAAAGCTGGACAGACATCCCACAGAATGGGAGAAAATCATAGCAAATGAAACAACAGACAAAGAATTATTCTCCAAAATCTACAAGCAACTCAGACAACTCAGCACCGGAAAAACGAACAACCCAATCAAAAAATGGGAAAAGGACCTAAACAGACACCTCTCCAACGACGACATACAGATGGCCCAAAAGCACATGAAACGATGCTCAACTTCATTTATAATTAGAGAAATGCAAATCAAAACTACCATGAGATATCACCTCACACCTGTCAGAATGGCCATCATCCACAAATCAACAGACAATAACTGCTGGAGAAGGTGCGGAGAAAAGGGAACACTCCTGCATTGCTGGTGGGAATGGAAATGGATACAGCCTCTATGGAAGACAGTCTGGAGATTTCTTTAAAAACTAAAAATAGAAGCACCATACGACCCAGCAATCCCACTCTTAGGCTTATACCCTGATGAAATCAAATCTGAAAGAAGCACCTGTACCCCAATGTTCATTGCAGCTCTCTATACAATAGCTAGAACATGGAAGCAATCTAGATGCCCATCGAAGAACAAATAGATAAAGCAGCTCTGGTACTCAAGGAATAAGGAAGTAGCATGAAGACCTGTACTACCATAAGTGAAGAAAATCGCTATAGTCATTGCTCTGTGAGAAAAGGGGATCCTTCAGGGGTGCTGTGTGATGGTTGGGAAGGGTGGGAACGGGGGGATATACATATGACTAATCTGGGAACATGCATATCTGTAAACAACAAAACTCTGTAAAAGTTAAAATTAAAATAAAGGTTTAAAAAGATAAATTAAAATAAAATGTTCATGTCCTTTGATGATTATTCAAAATTTCCTGTGGGGTTCCCAAAAGTTTTAATCCATTTTGACTTTATTTTTGGATGGTGTGGAAAAGTGGCCCAGTTTTATGCTTTTACATATAGCCATTCAGTTTTCTAAACCTCATTTATTGGAGAGGCTGTCTTAAAAAACCTAAACTTAAGAAATCTTCTGACCCACCTACTAGAATAGCGGAACTGAAAAGACAAATGAACATGTGGGACCTCATGAAACTTAAAAGCTTCTGTACAGCAAAAGAAATTACAAAAAAGCTGGACAGACATCCCACAGAATGGGAGAAAATCATAGCAAATGAAACAACAGACAAAGAATTATTCTCCAAAATCTACAAGCAACTCAGACAACTCAGCACCGGAAAAACGAACAACCCAATCAAAAAATGGGAAAAGGACCTAAACAGACACCTCTCCAACGACGACATACAGATGGCCCAAAAGCACATGAAACGATGCTCAACTTCATTTATAATTAGAGAAATGCAAATCAAAACTACCATGAGATATCACCTCACACCTGTCAGAATGGCCATCATCCACAAATCAACAGACAATAACTGCTGGAGAAGGTGCGGAGAAAAGGGAACACTCCTGCATTGCTGGTGGGAATGGAAATGGATACAGCCTCTATGGAAGACAGTCTGGAGATTTCTTTAAAAACTAAAAATAGAAGCACCATACGACCCAGCAATCCCACTCTTAGGCTTATACCCTGATGAAATCAAATCTGAAAGAAGCACCTGTACCCCAATGTTCATTGCAGCTCTCTATACAATAGCTAGAACATGGAAGCAATCTAGATGCCCATCGAAGAACAAATAGATAAAGCAGCTCTGGTACTCAAGGAATAAGGAAGTAGCATGAAGACCTGTACTACCATAAGTGAAGAAAATCGCTATAGTCATTGCTCTGTGAGAAAAGGGGATCCTTCAGGGGTGCTGTGTGATGGTTGGGAAGGGTGGGAACGGGGGGATATACATATGACTAATCTGGGAACATGCATATCTGTAAACAACAAAACTCTGTAAAAGTTAAAATTAAAATAAAGGTTTAAAAAGATAAATTAAAATAAAATGTTCATGTCCTTTGATGATTATTCAAAATTTCCTGTGGGGTTCCCAAAAGTTTTAATCCATTTTGACTTTATTTTTGGATGGTGTGGAAAAGTGGCCCAGTTTTATGCTTTTACATATAGCCATTCAGTTTTCTAAACCTCATTTATTGGAGAGGCTGTCTTTCCTTATTGTGTATCCTTGCCATTTTTCTTATAGGTTAGTTGAGTATGTAACTATGGATCCCCTGACAGTTCAGTGGGTAAGAATCCACCCGCATTGCAGGAGATGCAGGAGATGCAGTTGAAGGTTCAGTCCCTGGGCTGGGAAGATGCCCTGGAGAAGGAAATGGCAACCGACTGCAGTATTCTTGCCTGGGAAACCCATTGACAGAGGAGCCTGGCGGTCTATAGTTCATAGGTTCCTAAAGAGTCAGACATGGCTGAGTAGCTAAACCACCATGATTACTATGGGTTTATTTCTGAACTCTTTATTCTATTCCCTTGATCTATGTGTGTTTTTGTGTATTATATTGCTTTGATTACTATAGATTTTTAGTATAATCTGAAGTCAGAGAGTATAATACCTCTGCTCTTCTTTCTCCAGATTGTTTTGGCTCTGTGGGATCTTGGTGAGATTGTATTAGAAGGTCAAGTGGTGACAAGGTCTTTAGAGTTTGTGATATAAAAAACTGTGAGCCTATGTAGGGTCATTTATGGTATGTCTACAAGTCTAACCAAAAGTTATATTTCTTTTTACTTTTCTTTTTTTTTTTTAAAGATTTATTTATTTATTTATTTTGGGCGGGGGTCAGGTTGGGGAGGGAGGGGAGTGGGCAGGCCACTTCTATTGGTCCTTCATTTCTCCATTTTCATCCGTCTTTGTTCTTGGCTCCTGTGGGCCTCCCATCGCGTGGCGTCTGTTGCAGAGTACCGGCTCTGGGCCCATACGCTCCAGTGCTCCAGCTCGGTGATTGGACACATCCGCCCAGCCGCCTCCGTGGCTCGTGGGATCTTCCCAGGCCAGAGATCGAACCGCGCCTTGCACTGCAAGGCAGTGTCCTTATCCACTGGACCACCAGGGAAGCCCTAGTTATATTTCTCAGTACATTTGTTTGCTTAAAATGTTTTCCCCAATATAAAAAAAAAAAGGGTTCCCAAAAGTTTTAATCCATTTTGACTTTATTTTTGGATGGTGTGGAAAAGTGGCCCAGTTTTATGCTTTTACATATAGCCATTCAGTTTTCTAAACCTCATTTATTGGAGAGGCTGTCTTTCCTTATTGTGTATCCTTGCCATTTTTCTTATAGGTTAGTTGAGTATGTAACTATGGATCCCCTGACAGTTCAGTGGGTAAGAATCCACCCGCATTGCAGGAGATGCAGGAGATGCAGTTGAAGGTTCAGTCCCTGGGCTGGGAAGATGCCCTGGAGAAGGAAATGGCAACCGACTGCAGTATTCTTGCCTGGGAAACCCATTGACAGAGGAGCCTGGCGGTCTATAGTTCATAGGTTCCTAAAGAGTCAGACATGGCTGAGTAGCTAAACCACCATGATTACTATGGGTTTATTTCTGAACTCTTTATTCTATTCCCTTGATCTATGTGTGTTTTTGTGTATTATATTGCTTTGATTACTATAGATTTTTAGTATAATCTGAAGTCAGAGAGTATAATACCTCTGCTCTTCTTTCTCCAGATTGTTTTGGCTCTGTGGGATCTTGGTGAGATTGTATTAGAAGGTCAAGTGGTGACAAGGTCTTTAGAGTTTGTGATATAAAAAACTGTGAGCCTATGTAGGGTCATTTATGGTATGTCTACAAGTCTAACCAAAAGTTATATTTCTTTTTACTTTTCTTTTTTTTTTTTAAAGATTTATTTATTTATTTATTTTGGGCGGGGGTCAGGTTGGGGAGGGAGGGGAGTGGGCAGGCCACTTCTATTGGTCCTTCATTTCTCCATTTTCATCCGTCTTTGTTCTTTGGCTCCTGTGGGCCTCCCATCGCGGTGGCGTCTGTTGCAGAGTGCCGGCTCTGGGCGCATGCACTCCAGAGCTCCGGCTCGGTGATTGGACACATCCGTCCAGCCGCTCCGTGGCTCGTGGGATCTTCCCAGGCCAGAGATCGAACCGGCGCCCCTTGCACTGCAAGGCAGTGTCCTTATCCACTGGACCACCAGGGGAAGCCCTGAAGTTATATTTCTCAGTACATTTGTTTGCTTAAAAATGTTTTCCCCAATATAAAAAAAAAAAAATTGTTCCTGGTAATATGGCTACAGAACAAAGTATTCCAAACTTAATAGCAGCACTTTTACTATACTCACAGATTCTTTAGTGTAGTCATTTATAAAGAACAAAGCAGAAACGGTTTTTCTTTGATCCACAATATCTGAAACTTTGCATAGAAAGCATTAAATGCTGGATTTGACTCAACATCAGGAGAACAGAGTTATCTGAATGCACATTCATTCAAAATTCTGGAAGCCAAAATGAGAAAACTCAGAAACTAAGATTTCAAACTGAAGAGTCTACATACAGTTTCTCCATGTGGCATGACAGTACAGTGTCAAGGTTACAGTACAGAGGTCCCAGGGTTAAGCATACATGAGATATTTTGTTCATGGCTCAAGTTGTTCAGTAAGCAATGCAAGAAGTTGCATGATCTTTTCTGACCAACTTTTCAGAAGTTATTCAGTATCATTTCCATACTTACACTGGTTACAAGTGTCACTAGCCCACAGAAATTCAAAGAGAAGGAGACAGAGACCACACCTCTTAAGGGAACCAGTGTCATGTGGGATAGGAAACAATCTGTGGCACTGTGGAAAGTGAAATCTGATGCCAAAATATTATTTTGTATCAATTTATATTTCCACCAACAATGCAAGAGGGTTTCCTGGAGGTTTCTTAAAAAACTAAAAATAGAAGCACCACACAACCCAGCAATATCACTATGAGATTTATACCCTTATGAAATCAAAGCTGAAAGAAGCACCTGTATCCCAATGTTCATTGTAGCTCTCTATACAATAGCTAGAACATGGAAGCAACCTAGATGTCCATCAATGAATGAATGGATAAAGAAGTTCTGGTACATATATACAATGGAATACTACTCAGCTGTTAAAAGAAATGCAGAAGAATCAGTCCTAATGAGGTGGTTGGAGCTAGAACCTATCATAAAAAGTGAAGTCAGTCAAAAAGAGAAGGACAAGTACAGTATACTAACACATATATGTGGAATCTGGTAAAAGGGTAATGATAGCACATGCAGTGAACCCATGAAAAAACAGACAGAGAATAGACGTATGGACATTGTGGGGAATGAATAGTGGGTGGGAGGCATAGAGGAGCAACATGGAAACCTATACTATCATGTATGAAAAAAACTACTGTCACTGCGCTAAGGGAATAGGAGTATTTACAATGGCTTTGTGTGATGGCCTGGAGGGGTGGGATCGGGGGGCCTAGGAGTGGGGAGGGAACCAGGGATATGCATACGACTGATCTGTAAAGATGCATGTCTGTGAACAACAAAACTCTGTAAAAACTTTAAAATAAAGAAATATTTTTTTTAAAAAAAGTGTTATTTTGTCCAAATGAGTTGTGAAACAAATCTACAGCTTTAGAATACTTTTAACCATCATGTGTTTAATGAACATTCATTTACCAAGCATCATATACTTAATAAACTCTGTGTTAGGAGATATCTACTTTGAAACAAAAATAATGGATAATCTGTCTTAATGGAATACACAATCTAAATGAACACAGAGCATGGCTTTAACATATCAACAGGATGTTTTTTCTTGCTAAAGAGCTGTACATATTCATTGATGGGGCTCAGACAAAGATTGAATGGTTACAGATTTGTGGGAGGTAAACCTTCAACTGATTTTGCAGGAGGAGTAATATATTCACTTCAGCCAAAAGTCCTACTATGGAACAAGAGCAAATAAGACAAAATCTATTTTCTCAATAAATAAATAAATAAATGATAAGCTAACTTCCATAAACAGGAATATGCAAAAAGATATGAAATGCCAGTGGGGAGAATAAAAGAGGATTTCTAAAGATGATACCATTTGAGATTAACTTGGAAAATATAAAATATATGATATATAAGAGAACACTGTAGAAGTTTATGATTTTCTAGATAAAGCTTTTCAGAAATATTTATGTACACTAATACAGCAAGAGTATATAATGGATTTTATTAAAGGGTGGAATATAAGACTAGAAAAAGTAAATATGATCAAGAACTAGTGAGTCATGCTTTTCTGAAAACTGTATAATGTGGGTGGCCAGAGTGTGCATACAGAAAGGTGGATGTCATGATGAGAGGTGAGTTTCAAGACGCTAGGTAATTTGTGATCAGTGAAGGCCAAAGTGCAATAGAAAAGAAGACGAAAAGTAATGCAACCCATCCAGAGTTCCTTCAGTGGTTTGAACTCTTGTTAATTTTTCATTCTAATCAAGTCAGCTACCCAATCAGTAGCCATGGATAAAAATGTTCCATAAAGCATTATATTTGTTGACAAAACAATGAACTGTTGAGAATCTTTCTTCTCTGGTATGTTCTTATTTCTTTTCATATATTCATTTAGGGAATTAGAACAAACATTGTTATCCATGTATTTTGAAATTGTCATGAAATTCCAAATTTAAATAACTCATGATAATCATGAATTAAAACATGTTGAAACTTCTACTCAATTTTCATATTCTTACCCATTATACATTGTTGAATCCCCCACTTCCCTCAAGATACTTTAGATAGTCTAGGTGACACAGGAATATCTAACTTAGAAACTGAGTGAGGGTACCATTGCCAATCTACAAATATTATATTATATTATATTATATTATGGATCATATTATATTCACTCTTAATTATCTATCTCATATAGTAAAGAATCAAAATATATAAATATTTTCAAAGTAGTAAGTTCTTTATTTTTAGAGAAAAAATAAATGTCGACACCAATTCATGGAATTTCGTCTTGTGTGCTGTTGTATAATCTTCAGAAGTGCCTGAATCTCACTTTGGAGATCCCTGTGTGGGCCTATGAAAATCAAGCTATTGAAGGGAGGAGACAGAAATGAAAGGATAAGTACAAGTAGACAGAATGGAATCAACATCTCACAGAATATGGCATTTAGCAGCTCCTTCTGAGAACTCTCATGGGGTAAGAATGTACTCTTCTTATGGAATCTTGGATGTTTTGGGCATAAAATAACTGTAGGGAATAGCAAGAGATCAAAACTACTATCTTAGGGCATGAAGCATACCACTTCAACACATAGGTATTCTCTTCAAGCTTATCTACATTGCCAAGGCAATATTCACTAATAAGTGAATCCATCAGGGTATAAAGAAAATTATCCAACATAAAGATTTGATTCAGGTAACAGAATGCACACTGAATCAGTGACATTTTGTGTGATTTTTACCATACTAAAGAATTACCTTTCAAAGAAGAAAAGATGCCAAAACATTGGTTTTTGGAAGACCCTCTTAAACTAAGTGCTAAGTATAATTCATTCAAATATTTTTCAGTATTCATCTTTTTCAGCTTATCTCATCCAAACGATCAGCCGTCATTATGTCAGAAGACAAATGTGTCCATCAAATGGGTGCCAGAATGAAAGCAGAAGAGTCAGATAAATGGCATACATTTGTAGGGCCAAACTTCAGGCCTGGGTCACAAGGCAGGCAGGGGAGAATCTAGAATGGGAGAGCAGCACCATGAGGGCACAAAGTGGAGAGGTGGAGGGGTACCAGGTTTACTTCTAAACACGGTGAGGTAGAAATTCTTTAATACAGCATCATCCTCCCTAATTCCCCAACAAGCTTTAGAAATGTTAGAAATTATACAAATCACTATCATCTTGCTTCCTGATCCAAATAGGTTTTCTTAACACTGGCAAGTTCCTACCCAGTCTTACTTATCTAATAGCCCCTCTTTTGAATTAAGAGAATCTAGCTAAGCTACTGTTTTCCTTAAGTGTCAAGAACTTTCCTTGTGTATAATCTCCATTTTGGGATGACTTAAATCTCTTCCTCTACTTACTACCCGTAGTCATACCTGAACATACTTGTGGTATGGTCAACTTTTAACCCTCCATTTTCCTCTAGACAGTAGATCCTATATGGTCCTGGATTTATATCACTAGTTTTGCTTTTCTGGATGTTTTTCTTCACATGTCTTTGAACCAGGGGCTTTTTTGCCCCTGACCTAAATCTAACGGCCTTTCTGGTCTTCTTTATTAAATATCATTTGCTTTATAAAATCTGCTATACATAGCAGATTTGGAGAGTTACAACTCTCCAAAGAGTGTTTCAAACTTTACAGGTAGAGAACTAGCGTTCTTGACTTTAAGGTGAAAGTTGCTCAGTCGTGTCTGCCTCTTTGTGACCCATGGACTGGCCATGGAATTCTGCATGCAAGAGTATTGGAGTGGGTAGCCTTTCCCTTCTCCAGCGGATCTTCCCAACCCAGGGGTGGAACCCAGGTCTCTCGCATTGCAGGCAGATTCTTTATCATCTGAGCCTCCAGGGAAACCCTGATATTCAGATAGAAGTCAGGAAACTGCAGCCCTTGAGCCAAATCTGATTCAATGCCATTTTTTTAAAAGGTTTTGTTGGAACAACCAAAACCTACTGTTTTAAGGATTGCCTATGTTTGCATTTGCACTCCAGCAGAGAAGTTGAGACAGATAACACATAACACACATAGTCTAAAATATTTACTATGAGGCTTTTCATAGAAGTTTGCCAATGTCTGAGTTGTGTGCTTAGGGAAACAAGGAAGCCACTTGCCTTTTTTTTGAACAATAGAAAAGTGACTAATGGGAGAGCAGCACTATGAGGGCACAAAGTGGAGAGGTGGAGGGGTACCAGGTTTACTTCTAAACACGGTGAGGTAGAAATTCTTTAATACAGCATCATCCTCCCTAATTCCCCAACAAGCTTTAGAAATGTTAGAAATTATACAAATCACTATCATCTTGCTTCCTGATCCAAATAGGTTTTCTTAACACTGGCAAGTTCCTACCCAGTCTTACTTATCTAATAGCCCCTCTTTTGAATTAAGAGAATCTAGCTAAGCTACTGTTTTCCTTAAGTGTCAAGAACTTTCCTTGTGTATAATCTCCATTTTGGGATGACTTAAATCTCTTCCTCTACTTACTACCCGTAGTCATACCTGAACATACTTGTGGTATGGTCAACTTTTAACCCTCCATTTTCCTCTAGACAGTAGATCCTATATGGTCCTGGATTTATATCACTAGTTTTGCTTTTCTGGATGTTTTTCTTCACATGTCTTTGAACCAGGGCTTTTTTGCCCCTGACCTAAATCTAACGGCCTTTCTGGTCTTCTTTATTAAATATCATTTGCTTTATAAAATCTGCTATACATAGCAGATTTGGAGAGTTACAACTCTCCAAAGAGTGTTTCAAACTTTACAGGTAGAGAACTAGCGTTCTTGACTTTAAGGTGAAAGTTGCTCAGTCGTGTCTGCCTCTTTGTGACCCATGGACTGGCCATGGAATTCTGCATGCAAGAGTATTGGAGTGGGTAGCCTTTCCCTTCTCCAGCGGATCTTCCCAACCCAGGGGTGGAACCCAGGTCTCTCGCATTGCAGGCAGATTCTTTATCATCTGAGCCTCCAGGGAAACCCTGATATTCAGATAGAAGTCAGGAAACTGCAGCCCTTGAGCCAAATCTGATTCAATGCCATTTTTTTAAAAGGTTTTGTTGGAACAACCAAAACCTACTGTTTTAAGGATTGCCTATGTTTGCATTTGCACTCCAGCAGAGAAGTTGAGACAGATAACACATAACACACATAGTCTAAAATATTTACTATGAGGCTTTTCATAGAAGTTTGCCAATGTCTGAGTTGTGGGCTTAGGGAAACAAGGAAGCCACTTGTCTAATACAAACATATGGTATTTAAATTTTTGAGAAGGAATAGAGGAAGTGAACATAACTAGGGGATCCTGTCAAACTTCCACAATATGCTTATAATGTTGAATACTTTTTAACCTCACAATATTTAAGAAGGTGAATGTAACTTACTACATTCCTAAACTAAGGGAAGATTTCTAGGGAAAAAAAAAAATGTTTCTTTGTAATTTACTCTGATAAAGAATTCAAGTCTCCTAAATAAAGACCCCTGAACCCCATAGTCTCTGATTCAAAACAAATTAAAACTTCATTTTTTTACTTATCATAGAAAATATGAGGGGCACATCAGAGGCATCTGGAACAGCCCAGTGACGTGTATGACTAGTTTGTTCTTCCCCTCTTCTCTAAAACCTTTTTTTTTTTTTTAATATCATATTTACTTTCACACTTAAGGTCTTTTTTCCATGTGGTTTTCAGAAATGAGGCATTTATGAAAATGAAAGGTAAATTGCTCTGGACAACACTGACAACCTTAAAATTTTTCCTATATAATTACTTTGAGATGAGATGGAAAACTTATTATGGCTCTGTCTGGAATATGTGGTATCCCATGGCTTTTTAAAGTGGAGTATTATTCTTTTATTAAAAAAAATAATAAATAACTTAGCCTAAGTAGAGGCTTTTTTGGTGATCCAGATGGTAAAAAATTTGCCTGTAATGCAGGAGACCCTGGTTTGAGCCCTGGGTGAGGAAGATCCTGACCAGAAGGAAGGAAATGGCAACCCACTCCAGTATTCTTGCCCAGAGAATTCCATACACAGATGAGACTGGCAGGCTACAGTTCATGGGGTTGCAAAGAGTCAGACACAATGGAGTAACTAACATACGGGTGTAGAAAGATGTTTTAATCAGCTGGAAGATGCCACCAATCATTAGAAATACCATTACTTTAAAGTGGTATTCCCAAGTGGCTCATTGGTAAAGAATTTGCAGTTCTCCTCTAAAGCAGGAGATGTAGGTTCGACCCCTGGTTCAGGAAGACCCCCTAGGGTAGGAAATGGCAACCCATTCCAGTATACTTTCTTGGGAAATCTCATGGACAGGCTACTATCACTGGGGCTGCAAAGAGCTGACACAACTCAGCAACTAAACAGCAGCAGAAGCAGGTACAGAAAGTTCAAAGTCGAGGCAAAATGCAGACATATTATCTTGAAATTGTAGTTGTACACCACTATTTTCCTCTTTGTTTTAGGCAACTTTTAAATGAGAGGCAGGAAGAGATATAAGCCAGGGTCTGTGCTGTCTGAAAAAATTACCTATAGTAATTCACAGATAAGAAAGTGTGAATGAAGAGAATAAGGAACATGGTATAAAATGAATAGAGGTGATACCTTCAGAATACTCCTCACCAATTTCTCTCTCATTAGGCAGAATCCAGTCATATGAGAGAGAATTGAGAATGTATTGGATGAGAGAAAGAATCTACAAACAGCAAGTAAAAACTGAAGACATTGACTCTGGACTCACCCCTTAACATATTTTTAGAATACTACTCGCTATTCAAGTGGAGATTAGTATTGAAAAATGAAACAAAACTGTAGGTCAGTCTCATCAGTCAACTCAGGACTTTATAAATTCTAAACAATTTTCACCAGGCATAAATTACTATTTGATGATGATGACAATGAGTACAACTTTCTTTTGAAATAAGATGGATCTCTGGGTTTTGCCTCTGTATTGTTGAGGACAAAATAGGAATTTTAGTTGCAAATGATAGAGTCCATTGTATATAACTTTATGAGACAGGAATTTATTGAGAAATATAGAGAACACAATGAATTACTGAAGACAATTCAAGAAAAAGATCTCAAGCAACGTTGCTGTTGTGCTCACCATGAATGAATGTATGCTTAGTCACTCAGTTGTTTCTGGCTCTGTGACCATTTGGATTGTAGCCTGCCAGGCTCCTGTGTCCATGGAATTTTCAAGACAGGAATACTGGAATGAGTTGCAATTCCTCCCCCAGGGGAGTCTTCCTGATCCATGGATTGAACCCACAACTCCTGTGTTTCCTGCCACGATTAGGACATTTTCAAGAAAGTACTTACACAACTACTGTTTCCAGACATTTACTCCTTTGTCCTTCCTTAGGAAGCTACAATAACTGAAAGTCACAGTTCCTTGCAGGATGCAGTACCAGTGCTGACTTTGTCATGATCAGAAATTTATAGACTCAGAGGTTTGTCTACCCAGGGGCTGGCTATAGAACTCAACTAGCACTGCTAAATCCAAACCAGCAAAATGTATTGTCTTTAATCCGGATTATTTTCTCATGTTATTCAGTTCTGATTTAAGTCTTCAATTCATTTCAGCTCAGTTGCTCAGTTGTGTCTGATTCTCTGCAGCCCTAATGGACTGCAGCATGCCTGGCTTCCTGTCCTTCAACATCACCTAGAACATGCTCAAACTCATCTCCGTTGATTCGGTGACGCCATCCAACCATTTTGTTCTGTCATTTTTTTCCCATTTTCTGCCACTATTTGCTATGAGAGAGAAATGTATTGGATGAGAGAAAGAATCTACAAACAGCAAGTAAAACTGAAGACATTGACTCTGGACTCACCCCTTAACATATTTTTAGAATACTACTCGCTATTCAAGTGGAGATTAGTATTGAAAAATGAAACAAAACTGTAGGTCAGTCTCATCAGTCAACTCAGGACTTTATAAATTCTAAACAATTTTCACCAGGCATAAATTACTATTTGATGATGATGACAATGAGTACAACTTTCTTTTGAAATAAGATGGATCTCTGGGTTTTGCCTCTGTATTGTTGAGGACAAAATAGGAATTTTAGTTGCAAATGATAGAGTCCATTGTATATAACTTTATGAGACAGGAATTTATTGAGAAATATAGAGAACACAATGAATTACTGAAGACAATTCAAGAAAAAGATCTCAAGCAACGTTGCTGTTGTGCTCACCATGAATGAATGTATGCTTAGTCACTCAGTTGTTTCTGGCTCTGTGACCATTTGGATTGTAGCCTGCCAGGCTCCTGTGTCCATGGAATTTTCAAGACAGGAATACTGGAATGAGTTGCAATTCCTCCCCCAGGGGAGTCTTCCTGATCCATGGATTGAACCCACAACTCCTGTGTTTCCTGCCACGATTAGGACATTTTCAAGAAAGTACTTACACAACTACTGTTTCCAGACATTTACTCCTTTGTCCTTCCTTAGGAAGCTACAATAACTGAAAGTCACAGTTCCTTGCAGGATGCAGTACCAGTGCTGACTTTGTCATGATCAGAAATTTATAGACTCAGAGGTTTGTCTACCCAGGGGCTGGCTATAGAACTCAACTAGCACTGCTAAATCCAAACCAGCAAAATGTATTGTCTTTAATCCGGATTATTTTCTCATGTTATTCAGTTCTGATTTAAGTCTTCAATTCATTTCAGCTCAGTTGCTCAGTTGTGTCTGATTCTCTGCAGCCCTAATGGACTGCAGCATGCCTGGCTTCCCTGTCCTTCAACATCACCTAGAACATGCTCAAACTCATCTCCGTTGATTCGGTGACGCCATCCAACCATTTTGTTCTGTCATGCCCTTTTCCTTTTGGTTCTATTTTCCCAAACATCAGGTTCTTTTCCAATGAGCCATCTATTTGCATAAGGGGGATAAAGTATTGGAGCTTTAGCTTCAGTCCTTCCAATGAATATTCAGGGTTAATTTCCTTCAGGATTAATTAGTTTGACTTCCTTGCATGCCAAGGGATTCTCAAGAGTCTTTTCCAACACCACATTTCAAAGGTATCAATTCTTTTTTTTTTTTAAACCTTTGTTTTGCTTTTAATTTTTACAGAGTTTTGTTGTTTATAGATATGCATGTTCCCAGATTAGTCATATGTATATCCCCCACTTCCCACCCTTCCCAACCATCACACAGCACCCCTGAAGGATCCCTTTTCTCACAGAGCAATGACTATAGCGATTTTCTTCACTTATGATAGTACAGGTCTTCGTGCTACTTCCTTTACGCCTCCCACCCTCTGTTCCTTCCCCACAATGTCCATATGTCCACTGTCCATGTCTGTCTTTCTGTCGCTTCACTGCGTGTGCCATCAACACCATCCTACTAGATTTCATATAAATATGTGTTAATATACTGTATTAATCCTTCTCTTTCTGACTGACTTCACTTTTGATGATACGTTCTAGATCCAGCCACCTCATTAGGGCTGAGTCTTCTGCATTTCTCTTTACAGCTGAGTAGCATTCCATTGTATATATGTACCAGAGCTGCTTTATCCATTTGTTCTTCCATGGGCATCTAGGTTGCTTCCATGTTCTAGCTATTGTATAGAGAGCTGCAATGAACATTGGGGTACAGGTGCTTCTTTCAGATTTGATTTCATCAGGGTATAAGCCTAAGAGTGGGATTGCTGGGTCGTATGGTGCTTCTATTTTTAGTTTTTAAAGAAATCTCCAGACTGTCTTCCATAGAGGCTGTATCCATTTCCATTCCCACCAGCAATGCAGGAGTGTTCCCTTTTCTCCGCACCTTCTCCAGCAGTTATTGTCTGTTGATTTGTGGATGATGGCCATTCTGACAGGTGTGAGGTGATATCTCATGGTAGTTTTGATTTGCATTTCTCTAATTATAAATGAAGTTGAGCATCGTTTCATGTGCTTTTGGGCCATCTGTATGTCGGGGGCGTTTGGCAGAGGTGTCTGTTTAGGTTTTTCCCGTTGATTTGCGGATGAGATCCATTTGTCAGTTCGGTTATTTTCCCAAACATCAGGTTCTTTTCCAATGAGCCATCTATTTGCATAAGGGGGATAAAGTATTGGAGCTTTAGCTTCAGTCCTTCCAATGAATATTCAGGGTTAATTTCCTTCAGGATTAATTAGTTTGACTTCCTTGCATGCCAAGGGATTCTCAAGAGTCTTTTCCAACACCACATTTCAAAGGTATCAATTCTTTTTTTTTTTTAAACCTTTGTTTTGCTTTTAATTTTTACAGAGTTTTGTTGTTTATAGATATGCATGTTCCCAGATTAGTCATATGTATATCCCCCACTTCCCACCCTTCCCAACCATCACACAGCACCCCTGAAGGATCCCTTTTCTCACAGAGCAATGACTATAGCGATTTTCTTCACTTATGATAGTACAGGTCTTCGTGCTACTTCCTTTACGCCTCCCACCCTCTGTTCCTTCCCCACAATGTCCATATGTCCACTGTCCATGTCTGTCTTTCTGTCGCTTCACTGCGTGTGCCATCAACACCATCCTACTAGATTTCATATAAATATGTGTTAATATACTGTATTAATCCTTCTCTTTCTGACTGACTTCACTTTTGATGATACGTTCTAGATCCAGCCACCTCATTAGGGCTGAGTCTTCTGCATTTCTCTTTACAGCTGAGTAGCATTCCATTGTATATATGTACCAGAGCTGCTTTATCCATTTGTTCTTCCATGGGCATCTAGGTTGCTTCCATGTTCTAGCTATTGTATAGAGAGCTGCAATGAACATTGGGGTACAGGTGCTTCTTTCAGATTTGATTTCATCAGGGTATAAGCCTAAGAGTGGGATTGCTGGGTCGTATGGTGCTTCTATTTTTAGTTTTTAAAGAAATCTCCAGACTGTCTTCCATAGAGGCTGTATCCATTTCCATTCCCACCAGCAATGCAGGAGTGTTCCCTTTTCTCCGCACCTTCTCCAGCAGTTATTGTCTGTTGATTTGTGGATGATGGCCATTCTGACAGGTGTGAGGTGATATCTCATGGTAGTTTTGATTTGCATTTCTCTAATTATAAATGAAGTTGAGCATCGTTTCATGTGCTTTTGGGCCATCTGTATGTCGTCGTTGGAGAGGTGTCTGTTTAGGTCCTTTTCCCATTTTTTGATTGGGTTGTTCGTTTTTCCGGTGCTGAGTTGTCTGAGTTGCTTGTAGATTTTGGAGAATAATTCTTTGTCTGTTGTTTCATTTGCTATGATTTTCTCCCATTCTGTGGGATGTCTGTCCAGCTTTTTTGTAATTTCTTTTGCTGTACAGAAGCTTTTAAGTTTCATGAGGTCCCACATGTTCATTTGTCTTTTCAGTTCCGCTATTCTAGTAGGTGGGTCAGAGAAGATCTTGCTTTGATGGATGTCCTTGAGTGTTTTGCCTATATTCTCCTCTAAGAGTTTGATGGTTTCTGGTCTTACATTTAGGTCTTTAATCCATTTTGAGTTGATCTTTGTGGATGGTGTCAGGGAACGTTCCAACTTCATTTTTTTGCATGTAGCTGTCCAATTTTCCCAGCACCATTTGTTGAAGAGGCTGTCTGTGTCCTATCTTATGTGTTCGCCTCCTTTGTCAAAAGTAAGGTACCCATAGGTGTGCGGGTTTATCTCTGGGTTCTCGATCTTGTTCCATTGGTCGATATTTCTGTTTTCGTGCCAGTACCATACTGTCTTGATGACTGTTGCTTTGTAGTCAAGTCGGAAGTTGGGGAGGCTGATCCCTCCAGCTCCATTCTTCTTCCTCAGGATTGCTTTGGCTATTCGAGGTCTTTTGTACTTCCATATGAACTGTGTGATTCTTTGGTTTAGTTCTGTGAAGAATGTCATTGGAAGTTTGATAGGGATCGCATTGAATCTATAGATGACATTTGGTAATATGGCCATTTTCAAAATATTGATTCTTCCGACCCAGGAACATGGAATATCTAAGGGTATCAATTCTTCATAGCTCAGACTTCTTTATGGTCCAACTCTCATATCCTGCAGGAGTGTTCCCTTTTCTCCGCACCTTCTCCAGCAGTTATTGTCTGTTGATTTGTGGATGATGGCCATTCTGACAGGTGTGAGGTGATATCTCATGGTAGTTTTGATTTGCATTTCTCTAATTATAAATGAAGTTGAGCATCGTTTCATGTGCTTTTGGGCCATCTGTATGTCGTCGTTGGAGAGGTGTCTGTTTAGGTCCTTTTCCCATTTTTTGATTGGGTTGTTCGTTTTTCCGGTGCTGAGTTGTCTGAGTTGCTTGTAGATTTTGGAGAATAATTCTTTGTCTGTTGTTTCATTTGCTATGATTTTCTCCCATTCTGTGGGATGTCTGTCCAGCTTTTTTGTAATTTCTTTTGCTGTACAGAAGCTTTTAAGTTTCATGAGGTCCCACATGTTCATTTGTCTTTTCAGTTCCGCTATTCTAGTAGGTGGGTCAGAGAAGATCTTGCTTTGATGGATGTCCTTGAGTGTTTTGCCTATATTCTCCTCTAAGAGTTTGATGGTTTCTGGTCTTACATTTAGGTCTTTAATCCATTTTGAGTTGATCTTTGTGGATGGTGTCAGGGAACGTTCCAACTTCATTTTTTTGCATGTAGCTGTCCAATTTTCCCAGCACCATTTGTTGAAGAGGCTGTCTGTGTCCTATCTTATGTGTTCGCCTCCTTTGTCAAAAGTAAGGTACCCATAGGTGTGCGGGTTTATCTCTGGGTTCTCGATCTTGTTCCATTGGTCGATATTTCTGTTTTCGTGCCAGTACCATACTGTCTTGATGACTGTTGCTTTGTAGTCAAGTCGGAAGTTGGGGAGGCTGATCCCTCCAGCTCCATTCTTCTTCCTCAGGATTGCTTTGGCTATTCGAGGTCTTTTGTACTTCCATATGAACTGTGTGATTCTTTGGTTTAGTTCTGTGAAGAATGTCATTGGAAGTTTGATAGGGATCGCATTGAATCTATAGATGACATTTGGTAATATGGCCATTTTCAAAATATTGATTCTTCCGACCCAGGAACATGGAATATCTAAGGGTATCAATTCTTCATAGCTCAGACTTCTTTATGGTCCAACTCTCATATCCATACATGACTACTGGAAAAACCATAGCGTTGAGTATAGATAAGGCCTTTTTTCTTTAATTTTGTTTTCAGGGTTTTGTTTGTTTGTTTTTGGCCACTTCTATTGGTCTTTCATTTATTCATAATCATCCATCTTTGTTCTCTGGCCTGTGTGGGCCTCCCATCGCAGTGGCCTCTCTCACTGCAGAGCACCTGCACTGGGCGCATGCGCTCCAGAGCTCCAGCTTGGTAGTTGGACACATCGGTCTAGCCACTCCAAGGCACATGGGATCTTCTCAGGCCAGCGATCGAACCGGCATCCCTTACACTACAAGGCAGTGTCCTTACCCACTGGACCAGCAGCGAAGCCCTGAGTATAGGGGCTTTTGTCATCAAAGTAATATCTCTGATTTTTAAGATGCTCTCTCAGTTTGTCATACCTTTTCTTCCAAGGAGCAAGTGTCTTTCAATTTCATGATTTCAGTCACCATCCACATTTATTTTGGAGCCCAAGAAAAATAAAGCGTGTTACAGTTTCCATTGTTTCTCCATCTATTTGCCATTAAGTGATGAGACTGGATGCCGTGATTTTCACTTTTTGAATGCTGAGTTCTAGACCAGTTTTTTCACTCTTCTCTTTCACCTTCATCAAGAGGTTCTTTAGTTCCTCTTCACTTTCTGCCATAAGATAGGTGTCATCTGCATACCTAAAGTCATTGATATTTCTGCCAGCAATCTTAATTCCTGTTTGTGCTTTGTCCAGACTAGCACTTCATCTGATGTACTCTGCATTTAAGTTAAATAAGCAGGATTGGTACACAGACTTGATGTACTCCTTTCCCAATTTGGAACCAGTCTTTTTTGTTTTGTTTTTTATCTATGTAAGCTAGCACGGATGGGGCTCCTCCAGCTCCATTCTTCTTCCTCAGGATTGCTTTGGCTATTCGAGGTCTTTTGTACTTCCATATGAACTGTGTGATTCTTTGGTTTAGTTCTGTGAAGAATGTCATTGGAAGTTTGATAGGGATCGCATTGAATCTATAGATGACATTTGGTAATATGGCCATTTTCAAAATATTGATTCTTCCGACCCAGGAACATGGAATATCTAAGGGTATCAATTCTTCATAGCTCAGACTTCTTTATGGTCCAACTCTCATATCCATACATGACTACTGGAAAAACCATAGCGTTGAGTATAGATAAGGCCTTTTTTCTTTAATTTTGTTTTCAGGGTTTTGTTTGTTTGTTTTTGGCCACTTCTATTGGTCTTTCATTTATTCATAATCATCCATCTTTGTTCTCTGGCCTGTGTGGGCCTCCCATCGCAGTGGCCTCTCTCACTGCAGAGCACCTGCACTGGGCGCATGCGCTCCAGAGCTCCAGCTTGGTAGTTGGACACATCGGTCTAGCCACTCCAAGGCACATGGGATCTTCTCAGGCCAGCGATCGAACCGGCATCCCTTACACTACAAGGCAGTGTCCTTACCCACTGGACCAGCAGCGAAGCCCTGAGTATAGGGGCTTTTGTCATCAAAGTAATATCTCTGATTTTTAAGATGCTCTCTCAGTTTGTCATACCTTTTCTTCCAAGGAGCAAGTGTCTTTCAATTTCATGATTTCAGTCACCATCCACATTTATTTTGGAGCCCAAGAAAAATAAAGCGTGTTACAGTTTCCATTGTTTCTCCATCTATTTGCCATTAAGTGATGAGACTGGATGCCGTGATTTTCACTTTTTGAATGCTGAGTTCTAGACCAGTTTTTTCACTCTTCTCTTTCACCTTCATCAAGAGGTTCTTTAGTTCCTCTTCACTTTCTGCCATAAGATAGGTGTCATCTGCATACCTAAAGTCATTGATATTTCTGCCAGCAATCTTAATTCCTGTTTGTGCTTTGTCCAGACTAGCACTTCATCTGATGTACTCTGCATTTAAGTTAAATAAGCAGGATTGGTACACAGACTTGATGTACTCCTTTCCCAATTTGGAACCAGTCTATTTTTATATGTCCAGTTGTAACTGTTGTTTCTTGTACTGCATACAGGTTTTGCAGGAGATAGGTAAAGTTGTCTAGTATTCCCACTTCTTTAAGAATTTTCCACAGTTTGTTGTGATCTACACAAAGACTTTGGCATAGTCCATGAGGCAAAAATAGACGTTTTTCTGGAAATATCTTGCTATTTCTATGATCCAATGGATGTTGAATTTTGATTTCTGGTACCTCTTTACTTCAAAATTCAGCTTGTATATATGGGAGTTCTTGGTCCATCTGCGGCTGAGGCCTGACTTGGAAGATTTTGAGCATTACTTTTCTAGCATATGAAATGGGAGCAATGGTTCGATAGTTTGAACATTCTTTGACATTTTCCTTCTTTGGGATTGGAATGAAAACAACTTTTCCAGTCCTGAGCCCACTGCTGAGTTTTTCAAATTAGCTAGGATTTTGAATGCAGCACTTTAAGAGCATTAGCTTCAATATTTAAAATCTCTCAGCTGGAATTCCATCACCTCCATTAGCTTTGTTCTTAGTGATGCTCCCTAGGGCCCACTTGATTTCACACTTTAAGATGATCCAACTATGGATGGAGGTTTGTAATATTGTACAGGGGGCAGTGATCAAAACAATTCCCAAGAAAGGGAAATGCAAAAAGGCAAAGTTATTATATTAGGAGGCCTTACAGATAGTTGAGAGGAGAAGAGATGGGTGAAGTAAAGGAGAAAAGGAAAGGTACACCTTATCTGAAGGCAGAGTTCCAGAATAGCAAGAAGAGATAAGAATGCCTTCTTAAATGAACAATGGAAAGAAATAGAGAAAGACACTAGAATGGGAACAACTAGAGATCTCTACAAGAAGAGTAGAGATATCAACGGAATATTTCATTCAAAGATAGGAAAAAAAGACAGAAACTGGATGAACCTAACAGAAGCAAAAGACATTAAGAAGAGGTGTCAAAAAAAAATACATGTTAAAATCTATACAAAAAATAACTTAATGATCTGGATGATCACAATGGTGTGATCAATCACCTAGGAATCTTAAGAATAATTGCTATTGTGTAACTATTATTAAGAATAACTAAATATTTTTGAGAAGTCATGTTGGTGAAACATGAGGTAATCCACTAATCCTGCATTCCCCTTTCTTTACATATAAAGAACAATTTTCCAAATACTCTAATCCATATCATAGACAATTTTCTTCCTCTATAACCTTCTCAATCAAGGTCATGCTCAAAATCTTCCAAGCTGGCTTCAACAATGCATGACCTAATGACTTCCAGATGTACAAGTTGGATTTTAAAAAGGCAAAGTTTTGGGGAAAAAAAAAAAAAGGGCAGAGGAACCAGAGATTAAATTGCCAACATTTACTGGATCATAGAAAAAGCAAGATACTTCCAGAGAAACATCTGCTTTGACTTAATTGAATATGAAAAATCCTTTGACTGTGTAAGTCACAACAAACTACAGGAAATTCTTAAAGAGATGGAAATACTAGACCACCTTACCTACCTCCTAAAAAATCTGTATGCAGGACAAGAAAAAATATGTGCATGAACTGGAACAACAGACTGGTTCCAAATTGGGAAAGGAGTACGTCAAGGCTGTATATTTTCACCCTGTTTATTTAACTTAAATGTAGAGTACATCATACGAAATGCTTGGCTGGATGAAGCACAAGCTGGAATCAAGATTGTTGGGAGAAGTATCAATAATCTCAGGTCTGCAGATGGCAGCATCCTTATGCAAAAAGTGAAGAGGAACTAAAGAACCTCTTGATGAAGGTGAAAGAGGAGAATGAAAAATCTGGCCTAAAACTCAACATTTGGGGCTTCCCTGGTGCTCCAGTGGGTAAGGACACCACCTTACAGTAAAAGGGGCGCCAGTTCAATCCCTGGCCTGGGAAGATCCCACGTGCCGCAGAGCGGCTGGACTGATGTGTCCAACTACCAAGCACATGCGCCCAGAGCTGGTGCTCTGCAGTGAGAGAGGCCACTGCAATGGTAGGCCCACACAGGCCAGAGAACAAAGATGGATGATTATGAATAAATGAAAGACCAATAGAAGTGGCCAAAAAAAAAAAAAAAACCTCAACCTTTAAAAAGCTAAAATTATGGAATCTGGTCTCAACATTTCATGGCAAATAGATGGGCAAACAATGGAAACAGTGACAAACTACATTTTTAGGCTCCATAGTCACTGAGGACCATGATAGCCATGAAATTAAAAGATGATTACTCATTGGAAGAGAAGCTAGGACAAACTTAGACTGCATATTAAAATGCAGAAGCATGACTTTGCTGGCAAAGGTCTATAGATAGAGTCAAAGCTGTAGTTTTTCCAGTAGTCATGCATGGATGTGAGAGTTGGACCATCAAGAAGGCTGAGTGCCAAAGAACCAATCCTGTCAAACTTAGGTGTTGGAGAAGACTCTTGAGAGCCACTCAGATTACAAGGAGCTCAAACTAGTCAATCCTAAAAGAAATCAATCCCAAATATTCACTGGATGGACTTCTGCTAAAGCTGAACCGCCAATACTTTGGGCCCGTGATGTGAAGAGATGACTCATTGGAAAAGACCCTGATGCTGGGAAATATAGAAACCAGAAGGAGAAGGGGATGACAGAGGATGAGATGGTTGGATGGCATCACTGACTCAATGGACACTAGTTTGAGCAATTCCAGGAGACAGTAAAGGACAGGAAAGCCTGGCATGCTGCAGTCCATGGTGTTGCTGAGTCAGACACGACTGAGCTATTGAACTGAACTGACTATTAAATAACCTGTGGGTCACTAGCTCTTCTTCTGAGAGAAACTAGAATTCTACATAAAGTACAAGGGCACCTTGGGGCTGCTGAAGCAATAAGGAAGAGGGAACCAAGATTCCATAAGAAAAGAATGAGAAAGTTGTCAGCTGATGATCTGCATGTGCTCATTTCCTAGGGATATTTCCCAATTTTGGATGGTGGACAAGGGGCCAATAAGTGATATTCATGGTCAGGAGGGTCAGAAAACATCTGAGCATATTGTAGGCATGGATGACCAACTTGTCTTGTTTTTGGATATAATTAGCATAGATACACTTAAACTGTAAAGAAGTTCAAATAGTAGCAAAGAATGAGATTTCTCTATAAAACAAATGTGATGTAAATATATATGTATACAAACAAAATAATGGCAAACTTTAGACACCACTTATTTTTCTTGCTTTTCCTTTCTCTATAACTACATGTATACTTGTCAACAAAAACACCTTAAATCTGGACTAAGATCCTTTACAGCAAGGACTTAAGGTACTTCACTGGGTAGGCTGAGTAGTAGAAACCAGAGCTGTGACAGAGGTGAATAGAGTGTACTTTTCTCACCTCCATCATCCACATCAACTTACTTAGAGAAGTAAAATAAACACTTTTTAAAAAACCTCAGTGGATGCAGGTGTTTACTTAGGTCTTATAGTGACTGTTAATATTTTAAGATCACAGTTAAGCACATCAAAATGTTATCAGTCTCTTGCTTAGTATTTGTTAAACCTACAAAGAAAGTCTTTCCCAGTGTCTCAGACAATAAAGAATCTGCCTGCAATACAGGAGACCCTAGTTCTATCCTTGGGTTTGAAAGATCCCCTGGAGAAGTAAATAGTAACCCACTCTAGTATTCTTGCCTGGAGAATTCTGTGACAGAGTAGCTTACTGGACTATAGTCTGTGGGGTCACAAAGAGTTGGACACAACTAACACTCTTGCTTTTCAAACCTACAAAAAAAGTATTGTATTGCAGAATGTTTCTGAATTTCACATGTAGAATGTATCTCTATTTGAATTTTTATCCTAATCTATAGTTTTGGCAGACTGGGAGGTCTATCTATTTTAGTATCTTCAATGTTCTTCATAACTATCTGTATCAAGCATATACTAATATCCTTCTATCAAAATCACAACTGATTTTCATTTAAATTTTTTTTTTAAGATACAGCAGAACATTAAGTCAATTGTAGAAACAGTAGTGGCCTCCAGCTTTGGCATATTAGATTTTTAACAGATCAGATGATTGAAAATGTAGAGCATCATTTGAAAGATATTAATCATTGCTAGCCCTTGGCAGTGAAGGCATGCCATTTTACTGCACCTCCTCCAAAAATGTTTCTCAGGCCTTAACACAGTCATAGCTCTAGTTACTCCATAAAAGCGATCTTCAATAATATCTGCACAGCACATCAAGTAAGAGAATTTCTTATAGTGATGTAAATATATATGTATACAAACAAAATAATGGCAAACTTTAGACACCACTTATTTTTCTTGCTTTTCCTTTCTCTATAACTACATGTATACTTGTCAACAAAAACACCTTAAATCTGGACTAAGATCCTTTACAGCAAGGACTTAAGGTACTTCACTGGGTAGGCTGAGTAGTAGAAACCAGAGCTGTGACAGAGGTGAATAGAGTGTACTTTTCTCACCTCCATCATCCACATCAACTTACTTAGAGAAGTAAAATAAACACTTTTTAAAAAACCTCAGTGGATGCAGGTGTTTACTTAGGTCTTATAGTGACTGTTAATATTTTAAGATCACAGTTAAGCACATCAAAATGTTATCAGTCTCTTGCTTAGTATTTGTTAAACCTACAAAGAAAGTCTTTCCCAGTGTCTCAGACAATAAAGAATCTGCCTGCAATACAGGAGACCCTAGTTCTATCCTTGGGTTTGAAAGATCCCCTGGAGAAGTAAATAGTAACCCACTCTAGTATTCTTGCCTGGAGAATTCTGTGACAGAGTAGCTTACTGGACTATAGTCTGTGGGGTCACAAAGAGTTGGACACAACTAACACTCTTGCTTTTCAAACCTACAAAAAAAGTATTGTATTGCAGAATGTTTCTGAATTTCACATGTAGAATGTATCTCTATTTGAATTTTTATCCTAATCTATAGTTTTGGCAGACTGGGAGGTCTATCTATTTTAGTATCTTCAATGTTCTTCATAACTATCTGTATCAAGCATATACTAATATCCTTCTATCAAAATCACAACTGATTTTCATTTAAATTTTTTTTTTAAGATACAGCAGAACATTAAGTCAATTGTAGAAACAGTAGTGGCCTCCAGCTTTGGCATATTAGATTTTTAACAGATCAGATGATTGAAAATGTAGAGCATCATTTGAAAGATATTAATCATTGCTAGCCCTTGGCAGTGAAGGCATGCCATTTTACTGCACCTCCTCCAAAAATGTTTCTCAGGCCTTAACACAGTCATAGCTCTAGTTACTCCATAAAAGCGATCTTCAATAATATCTGCACAGCACATCACCCAAATAGTTCAATTAGTTCAGTTTAACTGGCAGATTTTGCTTTGATTATCTTTTATCTTCTAATATTTCATAGCATATAATCTACAATACTAAGAATCATTCATAGCCTGCTGGGTGGTGTAACACTTGGGACTGCCAGGCTTCCTCACAATATCTCACCCTTAAAAATAAAAGGTCTTCTTTGTTTTATGTCATATGCGTATTTTGCTAGATTCTCTTTTACTCATCTGAAGCAATTTTCTTAGTTAACACAACTTCTGAAAATAGTGATTGAACAGTTGCTTTGCAGATTTACAAACAGCACTGAAAGGGGCTTGCTCTGAGAGCAGTTGAATCATTGGAAAAGACCCTGACACTGAGAAAGATTGAAGGCAAAAGGAGAAGGGCACAGCAGAGAATGACACGATTAGACAGCATCATCTACTCAAAGGACATGAATTTGAGCAGACTCCAAGAGATGAGATAGTGAAGACAGAGGAGGCTGATTTGTTGCAGTCCATGGGGTCGCAGAGTCAGACATGACTTGACTGAACAACAACAAAATCACCTGAATCTCTAATATGCACAAACAGCTTAATGTAGTCTGCTAAATAAGCTTTATCTCCATGTCCCTACCCAGAAGAGTCACTTACGCATGCATAAGTGAGGTCCTTAAACCTAGTGTGGAAGTGGAAATTTATATGTTTTTCTGAATCACTGAACAAAATCTAAATGTATGGATTTTGAATTTTGTTGATCTATCAGAACTTTCTGAAGTTTCAGAACAAGTCTGACCATAGCCAAGTGCATAAATTTCACATCTAAATATACCTATGTGTCTTTACAGTAAGAGTGATGATTGTATTACTTATCTTGTTTCTTCTGCTTTTCTTATTGAGTGAGTGTCTGACATTTTACTTTATTGAGAAACGTTTCTGGCATTTTAAGTCTACTGCTATAATTATAGATGTTATTTTTTTTCTATATTTCTTAAGTTCTTCAAAGTTGTTATAGTGCTCTATCTTTCCAATGGAATTTATCTTTTTATCAATCATAAACATTTCTCCTTGCTGCGTTAAATTCTTTCTAAATTATATTTTCTTTTGTATGGAATTGATAAGCTCTCTCCAACTTTGTCATAATTTTTGTATCGGATCATCAATATTTTTATTTTCAAGGCTTTGACAACTTTTGGCTTCAGGTTGGTTTCTTATAAATAACCAGATTTTTTTTTAATATCCCAAGTAATGTTTAATGATAGTAACAATAAGAACTAACATTATTGTTCTTTAACAATAATCAGGAGCTGTCCTAAGTCCCTTAAATATAGAAAAGATTGAATTCCTGGAATCATTTTAAGAGATAGTTACTAATCCCACTTTGTGATGGACAACTCCCTGCTAGATGAAGTGAGAACAATCATATTCAGTAGCTTCACTCCTGAGCCCACACTTTAATCACAGACTGTACCCCTTCAAGATATGGGCTTTTTCTTCCATGTACATTTAATGAGGAAAGAGAGAAAACATATATGAGAATATTATTCTCATGTCATCCTAATAAATATAATGTATAGCATGTATTTAGCTACACATTATGACATATAGGAGAAATTAATTTCAATAATATACAAGCAGGTCATACAAATCAATACCAAAAAAAAAAAAAAAGCAACCTGATCAAAAAGTAAGCAAAAGACCTAAGCAAACATTTCTCCAATGAAGACATACAGATGGCTAATAAACACATAAACAGATGCTCGACATTGACCATTATTAGAGGAATGAAAATCGAAACTACAATGAGATATCATCACCTCACACTGGTCAGAATGGCCATCCTCAAAATGTCTACAAACAATAAATGCTGGAGAATGTATGGAGAAAAGGGAACCCTACTGTACTGTTGGTGGAAATGTAAATTGATACAACCAATATGGAGTACAATATGGAGATTTCTTAAAAAACTAGGAATAAAACCACAATATGACCTAGCAATTCTACTACTAGGCATATATCCTAAGGAAACAAAAATTGAAACAGACATATGTACCCCAATGTTCATTGCAGCTCTCACAGTTAGAATGCGGAAGCAAGCTAGATGACCATCACAGATGAATGATAAGAAAGTTGTGGTACATATATACAATGGAATGCCGTGTATAAGTCAGTACAGTCAGGTCTGACTCTGTGTGACCCCATGGACTGTAGTCCACCTGGCTCCTCTCTCCATGGGATTCTCCAGGCAAGAGTATTGGAGTGAGTTGCCACTTCCTTCTCCAATACAATGCAATATTAGTCATAAAAAAGATTGCATTTGAGTAAGTCCTAAGAATGTGAATGAACATAGAGCCTATTACACAAGAGTAAAATAAGTCAGAAAGAGAAAAACAAATACCATGTACTAATGCATATATATAGAGAGAATCTAGAAACATCGTACTGATTAATCTGTGGGTAGAACAACAATGGAGACACAGACATTGAGGCTAGACTTACAGACACCGTTCTGGGTAGGGGGTGGAAGGAGAGGGTAGAATGTATGGAGGGAGTAACGTGGAAACATACATTACTATATATGAAGTAGATAGTCAATGTGAATTTTGCTTTATGACTTGGGGCACTCAAACTGCGGCTGGGTGACAACCTAGAGGTGTGGGATGGGAAGAGAGGTGGTAGGGATGTTCAACTGGGAGGCACCATGGTAAACCCGTGTCCAATTCATGTCAATATTTGGTAAAATCCAATACAATACTGTGAAGCAATTATCCTTCAATTAAAGATAAATTTAAAAAGTATTTATTCAACTTGCAGCTGCCAACAAACACATTTTTCTTTGGCCTGTCAAATAGTTACATATTTTTCATTAAACTAATTTAAAAGCATATATATGTACATATCAGTATAGATAGGAATATGCAGCAATATTGAAGGGGAGGGAGACTCAACTTCTTTTTTTCTTAATAACAACTATAATATAAATAAATATGTTGACTTGTTTAAGCATCATAACTATCCTGGAGGCAGAGGAGAAAATGGAGATGGAACAAATAATTATTAACCACTTTTGTGCCAGGTGGTATCCTTTTCATTTGTTCATGCGTTTATGAATGTATGCAGACATTAATAGGCTTCTTTAATAGTCATTGAATCCCTCTTATGTGCCCTGAGAATACTATAGATAGCAGAGAAACATTTGTGGATATAACAGTTAAGAACTGTGTTCTTATAGATCCTACACTTTATTAGGGAAGCATGCAACACTAGAAAATTTAATTCGCACAAAACCCACTAAAATATTATTTGTAATTTATAGACCATATTAATTTAGATATACATCCTTTCCTTTCTAGTGTGAAACCATTTTTACGTGAAAGAAATGCATGCTCTTGAAAGTTTATGAAAGCTGATCTATAAAATCATCTTTTGCTTTTTCTTTCTCTGTAAGGTTAGGTTTTATATTTGGGACTATCCTTTTTTTCTCAGCTAAATCAAGAGTGAGTAGCCATTTGCTTTCAGAGTGGCAATTCACTCCTTGAGTCATCCTCCAAATTCTATTGCTGAATGGTATGGGAACGGGGCTTTGGGCTATTATCATATTATTTGATTTCAGTTACTTTTAATTTATTATGTATATTTGTAATCGGCACAATAATGATTCAGACTTTTTAAGACAATTCACAAGTGCCTTTCTCATAGATGTTTTCCTCTACATTGTTCACATGTTCTGTATTATGTGGCATGTTGATTTGAACACTTGAAAGAAACTGTTCAAAGAAGTGGAGTGATATAAAAATCTCAGATAGCCCAAAACCTGTTCTGAAATTTAAAAGTATTTATTCAACTTGCAGCTGCCAACAAACAACATTATCCTTCAATTAAAGATAAATTTAAAAAGTATTTATTCAACTTGCAGCTGCCAACAAACACATTTTTCTTTGGCCTGTCAAATAGTTACATATTTTTCATTAAACTAATTTAAAAGCATATATATGTACATATCAGTATAGATAGGAATATGCAGCAATATTGAAGGGGAGGGAGACTCAACTTCTTTTTTTCTTAATAACAACTATAATATAAATAAATATGTTGACTTGTTTAAGCATCATAACTATCCTGGAGGCAGAGGAGAAAATGGAGATGGAACAAATAATTATTAACCACTTTTGTGCCAGGTGGTATCCTTTTCATTTGTTCATGCGTTTATGAATGTATGCAGACATTAATAGGCTTCTTTAATAGTCATTGAATCCCTCTTATGTGCCCTGAGAATACTATAGATAGCAGAGAAACATTTGTGGATATAACAGTTAAGAACTGTGTTCTTATAGATCCTACACTTTATTAGGGAAGCATGCAACACTAGAAAATTTAATTCGCACAAAACCCACTAAAATATTATTTGTAATTTATAGACCATATTAATTTAGATATACATCCTTTCCTTTCTAGTGTGAAACCATTTTTACGTGAAAGAAATGCATGCTCTTGAAAGTTTATGAAAGCTGATCTATAAAATCATCTTTTGCTTTTTCTTTCTCTGTAAGGTTAGGTTTTATATTTGGGACTATCCTTTTTTTCTCAGCTAAATCAAGAGTGAGTAGCCATTTGCTTTCAGAGTGGCAATTCACTCCTTGAGTCATCCTCCAAATTCTATTGCTGAATGGTATGGGAACGGGGCTTTGGGCTATTATCATATTATTTGATTTCAGTTACTTTTAATTTATTATGTATATTTGTAATCGGCACAATAATGATTCAGACTTTTTAAGACAATTCACAAGTGCCTTTCTCATAGATGTTTTCCTCTACATTGTTCACATGTTCTGTATTATGTGGCATGTTGATTTGAACACTTGAAAGAAACTGTTCAAAGAAGTGGAGTGATATAAAAAATCTCAGATAGCACCCACATCCAACTGCACTCTTTCAGTGGGGAGGACAATGATGTCAGACAGTATGACTTAGTGAATATTCCAGTCAGTTACTAAGTCCATGAGCATGTGACTCCACTCCACATAATTTATCACTTTATTCAGCCTGATTTATTAATGACTGTCCTCCAAGTGTGACTTAAAACCTTGAGATTATCTCCTAAGTATGGCTCTCAGTTTCTCTCCAAGAACTTCAAGAAAATGCACAAAAAGTGAAGGTGGGTTGTTCAAGTCAGTTTCATTTTAAGGGAAAAAATTTGGAGACTAATATATATTAATAATTTATGCATTGAATTCCTTGTGTTAGTGATTAAGCAGAGAACATTAAGGCTCATTTAACAGGTAATATTTTTCACTCAACTCACTGAAAATAATTGACAACTATTACTTACAGGATCATTTAGAACCTCTAAGCTTTTTCTCTTAACTGCACAAATAGCATTTTTTATGAACTGAAAACTGAGGGATCAGTGGTGAGCAAAGGATAATTTTCAATTGATAGCAAAGATAATGCACAATTCTTCAAAGGCAAGTCACTTTAGTTATCATTTTTATGTGAAAATGATACATTTTGTTGGACTACAAACTCAATTCCAATTGTGGTCAGCCTCCAAATATATGTGTTTATCCTCCCATCATATGGAATCTGCATGTTATTCTTCTCAATAGTTTATCCATAAGTTCACAAAATTTCTAAAGGTTTAGCAATTAGTTCATCTAAGTTTCTATAATCCAGTTTGAATGCACCAAGATGTATATAAGCACTTTGTTGAACACCTTTCAGAAATCAAGAAAATGAAAATGAAAAGAATGAGCATTATAGATAGCTATGTTGACAGATAAATAGAATTAAAAATTATTTTGTAAGAAAGGGCACCAAATTTATTACTTTTTAATTTTACCAAAGATGGATATTGAAGAGTCAGTAAAATTATGATTACTATTTATTAACCATGAAAGGATGCTGCCTATAATTACTATGTGAAATTAAGAAAAGACATTATGAACATGATAAACCTTTTGGAGTTATCACTTAAAAATGTCCAAATTATTAAACAAAATGGATTGCTTTCTCAAATGAACATAGTTTTTGAATTTTTACTGTTCTTTCCAAACTTTTATGTTTTCTTCTCCAACCATAATTATTTAGATTATTGAACACATTTTCTATAATTCTATGACACCTATGCTCATTAGCAGTGGTTTTATGATAGTTTCTCCATTCTTGGATTAAAAGAATAATTTAATAAATCTATTGATTTCCTGGATATTATCAGTAATGAGTTCATTTTACTTTTTTTTTTTCAAGAAAGGATGTTGTATAATTGTTGTACTTATACTTGAATGATACTTAAGGAAAATTAATGTTTTCTTCATATTTTCATTTCTACATAATTTTATAGACAACATATATGTGATCTTTCCACACTGAAAATCCCTAAATATATACTTAAAATGAAGAAAAAAATTCATTTTTTCCCTGATAATAAATTAAGTTTATGACACTAAAAAACATTCCAAAACAATGGGATATATTCACCATGAGAAGTCTGGTTTATATCCCCACTCATCACTATGCTTGAACATATAGCAAGTCAGTACAGTCTCAATCATTATACAACATAGAAAGGTTTCATTGTATCCCTGTGGCAAAGATATAGATAGCAAAGATAATGCACAATTCTTCAAAGGCAAGTCACTTTAGTGAAAATGATACATTTTGTTGGACTACAAACTCAATTCCAATTGTGGTCAGCCTCCAAATATATGTGTTTATCCTCCCATCATATGGAATCTGCATGTTATTCTTCTCAATAGTTTATCCATAAGTTCACAAAATTTCTAAAGGTTTAGCAATTAGTTCATCTAAGTTTCTATAATCCAGTTTGAATGCACCAAGATGTATATAAGCACTTTGTTGAACACCTTTCAGAAATCAAGAAAATGAAAATGAAAAGAATGAGCATTATAGATAGCTATGTTGACAGATAAATAGAATTAAAAATTATTTTGTAAGAAAGGGCACCAAATTTATTACTTTTTAATTTTACCAAAGATGGATATTGAAGAGTCAGTAAAATTATGATTACTATTTATTAACCATGAAAGGATGCTGCCTATAATTACTATGTGAAATTAAGAAAAGACATTATGAACATGATAAACCTTTTGGAGTTATCACTTAAAAATGTCCAAATTATTAAACAAAATGGATTGCTTTCTCAAATGAACATAGTTTTTGAATTTTTACTGTTCTTTCCAAACTTTTATGTTTTCTTCTCCAACCATAATTATTTAGATTATTGAACACATTTTCTATAATTCTATGACACCTATGCTCATTAGCAGTGGTTTTATGATAGTTTCTCCATTCTTGGATTAAAAGAATAATTTAATAAATCTATTGATTTCCTGGATATTATCAGTAATGAGTTCATTTTACTTTTTTTTTTTCAAGAAAGGATGTTGTATAATTGTTGTACTTATACTTGAATGATACTTAAGGAAAATTAATGTTTTCTTCATATTTTCATTTCTACATAATTTTATAGACAACATATATGTGATCTTTCCACACTGAAAATCCCTAAATATATACTTAAAATGAAGAAAAAAATTCATTTTTTCCCTGATAATAAATTAAGTTTATGACACTAAAAAACATTCCAAAACAATGGGATATATTCACCATGAGAAGTCTGGTTTATATCCCCACTCATCACTATGCTTGAACATATAGCAAGTCAGTACAGTCTCAATCATTATACAACATAGAAAGGTTTCATTTCATAAGGTATCCCTTGGTATTGGCAAGATTGACTTCAATTTACACTTTATTAAATTGAGAATATTAAGCATATTTGTCATTCAACATCTTTACTTAGTGTATTTGGTGATACTAATGTGGGAGTATTGCTCACAAAACATGAGGATAAAAGCAGACAATCATTTTTCACATCAGAATCCTACCCCCACCTCTTTGGCTATCATTCTTGAAAGTGCATAAACTTCTCCCATTTTCAGGTTCTCTGTTGCCAGTTAATGTTTGGATTAATTCAATTACTATTCTGTATTCTAATGAATCAGATTATTATAATTTTAAGTCTATTTCCTTCAGCCACCTTTAAAATGCATTTTAAACAGGTTAAACTGTCCTGTAATGTGATTGGATGACAAAGAATGATAAGCATGTATATTGCACATCTCTGTTTTATGTGCATGTTCCATTGTGCCGTTGGACTTCACTCAAAAAGCACAAGTTCTAGAACAAAATTATTGACAGTTCCAAGATTGTGACAGCACAGCATTAAATGTAGTGTGGGACACATCTGACCAGAGAGCCCTGTGCAACTGTATTTGTACACACCCTTGAACCTGGAGCAGTTAGTCATTTTGAAAGAATGAGAACACAGAAAAGGTAAATTTTATAGAACTAGAGCTACAAGATAATACCTTTCATTTATAGAATTATGACAACAGAAGTCTACCAAATCACCTACTCTATTGATTTCCTGGATATTATCAGTAATGAGTTCATTTTACTTTTTTTTCAAGAAAGGATGTTGTATAATTGTTGTACTTATACTTGAATGATACTTAAGGAAAATTAATGTTTTCTTCATATTTTCATTTCTACATAATTTTATAGACAACATATATGTGATCTTTCCACACTGAAAATCCCTAAATATATACTTAAAATGAAGAAAAAAATTCATTTTTTCCCTGATAATAAATTAAGTTTATGACACTAAAAAACATTCCAAAACAATGGGATATATTCACCATGAGAAGTCTGGTTTATATCCCCACTCATCACTATGCTTGAACATATAGCAAGTCAGTACAGTCTCAATCATTATACAACATAGAAAGGTTTCATTTCATAAGGTATCCCTTGGTATTGGCAAGATTGACTTCAATTTACACTTTATTAAATTGAGAATATTAAGCATATTTGTCATTCAACATCTTTACTTAGTGTATTTGGTGATACTAATGTGGGAGTATTGCTCACAAAACATGAGGATAAAAGCAGACAATCATTTTTCACATCAGAATCCTACCCCCACCTCTTTGGCTATCATTCTTGAAAGTGCATAAACTTCTCCCATTTTCAGGTTCTCTGTTGCCAGTTAATGTTTGGATTAATTCAATTACTATTCTGTATTCTAATGAATCAGATTATTATAATTTTAAGTCTATTTCCTTCAGCCACCTTTAAAATGCATTTTAAACAGGTTAAACTGTCCTGTAATGTGATTGGATGACAAAGAATGATAAGCATGTATATTGCACATCTCTGTTTTATGTGCATGTTCCATTGTGCCGTTGGACTTCACTCAAAAAGCACAAGTTCTAGAACAAAATTATTGACAGTTCCAAGATTGTGACAGCACAGCATTAAATGTAGTGTGGGACACATCTGACCAGAGAGCCCTGTGCAACTGTATTTGTACACACCCTTGAACCTGGAGCAGTTAGTCATTTTGAAAGAATGAGAACACAGAAAAGGTAAATTTTTATAGAACTAGAGCTACAAGATAATACCTTTCATTTATAGAATTATGACAACAGAAGTCTACCAAATCACCTACTCCAAATGCAGATGTCAACATAGTGGCAAAACAAGCACTAAATTCCAGAGATCCTGATTCCTATAGATTCATATGAATTTCCAGTTCCCCATTCTCCTTTGCTTTCCCTAGAGCCTCAGGTACTTCTTGTAAAGGATAGGTTTGTGTAGAGTCCTGTATAGTTGGCCATGGTAGCTTTACAAGTGTAAAAAGATCACAGAGCCTAAGGAGAGATGCTTCCAAGAGGGTATCTTGGAAGTTAGGGCAGGATGTGGCAGTGGCTTAGTCACTCAAGTCCTGTTCAACTATTTGCAACCCTATGGTCTGTAGCCCAACAGGATGCTCTGTCCATGGGATTTCCTAGGAAAGAGTACTGAGGTGAACTGCCATTTCCAGTTTTGGAGGGTAACCTTGACACAGATATCAAGCGCATGTCTCCTATTTGACAGGAGGATTCATCACTGAGTGCACTGGAAGCTGAGGGTAGGGCTGAGCCTCTCATACGTTTAACTGATTTCAAATTTGTTACTGTTGTGGACTCCACCTCCCTGCCCCCAAAGCTTTACTCTAACTAGAAAACATGCTGCTAAAAAGATACCTGGCACATTACTCAAAGAGTTAAATTGAACTTATACCATGAAGAAAAAGCCATCAACCTTAAAAATAGAATGTAAGAAGAAAGAATAGAATAAATAAGCAGAAAAGAGGTTACGAATTTCAGGTAATCTGACAGAATTCTACTCAGACCTGCGTAAAGATATAAAATGTGAAGGAGAACATATTTCCATGTGAAATACATGGAGTTTGTGTTGAGAAGACAAGTAACATATCTAAAAGGAGTTACAGGAAAGAAAAAAATACAAGGGACAAGGAGAACGAGTTAATATTCAAAGGTAAAATTGCTATTACCAGAAATAGTAAAATAAAACCTGTCTTTGTGTTAGACAATCATAAGATTCCACTACATGATAAAAGAAAAATCATTTTCAAAGAGATCATAGAAAACTGATGTTTCGGGGCGGGGGGGGGGTGGGCAAGATAGCAGAGGAATGAGGAAAGATTTCACTAGCTCCCCAACAGAATCACCAGAACTAATCAAGAAATGAAACACCACCAACAAACCACCGCTAGACGACAGAATTCCATAGGTCTGCGAGAGTGGAAGAGTGAACAGCCAGAATTTTCCCGGAGCTATTGTTCTAAGAACCCTCTATCCTAACCCCCAGGCTGGACCGCACTGACAGAGAGCGTGCCAGCAAGTGCCCTAAAAGGGGGCCTAAGCGCAGCGTCGGGGGAGAGAGGGCAGTGATCAGTGTGAAAATTCCAAGAATCCACCCAGAGCGCTGGTAGAAATTAAGACACTGCGAAGATAGGATACTGGAGCAGGGCCAGGCTGAACGCAATTGGAGTGCTGCCTAGCGACCTGGAGCCAGGAGGGAGTGCCCAGTGCGAAAATTGCGCCACTTGACTGAGCAAAAATCGCGACTTTCCGCCTGGCACCGGGTTAAGTTCAAACACTCCTAGTGGGAGACTAGCTGAAGGGGAAGTCGTCCACAGATTGCTGACCAGGGACTAGCCTCGAGCCAGACGGGGAAGCTTGTGCCTGCCATTGGAACTTGGACGCGTAACTGGCAGTGCACGGGTGCCAGTGGCGGAGGAGCCCGTGCAGCCACATAGCTACACCCGCAGTGGAGGAAGCCGGGAGAAGGGAAGGTATTGGAGGCTACCAGCGGGTGCGCGGCAGAGCCGGGGCTCCCCCGCCCAACTCGGGACTTCGCGCAACGCGTTCCCCCGCCTGACAGACTGGGATTAACCCCTCCATCCTGGCCAGCACCAGAGCTTGCAGCAATGCCTTATTTGGCTGAAAAAAAAACATAGCAACCGGTGCCATAAGGGAAAGGCTACATCATCAAGACAACACCATCAAGAGCAGATTGGCTTCCACAAGAAAGATGAGAGGATAAAAACCAGGGACAGTATCTAGCTTGTTTTGTTGGTTTATTTGTTGTGGACGGTTCTGTTTATTCATTTGATCGGTCAGGTTTGGGATTTTTTATGTTTTTTTGTTTTTCTCTTTTGTCTCTTCTTCTTAAGTTTTTCTTCCCTTTTTAATTCTTAATTTCTTTTCTTTTTTTGATTTTTAATATTTAATTTTTTAAAAAAAATTTTAATTATTGGAAACTTCTAATTTTCCTTCCTCTTTGCTGCTGCTTCCTCCCTCTATGTTCTGAATGTAAAACTTTCTCCTATTCACCACTATCCTCTAGATAAATATTACCTACCTTCCTGTCTCCACTATTCTCTTCCAGCTGCACTAAACAATAAAAGACACTGATCTGGATTACTTAACCCTATTTTTCCAGGCACTATTCTAATTAATTCAAAGCTTAACAGGCAGGTATCATTTTTGATTGTGACATTTGCCAGAAAAATTTCCTATGCTTTGTCACTGTAAGACTGATTAGATGTCGTTACTGCTGTGTGTGTATGTATATCTTATGACTGTTACAAAACATCTGCAGGCTTTTATGACTATCACACATAAGGGGCACACCTCTTCTTCCAGATGCTAGTATTTGAACTAATATCATGGAACACCATAGCAAACCAGACATAGAGCCTACACTCCCTGACCAGTCATCAAACCAAGGATCCTCGGAGTAGAGGCCCTGATTCCAAGACCCCACACTATCAAAGAACATACAACACTAGAGATTATTCACATGTAAACAAGACCTAACACCACCCAAGACACAAACCACTGAACCCTTCTACAAGGAGAGACACCCAAAAGAAGGGAGAATTCAACCACAAAGCCTAGCAGAGACAAGAGCTACATACACACAGACACACACAAAGAAACAGAAAATGACTTAATAATGAAAAAACAGAGAAACACTGCACAGATGAAGGACCAAGCTAGAGAATCACAGCTTCAAAAGACAGAAGAGGAGATAGACAAACTATCTGAAAGAGAATTTAGAAAAGCTATACTAATGAAGATGCAAAACACTGAAAACAGAATATTAGAGGAAATTTGTGCACTGAGAAGAGACATGCAAGAAATGAAAAATAAGCAAATAGAGACGACCAACTCAATTGCTGAACTCAAAAATACTATAGACGGTCTCAACAGTAGAGTATCGGAGGCAGAAGAACGACAAGTGAGCTGGAAGATAGAATGGTTGAGATAAATGCTGAGGAACAGAACAAAGCCCAAAGAATTAAAAGAACTTATGAAAGCATCGGAGACCTATGGGACAATATCAAGCACACCAACATTAGAATTATAGGAGTTCCAGAGGAAGAAGAGGGGAAGAAAGGCTATGAAAAAATTCTTGAAGAGGTTATAGTGGAAAACTTCCCCAGCATGGGAAAGGAAATAATAGTCAACCAAGTCCAAGAAGCACAAAGAGTTCCATACAAGATAAACCCCAGAAGAAACACACCAAGGCACATTCTAATCAAGCTAACACAGACTAAATATAAAGACAGATTAATAAAAGCAGCTGGGAGCAAACAACAAATAACATATAAAGGAAACCCCATACGTCTAACTGCGGATCTTTCAGCAGAAACCCTGCAGGCCAGAAGAGAATGGCAAGACACATTTAAACGGCTAAAAGAGAAAAACCTCCAACCAAGAATTCTCTACCCAGCAAGAATCTCATTCAGAATTGATGGAGAAATCAAAAGCTTCACAGATAGACAGAAACTAAAAGAATTCTGTACCACAAAACCAGCCCTACAACAAGTGCTAAAGGGCCTGATATAGCCAATAAATACAAGAGTAGCAGAAGTCCTACAAATCAAACCCCAAACTTCTAAGGAGATAACAATAGGAACATTCGTATCAATAATTACTTTGCATGTAAATGGATTAAATGCTCCAACCAAACGACACAGGCTGGCTGAATGGATTCAGGAACATGACCCATATATATGCTGTTTACAAGAGACCCATTTCAGACTCAGAGATGCTCATAGACTGAAAGTGAGAGACTGGAAAAAGATATTCCATGCAAATGTAAATCAAAAGGAAGCTGGAGTAGCAATCCTCATATCAGACAAAATAGATTTTAAAGTAAAGAAGATTCTAAGAGACAAGGCAGGCCACTACATCATGATTAAGGGATCTATCCAAGAGGAAGACGGAACAGTCATGAATATCTACGCACCCAACACAGGGGCACCTCAATACATAAGACAGATACTTTCAGACTTAAAAGAAGAAATCAATAATAACACAATAATAGTAGGAGACTTTAACACTCCTCTCACACCAATGGACAGATCATCCAAACAGACAGTTAATGAAGAAACACAAGCCTTAAATACCACACTAGAAAAGATGGATCTCATCGATATCTTTAGGACGTTCCATCCAAAAGCAGAAGAATACACTTTCTTCTCAAGTGCTCACGGAACATTCTCCAAGATAGACCACATCTTGAGCCACAAATCTAACCTCCGTCAATTCAAGAAAACTGAAATTATATCAACCATCCTCTCGGACCACAATGCAATGAGACTAGAGATCAACTACAGGAAAAAAACCGCTAAAAACACAAACACATCGAGATTAAACAACACATACCTAAAATACCAACTGATTACTGAGGAAATAAAAGGGGAAATTAAACAATTCCTAGAAGAAAATGATAATGAACATACGACCGTGCAAAACCTATGGGATACCGCAAAAGCAGTTCTAAGAGGGAAATTTATAGCAATACAATCCCCACCTAAAGAAACTAGGAAAATGTGAAGCAGATGACTTAACCCTCAGCTTTAAACAATTGGAAAAAGAAGAACAAAAACATCCCAAAGCCAGCAGAAGACGAGAAATTATAAAGACCAGAGTAGAAATAAATGAGAAAGAAATGAAAGAAACTTTAGTACGGTTAAATAAAACAAAAAGCTGGTTCTTTGAAGAGGCAAACAAAATTGACAAGCCTCTGGCCAGACTCATCAAGAGAAAGAGAGAGAAGAACCAGATCAACAAAATCAAAAACGAAAAAGGAGAGATTACAACAGATGATGCAGAAATCCAAAGGGTTCTAAGGGACAATTATGAGCAACTCTATGGCAACAAACTGGACAACCTGGAAGAAATGGACAGTTTCTTGGGGAAGATCAATCTCACAAGACTGAGCCAGGAAGAAACAGAAACTTTGAACAAACCAATCACAAGCTCAGAAATCGAATTTGTGATTAAAAATCTACCCAAAAATAAAAGCCCAGGGCCAGATGGCTTCACAGGCGAATTCTACCAAACATTTAAAGAAGAGCTAATGCCTGTCCTTCTAAAACTCTTTCAAAAAACTGCACAGGAAGGAAAACATCCAAACTCGTTCTATGAGGCCACCATCACCCTGATACCCAAACCAGGCAAAGACAACACAAAAAAATTGGAAATTACAGAGCAATTTCCCTGATGAACTTAGATGCCAAGATCCTCAGCAAAATCCTAGCAAACAGAATTCAACGACACATGAAAAAACTCATTTATGACGATAAAGTTGGGTTCGTCCCTGGCATACAAGGATTCTTCAATATCCACATATCAATCAATGTGATACACCATATCAACAAATTGAGAGACAAAAATCACATGATCATCTCAAGAGACGCAGAAAAAGCCTTCGACAAAGTACAACATCCATTTATGATAAAAACTCTTCAGAAAATGGGCACAGAAGGAACCTATCTCAACATAATAAAAGCCACATCTGAGAAGCCCACAGCGAACATTATCCTCAATGGTGAAAAGCTGAAAGCATTCCCTCTAAGATCAGGAACAAGACAAGGGTGTCCACTTTCACCACTCTTATTCAACATAGTCCTGGAAGTTCTAGCAACAGCAATAAGAGAAGAGAAAGAAATCAAAGGAACCCAGATTGGAAAGGAAGAAGCCAAGCTCTCTGGTCAAGCTCTCTTTTTCTGCAGACGACATGATATTATACATAGAAAATCCCAAAGACACTATTACAAAGCTACTAGAGCTAACCAACGAATTCAGCAAAGTCGCAGGATGCAAAGTGAACACACAGAAATCACTGGCATGCCTGTACACAAACAATGAAGAATCAGAAAACGAAATCAAAGAGGCAATCCCCTTCACCATCACAACCAAAAGAATCAAATATCTAGGAATAAACCTACACAAAGAAACAAAAGAACTGTACACAGAAAATTACAAGACACTCATGAAAGAAATTAAAGAAGACTTAAACAGATGGAGAGCATTTGCCTTTTTTACTACCATTGACATCTTTCACAATGACAAGGCAAAAATCGTTTTCAAAAATAAAAGCCCAGGGCCAGATGGCTTCACAGGCGAATTCTACCAAACATTTAAAGAAGAGCTAATGCCTGTCCTTCTAAAACTCTTTCAAAAAACTGCACAGGAAGGAAAACATCCAAACTCGTTCTATGAGGCCACCATCACCCTGATACCCAAACCAGGCAAAGACAACACAAAAAAATTGGAAATTACAGAGCAATTTCCCTGATGAACTTAGATGCCAAGATCCTCAGCAAAATCCTAGCAAACAGAATTCAACGACACATGAAAAAACTCATTTATGACGATAAAGTTGGGTTCGTCCCTGGCATACAAGGATTCTTCAATATCCACATATCAATCAATGTGATACACCATATCAACAAATTGAGAGACAAAAATCACATGATCATCTCAAGAGACGCAGAAAAAGCCTTCGACAAAGTACAACATCCATTTATGATAAAAACTCTTCAGAAAATGGGCACAGAAGGAACCTATCTCAACATAATAAAAGCCACATCTGAGAAGCCCACAGCGAACATTATCCTCAATGGTGAAAAGCTGAAAGCATTCCCTCTAAGATCAGGAACAAGACAAGGGTGTCCACTTTCACCACTCTTATTCAACATAGTCCTGGAAGTTCTAGCAACAGCAATAAGAGAAGAGAAAGAAATCAAAGGAACCCAGATTGGAAAGGAAGAAGCCAAGCTCTCTGGTCAAGCTCTCTTTTTCTGCAGACGACATGATATTATACATAGAAAATCCCAAAGACACTATTACAAAGCTACTAGAGCTAACCAACGAATTCAGCAAAGTCGCAGGATGCAAAGTGAACACACAGAAATCACTGGCATGCCTGTACACAAACAATGAAGAATCAGAAAACGAAATCAAAGAGGCAATCCCCTTCACCATCACAACCAAAAGAATCAAATATCTAGGAATAAACCTACACAAAGAAACAAAAGAACTGTACACAGAAAATTACAAGACACTCATGAAAGAAATTAAAGAAGACTTAAACAGATGGAGAGATATTCCATGCTCCTGGGTCAGAAGAATCAATACTGTGAAAATGACCATACAATACCTATTCAGCTACCATTGACATCTTTCACAGAACTAGACCAAAGAACAACACAGTTCATATGGAAACACAAAAGTCCTCGAGTAGCCAAAGCAATCCTGAGGAAGAAAAACCGAGCTGGAGGAATCAGCCTCCCCAACTTCAGACTCTACTACAAAGCAACAGTCATCAAGACAGTATGGTACTGGCACAAAAACAGAAATATCAACCAATGGAACAAGATCGAGAACCCCGAGATAAACCCACACACCTATGGGTACCTTACTTTTGACAAAGGAGGTGAAACTATAAAATGGGACAAAGACAGCCTCTTCAACAAATGGTGCTGGGAGAATTGGACAGCTACATGCAAAAAAATGAAGTTGGAACATTCCCTGACACCATCCACAAAGATCAACTCAACATGGATTAAAGACCTAAATGGAAGACCAGAAACCATCAAACTCTTAGAGGAGAATATAGGCAAAACCCTCAAGGACATCAATCAAAGCAAGATCTTCTCTGACCCACCTACTAAAATAGCAGAACTGAAAAGAAAAATGAACATGTGGGACCTCATGAAACTTTAAAGCTTTTGAACAGCAAAAGAACTTACAAAAAAAGCTGAACAGATAGCCCACAGAGTGGGAGAAAATCATAGCAAATGAAACAACAGACAGAGAATTAATCTCCAAAATCTACAAGCAACTCAGACAACTCAGCACGGGAAAAACGAACAACCCAATCAAAAAACGGGAAAAAGATCTAAAGGGACGCCTCTCCAAAGAGGACATACAGATGGCCCCAAAACACATGAAACGATGCTCAACCGTGCTTATTATTAGAGAAATGCAAATCAAAACTACAGTGAGATATCTATCACCTCACACCGGTCAGAATGGCCATCATCAACAAATCTGCAGACAATAAATGCTGGAGAGGGTGCAGCGAAAAGGGAACCCTCTTGCATTGCTGGTGGGAATGTCAATTGATACAGCCTCTATGGAAGACATTTTGGAGATTCCTTTAGAAACTCAAAATAGAAGCACCCTATGACCCAGCAGTCCCACGCGTAGGCTTATATCCTGATGAAATCAAAACTGAAAGAAGCACCTGTACCCTAATGTTCATTGCAGCTCTCTATACAAGAGCCAGAATACGGAAGCAACCTAGATGTCCATTGACGAATGAATGGATACAGAAGCCCTGGTATATATATACAGTGGAATACTACTCAGCTGTTAAAAGAAATGCAGAAGACTCGGTCCTCCTAAGTGGCTGGCTCTAGAACCTATCATAAAAAGTGAAGTAAGTCAAAAAGAGAAAGACAAATACAGTATACTAACACACATATATGGAATCTAGTAGTACGGTCTTGATAATACATGCAGGGAACTCATGGCAAAACAGACAGCATAGACAAATGGTGCTGGGAGAATTGGACAGCTACATGCAAAAAAATGAAGTTGGAACATTTCCTGACACCATCCACAAAGATCAACTCAACATGGATTAAAGACCTAAATGGAAGACCAGAAACCATCAAACTCTTAGAGGAGAATATAGGCAAAACCCTCAAGGACATCAATCAAAGCAAGATCTTCTCTGACCCACCTACTAAAATAGCAGAACTGAAAAGAAAAATGAACATGTGGGACCTCATGAAACTTTAAAGCTTTTGAACAGCAAAAGAACTTACAAAAAAAGCTGAACAGATAGCCCACAGAGTGGGAGAAAATCATAGCAAATGAAACAACAGACAGAGAATTAATCTCCAAAATCTACAAGCAACTCAGACAACTCAGCACGGGAAAAACGAACAACCCAATCAAAAAACGGGAAAAAGATCTAAAGGGACGCCTCTCCAAAGAGGACATACAGATGGCCCCAAAACACATGAAACGATGCTCAACCGTGCTTATTATTAGAGAAATGCAAATCAAAACTACAGTGAGATATCTATCACCTCACACCGGTCAGAATGGCCATCATCAACAAATCTGCAGACAATAAATGCTGGAGAGGGTGCAGCGAAAAGGGAACCCTCTTGCATTGCTGGTGGGAATGTCAATTGATACAGCCTCTATGGAAGACATTTTGGAGATTCCTTTAGAAACTCAAAATAGAAGCACCCTATGACCCAGCAGTCCCACGCGTAGGCTTATATCCTGATGAAATCAAAACTGAAAGAAGCACCTGTACCCTAATGTTCATTGCAGCTCTCTATACAAGAGCCAGAATACGGAAGCAACCTAGATGTCCATTGACGAATGAATGGATACAGAAGCCCTGGTATATATATACAGTGGAATACTACTCAGCTGTTAAAAGAAATGCAGAAGACTCGGTCCTCCTAAGTGGCTGGCTCTAGAACCTATCATAAAAAGTGAAGTAAGTCAAAAAGAGAAAGACAAATACAGTATACTAACACACATATATGGAATCTAGTAGTACGGTCTTGATAATACATGCAGGGAACTCATGGCAAAACAGACAGCATAGACATAGGGACATTGTGGGGAAGAAATAGGGAGGGGGAGGCATAGAGTGAGTAACATGGAAACCTATACTGTTATGTGTGAAAAAATAGTTATTGTCATTGTGCTAAGGGAATAGGAGTGCTTACAATGGCATGGAGCGATGGTCTGGAGGTGTGGGATGGGGGCACTGGGGGGGTGGGGACCATGGATATGCATATGACTGATATGGGAACATACATGTCTGTGAACAACAAAACTCTGTTAAACCTTTAAAGTAAAGAATTAAAAAAAAAATAAAACTGATGTTTCATTAGAAACAAAGGGTAATATAGTTATCAAAAAATGAGAAAGATGATTATCTGGCTTAACATTGCATGAGTAATAAGTATATTATAAACAAAGTAGATCCCAATAAGGAATATCTTCAACTCAGGAATTAACTATGAGAAATTTTAACTAGAAATAAATATCATGAATTCAAGGGCTTCCCTGGTGTTCCAGTGGGTAAGGGCACTGCCTTGCAGTGCAAGGGGCACTGGTTCCATCCCTGGCCTGGGAAGATCCCACGTGCAACGGAGCAGCTGGACAATGTGCCCAACTATCCAGCTGGAGCTCTGGAGCGCACGTGCCCAGAGCCGGTGCTCTGCGACAACAGAGGCCACCGCGATGGGTGGCCCACTCGGGCCAAAGAACAAAGATAGATGAAAATAGATAAATGAAAGTCCAATAGCAGTGGCCCGCCCATCCCCTCCCTCCCCAACCCACAACCCCCCCCAAAATTAAAAAATTTAAAAAATTAAAAATAACACTGTTTTTATCTCCTCAGTAATTTACTAACATGGAAAGTTCCCCAAAGTGTACAATGGTTATATAAAAAGAAACCCCAGAAAGGAATTTATGTAGCAAATACAAGATCATAAGTTTTAATATGGGAGTAACATTTGGACTATCATTAAATATCATATGTTCTGCATATTGTTATTCAAATTGTTTACAACTTATAGAGCTATTATTAGTGATTTAGTTCATTTAAGAGATTAGCCTTAATATTTGAATTGTTGCATATATCTATCCTTATAGGTTTAAATAGTCTAAATATTCTAAGAGCTTTTTTCATAATTTAAAACAGTCTGATATAAATAAGAAACTCTGATTCTTTCAGTTTCTTTATACTATTTAACAGGCAGAAAAACTTGTGCTCATTAAATATACATCAATTAAGCACATTCTATGAATCCAGAAAAACACAAGGGATCATATTCAAGCACAAACATAATAACATAAGTTGAAAACAAGTTGCCAACTTCTAGCTAGGACATATGTCATATTGAGCAACCATAAAAATTGTATACACTACTTTCAAAAGTGGTTATATTAGTAAGTGATGTGAGATTTCAAATAGATTTGATAAGGACATGACTAATTAAGGACTTTAAATCTAGGGATTTGAATTTATAATACATCCTGAATTTTCTTATTTAATGAAGTTTCATTGTTCGAAATTTTCTAACAGTGGAAAACTAAGATTTCTTTTATGATTGCAACCTTGCTAATTGTTCTAAATATACTGACTGAACTCCTTGAAGACTGAATAATAAACATGTGTTCATATGAAGTGGATTTGAGAGAACAATGAGGTTTGGAGCAGTCCAAGGATAGCAGTGCTAAAAATCTAGGTATTGTAAAGTCCAAGCTACATTTGCATATTAGGACATAGAATCTATATTAGGAATGGAAAATTATAGCTCATGCATGGGAATATGAGTGTAAAATTAACCTTCAGTCCCCATTGTTGTTGTTGTTCAGTCAGTAAGTTGTGTCCCACTCTGCTACCCAATGAACCAGGCTTCTCTATCCTTCACTACCTCCCAAAGCCTGCTTGTGCTCAAACTCATGTCTATTGAGTCAGTAATGCCATCCAACCACCTCATCCTTTATTACCCACTTCTCTTTTTGCCCTCAGTCTTTTGTAACATCAACGTATTTTCCAATAAATCAAGCTCCTTGCATCAGGTGACCAAAGTATTAATAGCTTCAGCTTCAACATCAGTCCTTCCAATGAATATTCAGAGTTGATTTCCTTTAGGAATGACTGGTTTCACCCCCTTGCTCACAAAGGAGCTCTCAAGACTCTTCTCCAGCAACACAAGTCAAAAGTTTTAAGACAAGAGGACGTGTGAAGAAGAGGATATGTGAAGATCATTAACAAAAGATTCTAGCCATAATAGAGCTTCACAGATTCTTATAAAATAGAAATGGGAAATCAATGTGTGGATCTACAGTAACTGTTACACTACATTAGTAACTAGTGCCAAAATATAGTTAAGGAAAAGGAGGTATGTGAGGAGAAGAGACAGTAGAGAGTCCCTCAATTATCAAGATAGGCAGGATTTACATTAGAGGGTAGACAATTTGACTCTTTGGATACCTCATAGTAAGTTTGGAGTGTTCATTATCTCCATGTGCCTGAGTCTAAGTTTGCAAAGCAGGATCAAGGGCCAGAGTTCTAAGTAGCTCAATTTTCCAGTTGAATAGTATGAGACAAGAGAACACAATCGGAATTGGCTTGGGAAGAAACTAAGAGGCTTTTAGTCTCAACTATCCAATAAGTTGTGAGGCTGATTTGCTGAAATCTTTGGAGAGTAATTATGAAAACCTTCATTATGAATCATAAGAGAGGTTTGGGAGTTTGGTAGGCTTTGCAAGTAAAAATTTGATGTTGAATACACAGAATACAAAATGCATTGGAGCACTCTTACAGATGGGTCTTGAGCATAAAATTTATCTACAGCTATATTAATCCAGTGTAACTATTCAAGATGTTCAAAAGAGGATGGACATGAGGTTGGGGTAGATAGGAAATAATGACATTTTGAAGAATTTAAGAATTTTACTTAAACATTGGTATGAATAATATTTATTGTATTTTACTTGCTTTAGTCAAATCTCATAAATGAGTCACACTCCTTATTACACCTGATCTTGATTTTTTACTGTAATCTTAAGGTTTCTATCCATTTAAGAGAGTGTTTAAACAATTAGCTTTTGCTGTAATTATCTTCTGTCTGGATTTAGATCCAAACCATATTGCCACTTGTTTTCTGCTTTTTCATGTGTTTCCTGTTCCTGTTTTTCCTTTCATGATTTCTATTTGACAGAATATTTTCTAGCATTCCATTTCATCTCCTCTACTAACTTCTTAGTGGTTGTTTTAGGGCTAAGATCTATTGGTTCCATATTAACCCCTCACATTTTATCTTCAGAAATACTATATTGCTTAATTTTTTGAAATGACAACTTGGCAACAGTCTACTTCTGTCCTTTGTGGTATTGTAATTATAGATTTGAGATCCTCATTTCTTGTAAACTCACAATGAATTGCTATTCTTCTTGCAATTAAATGGTTAATTAACTCTACAAATGAACAAATATGTTTTACATTTACTTCCTCCTCAGAAAAATTGTATCTGCCTTAAAAGTTTTCTTTCTCTAACCATTTCTGACAATGCCTGCAGGTTGAGCAAGGCATCTATCCATATTATGAAAGCTTCCTGAGTGATTAGTGAAAAGTTATAAAAACTAAATGGTGGTATCATTCATTACCAAAATGTCGACTCTATTTTGATTATAAAATAATTCAGACATTCAGTGAAAAAGACAGACTTGACTTAAATATTAATTTTTGATGGCTATGTTGTCCACATATGTCACACTGAAGAATAATTTGAGAAGTATTCTCTAGGTGAGAAACTAGAAATTGGACTGGTTAGAAAGGTTCCAATATTCTGCAATTAAGTGAGAAATTTGTATGTAATTGTAGAATCCACTCATATATCGGAATCTTGAAACAAAATTAGTTGATACTCCATCAGTAAATCTGATTTTTCTAATGTTAGAAGCTATATTAATCCAGTGTAACTATTCAAGATGTTCAAAGAGGATGGACATGAGGTTGGGGTAGATAGGAAATAATGACATTTTGAAGAATTTAAGAATTTTACTTAAACATTGGTATGAATAATATTTATTGTATTTTACTTGCTTTAGTCAAATCTCATAAATGAGTCACACTCCTTATTACACCTGATCTTGATTTTTTACTGTAATCTTAAGGTTTCTATCCATTTAAGAGAGTGTTTAAACAATTAGCTTTTGCTGTAATTATCTTCTGTCTGGATTTAGATCCAAACCATATTGCCACTTGTTTTCTGCTTTTTCATGTGTTTCCTGTTCCTGTTTTTCCTTTCATGATTTCTATTTGACAGAATATTTTCTAGCATTCCATTTCATCTCCTCTACTAACTTCTTAGTGGTTGTTTTAGGGCTAAGATCTATTGGTTCCATATTAACCCCTCACATTTTATCTTCAGAAATACTATATTGCTTAATTTTTTGAAATGACAACTTGGCAACAGTCTACTTCTGTCCTTTGTGGTATTGTAATTATAGATTTGAGATCCTCATTTCTTGTAAACTCACAATGAATTGCTATTCTTCTTGCAATTAAATGGTTAATTAACTCTACAAATGAACAAATATGTTTTACATTTACTTCCTCCTCAGAAAAATTGTATCTGCCTTAAAAGTTTTCTTTCTCTAACCATTTCTGACAATGCCTGCAGGTTGAGCAAGGCATCTATCCATATTATGAAAGCTTCCTGAGTGATTAGTGAAAAGTTATAAAAACTAAATGGTGGTATCATTCATTACCAAAATGTCGACTCTATTTTGATTATAAAATAATTCAGACATTCAGTGAAAAAGACAGACTTGACTTAAATATTAATTTTTGATGGCTATGTTGTCCACATATGTCACACTGAAGAATAATTTGAGAAGTATTCTCTAGGTGAGAAACTAGAAATTGGACTGGTTAGAAAGGTTCCAATATTCTGCAATTAAGTGAGAAATTTGTATGTAATTGTAGAATCCACTCATATATCGGAATCTTGAAACAAAATTAGTTGATACTCCATCAGTAAATCTGATTTTTCTAATGTTATGTCTTAAGCATCATCAGGTAGTATGCTACCCAGATTGTGAAATTTATATTGGCTCCTAAGGATGGAAGAAATAAAACAATATACAAAATGCAAGCCACAATTAAATTCTAACTTTTAAAAGACAATTATATTTATTTTTAATCCAATCTAAGGAAAATAAGAGTTATGCTTTACATGTGTCTTTAACAGTTTCTTAAGACTAAAATTAAATTTTAACAAGCTGGATGCATCAGTTGCAGGTTTCTACTATGTAATTAAAACCTTTATAACTCTTTAATGTGTGGAGCAGGTCCTGTAAATAAAATTGAAAGCTCAACAATGACTTCTTATAAATGTCCTATGATTGACAATAAACACAACCAAAGCCAACATTCTTCAAAGGACTTAAGTAACTTATGTCCTGCAGGATATCTGAATTGGTACTGACAATATTAAATACCCCAATATTATCTCATGAATAACATATTATACCTTGAAGTTTCATTTTGTGATTTTTCTCCTTGAGACTGAAAATGAGATGGAGATCATAGGGCCCCTAGCTATAAGCATAATCATTATTACTTATTTATTCATTATATAATATATATTTATTGAAATATAGTTGACTTACAATGTTTCAGGTGTGAAGCAAACTGATTCAATCATATACATATACATATTATTTTTGAAATTATTTTCCATTATATGTTATTATAAGATATTGACTATGGTCCTCTGTGCTACATAATAAACCTTCATTGCTTGTTGCATATATATTTTTTTGAATTGGAAATTTAGCATTCTATTCACACTAAGTCAAATAAGTGGAATCAATATATCATATAATTTCAGTTAAGCAAGAATTTATAAGTTTTCTAAAATATATATATGTACATTATTTATATCCGTTCAGTTCAGTTCAGTCTCTCAGTCATGTCCAACTCTTTGAAACCCCATGGATTACAGCACACCAGATTTCCTGTCCTTCACCATGTCCTGGAGTCTGTTCAAACTCATACCTATTGACTCAGTGATGCCATTCAACCAACTCATCCTCTGTGGTCCCCTTCTCCTTTGGTTTTCTGTTTTTCTCAGAATCAGGGTCTTTTCCAATGGGTCATCTTTTTGCATCAGGCAGCCAAAATATTGGAGATTCAGCTTCAGCATCAGTCCTTCCAATGAATATTTAAGGATGATTCCCTTTAAAACAATATACAAATGCAAGCCACAATTAAATTCTAACTTTTAAAAGACAATTATATTTATTTTAATCCAATCTAAGGAAAATAAGAGTTATGCTTTACATGTGTCTTTAACAGTTTCTTAAGACTAAAATTAAATTTTAACAAGCTGGATGCATCAGTTGCAGGTTTCTACTATGTAATTAAAACCTTTATAACTCTTTAATGTGTGGAGCAGGTCCTGTAAATAAAATTGAAAGCTCAACAATGACTTCTTATAAATGTCCTATGATTGACAATAAACACAACCAAAGCCAACATTCTTCAAAGGACTTAAGTAACTTATGTCCTGCAGGATATCTGAATTGGTACTGACAATATTAAATACCCCAATATTATCTCATGAATAACATATTATACCTTGAAGTTTCATTTTGTGATTTTTCTCCTTGAGACTGAAAATGAGATGGAGATCATAGGGCCCCTAGCTATAAGCATAATCATTATTACTTATTTATTCATTATATAATATATATTTATTGAAATATAGTTGACTTACAATGTTTCAGGTGTGAAGCAAACTGATTCAATCATATACATATACATATTATTTTTGAAATTATTTTCCATTATATGTTATTATAAGATATTGACTATGGTCCTCTGTGCTACATAATAAACCTTCATTGCTTGTTGCATATATATTTTTTTGAATTGGAAATTTAGCATTCTATTCACACTAAGTCAAATAAGTGGAATCAATATATCATATAATTTCAGTTAAGCAAGAATTTATAAGTTTTCTAAAATATATATATGTACATTATTTATATCCGTTCAGTTCAGTTCAGTCTCTCAGTCATGTCCAACTCTTTGAAACCCCATGGATTACAGCACACCAGATTTCCTGTCCTTCACCATGTCCTGGAGTCTGTTCAAACTCATACCTATTGACTCAGTGATGCCATTCAACCAACTCATCCTCTGTGGTCCCCTTCTCCTTTGGTTTTCTGTTTTTCTCAGAATCAGGGTCTTTTCCAATGGGTCATCTTTTTGCATCAGGCAGCCAAAATATTGGAGATTCAGCTTCAGCATCAGTCCTTCCAATGAATATTTAAGGATGATTCCCTTTAAGAGTGTCTGGTTTGATTTCCTCACAGTCCAAGGGACTCTCAAGAACCTTTTCCAGCATAGCAGTTTAAAGGCATCAATTCTTTGTTTCTCTGCTTTCTTTATGGTCCAACTCTCATACCCATACATGACTATTGGGAAAAACAGCTTTGACTATATGAACTTCTGTTGGCAAAGTGATCTCTCTTCTTTTGAGTGCCCTGTCTAGGTTTGTCATAGCTTTTCTTCCAAGTAGCAAGTCTTTTAATTTCATGGCATCAGGCACCATCTGCAGTGATTTAGGGGCCAAGAAAATAAAGGCTGTCACTATTTTCATTTTCTGCCCATCTATTTTCCATGAAATAATGGGACCAGATGCCATGATCTTCATTTTTAAAATATTGAGTTTTAGGCCAGCTTTTTTAGTCTCTTCTTTCACTTTCTTCAAGAGGCTCTTTAGTTCCTTTTTGCTATCTGCCAAAAGGTGGGAAGGGTCATTTGTATATCTGAGGTTATTGGTGTGTCTCCCGGCAATCTTGATTCTAGCTTGTGTTTCATCCAGAGCAGCATTTCATATGATGTACTCTGCATATAAATTAAATAAACAGGATGGCCCTATACCACCTTGACACACTCTTTTCCCAATTTGGAACCAGTCTGCTTTTCCATGTTCAGTTCTAACTGTTGCTTCTTGCCCTGCATACAGGTTTTGCAGGAGGCAGGTGAGGTGGTCTGGTAATATTTATATTTTGTATACAAAAGTTTCTCTATTATGATTGATAAAGTCTGGAGAGAGAACATCAAAAAGAAAATAAGATATGAGAAATTGGAACGCACAAACTAAATGAAATGGTAGCACTGAAAATGAAATGGAAAAAGTGAGACAGACTAGATAAAAGCAAAAGATCATCATATAGTCCAGTTTCTTCTAAATGTGGTTGATCATTAGAAACATATCTGGAGCACTGGAGAAAAAAAATGCCTGGAAATTTTTATTTTACAAGAAAGTCTAAGTTAATTTTGGTATATATCTGAATTTTAAAAAGGGATTATAGGATTTTGCATTTAATCATGATTTTGGTGATATAGAATTCTATTATTCTTCTCTTGATCAATCATGATACAATGGTATTAAGTAATAGTTGCATCATCACAATAGTAAAATATATTTACCAGTTTTCACAATCAATAGCTCAACAAAAATAAAATATAATTTCAACTGTAAGCCTTAGTGAGAACATGACTAGTCAAACAACAAAATAATTCCATAAAATTTGGAGAGTCAAGCAGAGTGATGTGATAAGAGGAAGCACATACGTGTATATGATTTCATCCTACCAGCCAGTCTTTGTATTTTAGTTGGTGCATTTGATCCTTATAAATTTAAGGAAATTATCAATATGCCTTATCTTATTACCATTTTCTTGATAATTGGGTTTATTTTCTGTATGTCTTTTCCTTCCCTTGTATTTCTTGTCTAGAGAGTCCCTTTAGCATTTGCTGTAAAGCTTGTTTGATGGTACTGAATTCTCTAAACTTTTGCTTGTCTGGAAAGCTTTTGATTTGCCAAAAGGTGGGAAGGGTCATTTGTATATCTGAGGTTATTGGTGTGTCTCCCGGCAATCTTGATTCTAGCTTGTGTTTCATCCAGAGCAGCATTTCATATGATGTACTCTGCATATAAATTAAATAAACAGGATGGCCCTATACCACCTTGACACACTCTTTTCCCAATTTGGAACCAGTCTGCTTTTCCATGTTCAGTTCTAACTGTTGCTTCTTGCCCTGCATACAGGTTTTGCAGGAGGCAGGTGAGGTGGTCTGGTAATATTTATATTTTGTATACAAAAGTTTCTCTATTATGATTGATAAAGTCTGGAGAGAGCACATAAAAAGAAAATAAGATATGAGAAATTGGAACGCACAAACTAAATGAAATGGTAGCACTGAAAATGAAATGGAAAAAGTGAGACAGACTAGATAAAAGCAAAAGATCATCATATAGTCCAGTTTCTTCTAAATGTGGTTGATCATTAGAAACATATCTGGAGCACTGGAGAAAAAAAATGCCTGGAAATTTTTATTTTACAAGAAAGTCTAAGTTAATTTTGGTATATATCTGAATTTTAAAAAGGGATTATAGGATTTTGCATTTAATCATGATTTTGGTGATATAGAATTCTATTATTCTTCTCTTGATCAATCATGATACAATGGTATTAAGTAATAGTTGCATCATCACAATAGTAAAATATATTTACCAGTTTTCACAATCAATAGCTCAACAAAAATAAAATATAATTTCAACTGTAAGCCTTAGTGAGAACATGACTAGTCAAACAACAAAATAATTCCATAAAATTTGGAGAGTCAAGCAGAGTGATGTGATAAGAGGAAGCACATACGTGTATATGATTTCATCCTACCAGCCAGTCTTTGTATTTTAGTTGGTGCATTTGATCCTTATAAATTTAAGGAAATTATCAATATGCCTTATCTTATTACCATTTTCTTGATAATTGGGTTTATTTTCTGTATGTCTTTTCCTTCCCTTGTATTTCTTGTCTAGAGAGTCCCTTTAGCATTTGCTGTAAAGCTTGTTTGATGGTACTGAATTCTCTAAACTTTTGCTTGTCTGGAAAGCTTTTGATTTCTTCATCAAATCTGAATGATACTCTTGCTGGGTAGAGTATTCTTGGTTATAAGTTCTTCCCATCCACCACTTTTAATATAATCTGTCATTCCTTTGTGACTTGCAGAATTTCTGTTGAGAAATCAGTGAATAGCCTGATAAGAGTTCTCTGGTATGTTATTTGTCATTTTTCCTTGTTGCTTTTAATATTTTATTTTTGTTTTTAATTTTTTTCAGTTTGATTACTTTGTGTCTTGGTGTGCTCCTCCTTGGGATTATCCTGACTTGGACTCTCTGTGCTTCCAAGACTTGGTTGACTGTTTCCTTTCCCATGTTATGGAAGCTTTCAGCTATTATTTCTTCAATTTCTTTTTCTTAGGTTCTTTTTCTCTCTCTTATCTGTTTCTGGGACCTTTATAAAGTGAGTGTTGGTTCCTTCAATGTAGTCTCAGAGGTGTGTTGGCTGTCTTCACTTCCTTTCATTATTTGTTTCTTGATTGTGTTCTGTAGCAGTGATTTCTACCATTGTGACTTCCATGTCATTTACCATTCTTCAGCCTCAGTTATTCTGCTATTGATTCCTTCTAGCATGTTTCTCTGTTTCATTGTTCTTTAGTTCTTGTAAGTCTTTGGTAAATATTTCTTGCATCTTCTCCATTGTTTTCCTGAGATCTTGTACCATCTTCACTACCATTGTTCTGAATTCTTTTCCTGGAAGGTTGCCTATCTCCACTTTATTTAGTTGTCTTTCTAGGGTTTTATTTTGCCTCTTCATTGGGCCATAACTTTCTATTCTTTCATCTTAATTAACTTTCTGTAATGTGGCTTTTGTTTTAGCTACTGTAAGACCGTGGTTCTTCTTGTTTCTTCTGTCTTCCCTCTGAGGCAGGAGGGTAAGAGGCTTTTGTAAGCTTCCTGGAGGGATTCACAGAAGCATAAACTGGATCTTGCTCTTGTGGGAAGAGCTTTGCTGAAAAAAATGAAAATGTTAGTTGCTCAGTCTTGTCTGATGCTTCGTGACCCCATGAACTGTAGCCCCCCAGGCTTCTCTATCAATGGAATTGCCAAGACAAGACTAGTGGATGGGTTTCTATTCCCTTCTACAGAGGATCTTCCCAATACAGGGGTTGAACCCAGGTCTCCAGCATTGTAGGCAGATTCTTTACCATCTAAGTCAGTAGGGAAGTCCTCGCTCAGTAGAGATTTAATCCTATTATCTGCTGATGAATGGGGCTGTGCTTTCTCTGTTAGTTGTTTGGTATACCCCCTTTTAATATAATCTGTCATTCCTTTGTGACTTGCAGAATTTCTGTTGAGAAATCAGTGAATAGCCTGATAAGAGTTCTCTGGTATGTTATTTGTCATTTTTCCTTGTTGCTTTTAATATTTTATTTTTGTTTTTAATTTTTTTCAGTTTGATTACTTTGTGTCTTGGTGTGCTCCTCCTTGGGATTATCCTGACTTGGACTCTCTGTGCTTCCAAGACTTGGTTGACTGTTTCCTTTCCCATGTTATGGAAGCTTTCAGCTATTATTTCTTCAATTTCTTTTTCTTAGGTTCTTTTTCTCTCTCTTATCTGTTTCTGGGACCTTTATAAAGTGAGTGTTGGTTCCTTCAATGTAGTCTCAGAGGTGTGTTGGCTGTCTTCACTTCCTTTCATTATTTGTTTCTTGATTGTGTTCTGTAGCAGTGATTTCTACCATTGTGACTTCCATGTCATTTACCATTCTTCAGCCTCAGTTATTCTGCTATTGATTCCTTCTAGCATGTTTCTCTGTTTCATTGTTCTTTAGTTCTTGTAAGTCTTTGGTAAATATTTCTTGCATCTTCTCCATTGTTTTCCTGAGATCTTGTACCATCTTCACTACCATTGTTCTGAATTCTTTTCCTGGAAGGTTGCCTATCTCCACTTTATTTAGTTGTCTTTCTAGGGTTTTATTTTGCCTCTTCATTGGGCCATAACTTTCTATTCTTTCATCTTAATTAACTTTCTGTAATGTGGCTTTTGTTTTAGCTACTGTAAGACCGTGGTTCTTCTTGTTTCTTCTGTCTTCCCTCTGAGGCAGGAGGGTAAGAGGCTTTTGTAAGCTTCCTGGAGGGATTCACAGAAGCATAAACTGGATCTTGCTCTTGTGGGAAGAGCTTTGCTGAAAAAAGTGAAAATGTTAGTTGCTCAGTCTTGTCTGATGCTTCGTGACCCCATGAACTGTAGCCCCCCAGGCTTCTCTATCAATGGAATTGCCAAGACAAGACTAGTGGATGGGTTTCTATTCCCTTCTACAGAGGATCTTCCCAATACAGGGGTTGAACCCAGGTCTCCAGCATTGTAGGCAGATTCTTTACCATCTAAGTCAGTAGGGAAGTCCTCGCTCAGTAGAGATTTAATCCTATTATCTGCTGATGAATGGGGCTGTGCTTTCTCTGTTAGTTGTTTGGTATGAGATGGTCCACCCCTGGGCTCTATGGTAGGGTTAGCAGTGACCTTGGATAGGGCTTAGGTAAAGGGGGATCTTTCCAGACTGTTGCTGCCAGTGCCCCTCTCCCCGTGGTGAACCCTGCTGACCGAGACCCTCTAACACTAGCAAATATTTTTAGATCAGTCTCCTGTGGGGTATCTGCACTTTTCCTCTGGATCTTGGTGGGTGAAAATTTTTGTTTGTACCCTCCAAGACTGGAGTCAATGTTTCCTCTAGTCCCGTGAAAGTCCTATAATCAAATACTGTTGGACTTCAAGATCAAATTCCATGGGTGATACCCAGTTCATTTGTCAGATCGCCAAGCTGAGAAACCTGATGTGGGGGTCATAAACTTCCCAACAGTGGGAGAAGTTATTTGTTATCATTGTTCCCCAGTTTTTGGGTCATCCACTGATGGCCATGGTATTTGAGCTTATTGTGATAGCCCCCCTGTGGTTTATGCTATGTCTTTGGACATCGGTTGTCATTTTTTGGTTGGTTCCAGCATCTTCCTGTTGATGCTTATTCAACAACTAGTTGCAATATTGCTGCTCTTGCAGGAGGAGACGAGAGCATGCCCTTCTTCTCTGCCATCATGAACCAAAAACAGTGTAATCGTTTAAAAATAAGAGCAACAGCAAAAAATCTCACAAGCAGACTTTCTGAAAGAAACTGGTATCATCAATAAAGTGACTTGAATATAGGCTTAAGTATAAAGAACATAAAGATATTGGATCCATGTGGCAGAATATTTAGATGTAAAGCGATATTTTTAATTATCATGTTACCCATAACTATAATTTTTATGATAGAAATGGGTACAAATTTTGACCTTGTATAGTTGATCATATATATATATATGTGTGTGTATGTATATATATATATATATGTATATATATATATATGTACTAAGTTCACGTTTGTGTATACACACACACACACACACACACAAAGTTATAAGAGGGTGGGTTTCTCTCAAGATTAACTTATATGTCGACTTGGCTGAACCATGATGCCCAGATGTTTGGTCAGAGATTCTGAATGTTTCTGTGACAGTATTTTTGGCCGAGATGGATTTTTGACTTGATGGACTTTGAGTAAAGTATTGTAGGCTGTCTTCCATAACATGAGTGAGCTTCATCCAATCTAGTGAAGGTTTCAAAAGAAAAAAGGCTAACTTCCCCCAAGGAAGAGAGAATTCTACCAGCACACTGTTTTTGGATTTGTGCCGAAGCACTGTATCTCCCTGGTTTCCAGTTTGCTGATTACTCTGCAGAGACAGAATTTGCGAGTTTCTGTAATCACATGAATCTCTGTATGCATATATATACACATTCTTATATCTCCTATTACTTATATTTCTCTGGAGAATCCTGACTAAAGTTGGTGGCCTCTTGTCAAGGAACAGGTATGCCAAATAGAAGAAGCAAATGTTTGAAAGATTTCAAATCATACAATATTTGGGTAGATGGAACTTAATTTATCCAACAGCTTGCAATTGCAATAATTTTACAATTATTTAAATAGCCCAAACTAGAAATGTGTCTTAATAAAATACAGTGTATTCTTATAAACTAAGAAACAATCAATAAACAGTGCTAGAAGTACATGAATATTAACCTCTCATAATTAATTTGCAATTGTATGATTTGGGATGGTTTATTTTTTAAATTCACTATTACTGTATTTTTTCTTTGCAGTTATTATATATTACAGATTTAAATAATTTTAAATGAAGCTAAAAAGTCTTATAAAATGGACATTCATAATAGTATATTGCTTTCAGTTTTTCATAATTACTTGCAATGTTTATTTGTTCCAGTCATGAAAGTAATATATTAAGATTTTTGTCACAATTTTTCCCTTTGCATATTTCCAACACTACAGTAAAGCATCCTGAAGGTGAAAAGATCAATTTTGTTTTGTCTGTGAAATTGTGAAATATCAAAAAATTGTCACCAGATTTAAAATAGATTTTACAGAATTTTAATAAACAATCTGTTGTCGCAAAAACACATTTTTTAAACCAGGAGACCTATATAATTAGATGAATTTCACACATAATGACTATGGTTATTTTTGACATAAAGTATTTTTTAGTAAAATTCTTCAATGTAATTAAATGTAAAACAATAAAAAATCTGCATGGAAACTTTCATTTTAAACACTTTAAAACTATTAACAGAATCAGAATAAAAATGCATACAGCAGTCAGGGGAAAGAATAACAAGCTGTAAATTTGCATTCAATTTGGTTTTTAGGGATAAGGAACCCTTAACGAATCATTTTTGCTTATCTGATTAGGTAGAAAACTGCCCACTAACAACAATGCTATTTATTTTTGTTGCAAATCCAAATTAAGATTTGGGTGAAAAGGATAGTCACGGGCTTCCCTGGTGGTCCAGTGGGTAAGGACACCGCCTTGCAGTGCAAGGGGCGCCGGTTTGATCCCTGGCCTGGGAGGGTCCCAAGTGCCACGGAGCGGCTGGACTGATGTGTCCAATTACCGAGCCTGGGGCGCATGCGCCCAGAGCCGGCGCTCTGCGACAACAGAAGCCACCGCGATGAGAGGCCCACAGGAGCCAAAGAACAAAGACAGATGAAAATAGAGAAATGAAATACCAATAGAAGTGGCTCACCCGGCCCCTCCCTCCCCACCCCTCCCCCACCAAAATACATAAATAAATCTTTTAAAAAAATAAAAAAAGGATAGTCACATGCTAAAATTGTCCAGCTTTCAAGATGGCTTTGTGTGCCAATGACTTCAAAGATCTTCTCACAACAGAATATTTTTATTTGAGTCATTTAAGATAATTTTCATAGGCAATTTTTACTTTGTTTATGAGAACATAATCCAGGAAGAGAGCTCGAATTTTCCATCTCTGTGAATTTCAGTTTGATGGATTTTAATTGGAAATGGTTAATTATTAAGTTATTGATTGGACACAAAAATTTTTCATAGTCACCAGCTGATGAACCACTGCTAGATATTCAAGTTTTCTTCTCAGTCTATGTCCATGACCTTACAAAACAAACAGTAGCTTATTACATGTACTCTCTATCCTATTCTTAGCATAAAAGGAAAAAAACTGAATGAAGAAAAGAAATAAGAAAGAATCTGAAGATACTCTAAGAGACCCTAAATTGCTCCCTAAAAATTTGCTTAGATAATAGCAACCCTCTAGTAAATGGTGCATGAGATATTTTGAAAGCTAGCTAATTTCAAAAAACTTTTCTTTGAAAATAGTGGACCTCTTAATTTAGTTCTATGTCAAAGAAAAATTAAGTCTATTTGAGTTTTCAGAGTAGTCAAGTTACAACCTTTACACAATATTAGATTTCCCTGATGACACAGCAGATAAAGTATTGGCCTGCAATGCCTTGGAGAGACAGGAGACTCTTGTTTGATATTCATTGGTGAAGAATTCCTGGAAGAAGAAATGGCAACGTACTTCAGTATTCTTGCTTGAAATTTTCATTATTCATGAAAAAATCTCATGAACAGAGGAATCACAAAGAGTTGGACACTATGAGCAACTAAGCACACAATGGAGATTGCAAATTCCACCTAATCATAGTTCTCACTTTTTTTTTTTCTCGTTTGGTAGTCTTGAACAAGAAAATCTGGGTTTAATGCACAAACAGAAACTTTATGGAAAAAAAAGAAACTCCCTGACAGATATATTAGTTTCCTAAGACTTCCAAAACAAAGTACAACAAACTGGCTGATTCAAGACAGAAATTTATATTCTCACAGTTCTGGAAGCAAGAAATCCTAAATCAAGGTATTGACAGGACCTTCTTGCTTCTTCCTAATCTTTGTTGTTCAGTTGCTGAGTCATGCCTGACTCTTTGCCACTTTCAGATTGAAGCACACCAAGCTTTCTTATCCTTCACTATCTCCTGGAATTTGCTCAAATTTATGTCTGTTGAGTCAACATTGCCATACAACCATCTGATCATCTGTAACTCCCTTTTCCCCCTTCCTCCTTCCTCCTATCTTTCCTAGCATCAGGGGCTTTTTCAATGAGTTGGTTCTTTGAATCAGGTGCTCAGAGCATTGGAGCCCCAGCTTCAGCATCAGTCCAAATGAGTATACAGGGTTGATTTTCTTTAGGATTGGGTAGTTTGATCTCTTTGCTTCCTAAGGGAATCTCAAGCATCTTCTCCAGCAGCACAGTTCTAAGGCAGCAGTTCTTTGGCACTCGGCCTATGCTATGGTCCAACTCTACCATCTGCACATGACTATTGGTGACCCCCATCAATCACTGTTTTTCCTTGGCTTATAGATGTATCATTTTATATCTGAAATATAAAGTCATTGAACTTACAGAGAGTGAAATGGTGGTTAACAGGAGATGAAGGGTTGGGGACATAGGAAAGGTTGGTTAAAGGGCTTAAACTTTCAGGTATGAGAATAATAAGTTCTGGGAATCTGACATACAATATGCTGACTGTAGTTAACAATCCTGTATTGTATAATTTAAAGCTTCTGTGATAGTAGAACATTAATGTTCTCACCATAACTGGATCAAAATGATGATTATTTGTTATAAAGGATGTTTTAACTAATCTTATTATGGTAAACAGTTTGCAATATTTATGTGTAATCACTTTATAATCAATTTTCACAAAAAGGAATCACAAAGAGTTGGACACTATGAGCAACTAAGCACACAATGGAGATTGCAAATTCCACCTAATCATAGTTCTCACTTTTTTTTTTTTTCGTTTGGTAGTCTTGAACAAGAAAATCTGGGTTTAAGGCACAAACAGAAACTTTATGGAAAAAAGAAACTCCCTGACAGATATATTAGTTTCCTAAGACTTCCAAAACAAAGTACAACAAACTGGCTGATTCAAGACAGAAATTTATATTCTCACAGTTCTGGAAGCAAGAAATCCTAAATCAAGGTATTGACAGGACCTTCTTGCTTCTTCCTAATCTTTGTTGTTCAGTTGCTGAGTCATGCCTGACTCTTTGCCACTTTCAGATTGAAGCACACCAAGCTTTCTTATCCTTCACTATCTCCTGGAATTTGCTCAAATTTATGTCTGTTGAGTCAACATTGCCATACAACCATCTGATCATCTGTAACTCCCTTTTCCCCCTTCCTCCTTCCTCCTATCTTTCCTAGCATCAGGGGCTTTTTCAATGAGTTGGTTCTTTGAATCAGGTGCTCAGAGCATTGGAGCCCCAGCTTCAGCATCAGTCCAAATGAGTATACAGGGTTGATTTTCTTTAGGATTGGGTAGTTTGATCTCTTTGCTTCCTAAGGGAATCTCAAGCATCTTCTCCAGCAGCACAGTTCTAAGGCAGCAGTTCTTTGGCACTCGGCCTATGCTATGGTCCAACTCTACCATCTGCACATGACTATTGGTGACCCCCATCAATCACTGTTTTTCCTTGGCTTATAGATGTATCATTTTATATCTGAAATATAAAGTCATTGAACTTACAGAGAGTGAAATGGTGGTTAACAGGAGATGAAGGGTTGGGGACATAGGAAAGGTTGGTTAAAGGGCTTAAACTTTCAGGTATGAGAATAATAAGTTCTGGGAATCTGACATACAATATGCTGACTGTAGTTAACAATCCTGTATTGTATAATTTAAAGCTTCTGTGATAGTAGAACATTAATGTTCTCACCATAACTGGATCAAAATGATGATTATTTGTTATAAAGGATGTTTTAACTAATCTTATTATGGTAAACAGTTTGCAATATTTATGTGTATAAAATCAATGCTTTATATATCTAAATGTACAAAATATTGTATATCAATTATATCCTAATAATGCTGAAAAAAGATCACTGGGGAACCTTTAATATGTAGAATTATGTTTTTAAGGTACAATACTCTATACTTATTATTGTAAGCAAATTGTTTTGAGAATGTGTTCTTTCAGTAAACTCGTGGTTGCATTTATTGTAGTTCCTATTATCTCTAAGGTGTATTTTGGTTTATCACTTTCCTTTCTCAGAAAAGAAAAAGATTATTAGATCATTGGGAAAAGTTAATTATAAAAAAGGTGAAAATTGGGTCTTAATTTGTATTGAAAAATCTTTAGAAACTGAAGTAGAATTTTTGAAGCTTTCTGGAACCATTAGGGCTTCCCAAGTAGCTCAATAGGAAAGCAGTCTGCCTGTTGTGCAGGAGATACATGTTCAGTCTCTGAGTAGGAAAAATCCTTGAAATAGGGCATAGCAACCCACTCCAGTATTTTTGCCTAGAGAATCCCATGAACAGAAGAGCCTATCAGGCTACACTGTATAAGGTAGCAAGGAGTTGGACATGGCTGAAGCGACTGACCACGCATATATGAAGCACACAGCACACATACTATCGCAAGCGCCTTCACTCTCCCATTCAAGTACGAACAGGCCCGATCCTGCTTAACTTCCGAGATCAGATGAGATCTGGCACATTCAGGGTGATATGGCTATAGACTTCTTCACTCTCTATTATGAGACATGCAAGTTGTGAGACTCCTTATTTGTTCTATTGTCTCGTTCAGCAGGGATGCTGACTCTCAACGAGAAATTTTCCCCGGCAGGTTGGAAATGGTGGTTAACAGGAGATGAAGGGTTGGGGACATAGGAAAGGTTGGTTAAAGGGCTTAAACTTTCAGGTATGAGAATAATAAGTTCTGGGAATCTGACATACAATATGCTGACTGTAGTTAACAATCCTGTATTGTATAATTTAAAGCTTCTGTGATAGTAGAACATTAATGTTCTCACCATAACTGGATCAAAATGATGATTATTTGTTATAAAGGATGTTTTAACTAATCTTATTATGGTAAACAGTTTGCAATATTTATGTGTATAAAATCAATGCTTTATATATCTAAATGTACAAAATATTGTATATCAATTATATCCTAATAATGCTGAAAAAAGATCACTGGGGAACCTTTAATATGTAGAATTATGTTTTTAAGGTACAATACTCTATACTTATTATTGTAAGCAAATTGTTTTGAGAATGTGTTCTTTCAGTAAACTCGTGGTTGCATTTATTGTAGTTCCTATTATCTCTAAGGTGTATTTTGGTTTATCACTTTCCTTTCTCAGAAAAGAAAAAGATTATTAGATCATTGGGAAAAGTTAATTATAAAAAAGGTGAAAATTGGGTCTTAATTTGTATTGAAAAATCTTTAGAAACTGAAGTAGAATTTTTGAAGCTTTCTGGAACCATTAGGGCTTCCCAAGTAGCTCAATAGGAAAGCAGTCTGCCTGTTGTGCAGGAGATACATGTTCAGTCTCTGAGTAGGAAAAATCCCTTGAAATAGGGCATAGCAACCCACTCCAGTATTTTTGCCTAGAGAATCCCATGAACAGAAGAGCCTATCAGGCTACACTGTATAAGGTAGCAAGGAGTTGGACATGGCTGAAGCGACTGACCACGCATATATGAAGCACACAGCACACATACTATCGCAAGCGCCTTCACTCTCCCATTCAAGTACGAACAGGCCCGATCCTGCTTAACTTCCGAGATCAGATGAGATCTGGCACATTCAGGGTGATATGGCTATAGACTTCTTCACTCTCTATTATGAGACATGCAAGTTGTGAGACTCCTTATTTGTTCTATTGTCTCGTTCAGCAGGGATGCTGACTCTCAACGAGAAATTTTTGCTGACTTAGAAGAAAAATTGGCCACAAAACTCTCTGGGAACATTTATATTATAAAAATGAATATAGAAATAAAGAGCAAAGTGTTGAGACAGTCTGAGTGCAGGTTGGGAAAGAATTTTCAGACACAGAGCATTTCAGAAGAGAGGAATTTTATTAAGGACAAAGAGAAGAGTTAAAGTGGGCACTGTGGGGCTTCCCCTGGTGGTCCAGTGGGTAAGGACATCGCCTTGCAATGCAAAGGGTGCCAGTTCGATCCCTGGCCTGGAAGGATCCCACGTGCTGCGGAGCGGCTGGACCCATGTGTCCAATTACCCAACCGGAGCTCTGGAGTGCATGCGCCCAGAGCCGGTGCTCTGCGACGACAGACTCCACCACGATGGGAGGTCCACAGGAGCCAAAGAACAAAGACGGATGAAAATAGAGAAAGACCAACAAAAGTGGCCCATCTGCTCCCCTCCCTCCCCAACCCAACTCCCGCCCAAAAATAAATAAATAAATCTTTAAAAAAAAAAAAAAAAGTGGGCACCATGAGAGCAGCAGGTTGACAGCTCCTGACTGGCCAGGGAGAGTCAACAGTTTTGTGGGTTAATAGCCAATTTTTACAGACTCAAGGCAAAGAAAATTTTTGCTGGAAGGTTGGTATTCGGTGATTGGGATGAAATATTGGAGTGGGCATCTTTGCCAAATTGGGAGTTAGGTGGCTTGTTAGTGATTATCAGGGGTCTTTTTCCAAGGTTAAAGAGGAGCTCAGTCATTCTCAGAGGTGACATTATTGGTTCTGCACTTTGCTTCTGTGGCCTTGGTGCAAAGTCTCACACTTGTAGCCTTGGGGCAAGACTCAACCAAAACAACTCATGAAATTAGGATGTATCTCATGTGTGGTCCTTTACATTGAAGAAATTAATAGTTATTTTTCCCTAACGTGGGGACTTTAGGATTTTAAACTCCAAGTTGTAAGCTTGTACAATTTGATTATTATTTGTCTTTTAATTTTACTCTGGGATGCAAAACTTATACCTGTAATATGCATTGTCTTAAACACTTCTGTGAAATTGCTGTTTTGCCATATGACTTGACTTAAAAAATCATCTTCAAAACAATAACTGAACAAACTCAAAAAAACAAAATTAAAAAAATTGAAACTTATGATGTTCTAATGATCTGGGCCTGAGAACTGAAACCAATATATTTTCCAGCCTGTGTGCTAAATGATACTGAAATGCTGTCTCAATAATGAATAATGCTAGTAAGTCTAATGCTTAGTAAGTCTAATAATCAGGTAAGAGAAGATAACATGCCTTTTTCTAGGTCAGCACTATTGACCTTTGGGCCAGATAATTCTTAGTTGTGGGAATTAACTATTGGATATTTTCAGCATCTGTTAGATCTATTATTTAGATTTCAGTATTGCCTCCTTTCCTCTGTTTTGATGAGTGGCAGACTGATCAAACTGAACCTGAAATAATTTCATACTGATTCAACTAGGCCATCTTGGTTCTAAGCTGTATGTGAAATTTCCGGACAGTAACTTGTTTGCTCCATCTCAGGTCCAGATCCAGGCCCAGTGTGCTAAACTGATTATGTGAAAGAAAGTGAAAGTGTTAGTTGCTCAGCTGTGTTCTACTCTTTGCCAACTCCTTGAATATAGCCCACCAGGTCCCTCAGTTCACGAAATTCTCCAAGCGAGAATACCGGAATGGGTCGCCACTACTTTCTCCAGCAGGTCTTCCTGACCGAGGGCTCAAACTCAGGTCTCCCATTTTGCAGGCAGATTCCCTACCATCTCAGCCACCAGGCAGCGCTGAGTCATTTACGGAAAGTGGTTATTTTTTTTCCTGACTTTATTCCTGTACTTCTGCTTCTACTTTTTCATATGCTCTTCAGACAACTTCCTGGACCAAGAGTCTTAATACTCTGGGGAAAGCCTGGCAAACCCCAAGTTAGATGAGCTTTGCTCTGTGTCAGGTAGTACATGAAGTGACTCTACATTAGCACAGGGGTCACTTTTGTCTCTCTGTCTCTCTCTGGTCTACATGAGACAACTTTGACTCCCAAGGTCTCAGTTTTTGCGTATACATATTAAAATGAGAGTGTGATATCAGTTCTTAAGACTGAATTGGATAATGTGCAAAAAGTGTAGCAAATTAGAGCTTCCTACACAGTAGTTTGTCCATGTATGTGGTCACTGGTTTGAAAGACATGTTGCTTTTGGATTCTCAGCATCCCCACCGTCTGCATCCTCATGTTGCAGAACATTGTATTAACTAGCAAGACATAGGCTAGATGTCCAGAGTAAACGCCAAGCAGAAAGCAATTGTTCACTTAGCTAGATTACTCAGAAATGTTACTCAAACCTGCTTTCTTATTGCTGAAATAATTTGGTGATTTCATCCCATGGCTATGCACTGCCGTGACTTCATCACATCTCCTCTGGAACTTAGAGTCAAAGTCAATTGCTGGGCTTTGCAGGTGTGCATGAAGCCTAAATAAGTCCCTCAGCAGAGGTGACTTGGAGGGCTTATACAGAGAAACAGGTCTTGTAACCAAGGCTTCCTCAATTGGGTGCTGATGACCAAATGACCAAGCACTCCCTGGTTGAGAACCACTGCTACAGGAGAGCTAGCTTAACTTACGTTTTTAAGCTAACAGATTTCTCACCAAGACTTACTTTAAAACTCTCACCTTGCTATATAATGGATATCTTCCATTCCCAAACTATTATTATATTGTCATATTGTTCTTGTTCAGTTACTAAGTCATATCCAAGTCTTTGCAAACCCATGAATTGCAGCACAAAAGGCTCCCCTGTTCTTCACTATCTAGAGTCCTAGAATTTGCTCAAATTCATGTGCATTCATTCAGTGATGCTACTTGACCATCTCATTTTCTCCAGCAGGTCTTCCTGACCGAGGGCTCAAACTCAGGTCTCCCATTTTGCAGGCAGATTCCCTACCATCTCAGCCACCAGGCAGCGCTGAGTCATTTACGGAAAGTGGTTATTTTTTTTCCTGACTTTATTCCTGTACTTCTGCTTCTACTTTTTCATATGCTCTTCAGACAACTTCCTGGACCAAGAGTCTTAATACTCTGGGAAAGCCTGGCAAACCCCAAGTTAGATGAGCTTTGCTCTGTGTCAGGTAGTACATGAAGTGACTCTACATTAGCACAGGGGTCACTTTTGTCTCTCTGTCTCTCTCTGGTCTACATGAGACAACTTTGACTCCCAAGGTCTCAGTTTTTGCGTATACATATTAAAATGAGAGTGTGATATCAGTTCTTAAGACTGAATTGGATAATGTGCAAAAAGTGTAGCAAATTAGAGCTTCCTACACAGTAGTTTGTCCATGTATGTGGTCACTGGTTTGAAAGACATGTTGCTTTTGGATTCTCAGCATCCCCACCGTCTGCATCCTCATGTTGCAGAACATTGTATTAACTAGCAAGACATAGGCTAGATGTCCAGAGTAAACGCCAAGCAGAAAGCAATTGTTCACTTAGCTAGATTACTCAGAAATGTTACTCAAACCTGCTTTCTTATTGCTGAAATAATTTGGTGATTTCATCCCATGGCTATGCACTGCCGTGACTTCATCACATCTCCTCTGGAACTTAGAGTCAAAGTCAATTGCTGGGCTTTGCAGGTGTGCATGAAGCCTAAATAAGTCCCTCAGCAGAGGTGACTTGGAGGGCTTATACAGAGAAACAGGTCTTGTAACCAAGGCTTCCTCAATTGGGTGCTGATGACCAAATGACCAAGCACTCCCTGGTTGAGAACCACTGCTACAGGAGAGCTAGCTTAACTTACGTTTTTAAGCTAACAGATTTCTCACCAAGACTTACTTTAAAACTCTCACCTTGCTATATAATGGATATCTTCCATTCCCAAACTATTATTATATTGTCATATTGTTCTTGTTCAGTTACTAAGTCATATCCAAGTCTTTGCAAACCCATGAATTGCAGCACAAAAGGCTCCCCTGTTCTTCACTATCTAGAGTCCTAGAATTTGCTCAAATTCATGTGCATTCATTCAGTGATGCTACTTGACCATCTCATCCTCTGCCACCTTCTTCTTTTGCATTCAAACTTCTCCAGCATGAGGGTCTTTTCCAATGAGTTCACTCTTCACATCAGGTGGCCAAAGTATTGGAGCTTCAGTTTCAGTATCAGCCCTTCCATTGAATATTCAGGATTGATTTCCTTTAGGATTGACTGGATTGATTTCCTTCTAGTACAAATAACTCTCAAGAGTCTTCTCCAGCACCATAATTTGAAAACATCAATTCTTTAGTACTCAGCCTTCTCTATTTTCCAGCTCTCAGATCTGTATATGACTAATAAAAAAACCCCATAGCTTTGATAATACAGACCTTTTTTGGTAAAGTGATTTCTCTGTTTTTCAATATGCTGCCTAGATTTGTCATGGCTTTTCTTCAAAGGAGTGTGTGTCTTCTAATTTCATGGCTGCAGTCACCATCTACAGGAATTTTGTAGACATACACAAATTTCCTGTAGATCATCATATACAGGGGTTCTTACATGGAAAATGAAATTTGCCACTGCTTCTAGCTTTTCCCTTTTATTTGGTGTGAAGTTACGGAACCAGATGCCATGAGCTTAGTTGTTTTTTTTTTGTTTTTTTTTTTTTCCAGTATTGAGTTTTAGGCCAGTTTTTTAACTCTCTCTTTTCACCTTCATCAAGAGGCTTTTCAGTTCATCTTCACTTTTTGCCATTAGGGTGGTATCATCTGCATATCTGAGTTCATTGATATTTCTCCTGGCAATCCTGATTCCAGCTTGTGATTCATTCAGCCTGGCATTTTGCCTAATATACTGTACATATAAGATAAATAAGCACATTGACAATACATCGTCATGAACTTGACCGAATCCAACCAGTTTCTGGGCTCATAAGTGCTTCTTTATTTGTCTAAAATATTTATTTATATTTATTTATTTGTATTTGTATTGAGTCTTATTTGGGGCACAGGATTTTTGTTGTGGCCTGTGTGTTCTTTGTTGACAGTGCATGGGCTTCGTACCTGGTGTGGTGATCAGTCTCTAAAGCTAGTGAGTTCAGTTATTGCTGTGTGAGGGCGTTCTTGCTCTTTCTCATGTGGGATCTTAGTTCTCTGATCAAGGATCGAACCCATGTTCTCTGCACTGGAAGGTGAATACTTAATCACCCGACCACCAGGGAAGCCTCAGGGTCTACCTTAAAATCACCCTACTACTACCCAATGTCCTATAAATGTCCTCTCCTAAATTTGGCTCTCCCATACTGATGTAAGTCAAACAAATTCAGATTTGATTCTCTGGTTAGGAAGCATCTAGCTGAAAATTCTCAGTAGGCCTGATGCTAAAATTTGAGTAGGCTAAAACAAAAATTCAAATGGAGACCCACATAGCATTTGTCTCAAAAACGTTACAAATCAAGCCACATTCACTGCTCACCCATATTTCCATGGAGCATCACCCAGGTTGCTTCCTGGCATTGCTGGCCTGATCCAGAGGCATAAATACTCTGGCTGTCCCTTAGAATAGCACACCATCAATCTAACCGGGTGTTAGCTGAGACTTTCTAGGAAAGGATGGAAACTATACTTGTTCATATGACTCCCAGGTCATTACAGAGTCTTTTGAAACCTAGCATGAGGATTAATCTATCTAGCTATCCAATGATCCAGATAAGCCAGTGCCCTTCTCCAGGTATTTCCTGTATTTTATGACTCATGATTTCTAAACAGTTTTAAGCACTTCACAAGTCTATATTACCCAAATTAGACAACAAAAGAGTACGGTTAATTATCTGAAAAACCTGGCCAGTTTATACTTCCACTCTGGGTGATTTAGAGTACATAACTTTTAACAAGAACAACTCTTTCTTTGGTTTTCCAGTGGGAAATATGCCTTATATTTAGCTCCTTCTGATAAACAAAGCACACTAATTCTTTTCTGTCTAAGGTTTGCTCCATAGAATAGCTACATATGCTTCCTTTGGGAGCTTGATGAAAATATGGAATTTCAGGTCAGATCCATTCAATCAGAATTTCTATTTTAACAAGTTCCCTAGGTAGTTTTTATTCACATTCAAATTTGAGAAAATGCTCCAGGAAGTCTATCTATGAGAAGGGCACACTTAACTGTACCCTCCCCCTATTCTGAAACTGATCAGATTGAATAATCCATGATTTCTTTAACCTCAACAGAATATGTGTAAAGTAGAGAACCTCAGGATCTAATTCTTGATTGTCATAGACTCATTAAATGTTAAAAAGGCTTCCCTTTGTTTGGTAGCCATGTGTGTTTCTAATTTCTAAAGTAAAGCATTGTGGTGAAAATTTTCAGAAAAAAAAAAGTATGGCACCTTTTTGTACTTTAGAGAGAAGGCTATTGTGAAAACATCTTTCTAGGCAGTTTTATCTTGGGAAAAATGTTTGTCCTGGACATATTCTTACCTGAGATGGTAAGAAATGAGGCAGTCCCCATCTGTCTATCAGCCATACAGGAAATTTAACTAGGTCAAATATTCTAATAATTCCATAAACATTGATTAATCCACCTGTACTAGTAAGTTTGAGCTATTGTAACAACACACCATAGATTGAATAATTTAAAAAATAGATATCACTTTTCTTACAGTCTTGAAGGCTAGAAGTCTACAATCAGACTGCCAGCATTGTTGGTTTCTAGTGAGAGCTTATTTTTGAGCTTGCAGAAAGCTGTCTTCTCTCTGTGTCTCATGATCTTTCCTAGTTACGTACACATGAGGGTGAAAAAAAGGGGAATCTCTTTATTTTCTTGTAAGGCTGCCAATTCTCTGGCATCAGGACCTCATCCCAAATGACTTCACATAACCTTAATAATATCGTAAAAGTTTCTACTCTTTATAAGCTCACATGGAGAGTGTGTGCTTAGTCACTTCAGTCATGTCCGATTCTTTGCAACACTATGGACTGTAGACAGCCAGGCTCCTCTGTCCATAGGATTTTCTGGGCAAAAATACTGGAGTTTGTTGCCATTCCCTTCTCCAGGGGAAACTGCCCAACCTAGGGATTGATTGAATACATGTTGCTTACATCTTCTCTACTGGCAGGCAGGTTCTTTATCATGAGTGGCACCCGAGAAGCCCAAAAGAAGGTTAGAGGCTTCAAATTCACATGAAACTTTTCTTTTTCAGGGAAAGTGGCAAAATTCCATCAATGATACCAACAAAGGTATTCATAATAATCAGAATTTTCATTTAACCATAAAGCTATGCTAAAAATCAAGTTAAATCATTTATTTTGCTTCAAAACTAATTAGATAAAATATAGCATCATATTCATATTTCCTTGTGAGTTTGACAAGTAACAATTTGGCTTTAAACAAGGGGTTAAGTTATGACTTTTTCTTTGCTAACTGATACAGTCAAGCTTGCAGTTTTTCTAGCTCAATTAATTTTCTTCTTCTTTTTTTTTTTTTTGGCTTTTTTTTTGGTTGTTGTTGTTATTCTTTATTTTAAACGTTTTACAGAGTTTGTTGTTCACAGACATGTATGTTCCCAGATCAGTTGCATAACCCTGGTCCCTACCCCGCCCAGTTCCCCTCTTCCCACCCCTCCGGATCATCGCCCCACGCCATTGTAAGCACTCCTATTCCATTAGCACAATGGCGTTTACATAGCTATGTTTCCATCTACTCATACTATGTACAAAACTTTTTTTTGATTAATCCACCTACAGTAAGTTTGATTTTCCCTTGAATAATTTAAAAATAGATATCACTTTTCTTACAGTCTTGAAGGCTAGAAGTCTACAATCAGACTGCCAGCATTGTTGGTTTCTAGTGAGAGCTTATTTTTGAGCTTGCAGAAAGCTGTCTTCTCTCTGTGTCTCATGATCTTTCCTAGTTACGTACACATGAGGGTGAAAAAAAGGGGAATCTCTTTATTTTCTTGTAAGGCTGCCAATTCTCTGGCATCAGGACCTCATCCCAAATGACTTCACATAACCTTAATAATATCGTAAAAGTTTCTACTCTTTATAAGCTCACATGGAGAGTGTGTGCTTAGTCACTTCAGTCATGTCCGATTCTTTGCAACACTATGGACTGTAGACAGCCAGGCTCCTCTGTCCATAGGATTTTCTGGGCAAAAATACTGGAGTTTGTTGCCATTCCCTTCTCCAGGGAATCTGCCCAACCTAGGGATTGATTGAATACATGTTGCTTACATCTTCTCTACTGGCAGGCAGGTTCTTTATCATGAGTGGCACCCGAGAAGCCCAAAAGAAGGTTAGAGGCTTCAAATTCACATGAAACTTTTCTTTTTCAGGGAAAGTGGCAAAATTCCATCAATGATACCAACAAAGGTATTCATAATAATCAGAATTTTCATTTAACCATAAAGCTATGCTAAAAATCAAGTTAAATCATTTATTTTGCTTCAAAACTAATTAGATAAAATATAGCATCATATTCATATTTCCTTGTGAGTTTGACAAGTAACAATTTGGCTTTAAACAAGGGGTTAAGTTATGACTTTTTCTTTGCTAACTGATACAGTCAAGCTTGCAGTTTTTCTAGCTCAATTAATTTTCTTCTTCTTTTTTTTTTTTTTGGCTTTTTTTTTGGTTGTTGTTGTTATTCTTTATTTTAAACGTTTTACAGAGTTTGTTGTTCACAGACATGTATGTTCCCAGATCAGTTGCATAACCCTGGTCCCTACCCCGCCCAGTTCCCCTCTTCCCACCCCTCCGGATCATCGCCCCACGCCATTGTAAGCACTCCTATTCCATTAGCACAATGGCAATAGCTATCGTTTCCACACATAACAGTATAGGTTTCCATGTTACTCACTCTATGCCTCCCCCTCCCTATTTCTTCCCCACAATGTCCCTATGTCTATGCTGTCTGTTTTGCCATGAGTTCCCTGCATGTATTATCAAGACCGTACTACTAGATTCCATATATGTGTGTTAGTATACTGTATTTGTCTTTCTCTTTTTGACTTACTTCACTTTTTATGATAGGTTCTAGAGCCAGCCACTTAGGAGGACCGAGTCTTCTGCATTTCTTTTAACAGCTGAGTAGTATTCCACTGTATATATATACCAGGGCTTCTGTATCCATTCATTCGTCAATGGACATCTAGGTTGCTTCCGTATTCTGGCTATTGTATAGAGAGCTGCAATGAACATTAGGGTACAGGTGCTTCTTTCAGTTTTGATTTCATCAGGATATAAGCCTACGCGTGGGACTGCTGGGTCATAGGGTGCTTCTATTTTGAGTTTCTAAAGGAATCTCCAAAATGTCTTCCATAGAGGCTGTATCAATTGACATTCCCACCAGCAATGCAAGAGGGTTCCCTTTTCGCTGCACCCTCTCCAGCATTTATTGTCTGCAGATTTGTTGATGATGGCCATTCTGACCGGTGTGAGGTGATAGATATCTCACTGTAGTTTTGATTTGCATTTCTCTAATAATAAGCACGGTTGAGCATCGTTTCATGTGTTTTGGGGCCATCTGTATGTCCTCTTTGGAGAGGCGTCCCTTTAGATCTTTTTCCCGTTTTTTGATTGGGTTGTTCGTTTTTCCCGTGCTGAGTTGTCTGAGTTGCTTGTAGATTTTGGAGATTAATTCTCTGTCTGTTGTTTCATTTGCTATGATTTTCTCCCACTCTGTGGGCTATCTGTTCAGCTTTTTTTGTAAGTTCTTTTGCTGTTCAAAAGCTTTAAAGTTTCATGAGGTCCCACATGTTCATTTTTCTTTTCAGTTCTGCTATTTTAGTAGGTGGGTCAGAGAAGATCTTGCTTTGATTGATGTCCTTGAGGGTTTTGCCTATATTCTCCTCTAAGAGTTTGATGGTTTCTGGTCTTCCATTTAGGTCTTTAATCCATGTTGAGTTGATCTTTGTGGATGGTGTCAGGGAATGTTCCAACTTCATTTTTTTGCATGTAGCTGTCCAATTCTCCCAGCACCATTTGTTGAAGAGGCTGTCTTTGTCCCATTTTATAGTTTCACCTCCTTTGTCAAAAGTAAGGTACCCATAGGTGTGTGGGTTTATCTCGGGGTTCTCGATCTTGTTCCATTGGTTGATATTTCTGTTTTTGTGCCAGTACCATACTGTCTTGATGACTGTTGCTTTGTAGTAGAGTCTGAAGTTGGGGAGGCTGATTCCTCCAGCTCGGTTTTTCTTCCTCAGGATTGCTTTGGCTACTCGAGGACTTTTGTGTTTCCATATGAACTGTGTTGTTCTTTGGTCTAGTTCTGTGAAAGATGTCAATGGTAGCTGAATAGGTATTGTATGGTCATTTTCACAGTATTGATTCTTCTGACCCAGGAGCATGGAATATCTCTCCATCTGTTTAAGTCTTCTTTAATTTCTTTCATGAGTGTCTTGTAATTTTCTGTGTACAGTTCTTTTGTTTCTTTGTGTAGGTTTATTCCTAGATATTTGATTCTTTTGGTTGTGATGGTGAAGGGGATTGGGTTGTTGTGTGCAAGAGGGTTCCCTTTTCGCTGCACCCTCTCCAGCATTTATTGTCTGCAGATTTGTTGATGATGGCCATTCTGACCGGTGTGAGGTGATAGATATCTCACTGTAGTTTTGATTTGCATTTCTCTAATAATAAGCACGGTTGAGCATCGTTTCATGTGTTTTGGGGCCATCTGTATGTCCTCTTTGGAGAGGCGTCCCTTTAGATCTTTTTCCCGTTTTTTGATTGGGTTGTTCGTTTTTCCCGTGCTGAGTTGTCTGAGTTGCTTGTAGATTTTGGAGATTAATTCTCTGTCTGTTGTTTCATTTGCTATGATTTTCTCCCACTCTGTGGGCTATCTGTTCAGCTTTTTTTGTAAGTTCTTTTGCTGTTCAAAAGCTTTAAAGTTTCATGAGGTCCCACATGTTCATTTTTCTTTTCAGTTCTGCTATTTTAGTAGGTGGGTCAGAGAAGATCTTGCTTTGATTGATGTCCTTGAGGGTTTTGCCTATATTCTCCTCTAAGAGTTTGATGGTTTCTGGTCTTCCATTTAGGTCTTTAATCCATGTTGAGTTGATCTTTGTGGATGGTGTCAGGGAATGTTCCAACTTCATTTTTTTGCATGTAGCTGTCCAATTCTCCCAGCACCATTTGTTGAAGAGGCTGTCTTTGTCCCATTTTATAGTTTCACCTCCTTTGTCAAAAGTAAGGTACCCATAGGTGTGTGGGTTTATCTCGGGGTTCTCGATCTTGTTCCATTGGTTGATATTTCTGTTTTTGTGCCAGTACCATACTGTCTTGATGACTGTTGCTTTGTAGTAGAGTCTGAAGTTGGGGAGGCTGATTCCTCCAGCTCGGTTTTTCTTCCTCAGGATTGCTTTGGCTACTCGAGGACTTTTGTGTTTCCATATGAACTGTGTTGTTCTTTGGTCTAGTTCTGTGAAAGATGTCAATGGTAGCTGAATAGGTATTGTATGGTCATTTTCACAGTATTGATTCTTCTGACCCAGGAGCATGGAATATCTCTCCATCTGTTTAAGTCTTCTTTAATTTCTTTCATGAGTGTCTTGTAATTTTCTGTGTACAGTTCTTTTGTTTCTTTGTGTAGGTTTATTCCTAGATATTTGATTCTTTTGGTTGTGATGGTGAAGGGGATTGCCTCTTTGATTTCGTTTTCTGATTCTTCATTGTTTGTGTACAGGCATGCCAGTGATTTCTGTGTGTTCACTTTGCATCCTGCGACTTTGCTGAATTCGTTGGTTAGCTCTAGTAGCTTTGTAATAGTGTCTTTGGGATTTTCTATGTATAATATCATGTCGTCTGCAGAAAAAGAGAGCTTGACCAGAGAGCTTGGCTTCTTCCTTTCCAATCTGGGTTCCTTTGATTTCTTTCTCTTCTCTTATTGCTGTTGCTAGAACTTCCAGGACTATGTTGAATAAGAGTGGTGAAAGTGGACACCCTTGTCTTGTTCCTGATCTTAGAGGGAATGCTTTCAGCTTTTCACCATTGAGGATAATGTTCGCTGTGGGCTTCTCAGATGTGGCTTTTATTATGTTGAGATAGGTTCCTTCTGTGCCCATTTTCTGAAGAGTTTTTATCATAAATGGATGTTGTACTTTGTCGAAGGCTTTTTCTGCGTCTCTTGAGATGATCATGTGATTTTTGTCTCTCAATTTGTTGATATGGTGTATCACATTGATTGATATGTGGATATTGAAGAATCCTTGTATGCCAGGGACGAACCCAACTTTATCGTCATAAATGAGTTTTTTCATGTGTCGTTGAATTCTGTTTGCTAGGATTTTGCTGAGGATCTTGGCATCTAAGTTCATCAGGGGAAATTTCTCTGTAATTTCCAATTTTTTTGTGTTGTCTTTGCCTGGTTTGGGTATCAGGGTGATGGTGGCCTCATAGAACGAGTTTGGATGTTTTCCTTCCTGTGCAGTTTTTTGAAAGAGTTTTAGAAGGACAGGCATTAGCTCTTCTTTAAATGTTTGGTAGAATTCGCCTGTGAAGCCATCTGGCCCTGGGCTTTTATTTTTGGGTAGATTTTTAATCACAAATTCGCTAGTTCTGTGAAAGATGTCAATGGTAGCTGAATAGGTATTGTATGGTCATTTTCACAGTATTGATTCTTCTGACCCAGGAGCATGGAATATCTCTCCATCTGTTTAAGTCTTCTTTAATTTCTTTCATGAGTGTCTTGTAATTTTCTGTGTACAGTTCTTTTGTTTCTTTGTGTAGGTTTATTCCTAGATATTTGATTCTTTTGGTTGTGATGGTGAAGGGGATTGCCTCTTTGATTTCGTTTTCTGATTCTTCATTGTTTGTGTACAGGCATGCCAGTGATTTCTGTGTGTTCACTTTGCATCCTGCGACTTTGCTGAATTCGTTGGTTAGCTCTAGTAGCTTTGTAATAGTGTCTTTGGGATTTTCTATGTATAATATCATGTCGTCTGCAGAAAAAGAGAGCTTGACCAGAGAGCTTGGCTTCTTCCTTTCCAATCTGGGTTCCTTTGATTTCTTTCTCTTCTCTTATTGCTGTTGCTAGAACTTCCAGGACTATGTTGAATAAGAGTGGTGAAAGTGGACACCCTTGTCTTGTTCCTGATCTTAGAGGGAATGCTTTCAGCTTTTCACCATTGAGGATAATGTTCGCTGTGGGCTTCTCAGATGTGGCTTTTATTATGTTGAGATAGGTTCCTTCTGTGCCCATTTTCTGAAGAGTTTTTATCATAAATGGATGTTGTACTTTGTCGAAGGCTTTTTCTGCGTCTCTTGAGATGATCATGTGATTTTTGTCTCTCAATTTGTTGATATGGTGTATCACATTGATTGATATGTGGATATTGAAGAATCCTTGTATGCCAGGGACGAACCCAACTTTATCGTCATAAATGAGTTTTTTCATGTGTCGTTGAATTCTGTTTGCTAGGATTTTGCTGAGGATCTTGGCATCTAAGTTCATCAGGGAAATTGCTCTGTAATTTCCAATTTTTTTGTGTTGTCTTTGCCTGGTTTGGGTATCAGGGTGATGGTGGCCTCATAGAACGAGTTTGGATGTTTTCCTTCCTGTGCAGTTTTTTGAAAGAGTTTTAGAAGGACAGGCATTAGCTCTTCTTTAAATGTTTGGTAGAATTCGCCTGTGAAGCCATCTGGCCCTGGGCTTTTATTTTTGGGTAGATTTTTAATCACAAATTCGATTTCTGAGCTTGTGATTGGTTTGTTCAAAGTTTCTGTTTCTTCCTGGCTCAGTCTTGTGAGATTGATCTTCCCCAAGAAACTGTCCATTTCTTCCAGGTTGTCCAGTTTGTTGCCATAGAGTTGCTCATAATTGTCCCTTAGAACCCTTTGGATTTCTGCATCATCTGTTGTAATCTCTCCTTTTTCGTTTTTGATTTTGTTGATCTGGTTCTTCTCTCTCTTTCTCTTGATGAGTCTGGCCAGAGGCTTGTCAATTTTGTTTGCCTCTTCAAAGAACCAGCTTTTTGTTTTATTTAACCGTACTAAAGTTTCTTTCATTTCTTTCTCATTTATTTCTACTCTGGTCTTTATAATTTCTCGTCTTCTGCTGGCTTTGGGATGGTTTTGTTCTTCTTTCTCCAATTGTTTAAAGCTGAGGGTTAAGTCATCTGCTTCACATTTTCCTAGTTTCTTTAGGTGGGGATTGTATTGCTATAAATTTCCCTCTTAGAACTGCTTTTGCGGTATCCCATAGGTTTTGCACGGTCGTATGTTCATTATCATTTTCTTCTAGGAATTGTTTAATTTCCCCTTTTATTTCCTCAGTAATCAGTTGGTATTTTAGGTATGTGTTGTTTAATCTCGATGTGTTTGTGTTTTTAGCGGTTTTTTTCCTGTAGTTGATCTCTAGTCTCATTGCATTGTGGTCCGAGAGGATGGTTGATATAATTTCAGTTTTCTTGAATTGACGGAGGTTAGATTTGTGGCTCAAGATGTGGTCTATCTTGGAGAATGTTCCGTGAGCACTTGAGAAGAAAGTGTATTCTTCTGCTTTTGGATGGAACGTCCTAAAGATATCTAGTGTGGTTTTTTTTTAACTTTATCGTCATAAATGAGTTTTTCATGTGTCGTTGAATTCGGCTAGATTTTTTGGAAAGAGTTGCTCTGTAATTTCAATTTTGTTTTCTTTGCCTGGTTTGGGTATCAGGGTGATGGTGGCCTCATAGAACGAGTTTGGATGTTTTCCTTCCTGTGCAGTTTTTTGAAAGAGTTTTAGAAGGACAGGCATTAGCTCTTCTTTAAATGTTTGGTAGAATTCGCCTGTGAAGCCATCTGGCCCTGGGCTTTTATTTTTGGGTAGATTTTTAATCACAAATTCGATTTCTGAGCTTGTGATTGGTTTGTTCAAAGTTTCTGTTTCTTCCTGGCTCAGTCTTGTGAGATTGATCTTCCCCAAGAAACTGTCCATTTCTTCCAGGTTGTCCAGTTTGTTGCCATAGAGTTGCTCATAATTGTCCCTTAGAACCCTTTGGATTTCTGCATCATCTGTTGTAATCTCTCCTTTTTCGTTTTTGATTTTGTTGATCTGGTTCTTCTCTCTCTTTCTCTTGATGAGTCTGGCCAGAGGCTTGTCAATTTTGTTTGCCTCTTCAAAGAACCAGCTTTTTGTTTTATTTAACCGTACTAAAGTTTCTTTCATTTCTTTCTCATTTATTTCTACTCTGGTCTTTATAATTTCTCGTCTTCTGCTGGCTTTGGGATGTTTTTGTTCTTCTTTTCCAATTGTTTAAAGCTGAGGGTTAAGTCATCTGCTTCACATTTTCCTAGTTTCTTTAGGTGGGGATTGTATTGCTATAAATTTCCCTCTTAGAACTGCTTTTGCGGTATCCCATAGGTTTTGCACGGTCGTATGTTCATTATCATTTTCTTCTAGGAATTGTTTAATTTCCCCTTTTATTTCCTCAGTAATCAGTTGGTATTTTAGGTATGTGTTGTTTAATCTCGATGTGTTTGTGTTTTTAGCGGTTTTTTTCCTGTAGTTGATCTCTAGTCTCATTGCATTGTGGTCCGAGAGGATGGTTGATATAATTTCAGTTTTCTTGAATTGACGGAGGTTAGATTTGTGGCTCAAGATGTGGTCTATCTTGGAGAATGTTCCGTGAGCACTTGAGAAGAAAGTGTATTCTTCTGCTTTTGGATGGAACGTCCTAAAGATATCGATGAGATCCATCTTTTCTAGTGTGGTATTTAAGGCTTGTGTTTCTTCATTAACTGTCTGTTTGGATGATCTGTCCATTGGTGTGAGAGGAGTGTTAAAGTCTCCTACTATTATTGTGTTATTATTGATTTCTTCTTTTAAGTCTGAAAGTATCTGTCTTATGTATTGAGGTGCCCCTGTGTTGGGTGCGTAGATATTCATGACTGTTCCGTCTTCCTCTTGGATAGATCCCTTAATCATGATGTAGTGGCCTGCCTTGTCTCTTAGAATCTTCTTTACTTTAAAATCTATTTTGTCTGATATGAGGATTGCTACTCCAGCTTCCTTTTGATTTACATTTGCATGGAATATCTTTTTCCAGTCTCTCACTTTCAGTCTATGAGCATCTCTGAGTCTGAAATGGGTCTCTTGTAAACAGCATATATATGGGTCATGTTCCTGAATCCATTCAGCCAGCCTGTGTCTTTTGGTTGGAGCATTTAATCCATTTACATGCAAAGTAATTATTGATACGAATGTTCCTATTGTTATCTCCTTAGAAGTTTGGGGTTTGATTTGTAGGACTTCTGCTACTCTTGTATTTATTGGCTATATCAGGCCCTTTAGCACTTGTTGTAGGGCTGGTTTTGTGGTACAGAATTCTTTTAGTTTCTGTCTATCTGTGAAGCTTTTGATTTCTCCATCAATTCTGAATGAGATTCTTGCTGGGTAGAGAATTCTTGGTTGGAGGTTGTTCCCTTATAGTCGTTTAAATGTATCTTGCCATTCTCTTCTGGCCTGTAGGGTTTCTGTTGTAATACCCGCAGTTACACGTATGGGGTTTCCTTTATATGTCCCATTTGTTTTGCACTGTCATGTGTTCATTGTCGTTTTCTTCTAGGAATTGTTTTATTTCTCCTTTCATTTCCTCAGTAATCAGTTGGTTTTTTAGGTATGTGTTGTTTAATCTCCATGTGTTTGTGTTTTTAGCGGTTTTTTTCCTGTAGTTGATCTCTAGTCTCATTGCATTGTGGTCCGAGAGGATGGTTGATATAATTTCAGTTTTCTTGAATTGACGGAGGTTAGATTTGTGGCTCAAGATGTGGTCTATCTTGGAGAATGTTCCGTGAGCACTTGAGAAGAAAGTGTATTCTTCTGCTTTTGGATGGAACGTCCTAAAGATATCGATGAGATCCATCTTTTCTAGTGTGGTATTTAAGGCTTGTGTTTCTTCATTAACTGTCTGTTTGGATGATCTGTCCATTGGTGTGAGAGGAGTGTTAAAGTCTCCTACTATTATTGTGTTATTATTGATTTCTTCTTTTAAGTCTGAAAGTATCTGTCTTATGTATTGAGGTGCCCCTGTGTTGGGTGCGTAGATATTCATGACTGTTCCGTCTTCCTCTTGGATAGATCCCTTAATCATGATGTAGTGGCCTGCCTTGTCTCTTAGAATCTTCTTTACTTTAAAATCTATTTTGTCTGATATGAGGATTGCTACTCCAGCTTCCTTTTGATTTACATTTGCATGGAATATCTTTTTCCAGTCTCTCACTTTCAGTCTATGAGCATCTCTGAGTCTGAAATGGGTCTCTTGTAAACAGCATATATATGGGTCATGTTCCTGAATCCATTCAGCCAGCCTGTGTCGTTTGGTTGGAGCATTTAATCCATTTACATGCAAAGTAATTATTGATACGAATGTTCCTATTGTTATCTCCTTAGAAGTTTGGGGTTTGATTTGTAGGACTTCTGCTACTCTTGTATTTATTGGCTATATCAGGCCCTTTAGCACTTGTTGTAGGGCTGGTTTTGTGGTACAGAATTCTTTTAGTTTCTGTCTATCTGTGAAGCTTTTGATTTCTCCATCAATTCTGAATGAGATTCTTGCTGGGTAGAGAATTCTTGGTTGGAGGTTTTTCTCTTTTAGCCGTTTAAATGTGTCTTGCCATTCTCTTCTGGCCTGCAGGGTTTCTGCTGAAAGATCCGCAGTTAGACGTATGGGGTTTCCTTTATATGTTATTTGTTGTTTGCTCCCAGCTGCTTTTATTAATCTGTCTTTATATTTAGTCTGTGTTAGCTTGATTAGAATGTGCCTTGGTGTGTTTCTTCTGGGGTTTATCTTGTATGGAACTCTTTGTGCTTCTTGGACTTGGTTGACTATTTCCTTTCCCATGCTGGGAAGTTTTCCACTATAACCTCTTCAAGAATTTTTTCGTAACCTTTCTTCCCCTCTTCTTCCTCTGGAACTCCTATAATTCTAATGTTGGTGTGCTTGATATTGTCCCATAGGTCTCCGATGCTTTCATAAGTTCTTTTAATTCTTTGGGCTTTGTTCTGTTCCTCAGCATTTATCTCAACCATTCTATCTTCCAGCTCACTTGTCGTTCTTCTGCCTCCGATACTCTACTGTTGAGACCGTCTATAGTATTTTTGAGTTCAGCAATTGAGTTGGTCGTCTCTATTTGCTTATTTTTCATTTCTTGCATGTCTCTTCTCAGTGCACAAATTTCCTCTAATATTCTGTTTTCAGTGTTTTGCATCTTCATTAGTATAGCTTTTCTAAATTCTCTTTCAGATAGTTTGTCTATCTCCTCTTCTGTCTTTTGAAGCTGTGATTCTCTAGCTTGGTCCTTCATCTGTGCAGTGTTTCTCTGTTTTTTCATTATTAAGTCATTTTCTGTTTCTTTGTGTGTGTCTGTGTGTATGTAGCTCTTGTCTCTGCTAGGCTTTGTGGTTGAATTCTCCCTTCTTTTGGGTGTCTCTCCTTGTAGAAGGGTTCAGTGGTTTGTGTCTTGGGTGGTGTTAGGTCTTGTTTACATGTGAATAATCTCTAGTGTTGTATGTTCTTTGATAGTGTGGGGTCTTGGAATCAGGGCCTCTACTCCGAGGATCCTTGGTTTGATGACTGGTCAGGGAGTGTAGGCTCTATGTCTGGTTTGCTATGGTGTTCCATGATATTAGTTCAAATACTAGCATCTGGAAGAAGAGGTGTGCCCCTTATGTGTGATAGTCATAAAAGCCTGCAGATGTTTTGTAACAGTCATAAGATATACATACACACACAGCAGTAACGACATCTAATCAGTCTTACAGTGACAAAGCATAGGAAATTTTTCTGGCAAATGTCACAATCAAAAATGATACCTGCCTGTTAAGCTTTGAATTAATTAGAATAGTGCCTGGAAAAATAGGGTTAAGTAATCCAGATCAGTGTCTTTTATTGTTTAGTGCAGCTGGAAGAGAATAGTGGAGACAGGAAGGTAGGTAATATTTATCTAGAGGATAGTGGTGAATAGGAGAAAGTTTTACATTTAGAACATGGAAGAGGCAGTGGGAAAGAGGAAAGAAAATTAGAAGTTTCCAAGAATTAAAATTAAAAAAGAAATTATAAATTAAAAAAAAAGAAAAAAAGGAAATTAAAAAATCAAGAAGGGAAGAAAAACTTAATAAGGAGAGACGAAAAAAAAAAAAAAAAAAAGCCTGACCGATCAAACAAACAGAACCGTCCACAGCAAATAAACAAAGAAACAAAAAAGCTAAATACTGTCCCTGGTTTATATCCTCTCATCTGTCTGGTGGAAGCCAGTCTGCTCTCAATTGTGTTGTCTTGATGATGTATCCTTTCCTTATGGCACCGATTGCTATGGTTTGTTTTCAGCCAATTACTGGCTGTGCTGCAAGCTCAGGTGCTGGCCAGGAGAGCGGGCTGATCCCAGTCCGTCGGGCGGGGACCTGCTGTGCGCTCAGTCCCATGTTGGAATGGGGGCCCCAGCTCTGCTGTGCACCCGCCGGTAGCCTCCAATACCTGCCCTTCTCCTGGCTTCTTTCACTGCAGGTGTAATTATGGGAGTGCATGGGCGCCTCCGCCACTGGCATGCGTGCACTGCCAGTTACTCCTCCAAGTCCCAAAGGCAGGCACAAGCTTCACCATTTGGCTCAAGCCTGGTCCCTGGTCAGCAGTCCATGGGCAACCTCCCCCCGCTGTTCAGGAAGTCCCCTACTAGGAGTGTTTGCACTTACCCGGTGCCAGGCGGAAAGTCGCAATTTTTGCCTGGCCAAGTGGCACGATTTTCGCGGTGGGCACTCCCTTCTGGCTCCAGGTCCCTAGGCAGCTCACCACTAGGAACTCCCCAATTGCGTTCTGCCCTGTCCTGCTCCAGTATCCTATCTTCTCAGTGTCTTAATTTCTGCCAGCGCTCCAGGTGGATTCTTGGAATTTTCATGCTGAGCGCTGCCTTTTCTCCTGCAACGCTCTGCTCTGGCCCCCTTTTAGGGCACTTGCTGGTGCGCTTTCCGTCGGTGCAGTCTGGTGTGGGGGCTATGATAGAGGGTTTTCAGAATGGTAACTCCGGGAAAGTTCTGGCTGTTCACTTCTCTACTCTTGCAGACCTATGGACTTCTTCTGTCGTCTAGCGGCTCTTTTGTTGGTGGTGTTTCATTTCTTGATTAGTTCTAGTGATTCTGTTGGGGAGCTGGTGAAATCTTCCCCTCATTCCTCCGCCATCGTGGCTCCTCTCCTTAATTTTCTATTGGAGTATATATTCTTAGTATTTTAGAATTGGAAATAAAGATTATAGGCAGAGATGGCTTTCTTGGTGGCTCAGTGGTAAAGAACTCGCCTGACAATGAAGGAGGTGCGGGTCTTTCTTTTCCTTCCCCTGGAGAAGGAAAGAGGAACCCACTCTTGCCTGAGAAATTCCATGTTCAGAGTAGCCTGGTGAGCTACAGTCCATGGGACTCCAAAGGACTAAGCAACTAAACCAAGATGAGAACGTGAAAACAAACAAAATACAACCAAACAGGATTGAAAAAAGTAACAGCAAGATGCTAAAAGAAAAAGAAATCACTGTTTTTCCCCTTTATGACTTAAAACTTTTCTTAGATAAAAACAATTAACCAAGTTGGAATGCACACAGCTGTTTGTCTATAATTATAATTTTGTTGTCATAAGGAATTATACCTGTAATAGTTCATTACAAGGTTTATAATTTTGGTTTTACAAGTAAAATGTCTCATTTCCTTATGGGGAATTAGAAGTTTTCTCATATGTATTTACTAAAATTCCTTTAAGGGTTTCTTGACTGTCTTTAGCAATAGCATCATTACTTGGGAAATAAACCTCAAATAGACTTGTTAAATACCTATTTTGCTTTTTGTTCTTTCTGTTTGTGTGATAAAGTTATCCAATGGGAATTCCTAAACCCATCCTTCCCCATCTAAATTTAGGTTTTTCTTTTGTTTGTTTGTTTGTTTCTTTCTTTCTTTTTTTAATGCAGGTGGTTACCAAAGTGGTAAATGAACAAATGCAATTCAGCAACTTATAGGAAGGGCGATCTATTTTCTTAAAATAGTAAAGGTCACAGAAGGAGACTAAAGTGAGAATAAGAGACAGAGGTTGTAATATCCAAAGAAACTGAGATGACAAACACCAAGACTGGAGTATGGCTTCCTTCATAGTTGCTGAGGGTTATATCTGTGATAAAATTATCAACTTCTGGAGTTTTAGGTACCTTGATAATCATGAATTATATTCTTATTCTATCCACTGTGACAGTAGGTAACAAGCTTAGGCAAAAGAACTTCCATATTTATCATGTTAAGTTAACTAAACGATATTCAGGGAATGTAGAATTATGTAGCATTGTGACCAACAGAGAGATAAGTGCATTCATAGTCAAATAACACTGATTCTAGAGAAGGACCTCAAAAACATCTTAGTGGGATAAAACAGCCTTATTTACTGCTGGCAGAAAGTTCAGTCTTAACATGAGACTGGCCCTGCATTGTGGTGCTTAGCAGAGGCTTTTGATCTAGGTACTTAAAGTGTCCAGGAGACACAGAGAAAGGAAGTGCAGGACACATCAAAGACAAGTCAGAAATTCCCAGTTCTCAGAAAAGGATGGCTTACTGTTTCAGTTTTATCACAAGTTTATCAAATAGTAACAAAGATTTAAGCACAAAGACTACAACTCTTTGTTATGTAAAAGTTACTAAGGAAACTTAACTCTTTATAGAAAGTGTGTGCTTGCAGTCTATAAGCCCTGTCAAACTCTTTGTGACCCTTTGAACTGTAGCTGCCAAGTTCCTCTGTCCATGGGGTTTTCCAGGCAAGAATACTAACATGGGGTGCCATTTCCCGCTCCAGGGGATCTTCCTGACCCAAGAATTGAGCTCACACATCCTGTGTCTCCTGCACTGACAGGCAGAGTCTTTACCACTGAGTCACCTGGGAAGCCTTTTATAATAGAATGTAGAAAACACCAGTATTCAAGGTCAAATTTTAAGCTTATTTATCTTAAATCACTCCCCTATTCATGAGGCCTATCCTGCCATTAATAATAATAATAAATAATAATAGTATGGTGTTGGGATGTCTCACAAGGAAACTAAAGGTTGATTTTGCATTGTTTGCACTAAAGCACTAAGCTATATGAACCATCCTTGGTATGGTGTCTCTTCTCAACTTCTCCACTTCTACCCTTCATGAACAGTGGGTCCATTTACTTTCCTCTTTTTCCATCCAGTATCAGCTTTTTTCCAGTTTTCTAAGAGACAAAGAGAATACGAGACAGAGGTTGTAATATCCAAAGAAACTGAGATGACAAACACCAAGACTGGAGTATGGCTTCCTTCATAGTTGCTGAGGGTTATATCTGTGATAAAATTATCAACTTCTGGAGTTTTAGGTACCTTGATAATCATGAATTATATTCTTATTCTATCCACTGTGACAGTAGGTAACAAGCTTAGGCAAAAGAACTTCCATATTTATCATGTTAAGTTAACTAAACGATATTCAGGGAATGTAGAATTATGTAGCATTGTGACCAACAGAGAGATAAGTGCATTCATAGTCAAATAACACTGATTCTAGAGAAGGACCTCAAAAACATCTTAGTGGGATAAAACAGCCTTATTTACTGCTGGCAGAAAGTTCAGTCTTAACATGAGACTGGCCCTGCATTGTGGTGCTTAGCAGAGGCTTTTGATCTAGGTACTTAAAGTGTCCAGGAGACACAGAGAAAGGAAGTGCAGGACACATCAAAGACAAGTCAGAAATTCCCAGTTCTCAGAAAAGGATGGCTTACTGTTTCAGTTTTATCACAAGTTTATCAAATAGTAACAAAGATTTAAGCACAAAGACTACAACTCTTTGTTATGTAAAAGTTACTAAGGAAACTTAACTCTTTATAGAAAGTGTGTGCTTGCAGTCTATAAGCCCTGTCAAACTCTTTGTGACCCTTTGAACTGTAGCTGCCAAGTTCCTCTGTCCATGGGGTTTTCCAGGCAAGAATACTAACATGGGGTGCCTTTTCCCCGCTCCAGGGATCTTCCTGACCCAAGAATTGAGCTCACACATCCTGTGTCTCCTGCACTGACAGGCAGAGTCTTTACCACTGAGTCACCTGGGAAGCCTTTTATAATAGAATGTAGAAAACACCAGTATTCAAGGTCAAATTTTAAGCTTATTTATCTTAAATCACTCCCCTATTCATGAGGCCTATCCTGCCATTAATAATAATAATAAATAATAATAGTATGGTGTTGGGATGTCTCACAAGGAAACTAAAGGTTGATTTTGCATTGTTTGCACTAAAGCACTAAGCTATATGAACCATCCTTGGTATGGTGTCTCTTCTCAACTTCTCCACTTCTACCCTTCATGAACAGTGGGTCCATTTACTTTGCACTTTTTATCGGCAATAACCAGTATCACTGGTTCTTTTTTTCTTCCAGTTTTCTAATGCCCTTAGATTCCTTCTTCCTCTTTTTTATCTCTTCCTTCTTTCTTTATACTATGCACTTCTGACTCAGCCACACAATAAGTATGACATATTAGTATTGATCTAGTGTGACAAAACAAATCACCCCAAAATTTCTGGTGAAAGCAATACCATTTTTTTATATTTATGAATTCAGAAAAAAAAAAGGTGCACCACAATGTTCAAAGTCTCAGCTGGCTAAAATGACACTAAAATGGCTAATGATCTGATCAGATGAAAATTTCTTCACCCATATGCTTGATACCTAAGTTGGAATGATGCATGGTTTGGGCTCATAACATTCTCTGCTTGAGCATATGCACTTGGATTCCCTATGACTCATACTTATCACTGCATATGACTGAGCAATCACACTACTGGGTATATACCTTGAGAAACTGATAATTCCACAGGATACATGTACCCCAATGTGCAATGCAGCACTATTTTCAATCATCAGGACATTGAAGCAGTGTAAACATCAATTGACAAATGCATTAAGAACATGTGGTACGTGTATACAATGGAATTTTTTGCTCAGCCAAAAAAGAAACAAAACTGGATCATTTCTGTGATCTGGATGAACCTGCTGGAGAATGGAATGACAACTCACTCCACTATTCTTGCCAGGGAAATCCCAAGGACAGTGGAGCTTAGCGGGCTACAGTCCAGAGTGTCGAAAAAAGCTGGGCATGAATGAGTGACTGAGCACACACACTGATGAAACTAGAGTCTGTCATACAGAGTGAAGTAAATCAGAAAGAGGAAAACAGGTGTTATATTTTAACATAGGTGTACATAGAATCTAGAAAAATGTTACTGATGAACTTATTTTCAGGACAGAAATAAAGCCATAAATATAGAAAATGGACTTGTAGAGACAGGGAGCTGGGGAAAGGGGAGTTGGGATGAATTGGGAAAGTAGCAATGATATATATACACTATCATGTGCAAAGTAGATTAGTCAGAAGCTGCTGTATAGCACATGGAGCTCAGCTCTGTGCTCTGTAATGACCTAGAGGAATGAGATCAAGGGTGGGAGGGAGGCTCAATTGGGAGGGGGTATATGTATTCGTATAACTGATTCAGTGTTGTACAGTAGAAACCAACACAACATTGCATAGCAATCAAACTCCAATAAGAAAATAAAATAAAGAGGATGAGTTTCAAAAGATAGTGTCTCAAGAAGGTGAACGCTCCAGGGGAAGAAAATAGAGAAGACTTCTGATTCAGTCTCAGAGTGTAGCCTCTCTTCTGACACTTTTCATTCGTTGAAACATTTGCAAGCTCTATCAGACTCAAGGAGGAAAGGACTCTTGCTCTCAATGGAAGGAGTATCAACAGTGTAGCAAACCTGTATCACAATCCCCTGCTTGATACCTAAGTTGGAATGATGCATGGTTTGGGCTCATAACATTCTCTGCTTGAGCATATGCACTTGGATTCCTATGACTCATACTTATCACTGCATATGACTGAGCAATCACACTACTGGGTATATACCTTGAGAAACTGATAATTCCACAGGATACATGTACCCCAATGTGCAATGCAGCACTATTTTCAATCATCAGGACATTGAAGCAGTGTAAACATCAATTGACAAATGCATTAAGAACATGTGGTACGTGTATACAATGGAATTTTTTGCTCAGCCAAAAAAGAAACAAAACTGGATCATTTCTGTGATCTGGATGAACCTGCTGGAGAATGGAATGACAACTCACTCCACTATTCTTGCCAGGGAAATCCCAAGGACAGTGGAGCTTAGCGGGCTACAGTCCAGAGTGTCGAAAAGAGCTGGGCATGAATGAGTGACTGAGCACACACACTGATGAAACTAGAGTCTGTCATACAGAGTGAAGTAAATCAGAAAGAGGAAAACAGGTGTTATATTTTAACATAGGTGTACATAGAATCTAGAAAAATGTTACTGATGAACTTATTTTCAGGACAGAAATAAAGCCATAAATATAGAAAATGGACTTGTAGAGACAGGGAGCTGGGGAAAGGGGAGTTGGGATGAATTGGGAAAGTAGCAATGATATATATACACTATCATGTGCAAAGTAGATTAGTCAGAAGCTGCTGTATAGCACATGGAGCTCAGCTCTGTGCTCTGTAATGACCTAGAGGAATGAGATCAAGGGTGGGAGGGAGGCTCAATTGGGAGGGGGTATATGTATTCGTATAACTGATTCAGTGTTGTACAGTAGAAACCAACACAACATTGCATAGCAATCAAACTCCAATAAGAAAATAAAATAAAGAGGATGAGTTTCAAAAGATAGTGTCTCAAGAAGGTGAACGCTCCAGGGGAAGAAAATAGAGAAGACTTCTGATTCAGTCTCAGAGTGTAGCCTCTCTTCTGACACTTTTCATTCGTTGAAACATTTGCAAGCTCTATCAGACTCAAGGAGGAAAGGACTCTTGCTCTCAATGGAAGGAGTATCAACAGTGTAGCAAACCTGTATCACATAACTTTGAAACGTGTTAACTATGCAAATTGTCACACCAGTGCCTGTTATACAGAGTGAAGTAAATTAGAAAAAGAAAAAGAAACAGTGTATATTTATGCATATTTATGGAATCTAAAAGGATGGAACTGATGAGCCTACTTGCAGGGAAGCAATGGAGATGCAGTCATAGAGAACGTAACTTGTGGACAGAGTGAAGGAGGGAGAAGGTGGGATGAACTGACAGAGCCTCATTGAAACATAAACATTACTATATGTACAGTGGATATCTGCTTTACGGAAATTTGCTATATGAAGCAGTAAGCTCAAATCAGGTGCTCTGTTGTAACCTAGAGGAGTGGGATGGGATGGGATGGAAGGTGGGAGGGTGGTTCAAGAGTGAAAGAGATATTCATATACCTGTGGCTGATTTATGCCAATGTATGGTAGAAACCAACTCAACTTTATAAAGCAATTATCCTCCAATTAAACAAAAGAGGAAACATTTTGCATTTTTGTTTCTTATTTTTGTTTCATTCCACAGATTAAACACATGTAGTTACTATTAAAACATGTAGTTCTATTTTTCTTTTTTTAAAAAATAATAATAGCTATAATTATTGAACATCCTTGATATGCCATGCACCATGTGAAGTTCATTGCACTATCTCATTTAACCAATGCCAAAAAAAAAAAAAAATACTAAGAACTATTGCAATCTTGCCTTCAAAGACTGGGAAACTGAAACTCCTTGGGGTTGGAAAATTTGCCCATAATCATACTATAGTAAAGTGAAGAGTTAGCATTTAAACTTTTATGGTTTAAATTTGTTTGGAACTCACCAATCCGAAAACATGCAGTTCTTAAAAGCAAAGACAGATGATAAGAAAAAAAAAAATTCTTTTGTTAGGTAAGGATGACTAAGTGACAGAGAATTTAAAGATGCAGTAAAAATGTGGGGTGTGAATTGGTTGACAATGAAAAAAAACTATCATATTTTTTTTTTAACCTGATGCTCCATCAGTGTAACCTCACAAGGAAAATTTTGGTTAGAAAATAATGAACATGTAGCCTAGAAATGAGAGAAAATAGGAGGAAGAAACAAGCAAAGTAACTTTCTACTTAACATAAAATCCTGTAATGGAAGTAGCTTGGTAAGGAATAATAGCACTGACGCCAGAAAAAAAGGATGAGAACCATGTTTAAAACAATGAACAAGGAAAAAAAAAAAAAAAGAAAAATCTACTGATAAAGTTTGAAGAAAATCAATGAAGCAATAAAGATTTTAAAATTTCTACCCTTATACACTAAAACCTACTTGTGAGTGTGTGTTTATTGACTCAGTTGTGTTCATCTCTTTGTGATCCTTTGGACTGTAGCCCATCAGGCTATTCTGTCTATGGGTATTTCTTCAGGCAAAAGTACTGGAGTGGACCTCCATCCCCTCCTGTAGAGAATCTCTTGACCAAAGATGAAATCCATGTCTCTTGTGTTTCTTGCATTGAAGGCAGGTTTCTTTACCCACTTTGTCAACAGTATTAAAACACATGTATCCTCCAATTAAACAAAGAGGAAACATTTTGCATTTTTGTTTCTTATTTTTGTTTCATTCCACAGATTAAACACATGTAGTTACTATTAAAACATGTAGTTCTATTTTTCTTTTTTTAAAAAATAATAATAGCTATAATTATTGAACATCCTTGATATGCCATGCACCATGTGAAGTTCATTGCACTATCTCATTTAACCAATGCCAAAAAAAAAAAAATACTAAGAACTATTGCAATCTTGCCTTCAAAGACTGGGAAACTGAAACTCCTTGGGGTTGGAAAATTTGCCCATAATCATACTATAGTAAAGTGAAGAGTTAGCATTTAAACTTTTATGGTTTAAATTTGTTTGGAACTCACCAATCCGAAAACATGCAGTTCTTAAAAGCAAAGACAGATGATAAGAAAAAAAAAAATTCTTTTGTTAGGTAAGGATGACTAAGTGACAGAGAATTTAAAGATGCAGTAAAAATGTGGGGTGTGAATTGGTTGACAATGAAAAAAAACTATCATATTTTTTTTTTAACCTGATGCTCCATCAGTGTAACCTCACAAGGAAAATTTTGGTTAGAAAATAATGAACATGTAGCCTAGAAATGAGAGAAAATAGGAGGAAGAAACAAGCAAAGTAACTTTCTACTTAACATAAAATCCTGTAATGGAAGTAGCTTGGTAAGGAATAATAGCACTGACGCCAGAAAAAAAGGATGAGAACCATGTTTAAAACAATGAACAAGGAAAAAAAAAAAAAAAGAAAAATCTACTGATAAAGTTTGAAGAAAATCAATGAAGCAATAAAGATTTTAAAATTTCTACCCTTATACACTAAAACCTACTTGTGAGTGTGTGTTTATTGACTCAGTTGTGTTCATCTCTTTGTGATCCTTTGGACTGTAGCCCATCAGGCTATTCTGTCTATGGGTATTTCTTCAGGCAAAAGTACTGGAGTGGACCTCCATCCCCTCCTGTAGAGAATCTCTTGACCAAAAGATGAAATCCATGTCTCTTGTGTTTCTTGCATTGAAGGCAGGTTTCTTTACCCACTTTGTCATCAGGTAAGGCCAAAAACCTACCTAAGCATGCCAAAAATAACAGGGAAATACAGTGTTAAGGAAACATTCAAATTTGGAAAAATGCAAACATTTGGTGTCCTTTTAGACTCAAGACTTGGCATGTTTTAAGAATCATCTAAGAATAGTCATCTAGAAGAACATAACTGGGTTTGAATTTACTATTTAGTCTTTGATTTGTAAGTATAAAACTTTATATATACATATATATAAAATTCTAAAATCTATGAGTTATATGCAAATTATAAATTGTAAGTTGTATATATATGTACAATAATTTCCTTCCAGAATAAATAATTCTAAAAATTTTGTTTTATTGCTTTTAGAACATTAGTGAATTTTATTTCTAACTTGGTGCTCTCATTTTCATAGGCTTCTTTTTTTAATCATTTAAAAAATTTTTGACCTCTTTTATTTAAAAAATATATATATATTCATTTATTTATTTTTGGCTATTCTTGGTTTTCAGTACTGCTGCAGGCTCCTGTATAATTTCAGGCAGTGCGGGCTACTGTCTAGTTGAAGTCAGCAGGCTTTTCGTTGCAGTGACTTCTCTTGTTGTGGAACTTGGGCTCCAGGTCACACAGGCTTCAGTAGTTGTGGCACATGGGCTCAACAGATGCAGCTCCGAGGCTCTAGAGCACATACTCAATAGTTGTGGCTCATGGACTTAGGTGCTCTGCTGCATATGGAACCTTCCTGAATCAGGGATCAAACGCATGTCTCCTGGTTTGGCAGGCAAACTCTTTACCACTGAGCTACCAGGCAAGCCCAAATTTTGGCATCTTTTATTGTTTTTTTATTCATTTTCATCCATTTTTATTCTTTGGCCTGTGTAGGTCTCCCTTTGCAGTGGCCTCCCTCATTGCTGAGCACCGGCTCTGGGCACATGTGCTCCAGAATGCTCAATTTTGGACACACTGGTCCAGCCGCTCTGTGTCACATGGGATCTTCCCAGGCCAGGGATCGAATGGGTGCCCCTTGCACCGCTAGGTGAACTCTTTACCCACTTGTCCACCAAGGAAGCCCCCATATTCTTCTATTTATGTTTTCTTTGAAAGGTTACATGAATGTTCTTGAAACCAGGTTTACCATCTTACTGGGTTCCTCATTCAATACTACATTCAAAAAAGATTTTGATATGCCTTCAATTCATATTTATAGAATGATATTAGCCACATTTCTAGTTTCTGAATCTGATATTTGAAATATGGGATTCTATTGATCAGGGAGATACTGTGTCTTCAGGGGTCACGGTAATGAGGCTTTCATAGGCAAGCTCACCTATCCAAGGTCTCCATTTCCAATGCCTGAGTACTTGTTTTATTGGACTCTGCCATTCAGCAGAGTATTTTATGTCCAAGCCACATTGGGCCAGCATCAGACAACTAGAAGCAACCTCTATACTTTGAAACCTACTGAAATTGTTTAAACTAACCAATCCTACACCTGCTTAGCCTCTCTATAAAAACTATAATGACTCTTTTTAATTCCTATAGCTCTCCTTGTCAAAGAGTTCTCTTGCATGATTTTGCCTATTCAGCTATGTCCTTCGCTTCTTGGAAACTGTGAGTGATAAAAGTTGTTTTGTTTATTTGTTTTATTTCTTGTTTTTTTATTTGTTTAACAATTCTGCTTTGACATATTGACCTCATCATACCTGAACAGAAATAAAATCTACATTTTAAAACAAAAATTTTGCTATTTTTAACATGTGAAAAATGATCATTTAAAGATATTAATTATTTGGGCAAAAAAGATATTCTTTTCCAATGCGTGCATGCTTAGTTCACTAGTCTTATAAACTTGTAAACATCTCTTAATAGAAATGTTTATATAAAGCCTTCACCATTTGTCTGGAGCATTGTTTTTATTTTATATTCTTCTACTGTAAAGCTAGATTTTGAAATTCCTCTAATTGTATGATCTGTGCATTTATGTAACATACTTTTTTTGCCTGGTTTGGTGTTAGAGTTGATCCGTTTCAATGGTGCCTCTAGTAGTAAAGGATTTGCATGCCAGTGCAGGGGATACAAGAGACTCTCTGAGTCAGGAAGCTTCCCTGAGAGAGGAACTCCGGAATCGTTCTTGAAGGTGAACTCTTTACCCACTTGTCCACCAAGGAAGCCCCCATATTCTTCTATTTATGTTTTCTTTGAAAGGTTACATGAATGTTCTTGAAACCAGGTTTACCATCTTACTGGGTTCCTCATTCAATACTACATTCAAAAAAGATTTTGATATGCCTTCAATTCATATTTATAGAATGATATTAGCCACATTTCTAGTTTCTGAATCTGATATTTGAAATATGGGATTCTATTGATCAGGGAGATACTGTGTCTTCAGGGGTCACGGTAATGAGGCTTTCATAGGCAAGCTCACCTATCCAAGGTCTCCATTTCCAATGCCTGAGTACTTGTTTTATTGGACTCTGCCATTCAGCAGAGTATTTTATGTCCAAGCCACATTGGGCCAGCATCAGACAACTAGAAGCAACCTCTATACTTTGAAACCTACTGAAATTGTTTAAACTAACCAATCCTACACCTGCTTAGCCTCTCTATAAAAACTATAATGACTCTTTTTAATTCCTATAGCTCTCCTTGTCAAAGAGTTCTCTTGCATGATTTTGCCTATTCAGCTATGTCCTTCGCTTCTTGGAAACTGTGAGTGATAAAAGTTGTTTTGTTTATTTGTTTTATTTCTTGTTTTTTTATTTGTTTAACAATTCTGCTTTGACATATTGACCTCATCATACCTGAACAGAAATAAAATCTACATTTTAAAACAAAAAGTGTTCTATTTTTAACATTTGAAAAATGATCATTTAAAGATATTAATTATTTGGGCAAAAAAGATATTCTTTTCCAATGCGTGCATGCTTAGTTCACTAGTCTTATAAACTTGTAAACATCTCTTAATAGAAATGTTTATATAAAGCCTTCACCATTTGTCTGGAGCATTGTTTTTATTTTATATTCTTCTACTGTAAAGCTAGATTTTGAAATTCCTCTAATTGTATGATCTGTGCATTTATGTAACATACTTTTTTTTTTGCCTGGTTTGGTGTTAGAGTTGATCCGTTTCAATGGTGCCTCTAGTAGTAAAGGATTTGCATGCCAGTGCAGGGGATACAAGAGACTCTCTGAGTCAGGAAGCTTCCCTGAGAGAGGAAATGGCAGCTCATTCTAGTATTTTTCCTTGGAAAATCCCATGGACATAGGAGTCTGGTTCATGGGATCACAGAACCTTGGGCATGACTGAGCACACACACACACACACACACACACACACACACACATACACATTAGAATTGATCTATTTCAATGTATTACCTATTTACTCCATTATGTCTTCACTGTTTTTTTCCATTCCTTCTAATATAAAAAAGGAGTATCGTTATTTTGTCCATAAGAATAGAATATGTTCACATAGGAAAAACTGATTTTCTAAAGCTAAAGTTGTTAACTTAGGCAGGCATTTATTGTATCCTTGTTTTGTGGCAGGCATTGAGAATATAAAGATAATCAAAGCACAGTTTCTGCACTCAAACAGCATGGGAACACACATAATCCCAACTTTTACGTTTCCTCCCAAGGAATTTTAGACACAATCTGGTCAAGCCTTTTTAGTAACGTTCTATGTTCAAGATATTTATTATCATTTCATCCTGTTTGCAGGAACAGAGCCTGGCTCCTTTATCTAAGGACTTGTTTTCAGAAATTAATAAAGAAATAAGTATAAACCCCTCTTTTATGATAAGGAATTGATAAATCTTAAGAGTTCAACAGATTAGCATATAATATCTTTGTAAAATACTTTGGTAATGCCTACTTCTCTTCTTCTAAAGAAAAGGGCTGGTGATAAAAATTTCAAGAAACTTGAAGGACCTACAAGGGACAAAATTCTGTTACCATAGGGCCCCCCAAAAGAAAATCATGTTATGCTGTGGCTACCAACTATGCTATTTGGCCAAGAGACCATTGTGCTGAGACCTAATGAGAGCTGAGTTGGAGGGCTGTGAATTGGTAGGAGAGGGTATGTGGTTGGCAGGAAGAGTGAAATCAGGATTCCAATTCAGTGATTGGTCAGAGTGCAAAACACTGTGTACTTGTAAAACAACTATGGAGTTTAATAGCTTTTCCTGTGTACCATGTACATGTAAATGAAAACAAAATAAAGACAATAAAGTATTGGTGATAAGGCAATAGGCAGCAGCTCAGATTGTCTTGATAAATAGAATCTAATCTTAAGCTATGTGTCCCTCTTTCTTCCATAGGTCCTTTTCTTGTGTAAACAATTTAAGAAGCTCTTTCTTTAAAAACATAAAATCCTTGAAGTCTAACAATTGAGATTCCCATTGGTTAAAGTGTACTTTTTTGCCATTTTATAGGTAAATATAAACAGTGCTGTATCTTAAACCAGGTTTACTGCTATGACCAATCAGATGTAAAGGCAACTAAAATGCCACCCTCTAAACTGCACAGGGTAAACCAGAAAATGCTGCAACACTTCATTTTTCTAAATTTCATTCCCTATCATAATAACAATCAGAGATTTTTAGGAGAAACTATCATTTATAAAATATGAATGTAATTTTATGAAACATCATTCTGTTTGCAAAATGAAAGCGTGCCATTGTTGGCATTTATCTGCTATTGAAATGAACTGACCAAAACAAACAAAAAAAAAACCAACTGACAAAATTTCATTTGTGGGCCAGGCGTTGTGTCTTTTTCATGCAAGAATTTATATTTACCTATTTTTGATGTGAAAATAGCCTCATAAGGAAATTGTTCATTCAGTATACTTTTATTGTAAAGGCACGCGCAATTTAAAAAAATGTATTCATCTATGTTAGTTTTTGAGAACATTTTATTTCCTTTCCTATCCCATTGAATTGAAGTCACCTACATGGCTTCATTTGCCTGAGTTTAAGATAAGCGGAAGGGATATTAGTGCTTTTAGATAGCAATCTGTAAGAACAAGTCTGTGCTTCTCCCTATCTTTTCTCGTTTGCCATAGTCATAGTAATGATCCAGCTTGTAGATGCTCCTCTGTCAATCAGGGACCCTGGACTAAGAATGATAATGTGTGATAATCATTTCCAGGCAGCACAGCATAGGTCCATGTTAGGAATAACAGATCTTAATTCTTGTAAGACTAAGATTTGGGAGGTATTATTTGGGTATAGACTGACTAATACACTATCTATTGGTTCAAAGTACTTTTTTAAATTATTTAAAAGATTATATGTAAGTGTCTTAAAAGAAAAAGCAAGCTTAAAACCAAAAATAGGTCTCTATCTAGATGTTTAGGGATAAAGGAATATTAAATGAATCAGATCTGTGAATATCAGTGATATATTCCAAAGGCAATACCCTTAAGGACAAGAAGAAATGCTTCACCTAGGTCATACCTCCAATCAATTCTGAATAATCTGCGTATCTGAAGTGTTCATCCACAATTTGTTTATTCATTACTGACCTTTATTCATATATCATGTGACTCGTATCGTCATGTCTTTATTCAGCAAGAATTCATTGAATGTTTTACCCAACGTTCTTTTAAACAAAACAGTATGTACACATCTCAAACCACAAAGATTGTAATTATTGTGAAAGTATATGCAAGTGCTTGTATTAGGAGGCAAAATAAAATGTAGGCCCTGTTGAAGTGTGGGGGAAAAGTTGATTACGATAAGATGAGAGGACATAGCATTTAAACTAAATATAGTAGACGTGGATTTTGGTAGGAAAAAAGTATGAGTAACCATAAACAAAGAAGAGAAACAGTTTTAATTCACAGTAGTCTAAGGCATTTTGAATCATTTGATAGTTTAATGTATAGGAGAGTAGTGTAAAAAAAAATACAGGGAAAGTTGTGTGGCTCAGGAAACTATGGAGGAATTGTTATAGATGGTATAACCACTAAAGTTAGAAATTTCTGTTGGTATACAGTACTTTATAACTGTTTTTTAAGAAATCATATTCACAATGGCATCTGGCCCCATCATTCCATAGCAAATGGTAGTGGAAGAAGTTGAAACAGTGATAGATTTTATTTTCTTGGGTTCCAAGATCACTGTGAATGGTGACTGCAGCCATAAAATCAAAATATGCTCCCTCCTTAGAGGTAAAGCTGGGACAAACCAAGTCACTGTGTTAAGAAGCAGAGGCATCCTTCTACCAATAAAGGTCTATGTGATCAAAGCTATGGATTTTCCAGTAGTCATGGATGTAAGAATACTCATTGGAGGATTATAATTAATTTTGTAAGCAAATAGATTTCTACTAAAATCTATTGGTTCAAAGTACTTTTTTAAATTATTTAAAAGATTATATGTAAGTGTCTTAAAAGAAAAAGCAAGCTTAAAACCAAAAATAGGTCTCTATCTAGATGTTTAGGGATAAAGGAATATTAAATGAATCAGATCTGTGAATATCAGTGATATATTCCAAAGGCAATACCCTTAAGGACAAGAAGAAATGCTTCACCTAGGTCATACCTCCAATCAATTCTGAATAATCTGCGTATCTGAAGTGTTCATCCACAATTTGTTTATTCATTACTGACCTTTATTCATATATCATGTGACTCGTATCGTCATGTCTTTATTCAGCAAGAATTCATTGAATGTTTTACCCAACGTTCTTTTAAACAAAACAGTATGTACACATCTCAAACCACAAAGATTGTAATTATTGTGAAAGTATATGCAAGTGCTTGTATTAGGAGGCAAAATAAAATGTAGGCCCTGTTGAAGTGTGGGGGAAAAGTTGATTACGATAAGATGAGAGGACATAGCATTTAAACTAAATATAGTAGACGTGGATTTTGGTAGGAAAAAAGTATGAGTAACCATAAACAAAGAAGAGAAACAGTTTTAATTCACAGTAGTCTAAGGCATTTTGAATCATTTGATAGTTTAATGTATAGGAGAGTAGTGTAAAAAAAAATACAGGGAAAGTTGTGTGGCTCAGGAAACTATGGAGGAATTGTTATAGATGGTATAACCACTAAAGTTAGAAATTTCTGTTGGTATACAGTACTTTATAACTGTTTTTTAAGAAATCATATTCACAATGGCATCTGGCCCCATCATTCCATAGCAAATGGTAGTGGAAGAAGTTGAAACAGTGATAGATTTTATTTTCTTGGGTTCCAAGATCACTGTGAATGGTGACTGCAGCCATAAAATCAAAATATGCTCCCTCCTTAGAGGTAAAGCTGGGACAAACCAAGTCACTGTGTTAAGAAGCAGAGGCATCCTTCTACCAATAAAGGTCTATGTGATCAAAGCTATGGATTTTCCAGTAGTCATACATGGATGTAAGAATTGGAATACTCATTGGAAGGACTGATGCTGAAGCTGAAGCTCCAATGCTTTGGCCACCTCACACAAAGAGCTGACTCATAGGAAAAGACTCTGAATCTCGGAAAGATTGAAGGCAAAAGAAGAAGGGCACAGCTGAGCATCAGATGGTTAGACAGTATCACCAACTCAATGGACATGAATCTGAGCAAGCTCCAGGAGATAGTGGAGGACAGAAGAGCTTGGCATTCTGCAATCAGTAGAGTCACAAAGAATCAGACATGACTTAACGACTGAACAGTTCACATTCGAGAGAGACAATTGTGATACCTTCAACCAAGTCTTTAGGTAAAAATTCTGAGAAAACAACCTAAATTAATTGTTTTGACAGAGAGAAAACAGCAAAAAACATGTGTGGAGTCTCTCATTTTAGATTCGACAAGTAAAGAACTCAGAAGTTGATAATTTTACCTTTACAACAAGAAAGACACAGAAGAAGCAGAAAACTGGTGAATAATTTTTCCAGCCTTCAGAGAACTAACACCGAATCAGAAGGGACAGATGACTACAGAAAATCACAGTGGAAATCTGCTTAAATGGAGCATAAAGTGCTGGAGAAATAAAATGGTAGGGGCACCTAGATAAATTTAACAGACAGGAAATTTAAAATGAATGCTATTAATATACTAAGGACTTCAATGGAGAAATACACATGGACAATGTAAGCAGTGAGATGGAAACTTTAAAAATCAAAAGGAAATAATAAAAGTCATAAATAGTGTAAAAAAATACAGGGAAAGTTGTGTGGCTCAGGAAACTATGGAGGAATTGTTATAGATGGTATAACCACTAAAGTTAGAAATTTCTGTTGGTATACAGTACTTTATAACTGTTTTTTAAGAAATCATATTCACAATGGCATCTGGCCCCATCATTCCATAGCAAATGGTAGTGGAAGAAGTTGAAACAGTGATAGATTTTATTTTCTTGGGTTCCAAGATCACTGTGAATGGTGACTGCAGCCATAAAATCAAAATATGCTCCCTCCTTAGAGGTAAAGCTGGGACAAACCAAGTCACTGTGTTAAGAAGCAGAGGCATCCTTCTACCAATAAAGGTCTATGTGATCAAAGCTATGGATTTTCCAGTAGTCATACATGGATGTAAGAATTGGAATACTCATTGGAAGGACTGATGCTGAAGCTGAAGCTCCAATGCTTTGGCCACCTCACACAAAGAGCTGACTCATAGGAAAAGACTCTGAATCTCGGAAAGATTGAAGGCAAAAGAAGAAGGGCACAGCTGAGCATCAGATGGTTAGACAGTATCACCAACTCAATGGACATGAATCTGAGCAAGCTCCAGGAGATAGTGGAGGACAGAAGAGCTTGGCATTCTGCAATCAGTAGAGTCACAAAGAATCAGACATGACTTAACGACTGAACAGTTCACATTCGAGAGAGACAATTGTGATACCTTCAACCAAGTCTTTAGGTAAAAATTCTGAGAAAACAACCTAAATTAATTGTTTTGACAGAGAGAAAACAGCAAAAAACATGTGTGGAGTCTCTCATTTTAGATTCGACAAGTAAAGAACTCAGAAGTTGATAATTTTACCTTTACAACAAGAAAGACACAGAAGAAGCAGAAAACTGGTGAATAATTTTTCCAGCCTTCAGAGAACTAACACCGAATCAGAAGGGACAGATGACTACAGAAAATCACAGTGGAAATCTGCTTAAATGGAGCATAAAGTGCTGGAGAAATAAAATGGTAGGGGCACCTAGATAAATTTAACAGACAGGAAATTTAAAATGAATGCTATTAATATACTAAGGACTTCAATGGAGAAATACACATGGACAATGTAAGCAGTGAGATGGAAACTTTAAAAATCAAAAGGAAATAATAAAAGTCATAAATATTGCAATGGAAATAAATAATGCTTTTCAAGGGCTTCCCTTAGTAGACCAGAGAATATATCAGCTAGCTTGAATATGTCAATAAAAGTTTCCCAAAATTAAATGTAAAGAAAAAAGTTCTAAAAAACAGGACTTGATATCCAAGATCTATGTAACAATTTCAAATAGGTAAAATATGTATAATTAAAACAGTAGAAGAATAAGGAATGGACCAGAAAAATAATCAAAATAATTGAGAAACTTTCAAAATGAATGACAAACACCAAATCAAACATTCAGGAAGCTTAATTTTACATTGGTTTAACTGAATCATAGGATGCATAGATATTCATTTCAACATGATTCTGCTTATGTTCAAGAGGATGTTTCTGAGTGAGATCAAAATTTGAGCTGGTATACTGAGTAAAGCAGTTACCCCTTTCCAGTATGGGAGACCTTATCTGGTCCATTAAAGGCTTGAATAGGATCAAAAAAACTGAATAAGAGAGAATTTGCTCTCACTGTATGACTGACCTGGGACTTTAGCCTATGTTGGACTTCACATTTAGATTTGGACTGGAATTTATACCATCAGTGATCCTGGATCTCCATTTTCAGTGGTAGATCTTTGGACTGTTCAATCCTTATAATTATGCGAGCTAATCCTTATAATAAATATAATTATTTCTCTTCCTCCTTTGAATCCTGATACACACGATAAATATCTCCCTATATCAATATGAACAAAAAATGCATATTTCTATGTGAAAATAACCAGATTGAAAAGGCTACATAGTATATCATTTCAATTAAGACATTCTGAAAGAGGCAAAACTGCAGAGAAAGTAAATATATGTCACTTATTGCCAGTAGTTTGGGGAAAGGGAGGAGGACTAAAATCATGAAAGACATATTTTTAAGGGCAGTGAAACTACACTGTGTGATATTGTAACGTTGTATACATGACACCATGGATTTATCAAAACCCACAGACTGTGAGAATGAAGCATTAAATGTAGTGTATGCAAATGAAATAAAGCTGACAGACATTATCTAGCAATTTGACTGAGAACACCAGGATGAAATGCCGACTCTGAATATAATCTATGTCATAAATATATAAAACAAGGTCATTGTAGTAGACATTGTAATAGAAAAACTTAATGACCTAATAGACTTTAGAAATCAGTAGATTCTTAAAGATTAAGTGTGAAAGATACTGGACACCAAAGAGATACAGTTGTCTTCCAGAGCATATGCCTTAAGCTGGTATATACAGTATATTAAGCATGTTACACATATAAAACAGCTATATCTGCATATTTGTTTTGAACATTAAAGAGATGGTAGATGATGGGGGATAGATTTCTTACTACTGGAGGGAGACATTATAGATGAATAAAGGGAGGAGGTTAGAAACATCCATATTCTAATGGAGTAGAATTAGACATTGGTCGAAACTTATGTTCAACTTAATGAAGATACAGATGATTATACGCAGAAATATTTATATATATATAAGTGTAAATAGAAGTTAGTTTATCCACAGATATTTTCTTGCTTTTTGAGCTTTGGAGGCCTATACTCATCAGCATGCTAATTAAGTGTTATTATTTAGTGGTCACACTTAGAACTCATGTCTTGTTTCTCCAATGGCAGAACTAGGTCTTATTAAAGAATTAATGATTCTAAGTCTGGAGAGGAAATATACAAGATGAGTGTTCAACATCTATGTGCTAGAAGTATGAAAAAAATGTTTTTTCTTGTATCCAATGTGCTGTGTCAAAGAGACAAAGGAGCGAGCCATAAGAACCCTTAGTTGGGACTTCCCTGGTGGTCCATTGTGTAAGGACACCTCCTTGCTGTGTAAGGAGTGCTGGTTCAATCCCTGGCCTGGGAAGATCCTACGTGCCATGGGGCCGCTGGACCAATGTGTCCACCTACCAAGCCGGAGCTCGATAAGAGCGCATGTGCTCAGAGCTGGTGTTCTGCAGCTATAGGCCACTGTCAATGGGAAGCCCACACAGTGGTCAAAGAACAAAGATGGAATAAATGAAAGACCAATAGAAGTGCCCCACTCCAAAAAGATCCCCTAATTGCTCTGAGTTGGAAAAACTTTAATGTCAACATAAAATAGCATTGAATTATAACTCAAGTATAAAATGAATTTTCATGAGTCCAAACTTGTACCAAAAAGATCCCTAAGTTGGAAAAACTTTAATGTCATAAATATATAAAACAAGGTCATTGTAGTAGACATTGTAATAGAAAAACTTAATGACCTAATAGACTTTAGAAATCAGTAGATTCTTAAAGATTAAGTGTGAAAGATACTGGACACCAAAGAGATACAGTTGTCTTCCAGAGCATATGCCTTAAGCTGGTATATACAGTATATTAAGCATGTTACACATATAAAACAGCTATATCTGCATATTTGTTTTGAACATTAAAGAGATGGTAGATGATGGGGGATAGATTTCTTACTACTGGAGGGAGACATTATAGATGAATAAAGGGAGGAGGTTAGAAACATCCATATTCTAATGGAGTAGAATTAGACATTGGTCGAAACTTATGTTCAACTTAATGAAGATACAGATGATTATACGCAGAAATATTTATATATATATAAGTGTAAATAGAAGTTAGTTTATCCACAGATATTTTCTTGCTTTTTGAGCTTTGGAGGCCTATACTCATCAGCATGCTAATTAAGTGTTATTATTTAGTGGTCACACTTAGAACTCATGTCTTGTTTCTCCAATGGCAGAACTAGGTCTTATTAAAGAATTAATGATTCTAAGTCTGGAGAGGAAATATACAAGATGAGTGTTCAACATCTATGTGCTAGAAGTATGAAAAAAATGTTTTTTCTTGTATCCAATGTGCTGTGTCAAAGAGACAAAGGAGCGAGCCATAAGAACCCTTAGTTGGGACTTCCCTGGTGGTCCATTGTGTAAGGACACCTCCTTGCTGTGTAAGGAGTGCTGGTTCAATCCCTGGCCTGGGAAGATCCTACGTGCCATGGGGCCGCTGGACCAATGTGTCCACCTACCAAGCCGGAGCTCGATAAGAGCGCATGTGCTCAGAGCTGGTGTTCTGCAGCTATAGGCCACTGTCAATGGGAAGCCCACACAGTGGTCAAAGAACAAAGATGGAATAAATGAAAGACCAATAGAAGTGCCCCCACTCCAAAAAAAAGATCCCCTAATTGCTCTGAGTTGGAAAAACTTTAATGTCAACATAAAATAGCATTGAATTATAACTCAAGTATAAAATGAATTTTCATGAGTCCAAACTTGTACAAATAAATTATTGAATAAGCTAATTTATAGGAAGAAGAAGCAGACGTTGCAAAGAATTCCAGACAATTTTTGAAGTTGCATCACTGTCTAGAGAGGGCATCATAAATTCCCACTGCTTATTGTGGATTTTGCATAGCAACTTACTTGCAAGAGTTCAAAATAGAAACTGCTACCTTTATAGTTAATCAATCTGACAGACACTATCCCAGACAGGTAATCAAGGTCAACATCCGCAGGGCTAAATAATGTTGATAGTAGGGACCCATGATATAATGTAATTAAAATGACACTGTATCACTGTGGTCTTCCTCTAGGAATCCATAACTCTAGGCTCACCATGGCAAAACCATTAGAGAAATTCAAAGGGAGGAGCACCCTACTAAATAATTGACTTTTCCAGTACTAATTCCTTAACACTTTCAAGGTCATGAAAAGCAAGAAAGTCTAAGAAGTTGTTACAGACAAAAGGAAACCTGAAAGCTAAATGTCATGTAGTGTCCTGCGTGGGATTCTGAGACAAAAAACAAACATTAGGTGAAGCTAAAGGGCTGTGAATAATTGTGTACTTGAATTGCTAATAATGTATTAATATGGATTCATTAATTTATAACAAGTGTACCGTACCAATGTAAGATGTTTATAGCAGGGAATACTCAATATGAGACATATGAGAATTCTGTATACTATCATCTCAAATTATTTTGAAAGTCTAAAACATTCTAAGATATAAAACCCGTTAAAACTCACAAGGTGATTTGTTGAGTGGCAATAGTATGAAATTCTGAGCATCATTTACATACTTCGACAATGCTTGAAATCTGTATGTATAACATTTTATGAATGATAAGGGTCTCAGAGTCAATATTTGACCCAAAGATTTAGTACACACCTGTCCTTGGAAAATAACCTGAACTCTGCTTCTTGAACTTCTTATCTGTAAAATTTGTGGAATTTAATCTATCTCCATTCTATGTCATGTATCAGTTTAGGATGTCCTAAAAGGAATGATAAATGAAGATGCTGTAAATAATATACATGGAATGCAGTACTGTTAGCTACTTTTATTGTATACATGTAATGAGTAATATTTCAAGTAATTTTACAATACAAAGATGGTAATAAATACAAGTTAAGTGCTTGACTATACTTCAGTGACACTAACCCTGTTCAAACCCTTGCTAGCTATACAATCTAAGGCAAGTTGGGAATACATCCTACAACTGTAATAATAGCAGTAAAAATACCATAAAAGTTAACTGAGAATGATTTAGTAATTAATATATCTAAAACAGATTTTTAATATAATAAGTTATATTTAAATATTTGCTTTTTATTATCCTAATTATTAATGACAATAAAAAAGATATAATTGACTTGTTAGACAAATACTTGATCTCACTTATATATCAAAACTTATTGTTAAGGCAATAAAAGCAGAGAGTAGAATGCTGATTCCTAGGAGCTAGGAAGTGGAGGAGATACGGACAGATTGGTAAAGGGGTACAAAGTTTCAACTATATAAGTTGAATAAGTTCTGGAGATATAATGTACAGCAACGTAATTATAGTTAGAAACCAGTTCAGTTCAGTTCAGTCACTCAGTGGTGTCCAATTCTCTGTGACCTCGTGAACTGAGGCATGCCAGGCTTCCCTGTCCTTCACTATTTCCATGAATTGTATATTGTATTTAAATATGTAACACAGTTAACAATACTGCATCGTATATTTAAAATTTGGTAAGAGTAGAGATTTTGAGATTTTACCAGTAGAGAAAAAAAGAGACAGAAAAACCTAAACAGTGGCTTTATCAAGTAATGAATATGTTAATTAGTTTGATTGTGGTGATTATGTCATAGTGTGAACAAGTATCAAAATATTAAGGTGTATACCTTAGATAAGAACAATATCAATTACACCTCAACAAAGCTGGAAGACTAAATTAAAAAAATAGAAATAATAAAAATGCCATAGTAAAATAACTCAAATATATGTTTAACTTTTGAAAAGTTTAAACAAATCTATTAAAATTAATTTTCAATAGAAAAATTTTAACAGGCAGTGTCAATTTGAAAAGATAAGACCTATTTATTGTATACATGTAATGAGTAATATTTCAAGTAATTTTACAATACAAAGATGGTAATAAATACAAGTTAAGTGCTTGACTATACTTCAGTGACACTAACCCTGTTCAAACCCTTGCTAGCTATACAATCTAAGGCAAGTTGGGAATACATCCTACAACTGTAATAATAGCAGTAAAAATACCATAAAAGTTAACTGAGAATGATTTAGTAATTAATATATCTAAAACAGATTTTTAATATAATAAGTTATATTTAAATATTTGCTTTTTATTATCCTAATTATTAATGACAATAAAAAAGATATAATTGACTTGTTAGACAAATACTTGATCTCACTTATATATCAAAACTTATTGTTAAGGCAATAAAAGCAGAGAGTAGAATGCTGATTCCTAGGAGCTAGGAAGTGGAGGAGATACGGACAGATTGGTAAAGGGGTACAAAGTTTCAACTATATAAGTTGAATAAGTTCTGGAGATATAATGTACAGCAACGTAATTATAGTTAGAAACCAGTTCAGTTCAGTTCAGTCACTCAGTGGTGTCCAATTCTCTGTGACCTCGTGAACTGAGGCATGCCAGGCTTCCCTGTCCTTCACTATTTCCATGAATTGTATATTGTATTTAAATATGTAACACAGTTAACAATACTGCATCGTATATTTAAAATTTGGTAAGAGTAGAGATTTTGAGATTTTACCAGTAGAGAAAAAAAGAGACAGAAAAACCTAAACAGTGGCTTTATCAAGTAATGAATATGTTAATTAGTTTGATTGTGGTGATTATGTCATAGTGTGAACAAGTATCAAAATATTAAGGTGTATACCTTAGATAAGAACAATATCAATTACACCTCAACAAAGCTGGAAGACTAAATTAAAAAAATAGAAATAATAAAAATGCCATAGTAAAATAACTCAAATATATGTTTAACTTTTGAAAAGTTTAAACAAATCTATTAAAATTAATTTTCAATAGAAAAATTTTAACAGGCAGTGTCAATTTGAAAAGATAAGACCTATTTATTTTATGCACACATAATATGATTTATTGAATGCCATTCAACCAAACAGAAGCACAGCAACTTTTATTAATATCCTTCTCATACAAATAAACAAGGAAATATGCAACACACTCATCACTTTTTTCTCAGTATGTTGAAGTTTTAAAGTATTTCATCATAAAGTATAATCTTTGAAACTTTAATGATTATAATTTTAAGCTATAGAATTTGTTTCCAGAAGGAATTTGACTTTAGTTCAGGAATTACTTGAATCCCTATCTATCCTGCATAAACTCCTGTTAATATGTCTTCTTCCTAGTGGTATGTTTTCTATGCATTAAAAGAACAATTGCAAGCATTTTGCATTTAGGGGAAAACACAAAACAAGAACTAAATATATGCAAAAAAAAATATATATATATATATATTTTTTTTTATTTTTTTTATTTTTTAGCAGAAAAGCTTGTAAAGCACCATTATGTACTGTGAAACTGATTTACAGCAACATCACAACAGTGCTTGCAGTTTCAAAAAAATTAGAACAAATTGAAACAGAAGACATTTGTCTACAGGCACTAAGGCTGTGTGTAGAAATCAATCTAAAATGTCGAGATCAAAATTGTATTTTTGAAAAGGTATTATCCAGTAGGACTCCTAATGACTGAACTATTCTCCCTTGAGATGCCATGAATACAAAAACATGCCTGCTGTGTAGACAATGAACAATCTAGGCACTTGAGATGAATTGTGTTTGATTACTAACTTTCCTCAAATCTTGCAATGCCTTACCTAAAATAAAAGCAGTTTTAGAAAAGAAAATATCTGAATCAGTCTTTCTGTCCTCAAAGTTATTCAGGATGACTTTAATGAGAAACTAAGAAGTGATTGTAATTAGAAACTCTGAAATGGTCTTTTACATTTATTATGTCCTTTTCCATGATTGTTAGAGCAAAAATTTCAAGTAAGTCACCCTTCAGTTACTGAGGGCTCAAAATATCAAAGCATGATGTATATCAAGTTGTTTTTGCTAGACCAAGACTAAGAACAATATGCAAGAGTAGATCTTTTCTTGAGAGCCATTTTGTTGTGCTTTTAAATAATTTGCTTCACAGAAACAATTTTGTTTTTTGTGTGTTTTAGTTATCTCTAGGTTTTACCAATATTCATCAAAGATTTATGAAATTATTATACTTTAATTATCATTCATTATACATTGTTACATTTTATAAAATATATAATGATTTTCAATGTTGCCACTATTAAGGTTTGTCTGAGGTACTGATTCACACATGGAGCTAACTCATTGTATTCAGTTGAATCTGTCATATTTTATTAAAACTGATATATTTCTCTGAATAATTTTGGAATAAATAGACAGGTGAACATAAAATTGCATGTGATCTTCCATGACCCTCCTATTGGAATGGTGGAACTAAAAACAAAAATTAACATGGGGGACCTAATGAAACTTAAAAGCTTTTGTACAGCAAAAGAAATTACAAAAAAGCTGAACAGACAGCCTACAGAATGGGAGAAAATAGTAGCAAATGAAACAACAGACAAAGAATTAATCTCCAATGTCTACAAGCAACTCAGACAACTCAGCACCGGAAAAGAGAACAACCCAATCAAACAAAGGGAAAAAGAGACAAATCATCAAAGAGGACATACAGATGGCCAAAACAAATGAAACGATGCTCAACCTCGCTTATTACTAGAGAAATACAAATCAAAACTACAATCTGATGTGTCCAATTACCGCGCCAGAGCCGGAGCTCTGCAACCACAGATGCCACTGCGATGGGAGGCCCACAGGAGCCAAAGAACAAAGACGGATGAAAATAGAGAAAGACCAATAGAAGTGGCCCACCCACTCCCCTCCCTCCCCAACCCGACCCCCGCCCAAAATAAATAAATAAATCTTTAAAAAAACAAAAACAAAACCAAAAAACAACTACAATGAGATATCACCTCACACCTGTCTGAATGGTCATCATCAACAAATTGACAGACAATAAATGCTGGAGAGGGTACGGAGAACAGGGAACACTCTTGCATTGCTGGTGGGAATGGAAATTGGTCCAGTGGGTAAGGACACCACCTTACAATGCAAGGGGCGCCAGTTCAATCCCTGGCCTTGAAAGATTCCACGTGCCACTGAGCGGCTGGACCGATGGGTCCAACTACCGAGCGGGAGTTCTGAGTGCATGAGCCCAGAGTCAGCACTCTGGGACAACAGAGGCCACTGCTGTGTTTTAGTTATCTCTAGGTTTTACCAATATTCATCAAAGATTTATGAAATTATTATACTTTAATTATCATTCATTATACATTGTTACATTTTATAAAATATATAATGATTTTCAATGTTGCCACTATTAAGGTTTGTCTGAGGTACTGATTCACACATGGAGCTAACTCATTGTATTCAGTTGAATCTGTCATATTTTATTAAAACTGATATATTTCTCTGAATAATTTTGGAATAAATAGACAGGTGAACATAAAATTGCATGTGATCTTCCATGACCCTCCTATTGGAATGGTGGAACTAAAAACAAAAATTAACATGGGGGACCTAATGAAACTTAAAAGCTTTTGTACAGCAAAAGAAATTACAAAAAAGCTGAACAGACAGCCTACAGAATGGGAGAAAATAGTAGCAAATGAAACAACAGACAAAGAATTAATCTCCAATGTCTACAAGCAACTCAGACAACTCAGCACCGGAAAAGAGAACAACCCAATCAAACAAAGGGAAAAAGAGACAAATCATCAAAGAGGACATACAGATGGCCAAAACAAATGAAACGATGCTCAACCTCGCTTATTACTAGAGAAATACAAATCAAAACTACAATCTGATGTGTCCAATTACCGCGCCAGAGCCGGAGCTCTGCAACCACAGATGCCACTGCGATGGGAGGCCCACAGGAGCCAAAGAACAAAGACGGATGAAAATAGAGAAAGACCAATAGAAGTGGCCCACCCACTCCCCTCCCTCCCCAACCCGACCCCCGCCCAAAATAAATAAATAAATCTTTAAAAAAACAAAAACAAAACCAAAAAACAACTACAATGAGATATCACCTCACACCTGTCTGAATGGTCATCATCAACAAATTGACAGACAATAAATGCTGGAGAGGGTACGGAGAACAGGGAACACTCTTGCATTGCTGGTGGGAATGGAAATTGGTCCAGTGGGTAAGGACACCACCTTACAATGCAAGGGGCGCCAGTTCAATCCCTGGCCTTGAAAGATTCCACGTGCCACTGAGCGGCTGGACCGATGGGTCCAACTACCGAGCGGGAGTTCTGGAGTGCATGAGCCCAGAGTCAGCACTCTGGGACAACAGAGGCCACTGCAATGGGAGGCCCACACGGGCCAAAGAACAAAAGATGGATGAAAATAGATAAATGAAAGGCCAGTAGAAGTGGCCCCCCGCCCCCTCCCTCCCCAACCCGCCTCCCCAAAAATAAAATAAAATAAAAATATATGTCTGGATCCTACCCTAAAAAAAATTCCATAAAAAACTGAAAGAAGCACCTGTACCCCAATGTTCATTACAGCTTTCTATATAATAGCTAGAACATGGAAGCAACCTAGATGTCCATCGACAGATGATTGGATAAACAAACTATGGTACATATATATAATGGAGTACTTCTCAGCTGCAAAAAGAAATGCAGAAGAATCAGTCCTAATGAGGTGGCTGGATCTAGAACCTATCATAAAAAGTGAAGTCAAAAAGAGAAAGACAAGTACAGTATACTAACACATATATATGGAATCTAGTAAGAGGGTAATGGTAACAAATGCAGTCATGCAATGGAAAAACAGACATAGAGAACAGACATATGGACATTGTGAGGAATGAACAGTGGGTGGGAGGCATAGAGGGAGTAACATGGAAATGTATACTACCATATGTAAAAAAGATAGCTATTGTCATTGCCCCGTGGGAATAGGAGATCCTGCAGGGGCTGGGTGTGATGGCCAGGAGGGCTGGTATGGGGGATACTGGGAGAGAGGAGGGTGCCATGGATATACATATGACTGATCTGGGAACATACATGTCTGTGAACATCAAAATTCTGTAAAAGTTTAAAAAGAATAAAACTAAATTTTAAAAAATAATAAAAAATTTTTGCATGTGATTTGCTTGAAAAGAATATTTAATCTTAATAATCAGTAAAGAGTTTTGTTGAACTCATATCACAGATGCTTTAAAAATGAAGCTTTATCAAAACTAGAATATGCCCACAAATTTCTTCATCTGCAAAGTTATTACATACAATCTATCACCTTACAATGCAAGGGGCGCCAGTTCAATCCCTGGCCTTGAAAGATTCCACGTGCCACTGAGCGGCTGGACCGATGGGTCCAACTACCGAGCGGGAGTTCTGGAGTGCATGAGCCCAGAGTCAGCACTCTGGGACAACAGAGGCCACTGCAATGGGAGGCCCACACGGGCCAAAGAACAAAAGATGGATGAAAATAAATAAATGAAAGACCAATAGAAGTGGTCTGCCCGCTCCCCTCCCTCCCCAACCCGCCTCCCCCCCAAAAATAAAATAAAATAAAAATATATGTCTGGATCCTACCCCTAAAAATAATTCCATAAAAAACTGAAAGAAGCACCTGTACCCCAATGTTCATTACAGCTTTCTATATAATAGCTAGAACATGGAAGCAACCTAGATGTCCATCGACAGATGATTGGATAAACAAACTATGGTACATATATATAATGGAGTACTTCTCAGCTGCAAAAAGAAATGCAGAAGAATCAGTCCTAATGAGGTGGCTGGATCTAGAACCTATCATAAAAAGTGAAGTCAAAAAGAGAAAGACAAGTACAGTATACTAACACATATATATGGAATCTAGTAAGAGGGTAATGGTAACAAATGCAGTCATGCAATGGAAAAACAGACATAGAGAACAGACATATGGACATTGTGAGGAATGAACAGTGGGTGGGAGGCATAGGGGGAGTAACATGGAAATGTATACTACCATATGTAAAAAAGATAGCTATTGTCATTGCCCCGTGGGAATAGGAGATCCTGCAGGGGCTGGGTGTGATGGCCAGGAGGGCTGGTATGGGGGATACTGGGAGAGAGGAGGGTGCCATGGATATACATATGACTGATCTGGGAACATACATGTCTGTGAACATCAAAATTCTGTAAAAGTTTAAAAAGAATAAAACTAAATTTTAAAAAATAATAAAAAATTTTTGCATGTGATTTGCTTGAAAAGAATATTTAATCTTAATAATCAGTAAAGAGTTTTGTTGAACTCATATCACAGATGCTTTAAAAATGAAGCTTTATCAAAACTAGAATATGCCCACAAATTTCTTCATCTGCAAAGTTATTACATACAATCTCAAGAATTATCCCTAATTTATTTACCTCTCTATATAATTCATTGTCAAGTCTTCTGATTATGTATTTAGAAAAGAAATTTTCAAAAGATACATGTTAATGAAACTTTCCAGGTTTATTACTAACATTTTAATTATTGATTTTATTGGACAACTTGTATGTATATATTTAAAACATGTTTAACCAAGCAGTTTGTCTAAGTTTGAGTCTTACTAGCAAAACTTTTGAGAGCCCATGTCTTTGACTTCTGTCTTAATCATTTATTTGTGAACTATTGAGGAAATGCATGCTAATTTTTCTGTTAATTCCTTTAAATTCCATAGGCATATCAAAAATATGCATGTGTTTGAGAAATTTCACTGTCCTTCTGAGCTTACAGGCATTCAGTGGCATTCAGTCATCTACAGAAGCCTGCATCTACCTCTAAAGTAGTGACCTTCTTTAGTCTACACTGTGAGTCACTTAGTGTAGCCCACAACATGATTTTAAAAGAGTGCAGAAGTGAATGTATTGCCCTATATGACCATTTGACTATACTCTGTATTTATGCAATCTGCAACCTGGAGACTAGCCATGAGGATAGATGCTTGTTCTTTTAATATAATTTTTCAATATTATCACTCAGAAGAACGTAATGATTTAGGAAAACACACTTGAAAGTTCACCTACATTCTTCATATTTCTTTAGAACCCTAAAATAAGAAATTATAGGTTAATCTGTGATAGTCACTCAATCATGTCCAACCCTTTCTGACTTTTTGGACTGTAGCCCACCAGGCTTCCCTGACAATAGAATTCTCCAGACAAGAATAAGAGAATGGTTTGCCATTCCTTTCTCAGGGGATATTTCCAGCCTAGGGAATTGAATCAGGATATCCTGCATTGCAGGTAGCTTCTTTACCCTCTGAGCCATGAGGCAAGTCCATTATTCTATAGATTTCTATATGACAGAAAAGATAACCATGAAGTTTTGGCTCTGAAAAGAATATTTAATCTTAATAATCAGTAAAGAGTTTTGTTGAACTCATATCACAGATGCTTTAAAAATGAAGCTTTATCAAAACTAGAATATGCCCACAAATTTCTTCATCTGCAAAGTTATTACATACAATCTCAAGAATTATCCCTAATTTATTTACCTCTCTATATAATTCATTGTCAAGTCTTCTGATTATGTATTTAGAAAAGAAATTTTCAAAAGATACATGTTAATGAAACTTTCCAGGTTTATTACTAACATTTTAATTATTGATTTTATTGGACAACTTGTATGTATATATTTAAAACATGTTTAACCAAGCAGTTTGTCTAAGTTTGAGTCTTACTAGCAAAACTTTTGAGAGCCCATGTCTTTGACTTCTGTCTTAATCATTTATTTGTGAACTATTGAGGAAATGCATGCTAATTTTTCTGTTAATTCCTTTAAATTCCATAGGCATATCAAAAATATGCATGTGTTTGAGAAATTTCACTGTCCTTCTGAGCTTACAGGCATTCAGTGGCATTCAGTCATCTACAGAAGCCTGCATCTACCTCTAAAGTAGTGACCTTCTTTAGTCTACACTGTGAGTCACTTAGTGTAGCCCACAACATGATTTTAAAAGAGTGCAGAAGTGAATGTATTGCCCTATATGACCATTTGACTATACTCTGTATTTATGCAATCTGCAACCTGGAGACTAGCCATGAGGATAGATGCTTGTTCTTTTAATAAAATTTTTTCAATATTATCACTCAGAAGAACGTAATGATTTAGGAAAACACACTTGAAAGTTCACCTACATTCTTCATATTTCTTTAGAACCCTAAAATAAGAAATTATAGGTTAATCTGTGATAGTCACTCAATCATGTCCAACCCTTTCTGACTTTTTGGACTGTAGCCCACCAGGCTTCCCTGACAATAGAATTCTCCAGACAAGAATAAGAGAATGGTTTGCCATTCCTTTCTCAGGGGATATTTCCAGCCTAGGGAATTGAATCAGGATATCCTGCATTGCAGGTAGCTTCTTTACCCTCTGAGCCATGAGGCAAGTCCATTATTCTATAGATTTCTATATGACAGAAAAGATAACCATGAAGTTTTGGCTCTGCAGAAGAGTAAAATTTTTGTATATATTAGTAATTTCATTTCAGCATTTCTTTGATGCATATAAATTTATGTTCCTCAAATTCTTCTATAAACTTCACTATCTCACAGCTTTCCTCATTAATGCATTGAATGACATTATTGACACATATGAAATTTATATTTAAAGAAAAATGTTTTAAATTTTTGAAAATTACTTTGATAGAAAGATGGTTTAATACTTCCAAAGCATCAGTAACAACATCCACTTAGATATTGTACCAGAGATGGAAGTTTGGGGCTTATTCTATTAGGAAAAATTCTCTTAAAAATGAATTTAACATTATTCATAAAAATCTCTTTATCTGGATATAAGAAAAATCCTCTTATCTTAATATCTAGTTATTTAACCTAAATCAAATCATTAAACATTCATTAACCAAAACTGAATGCGTGTTTACTAATCTACTAACAGAACAATATTGGTTATTATTCCAAGTTCTGATCTAGGAAACTTTTGTCATCAGATGACAAATATGTTTCTTTTTAAAATGAGTTCAAAATCAACTTTATAATAAAATTTTTCATGTTTTCTTCGTAATTTAATTTTTAAAGTGAAAGTTTCTCAGTCATGTCCAACCCTTCTTGTAGGACTCCATGAAAAAGCCCTTCTGCAGGTGGATTCTTTGCTATCTGTGCTGTTATTAATTTCTGTCAGAGTATAATAAAGACTGTCACAGAAAAAGAGGCAAAATAGCATAAAGTCACAAATACTCTATTGACTGTGCCTGCTCAATGGTTTCAGTGTTATTTGGAAATAAAATTGAAGAAAATTCAAATAAAATACTCAGTAAAGCAAATGGGACAAATTTAGTTGCAGTGTCTCAAATACTGTGCCTTGGGCAATCAGAAAAAACACACACAAAAAACATTGCTGTCTAAAACTACTTTTATACTGACTCCAATTGTCGAGTCTTGCCTAACTCATTTGCTATGCATTTCCTGGGTATCATATTAGGTAGCTTCTTTACCCTCTGAGCCATGAGGCAAGTCCATTATTCTATAGATTTCTATATGACAGAAAAGATAACCATGAAGTTTTGGCTCTGCAGAAGAGTAAAATTTTTGTATATATTAGTAATTTCATTTCAGCATTTCTTTGATGCATATAAATTTATGTTCCTCAAATTCTTCTATAAACTTCACTATCTCACAGCTTTCCTCATTAATGCATTGAATGACATTATTGACACATATGAAATTTATATTTAAAGAAAAATGTTTTAAATTTTTGAAAATTACTTTGATAGAAAGATGGTTTAATACTTCCAAAGCATCAGTAACAACATCCACTTAGATATTGTACCAGAGATGGAAGTTTGGGGCTTATTCTATTAGGAAAAATTCTCTTAAAAAATGAATTTAACATTATTCATAAAAATCTCTTTATCTGGATATAAGAAAAATCCCTCTTATCTTAATATCTAGTTATTTAACCTAAATCAAATCATTAAACATTCATTAACCAAAACTGAATGCGTGTTTACTAATCTACTAACAGAACAATATTGGTTATTATTCCAAGTTCTGATCTAGGAAACTTTTGTCATCAGATGACAAATATGTTTCTTTTTAAAATGAGTTCAAAATCAACTTTATAATAAAATTTTTCATGTTTTCTTCGTAATTTAATTTTTAAAGTGAAAGTTTCTCAGTCATGTCCAACCCTTCTTGTAGGACTCCATGAAAAAGCCCTTCTGCAGGTGGATTCTTTGCTATCTGTGCTGTTATTAATTTCTGTCAGAGTATAATAAAGACTGTCACAGAAAAAGAGGCAAAATAGCATAAAGTCACAAATACTCTATTGACTGTGCCTGCTCAATGGTTTCAGTGTTATTTGGAAATAAAATTGAAGAAAATTCAAATAAAATACTCAGTAAAGCAAATGGGACAAATTTAGTTGCAGTGTCTCAAATACTGTGCCTTGGGCAATCAGAAAAAACACACACAAAAAACATTGCTGTCTAAAACTACTTTTATACTGACTCCAATTGTCGAGTCTTGCCTAACTCATTTGCTATGCATTCTTGTTTTAAATTTCTATAAGTAGCAGCTGTTGTTGCTCAACCTTACGTATTTTTTATAGCTTTATTTTAGACTTTGTGATTCTTCATGTAGTCTCAGTAAAAGTGTGCTTTGTGAAATATTATTTACCAGAAGCATCAGATGTTTTATCACAGAAGTCTCAGAGAAGATTTAGAACTGGGATTTGGAACCCTAGATGCCTTTGTGCTAAAGAAGGCCTGCAGGCCAAAACTGGAGACACAAGTGACCCAGTTTCAGTCCTTGAGGTGGGAAGATCCCCTGGAGAAGAAAATGGCAACCCATTCCATTTTCCTCTTGTCCATGGACAGAGAAACCTGCTGGGCTAAACTTCCCCATTAGCAAAGAGTCAGACACGACTTAGCAACTGAACATGCAGCATGCAGTGTGGGTTTTAAGGCCAGGAACAATTCAACCCTTTGATTGACTGTGAAGGAAATCATTAAAACACAGACTCTTGCACAAAAATTTCTTAAAAGCTGTTTTTTTGTATGTGAAAAGATTATTTATTGATATTTAGAGTCACACAGAAGCAAGTGTGATTCTATACCAGAAAATACACTTTTATTTTTCACCTGATACATTTTCCAAATATCATTTTACATTTGCAGAATAATTGCATCTTTGTGGTGTGAATTTGTGATTTGTTTCATAATATGGAGCCAGGATATGGCAGTGATACTTCTTGCAATCAATCACTGATATAAGGCAAGCTTATGTTTAAAATAAAATGTAAACGGTGAAACAGTAAAAAGTGATCTGCGATCCAAGGTTTTCAAATAAATACTTTTAAAAATTTGAATTTCCCAGCTACTCCTGTTCTACCCACCACATTTTTTTGTCCACCACAGTCAGTTTCTGAGGTGATTCAAGCATAAAAGAGATTAAAATTAATGTCATTACTTTATGAAGTCCTTCCATGATTTTTTCTTCTTCTTCTTCTTCTTTTTTTTTTTTTTTTTTTTGCTATATTCATGGAAGAAGTCTATCTACCTTTCTTCTTAACCTAGAATTTGGTTTCAGCAATAATGAGCATATGTTTTATATCCTCAACTATGGATCTTACTCTGATCTCTGAAACAGTCAGATAGTTTATTTATTTATTTAAAGTTTGGCCTCTTTTCTTATTGGTTTATTTATTTATTTTCATCCATCTTTACTCTTTGGCCTGTGTGGACCTCCCATTGCAGTGGCCTCACTTGTTGCAGAGCAGTGGCTCTGGGTGCATATGCCTCAGAGCACTGGCTGGTAACTGGCCATACCGGCTAGTTAATACTTGAGATATCTTGAATACTTGAAATATCTCAAATACTTGAGATATTTCTGAGCCAGAGATGGAACTAGTGCTCCTTGCAATAAAAAGTGTACTCTTAACCCACTGGACCACCAAGAAAGCCAGATTTATTTGTTTTTAATGTAAAAGTATTACAAATCAAATGAGAAAAAAAGAGAAAAAGAGATAAAAACAAATCAGGCATTTCAACCCTTAGAAACCAACTCCTAAAAATCTTAATACTTAAGACAAATCTAGATTTAAAAACAATACTTAAAAGCTCAGATCATATAAACTTTAGGCTGCACTAATTCTTTTGTTTCCCATATTACTGATACCCAAGGAGCCTGGCTTTATATACGGTGTGATACTGTTAAATTGTCCACTTTCTACAATGCTTCTGTATGTAATGGCTCCCTTTCTTTCCTTCTTATATCTTATTTTATACTTTCTTGCACTGACACATCTTGATTAGCCTCTTCCACTATCCAGAGTTTATACTGAGTGTGTTAGGGGAGAAACTGATGGAAACTATCTGCCCTGGTCAGGTCCAAATATTACCACTTGCATAAGTCATCTTAAACAGGAGGTCCTGGTAAGGAATGAGTAACTAACAAACTCACATCAACCAAAAGAATTCAAGAAAGGTCAAAAGGATTGAGAAGACTTCAGTCCAAATGTACTAGGAACCTCCCAGAATCCTCTCTGGAACTCATGTTGGCTGAGGAACGTGTGTGCCATGAGGAAAGAACATGATTCAAACTGATTGGCTATCAAAAACCCAGAAAGCAACTCAATTACCTTAAAACCTAAGACATAAGACTGCAAGCCTGCTCTGTCTGTGGGAGACCACTTCTGAGTTTCCTCATCCTGCTGCTCTCTGCCTAGGCATATCTTCTCAATAAAGGTTGTTTTTTGGTCAACAAGTGTGTCTCTTCTGACAATTTATTTCTCAGTGCTATATAAGAGTCCCTTTTTGGCCCTGGACACAGAATTAGAATTCTCTTTAAATCATTTTAAAATGAATTCTTATCTAAAGAGATGATTCCCTCCCCTTTTTGTTCATTTATTAGTATGGATTTTCGGGAAAACAAGATTGTTTAAAGCAGAATTAGGTGGCATTCAGTATAGTTAGAGATTGACCTAACCCTTACGACAGAAACAAAAAGCCCTCTTAAAACTTCTTAACATTTATTGCCTTATTTCTGGCTTTAAATTCTATCTCAAAGTACTGCTCAGTAATAAATCGCAGAACAATTAAACTTAAATTTATTAGCAAAAAATTTTTTCACAAACAATTGACTTACATTCACAGCTGCCATCTGCATCTTACTTAAAATTATCATAATGAATTTTTCTTTGCACATAGAAAACTTCAATAAATTTACATAAATTTTCTTGTATGTATTACTTATTCTAAAAGCAGAGGGAAAGGAGTAGGTGATCTGAAATGTGAATGGTCCCCTGTCACAAAAATGTCTCTGAAAACCTGAAAACAAAATTTGGCATTCTATTTGACTGAGAGAGTTACTGATTCACATGTCTTACAAAGTACTCTTTATAATGGTTTCAAATTTAAACACTTAATAACAGATTTTTTGACCCAGTTTTAACATTTCTGAAATTAGGGAACATGTCAAAGCCATTTCCCTTCCAGAAGCACATATTAGAGAGCATGTTCCTTGGAGACCTTGAACCTCTCTTAGATATAATTCTGCAACTGATCGCCCATGTGACTACTGTACCCAGACATTTCCTCCTTTTCAGCAGGATAGTCTGCCAACTAAGAGCTCTTTTCCCTTCCCTCAATATAATCTTGCCTTTTGATGTTTTTTGTTTTTATGCTTACCTGCTTGTTTTCTTACCAAATGTCAGATCTGTGAGTTGTAACTAGGGTTTATTGATAAAACCTAAGACATAAGACTGCAAGCCTGCTCTGTCTGTGGGAGACCACTTCTGAGTTTCCTCATCCTGCTGCTCTCTGCCTAGGCATATCTTCTCAATAAAGGTTGTTTTTTGGTCAACAAGTGTGTCTCTTCTGACAATTTATTTCTCAGTGCTATATAAGAGTCCCTTTTTGGCCCTGGACACAGAATTAGAATTCTCTTTAAATCATTTTAAAATGAATTCTTATCTAAAGAGATGATTCCCCCCCTTTTTTGTTCATTTATTAGTATGGATTTTCGGGAAAACAAGATTGTTTAAAGCAGAATTAGGTGGCATTCAGTATAGTTAGAGATTGACCTAACCCTTACGACAGAAACAAAAAGCCCTCTTAAAACTTCTTAACATTTATTGCCTTATTTCTGGCTTTAAATTCTATCTCAAAGTACTGCTCAGTAATAAATCGAGAACAATTAAACTTAAATTTATTAGCAAAAATTTTTTCACAAACAATTGACTTACATTCACAGCTGCCATCTGCATCTTACTTAAAATTATCATAATAAATTTTTTCTTTGCACATAGAAAACTTCAATAAATTTACATAAATTTTCTTGTATGTATTACTTATTCTAAAAGCAGAGGGAAAGGAGTAGGTGATCTGAAATGTGAATGGTCCCCTGTCACAAAAATGTCTCTGAAAACCTGAAAACAAAATTTGGCATTCTATTTGACTGAGAGAGTTACTGATTCACATGTCTTACAAAGTACTCTTTATAATGGTTTCAAATTTAAACACTTAATAACAGATTTTTTGACCCAGTTTTAACATTTCTGAAATTAGGGAACATGTCAAAGCCATTTCCCTTCCAGAAGCACATATTAGAGAGCATGTTCCTTGGAGACCTTGAACCTCTCTTAGCTATAATTCTGCAACTGATCCCCCATGTGACTACTGTACCCAGACATTTCCTCCTTTTCAGCAGGATAGTCTGCCAACTAAGAGCTCTTTTCCCTTCCCTCAATATAATCTTGCCTTTTGATGTTTTTTGTTTTTATGCTTACCTGCTTGTTTTCTTACCAAATGTCAGATCTGTGAGTTGTAACTAGGGTTTATTGATAATAAATGTCACACTGGTTAGATTTGAATCTCTGCTTGATGTGGACCTTTGAACACCCCAGCACTTGGTCTGGCTTTGTCATCTCCATTTCACTGATTGTGTTGAGTATGACCAAAAATGGGCCTACTTCATGCCCTCTTATTACCACAATCCCTTCTGGATTCCCCAGTGTCCTCTATCCTCTATAATAGTATATCCAGCTAATCGTTTAATTGGCAAATACCTTTGGAAAGTTTCTATGAACCAAAAGTGTATTTGTGATAGGCTGTTGTTCATCGTTACAAATAGTACACCAAGAGAGGGTGATTTTTCCAGATTTCTAGGTAGCAGCATTTTCCTGACAAACTTTTTCTGTGACTGGAATACTGTTCACCTTCTTGGCATGTACACAACCAACTTCCATGCCCTCACATAAATGTGACTCTATGCATATCAGACTGGGACTTGAACCCAGGCAGTCAGGATTCAAAATGGCCAAAACCCAAACTGTGACTTGAAAATGTGATCTTTAACTGAGGTCACACACCTGATTTCAGGACTTAATGAAATTCTGGTTCATGATGTCTACTGGCAGGAATGATTCAGTGAAAGACAAAGTGACAGGTAAGAAGTGGATTTATTTAGAGAGAAACACACTCCCTACACAGAGTGTGGACCATTTCAAATGAGAGCAGCCTGGAAATACGACATGGCTAGTTTTTATGGGCTGGGTAATTTCATTGCCTGAGGGTGGAAGGATTATTCAAACTGTTTCAAGGTAACTGGAGGGTATTTCCAGAAACTGATCACTTTTTGATCTTTGAGGACTAGCCTCAGAACTGTCCTGGCACTGTTTGGTCTAACATTTAGCTTGCTGATATGTTACTGAGTGCATATGTTTTCCAGGTAGTGCTAGTGGTAAAGAAACTGCCTGCCAATGCAGAAGATCTAAACAAGGGTCAATCCCTGGATGGGAAAGTCCCCTGGAGCAGGGCATGGCAACCCCCTCCAGTATTATTGCCAGGAGATCTTGCCTTTTGATGTTTTTTGTTTTTATGCTTACCTGCTTGTTTTCTTACCAAATGTCAGATCTGTGAGTTGTAACTAGGGTTTATTGATAATAAATGTCACACTGGTTAGATTTGAATCTCTGCTTGATGTGGACCTTTGAACACCCCAGCACTTGGTCTGGCTTTGTCATCTCCATTTCACTGATTGTGTTGAGTATGACCAAAAATGGGCCTACTTCATGCCCTCTTATTACCACAATCCCTTCTGGATTCCCCAGTGTCCTCTATCCTCTATAATAGTATATCCAGCTAATCGTTTAATTGGCAAATACCTTTGGAAAGTTTCTATGAACCAAAAGTGTATTTGTGATAGGCTGTTGTTCATCGTTACAAATAGTACACCAAGAGAGGGTGATTTTTCCAGATTTCTAGGTAGCAGCATTTTCCTGACAAACTTTTTCTGTGACTGGAATACTGTTCACCTTCTTGGCATGTACACAACCAACTTCCATGCCCTCACATAAATGTGACTCTATGCATATCAGACTGGGACTTGAACCCAGGCAGTCAGGATTCAAAATGGCCAAAACCCAAACTGTGACTTGAAAATGTGATCTTTAACTGAGGTCACACACCTGATTTCAGGACTTAATGAAATTCTGGTTCATGATGTCTACTGGCAGGAATGATTCAGTGAAAGACAAAGTGACAGGTAAGAAGTGGATTTATTTAGAGAGAAACACACTCCCTACACAGAGTGTGGACCATTTCAAATGAGAGCAGCCTGGAAATACGACATGGCTAGTTTTTATGGGCTGGGTAATTTCATTGCCTGAGGAGTGGAAGGATTATTCAAACTGTTTCAAGGTAACTGGAGGGTATTTCCAGAAACTGATCACTTTTTGATCTTTGATGACTAGCCTCAGAACTGTCCTGGCACTGTTTGGTCTAACATTTAGCTTGCTGATATGTTACTGAGTGCATATGTTTTCCAGGTAGTGCTAGTGGTAAAGAAACTGCCTGCCAATGCAGAAGATCTAAACAAGGGTCAATCCCTGGATGGGAAGGTCCCCTGGAGCAGGGCATGGCAACCCACTCCAGTATTATTGCCAGGAGAATCCCATGTATAGGGAAGCCTGGGGGCTACTGTATTGGCCCACACAGAGTTCAGACACAGCTTAGAATGCATAACTGAGGCTCAACATCAAGTGGAAGTTAAGACATATTGGACTTATTTGGTTCTAATAAGTTTATATCACATCACTAAGTCCTATGTCATTACTTTAAACAAAGGTTGTGCCCTGCCCTCTTCGCTCCTGTTTCAGGTGGAAGCCACCTGATGTTTTCACATTCAAACCCTAAAGATTTCGATTGCAATTCAGATCAGATTCCAGTTCCAGGGTACAAATCGATAGAAGGCAGTGGCTTCAGAATTGTGCTTACAAGCAGGAGCCTCCTTGTTTACTCTCTTTATTTTTATTCTTCAAGTTTATCATCTTGGGCTGGGAAGGATGAAAACATGGAGCAAGAAACAAAACTCACAGAGGAAGAGATGATGATTTAAATCAACCCCATCAGGTAATATATATATACTTTTTTTTTTCTTACTAGGCAAAAGGTTTATGCAAATGAAAGAAGATAAAAAGTGGTTCCCTACAACTGGATAGAGTATGTTTCTTAAGTGTTGGATTTACAATCCACAAATGAGATTTTAGCTGTTGTCTATCTGTCTCCTGAAGATGAATGTATCATTCCTGTATTACTTATCTATTCTCTCAGAACATAGTATTTGAAAGCCTACTAAGCATTAGAGATTTGTGATCAACCTATGGAACTAAATTAATAAGAGGTCACAATCAAGTGTTTATGTCAGAAATAAGCACAGGTTTATGATAGAGTGATATAACTATAACAAAGATAAATATAAGATACTGGAAAATCAGAGGAAAAAAAGCCAACTGCTTCTTGGCAAGTCAGGGATGGTTCTGAAGCTGAGGAGATAAATAGGCTGTGTCTTAATGGCTAAATATGCATATTTTATAGGATAAAAAATAATAGTCGTATAAAGTTAGAAGTTGTGAATATCCATTGGATCATAGAAAAAGCAAGGTAAGTACTGAAAAAATATCTACTTGTGTAAAAGGGGGCATGGATTATGGATAAAGGGCATGGCAACCCACTCCAGTATTATTGCCAGGAGAATCCCATGTATAGGGAAGCCTGGGGGCTACTGTATTGGCCCACACAGAGTTCAGACACAGCTTAGAATGCATAACTGAGGCTCAACATCAAGTGGAAGTTAAGACATATTGGACTTATTTGGTTCTAATAAGTTTATATCACATCACTAAGTCCTATGTCATTACTTTAAACAAAGGTTGTGCCCTGCCCTCTTCGCTCCTGTTTCAGGTGGAAGCCACCTGATGTTTTCACATTCAAACCCTAAAGATTTCGATTGCAATTCAGATCAGATTCCAGTTCCAGGGTACAAATCGATAGAAGGCAGTGGCTTCAGAATTGTGCTTACAAGCAGGAGCCTCCTTGTTTACTCTCTTTATTTTTATTCTTCAAGTTTATCATCTTGGGCTGGGAAGGATGAAAACATGGAGCAAGAAACAAAACTCACAGAGGAAGAGATGATGATTTAAATCAACCCCATCAGGTAATATATATATACTTTTTTTTTTCTTACTAGGCAAAAGGTTTATGCAAATGAAAGAAGATAAAAAGTGGTTCCCTACAACTGGATAGAGTATGTTTCTTAAGTGTTGGATTTACAATCCACAAATGAGATTTTAGCTGTTGTCTATCTGTCTCCTGAAGATGAATGTATCATTCCTGTATTACTTATCTATTCTCTCAGAACATAGTATTTGAAAGCCTACTAAGCATTAGAGATTTGTGATCAACCTATGGAACTAAATTAATAAGAGGTCACAATCAAGTGTTTATGTCAGAAATAAGCACAGGTTTATGATAGAGTGATATAACTATAACAAAGATAAATATAAGATACTGGAAAATCAGAGGAAAAAAAGCCAACTGCTTCTTGGCAAGTCAGGGATGGTTCTGAAGCTGAGGAGATAAATAGGCTGTGTCTTAATGGCTAAATATGCATATTTTATAGGATAAAAAATAATAGTCGTATAAAGTTAGAAGTTGTGAATATCCATTGGATCATAGAAAAAGCAAGGTAAGTACTGAAAAAATATCTACTTGTGTAACAGGAGGAAAAGGGGCAAGGCACAAATTTTGAAAGAATTATATAATCCAAGGACACAATATAAACACATTAAAATCAAATGAGTCCAATATGACAGACTAGACCTTGATCCTCATTCAGCAAACTAAATGACACACCCAGAAGCACCATGGTGACAGTCCCACCCCTGCCCCAAAATAGTTGGAATAATCCTCCCACTCATTAGCATATGAAATTACCCAGCCCATAAAAGCTAAGCACACCACATTTTCAAGGCTGCCACACTCGCCCTCTGTGATTGCCCACACTTTGTAGAGTGTGCTTTTTTCTGAATCTGAATAAATGCACTTCTTACCTATCACTCTGTCTGTCACTGAATTCTCTTCTGTGATGAGACATCAAAAACCTGAGCTCCATTAGGTCCTGAAACCAGGTATCATGGCTTTTGTATGGGCTTGAGTCCCAGTCATGTGGGCTCAAGTTCCAAACTGGGTTTTGGGTTCAAGTCCCAATCCAAGGTAAAACAGTTTTACTCTTGTTCCATTGACTATGCAAAAACCTTTGACTATGTGGAGCACAACAAAATGATGAGAAATTCTTATAGAGATGGAAATATCAGCAAAGTACCTGTCACCTAAGAAACCTGTATGCATGTCAAGAAGCAACAGTTAGCAATGACCATGAAAAAAAGGACTGGCTCAATATTGGGAAAACAGTATGTCAAGACTATATATTGTTACCTTGCTTATTTGACTTATAAACAGAATACATTTTGAGAAATGCCAGTCTGGATGAAACACAAGCTAGAATCAAGATTGTTGAGAGAAATATCAATGACCTCAGATATGCAGATGACACCACCATTATGTCATAAAGCAAAGAAGAACTTAAGAACCTCTTGATGAAGGTGAAAGAGGAGTGAAAAAGCTGGCTTAAAACTCAACATACAAAAAACTAAGATCTAGCCAATCAGTCCCATCATTTGTCAAATATGTGGGGGAAAAAAATGGAAACAGTGGCAGATATTATTTTATAGGATAAAAAATAATAGTCGTATAAAGTTAGAAGTTGTGAATATCCATTGGATCATAGAAAAAGCAAGGTAAGTACTGAAAAAATATCTACTTGTGTAACAGGAGGAAAAGGGGCAAGGCACAAATTTTGAAAGAATTATATAATCCAAGGACACAATATAAACACATTAAAATCAAATGAGTCCAATATGACAGACTAGACCTTGATCCTCATTCAGCAAACTAAATGACACACCCAGAAGCACCATGGTGACAGTCCCACCCCTGCCCCAAAATAGTTGGAATAATCCTCCCACTCATTAGCATATGAAATTACCCAGCCCATAAAAGCTAAGCACACCACATTTTCAAGGCTGCCACACTCGCCCTCTGTGATTGCCCACACTTTGTAGAGTGTGCTTTTTTCTGAATCTGAATAAATGCACTTCTTACCTATCACTCTGTCTGTCACTGAATTCTCTTCTGTGATGAGACATCAAAAACCTGAGCTCCATTAGGTCCTGAAACCAGGTATCATGGCTTTTGTATGGGCTTGAGTCCCAGTCATGTGGGCTCAAGTTCCAAACTGGGTTTTGGGTTCAAGTCCCAATCCAAGGTAAAACAGTTTTACTCTTGTTCCATTGACTATGCAAAAACCTTTGACTATGTGGAGCACAACAAAATGATGAGAAATTCTTATAGAGATGGAAATATCAGCAAAGTACCTGTCACCTAAGAAACCTGTATGCATGTCAAGAAGCAACAGTTAGCAATGACCATGAAAAAAAGGACTGGCTCAATATTGGGAAAACAGTATGTCAAGACTATATATTGTTACCTTGCTTATTTGACTTATAAACAGAATACATTTTGAGAAATGCCAGTCTGGATGAAACACAAGCTAGAATCAAGATTGTTGAGAGAAATATCAATGACCTCAGATATGCAGATGACACCACCATTATGTCATAAAGCAAAGAAGAACTTAAGAACCTCTTGATGAAGGTGAAAGAGGAGTGAAAAAGCTGGCTTAAAACTCAACATACAAAAAACTAAGATCTAGCCAATCAGTCCCATCATTTGTCAAATATGTGGGGGAAAAAAATGGAAACAGTGGCAGATATTATTTTCTTTGGCTCCAGAGTTCCTGACCGAAAAGATTGAACCAGTCAGTTCTAAAGGAAATCATATGTGAATATTTATCAGAGAGATTGATCCTGAAGCTCCATTGCATTGGCCACGTGATGCAATGAGCTGACTCATCGGAAAAGACCACTGGAAAATACCCTGACACTGGGAAAAATTAAGGGCAGGAAAAGGGAGTGACAGAGGATGAGATGGCTGGGTGACAGAGGATGAGATGGCTGGATGACATCATCAACTCAGTGGACATCGGTTTGAGGAAACTGGGAGATATTGAAGGACAAGAAAGCCTGGCATGCTGCAGTCCATGAGTTCACAGAGTCGTGACAAAGAGTTGTAACTAAGTTGTGACTCTTTGTGAGAAAGAGTTGTGACAAAGAATCACAACTTAGCAACTGAACAACAACATTAGAGTTAGAAGTTCTGTGTAACTTGTATATAATACATGTAACTGAATTTGACAGGTATGAAACAAAGCCTTGGAGTTCAAACTTATATCATTTAAACTATTTAAAAGAACAATTTTAAAAATTTACAATAAAATACATAATGCACATTTGAAATTAATATAATATTGTATGGCAACTACTCAAATTAAATGTTAATTGCTAGTTGTGTCCAATACTTGGTAACTCACGCAGACTGTGGCCTACCAGGCTCCTCTGTCCAAGGAATTCTCTAGGCAAGAATACTGGAGTGTTTAGCAATTCCCTTCTCCAGGAGGTCATTCAAACCCAGTGATGGAACCTGGGTCTCCACCACAGGTGGATTCTTTAACATCTGAGCCACCAGGGTATCCCAAACTACTATATACTTCAATTAAAAAAAAAAAAGTAAAAAGAAACAAATGCACCTGAGAATTGTCAATGACAGATTGGCATTCTTGGGAGTCCCTTGGGCTCTAAGGATATCAAATCAACCAATCATAAAGGAAATCAACTCTAAATATTCATTGAGAATACTGATGCTGAAGCTGAGTCTCTAACACATTGGATACCTAATTCGAAGACATGACTCATTGGAAAAGACCCTGATGCTAGGGGAAAATAGAGGGGAGAAGGGCATGACAGAGGATGAGACGGTTGGATGGCATCACCAACTCAATGGACATGAGTTTGAGCAAGCTCTGGGAGATGGTGAAGGACAGGGAAGCCCATAGATGCTTCAGCCCATAGGGTGGCAAAGAGTTAGACACAACTGAGCAACTGAACTGAACTGATCTGAATCACATTGCCAATGACTGAGCAAAAAGGGCATTTGTCATCTGCCTCTGTGGAGACTGAACCCTCTGCTGTTGGGAACTGCTGACCTTCAACACCGCTGAGGGAATTCAGCATGAAGTGAAAAACTGTGTGCTGCAGGGAATCTGGTAGGACATGTCTTTAGACTTCTTGCATCATCTCATGTCTAGAAAAGCACTAAATCCCTTCATTTTGACCTCAGATCCTCCTAACAGAAAGCCCTTTGTAAAATGAATGTTTAATGGTACTGAACAAAACCTTATATATTGACCTTTCTCCCACTACCTCTTGGGAGAAGACTCTGAGCTGTCTGAAATGTTGCCTCCTGGACTGCAGTCCTCATTTTGCCTCAAATTTAATTCTTAACTCACACTGTTAAGCTGTATATCTTTTTTAGTCAACAGAAGAATAATCAACACTATAAGCAAACATTCCTGGAAAATCAAAGACAAATATATTGTAGGTTACTAAATTTTAAACATAATTATAGAAATGCAAATTCTGAGTGGTCGTATAAGTCTATCTCAAAATCAAACTTTCTAAATTTTTTGTCAAATTTTACTCACTCAAAGAGATTCTTCTCCATCCATTTGAAAGTAGCAACTTACAGTCTTTCATTCTTTTACACTGTTGTATTTATTTATTTATTTATTTTTCCTTTGGAGCTTTCTACAGAGCTTAGCACTATCACTCCTTCCATTTCATAGTTTTTTTTCCAGTCTTTCCTCTCCCTGAAGTTCAATAAGGTCTGTAATATTTTGTTTGCTACTGCACCATAACTGCAAAAATGATGCTATCAACTTTTAAACACTCCAAAGGGGTTTGTTGGTGAATAAAACTCATAAAAGGACCCTGATGTCTGAAGCTGAGTCTCTAACACATTGGATACCTAATTCGAAGACATGACTCATTGGAAAAGACCCTGATGCTAGGGGAAAATAGAGGGGAGAAGGGCATGACAGAGGATGAGACGGTTGGATGGCATCACCAACTCAATGGACATGAGTTTGAGCAAGCTCTGGGAGATGGTGATGGATAGAGAATCCTGGCGTGCTACAGTCCATGGGGTTGCAGAGAGTTAGACACAACTGAGCAACTGAACTGAACTGATCTGAATCACATTGCCAATGACTGAGCAAAAAGGGCATTTGTCATCTGCCTCTGTGGAGACTGAACCCTCTGCTGTTGGGAACTGCTGACCTTCAACACCGCTGAGGGAATTCAGCATGAAGTGAAAAACTGTGTGCTGCAGGGAATCTGGTAGGACATGTCTTTAGACTTCTTGCATCATCTCATGTCTAGAAAAGCACTAAATCCCTTCATTTTGACCTCAGATCCTCCTAACAGAAAGCCCTTTGTAAAATGAATGTTTAATGGTACTGAACAAAACCTTATATATTGACCTTTCTCCCACTACCTCTTGGGAGAAGACTCTGAGCTGTCTGAAATGTTGCCTCCTGGACTGCAGTCCTCATTTTGCCTCAAATTTAATTCTTAACTCACACTGTTAAGCTGTATATCTTTTTTAGTCAACAGAAGAATAATCAACACTATAAGCAAACATTCCTGGAAAATCAAAGACAAATATATTGTAGGTTACTAAATTTTAAACATAATTATAGAAATGCAAATTCTGAGTGGTCGTATAAGTCTATCTCAAAATCAAACTTTCTAAATTTTTTGTCAAATTTTACTCACTCAAAGAGATTCTTCTCCATCCATTTGAAAGTAGCAACTTACAGTCTTTCATTCTTTTACACTGTTGTATTTATTTATTTATTTATTTTTTCCTTTGGAGCTTTCTACAGAGCTTAGCACTATCACTCCTTCCATTTCATAGTTTTTTTTCCAGTCTTTCCTCTCCCTGAAGTTCAATAAGGTCTGTAATATTTTGTTTGCTACTGCACCATAACTGCAAAAATGATGCTATCAACTTTTAAACACTCCAAAGGTTTGTTGGTGAATAAAACTCATACAGAAATTGTAACACCTTTCACTTGTAATATTGGTAAAATTTAAAAATAACAATAATGATCTCAATTGTTACAGTAAGCTATGTACTCACACAATTGAGAGTTTAAGTTGAAAATATCTGCTTTGGATTTGAACTTTGTCTGCCAAACTTCAAATATATAACCCTCTTTAGAATATTTCTTCATTTTATTTGTACAAATGAGATAAAATATGTCAAAATCCTAAAAATTTAGATATCATTATAGTATCAAAATGCAACTTCATCTGTGTTGGTAGCAAAACATAAATTAGAGTATATTTTTTAAAGATTGTGAAGACAGTAAAAATAGTGATAGATTTAAATAAAACTGTTTATAGTAATTTTAACAAAAATGCAAGTTGGAAAATAGCATGTTTTATATATTATCATTTTAAAATCAAGTTAGCTTTATATAATGGTCACAATATAAGATGGTGTTGCTTCATAACCAAAGACAAAACAGATTCTTTTGGGATAATTATATGGCTAGATAGATTTCAGTCAGAACACAAAAAATATGATTTAAAAATGCAACCTGGGAGCAACTCTGACAATTCCAGTTTCTTTACACTTCATCTGTGCATTAGTATTACTAGGACTTGTGAAACTATTTGAAAAGATTTATATTGGATAAGGTGTCAAATTTATCACTCATTTAGCAAAAAAAAAGGGAAAATCAAAGACAAATATATTGTAGGTTACAATTTTAATTATAGAAATGCAAATTCTGAGTGGTCGTATAAGTCTATCTCAAAATCAAACTTTCTAAATTTTTTGTCAAATTTTACTCACTCAAAGAGATTCTTCTCCATCCATTTGAAAGTAGCAACTTACAGTCTTTCATTCTTTTACACTGTTGTATTTATTTATTTATTTATTTTTCCTTTGGAGCTTTCTACAGAGCTTAGCACTATCACTCCTTCCATTTCATAGTTTTTTTTCCAGTCTTTCCTCTCCCTGAAGTTCAATAAGGTCTGTAATATTTTGTTTGCTACTGCACCATAACTGCAAAAATGATGCTATCAACTTTTAAACACTCCAAAGGTTTGTTGGTGAATAAAACTCATACAGAAATTGTAACACCTTTCACTTGTAATATTGGTAAAATTTAAAAATAACAATAATGATCTCAATTGTTACAGTAAGCTATGTACTCACACAATTGAGAGTTTAAGTTGAAAATATCTGCTTTGGATTTGAACTTTGTCTGCCAAACTTCAAATATATAACCCTCTTTAGAATATTTCTTCATTTTATTTGTACAAATGAGATAAAATATGTCAAAATCCTAAAAATTTAGATATCATTATAGTATCAAAATGCAACTTCATCTGTGTTGGTAGCAAAACATAAATTAGAGTATATTTTTTAAAGATTGTGAAGACAGTAAAAATAGTGATAGATTTAAATAAAACTGTTTATAGTAATTTTAACAAAAATGCAAGTTGGAAAATAGCATGTTTTATATATTATCATTTTAAAATCAAGTTAGCTTTATATAATGGTCACAATATAAGATGGTGTTGCTTCATAACCAAAGACAAAACAGATTCTTTTGGGATAATTATATGGCTAGATAGATTTCAGTCAGAACACAAAAAATATGATTTAAAAATGCAACCTGGGAGCAACTCTGACAATTCCAGTTTCTTTACACTTCATCTGTGCATTAGTATTACTAGGACTTGTGAAACTATTTGAAAAGATTTATATTGGATAAGGTGTCAGATTCTATTGAGTTTTCCTTGACAATCTAACCCTTTGTTGGAATTTCATATGTGCATTCACATCCATATATTCATACATATGCAGCTATGTATGTACTGTATGTATGTGTGAGAGAGTTAAGAATATCTTTAGGGATACTCGTGGAAAACTTTAAAACTGATTTTTTTCTAGGGCTTTTGACCATCAATGCAAATTGTGAGGAGGACTTTTTGTAGGTATATTTGTTTGTTTGTTTGTTTGTTTGTTTGAGTGTGCTATGTTTTTGAATGGTCTTGAATTGAATTTGCAAAAATGATGGCAAAACTGAAGACAATTAAAAGTATAATCTGAAGCAAGTGTATACAGAGAAAAGAATTTTTTTCAGTAGGTATAATATATGCATTTTACAAAATATATTAGAAAACATGAAGAACAGATGAGGAGGGAGCTTCCCTGGTGATCCAGTGGGTAAGGACACTGCCTTGCAGTGCAACGGTCGCCGGTTCAATCCCTGGCCTGGGAACATCCCACGTGCCACGGAGCAGCTGGACGCATGTGTCCAATTACTGAGCTGGAGCTCTGGAGCGCATGCGCCCAGAGCAGATGCTCTGCGACAAGAGAGGCCACTGCGATGGGAGGCCCACACGGGTCAAAGAACAAAGATGGATGAAAATAGATAAATAAAGGACCAACAGAAGTGGCCCACTCACCCCCTCCCTCCCCAACCCACCCACCCTCCTCAAAAAAAAAGAGATGAGGGGATGGTAATAATGCTACAATATAAAAATCTGCTTCAATAAACCAAGGATGAACTTGAGAAAGAAATCAAGTACTTGTAAGAGATACAGAGAGATGGACTTACTGAGTTAAAAGTGTAAACTATTAACTGACTGCCTACCATCAATTAGAACCAAGAAAATACTACAAGCACCTTTTAAATTTCTAGCTGAGAGACAAGGATAATTATCTAGTAACTCAGTAAAATGCAGGTTAGACCTATCCATTGTCTGGAGAAGACACAAATGTCTCAGGAGAAAAAATAGAGCATAAAAGCTTCATTGCCAGAACTGAGCTATCAGGAAAAGGAGACAGAGTTCAGCTGTGTTCAGAGATTATTTGAAGTAACTGAAATTATGGAAATCCTAGGTTAAATTAGAGCGAGAGATGTTAAACAGACAACATTAAGTTGAGAAAAGCTTATCCTTGAGCAAAACTCTTGAATTTATTTTATTACTAATGATATTAATACGAGAGTGGTAATATTAATATGGTTGCTCCAACAGTCTATTTCACACACCTTCTATCACTGGCTATATACAAAATTTGTTAAGCATAGTCATATTAGCGGCAGAAAATTGAGGCTCCAAGAGAATATTATGTAACATATGTAGCAAAATTGCTGAGTGGTTAAACTGGAATTTGAATGTAACCAATGAAACTGTCATTCCACACACTTAAGCCTTATGTTTATGATTGCATTGAGATTCAGGGTTATTTTGGATGTCCTCAAATGATATTAGAACGTTTCTATCATCTCCATGTGAGGATAAGCTATTCATGAGTATTTAGGCACTGCCTAGAGAATCAAAAATCTTTAGGGATCTCATTCAGGTCCAAGATAAAGAATATTGGATTGTAAAGGGGATTACTGTAGTATTGTCTCCAAATTTCATTCTTAATTGCTTTCATTTGAGGTTTAGTTGTCTCTGAGAAACATCAAATCAACAAAGATCACCTGTCACCTGTAGCAAGGACAGTGTGACAAATTACAAAATCATTCAACAGGGGAGATGAAATGAGTCATGATACTAATAGGATTTGTTTCAAACATGCAATTTGCAGTGACAGCAAAACTTAGATTGTCCTTGCTAATGAGAGAATAGGAAATTGCATTATAAATTCTGGCCAATTTCGCTTTTCACGCTTTCTGACCTAATGCTGATAATTTGTCTTGCTTTTATTTCATTTTTTTCCAATTTCGGTTCACATGTTTTACTCTGACCTTTATTTTTTGTTCTTTCCCATTTTTATTGCCTAGTTTTGCCTTTAATTCATATTTATGGATAATGTAAGATGTGGGTGTATGAATGAGAAAAAAGTGAAATTTTGAGAGTGTTTTGTATATAAAATGTACTGTTTATGGAAGATATACATACGGAAATTGAGACATCTCTGACTTTAGTTAAGTAACTAGATCTCTGAATTCAGTAAAGCTACCTGGCTCTCTACTAACAACTAAAAAGAATTATTTTCTATTAATATTATAGCATGGAAAAGCAGTTTTCTATTCACAGTGAGTTTTATTCTATGTAATATTATTTTAATTAGCCAATGGACAATGGACAACCATGTAGGGAGTCCCTGTTTTTGGAATTTAAGAGTTTTGATTTTGAAACGATGAAGGCAAACAAATAAATCTTTTTGTGACAATGCTGAAAACAGAAGTAGAGAGATAGACTTGATCATTAACTTCAGATTGTAAAAGGGAGGAAAGTTATCTGATTTTTAGAAATTTAAGTTTACATTTGTTTCAGTAACCATCTGAGTTAAACAGCAATACCCACTAGTTCAGAGGTACTCTAAGTTCTCAGTGCAACATGACAACAGGTACTAGGTTATTTTGATAGCTAAATATGAGCTTCATTAGAAAAAAATATAAAGTGTTTCACTTATTCAGTTTAACATTTTGCTTACAGCTAGTTAGGTGAAAATGTTGAAGAGCCACATGATACATATCTTAGAATAAAAGATGATGTTTTGTTTAGGAAAACCCCAATGAACTCCACTGTGATGATGTCATAATTGATTGAAAATTTCTCTAAGAATAAATTGTGATAATTATGACAATAGTATATTATTTACTATTTCTAAATGATACATAGTATCACCTGTCAAAAACTAAAAAAGGATTTGTTTTTCAAACATGCAATTTGCAGTGACAGCAAAACTTAGATTGTCCTTGCTAATGAGAGAATAGGAAATTGCATTATAAATTCTGGCCAATTTCGCTTTTCACGCTTTCTGACCTAATGCTGATAATTTGTCTTGCTTTTATTTCATTTTTTTCCAATTTCGGTTCACATGTTTTACTCTGACCTTTATTTTTTGTTCTTTCCCATTTTTATTGCCTAGTTTTGCCTTTAATTCATATTTATGGATAATGTAAGATGTGGGTGTATGAATGAGAAAAAAGTGAAATTTTGAGAGTGTTTTGTATATAAAATGTACTGTTTATGGAAGATATACATACGGAAATTGAGACATCTCTGACTTTAGTTAAGTAACTAGATCTCTGAATTCAGTAAAGCTACCTGGCTCTCTACTAACAACTAAAAAGAATTATTTTCTATTAATATTATAGCATGGAAAAGCAGTTTTCTATTCACAGTGAGTTTTATTCTATGTAATATTATTTTAATTAGCCAATGGACAATGGACAACCATGTAGGGAGTCCCTGTTTTTGGAATTTAAGAGTTTTGATTTTGAAACGATGAAGGCAAACAAATAAATCTTTTTGTGACAATGCTGAAAACAGAAGTAGAGAGATAGACTTGATCATTAACTTCAGATTGTAAAAGGGAGGAAAGTTATCTGATTTTTAGAAATTTAAGTTTACATTTGTTTCAGTAACCATCTGAGTTAAACAGCAATACCCACTAGTTCAGAGGTACTCTAAGTTCTCAGTGCAACATGACAACAGGTACTAGGTTATTTTGATAGCTAAATATGAGCTTCATTAGAAAAAAATATAAAGTGTTTCACTTATTCAGTTTAACATTTTGCTTACAGCTAGTTAGGTGAAAATGTTGAAGAGCCACATGATACATATCTTAGAATAAAAGATGATGTTTTGTTTAGGAAAACCCCAATGAACTCCACTGTGATGATGTCATAATTGATTGAAAATTTCTCTAAGAATAAATTGTGATAATTATGACAATAGTATATTATTTACTATTTCTAAATGATACATAGTATATATTATATACATTATATGTGCTATATATTATATGCATAATATATATTTTATATAATGCATAATATCTGATTATTATATGTCATATATAATAGCATATAATCATATATTTTAGCATATATGATTATACTGCATATAAGAAATATTTTATAATTTTATAAAATATGATATATGATGTAATAGATATAAAAGATATATCATAATTACATATTATTATATTATGATATATATATAATATATACTATATACATGATATATACTATACAATACATATATCATATAATATATAATATATATTAATATATGTTATATGATACATAATATATAATCATTATATAATAATAACTAGATATACTATATCATAATTACATGTGATTATATAATATATGATATATAAAATTTAATCTATAATATATTTCAGTATAATATATGCATAATAAATATATACTGTATATATATATGAGATATATATTATATAAAATATATTATTTATAGTATGATATGACATATAATATTGCTATTCCATATATGCATACTATATATATTATGTAGTATATATTGTACACATAACATATATAATATATAAAATGTATTACATAAATATATATAATGCATATATATAATATTATGATATATAACATATAATAGTATATATTATATTATATAATATGTATTAACATATCACATATTTCATATATTTACGTAGATATATAATATATGATATATAAAATTTAATCTATAATATATTTCAGTATAATATATGCATAATAAATATATACTGTATATATATATGAGATATATATTATATAAAATATATTATTTATAGTATGATATGACATATAATATTGCTATTCCATATATGCATACTATATATATTATGTAGTATATAATGTACAAAAAACATATATAATATATAAAATGTATTACATAAATATATATAATGCATATATATAATATTATGATATATAACATATAATAGTATATATTATATTATATAATATGTATTAACATATCACATATTTCATATATTTACGTAGATATATTATATTTAATATATATGTTATATGTGCCATATAATATATACTGAATATTATACAAAATAATATATATGTGCAACATATATGAAATATATAGTCCATGATATATTATAATATATAATGTATATTTATTGATATATATATATGATTGTATATAATATATATCATATCATAATATATGATATATATATATATAAAATTTTCATTGAAATATGAATTAAAAGCTGTTAAGGAATGCCCGTCCTTGTGCCTCCCCTGTGGTCCACTGGGTTAGGGCACCTTCTTGCAGTGCAAGGTGCTCCAGTTCGAACCCAGGCCTGGGAAGATCCCACGTGCTGTGGAACGACTGGACCAATGTGTCCAATTACGGAGCCGGAGCGTTTGAGCGCATGTACCCAGAACCGGTGCTCTGCGACGAGAAGAGGTCACTGCCGATGGGAGGCCCACACAGGCTAAAGAAAAAAAATGGATGAATATAAATAAATGAAAGACCAATAGAAGTGGCCCCCCACCCCCCCCAAAAAAGAGAATGCCATGCCTATCCTGTGGAGAAATTCTAATTAGCTCTTACTGTTTTCATGTGTTATTATATACATTTTATTTGGGATACTTAATAGGAAAATAAAGTGCCTAATCCTTTTAGAAAACTGTAATGATTTAGGCACAATAATTTTTAGACTATTTTATCTATAGTTTTATATCCTGTAAACCGTTCTTTCCTCCTCATATTTCCCAACTTATTAAATATATAGAAGGACCGAAGGACACACACAAGCTAGAATCAAATCATAATTTAGCTGTGGATGCCAATGTATTTGATATTTTAAAATGCCTCTTCCTAGAAAGACAAGGACTGTGATAAACAAGTGTTGATCCTCAAAGGAGAAGCAGAGAATCTATTGATGAAACAAAGTTAAGCCTTTAAGCATACCTGCATTACAGGAGAAAAACCCCTTAGGAGAGAATTAGTAGCATTCTTCCTAGGAGAAAATCTGGAAAGGATTTTATTATAGTTTAAAATAGAATTGAGGGGAATTTAAAAACAATAATTTTGGATTGTGAGCCCAGGCGGGAAATATGTTGAAGCTAAGTGGATAACCATTTGTTCATCTTGGCATGTCAGTGGTTTAAATACTTCATGGTCTTATCTCTTAGGAGTAAGTATTAAACTTACTTAACTGTAGCAACTTTTTTTTTTTTTTTTAATCCTCTGAGTTATTTAGTTTAGCAACAGCAAAGAATGTCTATTCCCAGAGACTGGAATACATGTTGGTTTCAGTTTTCACAAGACATTCCTGAGAGACAAATTGCATGAAGTATATAATTATATGAATTCTCTGTTTTGTCTTTCACATGCAAGTGCCAGACCAGAGGACTCCATCACTGTTGTTTCTATAATTTAATGACTAAGCATTCAAGATAAAGTTTTTAAAAATCCAGGTTATTATCAACAGTATAAGGGAGAATGAAGTTGAGAAAGCGGACGATGGATCTTCTTTTTGCTTGTTTCCTTGGTTTCCTCCACTTTTCCCTTGGACGGGACACACTACTCTGTGGGGTGAGTATGGTGGTGAGTGCTGAATCATAGCACCTTTATACTTACAGCAAAAAGACTGTAAAAGACATTCAACATTTTCATGAATAACAAGTCACTCAATCTAGTTCATACCCAAGGGAAGAAAACATTACCTTATCTCTTAAAAGAAGAGAATAAAAAAAAAAATTAGATGTGTTTCAGAATCATCACAGAGGTTAAATGTTTCAAGAACCATGACAGAGAATGTTGAAATCTATCATGAGTCAGGGAATGAAACTTCATTCATATTTCTATATGTGAGTTTCTACCTTACTGTCATGGGTATACAGTCAATACATGTGCATTATCTATACTGTTAGAAAACAGAAAGTTAATTTCAAAGTGAATATATTTTGGTTTTGACGCAGTACCAATTAAAAGATGTATTTGATATTTTAAAATGCCTCTTCCTAGAAAGACAAGGACTGTGATAAACAAGTGTTGATCCTCAAAGGAGAAGCAGAGAATCTATTGATGAAACAAAGTTAAGCCTTTAAGCATACCTGCATTACAGGAGAAAAACCCCTTAGGAGAGAATTAGTAGCATTCTTCCTAGGAGAAAATCTGGAAAGGATTTTATTATAGTTTAAAATAGAATTGAGGGGAATTTAAAAACAATAATTTTGGATTGTGAGCCCAGGCGGGAAATATGTTGAAGCTAAGTGGATAACCATTTGTTCATCTTGGCATGTCAGTGGTTTAAATACTTCATGGTCTTATCTCTTAGGAGTAAGTATTAAACTTACTTAACTGTAGCAACTTTTTTTTTTTTTTTTAATCCTCTGAGTTATTTAGTTTAGCAACAGCAAAGAATGTCTATTCCCAGAGACTGGAATACATGTTGGTTTCAGTTTTCACAAGACATTCCTGAGAGACAAATTGCATGAAGTATATAATTATATGAATTCTCTGTTTTGTCTTTCACATGCAAGTGCCAGACCAGAGGACTCCATCACTGTTGTTTCTATAATTTAATGACTAAGCATTCAAGATAAAGTTTTTAAAAATCCAGGTTATTATCAACAGTATAAGGGAGAATGAAGTTGAGAAAGCGGACGATGGATCTTCTTTTTGCTTGTTTCCTTGGTTTCCTCCACTTTTCCCTTGGACGGGACACACTACTCTGTGGGGTGAGTATGGTGGTGAGTGCTGAATCATAGCACCTTTATACTTACAGCAAAAAGACTGTAAAAGACATTCAACATTTTCATGAATAACAAGTCACTCAATCTAGTTCATACCCAAGGGAAGAAAACATTACCTTATCTCTTAAAAGAAGAGAATAAAAAAAAAAATTAGATGTGTTTCAGAATCATCACAGAGGTTAAATGTTTCAAGAACCATGACAGAGAATGTTGAAATCTATCATGAGTCAGGGAATGAAACTTCATTCATATTTCTATATGTGAGTTTCTACCTTACTGTCATGGGTATACAGTCAATACATGTGCATTATCTATACTGTTAGAAAAACAGAAAGTTAATTTCAAAGTGAATATATTTTGGTTTTTGACGCAGAATTACCAATTAAAACACAATTGATAAAAATAATATAGTTCAATTAAACTAATTTATAATTAATTCAAACATATTAGAATAGAAAGACCTAAAGTATAATCTGAAGAAACTACTTTGTACATCTTCCTTTTTTTGTTTCAGCAAAAAAAAAAAAAAAAGATTATCACAGTAAGTGGAGAAAGTCAGACAGGGAAGACAAATATAAAATGTGACTTACATGTGGAATCTAGAAGTGTGATACAAATGAATTTATCTAAAGAACCAAAACAGACTTAGAGACATAGAAAACAAACTTATGGTTATCAAACCGGAAAGGTGGGTGAGGGTAAATTAGGTGGTTGGGGCTAACTTATATGCAATACTATACATAAAATGAATAATCAGCAAGAATTTATTGTATAATATAGGAATGTCTTTATGATGAGTTATTATTTCATGAATATTCACTTTGTAATTATTGCCAAATGGAGAGCAATAAGAGAGAAAATAGAGGATAAATTTGAGTAAGGCAAACATCCTTGATTTCAAAGAAATTTAAACAATAGTAATAAGGTGAACGTTTCCCTATTTTTAGGGAAAATGAAAAACAAAATTGGATCTTAGCAAAAATTTTGATAATGGGCTGTATATGAAAATGCATACTTTCAAGGCGCCAAGTTAATATTTGTAGTCTAATTTTACACAACAGTACTACTACCTCAGTTCTGAACTCCACTGCGTGACTTTTAAGAGTTCTTTGAAAGGCTGTACCTTCCTGTCCCATTGTTCATCAATAAGGAGCTCCTGAGCCAGGTGAGTTCTTCAAATCCTGTGAACATTTCTGGTTGTTACCATTTCCGTTATCTAACCATTTCTTCTCTTGAATTATCTTCTGTCTTCTAAATTGTTGTCCAAATACCATTCAAATCACATTTCCTTTACACAGCTATCATTTTGACATATACTGAACTCTCCTTTATCCAAAGATTAACATCAATAAAATATTATGCTTCCTTTAGGCCTATCTAAAATGTTGTGCACCCCAGGCAGGAGTATATGTAGATGTACTTTAAACATAAATATAAATGTTTAAAGACAATTAACTATTTATAATTAATTCAAACATATTAAGAATAGACGAATTACCAATTAAAACACAATTGATAAAAATAATATAGTTCAATTAAACTAATTTATAATTAATTCAAACATATTAGAAAAAAATAATTCTGAAGAAACTACTTTGTACATCTTCCTTTTTTTGTTTCAGCAAAAAAAAAAAAAAAAGATTATCACAGTAAGTGGAGAAAGTCAGACAGGGAAGACAAATATAAAATGTGACTTACATGTGGAATCTAGAAGTGTGATACAAATGAATTTATCTAAAGAACCAAAACAGACTTAGAGACATAGAAAACAAACTTATGGTTATCAAACCGGAAAGGTGGGTGAGGGTAAATTAGGTGGTTGGGGCTAACTTATATGCAATACTATACATAAAATGAATAATCAGCAAGAATTTATTGTATAATATAGGAATGTCTTTATGATGAGTTATTATTTCATGAATATTCACTTTGTAATTATTGCCAAATGGAGAGCAATAAGAGAGAAAATAGAGGATAAATTTGAGTAAGGCAAACATCCTTGATTTCAAAGAAATTTAAACAATAGTAATAAGGTGAACGTTTCCCTATTTTTAGGGAAAATGAAAAGAGCAAAATTGGATCTTAGCAAAAAATTTTGATAATGGGCTGTATATGAAAATGCATACTTTCAAGGCGCCAAGTTAATATTTGTAGTCTAATTTTTACACAACAGTACTACTACCTCAGTTCTGAACTCCACTGCGTGACTTTTAAGAGTTCTTTGAAAGGCTGTACCTTCCTGTCCCATTGTTCATCAATAAGGAGCTCCTGAGCCAGGTGAGTTCTTCAAATCCTGTGAACATTTCTGGTTGTTACCATTTCCGTTATCTAACCATTTCTTCTCTTGAATTATCTTCTGTCTTCTAAATTGTTGTCCAAATACCATTCAAATCACATTTCCTTTACACAGCTATCATTTTGACATATACTGAACTCTCCTTTATCCAAAGATTAACATCAATAAAATATTATGCTTCCTTTAGGCCTATCTAAAATGTTGTGCACCCCAGGCAGGAGTATATGTAGATGTACATCTGAGTTTAGATCATAAATATAAATGTTTAAAGACATAAATCTAGCTCAAAACCCAGTAAGTGTACTGTATTCTCACTTATTTTAAAAATATGTTCACATTGACATAATTGAAAAGTTTGTGTAAAGGTTTAGTTTTATGAGTAAAATAGCAAAGTCTCAAAAACAATATGTTTAATTACTATTAAGTCTTTTTGAACATATCTATGTGCTTATTCCCTGAACATTATTACAGTTTGGATAACAAATACATTATTATGTAAGACATATTAATATACACTGACTTCAGATAATTTGTTTACATTTTTTGGAAAAAATGGAAGTTTATTCCTATAACCAGTATTTTGGATATGCTTTACTGAAAATAATTGCAAGTACTGTGAGCTTTATGAATCATTGTGGATAATCTGCTGAGAAAAATTGCCAACTTTTAAATTTGAAAGCAAACAATGTGTTTTATTTGTCTTCAAACTTTGGAATGGAAAAATAAATAGCAACCTATTCTTACCTTGGAAATGCCATGGACAAAGGAGCCCAGCAGGCTACAGACCATAGAATCACAGAAGAATTGGAAATGACTTGGTGACTAAGTAAACATTGGAAAGGAATATAAATAGCTCAAATATTGGCTTGGACAAAAATTCATTCTTGTTTTTCTGTAAGATGTTATGGTCAACCCAATAATTTAATTCCATCACACAATTACTCGTATCACAATTTTCACTCTCAACAGTACATGGGTCTATATAGTAATACAAAGAAAAGATACTAGGTTCCATGTGTGTTGCCTACCCATACATACAAACAGATTAAGGTTGACAAGAATTCTTTGACACTACTCAATGTTCCTCATGCTCTACGTGTGACTGCTAGAAATACTGAAGCAATTTGTGAATACTTCTGGAGCCAGAAATTAAAGCACAAAGAAAAGATAATTTATCTTTTGTTTTTCTTTTCAAATAGTTTCCACCACTCAAATCTTCCTTGTGGTCAGAAACAGTGCCTTCTCAGACATAGGGGCTCAAACCTAACCTGCAGGCATCAGGATGCAGCTGCCAAGGGAGGTTGAACAAAAGTGGAGGAGCATCCCTTGGGGTGAGGATGTTGCTCACGAGTGAGAATGTTGAAAGATATGGATCATCCTTCCAGGACTGAGTTTCAGATCCCCAGACATGTAATCCGTGTGTTTTTTTGTTGTTGTTGTTCATGATATATACACTCTTTCTGAATAAAATCAGGGCCTCTCTTGTTTAAGACTTGCACTGGATTTGATTATTCTTTTTTTTCCCCCCACTTTATGGTTGTATGGGCTTCCCTGATAGCTCAGTCAATTAAGAATCCTTCTGAACTGCAGGAGACTCAGGTTCATCTCCCTGATTGGGAAGATCTCCTGGAGAAGGAAATGTCAATCTAGTCCAGTATTCATGCCTGGCAGGCTACAGTCCATGAGGTTACAAGAGTCAGACACAACTTAGTGACTAAATTAGATAAATACTTATGGTCCTTGGAGTCAGGGAAGGAAGACATAATTCTGTTAACAATACTTATGGTCCTTGGAGTCAGGGAAGGAAGACATAATTCTGTTAACTTAGTAGAGAATAAATCAATATTTTGCTATGAAATACCATATTTTGCTATGATATTATAATACTCATATCCATATTCAAATATCCAATATCCATATCCATATCCAAAATTCATATTTAATAGGAAAAACACATTTCTAGGAAAAACAATTTCAACTTCATTTATGCTATTTCAGGTCTAAATTTTTGTTTTAGGTTGTGTGTGTGTGGATAGGTGTGTGTGCGGTGGGGGGTCGCAATCCAACTTTTTGCGACTGAATGGACTGTAATCCACAGGCTCCTCTGCCCAAGGGATTTTCCAGGTAAGAGTATTGGAGTGGGTTTCCATACCCTCCTCCAGGGGATCTTCCCAATCCAGGGATTTAACCCATTTCTACATTGCAGGTAGCTTCTCTACTTTCAAGCCACAATGATGGCATTCATTTTAGGTTATCAGGACCTATAAATGCTCTTTGAAAGTTGAAGTGCTCATTTGTGCTCCTCACAAAATATTCTGTATTTCCTCTAGGTGTAAAAGGCTGAGTGGAAATACTGTGGCCAATTTATTCTAGATGAAAGTGAGTCAAGTACATATGTGAGATATCACCTCACACCAGTCAGAAGGGCCATCATCAAAAAGTATAAAAACAAAAACTGCTGGAGAGTGTGTGGATAAAAGTGAGCCCTCTTGAACTGTTGGTGGGAGTGTATACTGACACAGCCACTATGGAAGGCAGTATGGAGATTCCTCAAAAATTTAGAAACAGAACCACCATACGATCGAGCAATCCCACTACTTAGGCATATACCCTGAGGAAATCAAAATTGAAAAAGACGCATGTATCCCATTGTTCATTGCAGCACTTTTTTGATGGGAGGGGGGGGTTGAGGAGAGATAGGAGTGGGCAGGTCACTTCTATTGGTCCTTTATTTATCTATGTTCATCTATCTTTGTTCTTTGGCCCGCATGGGCCTCCCATCGCTATGGCCTATGCTGTCGCAGAGCACTGGCTCTGGGCGCATGCGCTCCAGAGTTCTGGCTCAGTAGTTGGACACATAGGTCCAGCCCCTCCACAGCACGTGGGATCTTCCCAGACCAGGGATCAAACCAGCATCCCTTGCACTGCAAGGCGGTGTCATTACCCACAGGACCACTAGGAAAGCCTTCATTGCAGCACTCTTTACAGTAGCTAGAACATGGAAGCAGCCTAGATATCCATCAACAGACAAATGGATAAAGAAGCTGTGGTACATACATACAATGGAATATTACTCATCCATAAAAAGAAATGCGTATGAATTAGTCCTAATGAGGTGAATGATCTAGAACCTATTATACGGAATGAAGTCAGAAGGAGAAAGATAAATATTGTACACTGATACATATATATGGACTCTAGAAACATGGTACTGATAAATGCAGAGCAGCAATGGAGAAACAGACATAGGCAACAGACTGATAGACACTGGGCTGAGGAAACAGAATATGCTGTGGGACTAAGGGAACTCAAGCAGGGGCTCTGTGTCAACCTGTAGGGTGGGGTGGGGAGTGAGATGGGAGGCAGATTTGGAAGAGGGAAGTAAAAAGGTTTTGCCAAAATATTCTGTATTTCCTCTAGGTGTAAAAGGCTGAGTGGAAATACTGTGGCCAATTTATTCTAGATGAAAGTGAGTCAAGTACATATGTGAGATATCACCTCACACCAGTCAGAAGGGCCATCATCAAAAAGTATAAAAACAAAAACTGCTGGAGAGTGTGTGGATAAAAGTGAGCCCTCTTGAACTGTTGGTGGGAGTGTATACTGACACAGCCACTATGGAAGGCAGTATGGAGATTCCTCAAAAATTTAGAAACAGAACCACCATACGATCGAGCAATCCCACTACTTAGGCATATACCCTGAGGAAATCAAAATTGAAAAAGACGCATGTATCCCATTGTTCATTGCAGCACTTTTTTGATGGGAGGGGGGGGTTGAGGAGAGATAGGAGTGGGCAGGTCACTTCTATTGGTCCTTTATTTATCTATGTTCATCTATCTTTGTTCTTTGGCCCGCATGGGCCTCCCATCGCTATGGCCTATGCTGTCGCAGAGCACTGGCTCTGGGCGCATGCGCTCCAGAGTTCTGGCTCAGTAGTTGGACACATAGGTCCAGCCCCTCCACAGCACGTGGGATCTTCCCAGACCAGGGATCAAACCAGCATCCCTTGCACTGCAAGGCGGTGTCATTACCCACAGGACCACTAGGAAAGCCTTCATTGCAGCACTCTTTACAGTAGCTAGAACATGGAAGCAGCCTAGATATCCATCAACAGACAAATGGATAAAGAAGCTGTGGTACATACATACAATGGAATATTACTCATCCATAAAAAGAAATGCGTATGAATTAGTCCTAATGAGGTGAATGATCTAGAACCTATTATACGGAATGAAGTCAGAAGGAGAAAGATAAATATTGTACACTGATACATATATATGGACTCTAGAAACATGGTACTGATAAATGCAGAGCAGCAATGGAGAAACAGACATAGGCAACAGACTGATAGACACTGGGCTGAGGAAAAAGAATATGCTGTGGGACTAAGGGAACTCAAGCAGGGGCTCTGTGTCAACCTGTAGGGGTGGGGTGGGGAGTGAGATGGGAGGCAGATTTGGAAGAGGGGGACATATGTATACTTATGGTGAATTCAGGTAGATGTGTAGAAGTAAACAAAAATAACTCTGTTTAAAATTAAATAAATTTTAAAAAGAAAGAATAAAGAGTATTCATACATTTTAAAAATGTGTAAATAAGTGATATGTGAATTAACAGAAAAGTAGAAAAATGGATGAAACAGTGCCTTTGTTGGAATATATAATATTATAGAATATATAATAAATGTCATTTTTTGATATGTCCTATTAGGATACATTTTTCATTCTATCTTGTCAAATCCTCTATTTCCATTTTTAAGAAAACTAAACAAAATTTTAACAAAATACACAGGGCTGCAAAAAATAGTTTAGCTAATTTATCTCTCTTGCTTTAAAGAAAGAGAAAAATGTATGCTCTGAGATTACATATGCTTTATTCTTTTTCTTTTGCTTGTTTTAATTTCAAAAAAAATTGTCTACGCCACTGTGTAACACATGGGATCTTAGTTCTGACCAGGAATCAACCCGGGTAATCTGCAGTGGAAGAACTGTCTTAACCACTGTACCACCAGGAAATGTCCTCATATGTGTGTTTTCTAATTTGATGTATATATCAATCAGACATATGTGTTAAATATAACAATCCATTTGGTGGTAATCATAACTAAGAAAGAAACATAGGAGAAATTCATTGAATATATTGAGACCATAGTAATCCTGGTAAAATACAAGATCATTAAAAAATAATAATAAAGTTGGTAAAAGATTTAGTTGGAAGAAAATTTCTATCTATTTCCTACAATGATGAAAATTAAAAATCAAAAGAATCCAAGTTTCCCATTATCAATAAATTAGCATATAAATAGTCAAGAAAAGGTTCCATAATATGTTACTGACCATTTTTTATTTTGCTAGTCTTTTTTTTATATAACAATAGTGCACAAAATAGTGCTAACCAGACTGATGGTCAATCTGTGCTGTATTCTAAAAAATTATCTTAGCATCACTATATGAAAGGCTGAAATATTAAAGAAACAGTTTTTTAAATTTTACTGAAAATGCAGAGCAGCAATGGAGAAACAGACATAGGGAAAAGGGCAGGAAATTGCTACAAGGTCAAAGGGGCTCTGTGTCAACCTGTAGGGGTGGGGTGGAGTGAGATGGGAGGCAGATTTGGAAGAGGGGGACATATGTATACTTATGGTGAATTCAGGTAGATGTGTAGAAGTAAACAAAAATAACTCTGTTTAAAATTAAATAAATTTTAAAAAGAAAGAATAAAGAGTATTCATACATTTTAAAAATGTGTAAATAAGTGATATGTGAATTAACAGAAAAGTAGAAAAATGGATGAAACAGTGCCTTTGTTGGAATATATAATATTATAGAATATATAATAAATGTCATTTTTTGATATGTCCTATTAGGATACATTTTTCATTCTATCTTGTCAAATCCTCTATTTCCATTTTTAAGAAAACTAAACAAAATTTTAACAAAATACACAGGGCTGCAAAAAATAGTTTAGCTAATTTATCTCTCTTGCTTTAAAGAAAGAGAAAAATGTATGCTCTGAGATTACATATGCTTTATTCTTTTTCTTTTGCTTGTTTTAATTTCAAAAAAAATTGTCTACGCCACTGTGTAACACATGGGATCTTAGTTCTGACCAGGAATCAACCCGGGTAATCTGCAGTGGAAGAACTGTCTTAACCACTGTACCACCAGGAAATGTCCTCATATGTGTGTTTTCTAATTTGATGTATATATCAATCAGACATATGTGTTAAATATAACAATCCATTTGGTGGTAATCATAACTAAGAAAGAAACATAGGAGAAATTCATTGAATATATTGAGACCATAGTAATCCTGGTAAAATACAAGATCATTAAAAAAAATAATAAAGTTGGAAAAAGATTTAGTTGGAAGAAAATTTCTATCTATTTCCTACAATGATGAAAATTAAAAATCAAAAGAATCCAAGTTTCCCATTATCAATAAATTAGCATATAAATAGTCAAGAAAAGGTTCCATAATATGTTACTGACCATTTTTTATTTTGCTAGTCTTTTTTTTATATAACAATAGTGCACAAAATAGTGCTAACCAGACTGATGGTCAATCTGTGCTGTATTCTAAAAAATTATCTTAGCATCACTATATGAAAGGCTGAAATATTAAAGAAACAGTTTTTAATTTTATTTGGATGATCTAGACTTCTCTTCAAAGTTATTTGCAAAAGAAGCTAAAAATCCATAGTGAGAATGAAACCTCACTGATACAGGATCTTTAGTATACTGTTACTGTTATACTGTTAAACATAGAAAGAAGACTCTAGAGAAAAATAAATTAAGATGTTTATGTGGCAAGAAACTGGTAAGAGGCAATTTGTATTAGTCATTACTTGATCATCATAAGTGGCAGAAAACCCAGCAAAACTAACTTAGATAGGGGGAAAACATGGTTCACATAACTAAAAAATTCAGGAATGACTGGATTCAGGCTTCATTTTATTCTGATGTGCTAACACACTCCTGTGGACTTTGTTTTTTGTCTTATGATTTTGAGATTTTTTTCCATTTCTTATCCCGTTCTCAGAAAGTGTTTTCCAGTCAGCTATAGCAATGCTGGTTTAACTCCTTCCCAGTTTCAAACTGCATTGAGTTAAAAAAAAAAGTTTCATTTGGACCCAACAACTGAGATATAGCATATTTTGAATAGGATGACATAAAATATCAATATGCAAAAAAATATTAAGCTTTTTTGTAATTCTATGAAAAAAATTTCCCAATTTTAAACTGGTCAAATTTGGCCAACTCCAAGTCTGTTTGCACGACTACAATTGCATCCTCATAAAGTGATAATAAAATGCACTTGTGTGCTCAGTCTTTGAGATCCCATGGATTGTAATCTACCAGGCTCCTCTGCCAGTGACAGTTTCCAGGCAAGGATAGTAGAGTGGGTTTCCATTTCCTCCTTCATAGGATCTTCCTGACCCAGGGATCAAACATGTCTCTTGTGACTGCTTCATTGCTTGAGCTAACTGTGAAGCCCCATAAACAGGTAGATGTGTGCATTTATGTGTGCTATTAAATACATGAACAATATTTATCATATTTCAGAATCTTTTATTCATTAGCAATTTCCTATAGAATTTGTTTCTTAATTTCTCCAATTCTCATAAGTATACTAATATGATTTATTATGAAAATTGCTTCTGAGATCTTGTGGTATATCAGGGAATTAAGATGATCCTTAGGATATTGAAAGAGTGAAGTTAGGCACAAAATTGCAAAGTAGGAGAGTATCTAAATTTAAAAAATTGCCCACTTTTCTGTTTATCCATGAAACTGTCTTTTGCTGATTATAATTTCTTTTCTGCATGCCTAGGGCTGCTCAAATGTGTGGAGGATTTTGCTATGACATCTGCTCCTCGTGGAAAATGAAATCAGCCTACTAATTTTATATGGGGCAATTACACCATTTTAATATATTGAGAATACAGAATTTTAACCAATTCATATCATTACTAACTGCAAATTCTTATATCATTTTATTTTGTATCACAATAAGACAAACATATCAAAAGGGAGAATGTTCTGCATAAGGTAGAGTCAGGCGTAACACAGGTAATAAACCACCTTGGTTGCTACTCTGTCAAATACTAACGTGGCAGACAGAGAGGGTTAACGTATTGTCACAATGAAATTTTAAACAATGCTCATTTTTTCCTGCTTTTCGTACATTCAAGGCGTAAATATTTCGAGAAAAGATCAGTAGGGCAAAATGGTTTTCACTGAAAAATTTATAAAATGCCAAGGCATTTCAAAGGGAAATTTAATCTACTGAAAAAGAAATATATTTAAATTTATGTACTAGAACTATCCTGTCCAAATGAAAAACATTGGTCACTTTATTAATGAAAACTTGATGTTAGTGTGACCTAAGGACACACTTTTAATTTTATTTAAGATTAAATTTAAATGTATAAACTGTTCATCAATTCAGTTACTAAAAACCATTTGTGTTCAGAGTAACTCAAGCATGTGAATCTACATTTTTAATATTTAATTATATAAAATATGAAAATAAATCCTGTGTCTGATGAAAATTTAATATAAAACTTAAAAAATGAACATATTTCAAATAGTACAGAAGGACTTTAAAACTAAGAAAGCAATATAAAATATCAAAAATAATTTTATATTTAAAACATGTTGAAACAATCCTTGGATATATTGGACTAATTAAGATTCTATTTAAATTGATACCCACTATACATTTAATATGCAACAGTAATGTTAGATATATGTAATATACGCTATTAAAGTGAACTTCTTTATGTTTATTTCGCTCTTTTAACAGAGGTATAAAAAAAACCTTAACAGTGCACATGTCACTTATATTATATTTTTATTGGACAGCAATATCCTATAATGATGAATGATATCTATCATGACATGGCAATTAAATTTTCTGTCTGCCTTTTCACCCACTTCTGTTACCTCCCTTTTTCCAATATCCTTAGCAAAAAAAGGCATGAATTCTTTTTTCCTAAATGTGATTTCAGTTTGGATATGTTAATATTAATGTCTCAAAATATTGAGATAATAGTGCATGTCTTTAAGACATACATTGATATATTTTCACTTTTCTCTTAAAAGATCTTGAATATTGTTAGTTTTATATGAATATATATGTATATATATACCTAATATATATATATACCTAATTCCCACAGCATTCTGAGAGAAAAACACTTGAGGTATGGAAATCATGAAATTATTGAAACAGCTCAAGGAATAACAACTTGAATTAAATTAATAGCAGCATGAATAAATATAAGATAGGTAACATTTGATGGTATAAAACAGAATGGAGAACATATTAGAAATGAGAATTGTTAAAATCATTAGTTGTTTCCTGAACTGAAGTATTCCTTTCCTTTGTTCACTACACGATAAAGTAGCAAAATATCATCTATATTATAAATTCCCTTACATATATTTCCTTAAGACCCTAACTAAAACTTGCTTTCTACACATCATGTAGCACAACAACAGGTTTCATGTTTTTCTTTTCTGACTATTTTTTAACTTACGGAATGGTAAGACAATTAAAAAAACAAGTTTAGAACTACTTACATGCCTTTAAGTTTCTACCTAAAAATCAACAACAGCAACAACAAAAATGTTTTTGGTGAACTAATTTTTAAAAAGACACTAGGAAATTGATATTTTAAATATAAATATTGGACTTCCTTGTTGGTTCAGTGATTAAGAATCCACCTAGCAATGTGGATGACATGTATTTGATTCCTGGTCCAGGAAGATTCCACCCCCCATGGGGCAACTAAGGCAGGGTGGCTCAACCACTGAGTCTTTGCTCTGGAGCCCATGAGCCTCAACTACTGAACCCATTTGCCACAGCTATTGAAACCTGCATGCCTTAGGGCCTGTGCTCTGTGACAAAGAGAAACCACTACGAAGAGAATTCTGTGCTCTGCAACGAAGAGTAAGTCCCTGCTTACAGCAACTAGAGAACTCCTGTGTGCTATAAGGAAGATCCGATGAAGCCAGATAAATAAATATAATTATTAGTCTTATCTCCAAACTGCCAATATCAGTGAAATTCACACACACACACACACACACACACACACACACACACACACACAGAGTCTCTTCAAACCACTTCCCATTTAATCAAACCACTTCCCAAGTTTCTACGTATTCATCAGGTTGAATATAATGAGTCAGAAGAAAAGCCTCTTTCTTTGAATCTTACATTACGATTGTTTTCTTTTTCATTTTTCTCTTTTTTTCTTTTGTAGTTTTTATCTTAAAGTATTTTTTTCATGTAAAACTTCAGAAGTTTAGCACATGCATAAATTCTGTAACTGCCATCAGAATCAATATTCAGAGCAATAATAGTGCCATCAAAATTCTTGCTGTTATCTATGTGTGCAATGCTGTGCTGTGCTTAGTAGCTCAGTGGTGTCTGACTCTTTGCCACCCTATGGAAGGTAACATTCCAGGCTCCTTTGTCCGTGGGATTCCCTAGCAAGAATAGTGGAGTAGGGTGCCATGCCCTCCTCCAGAAGATCTTCACCACCCAGAGATCAAATTCACACCTCTTATGTCTTCTGCACTAGCAGATGGATTCTTTACCATGTCCCCTGCAGTGTAGGCAAATTCTTTACCTTCTGAGCCACCAGGGAAACTCAAGAATACAGGAGTGGTTAGCTTATCCCTTCTTTAGGAATTGAACCAGGATCTCTAGTACTGTACATGGATTCTTTACCAATCCCTAACACTTACAGGACTGTGTTGTTAATAATTTCTCTATCATTATTATTTTGTCCTTGTAAAAATGACATATAAAGGGAATTATATGATATGTAATCTTTGGGGGATTATCACAGAACTTTGTTGATGATTAATAAGTATTGAATAATTAAATTCACTTCAGCAAACAATGATAGGATTTTCTGCGACATCAATATATAACCTGTTGATTTGATATTTTAGATTCAAGATAGTGGATGGAGCTGTTTGATGTTCTAGTAATAAGCCACCCTTGCACTAACTCCACTTGGTCATTATGTATTTGCCTTTTAACTCCCTCTTTTATCTGTTCTTCTGGATGTGTTTTGATAATCTGTGCTTTTTGAAAAATTTTGTCATTCCTTTAGGTGTAGAATTTATATCTGTAGACTGCTTAGTTTTCCTTATTAGCTGCTTAATGTCTTTTGAGATATGGCCTTTTCATATTTCTTTAATAGTTTTCTATTGCTACAAAATATAGTCTTAAAAACATGATGGTTTAAAACAAAACAAACATTATTTCCATTTCTGGCTGATTAGAAGTCCAGACATGGCTGAACTAGGTTTCTCTGACCAAGATCTCAAAGGATGGGTATGAAGATGTTAGACAGGCTGTATGTCTTTCTCGAGAATCCTTTCTAGCTAAGGTAATTCCTGGCACTTCTCTATCACCATAGAAGGGAAACCCCTCTTCTCTTGCAAGTCATCACCTTGGGACCTTTCGTAATTGTTCATAACGTCTTGCCATGGGGCTCCCAAGTACACATTTGACCTCTCACATTTTGAAATTCTCACTTTTTTCTCTCTGACCTTTGGCCCCAGAATTAATAGTCCATTTGGTTACATGAAGCTCACCTGGATAAGCTCCTTTTCAGTTAATCCAAAGGCAGATTCAAATTTAAATCTATGTTTAAGTTTACCTTTAAATTTATGAAATTATTTCTTCTCTATGACAATATAATCAGAGGAGGGAAAGCCCATTATATTCAAAAGTTATGCTCTTTATCTCTGGGTGGGAGGGGTAGTGGCAATCTTAGAATTCTTCCTATCACAATTCGTGATATTGATCATTTTGTTTTCACTCATTTCAAGTGATGGGATTGGATGCCATGAACTAATTTCTTTGAATGCTGAGTTTTAGGCCTTTAGTTTAGCTCATAGTAATTCAAGATATGTCTTAGAGCAAATTTATTTGGGTTTGTCCTGTTTGCCAGTGTATAGACATTTGATTCAATCTATAGTTTTGTAACTTTTGCTAAACTTAATATTGGAAATAATTTCTGGAATTTTTGTGATTTGTAGATTCAAGATAGTGGATGGAGCTGTTTGATGTTCTAGTAATAAGCCACCCTTGCACTAACTCCACTTGGTCATTATGTATTTGCCTTTTAACTCCCTCTTTTATCTGTTCTTCTGGATGTGTTTTGATAATCTGTGCTTTTTGAAAAATTTTGTCATTCCTTTAGGTGTAGAATTTATATCTGTAGACTGCTTAGTTTTCCTTATTAGCTGCTTAATGTCTTTTGAGATATGGCCTTTTCATATTTCTTTAATAGTTTTCTATTGCTACAAAATATAGTCTTAAAAACATGATGGTTTAAAACAAAACAAACATTATTTCCATTTCTGGCTGATTAGAAGTCCAGACATGGCTGAACTAGGTTTCTCTGACCAAGATCTCAAAGGATGGGTATGAAGATGTTAGACAGGCTGTATGTCTTTCTCGAGAATCCTTTCTAGCTAAGGTAATTCCTGGCACTTCTCTATCACCATAGAAGGAAAACCCCTCTTCTCTTGCAAGTCATCACCTTGGGACCTTTCGTAATTGTTCATAACGTCTTGCCATGGGGCTCCCAAGTACACATTTGACCTCTCACATTTTGAAATTCTCACTTTTTTCTCTCTGACCTTTGGCCCCAGAATTAATAGTCCATTTGGTTACATGAAGCTCACCTGGATAAGCTCCTTTTCAGTTAATCCAAAGGCAGATTCAAATTTAAATCTATGTTTAAGTTTACCTTTAAATTTATGAAATTATTTCTTCTCTATGACAATATAATCAGAGGAGGGAAAGCCCATTATATTCAAAAGTTATGCTCTTTATCTCTGGGTGGGAGGGGTAGTGGCAATCTTAGAATTCTTCCTATCACAATTCGTGATATTGATCATTTTGTTTTCACTCATTTCAAGTGATGGGATTGGATGCCATGAACTAATTTCTTTGAATGCTGAGTTTTAGGCCTTTAGTTTAGCTCATAGTAATTCAAGATATGTCTTAGAGCAAATTTATTTGGGTTTGTCCTGTTTGCCAGTGTATAGACATTTGATTCAATCTATAGTTTTGTAACTTTTGCTAAACTTAATAAATTTTCAACTATTATTTCCTCAAATACTTTTTTTTTTAAATCTTCACTCTCACCTTTCCTTCTGGTACTCTAATAACTACCACAACTATCAGAACTTTTGTGTTTATCTTGTTCGTCCCTGGGACTGTGTTCATTTTTTTGTTTTGTTTTGTTTTGTTTTTCTTTATTACTTACATGGGATGGTTTCTACTGATGTATTTTCAAGTTCACTGTTTATTCCATCATCTGTATTTAAACATCTGCTTTTATCATCGAAGGTTTCATATCTATTGCTATATTATCAGTTCTAAAATGTCAATTTTCTTCTTTCTTATATTTTCTGTCTCTCTGTTGATAGAGGAATTTGTTCACTTTATTTTATTTGGGGGGGCGGGTTGGGGAGGGAGAGGGCAGGTGGGCCACTTCTATTGGTCTTCATTTATCTATTTTCATCCATCTTTGTTCCTTGGCCCATGTGGGCCTCCCATCGCGGTGGCCTCTGTTGTCACAGAGCACCGGCTCTGGGCGCACGCGCTCCAGAGCTCCGGCTCAGTAATTGGACACATCGATCCAGCTGCTCCGCGGCACGTGGGATCTTCCCAGGCCAGGGATCGAACCAGCACTCCTTGCAGTGCAAGGCGGTGTCCTTACCCACTGGACCACCAGGGAAGCCCTGTTCACTTCGTAAGTCTCCATGACTGTTGGGATATTTGTGTAATAGTTAAATAAAATTCCAATATCCATGCCATTTCATTGCTAACTCAGCTGATTGTTTAATCCCATCTTAGTTGACATTTCTCTGATTTTGACAATGGGGCCATATTCAAAAGTTATGCTCTTTATCTCTGGGTGGGAGGGGTAGTGGCAATCTTAGAATTCTTCCTATCACAATTCGTGATATTGATCATTTTGTTTTCACTCATTTCAAGTGATGGGATTGGATGCCATGAACTAATTTCTTTGAATGCTGAGTTTTAGGCCTTTAGTTTAGCTCATAGTAATTCAAGATATGTCTTAGAGCAAATTTATTTGGGTTTGTCCTGTTTGCCAGTGTATAGACATTTGATTCAATCTATAGTTTTGTAACTTTTGCTAAACTTAATAAATTTTCAACTATTATTTCCTCAAATACTTTTTTTTTTAAATCTTCACTCTCACCTTTCCTTCTGGTACTCTAATAACTACCACAACTATCAGAACTTTTGTGTTTATCTTGTTCGTCCCTGGGACTGTGTTCATTTTTTTGTTTTGTTTTGTTTTGTTTTTCTTTATTACTTACATGGGATGGTTTCTACTGATGTATTTTCAAGTTCACTGTTTATTCCATCATCTGTATTTAAACATCTGCTTTTATCATCGAAGGTTTCATATCTATTGCTATATTATCAGTTCTAAAATGTCAATTTTCTTCTTTCTTATATTTTCTGTCTCTCTGTTGATAGAGGAATTTGTTCACTTTATTTTATTTGGGGGGGCGGGTTGGGGAGGGAGAGGGCAGGTGGGCCACTTCTATTGGTCTTCATTTATCTATTTTCATCCATCTTTGTTCCTTGGCCCATGTGGGCCTCCCATCGCGGTGGCCTCTGTTGTCACAGAGCACCGGCTCTGGGCGCACGCGCTCCAGAGCTCCGGCTCAGTAATTGGACACATCGATCCAGCTGCTCCGCGGCACGTGGGATCTTCCCAGGCCAGGGATCGAACCAGCACTCCTTGCAGTGCAAGGCGGTGTCCTTACCCACTGGACCACCAGGGAAGCCCTGTTCACTTCGTAAGTCTCCATGACTGTTGGGATATTTGTGTAATAGTTAAATAAAATTCCAATATCCATGCCATTTCATTGCTAACTCAGCTGATTGTTTAATCCCATCTTAGTTGACATTTCTCTGATTCTTCCTGTGCTGAGCAATTTGGAATTGTATCTTCGATACTCATTATTATGTTATGGGATTCTGGATTACATCTAAATTCTAAAGAGAAATTTTATTCTTTATAGCTAATTAATTTCAAGCTACAAGTTCTTACCACCCTTCTCTAAGTTATAGCTTCAATATAAGTTCATTTTCATATTTTTTCACTGTTTCTCAGATCTGACTTGGCTATACACCATTTGTGTTCATCCTGGGTCATGGATGTTGGTCAGTTATCAAAGCTTTTGTTATGTTATTAAGATAATACTGATACATGTGAAAGTTGGGATGAATCCAATGTTTCGTACATAACTCCATAGGCTTGATTTCTTGAACTCCTCCCTCATCGTGATCTCCTAAGTACTTTATGACTCCCTGCAGCTCAGTTTTATAACGCAAGAGTACAGAGATTTTTTTTAAAGTAATGAATTAGAATGGAGTTGTTGATTGTAGAGAAAGCTCCCCACTTTCAGAGTTTTGGTTCTCGTGCCCTACCTCACTACCAGATATGTCATTATTACTTTATGTTTAATTGAAAGCTTGAGTGTGAGAGAACAGAAATAAAAGGTGGGAGGTAGGAGAATCTCACACAGTTGCTAAGAGTCAAGAATTTCTTGTTCAACTCCTTGGTTCAGAATGAAAGAAATTCTTTTTCTTTTTTTTTTTTATACAAATTTTATTTATTGTTATTATTTTTTTACCATTTTTTTTGTTTGTTTGTTTACTGCTATACATCAACCAAAATCCACCATAGATATACATATATCTCCCCTTCAAAGCCTCCCCCATCCCAACCCTCCAGGTCACCATAGAGTCCCTGTTTGAGATCCCCTAGATCCACAGCATATTCTCTTCCCTCTCCCCAATGTCCATAAGACTGTTCTCCATGGTTGCCTCTCCATTGTTGCTCTGCCTGTTCATTTATCAGCACCGTCTTTCTAGATTCCATACACATGTGTCAGTATACAGTATTTATCTTTCTCTCTCTGACATACTCACTCTGTATAATAGGTTCTAGATCTATCCATGCCATTTCATTGCTAACTCAGCTGATTGTTTAATCCCATCTTAGTTGACATTTCTCTGATTCTTCCTGTGCTGAGCAATTTGGAATTGTATCTTCGATACTCATTATTATGTTATGGGATTCTGGATTACATCTAAATTCTAAAGAGAAATTTTATTCTTTATAGCTAATTAATTTCAAGCTACAAGTTCTTACCACCCTTCTCTAAGTTATAGCTTCAATATAAGTTCATTTTTCATATTTTTGCACTGTTTCTCAGATCTGACTTGGATATACACCATTTGTGTTCATCCTGGGTCATGGATGTTGGTCAGTTATCAAAGCTTTTGTTATGTTATTAAGATAATACTGATACATGTGAAAGTTGGGATGAATCCAATGTTTCGTACATAACTCCATAGGCTTGATTTCTTGAACTCCTCCCTCATCGTGATCTCCTAAGTACTTTATGACTCCCTGCAGCTCAGTTTTATAACGCAAGAGTACAGAGATTTTTTTTAAAGTAATGAATTAGAATGGAGTTGTTGATTGTAGAGAAAGCTCCCCACTTTCAGAGTTTTGGTTCTCGTGCCCTACCTCACTACCAGATATGTCATTATTACTTTATGTTTAATTGAAAGCTTGAGTGTGAGAGAACAGAAATAAAAGGTGGGAGGTAGGAGAATCTCACACAGTTGCTAAGAGTCAAGAATTTCTTGTTCAACTCCTTGGTTCAGAATGAAAGAAATTCTTTTCCTTTTTTTTTTTTATACAAATTTTATTTATTGTTATTATTTTTTTACCATTTTTTTTGTTTGTTTGTTTACTGCTATACATCAACCAAAATCCACCATAGATATACATATATCTCCCCTTCAAAGCCTCCCCCATCCCAACCCTCCAGGTCACCATAGAGTCCCTGTTTGAGATCCCCTAGATCCACAGCATATTCTCTTCCCTCTCCCCAATGTCCATAAGACTGTTCTCCATGGTTGCCTCTCCATTGTTGCTCTGCCTGTTCATTTATCAGCACCGTCTTTCTAGATTCCATACACATGTGTCAGTATACAGTATTTATCTTTCTCTCTCTGACATACTCACTCTGTATAATAGGTTCTAGATCTATACAGCTCATTAGAACTGATTTAAATGTATTTATTTTATGGCTGAGTAATATTCCACTGTATATATGTACCACAGATGAATTAGAGAAATTCTACAGGATCTCTTTGTGACTGTTCCCTGTTACTCACTTCCAGGTTTCAGACTGCAGTGTGATTCAGGGATATTCAAGAGAAATAAATGGGAAACTAATGATGTAGTAACTTCTGGTAACTTAACATTGCTTCTGGTATCCTTAAATCTTCTGCTACTACTTACAGTTTAGAGCTCTAAAGTGCTGCTTGATGTATTGGAATCTCTTTGTTTAGACAGAATACATAGAGGACGCTTATCCTATCTTATCTAGAACTGGAATTAAGCAATTTCTGATTATACCAATTTTTACTCTCTGTCTTCTCAGATTCTGTGCCTTCTTTGTACCCTGAGATGTATCATATTTTCAGCCTCTTCCTGATTTCAGGTGCTGTATTTGGATATCATCTTTTACTGGTTTAAGCTTTGTACCTACCAAATCTTCCTTTACATGAAACTCGAGAAGATATTTGATCATAGAAACTCCAAAATTCTTAGTCTTCTTTATCAAATATCAATCTTCAGGTCTCTGTGGAAAATAGATGACAATTATGGCCTGCAAGGGAAAAAAATATGACTACATTGAACTTGAATTCAACCCCAATTTGGACCCCTATCATGGGAAGCTGGATTGAATGTTGTAGGTTCAAAAAAGTTAGAATTCAATTATATTTTTCCCAGACATCATTCTCTCTCTCTCTCTCTTTTTTTTTTTTTAATTATTTTTAAGCTGTGATTTTCTACCAATGTGAAAGCTATGTAGAACTGTTTCTCACTTGAAGAGTACAGAGTTTCTGTTTTCAGAAAGGAGAAGAGCTGTCTTTACAATTGGCACTACTTAAACTAAAGTTGGGCTTTTTGCTGCACAGATTACATAAGCATTAGGGAGGATTTTTTTTTCCTGCTGTTGCTTCTTAATTAGATTATTCAGTATCTTTCAGAGTTTGCAACTCAATGAATAAAGAAACGAATGATTCTCCATCTGCATGGAAATAATTTTAAATGCTTGGTTGGCTGAAGAGAATATACAGAGATGGATCTTCAAACAGAATGTTGTAGAAAGTAAATTTTATTTGAAGATAATTTTCCATATTCCACTTTTACTGACATGCGTTTGTTTAAACAAATGTGAGAGTTTTACTTCCTGGCTCATCCTTATTTACATCAGGGTTAAAATGTACTGTAATACTTTACTGTAAAAAAGACATTTTGGGGAGATCCAAATATCACAGAGAAGGTAAACTTTGTTGCTTTCTTTTACTGAATATAACATAATTAATTTGTTGCAGTTTGCTGTGGTACAGTGGGGATGCTGTAAGTTCAGAGATGCAATAGCCTTAAAGAAAAATCAAACAGCAGAATTTGGGTTCCAGAAATGTGTGGACATTGGGTTGGAGTTTGATTAAAGAAGGAAATTGAAATAGTGCAAGGGAGTGAAGTTAAACATTTATTTTTTCAAACAAGCTTGAATGCACTTGCAATATTTTAATAACTTTCCTTTATATGAAGACTATGCAAATAAATATCCCTATCTTGAATTTTTGAAATCTTTATTTTTATCATCTCTAAATACTTTTCTTCCACAGTTAAAGGTAGCAGATGAATTAGACAGGTGTCCCCTCATGCAAGACATTCAATGAGTCATGAATCAAAATACTGATGGCCTTCTGACTCTCCCCCAGGATTTTTAAAGTGATGATTCTTAAAGAGGAGTTACTTTTCTATTCAGCAATGGGATAGAATTTTTAATGAATAACTTATACAGCATTCTCTACATTTCAATTACATTATGAAAGCTGATGCATAAACTCATTATTGACTCAGGATCCCTGGGTTTTAAAGCAGTATGCAAGGTATTTTTAAATAATGTTTAAATTGTACCTCTTTGATGTCACTGCAATTATTTTCAAAGTGCCCATATTTTACCTGCATTTCTGCTCTAATTTCTCTCCCTGCATTTCCAAACAGCTGTTTCTTCCTCTTTCAATTGCTCTTGTTTCATAAGTACCACTAATGAGCCTGTGAGAAGTCTACTGAATCCCCCGAAGCTGTAACAAATGTGAATACAGAATTTTAAAACTTACTTTTATTTATACACCATTTAAACTTTAATGTCAGAATTAAACATACACATGCAGATTCCTGATGCTGATTTTCCCTTTATCTCTTATAACTGAAAGGTAATGCATGGTTGCTCTGCATATATATATAAATATATGTTACTTTAGAAAATATTCATAATTACACAGTCTCCTCTATCCATGAGTTTCTCCAGGCAAGAACATTGGAGTGGGTTGCCATGCCCTCCATGCCATGCCCTCAGGGGATCTTCCCTATCCAAGGATGAAAGCAAGTCTCTTAACCATCCTCCATTGACAGGCAGGTTCTTTTACCACTGGTTCCACCTGGAAAGCCCAACAAATACACTGATTAACATTAAATAATTGTAAAAGTTTAGGTGCACATAGAAATATCCCACTCATAAGTATATCCATAAAAAGTAGGCAGTTGATGACTTACAATGATCTAAGAGATTACTTTCTTTGTTTTGGTCTAGATACACACTTTCCAGGTGGTACTAGTGGTAAAGAATCTACCTGCCAATCCAGAAGACATGAGAGATGTTGTTTGATCCCTGGGTCAAGAAAATTGACTGGATGCGGGAATGGCAACTCACTCTAATATTCTTACCTGAAAAATTCCATGGACAGAGGAGCCTGACAAGCTAGAGTTCATGGGACCAGAAGGAATTGGACATGATTGAGCACACATAACACAGACATACCTGAAAAGGTAGTATCTTTCTTTTTGCAATGCCATGGTTAAACTCTGTTCATGCCGGCTTTCGAGTGTTCTTTTTCTAAGATCTCTTTCTGTATTCATATACTGCCAATTTTCACCATTCATAATCAGTCTGTGAAATCAAACTTTAATATTTCTTAATTAAAACTCTAATGATACCTGTTTCTTTTTGATTTTCAGCTATTTAAAACATGTTTAGATATAACTGCCTAAATTTGTACACTGTATCCTATGTCTGAGTTATCAAATTCTTTGGAATTTTCTTTCAGTGATGGACACTCCCAGATGTATTCATAATGGCTTAAAGACAAGAAGAAAGGACTAAGAGAGGCATTCCCTGATAGGCTATCTTCTTTGGTCATTGATATTGGCTACTTTCAGACTTGAAGTTGTTATTATCTAGTATGCTAATGGAAAACTATAGTATAAACTCAGAAAAGTGTTCTTCACTTAGTTGTGCCCAACTCTTCGTGACCCGATGGACTGTAGCCTTACAGACTCCTCAGTCCATGATATTATCCAGGCAACAGGGGGTCTTCCCAACTCAGGTACTGAACTCAGGTCTCTCACATTGCAGGCAGATTCTTTACCATCTGAACCACTAGGGAAGCCCATCTTCCTTTGGCCTTTGATATTGGCTACTTTCAGCCTTTTAACAGTTATTAACTAGTATGCTAACGGAGAATTATAGCATAAATTCATATAGTTATGACAAACTTAGACAGTGTTGCGGGGTCACCCGCAGAGTAGAATCGGGGGTGGGATTGCCCGTGGGAAGATCCGTGAGGGTCTTCAGAATTAAACATACACATGCAGATTCCTGATGCTGTCAGAATTAAACATACACATGCAGATTCCTGATGCTGATTTTCCTTTATCTCTTATAACTGAAAGGTAATGCATGGTTGCTCTGCATATATATATAAATATATCCAGCCTCCCCAGCCCCCCGGCACACACAGGAGACAATCAGACATGGCAGGGGTTCTGTCAAAGCAGTTCCATTTTATTAGTGCAGACTAATAGCTTTTATAGGCAAGTGAAGCTTTTATAGGCAAGTGAAGGGGGTTTTGCACGAGACTTCCTATAGATTACAACAATCAACCTAAAGGTCAAGCAATCATCCACAAGCACGGAAACCAGGGAAACAATCAGAAATTTTGATAATCACTTAAAATTTAGATCACGCCTCATCTCTTCCTGTAGGTGCCATCTTAGCTCCAAACCGCAAACATTTGTTTTCTTAATGCCAATTCAACCCGTTAAAAATGCAAACATGTATGCTTTTTGATTTTCAGCTATGTTTAGATATAACTGCCTAAATTTGTACACTGTATCCTATGTCTGAGTTATCAAATTCTTTGGAATTTTCTTTCAGTGATGGACACTCCCAGATGTATTCATAATGGCTTAAAGACAAGAAGAAAGGACTAAGAGAGGCATTCCCTGATAGGCTATCTTCTTTGGTCATTGATATTGGCTACTTTCAGACTTGAAGTTGTTATTATCTAGTATGCTAATGGAAAACTATAGTATAAACTCAGAAAAGTGTTCTTCACTTAGTTGTGCCCAACTCTTCGTGACCCGATGGACTGTAGCCTTACAGACTCCTCAGTCCATGATATTATCCAGGCAACAGGGGGTCTTCCCAACTCAGGTACTGAACTCAGGTCTCTCACATTGCAGGCAGATTCTTTACCATCTGAACCACTAGGGAAGCCCATCTTCCTTTGGCCTTTGATATTGGCTACTTTCAGCCTTTTAACAGTTATTAACTAGTATGCTAACGGAGAATTATAGCATAAATTCATATAGTTATGACAAACTTAGACAGTGTTGCGGGGTCACCCGCAGAGTAGAATCGGGGGTGGGATTGCCCGTGGGAAGATCCGTGAGGGTCTTCAGAATTAAACATACACATGCAGATTCCTGATGCTGTCAGAATTAAACATACACATGCAGATTCCTGATGCTGATTTTCCCTTTATCTCTTATAACTGAAAGGTAATGCATGGTTGCTCTGCATATATATATAAATATATCCAGCCTCCCCAGCCCCCCGGCACACACAGGAGACAATCAGACATGGCAGGGGTTCTGTCAAAGCAGTTCCATTTTATTAGTGCAGACTAATAGCTTTTATAGGCAAGTGAAGCTTTTATAGGCAAGTGAAGGGGGTTTTGCACGAGACTTCCTATAGATTACAACAATCAACCTAAAGGTCAAGCAATCATCCACAAGCACGGAAACCAGGGGAAACAATCAGAAATTTTGATAATCACTTAAAAATTTAGATCACGCCCTCATCTCTTCCTGTAGGTGCCATCTTAGCTCCAAACCGCAAACATGTGCTTAAGCTTCCTTATGCTTGCAATGGTCCTCTTTCAATTCAGAGCCCCACAAGTGTATTAGAAAACTGAGACATCACTTTGATGACAGATGTCCATTTAGGTAAAACTTTTTTTTTTTTTTTAAAGATTTATTTATTTATTTATTTAGGGCGGGGGTCGGGTTCGGGAGGGAGGGGAGTGGGCGGGTCACTTCTCTTGGTCTTTCATTTCTCCATTTTCATCCATCTTTGTTCTTTGGCTCCTGTGGGCCTCCCATCGCGGTGGCCTCTGTCACTGCAGAGCTCCGGCTCTGTGATTTGGACGCATGGGTCCAGCCGCTCCGCGGCACGTGGGATCTTCCCAGGCCAGGGATTGAACCGGCGCCCCTTGCACTGCAAGGCAGTGTCCTTACCCACTGGACCACCAGGAGAAGCCCAAATATTTTTATTTTACAGTAGTCATGTATCAATGTGCCGGGCCAGCCGGCAGTCGAACAGATCCTGAAGAGAGTGGCAGATAGGCTAAGAAAAGAAAGAAGGACAGATAAGATGGGGTTGAGAGGGACAGCAAGAAGGCAGACAACTCTACAGGTTGCTGACAAGTTGCTGACAAGTTTATTGAATTCGCTCATACATTTTATACTTCTCAAAATCAGATAACACACAACAAACAATTGTGTATACGTGCTTTAGGCCAGGTTTTTCGGACTTAGCATTTTGTTAGTGTCTAGCAGGCAGATCATAAACTAGGTGTTACCTCCTGGTATGTCATTAACATATTCAAAGTTCTTTAGATTACAATGGTTCCGGCGCATAATGCCCTTCAAGCCCTTTTTATCTGTACTGAGGCTCCAGGTGTCCTTTATGATAGCTCAGGAATGTCTTCACAATACCTGGGGTGGCGGGACAGAGAGCTATGCTGTTATCAGCCCCTCTTTCCAGGGAGGCTCCCAGAGCTATGTTTCCTTAAAAGAAACCCCTTGAAACAGGGCAGCTCCCCGCATCAATGAAAGTGCTGGACCATAAAGAAGCCTGAGTGGTAAATAATTGATGCTTTTGAACTGTGGTGTTGGATAAGACTCTTGTGAGTCTCTTCGACTGCAAGGAGATCAAACCAGTCAATCCTAAATGAAATCAACACTGAATATTCATTGGAAGGACAGATGCTGCAAAGCTGAAACTCCAACAATTTGGCCACCTAATGTGAAGAGCCAACACATTGGAAAAACTTCTAATGCTGGGAAGTATTGAGGGTAGAAGGAGAAAGGGGTGGCAAAGAATGAGACAGTTGGATAGCATCACTGACTCAATGGATATAAATTTGAACAAACTCAGGGAAAGAGTGGAGAACAGAGGAAATTGAGTGCTGCAGTTCATGAGGCTGCAAAAGTCAGACAAGTCTTAGGGACTGAACAACACAATAAACAGAATAAATTCAGAAATATATAATAATGAGGAGCTTCCTTGATAGCTCAGTGGTAAAGAGTTTGTCTGCCAATGCAGGAGACATGGGTTCAATCTCTGATCCAGGAAGATCCCACAGGCTGCACAGCAATTAAGCCTGTGAGCCACAACTAATGAATCTGTGCTCTTTAGCCTCAGAGCTTCACCTATTGAGCCATGTGCCACAACTACTGAAGCCTGTACACCCTGGAGTCTGAGTTCCACAACAAGAGAAGTCATGACAAAAAGCCCACTCACCTCAACTAGAGAGTAGCCCCCACTCCCTGCAACTAGATAAGAACCTGTGGTAGCAGTGGAAACCCAGAATAGCCACAAATTAATAAAATTTTAAAAACACATTAAAATGAGATGTAAACATAATGAAATGGGCAAAAAAAAACAAAAAATTAAAAAGGACTCCTGGTAGCTTAACATATTCAAAGTTCTTTAGATTACAATGGTTCCGCATAATGCCCTTCAAGCCCTTTTTATCTGTACTGAGGCTCCAGGTGTCCTTTATGATAGCTCAGGAATGTCTTCACAATACCTGGGGTGGCGGGACAGAGAGCTATGCTGTTATCAGCCCCTCTTTCCAGGAGGCTCCCAGAGCTATGTTTCCTTAAAAGAAACCCTTGAAACAGGGCAGCTCCCGCATCAATGAAAGTGCTGGACCATAAAGAAGCCTGAGTGGTAAATAATTGATGCTTTTGAACTGTGGTGTTGGATAAGACTCTTGTGAGTCTCTTCGACTGCAAGGAGATCAAACCAGTCAATCCTAAATGAAATCAACACTGAATATTCATTGGAAGGACAGATGCTGCAAAGCTGAAACTCCAACAATTTGGCCACCTAATGTGAAGAGCCAACACATTGGAAAAACTTCTAATGCTGGGAAGTATTGAGGGTAGAAGGAGAAAGGGGTGGCAAAGAATGAGACAGTTGGATAGCATCACTGACTCAATGGATATAAATTTGAACAAACTCAGGGAAAGAGTGGAGAACAGAGGAAATTGAGTGCTGCAGTTCATGAGGCTGCAAAAGTCAGACAAGTCTTAGGGACTGAACAACACAATAAACAGAATAAATTCAGAAATATATAATAATGAGGAGCTTCCTTGATAGCTCAGTGGTAAAGAGTTTGTCTGCCAATGCAGGAGACATGGGTTCAATCTCTGATCCAGGAAGATCCCACAGGCTGCACAGCAATTAAGCCTGTGAGCCACAACTAATGAATCTGTGCTCTTTAGCCTCAGAGCTTCACCTATTGAGCCATGTGCCACAACTACTGAAGCCTGTACACCCTGGAGTCTGAGTTCCACAACAAGAGAAGTCATGACAAAAAGCCCACTCACCTCAACTAGAGAGTAGCCCCCACTCCCTGCAACTAGATAAGAACCTGTGGTAGCAGTGGAAACCCAGAATAGCCACAAATTAATAAAATTTTAAAAACACATTAAAATGAGATGTAAACATAATGAAATGGGCATATTAAAGAAGTGAAAAATTAGTAAACAATGACAAAAAGACATAAATATCAAAATGTAAATATGTTAGAAGTAATCCTTTATTTTCAAATATAAAAATAAGAGGTTGGATGAACTTAAATTCAGTAAGTGTCCTTGAATTCATTGGAGAACTCTTGTATCATGATTCTCAGAATTCACAGAAGTGTGTATGGAGAGTCAGAGCTGACATATTCACACCTGGATCAGAAACTGCTGGAGCCATCAACTGATAGGTATACTTAGATGTTCATTTGGATGAGTTGTTGGAAGCTGGACATGCATGAAAGTGGGGATTGCTGTCAGAGGGAGATACAAGCACTTTCATGTAGTTAAGCTTCAGAAGCCTTACAAACTTCCCACAGTGAAAACTCTAGAATTCATGATGTTTCTTGCAGGAGGAAAGGAAGGGAAAGAGTAATCAATGTGAAATATTTTCAGACGTTTCTCTATATGTTTCTGAGGAACATACTTCCTAAGTCTTATCTTAGTTAAGGGAAAATATTTTTCTTCCAGTCTCTGCTAGTCTTTTTGTCTTACCTAAATGGAGAAGAAGCACAGTCAACAGGAGTCAAGATTTTATGAAAATAAATTGGGAGCACAGCACCCACAGAATGGAGTGGGAGACCTGTGGAGAAGAAAAGATATATTACTGGAGAAACACTTGTGAAAGCAACATTCCATACAAACAGACTCAATAATATATGGAGGTTTCATTACATGATTACAGAATCCTTCTCCAACTTTCTTGAATGAATGACAGCCATTAAGCCATAGATTCAGCAATGACAAATAACAGCAAGCAGGACATGTGCAAACACACACACAGAACTACATATATCAAATTTAAACTATTGAAAACCAAAGAAGTAAATACTGAAAGGGGTTAGAGGGAAAATAAAGCCTTAACTGTAGAGGAACAAGTGTAAGAATCACAGCCTACATGCAAAACCCACACCTTTTTTTCAGGTTCACAGAAAAATTAACCAGGAAGAACATAACATGGGCCATACAATGTATGTTAGGACTACTTATATCACTAAATACACATACTAGGGAAACACATTAACAAGTAAATTTAAAAATGACAAAAGAAAACATTAAACAATAAGCTAAAAATAATACCTTCAGAATCTAGAAAAAGAAAAAAAATTGAGCTTTAAGGTAAAAGAAAGAAAACTATGAACTATTCTATGGTGACAAATTTAGTAACTTTGCTGGAACTAAACTCATTTCTTGAAAGACAAGGATGTCAACATTCACAGAAAGAGATGACAAAATGAATTTTGTATCCAAGTAACATTGAATTAATAATTGGTAACCTTTCCCCAAAAAAGTTTACTTCCAATGGTTTCACTGATGAATTCTTCAAAATATTTAAGGAAAAAAATGACACTAATTCTATCTAATCACTTCAGAACATAGAAAAAGAGAGATCAGTTCCTAATTTACTCCATGAGGTGAACATTACACTAAAACCACATATATATATATATATATTATGAGACAGAAAACTAGATTACTATCTCTCATAAGACAAAAAGAGTGCCATTTTTAAAAAAAGTGTAGAATTCTTATTGTTCCTGGTCTTATTTTCCTCATATGCAAATAAACTAGTTATAATGCTTATACATTAGACAATAATCTTATATGTGTGTGTGTATATATATATATATATATATATATATATATATATATATATATATATATATACACAAGTAAGACACACCAATATTCATTACATACTGAAAAATTAAATCATACAGTCAATTCCATTAAAATTAAAGACCTGGCTTCCAAGGCAAGAAATAAATACCTATTTAAAAAGGCTTCCCAGTTGGTGCTAGTAGTAAAGAACTGCCTTCCAATGAAGGAGAGGTAAGAGACTGGGTTTGATCCCTGGGTTGAGAAGATCCAATGGAGGAGGACATGGCAACCCACTCATACACTTGCCTGGAGAATCCCATGAACAGAGGAGCCTGGTGGGCTAAAGTCCACAGAGTTACACAGAGTCAGATACATCTGAAGCGACTTCACACTTCAAAAGGTTTAATCAAAACCCCTAAATTAGTGTATTCATCTCCAGTGCATATCATTGCAATATCAGAATAATTGGGTCAAAGAGTAATCTTGCCAGTGATGACAAAATGAACCCAATAGAATCAACGTAGATATAAGTCCTACTCTACTGCCGTAAACTCAGGAAAATAAATTTATCTTGTTTATTTTTTTTTCCAAGAATACCTACATTACAGGTTTCTTGTGATGACTAAATAAGAGATTTGTTCAAAAGTCACAGTGGTTGACTCACAATAAAATTCTATTAATTTAAATTTGGAAAATAAAATGACACAAAATTAATTTTGTATCCAAGTAACATTGAATTAATAATTGGTAACCTTTCCCCAAAAAAGTTTACTTCCAATGGTTTCACTGATGAATTCTTCAAAATATTTAAGGAAAAAAATGACACTAATTCTATCTAATCACTTCAGAACATAGAAAAAGAGAGATCAGTTCCTAATTTACTCCATGAGGTGAACATTACACTAAAACCACATATATATATATATATATTATGAGACAGAAAACTAGATTACTATCTCTCATAAGACAAAAAGAGTGCCATTTTTAAAAAAAGTGTAGAATTCTTATTGTTCCTGGTCTTATTTTCCTCATATGCAAATAAACTAGTTATAATGCTTATACATTAGACAATAATCTTATATGTGTGTGTGTATATATATATATGTATATATATGTATATATATATATATATATATATATATATACACAAGTAAGACACACCAATATTCATTACATACTGAAAAATTAAATCATACAGTCAATTCCATTAAAATTAAAGACCTGGCTTCCAAGGCAAGAAATAAATACCTATTTAAAAAGGCTTCCCAGTTGGTGCTAGTAGTAAAGAACTGCCTTCCAATGAAGGAGAGGTAAGAGACTGGGTTTGATCCCTGGGTTGAGAAGATCCAATGGAGGAGGACATGGCAACCCACTCATACACTTGCCTGGAGAATCCCATGAACAGAGGAGCCTGGTGGGCTAAAGTCCACAGAGTTACACAGAGTCAGATACATCTGAAGCGACTTCACACTTCAAAAGGTTTAATCAAAACCCCTAAATTAGTGTATTCATCTCCAGTGCATATCATTGCAATATCAGAATAATTGGGTCAAAGAGTAATCTTGCCAGTGATGACAAAATGAACCCGCAATAGAATCAACGTAGATATAAGTCCTACTCTACTGCCGCGTAAACTCAGGAAAATAAATTTATCTTGTTTATCCCAGCTTTTTCATTTTAAGTAGAAATAATAAAAATATTAGTCATAACAAGAATACCTACATTACAGGTTTCTTGTGATGACTAAATAAGAGATTTGTTCAAAAGCACTAATCACAGTGGTTGACTCACAAAAAATAATTCAATAAAATTATCTGATAAGATTCCTATTATTATTATTAGCAGTGGGAGAAATAGGAGGGAAGAAATAAAGGAAACTTGGTATTACCCATTTTTCTATTGAGACTCTAGCCTACTACAAAAGGGAGCGGTCTACAGTCCCAAATCAGTACAATTCTCTTCTCAGAGATAAATATAACAATGATATCCTTCTGGTCCCAGGCAGAAGTATCTGAAACAATTATCTCATTTGTTTATTCAGAAAACTTCAGCATTCACTGTGAAAATAGATCAAGACTTCAAAAACTTACAGCAACTATATAGTCATCTTTTCACACATTCAGCTAGGTGTCCAAGTAGAGTTATGCAGAAGGTTTTCTGAGTCTAGGAGAGTCACTACCTAGGAGGTAGTTAGTCAAAGATAATGTAGTATCAGGAGTGAAATGAATGAGTAGAATTTTGCTAGTTATAAATGTGATGGAGGAAGACCATCTTAGCAACTAAATGCACTTATATAAGGCATGATTAACAACATAGCATACTTACTATGTACTAGGCACTGTCCTTAACCCTTTGCTTTTAAGATTTGAGTGCAGTCAGGTTTTTATTAAAATGGAAAAGGAGCATGTGAATTGAGCTTGCCCCAAACAGAGAAGAAAAAATATCTTCAATAACACAGCCTCCACAACCCCATCTCCAAGAAGACACTTTAGCATTAATGTTAAATCATTATGCAGAAAGATGACTCTTACTTCACTGAGTGTAAACCTTACCTCCAATAATCTGTATTGTTGCTGCTGTTCCTATTTTTAATACAGAACTAACTCATGAGTTTTGACTTTACTACTGGCCCCTCTTAGATTTTAAATATACTAGTGGATGAGGGGGGCCAAGATGGCAGAGGAATGAGGGGAGAATTTCACCAGCTCTCCAATAGAATCAGCAGAACTCATCAAGAAATGAAACACCACCAACAAACCAGCAGCTAGACAACAAAAGAACTCCTTAGGTCTACGAGGATCGAAGAGCAAACAGTTTTAGGGAAACCCTGCTCTTGGGTTTATGACTAAATAAGAGATTTGTTCAAAAGCACTAATCACAGTGGTTGACTCACAAAAAATAATTCAATAAAATTATCTGATAAGATTCCTATTATTATTATTAGCAGTGGGAGAAATAGGAGGGAAGAAATAAAGGAAACTTGGTATTACCCATTTTTCTATTGAGACTCTAGCCTACTACAAAAGGGAGCGGTCTACAGTCCCAAATCAGTACAATTCTCTTCTCAGAGATAAATATAACAATGATATCCTTCTGGTCCCAGGCAGAAGTATCTGAAACAATTATCTCATTTGTTTATTCAGAAAACTTCAGCATTCACTGTGAAAATAGATCAAGACTTCAAAAACTTACAGCAACTATATAGTCATCTTTTCACACATTCAGCTAGGTGTCCAAGTAGAGTTATGCAGAAGGTTTTCTGAGTCTAGGAGAGTCACTACCTAGGAGGTAGTTAGTCAAAGATAATGTAGTATCAGGAGTGAAATGAATGAGTAGAATTTTGCTAGTTATAAATGTGATGGAGGAAGACCATCTTAGCAACTAAATGCACTTATATAAGGCATGATTAACAACATAGCATACTTACTATGTACTAGGCACTGTCCTTAACCCTTTGCTTTTAAGATTTGAGTGCAGTCAGGTTTTTATTAAAATGGAAAAGGAGCATGTGAATTGAGCTTGCCCCAAACAGAGAAGAAAAAATATCTTCAATAACACAGCCTCCACAACCCCATCTCCAAGAAGACACTTTAGCATTAATGTTAAATCATTATGCAGAAAGATGACTCTTACTTCACTGAGTGTAAACCTTACCTCCAATAATCTGTATTGTTGCTGCTGTTCCTATTTTTAATACAGAACTAACTCATGAGTTTTGACTTTACTACTGGCCCCTCTTAGATTTTAAATATACTAGTGGATGAGGGGGGCCAAGATGGCAGAGGAATGAGGGGAGAATTTCACCAGCTCTCCAATAGAATCAGCAGAACTCATCAAGAAATGAAACACCACCAACAAACCAGCAGCTAGACAACAAAAGAACTCCTTAGGTCTACGAGGATCGAAGAGCAAACAGTCAGAACTTTTCTGGAGCTCCTGTTCTGAGATCCCTGCTCCCTAACCTCCACGTCGGACCAGCGGAGAGAGTGCTGCTCCTATTCTGAGAACCCTGTTCCCTAACCCCCACAGGTGGGGAGAGAGCCCTGGGGAGTGCGCCAGAAGGACAGAAGGCAGCGCTCAGCGTGCCGGGTCACCTGGCGCCAGGGACCTGACTCGAGCGGATGGGGAGGTGCGCCACGAGAGAGTGCTGGGAAGTGCACTGGTGGTCAGAAGGCAGCGCTCCTCATGAAAACCCCTCGCCGGGTGCCGAGTAAGTTGAGGCACTGCTAGCAGGAGTGTGTGGAACTTAACGCGGAAATCCCCTGCTGGTTGCTGCCCAGAGACCTGGTTCAAACATGAGGGGAAAGTTCGTGCCAGCGTTTGGGGCTTGGTCCCGCAATTGGCAGTACACACGCACCAGCGGCTGGAGTCCCTGTAGCCCCAGAGCTGCTCCAGGGAAGCCGCCATGGCAGAGGAAACCAGGAGAAGAGCAGGGATTGGAGGCTACCAGGTAGTGGAACCAGGGCCCTGTCCAGCAGGGGACTGCGTGTGCACAGCCCGACAGACTGGGAACAGCCTACAGCACTGGCCAGCACTTGAGTTCGCAGCATAGCCTTTGTTTCGCCAAAAACAAAAACAGAGACCATAGCAACCAAGGGAAAGACTACATCAACAAGAGTGGACTGGAGAAAGGTCCTCAGGCAGATGAGAAGATAAAAACCAGGGACAGTATGTAACTCTTTTTTCTTTTTTTTTCTTTTCTCTGATTTTTTCTTTTTTTCCTTTTTTTGATCTGTTTGTTTTGGACTGTTCTGTTTATTCGCTTGTTTGATTTGGTTTGTTTGTCTCTTCCTGTAAATTTTTTTCTCTTTTTTAATTTTAATTTTTTAAAACTTTTAATTTTCTTTCCTCTATGCCATTGCTTCCTCCCTCGATGTTCTAAATGCAAAATCTTTTCCTATGTACCACTCTTCTCTATATAAATATTTCCTATCTTCCTGTCTCTAGTATTCCCTTCCAGATGCACCAAACCCCACAACACATTAATTTTTGCTACCTAACTCTACAAAATCCTTGCAAGATGAATCTATTCCTTCTCATTACCCATACACTCTCCTCCTCCTCACCCCAAACACATGTCTTAGTTAAAAATTAACTTCATTGTAATATTCCAAGCTGAGACCTTGCCCTGGATCTATTTTTTCAGATAGTATTTTGGTTCATTTAGAGTCTAAGGATCAGGCACCATCTTTGACTGTGCCGTTTACCAGAAAAATTTCCTATGCTATATCTCTGAAAGCCTGTTCAATTGTGGTTATTCATGTGTATGTATGTATGCATTTGTACTATGTTAGAAAATATCTGTATGCTTTTATGACTGTGACCCATCAGGGATGCACTGCTTATTCCTCATATACTAGTATTTGAACTTACATCACTGAACACCATAGCAAACTAGTCACAGAGCCTACAGCCCCTGACCAGACATTAAACCAAGGATTCTCAGAGTGGAGCCCCGATTCCAAGACCCCACTCTATCAAAGAACATACAACACTAGAGATTATTCACCAACAAACAAGACTTAACGCCACCCAAGACACAAACCACTGAACCCTTCTACAAGGACAGGAACACAAAGGAAGAGAGAATTCAAACACAAAGGCTGGTGGGAGAAAGTACTCCACACATACAGACACACACAAAGAAACAAAAATTAACCTAATAATGAAATGACAGAGAAACACTGCAAAAATGAAGGAACAAACTAGAGAAACATAGCCCCAAATGACAGAAGAGAAGATAGACAAATTATCTGAAAGAGAGTTTAGAAAATCAATACAAGTGAGGATTCAAAACACTGAAAACAGAATACTAGAGAAAATTAGTGCACTGAGAAGAGACATGCAAGAAATGAAAAATAAGCAAATAGAAACAAACAACTTAATTGCTGAAATCAGAAATACTATAGAAGGTCTCAACAGTAGAGGATCAGAAGTAGAAGAACAGATAAGTGAGCTGGAAGACAGAATGATGGAAATAACTGCTGAAGAGCAGAACAAAACACAAAGAATCAAAAGAACTGAGGATAGCCTTAGAGACCTATGGGACAATATCAAATGCACCGACATTAGAATTATAGGAGTCCCAGAGGAAGATGAGGGAAAGAAAGGCTATGAAAAAATTCTGGAAGAGGTTACAGCTGAAAAATTCCCCGACATGGGAAAGGAAATAGTCAACCAAGTCCAAGAAGTACAAAGAGTTCCATACAAGATAAACCCCAGAAGAAACACACCAAGGCACATTCTAATCAAACTAACACAGACTAAATATAAAGACAGGATACTAAAAGCAGCTAGGAGCAAAAACAAATAACATATAAAGGAAATCCCATTCGATTAATAATGGATCTTTCAACAGAAACCCTGCAGGCCAGAAGAGAATGGCAAGACACATTTAAACGACTAAAAGAGAACAACTTCCAACCAAGAATTCTCTACCCAGCAAAGATCTCATTCAGAATTGATGGAGAAATCAAAAGCTTCACAGACAAGCAAAAGCTAAAAGAATTCTATACCACAAAACCAGCCCTACAACAAGTGTTAAAGGGCATGATATAGCCAATAAATACAAGAAGAGGAGAAGTCCCACAAATCAAGCGCCAAATATCTAAGAAGATGACAATAGGAACATTCATATCAATAATTACTTTGAATGTAAACGGACTAAATGCTCCAACCAAACGACACAGGCTGGTTGAATGGATCCAGAAACAAGACCCATATAAATGCTGTTTACAAGAGACCCACTTCAGACCTAGAGACACCCATAGACTGAAAGTGAGAGGCTGGAAAAAGATATTCCACACAAATGGAAATCAAAAGAAAGCTTGGGTAGCAATCCTCATATCAGACAAAATAGACTTTAAAGTAAAGAAGATTCTAAGAGGCAGGTCACTACATCATGATTAAGGGATCTATTCAAGAGAAAGACGGAACAGTCATGAATATCTATGCACCCAACACAGGGGCACCTCAATAAGACAGATACCATCAGACATAAAAAAAGAAATCAACAATAACACAGTAATAGTAGGAAACTTTAACACTCTTCTCACACCAATGGACAGACCATCCAAACAGAAAATTAATAAAGAAACACAAGCCTTAAATGACACACTAGAAGAGATGGACCTCATTGATATCTTTAGGACATACCATCCAAAAGCAGAAGAATGCACTTTCTTCTCAAGTGCTCATGGAACATTCTCCAGGATAGACCACATCTTGGGCCACAAATCAAACCTTAGTAAATTCAAGAAAACTGAAATTATATCAACCATCTTCTTGGACCACAATGCAATGAGACTAGAGATCAACTGCAGGAAAAAAACTGCTAAAAACACAAACACATGGAGATTAAACAACACATACCTAAAAAACCAACTGATGACGAACCAAATCAAAGGAGAAATAAAAACATTCCCAGAAGAAAATGACAATGAACACACGACAGTGGAAAACCTATGGGATATCACAAAAGAAGTTCTAAGAGGGAAAATTAAAGCAATACAATCCTACCTAAATAAACTAGGAAAATCTCAAGCAGAGGACCTAACCCTATGCTTAAAACAACTGGAGAAAGAAGAAGAAAAACACCCCAAAGCCAGAAGAAGAAAAGAAATCATAAAGATCAGAGCAGAAAGAAATGAAAAGAAATGAAAGAAACAATAATAAAGATAAACAAAATTAGAAGCTGGTTCTTCGAAAACATAAATAAAATTGACAAGCCACTGGCCAGACTCATCAAGAAAAAATGAGAGAAGGACCATATCCACAAAATCATAAATGAAAAAGGAGAGATTACAACACATAATGCAGACATCCAAAGGATTCTAGGAGAGCACTAATCTCCCCAGACTGAACCAGGAAGAAATAGAAACCATGAACAACTCAATCACAAGCTCAGGAATCAAAAAACCAAAAATATACCCCAAAATTAAAGCCCAGGGCCAGATGGCTTCACAGCAGAATTCTACCAAAGATTTAAGGAGCTAGTGCCTGTCCTTCTAAAACTCTTCCAAAAAATTGCACAAGAAGGAATATCTATGCACCCAACACAGGGGCACCTCAATAAGACAGATACCATCAGACATAAAAAAAGAAATCAACAATAACACAGTAATAGTAGGAAACTTTAACACTCTTCTCACACCAATGGACAGACCATCCAAACAGAAAATTAATAAAGAAACACAAGCCTTAAATGACACACTAGAAGAGATGGACCTCATTGATATCTTTAGGACATACCATCCAAAAGCAGAAGAATGCACTTTCTTCTCAAGTGCTCATGGAACATTCTCCAGGATAGACCACATCTTGGGCCACAAATCAAACCTTAGTAAATTCAAGAAAACTGAAATTATATCAACCATCTTCTTGGACCACAATGCAATGAGACTAGAGATCAACTGCAGGAAAAAAACTGCTAAAAACACAAACACATGGAGATTAAACAACACATACCTAAAAAACCAACTGATGACGAACCAAATCAAAGGAGAAATAAAAACATTCCCAGAAGAAAATGACAATGAACACACGACAGTGGAAAACCTATGGGATATCACAAAAGAAGTTCTAAGAGGGAAAATTAAAGCAATACAATCCTACCTAAATAAACTAGGAAAATCTCAAGCAGAGGACCTAACCCTATGCTTAAAACAACTGGAGAAAGAAGAAGAAAAACACCCCAAAGCCAGAAGAAGAAAAGAAATCATAAAGATCAGAGCAGAAAGAAATGAAAAAGAAATGAAAGAAACAATAATAAAGATAAACAAAATTAGAAGCTGGTTCTTCGAAAACATAAATAAAATTGACAAGCCACTGGCCAGACTCATCAAGAAAAAATGAGAGAAGGACCATATCCACAAAATCATAAATGAAAAAGGAGAGATTACAACACATAATGCAGACATCCAAAGGATTCTAGGAGAGCACTAATCTCCCCAGACTGAACCAGGAAGAAATAGAAACCATGAACAACTCAATCACAAGCTCAGGAATCAAAAAACCAAAAATATACCCCAAAATTAAAGCCCAGGGCCAGATGGCTTCACAGCAGAATTCTACCAAAGATTTAAGGAGCTAGTGCCTGTCCTTCTAAAACTCTTCCAAAAAATTGCACAAGAAGGAATACTTACAAACATATTCTACAAGGCCTCCATCATCCTGAGACCAAAGCCAGGCAAAGACAACACAAAAAAAGAAAATTATAGGCCAGTTTCACTGATAAATTTAGAGGCCAAAGTCCTCAACAAAATCCTAGCAAACAGAGTTCAACAACACATCAAAAAGCTCATACATCATGATCAAGTTGGGTTCATCCCAGGCATGCAACGATTCTTCAACACCCGCAAATCAATCAGTGTGATACACCACATCAACAAGTTGAGAGACAAAAATCACATGATAATTTCAATAGATGCAGAAAAAGCCTTCAACAAAGTACAACATCCATTTATGATAAAAACTCTTCAGAAAATGGGCACAGAAGGAACCTATCTCAACATAGTGAAAGCCATCTATGAGAAGCCTACAGCGAACATTATTGTTAATGGTGAAAAACTGAAAGCATTCCCTCTAAGATCAGGAACAAGACAAGGATTGTCCACTTTCACCACTCTTATTCAACATAGTCCTGGAAGCTCTAGCAGCAGCAATAAGAGAAGAGAAAGAAATCAAAGGAATCCAGATTGAAAAAGAAGTAAAGCTCTCTCTTTTTGCAGACAGCATGATACTATACATAGAAAACCCAAAGTCACTATTACAAAACTACTAGAGCTAATCCACGAATTCAGCAAAGTCGCGGGATAGAAAATCAATATACAGAAATCACTAGCATTTCTATACAGAAACAATGGAAAATCAGAAAATGAAATCAAAGAGGCAATCCCCTTCACCATTGCAACCAAAAGAATCAAATATCTAGGAATAAACCCACCCAGAGAAACAAAAAAACTGTATACTGAAAATTACAAGACACTCATGAAAGAAATTAAAGAAGATTTAAACAAATGGAGACATATTTCATGTTCCTGAGTCAGAAGAACCAATATTGTGAAAATGACCCTGCTACCAAATGTCATCTGTACGACATGAATCAAAAACCAAAAATATACCCCAAAATTAAAGCCCAGGGCCAGATGGCTTCACAGCAGAATTCTACCAAAGATTTAAGGAGCTAGTGCCTGTCCTTCTAAAACTCTTCCAAAAAATTGCACAAGAAGGAATACTTACAAACATATTCTACAAGGCCTCCATCATCCTGAGACCAAAGCCAGGCAAAGACAACACAAAAAAAGAAAATTATAGGCCAGTTTCACTGATAAATTTAGAGGCCAAAGTCCTCAACAAAATCCTAGCAAACAGAGTTCAACAACACATCAAAAGCTCATACATCATGATCAAGTTGGGTTCATCCCAGGCATGCAACGATTCTTCAACACCCGCAAATCAATCAGTGTGATACACCACATCAACAAGTTGAGAGACAAAAATCACATGATAATTTCAATAGATGCAGAAAAAGCCTTCAACAAAGTACAACATCCATTTATGATAAAAACTCTTCAGAAAATGGGCACAGAAGGAACCTATCTCAACATAGTGAAAGCCATCTATGAGAAGCCTACAGCGAACATTATTGTTAATGGTGAAAAACTGAAAGCATTCCCTCTAAGATCAGGAACAAGACAAGGATTGTCCACTTTCACCACTCTTATTCAACATAGTCCTGGAAGCTCTAGCAGCAGCAATAAGAGAAGAGAAAGAAATCAAAGGAATCCAGATTGAAAAAGAAGTAAAGCTCTCTCTTTTTGCAGACAGCATGATACTATACATAGAAAACCCAAAGTCACTATTACAAAACTACTAGAGCTAATCCACGAATTCAGCAAAGTCGCGGGATAGAAAATCAATATACAGAAATCACTAGCATTTCTATACAGAAACAATGGAAAATCAGAAAATGAAATCAAAGAGGCAATCCCCTTCACCATTGCAACCAAAAGAATCAAATATCTAGGAATAAACCCACCCAGAGAAACAAAAAAACTGTATACTGAAAATTACAAGACACTCATGAAAGAAATTAAAGAAGATTTAAACAAATGGAGACATATTTCATGTTCCTGAGTCAGAAGAACCAATATTGTGAAAATGACCCTGCTACCAAATGTCATCTGTAGATTCAGTGCGATCCCTATCAAACTACCAATGACATTCTTCACAGAATTAGACCAAAGGATAACACAGTTCATATGAAAACATAAAAGACCCCAAATAGCTGAAGCAATCGTTAGAAACAAAAATGGAGCTGGAGGGATCAGCCGCCCAAACTTCAGACTCTACTACAAAGCAACAGTCATCAAGACAGTATGGTACTGGGATGAAAACAGAAATATAGACCAATGGAACAAGATCAAGAACCCAGAGATAAACTCATGCGCCTACGGGTACCCTATTTTTGACAAAGGAGGTGAAAATCTAAAATGGGACAAAGACAGCCTCTTCAACAAATGCTGCTGAGAAAATTGTTCAGCTACATGCAAAAAAAATGAAGTTGGAACATTCCCTGACACCATCCACAAAGATCAACTCAAAATGGATTAAAGACCTAAATATAAGACCAGAAGCCCTAAAACTCTTAGAGGAAACTATAGGCAAAACCCTCAAGGACATAAATCAAAGCAAGATCTTCTCTGACCCACCTACTAAAATAGCGGGACTAAAAAGACAAATGAACATGTGGGACCCCATGAAACTGAAAAGCTTTTGTACAGCAAAGGAAATTACTAAAAAGATGAACAGACAGACCACAGAATGGGAGAAAATCTTAGCAAATGAAACAATAGACAAAGAATTAATCTCCAAAATCTACACCCAACTCAGGCAACTCATATTGGAAAAAATGAAGAACCCAATCAAAAAATGGGAAAAAGATCTAAATAGACATCTCACCAAAGAGGACATACAGGTGGCCCCAGAACAGGTGAAACGATGCTCAATCTCACTTATAATTAGAGAAATGCAAATCAAAAGTACCAAGAGATATCCCCTCGCACCCATCAGAATGGCCATCATCAATAAATCGACAGACAATAAAGGCTGGAGGGGGTACGGAGAAAAGGGAACCCTTCTGCATTGCTGGTGGGAATGTAAACTGATACAGCCTCTATGGAAGACAGTCTGGAGATTCCTTAAAAAACTCGAAATAGAAGTACCTTATGACCCAGCAATCCCACTCTTAGGCTTATACCCTGATGAAATCAAAACTGAAAGAAGCACCTGTACCCCAATGTTCATTGCAGCCCTCTATACAATAGCTAGAACATGGAAGCAATCTAGATGTCCATCGACAAATGAATGGATAAATAAGCTCTGGAAAATATAAAAGAAATGCAGCTGTTAAAAGAAATGCAGAAGAATCAGTCCTCATGAAGTGGTTGGAGCTAGAATTTATTATAAAAAGTGAAGTCAGTCAAAAAGATAAGGACAAGTACAGTATGCTAACACATATATATGGAGTCTAGTAAAAGGGTAATAACACATGCAATGAACCCATGGAAAAATAGACAATAGAAATATGGACAGTGTGGGGAATGAACAGTGGACGGGAGGCATAGAGAGAGTAACATGGAAACCTATACTATCATGTGTGAAAAAGATAGCTGCTGTCATTGCACTAAGAGAATAGGAGTACTTAAAATGGCCAGGTGCGACAGCCTGGAGGGGTGGGATGAGGGGGCCTGGGAGCGGGGAGGGGACCAGGGATATGCATATGGACTGATCTGGGAACGTGCATGTCTGTGAACAACAAAACTCTGTAAAAACTTTAAAATAAAGAAATAAATTTAAAAATATATATACTAGCAATGCATTCTTGTTACTAATATTTTAAGTTTAAACTTCCATATGGGCTTCTTCAGGAGTTTAGGATTTTAATTTTTCTTATATAAGAATTAATCTCCAAAATCTACACCCAACTCAGGCAACTCATATTGGAAAAAATGAAGAACCCAATCAAAAAATGGGAAAAAGATCTAAATAGACATCTCACCAAAGAGGACATACAGGTGGCCCCAGAACAGGTGAAACGATGCTCAATCTCACTTATAATTAGAGAAATGCAAATCAAAAGTACCAAGAGATATCCCCTCGCACCCATCAGAATGGCCATCATCAATAAATCGACAGACAATAAAGGCTGGAGGGGGTACGGAGAAAAGGAACCCTTCTGCATTGCTGGTGGGAATGTAAACTGATACAGCCTCTATGGAAGACAGTCTGGAGATTCCTTAAAAAACTCGAAATAGAAGTACCTTATGACCCAGCAATCCCACTCTTAGGCTTATACCCTGATGAAATCAAAACTGAAAGAAGCACCTGTACCCCAATGTTCATTGCAGCCCTCTATACAATAGCTAGAACATGGAAGCAATCTAGATGTCCATCGACAAATGAATGGATAAATAAGCTCTGGAAAATATAAAAGAAATGCAGCTGTTAAAAGAAATGCAGAAGAATCAGTCCTCATGAAGTGGTTGGAGCTAGAATTTATTATAAAAAGTGAAGTCAGTCAAAAAGATAAGGACAAGTACAGTATGCTAACACATATATATGGAGTCTAGTAAAAGGGTAATAACACATGCAATGAACCCATGGAAAAATAGACAATAGAAATATGGACAGTGTGGGGAATGAACAGTGGACGGGAGGCATAGAGAGAGTAACATGGAAACCTATACTATCATGTGTGAAAAAGATAGCTGCTGTCATTGCACTAAGAGAATAGGAGTACTTAAAATGGCCAGGTGCGACAGCCTGGAGGGGTGGGATGAGGGGGCCTGGGAGCGGGGAGGGGACCAGGGATATGCATATGGACTGATCTGGGAACGTGCATGTCTGTGAACAACAAAACTCTGTAAAAACTTTAAAATAAAGAAATAAATTTAAAAATATATATACTAGCAATGCATTCTTGTTACTAATATTTTAAGTTTAAACTTCCATATGGGCTTCTTCAGGAGTTTAGGATTTTAATTTTTCTTATATTTATTTAGTAAATTTTACAGTGAGCTCTCTTAAGTCTAGATGTCAGAAGTTTAGTTTAATTAGTTCTCTATCAGTTTTACCCAATTATCTTTCCAGTTTAACCCAAGTCCAAACAATATTTAATTCTGCGTTTTACCTACTCCTTTTCATCTACCAAAGATGACTCCTGTGTTCAAAGGAAGTCAAACAACGTCACAATGATAGGAATAGAGCCCACAGTTACTTCTCTGTAGCTAACAGTGGTAATGAACATAATTTGTGCTTTATAATGTGTTTGGGGGCATATATTGGCCCCCTGAAGGCATGACTCACCTTTCTAAATCAGCTTCTACTCAACTTCCAGTCAGTATTGATCCTCTGAGATTTTAACATTGCCTTCTGTGTCTCCAACTGGAAATACTCCAGTTCGCTTTGACCTGTGAAATGTGAAGTATCTACTCTAAAATTTTTTGTACGAGAAGGCATATTATGACTAGACTGCACTCACAGTTAGCTCATATTCATGCCTCTTTTATGTACAGGAATTGAGACTTTGGCTTTTCTTTTTTTTCAGCGCTTATATGTCATATGATGACAACACTGATGACTCATGGAATGAACACTTGTGTATTCTTGTATTTTAGGCAAATATTAGTCCTAATTCTTAGTGTCAGTATATATAAATGATATAGTATAGATCATTGGGTGTTTTTGAACTATATTTAAAGAAGAAAGAGTTTAATATCAAAAAGATTGAGAACCACAAGTACAAAGCATGTATCCAGAGCAGGAACTTTTGTTCAGACTAAGGTGGAACTAGTTATTTTCTCAAAGGTTTGTTACATCGCTTCCCTCTCCTCCTAGCAGGCTGTGGCCAGGAAGTGTGAGTTGAATGACAGACATTCCAGTTAATCCCTTGTTTGCGCAATTGTTTCCTCTCCTGTCTATCAAACTTCAGGGTTATTCTAGAATGGTATACAAGACATTGCTGCTGCCAAGAAAAGAGCAATTCATCATTTGGTTTTTTCCTAGACTAAAAATATTCCTCATCTTATGTTTGAAAACCTTATGCTTTTTTTCTTAATGTAACACATTTGATTTACCCATCCCTCACACTCTAATACCTGTGATGGAATTTCCATTATTTTAGTGTGTGTTATGTTTGGGTTTCCTTGGTGGCTCAGTTGTAAAGGAATCCACTTGTCAATGCAGGACCTGCATGAGACTTGGGTTCAATCCCAGGTCAGGAAGAGCCCTTGGAAGGATAAATGATAATCCATTTCAGTGTCCTTGCCTGGGAAATTCCATGGACTGTAGCCATGGTTTTAAAACAACTAAGGAATTAAGCAAACTGGTAAAGTAACTTTAAGTTACTTATAATGTGTTTGGGGGCATATATTGGCCCCCTGAAGGCATGACTCACCTTTCTAAATCAGCTTCTACTCAACTTCCAGTCAGTATTGATCCTCTGAGATTTTAACATTGCCTTCTGTGTCTCCAACTGGAAATACTCCAGTTCGCTTTGACCTGTGAAATGTGAAGTATCTACTCTAAAATTTTTTGTACGAGAAGGCATATTATGACTAGACTGCACTCACAGTTAGCTCATATTCATGCCTCTTTTATGTACAGGAATTGAGACTTTGGCTTTTCTTTTTTTTCAGCGCTTATATGTCATATGATGACAACACTGATGACTCATGGAATGAACACTTGTGTATTCTTGTATTTTAGGCAAATATTAGTCCTAATTCTTAGTGTCAGTATATATAAATGATATAGTATAGATCATTGGGTGTTTTTGAACTATATTTAAAGAAGAAAGAGTTTAATATCAAAAAGATTGAGAACCACAAGTACAAAGCATGTATCCAGAGCAGGAACTTTTGTTCAGACTAAGGTGGAACTAGTTATTTTCTCAAAGGTTTGTTACATCGCTTCCCTCTCCTCCTAGCAGGCTGTGGCCAGGAAGTGTGAGTTGAATGACAGACATTCCAGTTAATCCCTTGTTTGCGCAATTGTTTCCTCTCCTGTCTATCAAACTTCAGGGTTATTCTAGAATGGTATACAAGACATTGCTGCTGCCAAGAAAAGAGCAATTCATCATTTGGTTTTTTCCTAGACTAAAAATATTCCTCATCTTATGTTTGAAAACCTTATGCTTTTTTTCTTAATGTAACACATTTGATTTACCCATCCCTCACACTCTAATACCTGTGATGGAATTTCCATTATTTTAGTGTGTGTTATGTTTGGGTTTCCTTGGTGGCTCAGTTGTAAAGGAATCCACTTGTCAATGCAGGACCTGCATGAGACTTGGGTTCAATCCCAGGTCAGGAAGAGCCCTTGGAAGGATAAATGATAATCCATTTCAGTGTCCTTGCCTGGGAAATTCCATGGACTGTAGCCATGGTTTTAAAACAACTAAGGAATTAAGCATGAATATGATGTGATGTCTTTGGGGGTAAAGATTAACTTTAAGTTACTTATATGTGAGAACTACAGAACACAACAGCTCTAATAATACCTTCCCTACTCACTTTAAAAAAAAAATTGAGTGAGAGAAATGGAGTTACTGCTAACAGTCAGAGCATTGCAGACTGTTTCTGTCACACTTTAAAACTCTTTCTCTGTTCAGTAAGATTTTCAACCAAGTTGTAATAGAAGAAAGGTTCTAACAGAAACTGCAGATGCCTGGGCAGCAGGTCAGTGGTCAAGGCCCATCCCTTGCAGATAGTAGCTCTCTAGCCAACAGAGAAACAATAGAAACTGTAGGTATCAACAACTCCACTTGTTGTGAGGAAACAGTTTTAAAAAATAAATGTGATTAACTGAGTGAAATAAAAACTGATTCTGACACTTTATATCTGAATTGCATTTTTAGCATGGCTTTTAAATTTCAGACATTAAAATCATCTAAATCCCCTGTGTTGGCTTGTAGAGATTATATGTGATTATACATCAAAAGTTAGCACTCCCTTGGACACTTTAAAAGATTTGTTCATAAGTTTATATATGCTTTTTTACAGTTTGTGTTCTTTTTAAATATTTGTACAATTTTAATAATACTGCTGGAACTAAATTGAGGAGGGAGGAGAGCGGGCAGGCCACTTCTATTGGTCTTTCATTTCTCTATTTTCATCCGTCTTTGTTCTTTGTTCTTTACTGTTAACATATCTACCAATTTTTATTTTTAAAATAATAGTTATTCTATTTATTTTAACATCAAAATCTTCCTCCATTATTTTTTTCCTTAACTTTTGGTGTCTTTGTTTTACCAGCGACTAAAATGTTCACTCACTAGAGAAATGAATTTATTTCAGTTGAGTTGAATTGCTTTCATATCAAGATATTCATAGTGAGGATGTCCCTGGTAGTCGAGTGGCTAAGACTTCAAGCTCCCAATGCAGGTGGCCCAGGTTCGATCCCTGGTTAGGGAACTAGATCCCACATGCTGCAACTAAGGATCCTGAGTGCCACACCTAAGACATGGGAGCCCATTTAAAAATCAACTTAATGGAGAATTTTTAAAAAGGCATGAATATGATGTGATGTCTTTGGGGGTAAAGATTAACTTTAAGTTACTTATATGTGAGAACTACAGAACACAACAGCTCTAATAATACCTTCCCTACTCACTTTAAAAAAAAAATTGAGTGAGAGAAATGGAGTTACTGCTAACAGTCAGAGCATTGCAGACTGTTTCTGTCACACTTTAAAACTCTTTCTCTGTTCAGTAAGATTTTCAACCAAGTTGTAATAGAAGAAAGGTTCTAACAGAAACTGCAGATGCCTGGGCAGCAGGTCAGTGGTCAAGGCCCATCCCTTGCAGATAGTAGCTCTCTAGCCAACAGAGAAACAATAGAAACTGTAGGTATCAACAACTCCACTTGTTGTGAGGAAACAGTTTTAAAAAATAAATGTGATTAACTGAGTGAAATAAAACTGATTCTGACACTTTATATCTGAATTGCATTTTTAGCATGGCTTTTAAATTTCAGACATTAAAATCATCTAAATCCCCTGTGTTGGCTTGTAGAGATTATATGTGATTATACATCAAAAGTTAGCACTCCCTTGGACACTTTAAAAGATTTGTTCATAAGTTTATATATGCTTTTTTACAGTTTGTGTTCTTTTTAAATATTTGTACAATTTTAATAATACTGCTGGAACTAAATTGAGGAGGGAGGAGAGCGGGCAGGCCACTTCTATTGGTCTTTCATTTCTCTATTTTCATCCGTCTTTGTTCTTTGTTCTTTACTGTTAACATATCTACCAATTTTTATTTTTAAAATAATAGTTATTCTATTTATTTTAACATCAAAATCTTCCTCCATTATTTTTTTCCTTAACTTTTGGTGTCTTTGTTTTACCAGCGACTAAAATGTTCACTCACTAGAGAAATGAATTTATTTCAGTTGAGTTGAATTGCTTTCATATCAAGATATTCATAGTGAGGATGTCCCTGGTAGTCGAGTGGCTAAGACTTCAAGCTCCCAATGCAGGTGGCCCAGGTTCGATCCCTGGTTAGGGAACTAGATCCCACATGCTGCAACTAAGGATCCTGAGTGCCACACCTAAGACATGGAGCAGTCAAACAAATAAATAAAGAGTCCCACTTCCTAGAGAAATGACAAATAAAAACAAAAATTAAAAAAAGCTAATCATACTGTTGAAGTTGCTACTCTTTTTTATTGGGGTTTTTGTGTGCATTTTACTAAATTTATGATATCACAAATTTAACAATGTTTTAAATTTTCTGAGTCACTAAGAAATGTTAAAACTTTCAAGTTAAACCATGATTCAATGCTCTTTCAAAAAACTTTCAGATATTTATATTTATTAAATGAACAGTTTATAATCATTTAGACTTGTCATTGTGTATCAGTCTTGTGCATACACATAAATAAATTATCAGCAAAATAATTCACCTCAGTGTTTCTAAAACCTTTTCACATTTGAAATTCAAATCTTCTGACTTGAATCTTTGTTATTATTGTCGTTCTTATGATAGCTTTCTCTGTTCCATTAATACTGTTAGACATATTTCCTTTATTAATGGTCAGTATTTTTGAGATATTCTTTTCTGTAAAATAGGCTCATTTGTAGTCATTCAGGAATGTGAACAATTCTTACCATCACATATTAGATCTAAAGAAAAAGCTTCATTGGGGAAGCTGGCAAAGTAGAGTCATCCAAAGATGTGGAGAATTGGGTCTCTTAACTCTCCCATTGTCCTACTGAGAGGAGAATCACAGACATGCTGTTCTACTAGATGTGCAGGACTTGATTGCAACCAAAGGGAGATAGCCTGCTCCATCTTATTATTCCCATTTTTCATAGAAGAATAGTGGCAAACACTCTTGGTAGTGGGAGCATGAAGAGACTATTTCAGAACCATGCAGTCAGTCTGGATCTATGCTCAAATATCATCTGAGAAGGTCATCTCTCCATCATATGGGAGTAAGAAGCAAAGAAACCCCTAGGAAGCTAACTAGAACTAAATCTCATCACATTGAGACAAAAGGGAGCCTCAAGTCCCAGCTAACTGATTTTCCAAATTATCAAAGCAGGCCAATTTTCCAGAAGAATTTTAATATAGCCTACTTTTTTGCATTATATCTTCTAAGAGCTCACTGCTAAGATGCTAACAACTCACTGTGTGGGTTTTGGTGTTGACATCTAAAATGTTACAGGCAAAAATCAGCACTCCAATTCCATTCATAAGAGACCCTAAAATAGCTGTTGAACTTAATGCTACTCTTTTTTATTGGGGTTTTTGTGCATTTACTAAATTTATGATATCACAAATTTAACAATGTTTTAAATTTTCTGAGTCACTAAGAAATGTTAAAACTTTCAAGTTAAACCATGATTCAATGCTCTTTCAAAAAACTTTCAGATATTTATATTTATTAAATGAACAGTTTATAATCATTTAGACTTGTCATTGTGTATCAGTCTTGTGCATACACATAAATAAATTATCAGCAAAATAATTCACCTCAGTGTTTCTAAAACCTTTTCACATTTGAAATTCAAATCTTCTGACTTGAATCTTTGTTATTATTGTCGTTCTTATGATAGCTTTCTCTGTTCCATTAATACTGTTAGACATATTTCCTTTATTAATGGTCAGTATTTTTGAGATATTCTTTTCTGTAAAATAGGCTCATTTGTAGTCATTCAGGAATGTGAACAATTCTTACCATCACATATTAGATCTAAAGAAAAGCTTCATTGGGGCCGCTGGCAAAGTAGAGTCATCCAAAGATGTGGAGAATTGGGTCTCTTAACTCTCCCATTGTCCTACTGAGAGGAGAATCACAGACATGCTGTTCTACTAGATGTGCAGGACTTGATTGCAACCAAAGGGAGATAGCCTGCTCCATCTTATTATTCCCATTTTTCATAGAAGAATAGTGGCAAACACTCTTGGTAGTGGGAGCATGAAGAGACTATTTCAGAACCATGCAGTCAGTCTGGATCTATGCTCAAATATCATCTGAGAAGGTCATCTCTCCATCATATGGGAGTAAGAAGCAAAGAAACCCCTAGGAAGCTAACTAGAACTAAATCTCATCACATTGAGACAAAAGGGAGCCTCAAGTCCCAGCTAACTGATTTTCCAAATTATCAAAGCAGGCCAATTTTCCAGAAGAATTTTAATATAGCCTACTTTTTTGCATTATATCTTCTAAGAGCTCACTGCTAAGATGCTAACAACTCACTGTGTGGGTTTTGGTGTTGACATCTAAAATGTTACAGGCAAAAATCAGCACTCCAATTCCATTCATAAGAGACCCTAAAATAGCTGTTGACTAATGCATTGATGAGATGCAGTTGTCCTGTTCTGTCACCGGGAGTAACAGCCAAGTGTCTGGCAATGATACCAGAGCTGCTTCCTCCCTCTCAGCAATTGTGAGAAGCCATATATTGTAAGGTGCAGACTGATTTCAATTATTATAAAATGTCAATAATAGAAGTGTTTTAGGATCTTGAAAGTATTTGCTCTTCACATGCTCTTCCTTTTCTCAATTCAAACTGAGAAGAGAAAACAATATACACTACAGCCTCATTCATACTCACATGAAAGTTTCACATGCCTGAAACTTACTGTGTTATAAAACCAGAAGCAGACTAAAGTTTGAAAGGAGAGAGTAACATATTTGTCTAAGAATTATTCATTAATTTTGCTATTTTGAGGTAGTAGAGGACAGGAGTATTTTGACTCTCCCTCAAATTTTGAGGATTTCAATGAAAAAATAAGAATCCCATGTCTATCATGCTAATGTGGATTTACAAAGTTCTATATTGCCAAGGAGAGCGATAATCACATGCCAGCACTCTTTCAAAAAACTGCCATGTGGGTAGCTTATAAGCTGGGTTTTACATGAGATCTCAACATTTAGAAAAATCATGTTATCTTTATTCCAGTGATGGAGACATAGTGGTTCAAAGAGATTAATTTCACAAGGACATGAAGCTAGTAACAGGTCACGTTGGCTAACAACCCATGTCTCTCTGACACTATCATGTCATCACAGGTGCAAGATATCATGCTTCTTAATTAACTTTACTGAGAAAGGTTAAAGATCTTTGTCCGGGATCATAAACAGTAGCTGTTGGAGTGAGAATACCATTCTAGGTTCTATCAGTGTGGGCTTATTTTATGTTCTCCCATCTGTTTGAAACTACCTTTATTCTGTGCCTGAATCTGTTCAGTAATCACTCTTATACGGAGGGGCTTTCTCATCTTATGATTTAAATAAATCATACAAAGTTTTTTTGGAAAAAACTAAGATGCTAAGTCTAACTCACTGTGTGGGTTTTGGTGTTGACATCTAAAATGTTACAGGCAAAAATCAGCACTCCAATTCCATTCATAAGAGACCCTAAAATAGCTGTTGACTAATGCATTGATGAGATGCAGTTGTCCTGTTCTGTCACCGGGAGTAACAGCCAAGTGTCTGGCAATGATACCAGAGCTGCTTCCTCCCTCTCAGCAATTGTGAGAAGCCATATATTGTAAGGTGCAGACTGATTTCAATTATTATAAAATGTCAATAATAGAAGTGTTTTAGGATCTTGAAAGTATTTGCTCTTCACATGCTCTTCCTTTTCTCAATTCAAACTGAGAAGAGAAAACAATATACACTACAGCCTCATTCATACTCACATGAAAGTTTCACATGCCTGAAACTTACTGTGTTATAAAACCAGAAGCAGACTAAAGTTTGAAAGGAGAGAGTAACATATTTGTCTAAGAATTATTCATTAATTTTGCTATTTTGAGGTAGTAGAGGACAGGAGTATTTTGACTCTCCCTCAAATTTTGAGGATTTCAATGAAAAAATAAGAATCCCATGTCTATCATGCTAATGTGGATTTACAAAGTTCTATATTGCCAAGGAGAGCGATAATCACATGCCAGCACTCTTTCAAAAAACTGCCATGTGGGTAGCTTATAAGCTGGGTTTTACATGAGATCTCAACATTTAGAAAAATCATGTTATCTTTATTCCAGTGATGGAGACATAGTGGTTCAAAGAGATTAATTTCACAAGGACATGAAGCTAGTAACAGGTCACGTTGGCTAACAACCCATGTCTCTCTGACACTATCATGTCATCACAGGTGCAAGATATCATGCTTCTTAATTAACTTTACTGAGAAAGGTTAAAGATCTTTGTCCGGGATCATAAACAGTAGCTGTTGGAGTGAGAATACCATTCTAGGTTCTATCAGTGTGGGCTTATTTTATGTTCTCCCATCTGTTTGAAACTACCTTTATTCTGTGCCTGAATCTGTTCAGTAATCACTCTTATACGGAGGGGCTTTCTCATCTTATGATTTTTAAACATAAATCATAGGTAAGTCTAACAGCTGCTTTATTCCCCTAAAATTCATGTCTTTTTGCCTTCTGTCCATGCCCTTCTTGGACAAGGTAATTTATAAAAGGCTTACTTTCAGTTAGGTTTTTAATTTTATTACTAATATGACTAAGTAGTTTAATTATGGCCAGGGCAATTATATGCACTATTGTGAAATATGTGATATATAAAATTTCTCTGTAGATGATTTTTATTATATTAACTACTTTCATTTTTCCCTCAAATATTCCTTTTTATCTAAAATGCTATTGGTAGATATGTCTTCTAGGTTTAAAATTTTATTTTCAATTAAAACTTAAGATTCCTTTGAAAGTAATTATGTGACAATCGAAGCTGAAATTCTCCTAAGAAGCTCACGTCTCTAATACAAAGAAGTGCACAAGCTCCATTCCACACACAACTTTGAAACTGAGAACCTGAAGAGACCCAAAATAACTGAGAGTCTTTCATCAATGAGTGTGGAGTCACTGCTGAGAACACGGAGAAGAGGGTTGAGGAATCACACACACCTCATGACTGCTAGATTATGAATAAGTTCTGTAGATAAGCACTGATTTGCATTGAGGAAGCTCTAATATTGTGTCACAGTCATGTACACTTCTTCTCCAGGGGATTTTTCTGACCCAGGAATTAAGCCTGGATCTCTTGCATTGCAGCAGATTCTTTACCATTTGAGCCACCAAGGAAGCCACTATATATATTATTAAACCCCACAAAGAATACAAATCATGTTTAATCTGATTCCTTTCACCTGCACCTCCCATGAAAAAGCTTCATCAAAGTCTTAATGTGCCAAACAGATTTTAAAATACTATACTTTTTTTATTAAAATTCTCTTGAATTTACATCAAGACACATAAAAATATTGAGTTCAATAAAATGCTGCATTGAAAACTAATTTAATTTGAGAAAGTTGGAAGATTCCAGGTGAAGGTTCTATCAGTGTGGGCTTATTTTATGTTCTCCCATCTGTTTGAAACTACCTTTATTCTGTGCCTGAATCTGTTCAGTAATCACTCTTATACGGAGGGCTTTCTCATCTTATGATTTTTAAACATAAATCATAGGTAAGTCTAACAGCTGCTTTATTCCCCTAAAATTCATGTCTTTTTGCCTTCTGTCCATGCCCTTCTTGGACAAGGTAATTTATAAAAGGCTTACTTTCAGTTAGGTTTTTAATTTTATTACTAATATGACTAAGTAGTTTAATTATGGCCAGGGCAATTATATGCACTATTGTGAAATATGTGATATATAAAATTTCTCTGTAGATGATTTTTATTATATTAACTACTTTCATTTTTCCCTCAAATATTCCTTTTTATCTAAAATGCTATTGGTAGATATGTCTTCTAGGTTTAAAATTTTATTTTCAATTAAAACTTAAGATTCCTTTGAAAGTAATTATGTGACAATCGAAGCTGAAATTCTCCTAAGAAGCTCACGTCTCTAATACAAAGAAGTGCACAAGCTCCATTCCACACACAACTTTGAAACTGAGAACCTGAAGAGACCCAAAATAACTGAGAGTCTTTCATCAATGAGTGTGGAGTCACTGCTGAGAACACGGAGAAGAGGGTTGAGGAATCACACACACCTCATGACTGCTAGATTATGAATAAGTTCTGTAGATAAGCACTGATTTGCATTGAGGAAGCTCTAATATTGTGTCACAGTCATGTACACTTCTTCTCCAGGGGATTTTTCTGACCCAGGAATTAAGCCTGGATCTCTTGCATTGCAGCAGATTCTTTACCATTTGAGCCACCAAGGAAGCCACTATATATATTATTAAACCCCACAAAGAATACAAATCATGTTTAATCTGATTCCTTTCACCTGCACCTCCCATGAAAAAGCTTCATCAAAGTCTTAATGTGCCAAACAGATTTTAAAATACTATACTTTTTTTATTAAAATTCTCTTGAATTTACATCAAGACACATAAAAATATTGAGTTCAATAAAATGCTGCATTGAAAACTAATTTAATTTGAGAAAGTTGGAAGATTCCAGGTGAAATACCAAGACTTGTTAGCCAGATAAACCTTTTGCTGTAACTGTGACAGTCTTGGTCTTCTTATACGTAAATGAGACTTCCTACAATTATTACCATTAGAGGGTCATCTTTGGATTTGAAAGAGCTGACTCATATTTTATGACTCTTTCTCTTTTGGTTTTCAGACCAAGATTCCTTTGTGCACAGAATTAAAATGGAAAAGAATATATAGGGGTGAATATGATCTTGTCTTGCTTTAGTATGCATAATAATTTGTATTATAAAAGCCCCAGAAATAAGAGCATCGAGAAATTAATCAGTGAGGAGAACAAAGAGAAATTTCTGCATTTGAATAAAAACTTATATCAAAGAGTACAGCTAAACTTTGCCTTTCCTTCAGGTATTTGTTATTTCTCCAAAACTGTTATACAGTTCTGAAGGAGACACACAACATATCACAGAACCCAGAAGATTATCCAGTATAAGTAAGTCCTTAAGAATATTAGACATGTCAATGGTTGAAAGTGATCACAAGGGAGGGAGAACAGGAGGCAGACAGAACATGTGAGAGATTATGAGTCTTCATTTCTGAGAATGATTTATGCTAAGTGGTGTTATTTTCAGTAATGAGCTTTTATATTCAATTACATTCATGTACATATAGTGATATGTAAAACACATTTATATTGGCTTACTCAAAGCTCTTTAAATCCCCTAAACATATCTAATACCACTGTTGTCCTTACAGAGAAAGAAAAACCTCAGCATCTGTCCCGACTAAGCAATCATACACTCAGCTTCCTACCTTCCTGAACTCCCTGAATTCAATCATTTCACCTTTAAATGTGTTACATTTAAAACATATACAAACATAGTAATGTTAATAGATTTTGTCAAATTGTTCACTAATACAGTTAACTCCTCTAGCAGCAGTGCATGTTTCTATAAAAATTTTTCCCTAGCCCCCCAAACAAAGATTTTAAAATACTATACTTTTTTTATTAAAATTCTCTTGAATTTACATCAAGACACATAAAAATATTGAGTTCAATAAAATGCTGCATTGAAAACTAATTTAATTTGAGAAAGTTGGAAGATTCCAGGTGAAATACCAAGACTTGTTAGCCAGATAAACCTTTTGCTGTAACTGTGACAGTCTTGGTCTTCTTATACGTAAATGAGACTTCCTACAATTATTACCATTAGAGGGTCATCTTTGGATTTGAAAGAGCTGACTCATATTTTATGACTCTTTCTCTTTTGGTTTTCAGACCAAGATTCCTTTGTGCACAGAATTAAAATGGAAAAGAATATATAGGGGTGAATATGATCTTGTCTTGCTTTAGTATGCATAATAATTTGTATTATAAAAGCCCCAGAAATAAGAGCATCGAGAAATTAATCAGTGAGGAGAACAAAGAGAAATTTCTGCATTTGAATAAAAACTTATATCAAAGAGTACAGCTAAACTTTGCCTTTCCTTCAGGTATTTGTTATTTCTCCAAAACTGTTATACAGTTCTGAAGGAGACACACAACATATCACAGAACCCAGAAGATTATCCAGTATAAGTAAGTCCTTAAGAATATTAGACATGTCAATGGTTGAAAGTGATCACAAGGGAGGGAGAACAGGAGGCAGACAGAACATGTGAGAGATTATGAGTCTTCATTTCTGAGAATGATTTATGCTAAGTGGTGTTATTTTCAGTAATGAGCTTTTATATTCAATTACATTCATGTACATATAGTGATATGTAAAACACATTTATATTGGCTTACTCAAAGCTCTTTAAATCCCCTAAACATATCTAATACCACTGTTGTCCTTACAGAGAAAGAAAAACCTCAGCATCTGTCCCGACTAAGCAATCATACACTCAGCTTCCTACCTTCCTGAACTCCCTGAATTCAATCATTTCACCTTTAAATGTGTTACATTTAAAACATATACAAACATAGTAATGTTAATAGATTTTGTCAAATTGTTCACTAATACAGTTAACTCCTCTAGCAGCAGTGCATGTTTCTACTGCTCTATGCCCTAACCAGTATGGTTAATGTCCGAGTTTTTTCTCAATATATTGAGTAATAATAAAAAGATATATCTCATTAGTTTGCAGTTATTTTATTGTTAAAAATATAGAGAAATGCTTTAATGTGCGATCAACTATTTCATATGCTTATGAAATTAAATGCTTTTTGTGCATTTGGTTATATTCTGTAATCATACCGTTGGGCCGACTGGCTAACAGAGGGTTAACACCACAGGCCTTGCAAAATTGAAGGCCCTACAAGGTCAGCAACAAAGAGCCTTCTGCCGACCTGCCAGCGCCTGGCAATCTCACAGAGCTAGTGATAAGGAACTTGCTCCATCAAGGACTTTGCACTGTGTCTAGTAAAACACAAACCGCATGTATGCCAGACATGAGTCACCGAGACCCTTGCCCCATACCCACAAACAGCTCAGTGACAACTGATTCATCACTGGCACTTTGCTTAAACAAAGACTTTGCCTCTGTGCATGCACCAAGAAACCCCCTCTTCACTTTCTTCTTCCCAGATAAAAATCCCCTCATCCCATCTCCAGGGGTGAATTCACTGGCCCTGCCTCTTGGGGCCATGTGAATCTTGCCTGGGAGCATTGTCCCAATAAACGCCCTGAGTTGTCTCTGCTCTAACCTCATCCGAATTGTCCTTGCTGTGCAGAATACCTTTCTTACCTTTTATCTATTGATTATGAGGCCCTCCACAGACATAGAACTGTGCTTTTAATATTTATGTGTCACAAACATATACCCCAAATTTGAGTTGATTTTTCCCTCTTTTTTCTTCACCTTTTTCTGAGCTTTGAAGTATGGTTTAAAGTTAAACATATAGACATTTACCTTATACACAAATGTGACTGTGTCCTAATTGTCCATTTTCTTGTCACAATGATACATGCTTACATTGTAGTCTTTTTTTACAAAGTCTAATTTTTATTTTAGTATAAGAGTTTACTCCAAATGAATTTATTTTTCCAAGTGCTTGAAACTTGAGGGAGTTTTTATCACTGGCAAAAAACCATCCACAGCATCGTTTTCTTACATATTGTCATTTTATTCAGCTCTCAATGATAGCTAACATATTTATTTAAATTAACATCTCTATCATTTTACTTCTCAGGATGATATTTGTTTCATTTTTTAATAGACATTATCATTTTCTACATATGATTTTCTTGATTTGCATGAAATTAAATTAAGGTTAAGTTGCTCAGTCATGTCTGACTCTTTGTGACCCCATGGGAAAACCATAGAATTCTCCAGGTATGAGTACCAGAGTGGGGGTAACTTATTCCTTCTCCAGGGAATCCTGTGGATCCAGGAACTGAACCCTGGTCTCCCACATTGGAGGCAGATTCTTTACTATTTGAGCTACTAGGGAAGCCCTCTTCTTCCTGTAAGTTCTGCTATTATCAAAAGGCATTTTGAGCTGCCCTATTTGTTTTCCTAACTGTATTTAATTTGGGTTTCTGTATATCAGATTTTTACATTTCTCTGTTTTGATCAAGATGTCTCTCTGAAAACTAAATGATCAAGAATCAGGCTTAGTAGTTTCTATGTTTTTTGTCTTTCAGTATCAGGAAGGACATGTCTTCAGAGTAGTGTCTCACATTGGAGGGACAGTGCACAGATTGGAAATATAATGAGATTATATGTAATAACAAGAAGGGGTAGGAAGGAGAACTCTCAGAGACATTTTATCTGAAGTTCATATTGTATCAAGATCATGTACATTGGTCTTAAATATCATCAGTTTGTCTCTCCCTTTTTAACCTCATCCGAATTGTCCTTGCTGTGCAGAATACCTTTCTTACCTTTTATCTATTGATTATGAGGCCCTCCACAGACATAGAACTGTGCTTTTAATATTTATGTGTCACAAACATATACCCCAAATTTGAGTTGATTTTTCCCTCTTTTTTCTTCACCTTTTTCTGAGCTTTGAAGTATGGTTTAAAGTTAAACATATAGACATTTACCTTATACACAAATGTGACTGTGTCCTAATTGTCCATTTTCTTGTCACAATGATACATGCTTACATTGTAGTCTTTTTTTACAAAGTCTAATTTTTATTTTAGTATAAGAGTTTACTCCAAATGAATTTATTTTTCCAAGTGCTTGAAACTTGAGGGAGTTTTTATCACTGGCAAAAAACCATCCACAGCATCGTTTTCTTACATATTGTCATTTTATTCAGCTCTCAATGATAGCTAACATATTTATTTAAATTAACATCTCTATCATTTTACTTCTCAGGATGATATTTGTTTCATTTTTTAATAGACATTATCATTTTCTACATATGATTTTCTTGATTTGCATGAAATTAAATTAAGGTTAAGTTGCTCAGTCATGTCTGACTCTTTGTGACCCCATGGGAAAACCATAGAATTCTCCAGGTATGAGTACCAGAGTGGGGGTAACTTATTCCTTCTCCAGGGAATCCTGTGGATCCAGGAACTGAACCCTGGTCTCCCACATTGGAGGCAGATTCTTTACTATTTGAGCTACTAGGGAAGCCCTCTTCTTCCTGTAAGTTCTGCTATTATCAAAAGGCATTTTGAGCTGCCCTATTTGTTTTCCTAACTGTATTTAATTTGGGTTTCTGTATATCAGATTTTTACATTTCTCTGTTTTGATCAAGATGTCTCTCTGAAAACTAAATGATCAAGAATCAGGCTTAGTAGTTTCTATGTTTTTTGTCTTTCAGTATCAGGAAGGACATGTCTTCAGAGTAGTGTCTCACATTGGAGGGACAGTGCACAGATTGGAAATATAATGAGATTATATGTAATAACAAGAAGGGGTAGGAAGGAGAACTCTCAGAGACATTTTATCTGAAGTTCATATTGTATCAAGATCATGTACATTGGAGATCATTTGAAACTTTATATCATCATCAAAGATTTGGAAAAGAACAGACATCAAGTCTGGTCTGGATATCTTAGGAAAACTGCCTCATAACATGTCTTCTACTTCAATTCCTGGTAATATTTACTTTTGGATCATCAGATAATATTCAGATCCAGTCAGAATTTGCTGCTTATTTTAGGTGTGTCATGTGAATCCAAGACTCCATTTCTTATTTTTTGTTGGGAAAAGGTTTGGCTGGATAGAGGTCTTTCCAGAGAAGTTAGAGTTCTTTTAGACATGTCCAATAGTCAAAATCTCCAAGTTGTAGGACGTGAGGGTTAAGCTCTTCATCTCTCAACAGTGTACTCTGAAAAAATGGCTCAACTAAAGCATGGTTATTTTTAATAGAAGCGATTAGGACTTTGCAATACTGAATATATCTTCTTTTATCAGCTATGGGTCAAAAAAGGAAGGAACAAAGTTCATTGGGCATTCTGTGACTATCTCAAAGGGTGAGAGGTTATGAATTATTAAAGGGGTGGATCTGAGATCTAGAGAATCAACAGTAATGCTTTTAGTCAGAGTATTTGGAGGGCCTTTTCAAAGTTTGCCAATGATTCTTAACAGTGTCATTAGTGCATTTGACTAAACCAGAGTCAAAGGATCAAAGATGATTTTTACAGTAGCTAAGGCCAGGAGATTATTTCCTTCCACAGGGCTCAACAGCCAAATGATTTTAATTGAGCTGGCCTTTTTAAGTTCTGCTATTATCAAAAGGCATTTTGAGCTGCCCTATTTGTTTTCCTAACTGTATTTAATTTGGGTTTCTGTATATCAGATTTTTACATTTCTCTGTTTTGATCAAGATGTCTCTCTGAAAACTAAATGATCAAGAATCAGGCTTAGTAGTTTCTATGTTTTTTGTCTTTCAGTATCAGGAAGGACATGTCTTCAGAGTAGTGTCTCACATTGGAGGGACAGTGCACAGATTGGAAATATAATGAGATTATATGTAATAACAAGAAGGGGTAGGAAGGAGAACTCTCAGAGACATTTTATCTGAAGTTCATATTGTATCAAGATCATGTACATTGGAGATCATTTGAAACTTTATATCATCATCAAAGATTTGGAAAAGAACAGACATCAAGTCTGGTCTGGATATCTTAGGAAAACTGCCTCATAACATGTCTTCTACTTCAATTCCTGGTAATATTTACTTTTGGATCATCAGATAATATTCAGATCCAGTCAGAATTTGCTGCTTATTTTAGGTGTGTCATGTGAATCCAAGACTCCATTTCTTATTTTTTGTTGGGAAAAGGTTTGGCTGGATAGAGGTCTTTCCAGAGAAGTTAGAGTTCTTTTAGACATGTCCAATAGTCAAAATCTCCAAGTTGTAGGACGTGAGGGTTAAGCTCTTCATCTCTCAACAGTGTACTCTGAAAAAATGGCTCAACTAAAGCATGGTTATTTTTAATAGAAGCGATTAGGACTTTGCAATACTGAATATATCTTCTTTTATCAGCTATGGGTCAAAAAAGGAAGGAACAAAGTTCATTGGGCATTCTGTGACTATCTCAAAGGGTGAGAGGTTATGAATTATTAAAGGGGTGGATCTGAGATCTAGAGAATCAACAGTAATGCTTTTAGTCAGAGTATTTGGAGGGCCTTTTCAAAGTTTGCCAATGATTCTTAACAGTGTCATTAGTGCATTTGACTAAACCAGAGTCAAAGGATCAAAGATGATTTTTACAGTAGCTAAGGCCAGGAGATTATTTTCCTTCCACAGGGCTCAATTGTCAGCCATCATAAGCCCTGGGTCAACGGAGGTCTTTCTGTTTCAGGGTGAGTACCCGCAAGTGCTTCCCTTCCTTTTCATGTTCAAAAAGAACAAAGGAAACATAATTGAGATGCTCAAATCAAATGTGTTCATCAAACTATCCTTTAAGGCCTTGGAAGCTCTTAAACTTGTGTTCTTCCAATGAAATCAGGTTTTATTTAATAAAACATACAAAGGCTTAGCCATAGTAGAAATTTGGAGTCCAATTTTTGGCAATAATTAATTAGTCCAAGCAAACTTCACATTTGGTGCTTAACCCTATTTTTGGAAACTCAAGACACCATGAGACATATCTGAATCTAAGTGTAGCCCTTGGTCTGATGTCAGATGCCCTAAATATCAAACCTGAGTTTTCTTTTCTTTTTTTTTTAATGACCTTATGTCCCTTTAAGCCTAAAAGCTTTAACAAGAGATCTTATCTTCCTGTCAAGAGGCTTGGGAAAGAGCGAAGAAGCAAATTATCCACATATTGCAACAAAGTAGACCCTTTAAGGAACTTTGAATCATCAGGATCAACCATCAGAGTTTGTAAGAAATAAGGACTCTCAGTAAAAACCCTGAGGCATTATGGTCGAGGTGAATTATTCTTATCAAGTGAAGGCAAAAAAGCGTTGGCAAGGTTCATCAGCTTGAATATTGAAGAATGCATTGCATAAATCAGTTATAGTAAATAATCTATTTATAGTAGGAATAGAAGCTACTAATGTATGAGGATTAGGGACAAGTGGATGTCAAGGGATAACCATGTTGCTTTTACTGCTCATAAATCTTGGAATAATCTCCATCCTCAGCTCTTAGGTTTTCTTATTGGTAACATATGAGAATTGCATGTGCAAGTACAAAAGATGATGAGGACTTGAGCCTTGTAATCTTCTCTTATGGGTTTTATACCTCAAAGGGCATCTTTACTTATTGGGTATTGATTAATTCTTAGGGGAGGTTTCAAGGGATATCTTTAAATCTCTCCAATATCAGTTGGAGATTTTGCCCATAAGGAGGGTGATAGTGGATTTGACAAGGATAAATGATCAGTTTTTACAGAATCAATTTCAGTACCATCAAAGACACAAGTAAAATATGTCAAAGGGTCATTTAATGCAACTGGTTGGTTATCTGATAAGTAGTAAAATTCTAGAGTTATTTTCCTCTTGGAGGATAAAGAAATTTTGGCATTTTCTCTAAGAAGTCAGCCTACTAAATGGATAAAAGCAGAAGAAGAAAGAAATAAGGGATGCATGTCTCTTAAAATTGAAAGCCACTCAGTCATGTCTGACTCTTTGTGACTGCATAGATTTAGCTTGCCAGGCTACTCTGTTTATGAAATTCTCCAGGCGAGAATACTGGAGTGGGTAGCAATTCTCTTGGAGAGTTATTCTTTTCTCCAGGGTACCTTTCTAACCTAGGACTCAAACTCAGGCCTCCCAAATTGCAGGTAGATTCTTTATCAGCTGAGCCAGTAAGGAAGCCCTGTCTCAAAAGGCCTAAACCAAAGGGAAAAGGTCCAGAGACAGAAATTTCTTGAAGTTTCTTAGATATCCCTACAATTTGAACTATTTCAGTATTCTAAGGTGGTACCTGCTTATGGTAGAGGGATTGAGCCCTGAGAGTGTATCTCTGGTTTCAATTAGAACTCGAAAAGATTCATCCTCAGTCTTGAAAAATAGTTGTCCTCAGAGTTTTTACTGAGAGTCCTTATTGCTTACAAACTCTGATGGCTAATCTGGGTGATTCAAAGTTCCTGAAAGGGTCTACTTTGAAGCAATATGTGGATAATTTGCTTCTTTGCTTTTTCCCAAACCTCTTCACAGGAAGATAAGATCTCTTGTTAAAGCTTTGAGGCTTAAAGGAACATAAGGTCATTAAAGAAAGGGGTTAGCATCATAAGAGCCCCTATTGTTTATCAGAGCCCTGTATGTGATGACGTGGGAAGGATGGTTAGACGGCTGAAGACACCTAAAGCTTTTGAATTTGTAACAACCCCTGGTCTCTGCAATAATAGTAGAAACCAGGAGAGTTTTGGTTTAATTTAGGGGGCCTCATTTGTTGAAATTGAAGAATAATAATACTTACAGTCTTCTTTTTAGAAGTGACTCATCCAGAATTTTAAAGAACTAGTTTGGTAGATTATCTAAATGTTAAATAGTGTTCTGTTCTGCTCTGGTGTTTTTTATTGTAGTGACTTTTCTTGCTGCAGAGCAAGGGCTCTAGGCTACATGTGCTTCAGTAGTTGTGGCTCATGAGGTGTAAAGAACAAACTCAATAATTGTGACACATAGGATTATCTACTCCATGGCATGTGGGATCTTCCTGCACCAGGTATTGAATCCTTGTCTCTTGCATTGTCAGGTGGATTCGTTATCACTGAGCCACCAGGGAAACCCTAGACTTTTATTTTAAAACAAGCTAATGTTGATTGTAATACTCATAAAGAGATTCATTAGGATTTGTGTGCAAGCCTGAATTTTGTTCCAATGGACAAGCTTGGAAAAGCCCATGGAAGTGCTAATGAAGTCACCTAGCAATTGCTCAAGTTTTATTATGTACTAAGTTAATGAGATATTCTCCTGCTTATAACTGTAGATAAGTTTCAGAATTTTCCCAGTCAGATGTTTTCATCTAAGACTGTGCCTGGTTTTTCTAAAAACACATGAACTAGTCAGAGAAATCAGGTTAATTAGTTTGAATGACTATATTGAATGCCTCAGTATATCTGAAGAATCTTTATTTATAATGGGAAAATCTTTGATTATGGCTTGCAGTTCATCTTTAGTCCAGGGAATATAAGAAATTAAGAGTTTAGTATCTGGATCTACAGAAGGTTTAATTTTAGAGGGACAGGTACTAGTAAGTTCAGAAGGAGAAGATGTAAGGAGAGTTTCAGAGCAAAAGGGACGTTTGATGAGATAATCAATACGGGCAACTGGGAGTATAGGGCAGGTGTGGGTGGTATAGAAGGGAGGAGAAGATGGTGCTGGAAGTGAAAACTGATGATAAGGAGCAAAAGGGTAGAAGCAAGATGGTACTGGAGGAGGAATCTGAGACAGAGGAGCCAAGAAAGAAGAAACTGAGCCTTCAGGAGTCAATTTACTTTTATTTAATCTTTTTCTTTCTTTTTTTTTGCCTCAGTTAATCTTAAAATCTTATTTTCCAGAGAGGAAATTTTAGTTTCTAACAATGTTTGGAAGCGTCAAAACACCAATCCAAATAGACATACTATTCAGTTCTGAAAATTCATTTCTAAAAAGTGGTTAAATAGTGTTCTGTTCTGCTCTGGTGTTTTTTATTGTAGTGACTTTTCTTGCTGCAGAGCAAGGGCTCTAGGCTACATGTGCTTCAGTAGTTGTGGCTCATGAGGTGTAAAGAACAAACTCAATAATTGTGACACATAGGATTATCTACTCCATGGCATGTGGGATCTTCCTGCACCAGGTATTGAATCCTTGTCTCTTGCATTGTCAGGTGGATTCGTTATCACTGAGCCACCAGGGAAACCCTAGACTTTTATTTTAAAACAAGCTAATGTTGATTGTAATACTCATAAAGAGATTCATTAGGATTTGTGTGCAAGCCTGAATTTTGTTCCAATGGACAAGCTTGGAAAAGCCCATGGAAGTGCTAATGAAGTCACCTAGCAATTGCTCAAGTTTTATTATGTACTAAGTTAATGAGATATTCTCCTGCTTATAACTGTAGATAAGTTTCAGAATTTTCCCAGTCAGATGTTTTCATCTAAGACTGTGCCTGGTTTTTCTAAAAACACATGAACTAGTCAGAGAAATCAGGTTAATTAGTTTGAATGACTATATTGAATGCCTCAGTATATCTGAAGAATCTTTATTTATAATGGGAAAATCTTTGATTATGGCTTGCAGTTCATCTTTAGTCCAGGGAATATAAGAAATTAAGAGTTTAGTATCTGGATCTACAGAAGGTTTAATTTTAGAGGGACAGGTACTAGTAAGTTCAGAAGGAGAAGATGTAAGGAGAGTTTCAGAGCAAAAGGGACGTTTGATGAGATAATCAATACGGGCAACTGGGAGTATAGGGCAGGTGTGGGTGGTATAGAAGGGAGGAGAAGATGGTGCTGGAAGTGAAAACTGATGATAAGGAGCAAAAGGGTAGAAGCAAGATGGTACTGGAGGAGGAATCTGAGACAGAGGAGCCAAGAAAGAAGAAACTGAGCCTTCAGGAGTCAATTTACTTTTATTTAATCTTTTTCTTTCTTTTTTTTTGCCTCAGTTAATCTTAAAATCTTATTTTCCAGAGAGGAAATTTTAGTTTCTAACAATGTTTGGAAGCGTCAAAACACCAATCCAAATAGACATACTATTCAGTTCTGAAAATTCATTTCTAAGAAAATTAAGTGGGAAAATTTCAAAAATTTCCCATAATGACTATTGATTTTGTAAATTGCCCTTGGTCAGATACGTCCATTTAGTTAGAAACGTAAATGAGGAATATTATAGTTTTTAAACATAAAATTGTTCAAAGTCCCTATGGGGAGATTGTGCCCTCAGAATACTTAGTTGCATCCCAATTTCCTCTAGAGTAAAAGAAGAACAGAATAAACAGTTTACAGCTTTAACAGCTTAAGTCAAAGAGTTTATAACTCAAAAAGCTTGAATGCCTAATACCAATCAGTTCTAAGAAAACAGCTGGCTATTAGAGGATCCAGACTGAAGGTTTCTCTTCCAGTTCCCATAGAACAGCCCCTATTCCCAACGAATAGGCTGACAGATGAACTGGCCTGATTTCAATGAAATAATCCCTATTCCCTCAAAGAATGGGCCAAAGACTTCTCATCCAGCTTTGGTTTAAATGGTCTGATCTCAAAATCAACTCAAAGGGGCAATGGGTACTCGCATATAGAACAAGACCTTAGCTAGAATGAAGGAAACCTTAGAGTAGATCCCAAATAAAGTCTGGAGAGTTTCAAATGAAAAGAAAACATGAGCTTGAATCCAGAAGAAACACATACTTTCAAACTCTACCAGAACCTTCAGAGGTTTTTCTCTGGTTCCAATATGGGCAAGCAAACTGTTGGCCTAAAACAAATAGGTGCAGTTCTTTCTGATAAAGATGAGTTCATCCAGGATTAGCAGAAAATCACACTGTGAGTTTTGCAACCAGGGAGAGGCATTTGCAAATTCCCACACAGCAAGCAACCACTTTCATCAAGGGAAAGGGAAGTTGAGAGGACTAGAGCCCCTGGTTTTGCATTGGCTAAGTTCTTTTAGGAAACAGGTGGATTATTTTTTCTTCCTGTCAGGCTCTGCTGTTGTCACAGCATGGAAGAGCTCCCTTTCTGGTCTCCAGACTATTTAGTTGAGGCCTCTGTATGTTAATTGCTTTACTGCATTATTATTGCTTTCTCTATTCATGTTTTTTCTATGATTTTCTTTTGGTTTAATTCGGTTTTTAGATTTATATTTTGTTCTTTTCCTAAATCAATACTTAAATTTGGTTTTAAGAGGCCACTTTAAAAATCTAAACATTTTTTCATTCAACTTGTTTTGGGTTTTCCCATAATGACATTGATTTTGTAATTTCCATCGTCCATTTAGTTAGAAACGTAAATGAGGAATATTATAGTTTTTAAACATAAAATTGTTCAAAGTCCCTATGGGGAGATTGTGCCCTCAGAATACTTAGTTGCATCCCAATTTCCTCTAGAGTAAAAGAAGAACAGAATAAACAGTTTACAGCTTTAACAGCTTAAGTCAAAGAGTTTATAACTCAAAAAGCTTGAATGCCTAATACCAATCAGTTCTAAGAAAACAGCTGGCTATTAGAGGATCCAGACTGAAGGTTTCTCTTCCAGTTCCCATAGAACAGCCCCTATTCCCAACGAATAGGCTGACAGATGAACTGGCCTGATTTCAATGAAATAATCCCTATTCCCTCAAAGAATGGGCCAAAGACTTCTCATCCAGCTTTGGTTTAAATGGTCTGATCTCAAAATCAACTCAAAGGGCAATGGGTACTCGCATATAGAACAAGACCTTAGCTAGAATGAAGGAAACCTTAGAGTAGATCCCAAATAAAGTCTGGAGAGTTTCAAATGAAAAGAAAACATGAGCTTGAATCCAGAAGAAACACATACTTTCAAACTCTACCAGAACCTTCAGAGGTTTTTCTCTGGTTCCAATATGGGCAAGCAAACTGTTGGCCTAAAACAAATAGGTGCAGTTCTTTCTGATAAAGATGAGTTCATCCAGGATTAGCAGAAAATCACACTGTGAGTTTTGCAACCAGGGAGAGGCATTTGCAAATTCCCACACAGCAAGCAACCACTTTCATCAAGGGAAAGGGAAGTTGAGAGGACTAGAGCCCCTGGTTTTGCATTGGCTAAGTTCTTTTAGGAAACAGGTGGATTATTTTTTCTTCCTGTCAGGCTCTGCTGTTGTCACAGCATGGAAGAGCTCCCTTTCTGGTCTCCAGACTATTTAGTTGAGGCCTCTGTATGTTAATTGCTTTACTGCATTATTATTGCTTTCTCTATTCATGTTTTTTCTATGATTTTCTTTTGGTTTAATTCGGTTTTTAGATTTATATTTTGTTCTTTTCCTAAATCAATACTTAAATTTGGTTTTAAGAGGCCACTTTAAAAATCTAAACATTTTTTCATTCAACTTCCAAACAATTCAAGGACTTTAGGATGCTTAATATCCCCCCAACCTTCACCTGGATTTTATGTTGTTATCATTCTCTATTCACATTTAGTCCCTTCTGTTTTGATCTATTGTGGATAAATACATCATGATATGTACAGTTTTACACATTTCCATACTGACTCTTTCTTTTTGAATTTCAGACTTTCCTTTTATGATCATTTACCCTCTTCTTGAATAAAGTTTTAGAACTTTCTTCACTAATGGACTAAAGGTGATACAGTCTCAGTTTTGGTTGTTAAATCCTAGTAAATATAAGTAAAAGTATATAGCAATTGTATTTCAGAACCTCAAAAGTTTTCTCACTTTGTTCTATCACATGATCATGCTGTTAAGATAATGTCTTGCTGTTCATTTTCCAGTCACTTGCCTTTTCTGTCTTGTTAATTTTTTTTTTTTCGTTCTAGACTTGCAGTGCTGATATGATTAGATGGGAGTTCAGTGATCTTTGTTGATATCTGTTGGACTTCTTTAATTTGAAATTTAATAACTTTTATTGTTTCTAGTACATCCAAAATAAAGATCTATTTAAAAATTAGCTCACCCTTTAGGTTTTTTTTGTTTGTTTGTTTAAATATGAGTTGCATTAGAGCATTTTATCCTAATGCTAATAGAATTACCCTTAAATTCCCTAGCCAACTTAATTTATGATATATATTATAATACTTATCAATTCTAATTTTCAATTTGTTTTTCTTTGCCTATTCTTATTTGAATCAAGGAAAGGGAAGTTGAGAGGACTAGAGCCCCTGGTTTTGCATTGGCTAAGTTCTTTTAGGAAACAGGTGGATTATTTTTTCTTCCTGTCAGGCTCTGCTGTTGTCACAGCATGGAAGAGCTCCCTTTCTGGTCTCCAGACTATTTAGTTGAGGCCTCTGTATGTTAATTGCTTTACTGCATTATTATTGCTTTCTCTATTCATGTTTTTTCTATGATTTTCTTTTGGTTTAATTCGGTTTTTAGATTTATATTTTGTTCTTTTCCTAAATCAATACTTAAATTTGGTTTTAAGAGGCCACTTTAAAAATCTAAACATTTTTTCATTCAACTTCCAAACAATTCAAGGACTTTAGGATGCTTAATATCCCCCCAACCTTCACCTGGATTTTATGTTGTTATCATTCTCTATTCACATTTAGTCCCTTCTGTTTTGATCTATTGTGGATAAATACATCATGATATGTACAGTTTTACACATTTCCATACTGACTCTTTCTTTTTGAATTTCAGACTTTCCTTTTATGATCATTTACCCTCTTCTTGAATAAAGTTTTAGAACTTTCTTCACTAATGGACTAAAGGTGATACAGTCTCAGTTTTGGTTGTTAAATCCTAGTAAATATAAGTAAAAGTATATAGCAATTGTATTTCAGAACCTCAAAAGTTTTCTCACTTTGTTCTATCACATGATCATGCTGTTAAGATAATGTCTTGCTGTTCATTTTCCAGTCACTTGCCTTTTCTGTCTTGTTAATTTTTTTTTTTTTTCGTTCTAGACTTGCAGTGCTGATATGATTAGATGGGAGTTCAGTGATCTTTGTTGATATCTGTTGGACTTCTTTAATTTGAAATTTAATAACTTTTATTGTTTCTAGTACATCCAAAATAAAGATCTATTTAAAAATTAGCTCACCCTTTAGGTTTTTTTTGTTTGTTTGTTTAAATATGAGTTGCATTAGAGCATTTTATCCTAATGCTAATAGAATTACCCTTAAATTCCCTAGCCAACTTAATTTATGATATATATTATAATACTTATCAATTCTAATTTTCAATTTGTTTTTCTTTGCCTATTCTTATTTGAACGTTTTCACTGAGTCCTTTTAAATTTAGTGATTTTACTTTTTCATTCTAGACAATCTAGTAATGAATTTGTTTTCATATGTTTGCCCATTTTTGATAGTTTCTTTTTTCTTTCTTTTTTTCTTTCTTTATTTGGAGGGGAGGGGTGGGGTGGGGAGGGAGGGGAGCAGGCGGGCTACTTCTATTGGTCTTTCATTTGTCTATTTTCATCCATCTTTGTTCTTTGCCCCGTGTGGGCCTCCTATCACAGTGGCCTCTGTTGTCGCAGAGCACTGGCTCTGGGAGCATACACTCCAGAGCTCCGGCTTGGTGATTGGACACATCAGTCCAGCCGCTCCACGGCACGTGGGTTCTTCCCAGGCCAGGGATCGAACATGTCCTTACCCACTGGACCACCAGGGAAGCCCCATTTTTGATAGTTTCTTGAACACGTGTTCAATCCTATGTATTTGTTCTCTTCAAATATGTATGATGTAATTATTTATATTTCAAAATTTGCAGATTTTAAGGATTTGAGTCTGAAGCTTATTTGTTTGTTACTCCTAAGTCTGCATCATTTTGGCAGATTTGCATGTGTTTATAAGTATGTGTGCTTGAATTTAAACTGACTACAGGAGACAGTGCAGAACAGAGAATCAACCATGGCATGCTACAATTCATAGGTCAGAGAGTCAGACACAACTTAGACATTGTGACTGAACAACAATGACATGTGATGATATAAAATACAAATATAATAATATATAACATAATATATACAACTATTTATCATGTATGTATATGTGCTTTGATCAAGTTAACCAGTGGGCATCTTGAGGAATCTACTTTGTTATTTTCATAGGTGATGATTTACATTGTTTTATGCACAAAGCCCAAGGAGTGGATTGCCATTTCCTTCTTGAAAGGATTTCCCTAACTAGCGTTCAATCCCAAGTCTCCTGCAATGTCGGCAAATTCTTTACCATTTGAACGAAAAGGGAAGGCCTTACATTTCTAGAGAGCTGTTTAAAACCAAGTTTCTATTTCCTCAATATTGGCAAATCCCCTCAGGTTTGCTACTCAGATTTTCATTTTTCCCTTTTAGGTATTCTTTTAATTGTCTCTCTGGAAGTTATTTTATTTTCTGTTTTTGTTTAGCTGTTCATTTGTAATGATTTTTAAAGTATTATCTGGCATGTTATTGTTACTTTGGTCATGTCCAACTCTTTGCATGTTACGTATTTGTCAGAAGGGATCCCTTCCCAGAATATTTAGTTTGTCTCTTTTGAGCAACAGAAGTCTCCTGATTTAGACCCCGTTTGCTTTCTTTTCACCTAGTACATCATTTCTGACCACAAGCTAACATCTATAACTCCAACTGTATTTTTAATATGTGTCCACATCCGTATAAAGCTCTGTACTTTACACTTTAATTAACATACGGTACTTCATCTTTGCACTCTTCTTGACATTAAAAATTGTTTTTGTGCTTTCTTGAGCCTGAATCTGAATTAATCAAATTAGAATAATCTCACATTCCTACTCTTCAAATGTCATGAATTTGACTATTCTATTCTTTTTTTTTTTTCCTTGAAAATTTTGCTACTGAATTTACTTTTTTTTAAATTTTATTTTATTTTTAACATTTACAGTTTTGTTGTTTCCAGATATGTATGCTCCCAGATTAGTCACATGTATATCCCACCCTGTCCACCCCTCCCAACCATCACACAGCACCCCTGAAGGATCTCCTTTTCTCACAGAGCAATGACTATAGTTATTTTCTTCACATATGATAATACAGGCCTTCATGCTACTTCCTTTACGCCTCCCACCCTCTGTTCCTTCTCTACAATGTCCATATGTCCACTGTCCATGTCTGTCTTTCCGTTGCTTCACTGCATGTGCCATCATCACTATCCTACTAGATTCCATATATATGTGTTAATATACTGTATTTGTCCTTCTCTTTCTGACTGACTTCACTTTTTATGATACGTTCTAGATCCAGCCACCTCATTAGGAATGATTCTTCCACATTTCTCTTTACAGATGTGTAGTATTACATTGTAGATATTTACCAGGGCTTTCTATTTCCTCAATATTGGCAAATCCCCTCAGGTTTGCTACTCAGATTTTCATTTTTCCCTTTTAGGTATTCTTTTAATTGTCTCTCTGGAAGTTATTTTATTTTCTGTTTTTGTTTAGCTGTTCATTTGTAATGATTTTTAAAGTATTATCTGGCATGTTATTGTTACTTTGGTCATGTCCAACTCTTTGCATGTTACGTATTTGTCAGAAGGGATCCCTTCCCAGAATATTTAGTTTGTCTCTTTTGAGCAACAGAAGTCTCCTGATTTAGACCCCGTTTGCTTTCTTTTCACCTAGTACATCATTTCTGACCACAAGCTAACATCTATAACTCCAACTGTATTTTTAATATGTGTCCACATCCGTATAAAGCTCTGTACTTTACACTTTAATTAACATACGGTACTTCATCTTTGCACTCTTCTTGACATTAAAAATTGTTTTTGTGCTTTCTTGAGCCTGAATCTGAATTAATCAAATTAGAATAATCTCACATTCCTACTCTTCAAATGTCATGAATTTGACTATTCTATTCTTTTTTATTTTTTTTCCTTGAAAATTTTGCTACTGAATTTACTTTTTTTTAAATTTTATTTTATTTTTAACATTTACAGTTTTGTTGTTTCCAGATATGTATGCTCCCAGATTAGTCACATGTATATCCCACCCTGTCCACCCCTCCCAACCATCACACAGCACCCCTGAAGGATCTCCTTTTCTCACAGAGCAATGACTATAGTTATTTTCTTCACATATGATAATACAGGCCTTCATGCTACTTCCTTTACGCCTCCCACCCTCTGTTCCTTCTCTACAATGTCCATATGTCCACTGTCCATGTCTGTCTTTCCGTTGCTTCACTGCATGTGCCATCATCACTATCCTACTAGATTCCATATATATGTGTTAATATACTGTATTTGTCCTTCTCTTTCTGACTGACTTCACTTTTTATGATACGTTCTAGATCCAGCCACCTCATTAGGAATGATTCTTCCACATTTCTCTTTACAGATGTGTAGTATTACATTGTAGATATGTACCAGGGCTTTGTATCCATTTGTTCATCAATGGGTATGTAGGTTGCGTCCATGTTCTAGCTATTGTATAGAGAGCTGCAATGAACATTGGGGTACAGGTGCTTCTTTCAGATTTGATTTCATCAGGGTATAAGCCTAAGAGTGGGATTGCTGGGTCGTATGGTGCTTCTATTTTTAGGTTTTTAAGAAGTCTCCAGACTGTCTTCCATAGAGGCTGTATCAATTGACATTCCCACCAGCAATGCAGGAGTGTTCCCTTTTCTCCGTACCCTCTCCAGCATTTATTGTCTGTTGATTTTTGGATGATGGCCATTCTGACAGGTGTGAAGTGATATCTCTTGGTAGTTTTGATTTGCATTTCGCTAACTATAAGTGAAGTTGAGCATCGTTTCATGTGTTTTTGTGCCATCTGTATGTCCTCCTTGGAGAGGTGTCTGTTTAGGTCCTTTTCCCATTTTCTCATTGGGTTGTTCATTTTTCCGGTGCTGAGTTGTCTGAGTTGCTTGTAGATTTTGGAGATTAATTCTTTGTCTGTTGTTTTATTTACTATGATTTCTGCTATTTCCGCTATTCTAGTAGGTGGGTCAGAGAAGAACTTGCTTTGATTTATGTCCTTGAGGGTTTTGCCTATATTCTCCTCTAAGAGTTTGATGGTTTCTGGTCTTCCATTTAGGTCTTTAATCCATTTTGAGTTTATCTTTGTGCATGGTATCAGGGAATGTTCCAACCTCATTTTTTTGCATGTAGCTGTCAAATTTTCTTCACATATGATAATACAGGCCTTCATGCTACTTCCTTTACGCCTCCCACCCTCTGTTCCTTCTCTACAATGTCCATATGTCCACTGTCCATGTCTGTCTTTCCGTTGCTTCACTGCATGTGCCATCATCACTATCCTACTAGATTCCATATATATGTGTTAATATACTGTATTTGTCCTTCTCTTTCTGACTGACTTCACTTTTTATGATACGTTCTAGATCCAGCCACCTCATTAGGAATGATTCTTCCACATTTCTCTTTACAGATGTGTAGTATTACATTGTAGATATGTACCAGGGCTTTGTATCCATTTGTTCATCAATGGGTATGTAGGTTGCGTCCATGTTCTAGCTATTGTATAGAGAGCTGCAATGAACATTGGGGTACAGGTGCTTCTTTCAGATTTGATTTCATCAGGGTATAAGCCTAAGAGTGGGATTGCTGGGTCGTATGGTGCTTCTATTTTTAGGTTTTTAAGAAGTCTCCAGACTGTCTTCCATAGAGGCTGTATCAATTGACATTCCCACCAGCAATGCAGGAGTGTTCCCTTTTCTCCGTACCCTCTCCAGCATTTATTGTCTGTTGATTTTTGGATGATGGCCATTCTGACAGGTGTGAAGTGATATCTCTTGGTAGTTTTGATTTGCATTTCGCTAACTATAAGTGAAGTTGAGCATCGTTTCATGTGTTTTTGTGCCATCTGTATGTCCTCCTTGGAGAGGTGTCTGTTTAGGTCCTTTTCCCATTTTCTCATTGGGTTGTTCATTTTTCCGGTGCTGAGTTGTCTGAGTTGCTTGTAGATTTTGGAGATTAATTCTTTGTCTGTTGTTTTATTTACTATGATTTCTGCTATTTCCGCTATTCTAGTAGGTGGGTCAGAGAAGAACTTGCTTTGATTTATGTCCTTGAGGGTTTTGCCTATATTCTCCTCTAAGAGTTTGATGGTTTCTGGTCTTCCATTTAGGTCTTTAATCCATTTTGAGTTTATCTTTGTGCATGGTATCAGGGAATGTTCCAACCTCATTTTTTTGCATGTAGCTGTCAAATTTTCTCAGCACCACTTGTTGAAGAGGCTATAATGTACCCATAGGTGCGTGGGTTTGTCTCTGGGTTCTCGATCTTGTTCCATTGGTCTTTAGTTCTGTTTTTGTGCCAGTATCATACTGTCTTGATGACTGTTGCTTTGTAGAAGAGTCTGAAGTTAGGGAGGCTGATCCCTCTAACTCCATTCTTCTTTCTCGGGAATGCTTTGGCTATTCGAGGTCTTTTGTGTTTCCATATGAATTGTGTTATTCTTTGATCTAGTTCTGTGAAGAATGCCATTGGTAGTTTGATAGGGATCACATTGAATCTACAGATGACATTTGGTAAGAGGGTCATTTTCACAAAATTGATTCTTCCGACCCAGGAACATGGACTATCTCTCCATCTGTTTAAGTCTTCTCTAATTTCTTTCATGAGTGTCTTGGAATTTTCAGTGTACAGTTCTTTTGTTCCTTTGGGTAGGTTTATTCCTAGATATTTGATTCTTTTGGTTGCAGTGGTGAAGGGGATTGCCTCTTTGATTTTGCTTTCTGATTTTTCATTGTTTGTGTATAGGAATGCCGGTGAATTCTGTTTATTGATTTTATATCCCACGACTTTGCTGAATTTGCTGATTAGATCTAGTAGTTTTGTAATAGTGTCTTTGGGATATTCTATGTATGATATCATGTCGTCTGCAAAAAGAGAGAGGTTGACTTCTTCCTTTCCAATCAGGATTCCTTTTATTTCTTTCTCTTCTCTTATTCCTGTTGCAGAACTTCCAGGACTATGTTGAAAAATAAAGGTGAAAGTGGACACCCTTGTCTTTTTCCTGATCTTAGAGGGATTGCTTTCAGTTTTTCACCATTGAGGATAATGTTCGCTGTGGGTTTCTCATATATGGCTTTCACTATTTTGAGATAGGTTCCTTCTATGCCCATTTTTTGAAGAGTTTTTATCATAAATGGATGCTGTATTTGGTCAAAGGATTTTCCTGCATCTATTGAGATGATCATGTGATATTTGTCTCTCATTTTGTTGATCTGGTGTATCACATTGATTGATTTGTGGATATTGAAGAATGCTTGCATGCCTGGGATGAACCCGACTTGATCATGATGTATGAGCTTTTTGTTGTGTCGTTGAATTCTGTTTGCTAGGATTTTGTTGAGGACTTTGGCGTCTAGATTCATCAGTGAAATTGGTCTAGAATTTTCTTTTTTTGTGTTGTCTTTGCCTAGTTTGGGTATCAGGGTGATGGCGGCCTCATAGAATGTGTTTGGAAGTGTTCTTTCTTGTGCAATTTTTTGGAAGAGTTTTAGAAGGACAGACATTAGCTCTTCTTTAAATGTCTGGTAGAATTCACTTGTGAAGCCATCTGGTCCTGGGCTTTTACTTTGGGGTAGATTTTTGATCACAACGTCGATTTCTGAGCTTGTGATTGGCTTGTTCATAGTTTCTGTTTCTTCCTGGTTGAATCTAGGGAGATTAATCTTCTCCAAGAAACTGTCCATTTCTTCCAGGTTGTCCAGTTTGTTGCCATAGAGTTGTTCATAATTGTCTCTTAGAATCGTTTGGATTGTCTGTTGTAATCTCTCCTTTATCATTTTTTATTTTATTTATCTGGTTCTTCTCTCTTGTTTTCTTGATGAGTCTGGCCAGTGGTGTGACGATTTTATTTATCTTTTTGAAGAACCAGCTTTTGGTTTTATTTATCTTTACTATTGTTTCTTTCATTTCTTTTTCATTTATTTCTACTCTGATCTTTATGATTTCCCTTCTTCTGCTGGCTTTGGGGTGTTTTTGTTCTTCTTTTTCCAATTGTTTTAAGTGGAGGGTTAGGTCATCTGTTTCATATTTTCCTAATTTCTTGAGGTAGGATTGAATTGCTATAAACTTCCCTCTTAGAACTGCTTTTGCAGTATCCCATAGGTTTTGCACTGTCATGTGTTCATTGCCATTATCTTCTAGGAATTTTTAAATTTCTCCTTTGGTTTGCTCAGTAATCAGTTGGTTTTTTAGGTATGTGTTGTTTAATCTCCATGTGTTTGTGTTTTTAGCAATATTTTTCCTGTAGATGATCTCTAGTCTCATTGCATTGTGGTCCGAGAAGATGGTTGATATAATTTCAGTTTTCTTGAATTGACGGAGGTTTGATTTGTGGCCCAAGATGTGGTCTATCCTGGAGAATGTTCCATGAGCACTTGAGAAGAAAGTGTAATCTTCTGCTTTTGGATGGAAAGTCCTAAAAATATCAATGAGGTCCATTTCTTTTAGTGTGGCATTTAAGGCTTGTGTTTCTTTATTAATTTTCTGTTTGGATGATCTGTCCATTGGTGTGAGAGGAGTGTTAAAGTCTCCTACTATGATTGTGTTAGTGTCGGTGTCTTCTTTTATGTCTGAAAATGTCTGTCTTATGTATTGGAGTGCTCCTGCATTGGGTACATAGATATCTATGATTGTTATGTCTTCCTCTTGGATCGATCCCTTGATCATTATGTAGTATCCTGCCTTGTCTCTTCGAATTTTCTTTATTTTGAGGTCTATTTTGTCTGATTTGAGGATTGCTACTCCAGCTTTGTTTTGATTTTCATTTGCATGGAATATCTTTTTCCAGCCTTTCCCTTTCAGTCTATGAGTGTCTCTAGGTCTGACATGAGTTTCCTGGAGGCAGCATATGTATGGGTCGTGTTTTTGATTCCATTCAACCACTCTGTATCTTTTGGTTGGGGCATTTAGTCCATTGACATTCAAAGTAATTATTGATACAAATAATCGTATTATCATCTTCTTAGATGTTATGATGGCTTTGTTTGGTGGATCTTCTCCTTTTATACTTGTTGTCTATATAAGTCCCTTTAACACTTGTTGTAAGGCTGGTTTGGTGTGACTAAACTCTTTTAAGTTTTGCTTGTCTGTAAAGCTTTTGATTTCTCCAACAATTTTGAATGAGATCCTTGCAGAATAGAGAGTTCTTGGTTGCAGATGATTCTCTTTTAGCCATTTAAATGTATCCTGCCATTCCCGTCTAGCCTGCAGAGTTTCTGTTGAAAGATCAGCTCTTAAACCAATGGGCTTTCCCTTGTATGTCACTAGTTGCTTTTCCCTTACTGCTTTGAGAATTCTGTCTTTGTGTTTCATTTGTGTTAACTTCATTAATATGAGTCTTAGTGTGTTTCTTTTCAGATTGATTCTGCATGGTATTCTTTGTGCTTCTTGGACTTAATTGACTATTTCTTTTCCCATGTTGGGGAAATTCTCAACTAGAATCTCTTCAAAGATGTTCTCATATTCTTTCTGTTTATCTTCTTCTTCCGGAGCCCCTATAATTTGAATAATGGTGCGTTTGATATTATCCCAGTGGTCTCTGATGCTATCCTCTGCTCTTTTCATTCTTTGAGCTTGATTCTGTTTTTCAGCAGTTACTTCCACCATTTTATCTTCCAGCTCACTTATCCAGTCTTCTGTCTCAGATACTCTGCTCTTGATTCCTTCTGCAGTGTTTTTAGTTCAGCAATTGAGTTGTTTGTCTCTGTTACTTTTTTGGTAAGTTCTTGTATTTCTTTATTCAGTGTGTTAGTTGTGTCTTGTAATTTCTCTAACATTCTGTTTTCAGTGTCATTGATCATCTTTACTATCATTCTTCTGAAATCACTTTCAGAAAGGTTGTCCAAATCCTCTTCATTGATTTGCTCTTGTGTGTTTGTAGATTGTTCCTTCACTTGTGTGGTATTTCTCTGCAGTTTCATTGTTTTATTAATTTTTTAACTAACTCTGTTTGGGATTTCCTTTTCCCAGACTTTGAGTTATGTCTGTTGGTGTTTGTTGTTTGGATGGAGCTTCTTATTCTGGGTGATGCTGGTGTTTGGGTGATGTCAGGACTTGCATACAAGTGATTACCTTTGTTGGCGTTCTCACTTGTATACTGCTCTCAGGGTTGAGCGTTCTCTAGTATTGTAGAGTTTTGGAGTCAGTGCTCCCTCCCTAAAGCCCCAGGACTCGTTGCCTGACCAGGGAATGAAGACTTGATGGCTGGTTTGTTATGGCATTAAATGATACTAAAACATATATATGCGAATGAGAAGCAGAAGGTATACCCTTTGGCAAATGCAATTGAAATATTATGCAAAGATCAGCTCTTAAACCAATGGGCTTTCCCTTGTATGTCACTAGTTGCTTTTCCCTTACTGCTTTGAGAATTCTGTCTTTGTGTTTCATTTGTGTTAACTTCATTAATATGAGTCTTAGTGTGTTTCTTTTCAGATTGATTCTGCATGGTATTCTTTGTGCTTCTTGGACTTAATTGACTATTTCTTTTCCCATGTTGGGGAAATTCTCAACTAGAATCTCTTCAAAGATGTTCTCATATTCTTTCTGTTTATCTTCTTCTTCCGGAGCCCCTATAATTTGAATAATGGTGCGTTTGATATTATCCCAGTGGTCTCTGATGCTATCCTCTGCTCTTTTCATTCTTTGAGCTTGATTCTGTTTTTCAGCAGTTACTTCCACCATTTTATCTTCCAGCTCACTTATCCAGTCTTCTGTCTCAGATACTCTGCTCTTGATTCCTTCTGCAGTGTTTTTAGTTCAGCAATTGAGTTGTTTGTCTCTGTTACTTTTTTGGTAAGTTCTTGTATTTCTTTATTCAGTGTGTTAGTTGTGTCTTGTAATTTCTCTAACATTCTGTTTTCAGTGTCATTGATCATCTTTACTATCATTCTTCTGAAATCACTTTCAGAAAGGTTGTCCAAATCCTCTTCATTGATTTGCTCTTGTGTGTTTGTAGATTGTTCCTTCACTTGTGTGGTATTTCTCTGCAGTTTCATTGTTTTATTAATTTTTTAACTAACTCTGTTTGGGATTTCCTTTTCCCAGACTTTGAGTTATGTCTGTTGGTGTTTGTTGTTTGGATGGAGCTTCTTATTCTGGGTGATGCTGGTGTTTGGGTGATGTCAGGACTTGCATACAAGTGATTACCTTTGTTGGCGTTCTCACTTGTATACTGCTCTCAGGGTTGAGCGTTCTCTAGTATTGTAGAGTTTTGGAGTCAGTGCTCCCTCCCTAAAGCCCCAGGACTCGTTGCCTGACCAGGGAATGAAGACTTGATGGCTGGTTTGTTATGGCATTAAATGATACTAAAACATATATATGCGAATGAGAAGCAGAAGGTATACCTTTGGCAAATGGCAATTGAAATATTATGCAAATACTATCTAGCATATTGAATATTACACACAAACATATGCAACTGTAACATAACCCAAGCATTCCAACCAAAATTACATTAACATACTTTAGCATGGCGAATAGAGAAAACCAAGAATAATATCCACCAGTTAATAATCCAACTAAGTAGAGCACAAATTGGGGAATAATGCTAGAGCAGGGTCCCTGTTGGGGATAAGGCAATGAGGAGAGAAGAGACTAAGAAATATGGTGAGAAAAGGGAAAAAGAAAGGGAGGATAGAAGAGAAATATAGAATAATACTGCAAAGTTAAATATAGGGAGATAAAGATTTGTATGTATTAGAGTTTAGTGCTATAGGAAAGGTGCATCAGAGAAAGCAAAGTATTATAGAAGAAGTAGTAGTACAAATAAAAATTTTTAAAAATTAGAACAGGCACAAGTATATAGAAAAATACAGAAAAACAAAGCAAGAACAATAAAAAACAAACAAATCCCCCACAGCACATTAAAAGGCCAGTGTAGAACCAGAAGTTTATACCAAAATAAAATTTGTGGTTTAAAAGGATAAAGAAGAAAATAGAAAAGAAAATTATGTAAATTTGAATATATTCAGTCTTACTGATAAGATTAGTAGCTTCAATAGAATTCAATGCAGAAAATAAACACACCCACACTCACACACACCCCCCGAAAAAAGAAAAAAAAAGGGGGAGGGGTACTGAGTGGGTTTGGAAAAAGGGGAAAAAAACAATTGAAGCAAAACAAAACAAAAAACAAAACAAAAAGCAATAAAAAAGAATAAGGAATAAAATGAAATTTTAAAAATCCAGCAGTAACTCCAGCTTCAGACAAAACGTGAAAATAGTGCTTATGTTCTTCTGTCTCTTGCTGACTATTCAGGAATTATCAGTCTTTTTCTTGCTTCTGGCAGTGGCTGGATCTGAAGGCCTCTTTTACTGCTTGTTTATTTCGGTTTATTCCACAACTAAAAGGTCTGCCCAGGTTGGCCCTGGGAGTTTCTTAATCCAAATATCTTTTCTTGCTGGATGGAGCTAAATTCCCTTTCTGTAGCTTGACCAGCAGCCCAGTAGTTTGACCAGCAGCCAAACTACAGTAGGGAAAATGGTGTCTGTCCCAAAAAGGATTTATTCCCATCCGCTCTATGGGAAGCACTTCCGCAGTGACCTTGACCCTGCTGCAGGCCACCGTCGACCCTGCCACCGTGGGAGATGTCAGATTACTCCAAGTTGAGTCTGGATCAGTCTCATGCAGGATTGCTATTCTCCTCTCCTGGATCACAGTGTGCACAGAGTTTCCAGTCCTTCTCGGCGGCTCTGTGATCGGGTTAATAGTAATCTCCTCCAAAGGGAACTGAGCACCTTCCTTCCTAGGACTGCTCAAGGGCACTTCTAGCTCAATGGGGTACTTGGATAGTAGAAAGGAAAGAGGAGGATAGGAATAGTACAAATTAAATAAGGGAGATAAAGATTTGTATGTATTAGAGTTTAGTGCTATAGGAAAGGTGCATCAGAGAAAGCAAAGTATTATAGAAGAAGTAGTAGTACAAATAAAAATTTTTAAAAATTAGAACAGGCACAAGTATATAGAAAAATACAGAAAAACAAAGCAAGAACAATAAAAAACAAACAAATCCCCCACAGCACATTAAAAGGCCAGTGTAGAACCAGAAGTTTATACCAAAATAAAATTTGTGGTTTAAAAGGATAAAGAAGAAAATAGAAAAGAAAATTATGTAAATTTGAATATATTCAGTCTTACTGATAAGATTAGTAGCTTCAATAGAATTCAATGCAGAAAATAAACACACCCACACTCACACACACCCCCCGAAAAAAGAAAAAAAAAGGGGGAGGGGTACTGAGTGGGTTTGGAAAAAGGGGAAAAAAACAATTGAAGCAAAACAAAACAAAAAACAAAACAAAAAGCAATAAAAAAGAATAAGGAATAAAATGAAATTTTAAAAATCCAGCAGTAACTCCAGCTTCAGACAAAACGTGAAAATAGTGCTTATGTTCTTCTGTCTCTTGCTGACTATTCAGGAATTATCAGTCTTTTTCTTGCTTCTGGCAGTGGCTGGATCTGAAGGCCTCTTTTACTGCTTGTTTATTTCGGTTTATTCCACAACTAAAAGGTCTGCCCAGGTTGGCCCTGGGAGTTTCTTAATCCAAATATCTTTTCTTGCTGGATGGAGCTAAATTCCCTTTCTGTAGCTTGACCAGCAGCCCAGTAGTTTGACCAGCAGCCAAACTACAGTAGGGAAAATGGTGTCTGTCCCAAAAAGGATTTATTCCCATCCGCTCTATGGGAAGCACTTCCGCAGTGACCTTGACCCTGCTGCAGGCCACCGTCGACCCTGCCACCGTGGGAGATGTCAGATTACTCCAAGTTGAGTCTGGATCAGTCTCATGCAGGATTGCTATTCTCCTCTCCTGGATCACAGTGTGCACAGAGTTTCCAGTCCTTCTCGGCGGCTCTGTGATCGGGTTAATAGTAATCTCCTCCAAAGGGAACTGAGCACCTTCCTTCCTAGGACTGCTCAAGGGCACTTCTAGCTCAATGGGGTACTTGGACCCTCCAAAGCAGGTCTGGCACAGTCCCTTGTCGTCTTCACTGCTCCTTTCCCGCATCTTGATCTGCAACAGGCTTTGCGCCTTTGACCCGCCCAGCCTCTCTGGTGGGTATGAGGTTTGACTTTTAAAAGTGCGATTGCGCCCTTCCTACCGTCTTGATGCGGCTTCTCCTTTGTTCTTCAATGTGGGGTATCTTCTCTGTGATCAGATCCAACTTCCTTCTGTTGATGGTTTTTCAGGAACTCGTTGCAGTTCAGGCGATTCTGCAGGAGAGATGAGCGCACGTCCTTCTACGCCGCCATCTTAGCTCCACCACACTATTCTATAATTAATATTAAGCAAAATGTTTTTTTCTGACTTCCCATAGAGCCTTTCAATTTTATGACTATTACATGAAAAAAAAAGTCTTTTCATGGTATGTGTATACTAGTTACAATACCAGTGTATAGTTGTAATACCAGTGTACTAGTTACAATACCAGAAATAAAATAAAAAGGCTGACAAAATTGTCCATAGTTGGCCAATTTATTTGACATGATATGAGCTATGCAAATGAAAATATTTCAGTGGACTATTTAAGATGTAAAATAGATGAATAGTAATAATTATCACATATATAGGCCTCTCATGTATAAATTAGTCATTTATTTCTTATAGGAACCCCGGAAACTGGTATTGCTGGCCTAATTTTTTAAGTCCCGTTTTACAGTTGAGTTCAAGCACAAAAGTTTTTAAGTCTGGATGGAGCTAAATTCCCTTTCTGTAGCTTGACCAGCAGCCCAGTAGTTTGACCAGCAGCCAAACTACAGTAGGGAAAATGGTGTCTGTCCCAAAAAGGATTTATTCCCATCCGCTCTATGGGAAGCACTTCCGCAGTGACCTTGACCCTGCTGCAGGCCACCGTCGACCCTGCCACCGTGGGAGATGTCAGATTACTCCAAGTTGAGTCTGGATCAGTCTCATGCAGGATTGCTATTCTCCTCTCCTGGATCACAGTGTGCACAGAGTTTCCAGTCCTTCTCGGCGGCTCTGTGATCGGGTTAATAGTAATCTCCTCCAAAGGGAACTGAGCACCTTCCTTCCTAGGACTGCTCAAGGGCACTTCTAGCTCAATGGGGTACTTGGACCCTCCAAAGCAGGTCTGGCACAGTCCCTTGTCGTCTTCACTGCTCCTTTCCCGCATCTTGATCTGCAACAGGCTTTGCGCCTTTGACCCGCCCAGCCTCTCTGGTGGGTATGAGGTTTGACTTTTAAAAGTGCGATTGCGCCTTCCTACCGTCTTGATGCGGCTTCTCCTTTGTTCTTCAATGTGGGGTATCTTCTCTGTGATCAGATCCAACTTCCTTCTGTTGATGGTTTTTCAGGAACTCGTTGCAGTTCAGGCGATTCTGCAGGAGAGATGAGCGCACGTCCTTCTACGCCGCCATCTTAGCTCCACCACACTATTCTATAATTAATATTAAGCAAAATGTTTTTTTCTGACTTCCCATAGAGCCTTTCAATTTTATGACTATTACATGAAAAAAAAAGTCTTTTCATGGTATGTGTATACTAGTTACAATACCAGTGTATAGTTGTAATACCAGTGTACTAGTTACAATACCAGAAATAAAATAAAAAGGCTGACAAAATTGTCCATAGTTGGCCAATTTATTTGACATGATATGAGCTATGCAAATGAAAATATTTCAGTGGACTATTTAAGATGTAAAATAGATGAATAGTAATAATTATCACATATATAGGCCTCTCATGTATAAATTAGTCATTTATTTCTTATAGGAACCCCGGAAACTGGTATTGCTGATCTAATTTTTTAAGTCTCGTTTTACAGTTGAGTTCAAGCACAAAATGGATACAATATTTGGTCCCATTTATACAGCCTGTAAATTTTAATCCAAGATTTAAATCTAACCAATATGGTTCCAGAATCTGAATCCTCATGCCTATACTATCTTCTCATGCTGGCACAACTATAGACAGAAATGTGTAGAACAACAACAAACAAAAAAAGTATAAAACAGACTATATAAAATAATAGATAAATCAAGTCATATGTTCATTTGGAAGCATTTCTTACAATGATTAGCAAACCTGAATACATTATTTGTGACTGAATCTATCTTCTCTTTACTTTTTGACTTTCCGTGTTTTCCTTTGAGTGAGCTCATCATCTATTTAATCAACAGTATCAGACATCTTGTCAAATTGTGTTTTTCTCTCTTCAACCACTTCCTCCACTCAATCAAGAGTCTGTCACTTCTGTAGTTTATGTCTAATTTTTCCACTGCCTCAGACTTGAGTAAAGTCTCCATCTGCTTGACCCTGGATTTTCACAGTAGAGACCTATGAACTTATAGCTTTTATACCCATGTACTCTTTCAGTCAAAGGAACCATCATAAATGTCCATTTTATCTTCATCTACCTTATTATCTTCCTATCCCTTTGTAAAATGCAAAATAAAACCAAACCTCTATATTATTGTCTATAGATTTAGGCCTTTTTGACTATTATCCTTTCTAATATTTCAATATAAATTTTGTTCTCAGTAAAAATGAAGAGAAAGCTATTCATAAGTTTTTGGCTCCGAAGCTTTAACATAGAAGCCTCAAGCATTGCATAGCAAATATCCTCTGCACATTATATCCTGCTGAACCCATACTGTGTTGCCTGCAACATTTTGTTTTTCAAGAAATCTACCTGCATGATACTATCAGATACTAGAGGGTTTCATTATTGGTTAAATAAGTGATAAAATAAATGAATGCATGAAGAAGGTTGAAAGGAGAAAGAGAAGTAAATAAAGAGATGAAAAGAATAAAGGAAGAGATTTTAAAAAGAGAATTGGTACACTTCAGAGAATAAGATGTGTGAAACGTGAGAAAGAAATGATTTCTGAGAATTTTGAGAAGACAATTTAAAACTAAATCTGTTCTAAGAGATTTTTAGTATTACAAAATGGATACAATATTTGGTCCCATTTATACAGCCTGTAAATTTTAATCCAAGATTTAAATCTAACCAATATGGTTCCAGAATCTGAATCCTCATGCCTATACTATCTTCTCATGCTGGCACAACTATAGACAGAAATGTAGAACAACAACAAACAAAAAAAGTATAAAACAGACTATATAAAATAATAGATAAATCAAGTCATATGTTCATTTGGAAGCATTTCTTACAATGATTAGCAAACCTGAATACATTATTTGTGACTGAATCTATCTTCTCTTTACTTTTTGACTTTCCGTGTTTTCCTTTGAGTGAGCTCATCATCTATTTAATCAACAGTATCAGACATCTTGTCAAATTGTGTTTTTCTCTCTTCAACCACTTCCTCCACTCAATCAAGAGTCTGTCACTTCTGTAGTTTATGTCTAATTTTTCCACTGCCTCAGACTTGAGTAAAGTCTCCATCTGCTTGACCCTGGATTTTCACAGTAGAGACCTATGAACTTATAGCTTTTATACCCATGTACTCTTTCAGTCAAAGGAACCATCATAAATGTCCATTTTATCTTCATCTACCTTATTATCTTCCTATCCCTTTGTAAAATGCAAAATAAAACCAAACCTCTATATTATTGTCTATAGATTTAGGCCTTTTTGACTATTATCCTTTCTAATATTTCAATATAAATTTTGTTCTCAGTAAAAATGAAGAGAAAGCTATTCATAAGTTTTTGGCTCCGAAGCTTTAACATAGAAGCCTCAAGCATTGCATAGCAAATATCCTCTGCACATTATATCCTGCTGAACCCATACTGTGTTGCCTGCAACATTTTGTTTTTCAAGAAATCTACCTGCATGATACTATCAGATACTAGAGGGTTTCATTATTGGTTAAATAAGTGATAAAATAAATGAATGCATGAAGAAGGTTGAAAGGAGAAAGAGAAGTAAATAAAGAGATGAAAAGAATAAAGGAAGAGATTTTAAAAAGAGAATTGGTACACTTCAGAGAATAAGATGTGTGAAACGTGAGAAAGAAATGATTTCTGAGAATTTTGAGAAGACAATTTAAAACTAAATCTGTTCTAAGAGATTTTTAGTATTGGCTTCAAAAGACAAAATATCTTCAGATGTTGTTTATCTTGTAAAAGGAGCAATGATATGACTTTCTCCCAGGGATTATCCAGAAAGGAAGATTTTCCTATTTATTTTTGTATTGGCATAGATGGTCGGCTGACATATAGTTAGAATAGGGCTCTCTGAAAAACATAAAATCCCAACTTCAGAGTTAAAATGAAATTTTGAACACTCTCCCGAATATGTCCAAGTGAATATTATTTACTTCTACATAATTTGTTGATGGACATTTCTGACCTGGAATGGTTTTAATAGCTCGTCACAAAATGGCAACATAAATCATTATTATTTGCATAGCAGGCATTTAGAGCATGTATTTCTATATTTATACTATAAAAATTCTGTATGGTTTCACCTAAAATTTAACCTTCATTGAAGTACTATCCAGCTTCTATTTTTAGAAATTTGAAAAAGTACATTATATTTAATAAAGATATATAGACTTTATATTCACATATTCACTGTTTAAATTACTCAGTTAGAAAATTAGGTTCAAAAAGGTTCTTCTAGATTTTTATTGAACATACAAAAAAGAAACAGATGCACAAAGCACGATGTTTTATGGTGAAAAGACTTATTTGAAGACATTGTTAAGTGTGTTTCTTGATCCTTTAAAATGATACACACAGTAAATTCAGTTTTTTTTTTTAATGTGTTTTTTCTTTTTATTTCATTTTTTTTGGGGGGAGAGGGTGGGGAGGGAGGGGGACACTTCTATTGGTCTTTCATTTGCCTATTTTCATTCATCTTTGTTCTTTGGCCCATGTGGGCATCCCATCACAGTCGCCTCTGTTGTCACAGAGCACTGACTGTGGGCGCATACGCTCCAGAGCTCCGGCTTGGTAATTGGACACATCAGTCCAGCCGCTCTGCGGCACATGGGATGTCCCCAGGCCAGGGATCAAACCAGCACCCCTTGCACTGCAAGGCGGTGTCCTTACCCACTGGACTACCAGGGAAGCCCGTAAATTCAGTTTTTTCCAAGGACATTCATGATTTTCTTGAAGAATTTTGGCATTTTCTTTCATCAAGTACTCGCACTGCAATAGTTGCTCTTTAAATAGGGAGATTGGAGTTCAATTTAACCAATTTTCAATGAAAATACCTATAATTGCATTAGTACATTTTGAACTTTCCTGGTGGCTCAGGTGATAAAGAATCTGCCTGTAATGCATAAGATCCAGGTTCAATTCCTGGGTTGACAGGATTCTTTCCTGGAGAACCCTGGTGGGCCTCTATGGGGTCCATGGGGGTCACATGGGTTCACCAATAGTCAGAAAAGACTGAGTGACTAACAGTTTCACTTTTCAAATAGTGAGAATCTCCTAAAATCTAGGGTACAACTGAAGTCATTAATACAAGGATTGAAATGTATCAGGCATTTGGAAATTTTGGATTCTATCTTGTTTCACATGGACCAGAAAGTTTTCAAATATCTTGTCAAATATACTGTATTTCAGATACAAGTTAGTTTAAGGTAATATTTGTAACTATTAAAATTCTGTTATTTAGAATAAGTTTGTAAAATCACTCCTGTTGATGATTGTTTTTTCCTCTGTCCACTAGTTTTGGCATTCTGTTTTCTGTTAAGGGCCTGATCAAACTTGTACCTATCATTATAGATCATTATCTCAAGTGCTTTATGAGTACTAGTGCGGGCGCCTTCCACAGAAAGGGAAGGCAGCGGGATTGCCTCCGGCTAAACCAGGAGATCTTGGAGAGAGATGAGCCTTGCTGCCGTGCCCCCTCCCGCCCGCCGGTGCATGCCAGGGATGACCAAACCTGGCAGGGGTTCTGTCAGAGCAGTTCCGCTTTATAAATGTAGATCCACAGTTTTTATAGGCAAGTGAAGGGGGTTTTGCACGGGACTTCCTATAGATTACACCAATCAAGCTAAAGGTCAAGCAATCATCCATGAGAGTGGAAACCAGGGGAATCAATCAGAAATTTTGACCATCAATTAACAATTTAGATCACGCCCTGTCTCTTCCTGTAGGTGCCATCTTAGCTCCAAACTGCAAACATGTGCTTAAGCTTCTTTAAACAACGTACTTAAGCTTCCTTATGCTTGCAACGGTCCTCTTTCAATTCAGAGCCCCACATACTAGTGCAATCATATAATTCAAGATCATTGTTATACGAAACAATGCGGGGAGCTGCCCTGTTTCAAGGGGTTTCTTTTAAGGAAGCATAGCTCTGGGAACTGCCCTGGAAACAGGGGCTGATAGCAGCATAGCTCTCTGTCCTGCCACCCTAGGTATTGTGAAGATATTCCTGAGCTATCTTAAGGGACACCTGGAGCCTCAGTCAACAGATGAAAAGGGCTTGAGGGGCTTTATGCCCCGGAACCATTGTAATCTAAAGAACTTTGAATATGTTAATGACATACCAGGAGGTAATACCTAGTTAATGACCTGCCTGAGGGAGAGGATGCTAGGTCTGAGAAACCTGGCCTAAAGCCTGTATACACACTGTTTGCTGTGTGTTATCTGATTTTGAGAAGTATAAAATGTATGAGCGAATTCAATAAACTTGTCAGCAACTTGTCAGCAACCTGTAGAGTTGTCTGCCTCTTTGCTGTCCCTCTCAACACCATCTTTTCTGTCCTTCTTTCTTTTCTTAGCCTATCTGCCACTCTCTTCAGGTTCTGTTCAACTGCCGGCTGGACCGGCAAAACAACCCACTTTGAATGTTGTGATTGCAAAAATGAAAGGAAAAAAGTGGTGAATGGTGGGATGGTTCTGATTTTTTTGTTGTTCATTTCAGAACAAATGATGAAATTGCTGATGGAATTATTACATTTAAACTTTTGTACCTATCATTATAGATCATTATCTCAAGTGCTTTATGAGTGGGCGCCTTCCACAGAAAGGGAAGGCAGCGGGATTGCCTCCGGCTAAACCAGGAGATCTTGGAGAGATGAGCCTTGCTGCCGTGCCCTCCCGCCCCGGTGCATGCCAGGGATGACCAAACCGGGCAGGGGTTCTGTCAGAGCAGTTCCGCTTTATAAATGTAGATCCACAGTTTTTATAGGCAAGTGAAGGGGGTTTTGCACGGGACTTCCTATAGATTACACCAATCAAGCTAAAGGTCAAGCAATCATCCATGAGAGTGGAAACCAGGGGAATCAATCAGAAATTTTGACCATCAATTAACAATTTAGATCACGCCCTGTCTCTTCCTGTAGGTGCCATCTTAGCTCCAAACTGCAAACATGTGCTTAAGCTTCTTTAAACAACGTACTTAAGCTTCCTTATGCTTGCAACGGTCCTCTTTCAATTCAGAGCCCCACATACTAGTGCAATCATATAATTCAAGATCATTGTTATACGAAACAATGCGGGGAGCTGCCCTGTTTCAAGGGGTTTCTTTTAAGGAAGCATAGCTCTGGGAACTGCCCTGGAAACAGGGGCTGATAGCAGCATAGCTCTCTGTCCTGCCACCCTAGGTATTGTGAAGATATTCCTGAGCTATCTTAAGGGACACCTGGAGCCTCAGTCAACAGATGAAAAGGGCTTGAGGGGCTTTATGCCCCGGAACCATTGTAATCTAAAGAACTTTGAATATGTTAATGACATACCAGGAGGTAATACCTAGTTAATGACCTGCCTGAGGGAGAGGATGCTAGGTCTGAGAAACCTGGCCTAAAGCCTGTATACACACTGTTTGCTGTGTGTTATCTGATTTTGAGAAGTATAAAATGTATGAGCGAATTCAATAAACTTGTCAGCAACTTGTCAGCAACCTGTAGAGTTGTCTGCCTCTTTGCTGTCCCTCTCAACACCATCTTTTCTGTCCTTCTTTCTTTTCTTAGCCTATCTGCCACTCTCTTCAGGTTCTGTTCAACTGCCGGCTGGACCGGCAAAACAACCCACTTTGAATGTTGTGATTGCAAAAATGAAAGGAAAAAAGTGGTGAATGGTGGGATGGTTCTGATTTTTTTGTTGTTCATTTCAGAACAAATGATGAAATTGCTGATGGAATTATTACATTTAAACTCAGTCAGAATAGTTATGTTCAGGAAATGATGATTTGGACTATAGCAAATCAAGGGATATTTTACCCAATAAGAGTGAAAGCTAAGGTAATACACTATTGAAAATCACAAAGGAAGCATAAAAGTATAAAATGCAAGGTTCCTTCTTGTAAGAATTGTCTTGTCTATGTATCAAGATTTACTTGGTAGTTTATAGAGTCATATGATAAATCATAAATGTAGCATATTTTTGTTTTTGTCTTGAAACTTAATGAGATTAAACAGAACTGATGTAGAGAAGTTTTCCGGAGGAATAAAAATAGAAATAGGAGAGAGAGAGAGAAAAAAATGCCTAAGCTTAAAGTCAGCAAGTATACTAATTTCGTTTGCGTATAGATTTTATGTTGAATGCTGGAGGGAGAGAGGAAAATGGAAAGGTAATCTGAAGCCATATTGCCAAAACCACTTTTCATATAAGAGTAGATGGAGTATGTCTTATTGTTCTATAATTGTTTTAATTATCAAGATAAAGTATAGTAACAGAGGAAACTTGGGAATACCAAAGTGTACATACACACATATTGCACTCATAAATACTGCTCTAATTTTGTTAAAAGCATTTTTATTATATATGTATGGGCCCAGGCATCCACACACAAACACACACAAACAGAATAAATAGAAACAGAGGGCAATGGTACGTTGGCCATGTAATATCATTGTCTGTCTTGACAAGGAAGCTTAAGTTTGACATGTATTTAAAACAACTTTATTAGTTATCGATCATTAACTTTTGCCAGCATGTTTGACAGAAATAAATACCAGCATTTATACATTGTTTTATATATCTCACAACACATTAAAGAACATACAGTTGTTAAATTGTAGGTCACACAGATTTGTTACCATAAATTCACCCAATTCTTTGTTTTGGCAAGTAAGTTAACATTGGAGCAAGCCTGTGATGGTAATTGTGCCTTTTATGAAGAAGCAGATTTACCAATATCTGACTATTAGTTCATTCTTATATACCAGGGACACATGTGGAAATAGAATAAAAAAAAAAGGATCTGTGTTCTCTGTTATGTCATCATTTTGAAAATACTATATTTTTCAATTGTGTGTTATTTATCTTGGCCATTTTAAAAGATGAAGTGGACATGTTTTAAGAGTTTGCGATTGAAAATCAAATTAACCATGGTTTTAGAGAATAAAAATCCATATACTTATTAGAAAACTGCTATGAATGAGAATAATCTACATAATAAAAGAATATTTCACCAAAGTAAAAATTAATGTTTTTTTTTTTTTAACTTTCAGATTTATTTTTGTAACTTTTTTAAACAGAGAAAAAGAACGTACTCCTTGGGGAAAGGTGAGGGGTGGAGAAGACTGGCCCTGGGTAAAAATGTTTAGGACAGTACCTAGAGTTGAAAGGTCTGCCCAGGAGTGTGACCAGGGCAGAGGTAGGCTGCTGTCTGAGACTCCGTCACCAGTTCTCTCTCCTGCTGAAGTGATATAGATCCAACTCATAAAGATCTTCCAGTTCATCTTGAAACATTTCCCACTTTTCATATAAGAGTAGATGGAGTATGTCTTATTGTTCTATAATTGTTTTAATTATCAAGATAAAGTATAGTAACAGAGGAAACTTGGGAATACCAAAGTGTACATACACACATATTGCACTCATAAATACTGCTCTAATTTTGTTAAAAGCTTTTTTATTATATATGTATGGGCCCAGGCATCCACACACAAACACACACAAACAGAATAAATAGAAACAGAGGGCAATGGTACGTTGGCCATGTAATATCATTGTCTGTCTTGACAAGGAAGCTTAAGTTTGACATGTATTTAAAACAACTTTATTAGTTATCGATCATTAACTTTTGCCAGCATGTTTGACAGAAATAAATACCAGCATTTATACATTGTTTTATATATCTCACAACACATTAAAGAACATACAGTTGTTAAATTGTAGGTCACACAGATTTGTTACCATAAATTCACCCAATTCTTTGTTTTGGCAAGTAAGTTAACATTGGAGCAAGCCTGTGATGGTAATTGTGCCTTTTTATGAAGAAGCAGATTTACCAATATCTGACTATTAGTTCATTCTTATATACCAGGGACACATGTGGAAATAGAATAAAAAAAAAAGGATCTGTGTTCTCTGTTATGTCATCATTTTGAAAATACTATATTTTTCAATTGTGTGTTATTTATCTTGGCCATTTTAAAAGATGAAGTGGACATGTTTTAAGAGTTTGCGATTGAAAATCAAATTAACCATGGTTTTAGAGAATAAAAATCCATATACTTATTAGAAAACTGCTATGAATGAGAATAATCTACATAATAAAAGAATATTTCACCAAAGTAAAAATTAATGTTTTTTTTTTTTTAACTTTCAGATTTATTTTTGTAACTTTTTTAAACAGAGAAAAAGAACGTACTCCTTGGGGAAAGGTGAGGGGTGGAGAAGACTGGCCCTGGGTAAAAATGTTTAGGACAGTACCTAGAGTTGAAAGGTCTGCCCAGGAGTGTGACCAGGGCAGAGGTAGGCTGCTGTCTGAGACTCCGTACACCAGTTCTCTCTCCCTGCTGAAGTGATATAGATCCAACTCATAAAGATCTTCCAGTTCATCTTGAAACATTTCCCACTCGTCTTCAGAGTCTGTCAGGTCATCTTCCCCGCAGCCAAAACCATCAGCAACATCTTACCCAGCTCATAGGTGATCAACTCCTCTTTGTCATCAAAAGCATTTCCATTCTCTTCCCTAGATGAGGTCTCAGAAGTGGTTCCTTCATTGGAAGCAGTATCTGCCTGATGTTCCTGCTTTCTGTCTTTGTGACTCTTCTCTATGGCCATCAGAGCATGCATTCTTGTAAAAAGGGTTCCCTCCAAATGGGCAGTTCTCACAGTCTTCATCAAAATCTTCTTCAGCATTCTCACCTTGAGAACTGCATGAATGGTATGAAAAGGCCAAAAAGATATGACACTGAAAGATGAATTCCCCAAGTTAGTAGGTGCCCAATATGCCACTGGAGAAAAGCAGAGAAATAGCTCCAGAAGGAATGAAAAGGCTGAGCCAAAGTAGAAATAGCACCAATTATAGATATGTCTGGTGGTGAAAGTTGGATGCTATAAAGAATAATATTGAATAGGCACCTGGAATGTTAGGTCCAAGAGTCAAGGTAATTGGAAGTGGTCAAACAGCAAATGGCAAGAGTAAACATTTACATTGACATTTTTAGGAATCAGTGAACTAAAAAGGACAGGAATGGGCAAACTTAATTAAGATGACCATTATATCTACTATTGTAGGCAAGAATCCCTTAAATAAATGCAGTATCCCTCAGAGTCAAAGAAAGAGCATTGGCCATTTTAAAAGATGAACTTTAACAAAAATTTATTTTTGAAAAAACTATCTTATTACCAAACTGATAAGAATGAGAACCATCTACATAATAAAAGAATATTTCACCAAAGTAAAAATTAATGTTTTTTTTTTTTTAACTTTCAGATTTATTTTTGTAACTTTTTTAAACAGAGAAAAAGAACGTACTCCTTGGGGAAAGGTGAGGGGTGGAGAAGACTGGCCCTGGGTAAAAATGTTTAGGACAGTACCTAGAGTTGAAAGGTCTGCCCAGGAGTGTGACCAGGGCAGAGGTAGGCTGCTGTCTGAGACTCCGTACACCAGTTCTCTCCCCCTGCTGAAGTGATATAGATCCAACTCATAAAGATCTTCCAGTTCATCTTGAAACATTTCCCACTCGTCTTCAGAGTCTGTCAGGTCATCTTCCCCGCAGCCAAAACCATCAGCAACATCTTACCCAGCTCATAGGTGATCAACTCCTCTTTGTCATCAAAAGCATTTCCATTCTCTTCCCTAGATGAGGTCTCAGAAGTGGTTCCTTCATTGGAAGCAGTATCTGCCTGATGTTCCTGCTTTCTGTCTTTGTGACTCTTCTCTATGGCCATCAGAGCATGCATTCTTGTAAAAAGGGTTCCCTCCAAATGGGCAGTTCTCACAGTCTTCATCAAAATCTTCTTCAGCATTCTCACCTTGAGAACTGCATGAATGGTATGAAAAGGCCAAAAAGATATGACACTGAAAGATGAATTCCCCAAGTTAGTAGGTGCCCAATATGCCACTGGAGAAAAGCAGAGAAATAGCTCCAGAAGGAATGAAAAGGCTGAGCCAAAGTAGAAATAGCACCAATTATAGATATGTCTGGTGGTGAAAGTTGGATGCTATAAAGAATAATATTGAATAGGCACCTGGAATGTTAGGTCCAAGAGTCAAGGTAATTGGAAGTGGTCAAACAGCAAATGGCAAGAGTAAACATTTACATTGACATTTTTAGGAATCAGTGAACTAAAAAGGACAGGAATGGGCAAACTTAATTAAGATGACCATTATATCTACTATTGTAGGCAAGAATCCCTTAAATAAATGCAGTATCCCTCAGAGTCAAAGAAAGAGCATTAAATATAATATTTGGCTGCAAATCTCAAAAACAACTGATTGTTCTTGGTTTGTTTCAAAGGCAAATAACTCAATATCACAGTAATACAAGTCTATGCCCAAAACACTAATGCTGAGGAAGCTGAAGTTGAAAAATTCTCTGAAAACCTGAAATATCTTCTAGATCTAATACAAAAATATGTCATTTTCAAAATGGGGACTGAGATGCAAAGGCAGGAAGTCAAGAGGTACCTGAAGTAACAGGCAAGTTTGGCCTTGGAGCATAAAATGAAGCAGGGCAAAGGTGAACAGAGATTTCCCAAGAGAATGAACTGATCAGGGGCTTCCCCTGGTGGTCCAGTGGGTAAGGACACCTCCTTGCAGTGCAAGGGGCGCCGGTTCGATCTCTGGCCTGGGAAGATCCCATGTGCAGCAGAGCGGCTGGACCGATGTGTCCAGCTACCGAGCAGGAGTTCTGGAGCGCATGCGCCCAGAGCTGGTGCTCTGCGACAAGAGAGGCCGCTGCGATGGGAGGCCCACACAGGCAAAAGAACAAAGATGGATGAAAAATAGATAAATGAAGGACCAATAGAAGTGGCCCGCCCATCCCCCTCCCTCCTCACCCCATCCCCCAAAAGATAAATAAATAATAATAATTTTTAAAAAACCCAATGACATATTAAAAAAAAAAAAAAAAAAGACTGAACTGATCATAGCAAGCACCCTCTTCCAGCAATGTAAGAGATAACATATGGACGTCACCCAATAGTAAATGCTGAAATCAGATTGATTATATTCTTTGCACCGGAAGATGATGAAATTCTATGCAGTCAGTAAAAACAAGACCAGGAGCTGAATGTGGCTCAGCTCATGAACTCTTTAGGGCAAATTTCAAAATTAAATTGAAGAAAGTAGAGAAAGCCACTAGGACATTCAGATATGACCTAAATCAAATCTCTTATGATTATACAATGGAAGTGACAAACAGATACAAGGAACTAAGTCTAATAGAGTACTTGAAGAACTATGGTAAGAGCTTCATAACATTTTACAGAAGGCAGTGATAAAAATCATCCCCCCAAAAAGAAATGCAAGCAGGCAAAATGATTGTCAGAGGAGACTTTACAAATAAGTGAGAAAAGAAAGGCAATGGAGAAAAGCAAAGTTATAACCAAATTAATGCAGAGAATAGCAGGAAGAGATAAGAAAGCCTTCCTAACTGAAAAAATGCAAAGAAATAGAGGAAAACAATAGAATGGGATAGATTAGAGATCTCTACAAGAAAATTAGAGGCACAAAAGGAACATTTTATGCAAATATGGGCACAGTAAAGTAAAGTACAAAAACAATATTGACCTAAGACCTCTCTTAGGATATTAAGAAGAGGTGGGAAAAATACACAGAAAAACTATACAAAAAATATTCTAGTGACCCCGATATTCAGGATGGCAGGACCACTCACCTAGAGCCTGGCATCCTGGAGTGTGAAGTCAAGTGGACCTTAAGAAACATCACTACAAACAAAGCTGGTGGAGGCAATGGAATTCCAACTGAGCTATTTCAAATATTAAAAGATGATGCTGTTAAAAGTACTACACTCAATATGCCAGCACATTTGGAAAACTCAGAAAGGAACAAGATGGTGGAGTAGAAGCATGTGCACTCTTCTGAGAGAACACCAAAATTGCAACAAGTTGCTGAAAACCTACCTACAGGAGGATGTTGGATCCCACCAAAAAAAAGAAAAAATGATACAGCACACCCAAGAGCAAAGGAGAAGCCTCAACAGGAAGATAGGAGAGGCGCAATCACATTTTTAAAATCAAACCACAAACCTCCTAGAGAAGTTGGGGCCGTGCAAAAAAAAACCCCTTATACACACCAAGCCCCAGGGAAAGGAGCAGTGACCTCAATGAGAGACTGAGCCAGATGTGCCTTTAAGGGTCCGGGTGTCTCATGAGTGTCCCCTGTGTCAGAGTGTGTCAGCAGTGGCCTGCAGCAGTCCTGAGAATTGCAGTGTGTGGCGTAAATCCTTGAAGGAGGTCCCCATTAACCAGACTATAGAGCCTCTGAGCAGGACTGGGGAAATAGACTCTGGAGGGCACAAACAAAACCTTGTGCATACCAGGATACAGGAAAAAGGAGCAGTGACCCTACATGACACTGAGCCAGACTTGCCTCTGAGAGTTCCAGAGTCTTTGGTGGAGGTGTGGGTCAACAGTGGCCTGGCATGGTGTCGGGGACTCTGAAACAGAAGTCCTGGTGTAGCATGCTGGCCTAAGTCCTTTCAGAGAAGGTCACCATTACCCCTACTGTGTTTTGGCCTTAGAGCCAGCTACAAGTAGGTAACATAGCTCCACCCAGCAGAAAAATGGATTAAAGATAATGTGCCAGACTATTCCAGCTAGGATGGGTCTTTTAGTGCTTCAACAGGTGGATCTACACAAAAAGGATCAGTAAAAGATCCCTTCTGATCACTAGCTTCAAGAAGCAAGGAAAAGATGCTTCTCAGGCCATAGCTGCTGTGGCTGAGGCAATCTGTGCCCCTGCACACTTGGAACCATCAGAGTTCATACAATGCAAGCTGCTGTGCCCTCTTCACAGATTTGCCTGTTAAAAGTACTACACTCAATATGCCAGCTACAAATATTAAAAGATGATGCTGTTAAAAGTACTACACTCAATATGCCAGCACATTTGGAAAACTCAGAAAGGAACAAGATGGTGGAGTAGAAGCATGTGCACTCTTCTGAGAGAACACCAAAATTGCAACAAGTTGCTGAAAACCTACCTACAGGAGGATGTTGGATCCCACCAAAAAAAAGAAAAAATGATACAGCACACCCAAGAGCAAAGGAGAAGCCTCAACAGGAAGATAGGAGAGGCGCAATCACATTTTTAAAATCAAACCACAAACCTCCTAGAGAAGTTGGGGCCGTGCAAAAAAAAACCCCTTATACACACCAAGCCCCAGGGAAAGGAGCAGTGACCTCAATGAGAGACTGAGCCAGATGTGCCTTTAAGGGTCCGGGTGTCTCATGAGTGTCCCCTGTGTCAGAGTGTGTCAGCAGTGGCCTGCAGCAGTCCTGAGAATTGCAGTGTGTGGCGTAAATCCTTGAAGGAGGTCCCCATTAACCAGACTATAGAGCCTCTGAGCAGGACTGGGGAAATAGACTCTGGAGGCACAAACAAAACCTTGTGCATACCAGGATACGGGAAAAAAGGAGCAGTGACCCTACATGACACTGAGCCAGACTTGCCTCTGAGAGTTCCAGAGTCTTTGGTGGAGGTGTGGGTCAACAGTGGCCTGGCATGGTGTCGGGGACTCTGAAACAGAAGTCCTGGTGTAGCATGCTGGCCTAAGTCCTTTCAGAGAAGGTCACCATTACCCCTACTGTGTTTTGGCCTTAGAGCCAGCTACAAGTAGGTAACATAGCTCCACCCAGCAGAAAAATGGATTAAAGATAATGTGCCAGACTATTCCAGCTAGGATGGGTCTTTTAGTGCTTCAACAGGTGGATCTACACAAAAAGGATCAGTAAAAGATCCCTTCTGATCACTAGCTTCAAGAAGCAAGGAAAAGATGCTTCTCAGGCCATAGCTGCTGTGGCTGAGGCAATCTGTGCCCCTGCACACTTGGAACCATCAGAGTTCATACAATGCAAGCTGCTGTGCCTCTTTCACACTCAGTCCTCACTGGAGCAGAGCTGCCCAGGTTAGAAAAAGCCCTCATAGCACCGTACTTCTTCTGACAATAGTGGCCAGCGCTCTTGGGTAGGTAGCACTGCCAGGG